>OY728129.1:1486990310-1496990310 GCA_963277665.1 Viscum album
AATAATTAAATATTATTAATAGATGAGTGATAAGATAACCATATATGATATCATATATATATATATGTGTATGTGTGTGTGTGGTTCAGTAATAAGATAATGACATTCTTTAGATAATTATAAACTATTTTTAGATACGTATAAAGGAAATTGTACCTATCATAATCAGATTTGTAGTCTAACTTTTATTTCGAGGATACTAACGCCATATTCCCCACTCCTCTCTTATACGTGGTATATATAGATCCCATAAGTGTACTTTATGAGTCTTATAAAAAATATTATGATATCATCTGATCCATATAATTTTATTTTTTACAAGAGGAATATGATTCTACTGATTATAATGTGAAGACAATTTATTTCAAAATCCCTTCAATGCATGGGATTGTTTCATCTTATGTCTATGTTGGAGAATAATTATCATCCATGTCTATTTTTTGTAAAAATATCCTATAAAAATCATTTAATATTATAATATGGATTTTAATGTCATATTAACACTTTTTTTAATTTTAAACAATGGTTTTAAAGAATTCATTTTTCATTTTCCAAAAGATGTACTTTGTGACTTTTCCAAAAAAATTACGAGAATAATGATTTCTTATAAGATATAAAGAATTTATAGATTTTACTCTATAATAATTACATATTTCATTTAATATTACCTTATAATATTAACATATTAATTTCAAATATTATTTAAACAATTTAGTGGAATTTTATGAAGATAAAACATTTTCAATGTAGAAAGGATATTTTTATAATGAATTTTTTCAAGTGATCTCTCAAAATTATTTATTTTGATGTTAATATAATATAATGTTACTTATATAAAAATATGAAAATAATTTTTGATAGAATAAGTATTATTTTTATGAATAATTAATAGTTATTATGGAATGTTATTTATGAAATACATTTCATTTTTATTGTTTATGTTATGATAAAATGACCATTATAGAAACCAATTATTTCTTCTGGTTCTGAATAGATGAATGATATATGTTCATTTTGAAAATATATGTATGGTTTTAATTATTTTGTTGTTGGGAACTATATCTCCCTCTAATTAATTGGGTAAAAATTAATATCTAATGAGATGTAAATTTTATGAATATGGAGAGAACACAGATTAGTAAAGGTCTTTTTCCATTAAGAATGTATTGGGAGTGAACCCTAACAACTTAGATTATCGTGGAAGTAATCCATGTCTGCCAATATGCTATTTGGAGTGAACCCAACATATTCATATTTCATTGGATGCAATTTTTTGGCAACTATGGAAATAATTTTATTTACTTTTGTGTTTTCCATAATTTCAATGTGTTATTTATATTTTATGATTTCATTGTTTGTGTTCTTTATTTTTTTCATAACTAATGCCTTATAAAGTAGAAATATTTATTCCTTGATTCCTATTTATGATAATTGATACGTATGGTATGATCTTAAATTTTAATGATCATGTTATCACACCCTAATTCTTATGATTATTTTTACATGACTCCATTAATTAACCCTCTTAATCATCTTAGATCACCAAAATTTATATTTAAATTCCCCTTGGTTATGTCGATTGGTATTATGATTAATGTTTCTAATAATTGTTATAATCAAGGAGAACATAGTGTTAAATATTGTTTATCACTTATGTAAAAATGTTTATGTTTACATGATTCCAATGGATCAAGACTTGTACGGTCTTTGGGATTCATTTATGTATGTAATAAAGAATTCAGAAAAATTGATTTAATGTTAATGTATAAAATGTGTGGGTCATTATATTATAAAAGTTGTATTATTTTTGTCTATAATACATGGTTGGATCATAGTTTCCATAACATTGAAGTAGAAACATTAATTCTACCCTAATTCTTATCAAATATTTCTTTTGGTTGGTGAAAAGTCTCCCAGACCAAGAATATCAACATCTGATTTACATGTAAATCTGATTTTGGAAATTCTGTTTTCACCCAAACCTGATTTCACCCCATTTTACCTCCCTTATATTGGTCAAACCTACTATGAACTCAACTAACTAGATATCCCTTCTGGTGTGAGCTTCCCTATTCTCCCTCTATTCCTTTATATGAATTATCCAAGGTAATATTCCTTTCTCTACCCCTTTAAATATCACTATATTATCTTATTCTCTTCCCCCATTATGTTATACCATATTTTACACTGTATCTCTCCATTGTAAATAATAACTATATTGAGTGGTTTAGTAAATATCAATATTATGAGTTTCGAAGGATTCTATGAATTTTCTCTCCTTATAATATACCTTTTTTGAAGAATGTAGATTAATTTCGAAATATTGAAATACGTTTTCCCCTATTTTCTCCTTTATTTTCAGCTTTTATAATCATGATGTTTTTAACGATTTCATGAATAATTTAGAACATGTTATCCTAGAAATGGGAAACAAATCTGATATTTGGAATTTCTATTTTGTTTTTATATATTTTCATTTACTCATTAACCAAAAATTTTAATTACACTATCATTTTTCACACTTTTTAATTTTTTGATAAATTGGGGAAAATGGATTATGTTGATTAAGAAGAAATATAAATTGTAATTTTCATAGAGTTCAATTTAATTTGATAGAATTTTTCGATTTATCATTAAAATATGTGTTGACTGAAAATGTTAATCCTCATGTATTTAATCATATTTCATCACATATTCATTTATTAATTACAATTTATGATTCAATATAATTTTATTTGTTATTAAAATTTTTCATTTACATTTGAGTCATAGGTAATTTTTTGATAATTAGGTATGACTATTATATGATTTATGATTTCTTAATAGCTCAAACACTTAGTCATGATTTCACTCTCACTATGAATTGATTATTAGTGAGGGAAAGGGCATGTAAAGATCCATTCAAGTTAGATCACATAATAGGATGACATGTGGTTCCATTATTGAGGTTGAAGGATATATTATCAGGATCACGATTAACCACCCATGTAGTTTTGTATTATGTGTTCATGATGTATATATATATATATTATATTTATTTTACTTTTATATTTCTCATTTTTATTCCAGGTTATTTAATTGTTTATAATCTTTAAAACATACAAATTGATCCTTAAAATCATGGTTTTCAAATGGGGTACTATTATATTTTTGGATTTTATTGAAAAAAATAATATATTTTCTTTATTTAATTCTTAATTAAGAATAGAATCTAGTATTATAAAATAAAAAACATAGACATTGGGAGGTATAAAAGAAGGAAATTCCCCAAACACTATATACACTCATTGCATTTATATAGAAAATGTTTTATTTTATGTATGTAAATGTAAAAAATATATTAGTTTGTGTCAAATAAAAATGATTCCATCATTTTATATTTGGTGAAAAAAATGACCGAAAAGTGACCATGATTCATCAAAATTTGGTTTGTGTGGAATTGTTGGAAATATTAATAATTTTTTTCAATAAATTTACCATATACCTAAATCAATATTGAATATATATCTCTTTTGTATAATTATTTCCTTTTATCACTCTAGTAGTTCTACAAAAATTCATTAGTTGAGGTTTAATTCTAATTATTACTTCTTATTTAATGTTTGGATTGATTTGCTATTTAAAAATGCTAATTCAATTAGTATGTTTATTAAACATATGTATGCCTTATACGTGACATATGGATGTAGTATACTACATTATTTATTTGATTTAGAGGGTGAAACTATTCCCATTTGGGTTATTTGATGCCCTGGACTTGTTCGTCCCACCATTGGATATTAAGAATAAACATTGGGACTTTTGGGGACCAGAATCCAATTACGTGGTACATTTTCTGGGGATAGTTCATTACAAATAAATGTCTAATCCATTTACATTATTAGTATAATTAAAGATTTGAAAATATCTACTCATTTAATTCTATTGTTGATTAGAGAATTAAAAAATAAATTTAAATGCTAAAAAATCAGAAGGTGTCAAACAGATCAGTTCTCATAACGAGTAATAAAATTTATTTGAAGGGGTTTTTATAAATAATTTATAGATATCACAAAAGTTTTAGGATATCCAAATGTTGTTTTTGATGGATTTTAAAATGATATTACATTAAATGAAACATATAATAATAATTAATGATATATTTTCCAAAAATATTGGTTAAATGTAATGGGGTTTTCATATAGGTTATCTCATGTTTTTATATCGATATAAAAAAGTTTGACATGTGTTAGAAAATTATTGATTTAAGGAAATTTGGATATATATATATATATTTATATAATATTTACTAATTTTAAAACCATGGTATGGTGGTCTTGACCATGTCATATTTTGTGTAACTTAATCCTAAACATTTTTAGTGAAATCGTGGCATAGTTCAATTTGTTGATGTGTACGTGTTATGTAATAAAACATGATATATCCTTCTTTGGATATATTATTATTTAATAATTGGTTTTATCATCATATGATAATTCTATGAGGCATTTTATTGTCAATATTAATATTTCATACACTAAACAATTAATTAAAAATTGATATTGTTGATTAGAAAAATTTTCAATATAATATTTTAATATAAACATTTTAATCAATGTAATTTAATGTTCTTAATATCATGATTTTCCTTGGATGTCTATATAAATAGGCTCTCCGTTTTTGATTGCTTTCATCAATATTTTATACACTATCCTTTTCTTTCTCTAATATTTAATTTTACTCAAGGGCTTTATAATGCTATGAGAGATAATGTATTAATCGCAAGAGTTTGGAAGTTTACAAAACAGTTGAATAAATTATAAGGATAGAGTTTATGGTAATATTCATAGAAGTATTTATCAAGATCATGTGTACAAGAATATATTGGAAAAGTTATCATAAAATGGTACATTCTACATTATTTGGTTCTTTATGTATAAATGATTGGAGATATTCCATTAAATAATAGATTTTGGTTAACGTATTATTCTATGTTTCGACCAGAATCATCCTCTCTAAAACCCATGATACATTGTTTTATTTATTCTATAATAGAACTCAAAAACATATATAGTAAATTTTATATTCAAACACAAATATAAATTATATCTCTAATTAGATAGTATTTGTAATGTATGTGGTCAATCATTAGGTGAAATGGGGGTTTCGCTGATAAATGTTATCAAAAAATCATTATAATCCCTATCTACCAAGGAACCCCAATATATGTTTCCAAAAATTCATTAATATTTAATCATATATTTGAAATTTTGGAATCAACTCCCATATAAACAATTGATTCTATCTAAATAGATAATATTTCTGCAATATACCATAAGGCTAAATCCCAAACATATTGAGATTCCTATGTCTATTCATGTTAACTTATCATTCTCAGGAATCCTATGTAATCACATCATGGCTAGGCACAATTACCAGTTTCATGGAATCTTAGGAAATAAAATATCATATTATAAAAATATAAAAACAAATATAGGGTTGAATAAATTCCTAGGAACATATTAATAATCACATAACCTTCTTGACTATATGTTCATTTTCCTTCTAGGTTCCACACACAACAATCATTATACACAACATTACACAACCTCTTAGGATCGTCTCTCAGTGCAACCCATTATGGTCTCAGTGGTCATCACATAGGTAATAATATCATATTATGTGAAACAAGAATTATATTATCTCGTGATTCATCACATATCACTCAACGTTCATTATACATATCAATAATTTCATAAACATTTGTTGGTATCATTGAAAAAATAGGTATTAGAAACTCTTCAAATTGTAGATTTATGATCTTTTATCCCTTATAACATCCTCCATCACCACTAGGTTAGTCCACGACACTAACCTAACCACCAAAACTCTATATGGTCCAATCACCTAGAGGTCACATCCATGTGTTAGAAGAGTTAGCACCCCATGGTCGTCCACCCTTGCCAAAGGCTCTATGGATGGTGAGAGTCCTACTACATCCAACATTGTTTCACCATTGTTGTAAAAATATTTTATATCCTTAGAGGTACAACATGGATCCCCTATAAGGGACAGTAGTAAAAACCTATTATTGATTCCTTGACTATCTAATGATGAGGAAAACAATCAACCACATGGTGGAATTATAGGTCCCTTGTAAATTTTTCAATTTTTACATATTATTTTTGTATAGAAAAATCATTAAATTAAGTAATTGTATCAGTTGGATAACGTAATAGGACTCATTAAATCATAATAAAGTGAACTAAAAGGAATAAAGTACCACTTTCAAGTATTTTTAACAATATAATGTTTTATAATACATATCTTTTTTATTTGAAATCCTAAAACCTCCCTCGCATACTCTTGTAAGCTCCTCCAAGTCCATCTCAGCACCACATGCCACTGCCCACCTTATTTTCCACCTAACTCACTCCAAAAATTGAATATTAATTATATATAATAAAATTATAATTAATAAAAAAAATTACATTACCATCTTAAATGATTTTTTCATATTAATAAAATATCAACGTCCTTCTGAAGATCATTTAATTCATGCATAAATAGGTGTTTCATTTATCAAACACAATCCCAAACCCACTTTATGTAAAAACCATATTTATTACTCCATATGAATTATTAAAAACATATTTTTTATAAAAAAAATAAATTATTTGGAGTCTAACATACCATTGATGAAATGATTTTTGGTGATTGGTAGATATCACCTTAAGAGGTCCTCTTTTTGGGAATTATGAAATGCATCTTCAAATCGATTTATTCCATAATTTTATGTTGAAATATATTTTTAAAACCTAAAATGAAACAAAATTTAATCAATAATTAGATGAATGAGAATATATTGGAGGATGTCGGGTATCTAGTACCCTGAATCATTGCAAAAATAATCTATGAATGATTTCACATATTAAAGTTAAAGAAGGAAAGGGATGAGGGGGTGATATATCCATTAAAACTAATAAATAATAAAGAAGGTCGATTACCTCTCTAAAAAATATGGGGTATAATCATGATTAACCCAGTTTTTCTCCCATATTCTAGCTGGTACACTACCGATGGACAGTCCGTGGAAAACAAGTACATGGGGGTATCCCAATCTGGCTACTAAATAGTATATGACTGGCCTTTTACCACCTGTTTGCTATAGGATATACCCATACATTATTCTAGATACCATTGGAATGACATGTATTCATACCAAAACCCATTTTCACCAATTATAACCCTCTACCAATAAAAAATAATTTTTTAATGTATTTCAACATAATGAATTAAATTTTGAATCATTATCTACAATTCAACAAACATAAGAAGAAAAAATTCAAATTCATTAGAAATTCAAAATTTCTGTATTTACATAAATAATTAATAACTCCCCACCATAACACAAATCATTCATAAGAAGTCTTAGTGGTCATCCAGTTATCCATCTCGAATATAGATAGTTATAAAACAAACCAAAAACATCATGTTCTACCCCTAAATATCCCACATACTACCAAAGTGAAATATTATAATTAAATATGCTGAAAAAAATGTAAAATAGATCCATCATTTATTTTTCATACCCAAAAAAAATATATGGTGACCACAAAATCCATCCACCCCAAGACCACCATGTTTTGTTTTCCAATAAACACCCTTCCAATGGTGTTTCCAAAAATCAATGTTATATCATAAAGGCCAATTCTGATGTCATGGTTCTCCCCACTAGTGTTATTTAAATTCACAACGTGATATCAGTGGTCCACTGAACCACCCAATATGGTTTCAAAATTACCACTACAAAACATAGATGGGAAAACAATTTATATATTTGTACACATTATTCTTTCCAAATTTGATGTCAGAATCGATGTCCATTCACAATTTAAGAATGAACTTAAAAAACTAACATTTCCTTGAAATGCCTCACCCAATTCCAAAAACATTCCCTCCATCTCCAAAATGAATAACCTAATGTGATATCACAGTCATCGCGTTCAAAAACATTCAAAATAAAATTTTCCAACATTCTCTCAGCTACCTACATGAAAAGGCTCAGGTACACCAACTAACAAAATATCAAATTTTCCGCTCATGGTATTTTAAATCTTAGATATGACTTGAGATCATCCTTATGCATCCCCTAAAATCCCATCATGTCATTATGTGTGATTCCAAGGTTGAATCCTTCGTAAATAAATTATATCTTCTTCATCTAAACAAGAGCTCCATTGTATTTTTAATAAGAGAATGATTTAGAAATTTCAAAATTAAACAGATCCCATAGAGAATTATATAACAATGTATGACTGAAGATCACATTAACTTCTGAAATTGTTCGAAAAAAACATGATGAATTTAGTATTATAGATCACTAGACTTCAAAATAAAACACTAATCATATAATGATCTATCCCATCATGAGACAAAGACCCCAACAGTATCAGATTTGTATCACATATGACCAAAGACTTCATCCCCACCATAATAGATTAATTTTCATCACTTTTTATTGAAAACTACCATCTAACACATAATATTCTCTATCCACAGCTGAACATGATTTGTGGGTTTTTTCAAAAAAGGCTCATCTATGATCTATAACATGAAATCTGAATGAAACCCCATCCCCAACACAGGGGGATATAACTATTTTAGCACTAGATTAATCATCTTTATAGAAAATTGCCTCACCCACAAACCACTAATGGTGCATCCCCAAATAACATGGATTACAATATTACTCCCCGTAGGATCTACCTTAAATGGTTTGATGGCCAAACACTTGTGACAAAACCAAATACAATCAGTAGTGAAGCACCAATAACTGAAGCGAATATTTTTATCTGAACAAGATCAACCATAGAAACATATCTAATCAAGACTATGTACCACCTATCCCTATAGATAAAAAACAAGTCCCACAAATATATCTTGGTTTTCATTCCCACATTCATGGAAATCACCAACAATCACCATTTAATTTCAAATTTCATCTCCACCAAGGATGGACATTTCAAATTTTTATCCAAACCCAGTAATCCATGCTTGTAGGTATATCATTATGTTTCATTGGTACTTTGTTTCATTCCAATCACCATAATCCACTGAACTAATTCTTTTATTTGGATAGTCGACATATCATATGATAGACTTCCCTTATGTCAAAGGCTACAAACTATTTTTTATGCTCTATTGGGTGACGAAAGAAGGAAATATCCTCTCGTAATTATGAAATTGATAATGATAATTACAATACATCATATGTAATAAATGAAACATAATGTGAGAAATATTACAAAAAAGTAGTAATCATCCAAAACTACAAATGTAATATCATTAAATAAATATTTAAATGTTATTGTAGTCATAAATTAGAAATATCGGATCACTAGTGGTCTGATCCTATATGTAAATATGAAAAATAACCAAAAAGGTCACCCTATCAACACCAATAGAAATACATTGAAATTCTAACTAAAACTGTGATATTCCTCTCATGAACCCTCTACATGACTTAGCAGACTAAGCTCTAGAGCTAAAGCCTCACCATTTCTAATTATTCAAATCCATAATATATTTTCATTTCCCTAAGGACCCATTTTGGGTGTGGGAATGAATATATTAGTCCACCACAAACTCTGACCCTATTATAAATCCATACATATACTATTGTATTGATGAGTCCAAATAAATGGCAGACAGACTCACACACATCACATAACCTACACTAATTATGCACAACAACCTCAAGAGTAGCTGTTACATGTGAAAAACAATGTTGGAGTGGAGTGATTCATCTATATTCTATCATACTTATTGAACCCCCAATCTTACTACCCTTTTAATATCATACAGAATCACATTATAACGCATTTATAGACACAACATGTCACACTTTTCTTATATCTCCCCATATTCCATATTATTCAAATTGATACCCCAAATGAAACATCGAAATTTAATGTCCCAAATAAAATGATATAATTGTTATTGAAAAATCAGTAGATTAGGGCTCAATGATCCATGGTATGATGATACCCAACCTTCTATAGTTCCAAGTACCATTCTTTATATAAAAGTGAACCACAATCTCTATTTTATGGCATTGTGCACTGTAAAAATGAAATTATAGGGTGATAAACTCATCCATCTTGTTGGTCAACACCATCATCTATACATTATGATCAGTATAGTTCTCTTCCCACAATAAGTGTCCATTGCCACGTCCATGTGATATATCAGACATAAACATAAAATCCAACTGAACCATCAGCTGCCAGGGTGAGTGGAAATCACATTCAACCCAAGGATACCCATTTGAAAAAATCATATAACAACTTATAATCAACATCAACCAAATAAAACTTTTTTTATCCTTATATGCCTCATCCTAAGGATTTATTTCATATCAGATCTAGTGATTAACAATACATAAAATGACACTAAAATTTCCTAATGTGTTTCCATGAAACTAAATCATCCATAGCATCACATTAAAATATTCCATATCTGGAAACAACTATCAAAACTGATCACAAACCATATTTCACAATTTCCATTCCATAACATACTCTATCAGACCATATCACAAACATGATACCACCCTCCATCATTAGGTATTAATTATGGAAATTTGATGTAGTACAAAACATTTTTCACTTGGTACACCCCACTCACACACATTTACCATGTATTTCATTGAACACATATAATTAAGATAAAAATATGAATATCCATACATTTACATATAGATTCATTCCCATTTAATTAAGAATGTTGATATAGATCCATACATACATAATCATGCATCTAAATATAAACACAAAAATAGGTCTCAACTAGTATAAACGGTTCAACACAACAAATCATTAAGTGAAATAGATGGAGGAAGATAGATTGTTATCCTGGCCATTGTATAAGTCACATGGTTAATGGTGACATTTAATAGCTATAAATGTGGTAAAACCCTTATAGAAATAATAAACAGATGAAAGGAAGTGTAGTGACCTTCTGGCATAGCTGATTGTACACCTCATTCCCTACTGTTATCTATAAAGCAAATTTTATGTTTTATATATTTTTTTAAAATTGTAAAAAGTCCTGGTGTGATCTGATGGTTCAAATTGTGAATTATGAGAGAATAGTTTCCCACCATCCCATCTAATTATCTTTATAAACATGTTTTTCCTGATGTATATTTATTCATCATGTATCCATTTCATATTCTAGCCATAAAAATTATCCCAAAACAATATTGGGTATCACATGACCCCTAGAAGTCTTAAAATCCCTTAATATAGACCGGTTTAAACTACCTTTTAGAAAATCATGATATATGATGTGGACTAGGTATTTATGATCTCCCAACATTATAATATCACATCCTTGATCATTTTTCCACACACTGACCCAATCTCCCTCTCATTTTGATCATTCTACAATCTGATTTAACACACTATAGGATGTCACTAATTGAATATTTCTCATCATCAAGAACTATAAGTACACACAATAAATCGATTAAAAGGATGAATCATTTCAGAAAACACCCAACATTATTAATAACATACATGGTCCCTTACTATCCAATTTCATGACATAGAAATAGATCCACACTAATAAAATTTCCATAAAAAAATATTACAATCTTCATACCCCATATATTCTAAATCCCTTTATATTTTCATATTGTAAAAACATCATATATAAAAATAGTATGATTATGTGTCTCCCTCAATGATACCACCATCTTCCATCGTACATGTTTTCATAAAATTTTTCACACCACAGCTGATTCTTATAAATGTATAAAACCTCACATGATGCCAAAAGAGTACCACATCATATCTAATGCCCCAAAAATTTTCTCATTATAAAAGAACACCTATCTATATAGAATCTCTCCTCATGATTTACATTTTCTATACCAAGGCATAGTTATTGTCTCATATACCAAGAACCATCACACATAGTGCTTATCATGAACTAACAAAATCATCATTCCTATGTCGAAAACTCCCGAGAACCACCCATTTATTAGTGTTCAATAGAATCACCCACTCATTACTCATCTACTCTAATACTCATAAAATTGGGATATCCTCTAACATGGTTTACCCTTATCGAAACATGTATCTAACTCTCCATATTATTAGAAAAATCTAAGGGCATGTAATTCTCCCACCATTCCCAAATGACGTATATCACTTGAGACAACTCTCATAAGAAATCTCTTTGTTCCATACAAAAAATTCATAGAATTCATTATTAAAAAATCCAAATAAATACACCCCTAATAATGATTGTAAGGACCCATAATTTTCAATTTTATTCATCAATACTTTGGTATTTTTTGAGTCCATAAAAACTAATGGTGCATGATTCTGAGGCCCGGTGGGCCCAGAATCAATTTATTATGTTTTGTTCTAGTACGTTCTTTAAATATACGAGCGGGTTTTTATAACTTTTGAATCGGCGCTTGGAATTGAAATCGGAGGGAACCGTTGAACTTACAGCCCCCATGGACCGGGGCAGTCCCATAGACCGGGTCGGAACCACAGACCGGGTAAGACCCAAGTCCGAACCCGGGTCGGTTGGGTCAGTCCGTCTGGGCCGGACCAGACCCGGACCTGTTTAACCTGTTTCCACTATTTTTCTCGTAACACGAACTATATTCATCCGATTGACGAACCGTTTTTGGTGACAAAAAACATTGAAGGGGATGTTTATTTTGGTATACATACTCATGATTTGGACATAGTTGGTGTATGACTAGTTTGGATCAATCATACTTCCAACGGGGCCCTCAGAACGGAAATGCTAATAACTCTCAGATTGGGTGTTTGATTGATGCACTGTCCGTCACATTGATTTTATTATGGAATGAAGGATATTTTGGATTCATAAACCTTGAAATTCTTGTAAATTTATGTATCGACCCTTGGCTTGAGGAGCCGACCCTCTTGGAATCAAGCATGCTTTGTGGGGAACCCTGTGGATGGATGTGCACTGACGGCTACTCTTGGATCCTGTGTGGGTTCAACAGCACTGAAGATAGTTCCTAGATCCTGTATGGGTTCGACAGCACTGAAGAATTTTCCTAGATCCTCTGTGGGTTCAACAACACTGATAACTATTCCTGGATCTTGTGTGGGTTTCATAGCTCCATTTACTATTCTTGGATCCTCTGTGGGTTTGACAGTTCTGATTTATGTTCCTAGATCCTATGTGGTTTGGACAGAATAGATGATTCATTGGCTACATCTGATCATCTCTATCTCTCTATATAATATTTATACATGTGTGAGATGAGTCATTTACATTTTGTTTCCTCATTATTGAGTTTTATTACTTGATAAAATAGGTATATATATGGGCAAATACCAATGTGGGCTTATGTATTGATTTCATCCATTTTGGTTTACCATTGTTGGATTTTGTGAGACCATGAGGGTCTCAGTGCCTTGGCTAAGATTCATTAACCTCACCCCTATATAGGCTATGCTCGCACCACGTTGTGATGGATTCAGATGACGGACAATGCTTACTGAGGATGAGTTTACAAGGACTGGACGGTGCCTGATGGTGGACCTCATGACAAGTCGTTACATGGAGTAGACTGACGGATGTGGAGTGCTAATGAGGCTATTTGTACCTACACTTTATATAGGATCTATGGTGGACGATCCATGAGTTGATTTTCATCTTTAATTAATTTTTTCCCTTTTCAGTTGTACTTGTACTTTAAATTTAGGTCTTGTATTTCAGGCCCCATTTACTATTCAGAACTCATTTGTTGTACAGATTTACATAGTGTTTTACTTCTAGCTTGTACTCTGTTGTGTGCATTATCATGTAATAACAGAAAATTCCTTCCTAGTTTTAATCAGTTACGCATTTGGTGGTAGTTTCCATCCCCTGACCTATTGAATGATGGCTTGGGGTAGTCACAGCACTGGCCCTGGGGGACGGGTCATGACAATAATGTTATATCATGGTATCTAAAAACCATATAGAGTAACATAACCTCACTGAGCATCCAACTATAGGACTACAACCTCAATAATTCCAACTAATTTGTAGTCACTAATAAAAAATTACATTATCCTAGAAAAACCATAAAAAAATATAATCAAAACCCCAATCTCCACTAAAAATAATAAAATTACAACATTTATAGGGAAACAAAAAATTGGATTTCATTGTATATCAAATAACAATGAATCATGTTACATCACAAGAACAAGATCACTCTACATGCATCATCCTTTTGAAATATATATATAGTGAAAAACTATCACATTGATTGTTCTGGATTAGTGTCATTCCATATTATATGTGAAAATGTATTATATTTTGCTACTAGAAATTTATGATACAAAATTGAAGGAATAGAAACCCACTAGGGAATCACATTCCAAATACCCAACAAGTGTAACCTCCAATCCCATACAATAAGGGAGAATGTGTTGGTTATTGATTAGTTCGTCACCAATGATTTATATGATATATCATAAAAAAGTAAAAAATAATTTTTCTCCTAGATGTGTATAATTTCACCAAACACACATACAAGAATTTGTTTTGAGTATTTTTTAACCTATAAAAAGTTAAACATATTATAAGTGAAAATTTAACAAAATAAAGTCCCTAGAAGTCATTTGAATCCATTATTCTATGTCATGTTGAATGATATTCCTCTCACCACTGTGGGATAATTTTCAAATCCATAAAAATTCCCTTGAAAACATTCCATGAGTGGAAAATCCATACAAATTCAGAAATACCAATCACCATTTGAATCTCAAATGATAAATTAATATATAAAACAATATCATCACAAAATCCTAACACCAATCTCCACCCCTTAACAACATGGACTTTCTTCCAAAAATAGTGTTCATGACATTCCACCCTGGTATCCAACAAAGGTTATAACGAATTATAATATCATCATACTACCATGTCCAAAATTAAAAAAAAATAAAAACACATTCCATACCAATTTATAATTCCCCTACAAGAAACACTAATAATAAAAATTGTATCAGATGACTATGTTACCTAATGCATGTGTCCCAATTCTCTAGTCGGAGATGAATAGTATATGGGGTAAAATTATGTACCCTAGGGAGACTAAACCACCTATATTAGTGTGTTAAATTACAAAATAAATAACAAAATAATGGAGTACACATCATATTGATGTAAATAAAAGCATGATGTTGAGAAATTACAAGTGAAAGTAAAACTCTAATTATTAATATCACATAACATTAAAGACACCATGACCTTATAAATACCTCATATCAGTCTCATGAACTATTGAGAAATCATTATTGATCAAGAAATATTATGCCCATTCCCTATCAAAAAATTCAACCAAGTGAAATCTTATCGGGTTCCCCAGATATATTGTATACTCTGTAGGGTGTGAGTAAAAATCATAGTAGATAACCCCCAATTTAGTACCCTATAATAACAATAATATAGTAACATGTTTTTATGACATGATCATGATAGAAAAAAACTATTGCAAAAATAATAATAAATGTACCAAAATACCTCCTTCAATACTATACCAAATTAACCCTCAGCATGACATGATGTCTATGTTAGGGCATGACTCGATATTTCTAGTGGTACTCTAATATATCTTTGTAAAATCCCAAAAATCATCATTAATACTCGATTTTAGGACTATAATGGAACATACCCTTATTTTTTTGACACTATAGTCTTCGAGCATTAGATTAACCTATGTGGAAACTCTATTGACTCACTTGGGATCCCATGTGAAAACCTCCATCATGATAAATAATGGATCATAGGGTATCCTCGGGCATCAATATTACTCATTCCCTATGGATTAACCTAATGGATGTATAGAGGATATCTCAATGTCAACCTATTATCTTATTTCTATGAGTGGAATTTCCTAAGAAATTCTATTCTTTGAGGAATGATTTATTTCTAGGGAACCCTTATAATCTAATAGAATACTTTCCTTGTATCACATGTTCAATCTTATATGAATCCTGTGAAATTTCATCCTCATTTTGAACATATCTAGTGTGTACAAAAAATCATATGTGGTATCGTAGGAATAAATTTAAGGGATCTCATAGTCTTAGTAGGAAAGTCCACCATCTATTATTGACTATGTATACTCACCAAGAATATCATAAAACCGTAACAATCTGAGGATTTGATACATTTAGAATGTTCTAGTGGTACCTATATATGAATCATATAACTTGATAATTCACAATGGTTTCAATGAATAAATGGAATATAACCCATCTCATGTATTCCACTCTATATGGACATAAATTCTGTAATGTTGGATATAAGGATCCACCTATATGAATATAATATTTCATTAAATAAATAACTAGATTTTGTTCAAAATAATTATATACCACCAAATTACTACTACACTATATCCCAATCCTAGAGGGATTCCTAGGGACTCATCCATGTCAACAGGTGATTCAAAGGAATCCTAGGAAATCACATCAAGGACATGCCCATCATTTGATTCCCAATAATCCTGGAATATAAAATATATGATCAAATAACAATTATAAACATAATATGGGTTTTCTATATTCTCAATATCATCATCATCATCCCAACCTCCTCAAATTAAAACTTAATTCGGGTTCTATGTTCCTCAATTAATAATATCTACTCATATCTAAATACCACTACTCAAGGATATCTCTAAAGGAATCCTACTTGGGAAATGGTGGTCATCACATAGGTATGGGAACCCTATAAGGGGTTCTCGGTATCATTCCATCACACTTGCCATCACCTATCACACATAAGGAATCATGGACCATGGTAGTTCCCTAAACATCTTAAGGCCTCATTGGCAACATTGATCATAGACAATGTATTATCGATGGAGTGATTTACATTATACTAGTCTCAGTTCCACTAACACCACTTGTTTATAACCATCATCCATCTTAAATTGATCTTATACAAGATCCACCCACCTTATTGTCACGTCCTAGTGGTAGAGGATTCATTACACAAATATCATCCCAACTAGACTAATTCTATACGAAAGCTCATGTTCCTGTTATGCCCCACTCGGTCCAACCCTTCAAATATAACTCTCCAATATAACAATATTTATATCAATAATACCATAACATGTCCACCTATAAATATCAATCATTATGGTATAATTCAATGGAGATCGAGGAAAAATAGTCATTGAAAATGGATTATCCAGGTCCCACAATACATTTTGCAATTCTAGGAACATTATTTAATATAGATAACTCATTTAAATAACAACATGGTTGGTATCCCATCATTGAGGTACGTTTCATATCACATTAATGCATAGTCAATTAAATATAAAACCCAATTCCAAGTACCTAAGTCTACCTTCAATTTTTGAAGCCAGTTAGAATTTAATCTATAGCTATTAAAATCTAATATTGGCTAGTGTAGTCTCATTCGAGTCTTTGTCAACACCATTATCCACTATCTGCATTGACGGGAATCAAACTCATGCCAAATAGACCCTATTATTTAATTATAATCTCATAAATAATTCATTGTAGTATTTGAATTTTCTAAAACCAATTTTATTCAATATTTTATCACTGAAATATAATCATGTTTCTAGAAACCATTAAATTTATAAACCTTGGTGTTTCATCCATAAATTGAACAACCCCTAATCCATGTCAGTTAATATCCTAGTATACACCAAAAATTATATAATTAAACAAAATAAATTTAATATAAATCCATATAAATATCCATGTAAATGTTAATTTTTTGAAACAAAAAGCAGAGACTTGTAGATGTCACTTTGGGATCTCTCCATTAATGGTTACATGAAATCCCATATAAATAGATTGATTTATCCCTTATCCAATAAAAATTCAATTGTGATCTAAAGTAAAATAATTCTAAAATCGTAAGATGATTAAAGAGAATAGATTAGAGTAGTGAAGGGATATTGTACCTTGTGTAGTCCTCTGAAACAGACCTGAAAGAAACAATAATGTAAGGGAGATGATAGGAGTTAAGGGATTGGGTAATCCATCCACGTGAACAAATAAAGGATAATAATAAGTTTGGTAGTGTAAATATCCGACTGGAAAAATTATTAATCTCCATATTTTTTACACCAGCATCATGTTAGTAAATTATCATCAGTTATCCAATGAAACCCCTATATAAAAGAGTATTGTAGTCTATCCATTAGATGACATATGGAAAATATATATAACCATGCTATATGATATCAAACCTATGATGAACCCATATTCTTCTCGACCCCCCCCCCCCCCCTCGATCACCTATTGGAATTCATTCCCTACCAAAATACCTCTTGTAAGGGGTCCCATATTTTTGAATTATATTCTAAATAACCTCATTCAAATTGAAAAAATTAGGAAAAAATAAAATTCTTCTTCAATATAAAATTCCCATACTATCCATATGAATTATAGATCTCCAATATTTATATATATACACTATGTTTAAAATATGATAATTATATATACAGTTAATATGTAATTGCATATACTCTATCAAATTCTAAAAATTATAATTCTCAATAGACTCTGGATAAGAATTACATTCAAAACCAATAAACACTAATTAATAATGATTTTCTAAAAAATTATACATATTTTTATTTTGATTTACATTAATATACCTTCTATGATAATTTGTAACAACATTCATTAGATTCAAAAAACCTTCTTTGGATCATTCTCACGTTCCATTATAAGAACTTTTCTTATTTACTCATTCTGGTATATTCAATGATTATATTTCAACCCACTAACTTAACAATTCTTGTGACACTTCTTAACAAAAATACCATATTGGGACACAATCTCATTGCATTTAGGTTTAATGATTATACATTGTTATAAAGTAGTTACCTAATAAAATCCCTATAATGGTATGAAGGTCTCATTATAAAATCATTGATAAAAATATCTCTATAATGTTGTGTAGTCTCCTCTCAAATATTCCACAACATTAGGCTATTCTAGGTAGACTGAGTTTTGAAGAAGTTTAGTCATCTCGCATGAGATCAAAAATTCCTAGATAAATTATCCCCCATTGTAATTTGATCAAAGAATCATAATAAATTTTCCTTGTTTATGATTTTTATTACATTTCAAAACCATGATCATTACATTGTATTTTAACACGTGTCTTTAAAGAAACACGTGAACATATATACATCATACATCACTAAAAGATAAAAATTCCATGTAGCCCCCACATCCATGAATGTTCAAAAGTATATATAAATAAAAAGGTATAACATTGATTAGGTAACTATAATCTCAACTTTTTATACTTTATATGATATTTTTTCAAATATAGAAGATTAAAATTTAAAAATTTACAATATAACGGGCTTGAAATTATTTCACTCTGAAGTCTTTGAATTTTATTTTCATTAATAAGGACTAGGAGATAGTGATAAATGTTTTTTACAAATAAACAATTCTGATCAGCTAATCCTGAATATTATAGTTTGAATTATCTATATCTATAATTCATAAACCATTAAACATATCTCATATACCATAAAACATTTCATTCATGTATATAAAATAATGTGTGTCTATATTTATTATTTATAATCCATTCCTATATTGTAATGATATAGACATAAAAAGATTATTTATAGTTGGATCATTAAAATTTTTATCTAGTTCATTAATTAATTTAATAGGTTATATTAAATCATAAATGTTAAATTATAATGAAATTATGCTTCTACCGTCATATATATATATATTCATTCATCAGTTGTGTTATATTTATGACTCTCTATTTGTAAATATAAATGTGTAGTACTCACATACTATACCACACCCATGATTCAGAATTTGAAAATTATATTTTTACAACAATCAAATTGATAAATATAATATAATAATCTATTGGAAATCACCTAAATATCTATATGTAAACTATTAAACTATAGTTACAACCTATAATATATATCAATGTGTTGTTCATAATGCATTTAATTATTTATACTTTGAAATATATTTGGGTGATTTTTATAATTCATATCATTCCAACAATAAATTTTATTCAATATTCTCCCACTATAAATGGAAAAATAATACATCATATCCATTTAGTTGTCGAAATTTCATTTTTCACTATATTTGTAAATCACATTTTGATTACTATAAAAAATTAATTTTCCTATGTTTTTAAACAAATATTAGAACATATGATTCTAAATTGATGAGTGGAAAACACATTTCCCAAAATACATTAAATAGATAAAAATAACTTTTTCACCTTTTTATTGACCATGAAACCCATTATTTACTACTATTGGTTTCTTTATTAAATTTGTAGAAGATACAAAGACTCAAAATTTGAAGGATTGAATAGTTTAGTTATCTTGGTAACTAGATTCATATGTGAAATCCACAATACATATCAAAACAAAAGATTTACAATGAATTTTATTTAGAATTAAATTAATCCCATTATAATAACCCTATATATATAATAAAATACATTCTAATATCCTAGGAAATATGAAACATCACATAGGGGTGAGATTAAATTCTCAACAATGTCATGAATATTGTTGAATCAATCGTGAGTAAATAATTCAAAATAAATATGGTAAGTCAAATTACTGTAACACATGAAATTTAATCAATAACATGAAAATAATTTATAAGTAAAATATGATCAAATAATTATATATAAATAATCACATGATATTAAAACATAAAAATGGATATTCTAACTAATCTTATAATCAGATTGAATATCAATAAATGAATTCATAATAATTGAATTAATAATAATAGAAATATAAAACATATTTATTGTACTTTTTCAAAGTCATGTAATTACATCAAGGAATTTTTATAATAATTCTATATAAATGGGTAATTCCAAGGCCAAAAACCAATATTTTTACCTCATGATACCTACTGATGCATCAAGAGGCTATGTAACTCCATGGCCAATACATCAGTAAATTAGTCCAATGAATTTTTCATATAAAAGGGGTGAAGAATAAAAAACATAAAAAATTAATTTAAAATATTTAATCCTCAATATTTAAAATTAACCCAATCAAAAAAATATTAAAAAATTGTCCAAAATTAAATTAATTATTCCAACATAGTATATCCCAAGTAAAACTGATCATAATCCATATTTAAATGAAAAAAGGATGGTATCATTGGACTATATCCCCATTAAATCATATGTAACATCAAAGGATGTATTCTTATATAGAAATTAATTTTGAAACTGAACATGGATGTTTATTAATGGAAATAATCTTTTTTTGACAATGATCAATTTTATTTAAAAAAAATAAAAAATTATAAAAAATTTTCCAAATATGTTTAGAAAATAACTTTTAAATCTCTTAATTTCAATATTATTACAAAATAATCATTGTCATAAACCATGCAAAGAAATTAATACCTGGATGATATATATATTCATTATTTACTATATAATAAATTGAATCACATAAATGACAAAAAATAAAAAGGCAGTGAAAATAGTGAATGTCTTAGTTATGTAATGTTATACGAGATTCCCTTAAATTGAGTCATACACATCACATATGTATTTATCTTCTTGAATAATTATATTCTTTTAATTACATAATAGATTCTGAAACTATTTCATATTTATTATTACTTTTATTTAACTTATTACAAAGTAATATATTATTACATATTCAATTATGTTTACATTATAAGCTTTGATGGTGTTTCACAAATGAGTCAAAAATGACATTGGTAAGATGAATATGATAAAAAATATCAACATTAGAAAATATAAATATTTATAAAAATGAAAACATGATATTATTTATATATCATTTTTAATTTCAAACTCAATCATGGAATCTTTTAATGAAAAATTAAACATGTTGCATTAATGGTGACAACAGGTCGTATGTATGCATGAGTAACGTTTCAGTTTTTCAATGATCATTATGAAAATAAGGCTACAAATATTTTATATTTAAATAATTTGAATAATGAAATATACACCATATTTATTCTAAATATATATATATATATATATATATCATACATGTGTTTTGGTGATGAAATGAGAGTCACATCACATCGTGAATGCGGTAGTCCAAAGGTACACGTACATTGTTATCATTTTTCAGTGATGGATATAAAAATTTATATTATAAATAAATAACGATAAATATTTAATTAATATTATAATAATATAATTTATGTAACGTATGATTATTAAAACAATATTTGTTACCTTCAATGTAATGCGTTACTGATAAACGAATTTAATCTCTTCGTGAGGTGGTAGTCTTATGTACACACAAGAGACAATATACTATCACATATAGAATAAATAGTAAAATGGTATACATGATATAATGATTCTAAAAATAAAATATGTTATAAATATCATATATATACTTTTTATAAATCATCATACCCAAACCATGATATGTGGTAATGGAAAAATGAATGACATCGGTTGATGATGTTGTAGTCCTTTGTAAAATCTATTGTTAGATTCTTATCCCATTTGATGAAAGTGGAAATGTTTTTTTGTCATTAAATTATCATAAAAAATATTTTTTTATGAGAAATTATTTTTTCATTATTCAATAATTTTTTAATAAGAATTTAATGAGGTGGATAATGAAATAAAATAAAAATTCTCATTGATGAATGTTACATATTCTTTGGGTATCCTCTGTATGTTTTCACCAAAAACCTTATTAGGATGTATTTATGCCAAAAATAAATATTATAAGATGATATAACCGAATTTTTGAAGAGATTTATGTATGTTGTGACAGAAAAATGTGTTTCATGGTGTTCATAAGGGAGGATAGGTAGTGGCCTTTTATAAGTGAGGTGAGTGGCACAGTCATAATAATTGACATGAAAATGGAGTACCAACTTTTTATAATGCCAAAATAGTTTATATGTAGTATTATAGATCCGTAGACGTTATATCATAGAAATATTTCCATCCAATATATTTATTCAATTTTTTAGTTCATTTAATCCTTATCTTTATAGATTTTATATCTAGTAAAACCATTTTATCCTTAGTCTATGTATATAATATTTAACTTTTTACTATTTATAATGGAAATAATTTGATTTTATCTTATTAAAGAATATATATGATTCATATTCTAAATATGGAATCTGATTATCAAAATTTCATTAACATATGATGAATACATTGAATAAAAATTTATCCTATAGATGTAACATGATATACATTTTTCAAAGAGAAAATGTTCAAAAGTTTGTAATATTTTTACATCGAAATTAAATTTTAAAACTGATTATAAGAAACAAAATAATATATATATATATATTAGAAATAATCATACATTAAAACAAATTTAAAATATAATTTAACATTGTTATTTATTAAAATTA
Organism: Viscum album; assembly: GCA_963277665.1. NCBI lineage: Eukaryota > Viridiplantae > Streptophyta > Magnoliopsida > Santalales > Viscaceae > Viscum > Viscum album. Next base: position 1,487,013,749 of record OY728129.1, read on the forward strand.
ATGGGTGGTTTATAATAATAGATGTAATTAAATATTTATTAGAAAATTAAACATTGAAAATAAAATACCAAAAAATCACCCTAATATATTGTTTTATTCTTAATTAAAAAATTAATACCATTTTATAAACATAAATTTCATAAATTGGTAAAAATTAATTTTTAATTATGAGCACAATGCGTGACTAAATAATCTTTGTGACAAATATTGTTTTTCAGATAACATCACTTTTTCTATTAAATGGTTCTTATTTTATTTACAATAATTCTATAATTATAATTTCGATAATTTAGTTTATACTTTTAATAATCTTAAATTTAATTTTTGTGTTATTATAGTGTACTATATTATAATTAATTTATAAATGAGGTTTTGTGTTTACCAAGCTATCAATGATAATAAATTAAATAAATATATATTTTTGGGTTTTTATGCTTCGTGTTTCATGTTTCACACTCTATAAAGTAAATTACATTCATTTACTATTTATGGTGGTAAAATTCTCAGCACATTTAAGAATTTGTTTCCTTAAAATTTACAATCAATCTTGGTAATACAGCTATTAAAATTTGAAAATACAATTTTCGTGAAACCCACAAAATTAATGGGTAAATAACACTACCTCTTAATAAGAGAGAAAAGGAAATAAAATTATAGTATAAATTATCACATAAATTGTTTCTCTGTACGAAAAATTAGCGGATAGTGAATATATGGACATGGAATGGAATTGTAAATAAATATACTGGGTGATTGATGTAATTAATAGTAATAAATTGAATGATCAATAGAATGGTAAGGCCATGAAAAACAAAAATCCCAATTAATTTATAAGGAAATTTGATTCATTAGATATAAATTTAATTGGAAAAACAATTCCATATCATTTCCCAGTAGATGAGTAATTTTATTACTGTTTAAGAATATAAGGAAATATAATTACATAATATGTTTATATTTCAGATCCACAATGTCATAAATTTTTTCTTCTTTGATAAATTTCTAATTAGTAACTTACACCAAGGAATGAATATCCAAAAATGTTGTTTTTATTCATGATAAAATAAAATTCATTTTTAATAGTCCATAAATCCATATTAAATTTAAAAGTAATACATTTTTTCTCTATTTTTTATTATAAAAAATTGGTTCACACAGGTCACCGAATATTCCAAAATCATTATATGGGGATGTAATATGTTAATCTTTAAAACCAAATCCATCATTCAAAAAAATACCTTCAACAAAAACATATCCTAAATAATTGTCCAATATTTTTTTTCTATCCAAATTAAAAATATAATTTTTTATTGATGTTCATGAAATCAATATTATATTCTGTAGAAAATATAAAGTGTCTCATAATGTAACATTACATAAATGTGAATACCTTGATCACCATAAAAACAATATGAATAGGAATGAACACAAAAAAATCATTGGTTGATGAATATATTTTGTATATCCCAAAATGTAGTCAACTTCATCATATATAACATAACCCATAAAATCACATTCCAATATTATAGTTGTAAGGACCTGGCATTAAACATTACTTATTACTGATTAAATGAATAATTCACATTGAGGATCTTTTCAGGATTAGAGTTTCAGAGAATTAGGACATAACTATTACATCTCAAAGATTACAAAGTAGACACATCTACTCATCATCCATTTTTTTCACACACAAAAACTATTGAACAAAAGATTCATGTCTAGTTCCTTGTTTTAGATAGCCTGACATTTCCTTGACCCCATCCATGACCCTATTCAACTTTATGTCATGTGAAATCATTTCAAAAACATGCGATGAGAATAAAAATCTTAGTAAGGGTTATAAGAGTATGGAAAGAAAACATCAGTCCATGTATATATAAGAATCAATGAAATCATACTTTACTCATAAAACATAAGCAATTTAACATACCTTGTGAAATCATAAGATCTATGCATAACTCAATAGAAATCATAAGGCATAAAGGTAACATGAAGAATTCATAACATTCTTACATAGGGATTAACCCTCATGGTTACGTTTGGAATACCCATCAAAGTATATTCCCTAAATATCTTTAGGGAAACCTTAGCGTTTAACCCCTTCACGTTACCCAATGCATTGGAGAGCTATATCGGGCTCACCTGCCCTTATTTTATCATGGAACCACCCGTTTTCATAAAAATTGCCCAAGAAATAAAAACACAATCATAGTACATAACTTAAGAGTAAAGGAAATATAACATTAGCACGTTGCAATAACAATATAACATTTTAAGATATTGAAATAATGAATCCATTCAAAAAAAACCATTTTCCAAACCATTTAAAACATTCAATAAAGAGATTTTTGAATCAAAGTGTCCCATACCACCTTGAATTAACATTTTAAACCATTAATATCCATATAAATAAATCCTTAAAACCATTTTTAAAAGATTGATATTAATAAGAACAAATCATTAAAACATTTAAAGAGATATTCTAGTAAAAGGGCTTTTACCAAAATTAGAGACACATGAATACAATAGTTGGGGAATAACATTTAATTAGAACTTTATAATATCATGAGAATAAATGGATTCATGATATAATATTCCAAATAACAGTATATACACCATTTAAGAGTGAATTGGTGCATAACAACAGTGAAGTCTCAACAGAAATGTAATTTGAGATGAAATACCTTATAAAGAAGGTATCTTTAAATTAAGGATAAATCAATCTCAAATTTATGTGTGAAAAATATAAATACACCCAATATAATTGGATATTAAGTGTAAAACAATAAATGGTCATTCACACATATTCAAAGGATGAAATATTCAATAACTACATTTTGAACCCAAAGAAATCGAAATTAGGTTAAAAAGATCCCTTGGTAAAATTCAACAGCCTAACGATGTCACATTAAAATTCATAAATTAGTTAATGGGAGAGAAAATGGTATATAATTACTTGGAAATAAAATTTAAATCAATAAGGATATATAATACAATATCCCAACATAAAAATATGTAAATTAAAATACATTAGAAAATAAGTCTTTTTAAAAGTGAAGTGTGAAAGGTTCCCTTACCGATTTGGGCAACTTTCGGAACGTACACCCCTTGAAAGAACGGTCATACAATGAAGATGTAACTACCCATAAATAGGATTATATCATAAAAATATTAAAATAATGAGCAGTACATACATTGCACAAAAGGAAATAGTGGCCAATGTAGAATGAATCTCACTGGAATAAAAAGTGAGATGAAAATCCCCTTATGAAAATTCGGCAGCCTAACGGTGCCACATAAAACATCAAAAAATGGATTGATGAGATAAAATAGGGTATCTCATCATATTAACATAATATTTACATCAATAGGAATGTAAAAAAACATCCCCCAACATAATAAAGAGGAGTTTAAAGTAAGTTATATAAAAAGATTACTTAAAATAAAGAGAGAGGTAGGATCCCTTATCTCAAGTATGACTTGCCTTGTTCGTATCATTATATTCCTAAATAATAAACATTTGTAAATTTATAATTTCTTAAGGTCATCATTTTAATATTATTATTCAGTTAATATCACAAATTATTATGTTATAATAATTGGTTAATATGTGAGTTCAAATCAGACGTTTTTTTCGCTGTTTGGTACATTAGTCAAAAATGAAATTGTTTGAAAATGATTTTCCATATACATATAATTAAATAATATCCAGAATAGAATTAATGATTTAAATATCATATATATCCATTACATATTCATTTTATACTATTCCATAACATTTGGAGATAAAAATAAATGAAATGCACCGTTCATGGAGACGGTAGGCCGTACGTACGCATGGATGCTACATTCATTTCTTTGACATATTAATGGAATTAAAAATAATTTTGAGATATATTTATTATAATTACAGTATAATATATATGTTTTATAGGTCACATATTTTCATTAATTTCATTCCTTATACACTCCATGTATTGCATTAACGAGTCACATCACTTGAGGGGGCAGTAGTCCACACTTCCTCGTATGAAATTATCGCATTTGCACAACATGCGAAGCATAGAGGTATGTTTTAAATATAAAATACAGAAGATTATGGAAAAAAATACCATATATATCATATATAAAATAAAGTGACATCATAATGGCCACCATGATAGGTGTTAAGAGAATATTGAACAATCATCGTTTCGTGAGGCAGGGATTCGCCATCCACAGAAACAGTATGTTCTTTAACAATTAGACGGAGGTGTGTATGTGTAGCTCGAATCCATCACATAAAAAAAATAATAGTATATTGAAGATACTGGTGTTGTTACAAAAAATTTAACAAAAAGGGTTTAGGGGTTTGTAGAAGAAAAATTAAAACAAAAGAACACAAGTGAAGACATTACCTTTAAATCGGGTAAATCTTCTTAGTTTGAACCGAAAGGGTTTATTGAAGAAAATTATGCCAAAGATGAGGCCTCAATGATGAATAGAAGTATTTGGAGAGATTAAATGGTAAGGGGTTTGTTGGGCCAAAGTCTTTAGAGGTGTGGGTAAGGTGGTAGAGGTGGGGGCCTTTTATAAGAGAAGAGGAGGGGCACTCTTGGAAAGTTATAAAATAGTACATTATTATAAAATGCTTTTCAGATTTTAAAGGTCCCAAAATGATATATTTCTGAGATAAGGTGATAGGTTTTCTAAATCCACCCATCCAATAGGTTTTCAACAAGTGTAAGACTTATATTTCACCATATCTTCTCATTTTATTTAAATCGTTCATTTATGAGGTAATCAATGCATCATCACGGTGTCATAAATAAGATAATTTATTTATTTTCTAAAAATTAAAAATAAAAACATGATGTAGGAGATATTTTTATATTTACAATGACTATTTATAGTCTAGGATATATTTTATGTTGACAAAAGTAAAATTATTTTACTTAGGTGTTACATACTTTGGTTACATTTTCCTTTCTTTAAAAAAATATGATAAAAGGTTATTATGACACTAAAGTGATTCCATGGGGTCCCAAGGTTGGAAAAGGGCATCCCATGGTCGGCCATGACACCAAAAATAGAATTAGGACACATTTTGGGGTCATTTTATAATTTTTTATATTAAGTTCTTACCCTAAATTATCCGATTACTAATTAAAAACGATAATTAAAGATAATTACCATCGTTACTATTCATAATGTCCAAAAACAAAAGAATCTTAATTACATAATTTGTACCTTCTGATTCCAAATATGGAATCCATTTCATCAAATTCAAAACTCATAAATTGTAGTAATTAATTTAAAAGTAAATCCCGTTGTCAAAACAAAAGATGGGTTTTTAAGAAGTAAAATTTCTCAAAAGATTGACTTGTTTTTACATCCAATTGAAAAGTGAAATTACTTAAAATGAACAAAATTGTATTAGGTGATAAAACATTAATTCAATTATACTTTAAAAACAATTAAAATGAAAATCTAAATATATAAATAAATTTTATGAAAAGATAGTTTTGAATTAAAAAATGTATTTTTCACTATTCATTAAAAAAAAGCATTATCAGAAAAATACCCAAAATTAACCCTAAGATATATTTGATATTTCAAATTCAGAAATGATGTTCATTTTACAAAATTCAAAAAATAGAATTTTCATTAATAAATCATATAGTTAATTTCCGCTGTCAAAACAAATAGCGGGTTTTTTGGAAGCAATATCTATGAAATGTTTGGCACTTGTTTGTGTCCATTCTCAAAGTGAAATTAATTCTAATGACCACCATTGAGTTAAATTGTAAAACTATATTCTAATTAAACATTAAAACCAATTAGAAATATAATATATCCATATATTTAAATTATATGAAAAAGTAGTTTTGATGTAAAATTAAATATTTTTCTCTATTCATTAAAAATAATGAACATTGTCAGAAACATACCCAAAATATAACCAAATTAAATTTCAATATCCCAAAAACAAAGAATAATATTATTTAAAAAAAATAAAGCTTATAAAAATGTCAAAAGATATATTTAAAAAATATTCACCATCAAAAGGCGATAAAACAATATTTTAAAAATAATAGAGTGTTTATTCATAAAATTGGATTCATTTGGATTTTAAGTCTCTGACATTTATTGGATAAATGTAAAAATATTTGACAAACATATTTAATCATTTTGTAGTTATTTATGTTCATTCCCTCCATTACAATGGCTAGGCATTAACTATTATAATATTATAATATTATTTGTGTGCAACATAAGATTTCAATGAAACTCGTTGTTGCGTATTGGGTACGCCATCGAGAATAGCATTCCCTTTAAAGTAGTATTAACATTTTATTCACAAATATTGATAAAAATGAGAATGTAATATTATTTATTTACCTGGGATGTTACATCCTTCCCCCCTTTTGGGAATTGTGTCCTCGTAATTTCAAAATTGGGCTTGGAAACATCATTGAAAGTCCCACATCAGAACAAGTGTCAGTAAAACTATCACTTTAAAAGAATGGGAGAGAAGTACAAAGGTCACCCAAGTTAACCTATACGAGTATTCCATGAATGAAAATATGGATATGGAGGAAAAAACAAATGGTTATGTTCTGATAGAGAGTGATAGTAAACATGTCTAGGAGAAAGGTAACCACAAGAAAATCACAAACTTATGATGTGTTAAACTGTATTCGATTCCCCAGTTAGAATAGTTAACAGACAACATTTTTGTTTTATGTTACTCTTAATTGAGGAATTTATTTTTGAGCTTAACTAAATCATAATGAAACATACTTACTTTTCACATAGACTTTCAACTTTTACTAGATTCCCTAATAAAACTCTATTTTCTCCAAAAGAGGAGTATTTAGGAAGACTTGTTCGCATTAAGAGTAGTATAATCAACTTATTGAGAATAATCTAATACACAAAATAGAACTATATATTTCCCAAGTCTTTAGATAAGAACCAAAACCAAACCAAAAAGTTTAGTATGAGATCAGATTATACCCAAAAGGATATTTGTTTTAAAAAACGAAAAACTACTCCTAATCTCCAAAATTTGTTAAAAAAAACCGAATGTTCAACAAATACCATTCAATAAAACATTTGTTCATAAAATTCTTCAATGTAAAGACAACTAAGATTAAAACCAAAATATTTGAAGTATTTAATCACATAGTCCCCCAAGGTACAAATTAACATTTATCTCTAAATAACATTAGTTGCTCTTAAAGTCTCATACTGAAAAGTAATTAACCTAATCACATATCCTCCATGATAGGTTAATAATTATAATAGATAACCCAAAATCAACTTACTCTTTATTCCTAAAATCATTTAACTAAAAAAAATTATTAGTCAAACTAACCAGGGACATCATGTAGTACAGTGGTAGGCAACAAATACCAGTCGCAATTTGGTTGGGGTTCGATTCCCGCAGCTTTGTCCGACACGACGGGTTGTCACATGGTCTGTGTGTTGTCCTTTTTCCAAAACTACATAATTCTCAAAACATTCCCCAAAATGAGATAAAATCTTCAAAAATAACCATAATATAATTTCACCTCATGTTTATCTCATGTCGTTCATATTCCATCATAACGTATAGTAACCCATAATTACCTCAAAAGTAAGGATCATATAAACCATAATGGTTACCATTATAATTTTTACCTGAACATCCATGTCGAGTTGGTTCTCTCGTACATGATGCATTAGAGAACTCACCAAGGTTCATGTGGTTGATCATGATTCCTGATTGTTGTTTTAGAATAACCACAATATTTCTCATTGAATCCCCCATTTCATCCAATATCTTAATCAGAGAACCATCATAGTTTCCTTCCAACCCATTGTCACTTTGGTGCCTCCTAGATCCATTCATTTACTAAAACCAAAAATGTCAGTGTGAGTATATCAACAAAATCATTATGTACTAAAGAGGAAGACATACAGTAATATATACTTATCCATGTTTTCTCAAACTCATTTTAACCTTCAAAAATAACCATGACTCTATCTTATATAATAACCATTTTGGTTATACACAATATGTCACTTAACACTCTAACCTCTAAAGTTACTTAAACCATCCTCTGATACCAACTGTAAGGACCCGACCTTAAACATTACTTATTATTCAATTAAATAAATAATTAAAATTGAGGATCTTTTTAGGTTTAGAGTTTTAGAGAAATAGGACATAACTATTACATATCAATGATTACAAAGTAGATACATCTACTCAGCATCAATTTTTTCACACAAAAAAAACTCTTGAACTAAAGATTCATGTCTAGTTCCTTGTTTTAGATAGCCTGACATTTCCTTGATCCCATCCTTGAACCTATTCAACTTTATGTCATGTGAAAACATTTCAAAAACATGGGATGAGAATAAAAAGCTCATTAAGGGTTATAACAGTACGGAAAGAAAACATCAGTCCATGTATACATAAGAATCAATGAAATCATACTTTACATATAAAACATAAGCAATTTAACATACCTCATGAAATCATAAGATTTATGCATAACTCAATGAATATCATAAGGCATAACGGTAACTTGATAAATTCATAACATTATTACGTTGGGAGTCACCCTAATTGTTACATTTCGAATACCCATCATAGTATATTCCCTAAATCCCTTTGGAGAAACCTTATCATTTTACCCCTTCACATTTCCCGATGCGTTGGAGAGCTATATCGGGCTCACCCGCCCTTAGATTATCACGGAACCACCCATTTTCATAAACAATGCCCAAGAAACAAAACATAATCATAGCACATAACTTAAGCATAACGTAATGATTACATTCCCATGTTTTAATAATAATATATTATTTTAAGATATTGAAATAATGAATCCATTAAAAAACCATTTTCAAAAAAATTTAAAACATTAAATAAAGATATTTTTGAATCAAAGAGTATCATACCACCTTGAGGATTTTAATATTTTAAACAATGAATATCCATATAAATAAATCCTTAAAACCATTTTGAAAACATGGATATTAATAAGAACAAATCATTAAAATAGTTAAAGAGATATTTTGGTAAAAGTGTTTTTACCAAAATTAGAGACACTTGATTACAATAATTGAGGAATAACATTTAATTAGAAGTTTATAATATCATGAGAATAAATGGATTCATGATATAATATTCCAAAGGATATTATATACACCATATAAGAGTTAATTTCTTCATAACAACAATGAAGTCTCAATAGAAATGTAAATTTAGATGAAATCTCTTATAAAGAAGGTATCTTTAAATTTAGGATAAATCAATCTCAAAATTATGTGAGAAAAATATAAAAACACCAAATTTAAGTGGATATTTAGTGTAAAACAATAAAATGTCATTCAAAAATATTCAAAGGATGAAATATTCAATAACTACATGTTGATCTCTAAGAAATCGAAATTGTGTTAAAAAGTTCCCTTGGTAAAATTCGACAGCCTAACTACGTCACTTTAAAATTCATAAATTAGTTGATGGGAGAGAAAATGGTATCTAATCACTTCGACATAAAATTTACATCAATAAGTATATATAAGAACATATCCCAACATAAAAAGGTGTAAATTAAAAGACTTAATAAAATAAGTCTTTTTAAAAGAAGAGTGTGAAAGGTTCCCTTACCGATTTGGGCAACTTTCGAAACGTACACCCCGTGAAAGAAGGGCCATAAAATAAAGATGTAACTACCCATAAATGAGATTATATAATACAAATAGTAAAATAATGGTCAGTAAATACACCATACAAAAGGAAATAGTGGCGAATGTAGCATGAATCTCATAGGAATAAAAAGTGAGATGAAAATCCCCTTGTGAAAATTCGGTAGCCTAACAGCGCCACATAAAACAACCAAAAATGGATTGATGAGATAAAATAGGGTCTCTAATCATATTATAATAAAATTTACAGAAATAGTAATATAAAATAATATCCCACAGCATAAGAAAGAGGAGATTAATGTAAGTTACATTAAAAGAGTACCTACAAATAAAGAGAGATGTAGGATCCCTTACCTCAAGTCCGACATGCCTTGTTTGTATCTTTATATTACTAAATAATAAACATTGTTCACTTTATAATTGATTAAGTTAATCCTTTTAAGATTATTATTCAGTTCATATCACATATTATAATGTGATAATAATTGGTTAATAATGTGAGTTCATATCAGACGTTTTTTTTTGAGGTTTGGTATGTGAGTCAAATATGAACTTGTTTGAAAATGATTGTCCGTGTAGTTATAATTAAATAATATCAAGAATTGTATTAATGATTTAAATATCATATATATCCAGTAAATATTCATTTCATACTATTCCATAACATTTGGATATAAAAAGAAATGAAATGCACCGTTCATGGAGACGGTAGGCCGTACGTACGCATGAACGCTACTTTCATTTCTTTGACATATTAATAAAATTAAAAATAATTGAGATATATATATATATATTATAATTACATCATAATATATATTTTTTATAGGTCACATATGTTCATCAATTTCATTCATTATACACTCCATGTATTGCATGAACGAGTCACATCACTTGAGGGGGTGGTAGTCCACACTTCCTCGTATGAAATTATCGCATTTGCACAACATGCAAAGCATAAATGTATATTTTAAATATACAATACAGAAGAATATGGAAAACATAAATACCATATATATCATATATAAAATAAAGTGACATCATAATGGACACCATGAAATGTGTTAAGATAAGATTGAACAATCATCATTTCGTGAGGTAGTGATTCGCCATCCAGAGAATCAGTATGTTCTTTAACAAATAGACGGAGATGTGTGTGTGTGTGTAGCTCTAATACTTCACATAAAAACATCCTAGTATATTTATGATACTGGTGTTGTTACAAAATAATGTAATAAAAAGTGTTTAGGGGTTTTTAGAAGCAAAAATAAAACAAAATAACACAAGTGAAGACATTACCTTTAAATCGGGTAACTCCTCTTGGTTTGAACCAAAAGGGTTAATTGAAGAGCATTATGACAAAGGTGAGGCTTCAATGATGAATAGAGGGATTTTGAGAGATGAAATGGGAAGGGTTTTTCTGAGTCAATGGCTTGAGTGGTGTGGGTAAGGTTTTAGAGGTGGGGGCCTTTTATAAAAGAAGAGGAGGGGCACTTTTGGAAAGTTATAAAATATTACATTATTATAAAATGATTTTCGGATTTTAAAAGTCCCAAAAGGATATATTTCGAGGATAAAGTGATAAGGTTTTTCAATCCACCCATCCAATAGGTTTTTGATAGTGTAATACTTATATTTCACCCTATCTTCTCATTTTATTTAAATCGTTCATTTATGAGGTAATCACTGCATCATCACGGTGTCATAAATAAAATAATTTATTTAATGTCATAAAATTATAAAAAAAATATCAGTATGTATGAAATATTTTTATATTTCTAATGAATATTTATAATCTAAAAGATAGTTTATGTAGACAGAAGTAAAATTATTTTACTTAGGTGTTACATACTTTGGTTACATTTTCCTTTCTTGAAAAAAAATATGATAAAAGGTCACTATCACATTGAAGTGATTCCATGGGGTCCCAAGGCTGTCCCAAGGCATCCCATGGTTGGCCAGGACACCAAAAAATAGCATTAGGACACATTTTGGGATCATTTAAATTTTTATGATATTATTTTCTTACCCTTAACTACACGATTACTAATTAAACACGACAATTAAAGATAATTACCGTCGTTACTATTCATAATGTCCAAAAACCAATAGAGTCCTAATTACATAATTTGGACCTTTTGATTCCAAATATAGAATCCATTTCATCAAATTAAAAACATATAAATTTTATTAATTAATTTAAATGTAAATCTGGTTGTCAAAACAAAAGACGAGTTTTTAGGAATTAGAATTTATCAAAAGATTGACTTATTTTTACATCAAATTGAAAAGTGAAATAACTTCCAATGAACAAAATTTTATTAATAGATAAAAACATAATTCAATTATGTTTTAAAAACAATTAAAATGAAAATCTAAATATATTAATAAATTGGATGAAAAGGCAGTTTTGAATTAAAAACTGTATTTTTTACTATTCATTAAAAAAAGCATTATCAGAAAAATACCAAAATTTAACCCTAAGATAAATTTGATATTTCAAATTCAAAAATGGTGACCATTTTAACAAATTCAAAAAACAGAATTTTCTTTAATAAATCATATAGTAAATTCCCGCTGTTAAAACAAATAGCGGGTTTTTTGGATGCAATATCTATGAAATGACTAGCACTTGGTTATGTCCCTTATCAATGTGAAATTAATTATAATGACCACCATGGAATTAAATTGTAAGAAAATATTCTAATTAAACTTTAAAACCAATTAAAACGATAATCTATCCATATATTTAAATTAGATGAAAAGGCAGTTTTGATGTAAAATGCAATATTTTCCACTATTCATTAAAAAGAATGAACATTGTCAGAAACATACAACAAATTTAACCAAGGTAAATTTCAATATCCCAATAATAAAGAATAAGTTTATTTTGACAAATAGTTCTTATAAAAGTGTCAAAAGTTATATATAAAAAATGTTCTCCATCAAATGGAAGTAAAACAATATTTTAAAAATATTAGAGTATTTATTCATAAAAATTGGATTCATTTGGATTTTAAACCTCTAACATTTATTGGATAAATGTAAAAATATTTGACAAACATATGTAATCATTTTTTAGTTATTTATGTTCATTCCCTCCATTACAATGGCTAGGCGTTAACTATTATAATATTATTATATTATTAGTCTGCAACATAAGATTTCAAAGAAACTCGTTGTTGCGTATTTGGTACGCCATCGAGCATAAAATTCCCTTTAAAGTAGTATTAACATTTTATTCACAAGTATTGATAAAAATTAGAATGTAATATTATCTATTTACCTGGGATGTTACAATAGTGACTAATGTTACTTATAATCATATGATTATAATTATTTTCACAATATAGAGAGCAGATTATGTGATTTATTAGTGTAATCATATGAATAATATAAATATCATCTCTCCACTAAATTACTTTTCATGGTACCATTCAACAAATGAGTTCAATTATTTAATGTAAAACTACTACGATACATTAATTAATCATTTCATGATTATTATAATGATATTATCATAAATATTAGAATTTTTGAACATATTTTTTGGATCCAAAAATAGAATTATATTAATTATTCCACATTCAGTGTACCTATAGAAAAAGAATTCCCTTGATCACTTATTTTCATCTCAGTTATAATAAAACGATTATTGGTGAAATGGTTGGAATAGTTTACCATCTCATTACTAATAAATAATTGTACATTGATGTGTTATCCTTTACCAATTCATTCATGATGATGATGCCCTTTTTCACCTCACTTAAATAAAAATAAATTTTCTTCTTTACAATGTACCAATGTTTTCCTTCCATGAGTATCACATATTAAAAAAATCGTTCATTCTCTTTTATCATTTATCTAAATTTTCTATTTCATCTTCTTTTTTTATTACATCCCTTATAATTATTATGACATGAGTACTTATTTCTCTATCATGATAGAACATGATATTGTATCCTAGAATGATTGGAATTTTTATGAGACTTTTCCCATCATACGGTTGGTTTGATCCCACCATAGAAATTTTCGAATATTCCCTTTGGATTATGTATATTGTCTACAACATTCCTTTATATCCTTATAAATTTGGATTCATACATAACACCATTTTCATATTCTTTCATTCCTAGAATCTAAAACTATATTACCATATCCTCACATTGATCATTAGGAATATATTTTTCCTAGTAGATAACCTTTAAATCCTTCCATTCCATTTTTTCAATTTGATCTTCATCCTTTTTTTATTAAATAACTAAATCCCATTGATCTGAAAATCATGATCTATGAAAAAATCCCTTAATAGCTTATCCCCTTCACTAATTCCTAGATAAATACATATATACTCAAAATAAGTAATCAAATTATAAATATAATATTTATTTATAGTCCCCTTGAGATATAGAGTTCAGTGATGTGTAAATTATTATAACATTATTACACTACAAGGTGGTTAAATAGGTTTATCCATATTGGTCATGTTATTTCTTATAACCTAAGTCAACTGCCTCAAAATGGTTATTATTTAATTTGATACAGCTATGTCTCATGCTCCATCTCCATTATCGTTCCCAAGAGTAAAATATATACATGGAATTCAAAAAATTATAAAAAACCCATTATTCCATTTGGAATAATTTATAAAACATGGAATATAATATATTAGATCAAAAAATTATGAAACATAATGTATAATATCCAAACTAGTGAAATACTTAACATAAATTTTAAAATTTATGCATCACTAATATCATAATAAGAAACCTGAATCAATTGTTATAACATTATTTTCAAATCCTAAATAACTGTTTCAATGAAAAATTATAATTATCATAAGCATATCACATGGATGTGTCAAACTAGGTGCACATTAAGGCCCATTTCCAAGCACTATGTGTTGATTGAGTCAATCCCAAAGCACCCATTTCTGCGTTATTATCCCTAAGTACATATATTTTAGAACCATGTATACTTATATTGTGAATATATATTTCAAGGAAACCCACATAATATATTCCTTACTAAATCATTAATATGGTCATATATACTTGTCCCCAATGTCAATATGTGGGTTATGTTCCCTAAGATATCATTTCCTAAATCACATTCACAAGTTTTATACTAATATTCACTTCATACCAACTATGATGGTTCATACCCCAATAATCAGAGCTTTTGGATTATATAATAAATTGAAATAAGATACAAGAGGGCAAATTTTTACAGGCTGAATAGTTCAGTAATCTTTGTAAACATAATACATATATTAATTTCAAATTACATTTAAAAACATAAAATACAAATATAATTTTCTGGTTAATCTCATTACTCTCTATAGAATAATGAGGTATATCTGGCATAGAATACATCCATGAATTCAAGAGATAATAAAATATATTGGTTGATCTCATATACTCATTATGGGTTTGCATAAAATAGATTCTATCGTGAATAAATAATGTATAGTCAATATAGAACGGTTGATAAAAAATAGATGTGATTTCATCAAAAAAATTATCATAATGTGGATGGAATAACAGATGATCAGATAATTTAATATAAATATTCCCAATGGATTAAAAATTACAATAGATACACTAACTAATCAAATAATAACATGAACTATTAATAACTAAATTCCTAATTATGGAATTCTTAATGATAGACATCTAAAACATACGGTTGAGGCCTTAACTTAACACCTCTAATAATAGAAAATAATTCTATAATGAAAATTATATAAATGGGTAATACATCGACCAGAGCCCAATCTGGTTTGTCTCATGAGACCTACTGGTGCATCATTGGGCTATGTAATTCAGCCCTTAGACGACCCCTACTAATTCAAATTCATTCTTAATATAAATGGTTTGAAACATAATCAAAATAAAAATTCATATTTAAAAAATAAATTAATATTCTTTAGCATTACCCCAATAAATAAACACAATCATACACCAGTAGGGGCCGTCTAAGGTAGAGGAAAAATTTTAAAAAAATCTCATTGAATGACATTAACTTTTCTTCAGGTATCCTCATTAGTTTTTTTACAATAGACTTACTATATTGAATTTCATCACACAATAAGGATTATATGATGACACTATAGAGGATAATAAGGGATTTGGATTGGTAATGGAAGAATAAAAAGGGTTCTATGTAGTAAATAATAGAGAAGAGGGTTGGCATTTTATAAGTAAAGGGGAACACATTTAATTTTTGCATGTAAAAGGTGTATCCACGTTTTACACAATTAAAATGGGATTAGAAGACTGTATTATCAATTAGTAGAAATTATAGTGTCTATATATGACCATAAAATAAAATTTATAATTGTTTTAGAAAATTTTATCCCATAATTTTTTAGTTTAACAACTGGTAAACTTATTTTTACCCTAACCATAGTAAAAATTTAATATTATTTGTACTATTTAGAATAGTCATAAAATAATTTTACATTATTAGATAATATATATTTTTTTAATTTCAAATATTTAATCTATTTTCTCATATTTAATTTAAATAAGTATACACTTTTAATTTAAAATTAATACTACAGTCGTGACGAGATAAAAAAATTTCAAAGAGAAAATTTCCAAATGTTCACATGTTTTACAAATAAAAAATAGACAATAAAATAATTCCAATGACCTAAATTGTATTAATAGATATATAATTGATCTAATTTAAATTAAACATATTTTAAATGTAATTTATCGATTATATTTACTTAAATGATAATGCAACTTTCCTTAAAAAGCATTATTGGTAACTATTTATTGAAAAATGAAACAGTTCTGAACAATAACAGAAATACACCCTATGATAGTATTAATATTTTGAATTAAAAAATTATTCAAATTTTTTAAAATTTGTGAAAAATGATTTTATATTATTTTCATAACGTGTGACTGAAATATCGGTTAATAAAATTATTTATTAAAAAATATAGATTTTATTTAAAAGCCTTTTATCTAATTTCTAATTAACAAATAACAATAATTTTCATTACTTAGTCACTACTATTCATACCAAAAAATTTAATGATTTTGATTTAAAACTAAAGGTTTATGCATCTATATTTTATTAAAGTGAATAAATAAAAATAAATATATTTTATATGTTTAGTAAACTAATTGTTCCATATTGCATATCACATCGAATAAAATGTAATTATTTTTCTTGAACATCCCCATTTAGATAATCCAGGTAAAAACCCACATCAAGGATCTCGATGAAGACTAAAATTTATCTTGAAAAATATTAACTATAATGGATTCATTGGATCTAGATTGGGAAATATCATTCGAAAACGAAACAACTATTTTAATTGCAGTCACAGGTCCCCTTGACAATTACATTAAGGATTCACAACATGAAATCCAATGGATTTCTTTTGTTGAAGACCACAAAGTCCTTGATCTAAAAAATACATCCTTAATGATGACCTCAAAGATTAAAAAACTCGATGATGGAGGATTTCAGGTTGACACTAACCTCGATGTAATACAACACATGGAAAAAATCTATATATTTCCTATTCTTGGTCGTATTTCACACCATCAAGGTGGAAAGATGTGTTCATTTAAAGAGAGAAAACCTAGGAGTGTCCATAGCAGTGGATCAACCAATTAGAAGTTAGTTCCACTCAGTAGAGGCTTATTTCATATTATCCTACACTCAAAAGAGGAATTATATCATGTCTAGTAACCTGGAAATATATATATGCATCCCGGAATCCTTCGATTTTCATCATGGGATTATTATTTCAATTTGTTTACTCATATTAACGTCATGGAACATATATGAGTTTGATTACGTTATCTATGTTGGTACTTTTGGCACACAAATTTTTTAAATCACTTCACCTCTTGCATAGGTGCCCCACTAAAGATTGATTAGGGAACAATGAAAGGAGAATTGGGGAAATATGCAAGAATCATGGTGGAATATAACCTTGATTCAAAATTGAATCATGTCATTTCTTTCAATGTGAATAAATACATGACTGAGATTAGGGTTGAGTACGGGAATATGCCTTCATTTTGTGATTATTGAAAAATCATTGGCCATACTATTATAAAATATCCAGTGTTAAAAAAGTACGAAAACTTATCCAATACAATGGGTTAGACTAAAGATTGGATGAACAAGAAAGATTATACTGCTGATTTTGAAAAGTCGGAGCTTCATATGATGATTGAAGTGAAATTGAATTGGAATGGTGATGGAACATATACCTCCAAATCCACTCCCAAACTTTCATGGGAATATATGGTTTCTTTAAAAAAATTTGATAAGGAGGAGAAGTCTATTTTTGAAGTGGTATCATCCATGGTATTAGACACTGTCAACTATAACATAAAATATAATAAAATTTTGCTAGAAATAATTGTTAGGAAATGAACATACAATGCAACTCAAAATATGCATAGGCTTACTGAAATCAATACTAACCCATTGAAAGATAATCAAAATGATCCAAAATATAATGGTTTACCTACTGACTCAGAAGGTTAATAAATAATTAAACTGATGACCTCTTTCTATGATAATTCATAGTCCAACAAAGAGATTGTTTTCTAGGAACTAACATGGAAATGAAAACATATGGGGATAGCTAAACATTCGGTCGATATCACCTGTGACCCCAAATGATGCAACTTGTAAGGGATTAATGCAATTTATATTTGGAAAAGACTTATAGAAATATGAACACCTCACTACCTATTCGGGAAGGATGATTCAATGTATTGTGATGTAGAGGAGTTGGGTGGACCTTCCCACAAACCAGTTCCATCAACTGCTATATAGAGTTTGAATGCCTTGAGGGATAACAAACCTATAAATATTCATTAAGGGAATGTAAAGAACATGAATAGGAATACACTACATATATATGGGATGCTCACTCAAGTTCATAACTCCAATGCTCATGAGAAATTGCAGATGGATTTAATGCATGATGAGGAAAGAAGGAACCTTCATCAAGAAGAGGTCTCGACTGGTATAAAAAAGAATAATATCCCTACTAACTCTCCCATGAGCTAAAAAAGGAAATTTGAAACACCAAACAATGACTATGGTAATAAATTTATGAAATATAAATGGGGAATTAACACTGAAATTAAAATAATAAGGGTCCCAACCACAAGCATAAATATTAATCCATATTTACTACATGATTTTTCTGGTTATTTCCAATCCTAACACTATTTCAACATAAAGAAACATTTTATTTATGCACAAACATATGTTTTTTTCTATATAGGATCATAATATAACTTTTTATTCTGGTTTTAATAGTATGGATAAATATAGTTATAATTTAATAGGTGACACATCTAACAATAACAATTTTGATTCCTTATGGGTCTTTGCTCATATCTATATAATTAATTCAAATATAAGTAATGTTGATTCTCAATAAATGAATTGTAATGTGAAACAAAATGTTTTCACCATTTTCTGTACTTTTTTTAATGAAAGAAATAAATATCAAGATAAAATAACTCTTTGGCCAAATATTTAGTCCATTGACAACACCATTCATTTACCTTGGATCATTTTTGTTGACATTAAAGCTATTCATGGACCCCGTGAAAATCATGGACAGATAAAATCAAATATGTACACTAAGGAGTTTATGATGTGTATTGATAATAACAAAATAGTGGAAATTATTCATGTTGGTACAAAATAATCATGCTATAGAAAACACCATAATGGAGATTTAGAATGTAAGATGGATAGAGCCTTCATAAATTTCCAGGCTATTTATAAATGGAATACCATCTCCAGTATTAATTTTTCTATGCAAAATTATAATCATAATCAAAACTTGGTGAGCCTAAAAAATAAATAATAATCTTATTCATCCATTTAGGTTCAATAATTCTCGGATCAATGAAATATATTATTATAAATGTTTCAAGGATAAATGTAATTCAATTAACACAAATGATTCCATTACATGAATTATGTAACTAAAACTCCGGAAACAAAATTAAATCTCATGTGAAAAGACAGATTCCAAAAACCTAATTATGAAATTAACAACCTATAACAAATACTTAATCAAATTCAGTGTTTTTTAACCCATAATGACATTACTATAGATCCAACTCAAGAAATTGATATTAGAAATAAACTTAACTCTCTTATTGATTTGAATGAAGATCTCTTGAAACAATCACAAAAATTCAACAAGCTTAATGTTAGAGATAGAAACTCTAAATTCAATAATGATCTACAAAGGTATAGAAATGCCAGTAAACCACTTTTTCTGCTTAATGATGGGGATAATATCAATGATAATCATGATACATTGTCCAATAATGTCAATTCCTATTTTTGTAACATTTTCCATGGTCCTACACGAAATAAGGATATAAATCCTGAAATCAATCTCCTCATATTAGCGGATAATTATTATAACATCTTGAATAGTATTCTAACTGGCCATGAAATTAAAGAGGTGATTTTTTTTAAAAGCTGATAGTTCCCCTAGTCATGATGGCTTCTTTAATGCATTTTCCAAACATTTTGGGGACATATTTTTCAATTATGATTTCCACCTTGTTAAACACTCTTTCACTAATGGATTACTCCCTTATGGTATAAATGCTCAATTTTATACCCTAATTCCTAAAGTGGACAATGCTTTATAAATACATTATTTTTGGCCAATTTCCATTATTAAATATATGAAGAAAATTATTTCAAATCTTTTATCCTTGAGAATGACCATTGTTTCTAAAAAAATTATATTGTATAACCAATTTAGTTTCCATAAGGGAATGATTATCCAAGATTCTATATGCATTTCCTCCAAAATACTATCCTATTAAAATAAAATCAATGTGGGTGAAGAATTTCAATCAAGTTGGATATTAGAATATATTTGGATACTATTGATTTGAATTTCATCTTCAAAATTCATTATAGCTTTTTATTTAATGAGAATTTTATAATCCAACTAAAAGATATTTTTTCTCCGCCCACATTTTGGTTCTAATCAATGGTTTCCCAAAGGGGAATTTTACTTATAAAATGGTTGTTCGGTAAGCTGTGTAACACCCGAGACTTTTATGTTATATAAATTATCAAAGGAATCTTTTTCTACACCACACTTGCTTGACTTGCTTTATACGCAATCGCGACCTTCCTCGATAGCTTGCGTCGTACGCAATACCGAGTTTCACTAAACAACAATATGCTATTAAAACTAGCCGTTATGAATAGTAATAACCACTTTTTAAAATTTTATAAATTTTATTTTTCAAAATGGACTTCATTTTTGGACTCAGAATATCGAAATTAGCCAAGGGTGAAATTTTGGTATTTTTCTGAAAACTTTCAATTTTTGATGAATAGTGAAACCACTAAGTGGTAGGTTAAAAAACAGAATTTTGCATAAAACTTAATTTTACCGCTTCTGTGAATGGAATTTCGAAAATCCGAGAGACACGGTTAATATCAAGGACTAAAATGTGGTTCAATGAGATGAAAATAATTTTTTGGTGAATAGTAACTTTTTACGATTTTTACCGCGGTTAGTAGTAAATAGGGTAACTAAGGGTAAATATGATATTAATATTACCCTAACACATGTCCTAATTCTATTGGACAAGTTTAATCCGACCAAAAACAAACTTAGGAATAAAATATGACCATTTAGGCCCACTTGGATTAGATTAGGACATTTATTATTAATTTATTTAAAGAAGGGTTAAAATAGTTAAAATCAAAGTTTAATAAGTAAATCATTTTTAATATGGGGTTATACATAAGATAAATTCAATTGTAAATATTAATTAGAAATCTAAACAGATTTCCTACATGATGATATTTTATTTGTAATTTTTAGACATTAAATAATTTAATTTATTTATGACATAATGATGATGCAGTAATTATCTTATTAATGAAATATTGACATAATTGATGTTATAAACACAACAATAAATGTAATTTGAGACTTTTTATGAATTCCACTAATTTTCTAGGTTACTATGATATATTAGTGTTGATTTAATCAACTTGGTTCGAACATATAATTCTTTTATGACTTTCAAACAAATCATATATCAAATAGTGTCAAAATTGACACAAAATAGTTTTTAAATCAAATATTATATTATTAATTGTTATTTTATTCCTAAAAATCTAAGGTTCGGCCAAATGACTTAGATAAGGATATATATATTAATAATAAACAATTTGGGGTTCTTTTGGCATGTTATAGTAAGTGTATTAACCATATAGTGAAGGAAAACAAAAAGACACGGTAAAAGCTAAAATAATTAACTTAGAGTTAAATCTAATTGATAAGGTTAAAATAATACCCTAAACTTGTCTAAATCCTATTGGTTGATATGATTTAGACCCATCCCCACTTTATCTTCGAAATAAGACCCTTTGGAACCATTATAAACCGATTTTGACTTTAATATAAAATAATATTTTGAGATATTCCTAAGGTGCCCCTCTCCTCCCTTATAAAAGGGCACCTCCTCCCCCTCCTCCTCACACCAAATTGAGCACTCAAGCTCGGCCAACCCCTGCCATTTTCTCCTCTCCACTTCCCTAGAATAATCCTAGAGGTCCTGGTCTTCTCCAAAGACCAATCTTAGTTCCTTAAGTGGAGGATTCAAAGAAGCGTTCCAAAGAAGAGGTAATATCCATTACCGATCTTTTCAATTTCTTTCTTCTTCAACTTCTTCTTCTTTAGTTGTTTCATGATAAAGTAATAACATCAGTATTACTTACATACTGATATGTTATTATAAATATGAAACAACCCTAATTCACCTTCTATCCATCCTACGGAAAAATGAAATCACCACGCGTGCGTACGTACGGAATACCGTCTCCACGCCGTGGTGTAATCTATTTTCCACCATCACCTTACAAGGATGGGTATAATGGTGTAATGAGTAACTACATATGATTATTATGAAGTAATATTGATACTGAAATAATATATATACTCCAATACAATTCCACGATCATAGGAACGATATCATCACTCGTGCGTACGTACGGAATACCGTCTCCACGATGTGATGCGACTCGTTCTACATGATCTTCATTTCATAATGATTATATAAATGAATTGAATAAATGAATATGGTATATACTACACTAATACCATTCTGGAAATGAATTATCTATAACCTAAAGATAAGAATAAGAATTTATTCGACAAAACACGCATAAGAACAAAAAGTTATAAAGACCCGAGTAACAAGTAACAATGAAATATTACTAACAAGAAGCTAATAATATGACCATATATGATATCATATAAATATGTATGATTCTGGAATAAGTCAATAACATTATTTAAACCATTATACAGGAGCTTCGGACACGTACAAAGCTAATCGGACCTAAGGTAAGGGAAAATACCACAATCTCATTTTTATCCGAGATTGTTTATTCGTAAGTATTTACTGGGGTGTATTTTATCATCCACATCCATGTTCCCTCAATATGTAATATTGTTTCCATCCACTTAAAATAGTTTAAATCCAATTTTACCCTTCGGTGAGTTTTTAGTAAAGAATATGAACGGAATCTTTTGTCGTTTTTTTTCGTACGAGGTACTTTTTGACTTTTCCGACAAAGGTACGAAGAATGTTTTTTTAACTTATACGGCATGAATGGATTTTTAAAACATTATTTCCAAGAAGCTTACTTTACAAGTTTTCAAGTTTATTTTTAATCAACTTCTTATAGTTTAAAGTTGTATGACATGTTAAGAAAGGAAAAATGTTTTTGAAGTAGAAAGGATATTTTCCTGAAGAATAAAGTTCAAGTGTTTTATCAAAATTATTTTCCATCTAAGATAATAAAGGGTTCTATTTTTATCCCTATTATTACATTGATTTGATCATGTTGTGATGGAATTATTTTTATGAATTCCATTATCTTATATGAATTGATTTATGATGTCATGATGTTTCATTAATCCCATTTTTGTTACATGTGTTATGCGATGATGTATGTTTTATGATTATGTGGAACACATAAGAAAGGATTCATTATAAGATGGGTGGGACCTATATCTCCCTCCAATGCATTGGGTAAAGATTTTATATCTCATGAGATAGACATGGCTGGAACGGAAGGTTATTTCGGTTCAGTGATACAGGACTGAAACGGGGAGTGAACTCGGTTCAGAAAGGGACTTTGTCCACTAAGATAGTCTTGGAAATGAGTCATGACTAACAAGAAATGATTTTCCATGATTACGTGTGCATGCCACAAAGTTTCAAGTTTTATGTTATGATTATGGGGATCTCATTTTCACTTCTATGATTTATTCCATGTTAAGATATTATGATCTCTTTTGCAGGTTTTGATTTTCAAAAAGATATGATATGATTTTTATTTCCTTTATTTGCCCTTGCGGAGCATTTGAGCTCACCATTTTATGTTTTCTTTTCCCCAGGTCAGGAAGATGGATATTAAGTAGAATATGCTAAAAGGGACCCTAGATATGATGAAATAAATGGGAGACACTGTAGAAGATTTATGAACCAGTTGTTTATGTTTCCCAGTTTCTAAAGACACTATACCTATACGGTCCTTTGTGGTTTTGTCATATGTTGTAATAAGTGTTCTTCAATTTTGATGTATTAACAATGTATGTAAAGTATGGGTCGTTATAGTTGGTATCAGAGGAAAGGTATAGACAACCTTTGGAAACTAGGATGTGAAAGCCTTAGTAAGAACCCTAAGGATAAGACTAAGCATAGAACACAATCTTAGTGTTTTAGAAATGGCCTTGAATAACCTAGGATAAGACCATAAGCATGAAAATTTTATTCTTGAATTATGTGGTTTCCTATTATAATTAGTGTTGCTCACACTATTCTTCTTGGTTTTAGTCAATGGCTGGAACCCGAAGGAATCGTGTTAATGCGGAATGCGATGGTCAATGCAATGATTGTCCCCCTGAGCAACCAAACGATATGGGAGCTGGAATGCAAAATCTTGTAGCCATGATCACACAACTTTCTCAAGCTATGAATCATGCAGGATTTCCAAACGAGCAAAAGAGGGAGCAACATTCTGTTGAATCCTTCATGAGGCAGCGTCCACCTTCTTTCAGCGGGTCTACTGATCCATTAGTTTATGAACAATGGATTAGTACTACTGAAAAGATATTTTCAGTTCTTCAATGTTCTGAGCATGATAAAGTCATCCTAGCAGTGTACCGTTTGGAAGGAGATGCTGATCAATAGTGGAATCTTGTTAAGAATACGAGGCAAAGGGATGAAATTGAGTCTATGGAATGGGACGAGTTCAAGAACTTATTTTTCAATAATTACTTCCCTCGTATTCTCCGAACAAAGATGGAGAAAGAGTTTCTTGAACTGAAGCAAAGGGATGATGAATCTGTTAGTACCTATGAAGCAAATTTTACAAGACTTGCAAGGTACGCTTCTGGTATTATTATCCAACCTGAGAGTAAGATCGATCGATTCTTTAGTGGCTTAAAACCAAGTCTTCGAAGGGCGTTAGCCATAAGGGACTTCAATAGCTACGAGGAAATCGTTCGATGTGCTCTCAAAGTCGAGATGGAGATTGGAGTAACCCATCAGTCACATGGG
Organism: Viscum album; assembly: GCA_963277665.1. Lineage (NCBI taxonomy): Eukaryota > Viridiplantae > Streptophyta > Magnoliopsida > Santalales > Viscaceae > Viscum > Viscum album. The sequence goes on from OY728129.1 coordinate 1,487,039,059, forward strand.
TTTGATAAGAAGAGGAAGATGGAATTCAAAGGAAACTCTAAAGAGAACACTGAAAAGAAGATGAACTTTCCATTATGCTCAAAGTGTGGAAAGAAACATGGAGGGAGTTGTCTTAAAGGGACAAGTAAATGTTTTAAATGTGGAAAGGAAGGTCATCGGGCATTTGAATGCCGTGATAATGGGAAGAATATGTCTAATGATGCAAACAAAGGAAGGGATACACAGAATCAACCTACTACACTTCAATGTTTCAAGTGCAAGGAGATGGGGCATTATGCCAATCAATGCCCAAATCCAAGGGTTGATGATGATGGTCGACGTCAACAAAATCTTAAGGCTAAAGACAAAGGAAAGTCACATGCAATTTCTATCAGCGATGTGGAGTACGATAACGATGTGGTGAAAGGTACACTTACCATCCACTCTAAAGTAGAAAATGTTTTATTTGATTCTGGATCCACCCACTCTTTTATTTCTAAAGAATTTTCTAAGGGTATCACCGTATTACCTCAACAATTAGATGTTGAGTTAGCCGTGACTACACCTAATGGCACATCAATCGCATCAAAAGTTTATAATTCTTCTCCGATCGAAGTTTGTGGGAAAGTGCTTCCTACAAATCTTGTGATCCTTCCTTTAGTGGAATTTGATGTTATTCTTGTCATGGATTGGCTTTCTCTACATGGAGCTCATATCAATTGCCAAAGAAGGGAAGTCACATTTCATATTCCAGATCAATCTACGATCGTCTATCAATGCAAGGATGAACATAACCTTCCAGTGGAAATTTCTTCCATCTTATGGGTATTGATTCCACTAAATGAAGGTTATTTATCTCAAATGGTTGGTGAGAAACTCACGATTAAGAATATTCCCATTGTACGGGAGTTTGATGATGTCTTTCCGAAGGAATTGTCGGGTCTTCCACCAAATCGTGAAGTTGAGTTTTCAATAGAACTCGTACCGGGTGCTTTGCCTATTTCAAAGACACCTTATAGAATGGCCCCAATTGAGTTGCAGGAATTGAAGAAGCAACTCCAAGAGAATCTTGATAAGGGATTCATATGCCCTAGTGCGTCACCTTGGGGAGCACCTGTTCTATTTGTTAAGAAGAAAGATGGATCAATGAGACTCTGCATTGATTATCGAGAACTTAACAAGATCACTATAAAGAACAAATATCCTCTCCCACGCATTGATGATTTATTTGACCAACTACGCGGAGCTCAATACTTTTCCAAGATTGATCTTCGTTCAGGGTATCATCAATTAAGGGTCAAAAGGGAGGATATACCAAAGACGGCTTTCCGTACAAGGTATGGACACTATGAATTTATAGTGATGCCATTTGGTCTTACTAATGCCCCTGCTATCTTCATGGATCTAATGAATAGAGTCTTTAGAGACTATCTTGATCAATTTGTGGTAGTCTTTATAGACGATATTCTTGTCTATTCAAAGAGCAAGGAAGAGCATGAAGATCACTTGAGAATTATATTGAAGACCCTGAGAAAGGAGAAGCTTTATGCCAAATTTACCAAGTGTGAATTTTGGCTTCAAAAAGTTGCATTTTTGGGTCATATAATCTCAAAAGAGGGGATATCTGTGGATCCAGCAAAAACAGAGGTTATCGAAAGATGGTCGAGACCAACCACAGTAACTGAGATCCGATGTTTTCTTGGTTTGGCTGGATATTATCGACGTTTTGTAAAAGATTTTTCACGATTATCTAATCCACTCACCAAGTTGACTCGGAAAGGAGTTAAGTTTGTCTGGATAGAGGAATGTGAAGAGAATTTCAAGGAGTTGAAAAGAAGGTTATCCAGTGCACCTGTGCTCACACTGCCTTGTAGTGGAGAAAGGTTTGTGATCTATAGTGATGCATCCAAGAAGGGATTTGGGTGTGTTCTTATGCAAAATGATATGGTGATAGCTTATGCCTCACGACAGTTGAAAATCCATGAGCAAAATTACCCAACACATGATTTGGAGTTGGCTGCGGTAATCTTTGCATTAAATATTTGGAGGCATTACCTTTATGGTGAAAGGTGTGATATTTATACTGATCATAAAAGTTTAAAGTATATTTTCACAGAAAAGGAGTTGAATATGCGTCAAAGAAGATGGTTGGAGCTGATTAAGCATTATGACTGCTCAATCCATTACCACCCTGGGAAAGCAAACAAGGTGGCAGATGCATTAAGTCGACAAGACCATGCTAGTTTATCCATGATGAGGATCACAAAAGATCCAATATTTATGGATTTACAAAGGATGGATCTTGGAATTATAATGGAAGGGGAAAAATCTTATCTTTCTCAAATGAATGTTCAACCATCTATACATGTGAAGATTAAAGAGGCACAGAAAGAAGATGTCGAGTTACAAAAGAAGGTGGGAAATGTTCCTGAATTCAACCTTGATTGTGATGGGATAATAAAGTTCAGGAATCGGGTTTGTGTTCCTCCCATCCCCGAATTAAAGAAGGAGCTGCTGGATGAGGCTCATAGTTCTTCATTCTCTATTCATCTTGGAAGCACGAAGATGTATAGGGACCTGAAAGAGTACTTCTGGTGGGATGGCATGAAAAGAGATGTTGCTGAATTTGTCTCTTGATGCTTGGTTTGTCAACAAGTTAAAGCTGAGAGACAGAAGTCTAAGGGGATGTTACAACCATTACCCATACCCGAATGGAAATGGAAAAACATCACTATGGACTTTGTCACAGGACTTCCTAAAACATCCAAAGGCAATAACGCTATTTGGGTCATAGTTGATCGTCTTACAAAGTCTGCACACTTCATTCCTATTAGAGAGGATTTCTCTCTAGATCAGCTTGCCAGGATATATGTAAAGGAAGTGGTAAGATTACATGGAGTACCACTTTCTATTATATCTGATCGGGATCCGAGATTTACCTCGAAGTTCTGGCGATGTCTTCAGCATAATCTGGATACAGAGTTGAGTTTCAGCACTGCTTATCATCCCCAGACAGACGGTCAGTCTGAGAGAACAATTCAAACCCTAGAAGATATGTTGAGAGCTTGCTCTATGGATTTCAAAGGAGGTTGGGATCAACACCTACCTTTGGTAGAATTTTCTTATAATAATAGCTTTCACTCCAGTATTCAGATGGCTCTTTATGAAGCTCTCTATGGAAAGAAATGCAGGACTCCAACTTGCTGGGATAAAGTTGGGGAATGAAAGCTATTAGGACCTGATCTCGTTGATGAAATGGTAGAAAAGGTCATATCTATTCAACAACACATAAGAGCATCTCAGAGTCGACAGAAAAGCTATGCCGACAACCGAAGAAAAGACCTAGAGTTTGAAGTGGGTGATAAAGTGTTCTTACGAATATCTCCCTGGAAGAGGGTTATGAGATTTGGAAAGAAGGGGAAGTTGAGCCCTAGATATATCGGTCCTTTCGAAATACTGGATCGTGTTGGGAAGGTAGCTTACCGATTGGCGCTTCCACCGAATCTCTCTCAAGTTCACGATGTGTTCCATGTATCTCTCCTAAGAAAGTACATACCAGATCCTTCACATGTACTCAGCTCAGAAGTTGTACCGCTGGAGCAAGACTTTTCTTATGAAGAATAGCCGATAGAGATTCTGGATCGTAGCGAAAAATTCCTACGAAACAAGACCACTCGCTTGGTGAAAGTTTTATAGAGGAACCACCAACTTGAAGAAGCTACATGGGAGCTTGAGGATATGATGAGGGAGAAGTATCCTCATCTGTTTGTTACAAAGTGATGAATTTCGAGGGCGAAATTCTTTTTAAGGGGGGTAGAATGTAACACCCGAGACTTTTATGTTATATAAATTATCAAAGGAATCTTTTTCTACACAACACTTGCTTGACTTTCTTTATACGCAATCGCGACCTTCCTCGATAGCTTGCGTCGTACGCAATACCGAGTTTCACTAAACAACAATATGCTATTAAAACTAGCCGTTATGAATATTAATAACCACTTTTTAAAATTTTATAAATTTTATTTTTCAAAATGGACTTCATTTTTGGACTCAAAATATCGAAATTAGCCAAGGGTGAAATTTTGGTATTTTTCTGAAAACTTTCAATTTTTGATGAATAGTGAAACCACTAAGTGGTAGGTTAAAAAACAGAATTTTGCATAAAACTTAATTTTACCGCTTCTGGGAATGGAATTTCGAAAATCTGAGAGACACAGTTAATACCAAGGACTAAAATGTGGTTCAATGAGATGAAAATAATTTTTTGTTGAATAGTAACTTTTTACGATTTTTACCGCGGTTAATAGTAAATAGGGTAACTATGGGTAAATATGATATTAATATTACCGTAACACATGTCCTAATTCTATTGGACAACTGTAATTCGACTAAAAACAAACTTAGGAATAAAATATGACCATTTAGTCCCACTTGGATTAGATTAGGACATTTATTATTAATTTATTTAAAGAAGGGTTAAAATAGTTAAAATCAAAGTTTAATAAGTAAATCATTTTTAATATGGGGTTATAAATAAGATAAATTCAATTGTAAATATTAATTATAAAGATAATAAGATTTCCTACATGATGATATTTTATTTGTAATTTTTAGACATTAAATAATTTAATTTATTTATGACATAATGGTGATGCAGTAATTATCTTATTAATGAAATATTGACATAATTGATGTTATAAACACAAACATAAATGTAATTTGAGACTTTTTATGAATTCCACTAATTTTCTAGGTTACTATGATATATTAGTGTTGATTTAATAAACTTTGTTCGAACATATAATTCGTTTATGACTTTAAAACAAATCATATATCAAATAGTGTCAAAATTGACACAAAATAGTTTTTAAATCAAATATTATATTATTAATTGTTATTTTATTCCTAAAAATAAAAGGTTCGGCCAAATGACTTAGATAAGGATATATATATTAATAATAAACAATTTGGGGTTCGTTTGGCATGTTATAGTAAGTGTATTAACCATATAGTGAAGGAAAACAAAAAGACACGGTAAAAGTTAAAATAATTAACTTAGAGTTAAATCTAATTGATAAGGTTAAAATAATACCCTAAACTTGTCTAAATCCTATTGGTTGATAGTATTTCGACCCATCCCCACTTTAGCTTCGAAATAAGACCCTTTGGAACCATTATAAACCGATTTTTACTTTAATATAAAATAATATTTTGAGATATTCCTAAGGTGCCCCTCTCCTCCCTTATAAAAGGGCACCTCCTCCCCCTCCTCCTCACACCAAATTGAGCACTCAAGCTCGGCCAACCCCTGCCATTTTCTCCTCTCCACTTCCCTAGAATAATCCTAGAGGTCCTGGTCTTCTCCAAAGACCAATCTTAGTTCCTTAAGTGGAGGATTCAAAGAAGCGTTCCAAAGAAGAGGTAATATCCATTACCGATCTTTTCAATTTCCTTCTTCTTCAACTTCTTCTTCTTTAGTTGTTTCATGATAAAGTAATAACATCAGTATTACTTACATACTGATATGTTATTATAAATATGAAACAACCCTAATTCACCTTCTATCCATCCTACGGAAAAATGAAATCACCACGCGTGCGTACGTACGGAATACCGTCTCCACGCCGTGGTGTAATCTATTTTCCACCATCACCTTACAAGGATGGGTATAATGGTGTAATGAGTAACTACATATGATTATTATGAAGTAATATTGATACTGAAATAATATATATACTCCAATACAATTCCACGATCATAGGAACGATATCATCACTCGTGCGTACGTACGGAATACCGTCTCCACGATGTGATGCGACTCGTTCTACATGATCTTCATTTCATAATGATTATATAAATGAATTGAATAAATGAATATGGTATATACTACACTAATACCATTCTGGAAATGAATTATCTATAACCTAAAGATAAGAATAAGAATTTATTCGACAAAACACGCATAAGAACAAAAAGTTATAAAGACCCGAGTAACAAGTAACAATGAAATATTACTAACAAGAAGCTAATAATATGACCATATATGATATCATATAAATATGTATGATTCTGGAATAAGTCAATAACATTATTTAAACCATTATACAGGAGCTTCGGACACGTACAAAGCTAATCGGACCTAAGGTAAGGGAAAATACCACAATCTCATTTTTATCCGAGATTGTTTATTCGTAAGTATTTACTGGGGTGTATTTTATCATCCACATCCATGTTCCCTCAATATGTAATATTGTTTCCATCCACTTACAATAGTTTAAATCCAATTTTACCCTTCGGTGAGTTTTAGTAAAGAATATGAACAGAATCTTTTGTCGTTTTTTTTCGTACGAGGTACTTTTTGACTTTTCCGACAAAGGTACGAAGAATGTTCTTTTTAACTTATACGGCATGAATGGATTTTTAAAACATTATTTCCAAGAAGCTTCCTTTACAAGTTTTCAAGTTTATTTTTAATCAACTTCTTTTAGTTTAAAGTTGTATGACATGTTAAGAAAGGAAAAATGTTTTTGAAGTAGAAAGGATATTTTCCTGAAGAATAAAGTTCAAGTGTTTTATCAAAATTATTTTCCATCTAAGATAATAAAGGGTTCTGTTTTTATCCCTATTATTACATTGATTTGATCATGTTGTGATGGAATTATTTTTATGAATTCCATTATCTTATATGAATTGATTTATGATGTCATGATGTTTCAAGAATCCCATTTTTGTTACATGTGTTATGCGATGATGTATGTTTTATGATTATGTGGCACACATAAGAAAGGATTAATTATAAGATGGGTGGGACCTATATCTCCCTCCAATGCATTGGGTAAAGATTTTATATCTCATGAGATAGACATGGCTGGAACGGAAGGTTATTTCGGTTCAGTGATACAGGACTGAAACGAGGAGTGAACTCGGTTCAGAACGGGACTTTGTCCACTAAGATAGTCTTGGAAATGAGTCATGACTAACAAGAAATGATTTTCCATGATTATGTGTGCATGCCACAAAGTTTCAAGTTTTATGTTATGATTATGGGGATCTCATTTTCACTTCTATGACTTATTCCATGTTAAGATATTATGATCTCTTTTGCAGGTTTTGATTTTCAAAAAGATATGATATGATTTTTATTTCCTTTATTTGCCCTTGCTGAGCATTTGAGCTCACCCTTTTATGTTTTCTTTTCCCCAGGTCAGGAAGATGGATATTAAGTAGAATATGCTAAAAGGGACCCTAGATATGATGAAATAAATGGGAGACACTGTAGAATATTTATGAACCAGTTGTTTATGTTTCCCAGTTTCTAAAGACACTATACCTATACGGTCCTTTTGTGGTTTTGTCATATGTTGTAATAAGTGTGCTTCAATTTTGAAGTATTAACAATGTATGTAAAGTATGGGTCGTTATAAGCTGACCCCCATTTTTCCATTTTTTTATAATTGTTGAGGACTACCTTCGTAGACTCATCAGTGATTTGATTAATCAGGGTATAATAAAGCCCATTTTTCCACTAAAACTCTAAATGTTCCCTCTCATCTATTATATACGGATGGTTTAATTTTATTCTATCAAGTAGGTGAGATAAATATTAAAAAACTCAAGGATGTCATCTCCCACTATGAGGATGTCTCCGGTCAATCCATAAATTGGAGCATGTCGTCCATTTTCTAAAGTAGACGTTTTATAGCCACCAAAAAACTGATTTGATAAGTGAACTGGGGGTAAAAGAAGGATTCTTCCCTTTTACCTATCTGTGGGTACCCGTATTCTGCGGAAATCCCAAAACCCTGCACTTCATATCCATATTTTAACAGATCAGTAAACAATTTTCCACCTTGAATGGAAAAACATTATTGATGGTAGGTCATATTTGTCTTTTTAAGACACACCATTATTATTAAAATGGAATACTCAATGATGGTGTACAAGTATCCCACTGATTTACATAAGAAGATAAAAAAGAATAATTAAAAAATTTATCTGGAGTGAAATCACTCTTGAAATACAACTTTTCACTATTTCCTGTAAAACAAGATACACTCCCATTGATAATGGGGGACATGGTATTAAGAACCTCATTAATTTCAATAAATCCCTTCATGATAAGCATTCCTGAAATATTGTGAACAACAGATCCCAAAATTATGAGTTCCTTCATGGTTGATTTTATAATAACCATAGGAGAGGAAAAGGATATGTATATGGACTCATCAATATGTCCTTAATTCATGAATTATTTTTCAAAAAACATTTCAGACTCTAGATGGATAGTCAAAAGAAATTATTCTATAATTTTTTGGTTAGATAACTATAATTAAATTCATCTCTGTAACATAATTCACCCCATCACTTTTTCCACAATTTATAACAACACTATCAAGGATTATGTCAACTCTCTTAATTTGGTTCTTCTAGATGAAATATCTTTTATTCTGAACAACTACAATTTTGTTAACATTAATGATTTCTAAATTTTGGACGCAGATCATAATGGTTTGATAACCAATAAAAATTACTATAGTCATATGATCCCTAACAGCTACAATAATAATTTTTCATGGATAATTCATTTCATCAAGAACTGGATTAGACCCTCCTGACTCACCCTAGTTTGGGGAATTTCTCAGAATAGGATTCCCAGATATTGAAATCTTCATATGTATGGTATAAAACTAATTTCTAAATGCTTCATGTGTATCCAACATAGATAAGATACTGATCACATATTTTTATCATATTCTACTTCTTCATCATTATAAAAATACATTTTTTATCTGAGATAGATAGGTTTGAACACTATCGATTTGCAACATCAAAGATGTGCTAATATTTATGACTCACAAAAAATTCATCATCTCTTCATTACTAATGTGGATGAAAATATTCATACTATATGGGTTCAAAGAAATTAAATTACACACAAAACTAATACCTTTATTTTTCATCCATCGCAAATAAAGTTCCACACAGCTATCAAAGAGGATGGAATCTTGCAAAAAGTTACATTCAAAAATTCAGTCATAGAATTATACTAACTAAGATAGATTGAGATCAAAATAATATAAAACCCAAAAATATTATTGTTCGATGTATTATATAAACCACAAATTTATGAGTGGTTAAAAAAAATGTGGATGGTTCTTCATAAAGAAAACCATGACCTTCTAGCTATGGAATCATATACAGAAATCACAATGAGGAAACTCTTGGATGCTTCTATGGTTCTTGAGGTTATGCCTCCTCTATTGAAGTAGATATGTATAGTGTCGTCAATGCACATGATTTTATAAGGCCAAAAGGATGGAACATTGCATGGATTGAAAGTGATTCTTGTACTATTGTTCAGGCTCTTTGATATGAAACTTTTCACTTGGCATGTACCCTCACTGATAAATGGATCACCTGCCATTAATACATATCAGGACTCAATCATATTATCATGAACACCTAGAGTGATGTGAATAATGTGGGGGATGGTCTTGGAAATAAGTGTTTCAACAGTTATAATACATACATGGATAATCTTCTGTTTGATCTCACTTCTCTTCCAGAGTGATTGTAATTTATTTCCTACTTTTCAAATTTTGTATCCTTTAGTTTTTTTATATTTTAGTGCCTTTGACAAAGAAAAAAAATCATAAAACGTCATGATGTCCCTAAAATTTGTAAAATCAACGTGAAAAATAAATTTTGATATTATGGGATCCTCATTTGGTTATAAAATGCATGAAAAATTCCAATGTAATCTACATTACAATATTGTAAGACCCCTTTAAACTCAAGTCTAATTTCATGATGGCCCTCTGAGAGGACACCATTGTTTCATGTAATGTCCCAGAAATGTCAAAAGAAATTCATATGATGGGCTTTAAATAGGAATAATGTTCTCTTGATGGTACTTGGACATGTTGAAATGATAATATGAAAGAAATTTCATATGTACATATGATTTGGAAAGACCCTCAAAATTGGAAATAATCTAGTAATAAAGGCATATATAGGATGATATTGTGGTCAATGAAAATCTTATGATGCCCTTGGAATGACACATAGTTTTATCTTGAGAAATACATGAAATCAAAGTGCTCCACTATCTCTATCCTGAATATACATGATATACAACACACAAATAAGTGAATGACCATGGTGGTGAGAGATATAAATCCCCCACCCCAACTTCAAAAAATACATCCTAATAGAGACGGTTGAACTCTTGGAATCATGCGTTGGTGCACCAAAACACTGTAGAATATTTCATTGACCAGAAGATCTCACAACATGAAAATAATATCATCAGGTAAGATCCTATGAACAACTAAATAAATTATGAAACATGTATAAACACTTAATGTTATTTGTGAAAGATCACTCAAAGGCCTTCTAGCAGTTCACTCTAATGGAATCCCACATATTTTCTAAGACACATTAGACAAAAAGTAATATAACACTGAACAAATAAAGATAATATGCCATAACATGATTGAAAAAATACTAAATGATTGTAGAATAATGAAAATAAAAAAATTTCAGATCCCCATGCACTTCACATGAACCACATGGATCATTCAACAACACCGGGACATGTCACCCATGTCATGTGATACTCCGTTGGTATTCGATTTAGATCATGAGAAGTTCCCTAGACATTTCAAAGAATATCACATGCCACCATGAAGGCATGCCACCCCACTCTCATGAAGCCCTCAATATATGCCATCAATACTACAATAATGGATTTATTGACACTCACCTAATCACACAGTTTATTAAAATCATTGAAATATGATATCTAATTAAATGATTTAAAATAAATGTGTTTTTATAAACCTACTAACATTCAAGATCGATCCACGCCAATTCCCTTGTATGATCATGCTTTTCCATCCCCTTTCCCATAACTCTTGAGAAACACATTCTCATTTCATGATAGATCTCCCCCACTGATCACATTCCTGTCTATCTGAGCAATTATTTTCAATCAATATCTCCATCCTCAGAATATATCTCATTGATATTGTTAGAAATCGATCCACCGTGACCTCCGAAGATCTGGTCCAAAAATCTTCTTCCACTATTCTCATGTTATCTCCCTATCCTCCATGTGATCAACTTATAGCCACTGTAGCATTATGTTCATGTACAATACATTTCTTTTGCAGAATACAGAAAACATGACCCAAATATTCACTCAATGACAGTATTAAATTAGTGACTTTGGAAACATGGAACATAATCATCTAACATGGTGAAATATCTTCAGTATCTCCAATTAAGATCTACCCCATCAGTTTTACTACCGAATATCTCGCCTTATATCTTGAATAAATAAAATCATAAAAAAGGGTGAACTCAAATTCTTTGTTAGGGTAAAAATGGTGATCAAAATAAAAACATTATAAAAGTAATGGAATAACAAAAACAAACAGTTTGAATTTAAAAATCTTGAGTCATGAAAAAAATCTTTGCATTACATAAGGCATAGATCATAAAGGAACATTAATGATGATAAAATATCATTGTAATAAATATTTAATTTTGGAAAGAAAAAAATAAGCACAATATATGATTTCAATAGTAGGCAAGGAATTTCTTCTAAAATAATCATTGTGGACAAATTCCATTAATGAATCGGATTTTATTTTCATTAAAACCATGTATTACTGATATATATTAACTTGTCATTCTAGTAAAGATAATCTAATGTGATATAAATCATTAACCATGGTATTTTAGGGAGATATAGGTTCCACCCATCTGATAATTAAATCATTATTACATATAACACTAAAACATCAATCCATCATCATTGCATTTCCCAGGAATTAAAATGGGTATCTTAAACATCATTCCATCATAACATATTCCATATAGAATATCATTCCATTATTAACATAATCAAATAATAATAATAATAATAATTGGGATAGAAATATAATCATTTTTAAGAGTTTCATTTAAGTTGGAAATTGTTTTCGATAAAACACTTGAACATTATTCATGAGGAAAATATCATTTCTTCATAAAAATTGTTTAATTTTTTCCAAATTCCATGAAATTTTAAAAGAATATAATTTTATTATAAATAATCATAAAATTGTAAATAGGATTCTAAACTAGAATAAGGAATCATGACACCATAATAAAATCCATTCATGTTCTATAAGTTTAAAAAATATTCATCTCGTACTCCTATCGGAAAAGTCAAAATGTACCTCGTATGGAAAACGAATAAAATATTTCTTCCATAACATTTAATAAATATTCACCAATGGGAAAATTGTCTTTATAAAGAAGTATTATAAAATAAATAATATTATATATTTAGGAAACATGTATTTGAATGATAAATATATACTAGTAAATACATATGAAAATATAATATTGAATAATAATGAGATTTAAAAATTATCCCTTACGATAAGTTCGATTTCATCTGTATTTGTCTTAAAACCTAGTATAGTTTGATTAAACATGTTATTAAATTGTAATAGAACCATAATAATATTTATTACATCATATATGATTCACTTATGACCTTATATTACCCGTTCATTTATCAATTCCATGATAAAACAATGTTTTGGGTAATTGTCATTTTATTTATCATACATGTTTTGACATGTTATTTTTGATATTATTACATTAAACATGATTTAAATACTAATATAATGTAAATAATATTTATATATAATATATATTTAGTATATTAACATATATAATAGATAGATAATGTAATGTAATACACCATTCATGAAGACTGTAGGTATTACCTACACATGAACGTTGTTTCTGTTTCATTATTGAATTGAATGGAAGAAAGTAAATAACATATATTTAAATAAAAATAGTATCATTTTTATTTCATATTATTCATTGTATTTATTATATATACTTTATAATCATTATATAATTGTTAATGTAGAGAAAGAATCTCATCGCGTCGTGGAGACAGTAGGTCGTATGTACACACGAGCAACAATATCATTCACTTTATGGTTAAATGCATTGGAAGATGATTGTGTATTAATTATAAAGAATAATAATCATGTTATTTTAATTTTTTATATACACTATATGAATCATTATATATATCCAAATTATGTATTGTTGAATGACAAATTACACCGTGACGTGGAGATGGTAATCAGTGCACACACACACATATTTATATTATTATTCGTAGGATTGATAAAAGGGGATATAAGGTTATTAAATATTTAATATAATATATTATCATGTATATGATATTTTCGTTATTACATGAGTATGTAAAAAAAATTATTGGACGTAGAAAATGAAATGAATTTTGAAATATGTGATAAAACAATTTCCGGTTTTTTAAGTATGTCCTTTTGATTTGCAGAAAAGGCCTCCCTAGGATGGATGTATTCCCAAAGAGTGGTATATATAAAGAAGGGAGGAATTTTGGGAGCTTATTTTATCATTTATTGGACGATCCAACTTGATGGAATAATGTGAGTAAGTTGGTATAGGTGGTTTCCTTTTATAAGGGGGAATAAGGAAACATTAAAAATTTCTAGAAATATTAATTTATTATAAATTTATTTTTGGTCTATAATGGTCCAAATTCAATTATTTAGAATATAATATATGTATGGGTTGAACTCATCTAATCCAATAAAATTTATACATGTTTTTATTTTATTTCAAAACTTATCATTTGGATTGATCCTTATTTAATATAATTAATATTATTTGGGAAACTAATTTTCTAAATATTAAATGCTTATAAATATTTACTTATGAATTTTAAATTTTTTCATAATGGGATAATTTATGTCATTATAGACTATATTATTTTAAATTTTTAATTTTTAAATATTATTATCAATTTTAAATAATGTAATTATATGGTATTTTTAAAAACTATCAATTGTGTCAATTTTAACAGTAGTCATTTCATTAACATTAAATAAAATCCATACCGATGATAATTTAAAAATAAAATATTTTATATAGTCCTAACATGTCATAGTAACCTAAAGAATTCGTGGAAAACCTTATTTAGTTCATATGATATTTATTTTAATATTTTTAAAACAATTTATTTGATATTTGTATCAATAAAATAATTTCTACATCACTATTGTGTCATCATTAATGGTAATTATTACATCTTTCAAAATTCAAAATAAATTCACAAGATATATATATTTTCAATATCATTCTATATAATTTTTTGTTTTGTATTTAGGGTGTTTATCACTATATTAATATTATTATACTTATAAGATATAAGATAGTGAAATGTAGTCACTTTCTTTTGATTTAATTGTCACTAAATCACATTCGTAGAACGAGGTCCGTTAAATTTGTAATTTTGGACCCCTATTTTTTATTTTTAAAAATTAATCAATCCATTATGATTTTTTCATTTGTTAAGTTAATTTTATTATCATACTTTTTTTACCCTAATATACCTGATTTACCTAAAACTATGGTAATATAATTTACTATAGTTACTACTCATAATATTAAAAAAAATTAACCTATGGAAAAAATTTGAAACCACTAATTCCAATTATGGAATCAATTTATCAAAAATAAAAAACCTGGATGTTCAATTAATTAATTTAATAGGTTTCCTTTTTCAAAAATAGAAATTGGGTTTTTAATAATTAAAAACAACCAACATATTTGCATGTGTTTATCACTATTTTAATAGTGAAATTACTTCCAAGGGACAAAATTAGATTAATTGATAAAAATATTTTTTAATTACACATTAAAACTAATTACAATTTCAATATAACTATATAAATAAATTAGATTAATGTGATGTTTTTAATTAAAATGCTGTATAATTAACTATTCACTAAAATATGAATTTTATCAGAAAATGACAAAATTTCATCCAATGTAAATTTTTATTTCCCACTACTAAATTAGAAATTAAATTTATCAAATATAATATTTAAAAGTGTTAAAAATATGATTTTAAATTGTTTTTCCCTAAAAATGTGGCAACACTGAATTTTTGAATAATAATACTTTTATTAGAAATATTGAATTTTTTGTTATATCTTGTCTAAAAATACCTAATATTAATTTAAATGTTAAATAAAATTGAAAATGTGATTAATACTATTCATAATGGCTATTTTTTATATCATTAAATAATAAACTTTTAATTATAAATCGTTATTTAGTGAATCTTTGTATTGCGTACAGTGCAAGATATCGAGGAAGGTCACTCATTCATGTAGAAAATTCCATGTTAATTTAGTGTGTAGTGCCAGAATATTTTTTCATTAAGTATAACATAATACTAATGTAGTTATTTTATAAATTGATAAAATTATATACTCAGAGTTTTGGGAAATTAATTCTATAAATAGAAGATGAATTTGTGTGAAAGACAATCCATGTATCATGTAGCATATACTGCAAGGTAATATTTTGTTACTTATAGCGCAAGCTACACATAGTATAGCATACAAAATAATACATATATCAAATTAAAAAGAATATATCTCATAAAATCTTGGGGAGTTACATTATACCCTATTTAAATGAATTTCTCCCTATAAATTCATCAGGGTTTTAAAAAGTTTACTACTAGAACATTTCGTTCATAGAAACCCACATCATAAAAATTATTGCTAAAACATAAATTTAAAAATTTATGTTAGAAACATAATGCTTTCCCAAGGTAACTCATTGATGGGATTCCACATAGGAGAACATATGATTGAAATGAATTAAAGGTTTTGGAAGAGAAATCTAAGAGTCATGTTAAGATGGATAGTGATAGAGAACATTGATGGAGAAATTTAACAACCAAAAATCCATAAATATTTGATGATTTGAGATACCATCTATTTCATCATATAATATGGTACATAGATAACTTTTTTGGGTATCTATATCATATCACTAAGGATTAAAATGTTAGCATGAGAATAAATATTTACTTGATATCGGTACAATCTCACCATTGTTCTTTCCTTGAAAAATTTCCACTTCACCGCCTATTCAGCGAAATGAAGTTCAATTTTTTATTCGTGAAGTGTTAGAAAATCATGTGATTGAATGATTGGTCATTCCATCTATCTTAACAAATGCATAGAACATGCAGTCAAATATGCATAAGTTCACTTATAGTGAGAAAATATATTAATCAAATACGATCAAAAAATGGATAACATTACAATCCTTCCAAAAACATAAAATATAATTTTTAGAAATATTCCCACACAATCGAAATAACAATATTCGCTCATATCACATAAGGTAGTTCGTGGATGTCACATTCCAATCGTGTGATTAAATTAATCATGTATTCCTGCAAAATATGGATATATCAAAAATTACAATAGAACCATTGAGAAACCATTAATTTTGTCAAAATTAACTGTTTCTACAAACCAAAATTTTCAAAAATTCTATATACTTAAACCATAATATCTCTTTTTCCTTATATCAGTAATGAGGACATTATTATTATCAAACTATTCATTATCTCTTTATCCCTTAATTATGTGCATATCGTGTGCTTTCAAAAAATGTTTCAATCACATTTCATGGTTGTTGATACAATATAATTATAGAAAACCACAATGGACCAATAAATAGATATTCAAATATTCCATAATAATATAAATTATATTCCACAATAATAATTTGGAATACCATAATACTGTAGCATTCACTGTAGTAGCAGGAACTACTCACCCGATTTGCGCCTTCAGGCCACCGGTTTGGGCCTATGGGTCTCCAGGGCCTTCAGTTATCAAAGGCCTTCAGGTCATAGGGATTTCGGGTCACATAGACCATAGAGAAGTGCAATTCACACAGAACATGCCCTATAAGAGGATTATAGAAATAGGAGTAGCAGCCACTAGATGCAGAGCTAACTAGATTGGAAGAACGAGAGGGTATGGCAGCCGCCATGGGGACCATGCACCGTGCAGCTTTGTACAGGGAAATGCTAGCCGATCAACAATGCAAGGTGGGATCTAGGTTATCAAGGACGCATGAATCTGGAGAGGGGTAGTTCAAGTGGGCTGGGCCTACGGGTCATGTATTGGGCATGGTATGCCTCTAGGCCTTTGGGTAATGTATTGCAAGTTTGTCGGGCCTTGTGCCTTGGGCCTACGGGTCATGTACGGGTTCCCCTTCAACCATTAAAAGGGGGATTATCCATAATAAAATAAGAAAATGCCTTCGGGTCATTCTGACATCATTAGAAACCTTTTCCCACTAATTCAACACTCAACTATTCGATAACCTTAATTTACCCATAATAATCAGTTTCTAGTCACATTAATACAATATAGAACATGCTTATTTCCACATGTTGAGCATAATGAAACATTCATCTTCTTTTCACCACTGTATAGAGAATTTGACTTGAACTCCATCTTTTATTTCTTGTCAAAACCGTGATATTGATATGTAACAACATCTTATATTTCTACCCTGATATCAAAATTCACAATATCATTATTGTTTTAAAATACTCTTATAGATAATTGATTTCAAATAATTGTTTTTATGCCACTAAAAAATTGAAAAATTTTACTTTAAATTTGGTTGATAAATCAAAAAACATATTGTGATAGTCCTATAATGTTTTCCTCATATGTTCCAACAGATTCATTATCTTTTTATTAAGATCAATGAACTCATATTCAATCGTTCATCATTGAATGTAAGGTAAGTGCTTATTGAAAAACATTTTCATGAACTCGTCACATTCAATGGATTCAATTTAATATTGTTGCCTTGTATTCTTATGTATAGTTCACCAATGGTATACTTCACCTTCTAAATGATAATCATCCCAAATAAAATTTTAAGGTTCTGAATATTGAAGTATGTAAAATATATTTTCAATGTTACTAATCCATTGATCATCAACAAGTAGACCATAAGACCCACATAAAGAAGGTGGATGTCGTATTTTGAATGATTCAATAGAAATTTGTTCCCTTATATACACATTTGGATGTCCAGAATAATTCATAGATCCTATAATTTTAGTAAATATATTTTCCATTATATATCCCATAACATTTTTTTGATCATGGGGACAATCATTTCATTTCCTTGTGTATTGATTATTAAAACAGTTCATTCATGTTCCAGCCATTATCTAAAACCCAAAAAGAATAGTGTGAGTGGAAAAAATCATACTAGGAAAACAACATGATCAATGGGGATTACATTCAATCCCTAACAACATAGGTTTAATCCAAAGTTATTCATGATCATTTCCATAATTTTAGAACTGTAACCTATAGTTTGACCTACCCTTAGGAACAACCTTAGACATAACATTGAAATATATCTAGGGATCTCACAAATATTTTCTTATCCTAGTTTCCAATGGTTATCCAATCCTTTGCTCTAATACCAAATATAGAAACCCAAGCATGACATACATGGGAATTACAATTTTTTTTTTGAATAATAAATATGTAACTCAAATATACCATTAATGACTATTATTTTAGTTTCGTTAGAAACATGGATCATAATCATCTCACATGGTGAATGATCTTCCACACATCCCATAAATATCATTCCATTTTCCTTTCAAACATAAAATTATTCTTAATATCCTGGGGAATGGAAATAATAAAAAATGGTGAGCTCAAATGACCAATTATGGTAAAAATTAGAATATATAAAACAAACCACCAATATAATAATGTATAAACATGAACATAATGATTACATTTCAAAATCGTGAGCCATGAAATAAATCATTGTAGTATTTAAGTAATAAAACATAAAGTAAAATTAACTATTATAAAATAGAGTTGGCATAAAACATGGACTTCCAGCAATCAAATAAGAAGATGATATGATTTCCATAGTTGACAAGGCATTGCTGCAAAGACCATCAATTTGGACAATGTCCATTACTGAATCGGGTTTACTTATTGTTCCAGTAATGATTTACTAAACCATATTTACTTTTTAATCCATTAATCTCTATATCATGTGATAAAAATATTAACGTAATGCATTATAGGGAGGTATAGGTCCCATCCATCTCATAATTAAATCCTTCTTACAGGTTCCACAAAATCATCAATCATTCATCATAACTTAACCCCTGAAATAAAATGGGTTTTTAAAAATAATTCCATCATAACATATTCCAAATAAAATATTATTCCTTCATTAACCCAATAAAATGATAGTAATAAAAGGGATAAAAACATAACCCTATTTAAGTGATTCATCATAGGGGTGAAATAATTTTGATAAAACACATGAACTTAATTGTTGTGAAAAATATCATTTCTTCTTCCAAAACATTTTCATTTAACAGAATGCCCTGAAATTTTAAAAGATATGAATTTAATTAAAAATAAACATGAAATAGTTTAGAGAATTATTCATGGAAAAAATGCATCATGAAATATTAAAAATATCCATTCATTCCGTATAAGTTAAAAAAATATTATTCTCACTCCTTTTTGCTAGAAATGTCAAAAAGTGCCTTATATGAAAAAACAAAAGAAATATTCCCTCTATAATGTTTAAAAAATCACCAATTGGTAATATTGAATTTAACGAATAGTATACAAACTATAAGAATATTTTATATTTATGAAACATGTATGTGAATGGTAAATATACCCCAATAGTAACTTACAAATAAACAATCTTGGATATGGGATTGAACAATTATCGCTTACCATTGGTTTGATTTCCCCTGTATATGTCTAAAACTCCATTATAGTGGGTTTAAACATATTTCTAATATGTAATAAAACTATAATATTATTTATGAAATTATATATGTTTCACTTATTACTTTTTATTACCCGATAATTTATCAATTCATTTTTATAGCGACATTTTGGGTCATAATTGTTTTATTAAACATACATGTTTTGACTTGTTATTCCAGATATTATTAGTTAGATTGTGATTTTAGAAAATTAATAATGTAAAAAATTATTTATATATCATATATATTCAGTATATTAATTTATAAAATAGATAGATAAATGAAATGGAATACATTGTTCATGGAGATGGTAGGTCATATACATGCCTGAACACTATATTCATTTCCTTAAAAAATTGAATGGAATATTGTAAATAATATATATATATATACATAAATACAGTACTATTATAATGTCATATATTTCATTATTATTTATTATATATACTTTAAAATAATTATTGAATGGTTAATGTGTAAAATAAATCTCATCGCATCGTGGAGATGGTAGGTCGTACGTACGCACGAGCAACGATATAATTTACAGGATGTTTACATTTTATTGAAATGGATCTAATGTTAATAATATATAAAAAGTTTCATTTATATTCATTATTTACATCCATTATACTCATTATTATACACATCCAAACTATGTATTGATGAATGAAAAATTACACCATGACGTGGAGACGATAAGACCTATGTATAAACACATGGTGATATTGTGTTTAATAGGATGGATCAAAGGAGGTATAAGGATTCCAAAATATTATAGTAACATATAATCATGTATATTAAACTGGATATATTACATTAAATGAAAAAAAATAAGATGACTTATAACTAGAAAAAAAATTTCAATGAGGTGATAAAACAATTTCCTTTTTTGAGAATATCCTTTTAATATGAACAAAAGTTATCCCTATGGTGAATTTGTACAAAATATGTGGCCTCTAGAAGGACATGAAGGATTTTGGGAGGTTATTTGAGTAGATTTTGGATGATCCCAAGGGATTTGATGGTGTGAGTTAGTGGGTAGATGTGGTGGAATTTTATAAGATGGAGGAGGGGATCTTTAGGAATGTCATGAAATAATAATTTTTTATAATTATATTTTCGGTTTATAATGGTCCCAAACTCATTTATTTCAAATATTTGATTATTATGGTCATAAATATATTAATCCAATAAAATGAAGACAATTTTTATGTTATTTAAAATATTATTTTATTGATATTCCTTTATTCAATATATTTAATTATATCTGAGGTACTAATATTCTAAATTTTAAATGGTTATAAATATATTATAATGTGTTTTAAAATATACATAATTGGATAATTTATGACATTTTAGACAACATAATTTTCAATTTATAATTTTTAAATATTATTGTGATTTTTAAATAATTTATAAATTGAATATTTTTAAAAAACATCAATAGTGTCAATTTGGACACTTTTAATTTATACGAAGTTAAATAAAATCCAAAAATAAGATAAATTTATAAAAAATATTCAATACATGTAAAACATTTCACAGTCCCTTATAAAACTCATTTAGAATATTAACTGGTTCATATGATATTTACATTAATTATATAAAACCATTTTTTGGATAGTTCTGTAAAGAAAATAATTTCTAGATCATTATTGTTTCATCATTAATTGACATTATATTGTCTCAAAAAATACTAAATAAAAATACAAGATTTATATAACTTCATTTTCTTTCAGGAGACTATTTATAAATGATGTTTTATGATGTTTATGACAATATTAATGTTACTATACTTATAAGATATAAGAGAGTGACATGTTTTCACTTTATTTTGTTTTAATTATCATTACATCACTTTCATTGACATAAGTCCATTAAATCGGTCAATTAAAACCATTATGTGTCATTGGTCAAAATTATTTCATTTATAATGATTTTTGCAGGTTTTAGGATAATTTTATTATCATTATCATATTTCTTATAACCATAATTTAACTGATTTAACATTAATTTTGTTAAATAAAAATTACCATAGTTACTTTTCAACATATTAATAAAATTTCATTAAAAAAAATTTGGGCCCAATGATTCCAAATAAAGAATCTAATTCTAAAATTTAAACCATATAATTTTGATTAATTAATTTAAAATTAATTACGGTTGTTGAAATCAGCAAGCAGGTTTTTTTAGAAATAAAAATATCAAAAGATTGACATGTGTTTATGTTGAATTTAAATTCAAAATTACTTCAAATGTAATATATTTGATTAAATGATAAAAATATAATTCAATTACACATTAAAATAAATTTAAAATACAATCTAACTATATAAAAATGTTAGATGATATGTTAGTTTTGAATTAAAATACATTGTTTTTATTATTCATTAAAATATGAATTTTATCTGCAAAATACCAAAAATCCATCCAACGTAAATGTTGATATGCCACATTTAATGAAGGATTTTTTTTTTCAAAATTTAATATCTAAAACTGTAAAAAAAAAGATTTAAAATTGGAGCCCCATTAAAAGGTGACAAAACTACATTTTTGGAAAAATACTTCTTTTATCCAAAAATTGAATTTGTTGTTATATAATGTCTAAAAAACATGTAAGATTATTGTTAATGTTTTATAAATTTATAAATTTTCTTACTACTATTCATTATGGTTATTTTATATCCCATTAAATAATAATATGTTAATAATATATCATTGTTCATTGAAACTAGGTATTGCGTACAACACAAGATATCGAGGAAGTATGCTCCTGTATGTAACGAAAAACAATTGTAACGTCCTAGTTTTGTGTGCCACCCAGAGGTGCCCCATACCTGGTTGGTCACATGGACTCCAACGCATTTCTCCAATTTCTAGAGGCTGCTAACTAGTAGCAAGGGTCTGGATTTTGATAGGGGGGAAACAATGCCATCTTTGGCAGAGTAATGCAGTAGAAAGAAACATATAACAGTAGTGAAAGCAAAATAACAAGAAATAACTAAATAGTGTAATACTAGAAGTAATAAGCAACTAGACCACATATATATAAATGATTCTTGATACATATGTCTAGGAAATATGCAAATCAGGTCCCAATGCTGGAATATAGTACTAAACCAATGTACATAGAATACAAATAAAATCAAACTGCATCGCAAGCATCACTTGGTCCTATTCTATCCAGCTCCACATAAATAAAATACCTGATGTAGAAGGAAGCATGCCCATACCTATACCGATAGTAATATAATCAATTTTGGCCCAAAAGAAAGACCCAAATAGGGAGTGAGATGAATGACAGTAGGCGACCACCCAAAGATCTATTCCTAGTAGTCAGTGAATATATATGGAAGGAAATAAAAAAATGAATCCCTAAATAAGGAAGTAATCAAAAGGTAAAATGCCTTAGTGTTTAAATTTCATTCATTTTCATATATCAAGTAAGTATCTAATAAAAAACAAGTAACCCTCTTGGAAGGACTAACATAATTACCCATCTAGTTCAACCAATAAAACACAAGATTCCTTCTGGTGATTACTCTCAATATAACCCCTCTAGTTCATCATTAGAAAAGACTCTTTGAGTAAGTAGTCACCTTCAATTCCCCATGTTGACTTGTATCGGTAAATATAGACACCTGGAGGAATCACTAATAATCCAATTCCCCATGTGGTATCTCAACGTGGAACTACATAAACTCCGAGGGTGCATAAAATCTAGCCCCCCTATAGTCTCACAACATGAATGTTAATAGACACTCTGGATAAGCCCTCAGTGTCCATTCCCCCTATGGTCTACTACAACAGGTTTCCACATCCATGTGTAAATCAATCATGCACAATGATGTTGAATAGCCAAATTAAACCATATGAACTACTTGGCTAACAGCTTTCAAGATCTACATGGCTAAATAGCTACAAGCATATAACAACATCAGATAATATCACAACATCCTAACAACATAAGGCATGGAAAACAAGAATCCTAACCAAAAAAGCTAGAAAAAATTGTCAATATCAAAATGAACATGGGAAACACATCCAAATTATGGAAAATAACACGATTCATAGTCAAACAACCTCTACTCATGCACACAAGGAATAAAGTGCATTATCATGGCTAAAATCCCAAAACATTCAATAAAATGTTCTAGGGTATTCAGCATGTTGGCACATAATATTCAAATTATAACTATGGAACGGCACAATCCACACACCTAGACGTTGTATGATTGATATATTCTAGTGTCATCCATTGAATCACCCTAGAACAACATGGATATACAAGGACATCTAAAACGATCAACCAAGGATATATCACGAAAGTGGATAAATCAAGGAACAAGGCTTTATAATAATGAATAACTCTCCATGGTGATTCAACGCAATCGGCGGCGTTAGATTTAGATAATGGGTGAATGATCATGGGCTCTAGGAATAATCATGCTCCACGATCACTCCTAGACGAGAATTCATTAGAAGAAGATGTTTATGTGAAAAATACATGGCCCTAGTCCGATATAACAATTTAAAAGAAAATTACATAGATTCTCTTTTAAAATTACATGGCATGTATATTCTATTACTAGGCCCCACATTAGGTGGTCCTTCCATGTCGCCACATGGTCATGTACATGGCCGTGACATGGCTATACACTGCCTGAACTCGGTGCTAGAGTACACAATGTGTACAAAGAAGTACACTTCAAGTACTCCTAAAACATTCCTTCTTCAAATTTTCATCAATAAAAAACATCAAAAGAAAAATCATATGTAAAAAAAATATCTGGTTTTTTACAATCCTCCTCCCCAAAAAATTTCCCTGAATTACTCTAGAAAGGTGGTGTAGAAGAAGAATCCTCGAGAAACTCTTTCCACTGCGATCGTACATCGGGACTTCTCTCCCAAGTCTCATCATGTACCTACCCATGCTACCATAGCACACATACCAGAGGAAAAACCAGACACATAAATTCTTCACAGTACAATAAAAATTTCAGATATGTTTCTACTTGAATGTGGCATCCACCTCAAACTGAACCTACTTGGGTTGGAAAACATGAGACAGGTCTGAGAAGTAACATCATAACTGAGAAACGTGGACAATGTCATGCATAGCTTGGTACCTCATAGGTAACTTCAATCGATAGGCAACCATCTAGAATCTCTCCAAAACATCAATTGTTCCAACATGTCTCAACAATAAATTATCATGTCCCTTTATACTCCAATGTGACAACCTCGGTGTGACTTGCAGAAAACGCTAAAATCCTAACTCGAACTGCAAAGGTTGTCTTTGTCAATCAGAATAAGCCATCTGTTCTGACTGAGCAGTAGCAATCGTCTTCCAAATGAACTTTTTCTGCTCTTATGTCTCTAGGACAATACATGGTCCCAGCATAGATACCTTTCATACATCCATCCAATAAAGTGGTGAATGAAATTCACTATCAACCAAATTCTCATAATGTGCCATCTGAATAGTTTCATGAAAACTATTATTATAGTAAAACTCCCCTAGAGGTATTTGATTCTCCCAATAACCTCCAAAATCAATGACATATGCTTGTAGAATGTCCTTCTACACCTGAATTGAATGGTCAGACTATCCTTCTATCTTGGGATGTTATGTAGTACTCAAAAGTACCCATGTACCAAAATCTCTCTATAATCCCTACCAGACCAAAGAAGTAAAATTGATATCCCTTCCTGAATGAACGAAGATTGGATCCCCATTAAACTTTAAAATATCTCAGATGAACAGCCTTCCTGGCTTATCAACATTGAAGGTCACCATGATTGGAAAGAAGAGTGAAACATTCGTGACTCTATCAATGGAAACCCATACCGCATCATTCCCTTGATCCGACCTCGATAAACCTATCACAAAGTCAATCAAGTCATCATTTAACCTCCTCTTGAGAATGGGTAGCTTCTGCAAAAGCCCTTCCGGTCACTAATGCTCCGCCTTCACCTACTAATAGGTGGAACATCTCATGA
Organism: Viscum album; assembly: GCA_963277665.1. NCBI lineage: Eukaryota > Viridiplantae > Streptophyta > Magnoliopsida > Santalales > Viscaceae > Viscum > Viscum album. The sequence continues at coordinate 1,487,064,770 of OY728129.1, forward strand.
CAAAACTGAAAACATCTCCAAATTGGGTGATTTCCTAATGCACACTCATATAGGACTAAGCCTTGATAATCTGATAGCTGCATCATTCGTACTCGATCAACTAGAGTAGAGGTCACTGCTACTTAGAAAAGATACATCTACCACTTTATGTCGTACACCTCCAAATGAATCTCAGAGAATAGATCCATAAACTTCTACTCACTGATGGTCTCCTAAAATGCATATATATGAGTCCTCATACTCAATGAATCACTCACAATGATGCCTTTTATTGGTGTATATTCAAGATCAATGTCAAAGGACTGATTTTATTCAACCCACCTATGCATTATCAGATTTAGATGGCACTGAATGACGATATACCAGAGAAGTTTTTTATCGGTGAAAACAAAAAAATGTTCTCCCAAAAGAAAATATCTGCAATAGCGTAATGAATGAACAATTATATCCAACTCGAGATTGTATTTCAGGTCATTCATCTCATGTGTTGTCAATATCAGAGACTCGAATGCACCAACTCCTTCCCCTAGGCATAATCACTTCCCCCAGCCCAATACATGATGCATCACAATAAACCATATATATCATTACTCGATCTCGAAATACTAATATTAGTGCAGATTTCAACCTCCCATTATGCTCCTACATGGATCACTCACACAAATCTGACCATAAATAATTTTCACCCTTCTTAGTCAGGTCTGTTAGTTGCACTACTATGTGTGAAATGTCCGGGATAAATCTTATGTTGTATCCTTCCATCCCTAGAAAACTCCACACCTAAAAAACAATTCTCTTGGTTCTCCAAGGAAAATAATGCAATTAGTTTCTCTAGGTCTACTAATACTCCTATCTCCAAGATAACGTGACCCAAGAAGAGAATTTGACCCATCCAAAAGATGAATTTTGACACCATATCATATAACAGATACTCCCTCAGTGTACTCAAAACTATCTTAAGATGGGTGGTGTGGTCATGTTGAGTGTGATATTAAACCAAGATATCATCCACAATGACTACCATGACTGAATACATGTATGGATGGAACACTAGTTAATCAGACCCATGAAAAATATATGCACATTCATGAGGCCAAACAGCATGACCACATTCTCATATAGACCATACCTGCTCCAATAGTTTGTAAGAGGTATATCTGATGGTCAAACATGAAACTGATGATAGAAGATCTCATGTAAATCTTTGATACCACCTTGGATCCACAAAGATGATCAAAGATATCACCAATCATTGGAAAGCGATACAGGTTCTGGACTGTAAACTGGTTAATCTTCTGATAATCCACAACAATTCGGAGGGTAAATTCTGCCTTCATTTCAAGTATGATGGGTGAACCACAAGGAGATGTAATGGGTCAGCTGAAACCCTTATATTTTAACTCCTCTAACTAATTCATGAGCATATGTAACTCCGAATTATCCATCCTATAAGAAGGAATGGACACTTGTTCCACTCTTGTCACATGCTCAATAGAAAAGTCCACCACTCGCTCTAGTGGAAAAACTGAAAATTACTCCATAAAGGAATCACTAAAACGATCTACGACTAGAGGAAATTCCAACTGATAATTACATTAGTCATCCAAATATAGACTAGAAAAGGATGTAATTCCTCCTAACCCATGATGATCAGGTGTCGCTATGCTCCCCTGGACATCTCATTGACCCTTATATAGGAACAATCCACCCTCTATAGATGTGAAAATCACCCTTCTATGATAGTAACCAATGAAACAATCAAATAGAACAAACCATTCCATTATAATAATGACATCATATCCAATCATCTATATTTCATAGAGGTCCATTAAGAAGTTACATCCACCAACCTCAAGAAGCGACTCATTTCACTGACGTACACAATCTGTTCTAGTCGCCAACAGAATGTCTAGCATCATGATATTAGTAGAGGTAAATATATCGATCCCATGTTTCTCCACAACATCCACAGATATAAAACTATGGGAATCCCAAATATCAAAATGTGCATAAGCTAAACCTAAGGAAACAAATATAGTACCTCAAATTGTATAGTGTTAGGGATCCTGCTGTTGTTGGGTCTTCTCCACTGCAACAGTCTGAACATTACCTCATCCCTATAACTCTATTTGGCCACTCTATGTTGATCCACCCTATTGTCATTGAATGCCTTGTGATTTGATCCTATATCCATGAACTCCACCTCGTCCAGAATAGTAGGATGAACACCAGTTCCTAGACTAATGAGAAACTGGTATCCATGCTCATGAACGAGGAGTCATAGATGGACCTCAGTCACCCGCTGTGGGTGAAAAGGTATAACAGAAACGTTGATGATGACACATAATTCCGCAATATCAGCACTCTACAAGGTCTCTCGAAAAATGTGTCATCATATTTCAACTCTTCCTACACTAGCATTACACAACTTGGTTACCAGTAGAATTATCCTGCATCCTCAGATACCCGCGTGTAGACTTCCTATGGTGCTTCCTGCTATCTGTAGGAGGGGCACCAAATCTGGATGCCGAGCCAACTAGGATCAAAACCCCAAAATCACTCATATCTATTTCTATGATAAATACCTTGTTGACTATAGAAGTGATGTAATTCAACTTCAATATGATCACCACAGATCAGATTTCATGCCTGATACAATCATCAAACATCCTCGTCGGGAATAACTCATCACCCTTCAAATGGTTGTGAAGCGATGCAGCTCTGTGATTCTAGAATAATACTCCATAACTGAAAGAGTAACTTTCTCCAGACTCATGAACACTCAAACTTGATCATCCCTCAATGTCTCTAAGTTGATGTAATCATAGAAGGCATGTGGGAATTAATCCAATCAATAACCACCTGGTTTCCTACATACGAGATCACATCCCACCATCTCATAGAGGAATCCTGAAGAATTTACATAGTGAGATTCACCCTTCTATCTGGTGGAATGTCCAAATCATTGATGATTGAAATCATTGCTTATGACCATGACTTAGCAACCTGAGGTCTTCCATCCCTGAAGAATGCGGGAGGATGCTTCTGTTGAAAGACTCGCGTCAACTCTGCAATAGACAGGGAAGGTTATGATTCTCCTTGGACGGTCTTCATAAACCTCATTAAGCCTTCTCGGAACCGTGCCTCGACACCTATATCTTTAAAAATGGTTGGTTCAAGGACGAGCATGACTGGAGGATCTGTTCAATGTTCCTGATTTTCCATGTCTGGTGTCTAATCAATGCCCTGCAACTGGCATTCAACTGGACAATTTCTCAGTGGCATGACTCAACATGTTCATTCCCACACTTTTGTTGAAGAATATAAAGGGATAAGAATTAGATGTTCCATAAACATATTTGAGATGGAAGGAATTCAAAATTTACAAAATACGGATACACTATGTGTATGAACCCTACATGGTGTGTTTATTTAATCCTTCACATAGGTGTGTACTCTTTTGAACCATAGTCGTGTAGCATCCCAAACACCTGGCATGTTCATTCAAGAAACACCCTACACTTGAATAATTTTCCCATTCCTAAGTTCTTATACACAACTAACCAACACGGTTTTCCTAGATAAAGACTACATGATGTTTTTTTTCTAGACACAACGTGCACTAGAATGATTTCACCGACCCGTGTCCTCAGTCACATGGTCGGTAACATAGTCAACCCTACACAAAAGTTCAAGATGGACACAACATGTACTAGCTGCGTTTTATCCTTCCATTTCATTGGTTATATAGATAGACACACAATCCTTACATCATGGAGTATACGTCTGGTACATAACGTGTTCCTCCAAGGATTTCCCAACCTCATGTCTCTTTCCACATAGCCAGTGTCATGGTTAGATACAATGCAGTGTGAACATATAGTACAAGGGATGTATTTTAGAAAAGTATTTCCATCCCCAAAAAAGGACACATGGATTGTATTCTGCAATACACACCATATATTTTGTGGTTTTACCGACAATAAGCCTTAGAAACAACACTAGAATACCATAAAAGACTGAAACAACATAAATGTGAAAAATTATGACATGTCTGGCCCATACTCCCTGCGAATCAAATTTGGGCATCGTAATCATGCCATATACAAGTATGAAAGTTCAATGATCAACCAAATTCTGATCCATGAGGGCCCATAACACCTCGAGATCCATATATTTGTGTTCATTCAAATGAAACCTTACAAAATCCAATACTGCATCAAATAGAATGAATTATATCAAGATACCAATCAAAATATCATGCATTTCTACCACAACATCTATAAAAACAACATGAAATTATTAATGCACCCTAAATGGAATGGAAAGAATGCATGAAATGTATTCTATACCAGGTGACTACATGATGAATGAGAAGGAATATCCTCATCTCATCGAGTTGAAATTGGAACAGACCCTCAATATAATCAATGATAACATCCAAAAAAATTGAATCACCCAACCATGAAATTAAATCAACTGTAATAATGTAAAAACCATAAAAATTTCAATAATCGAGGTTAATCAGCTTTTCCCTGTACATGGGTAAGATACTCTCATGCACAACTTATTACCAGCTACATATTCTTTATTATCTCTGAATATAGGCTCCAAAATGTATTTCAAGAAGAAATGAATCCCTTTAATACAACTTTGTAATGTCCTTTTACGAGTGCTACCCAGATCTGCTCATGCCTAGTTCGTCACATGGCCTCATGCACATTTCCACAAATTATAGAAGTTGTTGACTATCAGCGAGGGCCTTAGGTGTAATAGAGTGGAAACTATGCCCCCATTGGCTGAGTAATGTAGTAGAGAGAAACAGATAACGATAGTAGAAGTTGTAATAACATGCAATAAGTTAACAGGTGAAGAATGGAAGTAATAAACAACTGGAGAATATATATATATATATATATATATATATATATAATTCATGATACATAAGTCTTGGAATCATTACAAACAAGTAAAAATTCTAGAAAAATGTCAAAAAATGTACAATGAAAACAAATAAACTCTTGTAGTGTCATATGTCTCAGCTTGTTCCCATGCTCTCTAGCTACCCAGCAATCAAGTACCTGATGAAGAAGGGAACATTACATTAACTATACCTATGATAATATTATCTATTTCGACCTAAAAAATGACCCAAAAAGGGTTTCAGAATAATATCAGTAGGAAACCACCCAAATATATGTGCATAATAGTAATTGAACATATATGGAATGTAATATGATAAATAATGAAGTATAAAATGATGTACTCAAATATAAATAGTCCTAAATTTTCCATTGAATTCATTTTCATATATCAAGTAAGAATATAATAAAAAATAAGTAACCCTTTGAGATTTACTCACAGCCTAATCCCTCTTTTCTAAAAAGTCAATCACTATGATCCCATTTGGAAGTACACAAAATCTAACCCTTCTGGGTCTTCTTTTTCAAATACATTCTGAGGAATAAATCAACATCAATTACCCATGTGGTCTCGTATCGGTAACTATAGAAACACTAAGGAAGAACTCAATGTCCAATTCCCTCTATGGTCACACAATGTGTAAATACAAACACTCTGAGGTGGCCCAAAGTCCATCCCACCTATGGTCTCCCAACATGAATTTAAAAAACACTTTGGAGAAGCCCTCAACTTCCATTGCCCCTATGTTTTACTACACCAGGTTCCCACAACCTTGTGTTAGTTAATTGTGCCCAACGATTTTGAATATAAAACGTAAACCTTATGAACTAATTGGATAACTTCTTTCAACAAATACTTGGATAAATAGCTATAAACATATCACATAATCAGATAATATCACTCCATCCTAACAACACTAGGTAAGGAAGATAATAAGCCTAACCGGAAAAGATAGATGAAATAGTCAATATCAAAACGAACATGGGAAACACATCTATATCATGGAAAATATCCATATTAAAAATCATACAACCTCTACTCTAGAACACGTGGCATAAAATGCATTATCAAGGTTAAAATCCCTAAACACATAATAGCCAATTCTAGGTTATTCGACACTTTTTAACGTAATGTTCAAAGACTAAGTAAGGAAAAGCACAATCCACCTACCTAGATGTTGTATGATTGATATAATTTGATGTCAACCATTGAATATTCCTAGAATGATTTAGTTCTACCAAAAATTATAAAACATTCATCAAATTATATCTCAATAAAGATGTGAAATCAAGGAATAAGGCTCTATAAGAAAGAAGAACTCACCATGGTGATTCCAACACAATTGATGGCTGTTGATTTGGAGAATAGTGGAATGATCGAGGGCTCCGGGAATAATAAATAACCTCGGTTTCTCCTGAACGAGACATCGTTAGAAGAAGGGTTTTTTATGAAAAAGACATGACCCCGGTACATTATAACAATTAAGAAGAAAACTACATAGCCTATCTTTTAAAAGTGCATGGTATGTGTATACCATTACTGTACCCCACTTTAGGTGGTCCTACCACATCATCACATGGAATGTACACGGTCGGGAAACAGACAAACACGTCCTACACTCAGTTCCATAGTACACGGCGTGTACATGGTAGTACACAGTTTGTACTCTTAAAAATTTCATTCTTCCCATTTTACCCAAAAACAACATGAAAAGTAAAAAAATCATTCCTGACAAGATGATCGGGGTTCTTACAACAAGTAAGTGTTGTGTGTAGTGAATGCTTCCTTTAGTGATATGTATAACATAATCCTAACATGCTTCTTCTATACACTAAAAAAATATATACTTAGTGTTGCGTGAAATTAATTCTATCAAAAGAACAAGAAATTGTGTGTAACACCAGACATGTATAGTGTTTCTTATACTGAAAGCTTATACGGTGTTGTGGATAGAGCAAGCTAAACATGTTATATAGTACAACTAAAGACATTAAAGACATTATAAATAATATATCTCATAAAGTCCTGGGGTGTTTCGAATCTACCCTTAACTAACATCTTCTATTGGGAAGAACCCAGTCGATTCCCTTCTCTCACGACATCTGCTTAGGTAAAGGAACCCCACTAACTCTCTTGATATGGAATCTCATGACATCAGATCAGACAAATAACACATACCCTCTAGAAATCTATCAAATAAACCCTACATTCCCCCGGCTCTCAATGATGAACCATTTCATCCTAGGGATTAAACGTTTTGGATTCCTACATTCCCAATTCACTCATTCCGGATGGTAATCACAATTATTCTTTTCTATAGAATGAAATAAAAAAATTGATTTTCACCTCCTGTTGGTGGATTTACAATAGATTATCCATTACATTGAACTCTCTATGTAGATACAATGTAGATATATCTTCTTTGTTGTGTTTTGTTTCGTTTTTTACAGATATTAGCTTCACCAACTATAAAAAAGGTTGTTTCAGTCTTCATTCAACAAATTTCGGAAACATAGTAGTATACTTACTATAGGTGAGTTCCCATTTTTTCTTCCATTTTAAAACAATTTAATTTTTTGATTAATATAAATATTATATTCAAGATATCAATAAATACTGAATATTATGGTTTTGAATATTTGGTATACTTGGTATATGAAAAATAAATATGTTTTATATGATTTTTTATATGTTTTATATGAATGATGCATATCCTCTATAAACATATCACGTATTAATCATTGATTATATATATATATATATATTAATAGTTAGCCATGTCATAATTATCCCTCATATAACATTCACCTATTTATATAAAAAATAATATGATGTTGGTATATTTTATTATATCAATATTCAAGTAGTCATATTGATATGTTTTATAATAAAAATTATATGTTTACTAATTTAACTATAAGGATCATTATACATCCCTTATCATACATAAAGTGGATCCAATATTATATATTCATACATATATATGTTTTATTTTAGGTCACAACATAATATATTTAGGAAAATAAACCAGATTAGAATTATCCAAAGTGGATCCATATAATCTGTACGAATAAAATTTATAAACTATTTGTTTCAGGTAAAATTGTATTTTTTTGAAATAATAGTACTAATTCAAAATATTTTACTAGATAAATACCTATATAATATGATAATTTTTATATCTATAATTTCAATTTTTAATAAATCATATATTTTAAGAAATATTAAATGTTAATTTGATACATCGTGTTTGAGGGATTAGGTGGAGACACATTCTATTTTTTTCTAAATTTTAACTATTTTTTATTTATTCTGTTATTTTTCATTACTGCACTCTCTTTATTATGAGATGATTTTTCTACCATGGTTTTAGACAATTTTTATTATTATGTTCTATTTTGGTGTGTAGGTTATATTGAATAAGATTATGAATTCTTTACTGTAATTGATGAAGAGTATGACTTAGGTAAGTCCATAAATATATTTTTCATTTCATTTATAGTTGGTTTTATTGTGAGTATTTGTTGAATATAAATTATTTTGGGCATCATATATCAACTTAACACATGTTAGGGGACATCATGTTATCAAACCGTATAGTAGTTTCTCAAAAGGATCAAAAACGTTATTGTAAATACGAAGAGCGGTAGGGGTGAATTAGTGATTTCATACTTTTTATTAACAAGTATTACCTAATTATTATTCATTATTAATATCATTCACCAAATAAATATTGAATATAAATTTTAAAATCAACATGAATTTTAACTAGTATTTCATCCCTAATGATGATTGCGTCCACCGTAAATGGTGGTTCTAATACCTCTCACATATACCTATACATTTTTTACAATATTATAGCTTCTAGAAATGCCATGAACCTGAACCTGTCATAAATTATAGGAATCATCCATAGAAGTATAAATTCTATATTCTTAAATAGATAAAATATGAAAAAAATTATGATAAATCAACAATGAAAATATTGAGCTTCTTCAAGTATGACACACTGATATCTTATTTCTCTTCTCCCAATAATTTTATATTAATTAATTAAATACTAAAAATATGTTAACCCAAAAATAAAACAATTTTCAAACAATTTCTTTTTTAAATTCATTAAACCTAGAATATCCACAAGTTATATGAATGTTTTTCCATGATTTCATATCACTTTAGTTTTTTTAAATTCACACCTTTACCAAATTTCTTATTATTATTCTATTTTGATATGTTAACATCAATAAAATCATTTTAAATATTTCCACCCCCACCAAATCATCAAATGTTTCCTTGTAAGTATTCAAAAATATTTTTCATCTCACTATACTATCCATAGAGTTGATACAAAAAATAGTTCATCACCGTTTTATACTAATGTAATTCCTTTAGAGTATTATCATTCCCTAGACCATGTAGGGACATATTATATTGAATATTGTATGCTTTGTGGTCATCCACACAACAACATCAATAGTATCCCTCAAACCTTATTCCTTGGGATTTTTTTCATAATGTAAATATATCACTTCTCATTCATAGAATAGTGTGAATATTATAAAAAAACCTTATTGATTATTTTTTTCTCTATATCTCAAATTTGTATAGAAATTTTCTCTAATGTTTTATCCTTATAGATGTTATAATATTATGAATTATTCTATTTTAAATGAAAGTAGTTTACAATTTTTTCTAAAATCATGAGAGATCGAGACTTATAATATAATATATAACCAGTAATTTTAATTTCATATTCAAATTTTTTTTAATATAATAATTTCTGTATTTATTTTGAGTAGACCATTCGACTATTACACCAACAACCTTTATGATTATATCAGTTTATTTCCCTTTTAAATTTTTTCATATAATAAACTATCATTATAAAGATACCAATTTCCTTATTCCCACTGGAAAAACACTTATTTTGAAAATACTATCACATTCAAGATAATGAAAATTTATCAACCCAATAAACTGAACAAATTATAGTTGAGTGACATGTGGCATACTGATCTTCATAGATTAATGACTTGTTGTTTATACAAATTAGTTAGTCTATTTTGGAGATCTGAGAATAGATGTTATATTATACATATTAATTTTCATTAACCCTTTTTCACCCATTTACTAAAAAAATATATTATAAAATAATTCAAATGGCATATACAGATATATATTATGGATTAAACATTAATTTTAATATATGAGTTTGTTTGATTATTATCTCTATTAAACCCTTTATAGGTTCAGTGAAAATGACATTTTCTTTTTGATTCCCTTTTAAAGAATTATTTATTTGGGGATTATAATTGTTATAAATTCAATAATGGAATGCAATGAAATATAACCTGGTATATAAATATGTTAAATTTTATTAAACTTTTTATCCCAATGTTTGATGCTGTTTATATGAAAAAAATTCAAAAGTTTTTTAATTATTTCACAATGATTTTCAATGATATTAATAAAAAGAATGATGCATACCTGAATGTTCTAGATTATTGAAAATATGCACTAATGTATAAGGATTGTTTTAGTAAAATCCCACATGTTGGCATTTGTGTTATCTTGTGACTGATGAGACCACTATGTGGTGTATGTGTTGAATGACATTGGATATAATAAAAAAATCCTTTATTAAAAACTATATTATTATGTATAGGTATGTACATATCAATGATAATATTTTTAACTCATTATTGGTAATGGAGTCATATTTCTTTTATCATGTAATGTTTACACACAAATATCATGTATATAAGAAGTCATTAAATCTCACTTCTTTTCCCATTATTTCATTGTAGGTGGTTACTTATGATGATTTTAGTTCTCTCAACCAAATAGGAATGCAGTGAGCTCAACATCATATTTGGGTATGTTTTCTTCGTATTCATTCTATTGACTGATGTTTTATTATGGAATTTGTGATTTTTGGGTTCTCTATATTTTAGTGTATTTCAGATCTCATATTGGAGGATTGGAGCCACAATTTTCAAACTAAAATACATAAATGTGAATAGGTAGGAATATATATATATATATATATTCTACTTTATATAAATTCCCTGATGGTAGTATGAATATATATATAAGAGCTAGGTGGGCTTATAAATATTTGAAAATTATATATCTGTGTAAGTGTATTGGGGTATATACTAGTATAAAAAATATCAAATGGAGGCTTTGTGAATGTTTGGCCATGTGAATATTCACATATGGTACAAGTGTCCTGATATATATATATATATATATATATATATATATATTTGTGTGTGCGAGTGAATTTTTGATTCTTGCAATAGGGAAGAAATTAATATTTCATTTTTCATCATCCAAATATATGCACTTTGAGGTTGAGGATAGTTCCATATAAAAAATGATAAATTATAATTCTTGAATTCGTTGGTTGATTAAAAAATGTGTACATTAATTTTATATTTGTTTTAAAATGATATTCTAATAACCACAAGCTTTTTCTGTCAATATGTTTAGAATAAAATAAATATTATATTTTAATTGTGTAATAAAATGAAACAATAATGACAATTCATTAGATGAATTGAATATAGATCTATGTTTTTTAAGAAAAAAATTTAAAACCAAATAATGTTGATAATAATTACTTTTTACTGATCAATACAAGAAATGATACGTGTATCTAAAATTATTTTTTAGGTTTTCTTTCTACTCTAGTTTTTTAAAATAAATGAAATACATGTATTGAATAATTTATTCTTCAAAAATTCATCTCAATTGAGAATTTACCAGAATGTAAATGATTGTATGATATTCAAATGGATTGAATATAGAATCCTCTAGATTAAAACCACTCATTTTCATTCTAAGTGAAAAAAAATTGATCCACCTTCATGTGGTCGCTATAAAATTTATGCTATATGAGTTTTACAAAATTAAATTTATTTCATATTAGAGATGGCAGTATAATCATTTTTTGAGAAAAGGAAGTTAGAATTCACAAATAAACATCTATAACATATTGAAAATAAATGTTTTTACTTCATAAAGAAAAAACATGCATCCTTAGAAACACGACACGTTCTCCAATAAAATCATTATGAAATTGAAATATATAAAATTTACTACATTATATTGATTAATTCACTTATTCTTACTTAATTAATTACTTTTCATTAATCTTCTTAAAGAACCTTCATCCATTCGATTTTATTTCCCCATATATGATTGATGGATTAATTTTAGAATGATTGAGGATCAGATTTTAATGGGTTTAAAATTGAGTGAGAAATAGAATGAACGCTTGTGATTCCTCACTGTCTATCCTCTAATCTCATAAAATTAAATTTTCTTCTTGATTAAATAATATCATCCGGAAAAAATTAGAATCCTGATATATGGTCTATCTATTAAAAATGATATAGTGATTTTTTCATCATGAATAGTGAGGAGAATGATTTATTTTATCAGCTACAATGAATTACATATTATCATTGTGGTTGGATGATGGGTTGGTTTATTAATAGTATAGCTAACATAAATTTTTTAATGAGATTATTTGGGGAATATACCTTCAGTTTGTAATCACTACTGTAGTAGTACTGAATTGATTATATTAGTATTGGGACATCGGTAGATCACTTGAGATGAATATGGGTAGGTTAGATATTATATAAAATATCTAAGGATGAGAAGGATGTGAGTCTATTTTAATAGGTGTGGAATTTAAATATATCTTATGGATCAATGTCTGATACATTCAGATATATGAAGTCAGATAGATAATCCATTCACATTATTATGGATTATAATGTTCATCAAATGATGATTAGTGAGTGATGAGGTATATTATATTTATTAATGTAATCTTTGATTGGATGACATGTAGTAAATACCATTCCGAATGGATATAAGATTTATCGATATTCCATATACAGTTGGAGTATTAAGATTGATTTTTATTTTCCATATGTTATTTTGATTACCCTATTAATCAGGATTTTATAAAACATTATTTTGTGATGTTAAAGATCTTTTAATGGTTATTTACATAATTAGAACCAAAAACCAATTTATGCAAAATATACGTCAGTTGAGAGATTTTTTGTGATTCATTGCCTATATATTTATCCATAAATAGGATTGGATATATTAATACTCTGTAGGGTCTCAATGTTAGTTTATAGCATAGATTAATGATTAGTGTAAATAGTAATCCATGATAGTCCATCAATTATATATACTTGTTTTTTATAATGAATCACTTTTATAAAAATGATTCAAAAATAAAGTGTAATTATAAATTATTTTAGTATATAGATTAAAAAAATAGTTTAATTAAAAATACGCATTCCTAGTATATTTCTCAGAGATATTAATAGTGTTGTAAGGACTCTGTACTATTATATAATAAGTATAATATAGTTTTTAACCATTACCCTATTTTATTCTATGGTATGTTCTTGATTGAACATTTTTAGATAACCACTAATGATTGAACATGGTAAGGTTTTGATTCATTTTATTTATGTTATTAAATTATTTCATGAAATTAATTAATTAATTTTAATGTTATAGTATTATTTATATTCACATGACTACAATATTAAAGAATAATATATATTATGGTACTCTTTTTGTTAAATATGATTTACTCTTGTCTATTTCATGTATACCTAAATCGTATAGTGGAACATATATTGTAATTTAATGTGCATCAAATTAGAGTATTTCCATTAATTCAATGGATTTATACTATATTTTATATAATGAACCCCCAAAACCATAACCTTGCGTAGTGAATACTGGATAATGGTGGAGCATTCACAGCCATAAAAAAGTTCATATAAAATGAGGGAAAAATATATTTTTATAGGGAAGAGATCACTATACAATATCACCTTATCTAATCCTTATTGGATGGGCCATGATAAATCATGTGGTGGAGTTATAGGACATTAAATAATTAAAAATATGTAGATAATCATAAAAGAGAAAAACTTTTATAGGTCACATCATGCTACAATCCTTCCTACAAGCTATAATGCAGAAAATTTCATGTTAATATTACATTTTTATAGAGAATCCCTAAATGAAACAATTTAGACAAAAAATTTTAAATTAATCATGGATCTAGAAACAAAATATCTTTATTTCAAAACAAATGGTGTCACATCATAACATTTCAAATGTAATAAATTACCAAACATAATCTGTTGTTTTCATCCTAATCTCTATACCCTCTCTATTTTTAAGGGTTCTATCCCCATGCCACCTAGTCCCCAAAAAGATTCTCCACTAATACCATGAATCATCTAGGCAACCCCTCCAAATTCTACATTAGTTGATTAATATCCATTTTTTCAACTCTTCACATCCATCTATTTCCGCATATCCCAACCAAAACCATAAACCCTAAAATATCCCCTCAAACCATTACCTCTATTATCATAGACAAAAAAAGGATAATCCTTTAACATAACCCCATGTAATCTCTCACTCGTTACCCTCTCTATGGATTATAGAAAACATGTCGAACACCTTTCCTATTAAAAATTACCACCACCAATGACAAACCAAGAATCTATTGGTTAAACACTAAATGTAGTACAAGACCAACCCTGCCATACACACTCAAAATCCATCCTATACATAATCATATATACCCATGTATTATCAATAGCATTTCCATACATAGAATTGACCCCCTAAAACTTAATTGAGATAGGATTTACACTAATTTCCTTTTTATGTTTGTTTATGCTTCACAAACTCCATTCAATGAGACAGGCTCGGGAAGCAACATATGTTAATGAAAAAAATGAATAAAACCATCGGTTTGTGTTGTATGTAGTGACATTATATTGGAATCATTATCATGGAAGCACTGTGTGTAGTTGTGAAATACACCTCACCCAAAAATTTCCATTATATGTTTTGTGTTTTATAATATCATGATAATTTGAAATTGAGTAGGGTTTTTTTCCACTTCTGTTGGTTCTTATTAACAGACATTTTAAATTTTCATGTGCAATTAGTGACCTCAAATTTTTTTATATTATTCATGTTATTTCAATCAATAAGTATAATTGGAATTCATATATACTAGAATCACTTTTGGAATGATAGGTATATGATTTGAAATTGGATGTTTTATGCGATAACTGGGATTCGGTATGCGTTTATTTGTTCAACCCCTATGTTGTATTTGTAATGATGGTTTGATAGGTATGAGGCCTATAAAACAAAATCACTACTCCTATATAGTTATTATATATTTACCATTATTCTCTATTAAATATTTATTTTAGTATGTTTTATGTGAATTATTTTAAACTAAACATTACATGATTTTATTGAATTCATGTGGGTAGGTGTTTATGTGATCCGGGTACTGAGTGGGAAGTCGAGTGCATGAGTATTCAGTGTGGTGTTTTAGGAGTGTAGTATAGTGTATCGATAGTGTAGTAGGGGTGTAGTATTGTGTATTGGGGGTGCACTATAGTATGTTTGTTTATTGAAAATGCAGTGTATATCCATGTTTTACTCTATGGAAGTATAAGACGATGTATGTTTTCTAGAAAATGATGGAGTTAACCATAGTTTGAAACGTGAAAATTATTCGAATAACACATTTACATACTATTGAAAAAATCTATGTGATATAATATAATTCAATAGTTTAAAAACATATAAATATCCTAATTAAAATGGTTACACTTTTTGGATATAATATTTCCCTTATATCCATGAATTTGAATCCATGGCCAATTAAACCATCCCAATTACCTACAACCACTTTTTTAGGGTCTATATCCAATGTTATAAACTATGAATATATCTAATTTTTCTATTAGTACATAGAGGACATAAAAAATCATATAAACATGTCACCTATATCATATGGATAAATAAATATATCGTAGATTAGTTTTGTGATAGCTCCGGGTATGTCAACTAGTTATTTTTATGTCCCCTGGACATGTCAGTCGGCTCTCATGGAGACACACGAACAATTTATCCATTATATTATTCACCTTCAATTCAATGTCACATTGTGTCTAATGATTGCATTCAAGTGTGTAAGATATATTTTTCAATGATATAATGGAAATTATGATGGTTTATTCAACCCCCACTAAGAATTTCAGTTAGTATCATTCAATGTATTCTTTGATAAGTAATTCAGGTTGTACACTATCCTCTTGAAATGTCATTCATGATCATGTGAAGACATTTATACATTCCCTTCGGGTCATGCATCATACACCAAAAAAAGTTGTGTTGATCATGAGATTTCCTTTTAACGTGTTCGGTAGACATTCGACGACATGTCCACTGGAAAATCAAAGCATATTGAATGGTAAATCAGTTCATGTCAAATGAAAAAGTAGGGGTAGTTAAATGGAAATTTGAGGACTTAATAACCTCTCCTGTCTTCAGTGTGTAATCCCTAATTATGAGGCAAACATCAATTTGTAATACCTAATCAGTAGAATAAACTGATATTTACCTCATACAAGGGTAATCTCAGTGTGAATAAACTAACCATATGAACTATGAGGACTTTGATACCTGATATACCTAGGATATGTATGATGCCTTCCTTTGGGTCATGCTCTATATTAAGAATCCAATGGATAGTCCCATAACATAGGTCTCGCATCCAAAAGTAATGAGACTGATTAGATATCATCCCTCATTTCTCAACCGAACTTGTCTCTTGTAGGAAAATTAAGTCACCATGATCATATTATTCCCATGAGATGTCTCTAATAGGATAATAAAAAACACAATGTGTAAGATTTGATAAGGTGCATAATATAACATGTACCACATCAATGGGAGTTTTATGTGTGTACTATAAGGCCCTGGCCTTAAACCTTACTTAATATTGAATTAAATGGATGATTCACATTGAGGATATTTTCAGATTTAGAGTTTTAGAGAATTAGGACATAACAATTACATGTCAAAAGATTACAAAGTAGACACTTCTACTAAGTTTCCATAAAAATAAAAACTCTTAGAAAGAAACATGTCTAGTTCCACGTTTTATATAGCATGAAATTACCTTGATCCCATCCTTGACCCTACTCCACATTAAGTCATGTGAAACAAATTTCAAAAAAACGTGGGGTGAGCATAAAAAGCTCAATAAGGGATACCCAAGGAATGAAAACTGTTAGTTTTTTTCAAAAACAGAAGAAAACCATGTATACTTTATCAAAGTAATACTCTTCACCTTTATGAAGTAGTAAAAACACATTACTGAATAAAAGATCATTACTTACCCTCTTGTAACTAAAAGATTACCATAAAACCCATATAAAGAACACATAACATATAAAGGTAACATGGGACATAAACATACTTAAATGGAGTAACCAAACGGTCTACTTCCACACATATCACTTAATGGAATAGCCATACGGCCGACTTCCATACCCAATGCATTGAAGGTTATAATGTATCCACCCGTCCTGGTATTCACGGCACCACCCGTCATATGGTTTATCATGTAACCACCAATCAAATGTCAAAGTACAATTATAAAATCATAAGTCATAAAACAAATATAATGGAAAGAAAAAATTTCTACACTTGGATCACAATATATCAATTAAATATATTGACATAACAAATCAATTATAAAAAACCATTTTCAATACCAAAATACATAAAAGAGTATATGGTATTTATTTCATTTTAAAAACATTACAGCATATTGAGGAAGCCAAAGACCAAATAATACTCGCGGTGGCAGGAAAGGTCGTTGTCATCACGTACTATAAAAGAAACATTCATTTTTGTCATATAGTAAAATGCTTCGTAGAAAAATATTCCTTTTTTATAAAAGTAAAAGTCAAAGGGGTTTATACACCGTATAAAAGAAAGTTGTGTATAAAACGAAATATACCTCAATGAAAGGAGATTGAGACGAAGTCCCTTACATCGTGTCTGACGTGACACGATTGCTCTTTAATCTCCTGAATAATAAACTGAATTTCATTTCTACTTGCTTAAGAATAGTTTTCAATCATATTATTCCATTTATATCACTTATTTCCATGTTATAATCATTATTTAATCATTTATGTTAATAACACTTGTTTTGTCGATATTTGGTTCTTAAGTCGAAAGTGGACTTCTTACAATTACATGTTGTTTGTGTGGTCAAAGGTTCATTATATCCAGAATGATATTCATGATTTGTATATCATATATATCATATATAAACAGCATGTACATATATTTATAATAGTATATAACATTTAGTGGTAAGAAATGAAATGCACCGTTCATGGAGACGGTAATTCGTACGTACGAATAAACGCTACTTTCATTTCTATTTAACATTTAATGGAGTGAAATCATAATGATATAAAGTTATATTATTATTTCGATATAATATCATATATAATATCATTAACTCCATCCTTTATATGTCCCACTCATGGCATTAACGAATCAAATAGATTTGAGGGGGCGGTAGTCCGCACTTCCTAAAATGAAATTATCTTGTTTACCCATAAAGGAAACCATAAAGGTATACCACAAATGAAAAATACAGAAGCATAAGGAAAACATAATAATAATATATATCATATATAAATAGAGTTACATCTCAATGTCTACCATTAATGGTGTTAAAAGAAGATTGAACAATCATTGTTTCATGAGGCAGAAATTCTCCAACCACAGAAACAATGTGTTCTTTAACCATTAGACGGAGGTGTGTGTAGGTTTAGCTTGAATCCTTCTCATAACAACATCCTATTATATTGAATATAATGGTTTTTTAAAAAAATAATGTAATAAATAGAGTTTAGAGGTTTGGAGAATCAAAATAAAAAAAATAACACAAGTGAAGACATTACCTTAAAATCGGGTAACTCTTCTTGGCTTGAACCAAAAGGGGTCCTTGAAGAGCTTTATGCCCAAGGAGAGGCTACTAGGAGTAAGAGAGGTATGTGGAGAGAAAACATGTGTAGGGTTTGGCCGAGACAAATGCTTGAGATATTTGGGTATGGGGGTAGAGGTGGTGGCCTTTTATAAGAGGAGATGAGGGCACTCATGGAATGTTATAAAAGGTTACTTTATTATAAAATTATTTTCATATTTTAAAGGTCCCAAAATTATATATTTCGAGGATAAGCTGATAAGATTTCTAAATCCACCCATAAAATAGTTTTTTGACATGTGGAGGTCTTAGAATTTACATTATCCTTTCATTTTATTTAAATCATAAAATATAGATGTAATTGTTGCATCATCATGATGTCAAAAATAATTTAATTTATTTAATGTCTAAAAATTATAAAAAAAATTCTATGATGTATGAAATCTATTTAGATTTCCAATTAATATTTATAGTCAAAAATATGACTTGTATAATCCCATTTAATTTTTTTTAGTAAAACAACACATGTTTGTGACATTTTTATTTTAACATTAAATAAAAAGATATTAATGTCATTTTCCTACCAAAGTGGCTCCATGGGGTACCCAAGTTGACCAATGGATTTTCTTGGTCGGCCATGACACATCAAATAAAGGTATAAAATTTTTCAAGTTCATTTCATATTATTAAAACATTACTTTTACCTTAAATTACACTAATTACCTCTAATCGCGATTAAAAACTTAAAAGTTACTATTCACCAAAAAATTATTTAAATCCCATTGAATAAAATTTTACTTGTTAATGATAACCATGTATGTTGGATTTTTGAAATTCAAAACACAAAGGTGGTAAATTTTCATTTAAAAGAAAAAATCAGTTTTTTAAGTACCACTTAGTGGTTTCACTATTCATCAAAAATTGATGTTTTTCAGAAAAATACCAAAAATTCACCTTCATATATATTTGATATTATGAATTAAAAAATGATGTATATTTTAAACAATTCAAAAAATATAAGTTTCATTATTTAATTTAATAATTAATTTCCGCTGTCAAAACAAATAGTGTTTTTTTATGAAACAAAATGTATCAAAAGATTGACAGTAGCTTAAATCCGATTTCAAAGTGAAATTAATTATAACAACCACTACTGGATTAAATTAAAAAAATATATTCTAACTTAACTTTAAAACCAATTGAAAAGATAATATAATAATATTAAAAAACTATATTAAAAAGAGCTGTTGAATTAAAATACAACATTTTTCACTATTCATTAAAAATGATCATTATCGGAAAAATGCCAAAAATTTACAAAAAGTAAATTTTTATGTCCCGATTCTAAATAAGAGTTTTTTTTTCAAAAGAATGTATAAGACTGACCAAAACTACATATAAAGAGGGTTCCCCTTCAAAAGGCGATAGTTCGACCATTTAGTGGAAATTAGAGTATATATGCCTAAAATTGAATTCTTTTCTTATTTTACGACTTTATCATTAATTGGATAAATGTAAAACCATTTTAAAAACATATATAATCATATTTTAGTTATTTATATTCTTTCCCGCCAATAAAATGGCTACGTGTTAACTACCATTTAAAATAATATTATTATATTACTAGTGTGCAACATACGATTTCAAAGAAACTCATTGTTGCGTATCGGGTACGCTATAGAACATAGAAACCCCTTTAAAGTAAAATTAATATTTAATTCGAAAATATTAATAAATATGAAAATGCTTTATTTTTTATTTACTTGGGATGTTACATCCTTCCCCCCTATTGGGAATTGCATCCTCGCAATTTTATTCACTTATCAAAATAAGTGGGGGTATTTATCCCTCATAGAATTTTCAGATTCCCACGTTCCCTCTTCAACAATATGGTTTTTACAATAAACCTTTACCTGGTAAATTACCTTATTCTGCAACACTTTCTCCCTATAGTCAAGAATCTGGACTGGCTGTTCTTCATAAGATAGATTCACTTCCAACTGAACTACCTCTGGGCTCAAAACATGATATGGATCTAGAATATAATTTCGCAACATCGAAACATGAAAAACATTGTGTGCCTGGGATAAACTCTGAGGTAAAGCCACTCGATAAGAAACTGATCAAACTTTCTCCAGAATTTCATATGTTCCAATGAACCTTGGACTCAGCTTTCCATTCTTAACAAATCACATCACAGTTTTCCATGGTGAATCTTTGAGAAAAACACGATCACCTACCTCGAACGATAGATCCTTCCTCTGGTTATCTGCATAACTTTTCTATCTGCTCTGAGCTGTTTTGATGTGTTTCTGAATCATCTAAACTTTTTATGCCATCTCTTCTACCAATTCCGGTCCCATCAACTTCCTTTCACCCACTTCATCCCAAAAATCTGGAGTTCAACACCGCTTCCCATATAATGCCTCAAACAAAGCCATCTGTATACTAGAATGAAAACTGCTATTATATGAAAATTCAACCAAAGAAAGATTTTGGTCACAACTTCCCTGCTAATCCATTGAAAAAGCACGTAGCATATCCTCCAAAGTCTGAATTGTTTGTTCTGACTTCCCATCTGATTGAGGATGAAAAGATGTACTAAAATATAATTCAGTACCCAACGACTTCTAAAGGCAATTCCAAAAGATAGAAGTGAACCTGGGATCACGATCAGATACAATGGAGATGGGAACTCCATTCAACCTTACTATCTCATTATGATACAACCGAGCAAGTTGATCTAGAGAGAAAGTATCTAGAATAGGAAGGAAATGAGCAGATTTAGTCAATCGATCAACAATAACCCAGATTTCATTATTACCTCTAGATGTCTTCGGTAATCCCACAAAAAAGTCCTTGGATATATTTTCCCATATCCACTCTAGCACTGGTAAAGACTGAAGCATCCCTTTCAGTAACTGCCACTCTGTATTAACCTGCTTCACAATAAAATCAGCAATATCTCATTTCATTCCATCCCACCAGTAATACTCTTGCAGATCTCTGTACATCTTAGTACTGCTAGGATGAACTGAAAATGGGGAACTATGAGCCTCACATAACAACTCATTCTTAAACTGTGAATCACAAGACACACATAATCTCTTCCCAAACCTCAAAACACAATCATTATCAATGTTAACTTCAGGAAAATTACCCTCCTGAACTAGCTCTACCGTTTTCTGTAACCCACTATCGTTCTTCTGTGCTTGCTTAGTTATGTCTGATAGAGATTATCTCACTGATACATGAAACAAAACAGAAGAACTTCTTACACCAACAACTTCTATTCCAAAGTTCATCAAATCAAAAACCAAAGGATCTCATTCCAAACGTAGCATGGTTAATAAAGCATTAACTATTAAACTCAAAGAATCAACCACTTTATTTTCTTTTCCCGGATGGTAATGAATTGTACAATCATAATACTTGTTTAATTCAACCATCTCCTCTATCTGATGTTCAATTATTTATGAGTGAATATATACTTCAAAATTTTGTGATCAGTATATATTTCACACTTTACTCCATACAAATGATGCTTCCAAATTTTTAGATCAAAAACAACAGAAGATAATTCCAAATCACGTGTATGGTAATTTACCTCATGAGTTTTCAACTAACGTGAAGCATAAGTAATTACCTGATAATTATGCATAAGGACACAACAAAGTCCCTTCAACGAAGCATAACTATAGATAAAAAACTCACCATTCCTGGAAAAAAGTACCAAAACCGGAACATTCACCAATCTTCTTTTCTACTCCTGAAAACAATCATCACATTCTATTGTCCAAATAAAATTAACACCCTTCCGAGTTAGCATAGTCATTGGACTAGATAACAGTGAAACATTTTCAACAAACCTTATGTAGTAACCGGCCAATCCAAGAAAACTACGGATCTTGGTTACATTTGTGGGTCTTGGCCATTCTTCAACAAATTTTGTTTTAGCAGGATCAACAGTTATGCCATCTTTTTAAATAATTTGACAAAGGAAAGAAATATGTTGTAACCAAAACTCACACTTTCTAAATTTTCCTACAGTTTCTTTTCATTTAAGGTTTGCATGATAACCCTTAAATGAATTTCATGCTCCTCTTTACTTTTAGAAAACACCAAAATAACATCGATGAAAACAACCACAAACTTATCCAAGAACTCATGGAAAATTCTATTCATAAGGTCCATGAATACAACAGGTGCATTGGTCAAACCAAAAGGCATAACTTCAAATTTATAATGGCTATATCTAGTGTAGATACCCGAAGCCTGACGTACATTTACATTACATTACATTTGCAGAATACTTAGTACATAACAAAAACACACACACAAGGATCGTAATAGTTTAGTGTCTTTGGAAACACAGAGTATAATCTTCTAATCCGGGTGAAAGATCTTCAAAATCTCCCATAAATATCTTCCCTTTTTTTATACCTAAAACCTTTCTTTATATCCTGGGGAAAATTAAACATAAAAGGGTGAGCTCAAATGCTCAGTAAGGGTAAACAAAAGAAATATCAATCACATCATATTCATAAGAACATAATATTTTGGAAATCATAACCTACAAAAGAGAGCATAATTTCATAACATGGGATAAATCATAGTAGTGAAATGTAATCCCAATAATCATAACATAAAACATGAAACTTTGTGGCATACACACATAATCATAGAGAATCATTTCTTGTTAGTCAAGACTCATTGACAAGACTATCTTAGTGGAAAAAGTCCCTTTCTGAACCGAGTCACCGTCGTTTCAGTCATGTTTCACTGAACCGGTATAACCTACCGTTCCAGCCATGTCTATCTCATGAGATATAAAATCTTTACCCAATGCATTGGAGGGAGATATAGGTCCCACCCATCTCATAATGATACCATTATTATCTGTGCCACAAAATCATAAACCATACATCATAGAATAACCCATGTAATAAAAATGGGATTCTTAAACAACATGACATCATAAAAAAATACATATAAGATAAAGGAATTAAAAAAATATTTTCATCACAACATAATCAAATCCATGTAATAATAGGGATAGAAACAGAACCCTTTATTATCTTAGATGGAAAATAATTTTCATAAAACACTTGAACTCCATTCTTGAGGAAAATATCCTTTCTGCTTCGAAAACACTTTTCATTTCTTAACATGTCATACAATTTAAAACTAAAAGAAGTTGATTTAAAATAAACATGAAAACTTGTAAAGGATGATTCTTGGAAATAATGTTTTAAAAATCCATTCATGCCGTATAATTTAAAAGAAAACATTCTTCTCATACTTTTGTCGGAAAAGTCAAAAAAGTACCTCGTACGAAAAACAACAAAAGATTCCTTTCATATCTTTTAATAAAAACTCACCGAAGGGTAAAATTGGATTTAAAAAATTGTAGGTGGATGGAAATAAAATTACATATTGACGAAACATGGACATGGATGATAAAATACGCCCCAGTAAATACCAAAGTATAAACAATCTTGGATAAAAATGAGATTGTGATATTTCCCTTACCTTAGGTCCGATTTGCTTCGTAAGTGTCCGAAACTCCTGTATAATGATTTAAATAATGTCATTTACTTATTAAAGAATCATATTCATTGTTATGATATCATATATGGTTCACTTATGACTTTATATTACCCGTTCTTATGTAAATTCCATGTTAAAGAGCGTTTTGGGTAAAATTGTTTCATTTATCGTAGGTGTTTGGACTTGTTGTTCTTGACATTATTATTACTTATATCATGATTTAATTACTTCCAGAATATAAAATATGATTAATATATCATATATATTCAGTATATATATATATAACAGATAGATAAATGAAATGAAACACACCATTCATGGAGACGGTAGTCCGCACGTACGCATGAACGTTGTTTTCCTTTCCTTATTGTTTTGAATGGAAGTAAGTAGATGATATATATATATACATAAATCCAGTAGATTTACCATGTAATATATTTCATTATTACTTATTATATATACTTTATAATCATTCATGAATGGTTAAAGTGGAGAATGAATCTCATCGCGTCGTGGAGACGGTAGTCCGTACGTACGCACGAGCGATGATATCGTTCTCATGATCGTGGGACTGTATTGGAGTGTATGTATACTATTTCAGAATCAATATCACATTAAAATAATAATATATAGTTATTATTTACACCATTATACCCATCCAAGTAAGGTGGTGGTGGAAAATAGATTTCACCACGGCGTGGAGACGGTATTCCATACGTACGCACGCGCGGTGATTTCGTTTTCCGTAGGATGGATAGATGGTGAAATAGGGTTGTTTCATAATTATAATAACATATCAGTATATGAGTGATACTACTGTTATTACTTCATAATGAAACAACCTATGAATAAGGAATGGAAGAAGAAATAAAGGTGAAAGAATCGGTAACGGAAATTACCTCTTTTTTGAAGCGCCTCTTTGAGACCTCCTCTTAGGGCACAAAAATTGGACTTTTAGGAAGACCAGAACCTCTAGGATGTTTCTAGGGAAGTTTAGAAGAGGATTTGGCAGGGGTTGGCCGAGCTGGAAGGCTCAAAGTTGTGTGAGGAAGAGAGGGAGGAGGTGCCCTTTTATAAGGGAGGATAGGGGCACCTTTGGAATAACGAAAAATATTATTTTATTATAAAGTCAAGTTCGGTTTTAAATAGCCCCAAATTTATTTATTTCGAGGCTAAGGTGGGGATGGGTCGAAAGCCTATCATCCAATAGAATTTATACAAGTTTAGTTTCCTATTTTAACCTTATCATTTAGATTTAACATTAAGTTAAATAATTTTACTTTTACCGTGTCTTCTTGTGTTCTTACACTATAAGGTTAATAAACTTACTATAAGAAGCCAAAAGAACCCAAAATTGTTTATTATTAATATATATAACCTTATATAAGTCATTTGGCCTATCCTTAGATTTTTAGGAATAAAATAACAATTAATAATATAATATTTCTTTTAAAAACCATTTTATGTCAATTTTGACACTATTTAGTAATTGATTTTTGTGAAAATCATAACAGAATGATAAATTCGAAACAAGTTACTTATATCAATACTAAAATGTCATATTAACCTATAAAATTAGTGTAATTTATAAAAAGTCTCAAATTACATTTATTTGGGTATTTATAACATCAATTATGTCAATATTTCATTAATAAGATAATTACTACATCATCGTTGTGTCGTAAATAAATTAACTTATTTATTGTCTAAAAATTAGAAATAAAATACAATTATGTAGGAAAACGTTTTCGCTTTTTAATGAATATTTATAATCGAATTTATCTTATGTATAACCCTATATTAAAAATGTTTTAGTAAATAAACATTGATTTTAACTCTTTTAACTCTTCTTTGAATTAAATAATAATAAATGTCCTAATCTAATCCAGGTGGGCCTAAATGGTCATATTTTATTCCTAAGTTTGTTTTTGGACGAATTAAACTTGTCCAATAGAATTAGGACATGTGTTAGGGTGATAATAATATCATTTTTACCCTTAATTACCCTATTTATTTTTAACCGCGGTAAATAAAAGTAAAAAGTTACTATTCACCAAAAATTATTTTCATCTCATTGAACCATATTTTACATACTGACATCAACCATTTCTCTCGGATTTTTGAAATTCCACTCACAGAAGCGGTAAAATTAAGTTTTATGAAAAATTCAGTTTTTTTAACTACCACTTAGTGGTTTCACTATTCATCAAAAATTGAAAGTTTTCAGAAAAATACCAAAAATTAGGCCTAAGCTATATTTGATATTACGAACTCAAAAATGATGTCTATTTTACCAAATTAAAAACATATCAGTTACATTAACTAATTTAAAAATTAATTCCCGTTGTCAAAACAAATGGCATTTTTTTAAGAGATAATAACTATCAAAAGATTGACACTTGTTTATAACTGATTTAAATGTGAAATTACATCCAATGAACAACATTGTATTAAATTGTAAAAATATATTCTAAATATACTTTAAAACCACTAAAATTAATAATTTATCACAATTAATTATTTCGATTGAAAAAGTTGTTTTTAATTAAATTTTAGTAATTTCCACTATTTATCAAAATATGAAAGTTATCCGAAAATTACCAAAATTTCACCCTAAGCTAATTTTGATATTCCAAATCCAAAAATGAAGTCCATTTTGAAAAATAAAATTTACAAAATTTTAAAAAGTGGTTATTACTATTCATAACGGCTAGTTTTAATAATATTTTAATAGCATATCGTTGTTTAGTGAAACTCGGTATTGCGTATGATGCAAGCTATCGAGGAAGGTCATGATTTCGTGTAATGAAAGACAAGTCAAGGATGCATGTTGTGCAAGATCCTTTAATTGTAGCGTACAACAAAAGACATTAATGAAATTAAAAAGAATATTTTTAATAAAATCTCGGGGTGTTACATTCTACCCCCCTTAAAATGAATTTCGCCCTCGAAATTCGTCGGGGTTATAAAAGGTTTACTATTTGAAAGTTTCTTTAATCGAAACCCACATCGTAAAAAGGAATACCAAAACCTATCTTTAAAAACAATAGTATGAAACGTAACGGTTACCCAAATAAACTAATCACTGGGTTTCCACGTAGGGGAAAATATGGATATGGAAGAGAAATCTAACCATCATGTTCTAATGGAGAGTGGTAGAGAACATGGCTTTGGAAAAGCTAGCAATCACAAAGACATAAATTTGTGATGATCTAAGGTACCATCTGATTCATCAGATATAAGAGCACTAAGACAACATTTTTGGTTTTCAAGATCATTTACCTAAAGTTGATGAAATTGGAATTAGAAGAAATACTTTCGTGATTTTGGTATAGTCTCACCATTTTTCGTTCTTTGGACAATTTCCACTTTATCTCTTAAAGAGATGAAGTTGAATTTTTCATTTGTGATGTGTTAGAAGATCATGTGATATAATGATGGGTCATTCCATCTCTTTCAAACAAAAGGTTAGAAAAAGTTATAAGTCCATCTTATGGATAATCTTATATGGTTCCAAAAATGAACTTATACATCATATATCATACCGCATAATAAAATAAATCTAGTTTCTACTAACCAGGGACTTCCTGTAGGCCAGTGGTAAGCGATAATGGCCAGTCGCACTTCGGTTGTGGGTTCTATTACCACAGTCTTGTCCGACGCGATGGGCTGTCGTCCGTCCTGCAGGTTGTCCTTTTTCTAAAACTATATTACTATAGCATCCCATCAATAAAATCAGAAAACTTCAATCCTTAAACAATATTATATTATTTCCAACATAATCCATTCCAATCTTTAGGCTTATCCATAATACTGCAGTCCACTCTCATAATATAGTGAAAACAATTTTCCGAGATTTAATACCATCGTTGATCCCCATAAATCATAAGATATGTCTTGTTGGTCACATTCCAATCAAGTGAATACCTTAATCATGTATTCTCTTGAAAAATGAATACCAATTAAACCTTAGTGAAAACATGAATGCTGTCAAAAGTTAACTCTTTCCACATACCAAAATCCAAAAATTCTATATACTCAAACCATGATATCACTTAGTCCTTATATCAATCATGAACTCATGAATACTGTCAAACATTTCATTTTCTCTTTATCACTTCATTATGCGCATATCATCCACATTCCAAAAAAATATCTGAATAACCTTTCATTGTTACTCATACCATTCATCATAAACATTCAAAACATAAGGAAATACAACAGTGTAACAATCCTTAGATGACTTTTTATTCTATAGTACAACATTACACTTGATAAACATGTAATCATTCCACTACCTTCTTAAACCATTGACCGATCTTGAGCAATTATTTTATCTCACATATCATTTTTAGTCTCTTCATCATCATCCACATAAATAATACCCATACGACCATACTGATTCTCTTCATGAGACTTTCCCTTTGGGCATTGGTTTCATAATGCCCGTACATTCCACATTTAAAACATTTAACCATTGTTGATGTCGTAGCAATACCATTATCCTCATCCCTGGTGTTAGCTGAACCTTTTCCTTTGCACATACTGGATTTGTGTTCTTCTTTTCCACACCCAAAGCATCTTCCAGTTCCATTGAAACATTCTCCTTGATGTCTCTTCCCATATGATTTACATAGGGGAAATTGAACTTTCATTCCTCTATGATCATCATGAAACTCTATCTTTCTCTTATTAGCCGAGTCAGGAAACTTACAAAATTTTACTTTATTGATCATATAATGAGATTTCTGATTTGGAATAATAATGATGTTTTTACTTCCAAATCCCATTTCATTTGATTGCTTATGAATAATATCATTCCATTGTCCATCATATCCTCCATTATCGTGAATCATCTTGTTTCCAGCCATTTTCTAAAACCCAAAAAGAATAGTGTGAGAGGAAAAAATCATAATAAAGGGGGAGTAACTTCAATATCTAACATCTTTTGTTTAATCTAATATCGTTACCATAGTTCTAGGACTATATCCTATATGTATACTTATCCTTAGGGACATCCCTAGACATACCTTAGAAATATCTCTAGGGATCTCACTAACGTTTTCGCATCCTAGTTTCCAAAGGTTGACAAAACTTTTCCTCAGATACCAACAGTAGAGACCCGAAGCCTGATGTACATTGACATTACATTACATTTGCGGAATACATAGTACATAACAAAAACACACACACACGGATCGTAATAGTTTAGTGTATTTGGAAACTCGGAGAATAGTCTTCTAATCCGGGTGAAAGATCTTCAACATCTCCCATAAAGATCTTCCCTTTTTTTATACCTAAAACCTTTTTTTATATCCTGGGGAAAAATAAACATAAAAGGGTGAGATCAAATTCTTAGTAAGGGTAAACAAAAGAAATATCAATCACATCATATTCATAAGAACATAACATTTTTGAAATCTTAACCTGCAAAAGAGAGCATGATTTCATAACATGGGATAAATCATAGTAGTGAAATGTAATCCCAATAATCATAACTTAAAACATGAAACTTTGTGGCATACACACATAATCATAGAGAATCATTTCTTGTTAGTCAATACTCATTGCCAAGACTATCTTAGTGGACAAAGTCCCTTTCTGAACCGAGTCACCCTCGTTTCAGTCCTGTTTCACTAAACCGGTATAACCTACCGTTCCAGCCATGTCTATCTCATGAGATATAAAATCTTTACCCAATTCATTTGAGGGAGATATAGGTCCCACCCATCTCATAATGATACCATTCTTATGTGTGCCACAAAATCATAAATCATACATCATAGCATAACCCATGTAATAAAAATGTGATTCTTAAACAACATGACATCATAAAACAATTCATATAAGATAAAGGAATTCATAAAAAATATTTTCATCACAACATAATCAAATCCATGTAATAATAGGGATATAAATAGAACCCTTTATTATCTTAGATGGAAAATAATTTTGATAAAACACTTGAACTCCATTCTTGAGGAAAATATCCTTTCTGCTTCGAAAACACTTTTCCTTTCTTAACATGTCATACAATTTAAAACTAAAAGAAGTTGATTAAAAATAAACTTGAAAACTTGTAAAGGATGATTCTTGGAAATAATGTTTTAAAAATCCTTTCATGCCGTATAAGTTAAAAGAAAACATTCTTCTCATACTTTTGTCAGAAAAGTCAAAAAAGTACCTCGTACGAAAAACGACAAAAGATTCCTTTCATATCATTTACTAAAAACTCACCGAAGGGTAAAATTGGATTTAAACAATTTTAGGTGGATGGAAATAAAATTACATATTGAAGAAACATGGACATGGATGATAAAATACGCCCCAGTAAATACCAAAGTATAAACAATCTTGGATAAAAATGAGATTGTGATATTTCCCTTACCTTAGGTCCAATTTGCTTCGTAAGTGTCCGAACCTCCTGTATAATGATTTAAATAATGTCATTTACTTATTAAAGAATCGTATTAATTGTTATGATATCATATATGGTTCACCTATGACTTTATATTACCCGTTCTTTTGTAAATTCCAGGTTAAAGAGCGTTTTGGGTAAAATTGTTTCATTTATCGTAGGTGTTTGGACTTGTTGTTCTTGACATAATTATTACTTATATCATGATTTACATACTTCCAGAATATAAAATATTATTTATATATCATATATATTCAGTATATATATATAAATATAATAGATAGATAAATGAAATGAAACACACTGTTCATGGAGACGGTAGTCCGTACGTACGCATGAACGTTATTTTCCTTTCCTTATTGTTTTGAATGGATGTAAGTAGATGAAATATATATATACATAAATCCAGTAGATTTAGCATGTCATATATTTCATTATTACTTATTATATATACTTTATAATCATTCATGAATGGTTAAAGTGGAGAATGAATCTCATCGCGTCGTGGAGACGGTAGTCCGTATGTACGCACGAGCGATGATATCGTTCTCATGATCGTGGGACTTTATTTGAGTGTATGTATACTATTTCAGAATCAATATCACTTTAAAATAATAATATATAGTTATTATTTACACCATTATACCCATCCAAGTAAGGTGGTGGTGGAAAATAGATTTCACCACGGCGTGGAGACGGTATTCTGTACGTACGCACGCGCGGTGATTTCTTTTTCCGTAGGATGGATAGATGGTGAAATAGAGTTGTTTCATAATTATAATAACATATCAGTATATGGGTAATACTGATGTTATTACTTAATAATGAAAAAACCTAAGAAGAAGGAGTGGAAGAAGAAATAAAGGTGAAAGAATCGGTAACAGAAACTACCTCTTCTTTGAAGCGCCTCTTTGAGACCTCCTCTTAGGGCACTAAAATTGGTCTTTGAGGAAGACCAGAACCTCTAGGATGTTTCTGGGGAAGTGGAGAAGAGAATTTGGAAGGTTTTGGCCGAGTTTGAAGGCTCAATGTTGTGTGAGGAAGAGAGGGAGGAGGTTCCCTTTTATAAGGGAGGAGAGGGGCACCTTTGGAATAAGTAAAATTATTATTTTATTATAAAGTCAAGTTCGGTTTTAAATAGCTCAAAATTGATTTATTTAGAGGCTAAGGTGGGGATGGGTCTAAATCCTCTCATCCAATAGAATTTAGACAAGTTTAGGTTCCTATTTTAACCTTATCATTTAGATTTAACATTAAGTTAAATAATTTTACTTTTACCGTGTCTTCTTGTGTTCTTACACTATAAGGTTAATAAATTTACTATAAGAAGCCAAAAGAACCCCAAATTGTTTATTATTAATATATATTACAATATATAAGTCATTTGGCCGAACATTATATTTTTAGGAAAAAAATAACAATTAATAATATAATATTTTTTTAAAAACTATTTTATGTCAAATTTGAAACTATTTAGTAATTGATTTTTGTGAAAATCATAACAGAATGATAAGTTCAAACAATGTTACTTAAATCAATACTAATATTTCATATTAACTTTGAAAATTAGTGTAATTCATAAAAAGTCTCAAATTATATTTATTTGGGTATTTATAACATCAATTATGTCAATATTTCATTAATAAGATAATTACTGCATCATCGTTGTGTCATTAATAAATTAAATTATATAATGTCTAAAAATTACAAATAAAATACCATTATGTAGGAAATATGTTTATGTTTCTAAGGAATATTTATAATAGAATTTATCTTATGTATAAACCTATATTAAAAATGTTTTAGTAAATAAACTTTGATTTTAACTCTTTTAACTCTTCTTTGAATTAAATAATAATAAATGTCCTAATCTAATCCAAGTGGGCCTAAATGGTCATATGTTATTCCTAAGTGTGTTTTTGGTAGAATTAAACTTTTCCAATAGAATTAGGACATGTGTTAGGGTAATAATAATATCATTTTTACCCTTAATTACACTATTTACATTTAATCGTGGTAAATAAAAGTAAAAAGTCACTATTCACCAAACATTATTTTCATCTCATTGAACCATATTTTACTTACTGACATCAACTGTGTCTCTTGGATTTTTGAAATTCCACTCAAATAAGTGGTAAAATTATGTTTTTTTAACTACCACTTAGTGGTTTCACTATTTATCAAAAATTGAAAGTTTTCAGAAAAATACCAAAAATTAGGCCTAAGCTATATTTGATATTACAAACTCAAAAATGATGTCTATTTTACCAAATTAAAAACATATCAGTTACATTAACTAATTTAAAAATTAATTCCCGTCGTCAAAACAAATGGCGTGTTTTTAAGAGATAATAACTATCAAAAGATTGACACTTGTTTATAACTGATTTAAATGTGAAATTACATCCAATGACCAACATTGTATTAAATTGTAAAAATATATTCTAAATATACTTTAAAACCACTAAAATTAATAATTTATCACTATTAATTATTTCGATTGAAAAAGTTTTTGTAATTAAAATTTTGTAATTTCAACTATTCATCAAAATATGAAAGTTATCCGAAAATTACCAAAATTTCATCCTAAGCTAATTTCGATATTCCGAATCCAAAAATGAAGTCCATTTTGAAAAATAAAATTTACAAAATTTTAAAAAGTGGTTATTACTATTCATAACGGCTAGTTTTCATAATATTTTAATAGCATATCGTTGTTTGGTGAAACTCGGTATTGCGTACGACACAAGCTATCAAGGAAGGTCGCAATTTCGTGTAATGAAAGGCAAGTCAAGGATGCGTGTTGTGCAAGCTCCTTTTAGTGTAGCGTACAACACAGGACATTAATGAAATTAAAAAGAATATTTTTAATAAAATATCGGGGTGTTACATCTAGTATGGAACACAGTCTTCGAAACATCTACTTATTTTACGTTCAACTGATGGTACCCTGAACTCAAGTAAATCTTTGAAAAATACTGAGCTCTCTGGATCTGATCAAACAAATCATCGATATGAGGCAAATGATACTTGTTCTTAATAGTGATATTATTCAAGGCTCTATAATCAATGCAAAGTCTCATTGAACCATCTTTCATTTTAACAAACAAAACAGAATCACCCCAGGCTGATGTGCTAGGTTGAATGAAACCTTTATATAATAACTCATGAAATTTCTTCTTTAACTATAAAAGTTTAACTTGAGCCATTCGATAAGGGGGTTTTGAAATTGGGTTAGAATCAGAAACTAAGTCAACAGTAAAATAAACTTCCTAATCTTGAATAATACTAGGCAACGCATCAGCAAAACATCAAGATACTCATTTACCACTAGTATATCATTATTCTGAACAGTTCATTTATTTTCAACAGTATGTGCAAGATAACATTCGTTCCCATCTTTTACTAGTTTCTCAACTTCCTGATATGTTATCAAAAGAAAGGGTTCACTCTTGTACACGAACTGACAATCTTTCTAAAAGAAACCATTTTACCTCTTCAGTCAATATTAGCATGATAAATAGAAAGCCAATCCATGCCCAAAAAAACATCAACCTCTACTAGAGGAAAAACAATAAGGTTTGCTGGTAGATTCTTTCCGCACACAAAGATAGGAAGGGTCTTATAATTTATTTTTATCTCAATGTTTCCACCAGGTGTTTTTACCATAATTTAAGGATTCATATTTTGATATGGAATTTCCAATTTACTAGAAAACTTCTCAGAATTGAAAGAATGTGTAGACCCTGAATCAAACAACACATTGGCATAATCCGAACAAAGAAACAGTGTATCTGATACTACTTCATTCGATGGCCCAACATCTTCTGAAGTAGTTGCAAAGGATTTCACCACCCCTTGCTGATTGTAGTCTGGCTACTTTCCCCCAGTTGTGTTCTTCGTTAGACACTCATTTTCATAATGACCCATTTAATTACACTTAATACATCTTAACACTGACTTTTCATTGCCTGCTTGATCATCTTCCTTACAGTGACGAGCAATATGACAAGACTTACCACACCGAAAGCACTTTCCAGACTTGGATAAACATTCTCCAGGATGCATTTCACCACACTTCTCATAGGATGGATATTTAGTTTTCATACCTCCATGCATCTTTGATGAATTATTCCCTTTTTCCTGCCAACTGGACCTCTTATTATGTTGTTTGTCAAAGAACACATGATCATCGAAAAACTCCATTTCCACCTTCTCCGCACATCAAACAATCTTTTCATAACTTTTAAACTCATGAGAAGCTAAATCCCTTCGATACCTTGGATTTAACCCTGAGAAAAAACGGTTGATTTTACTATCATGATCTAATATGAAGTTTGGAGCATACCTTGCCAGTCGAGTGAACTTTGCTTCATAAGCAGCCACTGAGTCATCCTCCTCCCTCAATTCTAGGAATGGGTTTTCAATCCTAAGACGAACCACCTTAAGAAAAGATTTATCAAGAAACATACCTTTGAATTCATCCCACTGAAGATCATCAATCTCATCACTATCCCTGATATTTTTCATCATCGACCACCACTGATCTGCTTCACCTTCAAAACGGTAAACAACAAGACTAACCTTTTGTTGTTTTGAACACCCCATGACATCAAAAATCTTCTCCAGTTCTTTAATCCACCCTTCAGCTAGAACATGGTTAGATGATCCTCTGAATGATGGGGGATGTTGCCTAATGAAATGTTCCACTACTGACATGTTCCTCTGTGGTTGATCTGGTTGATCTCATGCATGGATACCACCACCATTTATAGCCTGAGTCAACCGTGCCATCACTGTAACAAACTATTCAGTTCCAATTCAAACCATCTCAGGTTGCTGATTTGGAAGCTTGTCTTCCTCCTGATGTCATCCCAACATAGCTTCCTTGTTTCCTCTGCGGAAAACCATTCTGAACACATAAATATATTAGGCGAAGAAACATTGTAATAATTAAATTCTATATCATTTCAGTCATACAATAAAATAACTTATAATTTAACAATTTTCCAACTCCTAAAGTTGTCTAAACCGACCTCTGATACCATCTATAAGGCCTCGGCCTTAAACCTTACTTAATATTGAATTAAATACATAATTCACATTGAGGATATTTTCAGGGTTAGAGTTTTATAGAATTAGGACATAAATATTACATCTCAAAAGATTACAAAGTAAACACTTCTACTAAGTTTCCATAAAAATAAAAACTCTTAGAAAGAAACATGTCAAGGTCCATGTTTATATAGCATGAATTTCCCTTGATCGCATCCTTGACCCTACTCTACATTATGTCCTGTGAAAAACATTTGAAAAAAACTTGGGGTGAGCATAAAAATCTCCATAAGGGATACACAAGGAATGAAAACTATTAGTTTTTTTTAAAAAACCACAAGTAAACCATGTATACATTATCAAAGTAATACTTTTCAACTTTATGAAGTAGTAAAAACTCTTCACTGAATAAAAGATCATTACTTAACATTTTGTAACAAAAATATTACCATAAAACCCATATAAAGAACACATAACATATAATGGTAACTTGGGATATAAACATAATTAAATGGAATAACCATAGGATCGACATCCACACATATCACTTAATGGAATAGCCATACGGCGGACTTCCATACCCAATGCATTGGATGTTATAACATAACCACCCATCCTGGTATTCACGGAACCACCTATCATATAGTTTATCACGTAACCACCCATCAAATGTCCAAGTACCATTATAAAATCATAATGTATAAAACAAATACAATGGAAAGAAACCATTTCAACACTTGGATCACAATATATCACTTAAATATATTGACATAACAAATCCATTATAAAAAACCATTTTCAATACCAAAATACATGAAAGATTATATGGTATTTATTTCATTTTGAAAACATTACGGCTTATTGAGGAAGCCAAAGACCAAATAATACTCGCGACAGCGGAAAAGGTCGTTGTCACCGCGTATGTTAAAAGAAACATTCCTTTTTGTCGTTTAGTAAAACGCTTCGTAGAAAAATATTCCTTTTGTATAAAAGTAAAAGTCAATGGGGTTTATACACCATATAAAATAAATTTGTGTATTAAACTAAATATGCCTCAATGAAAGGATATTGAGACGAAGTCCCTTACCTTATGTCCGACGTGACTCGATTGCTCTTTAATATTCTGAATAATAAACTAAAGTTAATTTATACTTGCTTAAGAACCTTTTTGAAGCTTATTATTCCTTTTATATCACTTATTTCCATTTTATAAACATTATGTAATCATTTAAGTTAATAATGATTGTTTTGTAGATATTTGGTTCTTAAGTCAAAAGTGGACTTCTTACAATTACTTGTTGTTTGTGTGGTCAACGGTTCATTATATCCAGAATGATATTCATGATTTTGATATCATATATATCATATATATCCATCATATAAATGTATTTATAATAGTATATAACATTTACAGGTAAAAAATGAAATGCACCGTTCATGGATATGGTAAGTCGTACGTACGCATGAACGCTACTATAATTTATATTTCACATTTAATGGAGTGAATTAATAATGATATAAAGGTATATTATAATTTCAGTATAATATCATATATAATATCCTTAAATCCATCCTTTATACGTCCCTCTTATGGCATTAATTAATCAAATCACTTTGATGGGGCGGTAGTTCGGACTTCCTAAAATGAAATTATCGTGTTTTCCCATAATGGAAACAATAAAGTTATACCACAAATGAAAAATACATAAGAATAAGGATAACATAAACATAATATATATCATATATAAATAGAGTTAAATATTAATGGCCACCATTAAAAGTGTTAAAAGAAGATTGAACAATCATCGTTTCGTCAGGCAGAAATTCACCAACCATAGAAACAAAATGTTCTTTAACCATTAGATGGAGGTGTGTGTAGGTGTAGCTCGAATCCTTCTCATAAAAACATACTTGTATATTGAAGATGCTGGTGTTGTTAAGAAATTATGTAATTAAAATAGTTTAGATGGTTGGAGAAGCAAAATAAAACAAAAGAACACAAGTGAGGACATTACCTTAAAATCGGGTAACTCTTATTGGTTTGAACCCAAAGGGTTCATTGAAGAGATTTCTGCCCAAGGTAAGGCTTCTCGGAGTAAGATAGGGATTTGGAGAGACAAAATGGGCAGGGGTTGGCTGAGCCAAAGGCTTGAGAGGTGTGGGTAAGGTGGTAGATGTGAGGGCCTTTTATAAGATGATGAGAGAGGAACTCTTGGAGTGTTATAAAAGGTTACTTTATTATAAAATGTATTTCGGATTATAAAGGTCCTAAAATTGTTTATTTCAAGTATAAGGTGATTAGAGATCTAAATCCACCCATACAATAGGGTTTTGACATGTGTAGGTCTTAGATTTTACATTATATTTTCATTTTATTTAAATCATTAAATAATGAGGTAATCGCTACATCATCATGATGTTATAAATAATTTAATTTATTTAATGACTAAAATTTAAAAAATGATATAGGAAATATTTTACGATTTCCAATTAATATTTATAGTCAAAAATATGACTTGTATAACCCCATTTAAATTTTATTTAGTAAAACAACACAAGTTTGTGACGTTTTTATTTTAACATTAAATAAAAAGATATTAAGGTCATTTTCCTACATAAGTGGTCCATGGGGTCCCCAATTTGACCCATGGATTTTCATGGCCGGCCATGACACATCCAATGAGGGTAGGAAATGTGTCATGTTCATTTCATATTATTAAAACATTATTTTTACCTTAAATTACACTAATTACCTCTAATTGTGATTAAAAACTTAAAAGTTTCTATTCACCAAAAAATTATTTTAATTCCATTGAACCACATTTTAATTCTTAACGAAAACCATATATGTCGGATTTTTGAATTTTATAACACAGAGGTGGTAAAAGTTCATTTGAACGAAAAAATCGGTTTTTTAAGTACCACTTAGTGGTTTCACTATTCATCAAAAATTGAAGTTTTTCAGAAAATTACCAAAAATTCATCCTAAGCTATATTTGATATTCCAAATTCAAAAACGATGTTTATTTTAAAAAATTAAAAACATATAAGTTTAATTAATTAATTTAATAATTAATTCCTGATGTCAAAACAAATAGCATGTTTTTGTGAATCAAAATGTATCAAAAGATTGACACTTGTTTATGTCCGATATCGAAGAAAAATTAATTCCAATGACCACTACTCGATTAAATGGTAAAAATATATTCTAATTTCACATTAAAACCAATTCAAAAGACAATATAATCATATTAATAATTTACATTAAAAAGTGGTTTTGAATTAAAATACAACATTTTTCACTATTCATTAAAAAATGATCTTTATCGAAAAAATACCAAAAATTTACACAGAGTAAATTTTGATGTCCCGATTATAAAGAAGAGTTTTATTTGGTCCAAAAAAATGTATAAGAGTGACCAAAACTTTATTTAATGAGGGTTCACCATCAAAAGGCGATAGTTCAACCTTTTAGTGAAAATTAGAGTATATATGCCTAAAACAGAATTCTTTTTTTATTTTAAGCCTTTATCTTTTATTGGATAAAGTAAAAACATTAAAAAAACATATATAATCATATTTTAGTTATTTCTATTCTTTCCCACCAATACAATTGCTACGTGTTATCTACCATTTAAAATAATATTATTATATTAATAGTGTGCAACGTAAGATTTCAAAGAAACTTATTGTTGCGTATCAGGTATGCTATCGAACATAGCAACCCCATTAAAGTAAAATTAGTCTTTAATTAAAAAATATTAATAAATATGAAAATGATTTATTCTTTATTTACCTGGGATGTTACATGTAGGCCCCTAATAGTTGATCTACTTGAAATTTGATCTATAAAATGACTATGATGTGTAGGAAACAATAATAATCCCAAATCTCAATCTCAAGAGGGAATCCAATTATGTTTAATTCCTTCCATTTATCCGACATTTCAACGATCGGGGCCCAGTCATTCTAAGGGGATTATCATCTTTCTCGTACACTAACTGATGGAGAAATTATTAAACTATATGTAATTTTATCCATTCTTTAACCAAGATATATAATATTTGTTTATATTTCATAACCTTGAACTCATATAGGCACCCACTTAGGTAGAGGTCCTCTCACCTCTCTAACATTATGACCATCGTGACCATATAATTACCATGGGTTTATCATTATATCTGATCTATCATGGATTGAGAATCCAATTGAACATAGATGGATCAAATTCCAAAATTATAAATGGATTTTTCTTAGATCCCACAATAATATATTTTTATTACCTAATAATGTAGTAAAGTGAGAACACCTATGGGTGATCTCTTGAGGAGGCGATTCATTCAAATTGTTTAAATATTATAACTATTATAAATCCTAAAAAATATAAAACTATTATACTAATATATACTGGTGGTTTGAAATTGTTGAAATAATCATATTAATAATATATATATATATGAAAAAAAAATTTAAAAATAAAAAATAAAAATAAAATAGATGATGAAAGCCATCATTCTTAGGGTTTCATGGTGGTGATATTATTATTATGAAAAATATTTCATCATTGTTTCTCACAATGTATAAATCAAAATATTTTACTCTACACCATCTCATTTTAAGGGAATTACCTGACACTGAGACCTATTCATGTAACTGAAATTTCATTCACATCAAAAAAAATATAAACTCAACAATTTGAATGGCATAGGTATCAATGATAGGGGAAATGATTAAATGTCGAGAATAAAAACAGAAATTGGAAAATTGGGGTGACCGATCACTGAATACATTTAAACACTGCGTAAATCATAGTTTAAAAAATTATAAATCAATAAATATCAATGATCTAAAATTCTACAACTACACCCTGAACAACAATGAGGGTTAGAACTCAACAAACATAAAGATATCAGAAGCACTGTGGAAGAATAAGAAACTTTAAAAGAAGGGAAAATTATAGATGAATAAGAAGATTAAATATAATTTATAATAAAAATTCAAAGAATGATTACATAAGATTTACTACACATTTCCCCCATTAAAATGTATACTTTTAGAATGGGAGGGGAGACAATGATTTTTAGGGAAATGTGTGTAGAATAATCTCTCAAAATTTAATATTTGAATGTCTGTGAATGGATGAATAATTAAATGATTAAATCCTGGTAAATAATAATTATTAACAATGATCAAAATAATTTTTCACATCCCTTAAAATAATGGAATATTTATTTTTCTCTTTGATGTTTTATTTGTTGATGGTTTGATCTGTCATATATTTTCTTACTAGGTGACTCAATATATTCAAAAAATCAAATTAAAATTCCATAATGGCCAATAAAAATATATAATATCACCTTTATTTATTAAATAATGTTTTTAGTCAATTAATTATCAATATATAGGTTTAATTTAATCATCATTGGACTACCCCACATTAGGATATATGCTCATTTATAAAAGAGTCTAGATTTGTAAATAGTTTTCGAGACCTGACTTGTGAGCTGGTTTTGGGCCTCTGAACTACAGATAGTTCTGTGTCCACATTAGTATAGAATGAATAAAAAAATATTTATAAGAATATTAAAAATTAATAATTTTATTTCAATCAGATTTTACAAATATATGGCCTAAATATCGAATGAAAATAAAATAACTAAAACCAAAATTCGTCCATTTTTGCAATTAAGAAACAATTACCACAAAAAAAATTAAATAAAATGATTTCCCATAAAATAATAGTATTGTGTCTTTATTGACACTAAATTATAGTATAAAATGTGTGAAAATATTATCTTTATTACTCCCCCACACATAAACATTGAACTGTCAGAAAATTATCATATATTAAAGTACTAATCCACACAATAATTAAAAGTGAGAAAACATGCACGATATTATCCAAAATAGAATTATATCATGTGACTTCTATGAAAATAAATTCCCAATAATATTCATTCAATAAAATCGTTTTTTATAAAACACAGAAATACTTATATAGTCAAATCACAACCTACCTCACCTTGATTTTTTATTATATATCACTAAATAGAAATTGAAAACAGTGTTTTTCCCATACCATTAAAATGAATGTATCACCAAATGATGGTGACATTTACATATCTCCAAATTTTGAAACATTTAAATCATTTATAACATGATGATTTATTTCATGTTAATTCTAAGACTTAGGGTTTCTGGGAAAATGAATGAAAATATTAACACTAAGAAGAGGAGGTTTGACTCTAAAATGAATGAATAATCTAGTTAAAAAATAGGTTATACATCACTCAATTCACATTAAACAATGTGAAACTAAAAAATTTCTCCATATGTATTACATGCAACATGAGATAAATAATTATTACAATGAATGATAACATCTATGTTTTCCCCCATTTTTTC
Source organism: Viscum album (assembly GCA_963277665.1). Classification (NCBI taxonomy): domain Eukaryota; kingdom Viridiplantae; phylum Streptophyta; class Magnoliopsida; order Santalales; family Viscaceae; genus Viscum; species Viscum album. The sequence continues at coordinate 1,487,107,003 of OY728129.1, forward strand.
TTTTCATAATTATTTACAAATGAAAATCATTTTTTAAATATTTTAAAGGAGAATGAGATGAAATTTTAATATAATTAATGAATGAAAATTTATTCCCTTAATATTTTAGAGGTAAATGATTCAATAATAAAATTACTATGAAAAACTTCAACTAATCTCCATTTTATTTTTTTTATTTTTGAAAATTTTCCCAATATATTTAAGGAGAACTAGATTAATAAAATAATGAAAAATGAAATAATAAATCAATCCTAATTTTCTCATTTTCCACTACACACAATTTTTACACACACCTCACATAACCCAAAAATAAATCACATTCCACTGAATGCACATGAAAGGCCCTTCCCCCAAACTCAAACATGAATTATCCTTGAAAACCCACGAAGAGTGTGAGTAGGTTAGGAAAAATCATTTTGTAATGTGTTGTAAATGTATAAGTAAATTTATGGAATTTATGGGATAATAATAAATTGATTAAAGGGTATATATCAACCTAAAATATTAATATCCTAATAAGTTATTAAATAGTATCAAAAAATTCCATGAAATCTGATGCTTCGAAAAATGAACATAAAATGTTTTGGTTCTTACACAAAATATAAGTTTCCATAAAAAAATATGGGAATTGGAATGAATATTTGAAAATGGATCAAAATATTTCACAAGAACAGATAAATATTTATTTTAACCGTTTTATTGGAATTTATTTCAAACACTAGTCACTCTAAAAGAAATTCAGGAAAATTCAACTCAAGGGAATAGTTTGCACCTCAAAAGTCATTTAAATGAAATTTAAAAAAAATTATGTGAATTTTCTCAAAATATATTAATGTGTGAAAAAGATAATAATATTCATTTAAAATGAAGGATTCTAAAATAAAAAAATAAAAATGGAAAAATAACACTCATGAAAACTAAGTAGGATGACATTCCGCACACTCTTGTATTTTACTACCCTTTATTGCAGGTCAACAAGAAATAAATATAAGTGTAGAAAAACCAAAGATAAGGAATGATACAACTTGACATTATTTTCCAAAGGATGATTTGAATAAATATCATATATGATACCAATTTAAAACTAACATATATAAATGAATAATATGAAAAAAATAATGAAAAATAAATGTATAGTGGAAATAGTATGGATAATTCTTGGATCATACTCCATGTGGATGCTAAATTGTTACTTCCCCAAGATAGAATATTGTATCGGTTTAACCCCAAAAAAAGATGGATGGGGTCTCTTACATAGATAACACAAAAACATATTTCATCTAGTTCTACTACAATTGAGTAAGTCCCAAAGGATACCATTAATAGTGTACATCAAATCCCCCCTTTCAATTTATTATAGATTAGAATGTTGGGGAAGGAGGAAGAATGTGTATTCTTCTTATTTGGTAATGACTTATTTAGTCTCTTCTTTTTCATCTATGTCCTATTTATTTTCCACAAAATTATAAATTTGAGAATAATGTATTTCAAATAAAAATTAATATTTTTAATTAATAATGAATCAACAATTAAATCTACCATTTATTATAAAATATAAGGAATGTCAATCTCTATAGGTAATACCACTAATAATTCTACATTACATGAATAGTTAACATATTATTTCAAAGAAAGAGTGATGTTCGTTGGAGGTAAATATTCATTGATAATTATGGGAGGATCACTAACCTTTTGGTCATTAAAAAATCTTTCCAATCTGCCATTCAAATAATTTTTTCTCCAAAAAATTGTATTAGCTAGGATGTATCCTTTAGAAACCTCTTCATGAAATGGACAATAAGATATGTTTCGATATTCATGTTTCATATTTATGTCATTATTATATACATAAAATTAATTTTTTGGTAGAATTTCTTACGTCTTCTTGTCCAACATGGTTATATCATTTTTTTTCAGTCCAACCATTTATCTTTATCTTCTTAACCTTTGACATCTAGTGATGGTCCCATCATGAATTATTTTTTTACTAATTGTGAAATTATATTGATTTATCAATAAAATATTCGATTATTAATCATTATGGTCTATTCCTTAATATAAAATTCATCACTATTGTGTTTATAATAAAAATCACATAAATATTATATATTTACTTTGGAAGGAAAAAAAGCTGCATGAAAGATCATATTTTAGGTTTTCATATTTATTAAATTTTGGGGTTCTTATGAAAGGTTGTTTATTTGATTTACAACTCCATGGAAATGGGGAAAATTTGATCAAATGGATTATTCTTAGATCCCTAACTAAATTTATTTTATTACATTCGATTGTAGTATTGTGTGAACACACATGGTCGGTCTGTTGAGGAGGCCTCTCAGACACACTAATTATGTATTATCATTATTATATAATCTTACTAATGTAAAACTATTAAACTAATTTATATGGCGGTATAAATTTATGTAAATTTATGTATCTATGAAAATAAAAGAAATAAATTAAAAATTAGAAAAACAAAAAAGAATTTAGAAAATGAATATTTTCATTCTAAGGGTTTCATAGTGGGGTTATCATTGTTACCCAAAATGATTCTTCATTATTGTACTCAATATAGTGATCCAAATAGTTCAACATACACCCTATCATTTTGAGTACATTACACTACATAGATAACACTTCATTTAGGATTAATATCTTCCATATCAATAACTATGAAGAGATCCACCATTTCAATGACATATATATCAATGAGAAGATAAATGAATAAATGAGGGGGAAGAAAAACATATTAGAAAATGTGGGAAAAAATCACAAAAAATAATTATAATAAATACTTAAATCATATAATTAAACATAAAAACCCCATAAATTTTAAAAAATTCAAATACCACCATTTTCCCCTCAAACAATAGAAACAGCTACCTCCCACAAAGACGACGATAAAAAAAGCATGATGGGAGAAACATAAAATTGAAAATAAGAGAAATTAATAGAATAAATATGAGAGATAAAATGTATATATTAAAAATTATAAGAATAATTTTAATGGATTAACACCATCATTTTCCCCTTAAAATGGAGTTCCATTGGTTTGGGAGGTGACATACAAATTAATAGGGAAATTGGGTGGTAATTCACACTCACAACTTTTCCTTGTAATATATGTTATTTGATGTGACAATAAAATGATAAATGAATGAAATTATTATTCATTAATATATTTACATAATTTCTTTCACATTGCTCAAAAAATATCACCTTCATTGTGCCTCATGTGGAGATGTTATGGAAATTATTAAGCAAAAAAATTAATTTGTCTTGGTGACCCTTATATTCACAAAAATAAAACTCCTTGTGAAATTATTTCCTTGAAAGAGGAAAATTATCAGATTTCATATATTATTAATGCATTTTATAATTATTTATTTATAATTCTTTATCTATAACCTTGTCTAATTTCTTCCTCATTGGACTTGTCCACATCTAGATATAATCTCATTTTTAAATTACTCCTGATCTATGCACATTTTCAATGCTCGATTTGTGATCTACTTTCTGGACATTGAAAGATGGTTTGAGATTTGGTACCAAAAGGATGAAAAGAGGAAAAATATTTTCAGAATCCTAATAAAATTATTTTTATTATTTCAATATACGTATAATATTTTATTTCAGAAATATAGAATTAATATAAAACAGCTTAAAATGAAAATTAGGATGTTTTTTAAAACAATCACAAAATACCATTAAAACATAAAAATGGGAAAATATTAATTCAAATAATATCATTGTGGGTTTATAAAAAATACATTATAGTATAAAATGTTTAATAATAATATATTCCTAATTTAACATAACTAGGATATATATTATGCCTCCCTGTGGTCTAAGATCTATATTAAACAAACCAAGGGTTATCCTGATACCTATTTCTTAAATTCATATGTATTGAGATATATTACATATTATTCCTTGTTTCTCACACCAACCATAACATACAAGTGATTAGAGTGTTTCAGTAGTAATCACATTCTTATCATAAATCTTGAACATCCAAGGAAATCTCTATTTGAAACCTCCAATGAGTGGAATGATATGTGCATCCCCCATATAAGTGCATCTACATTTGGAAATTATCCAAGGGAATAGAAAACCTATGATAACTAAAATTACAATAATTTGGATAAAATGATATCATCTCAATACTTGTTCTCAAATATTCAGTTCCCATGTTCCCATATAAATATCATTTTGACAATAAGTTAAATTGCATGACATTAATAAAAATCTTGTATTTTGATTCCAATAATAAAATAAAAACATAGGAGGCCTTGTAATGGTCTAATCCCCTCCTTAGAATAATAACCACCTATTTATGTGTAAGTAAATTATAATGTTATTGGTTATGTGGCTTCATTATATATGGATATATTCATTAACATGAAAAAGATGGTAAATTTCATATAAACAATGATGGATGGAATAATGAGACCCCATTATTCATCAATACATAAAATGAGTTAATCAATGAAAATTTTGGCAGGGTAACATTTATTGAATCAGGATTAGGAATATATTCACAAAAATAACTTAAATCTTAAATAAAATCCTTATTTAGGCAACCCCCAAGGGTGCGATGAGCCTGACCTCTGATCCTCTCAACCAATTATTGTTGCATTGTTTCATTGGTCCAGAAACCCCAACCAATCACAAGATTTTAGACGTCAGCATCGTTCAATATTCTAGAAGTTGGAACCATTGTGTTTTTCTATTACTGAAAACACTGGTAACCTAAAATAATTGATTGTTTTACACATCTGACCCCATCCGTCACAATAAATCATCGCGCCTAACAAAACCCACATAATGTTTATCTTTTTCCCATCCAAACAAAAATGATGAACCTAATGTGAATGTCTCAAATAACATAATTATTGAGTTATTAACCATCAGTGCATTTTGAAACACTATAAAGAAACATTAAATTTAATGACACAAATATTTATTAATGAAAATTCCACCATCTGTAATAAAATGTCTTATTATGTAAGATGATTATATAACGTATTCACTTCCTTGGTTTTATGTTTTTGGATTTTAAAATACCATTAATAATTATGATAGTTTCTAATATATTCATTGAACATTGATCAAATGATTAATATAAATATAGAGATTTAACAAATCCAATTTAATCAGAAAAAGAATGTGAGGGCCTCATCCAGTAGACATTCACTATATGATGCCCATTTTTCAGAGAACGGATAAGAGGGTACATCATTGGGATTCACTCTAGACCAAGACCAAGCTAAGCTTTAACACATTAAGATCGAATGGAACTGCCAACGAGAGATGTGGAAGTTGATAGAGATTACCACACAAGAGATGTTATTCGAGCCACCCCATGAGTCTGTCACCATTGCACACCATACCCTTCATTCTTACATGGGTATTATAAGGGGTTATGTAACAAGAACCTATTACTATGATTATGTACATTTTTTTGTATACATTCATTTTATTATTGTCACTTTTTAAATTGTTTTTATTGTAAAAATAGCATTTCAGTTAATGAAAAAATCTATTTTGTTGAATTAATATATTTTTAAATTAAATAATATATTAACTAAATATTATTAATAAATTAGTTTTTTTATTATATAAATGACCATATAATTATTATGAACATGATGTTCATTTTTATTATTGATTGAAATCTATTAATCTCATAACCCATAAATGTTTTCTAAATGACAGTTTTTATTTTAAAAGTAAAAAATTCACATATTTAGAAAATAATTTAGAAAAAATGAAATTTATTTATGGAATCAGGAAGATGAAATTATCCAATAGTGAGTTTTTTAAAATATTATGAGATAGTTCAATATTTTGGTAAATATTTAAATACCATAAAAATATGGAATGTGTTTTATAACATCATAATGACCCAACATTTATGTAATAAAATACTATAAATTATATTCTCATCAAATATATTTATTATCCCCAAAATAATGTGATTTTAGATTTGTATGATTTGTTATATAAAGTCATAGTGGACCCTCCAAGGCTTATTAACATTTTAGCTTTTTAAGTTGATTATTTGAGAATGGGACTCACCTCCAAATATGAAACCCTATTATTTCAAGATGTTTTTCCATTGTCCATATAAAATATTATTTTCCATAGCCCATTGGACAAATCTAAGATAAAACCATGGTCTGATTTGAGGTTTTGATTAGTTTAATGTGTTCTGTCCCAAACACAAATAATAAAGAATTCCCTCTCATTTCCTATATAAATCCTACAAAGATCTCAATTCCTATTCACTCCAATACCTTGTAGTTCTTCATCCTCTCCCCCCCACTCTTTAAAATCCTTTCAAGGTGCCCCAATCTCCCATGAAGCCTCTCTCAAGAACCTCCCAAGCCATTGGGTTCACACATTCAAGTTAGGAAGTCCTTCCATTCTCATTTTATGCATGTTTCTTATAATTTTTATTCCATTTTTTTAAATTATAAATACTGTGCAACAGTTTCCCACCTCCCCCAAACTTCTATATTTGTTTTTTAATTATGGGATACCCCTTTATCTCTTAGTAATGCCTTCTATGTTATCCCGTTAGGATACCGAAATTCGGTAAAGAATTTCTCTCCCCTCATTTACTTTCAAGAAAGTATATTTTATTATGAATATAAATTACATTAAATATATTGAGACATGTATGTATATGACCTCCTTACAATCCATTTCATGTACATACAACGAGAAACCCCTTTAACTCTCGTGAACCTTTTTTATGAATTCTTAGGTCACGCTGTTACACAGCATAAATTGCATCAATTTTCCAAGACATTATCATTCAGTAGTGAATACCATGACCAATTAGATATAAATGGTATTCAACTTTATGAAAAATTACTTATTGATTATAATTCTTCATTAATGTTTTCCACATCCATTTCTGATAGAATAAATGATGACGATTGATTCCATGTAGTATGATGTTGAGCCATTATAGTGATCCAATGCATTGGGTAAAGTATACTATAATGATATGTCATGTGAAATGGATATTTACTCATTCTAATTCATGTTTAACTAAGGTTTACTAATTTTTCATTTTCAATGAGGGTTTACTCATGATCTATGTGTAATAATTCTTTTCTCAAGCTAATACGATGTTAAGTGTTGTTCCCACATCTCCATGTTTGGATTATCAAGGTTTATCATGCCTTTATGTTCATGTTTCTATTGTTCTCAATTGATATGAATATTTTCTAACATGTATTGTATTTTTCATGTTATTCCATTTTTATTCCATTACATGGCTTTATAGCTCAAAATTTTCTTATCTATGTCATCAGGTTATCCCATTAAATGTTAAGTACGAAGGAATGATGTAGTCATGTAATAGAATTTTTCATTAATGATTTAGTATTTCATGTTTTAAGTGGTTGTCTAATTTTTTAATCCACAAGGAAACCGGATCACTCAGTCTTCTATGTTGTATCAACTAAAATTATTATGTAATAAATCTGGTCTATGTCTGTAATAAAAAGCAGGGTTGTTATAATTTCTATTAGAGGTTAGGTTTTGTAATTTTTGGGATGTGGATTAGAAACCTTCTGGGAAATCCTCAGGGATAAGTCTATGTATAATAAAAACATCCCTAAATGTTGGTGGGTATTGAGTAAGTGTTTTATCAAGAAAATACATTCATGTCTAGATATGAGCATGCAGAGGCAGCTTTCGCCCAGATGTATCTAGGAGTGAACACTCCGACAAGTAGTTTCAGTCGTGACCCGGTGTATCCTGGTACACGAAAACGGGTCTTGCTACACTATTGGTTATGACACTCCCAGGGGGATATTATTTGGTAGATTCAAAATGGTAGTAAATACCATTATTAATGGATTGTGAAAAATACCCCTAAAATTATATGTTATAAATTAGATCATGGATAACATAGAATTAATCCAATTGATTCCGATGTTATGGAAATTAATGTTATTCATAATTCATATGTTTCTGTCATTGGATACCCATTATGTGTTACCCCTAAATTACGTTTCATTCTAGACAATGGCTGGTAATAGGAAGACTCGGGCTAACAACTGATGCGAAGATCAATGCGATTACTATTCTAATGAGATGCCCAACCTAATGTTAGTGTTAATCAAAAAACATTGTCATGACACTATCTAAGTTAACTCAACATTTTAATAGAAACATGGGTCGATATGATTGTTCAGCCCCCCATATGAAATAAGATGTCACAATCGAGAGCTTTATGACACAAATGCCTCCTACTTTTAATGGATCATCTAATCCCTCAATCGTCAAACAATGGATCAACTCCATTTTTCTTATGGCTACTTATCGTATGGATGGTGAACCCGGTCAATGCTAGAAATTGATCCAAAAATAAGAAACATGAGGAGGAGATCAAGTCTCTATAATTAAAGGATTTCCTTAAGATGTTTTTTGATAAATATTTTCCACGGACCATTTCAATAAAGATGGAAATATACTTTCATTATCCCATGAAAAAAGTACGACGAATCCATCAAATCGTACAAGGAAAAATTCACAAGGCTGGCATGATAATCCTCCTTCTTTTCTGTTACCACCAAATTCTAGGTTGACCACTTCTTTGGTGGGATGAAAATAGGCCTGCAGGAATAACTGGAGATACATGACATTGATAGCTATGTGGAAAATGTCTGATGTGCCCTCAAGGTCTAAATGGAGATTAGAGAATCTCAGAGGTACCATGGTGATAAAAAGTGTACGGTGGACTTGAATTATGTAAGTTTTATGGATAAATCCAATGGCTCTAGTAAAATCCATCACCCCACATCCTAAAGGTGTGGAAAGAATCACCCATGAAATTTCCTAAAGGTGGAAAGGAAATGATTTTGGTTTGGAGGATAAAGGCACCTAGTCATTAACTAATAAAAAGAAAAACTCATGGTTGTAACAGAGGAGTGGAAGGCTCCGTTTGATTCTCAACTCATTATTTATTGATTCAACTACAATAAACTAGGGAACCTAGAAAATTAGTGCCATATGCCAAGGGTTTTTTGAGGATACCAACAACCTCCAAGGCCTCAAGGTAGAAAGTTTTTCATCACTACCGATGATGTGAACCCCAACAATGAAGTGCTGATAGGTATTCTAGTTACTCATTCATTAATTGGAAACATACATTTTGAATCTAGGTCAAGGCTTTCTTTTAGATCTCAAAATATTAGTAGAAAATCCAATCACCACCTCAAATCATCGATATAATATTCCAGTGACTATGGAAAATTAATAAATCATTTCATCCCATGAATATAACTCTTCCCCTATCATAAGTTGTAGATTGAAGTTCCCAGCAAACCTCATCATACTCCCTCTAGTGGAATTTGAATCAATTATCAGCATGGATTATCTTTCCTTATATAGATCCAAAATATATTTCCGTGAGAGGGAAATATCACTTTATATGGTGAATCAACCACCCGATTCTATAAAAGTTCATGAAGGAAGACAAATATTATTTAGCACTATCATCCTATGTGTGGATTTTACATCCCTATCAGCATGCATATCTAGCTCAAATGATTGAGTATAAGGAGACAGTCATCCTTAATGAAATTCCTATTGTGAGGGAATTTGCAAAAGTGTTTCCGGAGAAATAGTTTTCTTTTCATCAAATAAGTGATGATGAATTCTCAGTTGACCATATACCTAGGTCATTGAAAATATCCTAGACTCAAAATAGAATAGATGTTGTGGAGCTTCTGGAGATGAAGAAAAAACTATAGAAGAATCTGGATAAAGTGTTTTTACAACCATGTGCTTCATCATGGGGTGCACTAAAATCCTGATAATGATCAAGTATCCTATTCCACGAATTGATGAAATGTCTGTTCAGCTACATGGTGAACAATACTTCTCCAAGGTACATTTTTTGTTGGGATATTATCATGTAAGGTTGAAGTAATATGATATCCCAAAAAAAATTCCTACAAGATACATGCAATATGAATTCTTTTTAATGCCATTTGGAGTCTCTAATGCTCTAGAAATCATTATGGAATTGATCTATATATCCATTAGAGATTACCTCGATAAATTAATGGTAGTATTTTTAGAAAATATTATAATATACTCCAAAACCAAGGAGTATCATGTAGATATTCTAAGAACTGTTCTAAAGACCCTATAGAAAGATAATCTCTATTCAAAATACTGAAATTCAGAGTTTTGGTTAAAGGATGTCTCATTCTTGGTCTATATCATCACAAGTAATAGGATATTTGTGAAACCCTCCTAGATAACTGAAATTGAGTGATGGACAAATCCATCATCGGTAATATATATCTATAGCTTCTTGTGGTTAGATGGATATTATCTCTAATTGGTGAGAAATTTCCCACGATTGTCCAAACCTCTTACCAAGCTTACACAGGATGGAGTAAAATTTTATTTGGAGTGATGAATGCGAAGAGAGCTTCATGGAGTAAAAAACGAGTCTTATCACTGCGCCTGTGCTCACATAACCCACAAGTAGAGAACATTTTTTCCATTCAGTGATACTTCGTTGATGGGCCTAGGACGTGTGTTGATGTTGAATGATAAAGTGATATCCTACACCTCAAGGAAGGTGATAATACACGAGAATAAATTTCCCACACATGATCTAGATTTGATACAATGATGTTTTCGTTGAAAATATGGTTGCATTATCTCTATGGGGAGAAGTGTGAGGTATATATTGGTGGAAAAATCCTCAAATATATACTCACACAAAAAGAGATTAATATGGAACAATGTTTATTGATATAGCTCATCATGGATATGACTTCTCCATCCACTACCATCTCGTCAAGGAAAACAAGTTGGTCGATGCTCTAAGGAGAAAAAATCCTTCATCATTTTCAATTATGAGAATTGAAAAGGATCCAATATTCTTAGAATAAAAGAAGATGGACATGGGAATCATTAAGGTAGGAACATCATCAATCCTTTATAAAATTATTTCTCAACCATCCATCATTGAAAAAATAATGTATTTTCAATGAATGGATTTGGAAGTTCTAGAATGGGTATATGCTATCATTAATGGGAAATCCTTAGAGTTTGTGGTTGACAATGAAGGAATTGTGGGATTTGGGTCACGATTACATATACCATATGATCCTGTGATAAAAAATGAGCATCTAAATGATGCACATAGCTCAACCTTATCAATTCACCCAAGAATAATGAATATGTATCGAGATCTCTGAGAAAATCATTTGTGGGAATATATGAAAAAGAGAGATTTCTGAATATACATCAAAGTGCCTGGTATGTTATAAGGTGAAGGAAAAGAGGAAACAATCAAAGGGGGTGATACAAAACTATGCATAATAACATGGAAGTGGGACAACATTATTATGGTCATTGTCACTGTACATCCAAGGAAAACCAAAAAAATAATTATATATGTGTCATTGTGGTTCGTCTTACGAAGACAACATAATTTATCACTATTCCAGAGGACATCTGATTGGATCAACATGAAAATATTTACATCAACGAAGTGGTAAGGCTGTATGGATTACTAATATCTATTGTATTCGATCGTGATCCTAAATTCACCTCTAAGTTATGGAAAAGTCCCCAACTAGCTCAATGCACTAAACAGAACATTAGTATGACCTATCATACTCAAACCAATGGCCAATCTGAGTGAGATATTCATGAACTGGAAGATATGTTATGATCATGATCTATGGACTACAAAGGAGGACGGGACCAATATCATCCATTTGTTGAATTCTCATACAATAATAGTTTCCAATCGAGCATCCGAATGGAACTATATGAAGCCATTTATGGGAAATTGTGCAGAAAACCTACATGTTGGGATGAAGTCGGTGAGAGTAAGCTGCTATGATCTAATGTTGTCTATGAAATGGTGGAGAAGGTGAAAATCATTCATCCATATATCAAGGCATCACAAAGACGACAGAAGTGTTATGTATATATCCATCGACAAGACCATGAGTTCAATGTTGGAAACATGGTACTTCTACGTATATATCGATGTATGAAGTTCATGTGGGTTGGAATGAAAGATATGTTATGTCTTATGTATATTGGCCCCTTCATGATTCATGATCATTAGGGGGATGTGGCCTATCGACTATCATTTCCAACTACCCTAGCCAAAGTACTTGATATCTTACATGTATCCCTATTAATGATGTATAAACCAGAAACTTCACATATACTCTCTTCATATGTTGTACAGTTAGAGGATTCTCATTCTTATGAGGAGAAACCTGTGGAAATATTACACTGTAGAGAAATAATTCAATGAAATAATACAATTCCCCTTGTTATGGTGTTGTGGTGAATCCACCTATTTGAAGAAGCATCATGGGAATCAGTGGAAGTGATGAAGTAGAGTTCCCCACATCTATTTCAGTTTGGGAAAAGGAAATTTCAGGGTAGAAATTTCGTAAGGGGGGGGGGAAGATTGTAACGACACAAACATTTATGAATGAAAATTCCACTTGATCTAATTAAATGTCTAATTATGTTAGATAGTTACATAACATATGCACTTCCATTGTTTATGTATGTGGATTTTAAAATTCCTTTATTAATTATGACCGTTTCTAATATAGTCGTTGAATAGTGATCACATGATTTGTATAAATATTGGGCTTTAACAAATCCAATTCACATAGACAAAGGATGTGATGGAATCATCCAATAAACATTCCCCATATGAAGCCCATTTTTAAGAGATCTGAAAGGAGGTGTCTTTATTGGGACTTTATATTGACCAATCCCAAGAAGAGCTTAAACATGATAAACTCGAAAGGAAACACCTATGAGAGAAGTGAATGTTTATAGAGATAACCATCCAAGAGATGTTATCTGAGGCAACCCAAGAGTGTTTCACCATCGCACAACATACCAATCATCTTTATGTAGGTGTTATAATGGTTTATGTAACAATACCATAGTACTATGATCATTTATATTATTTTTTATACATTCATTCTATTATTTTTACTTTGTAAATAGATTTTAATGAAAAAATAGAATTTATGTTAACTAAAAAAATCTATATTGATGAATTAATGGAATGTTTATTTAAATAATAATTTAATTAAATATTATTACTAAATATATTTTTATTGAACGTAAATGAATGTATAATTATTATGAACATGGTTGTAATTTTTATTTGAGGTCTGAATGCTATTTTGGTCAAATCCCACGAATTATCGATAAATGTATGTTTTTATTTTATATGTAAAAATTCACATATTTAGAAATTATTTATATAAAATGAATATTGTTTTTGAAATCAGGACATCAAATTTATCTGACGGTAATGTTCTCATAATTTTCATTGACAGTTGAATTTTTGGGTAAAAAATTAAAAAACATTTAAATATATAATTTTTTTATGACATCATAATTACCCAACAGTGATGTAATAATATAATATAAATGATAAGTTAGGCCAATCTATGTTTCATCAATAATGTAATATGATTTTAGGTTTGTTTATTTTATTTTACAATTCCTTAGTGGACCCTCCAATACATATAAAACATTTGTTATATTTAAATTGATTTCCTTTAGAGTGTGACACACCTCTACATAACCAACCATTTTATTTTACGAATATATTCCATTAGCCTTATAAAATATTGTCTTCGACTCCACTTTTTTCAAAACCTGTGGGAAAAAAATGTTCCCTCTTCTTTCCTATATAATCCCACACAAACTCCCACATCATCTTATCTCAAATACTTTTGAGTTCGTCCAACCTTGTCCCCTCTAGAATCCTCCCAAGGGATCCTGATCTCCCATGAATCCTCTCTCAAGCCTCTTCCAAGACTTTGGGATCACCCTACTATCTAAGGGATTCTTTTCATTCACATTTTACACACGTTTCGTAATATTGAAATTCCATTTCATTTTCAATTATAAATGTTAGTGTATGGTTTCTCACCTCCCCCATACTTCTCTTTTAATGTTTTAATGATTGGAATCCCCTTACTCTCTCATTAATGCCTACAAGGTACACCTGTTACAGTGATAATATTTCATAAGAAATTTCACTCTCCTCATTTACATTGAAGAAATTATTTTGTATTATGAATATAAATTCCATTACATATGCTTTGACATGTATCTATATAACCCCCTTACATTCCATTTCATGTACATATGATGAGACACCCCTTTCTCTATCTTCATCCATTTTTATGAATTTTTACGTCATGTTGTTACTCTGTTGAAACTGCATCAATTTTCCATACCAATGTCATTGTTTAGTGAATACCATGCCAATTTATCTATCAATGGTATTCACTTTGATGTACATTTAATTTTTTATTATAAAGCTTCATGTATTTACTACACATCCCATCATTGTGGAAAATTTGTGATGATTGATTCCATGTTGTGTGATCCATGTGGAACACTTATGCTTGAAATAACATTTCTAAGAAGGGTGCATCCTGATATCACTCAAATGCATTGGGTAAATTATAAAATCATGATACATCATGTTCAATGGGTGTTGAATCATGATAATTCAATGGAAATGAGGGTTTACTCATGCTTCATTTGTAATGAGTGTTACTCAAGCTCTATGTGAAATGAGTCTTTCCTCATGCTAATACTATGTTATGTGTTGTGGCCACATCTCCATGATAGGATTATCAGGGTTTATCATGCCTTTATGTCCATGTTTCTCTTATTATCAATGTATATCCCAATTGTCTAACATGAATTGAATTCCTCATCTTATTACATGTCTATTCTCTTACTAGGCTTTATATCTCACCCCTTTCTAGACACAATTCCATTAACATCAAACTAACTCGGATCCATCTATGATCATACCTCGTTAAGAAAACCCAACAATAATGGAACATGACCATAAACCCTGACATCAAAATTCATGGGGAGTTATATGAATTAACTCGATAACCCCATGAAGTATGATCCCCAGCTTACAAAATGGGCTAATATGATCTGGAACTATCTGGAACATGATGGGAGTGGAAATTATGGGTGTATATAGTAGTTGGCCAAAATCCACTATGATAGAAGAAATTGTTGAGGTGATATGTGAAAGAGATTTTTTAGTGATTATTCATCTCCATTAGTATTATATCTTCACAATGATAAGAATGTCCCTCTCTAAGACTGGAGTCTGTAAATTTTCATCCCAATCATTTATTCTAAGAAGGAACTCATCATTCAACTCTCCAAGATGGGGGATCCAATCTAGTTGGTAGAATTCCCATAAGATTATTCCAACATCTCCATGGGATAAATGAAATGATTTTATGATAATAAACTATTGGTTGGATAGTTAATAGAGAATATTGTGACAGTGATAAACAATAAATTTGGAAATGCATTCATATTCATATAGGTGGAAAGTATATAATTGGACATAAAACTATATTATGAATTTCCTATAATAGAATGGAAATAGCCATTAATTAGAAACAATTAACAAAAAAAAAAGAGATCCAATTTTTAGCTTCATCCACCACTTGGTTTTTTATAGTGGAAATGAATACACTCAAGATGCTCTAAGTGATTGGATGATGATAAAATTCAAAGATGTCTGAGCTGAAGGGAGTGTTTCACAATATATAATACATAATCTATGATCATATTTAAATTAGTAAGGTAGCTTCAAAAATTGTAATATTATTATTTCTAAGATAATTTGATAACCATAACGCTGAAAGATTGATGTCTGATGGAGGAATGACACCATTTTCCAGAATGGTCAACCCATATTGAGGAAGCTGATCCAATAAATGAAAATTCTAAAGCACAAATGGAGGAAACATTTCAAAACATTGTTATCAAGGTTCACTTGAAGGGGAGGCTTAGAAATAAGTTTTTTACCAATCATGGACCTTTGATTTACAATAGCATAGTGTCTATGACAAGAGATAGAATCCATCTGAATAAAAGTAAGTGGCATATGTTAGAAAGATGAAATTAAATCGTTACAAACGAACAGAAAAAAACTAAAAGCATCATGTGCATCTAATAAAATATAATTTATTCACAAATCCCATTAATTTATCATAAATAGCATAGTATATGAATATCGTATTCATCACATAAACCCGCAAGGCATCGTGCAACAACATGACCCCTCAAAAGGCTCATGATCGTATGACCATGAAATGGTCAGACAAGCCGCATAATAGTTATAGGATCATGAGATCTGGAAATAAATCCCATTAAGACTTCAATATGATCACATAACCTTGGAAAACGTTCAAAAATTAAAAAGGATAAGTCCATATATTGGTTTGATTGGATGAATAGGAAAATGAAAACTTTGGAAGAGGTTCTCATGAAGAGAAATCATGTTCAATTATTGTTGGAGGGTAATAAAAAATGGCCACATGACAGAAGTAGGGTACAAGAGATCTAGGGAAAATATTATCTAGTGAATGAACCCCCTCTAATACCCAATTTATAGGGTATCTAATTGAATACAAAATTTCACCTGGAGGAATGAGCCACTCCATGACACCCATTGGCGTCATCGATAATTCCTTAGGTGGGTATTTCGATTCATCAAAAATGAGTCCTTGTCCACATGATTTGTTGCTCCCAATGGGAGTGGGGTGAATTTTATAATATCCACCACATGAACATTGATAAATTCACAAAGAATGAAATTCCACAATATGGGTAATATTTTCATAGTAAATTAATGGAATAAGAAGGGGTCTATAATCTCATGGATTGCGTAATACCCCATGAGACACATGATCGCATGATCTGCATATGGTTATATTGATGGACATGAATATTGAATAACCTAAAAAGGACTCACATATTCTATTTCTAAAATACATTTTGTTAATTTGAATGCACCATATATATTAGTGTCATGCATTGATATCTTGATAAGCTTTCCAAGATCCTAAAACTTCTAAACTGGACAATGTACGTCGAATGATACAAAAATACATTTCAAATAAGAGGATAATATTCAAAAAGGGGGAGCCTCATTTTTTCATAAATCTCACATGATGCATCACTAATCGAAAGAATGATTGTCCTTGAAAACCCATGATAACATTCATGAAAGTCCTAGTCCATTTTAAAATAAGTATTTCTAATAAAAATGAGAGAAGACTTGTTCCTCTAAAGATTGTATACATAATATAATTAGACCCTATGGATACAAAAGACATCAAAACCACCTAGTGACAGTCCTTTCTCATCCTAAGAAATCCCAATGGCATGTCATCCTCATAAAAAAGGGATATATACATGACCAGGTGCGTTTGTGCACTCCTTTTTCACTATAAGGAAAAATATATAGAATTGAAAATGTAATTTTCCTGAATCTCCACATGAACTTAAATTTGTCATGCGATGATTCATCATGTGTTAGAGTGATTGTATTCAAAAACACTAATAAAACCTCATGAGATACACAACAATTGTAAAATTAACATAGAAAATAATGAGGGAAATGAGTTCAACCTCTTGTGGTTGTAAAAATAATGAGACATGGCTAGGCTATTTGGTACATGATCATGAAAGACCCATTAACGAGCTGGTCTAATTTCATGGAGGCCCTCATAAAAGATTTCCATGTATCATGGAATGTTCAATAAATTTATCCAAAAATCATGTCATGTTCTTTCAGTATGCACCATTTTCTTGTAAAGGAAATTCGACATGTCCACCTAACAATATAAACATCCTTGGACAATTCCATATGATTCGATAAGATCTACTTAATTGGAAATAATCCAAAAAACAAGGCATTGATGATATAATCTAGTGAGCATTGAAAATGATGTGATTCCCCTAGAGTTACATATAGTGGGAAATCCAGAAATGCATGATATAAAAAACATAAATTGACTCTTATGTGGACTCATGCGATGTATGTAACACAAAGAATTAAATAACTAGGGTGTTGAGGAACACAAATCCCCCCTCCATGATGAATAAATAAATCCTGTCATAGATTATAAATCTATTTGAATCACAAACTGACGAAACAAATCACTATAGAGTATTTCTAAGAGATGATGAGTTCATGACAGGAAAAACATCCCTTCATGTATGATCTGAGGTATAACTATAGTGATCATGAATCTTGCATAAACACTTCATGATATATTTCATAGATCAAATGAAGGACATTTGGTGGATCAATTAATGGGAATACCACATAATTTTTCAAGACATGTGAAAAATGAAATTTGATAATAGTCAAAAAAATATATGGAATATGAAATAAATATCTAGATCAATAAGAAAAAATAAATGAGCCGTTTGTAAAGAGAATTTACACTGGTACTCTTAAACATGTGATGAACCACCTTGGTAAATTTTCCACACTAAGATATGTTTCCCATGACATGAAATAATACATTGGTATAATTGTAGATCATGTTGAGACACCTTTACGATTCATATAATGTCACACAGTGCCACCCGTGCAAGACACCATGGTCTTATGAAGCCCTCGAGGCTCTCCATAAAGGCCTTGCAATGTCCTATAGCCATATCACTCAAACCATATGGGAACATAAATACATGGTACCAATGTACAAAAATAGATCCATGTATGTTAATTATCTCTTGTGACCAAGACATGTCAATTGGATATCAGGATTACAATGGAAAGTGTCATCCAGAATATGCGGCACTCTTGACGGCATTCCACACTAACTCTCACAACAAACATCATGAGTGTCAGCTTGAATTCATGATAGAACCATGGAATGTTAGAAGAATCATGAAATTACCTCTGGTCGTGTAAGTTGAGATCATGCAATGGATTTTGGGAAAAGTATCCAGGGTCCTGAAATTCCCTAAAAAAAAGTAAGACTTGATCGTGTGATATACTTCAATCATTTTATCAAGGTTATGTGACGTCACTCTAGAAATAAACTAGATTATGCGACTTCCATTTAATGTCTCAGGCAGGCATCCCATGGAATGTCCTAAAGACAAATAGGTAATTTCAAACAAGAGTCCTAATACAAGATAACATTGCACATCTTTAGAGTATAACATCAAATTATTAGGGAAACCTCTATGTGAAATCCCAAATTAGTTTCATATCATGACATTTCCCCAATATAGGGGTTGTAGCATTGTATAATCCTTGAACAACTAAACTATGTTGAGTCTAATTTTTAATATAACTATAATACAATGGATTCCTTCCCATGTCCCGAGATCTATATAAATCCCCCAAATGGATGTCCCATCACATAAGTCCCACATCTAGAAGCAATGAGACTGATTAATTTACATCTCTTGTTTCTCAAACTGAGCATAGTTCACATGGGATTAATGAGCCACAATGATCAAATCATTCACATGAAAAGTCACTACTCGGATAAGGTAAACCAAAGTGATTGACCCAGATTCATGACATAATAGGACATATCCTGCATACAAGGGGAATATCGGTGTATAATCATTGACTAGTTGAAATATGAGTACATTAATACCTTATATTACCATGATATGTAAGACTTATTTATTTATATGACTAAACTCAAATGGCCATTAAATTCAATGTAAGTACAACCATTTATCTAAAAAAAATCATCAGGACCCAATCATTCCCATGGGCTTATCATCTTCCCCATCCATCAACGGATGTATAACTCATTGAACAACAAGACTCTGATTCCTTCCTAATCCAAGATATGTAGGATTCATTATTAAGTCTCTTTACCAAACTCAAATTGGGCACCATATTCGATTTATGTATCCTTCTATAACTAACATTTCGACCATCAAGACCTTATAAATCAAATGGTATAATCATCACACTTCATCTATCAGTGGTCTTAGAAGACAATTGAACTATGATTACTCTAAATCATTAAATCACCAAAATATGTAGATGCTAATCTAGGGCATGAGATCTACTCGATACACCCCAAGGGATATCGTACTACATAAGTCCCACATCCATATAGAGTTAGTTGGATTACTTATTATCGCATGTTCTCACACTGAGCCTAGTGTTAATTGGATTAATTAGTTTGAATATTCATATCATTCAGATTATAATTCTCCCAAATAATGGAAATATGTGTATGTAAGCCCCAATGAGTGGAAAGATACAAAAATACCCCATATAAGATCATGTATTTTAATCCTAGTACCAATGGTGTGAGAAGAAAATGATAACCTCAATTCCTACTATAATAAGAATATGAACGATGAGTGCATGAGATTCCACCTCAAATTTTCATTGACCAATTTCCTCCACATACTTCATTTCAACTTGATGGTTACCTTCATGAATTTAAATAAATAGACATATTTTGATTCCTAAAATAAATATGATATGTTGGATGCCTTATAATACCTCAATCACCTCCTATGAATATTTACTTACTACATTCATGGCATAAAATCCTAACGTTCGTAGGTAGGGGGCTTCAACATGTAAATATATATTAATTTCATGTAAATTGAAGATGAACCATTGGTACTACATATGAATTCAACAATAAACCCCTTACTATACTATTAATAAAAGGAGGTAATGAATAATTACTTCATAGGGTACCATATCCCATATCTGTATTAGGATTTTATTATTAAATAATCATAACATAAATAGGTGAATCCAGAAGTAGGCTACAATTCCCCTAAAATGGGTGTGAGGAGCCCGACCTCTTATCCTCTCAACCAATGTGAGTTCCTATGTTTCATTAGGTCTGAAACCCCTATCAATCAACATCCTTTTAAAAGTAGGTGTGCTAGTTGATTAAGGATGTGGGATTAATTATGGGAATCCATTAAGATTAATAATGCTCACCCAATATAAAAGATTATAAGACACATTTAACCCCCTCAGACAAAATCAACCATTAGGCCAAACCAAATGCAATTAGAAGTTGTCTATTTCTCATTGTACTAGAATCATATGAAATTTATATCCTCATAAGAGAATATATAGTACAACCGGTGGCCATCCCATACTATTTTTATAGATCCTAACCCTTGGTCTTGTAATTATTCTAACTCAAATCACCATTATTTATAAATTAATAATAAAGGGAGATATAAATTCTAATATAAACCTAATAACTAATTTGATTTAATATATATTAAAAAATATTATTAAAATCCCTAATAAAATATGATATTATAGTCATTGTAGAATGGAAACTAAATATTCTTTATGCCTAGCATGCAACTCTTATATACATGGTATATTGAATATACAAAGATGTTTTGAAAATTTAAATGTAATCATAAAAAATTCATAATATAAATGAAAATGAATTTTATAAATAAAGAAATAATTGAATATAATTTTATAAATATTATTACATCACACAAATTTTGAATGATTCCATAGAACCGGTGCTAGAGACATTTAGTAGATTTTTTAAAAATTTAATAAAAATAATGTCCATGATTAAAAATGTGGTTTCATTCCCCTTGTAATTAGGAAAAATTAATCAGTCAAAGTTCATACTAAAAACCATAATGTATTTAAAAAAAATATTTTACCTTTTATATACATATTATAAAATGATGTATTGTTAATATTTTAAACAACATGGTTTCTTCCCATGGAAATATAATTTATATAATCTAAAAAAATTTTAGTCAAAAAATACAAAATATAAAAATTAAAATTTATGATTACTTATTATACAATAATAAAACTAGGTATTTTTTTAATAAATATATATTTTTTAAAAAATATCCTATAATAAATATTGTGGTTTTATAAACAATGAAAAATTTCATGAAATCTCCATAATCCATGATGTGGTTTTATAACCATTGTCAAAGTATTTTAAAAACTCTATGTTATTCTGAAATATTAGATCATTATTTTATCAGTTCATAATTTGTACATGATATAATTCCATTAATGGGATATTTTTTATATATTTAATCAAAAAAATAGTATATTAAAATAAAAAACTCAAATACAAGATAAATTATTAGATGAATTTACATGAACAAAATTAAACAATGTAAGCCATATTGATTATATATAATAAACAAAAAATAATTAGTTTGATTGATGCACCTCAATAGAAAATAAAGAGTTATAATCTCTTAGTGTATATAACAACCCATAAAATCATTAAATATGTCACCAAGTCTCCTTCACATTAAAATGGTTTGTTATTTTCTCATATTTAAATGAAATATAAGATATGTTCAAGAGAGAGATTTTACTTGTAATATAATTTCCCTAATATATCCATACATCCCAAATAATCTCTAAGAACTCAATTATATTAAACTCCTTAATTGAATAAATGAGTGTATTTTAAAATATCATAATAAATATTTTGAATCAAAACACCCTTTATCTTATATTCTTTAATATTTATAACTATAACTAATTTATGTCATGTAATGGTTAGATTCAATTAATAATAAATAAATCAACTACACATCATTACATGATATTTCACAATATAAATAATACAGGATAATCAATATTAGATATTCTAATGAACAATATCAAATAATATTCACAATTAATTCAATTATATATTTATAGGAACCATGATATAACATAATATATAATAAGGAGATTCTCAAAATTTCATGGTTTGTTTGTTAGTTCATTTTTATAATAATGTCCTCATTTCATATATTTTGATGTATGGGAAAATATATTTTATTGTAAATAAAATATAATAATTTCTGTTAATATATAACTATTATAAGATACCTTATTTTATAAAACCCATTATTCCCATATCACACACTGCAGTATGACATATCAAATGTATAACTATTTCAATATATTATAGTATTTCAAAATATCATATAATATGACATATTTAGTTATATTATATAGATTAATTACATAATAAATCAAAACTAACATTACTTATCATATTAATTACTATTTTTCTATTATAACCAATTATATGAACATCTATATAAAATTAATCTCTCCCAAAAACTATTTAAACAAATTTAAATAGATTTTATTTCATTGAAAGTTTTTATATGAATCTCATATTCATTTCTTTCGAAAGAATAATAAACAAAAAAATCATTTCAAAATAATAAAATACATGTTAATGATAAATTAAATGAAATATATGTTGATTCCATGTTAATTTATTTTAATTAATATATTTTTTTTGTGTTTGATGAGGTTCATAGAACACCATCCAAAAGGATTATGTCTCTTAATTTATTTCATCATCTATGGATTTCTAAATCAAAATATTAGGATCTATCATATATATTTGGTGTTCTAAAACCTCGTATAAAAAAGTGGGGATATAAATAATAGGAATTTTATTTAAAAATTCTAATATAATTAAATATCTATGTTAGAGATAATAGCCTCATTGATATGATCACACACTTTTAAATGTATGGGGATCCAAAATTATTGAATATTTCCCAATTTTAATCATAACTATAGTGATCCTAAATGATTGAATATTTCCCATATTTAAAGTGATTATCCACATGATTATATAAAAAAATTACTGATCTATATTTTTATGAATTGTTTTCACGGTATTCATTAAATATATCCCCACCATTTTAGAAAAAAATTGTAAAATTATGTTGTTTCACATAAAATATATTTTTTAGTTGATAAACCTTTATTAAATACAAATTTCACTAAATGAATATTTTTTAGAATATACATATAGAAAATAATGTTAAATATTTAATATTATTATTTTGTTGATATTTCATGTTATACATGATGAAAATTAATAATAAATTGGTCTCTAAGTAAGAAGTAATTTCATACCATTTTTCATAGTTCATATCCCTCCTAGTGATTTATCACATATAAACAAATAATTGATATTTTAATTGATGACATATGATATAATATCCACTAATTTTTTGTATTATTTAAGTAACATGATATCATCGATATTAATGATAAAATGAGTGTACTTGTGATATTGTTAGTGAGAATGATAGGTTTTTATTAATAGATGTAATAATTAACACCAATTATGGATCAGAAATAATTGTGGATTAGTATAGTTCATAAAAATAGAGCAGATAATGCAATTATTTAAAATTGTTCATATTATGGCATATGATAATCAAAAACTTTAAAATATAATTACAACACTGCTAGATTATAATATTTTTAGTGGATTAAATTTCACCCATTCAAATAATTATCTTCCATAGAATATAGTTTATCTGTAGAAGTTACTCAACAAGATTCTATATGATCGGTTATGGGTATGAAATGAATAATATAGTGTAACACTACAAATTCCATAAAATAATGGTTGTTGAAGGATTTAATGCCTATAACATGATGAAATCAACACTGGTGACATGATATAATAACAGATCATGGCTTATGAAAAGTGTTTCTCGTCAAATTTTATTTCATGATAAAATAAAAACATTCTGTATTTTATATACAATATCTTTATTTTTATGACTCAAAATTAAATCATAATTACATCTATAATCCCATCAACCAATAAAATTAAAGGGTCGATGGAACCTTACATTAAAATACATGACGTGAATATAAAGAATAATAATATTGAGAAGATAAGAATAAGGGAAGATCAATCCTTTTTGAAGTAATTGTTAATTGATAATGGAGTCATGCATGGAATACATGAAAAAGAAATTGAAAAAAATAAATATTTTATATATGACTTCAAAAAATAAATCATTCATGCCTAAAATATTATGGAAATTACAACCCAATAAATGAGTATGAAAGAAAAATATTACGAGTATTGGTTCATATGTGTCCCAAAAATATAGTTGAGTTGTATTGTAGAATAATATATCTATTCAAGATTCACTCTTCTAATATATTAACCACCTAATTAATCACATGAATTATTATGTGGCATTCTAACCATTCATCACATGATGTATATTATTAATTAAAAAAATAAAAAGGGTAAGAACTATTTATATATTTTAAAATACAAGTGGCTAATTTTTCATTGTTATTTAATTTTTTAATATTTATTATCATAATCTATAATAACTAAAATTCATATTGACAGATTACCATTAGTGGAAAATCTAAGTGGTGGGGAGTGAGTCTTTTATTCCATAGTTTATATTTTTTAGTATATTATTTATTCTCGAATTTTAATTATATACTCAAATTTATAAAGAATATGATAAATTATATAATATCAATGGATATGCCTGAATTATATTATTTTTATCAATAAATATGATAAATTCACGAAACATATTTTTAAATATTTTTCTTCATGTTTTATCCCACATAAGATGGAGAAAGGTGGTTATAGAGTGAGTTATCTATGGTTATATCTGTGTATAGTGGGATTCAATTTATTTAAAATAATAATTATTAAGTATTTTTAAGTAGTATTCACTCAAATGTGGGTTGAATAATTATACATTAGATAGAAGTAGTGAAGGATAATATTTTTTTATAAATTTAGTATTCATAGTTACATTCAAATAATAGTACTAGTTCATAATCTGAGTATAAGATACACATGTAGTGAGTGGAATATAAGGATTCCCAAATATACAAAAAAAGTGGACAAATATTACGATACACTCATTAAATAATTTATAATAATTTTAATAATTATCCAAAAACAAGTCCACTATTTATCATTTTCATTGATACGATGGATTTCCAAATATATTTTTAGTCATTTATTAATAAATTGTTTCTCCTTATTTTTTCAATTATGTAATTATTTTTTATTTTTGGAATTTTAATTCTCCTTATCATTTATTACATCCTTATCCCTATAAAATATTTGTGAATATCATTGTCATTGACAGGGTTCATTTGATGAATCAATATGCAGGGGAAAAGGATTTTTTGAAAGGATTTTATAATATTTTTATGTTAAAGAATATAACAAAGAGTAATATATGTAACCAATAAAAATATAGGATATAAAAAATATTCAATATTAAAATATTATTTCCTCGATTAATAATAATAGCAGTGACATCCGCTATGAAAACCATACCCACTATTTCAAGACATAAATTCCAATCATTAACGAGTTATTGTATAAACAGATGATGGAATATAATATAAGGATCCAAAATGATAATATTTAAGATATGCATAAAAATTGAAAGATCCTACCTATACAATGAACGAACTAATGATGTTGATTAAAAGGAACCACTAAATGTGGAACAAGTACCTATAGTCATAGAAATTGTGAAGGCATGGATGTATAGAAAAAGATGATTCACTGCATTGAATAATAATCCATCTATCATATGAATTGAATGGGAATAATATATATATATATATATATATATGATATTATTGAAGGAAATTACTAAATTATTAATACATATAGTTTTTTTATGATTGTATATAAATCCTAATTCATCTTCAATGTCATTATATTTTAGAACCACATATCTATTATTTCATATTACTGATTTTAGAGAAAAATGAAATGCGTTAATGATGTTTTTTTAAGGAAATAGGAATTATCCACTCCCTAACCATCCATCCAATAACATTTTTGAGTAATTAAAAAATGGGGAAGATTTAGTGGATTTAATATCAGTGAGAGATTATATAAATCATTATTTTAATTTATTTTTTATATAATATAAATTGATATTTTATCATCCTTTCACTGATTCTATAGGGTTGGATTTATTTTATAGAAATAAATAAGTGTATAATAATGAAATTGTTGATAATGAGCTCAGTTTTAATAAAAACATAGAAGATCATGATATAATAAATAATGACATATATTATAATGTCATTATAATGTCAAAATCCATTGAATAATATTTTATGAAGATAAATAATAAGTCAAAATCCATGAATTTGAGAAAAAATACTTATTAAACACAATAGTTTCTTATGTCTGAAAATAATAATATCGTTATATATTTCTTCCACCCACATGAATTGAGGATTATCTATGGCCATAAAATTACCTAAAACATTATGGGTCATTGTGAATCCCAAATATTTTTAAAGTATTCAAATAATTAAAATCTAATGGTTTCTATAAAAGAAATCATAAAATTCATTTTGTTGGGGGTGACCCATTGACATCCTAGTTGTATAGAGTCAAAATATGGCACCTCATAGGTGGTCAGCTATGTTTTTTCATTTTTGCATTCATATTTTATTATGACTAAACAAATAAATAATAATTTTTTTATATATAAATCATATATTCATGACCATTTTATATGATGTCTTTCGAAAAATAATGATCATAGCTTATATCTCTCCATCATAACTTCTTGGTTATTTATTATATTTTTTATAAGAAAATAAATTCCATTATTTATTTTTATTGAATATTATGAATATATAGGTATTGGGGGGAATTATAATGTAGGTTACTATTTTATTTCTTTGTATTTATATAAAAAATTTAGCTAAACTAGAATATCAAATCCCATTTTTGACCGAATGTCACATATGGGGATAGATTTTAAAATGAAGGGTAATGATAAAGGATTTGTTATATGTTTTTCATTCCATGATTATGATATTTAAACAATTTCATTAGTTTTAACTAATTATTGAATTCATTTCCCTTAACCTGGCCAAAATTTAATTTTTTCAACAATGTCCCCCTATATCCATTTTTAATTACAATTTATCCTTTAACCTCATTTGTTTATGTTAGAGACAATGGACAACATGGAAGGTGGGAAAAAAATACAATTCCACAATTTTATACCAATATAAATCTTATTTAATTTAATATGAATATAATTTATGATATGTGTGAGGGGTTGACTACTTTGGGTCTTTTTGTAGGAAGTACATTTTTTGGGTGGAATATAATGTTTTAGTTAATTTATTTATAAGAGTGGGAGTATCAAAATTAAATTAACATTATTATATGACTACCCATTTATTATATAAAAAAATATCATATAGAAAATTTGAAGAAAAACATATATAGTAAAAATTATTTTAAAATATATTTAATAAGAATAAAAATTTATAGTTTTTAATTATCTTAACATATAAATCAATTGAAAAAGATTGAATGGGAGTGTTATTGGTGATTTCTAAATAAATATAAGAACATGGAAATATACTATTTTTCATTAATGGAATACTAATAATTCATAAGTGGATGGATTTATCTTATGACTTATGAATTTCATATAGTTAAGCACCTACCATTACATTAAAAAATATTTCAGTTCCCACTAGATTTATACATTGTTCACACTCAATATATAGAAATATGGATTACTATAATACTAAATAAATACGAATAATTTATTATAATGAAAAATACATTAAATAAATTACTATTAAAGAAGAGAGCTAATTTTTATGTTGGTTTCATGTAATGGGATATAAAATAAAATGAATTGTTATAATAAATTGTTGTTGGGGATAAACTGAGTAATCGAATGATTGTATAAAGATCATCTCATGTGAGAGAAATAATAAACTTCATTTCATATCAGGGTTTTTTGAACCTGATACTGGATATTCACAATTTGTTTTAATTTCTTACTGTTATTTCATATATGGGTATAAATTATGTTTAGGGAAATTATAAAAATATTTATTTATATTCTAACATATTATTCATTAAATATAGCCTTGATATTTTCCAAAAAAATATAAAAATATTTTATATTAATATAAAATAAAATTTATGGAAAAAATTAAAAATGATGAATAAATAATAATTTGATTAAACATTTATTTATTTTTATATTTTTAAAATGGTTAGGGTTGAGGTTATTACTAATGGAAGTGAACGTTCAATACATAGCAGAGAAATGAATAATTCCATTATAATTTATATATGGTATATCACACATTGTAATTGGTCTTATATATAAGAATAATAGATTTCATATTTTATGATATGTTATGTCATATCTAGTGAAACCTTGAAATCTTGAAGGTTCATGATATCGTAGACAGTTAATATAGTATGTCATTACTTTTGGAAACATAAATCATTGTGATATATGTATATCATTAGTCTCAAATTATATTATCCCCTGTGAAAATACCAATATCAATAGATTAATGAATAATTATATGAACTATTACATATATTTTTATGATTGAATATTTAATTTCCTTGGAATGAGTCTTGATTTTTGATATTGTGATACTACTACATGAGTATGACTATTTATTATAATGTCTAATGAATAGTTCCCATCAATGCTTTAATTTCTTAAAATAAGTGGTTTATTGGTTTTTCTAATATTATTATATGATATATCATTTTATTTTACTAGTTATTTTTTTTTATTTTGAAAAAACCTTATGTTCATTAAAATAAAGGGGGAATAAGTTATCTGTGCCTAGGGAAATATGATGCCATTATTATTGATATGTGAGGATCATATATTAGAAAATATGTATAAGGAATGTTAATATAATTAGACAGATAATAAACTCAAACAATTACCTATTATAAATATGATATCCTTACACTATATGAAGAAAAGATAATTAGAAAAACAATTATTTGTACTATCATAAACCACAACCAATTAAGGATTCACTTATCTCATCATTCACTTGTAATAATATTTTATAAATGTGATTAAGAGTAAACAAGGTACATAAAAAGTAGATAATGCTTCATGTGATATATGTTAAATGATAATGAATTGAGGAAACATGGAAGGCTTTTGGAAATATAGTACATAATGGAACATTCAATTTATGTATCACAAAAATGATTTAGTTAAGGGTTTAATTGATTGAATATATTGACATTGACAAAGTAGAATGAATGAAAAATATCATGATAATTGATTAAATACTTTGATGATATGTGAGCCAAATATTAGGTTGTAATAAAAGAATATTCAAATTTTACTTCTCTTATATGGAGGGAATATCAAATTTTCTTAATTCCATGTTGGGAAATATCATTAAATAACTAAAAATGATATTTTATATTGTATTTTCCCATAATTAATTCTGCTACACCATGACTAAATAATGTGATATATACCATATCCATGCCACCCCATTTGCTAGAGGCTACTATCCAATAGTATAGTTCTAGGTTTAATGTTGGAAGACTATAAACCCTTTTAAAAAATATCTATAAATCATACATGAAATAGTAGTAATCAACTATAAATAGAAAATAAATTATATAAAAGTAAACAACACAACTTTAATCTATAATCTAGTAAATAAAATTACAATTATATAAAAAATTCCATATACATTAATGTCACTTGGTATAAAATTCATGTAGGGTCACATATTGGTAAATTAGCTATTGGATATAAAAAAAATTATCATATATAAATAACATCTCGTAATACAATTCCCATTCCCATCTATGGAAAACATCTAGAAAATATTTTGTTACTCATCTATAATATTTTCATTGAACATATATGTGACTACGAACATAATGTTTTTTCAGATACCAGGTTTCTCAAGAGGTTTGTGACTATAAATTATAATGTCCCATCAAATATCACTCCTAAAAAAACAATATACATAGTGAAATAATAATGTGATGTGGTTTTAAATAGTGAAAAAAATAAGAACAACCATATTAAATTTCAGAACTGTTGGTGATGCACAAGACATCCAGGGGTGATAATACCTACTTTAGCCTATGTTTTGGTCTCTCTTAATATATTACATGATCACTAATATTGAATCACATCCAATGTATTATGAAGTGGTTATATAATCACATCATATCATAATAAAAAATACTCGAGAATAATATCCCAATGAATGATTCATATTAGTGAGAATTTCTTCCTAGTTTCAATAGTCCCTGAGTTGGAATAAAAATTTTGAGAGACACACATCAATGGGAACATCATACGAAATTATGAATGCATAGGTGATAATTATATCCAAATAATGGATTCATGTTAGAGACTGAAATCCTTGGACACATTAACTCACTAATGGTAAATGTGTCCCATATCCCATGTATTGACATAAAAATAGGCATTTCTTCATAAAAATTCATAAACATATTTTAATTTCATCCACTTATAACTAGGTATCATGTAATGGGTAGTAGGTATAAATTCGATTTTTAATAAAAAGTGAGTAGTAATGATACCCCATCGACATCAATGTTAGTGTCACATGGCGTTATGTTCAATAGCCTCATGGGATGTACCTCCTAGTACCATGGGGGTATAATCATTTCTATGAGCATGAGATATAATGGGAATAGTGTCATATATCATAAATAAATGAAACAAGGAATTTCATCCCATAAATATTTTTCCAATAAAAAAATATGAAATCTTCCAATAGACATGGCCTTATAATAGCACAAAACAATTGATAATTTTTACATCATATTATAATAATTTCAGATTTCAGATTCTTCTCATCGATCTCAATGATATATATAATTTAGGTTTATATCAATATTATTGTCCAATGTTCATAATAATATGTTATTCATTACATATATTTAAGTGTATAATCTACTAGGGGAGGAAAAATCATAGAAAACAGAAATTAAACTAGCAAATAAGCTATAGAGAATTTCGTAAGTTCTCTATGTGTTAGTCCCCGATCTATACAGTCTTAATTACACACCCATCATATATCAAAAGTGGTTAATTTCAACATCAATGGTCATTTCATTATTACATATCTCATGGTCATTCCCATAGGGGTCCTAAATATATTTCCCTTATAGTGTTGTGAATACCAAATATAATCAAGGGTAGAAAAATAATGATCTAGTTATAAAATGGTCTATTTTTCCCCTTAATTCCTTATGAAAATTATATAAGTCATGGAAAATAGATTAGTTATTTTTATGGTTGGTTAGAAATGTATGATGAGACTATATGTCACACATCACATGAAACCTATATGATGTGTTGTTAAAAGTTAAAGACGACCTACCTCATAAGCATAAGAGAATTCTGATTGAATATTACTGGTTGATTTATCTACTATCATTTGAAATCATAAAATTGGTTAATTTCCTAATATTTAGCTATGGATGATGACACATGGTGAAAAACCAAGAGAAACTGAACACATATGATAGAGTTGTGATCACCTGCATCGTCCCGGGTTGTGAAAATCAATAGAAATTTGAATCATTTTTTTCTCATGAGTTTTGAAGATAAAAATGATTATTTACGAAAAAATATGATATCAAAAAAAATTTAACCACATTATTGGACCTAGATTAGGTATTCTACCATAGTAAATGAGTTTGTTGGAAATTTGAGTTCTTTAAATTTTCATGGATATGTAAATATATAAATGATTAAATATTAATTTTCTCAACCATATTAAATTAGATATATATTTTAAATAGAAAATTTTATTGATATTTAATAATCGTGTATGATTATATAATGCATCGGTTTTCATTGGTGAGTAAGGATTTTGATTCAGGTGTTAGAGTTGGGGTTGTGAAAATTCTATCATCTTTTTTCATCCTTTTTTAATATCTTGTTTTTTTGTAATTTTCTTATTTTCATATTTATTTTCATATCTAAAATTTTTATTAACATTTTTACACAAATTCAATTACACCATTTAAATTTTCCCATGCATGAGGGATATTGACAGATGTAGGAGGGAAATGAGGAGAATCAACTAGGGGATCTCATTTGGAAGTAGGTTGAGGATCGGTGGCTGTGTGATGGAAATCTTGTGAAAAAAAGTATATGGATTAAACCAAAAGGATATTTAATTTTAATTTTTTACTATAAATTAATATATTTTAATTTTTTGATGTTTTATTTTCTTAATTGAGTCATCAAATTTCCATTAAAGGCCGATCTAGTTTTAATTGGTGAGAAATATTGGTATCAATTTATTTTTGAAGTTCCCCATTTGGGAAAAACTATGTATATAACATATATTTTATAGAAAACATGTATTTTTTACTACTACTAAGTTAAAAATGTGTTTTGGCGACTAAAGTACATGTATTAGGGGTACACATTATGTAGTGGGGACTCAGGCTGTGTTATTATTAAATAGTAATGGAGGGATCATGGTTAGAACATATGTTGTGTATATAGAGAGTGGAAATGTACTATGATTGGTGAGAATCTCTGTGTAATACATCACTTAATAAATCTGCGGGGACCCATGCGGGTTATATTCCATGTACGGGATGGTATATTCTATGTTGCTAGCTATGTACAAGCTGGGTGGGGACTATGTTACATGTGATCTTACCTATGGGGTCGTACACCCCATGTACCATGAATACATTCTTTGTACATTGGAATGTACATGCCATGTTGTGAGTGTTAAATTGATTGGTAGGACCATTGGGATTTCATGCCATGTACACAAATTACGTGGAATTTAATTTTCCTTAATTTGAATGTTTTTTTTATTTTTTCACACTAGAGTGATAATTGGACTTAGAAGTAGTCTATGCTAGTCATTTTTTTATATATATTTTAATATTGTATTCCATTATGTTTTTAGAGTATTTTGTTATGGGATATATTTGTTGTGGAGGATTTTTCATGGTTTTGTTTCAAAATTCTCAAGGGGGTTGGGTTGCGAGCAGGGAGGCCGCGGTGAGGGTTGTGAGAAGTGAGGCCTGGGTAAGGGTTGTGAGCTCATTGGTCAGCCGACCTCAAGAGTGAAATATATATATTTGTTTTTTATTCTCGAGATGGATCTTAATAGGATGTAATTTTGGGTACCATTGATTATATCATGGGATTTCCATGGATGACATGACTAGGTTCTCAAGGACATAGTAGTTTATGTTTCTTATTTGGATTAAAGAGACCATATCTATTAAAAACTATAGATGAGTAGACATCATATGATGGTTGTTATATCTAGTGTTCATTATGATTCTGAGATGAGTTTGATGGGAAACTTGAAGATTCCCTTATGGGGTAGTTTTAAATCAAGTGATTAGTGGTTTCAATTTTTAGTTGTTTAAAATGTCATTGTGGAATGGCATTGTTTGGATGTCCTTGTTTGTGTGATTGTCCAAATGGATTATTTTTTTTTTGAAGACCATATATGGTTTTTCTTTTTTGTATTTTCATTGATTTTAAGATAGTGTTTTTGATCCCTTGAAGGTAACTACATTAATGGTTTTCATGAGAAACTTTGTGAACTCCCGGGTTAGAATATGATGCATTTGAATTCCCTTTGTGTGTGTTGTTAATTATGGATTAGTTAGATTCGACTAAGGTCCATTTTGTATTTTCATCACTAGTAATTTCAAGTTCATATACATAAAAAAGATGAAACCCTCATAGGGTTTCCTACACTTACATTTTTTCATTGGATATTTATGGATACTTTTACCGGTGTGGCCGGAGAGCATGGGTACAACAAAGGAGTCCTTAGTAGGTCGTCACTGTTTTTTGTATCTAGGTCACTGAAATAGGACCCATGCTTTTTTGGGTTATATTTAATTTATGATATTATTTTATCTATTTTAATGGTGGGTTAATGTTGGGATCAAGCATTTTTGGGTTGGAATTTTCCATGAGGTTAGTGGTATTTACTTCTCAAGACTACATTTTGAGAAATATACCATTGGGATATGATTGATCAGGCATTGTCCTTTAGTTTTTATTTAGTTATCTCTTCTATTTCCTATATACTTATTGAATAGATTATGAACCTAATTGATGATCTAGACTTTTTCAAACCTCTAGTTTGGTAATCACATTGATTGGAGTTTACATATCATGGATAGAGTGGCCTACCGATTGTTTAGTGTATCATTGGAATCATATATTTTAATATTCGTGGGTTATATGGGTTCAATTGGGATATTAAATTTGTTAGTCCCATATTCAAGATAGTTCTGTAATGAATGTTTTTACCATGTTTCCCTTTCTAAATACCAGTTTATTCTAATTGTCTTTTAGGACAATTATGTTTTACCTGACATGTTTAGTAGAGATTTGATAATATTATGATCATAAAATTGGAGTACTATATCTTGATTGATGTTATTTAGTGTTTATAATATTTGTATTAGATCCTAGGGTCTAAATTTAATTCATGTCCTTGATGTGGACTTCTAAGCTCCTCCTTTACCAGGAAGACGCAAAGTCTATCTTTTCTATTTGAGCCACATTTTAGAGTAGCTATATTGGGCCATTATAGGTGTAATTATACCGTTGGTGATAGACAATAACACACTGTTTTATACATTCCATTTTAGAATTTGTTTTTATACAGTTTTTTGTGCCTACTATTGTACGTTTCAGATAAGCTTGGTGCATCATGTGTGCATGAACTTTGTATGACAACAAATTATATGTTCTCCATTCAGGGTGGCCTATTGGGATTTATTTCGTAGCCCATATAAATGCACATCATTGAATTTATAATCTTATGTCAACACACTTCTTTAATAATTGGTTAAACTATAGATGTGGATGAGTTCTAGTGATTGTTTATTGGGAAAAACACTCTTCTAGAGTCTCTAGATAAGACTATTGTTGATCGAGCATCTTGAATAGAAAATATTTTTTAACTTAGATATAAGAGTATATCATATTTTATTTTTCATCATTTTAGTTAGTTTTTATATGTTTTCTTCTTAATTGGAGACCACCAATTGTATGATTTTATGCTTCTAGCCTATGTGAATGTATATTGTATTTCAATTATTATATTAGGATTCAGTTATAGTTATTTAATATATTTTCATTAATTCATATCCATCTGTATTTTATGGTTATGTAGATATATATTTCACTCTATCTATAGAGTATAGTCTATGTACTCTATCATTTAAATTGACACTTCTAGTCGAAAGCCTCTATTATTTGGGAATCCACACTTGAGGCCATGTTGTGAGTGATATTGGGTTATTTTTCTAGTCTAAATAGTCCGGTTCACAACTAAATGTTATCATAACTTATTGTTTTATGATAAGGGGAGTTGGTAGATTTGTGGTCTATGACTATGTCAGAACTTCTACTGGATAAGAATGTTTTTTGTTTATTAAGTTATTTAATATGAACACCATGTTTATAGGTCATGTTAAAACTTTTATTGGATTTAATTATTATGATTATGATATTCGACCAGGTGTAATTATATTGGGTTTGTTGATTTTTGGTTTATTTTGGATTTTGCGTCATGTTCGATGGGAAACAATACACTATTCAACAATTATTCTAGTAATATAAAATAATCCTAGAAATATTTTTTTGATTTTTTTACTCATGATGGAGGATTGGTTTCAACTATTTCAAAAACATCTCATATGGTGTTTTCTCGTATAAGTAATTGGTGAATATATTCTAATATGGACCACTAAACTTTCATTTCATGATAGGGCATGTCAATCATGTGGTGTGATACTCACTAGTGATGGAAATATAGTCCTTCAATGGGGGATTCATGGAGACCCTTATTAGAATATAATTGTCATTATGTGCCTTGTTGGTGGCTCTATAAGGGCCAGAAGGCCTATGGGGGGCATTGGACCAGGAATGAGATTCCCAAATGATTTTGTCCGGTTAAAGTACAATGTCCATGTACCTTTATAGAGATATGTTCATTCATTATGTTTTTTATTGAGACTTGTTGAGGGT
This sequence comes from Viscum album, assembly GCA_963277665.1. Taxonomy (NCBI): domain Eukaryota; kingdom Viridiplantae; phylum Streptophyta; class Magnoliopsida; order Santalales; family Viscaceae; genus Viscum; species Viscum album. The sequence goes on from OY728129.1 coordinate 1,487,143,519, forward strand.
ATAATGTTCCAACCATCTCCATAAGCTTGTATGAGAATTGTGGCTCATCCTTTGTGAGTATTTTTAGGGATTCCTTCATGAGGATATAGTAAGGAATAAGCATTAATTTTTTATAGATATGGAGTAGTTATAGTGATCCATATCTGGTGGATATAATTAGAGTTAAGGATTTTATGGTTTCCTAGACTTTATCATTTTTGTAGTGCTTTGGGTAGTGCAGTGGATGTATTGTTGGATTCTTATGTATTTGGATTGATTCTCAAGATGAGGGTGGGAATTTTTTAATTTTGGTGTGAGATTGATTCCTTGTTTTAGGATGTTGAGTTCCTAGGGATCTCTATTTTTTCTAACTACATTGTTTAAATGGAATGGATATATATTTTAGGCATGATATCTTATTTTTAATATTATTTTCCCATTTGAGTGTGAGTACATGATATCTTTCATTGGATGTATAAATAAAACATTATAGTGGGTGAGTGAACCAAATCCTATTGGAGGTCATGACCCTCATTTATCTGGTTTTATTATGTTTGGAGGAGTTAATTTTCAAATTGTCTCTTTCGTATGAGGGTCTTGAACTTGTATGTGAAATGTTTTTGGTTATGGACATAGTGTGGGTTGTGTGGTTAGTTGTTTTTTGGAGTATAGAATGAATAAGGATACATATATGATGAGGATCATCATTGTGTATGTGTATAAAACTCTCTCATATTGGTAGAGAGTTGTGGGATATACAATATTACTCATTAGATGGTTGGGATTTCATTGGCTGTAAAAGTTCCTTGGTAGAGTATGTTGGTTGGTTGTTTACTTAGGCTTCTCTCGGGAGATAGGGGTTTGTGGTAACCTGAGTTGTCACATTTGTATAAAATAGGGGAAACTTGAATATTTTCATTATTTTTAGTTTTAGACTGAAAATGGTAACTTTTCCTATAGCATTATCACTGATAAATTTTCATACCTCTATCTTCGTCTTAAAAACATGACATTTTCCATATAACGTTTATTTTGTGTAATTATAACCCATTTTTTCAGAATATAATTAAAATATAATTAATTAAAGAAAAATATATACATTTTTTAGATAGGTAATATATTTTAAATAGAGTTATTTTCTCATATTCTATCTCAATAGTTGAGTCATGAATGGGGATTTTCCTAGGAGAGGAATAACCTTTCCTTGGTAGCCATCGTCTGTCCTGGGATCGAGTCCAATTTAATCTCTTATTAATTTTATTTGTTCATACTTTTATTAATTATTCTATATTTTTTTTAAACTATTATACCATGTATTATATCATGTATTACACTATCGAATTCCCCCCTATGGGGTCTTCGTATGAATGGTTGATATGAAGAGAAGAGGGTGGGTCAAGGAGGAAACACCAATTTTTATCGTCACAAGGTAGATTGAGGATTGGGGCGTCCATCGAACAGATTCTGTGCATTGATTAATTAATTTTCACCGAGAGTTACAACCAGATATTGTTTTTTCTTGAAAATAAACATGTCATATATTTTTTAAATGATTTAATTACTTAATTGGGTTTTGGGGCCCATATAATGATTAATATAGGTTTTATAGTGAATAGACATGGGTTTCATTTTATTTTTTATGTTTCCATTTATAAAATCAAATGCACCTAGTGTGTACATAATTTAATAGACATCATGTGTTTGTTTTTTGGAATATGTGTGTTTTTCTATTATAAATAATGTATTTAGGGTATAATACATTTAGTTCTAACTTAATGGGTGATTGGGGATTATGGTCTTGTAGGGTAAAAAATATAACCTAGGTGTAATACACATAAATAATCCATTTATTGTGCTTGGTGATACCTCATGTGGGGTTATATGGATCAGTTCGCATATGGGGACCACTATGGTTTTGTACTCACTTTGTACCTTATGGAGTAAATTCTGAGTGGGGGATGTAGTACATCGAAAAGTAACATGTGGGGGGTATATGATGTGAACCAATAATAAAAATCATTCTATTTAGAATGCATATTTTGAGTAGCTAGTCTCACATTGATATGGAGGACTATTAGGGGTTTCAAATCATGTACCCCAAGTACACATAGTGCACACTCTCTGTCTTGGACCATTTTTCCTACTTTTCACCCTCATGTCAGAATAATCCTTTTATTTTCTTTATTATGACATTTTTTTATCATATATAATGAGATTGAAAACAATTTTATATTTGGTGGGAATCTAGAAGGTTTTTATGTTGCATGATCAATCAGAGGGAGATTTCATAGTGGTTATACTTTAGAATCCTCATGGGGGTTAGGTTGTGAGCTATGAGGCCCAAATGAGGGTTTTGACCATATTGATCATCCTTGACTGAGTGTTCCATGGAAATATAATTGAGGTAATTTAGATGGATCCTAGAAGGTAGGATAATATTGTAAATAAGAGGATATCAATATTTTTCTTATGGGATTGTGTCGATTTATCAAGGTAATATTAGTTGAGGTTAACTATATGGATTTCTAAGATATGATATTTTTTATGCCTAGAAATTTTTAATGATTTAGGATAGTCATTCTAGCTAAAATTCATTGTGGTGTAGATATGGTCTTGGGGAAACATTAATGATATCAATGGGTTTGGTTTCATGTGAAGTTATAAATTGTGTTTGATAGACTTTTTTATAGGATTCTTGTGTCGAATGGAATTGTTTAGATTACCATGTTGATGATTTGGTGAACATAAATTCTTATTTTTCTGGGGAGGATATTAAATTTGGTTCATATAATTTTTTCAATGGTTTGGATAGTACCAAGGAACCAATGTAGGGTCCTTCGTTAATGGAGGCCAACATGACTGCTCTGAGATCCCTCTATTCCATTATTTGATTTTAGATTTCATTTTGGCACATTGTTGATGGAGGATTAGTTATATTTCAATGAGGGCCTTTGGGATGTTTTACAGTGGTCTTGTCACTAACATTAGGATTTACTACGGGAACCTCTCGAAGGGTGTTATAATTTTTGGGTCCTTTTATCTATTTGAAAATTTTTATGTTGGTGTGGATTGAAATATGGGGAATTGAATGAGAGTCACTATATGGACAGTTCATTTATGATCTTGTAAATTGTGTTAAAAAAGGGCCCATGATTTATTCTCTTAGATTGGAATGACACTTCTATCTCTAATTTCTGGAAACTAGTTTTGTTGTTGGGTAATCTCTTGTTTTTTGACCTTTGGAAATGAGTATTGAGTTATTTTTGTCTCAGGAATTTGGATTGATGTGGATTCCCATGGGATATTTTGGATCTAGAATTGGACTAGATGATTCCTTGGTTTTATCCATTATTGAATGTATTATGATAGTTGCGATTTGGGTGTAAATTCTTCATCTGGATGAGTGCCCCTATCATGTTGAGTATTCACCATTGTAAGAGATTATATGTCATTGAGGTTGTTGGATCACAGTTCTGGTTTGGGTCTCAGTGATACTGTATCTATCATGCTCGTGGGTAGATGGGAATAACTAAGATGGTACGTTTGATAGGGCCATATTTATAAGGGTTCCCCTGGGAAGGAATTTTCTATAAATCAAATTTTTATTGCCGAATATTTATTATAGGGATTTCAGGACGTGGATGTTTCTCAAAAATGTGGATAGATGATCTATCACATGTCTACTCATGAAATAGGTGTCTTAGAGTCTGGTTGATGCACTTAAATTTTTACATTCATGGGATATGATCATAGAGTCTTGTATTTATGGTTATAATTATGTTGGAATTTGGATCACCTCCTTGAATAATAATATGAAATTGACATTATGGATGTGTGAGCCGCATTTTAGAGTTACTTTGTATGAGGCCAATGCTGGGGTATATTTACCTGGAGGTTCAGATAACCCCCTCCCCCATTTTGTTGTTTTATTTTATTCCTATTTTTTTGGTAGTTGTTATTTTATTCCAATTATTATTTTTAGTTATGCTATGTATATCTTCTTTTCATGCACATGTTATGACAGAATATTATTAATTCATTAATGGGAGTGGCCTATTGATATTTATTTCCCACTCCATATTTTTTCTTATGATGTTTTTGAAAAACATATTTTTTCTATTAGGTAAACTAATATGTTTCATAATGTATGAAACAATGGCTTTCAGTTTCTTAACCATGTAGAGTTGTACATTTGGGATCTTCAAAGAGTACTGATGCAGCTGGGGTGTCAAAGAGATGAGGAATGCAGTTTGGATCAGAGATGTTGATAGATCATGTTGTATTTCATTGAGTTACATTACATAGTATTTGTGGTCAACCCGGTGGGTTATCATCTGTAATATTTTTTTCATTATTAGGGTCTATATGACTAGATGTAGTACATTATATATTGTAGCATGGTTCTATTTTAGTTATTTATTTAAGTACTATTATGGTTTTCATTATGGGTTTTTCTTTATATTATATGATATTTCACTATGACCATAGGATATAGTCTCCACACTATATATTCCATACCCACTCCATTATTCGGAAGCCACATAAATTTGGATATGCATTATTGAGGCCTTCTAGTAAGCCTTATACTATGAAATGATATTTTATCCTTGGAAGGTTTGTTGTAATAAGATTGTTAGCCTTACCCTAGGTGACCTCCTTCAATAAAGGGTACTCTGATCTGATCATAGTAGAAGATGTTCATCAGAATAAATGATTTCTAATTCACAAGATATAGGTCAAATCATGTATAAAATCATGTTTTTTTATTTAAAAATTATGTTTTAGAAAATTAATAATTAAATAAAATTAATATAAATTTAAAAAAAACATAGCAACTTTCAAATGGGTACCCTCCAACCGTCCACCATGAATTTATTATCCGTCAGGTAACCACTCCAATGTCCCCATTCACCCATTGTCTCATGTATATCTACATTACCAATAAAATCATACTTCATGTATCTTTTAGTTAGCCACTAGTTACCCATTTAGTTATATTAAAATTATAGACTACCTGACATGTAGTTTGTTCTCCCGAAAGGGAACTCTATGCTTCAGAAAATACCTCTAACACATAAAATTAATTAAAACACAAGTTATTTGGGATAAATTATATTTAAAAGACACCTAAAAACATGATTTAAATTAAAAACTCCACACAATTAAGAAACTCATTGATAACAAGTTTCATCAGTCCTCATTGCAAAACAACTTAAGAAATTTCTCCCACATATCTATCTATAACTCCCAAGACATGACTTGAATATGAATTTATGAAATATATATCTGAACATGAGAAAATGTTATCCCAACAAGTATTTACTGTTTCAAATCTAATATATAATCATGTCATTCATTTAATGACACGTTCATCTACAGCTTGAAATCAATGGCTATGATCATATGTCAAGAATTGTGGTTGTATATCCTAAACTATATGACATGAAACAAAGTCACTATATAATATAAAATATGTATAAATGATATTCAATATTCAATTATATAAAACTTCTCCTAAATCTCAACAGAATCAACATATCTTAAAACCAGTTCCCCTTAAGTCACAATATGATGGTGTCCCAATCTAGGAGACACACTCATGAGACCCAGTCACCCACCTCAAACTCTTGGGGATGGAATCTCATGGCTATAAAGGTGTGATACACAGATATGTAGTATCTTATAAAATCTATATCAACTGAATACTAATTTAAGTATCTTAAAAATCCTCTGTATGATAATATAATACTCCTCCTCCTCTATCTATCATGGTTGAAAATTACATGGTCTGGTATATATGTCTATGAAATATTTAATCTAAATAAGTGTCTGATAAAAATATTCATTGGATATCATGGATAAGGTGATGTGATTCTTCCAAAAAAAAGAAAATACAATACACACTCCAATATTACATTATCTAAATATAGATACTATACATTGTCTAGCCAATGATATGTGGAAAGTATGATAAAATCAAATTCATAGGGGAAATATGTTCCGTGTGTAGATATTGTAAAATTTGATATGGTAACTGATTGTCCAAATTTGAAATGATATTCCACATAAGAACATTATTCCTTATGTAATCTGCATTATATAACATGCCCATCATGTATGTCGATTGTGTCTTTATGGATGGTAGGAAGTGTGAATCATTGAGTAATGGGTCCAAAACATCCCCTACCACATCATTATTGTTAGGTTATTATGGATACCATATCGCAAAATCATTTCCCACATCATATCATTTCCACTTGGTAATGGTTAATATAAATATATGACTTTTGAGTCACCAATACTCATCCTTTATCCAATTATATGGAAGGAATCATGAAACCTACTATATATCATCCACATTCATCATGATCAACTAGTACATCATACAAAAATAAAGGTACATCTCAGTAATCCATGGGATAAAATCACAAATTAAGGAAAGTGAATCAAATATTAACACCTCGTTAATTATTTTAGGGACTAAATATTTTCCTTTAATATAATGAAAACAATAATTTTACAAGGCCATATCTTGTGGAAACTCCACCCATTTATATTATCCCTCATAACTCTTCAGTGTGGCATAGAAAACATATATGATTTCACCTACTCAAAAATAAAGAGGTAGTATATTAGTGCATTATAATATATTTCTATTGTGCCTCCATGAAACTAGGATTCATTTAAAATTTGGAATATCTATATTTAATCACTACTAGAACCTTACAACAACTATACCATAGAATTTTATCCTAGTGCATCAAAAACAATATTATTTTTATATGGGGAATATTTTTTCTCAATGTTAGATTACTAAATATACCTAAACAACCATCTTCATTGAGGGTTTTTGTCTTTGTATGAAAATAAATACCTAAGTATCTTATGTTCAGTTCAAAAAAATTATATATCTCACAAATGGTATAGATTCCAACATCATAGTGCATGCACAATAATTTCCAACACCATATAATGTTTTGAGTAATTACACGAATGTGTCATAAAATTAATAGGCCCAAAACTATCCACACATCTCTCATTCATTTTCACAGTTCCCAGAAAAACACATACTATATCTTAAAATAATGAATTATCCATAAATGTATCATGTATGGTTATGATCATAATTGATTTAAACACTGTAATAAACTTCTATAACTCACTATCAAAAGGATAGAACAACTCAAACATAATCCTATTATAGTTAAAGGACATTATGCATTCTTCCATTATGAATAAATTATAAATGAATCTGATTTAGAATCCTATTAATCATATTAACATAAAGATTAGAATCTTTTTTGGTTTATTGTGACCCTCTCTTTTTATACATAGATATTACATACCTTTTGCAGAATACCTTGAAAAATATTACAAACATATTCCCAAATACCTTATTAGTTAATGAATTTTTAAATATGGAAACATAAATACTAGTATTTAACAAATCTATATTTTGTACAACTAGGTTCTCCATGAATATAACCCATTTTATACATATCATACATTAAATATATCATCATAACATGAGGAAGTAAACACAAAATGGGTGAGATAAGATGCTTAGTAAGGGTAAGAAAGGGAGAATTGTAATCATAAACATGAACATAGGGTTATGAGATCATGATCATATCATTTGAATATGATATCCGAAATATCAAAAATCATAAACATGATTTAGAGGATAAATCATGAAATTTCATAAGATGTAAATCATAAAGAAACACACAACATGATCCATGAAATCGTAATTGAGTAATAAGGCATAGAATATGTGTAATTCATATAAGAATATAAAATTTTATTTCAAGGATTCCTACCAATACTATTATAACATAATAGTATTGGGATGAATCTCATGTACCATATTTTGTCTTGGGATAACTAGCTGTGTACTCTCTTAGTTTTAGGAATGGGCTACAATCCATGTATTTTGTTGCTTTTAGGATTTGGCTAAACCCCATGTACCTTCCTATAAACAATGTTAGGATACAATGCATATACTCTCTAATCTCATGTATATATTATAATTACCCAATTAATATCAGATTGATATAGGTCACTAACATCTCATAAAAAATCATTCATACATTTTCCATAAGATAGTAGAACATTCCTGATATAATTATCTAAAACAACATATAGGTTTTATAAACCTAAAATCATAACCCATGAAATTAAATTGGTACCATTAAAATTTCATCACATACTATCCTGTGAAATGACAAATTTTTCATAATAAATTCATGAAATCATATCCCTTCAAAATAAGTGGGGTCCAAGATCACAAAACCGGTGGATGTGAAATAGGTTTCATAAGAATAATTCCATGAAAACATAAAGAAATCATTAAATAATATGAATAAAACAATCTTATAATTTCCTAGAATGGAATGGGGAATATAAAAAAATTCAATGTTTTTTGGAAAATAAATTGCGATGATCTTTTGAAAAAAAAGTTCTTAATGTAAAAATCCATAATTTTTTGAAAAACGCTCTTTAAAATAGATAACATTTTGAAAATAATTTTCCTTAAACATATAAAAGAAGATTGAAAATTTTTTGATAAAAATTACTTGAAAATAGAATTTATAAAAAACATTTAAAAATTAATCATTTATATATGAAAAATGTCTTCATAGAATTGACTACAATAAATCCATTACATGTCGTAGGCGGTAAAAAAGAACATTCTTTTTGAACAGAGAAAACATTAGAAATATTTATAATTTAGAAATAAATAATAATATTCATTTAAACTAATTGGAATAATAAAAAGTGTTTACATTCCATTACATAATATTTTGTTAATTATAGAATATTCATGGGTATCCTTTTTAGAAAACATTGTTTTGAAAGAACAAATATTTCTAAATTAATAGTGGGTAATATAAGGACATATTTAAAAATTTTCACAACTATCTTGTGTAATATAGATTTGAAAAATTTAACCAGTACATGAAAATATCTTGAATATCTAGAATATAATAAATTTAATGAGTTTTCATTAGATATGGGTCAGAATATTTCATCAAAGGAAGCCTAAGAATAAATAATCTAGAAAACTGGTGAGATTGTTTCAGTAAACTATTACCCCATGGTAACAATGAACCATACTCCCCATTAAACAATATTAAATCACATGAAACCTAAAAAATCTTGAAAATAATAATATTCATGATTTAAAATTCAATTGTAGTTTCTACACCTCATGTAAAAATATAGGTCCATAACATGGAATGTATCTCAAGGAAGGAAATATTCGGTGAAATTACTTTAGTACATATATATTATTTTAACACAAAACCCCTGAAATAATGTCTATAAGATGAATATGTAAATAACCCTAAATTTATATAAAACAATAATATATTTTAGTAATGGGAATTATACACACATACAAAAGAGAAATGTGTGGTGACTGAATCTTGTATCTCATTCGTATTAAATATGTTATTATTATTATAATCTATAGATTATAAATTTATGATATAGAATACACCATTCCTGGATACTATAAGTCGTACATATGCATGATCATTTCTTTAGTTTTTTTATTGGATGAAAGTAAGAAAATCACATTAATGTATATATGTATATATTTAATTATTATAGTAGAATTATAATATCTTATATATCATATACATTTACTAAAAATAGAATTCATTTATTCCATATATTATGTGAATAAATAGCATCACATTGAGGGTTTGGTAGTCCATACATCCTAAAATGAAATATTCATATTTACACCAAATGGAAACTAAGAAATATATTCTATATAAAATAAATAACAACTATTAAATTGATAATATATATAATATATTAAATATATAAATATATTTTCTCATCATTATTACCATCATGATAGGTGGTATTTAAAAATAAAGGAAATGAGCCAAGGATAAGCTTGTTCCTCTAAATCAGGTATCTATTTTGGGTATGTTCCAAAATGATTCATTGGATTTCATTCTTCCATTGGAGATGCTTCTAGGGTAAATTTATAGATGATGGAATGTTTTTTGAGTAGGTCTTGAAAAAAAAATGTGGTTTTAGATCTGTTAAGTAAAGGGAGAGGTGGTGGCCATTTATAGGGAAGGGAAAGGACACACATTGCCTTTTTTACAACTAGTTAGGTGTACAAAAGTTTTTAACTAAAAGGTCAAACAAAATAGACCAAACTAAATAATTTAATGTTAGTGGCTGAATAATATCCATCCAAATGGTTTTGAAGAAGATTAAAGGTCATTTTGGGTCTTCAATTTATGGTTTATCAATTTATTAACCTAATTTTTCACATAGCCATTGTAATTAATTTTTATTACATTCATTAATTATTTTGGCCAAAAAAGATGAACTTGTTAGATGTTATAAATTATTATGAATCCAAATACAGAATACATTATTTTAATCTATTATTATAGAAGTGGAATAAAATAATTTAAATGTAATCTCGCTCATGGGATGACACGACATGGTTTTAGAGTAAAAACATATAATATTTTGCTATGTTTTTATATACAATATCAATGTAAAATTGATTAAATAACTGAAATTGTATTAACAGCTAAATACATGATCTAATTAAATTTTGATAAAAATTAAAATAAAATTTATCATTATAAAAACATTAAATGAAAATGTAATTTTGAATTAAAATACATTATTTTTCACTATTCAAACCAAAATCACGTTTCTCTAAAAAATCCTAAAAATGCACCCTAAGATAATATATAAATTCTAAATTAAAAAAATATTCTTTTTTTCAAAATATATTTATAATTTTTTCTAACATTTATTTTATTATTTTTTAAAAAGGATTTGAGAAATTGTTTTTTTGAGTAAATAGTATTTTTAATCATATAGAGACTTTACCAATATTTATAAATAGTACTTCAAAAGTAGTTATCACTATTCATATTTCTATGTTTAATGGATTGATTATATTTTTATAAATTAAAACATTATAACCTTAAAATTATTTTTTATAGATACTCAGTGATGCATTTATCATACGCCAAGTTAGTGATGTGTGTTGTGCAAACCAAGTCCGTGTTGCATTTAATGTATGGTATGTGTCAAGATAATATCCTTTTTTCTTTTATAGAAATCTATTTTTTTTGTGTTTTTTTATGTACTTGGTGTTGTGTATAATGAAATTCAAATATATATTTTTAATATAAAATAAAATAATTTGGTGTTATATGAAATGAAAATTATCAAAAAAGAGAAATTCATATGAAAAAATTAATTCAAAAAATATGGTGTTTTATATTCTTTCCCTGTAAATGAAATTCTCCTTTGAAATTCATCTACGTTACCAATGTTTTAATAATTTAATGTTTCATTCAAAGAATCACACATAGTAAAAATGGATACTAAAATATCCCTTAAAAAGGGAATGTTGGCTCTATAATGGTTACCAAAAATAACATATAACATGGTTTCCACATGTAAGAACATAGGTTGGGATTTAATATTGGACATGAAGGATAATCATAATTATTTATTACGAGTGATTTATCTTATCAATAATAAATAAGGGAATGATCAAAAAAAAGTGAGGGCCTAATAATTGTAAATCTATGATGATTTAAAAGGGAATATGTTCAAAACAAATTATGTTATTAGGATAACAGATTTTATTTTAATCATTATACTAACATTTATTATTTGTTTTATTGAGCTTTCATATAGAGAAATATAATTACATCATATATTTATATATGAAATTTTCATTCTTTAGTTATTATTTTAACAATTTCTAATTCTCCATTACATCATGTAAGGGATTTCAATAAAGCAACATTGAAGTCTGATGTTCTAAAATAAACATTTATTAGAAATTAAATCCTATAAAATATTGATAGGTTTTACCATTTCTAACTAAATATAATTTAAAATAACTATTGTTTACACATGAATCAGTAAACATAAAAACTAACTCTACTTGTGCATCAATAATAATCAATAATAAAAAAAAATTACACATTAACTAGTATATCTTGTAGGCATATATTCGGCATGAAGCACTTATTCTTTTTCAGTAATTTGTTCTAGACCCATGGACTTGATGAACATGATTGGATTTCACGTGACATGAATAATGATCTTTTCTAAAACAACACTAATATAATTTCCTAAATATCATGGACATACATAAAATATGGTTATTCACTAAATTTCCAATAAAATATGGTTTTCAATACATCATTAATATATAAATACATCAATTTAATTTTAATTTAAAATATTCATGAATGGTTAACGTTATAACACATATAAAAGATGGAAATCCAAAATAGAAGAAATAAGGTCATGAAATCTGCTTAACATTGATCCCCCATGTGTCATCATAAAACCGAACATTTGAATAACTTCATTATATATTCACTTAAAAACATTTCAATATTCTCAATTTCCATAAATTGTTATTGAAAACATATATGCTTCCAAAATATATTTCAACCTTTATTCCATAAATATGATGTTATCTTAAAACAAAATAATTTCTATTGGAATAATGGGTTCATCCTTATAAATCTAGAAAATAAGATAACTTTTATATATGTTATTTTATTATTCCTAAATTTATTTATATAATGATAATAAATTCATAGACTCATAAAATTGTCCACAAAAGGATCAACAAGAATTTCATATATCTTATTTTTACAAAATCTAACAAAAAATTCCCCACTATTGAGTTCCCCATTATCATGGATCTCTTCATATGTAGAAATTTCATATACATACACATTTTCCACTGTCATATGATGTTGTTAGATATGATCACCATTATTAACCATTGGATTTTTGATCTTTTTAGTGAAATTCCAAAAATTCTTGTAATTGAAGCACTGGAGCATCAAAGGTTCACCCAGATGAGTTTTGGTTTTATTAACATATTTATATTACCTTTTCTAATCACATTGGAATTATTCTTTTCAGTTTCATTCCTTAAAAAATTTAAAAAATTTACTAGCCTCTTTAATAAAATTCCCACCATGCTTCTTCCACACATAGAGCACCAAGAAAGGATCATCTTCGTATCTCCATAGTTTTATTAATGTCTATTGAACTCATTATTTTTATTCATGTTAAATCCATGAGAATTATACATAACACCAAATTCCATTTAAACATTTATTTCAAAACATAAAATATCTTTATTTCAACCAAAATATTTATTATTCACATCCTTTATGACATTTGGATTTATTCAATTGATGAACTATCATCCTTACATTCTCGTTGGATGATAATTATAGTATTATACCTCACATTTCTTGTGATATTAGCCTTGTAGGCACTGGTAGATTCTTAATATTTTTTCTCAAAATAATGTAACTCATTTTACATATTCATATGAAGAAAATTCAAAATGTAGTTATTAATAAATATTTTCTTGAACTCAACCCAATCAATTGATACAATTTTATCTTTTTTCGTGTATTCCTGATTAAATTCCACCATGAGTATGCTTCAAATTATAGCCGATAAGAAAATAGAATTAATTTCTCATGATATGAAAACATGATAATAGAGAATATATTTTCAATAGTACTGATAGAGTGTTCAATAATAAGTTGATCAGAAGACCCCCTGAAAAAGGACTTTATTGCATCATGATCTAATCAACAGAGTGATGTTCCCTCCATTGATTATACTGAAGTTCATCATGACTCATATTTTCATATTGACGTTTTAGAAAAGAAAATAGGGTTTTCATTCCATCTCCCAAATTATTCATATCCTATAGAGAAAATTCATTTTATTTTCCCTCACAATCACCATTATCACAGTTCCTACATGTTACAACCATTGACTAAATCCAAAAAGAATAGATTAAAAATCACTCATCAAAAGGTGCAACCACATAATCATGAAATGTAAATTATAGGATTTTTATGTTATGAAACCTTCCTAAATGTATCAAACATTATTTTTATATTATTTTATTCATATTCATGTTTAATTTAAATCCTTTAGTAATTTTTTAAGAGTTTGGGAATCCACAAAGTATATCCCCTTGGGTGTTTCAAAATGCTGTGCAGTAAGGGCCATTTTTTTGTACCAAATTACACCGAGTCTAGACATAAACGACTTCTATGATTTTTTACCCCTACATACATTAGTTCATGGGAAACATCCAGTTGTATTATCTATATATAGATGAATTTCTAGGAAACCACTCACTATTTTCATTACCAAACCTTCTAGGAAAGTTGTTTATACTTTTACTTATCATTATTAATATCCATAGACAAGCCCATAAGGTTATTACTATGTTATTCCCATACTATATTTTAATGGTCATAAAATACTTTTACGTGATACTAACTATAGATTCAAAAACATTTCATACATAAACATTACATAAGAATTTTATAATACATATAAATGTTTTACAAACATGTTTCCAAAACAATATTAGTTTAGTGTCATTAGAAACATGGAAATGTAAACACTGATACATAAGAGTGCAAAATTTTCTCCCGGTAGATTTTCTAAGAATAGAACCTCTATTAGACATATCAGTAAAGAAATATTTCTTCATAACCTATGGAATTAAACAAAAAAGGGGTGAGATAAGTTTCTCGGTAAGGGTAAATAAGGGATACATATATGAATAAAGATGAACATAGGGGTATTATAATGTGATCGTAAAAATAAAATTTCATACCAATTATATCAAATAACCTATAGATGTCTAATGTGATAAATCATGGAAATTCATAAGAAATGAATAATATGTAAATAGACATCATCAGAAAAAAATTGTAACTGAGGAGTAAGACAGGGAATTTGTGTCACACATGTGGGAATAGAAACTTTTATGTCAAGGCTACCTACCATGTCCTTCATAACATTTTAGGCTTGGTCTAAGATCCATGTACCATCTCCATGAATGGGCTAAAACCCCACATATCATATTACTTTTAGGCATGGGCTACAACCCTTGTATATCTTGATTTTGGTCTGGAGATACAACCCAAGCACCTTCATGATTCTGGGTATGGGATACACCCATATACCCTCAAAGATTGTATTCTAATTATCATTACCAAATTCATTATATCTATATATAGGTCCCACCCATCTTGTTGTATAATAAATCATACATGCTCCATAAAATAATAAAACATTCATCATATCATGACCCCTAAATATAGAAATTTTTTTAAACATCTAATCATCACCCATGAAATTTACTATTTATCATTAACATTTCATCACATCATGACCTATGAAAACATATAGGTTTCAAAATAACTTCATGAATGCATAAACCAAGAAAATAGATATGTTTAAAAACCATAAAATCAGTTGAAGTTAAATTAGGGTCAGCAAAATCACTCCATTAAACCATAAACAATTCATTAAAGACTGTGAATGAAATCTGTAGATAACGTCTTACAAGGGAATTATTTACATAAAAATATGTTATCATATATGAAAAATATCATGGAATTATATTTTGAAAATCATTCTTGAGGTAAATATCCTTTCTTTTCTGAAATGGATCTTTCAAAAATAAATCCCCTTGAAAACCATTTTCCTTAAAAACATATATTATAATAATGAAAAAATATTTAAAACAATTTCATTGAAATTATATTAAAAAATTTTATTAAAAAATTTTATTTTGAACATGAAAATAATTCTTCAAATAATAAATGGTTGGTAATCTTATACTTGTTGTATGAGGTAAAAAGAATATTTCTTTTAATCAGTGAAAATGATAGAACATTCCTAAATAAGAAACTAATAAGATGATTACATTGCAAGAATAAGTAAAATAAAAAAATATGTAAAAATTGTATATTAATGATTTTAGTAGAATATAATAATAATACTGGTAACAATTTTTAAAAAACAATTTCTTTAGGGAACATAGATTCTGACTGAAAGGAGGGTAAGGTTGGGCTTTCATAAAAACACATTCTTAACTATATTATATACCAAATATTGAACTAATTGTTCAAATAAATTAATATAACATTAATAACCATAAGAGATGACAATTCATGAGCTTTATTGATATTTATATCATTATATTACATAAACGGAATCATAAACCTAAAAAATCTCAAAATGTGATGAAATTGTTTCAATAAACTCTTACCACATTTAAAACATAAACAATAACCCATCATGTAAGAAAATGTATTTAAATTAATCATAAAATAACATGAAAAGAATAATATTCATTATAAATAATTTTATATGTAGTATATACATCTTATAAAAAATATAGGTGCATAATATGGCATGTGTCTCAATGAAGGCAATTTCTGATGAAATTACATAACCGATTTGTTATATTTTGAATCATAATCCCCATTATTGGAATATAATAAAATGGATATGTAAATAACAAAAGATTTGTCTAAATGAATCATATAATTAATCCATGTTCTGTATACAAAAAAGACAATAGGAATGGGTGGTAAAAAAGCATGTATATCAACAAACTAAAAAGTGATATCTCTCATACAACAGGAATGGGTGGTGAAAAAACATGAATCATATAAGTTTCTCATATAAATGTTACAAATAAATATTCTTATATATAGTTCCATACATGGGTTTTTATTAATATATATTATTGAACTGTTAACAATTCTATATTATGTTTTTACTGCATGTAATATCTGATTTGTTTTTCACATGTGTCTTAATTTGTTATATCTCTGATACATATATTAATATCATGATTTAATTAATTTATTACATTAAATGAATACCATTTATATTTATTATATTTCTAACATAATAATCAGTAAAATATTATATTAAATAATGGAATACAAGGATCAAAAAGATGATAAGTTGTACATATGTATGAACAATATTTTCATTTTTATTATCCAATTGAACGAAAGAATTAAAACAACATATATGAATATATATAAATATATTTATTCATTTATAATTATTATATCATATAAATAATATAATTTCACTAAACATGTCCTTAATACATTCTATATAGTGTGTGAATGAATCCTATCGCTTCGACGGGTGGTAGTCCACACTTCCCCAAACAAAATTATCGTACTTACACCAAATGGAATGAAAAAAAAATATATGTGTTTAAAAAGGAATAAATATACTCAAATTTATAATAAAATTAATATTTGACATATGTAATATCGTTTTCATCCTAATTTCCACCATAAGAGGGGGTAAAGGAAAAATTAACAATAATTTTTTAGTGTGGCGGTAGTTATCCGCACAGATAAATAAAACGTTCATTACCTATTTGATATAGGTGCGTGTAGATGTAGGTTAATAAAATGTCATAAAAACATAATACTATGATTAATATATGGGTTTTTTGGAAATAATGGAAAAATATATTGGAGGGGTGGTGGAAGAAAATTAAATAAAGGAGCTTGATTGATGTCGTTACATCATACACATGTTACTCATTTTTGTATCATAAAAAACGATTACATTGATAGAATTTTTTCACACATGAATGATTATATGAGTAATAGAGGGATATTTCTAAATGTATTTTGAAGATTTTTTCTGAACCTATGTGGTTTGAATGGTGTGAAAAATAGGGAGATGTGGTGGGCTTCTACAGAGTTGAAAAGGACACACTTTGCATTTTTGAAAACATGTTTGGCGTACCCACGTTTTTACAGGACATAAGTCATTCCCAACAAACCAAACAATATAATTTAATGTTAATGGATAATTAATGACCATAAAATTGGTATTTTAAATTTTTATACATCTTTTTGTGTCTTATATTTAATGTTCAATACTTCAATAACCAAATTTTTCTCTTAATCATTTTAAATAATTTTAATGACATTAACAAAAAAAATTATTAAAAATAAAGATGAAATTATTTGTAATTATAAATTAATATTATTAAAAATCTGGGAAACCATTTTAAAAATTATAGGCACATAACAGGATGAAAATTATATAAAAATAATTTCAATGATGGGATAAACTGTGTGTTTTTAAAGTAAAAACATCTAAATTTTTGCTTAGATTTTTTTACCGAATTTCAATGTTAAAAATATTACAATAACAAAAATAGTTTTACTTTTTAATAATATTCTCTAATTAAAAATATAAAATTAATTAAAATAAAATTTAACTTTATATATATATTAGTTGAAAATGTTGTTTTGAATTAAAATTTGGTATTTTCCCTATTCATCAAAAAAATGCTTCTCTGAAAAATCCCAAAAATCAACCATAAAATAATTTTTAAATTATAAATTCGAAAATGATTTTTTTAATTCAATTTCAAATTGTTTTTAAAAATAATTCTTGTATTTTTCATAAAAGGACACAAAAAGTAGTTTATTTGAGAAAATAGTATTTTTAAACCTATAAGGACATTCCCATCCATTATAGAAAATATTTTAAATTTAGTTATCAGAATTCATATTACTATTTTTAATATATATATTAGATTTATAACATTAAAATAAATAGATAAATGTCATTTCCTTGAAACGTAGTGTAACTAACCAACCCCAGTTACTCAGAGTCGGTGCATTATTACATAACATTGTCATGATCACAAAATATCAAGTCTCGAAAGACCGATTAGTTTTGTAGCCTTGGAAACACTAGATATATTCATAAGTATTAAATTACATCATAAAGTGAAAAACTACAACACAATAGTCTCCATATTCCACATGCATATCCCCTCATACTATCCCTTCATGTCATTCATACAATACGTCTTCACATCCTGGAAAAATACTACATAGAAAGGGGTGATCTCAGATGCTCAGTAAGGATAACGATATAGTGGAAACATTAATAACTTAGTATAAACATTTAAGGAAATGTTTAACTAAATTAAAATCCTTTTAACTTTAACAACGACATAATATGGCAAAAATAAAATGAATTAATTCCACTTACTTAATCACATTGATATTCTAATATATGAATAATCACATGCGATATCAATAACATTATTCATAATGATGGAACGCATAATTCCAGACTATCATAACCACACAGTAAAGGCCTTGTTCCAAAAATACAAATAAGATTTTGTGAATGACTTGGGCCAAGACACTAGTTTGTTTCATCAACCTACCGATGAATCGAGGAGCTATAGCGGGCTCCAACCGTCACTTACTATGTCCAATGCATTCCTCATATGAACATGATTAAACATAATAGAAACATTCGTAAAAAAAATAGCATACAAGATGTCAATAACTTCTCCATAAACCATGAATGGTATAAAAACATTACATCCATAGTCAAAGATATCACAAAACATTCAATAAAATATGGAAGTTCTTTATAATAATAAATCAACTTCAAATAAGCGTAAAATCCATCAACGAATGTTCACATAGATGAAATCAAAACTATTTGAGAGAAATATATCTTTTTTTAAATCATTTAAAAGACACATAATTATAAAATAAAAATTTTAATTTGAAAATATCCTTATAATCTTGTATGGGAAGCTTTGACAATTTTATAATGGTGGAAAATAGCTCCACCTGTGGAATAAGTTAAAAAACATTTTTACCTTAATTTGTCGAAAATGTTAAAAAGGGTATTGTTTGGAAAATGACAGAGAGATTCCTTTATAAACATCTTAAAAAAAGTTAAACAAGGATATCAATGAATTTATCCCAATTTCTATAAAATTGTAATAATGTTTTGAAATAAATTTTTATGAAACATGGATGTGGATGATAACGAGGTCCTAGTAGATAATTACATATAAACAACTTCGGATCATAAAGAGATTTTAGAATTAACCTTTACCTTGTACTTTACCTTGGTCTAGGGTAGGTTAAACTCCTATAAAATGTTGAAATAATTTTTATAAAATTATACAAGAATAATATACATTAATATGATATCATATATTATCTTTTAACATTTCTTTGTTGATAATATCATAATATTCTCGTCATTTTGGGTGTTTAACAGATTTGTTTTCCATTATATTATTTGTTATGTGAGTCATAATTATTATGGATGGGATAAATACTATTCATATCCAAAATGATATCATGTATTTAAAAATTATTTTTAATCATCTAATTAAATATAATCTTGAATGAATATGATGGGAAATGAATCCCATCACGTTTGTGGAGACGGTAATCCATACGTATGCTTGAGCGACAATATCATGCATTTTATTATAAAATAATATATAATTGGATGGTATATCTTATATATTGGATCATTATCATTTTATATTTATTATTTATATCAATTAAAAATCAATAATATACCCATCCAATTTATCTTTTATTGAATAAAAATTACACAATGACATGGAGATAGTAAGACATACATACACATGTATAGGATACTGGATTTATTATTTTAGAATAGAAACAACAATGAAAAATGAAGTGGATGAAGAAAGGAACTAGAAAAGTAGATGGAATATTTACCTCTTTTTTGGGTTCTTCCTTTTGATTTGATCAAAAGGGCTCGTTAGGTAGGCTTTATGACTAAACAATTCCTCTAGGATGATTTGAGGGAAGTTGAGAGGATATTTGGGTAGGGTATGGTGGAGCCAAAAGGCTTTGAAGGTGTTAATTGGAGAGAAGGTGGGTGCCCTTTTATAAGACCGGTGAGGGGAACCTTAGGAAAAGTTGAAAAGGTATTTTATAATAAAAACATTTTCAGATTGTAATGGATCCAAAGTAGATTATATAAATTATATGGTGGGGATGGGTATAAAACCACTCAAAAAATAGGTTTTAGACAGGTTTGGGTCACTATATTAACCTTTTAATTTAGATTTATCTCTTAGTTTAATAGTTTGTCATTTACCATGTCACATTGTATTTTTATATTATATGGTTAATAAACATACTATATACACCCAAGAGAAGCCCAAGTGGTTCGGTAATGATACACCTATCATAATATATGTCTTTTGGCCGAACATTAGGTTTTTAGGAATATTATAACAATTTATAATATAATATTTGTATTAAAAACAACTTTATGCCAATTTTAACACTATTTAATAAATGATTTTTTAATGTCTTAAAAACATTATTAATTCGAAAATAATTCATTTATACAAATCATAACAAGTCATATTAGCTTATAAAATTCGTGGATGGAATAAAAACATTAAAATTATATTTATTTTAACATTAATAATACCAATTATTTGTTACTTTCATTAATAAGGAAAATACTGCATCATTATTGTGTCATAACTAAATTTAATTATTAAATGTCTAAAAATTATAAATTAAATACCATTATGTAGAAAATCATTTTTTCTTTCAAATTAGTATTTATAGTCCATTTTACAACATATATAACTCTATGTAAAAGATTTTTTGGTAAAAGATATATTCTTATGTCATTTATTGTAATTACTTTAACTTCATTAATATAAAGTGTCATTATCACATTAAAGTGGCTCCATGGGGTCCCAAAATCGACTCAACGATTCTCATGGTTGACACATGTATCAAACACTAAGGTTAAGACAAATTTTAGTGTAATTTAATATTATTATAATATTATTTTTACCCTTATTTACGGGATTTACCTTTTAGCCATGGTAAATTAAATATTTACCGAAGTTATTATTCAAAATGTCTAAAAATAAAAGTTACATATCTACTCAATTTGAACCTCCTGATTCTAAATATGGAATCCATTTTTCTAAATTCAAAATATAGATGTTTCAGAAATTAATTTAAAATTAATTCCTGTTGTCAAAACAAAAAAGGGTGTTTTTAAGAAATAATAAAAAACAAAACATTGACACTTTCTTTTGTATAGTTTAAATGTGAAATTATGTCCAATGAACTTAATTCTATTAAATTGAAAAAATATAATATAATTATAGTTTAAAATCACTCAAATGCATAATTTATCACTATTAATTATTTCAATTAAAAAAGTTGTTTTTAATTAAAATTTTGTAATTTTCACTATTTATCAAAATATGAAAGTTATCAGAAAAGTACCAAAATTTCACCCTAAACTAATTTCAATTTTATGAATCCAAAAAAGAATTCCATTTTGAAAGATAAAATGTATAAAATTTCATAAAGTGGGTATTACTATTCATTACAACTAGTTTGATTGGTTGTGGTGAGTTAGAACTCGAAGTTGCATACAACACACGCTACTGTATTAATAAAAAAGAAGCGTATCGTGGAAGCTTTGGGTGTTACATTCTCCCCACCTTCAAATAATTTTTTTCTCGAAATTTTTTAGAATATTATATCATAAAAATACTCGGGTGGTTCTTCATCATTAGTTCATCGGGTTCCAATGTTGCATCTTTCATCTTATTGTTTATCCATAGATCTTTTACCAGACATGTCATTCGGTTTCTCAACACATGTTCTCTGGTATCAAGAATCCTGACGGGATCTTTGCAATAAGATAGATCAGAATCTATTTTTAATTCCTCAAATGTGATTACATGCGTTGGGTCCGGCATGTATTTTCTCAACAGTGATACGTGGGACACGTCGTGATCTTTGGAGAGATTTGGAGGCATTTCCAAATGGTAAGATACAACCCTAATTCGTTCTAGAATTTCTAAACGTCCAATGTACCTGAGACTCAATTTTCCATTCATACTGAATCGTATAACTCCCTTACATGGAGATACCTTCAAGAAAACATGATCTCTTACCTGAAATTCCAAATACTTCCTTCAGTTGTCAATATAGATCTTCTGCCTACTTTGAGCTTCTTTAATATGGATTTGGATTACCTTCACCTTTTCTATCATTTCCTCTACCTTTTTTGGGCCTACCAGTTTTCTTTCACCAACATCATCCTAACATGATGGTGTGCGACATCTCCTTCTATATAACACCTCATATGGTGCCATCCTAATACTTGAATGGAATCTATTGATATAGAAAAATTCTACTAGAGGTAAATATTGATCCAACATACCTTGAATGTCAAGTGATCATGATCTCAACATGTCTTCTAATGTTAGAATAGTCTATTAAGATTTTCCATCAGTTTGGGGGTGATAGTAAGTGCTCAGATGATGTTCAATATCCAAGGCATTTTAAATACTTTTTCAGAATCTAGATGTATAACGTGGATCACGACCAGAAAAAATCTTTATGGTTACTCCATGAAGTCTCACAACTTCTTTAATATATAGTCTTTTTAGACATTCAAGTGGTAAATCCTCCCATATAGATAGAAAATGTGCTGACATTTTATGATGATCAACAATGACCCATATTGAATCATTCCTTCTAAGAGTCTTTTGTAGTCCCATGACAATTTCCATCTTGATATTATCCCATTTCCACTCTGGTATGGGAAGAGGTTGCATGAAACCTCCAAGATGTTACCTTCCAACTTTCACCTGTTGAAAAACCATACATCTTGACATAAAATCAGAAATTTCCATCTTTATGTTGTCCCACCAAAAATGTTCTTTCAAATATCTATACCTTTTAGTGCTCCCAGTGTGTATAGAGAAAATGGAACAATGAGCATCATCCAAAATTATGTTTTTAGATGAGACATATTGGGAACACAATGTCTCTTCCCAAATTTCAAAATTCCATCTTCATACACAAAGTCACTCAATCTCCCATCATTCACAGCTTTAATCTTCTTTTGAAACTCTTCATCTTCGGAATGAGAACTCTTTATCGTTTATAGTAATGATGGTTTGGCAACCATTTGAAAAATAATTGATGTTACACCTTCCATGGTTATTCTTATATCCATCTTTAATATATACATGTATATAGGGTCCTTTTCAACTCTTATCTAGTTCAAAAATCCATGATCCTTTCTACTCAAAGCATCTTCCACCTTATTTTCCTTCCCCGGGTGGTAGTGTATCATGCAATCATAATCCTTGAGTAGTTCAAGCCATCATCTTTGCCTCATGTTGAGTTCTTTTTGTGAAAAAATATACTTCAAACTCTTGTGATCATTATATATATCACATTATTCACCACATATATAATTTCTCCTTATCTTCAAAGTAATGATTACAACAGCTAACTCAAGATCATGAGTAGTATAGTTTTTCTCATGAATTTTCAACTATCGTGATGTATAGGTAATAACTCTATAATTCTTCATAATGACAAAACCAATTCCTTTCTTCGATGCATAACTAGAAATAACGAACCCATCATTACGTGATGGTAGAGTCAATATAGGATAATTGACTAATATTATCTTCAGTTCTTCAAAACATTCTCCACACTATTTTGTCTAATAAAATTACCCCTTTACGTGTGAGCTTTGTTAATGGGTTAGCCAATAAGGAAACACTCTGGATGAAACGTCGATAATTACCTACTAAACCAATAAAACTGTGTACCTCAGTTACACTCATAGGCACATGCCATTCTTGGATTGCTCTGGTCATAAAAGGATCAACAGAGATTCCATATTTGGAGACAATATGTCCACGAAAAGAAATCTCCTAAATCTCGAAATCACACTTTCTAAACATCCCTTATAATTCATGTATTCTAAGAGTCTTCAAGATAATGTGAAAGTGATTTTCCTGATCATCATAGCATTTAGATTATACCAAGATATCATCAATAAATAACAGAACAAAATCATCGATATATTCTTTGAAAACTCTGTTCATTAGATCCATGAATACATAGGGTGCATTAGTCAGTCCAAAACGCAATGTTGTAAACTCGTAATGCTCGTACCAGGTTCAAAATACTATCTTCAGAATGTATTCCTCCTTCACACACAACTAATGGTATCCAGATCGAAGTTCAATCTTTCAAAAGTATTGGGATCCATGTACTTGGTCAAATAAATCATCAATGCGAGGTAGGGGATACTTGTCCTTTATTTTTATAGCATTGATTTACCTATAGTGGATACATAACCTCAAAGATCCATCATTCTTCATGTCAAAAAGGACAAGGAATCCCTATGGAGAAACACTAGAGATAATAAATCCATTGTTACTAAATATCTCTAGTTTTTTCATTAGTTCAGATAATTCCACTATTTTTATTCTACAAGGGGTCTTCGATATGGGCTTTGAACCTAGTATTAAGTCAATGGAAAACTCAATTTCTCATTCTGGAGTATGTCCATGAAAGTATTCTAGAAACAAATTCAATATATACTTTAACAATAGGTACATACTATATCTGAACATTACTTTCATCACCCATAGTTATTTCATTCTCTTCCCCCCCCAATAATAGAATTTAGTTGAGCAACTTGGGGTGGATCTAGAAAAGAATCAGGTGGTGATGATTCTTCTATAAAGATAAGGTGTTCATTATCACCATCATCAAAAATAATAACCTCCTTCTTCATACAATAAATTTTCACATCATTATCTGAAAGCCAATCTATACCGAGGATTATATCAAATTCAATCTTAGGTATGATGATGAGATCAGTAGATAAATAATATCTATGTGCTCTAATGGGGGCGAATTCATAAAACATTGTTGCAATGATACATCCCTTAAGAGTTTTACCTGGAAACACCCTTGTTAAATCAAATTGAAAATATCTAATTTTATTAGGAAACTGGGATTATATGAAACAATGTGATGATCCAGAATAAAATAATGCATTTTCTAAACTAGAGGAAACCATTAAAGTACCTCCCACCCCATCTTTCGGAGCTTCTACCTCAGAAGTAGTGATATCATAAGCTTGGCCTTGATCCCTTGTCATTTTCTGAGATAATTTCCCCGAACTCCTAGTAAATTCATTTTCATAATGTCCCATATCCCTTTAATTGTAGCATTGAACATAAATATCGTTTTTCATCCCATTGAAATCATGAGCTTGGTGTCCTTTTTCACCACACTAGTAACAAACCCCCATTCCCTTCAACCAAGGACCGGGGTGTTTTTCCCCACATTTATTGCGGGATGAATAATCACATTTTCCCTTCTTACCCTTATTTCTATTTATAGAGTGATCAGAAGATATCTTCTTCTCTTTCATTGAATTAAATTCGTAAGACTTAGAGAATTATTTCTCTTTCTTGATAGAACTTGAGACAATTTCTTCATACAATGTGAAGGATTGTGATACTAATTCATTAAGGAAAAATGGTTTTATCCCATCAAATAAATGATCATTATTAATTCATGGGTTAATAATATAATCTCCAGCATTCCTCACTAACCTTGTAGTGTTATCCTCATACTTTGCAACATTCTCATTTTACTTTTTCCTCAGACTCAGAAATTGACTTTCCATAGCTGCTCGATGGTCACGTGGAAAGTATTTTTCTATGAAAATCTCTTTAAAATCCCTCCATTGCATATTTGATACTGAATCATCTTCTTTTGTGTTTTGAATCAGTGACCACCATTGATCAGCATCTCTAGTGAGGCGGTAAACTCACATGACAACTTTTTCCCTTTCGCTAATTCCCAAGGCATGGAATATTTTCTCTAAAGAATTTATCCAATTCTCAGATACTAATAGATTTGTAATCCCGTTGAATTTTGGTGGTTATTTTCTCATGAAGCGATCTAACAGTGAATTCTGTGGATTAGTGTGATATATATGGGTATGGTTATTATTCATAACCTTGGTGAGTTGTCCAAATATAGTGATAATCTAATCAGGAACAGTTGTATCGTCATCTCCACTATAATTATCTTGATCAGAAGGGAAATCCCTACATGGAATGTATTCATTGATATGGTTTCCATTCCTTCCACTAGAAGCCATTTCTAAACAATGGAAAACACTAGATTAGTTTATGAATCACAATGAATAATTCCAAACATGTAAAATAATTAACATAAACTGAACAGGTTATAGGTATAATCTATAATCATAAAAATGTTTTCATTGAAGAAGCATATACTCATATACCATTCATAAAGGTTTGTAATGAAATTGATAATTTTCCTAAGAATATCCCTCAGGAGTGTCTTAACTAATAGTACATCAAGGCACATTTTCGTTCACCAGTTCCCATTCGAGTCTTTCTCAAAACGGTGTGTTTTGGTTTTGGGTTTTACCCCAAGGTACATATGTTCCTGATCCACCTCTACCTTCTCGTATCAATATAGGGATGTATTTCATGGAAAAACTCATAAAATCTCTACAGTCACAATATTCTAGGATGTTCCTCTATACTAATCCTCGAAATCTATCGTAGAGATATGTGCTCTAATCAGAGTTTATCTAAATCTACCTTCCAAAATTTATACTAAAATTCATATGATTCCATCTGTAAGGCCCTGACCCATGTTACCCAGAGTCGGTACATTATTACATAACATTGGCATGATCACAAAAGGTCAGGTCTCGAAAGACTAATTAGTTTAGTACCCTTAGAAACACTAGATACATTATCAAGTCTTACATTACTTCATCAAGTGAAAAACTACAACAACATAGTATCCATATTCCACACTCATATAACCTAAGACTATCCATGCAGGTCAATCCTAAAATACTTCTTCACATCCTATGAAAAATAAAAAATTGAAAGGGGTGATCTTAGATGCTCAGTAAGGATAACAATATAGTGGAAACTTTCATAAATAAGAATAAACATTTAAGGCAATGTATAACTAAAACAAAATATTTTTATACTTTAACTTCATCATAATATGGAAAAAATTAAATTAAATAATTCCATTTACATATTCACATGGATATTATACTTTTCGAATAACCACATGAAATATCATTAACAACTTTGATAATGATGGAAGGCATAATGCTAGCCTATCATAACCATATAGTCAAGGCCTTCTACTAGGACTACAAATAAGATTTTGTCAAGGCCTTATGACAAGACATTGGTTTGTCTCATGAACCCTACCAATGCATCGAGGAGCTATAGCGGGCTCCACCCATCACTTACTAAGTCCAATGCATTCCTCATATGAATAGGTTTAAACATAACATAAACATTCTTATAAAAACTAGTATTCGAAATGTCAATAATTTCTCCATAAACCATGAATGGTATAAAAATAACACATCCATATTCAAACATATCGCAATACCTTCAATACAATATGGATGTTTTGTATAATAATAAATCATCTTCAAATAATCATAAAATCTATCAATAGATGTTGTCATAGATGAAATCCAAACTATTTGATAGAAATATCTATTTTTTGAAATCATTTAAAAGTCGCATAATTATAAAATAAAACATTTACTTTGAAAATATCATTATATTCTTTTAACGGAATAATCGTCGATTTTATAATGGAAGAAAATAGAAGCACCCACCGTATAAGTTAAAAAACATTCTTAATTTAATTTTTAGAAAAGGATAAAAAAGAACTTCTTTGGAAAAAAACAGAAAGATTCCTTTATGAAAATCTTATAAAAAGTAAAACAAGTGTATCAATGACTTTAACCAATAGTCTGTAAAATAGTAAGAATGTTTTGAAATACATTTTTAAGAATCATGGATGTGGATGATAAAGAGGACCTAGTAGATAATTACGTATAAACATCCTTGGATAATTAAGAGATTGTAGAATTAACCCTTACCTTGTACATTTAATTTGTAGAGGGTAGGTTATCCTTATGTATAATGGTGAAATAATTGTTATTAAATTATACAAGAATAATATTCATTGATATTATATTATATATGATCTTTTAACATTGCTTTGTTAATAATATCTTAGTATTATCTCCGTTTCAGGTGTTTAACGGATTCATTTTCCTTTATATTCATTGTTATGTGAGTCATAATTATTATGGATTTTATGTATCTTATTCATATCCATAATGATTTCAAGTCTTTAAAAATTATTTTTAATCATCTAATGAAAATTATTCTTGAATTGATATGATGGGGAATGAATCTCATCGCATTCGTGGAGATGGTAATCCGTACGTACGCACGAGCAACAATATCACAATTTTGATATTTAAATAATATATAATTGGATGGTAAATCATATAGTCAGAATCATTATCATGTTATATTTATTATTTACATCAATTATACATCATTATTATACCCAAAAAAATAATCTAATATTGAATAACAATTACACCACGACGTGGAGACGGTAAGTCGTACATACACATGTATGTTGACATGTCATTCAAATGATGGATAGAATAATGAATTTGGTTGTACCAAATTTATAATAACATCACAGTATATATATTATACTGGAGTTATTATTTTATAATCGAAATAACAATGAAAAAGGAATTGGAAGAAGAAAGGAACCAGAAAGAGGTGATGGAATATTTACCTCTTCTTCGGGTTCTTCCTTTTGATTTGATCAAAAGGGATCCATATGTGGGATTTCTGTCTAAAGAAATGCTTGTAAGATGAAGTGGGGTAAGGTTATAGGATACTTGGGGAGGGTTTTTCCGAGACTAAAGGCTTTGAAGGTGTGAATTAGAGAGAAGGGGGTGTTCCCTTTTATAAGAGGGGTGAGGGGTACCTTAGGAAAAGTTAGAAAAATTATTTTATAATAAAATAATATTCGGTTTATAATTGATAAAAATTGGATTATTTAATGTATGTGGTGGGGATGGATCTAAAACCACTCAACCAATAGGTTTTAGATAGGTTTGGTTCACTATATTAACATTATCATTTAGATTTAACTCTTAGTTAAATAGTTTGACATTTACCATGTAACTGTGTATTCTTATATCATATGGTTAATAAACATAATAAATATATCCAAGATAACCCCAAGTGGTCCATTAATGATACACCTATCATTATATAATCCATTTTTCTGAACCATATATTTTTAGGAATATTATATCAATTTATAATTGAATATTTTTTTTAAAAACTCCTTTATGTCAATTTTGACACTATTTATTGAATGATTTTTTGAAGTCTTAAAACATTATTAATTCAAAAAATATTCATTTAAACAATACTAACATGTCATATTAACCTATAAAAATAGTTGATGGCCAAAACAAACCATTAAATTGTATTTATTTTTACATTTATAATATCAATTATTAGATTCGTTTCATTAATAAGGAAAATACAACATCATTATTGTGTCATAACTAAATTTAAATATTCAGAGTCTAAAACTTATAAATAAAATACCATCATACAGGAAATTGTTTTATATTTCTAATTAATATTTATATTCTAATATATCATATATAAACATATGTAAACATTTTTTTTCTAAAAGATATATGGTTATGTCATTTTTTGTATTTTAACTTAATTAATATAAAGTGTCATTATCACTTAAATGTGGCTACATGGGTTCCCAAAATCGACCCAAATATTCCCATTGTTAGAAATATATCAACCAATATGGTTATGACACATTTTAGGTAAATTAATAGTATTATAATATTATTTTTTACCCATATTCACTGGATTTACCTTTTAACCATGGTAAATAAAATATTTACCGATGCAATTATTCAAAACGTCTAAAAATAAAAGTTACCTATTTACACAATTTCAACCTCTTGATTCTAAATATGGAATCCATTTATCTAAATTCAGAACATCGAAGTGTCAGAAATTAATTTAAAATTAATTCCTGTTGTCAAAACCAAAAAGCGTGTTTTAAGAAATAATAACTATCAAAAAATTGACACTTACTTATGTCTAGTTTAAATGTGAAATTATGTCCAATGACCATAATTGGATTAAATGGAAATAATATATTATAATTATACATTAAAATAAATAAAATTTATAATTTATCACTATTAATTATTTCGATTAAAAAAGTTGTTTTAAATTAAAATTTAGTAATTTTCACTATTCATCAATATATGAAAGTTATCAGAAAAGTACAAAAATTTCACCCTAATCAAATTTCAATATTCTAAATTCAAAAATGTTGTCCATTTTGGAAGATAAAATGTATAAAATTTCATAAAGTGGGTATTACTATTCATAATAGCTAGTTTGATTGGTTGGGGTGAGTTAGAACTCGAATTTGTGTACAACACACGCTATTGTAATATTCAAGGAGAAACGTACCGTGGAAGCTTTGGGTGTTACATTCTCCCCTCCATCAAATAATTTCATTATTGAAATTTTTTAGAATATTATTGCATAAAATGACTTAGGTGGTTCTTCATCATTAGTTCCACGGGTTCCAACGTTGCCTCTTCCGTCTTATGGTTTATCCATAGAACTTTTACCAGACGAGTCATCCGGTTTCTCAGCACATGTT
This sequence comes from Viscum album, assembly GCA_963277665.1. Taxonomy (NCBI): domain Eukaryota; kingdom Viridiplantae; phylum Streptophyta; class Magnoliopsida; order Santalales; family Viscaceae; genus Viscum; species Viscum album. The sequence continues at coordinate 1,487,174,637 of OY728129.1, forward strand.
CTCTGGTATCACGAATCCTGACAGGATCTTCGCAATAAGATAGATCAGAATCTATTTCTAATTCTTCATATGTGATTACATTCATTGGGTCGGGCATGTATTTTCTCAACAGTGATACGTGGGACACATCGTGATCTTTGGAGTGATTTGGCAGCATTTCCAAACGGTAAGCTATATCCCCAATTCGTTCTAGTATTTCGATAGGTCCAATGTACTTGGGACTCAATTTTCCATTCTTACCGAATCGTATAACTCCCTTACATGGAGATTCCTTCAAGAAAACATGATCTACTACCCGAAATTCCAAATCCTTATTCGGTTGTCAATATATCCCTTCTTCCTACTTTGAGCTGCTTTGATGTGGTTTTGGATTACCTTTACATTTTCCATCATTTCCTCCACCAGTTCTAGACCTACAAGTTTTCATTCACCAACATCATCCCAACATGTTGGTGTGCAACATCTCCTTCTATATAACACTTCATATGGTGCCATCTGAATACTTGAATGGAATCTATTGATATAGGGAAATTTTACTAGAGGTAAATATTGATCCCAAACACCTTGAATGTAATGTGAGAATGATCTCAACATGGCTTCTAAGGTTATAATAGTCTGTTATGATTGTCCATCAGTTTGGGGGTGGTAGGCAGGGCTCAGATGATGTTCAGTATCCAGGGCATTCTGTAGAATTTTCCAGAATCATGATGTAAAACATGGATCATGATCAGAAACAATCTATATGGGTACTCCATGAAGTCTCAAAACATCATTAATATATAGTCTTTTTAGATGTTCAAATGGTAAATCCTCCCATATAGAATGAAAATGTGCTGACATGGTAAGACGATCAAAAATGACCCATGTTGAATCATTTCTTCTAAGAGTCTTTGGTAGTCCCTGGACAAAGTCCATTGTGATATTATCCCATTTCCACTCTAGTATGGGAAGAGGTTGCATGAATCCTCCAGGCTGATGCCTTCTGGCTCTCACATGTTGACAAACCGTACATCTTCACACAAAATCAGCAATTTCCATATTCATATTGACCCACCAAAAATGTTCCTTCAATTATCTATACATTTTGGTGTTCCCAGTGTGTATAGAGAAATTGGAACTATTAGCATCATCCAACAATTCTATTTATAGATCAGATATATTGGGAACACAAAGTCTCTTCCAAAATTTTAAAATTCCTTCTTCATACACATATTCACTCAATCTCCCATCATTAACATCTTTAATCTTCTTTGGAAACTCTTCATCATCAGTATGAGAACTCTTTATCCGTTATAGTAAATAAGGTTAGGAAACCATAGGAAAAAGCATTGATGTTTCACCTTCAATGGTTATTCTTATATCCATATTTACTAGATCCATGTATATAGGATCCTTTTAAACTCTCATATTGTTCAAAACACCATGATCATTTCTACTGAAGCTTCTTCCACCTTATTTTCCTTCCCAGGGTGGTAGTGTATCGTGCAATAATAATCCATTAGTAGATCAAACCATCGACATTGCCTCATGTTGATTTATTTCTCTGAAAAAATATACTTCAAACTATTGTGATCGGTATATATCTCACATTATTCACCATAGAGATAATTTCTCCTTATATTCAAAGAAAATATTACAGCAGCTAACTAAAGATCATGAGTACTATCATTTTTATCATGAAATTTCAACTGTCGTGATGTGTAGGTAATAACTCTATCATTCTGCATAAGGACACAACCAATTCCTTGATTCGATGCATCACTATAAATAACGAACCCATCATTCTTCGATGGTAGAGTCAATATAGTAGAATTGACTAATATTCTCTCCAGTTCTTCAAAACATTCTCCACACTCTTTTGTCCAAAAAAATAAAGCCCTTTACGTCTGAGCTTTGTTAATGGGTTACACAACCGGGAAAAATTCTGGAAAAAACATCGATAATAACCTACTAAACCAATAAAATTGCATACATCATTTATACTTGTAGGAACTTTACATTCATGGATTACTCTTGTCTTAAAAGGATCAACATAGATTCAATATTTTGAGAAAATATAGCCACGAAAATAAATCTCTAAAATATAGAATTCACACATGCTAAAATTCCCTTCTAATTCATGTATTCTAAGAGTCTTCAATATAATTCCCAAGTGATTTTCATTATCTTCATAGCTTTTAGATTATACCAAGATATCATTAATAAATAGAACTACAAAATCATCGACATATTACATGAAAACTCTATTCATTAGATCAATGAATACAGATGGTGCATTAGTCAATCCAAAAGGCATTTCTATAAACTCGTAATTCTCATACCTGGTTCGAAATGCTATCTTCGGAATGTCTTCCTTCATCACACACAATAGATAGTATCCAAATAGTAGGTCAATCTTTCAAAATTAATGATCTCCATGTAGTTGGTCAAATAAATCATCAATGCGAGGTAGGGGATACATGTTCTTTATTGTTATATCATTGATTTGCCTATAGTCGATACATAACCTCATAGATCCATCATTCATCTTTACACAAATGATAGGGACTCCCCATGGAGAAACACTAGGGAGAATAAATCTTTTATTACTAAATATCTCTAGTTGTTTCATTATTTCAACTAATTCCACAGTGGATATTTATTAAGGGGTCTTAGATATGGGCCTTGAACCTAGAATTAAGTCAATGGAAAACACAATTTCTATTTCTAATGTAGGTCCAAGAAAATCTTCTAGAAACACATCAACATATTCTTTAACAATAGGTACATCCACTATTTGAACATTACATTCATCACCCATAGTTATTTCATTCACTTACTACCCAATATTTGAATTTAGTTGAGCTACTAGGGGTAGATCTAGATAAGAATCAGGTGGTGATGATCCTGCTATAAATATAAGGTGTTTATTATTATCATCACCAAAAATTGTAACCTCATTATTATTAAAATAAATTTTCACATCATGATCTGAAATCCAATCCATACCAGGGATTATATCAAATTCAATCATAGGTATAATGATGAGATCAGTGGATAAATATAATTTATGTGCTCTAATGGGGACTGATTCACAAAACATTGTTGAAATTATACTTCCCTTAGGAGTTCTAATTGACAACTCCCTTGTTAAATCAAATTGAAAATATCTAATTTTCTTAGAAAACTAGGATGATATAAAACAATGAGATGATCCAGAATCAAACAATGAATTTTCTAAACTTGAGGAAACAATTAATGTACCTCCCACCCCGTCTTTCGGAGCATCTAACATAGCAGTAGTGATAAATACTCTTATCCTTGATCCCTTGTCATTTTCTAAGGTAACATCCCATAACGTTTAGGAAATTCATTTTCATAATGTCCCATCTACCTTTAGTTGTAGCATTGAACATCAATATCTTCTTTCATCCCCTTGCAATCACGATCTTGGTGGCCTTTTTCACCACACTTGTAACAAACCCCCATTCCCTTCAACCATGTACCGAGGTGTTTCTTCCTACATTTACTACAGGATAGAAAATCAAATTTTCCCTTCTTACCCTTAATTCCATTTCCAGTGTAATCAGAAGATCTCTTCTTCTCTTTCATTACATGAAAGTCGTAAGACTTTGAGAATTATTTTTCTGTATTGATAGAACTTGAGACAATATCTTCGTACGACGAGAAGGATTATGTTACTAATTCTATATGGAGAAATGGTTTTAACCCATCAAAGAAATGATCAATATTACTTCTTGTGTTATTTATATAATCTCTAGAATGCCTCGCTAACCTTGTAAAGTTATCCTCCTACTTTGCGACATTCTCATCCTCCTTTTGCCTCAGACTCAGAAATTGCCTTTCCATATCTGCTCGATGGTCACGAGGAAAGTATTTTTCTACGATAATCTCTTTAGAATCCATCCATTCCATATTTGATACATCATCATCTTACTGAGTGTTTTAAATAAATGAACACCATTGATCAGTGTCTTCAGTGAGGTGGTAAACTCCCATGACAACTTTTTCCCTTTCACTACTTCTCAAGGCATTGAATATTTTCTCTAAAAAATTTATTCGTTTCTCAGATACTAATAGATTTGTAATCCCATTGAATGTTGGTGGTTGTTTTATCATGAAGTGATCTAACATTTATCTTCCACGCTGGGGATTAAGATGATCCATATGGGTAAGGTTATTATTCATAACCTGTGTGAGTTTTCCCAATATAGTGATAAGATGATCCGCACTAGTTGTATCTCCAGATCGACTATAATTATATTGAGCAGGAGGGAAATCCCTACATGGAGTGTGTTCATTGATACAGTTACCATTCCTTCCACAAAGAACCATTTCTAAACAATGGCATACACTAGATTAGTTTTTAAATCGCAATTCCAAATATATAAAAGAATTAACATAAATTGAACAGTTTATGGATATAATCCATAATAATCAAAATATTTTCGTTGAGGAAGTATATACTCATAAGACCTTCATAATGGTTTGTAATGAAAATGAAAATAATCATAAAAATATCCATCGGGAGTGTATCCAAGAGTACAGCAAGGCCCATTGTCGTGCACAAGTTCCCGTTTGAGTTTTTTTCAAAGAGGTTTTTTCAGGTTTTACCCCTCGGTACATCTGTTCCAGATCCACCTCTACCTGCTTGTATCCATTCAGGGATGTATTTCTTGAAAAACTCATAAAATCTCTACAATACCAAAATTCTAAGATGTTATTCTATACTAATCCTTGAAGTCTATCTTAGGGATATGTACTCTAATCATAGTTCATATAAATATAATTTCCAAGGTTTATACTAAAATTACTCTAATTCCATCTGTAATGCCCTGACCCTAGTTACCCATAGTCATTATCTTATTACATAACATTTTCATGATCACAAATTGTTATGTCTCGAAATACTGGTTAGTTTAGTAGCCTTGGAAACACTAGATGCATCCATAAGTCTTACATTACTTCATAAAGTGAAAAACTACAACAACATAGTATCCATATTCCACACTTATATCCCCTAAGACTATCCATGCAGGTCATTCATAAAATACTTCTTCACATCCTAGGATAAATAATACATATAAATTGGAGAGCTCAGATGCTCTGTAAGGATAACATTATAGTGGAAACATTTATAAATAAGCATAACCATTTAATGCAATGTATAACTAAAACAAAATACTTTTAAACTTAAAATTCATCTTAATATGGAAAAAATAAAATTATATAATTCCATTTACTTATTCTCATGGATATTCTACCTGTTGAATAATCACATGCAATATCAATAACCACTTTCATAATGATGGAATGAATAATGCTAGCCTATCATAACCACATAGTCAAGGCCTTGTCCCATGACTACAAATAAGATTTTGTCAAGGCCTTGAGACACGACATTTTTTTGTCTCAAGAGACCTACCGATGTAATGTGGAGCTTTAGCGGGCTCCAACCATCACTTACTAAGTCCAATATATTCCTCATATGAACAGGTTTAAACATAACATAAACATTCGTATAAAAACTAGCATATGAAATGTCAATAATTTCTCCATAAACCATGAATGGTATAAAAATAACACATCCAAAGTCAAGCATAACACAATACCTTCAATAGAATATGGAAGTTTTGTATCATAATAAATCAACTTCTAATAATAATAAAATCCATCAAAGGTTGTTGAGATAGTTTAAATCAAAACAATTTGAGAGAAATATCTATTTTTTGAAATCATTTAAAATTCACATAATAATATAATAAAAAATTTATGTTGAAAACCTCCTTATAATTTTATAAGGGAATCATTGAAGATTTTATAATGGTGGAAAATAGCTTCACCAACCGTATAAGTTATAAAAACAATCATTCCTTAATTTGTCGAAAAGGATAAAAATGACCTTAATTGGAAAACGACAGAAAGCTTTGTTATGAACAACATATAAAAAGTCAAACAAGTGTATCAATGACTTTGACCCATAGTATATAAAATAGTAAGAATGTTTTGAAATACATTTTTAAGAATCGTGTATGTGGATGATAAAGTGGTTCCAATAGATAATTACGTATAAACAACCTTGGATAATAAATAGATTGAATAATTAACACTTACCTTGTACATTTAATTTTTCGAGGGTAGGTTAACCTCCTGTATAATGGTGAAATAATTGTTATTAAATTATAAAAAAAATACACATTAATATGATATCATATTTTATCTTTTAACATTGCATTATTAATAATATATTAGAATTATCGTCGTTTCAGGTGTTTAATGGATTCATTTTCCTTTATATTCATTGTTATGCAGGTCATAATTATTATGTATGTTATGTATCTTATTAATATCTAGAATTATATCAAGTCTTTAAATTTTATTTTTAATCATCTATGAAAAATTATACTTGAATGAATATGACGGGGAATGAATCTCATCGCGTTCGAGGAGACGGTAATCCGTACGTATGCACGAGCGACAATATCACTATTTGGATATTAAAATAATATGTAATTGGATGGTTATAATATATACAGAATGATTATCATGTTATATTTATTATTTAAATCAATTAAACATCATTATTATTCCCATCCAAATAATAATATATTGAATAACTATTACACCACGGCATGGAGACGGTAAGTCGTACATACACATGTATGGTGACATGTCATTCAAAGGATGGATAGAATAATTAATTTGGTTGTAGAAAATTTATAATAACATCATTGTATATATAATATACTGGAGTCATTATTTTAGTATGGGAAAAACAAAGAAAAAGGAATTGGAAGATGAAAGGAACCAGAAAAAGGATATGGAATATTTACATCTTCATCAGGTTCTTCCTTATGATTTGATCAAAAGGGCTCCTAGTATGGATTTCTAACTAAAGGAATGACTGTAAGATGAAGTGAGGTAAGTTTATAGGATACTTGGGTAGGTGTTGGCTGGGACAAAAGGCATGGAAGGTGTGAATTAGAGAGAAGGGGTAGTTCCCTTTTATAAGAAAGGTGAGGGGCACCTTATGAAAAGATAGAAATATTATTTTATAATAAAATAATTTTAAGTTTATAATGGATACAAAGAGGATTATTTAATGTCTATGGTGGGGATGGGTTTAAAACCACTCAACCAATATGTTTTAGATATGTCTGGGTCACTATATTAACATTATCATTTTGATTTAACTCTTAGTTAAATAGTTTCACATTTACCGTGTAACATTGTATTTTTATATTATATGTTTAATAAAAATATATATATATATATCCAAGAGAACCCCAAGTGGTTCATTAATGATAAAACTATCATAATATAATCCCTTTTTCTGAACTATATATTTTTAGGAATATTATACCAATTTATAATATAATATTTGTTTTTAAAACTCCTTTATGTCAATATTAACACTATTTAATTATTGAGTTTTTATAAAGTCATAAAACATTATTAATTCGGGAAAAAATAATTTTAACAATCTTAACATGTCATATTAGCCTATAAAATTCGTGTATGGAAAAAAACATTAAATTTATATTTATTTTAACATTTATGATACCAATTATTAGATTCTTTTATTAGTAAGGAAAATATAGCATCATTATTCTGTCATAACTAAATTTATTTATTCAAAGTCTAAAAATTTTAAATATAATACCATCATATTGGAAATAGTTTTAGCTTTATAATTATTAATTATTTTCTAAAATATAACATATATAACACTATGTGAAAATTGTTTTTCTAAAAGATATATGCTTTTGTCATATTATGTATTTACTTTAACTTAATTAATATAAAGTGTCATTATCACTTACAAGTCGCTCTATGGGGTCCCAAAATCGACCCAAAGATTTAAATTGTCGGAAATGTATCAAAATATTTGTTTAGGACAAGTTTTAGGATACTTTAATATTATTATAATATTATTTTTTACCCTTATTTACTTGATTTGCCCTTTAAACATGGTAAGTAAAATATTTACCGAAATAATTATTCAAAACGTCTAAAAATAAATGTTACCTATTTACACCATTTGGACCGCTTGATTCTAAATATGTAATCATTTTTCTAAATTCAAAACACACAAGTGGTCGGAATTAATTTAAAATTAATTCCCATTGTCAAAACAAAATGCGTGTTTTTAAGAAATAATTGCTATCAAAAGATAGACACTTGCTTATGTCTAGTTTAAATGTGAAATTATTTCCAATAACCGAAATTAGATTAAATGGTACAAATATAATCTAATTATACTTTAACATTACTTAAATTCATAATTTATCACTTTTAATTATTTCAATTAAAAAATATGTTTTTAATTAAAATTTATTAATTTTCACTATTCATCAAAATATGAAATTTATTAGAAAAGTAGAAAAATTTCACCCTATGAAAATTTCAATATTCTGAATCCAAAAATGAAGTCTATTTTGAAAGATTAAATGTATAATTTTTCAAAAATTGAGTATTACTAATCATAATGGACTGTTGGATTGGTTGTGTTGAGTTAGAACTTGAAGTTGCGTACAATACATGCTACTGTATTATTCAAAGAGAAGCATACTGTGGAATCTTTGGGGTTACACATAGTGTTGCATGTAACGTATGAAAAATGGTTTTTTGTGTTGTATATTCCAAACCAATGATGTGTGTAATGTAAAACACGACGCAAGCTAACTTCAATGTTCTATGTAGAAGAATCTAATTTTTAAATTTGGTTCAATGCATTATTAACATGAGGTTGTGTATAACTCAAGGAACATATGGTTCTTTAATATAAAATAAATTATTTTCAGAGTTTCTTGAAATGATAAATATCAAAAATGTTAAATTATTTTGAAAAAAAAATTTACAAAATCATGGGGTTTTTCATTCTAACCCCTTAAATAATTCTCTCCCAGAAAATTCCTCAGGTTTATCAATGTTTTGATAATTTTATGCTTCATTAATAGAAACCCACCTTCTAAAAATGGGTACTAAAACATCAATTAAAAAGGGATTTTAGGAACCATAATGGTTAACCATAGTAACATAAAACATTTTTTACACAATGGATAACATGAGATTGGAGGGAATATTGGACATGGGTGATAATCAAAAATATGTATACGGAGTCATGGATGTTATCAATAACAAAAAAGTGAATGATCAATGAAATGTTGAGGGAATCAGAATCATAAATCTGTGATGATTTATAAGGCCATCGGTTCAAGACTTTTATGGTAATAGGATAACATATTTTATTCTGATCATTATCCTAATGTTTATTATTTAATTTATTTCCCAACAATATAAGTAAATATATATTCTTGATATATTTATATAAACCGAATTTTGATCTTTAGTTTTTATTTTTTGAACATCTGATTCATCAATTACCCCATAAAATAAAAGTCTACAAATTATCTTTTGTGACTAAAGTGATAAAATAATCATTTAGAAGATCATAATTCCCATAAAATAATGACAAATATAACTACTTATCTCATACTATTCACTAAAATAAAAATGGTTTTTATATTAATTTTTAATCATAAAAATTTACATTAATTGTTAAACATTAATATTTATTCATCAAAAATAATTATCTAATAATATTGACATAGTGTAGGACAATCTGAGGAAATAATCCTTTATTGTCAGTCATTCATGGGATCATGAGACGTTGCCTTGCATGACTTGATTGGTTATCACCGGACATACATGATGGCCCTTTCTAAAAAACACTAATATAATTTCTATAATATGATGGGAATCTTGTATATATGGTTAATCCATAAATATCATTATAAATAATTTTTCCATACAACATCAACACATAAATACTTCATCTGAAGATTAAGTTAATATTCTCATGAAATGTTAACCATATAATAATTTTGAAAAATGAAATTCTAAAAAAATAATTTCATTAAATTATCTTAATATTGATCCACCATGTGTCTTCACATCAAAAGATCTGAATGCCTTCATCATAAATTTCCTTCAAAACATGTTCAGAATCTGAATTTTCATTAATCCTAATTGAAATTATACATGCATTCCAATGATAATTCACTCCTTATTCGATAATTGATATCTTATGATAAAAAACTATTTTGTTGGAAGATTAGGTTAATCCTTGTGAATCTAAAAAAATATAATTATTTAATTATTCCAAAATTAATATAGAGAAGATAATAAATTCATAGAGATGTAAAAAGATCTCTTAATTGATCAATAAAGTTTTCATAGAACATATTTTTTAAATTTTGGAAATCCACACTATATAGTTACATAATTTTCTTGGATCACTCATCCATTGTGAAAGAATATGAATTACCTCTTTCCATTGTATTTATTATTTTTTGGAACTAATCACAATTATTAACCCTTGAATTTGGGAACATTTTAGTGATATTCAAAAACAATGTACAATTAAAACACTGAAGTGTTGGAGGTTCGTCCTATAGAGATTTCTCATTATTTTTATAATTATATAACTTCTACCCATCACATTAGAATTTTTCAACTCGAAGTCCTTACTATCCACATGGGAATCATTTACTAGTAACATTAAGATAATTTTCACCAATATTTTTTTATAAAAACTACTTTTTTATTATAAATCAAACACTGTTGAGGAAAAAGTGAGAAACCGCACAAGTAAATTGGACAATCAAAACACCTAGAAAATCAACTGGCCCTGCCCCACCATAGCACCAGTGCCATGATGAGAAGACTTCAGTGATTCAAGACCCCTTAGCAGATATTCTTGTGCAGAGATGCACGAGAATGGAACTGATGGTAATGTTATTCCCTCTCAACATCCCAGTCCAAAAGGCCTGCACCGATGAAGACTCCATGCTCTGATCCTATTCAAGAGCAGGTCCAAGAAGACTGCAAGAAATGAGAAACAACTCACAACAAGAACAGTTCACACAAGCATTACCTTGATCCAACCACCTAAGATCAAAAACCTAAACAATATATTTACAGATGAACCTAATTTTGCCCGAATCAATTTCTCTAAATAATTCCCTCGATAAGGAATCCATTTCACAATTAGCTCCTTCTAAAATCAGCATCTCCAACGCTAAAGCCAACTGGTCCCATGATTGAATGTACTCCTCGACACTGATCTGGCCTTGATTCAAACCTCCGACCAAAATTGAATCATATTTTTCAATCCATGTGTATTGGTCCTCATTGAGGGCCCCCCCCAAGAGACTGCCCCATCATCTTAGTTGCCTCATCCTCGGTAGCGTTGAGCAATAAAGTCTGTTCTATCACCGGTTCTTTAGAACATAAAAGTAGAACCAGGGGGTGATCATCTTGTACCTCAGACTTCTAGTGTCTCAGAGCCTCCATGTCCATCTTCTTGTTGCTCATTTTCATTGCAGAGCAGGTCTCCATAGGAGGGGGTATCAAGGAATATTCCTTCCTCCCCTTCCTTCTCCAGGAGTTCCTATCACATTTTTGACATGAGTCCTCATCTATTGAGTGAGTGTGTTCAATAATTCTGTTCGATAACTCATTGACCCTGATGTCCTCACCTGTACCAGTGTAATCAGAACTCAAATCGGCCTCTCGGAGGCCTTCAAACCTGTTTCACAAAGGAACCATCATCCGAAACGAACCAGAGTCCCCCTTCTTCCCACGTCCGGTTGTAATAGGAAAATCCCGGTCAGCCCCTTGTCTCCCATTACTGATATCAGCACTGAACTTCCATGCCTTTTCAGTAGAAAATCCAGTCAAGTCCACAACCCCACTTCCCATCGATTAATCCAAGACATGTTTTCCCTTATTCCCCTCGGCTTCCACCTGAACCTCCACATGTTGGTCTTTCCCCGCTTCATCTTGTACCCTACCTACTGAAGGACCCGCGAGATCCCCCCTAAGTCTTTTGAACACATCCGCCACTGCAATGCATTCCACTGCCTCTCCCGCAGGTCGTTCTCCCTCACCCAACTGGCGTGATAGAGGCATGGTCTGCTGTCCGGGGTTCGTAACCTCACAAACCCCTGGATCCTTGCCCTTGTCACTGTCCTCCAACTGACTCTCGACCTTCCCACCCTTGCACCAAGCTTCCCTTGATTGGAGGCAAACTCTCTTTCCCTTCATCGATGAAGACCCATGTCAGAACTTGACCGAAGCATGCCACAGCCTCCTACAAGAAGAACAAAAGTCCATCCAATCCTCTTAGACAACTCTTTGTTTACACATATATTCCTCACCTATCATAATCCAGATAAAATTGACGGGGACCTTCGACACATCCATCTCAATGCATATTCTCAGATTAACAGGATGGAAAACTAATTTCATTCAACTATCCGAACAGAGGTATTTTCAAACGAGATTACCGAGAATCTTAATGATTGAGGGGATTTGAAATGGTAACAGAAGCTTCAGAAGGCTAACTCAAATCGATGCAGATGGCGGGTCGCAGGTCATGTGGAATTCGATCAACCAGCTGAACATGAAGAAGCGGCAGCCATTGCAGCTCTGGGGCGCCCTTGACCAGGCAAGGATGAGATCCTCCTCTGAAAAAAACTGGATCATGATCTGTTTGTTATAGAGCAAGCCTACCGTATCATTCTCCTTTAGATCCCATATGTCTAAGACAAATCGATTAATGGAATCAACAGACAGCCTTCTCTTCTTAAAACGCGCTAACAGAGTGGGCATAAGAAGAGAAGATGATTCAGTGAACTGTAAATTCGAGATTTTCAAATTAAGGAAACCCTCGATGATTTCGGGGACTTTTGGGCAAATATCGATTTTCGGAAAAGAAGGAATGAGATTGGGATTTGAGAAAGTGAGGAATGAATGAATTTTACCATTCTTATTTCCTCAATTAGAGAAAAATTATGTCTCGCCTTCGTATCTCCATAGTCACTTGATTTTCCGTTGAACTCTATATTTTTATTCCTGTAAAAACTATTAGAATAAAACAATACTCTAATCTCCATTAAAACATTAATTGCACATAAAAATATAATCAATGAACCAAATTTATTTTATTTTCAATGTCATTATGAGAATTGTCTTTATTTCAGTAAATAACCTATAAACATTAACTTCTATTTGGATGATAATTATAGATTATTACCTCGAAAGTCTTGTGAAATTAAACTCATAGTAACTGACAAATTTATCATTCTATTGGTTCAACTCATGGAACACTTTTTCCATATTAGTATGAAGTACACACGAAAAGTACATATTGATGAATAATTTCGTTTTCTCATCCCAATCAATGGATTAAATTTCATATTTCTTCTTCATATTCTAAATTAGTGTCCACCACTGGTTTACATCACCATATAACCGATCAACATGTAGAATGACATTCTAAAGATCCAAAAACTGGAGAATATGTAATATCTATTTAGTGGTACATACCACATGTTCAATAATAAGTGGATGAGAAGCCTGATTGAAATATGATGGATGATTACTCATGAAGGACTCAACATAATATTGTTCCCTCCTTTGTTCAAATAAATGTTCCTCCTGATTCATATATAGCGAAATGTGTGTGAGGATATGAACATGGTTTTTATTTCATCTCCAAATGCATTCAGATCCTCAAAATAAAAAATGTTTCATTTTCCCACCCAATCACCATAAATGTGTCTCATTCAGGTTCCAACCATTGAATAAATCCAAAAGGCATATTGAAAAAAATATTTATCATAGAGAGGGACAATACAATAATAAAAATTCACTTATACGGTTTCTATATTATGAATCCATCAATAATATATAAATCCTTATTTCTATACTTTTTTATTTATATAAAAATTAAATTTAAGACCTTCATTATGGTTTATGAAGAGTTTATAAATTCCAAAATCATATCCCACTTGGAGTATTAAACCAAGTGTGCAGAAAGGCCCATTTTCATATACCAGATTACCTTGAGTTAGGTATAAAAAATTTCATGAGTTTTTAACCCTATATATAAATATGGATGAGCCACATCCACTTTTTTAATCATGATATTGATTTATTTCTAGGAAAACACTCACTCTAACCTTTACAAAATATTCCAAGACATTTTCCTATACACTTTGTTATCCATGCAATTATCCTTATAAATTTCCTTAGGGTTATAACTATGGTTTTATAATCATTGATTCCAAAGGTTATCAAAATGTTTTATATGATACCAAATATAGACACCTTAACTTTTTATACATAGAAATTACATTACTTTAGTAGAAAACATAAAAACATTTTACTATGGATGCCCAAAACCATATTAGTTTAGTTTTATTGGAAACATTCCAATGTAATCAGTAGTGCATAAGGAAGATAAATTTTCTCCCATATGGTTCTCCATGACTAGAACCCCTATTATAAAAAACATATAGGATATATATCTATATGGGATTCATCTCCTACCCTCCTCCGGCGTGGCTCGGTGCGGCTCGACGGTTCGGCTTCGGCCTCATCTGGTTCTCGTCTAGCGTGGCTCCACGACGACGTCTCCTGGATCTTGGATCAGAGGTGGCGTATTGACGTTGGCTTTGGAGTGAATCGGGTGGGTCTTGGGTTGTCTCTAGCTCTCGCAGCTTGGTGATGGCGCGTCTCGGTGATGGATTTGGTGGTCTGGATCTCGATTTGGTGTCAGCGTGACTCGGCGGGTTCTGATGGTCTGGTTCTCGGTGTCGGCTTCCAGTGGCTTTCTCTCGGTGTCTACTCCGAAATTCATCAGAGGGGGGAGTTTTGGAGTTTGTTTTAATGCATTGATTTTAGTTTTTTGTTGGTGTGGTTGTATTGGTTTCATCGTCAGAGGGGCCCCATCCCCCACTGGTCTCTTCTGCCTGCTTCGGTTCAACCGATTTGGAAGCCAGAGTGGGTTCTTCATATTTTTTAGTCTTCTCTGTTCCAGCCCAGAGCGGCGTTTCCAACTCAGTCCTGCTCGATTCCCCTCAACGATGATTATCCTTCAAGGTGTGGTTGGATCTTCCAGTCATGGGTGACAAAGATTTGGCTTCTTCATCCTTGGTTTTCCTCCTTTCGGGTTATTGCAGTGATGTTCGAAGGGTGCTTGGTGGTCGCAACGAGGTTCTTCTGGCTTTGGTTCCAGCTATAATTGTTGTGGGATAGTTCCTCTTGGTTTTACACCTTTTTGGCATTTATTATCTACTAGTTATTTGGACATGGATGAATTTTTGAATTGGTTTATTATTATTGGAGGTGCAATGGATCTTCTGCTGGGGAATCCAGACAATCTACAATGTTTTTCTTCAAATGATGTTAGAGTTTTTTGTCTTCATCGTGCATGGATTTTCAGATTTGGGTAGAATCACATCATCGTAGTCTTGTTCTGGGTTGCAACCCCTTTGTTTTTTGATTTTTTTTGTGTCCGGATGTCCTGGAGTCTTGGTCCCCCCCTTTACCCTTAAAAGGGGGCTTATTAAAAATCAATTAAAATTGCGTCCTTCGGTCTATTCAGTCAAAGATCCTAAACACGAGTTATTGGGAAAATCATGACAGTCCATAAGACATGAATAATAATAAGACATCAATTTTTTTCACACATGTACGAATAGAAACTTTTATGTCAAGTATACCTACCAAGTCCTTTATATCATGATAGTATTTCAATAAAACATGTGTAACTGCTTCTGGTTTTGGGTAAAAACCCATTTTCACACTTACCTTTAGCTTCAGATACAACCCATGTACCATCTTGCTTTCATGTTTCTGATATAACACACGTTCCTTCATGATATATGAAATGGAATTAAACCAGTGTAGCCATGGATATTTTATACTTATTATATTTTCCAAATTCATTAGATGGATATATAGGTCCCACTAATATTATAAAAAAATAATGAATACACATCCCACAAGATAATAAAGCATTCCTCATATCATGACCACTAAAAAGAGATATGTTTTATAAAAATCAAATGACAACCCCTAAAATAAAATGTTTATTAGTACAATTTAATCACAACATAACTTATGAAAATATATTGTTTTTATAATCATTTCATGAAATCATAACCCATTTAGATAAAAATTCTACAAAAGCATAAAACATATGGATGTGAAATGGGTGTCATAAGAATCCTTAAATCAAAAAATAAACCATTCAAGAATGAATATGAATGTAACCTTGTATCATTTACTAGAAGAGAAAGGGTGAAAAAAACAGATGTTATCATATATGTAAAATAGCATGGATGGATATATTGAATAAAAATTAGAGTTAAAGATACTTTATTCTTTGAAACAGATATTAAAATCATAAAACATTTTAAAACCCATTTCCATTTTAAATATATAATAGAAATTAAATTCCTTTGGAAAATAATTTCAGTGAAAATTTATTCTAGATACATTTTCATAAAAATTTACCTATAAATCATGATATTAAATCATCAAATAATTAACGATCTGTATGCTCAAACATGTCAGACGACGTAAGATCAACATTTCTTTTACCAGGTAAAAATGTTTCAAAATTGATTCATTCAGAAAGAGATAAGAATATTCACTAAAAACAATATTAAAGGTAAAAATTGTAAAAATTCCATTTAGTTAATTTATTAAAATTGTATAATATTCTCATGAACCGTATTCATAAAGTATTTTTTATGAAACATTTTTTTTACTAAATAGAGGGTAAAGTCAAGAATATATAAAAACAAATCAAAAACAATATTATGTACCAAATATGGGAAAATTGTACAAATACATGAATATATAATGAGTAGACATAATATATTAAAAATCATGTGTTTTTTAGAGATGGGTCATAATATTTCATCAATGGAATCATAAACTTAAACAATATCCAAAAGTGATGAGATTGTTTGAATAATACGATACTAAATAGTAACATTGATCTATAATCATCATTAAAGAATATGAGAATAAATGAAGCTTAAAATATCACAAAAAAAACAATATTCAATATATAACAATTCAATTGATGTATATACTCCTCATGGAAAAATATAGGTGCAAAATATGGAACGTGTATCATGGAAGGACATTTTTAGTGAAATTAATTTACAAATTTTTTACATTATTAATTATAAACCCAATGAGATAATGATAATAAAATTGATATATAAAGACACATAATATTATGTACAAGAACCATATAATACTTATATATGCAGTATAAAAACCACAAAAAAGGAATGGGTGGTGAATAAAGCATGTATCTCACTAAAATAAAACATGAGATGAAATTCCGTTAACTTGTGTCTTGAATATCATCATACTCATACAAGATTCCTATATAATAAATTAAATTTAATCGTAAATATTTTACATAATAATATTCTTATATCGATTTCCATAAATGTTTTTATTATAACCATACATGACACTCTTGTTAACAATTCTATGTTAATGTTTCACTTAAGGTAATATCCTCTTCATTTTTCCATGTGTCTTATTTATTTATATCTTTGATATATATAATTATATCATGATTTAAATAATTTAAACCATGAAATAAATATTCTTTATATTAATTATATTTTTACTACAATAATCATTATAATATATAGGTATGAAATATATTATACCATTCATAGAGATGGTAATCCCTACCTATGCATGAATGATATTTCTATTTTTATTTTCTTATTGAATGAAAGAACAAAAATAACATATAAGTGTATGTGTTTATAAATTAATATTCAATTATCATTATTATATCATATATTTAATATTATTTAACTAAACTCATCCTTAATACATTCTATATAGTCTATAAACGAATCAAATCGCATTGAGGATCCAGTAGTCCACACTTCCTCATTAAAATTTATCATATTCACACCAAATGGAATGTAAAAAATATAAGTATTTTAAAAATAATAACAAATAATAAATAATAATAAAATTATTATCTGAAAAATGTAAACATAGTTTTGATGAAAATTTATACTATGAGAGGAGATAATGGGATAATGGGAAATCATAGTATAATATGGTGGTAGTTTGCTGCACGGATAAAGTGTTTGTTTGTTACCTACTATATGGAGATTAGTGTAATAATAAGTCATGAAATTATCATAAAAAAATCCTAATATATTAAATATAATGGTTTTGTAATAATATCCTGGAATAAAGAAAGTGGAGGGGTGGAGAATGAAAATACTAAAAAGTGTTGGAGAGAAGATGTTACCTCATAATCTATTAACTCGTTTTTTTTGGGAAAAATGCTTATATTCTTCATTTTTTCTCATTGTATGTATTATAGGAGTAATTGATGTATTTTTTGAAGTTTATTTTGTAGATATTGGATAAGGATATATGTTTTTTCGATGTTTGAAGATGAGGGAGACGTGGTGGCCTTTTAATGCGAAGTAAAAAAAAACACATGATATTTTTGGAAACAGTATATCGATACCCATCTATTTACCTATCATACCTCATAAAAATACAAAAAACCTAAATTATGTATGGTTAATGGGATTAAAATGGAATTAATAGGGGTTTTGGACAAGTTTATATGTTGTTTTCGGTCATAAATTTATGGTTCAGTACTTTATTAACTTAATTTATCTATTAACCCTTGTATTTAATTTTAATCACATTAACAAAATGTTTGAAAAAAATAAATCACATGTTATTAGAAATTATAAATTATTCTAATTAGAAATATTGAATAAAATTTCTATCATTATAGTCACACAATTGATAGAAATTATTTTACAAATAATTCTACTATTTTGATGAAACTGCAGGTTTTTAATGTAAACAAATTACAAACTTTTGCAATGTTTTTATATCCAATTTCAATTTGAAATTTATTATTATTATCTAAATTCAATTAATTAATAAAAATATTATCTAATTATGTTTTTAAAACATATTAAGATATACTTTTACCTTATAGTTAATTTAGATAAAAATAAAGTTTTTAATTACAAATCTAGTATTGTTCATTATTCATCCTAAAATTATGTTTGTTAAAAAATCCCAAACAATTCACCCTAAGATATTTCAGAAGTTATAAATTCCAGAAATGTTCTTTTGTTATATCAAATTTAAAAATTTATTTAAAATATATTTAATATTTATTTTTTTATTTTTCATGGAAGGACATGAAAGGTTCTTCGTTTGAGAAAATGGTATTTTTAAATATATACAGACTTTTCCATCAATTATAAATATTATTATTATTGTAGTTATCACAACTTATATAACAAATTTTAATGGATAAAATATAATTTTATCATTTAAAAATTTATAACAATGAAATTATTTTAAATAAAATATCAGTATTGCTTGTAATATAGGCCAAGTTGGCGTTTTGTGATGTGTATTCCAAGTCAATGTTTCATGTAATGTATGCCATGTCAAAAGATAAAATCTGTATTTCATGAAGATAAATATATAATTTATTCTTTTTTATTTAATTATAGAATTTGTGTGGTGGATAAATCAACCCAACATCATTGATTTAATATAATATAATTTATTTTCATTGTTATGTTAAATGAAAAATATTTCAAAGGTTAATTTAAATTGGAAAAATAATTAAAAAAATCTCAGAGTGCCACAACATGTCACTAAAAACAAACTATTTATTTATACAACCAATGATATCCTATAATTCCTAAGTTTAATAAATTTTATTCATGAAGTGAAATATGGTGAACCCTAATTATCACTTAAATATATTTCCATATAGTCAATTCACTCCATGTGTAATCATGTTGATCCAAAAATCACAAGTGCGATCGTTCCATTTCAATGAGTAAGCAATAATATTATCATTAAAAAAAACCACAAATGATTCCATATAAGGAATAAATAAAAAGTTCATTAGGATTATAAACATTTTCAGTGAGTCCCTCATCATAATCGATAACATGATGTACTCATATTGGACATAACTACTACTAAATTTTGTTCATAGAATATAAAAAATTCCCAACTCAAATTTAATGGTAAAATGATATCATTTATATCTTCTAGAACCACTTTTATACCTTAATCTAGATAATATATTATCTAATACATGGATTATTATATTTATTTTCAAAATATACTAGTTTCAAACATTGGTAATTCCTAAATAAGTGAAAATAACAATCTATCTTCTTGGATAATAATACAGAATCACCCTAATGGATTTTATCATTATAAATAATCATTTCATCTCATGGTATTCTAGTTGAGAGTTAAAATCTCCACAAATTATATGATATATCCATTAAAAACGAAATATTAGGGCCTCATACATGGTATCGGCTCAATAAAAAACTCAACATCATGCTCTCCTAGAATCCCCATGTATACCTCAAATAAAACATATTAGAAACGGTCATTAATAAGTTGAAATAATGTTTATTGTACCTTCAAAATATAAAAAAATTGAAAAATATGAAAAAGGTATCCATTGTTTCCAATAGTCAGTTCTATAATTGATTTCCAATATATCCCTCTCACAAACATGGGTATAAAAATCACTCCCAGCTGAGGTGAATGATAACCATCAATAATATTAGTTGATGTTTTCTTCACACCATATCTATAATACATACAAATATACCCACTAAAACTAAACATCTCTAACATAAAGAAAGACTAGAGATATTAATATACACCAATCATGATTTATCTCCCTAAAAAATATAAATATATCTAGATCACACAATTAAGGTTGTGTTTATATGAATTTCCTTATAACGGTTGTCAATTTACAGCTCAAAATTTATATAAATCATGATATGTAAATGATTTTGAAGCACCGGTTCGAATAAAAATTAATGACAGTTTATTTTGTAATATGACAGTACATAAAACTATCGATGGGCATTTATTGGGATAAATAATGGAATGATTGATTGAATTAACATTGAATTACCCTGATCCTATGCCTAGGTATCTATATCAATATATACCTTGGGGAGTAAAACCATATTATCTATAATAACTCTAAAAATTGTAACAAAATATAATTCTTATCCAACCAATATACCTATACCAATTTCCATGCAGTAATCCACTATATAGTATCAAATATCCCTAAGCATATCCACCAGCACAACCACTTGTGCGTTAGGATGATATCTACCAAAATATCATCATATGACTCATTTTAATCATTATTTTTATTCCATTGGTGTTTTGTGGATCTAAAATAAATTATAAAATAATATTACAAATTGATAACATTCTAAAAAAGTTTTATATTTTTGTGAAGAAGAAGATACAAGACCCTAAATATCTTATCTTTCACAACACTGGTTGGAATCATCAATGAATCACATCCAAAAATCATGTTATCCACTCTAGGATTCAACATTTGATCATGAATTTAGGAAAATAATATTGATAAATATGTTCCTATTTATAATGGGGGTCAAAATTATGGCCTTAGAGAAATATATGAGATAATTTATTTTCACTTAAGATTGAATCATGTGTCACATACCATCCTCAAAACATTACACCCTTTTTGTCTCATCACTAACTTGTTATTGTTGAAAATAATATTTCATGAAAATTAAGGATGAAAAGGAAATAATTGGTATCCCCCCTCCTAAACAAAAATTATAAACTTCTGATCTCTATCATCACTAATTATGTCATAGAAGATGTACTTGAAGAAACTATCATATAATTAATTTCAAGATAGAATCACAAAAGAATGTACAATAATTATAGAATATCATTAACAAATTAGTAGTACTAAAAGAATATATAAAACAATATTTAATAACATATCAATATGGATCTAGAGATATTAATATATAGTATGAATAGAATCGATCAGGAACTCTATATATTAAGGTACACCTTATGTGGAAAATAACGGTTTAATTTTAAGCCCAAACTCTCTAGTCACATATATAATGGAAGGCTCACCTTTCAATGCTCCATATTACACATATTGAATCATTTCATGCATAGTATCATAGATTTGATGCCTAATTGGTTTTTCTTGTCATAATATGGAATCCAACTTATTAATTAGTGGGGAATACTCTTATAAACTATCGTAGTTCTCAATCAGATTTCATCACATGTCGTGTCACTGTAATTATAAATGGAAAATGAAAATAATATACTAACCATAAATATTGATATAACAAATATGATACAAATAAATAGATGTATTTTACTACAATGAAATATACACACAAAATCTTACTATGGACCACACATAACCTTGATCGAATCCTCTAGAATTGGATAAATACAATTGAGGATAGAATCAAATAAATATCAGTTCACGTCATCAATTAAAAATTAGTATAAACATTACATAATTACAATCTCATTTACATTGACCTCAACCGTCATGATATATTGTAATACAATATATATGCTGTATTTGAATAATTTATTAACCAGAACCTCTATCATAATTATTGATATCACAAATATCATAATATTTGTTATTGAAATTCTAAAACCAATTTATATTTTAATTATCGTGAATTTAATATAAATAATATGTTTCCAAAATAATGCGTGAAAAAATTTGGTTTTCTACCCCAGGTCAAGAATAAAACCTTATGTTAATAAATCACATAACATATTCATGATAATCATAATGATGTAACACTAAAAACTAAGAATAAAAATACCATCCTTCGTAATTGGAATTTTCTCATTCATGGGTTATCTACTCCAAAAAATCTGCTCCACCTCAAATTATCACAAAAAATACCTCTTATCTAGCATATAATAATATAATGAAAATAGGACTACATAATTATTTGTTGCATCTGTTCCCTACTTCATCTCAATTATGACCAAAATAGGTGACACAATCCTAAAAAACACCACCATGTATTCAAGATGATTCCAAAATCAAATTAAAGTCTTTTAATAAACTATGTATATGATAACATATTTGTTATAATTTCAATTCATTTATTATTTTATTAGAATAAGAGGTCATATTTTAATTGGATGAGGAGGATTTATACATGAGAATACATTTTAGATAAGTTTGAGGAAATTGATTAAACCCTATATTGAAACATTAGGGGAGAATATATACATAAATTAAGTTATAATATTTCTGAAAAGGGGGATAATACCACATCCATAGTTAGCTGACAACACACCTTAGGTAATATTTTGGACCTATGACCAAATTTTTCTAAACAACATGTCTCATAACTAAAAACAATAGTTCACAAGTCAGCCATACCCTCACCAAGCATCAAGACTACATTCCCTATATTGCATACCATCACCTCATGGAATATTAAGAATCATTATTTTTTTGGATTATGCATTCAAGGTTGATGTGATGAAATCCAATGAAAGGTGAACTGACTGGCCCATGGAAGAGGGAAAACAAATAAAACATTGATTAATGGAATGGACGTGGAGATTGGACGCGCGGATTCTAGGGATGCTAGTAGGTATAATTGATAAAATTAATTGTAGAAATATGGGAATTAAGACACAAAATAAAGGATACATGTAGTTCCTCAACTACATGATGCATAAGAACAAACTAAAACATCATCGAATCTATCAACTATAAATTGAATGGATTAGGCACAATGAAACAAGAAACAAATAGATGATAATATTAGATAAATGAAGGATTGAGTCAGGGTAATAAAGAATATTATAATATAAGGGACATGAAATGTTATAGGAACACCAATATGGGATATATAAGAGAAAATAAACCCACAAAAAACCATCACAAGGGTATGAGAGATGGTTGGGTCTTCATTTATAGAGCATTGTTTTGTTGATGCATGAGTCCAATGAACCAAGAACCAAACCCCTGTGTCTATTAATGTATCAATACCCAAATAATGGATCAGAAGAAAACAATTATCACCAACAACCTCATCCATGGATGATGATGACAAACAAGAATGAGTGAAGAATAACCTCATCTACATTGAAATCAAAAACTCAAAAACAATATGGATTAATGGTATCCAAACAACTGAGCAGTATATGGAGGGGTTAAAGTCAAGGTTGATTAGGGAATGGTAACTGAATAGAATAAAAAATAAAATAAATATAATTGATCCTCAAAGATTCAATTCAAATGTTTGTAAATAAAAAAGCTCATGATATCGTGGAATTATATGGGTTGAAAAGTCACATGGAATACCCACATGTGATTTTACAACAGGTTGATCAAATACATGAAAAGAAAAATAAACAAAAGAAATTAAGTTTCTTAAAATAAGGCCTTGAATCAATTTCTCATGTCATATATGAACTCCATCTATAATTAATTTCTCATCTATCTATTATTAGAAATTTTCCCTTATGTGTACCTCCATATATATTATTATCAATTGTGCAATGTCACTCAATCATGATATGCATAAAATTTAGTAGACCTATATAAAATGTTTCCCTAAAAATTATCATACACAATACATGAATAATGCGATAATCCAAAAATTTAATAATAATAATCAATAATCGCAAATTTTAAAACAATATTGTTTTACAGTCCACTAAAGGGTGTTAATACATGATTCTTTTCTTATAAGGGTGTATCTATTGACATCACATAAACACAAACTAAGAATCATTTCACAAGTCATATCATTAGGGTATGTAATCCCATCATTGTACACTTTCCAACTAATATGTAGAACATCCAAATAACAAAGTCTGATATATTGGAATTTCATCCTTGTATAAATATTCCATGGGAGTAATAATGTTCTATAGTTACAAATAGTAATGGTGACATAATCCAAAGGTGAGAACACATAAGAAGACATTGTGTACTGACCATAGAATTAAATGTGTTCATGGAATCCTTGGTCACAGAAACACACTAGAAGGATAAACATATCATGACATTGGATTAATAAAAAAAGTTATCATTTCATTCCAAGGAATAAAAACATACATATGGATATTTCAGCCCTATAAATTTAGGTATTACAAAATTGTAGTATGTCCCCCTTCCATTGGTAATATCATGTGGTCAGGCCTTATATACATCATAAATAATTATTAAGTTTATAAGGGTATTATGTTTCATGTTCAGGATGGAATTATATACAACTATATTATGTGTAGAATTACTATGACTATCATAATATATAAATATTATAAATTATTTTATAAAAACAAAAACTATGCAAGAGGGATTTATAACCTAGGAAAATTAATCCTTCTGCAATAAGGTCATGTTGTCCCATATACATTACCATAACACATAATGTACTTATCAGTGGGTTTCCATTATAACAAATTCAATTAAAATTATTGTGTAATATTTTGAAAATAGCATTTAAATATAAGTTAAAATGATTTCTAAATTAAGGATTATAGACAAATAAAACACTACCTCGATAGATACATGTTATTAAGAGAATATCAATAACCCTATTTAACATTTAAAATAGCTTCTAGTATATAAGGAAACTCACAAGATTCATGTTGTTTAGGATTCCAGTTGACCTATCATAATTACACAACTAACAAATATCCAAGGAGACTAAGGTAACATGTGTGAATAATTTACATCATAACATAAATCACGGTAACCCATTATATTGGTCCTTAATGTATTAGGGTTATCAATGTTAGTTAAATAACATGACCATTAGAAGTAAAATCATAATTTTATAGTTATAAAATTTTAAAAAAAGTCACTATAAGTCCTTATCGAACAAAAAATTTTCAATAAGAAATAGTCCAGTTTAGGATCATTATTTCCATACTAGAATATAGAATTTATATGACGCCTCAACTGAATCATGAATAATACATCAAGAATTTCTCTAGACATCTGACAACATAACTATAGGATATTTCTTATTTTTGATCATTGGATTTTTATAAATAAAGTAATAGTAATAAAATACCTAAAAAACATGAAATTATGGAATATTCTATAACACATGGTGATTTAAAAAATGTAACATAGATTATATTGAACTGGGAATCAGCTATACTCGAGGAAACCTCAAATGACAAAGTCCAATTGATATATAAAAATTATAATGAGCTACACCACTATGAGGGAGTATGTGTGATGGGAGATTGGTGTGGTTTAATTATTAATTATGCAGTGAGAGGTGTCTTACCTTTTAATAAATTATCTGTTAATTGAAATTAAATAAACATTTAAAACAAGTGGGTAAACACTGAGAACCCACCAAACATCAATTGAGATTCTTGTAGGAACCACGTACCCACTCCAAGACTAGTACACACCTGGTGGCCGTTGTTGATTTATTGTCATCCTTCCCCAAGTAGCCATTACTATGCCACTAGGTACTCGATGGCAGCAGTAAAAATGATAGATGTCCATGTACACTATATTTTCCATCGCAATGGACACCCAATCCCCAACTCACACACTCAACACTTATAAATTATCAAAATAAAAAATATTTTTGAAAATTATAGATTACATTTACCTCAAAAAAATTTGGGATGTAATATATAAAATTTTATGTAATCCTACAAGCATTACATATTATTGGATTCTAAACACTTTGGGGTTTTTTTCTATTTCATTTAGTTATATGTAACTAATTATCACTTCCCCTATGATGAACTCCATTTTTATATTAGACTACCCATAAATTTTTAATTACATTTTTAATTTTGAAACTATTTTTTTTAACATTTAATATATTTATGAATTTTTCATATAATATTTTAACTATGAGATTTATAGGATATTATAGATTGTGTATGAGGTTATGGTCAATATTAAACTTTTTTGTATTGGAAAATAGAATTAAATAACAAAATTTACTATTATATCTTCCATTTTAATTATTATATAGTGTATAATGAATTTTTTTTGTTATAGTGGGAGTGTCACATGCTAGTATCCTTGTATTCGACGAATTATTATCATTTATATTCCATTTGGATGAATTGTCTCAAGATTAAATCAATTGATTAGGTGATGTATCCCACCACATTACATAGTATTATGTATGTTTTATTCTAAAATAAAATATGAGTGTATGTATTTCAAACAATTAGTGGAAAATTAACTATTTAAATTAGAATTCATTTTCATATATAGTTATATTTTGTTTAGTTTTTTTATAGAATAATTAAATCAAATAATGTTACACATATTTCAAAATTTTTATATTAAAATATATATAATAAGTGTGATTTATAAATAGTTAGTTTTATTCAAGACATCCCAATGAGAAATCCTTGTGATTAGCTACTATGTAGCAGTCATGAGAGAAATAAAAATAATTTTGATAAGTACCATTTTAAAGTTAATATACCCTAATACATCCTACATAACATAATAATTTCAACTATAAATAATTTTATTTCATTTTTTTATGGTATTATATTGTTTTTTTCATCCTATCTTCTTAAATATATTTACAAAAAAACAATAAATATTGATTAAATAAATCATCCACTTCAAACCTGCTAATAAATATTTATAGCTGCAGTAATTTATTGTTTTATTCTATATTATTATAATAAGTACACTCACAAACATATTTACTAAAAAATTGTAGTTATTTTTCAAATAATGTTTTCATATATTTTTCCATAGTATTATAAAATATAAATCAAAGTCAACAATAACATCTCTATTTTATTTTATTGACAAAAATATCAAATTATTCATTGCATAAATTGCCTAAAATTTTATGATTTATGAGGCATGAATTAATTCAGAACATTTATGAATATTTCAATAAACAATTGTAAAATAGTTTAAATGAATTAATTATGTAAAATAATGGATTATTTTGAGTCATTAATTTCTCAAAAAAATTATTTATATTAACACTATTTTAATATATATTCACTTTATCACAACATAAATCTACAATGAATCATTTATGAATATTATTAGATATTATGATTTCTTAAAAATAGTTTTGGCTAAATATACGTGAACATATGTGTCCCAAACCAACCCAATGGGGCATGAACTGAAACTACTCCAAGACAACCACCATATGCCAGGGGATGGAGATATTCACTGAAATCCACAACTAATATGGGTTTTAGTTACATATTGTACGTGTACGTACACACCCATCAATCTCCATGCATAAGTGAAAATAAATAAAAATAAAATATGAAACATCCATAGAATAATACATGCATGTAAAATATCTATGGAATACAAGAGTATAGAAGGTGTAAATAGAAATGTAAAGTGGGAAAAAACACATTATTGATGTCTGTCAAATGATAATCGGTAAATTTGAAAAGGAAGAAATACCAAGATATATTTATTACAATTATTCAAAATAAATTGTTGTAGAAGCCAGTCAAGACTCAAGGACCATGTCATACTCTAAGGGACACTTGATTATGGGACCATCATAAGGTCATGAGAATGAAATATTTGCATCAGATATCCTATTAATGATCCCTTGAAGTCCCTTCAACTAGCGCTTTTTGTCTTGCGAAGGTTCCGTGCACAACCACTAGACATGGGAGGGAAGTCAGATAATATCACCCTGCTCATTTGGTTTTCAACTGGAGATCACTTAAAACCCCATATGAAAATACAATGAAAATAAGATGCAAATATCCATAAGGTTGAGGCCTATTACGATCTTAAAACTCATATGATGTATCATTGATGGGGAAAATGGTTGTCCTCAAAAACATTCATGAAACATTGTGAGGCCCCCATGTGTGTATAAATTAAAACAACGAAAATAAAAGGGAAAGGGGAGGTAGCCACTCACAGTCTTAAACATCACATGATGCGCCCATGGCGATCTGAATGACACCAACAGACCACATTAGCATGTCTACATCATCTCACAAAATCTCTTCATCATTTCATCCTCATCATGTAAATGGCCTCCAATTTTTCCAGGAGAGCTCACACATATTTATTTTCTATCTAAAAAATATATGCAGTAGTCCATGAAGTTATTACACTTCTATATAGGGCCTGTATTAGTAATTTCATATATTAAAAATAGTTCGACTATCTTACTATGACATTACTCTTGATATTTTTCATGGCTCCCATACATGGTAAAAATTATAAATAAAACAAAAATTATTTTGGAGCCTCTTGGAAAATTCATCAACATCCTACAAAATAACCTGGATAATAAATCCTTATATATTGTAAAATCATAGAGATTTCATCATAAGATCAAGTGAACGCCTTTCCAAAGGAACCCTGATATCTCAAAGGAACATGGACATGTAAATATAAAAATATGACATCTCCTTTTCAATCCAACATAATTCAAAAAAATTCACATTAATTGGAACAAATCAATCAATGGAGGTATTGATGGGGTGGGATCATCATTACATAAAATAAGGCAATGATCCCAAATATATCTATGTAAAAAACTCACGAAGACATGCGATGTGATATCCCTTAGCCAACTCTTGCCAGGATACACACGATATTCACATCACAAATTTATTAACAATTGGGGTCATGAGGTCTACATACCCACCACCCTATCATGGAAAATGAACTTCTACATACCTCTTCATGGATAAAATTTCTCCAGATGAGATATAATCCCTTTTTCATCAATGTTCCATAGTTTATTTATCATAGTAGTGGATCTCTCGACCCATAAGAATTCAATCAGATAACAAACCGTGGAATAACTAGTAAAAATATCAACATGAATGAGAACTTATCATGTTTACTAATAGATCTCGTGATGGAATTATTGTATGATAGATGAAGAAAATACTATACACCTTATAAGTCATGTGATATGTAAATTAAGAAAATATTAAACACATCTAATGCACTAACAATATAAATTCTAAAAAAATATTGAATTTCGGAGACTTATTTAAAGTATATAAAAATGACTATCATGTTCTTTATGTGAACCATCTACGAAATGAAATATTACCCGGACATGTATCTCAGATCTCAGGACATTTCCTCTGTATACTATTTGGGTTTTGTGATGTTCCTCAGATATGTTATAAAAGGGGTCATGGTGCCACTTTGGTATTCCACTGAAGTCTCAAAAAACCCTATGGGATCACAATTCAAGTATTGTTATTTCCTTTAGATGTGTCACCTAACTCATATAATGGAATAATAACATTTTATCTGAGTCCCAGGGTAGCACATGGTCATGTTAGTCGGCTCACATTACCTCCCTCAAACATGCCATCCAAGCATCACAATGTCCTCTTTACATGTCTGCTAGGACATTCAACACCCATTGATACTTGTAACATCTACACTCAAAATTCCTATTATATGTGAAATATATCTATCTTGATTACACCTCAGAATAATTTTTGGATCATGTGACACCCCCTCGACAAGTCAACTTGGTCGTGTAATGGATTCTGGGGTCAACCATTTAAGTATGTTGATGACCTCTAGACAATCCATTAATGATCATGAAATAAACATCCTATATGACAACATGATTATGATAAGTCCTCATGACATATCCACTGGACCACATAATTTAATTTGGTCATGTCAAACCAAAAAACTCTTATATATCAAGAATGATATAAATGCATATCGAATAAAAAAAATAGTGTATGTATGGTGGGAATGAATAAAAAATCATAGGTAATACAAGGAATTTATAACCTTATCGGTCCTATTGGTGTAATAATGTATTAATAGGGAAGTATTAGATTTTATAAAATGATCATTGGAATAATGTGATATATCACTATTTTATGGGAAAATCATTGTGCAATCTTCAAGTAAGGGAACTATGACAACTGTGATTTATGCAATAACAAATCTAAGTAGGACACCTCTCTGAGGATTCAGATCTATATAAATCTCTCATTGGTGGTCCCAGTGTATATGTCTGACATCCATATGATATTTTAATAATAAATTTTCATCCATTTTTCTATCAACAAGCATGGATCAATTGGGATTAAGGTGTTGAAATAATATTATCATTTGAACAAGGAACCCCTACAAAGACTTAATCAAAATTAGTATATATGTCGAAATGCATTGAACTACAGGAAAACCGATTTCTACCGTAACTAGGATTTGTAGAACATATTCCTCTGGATCAATCCTAAACTCCAATATGAATCTGCATCAGTATGTGTACCACCATGTCTGGCATTTCATACATTGAGACCCAATCAATACCGAGGGACAATCACTCTACATCATCCATTAGTGGAAGGATATAAATCAATGTATGATGAATTTTACTAATCCCATAACCATGATATGTAGAATTCTTCCATATGTCTGAAGCTCTATATTTAACATCCTATAGTCTATAGATGTCCATAAGTCCCACATCCATATGTGATGAGACTGATTAGTTTCAATCCCATTATTCTCACACTGAGTATAGCTCATGGGATCTCAGTGAGTTTCAATTGTCATATATATCACATGAGGAATTACTACTATCCAGTGAAATTCTAGAATGTGATCCCCAATAAGTTGAATGATATAAAACTCTCCCATACGAGAACATCTACCTTGTGGATATTCCAATGGGAACAAATGAACTAAGGTATCTCTGATTCCAACAATAACTAGGATACATATGATGTATTTATATTTCCTAAGATCATATAGGAAACCACCCTAATTGTTGGTTCAGACATTTCTACAAAATTTAAACCATAGAGAAACAATCATTACCATAGATTGATCATTCAAATTCATCCATAATTTGAATAATAAATCAAACTAACAATGAAAACTCTGATTCTCACTATAATAGAGATATGTAGGATGTCCCCTCGAGACTCTAGCATCAATATCTGGTTGCATAGAGTACTCATTTATGTCCTTTTAATATGAAGTTAAACAATATGATATTAATGAACTAAATGGATTTTGATTCCACCAATAACTTCGATACAATGGACACCTCATAATGTCTCAATCCCCTCCTCAGATTACTAATCACCTCCCTTCAGGGTAGAAAATTCTGAAGCTCCTAGTTATAATGATTCAACGCATAAGGTCACTACCCATCACTGAGGCAAACAATTTTCAACCATAGATATATAAATATGGATTCATAGATGATATTTCCATTATTTTTTATAAAGTGATACTTATCCCATAATCATTTAGATAGATTAAATTTCCATTAATTGGGATTAGCAATATATTTTACAACTTATATTAAATATATGAGAGAGTCCTAGTGTTGGAAACAATTAACTTCAAAATCGGTAAGAAATATGAACCTCCCATCCTCTCGACCGTCATGAATCCCCAAGATTCAATGGGACTGAAACCCCATTTCAACCCCAAACCATGGAAAGAAGGAATGTGTCTTGTTATAGATGGGGGATCGAGTGGTAGTTTTCCTATGACAATTATGTGTGTATATTACTACAACAGGCATAGGGGATGCTCATATTACTATCCCCATTCATGAAATCCATCATGATATTTCAATGGGAAAATTAGGATATATATGGGTTCTTAACTCCCCTTCAATCGAATATATCCTGCAATACATGACATAGATATAAGATGCGAATGATTATGTCACTGAACAAATTTATATAAAATGAAAATATATTTATGAAAAAGTTAAAGAACTCCCCTGAAATATTCTAGCACTAGTTTAGTTATAGGTACCGGTGTATAATCATATCCTTATATCATGGAGAACTCAATAGTCTGTTCATTATTTCCAAGTGTTTTCTCTAGAGAAAGCTCTCATTTTTACACCCATCCAAGTGGATTATCATCATATTATGATAAAGGAAGAGGCATCGAGCAGTATCATATTATCATTCATACTATGTAAAATTAGAAGAGATAGGTGAATGCCAAGTGATAGGGGATGAAGACTATTGAAAAAATATGATGGAATATTCTAAAGGGACAATATCCGACTCATATCCGTATTCTGGCTGGGTATCACCACATGAGAGTGGAACAAGCCTCAAATATGTTCATATGTAAATCCAATAAGTCTAGTTGAATATTCCAAATGGCTAGAATATGGAATATATCTTTATTCTGGTTGGGGATAACCATATTATAATGGCACCAGACACTAGATATGCTCATATTTCTCTTAATGAATCTTCATGGAATATTATTACAGATCAGAAACTCCTTGTGCATATTACAAATTCCACCAATTAACAACTACAACATATTAATTTTTAGGAAATACATGAGGGGGCTCATATCCCTTAACCCATTTTGGAGGTCCATTATCATATTCCCATGAGGAATGTGTATTCATACTATGATCATATTCTAATTCCAATTGGGTCTCTGCAGTTTAGAGGATCCCATGACTCGTTCCAAAATCATATCCCTTCGAATAACTGATTGTGGAATATTCTATTGGGTCACAACCTTGATCATACTCCCATTTTCATTTAGGCTGATCATGTGAGAAATCCACATGCCTTGAGATAGGTTCATATTATTGTGAACTAATAGATAGGTCATTGGAATATTTGTGAACCTTCCCAATAGTTGTAACATACATCTTCAACACCAAATGATTATATGAATATTACTAAAATCATCATATTGTAGGTTCATATATCTAAAATACTCTAAAATGAGGGTTGTAATATTACTCCCATGATGTATATTGAGAACTATTATCCAATCATGGTCAATTTCAATGTCTGTGAGGTCATTTAAGACTCATTTCAAACACCATAGTGATCCATTAACTCTTTAAACAAAGTAGAATATATCATTATAATGGTAGTCCTCCTCATGGTAGTGTGGAAAGGGATCATAGTGAATCTATTCCGAACATCCACCGTGGGGAACCTCTCTATGTTGATATATCTCATGGACCATGAAATCATCCCTTTACAGGACATTTTTATATATAGAGGTGTTAAATACTATGACCCCTTCATATATAGAGGATCCCAGAACATTAGATTTAACAACCTAGAATTCCCCACCATCATCCTAATGAACTCCACTCTGGTCGTTAGGTAGACCTCAGAAGAATATTCTATGGTCTTAGTGTATGGAGTTGTGTATGTATAATAAATAGGAGGAAGAAATTAATAAATGGAGAGATTTATCCATGAAAATCCACCGCAACATGGTCTAACCATCACCACATTAGACTATGAGATCCTAGAAGAATGAAAAAGGAGTGAATTTCTTATCTATGCTAAAATATAAGGTCATCTAATTTTTGATTGAAGGATCATTATCACCCATACTGATGATATGGGGGTAACTATTAGTAATTCACCATACTCAATTATCAGCATACATGGACGATATCTCCATGGCTCATATCCAAATATGGAAAATCACCATGCAAATTTGCAACATGATTTCCACTAATGGATCATGAATCTTCAACAACATATCGATAAATACATATAATTTATTTTTATTCAAGTATGGGGTAAGAATGAAGAATTAGAGTTTTCTTCATGACTAGAATAGTAGATCCTATCAAATTCAAGGACATATACAGTTTTAGCCTCCAGATAAATCATGGGACTAGTTTATGAATGTACCTGTTTTTCACAAATATAGAATTTCAATGCATAAATGATGCTCAGAAATCATGAATTGAGGGATATGGTAGCAAAAAAGTTCGTCAAATTATCCTCTAGAAGAAATGAGAATACATTTTCAACATAGAGACTAATGTTGAAATCATCTAGAAACCAACATGTAATGATTTATTTTCATCATGGGATTATATCTCACCTACATCTTATATGAAAATAGCTATGTGGATTTAAGAAGGCCAAAATTGCATCTGTCCCATAGAGGACCCATCCTACTATGTAGGGAGAATCTCTACCACCACTTTCAACCCATGGATCGTGAATTCCCATGAGAATTAAAGACATACTCTCACAAGATGTAAACAAATACCAATAAACTTGGTTATGTTAATTTATATCTTGATCACACTCATCAATATCATAATTCCCAAAAAAGGACATAGGGACCTCAATGGTGATTCCTTGTCCTCACAATCACCCTGGGATGGAGGAATTTATATCATAATGTTTGTCCGTGGAATCATTAAATCCCTAACTAAAATCAATGGATCCACTACAACATGACCAACCAAGGACAATAGATACCCCAAACAACCCCAAATCCATAGGGATGGGAGCATTTTCACAATCTTCATTATCACATATTGATTCATTCTTATAGGGGTTTGGTAAAAAATATCAAAAGTTCTCATTCCATCACTTCCTCCCCCCGAATGATAATCCTATATTATTCAGGTCCCATTCGACAACCATGATCAGAAACACCCTCAAGGACATCATTTATTTACCAGGATATCAGGTTTAGGCAATGAAGTTGATCAAAATGTAGTGGGGTTGCAAGCCAAAATAATCAATATGGCCAAGGGTTTTAATAGTGACCATGATGAAGGCAGTGCTAAATCAACACACTATGTTGATTGTAATTGAACAAAAACCATTTCTTCATATGATTCTATGAATTATATCACTTCCAATATCGATTATATTAACAACCAAGGAACAAATGTTGAAGTATACATCATGGAAAATATACCCCGAAAGGAGGGTGATCTGGAAGAACCAACTGAGGTTGCACGCTCCCAGAACTAGAGGACAGTCCAAAATCTAGAACCTCTAAATAACAATTTTCTACCCCCATAAATGATCAGTGCCAAAGAAAAAGGGAAATGTGTGTCTACATGCCAATCACCATATAGACGAGTTTAGGTTCCTCCCATTGAGGAATATCTATAAAAATATGAGAGTTAAGTAAAAAAACTCCCACAACTAAATAAGTATATATAAGGTGTAATATCTTATTGGGTATCATCATCATGATTATGTGAATATCCATCCTCGCATAAGATTTACTCCACCAATAAGGGTGGAATATGAGTGTCAACTTTTTTCCAAATCCAAGACACTATTCTACATAATAAAGATTTTGAAAATGATCTTGAAATCCCTCTTTTGTGGTGAAAACATATTCCTTGGTTCTGAAATCATTTTTTCTTAGCACCAATAAAAAATTAGAGGGATTTTAAGGCAGGGAAAACCCATCGACTAGAATCCTCTCACCCCAGATGAAAGGATGGTTAAACAGTAGCTTCCCCTGAGTAACAAAACATCATCGAGTGCCTGGATAATCTAAGGGAATCCATGGAAGTGAGGTACATACCTATACAGCCAGAATGGTGTACATATTCTAAGTGTGTGGATGACACTTTTACTCCACCATATATTGTAAATCCTACCTCTCTAACGTTGATGGTGAAGGAGATTCCAAATAGAATTTTTCACACTTAATATTCTGATTTGGGCCAATGATATTCCCTAAAGATCATCCAATGGTGACATAGATGAGGAATTTTGTGCAGACTCTGACCTGGAAAACCTCTTTTTTAATTCATCTTTCACGCGGGATCCGTTCCTTGATAGTAAGACCTTCTTAATCAATTCCTTTATTAGATATTATATAGTCCTCAGGAAATGATAATTTTCGACCAAAAAAACAAAATGCAATGTGAAAATGATAGTGTTTCTAACAACTTATCTATGTGGAAGGATTTAACATACTCTCTCATCATCAATCTCCCTTAAGAATGTTTTTTTAGATCTGTATGAAAAGCCTCCGAGAATATATATAGATGACTCGAATATCAATAATGTTTATAGGTGGATTCATTGAGTATATAAAATTGGTAAATCATCACAAAGACACCATTTAGTGATTTTGATCAAAATATAGTGTCATTACCAAAGCATAGGGGAAAATTCTTAGCAATGTAGCAGCTGCACCTATCACCATCAAACTATAATTAGTTCCCATCGAATCACCTAGGTAGGTCCCAATACCCAGAACACCTCCAACTTTGTGGTGAAAAATCTAGAATCACACTCAACGAGAATCATAATTAAATCAGGTCTTCCTATGTTTTGAGGAATGGATTAACAAATAATAATCTTTCTAAAATTAATAAGTCTACAACTATTTTTTAGTATCCAAAAACATAAACTACATAATCTTGCACATCATTGGAATCTTGATGAGGTTCACTAAACTAACCTTGAAAACTATTGAACCTTCTATTGAATGATGGGTCATAATATAAATTAATTATTCATCCTCAGTGATTTCATTCATGTATTTTTAGATTCATGATGGGTTTTGTTTGATAAAACCTCAAAGCATATGGCAGGAATAATCATTTGAAGTCAAATGAATAGGATGGTCTGTAGAAACTCTTGTCCGTGGGTGTGTGGAAGTTTGGTAACTATATGACTCATAAAATAGTTGACAGATCTTATGCTACAATAAGGGAACAAATTCAAAGACTGTTAATAGATCCACCACCTTGTGATCTCATATAAAATATGCCTTCTAATGATGGGTTTGACCACCGAAATAGTAATAAATCTATGAGGAAGATTGACACATTGCTCTAATGCAATCACTCATTCTTTTAAACTTCTTCCCTATCATATATGTAGAATAGGTGCCACCCCAACGAACATGATCCTCATCTAATGAATGGATCATGTTATTTTCTATCAATTTGATAAATATGGTACAACCATTATTGAATGATAAATATATATCAAAATTTGGTTTTTCCAAAACTAACAAGGGATTGGGTGGTTGTATAAGTAGGAATCAAGGATATTAGGGATATCACGGTCCTAGATGAACACAATATTTCCATCAAATACACTTGGATAATATATATGAAGTTAATACCCATGGTCAGTAACTATAGTGAGATCAAAGAAATCATAGAGATGTCCCAAAACACCCTTGAAAAAATCTAAACCTAGTTATATTACACGAGAGCCTAAATGGGGTTCAATTATCGGATCAACCCATGAAACAAGGATGGAGGGATCAATTGAAACCTGGGGAAGTAAATGCTCCTACAACCACATAACACACAATAGGCCCATATAGATCATTATTCTGTGTTCTTGAGCCACATGTCCTTGAGAATCCACACCACAGAAATCTGAAAACGCTATCAAAATAGTACTCCATTATGTCATAGGTAGAGTTTTCCATTACAAAACTCAATCCATTAAGCTTTACATAATTCAAAATAT
Organism: Viscum album; assembly: GCA_963277665.1. Classification (NCBI taxonomy): domain Eukaryota; kingdom Viridiplantae; phylum Streptophyta; class Magnoliopsida; order Santalales; family Viscaceae; genus Viscum; species Viscum album. The sequence continues at coordinate 1,487,212,593 of OY728129.1, forward strand.
CTTATGGAGGATCCCATTAAATCCCTCAAAATCCCATTATAATTTTAGATAGATTCCTCTGTAATCAAGGTCTATTGAATGTAGACCGTGTCAACTGAATTTCATTTTTCTATCTCTTTCAGAGAGCATGAAAGTGAATATGTCATTAATGAAAAATCATACACTCTAAGTGTTAGGATGTTTTTATAATGTCAATTTTTGTATGGAACTTATAGAGAATGGATATAGGATCAATATTATCTCAACAGAAGCCATATGATGTTTTAGATATCATGGAGGTGGTTTTTCTCCAACAAATCATACCAGTCAAGAGAATAATAAGTGTGATTGAAGACCTCTCTAGGAGATCAAACTCAAAACTCAATTTGGGGAGATCACATCTAAAACTATGTTTTTAGTTATCCAGCAAGGCAGTGTATACAATTTCCTTCTTAGAATTCCCAAGTTCTCTAGCCACATGGTTGTACTGGTAACATTATGTCAATGATTAAAATACAACCATCGATGGAAATATATGTGCTGTCCATATTTGATAATGACCCATTGAAAACATGTTAGGACACATATTATAAATATGTCCTCTATAAAAATGGAGGAAAACAACCATGATTGTTGGTGATACACAAGTTTCATCCCCCAATAGCTTAGGAATATCCCCTACAAACCCTTGAATCATGCTCGATAGAGACTATGTGCTCCCTGAAAATCTATTTTGGGTTATAAATAATGTCCCAGAGATCCACGATACTCTTATCCCCAATTATAGTGTTGAAAATAATCATACAACTAATATATCAACAATGAATCGGATTTTTGGGGATGATAATGTCTCTTCCCATCACCTACATCAATCTCATAGTGATATATAATCTCCTAGATTTCTAGATTCATCTGAATGTTCCACAATATAATCAAAAGTCAAATAAGGTGAGGATAAACTCTAGAACTAATTATATAATATTGAGGGAGTTCTCTCCACCACCATTTTTGATCTCATATAAACAAATAATACAATAGGAGAAGACCTATAAACTAATCGTATTAGTGGCACCATATTCCATGATGCTAAAGAGATTTTAATTGGATTTCGATTGAAGAACTGATATTTTTCATTTGGAACTATATAGAAATTCATATAATGAATGCGGAAGTGGCTACACAAAATACTATCCAACCTAATGAGCACCAAGGATTCAATTTTGTATCTTGGATGATGCACCCCACTCATGCCACCAATGTTGTGGGGTAATATGAAAAATTTATCAAATACAACATTGATCGAGAATTTCAATTCCCATTAGGGATTTTCAACAAATTAATTTTCAAGAAAAATAGTGGGATGATTGGGGTCTATGATGATTTCACAGAACATAATCAAAATCACCCAAAATAAATTTTTTCATTATTGATCATAGAAATATTGATTGATGAAATTTTAAGCTTCTATGAATTTTTATTCATGGATGGTAATGAAGGGTACAATCAAATAAATATAGTCCATGAAGATGAAAAATCTACATTCTTAAGATCTCCAAAATGGATATTTTTCTATCAGGTCATTCATTATGTGTTTAGAAAACAAGTTCCACATGCCAATGTGACATGCATCATATATTGAATCCATTCATCTAATGGATAACCAACTGCTATGTCGATGACCAGGTTTTCAATCATCAATAGTGATTTGATCATTTCATGGATAATCAAGGAATATTCAATAAGATGTGACAAAACATTATGAATATGATGTCACTAAAATACGATGTTGCGGTAATATCAGGGAAGTTTGTTATCATTTTAGTACAAAATCGTGATATCTAGGTTGACCTATTGAATATATGTTATTTCAAGAAAATCTAATCTCATAAGAATATCAAAGAATATAGTGCATCCAAGGGAACCTCTCTTATATTTGTTGAGTCATAAATAACTTGTCCACAAATCACACCCCTTCACTAGGCTACTGAATATGAGAATCACTTATTAATGTGACGATGATTGTCAAGAATCCTTTAATGGACTCAAATAATACTAACTACACCCACCCCTTAGGTTTTCTCTTATGTAAGAGTGATCGATCATTTTGTGTGTCTCCAAACAGGAATGTTCTATGGGTACTCTCCTCACATATAAAAATGGTTCAAGAAGGGGTAAAATTGTAAAATACCTTAGCAGAACAATACTAGGTATTGGGACATGATACATTTATGTTGAGACGAAATTCCATGCACTTTACATTATAAAGAAAATGTTGAGGCATTACGTACAGTATCACAAAATCCATATTTTCCCTCATCTCAATCTTCTATAGATTATTCTTCTCTTGCCTAAGTTGACTGTGTATTGGGCCTAATGGGAAGTCATTCTAAAATAATTCAACATTCAATTCCCCTCACAAAAGTTACTGAAACGGAAATCTCTTGTTGATTTATTGATAGCTATTCATTCCCTAGAAAATACACCAGTGGATAATGTGATTCCATATAATGATTTATTATATTCCCATAACACTCCCAAAATATTGGACATGTATTTTGATAGAGTGTCTGGATTTATTAGTTGAGAATAGATGGAAACTCCAAGGCCAAATCAAGATGGTATTGGGATTTTATTTTTCAACCAAGACAAATTACTTTTTCCTTACACATTATCACTATCCAAATGATGCACAAATAATGATTTAGAATACCTAGCCCTCGTCACTAGATTGGAACTTCCCATGAATTTTCAAATAAACTACCTAAATATCAAAGTGGATATATAATTAGTGATATAGAATATCAATGAATAATATTTCCTTAAAAAGGAATAACTATACCATCTCACTGGATATGATAGAGGACTAATGGATGTTTTCCCACTTGATCCCATGTTTCATCATGTACTCTGATCATAGAATGCTCACACTGAAGCATTAGATAATGTTTCCAATGTTCTAGATGAACAAGATCAGGAGGAAAGAATCATTCATATATCCCATCCATGAATGGTATATTGAATCCTTGTATGTGATATGGAAGAAATCAATATTTTTAACACCATCCTAGTTTGTAATTAAATTATGGCAAACACTTGGTGGATGGGGCCCATAATCAGTTATCTCCAAAACAAGAGTCCACAAACAGGTCGAGTTGGATGGTAAAACATTCATTGACCCATAGATATAATCACCATAAAATATATTCCGAATGAGTATAAATTCCTCTAAATGTGAGGATTGATAGATTCCTCCTTAAATTTGTTGTCACATGATGGAGTTTTCTATTATAATGTATGTCCGTTCAGGATCTTCCAACTCCCATAAATCTAGGACAAGGATCCCCACCCAAATCAGACAGATGGGATATTAATGCAACACCGTGACATATGTCTTTGTGGAATTCACCATGGAGTTTAATTAATGACACAAATTTTAAAAAATAATTTATACCCCCACGTAAAATTTACATACAACTAAATATTCATAGTTGTTACCTATTTTGGTACTGGATGTTGTGATAACCAATCCCCCTACCACAATTAAGAAGTTCTAGTACATATTTAATATAACCATATTTTTCTCGACATGGGATTAGGTTATACCATAAATAATGTCAGGATAAATAAAATTATAAAATTCTTAAAGTCCCATATTATTACTAGGTTTTAGGTCCCTTGCGACATATTGAAAGACAACAGCTCCAAATAATGTTCTATAGTGTTTTTTAGATTAACCAAGATGCCAATACAATGTCTAATGTTTCATCGTGATATATTGTAATGGTAAATGGATAGATAGAGGCCTTCAACAAGACTCTTTGAAATATACTCAAATATATTGTGAATAAGGATATGAATTCATTGCTGAAAAGGCTTCTCCATGTTTTATGGGATAGCCATACGACCATATGTACTGCTACACAAGTAACTCCACAATCATTGGTGTGTGAGATCGAGGTTGTGTTACCCACAGAGGTCCAAATTAATTCACTCTAAATAACCCTTTCTGAATTTCTATCTAATGAATAGATATGAAAAAGTGACTGTTTGGGAGGGATCGGCTCGATGAGAACAGGTTGTGTCAATTTCACGTACATGAGGTAATTATAATTATACCACAAGGGCCTTTAATAATATTGTTCACCTCTATTAATTTCTCTATGTGGAATATGTGTTGGAATATAGTACCCCAAATATACTAGGAAAAAAGCATCTGAACCAGGAACCCAATTGGGAAGGACCTTATATCATACATAGGGTATATCAAAACTGAGCCTACTCATTATCCACAACTGATTGAGAGAATGTAACACCTGCCACGAATGAGATATTCCTCATGAAATACATTGTACAATTATCATCAAATGATCATAAATTTCAATTTAAATCTTTCAATTCTTTTTTTACATGATATAAACCTTTTAAAATATCACAGTTGAACATGATGTTAAACTTTACTAGAAGATCCTTATCACAGGACATTAATTGGTATATATGAATTCCATAGAAAATGAAGTAAAAGCTTCATGGGTCTGTAGGACAACGTGTCTCTTGAATCCTTCCAACATTGGATACATCGTGATGCCTGAAACTCTAAATCGTTGGCCCAACATAAAAATTCATTTTCTTTCACATCAGGTGACCCTCTTCCTTACCACGTGACATAATAAATTACAGATTCATAAGTCTCCTATCCCCACTCACATCAGGTGATCAATGTCCTTAACAAAAGACATTAACATGAATGGATATTTTCTATTATGAATGAAATTATAATATATGGGTTTTATATAACTACATTTCGATTGATTCTCATTTTCTATGAGATACATAAGGATGCCTTGATTCACAATCTTAGTCCATCCACCATATAATGGAAAATACCCATGTCTTATATTTAATTTTCTCTAAATAGTCAGTGGAACCCTTTTCATTACTTGTTTATCCCACAAATCATAGCTCACATGAGCTTAAGTGATTTATTAAGTGATCCCCCATATAATCATGGATTAAAATATTATGATAGGATCATCATGGTCTTGAATGAAAGACTATAAAAGCAATAAAATGTGTCTCTTCTAAATTACATAAAATAACATGGTGTTTTTTCTTTGAATGACAGAAATCTATACATTCTTATGGGCCTCACCATAGAAGACCACTGTTGTTATTTTTAGTCTCCTATAAAACATATATTCATGAAATACATGTGATTTGATTCCTGGAATCAATATATATGTAGTGACACCTAGCTCTCAAATCTAGTGTCTAGTCATGAAAAATATAAGAATTACTAAATCTCTTTATATATTCAATATTTGAGTATAAAGTTCAAACTTCAATAACTATTTTTTGGTTGATTATCATTCCCATGAGATATTAAGTGATGTTATGATTTTCAACCTTGGTTCTAGCCAAAAATATCATTTTCGCATCAATAAGACTGCATCCTTATCGCATGATGTCAAAACGAACAGTTCATCAAGAACTATGTGTGGTTTAATTCCTGTCATCACAAGATATGTACAGATATATAGACATCTTGTATTGGGCATAGTTATAAAGATCATCATTAACAATTCATGCCACCATTCATGGGCCAAACCATTAGATATTATTCCGTTCAATAACAATGAGTGGCTTGATTCCTTTCATCATCTAAAACACAATTACTTCAAGAGAACCAATAATGGATCTAGCTGCAATAATCGATAAAACATACACTCCAACTATATTGGATATCAGTCTAACAATATTTATTTCTACAATTGAGCCATATCTACGTACGTCCTATATGTTTTCATAATATATCATATGAAAATTTTAACTCCTGGTCCCACACCCTTTCCGTTCAATAATGAAATGAATTGAAAACAACATAGTAACCTGAATTTTTAACTAGACAACAAGAATGTCCTTACTTCATCATGTTAATATGTAGGGAAAATGTCGAGGTTTCATAACATTAAAACAGCACAAAAATAATTCCCTCTCAAAATGACAATAAACTGGGAATCATAGGTCCTCACTGAATTACATTAATCTACAATGAAATTGTAACGAGTTATTGATGATTATCTATGCAAGCCATCACCAATCTTTTATCCCATATCAAGGGACCATGAGAGCCTCATCTTGTTCGACCAAACTACAAGGTGCTTCCATCAATATTTAAAATAACTTTAATCCATAACCAATGATTTATTATTTCAGTGTATTATATCATTTCAACCATCCAATGCCCCTATAAAGGAAACCCAACTTTAAGGAACCTTTTTTTACAATGAATTTATATCTATGGATATATAATTTGCACCAATGGCCATCATCCAAATGTGTCACTCTAAACAATTGTATTTCTCATACATGTTAGGCGTAACATATCCTTGGTTGAGCAACACACCTCACCATAATATTAACTACTCCTGAAATCATTGTTCCATTTAATTACTCATGATTCAGAGACCTTGATCTAGGATTTATATCCTTTTGATCTCCGTATAGGAATAATTATCTGGTACTTTTGAAACATGGTATCCTAATTGGTCTTTTGTGTCGTATTATATATTATTTCCACAATCACAATGACCTTTAGCCACATTCAATTTCCTCAAAGTAGTTCTCTTACTTAATTATAATAGCTTGCCTATACCTGATGGTTTCCATGGTGCCTTCTATTTCATCTTGTGAAATCTGGTTAAAAAAACTATCATGGATCTTATTCTGGATCTTTTCTTGTGTGAAAATCTACCCCACATGAATTGTGTGATGTCTATTCTATTAATCCCCAATTCCAGGTACATGCCCTCTGTTAATCTTTTCCGAATGATATGTATGTTCAATTTCCCTATCGAGATCATGGGAACTGTGATAAATAGATTACTTTCCCTTATTTAGCATAATTCAATCAATGAGGATGAAAAAAAATTTATAAAGGGAATAATAATTCAATGGGACATCTATCAAGCTCATTAAATGATCCATGATTTAAATTGTAAAACATATGGCTATATTATCTCCATTAATATTGATATAGGAAAAGCCTATGAACAAATGGACTGGTCTCTCACGCATAAGGTACCTAATACAAAGAGATTATCAAACTATTTAATTGATATTTTTTTATGCTTTTATTCTTCATGGATTTATATTTTTCGAAAATGAACAGTAATGGTTTATTCATTTCTGTTAATGGAATTGTGACACAATTTCTCTTAGAATCTTTATTCTAATGAACATTTCTATAAGTAGATTAATTATAAATAGTATATAGTAGGAATTTTATTCCATTTTAGGTTAAAAATCATATTCAATTCTTATCCCACCTAATGTTCAAGTCTTATATACAAATATTTCAAATTGAAATAATTATTTAATATATAAGATCAAATATAATATCAAAATATATTGAAAATAGAGTGGTAAAGTTATTATTTATGATAAAAGAATGGTTGTAATCTCCAATAGGTGATTGATTAAAAGGTTAAATCAATTGAATGCAGTCTTAGTTTCAACAGAAGTGGAATACCTATTGATTATATTAGGGCTCTGATATCCTCTAGTAGACTGTGTGTTTATCACATTAACATTTTTGTGGAATGGATGTAAATAATATAAAAAACTAGAAGTTTAATTTTATGTAAATCATGGGTATAATAACTCTCATAAATAGTGTGTAATCCTGAATCCATATACATGTTTTATCCCATAAAAAGTTTCATATCACTATCATTTCATAGTAGGTAAATATCAGAGTTATGTTCATATGCGATGATCATCAAGATGGCTGGTGCCATTGGAAATCTTGGGAATAGAGGACAATACCCAAAAAGGAGGGGGAATTGAGGTTTGAATAATTTTATGTACCATGCATGGCTTTAATGTAAAGATTTTATGGCATATTATGGAAGGATGATCTAGATAGGGGTAATTTACCACAATGAAATAAGGAGAATAATTTGAGACCAACAAGGGAATATCAACCACCATATGTTCCCCGATCCATCCCCTCATTCCAGTGTTTGAAAATAATACTCATTGTATTAATGGACATAGTGGGATCATCTTTTTGAATCACATCTGGGATGGTTGAAAATAAATTTTTAATGGGGTTTCCTACTAAGAACATCACCATACATCACACGACTAGGTACCATAGCTTCATCTAGGAAATGTTTTCATGAACATGTGGAAATTATTTGATCTCAATGATCTTTCCTCTTCCCCTGACACTTACCACTTCATGGGATCAGTTTATAGTGATTTCTTATTGAGGGATTTATTATAGATATAGATGGTTCCAATAGAACATGCGAATTTGGGAGAGCTTTGGGGTTATTAATTAATCCTTTCCAACTAAAATTTTTTAGTGTGGGGTGTTAAACACAGTTATCCTTCTATATATGAAAATATTTAGATAAACAAAATTTATATTGGGAAATAGTGTTCACATTGCACTACTCTGATGGACGAAACCACTAGACATACATTCTTTGATGGGTAGTCAGATAACCATTTATAGTGCATTATCAGTGCCTTTAATGGTGTTTCTTTTCTCAATTTCAAAGGAATCGATTTCCATGAACAGTGGTTTTGGGGTTCGAGGTATTTAATGACCAAAATTTTTATCATTTGAATTTACTTTCTTAAAATTATTTCATATATTCTAAACCATGAAGAATCACTCTGAGACCACAATACAAACAATATAAATGGAAAATGATTGAAATAAGTAGTATTTCTGGAAACTGAGGACCCCATACCAATGATAGAGTAACCCGACCCATGGCATAATTACCAGACCAATATGAATAGTAATTAGGCTAATATATTTTTAACCACATCAATGAAAGTATAAAAATAATTTATGCATCTTATAAGTGATAACATGATATAGCTTTATCATTTTATTGGTAAATAAATATTTTCAAAAATTATTAATTATGTTGTTTTATTTTTATAAAACAAAAAAAAATTATTTATAATTTTAAAATTAATACTATAAATTTTAATAAAATTGTTTCATAAATTAACAATTTCTTTTCTAATGACAATATGATATTTCCTAGACCATAAATAATTATTTAATGTGTTATAAATTATTTTATAATTTCAAAATTATTATTTCCCAACTAAATGGAGACTTTAATAAAAAATAACATTTATCAATTTTAGAAAATTATTTTTATAAAATTGAGTACATTTTTGTGTTCTACATGTGTATAAATTGTTATGATATTTTTTTTCATGTTTTCTAAAATACATGAATTTTTTTGAATGGTAAAATATGATAATTAATGATACAATCTAAATACCTGATTTTATGACTAATTGTTGATGTAAGGATGATGTATTCCTAAAACCACTTACTATAATTCATAATTTTAATATATTATATTATATGGTTCATCTATTCATAGTACTGATCTAAAACAATAAACTAATGAATAAAATAATTAGTAAATGTCTCTCTCCACCCCTAAAAATACAACCCATTACCACCTCTTCACCTAGCACCATGAATGAATTGATTGCTAACTATTTTCTACACAATACTCTTTCCATACCCCTACCTCATGTCATGGATCCCATGGTCTCCTCAAAAAACCAAACCCTCTACCCTATGAAGGTTCTCAATGAGGATAAATTCATAATGTAAAATCCTATTTCCTTTTCTTTTAATATCCTATCATGTTTTTTTCCTTTTCTTATTATCTCATCACCTCTCCTGATTCAAGTGTAATGATAACTGCATTATCTTATATATAATAAAATGGTATTATTTTAATGTAGTAAATCTTCATCAACACAATTTTTGTCTCTCCATTATTCCAAAAATGAAAACGTCACCCATGAGGTAATGATTTATCTCCATCGAGGAAGAAAAGAATTAATTTTGCATTTATTCCATTATGGATGGATATAAAACCATTTTAATGTTTGAAAAATGTTTTAAAATTTAATTTTTATTCTTTTTTATGATCTAGGACTGACATATATAAATAATAATAAATAATAAACCAATACATGATCATTGTGATTGATAAAATCCAAACTTAATCCATGTAATTATCAGTAACTATTTATCTAATGATTAATCGACATTCCATATACAAAAAGATGTACAATATCATTTAACATTCAATAATTTGATTAATAACATATAATGGAAATTATGGAAATTATCCTTTTTTTACATGAACATATATACATGTATACAAGAGAACCGATCATGAAAACCAAGATTAAAAACACAGCCAAAATGACATAATTGAACTCTATAACTAACTAAAATAAAAAAACATAATTTATTCTTTACTATATTAATGTTGTGAATTTTTTGGGAAATAACGTAAGGGGATTCTCAAACACATGTTCTTTTCTTTGGGATATTCATCTTCCATTACAAATTGAAGTGTAGAAGTTGTTTAATATTCCAAAAATATGATTTATTTTATATTTAATTTTCTTTTTTGGGAAATAAAATTTTCCTATATATTTTTAGTTAAAATTAAATCATTTTTCCAGAATAGATGTTCTTTCAAAAAATAGAACATTTACTTCTCTTGATATAATTATTTCTTTAGTCAATATTGATGATTATTATATCATGTATTCTATTCCTTTTTTTTGAACCTCAGGGTTTATTAATGTATGTAAGATCATGAAACCCATTCCTTTCCATTTTTTATTAGGAATAATATTGATATATGATCTAAGTGTAAAGCATGAATATGTATGTTTTTTTTGTGAAAGCTGTGCTTGGAAATATATAAAACTCTATTGCATTTGTTAAAGTAATATTTATCATGAAATAATATGAAATATTCATGAACATGGTGCTATATTTGATCACAGAGATAATGTTATGATTATGGATATAAGATATGGGTGAAAATGATGGTATCTTTTTTGAAACTATGAATGGTATTTGACCAGAACGAAATGGTGTTTAATTATAATAAATTTTCACATTAGATGCAATTACCTAATGCTTCCCCTCAATATTATAACTACGATACCATGCTTATGTTATGATTGTTATTATTATTCTAACCCCTTGTTATATATATATTAATTTCATTCTATATCCTCTTGATGGGGTTTTGCCTCACCCGTTCCATTGATGTATATAGTAACATGATTAATTGTATTAAGTAGAACACAATGTCCACTATGAAGCTAGATAAGATGTAATTAAATAATGTTATTGATTTATTATGTAAATGTTTTATATGGCCTTAGTTTTCATATGATACAATACCATTGGATCTTGGATTTTTAACTCTTTTATTTTATATTACATTAAAATGATTTTCTAGTTATGTATGAAAATGTAGTTTCACTACTATTAGAATTGGAGAAAGGTTCATTTAATTTTAAAATTTGGATTATAGAACCATATTTAAAACCCATATTGTGAGTATATGTGTTTTTAGCAGCCCAAGAATATTTGTTTTAAAATATTTATAAACATATAGTTCCACAAGATATTACTTCACCGTTAATTGAAAAAAATAATATACTAATTAATTATGAATTATATATGTATGTTATGTTCTAAAAGTATTTATTTTAGAAATGTTTGGAGCCATGAGAAATTAGGCCAAAAACTCTTTAAAGGGTCACCAAATTATTTTCCAAAAAGAAACCCAATTCATTGTGAGGTGGAGTTCAAAATTGAATGGTGGTTCTTACCTAGTTGACTCAGCATATGAAAAATAACCTGAAAAATGTGGAAATACCAGCTTCACTGAAGAGGTATCAGCTGAATATAGATTATTTTATGAGGCAATGACCACCAATGTTTAGTGGATCTTATAATCATCTAGTTTCAAAATAATGGGTCAACTCATTAGAGAATATCTTTTTTGTGATTCACTATTTTGAGAAAGCGAATGTGACTTCAGATAGTTATCATTTAAATAGAATGGTCAATCAATGGTGGTAGTTGATTAATAACACTTAGGCAATTGAATAAATTCAAGAGATGGAGTGTGCAGACATTATTAAAATATTTCATAACAAATATTTCCCCCAAACTCTTCATAAAAAATATAGAGGATTACTATACCATAATAAGTGGAGGTGAATCATTCATGGCATACAAAAAAAATTCATAAGGCTTCCAAATTACCCCTTAGGTTATTCTATCATCCATGATATAATAATTGATAAATTATTTAGTTGTATAATAAAACTCCTTTGAGAGGATCTATAAATTTAATTCATTGACAGTTTTGAAGATGTTATTCAACATTCTCTCAATGTAGACATATATTTTGGAGTGTGTCACCATGAACATAGTGAAAAGAAATTAGTGATGGTTGTCGAAGCTAGAATATCTATGAAATAGGTTGAATGAATACTCAACCACTAACATATCATGAATGTAGGAATAATTATCATGGGAATTCACTCAATGCGACATAAAAATGCATCATGTTTTGGAGATAAGGCCAACGTTGTCATAAATTTGAAGAGGCTTGAGGAAAATGGTCAATGAGGTGGAGGAAAATAAGGAACAACCCATTGTTTAGTGCTTCAGCATAATGGAGAAAGGGCTCTAGGAATGATAGTTCACCAAACCATGAGTCCATGAGGGTAATAAATGTCTTTATCCACCAAACTCAAAAGAGAAAAGAGAAATATTATACCATATTGGCTACTGAGTTGGAGACAAAAAATGATTCGGTGATAGGAATGATAATTATTCATTCAATAATAGAAATCTTCCAATTTGATTTTGTTTCTATTAATTCTTTCATATATTTCATTTTTAGTCAAACTATTCAAACAACACAAAAAATATGGTGGCTGAGTTATCTTTGAGATAATCAAATTGGAGAATTATTTTATCGAATTTATATAACAACTCATTGGTTATTGATTGTGGAATAGAGCTCCCAAAAATAATTATCTTACATCCTCTCGAGTATTTTGATTCTATTTTGGGCATTTATTTACTATATTTGTACAAATGAAATATCAACTATAGGGAAAGGGAGATAAAACATCAGATATTGATGAATCCTACAATTATGTACATGTTTAAGTTGGAAGATGAATATCATTCAAAATAATCATCTCATGTGTGGATGTTTTTTCCACATGAGAATGAATATCTAGCTCAAATGAATGATATAATGGATAAAATCATGATCGAAGACATAACCATTGTAAGGGACTACACTGATGAGTTCTCTAAATAATTTCATGGTCTTCCTACTAACAAATAGTTTCAGTTCTCAATCAAGAGTATTATTGGGATTCATAAATTTCAATGACACCTTATAGAATGGCCCCCATTGTGGTGGAGGAGCTGAATATGTAGTTACATGATAATCTGGAAGAAGGTTTTTTTCCCTAGTTCTTCACCAAGGGTTGAACTATTCATCTTTTTTCAGAATATGTATTGATGAATTTTAATATAAATTTACTATCATTAGATCAGAAATATCTAAAAAAAATAAAGAGTATCCACTACCATGGATAGATGACCTGTTCGATCTTCTACAAGGGGCCATGTATTTCTCTAAGGTTGACATTCAGTTCAGATATCACCAATTGAGGGTGAGGATGGTAGATATTCACTTGAATGCCATTCAAACAATATATGGACACTATGATTTCTGGATAATGACCATAGAACTCACAAATTCAATAGAAATATTCATGGACACAATGAATATATTATTTTGATGTTACCATGAAAAGGTTGTGGTCGTATTTATTGATGATATTCTAATATACTCCAAGAGAAAGGGGAAGAATGAGGGGTTTTTGAATATTGCATTAATGACATTGAGAAGGGAGAAAATTAATGCAATTTATAGTAGAAGTGACATATTTATTGACCAATTATTATTATTGTGTAATTTTATAACTATCAAAGGAATATTTGTGGAACCTCCCAAGATAAAGATAGCTGAATAGTGGGAATGCCCAACATCTGTAATGGAGATTCGTTGTTTCCATTTTCTAGCTAGGTATTTCTGGTGATTTAGAAAGAACATATATTTAATTTTAAACCCACTACCCAATATAACTCAGAAGGGAAAAAATGTTGTTTCAACTATTGAATGTTATGATTCTTTAATGAGTAAAAAATAGTCATATTACCATGACAATACTAACACATACGACCAGTAGGGAATTCTATTTGGTAGGAAACATTGATTCAAAGAAACTAAAAGTCCATGTAATTATGATAAATAATATATTGATATCATATGCCTCATGGAATTTGTAAATTCCGGAAAAATATTTCCATGCATTATATGGATAAGGAAGATGTGATAATTTCATTAAAAATCAGGTTACATTATTTCTATTGGGTGATGTGTGAAAAATATACAAATCATAAGATCCTAAAATATATATTCACACATAAATAGATTAATATTCACCAGTGAATATGGTTAGATATCATCATGTATTGTGACTACTCAATCAACTACCATCATAGAAATGAAAATAATGTGCTAGATTCTCCATGTAGAAATGATCTCGCAACCTAATTGATGATAAAAATTGTGAAGGATCCAATCATCATATATTTTCAAATGATTTCATAGAAATAATTATGGAAGGAATATAGCTAATACATACTCAAATAATTTATTTACAATACATCATGGAGAAAATAAAGGATTCTAAAAAGAATGATATGTTAATTAATAATAAGGTGATAGGTATGAAAAAACAGAAAATCTAAAGACTTTAAAATTAAAGAGGAAGAAATTTTAATATTTGATTCCAAAATATGTGTACCATAAAATATATAGATAAATAAACAGCCTCTGAATGACACACATTTCTCGACCTTCTCTATTCACCCCTATTGTACAATGTTGTATCATGATCTCAATGATAACTATAGGTGGGACAATATGATAAAATAGACTGTATAATATACATAAAAGATCATGGTATGCCTAGATGTCAAGGATAAAATTCTATAGTTTAATAAGATAATTAAACCATTACCCATAACTACATGTAAATGGGAAAACATCAATATATATCATGTCTATATACATATAAAGACATCCAAAAGAAACAATACTATTTGGTTTGTTTTGGATTGTCTTTAAAATACATATCACGTAATCAATATTTGGTAGGAAGTCTCACTATATAAAATTTCATGGATATATATTAGAGAAGTGGTAATGATGAATGGAGTACCACTATCATTTTATCTTATCAAGATATGAGATTCTCCACTATGTTCTGGAAAAGTATCAAACATGCTCTAACCACTGAGATGAACTAAAGTACGACTTATCATTATTAACATAATATCCAATATGAGAGTACTATTTAAAATATAGAAGGCATGTTGAGGGAATGTTTTTTTGTCCAAAATGGAGGATGGAACCAACATATTCCTTTGGTTAAGTTCACTTACAACTACAGTTTACACAGGAGCATCCAAATGGCTCTATATTAAACCCTTTATTAGAAATCATGGCGAAAACCATTGTGTGGGGATGAAATTGGTGATGTTAAGATTCTTGACCAAATAATTGTTGAATAAATGGTAGAAAAGGTAACAACAATTCAACAACACATCATTGTATCCCCCAGTTGAATGAAGTGATATGGTGGAAATCATTGATGGGATTTAGAGTATATTGTTGGAGACATTGTATTCCTCCACATACCTCCAAGGAAGATGCACATGGGATTTAGAAAGAAAGGAATACTGAGTCCAAGTAACATTGGTCACATAGAAATTATTGATCATGTCAGAACTGTGGACTATTTATAGGAACATCCACCTACCATGTCCCAAGTACATGATGTATTCCATGAATCCCTCTTAAAGAAGTAAATACAAGATTCATCACATGTTCTGAATACAGAGTTGGTAGAATTGAAAAAATAATATCACTTACGAGGATTAGTTAGTGATGAAATTTTACCATAGAGAAAAATTTCAATGCAATAAGACTACTCACCTAGTCAATGTACTATAGAAGAACCCCATGAATAAGGTGGAAAATAGTATTGGGAGGAAGCATTGAAGGTGAATTACCCAAACTTTTCTTCACCATAGTTTGTCAAAAAATCAGTGGGAAAAATTTCATGAGGGGGGGATAATGTAATGAATGAAATATTTATCAATGGAAATTCCCTTGTTATACTTATTTTATATAGTATAAACCAGAAAGTATCACCTTCAAAAAATTGCATAAACTTTATAAATAAATATTTTATGATGTATGAGGTATTTATATAAATGATGGTAAGAATCTGAAGTGGACATTAAACTATCCTTTGGAATAGTAAGAAGACCTTTGGGATTTGTAATTAGGTCAATATAATATTAATATCATATATGAAAGACTAAATTATATCTGGGCATATTAAAAGTCAAAAATTGATATAACAAAAAATTTATACGTAAATTAAAATTTTTAAAAAATATTATTTAAGTGTTTGTATATGAAACATAGATGGTATTTTATTATATTATAATTACACTAGTTGATTTTAATAAAATATATTGATAAATTTATATATTTTTTTGATTATAACATAATTTTTTGTACCGTAATTAGTTATTCAAATCATTATACAATCATTTATACTTTTAAAATAGGAAATTTTCAAGTATATGAGGTTTTAAATAAAACATAAATTAACAATATTTATATAATTATTTTAATGGAATTGAGTTTATTTTCTATTTCGATAATTTTGAAAATGGTTAGGGTAATTGTATTTGGATTTTTCCAAAATACTTGATGTTATTGATAATTGTAAATTACGATATTTTACGATAAAAGCTAAATATAATAATTTTTTAGTCATTTTCGATTTAAGGATGATGTATATAAGGCCACAGCCTTAAAACTTACTTAATCTTGAGTTATTACAAGATTACACATTGATGATCTTTTCAGGTTTAGAGTTTTAGAGAATTAGATCATAAAACATGCATTACATTCCACATTTAAACAAAGTGGTTACATAAAAGATAGTATTCATTTTTCCAATCAACATAAACATATTTAAAATAAAACATGGATTCTTTCTTAACACATCCTTGACACTATCATCATATCATGTACCCTTCCCTTGACCTGTGAAAAACATTTCACAACCTTGGTATGAGGATAAAAAGCTCAGTAAGGGATATAAAAAATATGGAAAGGAAACATGAGTACATGTGTACATAAGAATGAAATCATACATTACCCATAAAACATAATCACTTTATCATACCTCATAAAATAATGAATAAATCATAGAAATCATAAGACATAAAGGTAACGTGAGGCATTCATAACATTCTTACGTAGGGAGTAACCTGCTTGGTTATGTTTGGAATAATCACCACAGTATATTCCCTAAATCTCTTCGGAGAAACCTTAACGTTTCACTCCGTCATGTTACCCAATGCATTGGAGATCTATATCGGGCTCACTCACTATTAGTTTATCACAGAACCTCCCGTCTTCATAATAATGCCCATGAATCTCAACATAATCGTATCACATAAAATATGCATAAAGGAAACATAACATTTCCACCATTCATTCACAAGATATCAATACAACACATTGATATAAAAACATTATGAAAACCATTTTCAATACCAAAATAAAAGAAAAGTAAAACATGATATTTATTTTTTTCTTTTTAAAATAAGGTATGGCTTGTAGAGGAAGCCAAAACTCAAATAATGGTCACAGCGGTGGAGAAGTCGTTGTCGCTGCATATGTATGAAAAAAACATTCCCTTTTGTCGTTTAGTAAACGCTTCGTATAACAAAAATTAATTTTTAATATATGTAAAAGTCAAAGGGGTTTATACACTGTATAAAATAAATTTGTGTATAAAAAAATAATCCTCAATGAATGGAGATTGAGACAAAGTCCCATACAAAGACGGTATCCATGGATTAAGGATAAATCAATTAAATAATTATGTGTGACAAATGAATACACAAAATATAAGTGGATAATAAGTTTAAAAAAATCAGAGGTTATTCAGACGTATTCATAGAACGACATATTCAAGGAGTACAAGTTTATCCCAAAGAATCAAATTTGGGTTAAGAAGTTCCCTTGCATAAATTTGACAGCCTAACGGCGTCACTACAAAATTCAGAAAATGAGTTGATGAGAGATAAAAAGGGTATCTCATCACATGGACATAAAATTTAAATCAATAAGGATATAGAAGAACATATCCCATCATAATATTATGTGAATTAAAACACATAACAAAAGAAGTCTTTTAAAAAGAGGAGTGTGAACGGTTCCTTTACCGACATGGGTATCTTTCGAGACATGCACCCCGTGAAAGAAGGACAATAAAACATTGATGTAAATACTCGTAAATGAAATTATATTACACAATGAGTAAAATAATGGGCAGTATATACACCACTCAAAGGAAATTGTGTAAAATGTAGCATAAATCTCTCGGGAATAAAAGTGAGATAAAAAATCCCTTACGAAAACTCGGCAGCCTAACGACGCCACTTAAAACTTCCAAAATGGATTGATGAGAGAAAATTGGGTCTCTCATAATATTAACATAATTTTTATAGAAAGAGTAATATAAAATAACATCCCCCAAAATAACAAATAGGAGCTTAAAAGAAGTGACATAAAGGAGAGTACTTAAAAACAAAGAGAGAGGTTAGATCTCTTACGAAAATTCGGCAGCCTAACGGGGCAACTCAAAACGTCCAAAATGGATTGATGAGAGAGAATAGGTTCTCTCATAATATAAACATAAAAATTACAGTAAGTGTAATATAAAAGAACATCCCAATCATAAGAAATATGAGCTTAAAAATGAATGACATAAAAGAGTGTACTTAAAAAGAAACAGAGGACTAGGATCCCTTACCTCAAGTCCAACTTGTCTTGTTCGTTTTTTATATTCCTGAATAATAATCTTTGGTCAATTTATAATTGCGTAAGGACCTCATATAAAGATTATTATTCAGTTCATATCACATATTTTAATGTTATAATAATTTTTTAATAATATGAGTTCATATCAGACGTTTTTGTCGATGTTTGGTACATGAGTCAAAAAATGAACTTGTTGGAAAATAATTTTCCATGTAGTTATAAGTACATCATATCCAGAATAGTATTCATGTTTTAAATATCATATATATCCAGTATATATTCATTTTATACTATTCCATAGCATTTGAAGATAAAAATTAAAAGCACCGTTCATGGAGACGGTAGGCCGTACGTACTCATGAACGCTACTTTCATTTTTTATATTAATGGAATTAAAACAAAATGAGATATATATATATGTTATAATTCCAAAATGATATAAATAATTTAGGTTTAATATATTACATATATATCCATTATATATATGTACTTATAATAGTACAAAACATTTTGAGATAAGAAATGAAATGTACCGTTCATGGAGACGGTAAGCCGTACGTACGCATGAACGCTACTTCCATTTCTATTTCATATTTAATGGAATTAAAACATAATGATACATAATAGTATTTTAATTCCAGTATGGTATAATATATAATATCATTAAATATATCCTTTATACGTACCACATATGGTATTAACGAATCAAATCACTTTGAGGGGGCGGTAGTCCGCACTTCCTAAAATGAAGATATCGTGTTTACTCATAATGGTAACCATAAAGGATATGCCATAAATGAAAAATATAGAAGATTATGTAAAACATAAAAATATTATATATAATATATAAATATAGTGAAATCTTAATGGCCAACTTTTATGGTGTTAGAATAATGTTGAACAATCATCGTTTCCAGAGGCAGAAATTCGCCACGCATAGAAACAGTATGTTCTTTAACCATTATATGTAGGTGTGTGTAAGTCTAGCTCTAATAATTCTTATAAAAACATCCTAGTATATTTAAGATACATTATTTGTTACAAAATAAATGAATAAAAAGAGTTTATGGGGTTGGAGAAGCAAAATAAAACAAAAGGACACAAGTGAAGACTTTACCTTAAAATCGGGTAACTCCCTTTGGTTTGAGCTCAAAGGCTTCCATGGGAAGACTTCTGCCCAAAGTGAGGCTTCAAGGAGTTATAGATGGATGTCGAGACACAACATGGGCAGGGGTTGGCTGAGCCAAAGGCTTCAAAAGTGTGGGTAAGGAGGTAGAGGTGGGGGCCTTTTATAAGAGGAGAGGGGGGACACTTTTGGAAAGTAAAGGAATGTTACTTTATTTTAGAATGCGTTTCAGATTTAAATGGTCCCACATTGATGTTTTTCGAGGATAAGGTGATAAGGGTACGAAATCCACACATACAATAGGTTTTTGACATTTTTAGATCTTATATTTTACATTATCTTTCCATTTTATTTAAATCAATAAATAATGAGGTCATCGTTGCATCATCATGATGTCATAAATAATTTAATTTTTATAATGTCTAAAAATTATAAAACAAATACTATGATGTAGGAAATCGTCTTAGATTTCCAAGGACAATTTATAGTCGAAGAGATCATTTATTTAGATAAAGTTAAAAATGTTTTACTCAGATGATACATTCTTTGTTATATTTAACATTCTTTAAAAATAAAAAGATAAAAAGTCACTTTCTCACAAAAGTGATTCCATGGGAACCCCAAGTTTTTCACAAGGCATCCCATGGTCGTCCATGAGAAAAACAGTAGCCTTAGGACCCATGTTGTGGTCATTTTTTATTATTATGATATTATTTTATTATCTTTAACTACCCGGTTACTCCTTAATCAAGATAATTAATGATAATTACCGTTGTTACTATTCATATAGTCCAAAAACAAGAGTCTTAATTACATAATTTTTATCTTCTGATTAAAAATATTTAATCCATTATACCATATTCCAAACACATAAATTGAAATAATTAATTTAAAATTAATTGTCGTTGTCAAAACAAATAGCGGGTTTTTTAGAAACAATATTTATGAACATTTTGGCACTTATTTATGATTAATTCCAAAGTGAAATTAATCCCAACGACCATAATTGCATTACATGGTAAAAACATATTCTAATTAAAATTTAAAACAAATTAAAAAGATAATATAACCATATAATTAAATTACTTGAAAAAGCAGTTTTGATGTAAAATGCAGTATGTTTTACTATTCATTAAAAAATGAACATTGTCAGAAAAATACCAAAAATTATCCCAAGGTAAATTTCAATGTCCCAATCATAAAGAATATGTTTATTTGGAAAAATAGAGCTTATAAAAGTTTCAAAAGTATGATTTAATATGGTGTTCCATCAAAAGGTAGTAAAACAATCTTTTAAAAATACTAGTGTATTCAATGCTTAAGATTGGATTAATTTGTATTTTTAAGACTCTAAAATTTATTGGATAAAAGTAAAAACATTTAACAAATATATATAATTGTATTTTAGTTATTTCTATTCATTCCCGCCAATACAACGGCTATGTGTTAACTACCATTTAAAATAATATTATTTTATTATTAGAGTGCAACGTAAGATTCCCAAGAAACTTGTTGTTGCGTATTGGGTGCGCCATCGAGCATAGCATCCCCTTTAAAGTAATATTAATATTTTATTCAAAAATATGGATAAATATAAAAGTTTCATATTCTATATTTACTTGGGGTGTTACATCCTTCCCCCCTTTTGGGAATTGCGTCCTCGCAATTTTAAAATTGAGCTTGGCAACATCCTTGAAAGTTCCACATCGAAACAAGAGTCGGTAATCACTTTAAAATAAAGGAATATAAGTACAAAGGTCACCCGAGTTAACCCATACTAGGATTCCTTGTAGGAAAACATGGACATGGAGGAGAAAACATAGGGTCATATTCTGATGGAGAGTGATAGAAAACATGTTTAGGAGAAAGTTAACCACAAGAAAATCACAAAGTTTTGATAGGTTAATCGGTATTCGATTCCCCAGTAGGAAAAGTTAATAGACATCATTTTTGTTTTAAAGTTACTTTTTATTGGGTAATTTATTCATACGGAAACATAATCACTTATCATTTTGACTTTCATCTTTTATTAGATTCCTTACACAAAATCATATTTTCTCCAAAAGATGAGTATTTAGGAAGACTTGTTCACATTAAGAGTACTATAATCAACTTCTAGAGAATCACCTAATCCAAAAAAGAGAACTATATACTTCTCATATCTTTAGACCTTAACCAATAACAAAACCAAAAAGGTTAGTACAAGATCAGATAATACAGAAAAGGAAACCCTTTATAAAAGGAAAATCTAGTCTTAATCTCCAAAATTTGTCCAACAAAACCCAAAGTTCAACGAGGACCATTCGATAAAAAAATTGTCCACAAAATACTTAAAAGTAAACCAAACTAAGTTTGAAACCCAAATATTTGAAGGATTTTGTCACATAGTCTTCCAAGGTACAAATTAACTTTTACCTCCAAATAACATCAGTTGCTCTGTAATTATCTTATTGAAAAGTAATTAACCTAATAACATATCCTCGATGATAGGTTAATCATTTCCATAGATAGCCCAAAATAAAAACACTCTTGATTCCTAATATCATTTAAATAAAAATAATTAGTCAAACTAACTAGGGACTTCACATAGTCTAGTGGTTGGCGATAAATACCAGTCGCACATTGGTTGTGGGTACGATTCCCGCAGCTTTGTCCGACGCGACGGGTTGTCACACGGTTTGTGTGTTGTCCTTTTTCCAAAACTATATAATTCTTAAAACATTCCCCAAAACGAGATAAAATCTTCAAAAATGATCATAACATATTTTAACCTCATGTTTATCTCATGGATTTCATTTTCCATCATAATATATAATAACCCATAATTACCTTAAAAGTCAGGATCATATAAACTCTAATGGTTACCTTTATAATTATTACCTGAACTCCAACAACAATTGGTAATCTCGTACATGATGCATTACAGATCATACCAAGGTTCAAGTGGTTGATCATGACTCCTTGATAGTTGGTTTAGAACAACCACGAGTTTCCTCATTAAATCCCCCATTTTATCTAGTATCTTAGTCAGAGAACCACCGTAGTTTCCATCAAACCTGTTGTCTCTATGGTGCCTGCTAGATCCATCCATTCACTAAAAACAGAAATGTCAGTGTGAGTATATCAAAAAAACCATCATTTACTAATGAGTAAGGTAAACACTAAGATATACTTACTCATTCACTTTATCTAAAACTAGGACTCTTTATGAAATCCTAACCATTACGGTAATGTCACTTATTCTTAAAGAGTACCCTTACCTCTAATGTTATCTAAACCGACCTTTGATACCAACTATAAGGATCCAACCTTAAACCATACTTAATCTTGAGTTATTACAAGATTACACATTGAGGATCTTTTCAGGTTTAGAGTTTTAGAGAAATAGATCATAAAACTCTCATTACATTCCTTATTTAAACAAAGTGGTTGCATAAAAGATAGTATTCATTTTTCCAATCAATGGAAACTTATTTAAAATAAAACATGGATTCATTCTTGACACTTCCTTGACACTATCATCATATCATGTACCCTTCCCTTGACCTGTGAAAAATATTTCAAAAACTTGGGATAAGCATAAAAACCTCAGTAAGGGATATAAAAAATATGGAAAGGAAACATGAGTACATGTGTACATAAGAATGAAATCATACTTTAACCATAAAACATAAGCACTTTAACATACCTCATAAAATCATGAATAAATCATTGAAATCATAGGACATAAAGGTAACTTGAGGCATTTATAACATTCTTACGTAGGGAGTAACCCTCTTGGTTACGTTTGAAATAACCACCACAGTATATTTCCTAAATCTCTTCAGAGAAACATTAAGGTTTCACTCCTTTGCGTTACCCAATGCATTGGAGAGCTATATCGGGCTCACCCGCCCATAGTTTATCACGGAACCACCTGTCTTCATAATAATGCCCAAGAATCTCAACATAATCGTATCACATAAAACATGCATAAAGGAAACATAACATTTCCATCATTCAATCACAAGATATCAATACAACACATTGATATAAAAACATTATGAAAACCATTTTCAATAACAAAAGAAAATAAAAGTAAAACATGGTATTTATTTTTCTTTTAAAAAAAGGTATGACTTGTAGAGGAAGCTGAAACTCAAATAATGGTCACAGTGGCAGAGAAGTCGTTGTCGCCGCATACGTATGACAAAAACATTCCCTTTTGTCGTTTAGTAAATGATTCGTATAAAAAAATCATTTTGAATAAACGTTAAAGTCAAAGGGGTTTATACACTGTATAAAAGAAAGTTTAGTATAAAACAAAATATGCCTCAATGAATGGAGATTGAGATGAAGTCCCATAGATAGACGATATCCTTGGATTAAGGATAAATCAATTACATAATTATGTGTGACAAATGAATACATGAAATATAAGTGGATATTAAGTGTAAAAAAATCAGAGGTTATTCAGACATATTCATAGAATGACATATTCAAGGAGTACAAGTTTATCCCAAAGAATCAAATTTGGGTTAAGAAGTTCCCTTGCAAAAATTTGACAGCCTAACGGTGTCACTACAAAATTCAGAAAATGAGTTGATGAGAGATAAAAAGGGTATCTCATCACATAGACATAAAATTTAAATCAATAAGGATATATAAGAACATATCACAACATAATAGTATGTGAATTAAAATACATAACAAAGGAAGTCTTTTAAAAAGAGGAGGGTGAAAGGTTTCCTTACCGACATGGGTATCTTTCGAGACATGCACCTCGTGAAAGAAGGACAATAAAACATTGATGTAAATAATCATAGATGAAAGTATATTACACAACGAGTAAAATAATGGGTAGTACATACACTAATCAAAGGAAATTATGGAAAATTTAGCATAAATCTCTCCGGAATAAAAGTGAGATGAAAAATCCATTATGAAAACTCGGCAGCCTAACGACGCCACTTCAAACTTCCAAAATGGATTGAAGAGATAAAATATGGTCTCTCATCATATTATCATATAGTTTACAGAAATAGGAATATAAAATAACATCCCCAAAAATAACAAAGTGGAGCTTAAAAGAAGTGACATAAAGGAGAGTACATAAAAATAAAGAGAGAGGTTAGATCTCTTACGAAAATTCAGCAATCTAACGGCGCCACTCAAAACTTCCAAAATGGATTGATGAGATAGAATAGGGTCTCTCATAATATTAACATAAAAATTACAGTAATTTTAATATAAAATAACATCCCAATCATAAGAAAGATGAGCTTAAAAGGAATGACATAAAAGAGTGTACTGAAAAGAAAGAGAGGAGTATGATCCCTTACCTCAAGTCCAACTTGTCTTGTTCGTTTATTTATATTCCTGAATAATAAACATTGGTCAATTTATAATTGATTAATGACCTCCAATAAAGATTATTATTCAGTTAATATCACATATTTTAATGTTATAATAATTGGTTAATAATATGAGTTCATATCAGACGTTTTTGTCGATGTTTGGTACATGAGTCAAAAATTGAACTTGTTGGAAAATTATTTTCCATGTAGTTATAGGTACATCATATCCAGAATAGTATTTATGTTTTAAATATCATATATATCCAGTATATATTCATTTTATACTATTCCATATCATTTGGAGATAAAAACTAAAAGCACCGTTCATGGAGACGGTAGGCCGTACGTACGCATGAACGCTACTTTCATTTTTTCCATTTTAATGGAATTATAACAAAATGAGATATATATATGTTATAATTCCAGAATTATATCCATAATTTAGATTTAATATATTACATATATATCCATTATATATATGTACTTATAATAGTACATAACATTTTGAGATAAGAAATGAAATGTATCATTCATGGAGACGGTAAGCTGTACGTACGCATGAACGCTACTTCAATTTCTATTTCATATTTAATGGAATTAAAACATAATGATACATAATATTATTTTAATTCCAGTATTTTATAATATATAATATCATTAAATATATCCTTTATACGTACCACATATGGTATTAACGAATCAAATCACTTTGAGGGGGCGGTAGTCCGCACTTCCTAAAATGAAGATATCGAGTTTACTCGTAATGGTAACCATAAAGGATATGCCATAAATGAAAAATAAATAAGATTAAGTAAATAATAAACATATAATATATAATATATAAATATAGTGACATCTTAATGGCCACCTTTGAAGGTGTCAGAAAAATGTTGAACAATCAGTGTTTCGTGAGGCAGAAATTCACCATCCAAAGAAATAGTATGTTCTTTAACCATTAGATGTAGGTTTGTGTAAGTGTAGCTCTAATTATTCTTATAAAAACATCCTATTATATTTATTATACTGTATTTGTTACAAAATAAATGAATAAAAATAGTTTAGGGGGTTGTATAAGCAATATAAAACAAAAGGACACAAGTGAAGACATTACCTTAAAATCGGGTAAATCCCTTTGGTTTGACCTCAAAGGCTTAATTGGGAAGACTTCTGACCAAATTGAGGCTTCAAGGAGTTAGAGAGGGATGTGGAGAGACAAAATGGGCAGGGTGTGGCCGAGCCAAAGGCTTTGGAAGTGTGGGTAAGGAGGTACAGGTGGGGGACTTTTATAAGAGGAGAGGAGGGGCACTTTTGGAAAGTAAAGAAATGTTACTTTATTTTAGAATGAGTTTCGGATTTTAATAGTCCCAAATTGATGTGTTTCGAGGTTAAGGTGATAAGGAATATAACTAAACCCATCCAATAGGTTTTGGACATGTGTAGGTCGTAGATTTTACATTATCTTTCTATTTTATTTAAATCGTTAAATAATGAGGTCATCGCTGCATCATCATGATTTCATAAATAATTTAATTTATTTAATGTCTAAAAATTATAAAAAAAATACAATGATGTATGAAATATTTTTAAATTTCCACTTAATATTTACAGTATAAGAGATCAATTATTAGACAAAATTAAAAATGTTTTACTCAGATGATACATTCTTTGTTATATTTAACATTCTTTAAAAATAAAAAGATAAAAAGTCACTTTCTCACAAACGTGATTCCATGGGGCCCCCAAGTTTGGCACAAGGAATCCCATGGTCGACCATGAGACAAAACATAGCCTTAGGACACATTTTGTGGTCATTTTTTATTATTATGATATTATTTTATTATCTTTAACTACCCGATTACTCTTTAATCAAGATAATTAAAGATAATTACCGTCATTACTATTCATATAGTCCAAAAACAAAAGAGTCTAAATTACATAATTTGGATCTTATGATTCCAAATATGTAATCCATTTTACCAAATTCCAAACACATATATTTAAATAATTAATTTAAAAATAATTTCCGTTGTCAAAACAAATAGCGGGTTTTTTAGAAACAATATTTGTGAAAAGTTTGGCAGTTGTTTATGCCTAATTCCAAAGTGAAATTAATCCTAATGACCATAATTAGATTACCTGGTGAAAATATATTTTAATTACACTTTAAATCAAATTAAAAAGGTAATATAACTATATAACTAAATTATATGAAAAAGCAGTTTTGATGTAAAATTCAGTATTTTTCACTATTCATTGAAAAATGAACATTGTCAGAAAAATACGAAAAATTAACCCAAGGTAAATTTCAATGTCCCAATCATAAAAAATTATGTTTATTTTAAAAACTAGAGCTTATAAAATTGTCAAAAGTTTGATTTAAAAATGGGTTTCCATCAAAAGGTAATAAAACAATCTTTTAAAAATACTAGTGTATTCAATGCATAAGATTTGATTCATTTGTATTTTAAGCCTATAAAATTTAATGGATAAAATAAAAATATTTAACAAAAATATATAATCTTATTTTAGTTATTTCTATTAATTCCCACCAATACAACGGCTATGTGTTAACTACAATTTAAAATAATATTATTTTATTATTAGAGTGCAACGTAAGATTCCAAAAAACTCGTTGTTGCGTATTGGGCACGCCATCGAACATAGCACCCCTTTTAAAGTAATATTAATATTTTATTCAAAAATATTGGAAAATATAAAAATTTCATATTCTTTATTTACCTGGGGTGTTACATCCTTCCCCCCTTTTGAGAATTTCATCCTCGCAATTTTAAAATTAAGCTTGGGAACATCCTTGAAAGTCCCACATCGGAACAAGAGTCGTTAATAACATTAAAATAAAGGAAGATAAGTACAGAGGTCACCCAAGTTAACCCATACTAGGATTCCATGTAGGAAAACATGGACATGGAGGAGAAAACATAGGGTCATGTTCTGATGGAGTGTGATAGAAAACATGTTTAGGAGAAAGTTAACCACAAGAAAATCACAAACTTTTGATGGGTTAAACAGTATTCGATTCCCTAGTAGGAAAAGTTAAAAGACAACATTTTTGTTTTAAGTTACTTTTTATTGAGGACTTTATTCATAAGGAAACATAATCACTTATCATTTTGACTTTCAACTTTTATTAGATTTCTTACACAAACTCATATTTTCTCCAAAAGACGAGTATTTAGGAAGACTTGTTCACATTAAGAGTAGTATAATAAACTTCTAGAAAATCACCTAATCCACAAAAGAGAACTATATACTTCCCATATCTTTAGACCTAAACCAAAACCAAAACCAAAAAGGTTAGTACAAGATCAGATAATACAAAAAAGGATAACCCTTTATAGAAAGAAAATCTATTATTAATATCCAAAATTTGTCTAACAAAACCCAAAGTTCAACGACGACCATTCGATAAACAAATTGTCCATATAATAATTCAATGTAAACCAAACTAAGATTGAAACCCAAATATTTGAAATATATAGTCACATAGTCTTCCAAGGTACAAATTAACTTATACCTCCAAATAACATCAGTTGCTCTTAAATTCTCATATTGAAAAGTGATTAACCTAATCACATATCCTCGATGATAGGTTAATCATTTCCATAGATAACCCAAAATAAACTTACTCTTGATTCCTAAAATCATATAACTAAAAATAATTAGTCAAACTAACCAGGGACTTCACATAGTCCAGTGGTAGGCGATAAATACCAGTCTCACTTTGGTTGTGGTTTCGATTCCCGCAGCTTTGTCCGACGTGACGGGTTGTCACATAGTCTGTGTGTTGTCCTTTTTACAAAACTATATAATTCTTAAATCATTCCCCAAAGCGAGATAAAATCTTAAAAAATGATCATAACATATTTTAACCTCATGTTTATCTCATGCCTTTCATTTTCCATCATAACATATAATAACCCATAATTACCTCAAAAGTAAGGATCATATAAACTCTAATGGTTACCTTTATAATTATTATCTGAACTTCCACATTGATTGGTCATGTCATACAAGATGCATTACAGATCATACCAAGGTTCAAGTGGTTGATCATGACTCGTTGATATTTGGTTTAGAACAACCACGAGTTTCCTCATTGAATCACCCATTTTATCTAGTATCATAATTAGAGAACCACCACAGTTTCCTTCAAACATGTCGTCTCTATAGTGGCTACTAGATCCATCCATTCACTAAAAACAGAAATATCAGTGTGAGTATATCAACAAAACCATCATTTACTAATGAGGATGGTAAACAATAAGATATACTTACTCATTCACATTATCTAAAACTATGACTCCTTCTGAAATCCAAACCATTTTGGTAATGTCACTTATGATTAAAGGGTACCCTAATCTCAAAAGTTATCTAAACCGACCTTTGATACAAACTATAAGGCCCCAGCCTTAAACCTTACTTAATCTTGAGTTATTACAAGATTACACATTCAGGATCATTTCAGGTTTAGAGTTTTAGAGAATTCGATCATAAAAATTGCATTACATTCTACATTCAAACAAAGTGGTTACATAAAAGATAGTATTCATTTTTCCAATGAATGGAAACATATTTAAAATAAAACATGGATTCTTTCTTGAAACTTCCTTGAAACTATCATCATATCATGTACCCTTCCCTTGACCTATGAAAAACATTTCAAAAACTTGGGATGAGCATAAAAAGCTCAGTAAGGGATATGAAAAATATGGAAAGGAAACATGAGTACATGTGTACATAAGAATGAAATCATACTTTACCCATAAAACATAACCACTTTAACATACATCCTAAAATCATGAATAAATCATAGAAATCATAAGACATAAAGTTAACTTGAGGAATTCATAACATTCTTCCGTAGGGAGTAACCCTCTTGGTTATGTTTAGAATAACCACCACAGTATATTACCTAAATCTCTTCGGAGAAACCTTAACTCTTCCCTCCTTCGCGTTACCCAATGCATTGGAGAGATATATTGGGATCACCTACCCTTAGTTTATCACGGAACCACCCATCTTCATAATAATGCCCAAGAATCTCATCATAATCGTATCAAATAAAACATGCATAAAGGAAACATAACGTTTCCACCTTTCAATCACAAGATATCAATACAACACATTGATATAAAAACATTATGAAAACCATTTTCAATACCAAAATAAAAGAAATGTAAAACATAGTATTTATTTTTCTTTAAAAAAATTATGGCTTGTAGAGGAAGCCGAAACTCAAATAATGGTCACGGTGGCGGAGAAGTCGTTGTCGCCGCATATGTATGACAAAAACATTTCCTTTTTTCATTTATTAAACACTTCGTATAAAAAAAATTACTTTTGAATAAACGTAAAAGTCAAAGGGGATTATACACCATATAAAAGAAAGTTGTGTATAAAACAAAATATGCCTCAATAATGGAGGTTGAGACGAAGTCCCATACAAAGACGGTATCATTGGATTAAGGATAAATCAATTACATAATTATATGTGACAAATGAATACACAAAATATAAGTGGATATTAAGTGTAAAACAATCAGAGTTTATTCACACATATTCATATAATGACATATTCAAGGAGTAAAAGTTTATCCCAAATAATCAAATTTTGGTTAAGAAGTTCCCTTGCAAAAATTTGACAGCCTAATGGCGTCACTACAAAATTCAGAAAATGAGTTGATGAGAGATAAAAAGGATATCTCATCACATAGAAATAATATTTAAATCAATAAGGATATAGAAGAACGTATCCCAACATAATAGTATGTTAATTAAAATACATAACAAAATAATCCTTTTAAAAAGAGGAAGGTGAAAGGCTCCCTTACCGATATGGGTATCTTTCGAGACATGCACCCCATGAATGAAGGACAATACAACATTGATGTAAATACTCATAAATTAAATTATATTACAAAATGAGTAAAATAATGGTTATTACATACACTACTAAAAGGAAATTGTGTCAAATGTAGCATAAATCTCTCAGGAATAAAACTGAGATGAAAAATCCCTTACGAAAACTCAGCAGCCTAACGTCGCCACTTAAAACTTCCAAAATGGATTGATGAGAGAAAATAGGGCCTCTCATCATATTAACATAAAGTTTACAGAAAGAGGAATATAAAATAACATCCCCCAAAATAACAAAGAGGATCTTAAAAGATGTGACATAAAGAAGAGTACTTAAAAAGAAAGAGAGTGGTTAGATCTCTTACGAAAATTTGGCAGCCTAACGACACCACTCAAAACATCCAAAATGGATTGATGAGAGAGAATATGGTCTCTCATAATATTAACATAAAAATTACAGTATGTGTAAAATAAAATAACATCCCAATCATAAGAAAAATGAACTTAAAAGGAATGACATAAAAGAGTGTACTTAAAAAGAAAGAGAGGAGTAGGATCCCTTACCTCAAGTCCAACATGTCTTGTTCGTTTCATTATATTCCTGAATAATAAACTTTGGTCAATTTATAATTACATAAAGACCTCATATATAGATTATTATTCAGTTCATATCACATATTTTAATGTTATAATAATTGGTTAATATTATGAGTTCATATCAGACTTTTTTGTTGATATTTGGTACATGAGTCAAAAATTGAACTTGTTGGAAAATAATTTTCCATGTAGTTATAGGTACATCATATCCAGAATAGTATTGATGTTTTAAATATCATATATATCCAGTATATATTCATTTTATACTATTCTATAGAATTTGGTGATAAAAATTAAAAGCACCGTACATGGAGACGGTAGGCCGTACGTACGCATGAACACTACTTTCATTTTTTGTCATATTAATTGAATTAAAACAAAATGAGAGAGATATATATATGTTATAATTCCATAATGATATCCATAATTTAGATTTAATATATTACATATATATCCATTATATATATGTACTTATAATAGTACATAACATTTTGAGATAAGAAATGAAATGTACCGTTCATGGAGACGGTAAGCCGTACGTACTCATGAATGCTACTTCCATTTCTATTTCATATTTAATGTAATTAAAACATAATGATACATATTATTATTTTAATTACAGTATGGTATCATATATAATAATATTAAATATATCCATTATACGTACCACATATGGTATTAACGAATCAAATCACTTTGAGGGGGCGGTAGTCCGCACTTCTGAAAATGAAGATATCACGTTTACTCATAATGGTAACCATAAAGGATATGCCATAAAGGAAAAATACAGAAGATTAAGTAAAACATAAACATATTATATATAATATATAAATATAGTGACATTTTAATGGCCACCTTTTAAGGTGTTAGAAGAATGTTGAACAATCATCGTTTCGTGAGGCAGAAATTCGTCATCCACAGAAACAGTATGTTCTTTAACCATTAGATGTAGGTGTGTGTAAGTGTAGCTCGAATCAATCTTATAAAAACATCCTAGTATATTTAAGATACTGTATTTCTTAAAAAATAAATGAATAAAAATATTTTAGGGGGTTGGGGAAGAAAAATAAAACAAAAGGACACAAATGAAGACATTACCTTAAAATCGGGTAACTCCCTTTGGTTTGAGCTCAAAGGCTTCCTTGGGAAGACTTCTTCCCAAAGTGAGGCCTCAAGGAGTTTGATAGGGATGTGGAGAGACAAAATGGGCAGAGGTTGTCCATGCCAAAGGCTTTTGAAATATGGGTAAGGAGGTAGAGGTGGGGTCCTTTTATAAGAGGAGAGGAGGGGCACTTTTGGAATGTAAAGAAATGTTACTTTATTTTAGAATGAGTTTCGGATTTTAATGGTCCCACATTGATGTGTTTCGAGGATAAGGTGATAAGGGTTCTAAGTCAACCCATCCAATAGGGTTTGGAAATGTGTAGGTCTTAGATTTTACATTATCTTTCCCTTTTATTTAAATCAATAAATAATGAGGTCATCTCTCTATCATCATGATTTCATAAATAATTTATTTTATTTAATGTCTAAAAATTATTAAAAAAATACTATGATGTAGTAAATCGTTTTATATTTCCAATTAATATTTATAGTCTGAGAGATAATTTATTTAGACAAAATTAAAAATGTTTTACTAAGATGATATATTCTTTGTTATATTTAACATTTTTTAAAAATAAAAAGATAAAAAGTAACTTTCTCACAAAAGTGATTCCATGGGGACCCCATGTTTGGCACAAGGCATTCCATGGTAGGCCATAAGACAACCAGTAGACTTAATACACATGTTTTGGTCATTAAAAAATGAACATTGTCAGAAAAATACCAAAAATTAACCCAAGGTAAATTTCAATGTCTCAATCATAAAGAATATGTTTATTTTGAAACATAGAGCTTATAAAATTGTCAAAAGTTTGATTTAAAAATGGTTTTCCATCAAAAGGTAGTAAAACAATATTTTAAAAATACTAGTGTATTCAATGCTTAAGATTGGATTCATTTGTATTTTAAGCCTCTAAAATTTATTGGATAAAAGAAAAAATATTTAACAAACATATATAATCGTATTTTAGTTATTTCTATTCATTCCCGCCAATACAACGACTATGTGTTAACTACCATTTAAAATAATATTACTTTATTATTAGAGTGCAACGTAAGATTCCCAAAAACTTGTTGTTGTGTATTGGGTACGCCATCGAGCATAGCATCCCCATTAAAGTAATATTAATATTTTATTTACAAATATGGATCAATATAAAAATTTCATATTCTTTATTTACCTGGGGTGTTACATCCTTCCCCCCTTTTGGGAATTGCGTCCTCACAATTTTAAAATTGAGCTTGGAAACATCCTTCAAATTCCCACATCAGAACAAGAGTCGGTAATCACTTTAAAATAAAGGAAGATAAGTATAGAGGTCACCCGAGTTAACCCATACTAGGATTCCATGTAAAAAAACATGGACATAGAGGAGAAAACATAGGGTCATGTTTTGATAGAGAGTGATAGAAAGCATGTTTAGGAGAAAGTTAACCACAATAAAATCACAAACTTGTGATGGGTTAAACGGTATTCGATTCCCCAGTAGGAAAAGTTAATAAACAACATTTTTGTTTTAAGTTACTTTTTATTGAATAATTTATTCATAAGGAAACATAATCACTTATAATTTTGAATTTCAACTTTTATTTGATTCCTATACAAACTCATATTTTCTCCAAAAGACGAGTATTTAGGAAGACTTGTTCACATTAAGAGTACTATGATCAACTTTTAGAGAATCACCTAATCCACAAAAGAGAACTATATACATCCCATATCATTAGACCTTAACCAAAACCAAAACCAAAAAGGTTAGTACAAGATTATATAATACAGAAAAGGATAACCCTTTATAAAAAGAAAATCTATTCTAAATCTCCAAAAAATTTCCAACAAAACCCAAAGTTCAACGAGGACCATTCGATAAACAAATTGTCCATAAAATACTTCAATGTAAACCAAAATAAGATTGAAACCCAAATATTTTAAGGATTTAGTCACATTGTCTTCCAAGGTACAAATTAACTTTTACCTCCAAATAACATATGTTGCTCTTAAATTCTCATATTGAAAAGTAACTAACCTAATCACATATCTTCGATGATAGGTTAATCATTTCCATAGATAACCCAAAATAAACATACTCTTGATTCCTAAAATAATCTAACTAAAAATAATTAGTCAAACTAACCAGGGACATCACGTAGTCCAGTGGTAGGCGATAAATACCAGTCGCACTTTGGTTGTGGGTTCGATTCCCGCAGCTTTGTCCGACGCGACGTGTTGTCACACGGTCTGCATGTTGTCCTTTTTCCAAAACTATATAATTCTTAAAACATTCCCCAAAACGAGATAAAATATTTAAAAATTATCATAACATATTTTAACCTCATGTTTATCTCATGCCTTTCATTTTCCATCATAACATATAATAACCCATAATTACCACAAAAGTAAGGATCATATAAACTCAAATGGTTACCTTTATAATTATTACCTGAACTTCCACATCGATTGGTCATATCGTACATGATGCATCACAGATCATACCAACGTTCAAGTGGTTGATCATGACTCCTTGATAGTTGGTTTAGAACAACCACAAGTTTCCCCATTGAATCCCCCATTTTATCCAGTATCTTAATCAGAGAACCACCAGAGTTTCCTTCAAACCTGTTGTCTCTATGGTGCCTGCTAGATCCATCCATTCACTAAAAACAGAAATGTTAGTGTGAGTATATCAACAATACCATCATTTAGTAATGAGGAAGGTAAACACTAAGATACACATACTCATTCACTTTATCTAAAACTAGGACTCTTTCTGAAATCCTAACCATTATGGTAACGTCACTTATGCTTTAAGAGTACCATAACCTCTAATGTTATCGAAACCGACCTTTGATACAAACTATAAGGCCCCAACCTTAAACCTTACTTAATCTTGAGTTATTACAAGATAACACATTGAGGATCTTTTCAGGTTTCGAGTTGTAGAGAATTATGTCATAATACATGCATTACATTCCACATTTAAACAAAGTGGTTATATAAAAGATAGTATTCATTTTTCCAATCAATGGAAAAATATTTAAAGTAAAACATGGATTCTTTCTTGACACTTCTTTGACACTATCATCATATCATGTACCCTTCCCTTGACCTGTGAAAAACATTTAAAAAACATGGGATGAGCATAAAAATCTCAGTAAGGGATATAAAAAATATGGAAAGGAAACATGAGTACATGTGTACATAAGAATGAAATCATACTTTACCCATAAAACATAATCACTTTAACATACCTCATAAAATCATGAATAAATCATTGAAATCATAAGACATAAAGGTAACTTGAGGCATTTATAACATTCTTACGTAGGGAGTAACCCTCTTGGTTACGTTTGAAATAACCACCACAGTATATTCCCTAAATCTCTTCAGAGAAACATTAAGGTTTCACTCCATCGCATTACCCAATGCATTGGAGAGCTATATCGGGCTCACCCGCCCATAATTTATCATGGAACCACCCGTCTTCATAATAATGCCCAAGAATCTCAACGTAATCGTATCACATAAAACATGCATAAAGGAAACATAACATTTCCACCATTCAATCACAAAATATCAATACAACACATTGATATAAAATCATTATGAAAACCATTTTCAATTCCAAAATAAAAGAAAAGTAAAATATGGTATTTATTTTTCTTTTAAAAATATGTATGGCTTGTATAGGAAGCCGAAACTCAAATAATGGTCACGGCGGCGGAGAAGTCGTTGTTGCCGCATACATATGACAAAAACATTCCCTTTTGTTGTTTAGTAAACGGTTTGTATAAAACAAATTCCTTTTTAATAAACATAAAAGTCAATGGGGTTTATACACCGTATAAAAGAATGTTGTGTATAAAACAAAATATGCCTCAATGAATGGAGATTGAGACGAAGTCCCACACAAAGACGGTATCCTTGGATTAATGATAAATCAATTACATAATTATGTGTGACAAATGAATAAACGAAATATAAGTGGATATTAAGTGTAAAACAATCAGAGGTTATTTACAAATATTCATAGAATGACATACTCAAGGAGTACATGTTTATCCCAAAGAATCAAATTTGGGTTAAGAAGTTCCTTTGCAAAAATTTGACAGCCTAACGGCGTCACTACAAAATTAAGAAAATGAGTTGATGATAGATAAAAAGGGTATCTCATCACATGGACATAAAATTTATATCAATTAAGTATATAGAAGAACATATCCCAACATAATAGTATGTGAATTAAAATACATAACAAAATAAGTCTTTTAAAAAGATGAGGGTGAAAGGTTCCCTTACCGACATGTGTATCTTTCGAGACATGCACCCCGTGAAAAAAGGACAATAGAACATTGATGTAAATACTCATAAATGAAAGTATATTACACAATGAGTAAAAAAATGTGCATTACATACACCAATCAAGGGAAATTGTGGCAAATGTAGCATAAATCTCTCGGGAATAAATGTGAGATGAAAAATCCATTACGAAAACTCGGCAGCCTAACGGCGCCACTTGAAACTTCCAAAATGGATTGATGAGAGAAAATAGGGTATCTCAACATATTAACATAAAGTTTACAAAAATATGAATATAAAAGAAAATCCCCTAAAATAACAAAGAGTATCTTAAAAGAAGTGACATAAAGGAGAGTACTTAAAAATAAAGAGAGAGGATAGATCTCTTACGAAAATTCGGCAGCCTAACGGCACCACTCAAAACTTCCAAAATGGATTGATGAGAGAGAATAGGGTCTATCATAATATTAAAATAAAAATTAACGTAATTGTAATATAAAAGAACATCCCAATGATAAGAAAGATGAGCTTAAAAGGAATGACATAAAAGAGTGTACTTAAAAAAAGAGAGGAGTAGGATCCCTTACCTCAAGTCCAACTTGTTTTGTTTGTTTCTTTATATTCCTGAATAATAAACATTGGTCAATTTATAATTTCTTAAGGACCTCCTATAAATATGTTTATTCAGTTCATATCACATATTTTAATGTTATAATAATTGGTTAATAATATGAGTTCATATCAGATGTTTTTGTCGATGTTTGGTACATGAGTTAAAAATTGAACTTGTTGGAAAATAATTTTCCATGTAGTTATAGGTACATCATATCCAGAATAGTAATTATGTTTTAAATATCATATATATCCAGTATATATTCATTTTATACTATTCCATAGCATTTGGTGATAAAAATTAAAAGCACCGTTCATGGAGACGGTAGGCCGTACGTATTCATGAACACTACTTTCGTTTTTTTCATATTAATGGAATTAAAACAAAATGATAGATAGATATATATATATATTTTATAATTAAAGAATGATATCCATAGTTTAGATTTAATATATTACATATATATCCATTATATATATGTACTTATAATAGTACATAACAGTTTGAAAGAAGAAATGAAATGTACCGTTCATGGAGACGGTAAGCCGTACGTACGCATGAACGCTACTTCCATTTCTACTTCATATTTAATAGAATTAAAACATAATGATACATAATATTATTTTAATACCAGTATGGTATCATATATAATATCATTAAATATATCTTTATACGTACCACATATGGTATTAACGAATCAAATCACTTTGAGGGGGCGGTAGTCAGCACTTCCTAAAATGAAGATATCGTGTTTACTCATATTGGTAACCACAAAGGATATTCCATAAATGAAAAATTCATA
The DNA here is from genome assembly GCA_963277665.1 of Viscum album. Lineage (NCBI taxonomy): Eukaryota > Viridiplantae > Streptophyta > Magnoliopsida > Santalales > Viscaceae > Viscum > Viscum album. Next base: position 1,487,251,205 of record OY728129.1, read on the forward strand.
AGATTAAGTAAAACATAAACATATTATATATAATATATAAATATAGTGACATATTAATGGCCACCATTGAAGGTGTTAGAAGAATGTGGAACAATCATCGTTTCATGAGGCAGAAATTCACCATCAACAGAAAGAGAATGTTCTTTAACTATTAGATGTAGGTGTGTGTATGTGTAGCTCGAATAATTCTTATAAAAACATCTTAGTATATTTAATATACTTGATTTGTTACAAAATAAATGAATAAAAAGAGTTTAGTGGGTTGGAGAAGCAAAATAATACAAAAGGACACAAGTGAAGACATTACCTTAAAATCGGGTAACTCCCTTTGGTTTGAGCTCAAAGGCTTCCTTGGGAAGCCTTATGCCCAAAGTAAGGCTTCCAGGAGTTATAGAGGGATGTGTAGAGACAACATGGGTAGGGATTGGCCGATCCAAAGTCTTTGGAAGTGTGGGTAAGGAGGTAGAGGTGGGGGCCTTTTACAAGAGGAGAGGATGTGCACTTTTGGAAAGTAATGAAATGTTACTTTATTTTAGAATGAGTTTCGGATTTTAATGGTCTCACATTGATTTTTGTCGATGATAAGGTGATAAGGGTTCGAAATACACCAATCCAATAAGTTTTGGACATGTTTAGGTCTTAGATGTTACATTATCTTTCCATTTTATTTGAATCGTTAAATAATGAGGTCATCGCTGCATCATCCTAATGTCATAAATAATTTAATTTATTCAATGTCTAAAAATTATTAAAAAAATACTATGATGTAGGTAATACTATTATATTTCCAATGAATATTTATAGTCTAAGAGATAATTTATTTAGACAAAATTAAAAATGTTTTACTCAGATGATACATTCTTTGTTATATTTAACATTCTTTAAAAATAAAAAGATAAAAAGTCACTTTCTCACAAAATTGATTCCATGGGGCCCCCATGTTTGGCACAAGGCATCACATGGTCGTCCATGAGACACAAAATAGCTTTAGGACACATTTTGTAGTCATGTTTTATTATTATGATATTATTTTATTATCTTTAACCACCTGATTACTCCTTAATCAAAATAATTAAAGATAATTACCGTCCTTACTATTCATATATTCCAAAAACAAAAGAGTCTTAATTACATAATTTTGATCTTATGATTCTAAATATTTAATCCATTTTACAAAATTACAAACACATAAATTGAAATAATTAGTTTAAAAATAATTCCAGTTGTCAAAACAAGTAGCGGGTTTTTTAGAAATAATATTTATGAAAAGTTTGGCACTTGTTTATGCCTTCTTCCAAATTGAAATTAATCCCAATGACCATAATTGGATTGCATGGTAAAAATATATTCTAATTACAGTTAAAAACAAATTAAAAAGATAATATAACAATATAATTAAATTATATGATAAAGCAGTTTTGATGTAAAATGCAGTATTTTTAACTATTGATTGAAAAATGAACATTGACATTAAATTACCAAAAATTAACCCAAGGTAAATTTCAATGTCCCAGTCATAAAGAATATGTTTATTTTGAAAAATAGAGCTTATAAAATTGTCAAAAGATTGATTTAAAAATGTTTTTCCATCAAAAGGTAGTAAAAAAATCTTTTAAAAATACAAGTGTATTCAATTCTTAAGATTGGAATCATTTGTATTTTAAGCCTCTAAAATTTATTGGATAAAAGCAAAAACATTTAACAAACATATATAATCGTATTTTAGTTATTTCTATTCATTCCCGTTAATACAACGACTATGTGTTAAATACCATTTAAAATAATATTATTCTATTATTAGATTGCAACGTAAGATTCCCAAGAAAGTCGTTGTTGCATATTGGGTACGCCATCAAGCATAGCATCCCCTTTAAAGTAATATTAATATTTTATTCACAAATATGTATAAATAAAAAATGTCATATTCATTATTTACCTGGGGTGTTACAATGTATGCCCAAAATGTAGAAATATACATGATTATTTAAATATATTTAGTTATAATGTTCAAAATATTCATATTCTTGGGATAAAAGAAACTATTGAATTATATAATGAGAAAACACATCTCTCATCCCCTATAAATACCATCCCCCACCACCAATTTTACACACATATTCCAAGACTTAATGCTTGTCCATGATCATCCCAATACTCTTCCCAAGACCATACCCCACTTTTATGAGAATGTTTCCACATAAAATGACCAAGACCTATTCTCTAATGAGGATCTCAAGGAGGATAAATTCCTGTGGTAAAATCCAAATTATTTTTCATTTAATTTATATTAATGTTCCTTTCACTCATTATACCCATTAAAACTCTCCAAATACAAGTGGGATGATAAATATAATATGTTATATATACATTAGTGTTACTGTTTCAATGGAATAAATCATCATCATCCTTATTCACATATCAATGTTATTCTAAAAATGATAATGTCACTCATGAGGTGTTGATTTATCACCTTCGAGGATGACATGTTTTCATTTTCCTTTTTGTCTTAACAGATGTACTTAAAACCATTTCAGTGGTTGAAAATTATTTTAATTTTCTTTATAAACATTTATTATTTTATAGAACTATCATCTAAAAATAATATTAAATAATTAAACAAGATGAGTTCATTGTGATTGAAAACTACCAAAATTAATCGAAACGGTTTTCATTAACTATGTATCTAATAAATCAACATGATATCATATAACCAAATGATATATAAAATAATTTAATATTAAAAATTTTCATTAATTACATATAATCTCAATTATTCAGAATAATCCAAATTATACATGAACTTTTATTCTTGTATACAAACGAACTGGTCTTGAATAACAAGAAAATGAACACTCTCGAAATGATAGAATTAAGCACAATAACTAATCAAAATGGGAATAAAAACAAAATAAAACATTAATTAAAAAAATATTATAAGAGGTTATTTGTTTACAATTTAATAAAACTACTTCGATTATCTGGGATAGTAATGTGAAGAAATAATTCAGAAATAAGGTAAAAGGATTCATGAGCCCAATTTTTGTTCTTTTGGTTTTTACTTCTTCACACCATATTTTAGAGTGGTTATTAATTACTATTCCTAAAATATAACTTTCCCATACCTCTTCTTTTATAGTGTATAATTTTTTCTATAATGATTTATTTGAAAAATGCAATGATATTTCAAAAATAAATATCCATTAAAAAACAACTTTTACTTCTCTTGAGATTGTATCTTTTTCACTATATATTGATGATTATTATTCCAAGTATGTTATTCTATTTTTTATTTTGAATCCAAACTATTTATTCATTAATGTGTTAACACAAATCGCATTCCTTTTCATGGGAAATTTTATGACCATGAATGATATATGATGGAATTCAGATATATAAATATGTAAATGTTATGATGTGACAGTTGCACATTGAACTATATAGTGATCCGATGAATTGTATAATGAGATTTATATCAAGATATAATGTTTCATATTCATGATCATGATGCTATATTGTCCCATAATTATGATTCCATTATTATTTACATATATTATTTTTGAACATTGTTCATGAATTGGTCACAACTATGTGGGGTTATTTAACCACTAAGACATGGAGATTAATTTTTATGCATTTCCACATTATGCTCCTTATCCTAATGAATCCTCTCATTATTATGATGAAGTTCCCATTCTTATGTTATGATTATTATTATGATTTCCACCCCCTTTTACAGTAATTCATTTATCTCTCTATCCTATTTAATGTATTTTAGCTCACCGTTTCCATTGATGTATACCCTCAAGTGATTACTTGTAAAAATGAGAAAAAAGTCTTATATGAATATAGAGAGTATGAAATTAATTTTTTTTTATGTTTTATTATATAAAATTTATAAATGGTCTAAATTTTTAAAGGACACCAAAGCTTTAGATCTTGTATTTTTAATGATGTTATTTTTTTTACCATTAAAATTATCTAATAGTTATTTAAGAAATAATATGATTGTTATAGGGTCAGAACATATGTAAGTTAATTTAAGATATTACATCCCAGATGTAGAGACCTTGTGCATAGGGAATGTGAGAGATAGATCACATTTTGGGTGATTTTATAGTTATATGGTGGAAATTTCTGTTACATTAAGGACTATAATGGTTTGTCAGGGTCTTCACATTACGAACTTGAAAGATGATCCATGTTTTGAGATATGTCATGTTATCTAGGTTGTACATCACATCCTCTCCTAGCCTCAATACTTGATAATGGTTTTGGTAGCATTATCATAGAACAAGTATGAATCTTAATAGTGATGGTGTCTATAGATCCAGTATCATTTGTGTGTGTATGTGTTGGTGGGGTTAGTACGTGACAAAAAAATGGTCAGTCATCATTTCATTCATTTGATTAGTTGGGGATATAAATTCTATCAAATACAAAGATAATTATTTATTATAATTCCATGGGATATGTAATTGAAGGAAAATTCCAATTGCTGTGTTGGAAATGGACTTGTAGATATTACACAAGTCACTACATGGCCATAATCTCTGTCCTTGGGAAATTTATTTCCCATTTAGGAAGAGTGGGAAACAAATTAGTAGTGCCTTGGAGATCACTCACACATGGAACAATGAAAAAATAGTGGACAATTATCTTTCTTAATAGGATACTCTTTAGGATTTTTTCATTTTATTTTACATCTTAGGGTATTTTTCTTATGATGGAATGGGTAAAGTCAGTGGAAACACTCATGGACTGCACTATTGTAGACCCAAAAAAGCCCCCAAATTTTTTTTATTTTAACCTTCAATCATGTTGACGAATATTATTTCACTAAAAAATATTTTTTATGTGATTTAAAGCTATGCAATATTGATCCTACGAAATATTCAAGTATTTAATTGATAAAAATCATCAACCCCAGAGTTTATGAATAAAATAGGGTTCAAATGAATAATGCATAAAATCATAGGAACATCATTATGTCAAAAATAATGTTCAGCTAAAATCATTATACCCCTATTTCAGATAAAATTAACATTAATGATTTATCACATTTCTTCACAATGAAAATATGTTCTCAATTTTATGAAGTAACTTTTAGGGTTCTCAATCCCATCTCTTATATTACACAGTCCACTGGTCACATGTCATGATTTGGGTACCTCGGATCACTAAAACCATCAATGTCCCATTGAAATGATATCTAGATTCAAGGATCATTTAATTGACTATGGATTAATATATATAGATCATAAATTTGAATCTATTTTTATAAACCAAATGTTTCATTCTTCAAAATGGGTATTGTGATCCTTATTATCCCAGATATCACTTTCAAAAAACCCAACACCCTACTATTTTTAATGTTATTCCATGAGTGATTTTCCTATGTCATCAACCAGACCCTATATCTTTGAATAGGGGTCACAAAATTTATTCCAAACTACACAAGTGGAGTTGACATCCTCAACACTAAGTCATAGAGTTTTGTACCCTTTATGAATGAAATAATGCAACACTGAATTCATGAACCATTGATTCCCTATAAATAGCGACTTAAAACCAAGGGGCATAAGGGCCAATCATTGTAATATAAGATCCAAAGTGACATAGGGTTCCAAAATCCATTCTGGATAGCTAAAACTCCCATTCCCAACCTCATAATCTAAACATATAAGTCTTCACAAAAATTTCCAACAATTTTAAATGAGTGGATAACATCATTTTCGTGAACATGATATTGACTCATAATTTCATTAACCTAATAACTAAAGGAATATCCTCCTTTTGATATAGGATATTTAATCATTGTGAGTTATAGCAACACAATGGTGGATCTGATCACCTCGGAGTGTTACATATCATCCTTGTTATGTCTAACCCATCTCATATTCATAGACTCAAACTTTGGGGATATGACTTACATCACCCATATTCCAACTATCCAGGAAGACCATGAATCCCAATTTATTCTCCATTGACTAATATTACATATATAAATCTTCTATATCCCATGGAATAGATAAATCCATTTAGAGAAATGTTTTATTACTATGAATGTATGATTATAGATACTACATATATGATGACAGTCATCTACCAAAAGTGTAACACTACAAAAGGGCTATCTAATCCTGGTGATCCCTTGATACATCATAGCATATCCAAATGACTTAGTATGTGTTGGGCCATTCCTTGAATGTTTTCCCATATTACACGCACATTGATCAGGTCCGAGCTAAAAGACCCTAATCTAAGGGAATAGAAGTACTAAACTGAAATTCAATAAACTAATTAGATAGAAGGTCCAAGAGAAAAGACCCAATAATAAATTGTTAAACGCTCCAAGTAAAAATACCCTAATACAATGAAATATAATGTATGTGATTAAATACATTAACAATTATAGAAGGTCTGAGATAAATGACCCAAAACAAATGTTATGATTGTTCAAAGATAAAAGGAAATGAACTGAATCAAAATAATGATTGATCTAAATGAATAGAATCTAGGGAAATAGAAGTTCTGATATAAAAGAACCAACACTAAATTGATAAATTGTCTAAGGTCAATGAACATAATCTATATCTATAGAAGGTCTAATCTAAAATACACTAAACTACATCATAGTATCGATATAGCATGTACGATATTATGAGGCCAATCATATGGCCATAGGAAAAACCATCATATCATATCAAATATTATCTTCTTGGAAAAATATTATCACCCTCCATTGGAGACATTTAAATATTCTAAGAAAAAAATGATTTTCAATATTTGGTGATCTGAGGATAGTTAGAGATGATTATAAATGATGAATATCGTGTTTGTGGGAATTGATGAACATGTATCATGATTAAATATAATAAACATCCAACATTTAATTCTATGAATTCATGATTACATTATGTTTTCAAGGAATGGATATCCTTGGTGATTCAGATTTTAGAGACATAATTTCATGCATATCAAGGATGGATGAAAAATAGGACAACATTTAGCACGGTTCATGAAAGTTCATATCTTGATAATATGAAATGAAGAAGGAATCTCAATATTTATTATTCTATAAAAAAAATCAATAAAACAATGTAAATAAAAATACAATAAAATTAGATATATATAATTGGTTATGTTACCAAGGGCATGATGGGAATCATCATTTTAATACTAGAGAACCCCTCTCTCTGCTTCTTCTACTTCTACCATAGGGCTGATATTCTCAAACAAAGTAGTAAACTCCTAAAATCTCTTTGCAGTTGTTTTTAATGAATAATATAATGTTTAATATTCATCCCTCATATGGGTAATCATTTCCTCATTCCTCCATATTTTCATAGTGTATGGATCCATCTGAGCTCCCAGTTTAGGTTTCAACCATTGACCCAACACCAATGCCTCTGATGTCTCCTACATCCTCCCAGAAATAGAATACATGTATAAAAGATAATTATAATCCATTTAATAAGAGAATATAAATTTTAAAATAAATAATTTTTGTGTTATGATTTAATACATTGGATATCAATCAAAACCACATGCTCCAAAGTCATCATATAATTAATGAAGGTGTTCCCCTTGGACATGGAATAATTCTAATGGTGTCTAAATAATCAAGGAATGAATCATTTTCTAGACCATTGTATGTTTTTTATGATCTTCTATAACCAATGGATATGATGTAGTATTAGTAGGAATAAACTGTTGAGCCAGTAAATAATATTTAGAGGACACCTCATATTTTCTTCTCTTTATAGGCATATCATCTGTATCCTGTATTGGAGAACTAATTTCATCAATAGATGTTATCTAACTATCAAGGTATGATTCATTACAACAAGAGAGAATTTGTGTTGTGTTTCACAGTTCATCAATAAATTCCATCATCTCCATGAGTAAAAAAGTTTGTGCGGAAAAATAGCATACCCATATTATGGACTGGTTAGCATAGCACTAAATCCGGATAAGATGCTATACAGGCCTATGTATAATTATTGTTAAGGAATTTTTGATCATCAGCTGGAAAAATTATTATCTAAGATTCAAAATATTCACATTCCAGCATCAACCAAAACTCGCGAATGACCCCATGATTCATCTATAATCATATGACATCCATGGGAATAGTGGATACAATTTGGATGTCGACCAATTTAAGGTAGATTTAGTATGTTGTATAAGGCACAAAGATGATTATATAATCTGCCCTGGAAACAAGTAAATCAACCTGTAGATATATCACATACAAAAATTCATCATTAACAAGCCATATCAATAATATTCCTAACCTATAACACCCCATTATTTTATTAATTATTTTTTTGAAATTTATTCAATTTTTAGATATTATTATTTCACGCAACAATAAATCTAGATTATTTTTTTTAAAGATCTTTGTATCAATTTTATATATGAAACATAAATTTTACGGTGAACTTCAGGTAATATAAATTTAATATTTCTCTAAATATAAATTTTACTTTAACTTACATCGCAGATATGACTTACATTCTTCGATTTCTTGCATAACACTCTAGACCGTGTTTTACCGAAATATAATATATTATCAAAATATTATTATTTAAAATAATAATATTTAATCTAGATGTTAAATTAGCATTTATTAATAATATTAACTAATTTATGAAAATATATTTTCAAAATAATATAATATGAACTAATAGATTTCATATTTATTATAAATTAATATGAAACCTTATAGAATATAAAGAAATATATTATTATTTTTATGGTCACAAATTAATTTTACCCTTATAAAAAAAATTCTTAAGTGATATTAATTTAATATATATGATATGAATTCATTAAAATATTTTTAATATTCATATAATATAATTTTATTCAAAATATAAGAACAAACATAATTTTATGTTTAAAAACTTGTATTTTTATTATTGTATTTTTACCATTCTTTCGCATAGATCTCATTTTAAATCAGATTTCTACATATTTTATATATTTTATATTTCCAAATAAACATATTATATTAAAGTGGAACACCAAAAATAGGTTTCGGTTGAATTTTGGTATTTTTATGTGATGTTTCATTTTTAATGAATAGTGAATAAAAATGAATATTATTTCAACTCTATTTTTATGTCTAATTTATTTATAAGGTAAAATTATTTAATAAATAGTTTTAAATGTTTAATTAGATAATTGTATTATTAAAACTACAATTTGGTCAATTAGAATAAATTCCACATTTAAATTTAATATAAAAACACTATAATCTTTTGGATGTTTTAACATTAAAAACCTGCATTTTCGACCTGAATACGGGAACAAATTTAGATTACTTTTTGAAACATTGATGACTGGAATCATGATAAGTGGATTAAATATTTTTAATATGTATTATTTATTATTTAAAATAATTTAAAATAAGTTTTTATCCAAAATTACAAGTGACACTAAATTAAATTAATTACATTTATTATGGAAAAATTAAGCATGAATAACGTCTAAACCTTAAACATAATGGCCAATTGACCTAGAAACATTTCCAAAATCCATTTTGTAGACTAACTATCAAAATAAATACAATTTTATTTACATTTCACCATTATTGGATCCACTTTCAATGCGAAAAAAGAGTTTTGAATTCCCATTCTAAAAATTTACAATACTGTCACTCCTCCCCTACTTTGAAGAGTCCTCCAATCGTCCCACTTACTCTCACCTTTCATGATACTTTTGAACTACCAATAAATATTAATATATAACATAGGAAACCCTAAAAACATCCTAGAATCCAGCCCTATTTAATGAAAAAAATCCATGGAACCCCTTTGGGGAAAACCAAAACAAGTTACCTGAATATGAGGTAACATTATTACCCATGTTCATTTATGTTATTTCCATTCTCCACAACTTAAATTATTTTATTCAATTATTATAATAACATAAAAATCTACTAAATATAATAGTATGTTTCAATTATGAATTTTATGCCTACACTTACAAACACATCCATAAAATGGGTAACAAACATATTGTTTACGTGTTTGAAAAACTACCACCTCATTAAACGATGATTGTTCATTTTTCCTTTATAAACACCAATGGTGGGCCTTATAATGGAAAATATATTTATAGATTTTATATATTTTATATATTATATTTATTATATATTTTTTTCCTTATTTAATCCTTTTACAAAACATGTCTCCATACTTTCTATTTGGTGTAAATACGATAATTTCGCTTGATGAAGTATGGACAACCAACCCCTCAATGTGATGTGATATGTTCACACACTACATGGAATGTATTAAGGATTATTTTAAGGAAATTATCTAACATATATGACATTATAATTCAAATGTAATAATGTTATATTCATTTATAAATAGATTTTATATTTTTTTCTATCTTTAAATGCGATATTAAAACCAAAACAACATTCATGCGTACGTATGGCCTACCACCTCTATGGATGGTGTATTAAATTTCATAGTTTTATATTATATGGATTGTTGTAATAAAAATATAATGAATATATATGATACATATATCATGTTTAATTTTCTATAAATCATGATATAATTATAAGGACGATATAGATAACAAATTAAGACACATATGAAGAACAAAGAGGATATTAATTGAAATGAAATTGTAACAATGAATTATTAACAATCATGTATTATAATGTCATAATAAAACAATATACAGTATTATATTTATGAATATTGTTTAGGGATTTATTTATAATACTCTAATATTTATTTTACGAGAATTGTGTATGAGTAATTTGGGAGACAAGACAGAAGGTAAGGGAATTTACTTTCATAATTAATTTTCCATATATACATGATATGTTCAACACCCATTCCATTTGGGTGGTAAGAATACTAACTAATAATTAATTATATTATCTATATAAATAAATTTATCTATATTTACATAGACATTTTACGACCACTATTTTATGGGGATTATGTTTCAAAAGATTCCAAATCAGTTAGATATTTTTGTCTCAATTTTCCTTATTTGAGGCATATGTTTTGTTATGAACAACCTTATTTTTTTAAATATATTTGACATGTAATATTAGTAATTTTCATATTTTCCTGATGTTTTAATATTCATTTAATTAAATATTCTTACATTTATATTTTCTTCAATGTTAACATGTTGTAAACTAAAATTGAAACAATATCAATTCTTTTTTATATTGTTAACGATAATGATTCCTTTGATGAAATATTACTATCCATCTCTCAAGAGCTCCAATTAGATTTATAATCTCTCATATTCATGTAATATACAATTAATGGTAAATGTTTCCATTTTTTTGGTATATTAGATCAACATGATAATGTTTTTTATGCACACCCTACATTGCACCATCCTTGGTTGAAAATATGTGTTCGTTCAGACCATGTTTTCCAAAAATAAATGTGTCAAAAAATATGATAATATTATCATGTGATCATTAAAATTCATTTATACCCATCTTTTACCATTAAAAAAGTTCATAAAAAGAAATCTTCTTGTTAATTTCCATTTTATTCACTTTTTAATCCTTTTTAGGATGAAAATAGAAAAGTTTCCATTACTAAATTTACCTTATATCATAGATGTCATTCTCTGGATGATTACTTTTAATGGTTAAAAATTTATTCTTTTTTAAAATAATATTTCCCCTCATATTATAGAAATCCATTGGTTTTAAAGTGGTTTTTAAAACTAAATGTATTGAAAAAATGATTTATCATTATCAATCCTTCCTTTGTATGATTTAAAAGATATTTAAAAAATAATTTCATAAAAATTATTATTTAAATATTATTTTATATGTCTTAATGATTTATTTAAATTTTTAAAATCATTTTTCAAGGAAATGGTTTTCAAATTATTGTCATGGATTCTTTATATTTTTTAAAACCATTTCCAATGAAATGATTTTCAAATTGGATTCAATCATTAATAATATATTTTTGAAAGTGTTTTCCATAAAAAATGATTTTGAAATATATATAATATTATTCTATAAGTTTTCATTGAAAATGATTTTCAATTAGATTTTAATATTCTTTTATTTTTCTTCAAGGAAAATGGTTTTCAAAATTAATTGAATCCTATTTTATAAATTATCATTAAATATTGTTTTCAAAAGGATTTCATGAATTATTTATAATTTTTTAGTTTTTTTTTTTGAAAATGGTTTTAAATATGTTGTATGTTTTAAAAAGAAATTCTCATATAAGAAAGTATATCTTCATCATTATTTTTTTAAATAATGTTCAAAATTATTATCCATATTTAATGAAAACCATTGTTGTTACTTTTGAACTTATGGGGAAAATATTCAAAGGATACATTCATATTTTTTCAATGAATGTTTAATGGTTCGATGGAATGACATTTAGAAGACTTGTTTCTATTTCACACATTATATACCCTTGAAACCCATTTATATACGTGGGTATTTTGATGAAATCATTATAAAACCTATATCATTTACTAAATGCAATGGTATGATTACATGCTTATGATATCCAATTATTTTGATGGGTTTTGATATAATTTTGTATGATTTGTTATCATATTTACGTGTGATTTTACTATGATATGTCTGAGAACTATATATCCATCCAATGCACAATGTAATGATTTATATCTCATGTGGGAGACTAAGAAGATATTGGGAGTGAGTCTTAATGACTAATATGGTCATGGGAGTCAACAATGTCTACCAAGATGGTATGAGGAGTGAGCTCATGCTAATGACATGGTCATGGTAGTAAACCCTAACTACCAAGATGGTATGGGGTGTGAACCCACACTACTAATATGGCCTTGGATGTAATTACTTGGATAATATGGAAATAATATTATATGATTTTGTGTTTTCCACATTTCTAGGTTTTATTCCAATATTATTCTGTCAAGGATTATCTTATTGTTTTCATTATGATTCTTGTATTATAATATTAAAATAATTATTCCATTATTCATGTTCATGTTCTTTTAATATGTAAGGGTTGATCTTGTATTTTTTATCATAATCTTCTCATACCCCTATACTCATGTTTATGCATACATGTCTCCCTTGTTTACGCTTACTATGAATATGATCCCACTAACTTTTAAGATAATTTCCCCAAATTATGATTATATATTTCATGTATTATATTTATAGAAGGGGTGATAAAGCATTACCTAGAATAGGATCAGAGCAATAAGAGAAGTCACCAGAAGAAAAGTTAAACAGATTGAATGAATGAGAGGGTATGGAAACTGCCATCAGGACTAGACACCATGCAGATTTGTACAGGTCAATACTAGCAGGTCAGCAATGGAAGGTCGGAACATTGATATCAGTGATGCAGAAGCTAGGGAGAGGTAGTTCTAGTGGGTTGAGCCTACGGGTCATGTATTGGGTATGTAATGCCTCTGGGCCTTCAATTCATCTATTTTAGGTCATACCAGACCATTTTCTTTGGGCCTACAGGTCATGTACGGGTTCCCCATAAATCCTTAAAAGGGGGATTATCCATAATAAAATAAAAAAACACAGCCTTCAAGCCATTCGGGGGAGGGGGGTGGGCGTGGAGTTGGTGAAAATATTTTACAAACTTTTGGGAGATAAATTTTCTCACTTATGCACTGATTTTTATGAATCCATGTTTCCAAAGGAACTAAACTAATGCGTTCATTTTATGTATTTTGGTAAAACTTTTTTTGTATTATAAAAATGTGATTTAATGTATATGTTTGTAAAGAAAGGTCTATAATAGTTGGTATCATAGTAAAGGTTTATTTAAACATTGGAAACTATGATGAGAAAACATTTGTGACATCCCTAGGTATATTTCTATGGATAATGCTAATGATGTCTCTAATGATATAGAATAAGGATGAGTTTACATTTTAAAAAATGTTCCATAATTTTCATAAATGATAGATTATTTGGATTCCCATTATTACATCCATTTCATTATACAACAAGTATTTTTGTATTTTGAGTAAATGTTCATTGGGGTAACAACAACAACAAGATACCCCAATATTGACTTGAGGTAATCTAGTACTTGACAGTGGGCCCTGCTACACTCTTATTTTGACAACCCTGGGGGATTTGATTTTTAAAATCCTATTGTTTTTCACAAACAACAAGGAAGGATGTAAATGGAATATGACTATAGATATCCTATGATAATGTTATCTAGTCATCAATAAAACATAATGTCCCATGAATTTGAAATCTGATAAGTAATTTTTATTGATTATGAGGTTTACTTCTATTATATGAGTTTCTCACCATGTGTTATCTAGTTTTAATAAATGTAGATAATTAAAATGTACAAAGTTAAAATTTTAAGTTTTACATTTGGAAATTATAGTCATTAAGAAAAAATTTTCCCATGGGGAATGCAAATCAGGAAGGTGGTATCAGTATTGGTTATGATTATGAAGATAAAGAGTCTGCAAACAACATGTGAAAGGAATGTCATGTTCATCTAGTATAGTTTACATTAAAAAAAGAAGCATAAATATATTGTGGTTGGATAACCATAACCCATGATTAATATTTCATATTATAGGAAATGGGTATTAAGGATTATGTTAATGAATCATGATTATTGTTTTTAGAATAAATATTGTTGAATGACGTATTTATGTTTTGGAGTAAACTGATTATGTTATATGAATCATGTAATATATAATTATTTTCAGTTTATTTTTTCAAAATTTATTGAAAATGATATTTTGAATGGTGATCTCATGGAATGGTGATATTTTGATTAATGGAAGTTATCCCTTAATTGGTTCCTAATTTTTAAATAATAATCAGAGGATAAATATATGTTGGATATTAATTAGAAAATTGATAGTACAAGTTACCATGTAATTGATAACTGAAAAAGTGTTATATTTCATCATGGATGACGGATACAACTTCATGGTTTTAATAATGTGCCCATTAATCATTGGAATAAGGATGCGTGCATGTTTCAAAAAAGGATTTAGGTTTATATAGGTTATTAAAATGTTTCAAGAGAATATATGATGACCGTATTAACATGTTTGGAATGTGATAACTGATAAATAATTTGTGAAATATGGGATATCAATGTTATATGATTTTTTTAATTTTTTTAATTCATTTTATTTTCATATTTCATAAAGGTTATACGTTTTACCATTTTTGGAATGTTTAGGAAAAACATTGGTTGATGACGGTATGATTAAAGAGTTACCACACAACATGAGTATATGTGAATGTTGGATAATCAAATCTAATAAATTTTTTTTAATGATAACACGTGATAAATGCATTAGAATATCAATGATCTCTTCATTTATTAGTAATTTAGGAATGAAAAAACTCACCTTCCTTTTTGGAAAAAAAATTCATGTGGATCATGGAACAAAATTTTTTGATGTTTTCCAAAAATCAGTTATGAATATCATTATATGAAATTTCTTCAACCATAATAAAATGATCTGCAAAATAAATGTTGTGTTAATTCCTTAATTTTCTTGAACTACTGTCCTTTTAAATATTCATAGATTTATATCAATGAGGAAATCAACTTTTCACTGACTATTCGTGTATTTTAAATTGATGACCACAATCACTCCATATGAATTCTTAGACTTTTCTTTCATGTCCAAGTTTTCACTTCCCACCTATGATCTATTATATTGAGAATTATTTAAATGATTCTTCTGGATACCATTATATTTCCTACTATATTTTTTTAAAGGAAGCTTTCTTTTTCATCATAACGATGTGAGTTTCTATGAAAGTAAAATTCAAGTAATCTATATATGATTAACCATAACAATTTTTAGGGAGAAATTAAAATTATGGAGAGTACAATGTAACACCCTAATATTTTTTGAATTAATTTAATTTTAATAAATTTTATCTTCTTTGTAATATAAATTTCACATAATAATTAAAATAGTTTATTTTATATTAAAGCACTATGTCTAGCTTTTTTTTTACACAACAACAAGTCAACCATTCTCTATACACAACATAAATATTTGAATTCTCTATATGGAGCACTATTTTTAGATTTTGTTAAATGCTCGGCTGAATTTCCTCGTTGGATTGTGTAACACACAATATCGAGTTCTATTGAACAATAATATATTAATAAAATGATAATTTTTAATATAATAAGATATAACATCGTTGTTAAATTAGAGGTTATGAATTTTATTAAACAATTTATGAAAATATATTTTTTAGAAAAATATTAGATGAATTTATAGTTTACTAATTAATTAAAATTGAATATGAAAACTGATTGAACATTATAGAAAATATGATTATTTTTATGGTCAAAAAACGTTTTACCATAATATATTAATTAAATTAAAATTAGTGAGTGATATTACATTAATATATATCATATATATTCATTTAAATATTATTTTTATTCGTCCAATATATTCTATAGACATAATATTATAACAAAACAAATTTTATGCTTAATAACATATAAGTTTTCTAACATTATTAATACTATCTAATGGAGAACACCATTTAATCCAATTTTTGAAACGTTTATTGATTAAGTATGTAAAAAAAACATAATTATTGAAATATAATCCTAATACTTAGTTTATGTTAACTTTATTATATTAATCTGTGATGTTTTATTTTATAATGAATATTAAAAAAAATGATTCGTAGTTCAAAATAGCTTTTTCATCAATTTTATTTATAAGGATAAATAAAATTTTAATTTGAATTAAAAGTTTAATTAGATAATATATTTTAGAATTAATCCAATTTGGTTCACTAGAATAAATTTAAATTTGACATTAAAAATAAAAACATAGAAAAACATTGAACATTATTACATTATAACCCCTAATTATTGACCTGACAGTGAGATTAAATTTAAATTGATTTCCTCTAATTATGTTATTGGAATTATAAGAAATGGATTTAATGTTTTTAATAATAATAATTTCTAATTATTAATAAGTTGGATTTAATTTTTATCAAAAATTAGAGAAGGAAATTAAAATTAATTACATCGATTAAGGTGAAATTATAGTTAAATAAGAACTCAACCTAAACTTTGGGGTCCTAAATATCCTAGAAAATTGTCCAAAATCCATATTATGGACATATATATTCCACATATACACTTTTATTTAATATTCACCATTATTTTTATCAACTATTCATGTGAATAGATTTGGTGGAATTAAGTTTCCCCAAATTAATAACTGTGCCACTCCTCCTAGACTACAAAAAGTCCTCCTATCATACCACTACCGTTCACCTCTCAAGACACATTGGATAAAAAACTATTTCAAAATATATCCTCCATGTCACTATCCTAATCCTAGAAGCCTAAATTTTGTGAAAATAAATCCATAGAATCCTGTTGGTGAAATCAAAAATGAGTAACACAAATAAGAGGAAACATTCTTCCTCAAGTTTGTCTATGTTATTTCAATTCCTCCACCCCTGAAATAGTATTATTTAATAATTTTACAAGAATAAAATTTATATAACTATACTATTATTATTTTATTCTATTTTTTCTAACTAAACATACACACACGTCTATCTAATGGGTAACGAATATATTATATATGTGTACAATGAAATATTGCCTCAATATATGATGATGATTCATTTTTCCTTTAATTAATATCTTGGTGGAAATTATGATGGTCAATAAATTTATATATATATAATATTATATATTAATTTTTCTTAAATTATAATTAATCTTTTTTAAAAAATATTGTATACATTACATTTGGTTTAATAATGACAACTCCGTTCATGGATGTGTGGAGTACCACCCGCTCAATTCGATGTGATGTGTTCACACACTACATAGAATGTATTAATGAAGTGTTAAGTAACTGTATATTATATATATTACCAATTAATTGCACATAAATGATATTTCATACATATATACGTATATGTTATTTTCATTCTTTTATTCCATATGAAAATAAAATCGAAACAAATTTCTTCTGTACAAACGACCTAGTGTCCCCATGAAGAGAGTATTCAATTTCATCATTTTATATTATATAAAATATTATAATTAAAATATAATTCATATAAATTATATATTTTATCACTTTAGGAATTCCATAAATAATTATATAACTATAATAACAAAATATATAAAAAAATTTGACACATGCAAAGAACAAAGTGGATATTAACCAAAGTGAAACCTTAACATAGAATTGATAACAAGGGGGTAATATAATTTCATAATAAAACAATATATGTTATGAGATATAATAATATGTTTCTTTCAATGATTTATTATTACTTATATTTGTTATAGAATAATGTTTTATGAGTATGTCGAGAGTCAAGACAAAAGGTAAGGGAATTTCATCATGCTTTTTATTTTTGTGTGATACATGCTTCATCCCCACCCATTAAAAATTTGTGGTGTTTACACTAACCATTTATGTGTTATATGATTCTTATAAATAATTATATGGATATTTACATACACATTTCATAATATTTATTCCATGGTGTTCATGTTACAAAAGATACCAAATTGGTAAGTTATTGTAATCTCAATTTTCCTTCTTTCAAGAACATGTTTTGTTATGCACATACCCTATTTTTAGAAGTTTATTTAACAAGAAATATAAATAATATCTTTATTTTTATGGTATTTTAATATTTATATAATTTAATTTTCTAACATTTATAGTATGATCTGATGTTAGCAAGTGGTAATATCTAATAAAAATAAACCCTTCACTTTTTAAGACTGTTATTAATTATGATTCCTTTGATGAAATTTTATGATCCATATCTGATGAAATATAATTATATTTAGTACCCTATATTTATTCATTATATATCCAACAAGTGGTCACATTTTCTTCCTCTTTGGTACATTATATCATTAATAAATAGTTTTATTAAGAATGCTCCAATTTATCGGGTCTTTGATCAAACTTTTTTCTTCTATCAAATCATGTTTAACAAAACGAATAGTTTAAAAATGTATTATATTATTATACTATGATCACTAGAAAAATTATATCGATGATTTATTTTTTAAAAAAAATCTTATAAAGGAATATTCGTGTATTTTTTTGGTCATCATACTTTTCAAACCTTATTACAGCGAGAAAAGAATGTTTGGCATATATGGATTTTCCCACTATCATGACCAACATTACCATGAAGATTTATTTTCCATATTACAAATATATTATTTTTAAAAGAAATGATTTTCCTAATATTATGTAAAAGCATTGTTTATAAAGAAGTTTTAAGTTAAAAATGTTCTAAAAAATGTTTTTTGGTTAACAATGCTTCCTTTAAATGTTTTATTTATATTTTATTACGGAAAATGGACTTCAAAAAATTTTGGTTTAAATAATATTTTAATTGTTATTAAGATTTTTTTATAATTTTTCAAAAAAAATTATGATTAATGGTTTTCATGATGTTTTCATGATATATTTATATTTTATAACTTTATTTTTATAGAAATAGATTTCAAAAATATTTCAACAATTATTTATAATTTTTCAATAAAAATTTAATGAAAAAATAATTTAAAATGTATTTAATCATATCTTATCTATTTTAAATGAAAATGGTCTTAAAATGGTTTTTAATATTCATTTATATGATTTCAAGGCAAATGGATTTAATTTTTTTTGAAGATTCTATTATAGATTTTCATGAAAATTAGTTTTAAAAATGTTTTCAATATTTCATTATAATTTTTCAATTATATTATTATGAAAACGTTTTTCAAATGGATTTATGTTTCAAATAGAATTTTTCAATGAATAAAGCATATTTTTATGAATATATTTTTTAATGATATTCCAAATTAATTTTCATGTAATATGGAATCTGTTGGTGTGACTCATGCCAATATATCAAAATGATTCAAACATTAAATTGAAATTATTTCCATGAGTGGTTAACGTTTTAATGGAATAGGATTTTTGAAACATGTTTCTATATGGGGGGTTATATACCCTTGAATCTCACTACTTTTTAAGAGTTATTATTTATGAAATGATTATGAAACCTATATACTTTTTCAATAGTTAGGATGTGATTACATTCTTTTGATACCCAATACATTTAAGGGGTTATGTTATGATTTTTTATGATTATTTGTCACATGTATATATGATTTTACTATGAGATGGTTGGAACTTATATCTCACACTAATGCTTAGGTAATTACTTAAATATCGTGATATATAATCATATAGTCTTAGATGAAAAATTTTACTACTATGATGGACATGGGAGTAAATCATGACAACCAAGATGGTATGATTAGTAAACACATTCTACTACGATTGTAATGGGAGTGAACCCTGAAATCCATGATACTATGGGGAGTGAATCCATTCTACCAAGATTCACATGGAAGTTATGGAATGGATAATATGAAAATCATATTATTGCTAATGTGTTTTCCACATTTCCATGTTTTATTCCTATATTACGATTTCATTATTTATGTTCATTATATCATTAAGATTCATGTCTTTTGAACTACCATGATTTATTCCATGATTCAGTTATATGATCTTATGATATTAAATATATTATATTCTAATGCTATGATTGCATCCTCATACCCCTATGATCAGGTTAATGATTACATATCTGCCTTGATTACTTTTATTTAGCGTTTGAGATCAACACTTTTTATGTTTCCTTCCCCATATGATGATGATATATTTCATGTATGATATTTCTAGAATGGTTTCTAGTATTTTATAACAGATTTTTAGATAACATATCTAAAATATGTACTATTTTATGTGATTCCATGCTTCCAAAGGCACTAAACAAATATATTCATTTGACATATCTTCATATATTGTATTTTGTATTATGAAAATGTTATGTAATGTGTATGTATGTCAATATTGGGTCATAATATTGATGGTGCATGATAAGGGGTAATGTATTAGCTATCATATTATCTCAACACATAATTAACCTCAGAAGGTTGTAGCGTTATTGTTCCAAATACAAATATTATCATTAGTTGTGATGGGATAGAAATATCAGTTCTTTATCAAATTATAGTTTTCATAAAAATTGAAATGATCCTCTATCCAAACAAAAAAATTAATAGGACCATTGATACTGTAAGGGGTGCTGCCTTATTAAATATGGAATATGATATGATAAATGTTTGAAATGAACAGATCTTCCAAATTGAGTTTTTATCCTTCCACAAACTACACCGACATCACAAAAATGTTACCAATGATCGCAGAATGTATATACCCAGATGAGAAATTCCATTTATTCAAGAACAATGATGTAACGTCCCGGTTCCAGGAGCCACCAAGAGGCACCCTGTACCCGGTTGGTCACATGGCCTCAAGCACATTTTCCCAAACACAAGAGGCTGCCGACTAGTAGCGAGGGCCTTGGTGGTGATAGAGGGGAAACTATTCCCTCATTGGAATAGTACACCATGGAATAAAAACAAATAGATAACAGCAGAAACCATAACCATCCATACAAGAGTAAATGATAAATAGTGGAAGACTACCAGTAAACATACTAGATCACACACACATGTATATAAAGTGATGCATGATACATATGTATAGGAAAGCATCCAAACAAGTCATAATGATGAATAAAATACTAAACCAAAGTGAAAAAGAAAACAGGTAGACTCCTCAACATAGAAAGCCATAGCATGGCCCCATCCTCTCCAGTTCCACAGCAAGTCAAGTACTTGATGTAGAATGGAGAATTCCCTTATCTATACCTGCAACAATATATTCTTTTTGGGCCCAAAAGAATGGCCTAAACAGGGTGTGAGACAAGGTCCCAGTAGGAAATCACCCTATGATTTGTGCCTAACAATCAGTGAATATATGGTAGTTAAATGTACATTAAGCAGTAAAAAATAACCAGTAAACAGGATAACACATAGTTGTAAACAATACAATATTCTAAAATATAATCTACACAAGAACCATCCACTCAAGCAAGAAGAACAGAATGGTAACCTCTGGATAGTTCTCAAAGCCTAACCTCTATGGTTCAACCTACAAGTACTAGAAACCCTCTGGTAATCGCACACAATCTCGCCCCTCTGGTTCAGCTAAATAATAGACTCTCTGAGGAAGCAATCATCGTCAATTCCCCCTATAGTATCGTATCATACTAAAGGCTCTCTGGGGAAGCACTCAACATCAATTCCCACTGTGGCTCGTGTCGAGGAACTATAGACTCTCTGAGTAAGCACTCAACTATAATTCCCCATGTGGTCCGACATCGTAAATTAAAGACACTATATAGATTCCCTTAAATACATTCTCCATGAGGTCTTCTACACTAGGTTCTTAGAACCCTTTTAAAACAAACATGCATAGCACGCGTATCAGCCCAAGTAAACCTAAAGAACTACTTGGCTATCATTCTAAGGCACAACAGTATAACAGTTCAACAGTTCCACTCTGCTACAACTAGTCATGGAAACTTGTAAAAATTACTAACAATAAATCAAGCGTGGTAAAACATTCAAAGTGCAGAAAAAAGTACCCTATTCAAAATCAATTACCTCTACTCAAGAAATCAAGAAAATCATGAAAACAATAGAGGGAAAAATAGGAACACACACAATTCCCCATTCACGAGAATTGGTGGAATTGCACAAAATACTCATAGACTTCTTATAGAAAGGCACAAACAACCTACCTTGATGTTAGGGGATTGAAATACTAGAACCACGAAGATTGATTCTACTTTGAATGTTGAATATCTGAGAAAACACCCAAAACACTCAACCCACAATAACATGAAAACGAGGAGGAATCATGGAACAATGCTGAAGCAAAAGAGAGAGCATACCGAGGTGATCCCAACGCAATCGACGAAGGCTAGAACAAATATCACACGGAGTTTTTGGAGCTCAGGGAAGAATCACGTCCTTACATAATGCCCGCAGTCGAACAAGACCTAAAAGAAGTGTGTTATGTCCATCAGGCGTGGCCCCGATGAGTTTGATGAAAAAATGAAAATACATGGTGTGTACTCTGTTTTTCTGTACTCTGCTTTAAGCAGCCTCCACATCACCCCTACACACCATTTGTGTGGCCCGGACACGGCTAGCACATGACCTGGCGCAGCAAAGGAGTACACGGCGTGTACTCAAAAAGTACATGGCATGTACTTCAAAATTTTCCAAAAATCAAACTTTTCTCAAAAACACCAGGAAAAGAATGAAATACCTGAAATAGAAGATCTGATTTCTTACAATTGACATATATTCTACCATCCTATGAAATATAAATATCTACCTATTTAGTTTGTATCAAAATGATTTATTGTCCATATATTCAAATATATCCCATAATGATCCCGCACTATCAGGGACTTTCGGATGTGGGAAGTGATCGGTACTTATGACAGTTGGCCTTAACCCACTATGATAATGAATTATATCAATCAAATCCTTGAAAGATTTTATGGGAAATCATCAAATCCTAACTCATCTTCTCTTTCGCATTTGTGATCATTTCCCTTATAAAAATTGGATTCTCTAAGGGATCATCCCAAATATCTGTTATAGGGGGGAACACTTTATATATCTCTCCCATAAGGGTAAATCAACCTTGTAGATTGATTAGCCATATGTGGATTTCTACACCAATATGGAAAACATTGAATGTGTAAATCATTTCTTTAAACAGATCGGGTTGGTGATAGATTATGAATTGGGAAATCCACATGAATTTATAAATATAGACATTGTATAACTGATTAGATAATTAAACAAAACTTTACATGACCTAGATGGGACAATACCATCTATCAGAAAAATTACCACTAGGATAGAGAGACCATTTCAAGCTCTGTCTACGACCTAGATTTTTCAAAGCAGAAAATATATTCTATTTTTCAGAGGGATAGGCTAATGAGTGAAATATAAACCATATAGTTACAAGGTAGAGTTTTCCATCATATAAGACAAACCCTATTATTGAACCCTTTATAACTGGCCTTCATAGAAATTAACATTTTAATAAAGTGTTAACCATTTGAAATCTTATGTGATAGAAGATTGTTGTTCGAAGGTGGGCTGAAAACATTACCCAAAAAATCAACCCCCTAGAGAGGATATTCGTGAGATAGGGGATAATCCAGAAGATTATTCAATTGGGACCTATATAGAAACTCATTATAAGAATATATTAGATATTAGGGGGTTTCCATTGTGAATTATGAAAATCATGGACCGTTGAATTTTAATAGTTGAGAAGCCTCAATGATAACTAGAAGACATCATAAAAAATCATGGTTAACATTTTAGAGATTTCAAATAATTATATTGTCCAAAAGAAATATAATTATTTGTTTAGAATCCTGCACATGAAATGAAACGAAACATGATTTTTGTAATTCATAAGGAAATGACGAATCGACCAACCCCAGATGTCATCATGGGTCAAATAACCCAATAGGCTGCCCAGAAATCACATGACCTCTTTGAGAATCATGATAGTGTGACCCAAACATTGTCACATGTTTCACATGATAGTCAACTAATCAAATGATCAAGCCACTTGATTCTAGAAAACCCTCAATAAAATTGGAATAATCATGGAAAAGGATAAAAATGTTACAAAAAACTTAGTTTGTAGTTTGTTTTAATTGGTTCAAGAGAAAAATCAGTCTAACGTAATGGTCCTTACGAATGTAGGCTAGCGGTGAGATCTCAGGATCAAGTCATTAATATTGGTCTTTCGAAAATAAAATTAAATTAGAGAATGGTTGTAGTGATTTTAATGAATTATTTTCTAGTAAAATGAATGGATATATAACCACTATATATTGGGATTCTTGTGGAATACCAAGCTCTACCAAAGACAATGATTTACAATTGGGAAAAAGACTCAGGTGGGATATTACATTCCTTAGATATGAGACCTCACACCAACAGAAATATTTCTTGAGGGATAATTTGTAGATTCATTCCAATTGAGCATTGGAAAATTTACATTGAAATAAATACCTATGTATTTATATTTTATTCCCACAAATGAAAAATGATGGAGAAGGTAACTGAGACTCGAGATCGCAGGATTCTTTAAGAGACATGTTATCACATGTCCATCATAATGTCACATGAAAGAACAATGTACCAATAATATACTATGAAATGTCTTTTTATGTCCTCTAAATAGTCCCTTATTCTATTATGATGGAACCATCAACAACCAGTGAACATGTGGCAAGAGCCAGTTGAGCTTCCCTATGTCACGCAGTTTTCCAACCATCATGTGTCTGACAACCCATCGGATTATCCTTCGAAAATTGGAGGAATGATTACAAAAGGATGAGGCATATATTAGTTTTAAAACTAAATATATGGATCAACAATTCATATAATTCATATCATCAACAACATTCTAGAAAACCCATGAGGCCCCAAGACATTGTAAAATAAAATAGTTGAAATAAAATGTGACGAGGTGGGTTAAAATTGTGGTCGTAAATGTCCCATGACGCACCCATAATGATCCAAAAGACATAGTGAGACCACATAGACATGTAAAACTCATCCAAAATAATATGTAGGTTATGGTATGTTAGGCTTGGGTAATTTTTGTTATTTTTCTACAAAGTACAATTTCTTATTGAATAGTGAATAATAATGAATTTTAAATCAAAACATATATTTAATATATATTTTTACAAGGATAAAGTTCATTTTTAACTTTTTTAAATGATTAATTATATATATTTTTATCAATAAATCCAATGGGGTTAATTGTAATAAATTTCAGTAGGATATTTAATATAAAAACATAGAAAACATTTTATCATTTTTTCTTTTGGAACCTACATTGTCAACCTGACAGTGGGATTAAATATAAATTTATTATCACCATTTCTGTGTATAGATTTTGAAAAAAACTATTCCATATTTATAATGAGTATAAATATTAATTTTTAATTAGTTCAACATATTTTTTTTAAAAAATATTTGTGAATTTAATTTAAATTAATCACATCATTTAAGGTAAAAATAATCCTAACTAAAGACAAAACCTTAAAATTAAGGGCCAAAATGACCAAGAAAGTTTTCTAAAAGCTATTATATGGAAATATTATAAAACTATATACCCTTTTCATTACAGTTTCATATTATTGGACACTCATTTCATCAAATTAACAAGGGGGGATTCCCTTTCCCAAAATTTTCAAGAGTTCCACTCCTCCAATATAAAAAGGCCCACTCTCCTCCCACTTACAATCACCTCTCAGAACATATTTTCTCAAAATATATTTTCCCAAATATATTTTTAGGATACATACCGTCATCCTAGAATCCCCTCATTGGGAAGAAAGAAATCCAAGGAATTCCTTTGGTGTAAACATTTTGGAATTACCAAAATAAGATGTAACATTCTTCCTCGAGTTATTTTAAGTTATTTCCATTCATCACCCTCTCAAATAAACTTTTTCAATAATTTTATTTCCGAAATAGTTTTATAAATATTATAGAATGTTTTTAGGATGCAGTTTCAACCAACAAATACATACAATTCTATCATGGGTAACAAACATATTGTTTATTTTTACGGTAAACTATCGCCTCATGAAATGATGAATTTTATATTTTCGTTACCACCTATAATTGTGGATATTATGAAGGTCACTAAAATATGAATGTAATATATTATAATAATTATGTATTTAATATTATTTAATCTTATTACAACATATATCTTTATACATTCTGTTTAGTATAAAAACGATAAGTTTGTTTGAGGAGGTGTTGACTACCGCACCAACAACACAATGTAATTCGTTCTCACACTACATGGAATGTATTAATGATGTGTTTATTAAATTATATGATATTTATAACCTAATAATTGTATTATAATAATATTATTTAAATATATACATAGATTACATTTTAATTATTTTTTTCAATACAAAAATTAAACAATGTTCATGCGTACGTGCGACCTATCATCTCCATCAGTGGTGTATTCCATTTCATAATTTTTTATTATATAGATTATTATAATGAACTATTGCATTCCAAAATATTTCCCTTGATGAAATAAACACATTCATGTCTGGTCGAATGCTAAATGCAGAATCGAAAGTACTTAGAATCCAACATGAATCGTCAGAAGTGGTCAGTTTTTTGAGGCTCCTTCGCAGATATCCCACGCATACATGAACACAAACATATCTCCTTTAAGAATCCCCTTTTCCTACTCAATATGACTGTGAATGTATATTCTATATTAAAAAAATCTTTATTTTGTGATCTGGTCCCAAACCTATCTCATCCATGGTGTCCCTTTTCCTTCATGATTTGATGATGGACGTTTCTCCTATATGGCATCCCCTTTCCATCACAGATCTTACCATGAAAATATATCCTTGTTGGACTCCATTTTTCTTCTCATCACACTATTTTATCACTGCGTTGATCCCCACGAATAACTCTATCCTTCACTACAAATAAATAGAAGGCTTACTGACCCTCCAAATCACTATTACTCTGACCATTCGTCTTCCCAACTCATATTTTGCGAAGCGCCTCACAAACAATAATATGGATCACCCAACATACATGATAATTGAATGTTTTAAATTATGTTTTACAACATGGATATCTCTTATGGTAGGTATGTGCAATTTTTATCCCTCCTCCCTTCAAAAAATATGGATCCCCTTCAGGTTTCACGAGGCTCTGCAATGTATTAAGCCTTCAAGAACACTCTCTAAATAAAGAGGTCTTTTATGGTGAAGGTATGCTCCCCAAATTTTCTTCCTTCATGGGGAAATAATCATTCATGAAGAAAATTTCCCCTTTTAACCACCAATTCTTAACAATTATTTTCCTATCAAGCCCCTTGTCCCTATAAAACCCTTTTTGCAATGCCATCTAGGCTTGTTCAAAGTGATTTCAAGGTTCCTAGTGTGGTTCTTTAGGTAGTGTTTACCTACCTTATGATTCTTCTCATAAGCATTCTAATTTATATTTATTCTTTGTATAGACTAGATAACATGAGCCCCTCGAATGACCACTATTACATCTCCTTCTTATCACGAATTTCTTGTGATTTCCTTCCCACAAGTGTGGGTTAATAAACGTATGTAATTATAACGGCTGAGTAATGACTCCTCATCGCCCGAGGTGTAGGAAATTAAACTATCAAGCACCAATCATCCTCAACACATGTCATTAAATGTAATCACTTCATCTGTGGGATGACTAGTAGGATTTAAAGGATAATGAGAATCAGAGCTCTCTCACTTTCTCTCTCCCGTTGGGATTTGTCACCAAAGGCACATTGAAATGTCTCTACAAAATCCCAAAAAACATTGATATGGTGTTCCTGAAAAATTTCAATATCCTTCACATATATCAGGTAACCCTCCTTGGGAATCCCTCATGGTTGATGTCTTAATCCACAACATCCCTCGTGGTCACATCTTCCAGTACATGACCGTTAGGTCTTCCACTACCTCATGTTTACCACATTTAGAATGACATATGTGGTCTTATAGAATGATGTTACCATTATATCCTTTTTAGGTCACTATCCATGAATAATCCCTATTCCCCCTCCATCTTGAACTTTGTTTAATTTTATCCATATCTTTTAAAAATGGTTCCTAAGAAGACTTTTGGTTGTTCAATCCCATAACCCATCCTTCCTAACCACTTCAAATCAGTTCATCTTCATCTCGGATGATGTTAAATTTCAGGCCCATATCCATTTTATATACGCGGGTTTTGATACATTTCTCTTTAATAGGGTTTTTATGACGCCGCTATGAGATTCAATCTCAACCAATGGTGAAATCTTGTGCTCCATCATATGGATGTACCCTCATGATGTGACATCTTACCTTTGTGGGAAACATATATCAGATCTACCTTCCCAAGGTGGTTGGATCCATCCATATGGGAATCAAACCATACATAAGCCACCAAACAACCCATACTCCTTCATACAAGAGTTCCCCTCTTGCGATGGGCCGCTAACTATGTGTAATCCCTTACATGTTATCAGGTTGTTCTCCTTTGTGTACACACCAATTCAATTCCCCAGCACTAAACAATGTGGACATTGATTCCTATCCACTATGATACATGGTAAATATCTGAAATGTTCAAGCCCATTACACATTTCCCATC
The DNA here is from genome assembly GCA_963277665.1 of Viscum album. NCBI lineage: Eukaryota > Viridiplantae > Streptophyta > Magnoliopsida > Santalales > Viscaceae > Viscum > Viscum album. The sequence continues at coordinate 1,487,280,403 of OY728129.1, forward strand.
ATGATACCTATTTTAGGAATTTTTCATCTTAGGAATATCATGATTCTTCCTAGAGGTTCCATTTCTTTCAGGTCCCCTATCCATATTACTATTCTCATGAGCCACCTCCTCTGATTACTTCCCATCCCCCCAAAACTATTTTTACATTTATCATTGTCTTCTCCATAGGGAACATAGGACACATCCTTGAGGTTCATGACAAACACCATCATCTTCACCACAATTTTATCTGATATAGCTCATTCACATAATCAAATCACCAATAGTCCATCATAAGGATGCAACATACAGGTGAAATCATGCCATACATCAGGGCATCTGACCATGTATAAGTTTCATCCATCTAATTTCTTCTTCTTGCAACACTTGGGATGAAAGCCATGTGTATGACCCAACCCCCCTTGAACTAAACGGGTTTTGATCCATGTATTTTAGACATGGTACATATGAAGCCTATCTATAGTAAAATCCCAAACAATAGTAAACCTTGATGTCCCCAATATTGGGATCCCTTCTCTAATCCACCCACTTCATTGTTCTAAATATCATTCATGGTGTGAAACGATCAATTTTATGTACACAGCATTCAGGGACTGTCCTCACAGTTTTTTTGACCCATCCGCCCGGTAAACCTTCCATGTCCTCATTCCTAGGGATATATCCATCTGATTCACTCTTTTAATTGTTTTTAATTAGTCCAAACCATTTTTGATTGACATTAAACTCACATCATAACCCTTGTTAAACCCGATAGGCTGAGGAAAACCATAGAGTCATTCCTATGGAAAACGATTCAACGAATTGGATGTGGAATTCCACTAGATTATGCACCCTCCAGAGGACCTCTCATATGGGAGAATTCATGTGAACAATGGTTCTGTCATCCTAGCCTGACTATGATTCCAAATAAGACTACATACCTGACCAAATGTGGCTACCCTGACTTGACCCTTTGGAATGTCTTGATAGAAGTATTGTATTGTACTACAATTCAAAAAGAGGTGGCACGTGGATGGGTTTCAGGAACAATATCTTAATCTGTGAGGGTGATAAGGACTATGTGATTTGTTCAAAGGAGGAATCCAAAAAATGAGGAAATGAAATACCATCATATCATTTTGATCAGAGAGAAGACATCATTGAAGAGATGATTAATTCCACCAACCATTAGAAATGGAGAATGCATGTTACATTTCAAAACCATGATTATTTCAAACGGGCTCGAGAATCGTGGCCTGATCGAAGCATCCGAAATAGAAATGGTGAACCTGATAGGAATCATTTTTCCTTCAACCAAGTGGATTAATAACAAATGATACATTAGAAGATAAGTGTTTCATCAGATCCTAACATCTGGTTCCGGGTCCTCCCACTGACGTAGTGGGTCTGGTGTGCAACTCACAAGAATATGGGGCAGTTAATTATTAGGAATTTTGTTCAATGTCATAATTAGCATGGATTTTCTATCTAGACATTGTAGATTTAATGGTGATGGGTACTATCCAATTCATTCTTACTATCTATTCTAATATATGAATCTTCTAACATTATAGGTCCCCATGCCACAACAACCCTATAATCTCCCTCTTGCAGATTCATGTGTAAGGGAAATACTAATGTGTTAGTCCCACAAAACTGCACCATTAATATATAATCATCTGCAACCACAACTATAGGGCACCCACACACCATCTAACCCACATATTTTATCAAAATTTGGTTGATTGAAGTCATTATTTGATGATATGAGCAAGAAGGGGTCATCCCATCAATGGATATGGCCCACAAAGATATAGAGTCTTTTATGACACATAATCACTTCTACCCCCAAGGGCTATGAATGGAGCTGTTTCTCCACACACTGAGAAAAAGACACATCAGGAACCTATCCTATTAACACTTCCATAATTCACTCCCATATATCGGTGAGGTATGTGACGTTTGAGTCATCTTTGTTTCAACTGTTGCTTGGGAGCCTCCAAAGAGGGATCCCCCCAGGCTTCATAATCATCGTCATCTAGTTCTTTAGGCTGATGAATAGGTAGCCTCCACACCTACATCACCAACCCAGACTCGGCGGACCTAATGTCAGCATTGGGTTCAATCTCAAGAAGATTCCTTTAATGGGGCATCATCTTGTATAGCTTCAGGGACCCATACCACCACCAACTCATACTATCACATCCATGTTATTACAGAAATGAATAACCTCTATACCTTATCAGGATTGAGATCAAAGGAACCCCATGGGAAGTCTAGGATATCTCTTCCGTTCTCTGGAATGAGAAACATCTATCGTGTTCCAACCCGCAGTATCGAAATATAGTATGGAGGTCCTCCTGGTACCATACCCAATCAGAGTGATGGTCCTCACAGCTCTCACACATAGCATGGAGGTCCTCTCAATGCCTATATCTCCTGTCCAAGAAGTGTTCCTCCCCATCTTGTTGATTTCTAGCACATAGGTCCTCCTCATGAAAATGATTCCAGGTATGGATATTTTCTCCATATTTTAGCTTATCAATGTGAAGGACATCCTCTCCCCATAACCCATCAATACTAAGGTACTAACCATGTCTAGTTTGGTCACTATAAATTACCTCCTTATGCCACCACTACCAACTAGTGTTGATTTCCTTCCTATGCCATTGGTGGCTGACATAGAGTCCCTACCCATGTCCTTAATAGCTCCAAAAAATTCAGTCCTGGCTCTATCACTACTAACCTTGGAGGTCCTCCCATATCATCTCACACTCAGTATATAAGTCCTTCACTTGTTCCATTTTTCATCTTCCTGGGTTCTCCTCGCACCCCAGTGCACCCATGTAGATGTACTCCCCACTCTCTAACCCAACATTGATGCCTTTCCCATGTCTTTGTCAACACTCAAAGTGGAGGCCCTTCCCACTACAATGACATCTGGCATGGTGGATTTCCCCATGTTACTACCATCTTTAGAGGAGGCCCTACCAGCTCCTACACAATAACACATGGAGTTCCACCCCATGAGGATTATATACCCTGCCTAGAGGAACCATCTTGGAAATAATGGGTGGAATATTTCCATTGAAGTAATAATCCTTCATAGGGACAGATCATTGTCAATATGGTCATCTCTTCATATTCTAAAGAGGATTATGATTCTAAGATACACCCTTCAGGCAGATCATCTACATCAGATTCTGGGGTAGGAACATTGAATAACCATGTCATCCTTCTGAATAGTTATATTCCCCAGATCCCCAAGGGCATCTGTATGTTCATATGGGAGGAGTAAGATTTAACTCCTTATAATGTACTCTTAGTGAAAACATATATATCATTACTATGATCTCTCTATACCTCGACTATAGATTATGGATAGTTATTTTGGGGAAGGTAGATGTTGACCACCATCTAGATTCATCACCACTAGCCATCGCCTTTTCACATGAATTGATGTTCAACACTCAATCCTATCGGTACGTGATGATGATGTTAGTACTACCTCTAAGATATGAACCACTATGTATCGTTGTGTCAGCTAGTATAATATTCTCTCCACCAGTATGTCATAACAACAGCAGCCCATTTTAGTACCATAGCTTGTTTCCCAGAATCCACCAATTAAAGAATAAGGAAACTATGGGATGTGACTGAATTCCGAATGAAGGAGTTTAGTGTAAATTCTCACAACATACCATATTACTAAGATGTTTTTCCTGATCTTTACATCAGACATCGGCATTCCAAAGATACTCACCCTGGATGAATATAGGTGTTTCTTCTGAAACCTGATAATGATGGATTTATATCTCCATTATGATCTCTAGGCTTTCCCAAAAGTCCAACAACATTATGACAATAGTGGCTTAATATTATACCATGTTGAGTTAGTTACGATTCATGTGGCTCAGCACACTATATCACCTAGTTGTCACCAAACTTTTACACAATGATGAAATCAAAGCATCAATGTGGTCCAAAATATTACTAAGTTGGAAGATCAATACATATTGATCCCTAGATCGAGGAGGTATCATGCTCTTCAATTCAGTCTCATCCTACTTCAACTTGACCTGCTGGGTGATATCAGGGATATTCCCCCAGGCGTAGTTGTAGTAAACATGCCTGACCTCACATAGAAATTTATTAAATTAGAACTCATTGAAGAAATTCTACTAGATGGTAAATTACTGATTATATTAGATACCTTTGGTATTCTAACTCACCATAAATAAACATGTGTGGCTTGCATACCCTATCGAGTCATTGCCCCTTAGTCATGACCCTAACAAGGTTAATGGAAATAATAGGACAGTTAATCCATATTGGCACCAAAAAATGTATCCAACTCATTCCATGGATTCAATGATGAGATCAGAGAAACCACCTATCGAATGGGTTGTAAATAACCTCCAAGACCTCTCAAAATGGATTTACGCAATGCACTCCACGTGGCAGGCACTGTTCCATGTGGACTCCAACATGAGAGGATCTACATTGTATCTACCTTAAGGGAGTCTAACACTGACCAAGGCCCCACTTCGGTATCATTCCCCTGCATGACGCACTTCAGGGGTTCTACATTGATGAATCTTTACAAGGCGTTAGGCCCCTCCATGTCACACTTCATAGTGGACATGTTGACTATGCTCTGTGTAGCATTATCCCCCCCCCCCCCCAACAAGGCCAATGCAGACATACAGAACTGCTCATTTCTGATGCATCACTCGTCTCTATGGTGAGTTTTTCACCCTTCTGACCAAAGTTTCCTATCAAAAAAGGCATACACCAACTTCCAAACCTTCATTACAATGACCATTAAACTTCCAATATCTCGTTTCACATAGAAATTCGTAAAAAATCAAATGGATTGTCAAATGTACATGGCCTTTGCGATCCATACCCCTTTGTGTGATTTACTATCATCCACCTATAGTGGATATGCCCTTCATGAAGGATTATTCCCTTCTTATCTGTTGGGGCCTCTTATGGGTGGTTGAGGTTTTGCGAAGCATGGAGTATTTTCAAAATTTTATATAAAAAATAAGTATTCACCAAGGTGAATCCCTACTCCCTCAAGGTTGGATCATAGTGAATAATTCACCTTTTAAAATGACCCTTATATTTATGAAGCCACTTTCATTCTCAAATCCCATCCTCTCTACGTAGGAGGTTCCCTTTGTGTGGTCCATCCTATGTTCTAATTCCATCCAATTTGAAAATCCCATCCTCTTCACGAAGTCCATCATCTTTGTGAAGTTCCTTTTTCTAAAACTTAATTCATTACACACTTCTTTCCCATACCACCCTCTATCTGTGTACGAGTTTATTTCAAGGTCCCTTGGGTGGTTATTCATGTAGTTTTTCATAGCCTTATGGATCTTCACATAGTCATAGAAATGAATATTTATTATTCACATAGCCAAGATAATGTGGGACCCTTAGTGGATCACTCCACACACCCCCACACTATATCATTGTCTATACCTTGCCTTCCCCATGGGTGGGTGGGTATTAGTTATGTCATTACTTTGGGTGCAGAGTGAACCTGCTTCGTCTGAGATACATGACTTTGAACTTCCAAACACCATCTGCCTCATCCAATGAAGTTACATTGTGGCATCTCCCCATGAAATACATGCAGTGTACCCCATCTCGAACGTTCTACACTCCAACTAGTCTCCACATGAATGAAATCTTCCTCACATAGAATGATATCCTCTTTATTAGAGCAGTGTCTATCTGTGGGGAAGGGAAATAATCCTTTTGTAATCCTGTAGACCTTCTTACTATAGGTATAACCTCTAATCCTCCTCTCTTATTTAGTGCCAATGACTAGAGGAGAGATGAGCATAGGGACCTCCATTACCCTATCCCAATCCCTCTGGGATTTGTCTCTATAGGGCCTCTATCCTTGAGTATGTACTAATATCATTCTCCATGGGCTGATAACCATGTATAAGCCCATGTTTCCATGTTGGGTTGCAATCCACATGTAATCCCCACTCCACTTCTATTGGACGCACCATTCACAACCTAATCATCAGGACTTTGTTGCCTCTTGTTTCTCACACTGACCCAGACTCACATGGGCCTACAGTAAATATTGACCCTGACATCCTTCCTTGTCCACCATAGAGCTTAAGCCCAAAGATCCACATTCAAACTATGTGGACTTTGACCCTTGTCTCATAGGCATGGTATGTAGGAAGCCTCCCAATGGTTCAATCCCAACACCTACGTATCCCCCATTTTGAACGATGTGTACATAGATCCTTGTCCCAAATAATGGTATGTATGAAGCATCCTTGAGGGTCTTCCCAATACCTACATGACCCAACCACTTTATGTTGGTTAACATTCATCCTGCATGATGTCGAACAGTATCCCATATTTCAATATATGTAGACTTTGATCCTTGTCCCCTATGAAAGTTATATTTGGAAGCCTCCATGGAGATCAATCCCAACACCGATTTATCCCACATTTTGAACTATGTGCACATTTATCCTTTCCTCACAGGAAAGAAATGTAGGAAGCCTCTCTGATGTTCAATCCCAACACCTACTTTTCCTGAACCCTTGACATCAGTTCAACATCATCCCACATGACGTTAAACTATATCCCTCAATTATAACTACATAGAATATTATCCTTTCCCTCTTAATGTATGGTACATAGGTATCATCCTTGAGGATCAAGCCCAAAACACCTTGGTCCTGGCCACATCACATTAGTTAACCCTCATCTCGAATGATGTAAAATGATATGCCCCCATTCTATCTCTCTTGAAGTTAAACTATATTCGTTAAAACTACATGGGTTTGATTCTTGTCTCTTATATAGTGTACATAGAAAGCCTCCTTGGAGTCCATTCCCAAATAGAACTATGCATTTGTAACCCTAGTCAGTGGTTAGCTATGGTCAACCACAACCAGTTGTAAGTCGTTGTAGCCCCAACCACTAGTAAGCTGTTGTATTCTGAAATCGACGGTAATCTATTGTATTCCCCTTCACAGGGACCCAATACAAGACTCCCACCATGGTGTTAGACCAACCTAGGATACTAACAATGGATAAGACTTATTATATTGTTAGGTCATTGTCCTTTGTGTACACCCTAATTCTATAACCCCATCCTGAACAAAGTGGACATTGATTTCCCGCCTCTGGAATATGTAGGAAGCATCCATGAGGTTCAATCCCATTATCCATGTCTCAACCTATTATCTCCATTGATCATATATGTTTCAGGAAGGTCATGTCTCAAACCAATGGATCTAACTCCTCTAGGTCCCATCCAAGTGGCTATTCTCAGGGCTACCTCCTCAGGTATCCTATTGCCCCACCGAACTATGGGATCATTGATACCCTGCCATGGTATACATAGGAAGAACCTTTGAGGATCAATCCCAACATCACTGTCATTATCATGTTAGTTCCACCTCATTCTCCATCCACTCTCAACAATCCATATCCAACATGTTTCATACCTGTACAGCCACATTCCAGTGAGATCATGTCACTCACATTCTTGTTGTTCCTAGAAGTAATTCGGTGACTAACCATATGTCTCCCCCATCATCAGTTTTTATCCTAGGATTTCACCCATCTAATCCACTCTTATTAGTGTTCCTATCAGTTTTATAAGTCTCTTATAGATGTTAAAAAGGTGACATGCCAACTTCTAAACATGGTAAGCTGAGGTAAAACTCACAGACATGCTTGGGGAATAAAATTCCACTCATTCGACGTGGGATGCCTTCAACTTTCGTGCCCTCAAGAAGCCCAATAGAATGGGGATGAAACCAATATACATCATTTATCTAGCGTCCTAACAAGCCAGTGATGTCCAGCGTGACTACTCCCTTGCCAGACTATTTCTGCCCTGACTGGACCCCTTTGAATGTTCAGAAAGAAGTAGTGTAATTAACCAACATCCATGAAGACATGTTGTTGGGAAGAGTTTCACAAACAACATATCAACACTAAGAAAAAGAAATGTACTATACAATGAGTTCAAAGGAATAATCCATGTATAGAGGAGCGGAAATCCCATTATAGTTTTTCAATAAATGAGAAAATGTCATTGAATAAGTGACAGCTGTTGGACGCCTTTGGAAAGCGGGAATTCTGGGCAACAATAACTACATCCTCCAATATATGGATGTTCACCCTGGAAAAAGAAATAGAAACATAATTGGTGAACCTAATGTGAATATCTTGTCCTCAAGGTGGAGATTAGTATCCCTCGAGACATTAGTGTATTTTCATGTCAGTAGATCCATTTATCCGGTGACAGGTCCTGCCATGCAAATAGTGGGCCTAGCGTGAAAATCACAAACAATTTGGACAGTTGAACATTGGATTCTAGGTGTTTGATGTTTTCAGCATGGATCCTTCATAACAACCATGTAAGTGGGAATCAGGCTGGGTACTGGGACATCAGCTTCCCTTTTTCTTCACTAAAGGTAAAATATCCCTGCTTTCTATGACCCAAGATATCAAGATATGAAACCAATCACCTCCCAACCACCGATGCAGGGGTAGGTGAAATGTCAATGTGGAAATCAAATGTAGTCTCCTCTCACCCAGGGTATAATCCATGTCCATGGTTACAGGGCACCCATGCCCCAACTCCCCATCTAAATTTATATAGATAAGGGTGATTTACAATCTCATTTGTTGATTCAAGGAAGATGGGATAATCCCAACCCTGGATATAGATCAATACGACCATGACGATTCAGAACCACGCCAACACCATCGCCCCTAAGGGCCACGTAGGGAGACACTTCTCCCCACTCAAACGTATAATATTTTTGGGATCCACTCCCTATAACGCTTTGATGCTCCCCCACCCCCCCCCCCTAAGCTAAAGAGGTGAGGGATTTCAATTCTAGTCCAGTTGGAATCACAGAACAGGGGCCACTATGGATGGCTCACACCAGGCTGAATATGCATTTCCTGTAGGCCCCATGAGATGAAGAGAATGTCTATTATGCACCTGCACCACCAGTCCTATTCTCATTGAACCGATTCCAGCATATGGTAGAGGATGAGGAGGACTCCCGCTAAGGGGCGTCAATATCAAAAGCTACTGTGGCCCATGCCGCCGCTACTGAGAACCAGCTGCCTCTTGTTTAAACTAAGTTAGGGCACACATATGTACATCTTGGATCGAGGCCCCAATAACCACACAGGAAGACTGGGTCGAATCTCCTTGTAACTGACATAGGTGGTGTTCGTCATGGGTTGACCCACAAAAATGACATCTAGTACAGTGGTCCTCCCCGTACCATCAGCAATGAGAGATTAGCTCCCCCCACTCGCTCCCAATTTCGGCATGGAGATCCCCCCCCCATTCCATCATAAATCCAAGAAATGGACCTCCTGGATGCATTGACAACCATTACAAAAGCCTCTACTGCACCCACGAACTCATGAATGGAGTCATTCCACCTATCATAAGTCACCAAAGTGATGATTATACACATTCGGTCAACTTTTAATGTGTGTGTCTTTCCAAGGTCCTTAAAATAACTTAAAAAGGTCCTCATCTTCCGAAACATCTGAGAAGCGGAATATTTCCTTGCTTCAGTGGCGCCCAAAACAATGGTCATGCCCATGTTTTGCTGGGCCAGTATGAGGATTATCCCCATATCGAAGGTTATATAAGAATTATGCCTAGAGGGATTTCCCATTCTCCTTCCAGCTCCAGAGAAGGTCCTACCAACTCCAACACGTCCTAAATAGATTCCCTTCCCCTACCAACCATAGGACACAAAGGTCCTCCACATGTTACCATTGAGATTTTGTTAGGTGCTCCTCACACCATAGCTCATCTAGGCAGATGACCTCTCCTCCTCCGCACTAATTTGGCCCAAGTCTCTCCTAGATCCAAAATCCAAATATTTCCCAAAAATCTATACCTGGGCTGGTAGATGGTTTTATGAAATAATAAATAGATCTTAGAGATGATTCAGACAATGATTAATCCCATATAGAATTCAGATTCTGAGACAAAATATTTTTCAACAATGGAACCCTCGCCTCGATCCATAGTGTTGAGGCTCGGGGCAAGAACGAAGCATATCAGCCTCATCCTTCTAGAATGTGAGGACTCCCAGATTCCCACATCCCTCCGTAGAAATATCTATGAGGGGGATGACTTGGCTCTTTCCTAGGGAATTGTCATGCAATCCTCCCTAAAGTCAATTGGTTCAGTCTCTAAATCAACCAGTTATTATGGAGATAGATAAAACAAGAACAATAGCATGTACCAATGTCAATGAATGTTGCACCTGCACCAGATGTTATGGTCTCCAGTCCTTTTTATCGAGATGAAGTGGATCAGTCATTTAATTCATCTTATTACAACCTGATATGCAAAGTCTTGTAATATCATTCTCCATATTCTCCACTGGTTGATCTACGGTCTCACCGGTATACGTCCAGGATGATTTTGGTTCTGCAGCTGCCCCTAGATGATGAGAGGGGAAACCAAGTGCCATATCCTAATTCTAATCCGAGGAGATTAGGAGACTTCCCTAAAGTTGATCATTTCGAGAAGATGTTATTTCCAATGGATACCACAATCATCAGTGTGCTAGAATTAGTTACCAAGGAAGTGTTGGATCGGAACAAACGGGGAAAGATGGCAAGAGGGGGGGGGGGTGAATTGCCTTTTAAAAAATGATTAACAATTTAAAAATCAAAGTTGAATGCAGCGGAAATAAAGAGGCAAGACACACAAAATTGATAACGGAGTTTGGCCAAAAACCCGGCCTACGTCTCCGCTCCCAACTCAACCGTTGAGAGATTCCTACCGCTTGCTTTTCAATGGTTTTAGCAAGAAAACCACTAGGCTTTGAGGTAGCACTAGGACCTATTACAGCTTGCTTTTTATGGTTGAGCAAGAACCCACTTGATTTTAATGGTTTAGCAAGAACCCACTATCCTTCTTACAGGTGAAGGATAGCTCACCTATGTCTCAAGCTTTTTAAAGGAAAAGCTTGCGAACCTCTTCACACCTTAGTGGTGATGTGAAACCGAAAAGAAAGGGAGGATGAGAAAGAGTTTGGGGTTTGTAGGCACAAACCCAAATTTAAGCTCAAAATAAATAAAGAATGAAAAACCGTAATGGAGGAAGTCTTGGGCGCCTTTGATTGATTTGAGATGTTGAAGCCCGCTTCCAAGCTTCTTTGGTGGAGCTCCTTGGATGTGGAAGTTGTTGGAGCACTTGAGGTTCCTTTGAAGGAAGTCGCCGGAGGTTGGCCAAATGATACAAAATATGTCCGTTGGCTTCGTATATGATCCGATGAGTGTCCGGGGCTTCCTTGGCCTTTATTTATAGGCATGGAACCCTTGGGGAGGCTTCGGAGCCGTTGGAGAGGCTAAAAGAGCCGTTGGGAGCCAAGTGGGCCAGCCTGGTCAAACTACAACGACTAGTTTGACTGGCTCCACCGGCTGGCCGGTACAGTCCCACCGGTTGGCTGGTGTTTGAGAATTTGGATATGCTTTGAGTGCAGGATGCACCGGCTGGCTGGTGGAGGAGCCACCGGTTGGCCGGTGGCTTGGCAGTAGCTGATCTTCTTTTCCAGGCACCACCGGCTGACCGGTGCCAGAGCCACCGGCTGGCCGGTGGGCAGACAGTAGCTACCACTGTTGTCTGGGTGCCACCGGATGGCCGGTGGTCAGGCCACCGGCGGACCGGTGGAGCCTGGCAGTGGGCAATGCCTCTGCCAGGTCCACCGGCTGGCCGGTGCTATCCCACCGGTTGGCCGGTGGACTGAATTTCAGTCCACTTTGCCAGCTTTCTTAGGCCAATCCTTTGGCAATCAATTGCCTATCAACAAAAACACTTAAAACATAATTAGATAAACATGAAAGTGATTGTGATCATGAAAATTAAACCACAAGGGGATACGAGAGGTACAACAATATCCCCCTATTTTGATGATCACAATCACCAAAACAATTAAAGTAAAAAACTGAAATTGAAAGGAAATGCTAAGCACGATGAAAAGGATTCTCCCCCAATCAATCAAGAAATTTCTCCCCCTTTGTGATTATCAAAATAGCGTGGGGCATAAAACTTGATTGAGGGAAAGGTTGAAAAACAAGATAGAGATTTGAAAAATGAATTGAGATTTTTGAAATTGAAATGAAAATTTGAATCAAGAATTGAAATGAAAAATTGAATAACAGTTTGAATTGAAAGTTTGAAATTAAAATTGAATAGAAAATTTTGAATTGAAAATTTTGATACCAAGAGTTGAAATTGAAGGTTTGAAAAAAATTCTTAAACAAACTCAACTCCCCCTAAATAAAAACAATAAATCACCGGGGAGAGGTATTTTGAAAAGAGACAATTTTAGGCCCGGAGAGACTCGCAAGAAGGGATTTTTTAATCCAAACTTGTCTCATGGCGGGTCTTCTCCTATAAAACTCGTCCGAATAGAAAAAAGACTTGGGTTGGCCGTACCGGGCGTTTTTGCAATCACACTCATAAATGAGGTGCCCGGGTTTCTTACAATAATTACAAAATTTGTATTGGGAGCTCCCCCTTACAAAAATAGTGGGTGCAAGGGAGGAGGAGGCTTGGTTGGTATAGCCAAGTCCTTGAGTGGTCCTAGAAATTCGTTGGGAACCTAGGAGATTGTTCAAATTTTGTTCCCCTTGGGTGAACTTAGCTAGTGTCTCCCTTAGGTCTTTGATGGTTGATTCCATGGAATCAACATTTGGGAAATTTTTGATTTTGAGGGACATCTCCTCCTTCTCTTTGAGAAGTTGTTCTTTTTCGGAGGAGAGTTTTTTGAAATTCTTTTTTAAAGCAACGAATTTTGAAGAAAGTTCATGAAAACCATTTTCTATTTGGTCTCTAGCGTGAGAGAGTTCTTCATAAGATAGATGATTTAAAGAATTGGAATTTGAAGAACAAGAGGAGGAGTCGGAAGAAGTTACCTCATGGAATGCCATTAGGCATTTTGTACCTTGGTCGCTCGAGGAGGAGGAGGAGGAGGATGATGAGGTGTCACTCCATGTGGCCTTGAGGACCTTTTTCTTTCCTTTCTCCTTTTGCGTGGCCCGATTTTTGTTGAGTGGGCAATCGGGCTTGTAATGGCCCTTTTCGCCACACCCGTAGCATTTTACCTTGGGCTCGGATCTTGCGGTGGGTTCTTGCTTTCGATGCTTGCGGGATTTCTTCTTCTTGTGCTTCTTCATAAACTTGTGCATTTGGCGGGTGAGATTCTCCATTTCCAAGTCACCGCTTGAAGATGAAGAAGATGAGGAGGAAGAGGATGATGAGGAGCTTACTTCTTTTTGTACCTTGAGGGCGATGTTCTTTGGTGTCTTGATTGGTGTGCCCTCCTTTTGTGCTTGCCTCCTCATCGTGATCTCGTACGTCATTAGGGATCCGATGAGCTCCTCGACCGGCATGTTTTTGACATCCTTAGCTTCTTGGATTGTCGTCACTTTAGGTTCCCATGAGCTCGGAAGGACCCATAGAATCTTCTTGACCATCGTCTCGGCTGAAACATCATCACCAAGAGATTTCCTTCCATTGCACATGTCAGTAAAGCGAGTAAACATATCGGAAATAGACTCATTTGGATGCATTGAAAATGACTCAAAATCATCCCTATACATATCCAATCTAGTGTCTTTGACTTTGTTAGTGCCCTCATGAGTTACTTCTAAAAGTTTCCAAATATCATGTGAGGAGGTGCAAGTAGACACTCGATTGAATTCATTTCGGTCTAGGCCGCAATGGAGAGTGTTCATGGATTTGCCATCAAGCTCAAAATTCTTAATATCGGCGGGGGTCCATTTGGATTCGTCGGGGGTAGACAAAGTGTAACCTTGCATGACTATTTTGTAAATAGGGTATCCTATGCTTCTTAAAAAAGTGGTCATGCGGGTTTTCCAATAATTATAGTCGGACCCATCAAAAAATGGAGCCCGACCCAGAGAGTAGCCCTCGGGGGTGAAAGAGGTAGATGCCATCAAAAAGGATCTTTAATTTGTAACCGGTTAGGGTATTACACAAACACTCCCTCTGATACCAATTGTTGGATCGGAACAAACGGGGAAAGATGGCAAGAGGGGGGGGGGGGTGAATTGCCTTTTAAAAAATGATTAACAATTTAAAAATCAAAGTTGAATGCAGTGGAAATAAAGAGGCAAGACACACAAAATTGATAACGGAGTTCGGCCAAAAACCCGGCCTACGTCTCCGCTCCCAACTCAACCGTTGAGAGATTCCTACCGCTTGCTTTTCAATGGTTTTAGCAAGAAACCCACTAGGCTTTGAGGTAGCACTAGGACCTATTACAGCTTGCTTTTTATGGTTGAGCAAGAACCCACTTGCTTTTAATGGTTTAGAAAGAACCCACTATCCTTCTTACAGGTGAAGGATAGCTCACCTATGTCTCAAGCTTTTTAAAGGAAAAGCTTGTGAACCTCTTCACACCTTAGTGGTGATGTGAAACCCAAAAGAAAGGGAGGATGAGAAAGAGTTTGGGGTTTGTAGGCACAAACCCAAATTTAAGCTCAAAATAAATAAAGAATGAAAAACCGTAATGGAGGAAGTCTTGGGCGCCTTTTATTGATTGGAGATGTTGAAGGCCGCTTACAAGCTTCTTTGGTGGAGCTCCAAGGATGTGGAAGTTGTTGGAGCACTTGAGGTTCCTTTGAAGGAAGTCGCCGGAGGTTGGCCAAATGATACAAAATATGTCCGTTGGCTTCGTATATGATCCGGTGAGTGTCCGGGGCTTCCTTGTCCTTTATTTATAGGCATGGAACCCTTGGGGAGGCTTCGGAGCCGTTGGAGAGGCTAAAAGAGCCGTTGGGAGCCAAGTGGGCCAGCCTGGTCAAACTGCAACGGCTAGTTTGACTGGCTCCACCGGCTGGCCGGTACAGTCCCACCGGCTGGCCGGTGTTTGAGAATTTGGAGATGCTTTGAGTGCAGGCTGCACCGGCTGGCCGGTGGAGGAGCCACCGGTTGGCCGGTGGAGGAGCCACCGGTTGGCCGGTGGCTTGGCAGTAGCTAATCTTCTTTTCCAGGCACCACCGGCTGACCGGTGCCAGAGCCACCGGCTGGCCGGTGGTCAGGCCACCGGCTGACCGGTGGAGCCTGGCAGTGGGCAATGCCTCTGCCAGGTCCACCGGCTGGCCGGTGCTATCCCACCGGTTGGCCGGTGGACTGAATTTCAGTCCACTTTGCCAGCTTTCTTGGGCCAATCCTTTGGCAATCAATTGCCTATCAACAAAAACACTTAAAACATAATTAGATAAACATGAAAGTGATTGTGATCATGAAAATTAAACCACGAGGGGATACGAGAGGTACAACAGGAAGAAGTCATGTTCTTTCACCAAACCCTCTGGGAGACAGACTTCTATCATCGTTATCAGTGAGGGGATTATCCCAAGAGTCGGGCACACATTTAAGACATTGACCTGAAATGTTGTATCGTCGAATTGGATATGATCATTCTGGATTATCACCCTGAGTCACTCAGTCACCACTGGACCCTCTAGAAACGATGCGTTCAGAGATTTAATGTGCTCCACCGAATTATAAATAAGGCTTCCTAGAATGATTAAGTCTATGTTTGGGGGTAATATGATTCCCTGTATTAAAATTATATCTAATATGAACCCAAAATGCCTGGAGAAATTTAGTATATTCCTCTAGGTATAGTCATGGATAACATGGCTGATCTATCAGAGGACGATATGGAGACAGATACCCTTGGGGAGAAATTATCCCCTCGGGGGAGTTCCACACTTATTGGATCCATATAGAAGGGTTACTCACTAGTGGAGGAGTCTAATGGGTCTTCTCATGCCTAATGAGTTATTATTATTCAATCACAATCCCAATAAGGTCAAAGAGAACCATGGGGTCATCAAACCCTCTGACCCCTCTAGCTCAGTGCAGAAGATGGAAGATAATCCCGAAAAATCTGCATTGTGCCAATAGCTTGCAGAACACAAGTTGATAGTCAATGACCTCCTTTCTGAAAGTGCCCATAAGATGTGGCCATACAATGGTGAAACATATCCAGGGCCGCATGCGAAGGTACAATTTTTATTTGGTGAGCTACCCCAAGGTCACCAAGACCATCTTGCTGACACAGATAGGGTAGAAGTCGGGGCTTAGGGAAGGAGATTGTAGTAAGTGTCACCAAATCCACATGAGCTGTACGATAATCCAATAGACCTTGCTCAAATTCCCTTAGTCATTCCACAGGTCATTCCACTTTCTACTCAATTAGCTTATGGGCTTGATTATCATCTTTAAGAACCTTCCAACACAATAGTGGTATGGTATCCTCATCAAGATAAGAACCACCACCTAGATGACCCATTGGAAGAACTTGTTGCATTCCTTGTGGCGTTGGAAACTATATAGGTGGTAATACTGCCTAATGACAAGCCATATCCAGTGTGGGTCGATGATATTCCAGCAAACCAAGGTTTCTGGAACCCCACAATTTCCCATTTTAATGTGATGGGTGACCCACTACAAGTTATAGCCCACTTAATCTCAAGGGGTGGACCCATGTTGGGAACTCTAGTGTAGCAGGAGGCTGCCAAACACTAGTTTTTTTATAGACATTGTAAGGGTATACATATTTCTGGTATAGCCAGCTACCCATTGGGTCGGTCTTCGACTAGGAGGATCTACATAGATTATTCCATTACCAGTTCATCTCTACCATCTAGAAGATGAGTATTACAGACCTCTTCAAGTATAAACTGAGGCCTGATGAGTGCATCATGGACTTCATCTCATCGTGGAACAACATCACATACTCCCTGGATATGCTGCTATCTTAAGAACAGCTACTGACAATTTCTATGGGGAATGTCAAAAATGAACTGGTCTCATCCCAAGAAACATGGAATTAACCAAATTGATTTCTAGATTTCCTTAATAAGGTTCTTCTTCATGGTAAATCCTTGTAGCAGGACATGAAGGCACATCTGTTTCCTCCCGCTATTCCAACAAGAATCGTTGTTAGGGTCGAGTCTTCTATGGTTTCTTGAATAGATGCCCACAGGCAACTGGAGTTATTACCAGTGGAGCCCCCATTATAGCCTCACAATGGCCCTACACCTCAGGCATAACCTCTGTTCCAGTAACTCCCTACTCATAATTAGTAGGCACTGCACGTAACATGCCACCACCACCCAGG
This sequence comes from Viscum album, assembly GCA_963277665.1. Taxonomy (NCBI): domain Eukaryota; kingdom Viridiplantae; phylum Streptophyta; class Magnoliopsida; order Santalales; family Viscaceae; genus Viscum; species Viscum album. Next base: position 1,487,297,598 of record OY728129.1, read on the forward strand.
TGAGATAACTAGGTTCCTCCTCCTCGACAGGATCCTCCCACCCCTCATTAGTATCAGGCTCCCAGAGCACCCTTTCTAGGTAGGAGAAACTGAACCTTCTCATTCAATGAGGCTCAGGTCCCTTGTTATTCCCAATGTGCCTTTAAACTTGGAATTCTACATTTTCCTAAATTCAAGAGGCTCGAAGAGGTATATCCCACTGATTGCCCAATTATAGCCTCTATCACCAGGTCTTTGGTAACTCCCTCAAATGGTGTTATGTATTTAATTTCTAGCATCAAGACCTTGTTTATAACAACATATTCATGCTTGGTCCAATCATTATATAGGTGTAATGTGTATTTGTGAGGCTAGATATCGGTAATGACCGCACTGGTGAGTGGCATCGGGTTCCCAACCTGAGGCCTAAAAATTATGTTAACTGGATAAATCGTAAGAAAGTCATCCATGCCCATGGTATTATCTTTGAACTTTTGGGTTTACTTATGCCTTCAAAGGGGGAAACATCACCAACATCAACTAATTCCACATCGACATCTTATCCTCCCGCTTCTCTGTAGAGTAAGCATCGGCACGCATGGGAAAACAAATTCCCACACCGATGTCGTATTCATCCCATACTCTCAGTGAATTCATGAACATAGAGATTAGAATTCCCCTGGAGTATATCCAGTGGTGGAAGATTATATATGTAATGATCTCAGGTGTGCTTCAATTAACATAGTTGAGTTGGTAAACCCCTACCTGATTTCTGATGATGAGGAGCACCAGGAAGATCCTCCCATTATCCTCAATCATTGCCAGTTTCGATAGAAACATGGCTATATGGGACATTGGAGTTCGTCTGTTAGAAATTCTAGCTTGGTTGTGAATTATACCAAAAACAAATAGCTTGCATAGTGCATATCATAGCATGTGCATGATTCTCATCTAGTGTAATCAGGTCTGCATTCACCACTGTTTGGGTTAATTGATCAGGAAGAGCCACCTCAACCGGACCGTGATCTTACATGAATTGTTGTGGACCGACCTTAGTCATATATCCCACTTCCAATGGTCATTCCATGATCTTTGACTAGCGAGAAACAGGACATTCCCAGCACCAGTCAGCCGCAGGATCATTCCGAATGCTCATGTCATACCTCCTACCGTAGAATGAACTTCTGTAAGCAAAATATCATTGTTTGTCTTGGATGAGGGATATCCTAAAGGATACATCTAGTATTCCAATGAGGCTATCTATAATAGAGGCTCTTCACATATCAGTAGATATTTAGGAATCCCTCATCAAAGCATTAAGATGCCCCATATAGATTGAGACGGATGTAGCAGTTATGGAAGCCCTCGATGCTGAGGTAGTAATGAATGCTGAATGTTAGGACACTATCTCATTCGTTGAAGAATATGAAGGCTCTCCCATACATGGGAACATCCACCCAGTATAGATCACTAGACACTTCAATGTGATTGAGTTTTATCGCGATCTTGTCAACACAGTGTATAGGATAAACAAAATCCCAATCCGGACACTTTGAAAAATGGTGCTTTCTAAGGATGATCTGAGTCCCCATGACATGATGATCCAAGATTATGATTGGATGGAGTAGACACTGGATGTCAAGATCTTCCTGAAGAAACAATTCAGTGGCATGGTGTCCAGTATTGAGTTAATGGTTGTCTCCTAGGACACCGCTTAATATGCATTGACGGGTGGGCCATGGCTTCTCCAGCATGCAATGGTCTCTTCATCCTATCACAAGTTCCATAAGTTGTCCCTCAAAAGTCGAGTGGGTGTGATCCAAGGTGACATGTCTCCCTTTTCCTCTTATAATGGTTGCATCCATGATTTTGACTACTACAAGATCATGAACAAGTATAATCATGCTAATGAGCTTGAACATGTTGTGGCTGCGACCGACCGATGGACAGACCTGGATGATGCCTTCATGTTTCTTATCCACCAATTAGAGGCTATGACCCCGGAACTGGGGAAATGTATGGTTTTTTCTAGATGGAGGGGGATGCACATTCCCATATCCATGTGACACCAAATTTTCACCTAGTATTCCTACAAAAATCAGGCTCAACTGATCCCAAATCCATCTACCCCAAAAGGAATCGAGATATACACCCCTTGGAGATCGAAATAAATAATTCATTCTTGTTTCACTGGGATGAGATAAACTGGATCATGCCAACATGCAACTATTTTTTATATATTATCATGTGTGGCCCCTTAGGATAATGACTGGATGGGATCTGATCGACAGCTTTCATCGATATGGTTTCAGCAGAACAGGAGTCCCTCGATGACTTTACTACGCCCGCTCGGGCTGCCACCGTCTTCTCGTTGGTATCATTTGATTTAGAAGAATCTCATCACACTGAGGATCCCTCCTCTATATGTGAGGAATAATATTTGGAAGATTCACCTCCTACAATCAATGAGTGTTTCTCCACCACAGTAGATGAATTGGTACTAGTGAACCTTGATAATGAGATAGATCCCAAACCCACATTGATGAGTGTTTCTATGTCTTCCTAGGAGAAACATTGATATGTGTACTTCCATAAGAAATTCCATGATGTATTTTACTAGAGTTATAATGATATTCCATGAGTGGATCCTTAAGTCACCATCCACCACCTTGATATCCCAAAAAATCATCGTGTTTTTAAACAACCTCCCAAATATATGAAACCTTATCACGAGGCAAGGGTCGATGTCGATGTTGAGGTCCAATTCTGTCAAGGTGGTCCTATATCCCAAATGGTGGCCAACATTGTGCCCATCATAAACAAAAATTGTAAAAAAATGTTCTGCATCGATCTTCTGGATCTCAACTGTCACTATATAAAGAATGATTTTACCCTTCTTGTGATGGAGCTGTTAATTGACACCACCTTTAAATTATATGATCTCACCATCAGGGATGGGTATTCCGGGTATAACCAAATTCGAATGGATCCCATGGATGAAGAGTCTATAGTGTTCAGGACACCACAATCTACATTCTTCTACACAGTAACGCCCTTCGGTCTAATGAATGCAGGTGCCAGAAGTCAGCGTGTGTTGACACTTCTTATAAATACAAAAAGTCTATGAAGATAACATCGGATATTTCATAATACTAAGGTGAGGTTTGAAGAATTCAATGGATTTCCAAACACTCTAAATGACTACCTGATAGACCTGCATGATAGACCTATGCAGCATACCTACGTGATAACATAATTTCTATACCCCTTCGTGAAGGTCCTATGTAGAGGATCTGTGTGAAAAATGTACATTTTACATGGCCCCATCCATGCCTATAAATAAAAACCTAGGCCTCCCCCATTTAAAGGACTGAAATAGTTGAAATACTCCCTGAAGTTCCCATTATGCAGCTCTTTCACCAAATTCCTCAAATTGTCTCAGTATCTCTCTAAAACACGATAAAAGAGATGATTAAATTTGATAAGCATGTTTTGAATGTATTCTACAATTTTTACATTGTTTTTCTTCACCTGTGTGAAAATATATTTTTCATCCATCATAAATTCCTATGCAGTACACCTCCGCAGTACACCTACATGGAACACCTTTGCAATATACATGCGCGGTACAGCTGCGTGGCATAGCAACGAGGGGTACCTATGAGGTAGACATATGCACATTACATTTGTGGACGAGCTCAGTATAAATCCTATATACCAACTTATGTACCATCATTAATTCCACTCATGGTTGTGTGTATCCTTAATTGGTTACCATATCTGAAAGGGACTATGATTTAGCCTCCACCAAAAAATCCCTACTTATCAAACCTTGGGGAAAGACACATCAGCGTGTCTCTTAACTGGGTTTGTATATCTCCAGTCAGAGGTTTCCCACTTTTATTTTCACTATGTTGTTATGATTCATGGAGTGTCTTGGGGTTTGTATATCCAAAGTCACATGTACCATTTTCCTAGAAACAGTGTTTGGAAGTTCTCATTTTTTAGGATTAGGTTTTGGGGTCTGTATTTCCATTTTTGTATCTAAGACCCAAAACATAGGTCTCTGGTAGATAAGGCAAGGTTCACACTCGATTTCCCATAAAATAAAATGAGAAGTCTCCCTCCCCAATCAGGATCAATTTTATGGCGGTCATCCTGGTGTAAGCCCATAAACTTCCCCCCTTATTCCTTTTATTTGACCCTTGGCTAATGTTAAGAGAACAGAGGGAGAGCTTTTTTCCTCGGCTTCTTCCCGATCCACCTCAACCTCATCCATCCTAGCCATCATAGGTGTGTTCTCTTCCACTAGTGGAGGTGGAAATGTTCATGCCATTGTTGAATATTTCACATCACCTTGTTTCTCACACCTTGCATGACTCATGTGGGCTTGTAGATTATCGATGATTACAACATTTGTTCAAACATCCACGGTGAAGGAACTGTGAGACCTATGATTAGAATTCAAACCATGTTAAGTGGGAAGCCTTCTCAGGGGCCCATATCACAAGATATCCTTTTTAGGAATCCAACCCTAATTCCATTAATTTGGTCATCCTCATTAGGAATAATCCCCAAATTAAGCCCCCGAAATCGTAAAGGGGTCCTTTTCTGGAAGTAAACCCAAACTCATTTCTCTCAAAGGACTATACTCTCCAATGTGACTCATCAAAAATTTTGGGACATGATTCCCATACAAATGTTATATTTTGGAAGCCTCCTTGAGGTTGAAACCCAACACTTCAAATCAACCCTATTCTCATTGTGTCATATTCCCAATAGGGTCTAATCTTACATAGGAACTCATATTCTTCCCTCATTCCTTGGGATGCATAGGCAGAAGTCCCACACAAAATGTTGAATATGAACCTTTTGATTAGATTTCCATTCAAAATGAAATTAAATTGTACGGTTAGGTCCTTCACAAGAACATAAAGGGTAAGATGTGTCCCATTAAGCCACACCGAACTACAAGGGTTCTGATTCTTTTCACAAGGATAAGTGGTTATCCCATTTTATGGGTTTGATCCCAATATCAAAACACACATTCCTATCAATGGATGATAGTAAATTTATGTGTGTCCCACTAGGTGTCTTAAAATCAAGTATCATCATAACGATTATTAAAGCAATATTGAAATAGTTTTTGAGAGGATAATATTGATGTAGAAAATCGAATGAATTAAAATTATTATAATTTTTAAACATGTTATTATGTTATAGAAAATTCAAATTGAAACATATGTTATACTAATTTAATTAAAATGTATTCATGAAAATATCATAAATTTTTAAAGAGATACCCAAAGTATAGAAACATTCCCCCATAAGGGAGTGGTGAGTCAAACCTACCATCATCTCGACCAATGCGTGTTCTTAAGTATTGTAAGGTACAATATTATCGAATGCATGCCTTGGGAAAGTAGGTCCCCTTCGGATAAAGAAATTCTGGAAGTTTCCAGTTCCATGAATAAATCCATTGGAACCCATTTGGATACTGGGATTCTTAAAACTAGAAATAGTGTTTCAAAGAATAAAAAAAATGGTGAACCCGGTGTGAATCCTTAATAAAGTTAATAATGTTAAGTGCCTATCAAGACCCTATAAATTGATAAAGCAAGGTAGGGAAAAAAAAGTAATCAATAACACATCTATCCATATAAATAGATGTGTATTTAATAGAGTTTATTGTTGTTGTTTTCTAGTTTTTTCCTCGGAACTCCCTTCAGTCCAAAAGTTATTTCTTCAAGACGACATCTGTGAACATAACCCGACTGGTGATCAAGCTGAATCCTCAACCACAAGAAAGAAGTTATAAACCACCTAACATCTTCAACACTGGGTCCCAACTGTGCTAGAAATGGATTACAATCAGCACTATATTATCCCAACTCTAGATTCTTCCTGACATGCCCTCCAGGTAAATACTATTCTTTGATTATCTGGCCAATGATGACTGAGGAACTAGAAAATGATAGCTCCAACTACCATTTTCAACTATTTAATGTCATTATCCATGGAAAACAACATAAAATCCATCACAAAATACATTTATGTTGATAAAGAGGTCACTCAGGGCCTCAAATCAAAGACACAGGTATTCTTCTTGAGGATTCCCACCAATAATATTCTCCATAAAAATTGTGAGATAGTGAACCCCAACATAATGGGGTTGTTTCCTCTAGATATTCAGCCAAGGTCTCTCAGACATGGCCATGCCAGACAAATCATCGGGGACAATGTATGGTCAACAGGAAGTAGGTTCATACATATTCCCCCTCTGTATAAGTCCATAAATCTATCTTTATGGTGAATAATGAGGGCACACATACACCCGTCCGTCCAAATGTTTCTGTCAAGAAGAATAATTTGGGAGAAACACACCAGTAACACTTGATAAATACATTGAAGTACTGTGAATAGAAACATAAACCTACTTACAAGTTATCATCCAGTAAAAAGTCTCGTCTGACTGCATTTAAAGAAGCCTCCAATTCAAATGTTGTGGAAACTGGTAAACCATAACATACTCCTGCTTACAATCACCAATTCTGATAGTAGTCTCATTTTCCAGTATTGAGGGAAGTCCATAAACCATACATTTCGGGAAACAAATAGCTGGAAAATATGCCTTTTAGTGTTCATCAAGCATTCCAATAGTCTCATTTGGCAGCACCTGGTGAATTTAGTCGCAAAGATCCTATAACAAATGTAGGGCATACCCAACTCTCTGCCCCCATACTTCAGTACTATAAATACCCATCAATAGGAAAAGGGGGAAGGATTTAGTTACATACACGAACTCCATATATGAAATGGCCATATATTCATGTTCCATCCACTATAGTCACCAAACACATTTTATCAATGGTGAAAGTGCAGAGGTAAATTTCTTCCCATATTCTAGAAGCATGCTCGGATATTTAAATAAATACATCTGTAATACCAAGGGAAAAGACACATAAATTCAACTCCACGCAGGAAATGACTCATCATCAGGCCATCCCAGAGAATATGATCATCATTGTTCTTGTCTAGGAGGGACATAGGGCATACTCCTCTATATCATACAAACAACAAGATCAAGAACATACACCCTTTCCGATTGGAGGTAATCGGTCTGTTTTAGCAACCTTTTCAACGGAGGCACATAAAACTACCCATGATAACCTCTTCTCCCATCAACTAGCCCCAACTAACAATAAGATAACTTCCAGGACTAATTTTCATCAAATACTATTTGAAAATCAAGAGTCAATATGAAATGTTTCAATCTTAATGCTTGAGTTCTTGAAGCCCTTAGTCATTTATCAGTTTCATCTCAAGACCCTACCCTATCATTACCATATTATGGGATTAAGAGTAGTAATTATGAATTTCTCCATCATACACATCATCATGAAGGCTTTCTTCATGAATATTTTGTCAATTGAGAGAGCCTATCATTGGATGATATTCACGGAAACCCTCTGTGTTTCAGGAATACCAAGGAGAAAGAGTATTTATCCCATGCAGTAATCCACTATGTCGGTCCTCCCCATGATGGAAATTACAGAAAATGTCCTATCCATATTAGTATTTCGCACTGTCAACATATTTCTATAATTGATAATGCAGCGATGAGAAATCCCTCATATCTTGAGGCACATGCAAACACAAGGCCAGTCATGTCTGGTGGCTAATCATTTACATATGAAAAACTATCCCAACCAGAAGAAAATTTAGAGAAAGTGTCATTCTATGAACCTACATGGGGTTTTCCATTCTAATACAGAGTTTCAACCTTGGTCACACTAAGTGGAGAAATCTATAGTTAAAGACCATGAAGATATGTTAAACATGAGAAATCAATTTTCTGAAGGATAAATACCTATCAGATTATGGACTTTAAAAAATTCTCAATATAACATACCAAAATTTGTAACAGAAGTTTGTGTTCATGATATCTGCCTCAACTTATGGATGTCTCTTCATCATTTGAAAAATAATGTATTATAGTATAATTAATATCAAAATCATCTAATTTTAATAGATGGGATGCAATGCCAAATTAACTTGGAATCTCTCTAAATTTCCCAAAATCCAAAGGATGAAAAGTAGAATAGAACCCTTATGCATGCAAGCCTCAATGATTTAAATAGGAAACACTAATTAATTTCTGATTCCCTATCAGATGTTTGCATCAGATGAGGAAGTGCACATGGATTATTGCATTTCACTCCACTCCAAAATCACAAAATTCCACAGAAAGTGGTCGCACGTAATATTATTTCCCATGTCTAGGTACAATGAACAGATTTTGTATGTAATCAAATGTAATCTCAGGAAAATTCCTCAACTAGTTCTCAATAGAGTTAGGAACAATGACAACAAGTTGTTGAGTTAAATTTACATCAAGCATCATAGAATCATGAGAAGGCCTCCCACTTAAGGGATGTCATCAATTGGATAAAACAAATGTCTGAAATAATAGAGTGATCTTCCAAAATAGGTTATTTGAGTGGTATTCAAATAATTCAATGAGATAATATTTGAACCAGAATTCTGAAAATAAGAAGATAAGTTGCACAAATCTCAGCCATGACAATTCAAGAATCACCCTATATTTCAAGGTTGAAATAAAACTTCAGATTCAATAAATGATGTTCCCCGATTTGAAGAAGATGTACTGGATCATCCCCTAACTATAGAGCTGGGGGCTTTTCAACATATACAATCCCCTCCTTAACAGAAGTCATTTTTCTCCTGATTAGGGATGAATCCAAAAAGGTATCACACAACTAAACTATCTGAGGATTCCATTCAGGTTACATTTAGTTAGAAATATCCTAATAATCCATCATATAGGTGAGTAGAGTCTCATAGTAGATATAGAGGGAGAAGATCTTACAAAGATACTGACAGAATGTCATAAATTCATTATGTGTTAGAAAATGTAATTAACACCATTATTGAAGACCCTCTATAAAATTAGTATAGTTTATGGAATTAATAAGATTAATTTCTTATATAAAATATTGTACACACTAAAGGAAATTAAGAAGGTATATATACCCAAAATCAGTGTCTTACCCAAAATCTAGGTATCCCTTCAAATAATCAACTCCCACCCCTTAGAAAGGCTTATAATAGGGGGAAAGATAAAATTAATATTGAATCTAACTTTTCCACTGGAGAAGGCCATTATATTTCACATGATTAGATAATGGTATATCAATATGCGGAGATGAAATAGTCGAAAATAATCAATATAGAGTTCCTTCAAAACAGCCTTTCTGCAAGATGTACTCCCTAAGAATTCCTCTACTTGCACATCCTGTAGGAGCTCCCTTGTAAAGTGGATTTGTGGTAACTACATATATGGACAATGAATTCCATCCATTGGGTACATATCCATGGTAGGATCAAAAACAACCTCATAATCCAATTCCCATGGGCTATCAAAGGAAAATACAATCACCATCACTAGTGGTTTCACAAGTCATTCCACCATCACAGTCTCTAGTTGATGTATCTACACTGGTTCTTGCTTATCTGAGTATTCCCCAAATGATTATGAAAATAATTGATGGATTAAAAACTATATTGGAATCTATGGAAGAATGGCATGCACTAGTTCAGCCGGAAAAGACATCTTACTCTGAATGGGTTGACCTAATTCCTCCCCAACAATGTTTTTTGAATACCAAATTTTCAATATTTAATGTTTTTTGAGATATAGAACCAAACATAATTATTTTCCTTTCATGTTGTGATCTCATTATGGTAACTCCTTTACAAAAAAACTAGTAAAGCATGTGTTCTTTTTGCTGTCATTACAAGGACTCGCATCTGTATGGTATACAAGTTTTCAATCTGGATCAATTACTAGTTGGGAAGATCTTAGACATAAATTCATTTTTTAATTCATCTTATCATTACTAATTTCAACATTTTTTAACATTAAAATGTCAAAAAATTTATAATGAAAGAGTTTCATATTTCATTGCTTGAAGGAAAGGACTAATGTATTCTTTATGTCTGTCACCCCTCAAAAAGTATTGCTGCCAATTTGTATGGAAAATCTACATGATGAGTTACGCACACCACTGATTCCTATGAAATTAATAGGAGGGTTTTGAGACCTTACATCAAGTGCACAAGAAATAGACGATTTAATTATAGAAACTAAGTCTAAAACTCATGTAATTTCATTATCTATGGGAAGGAGAATATGGAAAGAAAAGGCTACTACCGTTACACTCAATCAAGCACATGTACATGATTCCACATCAGAACCAACATATTATTGAAGGAATATGCCTCCAGAGCATCACCAACAATGACCTCAATGTCGAGATGATAAAATATATCAAAGGAAGAAACAATTTGAGGAATTAAAGAGCAAGGTTTATTCTTTTCAGAATGAAAACGTTCTCAGTTACATCATCTCAGCTCTGGAGAACAATTTGGTTCAGTTTCTGAGGCTGACGAACCCAAATAAAGAAGGAGAGGAAGATATTGAAATTATTGTCCCATTCACCAGATGTTTTGGAATCCCGTTCAGGAGTTTGTACTTTTTATGGACCTCCTGAAAAAATGGTAGACTCCTGACAAGTGAAACTAAAAAGTTCATCAGCTTAAGTAGCATGTGTTATTGGTATTGATCCAGATGAATAAGGCGAATGTTAGGGAGTCAAAAGAAAAAATGTGCATAAATATGATAATTGGATGATCAGTGAAATTATCAACAGAACTGAATCCATTCTATGAATATAGTTGAAATCCTTTATTGCATCATCTACCACTTCTGTCATAGAAAAACTATCTTCAAAAAAGGCCAATCCTCAAAGAAGAAATGTGATCAAAAAGATAAATAGAAGTCAGAAGAATACAAGATTCTGTTAAAGAAAAATTTGTCCTTGACCCTAGTAGATTTCATTCCATCTGCTTCAAAAGCATGGGAACCGCCCCTACCAATGGCCCAACCAGAACTGACATGTCAAGAAGAATATTGGTCATACGAAGAGTTGATCATTGGTTCAGTCAACATTATCCCATTAATGGATCCTTATGACAATAGAGATTCTACTTATAATGAAATAGAGCTACAAGTACATAATTGGGGCAGTAGAGGAAGATGCCAAGATCAAGGATACAAAGGAAAACATGGCAAATCTGGAAGCCACTTTTTTTACTCTACCTATGCTTAAAACATGTATGCAGTAGGAAATCATGGAAGATCCCTTCTGCATGCTCAACAAGAACAAGGAGATTCCTCAATGAATGATAGGCTATGTCCTAACATGATAATTTTGGAGGATAAATTAGAAGTCATAGTATATTCTTCTCAGAGTGTAAAAATACATATTATTTCTAATCTACAAAAGGCATGAGTATTTCCATCTCTTGTTCTAACACAGTGTACATTTATATCAGAAGCATCAACATCCACAGCACCTGCAAAACCACATCTCTATGATGGGAAACCCAGTCCTTTGGACCCAAAGTATGATGTCGTGAAACAATTGGCCGATGTACCTGAACTGTTGTCAAATTTTTTTTGCCTTAAGTCGGCCAAAAGATCTTCGAGAAGAACATATTGATGCTTTGTTATGTCGTCAAATGTTTGAAACCCATGTTATTAATGCTGAAGATTATTATATAGAAAATGATCATACAAGATGTCATGTAGTACTATATTTTATGGATAAATATTAATTTGATGTCTTAGATGGAAATTTTTGACCTTTGTATCTATTTGGAAAGGTCAATGACATAGACATCTGGCGAGCATTAATTGATAACGGCGCTAGAGTCAACCTCATTTCTATTCATACAATTCATCGATTACGCCATACTGAATCTGACATATCTCCTTATAACATAATGTTGTACAGATATAACAAGAATGAAAATGAATATCTGGGAGAGATTAAACTCAGAACACTATTTGGAGATCTTGTGACTAATTCAGATTTCATGGTTTTTCATCAGGACATAGCATTCAACATTCTTCTTGGAAGGAATTGGAAACATTAACATATGACCATACCTTCATCATACCACCAATATCTAATGTACTATTTTAATGGTCAAATATAGACATTGTATTGGTACAAGGATACATTTAAAACATTTAAATCTCAATACATTGAGGTAGATTTTTACAACACAAAGGAAACCAGGTCCATAACAAAGGATATAACCAGGGTTAATGCTCTAAATGGACTGGAAAGAAATCCTCTAAAACCCATTCATAAATTTGAGTATGAATAATGTGTTACCTATTATCCAAATTGAAAAGGTAAACCTAAATCCAAGCATTCATCCTGAAAAATCAATATGGTCAATTATGGAAATCGATCCTGACATAATGAGAGAAATTGTTGATTTAACAAGAAATGATGGAAGCTTCAATGGAAATTTCTTCATTTCATACAATGAACTAAAAAATGTATCTACTTATTTAATCAGAATAGAATTAGATGTAGAAATTATATGGTAATACAAAGATGTTGATTTCCAATCTGTCATCTTCACTTTATTACTCCCGAAAGACCCTTTATCATCAGTTGGGGTTAGAAATGGTCGCCTCTTCTTCAGGATGTTCAAATAATGACTCCTCCCATTACTCTAGAAGTTTTTTTTTCATCATCTTCTATGAATCTAGAAATAAAATATGTAATACACAATGAAGAAGAGGAGGAGGATATCAGGTAAGCGCCTCTAGAATTTGAGTAAGGTGTCTTTACCATAATGGTTGAGCTCAGAGAAATAAATTTGGGTACAGAAAAAGATCCACGCCCCACACTAATTAGTCAGGAATTGACATATGATGAGAAAGAGGTGTCTAATTCATTTTTAATGTATAATTAAGATATATTTTCATGGAATTATACATAAACTATAGTTCTAGATTTTGATGTATCCACTCATCATTTGGGTTTTGCAGAATAAAATTGAGGATTCAAGCTGGATGAAAAAAAGAACACACTGAAATCATGCATCGAAAATTAAAGGTGATGTTGATAAGCATATAAATGCTAAATTTTTTTGGGATGTTCAATATCCCAAATTTCTAGAAAACATTGTCCCTGTAAAAAAGTGGAGTGGTGAAATCAGAGCTTGTTTGGATTTCAGATATCATTACCCGCATTGTCCTAAATATGATGTTCTAGTTCCGATCACATTGCTTTTAATTGATGAAATAGTTGGTTATTAAGCTCTGTCCTTCATGGATTGATACCCTTGGTATAATCAAATCTATATGTTACCAATGGGGGAAGAATCTAAAACCATGATTTCCCCTCAAGGTGTGTTTTGGTATCGATTAATGTCCCTTGGCATAAATCATGAAGGTGAAAAATATAAAACTTCCATACTTCATATCATCAAACCCTTCTTAGGAAAATTTGGTGAATGTTATGTGGAAGATTTGGTGGCCAAAAATTGACAATATTCCAATCACTTGGCGGATCTGGAGACCACTTTCAACAAACATCAGCAACACAATTTGAAATGTTCATTCAGGGAAACCTCAAGAATGTTTCTTGGCTCCGATGTATTCCATCGTGGTATCGAAGTGAATCATGGGAAAAAAACCAATCCTTGGAATATCACCTTCTCTAAATTTGAATGAATTAAGAGGACTACAAGGACACTTAGACTATATTTGATGCTTTCTCAGCAATTTGGTAGGCATGTGCTTTCCCTTCACCAGATTAATGAGGAAGGGAGTCACCTCTCAGTGGAATGAAGATTTACAAGCTGAATTTGATACCCTGGAAAAATATCTCTTTGAGTCCATCAGTATTAATGACACGTATTAAAGGAAGACCACTTATTCTCATTGTGACAGCTTTAGAGCGATCACTGGGAGCCTTACATTCTAATAATATTGATGATGCTAATGAGAACATCCTTTACTATCTCAGTCGAACATTTCATGATGTAGAAACTCGTTATTAAAGTATTGAAAAATGATTCCTGGAATTAATCATTGTCATTAAGAAATTGAGTCACTACCTGCAACATCGTTAGTTCCAATTGGTATCTCACAAAATCATGCTCAAATTTATCCTCAGTCTTACTATTATTACATGGCATATGGCATAGTGGAATGTTATTTTGTAATAGTTTGATATCTAGTTTCTGCCCCCGAAGGCCATAAAACGCCAATTTCCAGCTGAATTCCTTGCTGAACATCCATCCTAGTAAGATAAATCATTGAATAGTGAAAATCATTTTGAAGAGGTCTTCTCAATTCAGGATATTCCCCAAACACGAGAATGTACATTTATGGTTCCTCAAGATATCCAATAGGAAAGAGAATGGAAAACCCTAAACACAACAACTTGGGGTTAAGAATTGTCCATATTTCCCCAGAAAAGTTAGTATTGTCTTACTGATTCCTGTTATTTGAAGGTGGTATAAATAATGAAACAGAATATCAACCACTCATTGTACGGTTGTAATTTTCACTTCAGGTTCAAGTGAATCACATGAAAGTGAAAGGTGATTAATAATTTTCAATCAAATAGATCTATAGGAAATATTATATCAGAAAAGAAGAGGTATTCCTTATGTTTGATTACATCAGAGTTAAGGGATTAATTTCCCACAGAGCCGACATTGTCTTATTTCCCTCGATCACAAAATGCCCAAGCTAATAAACTAGCTAATGACTCTATAGCCTTAGATGATCCAAATTAGGAGGAGAGAGTCATCAATATAGCTCATCGTCGTATGGTCTCAACTTTTTTCAAACCAGAATGGTGGAATTAATGAAATTAGCAATATTTGTTAGACATATGGTCATACCAAGCTATGTGTATCACCCATAATGAAATACCTTCAAAATGGAGTACATTTACTAGTTAGGGATAAAAAAGAATAGATCTGACGATGAGCATCCAATTTAACACATTAAAATAGTCCATATAACTAGAATATTCTCTAAAAATGAGGATTTGATGGAATCCACTTCAGATGTGTTGATGGAGAAGAAAATGCAGCGGTCATGAAATAAGTACATTCGGGAGCTTGTGGTGCTCACCAGTCTAGGCATATGTTTTTGGTCAAATCTGAAGGCTTGGATACTTGTGGCCTTCATTGACATAGGATTGTATTCATTTCACTAAGAAATTTCATCCCTGACAAATGCATGCAATCTTCATTCATCAACCCTCAGAGTGGCTACATATAGCTAATTAATCATTTACATTTTCCACATGGGGTATGGATACAGTAGAACCATATCCTCCAACTATGACTAGTAGTTTAAGTATATTATTTCTATTAATGACTTCATCATTAAATGTTCTAAGGTAATTCCTCTCAAACAAGTCAGAGCCAAAAGCATTATTAGTTTTTTCAAAAGTAGAATCATAACTATATTTTGTGTACCTCATACTATATTAAAATACAATGGCCCCAATTTCTATAATTTTGAGGTAAATAAGTTATATCAGGAGCACAATATCATGTTCAACCACTCATCTCGCTATCATAGGGTGGCCAATGGAAAGATTGAGGCTTTCAACAAGACCATATAAAATATACTCCAAAAGATGGTGGATAGAGATAAGAAATTATGGACATATAAACTTTTTCATATTTTATGGTCTTATCAGTCTAAAACCCGTACTGCTACCAATGAAACACATTATTCATTGGTATATGAAACAGAAGTATTTTTTCCAATTGAAATGAAATTTCCTTCACTGAGAGTTGCAATCATTGATCAAATTTCAACATATGATAGGTATCAAAAATAGATTAATGAGCTATAATGATTGGATGAAAAAAGAATGTATACTATGCATAATTTAGAAGTATATCAAAATATAATTATTAGGTCTTTCAAAATTAAATTTCTCCTCCATTCAATTATTCATGGAAAATTATTATTGGTCCTCAAGAATCCAATGATACCAAGAAAGAAACCTCCAACAATTAAGAAAAAATGGGTAGTCCATTATTCCATACATAAGGTCTACTCAACTGATGCTTATGGAATAACATAAATGGATTTAGAGCTTATTACAATTCCAAATAATGTGAGATTCTTGAAAAACTACATTGTGTAGTGGCACAAATCATCCTCGCTGCAAGATAGAAAACTGCACAACCCCCAACATCCATTCTGCAAGACGTAAAAATATATAGTAAAAAGTCCTATTTGAAACACGTTAAACTGCATAACAACCATTTTTCCTCATTACGAAACATTAAACTATACAGTTAACGTCTTCTCTACCTGAAGTTAGGGTCTTCCATAAGAAATAGTAATTGATATCATAGCTACTCCTAAGTGGAACATGAGTCTTTTTTATCCCTATATCTGAATAAAATCTACATAAGGGCTTTAATGAAATATCTACGTGTGGCTTTATTCTCATATATTTGAGATACATAGACACGCCTGGATCCATAATCATCATCCCAACTAAAACAACAACAAAAAATTTCCCTTTTTATTTTCATTTTTATGTACTAGATATATATATAGTGCACTTTTATGATACATAATTTTATTTTCATTCCATATTTTGTATAAAATTTATTCATTATTATAGAATGTGTTAAAACCCCACATCCCCCTTGTCATAATCAGTTGGTGAGGGAAATGAATGTTTAAATAAATACATATGGATTTATTATATTCTATTTGAGATATGTAGAGATGCCTAGATCTTCAATCTTGTGCCCAACAATGATATAAAAATAAAAAACTGTTTTTTCCTTATACAAGAATCATACCTTCTTAGGAAATTTTTATGGAAATACATATGTATTGATTCTTTACCTAAACAGGACACATAGTGATATTTGGGTTTTTTCCCTTAGTCTGGTTAACATATGCCTTTATTTTCACATTGTTCTATCTTCATCATTAATGTAAGACGTTAAACATCATGGAAATATAACACCCTTATTATTTACATTGGTCACCATTGTGTTATTTAAGATACTATAATTTCTCATTGTTTCTCACACCGAACATAGCTCACGTGGTCTTAAGAAATGGTTAAAAGGCTTCTTTATATAAATATTGCGACTCAATTTATTATGGGGATATCAATGTCCTCACTTCATGACTTTAAACTGCAATGTTTAATTTCCTCGCTGCATGAATTTTAACTGCACGTCACAATATTAATTAAAGGGAATCATATAAAGCCTCCATTTGACATATGAGTCAGATCTACGTGAAGTACATCAAGGTCATGGCCAATATTGATTTAAAAAATTCATATGTACAACTAACATAACATCCTTCTATATTTAATATTCTTAACCTTGATTATATACTATATTTTCATAATATTTCTTATGGATTCTTGTGATATAGATTATAATAACTGAGAACTCTTTAGCATGCCTATGTAGTACATTCCATTACGTGGCCTTGCATTAGTTTCCAACATAATGGGCCTATCAGTAAATGATGCCACTATTTGGTTATGCAGTATATTCCCCAATTGGCCCTACCTAATACAACATCCATAACATTTTTTTCATATATTGGTAATTTTTTTCTTGGTTATAGTGTATTTGACACCTTCAATCATTGATGGAAGTATTTAAGAATCCTTATTTTAAAATAGTCATTAAGGTATATTTACCAAATTATTATTCTTTAAATTTGAAACCCATCAAGATCATGGTTTACACATTTCCATCTCTATGAGTTCAATGCAATATGAAATTACCGTTGAATCATGTGGCCACATATCATATACTATTTAAATATATGGTTCTAGTTGTTTGAATATAATATACAGACTGTATACCTCTTATGTTTGGGTCAGACCTTCGTAGAAGTTCTATTCCTCTAATTCTTTGGAAATATTAGTTAGAAATACCTTCTCCATATTCAGGTATCGTTATCCTTAAACAATGATCTATGCTTCAAAAAATATGAATCTTTATAAACATTCTATGGATTTTAGAAATAGAATATTTAATTCTTAGGAGCTCATTTTTATGGCTATTCAGTACATAACCTTAAGTGGTCTTGTATAAAATTTTCCTACATAATGATAATGTCAGAAAAAAATGCCATTATTGGTCTGTGTAGCATATGCCCCATTTGGGCCTGCATAACAAAGCACATATAAAAGTTTTTCCAAATAATGGTAACTTCATTCATGGAAAAACTTCCTCTATTGACATTAGCCAATTTTCTATATCTTTATTTTGATTTAGAAGTTCCCAAATCATTGTTTACATTTTTACCTTCCATACATGAATATGGAAGTATGTTTCCAGAAAAATTATCCACAAATTGGGAGAGTCTCATAATAATGGTTAGGGATAAAGTCCTTAATTTAATGCTACATAATATCTATATTGTATTACTTAATATTTCATAGTACAATGTATTCATTGCATGACATAAAACTACATAGTAAAATTCCATCACTACATGGCTTAAAACTACATAGTATAATGTTATCACATTACGACTTAACACTTTACTATTTAATATCACAAATTCCCCTTTCTGATAAATGTCAACCATTATTCATACATGAAATTTGTATAGATGTGGTTTTACTATTCATGACATATGTCAGCACAAAATATCCCTTTATTCCTAAAATCCATTCCATTGGCCAAACCACCCATGGTGGTCTTAAGTCACCTGAATCTTATTTTACCTTGTCTATCAATGGTAAAATTTTACATTCATAAGATATCATTTTCATGACTATGTAGTATATTCCCATAGGTGGCCTTGCATATGTTTCCAACATTATGGGCCTTTCAGTCAAAAGATTCCATTATTTGGATATGAAGTATATGCCCCTATTGGACCTGCATAACACAACACCAATAACAAAAGCTAAACGGATTGCAAGAATGAGAGGGTATGGCACCTGCCACCAGGAAAAGCCTGTGCATGCATGGGAATTCCTAGCCGAAAAACCATGCGAAGGTGGATAGCTGATTTCACGATGAAGATGCTGGGGAGGAGCAGTTCCAAGTTGTTATTCTGGGTTGCATGTAATGTTTGTGCCTACGGGAAATGAATTCCTCTATGGCCTACAGGCATGTAATCATTTGCCTATGGGCATTGTAGGGTTCCACCTCATCCCTTGAAAGGTGGATTATCAAAATCAATAAAAAATGAAGGCCTTCGGGCCATTGGAGGACCAATAACAGGTTTTTCAAATAATTGTTACTTCATTCTTGGAAGAGACTCCCCTTATGTTGATATAGGTTTTAAATTTGGTAACTTTAAAAATCATGGATCAAGATTCCCCTTTGAAATATCTAAGCAATATTAATGCAATTCTTAGCCACTGAGACTTGTTTGGGATCTAATTACAAAATTTATTATCAAAACTATTTCAACCATAAACATTATCCCTTTAATGTCCAACATGAATGACTCTAAACATCCCTAAAAAGGACGTAGTTCTCATTGTATTGAGAACATACAAAGGGAACTCTGGACAAAATTCGAGTCCTAGCTCACAAAATTCACATTTTGTATGATTTATGTCATATTGAGTATTAAAAACTCAAAAGATACTATGTTAGTGGGGGTTTCCATATATACCTAGAAAAAATCAATCAATGCTCATTACGCCTATAGTCATAATAAGAAAATTATTAGGCCCCACATCTTGTCATTGTAATCTTGATTATCTGACTTAAAGGATTGATGATTAAAAAAGTCATCATCATCATTATCGTTAATATTGCAACAAAAAAGAGAAATAATGAGAACACATATGATTGAAGTCAAAATATCTTTCATTAATATGAAATCATAAGGACAGCCACAAAATTAAACCTCTCTAATATGTTTTAAAATAAACTCTCAAAAATAATCCTCATTTTTTTACAACTTCATGAGACCTATCAACTACCTATTGATGTTGATATAGCTAAGAAACTTAATCCCCATCATCCTGAAAAAGTTCTTCCTTAGAAGTAGAAATGGATATTATCCCATCTAATTGGGTTTCACCCTGTGTTTGGTTCAATTACAAAAGATCTTTATGAATAAAATCTAGTTGTTGGGGAAAATATAACGACTCCTTCATGGTTTCATTAATTTTTTTGGCAGATTTCAATCAATTTCTTGTTATGATCTTTATATGCCTCAGCTAATGCATCTTGGAAGCTCTCAATATTGATAATCAATTTTCCCTGTTCAAAATATTTCAGCTGCTTATGCTCGTTCTCCCATTTGGTGAATGGATTCTTTCATTGCATCGTAGACTGGAAGATAATTAAATCTACCAAATCCCACTATGCAGAATAATGCTTGGAGTTTGAAAAAATCGGACAAGAGTACATCTAAATTCTTCTCATCCCTTATGATACATATATGTTTCCATGTCCTCTTATGTGCCATGCCAAGAGCATATTTCATGTCTATGTATGAATCTGAGTCACTACAATGAGGTCAAATGTACATTGGAAACATATCACTTAAAGATCTGCATTTTCTTCTTCTCTTGGAATAGTAGAAGATTCACCATCTGAAGATTCATGAGCCAACAAGGAAGCTTCATCTTCTAATCTTACTGAGGGAACTTATATTCCTAATTGATATGTCAAGGTCATTAATACTTTCAGAATAACAATTGCATAAAATAGAGTATGATATGAAAAGACGTTGGCATTTACCCAATAATAAGTCAGCTACTTTATTGGATTCATCCCTAGTATTCTTAGCCTTATCATATTTACTTGATTTATTTTGAGAAGGGTTACTCTCTTATGTTATCCTAGTTTTCATTATTGAAGGCTCTGTAACATATCCTGATGAAGGGTCCTTTGTAGGTAATTCTCTAGTTCCAACAAAATAAGAATAGAGTGGTATGCCCTATTTCATAAGATCCATTGCATCTTTTTCTATATATAAAGCTGCATAAGGTGAACATTCATGTAATGTATCATGTAAATAAAAACATTTGTGCATGGAAAATGCATGAATAACTACTTACATCCTTGAAATTCCTCATGTAAATATCCAAACACCGTGATGGAACCATAAATATCAATAAATGGATTATGGTCTTCTTTTATTTCAGTGTATGTGGATTGGAATGTTATATTATCCTCACCTTTTAAGGTATCCAACAAACATTGGTTGAAACCCAAATTTTCTCCACTGACATTTTGTTTTGTTGGATCTTCAATTGGTATAGCATCATCAGATCTTTCTAGGTATGTGCCAACATCAATATTTCCTTCAAATTTCCCCAGGACTTCATTCCTTTCTTCTGAAGCAATACAAATATCATCATTATATATTACATGATCCATTGGATAAGGTAGATGGATTGAAATATGTTGAAAATACGAATATTAGAAAAGATATCAATATTCATTAGATATGTATTTTATATTACCTTGGCTTTTCTCTATGTCAGTAGAGCCAGGAGCTGGTACATCAGAATGTTTTAATGATTTATTTGGTAAGATAGAAGATCCATCAACATGAAACTACGTATCGTATGGGGTTTTGTCTCTTGTCTTGAATAATCAGCTCTTCGTCCCTTATAATAAGAGGGAGACACAGATCCTGCTAGAGGATAAATGTAATTACCAGAATGTATTGAGAAAATTAAAATTCCATTAGGATAGTAAGAATACTTACTTCTCCGGAATACTCTTCGGACCAATCTCATTACTCTCATTCATTTGTTTTCAATTTTTTTGGATAAATCAAAACACACTTCTTGTTTGGAGAAACTAGAGGTAATGGATGAGGATTATCTTTCTCCATTATCCTGGTCATCATTCTCACTTTTATAGAATGTTATGGAGACCTGGGAGGATTACTTGATTTGTTGATAGGAGAACATGATGTCAATACTTTTTTGATTCATGAACTGGTATGCATCATCCTTCCATACATTCAAGATGCCCAAATTCATTTTAATTAAGATTAATATTGATAAAATGAAAATCAATGTAAATTAAAAAGAAAAGGAAAATACATTCTGAGTATTAACATAAATTTCACACTACCCATTAGGGTCAATAATTACCCATTCATGTACTCCTAAGTCCATCATATGAGATACATGTTTAGTGGTTGGGATTTGTTCTTAGTTTTCATATATAGAAGCCTCCAAATATGTAACATACTCATGTAAAGCAGATAGGTTTTCTTCCAGATTTCAATGTGAAGGATCCCTAATGTCACCCATATCTAGTATTCTAATTCAATGATGGATGAATTCCCATGAATCCCTAAGATCATAGGTCACACTATCCCAATAATGAATGGCTAATTTTCATAAATAATTCAATCTCGGTATGGTTAATTGAGGAGTTGATTTAGCACCTTATTACTAGTGAGCCTCTTTAGGCCTCCCTTCATCTTCCTAAAGTTAATCAAATGGAATAGGAACCACGTTTTGATGGTTGCAACTGGATCTGGATAGTGTAAGAGTTATTACTTATCTAGCCCTATTCAGTCCGGTATACCTCCTACGAGGATGCTTTGCAAGTTCTAAAACCTCTGAAACTTCTACATCATCTCAGAACTAGGAATTCTTACCATGATTTCCATACACAACAGTCCTTGTAGCAACCACTCTATATATTACTTTCATCAAATCTCCATGAGAATATAAAGAAGTCCAAGTTTGGGCTTATCTATCTTCCAATACGATTGATACATCTAGTGGATGTAACGTAATGGACAATTTGGATTCCATTAAATCTATTATAATCCATAATTGTCTCACTAAAATTGGTGGTTTCTCATGTCTAACAGATGTGGGTGGAAAACTGTTTGATTATTGAAGACATTTGATGTGATGAAGAAACCTATATGGGATGTATGCCTAATAAATAATTTTACCTTCAATCCTGGTTGATAATACACAATAATTTAATTCCATAATTTAAGACCTCAACTCATAATTCATTTCATTACTATCATCAGTAAATATTCATGTTTGTGGGTTACCAAAAGGAAAGAAGATGAAATATCTTGAGACAATCAGTGCTTTTAGAACTACATCAGGTCTCAGCATTTGAGACTGAATTCCAGAAACGTTTTATAAAAATGGGTTGAGTCAACCATTGGGGACTCTAACTAAATTCAAAACGTAGTATGATGAATAGTGTGATGCAATCCATCCCCACAAAACCTGTCATGAACCTGAAATTTTGAATGGATACATCCCATTGTATAAATGCAGTATGGAATAGTAAATTCTTCCCAATATAGTTGTTTCTAACCCAATATACTTCCTGTCAACTAATTTATCTGCGGTAACCAACATACCTATCCATACACCTCCCCTAGACTCACGAACTGGAAGCAGGTAAATGCTTAGCCACTTAGAAAGGAAGATAGCTAATTGTATCTCTGCATCAATATCAGATTTGACATTTTAGCACCAGTGATTATAGTAACATATCTCATATGTAGGACAATATTTGCCTGATCTACCTCGGTTATATGCAAGAGTAAAAATTGTAGGATGTCTATTTGTGGTTCCATTCTCTATTTGTGTTTCTAAAAAGGCTTCCATCCACACCCTGACATGATTATCTTTCTTGTCTATGGGTATTTTTTTTTCAATTTTGAATAGTTCATGAACCAGTGGTTGTGTTTTTGTAACATTACCCCATGTTGTAGCTATAAAAATAACCCCATAATACATTTTACCAAGAATTGGAACCCATTATATTTGGTAGATATCTGAGAATCAAATTCTATCTTCATCGTTCTTCATGTGGAAAAAATTAGTTTTCAGAACCCATCGCCTCAGAAATTGAGGAATAAATTGGTTTTTATAAACATAATTTTGTTCCATCTAGATAGATTCATAAATATAAGAATTTGATAACTCATTCATGAATTCTGTACAAGTATGCCCCGCCGAAAATTCCCAGATCCATTCAGGTTTTAAACCTCCTCCTTAATAAAGATCCCAATATTCCTTCCATCCATTAGACTAATCTGTTTGGGAAGCCGGAAAATTTGAATCACAGCAATGTGGACTTGGCTCTGCAACATGATCCTTCACATCATGAGTACAACCATAGTGATGCAGGATTCACCCCATAATGATTGTTACTTTATGTACTGGAACCCCTTTGAACTAATATTCATCTACATACAGTTGGATTATTGAAGAAACCCATTCTTTTTAAGTACTTTTTAATAGATGGAAAATCAGAATCCTGTAAAACCCCATTCCAATATAAGGGTAGGTAAGTAAATTGGGGATTTTCATGTTGATACAGAATTAAACCTTTCTATAGTCGAGTAATATTACATTCAACAACGTCATAATAGTTTGGTGCAATGATCTTCATCATTTGATTTTGATGAGACATAGAATATTTAGTGGAGTTTATAAAATGATTCATTTTCCAACAAATGAATTACCAAATATTTCCTATAAAGATGTAATTTTGACATAAATTTCATCTAAAAGGAAAAGGAAAATATAAAATGTAGCAAACGAAACTGTTTGTGTAGGTCCTTCGATGAGGTCTGCCCTGTAGGTCATTCGACAAGGATACTAGCACAACTCCTTGGACGAAGCCCTTCTGCATATCACCATTCCTAAAGAAGATTCAACATGATAAAATTTCATGTATAATATATGATATCACAACACGTAGAGGCTTGATGAATGTTCTATGAAATTAGAGATGTAATATTTGGAGGTACAGATGATTAAAATTGAGAATGGATGAACCTATTTTTAGCTAGTTGTGAAACTGAGTGACAAACCTGCATGAAACAACTATGCACCATACCTACGTGATGTAGCTATAGAGAAATACTACATTGTCTAATAATTACCTCATAGAATGTTTGAGCAATTTTACATCAGGACTCAACCCTCATTCTAATCAGATCCAATCTTGGGGCGGGGGATTTTGTTGAATCTACTTAAAGAGGCAAAAAATGACTACGAAGATAAACATGTATATTTCATAAAAAAGGTAGGTTCTAATAATTCAATGGAATGAAAAACCCTCCAAAGGGATGTGCGATAGACCTGCATGACAGACCTATGTGGAATTCAACACGACATCATAATTTTTGTACCCCAACGTGAAGGACCTACATGGTGGTCCTATGTAGACGACATGCGTGAACAACATCCCTTTGTCCAGGACCCATCCATGCCTATAAATAGGACCCTTGGACTCCACATTTAAATGACTAAAAATTTTGAATGACTTCTTGAAGCTCCCATTTTGTACCTCGTTCGCCCAGATCCCTCGAATTGTCTCAGGTAGCTCTATATAATGTGAGAGGAGATATAATTAAACAGGTTAAGCATGTTTGGAAAGTCAATCCCAATTTATACATATGATTGATTCCCCCAGGTGTTCTAATCTTCATTCATTATAAAAACCTGCATGGTACACTTACCTGGAACACCTGCGCCATATAACTGCACTGTAGTGTTGCACATCACAGTAATGTGGGGACCATACGTGGAACACTTGTGAGAAGTACATATTTAAAAGTGCTTGGTATATGGACTATATACAAACATAAGTACCCTATTTAAATCCATTAATGGTATAGTTCCTCCATCCTTGGTTCCCCTATCTGAAAGGGACAAAGACGAAGCCCCCACCAAAACCTCTTGACATATCAAACCATTGGGAAAGACACATTATTGTGTCTCCTATCTAGGTTAGCATATCCACTACTAGAGGTCTCCCACATTTGTTTCACAATGGGGTTGGGTTTCATAGAGTGTGTATGGGTTTGTATATCTACAGTCACATGGACCATTCTCTCAGAAATAATTTTTGGAAGTTCCCAGTTTAAGGGATTATGGTTTTTTGTTTGTCCTCCTCTTTTCATCTCAATGACCCGAAACCTCTAGTCTCTAGAGTGAAGGTACGTCTCACACAATATTTCCCATACAAGTAAAGGATAAGTCTCCCACCCCTTCTAGAAACAATTTTAGGTCAACCATACTAGTTTAATCCCCTAACCTTCACCCTGTCATCCTTTCATTGGACCATTTCCCAGTGAGAAAATAATAAAGGGAGTGCTCATTACCTCACCAACATCTCGGGTCACCTCAACCTTGCCCACCATGGACTTCTTACGTGTGACTTCTTCCACCAACGGTGGAGGAAATGTTTTTGTAATTTTTTGAAATTTTAAATCCATTTGTTTCTCACACAGAGCATGACTCACGTGGGCATATAGATTTGGGATGATTATAACATTTGAACAGACACCCATGGTAAAGGAACTATGATACCACTTATTCCAATTCAATCCAGGATACATAGGAAGCATTCTTAGTGCTCGAGCTCACTGGATAACCTCTTATGGAATCCAAACCTAATTCCCTTAATCTAGGCATCCTCATTAGGAGTAATCCCCACACTAATCCCCCAAAATCGTCAATCCATCATTTTCAAAAAGTAATCCCAAACTCATTTCCCTCAATTGAATATGTTCTCATATGACACTCATAGATCATTGTCGGATTTGATTCCCATCCAAATGGGATATATAGGAATCCTCCGTGAGGTTCAAACCCAACACGTCAATTAAACCACGTTCTCCATGGTCCATATTCCCAATAGGGTTTAATATTACATGGAAACCCATATTATATCAATGTTCATTGGGCTTAATAGGAAGAAGTCCCACACCAAACATTGACTAAGAACATTTATCATATATTTCTTTACTACATGACATTAAAATGTATGGTTTGGTCCTTATCACATGACCCTGAAAGGTATGATTTTTCCCATTAAGCAGCACTGAACAATGGGGGTTTTGATTTCTTTTACAAGGATACATAGGTAACCCTATTCCTGATGGCTTGTAGGAACTCCAAGATTCAAATAATGTAACAATACATCCATCCCTTGTTTCGGACATCGGCGATGACCCACGTAATCTTAGGGGATGATATCTTGATATTTCATGAATGTGATGAAAATTAAATAGTCAAAATGAATAATGGAATTAATGAATCCATTCAACATTAGTAATACAATAATGAAGGAGAGTTTATATGCTCACACAAATTACGACAACTAGGGATCAGCCCCTCACGAAGATGGGTTGTCCCCTTAAACGACATGTTTCAGCTCCGCCACTCACTGGGTCGTGGTGTCCAAAACCTACTATCTCTTTTTAAGCATATGCTCTTCCTTGACCTAAAAGGGTCATAGTTTGTCAGACTCAATCCAGTATTTATCCTCATTGGTTCGAATAAGGCCATCTCATCAGAGGCTCGACCCATCTATACTTCGGCCTCTTCTAGTTGGGGCTTCATGTATTATATGAGCCTTGATTGCGACTCAAGTACATCAGACTACTCATTATCCCACACACTTAAACGATGGATCTCAGGTTCAGCCTCCTTATGACTTTGAATATTGATGGGCCTTCTCCGCTACTATCCAAGACCGAGACAATGTGTGTAACCCTCTCATCAAGGTAGTCCTTAATAATCCCATGAGGGGGTTGGGCATTTAATCCTCTAGTTCACATATCACGAAGTCAGGTACAAATCCTCCCAATATGATCTATTCATTGTCCGTGCAAGGTGTTTGTGATCAAGTGCATGATAAGATTCCATGATCGTCAAAAAGTAGACATGTTTTCCTCTTCGTCAGATGCAATTTCATACCAATCCCATGGGTCGACATGTTCTTATGCACGAAACAACTCCAAGAGCTAAGCATTAGGGTCTTCCATGGGTCGGTCTTCATCGTTGGATTTCACATCGATGAGGTCCACTTAGTCAATATTATATTATGTCCCACCAACAACATCACCCTCCACCATCGTCCATTCATAGAGAACTATGGCCTGGACAGGAATGGAACTCAACGAGATAGAGAGTGGCACCTCGATTCATTGCAGATTCTTGGGTCATACAGCTATTTTCATTATTAACACATGCACCATCTTGGAAACTATGTATGTAATGGTTGTGTTACCCAGTTCGACCTACCAGATAATTTTAATATATCTAAAGTATGAGACATAACCTGACCTTCCCCTTGTACTAACCTCAGTTCTACCATCTCTAGGAGGCTAGGGCGTGGCCACCTATATATAATTATGGGATTTGATGATTCTTATAAAGTCGCTGCTTCTTCTCCATCATTGATAGACTGTACCTGCATCATCTCCCCTACATCGGGCCCTAGTGTTGAGTTCTCTATGACTTCCATGACTTCATACTCATTAGTTAGACTATCTTACTAAATGTTCTCTTGTATAGGTATGTGTTAGTGGAGAATTCATAAAAATGAAGGGGTGACATTAGTGCAATGAAGGAGAGTGGAAACATTCCTCCAATGTTGGGGCGAATTCCTCAAAGGAGATCCCCCCTGCGGCCGGTATATCACTGTATTCAGTAGATGATTCCATGGAGGTCCCCTCTATAGCTCGATTGGAGTCTCAAATGTTTACTTCTTCCCCATAAAATTTGTCTACATGGTCGGGCAAGGGGAAACATTCCGCAAGTAGAGCGGTCGTCGGTTTTGTGGGAGTACACATATTTAGTAGCACCATCAACAAGTGAAACATTAGTCACATGTCAGAACATAAATTAATTAACTCTACTAGATCCTTTAAAAGTTTTCTTCCCTCGGTAGGTGTATCAATTAAGCCCTATTTTTTCAATGTCAAGATCCCCTAGAAACACCCCATGCATGTACAGGTTCGTCCATAAACCATTGATTCCAGGGTATTGTTTGATATTTTACCGGTATTTCCTTGACTCTGGGAAGATAAAATCATTTGGGATTGGTACAGGACAAAAATTCATCCTAGGATCTTTTGGGGAGATCCTATGAAATCTTGGAGATGATTATCCTCCCTCCAGGGATCTCCTAGATGTATCCAGCAGGCCTAGAACTACCCTCTATCCCTCTTTATTTTTGGTCATCACTAGCCTGGGAGTTTCCAGTTCATGGACTATCGCCCCAGCTGTTATAGCTTCTCCACCCTGTAAAATTACTTCACTACCTTCTTGTCATCCCCCATCACAACTTTTCAGCATCATGGTGTTGGAAGCACCTTCCTATCCTGGATGCTCACTTGCTTCAGCATTTCACTAGGGTAGGCAGCCTCCCAACTCTGATCATACTCTTTGACCAATACAAATGCAACATTAGGTGGGGGAAGCTTGTTAAATATCTTCCCATCCTCCCACAAAAGAATCAGCAAGAGTTTTCACATTATTCATGGGTTATTCTTGTGGTAGGCATTCATATACACCCAGGGAGTCAGACTCTATGGGAAAATTAATTGTTGTTAGAACCAGTTATAATTCAATATCACACAAATGGGTTCTCAATCTACTTCTTCAACCATAAAACTACCATGAAAGGAATGATAATATGACCATTTCTCTATCAAATCAATGCCATCATCGGAATAGGCCAAAGTTGGGAAGGGGAATGGAAGAAAGATGAACCATTCAGCTCAATCTATCTTACGCAGAATGGTCATAGCATCCATCATCAATGAGTCTCTCCCCACAATGTTCAAAATTTCTAGGTGAGATTGAATCCCTAGTGGAAAATTGGGGTTATGTTATTTCTAACCCCCACGCGTGCTGCAATCCAACTGTAAAAAAAGTAGAATGACCCACACACTTGCAGAGGAATCTTCCACTCACTAACATGCCAAATAAGAAGGTACATCTTTTCCAACATTGGTGTTCCCAGAGTGATGTGATCCCCATTGGCTAGTTGAGATTACATAATAAATGTACTTGGTCTCACCCCATTAGGGGAATCCATCACTGATAATAGCCATCCAAAAGTTGGCGCTGAGATAAACCCACCATGCTGGTCTATTGGCCGCTGATCATTCTTCATACTGTATCCCAACAGATTCCAATGACTATCATCCAGGTTCCACCAGTATGATCCCTCTTTACCCTACTGAGCTCCTCGCTGAAAATAAGGTTCCTCATTAGTATTTTACCCTCATAAGAGTTGGAATTAACAATTTAAACATACCACTATGTGGAGTGGATGTCTCGGGGGTTCAGAATTTTATCGCCCATGCTTGGAAGAAGCCCCAAAAATGCCATTACTAAATGTAGTAGTTTCTACCAATCTCCATAGTAATTTTTTTATGGAGGAACTCAGCATACATCCCTCCAAGTATTCGGATTCCAGAAATCTAATCGAGGTCCCAATGGCAGATTCTAACCTCCCCGGGACGCAGGTGGTGATTTTTGTTATCTGGAGACCATCAGCTCAGCAACTCTGGTACAAATTCATTCAGTTGGGAGATGCTACATAGAGAGGCCCATGACACTTTATATTGGCCAAACCACTTTATTAAATTCTCAAACTCTTCACAAGATGTGCATGCCCAGTAGGCAGAGACCCAGTTTTATTTGAAGTTTCCACCCTAGCCCATGTCCCATCTTGTGATCCACCCCTTGTCTGGATTTTTGAGCCCGGACATGATGATCATCTTATATAGCGGTGGGGATATCTCTTGTTCTAGGGACCTACCATCTATGTTGTTTTCATGATTATATAAATAATGTGCTATGTTAGGGGTATGATCTTTCTTGATGTGCCCATCCACAATCCTATTCCACTAAAATTGCTCAGGGGTACCACTAAACAAGTAAGTTGGCTCATCTTTGCTATTATCGGGAATGTAGAATTCTTCACACTAGAGGAAACCATATAATGGCAAGCACTCGAACAACAGATATTCCCTTTTCACCTTTTCTAGCCACTCTATCAGAAATTTTGGATCATAAGTTCTTGGGATGTACTCGCCCATTTTTTGGTTGTTGGACATGGCAGCCATTCAAGAGTAATTGGTGGAAACCTATCACACAACCTCTCGAGCGGCCATTTAATTCAATTACTTTGAGAAAATTGGGGTTGATCCATTATGGTCGAGCAAGAAACATTTGCAGAGACTCTTCATGAAGACACTTTTTAAATGTAATCCCAACACCCCTTTCCACTACATAGAATCATTGGAATCAACCTACGTTGCAATGTATGTAGTTGATCATGATGATCCAGTTCACTAAAAAGTATTTTTGAAGCACCAAAATAAGGAATCTAGTTCTCTAAATCGTTCACAAAGCGGATCGTTTGTGAAGAAACAACGTGTACCACTGTTCGCAAAGATTCATGTGTAGAAAAAACACATCTTAGAAGCAATATATAAGCACCAGAGCCTCCGACATTGTGGTGTTCCATGCATTGTTTGTGGCACCCTTGGGATTCGCTACATGATCTGTGTTCTTCACAGTTCTCTTAGGCTTCACGGAACACCCCTCGCTCAGCTCGATGCCCCCTAGTGCTTTGCCGCTCCCTTTTCCCCATAGACCGCATCAGTTATGTGACGAACCATTCAAGAAAAGGGGTTGTTGTTGCCCTTAGAGAATCACGTTCACCCCCACCTTCACATTCTACCATGAGTTAAATCATCCATGTTTCATCAATGTCGTTACCTAAAAATTCAACCCTCTCCTTCTATCAGCTCCAATTCTGATAGGGGAATTTGTTGGCGTCCAAAAAAATGTGTCATGTTCATTCTACAAATTCAACAATAAGATTAGAGGAATTATCCTCCCGAACATGGTGAAAAGAACCTCTAATACCTCTCAAAATAGTCATGTTCCAAGCACTCCTTGCGGCGGGTGTAGTTCTATGCGGATACCTCCGTGAGAGGATCCATCGCATCCTTTATTTTTGGATGTCTGAGGAATACCAAGGACCCTCTGTGTAGTCAGGTCCCACATCGGTGCACTTCGTAGCAGCCACATCGATGAATTTCTACTTGGCAACTAACCCCTCCACAACACACTTTGCAGCGGTCAAGTCGACGAAGCCCTCTGTGGCGTCAGACCCCCTCAGCGATGCAAATGTGGGCCAATGGAATGACTCTTTTTATGGAATCTCATATATCCACAGAGAGTTATACGCCCCTCCAACCAGGGTTTCCTATTAATTGAAGGTGCGCCCCTTTTTCCAAACCAGCATTACTCTAACCATTCAACTTTTTGTCTCTCGTTTCACATAGAACTTCTCAAAACCCTAAAATAGATTTTCAATGGTACATGGAATATTCGAGGAGTCCCCTTTGAGAGGTTTTTAGCATCCAACTATTGTGGATATTCCATTCCCAAAGGCCCATGTAATTCATAGAGGAAGGGTCCCCTTCAAGGTGTTCAAGGTTTGGAAAAGCGTATAGTGTTCACCAAATTTTCTCAAAGCAAAGAGGTATTCGCAAAGGCGATGCCTTGATCCCTTAAGGGTGGATCTTTGGGAATCATTATACTTTCTCAAAGAAACCATCTTAGAGTAGATCATTTCATTCATGAATCCCATCCTCTCTGTGTAAACCATTCCCTTCTCGAGGGACATCCTCTGTGCGATGTACAACCTCTTTTGAATACCATACTCTTCGTGAAGCCCACCCATTTCATGAAGTTCCTCATTCGAAGACTGAATGCATTAAACATCCCTTTTTTGTACTGCCCAGCAGGTTTTTATGATGTCCTTTCCAGGTCCCATGGGTGGTGCTTCATGTTTCTTTGCATAGTATCATGATTTTTTTCATAGGCATGATAATGGATATTGCTTCTTTTCATAGACACACAAACATGAGACACATAGTGGATCACTCCACAACATCCACTCACTAGGGCACTATTGAAGCCTTACCATCCCATGGGTGGGTAGGGATTAGTTTTATATGTCCTAGGGGTGCGAAGTGAACCCTCCTAATCTGATCTGATGGACTTTAAAAGAAAAAGAATCATCATCATTATCAAATGATGTTAAAATATAGCATCAACCCATGCAATACACCCATGAAACCAAGTCTCGGACATTCTGCATGCCCACTGGTCTCCCTAGGAGTGGAATATTCCCCAAATTGAATGAGATACGCTTTTTTGGAGCAGATTAAGTCCACGGGGATGGGTAATCATCCTAGTGTAATCCCCTAGCCGTTCTTAGGGGAGGCATCACATCTTCTCCCCCTATCTTCTTCAGTGCAAAAGACTATATGAGAGATGGGAATATAGACCTTTGTTACCCATTCCCTCTCCCTCTGAGCTTTGTCACCATCAGGCCCCCATCCATGAGTATGTCCCAATCACTGTCTCTCTGGGTTTCTAGCCACGCATAATCCCCTATTTCATCATTGGGACACAAACCACATATAATCCACACTCCACTTCCCATGGATGTACCTTTCATGATGTGTTTGTCCGGTCTTTGTTGCCTTTTGTTTCTCACATAAATCTTGACACAAGTGGGATATTAGTAACCATTGACCATGGTAACTTTCCTGGCTCACCCTAGAGCGAAATCCACATGTTCCCCTTTTGAACTACCTAGAATTTTATCATTTTCTCCTATGCAAGATATGTAGGAAGCCTCTCGGATGTTCAAGACCAACACTAAATTATCTCCCATTTCAAACTATGTGGAAATTGATCATTGTCTATTAGGAATGGTATGCATGATTCCTCCTTGAGGTTCAATCCCAACACATACCTGTCCCATCCTGTTCACATCGGTTGAACTTCGTCCCGCATGACGTCAAACTGTATCACCAATTTCAAAATTCATGGAAATTGATTCTTGTCCCCTAGTCCAAGTATGTAGGATGCATCCCTGAGGATAAATGCCAACACCTACATATCTCCCATTTAGAACTACGTGGAATCTAATCTTGGTCTACTACTCAAGGTATGTAAGAATAATACTTGGGATTCAAGCCCAACACCTACTTTTCACAACCCCTACACATCGGTTCAACTTCATCATGCATGACAAGAAACTATATACCCCATTTCTAACTACATGGAAATTAATCTTCTCCCTATTAAATATACTTATGTAGGAAGCCTACCTAGGGTTCATGCCCAACACTCATTGGTCCAGTCCACTTTATGTTGGTTCACCGTCATCCTGCACGATGTAAAACTGTATGGCCCCTTTCTATCCCTCAAGTTGTTAAATTATATTCTTTCAAACTACGCGTTTTTGAACATTTTCTCCTATACATGGGATGTAGTAAACCTCCTTGAGGTCTAATCCAAATAAGAGGTCAGCTGTTGGAACACCAATCATCGATAAGCTATTGTCAACACCAACCAGTAGTAATCCATTGTATCCCCAACCAATGGTATGTTGTTGTAGTATGGAATCGACGATAAGACCATGTAGTCCCCATTGTTGGGACCCACATCTCTAGTCTTCCCTCATGGAATCATACCAACCCGGGTTTCTAACCATGCATAAGCCCCAATATATTGCCAAATCATAGTCATATGCATACAACCCGATTCTATACCCTCATCGTGAACTATGTGGACTTTGATACCCTACCTCAGGGATACATAGGATCCTTCATGAGGTTCAATCCCATTATACATGTCTCAAACCGGTCAATTCATCGAGCCTCTGTGTATCAAGAAGGACATGACCCAACTCGGATGTTCCACATCCTCTGGGACTCATCCGTGCATCCATTATCATGGTCCTCCTCCTATCGTGTCATATTGATTCTTACATGGGCTACCACATTCTGGTGGGATCATGTCACCCACACTATCACTACTCCTATCAGTAATCAGAAGTCTAACCACATGTTAACCCCATCCTGAGTGTTTCCTCCTGGATTTGCACCCATTTGATCCACTATAATCAGTGTTTACATCTGTCTGATCCATCTTTTCTAGAGGTTAAACTCTGTGAATACCCTGTATTTAAAATGGGAAGATGAGGAAAACCTCATAGAAAATCATAGGGAATCAAAATCCCTCTATAAAATGAGTGATGCCTTGGGCTTCCGCACACTCATGAATATCTATCATAAGGGGAAGAAACCCAGACACAGTAGTGTTCCAGCATCCAGACAGGCCAACGATGTCCATTGTGACTACACCCCAAACTGAAGGTTGCTGCCCTGATTGGACACCTTGAAATGTGTTGAATGAATCGATGTTATTAATCGGCATCCATGAAGACATGGAACTGGGACGAGTTTCACGAACAACATGTCTATAAAGGAGTTCTAGAAGAGTAAATGAGTTCCAAGGTGGAATCCACAGAAGGAAGAACCGATATCCCATCATCCTATTTTGATCAAGGATCAAACATCGCTAAATAAGGGACAAATGTCTCCCACCTTTGGAAACAGGGAATGTGGTGCAATAATCATCATTTCCTCAAAGAGACGGATGTGTTCCCTAGAGAAAGAATTGGAAAAAATCCATATGACCCATCTAGATCAACATAAAGGATGGTGGATTATCCAAAAAAAACTACATTTATCTAAAAAAACATGGAATGGAACAATGTTATTGATGAAATCCTTGGTGATCATATAGAAAAATAACATAGAAACTACTTTGATCCCCAGTATGATCCCAATCGAACACCACTGGGGCAGAAGTGGTATGTACAAGGTCCTCTAGTTGACTGCCCCCCCACAAATTTAGGAAACCCTAAATATCCATATAGGATAGAGGCATGAGATAATGGAATGCATCTCCATTATTTATCACAAAATATTCCCGAGCTCTAGGAGAATATTCTATAATACCCGGATTTGTAGGTCATTCCACCAGCATCCCTAAAGCGTCTCCACATGGCTACCAACTAGTTGCCCCTTAGGTCCTTCCACCACTCTCTCTATGAGCTACTATGTTGACTTATTTGGTTAAATAACCCTCCAAAGAAGTGGTGGTTAGAGATCATCAACAATATTAGGAACTACTCAAGGATAATTCAATGGCCCACCTAATCACTAACCATTTTAACCATGAATCCCAAAAGGTGGCTATCACACCTGATAGAAATCCATATCTGGTAAGGGTGTATGATATGTCATCTCCCCATTCTTCATGAATCTGACATTATCCCCCTTCAGGGGGGACGAGTGACCCCCTTCATTATCTTGACCACATTATCTCAAGGTGTAGACCCATGATCTGGTATTTCATACAAACACTGGAAGGGCCAACGTTCATATGGAATGCATAAGAAGAGTATCATTTACCTCTTCAGGTGAATTAAAAGGTTAAATTACCACATCTAAAAAATTCTCTAAAGGTGTAAGTTCATCACATACTCACTGGACAAGTCACTGACTCAAGAGAAACTACTAAAAATATGTATGGGAACATAAATACTACTCTATTCCACTCTATTATCAATTAGAAAATCCTTGGTGGATTCCGATATTTCTATGAAAAGGGTCATTTCCTAAAGTAATCCTTTTATATTGCTAATAAGGCTTGAAATTTCATCCCACATCTCTCATAAGAAGGGAATATATGGTAAATACTACAACCATTACACAGGTAGAGGCCCCAAGACCACTAGAGTTATTGACGGAAGACCCTCCTCATTAGGTAGGCCTTGGCCCCTTGCTTCAGGCCCAACATTATTTTTAGGATCACACAAATCAGAATCAACATGTACCACTTCGTAATGCATTACCACCATACATGTGTTATAATATTTTTTTCACCTCCTCATCAAGCTCCATCTCCTCGTCAGGGCTAGGCTCCCAATGTTCCTATTCCGAACATGATAAACATGTATACTCATTTTACAAGGCTCAAGTGCATAGTTATTTATAGAGTTCTGTTAATCCATTAATACTAATGTATTTAGAATGCAGGATACCTAAAAATTATTCCCTCTATAATCTTCGATATTATTTCCCTAACCACTGGTTTCTAGGACATACTCTCATGCAGTGTTTTGTTTCCATGGACTATCTCCATGAACAAGTTAAAAACAATATATTCTGGTTGGGAACTAAATCGAAACATGTGGATTGTGTCTTTATGATGCTTATAATTAATAATTATGGGAAATGGAAATTGGTCTCTAGCAGTGGATCTCAAAATTATGATGATAGGATGGCTTGCAAGGCCTTCGCCTGTCTCCATTGTCTCATTTGTTTTTGTTTGGATCAGTAAGAACCTTCTGAAGCCAACACACCTCTATAAGTACTCAGTTATGTATCCTTGTTTCATCCTCCTATATATTATAAGGGATGGAGCCAATGGTGTATGGGAATACAATTTATTCCACTGATGTCGATTCCATCTCGTACTCTTGGCAATTTCATGCCCTCAAAAATGGTATTCAACCTAGGATCCACCTAGAGTTGGATATTTATTCAATTTATGATTATAAGAATGTAGTAGTAAATACCATTGATCTAGGGGATCCCTACATGGTTCCAAATAATGAGGATCATCATGAAGATACTTCTATTGTCCCCAGCAAATGCCATCATCGACAAAGTTATAGACACATTATTCATTAGAATGTACTAGATTGAGCTTTTAGCCAAGCCGTGTGACTGCATTGTTGTGACATGTCAAATTGATTATGTTATTGAGGTTTATTTATTGTATAGGGATGTCCCTAGGTCATCTCTCAAAGAGTGTTGGTAGTTTATAGTGTGATTGTTTAATAAAAAGTAACAAAATAGGGGGTGTCTATGAATAAATTTTTACGAATATAGATCGATTCAAAGAGTTCAATAGTTGATAAATAACGGATGTGTTTTTGAATTATAGTAGAAGGAGAAATTTTCTTGTTCACATCACATCTTGGGTAGTTCATTGTTCTATAAATTTTATATGGTTTACTGTAATCCTTTGGTTGAGGGTTGTCCAGATATTGACATCCCTTTTGCCTAGTAAAAAGATGCTCAAAGAATCACCACATGACAAAAAAATTATGTTTCCGTGTTTTGTTTATAAAACATTAAAAAGTATACAAATGAATAATTATGTATTATACATGTGTGAGTGAAAGGGGATTCATGACTTGTCAAATCATAATTACCAAATATTCCCACAAGAAATATCAACCCAATCAATTTTGAAAAAAACAGTTTCACAAAATTTGAACAAAATAATTATATTAAGAGCATAGACACATCAAAATTAAACATAATTTAAATATTTATAAAATAAATTACAAAAAAACAGTTGAATAACAAGTTTCATAAATCCCACCATGTATGTGTTTCTCCCTCAAAATTACCATCCAATGTTTAGCATGCGATCGAGAGGAGGATAGGGCACATGTGGAACTTGATAGAGCGCTGTTGTGGGCGCCCTCAAATGATTAGTGTGATTTTGGGGTACTTAGGTGCAGCAGAGTGGCTGACCAAGGTCGTCTCTCAAAGGAGGAAGTGACTTAAAACAACTTTTCAGAGGTATTCTAGAAACAAAATAAAAGGGGATAAAAACACTAATGCAAAGTATGGGGTGGTTTCTTATAGTTTATAAATCTAGAATAAGTTTTCTGGAAGAAGATTGCATTTTTTTTTGTTTTTAATTTTGAAATGAAGTTTTATTAAAAAGAAACAACAAGAAGATGTTTTTTTAGAAAATATTTTAAAATGCGTAATCGATCTAACTGTACCTCTTCATTCACTTATTAATCATTAATATTTAAATCAATGTCCACTTATTATGATCCCCTAATTTGTTATCTCTCGAAACCCCTGTGAGAGTTAACTTAACCACAAAGATGAAATTACTTAAACCCTAGGCTAGCTTCGGAACACGCAATCGCAGCACCCTGCTTTGATTGTTGTTCTAAGGTTAACTTATGGTCAGTGGATAATTAGAGCACATATCCATTCTGGAAATGAGTATGAATTGTGTTTAGGGATTATATTTTAACTCTACAAATTTATCCCTTATGGTCTTGTATTACCGATTAAGATTGCGCTCTCACAATTTACACAATTCCCGACCTCTCATGTTTTGTGTTAATTGTTCAATTGCATGCTTAGTTCTTGAAATTTAAAAACACAATTCATGAATCATATTAAGTGAATTACAATAGCTCAATGATTCAAAATAATTAAATGAACAAGGATAGAGGTCGATCGATTACTAAAAAGAACTACTCTTCCATGGGTGGTGTAGTCATCGTGGAGATGTTTTGCATAAGCAAAGGATTGAAAGGGTAGAACCCAATATTGTCTCCACTATTGATTCCAACCCAATTAAGAAGATTAAGAGAATAAGAAGAGGGAATAACACAGAATATATTTGAAGAAAAATTCAAGAAACAAACATGAATAAAAGAAATACAAAGAAGAGGTGGGAGAGGAGAGCCTTTTTGGAAGATAGGTTTTCACAAAGTCTTACTTCTTACAAGAGTTGTGAGGGGCTCCCAAAAGACACCATTTCAGACACATCTTCCCAAAGCCTCGACCAGACCTCTCAAAGAGTTAAAACCCCCTTTAAATAGAGTTTGTGAGGTCTAGGGATACATAACTTTTTAAGTGTGAAATGACAAACTCGGCCAAATATTTTATTACAAGTTGCACCGCCTCATTGACCTCCAAAACACGTGACATGACCGGCCTTCCAGAAGGATGATTTGTCCCAAATCATGTCCCCGATATTTCCTCAAATTGGGCTCAATCCAAGCTCGTATGTAGAAGATATGGCCCAAATACAGAACCCATGTGCATTCTTCTGAGTCCATCCCACCATTGTTTTAATGTCCCATATACTCAATCCAAATGCACTTATCAGCTCCAGTGTCCTAAACGAAATTTGTAGAAAATTATATTTGGAACACTGTTACAAAATTAAAATTCAAATAATAAATATAACAATATTTATCTTCGAAATACTTCAGTGCACTATAAAGGGTAAAACTGGAATTTTCTCCAAATTTTCAACTGAATGATCAAATCCCAAATATTTTATAAATAAACATATTTAACACAATGTGAGGAAATTATATCATTTATTATCAATAAAAAATTCAAAAAAACAGTGTTTATTCAACTCCCCACACAATTACCCTTTTTCACACCTGGGAAAACCTCATGTCAAGTAAAACATCAATATCAAATCAAAACCAATTTTAAAACACACATCGTTGAGATCAAACAATTATACACCAAGAAACAAAAAATATCATGCCTCATAAAAAACCACTATTTCATGTTCATAATTTATATTATTTCAATATATTTCCACTTCCTTTATCCTCCCTGCACAAAAAACTTACCTCACTTGAATTTTCTCTCATCACACAAATATAAAAAAAATTGCAATTCCCTTTATCATCCAAACTCATACAAGGGTAACCATAGGCTTGATAGATTCCTACATCGCTAACCAATGTGAGTCAAGGACATATGTTTATCATGGGGACTTTTCAGGGTTGTTCTGTGGCTTTTAGTTGGTAGGAAATAGATGTGAAAAATTATGAGGCTGAATGAGGAGGGCTTGACTCTTTTTGAAGAAAAATTGCATTAATCTAATTTTAACTTAAATATGGTCTTCTACTCAATCCCATAGTATCAATTCAGCTCCATCATCATGAAAAGTCATGAAAGGTTTACACCATTCATCATTTCAGCATAAAAAATTTCAATCTTCTCAAACATGATTTTCTTGAAAGCTCCAGATGGGCACAGCTTTCCACCTCAATTAGAAGCTCCAGAAAAGGCACAACTTCACTTGTCCATGAAAGCTCCAGAAAAGGCACATATTTCAATAAAACTGACTTTCTTCAGTAGAAAAAACATCTCTTCAGAATTTAATTTTCCACCCAATGTATCACAGAATGTGGTGGCACAACACATGATAGATTCCCCCCACACTTAAGCTCAACTAGATTATGCAATTTCACTTCAAGAGTTGGTTGGATAGGGAAAATTGGCTTCTAATGTGCTAACCTAACAGGTTGTTCATGGATTCTATGGGATACAAGGATTAAATATTCAAGGTAGGCTATTATAAAAAAGGATTCTTTGAAATAGGGCTTAATACCAAACAAATTCCTCAATCATTTAAACATATGTACCTCAAACCCTAAAGTTTTGACAGGAATAGATCAAATTCTGGTTAAATCAAGCATGGTTTGGTTCTCTCAAAATGTGAGGTGAATGTAAAGAATATGAAAATAATGGTTTAGAAGCCTCACAGGAAAGAGATTTCAAATATAAAGACAGTGAGATGTGGCATGGGATTCAAATTCAGCATACATTCCATGAAATTACTAAATATTTGACCTTGAAACGAAATCATTTTCAGCGTTCATTTAAGATTAGTTTCAAGGGATAATTATTTCACTCATTGATATGCATTTCAAAATGTGATGGAATCATTTCAGCTCAAAAATTTCAAAAACAAAAAGAAAAGTTTAAAAAATGAACACACAAAATTTGAAAAACACACAATTTTTTATTTTATTTTTTGGTTTTTTTTAAAACAGGAAAACAATTGAAATTACTAAACTAAAAGGTTCCCTCCCCCACACATAAAATATTACATTGTCTTCAATGTGAACCCATGTGGTGATATATGCACATGAAATGTAGAATTTTTAAATAGGACAATGAATATAAAAGTGAAAGGGTTAGGAACAGCCTGATGTGCTCAAGTGATGATGTGGTCATGCAGTGTGATAAAATCCACTGAATTAGTAGGAAGTCCCTCAATGTATCTCTTCAAACTTTTCCAATTGACTGTAAAGCTCCTTCCAGTTTCCACTTGTTTGATCTCCACTGCATCATAAAGAAAAAACATTAGTCACAATATAAGGACCTCACCATCTGGAATGCAACTTACCATGCATCAGCTTGAGTCGTGAACTACAGAGAAGGACTTTCTCTCCAACATGAAACTCCCTTTGCTGGATCATTTTGTCATGAGCTTCTTTTGATCTTTCCTTGTAGATCCTTGACTTCTCATATGATGACAGTCGAATCTCCTCATGCTCTTGAATTTGCAATTTCCTTTGAATTCCATCTTGGGCCAAATCCATGTTGCATTTCTTTATAGCCCAATACGCCCGATGCTCGACTTCCACTGGGAGATGACATGATTTCCCAAAAACAATCCTAAATGGGGACATACCAATGGGTGTCTTGTATGCTGTCCTATAAGCCCACAATGCATCATCCAAGCGCTTGCTCCAATCCTTCCTATTTGGCTGCACGGTTTTCTCTAATATTTGTTTCAGCTCACGATTTGAAACCTCAGCCTGGACATTTGATTGGGGGTGGTATGGTGTTGATGTTTATTGTGTCACCCCATATTTCTGAAGGATGGAAGAAAAATTCCTATTTCAAAAGTGTGTCCCTTGGTCACTGATGATGGCCTTTGCTACTCCAAACCTGCAATAAATATGTGTTTTGACAAAGCCCACAACAACATGAGAATAGTCAGTCCTGGTGGCCTTGGACTCCATCCATTTACTCACATAATCAATAGAAACCAAAATATACAAGAAACCATATAAACTTGGAAAAGGGACCATAAAATCAATGCCCCACACATCATAAATCTCACAGCACAGAATAGTATGGGTTGTTGGGGCATTTCATGTCTCCTAAAAATATTCCCAGTGTGTTGGCAATGAGAGCATGACTTACAAAACACATTAGCATCATGGAATAAACTAGGCCAATATAATCCAGAGTCCAAAACCTTCTTAGCTGTCTGTTG
This sequence comes from Viscum album, assembly GCA_963277665.1. NCBI lineage: Eukaryota > Viridiplantae > Streptophyta > Magnoliopsida > Santalales > Viscaceae > Viscum > Viscum album. Next base: position 1,487,340,035 of record OY728129.1, read on the forward strand.
GGGTCCAAAGTGTCCACCACATGCAAGTGTATGGCAGAATTGAAAAACAGAATCAAACTCGTGATCAGGAAGACACCTCCTAATAACTTGGTCACTACACATGTGCCAGAGGTAAGGATCATCCCACACATAAAACCTAGACTCACTTTATAATTTTTGGACTAAATGATTTTTCAAATTAGCTGGGATTTCAGTGGAACCAACGTAATTAACTAAATCAGCACAACAAGGATGCGTACCTGAGATGGTATAGAGATGCTCATCGGGGAAAGTGTCCCGAAGTGGTACCTGGTCCAAGGTGTCATCCTCTAGTGTGTGAGTAATCCTACTCATGTGGTCTTCCAACAAATTATCTGATCCCTTATTTTCCTTTATCTCAATATCAAATTCCTGAAGAAGGAGCATCCAACAGATAAGTCGTGGATTTGCATCTGGCTTCATTAGGAGGTACCTCAAAGCTTCATGGTCAGAAAAAACAACTAATTTAGAGCCCAATAAATATGAATGGAATTTATATAAAGAAAATATGACAGAAATAAACTCCTTTTTTGTGGTTGTGTAATTTGATTGGGCTAAATCCAGTGTCCTTGATGCATAGGCGATCACATGTGAACGTCCCTCCACCCTCTGAGATAAGACAGCTCCAACCGCGAAGTTGGAGGTGTCACACATAAGCTCAAAAGGAATCTCCCACCGTGGGGGCTGTATGATAGGTGGAGTGGTCAGACGTTTTTTTAGCTAATCGAATGAATTCCTGCAAGAAACATCAAACACAAAATCAGAATCCTTTTGAATTAATCTTGACATTGGAAGAGAAATCTTACTAAAATCTTTGATGAAGCACCGATAAAATCCTGCATGACCTAGGAATGATCTAACATCACACACACATGAAGGATATGGTAAGGATGAAATAATATATAACATTGATCTATAAACCTCTATACCATGTTTTGACACTGCATTCCCTAAGAAAATGCAATGCTCCACCATGAAATGACACTTTTCAAAGTTTAGGACCAGATTCTTCTCAATACAACGATTCAATACCTTTCCCAAACTATTTAGACATTCATCAAATGAGGATCCAGAAACTGTAAAATCATCCATAAATACCTCTATGCAGGTCTCAATAAAATCATAAAAAATACTCACCATGCATCTCTGGAAGGTACCTGTGGCGTTGAAAAGTCCAAATGTCATCCTTTGGTAGGCAAATGTGCCAAAGGGACAGGTGAATGCAGTCTTCTCCAGATCCTCCGGAGCTATAGGAACCTGAAAATATCCAGAAAATCCATCCAAGAAACAATAGTGTGTTTTCCCAGCTAGCCTCTCAATCATCTGATCAATAAATGGGAGGGGGAAATGGTCTTTGCGAGTGGAATGATTTAGTTTCCTATAATCAATACACACACACTAGCTGTTTTGCACCCTCATTGGTATTAACTCATATTTATCATTTTTAACAATAGTAACACCACTCTTTTTAGGAACAACCTGAATTGGACTTACCGACTGAGAATCTGAAATGGGATAGATTATACCTGCCTCGAGAAATTTTTCAACTTCTTTTTTAACAACCTCCAAAAGTGTTGGATTGAGTCTCTATTATGGTTGCCTCAGTGGTTTAGACCCATATTCCAAAAGAATCGTATGCATGCAAATGGAGGGGCTAATACCTGATATGTCAGCCACGGTCCACCCGATTGCCCTGATGTTCTCCCTCAAAAGATTCAAATGTTTTTCTTCATGTTCAAAAGGGAGATTGTTAGCAATGATAACAGGTAATCACTCACCACTCAGCAAATATGAGTATTTTAGATTTGTTGGCAATGGATTGAGTTCCAATGTAGGGGGGTGGTGTATGGATGGGGTCATAGATGGAACTGAAATATGTGCACAAAGAGCATCAGTATCAGAATATACATCATCATAATCATAGAATAAAGCATCAAATCCATCATCATACTCAACATCCATGTCATAATTAGAGTTCACATGATCAAAATCCGAATATGAATCCACATCAAAATCAAATACAACAGAGGATTGTGTATCAGCAACATGTGTGGAAGTGCTCTTAGACATCAAACTTGAACCAATACTCATAATCTCCTTAATCATAGGGCAATAAAATTCCATGGAGTTTTTATTTGGTGGTTCAAAATGGGAGATAAAAAAAGCTGAATGGTCCTCTGAGGGGTACTTCATGGAATCCATAACATTAAATATCACAACTTCATCTCCAAACTCCATGGAAAGTGTACCCTCATTGACATTTATGATAGTTTTTGTAGTTTTGAGGAAGGGCCTACCTAAGATAATGGGGGCATGAGAACTTACCTGATCACCCTCCATGTTAAGAACATAGAAATCTGCTGGAAAGATCATGTCTCTTACTCGGAAAAGTACATCCTCAAAAACTCTTGCTGGATATGCCGTAGATCTATTCGCCAATTTCACCACTACTCTTGTTGGCTTCAAGTCACCAACCTACAAGGAAGAGAATACAGAGTGAGGCATCACATTTATTGAAGCTCCTAAATCACAAAGAGCATCAGAGAAGTGCAACTCCCCTATGGTACATGGGATGGTGAATGTCTCGGGATCCTTGCACTTTTTTGGCATTTGTAGAGTTAGTGTAATGAGTGCTGAGACATTCCTTCCAAGTTTGATCCTCTCATTTCCATTGAGCCCTCTTCGATTGGGGCATAGTTCTTTTAAGAATTTGGCATACCTTGGGATTTGCTTAATGGCTTCATGTAGAGGAATGATGATCTCCACATGCTTGAATGTGTCCAAAACCTCCTTTTGCATTGCTTCTTCATCCATATTCTTGGTTTGAACAACCCTGTTTGGAAAAGTAAGGGGTATAGGAGGAACATCATCAATATTTTTCTTACCTTTATCTTTCTCCTTGGATTGCTAATCAGTTGGTATGGAATGCGGCTTCTCTGGAGTTGAGGTGAATCCCAGTGGAATGGTAGGTACAGATGTATAATTCATTTGCTTCCCTCTTCACAATGTGATGGCACTAACATTACCTTTTGGATTTGGAGTGGGTTGGGAAGGTAGATTTCTGGAATTCATACTTACAAGTTCATGGAGGGCGGTGGTAATCTAGCTCATTTGATTATTTAACTCCCTCAGCTCCAAACTTTGACTCTTCATCTCATTCAGTTGATTAAGAATAATTTGCTTCAAAAGATCATCAGTATTAGAATATACCTTTGGTGGGGATTCCCTTTTTGTTGGCTTGTTGATGCTTGGGCTTCAAATCTCCTTTGGGGTTGTTGGAAACCCTGTTGTTAAGGTGGAGGCTGCTGTATGTTTTGTTGAAAGGGTGGCCTTTTTTGTTGTCTAGAGACATAACTCATGTCTGGTTGATCTTTCCACCCTTGGTTTAATGTTGGAGAAAATGAATCAATCTTCTTTTGGGGATATGGTTGTTGTTTCTGCTGAAATGGTCTCCCAAGGAATACTACTGCACAATCCTCTGTCTCTTGTAGTTGTGGGAAACAGTCAGTTGGGTGGCCTGTCTCAGTGCAAATGCCACATGGCCTTGAAGGAGGGGGTAGAGATGACTTTTGTGCCAAAGAAATTTTCCTCACCATGGTTATAAATTATTACAACTTAGTATCAATCAAATGACATTAATGATAAGAAGGACTTACCTAATTTACTCCCCTAACATGTGGTGTACCTCTATCACCAAATTTTTGGGAGTTTTGGGCCATCTTATCGATCAATGCATGTGTGGCTTCTGGTGTCTTGTACACCAATGCTCCTCCAGCTGCAACATCAACCATGATCCTCTCCATGGGTGTGAGTCCTTCGTAGAAGTATTGGATGAATAGTTTCTCACTGATTTGGTGATGTTGACAGCTTGCGCAGAACTTACTGAATCTCTCCCAGTACTCATACATTGACTCCCTTTGGGCTTGCTTGATCCCCGAGATCTCCTTATGAATGGAAGTGGTCCTTGATGCTGGAAAAAATCTCTGTAAGAAAAGACTTTTCAAATCGTTCCAACAAGTTACATCTTCGGGTTGTAAATAATACATCCAATCTTTTGTAGCTCCGTCAAGTGAAAATGGGAATGCTCTTAATTTGATATGATCATTAGAAACATTTATTAGTTTTAAAGTTGAGAAAACCACATTAAATTATTTAAGGTGTTTGTTGGGATCCTCACCAGATAAGCCATTAAACTTTGGAAGAAGGTGAATTAATCCAGATTTGAACTCAAAGTCCGATTCGAGGTTTGGGTATGCAATACAATTTGGTTGATAGTTAATATCAGGTGCAGCCAATTCTCGAATGGTTCTATTATGTTCATTGTTATTATTTCTTGCTATTGGTTCTTCTTTTATGTATGAATTTCAATATCTTCCAATTTCAATGTTTCCTTAAGAGAGGAATTCACCAACTGGTTGAATGTTGAAACTTCCCGTAGACTGGGAATGTATGATTCGTGCCCTAATGCTACGTTCAATATCAGGGTCAAGATCTAAGAGATCTTTCGGATTAGTTCATGTCATCATTAAATGAAAGATGAAATGAATGAAATTGGACCATAGTAAAATAAAAATTAGAAGACCGAGTTGATGGTCCAAAAAGAAGTAGAAGGAAATAAATGAAGGAAAAAAATCATATTGGGTAAAGACGGAAGAAAGAAGACACGAAGAGAATAAAATGTAAAACAAAATAAATACCTCTAATTAGTTGAAATAATTACTTGTCGCCCCGGCAATGAAGCCAATTTGATAGAGCGCTATCGTGGGAGCCCTCAAATGATTAGTGTGATTTTGGGGTACTTAGGTGCAGCAGAGTGGTTGACCAAGGTCGTCTCTCAAAGGAGGAAGTGAATTAAAACAAATTTTCAGAGGTATTCTAGAAACAAAATAAAAGGGGATAAAAACACTACTTGAAAGTATGGGGGTGTTTGTTTATAGTTTACAAATCTAGAAGAATTTTTCTGGAATAAGATTTCATTTGTTTTGTTTTTTATTTTTATATGAAGTTTGATTAAAAAGAAACAACAAGAAGATGTTTTTTTAGAAAATATTTTAAAAAGAGGAATCGATCTAACTCTACATCTTCATTCACTTATTAATAATTATCATTTAAATCAATATCCACTTAATTATGATCCCCTAATTTTTTATCTCTCGAACCCTACGAGAGTTAACTTAACCACAACAATGAAATTACTTAAACCCTAGGCTAGCTTCGGAACACGCAATCGTAGCACCCTGCTTTGATTGTTGTTCTAAGGTTATCTTATGGTCAGTGGTTAATTAGAGAACATATCCATTCTGGAAATGAGGATGAATTGTGTTTAGAGATTACATTTTACCTCTACAAATTTATCCCGTATGTTCTTGTATTACCGATTAAGATTGCGCTCTCACAATTTACACAATTCCCGACCTCGCATGTTTTGTGTTAATTGTTCAATTGCTTGCTTAGTTTCATGAAATTTAAAAACACAATTCATGGATCATTTTAAGTGAATTACAGTAGCTCAATGATTCCAAATAATTAAATGAATAAGGACAGAGGTCGATCGATTACTAAATAAACTACTCTTCCATGGGCGGTGTAGTCATCGTGGAGGCGTTTTGCATAAGCAAAGGATTGAAAGGGTAGAACCCAATATTGTCTCCACTCTTCATTTAGTCCCAATTAAGAAGATTAAGAGAATAAGAAGAGGGAATAACACAGAAGATTATTTTAGGAAAAATTCAAGAAACAAACTTGAAATAAAAGAAATACAAAGAAGAGGTGGGAGAGGAGAGCCTTTTTGGAAGAGAGGTTTGTACAAAGTCTTACTTCTTCCAAGAGTTGTGAGGGAATCCCAAGAGACACCCATTCAGCCACACGTTCCCAAATCCTCGACCATCCCTCTCAAATATTTAAACCCCCCTTTAAATAGAGTTTGTGAGGGCTAGGGATACATAAATCAATAAGTGTGAAATGAAAAACTCTGCCAAATATTTTATTCCATGTTGTACCGGCTAGTTGACCTCTAACACGCCTACCTTGACCGGTCTTCCAGAAGGATTATTTGTGCCAAATCATATCTCCGAGATTTCCTCAAATGTTTGGATCAATCCATGCTTGGATGTAGAGGATATTGCTCAAATACAGAACCCATGTCCATTCTGCCGAGTCCATCCCACCATTGTCTTAATGTCTCATTTACTCCATACAAATGCACTTATCAGCTCTAGTGTCCTGAATTAAAGTTGTAGAAAAATAAGTTAGGAACAATGTTACAAAATTTAAAATTCAAATAATAACTATAACAATATTTATCTTCGAAATACTACAGTGCACTATAAAGGGTAAAACTTGAATTTTCTCCAAATTTTCAAATGAATGATCAAATCCCAAATATTTTATAAATAAAAATATTTAACACAATGTGAAGAAATTATATAATTTATTATCAATAAAATATTCTAAAAAATAGTGTTTTATCATAACTTCACATTAATCGGTGACCCCCCTATTAGTTTATGGGCCTCCAATAAATCATATATGAAGAGAGTAATATTAATGGTCTCAAAAAATACAAGAGCTTTGTCTCCTGGACGAATATAAAATTGAGGTTCCCAATGTATCATTTTTTAGGAAAAGTAGAAGGTGGTTTTGGGAACACATATTTAGTAAAACAAAATGGACCATGTTTTTAGTGGTTCGATAGACTTATCTTGTATTGGAAAAAACATTGAAGTTTGTTCTATACCTATTTTTATACCCACTTAATATTTAGCTTCCTTTTGAAACATGCATCTTGAGATATGGACACATCACAACCCAAAACTTTTGAATTAGTGTTGACCTGGTAGTATGGACCGATATTTTGGGATGGACCACTATATGGATGAATTTGGATTATGTTTCTTCATATGAAATTTATCCCATTGTATTTAAGACCATCCAACCAAATATCATACAATTTGGAAACGTGGATTAGTATTAGAATGTGGTTCAGTCCACTGGTGTTATGATCTTATGTAGTTTGGTCCATTTTTCTTCATCTATGACATAGACCCTCCAAATCACTTCCACATTCAATGAAATTATCAAAAAGTAACATTTCCAATATTAATTATGATAATGAAAAAATAATTTAATCAGAAAAGAATTTAATTTTTTTATTAATTTTATAAGATTCAATACATAACTAGTTAACCACAGTTGTATAAGGGTGATAATTAAACATTGATTCATGGTGCAATCATGCCCCCACAACTAAACATTTTCACTCATGGGAAAAGTAATCTTTACAAATATTATTTATTAAAATATTTCAAAATTCATAATAATTTAATATTTAATGAAATTTAATTCCATATAGAAATGTGATAAAAAAATCACACCGATGAGTTATTCTCATTGATTATGGAAAAGGACATCTAAATTTTTTTTTCGGAATGATATTATAGGAGATGCATGATACCAATAGAGAAATAATTTAAAAAGATAATCCGGTCAATAATTATCCACATGCGTGTCTGTGTGAAACCCATTGCATTCAATTCATTCAAATTTTAATCAAGTAAGTATATCTTATTTTAAATTTTATATACATACATGATATCTTCCACTAAACATACCGTACATCATTAGCAATCAAATTTCAAGACCCACTCACATAATAATTCCCGGATGTCATACCATAATCTCCCTTCCTAGATATCACCATATTTTTTACATTTCATAACTCCCTTCAATGTTAATTTTTATGTTATTTAATTTTTTTTCGTTTTTTTTGAGAGAGTAAAACATTCATATTATAGGCACACACACAAAGGTCAATCTGGTATAGTATTGAAATTTATCAGATAATGAATGAACATGTTGAAAAGGCAGTTTTGCGGTTTGGTAAAATTTTACCTAACATTATTTACCTTCTATTAATTAAGAAATTTTAACACATCATGGTTGGGTGAAAAGATGTGTGGATATATTAAGTGAAGAATATTTCCCTTAAACTATTCTCACATAAGGTATGATCCTTATCAAAGGTTTCAAAGTGATACAACAACTAATATCTTTGAAAAAACCAAATCTAAAGAGAATGTCACTCCATAGTATTGAATTCATGATGAAATTCACATTTCATTAATTTTTTAATGTTAAAACAATATGAAATAGATAAATTAATCATTTATTTTCAATAACATCCATAATTAAGTGAGAATAATTTTCTTTGATAATGCGGGCTTAAACAATTAACATTCCAGAATAATAGTGAGGGGGTGGGGGGAGAAAGATCAAATACAATCCATTAGGCCAAAAAGAGAAAAAGATGATTGAAGATGAAAATTACTAACTAAACATAGAATATACCCATCCCCCGCACATAGAGTGTATAATTTCGTTACATTAATAAATTGAAATAATGGAAGGAAGGTTAATACCTTGTGGGTGTCATGGTATGTTTCTAATTCAACTTGGAGTTCCCCTATTGGGAACTAATGAAGGGCATCCTGGAAGTGATTAAGCCGGTTCCCATTGATAGTGAAGGTTTTCTTCATTTCATGATATTTTACATTAAAAATGCCAAATGGATATACATTAGTAATTTTGTATTGGCCAAACTCATAGGAATAGATCATACATGGGTGAAACTTTATCCTTCCATTGTAAAGGAGGACCTTCTTCCCTATGTAGAATTAATGATGAAGGGTGTGATGATCATGGTCAACCTTGGTTCAGTGCTTATAAATATTGGAGTTCTCATATGAATGTCTTATCATTTACTCTAGCTACTGAAACTATAACATTATTTAGGAACATACACTTGAAAGGCTACAATTGCATTGTTTAATATCCTAGAAGTATCGGTTCTCTATCCTAGTAGGGAGATTACAACTATTTCAAAACACATGTGTATAAGGTAAAATTCCAATGGGAATTTTAAAGGGAGTACAGTAAGCCCATAATGAATCATTGAGTCAATGAATCTAATATTTTTAGGTGGTTTGAACCATTTCCAATATAATTTGTTTCACCTCTCTATTCGACACCTTAGCATGACCTTTTGTCTATGGGTGATAGGTATAAAAATTTCTATAGCCAAACCCATACTGACACAAAAGAGAATATATTTTTCAGCTAAAGAAATCAGAACCATTGTCACTGAGGATAATCCTATGTAATCCAAACCCACAACAAATTTGGGTTCACAAAAATTCCAAAACTATCATAAAATCATTAGTCCATATTTATCGTACCTCTACCCATTTTGAGACTCAATCCACATAAAAAAGAATGTAAAGTTTCTCAAATGAAAAGGAGAATGGTCTAGTAATTTAAATATACCAAACATTGAAAATTTAATGGAAGAGCAAGGGTCATTGTGGAATTTCATTTATTTTAGATACATTCCCCATATATTGATATATGATGAAAATAATTATGTACATTCCATGAATCCCAAAAATCTGTTAGTCAAATGATTCCAGAATCATGGAACTTACAATATCCCATTATTGGACAAGGTAGCCCCCCTAAGTAAGAGTGTGATAGTACCAATGGATATAATAAAACTAACTATGAGGAACACAAAATCAGAGGCGTTGATCACAATACATGAACCAATGGTATGGGTCATCACAAAAGCACTAACCAAACTCATGTTTTAGATAGTCATCCTAATTTTTATTGAAATTAGAAGGAATGCAAGATGATACAAAATAATTTTCAAATTTGGCATTCGAATGAATAACATATTGCAATAAGTATATTTTCCCATAAAAAAACATGTCATTTATGGGATATATGGGGATGATTCCACACCCCAGGATAAGAGGATCCTACTGATATGGCCAACCACTAAATTATTTGTAGCTTTTTATCTCTAATTTGTTTATTTAATTCTAGAAAGAAGATCATACAAAAAATGAGACAAGGGTTGGATTCAAATTTCTTGAAGAGATACTAGAGGGATGATATAACACCCCATGATATCATAGTACATTATCTCATTAATGTAATTCAATAGTGTGCGCTACAGGAAACCCCGGGATCAAGTGCATCACAACATAATAAACTAGGTTTCCAGAAAATGGTTTTTAATAGTATTAACCACCTTTGGAATTTTATATATATCCAATATAATATTAAAATTCATCTTTTGTGTTTATCAGACATAATATAAGGACAAATTTATTTTTTCAGATAAAAGAAATATTTTTCAATGATGCATTTTTTCAGCCTTTTAACGGAACACCCTTTTTAAAATCCAATATTTGACAGTTGTATATATTTAATTTAATAAAATTAAATTCTTTTTTAGAACTAGTATAAAAATATTTATTTTGGATAAATTTTGGGTACTTTTCTGATAAATTTCATATTTTGATATATAGTGAACAATACCAAATTTTAATAAAAAATATCGTTTTAGTAAAAATAATTTATATTGTTAAATTAAATATCGTATTGGTTTTAATTTATAATTATATTATATTTTTATCATTTTAATATAATTTAGTTCATTGGATGTAATTTTACATTTATATTTCACATAAACTAATGTCAATATTTTGATAGTTTTTTACTTCTTAAAAACTCGCTTTATGGTTTTAACAAAGGAATTAATTTTAATTTAAATAATGAAAATTATATGATTTGAATTTTGTAAAATTGAAATCGTTTTTGAATATGGAATATCAAAATTATCATTGGGTTAATTTTGGTTATTTTTCTGAAAACATTAATTTTTTTATTATTAGTGAAAACACTACATTGTAGATAAAAATAGACTTTATTACATTAAATAATTATTTTGACTTAGAAATTTATATTAAATAAAAATTGATACATAATACATTTATGAGTACAATTTAATCCATTGGATTCATTTTATAATATGAGTAGACATATTAAATTTTATTGATTTTTTTAACATCTTTTATCAACCTTCTCAGAACATTTCCAAATTTTCATAAAACAAAATTTTACCTCTTCTATGAATTGAATATAAAAAATACCATATACACGGTTTTCATCAGTTTGTAACATGTTATTCAATAGGATTAAAATAGTTTTTGGTGAATGGTAACATTTTAATTTTATTTACCATTGTTAAAAGTAAATGTAGTAAAAAATAAATGTTGTAATTTTAGGTAATATGATATTATAATTACCGTAACACGTGTCTTTATTATAATGTATAAGTGTATTTAGACTTAAATATATCTTATTATAGAAATATGTTCATTTCTGATCCCCTTGGATTAGATTATTACATTTTTTATATTTTAATTAAAGAAATGTTAAAAGTGTTAAATTCAAATTTTATTAACTAATCACTTTTTAATAAAAGGTTATACATAATATAAATTTGACTATAAATATTCTTTTTAAACATAAAAATATTTTCTAAATCAAGGTACTTTATTTATAATTTTTATATAATTAATAATTAAATTTATTTATTACACAATGATGATGTAGTAATTACCTTATTAATGAAAGAATAAAATATTTGATTTTATAAAAATCAAAATAAAAGTAAAATGAATCTTTTGATGACATAAAAAATTTTTCTATGTGAATATGAAATCATAGGGTTGATTCCATTAATTTTTTGAAGTAATTATGTTGTGATGACTTTAAAAAATAATAAAATACTATATAGTGTAAAAATTGACATAAATGAGTTTTAAAATAATTTTTAAATTTTTAAATGATATAATATTTAAAAACATTTATGATTTGGCCAAAGGGCTTATATAATGATAGATATGTCATTAATGAACCACTTGAGTTTCTCTTCAAATTTAATAGTATTATTATTAAAAATGTATTATAATAATACCAGAATACATTGTAAAAGATAACTATATAATTAATGATTAAATTTAAACGATAAGGATAATATGGTGAACTAAACATGTATATAACCTATTGGTTTAGAGGATTTTGACCCATAAAAAATTATACTTGAAATAAATACATTTTTATATATTATAATCCGAAAAGGATTTTATAATAAATTAATATTTCAAGATTTTCCTAAAGTGATCCTCAGCTGTCTCATAAAAGGTCACCTCCCCTTCTCTAAAATTAATACTTCCAAATCCATTTGGCATGGCAAAACACTACTCCAATATCTTCCCAACTACCCTAAAATCAACCTAGAGGACTTAAGTTTTTCATAAATCCAACCCATATATCCCTTTTGATGAATTCAAATGGAAGCACCTAAAGAAATGATAATAATTTCATCACCTCTTTCAATGTTCTTTTCTTCTTTAACTTCTTCTTTATTTTTGTTTCCATATCAAAATAATAATTACACTGCCATATACATACTAAAATGTAATAATAAATATTATAAAACAATAATCATTATTCTATTCATCCAGTTAATGAAAAAGTCACTACAAATGCATACGTACGGCTTACCATCTCCATGACGTGGTGTAGTTTGTTATTCAACACACCATTATTTGGATGGGTATAATAATGAGTATAATTTTTGTAAATTATAAATATAACATGTTAATGATTCAGTAAATATTATATACTATCCAATTACATTTAATTTAACCTTTAATAGAATGATACTGTCTCTCATACGTATATATAGATTACCCTCACCACGAATGTGATGAGATTCATTTCTCATCGTAACCATCCAAGAGTAATTTTCTGATTATGATTTTAAATAATTTTTAAGAACAAAATAAAATTATGGATATGAATAAAATACATCCTATATAATACAAATGTGACTTACGTAAAAATATATAATGTAAAATGAATTAGTTAACACCAGAATCAATGATACTACTGAATTATTGTTAATTAAGAAATATTAGAAGATCATATATGATATCATATTTATGTATGTCGTTCTTTTATAATTTAATAAAAATGATTTAACTATCATACTAGAGCATAATTTACCCTTGACTATGTAAAATTACAAGCTAAGGGTTACTTTTACAATCTCTCTATTATCTGCGGTTGTTTATACATAATCATCTACTGGGAATTCATTATAATCCACATTCAAGTTTCAAAAAAATATAATTCAAAACATTTTTACTATTTCCTAGAATATGGGTTAATATCATTTATACCATTTTTTGACATTTTATAAAGTGTTTTGAATGGAATATTTCTGTCATTTTGCATACAAGGCACTTTATGGCCTCTTCATCAAATAAAGGTACGAATGTTGTTTAACTTATACATCGATTGCTTCTATTTTCCACCTTTATAATACCTTCTAAGAATCCCTTACAACATTATAAGATTTTTTTCAAAAAAAGTTTTATTTTATAATTAGGTGACATTTAAAAGATTTCAAAATAGAAATATATATATATCTCAAATAGTTTTGATTTCATCTATTTCGACATCCTTCGATGGATTTTACACTTCTTTGAAGTTTATTTATTATGACACTATCTTTCATATTGTGTAGAATTTTTTGTTAAATGATTGATTAATTATGAGTTATTTTTATACCAGTCATGGTTTAGGGTTAATTTATTAACATTTTGTTTTCTAGTTTCAATATGAATATTTATGTTATGTTTCATCATTTTCATATGAGTTATGCATTGGTATTAATAAATGATTGGTGGATCCCATTATAGCTCTTTGATGCATCAATTGGTCTCATGAGACAACGTAGTGTCTTGGAAAAAGGTCTTGACAAAACATATTTATAGTCTTGGTATGCGACCTCGACTATGTGGTTTTGATGTCCAAAATTATGCATTCCATCATTATGAAATTAGCTATTGATATTACATGTGATTATTCAACAAGAAGAATATCCATGTGAATAGGTAATTGGAATTATTTTATTTATATTTTCCATATTATACTAATTTTTCAGATTAAATGTCTTGTGTTTTAGTATTCTACATTTCTATAAATGTTTATGCTTATTTATGAATGTTTCTTATATATTGTTATCCTTATTGAGTATCAGAGATCACCCCTTTATTATGTATTCTTTTCCTAGGATGAGAGGAATTATATTACGATTAACCAGCAGGGATAGGCTAAAGTATATGAGTGTGTTTAAAGGGGTTATAATGTGGTTTTTTTAAATTTCATGATATAATGTAAAACTTAAGTTTGAATCTAGTACTTCTAAGGCTTCTAAACTGATCAGGCATTTGGAATATGATTCTTATGATAATTCCAATGTATTAAAATAATTCACTGACTCTAGGTAACTGGGGCTATGAATTCAAGTTGTTATCAAAATATGTTTAGAAACCACCTTGGAAATAGATTTATAACACATTGTTTAGAGATCAAAATTCTACTATTGACTTTATGGATAAGTATTGATGAACCCAGTACAATTTTGGTAAATTAGATATTATTTGGGATTTTTGTGCAATACATCCTTGTCTGGATAATACATTTGGATGTGGTTATGGAAAAGATGTACCTAGTAGTGAAAAATCTGACAAGGAGTTTCGGGATTGACGCGAGGTATCCTGGTACACAACAACGGGCATTACTGCGCACCTTGTTTGACACTCTCGGGGGATATGATATGGATAATTCACATTTTCTTTACAAACCAATATAAATGATTTATATTTAAATATGTATGCAAAGATACAATTATTATTATTATGATACTATATGTGTGATAATATTTAATTAATGTTGAAAATTTTCTAGTTTTGGGATTATAAATTATGATATGATCTTTCCTAGTGTATGTCATCACTTAGAAATATTTCCCTATAGAAGGAATGAGAACTCTAGCAATACGAATTATCCAAATAGTAATAAGGATCATATATTTTATGGTTTTGTGCCAACATTTATATAAGAAACAGTCTCCCATGTATTTTCATTATATGAAGAAATAATATCATGTTCTTGTATTGTATGGAAATAATTCTTTGAGTCCTACGGATTTGAAGGGAAATATGAAAAGAAAAGGTTGAAAAAAATATTGATAAAATGGAAGAACAGAAATAATTTTTTTTCCACATGTGATAACTGTGGAAAAAATCTCCTTGGGAACTGCTTGAATGGAATGGGAATATGTTATAAGTGTGGAAAAAAGTACCCCACTTTCTTGATTTTAGAATAATAAAATGGTTTCAAATGTACAATGCTTCACCTGCAAGGAGTTGGGACACAACATGAATCATTTTACAAATCATTAGAGTATTCCGTAAGTAATTATGTTAGATAATAATCATGTTATGATAAACCACAAATAAAGAGGGTTGACCAGTGTTTTTATGTTTTTATTAAAGAATTTTTTCATTTGAGTGTAGTAACAATGATGTACTGGTTATATGATTTATGAAAAAAAGGATTTTACTATAGTATTATTTCATTGAGGATTTTAGATTATATAATTATATGAAAAATTACTCAATATCATGTTTCACATTTTAGAAAATACATGAGGGAATGAAAGATAAACCTTAATATTGTTTTGATATAGAGGTTGTGATTTTTGAATAAGAAATGATTGATTTAGATAAATTATATTGGATATTATGGAATAACTTCAAACTAATTAATGGTTTGTTTATTCAATAATATTTGGAGATTACACAATTTTTGGATTTAAGGTGTATATCCAGTATTCAATGTTTTACCGAAGGAATAAAGAAGTACATACCTATTCAAATATGGTTTTATGGAAATTCAGGTTGTTACCATGTCTTAATAGAATAAATGATGAAGGTATTCACATGTTTCTATGTTATAAAGGAAACCTTAATTACGTTATGTTGACCTTCCTTATAAAATTTTAGACTATAAGTTTGAACAGAAGTATTTATGATAAGTTTAAAGGGTGGAATTGAGTAAGTTGAAGACTTGAGAATTTGTTTGAGGTTAATGTAAGATTTATTTAATACTTTGACCTATCCTTTTGGTTTTCATTAATCATTTAGGGGATTAAGGGAATATTTTTGGACCATAGGATTTATTAAATGTTCTTCAGTCATAAAAAATCATTCTTGAACATTTATTTACTATTGTAAGGGTGGAAGTGAAAACAGATTGAAGCACTACCAAATTATGAGAATATGATTATGACAGGTAAAGAAATCATAATTTTTTTCTGGAGTTCTTATCTTGATAGTAAATTAATCCCTCCACTTTAAAAAAATAACTGTCTAAAAAATGGGTTATTCTAATATCATATGTTTGGTGAAACTGTTAAAACTTTAAATCTACATATATTAATGCCTATGAGGCCATCAATTTTACATTTATTTTTCAAATTATTGTGATTTATGACCCAAATCACTCCCTATAAGTATTTAAAATTTTCCTCCAATTATTTGTTAATTTACACTAATTTTTTCCTATTTGAAATACTAATTTGGTGGTTACATTTTCATTCCCTTTCATTTTTTTTAAAACTAAATTTTAATAACCGTATTTCTGATGTGGGTTTTTCACAATGGAATTTTATATTTAATACCAATTATTTTTAAGAAATATTTCAAATTTTTAGGACACAATTTGTTGAAGAATGGAAGAATGTAACACCCCACGATTTCATAGTATGTTATCTCTTTAAAGAAATTCAATATCTTGCACTACACTCCACACTGTGTTCAAGAACCTCACAACCTATCAAACTAGCCATTTGAACAGAAATTTTGAATATTATTAACCACATTTTGAATTTTATATATATCCTATATAATTTTAACATTCATCCTTCTGTTTTTCATAGACACGATATAAGGACAAATTCAATTTTTCCGATAAAAGAAGTATTTTTCAAATATGTAGTTTTTAAACCTTTTATTGGAAACCCTTTTAAAATCAAATATTTGAAAATTTTATATATTAAATTTAAGGAAATTAAATTATTATTTAGATGAATGATATGAAATATGATGGATAATGTTTTTTTATTTTTTGATAACATTCATATTTTGAAGAATATTGAAAAATATAGAATTTTAATTAAAAATAACTTTTTCAATTTAAATAATTTAATGTGTTAAATTATACATTTTAGTTTTTTTAAAGTGTAATTAGATTATATTTTTATCACTTAATATAATTCAGGTCATCTGATGTAATTTCACATTTAAGTAGTACTTAAACACATGTTAATCATTTGATAGTTTTTACTTCGTAAAATTCTACTTGCTAGTTTTGACAATGAGAAATAATTTTAATTTAATTAATGAAACTACTATGTTTCTAATATAAAAAAATAAAAGAATTTTTTGAATTTGTAATATCAGAATTATATTTTGGTTATTTTTGGTATTTTTCTGGAAACATCCATTTTATGATGAATTGTGTAAACCACTACATTGTAGATAAAAACAAACTTTGTCATTTAAATAATTATTTATAATGTAATTTTTTTCATAATGTAAAATTAGATACATTATAAATATATGAGTACATTGTAATTTATTAGATTAATTTGATTATAATATTATACATATAAAATTGAATTGAACTTTTTTATCACCTTTTACCCACCTTCAAGGCATATTCGAAAATTTTTAAAAAACAAAATTTTACTGCTTCTATGAATTGTATTTCAAAAATATGATTGACACAAATGTCATCAGTAAGTAATACGTGATTCAGTAGGTTGATTAAAATTTTTATGAATAGTAACTTTTGAATTTTATTTACAATGGTTAAAAGTAAAAAGGGTAATTGAAGATAAAAAATATATTATAATTACCCTAATGCATGTCCAAATTATATTTGATAAGTGTATTTTTTCCAAAATAAACCTTTGGAAAAAAATATGATCCTTTTTGATCCACATGGATTAGATTAGAAAATTTTTTATATTTTATTTAAAGATGTTTTAAAAGTTTTAAATTCAAATATTATTAACTAAATACATTTTATTATAGATTAATACATAATGTAAATTTGACAATAAATATTAATTAAAAAGGTAAAAAATATCCAAACTCATGGAATTTTCTTTATGAATTTTAGACATTTAATAATATCATTTTTTATGACACAATGATGATGCGGTAATTACTTTATTAATGAAATATTAAAATAATTTATTTTAGAAATGTAAAAATAAATGTAAATTGAGGCTTTTGATGCCACACACGAATTTTATAGTTGAATTTGAAATTTTAATGGTTGATTAAATGTATTTGTTTCGAATTAATTTTTTTTGATTCCATTAACAAAAAAATAATTTCTAAATAGTGTAAAAATTGATATAAATGAGTTTTTTTAACGAAATTTAATTTTATTAAATGATATAATATTTATAAAAATAAAATATTTTCCCCAAAGACTTATATAATGATATATATGTCATTAATAAAACACTTCTACTTCTCTCTGATTTTAATAGTATCTTTATTAACCATTAATTATTATAATACAAGAATACATGTTAAAAGTT
Organism: Viscum album; assembly: GCA_963277665.1. NCBI lineage: Eukaryota > Viridiplantae > Streptophyta > Magnoliopsida > Santalales > Viscaceae > Viscum > Viscum album. The sequence goes on from OY728129.1 coordinate 1,487,358,432, forward strand.
AAACTATTTATCTATGTGTTTAATCTAAACTCTAAGGTTAATATGGTGACTAAACTTGTCTAAAACCTATTGGTTGAGAGGATTTAGAACCATACACCATATTAAATGACAACAATCCATTTGGAGCAATTATAATGTGAGAATGATTGTATTATAAATTAATATTTCAATCTTCTCCAAAAGTTCCCCTCACATCTCTTATAAAAGGAAACCTACCCTCCACCAAAATTTACACCAACAATGAACTTTGTCTCTCCCAAACCCTACTAAAATATCCTCCAAACTACACTCAAATTAACCTATATGCCTTACTTTGATTAGAAAGCCAACCTAATGATCCTGTTTAATCAAATCAAAAGAAAGCACCTGAAGAAGAGGTAATAATTTCATCACCTCTTTAAAAGTTCTATTCTTCATACACTTCCTTTTTCATTGTTGTTTCCATACCAAAATTATATATCAAGTAAATTCTACAAACATTGATGTCATTATAAATATGGTACAAGATTATTCATTATTCTATCCATCCTATGAATGAAAAAGTCACCATATGTGCGTAGGTACAGTTTACCATCTCCACGTCGTTGTGTAGTTTTTATTCAAAACTTAATTATTTTGGTGGGTATAATAATGAGTATAAATGATGTAAATAATAAATATATCATGTTAGTTATTCTATATATATGATATACCATCCAATAACATATAATTTCACCATAAATAAAATGATATTGTCACTTGTACGTACGTAGAGATTACCGTCTCAACGAACGCGATGAGATTAATTTTCCATCATAACCATTCAAAAATAATTTTCATTTTATTATTTAAAAAATTATTATGAAATTAATAAAATTCTGGATATCAATAAAATACATCTTATCCCTAAAAAAAAAGACTTACGTAATAAATCATATAAAGGGAAACGAATCTGTTTACACTAGAAACAATGATAATACTGAAATATTATTAAGAAATAAATATTAGAAGATCATATACGATATCATATTTATGTATGGGGTTCTATATAATTTAATAACATTGATTTAACTATTATACAGGAGGTTAACAAAACCTCAACTAATGAAATGTTAATGGTAGGGGTTAATTTTACGATCTCTTTATTATCTGAGGTGGTTTATACGTAACCATATACTGTGAATTAGTTATATTCCACATAAGTGTTTCATAGAAATGTATTTCATAAACATTTTAATATTTCCTAGAACATTGGATAATGTCATTTATAACCTTTTTTGTCTTTTTATAAAATGTTTCAAATGGAATCTTAATGTTATTTTCCAAACAATTTACTTTATGACCTTTTAATAAAATTATGGTATGAATGGTTTTTAACATACACAGTGGGTGTGGCTATTTTACACTGTTATAACACCTTTGAAGCATCCCTTACCAATATATATGAATTTTTACAAAATAAATGTTTTCCTTTATAATTACGTGGCCATTAAATTATTTTAAAATAGAAAGTGTTATTTCACTCAATCTGTTTTTATTTTTTATATGTCAACATCCTTTGATGGATTTTACACTTGTTTAAAGTTGATTTATTATGATACAATATTCCATATCATATTGATGGTTTTGAGAGATGATTGACTATGGATGTGTTATTTTTATTCCATTCATTATTTATGGTTAAATTATAATCATTTTGAATACTTATTTTAATACGAATGTTTATGTTATGTTTCAACCATTTAATAGGAGGAATGTATTGGAAAAAGTTATTGATGGGTGGAGTCCTCTATAGCTCCCAGATGCATCGGTAAGTCTAATGTGAAAAACTACTATATTACAATAAAGCCTTGAACGAAATATTATTTTTAGTCTCGGCATGAGGCCTTGACTATGTGGTTATGATGTTTGGAATTAGGCATTATATCATTATAAAATTATCCATTGATATTAAATGTGATTATTCAACAAGTATAATATCCATGTGAATAAGTAAATAAGATTATTTGATTTATATTTTCCATATTCTACTAATGTTTATGATTATTTATGAATGTATTTTCTATATTGTAATCCTTATTCAGCATTTGAGCTCACCTTTTTCTCATTTTTTCTTTTTCCCAGGATGAGAAAACATATATTATGATTGGCCTGTTAGGATAGTCTAAGGGATATGATTGTTTTCAAAGGGGACAAAATGTTTTTTTTCATCATGTAATATAAAAACATATGCTTCTATCTATTAATTCCAAGTATACTTAACTAATCTATCGTTCGAGTATTTATCACTTGTTTTCATACAAATGTTATGTAACAATGCACCGACTCAGGATAACATGGATCGGGGAATTATAGCTGCATTTTTAGTATAGCGACCCAAACTTTTCTTAGATTACTAATAAATTATTTTAAGATAAACAACATAATAGTATTACAAATATAGGATCCAAAGGTTTAGTGTCTTGGAAAAACATGTACCATACATAGCAATTACAACATCAAGAATAAACATTTATTTAATTTCTTCTTATCTAGCTTCTTTTTTCACTTTTCCTCTCCTTAGTACATGTATCCACCTGAGGATATACATAAAAAGGGGTGAGCTAAAATCACAGTAAGAGGATAGAAAAGAACAATATAGCATGGGGTGAGCATAATAAAAACATGGGAAAAATATCAAGACCGTGAGAGGAAGCATAAATATAAAAAGTGAAATGTGGCAATGCATAAAAATGAAACATCATGTCTTAGTGGTTAATAACAACACATAAATTTGAACCAAGATAAAATCTTTTTCACACATAATTTCAGATTTACTCATGAGAATAATACTACTAGATAAATGATCATCTGCGCATAGAGACACGGGTGACCACCATCGTCGGTCGCTATTTATAGTATTAGCGACCGCCATTGGTAGCAGCTAATGCGGAAAAACCAATTATCAGGATTTTTCCCACCCTCGCCATTGTCTTCCCCAAAACCCACCATTGCAACTTGCCTACTGTCTCCCCTGCTGCTATCCAGCCACAGTCTATCACCCCTATCGCCACCTTATATGGCCTCACATCACTTAAACTACACCCGCTATTGAACCCGACGCCCCCCAATGTTCGACCGCCTACTGTGATCCTCCCGATGTCGCACCTACCCCTCTATCCGGCCGCCGTAGATCCACCATGGCCTGTGACCATAACTTTGAAGGACTGCCTCACTATAGCGCTAGTCCCACAACATCTGTCTTACCCCCATGCCATGTCCCGCTAACATGATACATGGAATATTTTAAATAAGATTTAGCGACTGCCAATGGCAGTCATTGTTGGTCTTTACTGACGGAGCAATTGAGACTGCTAAAATAGGTCGCAAGGCAGTCACTAAAGACCTATAGTGACCAATTTTGGCGGTCTCTAAAAGTATTTATTGTAGTAGTGTAATCACTTTACCAAATGAATTGGAACATTGTATAATTACAGGTGCTCCCATCACATTGAAACATCCATATTGTGCTATATAATTCTGGGCGCACTCGTCACATCATAACATTATCATTATCATCCTTGAAACATAGAACACGTATCAAAATGATCATAAATAACCCGTGGAATGAAATGGGTTTCATCTCATAAGAACACATTCATAAACCTTGGGATCCCAAATGAAAGAGGTAATAATATACATGTTACAAGAACTGTCCACATTGAGTGAGAAGTAAAAGGTGTATTCTTAAAAGAAGACTTCATTTGGAAAACATTTTTTTTGACATAAACAATATTGTAAAACATATATATCCCTGAAATTTGTAGAAAATGATGAAAAAATAATTTTATAGGAGTAACCATATCATAAAAATTGAGTGAAAGAGAGAGAACTCGAAGGATGAAAGTTGGGTTCGAGAATTTACCCTCACCTTGAACCCAAATGCTTCCTTCTCTTTAATGTCCTGTATAATGACATTATATCCATTAATTAGAAATTAGAAACCTTTTTTAAATTAATATCGTTCATTATGGTTTCATTAAGTGATTTTATGTGCCCTTGGATGAGAAAGAGAGTTTTAAAACATTGTTCAATAATGTTTATTTTTATTATTTTCTTGAGTGGTTCACTTGTATTCTTAAATTGATGTTCAGGGTAGAACATGGGTAAAAATCCTGAAATAATATTACATGTCAATAATTATATTACAAAATTTTTAATGATTTTCTAATGAATAATATTATATCAATGTGGATGAATAATTAGATAAGAAATAATTGATGATGGTTTGGGTTAATTTCAACGGTTTTTCGATCATAATGAACTTGTTTTAATTTATCACTTAGTAATATGTACATAAGTTAGTTATAGAACTTTTAATAGGAAATATTAAATATATAATATTCTGGTTCAACCATAAAAATGGTTTCATGACCATATCTGAAGATATAAATGGAAGAAGAAAACATGCCGTTCTTGAAGGTGATAAATTAACATATCATAAACAACGTTCTATTTAATAAAATAAAATCAAGAGGGAAAATTGGATTGATGATATAATATTCTATTAGCATCATAAAATTCCATTAAATGTGTAATAATGGTGTTAAAAAACCATTTGTATGAAGATATGTGGGGAGAGATCAAGAAATGAACATGAAATTGAAAGGAAATTAAAGGAGAAGAGGGAGAGAAATTTCCTCTTAAATCCTCCTCTTGAGATCATCCTTATAGAATTTAGGCTTTCTCTTTTGATGATACCAGCAGCTCTTGACTGTGATAGAGGGCCAAGGGAAGTTTGTTTTGTAGATTTTAGAAATGTCTTGGAGCTTGAGAGTTGTGAGGGAATGGGGGAGTGAAGTGTGGTATTTATAGTGGAGGGGAGAGGGGTTTTCTTAATATAAAATTCATTACTTTCTTATTTCCCAACAAGACAAGGAATAGCGAGTCATCCAAGATGAAGAATTGTAAATAAGGCAAGTGAGTTTGGGATTTGGGTGCTTACCTCCCTTGTGATGTCATGAATCGTGGGTTTTAATTGTAATGTATTTATACGGTAAATTAATGTATTTTACTATTTACAAAAAATTTGCGTATCACAGAAAGATACCAAAAATTTACCCCAACCATTTTTCGACATGTAAAAACAAAAAATGAAGTTCATTTATCTAAAATAATTTTCTATATAATTTTAATTTAATATTTAATTAAAATCATAATTAACTTAAAAAATGATTTTAAAATTACAGCTGGTTTTATAGTGCTTTCAAAAATTACGCAGGGTCTTATAAAAATTTCTAAAATATTTAAAACATTGATTAGATAATTAATGAACAAATTTTAAGTAATTATATTTTCTTTAAAATTTATTAATTAATTAAATTTAATTATTTATGGCTTACAAAATTCCAAAATGATTACAAAGGATAAATTGTCACTTTATAAGATGTCTCAATTTTATTTAATTATACATGGGTAAGGTTACTCTTATGTTGGATGATTTACTTTTCATAAGGGTCATATTTCTATTCATAAAGGTATATTACTATTCGTAAAGGAAGGTTATTATTCACCGAAAATTATTTTTGTTTTATTAGACTCAAAAAATCATCTTTAACACATCTGTGTATGTCAGATTCTCAAAATTCCAAATACATAAGTGACAAACATTTTTTTAGAGGTCACTTTGCACTTATTAGTTAATTATGTTGTGTTTTCATGTGATTTTATGACATAATTTTAAGAAGGGGATTTCCATTGAAAAACATTGGTCCATTACATTCTTCAACCATTATGAAATATCACCCCGGAAATTTCACTTTACACAAACATGTGAGGGTACATCTCCTTCATTTCCTCTTCTAGTTCCCAAGTTTCTTCCTCAAACTTGTGGTTTCTCCACAACAATTTAACAAGATGGGTTTTCATGTAGTGTAGTACCTTATCTATCCGATCCAGAAACATTACTGGCTACTCTTCATAGGAGAGATCATCTTCCAGCTGCACCACCTCTATGTTTAGTACATATGAAGGGTCTGGTATGTACTTCCTCAGTAGTGATACATGAAACCCATCATGAACATTATCCATATTCGATGGAAGTGTAAGAAGATATTCCACAACTCCTATGTGGTGAAAGATCTCAAAGGTGCCAATATACCTTAGGCTTATCTTCCCTTTCTTCCTGAATCGCATGACTCTCTTCCATGGAGATATTTGAAGGAAGACTTTATCTTAAACGTCAAACTCCAAGTCTCTTAGACTGTTGTCAGTATAGCTCCTTTGCCGACATTTAGCAAAATTGATGTGTTTCTGGATGACTTGAACCAGCTCTCTCATCTCTTTCACAAGATCAAGTCCAAGTAGCTTTCTTTCTCCAATTTTATCCCAATAGGTTGGAGTTCTACATCACTTTCCATATCGAGCTTCATATGGAGCCATATGAATACTCGATTGGAAACTATTTTTTGTATGAGAACTCAACAAATGGGAGATTATGATCCCAAACACCTTTGAATTCTAGACAGCATGCTCTTAGCATATCTTTAAGCGTCTAAATACTCCTTTCATATTGTCCATAATTTTGGGGGTGATAGTTTGTGCTGCAATTTAATTCAGTACTCAAAGCATGTTGAAGGATCCTCCAGAATATAGATGTGAACCTAGGATCATGGTCATAGACAATTTAGAGTGGAACTCCATGTTTTCTCACCACTTCCTTCACCTATATCATTCCATGTTGTTCAAGCGAGATATCATCCCCTATAGCGATAAAATGGGCAGTCTTGGTTAGTCGATCGACCACAACCCATATCACATTATTTCCCTTCAACATCTTTGGGAGAACCATAAAAATTACCATAGGAACATTTTTCCATTTTCACATGGGTATAGGAAATGGTTGTATCATACCATTGGACTTTTGTCTCTGAGCATTAACTTGCTGACATACCGAGAACCTTGATATATATTTCTCAATATCTTTCTTCATCTTATCCCAACACAAGTGTTCTCAGATATAATGGTACATCTTGGTAGTCCCATGATGGATAGAGAAAGTTGAGCTATGTGCATTTTCCAATAGCTCGTTCTTTATCCCGGGTGATTATGTCACATAAATCCATGTTCCAAACCAAATCGCACCATCATCGTCTATATGGAACTCTTTCAACTTCCCTTCCATTACTGCATTCCCCCTCTTTTTTATTTCCACATAATCCCTATTTGCTTCCTTAATATTCTCCTATATGGATGGATGCGCAATAATTTGGGAAGGGTAAGATGTATCCCCTGCCCGTATTATTTCCAAATCCATTCTTTGAATATCCAAGAAGATATGGTCTTTCTCAACCCGCTGCATGGATAGAATAGCAGGTTCTTTTCTACTTAGTGCATCAGCTACCTTGTTCGCCATTCCAGGATGGTAGTGAATAGAGAAATCATAATCCTTTATTAGCTCTAACCATCTCCTTTGACACATGTTGAGATTCATTTGTGTGAATATATACTTTAGGGTCTCGTGGTCGGTGTATATGTCACACTTCTCACAATAAAGGTACTGCCGCCAGATTTTCTAGGAAAAAATTACATCATCTAGCTTTAAATCATGTGTCAGGTAGTTCTACTCATGGATCTTTAATTTTCATGAGGCATAGGCAATCACATTATGATTTTTCATGAGTACGCAATTGAAGCCTTTATTTGAAGCATCAATTTATATCAGAAAACTTTCTTCACTTTTCAGTTGTGTGAGTAAAGGTGCAGTGATCATAATTCACTTTAGTTCCATGATGATTCCCTCACATACTTCTATACGGACATACTTTACCGCTTTCCATGTTAACATTGTTAGCAGGAATGACAATCGTGAGAAGTTTCTCACAAAACGTCAGTAGAACCCAGCTAATCCAAGAAAACTACATATTTCTATGACACTAGAGGGCCTGGTCCATTCCTCAATCAGCTTTGTCTTTGAAGGATCCACCTAAATTCCCTCACTTGTGATCACATGTCCCATGAATGTGACATTCTTCATCCAAAAGTCACAATTTCTGAACATGGCGTACAAGTTATCCTTTCATAATGTCGCCAACACAAGTCTTAGATATTCTTCATATTCCTCCTTTCTCATGGAGTTGATGAGAATATCATCAATAAAAACTACCAAAAATTTTCCAAGGAAATGTATAAATACTCTATTCATCAAATCCATAAATATTTTTGGGGAATTAGTATGTTTTAAGGGAATCACCAAAAACTTATAGTGCCCATACCTTGTTTGGAAGGCAGTCTTTTGAATATCTTTGTTCATCACCTTTACCTGATAATATCCAGAATGAAGATCCACCATTGAGCAGTATAGAGCACCTCTTAACTGATCGAATAAGTTTCAATCCTATGTATATGATAATTGTAATTTATTTTGATCTTGTTGAGATACCCATAATCGATACACAGTGGCATTGTTTCATCCTTCTTCATCAAAAAGAGCACTAGTACACCCCAAGGTGATGCACTAGGGAATATGAACCTGTTTTCAAATTCTTTTGCAGCTACTTATTTAGCTCCTCCAGTTCGATAGAAGCCATCTTATAGGGACACATTGAGATAGGAGTAGCTCCGGGTATGAGATCAATTGAGAACTTTACATCACGATCCGGGGGAATTCTAGGTAACTCTTCGGAAAAAAAATTCTTGTATTCCCTCACAATGTGAATTTCCTCAACGTTGGCACATTCCTTCGACTCAACCATTTGGGTGAGGTATTGTTTCTATATAGGGAATCAACACCCACACTATTGAAGGATTTTTCAAAGGAGATTCATGATATTCCTTGCATTTTTAGAACAACATGGGATGGTTTGGAAATAGAAAAGATATTTCGTTTTCCCGATAGTTGTTATTTTCTCTATATAACAAGATCCAATCCATTCACATTATAGTATCGAATTCCACAAAGGGAATCATTACGATATTTTCAGGAAGAATATTCCCACAAACCCCAACAGGATAAGATTAAAACACTTGGGTTGCAACGACTGCACCACTTGCTGTCTTTACAGATATCTTTACTTCAATGTTTTGGGGCTTCAATTCTATAGTTCTATCAAACATGCAAGATATAAAAAATTGCGTAGAACCAGAATCAAATTAGAATTTTTCCATTATTGACTGAATAGGAAGTGTACCTTGTATGACTTCATTATCATGCTCCAACTCCGTAGTGGTGATGGAAAAGACTTCCCTTGTTCCTTTGGCTTTGGTGTCTACTAACGTTGATCACCCTCGAGAGCTCGAGGTTTAGTTCCCTGGTTTGCATATTGCTATAGCTCCCTACAATTGTAGCATTGAACCATTAGTGGTTATCTCCTTTCATTAGCTACATTATCCTTCCTTTTTGTGTCTTTTCGACACTCTTGAGAATTATTTCCTTCTTTCCCACACTTAAAGCACTTCCCCATCCCATTGAGGTCGTTCCCATGGTGCAACTTTCCAAATTTTTGGCATGTGGGTCATTGTGTTTTCTTCCCACCATTATCATTAGATCCACAAGCTTGAAACTCCATCGTTCATTTCTTATTCCCATAACCATGGGACCGTTCTCAAAACTCCTTCTCTACATTGAGGGAACATCGAACAAAATCTTCATAACTCCCAAAGTCTTGAGTTACAAGATCCTTTAGAAGGCAATGTTTTAATCCACTAATGAATCTATCAATTTTGATATCATTATTGATAACAAAACATGAGGCGTACCTTGAAATCCTTGTGAAATTAACTTCATTGGTTGTGATAGATTCAACATCATTTTTCATGAGCTATATGAATTATCTCTCCATATTTTTATTATGAGTTAGTGGGAAATACAAATTAGGAAACATTGTCTTAATGTCTTCCAGTTCCATCTCATCAATTTCCTCCCATGGCTTGGTGTTCTTAATCAAATCCCACCATTGATCGGATTCTCCATATATTTGATAAACAGCTAGATTCACCTTCTCTATATCCGAACATTGAATCACTTTAAAGATCTTCTCCACAGAGTTGACTAACTATTCCGAAACTAGTGGATCAGATGTTCCACAAAATGTCGGTGGTCGTTGCCGCATAAAAAAATTTGATATACATTTTCTCCCTCTTTGGTGAAGGAGGACATTCACCATTATTATGGTTATTGTTAATATACTAAGATAATTGGGTAATCATCTCCATTATGTTTTTAACTTCACCTTACAAATAATTGGGGTTGTCTTTCGGGAAATCATTGCATTGGCCCTCACATGAGTTTTTGGCCTGATTTTCCTTGGATCCCCCCATTTTCTGAAAAAGACAAGGTTAGAACAAAACACAAGTAAACAATTCCTGAATAACTTCTTCTTTTAAAAAATTTATACCAAAAAACATAACATATGGGATCCCTAAGTAAATATTCTTGTAATTATTTTTGTAATTAGTCTCATGCTAGAGGTTTTCTTTAGGGTTCACTAATTCTAATTCCGAAATTAACTAAACCTTTCCTCAGATACCAACTATAGCAACCCAATATTTTCTAACATAACTATTAAATTATTTTAAAATAATAAAATTATAGTATTACGATTATAGGATCCAAATGTTTAGTGTCTTGGGAAAACTAGGACCATACATAGCAATTACAACATCAAGTATAAACATTTATTTAATTTCTTCTTCTCTAGATTCTTTTTGTTAGTTGTCATGTCCTTTGTACACATATCCACCTGAGGATATACATCAAAATGGGTGAGATAAAATCCCAGTAAAAGGATATAAAAAAATAGTATAGAATGGGGTGTGCATAATTATAACATCAGAAAATTTTCTTGAACATGAGAGGAAGAAAAAATATAAAAGTTGAAATGTGTCAATGCATAAAAATGAAACATCATGTATAAGTAGTTAACTATCACACATAATTGTGAACCAAGATAGAATCATGTTCACACATCATTTCACATTTACTCATGAGAATCATAAATTTAACAAATTCATTGGAACGTTGTATTATTCCAGGCACACCCTTCACATTGAAACATTCATATTGCGCTATATAATTCCAGGCGCACCCATCACATCATAACATTATCATTATCATACTTGCCACATAGAACACATATCAAAAAGAAAATAACTAACCCATGGAAATAAATGGGTTTCATCTCATAAGAACACATTCATAAACATTGGGTTCCCAAATGAAAGAGGTAAAAACATATATGTTACAGGAATCGTCCACTTTGAGTGAGAAGTAAAAGGTATGTTCTTAAAAGAAGAGTTCTTTTGGAATAAATTTTTTATAAATAAAAAATACTGTAAAACATGTATATCTCGGAAATGGACAAGAAAATATGAAAAAATGTTTTTATAGTAGTAACCATATAAAAAAGGTAGTGAAAGAGAGAGAACTCGAAGGATGAAAGTCGGGTTCGAGAATTTCCCCTTACCTTGTACCAGAATGCTTATTTCTCATTAATGTCTAGTATAATGACATTATATTCATTAATTAGAAATCCAGAACCTTGTTTACATTAATATGGTTCATTATGGTTTCATTAAGTGATTTCATGTTCATTTGGATGAGTTATAGAGTTTTAAAATGTTGTTCGAGAATGTTTGTTTTTATGGTTTTCTTGAGTGGTTCACATGTATTCTTAAATTGATGTTCTGGTAGAACATGGGTAAATATCCAGAGATGATATTACATGTCATTAATGATATTAAATTATTTTTAATGAAATTATAATGAATCATATTATATCTATTTGGTTGAATCATTATATAAGAATTAAATGATGATTGTTTGGGTTAATTTGAACGGTTTTTTTTGGTCATAATGAACTTGTTTTAATTTATCACTTATTAATATGTAAAGAAGTTAGTTATAGAACTTTAAATAGGACATAATACATATAAAATAGTCTGTTTCAACCATAAAAATGGTTTCATGACCAGATATGAAGGTATAAAGGGAAGAAGAAAACATGTCATTCTTGAAGGTGATAAATTTACACATCAAGAACAACATTCTCTTTAATAAAATAAAAGCAAGAGGGAAAATTGGATTTTTGATATAATATTACATTATCATCATAAAATTCCATTAAATGTGTAATAATGGTGTTAAAATACCATTTGGATGAATATAGGTGAGGAGAGATCAAGAAATGAACATGAAATTGAAAGGAAATTAAAGGAGAAGAGAGAGAGACATTACCTCTTAAGTCCTCCTCTTGAGATCCTCCTTATGGAAGCTAGTCTTGGGCTTTTGATGATACCAGAAGCTCTTTAATGTGGTATAGTGTCTAGGGAAGGTTTTTGGAAAGAGTTTAGAAATGTGTTGGAGCTTGAGAGGTGTGAGGGAATGAGGGTGTGAAAGGTGGTATTTTTAGTGGAGGGGAGAGTGGTTTTCATAATATAGAATTCATTAGTTTATTATCTCTCAACAAGACAAAGAATAATGTGTCTTCCATGACATAGATTAGTTAATAATTCATGTGAGTTTGATATTTGGGTGCTTACATCACTTGTGATGTCAGGAATAGTGGGGTTTAATTATAATGTATTTATACGGTAAACTAATGTATTATACTATTCACCCAAAATTCAAGTATCTCAGAAAAATCTCAAAAATTTACCGAAACCATTTTTCTATGTGCAAAAACCAAAAATGAAGCCCATTTTTCAAAAATAATTTTCAATATATTATTAATTTAAAATTTTATTAAAATCATAATTTACATAAATTTTTTTTTTAAAATTAAAACTGATTTTATAGTGCTTTCAAAAATTATGTAGGGTCATATAAAACAATCTAAAAAATTAAAACAAAGATTTGATAATTAATGAACACATTTTAAGCAAATAAATTTTCTTTTATATTATTTAATTAATTATCATTAATTGTTTATGACTTATAAAATATCAAAAACGTTTACTATGGTCCAATTGACACTTCCTAAGATGTCTTATTTTATTTAAATATTCATGGGTAAGGTTACTCTTATGATGGAAGAGTTACTATTCATTAGGGTCATGTTACTATTCATAAGGGTATGTTACTATTCATAAGGGTAGGTTACTATTCAGAAAAAATTATTTTTGTTTTATTAGACTCCACAAATCATCTTCAACACAACAGTGTATGTCAGATTTTAAAAATATGCAATACAGAAGTGACAAACTTATGTTTAGAGGTCACGTAGCACTTAGAAGTTCTTATTGTTGTGTTTTAATGTGATTTTATGACATAATTTTAAGAAAGGGAATTTCTGTTGAAAACCTTTGGGTCATTATTGTGTGAGAACACAATAACATTAGACCTTGAAAAAAGACCTATATTAATCCCTAGAAAACAAAATAGAAATGAATTATTTTTCAGTATTTGTGTAGTTTAGGGGGCATGGTCCAATGTACATGAGGAATACATAGTGACATGTGGTGACCAATTGACCATTTGTGTTAAGACTTCCCCAAAAAAAACATAGTGATATGCATTAGACATGTTGTCAAATGGTAAATCACACGGATTTAGCTAGATTCATAAGGGTTATTTGAGACTCCTTTTAAATTTAGTAAAATAATAGTCACATACATTATCCAAACAAAGACATTTTCTTTTTGGAGAAACCTAGAGTGGGGGGGGGGTGCAATCGTTCTATAGTAACAAATGAAATGAGGTTAAAATCCAAAATGACCTAGGAATGAGAACACATCGCATACATTTATAAGGAATGCTAGGGAAGAAATGAAACCCAATTCTGATTTATCAACTTAGCTACCATCCCTGAAATGAAATTTCAGAAAACAATACCTTTCTGCCCCATGAAAAGGCATTTCTCAAAATTTAATATGATATTATTTTCAATACAATTATGTAGGGATGATCCTTAACTATTCAAAAATTCATAATAATATGATCAATATACATTGAAATATGTCATGAATACATCCATTCAATTATCCAGGTAATCCAAGAAAATACATTCAATGCATCGCTGGAAAGAACATGGGGCATTGCATAGAACAAATGGAATCCTCTTAGGTGCAAATGTTCCAAAGGGAAAGGTGAATGTTTTCTTTTCCAGATCGTCAGGGGAATTATTGATCTAGATATACCCAGAATACCCATAAATGAAATTGTAACAAGACTACCCTACAATCCTATCTAGCATTTGGTTAATGAATGGAAGGTGGAAGTGGTCATTACTTGTGTTTTGCTTTAATAAATGATTGTCTACATAGGCACACCAAATATTGTGCACATGATTTGGAATCAATTCATTATTTCATTTTTTATTACATTAAGTCATGTTTTTTAGGAACAACCTATACTAGGATAATCCATTTTCTTCCATAAATTTGGTAATAATTTCAGAACCTAATAATTTTATTTACTAATTTTTAAAAAATCTACAATATTTGGGTTCTGACTACATTGTGCTATCCTCACAGGATTAGCCACCCCAATTAATATTATATGATGTTAGAAAATTGATAGGAAAATTCTAGGAATGCTAGAATGTGTCATTCCCAATGATTTTTTATACTCCCTCAAAAGTTAAAGTGGTAATAATTATTTATCTAGAGGTAGTGAAATAGAAATAATGAATTGAAACATATTTCCAATCTTAAGATAAGATTATTTTAAATATTGAGGATGTAGTTTTTGTTTTAATTATGGAGGGTAATGGACTAATGGGCGTGTGTGAAAATTTTAGAGGTTACAAATATCATCTAACTCCTCAATGATATCAACCTCTGATGAGGAAATAGAATCTAAATTCTTTGCAGTATCACCAATGGTCATGTGATCCTCATTTTTCATGAAATAATCAATTAACAGGCATGTGTGAACTTTTCTTGTTTGTTACAAAATTCTATGGATGATTCATTTCTTTGAATTTCAATAATTTAAGTAATGTAAAAAAGGGTATTAGTGGATTGAAATGATGTTTTTTAGGGGAAGGGAGTACTTCAATTGAATTAACAGAGAGGGAAAAATATTCATTTCAGGGGTTCTCTATGGAATCATGGATATTGAACTGGAAAATGTAACCACATAACACTATATATAATGAACTATTTTGAACATTAATAGTTCTTTTGGTGGTTTTTAAGAAGATATTTCCAATATAATTAGGGCATGTCCATTCTTCTAATCATCTTCAATTTTTAGCACAAAAAAATCAGTAGGAAGAATGAAACTTTTCAACGTAAGAAGGACATCCCTTAACACTCCATAAGGGTTTTCTATACTCTAATTTTCTAATTGAACAACAATTCATTTGGGCTTCTATTCCCCTACCTAATGAAGAGTGGATTGAGTAATTCATTACATTTATTGAAATGCCTAAATCAATCATAGCATTAGAAAATAAATAATCCCTTATGGTTTATGGAATTGAAAATGTTCCCATATCATTTCATTTGGTGATAAGTAATGGATATATGAATATTGAGATGTTCCACCCCATGCCCACAAACTCATCACCTCTGAGTAGCCTTCGGTGTAAACACATATCTTTTCAAATATTCATGTATCATGTAATTTACTTCATGAAATCGATTGAGGGGATGTTTTAACACCCCATTCTATCTCATTATGCTTTTATTTGAATAACACAATAGTGTGCGATGTACGCAACATCGAGTTCAAGCAAACCACGACCAATCAAACAAGTCGTTGTTAATAGTAATACGAACATTTCAAAATTTTATAATTTTTTTTTAGAAAATGGACATCATTTTTTTGATTCAATATATCAAAATTATCTTAGGGTGAATTTTTGGTATTTTTCTAAATTTTTTCAATTTTTAACAAATAGTGAAAAACACTACATTATAGTTAAAAATCGATTTTTTTTAAAAATTAACTATTTTATTTATATTAATATTTTGTAAAAATATATAAATAAATCCTATATTTTTGGAATGTGATTTATTGGATTAATTTTATAAGAATATTAGATATATAAAATTTTATTGAACTTTTTACCGTCTTTTACCCACCATCTAAAAGTATTTGAAAATCCAAATAAAACATTATATTACTGCTTTTGTGAGTTGAATTTAAAAAACCTGAGATACACGATTGACATCAGTACGTGAAATGTGGATCAATAAGATGAAAGTAATTTTTGGTGAAGATAACTTTTGATTTTTATTTACCACAGTTAAAATTAAATAGGATAATTAAAAGTAAAAATTATATTATAATTACACTAACACATGTCCTAATTATATTGGATAAGTGTATTTCAATGAAAATCTACCTTAGAAATACAATATGATCTGTTTGGTATACTTTTATTAGATTAGGATATTTATTTTTATTTTATTTCAGGACGAGTTAATGTTTTTAAATTCAAATTGTAATAACTACAAATTTTTTAATATATGTTTATACATAGGATAATTTTAACTATTAATATTCATTAAGAAGATAAAAACTATTTCCTTCACCATTATATTTGGTTTATAATTTTTAGGCATGAAATAATTAAATTTTTTGATGACACCATGATGATGTAGTAATTACCTTATTAATGAATGATTAAGATACTTGATATTATAAATATTAAAATAAATGTAAATTGATAATTTTGATGCATTACACAATTTTTTCTAGGTTAAGTTTTTGATTTCCTCAATTATATGGTACATTGAAATAGTATATCATGAATCCCTTTATTTTCATGTTATTATAATGTTTTTATTTCCTCAAATATTTTTATTCAGGAATCTTTCATTTGGTTAGAACTCTAACTAAAATATCAATTTAAATTTTTGAACGATTTATTCTTATAAATATTTCTCATCAATGTCAATTTTTTAAAATGGGTTTAAGGATTTATTTATATGGGATTAAATTTTATAAAATAATGATTCATTTTAAAAGTTTCAATGTGGTGTTCTACACTTTGATTCAAATTTCTATTTTAAACAGATTCTTGATAAATAGTGAGACCTTTAAATGTTTTCCAGAAATGGCGGATATTTCTCTTATATAGTTTTGATGATTTTTTTCTCTATGAATATACTTCATTATTTTCAATTGAGGTTAATTTATTATAATAAAATATTTCATAATTTAATGAATGAATAATGTTTCACTGTGGATGTGCTATTTTATACCATTCATTGTTTATGGTTAAAATATTGATATTTGTAATGCAATATTTTATGCCAACATTTAGATTATGTTTCAAAATTCTCATATAAAGAATTTATTGGACTTTTTATGTGATGGGTGGAGCCCGCTGTAGCTCCTTTATGCATCGATCGGTCTTATTAGACAAACTACTGTCTTTTCATAAGGCATTTACAAAATCCTTTTTGTAGTCATGGCACAAGGGTGTGACTATGTGGTTATGGTGTCCGACATTATTCATTCCGTCATTATGAAATTAGATATTGATTTTATGTGAGATAATTAAACTGTTAGAACATCCAAGTGAATAAGTAAATGGAATTATTTTATTTATATTTTCCATATAATGCTGAAATATATGATTAAATGGTTTGTGTTTTAGTTTAATACATTACATTAAAAATTTATTCTTATTTATGAATGTTTCATCAATATTGTTGTCTTTACTAAGCATCCGAGCTCATCCCTTTCTATCTATTATTTTTCCAAGGATGTTAAGAATTATATCATGATTAACATGCAAGAATGGGGTAAGGGATATGAGTGTGTTCAAAGGAGACACAATGTTGTTTTTATTTACTTTTTGATGTAATGTAGAACATATATATGCATCTAATACTTCCAAGGCTACTAATCTAATCGGTATTTCAGGATTTGATCTCTTGTGATCATGCCAAGGATATGTAATAATTCATTAACTCTGGGTAACTAGGCTCAGGGCGTTAATGTTTTTATCAGAGGAAGATTATTACAAACCATGGATACTCGATTTAGAAAAACTCTGATTAGAAAAAATTACCCTAAGATAGACATTAGGGATTAGTATAGAAGATAATCCAAAATTTTTGTTAATTTAAATATTATGTGGGTTTTCCAATAAATATATTACTGTCTACATACGAGCAGTAGAGGTGGCTCTGGCACAGATGTACATCAGGGTATAACATGAAAACACCTCTTTGAGATAGACTCGAAGGGGAAATAGGGCACGACAATGGGCCTTGTTGTACTCTTGCTTACGAAACTCTCGTGGGATATGCCTATGAAGATCCAATTTTTCATTACAAACTGATTTAAAGGATTTTAATATAAGATGAGAATAAATAACCTTCGATAATACTAAGGTGTTTTGGATTGAAAATAAGGTGTCATGACATTCTATAAATGAGTTTATGAGTATTGTAACTCACACAGTTATTTCTAGTCTTAGTCAATGGGTGGATTCTAAGGAAGTCATAGTAAAATTGAACAAGATTTACAAGGTGGTCACCATAGTTGAAATGAGAAATGAAATGTATTATTGATAGGTATAAAAGATATCATGTTCATGCAAAATCATTTTTCCAAAAATATGATCAAAAACAAATATATTAACCAACTCCTGGATTCAAAAAAGAAGGGAAAGGTGACGAATGAAAAAATCTCCAGTAGTGGAGACCATGGAAAAAAAATCTCAATTTACAAAATGCAAAAAATGTAGAAGGAGACACCCAGAAAAGTGTCTCAATGGAACAAAGAAATGATTTATGTGTGGGAAAGAAGGACATAAATTAAAGAATTATTGAGGAAAAATGAAGAGTACTATTGAATAAAATAAAAATGATCCCAAGAATCAATTTACATACATTTACATAAATTTATGGTGACCTTTGAATTAATCGAGTCAATTCCCTATTTTATAGGATATCCTCTTGGTCATGGTTGAACCTATGTAGAAATAAATGGATTGTTAAATGTTTATTAGTATTAGTTATCTTTATTGAAGGGATTACACTAGAAGACATTTCTTTTGTATGTGTAACCCAATATATTGTTATGGGAAAAATTTATTTTAGGAAGATTTGTCTTTATTGTGGATATATTTATAAATAACGATTTGGGTTTATATGATATTTGAATTTGAGAAAATTATAGGTTATTAAATTTTTGGGATGAAAATGCGATGTATGAGATAACATTTGTGGTTAAATTTTGTTATGGTTATTTTTAGGAATTTATACTATTTTTTGGAATTTTATAAAATATTTTATTGGAAAAGGACTACAGGCAGACTATGTGACAAACCGTTTCATTGGAAAATGTTGTGGGAATTGAAACCACAACCAAAGTGCGACTATGATTTATCTCATACCAATGGACTACATGATGTCCCCTCATTGTGTGACTAATTTATTTAAGTAAAATTATTTATTGATCAATAAAAAGGTGATTTGGGATCAAATGTTTTATAAAATTTATATCCTTGGTGTAGGAAACTGATTTGGTGATATAGTGATAAATGTTATTTTGGAATACGTTCACTCTATTTGGAACACTATATGCCTATGGAAAATAGGATACTATGAGATTCATTTGTAGGAGTAAAATTTTATTTTTATCTGTGTTTTTATTTTGTATTTAGAGAGGTTGGGGTTATTTAGGGAAATGATTAACCTATTATATAATATATGTGTGCAGGTTAATTAATTTTATGTATATGACATTAAGAGTAGTTGATGTTACTTTGAAAGAAAATTTAACATGGAAGACTATGTAATAAAATTCTTCTGAGTTTTGGGTTTCAATATTAGTTTGAATTATATTGAAGGTATTTAAGGACAATTTTTTATAGAACGGTATTTATTTAAATTTTGGTATTGTTAGTTTAATTTTAGAAATATAATTAATATTTCCTTCTCTAATGGATTATCCTTTTTAGGGATCATCTGATCTTGTACTAACCATTTTTGTTTTGGTTAATCTATAATGGAAAGGAAAATATATATTTCATCCTTTTTAGATTATGTGATTCTCTATAAGTTGATTATAGGGCATCAGGTGTAACCAAATCATCTTGAATACTCATCTTTTGGAATAAAATATATGTTTGTGGTACAAATTAGTTAAATGATGGATCTCTACTGGTCGAGTAATTTTTTACTTATTCTATGATGAAATTAATTATTAAAACTTAGAGGAATGATCAAAAACACAAAAATGTGTGGTCCTAATACCTTAGGTTATTCATCATAGATTTATAGATTTGACGTCCTCAATTTTCCATTCACTTGTTTGTGATGGATGACCTCAATCACTACCTATACCTATTTACGTTTTTCCTCCAATTATAATATCAACCAATCTTCTCTTATTTGAAATCGTAATTTGGTGGTGAATTTTTCATTTCTCTTTCCCTCTTATTAGGAATAAATTTTATTAACTCTATTTTCATGTGGGTTTTCAACAAAGTTATTGTCCATTATTGCTGAGGAACAATTTCAAATTGCAAGGGAACAATTTTTTGAAGTAGGAAATAATATAACACCGCAAGAATCTATGGTACGCTTTATTTGAATAATACAATAGCATGTGATATACACAACACCGAGTTCAAGCACCACACAACCAATCAAACATGCCCTTATAAATATTAATACCCACTTTTTGAAATTTTATAAATATTATTTTTCAAAATTTACTTCATTTTTGTATTTGGAAAAACAAAATTAGTATAGGGTTAATTTTTGGTATTTTTTCTGAAAAGATTAAAATTTTTATTAATAGTGAAAAAATTAATTATTGTTTAAAACTGACTTTTATATAAATAACTATTTATTTTATAAAAATTTATATTTGGTAAAAAAATATAATAAATACCAATATATGTTCAAAGTATTTCATTAGAATAATTTTATAATAATTATAGACAAATGAAATTTTATTGAACTTTTTACCGTGTTTTACCAACATTCTAAGAGCATTTTCAAATTTGTATAAAACATAATTTTAAAACATCTGTGTATTGAATTTCGTAAAACTGAGAGACACCATTGACATCAGTAAGTAAAATGTGGCTCAATAAATTGATAATAATTTTCGGTGTATAGTAACTTTTGACTTTTATTTACAACGGTTAAATGTAAAAAGGGTAATTAAATGTTAAAATGATATAATAAATACCCTTAAACATGGAATAATTTTATTATATAATGGTATATTGACCATAATGAACCTTAGGAAGAAAATATGTTCCATTCGTTCCACTTGGATTATATTAAGACATTTATTATTATTTTATTTCAAGAAGAGTAAAAAGTTTTAAATTCAAAAATTTAATAACTAAACTATTTTTAATATAGGGTTATAACTAACATAATATAGACTATAATTATCCTTTAGAAAGATAAAATATGTTACTAAATCACGGTACATTATTTATAATTTTATGATCTAAAATAATTAACTTTTTTTATGACATCATGATGATGTAGTAATTACCGTATTAATGAAAGATTAAAATGATGGATATTTTAAATATAAAAATAAATGTAAATTGAGACTTTGGATGCAGAACTAAAATTTTATAGGTTAATATTACTTTTTAGGGATGATTCAATTTAATTTTTTCCAATAAATCCGAATTTTATGACTTTCAAAAAAACCAAATACTAAATAATGTCAAAATTGACATAAATGAGTTTTTTAAAAAAAATACGATATTTTAAAATGATATAATAGTCCTAAAAATATATTTTTTAGCCAATATACTTATATAATAATATAAATGTCATTAATTAACCACATGGTGTTCTCTTATTACATTATACTATGATTATTAACCATATAATAAAAAATACAAGGAGACATGGTGAATGTTAAACAATTTAAAAAAGAGTTAAATGTGAAAGAAAAGTATAATTAGGTGACCTAATCCTTTATAAAACCTAAATGTTGAGTGGTTTTGAACTATACCCACATTAGACTCAAAATAAATTCTTTTTGATCCATTATAAACTGAATGTGATTGTATAATAATATAATATTTCCAGGTTTTCCTAAAGAGACCCTCACATGTCCTATAAAAGGTACTTACCCTTATCTCAAAATCACACCTCCAAATCCATTTGTCTCAACCAATTCCATCTCAAATATCCTTCCAAATACCCTAAATTCAACATAGATGCCTTAATTTGATCATAATGACAACCAATGTAGACCTTTTGATCAAATCAAAAGGAAGGACCTGAATAAGTGGAAATAATTTCATCATAGATTTCAATGTTTTTATCATCTTACACATCTTCTTTCATTGTGGTTTATATAACAAAATAATAACTCCATTACATTCAATATATTGTGATGTTATTTTAAATATGGGGCAACCATATTCATTTTGATATCCATCCAATGAATAACAATGTCCCCATACGTGAATACGTACATCTTGCCAACTCCACGTCGTGGTGTAGTTTTTTATTCAACACTTAATTATTTCGGATGGGTATAATAATGAGTATAATATATGTAAATTATAAATATATTATCTTAATTATTCAATATATTTGATATAGTATTCAATTACCTACTATTTCGCCATCAATATAATGGTATTGTTTCTTGTTTGTACGTACAGATTACCATCTCCACGACCACGATGAGATTCCTTCCCCATCGTGACCATTCGAGAATGAATACCATTTTATGAATAAAAAACTAATGTTTAATAATGTAATATCATTCTGGATATGAACAAAAATACATTATATTGGAAAAAATCACTTACGTAAAAATACATATAAAGAAAAATGAATCAGTTAACACACGAAAAAATGATACTACTAAAGTACTATTAACAAATAAATATTAAAAGATCATTTATGATATAATATTTATGTATATGGTTATTTTATAATTTAATATCGATTATTTCATAATTATATATGATGTTAACGTTCCCCCAACTAAGAAATTTATATGTTAAAGGGTTTTTATCTCATTTTTTATTATCGTGAGATTAATGCTATATTGGCCACTTTTTCCTTTTGTGTGGGGTATGCACTGCCCATGATTGTATTCCTTGGGAAATATAATTTAATTTATGGAAATCTACATTTTATTGTATTATCTTTATTTCATTGGGTGTTTTTTTCTTATGTTACGAAATCAGTAAGAGAATTTCTAATTTCGATTTCCACTCATTGGGTTTTACAAAAACATCATTGGTTATTTTACTCGAAGATTATTTGTGAAATCACTATTTATTAATTTATGTAGTAATATACACTCCCCTTTGTTTGGATATACTTTGGATACACATAATCACTAATTGAATAAATTCTCTAGTTATCTATATGATATTGATAAGAGTAATTTTAACAAAATTTCTATTCGTTGAGTTAAACATCCATATCATTGGGGTTGTTTTTACAAGAATATGTGTGAATGTCCTCTGATTTATTTACACTGAATATCCAGTATTATTGAGTGTATTTATATTTGTCACACATAATTATTTCATTGGATTATCCTTAACCTAAAGATACAATTTTTATAAGTTATTTCATCTCAATTGACATTCCATTGATATTTTGTTGTTGTTAGGCAACAATTCACTATTATATGGCATATATACAGTGCATTGACATATTATATCATGAGTAATTTTATTTCCATGATAATATAATGTTTTCATTACATAAATTATTTGTGTTCATGCATGTCACATTTGGTTTGGAACACTAACTAAAATATAATTTTAAATGTTTGAAATATTTATTCTTCTAATTCATTCTCATTAATGTCCATGTTTTAAAAATTGTATAATGGATTTATTTATATGGAAATAATTGTTTTAAAAATAAATTTCTTTTTAAATGTTTCAAAGTGGTATGGGACACTTTGATTCAAAAATCAATTTTAAACGTCTACTTGATATGTAGTGAGACATTAAAATGTTTTCAAGAAAAAGGGGAATATTTATCACATATATTTTAGATGATTGTTTTCATCAATGTCAATATCCTTCATTATTCGTGATTGAGGTTAATTTCTTATAATAAAATATTCCATATTAAATTGAATGAGTTATGTTTGACTATGTATGTGTTATTTTTATACTATTCCTGGTTTGTGGTTTAAATATTTACATTTTGAATGCTAGTTTTAATAAAAAAAATTAGATTATATTTCACCCTTTTCATATGAGTAATGAATTGGACATAATAAGGGATAGGTAGAGCCCGCTGTAGCTCCTCGATGAATCAATATGTCTTAGGGGAAAATCTAGTGTTTTCACACACATACTTGAGAAAATCTTATTTGTAGTCTTGGCAAGAGGCCTTGACTATGTGGTTATGATGTCTGGCATTTTTCATTCCATCATTATGAAATTAGATATTGATATAACATGTGATTATTTGACTAAAGAATATCCATGTGTAAAAGTTAATTGCCTTATTTGATATACATTTTCCCTATTATGCTAAAATTTATGATTAAAAGGCTTGTGTTTTGGTCATATACATTGACTTAATTTTTTGTGCTTATATATGAATTATTTTGTTATATTTTTATCCTTGTAGTTAATTTGAGCTCATCCCTTTCTATTTTTTATTTTTCCCAGGATGTGAAGAGGTATATCAAGATTAACCTGCATGAATGGGTAAGGGATATGAGTGTGTCAAAGGATACATTATGTTGTTTTTATTTCTTTAATGATGTAATATAAATCTTATGTAAGTATCTAGTACATACATGGCTACTAAACTAATTAGTATTTTAGTACTTGATCTCTTCTAATCATGCCGATGATATGTAATAATGTACCGACTTTGGGTAACTAGGGTCGAGGCATTACAGAAGTTTACCTTCACTTTTTTAAATGTATTCAATATTTATTTATCTACTTATATTTAAATATGTTTTATTAGTACGGTGTCTCATTGGGGAAATGGGAGAAGACTTTTTGGACTAGGTGACTCATCAAAATATACACTCCTTCATTTGGAAAGGCTACACATAGGTTTATGTTTTTATTAATTTGGACTAATTTGAATAGATGGGATAGTGGATAACTCCTGAGGGGATGAATCTGATAGAGGGTTCATCTTTTTAGGTGGAGTTCCACTTCTATGGGTTATGGAACTAACAATTCCCTTATCAATATGGTTGATAAGTGGTTGAGTGGGTAGTTTACCTAGCCCATGGATGGGGATTTCCACCGCCAAATTTTCTAGTTGGCCTTATTGGGTTTTTAGATCATCTATGATTCCTAGGGTGGTTTGTTGGAGTTAGAGATTATTAGAATCCAATTTTTATCATATCTTCTAGTATAGGATCGGGTTTCTGAGGGGATAGATGGAAAGGCCATTATTGTGATTGAGGATTTATGGGTGGTGGTGGATTATTACTCATCCTTAGTTGGTTCTATGGATGTTGGGGTTTGTTTGTGTACCCATTTCTTATAATATTGGTTTTAGTTCCACACAGTGTTGGATGGATAGTAAGGTTTGTTCCTAATGGGATGAAAATAGGGGTGACTTGGATTGATTTTCCTTCCATCTATCAAAAGTTTCTCAAATTTGGTGGATTTGGTAATAGTAGATGGAGTTAGAAGAACATATACCACAATTAATGTGAGGAGGATATTGGTATTTCCATTGGGAAAGGGAATGTTTTCAATAAAGGGTAATTGCATCTTCAAAGTTCATGTACACCTTCTTCTTGAACTCAATACTTTTCACCTTTTGGACACCTCGAATGGGTAAAATAGACCTTGTACAAAATTGTGGTTTATTTTATTCCATATTCTCAATTAGGGTTCAAGTAGAAATTGGGGTCTTATCAACTAGTCCACCACTTGTAGTCGCAACAATCATATTTTGATCAATAGGAAATAAAAATTGATTAAAATACTGAATTAAAATGTGATCACTTATTTGGTGGTTTGGGAATAATGAACACATCCTTTTAAATATTTCATAGTAATCATGAATCATTTCCCCTTGATATTGTCTTATACCACAAATTACATTCCGTATTGTTACAGTTCTAGAGGTTGGGATGTATTTTTCCATAAATATGAATTTCATGTCTTCGCAACCTCTAATTGGTGAATGAACATAATAAATACAATCTTTTATAGTTTCTTCTATTGAGAAAAGGAATTAACTAAGATTTAAATTTTCTTCATCCAAATTATCATCTTTTATTCTTGAACACATAGTTTGAAATTGTTTTATGTGATTGTGTGGGTCTTCCCCAGTGAGTCCATTGAATCATGGTAATAAATGAATTAAACAATATTTAAGTACAAAATTAGTTTCTTAACCTTGATTTTTAGTATATGTGGGATGGATGTCATCATCTGAAGAGATGAGTTCATTTATTGTTTGATTTCATTCATACATGTTACAAAATTTTAATTCAGTTTTAACTTGTGTTCCCGAAGAAAATGAAGGATCTAGAAGAGTGGTGATATTGTGAGTATCATCCTTCAAAGGGATCTCTTATGTTTATGAGTTTCACTGCTTTAGGATCCTCCTTATTTTAGCATCAAAAGGTGGTATGTCTCCTAGTGTAGAATGCGTCATGAATAGAACATAATAAAGGGTAGAATTATGAATTTAACTAAAATATTACGAATAAAGAATCTATGAAAGGGTTAAAAAAATTAATTTTTTTTAAAAGACACACACTAAAAAAAAATTCTCCTCAACAGCTGTGCCAAAATTTTACTCCATTTTCATGACAAATAAAAAATTATTTTTCTTTTAAGGTTGATTTATATTATAGGATAGACCCAAGGATGTCTCCCAAGGAGCATTGGGGGTATATAATGTGATTTTTTATTAAAAAGGGTCAAAAGAGGGGTTGTTTTGAAAAAAGTTTTATGAAAATTAATTTATTCAAAGAGTTTAATAGATGATAAATAATGGTGGGTTTTTAGAATAAAGAGATAATAATATCATTTCAAATTCACTACACATCTTGGATAGTTGATTGTTTTAAAACATTTATATGGATTAATTTAATCAATTGGTAGAGTGTTGTCAAGATCTTAACTACCCTTTTGCCTCTTAATGCAATGCTAAAAGAACCACCCCATGACACAATAATCACGTTTTCTAGATATGGTACTAAAAAATTAAAACATAGATACCAAATAATACTGAAATATGATATATTTGTAAGAGAACAAGTAGTATTGTCTTCTCCATTAGTAACAACCCATGATTCCCACTTGAAATCACAACCCAATCATTGCTGAAATAAAAAAGGATACAATAATTGTAACAAAAGAAATATTTTAATAGGATAAGCAAATTAAAAATAAAACAAAACTGAAAGGTTTAAAACATAAATTACACAATATAATTGGAATAAAATTATTTGAAACTCCATCTAATGTTTGTGAATCCCACTAGAAATGATATTCCATGATTTTTCTTTCCAAATGGAGGAGAATAATGCTTGGGTGGAACATCACCATCATCCTTGATCCTACTACGATGATAAGGGACCCATAAATTTTTGAATGGGAGAGGAAAACATTATTTCTCTGAAATACTAATTATTTTATGCCTTGATGAATTTAAAAAAGAGGTTCCCAAGGTATCATTTTATAGGCAATGTGGTAGGTCATTTTTGGCACACAGATTTTCTAAAACCACTAGTTCCATTTTTTTAGATTGTTTTACAGACTTATATTACATTGGGAAAAATTATAGCATTTTCCCCATCATATTTTCTATCTCCACGGAATGATTGGATTCATATGTACCAATACAACTCGAGATATAGATTGGTCACAACACACAAAGTTTGACATTATGTAGATATGGTGTCTTGGAATGATCATTCTGCATGGTCCACCACATGGATATATTAGGCTTGGTTTTCTTAATATAAATTTTTCCAATTAAATTTGAAATTCCAAAAAAATATCATACCATTTGGATTCACATTATCGTAACAGTGTGCGGTTGATTCAATAAGTGTGCTTGGATCTTGTGCAGTTTTTCCGATTTTTCTTGAAAATTGTCTTGGGCCCTCCCAATTACTTACACATTCAATAAAGTTATAAAAATGAGTAAAAGTTCCCTTTTTAAGAGTGATAAACAAAATATAATAGATTCAAAAATGAAGTGATTTTTTTAATTTTTAATAGAAAAATAGTTTAGCACATTGGTGTTAGGGTGAAATTGAAACAATGAATTATGGTGTGATCATGTGTATGCTGGTAAGACTGGAAAACTGGCTCAAAAATGTCCCAACATGAAAATTCCTCTTATAATATCCCATAAATCTCATAGCCACTGTTGTTTTTGTAGCTCGATCAAGAAGATCTACTGCCATTATGCATGATCAGTCACATCCAGCTATGACCAGACCTCAGTCATCCAAAATTCATCATGTAGTCATGTTTTTGGGTTCGTAAAGGGCCAAAAAGTTTATTCCCAATACTACACAGAATATGTCGGTTCGACAGGTAGTATCCATCAAACCAACTATTGTAAAGAAACTTCCTAGTAATAGAAATGTTCTCCTGGAATAGAAGTGGGATATGCTTATGCACCTGGACAACATTCCTAGAATCCAATTGATCCTCAATTTTATCCACCTATTTGAAGATATGCATGGATCCCTCACAAATTCTTTAAGAATACGAATCAAGTTCAAAATATATATAGTATTCGTATATGATTGTCGTGTTCCATAAGTTGACATTGCAGAGTGCCATGCCATTATCTCATTATGAAGATAGCATGAAGTTTCTACCAAACATGGGAACATTTACCTATTATAAAACAATCATTAGTTTAATGGTGTGTATGTCCATCATGGTCTTATCAGCCTAGGTTATGGGGTCAATTATATCCTAACCCAGATGCTCCATAATTTTGGGGTAGTCTGAAGTAGATATGAGTCCCTCTAACCTGAACATTGAAGGTTATGAAACAACCATGAAATTTCCACTTGGAATGATCCACCTGAAGAACAAATTTGGTGTCCTGATTGATAGTTCTGGGTTTATTGTTGTAGACGCCGGAAAAGTCCGTTGTTCCCAAACGGAGCTCCGGATGCGGAAAGCGAGGTCATATTTGGAGTCGGAAGAACGTTTCGGAGGGCCCGGAGGCCTTGCGCGGAATTTCAGAGGCCCGCGCGCAAAGGTGATGTTCCGCGCGCAAACCCCC
Source organism: Viscum album (assembly GCA_963277665.1). NCBI lineage: Eukaryota > Viridiplantae > Streptophyta > Magnoliopsida > Santalales > Viscaceae > Viscum > Viscum album. The sequence continues at coordinate 1,487,387,511 of OY728129.1, forward strand.
CGGGATGCGCGCAATGCGCCGGTCCGGCGCGCAATTTTGCGCGCCGCGGGTCCGCGCGACTCCTTTGCGCGCCGCGCCCGATTCCGCGCCCGCGAGGAGAATTTCGCGCTCGCACCCTGGATTCCGCGCCCGGGGTTGCCTATAAATACAAGGCGACCCCCAACGTTTCAAAGGTGGCTGGAAGTCGAAACATCTCTCGTGCGCGCAATTCAACCCCTTCCGCGCGCAATGACGAACTTCAGGTAACCTCCTTTCTTTCGCGCAAGAAAGCCTCGGGGTCCGCCTTCGCGCGCAATCCCCACTGGCTCCTTTCATTTGAATAGAAACTCACCCTAAGGCCTTTGCGCGCAAAAGAACCCGCTTGCGCGCAATTGCCCCCGGGGTGCGCGCAATCCGGCCTGATTGCGCGCACCCCCCCTTCATTCAAGTGGCCATTCGATAAAGAATGAGCCGTTGCCCCCGCGCGCTATCCGAAGCCCGGTGTGCGCAATCTCAAGCATCCGCGCGCAAGGCGCTGGCCCAATTGCGCGCCAGCCGCCCCGATTACGCGCCGGCCCGCAGTATTGCGCGCAAAGCTTCCTTTTTGCGCGCAACCTGCCAGGGTCGTCCCCTCGACCCCCTGAGGGCACCTGCCTGCGTGGCGCCCGATGCTCCTCATCCTGGGTGCCCGCACCGTGCGTTGTCTTCCCGTGCGGCCCTCCAGGTTCGTGCGAAGTGACATGCACATTCGTCCGGCAACCTATGCCCAGCATGACGTTAAACTGCACATTCGTCCGGCAACCTATGCCCAGCATGACGTTAAACTGCACATTCGTCCGGCAACCTATGCCCAGCATGACGTTAAACTGCACATTCGTCCGGCAACCTATGCCCAGCATGACGTTAAACTGCACATTCGTCCCGCATGACGTTAAACTGCGCATTCGTCCCGCATGACGTTAAACTGCGCATTCGTCCCGCATGACGTTAAACTGCGCATACGTCCAGCATGACGTTAAACTGCATATTCGTCCAGCATGACGTTAAACTGCACATCCGTCCAAGCTGCACGACGTTAAACTGCCTAGCCCCCATCGTCCGCGCTGCAAGACGTTAAACTGCCAAGTGCTTCGTCCTCAACACATGACGTTAAACTGTACTTCGTCCGGCAAGACGTTAAACCGTCCGCCTCGTCCTCAACACACGACGTTAAACTGTACTTCGTCCGGCAAGACGTTAAACCGTCCGCTTCATCCGATCCCGTGCTCTGCACGCAGGATCTCCCCCGGTTTGGATGTGGCCCCCACCCGCTCGTCTCTGCAGGGATGTCGGGATTGTCCCGCTTTCGGGGCGATTTAATGGGAGTGGCTTTTCCCTACGGGGGCAGGGTATTACAAACCCCTAGTTTCTCGTGGGAGGCTGCACATGTGTATCTCCATTGCGCCTCCCCACTGCCGAAGCCAGTAGAGGGTCTGACTGGGATCGAGGTGTCTTCTGCTTTCGGTCCAAGTCCCTTCCAACTGAGTTTTGCCGCAACCGGGCTGCCTCAAGTGCGTAAGTCCTGACAGAATGAACTACGTGGACTTTGATCCCTGTCTTCTATACAGGGTACGTAGGAAGCCTCCCTGAGGTTCAAGCCCACCACCTGGTCGTCCCGGTCGTATTTACGTCGGTTCGTCCATCAGTGGACCCCTCCAGGGTTCACGCTTGCGTTGATTCACCTATGAATCCGCCCCTGTGGGAGACTGCCCGTGTGTATCTCCACGGTGCCTCCCCACAGCCCCCCTTTTCCATTTCCCCTTTTATCGTCCAGCATGACGTGAAACTGTGATCCACCCGGCCGTTCCATCCCCCTCCGTGCGAGGTGGTTCGGTTCAATCCTCCGCCCGGCGGCCTCGACCTCTTCGTGAGTCGGCTTGCCGACGTCCAGCATGACGTTAAACTATATACCCGAACTACGTTGACTTTGATCCGTGTTAACGCGCGGTACGTAGGAAGCCCCTCTGGGGTCCAAGCTCTTCACTTCATCATCCATCCTGATCCTTACCCGGGCCGCCACATCCCGGTGGGGTCATGCCACTTCACTCCACTCCACGTTACTTGGGAAGCCGCCCATGTGCTGGCCCCAGCGTCGGAGGTTCCCAGCAAGGGGTTCTGTCATCTGATCCACTTTTCGTGTTGATCGGTCCGATGCCGTCCCCGCTGGACGTTAAACTCGCGGCATACCCCGTGTTAAACACGGGAAGCTGAGGAAAACCTCAGGTGACAGAGTTCCCCGCACCTAGTACGGGATGCCTCAGGCCATCATGCCTTCGAGAAGCCCTATTAGGGACGGAAGACAGATGTGCAGAGCCGCAGTGTTACGACACGCCCCCAGCACCCAGAGCCACCCGGCCTTCTCACCGCAGGTTGCTGCCCCGCCCAGACTCCTTGGAACGTCCGGGCGGAAGCAGCGTAATTAACCGGTGTCCATGAAGATATGGCGCCGGGAACGAGATTCACGAACATTCTTAAGTCTATGAGGGAGACCCGGATTAGGCGACGAGTTCCGAGGAGACGTCCAAGGAAGGAGGAGCCGACATCCCATCATCCCGGTTTCGATCAAGGAGCAGACGCCCCTGAATAAGGGACGGATGCCGCCCGCCCTTGGAAAGCGGGACTGCGGGACCACAAGCCGCGCGCCCATCCCCTCGGGTTGACGGGTGCACGCGCGAACGCGTCCTGGCGGAACAGCGTAACCCGACGCACATCCGCACCGAAACAGAAAAATGGTGAACCCGACGTGAATCTCTTCTCCTCGATACGAAGACCGATGGCTTTCAGAGGTGTTGGAAGACCGGCGTGTTGCCCGGCCAAGCATTCAGTCTTACCCGCCAGGGGCTGGGGAAGTGAAATCGGGCACTCCGTCTCGCAACGTCGAGGGCCTGGGTTCCCCCCACGGAAGGCGTCGTGGCACTAACGGTTGGTTGTCGATTCCTTTTTCCTGTCAGTGTTAATGGGTCTTTCTCCCTGCTTTCAGAAATCAGGTCGCCCGATCCAGTGCCCGATCGCCACCCGCCCACTGGCGCAGGGACAGGGGAAACACCGACGCGGCTACTCCGCGCGGTCCCGCCCGTTCCACAGCCGTCCCAGCAGCCGCAATTGCGGGACGACCACGCCCTCTCTCCCCCTCGGAGGTCATCCAGAGAAGGGTGATCAACACCCTGGTGCGGAGATACGAGGAAGAGGGAGTCATCCCCACTAGGGAAATGGCTCGCCTAGACCTTGAGGAGGCTGCACCTCGCCACCACCGCCGCCCCCGAGGGCCGCGCAGGGAGGCACCGCTGCCTACCTCAACGTCCAACCGCTTCGGGAGCTTATCCCCGGAGTGCTCTGACAGTTCCCTTCCCTACGCGGATGAGGTGGAAGAGGCCCGGGATCACCCTATCCGGGATTCGCTCCAGGGATCTACGGTAAGGACTCCCGCCAGGCCACGGCGACACCGCCGCCAGGACTCTCCAGTCGAAGAGCGGGCTCTCCACCTGCCCGCGCCGCTCATCCCGACTCGTCTGTCTCGACGCCAACGTCGGGCACGAGCGGAAGAGGATGCCCACCTTGGGGCTCTAGCAACAGCGGCCGCATTGGCCCAAGCCACTGCTGGCTCCAGTCGCCAGGCCTCTGCGCATCCTGAGCGGGGGAACTCCTATGCCCGACCTGGATCGAGGCCCCGACCGCCCCAAAGGCAGGTTGGGTCGACTCTCCCGGTTGCTGGCACTGGCAGTAGCCACCGCGGACCACCTCGCGGTAGCGCTATTCACCGGCAGGGTCTACTCTGCGTGGCCGATCCTGGAGGCATGGGTCATCCCACCTCCCAATCCCGGCCCGGAGGCCTGCCCGGAATCATCTCTCCCCGCGTCCCCTTTGATATCTGTCCCGGTGCCCCTCGCACCTTGGTTCCCAGTCCTCTTGGCCCCAGCACCATTGCGGCCGGAGGACGCCAGGACAGAGATCAGCCCTGCCCCGGGGAACTGCCCAGGGGCAGGAAGGCAAGGCGTCGACGCCGAGGGAAGAATGTTACGGAATTCCGGACAGAGATCCGACCGGTGTGCTTCTCTGACTCAGAGGCAGAGTACGATTCGGCGACAGAGCCCCTTCCCCAACCCCGCCAGTCAAGGGCAGGGGTAGGAATGCGGCACGTCAGCCTCGTGCTCCCCGAGAGCGAGATCGATGTGATCCCCGCTTCTCTCCGAAGGTATATCCGGAGTAACGAGGGCCTGGTAGACCCCCAAGGATCAAGCTTGCGGTTGGTACCGGCCCCTCCGGAAGTGCCTTCCGCCTCGATCGGAGAAGCCGGAGACTTTTTCTGGGGATCGACGGTCGAACCACGATCTGGTGCACCCTCGGCGAGCACCGATGCTACGGCAGGATGTTCGCTCGCCGGCCCGTCCTATCGTGATGTGGTAGCCAGGGCACCGCCACCCTCAGAGGGCGGCCCGGGATATGGAGGCCAATCGGCCTGTTCGCCGTATTCACCGCCGGCCAGCCCGTCGGCCCGGCGGTCCGCCTCGGCACCACTACCGGTTCCCCGTCCATTCCCAGCCATTGAAGGGGACCGAGGAGATCTGGGTCCCGAGTTTGAATCGTGGAGCTTCTGGACCGTCCTTGCAGAGGGCCACTTCCCTGAGAAGTTTTGGCCAGTCGCAGGACCGGGCTTTGATGCACCCGAATCGCTCACCCCGGATGAGTTCGAATGCTTCCGCCGAACTCTCCGGGAGACTCACTCCCGTCTTCACTGCCTACAAATGCCATACCCCGGGAGTCAAGCGCACCTGGAGGATATTGGTGAGCAGTGCCGTCAAATTGACCTGGCCATGCTCCCCGCGGTTCGGCACCCCGGGTCATTTGGGCACCACGAGGCCCTCCAACAACGATGCGTCGAGTGTTTTCAAGCACTCCGCAAAGTTATCGAGGAAGCCACTCCCCACGTGTATATCCGTGGATGGGGGCAGTACGCTGCCCTACGCTTCAGTAGGATCCGCAGACAGCCCGATTCGCTGGGTGGCCCTGAGGGTATATCCCCAGGGACAGGAACAGTCAATATGGCTGACCTGTCGGGAGAGGGGAACGACTTGGAACTTCTCGACGGGGGCTTCCCCCCCGAAGACAAGCCGTCGTCAGATCCATCGGTGAGAGTTACTCGTCATCAGAGGAACCTCCTGGGGCTCCCCGCGCCCACTGAAGCACTGACGTTGAGCCGAAACGTCAGCAAAGGAAAAGAGCACAGCGAGGCTGTAAAGCCCGCCGACCCATCTGCCTCCATGCGGAGGGCAGAGGAGGATCCCGAGAAGGCTATGCTACGTCAGCAGCTCGCCGAACAGAAGAGGCTGGTTGACCAGCTCCTCGCCGAGCGCGCTGCGGAGCAGCGGCCTGACTACGGTGATCCCAGGCCAGGACAACAGGGACCGGAACAACCGCACCTCGACGAGACTCTCCCGGGCAACCGTGATTACGCCGTGTTCGCCGACAGGAGAGAGGCCATTGCCTACGGCAAGAGGGCGCGGTATGTTTCGCCACACCCTCCCGAGCGGCGTGATTACCTGAGAGATCCCGCTCGGATTCCTCCCGCTGCCCCAAGGGCCGCTCCGCCCGCCATCCCACGAGCTGCCGAGTTCGACGACCCGGTCGACGACCCGATTGAAGGGCCATGCAATGCGCTCGTGGTTAGAGATCCTCGCCAGGACTAGAACCCATGTCCGGACGATCCGATGGCGGCACTCATTGCCCGCTTGGAAGCCTTGGAGACTCGGCAGGTGGCGATCCCACCGGATGGCAAGCCCTACCCAGCATGGGTGGATGACATGCCGGCGCCTCCGAGATTCGGGAATCCCACTTTCGCCCCCTTCAACGGGACTGGAGATCCGCCACAGCATTTAGCCCACTTCAACTCGAGGTGCGGGCCTATGTTGGAGACTTCGGCGCAGCAGGAGGCCGCTAAGCTTCGCTGCTTTGTTCAGACACTGGAAGGGCCAGCATTTGTCTGGTACAGCCAGCTCCCCGTCGGGTCGGTAACCAGCTGGGAGGACCTCCGTAGACAGTTCCTCTACCAGTTCAGTTCCACGACCCGGAAGACGAGTATCGCAGACCTCTTCAAGTGCAAGCAGAGGCCTGATGAGCGAGTCGTGGACTTCGTCGCCCGATGGAAGGGTCTCACGTATTCCCTTGACATGCCATTGACTCAAGAGCAGTTGCTGACAATGTGCGTCGGGAACGTCAAGACCGAGCTGGTCCCTTCCCTGATTACTCAAAATTACCCCGGAGGGTTCAGGGACTTCTCAGACAAAGCTCAACGTCTTGAGGAAGCCCTGCAACAGGCCAGCCAGGCACACCCGCTGCCTCCTATGATTCCTGCAAGGAGAGTCAGCAGGGCTGAGCCCGCTGCTGTGGCCCAGATAGAGGCTCCCAGGCCGTTGGAGCTGCTGCCGGTGAGGCCAGCTCCACAGCCTCACAGGAATCCGCCTCCACGGGCTCAGTTCCCGGCCCAGCAACGGCAGCCTCAGAACCGGCCGGCCCCTCCGCGTAATGTACCGCCACAACCCAGGCGAGATAATCAGGGTCCACCTCCTCGGCAGGCCCCTCCGGCCCCTCGTCAAGACCACGCTCCCAGAGGCCCGCGGTACCTGACTTACTCATTTCACGAGGATCAGGTCCCCGACTATTTCCGGAGCGCCCTGGAGCAGAGGATTGTGCGACTGCCTGAGTGTTGGAAGCCAGAGGAGGCACATCTCACGGATAACCCCCGCTACTGCCCCTACCATCGAGCCCTGGGGCACACCATCCAGCGGTGCTATGTGTTCAAGGACTGGCTCCAAGACCAGATTAACAACAATGTAATCAGGTTGGGCCCAGCTCCAGCACAAGTGGCGGGCGTATTCGTGGGATCAGATGACGATAGTGGCAACGAGGACGAATGGCAGCTGGTCTCCGACCGCGGGTCCCAGAAGTATAATAACTGGATGGCCCGCAAGACGATCATTCGCGCCCATGGAATCATCCGTGCGCGCTTGAATCAGCCTGAGCCCCTAGAATCTGCGGGTGCTGCTTCGGTGTCGTCGTCCCAGCCTGCCTCTTCCAAGAAGAGCAAACGACGGCGGCGCAAGAAGGAAGAGCGCGCCCCGCCAGTTCCGCCACTATCCCGTACTCTCGGCGATTTCATGCCCCCGGAGATGGGGGTCCCTCCTCGGATCCGCCCGGTGATGGATGACTCGTCCGATGACGGTATTGGGTACGCTTCGGTTAACACCGTCGAGCTGGTAAATCCCTTTTCGGTTCCCGACATTGAAGAACACCAGGTGGACCTCCCTAGTGTCCCCGGTCGTCGCCACCATCGGAAGAACCGCAGTAGCAGGAGTCGCCGGGGCACAGCCGTCGGTACCTCCGGCCAGGCCGTGCACGCCACTGAGACTAGGCGGCAGGCTCAAGATCAAGCTCAACGTGCGCAGGCTCCCCATCCGGGGATGACGGATTCGCCTCCGCCACTGTTTGTGGTGTGGGACCAGGCAGAACCGCCTCAGCCGCGTCGCGACCAGCTCCGCCCTGCCACAAGTCCATCCCGGCCTCCTGACTCCAGTACGGTGACCATTTCCCGGACTGCGACCAGTGAACAGCGGGATGCGCCAAGCACCAGTCGGCCGCCGACCCAACCGGCAAGGCCCGTCATGCCACCAACCGCAGAGCAACCTCCTGCAACCAGGAGCTCGCGCTTGGCCAAAAAGTATGATGTCCTGAAGCACTTGGCCGACATCCCAGCAAGGCTCTCCATCCTTGAGGCTCTGCGCATGTCATCTGAGATGCGCGAGGCACTCGCTGAAGCCCTGAAGAGCCCCCTCCAGTTTGAGACAGAGGTTGCGGCTGCAGAAGCCTTTCACGCCGAAACGATCGAGGACGCCGAATGTCAGGCAGTTATCTCGTTCTCTGGTAAGGATGAAGACCCTCCTATACAGGGACACATTCATCCGCTGTATGTCACTGGCCAGTTCAATGGCCTTGAAGTCCGGCGCTGTCTTGTCGACACGGGATCCGGGATCAACCTGATTCCGACTCGGACGCTCCGGAGATTGGGGTTGTCTGAGGATGACTTGATCCCCTCCGACCTCAGGATCCAGGGGTACGACCGCACCGAGCAAACCCCGGTCGGCAAGATACGTTTGAAGACCCAGTTCGGTGACTTGGTTGCCAACACCGAATTCATGGTAGTCTCTCAGGACACTGCGTATAACGCATTGATGGGCAGGCCATGGCTCCACCTTCATGCGGCGGTTCCCTCGTCATACCACCAATGCCTCAAATACTCCCTTAATGGTCGAGTAGGCGTGCTTCAAGGAGATGCCTCTCCTTTTGCCTCATGTGAAGCCCGTTATCTGGACGCGGACTATTACAAGAGCAAGGACAAGCAGATCCTGGCAGGTGAGGTTGAGCCTGTCGCTGTTGCAAGCGATCCATGGACCAGCTTGGATGACGCCTACGTCCTCCCGATTCAACGGTTGGACGTAGCCATGGTTTCGACGGCCTGTGAGTCTCCTGATGAGATGACCGCGACCGCCCGTGCCAGCACCAGCGGCCCAGCAAGATCTGGTGGCCCCAATGCAGTTTCCAACGCAGTCTCTCCCGTGGATGATCCCTCCCCAAGTGGAGAGGACGTGGAAGATGCACCCCCAGCCTTTGAGGAGGGCGTCCCCGCCACGGTCGATGAGTTAATACAGGTGAACCTTGGAACCGAGGCCGATCCAAGACCCACGTTGGTTAGTGCCGCCATGCCCTCTGAGGAGCGGCAGCAGTACGTGGACTTTCTCAGGCAGCACTGTGATGTGTTCGCTTGGGGCTATGACGAGATGCCGGGGCTAGATCCTCAGGTAGCCATCCACCGCCTTGGTCTCCCGGCGAACCATCGCGGGTTCAAGCAGCCTCCCAGGAAGATGCACCCATCCCATGGTGCCATGGTTGAGGCCGAAGTTGACAAGCTTATCAAAGCCAACTTCGTGAGGGAAGTTCAGTACCCCAAATGGCTGGCCAACATTGTGCCGGTCAGGAAGAAGAACGGGCAGATTAGAGTCTGCATCGACTTCCGCGATCTCAACCGCCACTGTCCGAAGGATGATTTTCCCCTTCCAGTGACAGAGCTGTTGATTGATGCCACGGCAGGGTTCCAAGCCCTCTCCTTCATGGATGGATACTCCGGATACAACCAAATTCAGATGGCCCCTGAGGATGAGGAGTTCACTGCCTTCAGGGCCCCCCAAGGTACCTTTTGCTACCGGGTCATGCCCTTCGGCCTGAAGAATGCAGGTGCCACCTACCAACGGGCGATGCACCGCATATTCAAGCCAATCCTCGGCACACTGGTGGAATGCTACGTCGACGACTTGGTTGTCAAATCGCGCCAGCGTCAGGACCATCTCAAAGATCTTGAGAAAGTGTTCGGCTTCCTCCGGTCTCGCTGCCTGAAGATGAACCCGTTGAAGTGTGCCTTTGGGGTCACCTCCGGAAAGTTCCTTGGATTTGTGGTAAGATACCGGGGTATTGAGATCGACCCAGAGAAAATCAGGGCGATTAGCCAGATGCCTCCCCCGTGTACCGTCCGGGAACTGCAAGGGTTCCAAGGCCACTTAGCCTACATACGCCGATTCATCGCGAATCTGGCCGGCAAGTGTAAGCCCTTTTCTCGGCTTATGAAGAAAGGTGCCACCTATGTATGGGATAAAGAGTGTCAGACCGCTTTCGAGGAAATCAAGCAGTACCTGCTTCAACCTCCGGTCCTGATGCCGCCCGTATCCGGAAAGCCGCTGGTCCTTTATGTGACCGCCCTGGAACGGTCCCTGGGTGCCCTTCTCGCCCAGAAGAACAACGAGGGAACAGAGAATATCCTCTATTACCTCAGTCGCATTCTCCTCGATGCAGAGGTTAGGTATTCCCCCATCGAGAAGAGCTGCCTGGCGCTCGTATTTGCCGTACAGAAATTACGGCACTACTTGCAGCACCATGAGGTACAGTTGGTTTCTCGGGTAGACCCGTTGAAATATATCCTGAGCCGACCTATGTTGACTGGCCGTCTAGCGCGGTGGGCTGTGATTCTCCAGCAGTTCGACATCAGGTATGTGTCTCAGAAGGCCATCAAAGGGCAAGCGTTGGCAGACTTTCTGGCCGCTCACCCGACCTCCGCGGATCAGCCGCTGGATCTAGGCTTTCCTGATGAGACCATTCTCTCGGTTGATCGAGTCGATCCATGCTGGCAGATGCACTTTGACGGTGCCTCCCGGAGCCCCACCGGTAGAAGACTCGATAATCCTAAGCTCAATAGAGTGGGATTGGGCATCGTCTTCATTACCCCGGAGCGAGCCGTGCTTCCATACTCTTTCCTGTTGTCAGAGGGCTGTACCAACAATGAGGCGGAATACCATGCCCTCATCACCGGCCTCGAGTTGGCTCTCGAGATCGACGAGCCCCGTCTGTGCGTGAAAGGGGACTCCGAGCTGGTCGTTAAGCAGATCTATGGCGACTACGTTGTCAGGAAGCCGGAACTTGTGCCATTGTTGGAGTGCACCCTTCTTCTGATGGCCCGGTTCCCTTCTCGGCCGGAAATTGTCCATGTTCCCCGGTCGCAGAACGGTCAAGCAGATGCTTTGGCCAGCCTGGCTGCGTCACTTGCGGAACCTGAACAGGACGACCTGATCGTCCGCGTGACGCGCCGCAGGCTCATCGCTCCCGTTATCCCGGAAGAAGATCGCGGCCCGTTGGTAAGTAACCTCACCACGGTTGCCCCTATGCCCGGAGCCCCGAGTACCCCAGATATAGCGGTCGAATCAGCCCGTGATTGGAGGGCGCCTTTGGTTGAGTACCTCCAACATGGCATTCTTCCGTCATATCGGGCCGAGCGCGAGCGAGTTCGACGCCGCGCATCGCAGTTTGTCCTCCAGAGCAGTCCCGGTCTGGAGCAGATCCTCTACAAGCGCGGGTTTGATGGTGTTCTCCTCCGTTGCCTTCAGGGAGTCGAGATCCCACGAGTCATGCAAGAGGTTCATGCTGGTTCATGTGGCGCCCACCAGACTGGGCCGAAGCTGTCCCACCAGATTCGGAGGTTGGGATACTTCTGGCCCTCTATGATCCATGACTGCATCGAGTACGCCAGGAGGTGCCATGCGTGCCAGGTTCATGCGAACTTTGTGCATCGGCCTCCGGAGCCTCTCCATACCACAAGGTATTCCTGGCCCTTTGCAGTCTGGGGACTGGACGTTGTGGGACCTTACCCGCCGGCGACAGCTCGCCAGTGCCGGTTCATTCTGACCGCCACGGACTTCTTCTCCAAATGGGCAGAAGCGATTCCGCTCAGAGAGGTCAAATCCTGTTCGATCGCTGACTTCGTGACCTCCAACATCATCTATCGATTTGGAGTGCCTCACGCTATCCTCACGGATAACGGAACCAATTTCCGAGCAGCCGAGTTGAAGAAGTTGTACGCCAAGTATAACATCCGCTCGAACCATACATCTCGCTATCATGCGCAGGCGAATGGACAGATCGAGGCGTTTAACAAAACCCTCTCTAACATTCTGCAAAAGATGGTTGGTCAGAACAAGAAGAGTTGGCCGGACAAGCTCCCCAACGCCCTCTGGGCTTATCGGACGACGACTCGCAATTCCACCCAGATGACCCCTTATTCCCTGGTGTATGGAGCTGAGGCCGTCCTGCCCATCGAGATCCAGTTACCGTCCTTGCGCACTGCGGTCTACGACCAGCAAGCGCCGGACAGAGTTGCTGAAGCCCGTCTAGTCGAGTTGGAAGCACTGGATGAGAATAGACTTCGCGCTTTGCACAACTTGGAGAGGCATCAAAGCAGAATGGCTCGAGCTTTCAATAAGAAGGTTCGCCTCCGCTCCTTCCTGCAGGGTGATCTAGTGCTAGCCCTAAGAGCACCGATGATCCCCGGCAGGAAGCCGCCCAAGTTGGAGCCCAAGTGGGAGGGACCTTTTGTTGTCCACAAGGTCTATCCCAATGGCGCGTACTCCCTAGAGACTATGGATGGTGAGCGTGTCACTCCTCCCACCAACGCTAGGTTCCTCAAGCAATACTTTGCCTGAGTGTCCGTTCGTCCTGCATGACGCTAAACTGCACTTCGTCCTGCATGACGCTAAACTGCACTTCGTCCCGCATGACGCTAAACTGCACTACGTCCGAGCTACAAGACGTTAAACTGTTCAGCATTCGTCCTGCATGACGTAAAACTGCCACTCAAGAACTACGTGCGGCTTGATTCCCATCCTTATGGGATACGTAGGACCGCCTGAACAATCATGTTTCAGGCCCAGCCCCATCCTTCGGGAATTTCCATCCCATCTCGGGCCCTTGGCCCAGTTGCCCCCGGGTGTGCGGCGTATGGTGTGAGTGCGGGGCTATGCCCTCATTCACCTCGGTTTGCTCGTCACGCTGTACGCCCCCCCCCCCCACGTTTGGGGATGCCTTCTGCTCCCCCCTTCTTTTTTCCTCATCGTCCTGCATGACGTTAAACTGCACTTCAAGAACTACGTATGGCTTGATTCCCATCCTTATGGGATACGTAGGACCGCCTGGACATTCATGTTTCAGGCCCAGCCCCATTTCCCGGGAATCCCTATCCCGCGTTGGGCCTCTGGCCCCAGTTCCCCTCCTTTTTGTGCGAGGCGTATCGCGTGAGCGGGGGATTATGTCCTCATTCACATCGGTCTACTGGCCGCGCCGTACGCCTCCCCCGTGTGTGGGACTACCTCACACCCCTCATCGTCCTGCATGACGTTAAACTGCCTTTTCAGAACTACGTATGGCTTGATTCCCATCCTTATGGGATACGTAGGACCGCCTGGACGCTTGTGTCTCAGGTCCAGCCCCGTCTCTTGGTTGATCACGGGGATCTGCCCCCCTTCGGTTGCTCTCAGGGTGAGTCCTCCGACCCTTTCCGGAGATCTGTTAACATGTTTTGGGTGCTTCGGTCTATGACTCGTAGTGTCAGATTCAATCCCGACAAGTCCTGTGTTGCTTGTCAGGCCCCGCGCTTCCTCTTGTTCGAGCCTTCACTCAAAGGGATCCTCGTTAGCGGTTTGGGTACGATGCCTCAGTGCTCTCCCACCGCTCCGGGTCGATTTACCGGCGGGTCTTGGGCCGCAAATCGATATGAATCCTGCGATTGAGCGGTTGATGCTCGTTTGCTTGCCCCGTCTTAGGCTGACGCGATCGGATGTTGTGTTGCGAATGCGTCAGCAACGTCCTTGATCGCCATGTCAGCTCTCTCAGGCTCTGAACATTGGTTGCTCAGTCCTCATCACACTCCGCCTTTGTGCGTTGTAGTGGGATCTTGACACTCTCTTCATACTGACCTCCGGTACGCCTCTACACGTTAGGCAGACCAACCAGGGTAATGATGTCGTTCGAGGCTCCCATGATCTGAGCACCAAGGATATATGCAGATATCCTCCATAAGGGCCATGCGTAGCTGGACCCTCGTCCCCATAAGGAGGAGGGAGTCGCCCGAACAATTGCGTTCTGGGCCCAGTATATCTGGAGGCTAGCATATCTGCCCCTCGGGTGATGGACATACGCAGACCCCCATCCCAAGACTCTTCTCTTGGAATCGTGCGTGACCGCAGGGCTGGGTATGCTCCCACCTCCGCCGTGCCCGCCGTACCGCGGTAAGCGGATTCCTCCATGGTCCGAACCACACGACCTTAAACTGTGTTGTCTGGTCCTACCACACGACCGTAAACTGTGATCGTCTTGGCCGCCTGACGAGAAACGGCACTGCATCGTGATGTCCTCCTCAGGGGACACTCATGTTGGGCGCTGGTTAATGACCACGCCATTCATCAATGCCTTCCATGGCTTGATTATTGTGGCGACGCCAGAGATTTCTCAATCACGGGCATGTCGCCGCACAAAGAAAAACCATTCATCTTTAAGGACAAACAAGAAATATCAAATGCCGCTCCTTTTGTGTGCGAGGGTCAGACCCGCACTCTTCCCCGCGCTGGTGCCCGATTGTGTTGCGCCGCGCTTCAAGAACTACGTGCGGCTTGATTCCCATCCTTATGGGATACGTAGGAACGCCCGGGTGTTTGAAACTTCGGGTCCAGCCCCCCCACCTCTTAGAGATTCCCCCTTCTCTGGGGAATCCGCCGCCTTCAGGTCACCCTCAAGGCGTGTTCCCCGACCCCTTGTCGTGGTCCACCGGTGTCAAGAGTACTCTGGTTTATTGCCAGGAGGGTCAGGATCCGCTTGGTCAGGTTTCCTCCACTTTTCAGGCTTCGTGCTCCCTTTCATTCGGACCCATCGTCTACGCCCTGGGTGGAGCCCCCGTGAACGGTTCGGACACAATGCCTCAGTGCTCTCCCACCGACTCGGGCCGGTACCCCCAATGGCCTCGGGCAGCAAATCGATATGAATCCTGCGATTGAGCGGTCGATGCTCGTTTGCTGCCTCATTCCACCAACGGTTAGTGCGATGTTGATGCTGCTTTTCCGCCACGGTCGGCAGTACTCTCATATCATCACGCCGGTGCTCCCGGTCCTCGAGTGAATGGCCGCATGATTCACATTTCCCACCTCCCATTCTGACCAGGCGAAAACTCGACACTCTTGACACTATCCCTCAGTGCATCTTCGCATATCCAGGGGATATGACCACGATGTGGCGTGCTTTGAGTCCTTATGGTCCGAGCTCTAAGACCTTAAACTAAGATCTCTCCTTATGGTCCGAGCTCTAAGACCTTAAACTAAGATCCCCCCTTCTGGTCCGAGCTCTAAGACCTTAAACTAAGATCTCTCCTTATGGTCCGAGCTCTAAGACCTTAAACTAAGATCTCCCCTTATGGTCCGAGCTCTAAGACCTTAAACTAAGATCTCCCCTTCTGGTCCGAGCTCTAAGACCTTAAACTAAGATCTCTCCTTATGGTCCGAGCTCTAAGACCTTAAACTAAGATCTAGCCCTTATGGTCCGAGCTCTAAGACCTTAAACTAAGATCCTCTAGCCCTATGGTCCGAGCTCTAAGACCTTAAACTAAGATCCTCCACCTTTATGGTCCGAGCTCTAAGAGCTTAAACTAAGATCCAGCCCTTATGGTCCGAGCTCTAAGACCCTAAACTAAGATCTACCCCAAATGGGGTCCTACGTCCTGCATGACGTTAAACTGCACTCTCAGAACTACGTGTGGCTTGATCTCCATCTTGATGGAGTACGTAGGAACGCCCGGGCATTTCGACTCGGGTCCAGCCTCAGGGATCGATAAGTCCCGCCCCCCCTCGTCGCCGGCCGTCTGGCCTGACTTCGGGTAGAGTGGTGCAGTCGTAATATTCTCCCCGATTCAGCTCGGGATGCCCCATCGCAAGGATGGGAAGCGACGGTTTCCTCGTCAGAGAGGTGCTGCCTGAGAATTGAGGTGACTCACGGCCAGATTAGTGCATCCGCCTAATACGCTTTTCCCCACGGTGGCGCAATTTTGAGAGCGTTGGATTCTGTCCGAACAAATCGTCACTTCGCCCCACGCTTCGCATGCCCTGTTGATCTGGATTTTCAACCCTTGTGTCTGAAGGAACCCCAAAGCGGTATTCATGATGACATGTGGTCCGCCTCCTGCAATATGAATGATGGCCTTTTTCGGTCCGTCTATTGCAGTTGTTATGGTCGATCCACTGTCCGCCTACCGTCTTGGGCATTTCCTGGAAGGCCGACCGTTGTGGATGTCTGGATTCGGGACACGCGATTCACCCTTTCTCATTTCCCTATGTTCGGATAAAATCTCAACGCCCCTAGCGTTGTCCCGCTCGTGTGTTGGAACAAGTTGGGGGATGATACATTGGTTAGGTCTGAGGTCTCCTTTCCTAGGAATGACCTCCCTCTTTTCTCCAGAAACCCAGGCCCAATTATGGATGCCTGATGCTTGGTTAACACTCCCGCAAGACAACGAATTGTGGTTGAGCATATTAAACCGAAAGACGCAGATAAATATATTGATTCATACAAATGGATCGAAATATTGAATAACGGAAGCAAAATGTTCTAGGAATGGCAAAAAAAAAAGCCCCTAGGGATTAGCGTGCTGGATAAGTCTTTCTAATGCCGCTACCCTTTGGCTGGCGGCCTCCAGGGCTGCTTCTCGTTCTCTGCGTGCCCTCTCCTCGTCGGCGGTCGCAGCACGCAGTTCGTCAATCCTGGCCTGTGCGCGCTCCCGCTCGACTTGGAGTGTGACCATCTGTTGGCCCACCTCCGTCAGCTGTACCTGAGCGTCGATCAGTTGTGCCGATAGTTGCTCCACAAGCTCGGTACATGCTGCGACGAAGGCCTCCTTCTCTGCCGCCTGCCCTTCGAGGCGCCGGACTTCCTGCTCTGCCGCGATGAGCGCCTGCGTGCTCTCCGACATGTCCCGACTTTGTGCGACGTCGGCACGCCGGCGGCTCTCGCGCATCTTCTCGGCCATGAAATCACGGACCGTCAGATGGAGGCGTTGAGCATCAGCTCCCCCGGCACACAGGAAGCGCAGCCAGGTCTGAAGTGATCCCATGCGCCCCAGCCATTCCGATGGGTCTCGCTTGAGGAAGCGCTGGATGCACTTCCACCCCCTGCGTTGCGTTACCCGGCTATCCTCGACCGCCTCCGCGTCCGAGTCATCCATCTCCTCGGGGTCGGCAGGCCGGTAAGCAGGGAAGGCAGCCAGCAGGTCTGCTGCAGGGTCCGCCCCTGGGATGTCCTCATGAGGGATAGGTTCCCCAACATCCGGGCAACCTTCTTCTCTCTCCCCAGCGGCGCTGACACCCTCGTCAGCCCCCAACCTCTCTCCGATGTCAGCACCGCCGATGTCCGGAGCCCCTTGATCAGCAGTTGGTGGGGCCGGCTCGGTTTGGAAGGTCTGTTCCGGAGCAGGCGGCATGTCCACCACTGGTCCACTCGTAGATGGCCCGGGTTCGGCAACCCGACGAGCCTCCAATGTTGAGATCACTGCGCGGGGCATGCCATGGTTAGTCACGGATCGTCAATGGCAAGCACCAGCAGTAAAGTAGGGAGACTTACGGGAGTTCGGAGCGTCATCTTCTGCTACCCCGGTCGCCGCAGGAACAGTTGCAGCAGGGGACCCCTTAGCGCTTGACAGTTCGATAATGGGTGCCTGGCCCCCGCCTTGTCCTGCTGGCGCCTCTCCTACTCCTGTTGAGGACGCCTGACCGACATCCGTGTGCTCCTGAGAAGGATGGAGAAACGGGTTAGAAGCTGCATAAGAGAATGGATGAAGCATGTTGAGTAGGGATAGAAGCGGACCTCGAGGAGCTCAGTGACATCAACGTTGTCAGAGCCGGCCACCTCGCCACTCTCCCGTGGGCTCCCCCGATGGGACCTTCCCTCGGAGCCTTCATCCTCCCCCGTCTCCTCCTCCTCCTCGGAGTCGCTACTGTCATCTTCTCCCGGCAGCATCTGTTCTGGAGCGGGCTCGAGACCGAGCATCACCTTCACCAGAAGGGATGGCTCCGCACGCTGACCACGTTGGCGCGCGTACTCGTCCATGGCCGTCAGATATGCATATTGCCGGTTGAAGTCCACCCTGTCGGTGATCTGGAGGCGCCCGACCTCTGGCAGATAGATTCCTTCTCTGAGTATCTTTCTCCAGATGACGTCGGTCCCCAGTGACTGCCGCAGGGTCATCCAGGCCGACCACAGCGCCGGGAAGACTGCATCGTGGTAGGGTCCGAGCAGACGCCTCACCTGCTTCCCGGGCCGCTCCTCGACCGCCGCATGTGCCCCCTCTCTGGGCGCCGAGGTCGTAGCGGCAGCCTGCGATGTGCCCGCCGCCGAAGTCCCTGCTCGCGCCGGCCCCGCTGCTTGGCGCGCCTCCGTTCTCCCCCGTGTGGTGGTGCCTCGCCTCCTCCCTTGACGCCCGGTCTCCGCACGGGTGACCTCGAGCCGCCGAACTGGCTTCCGTAGAAGCCCCTCAGGGTACGCGATGGCCCAGTGTTCGGCATACTCGGTTGCCAAGCCTGCGTCGATCCCGGTAGGAGGGAGAGTGATGACGTCGCCAGAGCCGAAGGCGACGAACATCAGCCACATCTGGCGAAGGACGCAATGGTTCGTCTCCTCCCGGACAGCGGTGAATACCCTCTTCGGCATCCGCTGAAGGCACCCGAACTGCCTGGCGAACCGGGTCGGCACGTAAGGCTCGCAGATCACCCTCCCGTCGATCCGAGTCACGAGAACCCCGCCCCGCATGTTCAGGAAGTATTCATGCTGCTCCAGCGGGCCCTGTCCGTTGTCGATCATCTGGCCGACGGGAGTGGGGAACGGGCTGAAGTTGAAATTGGCATGATTTCCAATCCGAACCCTCACGCCCTCCTCACTGAGGGTCATCAGAGCGACCCCCGCAATATTCAGCAGGGAGGGTCGCAGGCCGTTGCCCGGAGGACTGATGGCATTTGGGAACGTATACCCACCAAGGTGAGCAGCCACCCAGCCGTGGAAGAACTGAAAGGTCCCACAGATCCTTCGTGGCGACCCCCCTCGTGAGATGCGTCCCAGAATGGCATACAGCCTCGCCAGTACTGGGACCCCGAGGTTGTACCTCTTATTGGCAGCCATGGCGCCCGCCATCGCCAGCGTCGCCGGGCGGACGCCCATCCTCGCATCCCGCACTGGCAGGAGCCACCCGCTCAGAAAGGCGGTCAGGAACGCCGCGTACCGGACGTTCGGGTCCCGGGCCTCGATGACGCGGTACCCCCATGAGCGGTAATCGCCCGTCTCCAGGACCCGCCAGTACGACCCGTTCCGGCTCCTCTGAGCTGCGGTCGGGCACCGCTTCCCCCTGCCTGGCATCTTGACCGCCGGGTCATGCTCCAGGAACTGGCCGAACCAATCCTTGTAGGCTATGTCCTTCTGGAAGTCTTTGATCCCGAGCCGCTGCGTAGCCAGGTCAAGCAGATGCCAGGTCAGAATGGGAGTCCGTGACCTGTCCTCCCAGATGTTCTTCGGTGGCAGGAACTCATCGTACTGGTAGCCCTCCAGCGGGATACCTCCGATGCAGTGGATGTCCCAGAGACCGATGCCGACCTCCCCATGGTGAAGATGGAAGGTGTTGGTATCCGGGGACCAGCGAGTGAACAGCTCCGGCCCGAGCTCAGACTGCTGGTAGAAGTGGAACTGCGACGTCCACACTGCCTCGAACAGGCCGATGTACCGCAGCTCCTCTGCGAAGTGATCGCAAGTGTGGCGTACCCAGAACGCCCAGGCCCATTCACTGGTAAAGTTGCCCCCAGATCGCAAGTCCCAATCCTTCAGCCAGCCCTTGGTGTCATCAGTGACACTCTGACGGTATGTGCTCGAGTAGAGGGCTGGAGAATTCTCCGCTGTAGGCTCACCCCCATCAATGGTCCGCGTCCTCGGGTTCAGGACGTAGACATCCAAGTGCCTGGTTTCCCTGGCAGGATGCCCATTGTTGGTGATGTTATAGCGGTGAAGCTCGTCCTCCCGAGTCACCCAGGTCCGCGGCGCATCAATCTCGAACCCTGGCACCGGAACCTCATCTAGGATGCCGAAGTTCCAGAGCGGCAGGTTGTCCGACAGCGGATATGTCTTCTGGGCCGGCGTCAGCAAGTCGAACAAGGATTGATTGTTGGAAACAATCTCCTTGGCTCCGTAAACCTCCTCGTTCGTCGCCATCTCGGCTCTGCGAGTGGCGGCATCCCCTTCATTTCCTCTGTGCGCGGCCATCTCGGAAGATTCGGGAGTCGTACGGGTTAAGGGATGAAGCGTGCGGGATCGGACGAGGCTGGTGGAAAAGTTTGAGAGGCGGCGCGCAATCCTAGTGGACGGCGCGCAATCGGCCGCTTTCGCGCCCGACACCCATTTTTGCGCGCCACAGTCCCGCGTCGCCCAGGACTTCGGCATTCCGGCGTCTCCCTCGGAACCCGATCGTTACGACCTCTCACCGATCAGATTCCGAGGGGGGGCTTTTGTAGACGCCGGAAAAGTCCGTTGTTCCCAAACGGAGCTCCGGATGCGGAAAGCGAGGTCATATTTGGAGTCGGAAGAACGTTTCGGAGGGCCCGGAGGCCTTGCGCGGAATTTCAGAGGCCCGCGCGCAAAGGTGATGTTCCGCGCGCAAACCCCCCGGGATGCGCGCAATGTGCCGGTCCGGCGCGCAATTTTGCGCGCCGCGGGTCCGCGCGACTCCTTTGCGCGCCGCGCCCGATTCCGCGCCCGCGAGGAGAATTTCGCGCTCGCACCCTGGATTCCGCGCCCGGGGTTGCCTATAAATACAAGGCGACCCCCAACGTTTCAAAGGTGGCTGGAAGTCGAAACGTCTCTCGTGCGCGCAATTCAACCCCTTCCGCGCGCAATGACGAACTTCAGGTAACCTCCTTTCTTTCGCGCAAGAAAGCCTCGGGGTCCGCCTTCGCGCGCAATCCCCACTGGCTCCTTTCATTTGAATAGAAACTCACCCTAAGGCCTTTGCGCGCAAAAGAACCCGCTTGCGCGCAATTGCCCCCGGGGTGCGCGCAATCCGGCCTGATTGCGCGCACCCCCCCTTCTTTCAAGTGGCCATTCGATAAAGAATGAGCCGTTGCCCCCGCGCGCTATCCGAAGCCCGGTGTGCGCAATCTCAAGCATCCGCGCGCAAGGCGCTGGCCCAATTGCGCGCCAGCCGCCCCGATTGCGCGCCGGCCCGCAGTATTGCGCGCAAAGCTTCCTTTTTGCGCGCAACCTGCCAGGGTCGTCCCCTCGACCCCCTGAGGGCACCTGCCTGCGTGGCGCCCGATGCTCCTCATCCTGGGTGCCTGCACCGTGCGTTGTCTTCCCGTGCGGCCCTCCAGGTTCGTGCGAAGTGACATGCACATTCGTCCGGCAACCTATGCCCAGCATGACGTTAAACTGCACATTCGTCCGGCAACCTATGCCCAGCATGACGTTAAACTGCACATTCGTCCGGCAACCTATGCCCAGCATGACGTTAAACTGCACATTCGTCCCGCATGACGTTAAACTGCGCATTCGCCCCGCATGACGTTAAACTGCGCATTCGTCCTGCATGACGTTAAACTGCGCATACGTCCAGCATGACGTTAAACTGCATATTCGTCCAGCATGACGTTAAAATGCACATCCGTCCAAGCTGCACGACGTTAAACTGCCTAGCCCCCATCGTCCGCGCTGTAAGACGTTAAACTTCCAAGTGCTTCGTCCTCAACACATGACGTTAAACTGTACTTCGTCCGGCAATACGTTAAACCGTCCGCCTCGTCCTCAACACACGACGTTAAACTGTACTTCGTCCGGCAAGACGTTAAACCGTCCGCTTCATCCGATCCCGTGCTCTGCACGCAGGATCTCCCCCGGTTTGGATGTGGCCCCCACCCGCTCGTCTCTGCAGGGATGTCGGGATTGTCCCGCTTTCGGGGCGATTTAATGGGAGTGGCTTTTCCCTACGGGGGCAGGGTATTACAAACCCCTAGTTTCTCGTGGGAGGCTGCACATGTGTATCTCCATTGCGCCTCCCCACTGCCGAAGCCAGTAGAGGGTCTGACTGGGATCGAGGTGTCTTCTGCTTTCGGTCCAAGTCCCTTCCAACTGAGTTTTGCCGCAACCGGGCTGCCTCAAGTGCGTAAGTCCTGACAGAATGAACTACGTGGACTTTGATCCCTGTCTTCTATACAGGGTACGTAGGAAGCCTCCCTGAGGTTCAAGCCCACCACCTGGTCGTCCCGGTCGTATTTACGTCGGTTCGTCCATCAGTGGACCCCTCCAGGGTTCACGCTTGCGTTGATTCACCTATGAATCCGCCCCTGTGGGAGACTGCCCGTGTGTATCTCCACGGTGCCTCCTCACAGCCCCCCTTTTCCATTTCCCCTTTTATCGTCCAGCATGACGTGAAACTGTGATCCACCCGGCCGTTCCATCCCCCTCCGTGCGAGGTGGTTCGGTTCAATCCTCCGCCCGGCGGCCTCGACCTCTTCGTGAGTCGGCTTGCCGACGTCCAGCATGACGTTAAACTGTATACCCGAACTACGTTGACTTTGATCCGTGTTAACGCGCGGTACGTAGGAAGCCCCTCTGGGGTCCAAGCTCTTCACTTCATCATCCATCCTGATCCTTACCCGGGCCGCCACATCCCGGTGGGGTCATGCCACTTCACTCCACTCCACGTTACTTGGGAAGCCGCCCATGTGCTGGCCCCAGCGTCGGAGGTTCCCCGCAAGGGGTTCTGTCATCTGATCCACTTTTCGTGTTGATCGGTCCGATGCCGTCCCCGCTGGACGTTAAACTCGCGGCATACCCCGTGTTAAACACGGGAAGCTGAGGAAAACCTCAGGTGACACAGTTCCCCGCACCTAGTACGGGATGCCTCAGGCCATCATGCCTTCGAGAAGCCCTATTAGGGACGGAAGACAGATGTGCAGAGCCGCAGTGTTACGACACGCCCCCAGCACCCAGAGCCACCCGGCCTTCTCACCGCAGGTTGCTGCCCCGCCCAGACTCCTTGGAACGTCCGGGCGGAAGCATCGTAATTAACCGGTGTCCATGAAGATATGGCGCCGGGAACGAGATTCACGAACATTCTTAAGTCTATGAGGGAGACCCGGATTAGGCGACGAGTTCCGAGGAGACGTCCAAGGAAGGAGGAGCCGACATCCCATCATCCCGGTTTCGATCAAGGAGAAGACGCCCCTGAATAAGGGACGGATGTCGCCCGCCCTTGGAAAGCGGGACTGCGGGACCACAAGCCGCGCGCCCATCCCCTCGGGTTGACGGGTGCACGCGCGAACGCGTCCTGGCGGAACAGCGTAACCCGACGCACATCCGCACCGAAACAATTGTTATCTCACGAAAATGAGCCACTAATTCTTTGATATTATCCTTTGTTCCCCCCTCGGTCGAACTCCAGATTGAATATGATTGACAACCATTACTGTCATGGTTTTAGTGATATGAGACTCACCTTATAATATTTTCCCCGCATCTCAGGCTAGTACTAACATTACTCTATAGTCATCTTACTCATGAAAATTGGCCTCAATGATTATCCTCTCATAGTGTATGATTATGGGTATTTGGAAATCACTCCTCCCTCATTTGAGGAAGGTGTCTCCAACAATTTTGATGAGATGATATTGGCGAATCTCGGTAGCTAAATAGACCTTTGAATGACACCAATCAGCACAACTATGCCTACTGAAGAGCAGAAGTATAATGTGGATTCTTGAAGAAACATTGGGATATATTTTCATGGAGTTATGATGAGATTCCAGTACTATATCTTCAGGTTTCCATTCACCGCCTTGCTCTCCCAGCTAGTCATAGAAGGTTCGAACAACCTCCAAAAAATATGAACACTTCTTTTAGCCACATGGTCAATGCATACATTTATAAGCTCTTAAAATCTAACAACATCAAGGGAGAATTGTACCACAGGGTTTTGTCCATCAAATTTCCTATTAGGAAAAAGAAAAGACAAAATTGAGTGGGAATTGACTTTTGGGACATCAACCGCCACTTTCTGAAGGATAATTTCCCCTTCTTATTATAGAGGTATTGTACGATGCCACGACAAAATTCTAGGATCTCACCATCAGTGATGGGTATTATAGTTATAATAAAATATAAATGGACCATGTTGACGAAGATTCCATATCCTTTAGAGAATGACATGATACCTTTTTTTTACTATGCTATGACTTTCAGTATTCTGAATTCCAAAACCACTAATCATCATGATATGTACCACTTATTCAAACCGATCATTGAAACACTGATGAAATGATTCATGTATGATTTGGTGGTCAAATTACTCCTACGTTAGGAAAATCTTAGTGATCCTGGGAATGTGATCGGTTTCCTCTACTCCCTCCATCTGATGAAGAACCCCATAAAGTGTGCCTTAGGGTTTTCCTCTATAATTTTCCTTGTCATTTCCATTAGATATAGAGGCCTCAAGATCCATCTAGAGTAGATTAAGTCCATCAGTCAGATGCCTCCACTATGAAACCATTAGGATCATTAAGGCTTCGTCGTCCACTTAACCTACATAAACAACTTCATTTAGAATCAAGATGGAAGGTGTAATCCCTTATCATGGGTCATGACGAAAGGTGTTGTCTACAAATGGGATGAAGAATTTCAAATATCTTTTAAGGAGATTAGGTAGTACCTTCTATAACCTTTGGTTTTAATGGAACCCATATCTGTAAAGTTCTTATTACTCTATGTGATATCCTTAGAGTTATCCATCAGTTCTATTATCACCTAGAAGAATAATGAAGGGATACTAAATCGTTCATAATATATCAGTCGCATTTTCCTCAACATAGAGAGTAGATATTCCTCCATCAAGGTGAGTTGTCCTACATTGATTTTTGTAGTGAAAAAGTCATTACACTATCTCCAACATCATGATATACAGATGATATATCAGGTGGAACAAGTAATATGTATTCTAAACCTACATATGTTTATAGTAAATCGTTCTCGATGGGCAGTTATCCATCAACAGTTCGAAATCATTTATTCCCACAGACAACAATTAATGGGTTAGGTGCAGACACTTCTTTTCCACTAATCTAACTCCCACAAAGAAGACTCTAAATTTCTATATTCCAAATGATTCCATTATATTAATTGACCATAGCATGTAATGTTGGAAAAATTAATTTTATGGATCTACCTCATGTCCCACCAATTTGGTGGCCTGATTGATTGATCTTGGTCTCAGTATAACCATCATCATGCCCACATGGGTTTTTTTCTTACTTTTTATTGTGTTCAAAATGCTATACCAAAAATGTGAGAATGTTCTAGGCCCTTATCACATGTTGAGAGCTATATTATGAAATTATTATCCCCACATACATGTGAAGAGTTATTATAATAAATTTATCAAGGAGATCAATGGTTACTACATCATCAAGAAGTCAGATATCATGCCCCTCTTAGAGAGCACTCACCAACTGATGGCCTAGTGTCTTTATCTACCTGAGGACACTCTTATTCCTTATTCATAGAAATTTTGATCTAATTACTAGGATTTCAATGTCATGTACCTCATATAACTTGATCAGGTTGATCTGATTATCCACATGGCACATCAAATGGTCATCGCTCCCGTCAATTCAGACTATGATAATACCCAGAATGTATGTAACCTTACTACCAAGGCATCCAAACTAGGGCCTCCAGTTCCCCCCACCATTGTAGAAGAGACCCTTGGTTGGGTGAATCCCATTTTTTATTACCTCTTACACAAAAATATTATGACTAGAAGAGCCTAATATGGGTGATTTTATCATCATGCAATGATGTTTACCCTCAAGAGTGGTCCCATCCTATAAAATATCCTCTACAAACATGGATTCAATGGATTTATCCTACATTTCAATCATGGATGTGACATTTCCCACATCATATAGGAAGAACATAGTGGTTCTTGTAGATCTCACTGGGTAGGGTTGAAGCTCTCCCACCAGATTAGAATATTTGGGTACTTCTTTCCCATCATGGTCTGAGACTATTGAGTTCTATAAGAGGTTTCCATCATACCATATTCATGAAAACATTGTGAATAGACCACTAGAAACCCTCTACAATAACAAATATTCATGGCCATTTGTGGTCTAGATACTAGAAGTTGTGGGACCATAACCACAAGGAACAACATTCTAGTGCAGGTTTATCCTGACAACCACAGATTTTTATTACAAGTTAGGAGAAGAAATACTATTCAAGGAAGACAAGGATCATTATATAATCATGTTTCTGAGCTCCAATAATATTCATAGATTTAGAATCCCTACCCCCATGTTCACTCATAATGACACCAAAAATCAAGAATATGAGCTAATGAAACTATAAGATAAGTAATTCATCTAGCCTACCCACACTACTCTCTATCATGATAATGTAAATTGGAAGATAGAGGCATTCAACATGACCCTCTATAAGATATTGTAGAAGACGGATTGTTATAACAATAATATTTGGCCCTAAAATCTCCCCATAACCCTCTGGCATTACCAGAGAATGAATCATAATTCCACCCAATTGACACCATATTCTCTATTGTATGGGACATACGTAGTATTTCCCATATACATTTTGTTACCATCACTCTGAAAATCTATTTATGATCAGAATGCATCAGACTAAATAGCTGAAGTCTATTTGGCTTAGATGGATGCCCTCAAGGAGGATAGGCTCCAGGCCTTGCATAATCAGGACATGTACTAGAACATGATAGATAGAGTATTCAATAATAAGTTACATGTCCATTATATACTTTATGGTGACACGGTATTCTCCTTGAATACACCTATGATACCTAGAAGGAAGCCACAAAATTTGAATCATAAGTGGTAGGGACCCTACATTGTCCACATGTTTCATTCCAATAGTTCATACTCTATGGCCTCCATGGATGGTGATCTAAATACTCCACCACTAATAACAAATTTATTTTCAAGCACTTCATGTCAGGATACTATTTTCAGGGTTATTGGATACAAAACGTCTCATATTCATCATCCTTCATGAGGTTAAACTGTATAAGTGCATCTTGGACGACATTAAACTACTCATCCCCATCTGAGTATCAGGACATAAAACATCCTAGATCCTTTTTCCTGCATGATGTTAAACTACCTATTTCTGCATGATGTTAATCAGTTGTTTCATCATGTTTTCATGATGATAAACAACACAATGACTTAAAAGTTTCATCATAGAGTGCATCAATTCTTTGAAAATGTTCCCACTAGACATATGTGGTGTGATGTGGGCTTATTTTGTCCTCATTGACCTGAAGTTTACAACTACCACACAAATTACCTTACCTATTAATAGTCCTCTTTGAATCCTACATCATTAATGTGCAACATTAAACTAACCAACCATTCAAAACTTCGTGTAGTTTGATTCATACCTTTAAATGATATGTAGGAATGATTGCACCTTTTTTCTTTTGGTCCATCCCCTGGTAACAAAAATCATTTAATTCTTTCATGCCCATGCCCTTAGAGTCTTATGATTATGGGTTGTGTTGTGAAGGATCTTTTTCACTCATTCTCATGCTATTTACTATAGGCACACCATGTACATCCTCTATAGGGACCTACATTTTTTTCTTGTCTGGGCTGCTGGATGTAAAACTTCCGAGATTCACTATCCTACATGATGTTATACTATATCCAAATCCTCATAGCATGATGCTATACTTCAAAAAATTCAAGTACTACAGATGTCGTGATTCTTCCAATATGATGATATATAGGAATTCCTAGAATATTTTTTTCAGCCCATTACAGGTTTGATACCCCCATTCTTCTGGGAAGATACATGTTTTGTTGTGATACCTCTGTGGCCCTCATTTGTGTTTGGTTCTTTACACCTCCATGATGCGTATACACATTAAAAAGATGTAATTTGTATTTTTCGTCCCACATGATGTTAAACTATACCACATAATTACCACATGAAATTAGACTACAAGGCCTTTTATGACTATGTGATTCAAGATTCCATCCCTTGTAGGATACATAAGAACTCCCAAACACTTTTTCCTCAAGTCCAAACCTAGGTAGCTAAAATATATTTCATCTTCTTATGGCATCTTGGACTAGGTTCTCTTTGTGAATGATTGTGGTTGGTTGTGGACCTTCTTTTTTCTCATTAATATCAGGTCAACAATATCAGAAACAAGACCCCTTTTAAGAGAACTCACCCATCCTACTTCCCTGCCGCATGATTTTAATGTGAAAAAACCATTAATAAGAATACATGGATTTATTACTTCCCTCATAGGATATATTGGAAGACCCGATCATTTTGTCTTTAGGTCCATCCTCATGTCCCTCTACCATTCCAGGTCCTTCGACGTTTTTCTTATGGTCTGAGTTCTATGACCTTAAACAATGTATCACCCATCCTACCTATCTTTAAACCAATATATACAACCTCTATGTCATCAAAATATACAAAATTTATTGTCCATTATACATGACCTAAAAAAGTACAATTCCCTTTTTCCTACATGAAATAAAATATCATGGTATTGAGTTGTGAATCCTTCCTTGATTCCCTTTGGTCGATGTTTCCTCATGAATTCACATGATGTGGCATGGACTTCATTTATCCTCATTCACCCCAATATTATTCTAAAACACTGTGCATATCCCTGTTGAGACATCATTCCTGAAATCCAACCTTTATGCATGGAATTAAACTGCATGACACTTCAAAACTACATATGACATTATTCCTTATCTTGCATGATATATAGGAATGACTAGAAATTTTGTCTTTAGGTTTAGTAAAGGTTTATATTCCTATTTTTTCTCTTTAATCATGTTTTCTAGTTGATCCATCTTACCATTATAGGATCCCTCCATCTAATATTATTAATTATCATTCTCCAGATAAACCATGGTATGGGACCTATAGTTATGGATTCTTTATGGAAATTATCACATTCTAACTCCATACATAATGTACCGTTTTATTCAGTTATTAATAATCATTCACATCCAAAAGTACCTCCAAATGGTAAGGATTTTTATCATCAGGGTCACCTACCATTCTGCACCATGGTCGAAGGAGATTTTTATCATCATCTTGAGACATGTTCTACACACATTCGGAATATGGCTAGATTGTGACCCTCCATTGTATGTTCCCATCTTAGGCCACACTATATGCATACTGACATTGAAATGTGTTCTATGTTTATCATTTATCAATACACCAGTCTCATTGCATCCCAAATATGGGTAACGTCATTCAATTTCCTTCTCACATCCTTATGTCCTAATGGAACATCAATAGTCTATGTTCCATCCCTCCATGCACTTTTACACAGTGAGTGGGTAGACCTATACTATGTAGTTTCCCATGAATCCACCCCTCTGTTCCCATATTTTGTGCTTATGTGTGTGGTAATTATATTTTATTCCCCAGGTTTCCTCAACTGAGTGTGAATCACTTGGGCTTAGGGGTTCTTTATGAGGATTATACATTCATGGAATATTTTCATGCCTTATGGTCCCATCTCTATGAAATAAAACTAGGAGCTCTGGTTTTAATGATCAGAAAAAAAGACATTAAATTGTGTCTATGTTATCTTGAGAATATGTGATGTGGTGAGGACCTCTTTTTTCATCATTCACATCAGGTTTCTATTTAACACCATGTTACACGTTTTCGTTTTGGAAAATTCATTCTTATGGTCCAACTCTATGACCATTTACTATTTTGTTACCTTCTATTGCAACAAAATGTATTCCCACATTTGAGGTCTCACATCATTGTCCAATCCTTATGACCATAAACTAGGTGAGGCCTTTCCCACATAGGAATGAATGATGTGTTGTTGACTTCTTTGGTCCACATTAATCACGAGAAACTTTTGGTTCCACCAATAAACACATCTTAATTAATGCAATCTGATCCATATGACCTCAAACTAGGTGCCTCATTTGAATATGTGGAGCGATTTTTGTAAAAAAGTCTATGTGGATTTTGTTCGTGTAGGTGTCTTTCCCTCACACAATCACATATACCTATTTTTTGTCTATAACATCATATTATTATGTCTCTCAGGTATTCATTAGTTTATTCATGTCAGATTAATCTCCCTTGTATAATGAATGAATTATATGAATAAATAAAGTCTTCTTTGTAACATGACTGGAATGTGTTTTCCATAGTCCTGGTAGTATGACCATAAACTATATGCAACATCATGTTCATATGATGTTAGATTATTATATGAAACATCCTCCTCATATGACAATAAACATTGTGTCTATCATGATACTATATGAAGTCTTCTAGTTCATCTATAGAGGGGTCTGGTCTGGAAATAGGTTTGATCCTGGTTTTGACCGATACACTCACCTAATGTTATGTCGTCAAGGTGGCATAATCTAAAGAGTATTTGAACCCATTTAACAATCCATTCAATATGCCCCCACGATTTATGTCCTATTTAATTCGTTCTTCACCCTCTTTCAGCTATGAGGGTCCCCCTTATAGTATGGATGCTCAACCTCATTCTTCAAATACCATCTTCGGCCACCATTCCAGAAGAAATTGGATGAATCTTCATTTTTTTCTGTCAATTTTTTTTCCCCATATCAGGCTAACATTATATGGATGATCAGTTTTAAATTTGGTCAATATATAACATACATCATCATTCCACCCCAAAAAAGTTTCTTGTTTTGTCTATCGGGGTTCAAATTTTCATTCACCTTTGATCGGATTTATTCTAATTCCATTGGCATTACGTAGCTCATGTATTATCACACATTGGAAAGGTAATGTTGGATACCTTAGGAACCTTATTTCTGAGTTACAGCTTCCCTCAACTCAAATACACTGGTTGGTTATTTGGTGATAGCATTCCCTATGAATTCGATTATTAACTAATAAACTTATACAAAGAGGTGTTTTATTTTTCCATTACGTGTTTCTCACACCGGGCATGGACAATGTGAGATTAGGTATTTACCATTAGTTGTTCTTAAAATATGATCATGATATAGTAATCAAAATATGTAAGATATATTTCAATGCACTATGTATAAATGGGAATGAGGATGAAGGAAGTATGTCTCAGAATGGCTAAAACATGGCCCGTAAGGAAATAATCCCCTAATGGAATGATTTAATTCTGGAACCCTTTTTTGATTAGATTCCATGGTGAATTTTGGCTTTACATCCTTATTCTGCTCATCGATAACTATGTATTGAAGCTCTCCAACCCTGATTTGTGTTCAGTCCCATTCATCTGGATGTTCTACCACTTGATGATTCTTTAGTTCAAATTTCTCCATTCCCTTCGCCAGTTGGGCCTTGAGTCATTCAGTGAGCCCCATATTCTTAGCGATGAATATTAAATGATAGCTCATTTTCATATTGTTTTTTTGGATCAATTACTTTTCCACTTGTAGTTTATGTATATTTTAATACTTCTAATGGTACCACTTGACATCCATGTGTTGATTACTCACCCATATCTTCTCAATAATGTAGTATTGGACCAATGTGTGATGATGTTGTGAATCAACCCATCCAGTGCCTAGATCTCATTTACACTTCTTACATGATCACAATCAGGCTATCTATTCACATTTTGGAACGTTGTTAAGGATTCACATGATTAATTTCAATGCTCAGCTATGAGCCTTCGGATTATCCTCAGCTACATGTGAATTAGATTTGTTTCACTCTAAGGAATCAAATTGTTAATACTTGAGAAATTCATCCAGGGTAAAAGTGGTAGGGTATTCCTTTGGAATTGCATGTGACGAATTAGGCTCTATGTTTTTAGTTTTATCCTTATCACTTGACTCTACCTCAATGATGTCATGTTGTCTAGCTCAATGTTCTCCCTACCCAATAGATTCTCCCACCATCATGATTGATCTCCCACTAGGAACCATGTCTCGTCTAACATGGGTACTATGTTTTTTATAGACCATAACCGCTCCCAATAAATGTTCCCAGGGTCCTCCAACCATCTGTAGAAGTTGGGTTCCCACCATTCTAAGAACTATAGACAAAACGGTTTTCCAAGTAATTTTGATTAATAATAAAACATGTTTAGCTATAAGATATTGGATCCTTGTGATGGTTAGACTCTTGGAATCCCCACTAGCTTTTCAAAACGAAAATGCTAGGGTGTCATCCCCCATATATGATGGCGGGCTCACACGGTTCTAGAGATTCTTCCCTTGTCTCCCCAGTGATGCTGGATTTTGCAGCTATAGTTTCTCTAGATGCAAATTCGAGTGCTTGGTCTTCCTAACACATTGTCACGTCTTCATCCCTAATAGTAGGGAGTCTCTGTCCACAGTCCTCCTACATATGTATATGGTTGTTAAAAGACTAAAAAAAATTGATAATGATAATAGCACATGAGATTAGTTAGAGATCACTTCAAAAGTTGCATCAAATCATAAAATAAAATTCTTTTCTAAGGCTATGATTTCAAATTCATCTAGAGAACCTCCCTTGGAAACTACATCCTCATCTCGTTTACAAAGGTCCTTTACATTGATCTCTTCCCCCGTGAACTATCTGAGTTTTCAAGAAGGGGGATCGATCTACTAATTGAGTCTCCAAAAATGTTGGATGGGATTTTTTTCCCAAAATCACCCTCACTCATTGTGTCAATGTCGTAATACTGCCTAAAAAGGGCACCAATCCCTATAGTTCCTCTACACACATTCATCCCTCTGTTGGTAGACATTGAATATGGCTTTGGAGATTTTAATTTTCCATAGCTGCAACCCATGTTTTTTCAGGTTCACCTAGATGTTGTCAATGTCGAGGAAATTTTTACAAAATTAACAGTCTTTCATGGCGTCTAGATAAAAACTATTTGGGGGGATAACCACTTTATGAACATGCATCTCTTGAGCCAAATTAGGCCTCTTGAAAAATCACCATAATAATTCCCCTATTTCTCAGGTAATCCTAGTTTTCGCCACTAGGTCTAGATCTTCCACTCGGCTTTCATCAAATTCAACTGGTACTGGTTAATAGTCTTCTTCCCTTATATATGCATCATCATCACCTTTACCTAAACTGTTATCAGCCTCCCAAAATAACCTCAATTCCGCTCGACCACAATTTTTATGTGTGTAGAATAATACTTTACTATAATATATTATTTTCTTCGTTAAAATTTCACCGGGCTAAATAGCTTCCGAGATCAGTGCATATTCAAATATAAATTTGAATTAATCAATTGGTGGTGGTAGTACATTCCTCATATTTCGATCTTCCCATGTGAACATCATTCATAGTTTTCTCGTTGCACATGGGTTTTCCTAATGACCCACCACAAAATACACCTTCGATGTCAACCTATGAATACATATGAGGAAACATACAAATTTTTTTGGATATTATGGTTTTCATATGTTTACAAATTCCACCTATGTCACCATGACAGTACCGTAGAAGGAAAGTCGATACGACTGCTTCTCTATTGTTTATGTTCTTTAATGAGTGATTTCATTAGTTGGCAGGGGAAATGAGTGGAAGATGAATTAGTATACTTGTTCAATCATTGTTCAATGTAACCTCCATTCCTAGCATGAGTAGGGAGCTCCCAAATATATTCATAATCATGGGTTGATATTGTATCATAGGTGGAGCGATGGGATAGATTTATTCATAGACTCCCATGTGCATAATGACCTAGCTATATTTAAAACGGACGGTCCCACACACGTATAAGGGCATCATTCTTTCACTAATATTCCAAAGTATGTGATACAACATTGCTTTCACTAGGATGCCCAGGTTGATGCATATCCTAGAGTCAAGAGCACCACCATGACAAAAATGCTCGATCGTTCCCCCATGTGTGCATCCCTCACCGAAAACATATATCAATATATCATCACCTAGAATAATCTGGCCAGACTGACTATTGGATACTGGTCATCATTGATTTTGTAGCCCCATAGTGTCCACATTCTATCCACCAGGATCCTCTAGTACGAACTGTCCTTGCCTCGCTAAGCTCCCCCATGATGGTGGGGGTTCTTATTGGTAGTTTCCGTTGCATTTCTGCTCCCTCGGTTTGAAATTTTATAAAGTAGTTGAAACACTATTTGAATTTTTCATCCCTAGTGGTTTGTTTATCCTTATACATTCTTGTAAATTGGTTCAACAATGACTTTTCCCATGGTGGACTCTATTCCACATCTTCCAATGATTTTATAGTAGGGGGAACTCATCGTATATCCCATCCAAAAATTTGGATGGCAGAGATATGATGAATATCCCAGAGGATGATACAACATCCCTGTGATGCATGTGGAATGTCT
The DNA here is from genome assembly GCA_963277665.1 of Viscum album. NCBI lineage: Eukaryota > Viridiplantae > Streptophyta > Magnoliopsida > Santalales > Viscaceae > Viscum > Viscum album. The sequence continues at coordinate 1,487,421,347 of OY728129.1, forward strand.
TTGTATATGAAAACCACCAGATAATTAGTTCTAGTAAGATCTCTGTTATTTGGGAAACATGGAATTGGGAAGCCCATGATGTTTTGTACATGCCTACTAACATCAACACATTCTTGAACTCAGTGAATGTTTCTCACACCCAATAGGCCTAGGACCACATATCGGAGATGTTACCTCCATTACATAGATTCTATCTATTTATCCATAACTTATATAGATTCCCAACCAATGTATTAATAATCATTTTTACTCAGGTGGGAAAATATCTTCCTCAAACTCTTTACCATTAACATTACATAAATGATTATAGAGGTAGTGCACTGGAGTAGGGGCATGATTCTTCCCAATGTGGCCAACAACAACATTTTACCATTAATTTTATTCCTTATATTATCACGAACTACTAGGCCATCTCATATATTAATGACACATGAATGATGACTTCATCCCACAAGACAATATTTTACAATAATAATCTATTGAATAGCAGGTAGTCCATCTGGGAATCTGATAACAGTACTTTCAATTATTCATCATCAGAAGTAATATGGACATACTCCATTAATTCTATGTTATTTCCAATTTCTTCCCTCCACCAAGTGTCAACAAGGAGTTCTTGGGCAGACTCAAGACCAACGATCAGCCCGAGAATGAGGATATTTTTTATGTTTCTAAATAGAGATTGTTCAATGATATGATTCACATTGACAACATTAAATGATTATTCCTATAGTATAATCTTGAGGAGTAGCCTAGAACGTAACATGCATCAAAAAGAAATACTGGTGTGCGATGAATCTGTTTGATAAAAATCATTAACATAGAATTGGGCCGTTGAAACAAATTCAGGTAGTCGTCTTTTGGGGGTTGGATCTATTTATGAGAAGTGAGTGTAATAATATCTATTTCTAGATATATAAGTATTTAATAAATAGCACTATGGACTTTTTTATAGGAAACATCTGGCTAACCCTTCATTGCGAAGCTCGACCGTGATTCACTGCAGCCTTTGGTCGATGCAACATCAAGAAGTGTCACACCCATTAGAATTTCTGATCCTACATCGCGACACAATGTGTGTTTTTAGTGACTTACCCTCATAGTATGACCCTATATTCCCTTGGTTTCAATTATGAGGGGGTCGTTTTTTGGGGCCAAATATCATGCACTCGAAGGAATGAACATGGTAATGGAAAGTTCAAATTTAATTCAGACCTGAATCACCATAAGAGCCATCATGAATAATAAAAGGGAACTATTTCACAATGATACTGAGATTAGGTCCCTCGATCAAATGAATGTGAATGTATCTACTCTAAAACACCCCTTTTCCAAAATGATCTAAATGGGAACTTACCTCCTCTGTGGAATCCCTTTTCCGTAATGGATATGACCGTGAATGTATCTCTTCGAGGACAATGATTTTTCATCAGAGTGACCCATTTTTTCTCTATGGGGAGCCCCATGATTGATGAAAACCTTCACTGCCTATAAAATCAAGTGCAACCCCATCCATAACATTTTTACCCAAAACATTTACCTTCACATCTCTCTTTTCATGAAGCACTTGGTGAACCCGAATATGGATCGCCCAAGGTAAATCAGCATTGTGATCCATTCCAGCCAGTTATTCGTCATGGAACCCACATATAGTAAGGATTCCCCTTGTGATTTCCTTCATCTATTTCAATGAATGGACCCCCTTCAGGTTTCTTAAGGCAATGTGAAGTATTATGCTTTCTGGGAGCACTTCCCAAATACAATCATCTTTTTTTATGGTGAATCTCTACTCCACCAATGTCCTTCATTCATGGGTAAGTACTCCTTCGCAATGAAAAATCCCATCTCAAAGTTATTCCTATCGAGCCCATGGATTTGAAAAACCCCTTTCCCAAATAGCCCTTTAGGATTCTATGAAATGATTTCATGGTTCCTTGATATGTGTTTCCTATAGTGTTTCCCTTCCTTATGCTTCTTCACTTAAGAATGATAAAAAAATATCACTTCTTCCCATAGCCAAGATAATGTGAGACACTAGAGTGACCTATCCTCAATCTCACTCCCATAGTGAAATTAATATGCTTCCCCACCCCATGTGTGGTTTGGTATAGGTTATGTAAGTACTAGGAGTGGTATGCGAGTCTTCATCATCTAAACTAAAAGACCTTAAACTCCCAAGGACTCATCATCCTCAACACATTATATCCAACTGTGATCATGAAATGGGTTGCAATCCAGGGAGGATTAAATGGATGATGAGCATCCGAGCTCTCACACCTTCTCTATCCCTTGGGTCTTTGTTTCAATGGGAAGATTAAGAAGTCTCCACATAATCCCCAACACACATTGATTGGGTGTTCCCCGTACGATGGACATATCATTGTCTTACATCGGGTAACCCTCCTCGGCCTTCCCTACTATATTATGTCCTAATACACACTATCACTCATGGTTTCACCTTTCATGACACAATCGTGTGGTCTTCCGCTACATCTTATCTCCCACAATGATAATGACTCACATGGGCTTAGAAAAGCAGTGATATTGATATCCTCTTTGTAAAACAAACCATTTGTAATCCCCATGCCCCTCCATATTGAACTACATGGGCATTGAACCCCGTATTTTATATAGGGTACATAATAAAAATCCATGAGGTTCAATCCCATCACGCATCCTTCCTAACCACTTCATGTGGGATTACCACCATCCTGCATGACATTAAACTCAAGCACATTTGCCTCCTAACTACATGGGTTTTGATCCCTATCTTCTAAAAAGGACATGAAGGATTCCTCTCTGTGGTTCAATTCCATCCAATAGTAAACTATGGTGCCCCTCCTAGGGAAGTAACCTTATGAAGTGACAGATTCCCTTTTTGGGACACATCTATTTGTTTCGCCTAATTGGGGTGTTTTGATTCATCTATTTGTGTAGATAACTATGCATAAGACCACACATGACCCATACTACTTCAATAATGTGGGTACCTCTTGAGATGGACTACTAAACATGAAAAATCCCCAACATGTCTTTGGGTCACTATAATTTTGTACACCCAGATTGCATGCCCCACCCATGAACAACATGGAAATTGATTTCCAATCATTTAGATACATAGGAATCCTCTCCTTAATTCAATACCATCACCCATTTTCTATCTTCATCTATCCTTCAAGTCATTAGGAATTTATAAGATCATGACCTAACATGGAGGTTTAATTTCCATCATGCCCCTACCCATGCGTCATTCTCACATGCCGCCTCCTCAGGTGGCTCATCGCCCTAGTAGAACTGTGCAGAATTTTATTATTGTATTCTCTATAGGGTACATAGAACACCCCATTGAGGTTTAACCAGAACACTATCATATTCATGTAAATTCCATTCCATTCATCTCATCGGCTTCATTAAATCATCCGCAATCCCTCTTTATTTTTCCCAGGACACTAAATCATAGTGAAATCATGTCATATATCTTGGTATCTAACCGTGCATTAGATACATCTATCAAATAGTTTCTTCAAGGGGAAAAAGATCTTGTATCCATGTGTATGCACTAATTCCTATTATTGAAATGTGTGTGTTTTGATCCCTATATTCGAGACAAGGTTTGTAGGATGCCATACTAAGGTTAATTACCATCCAATGGTAATCCATGTTATCCATTTTTATGTGACACACTATGATACTACATTTTTAGTGTTTCAATAATCCTTCATGGAGTGAATCTTTCAATTTTTGGGCACACCTTTCATGTTCCATCCAAATGGAATTTTTGAACCATCAACTGGGTAAACGTTCCGGGCTCTCCCTTATTTTGCTTTAACTATTTAATAAACTCTTCAATGTTTAAGATCAGTCTGATCCAGCTTCTGTAAATGTCAATCTTATGGTATACCCTGAGTTAAACATGGGTGGCTGAGGATAACATCAGAATAATGCCTCTGGCATAATGTTCCAACATTTTACATGAGATGCATTAGGCATAAGGGCCCTCTAGAAGACCTATTATAAGGGAGAATTCATGTGTACCAAGGTACCAAATCCATAAATTATAGTGATTCCCAACATTATTACATTCCTGAATGATGGTTATGTACCTACCTAGAACAATTTTAATTTCCTCAATGAAGTAGTCTAATTAACCGACATCCAAAAAGTGGTGGAACCAGGTAGTGTTTCATGAAAAATATCATAATCTTTGAGGGATACCCGGACATGGTGATGAGTTCTAAAGAGTAATCCATAGAAATATGAACTGACATCCAATTATACTATTTCTATTAATGAGGATACATCTACAAAGAGGTTATTAACGTTTCATACCATTGAAATGATGGAACTTGGGGAGTAACGTGAAACCAAGAAAACATCTAAAACTCATGAGAAGGGTGTGAAAACAACAGAATAGAAAACATACACATATAATGAATATTAATGATATTTATATCATGGTTTAAATAATTTATATAATGATATAATTATATGGACAAAATATATTACATATAAAGACACAGACAAAGAATACAATAGATATTACCAGAACAAAAACCGTAACATAAAATTGTGAACAAGCAGCTAATATAATATAATAATAAAACCATATATGGTATTATATATAATAATATGGCCTTTAATATAATTATAATCAACATTTACTTTTTATATATTATGTTTTTATGAGTAAAATTTTTTCCAAGACAATATGTAATATAATTTCATCTATCTTTTTATTTTCCTGATATTGATTATCAATTCCCCAACCATTACCTTTGTGAGGTGTTTGTACTACCTATTGATGCTTTTTACAATACATATAACTAAATTTTTGGGTATTTATATACATATTTTTTGAATTTTCTATCATGGTGTTTATTTTTCAAATGATACCAAATTAGTGATATATTTTTCTCTCAATTCCACTTCATTTAGGAAATAGTTTTGTTATTGTCCTACCTGATTTTTTAAATAATATGTGACATGTTATATCTCTAATATTTTAATTTTCTTGATATTTTATGATTCAGTAATTTTAATTTTCATACATGGATAGTATGATCCAAATTTACCATGTGGTAAGAGTTTATTAAAACAATCTCATCAGTTTTTCAGATTGTTAATGATTATACTTCATTTGATGAAATTGTTTTATCAACCTATAAATAAATCTCATTATATTTCATACACTATGGTTATTTATCTAATATACAATCAAGGATACCATTTTCCCACACTTTGGTACATTACCAGATAGAGAAAGTGCTTTTTATGGAATCCTGACTTGACCATATTTTCGGTCAGAAATCATTATTCCATCAAACCATGTTTTCAAAAAATAATAGTTTACATAAATATTTCAATATTCTCCTAAGATCTATAAAAGAAAAACATTCCCATGTTTTTAATTAAGAAAGGTTTCTTCAAATAGATTATTATTTAATTTTTCCATTCCTGGAACATTTCTATCATTTTTACGACCAAAAAGTAATGTTTAGAGTGTATGGATTTAACTCGACATCATGACCGATATTTACTTGATGATTCCATTTCTATATTAAAAATATATTTTTCTAAAATATATTTTCCATAAAATTGTATAATTTCATTTTATATGGTTTTAATTGGAAAAGGATATCAAAAATGTTTTATTTTTATAACCTATTCATTTAAATGTTTTCAAATCTTTTTTTAAAGAAAAATGTTTTCAAAATATGCATTATATTTTAAAAATAATGTTAATCATTGTAAAGATTATTTTATACTTTTATAATGTATTTTCTATGAAATAGTTTTTTTAATATTTTTAATATTTCATTATTAGTTTTAAAAATATATCTAATGAAATGTTTATAAATTTTTTTTCAAGATTTAATTATAATTGTTCAATTATCTTTTAATGATTTTTTTTTTCAAACTGATTTAAAACTTGTTTCATATGTATTCATGGGAAATTGTTTTCATAATGTTTTGATTATTCATTTATAATTTTTCAGGGAAAATGATATTCAAAATGATTTCAAGAATTATATATCGGTTCTCATGTTTATGTTTAAGTAATGGGTTTTCAAATGGATTTACGTTTTAAAAATAATTTGTCATTCATGGAAAGATATTTACATCACGATTTTTTTTAATAGATATTTATAATTTATTTTCCATCTAAGATGAAATATGTTTGTTTAACTCATGCCCTTATGGGGAAATGTTTCAAAGGCTCCATTCCAATTAAATATATAAATGTTATATGATTTTTTTTAAATGAAATTTATGAAAACTATTTATCATTCATGGGATATATACCTATGAAACCCACTTCTTTTCCCTTGTTATGTTTTTGATGAAATGATTATGAAACTTGTATCTTTATCCACATGTTACTATTTGATTACATTCATATGATACCAATGTCTTTTCAGGGGTTATGATATGAATGGTGATATTTTAGTGGACAATGTATGTATGATTTTACTATGACATGGGTGGGACTGATATATACCTATAATGAATTTGGAAATGATTTATATCTCATGAGATAATATCAGTTAGTCTTGGGAGTGAACCATGACTACTAAGATGACCATGTGAGTGAACAATTATAACCATGTTAGTATGATGAGTGAACTCATGCTAATAAGATAGTAAGCTGAGTGAACCATGACAACTAAGATCGTATGGGGAGTAAATCAATACTACTAATATGATCATGGCAGTGATGCCTTGGATATTATGGAAATCAGGTAATATGCTTTTGTTTTTCCCATAATTCTATGATTAATTCCAATGTTTCTCATTCTTGGATTATGTTTTTTATTTTATTATGATTCATATCTTTTTAACAACTATTATTTATTTGATGAATTAGTGTTATGATATTTTGATATTATGGGTACAATATTATAATGTTATGATCTTGTTCTCATACCCATATTCTCAAATTTATGCTTACATGTTTCCAATGATTACCCTTATTTAGAATTAAAGCTCACCCATTTTTATATTTCTTTCCACAGTTTATATAGTTATATTTCATGTATGATATGTATATATGGGGTGATAGTCTTGGAGAACCTAGTGAGAGACATCAAACCTCTGTTATGTACAGGTGTTTATGCTTCTATGATTCCAAATGCACAAAAGTAATACGGTATTTTGACATATGTTTGTATTAAATTTAATGACTTCTGGAATAGTTCTGTAATTTATATGTATGTTATGACTTGCTCATTATATTATTAGTGAACAATAAGGGGTATCATAAAATCTATCAAATTGGGTCATCACATCCTTATCCTCTACAGTGTCTAAAAGCCTATTTCCAACCACTGATATATTCATTAGTCTGGGATGGGATAAATAATATGGGGAACTTTTGGCATTGTAAAATTAATAATAATTTAAATTCATCCTTGTAGAGCTAAAAAAATTTATCACACCACTGATGTTGCAAGGGGTGTTTCCTTGTTGATGATGGAATACGATTTGATAAAGGAATGCAATGACCAATACAAAATAATTCATGTGTTTTCCTTCTCAATGCTACATTAACACGACCATCATACTTCCATGGATACCTGAATGCTCATCCCCGTATAAAAAACCATTCATTCAAAAACATGGGAATAAATCAAACATACCTAAGACTGAACAAGATATTCATGTTCACTCAGTTACCACTAGATGTTTTGTCCAGTGATTAAAATATGTCCCAATACGGTCCAACACTATCATGGGCCAGTATATAAGGCCACTGATTTGGGCACATGGTTTTTAGAATGACAGCAATAGCAAATGAATTATTTTCATACAACTATTTAAATAGATGAGTAGAGACATCATATACTCCTTCTCCAACTTCCAATTTTTAATGGTGATCATTTCACTCACAAAAATAGGTACCTTCAAGGGATCATGCCAAAATTTTGAAATAGGAAAGAACAAGTTGTATATCTCTCATATAAGTATAATCCCAAAAAATTGATAGATGTACCACATGAAGATACCTTCCTCACAATGAGATAATTTGATGGTGTTACTATAAAGGCACCAATGGATAATCATTTCTCAAAATATACCAGGATGGTGATATTCAATGTAATGGAAAATCCATATGAATTATTTAAGTTAGACCTTGTATATCTAATTAGTGAATTCTATCTATCTTTTCAAATCGAATACAAGGCATTCACATTTTTTATAAAAATTTTCGTGAGGTTGGAGATACTATTTCAAGCTCTATCAGTAGCCTAGATTATTCAAAGAAGTTTAAAATACACTTGATTAGTTATGAGTGATAGGTAAATTAATGAAATCATAACCCTCTAATAACAATAGAGTGTTTTCCATCATATATGAAAAACCATGTGTTGAACTACGATCATGTGACCTTCCATGGATATTATTATTTGAATGTAGTGATAATAAGTTTACACTCTTCATGAAGGTAGATTTTTGATCGAAGGAGGGATGAAAGAATCACATAGAAAAGTGTATCCATATAGATGAATTTAGTGGGATATGTTATAATCATATTTCTCAGATTAGAGGAATCTATTTAGAATATTTTTATCAAAATACATGTGATATGGGTTGTTGGTGTTGCAATTTCAGGCAATCAAGTTACCTAGATTGTCCCCTTATGGGAAACATTGATTGGAACTTGAATTTAGCTAAAAAAATGTGGCATATTTTTTAGATTTAAAATAAATTTCTTCTCAAAAAAACACATAGTAACTCAAAAAACATCATTCACATTACAACTACCTATAATGGATTTGTTGATTTGATAAATCATTCGTGAATCACATAACTCATGATTATATCATATTTCGAATATCCTCGTACATCATTATGCAATCACATGAACCCATGGAGACACGAGATCATGTAACCCGAACATGGTCACATGAGTGGAATGATATTCCATTGATCATATGATCAAGTGAGAAGATCCCCCAAACCCTCAAGAAAATCACAACATTCATGGACAGTGAACCCAAAGATACCAAAATATAGATCATAGTTTGTTCGAATGAGAAATTGAGAAATTGAGATATAACTCAATGGTATTTGTGAAAGGATGATCAAAGTGTGGTTTTTTGATCTATTCTTGCGGATGGGTATTATGGTAATGTAAGACAATGAGAGAAATGAGATATTTCTATGAAGGAATGATTAGAATGTGAAATTAATGGATATCATTCCCCTTATATATAGTGAATATCACATAATAGCATGCACCACCCAAGTCACTGATTCATGATAGCATGAAAGAATTAAATTAGAATTTACATTCCTCATATATAAACCCTTTCCCTAACTAATGTCACTCATGAGGGTGGAATTTGTTGATTCCCACAAAATGATCATTGGAAATTTAACAAAAGATCAATTACATTAATATGGATATTATTTTACCAAAAAAGTAAATGAAGGATCAGTTAACCAAGGGTCACAGATAACAAGAGACTATAAAAAGCATGCGATCACATGACCATCATATGTTCAGTTGAAATAACCAAGTACAATCCATATCTTGTAATAGATATCATGAAGTTATTTCAACAATCCCATATGATCTCATAATCGGACCACATATAAGTTGTGAGCATGTGGTGGTAGCCGAATAAGATCCCTCATGTCATGCAGTTTGTCAACCAGTGGGCACTTGACAACCCATATGATAATCCATATAAAATAAGAGTAAAATTTACTAAAGGTCGAGGCCTCTAGAGGATGTAATACTAAAGTAATAGATCACTAATGGGATAAAATATTGTACTCGACAGCATTCAATAAAACTCATGAGTCGCCCAAGCCTTTATAAAATAACACAATGAAAATGAAATGGTAGGAGGTTGGAGACACATTCTATAATAAATGATACATGATTAACCTTGACGATATGCAAAAAACTGCCTGACCCGGATGACATGTTCACCTAATCTCATGAGAGCCTTCCGGCATGTCATCCTCATCACATGAAGAATATCCTGTATTTCCAAGTGACCACACACTTCCCCTTTGTCACCTTAAAGGAATATAGGTGGATCATTCCATGAAATGCTCATGCATCTCCATTGAAATTTTATTGTTCACGCGATGCATCATCAAGAGGTGGAGTTTTTTCTACAACATTACACATGAAACCTCACTTGACTCCCGAGAATTGTAAAATAATCACAGTTAATAAAAAAATAGGAGGATGGATTCTCTCATTGTTGTAAAACTCATGTCACGCACTTAATATTTCTTTAATATAGTCTCATAGGACTCTAGGACCAATAAGACTAATACCACTAAGCCCCTTATAAAATCCATCCTTGCCTTGTAGAAATTCCAATCCAAATAAAACATAGATCATGAAAAAGCAATTCGACAATTTCCCATGATCTCATGGATTCACGTGGACATGTCAATATGAAAACATGAAAGATTTTCAACATAAACACATCATTCTACAAAATCCAAATAAAATGAAGATAATACAATAATGGATGCATTGATGGGATTGACTCTTGGTCACTGAAAATCAGGAGACAACCCAAAAGAGATTCAGAAAATAGAATCTCGAAGATATGTGACACTGAAGCCCTATGACGACACCAGCTTGGAATTAAACTATGTGTACCAGATAATTCAGAGAAAATCTATGTTGGTGAGGCTTATAAATTCCATACCATATAATGAAAAATGATCCTTTGTCTAGAGCGACTAATAAGAAAATTCTTAAGATGATAATTTGTCCCCTTCCATCCTTGTTCTAGACCAAATATCATAGAGCGGTGGATATCACAACCAAAAGGCTTTAAATAGGTTTGATACTAGTGAATATCTTAAGAAAACATGTAACATGTTTAAGTATCTAAAATGGTCACACATAGATCATGTGAATGTCTCCTTTGAGGACATGTGAAGACCATCCTACATGCCTTCTAGGTTCAATGAGACTCAAAATAAGTTAACAGTCAATGAATCTAAATAATTTTCAACATAATGTAAAAAAAGAATGAAGATGGGAGACTTTCTCCTGAACCACCCTGACATATGACAACAATATTAAATATTTATAAAATCTCATGACACTACCTCATTATACAATATTGGTTGTGTGATATCCTATGGACATGTTAGAGGAAGTCTCATGGTACCCCTCAGTTATGCCACCAAATTCTCATGAAACCCTCCAGGATCCCATTAATTTCCCCAAATTTCAATCAAATATGTCACCTGACTCATATAATGGAAATAAAACATATTATTGGACTCTCACAGTAAAAAAAACTGCTTGACATATGGCGGCATCATGTCCCTCGAACACGCCATCATGGCATCACAATGTCCACTAGACCTGTCATCCAGGACATGTGACAACCTTCGAGACATGTCACATTGACTCTCACGAAAAACTCTATACGTGACATCCAACTCTCATGATGAAACCTCAGAATGTTATATGAATCATGATACACCATATGGTCAATTCATCTTGGTTATATGTTTCCTTCAAGGGTCTATAATCCCGGTTTTTGATCATCTCTAGGAATTCCAACCTTGATCATGTGAAGAACACTAAACATTTCGTACATATTTTGAAAAGTATTAAAATAAACTCAACTAGATCACCATATTATCCTCAAACATGTTAAGAAGTTACTCTCTTATATTCCATGTATGGAATAGATTCAATCTAATTGAAAATAAGCATATTCCCATCGAGCATTTAGGTGAAATCACCAGGAATACCAAGACCAGATAACCGAGACTATCATTGGTGTGTAATCCATGATTAATAAGTCACACTCAATGTGCATTCCCTAATTAAATAAAACATATGATACATCCCAATTATAAAGTAATAATTAGTATGTAACCCCGATCAAGGGATATTTTACAAATCGGATTCCGACAATAACGATGATACTTTGGAATCCTCTCCGAGGTTTGAGCTCTATATTAATCTTAAAAAGGCAATTACAAGTGGATAAGTCTTCAACCCATAGGGAACGAGGACGATCATTTTCCATTCATTGTTTCTCAAAATTAAAATGGATCATGTGGGCTTATAGAGTTTCAAAAATCTTATCATCTCCACTATAAACATCAATATGGACTAAAGAAACATCATTACGTAAGTCCAAGTCCATTGAAATCCGAGGAATCATATTCCTTCCATAACTCAAATACGTTGGATGTCTTCTAAAGGCCTTAGCCTGAACTGAAATGTGAATCCATATCATTGCAGGTCCCACCATTTTGCATAAATTTAAACCATAATTAACCAAACCATTCCATGGCCACACCATTATACCACATTCAATAGTGGACTGGGATCAGCTAAACTATGATGAAAATGATTCCTTGCATAAAAAAGATAAGGGGGATGTATCTCTATGGGTGGTGATCCATATTTAACATCCCAAGAATTTTCCCAGTACATAATTTCCACATTCTAATGTAGTGAGAGTGATTTATTTCAATCCCCTGTTTCTCACAACGATCATAGCACACATGATCCTAGGGAGTTTCAATTGTAATATTACTCACATCACGAATTCCAACCATAGAGGGAAATGCCTATATGTAAGCCCTCTTAGGTCCATGATATAAACCTTCACCATTTTAAGACATCTATCATGGATCAATTCCCATGGGAGTGCATAATCTTTTGGAACAATGATTTATGCACAATCCAGGATATGTAAGATTCCTTTCTATGTACTGAGATCAAATAGGCACCCTAATAATTTTAGGTTATTCCATTTATCAATCATTTAAACCACCAAGACCAAATTAGTTCAATATGATGATCATAATACATCATCTATAAGTGCACTAAGAAATCAAGAGAACTACAAAAAAATTGATTCTTGACATAATCGGGACACATAGGATGTCTCCCTAAGGAATTGATGTTTAGTATTTGGTGCCTCACATCACTCATATATTTATATTCTACATACTATTAAACTATCCATGTTTAAATAACTGCATGGTTCTTTATATAAATAACTAAAATATGAAGTATGCCTCATAATGGCTGAATACCTTTTTTTTATTGTTAACCACCACCCTACATGACATCAAATTCAGATGCAAATGGCCATAAGGCTTTATCTCACAAAGCATATACCGATCACTGGGGAAACTAATAAAGAACCTTAGATACATATATAAGGATTCATAGAGAGTATCTACATATTTTTCATGTAGTTTTACTTATCCCATAATTTTTTTTGTATGAGGCCTCATACTAGGATTAAGAAGGAATTCACAAACATATCATATTTTTATAAGAGAGTCCGAGTGTATGAAATAATTACCCTCCAAATGGGTGCGACAACCCTGACCTCCCAAATTTTTGACCAACACGAGTCCCCAATAATGATAGGTTCTAAAACCCTAGTCAACCACTAGCCTTTAGAAATATGGTCTGTAATATGTTACAAATGAAGGAACCATTAAGAGATTCACTATTGAAAATGACACGCACAATTAGAAAGATGTCCCAAAATAAAAAAATGGAAAAGTAAATTTTGAGAGATCCCAACTCTAAATATCAAATCATTGAACACCATAGACAGTAAAATGCGCCATATATACCTTAGATACTCTATAATCACCATCGAACAATATATTGTCTATATAATACACACCATGTATAGGAATATACCATCATATCATGAATATATAGATTCCTGGAAAGACAACCAAAAATAAGAAGGGGTCAGTAAGAGATATTCTATGAAATAGAATGATATATCAACCAAAAAAAGAAAGTAACAAAATCCAATTTCATGGTTATAAATATAAATAAATATATATTTCCAAAAAACTATCCTAATTAGGGAGAAAGGTGAAATCCATCTCACATACCTATCTTAGAAAGAGTGCTAAAAGATCCATTTGTCAAATATTGATTCCCAACATCTTGTGTGTTAGTCTAATGAAGAATCTTAGTCTAGACACACCTCACCATTTCCCCCACATAGTATAGGGGAATAGTCCCTATGTAGAGGACACATTACCTATTATAACTAGAGGGTTCCACATACTGGTCAATTGTAGAATCATGCCATGACTCCATTGGACGGTTCAACACACTAGATAACTAGATGACCCATATCCTATCCTGGAAGTTGGGTTTCTCTATAATGGATATGGACCCATGTTATGATTCCATAGGATAGTAATATTAAATAAATTACAGATGACCCATTCCCTATCCAAACAGGAGGGTGCCACTCTAGTAATTAGTTGAGAACTAATGCATTAACCCATCATGAGGGTGCCAATATAGTAATTGGTATAGGACCCATTCCCTCATACCATAGGAGGGTGCCACTTTAAAATTAGATAGAGGAACAAAACACAACCCAATAAGAGGGTTCCACATTACAGATAGCTAGATGATCCATTACCAATCAGAGTATAAGGGTGTCACTGTAGAGACCCGAAGCTTGACGTACATGGACATTACATTACTTTTGCGGAATACTTAATACATAACAGAAACAGACACACAAGGATCGTAATAGTTTAGTGTCTTTGGAAACTCGGAATAAAATCTTCTAATCGTGGTGAAAGATCTTCAACATCTCCCAGTAAAGATCTTCCCTTTTTTTCTTACCTAAAACCTTTCTTTATATCCTGGGGAAAAGAAAATATAAAAGGGGTGAGCTCAAATGCTCAGTAAGGGTACGCATGGATAAAATAAAATATACAATATACATTTGAACTTAAAAACATGAACATAATGGTTAAACATCAAAAGCTTGAGCAATGACATAAAACATGGAAGTACGTAAGGCATAGATCATAAAGAAACATTAATAATGATAAAATAGAATGGGAAAAAACATGTAATTGTGTCAACAATTAAGCACATGATATTATTTCCATATTATCCAAGGAATTGCTGCCATGACCATCTTAGTGGAAAAAGTCCCTTTCTGAATCGAGTTCACTCCTCGTTCCAGTCCTGTATTACTGAACCGGTTTAACTTTCCATTCCAGCCATGTCTATCTCATGAGATAAAAATCTTTACCCAATGCATTGGAGGAATATATAGTTCCCACCCATCTCATATTGAAATCATTCATTCGTGTGACACAATATAAGCATAAATCATTCATCATAACCCGAGAATAAAATGAGTTTCATAAACATCATTCCATCATAACGTAATCCCTACAAATAAATTGGATATCATTTCATCATTAGAAAAGTGAAACCATGTAAATCATAGAGAAATGATACTTGAAACATACACATGTGAAATAATGTCATCTTAGATGAAAATGGTTTTGATAAAACACTTGAAATGAATTCTTGAGGAAAATATCCTTTTTTCTTCAAAATCATTTTATTTTCACAAAATTTCATGCAATTTTAAAAGAAAAGGATTCTCTTGAAAATTTTCATGAAATATTTTGGAGGAAGCTACATGAAAACAATTCTTTATAAAACCGTAAAAATCCTTTCATGCCGTATACGTTAAAAAAAACATTCTTCTCAAACTTTTGTCAGAAAAGTCAAAAATTACCTTGTAGGGTAAATAAAACAAAGATTCCTTCCATACCATGGGGTAAAAGTCAAAATGGGTAAAAATAGACTTTAAACATACATGAATACACTTTTATAAAACATGGACATGGATGATAGAAATAACCCCAGTAAATACTTAAGAATAAGCATTCTCAGATAAAAATGAGATTTGCAAAATTATCCCTTACCTTATGTATGATATGATTCGTATGTATCCTAACCTATTGTATAATGATTTATATAATGTCATTTACTTATTAAAGAATCATATTCATTGTTATGATATCATATATGGTTTACTTATGAATTTAAATTACCCGTTCTTTTTTAAATTCCATGTTAAAAAGTGTTTTGGGTAAATCGTTTCATTTTTCGTCTGTGTTTTGACTTGTAATTATTCATATGATTACTTAAATCATGATTACTTAATTCCAGAATATAAATCATGATTTTTATATAATATATATTCATAATATACATATATATAGTAGATCGATAAATGGGAAGAAATACACCATTCATGGAGACGGTAGGCCGTACGTACGCATGAACGCTGTTTTCGTTTCCTTATTGAGTTGAATGGAATTAAGTAGATGACATACATATATATATATATACATAAATCCAGTAGCTTTTTAATGTCATATATTTCATTATTATTGCTTATATATACTTTATAATCATTCTTAAATGGTTAACATGGAGAATGAATCTCATCGCGTCGTGGAGACGGTAGTCCGTACTTACGCAAGAGCGATGATATCGTTCCCATAATAATTTAATTGAATCGGATAGGATGATATGATATATCATAATCAGTATAATGTTATAATAACTGTTTATAGTTATTCTTTACACCATTATACCCATCCATGTAAGGTGGTGTTGGAAAAACAAATTACACCATGGCGTGGAGACGGTATTACGTACGTACGCACGCGCGGTGATTTCATTCTCCGTAGGATGGATAGATGGTGAAATATGGTTGTTTCATACTTATAATAACATATCAGTATATGAGTGATACTGATGTTATTATTTCATAATGAAACAACTAATGAATAAGAAGTATAAGAAGAAATAAAGTTGAAAGAATCGGTATTGGACATTACCTCTTCTTTGAAGCCCCTCTTTGTGACCTGCACTTAGGGCACTAAAATTGGTCTTTGAAGAATACCAGAACCTCTAGGGTGTTTCTAGGGAAGTGGAGAAGAGAATTTTTCATGGGTTCGCCGAGCATGAAGGCTCAAATGGTTGTGAGGAAGGGAGGGAGGAGGTTCCCTTTTATAAGGGAGGAGAGGGGCACCTTTGGAAATATTAACAATATTAACTTATAATAAATCTAACCACACTTAAAAACCTCCAAAAAATGACTACTATTCGAATATTAGATGAGATATGGTTGTAATCTCATAATCCAATAAAATTTAGACATGTTAGGAGTTTATTTTCAACATTATCAACTTGATTTATCCTTATTTAATCAATTTAATTTTATTTGTGGTAATAACATTCTAAATTTTAAATTATAATAAATAATTACTTATTTATTGTGAATTTTCCATAATCGGATACTTTATAACATTTTATACCATATAAAGTAAAATTTATAATTTTTAAATATTTTTGTGATTTTTAAACAATTTTATAATATGTTATTTTTATAAAATAATATAAATGTCAATTTTGACACTATTCATTTATTTGAATTTAAATAAAATATATACAGAATATATGTTCGAACGAAAAGCGTTAATTGATTTATAAAAGTTCATATGTGTCTATAAAATTAGTGGAGAACATTAAATAGTTCATATATTATTTATTTTATTATTTTTAAAACCATTTATTTGGTTTACCTCTTAATAAAATAATTACTACAACATTTTTGTATAATTATTTAATATACTTATTTGTTGCATAAAAATTAAAAATAAAATCCTATAATGAATAAAAATCTATTAAATTTCACAATAAAACTTTTACTTGAATTTATCATCTTAAAATCATAATATTTAAATTGTTATATTTATTGAATTATGAAGGTGACAACTTTGGCATCATTTAAAATAAAATAATATAAGTGTCATAATCACTTTTATAAGACTCCAAACGGTTATATATTAGTTCATTGGATGAGTAAGGTGTAGATATACACTACCAATAATTTTATTTCAGGTTTGTGGGCCTTTTAATGTGTATTATTATTTCAATAAAAACTATATTACTGATTTTTCACTTAATAAATAATTTCTGCATCATTGATGTATCACCATTAATGACAATTATTTAATCCCTAAAAAATCTAAATAAATTATCATGATGTATATATTTTTATTATTTTTCTGGAGACTATTCAGGTTCGAAGTTATATGATGTTTATCACTAAATTAAAATTATTATACTTATAAGAGTTAAGAGAGTGACATGTTGTCACTTTCTTTGGTTTTAATAATAATTAAATTATTTTCATAGTCAAAAGTCCATAAAATGAATCTAATCCGACCCTTAGGTGATATGGGTCTACTTGTATCCATCCAATAGAATTTTGTCATGTGTTAGGGTAATTTTATAATATTATATTTACCCTTAATTACCCGATTTACCTTTAACTATGGTAAATAAAATTTACCATAGTTACTATTCATAATTCCCCAAAAAAAGTAGCCTATTAACATAATTTGGACCCACTGATTACAAATATGGAGTCCATTTTTTGAAATTCAATACACAAAAGGTGCAGAAATTAAATTAAAATTAATCCCGTTGTCGAATGAAAACGGGTTTTTGATTAAAACATTGCAAAAGATTGAATTGATTTAACCTACGAATTCAATGTAAAATCAATTCTAAGGGCATACATTATATTAAATGGTAAAAATATATTCTATTTATACTTTAAAAACATTAAATACTATAATTTAACCATACAAATTATTGCAATGAAAAAAGTTGTTTTTAATTAAAATATAGCGTTTTTTTACTATTCATCAAAATATGTAAGTTACCAGAATAATATGAAAAATTTATCCAAAGTAAATTATTATTTCTTTATTCCAAAGAAGAATTTTATTTTTTTAAAATTGAACTTATAAGCATGTCATAAACTATATTTAAGGTGGGTGCGTCATCAAAAGGCGGCAAAACTGCATTTTTTGAAAACTTCTTATTTTACCGGAAAAATTTATTTTATTCTTATACCATGTTCTAGAAAATGTGTAAGATGAATAATAATGTTTTAAAATTCAAAATATAGTTAATAATATATATAACGTCTACTTCATAATTATATTATAATAATATATCGTTGTTTAGTAAAACCCGATATTGCGTACAACACACGCTATCGAGGAAAGTCGCAATTGCGTGTAATGCAAGCCAAGTCAGGGTTGTGTGTTGTGAATCAATCCTTCGTTGTTTCATATAACATAATCCGACCATATTTCATATATACATTTAATATATATATATATACTCAAGGTTGAGTAGAATAACTATTATCAAAATTGTGTGTAACACGATCCAAGAATAGTGTTGCGTATACTGCAAGCTAATACGGTGTTGCGTATAGCGGAATGTAATCTTGGTGTAGCATACAACACAAGACATTAATGAAGTTAAAAGAATATTTTTCATAAATTCTCAGGGTGTTACATTCTACCCCCTTAAAAATAATTTCTCCCTCAAAATTCGTCGGGGTTATAAATGGTTTACAACTTGAAAGTATGTTTAATATAAAACCACTTCATAAAAAGGAATACCAAAACTTGTCTTTAAAAACTAAATTTTGAAATGTAACCGTTACCCATATTAACTCATCACTGGGTTTCCATGTAGGAGATCATAGGTGAAAATATGGACATGGAAGAAAAATATAACCATCAAGTTCTGATGGAGAGTGGTAGAGAACATGGCTATGAAATAGCCAAAAATCACAAAGCCATAGATTTGTGATGATCTAAGGTACCATCTGATTCATCGGATATAAGGTCACTAGGACACCATTTTTGGTTTTCAATATCATTTCCCTAATGTTGATGAATTAAAAGAAATACTTACATGATTTTGGTATAATCTCACTATTGTTCGTGAATTGAACAATTTACACTTCATCCCTTAAAGAAATGAAGTTGAATTTGTTATTCATGATGTGTTAGCAGATCATGTGATAGAATGACGGGTCATTCCATCTGTCTCAAACAAAAGGTTAGGAAAAGTTATTAAATATACACAAGTCGATCTATAGTGAGATTAATCATATATGGTTCCTAAAATGGACTTATACTAAATATATCATACTGATTAATATAATAAAACAAGTTTTTACTAAACAGGGACTTCTTGTAGGCCAGTGGTAGGCGATAAAGGCCAGTCGCAATTCGGTTATGGGTTCGATTCCCAAAGCCTTATCCGACGCGATGGGCTTTTTCCCGTCCAGCAGGTTGTCCTTTTTCTAAAACTAAATTACCATAACATCCCATCAATAATATCGAAAAAAGTTATATCCTTAATCAATACTAAATTATGTCTAACATAATCCATTCCAATTTTTATATAAAATACTTCGATCCATGGTCATAGTATAAAGAAAACGATTAATTGAAATGTCATCAACCAACCATAATTTATACCCCATATATCTTGTTGGTCACATTCCAATCATCTGAATACCTTAATCATGTATTCTCTTGAAAAATGAATACCCATTAAACCTTAGTGAAAACATAAATTCTGTCAAAATTTAACTCTTTCCACATACCAAAATCCAAAAATTCTATTTTCTCAAACCATGATATAACCTTCTCCTTATATCAGTCATGAGCTCATGAATACTATCAAACATTTAATTTTATCCTTATCCCTTCATTATGTGCATATCATCTACTTTCCAAAAATATCTGAATAACCTTTCATGGTTACTGGTACCATTTATCATACACTTCCAATACTTAAGGAAAGACAACAGTATAACAATCCTTAGATGTATCTTTATTCCATAGTACCATGATATTACTTATACGACATTACACATGATAAACATGTAATCATTCCACTGCTTTAACATCCCAAGTAAGTAATGAATAATAGATATTTTTATCTATGTCTATTAATGATTAAGATAGTGTTATAGAGGCTTAAAATGAAAATAAATACAATCTTATGCATGGAATACACTAATATTCTTAAAAGATTGTTTTAGTGCCTTTTGATGGAAAACCATTTTTGAATCTATATTTTGAAAATTTTATAAACTATGTTTGTCAAAATAAACTTATTCTTTATTATTGGGACATCAAAATTTACCTTGTGTGAATATTTGGTATTTTTCTGACAATGTTCATTTTTTTAATGAATAGTGAAAAATACTGCATTTTACATCAAAACTGCTTTTTAACCTTATTTATTTATTTGATTAGATTATGTTTTGAATTGGTTTTGAAGTGAAATTAGAATATATTTTTACCATTTTATCCAATGGTGGTCATTGTAATCAATTTCACTTTGAAATTAGACTTAAACTGGTGTCAATCTTTTGATACTTATTGTTTTGTAAAAACACGCTATTTGCTCTGGCAGCGGGAATTAATTATTGAATTAATTAATGAGACTTATATGATTTTAATTTTGTAAAATGGACTTCATTTTTGAATTCGGAATATCAAATATAGCTTAGGGTGAATTTTTGGAAATTTTCTGAAAAACATCAATTTTTGATGAATAGTGAAACCACTAAGTGGTAATCAAGCAAACTGCTTTTTCAGTTAAATGAAAGTTTACCACTAATGTGTATTGAATTTTGAAAATCCGACATACATGGTTGTCATTAAGAAGTAAAATGTGGTTCAATGAGATTAAAATAATTTTTTGGTGAATAGTAACTTATTAAGTTTTTAATCGCGATTAGTGGTAATTAGTGTACTTTAAGGTATAAATAATTCTTTAATAATATGAAATGACCTAGACACATGTACCAACCATATTGGTTGTGTCATGGCAGACCAATACAAGCCATGGGTCAACTTGGGGACCCCATGGAGACATTTTGGTTGGGAAATGACATAAATAACTTTTTATTAAATGTTAAAGTAAAAATGACACAAACAAGAAATGTTTTACGAAAACAATTTTTATATGGGGTTATAAAGATAAGATATTTGATTATAAATAGTCATTGGAAAGCTAAAAGGATTTCCTACATCATAGTATTTGTTTTATGATTTTTAGACATTAAATAAATTAAATTATTTATGACATAATCATGATGCTGCGATGACATCATTATTTGACGATTTAAATAAAATGGAATGATAATGTAAAATATATGAACTACACATGGCCAAAACCAATTGGATGAGTGGATTTCAAACCCTTATCACCTTATCCACGAATTGTATCAATGTGGGACTTTTTTAAACCGAAACACATTTTCAAATAAAGTAATATTTCTTTACTTTCCAAAAGTGCCCCTCCTCTCCTCTTATAAAAGGCCCCCACCTCTACCTCATTTCACACACTCCTCGAGACTTTGGCTCGGCCAACCCCTGCCCATTTACTCTCTCCACATCCCTCTCCTCATCTTAGAGGATTCTCTTTGGGATTAATCCTTTCAAAGGAAGCCTTTAGACTCAAATCAAAAGGAGATACACTTTTAAAGGTAATTCATTCTCTCATGTTCATTTGTTTTATTTTGCTTCTCCAATCCCCTAAAATCTTTTTATTTACTTATTTTGTAACAACAAAAGTATCCTAAATATACAAGGTTGTTGTTATAATATTTATTTGAGATAAACTCTCACACAACTACGTCAAATGGTTAAAGAACATACAGTTTCCGTGGATGGCGAAATTCTGCCTCCCGTAACGATGATTGTTCAACACTCATTTAACACCTTCAAAGGTGAACATTATGATGTCACTATTTTTATATATGATATATAATATGTTTATGTTTTCCTTAAGCTTCTGTTTGTTTTCATTTTGGGCATACCTTTATGGTTTCCATTATGGGTAAACACGATATCTTCATTTTAGGAAGTGCGGACTACCGCCCCCTCAAAGTGATTTGATTCGTTAAATACCATATGTGGGACATATAAAGGATAGAACTATGATATTATATATGATATTATACTGGAATTATAATATACCTTTATATCATTATGATTCCATTCTATAAAATACGAAATAGAAATGAAAGTAGCGTTCATGCGTACGTACGGCTTACCGTCTCCATGAACGGTGCATTTCATTTCTTACCTCTAAATGATTATGTAATATTATAAATGCAAGTATGTACTGGATATATATGACATATATGATATCTACATCATGAATACCATTCTGGATATAATGAACCTTTGACCAAATTAACAACATGTAAGTGTAAGAAGTCTATTTTTGACTTAAGAACCAAATACCGACAAAATGAACATTATTAACTTAACTGATTACATGATGTTCATAACATGGTATAAAAGGAATAATGAACTTGAAAAAAGATTCATAAGAAAGTATAGATTAACTCAAGTTTATTATTCATGATATTAAAGAACGGTCGGGTCAAGTCGGTTACGAGGTATGGGACTTCGTCTCAGTCTCCTTTCATTGAGGCATATTTTATTTTATACACAACATTATTTTATACGGTGTATAAAACCCTTTGACTTTTACATTTATTCAAAAGGAATCTTTTTTATACGAAGCGTTTACTAAACGACAAAAGGGAATTTTGTTTGTCGTACATATGCGGCGACAACGACTTCTCCGCCGTTGTGACCGTTATTTGAGTTTCGTCTTCCTCTACAAGCCATACCTTCTTTTTAAAAGAAAAATAAATACCATGTTTTACTTTTGTTTTATTTTAGTATTGAAAATGGTTTTCATAATGTTTTTATATCAATGTGTTGTATTGATATCTCGTGATTGAAATGTGGAAATTTTATGTTACCTTTATGCATGTTTTATGTGATATGATTATGTTATGGTTCTTGGGAATTATTATGAAGACGGGTGGTTCTGTGATAAACTAATGGCGGGTGAGCCCGTTATAGCTCTCCAATGCATTGGGTAACGCGAAGGAGTGAAACGTTAAGGTTTATCTGAAGAGATTTTAGGTAATATACTGTGATGGGTATTCCAAACGTAACCAAGAGGGTTACTCCCTACGTAAGAATGTTATGAATGCCTCAAGTTACCTTTATGTCTTATGATTTCTATGATTTATTCATGATTTTATGAGGTATGTTAAAGTGCCTATGTTTTATGGGTAAAGTATGATTTCATTCTTATGTATATATGAACTCATGTTTCCTTTCCATGTTTTTTTTATAACCCATACTGAGTTTTTATGCTCATCCCATGTTTTTGAAATGTTTTTCTCAGGTCAACGGAAAGGTACATGATAAGATGATAGAGTCAAGGATGTGTCAAGAAATAATCCATGTTTTATTTTAAATGTGTTTCCATTGATGGGAATGAAGAATACTATCTTTATGTAACCACTTTGTTTATATGTGGAATGTAATGCAAGTTTTATGATATAATTCTCTAAAACTCTAAACCCGAAAAGATCCTCAATGTGTAATCTTGTAATAACTCAAGATTAAGTAAGGTTTAAGGCTGGGGCCTTATAGTTGGTATCAAAGGTCGGTTTAGATTACTTTAGGAGTTAGAATTCTATTAAATGATTATCCAAAAATATTTTTTTTTAAATGATATAGCATTTAAAGATTACCATGTTGCTTCATCTAAGAAATGTTTGTTCAGAATGGTTTTCCGCAGAGGAAATAGGGAAGCAGTGCTAGGAAGGCATACAGAAGGAAATAACCTTCCAAATAAGCATCCAGAAATGGTCGGAATTGGAACTGAACAGTTTGTTGCAGTAATGGAGCAGTTGACTCAAGCGATAAATGGCGATGGTATCCATGCACGAGATCAGCCAGATCAACCGCAGAGGAACATGTCAGTGGTGGAGCATTTCTTGAGGCAACATCCACCATCATTCAGAGGATCATCTGACCCTGTGCTAGAGGAAGGGTGGATTAAAGCATTGGAGAAGATTTTTGATGTCATGGGGTGTTCAGACAATCAAAAGGTTAGCCTTGCTATTTACCGTTTGGAGGGTGAAGCAGATCAGTGGTGGTCTATGGTTAAAAATATCAGGGACGCCGATGAGATTGATGCTCTTGACTGGGATGAATTCAATGGTATGTTTCTTGAGAAGTATTTTCCTAAGGCTGTTCGACTTAGGATGGAAAAGCAATTCTTGGAATTGAGGCAAGAGGAAGACTCAGTGGCTGCCTATGAAGAAAGGTTCACTCGATTGGCACGGTATGCTCCAAATTTTATCCGGGACCTTGATAGTAAAATCAATCGTTTTTACTCAGGATTAAATCAAAAATATCGAATGGAATTATCTTCTCGTGAGTTTAAAAGTTATGAAAAGCTTGTTCGATGTGCTGAGAAGGTGGAAATGGAGTTTGCCGTTGACCAAGTTTTCTATAACAACTAGCAGAAGAAGAGACAAAGGTGGCAGGAGAAAGGTAAGAATTCTTCAAAAAAGTCTGATGGTAAGAGAACTAAGTTTCCAGTTTGTGATAAATGTAGCAAAAGTCATGCTGGGGAATGTCTTCTGAATTCTGGAAAGTGCTACCGATGTGGGAAGATGGGACATAAGGCTCGTGATTGCACTGAAAAGGATCAAGGTGAAGGTAAGAACAAATTTGATTTACAGTTAGTGAAGTGTTATAAGTGCAAAGAGATGGGTCACTATGCAAATGAGTGTCCGACAAGGAGCTTGAGTGATGTGAAGCAGTTAGACTACAAGCAGAAAGGGGTGGTGAAATCCTTTGCAACTACTTCAGCAGATGTCGGGCCATCAAATGAAGTTGTATCAGGTACTTTGTTTGTTTTTTCATATTATGCCAGTGTGTTGTTTGATTCGGGGTCTACACATTCTTTCATCTCTGAAACCTTTTCTAGTAAAATGGGAATACCATCTCATGAAATGACTCCTGGACTTTTGGTAAAAACACCTGGGGGAAGTGTCGAGGCAAAAAGAATTTATAAGAATCTTCCTATCCTTATCTGTGGAAAGAACCTACTTGCAAACCTTATTGTTCTACCTCTAGTAGAGTTTGATGTTATCCTGGGTATGGATTGGCTCTCTATTTACCATGCTAAGATTGAATGTAGAGCTAAAGAAGTTTCTTTTCAGAAAGACTTTCAGTTTGTTTACAGGAATGAACCCTTACTTTTGATAACATATCAAGAGGCCGAGAAACTTGTAAAAGATAGAAATGAATGTTACCTTGCACACGTCGTTGAAAATAAAGGAACTGTTCAGATTAATGATGTGCCAGTGGTAAATGAGTATCTTGATGTTTTTCCTGATGAGTTGCCTGGAATAATACCAGATCGGGAAGTTGAGTTTACTGTTGACTTAGTTCCTGATGCAAAGCCAATTTCAAAACCTCCTTATCGAATGGCACAAATTGAACTTTTAGAGTTGAAGGATAAATTGCAAGATTTATTAGAGAAAGGTTTCATTAGACCTAGCACATCACCATGGGGTGCTCCTGTTTTATTTGTTAAAAAGAAAGATGGTTCTATGAGACTTTGCATTGATTATAGAGCCTTGAATAATATCACTGTTAAGAACAAATATCCTTTGCCTCATATCGATGATTTGTTTGATCAGCTCTAGGGAGCTCAGTTTTTTTCAAAGATTGACCTGAGATCGGGGTACCATCAGCTGAAGGTAAAGGAGGCAGATATTCCGAAGACCGCGTGCCGTACGAGATATGGCCATTATGAATTTGTAGTAATGCCTTTTGGGCTAACCAATGCACCTGCTGTATTCATGGACTTAATGAATAGAATTTTCCATGAGTTCTTGGATATGTTTGTGGTGGTTTTCATTGATGATATTTTGGTGTTTTCTAAAAGTAAAGAAGAGCATGAAAGACATTTAAGGGTTATCTTGAAAACCTTAAAAGAAAAGAAATTGTATGGGAAATTCAGCAAGTGTGAGTTTTGGTTGCAACAAATTTCTTTCCTTGGTCACATTGTTTCTAAAGATGGAATAACTGTTGATCCTGCAAAAACAAAAGTTGTGGAAGAATGGGCATGACCCACAAATGTAACCGAGATTCGTAGCTTCCTTGGTTTGGCGGGCTATTACCGAAGGTTTGTTATAAATTTTTCACGGTTATCTAGTCCAATGACTAAGCTAACTCGGAAGGGTGTTAAGTTTATCTGGACAAAAGAATTTGATGATTGTTTTCAGGAATTGAAAAGAAGATTGGTGAATGCTCCAGTTTTGGCACTACCTTCCAGGAATGGTGAGTTTGTTATATACAGTGATGCTTCATTGAAAGGACTTGGTTGCGTCCTAACGCAGAATGATCAGGTAATTTCTTATGCTTCACGACAGTTGAAAACTCATGAGGTAAATTACCCTACACATGATTTGGAACTAGCTGCTGTTGTTTTTGCTTTTAAAATTTGGAAGCATCATTTGTATGGAGTAAAGTGTGAAATATATACCGATCACAAAAGTTTAAAGTATATATTCACTCAGAAAGAGTTAAACATGAGACAAAGGAGATGGCTGGAATTAATCAAGGATTATGATTGTACAATTCATTACCATCCGGGAAAAGAAAATAAAGTGGTTGATGCTTTGAGTCGAAAAAGTAATGCTTCATTAACAATGTTGTGTTTGGAACGTGATCCTTTGGTTAAGGATTTGATGAACTTTGGCATAGATGTTGTTGGTGCAGGAAGTCCTTCTGTTTTGTTTCAGGTATCAGTGAGATCATCTCTATCAGATAGAATCAAGCAAGCACAGAAGCAAGATAGTGAGTTGCAGAAAAAGGTAGAGCTGGTTCAGAAAAGTAAGTTGCCTGAATTCAACATTGATAATGATTGTGTTTTGAGATTTGGGAAGAGATTGTGTGTGCCTTGTGATTCACAGTTGAAGAGAGATTTGTTATGTGAAGCTCATAGTTCTCCGTTTTCAGTTCATCCGGGCAGTACTAAGATGTATAAAGATATGCAGGAGTATTACTGGTGGGATGGAATGAAAAGAGATATTGCTGATTTTACTGTGAAGTGTTTGACATGTCAACAGGTTAAAGCAGAGCGGCAGTTACCGAAAGGGATGATTCAGCCTTTACCAGTGCCAGAGTGGAAATGGGAGAATATATCCATGGACTTTGTTGTTGGATTACCAAAGACATCTCGAGGTAATAATGCAATCTGGGTTATTGTTGATCGCTTGACCAAATCTGTTCATTTCCTTGCTATACGAGATACTTTCTCTCTTGATCAACTTTCCCATTTGTATCTTAAAGAGATAGTCAGGTTACATGGAGTTCCTCTCTCCATTGTATCGGATTGTGATCGCAGGTTAACTTCTAATTTTTGGAAAGGCCTTCAGAAGTCGTTGGGTACTGAATTAAATTTTAGTACAGCTTTTCATTCTCAATCAGATGGGCAGTCATAACGAACAATTCAGACATTGGAGGATATGCTACGAGCTTGTTCTATGGATTATCAGGGAAGATGGGACCAACATCTTTATTTTGTTGAGTTTTCATATAATAACAGTTTTCATTCCAGTATACAGATGGCGCCATTTCAGGCATTATATGGGAAGCGGTGTCGAACTCCAGCTTTCTGGGATGAAGTGGGTGAAAGGAAGTTGATGGGACCAGAATTGGTAGAAGAGATGGCAGAAAAAGTTCAGCTGATTCAGAAACAAATGAGAACAGCTCAGAGCAGGAAGAAGAGTTATGCGGATAATCGGAGGAAGGATCTATCTTTCGAGGTAGCTGATCATGTTTTTCTCAAGGTTTCTCCTTGGAAAAGTGTGATGACATTTGGTTAGAAAGGAAAGTTGAGTCCAAGGTTCATTGGACCATACGAAATTCTAGAGAGAGTTGGATCAGTTGCATACCGAGTGGCTTTACCACCGAGTTTATCTCAGGTACACAATGTTTTTCACATTTCAATGTTGAGAATGTATATGCCAGATCCATCTCATGTTTTGAGCCCAGAGGTAGTTCAGCTGGAAGAGAATGTATCTTATGAGGAACAACCGGTCCAGATTCTTGACCACAGGGAGCAAGTGTTACGGAATAAGGTGATTAAGCAGGTAAAGGTTTTGTGGAAAAACCACATGATTGAAGAGGCAACATGGGAATCTGAAAATGCAATGAGGGATAAGTACCCCCATTTATTCGATAAGTAAATAAATTGCGGGGACGCAATTTTCTAAAGGGGGAAGGATGTAACATACCATGTAAGTAATGAATAATAGATATTTGTATCTATGTCTATTAATGATTAAGATAGTGTTATAGAGGCTTAAAATGAAAATAAATACATCTTTATGCATGGAATACACTAATATTCTTAAAAGATTGTTTTAGTGCCTTTTGATGGAAAACCATTTTTGAATCTATATTTTGACAATTTTATAAACTATGTTTGTCAAAATAAACTTATTATTTATGATTGGGACATCAAAATTTACCTTGTGTGAATTTTTGGTATTTTTCTGACAATGTTCATTTTTTTAATGAATAGTGAAAAATACTGCATTTTACATCAAAACTACTTTTTAACCTAATTTATTTATTTGATTAGATTATGTTTTGAATTGGTTTTGAAGTGAAATTAGAATATATTTTTACCATTTTATCCAATGGTGGTCATTGGAATCAATTTCACTTTGAAATTAGACTTAAACTGGTGTCAATCTTTTGATACTTATTGTTTTGTAAAAACACGTTATTTGCTCTGGCAGCGGGAATTAATTATTGAATTAATTAATGTGACTTATATGATTTGAATTTTCTAAAATGGACTTCATTTTTGAATTCGGAATATCAAATATATCTTAGGGTGAATTTTTGGTAATTTTCTAAAAAACTTCAATTTTTGATGAATAGTGAAACCACTAAGTGGTAATCAAGCAAACTGATTTTTCAGTTAAATGAAAGTTTACCACTAATGTGTATTGAATTTTGAAAATCCGACATACATGTTTGTCATTAAGAAGTAAAATGTGGTTCAATGAGATTAAAATAATTTTTTGGTGAATAGTAACTTATTAAGTTTTTAATCTCAATTAGTGGTAATTAGTGTATTTTAAGGTATAAATAATGATTTAATAATATGAAATGACCTAGACACATGTCCCAACCTTATTGGTTGTGTCATGGCCGACCCAGAAAAGCCATGGGTCAACTTGGGGACCCCATGGAGACATTTTGGTTGGGAAATGACATAAATATCTTTTTATTAAATGTTAAAGTAAAAATGACACAAACAAGAGATGTTTTACGAAAACAATTTTTACATGGGGTTATAAAGATCAGATATTTGATTATAAATATTCATTGGAAAGATAAAATTATTTCCTACATCATAGTAGTTTTTTTATGATTTTTCGACATTAAATAAATTAAATTATTTATGACATAATCATGATGCAGCGATGACATCATTATTTGACGATTTAAATAAAATGGAAAGATAATGTAACATCTATGAACTACACATGGCCAAAACAAATTGGATGAGTGGATTTAGAACCCTTTTCACCTTATCCACGAATTATATCAATTTGGGACCTTTTGAAGCCGAAACACATTTTCAAATAAAGTAATATTTCTTTACTTTCCAAAAGTGCCCCTCCTCTCCTCTTATAAAAGGCCCCCACCTCTACCTCATTTCACACACTCATCAAGCCTTTGGCTCGGCCAAACTCTTCCCATTTACTCTCTCCAAATCTCTCTCCTCATCCTAGAGGATTACCTTTGGGCAGAATCCTTTCAAATGAAGCCTTTAGACTCAAATCAAAAGGAGATACACTTTTAAAGGTAATTCATTCTCTCATGTTCATTTGTTTTATTTTGCTTCTCCAACCCCCTAAACTCTTTTTATTTACTTATTTTGTAACAACACCATTATCTTAAATATACACGGATGTTGTTATAATATTTATTTGAGCTACACTCTCACACAACTACATCAAATGGTTAAAGAACATACGGTTTCCGTGGATGGCGAAATTCTGCCTCCCGAAACGATGATTGTTCAACACTCATTTAACACATTCAAAGGTGGACATTATGATGTCACTATTTTTATATATGATATATAATATGTTTATGTTTTCCTTAATCTTCTGTTTTTTTTAATTTTGGGCATACCTTTATGGTTTCCATTATGGGTAAACACGATATCTTCATTTTAGGAAGTGCGGACTACCGCCCCTCAAAGTGATTTGATTCATTAAATACCATATGTGGGACATATAAAGTATGGAACTATGATATTATATATGATATTATACTGGAATTATAATATACCTTTATATCATTATGATTCCATTCTATAAAATACGAAATAGAAATGAAAGTAGCGTTCATGCGTACGTACGGCTTACCGTCTCCATGAACGGTGCATTTCATTTCTTACCTCTAAATGTTTATGTAATATTATAAATGCAACTATGTACTGGATATATATGACATATATGATATCTACATCATGAATACCATTCTGGATATAATGAACCTTTGACCAAATTAACAACATGTAAGTGTAAGAAGTCTATTTTTTACTTAAGAACCAAATACCGACAAAATGAACATTATTAACTTAACTGATTACATGATGTCCATAACATGGTATGAAAGGAATAATGAACTTGAAAAAAGATTCATAAGCAAGTAGAGATTAACTCAAGTTTATTATTCAGGATATTAAAGAACGGTCGGGTCAAGTCGGATACGAGGTATGGGACTTCGTCTCAATCTCCTTTCATTGAGGCATATTTTATTTTATACACAACTTTATTTTATACGGTGTATAAACCCCTTTGACTTTTACAATTATTCAAATGGAATCTTTTTTATACGAAGCTTTTACTAAATGACAAAAGGTAATGTTTTTGTCGTACGTATGCGGCGACAACGACTTCTCCGCCGTCATGACCATTATTTGAGTTTCGGCTTCCTCTACAAGCCATACCTTCTTTTTAAAAGAAAAATAAATACCATGTTTTACTTTTCTTCTATTTTAGTATTGAAAATGGTTTTCATAATGTTTTTATATCAATGTGTTGTATTGATATCTCATGATTGAAATATGAAAATTTTATGTTACCTTTATGCATGTTTTATGTGATATGATTATGTTATGGTTCTTGGGCATTATTATGAAGACGGGTGGTTCCGTGATAAACTAAGGGCGGGTGAGCCCGTTATAGCTCTCCAATGCATTGGGTAACGCGAAGGAGTGAAACGTTAAGGATTCTCCGAAGAGATTTTAGGTAATATACTGTGATGGGTATTCCAAACGTAACCAAGAGGGTTACTCCCAACGTAATAATGTTATGAATGCCTCAAGTTACCTTTATGTCTTATGATTTCTATGATTTATTCATGATTTTATGAGGTATGTTAAAGTGCCTATGTTTTATGGGTAAAGTATGATTTCATTCTTATGTATATATGAACTCATGTTTCCTTTCCATGTTTTTTTTATAACCCATACTGAGTTTTTATGCTCATCCCAAGTTTTTGAAATGTTTTTCACAGGTCAAGGGAAAGGTACATGATAAGATGATAGAGTCAAGGATGTGTCAAGAAATAATCCATGTTTTATTTTAAATGTGTTTCCATTGATGGGAATGAAGAATACTATCTTTATGTAACCACTTTGTTTATATGTGGAATGTAATGCAAGTTTTATGATCTAATTCTCTAAAACTCTAAACCCGAAAAGATCCTCAATGTGTAATCTTGTAATAACTCTAGATTAAGTAAGGTTTAAGGCTGGGGCCTTATAATTGCCTTCTTAAATAATTGACCGAGCTACAACAATTCTTTCATCTCACATATCATTTGTAGTCTCTTCATCATCAACAACATAAATACTACCCATATGACCATACTGATTCTCTTCATGAGACTTTCCCTTAGGGCATTGGTTTTCATAATGCCCGTAAATTCCACATTTTAAACATTTAACCATTGTTGATTTCATAGAAATACCATTATCCTCATCCATGGTGTTAACTAAACCTTTTCCTTTGCACTTACTGGATTTATGTCCTTCTTTTCCACACCCAAACCGTCTTCTAGTTCCTTTGATACATTTTCCATGATGCCTCTTCCCACATGATTTACATAGGGGAAATTGAACTTTCTTTCCTCTATGATCACCATAAAACTCCATATTTCTCTTATTAGACGAGTCAGGAAACTTACAGAATTTGAGTTAATTGATCATATTATGAGATTTCTGATTCGGCATAATAATGATGTTTGGACTTCCAAACCCCATTTCATTTGGTTTCTCATGAAGAACATCATTCCATTGTCCATCGTATCCTCCATTATTGTTAATCTTTATATTTCCAGCCATTTTCTAAAACCCCAAAAGAATAGTGTGAGAGGCAAAAATCATGCTAAGGAAAACAACATAGTGAAGGGGAAGTACCCTCAATATTTAACATATTATGATAAATTCTAAGATCGTTATCAAAATTCTAGGACTATAACCTATACGTATACTTAACCTTAGGGACATTCATAGACATACCTTAGACATATCTCTAGGGATGTCACTAAAGTTCTCGCATCCTAGTTTCCAAAGGATGACTAAACCTTTCCTATGATACCAACTGTAGAGACCAGAAGCATGACGTACATGGACATTACATTACTTTTGCGGAATAGTTAATACATAACAGAAACAGACGCACAAGGATCGTAATAGTTTAGTGTCTTTGGAAACTCGGAATAAAATCTTCTAATCGTGGTGAATGATCTTCAACATCTCCCGGTAATGATGATCCATTTTTTTTATTACCTAAAACCTTTCTTTATATCTTTGGGAAACGAAAACATAAAAGGGGTGAGCTCAAATTCTCAGTAAGGGTAATCATGGATAAAATAAAACATACTTTATACATTTTATCTTAAAAGCATGAACATAATGTTTAAACATCAAAAGCTTGAGCAATGACATAAAACATGGAAGTACGTAAGGCATTGATCATAAAGAAACATTATGAATGATAAAATAGAATGGGAATAAAACAAGTAATTGTGGAAACAATTAAGCACATGATATGATTTCCATATTAGCCAAGGCATTGCTGCGAAGACCATCTTAGTGGACAAAGTCCCTTTCTGAATCGAGTTCACTCCTCGTTCCAGTCCTGTATTACTGAACCAGTTTAACTTCTCATTCTAGCCATGTCTATATCATTAGATATAAATCTTTACCCAATGAATTTGAGGGAGATATAGGTCTCACCCATCTCATATTGAAATCATTCTTTCGTGTGCCACAATATAAACATAAATCATTCATCATAACCCAAGAATAAAATGGGTTTCATAAACATCATTCCACCATAACGTAATCCATACAAAAAAATGGATATCATTTCATCATTAGAAAATTGAAACCATGTAAATCATTGAGACATGATACTTGAAACATAAACATTTGAAATAATGTCATCTTAGATGAAAATGGTTTTGATAAAACACTTGAAATAAATTCTTGAGGAAAATATCCTTTTTTCTTCAAAATCATTTTCTTTTCAAAAAATTTCATTCAATTTTAAAATTAAAGGGTTTTGTTGAAAATAGTCATGAAATAATTTGGAGGAAGCTTCATGAAAATAAGGATTTATAATACCGTAAAAATCCTTTCATGCCGTATAAGTTAATAAAATATTCTTCTCTTACTTTTGTCAGAAAAGTTAAAAAGTACCTTGTAGGGTAAATAAAAAAAAGATTCCTTCCATACCATGGGGTAAAAGTCAAAATGGTTAAAAATAGAATTTAAACATACATTAATATACTTTTATAAAACATGGACTTGGATGATATCAATAACCCCAGTAAATACTTAAGATTACGCATTCTCAGATAAAAATGAGATTTGCAAAATTATCCCTTACCTTATGTCTGATATGCTTCGTATGTATCATAACCTCCTGTATAATGATTTATATAATGTCATTGACTTATTACATAATCATATTCATTTTTATTATATCATATATGATTTACTTATGACTTTATATTACCCGTTCTTTTGTAAATTCCATGTTAAAGTGTGTTTTGGGTAAAATCATTTCATTTGTCGTCCGTGTTTTGACTTGTAATTATTCATATGATTACTTAGATCATGATTACTTAATTACAAATTATAAATCATGATTTATATATAATATATATTCAGAATATACATATATATAGTAGATCGATAAATGGAAAGAAATACATTGTTCATGGAGACGGTAGGCCGTACGTACGCATGAACGCTGTTTTCGTTTCCTTATTGAGTTGAATGGAATTAAGTAGATGACATACATATATATATATATATATATACATAAATCCAGTAGATTTTTAATGTCATATATTTCATTATTATTTCTTATATATACTTTATAATCATTCTTAAATGGTTATCATGGAGAATGAATCTCATCGCGTCGTGGAGACGGTAGTCCGTACGTACGCACGAGCGATGATATCATTCCCATAATTATTGAATTGAATCGGATAGGATTATACGATATATCATAATTAGTATGATGTTATAATAACTGTTTATAGTAATTATTTACACCATTATACCCATCCATGTAAGGTGGTGTTGGAAAAACAAATTACACCACGTCGTGGAGACGGTATTCTGTACGTACGCACGCGCGGTGATTTCGTTTTCCATAGGTTGGATAGATGGTGAAATATAGTTTTTTCATACTTATAAAAAAATATCAGTATATGAGTGATACTGATGTTATTATTTCATAATTAAACAACTAATGAAGAAGAAGTAGAAGAAAGAATAAAGTTGAAAGAATCGGTAACGGACATTACCTCTTCTTTGAAGCGCCTCTTTGAGACCTCCAATTAGGGAACTAAAATTGGTCATTGAAGAAGACCAGGACCTCTAGGTTATTTATAGGGAAGTGGAGAAGATAATTTGGCATGGGTTGTCCGAGCATAAACGCTCAAATTGGTGTGAGGAAGGGAGGGAGGAGGTTCCCTTTTATAAGGGAGGAGAGGGGCACCTTTGGAAATCTTAAAAATATTAACTTATAATAAATCTAACCCCACATAAAAACCTCCAAAAATGACTCATATTCGATTATTAGATGAGATAGGGTTTTAATCGCATCAACCAATAAAATTTAGACATGTTAGGAATTTATTTTCAACATTATCAACTTGATTTATCCTTATTTATTCAATTTAATTTTATTTGTGGTAATAACCTTCTAAATTTTAAATTATAATAAATAATTACTTATTTGTTGTGAATTGTCCATAATCAGATACGTTATAACATTTTATACCAAAGAAATTTAAATTTATAATTTTTAAATATTTTTGATATTTTTAAACAATTTTATAATATGTTATTTTTATAAAATAATAATAGTGTAAATTTTGACACTATTCATTTATTGGAATTTAAATAAACTATATACAGAATATCTGTTCGAAATAAACGATTTAATAGATTAATAAATGGTCATATGTATCTAGAAAATTAGTAGAAAACATTAAATAGTTCATATAATATTTATTTTATTATATTTAAAACCATTTATTTGGTTTACCTCTTAATAAAATAATTACTACAACGATTATGTATAATTATTTAATATACTTATTTGTTGCATAAAAATTAAAATTATAATCCTAAAATGAATATAAATCTATTAAATTTCAGAATAAAACTTTTACTCGAATTTATCATCTTAAAATCACAATATTTAAATTGTTATATTTATTAAATTATGAAGGTGACAACTTTGGAATCATTTAAAATAAAATAATATAAGAGTCATAATCACTTTTATAAGACTCCAAACGGTTATATATTAGTTGATTGGATGATTAAAGTATATATATACACTAACAATAAGTTTTGGTCAGGTTTGTGGGCCTTTTAATGGGTATTATTATTTCAATAAAAACTATATTACTGATTTCTCACTTAATAAATAATTTCTGCATCATTGATGTATCACCATTAATGACAATTATTTAATCCCTAAAAATTATAAATAAATTATCATGATTTATATAATTTTATTATATTTCTAGAGACTATTCAGGTTCGAAGTTTTATGATGTTTATCACTAAATTAAAATTATTATACTTATAAGAGTTAAGAGAGTGACATGTTGTCACTTTCTTTGGTTTTAATAATAATTAAATTATTTTCATAGTCAAAAGTCCATAAAATGAATCTAATCCGACCCTTAGGTGATATGGGTCTACTTTTAGCCATCCAATAGAATTTTTGTATGTGTTAGGGTAATTTTATAATATTATATTTATCCCTAATTACCCGATTGACCTTTAACTATGGTAAATAAAATTTACCGTAGTTACTATTCATAATTCCAAAAATAAAAATTAGCCTATTAAAATAATTTGGACCCACTGATTCCAAATATGGATTCCATTTTTTAAAATTCAATACACAAAATTTGAAGAAATTAAATTAAAATTAATCCCGTTGTCGAATGAAAATGGGTTTTTGATTAAAACATTGCAAAAGATTGAATTGATTTAACCTACGAATTCAATGTAAAATCAATGCTAATGACATAAATTATATTAAATGGTAAAAATATATTCTATTTATACTTTAAAACCATTCAGTATTATAATTTAACCATATGAATTTTTTCGATGAAAACAGATGTTTTTAATTAAAATATAGCGTGTTTTTACTAATCATCAAAATAGGAAAGTTACCAGAATAATATGAAAAATTTATCCAAAGTAAATTTTTATTTCTTGATTCCAAAGAAGAATTTTATTTTTTTCAAATTGAACTCATAAACATCTCAAAAACTAGATTTAAGGTGGGTGCGCCATCATATGGCGGCAAAACTGCATTTTTTGAAAACTTCTTATTTTACACGAAAATTTTATTTTGTTCTGATACCATGTTCTAGAAAATGTTTAAGATGAATAATAATGTTGTAAAATTCAAAATATAGTTAATAATATTCATAACGGCTAGTTCATAATTAGATTATAATAATATATCGGTGTTTATTAAAAACCGATATTGCGTACAACACACGCTATCGAGGAAGGTCGTGATTGCGTGTAATGCAAGCCAAGTCAAGGTTGCGTGTTGTGCAAGAATCCTTCGTTGTTTCTTATAACAGAATCCATGAATATTTCATTTATACATTGAATATATATATATATATACTCAATGTTGAGTAGAATAACTATTATCAAAATTGTGTGTAACACGATCCAAGAAAAGTGTTGTGTATACTGCAAGCTAATAAGGTGTTGCGTATAGGGCAAGGTAATCTTGGTGTAGCATACAACACAAGACATTAATGAAGTTAAAAGAATATTTTTCATAAAATCTTGGGGTGTTACAGCCACTCTACTGTATCTGGTGATTATGACCGGTCATTATCATTATCGAATGTTCCATGATTATGTGTCAATCCTAGTACATCATTCGATTTTCTCCACTTCCTCTAAATAATAAATAATTAAATTCTATGAAAAAAATCAGTACATGCCAATTAGAGTCCAAAATATGAGTCCTAATGAATGATATGTGATAGGATGAAGTTTCCTAACAAAAGACATTGGAATACAAGATGTGTAAGGGGACATACATGGAATGTGGTCTCAATCCACCACCTATTCGTGTCCCTACTGATACCTTGATCACATCCCATATATCCCTACAAGACATGCGAGGGGACAAAATTAAGTGTGTGAGCCACTCGAGGTACTGACCATGGTCCTAGAAGATCCTCAGCAACTTTTTATCATATTTGTGTACGTCGGAACATGGTATGTCACATGAATGTGATCCTATTAGTGTAATCACTCACATGGAATATCTACCATGGGGAAGTATAATGTAATTATTCCATGACACATGGTTTGTGCTCCTTAACATTTCCGAAACCGTAGCACCCTTACCAACAGGGGACTACAAGATATGTGTTTATCACAATAATTTCCATGTAGTTGGGTTTTATATTTAATGCATGATATTCTTCTAGTGATATAGATTAGAACCCATATCGTCAGATATAGCCTCCAAGATTCTTGAAATCAATTGGAAATGCCTTTTATCCTCATTTACATCCATCCAATGGCCATAAAACATATTATACTTTGTCTAGGGGGTTTTTCTGTATTCCTAATTATCCCCACACATTTCCTGTGTTGCGCCTTCATTTTATTGTATCATGGATCCAAGAAAATATCACCCACATAATGGAGTTCATCCCCATTCATTCATGATTTTCAAAATCATTGAAAACATATAAATCAATCAAAACTCTATTTGTCCAATTGGGCTCAATCCCACCCTACATCATAAAACCGATGCAGTGTTGTCTAATCCATGAATAACACAATGAACTCGTGCAGGTAAAGCACAAAACATTTTCTAAAAAATAATTTTCATGAATTATATTCCAATGAATATATATTAGTATGTATGTGGTGAGAAACAAGAAAAAGCAGAATATATGATTTAAATTTATTTATGGGATCATTCAATTTCACAATTTCGAATGCAAGTCATGGAAACAAATATGATCATGACCAAACCATATAATAAATTGTTGAAAAATATAAAAATTGACAAATCATTCATCAATATTATAAATTTTATGAAATGTGTCCTCTCCAATGATTTATAGAATTCATTTCATTTTATAAATCATGAACATCCTTGATGTGATGATTCAAAATTTTCAGCTCTTGATTCGCCAAAGAGAGGTGGGATAAGAATCCTCTCAATAGTCCAAATGTTATGGAACTATCATTTATGATCCTTTATATTTTTTAATTGATAGATAACTCTGATTTTAGGTCATTTTATAAACTAAATAAATGTAATTATTAATTTTAATTAAATGAAACATCCAATGGTGGTGTTACCCGAATGCCCTATGTTGAACATTTTTTGTATCACGGAGAGTAAACTTCTTGTTCTTGACCCAAAAATGGTGTCATATTATCAATTAAATATTCTACATAGGATATATATAATTTTTTTATGAAACCATCCATGAATAATATAATATAATTCTAATATTTTAATAAATTCAATTCAAGTTACACCGGGCCACAAAATTGCATGTTTTCTTAGTGTATGAATTTTAATGTATTTCAACAAAATGTTTCTATATATTACATGTAAAATAAGGTCTCTCCATATTTGACACATTAAAATTTTTTATCCCCACAAAAGAAAAACTAAATAATCCAAGGGATACAAATCCCACATTTGGATATCCAACTCCATGGAGCTCCCTTGAATTCTCGCATGCCGCCACAACACATGATCCAAGTGGATGGTCTATCAATATAGAGTCATCTCCTACTGATCCTCGATCACCACCAGGTGATCCATAAAAGTGTCTCCATCATCTATGTACAACAATCCCTAGTCAATAACATGTGTGGGGTAAAGAGCATATTTCTTTAGCTATGAAACATGGAATATGTATACACATGATCCAACTTTGTGGGTAGGACACGATGGTAAGAAAACTCACCATCCCTCTATAGGATCTCGAATGACATAATGAACCTCAAGGATATTGTTAATCCCCAATAAACACAATGAAATACTCATCGTGGGGATACTTTTAGAATAATTTGGTTTCCTTGATTGATTTCAAAGGGCTTACAATATATATATGTATATTTATTTCATCTATAGGATTTCATCATCTACTCGTGAGTGACAACTAAATTCCATATCATCACCAACACCATATATCACACAACAAAACATTTCTCAATGATCTATATCATACAAATTGT
This sequence comes from Viscum album, assembly GCA_963277665.1. Classification (NCBI taxonomy): domain Eukaryota; kingdom Viridiplantae; phylum Streptophyta; class Magnoliopsida; order Santalales; family Viscaceae; genus Viscum; species Viscum album. The sequence goes on from OY728129.1 coordinate 1,487,461,791, forward strand.
TTACTGATAGGGTCTCTCATACAAGGAATTGAATGTTCCAGGCTGATAGTAGAGTGCTAGTTATTATTGTGTGGAAACAATACTAAGGGAAACTAATACTCTCGGATCTGGCCGAAATATAACATATATGTCCTCACCATATCATCCAACACCTATATATTTCACTCTATCTTCCCAAATATCTAGTTGTGGAAGGTTTTAATCCTCCTCACATTGGTCTCGATTCCACCTAGAGGCCTCTCTAAAACTATAATGTGAATCGTGCCTCGACATTAGAGGTAATTTTTATGGGAAACCTATTAATGAGAAAAATATTTTATTTTTTCAATTAACCAAAACACAACAAAAAACATTGATTCCTAATAGAATGCAAATTTACTGAATTACCGAGTCAGTAATGTATCTGAAAAAATGGAGTCGTGGACTTTCACTCAGTAATGACCCGACCCTAGAAGCCGAGAGTCATGGAATTATTTTAATAAATTGGCATGATTACAAGGAATAAATTACCGAAGAACCAATCTATTTAGCAGTCATGGAAAATTGGTTACATATAAGAACATCACATTAAAATTTAAATCATAAAATAAAGAATAAATAGATATTTGAGAACACCATTATGCCACAAGATAAATCCTGGATATAAATCATAATACAGTACATGGAATATTCGGATAATAAAACATAAGAATGGCATGGGCTCAGAGACTTAGTAAGGATAAATAATTCAGCGGAATCGATAAAATATTAAGGCATGATCTGTGATAAAGAACATCCTTTTTAAATGTAAACATGAACATAATTTGGAATAAATAAATCAATAATTTCCATATATGCACAAGGATATTATACTAGTCAAATAATAAAATGTAATAACTAATTTCATAATGAGGTAATTCATAATTTCGGACATCATAACCATATAGTCAAGGCCCTTTTCTAAGACTAAAAATATATTTTTTTCTTATGACAAGAAAATAATAAGTCTCATTAGACCTATTGATGCATCGATGGGCTATAGAGGGCCCTACCCATCACTTAATATGTCTAATGAATTTCTCATATGAAAAAATGGTGAAACATAACATAAACATTCATACTAAAACTAGCATATGAAATATCAATACTTTAACCCTAAACCATGACTGGTATAAAAATATCAAATATGATGTCAATTATATCATATATCATTTATCAAAATATGGAAAATTGTATTATTGTAAATTAACATCAACTAATAATAATATCCAATAATGGATGTTAAAAATAATCAATAAAACTCATTGAGAGAAATACACCTTTTCATGAAATCATTTAAACATTGATGAACTTATAAATGTGGTCATTTAAAATAGATTTTTGAATCAAAGTGTCTCATACAAATTTGAGTGTTTTAATGATACTAGCACTTTGAAACAATAATTTACACGTAAATAAATCCTTAAAATCATATTGAAAACGTGGACATTTATTAAAAATATTTTGAAAAATAAATCTTTAAGAACATTTACAATGATGATCTAGATAATGAGCCTCTACCATAAAACCTTAAAAGATTCCTTTTTAATTTTTTTTAATGAAACATGGACATAAATGATAAATATGTACCAGTATATACTTATAGACAAAAAATCATAGATAATAATGAGATTGAGGAAATAACCCTTACATTGTACATTCCTTTGGTCGAGGGTATATTTAACATTCTATATAATGACCATATTATGTGATTATATTATAATAGAACCAGTACCATATTCATATTTATGATATCATACTTGATTCATTTACAAAATTATACCATCCATTTTATAATAATTTAATGGTTAATATAACATTTTGGGTAATAATACATTTATTTATCGTACATGTTCTATCTCGTTATTCTTAATCGTATCACATATATCATGATTTTATTTATTCCAGAATATCATACATTATTTATTTATCATATATATTCAGAATATATATATGTATAAAATATAGATATAAGAAATTGGAACCAACATTTATAGAGATATTAGGTCATACGTACGCATAACGTTGTTTCCATTTTCATATCGTATTGAATGGAAGCAAGTGAATGAGATATATATATATATATATATCTAGTAGAATTGTTATGTCTTATATTACATACATACTAATAATATATACTTTTATAATCATCGTTTATTAGTGAATGTGGAAATGAATCTCATTGCGTCGTGGAGATGGTAAGTCGTATGTTCGCAAGAGTGAGGATATCAATCTATTGATGGTGAAATCGTTTGTAATTGGATGGTATATTATATTAACATGTTAAATTTATTATTTACATAAATTATACTAATTATTATATAAATCAAAACAATGAGGTCTTGAATATAAAACAACACCACGACGTGGATATGGAAAGCCATATGTACACAAATATGGTGTAATTGTAATTTATAGGAAGGATAGAATAATGATTATGGTTGTACCATATTTTTAATGAAATCTACCTATGTATAAGGAATTTTATTTATTATTTTTTTATTAAAAAAACAAATACAGATGAAGTGGATGAACAAAAGAACATTTAAAAATGTAGTGATATACTTACCTCTTCTTCAGTTCTTCATTTTGATATGAACAAAATCGATCATTAGGTTTGCATTATGATCAAATAAAGGCTCATAAATTTAATTTAGGGTAGTTGATCAGAGATTTGATAAGGGGATGGCCACACAAAATGGATTTGGAGGTCTGAATTTAAGAGAAGGGGAAGTAGCCTTTTATAAGAGGTGAAGGGAACTTTAGGAAATGATTGAAATATTATGTTATTATAAACTCATTTCCAGCTTCTAATACATAAAAATGGATTTATATCATCACTAAGTTGGGGAGGGGTCGAAATAATGTCATCCATTTGTTTTTAGAAAAGTTTATGCCACCATTTTAACATTATCCTTTTTATTTTACTCTTAGTAAAATAGTTTTACGTTTACCATGTCTTCTTGTATTTTTTTAATACAAGGTCAATATAGTTACAATAAAATGAAAAGAGAATATCAAGTTGTTAATTAATTACATATATATCATTATATAAGTCTTTTTCACAAATAGTATATTTTTAGGAATATTATATCCTTTAATAATATAGTATTTATTTTAAAAACTCATTTATGTCAATTTTAACACTATTTAGTATTTGGTTTTTGTGAAAGTCATAAAATATTGATTAATTCGAAACAAATACATTTAATAAACCCTATAAAGTCATATTCTTCTACTAAATTCTTGGATGGCCTCAAAAGTATCAATTTAAATTTATTTTACTATTTATAACAACAATTATTTTAATCATTCATTAATAATGTAATTTTTTTTCATCATTATCTCATAAATAAATTTAATTATATATTGTATAAAAATTATAAATAAAATACCACGATGTAGTATATATTTTTACCCTTCTAATGAATATTTATAGTATATCTATTTAGTAACACTATATTAAAAAAGGTTTAATTATTAAACATTGAATTTAATACTTTTAACTATTATATAAATAAATTATAATAAATGTCCTAATAAAATTCATATCGATCAAAAGGATCGTAGATTTTTGTATAGATTATTTTTGTCTAAATAGACTTATCCTATATAATTGGGACATGTGTTGGGGTAATTTTAAGATTATTTTTACCTTTAATTACCTTATTTACTTTTAACAGTGGTAAGTAATATTCAAAAGATACAATTCATCAAAAATTATTTTCATCATATTGAACCACATTTTTCTTACAAACTTAAACTGTGTATCTCAGATTTTTGAAATTCAATTAAAATATGTGATAAAATTTTGTTTTATGCAAATATGAAAATCTTCCTAGAAGGTGGCTAAAAGACATTAAAAAAGTTCAATAAAAATATGTATATCTAATCATATTATTAAATGACACTAATGAATTAAATTAGCCAAATATATTTATTTTCTATCTATTTTTACTTTATGATATATTAAAAATAATTCTTTAATTGAAAAAGTCTGTTTTTATCTATAATGGAGTGTTTTTCACGATTCATCAAAAAATGAATGTTTTTAGAAAACTACAAAAAATTAATCATAAGATAATTATTATATTTCGAATACAAAAATGATATCTATTTTATCATTTTAAAAACATAGAAGTCTCATTAATTAATTTAAAATTATCTCTTGTTGTCAAAACTAGAAAGCTCGTAATTAAGAAGAAAAAAACTATCAAAAGATTGACTTGTGTTTATGTACAATTTTAATGTGAAATTATATCCAATGAACTATATTATATTAAATGATAAAAATATAATCTAATTATAATTTAAAACCAATAAAAAATTATAATTTAATATTATAAATTATTTCAATTAAAAGTGTTGTTTTTCATTAAAATTTATTCTTTTTCTCTATTCATTAAAATTTTAAAGTTATCCAAAAAGTACCAAATTTTTATCCAAATTAAATTTTTATGTCCAGCTTCTAAATAAGGATTTAATTTCATTATATTCAATATATAATAGTGTCAAATATTGTATTTAAAATGATTTATCCATTAAAATCCAATAAAACTATATTTTTTTCAACAATAATTCTTTTACCTAAAAATTTGAATTTGAACTTTTATTATGTATAATAAACTAAATAGATGAAGGTTAAAATTAAATAGGATATATATATAATTTAAATTAAGGTTAATATTATTCATAATTACTTTTTAAATGGTGATTTTGATAGGTTGTGATGTGTTTGAACTTATTATTGCGTGTATCGCACTATTTTGAATTATTATAAAGAGATAACATACTATAAAATCATGGAGTGTTATATACTACCATCCTTCAATAAATTTCGTTCTCGTAATTTAAAATTTTTCTTCGAAAATAAAATCGAGAAAATAGAAAATTCCGTTGTGTAAAACCCACATCAGAAATCAGGTTAATACAATATAGTCTTAATAAGATGGAATGGGAAATGAAAAACAGTCACCGCTGTTGGCGCCAAAAATGTGTCCCGAAAGGAAGGAACGAAAAAGAAAGCCGGTGCGCTGCCTCGCGAAGCACAGCCGCGAAGCCCAGCCACGAAGCGTCCCAACCATGGAGACCCCGCGAAGCACCGGAGGCCGTAATCCTCCGCGAACCGGTTTGACGTTCGCGAGCCGCCGCGAAGCTCCTGAGGCGGTAATCCTCCGCGAACCCGTTTGACGTTCGCGAGCCGCCGCGAAGCCTCGAAGGCCGCGCGCGAGCCCTGCTTCGTGGCGCCCCTTCCCTATAAATACTCGACTCCCCCTGAGTCCACAGGACGGACAATTCGACCTTTCGGCTTCTCCTCTCCCGAATCGAGAAGCACACTTTGCCCCGGGAATCATGAGCTCCGCGAGGTATTTCTACTTCGCGAGACGACTCTGATTTGTTTCGTTTTGAGGCCCTGTTCCGAGAGGGATGCCCTTCGCGAAGCTCAAGGGCGTTCGCAAAGGAAGGGGATTCCCAAGGGAACCCGGGCAGCCACGGAGCACTTGTGCTTCGCGAAACACCCAACCCATACGAGTAATCCCTATGCTAAGGCAGGATCGCTCCACTTCGCGAAGCACATTGCTTGGCAGGACCCTGCTTCGCGAACCATTCCTTCTTCGCGAGGCAGTGCTCCGCGAACACTGTTCCACTTCGTGAAGCACCTCCCACTCCCACCTATGCCCCATGCTAAGGCCAAGGCACCCCACTTCGCAAAGAACACTCCTCTGTTAGCGATTCCTCTTTCCGTGCAACCCTCCAGGTTTGCACGATGTGATTTCAAAGTCCCATGGACAACACCTCCCGTAGCGTTGCTTTGCCTAATTCTTCTTCGCATAGGCACGCTAACGGCTATTGCTTCTTCGCATAGCCACGCTAACGTGGACCCCTCGATGGTTCGCCCCACGACCCCCCTTTACCATGGCCTTACCGGCACCATCCCTTCCCCAAGGACCAGAGGGTACCGGTTATGTAAGCCCTAGGGGTGTGGAGTGAACCCACCTCGTCCGAGCTGCAGGACGTTAAACTGCCAAGCACCACGTCCTCAACACATGACGTTAAACTGTGACCCAACCTCGTCTCCCTCACGAAGGGTCCCCCCAGCTCGAACAATCATTACACCACTCGTCTCCACGGGAATGGAACTCTTCCGCACATGGAATGAGATCATCCTTGTCGGAGTGGTGTATGTTCGCAGGGGAAGGGTCGCCTCAGAGCGTAAGTCCCTAACCTTTGGTACGGATGATTGCACCCGTGCATCTCGGTACTTCCCCACAACCAAGGTCAGTGGAGGACGTGATAGGGAACGAGGTACCTCCCATCGTCGGACCAAGGTCCATCTTTCCCGCGCTTCGTCGCGCCATGGGCCTCCATCCTGGAGTAAGTCCCAACACCATGGGCCGCTCAACGCGTAAGCCCCTCTTCGCTTCTCACGGACGCACCCTTCGCGACGTGATCGTCAGGTCCTTGCAACATCTTGTTTCTCACACCGAGCATGACTCACGTGGGCTTAGAGTGAGCACCGACCCTGACAAACCCACCACCTGAACTACGAGGTCTTTGATCCATGTCAAGGCATGGTACGTAGGAAGCCTCTATGAGGTTCAATCCCACCCGTCGCTCATTCACGTCGGGTCCCATTCTAGTACAGCGGTAATCCGTTGTGACCATCTGAACTACGAGGTCTTTGATCCATGTCAAGGCATGGTACGTAGGAATCCCCCACGAGGTTCAAGCCCACCCGTCGCTCATTCACTTCGGGTTTCACCCCCGTCCAGCATGACGTTAAACTGCACCCCGGTCCAGTGGTAAGCCATTGCGACCCGTCCATCCTAACGAACTACGGGGACTTTGATCCGTGCTAAGGCATGGTACGTAGGAAGCCTCCACGAGGTTCAAGCCCACCAATAGTGGACCAAGGTCTACTTTCAGGTCGGTTCACCGACACACCCACCCGTCGTTTCTTCACTCCGGGTCCCATCTTTGTCTTGCATGACGTTAAACTGTATTCTTTGAACTACGAGGTCTTTGATCCATGTCAAGGCATGGTACATAGGAAGCCTCCACGAGGTTCAAGCCCACCCATCACCCAATTCACGTCGTGTTCTACCTACGTCCAGCATGACGTTAAACTGCACTCTGGTCCAGTGGTAAGCCATTGCAACCCAACCACCTGAACTACGAGGTCTTTGATCCATGTCAAGGCATGGTACGTAGGAATCCTCCCGGAGGTTCAAGCCCAACTCCCCTCGGACCAAGGTCCAGCTTCACGTCGGTTTACCGGCACCATCCCTAACTACGCGGACTTTGATTCCCTGCCACTGGGATACGTAGGAATCCTCTTCAAGGCTCAAGCCCAACTTCACTGTCGCCCCCCTGCGATGGTCCCATTTCCTTCTCATCCGTCTTCGCTAGACGTTAAACTCTCAGCATACCCTGTGTTGAACATGGGAAGCTGAGGAAAACCTCAGATACGTGTCTATGACATGTAATTCCCCGCGCACGATGTGGGATGCCTCAGGCTTCCACGCCCTCGAGAAGCCTTGTGATCAAGGATAACAGACAGACATGCCAGGTACCCCAGCATCCAGACACGCTACTGATGCCTCAACGTGACTACTCCCCTGACCGAAGGTTGCTGCCCTGACTGGACCCTTTGGAATGTCCCGACAGAAGCAGCGTAATTAACCGGCGCCCATGGAAACATGGCACTGGGAAGAGTTTCACGAACTACGTATTAAATCTATGAGGGAGACCCGGACTAGGTGACGAGTTCTGAGGAGGAATCCACAGGAGGAAGAACCGACATCCCATCATCCCGTTTCGATCAAGGAGAAGACGTCCCTGAATAAGGAGCGAATGCCGCCCGCCTTTGGAAAGCGGGAATGCGGGGCAACAAAGCCGCGCGTCTCCCCCCCTGACGGACGGATGTGCGCGCGCCCCGGCGAAAGCGTCAGAAACAGAAATGGTGAACCCGACGTGAAGTTCTTCTCCTCAATATGGAGATTAGTAGAACTCGAGACACCAGTAGATTGACGTGTCACCGGATCCAGATATCCGTTGCCTGGTCCCGCCAAGCAAATGGCGGGCCTATCGTGGAACTCACCGGAAGTCGGGGTAGTAGAACGTGGGGCACTCCGCTCTGCAGCGTGTTGGCATGGATCCTTCTCACAGACATGGAGGATGGGAGAACGCTGGGGCACTGGCTGTCAATCCTTTTCCTCTCAGTACTGATGAGTTGATCCCTTCGCTTGCCAGGAACCAGGCTACTATTTCAGAGATGTGGTCACCATCCGCTCCTCGCCCGCGCAGGTGCAGGGGCAACACCACGATGGCCACTCCACATGGCGCCACCGCCGCCACGACGACTGCCACATCACGGAATACGGGACATCCATGTCCCCTTTCCCCATCAGAGGTCATCCAACGAAGGGTGATCAACAGCCTCGTGCGCAGGTACGAGGAGGAAGGGGTCATCCAGACCAGGGATATGGCCCGCTTGGACCTGTAGGCCTCCAGGCCCCGCCGTCAACGTTGCCCCAACAGGCCGCACAGGGAGCCCCTGCTCCCCACCCGGACATTCAACTGTTTCGGGAGCCTATCTCCGGAATGCCTTGACGACTCTTCACCTTACGCTGAAGAGGCAGGCGCTGTCCGGCCCAGTCCGCTCAGGGCCCCGACCCAGGGCCCCCAGGCGAGAGCTCCCGTCCGGCCAAGTCAGCGCCGTCGTCCGGACCCGCGGGAAGAGCAGGCAGACTACGTCCCTGCACCACCTGCACCGGCCTGCCTGACCCGACGTCAGCGCCGGGCCCGGGCTGAGGACGCTCGCCTAGCCGCGTCCACGTCGACAGCTACAGTGGCCCGAGCCACCGCCGACATACATTATGAAGCCCCCGCGTACATTGAGCAGGGGCACCCCTTCGCCCAACCCGGATCGAGACCCCAACCGCCCCACGGGCAGGCTGGGTTGACTCTCCGGGTTGCAGGCCCAAGTAGTGATCGCCGCGAGCTAACCCGCGGTGATGCCACCCCGTACGGAGGTCCTCCCCGTACAACTACTCCACAGAGCGTGGGCCTTCCCCGCTCCGAGGTTCGTCATGGAGGCATGCCTCGTGCTACCCCCATCCTGCAGGAAGACCTGCCCCGTGGCAGTGATGCTCAGCGCGGAAACATTTCCCGCGCCCGCTGTACAGGGTATGAGGTCCATCCTTCTGAAGGCACCGTCCATCCGGTCCTTCCTCAACGTGGGGGTCCCCCCTACGTCCTTTCTGCAACTGGCGAAGGTCCTCCTCGCCCCAGCAACTCGAGGGGTGAAGGTCAGCCTCGCTCCACTCGCATCGACCATGGAGGTCTTCCCCATGCTCCTGCCAGTTCCAATAGAAGCCCCGCCCACATGGGTACTGTTCATGGAGGTCCTCCCCATGTACCCTTCGACATTTTCCCTGGTGCCCCTCGCACCCCTGCTGTCTCAAGTGGGGGCCCTCTCCGCCACGACGCCAGCGCCGCCCCAAGGATGCCTGATAGGGGTCAACCCTGTCCCGAAGAGCCACCCAGGGGCAGAAGAGCGGGTCGTCGTCGCCACAAGAAGAATCCTGGGAAGGCCCAGGCGGAGATCAAACCTGCCCGCTTCTCCGATTCGGAAGCGGAATGCGATTCAGCGATGGAACCTTCTCCCAGCTCCTCCGTATCAAGGACTGGGGCAGGAACCAGACGCGTCAGCCTCGTTCTCCCAGAATTTGAGGTCCACCGTATTCCCATCTCTCTCCGCAGGTACATCCAGGAGGAAGAAATCCTGGGAATTCCGCAGGTTTCGACCGCGCAGTCACCGCCACCGTCACCCGAAGCGCCCTCTACCTCCACTCGGGATCACGAGGAGCTGTTTTGGGGGTCAACGGCGGTAGAGCCACGACATGACCAGACACCGGTAACGGTGATTCCCGTACCCGAAGCAGTGGCTGTTAGCCCGTCCTATCGTGACATTGTGGTCAGGTCACCTCGCTCTTCAGAGGAAGGCCCAAAATTCGGCGGCCAGTCTGCTCGCTCGCCGTATTCTCCACCGCCGAGTTTGCTATCCCAGAGGTCCGCATCGGTACCGCTACCGGTCCCTCAGCTACCCCCGGTTGATGAGTGGGGCAACACAGGGCTAAACCCCGAGGACGAACCCAGGAGCTTCTAGAGTATTCTTGCAGCGGACTATTTCCCGGAGAAGTTCTGGCCCACGGCGGCGCTGAATTTTCACGTACCCGAGTCGCTTACCCCTGAAGAAGTGGGATGCTTTTGTCGAACCCTGGGGGCGACGCACTTCCGCTTCCGCTGTGAACGGGTAGTGTACCCCAGGAGTCGAGAGCACTTCGAGGAGATTGGCAAACTGTGCCGCCTAATCGATGCAGCCGCACTTCTTGCATTCCAGCACCCTGAGTCGCCAGGCCACCAGAGCGCCCTTCAACGAAAATGCGTTCAGAGTCTTAAAGCACTCCGCAAGATCGTCAGGGAAGCCACCCCCCATGTGCAAGTCCGTGGCTGGGGACACTATGCTGCCCTTCTGTTCAATCCTATTCGACGACAACCCGATTCGCTATGCGACATCGAGGACATGCCCTCGAAAGGAATCGCGGTCCACATGGCCGACATTGTGGACCGGGAAGACGAACTGGAACTCCTTGATGGAGACTTCCCCCCAGAGGGTGCACCGCCACTACTCGACCCATCAGGGAGAGTCACCCGTCAGCAGAGCAACCTGCTAGGCCTGCCCGTACCCACCGAGTCGCTGGTACTCAGTCGAAACGCCGACAAAGGTAAAGAGCAAGTTGGAACCATCAAGCACTCCGACCCGTCCTCCTCTGTGCAGAAAACAGACGAGGATCCTGAGAAGGCCGCGTTACGCCAGCAGCTTGCTGAGCAGAAGAGGCTGGTTGACGAACTATTGGCTGAGCCCGCCGCAGAGCGGCGACCCGACTATGGTAATCCCAGGCCGGGGCAGCAGGGGCAGGAACAATTTCCCCCCGTTGAGATGCCTCCGGGCAACCCTGATCATGCTACTGCCGCGGACAGGGCGGAAGCCGGAACATATGGCAAGAGGGCGCGATACGTCTCGCCAAACCCCCCTGAGCGACGGGGCAATCTGAAGAATCCAACCCGGGTTCCCCCAGTCGCCCAGCAGGTCGTCCAGCCAGTTGACCCGCGAGCGGCCGAAGCCGTCTACCGCGTTGAAGAACCTGGCAATGCGCTTGTGGTTAGGGATCCCCGTCAAGACAGGGACCCCCACCCGGAGGACCTTATTGCGGCACTCACAGCCCACCTCGAGGCGTTGGAAACATGGCAGGTGGCGGTCCCACCGGATGGCAAGCCTTATCCCGCGTGGGTGGATGATATGCCCGCGCCTCCGGGTTTTGGGAACCCCACTTTCTCGCCGTTTAACGGGACAGGGTACCCACCCCAGCACTTGGCTCGTTTCTCTTCCAGGTGTGGCCCCATGCTGGGGACCCCGGCTCAGCAAGAAGCCGCTAAGCTCCGATGTTTTGTACAGACATTGGAAGGTGCGGCATTCGTCTGGTACAACCAGCTCCCTATCGGATCAGTGACCGGTTGGGAGGATCTTCGCCGGCAGTTCTTATACCAGTTCAGCTCCACCACGCGAAAGACCAGCATTGCAGACCTCTTCAAGTGAAAACAGAGGCCTGATGAGCGGGTTGCAGACTTCATCGCCCGGTGGAAAGGACTTACGTATTCCCTTGATATGCCACTGAATCAGGAGCAATTACTGATGATGTGTGTGGGGAACATCAATACAGAGCTGGTACCCTCCTTGATTACCCAGAACTACCTTGGAGGGTTCAGAGATTTCTCGGATAAGGCCCAGCGCCTCGAGGAGGCCCTGCAACAGGCTAGTCAGGCACGTTTGCTGCCCCCTATGATCCCAGCCAGGAGGGCCGCCAGGGCTGAACCCGCCGCGGTGGCTCAAATAGAAGCCCCGAGGCAGCTGGAATTGCTACCGGCGGCACCACCCCCGCAACCCCGCAGAGGTCCTCCACCTCAAGCGCAGGCTCCTGCCCAGCAGCGACTGCCTCAGATCCGACAGGTTCCCCCGCGCAATGCGCCACCGCCACCTAGGCGAGACAACCAGGCGCCACCTCCTCGGCAGGCCCCTCCGGTCCCTCGACAGGACCAGGCCCCCAGGGCTCCTTACCCGGAAAGAAAGTACCATGCCTATTCGTTCAACGAAAATCAGGTCTCTGGCTACTTCCGAAGTGCTCTAGAGTAAGGGATTGTGCGTCTGCCTGAGTGCAGGAGGCCGGCAGAGGCGCATCTCACTGATCACCCCAACTACTGCCCCTATCATCGAATCCTGGGGCACACCCTCAAGCGATGCTATGTGTTTAAAGACTGGCTTCAGGACCAGGTCAACAACAACATAGTCAAGTTGGGCCCAGCGCCTGCGCAAGTGGCAGGCGTCTTTGCGGGATCAGAAATCGGCAGTGACAGCGAGGGTGAGTGGCAGCAGGTCCCTAGCCGCGGGTCCCAGAAATACGACAACTGGATGGCTCGAAAAACCGTCGTCCGTGCCCAGGGTATCATCCGGGCACGCCTGAAGCATTCGGAACCTTCAGAGGAAGTAGCTGGTGCCTCAGCATCGTCTTCACAGTCGACCTCTGCCCAAAAGGGCAAGCAGCGGCGACGTAAGAAGAAGCAACGTGCACCGCCAGTGCCGTCGTCATCCCGCACTCTCGGCGACTTTATGCCTCCCGAAATGGGCATTCCTCCCAGAATCCGCCCAGCGGTGGATGACTCTTCGAGCGACAGTCAAGGGTACGCTTCGGTTAACACCGTAGAGCTAGTAATGCCCTATATGACCCCCGACGAGGGGGAACCCCAGGCAGACCGCCCCAACGTTTCCAGCCGACGTCAACGTCAGCAGAATCGCAATCGCGCCAGTCATCGAGGTACGCCAGCGGGCATTTGCGGCCAAGCCGTGCACGCTACTGAGACCAGGCAGCAGGCTCAGCGCAGATCTCAGCATGCGCAGACCCATCCGGCACCCTCGACTCTACCTCCACCGCCGTTCGTGTTGCTGGATCAGGGAGAGCCGCCTCGTTCATATCACAGCCAGTCTTGCCTGGCGACAGGCCAGCCTCTGCTGTCCGATCTTAGCCCGGCGACTACTCTTCAGGCTTCTACTGGCAGGCAGCAAGATGTGCCCAGTACTAGTTACTCGCCGGTTCAGCCAGCCGGACCCGCTGTGCATCCAAATGCCGAACGACCTCCTGTAAGCAGAGGTTCGCGTTTGGCACGAAAGTACGATGTTTTGAAGCATCTGGCCGGCATCCCGGCGAGGCTTTCCATCCTCGAGGCCCTTCTCCTATCATCTGAAATGCGCGAGGCACTTGCCGAGGCCCTAAGGAGCCCCCTCCAATTCGAGACAGAAGTGGCAGCTGCGGAAGTCTTCCATACCGCGACGATTAAAAACGCCGAATGCCAGGCGGTTATCTCGTTCTCCGGCGAAGATGAGGACCCCCCTATACAAGGGAACATTCGCCCACTGTATATCACTGGCCACTTCAACGGTGTGGAAGTCCGCCGATGCCTCGTTGATACAGGTTCTGGAATCAACCTAATTCCGACCCGGACGCTGCGAAAGCTGGGTCTGTCCGAAGGTGATTTGACTCCCTCTGACCTCAGGATCCAGGGGTACGACAGGATAGAGAAAACCCCAGTCGGCAAGATCCGCCTGAAGACCCAGTTCGGTGGCTTAATTTCCAGCACCGAGTTCATGGTTGTTTTTCAGGACACCGCCTACAACGCATTGATGGGTAGGCCATGGCTCCATCTGCATGCAGCGGTCCCCTCGTCGTATCACCAGTGCCTTTAGTACTCGCTCAACGTTCAAGTAGGCGTGCTACAAGGAGACGTGTCCCCTTTCGCTTCTTGTGAGGCCCGCTATCTGGATGCGGGTTATTACAAAAGCAAGGACAAGCAAATCCTGGTAAGCGAGGATGAGCCCGCCCCGATCACAAGTGATCCCTGGGCAATCATGGACGATGCCTACATCCTCCCGATCCACCGGTTGGAGGCCACGACCCCCGACATGGGACAATGTTTTGTTGTTTCAGGTACGCAGGGAAGGCATGTTCCCGTGTCCAATCGACGACGGAAAATCACCTCGAACTCCTATATCAACCAAGCTCGGGTCATCCCGGAACCTCCTACCCCTGTACGGTACCGGGACGTCAAGCTGATGACAACGGCGGTGCGCCATACGTGTCTATTCCACCGGGCTGGAATTAGCCGACTCAGGCCGACACGTCACCACTGCTTTGATATCATCAAGCATGGCCCCTTAGGCCGAAGGCCAGATGGGATAGGATCAAGTGCATTCATTGCTATGGTCTCAACGACAAGTGAGTCTCCTGATTTGATGAATGCTGCTGCCCAAGCCGGCACCAGTTGCCCCTCAGGTTTTGAGAGCCCAGAAGCATCTTCCATCGCAAGAAGTCCCCCCATGGCTGGGGAGGAAGACTTGGAGGATGCTCCCCCAGCCTTTGATGAAGGAGTCTCTACCACGGTTGATGAACTGGTACAGGTGAACCTTGGTAGCGAGGCAGATCCAAGACGCACATTGATCAGTGCGGCCTTGTCCCTCGAGCAGCGAGAGTAGTATGTAGACTTCCTCAAACAGCACCGCGATGTGTTTGCCTTGAGTTACGATGAGATGCCAGGGCTGGATCCCCAAGTGGCCGTCCACCGTCTGGGCCTCCCAGCAAAACATCGTGGGTTCAAGCAGCCTCCCAGGAAAATGCACCCTTCTCATGGTGCTATGGTTGAGGCCGAAGTTGAAAAGCTTATCAAAGCCAACTTCATTAAGGAGGTCCAGTGCCCCAAATGGCTCGCCAACATTGTGCCAGTCAGGAAGAAGAATGGGCATATCAGAGTCTGCATCGACTTCCGCGATCTCAATCGCCACTGCCCAAAGGATGACTTCCCACTCCCTGTGACGGAGCTGTTGATTGACGCCACAGCCGGGTTCCAAGCCCTCTCTTTCATGGATGGGTATTCCGGGTATAACCAGATCCGGATGGCCCCCAAAGACGAGGAGTCCACTACCTTCAGGGCTCCCCAGGGCACCTTTTGCTACCGGGTAATGCCATTCGGTTTGAAAAATGCAGGTGCCACTTATCAGAGGGCCATGCATCGCATATTCAAACCGATCCTCGGGACATTGGTGGAATGCTACGTGGATGACCTTGTAGTCAAATCACGCCAGCGCCAGGACCATCTCAAAGACCTTGAGAAAGTGTTCGGTTTTCTCCGTTCCCGTCACCTGAAGATGAACCCGCTGAAGTGTGCCTTCGGAGTCACCTCCGGGAAGTTTCTGGGTTTCGTTGTCAGATACCGAGGTATCGAGATCGACCCGGAGACGATCAAGGCCATCAGCCAAATGCCTCCCCCGAGCAACATTCGGGAGCTTCGAGGCCTACAAGGCCACTTAGCCTATATACGCTGATTCATTGCGAATTTGGATGGCCTGTTTAAGCCCTTTTCCCGGCTCATGAAGAAAGACGCTGCCTACGAATGGGATGAGGAGTGTCGGGCCGCCTTCGTGGAAATCAAGCAGTATCTGCTCCAACCTCCGGTCTTGATGCCACCCGTCTCCGGAAAGCCGCTGGTCCTTTATGTGACCGCCCTGGAGAGATCCCTCGGTGCGCTGCTCGCCCAGAAGAATAACGAGGGCACTGAGAACAGTCTCTACTATCTCAGCTGCATGCTTCTCGATACGGAGGTCAGATACTCCCCCATCGAAAAGAGCTGCCTCGCGCTCGTCTTCGCTATGCAGAAGTTACGGCACTACCTGCAACACCACGAGGTAAAATTGATCTCTCGGGTAGATCCGCTGAAGTACATCCTGAACCGCCCCATGCTGACTGGCCGACTAGCACGGTGGGCGGTGATTCTCCAGCAATTTGATATCAGGTTCGTGCCTCAGAAGTCCGTTAAGGGTCAAGCGTTGGCAGACTTTTTAGCTGCCCATCCAACCTCCGCGGATCAATCCCTGGACCTGGATTTCCCCGACGAGACGATCCTCTCAGTCGATCATGCTACCCCATGTTGGCAAATTCATTTCGACGGCGCCTCCCGGAGCCCCACCGGTAGAAGGCTCAACGACCCCAAGCTCAACAGAGTGGGTCTGGGTGTTGTTTTTATTACCCCTACGCAAGCCGTCCTGCCGTACTCGTTCCTGCTGTCAAAAGGTTGTACAAACAATGAGGCATAGTACCAGGCTCTCATCACCGGCCTCGAGATGGCCCTTGATATTCATGTACCCCATCTACATGTGAATGGAGATTCCGAGCTGGTAATCAAACAGGTTAATGGCGACTACGTCGTCAGGAAGCCAGAGCTTGCACCGTTACTGTAGTACACCCTCCTCCTAATGGCCCAGTTCTCTCCTTGGCCAGAGGTTACCCATGTCCCAAGATCGTAGAACGGACAAGCGGACGCCCTGGCTGGATTAGCTGCGTCGCTCGCAGAACCCGAGCAAGATGATTTGGTCATACACGTGGCCCACCGGAGAGTCATTGCTCCTGTCACCCAAGAGGACCGTGATAGCCTGTGAGTAAGTCATCTCACCGCCGGACCCTCCATATCGGGAGTCCCAGGTTCGTCAGACGCAGTGGTTGAAACCACCCTCGACTGGAGAGCACCTTTTGGCGAGTACCTCCAAAATGGTCAGCTCCCGGGCGACCGGGCCGAACGCGAGCGAATCTGACGCCGCGCGCTGCAATTTACCCTCCAGGGCGGCCCCAGTCTTGAGCAGATCCTCTATAAGCGGAGTTTCGATGGTGTCCTCCTCCGTTGCATCCAAGGAGTAGAGATACCTCAAGTTATGCAAGAGGTTCACACCGGTTCCTGTGGCGCCCATCAAGCTGGGCCGAAGCTGTCCCAGCAAATCCGAAGGTTAGGGTACTTATGGCCCTCCATGATCCACGATTGTATTGGATACGCCAAAAGATGCCACGCGTTCCAAGTACACGCCAACTTCTTGCATCGGCCGCCAGAACCCCTCCACCCCACCAAGTACTCTTGGCCATTTGCGGTATGGGGTCTTGATGTAGTGGGACCGTATCCGCCGGCAACAGCCCGCCAGTGTAGGTTCATCCTGACTGCTACAGACTTCTTCTCCAAGTGGGCAGAAGCAGTTCCGCTCAAAGAGGTCAAGGCCCGTTCCATCGTTGACTTTGTGAGCTCCAACATTATCCACCGGTTTGGAGTCCCTCACGCTGTCCTCACTGATAATGGCACCAACTTCCGGGGAGCTGAATTGAAGAAATTGTATGCTAAGTACGACATCCGGTCGAACCATACATCCCGCTACCACGCGCAGGCGAATGGGCAGATCGAGGCGTTCAACAAGACCCTCTCTAACATTCTGCAGAAGATGGTTGGTCAGAACAAGAAGAGTTGGCTGGACAAGCTCCCCAACGCCCTCTGGGCTTACCGGACGACGACTCGTAACTCTACCCAGGTGACCCCATATTCCCTGGTGTATGGAGCTGAGGCCGTCCTACCCATTGAGATCCAGCTGCCGTCGCTACGCACTGCAGTTTATGATCACCAGACATCAGATGAGGTAGCCGAGATCCGTCTAGCTGTATTAGAGGCACTGGACGAGAACCGGCTTCGTGCCCTGCACAATCTGGAAAGGCATCAGGACAAGATAGCGAGAGCCTTTGACAAGAAGGTTCGTCTCCTCACTTTTCTACAGGGTGACCTGGTACTGGCCCTTCGAGCGCCAATGATCCCCGGTAGGAAACCACCCAAGTTAGAACCCAAATGTGAAGGGCCTTATATCATCCATAAGGTTTACCCCAATGGAGCATACTCCTTGGTGACCACAGATGGAGAGCGTGTAACCCCTCCCACCAATGCCAAATTCCTCAAGCGATACTTCGCCTAGGGAAAAACAGTGCTCCCGCACGACCCTAAACTGTGAGAGGGTCCTGCATGACCCTAAACTGCGACTTGGTCCCGCATGACCTTAAACTGCCTCTCCGTCCTCACTGCAAGACGTTAAACTGAAAGCCAGTCAGGTCTTTCTCACCGAGGCTCAGCCTCAGGCCCCTCGGCCTCTTTGGGCCCCTAGCCCCGTCTCCACCGCGGTCTGGCCCCAGGCCCCCTCTTTTCTCTCCGACTTACCCTCTTAAGGGATCGTGCGGTACGGTGTAGGACTACGTCCTCACGTTGGGATCATGTACCATACCGTGCACATCCCCGAATGAGATGCCCCTCGTCCCGCATGACGTTAAACTGCATGTCAAGAAATACGTACGGCTTGATTCCCATCTTTATGGGATACGTAGGAACGCTCGGACGCCTCGTCTTGAGCCCAGCCCCAAGCTTTTCTCTTCCACTATTCCCCCTGGGGATAGTCTCCTTGGAGGATCTTTGTGTAGCATGGAGTAGGCTTTCTTGGCCCCGCTCATGCAACCCGACTCGCGCAAATATTGTAAAGGTCGCACCATGCGCCCACTCTCGTTCTTCTACCCTCCCACATCCTCACCGCATGACGCTAAACTGCATGGCCTTCAAGAACTACGTATGTCTTGATTCTTATCCTTATGAGAGACGTAGGAACGCCCGGACATTTCGTCCGTTGGGCCAGCCCAAAAGCCAAAATCTTCCCCTCGGGTCAAGACATGGCAGGGCGCACACTTTTTCCCCGAACCACGTCAAGCAAGCCTCGACCCGGCTGCATATTCCCCCTGGAGGTGTTTGCCCCTTTCGTGGATGAACGCAACTGAGCTTCACCTGCTCCTTGACTGGGATTCTGTCCCAAGGTGACAAACTTTCCCCAGGTGGTGCTAGCGATTCGGGCCACGGCCCAGGATTCTTCATAAGGGTGTACGGTGTGATGTAGGACTGCGTCCTCATTCACTTCGGGATCATGTACCATGTCGTACGCCCTCCCTTTACGAGGCTCAGCCTCAGGCCCCTTGGCCTCCTTGGGCCCCTGGCCCCCCGTCCTCATGTAAGACGTTAAACTACAGACCAGTCAGACCTTTCTGACTGATAACTTCCCCTTTTCTCCGGGCCACGGTCCAGGATTCCTCACCCGGAGTGTACGGTGTGGTGTGGGACTACGTCCTCATTCACGTCGGGATCATGTACCATGCCGTACAACTCCCCTTACGAGGCCCAGCCTCAGGCCCTTTGGCCTCCTTGGGCCCTTGGCCCCACGTCCTCATGTAAGACGTTACAATCCAGTCAGGTTTTCCAGATTGATGCCTGACCTTAGGCCCCTTGGCCTTTCCGGGCCACGGCCCAGGTTCCCCCCTTACCCAGGGTGCGTGGCGCAGTGTAGCATCATGTCCTCATTCACTTCGGCTTCTTCGCCATACCGCACACCTCCCTTGTTTAGGGTATATTACTCCCCTCCTCGTCCAGTATGACGTTAAACTGCATTTCAAGAACTACGTGTGGCTTGATTCCCATCCTAATGGGATACGTAGGATCACCTGAATGTCTAAAGCTTCGGGTCCAGCCCCATCTCTCGGGAATCCCAATCCCATCTTGGCCCCTTGGCCCATCCTTCCTCCATAAGGGGATCATATGGTGCGGTGTGGGATTATGTCCTCATTCACGACGGTCTCGTGATGACCACGCCATGCTCCCACCCCCTACTGAGTTGTTTCGTCGATCCCTCTTCTTCAGCGGTTCACCAATGTGCTTAAGAGTACTCTGGTTTATTACCTGGAATGCCAAGCTTTACTCGGACACGTCCGCACCCGCTTTCCAGGCTTTGCGTTTCCCTTCATCAGGGCTTTCATCATTTTCCACACCCGGAGGGACTCCCAAGAACGGCCTGGATACAATTCCCAAGGGCTCTCCTACCGATACGGGCCAATGCCCCCCCAGGGTTTCAGACAACAAATCGATAAAATCCCGCGTTGCGAATATGGTCAGCGGTCGATGCTCGTTTGTTGTTCCCACCTCAGGCTAACGCGATACAGACGCTGTATTTCCATCATGGATAACAGTTTTCCCCTGTCGTCACGCCAACCCATTAAGCCCAAATGTCGGGTACACAATTCACACCCTTCATCACTTCATCATGTCCAAGTAGAGTCTCGGGACTCTTGGTACTTTTCCCCCGTGCACGTCTGCGCATTCGAGGAACAAGCTACATCAAAGGTGTCCTTCGAAACTCTCTGCTGACTCCCCTTTGATGGGCGCCCCATGTATTGCAATGAGGATACCCCCTTGTTTCCCACACCGAGTTTATCTCACGTGGGATTAGGGATTGGGTTGACATCTGTGCTTACTAGGGAGTTGTCACCATCCATGGTCCGAGCTCTAAGACCATAAACTAAGACTCTCATCTGGAACTACGTTCAAGACCCCTTGTCTTCGAACCCAGTTTGAGTTCAGCAAATTTACCTCTCTAATCCTGCCTTCAGGACCCTGATCACAGGGCCGCGTGGCGCAGTGTAGGACTACGTCCTCATTCACGTCGGGTCTGCAACAACTGCACCACGCACGCCCCCATTCTGAGGTTCAGTCCTCCTGTTCCCTGTCCTGAATGACATTAAAAGGAACCCTTCAGAACTACGTGTGGCTTGATTCTCATCCTTATGAGATACGTAGGACCACCTGGATGCTTAAGATTCGGGTCCATCCCCACCTCTGGGAGATCTCCTGATTTCCCGGTCACCTAGGCCACTTGGTCCATCCCTCTCCAGCGGGGGGGTGTGTAGGTATGATACAAGGTTTTGGGCACCATGCCCCCTTCCCCTAGGAATCTGCCATCTCTCGATCACCCTCAAGGTTGAGTCCCTTGACTCCCTGCAGTGGTTCGCCCATGTATTAAGAGTACTCTGGTCTAGGACCAAGAGTGTCAGATTCAACTTGATCAAGTTCCTTCCACTTGTCAAGCTTCGTGTTCCCCTCTATTCGGACTTCCATCATCTTTCACACCCGGAGGGACCCCCAAGAACGGCCTGGATACTACGCCCAAGGGCTCTCCTACCGATACGGGCCAACGCCCCTGAGGGTTTTTGGACAACAAATCGATAAAATCCCGCGTTGCGAATATGGTCAGCGGTCGATGCTCGTTTTGTTAGTCCTCATTTCAGGCTAACGCGACAGGATGTTGTGTTGCGAACATGGTCAGCAGTAATCCTTTGTCTTCACGCCATCCCCTTCGGTCCTTGAATGTTGGTTGCATGATTCACATCATTTTCCACCCCTTCATGTCCAGGTGGAATCTCGACACTTTTGGCGCTATACCTCAGTGCACCTTTGCATGTTGGGGGGACAAAGATGCAATCTGGCGCCCTTTGGGGCTCCCATGGTCCGAGCTCTAAGACCATAAACTAAGACCCATTCGGGACTACGTTCAAATTCCCATCCTCATGGGATACGTAGGACCGCCCAGACGCCCTGTCTCCGGGTACAACCCATTCAGGAAGCCAGTCTCTCCCCCTGTTTCCCCTCCATATAGGCCCCTCAGCCTAAGGTTTCCCCCTCCAAATGGTGTACAATATGATGAGGGATCATGTCTCCGTCAATTGTGTTTTATAACACTATGCACATTTCCCTCCTAGAATCGTCTCTGCTACGTCTGCGCTGCATGACGATAAAATGCATGCTTGGTCCTATCATACGACCCTAAACTGTGACATTATCGTCCTGGCCGCACGACGAAAAACGACACCGCATTGTGGTGACCTTTCTGTAGAGGACATCACGTTGGGTACTGGCCACGCGCCATGCCACTTGTCAACACCCATCGCTGCTTGATCCTTGTGGCGACATCACGACCTACTGTTCTAGGCCTGTCGCTTCACAAAAAAAACATTCACCTTAAAGAACAAACAAGATACATCAAATTCCGCTTCTTTAGTGCAAGGGCCACGTCCGCACTCCCCTTTTCCCCTGGCACTGGTACCTTACCGTGCCACCTTCCAGAACTACGTATGGCTTGATTCTCATCCTTATGAGATACGTAGGAGCGCCCGGGTACTTCCCCGCGGGCCCAGCCTAACCCTTTTGTTCGGTCCCTCGACTCGAGCATCTCCTCGGAGAACGCATGGTATGCAGGACTATGTCCTCATTCACGTCAGGTTTTGATGTCATGCGTCCCCTGATCCCTTTTTCCCATCCATGGTCCGAATTCTATGACCCTAAACTAAGATCTCCCCAAGGGAAAGTAATCTGCTCCCCCTCTCTAATGCGTTTCATTGCCGTATTCAGATGTGTTTTGACAAAAAGCCCGAAGCATGGGATTTTCACAGGGACATTCCCCTCACCTCATGACCAAGCTTCGTGAGCTCGCTATTTGGATCCTCATCCTCTTCCACTTCCAAAAGGACCCTCGGACGACGTGGATACTAAGCTTAAGGGCTCTCCATGAATGCTGGACCTAAGGGCCCTTCAATCGTTTCAGGCCAACGTCCCTACAGCTATTTGACAACATTTGCGACATGGTCCCGTGTTTCGAACATGGTCAACAGTCGACCCTCACTTGTTTGTTCCCATTTTTAGGCTAACGTGATAGGATGCTGTGTTGCGAACATGGTCAGCAGTAATCCTCTATCGCCACGGCACCATCATCGTGATCCGAATCTCGAGCGTCATGATTCACACATTTCCACTCCCTCATGTTCAAGTGGAACTCCACCATACTCGGCTCTTTCTCTTCGCGCCTCTAGGTGCGCTGAATGATCGTGTTAGTGTCATCGGGCCGGTAGTCACCGAGCATCCCTTTTCCCCAACCTGCCCCTCTCTACGTCGGGAAATTCCCACCACTACTGATTGTTTCCCACACCGAGCACGACTCACGTGGGCTTAGTAGTTTTGGCTGAATGTGTACCAACACGGTTAGGCTGCTCCTCTTCCAGTATGACGTTAAACTGCACTTTCAGAACTACGTACGGCTTGATTCCCATCATCACGTGGGATACGTAGAGACACCCAGGCATTTCACCTAGGGTTCAGCCCCTGGAATCACAGAATCTTGTTCCTCTCCATTTCCAGCCCTCGCCAGAGGCCCTGTCTGGAAGAAGGAATGATCCATGATCAGGCCAATGCGCCCAATTTGGCGTACTCCCTCCACGGTGGTGCAACTAACAAGGTGTTAGATTCTGTTTGAACAAACCACCACTCCATGTTCCACGCTTTGCGTGTACCTTATTCGGACCCTCGTCCTCTTTCATGTCTGAAGGAACCCCCTAACGGCCTGGTCTTATGCCGCATCGGGTCACCTACCGTCCTGGGCCAACGTTCCGGAAGACTGGTCATGTCTGGAAGGACCCCCTAACAGTATGGATGTCAGACCTATGGTCCACCAACTGTCCTGGGCCAACATCCTGGAAGATTGATCGACAACAAATTGATAAAATCCCGCGTTGCGAATATGGTCAGCGGTCGATGCTCATTTGTTGTCCCCATTTCAGTCTAACGCAGTAAGGATACCGTCTTTCCGCCACGGTTAGCGTTTGTCCTTTATTGTCATGCCATCCCCACAGTGTTCCGAATTTGGGCATCGTGATTCACACTTCCCATTTTCATCTGTTCAAACCAATTTCAGCATCCCTGGTGTTGCCCCGTTCGTGCATAAGAGCACGTTGGAGAAACGATAATTCGGCTATCCTGGAAGTTCCTCCTCCGGAGGAATTGTCGTCAAACGTCCCACAAACATTGTAGGGATGTAACAAGGCAATTCGACAGTGGAAATCGTGCGTGCTACGGAGCTCAGAAACAAAGGAGAAAGAAAGAGTTGAAGCACAAAAGTTTTAATAAAAGCTTCTTTCGGGTTTGTTACAATACTCGGGGGTCGACTTCCCCCATGGATGGGTTGACCCCATCAAAGGAGCGTTGCAGCTCCGCCACCCATTGACTTGCGGCGTCCAAAGCCTGTTGCCGCTGATTCAACTCCCGCTCCTCTTCAGCAGCGGCGGGACGTAATTCGTCAACCCTGGCCCTGGCCCTTTCTGCCTCGGCCCGAACAGCAGCCATCCTCCCAGAGGTTTTCCCCATATGTTCCTCAGCCTCCGCTAGCTGGGCCTTCAATCGTGAGACCAGCTCGGACTGCGCATCGAGAGTGGCCGAAAGCTCGTTGGCCCGGATCTGCATCTGTTGGACCTCGCCTTCAGCCTCCTGGAGCTTCCTAATGCTGGTCACCTTCCTCCGCTGCCATCCCACGCTCAGCCCACGATCATCCTCCCGGATCTTCTCAGCCATGAGGTCTCGGATGAGCGCGTGAGGGCGTTGGGCATCCACTCCCCCAGCACACAGTTTGCGCAACCGCGAGCGGAGCCTATCCATTTCGGCCAGCCATTGCGCTTGGGGAGTGTCCCTGATAAAGCGCGTGATCAGCTTCCACGACCGGCGGCGGACTATGCTGCTGTCTTCCTCATCAGAGGCCGTTTCGTCCCAATCCGCGTGGTCGGCAGGCTCGTACGCAGGATATGCCTGCAGGAATTCCTCAGCGGGATCTGTATCTGGTGTTGAGTCTGGTACGGCACCTGACGCCGGTGCAGGAATGACAAGACTAGGACTGACCGGTTGATCCTCTTCCTCAGAGTCCACCTCGATGACTTCAGGTATGGCCCTGCTGGTGGCCCCGCCAGTGATGGTGTGCGCCGCAGCTTGAGGAGGTGAAGGGACTATCGTCACCATCACCGGCATTCCCCAGGGGGGGACGCCGCCAGACATCCCGACCAGCCTCGCTGCAGCAGCCCACGCCATTCGGAGAACTGTATGACAGAAAGAGACATAAACGTTAGTCGGCATGTCCCACATGTGGCAACGAGGAGACCGGTGGAGGAGACTTACGAAGATCGACTTCCGAGCGCTGCTCCTGGGCCGGTACTGATGGGACTCCGAGACAAGGCCCCCCGTATACTGTTGGAAGGTCTGGAGATTTCAGAGGAGCCACCTCAGACCCCCTGGTCCCACCAGACGCAGAACTGGACGCAACCATAGGCGCGGGTTCTGAAGGCCCCGCATCGTCACCCGCCAAGGAGCGAGAACGAGGCCTACGAACAAGTTCCTCCTGCATGGCTCAAACATTGGTGAGAATTCCATAGGGATTCAAGAACAGATCGTAAGGAGAGAAGTTCGGAATGATACCTCGAGAGCCTCTGCGAAGTCGTCGGACTCTGAGCTTCGGTCCCCGACCTCGCCCTCCTCCAGCGGGCTCCCTCCCCCAGCCTCATCCTCCCGAGAAGAGTCCCCTGATTCCTCCGGCAAGGGGAAGCGTTCCCTGAGGTCGGCAGCCGATAACTGTGGGGGCACCGTCTGATTCAACAGTACCCTCACTCGATCTGTCATTGGGCGAGGAACACCGCTGGAGTGGACGTAATCCTCCAGCTCGTTCAAGTATTGCTCCGTCTCCGCCGGAGACACCATGAATCCAGCCCGAACTGGGGCTATGCTCGGCAGTTTCAACCCGAGGCGATTCAGGTGGGCCCACATCTCGGGTGGGCTGAGGAATTGCCTGTTGACATCCCAAATGTCCCAAGCTTCCGGAAAGACGGCATCTTCTGCCATGTCGATGTGACGCAGCCGCTTCCCCGGAGCCTAAGCGGATATCCGACGGAATCCCCTCGGTGGCCGCCCCTCCGGATGACCCTGCTCTCTCGGGACCACCGGATCCACCGCTGCTGCCATACCCTCAGCCGGTGCGGGTCTCTCTGCCATGGCAGCCCCACTGCCGCGGGCGGCCCTAGCTGCCCTCCGACCCCGACCTCGAGATAAAGGAGGCCCACCGTCACCAACTCGGATTGTTGGCTGCTTCAGCATCTCCCCGGGATAAGCGGCCTCCCAGCTGATGGCGTACTCCTTCACTAAGACGAAGGCGGCGGTGGACGGAGGCAATGCGATCTGCATCTTTCCATCCTCACGTGTGAACATGAGCCACAGCTGCCTCATCACACACGGGTGCTCCTCGTGACGCACCTCCCAGTATACCTGCGGGGTCAGCCGCTGGAGGCACCGGAACTGCCTCGCAAAACGGTGCGGGGTGTACGGTTCACAGATTGGCTCACGATCTATCCGAGCCACCAAAACCCCACCTCAGAAGGCCAGGAGGTAAGCCCGATGTTCTTCCGTCCCCCGTCCATCATCAGTGAGACTCCCCGTCGGCAGTGGGAAGGGATGAAAGTTGAACTCGTCCGCCCTCCACACCCTATTCAGCACCATCGGAATGGCCAGTTTGAACGGGAAGCTCCCAACTGCGTTCAGAATGGAGGGGCGAAAGTCTGATCCCGGTGGCGAAATGGGGTTTGGATACTCGTAAATCCCCCTGATATGCGCCACGATCCACCCATACAGGAGGTGGAAGGGCCCGCATATTCTTGGCGGCTTCTTGCCCTCGCTAATACACCGCAGCATTCTGTATAGTTTGGCGAGCATCGGGATCCCCAGGTTGATCCGCTGCCCCATGGCCAACATAGATGCCATGATGAACGAGCTGGGCCGTACCCCCATTCTTGTATCTCTCACCGGTAGGATCCACCCACAGATGAGAGCCGCGATGAATGCCGCCAGCCTAACTATTGGATGTTGTTCGGTGCTGACGCTGAAACCCCAAGTCTTCCATTGGCTGTCCTCCAAAACACGCCAATACGAGTGTCCCTTGCCCCGCTGGGCTGCCCTCGGACAAGTTCGAGGCCTTGGAGGGAACTCTCGATCTTCTGGGAAGTTCAGAAAGCATTTGAACCATCTTCTGAAGTGGACATCACTCACTGCTTCCTTGTCCTCTCCAGGGACAAGCGCCACCAGCGCTGACGCCAGCCATGGCATTTGCTCAGCATCTCCCCACACGCTGGCAACGGGGAGGAACTCGTCATACATGGCCCCCAAGATCGGGACCCCGAAAATCTGGCGGACATCCCACAGGCTGATGCCCACCTCCCCGTGATGCAGGTGAAAAGTGTTGGTTCTGGACGACCATCTACTCAACAGTTCCGGCATCAGTTGCTTTGGTTGATAAATGTGGAACTGGGAGGCCCATGCCGCCTCATACAGTCCCACTCTCCTCAGCTCGGCCTCGAACTCCTCGCAGGAGGCGCCTACCCAATAGGCCCAGGCCCAGTCATCGGTAAAGTTTCCGCCCTGGCGCATGTCCCACTCATCGGACCATCCCTTCTTTAGATCCTGCAGAGCCGCCTTCAGCATGGTGCGGTAGAGAGGAGGGGACGTCTCCGGTTGCAGTGGCCTCCCGTCAATGTCGTTCACATGATTGTAGAGGCAATCAGCAGTGACGTGTGTGAAATCCTCCTGTGCATGACCATCGGCCGCCCTGAACCATTGGTGCTGGCATGGTATGCTCCTGAACCAGCAAGCTGGTTCATCCCTTCTTGCCTCAGGGATGAAGACGTCATCCCTCAGCCCGAAGCCGTACAACGGCAGTTTCTTGCACTGCGGGTACTCCCTCTGACCTTCCGACAGCAGGTCTGTCAAGGAAGTGTGGTCCGAATGGCTGCGAACCATTTCCCCTAAGCCTGGACGGTTGGCCATCTCATCACGGCGAGCGGCATCTGCAAGCACTCCCAGCACAGCCTCTTGATGGGCCATTTTTAATGTCGACCCTCAGAAAAGTTTTTCCCCTGGATCGCGAAGCACGGCCGCGAAGTTGAATCGCGAAGCTCGACCGCGAAGTGGAGTCGCGAATATCGGTCACGAGACCAAGTCGCGAAGTCTGGCCAAGCCCGACAAAGAAGTTCGCCTAGCGCGGACGCGGAGTCGGAGACCCGCGGTTCGCCGCGAAGCTCGATTCGCGGAGTGCTGTCGCGGAGTACGCGGAGCTTCGCAAAATCGAGAGCGCACAAAAAGACAAGGCACGTGAAGACAAAAGAGGGTGGACCCCCTATTTATAGGCGACGACCCCGGAGCATCGCGGCGCGCCTCACCCGCGCGAAGCATCGCGGCGCGTCCGGATCCGCGGCCCAGGCGAGCAGCGCGGGCCCCCCTTCGCGATGACACATCGCGAACCACCGACAGTTTTGGCGATTGTCCCTCAGACTTCGACCCTTCGCCCTCCGCGGCTTCATGTCTAAGGGGGGGCATTTGTTGGCGCCAAAAATGTGGCCCGAAAGGAAGGAACGAAAAAGACAGCCGGCGCGCTGCCTCGCGAAGCACAGCCGCAAAGCCCAGCCGCGAAGCGTCCCAACCTTGGCGACCCCGCGAAGCGCCGGAGGCGGTAATCCTCCGCGAACCGGTTTGACGTTCGCGAGCCGCCGCGAAGCTCCTTAGGCGGTAATCTTCCGCGAACCCGTTTGACGTTCGCGAGCCGCCGCGAAGCCCCGAAGGCCGCGCGCGAGCCCTGCTTCGCGGCTCCCCTTCCCTATAAATACTCGACTCCCCCTGAGTCCACGGGACGGACAATCCGACCTTTCGGCTTCTCCTCTCCCGAATCGCGAAGCACGCTTTGCCCCGGGAATCATGAGCTCCGCGAGGTATTTCTACTTCGCGAGACAACTCTGATTTGTTTCGTTTTGAGCCCCTCTTCCGAGAGGGATGCCCTTCGCGAAGCTCAAGGGAGTTCGCAAAGGAAGGGGATTCCCAAGGGAACCCGGGCAGCCGTGGAGCACTTGTGCTTCGCGAAACACCCAACCCATACGAGTAATCCCTATGCTAAGGCAGGATCGCTCCACTTCGCGAAGCACATTTCTTGGCAGGACCCTACTTCGCGAACCATTCCTTCTTCGCGAGGCATTGCTCTGCGAACACTGTTCCACTTCGCGAAGCACCTCCCACTCCCACCTATGCCCCATGCTAAGGCCAAGGAACCCCACTTCGCAAAGCACACTCCTCTGCTTAGCGATTCCTCTTTCCGTGCGACCCTCCAGGTTTGCACGATGTGATTTCAAAGTCCCATGGACAACACCTCCCGTAGCGTTGCTTCGCCTAATGCTTCTTCACATAGGCACGCTAACGGCTACTGCTTCTTTGTATAGCCACGCTAACGTGGACCCCTCGATGGTTCGCCCCACGACCCCCCTTTACCATGGCCTTACCGGCACCTTCCCTTCCCCAAGGACCAGAGGGTACCGGTTATGTAAGCCCTAGGGGTGTGGAGTGAACCCACCTCGTCCGAGCTGCAGGACGTTAAACTGCCAAGAACCACGTCCTCAACACATGACGTTAAACTGTGACCCAACCTCGTCTCCCTCACGAAGGGTCCCCCCAGCTCGAACAATCATTACACCACTCGTCTCCACGGGAATGGAACTCTTCCGCACATGGAATGAGATCCTCCTTGTCGGAGTGGTGTATGTTTGCAGGGGAAGGGTCGCCTCAGAGCGTAAGTCCCTAACCTTTGGTACGGATGATTGCACCTGTGCATCTCGGTACTTCCCCACTACCATGGTCAGTGGAGGACGTGATAGAGAACGAGGCACCTCCCATCGTCGGACCAAGGTCCATCTTTCCCACGCTTCGTCGCGCCATGGGCCTCTATCCTGGAGTAAGTCCCAACACCATGGGCCGCTCAACGCGTAAGCCCCTCTTCGCTTCTCACGGACGCACCCTTCGCGACGTGATCGTCAGGTCCTTGCAACCTCTTGTTTCTCACACCGAACATGACTCGCATGGGCTTAGAGGGAGCACCGACCCTGACAAACCCACCACCTGAACTACGAGGTCTTTGATCCATGTCAAGGCATGGTACGTAGGAAGCCTCTATGAGGTTCAAGCCCACCCGTCGCTCATTCACGTCGGGTCCCATTCTAGTCCAGCGGTAAGCCGTTGAGACCATCTGAACTACGAGGTTTTTGATCCATGTCAAGGCATGGTACGTAGGAAGCCCCCACGAGGTTCAAGCCCACCCGTCGCTCATTCACGTTGGGTTTCACCCTCGTCCAGCACGATGTTAAACTGCACCCCGGTCCAGTGGTAAGCCATTGCGACCCGTCCATTCTAACGAACTACGGGGACTTTGATCCATGCTAAGTCATGGTACGTAGGAAGCCTCCACGAGGATCAAGCCCACCAATAGTGGACCATGGTCTACTTTCACGTCGGTTCACCGACACACCCACCCGTCGTTTCTTCACGCCGGGTCCCATCTTTGTCCCGCATGACGTTAAACTGTATTCTTTGAACTACGAGGTCTTTGATCCATGTCAAGGCATGGTACGTAGGAAGCCTCCACGAGGTTCAAGCCCACCCATCACCCAATTCACGTCGTGTTCTACCTACGTCCAGCATGACGTTAAACTGCACTCTGGTCCAGTGGTAAGCCATTGCGACCCAACCACCTGAACTACGAGGTCTTTGATCCATGTCAAGGCATGGTACGTAGGAATCCTCCCGGAGGTTCAAGCCCAACTCCCCTCGGACCAAGGTCCAGCTTCACGTCGGTTTACCGGCACCATCCGGAACTACGCGGACTTTGATTCCATGCCACAGGGATACGTAGGAAGCCTCTTCAAGGCTCAAGCCCAACTTCACTGTCGCCCCCCTGCGATGGTCCCATTTCCTTCTCATCTGTCTCCGCTAGACGTTAAACTCGCGGCATACCCTGTGTTGAACACGGGAAGCTGAGGAAAACCTCAGAT
Organism: Viscum album; assembly: GCA_963277665.1. Lineage (NCBI taxonomy): Eukaryota > Viridiplantae > Streptophyta > Magnoliopsida > Santalales > Viscaceae > Viscum > Viscum album. The sequence goes on from OY728129.1 coordinate 1,487,492,360, forward strand.
ACGTGTCTATGACATGTAATTCCCCGCGCTCGATGTGGGATGCCTCGGGCTTCCACGCCCTCGAGAAGCCTTGTGATCAAGGATAACAGACAGACATGCCAGGTACCCCAGCATCCAGACACGCTACTGATGCCTCAACGTGACTACTCCCCTGACCGAAGGTTGCTGCCCTGACTGGACCCTTTGGAATGTCCCGACAGAAGTAGCGTAATTAACCGGCGCCCATGGAAACATGGCACTGGGAAGAGTTTCACGAACTACGTATTAAATCTATGAGGGATACCCGGACTAGGTGACGAGTTCTGAGGAGGAATCCACAGGAGGAAGAACCGACATCCCATCATCCCGTTTCGATCGAGGAGCAGACGTCCCTGAATAAGGAGCGAATGCCGCCCGCCTTTGGAAAGCGGGAATGCGGGGCAACAAAGCCGCGCGTCTCCCCCCCTGACGGACGGATGCGCGCGCGCCCCGGCGAAAGTGTCGGAAACAACCGCGAAATATGGGTTTCTAAAATGAGAACATTGGTTGGAATTATAGGCACATAATTGGAGGGAATACATAAATATTTATAAGGAGTTATTAAGGTAATAAATAAAAAAAAGTGAACAATAAATGGAAAACTGAGGGCCTCACTACCAAAAATCAATGATGATTAAATATATTATCGATTCAATAATACATAATGTATTAGGATAAAACATTTTTGGATTTGAGATCCTTTCCCTAATTATTAAGAATTAATTTAACCATAGAATAAACAAATAAATACTTGAAATGTTGAGATCTATCCATTACCTAATTTCTTCCACAAAATCATCTTTCTCTCCAAAAGATAAAAGATCTCAAAAATATTATATTAAACCAAATCGTATGTGGTTTCCAAAAAAATGAATTTATAATTCATCTCCCTAACCATTTTATTAAAAACTACATTATAAAAACTAAAAAATCAATTAGGCTAACTATAGGTGATGTACCCTTGTCATCCTTCATTTACGGGTTCAATTCGTGTATCCTTGCCGTACATGATGGTTTGTCTCCCGACCTCCAGGTTGTCATTTTTATAAAAATAAAAACAATCTCAAGAAATTCTTTAACCATAAAACGTAGTATCAGATTTCAAACATAATTCATTACAACCTTTATACTTATACAGAATTCTTTTTTCGAGACTCACAGTACAAAATTTATAAGTAAGGTCACATAACATACATGTGAATACATTTATAGTCTATTCTCTTAAAACATTGTAATTAACTGAATTACCAAAAAACCATACTGAATACAATCATTCTTCCTCATTAGGTAAGTATAACATAGAATACTGGATATACAACTTAAATTAAAAAATGTTTAAAAATACCAATGATGATGGTATGAACCACTTTTTATAAAAACCATTAATCAGCTCCAATGATTTCAAAAACACCTAATTTATATTATCAAAATGACTTATCTCGATATTAGGACCATATTAAGGATTATCATTCCCTCAACCATGTATTTTACAAAATTTTTAACTTTCTATTTAGTTTCTTTTCATAGTACCATACAATCAGAAATCATCATTGAATATTTTATACAGTACACTCCTTATTTATTTCAATAATTCACATAACTAGTACATCATTGATACAACACTCAAATTATATAATTCTTCAATCTTGAAGCACAGTATAATTAATTATTCCACATTGATCGTAGTACCAGCTTATGATTTACCTTGATCCCTTTGATTCTTTTGAGCTAAATTTCCATGATGCTTAGGGCATTTTTTGAGTATTTCCCCATTTCACTACAGTTGAAACATTGAATATTAGTATTTGCTTTGGTCCATTTGCATTCTTTTTTTATGACACTATTTCCAAACTTATAACAAACACCCAACCATTTTAGTCATTTCAATGGTGATTACTTCCACATTTATCACATAGGGGAAAATCCCTCTTTTCGTTCTTCCCATTATCCATTCTTTTCTCTACCATCCTCTACTTTTCTTTATTCCCTTTAAATCCATAAGACTCATATAACTAGTTATATTTTTTATAAACACAACATATTATTTCTTTATATTTTTATAATATGTGGGATAATATTTCCCTCTTAAATGATGGATAAAGGAAATTAATGATATGATCCATCTTACTCTTTGGATCATGCGTGTTGTAGGAGTTCTTATTCCTTCTTTTAAGAGCCATTTCTAAATGATTACATACACATGGTTAGATCATATCATAATATATAATCCAAAAAATAAAAAAAAATTCTCCACATTGATTTAGTATTTTTATACATCTAGTGACATTATAATAAAAATGGTTTCTTTGCTAACATATTTACTCATAAATCCTTCATAATGGGTTGTAAAGAAAACTTGAATTATCTTAAGAATATACCCTTGGAGTTTCATAATAGGTTCACTGTAAGGCCTGTTGTGGTGTACCAGGATACCTCAGGTCATGCCCGAAACACTTTTTCAGAGTTTTCACTCCTAGGAACATCTATGTCAGAACCATGTCCACCTGTAGTATCCATATGTAGATGTATTTCATAGAAACTCCACAAATAATCTACATAACTAAAAAATTTGGATGGTCTTATATAATAATTCTCAGATTCTATCATAGGTTAATGTTTTCTAATCATATTTTATATTAATCTATATTCCATGGTTGTTTCTAAACTTCTTCTCATACCAACTGTGACACCATAACCCCCGAAGCCCGGAGTCGGTGAATTATTTTAATACATTGGAACTACTACAAGGAATCAAGCCCTAAATGAAAGACCATTTTAGATGTGTTGGAAAATATGTTTCATAATATAACATCACATTACAATTTCATACATAAAATACATCATGGATTGTTTTTTGAGAACACTATTATTCCCTCAGCTTTAACCTGCATATACATCATAATACATTTCTTCACATAATATGAATATAAAACCTAAGAAATGGGTGAGCTCAGATTCTCAGTAAGGGAAAATAATTCAGTAGAAGCAATAAACCTTTAAGGAATGATTTATAATTAAAACAATAGAAATTCTAAACATAAACAAGAACATAATTTGGAATAAATAAATCAAACAATACCATATAAGCATGCACATGGATATTTTACTAGTCGAATAATCACATGTAATAACGAATCTCATAATGAGGGAATAGATAATGTCGGACATCATAACCACATAGTCAAGGCCTCGGGCCCATAATACAAATAATTTTTTTTTCATTTCCTTAATCTATGAAACTAAAATGTCTCAGGAGATATACTGATGAATATAGGTGTTATAATAGGCCCCAAACATCACTTACTATGCTCAATGGGTTCCTCATATGAAATAGGGTGAAAGATAGCATAATCATTTGTACTAAAACTAGCAATCGAAATGTCAATCCTTTAACCATAAACAATGGATGCTATAAAAATAGCACATCCACCGTCAAACATATCATAACTCATACAATACATTAGGAAAGATTTTATTCTAGTAAATCAACCTCAATCATGAATACTATCCAATAAAGGATTTGGAAAATAATCAATAGAACTCTTTGAGAGAAATCCCCCTTTTTATAAAATCATTTAAATGTTTCAAAAGTTGTAAAGGAATTCATTTAAATGATATTTTTGAATCAAATTGTATCATAAAACTTTAAAACTTTTGAAATAAATTACCTCTTTAAAGCAATCATGTTAACGTAAATAAACCCTTAATATCATATAAAAAACATGGACATTAATTAAAAACATTTAGAAAAATAAATCATTAAAAACATTTAAAATGAGGATCTTGATAAAGAGTCCCTTCCATAAATGTAAAATCCCGTGATATTAGGAGAATTATTCATTTTTTTTCTTTTATGTTTGTTTTATTCTTCACCACGATTAGTTTTCTCTATACACAACATTGTATTAGCTTGTAGTATAAGAAACACTATTCTCGGCCTGTGTTGCACACAATTTCATGTTCTATTGAATAATAATTTTTCTACACAGCAGCATGTATAGATTTTGATCAATGTATAACTGAACTATATTTTGAGTTTTTTTTGCAAAATCAATGGAATCTTTGCCTACACACAACCCTGACTTGGATTGCATTACATGCAAGAACGACCTTCCTGAATAGTGTGTTGTACGCAATACCGAGTTTCACTAAACAAAGATATATTGTTGTAATATTATTATGCACTAGATGTTAGACATATAGTAACTGAATTTTTAATTTTATGACAATATAATTCATCTTACACATTTTATAGCACATGTTATGTGAACAAAATTAATTTTTTGGGTAAAATAAGTATTTTTTAAAAAATGTAGTTTGGCCGCCTTTTGATGGCGCACCCACATTAATTGTAGTTTTTGACATGTTTATAATTTCAACCTTACAAAATAATGTTATTATTTTGAATTAGTATATAAAAATTTAGAATGGATAATGTTTTGATATTTTTCTAAAAACGTTTTTATTTTGATGAATAGTAAAAACACGCTAAATTTTACTTAAAAACAAATTTTTTCATCGAGATAATTTATATGGATAAATAATAATATTAAATGGTTTTAATGTTTAAATATATTATATTTGTATCATTTAATATAATTTATGTCATTAGAATTAATTTTATAGTGAATTAAATTTAAAAAACATTTAAATCTTTTGCAACGTTTAAACATTTAAAACCCATTTTCTCAACAGTGGGATTAATTAGAAATTAACCACTGCAACTTCTATGTTTTGAATTTGGAAAAATGGTTTCCATATATTGATTCAGTAGGTCCAAATTATGTTAATATGATACTTTTTATTTTTAGGCATTATGAATAGTAACTATGGTATATTTTATTTACCATAGTTAAAGGTAAATCAGGTCATTACCTGTAAATATAATATTATAAAATTACCCTAAAACTTGTATTAATATAATTGGATGATTATATTTTACCCTATATCATACTTCGGTCTAAATGGAATCTATTGGAACCCACCTGGATGTGATTAAGACCTTAACTTATTTAATTTAAAGAAAATGAAATATGTCTCACTCAAACGTTAATAATTAAATTATTTTCAATATAAGGTTATATAGAATAAAAGTTATATTATAAAAACTCATTTAAAGATAAAATGTTATTATTTATAATGATAATTTATTTGTAATTTTTATGAAATATTTAACTATATTAATTGTTAATACATTAATGATGGGGAAATTATTTATTTTGAAAAAAATCAATCATATTTTTTTATTAAAATAATAATACCCATAAAAGACACAAAAACATGCCCAAAATTTATTGGTCGTGTATATATACATCATAATAATAAATGTGTCTACTTGGGGACCATTTGGAGCCTTATAAAACAGATTATGACATTTATAATATTTTTTCACCTTCATAATTTAATAAACATGTCATTTTAAAAGATTGTTGTTTTAGAAGATAAATTCGACTAATATATTTATTATGAAGGATATTATATTTATATTCAACATATTATTTTAATTTTAATTTTTATGCAACAAATAAGTATATTAAATAATTAGTCTAAAATTTTGTAATATTTATTTTATTAAGGGAAATATCGAATAAATAGTTTTACAAATATTAAAATAAATATTATATGAACTAATTAATGTTCTACACGAATTTTATAGATGCATATGACATGTTATGAATATATTACATATTTTGGTTCGAATATATCTTCAGTTTGGATTTAATTTAAATTGAAATAACTGAATAGTTTCAAAATTGACAGTATTGATATTTTATAAAAATAACATATTATTAAATTTTTTAAAAATCCCAAAAATATTTAAGAATTTAAAATTTAATATTATAGGGTCTAAAATGGAATAATGTATCTAATCATCAGAAATTCAAAACATATAATTAATTATTAATAATTATTTAAAATTTAGAATATTATTACTACAAATAAAATTAAATAGATTAAATAAGGATAAATCATGTGGATAAGGTTTAATATAAATTAACAGCATGTCTAAATATTATAGGTTGAGGAGATTAAAACCTTATCTATTCTAATATTCTTATTTGAGTCATTTTTTGGTGGTTTTTATGTGGGGTTTGAGTTTATTATAAATTAATATTGTAGAGGTTTCCAAAAGTTCTGCTCTCCTCTTTTATAAAAGGGAACCTCCCTCCTCTCCTCATAACACCAAATTGAGCCTGAAATCTCAACAAATCCTAGACCATTTATCTTATAAACTTCTATAGAAACATAATAGAAGTCCTGGTCGTCTTCAAAGACCAACATTAGTGCCCTAAGTGAATGTTTAGAAGAGGCGCATTGAAGAAGAGTTAATCTCTTCTAATGATTCTTTCATGTTTATTTTTTCATCAACATCCTCTTATTTAGTAGTGTCAAGATAAAGTAATACAATAATTATAAATAATATAATGATATTATATTATAAATATAAAATAACCCCATTTAACCTTCTATCCATCCTACGAAAAATGAAATCACTGTGCGTGGGTACGTACGGAATACCGTCTCCACGCCGTGGTGTAATTTATTTTCCACCACCACCTTACATGGATGGTATAATGGTAGATATAATAAATATATATAATTATTAAAAAATTATACTGATTTTGATAATGTATATCATCCACTTCAATTCTATTCAATGATTATGGGAATGATATCATCGTTCGTGCATACGTACGGATTACGGTCTCCACGACACCATGAGATTCATTATCAATGATTAACCATACAAGTTTAATTATAAACTATATATATTAAATAATCATGAATGATATGAAATAATAATGATACTGGATTTATGTACATATATTTTTTATTCAATTTAATAAGGAAACGAAAAATGCGCCCATGCGTATGTACGACCTACCATCTCCATCAACAGTGTATTTCATTACATTTATCGATCTATAATATATATGAATATTCTGAAAATATATTATATATAAAAATATTTTACATTCTGAAATAATTTAAATCAGGATATAATTAATAATATCATGAACAACAAGTCATAATACGTACGATAAATGAAATAATTTTACCCAAAATGCTGCTTTAACATGGAATTGACAAAAGAACGGGTAATATAATGTCCTATGTGAATCATATATGATATCATAAATATTATTATGGTTATGTTACCAGTTAATAACATGTTTAAACCCACTATACAAGAGTTTCAGACACGTACGGAAAAATTGGACCAAAGGCAAGGGATAATTTGGCAATCTCATTTTCATCAGAGATTGCTTATACGTAAGAATTTACTGGGGTATATTTTTCATCCATGTTGATAAAAAGTTTTTTCATAAAGCATTTAATATTATTCCATTTATATTTAAATTCAGTTTTAACCCTCTTTGACTTTTACTTTGTGTTATGGATGAAATATTCTTTTGTTTACCATACGTGGTACTTTTTTGACTTTTTTGTTAAAAGTACGATGAGAATGTTTTTTAACTTATACGACATTAATGGTTTTTTACGCAATCATAATGCCTTATTTTCACGAAGATTATTCTACAATATTTCATTATTAGTTTCAAAAAAATAATTTTCCTTTAAAATTTCATGGAATGTTGTGAATGGACAATGATATTGAAGATGAAAGGATTTTTTACTCAATAATTCATTTCAAGTCTTTTATAAAAACCATTTTCTATATAAGAGGACATTATTTAATATGTTTATATTTTATGTATAATGTCTCTATTATTAACAGGGTTTTATTTTTCTTATGATGAAATGATATCCATTTATTCTCTATGGATTATGTAATGATGGGATGATGTTTGTGAAAACCATTTTTTTTGGGGTTATGATGAATGATTAATGTTTAATTAGTGGTACATGAAATAATCATTTCATTATGATATGGGTGGGACATATATATTCCTCTAATTCATTGGGTAATGATCTATATCTCATGAAATGGACATGGCTGGAATGAAAAGTGAATCTGGTTCAGTAATACAGGGCTTGAACGGCATGTAAACTCGGTTCAGTAATGGACTTTGTCCACTATGATGATCTTGGCAGCAATGCCTTGGCTACTATGGAAATCATTACTTGTGCATAATTGATGCCAAAATTACATGTTTTATTCCCATGCTGGTTTATCATGATTAATTTTCCTTTATGATCAATGCCTTTTGTACTTCCATTTTTTATGTCATTGCTCAATATTTTGATGTTTAGATTTTATGCTCATGTTTTTACATTCAAATGTTTATGGATTGTTTTATTTTCTCCATGTTTATCCTTACTAAGCATTTGAGCTCACCCTTTTTTATGTTTTCTTTTCCCGATGACATAAAGAATGGTTTTTGGTAAGAATATAAAAGGGGACGACATTGATGGGATATTTTGAAGATCTTTCACCATGATTAAAAGATTTTTTCCCGATTTTCCAAAGACACTAAACTATTACGGTCCCTGGGTGTCTGTTTTTGTTATGTATTAAGTATTACTCAAAATTAATGTAATTTCTATGAATGTCATGATTTGGGTCTCTACAGTTTGTATCAGAGGAAAGGTTTAATTAGCCTTTGGAAAATAGGATTCAAAAACTTTAGTGAGATCCCTAGAGATATTTTTAAGGTATGCACAGGGATGTCCCTAAGGTTAAGTTTGAGTATAGGTTGTAGTACTAGAATTACGGTAACGATCATAGAATTAAACCTAAGATGTTATATATTGAAGGTGATCCCCATTTTTTATGTTGTTTTCTTAGTTTGATGATTTCCTCACACACTATTCTTTTTGGGTTATATAAAATGGCTGGAAATAGGAAGATTCACGATAATGGAGGATATTGTGGACAACCGAAAGATATTCAGCATGAGAAACCAACTAAAATGGGATTTGGAAGTCCAAGCATCGTTATTATTTCTAATCATAAATCTCATAATATTATCAATAATCTCAACATTGGTATGTTTCCCGACTCAGCTAATAATATAAAGATGGAGTTTCATGATGATCATAGAGGAAATAAAGTTCAATTTACACCATGTAAATCATGCGTTAAGAGGAATCAGGGAGAATGTTTCAATGTAACTGGAAGATGCTTTGTGGGTGGAAAATAAGGACACAAAGCCAATATTTTTAATGGAAAATTTTTAGTTAACACCATGGACATGGATAATGGTATTCCTATGTCATCCAAATTGGTTAAATGTTTTAAATGTGGAACATACGGGCTTTATGAAAACCAATTCCCTAATGGAAAATCTCATTAAGAGATTCAGTATTGTCATATGGGTAGTATTTATGATGTTGATGATGAAGAGACAACAAATGATGTATGAGATGAATGAAGTGTCGATGAATAAAATTATGAAGGTTGGTCAATGGTTTAAGAATGTAGTGGAATGATTGTATGTCTATCAAGAGTTATGATGTCTAGGTAATTTAATGGTACTATGGAATATTGAAACTTATAAGGATTGTTACAATATTGATTTTCCTAAAGTATTTGAAAGTATATGTTGAATGGTACTAGGAACCATCAATGGTTATTTAGATATTTTTGGAAAGTAGATGATATGCCAATAATGAAGGAATAAGAAGATAATGATATGTTTGATAGTATTAAGGTTATCATGACTAATATAAGGACAATGTGATATCATGGTTTGAGAATATAGAAATTTTGGGATTTGGGTATATGAAAAGAGTTAACTTTTGATAGCATTCATGTTTTCACAAAGATTATACGATTATTCATGTTTCAAGAGAATACATAATTATGGTATTCACATGTCTGGAATGTGACTAACAAGATATATTTTATGATATATGGGGATAAATGATTGTATTTACATTCTTGGTAGATTACCTCTCAAGTAATATTATTCATTATACTATGATATTGGATAGAAGTATTTTAGATAAGCCAAAAGACTAGAATGGATTATGTTGGACATAAGATAATATTGTTTAAGTCTAGAACCTTTCTTTCGATATTATTTCTGGAATGTTATAATAGTATAGTATTAGAAAAAGGACAACCTGTAGGATGGGAGACTACCCGTCACATCGAACATAGTTGTGGAAATTGAACCCAAACCGAAGTGCGACATGCATTCACCACCTACCACTATCATACATGAAGTCCCTGGTTAGTAGAAACTAGTTTTATTTTATTAAGCAGTAATATTGATGATGTATAAGGCCATTTTTGGAACCATATATGATTAATCTCTCCATAATATGGACTTATATATATAAATTTTTCTAACCATATGTTTGAGATAGATATAATTACCTATAATTCTATTGCATGATCTACTAACACTTCACGGAAGAAAATTTAACTTCATTTCATTAAGAGATGAAGTGGAAATTGTTCAAGGCACACACAATAGTGAGATTGTACCAAAATCATGTAAGTATTTCTTTTAATTAAAAAATTCTTCAACACTAGGGAAAAGATCTTGAAAATCAAATTTTTTTTCCTATTGCCCTCATATCTGATAAATTAGATTGTACCATAGATCATCACTAATTTATGGCTTTGTTATTGTTTCCTTTTTCCTAGCCATGTCCTCTACCACTCTTAATCAATAGTTGATGGTTAAATTTCTCTTCCATGTCCATATTTTCACCTATGTTATCTTAGGTGGAAACCTAGTTATGAGTTACTTGGGGTATTTGTTATGTTTTTAATGTTCTTTACTAAAATTTTGTTTTAGTATTCCTTTTTACGATGTGGGAAACCTTCAACTAGAAAACCATTTATAACCCCGATGAATTTCGTGGGAGAAATTCATTATAAGGGCAGTAGAATGTAACACCCTGAGATTTTATGAGAATTATTAATTTAACTTTCATTGATGTCTTTGGTTGTACACTTCAACAGGATTAGCTTGCGCTATACGCAACCCAGTATTATCTTGTAGTATACACAACACTATTCGTGGCTTGTGATGCACACAATTTGATGTTCTTTCAAATAAAATTCATTCTACAAAAAACCAAGTATATATTTTGATCAATTTATAACTAATCTGTATTTTGAGTTTGTTTTACGCAACATCAATGGATGCCTTCATTACACGCAACCCTGACGTGGCTTGCATTACATGCAAGAGTGACCTTCCTCAAAAGTGTGTGTTGTAGGCAATACTGAGTTTCACAAAACAATGATATATTGTTATAATATTTTTATAAACTATCCATAATTAATATTAGTAAATGAATTTGGAATTGTATGACATTATAATTCATCTTACATGTTTTATAGAACATGGAATGAAAACAAAATTAGTTTTTCCTGTAAAATAATTATTTTAAAAAAATGCAGTTATTCCATCTTTTGATGTTCCACCCACATTAAATCTATTTTTTGACATGTTTATAAGTTCAATTTTACAAAATAAAGTTTTTCTTTTGAATCAGGATATAAAAATTTATATTGGATAACAGTTTGATATTTTTCTGACAACGTTCTTATTTTGATGAATAGTAAAAACATGCTAAATTTTACATAAAAACAACTTTTATCATCAAGATAATTTATATGAATAAATTATAATCTATAATGGTTTTAAATTATAAATAGATTATATTTTTACCATTTATTATAATTTATGTCATTAGAATTAAATTTACAGCGTATTCTTAAGTAAAAACATTTCAATCTTTTGCAATGTTTTAACTTTTAAAACCTGTTTTCTCATCAGCAGGATTAATTTTAAATTAAATAATGAAACTTATGTATTTTGAATTCGGAAAAATGGATTCCATATTTGGAATCATTATGTCCAAGTTATTTAAATAAGAAACTTTTTATTTTTAGTCATTATGAATAGTAACTACGGTAAATTTTATTTACCATAGTTAAAGGTAAATTAAATAATTAAGGGTAAATATAATGTTATAAAATTACCCTAAAACTTGTCATAATATAATAGGATGATTATATTTTACCATAAATCAATCTTTTGGGTAAATTGAATCTATTGTAACCCACTTGGATGTGATTAATTCCTTTAATTTATTTTATTTAATGTAAATGAAATATGTCTCACTCAATCTTTATTAATTAATGTATTTTTAATATAAGGTTATATAGAATATAAATTCTATTATAAAAACACATTTGAAATCTAAAATATTTTTCATTATCATGGTAATTTATTTATAATTTTTATGAAATATATAATTACGTTAATAGATTATACATTAATGATGCAGAAATTATTTATTTTGTAAAAAATCAATAATATTGTTTTTTTAAATAATAATACGTATAAAAGAATAAAAAACTTGACCAAAAAATATTGGTAAAATGTATATATATCATAATAATCCAAGTTTTGGCTTGTGGACCATTTTGAGTCTTATAAAACAGATTATGACATTAATATTATTTTATTTTAAATGATGTCAAAGTTGTCACCTTAATAATTTACGAAACATATAACTTTAAAAGTAGGGTGTTTTAGAAGATAAATTTGAATATAAGAATTCTCCTAAAATCTATTATATTTATCTGCATCATATTAATTTATTTTTAATTTTTATGTAATAAATAAGTATATTATATAATTATACTCAACTGTTGTAGTAATTATATTATTAAGAGAAATAAAAAATAAATGGAATTAAAAATATTAAAATAAATATTATATGAAATAATAATGTTCTCCAAAAAAATTATAGATGAATATGACATGTTATGAATCTATTACATATTTTGGTTCGAATATATCTTCTGTGTGGATTTTATTTAAATTCAAATAAATGAATAGTGTCAAAATTGACACTATTGATATTTTATAAAAATAACATATTATAAAATTGTTTACAAATCCCCAAAAATATTAGAAAATTAGAAATTTAAAATTATATTGTCTAAAATGTAATAATGTATATAATTATGGAAAATTCACAACACATATGTATTTATTAATAACAATTTAAAATACAGAATATTATTACTAAAATAAAATTAAATAGATTAAATATGGTTAAATCAAGTTGATAAGTTTTAAAATAAATTACCAACATGTCTAAATCATATTGTATGATGAGATAACAACCGTATATCAGCAAATATTTAGATTTCAGTTATTTTATATGGTTTTATGTGGGGTATGATTTTATTATAAATTAACATTTTATAGGTTTCCAAAAGTACTGCTCTCCTCTTTTATAAAAGGGCACCTCCTCCCTCTCCTCCTCACACCACATTGATATTTCAAGATCGGCAAACCCCTTCCCATTTATCTTATCCACTTCACTAGAATCATACTAGATGACCTGGTATTCTTCAAAGTCTAACTTTAGTTCCCTAAGAGGAGGTTTAGAAGAGGCACGTCGAAGAAGAGGTAATCTCTTCTACCGATTATTTCATGTTTCATTATTCTTCAACTTAATCTTCATTATTTGTTTCATTATAAAGTAATAAAATCAGTATCAATAATATACTGATATGATATTATCAACAAGAAACATCCCCATTTCAACTTCTATCCATCCCATGGAAAACAAAATCACCGCGCGTGCATACGTACGGAATACCGTCTCCACGTCGTGGTGTAATCGTTTTTCCACCACCACCGTACCAAGATGGGTATAATGGTAGAAATAATAAATATATATTATTATGAAAACATCATACTGAATCTGATAAATTATATCATTCACTTCAATTCTATTCATTAATTATGGGAATGATATCATTACTCGTGCGTACGTACAGATTAAAGTCTCCACGACGCGATGAGATTCATTCTCCATGATTAACCATTCAAGTATGATTATAAATTATATATAATAAATAATAATGAAAAATATTTCATTACAATGATACTTTATTTATGAAAATATATTTTTCATTAAATTTAATAAAGAAATGAAAACATTGTTCACGCGTACGTACAACCTACCGTCTCTATGAATGTTTTATTTCTTTCCATTTATCGATCTATTATATATAGGTATATTTTGAAAATATAATATATATAAATCATGGTTCAAATTATGGAATTATTAAAATCAAGATATAAGTAATAATATCATGAAAAACTAGTCAAAACTCATACGATAAATGAAACGATTTTACCTAAATTGCTGCTATAACCTGGAATTGACAAAAGAACGGGTAATATAAAGTCCTATGTGAATCATATATGATATCAAAAATATTATTATGGTTCTGTTACCAGTTAATAATATGTTTAAACCCACTGTATCGGAGATTCGGGCATGTATGGAAGAAATCGGACCAATGGTAAGGGATAATTTTGCAATCTCAGTTTTATCTGAGATTTATTATACGTAAGTATTTACTGGGGTATATTTTTCATCCATGTCCATAAAATCATTTTCATAAAGTGTTTAATATTCTTCCATGTATGTTTAAAGTCATGTTTTCCCCTCTTTGACTTTTAAATAGTGTTATGGATGAAATATTTTATCTGTTTACCATTCGTGGTACTTTTTTATTTTTATGTTAAAAGTATGAGGAGAATGTTTTTTAACTTATACGGCATGAACAAATTTTTAGGCTTTCATAACACCTTATTTTCACGAAGTTTACTCTACAAGATTTCATGATTATTTTCATCAAAATAATTTTCTTTTAAAATTTCATGGAATTTTGTGAATGGAAAATGATTTTAAATAAAAAGGATATTTTCCTCAAGAATTCATTTCATGTTTTTTTATCAAAACCACTTTCCATCTAAGATGACATTATTTATTATGTTTATATTTCTCGTATAATGTCTCTATAATTTACACGGTTTCATTTTTATTATGATGGAATTATATAAATTTATTCTATATGGATTATATTAAGATGGTATGATGTTTATGAAACCCATTTATTTGATTGGGTTATGATGAATGATTTTTGTTTAATTTGTGGAACACAAAAGAATGATTTCATTATGAGATTTTTGGGACCTATATCTCCCTCTAATGCATTGGGTAAAGATCTATATCTCATGATATATACATGGATGGAACGACAAGTGAATCTAGTTCAGTAATATAGAGCTAGAATAGTATGTAAACCAGATCCAGTAATGGACACTGTCCACTATGATAGTCTTGGTTGCAATGCCTTAGCTACAATAGAAATTATAACATGTGATTAATGGATACCACAATTACATGTTTTATTCCCATGCTGGTTTATCATGATTAATGTTACTTTTTGATTTATGCCTTATGTACTGTCATGGTTTATGTCATTTCTCATGATTTTGATGTTTAGATTTTATGCCCATATTTTTACGTTCAAATGTTTATCGATTGTTTTATGTTCTCATTGTTTATCCTTACTGAGCTTTTGAGCTCACCATTTTTTATGTTTTCTTTTCACCAAGATATAAATATTGGTTTTAGGTAAGAAAATAAAAGGGGATGATATTTAGGGGAGATTTTGAAGATCTTTCACCATGATTAGAATATTTTGTTCTGAGTTTCCAAAGACAATAAAATATTACGGTCCATGGGTGTCTGTTTTTGTTATGTTTTAATTATTCCACAAAAGTAATGTATTATATATGTACATAAAGATTTGGTTCTCTTCAATAAAACTTCCAAATATTACTTTTTAAAAACATTTTTATGAAACATGTACATAGATGAAAAATATTTCATAGTAGATACTTATATATAAAAAATCTCGAATAATAATGAGATTGAGGAAATAACCCTTACCTTGTAATTTCCTTTGGTTGAGGGTACTTTTAACCTCCCATGTAATGAAAATTGTAAGTTAATAAATTATAATAGAACCATTTTCAAATTTATGTTATCATAATTGATTCATTTATGACTTCGTACTACCCATTTAAAAATAATTTCTATGTTAAAATAATATTTTCGGAAATAATCTCTTTCATTATCGTACACATTTTAACTTGTTCTTATTGATAGTATAAAATACATCATGATTTAATTTCATCTAGTATATAATTTTTTTTTTGTATCATATATATTCATAATATAAATATGTATAGTAGATATATATATGAAATGGAAAACACCGTTTATAGAGACGGTATGTTGTACGCACGCCTAATGTTTATCTCCATTTTCATATCGTATTGAACGGATGTAAGTGAATGTGATATATGTAAATACACACACACAAACACCCATATATATATATAGTATAATTTTTTTGTCACATATTACATATTTATTATTTATATATATTTTTATAATAATCATTGAATGGTGAACGTGGAAATGAATCCCATCGCGCCGTGGAGATGATAAGACGTAAGTTTGAACGAGTGGTGATATCATTCTATTTATAGTGAAATAATATGTAATTGGATGTTATATTATATTAAAATATTATATTTTTTATTTATAACAATTATAAACATTATTATACCAATCCAAATAATGATGTGTTAAAGAACAATCTACAGTACGATGTGGTGACGGTAAGTCGTACGTACGCATGTATGGATACTTTGTCATTCATAGGATGGATAAAATAATGAATATGGTTATAAAGTATTTATAATAACATATCATTATGTATATGGTATTTGAGTTATTATTTTGGTCTGGAAACAACAATGAAATAGGATGTAGAAGAAGAGAACTTCGAAATAGGTGATGAAAAAATTATATCTTCTTTGGTTTTTTTATGTTTTTTAATAAAAGGGATCCATAGGCTGGCATTATGATCAAATTAAGGCCTCTGAATAGAATTTAGGGTAGTTTTGAGGAGATTTGAGCTAGGGTTATCAAATCCAAATGGCTTTAGATCTATGAATTTAAGAAAAGGGGAAATACCTATTTATGAGAATGGTGAGGGGCACTTTAGGAAACGATTGGAATATTAACTTGTTATAAAATATTTTTGGCTTTCTAATATCTCCAAATGGATTTATTTATAGGATATGGTGGGTTGGGTAGAAATACTCTCAACCAATAGGTTTTATACAAGTTTAGGTCACCATTTTAGCCTTATCTTTTATGTTTAAATCTTAGTTTAATTGTTTTACTTTTACCATATCATCATGTATTTTTAAAATACACAGTTAATATAGTTACTATAAAATGAAAATATAATCTCATGTGGTTCATTAATGAAATTTAAAAAATTATATTACTTATGTGGCCTAATCATAGATTTTTAGGAATATTATATAATTTAATAATATTGTATTTATTCTAAAAACTCATTTATGACAATTTTAACACTATTTAGTATTTGGTTTTTGCGAATGTCGTTAAAACTAGATTACATAGATAACAATACATTGAATCAAACCTATCATGTCATATTCACCTAGAAAATTCTTGTATGAATTAAAAATTTTAAATTTATATTAATTTTAATGTTGATAACAACAGTAATTTTAATGATTCATTAATATGTTAATTACTACATCATCATTATTTCATGGAGAATTTAATTACATAGTGTCTAATAATTATAAATAAAATAAAATTATGTTGAAAATATTTTTATTTTTCTAATGAATATTTATAGTCAAATTTATCTTATGTTTAACCATGTATTAAAAATGGTTTAGTTATTAAACATTAAATTTAATAATTTTAACTCTTCGTTAAATATAATATAATAAATTTCCTAATCTGATAAAAATGGATAAAAATGATATTATTTTTTAAAATGGTTTATTTTGGTCAAAATACACATTTCCAATATATTTAGGACATTTGTGGGGGTAATTTTAATATTGTTTAATTGTAATTAAATTATTTATTTTTAACCGTGGTAAATAAAATACAGAAGTTACAATTCACCGAAAAATATTTTCATCCTATTGAACTCAATTTTAATTACATTTTTCAAATGTGTCTCTCAGAATTTTTGAGATTCATCTCTCAAAAGTGTTAAAACTGTGTTTTATCCAAATTCTCAAATGTTAATCGAAGGTGGGTAAAAGACGATAAGCAATTCAATAAAATTCAATATATCCAATCTTATTATAAAATGAATACAATGAATTAAATTGGACTAATATATATAGTATGTATATATTTTTTATTTAAGATAAACTAAAAATAATTTTTTAAAAGAATTTTTTTTTTATCTACAATGCAGTGTTTTTCACTATTAATCAAAAATTGAATATTTCAAGAAAAACACCAAAAAATTATCCTTAAGATAATGTTCAAATTAGAAATTCTAAAATGATGATTTTTTTACATAATTAGAAGAATATAAGATTCATTAATTAATTGATAATTAATTCTCATTGTCAAAACCAGAAAGCGATGTTTTAAGAAGTAAAAACTATCAAATGATTGACATTTGTTTATATATATTTTAAATGTGAAATTACATCCAATGATTTAAATTATATTAAATGATAAAAATATAATATAATTACACTTTCAAATCACTGAAATTTATAATTTATCACTATAAATTATTTCATTTTAAAAAGTCTGTTTTATTTTAAATTTCATATTTTCTTTATTCATCAAAATGTGAAATTTATTCGAAAAGTACCAAAACATTATCCAAAAAAAATTAGTATGTATAAATTATAAATTTTTTTTATAATTTTATAAAATTTAATATATGAAAGTGTCAAATATTATATTTAAAAAGGGTTCTCCATTTAAAGGTGGAAAACTAATTTTTTAAAAAAATAGATTTTTTATCTAAAAGTTAAAATTTTCACTATATTATGTGAAAGAAACACAAAATATAAACATTAAAATAAAATATAATATATATAAAATTAAGAATGTGGCTAATACAATTTATAACCACTTTTTAAATGGCTAGTATGATATATTATGATGAATTTGAACTCGGTGTTGTGTGAAGTGCAATCTATTGAATTACATTAAATAGATAATTTACTATGAAATATTGGGGTGTTTCACACTCTTGTGGGATGTACTATCATAATTCCGAAGGATTTTCATCTTATTTTGATTATTTTATGTCAAGGGGTTACAAGATACCTTCTAGATCATGGTGGTAATCAATTAACATCACACATATGAGGCACTGATAGATGAAATCACTAATTCTACATCTTATAATGCTCCACAAAAATTATTATTGAAGGTAACACTACTTATTTTACACACCTATATGTTCAACCAAAGGGAAAATGTGAAACTGTATCATCCCCTAAACCAAAAACATAACTAGGTCCACCTTCTATGCCAAGAAAAGAATGATGTGATTTCCTCATTAAGAAACCATCAAATGAATCACTTGAGGGTGTATGTCTTGTAATACATAAAAATAAATACATTCCAACTGGGAATCTCTCAAATGATTGAGATGATAAGGATTTAGCACCATCAACCATATAAAGGCTTTACCCTCTTCCTCAACTAGGTTCAGCTACTTGGTTGCTAACTACTCTAACACCTCCTACACAAAATGATCCTAAGACTTCCTACTAATGGAATATTCTACCGTGTTTTTTTATTCATGGAGTATAGAATATCTGAAAGTCAAATTCATGTAGGAACTCTGACTAGTCCATATGTCTCACATTCCAGTGCCTCTGTGTGAATGCATACATAAGAATTTGGTGGTCCAAGTAACCAAAAATAACTCTCCCAAAATATAGTTCCTCTAAATCCTTATAGAGAAGAAAACTACTTCCCGCTCTTAGTATTGAGTGGAATAGTTCTACTCTTGTGGTTCCAACTTCCTGAACCCATAGGTGAATAATTCCTCTCTAAACATCAACACACAACTGATCTCAGTATCTGAAGCATCACAATTTGTTACATAATCCACACCCTCTTCTAGTACTCTCAATACAGGATCACATATCATCTTCATCCTTAACTCCTCAAATGATATTTTTACCTACTAATTCTAGGTAAATGGTTTCCTTTCTCGAGTCAGGGTTGCCCATGGGGATGAAATATTATAGAAGTATGCCAAAAATACTCCAATAAAATCCCCACCAAACAATGAAAACTCTACACGTCTGAAGCACTCTTGGGTGGATTCCATCAAATCACTACTTCGATATTCCCTGTTTGTATAACTAATCCATTACCTGAAATGGTATTCCCTGGAATGTAATCATCAATTATCCATAACTAGAAGTACAAAATAATAGCATAATGTGGATTCTCTAGATGAAAATGCAGTACCTTTATAATGTGATCTAGATTCTCTTCATATTATGTAGGGTATATGGGTATGTATTCAATGATGACAAACACAACCTATTCAATTTATGTCTGAAATATCTTGTTTTTTAATGACATAAACATTTTAGGTGAATTCATCACATGGAAGGTGAATAACTGGAACACATCATGAAAATAATGAAATCAAAATTATATATAATGACTCAGTCTTAACGTACAAAAAAATTACATAACATTTATTGAATACTTGAAACATTATACAAATTTATGCCCAAGCACCATATTAGTGAAGTGCCTTTCGAAACATATAAATGTAAACACTAGGATATGATTTATCTATATTATCCACCACTAGGTTCTCTAATATGAGTACCCCTGTTATAAATATAATAGAAGAAATATATCATCATACATGGGGAATGAACCATAAAATGTGGTTACCTCATATGCTCATTCATGGTAAACATGGGTAACATGTAAGAATACATTTCGGAAAATGGGTGCCATAATGTGATCAAAACATTATAATATTACACCATATATTTCAAAGATCATAAAAAATGAATAATTGAATAAAGTATCACACTTCTAAATATATAAATCGTATGGAAATAAATCAATAATCCATTAAATCATAAAATAGGAATCGAACATGGGATTTGGGAAAACACAAGAGGATATAAATTGTTTTCCATAGTATTCAATGTATTTCTACCACAACAATCCTAGTAGTTTGGGTTCACTCCCCATACCAAATCTGTATCCATGATTCAATCCCATGGATATCTTAGTATAATTATTTTTCCACTCATACCATATTGGTATTCATGTTACACTCCCATGGAAATTTTAGTTGTCAAGGAAGTTTCCCAAGATAATATTAGTCTATCACATAAGATATAAATTTTTAATCAATTCATTTGAGGAAAATATAGGTCCCACCCATCTCATAATGAAATAATACATACATATGAAACATGATAAATAAAAATCACATCATGAACCATGAAATGAAATGGTTATCATAAACATGTAATAATATAATAGACATCAGAAATATCCATAGGTTGCATAATCATTTCAACTAAACAATAACCCATGTATGGAATATAATTTCAAAAGCATAAACCATGAATGAGAAACTGGTTTTATAATAATACTTACATCAAAACATAAACCATTTAGTGAAAGAGTAATGATTGAAATATTGAATAATTTCCAATAAAATTATTTATTTACTCCAATATATACCATCTTAGATGGTAGATAATTTTGAATTATCTTTTAAAAATGTTTATGTGGAAAAATCAATCATTCTTTTTGGGAAATAGTTTTTTAACACATTAAAACATTTGAAAACCATTTTCCTAAAAAGAAACATGAAAAAAAATTGATTTTTTAAAAACATTTTGAAAACCATTTTGTTTGAAAAACTAATTAAAGAATATCATTAATGAATTAAATCAATTTTAATACAACTTCACGAATGATTTTTTTAAAACATATCATGAATGACTAAAAACATTTTGAAAAAATATTCATTCAAATTTTATTGAAAACACATAAATAATGATTCAAATATTTTTTTAAACCAATTAATTGGAAATAATTCCAAATAAAATAATGCATTATTGAATTTTTTTTAAAACAATTTTATTATAAAACATATGAAGGACGCTTGACGGCATTTTGGAAACCTTTTTTAACCTTAAAAAATATCAAATATACATGAAAACATTTTGAAAACCATTTTCTTGAAAACTAAATTAAAAATAAATTTCTAGAATATTATGAAAAAGTATTGTTAAAAAAATAACATTTTATTCATATAATGGAAGATTAAATGGAATGACAGTCACAATGATTGGTAAATCTGAATTTGTTAATCATTCCTTTTTCACTTTAAAATTTATTGAAAAGTTCCACAACCAGACAATAACAACTAGATTCATTTTTAGAATCCATGTTTTCAAATTTAAAATATGGGCCCAATTTTCATTTAAAGATCATTGGATAATAGTAGAAAATATTTTTGAATCCTGCTAGAAAATATTTTTTTAATGGACTTTTCTTTCTGACTAAAGATGGAGTTATATCCAGACATTCTAAAAAATACTTTTTTGACCATATTACATACCAAAGATTCGAGAATATGGTAATATTAATGGTATATTAATTAATAACTACATATTGAAAAATTTATATAGCTTACTTGGCATATGGTTCATAAGATTTCATTTATGAAATCAATATCATAACCAATATTTATAAATGTTGATATTGATTTAATAAACTCTTGCCACTTGGTAACATTGAATCGTAATCCCCATGCAAGAAAATAAAATTATATTAAGAATATAATATCATGAATGATAATGGATTCATAATATGAAATTTAAAATGGATTTTTATTCACCTAAACAATATTATGGGAGTATAATAAAACATATGTCTCAAGGAAGGAAAATTTAGTAAAATTGTTTTATTGATTTGGTAACTTTTTAGAAATTAACCCTATAAAAAATAAATCATATAGTGGATTCTTAAATAAACAAATATTTATTAATAATATACATATAATGTATTCATGGTCGTTATACGCTCTACAAAAAATGAAATTATAGAATAATAAGGCATGAATCAGATGAAAATTAAATGTGAGATTAAATTCTCTTACCTTGTGTATCGATTCTTTTCGTACAAAAAAAGAACATGTTAAATAAATATAAGTTTATTATAAATCTAAATGAAAACCATATTCCAGTATCTAATAAAATATTTTATTTCATTATCTCATTACATAACCCTATTGTTATCAATTCTATGTTAAGGTTTCACTTTGGGGAATATCTTCATTGTTCATCGCATGTGTCTTATTTTTTCATGTATGTTATCCTTATACATATATCATGATTTATTGAATGTAAAACAATATATAAATATAATTTATATTAAGAATATTATTATAATATTTTTCTATTTAGTATTTATGTTTGAAAGGTAATGAACCTTTTATGGTTACAGTATGCCATATGTACACATGGATAGGGTTTATGTATATATTGTCGTATTGGGATAAATACTGAAAATTAAATATATGTAAATTAAATAAATTATATAACATTATAATGTTTTATATATATTATAAATTCATTAAATTCATCTTTAATTCATTCAATGTAGTGTCTTAATGATTCACATTGCTTTGAGGGGGCAGTAGTCCATACTTATACAAATTAATCATATTTAGAAAAAATGGAATGAATAATAATTTTTCGTGAAACAATTATATAATCATGAATACATTATAAATATAATATATATAAAATTTAATTATTGTTTCTATAATAATTCCCACAATGAAAGGCTATAAATTAAAAAAAATGTACAATCATCGTTTCGTGATATGGTAGTTCACTATACACATAAACAGTATGTATGTTGCCAATTATATGGATGTGTTTGTAAGTTTAAATCAAAATATTTTAATAAAAACATATATGTGTATTAATTATATGTTTTCGAGGTATTTTAATTTAATAATAATAGTTTTTTGGGTGGATAATGAAAATAAGATAATGGAGTTTGAGGAATGATGTTACTTATTCTCTAGGTAACTCATTTTGTTCAACACCAAAGGGACTCCATGGTTTGATTTATTCCAAATTTTAGGATTCAATGTTATGGGGAGGGATTTCACATACCTATTTTGGAAGTTAATTATTGATCCAATGTGTCATTTATGATTTTAAGATGTTGGAGGAGTGGTTTCTTTATTATAGTTGAGGATGACTCACACTCTTGTTAATAATTGGAAAAGGAAACCCACACATGTTTTTACCTTGTTATATGGATCCAATAATAGTAAAATTTAGATTTAATGGATTACTTATTTTTAAATATATATATCCAATGTAATTTGGATAAGTTCTCAGGTCTTTGTGGATCTTAATATTAAGGTATGGTCCTTTTTTAAGAAAACTTTTCACTTATTTATTGTAATGAATTTTAATATCAGTCACTAATACTTTGTTTCAAAAACAAATATTAAGATATTATAAATTATAACATATTCCTATTAAAAAATTAAATACATTTTGAAAAACTCAAATAATATAAGTGGAAGAAAATAATTAAAATTTAATCTCGCTAACAGGATGACAATGTGGGTTTTTGAAGTAAAAACATTCAAATCATTTTTCTATTTTTATATTCAAATTAAATTTAAATTTTTTTAAAATGACCTATATTGGATTATTTTATAACAATTTAATATAATTAAACTTTTCAACCAATTAAAAATATAATTTAACCATATAAATAAATTATATGAAAAACCAGTATCGAATTAAATTCAGTATTTGTCACTATTAATGAAAATATAAAACTTCCCTAGGAAATACCAAAAATTCACTCTAACCAAATTTTTATGTTACTATTTCAAATATTATGTATTTTTGACATATAATTTTTATTAAATTTTAAAATATTTGTTTTAATACATGTTCTCCTTTAAAAGGTTGTAAAAGCACCTTCATAAAAATATATGTTATTCTGTGTGAATTTGGGATTGTTCATATCATATATTTATCAATTATATTGTATGAATATAAATAATATATATATATATATATATATATATTGAACTGATATAAATCACTATATGTAATTAATTAAATTTCTTTTGATAATATATCTATGTGAGAATTGACACTTTTTTCTATAAAAAACATCCCCTTATATTTAATTGGTTCTTATATCCATTTGTAATTCATTTGTATCAATTGAATTCAATAATATATTTTCATAAATTCATTAATACTATTCATAACTGTCAACATAACATATAGGTTATATGTTATTATATTAAATAGTAATTTTTTTATAATATCCTTTTTTTAGTAACACTCAGTTATGCGTGTAACATAAGACATCGGGGAATGTAAGTATTGTGCGTAACATAATCTAACATCAGTGTTTTGTATAAATCCATCGAAAAATTATGTTTCATTTATTTCATGATTAACTGGTGTCAAAAACAATGTTAGACAAAAATATTGATATACAATAAAATGATCATTTATCAGTGTTGTGTTGACATTATATTAATAAAAATAATAAATTAATTAGAAAAACCTATTTCACAAAATATTTGGGTGTTAAAATCTACACAACCCCCCTTAAAATGAATTACTCCTTCATAAGTTTTCTATTTTATAAATGGATTAATACTTGATGGTTCATTTCATAGAATCCCTAATTTTTAAAAATTGAATCCTAAAACATTGTTTTGAAGGGGAATGGTGGATACATAGTGATTACATAAAATAATATATAACTAGGTCTCCAAATTTGAAAACATATGTCACATGAGAAAACATTGACTTGGAGGAAAATCAAAAATATTTTTAGGGAGTGATGAACGTTATTAATCACAAACAAGTTAATGACCAGTGAAAAGTTGAAGTGCACAGATCCCTAAATTTGTGATGATTTAAAAGGCCACTAGTTCGATAAAAATTAATCTCTTAAGACAAAAAAAATATCATCTTCCTAAAATTATTTAATACATGTATTTTCCAAGAATATAAGGAAATATACTTACATGAAACAATTATATATGAAAAATTACGTTTATTTGTACTTTTCTGTATTTATAATTTATCCATTATTTCATTAAATGGATGTTCAGAAATTGACATTGATGCCTGCAGTACTAAAATACCATTTTTTCATATCTTAAGGCCCATAAAATAATGTAATCTCTAACCATTTAAATATAATTTTTCTAAAATTCAATTTACTTGATTAATTAATATCTAAACATATAAAATGACACTACGAGTTCATTAATAATATTTATTCATCAAAATTAATTACACTTTAATTAGTATATCATGTAGTATAGTGGTAGGCTTGAAACAATTATCATTCTTCAGTCATGGGTTCAAGAACTAAGGCATTTCCGGACATGATTGTTTATCACCAAACATACATGATATCCTTTTATAAAACTACACTAATATAAATTCCAAAATAAATATGATCTACATCCTTGAAATAAGGTATATCACTAAATCGCCATTCAAAATAGTTTTTCAATACAATCTCAATAAAAAAATACTTCCTCTAAACTATAACCTTAAATTTTCTATAATTTTTAACATTATAATTCTACAAAAATATTAATACCAAAAACAGTAGAAGGATGGTCATAATATTAGCTTATCATTGATCCCCCATATATCACAAAGTAGTTATTGGTTGTTACATTCTAAAGATGTTAATACCTTAATTTATTATTCTATTGAAACATGGTAATGACCTGAATTAACATAAATCTTTATTGAAAATGTGCATGTTTCCATATTCCATAATATATTGGATCTGTACCTTAAATCCATAAATGTAGTAAACATCATCTGTCAAAGAAAAATAAACTTGTCAACAAGTCCTAAATTAGTTCCAAGGTAATCAGTACCATCTAATTTACTTATTAATATATCATTTAACATTATTCAAACAAAAATATCATAACATAAGAAACATATCAAGGGTTATCTTCTATTAGTTGAAAATCCCTTTTTTAATTAAATAATATTTCCATACCATTGAAAACATTCAATATAATATTTTAAATCCTTTGAGAAAACCATAATGTGGATAATACATGTATACATAACAATTCATCTAACATAAATCTCGAATCAAAATAGACAATAACATATTTTATTCCACCTAATCTATAATCCTTAATAGGGATACCTCATCGTAATACTTAATATATCTTTCCCTTATCATTTCATATTTAATATAATCATCATCAGAAACATAACAATTACTCATATAAAATTGTGGTTTTTATTTGAGATATTTCAACATGGTACATTTATTTTAACTATTACCATTCCTTCCAAACATTGAAAATTTATTCTTCAATGATGTATTAGTTAGGAAAATATTCTCAAACACATTGTTAACTGATCTCTTAATTTTTCCATTGCAGTCACTTTCATTGTTTCCTTATTTTCCATAGTCAAAAAATCTTCATGTTCCTCTTACACATTCATGTAGGTGATTTCTTTAAATTATTAACACATTGTAAGTTGAAACATCTTTCTTTCATGGTCTCTATTAAATAAAATATTATAAAACTTATTCTTTATCTTCCTTGATGAGGCCGTAGTCGGTCAAGATACATGTTGTTAATCATGTTCCATGAAAAATGATTATTCAGGATCACAACATAATTCACTCTAGTGGTCATCCCAATTTAATTCTCATCAGAAAAATTTTCCTCACATTCAACATAATCCCATTTCCTTCTGTTTCCCTCTATTAACTAAAAACATAAAGCATTATGTGGGAAACACTTATCATGGTGTAAAACCATGTAATCATAAAAAATATTAACTTATATGATGTGTAAATAATCAAAACGTCAATAAACTATGAAGCCTTCTGTTTATAATAGGTTATTAAAATACAAATTATTTTTAAATCCTTCATAATGGTTCTTCAAGAGTTTGTGCATTCCCAAAGAATTTAACCAGTGATTGTCAAACTAGTTGTGTAGCGAGGCCCGTAGTGATGTACTAGGTTATGTCGAGTCAGGCCTGCCACACATTTTCAGAGTTGTTAATTTTATGACTATATATGATAGATCCAAATAAAATTGTGGTATCCAGACATTAATTAATTTCCAAGAAACCCCTCTTTCAATCCTTTACCAAAATTCGAAGACAATTTCCAACTTTTGAACTCATCCGTATACATATCCTTAGAGACTTACATATACATATCCATATAAATATACATAATGATAACACTAAAGATTTCTCATTGTAGTGATGTCTAAATATGCCAAGACATTACCTCAATTTTGTGGTATACTTAAAACATTGTATAAAAATATCCCCAAAGGGAACCATTGTTTAGTGCATTTGAAAACATGGAAACCTAAACATTGGAACATGAGAGAGATATTTTATCTCCAAATAGGTTCTCCAGGTATATCACCCATAAATAAAATATCATAGAATAAATATTTCTTCCTAACATTGGGTTGAAAATATAAAAATGGGTGATATCAAATTCTCAGTGTGGGAAAATATGGGAGAAATATAAGCATATTACTGAGCATAGGGGAATGAGGATGTGGTTATAAAATTAAAAGAGCTAATTCCTCATATCAATGATTCTAAAAGTGAATCATGTTATAAATAATGGATATTAAAGAGATAATAATCATAATAAAATGTGTAACATAATCCGTGAAATCATAACACAGGAATAAGACATTGAATTTTAGAAAACACATATGCACATAAATGATATTTGTAGTAGTCCAGGAATTATTTCCTATGACATACTAGATGTAGGAGTTCACTCCCCATAACATTGTTGTAATCATGGTTCACATGCAAGACCATAATCGCCTATCTCATGGGAAATAAATCATTACATAATGCATTTGAGGTTAATATAGTTCCCACCCATCTCACCTTGAAATCATACATACATATGGAATAAGGTCAAAAAAAGTAATTTCTTAACCCATGAAATAATATTTCTACAATTTACATATATTCATATCATAACTCTAGGAAATTGGATATAGGTTTCATAATCATTGACCTTATCCTAGGAAATGAAAAGGGTTTCAAAATAATATTACCAGGGAAGGAGAAACATGTCATAGATACATCATTCCATAAAAACATTAACCATTCAATGAAATAATATGGATAGAAACATTGAATCAATTTACCATAATGGAACAACTAATAGAAAAAGATATCATATAATTAGGGAAATTATAATTAAATATCTTTTGAGATACTTTATGGATAACATGTGTTTTATTATTTAGGGTAACAATATTTAACATAAATGTGTTTGAAAAAAATATTCATGAAAAAAACAATAAAAAATATAACATATGATTCGAAATCAATTTGAATGAATTTTAAATTTAAAACATCATCAAAACTTGTAATTAAATTTTATAAAAGTTTTGAAAACCATTTCATAGAAAATACATTGATAAAATATAATGAAAGGTAGAAAATGTTTTGAAAACTATTTATTCGAAAATACATTGATAGCATATAAAATTTGATTTATTATATAAAATTTCCTTGAAAATATTTATAAATTTATAAAGAATACATTAATACATTTTTAAAACCTTTTTACATGGAAACATAGGAAAAATTTTGGAATGTTTTTGAAATTCCTTTTTCCCCTAATACTTTATTAATAATATTAAAAACAATTTGAAAACCATTTTATTACAAAATAATTAAAAAATAGAATTTTCAGAATCTTAGGGAAAAAAATATTTTTAAAAGTAACTTTTTATTCCTGTAAAATAAATTTCAATGGAATGATAGTCATAACGATGGTTTAATCCAAACGTTCCAAACATTCCTTGTCCTCTATAAAAGGATTAAAAAACTACATCAACCTAAAAACCATAAGAAGATTCAATTTTAAAAAACATTATTTAAAAAAAGGTAAAACAAGGGTATAATGTTTATTTAAATTCTATATTGGAATTTTATAATATTGTTTGAAACAATAATGAAAATATCATATTAAAGGAAACATATTTTTCACCGAAGAGATAGGTAATTTTGAAAATTAATAAAAACACATTATTGATAATATTATATACAATTGTCTAGAAAAATGGCGCCATTAAATGTATATAAGATTAATGACCATAGGGTTTGAAAAATCATGATTTTTAGTGATATATGTACCATAATATTTTATTAATTAATGAAAAATCATAATAAATATTGATAAATGTATAGATTGTATCAATTAATTCTTACCACCATGTGACTTGGATCATACTACTTATTTATGAAAATGAAATTAATTGAGGCCTAAAATATCATTAGAATGGGTTTTTGGTGATATAACATGTCAAATATAAGAATATACACAATGAAATGGAATGATGGTACATAACAAGACATGTGTATCAAAGAATGTAATTTGATGCAAAACTGTCTTACCGATTTGGGATCATTTAAAATATTTTCCCCTTGAAAAAATTATAATATAATTGATATATAATTACAGATATATTTAATACTCATATTCATTTAATACATTCATGGGACGTATACTCATAATGAAAATTAAATGAGGGTTGAACGAGGCATGAATCTCAAGAAAATAGAAAGTGAGAGGAAATTCCCTTTCTTTGTGTCCTGACTCTGATCATACTAATAAAATATTCCGTTATAATAAATATTATATTGTTATAAATCTTTCATAGAACAATTATCTTGAATATAATACAATATATGGTTTTATCATGACAATAAATTAAACACAGGTTAACAATATAGTGTTATGGATTTACATTAGGTTATTTTTGTGTTGTTCTTTTCATGTGTCATAATTTTTAATATCATTAGTCCATATAAATATTTGATTTTGTAAATAAAGAAAATAATGTTATTAATATAATTTAAATTCACTATATATTTAATATTAGAATACTTCTAGTATAGAAGTATGAAATGGGATACATAGTTCATGATGATGGTAGGTCATAAGTACCCTTGAACGTAGTTTCTATTGGTATTATCATATTGAATGAAAGAAAAAAAGTTACATATATGTATATAATATAAATAAATATTCATGATAGTATTATATATATCATATAATTTCACTAATCACATCCTTAATACATTCCATGCAGTGTGAGAATGAATCACATTGCTTTGAGGGGGCGGTAGTCCACACTTCCTCAAATGAAATTATCATATTTACACAAAATGGAAAGTATAAAGTTATGTATTTTAAAATAATTATAAAACAATAAATACATTAAAAAATATAATATATGTAATATATATATATATTTTTAATAATTATTATTTTATTAGTGGTGGTACACGAAAAATGAACCATCATCATTTCATGTGGTAGTAGTTCACTATACACATAAACAGTATGATTGTCGCCCATTAGATGAAAGTGTGTGTAAGTGTAAGTAAAAAACATATCATGAAAACATATCAGTATATTTAGTATAGTGGTTTTGGTCTATAATAATTTAGTAATTATATTTTTGTGGGAGGATAATGAAAATAAGATAAAGGAGTTTGAGGAAGGATGTAAGCTCTAATATGGGTAACTCTATCTAGTTTTCATCAAAGAGTTTCCTCAAATTTCATTCATCTAAATATGAGGATTCTAATATTACTGGTTATGTTTTGACTATATTTTCAAGAGATTATTGGTCTTATATTGGTCAATAAAATGAGTCTTGAGATGTGTGAAGAAGTGGGAGGAGAGGATGCATTTTATATTGGATGACGAGGGACACTCTTGTAAATCACTGGAATAGAAATTCCAGACACACTGTTACCATATAATGTGGATACAATAATGGTAAACTTATATAAAATAGAGAATAGATTTCAAATATTTCTAGAAATTGTATTTTGGATATGTTTATAGTTATTTTGAGGGATACAATTGTGGTTTAGT
The DNA here is from genome assembly GCA_963277665.1 of Viscum album. NCBI lineage: Eukaryota > Viridiplantae > Streptophyta > Magnoliopsida > Santalales > Viscaceae > Viscum > Viscum album. The sequence goes on from OY728129.1 coordinate 1,487,524,010, forward strand.
CCTTTGTTAAGCGAATCATTCTCTTAATCATTTAAATAAAGTATAACTACATTCAAAAATATTTTTTGTCAAAAAATTTGTTTACCTAATTTCAAATTATTAATTATAATGATTAAAAATATTTAATCTATTTTTTATATTCCTATCACATTAGTCGAAAAAATTAATTTAAATTTTATCCCGTAGAATGGAATACAACACATGTTTTAAAAGTAAAAACGTTCAAAAGTTTTTCGATGATTTTATATTCAATATAAATGTGAAAATTATTAAAATTTCCAAATTTGTATTACTAGATAAATTTTTAATCAAATTAAACATTAAAAATAATTTTAAACATTATTTAACAAGATTAATAAATTTTATGAAAAATTTATTTTGAATTAAAATTCAGTATTTTTTACGGGTCATCAAAATATGAATCTCCTAGAAAAATACATTAATTTTACAATATAAAAATTATTATGTTATTATATCAAATATTATGTTTATATTAACAACTAAAATTTATAAAATACCAGAAATGGTATTTGAAATAGGTTCTCAATTAAAAGTATTTAATGGCCCCAAATAAAATTACAGGTTTTCATGTGTGAATTTGGGTTTGATCCTATGCTATGTTTATAAAATATATTGAATGAATAGAAAGCAATATTATTTTTATAATATATATATTACATTTAAATCAGTATCTAATTTTAGATTATAGAATTTCTTATTAGAAAATAACTTCTTGATCATAAAAAATGTTTTATATAAAATCATTCAATTTATATTTAATGGGCTCGTATACCCATTTTAAATTCATTTGTATCTAATGAATTAAACTATGCATTTTGAAATTCTTGTTAATCATATTACTAACCATCAAATTAATAGCTGGTTCATATTTTATTATGTTAAATAGTAATATTTTTAATAATATAATATTGTTCTATAACAATCTACATTGCATGTTACACAAGAAATCAGGGAAGTCAATATTTCAAGTACCTTACGCTAAACTTATGGTTTCATGTACATATAGCTAAAATTGTTTATTCACGTAATTCAAAATAATATTTTAGTTTCATTTAACATAATCCAAACATGGATATTTAATATAAAATAAATTATTTACTATGTCGTGAGAAATTCAAAATATAAAAAAAATTAAATTAATTAAAAAAATTCAAAAAATATCTGGGTGTTAGATTCCATCATTAGAATATTAGCCTCATGAACTTTCAAATTTAGGTAGTAGGATTGGATATAAATATTTAAGAACCATATCGTGACTCATAAAGGATCAAATAAGATGTTAATCCTCAGTATGAGATGCTTTTCTTTTATAGTGTCTTAGTTCATGTGATGATAATCCCCACAAAGTTGCAAACTCCCATCAAACTTTTTCTATAAAACATTGGATTTGTGTAAGGGAAAACATTGGTTCTAATAAAACTCGTCTCTCCAATGTTCTAAAACTACAACTGTTGATCTTCAAGTTCTGTAGGGTCCATCCGATATGTCTTATAAGATATCAGAGTGGTCCCATGGAACAAGTTGATGAAAAACTATATCTCCTATCTAAATGTTATTCCTTGAATGTCCTCATGTAATACACACATAAATACCTCAACAAATATAGGAATCCATATTCATGATGAATCTATTACACCAAGGGTAACACTAAAAAATAATAGGTTATGGGATTCAACCCCATTATCACACATCCCACTCACCATTCAATGAGATATCTCTCAACCGTAAAGGGGAATCTCATCCCATATATATGAAGTAATTTGACCCATATGTGGGGAATGTTAATCAAGGATCAGACCATGAGAAAAAAATCATTACCCAACTGATGTAATAAGGTTCTATTGGGATAACTAAAATGTCTTAGGAGATCCTATCTCGAAAAAGGGACTCCTGAAACTACCATGTAATATAATATATAGAAGAAGTGTTCCCCATATAAACCTAATGAAAAAGTAGTTGGGGGTAAATCCTCAATTGGGATCTCCATATCTGTCAGATTGTGTAATGTGATGAAGAAATGAATCAAATATATTTCTAATAATACTGAAAAATACTAGAATAAAAAAGATCTTACCTCTAACAATATCAGGTGCTAATGGTTCATAAGAATCCAAATCCTACAGTTTCCTATAACCCTGAATGTCATCTCTCTGAGCATTAAGTGGGTCATCTGGTGGTAGGGGTGGAAGGATATCATATAATATAGACCATCCATATCTCCTCCTCCATAATCCCCACTTACTCCACATCTAGCTCTGCCTCTCTGGTGGAAACTCTACCCTCACTTGGGAGATCCCTAATCACGCCTCTTCCTCTTCCATGGAGTTCCTTAATCAATATGAATTACCTCATAGGAACATCTTGTTGAAAACACGCACAGCATGTGACATATCTAGTAACACTCATAGAAACACACCTCTGTTATAATCTGTGACCCATTATGGTTTCATAGACCATGTCCTCATGTCTGATCATGAGAAGATATCTTACACTGAGTTCCTCATGCTTAGATCTTACTAGATGATGTAGATGACTCATCCTTATATCTCTCACAAATACCTCTTGCTATCAAGATTCCTAAAGACCAAAATATCTCTATCACAAGAACAAGATCCAATACCCCAAAATCTATTGTAATACACAAGTCTACTACAATGGCACATATATCATTACAGAGAACCCTCTTTGATTGATGTTCTTTGAAGTATCCATCCCAAATCATAACATGGGAGATCCCCATACGATATACGAACCTCACATAATAATTTGAAACAATCATCCCTCTATGTTGTAGATCTACATGCATCTGACTATGGACATAGAAAAAACAAGAGGGGTGGTAATTCCCATGAAATTGTTGTTGGATATCAGTCCATGAGAGTTTCTACTCATCATGAATCTATTTAACCGAAATCCATAAGTTCCCAACTACTCTATTGAAAATTCTATCTACTAGTAAAACCACTTGATCATTCAGTGTTTAGAGAAGATAAAAAACAAGGATCAGTAGCTCTGTCCCATATTCCTCTGCATGGGGATATAGATCACCATGAAACATCACCAGCCTCTTCTACTAGAATACAAGGAGTGCTCTAATCCTGGGTGAATCCTTACCATTTTCTTCTAGTAATATTCTTTTTTCAATTGGATGGGTTACAACCACCTATCCACATGGATAAAGAATGTCATGGGACCGACCATGATCTTAGGAACCATCATTCGTCAAATCATTTTCAAGATATAGAACTAATAACTCAGTTTCATGTCATCATGGAGGAGTCTACCAACACTAAACAAGGCATTCCATGGACAAATTAGAATATATATATTTATATACACTTGTTAAGTTGATACAAGATAGAAATTCAATAACTCAATCCTATATTATTCTTATACCTTTGGACCCTAAAACCAATGTATTAGTATAACATTTTGATAAGTTGGTGTCCAGATACGAGTGAATGGGTACGTCGACCACCCATACAATAACTAGGTTCACTGGAGAGAGAGTTTGACTTAATAAAATGAAATTATTGACCAAAATCCCAACTGAATTATTATTGTTTCACTACTCCAAAACACAATACCAAGAAATTAACAAATATGATACCTATATATCATGAACTGACCCAACATTGTTCGATCAAAAACTACCACAAGCCCACCTCAATAGAACAGGGGCTAGAAAGAAGTTTCAAATGGAATAACTAATCAAGGAGGCCCTTTATTTCTGCAACTATATGAACACACCCATCTATCTACATGCATCAATTTAAATGAATGATAACATAAGATGAAACATCTATCGAATAAACCAAGAATATAAAAACTCTATGGAATATATGTCTAATACAAGTGTATAATGAAAAGTAAAGGGGGAAAATTCATGCCCAACAAGAATAATTCCCCTACCTATGAAACTGGAAAAGTAAATGTTTTTAGTTCCTTTCTTCCAATCCCTATCCTCGGATAACCATACATGGTAAAATACCCAAGGAATCACTGAGTATCTCTATAATCACCACTAAAATGTATATCCTCTACATAATACATGATATATGTATGAAAATACCATATAGGGGTTTGTATATACTTACCTAGGAGGACACCACACATGATGAAGGGGGAGTACTAATATATGCGACCCGAAATAGATAGAAAGCTCAACATAAATAACGATAGTATCAAAATCCAATGACAAGGATTCAAACAAAATAATTTATATAATGCACAACCAAAGAAGTAATAACATGGGTTAAATGGGATCTCTATATCACAACTTATCCCAAGAAAGAGCGCTAATAGTTCCAAACGCCCATCAATCTTGCCCAACATCTTTTACATCGGTCGGAAGAAACAGCTAAGCCAATCCACACCTCTCCACTAGTCTGCTGAGTCGAGGGGTATAATGTCTATGTAGAATACCAATATAATAGTACAAAATGATATTTTCACTTAGTATTTTGACATGGGACCCATGACTTGACTCTGCAGGAGGGTTCCACTTAGTAGAATGACAGGGTACCATACCATATCCCAATAAGAGGAAGTCTCATTGATGGATGATGATCCATCCACTCACTGAGCATGAAGGTGACACCCAATACTGAATAAAGGACCCATTCCCAGTCCTATAATGTGGATAACACTCTATTAATATGAACAGGACCCATTCCTATACTATAATTAGGGTTCCAAATGAATGATATTATTGAGGTATAGGTATGCTCAAAAAATAAGTAATTGTACACATCATCTTTAGGGACCCACATAAAATGTAGTTTCACTCAAATTCCTATTAGTGTCCCTATGTGAACATTGGTATTCAACATTTCCTTCCCTAATGGGGTTCCATCTTTGTGCTCTTTCAAAAAGCAATTCTACCCTAGTAGGGTCACAAGATATGTGTCTAAAAACCATGTGTGTGATCATTAACATTTCCAAAACCCTTGAGTCATAGAAAATGGGGAAATACATAGCAAGTGTTCATCACATTACCCACTATGTGTTTGGGTTTTCCAAAAAATGTCATCTCTCGATCTTGTGTTACTGATTATTTCCATTCTCCTTGGATATTTTCTCCCTGAGGACAAAACATTTTGGGGAAGTTCTCCAATCATCATTTCATTCCATATGGTGGTTGGAAAATGAATTCTATTTCATAGGTAGGGTGTCACTGTATTCTCAGCACACTTCGTAAATCTCCCATGTATTGACTTTATTATGTCAGATCATGGATCATTGACATTATCACCTATATTCTATAGTTAATCCTCTTTTATTATGAACTGTTGAAATCGTTCATCATGCATGAATCTTCAACGATTATGGGGATATAATCAGGTGTACTCATACCTGTCAACATTGAAACATGTTCTCATAGGATATTAAGTGAGGAACATGATGAACTTGTGGGGAAATCACACAAAAAAATGGGTTATCATTAATTTTATAAGATTTCATGGCCATTGATAACTAATTGGGTTTATTGAGGAAAAAAATTTGGAAAAGCTAAATAAAAAATATAATTTGATTCAATAGATCTTAAAAAATTTCAATTTGGAACAAGGATCCAGGAAAAAATATGATCATGATAAAACTATTTAATAAATTATTGATAAATACAAATATTATTGTGTTCTACCTCTACAGGCTCATTTTTTGATGAATAATTCAAAATCTAATGAATGATAGAAGTTTTCCCTTTGATGTGTCTTTATCCTCCTAGATCTGTTGATTTATCATCATTAGATATTTATTTCCCAATGGTAGGTTGAAATCGAATCATCTCAATGGTCCAAAGGTTATGCAGATAAACCAGGATATCATAAATATTAGGTAATTTATCGAGGAATTTGATTTGAAGATATTTAATAAAATAAATAAATTTAATTATTTACAGTAATTAAATGAACATTCAAACATTCGTTTTATATGAAGACCCTATGATGACCAAAATTAGGTCATTCCTATGGAAAACCGCACATCCGAGACACAACCATGGTCTCATATTATTGATTTGAGATTCAATTTATGAAGTATCACATTAATTTTAATAATCCAATTGTATATAATAAAAACCATATTAAATATTCTCATTTAAGGAATTCATGGCACACTGGCCCATAAAATAACATGTCATCTCAATTTTTGGCTCCAAAACTGTTTCTCTATATATTTCAAATTCATACATAAAAATAATGTGGATCTATAATATGGTAGTATGAAATCTAATTTATATTAAGTCAAATATTATATAAACATAAATATTTTTTTTCACTATTATTGACCATTATATCAACCATTTCACATATAGTGAAATATTTAATTTATATATATCCAAAATAACCCCATATATTTTCAGTTTTAAAAACTGTCAAAATCAAAGTTACAAAATTAAAATAATTCTCAATATACACTGGTGAAATAAATGATCAATAAATTTATAGATATAATAATCTATATTTTACTATTAACTTTTTTTATTAACATTTTTGAAACTCTAAAAGACATTTCTATTGACATTTCATTTTTCAAATCAATGTTATTTGTGTTCCAGATAAATCATATGAAATCAATAAATTATTCAATATTGTTTTATTTAAATTTTTTATACTCAAATTAAATCTTATATTTCTTAAATATTTTTTTTCAATGCAAGAAATTAACTATATTGTTAAATTTCAAAAAAAACCTCTTGGATAATGAAAACATAAAATTTAAAATTCGTATAAGAAATTTACAGATATTTCAATGGCCTTGTATGAAATACTGTAATGATCCTCCATGATTTATAAAAATCCATAAATCGTCACCACAACATATTGATCCTAAAAGTATCACTATATGATTTAATTGATATAGGGTATTGGGTCTATCATTTTCATAGTCACCATTTGTTACTATTATCTTCCACATCATGTTTCCTCAATAGGAAATTTTATCAACTATCATCAATCCTTTAAAAATCATAATTTCCAAGTACTCATTATATAGATAGAAAGTATTGAAAAAAATCCCTCCTAATGTTTATTTCCATAATAATTCATTTATCGGTAATTTATATTTAAAATGAATAATAAATAGATATTCCATAAATCCATGAGCACATAATACCCCCCTTCAGTAACCAGAGATCATCCATCAGCCATGGTCACATTAATGTCACATAAGAGAACTAAAAAGATAACACAATTGGGTATGTCATAAAATTATACACATCCTTTTGTGTTGTTGAGATTATGAGCATCCTTTTTTAAAAATTTGTTGTTCTATTAATAAAATTACTCAAGATTCACCATGTTAATGAGTGTAACTAGGTATATATTTGATACAAAATTCTAATATTCCCTTTTTCATTATTATATGATGTTTATTGTAATAAAGTGATTATATGATAGTATAAAATCAATTTAGAGAACAACATTATCACTAGTTTTAAATATTTATTATACCATTCCAAATGTTGTAATATCCACAAAACATATTATTTTCCTTTGTGATATGTTGAAAATTTAATATTGTAAAATAATAATAATAGTTTAAGTGTCACCATCGGAATGACCAACTCTATTAATGAAATTTTCTTTCTAATGTTTATTTTATATAGTATATATCATATAAAATTACATAAATATCATAATACACACAAAATAAATGAATAATGAATGAAATAAGATGTTTTTCTAGATGTTTTAAAATATAGACCGATTAAATAGTAACATGACCTCATGAATGGTAATGTGACCTATATGAAAATTAAACTATCCAAAAGAATTGTTACATAAGCTATTAGAGTATAAATAAAATATAAGAAACTTATAAATTAATTTGTGGTCTAATTTTATCATAGTAATAATAAGTGAATATTTTAAAAATTAATAGTTATATGTTGGTTTTTTTATAAGACATAAATTTTTAATTAAAATTTAATAATTAATAAATTAATTTAAGTTTAATTTAATTTTCATAAAATGGTTTCATAAATCAATTTTTTGGTTGTTATGATTTTAGAATATTTTAATGTGACCACATATATTTATTGAATGTGTTATAAAATCAAATTTAAATTTAAAATATTTATTTTTCATGTAAATAATGATTTTATTTAAAAATTTAATTTCAAATATTTATAAAAATATTTTGATAAAATGGAGTCCATTTTTTTATTGTATGCATTAAATAATAGTTAGGGTTAATTTTTTTTATTTTACCAAAATACATGAATTTTAAGTAAATAGTAATGTTTGATATTTTTATGTATAAAAAATTATATGTTAAATACACAATTCCCTGAGTCATAGAAGATGTAAGAAATCATGGTTCAAACTCACATTCAAATATAAGTAAATTTAGTAACAAGATTTCAAACTATTGGTTATCTTTTGAAAAACAATAAAATAGTGAATAGAATAATTAGAAATCACCCCTATCTTCCACAATAAAAACCATCCTCCCCCCTTTCTTTTTTACAATATTAATCCTTTAAGCATGCCAATGTTCTTCCAAAATCAACTCTTATAGTCTCTCCCCACATCCAAGAACACTTTCTCTTTCCAAAAGATGAAAATCCTATTCAGTTGGAAGATCTCAAGGGGTTAATTGAAGAGGTAATCCCTTTTCATATGTTGTCTAATTTCATTTTTAATTATTGTTTCATATCCTATAATAATATCCTTAATCCAAATGATCATTATATCACTAGTATCAATTAAATTTTATAATTATATCATTTTAATGAAATATCCGTCCTAAATCAACTATATATATATATATATATATATATCTTATTTTAAAAAAATTAATTCATCATCTGGGATATACTGATTTGCAACAATCTTCGATGATGAATCATGGTTCATAAATTTCTCCATCATTGCAGGTTAAGGGAGATTTTTTATTGTATAACCAGATTATAAAATATGTATTATTTGTAATTTAATTATCTATAATTGGTTTCTATATATAATACTAATTCATAAGAAAAACATTGTTAGTGATGATAAAAATATCATCGTAATAATCATAACGATTACCACTAATGTTCTATCTAATAATTCACCCTAATACAATATATAAAATGAATTATATAACCATTTAATGTTATTTAAGTTCATTATAATCATATAAATTCAATTCCAGATAATTATATCTTTTCCTCCGGAACTTCCATACTCATATACAAGTATACCGATCATGAATAGAAAGTAAATGAAGGCTCCTAATTGATAAATTCTTATCTTATAACTCACAAGAAATGTTTTAAAATGAACATAATAAATTTATAACAAAAAAATAAATACATAAATTGTTAAAAATTAATTAATTAATGTATTTAATTTGATTAGATAAATCATTAATGTCATGTGAATAATACATTAATGAAAAGTTAAGGGTTTTCTTCCGGAACCACCATTTTCTATTGGGATACACATTATCTCACATTAAACAAATGAAATTATTAATTATTGATATTAAATCCTATTAAATTATCTCTAATCGTTATATATATATATATATATATATATTCCGATCATTATATTTCTTTGGTTTTTGAGGACACACATGTTATTAAAATGGTTATTCACAAATTCATCCTGATATACAAGCCTATTACAAAAGAATTTATCAAATTCATGCCTATAATCATGTATACTCTATAGTCTTTTTAAAGCCCCCATTATTTTTCTTAATTCACTAATTTTATTATGAAAAAACAGTCTTATTTTAATTCTTTAGATTAAAAATTATATTTCTAATAGAAGTCTTATTTTCAATATAAAATCATGTTTCCCTCAAGAATTAATCAATGATTATATATGATCATTTCATCTATTTCAACACTCGTGATGATTATCATGGATTAATATTTTGTGATATCATATATCATATTGTCTTTAATGGTATATTATTATTTTGATAATGGATTTTGTATCTTGATACCATTTTCTATATTACTCTGAATTGTTATCTTTTATGTTTAGTGATTGGTGAATGCTATTTAAATTTCATTTTTTAGATTCAATTTGAGTGTGTAGGTTGATTATGTTTTAAAATATTCTAATAATGACTAAATTGTACTCCATATCTGTTGGGTGGGGCATGTTATATCCCCTTGGTGCATCAGTATGTATGATGAGACAATCCAGTATTGGTTTTTACATGTTCATTTATTGTCTTGACACAAGACCTTGATAGTATGGTTATGATGTCCCACATTATGAAAACAATAATTGATAACCTATGTGATTATTTGACTGGTAGAATATTCATGGAAATTTTTTATTATGTTATTATTTATTAATCTTTTATTTCATCTATAATATGATCAATAATACTATTAAAGTCATGTTACATTTATTTATTCACAATGCATTATTACTTATGCTTCTATTATACTACATACCTTACTTAGAATCTAATATAACTATGTTATTATGTTTTAAATTTCACAATGATATAGATATTAATATTATTATGAATGACATAATAGAATATTAATGGATTTTACGGATGTTTCCAATTGAATTCATATGTTGTATTTCCTTTCATGTTTTAATTGGAAAATTATATATGTTTCTTTTTCTCCAATGATACAAAACAATTTGTTTCATTAGGATGAGATTCCTTATAATCATACCAATTTATTGAAGTATGGAAATGGCTTTGGGCATCTGTGGTTGGCTTCCTTATTGTTTGTGTGAGAAGAATTTTAGTATAATCCTTGTAAACTAAATTTAGATAACATAGATAAGGAAAAAAGACCATAAGATAAACATTAAGGATTAGTGTACAAGAAAATCCTAGAATTTTGTTAATGTATATATTATTTGGATCTTACTAAGAAATCATCCCTATCTGGATACTACATGTGGGTGTCATTATGGAATAGATGTACTTAGGTGTAATGGATCTGGAAAGGTGTTCCATGTATGACTTGGTGTAACATGGTACACAACAACATGCCTTACTACACACATGGATTGATATTATTGAGGGGATATTGATAGAGATAATATATTCATTAATTTTTTTTTATTTTAAATGATTTAATCTCATGGAGTTTTTCAATTTGAATAGATATTCATGATTTTAATATTTTGGGAGTCTGTTGCGCTAAAAATGGAATGTTGTTTAAATCTGGATTTGGGAGAGATTTTCAAATCAATAGTATTTTTTTATTTCATTATAAATATAATTCAAAATTGAATGATTCTTTTTCTAGAATGCCTGATTTATTTTCTCCATTTTCACTTATGAAATAAGTTCTAATTTGAGCATTTAGAGGAATAAAAAATCAACGAAGTTCAAGAATATTTCGGGTGAACTAGGTGGAACCACCATAGTAATGGAAGAACATATCGACCTAAACACGTCCAATTGAATTTCTCCCACTTTTAGATTAATGAAGACTCAGTGGAGCATTCCAAATTAAACATTGTGATTTTTGTAATCCATTATGGTGGCTATTGAACAATCTCAATTGAAAGACACTTCTTGGGAATTTCTTCAGTCAAAAGAAACAGCTAGTAAAACAACATAACTCGTACATGAGGTGTCAAATTAAATTTAAAATTTATGGTGCCCTCCCTAGACAATTATAAACAATTTTCATGAAGGATACAACACATGGAGAGGTCATTTTCATGGTCATTAATATGTGTGATGTTAAATGTGGAGAGTCTTCCGGGATAGAATAAATTCTTGGAATAAAAATGCCATAACTCTCACCCGAATAGTCCAAATACTATAAAATGTTGAGGGTGGACAACCCTGTAAATCGTGAAGATCGTTCATGAAGGGATAACACATTATTATATCATTAAATGGGGAATAACAGACTAAATTGTGAAGAAAAAAGCATCCAATAAAAGGACAGTAACTCCCACTTCTCAAGTCATTCCATTCCATCCACACTTCCTCCAATCGACCGGCGAGGGAAGAATTAAACAAGGACCTTATTTATATTTATTTTCTTATAAATATTTTCTTTTATTTTAATGTCTCCCCTCTCTCACATCATCTCTAATTCCCCATCCATGTAGGGGTAGTATCATTGAGTGACTAGGAAGGGGGAGGATGAACTGGTGTGATTGTTTGAGTTATTATGATTAAATTTCATAAGATACCTTATTCATTCATAATCCGGTGTCTATTATAAATCCAGTTTTAAATTCATAATATAGTTGTGTTAGGTTTTAATTATGTTCATTTATATTTCGTTGGAAAATGATCAAATCTCCCTCCACCCATTTCTAATTAGTATAAGTTGGAACATGTTTAGGTTTGGTGGTGAGTGCTCGATAGTAGTTAGAACATATGTGTTCCTGCATATGGAATATTGTATTTTTAGGGAACAAAAAATATTCTATAGGGATTGGTCTAATTAATCAAGACACCCATATATAATACAACACACATTTGAAGAAGGATTAAACAACCTATGGTTTTGGATAAGGGATATTCTCATCAAAACCATTTAGCAATGGGAGAGGAAGGACTCAAGAGAAGAATCTATCTCCAATTAGGCAATGGAATAAATGGTGACAAATTTGGAAACCATGCTAGCACAAAATTTGGTCTATCTAAACCATCCTCGATCACCACCTTTCTTATTTGTTTAAAATTGACCACATCATGCTTTTTTTTCTCACACAACATTAAAAATCAATTAAAACCAATTATTTTCATAAAACTATTAAAAATTGAAACATAATTTGTGTGTTCTCTCCTCCTCAAGAGACTACCTATGATCAACTACTATACTATACATATGTAATTAAAATATTGTTTTTGCATGCCCATGACTGTTGTTTTCTAGTTTTGATGAACACATTTCATAGGGCATGGGAAAAGAAAATTTATTTTCCTAATGCAGTACAGTGGATGACCATGTTCATTTCACATGGGAAGAATTGTAGTTGATTCAATCACTTATTCTAGTCCATATATTCTGATTATTTTCGGATTTTTTTAAAATTTTATTTATGAAAATGATGGTTTTAAATGTTATGGAAAATAATTAATTTAATATAATGAAATGAAAACTATAAATATAAATACTGATGTAAATGCAGACAAAATTAAATTATGAAAGAAATGTATTGATCCTAGGATTTTATAAAACGGGTTTTTTCATCATTTTATTTGATGTTTAAATTATATTTGAAAATTCATTTTGTGAAACAAAATTAAATAATTTCTGTAATGGACCAGACCTCTCCAGTCCATTCCATTGTGAAATGTGGTGCTGGAGGTGTTTTGGGAGGTCAAGGTGACTTGGGGGTCCGTTGGGTGGAATTTTACGGAATGTTAAAGGGTAATATCTTCCGCACAGTTAGTGCACGGTTTGCCTAAACCGTGCAGCCAAACCGTGCAAAGCTGTACTTGGAGGCAGTGGCTAATGCACAGTTAGCGTACAGTTTGTCTAACAGTGCGGCCAAACTGTGTGAGGAGTGTTTGGTGAAGCAGATTCTAACACATGGTTAGTGCATGTTTTGTTAAACTGCTCGCACTAACCATGCAGTCATCTAAATTTAGAACCTAAAATTGTTGATCTGAACTCTTTTCCCTCTAAATGGTTCGTTCAAGCCTCTAAGCAAACATAACTCAGCTAATTATTTGTTTCCTATATTCGACTAATGATTTCTTTTCTCAAAAATCTATGTTTACAAAAATAAATTCATAAATAATTAACTGTTATGTGTACATGATATTTTTACCCATGTTCATCCATTTTAATTATTTTTTATTCAAATATTCTCCTGAAATTTTTCTGATCCTGGTACTTCACAAAACGTTTTATGATCCAAAAATAATGTTCTACCTATATGGATTTAGCCAATTTTAGGACTGTAATATACATGAAACATAAATTGAATGTGAAAATGATTATTTTTAAAAGAAAAATATTTTTCATAATGTACATGGAGTTTATTTTTAAATTTGTTTTCAAAGAAAATGTTTTTCATAAAAGTCTTATATTTTAAATGGGTTTTAAAATGTTTTTCAAACCCTCTTTTATATTCTTTCAAGGTTATGTTCAAAAGTGAGTGGTTAAAATTATTTTATGTATTAATTTTTTTTGATATCAGAGAGGATATTTTTATCAAGAAATGTTTTAAATGATTGTTCATTATTCTTTTATATATCTTGAATATGGTTTCAATGAAAATTGTTTTTAAAATAATATATGTTTTCCAAGTTTTGTTAAAAGGAATGTTATGTTCTAGGTGACCATTATAAATATTTATCTATATATGATAATATCATTTGATAGATGTTGTTATTTACTTGGTTAATTATTGAAAAAAAATAGTATTATTATTTCAGTTAATGTTTTCTGATAGTGTTGAAACATTTTTGATGAAACTATCGACTTCATTTCATGGGTTATGCTATAATGTTTATAAAACCCATCTATTTTTATTATGGATAATTATTTGAATTAGTATGTTGAATGGAATTTTTATGATTTAATTATGTGATTGGTGGGACATATAATTCCTTCCATTGAATTAGGTAAATATTTATATAAATAATGAGAGAGACATGGCTAAAATGTTGAGTGAACTTAGTTCCGTAATCTAGGGATTGAATGAGGAGCGAAATCTGTTGAGTAATACATAGTTGGAATGACGAGTTAACTCAGTTCAGTAATAATGTGATTGATCATGGTGTGAAGTTGTTTTGGTAATATAGGATTGGAATGAATAGTAAACTCTGTTCAGTAACGTGGTGCTGGAATGAAGAGTGAAATCGATTTAGTAATACAGGGCTGGAACGAGAGGTGAACCTAGTTTAGTATATAGAGATGGTATGTGAGGGAAACTGAGTTCTATAATATATGTCATGAATGAGGATTGAATATGGATCAGTAATACAGGGTTGCAATGTGAGGTGCACCTAGTTCAGTAATACATGGATTGAATGGGAGGTGAACCTAGTTTAGTAATAGAGGTCTAGAATTGAGTGTGAACAAATTACTATAATTCATGTCTATAATTGGGAGTGAACCTTGTTCATTAATGGTATTTGCCCACTAATATGGTAATGGTAGTGAATCATGACTACTAAATTTTTTTTGGAGTGAATCCAATCCAATAACATTACAATAGAATTAATCCTGGATTACTATGGAAATATTTTCATATGTTTACGTGTCTTCCACAATCACTTTCCTTATGAATATCCAATGATCTCATGTATTATTTTATTTATTTATTTATTATTCATGTATTATGTATTAAAAATATTTATACCATTAACCTTTATTATGGTCTTTTATATGAAGTGTATGGTATTATAATTTCAAGATCATGTTCACATACACTTATTGTCATGTTATTCATACATATCTACCATATTTTCCCTTACTTAGTATCTATACTCTCCCCTTTCTTATGTTTCTTTTCCGTTAGTCATGAATAATGGTTTTATGTTGGATTAATAATGGGGATGTTCTTTATGGGAGATGATGAATATCATTCACCATGATAAAATATTATGTTTCCATGTTTCTGAAGGAACTAAACTATTACTATCCTTGGTCTTTTATTTCTGTATTTTTTTAATATTCATATAAAAAGATGTAATATACATGTATATTGATCCAATATTTTTATAAAGGGTATCATAAAAGGATACATATACATCCACACCAATACTAGACACCTCAAACTAAGATCCAACCAAGAAATACTTTAACCTTATTTAACTAGTTTCGAAAAAAACCTCACAATAAGAAAGAGAAAACAAAAAAATAGAATAATAATCATGGAATTTTCCTAACACATATAGATGAGTAATATTTGGATACAATTTTCTCACAAAAATACCCTAATGGCACTGAGACACAACTACCCCATGCCCCAAAAAAATATGTAATGTCGAGTTCCACCTACTCAAAAAGAGGTGACTATTGTCAAACGCAACAATGGTATACACCTTGTTCTATCTATCCAAAACAAGTTCAAACATCCCTTAATTGTCCATGTACCTATTTAAAAAAGTTCATTCATATTCATTATACATGAATCATTCAGGAAATACCCTTGCATGGGTGATTATAACAATACCAAACATGACCCACCGAAATAGTGATGCACAATTCATCAAAAGTAAAAGTTATATCTACACATATATATTTATAAAAAACAAAAATATTAATACCTAGATATAATAAAAAAACCACTTACCCCAAGGAAATATCATGACTATAAATCCATCTTAGGTTTCATGTTCAAGGTTTCCACAAAATACTCATTAGAAAGAGATAAGCTTATAATATATATTTCCCTTGAAAAACACATATGAGAGGTCATGCTATTTATCTATTGACACAAAGGAAAACTAATATGGTTCATTCTAGATACACACTCAATCATAATACACCTCATCAGAAATATCAAGAATCGATACATAGATAGGTTTCAATGTTTAGGGATCACTAGGGGGATAATATACCATACTGAAAATGTCATCCTTGATAGGGGAAAAATGTTAGCATAAATATTGGTAACACGAATTCCATCAGCCACATTTAAGGAAACATGAATCATAATTACGGTTTCTATGGTCCTCTTAGAGTTATATGTGATGCCAGTTAATGCGTTAGTATTGGTAGCAGTCTGTGTCAACCCAATCCATTATAAAGGAACCCAAAATTAGTGCGTAGATCATAAAAAGATATAGATTTGTCACCCTCATTGATGACTTGGGGATACTGAAACAAAAAATCATAGGAATGGACCATGGGATCACCCCCAACCAATAATAGTTTATGAAAACTACCACAAGCTAAAAATAATTTAATCTAAGAATAAATAGTATTCTTATATGACTTTTATAGAGCACATGACGTGTCTTTGTGGGCACATGGTGTGTCTCACTATGTCCAGCACTACCCATGTATCATGCTAACATAACATGCACCTTTTCTATAATACACATATTTTTCTTGAGGTACATGATGTATAGGTGTCTAGGATAGAACTTGGCATATTTCATTCTAGTTCCCATGTATATTTCTATGTACACTATGTGTGGATACCCATATATGGCATGTAGGACCACATTATCTATGGGGCATGTACTTCCTATACACATCAAGCATTATTATAGGGTGTAAAAGGATAATGTCATGGTCCCCATGACATGTTTGTCGATCAACCATGATTCTTAATCATGAAATTAATATTCATATTAACCTTGTTAGATTAGTGTCACATTTCATGTGACACATGTTACATGGTGTGTGGTACATTTTCAATGCACTGAAATCCATGCACAACACATAAGATATTACAAGACATGTTTTCATTAGAATGATCTCTAGAAACTCATGTTTTTTATAAAACCTATTCATAGGTCAATATCTCCACGATCATATGAATGTTTAATCAATCACACCCAAGAACATTTGATCTGGGCTTGGTTTTCCTTTTCTTTATCCCCTCACCAAATTCTAGCAACTAAAACTGAATGAAAAACATTTTTCATTATTTATATAATCAATTTTCACTCTAGAAAAATAAATATCACTAGACTTGTCTAATTCCTACTCAAATAAAAAGCCTTCATAGTTGACCCAAAAAGCAGAATCATCATCACAAGTTTTACGTGTGTTGTTGATCCTTTAAAATTTATAACCATTGTTAAATGATCAAGTTCTATGTAATCATTGAATCACGGTCCAAATGATATAACGAAGATGGTCACATGAAGAAACATTGGAAAAAACATAACCACAAAATGTATGGAATGAACCTCATAAATTTCTAGTTTGGACTCAATACATTTTATTAAAACTAATGACTGAAGATGATTAGACAAACAATGAATAGTCAAATAATAATTCCCTCAATTTAGTATATCGTCAATGTGTGAATCAATTATGTTCTATTAAATGAAATTTTTTTATTTAGATAATATAAATGAATGTTAAATCATTTATAAAACATACTACCAATATTTTAGATCAACTTAAAATGAAGCGCATTCATACATTTCCATCATTGCTGATATCCAAAATCTTTGTTAGTGTAACATCTTTTATTAGATATGATTTGATGTCTTCCTCAAAGAATATTCTCATCCAACAGTCCTCTATATCTATAGGTTTTAGAATAAAATCTGGATATTCCATAATAATCATTTATTTAAATATAAATTTGATCATTTCATAAAAAAATAAAATAAATCATTTAAATAATTTTTCTACTAGTTTTATGGTCGCGATGACGTTTTCTGAAACACCATGCAACGATAACGAATATATCATATATAGTGTAAATGTAATGTTCTAAAAAATAATGTTACCATATATTTTTGATTTTGTACTCTTTTTTAGAGTTATTCCACTTTTTTAGTAAAATAATATCTATGTGATATTTAATATTTTTTATATATTTCAAAAAATAATTATTGGAACACTGGTCCCAGGAATCACTCACAATATCAGTGCATGACTCAAGAAATATTGAAGAAATTTGATAATTACTAACATGAAGAAACCCATGAAATTATGGAGAACACATCTTGATTTAAGATGACCATGTATCCCTCTCCTCTAGAGATCTTGTGGAGTTTAGGGATCTTGTCACCCGTATAATCACCAATGAGAGGAGCTCTCAAAATCTCTTTTTTTTCATCATCACTTATACAATATAAAATTTGTGTTGTATACCATTCAAAAATGATGAATTTATTTCTATAACATAGGTACCTAACATTGACATTCAATGGAGTTTCTCAGTCGCCTAAAAATATTCTTGATAATTCCATAAACTTTATCATTACTACTCTTTCATTATAACACTTTTAGGATAAATACAACAACTGGTTCCTTGTATAAGTATTCGTAGACATTCCAAATAACATTACATCATTCATTTTCATCTCTTAAACACATTTTTATAAACAACACTACAACCTAGACATTACATGCCCATGTGCAATAGTCTTTAATAACTTAAAAATAACGTGAAATAATATCATTAATTTATTATAATTATCAGAAAATTTCCCAAAAATTCAAAAACATTTATTTTTTTTACAAAATAATCCTTATGTATACTTTTAGTGAATTTTAATATGCATATTATAATAAAATAATGTTTTCATCTGAACTATTTCAATAGATAGTTGAATGAAAAATCATTTATCAAATAGAGAGAATTTTTTCATATTAAATAATGATTCACATGTTTTATACACGTACAATAAATTTATTATATTCTTAATATATTTCTTCATATGTATCTAAAAATAAATCCAGATCATTATGGTGTTATTTATCTACAACAAATACTTTTATCATATGAGTATTAAGTTTTATGTAAACCTATAAGAGAGTATACTAAATTTTCTCCCATAAAACAATGTCCTCTATTAGAGTCATTATATACATTAGTGGGTCAAGACACATGTTTTGTCATAAAAAACAAAAGTTATCACTTGAATAATTCAATTCTATATCTAGTAGACACTCATTTGAATTATTTCATTTAATAATCATGTACAGTTGATAGAATAATATATTATATAATCCATCATATTGTATATCACAATGTGATTCCTCATTTATCTTAATGGTTTGTGTTTCCTAGATAAGTATAACCCAATGTATAAAACAATAATGATTCTATTATCTTTGAGGGTAACCTCGTTACAATCTTTCCTTACTTAAGATATTCATGATGCACCTAGAATTGAAATATCAAAACTAGTGATATGATCTAGGAGACAAAAAGATCCACCTCTAAATGAATCCATCTCTTAATATATTAATTTGAAATTAAAATCATAATCATATCTCATTTTTTACATTTAAATGTATACACACATCTATGAATTTAGTATTAATTCATTTTCATTCAACAAAATCAATATTTTTCATTTACAGTGATCTGTAGATCTTTTGCCAACTCGTAACATTTGACAGTAATAAAAATTTAAATTCAACTATATTTTTACTTTCTTAAATGAATAATATGAATAAGGTTCATAAAAATATTATAGATAAATTTAAAATATGTTATGAAATAAATAATTCCCATATTAGTGATCTAATAATGAAAAACATCCATCCCATATTTTATATAAAGACATATGCCTCATGTATAGTGAGTAATCAAACCCAATGTCACATTTCCAATATATAAATTAATAAATTGATACAATTTTTCAATCATAATTCTTAAATAAAGTATGTGTAATATATAACAACCATTAAATCCTATGTCATAACCTAGAATAATCTAATGTTATGGTAGTAGAAAACCAAATCCATTATCATACCTAGTTTGTATCTCCATATATTTTTATAAGCTAGTATGTAACTCATTATATAAATGTATGAATTTTTATTGAATATTTTTAATACTCTAAACTAAATAATAAAATTATTCATAATATAATAATTATACTCATGATTAATATAGGGAATAATACAAATATATGAACAATTAAAACATTTCGGAATGAGATAATGGAATACGAAAAATTCATATATATAGATAACTATGAATATAGTGAATGAAACTTTTTTTACTTAAATACTACATATTTTTCATGAAAATTAACAAAATAGTATTATATTCAAGGATTAAATTTTTTATTATAATTAGAAAGTTAGGGTTATAAATCACTTGTATATGAAAAACAAAAATATATTAATACTATTTTTCCATACACTTAAAATCTATAATGTTCACCTAAGTACATATAATCCCATGAGGTTATAAGTAAAAGACATTAATTAGCTAAAATTATATTACGTGGAGTAATATCATGGTATAAATAAGTAATTTGAATCAATAGTACATGGTTGAGAATTATCAAAATCCTCATATAATAAGCTTTGAATAATCAGTGTAATTATGATGGAAACATTTGATAAAGGCATTGAATGTGATATATGGATAATAGTGAAACATCATAAAATAGTGATAAAAACAACAGGTATTTTTATAACAATGTTAGCATCACGTTCATGCAAAACATATATTCAAAAATCATTACCTCATAATTGGGAACAAATCTATCATTTTTTCCATAATAATGATAATATTATGGGATATAATATATTATCCTATTCTTTTTAGGGAAATATAATTTCTGGTATACCAGTACCATCATATAATTATCATAAAAAACCATTCCATATAGAAAGATAACTTATAACAATCATAGTCATGAAAGGCACCCATGGAATGGAATTTGTTCCAAAAATTATTTCACCTGACATACTTTATAGAGTTACCATTGAGAATCCCAAATGAACAATGGAGACCATAAATTGATAAAAAAAATAACATTATAAAATGAAAATAAATAACTCAATACGATTCAATGTTGTATTTTTGAAAGTTAAATACTTTTTTGATAAACCATTATATTTGTCCAAGAATTACATTTTGAAAGGTAGAAACCTATATATCCCAACAATGATAATGGAAATATTATCACCATTATATATTTAAAATATTACTAGAACCTCTACTTTGAAAATAATGTGAATGTGGTTATAAAAAATAATTATGGGAGTTGGGTTTGAGAATCACCATACCTTGTAACCCATTTTAGTTCCACTCATATTTGCCTCATTAATAATAAATTTATGACTATTAAAACATAGAACATGAAGTGATATATGTTTTTTTCACACTGTATCAATTCTAATAATTGGATAAATTTTCTAATTTCAATTATTTAATGATAAACATTTTTATATTGCATTTTCTCCTAAATATATCAACTTGATTTGATTTAATGATATTTCTTTATTGTTACTAATACATTATTAATTAAACATGCTAATATTTAAGAAAATATAGTATTTAAAATTAATTAAAACTATTTTATAGATTTTGTTACATGATATTAATAGTTAATAAAGAATTTAATGCCACACTAATATTATCTCTTATTGAACATATCATTGACTATGATTAATATCATTCGTTACATACAAGGCGAAGTCTTATTAGAAAATAATGTACTATTAATATAATTATTTAAAATGGTAGTTATAAACAAAAATTCTGAGTGGTGGGAATGAATAATATTATGTAATTTATTATTAAATGGTCTATACAAGTGTATATACTGAATTATTTTTTGGATTATTAATTAGAAATGAAATTTAATATAAATAGAATATAACAGATTTTTTATAAATGTGAAGTCGTTTTAACATTATTAATTAAATTAATTATTTTTAGTGAAAAATATTAATTAAATATATATATTATATATTTAATAAAATTCCTTTGAATATATTCAATTTGTTTTTATGGATAAAATAAGAACAAATCCAATTGTAAGCATAAAAAGATCAATATTTCTAAAAGGTAGTTCTGAAAGCTATTAAAATATAAAAATATTTAAGACTAAATTTTGAAAACCTTATAAATTCAATTTGTGAAAATAATTTTCGCTCTTAAATCTAAATTTTAAAGAAATTTATGGTCGGTTGTTTTTATTTTTATGGGAAATTTTATTTTTTGATGACTAGTGAAAAATAAAAAATATAATTGGAAAATGTCTTTACATCTTAATGATGTATAATGTTAAATTAATTTTGAAATATATTTTAATGTTAAATTATATAAAGTATAGAAATATTAATAAAATTAATTTAATTGTAATTAATTTTAAAAAAATATTTATATCAAAACATTCCATACTTCTGAATGTTATCTCATTAGAAACCTATATTCTGGTAGCATCTGTAGGATTATTTATATATAAATGTTTTACACTTACGTGATTTGAATTTATTAAAATATGTTAACTTTTTATCAAAATAATATTTTATAATGTCTAATATTGTGAATTTACTTTTTACAAAAGAATATTAATGAAATAGATTAACATTCAATACAATGATTAAAGAAAAACCCAGTTTATTTAGTGGTAAAACATTAATATTCTAGTAACAAATGACATAAAAACATGTCAAGACAACATATTCGTGAATATTATAAACATATACACTCTTTAATATAAAATATATTATTAATGGGGTAAAACAATAAATGATATACCTTCAAATATGTTTTAGCTTTTGGTATTTTCAAGAATGATACTTCCTAATTACAAAAGGAAATTCACTTTATGCCATTCTACAAATCGCTCATTCCTTTTTTTCACATCACAACTCCACCCAAATGAATTAAAAACATCCATTATGTCCTCATAAAATAAACAATTTTGGAATAAATATGAGAAATGAATTCTTTTGGTGAAAATTAAAATGATTTAATTGAAGAATATGTAACATTCATCAAAAGACACTTTTTTTATTTCATTTCATGACCATTCAATTATTCTTATGACATAATTATCTAATACTATCATCATTAACATTGGACTAATATATTGTTATTTTATGTGTATTACCTATAACTATAGACAAATCCAACTAATAGTTTACAAAATAATCATTTATGTGTACGGTGGACTAACACCATGGAAAATGATGTAGTCATTTTTTGTATACCACCTCTCATGGTTCATCATTATTATATAAATAATTTTTCTATATGATATTTAGGATATTTATAACATGATAATTCATTTTTATATATTATAAATTATAACTCAATTTCATAACCCTTACAATATGAGATACTATAGAGTTGCTCGTGTATTCGGTGGAGAATCGACTCGCAAATCGATGTGAATTGTTTTCCACAATTGTGTTTCATGGAATGAAATAAGGGACACTAAAAAGAATATATATTATATAAATGAAATATATATTATATTCAGGACATAATTATCGTTATGGAAATATAATATCTAATTATATTTTTAACTATTTACACATTGAAAAGTGATAACATCATTCGTGGATGTGTGGACTACCACCTCATTGAAGCCATGTGATTCTTATTTTTCTAGAAAAAATCACTAGAATGATAAATATATTTAAATAATAAGGTATTTATTATATAATTACAATTCAATAATGATAAATGTTATTTACCTTTTTCTATAATGTTCATTGAAAAATGTAAATGTT
The DNA here is from genome assembly GCA_963277665.1 of Viscum album. Taxonomy (NCBI): domain Eukaryota; kingdom Viridiplantae; phylum Streptophyta; class Magnoliopsida; order Santalales; family Viscaceae; genus Viscum; species Viscum album. The sequence goes on from OY728129.1 coordinate 1,487,548,059, forward strand.
ACTCATGCATACATACGACTACTCATCACCATGATCATAATGTTTTTTAAATTTTCATAACCATAATTAATACACAGTTTTAAAAGTATTATTTATATTAATATGATAATTGAATAATTAATTTTATTCATCATATTATTAAATAATGACATAATTATCCATAGTCAAATTACCAAATTCAGTTTTGACACATAAGCTAAATATTATAAAAAAATTCAACTTAAACATTATTGATTATGAAAATTTATATAAATTATTTATTAGTGAAATAAAATTATTAATAAAAGAAGAAATGGTTCTCAAAAACTGAATAATAAAAATTATTTAATTATTCAGTTATATAATGATCATGATTTACAAATTTTACTCATGGTGTAGTGATTTCTACTCTAACAGTTATTTCTGTGAGGAATGTATAAAATTCACCACTCTTTTAATTTGTGTGGTCTATATACTACAATATTAAACGATATATAATGATTTTAATTTATTTCATGATACTTAATTTTTTAATTTATTTTATTATTTCTTGTATATCATTATTCATGTATTACTCAAGTATTAAGGATTTTTAACCTCCCACTTGAATTTATATGAGATACAAGACATATTCAACATTTATTTTATTGAGTTACTTATAATGAACATGAAAATATTGTATGATTAGTATAGATAAATTAAAATGTGATCTAAATATCATTTTTAGTATCTCACATTCATGGTGTTTATGGTTTTGATGTTACCAAAGTGTTAATAGTTTTTTGTTACAATTTTCCTTCATTGTGATGTTTATTATATTATGAACCAATCATTATTAATAATGCATATATACAAACACTGGAATATGTTTTATCATGTGCCTCAAAATTTTCATGATATTATATGATTATTTTTATCTAATAATTATATGGATCAATTGATTCAGGGTTACTAATGTGGGGTGGAGTTTTATATTAAAATATTATCGATTTTTGGTGTTTTTAGCTATTATGTATTCAATAATGAAATGCGTCAAACTAACTCTAACAAATTCTAGTGATATTTATCATCTTCTATTTATTTCAAGAGAACACATTCATTCAATTCATTTTCCTCTCTTTATACACCCATGTCTATAATATTTTTTTATGAAAAATCATATTTTTGATCGATAAAAACATTTCTATCCAAAAACCAAGTTTATTAAAATTAATTTACATTTTTTAAATGTAACATTAAGTTAATTATAAAATAATATGTTTTTAAATAAATTTTTTTAATTATTTAATGTTCTTCCTTTTTATCCTCTCAACATTATTTTTAATTAAAAATATTATAAAAACAATATAGGTTTTAAAAATAATTTTTTAAATAGGAAAAAATATTTTCGCCAACAATTGTTTTGAATTATATATTAATGTTAATTAAATTAATAAATATCAATAAATATTTTTTATTTACCCTAATTCAATGAAATTGTTTTTTATGTGTACTAACTTATTTCATTATCTAGATGGGTAAATGTTTTTAAATATACTTCTTTAAGAAAACATTTTTCTTCTTAATATTAATCATGTTTTAAATAGTTTTTATGTAACCGACTTATTTTACATGGGTTAATCATGTTTCAAATATTTAGTTATGGAATTATTTTCTATTCCATTGGTTAATCTGATTTCACTGTGTTTTTTGTGAAACCGATTTCTTTTCCTTCAGTTAGTCATGTTTCACAATGATTTTTATGGAGACCATTTCTATTACATGGTATAATCATATTTCAATAAGTATTCAATGGATTCCATTTATTTTTTATCGGTTAGTCATGTTTAAAATATATTTTTATGGGACACATTTATTCCCATGTGATCATATTGTTAAAAAGATATTTATATGAAACTCATTTATCTAGCTTTGTTTAATCATGTTATAAATGAAATTTGAATATTTATATGAGTTCAATGATGATTTATTTATTTAGAAAATGGTTCTTGAGAATTATATGAGACTTGTGAGCCCATTATAGCATATTCAATGGGATGATCCCCATTATAGTTCACAGGTGAGCCTGATACTTCTTATATGATGACATCAGCCCTCTTATCTATCATGAGAGATAGGTTTTCCCAATATAGCTTATATGATGTTTTAACCCCATTATAGCTTTAAAGAGCATTAATTAATAATAATTTTGGATGTTGAATTTTTATTTATTCTTTTTAAAAGTTATTTGGATGGGTTATATGAAATTGAACAACATGTTACCAAAAAAATTATTTATTAATTATGGGTTTATAATTGTTCAAATAGTAAATATTGATATCACATTGATCATCATTTATGATTTTAATGAATATTTTTTAATTTCAATTTTGTCATATTTTATTATCTAGTTATTGTTGAGAATAATGTCCCATATGATTCGCTAATGAAATTTTATTCTTTAAACATACCCTTATGAAATTTTATTATCATTATTGACATTAAAGTTTTTATTCTTATGTTTACCCTCACGTAGCCTTTAAGATCACCAATATTATGTTTCTGTTTCCCTATGTTTTAATGAATGATGTTTAACCATATAATGGATTTCAAAATGATGTTTTTGATTGCATAATGTGAAAAATATAATCATTGTTAAATGAATGAAATGTTATTTTGATAACTTGAATATTTTTTATATATTAGTTTTCTTAAATATATAATAATATAAAAATAAATACATATTGTGAATACATGTGATCCATTTCTCCCTTTTTATTTTTATGATTTTGATTGAAAATTTTTGGTTACAAATATCAACATCATTTCTAGAAATGTAATGTTTATGGTTTTATCATAGGTTATTGGATTATGGGTTATGGTCTCTTATAGATTGTTTCAACAGATGGTTTTGATATATTTCAATATTAAGATGTTTTCATGTTATGTTATCTTATGAGTTATTTATTGTTTTTCTTAGTTAATATGCTTATGGATGATCATTATTTCAATGTCTTAGACACCCCATTTAGGTTTTAAGATATGATATACTAAATTTATTAATCAAATTTATGGAGATATATTATAGGTTTAGTATATTTTTAACCCCTAATACCAATAATAAGTGCAATTTAGGGAGTAATGTTTTCTTAAATTTTAAATAAAAAAGGGGAAAACTAATGTCCATTTTATGAAATGTCGCGTCTAGTAAAGCCGTGGATCTTGATCCCCCATCCTAAGAGTAAAAAGGGTGTAGAACTAGCCTATGTTATGTAATAGTTAGTGTAACATATTTATATATTAGGATTTTTTTGGAAATATATGGGATTTTATTTCATTACTAATTTTTGATTTATCATTGATGAATATATGATAAAATCCATCTAAATATTAGATTTTAAAATTATTCAAAAAATTATTTAATAATTACATGGATAATCATATATTTAATGGATTGGTTTAAAATTAGGGTATTATAATTAAATATTAATGTATCATCTGATGGTTTATTTATTTTAGGAATAATCTTAAAACATTATTTCAATATTAGTTTTTGTTCATATTTTATGACAAGGGGAATATATTTTTATCCCTTTTATGGTATCATTGTCATTAAATTTTTATTTTACCAAATTATAAATAATTTATTCATCTAGAAATCTCATCCGTAGGATAATGAAATGAGATGTTGATGAAAATATTCAATACAATGAAATTATAACCATCATAAATGTATATTTCCTTATTATCTTAGTCTATATGGTAATTAAATTGCTCAACAAGATGAAAATGATCTTAAAAATAAAATATTATCATATTACCATATTTTTTTATAATATCAATGACTTTTTCTACATGTAAATTCTTTGGGTATTGTTTTTTACTTCAAATTGACACCATACTCTATCATTATCTAATAGTCAAAAAAAAATTGTTTTCCCTTCAAAATACATCTTTTAATTAACCACCAATGTTATACCTATGTGAAATCCTGGTAATGAGTAATGTTGGGGGGACTTTATGTTTTCAAAATTACCATTTTATAGTATTTTTCCTTTATTTTATTTGTTTGTGTAACATTAAAAATGGAATTCTAATAATATCAAACCATTGATAATTATGATGAATCTCAATTTTGAAATTTATTTTATGTGTGTAAAATGTGACATCCTGATATTTTTAAAAATATATTCATTAATATTAATTTAAGTTAATTTATATATTTAATTATATGAAATAAAAACATTAACTCCTATTATATTCAACACGATGTTTACCTTTACTTTTAAATAACATTAATTTTCTTTGATAACTTATGTTACATGGATGGTTGAGTCTTACTGGACAATAATATACTATTAATTTTAATATTTAACATGATATTTATCTACTATATGATAGGATTATTTTAATAAATAATATTAAATAATATATGAATATATGGTTTTCACATGTATATATAATTAATTTTTTTCTAATCAATTAATTATAAATGAAAATAAATATCAAATGTATATAAATGATGTGTATTTTCTGAGAAAGGTATTCTATATAAAGAAATAAAATTTTCAAAATTTATTGAATGATTTTAATTAATTTTAAATTTATATATTCAGTTTAATTATATATAATTCATCCAATAAGTTTTTTTGAAATAATCCAATCCAATTTTATAAAAAACTACATTTTGTAAAAGTTTTTTCCCACCTCTCAATAAAATGCATGTATAAAAAATAAATTTTTACAGCTTAAAAAATATCATCGGAAAAAATAAACATCTAATTTGAAATATTATTTTCCAAATTATATTATGTATAATGTTTGGTAATTTTTGGATGAGTTTCACTTTTTGATTTATAGTGAATTATTCTAAATTAAATTTAAAATTGACTTCTCCTTTAAGTTATTTTATTTTTAAATTATGATCTAAATTTGTATTGAAGGTAAATATTATTTATTATACATTTATTAATCCAATTTTTTTCGTTATAATAAATTTCATAATGATTTCTTGTATAATGTTATTTCAAACTTTTCAACATTTTAACCTTAAAAACCCACATTCTCATTACGTGTAGGGGATTGATTTTATATTAAATTATGAAATTTAGGTGATTGTTATTTTAAAAAAATAATTCTTTTTTTGGAATGTGAAATTTTTAAATTTATATTATATTCAACATATTTATTCTACAAAAATCATTATTTAGAGAATTTTAAATTTATTAAAATGATTATGTTAAATATGAGATTATTAAGTTTTTAAATGATAAATTTAAGGGGTGATATTATGTAGAAACTTCTAAAAAACTTATTATATGTAAATATTTCCGTGAATTATCCTTTCCTTATAATATTTATCATTTTATTTTAAAATTTACATAATGAAAACCATAGAATAGTGTTTACCTTTTGTTACATATAAGAATGCCCCTCCTCCTCAATTACGATATGGAATTTGTTTCTCCCACATTGTAAACAACTATAATGTTTTTTAACTCAACCAAAATCTTCCCTATGGACATAAAAACATCCCTAATATCATCCTATAACACTAAATTTGTTCCTAAATAAATCTAATGTGGTCCTTTTGTTCAAACCAAAATGAGTTACCCGAAGAAGAGTCATTCTTTATCAATGGGAACATTCTTTTCTTTAACCACCAATTAAATTTTTATTATGACATTATTATATAATATAAAATCACAAGAAATGTATTAATTATGTTTTATTTTAATTTTATGACCTTCAAAAAAACAAATTTTCATCTAATTGGTTTCAAAATCACTATTGATGTGAACTGTGTACTACGCCTCGTAAAACGATGTTGTTCGTTTTTCCTTTACAACATATCAATGATGGGGATTATGAAGGACATAATGTATATATATGATACATATTAAATTTAAAAAATAATAACGAATTTGGAGTAATTATAACATATACATCATTTTTACATTTCATACCATAGGGTATGTGATAATGGCACTCGTGTGCTTGGAGGACTAGTGCCTCATGAAGCGATGTGAATTGTTTTTGACTAACGTATTTCACGGATGTTAATAAATATAAATATCAAGAATATATATGATAGAAATGAAATTTTTATTAAATTTATGAAATACATATATGTTTTTACATATAATATATAAATCACTTCTTACATTTTCATAAAATCAAAAAAATGATAATTTCATTCTTGGATGGGTGGATTACCGTCTCCTCGAAGCGATGCAATTATTTTTATTGTCACCACATCTATTTAGTGACATGTTTAATTAGTTAATATGGTATTTATTATATAATTATCATTATTTAACGTTATATTTTAATCGAATATTTCCATTATGATAATTAAAAAATCGGAACGTTACTCATTTTTACACACGGCCTACCGTCTCCATTATCCTAACAATATTTCATTTTTCATAACCATATTTCAAAATTTGTTTTAATATTATAATTTATATATAAATATGATTATTATTGCTTGATTATTAATTTTTATATTTTTATGTAATGGCCTCATTGGATTTATTCAACCTATAGAAGGCAATTTTGACACATAAATCGAATACGGTCAAATCATCTAGCTTATACATAATGTATTGTATTGTTATATATAACAGGATTATAATTGAAATAAAATAAATTCTAAACATAAAACTATTTATTAAGGTACTAATTAATTGTCATATGTTTATTATTTGTTATGATATTGAACAAGTGTGACTAATCTTGCTCAAGGTAAGAGGATCTCTAGTGTAACTTTTATTTCAATCACACTTATGCCATATTCAGAAATTGTTTCTTTTGTGTGGTGTATATACTAAAAAATGAAATTTAATATAACAAATTTAATTTATTTCATTATATAAATTATTTAAATTGATATTATTATTTCATGGATATAATGATTTAAAATTCACTTACAGTAGTAAGTGTTTTTATCATCCTACTTTTATTTCAGGGAGATACATTCCATATTCACCACAAATTTTTGTTGTGGTTTATATTACTCCCACAATTGTATTTTATAATTATTATAGATTACATGAATTTACTTGACATATAAATGTTATGCTTTATATTTCACGGGGATTACATTTTCAATGTAATCATATTTGTAGTGGATTTTTGACATAATTTTATTTCCTTATGGTATTTGTTTTGTTATGAACCGATATTCTTTTATAAGGTTTTCAAAAATCCCATTTTATATGATATTTCATGACTATAATTATTTTAATGATGTTATATATCTTATTTAATGTTGTATTTTCATGCATCATAGTATTAAATGTTACCAAAGTGGTAAGAGTTTGATACTACCATCTCATTTGTTGTTGAGATTCTCTTTGGTTAAGTCTCCAATATTGGAAATCTTATAATATAACTCTAAATAATTCTTTTGATTTTTTTTATAATAGATATATTTCATGTGAATATCGTTTTCCACAAGTTTTCCACCATTTATATACTAAAGAGTTTAAATAAATTTCTTATCGAAAAATACAATTTTTTATTGAAAAATAAGTTCCCTTCCAAAACCATTTTTCTAAAAATAGTTCTAAAAAATGACATTAATCGTTCATAGAATATAACTTTACCAAAAAAAATATTTAGATATTTTTGTATGTTTTAAATAAATATCAATCATTCCTTTATATTTTTTCAAATAATTTTTCAATTATTTTTTTTCACAAACTATATTATCTTATTGAATGAATTTTTCATAGTTGAAAGGAAATTTTTATCACGATTGATTTTAATGATGTTTAAATAGTATTTTCAGTCATCAACATCTACAACACATCTATTTTACATATAATACAAAAGGTATTTTTTTTGTTTAAAAACTTCATTCATTATTTGGGGGCATAAGTTCTGTTTCAGAGATATTGTTATACTTCCTATTTCTTTTCCATAGTGTAATCACATTTCAAAGAAATTGTTTTGGAAACAATATATTTTCTAGGGATAATGCTATTTCGAAGTGTTTATTTTGGAAAACATTTTATGAATATTGGAAATTAATGCCTCAAATTTCATTATAGAACCAATTTATTTTCTATGGGTTAATCATATTTAAAAGAAACTTTTATAGAAACCAATTCTTTTCACATGTTAATCATGTTTCAAATATTTTTTTATAGAGCCCATTTCTTTTCATTATGATAATCACTTTTCGAAGAGTTTTTTATGAAACTAATTTAATTTACATGGGATAATAATGTTTGAAATTGTTTTTTATATAACTCATTTCGTTTCTATGGGTTAATCATTTTTTGAAGGGTTTTTATGGAACCCCATTATTTTTCATGAGTTAATCATATTTTAGATATTGACATGAAAATAATTTCATTATTGGATGATCAAGTTATAAACGAATAAATATTGTTTTTAACAGATTTATGATGAATATTGTTTATTAATAATATTTTTTATGACAATTATATATAATGGGTGAGCGAGGTATTTGTTATACTAACGATTTAATAGAAAAATATATCAAAGATGATAACGATACAATGTACATGAAGGGATGAGAACCATGATAGTAAATGAGAAAATATTGATCCTAATATAAATTAAATGAAGGTTGGGGTCCATTATTCATCTCCAATTTATTAGGTAATGATAATTTTTGAATTTTTTATGTATGGTTATTGTAATTAATTTCATTAAATGGTTTTATGAATGTGATAATCCATTTAACAAAATATAGTTTTAATTGATTTTTAAGAGTTTATACTATTTCTCCAAATCTATCTTGATATCCCATGGCTCAATGTTATTGATTTTCTAATACCATTTCCTTTTGAATTTCTCAAATTTTATTATCAAGGTATTGATTGGTGTGAGTAATTTTATGATTCACTCATCCAAATAGAATATGTAATCATACACTTATGCACTATTATTCTCATTGATTATATTCAATTTATAATTCATATGTTTTCCATTATTAATAATTTGATCTCACCCAAATTATGGGTCCTTCTAAAAATGTTTTATAGAATTATATTTATTTATTATGGTGTATAAATAATTTCAGAAGGATTATTTTTTTGATAAATTTTGAATAAGAAAATCTGTGTCAAATGGGTGATGTGTTAATTTAATAACACATGTATGGTTTATGTAGTATATTTAATAATTATCTAAAAAACTAAAACTAAAAGGTTGTAAATTATTTAATATATCAATGTTTTAATTTTGAATTTTAATGGTTTGGATAGATGCATTTGGTTCAAAAATATCAACATAATAGCTAGAATTGTATCGTTTAAAATTTTAATAAAGGATTCGTGATTGCAGCTTATGAGCTGTTATAAATAATGTTTAATCTAAAATCAAATAAATACATATATTTATATTCTATATATAATTTATTATGATCACCTATAATGATTGTGATAATAATTGAGTTAGAAACTACCTCATTAGTGGTTATCCAACTATGGATGGTACATTGATAAAATATAGATAAATTAATATTGAAAGATAAACATGGAATAAATGAAGCCTTGAATGTAGTTCGACATAATAATTATAATTTAAAAGTATTACTCAATTGATCTTAAAAAATTTGGGTTTGATATTAATTGAGATAAAGTTAATGATAAGTTAAAAATAACAAGAAAAATTAATGGGAATATGCGATCTTCTCGGTATAGATTATTTCTTATTTCTATATTATACTTGAATGCTTATATATTTTTACATAATAAAATATACAAGGATGATAATCATATTAATATAGAGCATTTGGATATAGAATAATATTTTGAATGTGATGGAGGATTGGGATTCCAATGTAGGGGTGAGGGGTAATTGTTTTTAATTAGAGGGTTATTTTAACGATAAAATAGGTTATAAATTATTATATCAAATTTAACAATTCAAATATAAATATTTCTTAAATTATTAATCATATATGAACAAAATAAAACACCTGAAAAATTTGAATAACTTTATGATTTTAATTTATTAATTTTATCAAAAGAAATAGAGAAACATGAAAAATAGTTTATTCAATGGTTCACTTTGATCATTTTAAATTATAATATTACTCTATATGTTTGGATTGAATTTCATGGATCAGTGAACTTATTATAAATTTTATTTAGCCTCAAATTATAAAATTTATTAGGTCACTATTACAATATGAAATATTTGATATGAAATACACTACTTAAAAAATTACATCATATTACTATTATCTAAAAAATTGAATTATTTTAGAGAATTTAAAAATAAATATCCCCTATTTAATTTCAATTTATTAACAACAAAACTAAATTTCTTTTTATCAATATTATACTCTATCCTACATTATTTTAATAATAAAAATTAAAAATTAACATTTTTTTAAGTAATTTAATATATAGTTTATTGAAAATTTCTTTATAGTTTCATTCATTTATTAATATTTAAATATATTATAAAAAATATTAATACTTTATTAAATTACTCATTATAAATATTTTTTATAATAGAATTTTTAATTTTATTGAAATCTCATTATAACCAATGGTGATGTTAATACTCCTAATGGACGAGTTACTATTACAAGGGTCATGTAACCATTCTGACAATCAAATTGTTATGAAAGTTACCATATTACATAATATAAATATTAATTAAATACATTATTAAAAATTCAATACAATTCTTCCAAATATTATATATTTCCATTTTAATATATTTTGATTAGTTTACAAATATTGCATTCATAGTAATATTTTTAGGCGTGTTGATTCAAGTGGATTGGGATTATACATATTTACCTATTTTAGTTTTTAAATTTCTATTTTTATCATTTTATACTCTATGGCATTACAATGGGATTATTTGTTGACTGATATAATTATCCTTATAAATTATATAAAATATAATTTGTTTCTAAATGTGTTTTATGTCAGTAAAACTATATAATAAATCCCACATTTATTAAATTATTTTTTTTACTAATAATTTCTATTTCATTACTTTCATCCCCCATATAAAAATTTGATCCCAAAAATATCAAATCAAAATCATAGTTTATAATAGATGAGGTCTCTTTTGGTTCTTTATTTCCATTGATTCCATTGTTAACTATTAATATTTATGGATCCACCACATTAAATTGACTACATGAGTTTTCTTTTTTTCCAAGAATTATTTCTATATCGTCTACGATCATCATCATTATATCCTCATTATGGAGGTCATTCTCCTGTTTGTACCACCATCAGATTCCACACATTAGATATATAAGGTATGAAATTCCTCAATATAGATTCATGGAGTACATTAAGAACATGATCCATGTCTGGAGGACGATCAAGACAATATGCCATTTATCAAATGCCCTCATGGATATCAAAGGGGACAATGTACCTAGTGATCACTTTTCCCTTATTTCTAAACAACATATATTTATTCTATGATGATAATTTATGGAATATATTCTCTAAAACTCAAATCTCCATGGCCCTTCAATGGTTTTCAACGTAAATATTATACCATATTTTTGTACTTTTATATCTTTTTGGATGGCATAAACCATTCCTTTAATATGTCGAAAATGATTAGATCCCTGTAGATGTCATTAAAAAAATTCAACCAAAAAATTAAGTGTTATACCACAATTCCCATATAGTGATTCATAGGGATACATTTAAATAATAGAGTGGTTGTTTTTATTTTTTCAAAACTAAACTAATGGGAAATGATGAAACCATCCACCTTAAAATAACATTGAGTTGGACCTTATCATATCCTCCAATGTATGAATTTATCTTTTAGATTGGCTATTATTTTAGAGGTGATAATACATTCTAAAAATCATTACAGTATTTAGTTCAAGTGAAATACTTTTCAAGAATTTTGATTTGAAACATAGATCATGGTCATGCATGAAATAATGTGGTTCCTAATGCATCAACACCACTTACTCTATGCATAGAAAATATTTTTTGTTCAATTGAAAAACATTCCTCGATATTTATGAAGTAGAATTATCATTGAGTCAATCCACTATGACCCATATAACGTTTCTTAAATTATATTTATTCTTGAAACCGGTGAAAAATTACAAGTTTATTTTCAACCAATTCCATGTGGATATGGTAAATGGTTTCATCATACCCTTAGACATATATAAATTTTATTTAACTAGCTAACACACCAAAACTTTTGATGTATACACATCAGTCCATTTGTGTTTGTTTTCACCAAAATGTTCTCTTTAATATCATATTATATCTTGGAAACTCCTTAATGGGTGGAGAAATATGATCCATGTGAAATATCTAACAAAGAATCCATAATCTTAGGTGATCTGGAAAGAAAAAAATAAATTTCTAAACAAAATAACATCATCTTTATTGATGTGGATGTTTTTAACATTTCCTTTTTTACTAATTCCATATTATTTTGAATCTCTATATGGTTACTTTCTTCATCCAATATATTATTCTACATTTAATATTGGGAAATAATTTTGGAATGTTATTATGTATTTACAATTATTATAAGCACGAGATCCATTATTTAAATATCTATTAAGATATGTCCATTCTCAATCAACTTTATAGATATTATAGAAGGTTCTTCACTCCATGGAGAATCAACTACCTTGGTCAACATTCCAAGATGGTAGTAAATAGATAAATCTTCTTCCATGATCAATTCTATCCATCATTGTCATTTCATGTTGAGATCATTCTAAATAAATATTGAAATTTTACTACATTATACTATAAATATTTTCACACTTTACACATTATAGGAAGAGCCACTAAATATTTAAGGGTAATACGATCTCTATTAACTCCCTATCATGTGTCATGTACATCTACACATGTGTATTATACTATAACTATGATTAGGATATAAACTCCCAATTAAATATGACAACACAACCTAATACATTCATTAATGATTCCATGTATATCCGAAATCATTTATTCACATGATTGTTTTGTGAGAAAATGAATTATGGTTTTACTCTTCATAGACTACTTAAACCTTCCATTACATTATACTATCTTGATATGCATTAAACGTTTAGATGTTATCATAGTGTTTGCGATATAATACTTTGAAAACATTCATCTCCAAAAAAATTTGGTACCATAATATGAATGGAATCTATGGATATCTATGACACAAGATGGTTTGGTCCATTTCTCAATATATTTGTTTCGGAATGGTATATATAATTTCCCTCAATTTTGATCTTGTTCCATAAGATTGTAAATTTCTATATCCAAAATGTAAGACCTTCAAAAATTTCTATGCATTGTATACATTTTATAAGACCACCGTGATAATCCATAAATTTATATTATGTTTATTGATTCTCATGGAATAAACAATAATATCTTATATAATTAATACCATAAATTTTTCATGTTCATATCTAAATAACCTATTTGAAAAATCCCTGAATATTTCATGGGTATTGATATGTATGAAGTGAATCACAATGAACTCATATTCTCCATAAAAATTATTAATGGAGATATTATGAGCATATTAATTATTCTCCCCCCACATAATGATATCATGAACAAATAACTTCATTGGATAATTAATAATCCCATTAATGTTGATTATAGAAGTAATCAATCATTTGTGTGGAACATTTTTTCATTATGGTGAATTGGATGATCTCGTGATAATCGATACACAACCATATTTATCCAACATTTTTTCATGAAATGGAAAATCAACACACTGCAAGGAGATTCACTTTGGAAGATGAATCCTTTTCCACAATTTACTTATAGGTACATCCTTAACTCCTCTAGATCGATAAAGGTCATCCTATAGTAGAATTTGCAGAAATGAGTGGCTCTGGGTATTAGATCTATTGAGAACTGTATATTATGATTTGGAATGTCTGGGAAACTCCTTAGGAAATAAATTAATTTAATCTTTAATGAATATAATATTACCAAGATTTCTATTTTATGTTGACACATCCATTTAGGACATATTTCCTTCTTTGCTGGGTATCAAAACCTACATCATTGAGGGATTTCCCAAATGTGATTCATGATATTTATATCATTTGTAGAGGATCATGGGTTAATTCATAATACAAAAAACGATTTACTTTTACTGACGGTTGATGTGAGATCTATAAAACTATTAACTGCCTCCAAATGAGAATTGATAAATCTATAAGAGTAGAAATACCTATAACATTGGTTTTAGTTTCCCCCAAAAAATAAACCAGGAGAAGGGTAACAAGATAAACAGATCACATAACTTGCAACATGACATGAAATATCATTACCATCACATGATCATTACAATGAGTCATGTGATGCACATGACCAAATGGAAATCACACAAAGCCCATTTGATAGCCTCTTTATTCCTTTGTCGTAGACTATGAATCTCACTAATCATGCATACGATTCCAGATGAGTTCCCCTATGTCACATATCATTTAAACCTACATGCACATGAAAATAATCCAATAATCATTTTAATGTAAATTAGTAAATTAAAAAAATGAACATGCCTCATATGGTTAGTTAAATTCATGTAATGATCTCATATTGTGTATAAAACACCATAATTCACTGGATATATTTCCACCATTCTATACAAGATGCTGTTGGAATTTCACCTTCATTATGTGAATGGTATCACACATTCCCACTGTATTCGATTCCACCAATTATACTCCATTGATATAAAAAGTGATTTCCATGATAATGATTTTAAAACACCACAAGTTAATTATTATAACATGATAGATTATATGAAAGGATAGTGATTTACTTCAACAACTCTCTCATGGATATGTGATGTCTCTTACCCTTGTTAATTAAATCTATAAATACAATGGGAAATTACTGGAGCATATATTGAGGTGGGGATGCATAAGACTTCATGATTAATGGTTCATATACCCCATATGATCCCAAATTAAAATGTTCTTCCACCCATGTAGTCCATAATGATCTCACAAAATCCATAAACATGTCTGAGTGACCAAACAAAATCACTCTCAACAAGGCGTTGTTGTCTCAAATGACCTAAATCGAGTCATCATCAATTGCGTCTATGCATTTCCATTGACATATTGATCTCAAGAAAAGTCTTATATATATCATCCGAATATCATTGAAGATAATTTTCATGTCTACAGTCTTAGGTAAGTCCCCCTTGATCATCCAAATTTCTATAAATGCAGCATTGATGGGATGGTCATGTGGTCACAAGAAATCATATGATGACCCACAAATGACTTATGGATAGATCATGAAACGTGAATAACACCAAAATTCTCCACCATATCCATCCCTAATCTATGATTTATGATATTTATATGGATGATTATAAGTATTGTGAGAAGGACAATAAATCCATCCCTGTCAACATAAAAATTCATCCATGATTAATCTCATATATGAGACAAGGAGAGGAATTCTCAAATAAATTAATCATGTGATCTTTAAAATACTGTGCATAATAAAATAAGTTGATTTATTTTGAGGATTTCACAACATTCATAGGTGAATTTTTTGATCATTCAATATATAATGAGAGGGACATCGAGTGTCGCAAACATATTATACAATGGAGGGCCCTATTTTTAGCTAGATCCCATAACATCTAAAATACACATTAAAAAATAGTAATATATGAAATAAATGATGGATTAAATGTTTACAAGTTGTTATAATTATTCAACGAACATATATGATGATCTTAATGCACATCACATAACCCACATTAAAAATGTGGCGGCATGGGGACATGTTGCTCAAAATAGGTGATGGTCCCTTGACTAACTATTTGGATCCTGTGATGTCCCAATGTCATATAAAAGTACGTCACATGAAGCCCCCAAGCAATAAAAACTATATATTTTGATGTCATTTGGGATTGATAGCCTAATCATATGATGTCCTCCAAACATGTCAACCTTGTTATGAATCAACACCAGGAAAATTCAGTTAGGTATCATGTAGATACCAAGTCATGGCATCCTAGATCATGAGACATCGTATGGAAATGTTTTCCAGGTATTGTGGTACCATCCTGACATGTGAATCGGGATGATGAAACATCCTCCAGACGTGTCATACTAGATCATGTTACTTCCTATAGAAATATTTACTAGGTCATGTGGTAAACTATAGACATGATTTCCAGATCATGCAACAACCCTCAAACAAGTCAACTAAATCATGATATTGTCCTTGGTCACTTCCTCTATGAAACCAAAACATGTCCAAAAATCCCTGTACATGTTATATAGTATACCCAGGCATGTTAGGAATACAATCAATTCATGCCATCCATAAATTACATGAATGATCCCTTTGTCCCATGGATATATAAGGGGAAGCACAGTGTGTATTCCATGATCAGTATCATGATATGGATTCGCTCGTATATGTAAAACCTCATTGTGTAAGCCCCATCCAGTGGAATGATATGACTACCATCATAATAAAGAAACCTCTGTGTGTATGCCATGATTGATGGAGTGATATGACTTTACCCATATAAGGGAAACCTCAGTGGGTAATGCCTAATCAACGACATTATATGATTTCCCTTATATTTGGAAAAACTTATTGTGTAAGACTCAATAAGAGGAAGAACATAAAATAACCCATATAAGGGAAACCTAAATGTGTAGTCCCCAATTAGTGGCATTATATGTCTGACCCAATATGTGAAAAATCCCAAAGTTTATTACCCGATCAGTAGCATGTAATTATTTCATTCGTATAAGTGTGACATCAGTGATTAAGTCTTTTACTACTGATTGATATTGATTTAATTATATAAGGACATACTCAATGTGTAGTCCACGATTAATGAATTTACATGACTTCCCTCATATATGGGAAAAAATATATATAAACCCCAATCAGTGGCACGTTTTGATATCCCATATATAAGGGAAATCAATTTGTTTTGTTCTAAATCAGAATAAACAATGATTACTCTATTTCATTCCATAAATACGATATATATGACTCTTTACATTAGAGTTAACTTTGATGGGGATCTACATCAATGTACATCCAACCTTGACATTGATTATCTTACCATCGAGGCCCAATTTCTCCCATGAGATGACCCTTATTTTTCATCCACCAATGTATTTAGATGGGAACTAAATTAAATTGACTCTGATTCCTTCTGTAATTAGGATACGTAGGTAGCCATCCTAAAAGTCTAAGTAACATATTAAAATTATCAACAACAGCCACTGTTCCTTTTTCCCACATCCATTTACAGTGAATAAAATTACATATTACCACTTATTTCTCAAACCGATCATGGAAAACATGAGCTTAGGTATTTTCAATTTTCATATAACATGTATCATAAATCCCCAGAAAATTGAAAAAACTATGAGTGTAATCCACATTCAGTGTTATGATATTAATACCAACATATAAGGTGTTAAAAATTAGTGCTAGTCCAGTGTGAGGTATTTGATTATTATGATTCAGATTCTAACCATTACAAGGATATATAAGACACCTCCATGAGGATTGATCTAAATAAATAATGAATATGTAACCTTAAATTTTTCATTCAAATATTAAATTTAACTTCATATATTTAACAAAATTAATTAGATTGATTCATTCTATAAATAAGATACATTGGGCACCTCATAGAAGTTCAATCCCATCCTCAATATATTAATCATTAACATGAATAGAAATAAACATTTTTTATTCTGGCTATATGGATTCAAAACAAATGTGGTTTCCAATTAATTTGTAGTGGGAATATAACCTCAGATACATATAGATAGACTCACTAACGTGATCCCATTTATTCAGAAAATCATTCAACCCATTATGATTTATTAGGGTAACACGTTCCCTTTCAGAATGAGAGATAGATTCACTAACTTATCATAAATCTAAAATAGGGTTACATGGTAGGAAACAATTTCACACAAAAGGGTGTGATGAGACTGATCTCTCAACCTCCTATGCAATGTGACTTCCTAAGTACCCTTAGGTCTATAACCCTAAATAAAAATTTAATTTTCAAATGTATGTATGTACTCAATTATGGTTGTGGGAAGCATTGGGAGTTTCAAATGAATAAAATGAATATGGTAAATCCCACATAGAGGATTGTGTGACACATCAACCCTCTATAATCAATCAACCTAGAAAACATAAAATACTATTCGTATTATATAAGAGACCCAATAATATTTTTGAATAAAAAATGGTGAACATGATGTGAATATCTAAAATTGAAAAATGATGGATTTACCATGAATCGTGCCATTTTTTGTTTATATAATATTAAATAAAATGTGGGGAACATTATATGAATATTTCAACTGATAATCAGTAGTTGGGGTTCCCATAAAAAGAGACCTCATTTTATTGATATGATATTTGAGGAAAAATTTTAGATGAGTGATAAAAAAGGATAATTGTGTAACCTATCCATATCTGATTGAACTTGTTCCATTTATACAGTGATGCACTTATCAAGGAAATTTTATCCTTGTTATCATAGTGAAAATAGATATATCCCACAAAAGCAAAACATGAACTGATATGATTTTTATTTATAGTGATTTTCCTGGATAATCATATTTGTATATAACCCATGTGGGTCTCCCAATGAAATCATCTTCCCCACACATTCACCGTTAGGTGAAAATTGTTGTGTCCTAGGTGTACCATCATCATGGTATGATCCAAAACATTTAGGAAACCCATGTGGGACTCAAATTGAAAAAATGACGAGTCCACATCATTTGAAGAAATATTTATTAAATCATGTGGAACTCATGTACATGATAAATCACATCTAATGTTTATCCTCGATGTGAAACAACCGACATATTAAATGTCTAATAATGGTTGATCAATGACTAAAATATGGATTTCTTCCAATTCAAGTGATGTTGAATTGGGAAATATTAAACTTCGATTATTAGTATCATCAGAGAGGAGACCATTAGCCAGCTATTAAGGGTTCCACTAGACTCACTTATACTCCTGATACCCATGCATGTGAGACATGGAAGGAACATCTGGTGTGTAAATCACTGAATAACAGGGAGCACGGTCATATCCTTGACCACAATGATAATTCCCAAATTCATAATCCAGCGGTATCTAGTGAGTATGCTCACATCACTTCTCATTTGGAAGATGTTTTCAAAATATTCTTGTTGTATATATGGGGGAGTCATATATTCCTACCTCTATGCATGAAGTCCATTAGCATATTCCAATGGAATAAGGGGGTCAAAATTGGCCTCATAACTTTTGTTAAATTGAATTAAACTTCTATTATATATTAAAGAAAAATAAATTTTAGGATTATATCGCTGAAAAAATATTTCGTGAGTTTCACTAATTATTAGAAACAATTAAATATATTTTCTGAAAAAATACAACACTAGTATAGATATAGGGATAAACAGATATTCATATCCATACATATAGGTCTAAAAACACTCCGGAGAACATAAATGTATTATTTCTCTATAACAAGTTCAAATTATTTACACCATCATGGTGAAATATAGGAATATTGTTTTAATTAATGATTCCCCATACCAAGATCATACTCCTATTCCAATCAGTGCTCACCATGTGAGAGAAGAACAAACATCGGGATTGGGGAACATTCCTTTTCAAAAAGACTAGCCTAATACTCTGGTATCGGTCTCATATCCCTATTCTGATAGAGTCTCACCTAGTAAAAGTGAAAAATGACTCAATATATGGATATATTCTAGTCATATATTCTTATCATATCTTTTCAGTAGCTTCTCAACATTGGGATCATATTCCCTTGGCACCAGATATTTATCAACAAATTATAGTAGTAATCAAATAGTAGGTTCACATCCCCTCAAAATCCAGGAAGTAATGTTTAACTATTCTTACCCCAATATAGAATGAGGATCATATCCATAATCTTCTTAATGCCAGTTTCATTGTTTTTATTTTTAGAAATATTTTCAAACTATATTGGTCTATTGACTCCTCAACTGAAGTAGAAGGTAATCATTAACATGATATTCTTTTCCTGTTAGTGAGAGGATGGATCTCATTGATTCTACTTCTGATGTCCTCCATTTTTAAACTACCCATGTTAACATCTCCAATTAAATGGGAAATACTCTACTTGCAAGGACACATCCTTAGTTGTAACTATTGAATGCATTAAAAATTTCTTATTAGGTCCTATAAAAATTGGGGTTAGTCATATATCGTTTCCCATAATCTACCAGAAACACTACAATCTGGTCAGCAAGTGACCCTGAGAAGCACATTTTGCTATCTATCTAGATGGAGGCATTTATGTCTAATGAAGATGCTCTAGCACAAGAGGCTCATCATGGTTTGTGGGGACTCATTAATTCTATCCAAGAGACCAGATATCAAATCAAGGTGAGGTCATTTTGTGGGTATTGAAGCATTATTTAAGAAGGGAGTATAGTTGTCGTTGTAGAAGGTTTTGATCAGAATTGTGGAAGCCAATACTATTCACATGTTTTGGCCTTCAGGCCACCAGTTTAGTACTTGGGTCCATTATGGCCTTCAGGTTACCCAAGTACATTCATCCAATAAGAATTTTTTTCCAACATAAGAACATTTAGCCACATCAAGGACTTTGGGACACATGAATTTCCCATGTACCAGACTATCATACTGGAATAAGGCAAAAGATTAGGATTTAGAGAATTCACTTTAGCCAAAGAATATCTCATCAGACTTAGATGAATGAGAGGGTATTGATTTCCATTGGTACTAGTCCTATGCATCAATGAATAAGATAGCTTGGTGACCTATTATGGGAAGGTGGAGATCTAATAACGATGAAAATTCAAGGAAGACTTGTTTCATGTAGTGATATTCAGGGATGAATTCTATTAAGATCATTGCGTCCTTTAATGTCATGAAGCATATGGGAAGTCTATGGGTTCCCCTTCAACCATTAAATGGGATATTATGATAAATGAAAAAAATTATGCCATTCAGGACATTCAACCAAAGAGGAATCCTATATTAACATGTGGAGAGAGTTGGCTGGAAACAACTTCCCCACAATGTTATTTCCATTTCCACTTCTAACTGGTAGATCCAAGACAATCTATTGAAGGAGTGCAGGCCTTATCCACTCCAAAATATTTGGGAAAATCATCAGCGATTAAAGGATAGACACCTCTATATCCCGGATAATATGGTCACCTTCATACCATCAATATAATATATTTTCAAATAGTCCCACCTATTATCTCTTGGGTTTGGGATACAAAATATAAAAATCACAGTAAAAATCTACCACATGTTTTCTACCATTGCATAACAAATCTTTATAAACTGATCGCTGAATCCTCATAATGTTTTAATATTCTATGATAGGTAATGTATGAATGTTTGCAATTCACTTCACTCATAGAATGAATAAACTCCATAGACTCGTAGTATAGTATTGTAATAGCCTCCATAGAAATATGAATATTAGGTAATGAATGATCTACTTGGTCACTACAATTGAATAACCCCACATCAATGGGTTCTATACATCAAGAAATGAGGGAGATGATAGAAAAAAAGATCCTAGAAATGTTTCCCTTTAAGGAATGGTAATGACTTTAAAACCTTTAGGTTGATGTTGTATTCAATCAGAAAACATATTATAAATATTTATTCCTTTCATGATATTCAATTGAATCTAACATCTTTAAGAGCATATCTGAATCAAATAAAATAGGTCTCAATAACACCTGCCATAATATCCAACCCAGAGTATGCATATCCCACTGGTTGAGGGGAGTATCTATCACCAACTATACCCCCTGGATCATAAATGTTTTACCATATTTATAACATATTGGAAGAATTGATATATCAACCACAACCCACATGACTGGGGGAAGTTATGTCTCAATCATCTTCACCAGTTTTATTATCCATAGTGAGAGATCCTAGGGTAGTCAGTGTTGTTCTATACCAACCCCATCACACGAGGCTAGGGGAATTTATATCAAAATTTCCCTCTGAGGATTCATCAATTCCTCAATTTAAATAATTGAATCCTCAACAAAAGGATCATCAAATGACAATTGTGAACCTAAGAATTCTCCATTCTACATGGATTGAGTAATTTCTGTCATAATCATCATAATTGTGGTAATCAGTACTAACCAGTTGATGAGCTAAATAGCAATGGCCAATGTCACATTCAATTCTCTCACCATAATATCAATCATTTAGATTTATAAACCATTCATTAATCATAATAGGAAACTATATTCATGTCACTACTCATAAGAGGACATATGTGTAATGAATGTTGATGGTGATCAAACCCTACCAGGGTCCCAAGCAAGAATAGTCCAAATGAAAAAGGTGTTTTAGGTATGACCCTGATACAAGTAGCATAGAATCATCATGTTTCATTAAGACTGATGTGATAACCACCATTTACTGATTTACCGTTATGAATGTTGTCACTATTAACACATCATATAATGTGTATCAATACGTAGATATATAGGGATACAATATAGAGAATATACCCCAGATAAGGATACAAATAGGCCTGATAAGGTTTTAAGCAGCATTAACTTGAGGATAATCCCAAATTTTTCCCCTGAATATAGTGTTGATAGCTCTATGGAGGAACACATCCAATGATAATGTGAAATGAGTGGTTACATCCAAATAAAAACCTAAAATAAAAAAAATTCTCACCAAGGAGGAATGTTTAAAAAAATATGTAACAGTGATTCAATATCTCAACAAACCCAATGAGGAGGTACTAAAGGGGAACATTCCCACCATTTACCATCTCCTAGAAGAGGGTAATATTCCACTACCCTTATATCTGAAAATATTCAATCCTCCAACAATAATGGAATCTAAGAGTAGGACCAACTTCATATCAAGGAATATGGTCTACATAAATGAGCAATTTAAATGTTATTGTGACAAACCTATTTTATGGTGATAGCCTCTCCTTCTAAGGGGAAACCATTTTGTCTTAGAACAAATTCATATCATAAGAAAATGATAACAGGGTTACCACATCAAGCCCCACTGGATCCATGTATATGGGTTCCATCTTGAACGACAATAACTCGATAAATTCCCAACACCATTGACTCCATAGATACTACAATTAATTCCATGGAAGGGAGACTCAAAACTATGAATCCAATAAATAATCCATATCTTGAGTGATTAGGTGAAAATTTTCCCCCAAAATACATTGGAAATCCATCCTTTTCCAGAATTGGTGTTGTGGGATACCCCAAATATTATCCCATTCCCTTATAATCATGATGTGGTCCAATGATGGTCCCTCGAGATCAACTAGAGGAGACCAAGATGAGGTTTTTTATAGGCATTGGACGGGCTAGCCATTGTCTGGTTCATCCACATATTAGCACGATTTTTTTCATGATGGGAAGATGATTTACATCAAATATTTTACATGTTCATCACTATGATGAGTAAAATGATATACATTGACCTAAAAACTGTATACAATGAAAAAAATGATAGGGTGTAGCAATTTAAATACAAATGGAAGATTTTAACCTATTCACTCATTGTCCCTATCTCATAAGAGTTTTTGTAGGTACTCATCATTGAAAATATCAAGCATAAGATACATAAACTCTAATCCAGATGATGTATCTATGATGGTTCTATGATTTTCTAGAAATGGAACAACATTGAAAAGACTACATTCTATGAGAATGAGTTAAAAATAGATAATGACTTCAGCAAGGGGAAATGGTATTCATAAAGAATAATATGTCCCCATTACACTCAAGTCATTAAAATTGTCAATCCATACACCTAGGTAGGCCCCAAAAACCATGTGGATCATATCGATGAGAAATAACAATAAATTCTCACTCTTTTAGAAGACATAAAAGATCATTTTCACCAAGGATTAGAGGAGTGTATTAACAAAACATAGTCCTTACACAATGAATGAGTTCTAATTTATTTTCGTGTATCTATGGAAAATAACCTTCTCCAGCTTCTATAGACCAAAAAACCCAACGAGGTCAACCACAAAGAACATCATATCTACAAAACGTTCCCAATATGGTTGGTTCACAACATCTACAATTAATTCATCATTAAATTCATCATCCAAAGAAAGTTCAATTTTGGATAGGTGATGTTGGATGAATCCCTGGCATAAGTTTCCTCCATAACCATTTCCCTATTTAATGAACGATGTGATTGGGAAAATTATCCCACAATGAATGGATAGAAGCTTAACAACTAGATGACTTGAAACACAATTGACTGATCTCATACCCTATTTTCAAACATCGTCGAAGACCAATAATATTTCTTAAACCTATGGAAGTGACATCGAATATTCCTACCAAGGGAGGATGCGATCATCAGAAATAAAAAGAGAAGGAATACAGAGCATCATATTTTTCTCAAAAACATGTTTGAAATTTTGTAGATATATTCATTAAAACAACCAATGTAAATGCATCACCATAACAAATGGAACCCTCATTAAAATAATATATTGTGTTTGGTTTTTTTAATGTGATACATAGGTTAGGACCATTGTCTAATGTAGAATGTTTTTCTGAGAATAATTTCACTACAACTAAACTGGGAACAAGAGGTTGTATGTGCAGGAACTGGTGGTATGGGGGATATTATGGGCCTGGGAGGATCCAATATTTAAATCACATACCCATAGAAGATTTATTTGCATCAATGACTTGTGGGAAAGTTATTCATAATTAAAAATAGAGACATGGAGCTGTTATAGAGCAATATATCGGTCATCCCCACCTATTCATCTTATATGAACACCTTATAGGGTTGTAATTATCTGACCATCCGAGACAATAGGGATTGAAGGAACAACCATCACCACTACTAGAATATTCTCAAAAGTATTTTCAGATGCACCATTCCCTCCCACATAAAATTCCATAGCACAAGATCTATATTATAAGGGGAAAACCCATATTGGGATGTGACAAACACTATCACAAGAGTAATATATTTTGAAATAGTTTGGGGTTTTCTCTGCCAAGCACACAATCCTCTATGTATTTGATTATTTAAAGAGACTTAGGTAGGATCTTGTTGAATACCTCTAGATCCTTCAGGTGTTCATGATAGAAGTCACTGCAGACATGGTTTATCGAGTGGAGACCATTCCATCAGAACACCATGTATTCATCGAGTTCATAGAGAATTATCAGGAATAGGTCATCCAGAAACACATCATAGACTTATATTTATTTAGTATGACTCAATAATGGTAACATTATAAGGGATGATATTGTAACTGTTTTTGAGATAAACCTCATATTAATTTGAATGCTACGATATTTGGGACATAATGAAGGGTAATTATCTCCCAGAAAGCTAGTCATTAAAGGGTATGATATGTTTGATCAAATACCTCTCAGTAACATCATGATCAAAGCATGGTTTGGGGATATCACATCTAACATAGAGTTTATGGTTACCACGAAAGACACCACATATAATTTCCTGCTCATAAGTCCCCATCTCCATAGCCATGTATCGATACCTCCGACATGCAATCAATGTTTAAAATAAAATATTTATAGAAAGGTTAGAATAATATATGGTGATTGATCCCCCTTCATGACTTGATAATCATAAATTCTGAATTAGGTTTCTATAAAATGGAAATAAAATGAACACTGGTGGATGAAATAGTACAAGTTGTAGCCCCCAACATCATGAGAACCACCAACCATATCCAAATAGTATGATCAAAAATGACAATAGACTTCTCCTAAACTGAATTTAGGCACATTGATTAGTCTTGGATTTTTATGATCCATATAACCTCATTGCAATTGAAAAATAATAAAATCACTAGAATCTCTATATTGAACTTTAGTGATAGGGCTGACAAGTCACTTCCCCTGGAAATGTCCCATCGTGTTAGTGATAATGATTCCCTCATATTTCACACCTCATCTATATATGATTCCATGGAATCTCAAGTTGATGAGGAAGATGATGATCTTAGGAACACCACTCCATCATTTGTGGATGTTGTCTCCTCCACCATTAATGAGCTCATGTAAATAAATATTTGAATTGAATAAGGCTTGTGGCCAATGATGTTTAGTTCCTCCATTCTTCTCAAGGTGAAATCAATGTATTTCTCATTTAGAAATCAATAAGAAAATTTGTGTACATGGAAATATATTACAATTCTCAGAGTAAACTCTAATGTGGAAACCCACAACATAGTCATACATGATGATCATCAAGGTTTCGAGTTAGAAACATTGATGATGGTCCCCACTGATGATACAAATATATAATCATTGGATGAAAAATTAATCATATATAATTTTTATAGGAATAGAATAACCCAAGATGGGCCGCCAATAACATCCAGTCAATAACAAGAATTATAAGAATACGGAATTACTCGATTCCACATACCTTAATTTGCATGTACCTAAGTAATATTTCCCATTATCAATCACAAAACACATGATCGATGAATTAATACAGCCATCAGTCTCCTTCCTTCATGGATGGGTACTCAGGATACAGATAAATATATCAGCTATAGATGAGGAGGCCACTAACATTCGATAACACTAGGGGATCTTATATTAAGAATTTGTTCCTTTCGGGTTAACATATTTTTTCTCTACTTATCAATGGGATTTGAATCATCAATTTAATTCAATGATTGAAAGGAAAAACATTTTTTATGTCAATGACCTCGTCATCAAATCCATAAATTGATGTGGTCACATAAAAAATCATCAAAGAGTCTTCTACAGGATTTGATGGAACTTTTTTTTAAATGAATATGCTAAAATTTAGTTTTGAGATAACATCACATAAATTTCTATGATTTTTTGTATGACATTGTGTCATTGATGGTGACCCTGAAAAGGAATGTGCAATCCTAGTAATGTCAATCCTTCATAATCTGAATGAATTGATGGGGAACCGTTGGATACAATATTATATTATACTTTTCATAGCCAACATGGTTGAAAAACTAACTCCATAACCAGTCTAATAATGATGGGATTATCATATTTATGGGATGATGACTTCCAAGAGGAATTTGAGAGTGTGAAGTAGTACCTATTTCACCCAAAAGTCTGGATGATTCTGGTGGAAGTAATGTTAGTCATATTATACATAGCCTCCGTGGAACAAAAAAGTTACACTCTTATGATAGGTTAAAATTTACTCAAGGAATGAGAAAATTATCTACTACCTTAGCAGCACATTTCAATGAATTGAAACATGGTATTCTTATGTTGAGAGAACCTGCCTCGTAGTAAAGTTATTATTGAAAATGATGTGATATTACTTGATGCACCATGAATTCCATATATTCTCTCATACTAATCCACTAATGTATATAATTTATTATTAAATTATGGATGGGAATATAGCCCGATTAGAAGACATTATATAATATTATAACATGTAGTTTCAATCTAAAAAACTCAGGGAAAGGGTAGGCCCTGTTTGATTTGTTCAGGACACATCCTACCAAACAAACTACAATAGTGGACACCAAACATCCATAAAAAAATATTTTATTTTCCCTCAAAATTACCTAGATTGGGGAGTTGTATTTTTATGGAACATCACAATGTCCTATCAAAAATATACTGAATAACCTGAAAATCAATTAGGTTATTGTAGGGATACTGTTTTTTTCTCATGAAAAAGAGATTTTTTCAATAATTTTCTCATTATCTAAAGGTATAACAAATAATGAGGACACATAAAAGGATATTCATACTAGTTTGGAATTAACACAAATACACAAAATAGCCTACATGAACATCAAATGGGAATCATACCTACTGATAAAGCAGAACAATAATGAATATGACAAAAAAAGAAAGAAATGACCATTCTCAAAAGAAATGACATGGGACCAATGGATGAATTACCTTTTGGGACCAATATAAAATTTGTCCCATGATCAATGAATGATCATTCCAAAGCACCAGCTAACACATATTTAGTAAAAGGAGACCCTGATCATGAGAAAGTATTCATCTACAAAACACACCAGAGTAAGGTATCATCGAATATTATTTAATCCTAGAGAAAATAAATCTTTTCAACACCAAACTAGTGTGTTAAGAGCCTATATCCACCACTTTACATATGGGTTAAATAATTTATTATCTCCCGAATGGGTATCTACTGACATCTTGAGCTGGGTGGAACATATTTGACACTAATCAGTGAACTATACTGTGTGGGATAGTGCAAATGAGAATAATTCCCTCTACTTGTTTTTATTCAGTGGAATTATCCTCCAATGCATTGTAGATTGATAGATTCCTGACATTATGGATGAATTCGATGATGTCTCCTATAGTGAACGTAAGTCTTGGACTGGGCTCTCCCACAAAATCAATAAGTTGGGTTATTATTGAAAATCCATGAACAAGAATATTTTTTATTCACAATGAAATTTTATGCATTTCAGATCTTTGAAAACATCATACATCAACCCGAATAATTTCTACAAATAGGTAAATATCCATGGTTGTTTGTTATTTTTGGAATGGATATTGTGTGGATATATCCCACAACAAGAACTATGAATTTTATGTACATCATTACTTCTACTATATAAATTTTCAAATGGGACGAGGCATTACCTATAAAAGAAGATAGGAAAAATAATATCATCCACTTCATAATTTCCAATACTATCACCAGTATTGGAGTCCCTCCCATGATTATTTGAAAATTACACTAACATATATTTTATAATGTTGATGAAATTATTCTAGGAGTATAACATCGATTCTAATCACCCATCCCACTATCATGTAGTGGATTATTGGTAAATATAGGCCTTAAATAAGTCTAATTCATACATACTCTATAAGACGGTGAATGAGGAAAATAATTCTTGGTTCAACAAGATCCCCAATGTTCCATGGGTCTACCATACCACCATTTGTACTACTATACAAGAAACACTATTATCACTATTATACAAAACTGAGGTATTTATTCCCATAAATAACAATTTACCTCACTTTTAATAGATATTTTTATACATATCTCGAATGATGAGTAATCACAAAAGGGGTAAGATTTGTTAGATCAGATCGATGAGTGTTTGTGGAATACAATGTACAAACCTGAAGTCCATTAGAATATTATAACATGAGACTTTAATAAATAGGTTTTAATCCTCTTGTTACATTGATGAGAACTAGTATTGGATTTTATAACTGTTTCCGACACTTTCGTTGGGGCGCGCGCATCTGTCTGTCCGCGGAGGAGGACGCGCTGCGTTGTTGCCCCGCATTCCCGCTTTCCAAAGGCGGGTGGCATTTTCTCCTTATTCAGGGACGTCTACTCCTTGATCAAAATGGGATGTTGGGATGTCGGTTCTTCCTTTTGTGGATTCCTCCTCAGAACTCGTCAACTAGTCCGGGTCTCCCTCATAGATTTAATACGTTGTTCGTGAAACTCTTCCCAGTGCCATGTTTCCATGGACGCCGGTTAATTACACTGCTTCTGTCGGGACATTCCAAAGGGTCCGGTCAGGGTAGCAACCTTCAGTCGGGGGAGTAGTCACATGGAGGCATCAATAGCATGTCTGGATGCTGGGGAACCTGGCATGTATGTCTATTATCCCTGGTCACAGGGATTCTCGAGGGCGTGGAAGCCTGAGGCATCCCACATCGAGCGCGGGGAATTATATCCCATAGACACATATCTGAGGTTTTCCTCAGCTTCTCGTGTTTAACACAGGGTACGCCGCGAGTTTAACGTCCAGAGGAGATGGATCAGCCCAATCAGAGCACTAGCTAGAATGGATCGAATTGAGGGATTTCCCTTGAAGGGGTGCCGATACCCGGACCGGACCATGGGTGGCTGTGAAGCGGAACGTACCGACATGGTCTCATCGGGATATGACGGTCCTGACGAGAATCATGGTGGATGATGGATGGACGAATGAAGTGGAGGGGGATGTCAAGGAACCATCACAAGGGCGACGGTGAAGTTGGGCTTGAGCCTTGAAGAGGCTTCCTACGTATCCCCTTGGTAGGGAATCAATGTCCACATAGTTTGGGATGGTGCCAGTGAACGGGCATGAGGGTTGACCATGGTCTGATGGGCATCATCAGCAAACTGACGTGAATGGGGAGGACCTGGAGGGTCCTAGTGGTGGTGGGCTTGGACCTCGTGGAGGCTTCCTACGTACCATGTCATGACATGGATCAAAGATCGTGTAGTTCAAATGATGGAAGTCATCAGTGAACCGACGTGAAAGTGGACCTTGGCCCAATGAGAGATGGGCTTGAACCTCGGGGAGACTTCCTATGTACCATGCCTTGACATGGATCAAAGACCTCGTAGTTCAAAGGGTTTTATCTGTGAAATGACATGAAAGTAGAATCGGGGGTCCACTAGTGGTGGGCTTGAACCTTGGGAAGGTTTCCTACGTACCATTCCTTGACATGGATCAAATTCCTAGTAGTTCAAAGGATTGATGGAATTCAGTTTAACGTCATGCAGGACGGTAGTGAACCCTGACATGAATGAGCGATGGGCAGTGGGTGTCGGCGAACCAACGTAAATGAGGGACCTTGGTCTAATGGGAGATGGGCTTGAACCCTTGGGGGGCTTCCTACGTACCATTCCTTGACATGGATCAAAGTCCTTGTAGTTCAATGGATTGTCACAATGGCTTGTCGTCGGACTGGAATGGAGTTTAACGGCATGCTGGACGAAGGTAGAACTTGACGTGAATTGGATGATGGGTGGGATTGAACCTTGTGGAGGCTTCCGACGTACCACGCCTTGACATGGATCAATGACCTTGTAGTTCACATGGGTGTGTAGTTTAATGTCATGCGGGATAAGGGAATATAGTTTTGATGTCATGCTGGACGAGGGAATGCAGTTTAACGTCATGATGGAGGAGGGCATGCAGTTTAACGTCTTGCTGGACGAGGGCATGCAGTTTAACGTCATGCTGGATGAGGGCATGCAGTTTAACGTCATGCTGGATGAGGGAATGCAGTTTAACGTCATGCTGGACGAAGTATTGTCATGGCCGATGCCAACTCTAAGCCCACGTGAGTCATGCTCGGTGTGAGAAACAAGAGACATCAAGGACCTGACGACCACGCCGTGAAGGGTGCGTTCGTGTGAAGCGAAGAGGGGCTTACGCGTTAGGCGGACCATGGTGCTGGGACATACTCCAGGATGGAGGCCCGGAGTGCGACAAAGCGCAGCGAAAGCGGGATTTGGGACCAATGATGGGAGGTGCCTCGTTCCCTATCATGCCCTCCAATGACCTTGGTAGAGGGGAAGTATGTAGATGCAGGGGTGCAACCATCCATTGGGGAACTAGGGTCTCCCTTCTCCTGAGAACTTACGCCACTCCAATAAGGAGGATATCATCCCTTGTGGAGGGGTGATTCCACTCCTGTGGAGACGAGTGGCGTAAAAAATATTCGAGCTGGGGGAACCCTTCGTGAGAGGCACGAGGTCGGGTCACAGTTTAACATCATGTGTTAAGGACATGGTGCTTGGCAGTTTAATGTCCTACAGCTCTGATGAGGTGGGTTCACTCCGCACCCCTAGGACATACATAACCAGTACCCTCTGGTCCTTGGGGGAGGGAAGGTTCTGGCATGGCTATGGTCAAGGGGGGTTGTGGAGCGAACCATCGAGGGGTCCACGTTAGCGTGGCTATGCGAATAAGCAATAGACGTTAGCGTTCCTATGCGAAGAAACATTAGGTGAAGCAATTCTACAGGTGGTATTGTCTATGGGACGTTGATATCACATCGTGAAAACCTGGAGGGTCGCACGGGAAGAGGAATTGCCAAGCAAAGGAGTGTGCTTCGCGAAGCAGAGTGCCTTGGCCTTAGCATGGGGCATAGGTGTGAGTGGAGGGTGCTTCGCAAAGTGGAACAGTATTTGCGGAACACTGCTTCGTGAAGAAGAGGTGCCTCGCGAAGCAGGGTGGTGCGACGCAGTGTGCTTCACGATGTGTAGCGATCCTGACTTATCATAGGGAACACTAGTACAGGTTGGGTGTTTCGCGAAGCATAAATGCTCCGCGGCTACCCGGGTTCCCTTGGGAATCCCCTTCCATCGCGAATTCCCTTGAGCTTCGCGAAGGGCATCCCTCTCAGAAGAGGGGTCAAAACGAGACAAAGAGAATGCATCACGCGAAGTAGAATTACCTCACGGAGCTCATGATTCCCGGGGGTAAAGAGTGATTCGCGAGTCGAGAGAGGAGAATCTGAAAGGTCGGATTGTCCATCCCTAGGACTCAGGGGGAGTCCAGTATTTATAGGCAAGGGGTGTCGCGAAGCAGAACTCGCGCGCCGCCTCAGGTACTTCGCGGCGCGCTCGCGAACATCATTGTCGTTCGTGGAGTGTTACCACCTCTGGAGATTCATGGCGGGCTCGCGAACGTCAAATGCGTTCACGGAGAGTTACCGCCTCTGGAGCTTCGCGGCGGGCTCGCGAACGTCAAATGCGTTAGCAGAGAGTTACCACCTCTGGAGCTTCGCGGCGGGCTCGGAAACATCAAATGCGTTCGCGGAGAGTCACTGCCTCTGGAGCTTCATGGAGGGCTCGCAAAGGTCAAATGCATTCGCGGAGAGTTACCGCCTCTAGAGCTTCGTGAGACAGCGATGCTCGGGGTGCTTTGCGTCGGTGCTTTGCGAGGCAGCGTCCCAGCCTTCTTTTTCGTCCCTTCCTTTCATGCAATATTTTGGTGCCAAAAAATGCCACCCTTAGACTTGGATCCGCGGAGGGTGAAGGGTCGAAGTCTGAGGGAAAATCGCCAAAATTGTCAGCGGTTCTCGATGCGACTTCGCGAAGGGTGCCCGCGGTGCTGACCGGGGCCCTGGATCCGGACGCGCCGCGATGCTCCACGAGGGTGAGGAGCTCTGTGATGCTCTGGGGTCGCCGCCTGTAAGTATGGGGGTCGACCTCTTTTGTCTTCACGTGACTTCCTTGTCTTATTGTGCTCTCGATTTCACGAAGCTCCGCGTACTCCACGCCTGCTCTCTGCGAATCGAGCTTCGCGGAAAACCGTGGGTCTCCGAATCCACGTCCGCGCTAGGAGAACTTCTGCTTGTCGGCCTAGTCCTGACTTCATGGCTTGGTCTCGCGACCGACCTTCGCGAGCCTTCTTCGCGATCCAGCTTCGTGATCCGTTCGGAAAAATTCCTTTCTGACTGCCGGAACTGGAATGGCCCATCGAGAGGCTGTATTGGGGGTGCTTGCAGATGTCGCCCGTCGAGATGAGATGGCCAACTGTCCAGGCCTTTGGGAGATGGTCTGAAGCCATTCTGACCACGCTTCATTGATAGATCTGCTATCGTAGGGTCAGAATAATTATCCGCAGTGTAAGAAGCTGCCATTGTAAGGCTTCAGGTTGAGGGATGACGTCTTCATCCCTGAGGCATGTAGGGACGAACCAGCTTGTTGGTTCAGGAGTACACCATGCCAGCACCAAAGGTTCATGGCGGCCGATGGTCACGCACAGGAGGACTTCACACCCGTCACCACTGATTGTCTCTATATCCATGTAAATGATATTGACGGGAAGCCACAAAAATCGGAGACGTCCCCTCCTCTCTACCGTACCATCCTGAAGGCGGCTTTGTTGGATTCGAAGATGGGAGGGTCCGATGAGTAGGACCTGCGCCAGGGTGGAAACTTTACTGATGAATGGGCTTGGTCCTACTGGGTAGGTTCCTCATGCGAGGAATTTTTGGCCGAGCTGAGGAGATTGGGGTTATTTGAGGCGGCATGGGGCTCCCAATTCCACATTTACCAACCGAAGCAGCTGATGCCGGAATTGCTGAGCAGATGGTCGTCTAGGACCAATACCTTTCACCTACATCACAGGGAGGTGGGCATCAGCCTGTGGGATGTCCACCAGATTTCTGGGGTTCCGTTCTTGGGGGCCATGTATGATGAGTTCCTCCCCGTCATGAGCGCGTGGGAGGATACAGAGCAAATGCCGCGACTGACGTCAGTGCTGATGGCACTCGTCCCTGGAGTGGACAAGGAGGCAGTGAGGGATATCCACTTTAGGAGATGGTTCAAGTGCTTCCTGAATTTCCCAGAGAATCGAGAGTTCCCTCCGAGGCCTCGAACATGTCTGAGGGCGGCCCACCGGGGTAAGGGGCACTCGTATTGGCATGTCATGGAGGACAGCCAATGGAAGACTTGGGGTTTCAGTGTCAGCACTTAACAACAGCCGATAGTCAGGCTGGCGGCATTCATCGCGGCTCTCATCTGCGGTTGGATCCTACCGGTGAGGGATACAAGAATGGGGGTGTGGCCCAGCTCGTTTATTATGGCGTCCATGTTGGTCATGGGGCATTAGATCAATCTAAGGATTCCAATGCTCTCCAAACTGTACAAGATGTTATGGAACATTATCGAAGGCAAGAAGATGCCAAGGATATGTGGGCCCTTCCACCCCCTATATGGGTGGATCGCATCCCACATCAGGGACATTTATGAGTATCCATACCCCATTTCGTAGCCGGGATCAAATTTCCGACCCACTATCCTGAATGCGGTCGAGAGCTTCTCGTTCAAACTAGTCGTGCCGATGGTTCTGAATCGGATGTGGAGGGCGGATGAGTTTAATTTCCACCCCTTACCATTGCTGACGGGGATGCTTACTGGCGATGGGTGGGGAACGGAAGAACATCAGGCTTACCTCCTGGCCTTTCGAGATGGAGTTTTGGTGGCACGAATAGATCGCGATCCACTCTGCGAACCGTACACCCCGCATCGGTTTGCGAGGCAGTTCTGGTTCCTCCAACGATAGACCCCGCAGGTCTACTAGGAGGTGCGTCACGAGGAGAACCTGTGTGTGATGAGGTAGCTGTGGCTCATGTTCACATGGGAAAATGGGAAGATTCGAATTGCATTGCCTCCATCCACCGCCGCTTTCAGATTGGTGAGGGAGTATGCCATTAGTTGGGAGGCTGCTTACCCAGGGGAGATGCTGAAGCAACCAACTATTCGGGTCGGTGATGGTGGGCCTCCTCTATCTCGAGGTTAGGGTCAGAGGGCAGCTAGGGCCTCTCACGGTAGCGGGGCTTCCATGGAAGCGAGACCCACATCGGCCGAGGGTGTGGCAGCAGCGGCGGATCTGGTGATTCCGGAAGAGCAGGGCCATCCGGAGGGGAAGCCACGGAGGGGATTTCGTAGGATATCCACTCAGGCTCCGGGGAAGCGCCTGTGTCATATTGACATGGCAAAGGATGCCATATTACCAGAAGCCTGGGACATTTGGGATGTCAACCGGCAATTCCTCATCCCACCCGCGATATGGGCCCACCTGAATCGCCACGGGATGGAATTACCGGGCATAGGCCCAGTATTGGCTTGATTCATGGCGACTACGGCGGAGGCAGATAAATACATGGATGAGTTGGAGGATTACATCCACTCCAGTGGTGTCCCTCTCCCAATGACAGACTGGGTGAGGGTGTTGCTGAATCGAACAGTCCCCCCACAGTTATCAGCTGTCGATCTGAGGGAGCGCTTCCCCCTGTCGGAAGAATCAGAGGACTCCTCTCAGGAGGATGAGGCTGGAGGAGGGAGCCTATTAGAGGAAGGCGAGGTCGGAGATCAAGGCTCAGATTCCGACGATTTTGCAGAGACTCTCGAGGTAGCATTCCGAACTTCTTTCTTTACGGTCCGTTATTGGGTCACTATGGACTTCTCACCGATGTTTGAGCCATGCAGGAGGAACTTGTTCACAGGCCTCATTCTCGCCCCTTAGCGGGTGATGATGTGGGACCTTTAGAACTCGTGCCTATGGCTGCGTCCAGTTCCACGTCTGGTGGGACCAGAGCACATGAGGTGGCTCCTCTGGAATCTCCAGACCTTCCAACAGTATACAGAGGGCCTTGCCTCGGGGTTCCATCAGTACCGGCTCAAGAGCAGCGCCAAGAGGTCGATATCCGTACGTTTCCTATATCGGTTTCCTTTTCATCACATGTAGACTATGCCAACTAATGTTTATGTCCCTCTCTGTCGTACAGTTCTCCTACTGGAGTGGGCTGCTACGACAAGACTAGTCGGGATGTCTGGTGGCGTCCCTCCTAGGGGAATTCCGGTGATGGTAGCGATAGTCCCCCCATCTCCCCAAGCTGCAACACACATCATCACCAGCGGGACTACCAGCAGGGTTGTGCCTGAATTCATCGAGGTGGACTCCGATGAAGAGGATCAACCAGTCGGTCCCTGTCATGTCACGCCTGCTTTGGCGCCATATGTCGTACTAGATTCAACACCAGATGTAGATCCTGCCGAGGATTTATTGCGGGTGTATCCCACGTACGAGCCTGCCAATCGCGCAGACTGGGAAGAAACAGCCTCCGACGAGGAAGACAACAGCATAGTTCGCCGCCGGTCATGGAAGCTAATCACGTTCTTCATCAAGGACACCCCCCAAGCGCAATGGATGGCCGGAATGGACAGAATCCGCTCGCGGTTGCGCGAACTGTGTGATGGGGGAGTGGATGCCCAACGTCCTCACGCACTCATCCGAGATCTTAGGACTGAGAAGATCCGAGAGCATGATCGTGGGCTCAGCGTGGTCTGGCAGCGGAGGAAGTAGACCAACATCAAGAAGCTCTAGGAGGCTGAAAGCGAGGTCCAACAGATGCAGACCCAGGCAGATGAGATTTCACCCTCTCTTAATGCACAATCTGAGCTGATCTCACAGTTGAAGGCCTAGCTGGTGGAGGCAGAAGAGAATATGAGGCAGGCCTCTAGAAAGATGGTTGTCGTTCAAGCTGGCGTAGAGAGGTCCAAAGCCAAGGCTGACGAACTGCGCCCCACCGCTGCTGAGGAGGAGCGGGAGCTGAGTCAGCGGCATCAAGCCTTGGATGCCACAAGCCAATGGGTGGCGGAGCTGCAACACTCTTTTGACGAGGTCAACCAGTCCATGGGGGGAGTCGACCCCCGGGTATTGTAACAAACCAAAACCCTTTTATTGGTACTTTCTGGCTTCAATTTTTTCTTTCTTTGTTTTGAATGCCTTAGCGCGCATGATTTCCACTGTTTGAATCACCTCGTTACATCCCAAAAATGTTTGTGGGACGTTCAGCGATAATTCCCCATGCCCATGTGGGTCGAGCCCGATGTGAGAAACATGAGATAGTTGCCTTCTCGTCCCACCTAACATTGGAGTGGAGACCATGATCTGGGCATCCGGGATCCGGATTACCAGTCCGGATTTCCGAAATATGGGAGAGGCTTGACCAGAGAAGGAACTTTTCAGAACATCTGAATTACCGTTTCTTCGGCGTGCCCTCATGTACGAACGGTGCAACACCAGGGGCACTGGAATCAGTCCGAACGGACGGAAATGGGAAGCGTGAATTACGATTCCCAAGATTCGGAGCGCTGTGGGGATGGTGTGACAATAAAGGACATCCGTTAACCATGGTGGAGAAGCGGTATCCTTACATGGTTAGACTGTAATGAGGACAAAAATGAGGGTCGACCATTGACCATGTTCGAAACACGGGACCATGTCACAAATATTGTCGGTCAATCTTTCGGGACATTGACCCATGATAGTTGGCGGACCATAGGTCAAACATCCATACTGTTAGGGGGTCCTCCCAAACATGACCAGGCTTCCAGAATGTTGTCCTAGGACGGTAGGTGAGCCGATGCGGCATTAGACCAGGCCATTAGAGGGTACCGTGAGACATGAAAGGGGATGAGGGTTTGAATAAGGGGCACGCAAAGCGTGGAATATGGAGTGATGGCTTGTCCAAATAGAATTCAGAACATAGGTAGTTACACCACCGTGGTGGGAGTACACCATATGGGCTCATTGGTTTGATCATGGATCAGTCCTTCTTTTAGACAAGGCCTCTCTGGTGAGGGGATTTATCACTTCCCAATGTAATCTTGGGGCATTCTGAACTTATTTAGGGCAGAGTCATAATTACACAGTACCCTATGAGGGGTCCGACCCGGGGGAGGAAGAGGATTTTACGATTCCTGGGGCTGGACCCTAGGTGAAATGCCTGGGTGTCCCTACATATTATATAAGAATGGGAATCAAGCCATACGTAGTTCTGGAAGCACAGTGCAGTCAAAGAACAACACTGGCAGGTGAAATCCTATCTGATAGTGGCTCTAGTGCATCCCATGATTAACATGGGGCATCCTGAGCTTGCTCAGGGTAGAACTGCAGTTTAGTGTCATGCGTTGAGGACACATGGACTCCTGTAGTTTAACGTCATACGATAGGACATGGAATAAAAGGGAAGATCCCAGGGATCATGTGGTGCGGTAGATATGAAACTGATGTGAATGATGACTTGGAGTCCAAATCACACCACGTACCCTCAGAGGAAACTCTTCAGGTCGAGGGACCAAGAGTGAGGATTAAGTTGGGCCCGAAGCAGAGTGGTCGGGCATTCCTACGTACCCCATGAGGATGGGAATCAATCCATACGTAGTTTTGGAAGCGCAGTTTAACATCATGCGGGACGATGAGAAGCCTGACCGTGTTGGTACACATCCCGCCATAACTACTAAGACCACGTGAGTCGTGCTCGGTGTGGGAAACAAGCAGTAGTGGTGGGAATTTCCCGACAAAAAGGGGAAGGTTGGGGAAAAGGGACGCTCGGTGAATACCGGCCCAATGACACTAACACGATCATTTAGCGCACCTAGATGCGTAAAGAGAAAGAGCCTAGTATAATGGAATTCCACTTGAACATGAGGAAGTGGAAATGTGTGAATCATGGCACTCGAGATTCAGATCACGATGATGGCGGCGTGACGATGGAGGATAACTGTTCATCGTGGTAGAAAACCAGCATCCATATCGCGTTAGCCTAGAATGGGGACAAACAAATGAGGGTTGACCATTGACCATGTTCGAAACACGGGACCATGTCACAAATGTTGTCGGATATCTATAGGGACGTTGACCCAAAAAGATTGGAGGGCCCTTAGGTCCAGCATTCATGGATATCCCTTAAGCCTTGTATCCATGTCGTCTGAGGGTCCTTTTGGACGTGGAAGCAGATGAGGATCCAAATAGTGAGCTCACGAAGCATGGTCATGGGATGAGGAGGATGTCCCTGTGAAAATCCCACACTTCGGGCTCTTTGTCAAAACACATATGAATACGACAACGAGACGTATTAGATAGAGGGATCAGATTCCTTTCCCATAGGGAGATCTTAGTTTAGGGTCGTATAATTCGGACCATGGATGGGAGGAGACATATGAGGCACATGGTGGAGTAACTCAAACACCTGGCATGAATGGGAATAGGGTGTGTGTACGGTGCGGTGATCAACCTGACGTGAATGAGGACGTAATCCCATATCACACCTCACGACCCCTTTGGGAGAGGTTTTTGGTCAAGGGACCGAAAGCGAAATCTAGGCTGGGCCCGGGGGGAAGTGCCCGGGTGCTCCAACGTATCTCATAAGGATGAGAATCAATCCTCACGTAGTTCTTGATGGACCTTAGACCATAAATGGGTAAAGGTAGAAGAAGACACATGGCAACAAAACCCGACGTGAAGAAGGACCTAAGCCCTACATACCATGCGTTCTCTAGGGAAATGATCGGGTCGAGGGACCGAACACAAAGGTTAGGCTGGGCCCGCGGGGAAGTGCCCGGGCGCTCCTACGTATCTCATGATGATTAGAATCAAGCCACGCGTAGTTCTTAAAGGTTACATGGTATGATACCAGTGTCGGTGGAAAAGGGGAGTGCAACAGTGGCCCTTGCACTAAAAGAAGCGGAATTTGATAAATCTGGTTTTCCCTTTAAGGTGATTGGTTTTTTTTGTAAAGAGACAGGGCTACATTAGTAGGTCGTGGTGTCACCACAAGGATGAAGCCATGTTAGGCGTTGAAAAATGGCATGGCACGTGATTAATACCCAACATGATGTCCTCTACAATGAGGACACCACAATGCAGTGCCGTTTTTCTTCGTGCGGCCAGGATGATAATGTCACAGTTTAGGGACGTATGATAGGACCAAACATGCATTTTATCATCATGCAGCGCAGACATAGCAGAGACGATGCTAGGCGGGGAACGTGCGTAGTGTTATAAAACACAATTGATGGAGACATGATCCCACATCACATCGTACGCCACTCGGAGAGGGAGACCATAGGCCGAGGGGCCAATATAAAGGTAAGAGGTGAAACATGGGGGAAGGACTGGCTCCATAAATGGGATGTACCCAAAGACAGGGCGTCCGAGTGGTCCTACGTATCCCATGAGGATGGGAATCAAGCTGAACGTAGTTCCAGATGGATCTCAGTTTATGGTCTTAGAGCTCAGACCATGAATGGTAACAACTTCCCATGTTAGCGCATATGTCAACCCGATCCCTAAGCCCACGTGAGTTAAACTCGGTGTGGGAAACAAGGGGGGAGATCCTTATCGTAGTACTTGGGGCGTCCATCAGAGAGGAGTTGGCAGAGAGCCCCGAAGGACACCTTTGACGCGACTTGTTTCCCCAATGCGCAGATGTGCACGGAGGAAAAGTACCAAGAGTTTTGAGACTCCACTTGGACATGGTGAAGTGATGAAGGGTGTGAATCGTGTACCCGACATTTTGGGCTTAATGGGTTGGCATGGAAATAGAGGAAAACTGTTAACCATGGTGGAAACACAGCGTCCATATCGCGTTAGCCTGAGGTGGGAACAAAAAATGAGCATCGACCGCAGACCATATTCGCAACGCGGGATTTTATCGATTTTTTGTCCGTAACCCTCGGGGGCGTTGGCCCGTAATGGTATGAGAGCCCTTGGGCGTAGTATCCCGGCCGTTCCTGGGGATCCCTCCCGGTGTGAAAGATGATGGAAGCCCTGATGCAGGGATATAAAAAGCCTGGAAAGCAGGTGCGGACGTGTCCGAGTAAAGCTTGGCATTCCATGTAATAAACCAGAGTACTCTTAGGCACATTGGTGAACCACAGAAAAGGGATCGACGAAACAACTCAGGAGGGAGAGATACATGGCGTGGTCATTACGAGACCGACATTAATGAGGACATAATCACACACCACACCATAAAATCCTCTCATGGAGGAAGGGTATGCCAAGGGGCCAAGATGGGATGAATATTCTCAAGAGATGGGGCTGGACCTAAATCCTAGACATTCGGGTGGTCCTACGTATCCCATGAGGATGGGAATCAAGCCGAACGTAGTTCTCTAGATGTAGTTTAATGTCATACAGGACGAGGGGGGGAGTAATATACCCCCAAACAAGGGAGGTGTACGGTACGACGAACAAACCAACGTGACTGAGGAAATAATCTCACAACACACCACACACTCCTATAAGAGAGGACATGGTCCGGGGCCCGGAAAGGCCAAGGGGCCTGATGGTTAGGCATTGGTCAGGAAGACCTGACCTGCTTTCTGTTTAACGTCTTGCAATGAGGACGATGGTCGGGGACCCAAGGAGGCCAAGGGTCCTGAGGCTGGGCCTCATAAGGGAAGGCGTACGACATGGTACATTATCCCGACATGGATGAGGACATAGTCCCACACCACACCTTACACCCCGGGTAAGAGGTTGGCGGAGGGGCCGGACAAGGCCTAGGGGCCTAAGGTCAGCCATCAGTCAGGAAGGCCTAACGGGTCTGCAGTTTAACGTCTTACATGAGGACGTGGCCAGGGACCCGAGGAGGCCAAGGGGCCTGAGGCTGGGCCTCGTAAGGGAAGGCTATTGGCATGATTCACGATCTCGACGTAAATGAGGAAATAGTCCCACACCACTCCTTACACCCCTTATAGGGGAATCGGGGTCGTGGGCCCGATCGCTAGCACCACCCGGGGAGAAGATTGTCACTTCGGGATGGGGTAGAACGAATCACTGCACTCGATGTTTGGGACATCTCGGGGTGGACCCGAAGATCCAGGACATTGTTGACCATGTTCGAAACACATCGTTCCTATGGTGACCTGATATGGGAGCAACAAATGAGCATCGACCGTTGACCAAATTCGCAACGCGGGACTTGTATCGTCTTGTTGCTTGAAACCCCTCGGGATGTTGGCCCGTATCGGTTGGAGAGCCCTTTGGCGTAGTATCCAGGCCATTCATGGGGGTCCCTCTGGGTGTGATAAATGATGGAATCCCAGTCAAGGAGTGGGTAAAGCATAGCTGTATCCATCCACGAAAGAGGCAAACATCTCCAGGGGGATGTGCAGCCGGGTCGAGGCTTGCTCGATGTGAGTTGGGGAAAAAGTGTGCACCCTGCCATATGTCTTGACCCGAGGGGAAGATTTTGTCTTTTGGGCTGGGCCAACAGACAAAATGTCTGGGCATTCCTACGTATCCCATTAGGATGGGAATCAAGCAATATGTAGTTCTTGAAGGCCAGGCAGTTTAGCGTCATGCGGTGAGGACGTTGGAGGATAGAAGAACGGGAGTGAGCACATGGTGCGCCCCTTACAATCCTTTTGTGAGTGGGGTTGTATGAACAGGGATAAGAAATCCTACCCCCACTTCACGAAGATCATCCAAGGAAACTATTCCCAGGGAGGGTAGTGGAAGAGAAAAGCTTGGGGCTAGGCTCAAGATGATGCGTTTGAGCATTCCTACGTATCCCATCAAGATGGAAATCAAGCCACACGTAGTTCTTAAGATGAAGTTTAACGTCATGCGGGGTGAGGCTGCATCTCATTTGGGTATATTTAAGGTACGACAAGTAATCCTACGTGAATGAGGATGTAGTCCCACACCATACCGTACAATCCCGCAAGAGGGTAAGTCGGGGAAAACCAAGGGGCCTGAGGCCGGACCGCGGTCAGGGAGACCTGACCAGCTTGCGGTTTAACGTCTCGCGGTGAAGACGGGGGCCGTGGGCACGAGGAGGCCAAGGGGCCGGAGGCTGAGCCTCGGTCAGGAAGGCCTGACTGGCTTGCAGTTTAACGTCTTGCAGTAAGACGAGGGCCGTGGGACCGAGGAGGCCAAGGGGCCTGAGGCTGAGCCTCGGTCAGGAAGTCCTAACTAGCTTGCAGTTTAACGTCTTGTAGTAAGGGCGGGGGGAGATCTTAGTTTAAGGTCATAGAGCTCGGACCATTTTGCAGTTTATCGTCTTGCAGGATGAAGATGCAGTTCAAGGTCATGCAGGACCTTACATTTTAAGGTCGTTTCGGACCATAACATGCAGTTTAAGGTCATGCGGGACCATTTTGCAGTTTATCGTCTTGCAGGACGAAGATGCAGTTTAAGGTCGTGCAGGACCCTACAGTTTAAGGTCGTGTTGGACCATAACATGCAGTTTAAGGTCATGCGGGACCATCTTGCAGTATATCGTCTTGCAGGACGAAGATGCAGTTTAAGGTCGTGCTGGACCCTTTTGCCCTAGGCCAAGTACCGCTTGAGGAACTTGGCATTGGTGGGAGGGGTTATGCTCTCTCCATCCGTGGTCACCAAGGAGTATACTCTATTGGGGTAAACCTTATGGATGATATAAGGCCCTTCCCATTTGGGTTCTAACTTGGGCGGTTTCCTACCAGGAATCATTGGTGCTCGAAGGGCCAGTACTAGGTCTCCCTATAGAAAAGAACGGAGATGAACCTTCTTATTGAAGGCCCTCACTATCTTATCCTGATGCCTTTCCAGATTGTGCAGGGCACGAAGCCAGTTCTCTTCCAGTGCTTCTAATTCAGCAAGACAGATTTCGACTACCTTATCTGATGTCTGGTGATCATAGACTGTAGTGCGTAACGATGGAATCTGGATCTCAATGGGTAGGATGGCCTCAGCTCCATATACCAGGGAATATGGGGTCACCTGGGTAGAGTTGCGAGTCATCGTCCGGTAATCCCAGAGGGCGTTGGGGAGCTTATCCGGCCAACTTTTCTTGTTCTGACCAACCATATTCTGCAGAATGTTAGAGAGGGTTTTGTTGAATGCCTCGATCTGTCTGTTTGCCTGCGTGTGGTAGCAGGAGGTATGGTTCGAACGGATGTCGTACTTGGCGTACAATTTCTTTGGTTCAGCCGCTCGAAATTTGGTGCCACTATCGGTGAGGATGGCATGATGAACCCCAAACCGGTGGATAATATTGGAGATCACAAAGTCAACGATGGAACGGGC
The DNA here is from genome assembly GCA_963277665.1 of Viscum album. NCBI lineage: Eukaryota > Viridiplantae > Streptophyta > Magnoliopsida > Santalales > Viscaceae > Viscum > Viscum album. The sequence continues at coordinate 1,487,592,183 of OY728129.1, forward strand.
CTTGACCACTTTCATTGGAACATCCTCTGCCCACTTGGAGAAGAAATCTGTAGCAGTCAGGATGAACCTACACTAGCGGTCTGTTGCCGGTGGATATGTTCCCACTACATCAAGTCCCCATACCGCAAATGGCCAAGAGTACTTGGTGGGGTGGAGGGGATCCGGCGGCCGAAATAGGAAGTTGGCGTGAACTTGGCACGTGTGGCATCTATTGGCATACCCAAAACAATTGTGGATCATAGAGGGCCAGAAGTACCCCAACCTCTGGATTTGATGGGACAACTTCGGCCCAGCTTGATGGGCACCACAGGAACCGACGTGAACCTCTTGCATAACTTGAGGAATCTTTACTCCTTGAATGCAAAGGAGGAGGACACCATTGAAGCTCCGCTTATAAAGGATCTGTTCAAGACCGGGGCTTTTCTGGAGGGAAATTGCAGTGCGCGGTGTCGGATTCCCTCACGCTCGGCCCGGTCGTCCGGGAGGTTACCATTTTGGAGATACTCGACAAAAGGTGCCCTCCAGTCGGGAGTGGCTTCACCCAATGTGTCTGACGAACCCGGGACCCCGGACGTAGAGGGTCTGGCAGTGAGATGACTTACCCGCATGCCATCATTGTCCTCTTGGGTTATGGGGGAAATGACTCTCCGGTGTGCCACATGTATGATCAAATCATCTTGCTCGGGTTCTGCGAGTGACGCGGCCAAGCCAGCCAAGGTGTCTGCTTGACCGTTCTGTGACCGTGGGACATGGGTAACCTCTGGTCGTGAAGAGAACTGGGCCATTAGGCGGAGGGTGTACTCCAGCAACGGTACAAGCTCCGTCTTCCTGATGACGTAATTTCCATTAACCTGTTTGATTACCAGCTCAGAATCTCCTTTCACATGTAGATGGGGCACATGGATATCAAGGTCCAACTCGAGGCTGGTGATGAGAGCCTGGTACTCTTCCTCATTGTTCGTACAGCCTCCTGACAACAAGAATGAGTATGGCAGGACGGCTTGCGCCTGGGTAATGAAGACAATACCCAGGCCAACTCTGTTGAGCTTGGGATCATTGAGCCTCCTACCGGTGGGGCTCCGGGAGGCGCCATCAAAATGTATTTTCCAATACAAGACGACATGATCGACAGAGAGGATCGTCTCATCAGGAAAATCTAGGTCCAGGGATTGATCCGCGGTGGTTTGATGGGCAACTAAAAAGTCTTCCAACGCATGTCCCTTAATGGCCTTCTGAGGTACGAACCTGATATCAAACTTCTGGAGAATCACCGCCCACCATGCTAGTCGGCCGGTCAGCATGGGGTGGTTCAGGATGTACTTCAGTGGGTCTACCCTGGAGACCAATTGCACCTCAAGGTGCTGCCGGTAATTTTTCTAATTCTTCATGGAGAAGACGAATCCAAGGAAGCTCTTTTCGATAGGGGAGTATCTGACCTCCGTAACGAGAAGCATGTGGCTGAGATAGTAGAGAAAGTTCTCAGTACCCTCGTTATTCTTCTGGGTTATCAATGCAATGAGGGATCTTTCCAGGGCGGTCACATAAAGGACTAGTGGCCTTCCGGAGACAGGTGGCATCAACACCGGAGGTTGGAGCAGATACAGCTAGATTTCCTTGAAGGTGGTCCAACACTCCTCATCCCATTCGTAGGCGGTGCCCTTCTTCATAAGCCAGAAAAGGGCTTACACTTTCCGGCCAGATTCGCGATTAATCAGCGTATATAGGCTAATTGGCCTTGGAGGCCTCGAAGATCCACAATGTTGCTCGGGGGAGGCATTTGGCCGATGGCCTTGATCTTCTCTATGTCCATATCAATGCCTCGGTATCTAACAACAAAGACCAGAAAATTCCCAGAGGTGACCCCGAAGGAAAACTTCAACGGGTTCATCTTCAGGTGACGGGAACGGAGGAAACCAAACAACTTCTCGAGGTCTTTGAGATGGTCCTGGCGCTGACAGGATTTGACCACTAGGTCATCTACGTAGCATTCCACCAGTGTCCTGAGAATCGGCTTGAATATGCGATGCAGGGCCCTCTGATAAGTGGCACTTGCATTTTTCAAACCGAATGGCATAACCTGGTAGAAAAAGGTACCTTGGGGAGCCCTGAAGGTAGTGGACTCCTTTTCCTCGGAGGCCATCCGGATCTATTTTTACCCGGAATACCCATCCATGAAAGAGAGATCTTGGAACCCGGTAGTGTCATAAATCAATAACTCTGTCACCGGGAGTGGGAAGTCATCCTTTGGGCAGTGGCGATTAAGATCGCGGAAGTCGATGCAGACTCTGATCTGCCCATTCTTCTTCCTGACTGGCACAATGTTGGCAAGCCACATGGGGTACTGGACTTCCTTAACGAAGTTTTATTTGATAAGCTTGTCAAATTTGGCCTCAACCATAGCACCATGAGAAGGGTGCATCTTCCTGGGAGGCTGCTTAAACCCAAGATGTTTTTCCGGGAGGGCCAGACGGTGAACGGCTACCTGGGGATCTAGTCCTGGCATCTCGTTGTAACTCCAGGCAAACACGTCACAGTGTTGTTTGAGGAAGTCTACTTACTGCTGCCACTCCTCGGGGGACATGGCTGCACTGATCAATGTGGGTTTCGGATCTGCCTCTCTACCAAGGTTCACTTGTATCAGTTCATCAATCGTGGTAGAGACACCTTCCTCAAAGGCGGGGGGAGCATCCTCCAGGTCATCCTCCCCACCTGTGGGGGATTTCCCACGACGGGAGATACTTCTGGGCTATCAAAGCATGAGGGGTAGATGATGCCGGCATGGGCAGTAGTGGTCATCATATCAGGAGACTCACTCGCCATTGAGACCATAGAAATGAAGGCAGTAGATCTTATCCCATCTGGCCTTCGGCCTAAGGGGCCACGTTTGATGATTTCAAAGCATTGGTGACATGTCGGCCTGAGTTGATGGATTCAAGCCTGGCGGAAGAGACACGTATGGCGTACCGCCATTGTCATAATCTTGACATTCCGGTACCGTACAGGGGTAGGAGGTTCCGGGATCACCTGAGCCTAGTTGATGTAGGAGTACGAGGTGATTTTCTGCCGTCGCTTGGACACGTGAACATTCCTTCCTTATGTACCCGAAACAACAAAACATTTCCCCATGTCGGGGGTCGTGGCCTCCAATCTGTGGATCAGGAGGATGTAGGCGGCATCCATGATTGCCCAGGGATCACATGTGACTAGGGCGGGTTCATCCTCACTTACTATGATTTGCTTATCCTTACTTTTATAATAACCCGCATCCAGATAGCAGGCCTCACAAGAGGCGAAAGGAGACACATATCCTTGGAGCATGCCTACTCGACCGTTGAGTGAGTATTTGTGGCACTGGTGATACGATGAAGGGACCGCTGCGTGCAGATGGAGCCATGGCCTACCCATCAACGCGTTGTAGGCGGTGTCCTGAGAGACGACCATGAAATCGGTGCTGGAAATTAAGCCACTGAACTGAGTCTTCAGGCGGATCTTGCCGACTGGGGTTTGCTCGGTCCTATAGAACCCTTGGATTTTGAGGTCAGAGGGAGTTAAATCACCTTCAGACAGACCCATCTTCGGCAACGTCCGAGTCGGAATTAGGTTGATTCCGAAACCCATGTCAACGAGGTAGCGGTGGACTTCCACACCATTGAAGTGGCCAGTGATGTTCATCAGGCGAATATGCCCCTATAGATGAGGGACCTCATCTTCACCGGAGAACGAGATAACTGCCTAAAATTCGGCGTTCTCAATTGTCTCAGTATGTAAGGCTTCTGCAGCTGATACCTCCGTCTCAAATTAGAGGGGGCTCCATAGGGCCTCGGCAAGTGCCTCACGCATTTCAGATGACAGGCGAAGGGCCTAAAGGATAGAAAGCCTTTCCGGAATGCCGGCCAGGTGCTTCAGGACATCATACATTCATGCCAAACACGAACCTCTACCTACAAGAGGTCGTTTGGCATTTGGAGGCATAGAGGGTCCTGCCGCTTGAACCGGAGATCAACTAGTACTAGGTACATCATGCTGCCTACTATTTGAAGCCTGGAGAGTAGACGCCAGACTAGGATTGGACAGTGGAGGCTGGCTTGTAGCCGGGTAAGACTGACTGTGATACGAACGAGGCAGTTCTCCCAGATCTAGTAGCATAAACAGCGGTGGAGGTAGAGATGAGGGTGTTAGATGGGGTTGCGCGTGCTGAGCTCTACGCTGAGCTAGCTGTATGGTCTCAGTAGCATGCACGACGTGGCTGAAAGTGCCCACTGACATACCTCGATGACCGGAGCGGTTGCGATTCCGCTGACGTTGACGTCGGCTGGAAACGTTGTGGAAGTTCGCCTGGCGTTCCCCCTCATCGGGAGTCATATAGGGCTTTACCAGCTCCACGGTTTTAACCGAAGAATACCCCTAGCTGTCGCTCGAGGAGTCATCCACCACCGGGCAGATTCTGGGAGGAATCCCCATTTCAGGGGTCATAAAGTCTCCAAGAGTGCGGGATGACGACGGCACCGGCGGAGCACGTTGCTTCTTCTTGCGTCGTCGCTACTTTCCCTTCTAGGAAGAGGTCGACTGTGAAGGTGATGGGGAGGTACTTGCTACTTCTTCTGAAGGTTCTGGTTGCTTCAGGCACGCCCAGATGATACCATGGGCATAGAAGACGGTTTTTCGAGCCATCCTGTCATCGTATTTCCGGGATCCGCGGCTGGGGACCTGCTACCACTTGCCTTCGCTGTCGCTGCTGATCTCTGATCCTGCAAAGACACCAGCCACTTGTGCTGGTGCCGTGCCCAACATGACTATGTTTTTGTTGACCTGGTCTTGAATCTAGTCTTTAAACACATAGCATTGATTGAGGGTGTGCCCCAGAATCCGATGATAAGGACAGTAGTTGGGGTGATCGGTGAGATTCGCCTCTTCCGTCTTCTGCACTCGGGCAGGCGCACTATCCCTTACTCTAGAGCACTTCGGAAGTATCCAGGGACCTGATTTTCATTGAGCGAATAAGTCTAGTGCCTTCTTTCTAGATAGGGGGCCCTGGGGGCATGTCCCTGACGAGGGGATGGAGGGGCCTGCTGAGGAGTCGGCACCTGATTGTCTCGCCTAGGTGGAGGTGGCGCATTGCAGGGGGAACCTGTCGATTTTGAGGTGGTTGCTGCTAGGAAGGAAACTGTGCTTGAGGTGGGGGACCTCTGCGGGGTTGCAAGGATGGTGCCACTGACAGTAATTCCAACTGTCTAGGGGCTTCTATTTGGTCCACCGCGGTGGGTTCAGCCATGGCAGTCCTCCTGGCTGGGATCATAGGGGGCAACGAACGTGCTTGACTAGCCTGTTGCAGAGCATCCTCAAGGCGCTGAGCCTTATCTGAGAAATCCTTGAACCCTCCATGGTAGTTCTGGGTAATTAGGGAGGGTACTAGCTCCATTTTGACGTTCCCCACACACATCGTCAGTAATTGCTATTGATTCAGTGGCATATCGAGGGAATACGTATGTCCCTTCCACCGGGCGATGAAATCTGTGACTCGCTCATCAGGCCTTTGCATGCACTTGAAGAGGTCTACAATGTTGGTCTTCTGCATGGTGGAGCTGAACTGGTATAGGAACTGCCAGCAGAGATTCTCCCAACTAGTCACTGATCCGATAGGGTGCTGGATGTACCAGACAAATGATGGACCTTCTAATGTTTGTACGAAACATCGGAGCTTCGCGGCTTCATGCTGAGCCGGGGTCCCCAGCATGGGGCCACACCTGGAAGAAAAATGAGCCAAGTGCTGCGGCGGGCCCCCCGTCCCGTTGAAGGGCGTGAAAGTGGGGTTCCCAAAACCAAGGGGTGCGGGCATATCATCCACCCACACGGGATACGTCTTGCCATCCGGTGGGACCGCCACCTGCCGCGTTTCAAATGCTTCGAGGCGGGCTGTGAGTGCCGCTATAAGATCATCGGGGTGGGGGTCCCTGTCTTGACAGGGATACCTAACCACAAGTGTGTTCTCATGTTATTCAACACGGTAGATGGCTTTGGCAGCTCGTGGATCAACTAGCGGAATGACCTGCGGGGCGACTGGGGGAACCCGGACTGGATTCTTCAGATTGCCCCGTCGTTCGGGGGGGGGGGGGGGGGGGGGGGGGGGTTTGGAAAGACGTATCGCGCCCTCTTGTCGTAAGTTCCGGCTTGTGCCCTGTCTATGACAGTAGCATGATCATTTTTGCTCGGAGGCATCTCACCGGGGGGAAATTGTTCCTGCCCCTGCTGCCCCGGCCTGGAATTACCATAGTCGGGTCGCCGCTCTGCAGCGCGCTCAGCCAAGAGTTCGTCAACCAGCCTCTTCTGCTAAGCAAGCTGCAGGCGTAACATGGCCTTCTCGGGATCTTCATCTATTTTCTGCACAGAGGTAGATGGGTCAGAGTGCTTGGTAGTTCCGACGTGCTCCTTACCCTTGCCGGTATTTCGACCGAGTACTAGCGACTCGGTGGGTACGGGGAGGCCTAGAAGGTTCCTCTGCTGACGGGTAACCCTCCCTAATGGGTCCAGCAGTGGCGGTATGCCCTCAGGGGGTAAGTATCCATTAAGTAATTCAAGCTCGTATTCCTTGTCCACTACGTCAGCCATATGGACCGCGACCCCTCTCGAGGGCATGTCCTCAATGTCGCATAACGAATCGGACTGCCATCGGATAGGGTCGAAGATGAGAGAGGCATAGTGTTCCCAACCACAGACATGCACATGGGGGGTAGCTTCCCCGACGACTCTGCTGAGTACCTTGAAACGCTGAACACATTTTCGTTGAAGGGCACTCTGCCAGCCAGGCGACTCAGGGTGCTGGGCCACAAAAAGTGCGGCCAAATCGATCAGGCGGCATTTCTCGCCGATTTCTTCGAAGTGATCTCGACTTCTGGGGTACACCACCTGCTCATAATGAAGGCGAAAGTGTGTCGCCCATAGGGTTTGACAAAAGCACCCCACTTCTTCAGGGGTAAGGGACTCTAGTGCGCGAATGTTCAGCGCCGCCGTCTGCCAGAACTTCTCCGGGAAGTAATCCACTGCAAGAATATTCCAGAAGCTCCTAGGTTCGGACTCGGGGTCTGGCCCTGTATTTCCCCACTTGTCAACCGGGGTCATCTGAAGGACTGGTAGCGGTACCGAGGGGGACCATTGGGATAGTAAACTCGGCGGCGGAGAATACGACAAGCGAGCTAACTGGTCGCCGAATTTGGGGCCATTCTATGAAGAGTGAGGTGACCTGGCCATGATGTCACGATATGATGGGTTGATAGCCACAGATTCCGGCTCAGGAGTCGCGGCTACCGGCGATAGGTCATGTCATCGGTCTACGGCCGTTGGCCCCCAAAATAGCTCTCCGTGATCTCTGGTAGAGGTATATGGCACTTCTGCTGACAGTGGCGGTGATTGCAAGATCGAGACCTGTGGAATTACCAAGATTTCTTCCTCCTAGATGTACCTGCGGAGAGAGATGGGAATCTGGTGGACCTCATATTCCGGGAGAATGAGGCTAAGGCGCCTGGTTCCTGCCCTATTCCTTGATACAGAGGAGTGGGTGAAGTTTACATCACTGAGTCACATTCCCATTCAGAGTCCGAGAAGCGGGCATGTTTGATCTGCACCCAGGCCTTCACAGGACTCTTCTTATGGCGGCGGCGACCCGCTCTCCTGCCCCAGGGTGGCTCTTCGGGATAGGTTTGATCCCTAATAGGTAGCCTCGGGGCCGCGCTGGCACCGTGGCGGAGAGGTCCCCCGCTCGAGATAGACGAGGTGCGAGGGCCACCAGGGAAAATGTCGAAGGGTACATGGGGAGGACCTCCATGGATAGCACCCTTGTGGGCAGAGCCAATGTTGGAATCGGCAGGAGCATGGGGAGGACCTCCATGGTCGATGCGGGCGGAGCAAGGCTGACCATCACTCCTCGAGTTTGTGGGGAGAGGAGGACCTTCGATGGTTGCAGAGAGGACATAGGGAGGGCCCCCACGTTAGAGAAGGACCGGATGGATAGTGCCTTCAGATCGGCGGTCGGGGGCAGGAGGATGGACTCCATACCCTGTATACTGGGCGCGGGAAAGGTTTCTGCGCCGAGCGTCACTGTCGCGGGGCAGGTCTTCTTTCGGGATGGGGGTATCACGAGGCATACCTCCATGAAGAGCTTCGGAGCGGGGAGGGCCCACACTCTATGGAGTAGTGGTACGGGTAGGGCCTCCGTACGAGGTGACATCACTGCGGGTTAGTTCGCGGCGATCACCACTCGGGCCTGCAACTCGGAGAGTCAACCCAGCCTACCCGTGGGGCGGTTGGGGTCTCGATCTTGGTTGGGTGAAGGAGTGCCCCTGCTCAGTGTATGCAGGGACTCCATGATGCACGTCAACGGTGGCTCGGGCCACTGTAGTTGTTGACGTTGACGCGTCTGGGCGAGCGTCCTCAACCCGCGCCCGGCGCTGACGTCGGGTCAGACGAGCTGGCGTAGGTGGTGTAGGGGCATGGCCTGCCTGCACTTCCTACGGAGTCGGACGACGACGCTGACGTGGCTGGACGAGAGCTCTTACCTGGAGCCCTTGGGTCGGGACCCTGAGCGGGATGAGCCAGACGGCACCCGCCTCATCAGCGTAAGGAGAGGATCCATCAAGGCGTTCCGGGGACAGTATCCTCAAACGGTTGAAAGTTGGGGTGGGGAGCCGGGGCTCCCTACGTGGCCTGTTACAGTGGCGTTGACGGTGGCGCCTGGATGCCTCCAGGTCCAGGCGGGCCATATCCGGAGTTGGGATGACCCCTTCCTCCTCGTACCTTCGTACGAGGTTGTTGATCACCCATCGCTGTATGACCTCTGATGGGGAAAGGGGACGTGGGCGCCCCGTATCCCGCGATGTGGCAGCCGTCATGGCGGTAGCGGCGCCATGCAGGGTGTCTGTGGCGGTGTTTCCCCTGCCCCTGCATAGGCGAGCGGGTGGTGATCGTGTCTCTGTAACAGCAACCTGGTTCTTGAGAAACGAAGGGATCAACTCATCAGCACTGTGAGGAAAAGGATTGACAACCAGTTCCCCATCGTCCTTCCATTATCCACGTATGTAATAAGGATCCACTCCAACACGATGCAGAATGGAGTGCCCCACGTTCTACAGCCCCAACTTCCGGTGAGATTCACGACAGGCCCACTATTTGCATGGCGGACCAGATGCTGGATATCTGGATCTGGTGACACGTCAATCTAGTAGTTTCTCGAACGCTACTAATCTCCACATTGAGGAGAAGAAATTCACGTCGGGTTCACCATTTCTGTTTCCGACACTCTCGTCAGGGCGCGTGCATCTGTCCGTCCGCGGAGGAGGATGCGCTGCGCTGTTTCCCCGCATTCCCGCTTTCCAATGGCTGGCGGCATTCACTCCTTATTCAGGGAATTTTGCTCCTTGATCGAAATGGGATGATGGGATGTCGGTTCTTCCTTCTGTGGATTCATCCTCAGAACTCGTCACCTAGTCCGGGTCTCCCTCATAGATTTAATACGTTGTTCGTGAAACTCTTCCTAGTGCCATGTTTCCATGGACGCCGGTTAATTACACTACTTCTGTCGGGACATTCCAAATGGTCAAGTCAGGGCAGCAACCTTCAGTCGGGGGAGTAGTCAAGTTGAAGCATCAGTAGCATGTCTGGATGCGGGGGAACCTCACATGTCTGTCTATTATCCCTGGTCACAGGGATTCTCGATGGTGTGGAAGCCCGAGACATCCCACATCGAGCACGGGGAATTATATGCCATAGAAACTTATCTGAGGTTTTTCCTCTTCTTCCCATGTTTAACACAGGGTACGCCGCGAGTTTAACATCCAGCGGAGACGGATCATCCTGATCAGAGCACTAGCTAGAATGGATCGGATTGAGGGATTTCACTTGAAGGGGTGCCGATACCGGGACTAGCCCATGGGTGGCTGTGAAGAGGAACGTACCGACATGGTCTCACTGGGATATGACGGTCCGAGCAAGAATTAGGGTGTATGATGAATGGACGAATGAAGTGGATTGGGGAATGGAAAGGAACCATCGCAAGGGCGACAGTGAAGTTGGGCTTGAGCCTTGAAGAGGCTTCCTACGTATACCCATGGCAGGGAATCAAATTCTGCGTAGTTCGGGATAGTGTCAGTGAATGGACATGAGGGTGGACCTTGGTCCGATGGGCATCATCAGCGAACTAACGTGAATGGGGAGGACCAGGAGGGTCCTAGTGGTGGTGGGCTTGGACCTTGTGGAGGCTTCCTACGTACCATGTCGTGACATGTATCAAAGACCACATAGTTCAGATGATGGGAGTCATCAGTGAACCGACGTGAAAGTGGACCTTGGTCCAATGAGAGATGGGATTGATCCTCGGGGAGGATTCCTACATACCATGCCTTGATCTGGATCAAAGACCTCATAGTTCAAAGGGTTTCATCGGGGAACCGACGTGAAAGTAGACCCTGGGGTCCACTAGTGGTGTGCTTGATCCTTGGGAAGGTTTCCTACGTACCATTCCTTTACATGGATCAAAGTCCTTGTAGTTCAATTGATTGATGGAATACAATTTAACGTCACGTGGGACGGTAGTGAACCCTGACATGAATAAGAGACGAGTGGTGGGTGTCGGCGAACTGATGTAAATGAGGGACCTTGGTCGGATGGGAGATTGTCTTGAACCTCTGGGGGGCTTCCTAGGTACCATGCCTTGATATGGATCAAAGTCCTCATAGTTCAAAGGATTGTCACAACGTCTTGTAGTCGGACTAGAATGCAAATTAACGTCATGCTGGACGAAGGTAGAACTCGACGTGAATTGGATGATGGGTGGGCTTGATCCTCGTGGAGGCTTCCTACGTACCATGCCTTGACATGGATCAAAGACCTCGTAGTTCACATGGGTGTACAGTTTAACGTCATGTGGGACAAGGTCATGTTGTTTAACGTCATGCTGGACGAGGGAATGCAGTTTAACGTCATGCTGGATGAGGGCATGCAGTTTAACGTCATGCTGGATGAGGGCATGCAGTTTAACGTCATGCTGGACGGGGGCATGCAGTTTAACGTCATGCTAGACAGGGGCATGCAGTTTAACATCATGTTGTACGAGGGCATGTAGTTTAACATCATGATGGATGAGGGAATGATGTTTAACGTCATGATGGATGAGGGCATGCAGTTTAACGTCATGTTGGACGAGGGCATGCAGTTTAACGTCATGCTTGACGAGGGCATGCAGTTTAACATCATGCTGGACGAGGGCATGCAGTTTAACGTCATGCTGGATGGGGGCATGCAGTTTAACGTCATGCTGGACGAGGGCATGCAGTTTAACATCATGCTAGATGAGGTCATGCAGTTTAACGTCATGATCGATGAGGGAATGTAGTTTAATGTCATGCTGGACGAATTATTGTCATGGCCGATGCCAACTTTAAGCCCATGTGAGTCATACTCGGTGTGAGAAACAAGAGACAACAAGGACCTGACGACCACGCCACGAAGGGTGCGTTCGTGTGAAGTGAAGAGGGGCTTACGCGTTAGGCGGCCCATGGTGCTGGGACTTACTCCAGGATGGAGGCCCAGAGTGCGACAAAGTGCAGCGAAAGAGGGATTTGGGACCAATGATGGGAGGTGCCTCGTTTCCTATCATTCCCTCCACCGACCTTGGTAGTGGGGAAGTACGGAGATGCAGGGGTGCAACCATCCGTTGGGGAACTAGGGTCTCCCTTCTCCTGAGTACTTACAGAACTCCAATAAAAATGATATCAGCCCCTGTGGAGGGGTGATTCCACTCCTGTAAAGACGAGTGGCGTAAAAAATGTTCGAGCTGGGTGAACCCTTAATGAGAGGCACGAGGTCGGGTCACAGTTTAACGTCATGTGTTAAGGACGTGGTGCTTGGAAGTTTAACGTCGTGCACCTCGGACGAGGTGGGTTCAGTCCGCACCCCTGGGACTTACATAACTAGTACCCTCTGGTCCTTGGGGGAGGGAAGGTACTGGCAAGGCCATGGTCAAGGGGGGTTGTGGAGCGAACCATCGAGGGGTCCACGTTAGCGTGGCTATGCGAAGAAGCAATAGTCGTTAGCGTGCCTATGCGAAGAAGCATTAGGCGAAGCAAAACTATGAGTGTTATTGTCTATGGGAATTTGAAATCACATCGTGCAAACCTGGAGGGTCACACAGGAAGAGGAATTTCCAAGCAAAGGAGTGTGCTTCGTGAAGCGGAGTGCCTTGGCCATAGCATGGGGCATATGTGCCAGTGGAGGGTGCTTCGCGAAGCGGAACAGTATTCACGGAGCACTGCCTCGCGAAGAAGAGGTGCCTCGCGAAGCAGGGTGCTGTGAAGCAGTGTGCTTCGCAATGTGTAGCGATCCTGCCTTAGCATAGGGATCACTAGTACAGGTTGGGTGTTTCGCGAAGCATAAATGCTCCGCGGCTGCCCGGGTTCCCTTGGGAGTCCCCTTCCTTCGTGAATGCCCTTGAGCTTCGCGAAGGGCATACCTCTCGGAAGAGGGGTTCAAAATGAGACAAAGCGAAGGCGTCACGCAAAGTAGAATTACCTCGCGGAGCTCATGATTCCCAGGGGAAAAGAGTGCTTCGCGAGTCGGGGGAGGAGAAGCCGAAAGGTCGGATTGTCCGTACCTGGGACTCAGGGGGAGTCCAGTATTTATAGGCAAGGGGCACCGCGAAGTAAAACTCGTGCGCTGCCTCATGTACTTCACGGCGCGCTCGCGAACGTCAGCGTCGTTCGCAGAGAGTTACCGCCTCTAGAGCTTCGTGACGGGCTCGCGAACGTCAAATGCGTTCGCGGAGAGTTACCACCTCTAGAGCTTCGCGGCGGGCACGCGAACATCAAATGACTTCGCGGAGAGTTACCACCTCTGGAGCTTCGCGGTGGGCTCGGGAATTTCAAATGAATTCACAGAGAGTTACCGCCTCTGGAGCTTCGTGACGGGCTCGTAAATGTCAAATGCGTTCGCGGAGAGTTACCACCTCTCGATCTTCGCATGACCGTGATGCTCGGGGTGCTTCACGTCGGTGCTTCGCGAGGCAGCGTGCTAGCCTTCTTTTTCATTCCTTCCTTTCATGCAATATTTTGGCGCCAACAATAACCCTAATGGTAATAGGACAATGGCCTACTATGCATGATCAAAAATTATAATATACTTATATTGTGTATAAGTTCTTTCAAACCAGATCTTACTCATTGGATGGAATGGAAGGGGAATGTCCCCCCCCCCCCATTGTGAGGTTTCCCTAGAAAAAACTTTCATTGATAGTATACTATATTCTAACATAGTAATCACATTACATTATTCAATGCGGCCAAAATCTAGTCCACATTATGTTAAACTAAACATCCATCTTCCAAATTTCATGATGTCAAACTGCACAGGATTGACCTTAATCGATGATATTAAACTACACAAATATTTCATAAGCACATGATTTTAAAAATGAGATAAATTTACTTACCTACATGACATAAAATGTAAAAAATTACCATACCACATGATGTAAAATAGAACGGATAAACACATTTTCCCTTTTTTAGGTTGGGTCACCATTTTCATATCAACTTATAGTTAAACTATATGAATATTGTTCTCTCTATATGAAACGAATCTACTTGGGTTTCTAGATCTACATATTGATTGATTATCCTTGTAATTAAATATGTAGTGACGCCTAAATCGTATATCCTTCCCTATTCGCTATATGATAAAAAAAATACATTTTTCAATGACTAATTTCATCTAGTTCATCAACAGAACCCCATCATTACTTGTTTCTCACATTTTTCAGGGGGGAAGTGAGCTTATGAGTATTGGTAATGGATTAATGACATGATAATTACATATTAGTTCACAATATGGATCCACATTACTATAGACCTTACCTGATATGGATAATATCATTGGTGTGCATCATCCACCACACTATTATTTATGAACTATATGTCATGTGATTTCTATTATCATTGGATATGTAGTAATTCATAGTCCATAAGTCTTGACCCCAACTTATGTATCCATTTTCATTTTCAGGTAGCCACATCCATCCTACATGACAATAAAATACATGATTATATTGGAATTACGTGTTCCATGACTCCTTTCATTATGGGATATGTACTGATGCATAGATATCCAATACAAATTCCATCAAACACATTTAGTGGGAAAAATTTCCTCATATATGTATTGGTTAGACCTGTGTAGAGTGTTTTCCATCAAAAACTATGTGTGTCTTGATTCCTTTGTATATAGGATACATAATAATGTCGAGATCTTAAATCTCATGTCCATTTATAAAAACCATCCTAAAAATTCCCCCTCCATACATATGGGTGAGACCCTTGTAGAGAGAAATCATACAATAACTATGTACACCTTGAATTATTTAATCATAGTATATATAGGGTCCCATGAATCTCCAATCATTGGTTTAACCAAAAATATATATCAAAAATCTCTAGTAACATCATATATGAAATCCCAATGGAGAATGACATCTGAGACTTATTCTGACATGGTATAACTGACTTCCCGCACATCCCTTTTAATCACACCAGGAACATCACATGTGAGATTAGGGAACTATGAAGGCCAATTTATCCAACATAGTATAAGAACCATTTAGAAACAATATGATTACCTCATGAAATTAAACAGAATAGAAAACTCCATTAATTCAAAACACTAAACTACAAGGAAAAAACATAGTTGAAGAAAATTAAAACATAATTATAAAACATCACCACAACATGAGATTATAATGTTCATCCTATCACAAAATATAATTTTTTATCAATGGACCAAAATATTTTGACCCTATTCAACCATATATTGGGTTGATCCTATTAACTGTTCAACCAATTAGCTCATAAATAACACTTCATGACTTTACTCAATCTGGTTACCACAAACCATTAATAGCACCAATAAAGGAAACATCATCTTTATTGTTGACCATTCAATCAATAAATATGTTCTTAGACCTAACGAAATAGATATATAATGGCTTTATATGAAGGGATTTCTGATCCTTGGGATCTAGACATCACCATGGTAGAACTCAGAATGTGAGGGTGTTCTATGATATCGTCAATGTGATTATCAAATATCATTACAGATGACATATTAATATTTTTCCATTATTTACCACATTTTCATTTCCTTCTCTGAAGGATGTTGCTTTAAACTTGAACCTGAGTATCCTATTTAGTCAATTGTGTAACATTCCCCTCAAAATATATCCATATACGTCTCGACCTTAAACATCATTTACATTAGTCCAATTAATACAACATTAACCTTTTAGCCTCAAGTGATTCAAATTAAAAAATCATAATATTCTAGTGAAATAGAAAAAAACAAGTTATGCTGTGAACCTAAATCCGGATTTCGGAGAAACATTCCACTCTCTACCCGCTAAACTCTCCATCTCAAGAGTTTATACGAAATATAGATAACAAATGAATGATGAATAAATCTCATAGGGTCTACCCTATAAGCTTATTAAAATATTATACATACCATATTTACCACTTGATTTAGGAAACTATTTGTGTAATGGTTTGTCACATATCATTCCTTTGATAACATGTTCACTAAATTTGATACACCATTCAGTGCACATGGACCCTTCTAAAATATTATGTCTTTCGCAAATGACACTACATTATTTGTGTCCATTAGATCGCCAAAAACTATTCATATCCCATAGAAAAGGAAAAATGTCTTTAGGATACCCAATGGTAACTATACATGTATGTCTATGGATCCTGTATATGAACATATGGACATCATCCAAAACCATCATTTTATTTCCAAAAGGGCTTCCAAATCTTTATAAGCCCAAAAATCACAATGGCAGAATCCATCACCTTCTGGTGTTTTGGTTCATCTACAATCTTATACAAACAAATCATCCTCATAAATTAAGATATTTGAAAAAAAATTAAAATCCTTATAAATAGACTATTCAAGAAGATTCAACATCCTCGGTGTTACTCCATAATGTATTGTAGTATTTCTCAAAGTAAGAATGTGATACATAATTCCCAAACCTTTTTACGGGCGACAACATTTAACATGGAACCACATGGTGTAGATCTAAAGAATATGCATAAAAAGGATAAATTATCTAGTGTTCCATAACACTTCAAGGATATAATATGATCGTTATGGATCTTCATCACCGAGACAATAATGTCTTCTTAAGCCTTTCATATCCCTTTAAAAGGAGAAGGGATCATCTTAGCTCGACTGTTCTATTTATGAATAAGAGAATTGATGAACAAAAAAATCCTCCTTGTAGAAAATGAACTCTGATCCTCATGATACCATGTAACACCATTGAGGAACTCTGCACCCTCATAGCTGTTTGGTCTAGTAATGATTTGATGACCCATTCCATATTCACCGTTTCTATCTTCTGAGTTGAATCTTACTCAAACCTCATTCCAAATATTCTGATTGGTAGAAATCCCATAATATTATACCCTCATCCAATTTTTCCAAAAAAAATATTTCACAAACCTTATAATAGAGTCAGGAAACCTTTATTTGTTCATGTTGGTGACACATAGGGTTTTGACCAACCAACCAGAGGTGTCCCTTCATTGGAGGGAATGATCTATAATCATATTGATCCATGGAAACACAAAATTGTAACTCATCACCTCAGTGTATTTTGGTTCATCATATATATGAATACCTATATTCTATATTAATCAATCAAGCATTGGCATCGATACCTTAATTTTCATGGCATGGTAAGGACTGTGCTAAAGTGCCCTAAACTACAATAATAAAATTATTGAGTAGAAGGACTTTAAACTCTATGGAATCTTATGGGATGATCTAGAAATTCCTAAACTATATAAAAAATTTAAGTGGAATCTTGAACTTATAATTCATGTAATATCAACGTTTTAGTAGAAATAAACTAAACCACAATAATAAAAATTCCTGTTAGAAGTCAAGGAATCTAAAGGAATGGTCTAAAATAACCTAAATTATAACAATAAAAAGTCTTAATAGAAAGTCCATAAACTTAATGGAAACCCAATGTACATTCTTGAAGACAATTATATATAGAAAAATAGTGTATGATCCAAAAGACACAAAACTAAATAAATAGACATTCTTAGATAAAATACCCCAATGTACACTAATATAATTTTTGATCCAGAAGACATTAAAATATATAAATAAAAGGATAAAGGAAAAAAGAACCAAAAATATATTGATATAAGTTATAACCTATAAGACACTAATCTACAAGAAATAAATAATTTACTATGAATGAATGTCAAAAGGAGCAATACATGTCATGATCAAAACCTCTACGATGGAAACATATGTATAAGTCATGTCCACACCGACTAAGTCCTCCTCTATATGAAGATTAGGAAATAGATTGGGGAATATAAATATATACATTCAAATATTCTATGACCTATCAGATTTACATAGAATAATAAAAGGATATTCTCAGAAATTCCATTGAATTCAACCAAATATAGACCAGTTTCCCCTCAATGATAGATATTTTATGAAACATTTCTTCATGTGAATATGGTAATCTCAATAAAATGGTAGAAGATATGTTAATGAATAATTTCATGATGATGGGAATTTTTTATCATTCTAATAGAGAAATATATTGTGATATAAATATTCTAATCTAGAAATTTAGGTTTTCTTTATATTATCTGAAGGATGGATATCATATACGATTTATGGATTATTGGATCAATTGAATGTCAAGAAAATCATGAATCAAAAGAGAAATACAAATAATATATAATTTTTGGGATATATATTAATTTATAGAGTATAGAAATTGGGATATACACATTTTAGATCAAAATATAATATTAAATAAGAAACACCTTAATGATCAGTCAATAATATGATTTGATCAGATGAGCAATAAGAACCAGTAAGATTTTATCAAGAAGTTTCAATCGAGTGATGGTGTTCCACCTTCCCTTCTTAGTCTACCAAATCTAAATGGATAAGAGTCTCAAAAATGGTATAAATATCCTAAACTATTTTTTAGTAGTTTCTAATGAGGATTGTAACATCAAATGGTTGGACAATGAATGATACTTGATCTCCTAATGTCTCCCTATCTATGAAGTCGAAACAACAATTTGTGACTGAAATTCAGATGTTAGCTATTGCCTATATTCCATTAGATCTAATGCTTCTATTATTTTTTCATCCTGGGGAGTACACATATATAAATCAAACCTTCCCATCTAATCAGTAGTTATCTCTTTCCATTTCAAGAAAACATGTTCCATGTTTTCATACAATGTATGGGGTCAATGTTTCCCACCCCCAGATAATTAATGTGTTGGTGAAGAGGTCATAATTTATCTTGAAATTTTTCTATGGAATTCTCATTGATCAATGAATGGATATGTTTCCAGATTATCCAACACCATGTATGATCCTCTACAAAATCTAGAATGTTTATGTATGGAGAAGGAACAACTAGATGAGATAATGAAGAGTAAAGTGAAAAAAACCCAAAAAATCCACCTCTCAAAAGATGAATAGTCTTATGGAATATCATTATCCAAAAATTTATCCCCAATAATGGTATGTTAATTTATAGAATTTGGAAAATTTCATTAGAAATCCTCGATTCATGAATCAACTACATGGTTTCTTTGGAAAATGGTGTCATCAATGCTCACTACCTATCAACATAGTGGACTAGTTGGTTTTGAAAAACACAATGTATTATTTCACCCAATAATGGGGACAATCATAATCTTGGATGATAGGAGTGCCAGTAGGTAGGAGTTGTATCATAGAACTCACAACCTCATGTGTCAATATCATCCAAAACTGGAAGATAATTTCTGGATGGCATTCTTCCCATAGGCCAATTGAGAGGAGGTGATGAACCATTTGGATGCAATCAAATTGGTGATAGAACTGATAAGTTGAATACTTCTTATGAATAATCAACTCATTCATCTAGGCCATGATAACCCCACCATGATGAGAGATACTTTATGCCAATTAACTAAGAGATCCTCTACCATTATCAGTGATCATCCAATTCAGTAGAGGATGAGGCGAGCAATGAATGATATTTGACCATGTTATCAATTTAGTATCCTCATAATGGGTGTTACCTAAACCCTAGAATTGTTAAATATCCCTGGGAAGTACTAGTAAATAGGGATACCAGGAATGTAGTGGTATCTATTACAGTGAAAATGGTCTCCTATAAAGCAAAAAAACTAGTAAGGAATAACAATTATATAGGGGTAGTTTATCTATTCATTATGGTAAATATAATGATATAATTATGCATGAGTCCATATGGGTAGATTATGTTTTCATCCCACTACTAACTAATATTACATCACCAATGAGCTAACTCAGACACACAAGTGCACATTCATATCTTGGAAATTCCACATGGGGGAGAACATGGCCATGAAACCTTCTAGCCTAAGTCATGTTGATATCCCTAATATCACATGATAACCCCATGTGTTATATTGTTCAAATTCTATTATTTTCCAATATGATATGATGATATCATGGAAGTATTGACAAAGGGTAATGATGAGAGTTTTCAATAGTATTTCTACACTACTATGATAAAGAAAAATATTAATCAAGTCATTAAAGGAGATGACTGAGATCATATTTATCTACTTCCTTGACATAACTTTACCAATGTTGACCCTATCCATTTCCAAAACTAGGGTTTTTTATAGTTTATCCTAGGCATCTAATTTTGGAAGGAACTCAACGTTCATTTCCCGGTGGGTGGTGTCCATCCTATGGATGGTATAAATTTTTACCTAGGCACCCATTAGTGATCATTTATTTGAGAAGATCTGATTGATGATGGACAATGAATTTAGAAACCCATATAGAATCATAAAAATGGATTTTATGTAGCTAGTTAAGAAATTATTAACAACTTTATCAAATAAAGAAGGTAAACAACCATTCATTAGATAAATTTCCACCATGGTGATAACTCAAATTCAATCTCCACTTATCACTCGATTTGTTTAATGAAGAGAAGATTATGCTAAACTATGTTTGAAAAATGGTTTTGTTGGTAAATTCACAACCATTTAGACCATGAGGGTAGTTCACTAGAATATATAAAAACCCATGGGACCATGTTATGACTAGTCATCCATCCTAAAAAAATTGTATGGTTAAAATCAATGGAATTTGACCAACAATAAGATATAATATTTTATTTAGGAGAAGGAATGGAAATTCCATCCTACCGACTAAATCTATAATGAAGAAGATTATGTGATAAAGGATAAAATTGACGTTCAAACAAGATAATATTTCTTAAAATATCATTATCAAAATGAATATGATGACAAGGTTCTATTTTAAGGACCCCACAAATTTGGTCCTTCTAGCTAGCCATTGTAGAAGATGTACTTGAGATGGACTCGCTATGAACAATACATAGTGGCACATGTGAAACAATAAATGAATACATATCATTAAAATATAATTTATACTCTAGAGGAATCACGTGAATCCCATAAAAAATTATGGGATTCATGAAGCACATGGACATATTTATTCCTCTCAAATTTCATGGACCATGTAAATCAAATGGACCACATAACCTAAGGATATCTCACAACCACATGACGTGTCATAAGACTTATAATTGTTTGACCCTAACAAGGTAACATGACCAACATAACAACTTATTGATCATTTATCTGAACCAGTGCATCTTGTAAAACCTGCAAGATGTCCGTCCAACCATGGACATCAGAAAAAGATCATGAAATAAAAGAAATTATTTATGATTGATTCAAGAAAGGGTTGGGAAAAATTAGATCTAATGATGTAAACTCACAAACTAGATCATGAGATTAGTTCATGTATATAGGCCTCAAGACTGGTTCTCATGGAATACCATGTCGATGGGAATCATGTGATGGGAGAATATCTATAGATAAATGTAGAGTTGTAGTGACCGATGAATGATCTCCCTTGCGCTCCCATAATTATAGGGAATTTTTTGAAATTCCAATTGTCACCCAAATGAACAAACATTTTCAAATTTATTGATTGATAACACCCCCAAAGGCATAAGAGGGCATTTACATTATTCAAAAGTGAACCCTTTTCCCTATTGACATGTATCATGAGTGGGTGGGAGGATTTACATATTCCCGCCCAATGAAAACATGTAATCCGAAAAGGCAAGAAATACCTGACCCATTTGTATTTATTTTCCCAAAAAACAATGGAATAGATGTTACCAAATATATTATGATTTAATAACTTGTTATCGGTAATATTATTGCATTAAATTTGAACGGTCATATGAATGAGTAACACACAGTGCATGCCCATCTGGAGATCACATTTTTACCTTTTAATAGCCTCCTTGTTCTTTTGAAGGCATATAAGACACTGGATAATCATTCAATGGTTTATAGATCAGTTCCACCAATTAAAACGATAGGAATACTAGAAGATTCAAGAAAATCATCCAATAATATTTATAAATTTTAGGGTGAACATATATAAAACATGAAGCATCTTTAAGTCACTGAAATTCTTGCGATGCACTCATGAATTCTAAAAAACACTAAAATTCCCAAGTAACATTTCCACCATTCCATGAATGATTGTAACGCCCCGACCATAGTTACTCAGAGTCGGTGCATTATTACATACCATTGGAATGATCACAAGAAAGATCAAATCTCGAAAGACCGATTGGTTTAGTAGCCTTGGAGACACTAGATATATATTCATAATGTTTTCCATTACATCATGAAGTGAAAAACTACTACAACAACATATTGCCTCCATAATACACACTATTATCCCCTCATAATATCCTTGCAGGTCATTCATAATTTACTTCTTCACATCCTGGTAAAAATAAAACATAGAAAAGGGGTGAGCTCAAATGCCCAGTAAGGATAACAATATAGCAGAATCTTTAATAAATATGAATAAACATTTAAGGTATTGTATAACTAAAACAAAATCCTTTTAAACTTGAACTTCAACATATTATGGAAAAATAAAATGAAATAATTCCATTTACATACTGACATGGATGTTCTACTAATCGAATAATAACATGCAATATCAATAACCGCTTTCATAATGATGGAATGCATAATGCCAGACTATCATAACCACATAGCCAAGGCCCCGCGCCAAGACTACAAATACGATTTTGTCAAGGCCTTGTGCCAAGACACTAGTTTGTCTCATGAGACCTACCGATGCATCGAGGAGCTATAGCGGGCTCCACCCGTCACATATTAAGTCCAATGCATTAGCATATGAAAAGGTTTAAACATAACATAAACATTCGTATTAAAACTAGCATATGAAATGTAACCACTTCATCCATAAACCATGAATGGTATAAAAATAACACATCCACAGTCAAACATATCACAAAACCTTCAATACAATATAGAAGTTTTGTTTCATAATAAATCAACTTCAAATAAGCGTAAAATCCATCAAAGGATGTTGACTTAGATGAAATCAAAACTCGTTTTAGAAAAATATCTCTTTCTATTTTGAAATCATTTAAGAGTCATATATTTATATAATAAAACATTTTATTTGAAAATATTCTTATAATATTGTAAGGGATGATTCGACGATTTTATAATGGCGGAAAATAGCCGCACCCGCCGTATAAGTTAAAAAAAACATTCGTACCATAATTTTGTCGAAAAGGTTAAAAAGCACCTTATTTGGAAAAAGACGGAAATATTCCTTTATAAACCTCTTATAAAAAGTCAACCAAGGGTATAAATGACTTTAACCCATATTTTAGTAAATAGTAAAAATGTTTTGAAATTCATTTTTAAGAAACATGGATGTGGATGATAAGGAGATCCTAGTAGATTATTACGTATAAACAACCTCGGATTATGAAGAGATTGTGAAAAAACCCCTTACATTGTAATTTTCCTTGGTTGGGGTATGTTAACCTCCTGTATAATGGTGAAATAATAGTTATTAAGTTATACAAGAATATGATATCATATCTGATCTTTTAACATTGACTTGTTAATAATATCATAGTATTATCATCGTTTCGGGTGTTAACTTACTCGTTTTAATTGATAAGTTTTGTTACGTAAGATATGTTTGTTATGGATAGGATGTATCTTATTCATATACATAATTATATCAAGTCCTTAAACATTATATTTAAATCATCAAATGATAATTATACTTGAATGGATACGATGGAGAATGAATCTCACCGCGTTCGTGGAGATGGTAGTCCGTACGTACGCACGAGCGACAATATTATTCTTTTAATATTAAAATAATATATAATTGGATGGTATAAAATAGATTAAAAATAATTATCATGTTATATTTATTATTTACATGAGTTACAAATCATTATTATACCAATCCAAATAATAATTTATTGAATAACAATTACACCACGACGTGGATACGGTAAGCCGTACGTACGCACGTATGGTGACAAGTTATTCAAAGGATTGATAGAATACTGAATATGGTTGTACCATATTTATAATAACATCACAGTATATATAAGATACTGGATTTATTATTTTAGAATGGTAATAACAAAGAAGGAAGAAGTGGTAGAAGAAATGAATTTGAAAAAGGGTGGTGAAAACATTACCTCTTCTTCGACTTCTTCCTTTTGATTTGATCAAAAGGGCTCTTAGGATGGATTTATGACTAAAGGAAGGACTCTAGGATAAATTTAGGGATGTTTAGAGAGTATTTGGGCAGATTTTGGCCGAGCCAAAAGGCTTTGATGGTGTGAGTTAAGGAGAAGGAAGAGTGCCCTTTTATAAGAGGGGTGAGGGGCACCTTTGGAAAAGCTAGAAATATTATTTTATAATAAATTCATAATCAGTTTATAATGGCTCCAAAGTAGATTATTTAAAGGTTATGGTGGGGATATGTCAATAACCACTCATCCAATAGAATTTAGACAGGTTTGGGTTACAAAATTAACCTTATCATTAAGTATTATCTCTTAGTTAATTAGTTTCACTTTTACAATGTATCTTTGTAGTTTTATATTATATGGTTAATAAACATAATATATACATAAAACCGACCCCCAAGTGGTCCATTAATGATAAAAATATCATGATATAACTCTATTTTCCAAACCGTAGATTTTTAGGAATTTAATATCAATTAATAATATAATATTTGTTTTAAAGATTATTTTATGTCAATTTTGACACTATTCAATAATTGATTTTTGTGAACCTCATAACAGAATTATTACTTCGAAAAAAGTTACTTAAGTCACTCCTAACATATCATATTAACCTATAAAATTATTTTAATTCATTAAAAGTCTCAAATTATATTTATTTGGGTATTTATGATATCAATTATTTAAAATTTTCACTATTATGGTAATTCCTGCATCATCATTGTGTCATAAATAAATTAAATTATATAATATCTAAAAATAATAAATAAAATATAATTATGTAGGAAATAATTTTATATTTCTAATGAATATTTAATATAGAATTTATCTTATGTATAACCCTATATTAAAAATGTTTTAGTAAATAAACATTGATTTTAACTCTTTTAACTCTTCTTTGAATTAAATAATAATAAATGTCCTAATCTAATCCAAGTAGACCTAAATGATAATATTTTATTCCTAAGGTTGTTTTTGGTCGAGATACACTTATCCAATATAATTAGGACATGTGTTAGGGTAATATTAATATCATTTCCCCCTTAATTACCCTATTTACTTTTAACTGTGGTAAATAAAATTAAAAAATTACTATTCACCAAAAATTATTTTCATCTCATTGAACCACATTTTACTCCTTGATATTAACCGTGTCTCTTGGATTTTCAAAATTCCAATCACAGAAGCGGTAAAATTATGTTTTATGAAAAATTCAGTTTTTTAACTACCACTTAGTAGTTTCACTATTAATCAAAAATTGAAGTTTTTCAGAACATTGCAAAAATTTCACCCTAAGATATAATTGATATTACGAATTCAAAAATGATGTATATTTTACAAAATTACAAACATAAAAGTTGCATAAATTAATTTTATAATTAATTCCCACTCACAACAAATAGCGTGTCTTTATGAAATAATATATAACAAAAGATTAACAATTGATTATGTCCAATTTCAAAGTGAAATTAAATATAATGAACACCATTGGATAAAACAGTAAAAATATATTCTAATTATACTTTAATACCACTAAATAATATATTTTATCACTATAAATTCTTTTGATTAAAAAAGTTGTTTTTAAGTATTTTTCACTATTCATAAAAATTGGACGTTCTCAGAAAAATACCAAAAATTCAACTTAGGATAATTTCGATATACTGAATCCAAAAATAATGTCCATTTCGAAATATAATATATATATAATTTCATAAATTAGATATTATTATTCATAACGGCTAGTTTGATCAGTTGTGGTGTGTGTTCGAACTCGATGTTGCGTACAACACACGCTATTACATTATTCAATGGGAAATGTACCGTAGAAGCTTGGGGTGTTACATTGTCCCCTCCTTCAAATAATTTCGTCCGAAAAATTTCTAGAATACTATCACATGAAAAGACATGTGTTGTTCTTCAACATTTGTTCCTCGGGTTCCCACGTTGCCTCTTCCATCTTATGGTTTCTCCATAAGACTTTTACCAGATGCATCGTCCGGTTTCTCAGTACGTGTTCCTTCATATCAAGAATCTTGACGGGCTCTTCGCAGTAAGACAGATCGGGTTCCAGTTCTAATTCGTCGTAGGTGAGTACATGTGTTGGGCCAGGCATGTATTTCCTCAATAGAGATACATGGAAAACATCGTGAAATTTGGAGAGACTTGGCGGCATTGCCAATCGGTAAGCTACAACCCCAATTCGTTCTAAAATTTCAAAAGGTATGATGTACCTGGGACTCAATTTACCTTTCATACCAAAACGTATGACTCCCTTCCATGGAGATACCTTCAGGAAACCATGATCACCGACTTGAAATTCCAAATCCTTCCTTCTATTATCGGCATAGCTCTTCTGCCTACTTTGAGCTGCTTTGATGTGATTTTGGATTACATTCACCTTTTCTATCGTTTCCTCCACCAGTTCTGGGTCTACAAGTTTTCTTTCACCAACATCATCCCAACAGGTTGTTGTTCGACATATCTATCCATATAAAGATTCATATGGTGCCATCTGAATACTTGAATGGAAGCCATTGTTATAGGAAAATCCTACCAGAGGTAAATATTGATCTCACAGACCCTGAAAGTCAAGTGAGCAGGATCTCAACATGTCTTCTAAGGATTGAATAGTTCATTCTAATTTTCCATCTCTTTGAGGGTGGTACGAAGTGCTAAATGAAGTTCAGTATCCAAGGCTTTCTGAAGACTTTTCCAGAATCTTGAAGTAAAACGAGGATCACGATCAGAAACAATCTATAGGGGTACTCCATGAAGTCTCACAACATCATCAATGTATAGTCTTTCTAGACGTTCCAGTTGTAGATCTTCTCTTATAGCAAGAAAATGTGCTGACTTGGTAAGACGATCAACAATAACCCATATTACATCGTTCCTTCTCGAAGTCCTTGGTATCCCCATGACAATGTTCATCGTAATATTGTCCCATTTCCACTCTGGTAAGGGAAGAGGTTGCAATACTCCACTAGGCTGTTGCCTTCCAGCTTTCACTTGTTGACAAACTATACATCTTGAAACAAAATCAAAAATCTCCTTCTTCATGTTGTCCCACCAAAAATGTTCCTTCAAATCTCTATACATTTTGGTGCTCCCAGGGTGTATAGAGAAATTGGAACTATGAGCATCATCCAACAATTCCCTTTTTAGATCAGGTATATCGGGAACACAAATCCTCTTCCCGAATTTCAAAATTACTTCTTCATACACAATGTCTCTCAATCTCCCATCATTAATAGCATTAAGCTTATTTTGAAATTATTCATCATCAGTCTGATGACTCTTAATCCTTTCTAGTAAAGATGGTTTCGAAAGCATTTGAAAAAGCATTGATGTTTCACCTTCCCTGGTTATGCCCATGTCCATCATCACTAGATCCATGAAAATTGGATCCCTTTAAATTCTCATATTGTTCAAAACTCCATGATCATTTCTGCTCAAATCATCTTCCACCTTGTTTGCTTTCCCTGGGTGGTAGTGTATCGTACAATCATAATCCTTGAGTAATTCAAGCCATCTCCTTTGCCTCATGTTGAGTAATTTTTGTGAGAAAATATACTTCAAACTCTTGTGATCAGTATAAATCTCACATTTTTTACCATAGAGGTAGTTCCTCCATATCTTCAAAGAAAAGATCACAACTGATAACTCAAGATCATGAGTACGATAGTTTTGATCAGGAATTTTCAACTCTCATGATGCATAGGTAATAACCCTATCATTCTGCATAAGGACACAACCAAGTGCTTTCTTCGATGCATCACTATAAATAACGAACCCATCATTCCCCGATGGTAGAGTCAATATAGGAGCATTGACTAATCTTCTCTTCAGTTCTTCGAAACATTCTTCACACTCTTTTGTCCAAAAAAATTTAACCCATTTACGTGTGAGCATATTTAATGGGTTTTCCAATCAGGAAATATTCTGGATGAAACATCGATAATAACCTGCCAAACCAGTAAAAATGCGTACCTCAGTTATATTCATAGGTGCTGGCCATTCTTGGATTGCCTTGGTCTTAGAAGGATCAACAGAGATTCCATCATTAGAGACAATATGGCCAAAAAAAGAAATCTCATGAAGCCAGAATTCACACTTGCTAAACTTCCCATATAATTCATGTCTTCTCAGAGACTTCAGGATAATGCGCAAGTGACTTTCATGATCCTAATAGATTTTAGAGTATACCAAGATATCATCAATAAATACCACCACAAATTCATCTAGATATTCCTTGAAAACTCTATTCATCAGATCCATGAATACAAAGGGTGCATTAGTCAATACAAAAGGCATTACAGTAAACTCATAATGCCCATACCTGGTTCGAAATGCTATCTTCAGAATGTCTTCCTTCTTTACACACAACTGATGGTATCCAGATCGAAGGTCAATCTTTGAAAGGTATTGAGCTCCATGAAGTTGGTAAAATAAATCATCAATGCGAGGTAGGGGATACTTGTTCTTTATTGTTATGGAATTAATATCCCTATAGTCGATACATAACCTCATAGATCCATCTTTCTTTTTAACAAAAAGAATAGGGGCTCCCCGTGGAGAAACACTAGGGAGAATAAATATCTTATTACTCAATTCCTCTAGTTATTTATTTAGTTCAACTAATTCTACAGTGGCCATTCTATAAGGGGTCTTCGATATAGGCCTTGATCCAGGAATTAAATCAATGGAAAACTTAACTTCTCATTCTGTAGGATGTCCAGATAAATCTTCCGGAAACACATCTACAAATTCTTTCACAACAGGTACATCCTCTATTTGAACAATATTTTCCTCACCCACAATAATTTCATTCTCTTCCTCCCCAATAATTGAATTTAGTTGAGCTACTGGGGGTGGATCTAGATAAGAATTAGGTGGTGACGATTCTGCTCTAATGATAAGGTGTTCCTTATCATCATCATCAAGAATCGTAACCTCCTTCTTCTTACAATAAATCATTGCATCATAGTACGAATTACAGTCCATACAGAGGATTATATCAAACTCAATCATAGGTATGACGATGATATCAGTAGATAAAGAACATTTATGTGCTCTAATGGGGACTGATTCGTAAAAATTTGTTGCAATGATAGTTCCCTTAGGAATTTTAACTGAAAACTCCCATGTTAAATCAAATTTGAAATAACTGATTTTCTTAGCAAACTGGGAAGATATGAAACAATGCGATGATCCAGAATCAAATAATGCATTTTCTAAACTTGAGGAAACCATTAAATTACCTGCCACCATGTCTTTTGGAGCGTCTACCTCAGTAGTTGTGATATCATAAGCTTGGCCTTGATCCCTTGGCCTTTTCTGAGGTAAGTTCCCCTGACGATTAGGACATTCATTTTCATAATGTCCCATCTCCCTGGCATTGTATCATTGAACATGGGTAGCTTCCTTCTTCCCTTTGCATCCACGAGCTTGGTGGCCTTTTTCACCACACTTGTAACAGACACCCATTCCCTTCAAGAAAGTACTAGGGTGTTTCATCCCACTTTTACCATAGGATGGATATTCAACCTTTCCCTTCATCCCCTTATTTCCATTCCCAGATTTCTCAGTAGATCTCTTCTTCTCATGCTTTGCTTTAAATTCATAAGACTTAGAGAATTCCTTTTCTGGTTTGATAGCACATGAGACAATGTCTTCGTACGACGAGAAGGATTGTGAGACTAATGCTCGACGGAGAAATGGTTTTAACCCATCAAATAAACGATCAATCTTACTTCTTGGGTTATGTATATAATCTCCAGCATACCTTGCTAACCTTGTAAAGTTAGCCTCATACTTTGCAACATTCTCATCCTCCTTTTGTCTCAGACTCAGAAATTGCCTTTCCATAACTGCTCGATGGTCACGAGGAAAGTATTTTCCTAAAAATAGATCTTTGAACAAACTTCATTCCATATTTGATACTTCATCATCTTCCTTCGTGTTTTGAATCAATGACCACCATTGATCAGCATCTCTAGTGAGGCGGTAAACTGCCATGATAACTTTTTCCCTTTTACTACTCCCTAAATCCTGAAATATTTTCTCTATAGAATTTATCCATTGCTTAGATACTAAGGTATTTTTACTCCCATTGAACGTTGGTAGTTGTTGCCTCAAAAATAGATCTAAGATTTATCCTCCACGCTGCGGATCAGGGTGCTCCATACGGGTAAGGTTATTATTCATAACCTGAGTGAGTTTTCCCAGTATGGTGATTAGCTGATCGACACCAGTTGCATCACCAGCTCCACTATAATTATCTTGAGCAGGAGGGTATACCCTACATGGAGTGCGTGCATCTATATGGTTTCCATTTCTTCCACTAGGATCCATTTCTAAACAATGGCATAAACTAGATCAGTTTATAAATCAAAATACATAATCCCACACTTATAAAACACATAACATAAATTGAACTATTTGTGTATATAATCCATAATCATAAAAAATGTTTTCTTTGAGGATGTATATACTCATAAACTTTTCATAATTATTTGTAAATAAAATGAGAGTTATCCTAAGCATATCCCCCAGGAGTGTCGTAACCAAGAGTGCAGCAAGGCCCGTTGTCGTGCACCGGTTCCCGTTCGAGTATATCTCAAAGTGGTGTTTTCGGGTTTTACCATAAGGTACATCTGTGCCAGAGCCACCTCTACCTGCTCGTATCCAGAGAGGGATGTATTGCTCGGAAATCTCACAAAATATCTACAATACCAAAAATTTAGGACATTCTTCTATACTAATCCTCAAAGTCCATCTTAGGTCTATGTGCTCTAATCAGTGTCTATCTAAATATATCTTCCAAGGTTTTTACTAAAATTCATCTGATACCAACTACAATTCCTAGACCCCAGTTACCCAGAGTCGGTGCATTATTACATAACATTGGCATGATCACAATAAAGATCAAATCTCAAAAGACTGATTGGTTTAGTAGCCTTGGAAACACTAGATATATTCATAACGTTTTACATTACATCGTGAAGTGAAAAACTACTAAAACAACATATTTTATCCATATTCCAAACTATTATCCCCTCATAATATCCTTGTAGGTCATTTATAATTTACGTCTTCACATCCTTGGAAAAATAAAACATAGAAAAGGGGTGAGCTCAAATGCCCAGTAAGGATTACAATATTGAATAAACTTTCATAAATAAGAATAAACATTTAAGGCAGTGTATAACTAAAACAAAAGCCTTTTAAACTTGAACTTCAACATTATTTGAAAAATAAAATGAAATAATGCCATTTACATATTCAAATGGATATTCTACTAATCGAATAATCAAATGCAATATCAATAACCGCTTTCATAATGATGGAATGCATAATGCCAGACTATCATAACCACATAGTCAATACCTCGTGCCAAGACTACAAATAAGTTTTTTTCAAGGCCTTGTTCCAAGACACTAGTTTGTCTCATTAGACCTACTGATGAATCTAGGAGCTATAGCGGGCTCCACACGTCACATAATAAGTCCAATGAATTCCCATATGAAAAGGTTTAAACATAACATAAACATTCATTTTAAAACTAGCATATGAAATGTAAATACTTCATACATAAACCATGAATGGTATAAAAATAAAACATCCACAGTCAAACATATCACAAAACCTTCAATACAATATATATGTTTTGCTTCATAATAAATAAACTTCAAATAAGCGTAAAATCCATCAAAGGATGTTGACATAGATGAAATCAAAACTCTTTTTATAGAAATATCTCTTTCTATTTTGAAATCATTTAAGAGTCATATATTTATAAAATAAAACATTTTCTTTGAAAATATTCTTATAAGCTTGTAAGGGATGCTTTGACGATTTTATAACGGAGGAAAATATCAGCACCCTCCGTATAAGGTAAGAAAACATTCTTACCTTAATTATGTCGAAAAGGTAAAAAAGCACCTTGTTTTGAAAATGATGGAAATATTCCTTTATAAACCTCTTATAAAAAGTCAAAAAAGGGTATAAATGACTTTAACCCATATTCTAGTAAATATTAAAAATGTTTTGAAATTCATTTTTAAGAAACATGGATGTGGATGATAAAAAGATCCCAGTAGATTATTACGTATAAACAACCTCGTATAATGAAGAGATTGTGAAATAAACCCTTACTATGTACTTTTCCTTGGTTGGGGTAGGTT
The DNA here is from genome assembly GCA_963277665.1 of Viscum album. Classification (NCBI taxonomy): domain Eukaryota; kingdom Viridiplantae; phylum Streptophyta; class Magnoliopsida; order Santalales; family Viscaceae; genus Viscum; species Viscum album. The sequence goes on from OY728129.1 coordinate 1,487,624,106, forward strand.
AGCCTCCTTTATAATGGTGAAATAATTGTTATTAAATTATACAATAATATGATATCATATATAATCTTTTAACATTGATTTGTTAATAATATCTTAGTATTATCGTCATTTCATGTGTTAACTTACTCATTTTATTTGATACGTTTTGTTACATAAGCCATGTTTGTTATCGATAGGATGTATCTTATTCATATCCAGAATTATATCAATTCCTTAAAAATTATTTTTAAATCAGAAAATGATAATTATACTTTAAGGGATAGGATGGAGAATGAATCTCATCACATTCGTGGAGACAGTAGTCCGTACGTACGCACGAGCGACAATATCATTGTTTTGAAATTAAAATAATATATAATTGGATTTTATAACATATATACAGAATCATTATCATGTTATATTTATTATTTACATTAGTTAGACATCATTATTATACCCATCCAAATATTAATTTATTGAATAACAATTACACCACGACGTGGAGACGGTAAGTCGTACGTATGCACGTATGGTGACATGTTATTCAAAGGATGGATAAAATACTGAATATGGTTATACCATATTTATAATAACATCACAGTATCTATAATATATTGGAGTTATTATTTTATAATGGTAATAACAAAGAAGGAAGAAGTGGAAGAAGAAATGAATTTGAAAAAGTGTGGTGAAAACATTACATCTTCTTCGGGTTCTTCGTTTTGATTTGATAAAAAGGGCTCTTAGGTTGGCTTTATGACTAAAGGAAGGCCTTTTTGATGAATTTAGGGATGTTTAGACAGTATTTGGGTAGATTTTAGCCGATCCAAAAGGCTTTGATGGTCTGAGTTAATGAGAAGGGTGAGTACCCTTTTATAAGAGGGGTGAGGGGCACCTTTGGAAAAGCTTGAAATATTATTATTTAATAAATTCATATTCAGTTGCTAATGGCTCCAAAGTGGATTATTTAAAGTTTAAGGTGGGGATAGGTCTAAATACACTAAACCAATAGAATTTAGACAGGTTTGGGTTACTATATTAACCTTATCATTATGTATTAACTCTTAGTTAATTAGTTTCACTTTTACAATGTCTCTTTGTAGTTTTATATTATATGGTTAATAAACATACTATATACATCCAAGAGACCTGAAAGTGGTCCACTAATGATAAACCTATCATTATACAAGTCTTTTGGCAGAACCATTGATTTTTAGGAATTTAATATCAGTTAATAATATAATTTGTTTTTAAAAACATTCTTTTATGTAAATTTTGACAATATTCAATAATTGATTTTTATGAACCTCATAACATAATGATTACGTAGAAAACAGTTACTTAAGTCACTCCTAACATATCATATTAACATAGAAAATTAGTTTAATTAATTAAAAGTCTCACATTATATTTCTTTGGGTATTTATAATATCAATTATTTTCATTTTTGACTATTATGGTAATTCCTGCATCATCATTGTGTCATAAATAAATTAAATTATTTAATATCTAAAAATTATAAATAAAATATCATTATGTAGTAAATCTTTTTATCTTTCTAATGAATATTTACAATAGAATATATCTTATGTATAACCCTATATTACAAATGTTTTAGTAAATAAACATTGATTTTAACTCTTTTAACTCTTCTTTAAATTAAATAATAATAAATGTTCTAATCAAATCCAATTGGACCTAAATGATAATATTTTATTCCAAAGGTTGTTTTTGGTCGAGATACACTTGTCCAATAGAATTAGGACATGTGTTAGGGTAATATTAATATCATTTTTTACTCTTAATTACCCTATTTACTTTTAACCGTGGTAAATTAAAGTAAAAATTTACTATTCACCAAAAATTATCTTCATCTCATTGAACCACATTTTACTCCTTGATATTAACCGTGTCTCTCCGATTTTTGAAATTCCAATCACAGAAGTGGTAAAATTATGTTTTATGAAAAATTCAATTTTTTAACTACTACTTAGTAGTTTCACTATTCATCAAAAATTGAAGTTTTTCAGAACAATGCCAAAATTTCACCCTAAGCTATAATTGATATTCTGAATTCAAAAATGATGTCTATTTTAAAAAATTCCATAAAATAATGTTTAATTAATTAAATTTATAATTAATTCCTATTGTGACAACAAATAGCATGTTTTTAAGAAACAATATATATCAAAAGACTGACAATTGTTTATGTCCAATTTCAAAGTGAAATTAATTATAATGAACACCATTCTATAAAATGGTAAAAATATATTATAATTATACTTTAAACCCACTGAATAATATAATTTATCACTATAACTTATTTTTATTAAAAACGTTGTTTTTAAGTATTTTTCACTATTCATAAAAATTGGACGTTATCAGAAAAATACAAAAAATTCAACTTGTGATAATTTCGATATTCTAAATCCAAAAATGAAGTCTATTTTGAAATATAAAATATATATAATTTCAAAAAGTAGGTATTATTATTCATATCGGCTAGTTTGATCGGTTGTGGTGTGTGGTAGAACTCGATGTTGTGTATGACACACACTATTACATTATTCAACGGGAAACATACCGTAGAAGAATGGGGTGTTACAGTGATACCACTGGAATTTTACCTTCATCATGAAAAGGGTCTCAGATATGTCCAATCGATACTAAACATCCAATTTTAACCAATAGACATATTTTCTTTGTTACAATACTTATGCACACCATATGGGACATTTTTTGTCATGGAAAATATCACATTTAAGGATAGTGATTTACTTCATGAAAACATGCATGCATATGTGAGATTTTTTACTCTAGTAAAATATAGATGAATAAATGGGAAATTATGGGATCTTCTTGCGATGAATGTATATGTTCCCCTTCCAATGAAAGTTTTCATATGTTTGTGACTTGGCATGAATTCACTTGAAAGGCTATCATGATCTCAATAAACCCATTGACATGTCCATAAGATCCCATGGAAATCCTCTTAACATGCTATTAATGTCTCAAAATACCACACATAATTCATATCTAATCATGAGATATATCTTCTATAGGAATCCTGATCACAAGAAGACTCGTAGAAAGTTTAGATTTATATCATATAAGCTCATCATAATGTCCACACTACTATGAAATATGCCTTTTATTGTTCAAAATATTCTAAACATGTCATTGACATGATTGTCTTCTGGTAACTGAAAATCATGTGATTCTCATAGGATGACCTGTGATATAATCTTGTGCCTCGTAAAACACAATAATATTCCACCGACTCCTACATATATTTGTTAGATACACTTAATTAAACTCATAATATAATTGGAGTTTAGATGACTATAAATACCTCTCCCTTATCATGAAACATCCATCCATGATTGATCTCACATAAGAGTGCATGATAAGACTTCTCAGAGTGATAGATCCCGAGATCTCAAAAGTATTCCGCTAGGTAAAATATATAAAATTCCTTATATTATATATCAAAATGGATATATTCTATGAATGAGCACTCTAAAAATCAGCCATAGGACATCAGGCATGTCATCCAAATTATTTTAATGAGGACCCACATCATAGAAGGATCCTATGAAGCCTAAAATAAACTAGAAACTAGAAAAACCATTGGTTCATAAGTAATGAAGGGTGGATTGAATTTTGAGAAGATTGGAGTTAGAAAAAAAATATGGTGATCCTCATACACTTCTCTTGAATAACTCAAATCATATGAAAACACCCAGAAATGTCACTAAAATCATGTTACTATCCCTTGATAAATTATTTGGATTATGAAATATCCCTTGGAAATGTCAAAGAAAGTTACATGAATCCCTCCGAGAATACTTCAAAATTAATTTGAAGTACATTGGGATTATCTTATTAATCTTATGATGTCCTCCATATATGAATCCCAATTTATGTCATTATTACAAGACATGTTAGTTAGGTCTCGCTTTGATACCAATACATGTCATCCTGTATCATGCAACCTCATCCGAACATGTTTCATAGGTCATTCAATACCCACCAACCATGTTATCCCAAATCATGCGATGTTATATAGACATGTCATCTAGGATCATGAAATTTCCTCTAGATAAGTTATCTTGGTCATGTACTACAATATAGATATTCCTTCTAGATCATGCAACATCACTTGGAAAATTCAACTGGATCATGTGATTGTCTATGGTCTTGTCCACTAAGAAAATAGGACATGTCCATACTTCCTCAGGCATGTCATACTAACTCTCGAGGCGCGTCATGAAGAGAATCATGTTGTGTCAAGATGAAATATCATGATACAATACACGTGCAAAATGGAAATATGAGGTAAATATATGTGTTCAAACCCCAAAGAGAAGAATGAGATGACTAAACTCATATAATGTAAATCATATTGTGTAATATACAATTAGAGGAAAGATATGAATACCATCATATTAGGGAAATCTTAGTTCATATACCTTGATAAGTGGTGTGATATGACTTCACCGTATAATTGTACACTTAGTGTTTAATACCTAATAATCTAGAATGATATGACTATCTTCATATTAGGTCAACCTAAGTGTGTAAGATGTAATCAAAGGCATGATATGACATCCAAAATATACGGTAAACATAATTGTGTATTCCCCTATTAGTGGAATGATATTACTTCCACTATATAAGGGAATCCTTAGTGTTTAATCTTTGATCAGTGGTTATATACGATTTACCCTATTTTAGGGAAACTTATGTGTGTATACACTGATCAACGGCCTGATATGAGTTCAATCATAAAAGAGAAACCTCAATGTGTAATCCCCAATTAGGATAATGATATGAAATCCCCTATATAATGGAAACCTAATTGTGTAATCCATGATCAATGGTATGATATGAATTCTCCTATATATGTTAGTTCACATTTTCGTAAGCCCTAATCAAACTGAACTATGAGAAATCTGATTTCATCCACAATTAGGATATGTAGGATGAATTCCTATTTCTCTATCTCTAAGATAAATCTTCCCTAATGTAAATCCAAACATGTCTCTAAAATTAAAAACACTATGACCCAATATCTCACTTGGGATGACCATTCAACCTAATCCAATATAAGATTGATATGGAAAAAGAACTATGATGGGTCTGATTCCTTCCATGATTAGAATACATATGAATCCTTTTTCGATGCTCGATATAGGTATTATAAATCCCAACGGTCCCCCTATTTCATAATTCCCAAATCCATATACTGTGAAAATGATAACACGATAACCTTTTTCCATGCAGACATAAGAATTTAGAATGCTCATCGCTCACTCATCATGAATGTACACTAATAACATAAACCTTAATGTTAAATCCTTATTCCATGGATTTATTACCCCATCATAATATACGGGAATTCACTATGGGTCTAGTCCCAAGGGTGTGATTGAAATACTATAACTCTAATTCCTTCCATAATCAGAAAATATAAAATGCACCTCAAAGGCACGAGCTTAATACATGGTTCCTACATAACCTCGTATATTTCCATTCCATATGACGGTAAACTACATGTGTTTATCAAACTATATGTTTTCTTACTCCTACTATAAAAATGATACATATGGTAACTCATAGAGTTTTAATCCGATTCATGACATATTAACCATCTATCTATAAGGATGTAAACTGTAGTGTCTCTAGTTATATGTTCTCAAAATAAAGAAATCGACCTATTAATGTCAATTGTAGAATGAAACAAGGATACATATAGAAAAAACACACTAACAAACTCCCCTTTATGCATAAAATAATTAAACCCATATACAATTTATTAGGGTAACCTGTTCGGTAATGGAATTAGTAAGATATTGACGATCCAATAAGAAAATTGTAATAGAGACCCATAATTGGATAAAATTACCCTCAAATGTATTTGATGAGCATGATCACCCAGCATCACAACCAAAGTTAGTTCGTAAGTTCCATTAGTTCTGACACCCCTCTTGAGCGCAGACACCCCATGGGTGTGTTATTGTATATTACTCCTTAAGAATTTAATTATTAAAAATGTTGTGATTAATTCTTTGAATATTTCATGGATTAATTAATTTTTTCACCATTTTAGTCGATATAAAAAATCATAATGGAACCTCTTATGTTTTTTGTTCATTTCTATAATATATTTCCATTATATAATCACATTCTAAAATGAATATTTGGTTCAATGAATTTTTTATATTTTAACGTGATGCTTAATTTATTCAATTAATTGTTTTTAAGGGATGTATTTTTTTATAATAAAACCCCTCAGATGAGGCATGATGTCATTGAAATTACTATGTGGTGTCTAGTTATTGAAAAAAATGTTTCTTAATTATTATGTGTTTCAAAAATGTTTTATTCCATATTTTGATAATAGTAATTATTTGTTAATTGAATCCATGATGTTAATAAATGTATTATATGCCCTTTTATAAATGTTAAGTGAATAAAACCACCATTGATGTGATTGGTCTCTTTTATAAATTGAATGACATGGCCTACACCTATATAATTGATAAATGATCCAAGAACCTCATAAGTGATACGATTTCATTAATAATGGGATTTACCAAGTAGGTAATATTCTATTAGACAATGGTCCCTCTAATGTTCCTTCTATTTCATTATAAAATGAATTTCCATGTTTGATAGAATAAATGGAATGTATTAAATTGAATAACATGTACATAATGGAATGAATTCCATGAATTAAGTAATTGGTTCAACTGGAATGTAATTTAATTGGGTGGTATGAACACACCCCTTGTTATAAATATGTAAGACTAACTTTTGATAATTTTTAGAACTTTGATTCAATTAGTTAGGATTAGGCTTAATAAATGTAAAAAATGAGGGGTAATTCCACATAGATACTTTAAAAATATGAATACACTTTAATATATGAAGTGGAATGATAGTATGGGTTTTTATGAGAGTTATGGTATCATGCACCCTTATATTAGGTGTTGATAAAGACATATCACACATATGACACTATTTGGATGGTGGTCATGATGCACTGTGTTCCATGTTGTATGTGTCGTCATGATGTCACACATATAGCCATAAGTGTCGACATAATTTCACACTCACCATCACGAGTGATGAGCATGACATCTCTAATTCATTATAATATGTAGAGAATGTACCCTTCTACATGAGAATAAAATCTAGTTTAGGATGGTTATGGAAGACTGATTTATTTCCTGGTCCATCCAACAATTAATATTCCAGGTATATGGACTCTTATGCCCGCATATACATGTTTCATGTAGGTGGACTCAATATATAACAAAAATATGTAAATATTATTACTATATACATGTGTTTATTGACCGAGTCATCTTTTTGGTAATGAGAAAAAGATGTTAGAGATAGGATTTCTATAAGCACCCAAGTCAATGTGTTTTTATATATTTATTCAGAAATGATTATTATTATTCTATATATAATTGAATACTGCTTTAAATTATATTCATAGACCATATTTAGTTGTAAACACCATGGGTGGTAACCTACTATGAATTATATTTTACACCCTTATTGGGACGCCATAGAAATAGGTTAAATAAGTTGATATCATGTTCGTAGGACCACAAACTATTGATTGTGAAGTCATGCTTGTACCTGGGAATTATGATCATTGAACTGAGCTGGAGCTTAAGATGCTCATGGATATTTACATTATATGGTTTTTATGTTTATTTTTTTACCATAATGTATCATGGTGTATTTCTGCTATTTTATTTATGTATCATCATTTTGAAATTCATTAATTATTTTACACATTAGTACCATTCATATTTTATTCTTCAATTTAATTTGTTCCTCCATATCTCTATATATAATATATTACTTCATCCACTATTTTCTATATTTACATTCTAATATTTAGCTATGATACTAAGTTCATAACGGTATAATATCCCCATTATCACATCCTTAGACCCTAGATGCTAGTTTGCATCCTCTAGTATATAAGGAGGGGCATTTGAGGTTATGTGACCCAATGATCTCGTGAATAGTTTGGTGGACAGCTGGGTCAGGTCATTACATAGTCGTATCATTGGATTTTTTACCCTCTTTTGTATCATTAATTTTATCAACTGGATATGAGAATATGAATGTTTTATAACTTTTTTAAATAGTGATTTCGGGTAGCGATCATACCATGTATGGGGAAAACTACGTGTGGATAAGCATGGGACAATAGTTTTTTCTATTTGTTATTATAATAGACTATGATTTCACCTTGAGTGAATGGTTTATTTCACACTGATTATTTGTTTATTGAATTTATGGAATTTTATCATTGTGATAGTATGGAAAAGAATTAGTATAACATGCATAATTATAGAAATATTTAAATTAACATTCCATGCATACACCACTATGTAGTAGCATTTGCAAGGGGGCTACTTATTGTGATTTTTTGACAATTGTGGGAATTGTTCGTTATTTTAACAAAATTAATAGATATGTACAAGTGTAGGTATTTATTTATCATTATTTTTATAACATTTTGGGTTATTTATTTATCATGATGATCTTATACCATGATTAGGAAGTTATATAATAGTATTCTTAATATACATAGCATGTATTGTAGCACCCGACCACAGGTAGACCAGAGGCGATGTCTGTTAATTATTACATTGCAAGATTACAAGGAAACAAGACCTGAAGGACCATTTAGATTTGTATTATTCGAAAGAAATAAAGATAAATGGGTAATGTATTAAAAAGGATTACTCTAATTAAAAAAATAATTTTTTATTCTAAACAAATAAAAAATTAGGATTACTCTAATCCATCTAGAAAATCCCCATTGTTGGTGCAAAAATATTTTAAGAGGAAATGAAAAATCCAAGAGAACACCAACTCCAATGAGGCTGGCTCACGATTCATGTTCACATAGCCCCACAACACCGTGGTTGGCATGAATAATCCTACTTTTAGATGTTGTCGTGAAGCAAAGATGCAAGAGGATCCATGATCTGAAATACTTTTGTGAATCCTCCACTAAGAAAAGAGATAGGAAGGCTCTATGATCTGAAAAACGTTTTCAAATCCGCTGTGATGAAAGAAGAAGGGAGGTTCCATGATCTGAAAGTCTTTTGCAAAGACACTGAGAATCAAAGAGGTGGTAAGCTTCGTGATTCGAAAGAAATTGGAAAATCCTCCATGATGAAAAGTGGTAGGGTGATCCAAAATCCATAAGATATTTGTGAATCCTCCATGAAGATATGAGGCGAGATGCTTCGTGGGTATGACAAAGAGCGGCGTGGCCTCGCATCGCACACTCCCTGATTCGCACTGCCTCTTGCCTATAATTACTTGGATCCCCTCGATCCCAAAAGACAGATAATCCGTCCTATTTCCATCTCAGTTCACAAATCATGAATCACATTCTTCTCTATGAAAAATGATCTCTTCAATGTACTTTTTCCTCAGGAACTACCTTTCATTTGACATAAACACAACCCCTCTTGAAGTAGGGATTCCCTTCATGTAGCCCACATAACTTAGAAAAGGAAGGAGATCCCTAAGGGGACTCTGGTCTTCACTTAGCATGCATGATTCATGAAGTAACTTTGATGCACAAGTGAAACACACACTATGACAGGGTCATTGTGCTTCGTGAGGCACATTGCTTTGCAGTGTTATGCTTTACAAGGCACCCTTGCTTCGTGACACCCTACTCTATTAGAGCCTTTCTAATTTTCTAGCACCCTGCATGTGGACCTATACCCTATTCCAAGGGTAGTCCACCCTACATACTGAAACATACCCCTTTTCAAATCCCCTTCACTACATGGATCACCAGAGCATCATGAGACCTCTTCATGTGAACCCCCTTTCTCCATAACCCCTTTCTCTGTATGACCCACTTGGTTCAAAAGAAGTAATTTCAAGGTTCATTGGGTGGTGTTTCACGTTGAGTTTCATAGCCTCATGCTTCTTCTCATAGGCATGATAACGACTATTGAATATTCTCATAGCCATGCTAATGTGGTCCCGTTAGTGGATCACTCAACGACACCCACTCAACATGGAATTACTAATGCCTTCTCTTCCCCAAGGGTGGATAAGAATCAGTTATGAAAATCATAGGGGTGTGCAGGGAACCTACATCATCTGAACTGTAGGATTTATAATTCAAAGAACCATTATCCTTAATAAATTATGTTAATCTTTTGACTCACCTTGTGCCTTCTATGTGAGGGTACCCACCTTAGACATTCTCCACACCCGCTCATCTCTATGGGAGTGAGATCATCCTCACATGGAATGAAATCTTTTTTTCTAATTCGGTTCCTATCTGTGGGAAAAGGAAACCATATTGTTGTATTCCCCTAGCCTTTCATGTAGGAGGAATCACCCCTACTCATCCTCTATTAATTAGTGCCAAAGCCTAAGAGGCAATATGGGAACATGGGACTTCGTTATCCTGTCATTGTCCATCTTGGATTTGCCTCCACTAATCCCATATCCATGAGTAAGTCACAATCTCTATCTCTCTGGGAAACTAACCATGCGTAATCACATGTTTCCTAGTTGGGCCATTAATTGCGGTTATGACCCACTCCACTTCCCACAGACGCACCATGCACAATGTGTTCATCAGTTCTTTGCTTCCTTTTGTTTCTCAAACTGAGCATGACTCACATGGGCTTAGATTAATCATAATCCATGATATGACCACTTGGAGTCATTATAATATAATCCCTAACTCTGCCAAACCATGTGGACTTTTCGCTTTGCTAAGGCATGGTAGGTAGGAAGCCCCCTTGAGGTTCAAGCCCAAAAAATTCTTGTCCCGACCCCTTCAGGTCGATTCACCAACTCTATTAAACTACATGGACGATGACCTATTCCAATGCTATATATGTAGGAAGATTCCATGAGGATTAATACCAACACCTACTGGTTCTGATCCCTTCACATCAGTACCCCAAACTCTCCTGTACTATGTGGACTTCAATCCTTGCCAAGGGAATGTACAGAAAAAACCTCCAAAAGGTTCAAGCCCAACACCTACTGGTCCGAACACCTTCACTTCGGTTCACCAAAATATCCCGAACTACATGTACATTGATCCTTTCCAAGGAAATGTACATAAGATGCCTCTCTGAGGTTCAACCCCAACACCTACTGGTCCCAACCATTGCACATTAGTTCACCAAAATTCCCCAAACTATGTGGACATTGATCCCTGCAAAGGAACGTTATGTAGGATTCCCCCTTGAGGTTCATGACCAATAGTTACTTGTCCCAAGCCCCTTAACGTTGGTTCACCTACATCCTGCATGATGTTAAACTGCATCCAACATCCTGAACAACATGGACATTGATCCTTACTAAGTCAGCGGTTGTAGGAAGCCTTCCTGAAGTTCAAGACCAATACACCTCAGTCCCGACCACTCCACAACTGCCCACCCTCGTCCTCTATGATGTTAAACTGTATTCCCTTTTTACTGACCAAGATATTAAACTGAACCCATTCGAACTATGTGGGTTTTGATCCTTTTCTCCTAGGAATGGTAAGTATTAATCATCCCTGATTTCCAACCCCAATGGACGATAAGCCTTTGTGTTCCCCAATTAACATCAATCCCTTGTGATCCCAAACCATCGGTAAGCCATTGGTGCCCCATTTAATGGAATATAATGGTGTCACCCAACCCACAGAAAGCTGTTGTAGTATGCAATCAATAGTAAACCATTTAATTCCCCCTATTTGGGACCCACATCTCTAGTCTGCCCCCCGAGCGTCATACCATCACCAGGCTACTAGTCACATGTAAGCCCTTGCATGTCATAGGGTCGATTTCCTCAGAGTACACCATGATTCTATTCACCCCATTCAGAAACTATGTGGTTTTTGATCCTTGGAAAGGAAGGGTACGTAGGAAGCCTCCCTGAGGTTCAATACCATCACCAATTCCTCACCATAGTTTTTCCCTCGAGCCTATTTGTTCTGGGAAGGTCATGCCACAATTCGGAGGTTCCATTTCCTTTGGGTTGCATCAATACAGGTTGCCTCCATAGGTGTCCCATCATCTCTTATGTGAACATTGATTCCCTACCATAGGGATATATAAGAAGTCCCATAGAGACTCAATCCAAATATCACCATCACTCATATACAATTCCATACCATTCATCACCCATTCTAAAATGATCTATATCCATCCAGATGCTTACCCGGGCCGCCATGTCCCGGTGAGATCATGTCATCCATATTATCGCTACTCCTTGCAGTAATCAGGTAACTAACCATGCATTATCCCTAACATAAATGTTCTATCCTAAGGTTATAAACATATTATACACTCTTATTAGTGTTCTGATCAGTGTTATATATCCCCTCTAGATGTATAAATCACGGTATTCCCCGTTTTAAAGATGGGAAGCTGAGGAAAAACTAATAGACATGCATATGGGATATAATTCCTCATATTCAATGTGGGATGCCTCCAGATTTCTCACCCTCAAGAATCCCTATCAAAAGGGGATGAAACCCAAATGCGCTAGTGTTCTAGAGTCCAAACATGCCAGCGATTTCCAATGTGACTACTCCCCTGACTGATGGTTTTATCTCTGGCCAGACTCATTGGAATGTCCTGACCGAAGCAGCATAATTAACAAGCATCCATGAAGACATTGCACTGGGAAGAGTTTCACAAACAACATATTAAGTCTATGAGGGAGACCCATACTAGGTGACGAGTATTGAGGAGAAATCCTCAGAATGAGGAATCGACGTCGCATCATGCTCTTTAGATTAATGAGAAAACATTACTAAATAAGGAATGAATGATGTATTCCATTGGAATGTTTGAATGCGGGGTAACAATCAGTGCATCCTCAATAGGTGGTTGCACACCACAGTGAAAGCATCAGAAATAGAAATGATGAACCTGACATAAATTTCTTACCCCCAATGTAGATGTTAATATTCCTCAATACATCAGTGGATTATTGTGTCTCTGGATCCATGAATATGGTGCCAGGTCCCATGGTGAAAATAGTGGTTCTAGCATGAAACTCACCCAAAATTGTGGTACAAGAACACTGGACATCCCAGATTGAGACGTTGTCTATAGGGATCCTTTGTTACATCCATGGAAGATGGAATGACACTGGGGAATTTGAAGACTATTTCCTTCTTTCAACACAATTGGTTTAATCTCATTACTTTGAACGACACAACATGTAGCGAGAGGAAATCCATCGACTCCCACCCACTATTGATGGGGAAGTTGAAATGTTATTGAGGAAATAGAATGTGGCCTTCTCCCTCCCATGGAATCCACTATGTCCACGGCTACTGGGTGCCCACACCCCATCTCCACTTCTAAAATAAACCAGTAATGGGTGATAAATTACTTCATTCTATGATAAGAAGAAGAGGGGATTATCCCAGCCTGGGATATGGCCCAACAGGACATAGTGGCTTCTGCACATCACTACCACAACCACCCCCAATGGACATGCATGGTGCCACTGCTCCCCACTCTGACGCACAATTGTTTTGGAAGACACTCCCTAGACTGCATTGATGACTCCCTCCCCTACGTTGATGAGGTGTGGGATTTATGGGTTAGCCCTGTAGGAATCAAATTCCAGGGGATCCCATGGAGGGATTCCATTATACCACATCAACTCTGCCACCAAACCCCATGTGTTGAGGAGCATGTGTGCTATGAACCTTCATCAATGGCCCTAGTCCGATTAAGCCGATGATATCATCGAGCTCAAGATAGGGAGGAAACCCACAAAGGGGAGTCAATGTCAACGAATAATTTGGCTCATGTCAGTGTTGTTGTATAAAATATGTTCCCTTTTTATGCTTATTAGGGGTGCTCATACACCCATCATGGATTGAGGCCCCAACCGCCCCATCGGTAGGCAGGGTCGACCCTCTTGGTCTCTGATGCTGGTAGTGCCCCATACGGGCCAACCCGTTGAAGAGATACAGCATACGGAGGTCCTCCTCGTACCATCACCATTGAGATATCAAGTCTGTCCCACTCCAATTCTAGGTTTGAAGGTCCTCCTCGTGCTGACATCAATCCAGACAAGGGTCCCCCTCCCCCACCCCCACTATAGTGGCTCTTAGAATGAAAGAATTATCTGCACACATGACCTCAGGTATGGAGCTGTTCCTCCTGTCATAGGTCTCCAGTGTGAAGATTATACCCATCCTATCAATCGTCATCATAGGAGTCATCCCCATGTCTTTACAATTGATGACAAATTTCCTCCTCATCCCATAAACCAAAGTAGCGGAGGTTTTCCTCACATCATAAACACCTAGCACAAAGTCCATACACTTGTTCTTCTCAACCAGTTCGAGGACTATCCTCACACCGTTGTTAAAAGAGGAAATAAGCATGGAGACCCAACCAAGGCTCCCAACAACTCTAGTAGTGGTCCTACCTACTTCAATACTTTTTGCTAAGCTTCCATCTGTGAGTCATTTTGTGGACACGGGGGTCCTCCACATATTCCCTTTGACATATGTTAAGGTGGTACTCGCACCCATGCTTACCTATTTGGATGTAGTCTGCGCCCTTGCACCAGTTCGACTAAAGGAAATCCTTGAACCTAAAATATTCCATGTCCCGAAGAGCTATCCAGCATAGGAGGGCTGGTAAATTCCTCTGTAAAAATAATACTGAGAACATTCAGTGCACAATTAAAAATTTCTACTTCTCAAATTCTGTGGAAGAATATAATTCAACAATGGAAACCTCAACTCGATCCTCTATGTTGGGGGATGGGTCATGGATTAGGCATACCATCCATATATGTTTGAAATGCTTGGTCCATTGGATCCCTCCCTCCCTCAACAGATATATATAGGAGGATGAAGATTTGGAATCTCCCTAGGGTCTGGCCACGCAATCACAACCAACATCGCCATGAGAACTCCCTACCTCGACTATAGATCACAAAGAGTTATTTTGGGGACATATGGATAATGATCAACAACATGTTCCATCGCCAGCACTCATAGTCCCTATGCCCAATATTGTAGTCTCCAACCCACCTTATCATGATGTGGTGTCCATGTCATTGCACACTTCAGAGCATAGAACAAGATGTGGTGGCTTGTCAGCCGAATCGCCATATTCTCCACCATCCAACCTACCGTCTTAGTAGTCTGCCTTAGTAACACTATGGATTTCCAAGATGCTTCAAATCGACTAGTGGAGAAACCACGGGAAAGACCCCAATTCTATGTCCAAGACCTTGTGTGGAATTCCTTCAATAGAGTAGTTCCCATCGGTGTTTTGGCCCGTCACAATGCTGGTTTTTAGTGAACCCTAATCAATAACCATGGAGGAGGTTGGATGCTTTAACCCTACCCTATTGGAGATAAATATTCGTCTTTCTCACCAGCAAGTGGATTACGCCAATATTCATGCACACTTTGATGACATTGTTCAACTGTGATATTATGTTGATATAGCCTCAATCCTCATGGCCCAACATCCTAAGTCACCAGGCCTCCATAGGAACCTCCAAAAATTATACGTTCAGAGTATTAAAGTGCTCTGCATGATTATCAAGGAGGATTCCCCCCACATTCATATCTTTGGTTGGGGGATGTACATGGCCATCCACTTATGTTCTATCTGCTTCTTGGCTGAATTGCTTTGATATATTAAGGATATGCCTCCAATTAGAGTTGTAGTTAGCATGACTGATTTATCAGAGGAATAGATGAAGACAATGATCTGTGGAGAAAACATACTCTCTAGGGTGTTCCACAACTTATTGGATCCATTGGGAAGGTTTACTCATCGTAGAGAAACGAACGGGGTCTTTTCATTCCCAATGATTCATTAGTACTCATCCGGAATCCCAATAAGGGGAAAGAGAAGCTCAAATTCGTCAAACTCTCAGAATCGCATAGCTCAGTAAAAAAGATATATATGACCCCAAAAAAGCTATGTTAATTCCACAACTCTCATATCACTAGAATATAATTAATTACCTCCTTATTTTACATGTCACGAAGCAACAACTGCACTATGGTGATCCTCAACCAGGGCAGTAGGTGAAGGCATAACTCCCCCCCTGTGAATTCCCTCCAAGAGCCCTAACCATCCTGCTAATGAAGACATGATAGAGGCCAGATTATATGGAAATAGGGATCAATATCATTCACCAAATCCACCTGATAGGCATGGTAAACCTTAGGACCAATCTTAGGATCCCCAAGATGCTACTCAAGCCATCCCTTCAGCTACTCCGTGATCTGTTGGGCCTGCATATCATGTTGAAGAACCTATAATTACAGTAGTGGTCAGAGATGTTAATCAATATAGGAACCCCATCCCAAATGATCTGATGGAGACACTCATTGCTCGCCTTGAGGAATTGGATACTCTTCAGGTGGAACTATTGTATGAGAAATAGCCATATCCGTCATGGGTGGATGATATACCAGCACCCTCGAGATTCATAAATCCGAACTTCTCCCCCTTTAATGGGATATATGATCCACTATGGAATCTGGCCCAATTCATCTTGATATGTGGATCCAGGCCAGTAACTCAAGCACAAAATGATTCCTCCAAACTCTAATACTTCGTACAAATATCAGATGGACATGTGTTGGTCTGGTATAACCAGTTACCCATCAGGTTGGTCGCTAGCTTGGAAGAAATACATGGACAGTTCCACTACATGTTCTACTCTACGATCTAGAAGAAGAGTATTGTGGACCTCCTCATGTGTAAGAAGAGGCCTGAGGAGCATGTCCCATACTTGGTTTGCTAGTGGAATGGTCTCACTATCTCATTTGATATTCCACAAACCAAAGAATAGTTTCGTGCAATGTGAGTGGGGAATGTCATGACCTTACTTTCCCCATCTCTAATTACCCAAAATTTAACTGGAGGATTTTGATACTTATATGGTATGGTTTGGAGTCTAGAGTAATCCTTGTAGCAAGCAAAGAAGACAAGTTTGTTGGATCCTGCAATTCCTATGATAAGGATATCTATGGTTGAGTCCCCTGTTGTGGGCCAAATAGAGGCCCCTATGAAATGATAGTTTTTACAAGTGGATCCACCTCTACATCCTCTCTATGTCCTACCACCAAAATCGATGCCTCTGGACCAGCAGAACCAACCACAAAATCGATAGGTTCCCCTGCATAATGCACCGACACCACCCCAGAGAGATAACTAGTTTCCGCCTCCTCGACTTGCTTTTACAACCCCTAGTTAGGGCCAAACTCACAGCACCCCCTTCCCCATCAAGAGAAACTGGACTTACTCATTCAATGAATAGAAGGTCCCAAATTATTTCCAAATTACCTTGGAATATGAAATTATATGGTTTCCCGAATATAGTAGAGCACAAGAGGAAGTCCTCACCGATCGCCCCAATTACTGACCCTATCACTAGATCCTATGGTACACCCTAAAATAGTGATATGTGTCTAAAAATGTCTTCAAGACTAGGCTGATATCAACAAAGTCATGTTAGGGCCCACTTGGGAACATGCGTCAAGTGTTTTCGTGAAGCCAGACAATAGCAGTTACATCAATGGGGAGCGACATCGGGTTTCTAACCGTAGATCCCAGAAGATAGATGACCGGATAGCTCATAAGGAATTCCCCCATGTCCATTGTATTATCCATGCACATCTTAATGGATCGGATCCTTTAAAAGGAATTGCATCATCCACAACCAGTACATATACATCAACGACTCACCCTTCATCTTCCCTAATGATAAGGCATCAGCGATGCAAGGGAAAACAATGTCCCTCACTGAAGATGTCTTCATAACGTACTCTCAGCAACATCATGCCCCCATAAATGGAAATTACTCCCAGAATCTATCCAATAGTGGAGTATTATTCAAGTGACAGTCAAGGGTAAGCCCCAATTAACAATGTGGAGCTAGTAAAGCCCTACATGACTCCCGGCGTCATGGAGTGCTAGACAGATCCAACCAATATACCCAGCTATCACTAGCATCAATGGAGACATGACTATATGGGTCAATGGAGAGACTCGGTCAGTACCTCTAGCTAGGCTATGCATGACCTCGAAACAAGAAAGTAGGCCCAGTGAAGAGCTCAACATGCGCAACCATCTTATGTAGTGTCAGAAGGTCCTTCTTCACCACCGTCTGTATTTCTTGATCTTGAAGAGCCTCCCCAACCACACTGTTATTGGCCACACACTGTTACAGACTGGTCTCATTTATATGGCCCTCGACTGGTAGTCACTCAACATGATACAACTAGTGAGCAGCAGGATGTACCAAGCACCATCTAGTCATCTGTTCATCAGGAAGGGCTACTCATTACCACTATTGTAGAACGACCCCCTATAAGAAAAGGTTCATGCTTGCCTAAAAAGTAGGATACTCTCAAGAATCATTCCCGTATTATGGAAATTCTCTCTCTCTCTCTATCTTTCTTAAGGATCTTCACCTGTCGGTGGATATGCATGAATCCCTTGCTGAGTCTTTAATAATCCCCCTGTAGATTGAGTTGGAGGTTTCAACAGCAGAAGCCTTCCTTGGTGAGGAAGTCGAGCATTCTGAATACATGGTAATTATCTCATTCTCCAAAGAATATGAAGGTTTCCCATAAATGGTCACATCCGACCATTGTACATCACTTACCACATCATCAATGTGGAGGTTCATCATTGTCTTATCGACACAGGCTCTAAGATCAACCTAATATTCACCCAGACCCTCTGAAGGATGGGGCTATCTGAGGATGAACTAATTCCCTCTGACATGAAAATTCAAGTTTTTGATAGAACGAAATAGACTTTGGTCACCAATATGCACATGAAGTCCATGTTCGGTGGGCTGGTATCCAACACCATATCCATTGTTGTCACATAAGACAATGCTTACAACATGTTGATGGTTTGGCCATGGCTTCACCAGTATGAAACAATACCTTCATCGTATCACCAGTTCCTTATATACCCCCTTAATATTGGAATGGGAGTATTCCAAGGTGACACACCTCCCTTTTCCCCTTTAGAATCCCTCTATCTAGATGATGACTATTATAAGAGCGAGGACAAGAAGATTCAGGATAATGATGTTGAACATGCTACTACTATGACCGACCAGTGGATATATTTGTATAATGCCTACAACATTCCAATCCATCAATTAGAGTCTATGAAACCAGATATAGGGAAATGATTTATTGTTTCTAGAATGAGGGGGGTGCACATTACCATGTCTGTGAGATTCCAGAAGATCACCTAGTTTCCATAAATGCATCATGCTTGGGTGATCCCAGAGCCCCTTACACCCATAAGATATTGGGATGTCCACCCCATGGGAACAAAAATACGCTATACATGTTTGTTTCTCCAGGAAGGGACAAACTGGCTCAAGCTGACACACCACTATTACATTGATATAATCAATCAAGGCCCCTTATACTGGAGACCAAATGGGATTGGATTGACATATTTCATTTCCATGGTTTTGGTAGAACATGAGTCCCTCAATGTAGTTTCTGCCACCACTCAGGCTGGTACTAGTCTCCCATCAGGATCAGTTGACTAAGAGGAAACTCCTTCAATTAAGGGACCCTCCTCAATAGGTGAAGATGATGGTTTAGGGGATGCTCCTCCTACATTAATAAAGGGTGTCTCCTAATTGATAAATGAATTTTTACAAGTGAACCTTTATAGTAAGATGTATCTAAAAACCACATTGGTGAGTGTCGCTATGCCTATCGATGTTAAACAACAGAAACTTTACTTCCTGAAACAGCACCGTGATGTATTTTCTTAGAGTTATGATGAGATTTTGGGGATAGATCCTCTGGTATCCTACCACCACCTATGTCTCCCAGAAAATTACCATGTTTTTATGTAGCCTCCAACATCGATACACCCTTCTCATGGTGATATTATTGAGGCCAATTTTGATAAGCTCATCAGAGATAATTTCTTCAAGGAGATCCCGTACCCCATATGGTTAGCCAAAATTGTGCCCATTATGAAGAAGAATAGACATATTAGAGTATTCATTGACTTTTGAGGTCTCAGTCGCCACTATCCAAAGGATGATTTTTCCCTTCCCATGATGGAGTTAATGATTGATTCCACCACTAGGTACCACTCCATCTCCTTAATTGATGGATATTTTGGGTATAGCCATATCTCAATGGCTCCCGATGATTAAATGTCTACAACATTTAGGGTACCATAGGGAACTTTTTGTTAGAATGTCTTCCCCTTCAGTCTGAAGAATGCAGATTCCACCTATCAGTAGAATATGCATGACATATCTAAGCCAAGCCTTGGGAAATTGGTGGAATTCTACGTGGGAGATCGTGTGGTCAAATCTTGATAGTGTCCGGACCATCCCAAGACCATGAGAATGTGTTCATCTTCTTATGTTCTATCTATCTGAGGATGATCCCAATGAAGTGTTCCTTTGGGGATACCTTTGTAAAGTTTCTCATCTTCGATTTAAAATATAGGGGAATGAACATCGACCCATAGATGATCAAGGCCATTAGCTATATTTATCCCTGCGTAAAATTTTGGGGCTTCAAGGATTTCAAGGCCACATTAACTACATACGCCGTTTCCTCTTGAATTTGGTTGGGAAATGTAATCCCTTTTCTCACCTATTGAAGAAAGAAACAATCTATGAGTGGGATGAAAAATGTGAAACTCCGTCAGAGGAAATCATGCAGTATCTACTCCAACCTACGTTATTGAGGCCACCTATTTTTGGAATGCCTCTGGTCTTGAATTTCAATACATTGGAATGATCTCATGCTACCCTTCTTTCCCTGAAGAACAATGAGGGGATATAGAATAGTCTCTAATATCTCAGCTTCATGATCCTCGATACAGATACTAGAAAATCATCTATTGAGAATAGTAGTCATGCACTGGTATATGTTGAATATTAATTATGACATTACAGGTAGCACCATGAGGTATAGTTGGTGTCCTGAGTGGATCAGCTGAAGTACATCCTGAACTGCACATTTTTGACAGGAATTCTAGCTCAGTGGGAAATGATCCACCAACAGTTTAACATCAGTTTTTTACCTCAGAAGCCTATCAAGGGGAACGCATTAACAGAATTCCTTACTGCCCATCCAGCCCCCACATAACAGTCTCTGGACCTTTATTTTCTCATAGAGGTAATCCTCTCAGTGAAAAAAGATCTTCTATGGTGGAAAATGAACTTTAATAGTGCTTCCCATATCCTTAACAGAAGATGGATCATTGGATAAGATCACAACAGAGTAGGATTGGTATCGTCTTCATTACCCCAACATAGGCCATTCGGCCATATTTACTCTAACTGTCCAAAGGCTCCACGATTAATGAGGCAGAGAATCAGGCTATCATCACTGGCCAATAGTTGGCCCTTGATATGGGAATTCCCCACATTCATGTGAAAGGGACTCTAAGCTAGTCCTCATGAAAATCAATGGTGATTATGTCGTCTGAATGAGAGAACTCGTACCACTTTTGGAACACCCCCCAGCTGATGACCTAGTTCCCAGCTCAACCAAAAGTTACCAATGTCCCTCGATAAATGAATAGTCAAGTTGACGCCCTGTCAAGAAAAGTAAAATATTTTTCAGATCCTGATAAAAATTATTTGATTATCCACCATGCACACTAGACAGGAATCGCCCCTGTCACTCGAGATAATGATGATTTCCTGCTGGCAGGACACCTAAAGTTGAGGCCTCCAGGTAAGGACCAGCAGGATCCCCTCACACAGTGTTGGAACAAACTCCCGATTGGTTGATCCCCATTATCGAGTACCTCCAACATGTAAATCTCCCAGTCGATCGAGTTGATCATGAGTGAATCCGACAATGTGTGTGGTGATTTACCCTCCAGAGCAGTCCCAGTATTCAGAGGATCCTCTACAATTGTGTGTTTGATGGGGTTCTCCACCGTTTCATTCAAGGAGTTGGGATTTCTCAATTCATACTGGAGGATCATGCTTGTTCCTGTGTGGATCATCAGACTGGGCTTAAAAAATCTATCCAGAATCGTAGGATGGGATATTTTTGGCCCACCGTGATTCGTGGCATTATACAGTTTTCCAAGAGACCTCATGTGTACCAAATTCATGATAACTTTGTTCAATGGCATACAGAGCCTCTCTACACTACCATGTAGTCCTTGCCCTTTGCATTTTTGGGACTCAATGTCTTGGGACCCTATACACTGGTGACAGCTCACCAGTGTAGGTTTTCCTAACCGTAATGGATTTCATTTTAAAGTGGGTGGAGGCGGTTATGCTCAAGGATGTCAATTCCCTTTCTATCATTGATATTGTGAGCCCCAATATCATCCACCAGATCAGATACCCTCACACTATCCTCACCTATAATGGAACCAACTTTTGGGTGGCCGAACTGAAGAAATTGTATCCCAAGTACAACATTCATCATATCCATACCTATCACTATCATGTGTTGTCCAGTGGTCTGATCGAGGCATTTAACAAAACCCTCTCTAACATTATGCATAATATGGTTATTCGGAACAAGATGTGTTGGATGGAAAATCTTCCCAACGCCCTCTGGGCCTATCAGATGTTGAACTGAAATTCCACCACGGTGACCCCATAATCCCTTATATATTGAACATAGGTAGTCTTGCCCAACAATATTTAGGTTCCTTATTTTTGAAAAATGGTCTATGATCAGATGACACCATAGAATGTGGCTGAAATTCATCTGGTTGAATTTGAGGTGCTCTACCAAATCATGCATTGTGGCAATCAAAATCTGGAGATTCATCTGAATAAGATATATATATCCTTAAAAAATAGATTTAGCATATTATATTTCCTTAAAGGTTAATTGGAGTTTTCCTTGAGAACACCAATAATACGTGGAAGGAAACCACCCAAATTTTCTCCCAAATGGGAAGGAGCTTGCATCATTCAAAAGGATTACCGCAATGGTGTATACTCTCTGGTTACCATGGATTGTGAGTGTATAACTCCTCCCACCAATGAAAAAATCCCCATGAAATAATCTTCCTTATTGTAGCGGTCCTACATGATCTAAAACTATCTCGTCTGGTATGAAATTAAACTGTATGTTAAACCATATGATGTTAAACTATATCTGATCCTACGTGAATATAAACTGTTATATCCGGCATGACATTAAATTGTATGTTTCCATGCACAATGTTAAACTATAGAAGACCCTACACGACCCTAAACTATCCAACATCATTGATGAAAGCTGTTAAGCTACACATCACCTTCAAGAATTATGTATGGATTGACTCCAATCCTTGTGAGATATGTAGGACAGCTCAGACACCTCGCCTTTAGTCCATCCCCTAGACTCCTATTTTATTACCCCTGGGTATATTTCTATAGGAGGATACCTCATGGTGTAGTGTAGGATTCATTATCCCAACCCATGTCAAGAATACAATGATCACACCATGTGGCCCCTTCTTGTGCTTCTATTATACCATGTCCTCAATTCTCGATGATAAAATGCATGGCCTTCAATATCAACGGGTGGGTTGATTACAATCCTTATTGGATAGGTAGGAACACCCAGACATTGTGCCTATTGGCCCATCACCCAACATCAGGATCTCCCCTCAGGTAAGAAAAAATTGTGTGGTTCTAGAATTTTCCTTCACTGACGTCGGGTTCATCATGACTACACCATATATCCCTCTCTTTAGATATCTCCACCTCTTTCGTCGTACTTCTTGATGTTAAATTGTGTGGGCCCATTTATTCTTCACACACTCCAATTACCTAGGAATCCATCATCTTTCACATCCAAAAGGTACCCTAAATGGTATAAATACATATCCTATGTGATCTCATATCATTTGGTGAAATGACCTCGATGACCTAGAATGATAAATTGACATACGTCCCATGTTGTGAATATGGTCAGCATTCACACTCATTTTTTGTTTAGGTTTCAGGTCATGCGATATGGCTATTTTGTTTCAAAATTAGTAAAAATCTAATCTTCACCACTTTCACCAGCCCCAAAAATAAAAAATATTAGGATTATTGGTTCTTGTAGTCCTACAATCCCTTCAAACATCAGTATGATTTAACCTCCCCCATACATCATAAATATTATGATTATTGGTTCTTGTTGTCCAGAAATCCCTTCAAACATCAGTCTATCTTGGGTAGAAGTGTGAGTCCTATCGTTGTACCCTTATATTATTGGGAGATCCTGGCCATATTCCTTGTTTACCACACCGATCATTCACACATGGGATTAGGAATTTTGGGAAGGCAATATCCGCATGAAGGGTCATGTGTCTATGGTCTGATATCTAAGACCTTAAACTAAAATCTCAATCGTCCCCACTGCAAGATGATAAATTACAAACTAGCCAGGGCTTCCTGTCTCAGGTACCTCACCCCTGTTTGGTTTTGTGACCAATGTTCTCACTAAATATTGTGCGGTATGGCCTATACTATATGTCATTGTTCACATTGAGCTATTTTCCATTCCTCATACATCCTATTAGGACTCCCCTACATTATCATCATCACATAAAGATGTTGAAATGCGAACTGAATGGGAATTATCGTCTGGGATCCTTCGACTTATTCAGACCCCTAGCCAAGTCCTCATTCAGGATCATACATTGTATAATGGCCGTCTTTTCTCATTCACTCCTGGTTGTATATCGTTCCATACATATAACTTGTTGAGATACTGTTCCCATCTCCATGTCCTTTCTGTATGACATTAAAATGCACAACATCCTCCTAAACAACGTGTACCATGATTCCCATTCTTGTGGGATACATAGGATCACCTCAAACATTCATTCTTCAGGTCTATCCACATTTATTATAATCTCCCAAATCTTATTGGGTTCCTAGATAGAGTTGTACAATTAGATGGGAAAGAGGCATGGTATGGGCGTATTTCCACATCCACGATGGGCTTGTGAAATCCATGTCACATACCTCTTAATCCCAAGATCTCTTTATATTTATGTCCTACACTAATTTTTTTTGAGTAATCATCCCTTGAGTTAGGCCCCTCGACCCACACTTCTTGCTCACTAATGATCATAGGAGAACTGTGGTTCAAGATGTACACGACATGTTATCGCCCATTTGCAGGCTTCATGTTCCCATTCATTTGGGATCTCATATTCTTTCAAATCCAAAAGGCCCCAAAATGGTATGGATGCTCGAACTAATGGCTCTCCTATAGTTCATGCCAACACCCTCAAGGACCTCGAATGAAAAATTGATACATGTCCTGCATTGCGAATAGGGTCAGTAGACTACACTCATTTGGTTTTCAATGTTCAGGTAACACGATATGGTTGATGTGTTTCAAACACGGTCAACATTTATCCTCCATCATCACACCACCCAAATCCTTGCCGAAATATTGGTTGCATGATTCACAATAATTTCCACTCCATAATATCCAAGTGGATTTCTGACACTCATGGTAATGTACCTTAGTAAACATTGGCATGTTATAAGGACAATGTCGCGGTGAGGCATCGTATGGGAATCCACTCCAATTTCCCATTTTTGTGTATTTTGTGTGTTTCAAAGACCTTATCCTCCATTTATATCACATAGAGCATAGCTCACATGAGCTTATAAATCTATTTGAGATCTTCACCCATTTGGGTGAGTCCCTCTTATCATTGGTCCGAGCTCTATGACCTGAAAATAATATGTCTCTACGACTATTATACTCGATGTAAAAATACATGTTATTCCTTGAAAATTTTACATATTGTTTCCCATCCTCATGGGATACATATGAATTCTCGGGAACCATGTCGATGGGTCTAGCTCATGTTCCCCCTATTTTCATTTCCCGATCGACCTTTTGTCCCCAATGTTTTTTTGAATTGTGTGTTGGGGTGAATGAACACTACCTCATTCATTTAGGGTTTCCAATACCCACACCAGATACTCTCTTTCTAGGATCTAGTATCTCCTTCATCTCGTTCTATCATAACTATGTATGGCCTGATTCATATCCTCATGGTATATGTAGGAACAAGTAGATGTTTCATCTTTGGGTCCAGCCCCGTATTTCCTTGACCTTTTCTGGCCCCTTGGCCTGAGGTTTCTTCTATGTAATCGTCAGGGGTGAGGTGTCGACCACGTCCTTATTCATGTCGGGTATGCATCATCATGCCATGAAAATTCCCCCTCCCCCATACCTCATTTCATCTGTATGGGCCTAAGCCATATGAGCTTAAACTATGATGGCTGGTCCCACATGACATTAAACTGGTTCGTCTTTTTTAGAGGATGTTATAATGAATTTGCAGGTCCTATAAAATTACCATAAACTATGAAATTTACCATCCTAGTTGCACGAAGAAAAAACGACAGTGCATTGTGATGTCCTCTCTCTAGAGGACATCATGATGAGTATTAGTCATCCCCCGTACCATTTTTCAATGCCTACATATGGATTGATTCTTATAGAGACAACTAGATTCTAAGTCATACTATTATCACTTCATAGAAAAACACATGCATCTTAATGAACTAGTAAGATCTATCAAATTCTACTTCCATTGGGGCATGGGCCTATCCCTCATGAATGTATTATCTCTAGCACTAGTACCCTACCACGTCACATCTAGAACTATGTATGGATGTATCCTCATCATAATGGGGTACATAGGGAGGCCCAAGCACATTTCCTCAGGCCAAGCCCAACATTAATATTTTTTCCCTAGACCTAAATCCTCCTTAGGGAACACAAGGTGTGGCATGGGATTATTTAACCATTAACGATGGGTTTTAAAATGTCACATCTCATGCTTTCCACCCCTTTCAATCACTTCTCCTAATACATCGAACCTAAACAACGATCTCCCAATGGTAACTATGCATCATTTTATTCAACTTCGCCACACTGTGAGCACTTCATTAAATTAGGTCCCCTCTTAATGGTCAAAAATATGACCTTATGCAAGGATTGTGGGAACCCACTACGATTTTCCATCAAAAAGTATTCGACTCCCTCAACCTGATACATCTTATTGTTTCATTAAAATGTGTCATGACAAAGACCCCAATGTTTTGAATTTTCACATTGACATTCCCTCATTCCCTAACATAGATTTATGAGCCCTTTATTTGGATACTAACTTTATTCCATGTCTGAAAGGACCCCCCTTATAACATGGTCTCATTCCACATTGGATCACCTATCATCTTGGTCCAACACCCCAGAAGACCTCGTACAACATTTGCAACATGTCATGCATTTCAATCATGGTCAACAAACATCCCTCATTTTTTCCCATATCCGTCTAACACAAAGGAAATACTATGTTTCGAACATGTTCAGTAGTTATCCGCTATTTTCATGCCACTAACATTGTGATCCAAATCTCAATCATCCCAATTCACATATTTCCACTCCCGTATGTCCAACTGGACTTTCATCACATGGTTTTCCACCTCCGCGCATCTATGTGCGTTAATCAGAAGGGACAATAATTTTGGGATGTCACTAACCTAGAATTCCAATACCCCAAATGTTTGACTTCTTGTTCTAGTAAATCTCACTTATACTCTTTCTTTGTGACATTAAGCACGTCTTGCAAAGGCTTAGTAGTGTTGGTGAAGCATGTCCTGTTGTCACTACGCCACAAAAGAAATTTTTCATACTAGACGTTAAAACTTGAATCATGAACTATGTGAGGCTTGATTACCATCCTAATGCGGTATGTAGGAATATCCGGGCACATTGTCTTGGGTCGAGTCTAACATTCACCTTCGGTCCAAGTACCTAAATAACTTCTTCTAGGGATACATGGTGTGTTGCAACCTCTTTATGTCTTTATTCACATCAGGTTTATAGTTGTAGAATCATGTGTACCCTTTCTGGGATCTCCCCCTTTAACTCATCATCCTATCTTATAATGTTAAACTACACAAGTCAATATTTCCTCAGTGAATGAGTCTAATCTATGATTATATTGTCCCCTAGTTCAGGATTCCCCATATTAACTATTTGATTCTCCAATTTTCGCGTCAGAGAAGATTTCCTCTACCGGCAGTGGTCTCTAACCATGTATTGATTAAGAACTATATTTGTATTGATTATCTCCCTTAATAGATACATAGTGATACCTAGGTATCAGGACTCACACCGAGCCTGAAGGTTATTAATCCTTCTTTCCCCATGACCTCGATTATGGTCCAAGCAGCATGACCAAGAAACTATGTGCACTGTCTACACAGTAAGATGTTAAACTAGATGCCTATCATCCCCCTTGGTGTGATGTAAAACAAGAATACATTATAGGTACACACCAGAGATATCCTTTTCAAAAATATGTTTGATCTCTAATCAGAATAATGCACCCACCAAATGTGTTTTTACCATGGCGGCTTAATTTCAGGATTGGTAGACTCCATTTGAACAACCCATCATTCCACCCCACACTTTATGTGCAATTTATTCGGATCCTTCAACTATTTCACATTTAAAATAACCACCAAGCAGCATGGATGCTCAGCCTATGGCTCACATTTTTTTGGGGCCACGTTCGGAATGACTAATGGATAACATTTTTGAGTCATTCCACATGTTGCGAATAT
The DNA here is from genome assembly GCA_963277665.1 of Viscum album. Taxonomy (NCBI): domain Eukaryota; kingdom Viridiplantae; phylum Streptophyta; class Magnoliopsida; order Santalales; family Viscaceae; genus Viscum; species Viscum album. The sequence continues at coordinate 1,487,652,738 of OY728129.1, forward strand.
GGTCAACAGTCGACCCTCATGTTTGTCCCCATAATAGGCTAACATAATAGAGATTCTCTTTTTCGAACATGGTTAACAATTGTCCTTCATTGTCATACTACCTATATAGTATTCTGGATTTTGGTTATCATGATTCAATCAGTCCACTCACCTATGTTTGAATTAATTATAACTCCCCTAGTGTTACCTCACTCGTGCATTATAGCCCGTTGGGAAAATGACACTTTGAATTTTCTGAGAACATCATCCTCTAGTCATGCCTCCCCCTTTCTTCTTGCAGGTTCAGATTTGTTGTTCAAACCTAGGATGCCTGAAGCATGGTCAGAAATCTCATATTCGGATGAAACAAAGAGGTTGTCATTCCTTGTTTCTCACACTGGGCCCGACCCCTGTGAGCTTAGGTATTGATCACTAGATGTTTCAAGAATGTAACAGAAGTGAAGTAGACCAAAACAAATAATAGAACCCATGATTTATTTTATCATTAACAATAAAATAATGAAATTATGTTTAAAAGTATGTGCACGTTACAGAACCCATGTATCGGCCTTTCACATGGATGGATTAACCTCTTCGATAGAGAATTCCTGCTCTACCACTCTCTGGATTGTGGAAACCACGATCTTCTTTCGCTTGTTTGTGTCCCAATCCTCCGTGGCAGCAATGGGAAATAATTCTTTAGCAGCAACCCAGCCCCACTCTTCATCCACTCGGATAGAGTCCAACTCCTCAGGAGCATTCTTTATTCATTTTTTCCCTCTTATTGATGGGCCTTCTGTTTTGGAATGATTTTAAACTGTGAATTTTGTATAGTAAATTTCTTATTTTCTCCGGCCTGCAACTTCTGAACCTCCACTTCGGCCTCCTGAAGCCTCCTATTTTTCAGCGATTTCCCCAATTGCCAATCCCCACTGAGGCTACAATCTTTCTCCAAAATATTCTCTCCCATAATATATTGAATGAGCATATGGGGATGTTGGAAACCTACTCACACAACAAATAGTGTGAAATTATAGGAACAAAGCCTCCCATATAGTCTATCCATTAAGTTCTATGAGTCTTTTGGATGATGTGCTTGATCAACTTCCATGACAAACAACGAATGATCTTGTTATCCTTTTCATAAGAGGTAATATAATCCCAATCATCTAGGTCGACAAGTTAATATGTGGGGAATGCCTCTAGGAACTCGTCAGTAGGACCTACATTTTATGTTTGATTGGGTACAATAGGAACAAATTTGTCTAGTTGATGCTCATCACCAGATCTCAATTCAATGATTGGATGCCTTGTCCTGCTGACAGTCCCACCAGTGATCGAGAGTGTTGTAACTTGGTTAGTCTAGTCGTCTGCTTCCATGACCACTATCATACCCCTAGGAAAAGCACCACCATGAGATCTGACCAACCATTCCAACATATCCCACACCATTTGAAGAATAAATCATTAAAAAAAGTGTATGGAAATTAGTTGACCGGATCAGTGGATGACAATTACAAATTAGATAAATAAGTCTAATAGAGATCGAATTGTCGGTATCGCTCATGGGATTTTTCCATTAGAAACCTAGGGTGTGGCCCTCCATTTACTGTTGGGAGGTTCAAAAATTCTGGAAGAACCAAAATGGGTGTCTCAACCCCACTAAGTATGTTATTTGTCATACCGAGGAGCTCGGATCCTGAAGATCCTACAGTTTCATCTACTATCATGTGGGAGGGGTTTTTGTTTATGAGGTCCACCTATACATCTCTATTGTTAGTAAGGAGTCCTAAACAATCTGGATGAGGTCCATGGAGTTGTGGTCTATGATTTTACCTCGAGATCCTTTAAAAACTCATCATGTTCAGGGTATGAATCATAGTTATCACCTTACTCTAGAGGGATCCCTCTACCTGCCTCCTCTCCTAGGAGGACTCATATGATTCTTTTATCAAAGGGAATTTATCTATTAATTCAGTGGAAAACAACTGTGATGTGGCCATTTGATCTAGCAACAGCTTTACCCAATTCATCATTGGACATTGAGCACCCCAAGAGCACACAAAGTCCTTCATATCGGCCATGTATTGCTCCCCATCTGCCTATGTCACTGCAAATTCATCCCTTATAGGGCCAATCCTCGACAGATCCATTATGAGATGGTTCAGATGTTTCCACTTCTTAGACGAGTGGAGGAATTTCTTGTTGAAACCACACATATCTGAAGCCTCTGAGAATATGTATTCTTGGGAATATCTTTGAGGCACAATCAATTTCCTGGAAAAAAGTTTGAAATACAAGAGAATTTTTTTGTTGGCCTCCCCTCTGGGACCACTGCCGCTATCCGCCTCTCGACCAATGAGTGTATCTCTGCAACTACATCCCTACCACAACGAGACATCATAGCCACCATAAAACATTGACATCGAGGTTGGGGAGGCACGTTGTCACAAGCATAGATTGTTTTCTGCTTCATCATATCCCCAGGGTAGGCTTCCTCCCATCTCTTGGCATTATCCATTACCAGCCCGAATATGGATGTGGGTGGAGGCAGCTCATTCTGCATCATCCCATCATCCCATGTGAACATTATCCAAATTTTAATCATCAAACCTTGGCGATCCTCGCGGAACACCACCATGTAGACCTACAGGGTCAGCCACTGCATACATCGAAACTACCTTGCAAAACATGGCAAGGTTTATGGCTTTCAGATAGACTCACGGTCAACCTGAGCCAGCAGGACTCCACCCAAAAAGGAAAGGAGGTAAGAACAATGAACTTCTATTCCATTCCCATCATCTGTGAATACACTAATTGGAAATGGGATTGGGTATAAGTTGAACTCCGCTGCCTTCTAGATATAGTACAACACTAACAGCGTGGTCAACTAATTCAGAATTCTCCCCACAACATTCAAAATCGCTAGGTGAAAATTCAATCCATCAGGGGAAATGAGGTTCAGATATTCATAGATTCCCCCTGAAATGTGCTGTTATCCACCCATATAGAAGGTGGAACAGCCTACATATCATAATCAGCTTATTCTCCTCGATGATACGCAATAGAATCTTATACAACTAAGTGTGCATCGAGATCCTGAGGTTAACCCATCCCCATGTCTTCCACATAGACTCTATAATGAAGTTTCTTACTCACACACCCATGCTGGTGTCCCTCACTAGAAGGGTCTAACCACATACAATCAGCACGATGAATGTAGCTAACCTAACCACCAGTTGATGCTCGATACTAATGCTGAACCCCCAGGTTTTCTACTATCTATCCTAGAACAGCCACCAGTATGAATTCTCCTTGAATTGTTCAACCCACTACATGAATTTAAGATGCCTAAAAGGGAACTTTCGATCCTCAGTGAAATTCATGAACATCTTGGACAATAGGTTGAAATGGATGTCCCTCACTTCCTGTTTGTCCTCCACTAGCACCAGGTCCACCAATACCTTTTCTAGCAGTGGCGTATTCTATGTGTCCTCCCATGAATTCACAACGGGGGGAACTCAGCATACATTTCCATCAATATCAGGACCCCTAATATTTGGTAAATGTCACATAGGCTGATGTCGACCTATCCATGGTGAAAATGAAATGTTTTGGTCCTAGATGAACATCTGCTCAATAGTTCTGGAATCAATGGCTCTGGCTAGGAGATATGGAATTGGGAGGCTCATTTTTTCATTTATAGGACCACTATTCTCAGTTGTGTGCCAAACATCTCACACAAGGTACATACTTATAGGCCCATGCCCAATCATCCTTGAAATTGACGCCCTGGTGTGGATCCCACTCCTCAATACACCCCTTCATTGGGTTCCCTAAGTCTACATTCAAGATGGTGTGGTATAGTGGGGGAGATGTCTCTTTCCAAAAATCATTCCCTTCAACATCATTCATGTGGTTGTATATGCAATCACCATTGAAAGGTGTGATATATTCCCATGTATGGCCATCGACCGCCTTAAACCCCTTGTGCTGGCACAATGTGATCCTAAACCACTAAGCCATATCATCCCTACTAACTTCAGGAAAGAAGACGTCAGCCCTCAGGACCAACCCATATAGGGATAACCTTTTACAGACATGGTAGTTCTTCTGGCTCTCATACATCATTTCTAACAGCAAATCATGGTCTAAATTACTTCAAATTAATTCTTCAATAATAGAGATAATAGTCATCACATCCCTATGGTAATCATCTGTAAGGACACCCTGGTATCTCCTAGATGAGCCATTCAATACAGGGTTTTTGGAAACTTTTCTCATAGATCATAGAGCTTGATCGCGAAGCACAAATTTCAAATCTCGATCGCAAAGACAGTTCATAGAGACATGCCACAGACTTTGCAAATGTGAGCCGTGGAGTGCACACTCACAGAGTCAACGGACTCATTGTGTAGCGTATATCATAAATTCTTGATTCGGGAAGAGAAATCATATCATGAGAAGTTCTTAGAAAATCGAGGTCACAATCTCCAAAATGTATATGTGTGGATGGAAAGAAGGGAGGTCAACCTCACTATTTATAGGAGACGACCCCCTTTTTTTCATGGCGTGTTCGGTCGCAGTGAGAATTAGGGCACTCTCATCCCACACATCACCTCTCTACATCGCAAACCTTCTTTGTGATTGGTCTACAGGTTTTAGTGGTGACCCTCAGAATTAGACCCTCATTTTCTCCTCAAATACAAGATTGAGGGGAGAATTTGTAGGTTCCAAAATATGTGAAGAGGAAATGAAAACATCATGAGGACACCTACTCTATTGAGTTTTCCTTCTAGTTCATGTTTTCGGAGCCCCATAGCTTTGGGACCGTCTTGAAGATGCCTCATTTGCAAAGCCTCCTCATATAAAAGAGGAAGGAGGATTCAAAATCCAAAAGTTGTTTGGAAATATCCATTAAAAAAAGAAGAGGGAGGCTTCCCGATAATAATAACATTTGACAAGTCACCAAAAAGAAATGTGGTAGGAGGATACATTATCTGAATGACATTTGTGAAGCCACCATGAAGAAAAGAGGCAAGAGGCTCCGTGATCCAAATGGCGTATTCAAATCTGCCATGATGAAATGAAGTGCAAGGCTCTATAGTTAAGACAAGGCACCACATGTATTCATGTCACATGATCCTTTGTTCGTGCCACCTCATCCCTTTAAATACCATGATTCCCCCAATCCCAAAGGATGTATACTCAAACCTTTCACTTTGACAACTCTCAAATCACAAAGAACATTCTGCTATGTGAAAATTGAGAACTTCAATTTACTTTGTCATCATGAAGTTCCTTTCCTTTGGCATAAACACTACCCCTCTTAAAGTAAGGATTCCCATTGCAAATCCCATGAGCCTTCACAAAGGAAGGAGGTCCCTAAGGTGAATCGAGTCTTCAAAAATCAATCATCTTTTGTGATGTACCTTCCATGGACATCTGATCCACATGATAAGGCTAAGTCCATGTGCTTCTCCAAGCACACTGCTTTGCAGTGCTATGTTTTGAAAGGAACCATCATTTTTAAAATACATACTTCACGACGACCATTCTTCTTCACAAATATCCCTCCATGTGCCCTTATTACCTATTCCTAGGCAAGTCCACCCCACTTCGTGAAGCATACCACATCGCAAAGCCCCTCCACTACATGGAGCACCAAAGCTTCATGAGACCTCCTCTAGTGAACCCGCTTTCTCTATAACGCCTCTTTGTGTACGAACCTCCAAGTTTGACAAAGTGATTTCAAGGTCCCTTATGTGGTGTTTCACATTGTATTTGTTCTTCTCGTGATTCTTCAAAAAGGAAAACAAATGGATATTTCTTCATTGAATATCCATGCTAACCTAGACCCCTTAGTGGATCACTCAATGAAACCCCTCACCACATAATTATTGATGCCTTACCTTTCCAAATGTTGGATTGGTAATAGTTATGTATGTCCTATGGGTGCGTAGTGAACCAGACTCATCTGATCTGCAAGACGTTAAACTACCAAGAACCATCATCATTAGCACATGACATTAAATTGCGGCCCCACCATGTGGATTATACACGGGGTTCCCCATCCTTGGAAATTCTCCTTACATGCTCGTCTCCATGGGAATAAGATCTTAGTCACATGGATTGAAATATTTTTTGGTGGAGAAACAACTGTCTGCGGGGAATGTAAACCATCTTTAGGTAAGCCCCTATCCTTTTATTGTAGGAAGATGCACCCATCCTCCTGTTATCTTCTTCGGTCCCAAAGGATAAGAGGAAAGGGGGGGGGGCACATGGAATTTCATTATCCTATCCGTCTCCCCCTATTCCTTTTCGCCACTAGGCCTCTATTATATTGTAAGATCCAATTTCCATCTACCTATACTTCTAACCATTCATAAGGCCATGTTTCCTCTTTGAGACACTAACAATTTGTAAGCCACACTCCCCATCCCACGTATGCCCCTTTCGTGATGTGATTGTTAGGTCCTTGCTGCCTCTTGATTCTCACACTGAGCATGACTGACATGGGCTTAGAGTTATTATTGACCATGACATCCCCTTTGGGCGTCCTTAGCATGTAAGATCCTAACTCTCCCGATCTACGTGGACATTGATCCTTGCCAAGGAAATGTAGGAATGAAGCCTTCCTGATGTTTATGTTGAAAATCTACTGGTCCTGACCCCATCACGTCGATTCACCATACACTCCTGAACTCCAAGGCCTTTCATCCTTTTGAAGGAATGTTATGTAGAAAACCTCCCAGAGGTGCATGACCAATAACTACTGGTCCTAGACCCTTCACGTTGGGTCACCAAAATCCCCCAAACATTGTAGACATTGATCCTTTCCAAGGAATATAATGTATGATGCCTCTATGAGGTTCAAACCCTACACCTATTGGTACCGACCCATTCACACCGGTTTCACCAAACTATCCCAAACTACATGGATGTTGATCCTTTCCATGTTAAGGAGGAAATGAACCCTCTCTGAGGTTAACTCCTAATAACTAATTCTCCCTACCCCATCACGTCAGTTCACTAAACAATCCTTAACTACTTATAAATTGATCCTTTCCAAAGAAAATGGCATTGGAATCCTCCCTAATAATAAATCCCAACACCTACTTGTCCCGATCCCCTTCACATTTGTTCCCCATTGTCCTCTATGATGTTAAAATGAATCCAACATCCAAGAAAACGTGGACTTTGATCTTTGCAAATCTAGGGCATGTAGGAAGCCTTTTTGAGGTTCCTGGCCATCAACCATTGGTCTCGAACACTCCATATAAGTCCATCCATGTCCTCTATGATGTTAAACTGTATTCCCCTTTTCATCTCGTAAGACGTTAAACTATACCCATTCGAACTATGTAGGTTCTGATCCTTGCTCATAGGAACAGTATGTAGGATGCCTCCCTGATGTCCAACCCCAATCGACGGGAAGCTATTGTTTTCCCCAAAAGACGATAAGCCATTGTGAACCGTAACCTGCAGTAAGCCATTGTAACGCCATTTAGTGGTAACCTATTGTATCACCCAAACAACGGTACGACGTTGTAGTCTATAATTGATGGTATGCCATTGTAGTCTCCCCTGGTGGGACCAACATCTCTGGTCCTCCACTCAAGCGTTAGACCTACCCCGAGCTTCTAGCCATGTGTAAGCCTCGTCATGTCATCTGGTCCCTGTACTCTGTGTACAAACAGATTCAATCCCCCCCCCTTCCGAACTATGTTGAATGTGATCCTTGACAAGGTTGGGTACATATGAATCCACCATGAGGTTCATGCCAATGACACATGCCTTATCATAGTCTTTCCCTCGAGCCTATGTGTTTCAGGAAGGTCAGACCCAAACCTAGAGTTTCCACTTCCTCTAGGTCCCATCCATACGGGTCGCCTCCTTAGGTGTCTCGTTGTCTCACCGAACTACGAAGACATTGATTCTATACCACAAGGATACGTATGATGTCTCTTCGAGACTGAAGCCAAACATCATCATTGCTCTTACATTTGTTCCATATCATTCTCCACTCACTATCAAAAAAACCATATTCATCCTGATTTCTACCCAGGCTGCCATATCCCAGTGAGATAATGTCATCCACTTTCATGCTACTCCTAGAATCTACCGAGTAACTAGAAGTGTTTTAGCACTAGCATCAATGTTCCCTATTGGGGTAACACCCATATGATCCACTCATATCAGTGTTCTAATCAGTTAGATCTATATCTGATAGACGTTAAACTTGTGACATACCTTGTTTTATATATGGGGAGTTGAGGAAAAACTCTGAGACCTGGCTATGGAATATAATTCCACATAAAGGACGTTAGATTCCTTAGGATTATGTACCCTTGAGAAGCCCTATAATATGGGGAAGAATCCTAGACACACGTTTATTATAATGTCTAGGCATGCCTGCGATGTCAAACGTGACTACTCCAATGACTGAAGGTTGTTCCCCTGGCTAAACCCCTCGGAATGACCTAATAGAAGCAACATAATTAATTAATGCCCCTGAATACATCACACTAGGAAGAGTTTCATGAACAACGTCTTATGTCTGTGGGGGAGACCAGGACTAGTGAATAGTTCTGGGGATGAATTCATGGAAGGAGGAACCGACATCCCATAATCCCTTTTCGATCTTAGAGAAAACAACATTGAATAAGGAACGGATGCCGCCTGCTTTTGGAATGTGGGAATGCGAGGCTAAAATATGTGCATCCTAAACTGGCAGATGCATGCCCCGAAGAAAGCATTATAAACACCTATATATCATTCAAAATATGATTTTTATATTCTTTCAGAATGAAACATAATAAGGATGAGCTGAAATTATTAGTAAGGGAATAATATAGTGAAAAAATAACTAATTAATTAAAATATTCTATATGTAATGCTAAATAAATGAACACACATTCCATAAAATAAATACAGTAATTGGTAGTGTATACAAAAATGAATAGTTAATAACTGAAAACCCATTATTTTAAAATAACAATATAAGGAATAATTAATATGGTATGGTATGTAACTAAAACACATATTATTTAATCAATGAACTAGAAATGAAACTTATCCATTGAAATGTCAACATATAATATCATTGATAAAAATAAATTGAAACTAAATTGTTCATATGGTTAATTAATGGATACAATGATTCATAGGTACATGGTACTTTTTGTGTCAATAACTATCACTAGAGATTTTACATCATATAGGGTACATTCCCATCTAAGGAATCTAGAAAATTCACTCGTCCCATGAGACAACTGATACATCTAGGGGATATCTATACCAGGCCCCACCCATGTTATATCAATCCAAAACCTTCCTCACATATAGAATAATCAATTTTACACTATGAATTTTCAAATATCTATATGGGTTAATAGATACATTTTTTTAAATATTTATCCAAATAAACGAATGGAATTAAAATTCGACACCATATAAAAATGATATATGGTTTAGGAAATGAAGATATATATGATTAATTATAGGGAAAATTCAATATCCAATTGGAATAGAAAATTGAATATTTCATGGGACAATGGGAATCAAGGATGTGAATATGAATAATATCCTTGAAAAAATCATTCATAAATAATATAAAGGATTTTTAATTATGGTAGAAATACAACGTACCCAAAGAGGAGTAAATAAATGGAGGTTGTAATTAATGAATAGAAATATTATAAAATGATCTTTAAAAAAATTTATGGGGGAAACTATTCTTTTATTATGAAAAACCATTTAAAAACCTTTATTTGAAATCGAATTTTGAAATCATTTAATTTTAAATGATTCTTTTTATAAATGAAAATAATTATTAAAATAAATAATGACATATAAATTATTACTTCTGGTATGAGGTAATAATCAATCATATTGCATGATAAAAAGTTATGGAAAATGATTTGTCAGGAAAGAATCTAGATGATTCCATTGAAAACGACCATAAATGGAAAAAATGATAAAAATTTTTCTACCAAATAATTTTAAATTAATTTTTAAAACATGTTAATAAATCATGGTTTTTAGAAGAAAAGCTTTTTTTGACTAAATAGAAAAATAATGTTTGGTTTTCAAAAAAACATTTTTAAAAAAATTATAAATACCAAAGATTGGAAAAATTATAATTATTTTTGAAAATTTTCATGAACAATACTCTAATAATTAAATGGTTTAATTAAAAAATTTTATATATAATTTTCTCAAATTTAAATTCCATTTAAATATAATTAGTATTAGGCTAGAGGAAAACAAAAAGTGTCACATACCATGTTAAGTCATTTTAAGCCATAAGGCCCATTATTGAATAAGATTAAAAGAAACATATAATACAATGATGATAAAGAGAGTCACGATTTATCATTTATAATTAATTATAAAAACCATATAAAAGAAACAAAGGCATAAAAAGAGTTATGTCTTAATGAAAAATAAATTGAGATGAAAATATCTTAACTTTCATCACTCATATCACATGTGTCGTTTTATTACTTAATGACCTACTTATATTAATTATATACCTATATTATAACCTATTTTTGTTACATTCATTTCCATTTTTATTATTTCTTATACAAAAACTTAATCAATTATAATGATGTTTGATGTATTAACCAAATTTTGTTTATATGTCAAAAAAACATCGGTAGGTCAACTATGTTCAATGAGGTCATTATATAACACCTAGAAAATAATAACCATGAAATAATAATCATATTTATCCATAAATTATAATTTTATAATAATTTGTTAAATATGGTTATGAAAAATGAACCGACGTTACAATCATGGGGAAGGTAGTCCATACATAGGCATGAGTAATGTTACCATTTTTCAATGATCGTTTAGTAAAGAAGGTATGTAACATAAATATTTCCATTAAAATCACTATATCATAAATAATATATTAAATTATAATATATTCTTATATATAGGAAAATTTTCATTTTAAAGTTATCACATCTTGTAGATGTTGTGGTAGTTCACACGTTTATGACCTACATTATCACTTTTTAAATTGAGTGAAATGTTAATAAAAAAATAATTTATATTATATTTCCAAATATATATATATGGAATTAATATAATTTCTTTCAGGTAAAGTATTTTCAACTAAAATAATATTATATACATTCCATGTATAGTGTGAACAAATCACATCTACTTGAGGGGACGGTAGTCCTCAATCCCACAAACGATGTATAGTTTTTAATCAAAATGAATGTTATAAATATATGTGTTTTATAAGAATTAAAAAAATCCTAAATATGTAATAAATATGACATATAAAATATATAAACATATTTTCCATCATAATGGCCACCATTAGAGCTGCTAATGGAAAAATAAACAATCATCATTTCTTGAGGTAGTAGTTCATCATACAAAGAAATAATATATTTATTACCCATTTGGTGTAAGTGTGTGTAAGTGTAGGTTGAATTCACTGAATAAAAAAATAATATTATATTGATTATACATGGGTCTTTATATAAAAATTGAATAAGAATAGTTGAGGGAGTGTATAATGTAAATAAAATTAATGGGATTTAAGAAAGGCGTTACCTCTCTATTGGGTAACTATTTTGGGATTATTGCAAAATACATCCATGATTGAATTTTTCCAAAAATGAGGATTGAAGGAGGAACAAAAAAAATTATTATAGTCAATTGGGTGTATTTCATCCAAGCCTAGATGCCATGAGATATGTGAGGATGTGGGAGGAAAAGAGGCATTTTATAATAGAGGAGGAGTGGCAATCTTGTAAAATTTTAAAGGAAAGGAACCCCTCATAGTTATAAAATTGGTATTTGATAAATAATTATAAAATGTATATAAAAGAGATATTAGTTCTATATATTTCAATAAAATATATTTTGGACATGTGTATAGGTATGTTAGGGCCTTATGGTTATGTTTTAGTACTTTAATTAATATAATTTATCATTAATCGTGTATTTAATTTTAATTACTTTCACTAATATTTTTTTTAAAAATATGTTTACTTTATAATATAATATAAATTATTCTAATTCCAAATAATTAATCAATTTTTTCATATTAGAATCATTGTAGTGGCATGTATGATATTTTAATTGATTCCGTAGAAGGTACGTCAATGAGGGTTTTTAAATTCAAAATGATCCAAATTTTTCTTTGTTTTTTAGTCAATTAAATAGTGGAAATAATTTAAATGAAAAAAATCGGATTAATTAATTTCTATATTATAAAATTAATCATTAAATAAAATTATAATTATAATTTTCCCATATAAATAAATTATATTGACATGTAATGTTGATTTAAATTTCCGTATGTTTCACTATTTATAAAAAATGAATCTTCACAGAAAAATACCAAAAACATAACATTACAAAATTGTTATGTATCAATTTCAATTACTAGGATTATTTTTTAAATTTTAAATTTACAAAAAGTGTCAAAAAGTCGATTTAAATTGGGTTCTGCAATAAAAGGTGGTAAAAGTACCATAATAAAAATAATGGGTTTCATGTATAATATTGAGTTTATTTTTATCTTATATCTAACAAATTTACTTGATTACTATCAAAAATATATTTATTAAATATATATATATATACTTAATATCATTGACATATTGTAAAAAATTTATTTTATTATTAAAAAATAATTTTGTGAGCATAAAAATAAAAATATTTCACTCATATTCATTTGGTTTTTATTGTAATTACTAATTAATTTGAAACAAATTAAATAATTTTATATTTTTTAATGCATATAATTCAATATTTTATTTAATACTACCCATAAATGCTAGTTTATATTGTATTATATTAAATAATAATATTATAATAAAATATTATTATTCGTTAAAACATGGTCTTACATGTAACACAAGTCATTGAATTAACTTAATATTTCATACAACATACGATAAATCCATATCATGTTTATTTAAACTGATATAATATATTTTATTAGTTTAAAATAGAAAATATATTATAATGTCAATTTTTATTATTTTTTATTATGACCTTGGTGTTATGTGTCATACACGCTATTGAATATAATATTTCTACTTTAGATTTTTGGGGAGTCACATTCTCCAAAACCTTAATTAAATTGTGTCATCTAAATTAAAAATAGATCTTGGTAATATATTTTTTGTTATTTTCTATATTTATGTCCCAAAATGTGAGAAGGGTTTGTATGGAATCCACTAGAAAATAGAGTGGGAATTTCAAGGTTCACATGGACTATCATATAACTGGGATTCTATGTAGAATAACATCAGTGGAATGTATAGATACATACTAAGAGGTAGAGGGATAATATTTATACAGAGTGAATTAAGTAATCATTAAAAAAATGGAAATGAAAATTAGAAATTTATGGGCCCCAAAGCCAAAAATCTATGATGATTTAGTATACCATTGGTTCACTAACAATTATAGTATTATGACAATAATTTTTTTTATCATTTTCTTATTGTTTAGTAATTTTTTATTTAGATATGAATACAAGAAAATATAATTTGATGATATATTTCAATTTAAAAAGAACAATTTCAACTTTTTTTTCTTTGATAGAATTCTAGTTCATTTCGTAAAAAAAGAAATGGGTATCCATAAATTAACTTTGATCCCTGATACACTAACATATTTATCTGAGTGTAAGGACCATAAAATAGCAATGAGTATGACTATTTGGCTTTAAATATTCTCCAAATTAAATATTTTTTATATATTAATCTCTACATAAAAAAACGCTATATGTTCATCCTTAATATTAATTTATCTGATTTTTTAATTAATTACACATTAACCAGGACATCGTGTAGGCAAGTTGTAGGGGAAAATACTTTATTGTCATATGGTAATGGGTTTAGTTCACATGCCATTTACATACTTGATTTTTTTTCACCAGACATGCATATTTTCTATTTAGAAAACTATATTAATATATCATGAAAAATAATTCTAATGTACATTCTTGAAATTTAATCATTTAATAACCTCTCTACTATGGTTTTCAATAGATACTCAATTTAAAACAATTTCATTAATTTATTTCCATCAAGCATCCTTCCAAGATATAAGATTAATACTTTAGGAGTGGGAATTGACTTGGGAAATACCAAAGTTCCCCACATTTATGGAAATAAAATTAAAATGGATCATTAGGATTATTTTCCATTACTTACATCATACTCATCAGGTTTCCCCAGAAATCCTATACATTATGTCCTCATTCCCACACATAATGCGTTTCCAAATTCTATTGAGGCAATATCCTAGGTGTCTCCCTCTACACATCTCATATGTTAAAAATTAATCTTTTATTTCATTATGGTCTCCACCACTCCAGATCTTAACAACCTACTTCTTTCTCTTAATTAGTGCGTTTGATAGTTTTTAATGGTATATATTGTTAATCATATTTTAGGAATACATTTCAAGAGTAAACCTGATATTCTTCACTCATATCAACACATCATTTTTTCCCATTTTAACATCCATGTAATTCATGTTTTATGTTAACATGAATCCCTCAAGTTTCATCCCTTTAATATAATAAGACAGAGTAGTGCGAGCAATAATAATCAATGAAAAAAGTTTATAAAATTTATTAGAAATCTAAATCATGAAAACGTATAATTAAATAAAAAACAATATAGTTTCTACCTCAATTATTTAATTTAATTATCTATTAAAATTATTCATAATGGTTTTTAAAGAAAACAAGGATTATCAAAAGACTATCCCTAGGGCAGTCAAACGTGGTGCACAGTAAGGCTTATTGTTGGGTATCAGGTTACACTAAGTCAGACAAGGAACACAATGTTGGGGTTGTTACTCATATGTAAATATGTTCCAGAATCACATCCACTTGTATCATCTAGACACAGATTCATTTGTAGGAAGACCACATAATATACACTACACCAAAATAATAGGTTGTTACCCCATATATACCATCAAATTCGACCTCAGGGATATATTCAAAACACCGTATTTTCCTAAATATAGGTCCCCATGTTTCTATTAATCCTCATATTATATCAATTACAGTGTTCTGACCCCATGTCAGATAAAGATGATGCTTTCTACATATTTCAGTGGCATGATTACGAAAAATGAATCCCCAAAGAACTAAATAGTTTAGTTTTCTTGGTATACCAGATAATAAAATGAGGAATATATTACAAATGGATACACCAATTAAAATATAATTATATTTTATTCTAAAAAATGAAGAAAACATTGAGGATAACAGTAACCCTTCTTGTAAAATTGAGAATATCAATCATAGTCTGCTTCATCAAATCCTTGAGAAAGAAACATAATAAGTGTTATCATAAAAGATCAGTAATGAAAAAATATAACATAAGCAATAATTAATTAATTATAAAATTCCATATCGAAATGTAAATAACAAAACATGTATCCATGTAATCAATAAACATAATTGAAGTGTGTAAAAAATATGTAATAGAAATAACTAGAAGCACATTCCATTCAAATAACTATATAAGAGAAAATATATATTGACTGGTAAGAAAATGGAACACATTCCATTTAATCAATGAACATAAAATGAAATTTATTCTTATTTATTTTGAAGAAATATATCATTGATGAATAATACCAGAATCTAAATAAGGTAAATTCCTAATTATTAGACACCATGTTTCCTAGGTATGTGGTAACATTACTATCAATAAAATTCACAATACACTTTACAATATATAGGGTAATAATCTTCTAAGTCACCTTTCCAATAGACTCATTCCATGAGACAACTGATGCATTGAGGAGAAATCTATATTGGGCCCCACCCATGTCGTACCAGTTCAATACAATATTCATATTTTTGTATAATTTTTTGAACACTTCACCTTATAAAATATCATTAGATGTTAATATATGTATTTTTTAATATTCACCAAAAAAATTCAATAACATTCTAATTTGACACCATATAAAAATGATATTCGGGTTAGGAAATGAAGATATCAATGATTATTTAATGGGGAAATTAAATATTCCATTATAATAGGAAATTAACTATTTCAATGGAAATAATGAATAAAGGATGTGAATGTGAATATAATCCTTGGAAAAATAAGTCATAAACCATCAAAATGATGATGATTTCTTTTATCAACATGTCATATAAAATGATTAGTAGAATAAAGGGTCATTTTTATTGATTAATAAAAATATATTGAAATGATATTTTAAAAACATTAACTAGGGAATGTAATTTTATTTTGAAAACCCATATGAAAAACTGTTTATTTGAAATAAAATTTTGAAATAATTTTATATAAATGTATGATTTTAGATAATAAAAGGAGGCATTAAATAAATGTTATTATGTAAATCCGTACTTGTCATCCGAGGTAAAAGAACATTCAAATTGCATGGTAAACAATTATGAAAAATATTTTATTGGGAATGAAAAAAGGGCATTCCTTTCAAACCCATTAAAATAGAAAATGGGTAAAAATTTATTTTCCAACAAATTTCAAAATATTTATTGAAAACCTTTTAATATAACATTGTTTTAATATAAAAATTGGTTCTCTAATTAATGGGAAAATAATGTTCGGTTTTAAAAAAAAAAGTCTAAACAATTTTGATTTAAAAAAGTGTAAAATGGTAATAATACCAGAAAATTATCATGAATAATCACTGATTAACAATGGGGTTTATTTAACAGTGGAATTATATAATTTCCTCGAATTTAATTTCCCTTGGAAGATAATTAGTATTAGTCTTGAGGAAAACATCCCAAAGTGGCACATACCACTTTGAAACATTTTAAGTCATAAGCACCATGAATGAATAATATTAAATAAAACATATAATATAATAATAATAAAAGTAATCATGATTTAAATTTTTAATGGTATTATATTCACCATATAAATGAAATTATGTTCCTGACAATGATTAAATAACAATGAAATGTAAATTGACATTATAATCCCTTACTTTGTGTCAAACACGTCTCATGTGTATCTATATTCTGGAATAAAAACATTTTTTTATTTTTTTACATTCATAGGAATCATTTTCATTTTTAAATTTATTTTTATTCCACTTATTACTTTGTTTTTACAACAAATTAATAAAATATATTTACGACATGTGTTTTTGAAAAATTTGGTTTATATGTCAAAAATACATTGGTAGGTCTACTATGGTTGAACGGGTTATTAAAAAAACATTTAAAGATTATTATCCAAGATATTATTATCATATTCTAAAAGATATTTATCAATAACTAAATATGGTTATGAAAAATGAACCAACATTACAGTCATGGAGACAGTAGGTCGTATATACGCAAGAGTATCGTTCCTATTATTCAGTGATCATTTAGAAAAGAAGGTAAGTAACATAAGTCTTTAAAAAATAATAAGTATATAATAAATAAAATAATATCTAATTATATATATATATATATTATTCTTTTAAATTAAAATGGATCACATCATGATAAGGAGGTGGTTGTCCACACGTCCACGGTAGAAGTTATCACTTTTAATGTGTGTGAAAGAGTAATAAAGAAAATGATAATTATTATACTTATTGAATTATAATTATTCCATTAATAACATATATATGTTGTTAATGTAACATTTTTTAATTAAAATCATCCTTTATAGATTCTATTTATAGTGTAAATTAATGACATTAAATGTTGGTTGTATGAACATCAACATACGATGTTATTTGTTTTAAAAAAATGAAATATATATATATATATATCATAATATAATTATAGAAGAGTAGAGAAATTAAAATAATGACATATAAAATATATTATCATAATTTCCATAATAATGGACTCCATGATAAGTGGTAAAGGATCAAAGAACAATCATTGTTTCATGAGGTAGTATTTCACTATACAAATCAATAAAATGTTCATAAACCATTAGATTAAACTATGTGTAAGTGTAGGTAAAACACATAGAATAAAAAAATCAATGTATATTTACGATACTTTTCTTCTTATATAATCTTAGAATAAGAATATTTTTTGGAGCGTAGAATGAAAATAAAATTGAACGGATTTAGGAATGACGTTAACTCCTAATCGGGTAACTCCCTCTAGTTTTCCCCATCATAATAACTTGTATTTATTTCATCCCAAAGGTAGGATTATAGAACTAATAGAAGTATGTTGTGGAGTGAATTGGCCAGAGTTTTTTCTGTACCAATGTGTCTTGAGAGGTGTGAGGAATAGTGAGGAAATTATTGCATTTGTAATGGTGGAGGATAGACTACCTTGTAATATATTGAAAGGAAGGAACACCAAACACATTATTATGAATGTTGATAAATAATGGTCAGAATTATAGAACAATGGAGGATACAGTTGATATATGTCCCTAAAATATCTTTTGGCCAACTATACAGGTTGTTTTTTATCGTTAAGGTTATGGTTTAGTTCCCCGTTAAACATAATTTAACCTTAATCATTATAATAAATTTTAATTACATTTAGTAATCATTTCAGTTATAACTATGTTGATTCTATTAGAAATAGTAAATTATTATAATTATAAATATGAAATCAATTTCTTAAAATTCTAATAACAGATGTGAAATAAATTAAATTAAAATTGATTTTGTATACGGGATGACAATGTATGGTTTTAAAGTGAAAACATCTTAAAGTTAGATATGTGGTTATAGTAAATGTCATAGTGAAATATATTTCAATGACCAAAAGATGGATTAATTTAGAAAATAATATATTTTTAACATTAAAAAGGTAAAAATTAAAATATAACATGATATATAAATTGGATTAGAAAGTAGTATTGAAATAAATTTATGTATTATTCAAAATTTATAAAAAAAATAATCTCCACCAAAAAAATATAACAAATCAGTATGATAAACTAATTTATATGATTATATTTCATATATGAATCTTATTTGACTATACTAATTTCATTTATTGAGTAAAAAATTGAATTTAAAATTTGTAGTCCATTAAAATGTGGTAAAAGTTTATTTATAAAAATAATGATATTTATGTGTAATATTGAGTTTTTTAAATAATAGATATTGAACATATTGGAATATTTAAAACAAAATAATATATAAAATATATTTTTTCATCAATATCATTAACTTATTTTTATTTATTTAAGTTTTTTATAACTAAACTCCATTGTGATCATAAAAGTAAAAATATTCCTTTTATATTCAACTAGTTTTTTTTCATTTCTAATTTATTTTTAACCTATTAATTCATTTTATATTATTTTAAAACATATATGATCATAATTTAGATAATAATATTCATAATGTCTAGTTTATATCAAATTATTCTAATTTCTAATACTTTAATAATATATTATTGTTCAGTACAACTCAGTATTTCATTTAACACATTCCATTAATAAAACTCATTGTTATGTAAGACATATTCTAAATCTGTATCACATGAATTACAAGTAATATCATATATTGAATTTATATAAAATTTTAAATATAATATAAATTCTTGGGGTATTATTTTCCCTTATGGACTTGGAGTTACATTTCATACACTCTATTGAATGCAGTATACCTACTTTAGATTTTAAGGGTGTTACATGTCTTGTATATATGACATTATTCTATTCCAATATTAATGTATCTCATTGATTACATCATGTTATAACATATTAATTTTGTTTTCATGTATACAATCATTTCATGAGATCAATATAATTGATTTGTATTAATAAGTATCATGTTTTTTGTTTTATGGAGTATGGGAACCTTATAATTTGGAAATGGTTACTTGTGTACATAAACCATCATCAAGATAGGTATATCTAATGTCCTTTTTTAATATGATAAGTTGTTAATGTTCATATAATAAAGTGGGATGGATTTATTTAAATTGGAGTTAAACCAAATTCTATA
This sequence comes from Viscum album, assembly GCA_963277665.1. NCBI lineage: Eukaryota > Viridiplantae > Streptophyta > Magnoliopsida > Santalales > Viscaceae > Viscum > Viscum album. Next base: position 1,487,672,658 of record OY728129.1, read on the forward strand.
AAATGTATGGGTTCTTTCTAGGATGGGGAATGGATACCCATTTAACATAACAATTAAAAATGAAAATGGTATATTTTGGAATGGTTATAAATGTGAAACCTGATTAATTTGGAACAAAAATGTGTTCATTAACCGTTTAAATCAACTAATGGACCAAAATAAGAAATTTGACGAATGTTTCCTGTGAGATATCAAACAATGGGTTTTTTTACAAAAAATTATTGATTAAGAATATTCTATTGGGTTTCATTCTGATGAACCCTTGTTGTCTTATTGTGACCCTTGGAGGTCACATTTTCTTTTACAAAGAAATTATATTTTATAATTATTACTTAATTCATTTTATTAAATATTTTTAATTATTTAAAGTTCAAATGTGAATAAATGTAATTTATGTAAATGGAACCATATTTGGTGACCTTCATTAAAACTCTCATTTATGGGTAGATTGTACTACTCTTCGAGTTTCCTCAGAAAAAAAACATTAGAATTTTTCACAGACCTTTCCATTTTTAGATATTTCGTAAATGATACTTGTAGGGCCTAGTAAAATCTAGTTGGCTTTACCTAGTGATAGGCTGAATGTTGGTTATTTTTTAAGGGACTAGACTCAGGTAAGTAGCACCATTTGAGCTTATATGCGTTGAGAAATGTTTTGGGACTTTTGAAAGATGATACCATTCGGGTGATTTTAACGCAACTAGGTATCTTTTAATCTAGATGAAACCCATGATTGGAGGGGTGATTGTAGATACCTTGGCCTTTGTTATGGCCATGAGCACCAATTAATTCTTGGGTACAACTGGTTAGAAATTACTAGGGAATTTTCGGCCACGAGTAGGATTTGTTAACCTTTTTCTACATATAGATATATGAATTGGTACATCGTCATTCCATGTTATTGGTCATATGAATAAAATAAGAATATAGGTAAAATCTATGGTATGAACGATGTGATGCTTGGATGTAGCTGGAAAGAAACCTATAGACATTATCAAGGATGGTTGTATTACTTCTGAATCCTCTTAGTAGTGTGTGTTCATATATACATATACCATTAAGTGGATTAATTTTATATTTCATTTGCTGTGTTTGGTGAATTCCATGAGCCTTGTGTTGTTGAGTATGTTCTCTGGTCATCTCTTTGGAATTTTTTCATATACATTAAAGGAATCAATTTCCTCCCAATCCTCATTATAAATTCAAGATAATTGTGTGTTTTGACACATTAGTCTGGTTGATTTCAATTTTCCTTATAAATGTTTTGACAAATGTTTGTGTTACACATAGGAATATCATAGCTGTTATTTATGGTGTTTCTATATATTTTTCTTACGGGTGAATGGTATCTCACTTATTTCAATGAGTAGAATACTCTTATGGTTGGTATTATCCTGTTTTTTCTTGTAATGGTGTGGCAGTTCTTGATCAGCATCATGACACTTAATGTGGTTGATGGTATATTCCATCCATTAACATCAAAGTTGTTATAGAATGGTCATTAGAGGTATTTCATGAATGGCCACAGATTACATAAAGTGGTGAATGAATAATGATATGTTATTTTTGATGCACCTTCCAATGAATACAATCTTATTTTAGGAGATGTTGACCAGTAGTGTTTTGACCGATCATGTTGAGATGATAAGTACTAAAGTGGGGATATTTTGAAGAATTGTGTTTTTGATCCAAGCTAGAATTCAATGGGAACATTTATTTTTGTGATTATAGTGCCATCTATTTATTAAACCGATATTTAGAACATAATTTTGAGGGTTTGAGCACTTGTATATTTTGTTTTTAGACTCTGGTAAAAGAACTAGTGGTCCCTTGGGTGTCACTTTGTGTTTCGGGAGCATCAGGATCTGAAATATGAGAAATAGGATGAACTGCATAGGGTGAATAGTTTGATAGAAGTTGTGCGGCCAACCAAAGCATACTGTGTAGCTTCAATGGGTGAAAAAATGTGCCCCGCAATGGATACAAAAATTTTCCCAAACTGTTTCCCAACCCTAATTCTTTGTGAAACATAGGTAGTAACCTCCCTCCATTCATCACTTGGTTGTTGTGTCGTTATGGAAAACCATGCATCACAACCTTACGAGGTTGGTTTCTTATGTAGTAGGAGCTACACTGTTGGCACATGGTTTTTCCAAAATATACAAACAACCATCGCAGACCATTTTTTAGGATGAATTGACCATTTTCCTTTAATGGTTTTAAATAATATTTTCATTTTCTTATTTTTTTTTCATCTAATAACATGTGCCAACACCAAAATGTCACAGGTCTCTATTCCTCCCTCTACTAAGATTTTATGTATCCCCTCCATCACTTGTCTGAATCGAACAACATAAGTAATAATTGAACCAAATTGTTATGTTCTTCGTTTTATTTTAATAAATATTCATTAACATTCTATTTAACACGATATCATAGTGAGATCTCATTTCATTATTTTTTGGGAGAATTTCTATTTTATTGATTTATTCATAATAAGACCAAATTAGACATTGATAATGGATAAGTACATAGTCCATTGATATGTGTTGGTGGTCTATATACTTGTCTTTAAATTTATCTTGACTCATAAATGTCATTATTGGGTCATAAGCCAATAATTTCCACGCATTTCTTAAAAAAATCTTTTCTCAAAAAAAAATTGTATACATACATAATAGTACACTCATTAACCCCATTTTCTTATATTGTGGTAACAAACCATGAGCACAGACACTCCTCTGGAGTTCTAATGTATATATTCCCTTAATAATTAAATGATTAAAATCTTGGGATTCTTTCTAATAATTTTTCTTCGATTAATGAATTGTCTTCCTCTTACGGGTGATAACCAAAATGATAATACCACATCTTATGTTCCATGTTGATTTTTATAATTGATTTCATTTTTATTATAGATTTCATAATTATTATTTTTTGTTAAATTGATTTAGGTTATTTTAATGTGAACCTTAATTAAATTAATGAATTTTTGTTTAATAAAGGCCATGTTTTATAATATAATTCTTAATATGATGTACATTATATTCAAAATTAAAAAATGGGGACAAGTTATTTAAATCAAGATTGGCTTATTTGTTTGTGTTTCACTAAGGATTGATGTCATTTTTTGGAAAGAGGAATGATTAGTACATGTCCTCCATGATGTATATAAATAGATTATCCCACCTTTTACAAATTATATTTGATCAAAAGAACCTTATATGTTCATGGACTGTTTTATAAATTGAATGAATTGTCCCACTCAAATATATGTGATAAATGTACCATGATATTCTTAACACACTGGATTGATAAATAAATGGGATTTCCCATGTATGCAATTTACCATTTGACCACTGTACTGTCTGAGTTCCCTCTAGATCATTTTAAAAAAAATTTACACGTTTGATAGAATATATGAAAAATATTATATATAATGTTATGTTTATGATGTCTTACCTACCTTGAGTGAATTAACAGATTTAATTGAATTATTATTAATATGGGTTGCTAAAAAATTCCTCTCATTATTATTAATTATGAATGACATATGTGAATAGTTATAATTTTTTTGACATTAGTTATAATTGGGATTAGTAAATATATATAATGAGAGGTAATTCCTCATGGATACTTTTAAAAAAACAATTATACCATAATATAGGTTGTGGAAGAATGTTGAGTATTCTATTGATAATGGTTGTGTCACTCTCCCTTTCATCGGGTGTTGTGCTTAACCTCTCACAACAGTGAAACTATTTGTATGGTGGTATTGATGCTCCATGTTTCTTATTGTGAGTGTATTCATGAGGGTACAATCATAGTTTTGAGTCTAGATATGACATCATACTCCCCATCTTGAGTAAAGAGATAGATGTCTCCAACTTATCAAGAGATTTAGGGCATGTAACATTCTTGTTTAGCATAAAGTCTCATTTAGACTGGTTATGGATGAACAAATTATGACCTGATCTAACCATCAATTTTTATTCTAGGTATGTGGGAAACTACATCTACACTCACATGGATCATAGAGGTGGATGAAAAATATAAAAAATATTTATAAATTATAACTATATATATATAAGGTTAATAAACATGTAATCTTTGTGGCTGTGATTTGAAGCAGATCGGGTCGACTTGGATCCTTCTTGGATCATTAGATGTTGGTTATTTATTTATTTATTCATCACTTCTTAATTTCAATCAATTTATACATGCATACTATTTACATTATATTCACAAATTGTATCTTAGTGTAGATACCATGGATTATAACTTACATTGATTTATATATCATAACATTCATGTGTTTCTATTTCATTTGGGTTCCACGGTGATCACATATTCATTGGACCATGGACTATTTATTGTACATTGATGTTTGTACTTTAGAGTCATCAGTGTAGGATTTAGATGTTTTATAGGATTCTCATAATGATTTTCCTTATGTGATTTCTTTATATTATTAATTCATATACCATATATTTCCATGATTTAGGTCTACTATTGTAGTTATGTATCATCATCTGGACATGTATTCCCTATTATATACATTTCAATTGTCTAACATTTATCATTTAGTTTTTCTTTTTCATCTATTGGTTTGTCTTTCATATATTACATATTATAGTGTTTTTTGTATTTATATTATTATGTTTCACTATGATACTCTGATCATGATGGTTTATTCTCCAAACTGACACCTCCTTAAACCCTTGATTCTAACAGGTGGCCTCTAGTGTATTGGTAGGTGTGGTTGCATCCTTGTGACTCATCGGACTGGCAACCAGTTTTGTGGTCAGCCATGCGGGGATGTTACATCATCCCCTAAAACATACTAATCTAGGAAAATATAATGGAATCATCCTTATATAGGGGGGATTCACTTAAATTTCAAACAAAACAATGAAAAAAATAAAATCTATTAATAGTATAATATCAAATTCTATGAAGAGACATATTATGATTACCATAGGAAGAATCATCCCAAAAATAAAAATATGAAAATTGTCGAACACTGGGTTGAAATTATTGTTCCATTTTGTGTTTCTACTAATATAACTAATCTATGGTATCATCACAATGATTCAATAGTTCTAGAAAAAATGAATGATATAAAAGAATTTGTAGAAGTATAATGGAAAATATATTATTGAATAATTTCTGAGAACACCATATTTAAATTAATTTTGATATTCCACCATAGTAGTGGTTGTAGAATAAGAATTCCATTTCTTGAATGAATATTTTTTTTAATTTTCCAAAATCTTCTTTCATGGATTTTTGGTATCCCAGAGACCAATCTGGAACCCAAAAAACATCTAGATTCACATTCAAAATTCAAAATTCAAAAATCACACCACCATTGAGAATCATTCTTGAAGATTCATCATATCACCTCGCCACCAGCCATCATCATTCACCATTTACATCCATCACTGCTTCAACATTGACATCAAACCACCCCGAAAACTAGTCGACAGAGATCATAGGAAACCAAACCCACTATGGAACATCTCATTACAACATATCATTATAGTCACCTAGGGAATCAGAAAAATCCATACCATTAATACAGAGATTAAGAGTTTAAATATCACCTAAGTACCGACGAGAGAAACCTAACAAACCTCACCAAAACTATACATATGAAAAAAAACCCGACCGATAAATAAAAACACCACCAATCATCAGAAATTAAACCAACCACATATAATAAGACAAAAATACATCACTGAAAGAATGAGGAAGAAAACTGAAATACCAAAGCTCATGTCTCGGGACACGCGTCTGGATCCCAGACGGCCACTGAACCATATCTCCCAAACATCAATTTAACCATAGCTCTAGATCATTAAAGAAGAGGAGATGAAAAATGTGAGGTCATAGGAGTATTATAGAGGTTGAGGAAACCATACGACAAAAATAATCAATGAGGAAGAAAACTAAGAACCTAGAAAGTATGGGAAAATCGACCCGGGTAGCACCATCATGCTAATCAACTGCCGAATTGAGACACCGAAAAACTCATTAAATCAAAAACCAAATCCATCCTGGAGAGTTGAAAAGGATCTTGAGGGTGGATCCATGGAGGGATAAACCAAATGAAACAATAATATAAAGCCATTATCAAGGGCCCAAGAACATGAAAAGAAAGACAATGACCTAAAAAAAATAGGGGAGTATTGTGAAGAAAGAAAGAAGAAATTGGAAAGAGGATGGGGGAAGAAGAAGTGGAATATGGATGTTGAACCAATGCATCTTCATTTCCAAATCAGATGGTTTCAAGAAGAAACCCTAGGAGGATCTGCATAAGAGAGGTGAATCAAGAGATAATAGTGAAATCCCATAGGATAATTAATAATTTCCTTTCACATTCATCATTTTTAGTTACTAATATAGATTTCAGATGGTGACCTGTGTAATTTCCCTAACCAATTCTCCCTTACATTAGAGAGCATCATTTACAATGTGATCTCAATATCACCTCCTTGTATGCTAGAGGATACTGAATGTAAGTGACGGTTTAAGTAATATTATGGGGAAACAATAGGAACTATAAAATGGTTCAATATAGTAGAAAGAAAGAAATTAAAATAAAAATAAGATACTCGAGCATAAAAAAAACTAGGATAACCCTATAAATAATTATACAATCATCGAATGATATGTTAAATGTATATTGATACGATGTTTTATAATTTATAAATAAAAAGAAAAAATTATAAGATGAACGATTATAAATTCCACAGTCCTGACCCCTCTTTTAGTTCTATATCCACACTCCATCAAATCCAATATGAAATAATCAACAATAGGATCTATTTAAATTATCTATATGTGTATCCATCAAGTATAAAAGTAAAAAAAAAATTCATCCCAAATAGGATGTGATTTATACTCAATAGGTTGACAAAATGGGTCTCTTAAACATCATGTCCGAATATTTAAATATATAGTGAAAGTATTAAACTGTTAAATTTGGATATTATTTTAATAAATTAACTCTATTTTTGAAATAGACTCCAACACCCACTAGAACAAATACAAAACCCTGATTTGGAAAAACCTAAATAAACTACTTGTAAAATTTTATGTCAAGAGGGGGATCCTTTTGTCTCAATATACATATCCCAAAATATTGGTCGATCCTTTTTCATTAAGTATAAAAAATGTATCATGTATAATGCACCACACTAGGATATTTTTGAATCCCAATCCTATAGTCTCTTACATCATCATAAGGTGAACATTTCCAAGGGGAAAATATCCTATCATCTCATATTTTACAGTGCTATAGAATAATTCACATTTCAGAGAATATTATATATTTCTATGTGAATATCACATGTAGTGAATCTCAACTCATATCAAATGGCGGATTCTCCAACATCACGACAACTCAATAGTTCCATGTCAGATGATATTGTAATGAATACATCATGTATTATGTCATCATTATTGATTAAAAGTAGAAAAATATATAATTCATCATATTCAACATATTATCGAGACTGGCCAATGTACCCTGTTGTTCTAAAAAATTCATTTATGGATATTACATAAACCATTATATGTTAGTGTGTATAACCACTATTAAAAGAAGACAAGTTACCATTAACATGAATTTAATGTTATCCAAAAATAACTTTTCTAAATTACTAGATCATTACAGGTTCAGTGGAATTATCTATTAATGAGAGGCTACAATCTCAATCACAATGCCAAATGATTCAATCAGAACTAATGATAGATCTATGAATGTGAAACTCATTATATAGTGATATATCCATTTAGGTTGGTCATGCACAATGATTTATTTTGTGGACATAGTTATTTCATGTACTAGAGAAAATACACAAATGATTACAGAGTTTTTATAGATACAAACATAAAAAATAATGTCTAAGTAGATAAATATTCACTCCATAGTTACTGTTGGGTTCCATTATTCATAACATAAATTTTGGAATGGAATGACTCTTATCACTATGTCTGGAGTACTAAGATCAAACAGAATGATCTTCTAAATCAAAATGGATTATCATATCACATCGATGGAAGGTCTATAATTGGTATATATGACAGATATTTTATTATTAGAACATACATCAAACATTAGTAGATGTTTTAAAACTAAATGAGTGCAATAAATTCATGGGAAAATTGGGTATTTACATTATGATACACTAGATTCACACATAAATTGAATAACCCATCATGTATACATCAAAATGTAAAACAAAAAAAAATCACGTCACAAATTAATAATTTACTATATAGATTTTGTTTTTATGTATTCCATAAATAATTCCACGATTGTATTGGATTTACAGGGTCATCTCAATGAATTTACATTGTAAATAGGGAATTATGATGAAAATTCATTCTAAGTTCATAAATATCCCCATCATCTTCATATATCTCTACAAGTATTAGTTATACCAAATCAATGATCAATAAATAAGGAAAATAGTTAAAAAACGGTTTATTAAAACACAAGGAGATACATTATTGAAAAATATTGGATCCTACAACCTTACCACCATATAATATCTCATACCCTTGTAGTTCCCTAGTGATTGATGGCAGGTATCAAAAAAAATCCATGAATCCAGTTCTGTTTATATTATACCCTATGCCATGTATCATCATTCACACACCTTTACTACCATTTTCCTTCCCCTAGAGGTAAAATCCATCCCCATATATTCTTCACAATATAGTTCATGATATGTATCAGATTATCCTTTATGGATGCCTAACAAATCCTTCTCAATGTCATCAATATATTTCACCACTTATGTTTAAAGATTCTATCATTGAAACAATGACATTAAAAAACATTTCATTGAATTGTATCAATATGGAATGTCCAAATGATACACTACTATACTAAACAATTGATTATATTTAATGACCGGAAAACCTAGGTAGTTACTTCACATGTTTTCTGATATGATTTTTCAAAATCCAAGGTGACACCTGAAATAACTGTTTGGATCAAAATAAAATACCGTGGGCCATCTATAAAGTTTAGTGTATTATTTATAAATCATTGTGTGTTCACTAACCATTCTATAACAATTGAGCCTCCTACAACATCTCTTACATGAGACTAGTTCCAATGAGTACTGACTCACTGGTATCTAATCCAAAAATATATCAATGGCATGGACATCCATTCAAATCCACAGTTTTTTTATGTTGATGTATGAACTATGTTCTTTTAATAACAGATCAAAAGTGTGATATTATTCTATCAAGAACCATTATGTTCAAAACAAAATAATGTAATATATCCTCTAGTATTTAAATAACCTATATAGGTTGTCCATCAGTTTGATGAAGATACATTGTAATCATAAAAGCTCATGATCACATGGATTTATAAATGCCCATGCTAAAACGGAGATGTAAACTGGGTAAGATAACAAAATATGATGCTTCTTGGTACCTCTTTTATATGAATTATCTTTCCAATTTATAGAACACCTAGATTTCCAATAGTTATGTTCTATTCAATAGGTGTAAAATTGAATACATGCATAAATAAATCCATGATCACCCTTTAAACATCATCCATGTAGGATTATCTTGTTAATAATGACCAAATTTCCATTGTGATATCATCTCACTTCAATTCCAGAATGGATAGTGACTAAAACCACCATGTAGGCCTATTATTCTCTTTTTTAATCTGATTACTTGTGAAACATCTCACTATGAATCATGAAATATCATTTTTCATCCCTTTTAACCAATATTGTCAATAGTGGTTATCATACATTTTTATAGACCATGATTTACCATCCATTTAGCATCTTTAAATTCTATCATCATATTCAAATGCAAACCCTTAGGATCATACACACCCATACCATCGAAAATATTAACATTATCACATCAATGCGACCATCCTAATGGGGATAACAACTAATTAAATTGTCCCTCATATCCAATACATTCATTTTCAGATACTTCTTTATCTTAATAGTACCCCAATTCATGGTTATAACATATGTTGAATTCAGACATACTCATCCCCATTACTCATGGGAAACAAGATTCAGATCTTGAAAGACAATCATCAACCTTTACTCACGTCAAGACTCTTGAGCTTCATCTATATGTGTCTTCTATATCAAAGAATTAAAATTATACTTCCATTTCCATTAGTGTATTCAAGCATGAATTCAAAAAATTGTTGATATATGACCAATATTCTCTGAAAAACGTTTAGGATTCCTTGAGAAAATATTTCATTGAGAAAATTATGGTCCATTTACACCCAAAAACTCTCACAAAAATGATTTTGTCTCCTGTAACTTAGTGAATGTACAGATATTTATTTTTCATAATTTTTAGTAGGGTCATTCCACTTATGAGGTTATAGTAGACTTGATCCATAATACATAACTCAGTCCCCATGTATCAAAACCATTCTATGTCCATCATTGAATACATTATAGTTAATCATATAATATTTTAATGGAATAGGAAAAATAATCCTAAGTGGTGATTTTTTATGAAAATTTAGGTCATGAAATCCCTTTGGAAAGAATATAACCAAATAATATTTACACATTTATTCATCATCCAATAAATGGGCTCTTCTAGTCATAATATTTCCTAGAATGAACTCTAATATTAACCTTATAGTATAATAAAACATTGAATCACAAATAAATTAATGGGTTATTTTTAAGATACAATGGATGTAACCTTCGTTGGGTCCACAAAAAATCCATAGTAATTGGTAACATGGCCCAATTTGTGCACTCTGTCATTCTAGAAAATAAATTTAGAGTTCTTGGTTTAATTATTATGTCATATCAATTTTCTCAAGATGATTTCAAAATGTTGTGCGTGATCTTCAAAAGATTAGAAGACCACTAAGATTTCATAGATTCAAACCAGCACAGATTGATGCAATAATGGATTAGTGATCTAAATCATAAATTCCATTAATACTTCTAGTGAATTAACCAGAATGAATAGGGACACCATGAAATCATATATACCATACCTAATTATAATTGATGATTGAGTTATATCTGATGGGTTCAGTATAATCTAGTGGTATCCTAAACTAAGTATAAAAAAGATAAGATCATATAACCTATAAACCAATTGAATAGATAATTAATGGATGGAGGGGGATAACATTTCTTGAATAGGTCTACAATAATAACAACATCAGTGTAATGACTTGTTATCCTTCTGATCATAATTCATGGAAGAATCCGAGGAATAAGTATTAGTATATATAAACCCATATTCTTTTATTTCTTCTAACTAATTTTTTTATCTCACTATGTTCTGTTTGTTTCATCCTATAAAGAATATTGGAAACTAGTTCATCTCTCAACACCAACATGATCATGGACACAACATCCCACAATAAAGGTAATCATGATAAATCTTTATGAAATATTTGATAAAAATAATCCTCTAATAGAGGAAATGTATCCTATGATATTGAACCACCATCTAGAATAAGGCCTCCTACATGAGTCATGAGATCATACACTTTGTACTAAACAAGTCCTTCACAACAAACATGAATGTCTCATTCACCACGATGGATGTATATTCTACATTATGTGATTGAAATGTAACTATTCTCATATAATAGTTGATATGATCCTGCTACAGTTTTACACAATACATACATTAAATAAAATTGAATCCTATAATTTTTAGTAGAAAAATTTCTCATTGAAAATGGTACCCAGTAATTCCAATAGAAAAAGAATTGAAAATTTTTATTCCAAATGAGTTCATTCAATATGGTTTATTTATGGTCAAAATGATATTAATGTACTTCATATAACAAACTTATTTTGTTGAAAAAATTATAAGATAAAAAGGAATATGTGGATCCTAAATAAAAAACATTATAAAATGTATATGATACAAGAATCATACCTATGACGGTTCAAGGTTCTGCATCTATACAATTCATACTAACCTACACATCATGCATCGAAATCAACCCTCTACCATGTGATCCAGTGTTAATCCCTTTTGATTTTCCCTCAACCATTTTTTTGTGTTCCATCATTGGGGTACCACATCCACTAACTCATCATGAACATCCAATGGAAGTCCTTCTACTTATTGTTTTTGTGGGGGGGGGGGTTGTTGAATCCATACTCAGCTTTAATTCTTTTTGAAGACACCTTTTCAGTATTCTATAACTATGGACACCTTATGATCCTCTAGAGATGGCCCGAACTTCCACAACAATGGAATAATGTTGTAGGTTAAGAAAACTAATACCCCCTGGGGATATCCTATCTACATTGAAATAACCTTAATGGGTTATGATTATAATATAAATTTTAACTCCAATATATTTTCATTTCACTATTTTCTTGATGATAACTATTGTAGTGGGAATTTCTACTATTAGAAGACCACTTCCATGATTTATGCTTATGAAAGATTCTGGCCACCACTTGGGAACCGTATCTAATTATCTATTATGATGAGAACCAAATTAATCCAATCCATAAAATAATATAAAGAAAAATATATTCAACTTCAACCTTGTCTCATATCAAAGTCCATCCTATGAAAATGTCTCCTAGTCAACCACATTTAGTAGTCAAGAATGATCAAAAAGTTTTTGGTCAATGAGGAATCCTGCATATTCGAACAATTAAATTCCTTAGTTAGTAATATTCATGAACTCATGATCCCAATTATCCCACAAAATATCTAGATAAAAGTGTATAAGAAATATTTTCTCAAATTCCTTTGAGGTTAACTTCTCATGCTAGTTAGCTGGCACCACAATGTTCTATCAACATTATAATAGTCCTTGTAACATGTATACATCGTTTATAACCCACCATTGTTGCATATAATTACAAGTTTTTAGATAGATTGGGAACATGGTAAGGGGGGAATGATTTCTTTAAATATATAAGCCTCTCTTGGAAAATTTCATATGCGATTTTTCTATTTAGAATTTAAATTTCAAAAAGCTGACAACCCAATTTTACCCCTGAATAAGGTGTGAGAAAAAACCAATAGTCTATCACCAATGATGTCCAAATAATCATGTTTGAATATATATATATATATATACATATAATTTAGTAATGTGATAAGCATGGTTATTAATTTAATAAATTAATATTTCATCTGAAATGTACTAACTAACCATCATGATCTGATATGGAACAATGTATTAGACAAACCAAATTCTTCCCCCTAGTGTAATCTATTTCATGAGGTGGTGCCCCCTATGATAGGATTGATCACCCAAACTGCTTGACAATACCCCTATGATAGGTTGAGTCTCTGGTGTCATGTATCATGTAACCTACTAGGATCCATGTTGTAACGCCCCGACCCCAGTTACCCAGAGTCAGTGCATTATTACATAACAATGGCATGATCACAAGAAAGATCAAATATCGAAAGACCGATTGGTTTAGTAGCCTTGGAAACACTAGATATAATCATAAAGTTTTATATTACATTTCAAAGTGAAAAACTACTACAACAACAAAGTCTTCATATCCACACTATTAACCCCTCATAATATCCCTGCAAGTCATTCATAATTTACTTCTTCACTACCTGGGAAAAATAAAACATAGAAAAGGGGTGAGCTCAAATGCCCAGTAAGGATAACAATATAGCGGAACATTCAAAATAATCATAAACATTTAAGGCAATGAATTACAAAAACAAAAGCCTTTTAAAATTGAACTTCAACATAGTATGGCAAAAGTAAAATGAAATAATTCCATTTACTTATTCACATGGATATTCTACTAATCGAATAATCTCATGCAATATCAATAACCACTTTCATAATGTTGGAATGCATAATGCCAGACTATCATAACCACATATCCAAGGCCTCGTGCCAAGACTACAAATAAGATTTTGTCAAGGCCTTGTGCCAAGACACTAGTTTGTCTCATGAGACCTACCGATGCATCGATGATCTATAGCGGGCTCCACCCGTCACTTATTAAGTCCAATGCATTCCCATATGAAAAGGTTTAAACATAACATAAACATTCGTATTAAAACTAGCATACGAAATGTCAATAATTTCACCATAAACTATGAATGGTATAAAAATAGCACATCCACCATCAAACATATCACAAAACCTTCAATACAATATAGAAGTTTTGTATCATAATAGATCAACTTCACATAATCTTAAAATCCATCAAAGGATGTTGACATAGATGAAATCAAAATTCTTTTTAAAGAAATATCTCCTTTTATTTTGAAATAATTTAAGATCCATATAAAATAAAACATTTTCTTTGAAAATATTCTTATAAGCTTGTAAGGGAAGCTTTGAAGATTTTATAACGGCGGAAAATAGCCGCACCCGCCGTTAAAAAAACATTCTTACCTTAATTCTGTCGAAAAGGTTAAAAAGGACCTTGTTTTGAAAACGACCGAAAGATTCCTTTATAAACCACTTATAAAAGTCAAAAAGGGTATAAATGACTTTAACTCATATTCTAGTAAATAGTAAAAATGTTTTGAAATGCATTTTTAAGAAACATGGATGTGGATGATAAAGAGATCCCAGTAGATTATTACGTATAAACAACCTTGGATAATGAAGAGGTTGTAAAGTAAACCCTTACCTTGTACTTTTCCTTGGTTGGGGTAGGTTAACCTCCTTTATAATAGTGAAATAATTGTTAATAAATTATACAAGAATCATATACATTAATATGATATCGTATATGATCTTTTAATGTTGATTTGATAATAATATCTTAGTATTATCGCCGTTTCGGGTGTTAACTTACTCATTTTCTTTATATGTTTTGTTACATAAGTCATGTTTGTTGTATCTTATTCATATCCATAATGATATCAAGTCCTTAAACACCATTTTTAAATCATTAAATGTTAATTATACTTGAATGGATACGATGGAGAATGAATCTCATCACGTTCGTGGAGACGGTAGTCCGTACGTACGCACGAACGCTATTTCCATTTAATTTTTATTTTAAAAGAATTGAATCCAAATTATACATAGGTATATTACTATTCCAGTATAATATAATATTTTATATATGTTACTTAAGTTCATTAACACCATCCTTTATACGTTCCATGTGTGGTATGAACGAGTCATATCATTTTAAGGGGGCGGTAGTCCGCACTTCCTCAAATGAAATTATCGTATGTATATACAACTTGAAACGAATAATGGTATGAAATAAAATGGAATTACAGAAGCTTATATATAAAATATATATCATTAATATCATATTTAATTACAGTGCCATCATAATGGCCACCATGAGAGGCGGTAAGATGTATTTGAACAATCATCGTTTCGTGAGACGTTAGTTTGCCATCCACAGAAACATTATGTTCATCATCCATTAGATGGAGTTGTGTGCATGTGTAGTTTGAATCCTTCTTATAACAACATCCTAGTATATTGAGGATACTGGTGTTGTTACAAAAGAAAGGAAATAAAAAGAGTTTGGGGGTTGAAGAAGCAAAATAAATGAAAATAATTTAAGAGAAATCGTTACCTTTATTTTAGATAACTCACTTTGGTTGGAACCAATGGACTTGTTGAAATGCTTTCTTCCTAAGGGGAAACTTTAAGGAGGAGGAGAGGGATGTGGGGAGATTAGTTAGGCAGAGTTTGGACGAGCCAAGTGGCTTGAGATGTGTGAGGAATGAGTAGAAGTGGTCTCCTTTTATAAGGGAGTGGAGGGGCTCTTTAGGAAAGATTGAAAGTATTACTTTATAATATAATTATATTCGGTTTATAATGGTCCAAAAATCATTGAGGTCGAAGATACGATGACTAATATTCTAAATAACATCAACCAATAATAATTGGAGAGGTTTTAGATAATATTTTAATCAATATAATATTATTTGTTTCAATGATTTATTAATGAGGTAAACATTGCCTCATTATTGTGTCATTAATAATTTAACTTATTTAATGTCTACAAATTATAAATAAAATATCATCATGTAGGAAATCTTTTTAGCTTTCTAATGAATATTTATAATCGAAAATCCAACATGTATAACCCTATGTAAAAATTGTTCTTCTAAAAGCTGTAAGCTTATGCCATTTTTATTTTTATTTTAACTTTATTAATATAATGTGTCCCTACCACATACAAGTGGCTCCACGGGGTCCCCAAATTGACCCAAGGATGCCCATGGTCGGGTATGTGTCCACCAATAAGGTTAGGACACGTTTTAGGGTAATTTTGTATTATTATAATATTATTTTTTAACCCTTATTTACCGGATTTACCCTTTAACCATGGTAAATAAAATATTTACCACAGTAACTATTCAAAATGTCTAAAAATAAAAGTTACCTATTTACACAATTTGAACATCCTGATTCCAAATATGGAATCCATTTTCCTAAATTCAAAACACAGAAGTGGCAGAAATTAATTTAAAAATAATTCCCGCTGTCAAAACAAAAAGCGTGTTTTTAAGAGATAATAACTATAAAAAGATTGACACTTGATTATGTTCGGTTTAATTGTAAAATTATTTCCAATGACCAACATTATATTAAATGGTAAAAATATATTCTAAATATACTTTAAAACCACTCAAATTCACAATTTATCACTATTAATTATTTTGATTAAAAAAGTTGTTTTTAATTAAAATTTAGTAATTTTCACTATTCATCAAAATATAAAAGTTATCCGAAAAGTACCATAATTTCACCCTAGGCTAATTTCAATATTCCGAATCCAAAAATGAAGTCAATTTTGAAATATAAAATATATATAATATCAAAAAGTAGGTATTACTATTCACAACGGCTAGTTTAATTAGTTGTGGTGTGTGTTAGAACTCGAGGTTGCGTACAACACACGCTATCGCATTATTCGAAGGGAAATGTATCGTAGAAGCTTGGGGTGTTACATTCTCCCCTCCTTCAAATAATTGCATCCTCGCAATTTCTAGGGTATTACTGCATAAAAAGACTCGGGTGGTTCTTCATCATAAGTTCCTCGGGTTCCCACGTTGCCTCTTCCATCTTATGATTTCTCCACAAAACTTTTACCAGACGCGTCGTCCGGTTTCTCAGTACTTGTTCTCTTGTATCAAGAATCTTGACGGGCTCTTCACAATAAGATAGATCGGGTTCCAGTTCTAATTCCTCATAGGTGAGTACATGCGTTGGGTTAGGAATGTATTTTCTCAACAGAGATACGTGGAACACATCGTGAACTTTGGAGAGACTTGGCGGCATTGCCAATCGGTAAGCTACAGCCCCAATTCGTTCTAGAATTTCGAATGGTCCGATGTACCTGGGACTCAATTTACCTTTCTTTCCAAAACGTATGACTCCCTTCCATGGAGATACCTTTAGGAAAACATGATCACCGACTTGAAATTCCAAATCTTTCCTTCGATTATCGGCATAGCTCTTCTGCCTACTTTGAGCTGCTTTGATGTGATTTTGGATTACTTTCACCTTTTCCACCGTTTCCTCCACCAGCTCTGGGCCTACAAGTTTTCTTTCACCAACGTCATCCCAACAGGTTGGTGTACGACATCTCTTTCCGTATAACGCTTCATATGGTGCCATCTGTATACTTGAATGGAAGCTATTGTTATAGGAAAATTCTACCAGTGGTAAATATTGATCCCACATACCCTGAAAGTCAAGTGAGCAAGATCTCAACATGTCTTCTAAGGTATGAATAGTCCGTTCTGATTGTCCGTCTGTCTGAGGGTGGTAAGCAGTGCTCAAATGAAGTTCAGTATCTAGGGATTTCTGAAGACTTTTCCAGAATCTTGAAGTAAAACGGGGATCACGATCAGAAACAATCGATAGGGGTACTCCATGAAGTCTCACAACTTCATTAATATATAGTCTTGCTAGAAGTTCCAGGGGTAGATCTTCTCTTATAGCAAGAAAATGTGCTGTCTTGGTAAGACGATCAACAATAACCCATATTGCATCGTTCCTTCTAGGAGTCTTTGGTAGCCCCATGACAAAGTCCATCGTAACATTGTCCCATTTCCACTCCGGTATGGGAAGAGGTTGCATGACTCCTCCAGGCTGTTGCCTTCCAGCTTTCACTTTTTGACAAACCATTCATCTTGACACAAAATCAGCAATCTCCCTCTTCATGTTGTCCCACCAAAAATGTTCCTTCAAATCTCTATACATTTTGGTGCTCCCAGGGTGTATAGAGAAATTGGAACTATGAGCATCATCCAGCAATTCCCTTTTTAGATCAGGTATATTGGGAACACAAAGTCTCTTCCTGAATTTCAAAATTCCATCTTCATACACAAAGTCTCTCAATCTCCCATCATTCACAGCTTTAATCTTCTTTTGGAATTCTTCATCATCGGTCTGAGAACTCTTAATCCTTTCTAGTAAAGATGGTTTGGCAACCATTTGAAAAAGAATTGATGTTTCACCTTCCCTGGTTATTCCCATGTCCATCTTCACTAGATCAATGAAAATTGGATCCCTTTCAATTCTCATATTGTTCAAAACTCCATGGTCTTTTCTACTCAAAGCATCTGCCACCTTGTTTTCCTTCCCTGGGTGGTAGTGTATCGTACAATCATAATCCTTGAGTAATTCAAGCCATCTCCTTTGCCTCATGTTGAGTTCTTTTTGTGAGATAATATACTTCAAACTCTTGTGATCAGTATAAATCTCACATTTTTCACCATAGAGGTAGTGCCTCCATATCTTCAAAGAAAAGATCACTGCTGCTAACTCGAGATCATGAGTAGGATAGTTTTGTTCATGAATTTTCAACTATCGTGATGCATAGGAAATAACTCTATCATTCTGCATAAGGACACAGCCAAGTCCTTTCTTCGATGCATCACTATAAATAACGAACCCATCATTCCCCGATGGTAGAGTCAATATAGGAGCATTGACTAATCTTCTCTTCAGTTCTTCGAAACATTCTTCACACTCTTTTGTCCAAACAAATTTAACCCCTTTACGTGTGAGCTTCGTTAATGGGTTAGCCAATTGGGCAAAATTCTGGATGAAACGTCGATAATAACCTGCCAAACCAATAAAACTGCGTACCTCAGTTATACTCGTAGGTGCTGGCCATTCTTGGATTGCCTTGGTCTTAGAAGGATCAACAGAGATTCCATCTTTAGAGACAATATGGCCAAGAAAAGAAATCTCCTGAAGCCAGAATTCACACTTGCTAAACTTCCCATATAATTCATGCCTCCTCAGAGTCTTCAAGATAATGTGCAAGTGATTTTCATGATCTTCGTAGGTTTTGGAGTATACCAAGATATCATCAATAAATACCACCACAAATTCATCGAGATACTCCTTGAAAACTCTATTCATTAGATCCATGAATACAGAGGGTGCATTAGTCAATCCAAACGGCATTACAGTAAACTCGTAATGCCCGTACCTGGTTCGAAATGCTGTTTTCGGAATGTATTCCTTCTTCACACACAACTGATGGTATCCAGATCGAAGGTCAAACTTTGAAAAGTATTGAGCTCCATGCAGTTGGTCAAATAAATCATCAATACGAGGTAGGGGATACTTGTTCTTTATCGTTATAGCATTGATCTCCATGTAGTCAATACATAACCTCATAGATCCATCTTTCTTTTTAACAAAAAGAACAGGGGCTCCCCATGGAGAAACACTAGGGCGAATAAATCCCTTATTACTCAATTCCTCTAGTTGTTTCTTTAGTTCGACTAACTCTACAGTGGCCATTCTATAAGGGGTCTTCGATATAGGCCTTGATCCAGGAATCAAATCAATAGAAAACTCAACTTCTCGTTCTGGAGGATGTCCAGGTAAATCTTTCGGAAATACATCTACAAATTCTTTCACAACAGGTACATCCTCTATTTGAACATTACTTTCCTCACCGACAGTTATTTCATTATCTTCCTCCCCAATAATTGAATTATGTTGAGCTACTGTGGGTGGATCTAAATAAGAATTAGGTGGTGACGATTCTGCTCTAAAAATAAGGTGCTCCTTATCATTATCATCAAGAATCGTAACCTCTTTCTTCTTACAATAAATCTTCGCATCATAGTCCGAAAGCCAGTCCATACCGAGGATTATATAAAACTCAATCATAGGTATGACGATGAAATCAGCAGATAAAGAATATTTATGTGCTCTAATGGGGATTGATTCACAAAACTTTGTTGCAACGATACTTCCCTTAGGAGTTTTAACTGACAACTCCCTTATTAAATCAAATTGGAAATATCTAATTTTCTTAGCAAACTGGGAAGATATGAAACAATGCGATGATCCAGAATCAAATATTGCATTTGCTAAACTTGAGGAAACCATTAAATTACCTGCCACCACGTCTTTCGGAGCTTCTACCTCAGCAGTAGTGATAGCATAAGCCTGGCCTTGATCCCTTGGCCTTTTCTGAGGTAAGTTCTCCTGACGCTTAGGACATGCATTTGCATAATGCCCCATCTCCCTGCAATTGTAGCACTGAACGTTGGTAGCTTCCTTATTCCCCTTGCAATCATGAGCTTGGTGGCCTTTTTCACCACACTTGTAACAGACTCCCATTCCCTTCAAGCAAGTACCAGGATGTTTCTTCCCGCATTTAACACAAGATGGATATTCAACCTTTCCTTTCTTCCCCTTATTTCCATTCCCAGATTGATCAGCAGGTCTCTTCTTCTCTTGATTTGCTTTAAAGTCATAAGACTTAGAGAATTCCTTTTGGGTCTTGATAGCACATGAGACAATGTCTTCGTACGATGAAAAGGATTGTGAGACTAATGCTCGACGGAGAAATGGTTTTAACCCATCAAAGAAACGATCAATCTTACTTCTTGGGTTGCGAATATAATCACCAGTGTACCTCTCTAACCTTGTAAAGTTAGACTCATACTTTGTTACATTCTCATCCTCCTTTTGTCTCAGACTCAGAAATTGCCTTTCCATATCTGCTCGATGGTCGCGAGGGAAGTATTTTTCTAAAAACAGATCTTTGAACTCCCTCCATTCCATATTTGATACTTCATCATCTTCCTTCATGTTTTGAATTAATGACCACCATTGATCAGCATCTCCAGTGAAGCGGTAAACTGCCATGATAACTTTTTCACTTTCACTGCTCCCCAAAGCCTGAAATATTTTCTCTAGGGAAAATATCCATTGCTCAGCTACTAAGGGATTTGTATTCCCATTGAACGTTGGTGGTTGTTGCCTCATGAATCGATCTAACATTGATCCTCCACGCTGCGGATCAGGGTGCTCCATACGGGTAAGGTTATTATTCATAACCTAAGTAAGTTCTCCCAGTATGGTGATTAGCTGATCGGCACCAGTTGTATCACCAGCCCCACTATAATTATCTTGAGCAGGAGGGCAATCCCTACATGGAGTGCGTGCATTGATAAGGTTTCCATTTCTTCCACTAGGTGCCATTTCTAAACAATGGCATAAACTATATCAGTTTATGAATCAAAATACATAATCCCATACTTATAAAACACTTAACATAAATTGAACTATTTATGGATATAATCCATAATCATAAGAATGTTTTCTTTGAGGAAGTATATACTCATAATCCCTTCAAAATGATTTGTAAAAAAATGAGAGTTATCCTAAGCATATCCCCCGGGAGTGTCGTAACCAAGAGTGTAGCAAGGCCCGTTGTCATGCACCAGTTCCCGTTCGAGTCTAGCTCAAAGCGGTGTTTTCGGGTTTTACCCCTAGGTACATCTGTGCCAGAGCCGCCTCTACCTGCTCGTATCCAGACAGGGATGTATTGCTCGGAAAACTCACAAAATCTCTACAATACCAAAATTCTAGGAAGTTCTTCTATACTAATCCTCAAAGTTCATCTTAGGTCTACGTGCTCTAATCAGAGTTTATCTTAATCTAGTTTCCAAGGATTGTACTAAACTTCCTCTGATACCAACTGTAACGCCCCGACCCCAGTTACCCAGAGTCGGTGCATTATTACATAACATTGGCATGATCACAAGACAGATCAAATCTCGAAAGACCGATTGGTTTAGTAGCCTTGGAAACACTAGATATAATCATAAAGTTTTACATTACATTTCAAAGTGAAAAACTACAACAACAACAAAGTCTCCATATCCACACTATTAACCCCTCATAATATCCCTGAAAGTCATTCATAATTTACTTCTTCACTACCTGGGAAAAATAAAACATAGAAAATGGGTGAGCTCAAATGCCCAGTAAGGATAACAATATAGCGGAACATTCAAAATAATCATAAACATTTAAGGCAATGAATTACTAAAACAAAAGCCTTTTAAAATTGAACTTCAACATAGTATTGCAAAAGTAAAATGAAATAATGCCATTTACTTATTCACATGGATATTCTACTAATCGAATAATCACATGCAATATCAATAACCACTTTCATAATGTTGGAATGCATAATGCCAGACTATCATAACCACATAGCCAAGGCCTCGTGCCAAGACTACAAATAAGATTTTGTCAAGGCCTTGTGCCAAGACACTAGTTTGTCTCATGAGACCTACCGATGCAATGAGGAGCTATAGTGGGCTCCACCCGTCACTTATTAAGTCCAATGCATTCCCATATGAAAAGGTTTAAACATAACATAAACATTCGTATTAAAACTAGCATACGAAATGTCAATAATTTCACCATAATATATGAATGGTATAAAAATAGCACATCCACAGTCAAACATATCACAAAACTTTCAATACAATATAGAAGTTTTGTATCATAATAAATCAACTTCAAATAATCTTAAAATCCATCAAAGGATGTTGACATAGATGAAATCAAAATTCTTTTTAAAGAAATATCTCCTTTTATTTTGAAATAATTTAAGATCCATATAAAATAAAACATTTTCTTTGAAAATATTCTTATAAGCTTGTAAGGGAAGCTTTGAAGATTTTATAACGGCGGAAAATAGCCGCACCCGTGGTTAAAAAAACATTCTTACCTTAATTCTGTCGAAAAGTTTAAAAAGGACCTTGTTTTGAAAACGACCGAAAGATTCCTTTATAAACCACTTATAAAAGTCAAAAAGGGTATAAATGACTTTAACTAATATTCTAGTAAATAGTAAAAATGTTTTGAAATTCATTTTTAAGAAACATGGATGTGGATGATAAAGAGATCCCAGTAGATTATTACGTATAAACAACCTTGGATAATGAAGAGGTTGTAAAGTAAACCCTTACCTTGTACTTTTCCTTGGTTGGGGTAGGTTAACCTCATGTATAATAGTGAAATAATTGTTACTAAATTATACAAGAATCATATACATTAATGTGATATCATATATGATCTTTTAATATTGATTTGATAATAATATCTTAGTATTATCGCCGTTTCGGCTGTTAACTTACTCATTTTCTTTATATGTTTTGTTACATAAGTCATGTTTGTTGTATCTTATTCATATTTAGAATGATATCAAGTCCTTAAACACCATTTTTAAATCATTAAATGATAATTATACTTGAATGGATACGACGGAGAATGAATCTCATCGCGTTCGTGGAGACGGTAGTCCGTACGTACGCACGAACGCTATTTCCATTTAATTTTTATTTTAAAAGAATCGAATCCAAATGATACATAGGTATATTACTATTCCAGTATAATATAATATTTTATATATGTTACTTAAGTTCATTAACACCATCCTTTATACGTTCCATGTGTGGTATGAACGAGTCATATCATTTTAAGGGGGCGGTAGTCCGCACTTCCTCAAATGAAATTATCGTATGTATATACAACATGAAACGAATAATGGTATGAAATAAAATGGAATTACAGAAGCTTATATATAAAATATATATCATTAATATCAAATTTAATTACAGTTCCATCATAATGGCCACCATGAGAGGCGGTAAGATATATTTGAACAATCATCGTTTCGTGAGGCGTTAGTTTTCCATCCACAGAAACATTATGTTCATCATCCATTAGATGGAGTTGTGTGTATGTGTAGTTTGAATCCTTCTTATAACAACATCCTAGTATATTGAATATACTGGTGTTGTTACAAAAGAAAGGAAATAAAAAGAGTTTGGGTGTTGAAGAAGCAAAATAAATGAAAATAATTTAAGAGAAATCGTTACCTTTAATTTAGGTAACTCACTTTGGTTGGAACCAAAGGACTTGTTGAAATGCTTTCTGCCTAAGGGGAAACTTCAAGGAGGAGGAGAGGGATTTGGGGAGCTTAGTTAGGCAGAGTTTGGACGAGCCAAGTGGCTTGAGAGGTGTGAGGAATGAGTAGAAGTGGTCTCCTTTTATAAGGGAGAGGAGGGGCTCTTTAGGAAAGAGTGAAAGTATTACTTTATAATATAATTATATTCGGTTTATAATGGTCCAAAAATCATTGAGGTCGAAGATAAGATGACTAATATTCTAAATAACATCAACCAATAAGAATTGGAGAGGTTTTAGATAATAGTTTAATCATTATAATATTATTTATTTCAATGATTTATTAATGAAGTAAACATTGCATCATTATTGTGTCATTAATAATTTTACTTATTTGATGTCTAAAAATTATAAATAAAATATCATCATGTAGGAAATCTTTTTAGATTTCTAATGAATATTTATAATCGAAAATCCAACATGTATAACCCTATGTAAAAATTGTTCTTCTAAAAGATGTAAGCTTATGCCATTTTTATTTTTATTTTAACTTTATTAATATAATGTGTCCCTACCACATACAAGTGGCTCCAAGGGGTCCCCAAATTCACCCAAGGATTCCCATGGTCGGGTATGTGTCCAACAATAAGGTTAGGACACGTTTTAGGGTAATTTTGTATTATTATAATATTATTTTTTAACCCTTATTTACCAGATTTACCCTTTAACCATGGTAAATAAAATATTTACCACAGTAACTATTCAAAATGTCTAAAAAAAAGTTACCTATTTACAAAATTTGAACATCCTGATTCCAAATATGGAATCCATTTTCCTAAATTCAAAACACAGAAGTGGCATAAATTAATTTAAAATTAATTCCCGCTGTCAAAACAAAAAGCGTGTTTTTAAGAGATAATAACTATAAAAAGATTGACACTTGTTTATGTTCGGTTTAATTGTAATATTATGTCCAATGACCAACATTATATTAAATGGTAAAAATATATTCTAAATATACTTTAAAACCACTCAAATTCACAAATTATCACTATTAATTAATTTGATTAAAAAAGTTGTTTTTAATTAAAATTTAGTAATTTTCACTATTCATCAAAATATAAAAGTTATCCGAAAAGTACCAAAATTTCACCCTAGGCTAATTTCAATATTCCGAATCCAAAAATGAAGTCCATTTTGAAATATAAAATATATATAATTTCAAAAAGTAGGTATTACTATTCACAACGGCTAGTTTAATTAGTTGTGGTGTGTGTTAGAACTCGAGGTTGCGTACAACACACGCTATCGCATTATTCGAAGGGAAACGTACCGTAGAAGCTTGGGGTGTTAAACATGTGAATTACCATACTAGAGTCCATTGCATATTCATTAGATTCATCTCACTATGGATTGAATAATATCTCATCGAGGACTCCATGAAAACTCCCTTATTGATGTATCTTAAGTCTTCCCTTGTTCACATCACAAGGGGAGAATGACTCCTCTATCAAGTTGATATATCATATGTTACACACCTCGTAATGCAGTATTCAATCCCTTGGGAATCGTGTTATTATTATCAAATCATATAAGCTACAAAATACACTTAATCCTAACTAAAATATTATTATTATTTTCCAAATTTTCAATTTATTTAATAACATGGAATTTATTATCTATTAGTAGACCCTCCTACATCCGGATGAATAGACACAACCAAAAAATTATAGGTTCCTATTTTCATGAATTATATTTTAACAGAATCATATTTAAAAAATATTTAGTTAATTATAGGTTCCATGACTGGCTCTCCTTAAAAGAGTACGCAATTAAAATCATAATTCTAAAGGACCTAATATGATGAAATGAGATATCAAGGCATTTAAAACTTAATAAATCGTTATTTACCTATTTGGTAAGGTCACAAAAATGGGGCGTTGATATGATTAAACATAATGCACATTATAGTGAAAAACCATATCATTCATGATTAATTATAGACCAAACACCTCAAAAAAAGTGTTGAATTAGATAAATGTGAATGTCTAATGTACGGTCATGTTCTTATTTATTATCTATTAATGATAGAAAGGATAACCATTGAGTGTTAGGTCTCAAGCACCCAGAACCGGTAGAATAATCATATGAATTGATTACATTTCTTCTACATCAATACCATTATACCTATACTCGGGAGAGATGGTGGAATCACGTTATTAGAAAGCCAAAAACATTTTTTATAGGGTTAAAAACTAGGTGATAACAACTAATTCTTAATGATAATAGAGAATTTACATAATGGTTCCTCAATTAACACCTTCCACAAAATAACCATACACTTTCATTAAAAAAATTGAATTTAAATAATATATTTATGATTTATAGTTTTCACGATGAATTGAAAGGATTTATTGGTGTTACAGGTCTGATCAAAGGAATTTACATCATAAATTGATAATTATGACTTTAATCCATTTTTATCCATGAATTTACCTCAATTACTATTGTAAATTTACAATACATAATTATAAAAAATCACGGTTCAATCAAATGATAGTTGTACCATAAAAGGTTTACTAAAAAATAATAAGATACGTACCTAGGAATTATGGGATCCTATAACCCTTGGTTTATTGTAGTACCTTGAATAGTTCCCTTTATCCTTATAGTTGATGCATTGCACCATGGGTGGTTCATTGGCCAGTTCCATCCCTTCCCCAATCAATTTTTATATGTTATTCATGCATCAAATACATTAAATAGATTGGTGGTTTTATCTACCATACGATAATCATGTCTTTGACCATTTGAATAAATCATTGTGATTCTTTTACCATATATTAGGAATATGGGTTGTAAACAATTCTTTCAACCTTCGTAACATTATTCACCATCTCGAAATAATATTCTTCTATTATTATCTACATGTACATGAGACCATTATCCAGACAATATCTCAACTTTGAGTTATCATTAAATTATCATTTCATTTCTCCCAAAGAATCATATGTTTATAAAAATTAAAATCATCACTTTTTAACCACTAATGAATATATCTATTTTTATATCATTATTGATAAATTAACCCAAAGTGTAAATTTCATGGAATGAGGAAATTTTCAAATATTCAATGATTGATTACCCATTATTTTTTATAATCTCATGTAATTAACTTTTCATATTTTTTAAATAAGTATATTGAAATACTTATTAAGAAATAACTAGTTAATGTCTTGCCTCTTGATTTTATCCATTTTATTTTTTGGATTCATATTCGTTATCAACAATGACAATTGATAATCCAATAAATCTAATTGATATATATACAATGTAAATTTATAATTCTTATAATATTTGATTGCATAAAATATCTTCTCTATTGAGTTAACAATCTATTATGATGCAGTTTAATTAAAATATTTGTTAAACATCAATGAACATTGATGCATAGAGAACATTTTTTCTAGTCCCTTCTTTATGGGTGAATGCAGCAATTACACATGATTTATGTTATTATTCATAAATAGTGATGGATTGGTACAAATCACCATTATTTTTTTCACATGAACTCTAATGAAATTAGGAATTAAATTCGAAAAAAAAATTATTAGACCTCAGAAGGTTTTTTTTATTTTTTCTCCTAGTTCCCAAAATTAGCCAAAAATGGAAATGTTATTGATCAATATAGTAGTAAAACAATAAAAATTTATTATTATTTTAAAATTACTTATAAATTAATATATTATGGGATCTGTATATTAATCCTTTTCCCCAAGAAATGACTATAACATCCTTATCATTAATCTGCTTCAAAAAATAAATAAATAATATTTCTATATATCTATCGTAAATAATTTTATAATGTTTTTGATTAACCAAATCATATCCCCCAATGAGTTTCAAACTAGGGTTACATAAAGCCTTATTTTTAATGCACCTCGTGATGATCATGTTAATACCCAATCATCCCTTATCAGGGATGTTGAACCAAGGTACAAATGTTCTAGATCCACATCAACATTTAATATCATGACATTGATTT
The DNA here is from genome assembly GCA_963277665.1 of Viscum album. NCBI lineage: Eukaryota > Viridiplantae > Streptophyta > Magnoliopsida > Santalales > Viscaceae > Viscum > Viscum album. The sequence continues at coordinate 1,487,700,878 of OY728129.1, forward strand.
CATTTATTAGAAACGACATGATTTTATACATTACTAAAACAATATATGTTTGCCTTAAAACTAAAACCTATCCAAAGGGTTTTCTGTTATGTTTACTATTCCTAATTCCCATATTAACAAGATCATACCACTGATTCAAACTATAGAGACCCAAGTTGTTCTTACCAAACATTTACATAATATTTAATATAAATAAAATAATATTATTACATTAATTGAGAGGATGTTTTCGAATATTGGAAAAATTTGTCTCAAATATCACTTGTACATGACAAAGACTAGAAATTATTATATACTTATTCATTATTTTCCTAAAACATCTCACAATCAATTTTTTACATGTATTCACTTATAGATATACATAAAATAATAGGATAAGTGAACAGCATGATAAAGGGAGGAATATCATTGTGGTATAAGTCATATGAATCAATAATACATGTGTGAGAATAATAAAAATCGCCATATCATAGGCATAAGATTATCATAAAAATAATGATGCAATTTTTTTATAGTGACATTTATTTTGGATATTCCCAATAAATAAACATCATAACATAGACGTCAGATAGTAAACTCTAACACCACTAGGTTTTATGGATAATTTTTTGGAATAAACTAAATTTTCATTTATATCATGAAATTAACTATGGCATAAATTTATTTCATATATAACTGAATTTTCATACGTTACATGAAACAACTACATGGGGTATGGTGCACAAAACACTGAGTAGGTGTAGGAAACATCTATTTTTTATTATTATTTAAATAAGATAATAACAAAATATCAATTATACAAAGTTATAAAAATTGATAAAATACATTTTACAGTTGTTTTATATATGTAAAACATATTGATAATAAATGATACAAATTTTTCTTCAGGTCCTTCAATGGTTATAAACATTGTTTTCACGAATGATCCATTATTAATATAGTTTTATGAAAAATAATAAAATAAGTTTTTGAAACATTTAGAAATTTAATTTTTTAAAATAAGCCTCATTTATGAATTTATAATTTTAAGATTAACTTAGGCTGGGTTTTAGATGTATTTTCTGACAAACATTAAGTTTGGATGAATAGTGACAAATCCTGGATTATAATTCAAAACTGTTTTTTAAATTAATTTATTTATAATGTAAAATTATATATTAAAATAGTTTCAAAGAATAATTAGTAAATATTTTTAACCAATAATAAAATTTATTTTTTTTGAAGAAATATTACATTGCATTTGGATATAACAACATAGAAAATATTTCGTGATTTTTACTTTGAAAACATGAATTGTCATCCTAAATATGGGATTAATTTAAAATTCGTTCTACCACATATATTATTATAATTTTGAAAAATTAATACCATAAATGGAATATTTATAATTTTTAATTTTTAAAAATTTCATCATTGTTTTTGACCAAAATGATTTGTGTATATAGTTAAAAATAATTACACAAAATAAGATAAAATTTATGTGAGTAATGTACCAATATGTAAATATAAGAAACAAAAAGACCTAAAAACTTTTATGAAATCAATTTTACTGTCTTTACTAGGCAAATAAAAAAAATATTGAGTTTTTTTTGGTTTTTTATTACTTTTATTAGGTTCAAACCAGAGATTACATATTTTTTTTTTAAAAATTCCAAGTTTGTATGTTTCTTTCCTTATAAAAGGCCCCCAAATCTACCCACTCCCTCACACATATCAAGACCCTAGGATCACCATATAAATTAGAAAATAATCTACCAACATTCCATACTTCCACATATGATTCTTTTATTAGGATGAAGGAAACTCAATGATTCCTTTTTGCACATACCAAAAGGATTTACTTGATTATGATGTAACATCTTATCTCAAGCTCCTTTCCATTATTTTACTTCTCCAACCCTCTACCATATTTATAAAAATATTTTTTCAAAACACATTATTCATTTATATACTAGGATTATTTCATGATATTTTTTATACTTACACTTACACACAACTCTATCTAATTTATATTGAACATGATGTTTACATGTACGATGAACAATCACCCTTCACTAAACGATGATTGTTCAATAATCGTTTACCACCTCTAATGGGGGAAATTATGATGAAATATATTTTAATATATGAAATATAATATATTTTTTATTTATTTAATATTATTTATTCCTTTTAAAACCCACATATTTTTAATTTTTTTGGTTTAATTATGATAATTTCAGTTGAAAAAGTGTGGACTATCGCTCCTCAAAGCGATTTGATTCGTTCAAAAAATACATGGAATGTATAAGGATGGATTATGTGAAATTATATAACATATAAAATTTTAATTATACTATAATGATATTATATACAATTACATATTTATTTCATTTTGTTTCCTTTCATTCAATACAACAATTAAAATTGAAACAACATTCATATATACTTGCATCATACCGTCTCTATGAACGGTGTATTCAATTTGATAATTATTAATATTATATATTATTATAATATAAATATATTACACAGAAATGAAATTTAGATCATTATTTTAATTATATAATCATTAAATAAGTATAAGGACATCATATATTACAAATTATGACACGGACAGTGAACAAATCGAATATTACCTGATGCGAATCAATAAAGAATGATTTTTAATAGGGGTAATATAAGGTCCTAAAGAAACCATATATAGTAATATTTATAACACTATGATTATTTAAAATATTCATAATAAAATTATCTTATTATATTGTAATCTTGCATGAGAACAATGAGACTCAGGACAAAATGTAAGGGGATTTCAACTCACATTTTATTTTCGTCTGATACACACTATGTTTTCCACTATATCCTTTTATGTGGTGTATTTACTAAACATTATTTTATTATATATATATTATACATAAATATATGGGTATTAATATGTCCATTTTATTCACTTTCATTCATGTGGTTTATATTTCAAAAGATATCAATTCTATAATAATAGTTTTCTATCAATTTGCAATCATTGGGACTCATGTTTTTTCATAAACCTAGAATATTATTCTTGGTATAATAACATCTATATAACATATAATGTCATTATAATCATTATTTTAATGATATTTTATGCTTAATATAAATTATGTTTATTACATGGATAGTATGACCCAAAGCTGCCAAGTTATATTACTTTATTGAGACAATATCATCGCTTTATTGAGATTGTTTAAATTTATGCTTCCTTTTATTTAATAATTTCATCTTTCTATAAAGAATATTGATGAGTTTCCACCACTTATACTTATTCATTATATTATTATTTTTCATCACCACATTTCCCCCTTTTTTACTAGAGATAATGTTTTAGGTAAAATTATACATTATCTCTCTCTTTAATCATAATTATACTATGTTCAAAAATCCTAGTTTTTGATAATTTTCTAAAATTAATTTCAAAAAGTTACATGAAGATAATTATCAAGGAAATAGAATTTAAAAAATATTTTTTGTCTTCACATAAATTTTTAATGATATTTTTAAATACAATTGTTTTAATAGGTTATTTGTTATAATAAACATTTATTGCAAAAAATGAGATTTTCCTCAAGAAATGTTTTAAAATAGCCATTAATTTTCTTTTACTATATAAGATAGAATCCATTGGCGTTGCCCATCCATTTAAAAGGAAAATATTCAGTATTTCCATTTATATTATTTTTGTGAATGATATATGTTTTGATGGAAAGATGTTTGTGAAACATGTTTCTCATCCATGGGTTATATGCTTTTGAAACCCACTTCATTCCACATCTAATTTTTATGATGAAATGATTATGAAGCCTATCTCATTCCACAAGTTATGATATTATTACATGTTTATAATACCAATTATCTTTCATGGGTTATGATATGAATATATGCGATCTAGTAGAACATGTATGAGTGATTTCATTATGATATGGGTTGGACCTATATCTCCTTATCATTTGTTCGGTTATGATTTATATCTCATTAGATAGACTAAGACATCAATGGAAATTAAGCTTGACTATGATTGGCATTGGAGTGACTCATGTCTACCAAGATAGTATGTGGTGTGGAGTCATACTAATAATATGGACATAGAAGTGAATTATGACTAACAAGATGGAAAGGTGAGTGATCCAATACTACCAAGATGGTATTGGAAATATATCCTTAGATACTCTATAAATAATAATATATTACTATGTGTTTTCCGAAATTCTATTTTTATTTATTATGTTATGATTTTGAGGATTATGTGCTTTGTTTCATTAAAATTCATGACATAAGAATTTCAAATATTTATGCCAGGATTCGTGTTATGATCATAGATATGAAGGGTATGATCTTTAATTTGCCCGATAAAATTATCATAACAATATCATCATGTTTATTCATACACGTATTCCTTGTTTAACCTTGATGGGTATCTACGATCACCTTTTTTTATATTTCCTTTACCCCATATATTTGAGATATGTGTAATTTTTCACGTGTCTATGAAGGGTGATAGTCAATAAGAACCTTATGGGAGAATATTTAGCCATTTTATCTACCAGTGTTTTTGTTTCCACGATTCCAAAGGCACTGGACTAATTATGGTATTCAGTTATCTATTTGAAGAATGTTTTTGTACTCTAAAAAATAATAGGTAATGATTATGTTTGAAACTTGAGGTTATTCGAAGTTGTTATCAATGAAATGAATTAGATATCTCTTTGATTCTGTGATGAGAAAACCATAGTGAGGAAACTGTGGGAATGTAATGGACTAAGTATAAAGATAAGGGAAATTATATGGAAATGTACTAGAATATTGGACAATGGTATATTGAGTGGTTTCCAATAAATACATCATTTTTTGGATACAACAAGTGGATATGGCTTGGGAACATATGGACATTAGGGTAAAAACTCTTAAAAGATGGTCTAGGCATAACTTAGTGTAATCTATTAACTTACAATAGGCCATCTAGCACACCTGGTTTGACAATCATTGGATAAATTCATTGGGATTTCACAAAATCGTCATGAAAAAATATTAATTATTTCATTATAAGTTGTTTATGAATAAAATAGGACACAGTTACGGTGTCATAGATTATATAAGGTGTCATAAATTAGAGATAGAATAAGTTATTTTTTAGGATTATGTGGTTCCACCTAATGATATCTATTTATTAATCTATAAATTTTGATTCAGTTAATGGATGTAACCCAATGGAACAGCTTTAATGGTGATTGTGATGACTAATTCAAAAATATTCCTCCTATTAAACTGAATTCAAGTGGAGATAGAATAAAAAAGCACATTTCTATGCTCACAAAACATTCTCAAGAAATGAATCATGGTGGAATTCAAAATGTGTAGAGTATGGAGTAATATTCTATTAAGTCATTCATGAGGAAAAAACCACATTATTTAAGAGGCTCTTCTGATCATCTTTTTGGGAAACATTAAATCAGTACTAATGAAGACATATACTCTTCTTTCAGTGTTATGGCATAAGAAAGTCATTCATGCTATTTATCATCTTTAAGGAAAAACTGATCAGTGGTGTACATTAATCAAGAATACAAGTGTGCAATATTAGACTGAATCTATGGATTGGTAAGAGTTTATAAACATATGTTTGAATAAGTAACTTCCTTGAATTATTCATACCATTATGGAGAAATAGTCCCTCTAGTAGATAAAATGGGATAATGAATCTTTTGGTACCTATGAGGGTAATTTCACAAGACATGTGAGGTACGCATTCGTAATTATAGTCTAACATTAATATAATGTTTATGGATTCATTTGTAGTTTAATTACATGTATGAAAAGGGAGTTGGAAATAATATACATTAGTACCTATGACTATTTTTTTTCTTTTTTCAATCAAGTTTGAAATAGAGGATAGATTCATATATCTATATCTTGGTTTTTACAGGAAGACGATGATGATTTTTAATGAAAATAAAAAACCATAATGAATATAATAAGATATTTCGTTTATTTTCTATGTGTTGGAAGAAAAATAGAGTAAAATTTCTTAAGGAAAATAATAAATTATTTATTTTTTTGAGTGAAGGGTATATATCATTTGATTATTGATGGGATTAGAAGAAGATATCATAAATCAATAATGGATAAAAATCAACAGAGAATGAACCTCCCACGATTCAATGCTATATGTGTAAGGAGAAATTACATTATCATATCCACTACCTTACCCCATGGTCTGGTGATGATTATCAATATCAGAAACCTCTTATCCCAAGGGGAAAATCGGAAATATCATACAATTTCTATTTATGATGAAGGGTGAGAAAATGACATGATGAATGGTATACATAACATACACTCTTGAACTACTTATGAAATAATTGATTATGGAACCACCCATGATTTCATATATAATGAATTTTATAATGTTATTAGGATTACTCAAAAACTATTAGTTGTTGATTCTTCATTGAAAACCCCTAATATATTTATGATTTCATCTTATGTATATGATTTCACTATGATTGATGTTTCTGAGAATCTGCTTCATGCAAATCATGTCATTCATCCTTTGGTTAAATTTGATGTCATTATAGGTATGGATTTGTTTTTTGTTCATATATACCACAATAATTGTAAAGGAAGGGAAGTTACTTTGTATATTTCTAAACCTCATATGATCATTCTAAAATTTGATAATAAAAATAAACTTCTTGTGGATATTACATCCAATTTATGGGTCTTAATTCTCAATCAAAAGGGGATCTTTATCACAAATGGCAATGGAGAAGACTGACCTTGATGATATGACATTTGTTCTGGATTTTGTGTATGCATTTCCAAAATATTTTATTAGTCATCCTTGAAATCATGAATTTAATTTCTTGATAGAACTTATATCTGCCTCCACACAAATTTCCCATAATCCCTAAAGAATTTCCTAAATTGATTTGTAGGAATTGAAGAAGAAACACCAGGAAAACCCTGATAAAATATTCATTCAGCCAAGTGTGTCGCCTTGGGGTGCACTTATTCTTTTTGTGAAACAGAATTATGGTTCAATGAATCACTGTATTGATTATCACCAGTTGAACAAGATCACAATCAAGAATAAGTACCCTATTCCCCGTACTGATAACATGTTTGATAAACTGCTTGCCGATAAATAATTTTACAACATTACCCTCATTTTGGATATCATCAATTGAGGGTAAAAAAAGAGGATATAGCATAGATGAAATTTTGTACAATGTATGGACATAATGTATATATAGTTATGCCTTTTGGTCATACTAATTACCCTTTTATCATCAAGGATTTTATATATAATATCATTTTTTACTACCTCGATATGTTTTTTGCAGTATTTAGAGATGGTATTATAATTTATTCAAATAGAATGGATGATCATGAAGGTCACTAGAGAAATTTACTAATGACCCTATGTAAGGAATAGTTATTTAAAAAATTTAACAGTGAAAATTATGTAAGAAAAAGGTTTCATTGTTGGGAAACATATTCTTAAGTGATGGTAGAAATGTATATCCATCTAAGATGGAGGCTATTTACTATAATCCTAGACCAACCATGGTGACTGATATCCATAGACTTCTTTGTTTATCTTGATATTATTGATGTGTTATGGATAATTTATTATTAATATCTTATCCTCTAAATAGGTTAATTTTAAAAGGGTTTCGTGTTGCTCTAGAATGATGAATGTGCTGAGAATTTCAAGGAACTAAATAGAATTTTGTTACTACAACTATGATTACATTACTGTAGAGTGGAAAAGGGTTTTAACCAATAGCGATGCATCAATGAAGGGATTGGTATGTGTTCTTATAGAGAATAAAATGGTTATCATTTATGTCTCATGGAAGTTGATGATTTAAGAGAAAAATTACCTAACTAATGATTTGGTGTTAGATGTTGTAATTTCTACATTAAATATATTGATGCATTATATTTGTGGAAAAAATTGTGATATATTTAGTAATCATAAAAATCAAAAATATATATTCAAATTGAAGGATTCGAACATGACACATATTAGATGTTTAGTGTTGAAAAGGATTATGACTGATTAATACATTACAACCCATGGAATGTGAATAAGGTGGACGATACATTTAATTGGAAGGATTATGCATGCTTATTCGTGATGAGGATCACAAAATATTCAATATTTCCATATTTATAAAGGATGGATCAACAAATCATGAAGAAGGGATAAAATCATATCATTCTCAAATGAATATTTACCATTTATCAATGTGATTATTAAGGAGGCATAGTAGGTATTTAAAGTTCTATAAAATAATGTCTGGAATGATCTATAGATTTACCTTGATAATGATAGAATGGGAAGGTTTAGGAACCTGGTATGTGTTCCTTAAATTAAATATTTAAATAAGGAGATATTACAGGAAGATAAAAATTATTCATTATCTATTAATTCGAGATATATGTATATTTATGAGGCCTTGAAATTATACATATGTTTGAATGACATTAAGAGAGATATGGAAGAGTGTGTAACTTCGTGGTTTTTTCCAATAAATTATGGCTAAACAAAAAAAGTTTAAATTGATGTTGAATCCATTTTCCATACCAGAATGGAAATGGGAGAACATCACTATGAATTTTCTGGTTGGACTAACCAAAACCTCAAAATGGAATAATGTTATAAGAGTGGTAGCCTATCACCTTTCTAAGTTTTACCACATCAATACAATCATAGAATATTTAACTTTGGATTATCTTTCATGTATATACATTATAGATATGGTAAGGTTGCAGGGTGTACTTCAGTCTATTTTATTATACCAGGATCTAATGATTACCTTTAGATTTTTTGTGAATTCATCTACAAGAACATGATATAGAACTGAGTCTCATCAATTCTTATTATCCTAAGATAGATGGTAAGTATCAAAGAACAATTCATACCCTATAGTATATGTTGAGATATTTTTTTAATATTTTCAAAAGATGCTGGGATCAACAAATTCCTATTATTGATTTTGTATTATACAATATATTTCAATTAAGAATTCAGATGGAAGCATATTAATCCCTCTATGGGAAGAAATCTGGACCTACAAGTTTTTGGGATGAGGTTAGAGAGTGAAATCTATTGGGACCCAATAATGTAGAAAAAAAGGTATAGAAATACAAAACCATTGAAAAACATATCATGGAAGCTCAATGAATGAAAATACATATGAAAACAACTATTGGAATTATATCGAATTAGATGTTGGTGAAAAGGTGTTTCAAAGAATCATACCCTGGAATAATGTTATGAGATTCAGAAAGATTGGGGAACTAAGAACTAGATATATTGGCCCCTTTTAGATTATTGATTGTATCGAGACGTTTTCTTATAACATAGAACATCCTATAAACCATTGTCATGTCCTTGATGTGTTCTACTAATCTATCCAAAGTATGTACAAATCAAAACCTTCACATTTACTAAACTCAGAGGTTATACCACTAGAGAAAAATCTTCTTTTTACGAAGAACAACATGTTGATATTATGGAATAATCCGAGAATGTTCTATGAAACAAGACCACCCAACTACTCAATTTTTTGGATAAATAAAACTTTAGAGTGAGATACATGTAAAATTGAGTATATTATTAATTTTAATTATCCTAATTTTTTATATTATTTATTAATATTGATGGTGAAATTCATTTTTTTGGGGTAGAATATACCACCACGAGTTTTTAGGGAACTTTTTTTGAATAAATTAAATTTTCATATATATATATATATTGCAATAAACTATGGAATAAATTACTTTTACATGGAACTAACTTGTGATTTGATTCATGGAGCACATAATTGGAATATGATACACACAATACTGGGTTGGAGTATGATACACACAACACTAGGTTTCTACATAACATATTTAAAAAAAATCAAATGAGATAATTATAAAAACGCTTTTAAAAATTGATATATGAATATTAATAACTACTTTTCAAATATATTATATATTGTTGTATGTATAATATAGATTTATAATAAAATATGAATTGATTTTTTAAATTTCATATATGTTTCAAAATTCCATTTTCTCAAATGAACCACATATAATATCCTTCTCTAAAAAATAATAAAATTAATTTTAGAAAAATTTAGAAAATTCATTTGATGAACTAATCTCCATTTCTGAATTTATAATGTTGAAATTATTGTATGGTGATTTTTTTTGATTTACCTGATAAACTTGAATTTTGGATGAATAGTGAAAATACAATATTTTAATATAAACGTTTTTTAATTTATTATATTTACAAGGATAAGTTATATTTTATATTTATTTAAACATTTAATTTGATAATATATTTATAATGTAATCCAATTTTTTTAATTAGAAATAGTTTAATAGTAAAATTGGTTATAATATCATTTCTATCTTCTGATCACTGTTAATTTGAAAACCTGCAATATCTACTCGGTTGTGGGATGATATTTAAATTTATTTCATCCATTACTAGAATTATAATTTGTAAAAATGGATTTTATATTTAAAATAATTGTAATTTATAATGTCTAATTATTTTAACATTGATTTAACCAAAAGGATAAGTGAATGTAACTAAAATAAAATACACAGGTTATGAGAAAAATTAGGTTAATTAATTTATAATCCTTAAATATAAAAAATAAAAACAACTAGAAACTTTTACCAAAAATATTTTCTAGACATTATTCATCCATAAACCTTCAATTACTGAGTTTGGCTGTTCTCTCGTTTATTTTTAGGTTAAATTTTGGGTACACCTAAATTGTATTCAAAATTTCCTTGTGTGTCATTTCCCTTCCCAATTAAGGCCACCACCTCTACCCACATCCATAGACCTATCAAGCCCCTGGGATAATAAAACATCTGATAAATTAATCTACCAATTTCCCTTGCACACTCATATAATCCTTCCCTTGGGAATAGGGAAACCAACGAATTCCTTTTGGCACAACCACAAAGGAGTTCCCAATGAAGAGGTAACGTCTTCTCTCAACCACATTTCCTTTACATTCATTATACACACTCCCCAATATAATTATTATGATATTTTGAAAAAAATACTATCATAAATAGAATAGGATATTTTTATACTATGGTATATACCTAGATTTACAAAAACATCTATATATTGGATATCAAACAAACTGGTAGGGTTTAAAGTGAACTATTGCATCACTAAACGATGTTTGTTCCACATTCCATTACCACCTAACATTGTTTAAATTATAGTGGAAAATATATTTACTTATTTTATATATGTTATATATTTTATATTTAATCTCGTTTATTCATTTTACAACTCCATGATTTTTTCTTTCAGTTTGGTGTAATTACGATAATTTCGTTAGAGGAAGTGTGGACTACCACCCCTCTAAAAGATTTGATTCATTTACACACTACATGGATTGCATTAATGATGATTTAGTGAAATTATGTTATAAATATATAATTATAATACTAATTTAATGATATTATAAACAAAAACCCTTTATTTCATTTTCATTCCATTCTTTCAAAATGACAATTAAAATAGAAACAACGTTCATCCGTATGTATGACATATCATCTCTATGAATGGTGTATTCCATTTAAAAATTATTTATGATATATATTAATTTAATATACATATAATTTCTTTCACTAACAATTATATCATGACTTATATTCTATAATCATGATATCAGTATAAACACCACTGATATAACAAATTATGGTACACACAATAAACAATGTGAATATTACCCAATGTGAATCATTTACATTGGATTGTTAACAAGTGGGTAATGCATGGTCATAATAAAAACATATATTTAATATGTATAATAATATTCATCTATAAAATATATTTTATAAACTTAATTTTTTTATAATGGAATATATTATGAGTACAAGAGAGAGTCACGAAACAAGTTAAGGGGATTTCATCTAAATTTTAAGGCTCCTGAGATAAATTCTATGTTCCCCCAGACTATAATTTTGTGTGGTTTATATCATACCAATAATTGTATACTATATATAATATGACTAAATTTATTTGTATTAAATCCATTTTATGAAATTTTATTCATGGGGATTAGGTTTCAAAATTTACCAAATCAAAAAAAACTCTGTATCAATTTTCCTTCATTGATACTCATGATTGGATATGTACCTAAACACTTTCTCATGGTGTAAATAATTTAATTGTACATGTGATATCATTAATATACTTATTTAAATGATATTTTATGCAAAATATAATATCATTTTCATAAATGGAGTGTTTAATCCCATGTTACACAGTTATAAGTTTTTATTGGGACAATTTCACCACTCTTTGAGATTTTTTATTTTTATCCTTCCGTTGATGAAATATTTTGGTCCATCTATCAAGACTAATAATTAGGATCATTATCATATAATTTTTCATGATAACCTCATATGTTAGTATTACTATTTCTTCTCTTTGGTACGTATGATAATGTTTATAGAAAAAATGTGACCATCCCTGTCTCTCTTCTCTCATAATTCTATTGTGTTCAAAAAACCATGTTTTCAAAAATGATATTATATTTTTAAAAGATCCTTGAACATAAATTCAAGGATAATTTATTTTGAAAATGATTTATTATTCTAAAATATTCCTTTATATGTTTTTGAATATGTTTTGAATGAAAAGTTTTTTCAAAATGATTTCTATTATAAGAATCATTCTTTTCAAAGAATACAGTATATTTTCACCAAGAAATATATTTAAAAGTCCTTTAAAAATTATTTATCATATATGATAACATATATTGTTGTTTATCATGCCATTATGGGTGTATTATTAAATTATTTAATTCATATTCATTATTTAAATGGGTTATGTTTTTAGGGAATAATGTTTATGAAACATGTTTATCTATCATTTGATATATGATTTCGAAGACCAATTAATTTGATGGGTTTTGTTTAAAATGAAATGATAATTAAACTTATATCTTCCTATATGTAATGATATGATTACATTTTTATAATAACCATTTAATTTCATGGGTTATTATATGAATAATGATTATCATTTGTCATATGTATGTATTATTTCACTAAGAGATGGGTAAGACCAATATCTCTAACAAATTAATTTGGTATGTATTTATATCTCAAGAGATATAGTAAGATGGTATTGGGAATGTGCCTTGACTTCTAATATGGGCATGGGAGTTATCCATGACTACCAATATGGTATGAGGAGTGAACTCATGCTACTAATATTGATATTGGAGTGATCCGTGACTACCATGATGGTATGGGGAGTGACCATATACAACCATGATTATATAATAATTGATTCCTTGGATACAATGGAAATAATAATATTTGATAATGTTTCTTCCATAATTGCATATTTAATTACTACATAGTGTTATCATTGCAAATTCTCGTTATTTCTCAATGATTAATGTTTTATGACCATCTAATCATTATTAAAGGATTCCTATTGTGATATTTGATATGTACCTAATGATATTATATTTTCATGATCAAATTCTCATACCAATATAATCATTTTAATATTACATGCCTTCCTTCTTCACCCTTAATAGAAATTTATATTGAACCCTTTTTATGTTTCCTTTCCCCTATTTTACGATGATATGTATTATGTTTGAGTTTTTTAAGAAGGGTTATTATTAGGAAGATCATAGTGGGATTTGAGGTAGCTCATTTATATACCTATGATTACATTTTCGTTTTTCTAAAGGCACTAGACCAAGTATGGTATTTGAGATTTTTTTATAATAATTATGTATTCTTAAAATGTTATGTAATTTTTTTATTTAAAATAGAGGGAAACCATTTGATCATTGTTTTAAACAAAACTACAATCATATTCATGAAAAAAATATTTTAATGAAATGAAAAATATTAATTTTTAAAAAATATATCATTATGTCCATTAAAAATAGACATTCTATCATTAAATATGTCGCATTACCCAATTATTTATTGGGATGTATAATTATGATATCCCCTATCATATCAAAACCCTCTCATAATAATGAATTTAATATGTAAAGACAATATATAACAATCATATTTATTATGTAACACTATTGGAATGGATGGGTTTTGAATAAAATTGATATATAATATTTCATGGAATAAAAATTAGTGTTCTCAAATAAATATAGGAAATCAATCTTTCTAAATAATATCATTGTTTAGAAAAAATTAGAAAACTCAAAATGTGTTAATGATTTGTTTTGATAAACTAAATATTTTTTAATTAATGTTTATATTAAGATAACAAATAAAATTGGAATGGTAGAAATATGCATATCCCTAGAAATAATAAGGGAAAAATATTGAAAGTAAATTTTACATATATAAGAAGAATTTCCACAATAAAAATTATGCAAATGAATCCATAAGCCAAAATATGGAGACGTGGGTTTGAGAGTACCCTTAACTTAAATCCAGTTATATTTCATCACTTTCCAACCAACTAAAAAATTATAGGTTTATTAAAACAAAGAAGAAAAAGTGAATTATGTATATTTATATCACACATAGTGAAATATGTTAACTCTAAAATATTTCATAATTTCCCTTTTTCAAGGTGAAATGTTTTTATTTGATATATTCCATAAAATATCATTTATCTCATAAATTTAAGGATCATGGATTATTTTATCTTATAAAATATAAATATCTACTCTATAATTATAAAAATTATAATAAATTAATAATTATATATTATATAAAATTATTTATGATAATATATAATGGTTGGGATAAGTAATGGGTTCGAAACAACCTCATGGTTGGCTAACCGATCGTTGATAAGAATTCTTGAAAAGAATGTGGAAGAAAAGTATGAAATATAAATATGTTGCAAATATAAAAAATAAAAAAGCTATAAAAAATATAATGTATCATGATTCTAAATTAATCTTATAATATTTGGATTTAAAATAAATAGAGGAAAATTAGAAGAAGAGAAAATGAGTATAAATGTTAATAACAACTTACCTTCTCCTCAGTGTTGCTTATTTCCTATAACACAATCCTCCTTGAACGCAAGAATTTTCTTGCTCAGGAACAACCCAAATGATTGTAAAGTACATGGAAGATTAAATTCGGAATCATCTTCGGATTTTTTGAGTGAGAGAGGATTAATTTTATAAGGTAGGGGTGAGGATTTATTTATACTTGGGGAGAGTAGTATTTAAAGGATAGAATATTTAGTAAATTATTATATTGAATGTATACATTGAAATAAAATATTTTTGACATTATAATTTTTTTTAAATTACATGATTCTAGGACGTTAAATATTATTGAAATTATAATATATTAATTTATTTAAAATGAAAGGGAATAATAAAAAATACCTTTATACAAAGAGATATATTAGACATTTTGACTATGGAAAATGATTTTTAGGTTTGGAATTTAGATTTCATGGGTTATTTAGTATATTAAAAAAGTTTTTTTTCATGCCACAAATTATATAACTGATTAGGACAATATTAAATAAGTATTTATGCAATTTAAAATACACTGATAATAATGAAACTATATTTTCACTATTCACCTAAAAAATGAATTATTGATGAAAATTTACAAAAAATCACATAATAATATTTTAAAGTGTTGATTATGAAAATTCAATCATTCCTAAAAATAATTTTCTTCCATAGGAAATTTTAATTATTAAAATATAAAATTCTGTTCATTGTGGAACACATTAATGTAATGTTTATTAAAAATATTATCATAGTTTTTTATAGATTTAAATATTGATATTTATTTAATAGAATAAATATATTAATATATTTTTAATTTAAAAATGATATATATTGATTGTGTTACATTTTATTATTTTAAACACAAATTACTATTCATAATAGTTAGGATACAATTCCAATGGTCATATTATTATTCAAATAGTCATATTACCTCTAAATAGTCCACTTATTTCATTCATTAACAATTTACTATAATTCATCCCATGGATCTTTATATTATTTAAAAAATATTTCTTTTAGTTTACTAATATTATATTTCTTTTTCATAGTGTTTTTCATGGGGGCGGTGATTCTTGAAGATCAGTGTGATCTATAATTTCCTATTATAGTGTTTAAATTTTCTATTATTTTTATATTCTAATGTTTAGAATTTTTATGGATTTAGTTATTGATTAATTAATCATTCTCTATAAATAAAATAAAGTGTCGCTAGTTTAATTATATCTTGTATGAGGATAATACTTTATAATATGTAATATATTTAATTTTGGATTGAAATAGTACTAATAAGTATTGATATCTATAACATAGGTATTCATTGTAGAGTTTATATAAGGACATGAACATAAATATTTTATTCACTGTAAATATGAAATACAACGTATTATCCTTTATATAATATTTTATATTTAAATATAAAATATTAAAAAAAGTATAAAAATTTTATTTTCAAAATATATTATGTAAAATTTTTACATAATCTAAAAATCACATATTTATCATTATTTAATCCTTGATCATATAAATATTTAAAACTCTTTTTTTAGTTGTTTAAATAAATTCTCAAACATTGAATTTAATTTGAACAATTTAAATTAATTAATTATGGGAATTTAATAAATTTAAATATAAATTAATTGTTAATTTTGGTTTTTTTTTTATTAATAAAAAATTTAAAAATAAGTAATATAATTTTCTTATAGACTATTTTTAAATAAATTATAAGTTATGTCATATTAATAATAATGTATTTTACAATTAAAGTCTTATATTATAGGTTATATATTAATTAAATATCCTATGAAAATTAAAAAATTATTGTAAACATTTATTATTTAGTTATTTAATACAACATTAATAAATTAATAAAATTTTTGATCCAAAATTCTATAATTTATAAAATAAATTGAAAATTATAGAGTTCACTTTCAAATTTAATTATTAAAATTTTAAATGTTCCTTCAATATTCATTTTAGATACATCCAAATATCATTAATTGTGATAAACAACATCAAATAGGTGTAGTTGGTGCAATCTACCAAACCCTATGATATTTAAATTATAGATCAAGTAAAGAAAAATGATACACCCAACATGTGTAAGAATAAATCATAATGATGGAAATCACATCCAATTATATATGGCCTTACATTGTATTAAAAAAAGTGATTCAAGGACCTATATAGGATTAATTGTTTAATGTGATTTATGGATTACGATAAATGCTTATGCTGGTGTCACTATACACTAGCCTGTGTATGAATATGCATTGCGTTGAACCATATGTTATGAAATATCATAGAATTGACCCACATGATGTGGTATCTATATTAGATTAATAATTTTATTTTTAATTTTCACACCCTTTGAAATATTTGGGAAAAATATTAACTAAATGATATCAATTGTTGGTGTGGTGTCATTTATATTATATTAACTATTTAACACTATATTTTGTGGAACTTATTCAGCATTATCACTCCATAAAAATTTTCGTATCAATGATTATGACAATCTAATAACCAACATTCTTAGTGTATGTTACTACATATGTTATCCCATAACATATGATTTTAATTAAATGTTGTTTGAGATATCCAATATATCTTATAAATCCATATATAAAAAATCATAAATGTTTTGTGGTAGGAACTATGATAGGAAAACTGATAACCATAAGATTCTTTTAAAACATGATTTCATGAAATAGAATCATTTTTAACAATCTCATATGACATATGGATTTAACAGGATTGATAAAAATTTTATTTCAGAAATATTAAAAATAATAAATTGGAAACAAATAAGTAGTGTGAGCTAAAAATATAACCATATAAATATAAAACTAAGAACATGTTTGAAATTAACTAGTAAATGGTCATTAATCCATCCTACATCCAAGTGTTAGATGTGTATTTATTAGAATTATCCCAGTATCTACTTCTTATGTGATTTATCTTCAGGATAATGTGAATTTGGAATCATATGGGATGTATTTTCATAAATACCCATGGAATGTAAGGGCCTCATTAAGCATGTGTTGAATTATATGGATGTTACATAAAGGGATATATTTTTCGATGATAATTAAAAAGTTCCACATATATAATATCATGACAATACACCCTTATATTTCCCATTGTGAGTTTCTCATCCTTTAATCATACATTAATAATGTGTAAAAAAATTCAACATAGTTACGTAGTTGTAAATCCATTATCTTTTCATCTCCTCTTAATTAATTCATGTTTATAAATGTTTTATTTAATGATAAATTATCTGAATAATTATATAAATGTTAAAATTTGATATCTTGTGGCCCTTATATATTATAGGAATTCCAAATGATTCATTCCACATGAATAGTGGCATTATAAATTACTTAATTTTATAAATCAACTTTAATATTCATTATGAATGATATCTCATATCATTCCCTTATGATATTCTATATCATACCACACAATATAATGTTTAATATCACATTCAATTTGATTTTTGAAGAATATCTATAATATCCATGTCTTAGTAATTTTTTCAGGAATAGTATAGGAACTATGGATGCAATCGTAAACAAGTTTTTTTAATAAAATTTATGGATCTTTCAAAAACATTTCTTGATGTTAATACCTTGACCAATGATATTATGTCCCCAAATATTGATATAACAGAACAAGGATCCTGAAAATTTTATTTTCATCTCAAACACAGAATTAATTTATTTTAAATCATAGAAACTAATTCTAAATGTGGGAATGCTTCTTTGAAGAAGATGGTGATAATATAAAAATCACTTTTTTGGATTACATTAATTGGATTTATTGGGTCTATGTATATAATATCTATAATGGTGATCCACATACTCTCCATTTATCTTCAATAAAACCATTGATGGAACCATGTTTTCTAGTATAAAAGATCAATAATGATGTGTTTATTTCCTTAATTGCTTAATATCCTTCAGGTTTGAAGATGATATTATCATTATTTAGAGTATGAGAGAATGATTTTTTTGGGAAGAATCTATTGTGTGTAATGATTCTGAATAATCATATTTTCACACAACCCAACAAAATAGAAATATCAATTTATTAAAATAATAGGGGTTTGATTAAAATATTTTTAAATTGTGTATTGTTCATTAAATAATATAATAATCATTATCAATTCCCATTCCATATAATAATAATATTATTATTTTTTGGTTTTAACTCAATACACCAATGATAATTAATATTTTACTGGATTACAAATTAATAATTATCATTTTACATGATCTTATTCCACTCCAGCTTCTTGGCATTTATTGAACATATAAAAAATATATTATTCTTAAAAAATATATTATGTTCAAACATTAAAATATATATAAATTAAATATTTCAATAAATAAACTAATATATTTTATTTAGAATACAGGGAATAAATACTTATTTAATTAATAAAATCATTAATACTTGAATAAAATTATACCTTAGTATTGAGAATAATTATTATTCAATTAATTAAATTCAAATAGAATTTAGTCATCCCCAATAGAATCACTTGGTGTTTTATCTTCTAAGACTCGTTCACATTTGAAATAGGCATGCATGCCATATGTAAATGATTAATATCTATTAAAGGATCAAGGAATCCATTAGAAAGAAAATAACTTTGTAATAATGCAAAACATAATAAAACACTGACAATATATTATAATTTAATTATTGTAATATCCCATACAGAATTTTTCAAATGAGTTTGATCAAAAAATATTCTTGATACATCATTCATTTATTATATTTAATAAACACATGATTACAAAATGTCCATGGAATCTAATATTATAGTTCCATTATAATCCAAGGATAAAGATATCATCCACCATAAATATGGAAGGGAAACAAAAATCCTCAACTTATTTATTAATAATACATCACTCGTAGATGTGTTTTTCTTAGAAGTTGTCCCTTATGAATGGAATATTTTTTATCTTACATCACAGTATTTGTAAGACCTGGATTTTTTTATTAAGTTAATATATGAAATCACATGTATTAAGTTATTTTTTTTGAACTATGTAATGTGTATGTCAAGGATACTATATTATTTTGTAGAATTTGGATACTTAAACGTTCTATTTTATGTTTTATATTCATAAAGTCCAACACCATTCTCTCGTGCAATCTATTTTGACCATAGAGTCATATTGTATAGACCAGGGTTAGGAAAATGGAATTTAATGGAATTTTTTGGTTTTTATAATGTCTAAAAACCATGGAAATGGGGATAATGAAATATTAGAAACTATTTTGGGATGGTGTGTTCATGAACAGAACGACCAAGGCTTGGTTGTGGTAGAGGGTTTAGTGAAAGTCATAACAGCCTTGAATGGTACAAAAATACAGCTTTCTTCGTCAATCTTGACCATAATAATTGTTTAATACATGTTGTAACATCATGATATTTTAATAAAACGAAACTACATTCAAAATTGATATGTCCCACTACACCGAACATAATCAAACAATGAAATATTATTATTTAAATATAAATATTATTACCTAGAAGTTATATGGGTGTATTAATAAGATTATGTATGTTCATAAATATATATATAAATGTTATAGAATATATGTTGATGTAGGATAGTGATATTTGGAAAACATTTCTTTCATGTTGAGGATGTTGAATATTTATTCATATAATATCTTGTCCAGGCATGGATTTTTTCAATATATAATGGAAAATATCATTTACTGCTCCGCTGAATGATAGACCAATTATCTTTGGTTCCTACACACTTCCGCAAAAACAAATTTTATTTTTTGAGGTTCTCGTTGGACCTCCTAATTCCATGAAAAAATATAATAAAACTTCAATGATTAAGCACTCAAGGATGGTTCCATCATTGTGGATGTGGATCTGGATGCCCTTGAACAAAGAATGGAACATTGTAGGTGTTGGCGCCAAAAATATGGCCCGAAAGAAAAGAACAAAAATGAAGGCCGGTGTGCTGCCTCGCGAAGCACCCACGCGAAGCACCCACGCGTAGCGCTCCGACCATTGCGGCCTCGCGAAGCTCCAGAGGCGGTATTCCTCCGCGAATGCATTTGACGTTCGCGAGCCGCCACGAAGCTCCAGAGGCGGTAATCCTCCGAGAACGCATTTGATGTTCGCGAGCCGCCGCGAAGCTCCAGAGGCGGTAATCCTCCGCGAACACCGTTGACGTTCGCGAGCGCGCCACGAAGCACCTGAGCCGGCGTGCGAGTTCTTCTTTGCGGCGCCCCTTGCCTATAAATACTGGACACCCCCTGAGTCCCAGAGGACGGACAATCCGACCTCTCGGCTTCTCCTCTCCCGAATCGTGAAGCACGCTTTGCCCCAGGAATCATGAGCTCCGCGAGGTACTTCTACTTTGTGAGACTCCTCTGCATTGTCTCGTTTGGAGCCCCTCTTACGAGAGGGATTCCCTTCGAGAAGCTCAAGGGCGTTCGCGAAGGAAGGGGATTCCCAAGGGAACCCGGGCAGCCGCGGAGCGCTTATGCTTTGCGAAACACCCAACCCATGCTAGTGATCCCTATGCTAAGGCAGGATCGCTACACATCGCGAAGCTCCCTGCTTCGCAGGACCCTGCTTCGTGAGGCACCCCTTCTTCGCGAGGCAGTGCTCCGCGAACACTGTTCCACTTCGTGAAGCACCTTCCACTCACACCTATGCCCCATGCCAAGGCCAAGGCACTCCACTTCGCGAAGCACACTCCTTTGCTTAGCGATTCCTCTTCCCGTGCGACCCTCCAGGATTGCACGATGTGATTTCAAAGTCCCATGGACAATACCACCCGTAGCGTTTCTTCGCCTAATGATTCTTCACATAGGCACGCTAACGGCTATTGCTTCTTCGCATATCCATGCTAACGTGGACCCCTCGATGGTTCGTTCTGCGACCCCCCTTAACCATGGCCTTACTGGTACCTTCCCTTCCCCAAGGACCAGAGGGTACCAGTTATGTAAGTCCTAGGGGTGTTGAGTGAACCCACCTCGTCCGAGCTGCAGGACGTTAAGCTGCCAAGCACCACTTCCTCAACACATGACGTTAAACTGTGATCCGACCTCATCTCCCTCACATAGGGTCCCCCCAGGTCGAACATTCTTTACACCACTCGTCTCCACAGGAATGGAATCACCCATTAACATGGGATGAGATCCTCCTTGTTGGAGTGGCATATGTTCGTAGGAGAAGGGTGACACTAATTCCCCAACGGATGGCTGCACCTCTGCATCTCCGTACTTCCCCACTACCAAGGTCACTGGAGGGCGTGATAGGGAACGAGGCACCTCCCATCATTGGACCAAGGTCCCTCTTTCCCGCGCTTCGTCGCACTTCGGGCCTCCATCCTGGAGTAAGTCCCAACACCGTGGGCGACCTAACGCGTAAGCCCCTATTCGCTTCTCACGGACGCATCCTTCGCGACGTGATCGTCAGGTCCTTGCAACCTCTTGTTTCTCACACCGAGCATGACTCACGTGGGCTTAGAGTGAGCACCGACCCTGACCCCCACCCTTAGAGAACAACGAGGACTTTGATCCATGTCAAGGCGTGGTACGTAGGAAGCCTCTATGAGGTTCAATCCCACCCGTCACTCATTCATGTCGGGGCTCATTCCCGTCCAGCATGACGTTAAACCGCATTCTGGTCCAATGGCAAGCCATTGCGACCCATCCCATTTGAACTACGAGGTCTTTGATCCATGTCAAGGCGTGGTATGTAGGAAGCCTCCACGAGGTTCAAGCCCACCCATCATCCAATTCACGTCATGTTATACCTACGTCCAGCACGACGTTAAAACTGCAATTCCAGTCCGACGGCAAGCTGTTGTGACTAACCTGAACTACGATGTCTTTCATCCATGTCAAGGCATGGTACGTAGGAAGCCTTTCAGAGGTTCAATCCCACCACTCATTGGACCAAGGTCCATCTTCACGTCGGTTCGCCGACAAAGCCACCTTGCTCCGTCGTTCATTCACGACGAGTTTCTCCCTCGTCCAGCATGACGTTAAACTGTATGCCCCCTTTGTCCCGCATGACATTAAAATGCACACTCACCCGAACTATGAGGACTTTGATCTATGTCAAGGAAGTGTACGTAGGAATCCTCTACAGGGTTCAAACCCATCATCCGGTCGTTCCGACCTCATTCACGTCGGTTCACCCCCGTCCCACATGACGGTAAACTGCATTCCCCAATCCGAACTACGAGGACTTTGATTCATGTCAAGGCATGGTACGTAGGAAGCCTCCCCGAGGTTCAAGCCCAACTCCCATCGGACTAAGGTCCCTCACTTACGTCGACTCACCGACACCCACCACCCATCGTTTGTTCACGTTAGGGTTCACTATCGTCCCGCATGATGTAAAACTGTGTTCCATCAATCCCATGAACTACGAGGACTTTGATCCATGTCAAGGCAAGGTACATAGGAAACCTTTCCAAGGTTCAAGCTCACCACTAGTGGACCCACAGGTATACTTTCATGTCGGTACGCTAACGATGCTCATTGGGCCAAGGTCCACCTTCACGTCGGTTTATCAGCGTCATCCCGAACTACGCGGACTTTGATTCCCTGCCATGGGGATACGTAGGAAGCCTCGTCAAGGCTCAATACCAACTTCAATATCGCCCCTGCGATGGTCCCATTTCACACTCCCTCCACTCCATTCATCAACCTATCACCCGTCCCGATTCTCGCCCGGACCGTCTTATCCCGGTGAGACCATGTCGGTACGCTCTTCTTCGCAGCCATCCATGGGCTGGCCCTGGTATCGACATCCCGTCAAGGGGAATCCCTCAATCTGATCTATCCTAGATAATGCTCTGGTTGGGGTGATCCGTCTCCTCTAGACGTTAAACTTGCGGCATACCCTATGTTGAGCATGGGAAGATGAGGAAAACCTCAGATATGTGTCTATGACATATAATTCCCCGAGCTTGATGCAGGATTCCTCGGGCTTCCATGCCCTCGAGAAGCCTTGTGGCCAAGGATAAGAGACAGACATGCCAGGTACCCCACCATCCAGACACGATACTAATGCCTCAACGTGACTACTCCCTTGACTGAAGGTTGCTGCCCTGACTGGACCCCTTGGAATATCCCGACAGAAGCAGTGTAATTAACCGGCGTCCATGGAAACATGGAACTGGGAAGAGTTTCATGAACTACGTATTAAATCTATGAGGGAGACCTGGACTAGGTGATGAGTCTTGAGGAGGAATCGACAGGAGGAAGAACCGACATCCCATCATCCCGTTTTGATCAAGGAGAAGACGTCCCTGAATAACGAGCGAATGTCGCCCGCCTTTGGAATGCGGGAATGTGGGGCAACAGAGCGCCACACGTCCTCCTCCACGGACGGACGGGCGCGCGCCCCGGCGAAAGCGTCGGAAACAGAAAAGGTGAACCCGACATGAAATTATTCTCCTCAATATGGAGATTAGTAGCGTTTGAGAAACCAGTAGATTGACGTGTCACCGGACTCAGATATCTGGTGCCTGGTCCTGCCAAGAAAATAGCGGGCCTATCGTGAAACTCACCGGAAGTCGGGGCAGTAGAACTTGGGGCACTCCGTTCTGTAGTGTGTTGGCGTGGATCCTTCTTACAGACGTGGAGAATGAAAGGACGCTGGGGAACTGGTTGTCAATCCTTTTCCTCTCAGTACTGATGAGTTGATCCCTTCATTTGCCAGGAACCAGGTTGCTGTTACAGAGACGCGGTCACCATTCGCTCCTCGCCCACGCAGGGGCAGGGGAAACACTGCCACGACCACCCCACGTAGCGCCTCTACTACCATGACGGTCGCCACATCGCGGAATATGGGGCGCCCACGTCCCCTTTCCCCATCAGAGGTCATCCAGCGAAGGGTGATCAACAACCTCGTGCGTAGGTACGAGGAAGAAGGGTTCATCCCAACCCTGGATATGGCCCGCCTGGACCTGGAGGCCTCCATGCCCCGCTGTCAACGCCGCCCTAACAGGCCGCGCAGGGAGCCCCTACTCCCCACCCCAATATTCAACCGTTTCAGGAGCTTGTCTCCGGAACGCCTTGACGACTCCTCGCCTTATGCTGAAGAGGTGGGCGCCGTCCGGCTCAGCCCGCTCAGGGCCCCGACCCAAGGGCCCCAGGAGAGAGCTCCCGCCCGGCCGCGTCAGCGCCGCCGTCCGGCCCCACAGGAAGAGCAGGCAGGCTACGTCCCTGCACCACCTGCACCAGCCCGCCAGACCCGACTTCAGCGCCGGGCCCGAGCTGATGACGCTCGCCCAGGCACGTCAACGTCGACAGCTACAGTGGCCCGATCCACCGCCGACGTGCATCGTGAAGCCCCTGCATACACTGAACCGGGGCACTCCTTCACCCAACCAGGATTGAGACCCCAACCGCCCCACGGGCAGGCTGGGTTGACTCTTCGGGTTGCAGGCCCAAGTGGTGATCGCCACGAGCTAACCCGTGGTATTGTCACCCCGTACGGAGGTCCTCCCTGTACCACTAATCCATAGAGAGTGGGCCTTCCCCTCTCTGAGGTTCGTCCTGGAGGCATGCCTCGTGCTATCCCCATCCCGCAGGAAGACCTGCCCCGTGGTAGTGACGCTCAGCGCGGAAACATTTCCTGCGCCCACTATACAGGGTATGGAGTCCATCCTCATGCCCCCGACCGCCAACCTGAAGGCACCATCCATCCGGTCCTTCTCCAATGTGGGGGCCCTCCCTACGTCCTCTCTGCAACCGGCGAAGGTCCTCCTCGCCCGAGCAACTCGAGGAGTGAAGGTCAGCCTCGCTCCACTCGCATCGACCATGGAGGTCCTCCCCATGCTCCTGCCGGTTCCAACAGAGGCCCCGGAAACATGGGTACTATTCATGGAGGTCTTCCCCATGTACCCTTCGACATTTTCCCCAGTGCCCCTCGCACCCCGGCTATCTCAAGTGGGGGCCCTCTCCACCACGGTGCTAGTGCCACCCCGAGGCTGCCTGATAGGGGTCAACCCTGTCCTGAAGAGCCACCCCGGGGCAGGAGAGCGGGTCGTCGCCACAACAAGAAGAACCCTGGGAAGGCCCAGGTAGAGATCAAACCTGCCCGCTTCTCCGACTCGGAAGCAGAATGCGATTCAGCGATGGAACCTTCCCCTCGCTCCTCCGTATCAAGGACTGGGGCAGGAACCAGACGCGTTAGCCTCATTCTCCTGAAATTTGAGGTCCACCAGATTCCCGTCTCTCTCCGCAGGTACATCCAGGAGGAAGAAATCATGGGAATTCCGCAGGTCTCGACCGCGCAATCACCACCTCTGTCACCAGAAGAGCCCTCTACCTCTACCAGAGATCAGGGAGAGTTATTTTGGGGGCCAACGATGGTATAACGACGACACGACCTGTCACCGGTAGCCGCGGATCATGTTCCGGAAGCTGTGGTTATCATCCCGTCGTATCGTGACATCGTGGCCAGGTCACCTCACTCATCGGAGGATGGCTCGGAATTCGGCATCCAGTCAGCTCGTTGTCCGTATTCTCCACCACCGAGCTTACTATCCCAGAGGTCCGCCTCGGTACCGCTGCCGGTCCCTCAGCCGTCCCCAGTTAACGAGTGGGGCAACATAGGGCCAAACCCTGAGTCCGAGCCCAGGAGCTTCTGGAGTATTCTTGCAGCGGATTACTTCCCGGAGAAGTTCTGGCCGACAGCGGCGCTGAATTTCCACATACCAGAGTCTCTTACCCCTGAAGAAGTGGGGTGCTTTTGTCGAACCCTATGGGCGACACACTTCCGCCTCCGTTATGAACGGGTGGTGTACCCCAGAAGTCGAGAGAACATCGAAGAAATCGGCGAGCAGTTCCGCCTGATAGATGCGGCCGCACTTCTTGTGGCCCAGCACCCTGAGTCGCCAGGCCACCAGAGCGCCCTTCAACAAAAATGTGTTCACAGTCTTAATGAACTCCGCAGAATCATCAGGGAAGCCACCCCCCAAGTGCAAGTTTGTGGTTGGGGACACTATGACGCTCTCCTCTTCGACCATATCCAACGGCAGCCCGATTCGCTATGCGACATCAAGGACATGACCTCAAGGGGGGTCGTAGTCCACATGGCCGATGTTGTGGATATGGAAGATGAGCTTGAATTCCTTGATGGAGACTTACCACCCGAGGGAATACCGCCGCTGCTTGACCCATCAGGGAGAGTTACCCATCAGCAGAGGAACCTGCTAGGTCTCCCCGTACCCACCGAGTCGCTGGTACTCGGTCGAAACACTGACAAGGGTAAGGAGAACGTCGGAATAGTCAAGCACTCCGACCCGTCCGCCTCTGTGCAGAAAATGGAAGAAGATCCTGAGAAGGCCACGTTACGCCAGCTGCTTGCTGAGCAGAAAAATCTAGTTGACGAACTCTTGGCTGAGCGCGCCACAGAGCGGCGACCCGACTATGGTAATCCCAGGCCAGGGCAGCAGGGGCAGGAACAATTCCCCCCCGGAGAGATGCCTCCAGCCAACCCTGATCATGCTACTGCCACAGACAGGGCAGAAGCTGGAACGTACGGCAAGAGGGCGCGATACGTCTCGCCAAATCCCCCCGAGCGATGGGGCAATCTGAAGAATCCAATCTGGGTTCCCCCAGTCGCCTCGTAGGTCGTCCAGCCAGTTGACCCACGAGCGGCCGAAGCCGTCTACTGTGTTGAAGAACCTGGAAATGCACTTGTGGTTAGGGATCCCCGTCAAGACAGGGACCCCCTCCTGGAGGATCTTATCGCGGCACTCACAGCCCGCCTCGAAGCGTTGGAAACGCGGCATGTGGCGGTCCCACCGGATGGAAATCCTTATCCAGCGTGGGTGGATGATATGCCCGCACCTCCGGGTTTTGGGAACCCCACTTTCTCTCCTTTTAACAGAATATGGGACGTGCCGCAGCACTTGGCTCATTTTTCTTCCAGGTGTGGCCCCATGCTGGGGACCCCGGCTCAGCAAGAAGCCGCCATGCTCCGATGTTTCGTACAGACATTGGAAGGTCTGACATTCGTCTGGTACAGCCAGCTCCCTATTGGATTGGTGACCGGTTGGGAGGATCTTCACCGGCAGTTCTTATACTAGTTCAGCTCCACCACGCGAAATACCAGCATTGCAGACCTCTTCAAGTGCAAGCAAAGGCCTGATGAGCGGGTTGCAGATTTCATCGCCCGATGGAAGGGACATACGTATTCCCTCGATATGCCACTGACTCAGGAGAAACTACTGATGATGTGTGTGGGGAACGTCAAGACAGAGATGGTACCCTCCCTGATTACCCAGAACTACCCTGGAGGGTTTAGATATTTCTCGGATAAGGCTCAACGCCTTGAGGAAGCCCTGCAACAGGCCAGTCAGGCACGTTTGTTTCCCCCTATGATCCCGGCCAGGAGGAACGCCAGGGATGAACCCGCCGCAGTGGCTCAAATAGAAGCCCCGAGGCGGCTGGAGTTGCTGCCAGCGGCACCACCCCCGCAACCCCGCAGAGGTCCTCCACCTCAAGCACAGGATCCTTCCCAGCATCGACCTCCTCAGAACTGACAGGTTCCCCCGCGCAACGCGCCACCGCCACCTAGGCGAGACAATCAGGCGCCGCCTCCTCGTTAGGCCCCTCTGAACCCTCGTCAGGGCCAGGCCCCCAGGGCCCCCTATCCGGAAAGAAGGTACCAGACCTATTATTTCAACGAAAATCAGGTCCCTGGATATATCAGAAGTTCTCTAGAGCAAGGGATTGTTCGTCTGCCTGAGTACAGAAGGCCGACAGAGGCGCATCTCACCGATCACCCCAACTACTGCCCTTATCATCGGATCCTGGGGCCACCCTCAAGCAATGCTATGTGTTTAAAGAATGTCTTCAGGACCAGGTCAACAAAAACATAGTAAAGTTGGGCCCAATACCAGCACAAGTGGCAGGTGTCTTTGCAGGATCAGAGATCGGAAGAGACAGCGAAGGCGAGTGGCAGCAGGTCCCCAGCCGCGGGTCCCAGAAATATGACGACTGGATGGCTCGAAAAACCATCGTCCGTGCCCATGGTATCATCCGAGCACGCCTGAAGCAGTCGGAACCTTCAGAAGTAGTAGTTGGTGCCTCCGCATTGTCTTCACAGTCGACCTCTGCCCAAAAGGGAAAGCAGCGACGACGCAAGAAGAAGCAACGCGCACCGCCAGTGTCGTCGTCATCCCGCACTCTCGACGACTTTATGCCCCCTGAAATGGGGATTCCTCCCAGAATCCACCCAGCGGTGGATGACTCCTCGAGCGACAGCCAGGGGTACGCTTCGGTTAACACCGTGGAGCTGGTAAAGCCCTATATGACCCCCGACGAGGGGGAACGCCAGGAAGACCGCCCCAACGTTTCCAGCTGACGTCAACGTCAACAGAATCGCAATCGCACTGGTCATCAAGGTACGTCAGCAGGCAATTTTGGCCAAGCCGTGCAAGCTACTGAGACCAGGCAGCAAGCTCAGCGCAGATCTCAGCACGCGCAAACCCATCTAACACCCTCGGCTCTACCTCCACTGCCGTTCGTGCTATTGGATCGGGGGGAGCCGCCTTGTTTGTATCACTGTCAGTCTTGGCCGGCTACAGGCCAGCCTCTGCTGTCCGATCCTAGTCCGGCGACCACTCTTCAGGCTTCTACTAGTAGGCAGCAAGATGTACCCAGTACTAGTCAATCCCTGGTTCAGCCGGCCGGACCCGCTGTGCCTCCAAATTTCGAACGAACTCCTGTAAGCAGAGGCTCGCGTTTGGAACGAAAGTATGATGTTCTGAAGCACCTGGCCAGAATTCCGGCGAGGCTCTCCATCCTTGAGGCCCTTCGACTGTCATCTAAAATGCGCGAGGCACTTGCCGAGGCCCTAAGGAGCCCCCTCCAGTTTGAGACGGAGGTAGCAGCTGCAGAAGCCTTCCATACCGAGACGATTGAAGACACCGAATGTCAGGCGGTTATCTCGTTCTCTGGTAAAGATGAGGACCCTCCTATACAGGGACACATTCGCCCGCTGTACATCACTGTCCACTTCAATGGTGTGGAAGTCCGCCGTTGCCTCGTTGACACAGGTTCCATAATCAATCTAATTCTGACCCGGACGCTGCGAAAGCTCGGTCTGTCCAAAGGTGATTTAACCCCCTCTGACCTCTGGATCTAGGGGTACGACAGGACAGAGCAAACCCCAGTCGGAAAGATCCTCCTAAAGACTCAGTTCGATGGCTTAATTTCCAGCACCGAGTTCATGGTTGTCTCTCAGGACACCGCCTACAACGCATTGATGGGTAGGCCATGGATCCATCTGCATGTAGCGGTCCCATCGTCGTATCACCAGTGCCTCAAGTACTCGCTCAACGGTCGAGTAGGCGTGCTCCAAGGTGACGCGTCCCCTTTTGCTTCTTGTGAGGCCCGCTATCTGGATGCGGGTTATTACAAAATTAAGGACAAGAAAATCCTGGTAAGAGAGGATGAACCCGCCCCGGTCACAAGTGATCCCTGGGAAAGCATGGATGACGCCTACATCCTCCCGATCCACCGGTTTGAGGCCACGACTCCCGACATGGGACAATGTTTTGTTGTTTTGGGTACGCAAGGAAGGAATGTTCTCGTGTCCAAGCGACGATGGAAAATCACCTCGTACTCTAACATCAACCAGGCTCAAGTCATCCCGGAACCCCCTACCCCTGTACGGTACCGAGACGTCAAGCTTATGACAACGGCGCTGCGCCATACGTGTCTCTTCCGCCAGGCTGGAATTAACCGACTCAGGCCGACATGTCACCACTTCTTTGATATCATCAAACGTGGCCCTTTAGGCCGAAGGCCAGACAGGATAGGGTCGACTGCCTTCATTGCTATGGTCTCAATGGCAGGCGAGTCTCCGGATGTGATGACCACTGCTGCCCAAGCCGGCACCAGCTGCCCCTCAGATTTTGATAGCCCAGAAGTACCCCCGTCGCGGGAAGCCCTCCCACGGGTGGGGAGGAAGACTTGGAGGATGCTCCCCCTGCCTTTGAAGAAGGCGTCTCTACCACGGTCGATGAACTGGTACAGGTGAACCTTGGTAGCGAGGCAGATCCGAAACCCACATTGATCAGTGCAGCCATGTCCCCCGAGGAGCGGCAGCAGTACGTAGACTTCCTCAGACAGCACCGTGATGTGTTTTCTTGGAGTTACAACGAGATGCCAGGGCTAGGTCCCTAGGTGGCCGTTCACCGTCTGGGCCTCCCGGAAAAACATCGTGGGTTTAAGCAGCCTCCCAGGAAGATGAACCCTTCTCATGGTGCTATGGTTGAGGCCGAAGATGACAATATAATCAAAGCCAACTTCGTCAAGGAGGTCCAATACTCCACGTGGCTTCCTAACATTATGCCAATCAGGAAGAAGAATGGACAGATTAGAGTCTGCATTGACTTCCGCGACCTTAATCACCACATCCGAAAGGATGACTTCCCACTCCCGGTGACGGAGCTGTTGATTAACGCCACGACCGGGTTCCAAGCCCTCTCTTTCATGGATGGGTATTCCGGGTATAACCAGATCCGGATGGCCCCCGAAGACGAGGATTCCACTACCTTCAGGGCTCCCCAAGGTACCTTTTTCTACCAGGTAATTCCATTCGGTTTGAAAAAAATGCAGGTGCCACTTATCATAGGGCCATGCATCGCATATTCAAACCGATTCTCGGGACATTGGTGGAATGCTACATGGATGACCTTGTAGTCAAATCATGCCAGCGCCAGGACCATCTCAAAGACCTTGAGAAAGTGTTCGGTTTCCTCCGTTCCCTTCACCTGAAGATGAACCCGCTGAAGTGTGCTTTCGGGGTCACCTCCGGGAAGTTTCTGGGCTTTGTTGTCAGATACCGAGGTATCGAGATCGACCCAGAGAAGATCAAGGCCATCAGCCAAATGCCTCCCCTGAGCAACATTTGGGAGATTCGAGGCCTTCAAGGCCACTTATCCTATATACGCCGATTCATCGCGAATCTGGCTGGAAAGTGTAATCCCTTTTCCCGGCTCATGAAGAAGGGTGCCACCTATGAATGGGATGAGGAGTTTCGGACCACCTTCGAGGAAATCAAGCAGTATCTGCTCCAACCTCTGGTCTTGATGCCACCCGTCTCCGAAAAGCCGCTGGTCCTTTATGTGACCGCCCTGGAGAGATCCCTCGGTGCGCTGATCACCCAGAAGAATAATGAGGGTACTGAGAACCGTCTCTACTATCTCAGCTGCATGCTTCTCGATACGGAGGTCAGATACTCCCTTATCGAAAAGAGCTGCCTTGCGCTCGTCTTCGCCGTGCAGAAGTTAGGACATTACCTGCAGCACCACAAGGTGAAATTGGTCTCCCGGGTAGACCCACTGAAGTACATCCTGAATCGCCCTATGCTGACTGGCCGACTAGCACGGTGGGCGGTGATTCTCCAGCAGTTTGATATCAGGTTTGTACCTTAGAAGGCCATTAAGGGACATGCATTGGCATACTTTTTATCTTCCCATCCAACCTCCGCGGATCAATCCCTGGACCTGGATTTCCCTGATGAGACTGTCCTCTAAGTCGATCATGCTGCCCCGTGTTGGTAAATGCATTTCGACGGCGCCTCCCGGAGCCCCACCGGTAGAAGGATCAACTATCCCATGCTCAAAAGAGTAGGCCTGGTTATTGTCTTCATTACCCCGGCGCAAGCCGTCCTGCCATACTCGTTCCTGTTGTCAGAAGGCTGTACGGACAACGAGGCAGAGTACCATGCTCTCATCACCGGCCTCGAGCTGGCCCTTGAGATCCATGTTCCCCATCAACATGTGAAGGGAGATTCCGAGCTGGTAATCAAAGTGGTTAATGGTGACCACGTCGTCAGGAAGCCGGAGCTCACACCGTTGCTGGAGTACACCCTCCACCTAATGGCCCAGTTCTCCCCTCGACCAGAGGTTACCCATGTCCCACGGTCGCAGAATGGCCAAGCAGATGCCTTGGCTGGTTTAGCCGCGTCGCTCGCAGAACCCGAGCAAGATGATTTGATCATACATGTGGCACACTGGAGAGTCATTGCCCCCGTCACCCAAGAGGACCATGATGGCTTGTGGGTAAGCCATCTCACGGCCGGACCCTCCATATCGGGAGTCCCGTGTTCGTCAGACGCAGTGATTGAAACAACCCCCGACTAGAGAGCACCTTTTGTCGAGTATCTCCAAAATGGTCAGCTCCCGGACGACCGAGCCGAACGTGAGCAAATCCGATGTCGCGCGCTGCAATTTACCCTCCAGAGCGGCCCCAGTCTTGAACAGATCCTCTATAAGCGGAGTTTCGATGGTGTCCTTCTCCGTTGCCTCCAAGGAGGGGAGATACCTCAAGTTATGCAAGAGGTTCACGCCGGTTCCTGTGGCGTCCATCAAGCTGGGCTGAAACTATCCCATAAAATCCGGAGGTTAGGGTACTTTTGGCCCTCTATGATCCACGATTGTATTGGATATGCCAAGAGATGCCACGTGTGCCAAGTACACGCCAACTTCTTCCATCAGCCACCGGAGCCCCTCCACCCCACCAAGTACTCTTGGCCATTTGCGGTATGGGAACTTGATGTTGTAGGACCATATCCACTGGCAACAGCCCGCCAGTGTAGGTTCATCCTAACTGCTACAGATTTCTTCTCCAAGTGGGCAGAGGCAGTTCTGCTCAAAGAGGTCAAGGCCCGTTCCATCGTTTACTTTGTCAGCTCCAACATTATCCACCAGTTTGGGGTACCTCATGTCGTCCTCACCGATAACGGCACCAACGTCTGAGCAGCTGAATTGAAGAAATTGTACGCTAAGTACGACATCCGGTCGAACCATACCTCCCGCTACCACGCGCAGGCGAATGGACAGATTGAGGCATTCAACAAAACCCTCTCTATCATTCTGCAGAAGATGGTTGGTCAGAATAAGAAAAGTTGGTCGGACAAGCTCCCCAACGCCCTCTGGGCTTACCGGACGACGACTCGCAACTCTACCCAGGTGACCCCATATTCCCTGGTGTATGGAGCTCAGGCAGTCCTACCCATTGGGATCCAACTGCTGTCGTTATGCACTGCAGTTTATGACCACTAGACATCAGATGAGGTAGCCGAGATCCGTCTGGCTGGATTAGAAGCACTGGACGAGAACCGGATTCGTGCCCTGCACAATCTGTAAAGGCATCAAGACAAGATAGCGAGAGCCTTTGACAAGAAGTTTCGTCTTCGCTCTTTTCTACAGGGAGACCTGGTAATGGACCTTCGAGCGCCAATGATTCCCGGTAGGAAACCGTCCAAATTAGAACCCAAATGGGAAGGGCCTTATATCATCCATAAGGTTTACCCCAATGGAGCATACTCCTTGGTGACCACAGATGGAGAGCGTATAACCCCTCCCACCAATGCCAAATTCCTCAAACGATACTTTGCCTAGGGAAAAAGGGTCCTGCACGACCCTAAACTGCAAAATGGTCCCGCACGACCTTAAACTGCATCTTCGTCCTGCAAGACGATAAACTGTGAAATGGTCCCGCATGACCTTAAACTGCACGTTATGGTCCAACATGACTCTATACTGTAAAGTCCTGCACGACCATAAACTACATCTTCTTCCTGCAAGACGTTAAACTACAAGCTAGTCAGGCCTTCTTGACTGAGGCTTAGCCTCAGGCCCCTTCGCCTCCTCGGGCCTCCGGCCCCGTCTTCACCGCGAGATGTTAAACAGTAAGCTGGTCAGGTCTCCCTGACAGCGGCCCGGCCTCAGGCCCCTTTGTTTTCCCTGATCTATGCTATTGTGGGATTGTACGGTATGGTGCAGGACTACGTCCTCATTCACATCGGATTACTCGTCGTACCGTGCATATCCCCAAATGAGATGCTTCTTATCGTCCCACATGACGTTAAAATGCATTTCTAGAACTACGTATGGCTTGATTCTCATCCTTATGAGATACGTAGGAACGCTCAGACGCCTTGTCTTGAGCCCAGCCCCAAGCTTTTCCCTTCCACTATTCCCCCTAGGAATAGTTTTCTTGGAGGATCTTTTTGTAGCAGGGAGTAGGCTTTCTTGGCCCCGCTTATGCAACCCTTCTCGCACAAGGATTGTAAGGGGCACACCATGTGCCCACTCCCGTTCTTCTATTCCTTCCACGTCCTAACCACATGACGTTAAAATGCATGGCCTTCAAGAACTACGTATGGCTTGATTGTCATCCTTATGAGATACGTAGGAACGCCCGGACATTTCGTCCGTTGGCCCAGCCCAAAAGCCAAAATCTTCCCCTCGGGTCAAGACATGGCAGGGTGCACACTTTTTCCCCGACCCACATTGAGAAAGCATCGACCTGGCTACACATTCCCCCCAGGAGGTGTTTGCCCCTTTCATGGATGGATACATATATGCTTCACCCACTCCTTGACTGGGATTCCATCATTTTTCACACCCAGAGGGACCCCCAAGAACGGCCTGGATACAATGCCCAAGGGCTCTCCTACTGGTACGGGCCAACGCCCCCGAGGGTTTTCAAGAAACAAGCCGATACAAGTCTCGCGTTGCGAATTTGGTCATCAGTCGACGCTCATTTGTTGCTCCCATACGGGTCACTATAGGAACGCTGTGTTTCGAACATGGTCAACAGTGTCCTGGATCTTCGGGTCCACCCCGAGATGTCCCAGTCATCAAGAGCAGTGATTCATTCTGCCCCATCCCGAGGTGACAAACTTCTGCCATGTGGTGCTAGAAATGAGGCCCACAACCCCGATTCCTCATAGGGGTGTACGGTGTGATGTAGGACTATGTCCTCATTCACGTCGGGATCATGTACCATGCCATACGCCTCCCCTTACGAGGCCCAGCCTCAGGCCCCTTGGCCTCCTCGGGTCCCCGACCCTCATCCTCATGTAAGACGTTAAACTGCAAACCAGTCAGGCCTTCCTGACTGATGGCTGACCTTAGGACCCTTGGCCTTTTCGGGCCACATCCCAGGTCACTTCTTCCCCGGCGTATACGGTGTGATGTGGGACTATATCCTCATTCACGTCGGGATCATGTACCATGTCGTATGCCCTCCCCTTTCGAGGCCCAGCCTTAGGCCCCTTGGCCTTCTCGGGTCCCCGACCCTCGTCCTCATGTAAGACGTTAAACTGCAAACCAGTCAGGCCTTCCTGACTGATGCCTGACCTTAGGCCCCTTGGCCTTTCCGGGCCACGACCCAGGTCCTCTCTTATAGGATTATATGGTGTGGTGTGGGACTATGTCCTCATTCACGTCGGCTTCTTCGCCATACCGTACACCTCCCTTGTTTAGAGGTATATTACTCCCTTTCTCGTCCCATATGATGTTAAACTACATATAGAGAACTACGTGTGGCTTGATTCCCATCCTCAAGGGATACGTAGGACGGCCTGGATGTCCAAGATTCGGGTCCAGCCCCATCTCTCGGGAATCCTCATCCTATCCTGGCCCTTTGGCCTATCCTTCCTCCATGGGAGGATTATATGGTGTGGTGTGGGATTATGTCCTCATTCACGACGGTCTCGTAATGACCATGCCATGTTCCCCCCCTACTGAGTTGTTTTGTTGATCTCGTTTTCGGCGGTTCACCAATGTGCTTAAGAGTACTCTGGTTTATTACCTGGAATGCCAAGCTTTACTCGGACACGTCTGCACCCGCTTTCTATGCTTTGCGTATCCCTACATCAGGGCTTTCATCATCTCTCACACCCGGAGGGACCCCCAATAACGGCCTGGATACTACACCCAAGGGCTCTCCTACCATTACGAGCCAATTCCCCCGAGGGTTTCAGACAACAAATCGATAAAATCCCGCGTTGCGAATATGGTCAGCGGTCGATGCTCGTTTTTGTTCCCACCTCAGGCTAACGCGATATGGACGCTGTGTTTCCACCATGGTTAAGAGTTTTCCTCTATCTCCACGCCATCCCATTAAGAACAAATTCCGGGTACACGATTCACACCATTCATCACTTCATCATGTCCAAGTAGAGTCTCAGAACCCTTGGTACTTTTCCTCCATGCACGTCTGTGCATTCGGAGAACAAGCTGCATCAAAGGTGTCCTTCGAAACTCTCCGACGACTCCCCTTTGATGGACGCCCCAAGTATTGTGATAAGGATCTTCCCCCCTTGTTTCCCACACCGAGTTTATCTCATGTGGGCTTAGGGATTGGGTTGACATCTGTGCTTACTCGGGAGTTGTCACCATCCAGGGTCCGAGCTCTAAGACCATAAACTAAGATTCTCATCTGGAACTACGTTCAAGACCCCTTGTCTTTGGGTCCAGATTGAGTTCAGCAAGTTCACCTCTCTGGTCCTGCCTTCAGGACCCCGACCACGGGACCGCGTGGTGTAGTGTAGGACCACGTCCTCATTCACGTCAGGTTTTCAATAGCTGCACCACGCACACCCCATTCTAAGAGTTATCCCTCCTATTCCTTTTCCTGCATGACATTAAAATGCATCCTTCAAAACTACGTGTGGCTTGATTCCCATCTTCATGGGATACGTAGGACCACCTGAATGTTTAAGATTCGGGTCCAGCCCCACCTCTTAGTGATCTCCTGATCTCCCGGTCACCTGGGCCACTTGGTCTATCCCTCTCTAGGAGGGGGATGTGTAGGTATGATACAAGGTTTTGGGAACTGTGCCCCCTTCCCCTGGGAATCTGCCATCTCTCGATCACCCTCAAGGTTGAGTCCCTTGACTCCTTCCAGTGGTTCACCCATGAATTAAGAGTACTCTGGTCTAGGACCAAGAGTGTCAGATTCAACTTGATCAAGTTCCTTCCACTTTTCAAGCTTTGTGTTCCCCTCCATTCGGGCTTCCATCACCTTTCACACCTAGAGGTACCCCCAAGAATGGCCTGGATACAATGCCCAAGGGCTCTCCTACCGTTACTGGCCAACGCCCCCGAGGGTTTTGGACAACAAATCGATAAAATCCCGCGTTGCGAATATGGTCAGCGGTCGATGCTCATTTGTTTATCCTCATATCAGGCTAATGCGACAGGATGCTATGTTGCGAACATGGTCAGTAGTAATCCTCTGTCGTCACGCTAGCCCCTTCAGCCCTTGAATGTTGGTTTCATGATTCACATAATTTTCCACCCCATCATGTCCAGGTGTAATCTCGACACTTTTGGCGCTATCCCTCAGTGCACCTTTGCATGTCAGGGGGACAAAGCTGCAATCTGGCGTCCTTCGGGGCTCCCATGGTCCAAGCTCTAAGACCATAAACTAAGATCCATTCGGGACTACGTTCAACATGATTCCCATCCTTATGGGATATGTAGGACTGCCCGGACACCCTGTCATTGGGTACATCCCATTTAGAGAGCCAGTCTCTCCCCCGGTTTCAGCTCTTACCTCTATATAGGCCCCTCGACCTAAGGTTTCCCTCTCCTAATGGCGTACAATCTGTTGTGGGATCATGTCTCCATCAATTGTGTTTTATAACACTGTGCGCATTTCCCGCCTAGCATCGTCTCTGCTACGTCTGCACTGCATGATGATAAAATGCACGCTCAATCCTATCATACGACCCTAAACTGTGACATTATCGTCCTGGCCGCACGATGAAAAACGACACCGCATTGTGGTGACCTCATCGTAGAGGATTCATTGTGGTTGGGTATTGGTCACGTGCCATGCCATTTGTCAACACCCATCACGGCTTGATCCTTGTGGTGACATCACAGCCTACTACTCTAGGCCTGTCGCTTCACAAAAAAACCATTCATCTTAAAGAACAAACAAGATACAT
This sequence comes from Viscum album, assembly GCA_963277665.1. Taxonomy (NCBI): domain Eukaryota; kingdom Viridiplantae; phylum Streptophyta; class Magnoliopsida; order Santalales; family Viscaceae; genus Viscum; species Viscum album. The sequence continues at coordinate 1,487,739,698 of OY728129.1, forward strand.
CAAATTCTGCTTCTTTTAGTGCAAGGGCCACGCCCGCACTCCCCTTTTCCCCTGACACTGGTATCCTACCGTGTCACCATTCAGAACTACGTATGGCTTGATTCTCATCCTTATGAGATACATAGGAGCGCCCAGACACTTCCCCGCGGGCCCAGCCTAACCTTTGTGTTCGGTCCCTCGAATCGAAAATTTCCCCAGAGAAGGCATGGTATGTAGGGCTTAGTTCCTCCTTCATGTCGGGTCTTGACTTCAGAACTATGTATGGCTTGATTCTCATCCTCATGAGATACGTAGGAGCGCCCGGGCACTTCCCCGTGGTCCCAGCCTAACTTTCCATTTCGGTCCCATGACCAAAAACCTCTCCCAAGGAGGTTGCACGGTGTGATATGGGGTTGTTCCCTCATTCACGTCAAGTTGTTCACCGCGTCGTACACACCTCCTATTCCCATTCACGCCAGGTGTTTGAGTTACTCCACCCTGTGACTCTTATGTTTCCTCTCACCCATAGTCCGAATTCTACGACCCTAAACTAAGATCCCCTCAAGGGAAAGGAATCTGCTCCCTCTCTCTAATACGTTTCGTTGCCGTATTCAGATGTTTTTTGACAAGGAGCCCGAAGTGTGGGATTTTCACAGGGACATTCCCCTCGTCCCATGACCAAGCTTCGTGAGCTCGCTATTTGGATCCTCATCCTCTTCCACATCCAAAAGGACCCTCGGACGACATGGATACTAGGCTTAAGGGCTCTCCATGAATGCTGGACCAAAGGGCCCTTCAATCGTTTCGGGCCAACGTCCCTACGGATATTGGACAACAAATCGATAAAATCCCGTGTTGCGAATACGGTCAGCGGTCGATGATCATTTTGCTATCCCCATTCTAGGCTAATGCGACAGGATGCTGTGTTGCGAACATGGTCAGCATTTATCCTCCATTGTCACGTTGTCATCATCGTGATCTGAATCTCGAGCACTATGATTCACACATTTACACTTCCTCATGTTCAAATGGAATTCCATCATACTCGGCTCTTTCTCTTCGCGCATCTAGGTGCGCTAAATGATCGTGTTAGTGTCATTGGGCCGGTATTCACCGAGCGTCCCTTTGCCCTAACCTACCCCCCTCTGTGTCACGAAATTCCCACAACTACTACTTGTTTCCCACACCGGGCACGACTCACGTGGGCTGAGCAGTTTTAGCGGGATGTGTACCAACGCGGTCAGGCTGCTCCTCATCCTGCATGACGTTAAAATACTCCTTCAGAACTACGTATGGCTTGATTCCCATCCACATGGGGTACGTAGGAATGCCCGACCACTCTGCTTCGGGCCCAGCCCAATCCTCACTCTTGGTCCCTCGACCTGAAGAGTTTCCTCCTGGGGTATGTGGTATGAGTTGGACTCCAAGTCCTCATTCACGTCGGTTTCATATCTACCTCGCCACACACTTCCTTCCCTCTTATTCCACGTCCTATCGTATGACGTTAAACTACATGAGTCTATGTGTCCTCAACCCATGACATTAAACTACGGTTCTACCCTGAAAAAGTTCAGGATGCCCCAAGATCCCACTGGGAAGTGACAGATCACCTCGCCAGAGAGGCCCTGTATGAAAGAAGGAATGATCCATGATCAAACCGATGCACCTATCTGGCGTACTCCCACCACGGTGGTGTAACTACCTAAGTGTTGGATTCTGTTCGGACAGACCATCACTCCATATTCCACTCTTTGCATGCCCCTTATTCGGACCCTCTTCCCCTTTCATGTCTCATGGGACCCCCTAACGGCCTGGTCTCGTGCCGCATCGGCTCACCTACCGTCCTGGGCCAACGTTCCGGAAGACAGGTCATATCTGGAAGGACCCACTAACAGTATGGATTTTTGACCTATGGTCCGCCAACTGTCCTGGGCCAACATCCCGAAGGATTGATCAACAACATTTGTGACATGGTCCCATGTTTCGAACATGGTCAACGGTCGACCCTCAGTTGTTGTCCCCATTACAGGCTAACGCAGTAAGGGTACCGCTTCTCCTCCAAGGTTAACGGTTGTCCCTTATTGTCACGCCATCCCCACAGTGTTCCGAATCTTGGGTATCCTGATTCACACTTCCCATTTTCATCTGTTTGGACCGATTTCAGTGCCCCTGATGTTGCCCCATTCGTGCATAAGAGCACGTTGAAGAAACGGTAATTCGGCTATCCTGAAAGTTCCTTCTCCCATCAAGCCTCTCCCATCTCCCTGAAATCCGGACTGGTAATCCGAATCCCGGACACCGGGCTCGACCCATGTGGGCCTGGGGAATTGTCGCTGAACGTCCCGCAAACATTGTAGGGGTGTAACCAGGCAATTCGACAGTGGAAATCGCGCGTGCTACGACATTCAGAACAAAGGTAAAATTTGGAAGCACGAAAGTACCAATAAAGGGTTTTGGGTTTGTTACAATACTCGGCGGTCGACTTCCCCCATGGACGGGTTGACCCCGTCAAAAGAGCGTTGCAGCTCCGCCACCCGTTGACTTGCGGCATCCAAGGCTTGCTGCCGCTGAATCAGATCCCGCTCCTCCTCAGCAGCGGTGGGGCGCAGTTCGTCAGTCCTGGCTTTAGCCCTCTCCACGCCAGCTTGAACGACAACCATCTCTCTAGTGGTCTGCCTCATATGCTCTTCTGCCTCTGCCAGCTGGGCCTTCAACAGTGAGACCAGATCAGTTTGTGCATCAAGAGAGGCTGAAAGCTCATCTGCTCGGGTCTGCATCTGTTGAACCTCTCCTTCAGCCTCCTGGAGCTTCTTGATGCTGGTCGCTTTCCTCCGCTGCCAGCCCACGCTGAGCCCGGAATCATGCTCCCGGATCTTCTCAACCATAAGATCTCGGATGAGTGCGTAAGGACGTTGGGCATCCACTCCCCCAGCGCATAGTTCGCGCAACCTCGAGCGAAGCCTATCCATTTCGGCCAGCCATTGTGCTTGGGGAGTTTCCTTGATAAAGCACGCGATCAGCTTCCACGACCGGTGGCGGACTATGCTGCTGTCTTCCTCGTCGGAGGTCGTCTCGTCCCAGTCTGCGCGATTGGCAGGCTCGTACATGGGATATGCCCACAGGAAATCCTCGGCAGGATCAACATCCGGTGTTAAATCCAGTACGACACCTGGCGCTGAGGCAGGCACGACAAGACTGGGACCGACCGGTTGATCCTCTTCCTCGGAGTCCACCTCGATGACTTCGGGTACGGCCCTGATGGTGGTTCCGCCAGCGATGATGTGCGTCGTAGCTTGAAGAGATGGGGGGACTATCGTCACCATCACCGGCATGCCCCTAGGAGGGACATCATCAGACATCCGGACCAGTCTTGCCGCAGCGGCCCACGCCAGTCGAGGAACTGTACGATAAAGAGGGACATAAACGTTAGTTGGCATGGTCTACATGTGACAACGAGGAGACCAATGGAGGAGACTTACGGAGATCAACCTCCAAGTGCTGATCTTGAGCCGGTACTGACGGGACCCCGAGGCGAGGCCCTCCATATACTGTTGGAAGGTCTGGAGATTCCGGAGGAGCCACCTCGGGCACCCTGGTCCCACCAGACGCGGAACTGGATGCAGCCGTAGGCGCGAGTTCTGAAGGTCCCGCATCATCACCCGCCATGGAGCGAGAACGAGGCCTACGAACAAGTTCCTCCTGCATTGCTCAAACATTGGTGAGAAGTCCATAGGTACCCAAGAAAAGATCGTAAGGAGAGAAGTTCGGAATGCTACCTCGAGAGCCTCCGCGAAATTGTCGGATTCTGAGCCTCGGTCTCCGACCTCGCCCTCCTCTAGCGGGCTCCCTCCTCCAGCCTCATCCTCCCGAGAGGACTCCTCTGATTCCTCCGGCAAGGGGAAGCGCTCCCTCTGATCGGCAGCCGATAACTGTGGGGGGACCGTCTGATTCAACAGTACCCTCACCCGGTGTGTAATTGGGCAAGGGACGCCAATGGAGTGGACGTAATCCTCCAGTTCATCCAGGTACTGTGCTGCCTCCGCCAGAGACGCCATGAATCCAGCCCGGACTGGGCCTATTCCCGGTAATTCCATCCCGAGGCGATTCAGGTGGGGCCAAATCTCGGGTGGGCTGAGGAATTTCCGGTTGACATCCCAAATGTCCCAAGCTTCCGGGAAGACAACATCCTCTGCCATGTCAATGTGACGCAGGCGCTTCCCCGGAGCCTGAGTGGATATCCTACGAAATCCCCTCGGTGGCCGCCCCTCCGGATGAACCTGCTCTTCCAGAATCACCGGATCCACCGCTGCCGCCATACCCTCGGCTGGTGCGGGTCTCGCCGCCATGGCTGCCCCGCCACCGCGAGCGGCCCTAGCCGCCCTCCGACCCCGACCTCGAGATAGAGGAGGACCACCGTCACCGACCCGGATATTTGGTTGCTTCAGCATCTCTCCTGGGTAAGCAGCCTCCCAACTGATGGCGTACTCCTTCACTAATCTGAAGGCGGCGGTGGATAGAGGCAATGCAATCCGCATCTATCCATCATCCTGTGTGAACATGAGCCACAACTGCCTCATCACACACGGGTGATCCTCGTGATGCACCTCCCAGTAGACCTGCGGGGTCAGCCGCTGGAGGCACCGGAACTGCCGCGCAAATCGATGCGGGGTTTATGGTTCACAGAGCGGCTCACGATCTATTCGTGCCACCAAAACTCCACCTCGGAAGGCCAGGAGGTAAGCCCGATGCTCTTCTGTTCCCTGTCCGTCATCAGTAAGCATTCCCGTCGGCAATGGGAAGGGGTGGAAGTTAAACTCATCCGCCCTCCACACCCTATTCAGCACCATCGGAACGGCCAGCTTGAACGGGAAGCTCCCGACCGCGTTCAGGATGGAGGTGCGGAAGTTCAATCCCGGCGGCGAAATGGGGTTTGGATACTCGTAAATCCCCCTGATATGCACTGCGATCCACCCATATAGGAGTTGGAAGGGCCCGCATATCCTTGGTGACATCTTGCCCTCGCTGATATGCCGCAGCATTCTATACAGTTTTGTGAGCATCGGGATCCCCAGGTTGATCCGCTGCCCCATGGCCAACATCGACACCGTGATAAACGAGCTGGGTCGTACCCCCATGCTTGTATCCCTCACCGGTAGGATCCAGCCACAGATGAGAGCCGCGATGAACGCCGCCAGCCTGACTATCAGCTGTTGTTCGGTGATGACACTGAAACCCCAAGTCTTCCATTGGCTATCCTCCAAGACCCGCCAATACGAGTGCCCCTTGCCCCGTTGGGCTTCCCTTGGACAAGTTCGAGGCCTCGGAGGGAACTCTCGATTATCTGGGAAATTCAGGAAGCATTTGAACCACCTCCTGAAGTGGACGTCCCTCACTACCTCCTTGTCCTCTCCAGGTACAAGTTCCATCAGCGCCGATGCCAGTTGCGGCATTTTCTTCGCATCTCCCCAGGCGCTGACAACAGGGAGGAATTAGTCATACATGGCCCCCAAGATTGGGACCCCCAGAAATCTGGTGGACATCCCACAGGCTGATGCCCACCTCCCCGTGATGCAGGTGAAAAGTGTTGCTCCTAGATGAACATCTACTCAGAAACTCCGGCATTAGCTGCATCGGTTGTTAAATGTGGAATTGGGAGGCCCATGCCGACTCATACAACCCCACTCTCCCCAGCTCGGCCCCAAACTCCTCGCATGAGGCACCTACCCAGTTGGCCCAGGCCCAGTCATCAGTAATGTTGTCGCCCTGGCGCAGGTCCCACTCATCAGACTATCCCTTCTTCGAATCCTGCAAAGCCGCCTTCAGCATGGTACGATATAGGGGAGGGGAAGTCTCCGGTTGCAGTGGAATCCCGTCAATGTCGTTCAAATGGTTGTAGAGACAGTCAGCGGTGACGGGTGTGAAGTTATCTTGTGCGTGACCATCGACCTCCCTGAACCATTGATGCTGGCATGGTATGTTTTGAACCAGCAAGCTGGTTCGTCCCTACTCACCTCAGGGATAAAGATGTCATCCCTCAGCCCGAAGCCGTACAATGACAGTTTCTTGCACTGCAGATAATCTTTCTGACCCTCTGAGAGCAGATCTGTCAAAGAAGTGTGGTCCGAGTGGCTCTGGATCATCTCCCCCAAGCCTGGACAGTTAGCCATCTCATCTCGACGAGCAGCATCTGCAAGGACCCCCGATACAGCTTCTTGATGGGCCAGTTTAACTCTGGCCCTCAGAAAAGAATTCTTTCGGCTGGATCGCAAAGCTCGACCGCAGAGCTGAATTGCGAAGCCGGATCGCGAAGATCGGTCGCGAGACCAAGCCGCGAAGTCTTGCCAAGGCCGAAAAGCAGAGGTTCGCATGGAGAGGATGCGGAGTCGGAGACCTGCGGTTCGCCGCGAAGCTCGATTCGCGGAGGGCTGTCGCGGAGTACGCGGAGCTTCGCGAAGTCGAGAGCACAAAAAGACAAGGAAGGCACGTGAAGACAAAAGAGAGGTCGACCCCCTATTTATAGTCAGCGACCCCAGAGCATCGCGGCGCGCCTCACCCGCGCGGAGCATCGCGGCGTGTCCGGATCTGTGGCCCGGGTCAGCACCGCGGGCACCCTTCGCGAAGCCGCATCGCGAAACCGCCGACAATTTTGGCGATTTTCCCTCAGACTTCGACCCTTTGCCCTCCGCAGCTCCAAGTATGAGGGGGGGCATTTTTTGGCGCCAAAAATATGGCCCGAAAGAAAGGAACAAAAAAGAATGCTGGCGTGCTGCCTCACGAAGCACCCACGTGAAGCACCCACGCGAAGTGCTCCGACCATTGCGGCCTCACGATGCTCCAGAGGCGGTAATCCTCTGTGAACGCATTTGACATTCGTGAGCCGCCGCGAAGCTCCAGGGGCGGTAATCCTCCGCGAACAAATTTGACGTTCGTGAGCCACCGCAAAGCTCCAGAGGCGGTAATCCTCCGCGAACGTCGTTGACGTTCGCGAGCGCGCCGCGAAGCACCTGAGGCGGCGCGCGAGTTCTGCTTCGCGGCGCCCCTTGCCTATAAATACTGGACCCCCCTGAGTCCCAGAGGACGGACAATCCGACCTCTCGACTTCTCCTCTCCTGAATCGTGAAGCACGCTTTGCCCCAGGAATCATGAGCTCTGCGAGGTACTTCTACTTCACGAAACTCCTCTGCATTGTCTCGTTTTGAGCCCCTCTTCCGAGAGGGATTCCCTTCGCGAAGCTCAAGGGCGTTCGCGAAGGAAGGGGATTCCCAAGGGAACCTGGGTAGCTGCAGAGCATTTATGCTTCGCGAAACACCCAACCCATGCTATTGATCCCTATGCTAAGGCAGGATCGCTACACATCGCGAACCACACTGCTTCGTAGGACCCTGCTTCGCGAGGCACCCCTTCTTCGCGAGGCAGTGCTCCGCGAACACTGTTCCACTTCGCGAAGCACCTTCCACTCACACCTATGCCCCATGCTAAGGTCAAGGCACTACACTTCACGAAACACACTCCTTTGCTTAGCGATTCCTCTTCCGGTGCCACCCTCCAGGTTTGCACGATGTGATTTCAAAGTTCCATGGAAAATACTACCCGTAGCGTTGCTTCGCCTAATGCTTCTTCGCATAGGCACGCTAACGGCTATTGCTTCTTCGCATAGCCATGCTAATGTGGACCCCTCGATGGTTCGTTCCGCGACCCCCCTTAACCATGGCCTTACTGGTACCTTCCCTTCCCCAAGGACCAGAGGGTACCAGTTATGTAAGTCCTAGGGGTCTGGAGTGAACCCACCTCGTCCGAGCTGCAGGACGTTAAACTGCCAAGCACCATGTCCTCAACACATGACATTAAACTGTGATCCGACCTCGTCTCTCTCACGAAGGGTCCCCCCAGGTCGAACATTCTTTACACCACTCGTCTCCACAGGAATGGAATCACCCATTCACATGGGATGAGATCCTCCTTGTCGGAGTGGCGTATGTTCGTAGGAGAAGGGTGACCCTAATTCCCCAACGGATGGCTGCACCTCTGCATCTCCGTACTTCCCCACTACCAAGGTCAGTGGAGGGCATGATAGGGAACAAGGCACCTCCCATCGTTGGACCAAGGTCCCTCTTTCCCGCGTTTCGTCGCACTTCGGGCCTCCATCCTGGAGTAAGTCCCAACACCGTGGGCCGCCTAACGCGTAAGCCCCTCTTCGCTTCTCACGGACGCATCCTTCGCGACGTGATTGTCAGGTCCTTGCAACCTCTTGTTTCTCACACCGAGCATGACTCATGTGGACTTAGAGTGAGCACCGACCCTGAACCCCCACCCTTAGCGAACTACGAGGACTTTTATCCATGTCAAGGCACGGTACGTAGGAAGCCTCTATGAGGTTCAAGCCCACCCGTCACTCATTAACATCGGGTATCATTCCCGTCCAGCATGACGTTAAACCGCATTCCGGTCCAATGGAAAGCCATTGCGACCCATCCCATTTGAACTACGAGGTCTCTAATTCATGTCAATGCGTGATACGTAGGAAGCCTACACAAGGTTCAAGCCCACCCATCATCCAATTCACGTCATGTTCTACCTACGTCCAGCACGACGTTAAAACTGCAATTCCAGTCCGACGGCAAGCCGTTGTGACTAACTTGAACTACGATGTCTTTGATCCATGTCAAGGTATGGTACGTAGGAAGCCTTTCAGAGGTTCAAGCCCACCACTCATTGGACCAATGTCCATCTTCACGTCGGTTCGCCGACAAATCCACCTTGCTCGGTCGTTCATTCACGATGAGTTTCTCCCTCGTCCAGCATGACGTTAAACTGTATGCCCCCTTTGTCCCGCATGAAATTAAACTGCACACTCACCCGAACTACGAGGACTTTGATCCATGTCAAGGCAGGGTACGTAGGAAGCCTCTACGGGGTTCAAACCCATCATCCGGTCGTTCCGACCTCATTCACATTGGTTCACCCCCGTCCCGCATGACGGTAAACTGCATTCCCCAATCCGAACTACGATGACTTTGATTCATGTCAAGGCATGGTACGTAGGAAGCCTCCCCGAGGTTCAAGCCCAACTCCCATCGGACTAAGGTCCCTCACATACGTCGACTCACCAACACCCACCGCTTGTCGTTTGTTCACGTCGGGGTTCACTATCGTCCCGCATGACGTAAAACTGTGTTCCATCAATCCAATGAACTACGAGGACTTTGATCCATGTCAAGGCATGGTACGTAGGAAACCTTCCCAAGGTTCAAGCCCACCACTAGTGGACCCACAGGTCTACATTCACATCGGTACGCTAACGATGCTCATTTGGCCAAGGTCCACCTTCACGTCAGTTTATCGGCATCATCCCGAACTACGCGGACTTTGATTCCCTGCCATGGGGATACGTAGGAAGCCTCATCAAGGCTCAAGCCCAACTTCACTGTCACGCCTGCGATGGTCCCATTTCACTCTCCCTCCACTCCATTCATCAACCTATCACCCGTCCCGATTCTCGCCCGAACTGTCTTATCCCGGTGAGACCATGTCGGTACTCTCTTCTTCGCAGCCATCCATGGGCTAGCCCCGGTATCGACATCCCTTCAAGGGGAATCCCTCAATCCGATCTATCCTAGCTAATGCTCTGGTTTGGTTGATCCGTCTCCGCTAGACGTTAAACTTGCGGCCTACCCTGTGTTGATCACGGGAAGATGAGGAAATCCTTAGATATGTGTCTATGACATATAATTCCCCGCGCTCGATGTGGGATGCCTCGTGCTTCCACGCCCTCGAGAAGCCTTGTGGCCAAGGATAACAGACAGACATGCCAGGTACCCCAGCATCCAGACACGCTACAGATGCCTCAACGTGACTACTCCCCTGACTGATGGTTGCTGCCCTGACTGGACCCCTTGGAATGTCCCGACAGAAGCAGTGTAATTAACCGGCGTCCATGGAAACATGGCACTGGGAAGAGTTTCACGAACTATGTATTAAATCTATGAGGGAGACCCGGACTAGGTGACGAGTTCTGAGGACGAATCCACAGGAAGAAGAACCGACATCCCATCATCCTGTTTCGATCAAGGTGCAGACGTCCCTGAATAAGGAGTGAATGCCACCCACCTTTGGAAAGCGGGAATGCGGGGCAACAGAGCACCGCGCGTCCTCCTCCACAGAAGGACGGGCGCGCGCCCCGGCGAAAGCTTCGGAAACAGTAGGTTTTTCATTCCCAGTTGAATATTTTATGAAAAAGATATGATGCCCTTGTATAATTTGAGTCTGGAAAAAGGGTAACAGTAATGGAGGTATATGAAATGATGACTACTTCCTTTTAGAAATATATTCTTCAATATAATCTTGGAGAGATATGAGGATCTCGATAATGTATGGATTGTCAGAAACATATATCACAATATATGGATCTTTGTGATCACTGATTGGGATTCCAATTTTAACCCCATTAATCAATGTCACTCCTTACACAATTTAGGACTAGTATACATAGGATTCTAGTAGTGAAGATTGAAAAGGGGGCCTTACCCCAAAACATGAATCGTGATTAAAATTATCATTTAGAACTTCCATGGAATAGCCAAACCCAGAAATAATGTTTTCCTAAGGTTCCTTGGAAGTAGGTATCAACCATATATTATTGGAAATTTTGATCAAATGAGGATTTATTCCAATAAGGGAACTATTTAAAGATGTAATTTTTATTCCTTGTTGGGAAACAAAGAAGATATTTCCAATACTGATAAGATATGGATCATTGTTCTCATGTGTTTCTTCAAACCATTAATTGTTATGGAGGATAAATTGATAGTAACATGAAGATTATTTGATTCTAGCCAGAAATGATTCATATCTATTGTATATGACTTCAATGGATACATTGACAGGAGGTCATTATGGATTCATATTACGGTACTACAATGTGTTATAATGGATTCTCGGATTGTCATGGGATACATAAAGTCAATACTTTATGAGTATTATAATATTGGACTTGTTTTCATAATTATATCCATAAATGTTTTTTAAGCCTTTATTTAGGAATCATGTCAAATGGAAATCAATTTCATTGGGGAAAAATTAACATGGTACAAGTGGCATCTCAATGGTATGAGAGGAGAATGAATTGATAGGGATTTCATGAATGATGCCATTCTTGGTAATTGGATATTGATATCCATTTTTACTCTAGATAAATATAACCATGAACACCAACTGATCCTAGTTGGATATCTTTATAATTAGAGGACAAAACTCAAACCCTTAAGGTTTAACAATTCATGTGATTCTCTCTCTATCATTTTAGAAATTGTAAAGGATTACTAGGCCTCATATAAGATTAATATAATTCCCCTTTTCATCATTTCAATAATCAATGTGATCAAATAATAGAGAGAATGGGGAATATGATGTTATGATTTCTTGATGGTGAAATTAATGAACATGAATGCTCTATTCATGATATCTTGGATGGAATTACTGATAGGATATTCTTTAGAGACAATGCCCAAAAGCTGATATGTCCTCTATGATTTAATTTCACGTCAAACCAATAGATAAAATCAATGAATAAATATTCAAAATTAGGTGGCTCAATGATGGGTATTGAAACACTAACTTCTCCAATGGTCTACAAACAGTTCAATTGGAAAATAGGCACCTATAACTTCTCAAATATAGAGACCAAATTCTAGATGAAAGAAATGTGATGTCGAAGAACATTGTCTCATTTTACAATAATCTATGCATTGGAACAACCTGGAATGAAGTTTTAAGAAATAAATAATTCCTAAATTAATAACTAAGGAGAAAAATAACTTTCAATCCTCCACCCCCAGAGATTTTGAACTCAAGGATGCAGTCTAAAACACCATGAAGTAAATTTCTACTAGACCTTATGGGTTCTCAAGTTACTTCTTCCTTTCCTATGGTGATTTCAAGAATATTGTTGTGTTCTAGCATATAATTATTTTTTAAATTTGGCGGTCCTGTAATCAAGAACATTATTAACAATTTATTTGCAAAATTCCAAAGTTGGAGAATCTTGTGACACAACTCAATTCATACATGTTTCCTTTATCAACATAATTACTATTGTCATAACAAAGATAATTGCCAATATACTTGCATGAGTATCAGTTAAAATTGAATCATATAAGCTGTTTGGATTTGTGAGAGGATAAATCTTTCAAAAATAGTTTTTCACCACATCGGAGTTTATTATTCTTTATTGAATGATTCTCGATAATGCAACATTGCACTAAAACTTCCATTAGAAAATTCCAAATTCACAATGGATTGGGGATTCATATGAAATGCGATTAATAACATTATCTTCAATACGACATTTTTTCGTTGTATGAATGATTTTATGGAATCTTAAAACTTATTTGTTATTGATTTTGTGTCCCCAAAACGATACATTAAATTATCCAAGTGGTGAGACAATGGGATCCACACATAGAGATTATATATGCAATTATAGAAGATTATGTTACTAGGATGTTTCATCAAACGGTAGAAAAGGGTTAGATGAAAAATCTCAGGGTGTTTAGAGGAAACTCTATTCCCTCCCATATATTTGTTTTCTGATGAAATACTATCCTTAATCCAGGATACTAGAGGAATATCAATAACATCATTAATTCCATTCTATATTAAGAAATATTATAATGTTAAGAAATTAAAATTTGAAAATCATTTATCTACTTTGGAAAGAATATTACTTCTCAAAGGATGAGCTATCTTTTCAATGACGTTGGGAATAAAGAAATGCTTAATTCCTTTAATATCCCACGGATTCTCCATTTTCTTAAGAATTCCTCATGCCTCTAATTTTTCCAATGCATTGAGTAACCTTATAAGAAAACATTCCTCTTGGAAGGAAAGTCACATTTAATGGTAAGAAAAATTTCCCTTATCAAGAATGTGGTGATATCAAAGCTGGTGTATCCATTCATGAAGTTTTTATAGACTATCTATATTATAAAAAAATTTACTACATGATGAGAATAATTTTATGGAGTGGAAGCATGCTGAATAAGAAACTTATCATAGCTTCATGGAAACAATGTGGCATGCCTAATATACTAGGAGGACACAACATCAAGAGCATTGATTTTGTCACGCATCCCGTACATGGACAATACATTTGGCATTCAATAAATATCATATATAAATCTATGTATTTCCTCATATAAAGATTAATTTAAAGGATTATTAATTGAAAAGTGAGCATCATATAGTCCTCAATTTGGACTGGTTTGAGAACAATCTTCTAGAAATTCACAAAAACTCTCATTGAATTTTTAATTTGAATTCCACACATAACATTTGGAATGACAACTGGGCTGAAGAACCCATAACCATTTAGTTTAGTTCCTCAGATAATATATATGATCATAACATCTCGATCAAATACCAACTCAAAATCTGTATATTCTACATAATGAGATTTCATCAAGTGTTTCCATCCATGACACCATCCACTAGGATGATATGCTCATGTGAAAATATTAACCAAATGGATTGATCGAATCAAATCGATTCTATATTCATTTTTTCAAGGTTACCACAAATGGAATAGTGAATTAAACCAAATATGGATTCACCATTATATGTTCACCCTGCTATGTAGACTATCTCTCAACAATGTACTATAGGACCAAAACCCTCAACATATATGAATTTATCTCTATTAAATTTGTTTCTAATTTAACTATAATTAGGATGATTTTGATTATCTTTTCTATCCATGAAAAACCACATCATCCTTATGAAATTCCATCCATCTGATTTTTTAGATATAGCCCCCTCAAAATGAATCTCTCTAGAATCAATTGATTGATATTCTGAGAATCCATATCTCTATGAATATTATAATACTTATCAGGGTGGAATGTATAAAACTAATATACAACATATGTTCTGGATGGAATGATTCCATCTAAAACCTATCATGCTTTAATGTTTACCTAACCATTTTTGGAATTATGATTGCAATAAAGAATTACAATGCACTGAATTTTGAATAGTTAATCAACTCGGTCAATGAAATCATTGTTATAGGTAACATGAATCATGTAGTTAATTACCATTATCCTCCGCGAACTCGTGAAATTTTTTTGTTCCCCCTTGACTGGTTGGATGGAATGAAACTTAGATGGATCCTCAAGGTGAATCATGGGACCATCATGATATATTGTAGTTTCACAGACCATTGTGGGGATGTTTTGATGTACCTTTCCAGTCCTTATGGTTATTTATCTCCTCCAGAAGTAGAAATGATGTGCCAAATTAGTGAAATTGATATTTTTGGTCAATGTAATTGGAACACAATCTGGTACCAGTATGAATCGACTACCATTATTCAAGGAATCATGATGATACCATGTAACCTTTTATAGAAGCTAATAATGAAATGAAATAACAATCTTGATAATCTCTCCACTAAGGGATACAATATCACTCATTCCTCTTGGGAATATAATTATCATACTTATGGTATTGAAAATTATGGTGTTAACGAATTGGGGTACATCTTCTCTATTATTATTCTTTGATACAAAATCTCTACTTTTCATTAAGATATATATAAAAATCCTTTCTTCAGACTCTTGTAAAAATTATATGATTTAATAAAGGATTTTTTTCGCTAATTTTTCTCAGAAAAAATACCTTACTCAATAAAAATATATTTTAAATTTCATAGTTAAAAATCGCTAATATTTTAGTTATGTCATTCTGTAATAAATTATTTTCTTCAAAAGATGATTTTATTACATTTTTGTGATAAAACATGATAAATATTTGGAAAATATAAAATTTTATTTTCGATAAAAGTGATTCCATTTTTGAAATCAACGTATCAAAATTATCTTATAGTGATTTTTTTCATTTTCTAATATTTGATTTTTAAATGAACAGTGAAGAATCTTTATGTTTGTTGATAATATTTCTATATTCTACAATATTTAAAAAGTAAAATTAATTTTTTATTACTTTTTAAAATAAATGATTATTTAAAAAAAATATTTAAATTATTGACTTTGGGATAAATGTTAAATTTTAATTTGGTATAAAAATATTTTTTATATTTTAAAAGTTACTTGTTAGAAAATTGTTTTTCAATACATTGTTTATTTTATTAAGAAAATAACAACAACCAATTATAGAAATTGAATATTGAAAATCAGATTCTATATTTGTAATTAGTATTCCTAAATTTGAGAAAAATGTATCTTTTTTATTCATTATTAATAGTAATCATTCGTCAGATAGAAATATTAAATTTTGTAATTAATGTTTAAAATAATAAAATAAGGAATAAAAATGAAAATAATACCTACCTTTATTCTATTTAATTATTATATATATCATATTTTTGATCCATTTTTGTATAATATGGAATATTTTTTCCTTATTATTTTTATTTTTATCTTTATACTATTTTACCTAAGGAAAAATAAAAAATCACAACCTCTTTGTTTTATTTTCGCAAAACTTTTGACACAGGGATAAATTGAGGCACTGATTTGTTCTAAACAGGTTATCTAGAATAAAAATGACTGAATTTTACAATTATAATTAATTTCTAATTTTAGCTTTAAAATAAATACTTGAAAATCATAGGCAACATTGAAACAATATTTATTCGATTAATATAAAATTTAAATAATAGAATTTATAAATGATAAACATAATATCAATTGAATGAATTATTTTTGTACATGAATTTTTTGATATAATTTATAGATTTTCTAGTTTTTACTGTATCATATTATAATTACAAAGTTTTCCTATTTTTTTTCAATCTCAAATTAAAACAATTGTTTAAAATTGAAATAAATGATAGCATATAATAAAAAATATTATATTATATTACATAAATTTTTTAAAAAACTATTAATTTGAATGGTTATAAGAATATGTTTTAAAAATATAAAAAGTGTTAATTTAGTGTCCAATTGATTTTTTATAGTATATATCATGAATCCTAATGAAAAAACCCTTATTTTCATGGTAATCATAAAAAGGGTTAGGTTGGGTTAAAACCAAAGGATATGGATTAAAATACAATATAAAATTGTCCAGATATTTTTTATATGATTATTTATTATAATAGTCAACATAAATCTAAATTCTTTAAATCTAGATACATATTTTATGGATAAATAATTTATATTAATGTAATAAATTTTAAAATTCTAAGAGTTACCCTCCTCTATCTATTATAAAAGGAAACATATTTTCATCTATTCAACACAATTTATAATAATTTTGGTCCAAAAAATACCTTAAGAACATTGAAAAAATCAATACCTACATTATAGAATAATTAGTTTTTAATTAATTACAACCATAAAGGGTTTAAGGTGTCACACAATGGATGTTTTCTTAAGAAGTTGTATAACTTTGTACTGAATAGTTTTAATTTTATTTCTTCATCTACCATATTTAAATAACAATGAAAGTAGATGAAATAATAAACCCATTAAATTTTATATAATTTTTTTATTATTTTAATGGAATATCCATGATCTATATCCTATTATATCAAATGAGAAATGAAACTATTGTTCATGTGTATGGAGGACAACCACCATAAGTATCGATGGATTTTTTTTCCATCACAGCCTCTCATAGATTGTTATAACAATGGATTTGAGGAATATTTTTGATATTATTGAAATAATAATAATTTTGTATGGATAATATATCATTCAATTTTTTACCTTTTCATCCACTGAACAATGGTAACATTATCTCTGCAAACATGTTGATTAACCCCACCATGAAGCGATGTGATTAATTTTTCATATCTCTATCAAATGGATACATTGTATATTTTTACATAAATAATGGTTATTATATTTATGAATAATGTATAATTATAAACTGATAAATTAACACTTAACCACTCTCCATCATTATCATTGTAAAAAAAGAAACGTTACTCATGTGTTGAAACATACTACTGTCCCCATGATTATACCATAGTTCATTTTTAATTACCATGATTAATGATTTTTTTACAAGAATTATTTCCGTTAAAAATTGATAAATTTTCAGTATTAGAAATCAATTGATTATTTAATATTTTCTTTGTTTTTTAAATCAGTCTACAGAAGTCATTTTGAACAAATGATCTTATTATCATCAAAACACATGATGTAGTATAAATTGGTTAATAATTTTATTATTGCATGATAAAGGAATAATTATATTCATAAATATTCATATAAATTTAAATAATTATCATATATTTAGTATTCAGGGTGGTAAGGATCTTATGTGATCATTCGAACTCGAGTTATGGAACACATTACAATTGAACACATTTTAAATGTTTTAAATATTTATGTTCTAAATGTTTTTATCCCATTTTTAAAATTATATTTGGGATTTAATTGTATCTAAATAAAAAAATTATAATGGAAAGTTATTTTATCATTAGAATTATTATAGAAATTAATATTTTTAAAAATATTTTTTACTTTCATTTTAGTTGAAAAATGCAATTTTCTTTATCATTCGCAATGTAAGCAACTTTTATCATCACCATGAAAATTATTTGACATTTGAATATCATTATAATACTCATGTTTTTCATCAATAAAAAACCCTCCATCCCATGTTCTATGAATTTATATATTTATTTTTTAAATAACTTTTTATTTTGATATTGAAATTTTTTTTCATTGATTTTAAAAGATTTATTTTCAATGGTTTTATAATGATATGATGAAAGATTAAACTGTTCTATTCATGATATGGTCGCAGTAAATTTATTATGGGAATGGGTGGATTTTATATTAACTAATGACCTCAGGTTTCAATACAATCCAAGGAAATATGGTTTTGTTATAAACCAAGTATGAGTGGTTTCATTTTAAACTAAGAACAAGAGAGTTCATTATAGCCCCCAAATGTATGGTTTACTGATTTTTTTCTCTAGATAATTATATTGGAAGTTAACCATATTGATATTCCAATTTTATAGGAATTTTTATGGTTCAGGTGAAGAGGATGTTTCTGGAATATTATATTAATTTTCTATTATTGCTTCAGAGTTTTCAAGGAAATTTATTGATCTCAAAAGTTAAGTTAAAGATCTTTTTTTATTCAACGATTATTCTATTTTTGGTGGGAAGTTATACTTTTTTTAAAAACATATCATGGGTTCTCATGTTTTTATGAAAAAATATTTTTTATGTTTTTTACAATATAATTTATTATAAAGTGTTTTTTGAAAATCAATTAACTGGAATTCTGATTTCATGTGAATATAAACTATTATATTAAATATCATAGTTTATTATTATAAATAAAATTTATTTTTATGATTTCATAGTTTTAAATTTGACTAACAGGGTTCTGTATATAATTTTATATATTTTAATGATAATATTAAGCTCATATCACATTTTTAAATGTTTTTATAGGGTTTATTTATTAGTTGAAAATTTCATAATGTAAATTTTCTAAATATTCATGTTAACATCATCGAAGAATAAATATACTTAAGAAATATATTGTTTTCTAAAAAATTGATATAATGTGGAAATTTAACCATTGAAATTGTTTTTATTAATTATCTAAATCAATAATCCTCAAAATTACCCACTTAATAATGTGATCCATTATTTTATTTTTATGTTGTATGTTTGGAGCAATTAAATTGGGTCACCATAATTAGTATCAAAACTAGAAATATGAACATTGTTTTTTTAAAACTAGATCTAGAAGTGTTAGATGAGGATTGTTATTATTGGAATCTGAGTTGGGAATAGGAAATGTGGGATATTAGGATTCTTTCATGATGGGTTTTATTTCGAGTTATTGACACCATTGTGTTTAAATAAGTTTAAGGCTGGCCATTAGATCCATATTATATACAGTCATTTTTAAGTATTATATGATTTCAGTTTAATATTATTAATGACATTTTGGGAGTCATTTACTTTGGTGTAGGTATATGAGACCCTTTGGTTTACCATTATATATTACTTAGTAAGAATTAATTCACATTCTATGGTAATTTCTTTAAGGGAATTGACAACCTTTACGGTTTGTTTGACATCTCATGTTGATGTAATTATTTGTTAGTAAGATATATAACATATGATATAGCTAACCATGGAATTGAAAAGTAATTTGGAGACTATGTTATTAATGTTTTTTATATGTTTATTATATTTTTGAAAGCTATATGACATTTTTTGAATAATATTTGAATAATTATTTGGAAGAATATATGATTTTAATGTATCTTTACAGCGATTCATGAAATTTATGGAAATAAATAGTATCTATTTGATGATATATATTGATAGAATATACATGTTCTTATTATTATTTTATATAAAATGATGAAATATTATCATTATAATAAATGGGTTTCAATATTAATCAATATTATTTTCAAAAACTTTATGGGTAGTTTTTGTGGAATGATTTAGTTTGAACTGTTGGTATTTCTTTTTAATTTTAGAGATTAATGTATAGTTTCATTAAATGATTTTTTAATTTTTTGAATTAACATACATTATGATACCCATTTATTGTTTTGTTAGTGTTTACTAATTGTATAAATATATTGATAACCTTTTTTAGATTATGTGTTTCATTATAAGTTGATTATAGTTCATTATGAATGAACAATTCCTCTTGAATACGCTTCATTTGGAGAAAAATTTGATATTATGGGGGAATTTTATTAATGTTTGAAATAAAAAATGTCAACTTAGTATATTTCATTAAGTTATTACTATAAATAATAAATGATTTCACTGACTCTGTGAATAGTAAATTGAAACAATGTCACCATTTTTCTTTTTGGACGAATCATTAGTCTTTTTCACTCTTCTTTGGTTTATGGGTTTTCAGTCTTAATGTTATAACTATCATTCATTTTACCATGATAAATGATCTTTGTATCCTTCATTAATTATTTTAAATTACATTTTCCCTCAATTTTTGTACTTTATCTTCCTACTAATGTTCTCATATTTGGGAAAAAAGTTAAATGATATTACAATTGTCCTTCATATTTTGATTTCCATTATTTACTAGGATATTTTATATATACTTTTTTGAATTTGGATTTCAAATAATGTATTTTAAATTTTTAATGAATTTACTTTTTATATCAATTTCAAATTTAATAAATAAAATTCATTAAATGTAGTAGAATTAACACCACAATATTTATAGAAAATTAAACTATTTTCGATACTGTATATACCATAGAACAACGAGTCTAATCAAACCATGAAATATTTTTTTAAAATAACAAGATTAAAACATATCCATTAAAAATTATGTTAATAATAGGATTTAATATATTGTGAAATATATAAATATTTGTCCCTAAATTATAGTGTATTGAAGAGGATTAGTAAATAATCACTAAATGTGTTGTAATTTAATATTTACCTCAAATATATATTCTCTTCAAAAAGGTTTTTTGTTGAGTTTTTTGATAATATAATATAATTAATTTAAATTATTTTAAATTATATTTGATAAAACTAAAATCACTTTTGAAATCAGTATATAGAATCAATCTTATTTTAAACATTTGACATTTTTTGAAAAGATATATTTTTCAATGTGAGACGAAATATAGAAGTTTTATTGAAAATGTATTTTTTTAATGTTTATACATAGTAAAATTTAATTTTTTTATTAATTTTAAATTTGATTTATTTTTTTCATAATAAATATTCCAATTATTATCAATGTAATCAATTTATAATAAATTAGGAGTAAAATAATTTTTATAAATAAAAATGTATTTATTCTGAGAAATTTATTTTCATTACATTTATTATTAAGAATGTAATTTATTTTCATCCACTAAAATAAATTTAATCATGAATATTTGATTCTATATTTTGAATCAATAAGTCCAATGTGTGTAAATATGTATCTTTCATTTTTGGACATTAACAATAACCATAATTAATTATTGTCATCGTTATATGTTTAAATATGGTAATTAAGGTTTGGAATCATATTATAATGACTAAAACAATACCACTAAAGATGTATTTACCCTATTTGGTGAGTTTACATCAACCATTACTATCATTGGATCCAAAATATGTCAACATAGTGAAATATATCTTTTATTGGAATTTATATTATTTTATTTAATTAAAAGTAAAAAATATCATTCCCTTTGTTTTACTATATATATATGTTCAAATAAGGATAAATATAGTCTTTTTTATGTTTGAAAAGGTATATTTGAAACATAAATTAATTTCTATCACCATTGTAATTTTTTCAAATTTTAGTAATCAAATAATTACTCTAAATTCATAAGTATTGCGATACAATATTTGTTCAATTATTCAAAAATCAAAATCAAATTTATTAATTTGTAAATATTAATATTATGTGAAAATTTTAGATACTAAATAACATATTATATAATTTTTTATGGATTATATTATTATTTATTTTTCCCATTTTGATTTCCATGTCAACATAAATGAATTATTCCAAAAATGTCAGTAATGTTATTTTATAATAACTAACATTTAATTATATGATTAAAATTTATAAAACAACAGCCTTTATCAATGTAATTGGTATATGTTATATAATATCAAATATGTTCTATTTTTGGGTCAATTTTCTTTCTATAATTACAATATTTATCTCTAAAGAGTAATAAAATTCTTTTCACCGTAATCATAAAAAATGGTTAATACATCTAAACACAAACAATAAAGTAAAACATATAATATTATATATTTATTTTTTATTATATCATTATAAATAATACATATATAAAAGATATTTTATTTCATGTTGGATCAAGTTTACACTGCGAAATAATTTATTTTAGTTTAATAATTCATGAAATTTCAAGAATCCCTCTCCCCTCTTATAAAAAAAGATATTGTCTCATATTTTATAATAATTAAAAATCCTATTACATAAGACAATACATATCCAAAGAACATACTAAAATATCTCCACAAATTATATAGGTATTTATTTGGGAAAAAATAAAACCATAAGGGGCTTAAAGTGACAAGAAAATAACATTATCTTAAGTAGATTCATAAATTTTTACCATATGTATTAATTTTATTTCTTCTTATATATCCATTATGTATTATTAAATTATTCATAAATAACAACTATATTATCCCAAAATACTTATATTTTTATACTAATGTCTTAAACTATATCAATATTTTCTTCCATCAAATGGGAATGAAAATGATCATTATGGTGTATGGAATACTGGTGCCTCACGAACCGATGTGATTCATTTACTACAACCACCTCTAATAGCTAGATAAAATGATTTATTTAATGAATATATATAATATTAATTATATTATTATAGTTATGGTATGATATTATATCATCTAATTCCTTACATTTCCCTCCATATAAAAATGTTAGCGTTGTTTTTTGATATGTCTGGATTATGACCTCTATGAAACCATGTGATTCATTATTCATAACCACATCACATGGATGATATATATATGTAAATAGAAAAACATTATACTATATTTAAAATATAATAACAATTTTATTAATGATAAAATGTAAAATAACATCAATTAATCATGACCATTGATAAATCGAAACGTTACGAATGTGTTTGTACAACCAACTATCTCGATGATCGAATAATGATCATTTTTCAGTACATTATGTCATGGTTTGTTTTAAATGAATAATTTAAATATAAAAATTATAATTATTTCATGATTATTAGTCTAGAGATGAATTAATAATTGTCTCATTTACCATAGTAAAACTACCAAAGTCCATTTAAAAATATGAATGGAATATCATTAAGGTATTCAATGTGAACATATTTGATTATGTAAATGATTATAACATAGAAAAGAGTATTATAAAAATTTATAAGTATATTATCAAAGAAAATTAATATCATATATTTATTATTCCAAAATATATGTACATTACATGATGAATTAGAATCAATGTGAGGGAAACATTAATTTTATTCTTATTTTAAATGTGTTAAAGTATTGTTTTATATATCATTTTATTCTAGGTATGTATTCTAAAAATTATTTGATCATTTTATTTCAAATGAAATAAATGAATTTTAATAAAATTTGAATATATCATCAAACTCATTTCAAAAAAAAATTATTTTATGGAATTAATTTAACTTCATTGGAAAATAATAAACGATTCTTTCATTTTAAATTATATGGCATCAATGTTATTTTCGGATGCTAACCCAATTTATTGATATCATGATCTATTTGTAAAGTTATTTTTTCATCAAATAAAAAAATACTTTTTCAAGGCATTTATTTTCTGATTAACAATTATTGGAAAGGGTACATTGAAATGTGAATTTTTTTTCATGAATGTTAAATTTTCTTTTTTATATAGATTTATGATGTGGAAATGTCATATTAAAATGTTTTATTCATGATATTGTTCTTGAAAATTGTTCTTAATAATTGTTGGTTCTTTTATAAACCAATTATAGGTCTTTAAAAAATAATCCATATATGTGTGGTTCCTTTATAAACCATGGAGGGGTGCTTACATTATAAATTGAATATGGGATAGTCTATTACATCCCTCTAATGTGTTGTAAAATGATTATGTTCAATGGAAAAATATTTTAGAAGTTGGCCATATGGATATTAAATTAAAAGGGTTCAATTATATTTATGTCAAAAAAGAACCATTATGACATTCTTATATATTATTATTTGTTTTCAGGGAAACAATTTTATTTCAAAAGTTAATAAAAATAAATTTTGTTTTAAGGAAATTAGTTTTATGTTTTTGAAATAAAGGGGTGTTTTTATGAAACAAATTTTATGTGTTATCATGTAATATATGAAATCATCATGTTTATGATTTTTTACATTATGATTTCCAAAGAAGAGTATTATGAAAATATATTTGTATAAATTCTCATTTAATGAGTTTTTAAATGACTATTGTTTATCATATTTCATATAATGGTAATAGAAAATACTTTTTATTATATGATTGTTTTAAAAGAGACTAAAATATTTATATCATTCTTTTTATTACCATTTTAAATATTTTTAATTTTCATCTTAGATTATTAATTTTTTTAGGCTTTAAGGATGAGTTTAATGTTAATAATTTCAGAGTTATATGTATAAAAATTACCTTTATTGAAGTATAAATGACGTTATAAAGAAATTATGTGGCGAGAAAATGGATAATATGTGGAAATTTCCACTTTGAAATGTTTTACAAATTATATAAAACAATAAACATTAATTGAGAATTGATTATGTAAGTGTTCCAAGGTTTCATTTTAATGATATACGATTGTAGGGATAAAATGTGATCACATTTATCAGTATCAAACCCAAAAATATAAATATAATGTTTTAGCATCGGATCCTGAATAGTGGGTTCAGGTCTGATATGCATGTGGATTAAATTTAGGGTTTTAAATGCATTCATTATTCATTTCATACCCTTATTAGTTTAATCAAACCTTATATCATGCTGAATCCTTTTAGATGGATAAATTATAGATAATCCTCTGATAATCATGTGACCCCTACATAAAATTAGATTTAGCCTTTAATAATTTTGATTACTCTCAAATCTATTATTGTTACCAAACTGTAATATCATAAAATAGAATATGATGGTTATTATTAATAATTCAAACTCATTGGGTCCTCAAATAAATTCTATTGTTGTTGTTGAAAAGTGACATAATATATCCATTCTTCTACCATAATTAAAGATTACCATTCATGGTAATTAAAATTTTGTATTTGTTTTTTCAAGGATGATTTTAATTGTTTTTTTATTTTGATTCATTATTGAACTCATTTCATGTTATAAAATAATCAATTATAAGAAATTCATGGATTCAAATAATTTTCCAGATATATTGTAATCAGAGTTAATGTAGTTAAACTGTTTACAAATAATAACAACGACATCAACAACATATATGTAGGGTGTTCCATAATATAATTACATGTATATATGATTTTATAAAAATATTACGTTTTTTACTAGATACACATTATTGATGTATGCTTCATTTAGATGTGCTATTATCTGTTCAAACCCATCCTTCATATATTATTAGTAGTTGGGTGTGTCCACATAAAAAAAATTCTAGATATGACTTTTTATTCTTTTCTTTTATGCAATGTTTTTTGAATTTCATTTCATATATAACAATTATTTTTAGCTTCATGGTTGATTTATATATCAAATTATGTCAAACATGTATGGTTAGAGATACATTTATCCAAGGAAAATTAGTACCATCATTGTGGGGTGTCTTGTATTCCTATTAATGAACACCTTTGAGTGGGGCATGTGGAATCCTTTAATGGAATATATTGGTTTCAAGCATGATTGGAATTTGATGTTCACAAATTCCAGGACATGTTAAACATTTTACGACATGTAGTTATTTATATTGGCATCCTTATAGTTATTGTTCCAATGGTGGGGAGGATAATGTACCTAGTATCGTGGTTTGTACATGATATTATACACTTGTATTGTTTTATGTTTACATGATAATTTACCAAATTCTATGTGTTAAAATATTATATATTATTGTTCAATTATATTAAAGATGTATTTGTTGTGTCCTATTAGTTTTTATTACTCAGTCTCTATGAATGTATCTCAATCTGTATGCAGACTTCATAACCAGGGATCCAGGGAAGATATGGGACAATGTAGTAAGAAACTAATGTGATAGAGACTCGTAGTCAGAGGTGATACCATGATTTATTCCAAGACATTAAAAATGAATTTATTTTTCATCATTTTTCAAGATAAATAGTTTGACTTTCCACACCCAGGGATCTTGTTTTATTTTTACGTTAGATTCGGGTTATATTCCAATCCATTTTTTACATAATTTCATATTTATTTTCACAATGTTATATTTTATTATTACATTAATATTAATATTGAGGTTGTATTTTATCCAGTAATTGATTTTATAATTTCACTTCTAATTGAGAATGTCTTGCATATGGGGAGGTACAGATGAGGCAATGTGACTCTCCAACTCGACCTTGATGATTCAAAAGAAGGAATTGCAAAAAATTACCAAAAGAGAATATCTTTATTTTCTTTTATCCCTTACCTATATTTTAGGGTAGGGTAGAAATGATATTATGTTATGTGCGTCTTATATAAAGGAATTATATGTATCTCGGAATATAACATATATAATGGAAATACATGTTACCATTTTTTGGGCTACTTTTACAGTTGTTATTTCATGATTTCATAATGATCCTAGGGGTACTTTACTATTACGGGATTTGGGTAAATCCTTCCTCATGACTAGGAACATATGATCAAATGTAATAAATATATATATATATATATATTGTGTGTTATATTGAATTTATTTAATGAAATGAGATTATTTGTGTAATATTTTTGGGGTAGGCCTATATTTATAAATTGTGTGATATATTTTTGTTCTAAATTATTGTTTTATATCTCTTATGAAATTATTTAAATTAAAATTATCATTTTGTTATGTTTTATGTATATATGATTGTGAAAAATGTGTAGGTACAAATATATTTTCTTCAGTAATGTGTAGTTCTTGGAGGGATAATCCTTGTGTTATGGGTAGCCTCCAAGTAGAAACTTTATGTGATCCCATATACTGTTTAGGTTATATCATTAATTTACAATATTAGATGACATAAATTTTCTTTTGGAATTTATAAATTATCACTTTGAAGACATTTTATGGGATTACTAGTTGAGGAACCCCATGATAGTCTTGTTAGGGAGGGAATTAAATGACCTCCACCATTGGTGTTGTAGTATATAGCTAATAATATTACTATACTAGATCAAATTATTTTGGTTTCAGTGATTTTTCATCTTAATATATTTCAGACTGCCCATGTTAATGGTTGAAACATTTTGAATACAATGACTGAAAAATCTCATGACATCAACTCAAGCATCACTAGCCTTTCTGTGCATTGGATATCTACATGATCTAGTGGACTAGATAAATTTACTCGATAGAATTTATTACCAAGTATACACTCTTTTTGACGATCGACTGGAACAAGAAACCATCGTCATAGAAAACATTTCTCTATTATGTTGGACTACCATGAATCGTTTTGGAGAAAGAGTGAGTATTACACATAGGACTATCAATGAAATATTCCTGATGAAATACTTCCCTGACAAATGAAGTTGGACAATGACAAATTATTCATGGTGTTACTAAAAGGACCTATTTATATTATAATGTATTATACTGATTTTATAGACCATACTTTATTTTCCATGCTCCATGATTAAAATAAGTCCCAAAAGGATCCAAAGATCAAGATATCCCCCAACCATGAGATCAAATGATAAGTTAGGAGGATTGATATAGAATAATACCCATTGGTGTTTCACAAGGGTCTATTCAATTAAAAGTTTCTAAAAGTGGGAATTATAGAATGAATATTTCATGATTCATTTAAAGGATTCCTTGATATTCATCACAATGCCATGTGAACATGTATTGTTAGTAGGAATAATAATTTTTATCATGAGTAGTAAGGAATATTATAGACAAGATATAGAAGTACTTCTATAGTTTCCTCTATATGAGGTGATTCTACTCAGTGGTCCAATTATAGGAATAATGGTTATATAAATAATTCTTATGTGATGATGCCAATGGATTTCCCTAAATGTGTTTGTGATGGCTATATTTTTAATTTATTAGAGGTCTTACCAGAAGTGTTCATCGATAATTGGGGGAATCAATGAGTGGGGGACCATAATAAATGATGCAAACTCCTAAGACATCGATAATATAGGAGAAGGGGAATGAAAATGTGTAGGGTAAATTGTTTATAGTCGATCAGGCACCATATAAAGGTTACGAGGGAACACCTATGGTTTGGGATATGATCTTGATCACCTCAACATTGTGTATATTTTTTTAGATATTGTAGATTACTATTAATAAATATATTCTCTACATGGAATCTAGCTGGAACATAACAGTCAAAATATATTAAGATATAATTTCTCTTGAAAAAACATTAGGGACTCCAGTACTCCATAATCAGAGGTTTTTATAATTCCCTATAGTGATAAATTGGTACGTGATTTCATTTGTATTTCAGGATCCTAGAGATAAATTTCATAATGTATTTTTTTGATAAACCGGATTATGAACTATTATTCAAAAATAATATATTATCAGGTAACCATATCAATTACACCACATAAGGGGAAATATTTTTAAATGTTATGAAGATGGATTTGGGAGCTAGAATAGTGGGAAAACTTTTAATCAAGGTTGGGATATTGTATCACATATTGAAAACATATCTATTTACATAGGATTGGATTTATACCCATAATCTTTTCATCTAATTTTAGATATTTATCATTATTTGTGTCCAAAATACATTTCTTTTATACCTCATAATAGAGTAATTGTATAAGAAAATGAACTAGTTTTTGGGGTGTATCATATCCCAATTCCTCCTTGTCAAATGGAATCATTTGATTTTATGAAAATAAATAACAATTTTAAGACTAGGATTTTATGGGAATTTTCTTATTGTGAAATTAATCATTTGATTCACCATTTGTTTGTACAACAAATTGGATGGTACTCCTTAGCTCTATATATATTATAGAAGGTTTAACTAGGTGATGGTGATGAACAAGTTACCTTTGCACATGATCATTGAAATTTACAATATTATTGATTATATCATTGGTTTTACAATCTTTACATGAAATTAGGATTACATAAGCTTAATTTAATGGAGGAATACAAATAGAATATGGTTTTCTGGCATGGGTATTTGAAATATGTGTTATTAATGATGTTGTTTGATAAAAAATTCTCTCCATTGCAGTTTATGACACTCATTTATTGGATTATTTCTGACATGTGTTTAATCATTTTTCATGGTATTTACTGATAAAACCATCTTATATTGATGACATTTGTAGTAGTACTCTAAGACAGTCAAGATAATCATTAGTTTAGATCAAGAATATCATATTTATTAAATTATGTTTAAGGGTCTTTTTTTCATAATGGTTGTGTGTTTCACATGTTATATAATGAAAAAGACTATAATAATACTGGAAACCGGGAAGGTGGGGTTGTTGATGTCTAAGTCATTCCTATAAAATGTATTTGATATTTCAAGATTCATTTGTATAGATGGGAATTACCAATGATTTATCCTGGACATCTCATAATTTTAATCCTCCGTGACATATCAAATAAAAAAAGGAGTGAAGTTTTTGTGTAACACTAATAGATTGAGAAAATACAAAAATCATGTTCAATGGAGTGTATGAAACATGAAACCAAGATTATACGGTAATATAAAATATTCAGTATTTATGATATATTGATTATTAAATAAAATCAATATATTTGACAGTATTCTATGTAGACATCATTGAGTTTAAACAAATTATGGTACTCTATCGAAATATTATAATTCAAACATTACAATTGTAACTGAGTAGTTAATTCATAGGCTATAGAGAATAATAACTAAATGATGATAATTTTATCATTGATATATGTATAAAATAAATTCAATGGTTATATATTTATTACAAATATAATAATAATCATTATAAGGAATATGAAACTTTTTTTGTAAACTCTATTTTTCTAAAAGGCAGTTTTTTCACGCAATATGAACATATATTATAATTAATTTAGAAATGATTATAATATTTATTTGAAGAAATAAAATAAATTTTTTAAATGTATATATCATTATTTCATATGGTGAGTTTTTATTATTTTTCTGAATTATTCCATTTTTTAATGAATAGTTTAAAGAACTGATGTTTACTTAAAATGGTCATCTCATTTTAATTATTTACAATCATAAATTATAATTTTATTTTTTTAATGAATAATTACTACAATTATATATATATTAATAAATTTTAGATAATTTGAATCATTTTAATTTATATATTTATTATAAATCATTGACAACATTCGGTCATTTTCACTTTGAATACCCGATTTTCCTTATGTGTGTGGAATTAATATTAAATTAATATTTCCACTAATGAGAATTTAATTTGAAAAAATGGATTATATATTTTGAATAATAATTGTTTATATTTTATAATAACTTCTTCATAATTATTTATAATTATTAATAGAAAACCCAGTATGCATTAGTTTCAATATTTATTGTAAAACTAATTTACCAAGGAGGTAAACTAAGAATATAAGTGTTAAAACTGGCCCATAAAATCCCCAAAATCCATTTTATCACCATATTTAAACATTATCATGTATAATTCACTATAATAATCTATTTGGATTCATAGTGGACTATAATAAATGTCAGTAAATTTTTTTTAAAAAAAATAGAAGTGTGTCCCTAACTTCACATATAAAAGGCTTCTACATCTTTTATTTTCTTCCCACCATCGGACCACTATTTTAATAAAAAACTGATCAAATAACTCCCAAAAAATCATTACCTCATCATATAATCCTTATTTATCTATGAAATGTAATATATAAATACATTAGGTAAAATCCATAAGAGGTTGTCCGAGAATAGTTATAATTGCTAACTATGCATTTTTGTTTTGTTTATTATTCCACATAATTCAAATAATTTTCTTTTATTGTTATATAATAACAAAAATATATTATACATAAATTGATTTAATTATCTTATTTTAATGAGCTATATCCATAAAATATTCCATGAAATGGGAAATGATAACATCGCTTGTGCGTATGAAGGACTACCGCCTCACGAACCAATGTGAAACATTTTCCAACAGTACATCTCAATTTTTGATATAATTATGGATATAAAGTATATATATTATATTTATAACATAATTTACCTCTATTGAAATTATATTATATATAAATTTATTTAAATTTGATTCTATATGGGATTGGATGGAATTGCTCATGTGTACACAGAACAACGGCCTCATGAACTGATGTGATTCATCTTTCAGTAAAATGTAACATAGATTGTAATATGGATATATTTAATGAATATATGTTATATTAATTAAATAATTATGATATTTTTGAAACCTTTATCATTATAAAAATTTAATATATCAATTTATTTCTTACGTCTTCACTCATTGGATAATGATAACATTATTCTTGTATTTGTTGACTGCATCCTTCTTGAATCCATGTTCCTATTATTAATCAAGAAACCATATGAATTATATATATAAATATATTTTAATAAAAAATATGTTATTTATTATATTATTATAAATCTGTAAATATAAAATAGTATTTACCTCCTTTCAGTGTTGATTGTTGAAAATGGAAATGTTAATCATGCTTCCATACGACATATAATATTCATGATGGTAAAATACTTAATTTTGAAATTTTTTTATTAATTATTGTTTTTAAAAGTATAATTTATTTATAAATATTATAATTATGTAACAATAATTATTTTGGTTATATTAAAATAATGACCTCTTAGACCAATAGTTAAACGACTAAAATTGTTTTTGAGACTAAAGTCAAATACCATCGAAACACACATCATAAACACAATTGATTATGTAGCTATAGATAACATGGTCATAAGTTATATAAAATGAATAATAAAAATGAATTTTGTTTTAATGAAATTTAATAATTAACATAATAATATTTTTCAAGATGATGAAGCGGTGTTGTGAGGTGTCAAAAACATGGTAAAGGTTTCACATCTCGCTTTTAATTCCATGAGACATATTCCATATTCAACAAATATTTCCATTCATTTGTATATACTAACCATTTTGAAATTTTATATCATTAATTTATTTATCATAATTGTATTTTATTTTACATTTTATGTTATTTCATTCATGGGTATTATGATACAAATTTTACAAATTTGGTAAGTGTTTTTTTCATTATTTCATCATTATTAATTATTTTATTTTTAAATCATACATTGGGGGATTGTTTTTAATTACAATTTTTAAATCAATATATTTTCATTCCATATGGTTATTCATGATAATTTCATGTAATAAAAAAAATTTCCCTCTATTTTGTACATAATATTATTATGAAAATGGTTATAATATAATCTGATTTTATTTCTCACTTTAGTACAAAATATATATTATTCCAAAACTATGGTTTCAAAAAATTATTTCAATTTTTTTAATTATGAAAAATATTTTTAAAGATAATTCTAATTATGTTTAATTTTTTTTAAAAATTAATGAAATATTATTATCATTTTCTAGATGATTCATGTTTCATACAGTTTTTTATGAAAATGGAATGTTATTTTTAACATTTACAACATCTATAGAATAACCCACTACTGTGAAAATAAAATAATTGAATCATAATTTATATATTAAAAGGTTATTTCCCAATAATGTTTTATCCATTTAATCTTTTTATTCTTACATTATAAGTATTATTTTTTAATAAATGGATTTCGAGATTATTTTATTAATTTTCCTGTTTTAAAATAAAAATATTTATTTTCAGTGAAATATATTTTTAATTGATAAATGTTTCAAGTTATTTTCAAAAACATATTCCATATAGTAAGTCATCCTCTGATATAACATATTCTTTATTCTGAATAAACTCAAATTATACCATATTTGTTATTTTAAATGATGAATTTATGACCAATTTGATTGGGGATACAGTATATTTATACCATTCATTTTACTAGGTATAATTTATGATTATTTTTTGGATGAGGGACATTATTTAGATTTTGTATAATAGATTAAATATAATATTTTTGTTGATTATTTTCACATGTTTCATATG
The DNA here is from genome assembly GCA_963277665.1 of Viscum album. Taxonomy (NCBI): domain Eukaryota; kingdom Viridiplantae; phylum Streptophyta; class Magnoliopsida; order Santalales; family Viscaceae; genus Viscum; species Viscum album. The sequence goes on from OY728129.1 coordinate 1,487,772,501, forward strand.
AGGAATTCATTGGACTTAGTATGTGATAGTTGGGGCCTACTATTTCCATGTGATGTATTGGTAGGTTTCTTCAGAGAAACTAAAAATGGGTGTTCTGGTGATTAACCCATTTATTTAAATACTTTGGAACACGACAATGATTGTATGATTCATATGTCTCGAATTATGCATTCAATCATTATGAATCCATTTATTGATATTCCATTTGATTATTAAATTTGTTATAATATCAATGGTTATGATTATAGCCTATGTGAAAATTTATATTAAAATATTTGATAATATTTTATAACTACAATATTATACTTAAATTATTGAAAAAACGGTATTCATATCATTTTATTACCTTACTATATTGATTATTTCTTATTTTTTCATGATATCTTCTACTGTATGCTTTTTGTCACTTAGAATATGTGCTAATACCTTTCATATTCAATATTTTCACTAGGATAGGAGGATGTGTTTTGTGATAGATATACAGGGATAAACTATAGGGATTACTGGTATTATCAATGAAAATAATATGTACAATTTATGTTATAAAATTTAATAATAATTTCTGGTATATATATATTTTAACAATTCTAATAAATTATTTATCACATCAGGATACAATTCCTGGTATATTATTAAAATATTATAATGTAGACACCATCTATAGTTGATTGGGGTTTGGGTTTCTATATTCAGTATTAGACATATCCTTAATAGAACCATGGGAATAAGATTAAAGAAAAAATATTTTGGAATATAACCATATGAATAAATAAGAGGATATGAATGAAATAACATCACATTGTTTTGGTAAGGTAGATATTGTGACGTTTTCCCAAGGAATACTTCCCCATCTATATACTAAAAGTGGATGTGTTTTAGAAACAGAGGTTCCTAGTAGTGATAACTTCAGATAGGATGCATTGGGCCAAAACTATTCATCTCATGGTTCAGGAAAGAAGGCCATAGTGCATACCTATTTTGACACTCCTCAGGGAAATGCATAGGAAAATTCATATTTTCTTTACAACACATTATAATGGATTTGATAAATGTATACCTCAAGAGAAACCATGTTTAGTATTATGAGATTATTTATGCATGAATTTATTAATCTACATTAGGTTATTCCCTCGTATAAGATTATACATTATATTTCTTATTATAGTGATCTAATATATTATATGTATTCATTTAGTAATGGAGCATAGTGGATGTAATGAGAATATTATCAATGAAAACACACCATGTAGTTATTTCCACCATAGAATGAAAATGAAGACGATGATCTACTTTTTTTTGAATAGATCCATTTATAATTGTATTGGGTAAATATACTCAGGTTATGTAAAATAAAATTTCCCAAATTGAGTAGCATGCAGATCCACTACATGGTTTAACAATGTTATACCATATTATACATTATAAATACTAATCATTGAATTTTAAACCCAATCTATTCGTACCTACGTAGAGTATAAGTTCCATTGGGAATATATTTCTTACTTTTTGAAGTAATGGGTAGAAGCATGTTTTTGTGTATATTTTTTATAATCTCTTAGGATATCCAAATCAATCTAGTTTTTAATTCAATATAGTATGGATTTGGATGAAATATCACTAATTTAGTTGAAGGATTTAAATATAATCTTTATTAAAATATATTTTCCCCATAAACAACGATCAGATTTAGAGATATATCTCTTAAGTCTATGATAAAATGAATATTAACATGTATTAATATATGAATAATTATTTGAAAGGTTAACAAAGAATAATATATCATATTTACATAATCCAATGATTAATTCTTCCTATTTATTTAATGGGACTAAGACAATCCCATAAAGGGCTGTAGTCTGCCAAAATTTATCAACAAATGATGATATAATACCATATTCTATCAAAATAGAGAAATAAGTATCTATGTTTTACGAAATTGATGGGAATAAATAAAATCAGTGTACAATATAGAAAATTATAGATTAAAGGAATAAGGGGAAAAATGAATGTCCAATATGTGATAATTGTAGATAAAACACATCTTATCTCTTTCTAAAAAAGAAAAGAAGTTTTCTTTAATTGTGTAGAAAACAACAACCATGCTCATGATTGCAAGGGAATGAAATTATCATCCAATGTGAAATTAATCCATCCTCAGGGGATGTTCTATTATAAAAATGAATTGTCTAAGCATCAAGGGAATATTTCCCCAAAAAATCACATGGTTAAAGGTAATAAACTACTAATTACAAAATCTAAAGTGGAATGATTAATGTTCATTTCACTGGATTAAATAATATTACAGTTGAAAAATCTTAATCAATTATATTCATGTAATAATAATTAATAATTGTATAAGTATATTACTACATAATTATTTAATTATGGATTAAAAATCATTTTTTGAATGGTAATAAGAAAAATGAATCAGTGACATAATGATCTTATTGAAAAATACAAAAATTATGGAGTATAACCCTATATATGTGTGTGATGTTGAGATAATAATGATAAATTAGTTTATATTATGGTATTGGTAATATATAATTTTTATCTAATATTTTATTATTGTTTTAATTATGGGATTCAACAAATATGGAAAATTATTGTAATTAGAAAAACTATTTTAGAATAAGGACAACATGCTTGTTGGGTAACAACTCTTTATATCCCAAAATGCCACATATCATAAACCCACGAATGAAGGATGATATGGGTGTAACACCTACTATCGACCAACATAATGAAATGGTTGTTATGATTTTTTTTTGTAAAAAGATTTGATAGATAAATATTAATTTTGAACTAGTGATTTTACTATTATGGTTTATAGATTAATTTATTTTATAGGATAACTATTGATAACCATATGTGTTTTAGAATGTATATATTAATAACTAGAAAAACCTTTCACTATATTATTAATCACATGATATCATAAAAATAAATATTATTTCATTCGGGATAAATATATAATAATATATATTCTTTTGTTATAGTAATAAATGAAGTGGAAAATAATAAAAGCACATCTATAATATTAAATTGTGCCTATGAAAACAATTCCATCATGTAACTATATTTTTATAAATTCCAAGTCTAGAAGGTAACCAACTTTCCAAACTATAGTAAATTGGTATTAAAACAAAAGTTTTTATTAATACCTTTATATGTGGTGAGCTGATGGTCTCATGGAGTTGGATTTTGATAAATTTATTTTCATGTTCAATCCCATGATTATATTGGTTAAAATTAAATTTTGAGTACATAATTAATTTAGGGGGTGGGATGTAACACCATATGATTTTAAAAATATATAAATCATGTTATATGTAATTAATGACATAGAAAATAATTATTAGAAGAGAATATAACTTCCAAAGTGATTATGATAAATATAGTTTTAAATAAATTCAATCTCTTTGAAGGCTTTTAATGCATGAAAAACCTTGTTTAAATTATTTATGATACTCTTTTAAATATTAATATTTAAACATGAAAATTTTAACCTAGTAGTTATGATGGTGTGTATAAAAATCAGTAACAAAATTATGAAAATTTTATATTTTACATGTGTATAAAATAAATTATATTGTTATCTAATAATTAGTAATAAAATAATAATTTTTTGAATCTAATATAATATTTTTTTCAAAAACATGTATTTCTATAAATGGTGGTTTAGTAATGCTTTTGAATTAAAATTTATTATTAATTTTTACTGAATTTTTTAAAATATATTTTAAAAATAAAATTAATTGTCAATATCAACATATAAATATTATCTTTGGGTTATTCTGTAGGATTTATTTAAAATGTTATAGTTTCTATGAATAGTGAAAATAATAATTTTTATTAAAAATTTACATTTTACTTAAATTATTTATAATGTGATCTTATATTTCAAATATTATTTAGGGTAAAATTAGATCAATGATATATCTATATATAATGTTTAGGTCATTGGAATCATTTTTCATGTGGAATTGTTCTGTAATTTTTTTAAACATTTGAAAGTATTCTCATTAAGAACATAAATTCCTATCGCGCCTACCAGATTAATTTTAAATTGAAATTTCTTAGATATTGGAATATAATTTTGAAAATTGGAATAGGTATTTTGAATTGTCATAATTTAAATTTTATAGTAATTTCATTTTTATTTTTTTAACGAAAGTAATGATAAAAACAATAAAAATTATTTATTTCTATTAAGATAAACACTGGTTAACCAGGGGTTAAAATAAGGAGACAAGACTTAAAAATGACGAATTCTTTTTGAACATATATATGGACATATGTTTACATTATTATGTTAAATAATCAATTATAATCTATTTTTTACCCCTATGGAATGTGAAAAAATATGTGTTCAACATTTTTATTCAGAAATTAAATGTGTGGCACTAACCCCACTTGTAAAAGGCCACGCCTCTTCTCTATTCATCACACTATCAAAAAGATTGGTTTAATCACATAACTACAAAAATAAGTACTATATTCAATCCCCTCATCTTATAATCCTTTTATGGTCACAAATCCATTAAAGGAATACTTGAGATAAAATCGCAAAGACGGCATGCGAGAAGAGATAAAATTCATAACTATTCAATTTATATTTTATTTATATTTCTAGATCCATAAAATATTCTTATTTTGTGATTATATAATAACTAAAAAAATCTCACATATACATATATTTTTTTAGTTTATGTTAATAAATTATATCCATATCATCTTCCCTCAAATGGGAAATGAAAATGTTCCTCCTGTGTATAACATAATGCTACATCATAAACTAAAATTTCATGTTTTCACTATAAAAAATTAATCATTGTTTGTGATGATGGATATAAATTATATATAATGGTATTTAAAATATAATTATATATATTAGGTCAATATATAATATAATCCATTTTTAAATTCCATTTTATTGGGGATATGATAACGTTTCCCATGTGTATGGTGGACTGTCCCATCATGAAGTAATGTAATTCATTTTTGACTAACAATTTAAAATGTTTGTAATGAGGATAATGATAAAGATTATATGTGATATAAATGAAACAACTGATATATTAATTACAAATTTATTACTATAAATTATAATATAAAACACTTTTTGTAACGTTTCACTCACAAAATGATGACACCGACTTTCATGTACGTATAAAATATCACCTTCACACAGTGAGGTCACTATATCCTCATATAAAACCCACATGGATTATGTATATTAGAATATTTAATGAAATAATAAGTAATTTATTTTTTTATTATCACTATATAATGATAAATTATTAAATACCTCCTTTCCATAATTTTTTTAAATGAATTCATTACCCATGCCAACATACTGCCTACCATCCATAATATTGTAACATAACTCATTTAATTGACCCATATTTAATTATTACTATAAAAATTATGATGGATTTTAATATATTATAATTATTTAATTATTTTGAATCCAGATATATTTAAATAATCACTTCATAAACACATAATCACCCTACTAAAACAACAATTAACACATAATTAATATATCATCAAAACACCTGATGTAATCTTATTTGATTATTTAATTAAATATATCATGGTAATTAGTGAAATAAAGGAATAATAAAATTGAAAAAAGTTCTCAAAAATTTAATAATTAGAATGTGTTTTTTTATTTACGAGGATAATAAATGTACTACTCTATTCTGAGTCAAGGTATGGGTTTCTCATCTCAAATTTACTTTTTTTTATACATTTTCCATATTCAATACTTATTTCAATTATGTGGGGTACAAAATAAAATTTTTGAAATTTCATATCTTTAATCTATTAATATTCATGGTATATAATGCTTTATTTTATTTTATTTATTTCATGATTCTTATGATTGAAAAGTTTCCAAATTGGTAAGGGTTTATTTCACAATCTCATCAATATTTGTATCCTTTTTTGTTTAAATAACACTTAAGAGAATAGTTTTCATAAATATATTAGAAATTTATTATATTTCATTATTATATGTTTATTAATTTATTTTTAATATAATTATTTTTAATTTTCTTCTCTTCGGTATGCAAAATTTTTAAGAATCATTTTTATCTAAACGCATCATTTTTCCATCTCCAGTTCAAAATAAATTTTTTCAAAAGAGTTATTTCAATAAAATGTTTTCAAAAATTTATTTACATTTTCTAAATTGTTTATTAAATAAATTTACACCCGTGACTGAATTATTTATAATGTATTTTCAAAGCATTGTTTTTCTTTTTCTAGATGACCCACTTTTATAACCTTTTTATAGCGCAAATGATATGTTATTTTTTACTGATAAGTCTTGTAAATAATATCATGAATGTGTGAATTCCATTTAATTGAAAAATCCTTTTAAATTTTACAAGTTTCATTCTAAATAAATATTTTTTTCATAAAATTCCTTTAATTAATTATTTTTAAATTTTATTTTTAAATGAATAATTTTTTGGAAATATATTTTGAGTTTTCTAGTTTATAAATAAAATGAGTAATTTTTAAAGAAGGGTTATTTCCCATAACATATTGTTCAAGAGATATTTGAAAATAATTTTCCATATAACATGATAACCGTTGATGTATCGTATTATTTAATTATGATATAATCTAATGATATGATCCTTATTATTATTTTTTATGGTTTATAATGAATTTTTTTGTGGTTAAATTTTTTTAAAACTATTAATTTGACTACAGATAGTGTATGAATAGGATTATTGATAAGTAGTGTATTTATATTTTTTTTATTCTTTTATAAATACGAATTTTTATGTGGATTTTAGTTCACCAATTTCATATTAGAAATCCATTGAAATTAGTATGTGATTTGTGGGGCCTGCTATAGCCCCCAGATTGATCAATTGGTTTCATATGAAAAACTATATTGGGATTTGACTGAGGTCATACCCAATTATTTATATTTAAGGGATAAAGGCTTTAATTTTATGCTTCAGATGTTTGAAAATATTAATTCCATATGTTTGAATGAATTTATTGATATTTTATTGGATTATTCAATTAGTTAGAATATGCATGTTGAGGTTTGATGAACATAGTATTATTAAGGTAATAATTTTATCATATTTTATTCATGTTGAGTTATTATCAATTAATTGATTAAATGGAAATGTGTTAGTTACTTAACTCTACTTATTGATTATTCATTATTTATTTATGATAGCTTCAGTTGTATTCTTACACTCATTCGCCATATTGACATTCACATTTCTTTTATTTTATTTTCCCCATGATATGAGGACGTTTTTTGTGATTAATATACTTGGTTATAATAAATGGAATAATAATTGTGGAAAAATATATAATCTTGTTATTTTATATTGTAAATTTCAATTACAATTTCAAGTGTGATTCTATTTTTCAAAGGCTTATAATCTATTTAGTCCTTTGGGATATTATTCTATGTATATAATTCCAATGTAATAGATTTAACAAAACACCAAACTATTGTGGCTGGGGTTGCTATATTGAGTCGTCAATTTAGTATAAATTACCATTTTTGAGATTAAAAGTTTGTTATCATAGAGTCATTATAGACTTTTTGAGAGCCTATGAATAGAAATGTGATCTTTTTGAATTCATAATGATTTGTTTTGGCATTTTTTTAATTCATATTTTCTAGATAGTAGGTGATGGTTCAACATAGCTCCAACCCCATGTTAAGAATTATCATAGCCATGACCACGGCTGAAATGTTTTGGGCCATGAATTAAATTTTTTTTGGACATTATATTTATTATAGCGATGTTTTTTACTTAAAATACAAGACTAAACATTATATATTCAAAGAGTAAGACTAAAATTTGAGTTAGGATCACTTGGTGGGGTATCTGTAGGAGTTTCACTAAGACATGGATAATACATCTTGTCGTGGTAAAATTGATACATTACCTCTCAGAAATAAGACATCAGATGCCAAAGAGCTTTGAGAGAGGACATTGAATGATGATTACCGTCTAAAGATATACATAGTTTATTTTAGGATAGATGTGATAGAGGATTTGGGAAGAGTTATTTTTCACCTTTGGTTACCATGTCCACTTTAGTAAATTGTTTGAAGGTTGTCCCAGAGATATATAGTTGAGTGTATGGGAATTTGTGAAATGTTGGTAGGGGATGTTTCATTACCAAGATTATCCAATGACTATGATGACATGCTTTTTTCCAAGGGAGGGTTTTATTTTATACTCCCTTCATGGAAAATCATATGAGATAGATGCATGATTCATGGCGGATGGTGAATCACAGATCGATGATGATGCATCATGACATAATATGGTAATTATTGTGGCCACATATAATGATGGATATTGGCACTTTTCCTCATGATGTCTTTTATACCATCATTTAAAGGCTGAGAATCAATACACTTATGGTTAAATTTAGAAACATCTATTTCATATATGGCAGTGGGAGGATATATTGACGTATATTTTCACAAGTTTACAGAATTACTCAATGAATTTTCATTTTTATTGGTTCGTAGTAGATCAAATTACCAAAGATGAACAGTTATTACCTATATAAGAGAATATTTTAATTGATAAGATGGGAAGTATATTTGTCTTCGTGAATTTATGTATATAAAAAGTACACCTGATCATTTTATCAGATTGTAATTTATGTTTTACATCACAATTTGGAAGGAATTTCATTAATATATGGGGAATCATTAGGGGTTTTGTGGAATAAATCATGAATTTATATATGTTTAGTTTAAGTGGTTGATATATATTCTTCATGATATACATCAAGATTATACACTAGATTTTAGATGATCAGGGTATTAGAACATATCCATGGAATATTATATTCATTATAATGGTTATTGGGATTCAAAAAAAGATGTTACCCTATGAGGTTTTATATTTTCATCCATTTCTCTCACCATTATATTGACAAGATATTGTTGAGGTAGATCTTCTTGGATGAAACATTGTATAAAAGAAATTTAATGTTATGAAACTAATCCAGAAGTGGTTGGTCACTACTTATAAAAGACAATGATAATATATATTTTATAGGAGTAGAATGTTGAACATTATATGTGTAACTATGTTTTCTTACGGGTGAGTCCTCGGTTGGGGTATCGATTTCTTGAGACGAAGGAAACATTTTCTAGATATTTTTTGGGCATTATGAGATCATCGAGTGTATTGGGATAATGGATTACCATTTGGGTCTTTCTTATAGTTACCATTCTATGCATGTTGTGTTCCACATTTCCCAACATCATGTGTAAATTATTGATACAATTAATGTTATAGAATATTAATACATTATGTCATATCTACAAGAATAGTTAATACAGTTCCTAGTGTAGATTAAATATTAGTGTGATAACCTTTTGTGGGGGAATACAATAAAACCTATTGAGATCTAATGGAGGTATGGATGGGTCCATGTGAATACTTTGGATAATGATACAGATATTAATGCATAATGTCCCATGTTATTCATTGTATAATATGGATATATTTATATGGGATGAGAATTAATTATGCATGAATAACAATAGCACCCTCATTTTTGGGGTTATTTTAATGTAATAACAATATTCCCTTATGGGACATTTATTGATACTTATGAAAGTTTGATACAACTTTCGGGTTTTAGAAGAATATTTTTAGAAAAATTAATGTGGTTTTTGGAGGTTTCATTCTCAAAACACTCAAACACACATAAGTTAATGTCATTTCACCTTTAAAGTTATCTATTCCAGAATTATGAGGGGTATGGGAATAATATAGATGGCATAAAGTGGGGAGGATAGGGGGTAGTGGGTTTAATCAATGATGGTTTTCTATAATTTAATTTCTAATGAAATTTAAAAATAATATGTGTACCAAATTATATCCTTTATAATATTCCATTGTATTGATATAGGATAAATGACATGGTGTGAATTAGGTATCACTATTTATTTTATAGAATGTTTAAACATCATTATGGAAAATATTTCAATCCTCTAAATTTTTATCAAGTTACTATCAACTCGAATATAAATATTACTCTCACCACCCATATACAATTAATTTAAATATATATAAGGTCATTGTATTTACATGTTTGTGTATAAAGGCAAACTTGTTTCCCTGTTGGTTATTAAAAAAAACATAAATTCATTCCTAATAAACATTGGACCTCATAGGAACAAGTAGAAACTAATTTTACTCCATAGTAATTATACATAAATCTAAAACACATATTACCAACTATGAATAAAATCATTTTCCTTTGTTTGTTCTTCCCATTACCTCTCCTAATTGTACCGTCTTTCTTAATTTGTGGTTATGCATCCTATCGAACAATCATTTTTAGAAATTTTTCAGACCACTAACTTCAATATTTTTAATTATTTTTCTAAAAATACAATTTAATGTTCTTATTGTCCTCCAAACAATATTTAGATCATCTAAAACTATTTAAAATCATCCTTATCATCAAAACATAATTATGAGTCTTATAGTAATGAAATAACCTCCAAATCATTTGTATCACAAGAAATACACAGTATGAAAATTCATAAAATTATAGAAAAACATCCTTAGAAAAATGTTATATGATGAGTATACCTAGTTTACCTCTATTTAATGTATATTCAATTTCATTTTATAGTATGTTACTTCTCAATATTCTACACATAAATATTGAGTGATTCGTTTTATACCACTATCTGGTAAATCCATTTTATACAAATATGTTCAATGAATAATGTTCGTTATTGTGTGATTTATTCTTATTTGGATGAATTGGAACTCAATATCACTCCCTCACCATGTTTTCTATTTTTCTAGGAATTCCTAGTCTATTTCACGTTAATCTCTATACGAAAAAAATATTTATGATGGAATAATTAATAAACCATGTAGAAACCATGGATGGATTCTCACAACATAAATACTTATAGTTTTCAGATCCTCCCCATGTGAACAATGTGTGTGTATATTATACTTTTTAACCCCTTTACATACGTGTAATTTCCTGAGTTTATGTGGGAACTCAAAAGTGTTTTAAAAACATTTTGACATTATATCTTGAAGCATCTTATCTATCTTATTTTTTTGGGTACACTCAAAACTTTTAGACAATTATTGAGTAATCTAGATTTTTTTGAAATATCTCCCTATTATTGAACATAATTAAACTCAATGATAAAGAAAATTTACATACCTCATTAACATGGAATGATAAAAACATTGAATGTCTAGAATCATCATAAAAATGTTTCAGACTATATATAGTTCATGTAATGCCTTTATAGCAGCTATTTTTCTTGTATTTATGCCTATTTACATCATTGGGACTTCCCTTTCCGAAGGTACACTGTCACCATTAAATTTCGTATGGATCTCCCATGGAACCCTCAAACATTGGACCATTATAAGGTTTACTATTGGTAAGAAACCTTAAACCGTTAAGATCATTATATGTGTATCTGAAAATATATCATCTCTCTATCAGAGTAATCTTAATTTTTCTCATCAACCAGTGTTTTTTATATGAAATCACTAAATGATAACTCTAGAGGACTCAAACTAATAAATATTCTATTATTCAAAAAGTTCTCAAAACAGAAATCATATAATCACCCATATAGTTAAATATTAATTATTTTTATGATTTTCTTTGATATGATGGATTCTGTTCAATGTTTCATTAAAAAATGGAAATGATTGACTTTTGTTCGATGGACATCATCTGTTGGATATTTATATTGTTCATCTAATAGACTCTATCCAATGAATCATTCAACTATCAATCTAATGGAATCCATTTGTTGTATCTTTTTATTTCACATCCATTGGATAACACCCCATAGAATTTCATATATATATCCTCCTAGGGATCATATAATACATTGATAAAACTCTATTTCAACCACTCTATATGTTTTGAAATATTATAGTTTCGATGATATAACTCCCCATATGTAGCCACGACCCCCACCTTGGTTACTCAATATTCCATATGAACTCCTTATCCAATGATATCCTTTTTGAACATATGTTCATTATTTTTCATCTAGTGTCTCACAATTCAACTACTTACAAATCATCATCCATAACATTATATATCAATATGATATATATTATACAACTATCATACAATTAGTTTGACAAATGAATTGCACCTTAAGATTTTTACATTCTACATAAATTGAACTTCTCTCATCCTATATGAAGGAATAAAATCTTCCCTTATATCATGAAATTCTTCATTATGTTATAAATGATAATAATAGCATATATTGATCTGAATTTATAAGAAAATTTTCGTATCATAGTCAAATAATTATTCTTACAGTCGTAACGAAAAGACCCTATATCTCATAAGGAAACATCCATCCCATCCATATGTATAGATTCTATCAAATTTATAAAAATACCTTATCTTTATATTCTATGTAGAAATAAATTTAAAATTTTAACAAAATTACCTAATTTACAATGATATAATAACATACCCCTTTTTTATTGTCAATATCCACCTCAAACATAAAAAAAATTGATTCAATATGTTCTGTCAATTTTTTCACCATGATGATATCATATTCCCTTATTTTTATTCATTAATTACAATAAAATTAAATTGGTTACTTAAGAATAATATAATATTATCCTTATTCAACTTAGATAATTAGCATCACATGTGTTTCTAAACAACGATGATTTAACTAACCATCTTTATGTATTTGTGCGATAACCCAAGGATAATAAAAATATTTTATAACAATCCTGATAAATGGTTCCCATAACACAACATGAAATTATTATATTTCTCATGATTTTTACAAAAAAATTAAATAAGGTTAAATATGAATTTTCTATAACGAAAAACCTGCATCCATATTAACAATCATATCAGAATAGTTTAGGTTTATAAACGCGACACCACACATATCTTATATTTTATATAATCAACAACCTTTTATGAAATGTATGATACTCATATCTAGGATTTAGCATTACCATCCATCAAGTGTAACTATCCATTTATCATCAAGACCATAACAATGATCCTTATTTTATTTCATGACCATGATTTAAAATGTTTACTTCACTCAAGTATCATATGTACTTAATTTCATTCAATTACCTATAGGGTATCCAAAATAAAACTATGTTGGTAATATGGAAAAACATCAATGATAATTATAAGTATCATACATTTTGAGATTATTCTTTGAAATATAAACTTCTTCACATAATTCATATATTTTTCAATAGGTCTTATTTCTATCTTATGATTAGACTCCACATACTTTATTCTTATCATATTTATAATGATAAAATAATGTCGTCATATTATCATTATCTAACACATAATATTTTTTAAAAATAATTTGTATCACTTTCTTCGTGGTTTTTTATTGGTATGGAAATATAGTCATAAAAGTTTGTAAATATTCAAAATTTTCTCAAACCTCTTGCAATTTTTTTAATTTTCAATACACCATATATTGGAAGTTTAATATCAATTTTTTTTTCATTTTTTGAAACCATTTTCTTACCATTTTCATTAGAAAAGATCTATCTTTTCTCAATAATTGTAGACACAATAATTTTTTCATGCGAAATATCAAAGAAATCATTCTTTAATTTTTGAAATTTAATTCACATTTCAAAATCTATAAATTTCATTATTTTATAATCACCAGTATGTTTCACTTTTGGTTCTCCTTACGCTCCAAAAATCTATTACATTCTCTACATTATATTCTTCCTTAGTAAACCCCAGTGAAATATTTTTTTATTATTTATTCATAATATCTAACACTATATTCAAAAATATTTAATGTTAATGTCATGTTCTATCAAATTAAATATGAAATATATTTGAAAAAATCAATATATCTAGTAGTGACATCAAAACCTTGATGTTTCAGTCTGATAGTTGTACCAATTTGATGATTTTTATTAATATAACTTTTTAATCAATAAGAGACATTTTTTAAGGAAATTATTTCTTGGTGAATTATAATATTTATTATTGATTTATGTCAACACAATAATCACCAATTTTAAAAATAAATTATAATTAACAGAGGATATTAAATGGTATTATTTTTTAATAAAAATGACTAACATTATGGAAACTTTTTCTTCTCTAATTTGAGGAAATTTCACCTTTAATATCATGTATTTTGTTGAAGTATTCCATCATCATTATTAACTCCCATTATGTTATAAGAAATGATGATTGTGTTAATATAAACTATATTATTTATCATCTTCTCATCTTCTAGTAATCTTTAATATATTCATTTTAATTTTTTTCAATAAGATCAGTTTCTACTATATTGAGATTTTTCGGGTCGTCTAATTTTTCATCATTAATTTTAAATTTTTTCTCAAACTCACCAAATTAAAATTTTTAATATTAATTCCCATTATGTTTTAGATCAGGTTTTATTTTATTCACACATCATTCTCAATTTTTATCTCCATAACATATTTAAAAAAATATTTCCTCTATTATTGATTTATGAATTTTTATTTTTATTATAAATACAATTATTCATTTAAAATTTATTAATTTTATATTAATATTTTTCCCATTATCATTATTAAATCATGAATTATAGAATTTTCTTAAATGGGATGTGATGCTTAATTAATAATTAGAATAATTGCATGATTAATTGTCATCCTACACTCTATAGCTCAACAAAAATTTCTTCTACTTATAACAAAATATGTTCTTATTTTTCTTCCACTTCCAATTCTGAGACATGTCATGTTATAATTATGAATCAAAATATTTGTACATTATCTTATAGAATTGTTTTTGGAAAATTTCATATTTTCATTAAAATTCCAATATTAATAAAATATATATTTGTATTTATATATAATATATATAATATAAATAAGAATAACAATTTTTTATCCTAAATATTTTATTCCCCCTCTAAATTATGTGATTATTCTAAAACATATCTATCTGTTTGATTACCTTTTAACCGGGCTTCAAAAACTACTTCGTCCTTATCCATAATCAAAATTTCTGTTACCTCATATCATTTACCATAATTATGATTTGAATTTAAAATATACATAAATAATCTCGACCATCTAAAGATAACACTTTGGAACCAAATATAACTAATTAAGTTCTCATTGGTTTCTAAATGATGAAAATATCATTCAGTATCTCATGTAATCCTATCAAATTTATGAAATTTTCATTAACTTTTTTATATCATTTACCAAATTTTTCTTTATTATCCATCATAATATATTAAAATTTTATCCTCTAGATTTATATTTCATGTACATAGAATTTTTAAATCATTAATAGTTTCTTCTTAATATATAACATATTATTTCAACCATTTCAACCCCCGTAATTTATATATATCAATTCTCTATGATATCTACAAATAGGGAATTATGAGATTTTCCATCATCAGAGAAATTCCTATTATTAGATTTTTTAAATAAAAAACATCATCATTGGGAAGAAGTACAACAGATTCTGAATCTTTAACATCATGTACATGAGATAAAATATAGTGAAAAACTATATAATCAAAAATAGAGAGTTACAACCATAAAAAATAAGAACACCCCTACTGTTTAAGGAATTAAAATAAAAAATTATCGTAATTGGATCATTCAGAGGGAACCTTATCTGATTCCAATTAATGTTATTTTAAATAAATGTATGATCACTATTAGTGGGTTGGGGGAATTATTGATCACATTTTTTTAGAATATATTGTTATATTCATTATGGAATATTTTCATGTCTGGTGAATGATGTTAGAGTTATGATCAACCGAAATATAAATTGCAAACTACTTTCTCATATAAATAAATTTAAATAGATATAAACACAATATACCTACTAGAGTTCAGAAAATGACATTCTCTATTTAATGTAGTTTATTCCCCAAGCACTAATTAATTTACTTTCATTAGTTGATTATAAATTTCTACCAAAAATGTTGTTATATACACCGAGAATAATTACTAAAACATACCACGGTCCTACACTAAAAAAATTATCTCCTCTTACAAACTTGTTTATTAACCCTATCATTCTTACATGTATCTCATTTCATCAAAGCTAGTTATACTCCATAAAAGAAAATATCAAATTTTTATACTCACCAATTATATGTTTTTCACTATTTTATGAACTATTGTAGTTTTTTTATCAAATCCTCCATAATAAATTTGTATCTACATTACTTATGTAAAATTTCAAACATAATTAATAACACTATATGTTTTTTTCATTTGAATAAAAATTATAATCTCTATTACTATTTGAAAAATTCAATGTGAAATTTCACAACATTAATAAAAAAACTCATAATATGTTAATCTAATGATTATTTTCGGATTCCTTTTGTATAATTGGTATTAAAAGAGTTTGTTTCCAAATTATTCTTCTCAATACACCACTCATTAGTCCAGTTATGCCTCTTTAGTATCTCAATCAAATGAATATTTCTTCTAGTTCTTTATGTGATGATGAATATTTAGTCTAATGAAATTCCTGCATTTTTTGGATATAGAACTCAATCAATTACTCTCACTCATCATTTTATTCATCTATTTGTTATCATTATATTGAATGATATTTTTTATCCTATGAAACTCAGTCCAGTGGAACTCTTCTTCAACAATGTAAAAACCATGGTTGCATTCTCATGAAACATATTGAGTGAATCATTTTCTCTGCATGTGAAAAATGATTTTAAATGATATAATTTTTATACCTATTTATATTGGTGTGAATCCATGTTTATAGGATGTAAGTCAAATGTATTTTCCCATGCACTGAGACATTTTATTTCAAATCATGCTGTGAGTTTAATTTCATGGGATCCCTAACCAATCTTATAGAACATTCTAGAATAATATTTATGTTTTTTGAATGATCCCCCTTTCTACAAACATCATTTAACTCAATATTAATGAACATATATGAAATTTAATAACATTTATAAATAAGAAATAATGAATGACCATCATTAACATCAGCATTTGTAATCACATTATCGATTTTATGTAATTCTCTTTAGAAACACTATATCTATTTCATGACAATGTATTTAATTTATTTGGACATAAATATTTGTTCATTCACCTTAAATGTTATATGTTAAAATAATATCACAGACACCATCATCCATTCGACTTTTATTTGGTTTCTCATTGTTAGGAAACCTCGTTTAGTTAACCACATTATAAGTTAATCGAATGACATATCAACTATTTATTAGGCAAATATTCATTCTACACCTTAAATTTTGGTTTTAATAATAATCATATTACTGATGAATCATCAAGATTAAATCCAAAAATTTCCCCATCACTTAAACTTTGATCAACACGAACTTTTCAAAATCTTCTATTCAGTGACATTATCAATGTTCATATGATGTTTGTCCATCTGACAGATCTTCAACTGATAAAATCATTTGAATTTCCATTTGATGGAAATCATCCATTTGAATTATTTGAGGGACTATCAAATAGAATCCATTGATCATGTATTTATTATTTCATCTAATAATCTCAATCCATGGGTTATTTTTAGTTTCTTTTCGATGCACTATGACCGTTGGATTTCTCAAGTATCTATCTGATGTAATCAATCTATTGAAATTTCATACATACCATTATTTTTTCTCATCAACAAACATTTTTGGCACATTATATACATTTTATATCAGAATTGTAAGGATTATGATTGCATTATATATATCAATCCACATAACCACAACTTCTTCATTTCAACCTCATATTTCCTTTAGATAAAAAGTTCGTAATCCAGTTATCTTCATTAGGAACATAAGTTTGTTGAAATTTGTATAGTGTCTCACAAATTGAATTATTAAATATAATAATTTAGACTATCATTATTCTATCTTATTCACATTATAACCCTTTTTAAAAAATATTACATTTGATATCTTACACCTTGAACATTATATTATCACAAGTGATTTCACTACCCTCTCTTTTTACCAATAGACACATTATATTCTTTAAAAATGGTGTTATAAATGATATGGTTCAATTAAAAATAACAAACCACATTGTGATGGGTCCATTATATCCTGGATAATTCCCTCAAGTTCACCGGTCATCCTTATAGGGTTTCTTCCCCAAGTGAGGGTGACCCCTCTTATAGCCTATCTTCATTCCTTTATTTCGATGATAATCCTATTTCCTTTTTTACCTCTCAATTTCATTATATCTTTGATGATATTTTGATCACATGAAGGTACTATCTACATATACATCTTGGAATATCTTTATTTATTCTTATTACTCTCTATTTATTTCTCCCTACCATACACTATGATGCCAACTCATGAGGTATTCTATCCTCTACTTCTTGTCAATTTTACTTCATGATTCCTCCCTAAATCATTTGTTTGTTCTTGTTCTATTGGATTCAATTCATGGGTTTTCTATTTTTTAATTAAATTTTTTTGTCTCTACTTCATAGGTGAAGAATTGATGATGGTGTTATCTGGTGGGGATAATGGTGCTCCCTGTGTTGTGGATGGCTGTGGAGGTCTGGAAAAATATCTCTATACTCTTTCATTAATGTCCTTTTCTCTATCCATGATCAAATGAGTGTGTTGATTCATGATGATAGTTTAGGAGGTTCTTTTTTTTAGTAATGGTGTGTTCAAAGATTAATTATATATGAAGGATTCTTCCCGATCATAGGTTTCTTTCAGTTGTGAGTATTCATTTTTATTATTTTGAATTATGTTTTTTTAGGTTTGATGTTTTCTCATTATGGAGAAAAATTCTAGATCCTTTTTAGGTAATCGTGGGGAATAGATTTCTTTTGTGAAATGTGGGGAAGAAGATAATGTTTTTCTTTCTCTGATGTCAATGTTTGATTATTCTATATGTAGTTGGAAATTTATAGTACTCATATAGGGGTTGTTTGTTTTTGATAGCATTATTTATGGTTTGATTCTATGAGATGATAGCCAAGAAACTTCATCAATGATGTAATTTTTTAGTGTTATGTCTTGTTGATCAAGGGTTTCATGATTCTAGATATTGTAGCCTGATGAGGCTTGGATCTGTAGGAATTGATGTCTTAATTTGTATGAATTGTATTTTTGAATTTGAATTTTGAATCTAAATAATGTTTTGGAATTTTGAGTAAGGATGGTTTTTTTTTAACTTGGATGTTAAATGATGTTTCTGATTTGGGAAATGTTTGGTTACCACTAAATCATAAATTTGTTATAGAAAATACCAAAAAATAAATTTTTAGGATATTTTTCATGATGTTAGATCTTCTAATAATAACACATCAATATCAAATATTGTTTGAAATGTTTCATAACATTGATATGTAAAAATTATTATTATTGTTCTAGAATGGTCTAATATCTCATAATAGTTCATGGTAATATTTTATAATGACAGATTATTTCATAACTCCTCTAAGATTTTCATCAATATTTCACTTCAATAAAATATTTAATTATTGGAAAAAAATGAAACCAAAAACAATTTGGTAAAAAACTATTAAAAATTATATTTATATCAACAAAAACAATCTATGAAATAAAATGAATGTAATTCCATGAACATATGATTTTTATTATTCTCACATAGTGTGGGTGATAACAAATTCTATTTAGAAACTATTATTATTCAATTTAAGATAAATATAATATGAAATAAATACAATGATGACATCTCTTGTTAGACATATTCTATTCCTTGATAGGTGATTACACAATCTATCTTTATTTAAAGAGTTTTATTATGTAAAATGTTCATTCCATATCTTCAGGTTATGATAATCAGGCTATATCATTCCTTTATGTGCAAGTTTCTCTTATTCTCCATTGATATTACTATTTCCTAAAATGTACTATATTATTTATGTTATTAATTTTTAACTCTCGTACTATGGTATATAGAATACCCTTTTCTTATGCCTGTCCTCGGGTTTTCCCATGCAATGAAAATTAGGACGGAATGTGTGTGGTCATGTTAAAGATGATTTCAACAATGCTATTGATTTCAATATTTATGTTGTTATGTAATTTTCTTATGAACCAAAGACTCTAGAAATATCTATCTTCTATGTTGCATCATGTGACGATTTTATTTAATAAAATATGGTTCTGTGTGAAATAAAGAGCATGGTTGTAATAGTAGGTATCAAAGGATATGTTTATCTATTTTTTGCGATTAAGATTAGAAAACCCATGTGAAATATTTATAGATAATACTATGTGTAAAAAATATTTCCCAAATATTTGGTGGGAATTAAGTGGGTTGTTTTTGAAGAAAATGAATGCCTGTATGGATACAATCATGTATAGGTTTCTCTGGGACATATATATCTAGGGGTAAAACCAAAAAACACTGCTTTAAGATTGACTTGAATGAGAACAAGTGCACGAAAATGGGCCTTGCTATACTCTTGGTTACGACACTCTCGAGGGATGTGCATTAGTAATTTCAAAAACATATTTTGAACCAATGCTAATGTAATTACAAAAATATGGTATGAATATATATTGGGAAATAGATTATGGATTACATTGACTAAAACCTATAAAATAATAATTTAAGGAATTAAAAGTATTTTATAGTGTCATATGTTTTTGCCTTTGGAGTAACCTTTATGTATTACCCCTAACATTCCTTTTATTCCAGCCAACGGTAGGAAATAGGTGTAGACATGATAACAACCGATGTAAAGTTCAATGTGTTTACTGTTCTAATGAGGTTCCTAATCCAATGTGAGTGGTAATCGTGAACTTTATCATGATACTCTCATGTTTAACTCATGTCTTGAATAGAAACAAGGGTCAAGAAAAATGTTAAATCCTCCCCTAAGAACGAATAATTGAAAATTTATAGCTTCACGAGGCAAATGCCTCCTACTTTTAATTGATCATTTTATCCCTCAATTTCCAAAAAATGGATCAACTCCATTGAAAAGATCATATCCATCCTTCAATGTTCTGAACATGGGAAGGTTATAATGACTTCTTATCGTATAGAGGGTGAAGCTGGTCAATGGTGGACATTAATAAAAAATATGATGCCTGAGGAGGACATCGAGGCATTAGAAAAGAATGATTTCCAGAATTTTTTTGATAAATATTTTCATTGCAGCCTCCGACATAAGATGGAAAGGTACATCATTTACCTCAAGAAAAAAAAAATAAAAAATCCATCATAGCGTACAAGTAAAACATCACAAGGTAAGTATGATATGCTTTTGGGTTTGTCGTTACCCCATAATTCATGGTTGACTGCTTTTTTGGTGGGATGAAACATAGCCTACGGAAAGCCCTAGCCATCCATGACTTTGAGAACTATGAAAAGGTTATTCAATGTTCCCTCATGGATGAAATGGAGATCATTGAATAATTGAAATATCATAGATATAAGAAGCTGATGTTGGAATTTAATTCTAGCAGTTTAATGGATAAATCATATGGTGCTAATAAAATAAAGCACCCTACCTTCCAAAGGTGCAGAAAGAAGCACCCTAGAAATTATCTGATGGGGAAATGGGGATTCATTAGGTGTGGAAGAGATGGGAACCTAGCCATTAAATAAAAACATGAAAATCCCATGACTGTAACAGAGGATATGAACACTCCCTTCAAACCGAAAAGAATTTTTCATTACATTAACTCCAATGAACATGTGAACTTTTCAAACTCGTGCCTTAAGCTAAGGTTTTTCTAAGTCATTCAACAACCTCCAAGCCTGTAAGGTATAGCCTTTTCCATTACTACCACCGAAGTGAACCACAAAAACTAGTTGGTGACTGGTACGCTAGTGTTTCAATCATGAATAGAGAACGTGTAGAGACCGATGTTTTACATTCATTGACATTATATTAGTTTTATAGAATATGTAATATATGAAACAAAAAAATCCCAAAGAATGTATTAGATTAGTGTGTTTATAATCTCAGAACCTAATCTTATAATCATGGTGAATGATCTTCAACATCTCCCATAAATATCTTCTCCTTTTATTCCTACCTAAAACAATTCTTTATATTCTGGGGAAATGAAAACATAAAAAGGCTAAGCTCAAATTCATAGTATGGGTAAACAAAAAAAATTCCAATCATATATACCATTTGAAAATATTATCCCAAATATGATAGATCATAATATCATGTCCTGGTATGAATCATAGAAGTGAAATCTAATCATAATAATAAAATTATATGATATTAAACATTGTGGAATACACATATAAGAATAAAAAATAATTTCATATTAGTCCATGCTCATTTCTAAGACCATCATAGTAAATAATGTTCATTACTGAAATGGGATCTCTCCTCATTCCAGCCATGTATCACTCAACCTGATTAACTTTCCATTTCATCCACGTCTATCTCTGGAGATAAAAATATATACCCAATGAATTGGTAGGAGATATAGGTCCCACCCATCTCATAAAGAAACCAATCTTATGTGTTCCAAAAAAAAATCATACATCATAGCCTAGCCCATATAATAAAATGGTATTCTTAAACATACTCCCAAAATAACAAAATTAATATAAATAAATGGACTTCATAAAAATAATTTCATCATAAAATTAATAAAAAATGTAATAATTTGGATAGAAAAATAACCAAATTTCATCTTATTGGTCGGAGTGGATACTCAAGAGGGGGTGAATTGAGTTCCAATTAAAATTTCTGTTAAAAAATTTTAGGAATAAAATCCCCCAAATTAAAACAGGACAGTCAATTAATTCAGTTGAGATATAAGTGAGTATTTGTTCAACAGGTTTCTCAAAGGTTTATTACTCCTAAGTTGAATCAGTATGAGAACTAATTAGACCTTTTAAACAAGTTTACTAAACAAATCAGATATACTCAATAACCAGAACTAACTATCAGAGTGAATGTAAACACATATTTCTATCATTGAAAATATAAGAATAGAGGATAAATATAAAACAGAGTAATGGAAAGATGGACACATGAATTTCAACAAGAGGTTTAGTCTTATGTCAAGACCTAGTCCTCTCCACTTGTTGATCACCGGCCACCAAGAAATTATATTAAATGGTGATACATAGCCTGTATCGGGCTTTACAATAGTTTTCACAAACTGTCTGGGTTTTTCAACCTCTACTACAGTTATTCGTGGGAAAAATATAACTACCAAGCCACACTAGGCTTCTTCCACAGTTATGTGTGGGAAACGGCTATAAAGAGAGTTTGGTATAGGGGTTTTCAGTATCCCTCAGTTCAACCACAATAGTAAGTGTGTGTAACACATACACACTGCTCAAAAATGTAAAGTATTTAAACAAAGTAGAGCTAAAGATAGTAGGAATAAGTTTATAATGCTCTGTTCTGTTGGAATATTAGTTCTGGACTCGTTGGAATGAATGAAATGAAGTATTAGTCCTTCTCTGCAAGTTGACTCCAAAACGGAGTGTCGCAACTTCCAGACCTCCAGATGTAAAGATGATCATCTTCTTGGGTTTTAAGCTCTTTGCAGCGCACCACGACAGCTTGAAAGATATTCTTTCAATTGGTATTTGTGATGCTCAGTGTTCTTCTGAATGATTTCTTGAAGGTTCTTCTTCAGATTGTGTATCTGTCTTTATTATGAGTGTTCTTCTGTGTATATTCTATATGTCCACACTTATCTCTTGTTTCTATATGTGTTGGTAGATCAGTTCTAAATGTCTCTGACTTATTATATATATACTCTTTTCCAGTTCACCTTTTTCTCATTTGGTTCAACAGGGGCTGACAGGATAAAAATGATTCAACCACGTGTGGTCTTCCTCACATGGTAGACTTCAACTCTGGTCATTCCAACTCTAGAATTCATCGGTAGGCAATTCAACTGTGAGCTTCATCGGTAGGCTCTTTGTCTGTAGGCTTGTAATGGTATCTATTACACTACGTAACATAATCTTCTCATTAGCGGACTTTATCGATAGGCTATTCAACAGTAAGCTTAAAATCGATAGTTGTGTAACATCAGACTATTGTAAAAGAGACTGTTCCAATGGTATAATTATCTCAAAAGATAATGTCATTAACAGTGGAATATGTCCATCAGTAGACATTGAAAAATAGTTGACTATCTTGATAGTAGGATTTGTCCAGCGGTAGCCTTCAACTAATGGTAGACTTTTCCAACTGTCGGCTTGAGCAGATAAGTTCTCAACAGAAGACATGAGAAGGAGTCTGACAGTTAACTTCTAACAGAAGCCTTGTCACAACAGTGACCTTGTGATAGTAACCTTGTACCATTAGCCTATATTAGTGGAAGAATATCATCAGAAGTAACCTTATAGGATCAGTGACATATACTAATAGAAAACTATAATGGTGAATTTGATCAGATGACTCTTACCAGTAGCCTTTAACAGTGGACATATATTCAGATAAATTTAAACTGCAAGCTGATGCGGTAAAGTCGTGAAACGAAGAGTATAAATTGTTCAGGATAAAATAATTATAAATATTGATTAAAATAAGTTATAAAATGACTTAATATATCATGATTTATATGTAAACATGATTTGGGAATATCAAAACAGGTGAGTCCAACAATCTCCCCCTTTTTTATAATCAACAATTATGACAGTATGTATTAAAGATAGATGTCATATACAATACATTTATTAAACATAAATAAAAAATGACTCAAGTATCAGTGATTAATAAGAGTGTAAAACCATAAAATATTGGTGCATTGTATCAGAGAGAAAAGTGGAAAACATTTAACATAGTATCATAGTATCATATTAGCATATTTCTCCCCAATCATATGAATAGTCTAGAATTAGCACAATATTTCTCCCCCTTTGTGATTAGCAAAAAGAAGCACAAATAGAGAGAACACAGAAAGCATGTATTAATAACAGTATATTACATGAACCAAAAAGAATAAATTGTCCCTATCAAAAGATAGAAATAGACTCAATCCACATCATCCATTGGTAAGGGGTCTTTCCATTTGGAAGAATTATATGGAGGATGAGATGGTGGATCAGTAGCTTTAGGAATTGCTGTAGGAAGGATTGGAGGGGCAGGAACAGAAGCTCATGTGGGTCTGTAGTGGGTAGCTCACTGAGGGATCAGTGGAGTAAGGCTTCTGATAGCTTCAGGAGGAGACATCATGGAAGAACCACTGGGTTGAGATGTTGGTAAGGCATGAGGTATGATGATAGGGGTGCAGTCCACATGGGGAAAAGGTAGAAGAAGGTTTCTGAAATCCATAACAATGTTTCCTCCTCTTTCCATAGCAGATAAAAATTCATCTTTATTCTCCAAAAATTTTCCCAAAGCAGGGGTCAATTCTCTCAGTTTGCTGACTTGCTCCTTGAATGCCTGGGTTACTGGAGTTAGCATAATATTATCTATCAAATGTTTGAAGTGGTTGGTCATTTGATGCTTGGTATAGACCTTCTCAATATAAGAATCCACATTATTCATAATGGCCTCTTGAGAATCAGTAGTTGCCAGCAAGTTTTCACAAACAAAACTGATGACTTCCCTAGTGGTAGCATGTACCTGAGAATCGGAGGTTCCACTGGTACTGGACTTATAAATCTCTTCCTGGATAAAATTTATAATCTGGTCAATGTTCACATAGGAGCTAGACGAGGGATGGTGTTTGACAGAGAAATCCACTGTCTCTTTGAAAGACTGGGTCACATTTCCAATCACCTTCTGAACAAGTGCATCCTGACTGTTCATATGATCTTCGACTGATTTCTTAAAAGCCTCAAAACCATCCACAAACTGCTTGACTACTTCTTTTATATATCAAATCTCAGTATTCACTTGGTTTTGTGAAGTACTCATGGAATTCAATGAAGGAACTGATTGACTTAGAGCAACCACATCTCATGTCCAACTTTCAATTTGAGTATGGTAGAATTTAACTCCATCCATCATTTCTTCCGCTGGACTAGACACAACACATCCCAGAGACAGCTCTAGGGATTTCTCCACACTCCTCAGCTCTTCAACAAGGATATTCTTCAAATATTATATTGATTGTCTCACTACCTCTTTCATTTCAACATTCAAGGACTCAAGGTCCTCCTTGGTTGCCAAATTGTCATCCACATCCACTAGAATACTTTCAGGTTGTATAACAGTATACCTTTTAGGCTGGTCTTCCTCATCTGAATCTCTATAGTTGAGTCCAAGTACTATGTACCCTGGATCTGATGACCAAACGTCTATGTCATACAGCACAGAAATTGAACCAAGATGCTCCCCTTCACATAGAGCTCTCTCCTGAGTATTCTCCACTGTTTGTTCTTCTCTAGGTAACTCCACAGCCACCTATGAAACTCCAGCAGATTCATGAATAGTTTTCTCTATTGGTTCAACAGTGAAGTGAGTCTTTTCCTTCACTGAGTGATCAACGACTTCCATATCAATTGCAGTAGATGCCACTCCTGCTTCCTGACCAGACACTATCTTGTCTGCTTTATCTATTAGAGTGCTAAAACTGAGATCTTCATCTTCATTGTCCTCATCATCAGCTTTATCAACACCCTCCATTCATTCATCCTTATCAAAAGAATCAACTGTCTCATCCTCTTCAAGGGTGTCCTTGACAATATTCTGATTTTCTTCTTCTTCTTCAGTGGTCTCAGTATCACTGTCCTTCAGAACAGTCTCTCTTCTTGGCAGTTTTTTTGGAGGGATAGCGGCTCTAAAAGGAACATTCTTTAAAGGATTGTGAGGCAAATCGGGATCACTACCATCATCAATGGGGGTGTTCTCTCTTTCAAGTTCCACGACTCCTTCAGCCTCATCCTCATCTGAATAAGCCGGTTCATGCTCATCAGGCTTCAGGCCTGGATATCTCTTGTCTCTTGGCCAAGATGGATGAGTACTAGGGTCAAAATTTTCATATACATTTCCTTCATCATTCACTCATTCCTTCTTCCAGGGATTCCAGATAATTTTCATGAACATGCAATTAACCATGGAGATACAAACAATGTTCTTGGCCACTATCATCTCTTCCTGATTTCCAGCTACACCCATTACTTTTATCATTACTGCTATAAGCTTGGCATGAAATAGGGCATTGGACATGGATATTTCCTTAGTCATATCATCCAATTGTTCCATCAGTAACCTAAATAGGTTATTCTTCATTCCATGCTTCAATAAGTACATCTGTAAAATGTCCTAATTCTTCAATACTGCAATGTCTCCACTCCTGGGACTATGTACATGCTAAATGAATTTGAACAGAAGTTTTTCTTCTCCATTCATCTCAACTGCAATGATCATCCTTGATTCTCAATTCCTGTCAGTTCATCCAGATCTTTTTCTTATTCAAAAATATCACTATCAGGAGGAGCCACTCCAGAGTAGTAATCATATAATCCTTCATGAGGAACTCTCAAACAGGCAGCCCACTCACCAGACGAGAAACTGACTTCATTTCCATTGACTCTGGATATTATCTTATTCACATCATATTCCACTTAGAACTTTAGATATTCATATAATTATTTCACATGCTTCGGGTAGTACGGTCCATTTTTGTTGGAAAAACATTCGGACCATCCTTGGGTGTTTAGTACTTCCAGCACTAATGAATTGCTTGACAGCAACCATTCTTCACATAACTCCTTCTCAGCAATGATTTTTCTCTTCATCAGATGTGGGTTTATAGGTCCCTTCGGGGTGTTAATGGTTCCATTAGATTTGGATCGAGTCCTCTTTGGCCATGGCGCATCCACATTGATAGGCGGGGGTCGCTTGGTACTGGCCATGGAGATCGAAGGAGGTTCGAGGGTTCAAATGAAGGGTTAGGGTTTAGCTATTTCGAGAGAATGGTTCAAGATTGAGAGAGGAAGGTGGATTGAGATATGTTCTTCGCCTTTGGTTTTTCATTTAGGTATTAAAACAAAAGAAAATATAAATAATAAATAGGAGTAAAACAGTTTGAATTCTCAGAAAAATAAAGACAAATAGTGAAGTATCCAATAGTGAGTTGTACCAGTGAGGTACATCGGTGAGTTCTAATAGTTAGGTCCAACTATGAGATCCATCTGTGAGGTATAATAGTGAGGTATAACTGTGAGGTCTAACA
Source organism: Viscum album (assembly GCA_963277665.1). Taxonomy (NCBI): domain Eukaryota; kingdom Viridiplantae; phylum Streptophyta; class Magnoliopsida; order Santalales; family Viscaceae; genus Viscum; species Viscum album. Next base: position 1,487,800,648 of record OY728129.1, read on the forward strand.
GTGAGGTCTAACTGTGAGGTCTAACAGGGAGGACTGATTGTGAGTTCTCCTATGCTAAAGTTAATCAGACCTAACTCATGTTTGATGTAATTTAACTTCTCCGAAATCAATGTATTTGTGAATATATCAGCCAATTGATGTTCAGTGCCAATGAATTCAAGAGTGATATCACCCTTTTGATAATGATCCCTCAAAAAGTGATGTCTCACATCAATATGATTTGTCCAGGCATGAGATACTGGATTTTTGGAAATGTTAATAGCACTTGTATTGTCACATATTATGGAGACATGTTTGAATTGATATCCATAGTCTAGTAAATTGTGTTTCATCAACAGAATTTGAGCACAGAAACTACCAGCAGCTATGTACATAGCTTCGACAGTAGGTAATGCAACCGAATTCTGCTTCTTACTACACCATGATACAAGTGACTTGCCTAAAATGTGACATGTCCCAGAGGTGATTTTTCTATCTAACTTGAAGACTGAAAAATTAGCATCCGAATAACTCAACAAATCAAATGATTGTCCTTTTGGATAAAATAATCCTAAGTTGGGTGTATGGTGGAGATATTTAAAAATCCTTTGAACAACAGTTAAATGAGACTCTTTTGGATTGGCTTGAAAGCGAGCACCCATGCATACACTAAAAATGATGTCAGGTCTTCTAGATGTAAGATAGACTAGACACCCTATCATACCTCTATAGTTGGTTTGATCAAATAGTTCTCCAGTTTCATCAGTATCCAACATACAATAGGTACTCATAGGTGTGTCACTTCATTTACTACCATCCAATGAAAAACGTTTTAAAATTTCCTAAATATATTTACTTTGATTCAAAACAATGCCATTTTTTTTGAAAGATTTGAAATACAAGGAAAAATTTGAGTTATCCCATTAAACTCATTTCAAACTCATTTTGCATCATTTTTGAAAAATCAATACATAATGAATTTTAAGAAGATCCAAAAATAATATCTTCCACATAAATTTGAACTATCGAAACATCGGTAGAAATTCATTTAATAAAAAGAGTTGAATTAGCAGTCCCTATGGAAAAAACATTTGAAAAAAAGAAAAGAGCTTATCCTATCATACTATGCTCATGGATCTTGTTTTAAGCCATATAATGCTTTATATAGTTTAAAAACATGATTGCAAAAATGTGGATTAGTGAAACCAGAAGGTTGTTCCACAAATACATCCTCAACTATATAGCCATGTAGAAAAGAACTTTTAACATCCATTTGATAAAGTTTGAAATTCAGATGAGCTGCATAGGCATGTAGTATCCTAATGGATTCTAAACTAGGTACATGTGAAAAGGTCTCCTCATAGTCTATTCCTTCCTCTTGAATTTATCCTTGTGCAACTAGCCTAGCTTTGTCTATAACTATATTCCCAGACTCATCTACTTGGTTCTTAAACACCCATTTAGTGCCTATGGTCAAAGTGTCCTTAGTTCTTTCCACTAATACCCAAAAACAATTCTCTCGAACTGATTTAGTTATTCTTGAATAGCCATTAACCAAAATTCATCATTGATATCATCATTAATATTTTTGGGTTCAAGTTGTGAAACAAAAGCTTGATTTCACCCTGGTGTCTTAGAGAAGCTCTATTTTGTGTTCCTCTATTTAAATAACATACAACAGCATCTAGAGGATGATTCTTAAGAGTCCTAATACCTCTTGGAAGGGTTGAACTAGATTCATCATATTTTTTTGTTTGTTCAGAATCAGCAGGTGCATATTATTAAAAAAATTTAGAAATGGATTCTTTTACAGGGGATTCACTGTTCTTATCAATAAAGATCATATATGGCAAATCTTCCTCATAATGTTCAAGAGAGGTTTTAGGATCATGTGGACCAGTCTCATCTAATTTGATATGAACGTCTTTTTCCACACATTTGGTTTTCTTATTGACCATTATATAGGCTTTAATTGAGATAGAATAACCCTGGAAAATTCCTTCATCACTTTTGGTAGAAAATTTGCCAAGATTATATATAGTATTAAGAATAAAGACTTTGAAACCAAAAAATATAAAAAAATTAACCTTAGGCTTCCTATTTTTCCAAATTTCATAAGGGGTCATTTTTACAATACGTCTAATTAAAACTCTCTTGATAATGTATCAAGATGTATTTACAGCTTCATCCAAAAAATAAATATGTAATTCATACTCATTAAGCATAGTCCATGCAATTTCTTGAAGGGTTATATTTCGTTTTTCTATTAATCCATTCTGTTGAGGTGTCCTAGGGGAAGAAAAGTTTTGATTATAGCCATTGTGTGAGAAGTAGGATTCAAACTCATGATTCTCGAACTCACGGCCATGATCACTTCTCAAGAACTTAATATTAAGTCCACTAAGGTTTTTTATAGACTTGGAATAATTGAAAAAATAGTAGAAAGCGTCAGTCTTGTGAGCTAGAATGTATACCCTTGTATATTTAGAAAGGTCGTCTACAAGAACCTAAACATAGTTCTTCCCGTTTAGACTTGAAACTCTTGATGGTTGAAACAAATCCATGTGAACCAACTAAAGTTATTGAGAAGTTGAAACATCTTTCTTTGGTTTGAACGAAACATTGTGTTGTTTTCCCTTTTGACAGGGATTACACTCTTTATCAATTGGGAATTATAATTTTGGTAAGTCTCTAAATAAACATTTCTTAGACACCTTCCAAAGTGAGTGCACATTACAATGTCCTAATCTTCTATGCCACAACCAAGACTCTTTATGAATATAATTTAAGAAGGAAACATTTTTTTGGCTAAGGAGTTTAAATCAACAGCATATACATTCTCATTTATACATGCATTCAATAATAAATTATTTTTTGAATTAATAACATTTAATGAATAATTTTCAAATTTAACATTAAAACCATCATCACATAACAGAGATATTCTAAGTAAATTATACTTTGATCCATCAACATAAAGTACTTTAGAAATTAATCTTTTATCAGGGTTACCAATCAGTCTTAATCCAATGATTTTTCCTTTTTCATTGTCACCAAAGGTGACATGCCCACTGTCAAATTTAATTTGACTCTTGATGAAACAATAGTCTCCTGTCATATGTCTTGAACATCCACTGTCCAAGTAACATAGAGTGTTATAGGAACACTTTAATTAAATTCCCTGCAAAAATAGATTAAACATGGGAAAATTTTGGTACCCAGATCTTCTTGGGTCCAGAAAGGTCATGCAATAAAACATTGGGAACCTATATTTGATTTATAGGTTTTCTAAAATCAACAAACATATTTTGAGACATATATACTTTGGGATGTGCTTTAGAAAATTGTTTCTCAAAAGATGGTCCAGAACTAGCAGTGAACTGTCCAGATTGTGGAACAAATTTGGTGTTGCTAATTTTTCTCTATCTGTGCTGATATCCCAGACCCATTGTATATTTTGGAGCAATATGTTTTCCTAGAAACTGTGTCAAGGTATCCCTTCCAGCAGTGAACTTCTCAATATCCATTATTAATTGTTCAGTAGATAATTTTAGTTGAGTGTTCTCTTTCAACAGTTGATCATTCTTATCTTTTCCTACACTTAGATCTGTTTTAATATTACTAGTCAACGCATGTTGTTTCTTCAACAATTTATATTTATCTTTTAGTTCATTGAAGGTATCTTCTAGTATATTGCAATATTCAAACAGTTCACCCTTATACATATTTTTCCCATTATCTGAATCACTGATATTTCCAAAATAATAATCATTTAGAATAGGGGAAACATGTACCTCCGATATATTAGTCATGACGCACATGTTGGCATGATTATTTTCAGAATCAGTAGCTTATTATTCACTTGTGCGGTCTTTAGAAGCCCTCCAGGTTGCCTTCATGGCATTTATATACTTCATGTCCTTATAATCATATTTCTTTTTGAATTTTAACTTTGGAAGGTCAGCATTGATGTGTCCTTTCCTCTTGAATTCATAGCATACTATATCATCTTCCTTGTCAGTTTTCTTCCGATCCTTATTAAACTTACCTTGTTGATCATACATACCCTTGTAGTTTTGTTTTTTGAAAAAATTATTATTCCTATAGAACTTCTTAAATCTCTTGGCTATTTGAGCCATTTATTCATCACTGTCTGAATCTGAATCTTCACTGGTTGAACTTTCAGTAGGTACATGTATTTTACTCCTTGTATTTTCTCTTTGAAGCTGTAGACTTGAATGCCACGGATTTTCGATTGGGATCATCATATTCTTCTTTTATCACCTTTAGTTCATCTTCATACATCATTAGTTTACCAATAAACTCCTTAATAGGTAGCTTTCTGATGTCACATGACTCTCAGATAGACATAGAAGCGCCTTTCCATCTATCTGGAAAACATCTCAATATTCTCATGATCTGCTCCTTTTATGGAACATTTTTTCTTAGTGAACTCATGGTGTTGAGAATCTCATTAAACTTAAATTAAATTTTAGAAATGGGTTCATTTGGTCTCATCTTAAAATTATCATATTTAATAGTATAAGTATTTAATCTTATTTCCTTCACATTGGTTGTTCCTTCATGAGAAACAGTCAAGGTGTCCCAGATTTCATGAGCTGTTTAACATGCAGAAATTCGGTTAAATTCATCATCTCCTAAAGATAAGTAAAGGGCATTCATATCTTTACAGTTATTGCTATGTTCAGATTTTGTTGCAGCATCCAAGGTAGATCTAGCTATTTTGGGGATCTCATATTATGATTATATAGCAGACCAAATATCAAAACCAATAATTTCAAAATGAATTTTCATTTTTATTTTCCATTGAGAATAATTTACACCATTAAATAAAGGTGACCTATTAGTAGCAGCACCTTCTAGTCTATTGTCCATTACTAGAGTTTAGAGAATATATTAAAGAGATAAAATTTAGAACTAATAGAAATATAAGATCATTATGATAAATCTAAAATCACAGTTTGAAAAACAGAGGGTCTGAAAACTATTTATATAAAGATGTTTCCTTTGATACCAAATGTTGGTCAGAGTGGATACTCAAGAGGGGGGTGAATTGAGTTCCAATTAAAATTTCTGTTAAAAAAAATTTAGGATCAAACTCCCCAAAATTAATACAGCCCATTCAATTAAGGTAGTAATGATATAAGTGAGTTAATGTTCAAAAGATTTCTCAAAGGTTGAATACACGTCAGTTGAATCAGAATGAGAACTAATTCGACTTTTGAAACAAGTTTACTAAACAAATCAGATATACAGACTAACCAGAACTAACAATCATAGTGAATGTAAAAACAGATTTATGTCTTTGAAAATATAAGCACAACAGATAAATATAAAATAGAGTAATGTAACGATGAACACAAAAATTTAAACAAGAGGTTTAGTCTTAAGTCATGACCTAGTTCTCTCCAATTGGTGATCACCTGCCAGCAATAAATTATATTAAAATGCGATACACATCCTGTATCAGGATTTAGAATAGTTTTCACAAACTGTACAGGTTTTGCAACCTCTACCACAGTTATATGTTGGAAAAATATAACTACCATGCCAGACCAGGCTTCTTCCACAGTTATGCGTGGGAAACGAATGTAAAGAGAGTTTCTTATAGCGATTTTTAGTATCCCTCAGTTCAACCACAAGATTCAGTGTGTGTAACACATACACACTGCTCACAAATGTAAAGTATTTAATCACAGTTGAGCTAATGATAGTATGAATAATTTTTGAATGCTATCTTGTGTTGGTAGATCAGTTCTGGACTCATTGGAATGAATGAAATGAAGTTTTAGTCCTTCTCTGCAAGTTGACTCCAAAACAGAGTGTCACAACTTCCAGACTTCCAGATGAAATCATGATCTGCATTTTGGGTTTTTAGCTATTTGCAGCACACCACGATAGATTGAAAGAGATTCTTTCAATTGGTCTTTGTGAAGATCTGTGTTCTTCTAAATGAGTGCTTGAAGGATCTTCTTCGGATTATGTATCTCTCTTATTTAGGAGTGTTCTATGTATATTAAATATATCAATGCTTATCTCTTGTTTTTGTATATATTAGAAGATCAGTTCTGAATGAATCTCTCTTATTATAAATATACTCTTTTATAGTTCACCTTTTTCTCATTTTTTTCAGCAGGGGCTGATAGGAAAAAACTGTTTCAACCATGTGTTGTCTTCCTCGTACATCGTACTATTTCCTGATATGCCTGCAAATAATATTAAATAATTTTAGGTGCATTAATTTGTCCAGACATGACCGTTATAATAGTATAATTAAAATTGGTAATGAAAAGAATAGAATATCATTATACTGGTAGCAGATGCATGTCACATGGTAGAATTCAACTATTGTATTTCCAAATGTGGACTTCATCGGTAGGCTATTCAATTGTGAGCTTCATCGGTAGGCTCTTTATCTGTAGGCTTGTAATGGTAGCAGTTACTCTATGTAATAGTATCTCCTCATCAGTGGTCTTTATCGGTATGCTACTCAACAATAAGCTTCTATTCAATAGTTTTGTAACATCAAACTATTGTAAAAGAGACCTTTCCAATGGTAGACTTATCTCAATAGATAATTTCATTAACTGTGGAATATGTCCATCAGTAGACATTGAACAACTGTCGACTATCTCGACAGTAGGAGTTGTCCAGTGGTAGCCTTCTACTAAAGGTAGACTTGCCTAACTGTTGGCTTGGGTAGTGAATTTCTCAATAGAATACTTGAGAAAGTGTCTGACAGTGAACTTCTAGCAGAAGCCTTGTCACAACAGTGACCTTGTGACAGTAACCTTGTATCGGTAGTCTATATTAGTGGTAGAATATCTTCAGCAGTAACCTTCTAGGATCAGTGACCTATAGTAACAGTGATCTATAATAGTTACTTTGATCAGAAGACTCTAAACAGTAGCCTTTAATAGTGAACATATATTTAGATATATGTAAACTGTAAGCTGATGCAGCAAAGTCATGAGACTAAAAGTATACATTGTTCATGATGAAATATTTATAAATATAGATTAAAAAGTGTTAGAAAATTACTTAATATATCATGATTTATATTTAAACATGACTTGGTATTATCAAAATCGGTGAGTCCAACACATCTTATATTAAAAATAATTTTGATAAAACACATGAACTCATTTCTTGAGGAAAATATCCTTTCTTCTAAGAGAATGTTTTTTTCTAAAACTATACTGAAATTTTAAAAGAAAATAATTCAACTGAAAATAAAAATGATAATTTTTGAAGGGATGTTCATAGAAATAAGGTATAAAAATCTAGTCGTGTAGTATATGTTAAAAAAACATTCTTTACAAACATTTACTGGAAAAGTAAAAAAGTACCTCTTATGGTAAAAAAAGATTACTTTCATACCACATAGTAAAAGTCAAAAAAGGAATGAAAATTAAATTAAACATATATATAATAATATTAAAAATTTTATGAAAAAAATAATAAATCATGGACATGGATGATGAATATATCTCTAGTAAACACTTATGAATATATTACCTTGGATAATAACAATATTGGAAAAGTTATCCTTTACCATAGGTCTTATATTCTACATTTTTATCTGATACTATTGTATAATTATTTAAATAATGTTACAGATTTATTATAGAATCATAATCATTTTTATGATAACATTTATGATAATATTTTCATCCATTTGTTAGTATCATTTCATTGTTAATCGTTATTCGGGTAGTAACTGGTTTATGTTCTTACATTTGTTTTGTCGGATACATTTGGTTTCCTCTATTTAGGTTATAGTAATATCCTTTAAAACATGGTATTAGTATAATACATATCATATTTATTCATTCAATTCATATATATAATTATGGTTTAATGAATATCATGTATAAAGAATCACATCGCACCGTGGAGACGGTATGTCGTACATCCGCACGTGGGACGATATTGTTCCCATAATTGTTAAATGGTATTAAAGTGGATGGTGAATTGTATATCAGATTTAATTTAATGATATATTATTCATATATAATTATTACTTACAAAATTATACGTATCCTAGAAAGGTGGTGGTGAAAAACAGAATACAACACAACATTGAGACAGTAAGCCATACATACACACGAGCGGTGATTTCATTTTTTATAGGATGAATAGAAGGTGAAATAGGGTTGTGTCATATTTTTAATAACATATTAGTATATGAGTTATACCAAATCTATTATTTAATAACAAAAAACAAATTAGGAGGATGTATAAGAAGAATGAAACTTGAAATAATCAGTAGAAGAGATTACCTCTTCATCGACATGCCTTCTTTGAATTTCTACATAGGGCACTATACTTCTTCTTTTGAGAAAACCCAAACCACTATAATGTTACAATGAACGTTTTTAGAATTAATATGAATTGTTTGGACGAAAATTAAGACTAAAAATGAAGTGAAGTGGAGAGGTAGGTGGTTCCCTCTTATAAGAGTGGAGACATGCTAATTAAGAAACTCTCAAAAATATTAAATTATAATAAAATAAAACCCTCCCCAAAACAACCAATGTTTCCTTATTTTAAATATTATATGAAATAGGGTGGTAATCAAATTAGAAAATAAATTTTTAACAACTTTTTTTTGTCAAATAAAAACTTATATTTTTAATTATTCCACAGATATTTTATTAACTTTTAATTTTTGTGATAAGATTCTATAAATTTAATGGGAATGAATATTTACTTATGTAGTGTTAATTAACCACTAATATATACTTTATGACATTTTTGACCTTATAATTATGAATTTGTATTTTTAACTATTTTTATGACTTTTTAAATGATTTCATATTATGTTATGTTTAAAAAATATCCATAGTGCCCATTTTAACACTATTAATTTATTCAACATTAAATAAAATTCACACAGAAGATAAATTCAAAAATAACTTAAATAAACTATTAACATATATTAATAACCTAAAAAATTCTTGTATAACATTAATTATTTCATATGATATTTCTTTTTACATATTTGAAACCATTTATTTGATATTTTTATTAATGAAATAATTTATAAATCACTATTATGTCATCATTAATGTTAATTATTTAATCTCTGAAAATTAAAAATAATTTTTTATCAAATATGTAATTCTTTTATATTTCTAGATTAATTCTATAGTATATATTATTTCTCTTATTTATCCATATATTAAAATCAATACCCTTATATAAAAAGTTATTGTGACATTATCCATTTCAGTAGTTTTTATTGCATTACTGTAATTTTCATAGGTAAAAGAAAATAAATTGATTTAATTTTAAAAAATATATGATAATGGTGGAATATAATCATCATATAGAATTATTATAGGTGTTAAAAAAAATTTATAATAATATTTTTAACCATAATTACCTGATTCACCTTCAACCATAGTAATAAAAATAATTACCAATGTTACAGTTCATAATGCCCAAAAATAAAAGTAGTATATTAACATAATCTGGACCTGATGATTCCAAATATGAAATCCATTTTTAAAAATTAAAAATATATATTCAAGTAATTAATTTAAAATTAATCCCATTGTTGGGAAAACAGTTTTTAATAGTTAAAACAATGCAAAAGATTGGAATGTTTTTATCTATGAATTCAATGTAAAATTAATGATAATGACATACATTATGTTAAATGGTAAAATTATATTAAATTTTTAATTTAAAACCATTCAATGTTATAATTTTACCATATAAATTATTTTGAATAAAAAATTTGTTTTTAATTAAAATTTAGCGCATTTTTACTATTCATCAAAATATTAATGTTATGAGAAAAATATCCAGAAAAATATCCAAAGTTAATTTTTATATCCTGATTAAAAATAATAAGGTTATTATGACATAATGAACTTATAAATGTCTCAAAAACTAGATTTAAAATTGGTGTGCCATCAAATGGCGGTAATACTGCATTTTTATAAAAATCCATATTTTATCAATAATTTTTTTTCTCATACCATGTTCAAGAAAATGTGTAATATATGACAATGTTATAAAATAAAAAATGTGGTTAATACTATTCATAATGGCTAGTTTATAAATCATTTAATAATATACCATTGTTTAGTGAATCTCAATATTGCATATCACACAAGCTATTGTAGAATTTCTCTCTTGCATGTAACGTATACCATGTCAGTGTTCTGTGTATTGAAATCTTTTTTTGTTTTTATATACAACATAATTAAAACTCAGTTCATTGATGAATTGAAAAATATATATTATCAGTCTTTTGTGAAATGAATTCTATCAAAAGAACATGAAATTGTGTTCCACATAAGCCAAGAATAGTTTTGCATATACTGTAAGAAAATACGGTGTTGTGTATAGCATAAAAAAATCTTGGTGTATCTAACAAAAAAAGACCTAAAATAAATTAAAAGAATCTATCTCATAAAATCATGGGGTCTTAATTAAAATGAATTTTTCCTGTGAAATTCCTTGGGGTTATATATAGTTTATTACTTGAATTTTTCATTCATGGAAACCCACATCGTAAAAAGGTTTAATAAACATCATTTTAAAAAGGAATGTTAGAAATGTAACGGTTACCCCAAGTAAGTCGTCATTGGGCTTAAACATAGGATAACATAGGTGGTAAGTGAAAACATTGATATAGAAGATAAATCTAATGATAATGTTTTGATGGATACTGATTGATAATAATGTTTGGGGAAAGATAACTACCTGAAAGAAATAAATCTATAATGATTTAAGGGACCATCTGATTCATCGAATAAAAATGTATTATGATAACATTTTTGGTTTTAATGATCCATTCCATAAAGTTGAAGAATTTTTCTTAAAGACTTACTTGGGATTGGTAAAATTTCATTGTTGTTCATGACATGAAGTATATCCACATCATATCTTATTTAATAAAATGATGTTGAATTTGTGATTCCTGAAGTGTTAATAGATCATGCGATAGAATGATAGGTCATTACATATATCTCTATCTCAAAAGGATAGCATATGTTATTAAATATACATAAGTCCATTTATTGTGAGATTAATCATATTTGGTTCCAAAAAAATAGACTTATACTTCATTTAACATGCTGATTAATAAAATAAATCTAATTTTTACCAACTAGGGATTTCTTTAGGCTAGTGGTAGGTGATATGGGACTGTTGGACATCAGTTGTTGGTTTGATTCCCGCATCCTTGTCTGACGAGACATGTTGTCACCCGTCCTGATGGTTCTTCTTTTTATAAAACAATACTATTATCACATTCTAGAAATGATATAATATTTTTCTATCTGAAAAAAATAGTATCTGATGTCCAACATAATCCATTCCAAACATTAGGCTTACCAAAAATACTTCTTTCAAATCTCACAGTACAATGAATACATTTACAAGGAAGGTCATATAACAAGTATGTGAATACCATTAATTATCCCACATACATCACAAGATATATCTTTTTGGACACATTCCAAACATTTTAAGGACTTCATCAAACATTCCCTTAAAATATGATAGTAACATAAATTGCCGCAGAACATTATTGACAACATGAATTCTATCAAAATTAACACATTCCATACATCCAAAATTCAATATATTCAATCCATGATATCAAATTTTCCTTTTATCAATCATGATACCATTAATACTATAAAAGATATTAGTTTCTCATTATCCCTTCATTATGCACATAAAAACTTCTTTTGAAAAATATTTCATTCAATTTTCATGGATATTGGTACCATATATTAGGAAAACCCATAATAGACCAATACATATATATTATAATATTCTATAATGCTATAAATTAAATTACCAAATACTATTTTGAAATCCCATTACAAATAAACATAATCATTCCACGACATCATTATCATACTCAACATCACCAATAGTGATTGCATGCGACTTCCCTCTATCTTTTTACTTAAAAGGGTTTTTATGTTGATCATTAATATCAATTGGATTTAGGAATTGGTTACATTAATACACCATTTCCTTGCACATATAGAATTAATGTGTTCGTGGTGCGTTCTGTGTAGTCTTTTCTCCATTCACATCATTAGCTACCATTTTCCCATTAAATCAGCACTCAACTACTCGATGACATTCATTTCCACACATGAAACATATTATAGTCCTTTTAAGATAATCTACTAATTTTTTATTTCCACTCATTGAGCATAAAACTCATTTATCATCTTTTCACCATTATTTTGAGATTTTTCCGTAAACCCCATCATTAATTTCTTATTAAAACCCTATGATGGATATGTAACACAAACAATGAGTTATACCTTGATAGAACAATACACAATATCATCATAGCTACTGATGTCTCTTATATCTAATGCCCATTAAAGACTTTGATTGAATCCATTGAAGAATCGATAAACATTACATTTAGGTTGGATTATAATGCCATAAGAGTACCTTACATTCCTTGTAAAATTCTCCTAATATGTACCAACCTATTCATCATATTTTTTCTTAAGATCAAGGAACTCCATTTCTATCTTTGTTCGAAGAATATGAGGGATGTACTTATTGAAAAATAATTTCTTGAACTCATCCCATTCCATGGATTCAATTTCATCTTGTTGCCTTGTATTATTATTTAGAGTCCACCACTAGTCTGCTTCACCTTCAAAACAAAAGACAGCCAAAATGAACTTTTCATGTTCCAAAAAATGATGGCTGGAAAATATTTTTCAATGGTACTAATCCAATTGTTCATTAACCAGTGGATCAGATGACCCCTTAAAAGAAGTTGGACATTGCCACATAAAGGGCTCAATAAAATTTTGTTCTCTTCTTTGCTTATTTGGGAGTCCAGAATGATTCATAGCTTGTGTAAGTATATAAATAATATTTTTCATTCCATCTCCCATAAAATTTTGTTGTTCAGGATGACAATCATTTAATTTCCCAATTTATTTATCATTATCACGGTTCTTTCAGGTTTCATCCATCAATTAAAACCAAAAAAGAATACTTTGAGAGGCAAAAATAATTCTAGGAAAATAACATTATCATGAAGGAGTATCTCCAATATCTAACTTCATTTCTTTAATACTAGGATATTAATGATAGTTTTCAAAAATATAGGATAGTAACCAATAATTATTCATATTCTTAGGGACGTCATTAGACATATCCCTAGAAATATCTCAAGGGATCACAGTAAAATTTTCACATCCTATTTTCCATATGATTATTAAACCTTCACTCTAATTCCCACTATAGAGACACTACCTTGACATACATAGATATTACATTACTTTTGAAGAATACATAATACATTAAAATAAAATCCCAAAGACAGTATTTGTTTTGTTTCTTTGGAAACTCGAAACATAAAATTGTAATCGTGGTTAGTGATATTCAACATATTTCATCAGGATAATCCCCTTTTATTTTCCTACCTGAAATCATTATTTATATCATGGGGAAAAGAAAACATAAAAATGGTGAGCTCAAATTCTCAATAAGGGTAATCAAAGGAAATAACAATTATATATATCATTTGAAAATATTACCATGCTTATGAGTGATCCTAATATCATGTCAGAGGATAAATCATAGAAATGAAATGTAATCCCAATAATCAAAACATATGACATGAAACATTGTGGAATACACACATATGAATAAAATGTAATTTCATATTTTTCAAGGATCATTGCCAATACCATCATACTGTATAAAGACCATTACAGAACCGAGTTATGTCCTCGTTCTAGCCCTATATCACTAAACCATATTAATATACTCATTCGACCATATCTATATCAAGAGATATAAATATTTTCCCAATGCATTTTATAGTGATATGTTTTCCACCCATCTCATAATGATTCTATTCTTATTTGTTCCAAAAAATGATAAATCATACATTATAGCATAACCTACGTAATAGAATGAGATTATTTAACATCATGCCATAATAACATAATCCATATATGACTAAATGAACTTCATAAAAATAATTCCATCATTAAACAAATCTAAACAAAAAAATAATATGGATATAAACTTAAACCGATTTCATCTTAGAAGGAAAATAATTTTGATAAAACACATAAACTCAGTTCTTGAAGGAAATATCATTCTTCTTAGAAAACTATTTTTTTTCTCAAAATTTTGAGCAAATTTAAAAGAAAAGAATTTAACTGTAAAAATACATGAAATAATTTAGAGTTATCTTCATGGAAATATTGAGTAACAATATGTTCATGCCTTATATGTTAAAATAACATTATCCTCATACTTTTACCAGAATAGTCAAAAAACACCTCATATTGTAAAAAATTATTACATCCATAGCACATAATAAAAGTAAAAAAGGGGAAGAGTGAATTTAAACATACATAAAATAATATTAGATATTTCATGAAAACACATTTTTAAAACATGGGAATGGATGATGTATATATCCCCAGTAAATACTGAAGAATAAACTATCTCAGATTAAAATTAGATTAGAAAAGATATCCCTTACCTTAGATTTGATATGATTTATATGTATCTGAACATCCTGTATAATGATTTAAATAATGTTAAATATTAAATCCAGAATAATAATCATTTTTATGATAATGTTTATGATCATATTTTCATCTCTATGTACGTAACATTTCATTGTTACTTGTTTTTCAGGTATAAACTGCTTTATGTTCTTATATATTTTTTGTCAAATAAATTCATGTTCCTCTTTTTAGGTTATTGTTATTTAATATAAATAATGGTTTTAGTGTAATATATATAATATTTATTTGTTCAATTCATTTTTATAATCATGGATTAATGGAGATCACGTAGAATGATTCACATCGCACCGTGGAGACGGTAAGTCGTACGTATGGACGAGCGACGATATCAATTGTATAATTCTTAAACGGAATATAAGTGGATTGTGTATAGTACCTCAGATTTAGTATAATGTTATATTATTCACATATAGCTATTATTTACATCAATATACCCATCCACATATGGTGGTGGTGAAAAAATCCATTATATCATAACGTGGAGACAGTAAGCTATGCATACGCACAAACAGGGATTTCATTTTTCATAGGATGTATAGAAGAAGAAATAGGGTTGTCTAATATTTATAATAACATATTAGTAAATGAGTTATACTTAAATTATTATTTTATAATTAAACAAATAAATATGATCAATTATAATAAGAAAGAGTCTTGAAATAATTAGTAGAAGAGATTACCTCTTCCTCGACGTGCCTCCCTTGAATAACCACATAAAGCAGTAGAGCTGGTTTTTTTGAGAATACCAGAACCCCAAAAATCATACTAGGGAGGTTTATATGATTAATATATTGTGTTTTTGTAAGATTTAAGAAACCAAATTGAATGAATAAAATAGGGTGTAGTTTCCCTTTTATAATATAAGAGAGAGACACTTTATGAAAATCTCAAAAATATTAATTTATAATAAACTCAAAACCTAACAAAAAACACCCAATTGATTATTAATTAGAATTTAGGAAATTATAGGGTTGTAAAATAATCAAATAATAAATTTTGGACATCATATTTTTTCAATTTAAACCTTTTCATATTAATTGACCCTATAATATTCTATTAAATTTTAAATTTGGTAATAAAATTCTAAAATTTTTATGGTAATGAATATTTACTTATGCGGTTTTAATTGAACATAATTGGATAATTTATGATATTTTAGAATTTATAATTATCACTTTTTAATATTTAAATATTTTGATAATTTTTAAAAAGATTTAATAAAATTATATGTTTATAAAATATCAACAGTGTCAGTTTGGACATTATTCATTCATTTGTAATTAAATAAAAGTCACACAGAAGATAAAATTGAACCAAAATATTAAATATACTCCTAACATGTCATATTCCACTATAAAATTCATGGAGAACATTATTTAGTTCATATGAAATTTCTATAAAAAGTTATTAAACCCATTTATTTGATATTTCTTTTCAAAAAACATTTCTATATCATTATTGTTTCATCACTAATGGTAATTATTTAATCACTGGAAATTATAAATGAATTTTTATTATGTGGGTAATTGTTATATATTAATAGGTACTATTTATTTTATAAATAATATCATTTTTATCCATATATTTAATTTAATACCCTTACATTAAAAAGAGATTGTGGAACTATGTCCATTTTATTAGTTTCTATTACATTCATGTCATTTCATATGTATTTGGAAATAAAGTGATTCCATTTAGAAATATACATGATACGGGTCGAATTTCATCATTCAATAATATTTTTATATGTGTTAAGGTTATTTTATAATATTATTTTTACCCTCGATTACCTGATTCATCATTAACAATGGTAATAAAAATAATTTCCAAATATACTCTTTAAAATTCTAAAAAATAAAATTATAACATTAACATATTTGGCTCAAATGATTCAAAATATAGAAACCATTTTTCAAAATTTAAAACACTGATGTTTCGGTAATTTGTTTAAAATTAATCTTGTTGTTGATAAAAATGGGTTTTAAAAGATAAAACATTGTAAAAGTATATAATGTTTTTACATATGAATTAAATGTAAAATTAATGATAATGATAGAAATTATATGAAATGGTATAAAGATATTTTATTTATACTTTAAAACAATTAAATATTCTAAATTTACTATATAAATTATCTAGATGAAAAATGTTTTTTTATTATTAAAATATTATGTATTTTTTCTATTCATCAAAATACGAAAGTGATCAGAAAAATATGAAAAAATATCCAAAGTAAATTATTATATCTGAATTGACTGGAATATGATTATTTATACAAATTGTGCAAATAAATGTGTCAAAAAATATATTTAAAATGGGTGCCCCATCAAAAGGTGTGAAAACTGATTTTTTTTTAAATACAATTTTTAACCCAAAAATTGATTTTGTTCTCATAACATGATCTAGAAAATGTTTAATATGAATTATATTGTTATAAAATTAATAATTTGGTTAATATTATTCATAAAATCTATTTTATTTAATATTTTATTAATATACCATTGTTTATTGAATCTTGGTATTGCATACCACATGAGATATCGAGGATGATCGATCTTACGTGTAATGCAAGACATGTAATTGTTTTGTGAAGTGAAAGATTCCTTTTGCGTTGCATATAACATAGTCCAAACATAGTTCATTTATGAATTCAAAAAAATCTATTCTCAATATTGTGTGAAATTAATTCTTACAAAATAACTTGAAATTTTGTTCAACACAAGACTATATTAGTTTTAGGTATACTGCAAGCTAATGTGGTATTGTGTATAAAACATGCTAATCTTGGTGTGGTGTAGAACAAAAGTCATAAAAAAATTAACAAAATCTATCTCATTAAATATTAGGGTGTTATAAAATGTAATTTTTTATTCTAGCTCTACACATTCTTTTATATCACAATAGTTTAGTAGAACAATATCAACACCACAAACAATCATGGAAGTAATGATGTCGGTGGGAAAGGAAAATGGGGATATCATTGAAACCCATTAATATACCTCCTACCCTATCGTAATTATTGGATTGAACTTCATGGAGAACCTCATCATACATCCTCTTATGGAATTTGATGCAATTCTTGGCATTGATTGGATTTCCTTATATAGAGACGATATAAATTGTCATTAGAGGTAAATCACTCTCCATATGGCGAATAGACACCTGATTATATACACGTTAAAAGAGGAGGATGAATATCCTTTAGCACCATCATCTCATGTGTGGATATTAATAGCCTGTTGGCATGCATATCATGATCATATGGACTAGTCTAAGAAGCAACCATCCTGGAAGACTTGCCTATTGTGATGAAATTTGTTAAAGTTTTTTCAGTATAATTGCATGGTCTTCCTCCAAGAAGAGATGTTGAATTATAAATTAATATTATACCTGGGGTATTTAAAATATCCAAGACACCATATATAATGACTAATGTGGAGCTTGAGGAGATGATGAAACAGATACATTAGAATCTCGATAATGGGTTTATATGCCCAAGTTCTTCACCCTGGGGTGCACCTGTCTTCTTCATCAATAAAAATAATGGGTTAATGCACCATTTCATTGATTATAATGATCTCAAAAAATCATGATAATGTGAAAGAATCCTCAACACCGTATTAATGTCTTGTTCGAGCAGTGACTTAGAGCACAATACTTCTAAAATGTGGATGTTTCAAGTTGAAGGAGGTTTAATTATTTGGTCATATCCTCACCTATAATGGGATATCTATGGATCCATCTATGAAAACTACATTTGAGGGATGGCTGAGGCTATCATTGGTAATGGATATCTGTAGATTCCCGGGGCTAGCTAGATATCATTTCTAATTTTGAGGTATTTCTCACGATTTCCCAACCTTATTTCCATGTAAATTTGGAAAAATGAAATGTTTTCTTGGAGAGATGAATGTGGAGATATAATCATGGAGTTGAAATAGAGGATTATCACTATGCATGTGCTCACACTAACCACAAGTTGATAACTTTTTGTTGTATTTAGTGATGATTTAAACCTAAGAATGGGTTGTGTGCACATGAAAAATAACAATGTCATTTCATATGGTTCAATGTAATTGAATGATCAGGAGAAAATAAATCCAACACATGATATAGAGTTGGCTGTAGAAATGTTGAATTTAAAAATTGGGTGACATTACCTATTTTAGGAGAAGTGTGAAATATATACAGACTATAAATTCATCAATTATATATTCCCATATAAAGAGTAGAACCTGCTCCAATAATGATTGTTATATCAGATCAAAGACTATGACTTCTCAATACATTACAACATTGAGAAAGCGAACAAGGTGATATATGCTCTATAGAGAAAGGAATATACAATACTATCATTTATGAGAATTGAGAAGGATCAAATCTTCTAGATTAGACAAATATGGACATGAGAATCATAATGAACGGAACATCATCAATTCTATCATAAATGATTTCTCAACTATCTCTGTTGTAATGGTTAAATGATACACAAATGAATGATGAGGTAATTCAGAAGAAAATGGAAACTATTAGAAAAGTTAAATCCTCAAGTTTTAATGCTAACGATTAAAAAATTGTAAGATTTGTGAAACACTAAGTGGTCCATCAAATCTAGAGTCCAAAAATTAAATTTTGGATAATTTAAATAGTTTGAATTTATCTATTCTCCCAGTAAACAAAATGATGTATCGATATCACTAAAAGCTATATTGGGGGGGATACATGATGAATTATATCATTGAGTATACATCAAAGAGCCTGTATTTCAGCAAGTTAATACTGATAGGAAGAAACCGAAGGGGATGAGGAATCCTTTACCCATACCATTAAGGAAATGGGAGAACAACAACATGGAAATTGTCACCAAACATCCAATTACATCCAAAGGAAACAATGCAATCATCGTTTTTGTGGATCATCTTACAAAGACTGCACACATCATTTCAATTCAAGTGGATTTCTCCTTGGATTAACTGGCACAGATATATATCATAGAATTGTGAAAGATACTTAGAGTAGAACTATCTATTATCTCCGATCAAGATCCCAGACTCACCTCTATGTTATGGAAGACTCCTCAACATACTCTAAATACAGAACTGATATTTAGTATGGCTTATCATCCTCAAACTGATGTCTAGTGTTAGCCGACTATACAAACACTTGAGGACATCTTGAGAATATTCTCAGTGGGCATGAAAGAAGGATGTCATCAACATCTTACTCTAGTTGAGTTCTCTTACAATAAATATTTCCATTAAAGAATCCTAATTACTACTTATATATTCATGTATGGGATGAGGTGCAGTACACAGGCATGTTGGGATGATGTCGAGGAGCGATTCTTGGTCTAGAAACGGTCGAAGAAATGGTGGACATGGTTCTGACTATCTAGCAACACATTAAAGCTTCTTAGAGTTTAAAAATGAGCTTTGAATATAATCATCGATGATAAAAAGAGTTTGATATCAGAGACATGGGATTCCCCTGCATATCACTGTGGAAGATATTTATGAGATTTGGGAAGAAGGGAATGATTTTTCCATGGTACATCATCACTTTTGAATTTTTTAATCCCATTGGAGTAGTGGCATATTGACTAGCACTCCCACTGATCTGATCTTAAGTACATGATGAATTTTATGTATCACTCGTGAATAAGTACATACATGAATCGTCACATGTACTCAATCTAGAGGTGGAACAATTGGAGAATGACCTCTCCTATGAAGAGAAGCTGGTGACGATCATAGATGGTAGGAAAAAGTTATAAAAAATAAGATAATTACCCTCATCATGGTGTTGTAGAAAAACTACAAGTATGAAGTGGGATCATAGGAATTAGAGGACGTGATGAAGCAGAGTTACGCGCATCTATTTCAGTGTGGGAAAATGAAATTTCGAGCACTGAATTTTTTAAGGGGGAATATAGTAAGAACCCAAACTTATATTAATTAAGATTTATCTTAATCTAATTATATGTCTTATTATATAAGACTATTATATAAAACATGGTCTTCCATGGTTTTATCTTTTTGGATTTTAACATAAAATTATGAATTATTACCATTTCTAATATTGTATTTGAAAAGTGATCACATGTTTGGTATAAATATAAAACATTAAAAATCCAATTTATAGAGGAAAATTATAAAAACGCCTCATGTAGTAGATTTTTTCCGTATGAAGCCCATTTTTAGGAGCATGAAAAGGAGGTGGTGTCATTGGGCTATGCTCTTGACCAAGACCAAGCTGAGATTCAATATGATAATCTTGAATATAATAGCATATGAAAGAAGTTGATGTTGATAGAGATTACCACCGAGGAGATGTTATCTGAGCCACCCCAAAAATTTTGTCCCCATCGAACATCTTACCCTTAGGTAATATTCGAGTATGTTAAGGGTTTATGTAACAAGTCTCTAGAACTATGATTTTGTACATTATTTTTTTATAGAGAATATACATTCAATTTTTATTGTTACTTGATAGAGACTCGCGGAGCATTCCCGAAGAGACCGGCGCGAGATGCAAACCCTAGGGTAGATTTCCGATCCTTCGTAGATTTAGTAGCTGGGAAATCAAGAGATGAGCATTCTGCTCAAGCTTAAGCGATTCCGGAAAGCCAGATTTTCCCTCAACCCTTTTGACATCGTGGGAAACCTGAAATTTCATTCTCAACAAGGGAGGTAAATATGCTTTCTTCTGATTTAAGATTTGTTTTGGTTGGGAGATTCTTTAATTGAAGGCCATCTTTGAAGTATCTTCGCTCTTCCCTTGAGGCGATAGGCTTTGCGGGTTTTCAGCTCGGTCTCCTGAACCCTTCTCACATTATTTTTCTGTTATCATCTGAGGAGGAATATTACATGCTTTGGATCAAGAGGTCACGGTCCTTCGGAGGTTGTTCTTTGAAAATTATCAAGTGGACTCCGGATTTTGATGCTTATACTGAATCCCCCATTGTTCTAATCTGGGTGAGCTTCCCAAGGTTACCCCTTCACCTGTTTAAGTTGGTTGCTTTGTTCCACATTACAAAGCTTATTGGAAGTCCACTGAAATTAGATGTGGCAACAAAAATGCTTACAAGACCTTCAATTGCTAGGATCTGTATTGAGTTAGATGTTTCACAACATCTTCTATCCAGAATTTGGATTCAATCTGGAAATTTTGGATTTTCTCAAGATATAATCTATGAAAGATTGTCGGACTACTCCTCTAAGTGCTTCAGATTGGGACACCCTTCAAGAAATTGTGGCAAATAAAATGACCATCCTAAAAGCTTTAAACCTTTGTGGATAGAAAAGTTTAAATATAATCAAGAAAGCCTTGCTGGCCCTTCTAATTTACTTAGTAAAGAAGTCTATCCTGCGGTTAAGGATATCAAAAAACCCTCTGATTGTGTTATCAAGGAAAGTGATGAAGGAGAAAAGGGTGGTTTGAATTCCCAAGCAGCTAGCTATCAACATTCAGATTTTGTTAATGAAGTTCGTGCTGTTACCTCGCAGTAAGAAAAGCATGAAGCTGAAAAGAATGATATCACACACCCTAACATGAAGGAAGTCTCAATATCTGAGGGTCAGGTGAATAGATATGGCCATACAGATGAGTCTCTCCAGCCCAAGGATGGGGAGGCTTTTCATCTGAATGATCGAAAAGGTAAAAAATTCATCAAGGATTCAGATGGTTTCATCACTCCAACCCCCAAGAAAACAAGAAAACATAGAGGCAGCGTCAATTATGAGAGAACTATCATCACAAGATCTTTTGTGGCCAGAAGTCCTGGCCTTGAGGTGCCTCCACAACCAGTCCCTCTTGAGCCCCTGCCAGATTATTCTGACTGTTCTAACTCCGACACTTGTTGAGGAATGGAAGTTGTTTTAGCATATGGCTGGCTGTATGATTTTCAATGGTTTTTTCTTTTTGGTTGATTTGGTCTCCCTTGAGGTTGCTGGTTTTTGGCAGTTTCACACTCTGAGAAGTTATATTTTAGCTGGCTGGAATTCTTTTATTTCATTTCAGAATGATATCTGAAATTTCAATTTTCATTTTTGAAAAGTTTAAAAATGTCTTCATTGGTTTTTTTGGAAGACTCTCAAAGACATATGCAAAAAAGGCATTCTTCTCTGCTTCAAATGGTCCTGCTTTCAACTCTGAAATTTCAGTTTCACTACTCACTTCTTATCTATTTGCTGCCTATTTTGCATTTCAATGGCTCTGCTGTTCTGTGGAGCTTTTTGAAGCAACTGAAGGATGAATCATATGCTTTATTTCCGGATATGAAAGGATCATATCCTGAATTTCTGTTTATCTTCTTACTTGGTTACTGAATTTTTAAGGAGTTCTCAGTCTGTTTTGAATGTTCTCTGCTTACTGCCCTTGGTAGTGCCTATTCTCACTTTGGTGGATGTTTGGAAATGCTGGACAGCCAGTTCCCAATACATTAAGCAAGTCTCTGGATTTCTAAAAAGTTGTGTGATTACTTTACGCTACAGTTCCTCATCTTATGAAGTTGCACAAGAACCATATTCCTACATGTTATGATTAAAGAGTCCAACCTAATGATGATGCTACTTATCCAAAGAGATTATCCGACTTTGATGGAAACTTATGCTGATACTTTCTTTCTTTATTTTGGTTGCACCTGCTGTCCATCTGATTCTCTTCATGCTGGTTTTTCTCTGATCGATGGTGTTTGATGTTTCTCTAAAACTGGAGCATGGCTCGGTGATGCTCGAGGGAGGATCCCATCTTTTGATGAAGCGTTCAGGATGGAATGGAACATCATGCAGGATGACTGTATGGTGAATCTACTCAAACATTAGGAAGCGCTTGGCTGCTGTAATGGAGTCTCAAATTGAAGAATCACAATTGTGTTCACATTCTGAAGACCTGAATTTTTCCTCTGGTTTTTCTTTGTCATTTACTTGTATTCCCTTTTATTCCCCGCTGGTGTAAATTCATTACACCTCGAGTCTGTACTGCATACATTTTATTTTTAATAAATTCCTTTGGGGGGCATGAAATGGGAAACTAGTACATGTCATTAACCTATTTAAAAAAAATTATTGTTACTTTGTAAATTGTTTTTAAAGAAAAAATAGTATTTTTATTGAATATTCAATTATGAAATCTATATTGATGAAATAATATATTTTTGAATTAAAGAGTATTTTATTAAAATTTCATTACCAAATTACGTTTTATTAAATATTAAATATTGTATAAAATTTATTAATACAATTGTAATTGTTAATTTGGATTGAAATCCTTTTTTGTCAAAATTTATGAATTTTCGATAAATATTGGTATTTATTTTAAAAGTAAATATTTAAATATTTAAACAATTATTTTGATATAATGAATATAAATTTTGGATTTAGGATGTTGAAATTATCTAACAGTTAATTTTATATAATTTTTACGATAGACGATTGTTTTGGGTAAAAATAAAATAATGTTTAATTAAATAATTTTACTTATGACATCATAATTACCCAATTGTTATGTAGTAAAAATAAAATAAATGGTAAGTTCATCGAATATATTATTTAACTTTAAAATAATGTTATTTTATATTTTTTTGATTAATTTTATTTTTTTTAGTGGACCCTCCAAGACTTATAAAATATTATAACTTTTAGAATGATTTCTTTGGGGGTGTGACTCACCTCTATAAAAGAAAGCATAATATTTTACGAAGTTCAACCATAGACATAATAAATAATTTTTTTCAACTACCCTTTGTCAAAAATCAACATAAAAACTCATGGGATGGTTTGTGGTTTGATTAGTTTAATATGTGGTGTCAAAAACCTAAATAATAAAAAATTCCCTCATTTTTACTATATAAACCCACCCATGATCCCACTTATCTTAAATAAAAGCACTTTTAGAATGTCCCTACACTTATATTACATCTCTAAAATCCCCACATGGTGGCCCAATCTCCCAATAAACCTCTATCATGCCCCTCCCAATCCTCTGGGATCACACTTCAATGTAAGGGATATCTACCATTCTCAATTTTATCCAATTTTATCTTTTTTTAAAATGGTGGGGGAAGGCCCCAAATTATTTTATTAAAACTAAAAGTTCATAGAGACATCAAGCAAGCCAAAATCAAAAGCAATCAAAACAGATGGAAGTTTTCAAGAACCCCTTTCTAGGGGACCAATCTTCATTCTGTTTTTCTCCGAAATGATCTTCTCCTTGCTCCGCATCTCGTTCTAGAGATCTATATTGACATTCCCATGCCCATTCCCCCTCCCTCGCCCTCCATTGTATTTGGATTCTATTTCCACAGCTTTTTATAGCAAGGTTTCTATGTCCTCATCAGATCTATCCTCTTGAGACATCTCTCTTCTTTTCATTTCCTCAATTATTTTATCATTCTTCTTTTGGCTTCTTGTTCTAACCTTCTGCCATGCATCCTCTTATACCTCCTCATTGAAATATTTCCCATTCATTGACCACCTCACTTGCGTATCTAGGGTGCTCAGTCCCTGCACACTAACCACAACATGTTGATCATATGTAACTTCCAATGATGTACCCACCTTCTTATCATCTGAAGGAGTGGTTTGAGAATCTAGCTCTTGAATTTCTATTTGGTCAGCCTCCACTTCTGGTAAATCGGAATGTGTATGAGAGTCCATTCTTTCATTTCCAGCCACTACTAGTGGTTCTGATATTAAAGAAGGAAGCTCAGTTTTCCCAAAAGATCTAGGTGTAGCAACCAGGGTGGTCAGCTTTGAGGGAGTGACCGAGGCAGAGTCCTGTTGTGTAACAATTCCTGCCTCATTTTGAGTCTCATCTTGAATAGACACCAAATCAACACTAGGAGGGACTTGGGATGCATCCTTGGTACCAGAACAAGCATGAAATGCAGCTTGATCATCTCGCTGAACATCAGTGATAATCTGTACAACATAAGCAGGGTTAGACTCAACATCTTGAGCTGTATCAACATCCAAAATATGACATATTTCTGAATTAACGGTATTAGAAATAGACAAGGTATGGGTCTCCATGTGTCCCTCTTCCACAACATCTGCCTAGGATCTTTTAATTTTCCCAGGGGTCAAATTTTCACTGGCATCCACTGGAATTGTATCAGCAGATTGTCCATTCACTATAGGATTATTCTTAGATAAATGCATCTTAGTTTGAACCTGCGTAAAGCCAGGTTTCTCCAATTGAATTTTGGAGCATGTTTTAGAATCATTCCCCTGAAGTGATCAAATCATTAAAGTCATATGCCTTATGCAATTAGATTCATCATGTCCTATAAGTTTCCAATCCAAACAGAATTTAGGTAAGATTTCATACTCAATTTTCAGCACTAATTCATCATCATCAGTTGATAAGCTAACTCTATCAATCAATTTGGAACAATGATCAACTTCTACAAGACATCTTTCAATGTTTCCATACCTATCTACTTTAGTCTCTCTATCCATCCTGATTGGAACACCAATAGATAAGGCTATATCATAGAGAATCCTAGGATGCCACAGTATCGAATTTAGGCCAAAAATTTTAATCCAAAACTGTGCTGCAGTGTTACTAATTTCAATTGGGTTGAATGTTCTATCCCATTCTCTAATGTGTAGAGCTTCAGGCTTGAAAGAAAGTGAGCTGAAGCCCCATGATTGTAGCTTGAGATCCTCCGAGGGGACGAGCAAGTGGTAGACTCCCTTCCTCAGGGATACACATTTCCAGAAGATGAAACCCAAGATCTCGGAATGTCGTTTTTCGAGGTAAACCATCTTCCACAGTTTTGATCCCTTCGGAAGAATCAGTCTAGAAATTATTGAGTGGGCCCCCAAATCTAATCTCTCATCAACCAGATCCGAATCCGCCTTGACATGGGCCACCGAACCCTTCTTTCTGATTCCTGCAAATGAACCCTTAAAATGGGAATAGGAAAAGTTGTTATCACTAACCCCGAGCTACCGCTCCCTGAAAATTTCTGCTTTCTTTGAATCTACACCATTTGAAGCGCTAAGATCATTCTTGTGAGAGTTGAATCTATCTGGATTTAAGAATAGATCTGCCATATTTAGTTGATTCAGCGAGCATGGAAAGCCTAGTCTTCATTCTGCGTCACGAGCTCCAGCCGGTTCCTCGACATCCTCCCCCCTTATCAAAATTTATATATATTGTTATGCCATTCTATTTTCAATTATAAAATCATAGTTATGATTTAGAACTTCCTCATTAATCCATTCTTATATGTTTAATGATTATATGCCTCTTTCACTCTCGTTAATGCCTCCCATGTACACACATTATCATGCCAAAATTCTGTAATGAATTTCTCTTCTCTCATTTACCTTCATGTAATTATTTTTAATTATGAATCTAAATTCCAATAAATTTGTCTATAAATGTTTATATATGACCACCTTACTGTACATTTTATGAAAATATTGTGATACACCCATTTAACTCTCATCAACCATTTTTATCAATTCTTTTGTCACACTATTATGTGGTAAAAATGCACTGTGATTTTCAAAGACAATGTCATTATGTAGTAAATACCATTCCCACTTCTCTATTAAGGGTATTCACCTTTATTCACATTTAATTATTTATTATAGAGTTTCATGAATTAATTCCACATTCTTTTATCATGGAATATATAATTATGTTTAATTAATCCCTGTTTTATGATCCATGTGGCACACTTATACATAAAATGAAATGATTAAGAGGGGTGCACCCAGATAGTGCTCCAATGCACTGGGTAATTATTATTATCATGATACGTCATGTGTAATGAGGGTTTACACATGATAATTCATGTGAAATTAGGGTTTAATCATGATCCATGGGAAATGAACCATTGCTCATGATAATATCATGATATATGTTTTCGTCACATATCCATGTTTGATAATCATGAAATATCATGATTTATTATCATGTTTCATTTATTCCCAATTGATATGATTATTTCCTTACATTTATATTATTCTTCATGTTATTTTTTATTTACTCCCTTACAATGATTTATATCTTACACTTTTCTTAGGAATGTCTCTAGGTTATCCCATACAATGCTATGTACGAAGGAATGTGTGGTCATGTAAAAGACGTTTTTGGTATAAATGTTTATTTCAGGTTTTCAGTAGTTATGTAATGTTACTAAGCCTCAATGAATCTAGACCAATATTTATTCAATGTTTTATCAAGTGACAATTTTATGTAATAAATTACTTTTTTGTGTGAAATAATGATAATGGTTGTTATTAATGGGCTATTATAACATGATCATGATCATTTTATCATTATTCAATTCATATCAATCAACATAAACATGAATAATGACATAAATAATAGAATTTTATAATCCATAAATTGTATGGAAATAAAGAACATATTCCATGAAATAATAATATAATAACAGGTCATGGAACTATGGAAGACACTTAAAGATGTAAAAAACTTTGTCAAGTATTCATATCATGACCTTTCTAATATGTCGTCTTGGGATAATAACCCATGTACCTACATCATGCATGTGATTTCATCCTTTGAACCCCATTATTTTGGGATAGGGAATTCCTCCCACATGCCCTCTTGTTTTAGGTGTGGGATTTCCCACCGTGTACCCTATTGTTTCGAGCTTGGGATGTACTTCTGTATACCCTCTTATTTCATGCATGGGATTCCATTCATTTTAAATTTTGATATCATAAACATTAATCAAAATCTAATTTATTATATGGAGATATTTATCAACCATCTCATTGTTAAATAATACATAAAAGTGACATGATATCATAAATAATAATTTTAGAACCCATGAAATAATATGGGTGTCATTAACATGTTTCCATATCAAAACCTATAGAAGAAAATAGAGGTTTCATAATAAATTAATCATTTCATAACCCATGAAAGGAAGTATGATTCCAAATAATATCACCTACGGAAGATAAATTAGTTTAATAATAATGATTCCATAAAAACCTAAAACATTAATGAATTAGTAGGAATTGAACCGTTAGAACATCTGTTATATTGAAAAGTGTAACATCTACATGTGTTATCTTAGAATGAAAAATTACATGGAAATATATGTTGAAACATTTCATGAGGAAAATATCTTTTATACTTTGAGAAAGGGATATTTAAAACATAAAAACCATTTCATTCCATTTTATTAGAAATAATTTTAGAAAACTATATGTAACGATTTCAAAACCTTTTGGAATCCCTTTTCGTTGAAAAAATGTAGAGAGAGCATGAAAATGTTTTCTACACCATATCTATTAAAAACATATAAATGTATTTTAGAAACATTTTTCAAATCCTTTATTTTAAAATGCATTTTAATCTTATAAATGTGGCCAGAGATAATTTTTAAAACAATTTTCCTTGAAAACATATGAAATCAGTGTTTTAATACATTTTGAAAACCAATTTCCTTAATAATAAAATAAAATAATTCTATATCAAAAAACACTTTCCTTGATAATACATTAAAAACATATAAAGAAATCATGATTGATTTTTGAAAACCATATCATTGAAAATTATTTTTTTAAAAAAATCTTCTTTATAATTAACCATTTAATCATGAGAATTATGCATTATAGAAATAATGGTGGGTAAAAACATACCTATCATATGAGGTAACAATAACATTCGGTTTACAAGTTAAATGATTAAAAAAATGCCTTGTTGGGAATGTGCCAATATGATAATTTGGAAAATATTATTAAATGAAACAAACGAGAAAATTAAATTAAATGTTATATGATAATAGTAAAATATTATTGGAAACCCTTTTTAGAAAAAATAATTTTTTATGGAATACAATTTTCTGACCAAAGAGAGGGTAATTCCAGCCTTTCATAAAAATATTTTATTAAATATATTATGTACCGAAGTGTATAAAAATGGAACCAATTAAAAAATGTAGCAAGAGGAACTATAGAATATTAAAATTCATTAATTTTGTTGTAATAAGTTTTATAATATTTCAACAATGTGTGAATAATCATAAACAATATATAATATTTATGAGATTATTTCAATATACTATTATCACATAGAAGCCATTAAAAATTCCACCCTTGTAATAAGGTGAAATTAAATAAAGCATAAAATTTCATGAAATGAAATATATTCGATGATATAACATTTCAATTGAATTTATATACACCTAAAACATAATGTACGTGCATAATATAACATGTTTCTCAGAGATGGAAAATTGAGACAAAATTGTCTTATTTATTTGGTAGATTTTGAAACAATTACCTCATTAAATAAATATTTTATAGTGAAAATATAAATATCCATAGATTTATTAATAATCATCATTTAATACATCCATGGGTAGTATACACACTACATAATGGAATGGGAGGTGAACAAATCATCTTTCTTAAGGAAATATAAAGTGAGATGAAATCCCCAAACATTGTTTCCTAACTCTAATAAAACTCTAAATACCTCATGTATACAAAATATAATTTCATTATAAATATATCAAAAAACTATATTCTTATATCTAATAGCTGTTTGTTTTAACTATGACATTAAATTATTGTATTTTTAACAATATTATGGTATTGTTTCAATTCGGGTAGTATTACCTTTGTTCAATGCATGTGTCTTAATTTATTATGAATTTAGTCATTATAATTATATCATGATTTTCAGAATGTAAGACATGAATAAATTTTTTTTTATTCAGTATGTGTATATTATAATAATTTAAATAATATATTAATTTGAAATGGAACACACCATTCATAGAGACGGTTTGTTGTACATACACATGAACGTTTTTTCCGTTTAATTGTCAAATTGGAACAAAGTAAGTAATATATATATATATATAATTATACTAGTTAAAATATTTTATCATAAATATCATTAATTTTTATTTAACCCATTATAATTAAATTCCATGTAGTGTTTCAATGAATCACAACACTTTTATGTGGTGACAGTCCACATTTCCTAAAACCATGTTATCGTATTTATATAAAAAATAAAGTATAAATATATTTGTAGTAAGATAATTATAGAATCATAAAAACATAATATCTATAATATATTTAACATATTAATATATTAAAAATAATAATTTCTACCATGACATGTGTTAATGAAAAAATAAACATTCATCGTTTCGTGAGGCGGTTGTTCAATGTACAAGTAAATTGTGTGTCTGTTAAAAATTATAGGGAGGTGTGGGAAAGTGTATGTATAACCCTTATCATAAAAAAATATTATTATATTTAATACTGTGGTTTCTAGTTATAAATATATTGGAGGTTTGGAGAACAAAAATAAGATAAACGTTATTGAGAGAAGACGTTACCTCTTAATTGGGTAATTCCTTTGGTTTATGACATTATGCTTACTTGGATTGCTTTCTTCGCAATGGGAGGCTTGTAAGTGGAATGTAGGGATTTTTGGAAGTGTATTCTATAGAGATGAGCCAATCATATCTGGTTTAAGAAGTGATATTAATTGGGACATTTAATGGATTTTTATAAGGGAAATTGCACACATGGAATTTTTGAAAACAACATAGTTCTACCAAGGTTTATACATAAATTAATGTACTAAAAAACCAAGTAAACTATATATTGGAAGGTTTATGGTTGAATATTGGCTATAAAATGGGGTTTTGAGAAGTTTATATGTCATTTTTTATCATAAATTTATGGATTATTAAGTTGTTATCATAATTTGTTTTCATAAAAATTCTAATTAATTTTTATTAATTTCATTATTATTTTGTGTAAAAAACTAAATTAATCTTATTATAAATTAAAAATTAGGCTTATTAAAAATATGGAATCTATTTTTCCAAATTATTGTAATTTAATTGACATAAATAAAATGAAACATTGTCCTATAGATGGGACAACACATTGATGATGTAAAGAAAAAACGGTCAAAAGTTTGCAATGTTTTTATAACAAATTTGAAATTGAAATTGATAAAAATTAAATTAAATTTATTAATATATAAAATTATTTTCTAGTTAAATTTTAAAACCAATTTAAAATATAATTTAAACTTATAAATTAAATAAAAAAAAATAAATTCTAATTAAAATATAGTATTATTAAATATTCATTAAAAATTAAATCCACTATGAAAAATAAGAAAAATTTATCCTAAACTAATTTTTATGTTCAAATATAAAATATTGTGATTATTTATAAATTTTATATCTATATAATATCATAAAATTGTATTTTAAATGAAATCTCTACTAAAAGGCTGTAAAACTACGTTTATAAAAAAATGGTTTATATGTATAACGTTGGTTATTCCTTATATAATATCTAACAAATATATTGAATGATTATAGGAATTATTTTTTGAATATATAAAATATAAATTTAATTTATTTATTTCACTTTTACTAATCAAATTAAATTATTTGAATATATCTCCTTTCTCAAATAAAAATATAATTTTATAAAATCAGTACCATTATATTCATTTGGTTTCTATATATACTTGTAATTATTACATAATCGATTAATTCAACTATCTATATTCATATGTTGGCTAATCCTATATGCATATCTTTAATGACTATTTTATGTCATACTAAATAATAATATTTTAATGATTAATTATTGTTTGGTAGCACCCGATCTTGTGTTTTATGCAAGCCACCAACGAATGTTAGTCTTATGTATAACAAAATCCGACCTCAATGTTTTATGTAGAGATTGATAAAAAAGAATTTATTTAGAGAACACAATTAACTTTTTCGTTCCAATAGGTCTTCTCATTAATAATTATTTAATATAAAATAAACAATTTTTAGTGAATCTATGAAATAAAAAATAAGAAAATGTATTAATTAACTAAATAATTTAAAAAAACCATTGGTGATACAAAAATTATAATATCTATACATCAAAATGTTTAAAAATATGTATACATGAAAATATTCAATAAATTCGATTACCTGATGGGTTCTCATGTGTACAACTAACTGATGAAGAACATTTTCCAATTTTATAATATAAATTAACATTATAAAATGTTCCTTTTTAAAACTCTCAGTCTAGTATATCATTATGGAATCAAACATTCGATGGAATCACATTTTTTTATTCTCATATGTCTGATAGAACATTTACTGATCATATTATGTTAGCAAAATAATATTTTCAGTATAAATGATCATCATTATTCTCTGATTATTGAGAATTTGATGTTCCAATCTAGTAGAAAAATGATAATTAAGTATCTAATTAACCTTATACACCATAGTTGGATCAACATTGAACCTGTATTTTTTATGATCTCCTAACATATTTCCAATGATATAGAAACCATTCATTCTTCATTAGTTTCAATGACTCCTTTATATTAAATGTTTTCTATTGAATATTTTTCAGATGTAGTCGATCTAAAAGCATTCATACAATAACATGTTCTGTGGGTTTTTATCTAAAAACATTATAATAAATGAAATAATAAATTTTCAATTTCAAATTTCTACAACATATACATTCAATATTTTATTCCCCTCGGATTGTTAACATTAGCATAATAATTCCTCAATAGTAAACAAATCATTCATTTGGAACATTATAATAACTATTTATTTGATAACTCCAGAAAATATATTTGAGGGACTTAAACTATTAGAATACATTCCATTAAAGTATATACTTTTTTTCAACTTCACTAAATCATAGTTTCAACTATGTTGAACAGAAAACATCAAAAATTATATGAAAAACAGTATACCCTTAATTTTATAAACTTATATAGAATTATATAGGATCATGAGTATGTTCATAATTTTATAAAATGATTAATTTCACAACAATTAATGAATTTGATTAGAATGTTTCATTAAATTATTATCAAAATCATCTTCATAGGACTAAAAACTCTTTCATTTATAAAATAAAAAATTATTCAAAAATAAAATATGTTTGAAACAAATCCCAAAATCATTGTAAAAAATTCAAATGATCATCCATCTCACTCTTGGGGTTTAAAAAAAAAATACATAATATGTCTTTTGTAAAAAAATAAAACTATATCCTTCTCATCGAGAATGTCTTAACTGAAAAAAAATATCATGGTTTAGTGGAAATTTATGAAACCACAAATAAAAAATTAAAATATTTTAGTGGGTTTTTTAATTAATGTTTCTAAATTTCAACACATTATTTAAAAATACACTTTATATGTGAGCCCCCCATTAAAACCTAATAATCCCCCCACCACCGCCATCTTATGCTACCAAAATCCCTCTCCTCTGCTACTTTTATACCATATCTGGTGGTCAGGTATCATGTAACCCTCATTATTGCACACGTTTCCACCCCATAACTCCTCACTGTCACCCTTCTAGGTGCTACAAATTCACTTAATACCACTCTAATACCTCACCCTCAACCTCACTGGCTTTCCAGTTTCCCAAAACCCCCCATCCCTCTACATCAACGGCTTTCCAGTTTCCCCTGATCCCTCCTCCCCCTCCCAATCACCCTCACACTCACTACATGTATCCCCATCTCCCATGATCCAACCCTACCATCCCCTTATCCCCTTCTCCCTTTGATTTCAATTAGTGATATACAATCATGTATTCAAATTTTATTCTCCTCTCATATTTCATTCCCCCAAATTTTGTTTTTTATTACAAAAATGACACCATTTCATTTTGGTGATATGATTATGGTTTAGGGATGATAAATGATGTTTATTTTGGTTATCTATATATCAGGGGTTATTTATTGGATCAATTATGCATTCTATGAAAATTTATAGGTTTTAGAGGTTTCCACTCGACACAATGAAATAATCTATTTGTAATTCACTTATAATGTATGATTTTCCATTTAAATTTTTTTTAGATATTTGTTATAAAAGGGTGAGTTGTTTGATTCATGATCATATTTTTAAGCATGTTTATGAATATGAAACATTGTTTATATTCCATTAAAATTAATTTCATGGTGTGGAAATAAAATAAAAATCCGAATATATGTAATTCAATCATGGTAATAACCTTAGGGGGTGAATAACAATATTTCACAATCATTATCTTCATAAATATTACATATTATTATTATTATAAATTATTTTACATGGAATAGTATATATGAAATTAAATAATAATATAAATTCTAGTAAAATATGATTCCACAAATTTTGTATAATATAATATGAATTAAAATACAATAAATAACACAAGCCATAGTTTTCCTCTCATTAAATTTTTTTACAGTAATATTTTTGAAATATATGTTCTGAAGATAATTTTATTTCATTAACAAATAGTAATTCCAAGGAAGAAGAATTTCAATGATCCTAGTGAACTCACAATTGATTTTCCCTAGACTACACACAAACCATATGATTCATTTGTCCTCTCCTAATAGCATTTTAGACTCCCTCTTTCATCCTCGGTCAGTGTCTGCCACACCCTCATCCATTCTATCAGCATCTAGCACACTCAGCATGATGATACCATCAGCATCTAGGACATCTCATCCCCATTCACTAGGTTAAACTATACTGTAATAGATCTTCACTCCTACTTCTTCACCAAGATTTTGGATGGTAACAATTGTAGGTAGAAATTTATATGAGAATATTGTTATTGAAAATTTTAACTTCTAAATATTTTTCAATAAAGGGTTGAAACAATTACACTATAATGATGAATATGAATAGTTTCGGTTTCTGGTATCTGAATTGAATGAATATAATTGTCCCATTTGACATTCATGACATCCCAATGGATTAGTTTGTAGCTTTATTTTTCCAAATTCAGATCTATATTGCATCGTAGTTTGTCACCCTTCTGATTAACTATTTTTATTGGTGGTATATGCATCTTTAATTGAATAATAGATCATTTAATTCTGAGAGAGAGTTATTTTTCATGCATTATAGTGTAATTTAATTTCAATATTCTATGAAATTATAATATTTTATACATTATTCTCTTCACACATATTTTATTCCACTTTATTATTGCTAATCTTATCGAAAGAAATTTGACAATGAAATTTTTGAAAAATAAATAGATATATTTTAAAAGGATGTTATAGTATTAATTAAATGATATATCATCTACCTCGTAGAAGCAATATGATAAGGTACCTAATATGGTACCTAGATTGCAGTGTAAGGTTTTTTTGGTAGGCATCATCATGAGAGGAATACGTTATTAAAATATATATTGTTATATTAATCACATTATAATTTTATATATGAATAAGATAATTAAATGAAACCAAATACAATAATATTTAATTATTTTTTATTTATTTCCTGAAATTTAAAGGAAAAAAGCAACATGTTGATCAAAATTATTCATCCACCACACTGTCAGGTAAAATATTCTTTCTAGAAAAAATTTCATGTTGGTATATTTTCATTAGTTTAAATGTTTCTAAAAGATCATTATATGAATAATATATTAATTTATTTACTTATATTTTTAATGTATTTAAATAATTTTGGGAACCATGTCACCCGAAAGGATTTTTTTTGGTTGTTTATATAGGATCTTATGGGATTTATGTTAATTATTCTACCAATGAACTTGGGGTTTGAAATAATTTTTTATTTTAATAACATATTTAATTTTTTTAAATGTTAATATGTTTTGATTT
The DNA here is from genome assembly GCA_963277665.1 of Viscum album. Taxonomy (NCBI): domain Eukaryota; kingdom Viridiplantae; phylum Streptophyta; class Magnoliopsida; order Santalales; family Viscaceae; genus Viscum; species Viscum album. The sequence continues at coordinate 1,487,836,853 of OY728129.1, forward strand.
AAATATGAAGGATATTTTATTTAAAGGTAAAAATAATTGAAAATTGGGATGCCAGTCACATATATTCCTTCTCGGTCTCCTAGGATCATCCCGACGGTCAATTCCTTCAGAATGATCATCCTGGTGACGTGTGGATTACAGTTTTGGGACTATTAATATCTATGGTCATTAGAAGGCCACAAAATATTACAGTTGTATCTCCTCCCAGTTGTAGTAACTCCCAACCTCAAGATGAATTGAGGTATTGTTTCCAATGAAAATAATAATTTATGAACATGGGGGTCATATAAGTATTCAAGATACAAAGGTCATTTCTTTATTAAAATCATTGAATGATTTATATTTTAAAATAATTATATGTTTCATTGGTGATATTATGTTGATTGACAGAATGAGTGAAAAGTAAAATCATGCAACATAATAATACTTAAGTACACAACCATTTATTAGATATGAATTAATGCTTAAATAAAAAAACTATTTAATTTTCGAGATAATAGTCCAATATATTCCGTTACCAGGGATTAGAGATGGAGACAAAGACAATATCTATCAGTGCTCATCAGTTAGTGATTTCAGTTGCCATTAGATTCAGTAAATACGTGTACCTAGTATGCTAAAAAAAAATAATAATATATTTATTGGGAAACCATGTTAAGGTTTCTAAAATGGGATATCTTAATTTAATATACATTTCATGTGAATATAAAATTGGTTTGTTTTCATTGTTTTATTCCAAAATTTACATTATAATCATTATTCCTAGGATATACCTGTTTTTTATTCAATACTCATTCAAATACCAACTACTATTGTTATTTGACAAATCAATAGTCTCATTAAAAAATTTGTGAGCAATATTCCGTTTTGACTTCAACATGGGAATTCAACATGTATTACTAGGATAACTAACCGTGCCTATGAGATTGCATCTAGATATCCTCCTAGTATTTTACTTATCTGTGAAACATATATATTATTAGCTCTAATATCCCCTCATGGTTGTATGAAGGTAATTATATATGTTGATAATGAATATAACAATGAAATTAATATCAAGTTAGCTTCCATCAACTATTAATTTATTCTTCAAAATTTTCATATCTTCATAAAAGGTTTCTACATATATAATAGAAGAAAACATCCATTAAACTATTTTATTCATAGGGATAATATTTCCATCAACGTATACACTCTAAAAAATTCGTCACTGTTAGTAATATTACATTAAATATTAGTTAATTAAATAATGTACCATAATAATTCTGAAAATGAGTTTCTTTAATAATTACTTTCAATAAGATGAACCATATACATCAAAAATTAACTTATTTTTGAAAATATTATTCTCGGTGTAGTATTATTAATGAATGAAACATCATTTACCATAATAAATATTATTTATTGTGGATAAAAAATTAGAGATCATTCAATTTTATTCTCTTAAAATTGCATTGAAACTCCAAAAAACATCACAAATTTTGTCCATAATAAATATTGAGTGCATTCATATTACCTAAAAAACAATTGATAAAAAAATAGAATAAAAACTAAGTAGGTATTATATATATATACTATATTAATCACCATCCATAAAAAAAATAATCTAATGCATAGATATTATTTGAAGGTATTTATGTCACTTTTATATAAACATTATGATGTTTTCAATTAAAAAAAATTAATTGTGATAAATTATTCTTAATAATATTGTCACCTAATAACATAAGTGTTATAGTGAAAGAAATCATAGAATTTATATTGAAGTTTCATATTTTTGTGTTACATCCCCTATAAAATTATTATCCATATATATTAATGAATGGGGATATTTGGGAATTATAGTCATTTTAATCTATAAGAGGGTCTATTTTCTACCAATTGAAAGAAACACCTGACACTCAATTTTTTAAAAGTTGGTTTCCCAAATTCAATTATAAAAATATCAAATCTCAGGTTAGGAATGTCTTAATTTTATGGTGAATCTATAATTCCTAAAAATAAGAAAGGTTTTAATGTGGGAAATAAATTTTCATATTTAAAGATAATAAATAATTTTCATTATTTATCATTTTTATTTACTTAATATTTTATCTTGAATATTATTTATCTCATCTATACAATCTAAATAAAATATGTATAATTATAAAATTATGATATAATTATAAAATAATGTCATATGAATTAAAACACACTATAATTGTTCATGATGATATGAAATTATATACAACTCAAATCTATTTTTTGATGGATTTCTCTGCTCTGATCATATAACCTTGTCTATTTCAATGTTCATAAACATAGTTGGCATGAATGGAAGAACCAATACAAAAAATTATATTATATAACATCTCACATGTCCATGGTTTTCATGAACCCCAATCCCTTAGTTTCTATCAGTACTCTAGATATTGTTTGCATCTTCATCTAAACCAATATAGAAAGCAATTATATGAAATAGTACTCCAAATCGTGTTAGGATCACACTACTCATTCCATAAGTAACCCAAATAAAATACATGAATAGATAATATCAAAATAAAATTAATTAGACACTCTAAAAAATGAAAATATTAAACATTCTAATGACTAACATAAAATGACATGGGTTCTAACATGATAATAAAACACCAAAAACTAAATTATACACAAGATATGGTTGTTACAATCACAAACTCGTCTTCTTTAACATTTTCACTAAATCATAATGATTCCACGACATTTTCATTATATTAAAATTATATAATTTATTATAGAGTGACATATGTTTAAATATATTGTTCCCTAGTCTATGTCATGCTTACAGTCACCCCACTTGTTTTCCGTTCAACCATTTATATTGCATGAATCTCAAATGAATTGTACATTTTGGCCTAACAAAAAACATAAACTGTATAGGAGATTTTTATAGATTTATTCTTGTTAATTAATTGTTGGTTATTAATATATCTATATTAATAATTTTTATATTATTTTTTTATTGAACACAAATTTTTATGATTATGTTTTTATTATACTAGATTATTATTTTTACTATATGCATAATGAAAAATTATTTTTTTCTATTCTGGGAACTCAGTTTATGCAACTCACTTTTCCTAAAAGTTATATTTAGCGGCAATATAAAGAGAAACTATTTATGAGTAAATATTTTTTATGGTGGTTTAAAATTTTTATGTATATTACTGATAAATATTTTCGGATGGTTTAAACATCCACTACATACTATAAATTTTAAATGTGGTTTAAACAAATCAATAAACTTGATATTTTTGAGTGGGGAAACTTACAGTTCTCAAAAACCAATACTAATGGGATGAAATAGATTCCAGTTTGATGAATATGCCAAATTTAACAGTTATTTTCGGAAACCATCACAAAGTTGTACGGAAGTGGTTTTTATGACCACTCGATAAAAAAATATTCCACGATTAACAGATTCTGTTGTACTATGACACAGTACTACTAGATAAAAAATGGTTTTGATGTATTTACTTCAATCATTGATATGAATTTTTATTTTCATGATAATATTAAATGCTCCAAAATTTATTTGCCCTTTTTTTTTATAATAAAATTACTTTTTTAATCAAAAAAATATATATTATATAGTTAATATATAGTAATACATTCTATACCCCTTGAAAACAAAATCCAATGTATCATTGGAATATATATTCTTAAAAAAATTATAATTTCATTGGTGGATTATGAACATGTAGTTGGAGCCTCAATTCCACAAATCCTTCCCTTTTCATATTTTTCTGAAAACATAATATATTTGATAATTCATTGAAATATGCCTAACAATATTAGCACAATCATCAACATATAATTTTAAAATATCACACATCATACCAATTTGTTTTTATCAAGAATCTTGTGTGAGGTTTTTAGAAAAATCCATGTAACTTTGATTACTATAAAGAATATTTAATGGTTTCACAAACTTTTCCCAAACATATGCTAAATAACTTTTACCCACATCATTAGTATACTAAACTTGTTGGTGGAAATATATTCATATTCTATTTTAATTAATGTATCATAAAAATGTTTTATACTATACTACTTCAGAAAAAATTTCTCGAATAATAATTCTCGTCTTGATGTTTATTTTTAATTATTTTAATCTATATCCCAATATTTCTCACAATTCCTAATAATTTCCTCCTCATTAGTTCATCAACAAATCCAGAAACAATTTTATGTTCCTTTTAAGTTCAATTTTTACTGAAACCAACATATACGATTTCATTTTATATGAATGATATTTTCATTAAATTTTATAACACAAAAAGTGTATAGTATTGAAGTAGTAAGATGGAGTGTGCTTCCAATAAATTTTTTGGAAGTCATTTTGATTCACACATTTCACAATTTCATCTCTAATAAACATCATACAAGTAAGGAAATGTATGAAATTTTTTTTTGAATATGGAATACCATTTTTTCCACTAACTCATTCGAATTATTTTTCTCAAAGAGAATGAATTGTGATCAATTTTATAGTAATTTAAAATGAGAAAAATGTTACATATCTATGAATTTACAAAACAATTTTTTTCATAAAATTTATGGAAAATTATTAACAAATATTATAAATTAATCCTGATAAATAACAAAAATAACATAAAAAAGATAAGGTACCTATACTCTTCCTCATCATGATCATGTTTCTTTCATATTTTCCATTAAAAAATTATCTTCTCCAGGAATCATTCTTGTATTGAGTACCATGTTCGAGGAATCTATTATAACCCATACAAGTAATTAATTAATTTATATACCATAGTTCCATATTTATAATATGTAAATATAGTAGATTACTTAATTGACACTTATTGATTAATCTACCCATTTATGAGAAACTAATAAATATATATATCAAATAGAATATTTAGTTTTGATTTTTAGTCACTGTCAAAAATATTCTTATAGATACTTATATCAAAACTGGTGAAATGTCTACATCAAAATCATCAACTTCTGCTAGGATTGATAATTTTATTCGTGAGAAGAATTATTTGATGAAACACTATAATGTTCATTGAGATAATTTATAAACATTCACTTTTTCACTATAACATGTTTTGAATTTTGTCAGGGAACAATATACCAGGAGTCATTTTCCCCATTTCATCTAACTATTCTTTTAATGATTTTATCCCTTATTAATATTAATCTATCATTGAAATTGAATTTGGTTACACCTATGAGATAGGTGGTATCTGATGATCTAATCTAAAATTTTTAACTGGTAAAAAAAATAATTATTATTTCTTATGATGTTATCTAATTCAACCTTTTTGTGTAATGTTCGTTTGTTGATGATTTTCTCCTAGTATTATTTTCCTAATTTCTGGATTAATTTGAATTAAAATATTAATCATTAGGCTTAAAGTCATCTTCATTCCCATTATCTTCATTGTACATCAACATTCTATCTTTCATAACATCTACCTTATCATCTTCAAAAAACTGTTAAGGATGAATGATTTTTAATGAAATTTAAATCAACAGAATCAATCATAATTTTAGGATATTTATTCTAACAATTTTAATTTAATTCATTAACTGAATATCACAAAAAAAATCCAGGCATCATCTTTTTTTCATAAAAGAATATTAAATCCTTATGTTTTTCTTTCACTAGCATGGAATCCAAAAAATAATGATGTATTCCACCATGGTAATTTTCTTATATCTCTAAAGGTGTCATTTTATATTCTAACCCAATAAATTTTTATTTGAATATTAATAGTGATACAAGCCCCTTGTCTCTAAAATAAATTATAAATCTTGTTTTCATAAAGTATTATTATTTCCCATTCTATTAAACACACACATATTTTTCAATTCACTACACCATTTTCTGGAGGAGTGAAAGGTGAAATGTATTGGTTTCTAATTATATGATTCTTAGATAAATCTTATAATAATTAATTCTTTTCTCTTTTACAATATATATCTTGTCATTCAATAAATTGACACCAATTTCATTCAAAATATCCCTTTTAAAACATCTTAACATATCTATAGTGTCTGATTTTAGTTTTATAATTCTTATGTTACTCATATGAGGGAATTCATTAATATTAGTAACCAATTAATAATCACCTCTTATTGATTTTTGTATCATAAACACACAAATAGCAGAGTTTATGAGGTCAAGGGATTTTTTTATTAGATTTCATATTACTCAAGTTGTCCACAAACCATTATTCCTTTTTTGGAATGTTAGGAAATCAACGTATTTAATCAAATTCAGTTACAGTATTTTTCACACTGCACCATCTATTGAAAGTGCTATTGTAATTTTTATCCAAGATTCCCCTTTCTATAGTTCCACAGCATACATTCCTCATCATCGATTAAGTAACATGAATTTCATTGGTCTTCAATCAGACATTGATTTAATCTAGTTCTTTCCATTTTTCTGAATAATTTTCAATCATTCAAATTTCGAATGATCCAAGAATCTATTATAAATATTAATATTTTAGCTTCATTAAAATTATAGATAACACTAATTAACTATATCTTAATCCCCTATAAATGAAAAACATATTTCATTTTCATTTTCTGATATTCAATATAAACTATTAAAATTTGATTTATTATCTGTGAATTATTCTATCTAAAAGTAACTAATCCTTAATAATGTCCTAAAATGACTTTCATGAAATTTTTATCAATTATCAGATGTGATGGGAAACCCTAATAAAGGGTCCAATGTTAGTTTCCTTTTCAATATTTTATAGTAGTCACAACAGTAAAATCTATTCAATAAATCTTCTTTTGTTTACATACATTTACTTTTATATAATAAGAACGTTTTCATAGAATCATTATCATAAATAACTCATTTTAATGACCATGTTAGTTTCACCATATGAAAAATTATTATATGCAGCTAAATCAGATTGTATTAGGTAATTTTTTATCTTATGATATCTTTTATTTTCATTATTTATAAATCTTAACAAATAATAACAATTTTCATTCACTGTTTATCCTCAATATATCAATAATATTTCCATCAAAGGACATGTTATTCAATGAATTGTATTCATTTTCATATATATTCCACAAAACCAACAATATTAATTAAACAATTAACTTTTAAAGAACCATTTAATTTTTCTATAATGATCGTTTGAGGAACAACATAACATACAACAAAAAATTTCCCTAGGTTTAATGAAAATTTATTCATATAGTTATTTTTTATGTCTATTGATGTGACTTTGTTCTCATATCCATTAGCATCCCAAGATTTAACATCATTTTTGGTAACTCGTAAAATGGTTTATAATCAAATAAACAATTAGGTATAATGATTGTAGATTTTACTTCATTCTTAAAATGAGTTCTTTCTATATCATCATATGTTGTATCCTTTACCTCATTTTATTGGTTGAAAATATTTCTCATCTTCATAATGATACATTTTTATTCATTGAATCTAAATTGAGTTTTAAAAAGATAAACTACCTTAATAGAACGTTTCATAACATGATATTCCTCCATCATTCGTTATTCTACAAAATTCAACTTCTAGTTCTAAATCTCTTCATTAAACACATCATTATTTCAGTGAATAATTCTTTTAGTACATTTTGTATCACAATTTTTTTCACCAATATTCTAGCATTTTATTGAGTTTTTTGTTTTTCACAAAACATGCTACATATTATGATGTCAACCAATAATCCCTATAAGACTCTTCACATTATTATTCATTGCAGCGTGTTGTATCTTTTTTATCCTAGAAATATCAATTAATGTTCAAAAAATATATGGAATTATATTTTTGATGAAATGTTGTCTGTAGATTCAGAATCAACATTCTTACATAACATACTTCTTCAATTATCCATAGTGAAACATTTTGGACTTCTTGTCAATTTATTGTATCTAATATATGTTTTTATCCAGTTAATGAAATAATGATTATATTCATAATTATCTATATATTATCTAACTTTTTTAATTGGATAATTCTATGTAAAATTTCCTATTACTCTACAATCAAAATATTTTAGTGGGAGTTTTATTATGTAATTTTCAATACATTTTATAAAAATTATCGGATATGACACACATAATTATTTCATTTTCTTTACAAGTAAATTATTAATATACTGATTGAACAGTTACAACTATCTCATGTTGAGGTTCAAAAATTTTCTATTTATTCATAGACCCTATAGACATTTCTTATTTAAATTTCGTTTTAAATTCTTGTGATTTCCTTATTTAATATAAATATTTAAATTTATTAAATTCATTAAGGTATTGAAAATTTTATCTTATAAGTAAAATATTTTGGGATAAAACTAGTTTTATAATTTTTCAAAAATCTTTTTAACCATGGTAAAATATTTTTAGAAATTTAAAAATACATTAATGTGGGTAAAACGTCAGTAACTATTATAAAGTAGTCATAAATGTTTCATTATCTACCATTCTGACATCTTGATACATTATTCTCTATATTTTTATATTTTCATACATAACTTTAATATTTCCCAAACATAAACATTTGAGTGTTCCCTATATTTCCATAGATATTTTTTTACCCATCAACATCATATATTACTTTTCTGACAATTTCATAAGAATATTATTTCAATCCTTCCCATTAACTTCATGACTAATTTTATAAGATAATTTCAAATGAGAATCTTTATAAATGGGTCAAAAAATTATTAATTTTGAATCAATCTCCTCTATGTGAAATGTCAGAAAATAAGGTATTACTCAATTTTTTTATCAATGATAATTTATTCCAAAAATGCTAGAAATTACTGCATTATTCAATGATTTGAGATTTTCCATGGTGGGATATATATGTATCCTAGACAGCGAAATTATATTCTATAACAAAAGCTCAATATACCATGATTTTGATAACCACAGATAAGGATGGTTAAACAAATGTTGAACATTTACAATTTATTTTCACGCTATATGAACTCCTTCAACTTGTATTGTTTTTTCCCATTTGAACTTTATATATATATAACAATCATAGTATAAATTAAATGAGATTAAACATTATTTATAAGGTTCTGCCTCAGAGTGGGTTACCATATCTTCTCCATGGAGACTCCTATCAATCTATGGAATGTCATTATAATATGAAGTGAATACTATTGAGTGGAATCCCATTATACTATTTATGCATCTTGATGAGTAATTATAATAAAACCATTAAATTACTATGCTTTCTTATATTTTTATCCATAAAAATAATAAGAGACTGCATAAACATCATATTGGATTTTTTTGGAAACATCTATGTTTGATTTAATCATTATAGTGAAACTCTATATATTATACCATCATATTTCATCAATTATAATTATATATGATGTTCCTCACAATGATTTTCTAGTACCAATTTATAGTGAAATTCTTAAAATGTACACCTTTATTGTAACATAGACGAATACACCTCAGGATAATAGCTTCTTCTTCATCAACCAAGAGATTCAATGGATGGATACTCACATTATTCCATCCTGATATCTTACTCTCTTAGTTATCTGGCACTTTCAGATAATTTTATTCATGTAATTTAGCTCCCTTTCTGATTTTAACAATGTTCCCATAATTTTTCGTACTATTATTTCATCCCTTTATATAGTCACTTACAAAAGATAAATCATTAGAATTCAAATATTTTCCCTTTATAATGAAAACTGAAATTTAAAATTCTATATATCATCCCAACATCATTTGAAACCAATTATTAATTAGATTGAATTATTTACATTTCATGAAAACACTCCCTTTCATCAACACTCTTTAGACTAAAATGATTAAATAACATTGAGGTATTAACTCTGAATTATCATTATTAAGGAATATATAATTTTTTTGTTAATCTCCTCAGAAATACATTACTGAAATATATTTATGGTCACTTTATTAAGAACATATATATTTAGTCAACTAATACTCTACTTGGTACTAACTAAAAGAACTCATTTAATTGATGGTTTCATAAAAATTATTTCCATTGAGATTAAGATCATTCCCCTATCTGTTGGACTCAGAAATGTTAAACTATATCACTATGTACACTTTTATTTCTCTTGATATAACCCAAATTTATATTTTTATTAGTTCACAATACTCCCTCCATGATATCATTATGTAATCATCTATCTAAATAATAACATTTATTTTATGGATTCTTGTCAATCTGATCGAAATTTGATCAATAATCTTGGATTTAAAAGCATATACTATTGTCAATAATTATCAACCTCTCTCTATGATTAACATACATCCTTCATTCCTATCAAATATAGCATTTTTATTTAAAAATATTTTATAAATTATTCCTAATTTCAATATCAATGTTTCAGTTGTACGTCTAATGATCTATATTCATACAATTCGATGGTCAAATGTACTTAAATTCAATTATAGATACAATGAATCTATCATATAAATCATATTAAGTATATCTATTTTTTTTATCAGATAGACATCATATAATAACATACACCATCATGTTACATCTTCAATAATTCTACTTTCTATAACATCAACTATGTAATTCAAATATTATATAGCTTACACTTTCTATATTGTACACCTCTCCAATATGGTTACTTATTATCGATCTCATTATATCATTCATACCATCATTTCATTTGGAACTCCCTAAAAATTGTCTATATAAACAAATCATAAGCCTCTTTTCAATGGAATCATTCTATTGGCCTTTATCCTAGTATGTCTGAACAATATGTTTCAACATACCCACATCAAAGATTCAACAAGAAAACATTTTATACATAAAATAGATTGTATTTATTAATAAAAACACAATCAAACTTAACAAATATCATGAATATGATCGTGACTATAAGATCTCTAACAATGTCACATCGTCATCTGACTTCGTAACGAAATATTAAAATCCTTCATAAAGAATTTTTATTAGCCACTCCATTAAATGATTATTAAATAATAATTCAAAAATATAAATTTTCATTAAAAATATTAAACAAAACAACTCATATGATCTCTAGGTCTAAAAAAGATACGGTGTAATTAAATTTTCAAGCTAATTTATTGGCCTTCGCGAGGGGAAAAGACACATTGTGAGTGAAACATGCATTAGTGGATGTTTTTTTGGATATAATTTTATATGAACCCACATCTAAGGATAGCCCATGGATTTGGGTGTGGTGATTGTCAGAATAGATTTGATGTGGAAACAATTACCATATTTCTTCTCAATTCATGAAAAAATCAATAGGGACATGCATATAGATTAATTATAGGATATAAAATTAATTTAACAATAATTAAAAACCTCTATTAATAGAATAACAAACATTTAATTTTGATTAATATGATATTGAGAAATTCCATGGGCATTATTAATATACTATTGAAACCCTCCTTATGTTGAGTTTCATCCTTGAATAATTTTGATTCTTCTAAACCCCCATCGAATGACCTTGATTGATATTCATAATGTAGAATAATGTGATTTTTTTATTAAAAATAACCATGAGATCCTTCAATATATTCTCTTATCTTTTTCCTAGAATGAGAAATGTTACTATTTATTTAATAGGAAATGATGATTATTATTTATGGTAATCAAAATTTGGTTTCTTTTTTTTGATCCTCTATTTGAATCTCCATTAACATATAATCTTGAACCCATGTCATGTAATTACCCTGAAAATAGTATCCAATAGTCGATTATTTGATTATTACATTTCCATTAGATATAAATAATCTCATCCCATAGGTCCGAATCAATAGGAATTCTAGAAAACTTGGAATCCTAATTGAATCATACTTAATAATTGGTCATATATAATTATATATTTTATTTACATTGAGAATAACATAATTTTACTCTATTATACCTTCAAATAGATCATAGTTTACTTATATAATCTTTTCTTAAATAAACAAAAGAAATGGGTGATCCCACATGCTCAATAAGGGTATTAATATAGTGGAAGCAAAATATGTTATCAATAATATGGACAAGATTACAAGGAAGTCATGTAATTCCATAATCCAATGACATAAAACTTATACATGAATAGAATATCTAATAAAATAATCACATTGAAATAGAAAACTAATCTCAAAATGATGTAAATGAATAATTCTAAAAATCATAAAGATATCATAGAGGGTATGTATGAAGACATCTGACATAAATGGTTAATGCCTAATCTAATACCTTATCTAATTTTTTATGAGATATATCAATACATCAAGTTGATAAAGTGGGACTCACCAATCAATTACAAATTCTAAAAAAATTTCCATTTGAAAGGGTTGAATAAAATTCCACATTAAAATGTGTATTGAAAAATATTCATATGAAATGTTAACACTTCTCCCAATGAATATATATAATCATAAACCATTTAATGTAGTACGAAGTATGATAGAAAATTTTTTCATCCTCAACAAACATAAATAAAATATCCAAAGAAAGAATATGTATGATTTTAATATAACAGAACACTATTATATCAAGAGAATATTAATGTTTTCATATCAATGATGAATACAAATATAATAAATAACTTTGTTAAAAAGTGTTGAGGAAAATAAATTTTTAAATTTGAAATTCAGTTTTTAAAAAAATGATCATAAACTCTTTTGAAAAAAAAATTCATTGAAGATAAAAATAAAAAAAAAATCCGGAAAACATTTATTTTTTCTTTATAGTAAGAAAACTCAATGACATTATACATGTTAAAACAAATTTTCCTTTTACATTTTTTATAAATGAAAAAAATGGATTATTTTAAAAAATTCAAGAATATTTGTTTAAATTTTTTAAAATGTAAAAATATGTAAAAATTATGTAAAATGATTATTTTTAAATAGATAAAAACATATTTGATAACATTCTAATATAATGGATTTATATGAAAAGGGATTTTCTTCTAACGGGTAAAATCAATTGAGGATTCAATTAATGAAACTTCCCATTAATTTTGAGCACCAAATAGTGGAAAATGAAAATATTACTTCCAAAAGGTAATTAATAACTACATTATGTGATGATTTTTTGAGTTTTTGATATAAATTTAAAATAATTATCTAATTGGGGACATAAATATAGATAATTCCAAATAAGGATGATATTATAAAATAAATCCTTACCACATTGGAATCATTAGATTTGTAATCCCCAGAAAATAAATTATAATGAAATGAAACATAGAATTACATATAGATAAATAGATTCATTATACATCATATAAATGTTTTATACTATACAAAACGTGAATGAATAAGTAGTTAATATGGCGTAGGTCTCACTAAAGGTAAAAGGAAATGAAATTCTCATATACATCACACCACTTCGGAAATATGTATAAAATTTTTTAATTTATAATAAATATATTCTAAAATAATACTCATATATATCATACATGTTATAAAATACATATAATCTCTAATCATTTATTTCATGACAAATATTTGTTAAGAATCACTATTTGATGTTAAAATAACATTGTTATTCATGTATGTTTTGGTTCTGTACTTCCATAATATATACATTGTTCAAGGATACTTCATGAAAAGCATTTTAATAATTATATATATATATATTATATATTAATTAAATATATATATATATATATAAATATATATATTAATTAATCCATTAAATTCATAGATAGACAAATGTATTACATTGTTCATGGATATAGTAGGTCGTACATACACATGAAAAATGATTTCATTATTCTACAGATATAATGGAAAAAGATAAATACCTATTAAAATTTATAGAGTAACTATTAATCTTTATTATTAATATATATCAATAAAACCAATCCTTTTTTCCATCCATTTAAAATATGAATTATAAAATAATCCCATCACTTGGTAGAGGTTGTAGACCACACGTACACTTGAGCGACACAATCATTTACCAACTATTTGGAAGGTATAAAGTTAGATACTAATTTTTATTAAGATGTATAATTATATAATAAATAATGTATATAAATATGAAAAATATAATAATTCAAATCCATAAAATATTCAAATGGAAGAAAAATTTTATCACTATGTTAATATGGTGATCTATATGTACGCAAAAGCATTAGCTTCACAGCCCATGGAAGGGATGTAGGGTGGGTAAAGTTTGTTTCATAAAAATAATATAATTTCATTACATTTAGGGTAAATAAAATTCTATTTTGTGTAAAAATCACATGATCTATTCGACATATAATCTGTAATTAATTGAAAGAGGTTAGGTAAGATAGATACCACTTCTACAGGATAAATTTTTTAGATGTTGTATTACGAGACTTTATGATGGACTTTCATAGTCATAAGAACATATTGATCATGAAAAAAGGATGTCTAAACTAAGACGCCATAGGAATTGATCAGGTTATATTTCCCAATGTAGTTTGAATTATTGAGGCGAAGGTATCATTTTGTAATTGTGGTGAGGGGGACTTTAAGAATTTCTCAAAATAATAAATTGTAATATATTATTTATAATTCCAAATTCCAACAAATGGAAATGTATTTGAATATTAGGTAGTATAGGGAAGTGCTAAAAACAAAAAATAGAATTTTTAAATATTATGGTGTTAATTTAAATTTTTTCATTTTCAATAACCCATAGATATAAAATTTTACTTTTAATTATGGATATTATATTTTCCAAATTAAAGTGTTGTAACTTTTAGATATTCAGTTACAATCATCCAACAAATTAAAAATTTCTAATATTTTCAACCATACCATAACAACTAAGTCTGATTTAAATATTTTATTATTTTTAAATAATTTAATAAAAAATTATATATATAAATTAAATTTTTTTTTCAATTATTGAACAATTAATTTAATATAAATTCAAATACATTAAGGACAAAAGGGAAATTCAAATGTAATAATTTAAAACATATATGATAATTCATATAGATCCTAAAAATTAATTCAACACATTACTGCACTCAAATAATTACAAAATGCATATTTTTTAAATTCATTTATTTTATTTTTCTTTTAAACTAAAACAATTCGATCAGCCTTTCCAAAAAATTATGGTAATTATATCATTTGTAAAAAATTAAAATAAATATAATAATGGAATTAATATTCATAATATCAATATAGGCATTTGTGTTACATTATATCATGTTATTATTCTTATGTGGACACATAATAGATACTAAAAACAATGATATGGAAATTTTGTAACAATCATTGATTCAAATAATATATGTAATTTTCATGGAAAAGTGTCTCTTAACCTACAAAATTTAGTCATTAATGTGTTAATGAAGTATATATATACACATAATAAGAATTAGGATAAATAATTATTGTCTTACAAAAATATCATAAACAATATTAAGAAGTCTTACCATTTACCAATGTGATAAAATTCATCATGATTACTATTCATAATGTCTAAAAATAATTGTGAATTATTTTATAAACGTAAAATATTTTTTTCCAAATATAAAATCTATTTAATAATATTTAAAAACTATAATTAGAATAAATTTGTTTTAAAATAATTTCACAAACTCTGATAAATCCATCATTTTGGAAATTATAATTTTTAAGAAAAAACCAGATTTTTAAACCCAAGAATAAAAACAAATTGTATATGAATGTTTAATTATTTTATTGAAAATATAAAATATGAATTTATTTAAAATCATTCTCCAATATTGACTTATTAGTTTTATCATGATATAAATATACTGTGTGCACAAAATATTATTTAAAAAAACAGTTTATCTATTTTATTAAAATATTTAAATTTCTACTCAATTAATAATAAAAAGTCAGAATATATTAATGACTGAACAATATATTTTTCAAAAAATTTATCCCTTTTTATACCGAAAATTATAACTTTTAAGTTATAACAGTAATATAATAAGTCATCATAATTTTTTGAAACTACGTGTCACATGAAACACATGTTGTTGAATATTTTATATTTATTTAAAAATAAACATATCATAAAATATTTGGGTGTTACAGTATTCCCTACATGAAAAATTCATACCAAAAATTTCTCTATTGTCACCACATATATTTATTTGGGATGTTCTTCTTCAAAATTTTCTCAGGATCACACATAATCTCTTATATATTATGATATTTTGAAATTACCTTTACCAGATGATTTGTCCGATTACTGAAAAACCTATCACTATTAACCAAAATGAACATTTTGTAATTCACAATAAGAAAATTCAAGATCCAATATCATTTAATTAGATGTTAGAACATGAATCTGGCCATTGTTGTACATCCTTAAAAAAGATATATGGAACACTTCATTTACTTTGGAATGACTAGGTGGTGTTATCATCCAATATGACAAATCAACAATTATTTCAAGAATTTCAAATTGTATGATGTAACTAGAGATAAATTATCCTTTCTAACTGAATATTTTAAGACCCTTGTCTAGATATACATTAAGGAAATCCTGATCTACTACATTTCATTTTTAATTATTCCTCCATATATTAGGATAAATCTTTTGACTGAGCTACTTTTATATGGATATAAATTTTATTTACAATTTATATTTTTCCTCTACATGTTCTGGGATTAAAAGCATATATTCACCATTTTCAACCCAACAAGTTGGTGTTTGAAATATCATTATATAGAAAAAATTAATCATTCACTTTTAATTCGTGAATCAATGAAATAGTTATAGAATAATTCTAAAAAAGGTAATTTCCTATCCTACATACGCTGAAAGACAAGTGACTAAGACCAAAAAATGTCTTCTAATGTTACAATAGTCCTTCGTAACTTCCCAACAGTTTGAGGGTAAAATGAGATACTCAAATTAATCACATTATCAAAATCCTTCTGATGATTTTTCCAAAATGTTTATTTAAAAAATAGATCATGATAATAAAAAATTAAAATAGGTTCACCATGAGGTATTACAACATTATTACTATAGATTAGTGGAAAGATCTCCAGTGGTAAATCTTCTCTTATATTGAGGAAATGTAAATATGTTATATGATGATATCTAATAACCATATCATATCATTATTACAAAATCATTTGTAATACATTGAAAAATTTCATATTAATGTCATCCCATTTCCATGAATGAATAGGTTATGTTTTAATGAATCCTCAAATATTTTGCCACCTATAAATCACTTGTTTAAAAAACCAAACATCTTGACACATAATAATAAATTTTCCGCAACACATTAACCCACCAAAATATTCCTTTAAATATATAAACATCATAGTGCTGCCATGGTGAACAAATAAATTCATTCTTTATGAATCATCCAATAATTTTATTTTTAACTCATATTGAGGGAATTAAATGAATCTTTCTAAATTTGAGAAAACCATTATCATATATGAATTCTTCATATTCCAAATCATATACACCATAAATTTTAATTTTAATATTCTCATCATTATGATGAAATATTTTTATATTTTTTATAATGATGTATTGGAAATAATTTGAAAAAGGGATTATGGTTCCCCATACATAATAATTCCAATTTCCATCTCTATTAGATTCATGAACATATGATCCCTCTGAATCCTCATTTATTTATAAATCAATTATCATTTCAAATCAACACGTCTTCAACCTTATTATCCATCTCTTGGAGGTAGTGTATAATGAAAACATAATCCTTGAGTAGCTCAATCCATTTCCTTTTACTAATGTTGATTTTTCTAGAAAATTTATTTCAAACCCATTTAATCTATATATATCTAATATATTTCACCATTGAGACAATATCTCTATATATTCATCAAATGGATTATAGTGTCTAACTCAATACCATTATATGGATACTTTTATTCATTATTTTATAACTACCTTGATTCATACGAAATAAATATACCTTAATGCAAATAAACCCATCTATTTCCCCTCTATATGCATCAATATATTTCAAAAATCCACCATTTCCAAATAGTAGAGTCGACATACAAGAATTTTCCAATCTGTATTAAATTGTTTAAAACTTTTTTTACATCCCTTCATCAGAATAAACATAACCTAATAACAAGTATATTTCTCTAATGGGTGGGCTAGTCACAAATTTTTTCTAACAAACAATTGATTTGAACATTCAAAACCAGCGAATCTATGTTCCTTGGTTAGTTTCATTTGAGTATTATATTATTGAACTAACTATTTCATCATAGATTCAACTGAGATACCATAAATTGAGATAGTATCTCAATGAAAAGAATGTTTTTGAATCCAAAATTCATTCATGTTGAATTTACTATATTCTACTTTTCTTCTATGACTCTAAACAATGATGAAGAATTGATTCTCGTGGTCCTCATAGTTCATAGACTACACTATGAAGTCATCAATTAATACAAAAAATCTCATGATATTAATTTAGTACTATATTAATATTGTACACAAATAAATGGGTGCATTAGTCAATCCAAATATAATTACTATAAACTTCTAATTTTTATATCTCATTAAAACCATAGTCTTTATAATATTTTTTTAATTACTTTCAATTGTTGTGTCACGAACCCCTCCCACAAATGAGGCCCCTCCTAATCTGGAAATGGTGAAAGGAAGATAAGGACCCCCGAGTCCCGCCATCAGTAGGCCCCGGGGTGGTGACTAGCACCAAGGGTATGAGTTTTCACAAATATGGGAGGCATTACCCTTTTTTATTATTTAGGATCGGGAAATAGGACAAGACAACCACCAAAAAGGAAAAGAACAAGTTTATATAAATAAACCCAAACCAATCCCACATGAATGTTTAATCAATTTTATAATAATGTGCAAGTACAAGAAATCTCAAAGTACAATACCAAAAGAAAACAAGAGTACATCAACTGCAACAACTCCAACTGTCTGACTAGTATGGCCCCGTATGGCCCCGATATTCTTCCTAGAAACCTGAAAGTAGTCGTAGGGTGAGAATACAAGTATACACATTAGGGAAACCAAAAGCTCGCGTGCAAAAGTGGGGAGACATCCTAATGTCCCATGAGAAGAATAGAATAAACCTAGAAAGCAATTCTTTCCACCCAACATCACTAGCCACACTCACCCAAAACAAAATTACAATAGGTAGTTGTATATAAGACCAAGAGTATTTGGTACCCCACACCATTTCCCACTAGTTAGCTGCTCTTCCTAACGACAAACGTCCTGAGGCTGCCACACTCTCCCCGCCAGCACACTCCTTGGCCTCACAAACCACACATCCTGCCACACACATGTGGGCCTCACAACCACGTATCCCGCCATCACACACATGGGCCCCACAACCACGTATCCCGCCCGCACACACCTGGGCCTCACAACCACGTATCCTTCCCGCACATACCTAGGCCTCATAAATACGTATCTCGCCCGCACACACCTCATCCTCACAACCACCTATCCCGCCCGCATACACCTGGGCCTCATCCCAATGATTCTTGGGAAATAGTAAAACATGCCTGAAGAGTCTTGGGCTAATGCCACCCCAATTGAAACCTACCCGAAGAGTCTTAGGTGTATGGTCGCCTCAAGCCATCACAACCTAGGGGAGAAGGAGAAGGAAGAAGCTAGTAACTAAAGGAAAAACACCATCTCCCATGAAATGGGATTGTTCGGCACTATGTTCTCAACATGGGTGGGGTGTGATCAAACACAAAAGATACAGATATATATATATATATGTATATATATACAAAACACTCACCCTAAACTATGGATTCTAATCAGTGAAACTGAGCTTCTGCCTCAACACTGCTACTATAAAGCATGTATTCAACAACCAACCCCAAACCCATTTAGGTTTCTACTTTTCAGTAGAATTAGTTTATTTAGTTCCGTAACTACTGGGAAACTATCCACAACCAACCACATCGATAGTTCGTAAAACATATACCTATCATCCACAAATCAAGTTAGTAAAACAAAAGCAACACAACCAAGTCCCTTCTTATTCACCAACCAACCCCATTGATTATTATTCTCATTCCATTACCATGCCCCACCATTCATTAACTATTACACCTTTTATTTATTATTCACAACCAATAGTCCGTTCAAATTCAAACCCATCCCTGTAGCCCCGCGGCCAACCACCATAACCACAACCACACCGTACATCATAATCCATTGATACCATTCATCACAGCCCCGCTGCCCATCACTAACATAGCATTCACACCAACCCACAACCAAGCCAACTGCATCCCCGCAACTTACTCTATCCTCAAAAACCCAAAAAAATACACCCCCATCACATTCCACGTATCCAATCCAACATCCACATGTTCATTATTCCATTTTGTTCAATTGGGGTGATCACACAAGGGTTTCAGATTTTAAATTAGCCAACTTTACGTGATTATCCAAATTCCACATTCAACAAATTTCCATTCATAAAACGGTCTAGAAAGGTAGGGAAACATTTCATTGCACAAGAAAAGGCCCCCAACGACCGTGATTTTTAGTAGGCATAAGCCTATTCAATTCTCAACATAACAATAGGATAAACAAAGATAAACATAAAAACTTCACCATCCCCTTTCTTTAACCAGTTATTATCTTCATTTAATGGTTCAACTGTTTCTTATGAAAAAAAGAGTATACCCACACCGCATGATGTAAAATTTAGAGAGACTAAGGTAAGATCCCTACCTCAATAGGTTCTGATCGCAATGCTCCCCCTGATCAACCTTATAAGATGTTCATCGGCGTCCGTCACTTCGGTGGGGTCCTGGAAAAACCTCCCCGGGTGGAAGTCGGAAAGGAAAGGTCGAATGAACCACAACGGATCCAAGCTCAGAAGTTTCTCCATGTTGTTACAATCCCGTGACCACTGAAGGATTGTAAATCGGAGCTCTGACGAAGAAGTTATGAAAGAAAAGGAGCCTTTGAGTCTCTTGGGAGAGCTCTACTCATAGGAGAGGGTCAGAGAGGGGTGTGTCGAAAAAGAGAAGGGGACCCCTCCTTTTATTGGCGAGAAACGAAACATTACACGGCATGTACTTTATGGTACACGGTGTGTAATCGGTTATTTCACATGGTCTCCACGCGGCTTCCAACATGGATCCGCGGTCGTTAACTGGTCAACACACTGTTTGAGGGTAACACATACACGGGGAAGGACTACACGACGTGTAGTTTGGACACACGGCATGTACCCATTTATTTCACAAGGCAAAGACACAGCTTCAACACGGCACACGGTCGTTGACTGGTAATACGTACTCAGGGAGGGACTTCATGGCGCGTAGTTTAGGGTACATTGCGTGTACCCATTTACTTCACACAGCAAGGACATAGCCTTCCAAATGGGGTATACCCGGTGAGGGGGTACACGGCATGTAGTTTGGGGTAAACGATGTGTACTCATTTCATTCACATGGCAAGGAAACATCCTTGAACATGGGTCATACTCGGCAAGGTGTTACACGGCGTGTACTCACACTACACGACGTGTACTTACAAAATTATGGAAATTGTGGGAAAAGTCCATTTTACCCTACAGAACACTTCAAGACCCTATTTTTGACAAATTAATGGTCCGGAGAGGTCTGTTCCATTATATCAGATACCACATAAAACATTCTCGTCCCCCAGAATTAAAAACCATCCCAGAGGAACCAAACAATATACCTATTAGGGCTCTTGTTATAAAAGGAACCCAACCGAAAACCCTAATTATATGTGTTAATAATTCCTTCTCCTATGTCGAGATATTATCCAATTTAGGAAGCACTGACTCACCTACACGGGTTTAATATCATCCTCATTAATGCGTCTTGATTAAGAATTGGGTCTTCCCACTTCCATACATCAGGATTAGTCAACTCGTACTGCCCCCAACACCGCACAACCCACACACTGCCCGAACATTTGGTTTGGGGAAATTCCTTCTCCTATGTCGAGATATTATCCGCTTTAGGGGGAACTGAATCTCCTGCATAGGTTCAATTGCATGCACATTAATGCGTCTCGATTAAGGATCAGGTTTTTACCTTTTTCCCACACATCCGGACATCCTACACTCTTCCATAGAATGAGGAAACGAAAAGGGTCTCATAACCGACAAGCCAAGCATTCCATATATCAAAGGTACATAGTACAAAAACAAAGCTCAGAATAACAAGGAAAAACACAAGTCAAAACAACTCCAGGTTCTGAGCATCCATCTGGGTTTCCCACTACCATGTGCTCTCCTCGAGGCATCCATGCCTCCACAACACACGTACCAAGGGAATGGTTCGTCCACAGAGCACCTTCTCTTTACGATCTTTGATTCTAACTGGTTGTTCCTCAAAGGTCACGTCGTCTTCCATATCTAACTCTCCCTAGTCAATAACATGAGAGTCATCGTGTAAGTACCGATGAAGCTGGGAGACGTAGAAGACTTCATAAAATTTCTCCAACTCAGGTGGCAGGGCCAGCTGATATGCCACCTCACCGACTCGCCTCAGCACCTCAAAAGGTCCAATGAACCTAGGTGAGAGCTTACTACCTTTCCCAAAACTCATATGCCCCCGTCGAGGGGAAACCTTCAAGAACACATGATCTCCCACCCCAAACACCAATGTCCTCCTCCAACGATCAACATAAGACTTCTATCGGTCCTGAGCTGCTTTCGTCCTCTCACGTACAAGCTGGAATTTCTTTGTGGTGCTCTGCACTACCTCTTTCCCAAGAGCACCTGTCTCGCCAAACTCTGCCCAGCTAATGGGTGAACGACATGGTCTTCCATGCAATTCCTCAAACAGTGCCATGCCAATAGTATAGTGGAAGCTGTTGTTGTAGGAAAACTCTACTAAAGGAAAGTGTCGTACCCATGATCCACTGAAATCCAGAACGCATGCTCGCAGTATGTCCTCCAACGTCTGGATAGTCCGTTCTGTCTGCCCGTCAGTCTGGGGGTGGAAAGCAGTACTATGGCGTAGCTGGGTGCTAAAAGCATGTTTCAACCACCTCCAGAATCATAAGGTAAACCGAGTATCCCGGTCTGAGATGACAGTCTTCAGAACTCCATGAAAAAGAACCACCTCATCTACATACCTCTTTTCTAAGGTACTCACCGGGCCTGACTCCTTAATTGCTAATAAGTGAGCTGATTTCGTCAGGCAATCCACCACTACCCAGATAGCATAATAACTTCCCTGAGCTCCGAGTAGTCCTGCGACTAAGTCCATCGAGATGTCATCCCACTTCCACTCGGGGAAATCTAAAGGATGCAACATACCACTGGGAACATGGTGTTCAACCTTCACTTGCTGACGCACTAGGCATGTAGCCACAAACTCCGCCACTGCCTGTTTCACCCCGGGCCACCAAAACTGTTCCCTCAGGCCTTGGTAAATTTTTGAAACTCCCGGATGTACTACTAATGCTGAGCTATGGAACTCACGAAGAATTTCCTCACGCATCACCTCCAGAACAAACAACCTCTCATGGAAAAGCATCTGATGTCGGCTGTCCTATGACCATCCTTCTGGAGCATTTCCCTGGTCGACGCGATCCCGTATCACTTCTGCCTCGGAGTCCCCCCACTGAGACTCTTCCACCTATTTTGACAAGGAGGACTACACCGTCATTTGAAACAAACAACCTATAACACCCTCTACACCTGCATCCAAGTGCAAGGCACCCAACTCTCCCATATCATTCCAAGCATCAGTGGATTCCAGAACTACATCCCTATGTGAATTTCTGCTCATGGAATCAGCCACAACGTTTCCCTAACCTTCAGTGTAAGAGATATCAAGGTTATAGTCTTGGAGAAACTCGACCCATCTCCATTGCCACAAGTTCAGGTCACGCTGGGAGAAGATATAACGTAATCTCTTGTGATCTGAGAAGACCAAAAAGTGTTCCGCAAAGATTTAATGTTGCCACAACTTCAATTGGAACACTACTGCTGCATTCTCTAGGTCATGGGTGTTATAGTTACGCACGTGAGGGCGCAACTTCCTAGACCCATAACAGATCACACCATTCTTCAGCATCAGTACACACCCCAAACCAAGGCCAGAAGAATAAAAACACACCTCATACAACCACCCTTCCTCTGGAAACCATAGTACGGGAGCACTGACCAACATCTCCATCAGGTAGTCGAAAGCTTTCTGGCACTGCTCGCTCCATAAGAAGACCATGTTCTTCCTAGTAAAATCTATCAATGGATCAGCAACTCGGAAGAAGTCCAAAATGAACCTTCGATAGTAACCTAATAACCCTAGGAAAATATGAACTTCTACCATGCTCTTGGGTGCTTCCCAAGAAAAAACTGCCTCCACCTTCGACGGGTCCACTGACACTCCATGTTGAGACACCACGTGCCTAATAAAGTGTACTTCTTGTGTTAAGAACTTACACATCGACAATTTTCCGTAAAGCTGTTGGTGTAGAAGAACATCTAAGACTGCCCTGAGATGCTCAACGTCCTCCTCCTATGATCTTGAGTAGATCAGGATGTCATCGATAAACACAACGACGAACCGGTCTAGAAACTCTCAGAAGACAATGTTCATAAGTCCCATGAACACACCTTCGGTGCATTTGTAACTCCAAACGACGTCACTATGAACACAAAGTTCCCATACCTGCACCTGAAATCCATCATCAAGATGTCACTGTCCTTTACCCTTAGCTGATGATATCCATATCGTAGATCAATCTTGGAAAAGACACATGCTCCCCTCAGTTGGTAGAAGAGATCATATATCCTTGGAAGGGGGTAGCGGTTCTTGACCATTACCTGGTTCAACCTTCGGTAGTCTATGCATAGCCTGAGACCACCATCTGCCTTCTTCACGAACAAGACTGGAGAACCCCATGGCGATACGCTGGGTCAAATAAAACCTTTCTCCATCAGATCATCAATCTGAATCCGCAACTCCCGCAACTCTGAAGGTTACAACAGATAAGGGGACATCGAAATCGGACGGCCATCAGGATATAAGTCTATCCCGAACTAAACGTCATGTCGGGGGGGTAGAGTCACAACCTCATCAGGAAAAACATCTTGGAACTCCCCAACAAAATCTGGGACATCCATCATCTCTGTATCAGCTGGAACCACCTAAAACCCACCTAACAAAAAAAGAGAGGCTCCGCACGTCGGCTTCCCACCATATAGCTCCTCTCACCAACAAAAGCTACAGGCTGCCCATCCACGTCGGAGAACACGAATCTTCTCTGAAATAAGTCGATAACGGAACTAACAGAAAACAACCAGTTGATGCCTAGGATGACATCGTATGGCTGTATCTATAACAGAAGATGGTCCCCACTAGATTGATGTGGTCCCAGGGTCAGTCCATATCCTTGGCAAACACAACATACACTGTTCTGGCCTCCATCTGGTGTACTCAGTGCCAGTGGTACGAAAAGTCTCTCTACCTCTAGTCCCAAATCATGGGCTAGACCGGGTGTAAAAAAGGAGTGCGAAGCTCCCGAATCGAACAATGTTGAAACAAGAGTGCTGAACAAAAAAATCGTACCTCACACCACCTCTGGTCCTGCCAAACCTGTCAAATCTACTGCGTGCAACTGTCCATGCGCAGCTCCTCTGCCTCTCTGATGTCATCCACCTCCTCGACCATGCCCTGGTCGACGTCCCTGAGGGGCACTCAGAGGCCGACCTCCTCCCACAAAGTATGCCCTCGGAGTAGCATGGTCATGCTTCAGCTGGAAGGGCCTCGCCGACAACTGGTGATGTTGAGGTGGGCGTTGAACCTGCCCACCTCCATCGTACTGAGCTCGGGTTGGGCACCGACTCCGAATGTGGCTGAAACCTCCACAATAAAATCACTTCGGTCCTGGGCTTGTGAAAAAGGGAAGAGGACCTGATGATCTGAACTAGAATTGTAGGGGCATGCTCCCCACTGGCCTGAACCTAGAAGGTCATGTCGCAGGAGACCTGCTGCAGACTGCCTTCCCCGACGATGAGCCCAGCTGGATCCCCTCTCCTGGTGCACCTCCCCATGAGTGCAGCCTCTCTAAAACCACTACCTTCTTTTGTACTGCCAAGTACGTCGGAAGGGTGAAGGGGGTAACATCATACTGGAGTAGAGGACGAAGAGCCTCCTCCAAACGGCTCGCCCGAGACTCCTCATCTGAAAAGAGATCTGGAGGAAAGCACAGGAGATCCTTGAACTTGATCCGCAACTCTCATAACTACATTCTCCCCTACTGATGAGAGAGTAACTCCTGCCACTTCTCCACGTTGATCATGGAAGAAAGGAATTCCTCTCGGAATTTCTTCTCAAAGTCATCCCATGGAACCTCTTCCTCTATCCTCTATCCGAGGTAAAGCGTCCACCACTATCGCGCCGCACCTCTCAGCTGACTGACAGCTAGGGGAACCCAGTACTCCCTCGGAGCACAGATCAAGGTAAAAGTGATCCCTAGCTCCTCAAGCCACCCCTTCATCTCCGTATCTCACTACCACAAAAACAGTTTTTCGCAGTGCCCCCCTTTATCAGCGCTAATGAAAAAGCGCTGATAAAGGGGGGTCCCTTTATCAGTGCTCAAAAAAGCGTTGATAAAGGGAGCCTTTATCAGTGCTAAAAAAGCGCTGATAAAGGCACCCCTTTATGAGCGCTTTTTTTAGCACTGATAAAGGGACCCCCCTTTATCAGCGCTTTTGTTAGCACTGATAAAGGGCCCCCCCTTTATCAGCGCTTTTTTTAGTGCTGATAAAGGGCCCCCCTTTATCAACGCTTGCTTAGTAGCGCTGATAAAATGCCCCCCTTTATCAGCGGTTGCTTAGTAGCGCTGATAAAGGGGGGCCTTTATCAGCGCTTTATTTAGAGCTGATAAATGGTCGGATTCAAAAAAATTAATAATATATTAATATATAAGTATAGATATATTGTTATATAAATATAATATATAATTTTTAAATATATTTTAGATAAGTATAAATGTACATTTACACTTATTATACTTAATATATATATATAAGATATTTAGTGAAAATGGATTCTTAAAAAATTAAAAAAATATTTTTAATTAATAATTTGATAATCATTATGAAGAAATAGTCATTTAATAACAATTTGGGGACTAAAAAAATTAAAAAAAAAATAAAAAAAAACATCCAAAATATGTTGAAAACGCAACTCAAACTTCAAACGACCATAACTTTTGATCCGGGTGTCCGTTTGAGCTCTACCACATATCAAATCGAAGCCTGCGACGAGCTCTACGTCGCTGTTACTCAGGAGTACCACATTCAAGCGTTGTTCGAGGCCAAAAGAGGCCTACAAGGCCTCCAAAATTGAGCTTTTTGTCGGGGTACCCAGATTTTTTACCATTTTGTGGATTTTCAAACTCGTTTAATGGGGTATTATTGGATTTTCATAGTGGGGACTAAATTTATTCCAAAGAATTACATTCATATTGATATTATGTCTTTGAAATTTCATCCTTTTTTATAATGAACTACTATTTATAATATAATATATAACTATATGTACATATTTTTTATATATTCGCACCTAAAAATTAAATTTTTTAAATAATTAATTAAACATATTTACATATAAAATATATTAGCTTTATCTAAATAAGAACTAATATCCATTTTATTTAAAATACCAATATATGATTATTTATATACCTATATATTAATCTAACTATATATATATATATTAATCTGACTATATATATATTAATTTAATAACTATATATATATATTAATATAACTACATATATATATTTGTATTACTATAAATATATATATTAATATCACCATAAATATATATATTAATATAACTATATATATATTATTAGAACTATATAAATATATATTCATATAACTATAAATATGTTTATATAACTACATATATGTTAATATAACTATATATATGTTAATATATCTATATATATGTTAATATAACTATATATTAATATAAATATATATTACTATAAGAATAAATATAACTATATATATATATAGATATATATTAATACCACTATATATATATTAATATTACTATATATATTATAATATAACTATATATATATATATTATAATATAAGTATATATATATATTAATATAAATATATATTACTATACGAATAAATATAACTATATGAATAAATATAACTAAATATATAAATATATATATATAGAGATATCATGAATTGGAATGAAAATCAAAATAGAGTAGTGGTAAGGGCTTAGGCGCGCAAGGGGGAGGTCTCGAGTTCAAATCCTGGTGGAGGCAGGGGTGTGCCCGCATGGGGAATATTGGAGCAAGCACTGTTAAAGGGTGGAGGGGGGTGCGTGGGGTGCATGGGGTGTTGTATAGGGGCCGAAAAGTGCTGTAAAGGGGGGGGGGGGGGGGGGTTCAAGCGCTATAAAAGCCCCCCCCCGATTGGCAGTATTTTTTAAATGTTTTTTTTAATTTTGTTAATTTTTTTTAACTTTTATCAGTTCTTTTTTAAAAGCACTGATAAAAGGGTCCTTTATCAGCACTAAAATGAGAGCGCTGATATAGGACCCCTTTATCAGCGCTAAAAAAACCGCTGATAAAGGGGTACTTTTATCAGTGCTTTTTTGAGCGCTGATAAAGGGGACCCCCCCTTTATCTACGTTGGATTTATCAGCGCTTTTCTAGCACTGATAAAGGCCATTTTTAGCGCTGATAAAGGCCATGTTTGTAGTATTGTCTGATGTATTACCCTCGTACTTCTTGAGGGTTTGCCGCTGGAAATAATGGAGAGTCTTATGCCACTAGATATCTTCCTCCTCTCGGTCAATCCTCAACTGATAGACCACCTGAATCTGCTGGGCCTCGGCCGTCTCAGCCACCCAGGGACGACGTCTATGTGTCATAGCTGTACGGTAAACAATGATAACCTAATCCCAAGTAGTAAGGATATTTCTCAATGTTTTATTTTATCATTTTATTTCAATTTCATTCCTAGAACACCCAAATCTAGTAAAATACAATCATGATGATGCATGTACCTTCCGTAGGGTGTCTTCCCTGCAATCAATGTAGTCTCACTTGGTCGTTCGGTAGGCTCAGATTCCTTACATCGAATCACGGGGGGCTATAAAATCTCGTGTCCTAGCCGGTCTTCCCTAGCCTATGTCACACACCAAGATTAACTAACACTGTGGCCCTACCATCCCATGAAATCCTCATTGTGCCTAACTCTGGACTCCATCCTATCTCTCAACCATCACCTATGATACCATTCTGTCACGACCCCCTCTCACCAAAGATGTCCCTCCTGAGCTGGCAATGGTGAAAGGGAGATAATGACCCCAGAGTCCTGCCTCCAGTAGGCCCCGAGGTGGAGACTAGCACCAAGAGTATGCGTTTTCACAAATATGGGAGGCATTACCATTTTTTATTATTTAGTACCGGGAAATAGGACAATTCAACCACCAAAAAGGAAAAGAACAAGTGTATATAAATAAAATCAAACCAATCCCACATCCATGTTTAAGCAATTTTATAACAAGGTGAATGTACAAGAAAGCTCAAAGTACAATACCAAGAGAAAACAAATGTACAAAAACTTCAACAACTCCAACTGTTCGACTAGTAGGGTCCCTCATGGCCCTGATAGTCCTCCTTGAAACCTGAAAGTAAACGTAGGGTGAGAATACAAGTATACTCAGTAGGGAAACCTAAATCTCTCTTGCACAAGTGGGTAGACATCCTAATGTCCCGTGGGAACAATAGAAGAAACCTAGGAAGGAATTCTATCCACCCAACCTCACTAGCCACTCTCACCAAAAACACAATCACAACAGGTAGTAGTATATAAGAACAAGAATATTGGGTACCCCCACCATTTTCCAGTAGTTAGTTTCTCTTCCTAATAGAGAACGTCCTGATGCTTCCACACTCTCCCTGCCCGCACACACCTAGGCCTCACAAACCACACATCGTTCCCACACACACCTCGGCCTCACAACCACATATCCCGCCCGCACACACCTGGGCCTCTCAACCATGTATCCTGCCCCGCACACACTCGGGCCTCACAACCACGTATCCCGCCCGCACACACTTGGGCCTCATCTCGACGATTCTTGGGAAACAGTAAAACCTTTCCAAAGAGTCTTGGGCTAATGTCACCCCAATCAAAACCTAACCGAAGAGTCTTAGGTGTAAGGTCACCTCAAGGAATCACATCCTAGGGGGGAGCAGGAAGGAGCTAGTAACTAAGGGAAAAACACCCTCTCCCATGAAATGGGAGTGTTCGGCACTATGTTATCAGCATGGGTGGGGTGCGATCAAACACAAAATATACAGATATATATATATATATATATATACCAAACACTCAGCCCAACCTACTACGAAGCATGCATACAATAACAAACCCCAACCCCATTTAGGTTTTCACGTTTCAGCAGAGTCAGTTTATTTAGTTCCTTAAATAATGGGAAACTATCCATAACCAACCACATCTATCGTTCGTAAAACATATCCCTGTCATCCACAAATCATGTTAGGAAAACACATTCAACACAACCAAATCCCTTATTATTAACCAACCAACCCCAATGATTATTATTCCCGTTCTATTACCATGCCCCACCATTCATTTACTCTTCCACTGATTATTTATTATTCACAACCCATAGTCCATTCAAATTCAAACCCATCCCTGCAGCCCCGCTGCCAACCACCATATGCACAACCACACCGTACATCATCATCCCTTGATATCGTTCATCATAGCCCCACTTCCCATCACTAACATAACATTCGCACGATCCCATGACCAAGCCAAACGCAGCCCTGCTGCTTACTTGATCCACAAAATCCCAAAAAAACACCCAAATAACATGCCTCATATCCAATCCAACACCCACATGTTCATGATTTCATTTTGTTCAACCTGGGTGATCGCATAAGGGTTTCAGATTTTATATCAGCCAACTTTATGTGATTGTCCAAATTCCACATTCAATAATGTTCCATTCAAAAAACGGTCTAGAAAGATAGTGTAACATTAAATTGTGCAAGAAAAGGCCCCCAATGACCGTGATTTTCAGTAGGCATAAGCATATTCAATTCAAAACATAACAATAGGATAAACAAAGATAAACATGAAAACTTCACCATCCTCGTTCTTTAACAAGTTATTATATTAGTTTAATGGTTCAACTGTTTCTTATGAAATCAAGTGGATACCCACCCCACATGATGCACAATTTAGAGAGGTGAAGGTAATATCTCCACTGACACTCCATGTTGAGACACCACGTGCCCAATAAAGTGCACTTCTTGTGTCATGAACTTACACTTCGACAATTTTCCGTAAAGATGTTGGTGTAGAAGAACTTCGAAGACTACCCTGAGATGCTCAACGTCCTCCTCCTCTGATCATGAGTAGATCAGGATGTCATCGATAAACACAATGACGAACTGGTCCAGAAACTCTCAAAAGACAATGTTCATAAGTCCGATGAACACACCTTCGGTGCATTTGTAACTCCAAACAACATCACTATGAACACAATGTTCCCATACCTGCACCTGAAATCCGTCATCAAGATGTCAATGTCCTTTACCATTAGCTGATGATATCCAAATAGTAGATCAATCTTGGAAAAGCCACATGCTCCCCTCAGTTGGTCGAAGAGATCATATATCCTTGGAAGGGGGTAGCGGTTCTTGACCATTACCTGGTTCAACATTCGGTAGTCTATGCATAGCCTGAGACAACCATCTTCCATCTTCACAAACAAGATTGGAGCACCCCATGGTGATACACTGGGTCAAACAAAACCTTTCTCCATCAGATCATCAATCTGAATCCGCAAATCCCGCAACTATGAAGGTGCCAACAGATAAGGGGACATAGAAATTGGAAGGCCATCAGGCTGTAAGTCTATCCCGAACTAAACGTCACGTCGGGGGGGTAGAGTCACAACCTCATCAGGAAAAACATCTAGGAACTCCCCAACAAAATCTGGGACATCCATCATCTCTGTATTAGCTGGAACCACCTATAACCCGCCTAACAAGGAAAAGAGAGGCTTCACACGCCAGCTTCCCACGAGATAGCTCCTCTCACCAACAAAATCTACACGCTGCACATCCACGTCGAAGAACATGAATCTTCTCTGAAATCAGTCGATAACGACACTAACAGAAAACAACCAGTCGATGCATAGGATGACATCGTATGGATGCATCTGTAACAGAAGAAGGTCCCCACTAGATTGATGTGGTCCCAGCGTCAGCCCACATCCTCGGAAAACACAACATACACTGGTCTGGCCTCCATCTGGTGTACTCAGCGCTAGTGGTACGGAAAGTCTCTCTACCTCTAGTCCCATAGCATGGGCTAGACTAGGTGTAACAAAGGAGTGTGAAGCTCCCGAATCGAACAATGTATAAACAAGAGTGCTGAACAAACAAATCGTACCTCACACCACCTCTGGTCCTGCCATAGCTGTCAAATCTACTGCGTGCAACTGTCCATGCGCAGATCCTCTGCCTCTCTGATGTCATCCCCCTCCTCGACCACGCCCTGGTCGAGGTCCCTGAGGGGAACTCTGAGGTCGGCCTCCTCCCACAAAGTCTGCCCTCGAAGTAGCATGGTCATGCTTCTGCTGGAAGGGCCTCGCCGGCAACTGGTGATGCTGAGGTGGGCGTTGAACCTGCCCACCTCCACCATACTGAGCTCGGGTTGGGCACCGACTCTGAATGTGCCCGAAACCTCCACAAGAAAAACACTTCGGACCTGGGCTCGTGAAAAAGGGAAGAGGAGATGAAGATCTGAACTAGAACTGTAGGGGCCTCCTCCCCACTGGCCTGAACCAGGAAGGTCATGTCGCAGGAGACCTGCTGCGGACTGCCTTCCCCTTCGATGAGCCCAGCTGGATCCCCTCTCGTGGTGCACCTCCCAGTGAGTGCATCCTCTCTAAAACCACTGACTTCTTCTGTACTGCCAAGTACGTCGGAAGGGTGAAGGGGGTAACATCATACTGGAGTAGAGGACGAAGCGCCTCCTCCAAACGGCTCGCCCGAGACTCCTCATCTGGAAAGAGATCTGGAGGAAAGCACAGTATATCCTTGAACATGATCCCCAACTCTCATAACAACATTCTCCCCTACTGATGGGAGAGTAACTCCTGCCACTTCTCCACCTTGATCATGGAAGAAAGGAATTCCTCTCAGAATTCCTTCTCAAAGTCAGCCCATGGAACCTCTCCCTCTATCCTCTATCCGAGGTAAAGCGTCCACCACTATCTAGCCGCACCTCTCAGCTGACTGACAGCTAGGGGAACCCAGTACTCCCTCGGAGCACGGATCAAGGTAAAAGTGATCCCTAGCTCCTCAAGCCACCCCTTCATCTCCGTATCTCACTACCACAAAAACAGTTTTTCGCAGCGCCCCCCTTTATCAGCGCTTTTGTTAGCACTGATAAAGGTCCCCCCCTTTATCAGCGCTTGCTTAGTAGCACTGATAAAGGGCCCCCCTTTATCAGTGCTTGCTTAGGAGCGCTGATAAAGTGGGGCCTTTATCAGTGCTTTTTTTAGCGCTGATAAAGGGTTGGAATCAATAAAAAATTAAAAATATATAAATATAGTTATATAGTTATATAAATATAATATATAATTTTTAAATATATTTTAGATAAGTATAAATGTACATTTACACTTATTATACTTAATATATATATATATAATATTTAGTGAAAATGGATTCTTAAAAAATTAAAAAAATATTTTTAATTAATAATTTGATAATCATTATGGAGTAATAGTCATTTAATAACAATTTGAGGAGTAAAAAAATTAAAAAAATTAAAAAAACATTCAAAATATGTTGAAAACGCAACTCAAACTTCAAACGGCCATAACTTTTGATCCATGTGTCCATTTGAGCTCTAACACATATCAAATCGAAGCCTGCAACAAGCTCTACATCGCTGTGACCCAAGGGGACCCCTGTCAAGCGTTTTTCGAGACCAAAAAAGGCCCAGAAGGCCTCCAAACTTTATTTTTTTGTCGGGGTACCCAGATTTTTTAACATTTTGTGGATTTTCAAACTCGTTTAAGTGGGTATTATTGGCTTTTCATACCAGGGACTAAATTTATTCCAAGGTATTACATTCATATTGATATTATGCCTTTGAAATTTCATCGTTTTTTATAATGAACTCTATTTATAATCAAATATATAACTATATGTACACATTTTTAATATATTCGAAACTAAAAATTAAATTTTTTAAATAAATAATTAAACATATTTACATATAAAATATATTAGCTTTATCTAAATAATAAATAATATCCATTTTATTAAAAATACCAATATATGAATATTTATATACCTATATATTAACCTAACTATATATATATATATATTAATCTAACTATATATATATATTAATCTAATAACTATATATATATATATTAATATAACTATATATATATATATTAGTATTACTATAAATATATATATTAATATCACCATAAATATATATATTAATATAACTATATATATATTAATATAACTATATAAATATATATTCATATAACTATATATATGTTAATATAACTATATATATGTTAATATAACTATATATATGTTAATATAACTATATATTAATATAAATATATATTACTATAAGAAAAAATATAACTATATATATATAGATATATATTAATACCACTATATATATATATATTAATATTACTATATCTATTATAATATAACTATATATATATATTATAATATAACTATATATATATATTAATATATATATATATTACTATACGAATAAATATAACTATACGAATAAATATAACTAAATATATAAATATATATATAGAGATATCATGAATTGGAATACAAATAAAAATAGAGTAGTGGTAAGGGCTTAGGCGCACAGGGGGGAGGTCTCGAGTTCAAATCCTGGTGGAGGCAGGGGTGCGCGCGCATGGGGAATATTGGAGCAAGCGCTGTTAAAGGGTGGAGGGGGGTGCGTGGGGTGCGTGGGGTGTTGTATAGGGGCCGAAAAGCGCTGTAAAGGGGGGGGGGGGGTTCAAGCACTATAAAAGCCCCCCATATTGAAGTATTTTTTTAATTTTTTTTTAATTTTTTTAATTTTTTTGTAATTTTTGTAATTTTTTGTAATTTTTGTAATTTTTTTTAACTTTTATCAGCGCTTTTTTAAATGTGCTGATAAAAGGGTCCTTTATCAGCGCTAAAATGAGAGCGCTAATAAAGGAAGCGCTGATAAAGGGGACCCCCCTTTATCTATGCTGGCTTTATCAGTGCTTTTCTAGTACTGATAAATGCCATTTTTAGCGCTGATAAAGGCTGTGTTTGTAGTAGTGTCTAATGTATTACCCTCACACTTCTTGAGGGTTTGCCGCTGGAAATAATGGAGATTCTTCTGCCACTAGCTATATTCTTCCTCTCGGTCAGTCCTCAACTGATAGACCACCTGAATCTACTGGGCCTCGGCCGTCTCAGCCACCCAGGGAAGACGTCTAGGTTTCATAGCTGTACGGTAAACAATGATCGCCTAAGCCCAAGTAGTAATGATATTTCTCAATGTTTTATTTTATCATTTTATTTCAATTTCATTCCTAGAACACCCAAATCTAGTAAAATACAATCATGATGATGCATGTACCTTCCGTAGGGTGTCTACCCTGCAATCAATGTAGTCTCACTTGGTCATTCGGTAGCCTCAGATTCCTTGCATCGGATCACGGGGGGCCATAAAATCCCGTGTCCTAGCCGGTCTTCCCTGGCCAATGTCACACAGAAAGATTAACTAACACTGTGGCCCTACCATCCCATGCAATCCTCATTGTGCCTAACTCTAGACTCCATCCTATCTCTCATCCATCACCTATGATACCATTCTGTCATGACCCCCTCCCACCAAAGATGGCCCTCCTGAGCTGGCAATGGTGAAAGGGAGATAATGACCCCCCGAGTCCCGCCTCCAGTAGGCCCCGAGGTGGAGACTAGCACCAAGGGTATGCATTTTCACAATTTTGGGAGGCATTACCATTTTTTATTATTTAGTACCGGGAAATAGGACAATTCAACCACCAAAAAGGAAAATAACAAGTGTATATAAATAAAATCCAACCAATCCCACATGCAAGTTAAAACAATTTTATAACAAGGAGAAAGTACAAGAAATATCAAAGTACAATACCAAAAGAAAACAAAAGTACAAAAACTGCAACAACTCCAACTGTCCGACTTGTAGGGTCACACACGGCCCTGGTAGGCCTCCTTGAAACCTGAAAGTAAACATAGGGTGAGAATACAATTATACTCGGTAGGGAAACCTAAATCTCTCTTGCACACGTGGGGAGACATCCTAATGTCCCGTGAGAACAATAGAAGAAACCTAGCAAGGAATTCTATCCACACAACCTCACCAGCCACTCTCACCAAAAACACAATCAAAACAGGTAGTAATATATAAGAACAAGAGTATTGGGTACCCCACACCATTTCCCAGTAGTTAGTTTCACATCCTAAAAGACAACGTCATGAAGCTTCCACACTCTCCCTGCCCGCACACACCTAGGCCTCACAAACCACACATCGTGCCCGCACACACCTGGGCCTCACAACCACATATCCCGCCCGCACACACCTAGGCCTCTCAACCACGTATCCCGCCCGCACGCACTCGGGCCTCACAACCACGTATCCCGCCTGCACACACCTGGTCCTCATCCCGATGATTCTTGGGAAACAGTAAAACCTTCCCAAAGAGTCTTGGGCTAATGTCACCCCAATAGAAACCTAACCGAAGAGTCTTAGGTGTAAGGTCACCTCAAGGCATCACATCCTTGGGGGGAGCAGGAAAGAGCTAGTAACTAAGGGAAAAACACCCTCTCCCATGAAAGGGGAGTGTTCGGAACTATGTTCTCAACATGGGTGGGGTGTGATCAAACACAAAATATACATATATATATATATACCAAACACACAGCCCAACCTATGGATTCTAATCAGAGAAACTGAGCATGTTCCTCGACACTGCTACTACGAAGCATGCATACAACAACAAACCCCAACCCCATTTAGGTTTTCACGTTTCAGCAATGTTAGTTTATTTAGTTCCTTAACTACTGGGAAACTATCCATAACCAACCACATCGATCGTTCGTAAAACATATCCCTGTCATCCACAAATCATGTTTGGAAAACACAAGCAACACAACCAAATCCATTATTATTAACCAACAAACCCCATTGATTATTATTCTCGTTCTATTACCATGCCCCACAATTCATTTACTCTTCCACTATTTATTTATTATTCACAACCCATTGTTTGTTCAAATTCAAACCCATCCCTGTAGCCCCGTTGCCAACCACCATAAGCACAATCACACCATACATCATCATCCCTTGTTACCATTCATCATAGCCCTGCTGCCCATCACTAACATAACATTCACACCATCCCATAACCAAGCCAAACGCAGCCCTGCTGCTTACATGATCCACAAAATTCCAAAAAAACACCCAAATAACATGCCTCATATCCAAGCCAACACGCACATGTTCATTATTGCATTTTGTTCAACCGGGGTGGTCACATAAGGGTTTCAGATTTTAAATCAGCCAACTTTATGTGATTGTCCAAATTCCACATTCAACAATGTTCCGTTCAAAAAACGGTCTAGAAAGATAGTGAAACATTAAATTGCGCAAGAAAAGGCCCCCAGTGACCGTGATTTTCAGTAGGCATAAGCCTATTCAATTCACAACACAACAATATGATAAACAAAGATAAACATGACAACTTCACCATCCCCGTTCTTTAACCAGTTATTATATTCGTTTAATGGTTCAACCGTTTCTTATGAAAACAAGAGGATACCCACCCCAAATGAAGCACAATTTAGAGAGGTGAAGGTAATATCTCCACTAACA
This sequence comes from Viscum album, assembly GCA_963277665.1. Taxonomy (NCBI): domain Eukaryota; kingdom Viridiplantae; phylum Streptophyta; class Magnoliopsida; order Santalales; family Viscaceae; genus Viscum; species Viscum album. Next base: position 1,487,874,794 of record OY728129.1, read on the forward strand.
CTCCATGTTGAGACACCACGTGCCCAATAAAGTGCACTTCTTGTGTCAAGAACTTACACTTTGACAATTTTCCATAATGCTGTGGGTGTAGAAGAACATCTAAGACTACCCTGAGATGCTCAACGTCTTCCTCCTCTGATCTTGAGTAGATCAGGATGTCATCGATAAACACAACGACGAACCGGTCCAGAAACTCTCAGAAGACAATGTTCATAAGTCCCATGAACACACCTTCGGTGCATTTGTAACTCCAAAAGACATCACTATGAACACAAAGTTCCCATACCTACACCTGAAATCCATCATCATGATGTCACTGTCCTTTACCCTTAGCTGATGATATCCATATCGTAGATCAATCTTTGAAAAGCCACATGCTCCCCTCATTTGGTCAAACAGATCATATATCCTTGGAAGGGGGTAGCAGTTCTTGACCATTACCTGGTTCAACCTTTGGTAGTCTATGCATAGCCTGAGACCACCATCTGCCTTATTCACGAACAAGACTGGAGCACCCAATGGCGATACGCTGGGTCAAACAAAACCTTTCTCCATGAGATCATCAATCTGAGTCCGCAACTCCCGCAACTCTGAAGGTGCCAACAGATAAGGGGACATCAAAATCGGACGGCCATCAGGCTGTAAGTCTATCCCGAACTAAACGTCACGTTGGGGGGGTAGAGTCACAACCTCATCAGTAAAAACATCTAGGAACTCCCCAACAAAATCTGGGACATCCATCATCTCTATATCAGCTGGAACCACATATAACCCGCCTAACAAGGAAAAGAGAGGCTTCGCACGTCGGCTTCCCACCAGATAGCTCCTCTCGCAAACAAAAGCTACACGCTGCCCATCCACGTCGGAGAACACGAATCTTCTCTAAAATCAGTCGATAACGGCACTAACAGAAAATAACTAGTCGATGCCTAGGATGACATCGTATGGCTGCATCTGTAACAGAAGAAGGTCCCCAGTAGATTAATCTGGTCCCAGCGTCAGCCCACATCCTCGGCAAACAGAACATACACTGGTCTGGCATCCATCTGGTGTACTCAGCGCCAGTGGTACGTAAAGTCTCTCTACCTCTAGTCCCAAAGCATGGGCTAGACCAGTTGTAACAAAGGAGTGTGAAGATCCCGAATCGAACAATGTAGAAACAAGAGTGTTGAACAAACAAATCGTACCTCACACCACCTCTGGTCCTGCCATAGCTGTGAAATCTACTGCGTGCAACTGTCCATGCGCAGCTCCTCTGCCTCTCTGATGTCATCCACCTCCTCGACCATGCCCTTCTCAAGGACCCTGAGGGGCACTTTGATGTCAGCCTCCTCCCATAAAGTCTGCCCTCGGAGTAGCATGGTCATGCTTCTGCTGGAAGGGCCTCGCCGGCAACTGGTGATGCTGAGGTGGGCGTTGAACCTGCCCACCTCCACCGTACTGAGCTCGGGTTGGGCACCGACTCCGAATGTGCCCGAAACCTCCACAAGAAAAACACTTCGGTCCTCGTCTCATGAAAAAGGGAAGAGGACCTGAAGATCTGAACTTGAACTGTAGGGGCCTGCTCCCCACTGGCATGAACCTGGAAGGTCATGTCGTAGGAGACCTGCTGCAGACTGCCTTCCCCTTCAATGAGCCCAGCTGGATCACCTCTCATGGTGCACCTCCCAGTGAGTGGAGCCTCTCTAAAACCACTGCCTTCTTCGGTACTGCCAAGTACGTCGGAAGGGTGAAGGGGGTAACATCATACTGGAGTAGAGGACGAAGCGCCTCCTCCAAACGGCTCGCCCGAGACTCCTCATCTGGAAAGAGATCTGGAGGAAAGCACAGTATATCCTTGAACTTGATCCCCAACTCTCATAACAACATTCTCCCCTACTGATGGGAGAGTAACTCCTACCACTTCTCCACATTGATCATGGAAGAATGGAATTCCTCTCGGAATTCCTTCTCAAAGTCAGCCCATGGAACCTCTGCCTCTATCCTCTATCTGAGGTAAAGAGTCCACCACTATCTATCCGCACCTCTCAGCTGAATGACGGCTAGGGGAACCCAGTACTCCCTCGGAGCACGGATCAAGGTAAAAGTGATCCCTATCTCCTCAAGCCACCCCTTCATCTCCGTATCTCACTACCACAAAAACCGTTTTTCGTAGCGCCCCCCTTTATCAGCGCTTGCTTACTAGTTCTGATAAAGGGCCCCCCTTTATCAGCACTTTCTTAGTAGCGCTGATAAAGGGCCCCCTTTATCAGCGCTTGCTTAGGAGCGCTGATAAAGGGGGGCCTTTATCAGTGCTTTTTTTAGCGCTGATAAAGGGTCGGATTCAAAAAAAATTAAATATATATTAATATATAATTATATTTATATTGTTATATAAATATAATATATAATTTTTAAATATATTTTAGATAATTATAAATGTACATTTACACTAATTATACTTAATATATATATATAAGATATTTAGTGAAAATAGATTCAAAAAAAATTAAAAAATTATTTTTAATTAATAATTTGATAATCATTATGGAGTAATAGTCATTTAATAACAATTTGAGGACTAAAAAATTAAAAAAATTAAAAAAAACATCCAAAATATGTTGAAAACGCAACTCAAACTTCAAAAGGCCATAACTTTTGATCCGGGTGTCCGTTTGAGCTCTACCACATATCAAATCGATGCCTGTGATGAGCTCTATGTCGCTGTTACTCTGAGGGACCCCAGTCAAGCGTCTTTAGAGGCCAAAAGAGGCACAGAAGGCCTCCAAAATTGAGTTTTTTTGGGGTACCCGGATTTTTTAACATTTTGTAGATTTTCAAACTCGTTTAAGGGGGTATTATTGGATTTTCTTAGTGGGGACTAAATTTATTCCAAGGTATTACATTCATATTGATATTATGTCTTTGAAATTTCATCCTTTTTTATAATGAAATGCTATTTATAATCAAATATATAACTATATGTACATACTTTTTATATATTCGCACCTAAAAATTATATTTTTTAAATAAATAATTAATCATATTTACATATAAAATATATTAGCTTTATCTAAATAATAACTAATATCCATTTTATTTAAAATACCAATATATGAATATTTATATACCTATATATTAATCTATATATATATATATATTAATCTAACTATATATATATTAATCTAATAACTATATATATATATATTAATATAACTATATATATATATATTAGTATTACTATAAATATATATATTAATATCACCATAAATATATATATTAATATAACTATATATATATTAATATAACTATATAAATATATATTCATATAACTATATATATGTTAATATAACTATATATATGTTAATATAACTATATATATGTTAATATAGCTATATATATGTTAATATAACTATATATTAATATAAATATATATTACTATACGAATAAATATAACTAAATATATATATATATATATAGATATATATTAATACCACTATATATATATTAATATTACTATATATATTATAATATAACTATATATATATATTATAATATAACTATATATATATATTAATATAAATATATATTACTATACGAATAAATATAACTATACGAATAAATATAACTATATATATATATATATCATGAATTGGAAAGAAAATCAAAATAGAGTAGTGGTAAGGGCTTAGGCCCACAGGGGGGAGGTCTCGAGTTAAAATCCTGGTGGAGGCAGGGGTGCGCGCGCATGGGGAATATTGGATCAAGCGCTGTTAAAGGGTGGAGGGGGTGCGTGGGGTGCGTGGGGTGTTGTATAGGGGACGAAAAGCGCTGTAAAGGGGGGGGGGGTTCAAGCGCTATAAAAGCCAACCGGATTGGCAGTATTTTTTAAATTTTTTAAATTTTTTTAAATTTTTTTAAATTTTTTTATTTTTTTTGTAATTTTTTTAATTTTTTTAACTTTTATCAGCGCTTTTTTAAAGGCGCTGATAAAAGGGTCCTTTATCAGTGCTAAAACGAGAGCGCTGATAAAGGAAGCACTGATATAGGACCCCTTTATCAGCCCTAAAAAAAGCGCTGATAAAAGACCCCTTTTATCAGTGCTTTTTTTAGCGCTGATAAAGGGGTCCTATATCAGCGCTTTTCAGAGCACTGATAAAGGGGACCCCGCCCCCTTTATCTACGCTAGCTTTATCAGCGCTTTTCTAGCACTGATAAAGGCCATTTTTAGTGCTGATAAAGGCCGTGTTTGTAGTAGTGTCTGATGTATTACCCTCACACTTCTTGAGGGTTTGCCGTTGGAAATAATGGAGAGTCTTCTGCCACTGGCTATCTTCCTCCTCTCAGTCAATCCTCAAATGATAGACCACCTGAATCTACTGGACCTCGGCCGTCTCAGCCACCTACGGACGATGTCTAGGTGTCATAGCTGTACGGTAAACAATTATCGCCTAGGCCCAAGTAGTAAGGATATTTCTCAATGTTTTATTTTATCATTTTATTTCAATTTCATTCCTAGAACACCCAAATCTAGTAAAATACAATCATGATGATGCATGTACCTTCCGTAGGGTGTCTACCCTGCAATCAATGTAGTCTCACTTGGTCGTTCGGTAGGCTCAGATTCCTTGCATCGGATCACGGGTGGCCATAAAATCCCGTGTCCTAGCCGGTCTTCCCTGGCCTATGTCACACACCAAGATTAACTAGCACTATGGCCCTACCATCCCATGCAATCCTCATTGTGCCTAACTCCAGACTTCATCCTATCTCTCAACCATCACCTATGAAACCATTCTGTCACGACCCCCTCCCACCAAAGATGGCCCTCATAAGCTGGCAATGGTGAAAGGGAGATAATGACCCCCGAGTCCCGCCTCCAGTTGGCCCCGAGGTGGAGACTAGCACCAAGGGTATGCGTTTTCACAAATATGGGAGGCATTACCATTTTTTATTATTTAGTACCGGGAAATAGGACAATTCAACCACCAAAAAGGAAAAGAACAAGTGTATATAAATGAAATCCATCCAATCCCACATGCAAGTTTAAACAATTTTATAACAAGGTGAAAGTACAAGAAAGCTCAAAGTACAATACCAAAAGAAAATAAAAGTACAAAAACTGCAACAACTCCAACTGTCCGACTAGTAGGGTCCCGCACGGCCCTGGTAGTCCTCCATGAAACCTGAAAGTAAACATAGGGTGATAATACAAGTATACTCAGTAGGGAAACCTAAATCTCTCTTGCACAAGTGGGGAGACATCCTAATGTCCCGTGAGAACAATAGAAGAAACCTAGCAAGGAATTATATCCACCCAACCTCACCAGCCACTCTCACAAAAAACACAATCACAACAGGTAGTAGTATATAAGAACAAGAGTATTGGGTATGCCACACCATTTCCCAGTAGTTAGTTTCTCTTCCTAACAGAGAACGTCCTGAAGCTTCCACACTCTCCCTGCCCGCACACACCTAGGCCTCACAAACCACACATCGTGCCCGCACACACCTGGGCCTCACAACCACATATCCCGCCCACACACACCTGGGCCTCTCAACCATGTATCCCGCCCGCTCACACTCGGGCCTCACAACCACATATCTCGCCCTCACACACCTGGGCCTCATCCCGATGATTCTTGGGAAACAGTAAAACCTTCCCAAAGAGTCTTGGGCTAATGTCACCCAAATCTAAACCTAACCGAAGATTCTTAGGTGTAAGGTCGCCTCAAGGCATCACATCCTAGGGGGGAGCAAGAAGGAGCTAGTAACTAAGGGAAAAACACCCTCTCCCATGAAATGGGAGTGTTCGGCACTATGTTCTCAACATGGGTGGGGTGCGATCAAACACAAAATATACAGATATATATATATATATATACCAACACTCAGCCCAACCTATGGCTTCTAATCAATGAAACTGAGCATGTGCCTCGACACTGCTACTACAAATCATGCATACAACAACAAACCCCAACCCCATTTAGGTTTTCACGTTTCAGCAGAGTTAGTTTATTTAGTTCCTTAACTACTGGGAAACTATCCATAACCAACCACATTGATCGTTCGTAAAACATATCCCTGTCATCCACAAATCATGTTAGGAAAACACAAGCAACACAACCAAATCCCTTATTATTAACCAACCAACCCCATTGATTATTATTACCATTCTATTACCATGCCCCACCATTCATTTACTCTTCCACTGTTTATTTATTATTCACAACCCATAGTCCGTTCAAATTAAAACCCATCCCTGTAGCACCACTGCCAACAACCATAAGCACAACCACACCGTACATCATCATCCCTTGATACCGTTAGTCATAGCCCCACTACCCATCACTAACATAAAATTCGCACCATCCCATAACCAAGCCAAATGTAGCCCTGCTGCTTACTTGATCCACAACATCCCAAAAAACACCCAAATAACATGCCTCATATCCAAGCCAACACCCACATGTTCATTATGGAATTTTGTTCAACCGGGGTGATCACATAAGGGTTTCAGATTTTAAATCTGCCAACATTATGTGATTGTCCAAATTCCACATTCCACAATGTTCCATTCAAAAAACGGTCTAGAAAGATAGTGCAACATTAAATTGTGCAAGAAAAGGCTCCCAATGACCGTGATTTTCAGTAGGCATAAGCCTATTCAATTCAAAACATAAGAATAGGATAAACAAAGATAAACATGACAACTTCACCATCCCCGTTCTTTAACAAGTTATTATATTCATTTAATGGTTCAACCGTTTCTTATGAAAACAAGAGGATACCCACCCCAAATGATGCACAATTTAGATAGGTGAAGGTAATATCTCTACCTCAATAGGTTCTGATCGCAACTCTCCCTTGGATCAACCATAGAAGATGTCTGTCGGTGTCCGACACTTTTGTCGGGTCCCGAAAAAACCTCCTTAGGTGGATGTCAGAAAGGAGAGGCCGAAGGAAAGATAATGGATCCAAGCTCAGAAGTTTCTCCTCATCGTTAAGATCACATGGCCGCAACGGATCGTAAATCGGAGCTCGGACGAAGAAGTTATGGAAGAGAAGGAGCCATCGAGTCCCTTGGGAGAGCTCTTCTAAGAGGAGAGGGGAGGAGAGAGGTGTGTTGAAAAGGAGGAGGGGAACCCTCCTTTTATAGGCGAGAAAAGAAAAAGTACACGGAATGTACTTAGTTATTTCACACGGTCTCCACGTGGCTTCCAACACTGCTCTGCGGCCATTGACTGGTCAACACACGGTTTTATGGTAACGCATACGCGAGGAAGGACTACACGACGTGTAGTTTGGACACACGGCATGTACCCATTTATTTCACACGGCAAAGACACGGCTTCAACACGGCACACGGTTGTTGAATGGTAATGCGTACGCGGGGAGGGACTAAACGGTGTGTAGTTTAGGGTACACGGCATGTACCCATTTACTTCACACGACAAAGACACGACCTTCCACATGGGGTATACCCAGCGAGGCCATACAAAACGTGTAGTTTGGGGTACACGATGTGTAATAATTTCTTTTACACGGCAAGGACACAGCCTTGAACAAGGGGTATACATGGCAAGGTGTTACACGATGTGTACTCACACTACATGGCGTGTACTTACAAAATTCTGGAAAGTGTGGGAAAAGTCCATTTTACCCAATATAACACTTCAAGACCCTCTTTTTGAAAAAGGAATGGGTCGTAGAGGTCCGGGCCATTATATGTTGATATTCAAAACAAATGGAAATCATTGAAAAATATTTATATTCATGTGTTTTTTCAAATAATTTTGAATAGTGAGATGGAGTATACTTTTTCACTATGTTAATAGCATTTATTTCCCAAATATCATGGCACTACCTCAAAAATTCATCAATCATTTTAACAGAATGAACTGTGGAACCCCATGGTGAAACAATGGGGTGTATAACCCCATTACTAATCGAATATCCAATTTGTTTCATAAACTCTAATAACTACATCATTTCAATTATATAGGGAGATGATGATATAGTAATTTAATTAGGGATAAAATAAAAGTAAAAGTCAACTTTCTGCTCTAGTGGATGTAAAGTTATTTTTTATGAAAAATACATTAATATATTCTAGTAAGGAACATAAATCCCCTATTTTAAAATCACCTTTATCATCAATAGGTTATGTGTGATCTCTTCTCTATAAATCTCATTTAGAGGAGATATACGATGTGGTTCTAGGCATGAATCTTATGATCATGTCTCCCCACAAAAGATAATGAATTCTATATCATCATTATGAATCATAGTTTCCTTCTCATTATATTTTTTTCATATTATTTTTTGAAAGAATGTTCAAATCATGGATTATATAAATTCCAACCCTTTTTTATAATAACATTATGAATTATATAATTATTAATGTCATACATTGAACTTATTGAAGCATCTTTAATGTAATTAGGTTTCTATTAGATGATTGTACAGAAATCTACCATCATAAAGTTATTGGAAAATGTAATTTTTTAGAAACATAGTAAGATATAAAATAATCTGATGATCTAGAATAAAATAAAAAATTAAAAAATAGGAGTATGTGATTAAACTACCCACAAAAACATCATTTTTTACTTTAGCCTCTGCTGTTGTGATTGTATAATCTTTGTCTTACTACTTTTTTCTATGTAATTTTATCTTGACTCTTAGTAAAATCATTTTAATACTATCAAAAATATTTAGTGCTAATGGATTGATGATTTTTTACTTTTTCATTACCTTGAAATCAAAGGAATAGTGGCCATTTTCTCCACACATGTAGAAAAATCATCTTTTCAATAAGATTATTCCATTACATTTTTTCCAAATTTATTACATGATAGAATTTTAAGCACTCCCTTCATCCCTTTTAACTTATTTAATTTCTAGAGTACTTATAATCCATCTACTTATTTTACAGCCCTTAAAATCCCTATGTATGTTTAATTATTTCACTATCCTTATATCCTATGATTCTATATATTCGGAATATTATAATTTCTAGTATAGTTGTTCCGTTGTATTAATTTTCATACTAATATTAACTAAATGGTAAATATTTTTCATTAAATTACTTACAAAGGCTATGAAATTTATTTCTAACCTTATAATGTTGGGTTTATAAATAGAAGAAATCTCATTCTCGTTTTTTATTATACATAAGAACTTCCTCTCCAAATCCACTTCTGTTCTCAAGGAAAATATTTTTTTAAAAATTTCCTAAAATCCTTATATTCCATGTTTTATATTTCATCATTATCCTTAGTGTTCTGAACCAACAAACACCGCTATTATTCATCTACCAAGAGATGATAAACTTATATGCGCACATTTTCGCATTCATTAAATCCCAAAGAATGATGTTTCTTGTCTATAGAACTTATCAAATTCTTATTTTAAAATAGATTTGAAGTCCCATTTATTGATGGTGGTTGTTGAGGTATGTTGTTTTATAACATTGTTACACATCATTTTGGACTACTAGGATACACTATTTTGGCATGGTTATTATTCATAAACTATGTTAGATATCCCAATATAGTTATAATTTTCTGAGCTCCATTAGAAGCTCTAGTTATAGCATCAATTTCCGTCCTAGTGGGGAAATCCCTACATAGATTATATGCATTGATATGGGCTTTATTCCTTTCACTAGGATCCATTTCTAAATAAAGTTATACAATATATTAAATTTAGACTCATTATGTATAAAATTTAATCCAGTGAAATTGTAAACATAAATTGAATATATATATATAACTAATATAAAATAATACATTTGGATTCTTTATGAATATTCTCAATGTTTATTATAGGATTTTGTTTAACTAATCTAGGATTTCCCAAATCTAGTTCTGATGGTTTCTCGTAAAATTTCTCTAATAAATAATATATATAACAAAACCCCATTAACAATTATTTAGTGATTAATTTATTACATTTTCATTGGAGATAAATAATCACATCCTAAAGGACCAAACAATTTAGTATTCTTTGAAATCTCTATATATACATGAATCATATATTACAATTATCACAACAAAATAAAACACAATATTTTCGATGATAACACTATTATTTTCCTTTATAATCAATGAATATCAATCATGGTATACTTCATGGAATCCTATGTAAAAACAAATATATGAAACATGGTGATATCAAATTCTTAGTAAGGTTTTTCATCCAATAGATGCTATATAAGAAATGTATTATATGCTTGGAAATAAATGGATATAAAATATCTCCATAATTATATAAGATAGAAACATATCCATGAATATCATAAATAATAAATAATCACATAAAAAACAATAAATAGTTTCTTGATAAAGGAAATACATAATGTTGGACAACATAATTATATGGTCGGTTCTATGTGTACACACATTTTACATAATCATGTATGGAAACTACCAATATCTAATATTCTTTCTCTAATGAGACCTATTGATGTATCAAGGGGGTTTTGTGGGCCCAACCAATCAGTTACTTACTCTAATTACTAACTCATATAAAAATGGAGAAATATATTCATTATAAACAATAAAATTTATAAACTATCTTGTGAAATTTTATTATTTCCCCCAATCAATAAATGCAGTCATCAACTATTCAGAGTAGTATTGAGATGGGAAAAAATATTTCTTCCTAAGAAAAACTAGTCCTAATCCATCCATATAAATAATATTTCTGATGTCAATACAAAATATCCCAAGTAGATAACATTTATAATAAATGTGTGATTTCATAAATGATATTAAATACAATAAAAACTTAATTAAAACCATTCTTGAGGAAAATAAAATTTTCACATTGAACATACCCTTCCAATAATATTTCATAAAAAGTTTCCAAATTAATTTTTTTGAAATTATAAATTAAAAATTATAAAATAATATTGAATCAATTGATTCATCGTGACAACAAAAAATTCTGGTCATGTCGTACACATTGAAAAACGATACATTTTTCATTTGTTATAAAATAAAAATGGAATTGTTTTGAAGATATCATTAAAATCCTTTTATAAATATGTTTTTAAAAAATAGTTAACATTATACTTGAAAAACATTTCTAAAATGTTAACATAATTGTTTAAAACTTTTAAAAAACACATATAATTTCTCAAAAAATGTATTTTTGACAGATGAGATAAAAAAATTTATATTTATGAATAAATTTTTTCAATCATTTTATGTACTAAAAATTAAAAAAATGATGAATTCAACTGAATAATTCCATGAATAATTAGATGATAAGAAACTTTATGTATTTTATGTTTGAAATATCATATATTTCTTTCAAGGTAAACTTAAACTAAAATAATGCTAAAAATTATTAGATATGTTAAATAAACATTTACTAGTTTGGTATTATTGGAATTATAATGCCCATGAATATATAATACTAAATTGAAACATAAAAAACAATTAATATCAATATATTTTTCTTATAACATGTCAATGGGGATGAATATATATCATTAAGATGAATCAATGGTGACTAGGGAGTATGTATCATTGATGTAAATATGAGATGGGAAACCCTTACCTCAACTCTAAAATCACTCATACATGTTCTATCCTCGTGTATATTAAATATTGATTTATTATGAATCTATTGTTATGCGATAATGATATATATAAAACCATTTATAACCTATTTTTATTCTATTATCACTTATTTCTTAAAAATTTATTGTTAAAAATAATTATTTCGTGTAACTAGCGCATTTTCATGTATGTTATGGATCAGTAGTTTCTATATTTACACATTGGTTATGGTACCATTTTATCCAAAATATTAATAACGATAAAAACGCCTTATATATTAATTATAAATTTATTCAACGTAATCCATTAAAGGAAGATATAAAAGGTGTATCACACTATTCATGGAGATAGTAGGTCTTACATACAGATGAATGTTGTTTTCATTTTTCTACCGATGGAATGAAAGAAATGTATATATTAAGTATAACCTAATATATAATAATTATATCTTATAAATAATAAATATTTTTAAATGAAATTTTTTTACCATGCAAGTAATATATATATATGAAAAATAAATCACATCACTTATTATTCTATGTACGTATGAACGATGAATGTTTTTTTTATTTTTCGCTGTATGCACAAGAGAAGTTATCATTTAAAAATAGTTTGTAAGGTAGGAAGATATAAATTATATAACTATTTATAAATTATATTTATTTTATATAAATAATATATAAATAATAAACCGACCATAATTTCCCTCCATAAAAATTGTATTTAAAAATTAATTGGATTGGTATGTGGAGAGGTTATGTTGTAAGTATATACGAGCAATAAAATATGTTCCAATTTTAAGGTAAAGAGGATAAGTAATTATGGTTTAATAATAATAATATAGTTTTAGAATAAAGAGTACACTAAATTTATTATTTTATGCTAACTTATTAAAACATATAAGATGAATAACATTGAATAAATTAAAATTGGTTGGGTATATTAATTGAGAGGCCTATAAAAGATTTATTTTTATTAAACATATGGTTATTATTTTAGTGATAAAATAACTCATATAACATGGATATGTATTTTAATAAGATAAATGGAAAATTATTAATCGAGATAGATGGATTAATATGAGATAAAGATATAACTACCCTTTCCTTACTTATATATATATTAGATCTAAAGAAATTAATATTTATTACACGTCATAGAAAATACACAATGCGACTTTATAGGATTAGTGTATTTAGAAACTAAGAATCATAAACAACTTATTCATAAAATATCTACATTTTCTCCAACTAATTTATTTATATATATGACCCCATTTTAATATATCTTACGTTATATACTTATTCATATCATGTTAAAATGAATAAAACGAAACGGTGAAATCATATTATCAGTATACATAAACATGGGAGATATCAATCATATCATAAACATAATACATAATAAAATGACATTTGAAAATATAATTTTTCATGTCAAAGGTCATGATATCATGTCATGTAATAAATCATATATGTTCATAATTAATCAATATACATATTCCCAAAGAGGATAAAATAGGAAAAAGTCATATGCATAAGCATAAAAATAATTCCATATTACAAATGGATTATTGGAAATACCATCATAGTGGAAAATTTCTTTTATAATAAGAGTTCACTCCTCATTCATTACCTATATTACAAAATTGAGTATACCCTCATTCTAACATTGTAATACTGAATTGTGTTCACATCCCATTTAATTCTAATCTATCTAATGAGATATAAATTGGTACCCAATGAATTGGAGGGATATATAGGACCCACCCATCATATAATGAAAATGATTCCAATGTGTTCCATAAGAACATAAATCATTCAACATATAAAATACTGTGAAAAAATGATTTTCAAATTCATCACTCAATCATCGCAAAACACATGGAATGATATAGGTTTCATAAAAATAATTCCATTAGAACCCAGAAATTGGGATTATAGGGATATTACCCCTAATGAAATATCCCCCTTAAAACATAAGTAACATTTGAGATGCCACATGAAAATAATTTTTGATGAAAATATATGTTCTTCATTGAAAATGATTAGTATTATTAAATTTCAATTCAACTTATAAAATAAATAAATTTATTTTTAAATTATTTTTTAATATTATAAGCTAATATTAAATGTTTAAGGGTCTCATAAATGTGGAAAAATTCATTCACGTTGCATAACATTAAAAAAATTATTCTCATTATTTTTCATGGATAAGTCAAAAAGTTGCTAGAATAGAAAATGACAAAAATATTATATTCATATGATTGAGAAATAATTAATAAATGGGTAAATATGAATTTCTAAAATTTTATAAGATTTTTAGGAATTTTTCTGAATACAATTATATGAAACAAGGATGTTCAAGATAATTATACCTAAATAAAGACTTACGTGTAGACCATCTCCCATAATAATGATATTTTAAAATGAACCGTTATTCTTTGTAAAAAAAATTTATGTATATTGAACACTTATATAATGTATTACAAATGTTATTAACTTATTGCAGTGACATATTATTATTTTTTCAATCATATATGGTCTTATTACAACTACTTTTTTATACTATAAGGTTATTAATCATTAAATTTATAAATTTATTCAACTATTCATTAATTATGATCATGGAGAATGAATCACATAATGTCATGGAGACGGTAGACAGTACGTATGCAGGGGCGACAGTATAATTACCTTAATTGTGAAATGGTTTAAAACATGATGATATATATATTTTATTGAATCCATACCATTTTATAATTATTATACATATTTAATATTTCCATAAATATTTTGATCCATGTTAGGTGGTTGTGGAAAATAGATTACACCATGGTGTGGAGAAAGACATTGTACGTACACATGTATGGTGATTTTGTATTTCATAGGATGGATAAAAAATTTAATATGGTAGTTACATAAAAAAAATATAATAATATATATACTACTATATTATTTAGATTATAAGGTAAAAAACATGAATAAGAATTATATGATGAAACACTATTGAGGGAGTCGGTAATGGAGATTACACATTCTTCTACAACCTCCCTATATATCTACTCTTAAGGACAGTAGAGGTCAAATTTTGATAAATCCATAACCTCTTGAATTTTAATGGGAAGTTAATAAGAAATATGGATATGTTATATCTATTATCTAATGCTCAATTTGGTGTGAAGATGTCAGGGTTTAGGATCCCTTTTATAAATGAGTGACTATTCACTTTGGGAATTTCAAAAAATTTTATTTTTTAATAAATTATATATCAATAAAATTTCCAAAAGATTTAAATATTATTAATATATGTTGTGATGATTTTTGAGTATCATCAAAATGTAGATTTTATAAAAAATTTGGCACTAATTTAATCTATATCATTTAAATTAAACCTAAGTTAACATATTATAATTTTTTCTCTATTAACTTATTTTTCAACATTAAATGTTCTTAATTATTATTTATTTGATCTCAAATATACCATAAATGAATTGTTTTACACATTTTAGCCCATATAATAATTATTTGGTATTTTTTTAGTGTTATGAGTTTTATAATATATAAAAAACATTATTTTGTTAAAAATTGAGTATTTTCAGTTTTGACACTTATGACTTCTTAGATTTTTAATAATATCAATAGAAAAATTTAATATTGAAAAAAATATTTTATTATATACCAAATGGGTAAATTACATATAGAAAATTCTTCTGTTAAGTTGATTAACTCGAATGATATTTTTTTATACTTTTAAAAGTTATAATTTGATTAATAAATTTATTTATTAATTAAATCATCATTGTTTTTTATGCCATTATGTAATATGATTTTCCCTAAAATACCTAAATTAATTTCTATGAATGGATAAAATATATTATATTTAAACTGGATATTTATGTTAAAATAAACATTTTAGAAACTATATATTACAATATTATTTATATTAAAAGCTTATGGTGTGAACAACATGTCTTCTTTTTTTAGAAAAATATTATAAGGGACTTATTCAAAATCATGTGGTTCTAAATGGTCATTCATTACAATATTGTAAAACCATTTCCAAAATAAAAACAAAAAAATTATCTATCAATTTTATGGGTTCATTTAATATTTCTAATAGTTTTAATTAAAATTATTTAGTTTATTAATGTTTAGTTTGTACAAGCACTGCATCATCATTGTATATGTCATTAAGGAAATTAATTATTTCACAAAAATTTTAATCAAAATACACTGATAAATAAAAAATAGATCATTAAAATGAATATTTATAGTTGAATTTATCATCAGTATTACTCTAGATGAAATATAGATTAGTTATTAAAATACGAGCACGACATCAACAAATTTTATTGAAATAAAATATATGAAATTTCCTACTGTCATATAAGGGGTGTAAAGAGTAAAATATCTTCCCAATGATGATTTTTTGTCGAAACCCACTTATCTAATGAAAATTTGACTTGTGATAGCGTAATTTTCTATTATTTATAATATTATTTTTTGTCCCTAATTACCCATTTATTGATTTACGTGTTAATAAAAAAATTCTAAATTTGATTTAAATGGCCTCAATTAAAAAAAATGATAAAATATTTATTTTATTATACTTTAAGACTAATAAAAAATATAATTTAACAATAAAAAAATTTATATGAAAAATCTGTTTTAAATTAAAATGTTCTAATTTTCAATTATTCATCAAAACATGAATCTTATGAGAAAAATAAAAAACATTCTAACAAACTAAATGTTCTATATTTCTCTTTTAAAGAAGAATATATTTTTTTTTAAAAGAATATATAAATGTGTAAAATATTTAATTTTCAAATGGTTCTCTATTAAAAGGTTGTAAACAAGCCTTTAGAAAAATATTGGTTTCTATGAGAAAAATGGTGCTTGTTCATATCTTATGACTAAAAAATCTATTGGATGAATATTAAAATTATGATTATATGATATATAGATTATATAGTTCATAAATACCATTAAAAAATAATTAGTAATTTTTTATATTAATAAAAAACAACATTAGGAACATAAAATCAAAATACTTCCTTTACATTCAATTGATATATATTTTCCTTTCAAATCAATTCACATTATATTATCATCAGTTTTATTCATATTTATTCCCATTAATTTAACTATTATGATCTAATTTTAATTTGATATTTTCTTTTGGTTATTTTAAAAAAATTATAACGTAGAATGTAAGACATTGAAGATGAGAAATTATTTAATTAGAAATATTTATTAAAATACCAGGGTGTTATATTATACCCCCTATAAAAGAATTTCACAATCAAAATTCATCACATGGATAAAATAGATTAGGATACTCTTTCCTAATCACATCTTCATGTTAATATATAGTTTCCCAAATTTTTATGTTCTTACATTAAACTTTTACCAAATGAGTGGTCTTGATTCATATAATATTTCGGTTGAGATCTGGAATCTCTATTGGTAGCTCTTCATATGAATAATATTTCTCCAGTGGTATAAAATCTAATATTATTAAAAGTGAAGCATCAAGTATGTACACTCTAAGATGAGATGGGTGTATATAACCCGGAACATAAGAGATATTTAATGGATGCTCAAATCTATAATCTACAATTACCAAACAGTCAATAATTTGAAAATGAATTATAAAACAACATAACAACATGTCCTTCTTTCAAAATCTCATTACTCTCTTTTAGGTAGATAGTCAATGTAATACCACATCACCTCCTCCAATCCATGGTCATTTTTATTTTCAAATAACACTTTTAAAGGGTAGGTGTTAACCATATTATATTTCCAAACATATAAAACAAACAATATAGATTTCCGAGACAGAATCCAAAAAACCACCATAAAAAAGAATCGAAATCAAAATTTCTAAAGAAAACCTCAAACAAATCCTCAGACCTCATGAAATCTTCCATGATTCTGTGTTGATTTAAGTTACACATCATGTCATGTAACCATCTATTCACACCCACCTTGAGTCATGTGTAAATTATGTCGATGACCAATCAACACAGTAGACTAGTGCACAAGAAATCCACCATCGGAGTCCATCATTGACATCAAGCATCAACAAAGTCAAAACAAAAAACAATATCACATCATCCAATAATCACATCAACACCGAATGAAATCTATTTCAATCACCACTATACACATCACTGTTATCATCATGATAGATTCTTTACACCTTCAAGGATAGACTTTAGAAAATGATGATGGAGAGAAACACAAGCAATACACAGTGACTAACCATATTGTTTTCCTGAACCACCAAACCACAGAAAATGATGAACATCTAATGAGACTAAATGACTCCTTCACGAACAACCCGACCAAGTGAGCCTTTTTAATATCACTACACTATATCCACCAACTCCAATAAAGAAAGTAGGGTGACATAGAAACACTACTAGACAATGAGTTTCATCCTCGAATCCATCAACAAAAACTCATGGAGCCAATGAATTTAAAACTACCATAAACTAGCGGATTCATGATCTCACATCCCAAATCACCCAGAAGGACACATTGCACAACCAACTTAGAAATGGATGTGTATTCCATGAACCTGAGTTAATAAGCATAGATGACATTGACCGAAAATGCTTATGCTTGAGACCTACCAACATGAGATTAACAATAAAACAAAGAACAACATCAAAAAAACCTCAAATGAAATAGAATCTAAATCCTAGAATGAAATAATAGATATCAGACTAAATCCCAAAAGGGAATAAAAATGTAAATGATGATAACACCCATGATCACCAAGACTTGATACCAAAAATAATCAAGATTCCATCCCTCCATATATGATATTGAATTAATGTTGGAGCTTTACATCCATGAATTGTACCTTTTACCTTTGAAAAAACTGTAATGCCTTCTTTGAAGTGAAATCGAGATGCTGGGATGGTGAGAAATGTTGGATCAGACCATCTGCAATGGAAATCATGGGGTGGAAACCTGGTAAGGACAATTGTACAATAACAAAAAGGTAGGATTGGGGGTGGAGAATCCATGCGAAGAGAAGGTTTCAGGAAGAAAAACATTGAACGTGAGATAATTAAGTGGGAACATTGGGGATGAGAAATATTGGAGAATGAGGAGCCATTAGTCTTATCACCAAATTAAAATTCTATGTATTTTCATCTATTTTCATAAAAAGGTTTTTACATTCTGATGTTCTCTTATGTGTTATCAAATAGATATATCCTATTTCCATTTCTTTATGAAAATCACATTTCAATAGCATTATTTACCTAACATTAGCTTTGAATTTTGGAGACATTCACTTCTTACTATATAGTGCTTCGTAAGATTACATTTAAATACATGAATAAAAGTTATTTTTTTAATATAATTATATTAAATGTAAGGTTTGACCTCAAAAACCATTTAAAATCATATATAAATCTCCCCACATGACTTATATATTTTGAATTGTACCCTCAAATTGACCATCTATCTGAGGATGATAAGTAGCTCTAAAAAATAATTATGTATCTAGAAGCTAAGGATGACTGCCCATTAATTTTAATGTAATCCTAAGATACAAATTTTATATAATGGAATGTGGTGCTCCATTCAATATAACCATTTAATGTATGTATATATATATCATGGATTGGTGTTTAAGAGATAAGTCTTCTCAAGTCGTAAAGAACTGTGCCGACTTCGTAAGGAGATCAAATATAACCCATATAATATTATGGCCTTTATATGTTTGGTTAATTCCAACAAAAAATCATTGGTGATTTTTTTTATTTTAATTATGTTTTTTGAAATGACTGGAAAATCCCCTTTATTCCTATGTCTATCATCCTTAAATTGCAGAAAAATAGTCCTCTGAGAAGCATATTCTTTAATAGTTAACGTTATGAAATCCCACTAGAAATACTCTTTCATTCCCCAATACATCTCTTTGTTTCAAGGATTTTTAAATTATGATGAAATATGATCCTAATCCAATATAGAATTCATTTATTATTTTATGTAATGAAAAAAAATATCTCTTGATCCTTATTATTCTATCAAAATCAAGGTTGAACTCAGGAACATTTCTATCATTATTTTTTTGTTCCACATATTCCTATTTAACCTCCTAGATCATTACTTGTAAAGATGGTTGAAAATTTATTTAAATAATATGGTATTTCCCATTTATTTAAAATAATTATATAATTCCTATAAAATATCATGAATGTTGGATATTTTATGATCCCCATCATTGATTGATTATTATAATCCTTTCAAGTCAAGGAATCTTCCACCTTGTTCAGATTCCCATGGTGAAAATGTATTGGGAAATTGGAATATGTAATTTACTAAAAAAATTATTAAGTGCATATTCATCTCTCTTTGGGTGAAAATATACATTAAAAAATTATGATTACTGTATATATCACAAAAATTTTCATAAATATAATGCCACTATTTCTGTAATGTAACCATTATGGATGCTAACTCGAAATCATGAGTTAAGTAATTTTTCTCATGGATTTTTAATTTTTTTGAGGAATAAGTAATCAATATATTTTCTTTCATGAGAACACATCTCAGAAACTTATTGTATGTATCACTATATATAAAAAACATATCTCCCATATAAGGTAGTGTGAGAAAAGGATACCTGAAAAACCTTGTTTTTAGTTTCTTTAAATTATCTTCACATTCCTCCATCCATATGAATATAAATCGTTTACAAGTCAATGTGGTGAGTGGATTATATTTTAATAGAAAATATTTCAAAAACATAGACAATGTTCATCCATGATAAGAAAACATAAAACGTCAGTTACAATTATCAGTCTAGGCCAACGTTCAATGACATCCTTTTTTGTTGGATCTATAGATAACCCCTCTGTTGAGATTATGTGACCTAGAAATGAAAATTTATGAAGCCAAAAATCACACTTTTTAAATTTTATGACAGATTATAGTTTCTAAGGGTCTTTATTATAATCATCATGTGAACTTCAAGATATTTCATTCTCTAAAAATACACCACAATATCATCTTTACAAGCTACCAAAAATTAGAAAATGTTTTCACTAAATAATCTTTTCATTAAATTCATGAAAATAGTTTGGAAAATAGTAAGGGAAAATGGAATCCATATACATTTATAATGTCCATACCTTATATGAAATGTCATATTTTCATTATCCTGGTTCTTGAAAATTAATTTATGTTATCCATAATGATGATCAATCATGTAATGTAATTTAGATCTACTCAGTTGACACAATAAATAATTAATATGGGGAAGCGGATATTTATTCATGATAGTGATATTGTTATATTATCGATAATCAATTTAGATTCTCATTAATCCATATTTCTTATTAATAAATAGAACACATTCACCCTAATGAGATGCACTAGGGAATATAAATTCCTTGTAAATATTCTATTGTAGATGCTTCTACAATTCCTAGAAATCAATTGGGACCATTCTATAATGTGTATTTGAAATTATCATAAAACCTAAAATAACATATATTGAAAACATAACATCACGATTTAGTGGAAGAACTAGATATTCCTATGTAAATTAAAAAAAATCATATAAAATTGGTGTATCTTTATAGGTCAGTTTATCCTCAACCATCCATTATAGATAACATTCACTTATAAGAATCGTGACCCATAATATTGATTAACTTTAAAATAGAAGTTCATATTCATAATTATATAGATATATGATCATATATTCTTCCAAAATATGAATTGAAACTTCCATTCCTTGGAAATATATATGATCTCAATATAGATAATGCCAATCCATGACAAGAATCACATATAATCCCACTAAAGAAGAACAATAAGAGTAATAATAAAAACATTCCCTTAAACTTCAACAAGTTCAAAACAATACAATTTTGAAATGACCATTATTCCATTAGTAGTTTTATTAATTAAATAATCATCTAATTTAATTGGTAATACAGTGACTCACTTAGAAAATTATTTAGAGACAAGAGAGTGGGTTGATCTAGAATAAAATAAATCATTTTCTACATTAGATTGGATGGTTGGTGTATCTTTCTCCAAATAATTGTCATACTCTACATTTCCAATAGTGATTACATGTGATTATACTTGTTCTATGGCCTTAATTTGATGTTGATGTCGATTATGATTGATAACCCTTAGATTTTGGAATCGTTTGGAATGATGATCTATTTCTTTGAACATGTTACATTGAAGTGTGGGAGGTGAATTTTGTGTAGAATTTTTTCAATTGAAGGGATTATTTAACTTTTTCAAACCACTTTGGTAGTTAAATACCTGATGAACATTTATCACACACATAAAATATTTACTAGTCCCTTTAATACACTTTCCTGCATGTTTCATTCCACACTATGTGCGTAAGGAAGGATGATCATTTTTTCACTGTAGTTTTTGGATTTTCCCTTGAATCCCATTTTCCCTTTATTATCAAAAACATATTACTTATTGGTGTCTCTAATATTTATTTTATACTTACGAACACATTATACAATTTATTAGTAGATATTTATGTCTCTAAGGGGTAATTACATTCAAATACATAGTTTTAAGCTGCTGAAAAAGTGATTAATCATACCCTACTGTTGAATGATAACACTATAATAGTATATTGAATTTATTGTAAAAATTTCTTCCTAGGTACCAATGGAAATATCATACTTTTTCTTAAGATCAATGAACTCTTTCACCATTTTCATTCAAAAATACAAGTAAAATAATTATTCAAAACATATTTCTTGTACTCATATCAATCCATGCACACAATTTAACCTATTTCCCTCATGTTTTTTATATGAATCCACCATTTATCATCTTCGAATAACAAATTATAGAAATAAAGGATGAATTTATCATGAAATAAACATCGGATAATTGAAAATTTATATTCAATGGGAATGATCCGATGTTGATCAGTTAGTGGATCAGAAAACCAACGAAATGATGCTGGACATTGAATCATGATGGACTCAACATAATTTTTTCTCTCATTTCCTCATTCGAATGTCTTGCATGATTCATAGATTTAGAAATTTTTATGAGCACGGAAACAAGATTTTTCATTCAATCTCCAATGTATGTTGTTGTTTAAGTGGAAAATCATTTCATTTACTATCGTATTCAATGGTAATTTTGTTCTTTCGGGTTCCAACCATTTACTAAAACCTAGAATAATAGTTTAAGAAACACTAACCATAATGCATAAATATATAATCTATATAAATTATTTATTCAATATAAATTAATAAAAGTTCAATTTAGGATAAAATAGATTTTATCCTAGGTTATTAATGATTTTAACCTAAATACTATGATTGTATCCTATACATAGACTATTTCTTAGGGTTCTTACTATGGTTTTATTTTCAGAATTTTCAATTGATTACAAAACCATTTCACTGATACCATCAATAATGGAACATAAATTATGTTGAACTCATATGTTTTGATAATCCCAATTATTCTTTCATATGTTTTGATAATCCCAATTATGCTTTCATATGTTTTGATAATTCCAATTAATGTTTATCGATACTCAAATTCTCTCAATATAGGATATCCTGTTTATCAAGATGATAATAATATTAAAGTAATCCATGAGATATGTTAATCAATGGTTATCTATGTTTATATAAGTTAACAATTAATTCTAACTCAATTGGATATGTTTTGCATAAAACAGATAAGTGTTAAGTCATTGATCTTCGTATAGCTACTAATAAAGAGCTACCGGTACTCAGTCTACCAATAGACATAATCTATTGATAGACATAGTCACCGATACACTAAGGTCACTGATATAAATAGAGATATAGGTAAGAAGATACCAAGTCTACTGATAGAACAAACTAGAGCTATCGAGCTACCGTTATGAAGAATTCTATTGATAGAACTAGTTCAGAGACAGTTACCGATTGAGTAAGTATAACGATACAAGTGAAAACAGCTACTGATGCAGGAGCTACTTATCTACCGATACAAGTACAAAGTCACCGATACATTGAGCTACTGATAGAGTAAGTATACCGATAGAGGGAGTTATTGATACCTAGATCTACCGACAAAAAGAGCTACTGATGCAAGTTCAAAGAAGCTACCGATGGAAGGACTGCTACACAAAATCCACCGTATACATCTACCATCGGATGTCTACTAATGATTGAACAACCGGTCAATATCTATACTCTAAATACTATTTATTTATTAATCTAATAGTTACATTTGATTTTTTTAATGTAGTTAATGTTATTTAATGATCTATGTTGCCATGTCAGGGAACCGTACCTAGTACCCATGCAAAAGGTGATCATTCCTCTTTGCAGGAGATAAAACCTATAAAAAGAAAGATAAAGAACTAGCTAATAAATGTGGTGTTGTCATGATGAAACAACAAGAACCAAGGAACTAAGAAGGAACACAAAGAGTGAAAAAGAAAAAGGCTCATCATCAATCAATCCTGGTGCATTCAAACAAGGCTACGTCCATACTCCAAGAATCCTAGATATACATGAATCCACTCTTCTGAAGGAAACCCCAAGATGTATCTTAAGTAAAGAACAAAAACAATACTTCATGCACTCTAGCAGATAAGCTGTACCTGGAACAAAGAAGAAAACAATACTCTGTTTTATGAATAGAACCCGGAGAAGGACTCAGAAGATTTTCTGGCCAACCAAACGAGTCCAGAGATGGACTTCCAATCACTAAAGCTCTTATAAACTCATACTCACTTACTTTATTGATTCATTCATTTACTTTTCGAGAAGTGTGTGTACGTAGTTTATTTTACACACACACTACCTCCTGAGCTAAACTGGGGGATTCTTAAATCCTCACTCAAACTTCATAACTCTTTGTTTCCCACTGTGGATAATGGTTGAGGTTGATTAAAACCTGGACAACTGTGAGTTGTTGTTTGTTTTACCATTTATAACTGTGGAAGATGTCTTTGTACCTGGACAGTGTGTTCCCTATTGTTTACCCTGATCCTGGGTGTGGATCAATTTATATAAATTTTTAAGAGGACTAAGTCTCGACTTGAGACTGAACCTCTTGGTTACCTCTGCTGTGCTTTTTAGTTTATGTCATCAAGTATACTATATATCGTTTTCATATTCCGCTGCTATTACTTTGAAATACAATATTATTTTAAAGCTACTTTGATAGTTAAATTGCAAAGTATTTATACTTATTGTAGATCATTATGTTATTTTCAAAAGTTACGTTAATCTTCAAATTAAGTTAACTAAGACCTAATCAATATTTGAAAAACTGATTGAACATTTACACTCTGTATAAATTCACTACAGTTTAACTTTGATCTTAAATTTTGGTGATTTTAAGAGAAAAAATTATAACAAAATTTTTTACTGGAACTCAATTCACCCCCCTCTTGAGTATCCACTCCATCCAACATTTGGTATAAGAGGTTTGTATTGATTATAGGATTTTTTAAATACTCTATTTTTTAACTATGATTTTAGTTGCATTGTTAGAGATATTAAATTTCTGTTAGTTCTAAATTTTAACTCTTTAAAAATAATTTCTAAAATATAGTTATGGAAAATAGACTAAAGGGTGTTGTTACTAACCAACCACCTTTCATAAATGGCACTATCTATGCCCAGTGGGAAATGAAAATGAAAATACAATTAGAGATACAAGTTTGGATATCTAGACTGCTATAGAGTCACAATATAAAATTCCAAAAACTGAAAGAACAACTTGGGATGAACCTACAAATACTGCGTATAATAAAAATTATAAATCTATGAAATCCATGTACTTTGCTTTAGGAGATGAATAATTTAATAGAATTTGTTCTTGCAAAACTGCTTATGAAATGAGGGATACTTTGGGTGATCCTCATGAGGTAACAACCAATGTTAAATAAATGAAATTAAATACTTATACTATTAAATATGATAATTTTAAAATGAAGACTAATGAACCTATTTCTGACATATATCTCAAGTTAAATTAGATAGTTAATACAATTAGCTCACTTGGGATGGATGTTCCAACAAAGGAACAAATCATGAGAATCTTGAGATGTCTACCAGATCGATGGAGGGGCAATTTTGTTTCAATCGGAGAATAATGTGACATTGGCGTTCTCCCTGTAAAATAGCTTATTAGTAAATTAATGATGTATGAGTTAGAACATAAGGTAAATAATGAAGAAGATGATGAACCAAAGTGAAAATCCATGGCATTCAAATCTACTTCATCAAAGAGAAAAGAAAAGGAGAAAATGCATGAACCTACTAAATGTTCAACCATTGAAGATTCTGATTCAGATAGTGATGCTGAAATGGCTAAAATAGCAAATAGATTCAAGAAGTTTTATAAGAAGAAGAAGATCTTTATAAAATTTAACTACAAAGTAATATATGACAATAAGGGTCATTGGAAGAAGGATTGGATGAAATCTGATAAGGAAGATGATATAGTCTACTATGAGTGCAAGAGGAAAGGACCCATCAAGGATGACTGTCTAAAATTGAAATTCAAAAAGAAATATGATTATAAGGACATGAAGTACAAGAATTCAATGAAAAGAACCCAGAGTGCTTCGGAGGACAGCACAAGTGAATCTGAAGTTTCTGATTCTGAAAATAATCTTTCCAACATGTGCTTCATGACTAATACCTCTAAGGTACCTGTTTCCCCTATTCTAAATTATTATTATTCTGGAAATAACAGTGATTCAAAAAATGATTAAAATATTTCTAAGGCTGAAATATTTGAATACTACAATATGCTGTATTAAACATGTAATTAACTAAAGGAAAAGTATAATTCATTAAAGAAACAACATGCTCTCACTGTCCATGTAAAATCTGCCTTTGCTATAGAAAAAGAGAATAATGCTCAATTGTTAGAGGAAAATACTAAATTGAAAATGTCTAATGAGAAAATAAGAAAGGACATAGAAAATTTAACAAAGGGAAAAGATACATTTACTCAAATGTTATGAAAACAAGTTGCACCTAAATACACTACTGGTTTGGGATACCAACCTAGAAAGAGACAGTTCACTAGAACTCGATTTATTCCTATGTCCAGACAAAATTATGCTTATTGAAGTTCTGGAAATTCCAATGCTTTAACTAGTTATTTATATGGTTATAGATCCAATAATGTTTATCTTTCCAAATCTATTGATTCTGTTAATTATATGAAACCCATTAGACAAACATGGGTAACTAAAGCTGTGAATACTAACCTTTCTGGACCCAAGAAGATCTGGGTACCAAAATCATTTTCTATGTAAATCTATTTTGTAGGAAACCTGCTTGAAGAGTTCTTACAAAAAGGTATGGTACTTGTACAGTTGATGTTCAAGACATATGTCTAAAGATTACTCATGCTTTAAAAGTCTAATCAAGGATGATGGAGGCCATGTCACCTTTAGTGATAAATCTAAAGGAAAAATCATCGACCTAGGCCAGATTGGTAACATTGATTCAGTTTTGATCCATAAAGTATTATTTGTTAATGGAATTAAATAAAATCTTTTAAGTATTTCTCCATTATGAGATGATGTCTTTAATGTGAAATTTTAAAATGATTCTTGTAATGTTTTTAACTCAAAAAATGTTTTAGAATTTTCTGCTTTAAGAAATGAAAATGTTTATGCTGTTGATCTGAATTATTTAGTCAATAAAATGTTACCTGTTTAAATGATTTTCATAAATAATCTTGGATGTGGAACAAAATATTAGGACACTTAAACATCTATTAACATAGAAAATTGACTATAAAGAACATAGTTAGAGACCTACCTAAACTTGAATTCCCAAATGACAATGCATGTAATCCCTGTCAAAAGGGAAATAAACATAAAGTTTCTTTTAAATAAAAGAAAGAAGTGTCAACTTATCAACCTCTCAAGTTGGTTCACATGGAATTGTTTGGACCTTCTAGAGTTTCAATATTAAATGGGAAGCACTATGTCTATGACCTAGTAGATGACTTTTCTAGATATACTTTGGAATAATTCATATCTCACAAAAGTGAAGCTTTTTCTTACTTTGTTAAATACTCCAAATCTGTATAAAACCATAGTGGACATAAGATTAAAACATTGAGAAGTGATCATGGCTGTGAGTTTGAAAATCAAGAGTTTGAATCTTATTTCTCACACAATGGCTATAGTCACAACTTCTATGATCCTAGGAAACCTCAGCAGAATGGAGTAGTAGAAAGAAGGAATAGAACCCTTCAAGAAATAGCTAGAACCATGCTTAATGAATATGACCTGACTATTTAATAGAGTCATATGTAGATCAGTTCTTAAGAAGACCCCATAAGAGTTATGGAACTGTAGAAAACCTAAATTTAGTTACTTTAGAGTCTTTGGCTGCAATGTTTTTATTCTTAATACAAAGGATAATTTGGAAATGTTTTCTTCTAAAAGTGAAGAAGGAATTTTTCTTGGTTATTCATTAACTTGTAAAGACAATAGAGTCTTTAATAAAATAAGAAACTGTGGGGAAGAATCTGTTCACATCATGTATGATGAAACTGATCCACATGAGCCTAAAACATCTCTTGAAAATCCTCTAGAATATTTGAGTGTTCTGGACCTTAATGATAAATCTAAATAACCTGCTGTAGAAACATCTATTTCTGGACATATTCCAAAATCAACTTCTATAGAACCTAAACTTGGAGATAAACCAGAAATTTCTAGTCCTACCTTTACTAGATCAACAAGGATTCTAAAGAATCATTCTTTGGATGATGTTGTTGGTAATCTTGATAGAGGGACAGAGACTAGAACTTCTCTATGAAACTAGGTTGAACATCAAGCTTTTCTTTCACACCTAGTACCTAAAAATGTCAATGATGCAATCAATGATGAATTTTGGGTAATGGATATGCAAGATGAGTTAAACCAATTTTAATGAAACAATGTTTGGGAATTAGTTGATAGACCCAAGGATACTTTGACAATAAGCACTAAATGGGTTTTTAGAAACAAAGATGATGAATCAGGAATCATAGTTAGAAATAAATATAGACTAGTTTCACAGGGATATATTCAAGAGGAATGTAAAGACTATGACGAAACCATTGATCCTATAGCCATATTAGAAGCCATTAGAATTCTACTTGCCTATGCTGCAAATCTGAATTTCAAGTTATATCAAATGAATGTCAAAATTAATTTTCTAAATCGTTTTATAATTGAAGATGTTTTTGTTGAACAACCACCTAGATTTACTAATCCTAATTTTCCAAATAATGTTTTTAATCTTTCTAAAGCTTTATATGGTATAAAACAAGCTCCAAGTGCTTCATATGATAGACTTAGTAATTTTCTTATTTCAAAATGTTTTACTAAAGGGATTGTTGATCCAACAGTTTTTATTAAAAGCATTTCTAAAGATGTTTTAATAGTTCAAATCTATGTTGATGATATTATTTTTGGATCTTCTAAACACTCCTTATGTACTGATTTATCAAAGTGTATGAAAAATTAATTTTAAATGAGTTTGATGGGAGAACATAAATATTTTCGTTGATTTCATGTGGTTCAAAATGAAAATGGTTTTATTTTGAATCAATGTAAATATATAAAGGATCTTTTAAAATGTTTTGGTTTGGATAATAATAAGGAAATTGAATCTCCTATGAGTACAGTCTGTAAATTGGATGTAGATGAAACTGGGAAACTAGTGGATCAAATCAATTACAGAGGTATGATTGGAAGCATACTTTACCTTACTCCAAGTCAACCAGATATTATGTTTAGTGTATGTATGTGTGCAAGATTTCAATATAATCCAAAACAATCTCACATACATTCTATTAAACAAATTTTAAAGTATCTTAAATATACTGTAAACATAGGTTTTTTTTACCCAAAAGGACAATCCTTTGAATTAATGAGCTATTCATATGCTGAAATTGATGGTATCATGTTGGATAGAAAAAGCACTTATGGAACATGTCATTTATTGGGAAAATCCATAGTATCTTGGTGTAGTAAGAAGCATAATTCTATAAGTTTGTCCACTACCGAAGAAGAGTATATAGATGTAGGTAGTTGTTGTGCACAAAATATGTCGATGAAACACACTCTTTTAGACTATGGATTTGACTTTAAGCACGTTTCAATCATCTGTGACAACACTAGTGCAATAGACATCCCGAAGAACCCTGTATCTCACTCGAGGACCAAAAATATTGATGTACGACACCACTACTTGAGAGATAATTACCAAAAGGGTGATATTAATCTTGAATTTATTGGTACTGAACATCAATTAGCTGACGTTTTAACCAAACCATTGAGTTCGGATAGGTTAGTTTACATTAGACTTGAATTAGTTATGGTTAACCTTGATCAGTAGCTACCTTACTGATAAATCCTCACCAATAAATCCTCACCGATAAATACTCACCGATAAATCCTCACTAATAAATCCTCACCGATAAATGCTCACCGGTAAATCCTCACCGATAAATCACTACTGATAAATCCTCATAGATAAATCCTCACCGATAAATCCTCACCGATAAATCCTCACCGATAAATTCTCACCGATGTAAATTATCACCGATGTAAACCCTCCTGATGAGTGCACAGTTTTAAATTCTGTCTATTGCCAGAATCTGAATCGTTTTTACTTTATTTCATTTCATTTATTTATTTTATGATTCCTAAATGATAAAAACAAAGTCCGAGCTACATCGCAATCCACCGAGCCTCAAATCCTTTATCATCAAACCTTAACTCCTGAATCATTCAAGAACCCTAAATCCTTCGAATCTGAGATGGAAAAACCCAGACTCCCA
Organism: Viscum album; assembly: GCA_963277665.1. Lineage (NCBI taxonomy): Eukaryota > Viridiplantae > Streptophyta > Magnoliopsida > Santalales > Viscaceae > Viscum > Viscum album. Next base: position 1,487,905,194 of record OY728129.1, read on the forward strand.
TCTGTTAGAGATATTGCCGACGACCCTAAGGAAAAGAAGAAGAGGAGTGAATCAGAAGAAAGTGGTAGTGTTGGATGAACTAGGTCGGGTAGGCGACCAATGAATCCTCATTTACAGAATAGAGTTATTGTGATTGAAAAGGAAATCTACGTGGAATGGATACTTCCTAGAATGTCATTAGTGGTCGTTGTAATTGATGATCAAAAATGGGTAGATTGTTTTTCTAACAACAATGGTCCCTACTATCCGAAGCTAGTGAAACAGTTTTATGACTATATAAGCATTTAAAAATCAGAAAATGAGAACTGAGTAACTTCTTATGTGCATGGAAAGGAGATATTATTCTCATCTGTTGGATGGGCTGAATGTTTGAAGGTTCCTCATGAAGGTGTATCTGGTTTTGTCTCAAAATATATTCCACCTACAAGTGATATTTTCAACAATGAGACTGCTTTGGACGAGCTTACTGGTGATGGAAATCTAAGACAAGTAGTAGCTACAGAAACGGATGGAGAGAACATATTGTTGTTCAAATTTGTTCAGCATGTCTTAATACTGAGGAGAGGAGACTTTTCTAATTTATGATATCAAGATATATATCTATTGCATCTTCTGAGATATTGTGTGAAAGTAAATTTGCGCTGATTAGTGATGTTTCAAATACAAGACATGACAAGACTGAATTCAAAAACTAATTCCCGATTCTTTGCTAATTTGGTCTCTATGATAATCAAAGTAAAAGGGGTAGCTGAGTCTCAAGATGAGACAGTGGTGGTAAGGAACAATTTTTGAATTACATCTACGGTTTTCAAATACATGAAAATAAATTGGAACTAGTTCAACATAAATCAGATAAGGAAGAAGCTGCTTTAGAGGATGTTGAAGTGGCTGCTCTAGAGAATGTAGAAGATACTCATGAATGTGAAACATCTATTTTAGAGGATTTGAGCACTATACTAGTGATTGGAAAATATTTAGTGTCTACTACAGATGAAAATGAGGTTGACATACCCTTGCCTAGTTTAGAGGACCCTCCATCTATTGCATAGAACGAATTGATAGTAAGAGATTCTCCTGAAAAAGGAATACCTGCTAAGAATTCATTTGATAATGCTATTGTTTTACTTGAGGATGCACCAGTTGTGGGGGAGAATCAAACAATGTTTGGAAGTGTTAAAATGGCTATTGATATTGAGGACTGGGAAGAAGACCCATGTTTTGTTGTTTGTGGTTTAGACTATCCGGATTTTGAGAATGAAGCATCTCCAAATATACCAAAAATTGTTTATGATGTTGAGACTATGTTGCTACCTGAATATGTCGTCAGAATGCATGACCTGGATACTTTAAAGAAGAAGCTTAAGGACAGTTTTGTAGAAGAGGTAAAGAAGATGGATGTTTTTCTGGTCTCTTCAGTTCAATTGATCATTACTAACTCAGTGGTCAGTTTAGCATCTGAAAGAGAAACTGTTGCGGTTGCACCAGCTGATATGACCACTAGGGCTGATCTGGAATTCTTAAAGGATGAGGTGAAAGAGTCTTTTATTTCCTCGGTTGCTGAGATGAATCATTGTTTTTCGGATGAGATGAGGATGTTGGAAAGATCTTTTGAGCTCTATTTAGGTCGTAATTTGTCAACCTTCATGGAAGAAATAGTGGAAGAAGTTAAAGACTTCCAGACTCAAGTATCTACGATGGAGGAAGATATTGAAGCTTTAAAGAATTTGGTTTTCTCTTTGGAATCATACACGAGCTCAAAATCCCAAGAAGACAAGGACCTAGCCAATGTCAATAGTGTGGTAAGCCCGATGGTTTTAGTATTCAAAGGTTTTAGATCCTCCGTGAATGATCATGTTAAAACCCAGGATTACCAAGTTCAAAATCTTATTAGTGACTTGACTAAGAACAACAAAGAAACAGTAACCTTCTCTATTAGTTCTATATCATCTAAACCTTCAGTATATTTGAATCAGATTTGAGCTATGATGAAGGAGGAGCATGGTTCAGCTTCAACCAGTGGATCTATGGACTCATCTAATCTGAGCAAAGTTGTGCTTTCAACTATCTCTAGAAATAATGAATATAGTCCAAGACTATATGAGAGAAGCTTCTACCTCTCAGAAATAAGTGAAAGAAAAAGTAGACTCTTATTTCCAAAAGATTTACACGAAGAACCAAATGACCAGTCACGTCAAGATTCTGATAGAGAAAATGAAGATGCCTCTTGTCAATCAAGAATTCAGAGAACATGTTACCAAGCTAAGGGAATTGACTCCAGCATTGGACAAATTCATGTAGAACAAGGATGATTTCATATCTGCTATGGAGAGAGGAGGAGGAAGAATTATGGATTTTAGAAATCTGTTGCTGCCTTTTCTACATGTTGATGCTAGGCCATTGATTGTCCCTCTGGATTTACCAATATAAGGCCCCAGCATTAAACCTTACTTAATCATGAGTTATTACATGATTACACATTGAGGATCTTTTCAGGATTAGAGTTTTAAGGAATTAGATCATAAAACTTTCATTACATTCCACATTTAAACAAAGTGGTTACATAAAGATAGTATTCATTTTTTCTATCAACGGAACATATTTAAAATAAAACATGGATTCTTGACACTTCCTTGACATTATCATCATATCATGTACCTTTCCCCATGACCTATGAAAAAAAATTCAAAAAAAACATGGGATGTGCATAAAAAGCTCAATATGGGTTATAAAATTATGGAAAGGAAACATGAGTTCATATATACATAAGAATGAAATCATACTTTACCCATAAAACATAATCACTTTAACATACCACATAAAATCATGAATAAATAATAGAAATCATAATACATAAAGGTAACTTAAGGCATTCATAACATTCTTACATAGGGAGTAACCCTCTTGGTTACGTTGTGAATACCCATCACAGTATATTCCCTAAATCCTTTCGGAGAAACCTTAATGTTTCACTCCTTCGCGTTACCCAATGCATTGGAGAGCAATATTAGGATCACCCGCCCTTAGTTTATCACGGAACCACCCGTCTTCATAATAATGCCCAAGAACCTCAACATAATCGTATCACATAAAATATGCATAAAAGAAACATAACATTTCCAGCTTTCAATCAAAAGATATCAATACAACACATTGATATAAAAACATTATGAAAACAATTTTCAATACCAAAATAAAAGAAAAGTAAAACATGGTATTTATTTTTCTTTTAAGAAATGTATGGCTTGTAGAGGAAGATGAAACTCAAATAATGGTAATAGTGGTGGAGAAGTCGTTGTCGCCGCATACGTATGACAAAAACATTCCCTTTTGTCATTTAGTAAACGCTTCATATAAAAAAGACTCCGTTTGGATAAATTTAAAAGTAAAAGGGGTTTATACACCTTATAAAAGAAGGTTGTGTATAAATAATTATATGCCTCAATGAAAGGAGATTGAGACGAAGTCCCATACCTCGGGTCCGACTTGACACGATCGTTCTTTAATGTCCGGAATAATAAACTTGAGTTAATTTCTACTTTATTAAGAACCTTTTTCAAGTTTATTATTCGTTTTATATCACTTATTACCATGTTATGAACATTATGTAATCATTTAAGTTAATAACTACCATTTTGTCGACATTTGGTACTTGAGTCAAAAGTGAACTTCTTATATTTACAAGTTGTTCCCGTAGTCAAATATCCATTATCTCAAGAATTATATTCATAATGTAGATTTCATATGTATCATATATATCCAGTATATGCATGAATTTATAATTTTACATAATCATTTAGAGGTAGAAATGAAATGCACCGTTCATGGAGACGATAAGCCGTACGTACGCATGAACGCTACTTTCATTTCTATGTCATATTAATGGAATTAAAACTAAATAAGAGATATGTAAATTTTAATTCCAGAATGATATTCATCATTTAGATGTAACATACAACATATATATCCATTATATATATGTTCTTATAATAGTACATTACATTTGGGGATAAGAAATGAAATGCACCGTTCATGGAGACGGTAAGTCGTACGTACTCATGAACGCTACTTTCATTTCTATTTCGTATTTTATGAAATGGAATCATAATGATGTAAGTGTATATTATAATTCCAGTATAATATCATATATAATATCATAACTCCATCCTTTATACATCCCACATATGGTATTAACGAATCAAATCACTTTGAGGGGGCGGTAGTCCGCACTTCCTTAAATGAAGATATCGCGTTTACCCATAATGTAAACCATAAAGGTATACCCAAAATGAAAAATACAGAAGCTTAAGGAAAACCTATAAATTTTATATATCATATATAAATATAGTGTCATCTTAATGTCCACCTTTGAAGGTGTTAAAAGAATGTTGACTAATCATCGTTTCGGGAGGCAGAAATTCGTCATCCACGGAAACAGTATGTTCTTTAACCATTAGATGTAGGTGTGTATAGGTGTAGCTCGAATAATTATTATAACAACATCCTAGTATATTGAATATACTGGAGTTGTTACAAAATAAATGAATAAAAAGTGTTTAGGGGGTTGGAGAAGCAAAATAAAACAAAAGGACTCAAGTGAGGATATTACCTTAAAATCGGGTAACACCCTTTGATTTGAGCTCAAAGGCTTACTTGGGAAGACTTATGCCCAATGTGAGGCTTCAAGAAGTAAGAGAGGGATGTGGAGAGACAAAATGGGCAGGGTTTGGCCGAGCCAAAGGCTTTGGAAGTGTGGGTATGGAGGTAGAGGTGGGGTCCTTTTATAAGAGGAGAGGAGGGGCACTTTTGGAAAGTAAAGAAATGTTACTTTATTTTAAAATGAGATTCGGATTAAAAAGGTCCCACATTGATATAATTCGATTTTTAGGTGACAAGGGTTAGAAATACACCCATCCAAAAGGTTTTGGACATGTGTCGGTCATAGATTTTACATTATCATTTCATTTTATTTAAATCCTTTATTAATGATGTAATCGTGATTAAGAACATACAAGTTACTATTCACGAAAAAATTATATTAATCTCATTGAACCACATTTTACTTCTTAATGACAACCATGTATGTCGGATTTTTTAAAATCAAATCACAGAAGTGGCAAAGTTTCATTTAAACGAAAAATCAGTTTCTTTAACTACCACTTAGTGGTTTCACTATTCATCAAAAATTGGAGTTGTTCAGAAAAATTCCAAAACATCACCCTAAGATATATTTGATATTCTGAATTCAAAAATGATGTATATTTTACAAAATTCAAAACATATAAGATGCATTAATTAATTTAATAATTAATTCCCGTTGTCATGACAAATACTGTGTTTTTATGAAACAATAAGTATCAAAAGATTGACACTAGTTTAAGTCCAATTCAAAAGTGAAATTGATTCTAATGACCACCATTGAATTAAATGGTAAAAATATATTCTAATTTCACTTTAAAACCAATTCAAAAGATAATATAATCATATAAATAAATTAAATCAAAATGAGGTTTTGAATTAAAATACAACATTTTTCATTATTCATTTAAAAAAATGAACTTTATCGGAAAAATACCAAAAATTCACAAAAAGTAAATTTTGATGTCCCAATCATAAATAATAAGTTTATTTTGACTAAAATATCTTACAAAATTGTCAAAAGATATATTTAAAAATGGTTTTCCATCAAAAGGCACTAAAACAATCTTTTAAAAATATTAGTGTACTCCATGCTTAAGATAGGATTTATTCTCATTTTAAGCCTCTAAAACAGTATCTAATTCACTAATAGACATAGATAAAAATATTTATTATTCATTACTTACTTGGGATGTTACATCCTTCCCCCTTTAGAAAATTTCTTCCCCGCAATTTATTTACTTATCGAATAAGTGGGGGGTATTTATCCCTCAATGCATTCTCCGATTCCCATGTTGCCTCTTAAAACATGTGGTTTTTCCACAAAACCTTTACCTGATGAATCAAATTATTCCGTAACACTTGCTCCCTGTGGTCAAGAATCTAAACCGGTTGTTCCTCATATGATAGGTTCTCTTCCAGCTGAACTACCTCTGGACTCAAAACATGAGATGGATCTGGTATGTACTATCTTAGCATCAAAACATGGAAAACACTGTGTACCTGAGATAAACTCGGAGGTAAAACCACTCGGTATGCAACGGATCTAACTCTTTCCAAAATTTCATATAGTCCAATGAACCTTGGGCTCAGCTTTCCTTTCATACCAAATCGCATCACACTTTTCCGTGGAGAGACTTTGAGGGAAACATGATCTACTACCTCAAAAGATAGATCCTTCCTCCGGTTATTTGCATGACTCTTCTACCTGCTCTGAGCTATTCTCATGTGTTTCTGAATCAACTGAACTTTTTCTGTCATCTCTTCTACCAATTCTGGTCCCATGAGCTTTCATTCACCCACTTCATCCCAAAATGCTGGAGTTCGACACCGCTTCCCATATAATGCCCCAAATGGTGCCATATGTATATTGGAATGAAAACTGTTATTATATGAAAATTCAACCAAAGAAAGATGTTGGTCCAAACTTCCCTGATAATCCATCGAACAAGCTCGTAGCATATCCTCCAAGGTCTGAATTGTTCGTTCTGACTGCCCATCTGATTGAGGATGAAAAGATGTACTAAAATTTAATTTAGTACCCAACGACTTCTGAAGGCCTTTTCAAAAGTTAGAAGTGAAACTGGGATCACAGTCAGATACAATGGAGAGAGGAACTCCATGTAAACTGACTATCTCTTTAAGATACAAATGGGAAAGTTGATCTAGGGAAAACGTATCTCGTATAGCAAGGAAATGAGCAGATTTAGTCAAGAGATCAACAATAACCCAGATTGCATTATTACCTCGAGGGGTCTTCGGCAATCCCACAATGAAGTCCATGGATATATTCTCCCATTTCCACTTTGGAACTAGTGAAGTATGAAGCATCCCTTTGGGTAACTGTCGCTCTGCTTTAACCTGTTGACATGTCAAACACTTCACAGTAAAATCAGCAATATCTCTTTTCATTCCATCCCACCAGTAATACTCCCGCAGATCTCTGTACATATCAGTACTGCCAGGATGAACTGAAAATGGGGAACTATGAGCTTCACATAACAATTGTCTCTTCAACTGTGAATCACAAGGTACACACAATCTCTTCCTAAATCTCAAAACAAAATCATTATCAATGTTGAATTCAGGCAACATACCTTTCTGAACCAGCTCTACCTTTTTCTGCAACTCACTGTCTTGATTTTGTGCTTGCTTGATTCTGTGTGATAGAGAGGATTTAAATGATACCTGAAATAAAATAGAAGAACATCCTGTACCAACAAATTCTATGCCAAATTTCATCAAATCCTTAACCAAAGGATCACATTCCAAACGCAACATTTATAATGAAGCATTACTTTTTTGACTCAAAGCATCAGTCACTTTATTTGCTTTTCCCTGATGGTAATGAATTGTACAATCATAATCCTTGATTAATTCTAGCAATATCCTTTGTCTCATGTTTAACTCATTCTGAGTGAATATATAATTTATTCTTTTCTGGTCAGTATATATGTCACACTGTACACCATACAAATGATCCCTCCAAAATTTTAAAGCGAAAACAACAGCAGCTAATTCAAAATCATGTGTAGGGTAATTTACCTCATGAGTTTTCAACTGTCGTGAAGCATAATCCATTACCTGATCATTCTGCATTAGGACACAACCAAGTCCTTTCAACAAAGCATCACTGTATATAACAAACTCACCATTCCTGGAAGGTATTGCCAAAACTGGAGCATTCACCAATCTTTTTTTTCAATTCCTGAAAACAATCCTCACATTCTTTTGTCCAGATAAACTTAACACCCTTCTGAGTTAGCTTAGTCATTGGACTACATAACCGTGAAAAATTTCTAACAAACCTTCGGTAATAGGCTTCCAAACCAAGGAAACTACGAATCTCAGTTACATTTGTGGGTCTTGTCCATTCTTCCACAACCTTTGTTTTTGCATGATCAACGGTTATCCCATATTTAGAAACGATGTGACCAAGGAAAGAAATTTGTTGCAACCAAAAATCACACTTGCTGAATTTCCCATACAATTTCTTTTCTTTTAAGGTTTGAAAAATAACCCCTAAATATCTTTCATGATCCTCTTTACTTTTAGAAAACACCAAAATATCATCAATAAACTCAACCCAAATTTATCACCTGATTCAACTGAGCCATCAGTTCAGTAAACTGTTCAATTCTGATTCCAACTATCTCTAGTTACTGATTTGAAAGGTCATTACACTATGTATGCCTTCCTAGAAAAGCATCTTTGTTTCCTCTGCGGAAAACCATTCTAAACAAACATGTCTCAGATGAAGCAACATTGAAATCTTCAAATACTATATCATTTCAATTTGACCATAAAAAAATATATTTTTGGATAATTATTTAATAGAATTCTAACTCTTAAAGTTATCTAAACCGACCTATGACACCAACTATAATTCCCCAGCCTTAAACCTTACTTAATCATGAGTTATTACAAGATTACACATTGAGGATCTTTTCAGGTTTAGAGTTTTAGAGAATTAGATCATAAAACTTGCATTGCATTCCACATTTAAACAGAGTGGTTACAAAAAGAAAGTATTCAATTTTGTTCCATCAACGGAACATATTTAAAATAAAACAAGGATTCTTTCCTGACACTTCCTTGACATTATCATCATATCATGTACATTTCCCTTGACCTGTGAAAAACATTTCAAAAAAAACATGGGATGAGCATAAAAAGCTCAGTATGGGTTATAAAATTATGGAAAGGAAACATGAGTTCATATATACATAAGAATGAAATCATACTTTAACCATAAAACATAATCAAATTAACATACCTCATAAAATAATGAATAAATCATAGAAATCATAATACATAATTGTAACTTTAGGCTTTCATAACATTCTTACGTAGGGAGTAACCCTATTGGTTACGTTTGGAATACCCATCACAACAAATTCCCTAAATCTCTTCGGAGAAACCTTAAAGTTTAACTCCTTCGCGTTACCCAATGCATTGGAGAGATATATCGGGCTCACCCGCCCTTAGTTTATCACGGAACCACCCGTCTTCATAATAATGCCCAAGAACCTCAACATAATCGTATCACATAAAACATGCATAAAGGAAACATAACATTTCCAGCTTTCAATCACAAGATATCAATACAAAACATTGATATAAAAACATTATGAAAACCATTTTCAATACCAAAATAAAAGAAAAGTAAAACATGGTATTTATTTTTCTTTTAAAAAACGTATGGCTTGTAGAGAAAGCCGAAACTCAAATAATGGTCATGGCGGCAGAGAAGTCGTTGTCGCCGCACACGTACGACAAAAAAACTCCCTTTTGTCGTTTAGTAAACGCTTCGTATAAAAAAGATTACTTTTGGATAAATGTAAAAGTGAAAGGGGATTATACACCATATAAAACAAGTTTGTGTATAAATAAAAATATGCCTCAACGAAAGGAGATTGAGACGAAGTCCCATACATCGAGTCCGACTTGACAGGATCGTTCTTTAATGTCCTGAATAATAATCTTGAGTAAATTTATACTTGCTTAAGAACCTTTTTCAAGTTCATTATTCCTTTTATATCACTTATTACCATGTTATGTCCATTATGTAATCATTTATGTTCATAACGGTCGTTTTGTCGATATTTGGTACTTGAGTCAAAAGTGAACTTCATATATTTACAAGTTGTTCACGTAGTCAAATATCCATTATCTCAATAATGATATTCATAATGTAGATTTCATATATATCATATATATCCAGTATATACATGAATTCATAATATCAAATAATCATTTAGAGGTAAGAAATGAAATGCACCGTTCATGGAGACGGTAAGCCGTACGTACGCATAAACGCTACTTTCATTTCAATGTCATATTAATGGAATTAAAACTAAATGAGAGATATGTATATTTTAATTCCATAATTATATTCATCATTTAGATGTAACATACAACATATATATCCATTATATATATTTACTTATTATAGTACATTACATTTGGGGATAAGAAATGAAATGCCCTGTTCATGGAGATGGTAAGCCGTACGTACGCATGAACACTACTTTCATTTCTATTTCGTATTTTATGAAATGAAATCATAATTATATAAAGGTAAATTATACTTCTAGTGTAATATCATACATAATATCATAACTCCATCCTTTATACATCCCACATATGGTATTAACGAATCAAATCACTTTGAGGGGGTGGTAGTCTGCACTTCCTTAAATGAAGATATCGTGTTTACCCATAATGGAAACCATAAAGTTATGACCAAAATGAAAAATAAAGAAGCTTAAGGAAGCATAAACATATTATATATCATATATAAATATATTTTCATCTTAATTTCCACTTTTGAAGGTGTTAAAAGACTGTTGAACAATCATCGTTTCGGGAGGCAGAAATTCACCATCCACGGAAACAATATGTTCTTTAACCATTAGATGTAGGTGTGTGTAGGTTTAGCTCGAATACTTATTATAAAAACATCCTAGTATATTGAAGATACTGGTTTTTTTACAAAAGAAATGAATAAAACGAGTTTAGGGGGTTGGAGAAGCAAAATAAAACAAAAGGACTCAAGTGAGGACATTACCTTAAAATCGGGTAACTCCCTTTGGTTTGAGCTCAAAGGCTACCTTGGGAAGACTTCTACCCAAAGTGAGGCTTCAAGGAGTAAGAGAGGGATGTGGAGAGACAAAATGGGCCGGGTTTGGCTGAGCCAAATGCTTTGGAAATGTGGGTAAGGAGGTAGAGGTGGGGGCCTTTTATAAGAGGAGAGGAGGGGCACTTTTGGAAAGTAAACAAATGTTACTTTATTTTAAAATGAGATTCAGATTCAAAAGGTCCCACATAGATATAATTCTAGGTTAAGGTGATAAGGGTTAGAAATCCACCCATACAATAGGTTTTTGACATGTGTAGGTCATAGATTTTACATTATCATTTCATTTTATTTAAATCCTTTATTAATGAGGTAATTGATACATCATCATGATGTCATAAATAATTTAATTTATTTAAAGTCTAAAATTTTAAAAAAACTTCTATGATGTAAGAAATATTGTTATCTTTCGAATTACTATTTATAATAAAAAATATGACTTCTATAACCCAATGTACCATTTGTTTTATTAAATTAACTCATGTTTGTGTCATTTTTACTTTAACATTAAATAAAAAGTTATTTATGTCATTTCCCAACCAAAGTGGCTCCATGGGGTCCCCAAGTTGACCCATAGATTTTCTTGGTCGGCCATGACACATCCAATAAGGGTAGTACATGTTTCAATCTCATCTCATATTATTAAAACATTATTTTTACCTTAAACTACACTAATTACCTCTAATCGCGATTAAGAACTTAAAAGTTACTATTTACCAAAAAAATATTTTAATCTCATTGAAACACATTTTACTTTTTAATGACAACCATGTATGTCAGATTTTTGAAAATCAAATCATAGAAGTGGCAAAGTTTCATTTAAACGAAAAATCATTTTCTTTAACTACCACTTAGTGGTTTCACTATTCATCAATAATTGGAGTTTTTGCGAAAAATTCCAAAACTTCACCCTTAGCTAAATTTGATATTCTGAATTCAAAAATGATTTCTATTTTACAAAATTCAAAACATATAAGATGTGTTAATTAATTTAATAATTAATTCATGATGTCATGACAAATAGCGAGTTTTTATGAAACAATAAATATCAAAAGATTTACACTAGTTTAAGTCCAATTTCAAAGTGAAATTGATTCCAATGACCACCATGGGATTAAATGGTAAAAATATGTTATAATTTCACTTTAAAACCAATTCAAATGCTAATCTAATAAAATAAATAATTTTTATTAAAAAGAGGTTTTGAATTAAAATACAACATTTTTCACTATTCATTTAAAAAATTGAACTTTATCGGAAAAATACCAAAAATTCACAGAAAGTAAATTTTGATGTCCCAATCATAAATAATAAGTTTATTTTGAATAAAATATCTTAAAAAATTGTCAAAAGATAGATTTAAAAATGGTTTTCCATCAAAAGACACTAAAACAATCTTTTAAAAATATTAGTGTATTCCATGCTTAAGATTGGATTTATTCTCATTTTAAGCCTCTAAAACACTATCTAATTCACTAATAGACATAGATAAAAATATCTATTATTCATTACTTACTTGGGATGTTACAACAAGCCTCTGCCTCTACTACTTCTCCAGTTCAGATGACTCCTGCCCAAGCGATTTGAAGCCTCATGCCTATGATCACTCAAGGAACTCCTCAGTACATGACATGAACAGTTTCTGTGGCTCAACCTCCGATGATCATTTATGGAATTCCTAATCCTTCACTTGCAACCACATCACCTGAATCCTCTTCTGATCCAAAATGAAAATCTCACATTGAGGAAGTGGATTGATCTAGTGGCTAAGATGTTTGATATGAATTCCTGGTATTTTGTGTTTTGTCTATGTACCTTTTTGCATCATTTAATACAAGTGGCTTTCTTATATTTTCTAATATTGTTCCTCTTCTCTTTATTATTTCCAACTTTTTGATTATCACAAAAGGGGAGAAATATTTTACCAGGATTCTACAATGGGGGAGAAATATTCTCTATGTATAAAAAAGGGTGAAATATTCTCCCAAGGAGAGAAGTATTAAAGGGAGAATAAATGATGGGGAGAAAATATCCTAGGGGGAGATATTTTCTCTAAGGAAAAGATATCATGATTTTCCCCTCTGATACCCTTACATTTAGCTCTTCGATACCATTTCATTTAAAGCTCTGATACGACTAAATTTTACCTCTGATATCATTGAATTTACATAATTCTCTGATACTATTACATATAATTCTATCTCTGATAAAGTATGTTCTATAAAATATTGTTTTCTCTGAGAAAATTGAATTTAATGATGTATAATCTGATACAATTACTCACTATTTTAAAATGATAATATCATAAATTGGGATTATCAAAAAGGTGACCTCACCTGTTTTGATAATCCCAATTATGATTCTATATGTTTTGATAATCCCAATTATGCTTTCATATGTTTTGATAATCCCAATTAATGTTTATATATACTCAAATTCTCTTAATATAGGATATTCTATTTATCAAGATGATAATAATATTAAACTAATCCTTGAGATATTTTATTCAATGGTTATCTATATTTATATATGTTATAAATTAATTCTAACTCAATTAGATGTGTTTTTTATAAAATAGATAAGTGTTATGTCACTGATTTGCGTATAGCTACTAATAAAGAGATATCAGTACTCAGTATACCGATAGACTTAGTCTAATGATACACAGAGTTACTGATACACTAAGGTCACTGATATAAACAGATCTACTAGTAAGAAAATACCAAGTCTACCGATAGAATAGACAAGAGCTACTGAGCTACCGATATGAATAAGTCTACCGATAGAACCAATTCACAAATAGTTACTGATAGAGTAAGTCTACTGATACAAATGCAAACAGCTACCGATGCCAGGAGCTACTGATCTACCGATACAAGTAGAGAGTCACTGATACATTGAGCTACCGATAGAGTAATTCTAACCATAGATGGAGTTACTGATACCTAGAGCTACCGACACAAAGAGCTACTGATGCAAGTTTAAATAAGCTACCAATGGAAGGACTGCTACACAAAATCCACCGTACACATCTACCAACAGAAGGCTACTAACGATTGACCAACTAGTCAAAATCTATACTCTCAATACTATTTATTTATTAAGCTAACAGTTGCATTTTATGTTTTTCACACAGTTAATGTTATTTAATGATCTCTGTTGCCAGGTTAGGGAACCATACCTAGTACCCATGAAAATGTTGATCATTCCTTTTTGCCAGAGCTGAAATCTATAAAAAGGAAGATAAAGACCTAGCTGAAAAAGGTGGTGTCGTCATGATGAAATATCATGAACCAAGGAACAAATAATGCTCACAAAGAGTGAAAAAGAAAAGGTCTCATCATCATTCAAACGTGGTGAATTCACACAAGGATACATCCATTCTCCAAGAATCCTAGATATACATGAATCTACTCTTCTGAAGGAACCCACAAGTTGGATCTTGAGTGTTGAAAGACAACAATCACTTTATGCACTCATGCTGATAAGCTGTACCTGGAACAAAGAAGAAAAAGACACTCTGTTTTCTGAACAAAAACCAGAGAAGGACTCAGAAGATTGTCTAACCAACCAAACGTGTCCAAAGATGCACTTCCAATCACTAAATCTCTTATAAACTCAGTCTCAATTAATTTAGTGATTCTTTAATTTACATTTAGAGCAGTGTCTGTAGTCTGTTTATTTTACACACACACTGTCTCCTGAGCTAAACTGGAGGATTCTTAAATCCTCACTCATAATTCATAACTCTTTGTTTCCCACTGTGTATAGTGGTTGAGAACGAGTAAGACCTGGACAACTGTGAGATGTTGTTTTTTTCCCACGTATAACTGTGGTAGTGGTCTTTGTTCCTGGATAGTGTGTTCAATGTTGTTTACCCTAATCCAGGCTGTGGATCAATTTATATAAATTGTTGAGAGGACTATGTCTCAGCTTGAGACTGAACCTCTTGGTTACCTCTTCTATTATTTTTAGTTTAATTCTTCAAGTATACTATATATAAGTATCATATTCTGTAGCTATTACTTTGAAATACAAAATTATTTTAAAGCAACATTGATAGTTATATTAGCAAGTGTTTATACTTGTTGTAGATCTATAAGTTAGTTTCAAAAACATACGTTAATATTTAGATTAAGTTTACTGAGACCCAATCAATCATCGAGAAACTGATTGAACATTTACACTCTTTATAAAGTCACTACATTTTAACGTTGATCATAAATTGGAGGATTTTAAGAGAAATAATTTTAACAGAAATTGTAATTTGAACTCAATTCACGCCCTCTTGAGTATCCACTCTGACCAACACATTACATACATAGATGTTGATACAAAATTGAATTATATTTGTTACACAAAATAACAAAACCACACAAGGACCATATATGTTTAGTGACTTTAGAAACATGGAATCAAAAACAAGTGGTTCAAAAAAAATACAACCTCTCCTTCTTAGTCCATAATATCTAGAACCCTATTTTTTACAAATATTACTTAATACCCTTCTTCCTATCATAGGGAAGGGAAAAAATAAAATTTGAGAAATCTGATGCTCTCTATGTGTAAAAAATGAAGATATCAATCATATTATAATCAAAATACATAATAACAAAATATTGGGAAATCATATACTGTATATCAAAGATTATTTTATCCATTCATCGAATAAATCATATACGTTCATAAAGAAATAGTGAAAAAATTACCGGAGTTCATAATATAATATATGGTATTTTTGGCATTCACATAGGAAAATAAATTTATTTCGATATTATTCTATGCCTATTTCCATGAACATCATAATGGAAAAAATCCTACACTTAACTGAGTTCACTACCTATTATATCACAGTATCACCTAATCGAGTATAAACTCAGTCAAGCCTTATATTACTAAACTAGGTTCACATCCCATTGAAATCATAACTATATCATTAATCAATAATTATTACACAACTAATTTGGGTGATATATAGGTCCTAAAAATCACATAATGTAAACCATATATATTTTTTCCACATGAAATTAAATCATTGATCATATCAGATCAAATGAAAAGAAATGGGTTTCATAATCATCATTTAATAATAATTGAACCCATAGAATGAAATGGGTTTCATAATTATCATTATATAATAAATAAACAAAAGGAATAATATGGATATCATTCTTGATAAAAATATCCCCATTAAAACATATGTAATAGTTGAGATATCACATGAAATTAATTTCTGTTGAGAAAATATCCTTTAATCTTTGAAAACATTTTATTTATTAAAATGTTTCACAATTATAAATAAAATAATATTCATTGAAAATCAAATTTTATGAGTGAAATATAATCTTCAAGTAATTATGGATTCATGAAAGTAGAAAATATGTTCATTCTATATATTTTACAATACATTCTCTATGTACTTGTGTTTGATAAGTCATGATGTATTTTATATGGATAATGACGAAAAGTTTCTTATAATATAGATTCATCAAAATTAATAAATGTCTAAAAAACTGTAAACATTTTATAAAAAATAATAAGAATATTTTGGAATAAATATTTAAGAAACATTGATGTAGAATACAATTATACATTAGTAAATACATAAGTATAAACAGTCTTAGATAATAATGACATTATGAAATTAAACCTCACCCTTGGTAAAATTTCATTTATTATTATATGAAACAACATTATAATTGATTACGAATGTTAAAAACATATTCTAGAAGAATATTAATATTAATTATATAATATATTATCATATTATCACTCATTTGTCGATAATAATTAATTATTACTCTTTATTTAGGTGTTAACAGATTCTATTTCTTATGTATGTTTTACATAGGTCTCCATTCATTTATGTAAAATATAGATATGTGATTTCTAAAAATATATTAAGACAATATGTAAATATATATCAAATAATTCATTCTATATATTTATATAATCAATATATTATGTTGATCATGGAGAATGAATCACAACTCATAGTGGGGACGGTAGGTCGTATGTAAACATGAGTGATGATATCATTAATTTTTTAAGAGTCCCACTACCAATTGGAAAAACAATTAATTTATCAACCTAAACTAAAAATTATAAATCAGGTGATAATTATTACAAAAATTTTGATAAAAATTTCAAAAACAACATTCAGCATGTTTGACCATGAGACCATCACTCTAACACCCAAGTTCGCAAGACCATCCCCCGCTATATAGGCATCCACAAACAAATTTGTGAAAAAATGTGTAATATGGTTTCTCCATAATCATTATATAATATCCACATATATTTTATACTAGATTAATTACATTACAATGTAAAAATCACAAGAAGAGTATGTAAAAGAAGAAATACTCTTGAGAGAGTCACTAAAGGATATTACCACTTCTTCAGTGAGCTCTATATAGATCTCCTCTAAATGACTATAGAGATGGATTTTTGATAAAAACATAAACTCTATAACCTGGTGAGTTATGGTGATAAGAGAAATGGGATTTTTATATATGATATTTGATTCTCAATTTTGTTTTAATAAGTGATGGATGAGGTACTGTTTTATAATTGATGTATGGGGGTCTTTTGGAATTTAAAACCCTATTGATTTATAATAAACTCAATATCATTCCACATAACACCAAAATGAAATGTATTTGAATATGAGATGAGAAAATATTGTAATATCATAAAAAAGTTGATTTTATAATTGTTTTGGTATTAATATAAACTATATCATTTGGATTATCCCTTAGTTATTATATTTTAATGTTAACTATTGTAATAAATTTTAAATATTTAAATATCGTATTATTATTTATACAATATAAATTAGACCATAATTGATCAATTGAGAACATTTTATACATTATCATTATTATTATTATTTTAAATAAATTATGATTTTAAAAAACTTTATAAAACAATATTTTGAAAAATATAGTGTCAATTTTGGAACTATTCAAGTTATGGATTTTAAAAATATCAATAAATGATGGTAAATTATAAATAAATTGTTTATCATATCCCAAATGGGACTAGTTCATCTATAGAAGCATTATGTTACAGTAATTAACTAAAATAGTATTTATTTTATCATTTTTAATATCATTAATTATATTTTTTAAATAATTAAAAAATAGCAGTATCATTTTTAAAGACAATAAGGTAATGATATGTTTTCAAAGATTATAAATAAATTTCAATGAAAAATAAAAATATGTTATATTTAAAAAGACTATTTAATTTCAAAAAACACAAGTAGAAACCTATTTATTTAAATTTTATATTAATTAAAATCCTATAGCGTGAATAACTTGTCATACTTTTAAATAAAATATTATAATGTCCATATTCGTATCTATGTGGCTAAAAATGGTTTTTACTTAAGAATTTGGATAACAATGGTTGAGTTATAAACTATAAAAAATAATTATCCATTTTTTGGTCCATTTAATAGTTCTTATAGTTTTAATTAAATCTATTTTATTTATTTTTCATCTTTTGTACAAGCTTTGAATCTATATTATAAGTCATTAAGGTAACTATTTATGTCCTAAAAATTAAAAATAAAAGAACCTTCTACAAAAAATATATATTTCGAATGAATATTTATAATTGAATTTATCTACAATATAAATCTATATTAAAAATGATTTTTAATTAAAATATGATTATGATATATTTATCTTCTCATTCAAAAAAATATAATAAATGATTTTCTCTCATTTAACTTTCTTAAAAATGGTATAATTTTGACATAAGAATGATTTTGGTCAACACCTACTAATCCAAATCATATTTTACAAGTGTTACTGTATGTTTCAATTATTAATATATTTATAGTATACCTGTCAGTTACGTATTTACCATTTAAGAAGTAAATAAAAATTTACTAATGATTCGTTTCATAATTCAAAATAATAAATGAAACCTATTTAAATTATTTTTTCCAACTAATTAGAAATATAAAGTCAATAATTAAAAATTCAAAGCACAAATTTTTAAGTAATTAATTTAAAATTAATCACCTTGATGGGGTGAGGAATCGTGTTTTTAATGTTTAATCATGAAAAATATTGAAACATTTTTATAACTAAATTTTATTTAAAATTTATTCCAACTATCTAAATTACATTATATCATAAAAAATTCATTTAATTATAATTAAAAAATAGTCTCGGATATAATTTATCACTATAAATTAATTTTTGAAAATTTTATTTTCAATTAAAATTTATTGTTTTTATTTATTATTCGAGACATGAAACATATCCTAAAAATATAAAAAAATCAACCAATATAAATAATTATATTCTTGATTTAAAAAAAGTAAATAATGGATTCAAATAGAATATATAAAGGTTTAAAAAGTCAGATATAAAATATATTTTCAGCTAATAGTTGTTAAAACAAACATTCTAAAACTATGAGGGTTTTATTCATAAATTTGGGTTTATTTTTACCCATGGACTATAAAATAGATTATATTAATATTAAAAATAATAAATTAAATATACATACAATATATTTTGTTAATATAATTAAATAATTTTAAGTAATTTATTATGATTAGAAAAAAACCTTTGGGATTATAGAAGATAAATATTTGATATACATTTAGTTGGATTACATTTTCATTTATAATTAGAAAATTAATTTAGAATATATTTGCATGATATACTTATTCATATTTATTCCATGAATTTTGAAAAATATGTTATAATTATCATTTCATGTTGTATTGTATTTCATTTATAGTCATGATTATGTGAATCATAAGGTATTAATATATTAAAATTAAATATAGGTAAATATATATTAAAATATTGGGGTGTTAAAAAATAAATGGCGGAATGGATCCCATTTATTATATAGGTGAAGAGCACTGTATAATTTTGAAAAAAAAATAATTAAAATAAATTAAGTATCATGATAAAAACTAAAATGTAATGTGCTGACCCTAGTTACCCAGTGTCAGTGACTTATAACATAACTTTGGTATGATACTAGGAATCATGTTCTAAAAGACCGACCGGTTTAGTATTATTGGAAACAAGATACATACATAAGTTCAGCATTACAACTTGAAAACAAAAATACAACTCTAATTTATTCCATTAGAATCATCTACGTCCTAGATTATGCCAGCAAGTCACTCATTAATAACTTCTTCATATCCTAAGAAAATGAATCATATGAAAGGGGTGAACTCAAATTCTCAGTTAGGGAATGCAATATAGAGGAAGATAACATAAACATTAACTGAGAAGAATAATTCAAAACACATTCCTTTACAAATAATAAACATGAAAAATTTATGTTATGAATATGAGCACAGTATGTAATGAAATAATAATACATAGTCATGGGTATTCAACTAGTCGAATAACCACATGAACCATCAGTGTTGTTTTCATAATGAGGGAATGTATAATGCTAGAAATTCTAAAACATTTTGTCAAGGCCTCGACAATGATGTCTAAAAATGATTAAGGCCTCGATTAAAACCATATATCAAATTGGAAATGGCCTCATCCAATTCCACTTATAAGTGTCTCATGAGACCTATCGATGCACCAATGATCTATAGCAGGATCCAACTGTCACATACTAAGTCCAATACATTATCATATAAAACGGTTGAAACATAACATAAACAATCATAACAAAACTAGCATATGAAATATCAATACATTAAACATAAATAATAAATGGTATAAAAATAACACATCCCCAGTCAAAAATTTCACAAATCAGTCAATACAATATGGAATATTCAATTCATAATAAATAAACATCAAATATGTTTAAAATCCATCAAACGATGTTGAAATAGATGAAATGAAAATTATTTTAAAGAAATACCGCTTTCTATTTTGAAACCATTTTTTAGTCACATAATTATAAAAGAAAAAATTTATTTAGAAAATATTCATATATGTATGTATGGTAAGCTTCAATGATGTTATAACTATAGAAAATAGTTGTACTTGCCTTATACGTAAAAAAAAATTCTTACCTTAAATTTGTCGAAAATGAAATAAAGTACCTTTTTTGGAAAACGACGTAAATATAACATTCAAAACATATAAGGATTAATAAGGGTATAAATGTATTTAACCAATATTATATTAAATATTAAAAATTAATTTTTAAATATTTATTTATGAAAACATGGATGTGGATGATAAAGAGTTCCTAGTAGATACTTACATAAAAACAACCTCGGATAATAAAGAGATCGTATATTTAACCCTTACCTTGTACTTTTCCCTATTAAATGGTATTTCAACCTATTTAATAATATTTAAAACATTTCTATTAAATTATACATGAACTATATACATAAATATGATATCATATATGATCCACTAATATTTCTTTGTTAAAAATGTTTTAGTAGTATCATCGTTTCAAGTGTAAACTGATTCATTTTCCTTTATATGCTGGGTTACCTCAGCCATGTTTATTATGCATAGTATGTATTAGATTCATATAAAAAATTATATTATTTTCTTAAAAATTATTTCTAATCATAAAATTAAAATTAATCGTGAATGATTGTTACGGGGAAAGAATATCATCATGTTTGTGAAGAAGGTAATCCGCATATATGAATAAACAACAATATAATTATATTAATGGTGAAATCATATGTAATTAGATGGTATATCAAATTTACAGAATAATTAACATGTTAAATTTAATAAATACACCAGTTATACTCATTATTAATCCAATACAAATAATGATGTGTTTGAATAACAAACTACACCATGACGTGGATACATTAAGCCTTATGTACGCACATATGGTGACATTGTCATTCATTTGATGGATAGAATAATTAATATGATGGTACCATTTTTATAATAACATCACAGTATATAGAAGATACTATAGTTATTATAATAGAAACAACAATGAAAGAGTAAGTTGAAAAAGAAAATAACTTGAAAGAGGTGATGAAATATTTACCCCTCCTTCCTGTTTTTCCTAGTGAGTTGTTCAAAAGGGATCCATTGGATGGATTTATGAACAATGGAAGGCATCTAAAATGATGTGAGGATTGTTGGGAGGATATTTGGGCAGGGACTTGCCAAGCCAAATCACATTGAGGGTGTGAATTTAATTAAAGTGGAAGAACCCTTTTATAAGAGATGTGTGGGTCACAATAAGATAAGCTTGAAATATTATTTTATATTAAATCTGTTTTTAGTTAGTAATTCATAGAAAAAGATTTTTTGATAGGAAAAGGTGGGGATGGGTCTAAAACCTTTCATCCAATATATTTTAGACCGGTTTAGGTCACAAATATTAACCATATCTTTTAGATTTAACTCTTAGTTAAATAGTTTGTCATTTACAATGTCTCTTTGAATTTTTAAATTATATGGTAAATAAACATACTATAACAAGCCAAGATAACCACATGTGGTTTATTAATTATATATATAACATTATCTATTTCCTTTGGAAAAACCTTATATTTTTATGAATATTATATGAAATAATAATATTGTATTTGTTTTAAAAACTCAATTATGTTAATTTTGACACTATATAGTATTTTTTTTTGAATGCCTTTAAAAATTTATCACATAGAATAAAATATATATTAACATCCATAACATGTCTTATTAACCAATAAAATTAGTGTAAATAATTAAAAGATTCAATTTACATTTATTTGGATATGTATAATATCAATTATTTTAATATGTCATTAATAAGGTCATTACCTCATCGTCATTGTGTCATATATATATTAAATTATTTAATTCTATCATTTATGAATAAAATAACATTATGTAGTAAATATTTTTATATTTTTAATAAATATATATATTTGAATTCATATGGTTTGTAACCCTGTATGAAAAATGGTTTTGTTATTAATCTTTGAATTTAACTCTTTTAACTCTTCTTTAAATAATATAATAATAAATTTCCTCTTCAAATCCATGTGAAAAAAGGATAATATATTATTTCTAAGGCTATTTTTGGTCGAATTAAAATTATCCATTATAATTAGGACTTGTGTTAGGGTAATTATGTTATCATTTTTACCCTTTATTGCAGTATTAACTTTCAACAGTGGAAAATAAACATCAAAAGTTAATGTTCAGAAAAAAAATTCATCTTATTGAACAAAATTTTAATTACAGAAATTACCCATGTATTTCATATTTTTGTAATTCAACTCATAGAAGTGGTAAAGTAATGTTTTATGCCAATTTTCAAATTCTCTAAAAAGGTGGGTAAAATGCGGTAAACATTTCAATAAAAATTTTAAATATCGAAACATGTTATAAAATTACTCTAATGAAATACATTAAACATATATAAGTATTATTTATCTATTTTTACCTAAACTAAATTTAAATAAATTAATATTTAGTTTTAACCAATAAATTAGTGTTTATACTATTTATAAAAAATTGAATGTTTTCAAAAAAATAACAAAAATTTACCCTAATCTAATTTTTATATTCCAAATTCAAAAATAATGTCCATTTTGAAAAATAAAAGTTATAAAATTTCAAAAATAAGGTATTACTATTCATAACGGCTTGTTTGATTGGTCATGGTGTGTTTGAATATTGAATTTGCATACAATGAAATCTATTTCTCTATTCAAAGGGAATGATATCGTTGAAGCATGGGGTGTTACATTCTTCCCAACATCAAATATTATCGTTCTCAAAATTTCTAGAATACAAACACACTAAGAGATTCAGGTGGCTCTTCATCCAAAGTTCCTCTCGTTCCCACGTTTCCTCTTCCATCTTATGGTTTCTTCACAGAACGTTTACCAGTCAAGTTTTTCGGTATCTCAACACTTGTTTTTTGTTATCAAATATCTTGACAGGCTCTTCACAATATGGAAAATCAGGTTCTAGTTCCATTTCCTCATAGGTGTGTACATTCATTGGGTCAGGCATGTATTTTCTCAACTGTGATACATCAAACAAATCATGAACTTTGGGAAGACTTGGAGTCATTTCCAAATGGTAAGATACAGTCCCAATTCATTCTATAATTTTAAAATTTCTGATGTATATTGGGCTTAATTTACCATTTTACCGAATCGTATAACTCCCTTCCCTGAAGATAACTTCAAAAAAACATGATCTGCTACCTAAAATTCCAAATACTTATTTAGGTTATCAGCATACCTCTTATGCCTAGTTTGAGCTACTTTAATTTGGGTTTGGATATTCATCACTTTTTCTATTGTTTCCTCAATATGTTCTGGGGCTACAAGTTTTCTTTCACCAACATCATCCAAACGAGTTTGTGTGCAACATCTCTTTCAATATAATTCTTCATATGATGCCATCTGAATACATAAATGGAAGCTATTGATATAGGAAAATTCTTCCAGAGGTAAATTTTGATCCCATATACCATGAAAGCCATATGAGTAAGACCTCAACATGACTTCTAATGCTGAATAGTCCATTATGATTTTCCATTGGTTTGAGGTTGGTAGGTAGTGATCAATCGACGTTCAGTATGTAGGGATTTCTGAAAACTTCCCCAGAATAATGATGTTAAATGGGGATAACGATCGGAATAATTCAATAGGGTTACTCCATAAAGTCTTGAAACTTCATTAATATAGTGTCTTGTTAAACGGTCAAGTGGTAAGTCTTCTTTTTAGTAATAAAATGTGATGACTTGGTAAGACGACCAACATTGACCGATATTGCATAATTCTTTCTAGGAGTATTTGTTTACCCATGTCAAATTTCATCATATGATTATCCCATTTACCTTCAAGTATGGTAAAATTTTGTGTGACTCTTCTAGGATGTTGTCTTCTAGCTTTCACTTGTCGGAAAACCATACATCTTGACACAAAATTAGTAATCTCTCTTTTTAAGTTTTCCTAGAAAAACTTTTCCATCAAATCTCAATAAATAATGTTTCACCTAGCGTGTATAGAGAAATTGTAGCTATGATAATTATACAACAATTAACTTTTTAGATCACATATATCAGGAACACAAAGTCTCTTCCCAAATATCAAAACTCCATCTTCCTATACGAATTCACTCAGTCTCCCATCATTCGAAGCATCAATATTCTTATGAAAATCCTTATCACCAGTCTGAGAACTCTTTATCCTTTCTAGTAAAGATGGTTTGACAACCATTAGAATAAGTATTGATGTTTCACATTCCATGGTTATTCCCATATCAATCTTTACTAGATCCTTTAAAATATGATACATTTGCCTTCCCCGGTTGGTAGTGTATAGTGTAATCAAAATCCTTTAGTAGTTAAATCCATCATATTTACCTCATTTTGAATTATTATTGTTAGAAAATATAATTCAAACTCTTGTAATCTGTATAAATCTCACATTTTTCACCATATAGATAGTGTCTCCATATCATCAAAGTGAATATTTTATCTGTTAAATCAATATCATTAGTGGGATAGTTTTGCTCATGATGTTTTAGCTGTTGTGATACATAAGAAATAACTCTATCATTTTTCATAAGGACACAACCATGTCCTTTCATTGAAGCATCAATATAAAAAACAATCCCATCGTTCCATGATGATATAGTCATGATAGAATCATTGATTAATATTCTCTTCAGTTCATCAAAAAAATTCTTCAATCACTTTTTTACAAAAAAAATTAGCACCTTTACATGTGAGCTTGGTTATGGTGTTAGCCAATCGAGCAAAATTCTAGAAGAAACGTCGATAATAACCCGCTAAACCAATAAAACTTCATACCTCAGTTATACTCGTCGGTGTTGTCCATTCATGGATTTCATTGGTCATTGAAGGATCAAAAAATATTCAATCCTTAGAGATAATATGTCAAATAAAATAAATTTTTTTAATCTTCGATTCACACATGCTAAACACCCCACATAATTTATTTCTTCAAAGAGATTTAATAATAATGCTCAAGTGATTTTCTTGATCATTGTAGATTTTGGATTATAAAAAGTTATCATCAATACATACCACATCAAATTCATCAAGTCATTCCTTGAAAACTATATTCATTATATCCATGAAAACAGAGGGTTGATTAGTAAATCCAAATGGCATTACTCTAAACTCATAATGCCTATTCCTAATTCGAAATATTGTTTTCAGAAGGTCTTCATTCTTCACACTCAACAGATGATATACAGATCAATGGTCAATCTTTGAAAAATATTTTTCTCCACGATGTTGGTTGAATATATCATCATTGCGAGGTAGGGGGTACTTGTTCTTTATTGTTATAGCATTTATCTCACTATAATCAATTCACAACCTCATAGATCCATATTTCTTCTTAATAAAAAGGACAAGGGATCCCCATGGAGAAACGGTAAGGAGAATTAATCCCTTATTAATCAATTCCAATAGTTTTTTCTTCAGATACACTGATTACACAATGGATATTCTATAAGGGGTTTTCTATATGGGCCTTAAATCAGGAATTAAATCTATTTAAAACTAAATTTCTCATTCTGGAGGATGTCCATGTAAATCCTCTTTAAACACATCAATATATTCATAAACAATAGGTATGTCCTCAATTAAAAAATTCTTTTCCTTACCCATAATTATTTCATTCTCATCCTCCCCAATAATTGAATTTAGTAGAGCTAATATGGTGGGATCTTGGTAAGAATCAGATGGTGAGATTTCCGATCTAAATATAAGGCACCAATTATCATTATTGAGAATTTTACCCTCCTTCATCATTAAATAAAATTTCTCATCATGGTCCGAATGAAAATCCATACCAAGGATTTTCTAAAATTCAGTCTTGGGTATGGTGATTAGATCAAGTTAGAAATATTGTTTATATGCCATAATGTGGACTGATTCACCAAACTTTATTGCAATGATAGTTTCTTTAGGAGTTTTGACTGACAACTCCCTTGTTAAATCAAATTGGAAATATCTAATTTTCTTAGCAAACTGAAAGATATGAAACAATTCTATGATCCAGAATTAAATAATGCATTGGATAAACTTGAGGAAACCATTAAATTAACTGCCACCACGTCATTCAGAGCTTCAACCATAGTAGTATAGATCGCATAATCTTGGCCTTGATCCCATGGATTTTTCTAAGGCATGTTTCCTTGAAACATATGAAATTCATTTTCATAATGTCCCATATCCCAAAAATTTTAGCATTAAACATTGGTAGCTTAATTCTCCCATTTAAAATCACTAGCAATATGGCCTTTCTATCCAAATTGGTAGCATACTCCTTTTCCTTTTAGACGGGCACCATGGTGCTTCCTTCCACAATTTTCACAGGGTGGAAATTCAACTCTTCCCTTATTCCCTGTTTCTGTTTTTCCGTTCACAGAATGATCAGCATTTCTCTTCTTCTCTTTCTTTTCATTAAATATGTAGGATTTAGAGAATTCCATTGTTGTCTTGATAGCACATGACAAGATATAATTATACAATGAGAAGGATTGAGAGAATAATTATCGACAGAGAAATGGATTTAACCCATCAATGAAATGATCAATCATAATTCTTGGGTTACGTATATAATCTGAAGCATGCATTACTAACCTTGTAATGATAGCTTCATACTTTTCATCATTATCATCATTAGTTTTTCTAAGACTCAGAAATTTCATTTCCATATCCTCTCGATGGTCACGACGAAAGAATTTTTCTATGAAAATATTTTTAAACTCCCCCAATTTTATACTTGATACTTCTTCTCCTCCTTTTTGTTTTTAATTAATGACCACCATTGATCTGCATCTCCGGTGAGGCGAAAAACTATGATGACAACCTTTTCCATTTTGCTACTCCCCAAAGCATGAAATACTTTCTCTAAGGATATTATCCATTGTTCAGGAAAAAATGGATTTGCAGACCCATTGAATGTTTGTGGTTTTTTCCTCATGAAGTGATCTAACATTGATCATATGCGTTTTGGTTTAGGGTGCACTATACGAGTGAGGTTGTTATTCATAACCTATGATTGTTGACCTAGTATGGTGATAATTTGATCAGCATTAGTTGCATCACCAGCACCGCAATAAAAATATTGAGCTGTAGAGAAATCCCTACACGGATGACGTGCATTGATACAGTTTCCATTTCTTCCACTAGGCTCCATTTATAACAATGGAATATATTAAATTAGTTTACAAACTGTAATACATAATTCTGAACATGTGAAACACTTGAAATAAATTGATCAGTTTATGGATATAATCCATTATCATTAAAAAAATTTCATTGAGGAGGTATATACTCATAAATCCTTAATTATGCGTTTTAAATAAAATTAGAATTATCTTATGCATATCCCCCATGATTTTTTTAACCTAGAGTACAATAAGGTCTATTGTCGTGCAGGAGTTCTCATTCGAGTCTAGCTCAAAGCGGTGTTTTCAGGTTTTACCCCTATGTACATCTGTTGTAGAGCTGCCTCTACCTGCTCGTGTCTAGACACAAATGTATTTCTTGGAAAACTCACAAAATCTCTACCGTACAAAAATTCTAGGATGATCTTCTATACTAATACTCAAAGTCTATCTTAGGGTAATTTTATCTCATTTGAGTTTTCCTATATCTATTTTCCAATGGGTGTACAAAACATCCTCTGATACCAACGGTAACGCCCCAACACCAGTTACATATATTTTGGGATTTATTACATAAAATTGGAATGATACAAGGAATCATGTTCTGAATGAACGACCATTTTAGTATTGTTGGAAACATGATATATACATAAGTTCAACATTACAACATGAAAAGAAATACCACACAAATTTATTCCATTTGAAACATCCAAGCCTCCTAGATTATGCTTGAAAGTCACTCATAAATAAATTCATCATATCCTTGGAAAATGAAACATAAGAATGGGGTGAACTAAAACGCTTAGTAAGGGTAAGCAATACAGTAGAAGATAACATAAACATTATGCATGCTGAATAATTCAAAACACATGCCTTTAAAAATGAAAAACATGAACACATTATTGAAGGAATATGAACTATGTAAATAATTTCATAATAAAACATAGTGATGGGTATTCTATTAGTCAAATAACCACATGAACCATCATTATTATTTTTCATAATGAGGGAATGTATAATTCTAGACATTCTGAAACATTTCGTCAATGCTACAACCAAGACGTCTAAAAAAGAATGAGGCCTCGACCAAAACCGTATATCAAATTAGGAAATTCCCCGGCCAATTCCACGTCTAATTCTCTCATGATATGCACCGATTCAATGAGGATCTATAGAGGGCTCCAACCACCACATACTTTGTCCAATAAATTCATCATATGAAAAGGATGAAACATAATATTAAAATTCATTTTAAAACTAAAAGATGAAATGTCAATACGTTAACCATAAACCATGAATGGTATAAAAATTACACATTTATAATAAAACATATCACAGAACCATCAATAAAATATGGTGGATTTTTAACATAATAAATCAACATTAAACAAGATTAAAATACATCAAAGGATATTGGCATTGATGAAATGAAAACAATTTGTATGAAATACTTCTTTATATTTTGAAAACATATAAGAGTAACATAATTATAAAAGAAAACATTTAAAAAAATATTATTATATGATATTAATTGAAGCTTAGATGTTTTTATTAGGATGGAAAATAGCTGCACCTGCCGTATATGTTAAAAAACATTCTTATATTAATTTTTTTGAAAAGGACATAAAGTAACTTGTTTTGAAATCGACGGAATGTTTCCTTTTGAAACATATAAGATAAAATATGGGTATAGATGAATTTAAAACATTGTCTAGTAAATAGTTAAAAAATGCTTACAAATACATATTCATGAAAACATGGATGTGGATGATAAATAGGTCCATGTAGATTTTTACGTTAAAACAACCTCAGAAAATAAAGTGATTGTTAATTTAACCCTCACCTTGTAATTTTCCATAGTAGATGGTATGTAAACCCAATGTATAATAGTTAAAACATATTTACTAAACTATAAATTAACTATATAAATAAATATTATATCATATATGATCCTATAATATTTCTTTGTTAACAATATTTCAGTAGTATCATCGTTTCAGGTGTCAACTAATTCATTTTCCATTATATGCTTGGTTATGTAAGCCATGTTTTCTATCTTTATGAAGTAATATATTCAAATATAGAATGATATTATGTTCATAAACATTATTTTTAATCATAAAATGAATATTATTTTAGAAGGATTCTTGATATGGAATGAGTCTCATCGCGTTTATGGAGATGACAATCCGTATGTACGCACGGGTGACAATTTAATTATATTGATTATGAAATTTTATGTAATTGAATGGTATATCATATATAAATAATCTTTTACATGATATATTTATTATTTACATCAGTTATACTCTTAATTATTCTGATCTATATAATGATCTGTTTGGATAAAAAACTACACCATGACGTGGAGACAGTAAACCGTACGTACGCACGTATGGTGACTTTTTCATTCATAAGATGTATAGAATAATGAGTATGGTTGTACCATTTTTATAATAACATAAAAATATATAGAATATACTATAGTTTTTAGAATATAAATGAAAAATAAAGAGGATGTGGAAGAAGTGAGGAACTAGAATGATGTGATTAAATATTTACCTCTTTTTCAGATTCTTCCTTTGGATTTGATTAAAAGGGCCCTTTAGGTTGGATTTATGACCAAAGGAAGGCCTATAGGGTGAAGAGAGAAAATTTGGGTGGATATTTGGATAGGGTTTGGCTGAGCCATATGGCGTCGGAGGTGTGAAATTAAGAAAAGGGGAAATACCCTTTTATAAGAGAAGTGAGCGCCACTTTAAGAAAAACAAGAACTATTATTTAATAATAAACTCATTTTTGGTTTCTAATGGCTCAAAAATTATTTTTTTAGAGTTTATGGTGGGGATGGGTCGAAAAACTCCCACCAATTGATTTTAGATAGATTTAGGTCCCTATATTAACCTTAACTTTTAGATTTAACTCGTAGGTAAATTGTTTTTCATTTACAATGTAACTTTGTATTTTTATATTATATGGTTAATAAA
The DNA here is from genome assembly GCA_963277665.1 of Viscum album. NCBI lineage: Eukaryota > Viridiplantae > Streptophyta > Magnoliopsida > Santalales > Viscaceae > Viscum > Viscum album. The sequence continues at coordinate 1,487,936,057 of OY728129.1, forward strand.
CATAATATAACAAGCCAAGTGAACCCCATGCGGTTCATTATTAATATATATATCTTTATCTATGTACTTTTGACGAAAATTAAATTTTAATGAATATTATATCATTTAATAATATAGTATTTTTTTTAAAAACTCCATTTTGTTATTTTTGACAGTATTTTGAATTTGATTTATTTTCATGCAATTAAAACATTATGACTTCAAATAAAATTTATTTAAAAAACCATATCATGTCATATTAACCTATAAAATTAGTTAAATTCTTTATATGTCTCAATTTAAATTTATTTGGATATTTCTAATATAAATTAGTTTAATATTTCATTAATAATGTAATTACTACATCATCATTTTTAATAAATAAATTATATTATTTAATGTCTAAAAATTATAAATAAAATATCATTATGTAGGAATGCGTTTTAGCTTTCTAATGAATATTTATAGTCGAATTTATATTCTATGTAACCCTATATGCATAATGTTTTAGTTATTAAATATTGAATTTATCTCTTTTAACTCTTCATTAAATAAAATAATTATAATTGTCCTAATCTAATACAAGTGGAAAAAATGATCATATATTATTTCTATAATTGTTTTTGTTCGAATTACACTTATAAAATAGAATTAGGACATGTTTTAGGGTAATTATGATATAATTTTTCCCTGAATTACCCAAATTACTTTTAGTTGTGGTAAAAAAAGTCAAAATTTGTGATTCAAAAAAAGTTATTTTCATCTTATTAAACCACATTTTACATACTGATATTTACCATTTCTCCCAAATTTTTGAAATCCAACTCATAGAAGTGGTCAAATTATGTTTTATGAAAATTTTGAAATGCACCTAGAAGATGAGTAAAAGATAGTAAAAAGTTCAATAAAATTTTTAAATACCTACCTTTATTATAAAATGACTCCAATGAATTACATTGAACTTATATAGGTATTATATATCTATTCTGACCTGAAATAATTTTAAATAAATTTTAAAATAAGAAGTCAGTTTTAAACAATACCACAGTTGTTTTCACTATTCATCAAAAATAGAATGTTTTCAGAAAAATTATAGAAATTTATCCTAACATAATATCAATATTTTGCATTCATAAATGATCGCCATTTTGAATGATAAAATTTATTAAATTTTGAAAAGTGGGAATTACTATTCATAACAACTTGTTTGATTGGTCACAGTGTGTTAGAATCTCGAAGTTGTGTACAATGCTTGTAATTCCTTTATTCAAAGGAAAACTTACCATGGAAGCTTGGGGTGTTACATTCTTCCCTCCTTCAAAAAACTTTTTTCTTGAAATTTCTAGAATACTACCGCACAAAATCATTCTGGTGGTTCTTCATCATATTGTCCTCTAGTTCCCACATTGCCTCTTCTATCTTAAGGTTTCTCCACAGGAATTTTACTAGATAATTCACCCGATTTCTCAATACTTGTTCTCTGGTATCATGAATTTTGAGAGGCTCTTCACAATAAGTGAAATCAGGTTCGAGTTCAGTTTCTTCTTAATTTTGTAAATGTGTTGGTTCAGGAATATATTTTATAAATATTGATATTTTGAAAACATCATGAACATTGGATAGAATTGGTGGCATTTTCAAACGATAATCTACATCCCCAATTCTTTCTATAATATCGCAAGGTCCGATGTACCTAAGACATAATTTACCCTCTTTATGGAATCATATACCCCCCTTCAATAGAGATAACTTCATGAAAACATGATCTCTTACCTAAAATTCCAAATCCGTCCATCGGTTATTGGTATAGCTCTTATTCTTACCTTGGGATTCTTTGATGTGGGTTTGGATAATCTTCATGTTTTCCATTTTCTCCTCCACATGTTCTGGGCCTACAAGTTTTCTTTGAAAAACATCATCCCAACATGTTGGTTTGCGACATCTCCTTGCATATAACACTTCATATGGTGCCATCTGAATACTTTAATTGAAGCTATTGTTATACGAAATTTTACCATAATAAAACATTGATCCCACATACCATGAATGTCAAGTGATCAAGATCACAACATTTCTTCTAAGGTTTGAATAGTTCGTTCTGATTGTCCATCGGTTTGAGGGTGGTAGGAAGTGCTTAAATGAAGTTCTATATCTAGGGATTTCTAAAGACATTTCAAGAATTTTAACATAAAATGGGGATCACGATCAGAAAAAATTGATTGGGGTACTCTATAATGATTTAATAAATTATTAATATAAATTCTTGTTGAACTTTCAAATTGTAAATCTTCCCTTATATAAATAAAATATGCTGACTTGGTAAGACGATAACCAATGACCCATATTGCATCATTCCCTCCATGAGTCTTTGGTAGCCCCGTGAAAAAGTCCAACATAATATCATCCCATATTTCCTTTGGAATGGGCATTGGTTGCTTGACTCCTCTAGTATGATGTCTTCCAACTTTCAGTTATTGGCTAATCATATATCTTTACACAAAATCATCAATCTCTCTTTTCATGATACCCACCAAACTGTTACTTCAAATTTATTTACATCTTGGTGCTCCTAGAGAGTATAGGGAAATTTGGGCTATGAGAATCATCCAACAATTCACTTTTTGGATCAATTATATCAGGAACCCAAAGTCTCTTCAAAAATATAAAAATTCCAATGTCACATACGAATTCACTCAATTTACCATCATTCACAACTATAATATTCTTTTGAAACTTCTCATCACCAGTCTGAGAACTCTTTATCTTTTCTAGTAATGATGGTTTAACAACCATTTGATAAACTATTGATGATTCACCAATCATGGTGATTCCAATATCCATCATTACTATATCTATGAAAATAGGATCCCTTTCAACACTCATCTTCTTCAAAACTCCATGATCCTTTCTATTCAAAGCATCATACACATTATTTTCCTTCCTCAGGTCGTAGTCTATAGTGCAATCATAATCCCTGAGTAGTTCAAGCCATCTTCTTTGCCTCAAGTTTTGTTCTTTCTATGATAAAATATACTTAAAACTCTCGTGATCAGTAAAATATTGTATTTTTTCACCATAGTAATAGTTTCACAATACCTTCAAAGCGAATATTACAGCTGATAACTCAATATCATGAGTGGGAAACTTTTGATCTGGAATTTTTAGTTGTCCTGAAGATTAGGAAATAATTCTCTCATTCTGGATAAGGATACAACCATGTAATTTTTCCGAAGCATCACTATTAATAACTAAGACCTCATTCCCTGATGGTAGAGTCAAGATATGAGAATTAACTAATCATCTATTTAGATATTCAAAACACTATTCAAACACTATTGTCCAAATAAATTTAACCCCTTTATGTGTAATCTTGGTTAAGAGGATAGCCAACCGGGAAAAATTCTGGAAAAACCATATATAATAACATTCTAAACCAATAAAACGGCCTACATCAGTTAAACTCATCGGTGATTGACATTATTGGATTGTCTTGGAGTTTGAATGATCAACATATATTCCATCCTTATAGACAATATGACCATGAAATGAAATCTCTTGAAGCTATAATTCAAACTTTCTAAACATCCCATATAATTCATTCTTCGACGATTCATGAGAATAATGTGCAAGTAATATTAATGATCTTTGTTGCTTTATGTGTATACCAAGATATCATCAATAAATATCACTACAAATTCCTCCTGTTATTCATTGAAAATTCTATTCATTAGATCCATGAAGTCAAAGGATGCATTAGTAAATTAAAAAGGCATTACTATAAACTCTTAATGCATGTACGTAGTTCAAAATTTTGTTTTCAGAATGTCTTCCTTCTTCACACACAACTTATAATATCCATATTGGAGGTCAATCCTTGAAAAATATAGAGATCAATGAATTTGGTTGAATAAATCATTAATGTGAGGTAGAGGATAATTTTTATTTATTGTTATAGCATTGATATTCTTTTAGTCAATGCACAACCTCATAGATCCATCTTTCTTTTTAACAAAAATGACAAGGGATCCCCATGGATAAACACTAGGGAGAGTAAATCTCTTATTACTCAATTCCAAAAGGGGAATCAGAAGGCGTCTGCTGGGGGAAAATCAGTACCTGCAATGCTGGGAAGGAGGTCACGGAAGGATTATTCCTATCTTTCGCGACCGATGCAGACAAGGTCCGCCTCCAAATGGAATGGTGGAGTGGTTCTGGAAGTCAAGAAGGGTAGTGGGATTAAGAAGGCATCCCCGGATATGCGGGTTCTTGAGAATCTCCAGAATCAAGTGCAAAGTGTAGGTTTCTGGAGACATCCTGAATGGGAATCGGCTACAGGAGAAGAAGAATCCTGATTGGGAGTTGGGGAAGACTACGGGTACTATGATATGTGACTTCCTATTTTTTCTCTTATTGTTTCTGCTTGACTGTCTTCTTGTAGTGTTGATGTTGATGATATTGGGTCTTGTTTGCATGGTTACCGGTTACCCATAAACCGTCTTTTTAGAAAATGAAAAAAATGTATTTCAGGATTTAGTTAGTTACACTAATTAAATAGTGGCCATTCTATATGGGGTTTTTGATAGGGCCTTGAACCAATAATTAAATCATTTGAAAACACAATTACTCATTTTGGAGGATGTCTATGTAAATCCTCTGGAAACACATCAAAATATTCTCGCACAATAGCTTCATCCTCTATTCAAACATTCTTTTCCTCACCCATAAAAATTTCATTATCATCATCCCGAATAATTGAATTTAGTGGATCTACTGGGGGTGGATCTAGAAAAGAATCAGAAGGTGATGTTTCTGCTCTAATGATAAGGTACTCTTTATCATCATGGAGAATTGTAACCTCCTTCATACAATAAATTTTCACATCAGGGTCTAAAATCCAATCGATACCAAGAATTATATAAAATTAAATATTGTGCATGATGATTAGATCAGTAGATAAATATCATTTTTATGCTTTAATGTGCACATATTCACAAATAAGTGTTGCAATGATACATCCCTTAGTATTATTTACTGAAACTCACTTGTTAAATTAAATTGGAAGTATCTAACTTTTGTAGAAAACTAGAAAGATATGAAAAAATGATATGATCTAGAATCAAATAAAGCATCAACTAAACTTGAGGAAACCATTATATTACATGCCACAACATATTTCAGAGCTTCAACATCAGTAGTAGTGATCGCATAATTTGGGCCTTGATCCCTTGGACTTTTCTTAGGTTTTTTTTCATGATGCTTTGGAAATTAATTTTCATAATGTACCATCTCCTTTAAATTTTAGCATTGAACATTGGTATATTCTTTTTCCCCTTACAATAAAAAGCAAGATAGCCTTTTTGTCCACATTTTTAGCATACTTATTTTTTTCAGACAAGCACCAGGGTGCTTCCTTCCACAATTATCACATGGTGGAAATTCAACTCTTCACTTATTCTCTATTTTTTTATTTCATTTCCCAGAGTGTTCAACAGATCTATTATTCTCTTTCTTAGCTTTAATGTCATAAGATTTATATAATTCCTTTTTTGTCTTGATAGAACAAGAGACAAAGTCTTCATAAGATGAGAAGGAATGTGAGACTAATTATTGATGAAGAAATGGTTTTAACCCATAAAAGAAATGATCAATATTACATCATGGGTTACGTATATAATCTGTATCAGGTCTTTCTAAACTTGAAATGATAGCTTCATACTTTGTGACATTCTCATCCTCCTTTGGTCGTAGAGTCAGATATTTCCTTTCCATATCAGCTCAATGGTCACAAGGAAAGTATTTTTCAATGGGTAGATTTTTAAACTCCCTCCATTCTATACATGATACTTCTTCATCCTCCTTTTTGTTTTGAATTAATGACCACCTTTGATTTTCATCTTCAGTGAGGCTATTAACTTCAATGACTGCTTTTTCCCATTCACTACTCTTCAAATCATGAAATATTTACTATAATGAACTTATCCATTGTTCAGCTACAAATGGCTTTGTAGACCCATTTAATGTTTGTGGTAGTTTCCTCATGAAGAGATCTAACATTAATCCTCTGCTTTGTGGTTTAGGGTGGTCCATACATGTATGGTAATTATTTATAACTAGTGTGAGTTGACCGAGTTTGGTAATAAGTTCATCAGCACCAGTTGCATCACCATATCCATTATAATTATCCTTAGTAGGAAGGGAATCCCAACATGGATTACATGTGTTGTTATGGTTTCCATTACGTCCACAAGGAGCAATTTTTAAACAATTGAAAAAAATATATTAGTTTTTGGACCACAATACTTAATTCTGAACTTGTAAAAATATTAACATAAATTAAATAGTTTATAGATATAATGCATAATCATAAAAATTTTTCCATTAAGGAGGTATATACTCATAAATCCTTCATTAGTTTTGGTAAATAAAATTAGAATTATCCTAAGAATATCCCCCGATAGTGTCGTCACCAAGAGTGCAACAAGGCCCATTATCGTGCACTACTTCCTGTTCTAGTCTAGCTTAATGTGTTTTTTTCGAGTTTAACCCAAGGTAAATCCGTGACAGATCTTCCTCTACTTGCCCGTATCCAGACATGAATGTATTTCTTTGATAACTCACAAAATTTTTCCAGTACAAGATTCTTGGAAGTTCATCTATACTAATCCTCAATGTTTATCTTAGTGTAATGATTTATAATTAGAGTTGTTCTAAATCTATTTTCCAAGGTTTGTAATAATATTTCTCTGATACCAACGGTAAAACCCCAACCCCAGTTACCTAGAGTTAGTGATATATTACATAACATTTCATGATTTAAGGAATCATGTCCTGAAATACTTATCCGATTAGTTTTACTGGAATCATGATACATACCTATGTTGAACATTACAACTTGAAAAGAAATACCACAATAATTTATTCCATTAGAAACATCCAAGCATCCTATATTATCCCTACAAGTAACTAATAATTAATTTCATCAAATCCTGGGTAAATGTAACATAATAAATGGGTGAGCTCAAACTCTTAGTAAATGTATGAAATACAGCAGATGATAACATAAACATTAGGCGTGATTAATAATCCAAAACCCATGCCATTACAAATAATAAACATGAGCACATTATGGTAGGAATATGAGATAAGTAAATAATTCCATAATAAAGCACATTATTGTGTATTCTTCTAGTCAAATAACCACATGAACCATCATTATTATTTTCATTATGAGGGAATGTATAATGTCGGACATTCTACAACATTATTTCAATGCCTCGTCCACGACATATAAAAATGAATAATGCCTCGGCCAAAACCAAATATCAAATTGGGAAAGGCCTCGGCCAATTCCACATCTAATTGTCTCATGAGAACTACCGATGCACCGAGGTTTTATAGCGGGATCCACCCATCAAATAATAAGTCCAATAAATCCCCCTTTTGAAAAGGATGAAAAATAACATAAACATTCGTATTAAAACAAGCATATGAAATGTCAATACTTTAACCATAATCCTTGAATGGTATAAAAATAAATCATCCACTGTCAATCTTATCACAAAAACATCAATTCAATATGGATGATTTGAGTCATATTAAATCAACTTGAAACAAGTTTGATATCCATCAAAGGATATTGACATGGATGACATGAAAACTATTTGAAAGAAATATCTCTTTCTCTTTTGAAAAAATTAAATAGTCACATAATTATAAAAGAATTTTTTTTTAAAAAATTTATTATATCCTTCTAAGGGAATATTCTATGATGTTATAATGACGTAAGATCGACACACCCACCAAATAAGTTAAAAAACATTCATACAATAATTTTGTCAAAAAGGTCATAAAGTACCATGTTTGTAAAATGATGGAAATATTCATTTCAATTCATATATGGTCAAAAAACTGAATTAATGACATTAACCCAATATCTAGTAAATACTACAAAAAATGTTCTCAAATATATATTTACTATAACATTTATGTGGATGACAAAGAGGTCATAGTAGATATTATTCAAAAACAACATTGGATAAAAACGAGATTTTTAATTTAACCCATACCTTGTACTTTTACTTATTCTATGGTATGTTAACCTCCTATATAAAAGTTATAACATTTTTATTAAATTATAAAATAACTATATACATAAATATTATATCAAATATAATCCTCTAATATTGCATTGTTAATAATATTTCCGTATTATCATCGTTTCAGTTGTTAACTGATTCTTCTTCCTTTATATAATTGGTTAAGTAATCCATGTTTGTTATACATAGGATTCATTTGATTCATATACATAATTATACTATGTTAAAAAACATTATTTTTATTCATAAAATTAAAATTATTCTTGAAAGATTATTATGGGGAATGAATCTCATCGCGTTCGTGGAGACGGTAATATGTACATACGCACGAGAAAGAATAGAATTATATTAATTGTGAAATAATATGTAATTGGATTTTATATCATATATACAAAATCATTTACATTTTATATTTATTATTTACTTTAGTTATACTCTTTATTGAACCCATCCAAATAATGAAGTGTTTGAATAACAAACTACACCACGACATGGAGATGGTAAGACGTACGTACACACGCATGGAGATTTTTTCATTCATATGATGGATAGAATTATGAATATGGTTGTATAATTTTTATTATAAATTCACATTATATAGAAGATATTGAAATTTTAGAGTGGAAAAAACCAAGAATGAGGAAGTGTATGACAAAAAAACTTGAAAGGGTGATGAAATATCTAACTCTTGTCTGGGTTCTTCCTTTTGACATGATCAAAAGGGCTTCTTATGAGGGATTTCTAACCAAAGTAAGGCCTCTACGATGAAAGAAGGAATGTTGGATGGATATTTGGCCTGGTGATGCCTGAGAAAAATTTCTTTGGAGGTGTGAAATTAAGATAAGGGGATGTACTAATTTATAATAGAGGTGAGGGTCAATTTAGGAAAAGCTTGAAATATTATTTTATAGTTAAATAATTTCTGGTTTCTAATAGATCCAAAATAATTTTTTTGGGGATAAGGAGGGTACGGGTCGAAAAAACCCCAACCAATAGGTTTTAGACAGGTTTAGGTCACCATATTAACCTTATCTTTTAGATTTAACTATTATATAAATAGTTTGTTTTTTACCATGTCTCTTTGTATTTTTATATTATATAGTTAATATACATACTATACCTATACAAGAAAACCCCATGTGGTTCATTATTAATATATACACCTTTATACAAGTCCTTTGGACTATTCTTATATTTTTATGAATATTATACCAATTAGTAATATATTTTTTTTTTAAAAAACTCAATTATGTCAATTTTGACACAATTTTTTATTTGTTTTTTAAGCCATTAAAACTTTTTCCCTTAAAATAAAATTTATTTGACCATCCTTAAGAGGTCCTAACAACCTAGAAAATTAGTGTTATTCATCAGAAGTCTCAATTTACATTTATTTGGATATTTATAATACAAATTATTCTACTATTTCATTAATAAGGAAATTAATGCATCATCATTGTGTCATAAATAAATTAAAGTATTAAATGTCTAATAATTATAAATACAATCCCATTATTTAGGAACTATTTTTATATTTCAAATTAATATTTATAGTAGAATTTATATTGTGTTTAACCCTATATTAAAAATTGTTTAAATATTAAACATTTAATTTAACTCTTTTAACTCTTCTTTATATAATATAATAATAAATGTAATAATCTAATCCAAGTGGACATAATGAATCATATTTTATTCCTAAATATTGTTTTTGTTAGAATTACAATTATCCAAAAGAATTAGGATATGTTTTAGGGTAGTTATGATATCATTTTAACCCTTAATTGCCCTATTAACTTTTAGTCATGGTAAATAAAAGTAAATAATTACTATTTACCAAAAATTATTTTCATCTTACTGAAAACATTTTTCTTAATATTATTAATTTTTTCTCTTGTAATTTTTAAATTGAACTCACAATAGTGGAAAAATTATGTTATTTGAAAATTTGAAAATGCTTCTTAGAGGTGGGTAAAAGATGGTAAACATTTCAATAAAATTTATATATATATAAATTTTTTATAAAATGACTCCAATGAATTATATTGAACTTATATGTTACTTATGTATCTATTTTTACCTAATATAAATTTTAAAAAAATAAATAATAACTTAAAAAATCGGTTTTAACCAAAAACACATTGTTTTTTTACTATTCATAAAAAATTGAAAGTTTTCCGAAAAATACCAAAAATTCACCCCAAGACAATTTTGATATTCCAAATTCAAAATTGAAGTACATTTTGAAAAATAAAATTTATAAAATTTCAAAAAGTGGGTATTACAATTCATAATGGCTAGTTTTATTGGTCGTAGTGTGTTAGAATCTCGAAGTTGCGTACAATGCAAGCTATTGGATTATTCCATGGGAAAAGAACCATGGAAGCTTGGGGTGTTAAATAAAAATTGAATGGTATTGATGAAAACACAAGATATTATTGTATTCACATCAGTCATTATAATTTTTCCATGTTTGGTTTCATTTTAAACTTTATTATGTTGTTTCTCCATTAGTTAATCAATTTTAATATTAAATATGGTAAAAGAATTTTACATATTTAAGACTTCTGGTTTTTCCATATAAGGTTACAATTAGCCCATAAATTTCCAATTTTGGTTTATTTCCACCATATCCTATCAGACTTTTCTTATTTAAATGTTTTTTTTATTTTTAAATAACATTAAAAATAATAATTTGATAAAATATCATTTTTGTAAATTATTACACTATACATTAAATTTGACATAAAAATACGTCGATAAGTTTTTGGAATTAGAATATAATACTTTAATAACTCTCAAATATTTCATATAAAACAATAAAATTAATTGTACACATTAATTCATTCAATTTATTTCCTAATTATTATTCTCAAAAACCTTCATTTTAAGTTTATATTTTGTAATTAAATTATTATTATCATCATATAAGAATGTTAGGATATTTTAAATAATCTAAAAATTTAAAATAAATTTAATTAATTAAAAATTTTAATAATCTCAAAATAGAAATTTTGGTTCATTTATATCATACATTTTTTTCCTCTGTGGACTCATAAAAGATATAAAAGATCGGGTGATATTTTATAACTACCATTGATTTAAATAATATAAAATTAATTTTCATACAATTTTTTTAAATATAATTATTTGGGTCCTAAGGTGTTAATGGCCAATTTTGTTTCTTTGAAAATGATTTTGGTTGAAAATTATGGACTAATTACATAATTTTATCCTACATTAACCTGATTTAAAATTTATCGATGGAATAAAATTTCCCATTACTAATATTCATAATGTTTAAAAATAAAGGGACATATCTAATAACTTTTAGCCACAAAATTCCATATATGATATAAATTTAAATAAATTCAATAAGTATAGGCATTGTAATTTTTTCAAAATAATTTCACAAAATGACATAAAAACCCTAATATAGAAATTTTTTTTTAAGAATAATGGTTGATTTATTTATATCCCATGCATAGTGAAAATATTATATAAATATTAAAAAATTTAATGAATATATCACATATAAATATTGTTATAATCATTCACCAATAGTGGATATTCAATTTATTATTATAAACACATATATATCACATAAAAATATGTTATAGAAAACACTTCTTTTATTTTTTTTAAATTTTGAATTTATACTAAATTTATTACTAAAAAATATATTCTATAAATTTATAAGCCATATATTTCTAAAATATAGATAGTAATATTTTTACACTATAATATCACTGATAGGTTATAATGGTTTCATTATAATATATTTCTCTTCATTTGAACTCCGTGATGCATGCAACACAAGATAGAAAAAACATTCGGGCAAAGCCCTCGAATTAAAACAAAAAGAGGTACATGAATGAGATGGATAAGGTCATACAATCATCATGCCCTCGTGCCAAAATAAACAAGAAAACATCATAAGTCATACTCAAAATGACACGAATCATCATAATCATCATACCATTCAGAGTCATCTAGGGGACCATGAGACATGGTGACCATAGTCTTCGTGAGATAGGAGCAGTCATTCCTTCGCATCACTTTCCAAGGAGAAAAAGGTTGAAGTCTTTCAAAATCCACAACAACAGTTTTCCCTTTGGATACTTCCAGACTATATGATGATTTCTTTTTGGAATCATCCTTGATGTCCTCCAAAGTTTCATAGATCACATAGGTTTCCCTTAATATATTAATTTCTTCCCGAATCCATGAGATGTTTCAATCACCCAGATTTTATTTCCCATCAATTGCCTGATCAAATATTTGAATCGAAGTCCCAAGATGGACCACATCCATTTTGATCTTTGGGTCCATCTACCCTATCCTATGATTATCTTTTGTCAACTCCTTATCCGCACCATCATTAAACCATAAACCACATTTGTCAAGAGTTGGATTTGTGACACCAATTGGGTTCTCCCAATTCTGTGTCAACTACATCCTCTATTTTATTCTACAAGATGCTTCATGGTGCCCTTTTTTGGAGGAAAATGATCGATCCACAGACTTATGGAAATTATCCTTGATATGACCAATTATTTGGAACTCTGTACAAAAGTCAGAAAGACACCCATATTCCACCATTAAAATAATATAATCATTATGTGCTAACAAAATAACATTATAGATCAAGATAGTGCTCAAATAAACCTTGAACAAAACTCTAGCATAATGTCCAAATCTAACATTCTCAGTATTCTTGTCAATCTTTATTGGGTTCCCCACAACAGATGCCATATCTAATAATATTTTAGGATTCCACAATATCCAACCGACACTAATAATCTTGATCCAGACTTGGGAATTTTTTTTTCAATAGTGAAAGGATGAATCTGAAAATCACACTCTTGAAAGCATAACATACCTTGAATTATGGCGATTGAGCCAATCCCCTAAGCCCTTCACTTTAGCTCCTTTGATGGAAATGCGATATAAAAATAACCCTGACCTAGGGTAATGCACATCCAGCTAGAAAACCCCCATACGGAGGATACCATCCGAACACAAAATTAACAAAGGGATAAAAATTATTTAAAAAATTAAAATACAGTGGTGTTATATGTAATTTTTGATTGGAATTGGATCTAAAAAATTCATTTTCATGAACACATTTTGTGGTTATTGTAATATTGGGGTTTCAGTAATGATACTCTTGAAAAATATTAATGATGATGTCAAAAACATTGATTTATGAAATTCTATACCATATTGGGTCTTGTATATAACAATTTTTGGATTTTTGATTTATTCTTGATATCCTTGTTTTATGCATGATTAATTTGAGTGTGTGATTGGCCCTTGATATGCATTATTGATATATGTAGTTATGACCTATGTTAAGCATCTTGAAATCCATTCATGATTTCCATGCTCGTTCTATGAAATGAATAATATTTATTGATTTGAATATATTATGGAATGTTGATTTAGGTATGAAGTTGAATGGGTTGATCCTAATTGGTTTGATGAACCCATCGATGGGGTGTGTGACTTCCATAGCAGGGGCCCTCTTGTCCACAAGGGCTCATCTAGCAAACTATATTCCTTGTGTGACTACCCCAAGCTCAACACTATCATGATAGGGGTTGGATTCCATAACATTGTAGGAATGACACTCACATGATATTCATTTTCATATGGTATATATTCAAAAAAAATATTCTCTAGACCAATAAAAATGTAAATTTAAAATACAACTAATATCCAATGCATATTCCATTCTATATCCCAAAATCAAAGTATGTCAAACTAATGTATGGTGCTAAGATCCAAGTACAAGCCCACAAAAAACTATGAGGATTTAAAATCGGATAGATTGAAAGTACAATAAAATGCAACACTCAGTATGAACCATTGTCTCTATAGAAAATTTTTAATCTTACCTCACTCCTACTGCACTGGGAACACCATCAAACAACTAGTCATCTGCAAAAGAGATGTCACATGAGGGATGAGCTTATCATCATAGGTATATGAAAACATCATTTATAACATGAACATCCATATATACCTGTAGAATAAATACATTCTCATGTTATGTTCACAACCATTACACAAGCATTGGATTCTTGATTAATGGATCCATATAAAAGTCTTCTAGGAGAACACACTCTAGGAATCAGAAAAAAATAATGGAATCCACACAAAATGTTTCGCTTTTCAGGTATCTCCATGGTTAGTACATACTTGACATCTGTATATATTCCTACAAAAATGGGGATCACACCTAGGTCCATTGGGTATAATACAATCCAAATCTATATTAATCCTTAATGTACAGGACCAACACAGATGAATAGTTACTCATCCCAATTTCAATTACCTGAACAATGTAAAATCGATGATAGAGGATCTTCTAATCTCTTCTGGGAAGGATTCATACAATTGAATCAGAAACTGATCAATTTAACAGGATCATAGTCATTGTTTCTCGATGTAATGTTATAATGCACCCTCAAATGTAGGGTTCAAGGGAACAATCCATTAAGAAAACTACTCCAGAACAATGGTAACAAGGTATCGAAGCCATATTTTATGGATTACATAGTATGTATTGGATGTATTAGACATCTCATGTTGTCACAAAGTCTACTCATATATTATAGATCATGTCTTTGTCGATACACATGTACACTCTAAAATGACTCTATTCATCCGTATCTACAGCTTTCAATGTATGTGTCATTTTATCCACCCATGATACATGAAAATATTCCATATTAGGGTAACATGGTGTTTGATACTTTTATTCTCCATCAAAACCATAGTTCCACCGGTAGGGCCCCAAATGTTGTGTGTAACTATACTACCTGATATATATATCATGATTTTCCAAAACCTATGGATTAGTTTTATTCGCCATCTCTGAATTATATAGCCTCCAATCTGACAGTGAATCACGATGGAAATCAAGGATATGGTCCATCAATCCCACATTGTAACTATTCTGATGAATTTGACCATCGATTTCCATGGGAAGGAACTTCTATCCCATGTCTTAGAGGACTTATTCCAAAACCCACATGAAAAATTCTGATTTAATCCCGATACATCATCATAGCTTAGTCCCAATATAATTATAAACCCAATTCGGTGGTATCAATCTAGTTCCCTAATTAATGAGTGTACAATGACTGATTAATAGGTATTTTTTGGTACACCATCTAAAATAGATTTATGTGATGATGATCAAGATTAAATGAGGAATAAATACATGAAAATAATTATGGAATATGCCTCATCAAAATTAATTTTTTGTATTGATTTATTTACAATATAATTATTAGTGAATAAATAAATAAAATCCCCAATATCATATTAATCAAGACCAAAAAAATTATACGCCTGATCAAATAATCAATTCAGGTGTTTATTGACTCTGCCCAAACATAGGAATTTTAAAATTGACATAAATATACATAAAATAATCTTGACAACACTTTTTTTATTAGTAGCTAGTGAATAATGAATCTGTTTCATTTTCATTGGTGAGATCAATGAATTTTTCGTCACATACATCCATCACCTACTATATGATTGTTGTTTTGAAGACGATGATCCTCCAACACACTCTATGAATTATCCAAAGTTATGTTTGTAACCATATTAATATTCAGTATAATTGTTTTTATAATTTGGTATTATATCACAACAATAATTTTAATATAATAAATATATGGTTCTATTTATTTATTTAATTCACTTACGACTGCTCTCAACCCAAACGTCTGACAATATCTATGGTTATGTAACTCCAATGATAAAACCCATGAAATAAACTATGATATGACCTCAAATATCCGATACTAGTCCCCATTGTGGAGTTATTCCACATGTTTCGAAAAAATGAATGTATTTGAAATTAATATACATAATATGTTTAAAACATATGAAATGAGTTCACCAGGCCTCAAAATCAAACATAATCGCATATCCTAGTATCACAAATATTAGTAGATATATTTGAAAACATTACATGTGAAAAATATGTGTGTTTTTATCCCAATATTGGGGATTTATTTCTTCAAATGAAAAATATAAATGCTACAAAAATATATGTTGGTGCTGAGAATGCATCCAATTGTCCCACTCCTAGATAGTCTGCTGATTATTTCTTTTCTTCCAATGACCATGAGGTAAATTATTATCAATTATGTAGATTATACCCTCTTTCCAATACTAAATATCTACAATGTATTATGTAAATGTAGCATTATTCACAATGTTAGTCGCACCCTAATTGATAACATGTGATGAGACATGAACCTACTCTTCAGCTATGAGACGTAGATGAAGTTCTGAAAACATTACAACTATGGGGGAGAGCTATGAAATATTCCACCATGCTGACTCAATATAGTATCTAGAATAGGCCACCAAATCTGAAGGATAGGTTTCAACCCATGAAAAATATATGAAACAAATATCAATGTTCCATCTATAAGAACCCATGGGCTCCCTCATTGTATATTGATGGCCAATGACATCAATACATGTAAGACTAATGATTGGTTTTTATAGATATCATCAACATTTGGATGATATGATCCTTTTTAATTGTTACTTTCACAACTCTAGGGCCATAAGTGTTGAAACTGCTAGCTCAGTTCATCCTTTTGGTGACCTACAAGGTCTCCCATAAAAGACTTCAAATAGATCTATACTGATGGGGGGATTATGTATACTATTTTATGCAATTTTGACAAATGCTATATGATTTTAACAATAATTTCCAATCTCTTAATTTAGAACCTAACTGATTTCCTTCAAGAACTAAATGGTCTGCTCTATCTATCAATTATAAAAAGGGTGAAATTCTAGTCTCAACTGGAACTTATTCCAAATGGATTCATGCAATCCCTTCCAAAACCATGATGTGATGTGAGAATCATGGACAGAAATTACCATCATGTGAAATTCATTGTTCCATACTATCGCATGCATGAAAATAATTCCAAATATCTCAACTCATCTCTCCTCCCATATTTTAGGGATGTGACACATATTCATAATCTAGTCTATGGATACGTAAATAAATTCATGTAATATAGACATTCATGGTAATATTTCCATAAATCCCATAGATATCCCATCCCACTGACACTCTATATGCTCAAGGGCTTCATTTATACTCGATGCCACAAGGTGCATAGACTTCTCCAATTGATATGTAATGAATTGATAGGAAAACTATAAAAATACCATAGTAATGTATTTCACCCTAAACTAACATTAGAGGTCCTAGTAGATATTCACCAACCATTGAGGCACTACAAATTTAAATGTCTCAAACTCCCCCAGAACCTCCTCTAGACACACCTCTTATACCATAATTCATCGTTTGAAAATTTTGAAATGCTCACACCTTCATAAAACTTGTTAGGATCACATCCACTAGTTATCCAAATATATAAGTTCATATAGTCATAATCTCTATAAAAAGTATCACTAAATAACTATAGTTGTAGTGGGGTGACAAACATCTACTTGATTTATGTTTAACCATCCCCATCGACTAAGCATAACTGTAATAAAGAACCTACTCAGATGCCTTAGTAAAAAAAATATGAACATGGTTTTCTACTGAGATCATCATATACCATATTCCCCTTCTTAGAAGCGTAGAAAATATCAAAATCATAATCGAAGATGAAGTCCAACCACCACCAAAATCTAAATAAATTGGTCCTTTTGAGAGAATATTTATATTAGATTCTTTTGGTTAGAATATATGATAAATCACAAACCAATAAGTTAGTGTCTCCACACCTATAGAAATATTTATACTTCTAATATATCAAGATCATAGGTCATGTTCTTATTACCATATATTCTCAACTAACATGAACCATATAAAATCAGCAACTTCCATTTTATCAGTATGAAACCATGCCTCATCCCCCATGAATCAAAAATCACTACATATATGAAACCCTCCCCTAGGAATCTAAAAATGGGAGAACATATCAATCTCAAACTCAATATATGGAAATCATTCTAACACCTATATATCTTAATGAATGGCTGACCATTTTTTAAAATTTAATTATAGACTTGATATCCTTGATAAATTAGGTATGAATCTTTGATAGTATCATACCAATTCAAGGAAGCTCCCCACCACTTTCATGATCTTGGTTGGATACCATGCTAACACTACCTCAACCTTCCATAGGTTCACCAATTACTCGTTAGTTTAGATGAAAAGACCCAGAAATTAGAAATCTATAATCAATAACTCTAAATTTGAGAGATTCTTATAAATTTTGTTACCTCAGAGAACATCCAATACCATATTCTTGTGTCTTTTGTTCTCCTCCTCAAACATCGATCACACTAGGATTTCATCATTGAAGGCAACCATAACCTTTTTTATGAATATATGAAAGCTCCATTTCAATAGGCCCACGAACACTTATAGGGAATTAATCATAACAGAAATAATATAAATGTTCTGAAAGTGACTATAACAAAATGTGGATGACATCTTCAGAATAGCCTCACCATATACCATAGAAATTTATTCCTAGATCTAAGGTTAATCCTTTAAAACCTTCATGACGCACATAACTTATTGAAGAGGTCATAAATCATAAATAGTTTAAACCTGTTAGTTACATCTTTCTAGTTATGGTTAAGGTAATAAACAAAAATCATCAAACTCATGTATATTTTCATGGGGAACAATATTGGGGCAGTCAAGCATGAAAATTTGGGCTAGAAAAATACCGTCTACCAAATTTTCTCCATATTCACCCTCAGACCACAAAATTAGATGGGTGAAAATAGATTTTTTTTTCATGGATATCATATATATACATGTTATTATATCAATAGATAATTTTATCTCGTGATGGGAAGCTAAACCTAGAATGTCCTCAGTAAAAACATCCTTATACTCTTCCACCACTGTAGTCAAATAAATGCATATAGAAACCACTAGATTTAGAATAATTCTATCCAACTCTGATGAAATAAGATGCACCCTATTATATGTGATCCTATCATTATCTTCATATTTTTACGTTTCACCCTAATAGAAAAAACAACCTCATCACTACAGACACACTGCATCCCCCACCTGAAACACTCTATCTACAAAAGATGTATAGTTATGAAATCCATTCATAGTATGATATCGTAAAGACTTATCCCTACTAAATAGAGATCTAAATAGATATTATCACCTCCAACAATTGGATAAATAGTAATTATACTTTTGTGGAGAATGTGTATCATCCAGTAAGATTTTTCAAATGTAAGGGTGAAGTCAATGGATTAACCATAATCATTATGTCACTAAATGGAGTAGTGGAATGAAAGGAGTGGATTTAATCAATGTATATAAATATGGAATAGAAATTAGGTGATTGAAATATCATGCATTACATCATCCATGGATCCTCTGGTTCACAATACTCATTTGCCTGTAGTTTTCCTCACCCCTTATCCCCCAGCACCTTGATCCTGGAACACACTACTTGGTGGTGGTGGTCCTGAAAAGTAAATACATCATCCACTACCTACTACTCTCAAAACACCTCATCATTAAACATTTAACTATATAAATACATACTCTTGCAACTTCCTCTATCATGTAAACCCATAAAGAAGCTCTTTATCAACCACATGTTGGGTCTTGAAATATTATGTAAGATATCCATGAACTTTAGAAGTGTAAAACCACCTATATCTAAGAAAACTAAATCTATCCCATGTACCCTATACCACATAACCTCTACTATAAGAATGAAACCTCAAATGTTTCACATTTCTATGTCTATATTTTAATCATTGGAAACGTTCCACTAATTTCTCCAATCTTGTGTGCCCACTACTAGAACCAACTATCTTTATCTAGACAACCGTTAATAGCATTAACACCAAAGGATGCTCCAACACCCCTTCATATGTATTAATTAAAAATAATTTTATGATCTAATATATTCCTCATTTTATAAATAACTCAATGGATAATACCCAATGAATGGATCTCATACCATATCAATCAAGTATCATGAGAGGTTGGTAAACCATGAGGAATACTCACCCATAGTCATGCCACTATACAAATGTTGTAATGTCTACAAGATACAGATATATCCCATAATATATGGATAGTACACCTCCCTAATGAGACTCTAAAACTCTGTACATGAATGATTTGACTCATCATATAACTTGGTCACCATTCCCCTTCATCATCCTAACAATCGGGGGAGAAGTACGGATTCTAGGACCATGATATTTTCTATAGGTATCCTAATGAGACGAAAGTATCACATCATAGTGTCAATACAGTTATTATCTTTATGGTGGTTTCCTCACATAAGAAACTAAGTGATCATGTTTTTATAAACTCGGGATGCATGCTCAGCCTGCACACCTCATCCACTTGTACAACCTACTACATGATAATTGGTGGCAGGACTAGTGTAAAACCTACAGGTAACACCTTCAAAAAAGGAACTTATACTAATGTCTCATCACTATAGTGATCATTCATCTGATATTAAAACTAAATACTAGGTGTAAAAAACGTAGAGGCATCCTGAAATAGCTAAGATATACCATGAACAATTTGTTTATCTGTACGACTTACTCAAGATTAACAAGGATACCCGAAATCATTTCTTTATGATGCATGTGATAAATGTATTCTCGAAAACTAGTTATATGTGAAACATGTCAAAATTACGGGAATCATACTCTTTGTAGGTGGACGTGTTGGTTGTCACTCTATCATTAGAGTTATGAACCTCATATAAAAACATTAAAAATATAACACTATTTCTTTGAAATCTATAACAATATAAGGATTAAAAAAACTCAAAAACCGATGTCCTATGATGAAACCTATCTTTGAAAAAACATTTTCGTGACATGACACATTTGGACATTCATTGGAAATGATATGATGAGTGTGAATACCCGAAGAATGACTAAAATAGACCATGGGTAGGTGATCAACACCAAGTAGGAATAACACTCACATGAGAGGCCATAGAATAACGTACCATTACACATACACACAAACCTCAAAGAACATACATTGTGGAAATATAAAATAAAACTAATATGCAATAAAAGCACACAACTGAATCCTAAAATCCTGGTATAAAAAAATATTGTAATGCGATAAGGGGAAATTAGAGTGCCATTAAAAACTATAAATAAATCCAACATGCATGATGGGACTAGATTAAAATGTGAATACGAGTACGAACCATGGCCTAGGAAGACATAACATATGTTCTAGAATCTCCAGGACCATGTAGAACCCCACTAAATAGTTAGTAGTCTTTATAAGACACAACCTATATAGAAATATCCCATATAAGGTTAAGTATAACAAAACCCAGTAGGAAAACCGAATATATCTAATAATATGGCATCATAAAAAATAGATATCTCATCACTGTGATATTTCAGCAACATACAAGACAATAATATAAAGATATACATATTGTCGACACACAATATAAAGGTAAGGTTATGACCGTACTCCTATCCCTAGATTACTATTCAATGGTTCTATATTTCAGAAATATAAGATAACACACTACATTATTATGATAACAGTAATGGTGTCTAACTAAGATGTACCACTCAATAGATCTCTCTATTAGAAGTACATGATGGAAGTTTGAAGAGATTGATACACATATGTGGATCACACCTAGGGCCATGGGGTATATCAATAACCCAATATAGATTAATCCTTAAATTAAGTGATCAATAAACTTAAATATTTATCCATGCCAATTTTGAGATCCCATCCTAGGAAAAAGGCTACTAGAGGATCTCATCCCGATATCTTGGATGGATTCCTACAACTCAATCCAAATGTAATCCTATATAGAGAATCATAATCAATTTTCTTATGATGTAATTCCATCCAATACCATAATATGTATGTATAGACTGAAAACACTCCCTATGAATTCTAATCTATATCGAGGGTAACAAGTATTCAATTGATCTTTAATGGATTGCGTGTTGTGTACAAGTGGTACACGACATGTCCCTTCAGCACCAAGTATAATCATGTGTTCCAGACCATGTCTTCTATTGTACCCATGTATAACTATTTGTGTCAATTTTCAGGCCTATGTATCCCAGACTGTGTCTACTTCCATGCCTTCCATGATATATTTTATGATTATCCATGTAAGGGTCACATGACATGTGATATCTATCAAATAGTGTTTGGTACTTCTAATCTATGTGGTAATCCTAGTACTACAGCCCAAGACCCACAAGGCATGCATTAATATATTACATGATGTATATATTGGTATTTTCTAGAACATATAAATCTATTTCAAAAATCATTGTTTTTAACATCAGCATCAAATTATTCCATGAATATTGTTGATATGTAAGGATCTAGTTCAGTTTAACCACTTTTCACCACATGATAGAATTTATCCACCAATTCCCTTGAGAAAAACCTTCTATCACATCTCTCAGTCATCAAATTTAAAAATCCACATAAATAAATTTAGTCCAGTTTAGATTCATTTCCATATATAAATCCCACCATTATTCTAAATCTAGACATGAGGTATCAATACATTATGCCTTCAAAATGGGTGTGAAAAAAAATTATTACTAGTATTTGTTTAACCACCCTCCCAAAAGAATCATAGTGATAAAAAAATTAAGACTGGGAGAGTAATGAATTGAAAAATTAACGAGGAACATACCTTGTAAAATATTTAGTTATCCATGATTTTCTTCCACTAGAATAATAAAAATTAATATACAAAAAATTAATAAAATAATTCCTTAATCCACAATTAATCTAACAAATATCTTTAATATTCCATATCTATGACTAAATATTCTAGTTGATTTATTCTCTTTTACTATTAAAAAAATTAAATTGGGAGAAACCATCATGAAAAATCATCCTACCTATATTTTGATCAATCACTCAATAACAGTGAATACGAGTCATTGTTAATGGATTGATCTATGCATTTTGTTGCTTGTAGATTAATGATATATGATCTAGTTGTTATTAATATGATAACAATCCTCAAAAACTCTCTCACAAATCTTTCGAGATATGTGGCTCACAATTCGATTTTTATGTATCATCATAATTATTAACAATGATTAGGTATCCATAATCATTATAACAAAATAAATAATTTTTTTAACTTATTAATTCCACTCGTGACTACACATAACTTGAACGCCTGATGTTCTCTAAGGTTATGTCACGACAAGGTTACAACCCATGATTTTAATCAATAAAAACCTTATACTTCAAATTTTTTCCCCAATTTAGTAGTCATTTTAGTATTTCAAGAAAATTGATTCTCCATGTAATTAATATATTTCAAACATAATTTTTATTCCCATTGGGCCTCTGAATCACACACCTTATTAGATCTAAGTCACAAAAATATTTTAGATGACTTTACTTGATTTTTTTTATATTGATGATGTTATAATGGATATGAACAATGTCCCCTTCGCTGGTGGTGATCTAATCGTGAACATTTATATTGATGTGGGAGTCGACGATAAATGTGAGATTAGTATATATTATATATTGGATGATATGATAGATATCCATTCAATGGTGATGTGAATAATCAATTATGTAAAACATATTAGGTGGTACATACCATCATATAAGGACAACGACCACCATTGGTGTTGGGTATGTGGTAATCCAATTAACGATTACTATCATGGTGGGTCATATACGATCCCTTAACAATATATTTCGATATAGGAATGAAAAAATATATTTATAAATAACATTATTACTCTTTACTTATTTTGATTTTTGTACTAATAGAAACTAACATCCTTCCTAAAAACATGTCTATGGAGGCAAGGGGTTATGGACGCTTGGTTAGCACATGATACTAAATATATTGTGTGGATTTTGTTTTACATGAGAATATACATTATTTCATGACATAAAATATTATATATTCATTTGAACATAGGTTAAGGATGCATTGGTTTTTCCTATTAGGTTTCATTACTAACACCCTTCATGGTTATCTTAATGTGAATACATACTTTATGAATATGGATATAGTAAATTGAAATGGACAAATATTAAAGAGATGAGAGGATGGATAAATTGACATATAGATGATACATGGAAATAATAAGCCCTATTAAATATTGTTGGTCGGAGAGTGATGGCAAGAGGGGGGTGAATTGCCTTTGTAAAATAATTAGCAACATAAAAACAATTTATAAATGCAGCGGAAATAAAAAGGGGAAAGACACAATTTGATAACGGAGTTTGGCTTAAACCAAAGCCTACGTCTCCGCTCCCAACTCAACCATTGAGAAATTTATACTTCAGCTTGCTTTTTAATGGTTGTAGCAAGAAACCCACTAGCCATTTTAAGGTAGGCTAGATCACCTTCGTACAACTTGCTTTTTTATTATGGTTGTAGCAAGTAACCCAAAATGAAAGTGGGGGAAAAAGGATGGTTTGTTTTAATACAAACCCAATGAAGAACTAAACAATTGAAATAAATAAATTATAACAAACTAGAGGAAGCCTTGAGCGCCAAGAGTGTGAGAGTAGTTGATGTAGAGGCAGCCCAAGCTTCAAGGATGGAAATGGATCACAAGTAGCCTAAGAGATATGTCGTTAGAGCTTCAAGGGATCAAAATATCATTCCAATGTATCGGGGGTGTTCTCGGCATCCATCCTCGTCTATTTATAAGAGAAATATCCCCAAATAATTCAATATGGTCGTTGGAGGGCTTTCGGAGCCATTGGGGGTCAAGTGGGAAAGTCTGGTCAAAGCCCAACGGCCAGTTTGACTGGGCTTACCGGATGACCGGTGCTTGGCCACCGGCTGGCCGGTGCTCCAGACAGAAGGCAGAGCTTTCTGTCTGTGTTCCACCGGCAGGCCGGTGGTCCAGACAGAGAGTGGGCAAGGCCTACTGTCTGGTCCCACCGGCCGGCCGGTGGTCAGGCACCGGCTGACCGGTGGAATCTGGCAGAGAGCATTGCTTCTTCCAGAGACCACCGACTGACCGGTGGAATCTGGCAGAGAGCATTGCTACTGCCAGAGACCACCGGCTGGCCGGTGGTAATCCACCGATTGGCCGGTGGACTCAGAGAGTCTTTTTCCAGTCTTCTTGGGCCAACTCTTTCGCAACCTTTTTCCTATCATAAAAAACTTGAAAACAAGTTAGAACACGATGAGAGTGATTGTGATCATTAAAATCCAAGAGAGAGGGGTACAACAATCTCCCCCTATTTTGATGATCACAATCACAAATGAGAATGCTTTTAAAAAAGATATGCCAAGTAAAAAATAAATAAGAAACATAGACATGGAAAATTTTAGAGATCATTTTAATACAAGAATTTCATAGATGTATCATGTATTGAAAATGATATTAATCTTGAAAGGATTGAAATAAAGAGAATGGTTCATTTTGAAATTGTAACCATAGGTCATTTAAAAGAAACAAATGAATTCAATAACTTAAAAAGAGCACTTAAAAAGAGCACTTAATTAAATGAAATAAGTAACTATGTAATAGAGAGTTTTTCTCCCCCTTTGGGATTATCAAAATAGGAGGAAAATTATGAAATAAAATTAGAAAAACAATAATAAGGACGTAAGCAATGACAAAAAGGATTGATAAATAAGACAACTTGAATTTTATAAAAGATGAAACGTTACATAGAAAGTTCAAAATACAAATACAAAGACAAGTCAAAAAACAGGAAAGGCTCTATTCACTCCTAGAGGGCTGAGAGTGATGATGACGCCTGAAGGTCGGAGGAGCTGGAGGAGCCTGGACCGCCTCAAAGCGACGATCAAGAGAATCGATCCGAGAGTGGAGCTGATCAAACTGAGAGCTGAAGTAAGAAAACTGCAAGTCGAGACGGGTCTCAATTTGATCCTGGAAGTGAAGGAATTGATCATCCGTCACCGACAAGCCACTAGTATCAGCGGGAGGGGGCACAGCCTCAGCAGGCTCCGGTGCATCATCACCCGCTCCATCTTCCTCATCAGCAGCAGCAACAGCCTCATCTTCGCTGTCACCACTCCCTTCCTCTTCATCAGCACCACTGTCCTCACTATCTGAAAGAGGATAGGCAGCGGCAATAGCAGGAGGCATGGCATGGGAAGGACGGTGTGAATGTGTCTGAGGGGAGAAAGCCTTGAGAAGGCCATCCTTGTCAGTAATCCACTCCTGACGCCAAGGATGCCAACAAATGTTCATCCGTTGCACCATCATAAAACTTATGATGCTATCCTTCTTTGGCTGCTGGAAGGAGGTAGCACGGAGAGGGACATCAAGAAAGTTAAATATTTTGGTCAACAAGCGCCCGTGAGGTAGAGTTTTGGACCGGCGCGGGTGCTCAGCCACATAAGACATGGCCCGGAACAGGAACCAGACCAAATTGAAATGAATGCCTCTGGTGATATAAGAGAGAAGATAAATATCAATAAATTTAACCGTATCGTGATCACCGATACGGGGTGCAAGGGTGGTCTGAATGAGGCGCTCAATGATGCGATGGTTAGGGGTGAGCTGCGAGAGCTTGACAATTGGATCGTTGGGCTGCCCTGTGAGATGCTCAAGAGCGACAGCAAGATCAAAATCAGGGTCCCGAGGAAACTCCCCCAGAGCAAATGCATGAGGTCCAACATGAGGAACTCCTAGCATCCTGGCAATCTCCAAAGAGTTTAAAAAAATTAAAAAGAAATATAAGAAAGCCAAAAAAGAGTCAAATATTTAATAGTGCTCATTGACGAATCATTCCTAACTCCCCCTTAATAAAATCAAAATGTTCAACCGGGAGCGGTTTGGTAAAAATATCAGCTAATTGGAAATCAGTAGAAATGAAGTCCAAAGTGATATCCCCTTTTTGAAAATGGTCACGAAGGAAATGATGCCTTAAATCTATATGCTTTGTTCTAGAATGTTGTATTGGATTCTTAGAAATACTAATGGCACTAGTGTTGTCACACCGTATAGGGACATGATCGTAGGAAAGGCCATAATCCAAGAGAGTGTGCTGCATCCAAATAATTTGGGCACAACAATTACCAGCTACTACGTACTCGGCCTCGGCAGTAGAAAGAGAAACACGGTTTTGCTTTTTGCTACTCCATGAAACAAGGGACTTGCCTAGCAGATGACAGGTTCCACTAGTACTCTTACGATCTAATTGACATCCGCCAAAATCAGCATCCGAATATGAAGAAAGTTCGAAAGGAGTATTAGAGGGATAAAACAAACCAATGTTTTTGGATCCTTTTAAATACTTAAAAATTCTTTTGACCGATTTAAAATGAGATTCTTTGGGATTGGCTTGAAAACGAGCACAAAGGCAAACATTGAACATGATGTCAGGACGGGTCGCAGTTAGGTAAAGTAGACTCCCGATCATACTCCTATAAATCTTGTTATCCACCGGTTTCCCGGCTTCATCTAACATAAGTTTACAAGAAGTACTCATGGGGGTACTAATTTCCTTTACTTGATCCATACCAAAACGACTTAAAAGTTCGTTTGTGTATTTTCATTGGCTTAGAAAAATACCATTTGAATTTTGAAAGATTTGAAAACCAAGAAAATTTTTTAATTCCCCCATAAAGCTCATTTCAAATTCTTTTCTCATTAAATCTGAAAAATCAGTACAAAGTGATTCTTTGGTTGAACCAAAGATAACGTCATCAACGTAAATTTGGACAATTAAAAGATCTTTGGAAGTGTGTTTTAAAAATAGGGTACAATCAGCTTGACCCATTTTAAAATCATTTTCTAAAAGAAATTTTGTTAACCGCTCATACCATGCCCGAGGGGCTTGTTTTAAGCCATATAGAGCCTTGGTTAACTTAAAAACATGATTTGGAAATTTTGGATCTTCAAAACCGGGGGGTTGTTCAACAAAGATTTTTTCTGAAATAAAACCATTTAAAAAAGAACTTTTAACATCCATTTGAAAAAGTTTGAAATTTATGTGAGCGGCGAATGCCAACAAGATCCTAATGGATTCCAATCTAGCAACGGGCGCAAAGGTTTCACCATAATCAATTCCTTCTTCTTGATTATAGCCCTTAGCTACTAGGCGAGCCTTGTTCTGGGTTATATTTCCATGATCATCAAGTTTGTTCCTAAAAACCCATTTAGTTCCAATAATTGGATGATCATTGGGTCTTTCAACAAGAGTCCAAACATCATTTCTAGAGAATTGATTTAGTTCCTCTTGCATTGCAAGAACCCAATTCTCATCATTAATGGCATCATTAATGGTTTGAGGCTCTAGTTGAGAAAGAAAGGCTTGATGTTCAACCTCGTTGAGGATTGATCTTCTAGTTTTAGTACCGGCTTGAAGATCACCTATAACATTTTCTAAACGATGGTCTCTAGAAGGTTTCCAAACCTTAGGCAAGGTGGAAGATGAAGAAGGTGAAGAGGGTTCTTGATGGTCATCCTCCTTGGGAGGAGAAGAGGAATCATTCAAATGAAGCTTATCAAGCTTATCTTCAACATCTTCAATGACCGGGTGAGGTTTTGGAAGTTTTTCATCAAATTTGACATGAGATGATTCTTCGATGGTTTTTGAACGTTTATTGAAGACACGATAGGCTTTGCTTGAGTTGGAGTACCCAAGAAAAATACCTTCATCGGATTTGGCATCAAATTTCCCTAGGTTATCTTTTGTGTTAAGTATAAAGCATTTACAACCAAGCACTTTAAAATAAACAACTTTGGGAAATTTCCCTTTCCAAAGTTCATAGGGGGTTTTCTTAAGAAGGGGTCTTACAAGGACTCTATTGATAGTATAACAAGCAGTGTTAACTGCCTCGGCCCAGAAATATTGAGGGAGGTTGAATTCACTAAGGAGGGTTCGAGCAATTTCATGGAGAGTTCGGTTTCTCTTTTCAACCACTCCATTTTGTTGTGGAGTCCTAGGGGCAGAGAAGGTGTGATTGTATCCTTGAGAGGAACACAATTCATCGAATTATTTATTCTCGAATTCACCTCCATGGTCACTACGGAGTGATATAATTTTATATCCTTTTTTGTTTTCTACTTTCCTAGAGAATTTCAAAAAGTTTCTACAAGCATCATTTTTATGAGCTAAAAAGAAAACCCAAGTGAAACGAGAAAAGTCATCTACTAGGACAAAGGTATAGGATTTTCCACCTATACTAGCTACAGGGGTAGGACCAAAAAGATCAAGATGAAGGAGCTCAAGAGATTTTGATGTGGACACTTCCTTCTTAGATTTGAAAGAAGATTTGTGTTTCTTGCCAAGTTGGCATGGCTCACAAATCAAATCGTTCTTAAACTTGAGTTTAGGAAGGTCACGGATGAGCTTGTTCTTATTAAGCTTTAGAAGTGAATGAGAGCTACAATGCCCCAACCTTCTATGCCAAATCCAAGACTCATTGTCAAGAGCACTTAAACATTTAACATTTTGGCTAGCTAAAGACTTTAAATCAATAATGTAATCATTTTAAAAATGGGAAGCAGAAAATATCAATTTGTTTTGAAAATCAAACAAATTGCATAAATCATTTTGAAAATTCACCGAAAAACCACTATCACAAAGATGACTAATGCTAATTAAATTATGTTTTAAACCTTTAAATAAAACATCTTTAATTAAATAGGTGCTACCAAAACCAATGGTACCTATTCCGACGATCTTGCTTTTTGAATTGTCACCGAAGGTGACGTATCCTCCATCAAATTTTTCAAGGGAGTTGAACTCGGAGGGATCGCCACACATGTGCCTCGAGCATCCGCTGTCGAGATACCACGAGCCTTTCGAAATCCTACTTCTTTGGTGTTTATCCTACAAAATCAAGAGAGAATAGATTTTGGTACCCATATAAGTTTGGGTTCGGAAAGATTAGCTAAAAGAGACTTTTGAACCCATACTTGTCTAGAGGGATACATCCTAAGATATTCATCCGAGTAGGTAATGATTTTGGGGCAGCCATATCTAGCATTTTTACAATTTCATTGATAAATCATATGTCCGGTTTTTCTACAATAATTACAAAATTTATTTTGAGAGCTCCCCCTTCCAAAAGTAGTGGGTGGTCTAGAAGAAGTGGCTTGCTTGTTAAAGCCAAGTCCATGTGTGGTTCTAGCCGAAAGTTGAGAACCTAGCAATTTGGTCAAATTTTGTTCACCTTGGGTGAACTTGGCAAGAGATTCCCTTAAATCTTTAATAGTTGAATTCAAAGAATCAACATTTGGAATATCTTGGACTTTAAGGGCAAGTTCCTCATTCTTTTTGAGAAGTTGATCTTTTTCAGAAATTAGAATTTTGTGTTTCTTTTTTAAGGAAAAAAATTTAGAGGTAAGTTCGTGAAAACCTTCCTCTAATTGATCGCTCGCATTTTGGAGATCTTCATAAGACATGTCATTATTAAAAGAAGAAGATGAGGAAGAGGAGTCGGAAGAAGATACCTCATCAAGTGCCATTAGGCATTTTCCACCTTCATCGCTTGAGTCGCTTGAAGACATGGAGTCATCTCTAGCACTCCATGTTGACGCTTTGAAAGCCTTCTTGTTTTTCTTTTCCTTTAACCTTTTCTTGAAAAGAGAGAACTCCGGTTTGATGTGGCCTTTCTTTCCACATTCAAAGCATGTAACTTCTTTTTCTGCTTTTGGCTCTTCCTTTCGTGTCCTTTGAAAATTCTTCTTCTTCTTCATGAACTTTGTCATATTTCTTGCAAGTTGAGCAATCTCGGATTCGCTATCATCGGAGGAGCTTTCTTGCTTTGCTTTGAATGCTATGTTCATTTTCTCCTTAAAGATTTTACCTTCTTTATCGGCTTGCCTCTTCATGGTAATCTCAGAGGTCATAAGTGATCCAAAGAGTTCTTCAACCGGTATTTTCTTGACATCTTTCGCTTCTTGGATTGCCGTCACCTTTGGAGCCCGTGTGCTTGGTAGGACCCAAAGAATCTTCTTGACCATCGTCTCTGCAGAAACATCATCTCCAAGAGACTTTCTCCCATTACACACATCAGTAAAGTGAGTAAACATTTCCGTAATAGATTTGTGTGGGTGCATGGTGAAACTTTCAAAGTCTTGACGATACATATCTAATCTAGTGTCTTTGACTTTGTTAGTGCCCTCATGGGTCACTTCCAAAAGCTTCAAAATTTCATGAGAAGTGGTGCAAGTAGAAATACGATTAAATTCATTATGGTCTAACCCACAATGAAGAGCATTCATGGCTTTGCCATCAAGCTCAAAATTAGAAATGTCTTCGGGGGGCCATTTAGACTCATCTTTGTTAGAAAGAGTGTACCCTTGCATAACAATTCTATATATAGGATAGCCAATACTTCTAAGAAATGTAATCATGCGAGTTTTCCAATAAGTGTAGTAGGTTCCATCAAAGAATGGAGCCCGAGTCATGGAATACCCTTCGGGTGCTTGTGAGGAAGAATCCATCACTATGGATTTTAGGTTTGTAACCGGTTAAGGTATTACACAAACTTCCCTCTGATACCAAATGTTGGTCGGAGAGTGATGACAAGAGGGGGGTGAATTGCCTTTGAAAAATAATTAGCAACATAAAAACAATTTATAAATGCAGCGGAAATAAAATGGGGCAAGACACAATTTGATAACGGAGTTCGGCTTAAACCAAAGCCTACGTCTCCGCTCCCAACTCAACCGTTGAGAGATTTATACTTCATCTTTCTTTTTAATGGTTGTAGCAAGAAACCCACTAGCCGTTTTAAGGTAGGCTAGATCACCTTCGTACAGCTTGATTTTTTATTATGGTTGTAGCAAGAAACCCAAAATGAAAGTGAGGAAAAAAAGGATGGTTTGTTTTAATACAAACCAAATGAAGAACTAAAAAATTGAAATAAATAAATTATAAAAAACTAGAGGAAGCCTTGAGCACCAAGAGTGTGAGAGTAGTTGATGTAGAGGCAGCCCAAGCATCAAGGATGGAAATGGATCACAAGTAGCCTTAGAGATTTGTCGTTAGAGCTTCAAGGGATCAAAATATCATTCCAATGTATCGGGGGTGTTCCCGACATCCATCCTCGTCTATTTATAGGAGAAATATCCACAAATACTTCAATATGGCCGTTGGAGGGCTTTCGGAGCCGTTGGGGGTCAAGTAGGGAAGTCTGGTCAAAGCCCAACGGCTAGTTTGACTGGGCTTACCGGCTGACCGGTGCTTGGCCACCGGCCGGCCGGTGCTCTAGACAGAAGGCAGAGCTCTCTGTCTGGGTTCCCCCAGCGGGCCGGTGCTGGGACACCGGCCG
This sequence comes from Viscum album, assembly GCA_963277665.1. NCBI lineage: Eukaryota > Viridiplantae > Streptophyta > Magnoliopsida > Santalales > Viscaceae > Viscum > Viscum album. The sequence goes on from OY728129.1 coordinate 1,487,968,425, forward strand.
GCCGGTGGTCCAGAAAGAGAGAAAGCTCTCTGTCTGGTTCCACCGGCGGGCCGGTGATTTAGACACTGGAGGGCCGGTGGCACCTGGCAGTGGGCAAGGCCTACTGTCTGGTTCCACCGGCTGGCCGGTGGTCAGGCACCGGCTGGCCGGTGGTAATCCACTGGTTGGCCGGTGGACTCAGAGAGTCCTTTTCCAATCTTCTTGGGCCAACTCTTTGGCAACCTTTTTCCTATCGTAAAAAACTTGAAAACAAGTTAGAACACGATGAGAGTGATTGTGATCATTAAAATCCAAGAGAGAGGGGTACAACAAATATGAATATATTTTTATTTATAATTACAAATAATTAATTTGACATTCTATGCAAGCTAGAGTCATTGTTTTATTTACTATATATTACTTGGGTAAATTTCTATTGTATTTTACCTGAATTTATTATTCATGTTTACTATGTAATTCTATATTATTCCACTTATTTATTATATTAAGGGTATAATATCCCATGTGATAGATTTTAATCCCTCGCTACTAGTTGTCGTCCAATTTTGTAAAGGGAGGCGTGATTGAGTCCATCTAGTACTCTGGATCAAACCCATTTAATTTCATCTGGGGTTTACACTACATTCTTTTTAATTAATAATCACTATAACACATGTTAACTATAATTAATAATATCAAAATGGGACCATGATTTATTGGTGTTCCCCCAAAACTCCGGAAGAAGGTTATAAGGATGGTGGACTACTCCCCTCTACTATATTTTCAATTTGAGAAAAAATATAATTTATTGTTAGTTGAGGTTTTGGTATAAAATGATTAGGTAGTGGTATGGTTGTAACATTGAGATGTCCATATAGAAGAGGGAATGATTCAATATAAATCCCAATACATCTCATTTTTCATGATATATTTGACATATGGCTATGATATATTTTCGTTATTGTAGGATGTTGCCATTTTATGTGGTATGATGTACAAATTATTTGGCTGGGGATATTATATAGTTTTATGGTATACAGTTACATAGATATAGAAGGGATGGAAATGCTAGGGCATAAGATGGTAGGGTATGTGGGATACTATTTCAATTAGTAATCAAATGTGGTGTAGCTTTTTACATATACTCATTTAATTATTTTAATATCATACGTATATATTGATCTGATGAGTGAGACATAATGAGGCGATAGAGGTAGTTGGATTTGTTTAAATAATGAGTTTGTTTGATTATTTTTTTACCAAGTAATCAACAATATTTTTTATTTTTTCACCGAATAATTTAGGGAGGATCCTACAATGTGTAATTTTATAGTCATGATAATATTTAATATAATATTTTTCAAATTTAACATATCGATTTGGGTATTTAGTTAAGAATTACTATCTCCTAAAATGGATTATTCAATAGTTATAGCCAGTTACATAAGCATTGATCCCTGTATCATCCAATTTAGAGAAATTTTATATTGTATGGTATTCATTAATTGTGGTATTTATATCAATTGTATATCATATTCTATTTATTGGTGGATTATTTATTATTTTCATAGAGGTTATACTAGAGAAATGTCCCCAATATATATGTATCCTACCCTCTATTTTAGTTTCCATCTCGAATAATAGTTTGTCATCGAGTGTCACACTAAAAAATTATTCTAGACAACATGGGGTTTTGGTTGGGACAAGGTATGTATAAAAAGTTTTTTATAGAGTCATTTATTAATTATGTAAATTTTCTTGGTAATATTTGAGTTAAATGATTAAATTTTTGGTCCATAATATAACACCCACAATCTATAATTAAATAAAATCATATTTTATAGTTTATATTACATGAAACACTGAGTATATCATTCATAACATGAAAAAGGATTTTCTTAAAAGCATGTCTTACACCCAAGGGAACGTTTTACCAAACAACAATATACTATTCATATTATTATTTAATATGCCAATTATCTTATAGCCATTAGAATAACAGTTGGGAAGAGTAATTATAAAATAAGAAAATTTATATAGTTTAATTATATATATATATAATGTATTTTATATCAATTTAGTAGAGATTCAAATTTCAAGCATTTCAGATAAAAGGAAAAGATTCTAGAAATTTTTTTTAAGTAACATATTTCTTTTTTATTGCACCCATAATTTAAATTAAATTGTTTAAAATTTAAAAATCTTATTTTATAAAAATATTTTCATTTCATAATCCATAATTTTACACTATAATAGGAGTTTTATTAGAAATTTTCATAAAATAATTTTTTTCTGATAATAATAAAAATAATGCTTTTTAAACTATCATTTAATTTATATTAAAAATATATTAATTATTTTATTTTAAAATAAAATAAAAAATTATTTTACTAATATAAACTAATTATTTTTATTTTATACATCCATATAACTCTTCTTTGAATAAGTACATAATTTTACATAAAACACATAATTGATGAAAACTGTTTTTTGTTGCATTTTCTAGTTTAATTTTCATTTATATTCAAAAAAAATATTTTGAATTTAAAAAGATTGATTTAAATAATTGGAATAATTTTTTTTAAATTTAATAAATATTTCCCTTTAATTATTTTTCATTTTAAATTTTAAATACATTAATTTTATTACCACGTTAAAGGATAATCAGGTAATTTGTGTAAACAATTAATTAATAAGAATCATAAAATGACCAAAACACCAAAATAAATATTATTTTATGAGATTATACCGACCATAATAATACAAGATATGAAACCAAGACATTATTTGGCTACATGGATAAAATTAATATGTTTATTTTATTTTATTCAATGAAAAAGTCAAAAATATCATACTCTTGTATTTAATAAGTGTAATATTTTTTACATGGTGTCATTCAAAAGATATATTTGAATAAAAATTTTATTTTAAAATATAAATTATTTATGTTACTAATTTCAATATTTTGTAAAAAAAATTTGTGCTTGACAAAACATAACCATAAATTCATACAAAACACTAACATAATATTAATTTAATTAAATAAAAAATAAAATAAATGTTCTTAAAAATGTTATTTTTGATAAAGGTTTACTGTGATAATGTGACCGATTAATTATTATATATATGTATATATGACATATTTTATAGATTCCAATTAATTATATTTGAAATAATGAAGTCACATGATGTATTTAATGATAAATTAAATGTATAGTGTTAAATTTATATATATTTTATTAAATAAATATTTTATTAAATTATTAAAAAATATTAAAAACATATTAAATTATAATAAAGGAGACATAATATGGTTGAAAGTTTCATCCACTAATCAATTATAAGACATTGAAATTATATTAGAACTAGAATTGTCTTATTATATTTTAATATTTTTTGAAATTCTGAATGTGACCCTCAATACTATTATAAAAGGGGACAACTTCCATCACTTCTGGTCAAAAAACTAATTCATCTATCTACAACATTCCCATTCATATTCTATTATTATAAATACATAACAATGTTATATAGCCTGTTTCATTAGAAAATACAATCCCTATATTCATTAATAAGAGATGTAAATGATGTCCACCAAAGAAGAGGTAATCATTTATACGCACGATTTAATGTTTATTTATTATTATACATTTTAGTCATGTGTTTCTTCCCATAATAAAATAATAACTATTTTATAATATATTTTTTTATTTTTTTATTATTGTAAAACAATATTCCATCATTTATCAATCCTATAAAAACGAAAGCATAATTCATGTGAATGTTTGACCTATCATCTCTCTATAGTTGTGTAATTTGTTAATCATCATTACTTTACACGGAAAGTAAAAATTATTAAACTATGGAATGTTTATAATAATAATTAAATTAAATAAATTATTGAAATTTATAACATCCTGGACGCCCATACCCTTTCACTCTTGAAGGGATTCATACCTTCATTTGTGTGTACGTATGACCTACTATATGCAGGAAGTGATGTGATTCATTTTCCACATACAACCTTCAATAATTAATATAAAAATGTATATAATGAGTCAGTATATTAATTATTAAATTATTAAAGTAACATATATATATACACACCCTATAATATATGAATGTATCTATAATTTCATGAAAAACAAGTATTAGAAAACAATGAAATTAACAACTGAAACACTGAAATTAATGAGATATTATTAATAAACATGTAGATAAATGTTATATAATAGCTATATATGATATTGTAAATATTAAAATAGATTTATAACAATGTATTAATATATTTTTATCCATTATAAAATATTTCAATCATGTTCTAATTAAGTAATTTTAATGGTATGTTATTTTCTTCTCACATTTATTTCTATAAGATGCATGCTTTATTAACGACATATTTAGTTTATGTGGTGGATATTTTTACCCTTTGATATATTTTATGATGAATATAATTTTCTTCATGGAATTTATAATATAATTTTATGTTATTTCCTTCATGGGGGAATGTGATTAAATTGATAACAATGTGGTAAGAGATTATTTACCAGACTCGCCATAATTTTGGATTTGTTATAATTAAGTCTCTACTAGGGAATATTTCATTTCAATGGAAATATTTTATGAAAAAAAATTCCAAACTATTTTTTATAGTGTCAAATATTTTTTAATGTCATTTTTAATCGTATTTTTATCTTTTTACAGAATTATTTGAAATGAATCTTCATATCATTTTTTAGATAATAATATTTTTTTAATTTTCTTCCTAAATTATGGGAGATACATTTTTTAATTTATATGGAATTAAAGAATTTTTATAACATCGTGAATATATGATTATTTTAGGAATCAAATATATTTTAAGAAGTATATTTTGAATGAAAATTTTTCAATTGTATTTGTGATGTTTTATTTTAATAAAATATTTTCAAAGTGAAAAAGATGGTTTAATAGAATGTATTTTCATTAAAATAATTATACCAATCGTTGAAGAGGTAACTAACTTATTAAAATTTGAAAAAGAATTTATATTAAATATTAATATTCTTACATTATAGATATAATTATTTCTTAAAGTGTAAAATATTTTAGATATGATGTTAATTTTAATTTTATTTTATTGAATGGAGAAATAATGATAAATTATTTTTCTTTACTTGATTCATTTATTTAATGAAAAATAAATTTTTTTATAAATTAAATTTATTATTCAATAAATTTTGAATTCAATTGAAATTCATGACATCGGTGGGGACTGATAATAGATAGCCCCTTGGTGCATCAGTAGTGTTTTGGGATAAATTAGTTGTCTATAATATGTTAAGAGTGTTTTCACCTTGAATTTTTGAAACTATCATCTAAAAGGTATGCATGGTAATGTAATAATGTTCATAGGAAAAATAAAATCAGATGAATAATAATTTCCTTCATTTCAGCTATTATTATTATCAATCATATTTTCCAAATGATATTACCACTGGATGCATTTCATTATTATATAAGTGAGTATATTGAATGTGTTTTTGTAATTATACATTCCTCATTGATTACACCTCAAATATTCATATTTAAAATTCATCTAAATGGTATGTGTTTTATTTTATATACCATTCTATATCAATTAATCCTTATCTAATTATTATATTCACGTTATTTAAATATAATATTTTATCATTTATTAACCATTCCATATTCTTTATGCTTTAGGATTCATAATACCTTCTACTATATTTAACCCCTACAAAGCACTTGATCTAACGATTATTTTTTTTCTTTTCCCCATGTATCAATGAAGTGTACTATGATCGATATTCAAGGATATGGTATAGGTAAAAATGTTATTCTCAAAAAAAGTTATGTTTTAATATTTTTCCAAATATAATTAATTTTTCAAGTCTCTATCTAGATTACCAAAACTAACCCACAATTCGGTCCTTATGGATGGGAATCCTTATATCATATTCCTTAGTAATAATGTAGGCATTGGATAATGGCTTATAGGTTTTAGGTTTTTACACATTTCATAAGTAATCATTAATATAATCTAAATTTTCATCACGTACATATTTCATATAAAATTAAAATATTATTTGGATAATAATTTTACTAATTTAATTATTGATAATTTATATAATTTAATTTGGTAGAGAATGAATTATGCCTATGGGTTTTTCTTTGTACATAACTATGAAAACCCTTACATTATTTTGAAATGATGTCTCCATTTTACTCAAGTTTTGTTTTACAATTTTAGGGTAACTTGATAAATAAAGGAATATTTTTTGGTTATTTTTATCCTATGAAAAAATGTAAGAACATTTATTCTTATTTTAAAAGAGTTATTTTTATTTAAAATTACGGTTTTTTAGAAAGATTTTGTGGGATATTTTATGAATAATTATAGTATAATTTTATAAAAGTAAATATATATACATTTCCTAATGAATATTTGAAGATATATTTTATGCAATTTGTTTTTGGATGGTTTAATTATTTTAGATATGAGTGCATGGTTTATCAAAACATGAAACAATAATTTACCATTTAAAATTTAAAATAGTGGTAACCAAGTGGTCACCTCGTGTGGACATTCTAGACTATGTTATAAATGATTGTATTTGATTTTATAAAAATTAAAACGATATGTCGAGATCTCATAGGATCTAATAATTTTATAAGAAACTACGTTTTATTAAGTTAAGATGTTAGAGTTAATAGATTGGATGCATAACTGATAGAAAAATAAAGGCTGTAGATAAAAATTTTGGACATTTATTGACCATAACTCACTAGCTTTTTAATTTAATAAAATCTATTTTTCTAGATATATTTTTCAAATTATACATTAAGACCTGAAATCATAAACCGAAATTACTCTGATAACATATTACCAACTCAAATATGGTTGTTTTACCCTTATTAATGTGATTTGATTTTCCAAATATATTTGAGAAACCAAAAAATAATAAACTAACTAATCCCAATGGAATGTCCTCACAAAATATAAATAATCAATTCGAGTAACCAAATAACATTAAAAAGATGAAAAAAATACACAATAATTTTTAATAAAGATTATTTAATAATGAAATGTCTACTCTTCATTCATGAGAAAAACCAAAGAAAAAAAATGAAATGAAAATCAAATGAACATTAGGGTAGTCTATCCTAGGACTTCCATCATCCTTGACCACATGATTTTTTTAACATAATGTACTTATTACTTCATAAATAAATAATTTTATCTAACCAATATACTCCAAAACATCTCACTGCCTCAATAAAGAAACGATTTTAAAGGAAAGTGCCAAAAAATGTAGGAAAACAGTGTGGTATAATTCAATATATAATCTAAACCTCGAATGATTGAGGATTACTATCCCCCAAAACAAAATTTTTTTTATAGGTTTCCATTGTATTTTTTTTCATATTTTAGTTATATTTATACATTAAAATTTCTGGAAAATTTCATATGTGGGAAAAATATATTCTTCAATGTCCAAAGTGAGAGTTTTCTAGATTATGTTCCTCTTCATCTCCCTCCAATTGGGTGCATTGAACAACTACTGTTTTAACACCACATGTTTCCATGGAACTGTTCATTATCAAATTTATTAAATTTTCATCAACATATTTCATTGAACTATTTCAAACATTCCATTCACATAGAAAAAAATGTTATATTTTACCGGAAAGACTGACTTGGAGTACATTACACACAACACCGACTTGGTATATATTACATGAAACATGGAATCTAATGGATACCTATTTTTTATTATAATTATTTAAATGAGATAATTATAACATATCCATTAAACATTATAATATGAATAGTAATAAAAAAATTTCAAATATGTTTTATAATCTATTTATATAATTAAAGCATATTGATAATGAAAGATATAGTTTTTGGTAAATTCCTTATATTTTTAAATATATTATTATTATTTTTATAAACATCATTTCAGTCCTTTTATGAGAAAAAAATTAATTTTAGATAATATAAAAAATTAATTCAATAATATAAAGATCATTTTTGAATTTATAATGTCAAACATTTATTATGTTGATTATTTTAGATTTTCCTAAGAAACAGCATTTTTTGATGAATCATTGAAAATGCTAAATTTTAAATCATATTTTCTTTTTCATATAATTTATTTATAAGAATATATTATATTATAAATTTATTTCAAATGTTTAATTAGAATATATTTTTATCTTATAATCCAATTTATTCATTGGATTCAATTTCAAATTATAATTGGATATTAAAACTAAGTAGTCTTAATGACAATTTTGACTACCAAGAATGTCTGAGGACTGAACACAAGCTACTATGATAGAAATGGATATGAAACCTGACTACCAATATGGAATGGGGAGTGAAATCATAATACAAAAATGCTCTTGTAAGAGATTCCTTTACTATAGTCTAAATCTTTTTGTAAACCAATGTGTTTTTCAGAATTCAATGTTTTATAGTTATGTAATTCTTTCTTGTATTATGTTCATTATTTCCTCATGATTGATGTCTTATGAATAGCAAAACATTAGTCAATTATTTATGTTTATAATATATTATATTAATGTTCTGATATTGTATTTTCATGATCCCATTATCTTTCATCTATGGTCATGTTTTTGCTTACATATCTCTCATGTTTACCCTTACTAAGCATCTAAGATCACCCATTTTTATGTCTCATTTGACAGGTTATGAGGACATCTATAATGTCTAATATGTCTTATCAGGTTTTTATTCAAAATGAACCTCATTTGAGATAATTTGGCTCCTGTTTTTAAAAGTGTATATGTTTCCATGTCTCCAAAGGCACTGTATTACATACTATCTTTGGGTGTCTGTTTTTATATTATTTTATGTATTCTATAAAACATAGGTAATGAAAATTTATGAAAAGAAATGTTCACAATAGATGATATCAATAAAATATTTAGTTTTCATTTCGAAACGTGGATGAGAATAATTTAGCGATATCTATAGGAATATTATAAGTATATGTCTACAATGTCTTTAAGTATGTGTATAAGGATTATTTAACTTTAAAGAAAATGTTATGTAATTTCGTCAAAGGATAGGGTAATTGGTTTTCTTGAAATACATCCATATATAGATTCATCATGTATATGTCGCTTTGGGATAGGTGTACCTTGTGGTGATAACTCTTACAAGATTTTTTTTTCATGACTCAAGGTAATTTATTACACGAAAATGGGCATTTCTGCAGACCATTATTGACAATCTCTAGGGATATGATTCAAGAATTCAAAAAACAATGACAATAAATCATACACTATTAAAATATAATTTGGTTATGAATGACATAACATAATTCTATGTTGTAATAGATTAATGAATTTTTCATTATTTAGTCATCCTATAATTGACTTTTCTTGATTATATTGTCCCTAAATATTGTACGTGTTGCATACTATATTATATTGGGATTCAATAGAGTGATGGATCCCAAAGGAACCATGTTAAAGGTGATTGGGATAGATAATAAAATGATTTTCCTCCCAAGAAACAAAATTCTATGCGATCTAGAATTAAAAACCTCATTACTATGATAACACAGATTTCTGATGCTACGAATCGTGGTGGACTTCCAAATGATCAAATCAGGGAACAATAATCTATTGAGTATGAAATGAAGAAACTACATACATCATTCACAAGTTCTTTATTATCAAATTATTTTTGAAAAAAGGGTCAGTGCTACTAAAAAATATTTTCCATTATCATGTTTTCAGAGAATTGGAATGTCATTTTCTCTTTTTATCTGATAAAAGGTGAAGTAGACAAGTGGTGCAATATTATAAATAAGATAAGGCATCCATGTGATATTTAATCTGTGGATTATGATGAGTTCCAGAATATATAATTTTAATAAATACATTCCTCAAAATTGCATTAACAATTATGGAGAAAAATTTCCATGTGTTTATGTAAATGGATGATGAATGTGTGGGTACTTACGAGGCTAATTTCACGAGACTTTCTTGACACGCTTCTGGATTTTCTATCCAACCCAAAAGTAAAATTGATATGTTAATTAGTGTGTTAAATCCATTTATCAGAAGGGAATTGGAAAAAGGGACTTTAGTATCTTCGAAGAGTCTTTTTATTATTAAATCATTGTTGAAATAGATGTCAGAGTCCCATATCAATCTCATGAATTGAAAAGAGAATGATGGTGATGTTTAAAAGAATATCTAAAAACCCTGATGAAAAGAATATTATATTTCCATTATTCTCTATGTGTGGGAAATAAGAATCTAGGAAATTTAATTTTGGGGTCTATTTTTTTGAAGGTAATTACATAAGAAATTTTATTACCAATGTGATGGGAAGAAGTTATAAAATTGTGCAAATAGAGAAAAAGAGACACAAATTGAGCCACACATAATTGAGTGTTACGAGTGTAAGGATAATGGGAATTAGACTAAATATTTCAAGAAACCAAGGATTGGTGATGATGATAGATGTTAGAAAATTCTTATCAAGAGAGATAAGGTGAAATCTTGAGAAATTGTTTTTTTTAGATTACGGGAGAGTTAATGATGTTGTAAAAGGTGTACATACCATCCACTCGAGAACTAAAAATGTCTAATTTTCTAAGAAAGGATGTTACGTTAGATAATAATACCCTATTATAATAATAATTCAATGAGGTGATATGTATGAACATCTTATAGAGATTACGTCCAATGTATGGGTCTTAATTTTCATTCAAAATGGTTGTTTATCTGAAATGGTTTGTGAGAATATTGACATCGATTTTATGACTATGGTTCTAAATTTGTGGATTGTTTTTTGTAAAAGTTTTATAGTAGTGCTCCAAAACAAGAAATTGAGTTATCCATATAACTCATACATGATTCCACACTAATTTCATATACAGTAAATATAGTGTCCTAGATTGAGATGAAAGAATTGACAAAGAAGGTCCATGAAAACCATTATAAGTGAATCATCTATCCATGTGTGTCACCTCATCATGCACCTGTAATCATTTTCAAAAATCAAATATACATCAACGTGAATATTTATTGACTATAAAATCTTAAACATGATTACAATAATATATAAGAATCTTATTCCCTGTATTGATGACTTGTTTGATTATCTACATGGACCTCAGTACTTCTCCATTATAGAACATCATTATTGATATCATTAATTGAGGGTTAATAATGAGGACATACCCAAAACGAATTTCCTTAAACTGTATGGAAACTATGAATTTATATTTATATCTTATTTTCTTAATAATTCCCTTGATATCATCATGGATTTAATGAATATAGTCATTAGAGATACCACAACAAGTTTTTGTTAGTATTTATATATGATATTATTATCTATTAAATGATAATTTAATATAATGAAGATCAATTTCTAATTTTAAATAATTCCCCAAGGATTGAAAAACTATATTAAAATTTAAGAATACTGTGTTTTTTAACATGATTTCATTTTTGGGTCGTGTGACCTCAAGAGACACTGTAATAGTACATCAAACAAAGATGAAGGTTATTGAATTATTGACAAGACCAACCATTATTACTAAGATATATATAATTCTTGGTTTATATATATATTATTTAGTGTTTTCATATAAATTTATTTTACTATGTAATCCTATGTAAATGTCAACATGGAAGTGTGTCTAATTTTTTTGAACAGATTAATGTGAGGAAAATATCAAGCAACTAAAGAGATGGTTAGACATTTCACATGTTCATACAATACCGTATAGTAGAGAGTGTTTTTAAATATATATTGATGATTCCATGATGTAATTGGGTATTTAACTTATGAATATTAATATGGAAAAAACTTATGCCTCATTACATTAGATGATTAATGGGAAAAATTACCAAACCTGTGATTTTAAGTCAACCACATTTATATTTTCATTAAATATATAGAGTTAATATCTTTGTGGAGAAATGTGTGATATATATACCAATAAATCAATTTAGATGTATGTTTTCAAATATGAAGGATTATAAAATGTAGTAGAGAAGATGGTTAGAATTGATTACATATTTTGACTCCTTAATAAATCACAACCCTAGAAAAGAAGAAAAGGTATATGATGCTTTGATTTGGAATGATCATGCTAGATTTTCCATGGTGAGGTTCAAAAAAGATTCAATATTTATAGATATGTAAATTATGGATCTAGAAATTTTTATATATGAGGGAAAATATAATATTTCACAATTGAATGTCAAACCATCTATCCATATGAAGATTAAGGAGGTGAACTATAAAGATGTAGAGATTAAAAATAAATTTAAAAATGTCCTTCCATTAAACCATGATCATGATGCAATGATAAGAAATAAAAACCATGAATGTGTTCCTTCCATACCATATTTAAAGAAGTATAAATTAGAATATTCCCAATGACCATTATTCTCTATTGATATTATATGCATTAGGATGTATAAGGACGTCGATTAATAATTTTAGTGAGATAGAATGAAGATAGATATCTGAAATTTTGTATATTGGTTTTTGGAATGACAATAAGTAAACGCTAAAAGACATACATCTAATAGGATTTTTCATTCATTACCTATACCAGAATACATAATGGGGAACATCACTGTGGATGTTTTACATTGGACTTCCCAAAACCTATTGAGGTTATAATTCGATATAGGATGTATTATATTTCCTTACAAATTCATCATGCATCATCTTCATCAGATAAGGCATCTCTCTAGATTAAAATTACCGGATTTACAATATGTAAGTGGTAAGGTTTAAGGGAATTAACACATTATATAGTATCATATCAGGATATAAGGATGACATTAATGTCATAATAATTTCTTCAACAATAACATGGTGTAGAATTTTTTTATCACTTCTTATCATGCTTAGATAGATGGTTAGTCTGAAAGAACAATTAAAACAATTGAGGACATGTTGGGGTTATGTTAATTAGATTTCAAGGGTGATTGGGATCAAAACCATACAATAGATTAGTTCTCCTAAAATTAAAACTGCCACCCATGAAATTAAATGGAATTGTATTATAACACCCCATACTTCCATAGTACTCTTCTCTTTGAATAATAAAATAACATGCGATGTATTCAACACCGATTTCAAGCACACAATGACCAATCAAAATAGCCATTATGAATTTCAATTGACATTTTTGATTGTTTTTAAATTTTATTTTTCGAAATGGAATTCATTATCTTATTCAGAATATCAAAATTATCATGGGGTGAATTTTTGGTATTTTTCTGAAAACATACAATTTGTTATCAATAGTGAAAAACACCGTGTTATTGTTAAAACTGAATTTTTGTTTAAATAATTAGTTATTTTATATAAATTTATATTATGTAAAAATAGATACATAATACCTGTATATGATCAATGTGATTCAATAATGTAATTTTATAATAATATTAGATATATAAAATTTTATTGAGCTTTTTACCGCCTTTTACTCAACTTCTAGGAGCATTTTTAAATTTTCATAAAACATATTTTTACTATTTATGTGAGTTGAATTTCAAAAATCCAAGAGACACTATTGAAATCAATAAGTAAAATTTGTTTCAATAAGATGAAATTTTTTTTGGTGAATAATGATTTTGACTTTTATTACCACATTTAAAAATAAATTGGGTAATTAAAGGTAATAATGATATTATAATTACCCTACAATGTGTCCGAATTCTATTGGATAAGTTTATTTCTATTGAAACCAACCTTAGTAATATAATATAATCCTTTTGGTTCACTTGGAATAGAATAGGACATTTATTATTATTTAATTTCAAGAAGAGTTAAATGTGGTAAATTCAAATTTTAATAACTAAATCATATTTAATATAGGTTTATACATTGGATAAGTTTGAATATAAATAATAATTAGAAAGATAAAAAGGATTAATACATCATAGTATTTTATTTATAATTTTTAGACATTAAAAAAAATATTTTATTTATGACCCAATGATGATGTAGTAATAACTTTATTAATGAATGATTTATATAACTCTGACTATAAGTATTAAAATAAACGAAAATTGAAAATTTTGATGTATTCAAAAAAATTATTGGATAATATTAAATGTTTGGGTTAATTCAATTTATTCGTTTCGATGAAATCATATTTTTATGACTTCACAAAAATCAAATACTAAATAATGTCAGCATTGATATAATTGTGTTTTTAAAACAATTATTGTATTATTAAATGATGTAATAGTCTTAAAAATATATGTTTCTACAAAAGGACTTATATTATAATAGATATGTCATTAATAACCACTTGGTGTTCACTTGAATCTTATCATTGGATTATTAACCATTTAATATAAAGATAAAAGGATACATGGTAAATGTTATACTATTTTTCCAATAGATATATCTAAAAGATAAGGTTAATGTGGTGACTTAAACTTGCCTAAAACCTATTGGTTGAGATATATTTGACCCTGAACCACCATAGCCACTAAATAAATCTTTTTGGATACATTATAAAATAAATATGACTGTATAATAAAATAATATTTCAAGGTATTCGTAAAGGGACCCTCACTTCCCTCATAAAAGGGTACTTACCCTTCTCCCAGAATTACACCTCCAAAGGAATTTGGCTTAGCCAAAACCTACTCAAATATACTCCCACGTTTCCTCGCATAAACTTAGAGGCCTTAATTTGATCATAAAGACAACTTAAGGAGCCCTTTTGATCAAATAAAATGGAAGTATCCGAAGAAGATATGGTTGTTCCATCACCTATTTCAAAGTTATTTTCTTCTTCCACTTCCTCTTTCATTTTTGTTTCCATACCCAAATAATTCCTCCAGTGCCTCCTAGAATCATTGATGTTATTCTAAATATAGTACAACCATATTCATTATTCTAGCCATACTATAAATTACAATGTCACCATACGTGCGTATGTACGGCTTACCGTATCTATGTCGTGGTGTAGTTTGTTGTTCAACACTTAATTATTTTATATTGGTATAATAATGAGTATAATGTTTGTAAATAATAAATATAATATGTTAATTATTATGTATATATGATTTACCATTCAATGACAAACGATTTCACCATCAATATAATTCTATTTTCGCTTGTGCGTACGTACAGATTATTGTTTCCACGGACACGATGAGATTCATTCCCCATAGTAACCACTAAAGAATAAATATCATTTTATGATAAAATAAAATAATTTTTAAGAAAAAAATATCATTCTTGATAGGCATAAAATAAATCATATCCATAACAAACATGACTTACGTAATAAAACATATAAAGAGAAACTAATCAGTTAACACCTAAAAAAATGATACTACTGAAGTAATATTAACAATGCAATATAAAAATATCATATATGATATCAAATTTATGTATATGTTTCTTGTATAATTCAATAATAATTATTTCACCATTATAAAGGTGTATTGAAAACCCTGAACCAAATAAAATAAACGTTAAGTTGTTTTCATCTCACATTATAATCCCATGTGATTAATGCTATATTGGCCCATATTTTCTTTTGTGTGGTGTATGTACTGCCCATGATTATATTCATCTTGTAATATAATTTTATTTATGGGTATTTATGTATTCATTGTATTCTCATTATTTCACGGGAGGTATGTTTCGTATGTTATCAAATTGGTAAGGGAATTTCATATTTTGATTTCCAGTCATTGGGTTTTACGCAAACATCATTGATTGTTTTACTCCACCATTATGTGTTGAATAACTTATTATTTATTTATTTATTTAGTGATTTCCAATCCCATTTTATTGGATATAAATAGCTTATACTTAAACAATCCATTGATAAATTCTAAAGTCATCGATAAGAACTTGATAAGAGTAATTTTAACTCAATTTCTATTCACTGAGTAAAACATCCAAGTCGTTGGTGTTATTTTTATAAGAATATGTGTTAATGTAATCTGATTGATTTACACATAATATCCAACAGTATAGAGTGTATTCATAATTTTCACACATAAATATGTAATTTATTTATCTTTAACCAAAGGATATGGTCTTTTGAAGAGATTTCATCTCAATTTACATTCAATTGAGCCTTCTTTGTTCTTATGAGAAAATTAACTTTTATTTGTAGTACATACTGTACTTTGACATAGTATATCATGAATACCTTTATTCTCATGATATTATAATGTTTTGATTAACTCATTTATTTGTATTCAAGCATCACCCAATTTTTTAGCGACTCGAACTAATATATCATTTTAATTTTTTTAATGATATATTCTTCTATGTAATTCCATGTAATGTCCATGTTTAAAAAAAGTTTTTAAGGATTTATTTTTATGGACATCATGGTTTTAAAAATAAAATTCCTTTTAAAATTTTCAATGTGGAATGGAACACTTTGATTTAAAAATCTATTTTAAAAAGCTTCTTCATATATAGTGATACTTTTAAAAGTTTTCTAGAAAAAGGGAGATATTTCTCTTATATATCATTGGTGATTATTTTCATCAATGTCAATATCAATCATTATTCTAGATTGAGGTAAATTTATTATAATAAAATCTTACATATTGTATTTAATGAGATATGTTTGACTATGGATGTGTTATTTTTATACCATTCATGCTTTTTGGTTAAAATATTGATCATTCCTATGATATTTTTAATACAAATGTTTAGATTATGTTTCATCTTTTTCAATTGAGGAATCAATTTGACTTAGTAAATGATGGGTGGAGCCCGCTATAACTCATAGATGCATCAACCGATCTCCGGAGACAAACTCGTGTCTTGGCACACGACCCTGAGAAAATCTTATTTGTAGTCATATCATGAGGCGTTGACTATATGGTTATGTTGTCCCATATTATGCATTCCATAATTATGAAATTAGCTATTGATATTACATCCGATTATTTGACTAGTATAATACACATGTGAATAAGTAAATGGAATTATATGATTTACATTTTCCATATTATACTGAAATTTACTTATAATAGGTTTGTGTTCTTGTCTTATAAATGGCCATAAATTTTTATGATTATTTGTGATAGATTCTGCTATATTGTTATCATTACTGAGTATCTGTGCTCATCCCATTCTATGTTTAATTTTATCCAAGATGTGAAAATGTATATCAGGATTAACCTGCAGGAATAGTCTAAGATATATGTGTGTGTTTAAAGGGGACACACTATCGTTTTTCATTATTTAATGATATAATTTAAATCATATGTATGTATCTAGAACATCCACGTCTACTAAGCTAATCAATCTTTCGGGACATGATATCTTATAATCATTCCAATGAAAGGTAATAATTCACCAACTCTGGATAACTATGGTCGGTGTGTTACAAGTATGTATCCATATATTAGAAGAAATATGGAGATAAAACATCTAGGGATAAAGTTAGAGAATGAAATCTATCCGTATATAAGATCACTGATGAAATTGATAGAGAAGTTTAGACCCATTATGTAGTATATCATTGATTTTCGATGTAGGATGAAAAGGAATGTAGATTACCGATGACACTATATACAATTTTTTTGTGTAAAGTTGTTTCTACTAATCTCATCCTTAATGAAGGTTATGATATTCACTATGAATTTGAAACTAATCCCTAGGTGATATTTCAATTTGATATTCATTATTTTATCTGGATGATTTCATGTCACATGGACCATCCTCAATATATCTATCAAGTCAATGATGTGTTCCATGTATTTCACCTGAAGAACTACATACCTAAACCATAACATGTAATGAACTCACAGGTCATACAACGTAAGAATAGTCATTCAAACAAGGAACAACTAGATGAAATTCGAGAATGTACAGTGAATGTTCTACAAATCAATGCCACTAACATGATAAAATTTATTTGAAAAAAGTATCCAGTTAAAGGATTCTATGTGAAAACTTAAGGATATGATGAAGCATAATTATACTAATTTTTTTAACTTAATGATAAACAGATATGGTGAAGTTCATTTTATAGGGGGTAGAATGTTAAACCCTAGGTTTGTATAGGCATTCTTTATATAATAAAATAAATTCAAATTGATATATTGAATTAAACTAAGTCAAATATTCCATAAAAATGGTACTGTAATGTCATAAGTTGCATGATACACTATCTTGAAATACATTATCTGAATCACAAACTTGGAGTATTATACACGCAATGCATAATTTATAGGAAATATATATTTCTTGTTATATTTTTTATGTTAAATAATTATAACCTATTCATTAAACATATTAATATGACATGTTATATATATCTATAAAATATTTTCAGTAATGGGTTTATATAAATATAAAATATTGATAATGAACGATATAATATTTGGTAAAGTAATTATATGTTTTAAAAAACATTTCTCTAATGAACTACATTTCATGCCCTTATGTGCAAGAAATTAAATTTATTTTAGAGACACATAGTAAATTAGTTTTATAAAATAAACATCATTTTTGAATTTATAATCTCAGATTATGGTTTTTATTTATTTTTTGTATTATCTGGAGAATCTTCATTTCTGGTTGAATACTGTTATATACTGAATTTTAATAAAAAAGTTATTTTACATATAATATATTGATAAGGATAAAATATTCATTAAATTAATTAAAAAGTAAAACTTGATTATAATTTGATAAATTAATCCATTTTATGTATTTGGAATCAATTTTTTTTTATGAATGTATATAAAAACCCATAAAACATTAGGATGTTTTTTTAAAAGGCACATTATCATCTAATACGTGAGATTAAATTTAAATTAATTTCTTCCTTCAAGAGTCTACTTGGTCAGAATGAAATCAAAGGTATCCCTTTGGTGAAAACTGAATGGAGATAGCTAAATAATAGGTAACATAATTCCTCAAGTCCTATTATGTTATTTTCATTCTCCACATACTCAACTCTACTTATTAGGTGAATTTTTATCAAAACCGGTATCTTGAATATAAAAGGATTTTTCTATTCTATGTTTCAACTTAAACTTACACCCACTTCTATTTAATGTGTAATGGACATAATATTTATCTGCATGAAGAACTACCTCCTTACGAAATGAGGATTATTCATTTATTTCCATCATAACCTCTCATGGTGGAAATAATGGTGGATAATCTATTTATATAGGGTATATATTAATATTTAATATTAGCTTTAGCTTATATAATCCCATTCAAAAAAATATATTTATATATTAGATTTGGTGAAAATTTGATAAATTCGTTTGAGGATATGTGGACTACTGCCCCTAAATGGTAATATTGATGTGTTTATTAAACATATATGATATATATAACATGATAGTGATAATTTATTAATATTCTATTGGTATATACATGTATATAATTTTCTTATTTTCTTTAAATATGCAAAATAATTTAAATAGTGTCCACACGTATGTATGACTTACTTTATCCAGGAATAGTGTATTCCATTTCATACTTCTATATCCTGTGAATTATTATAATAAAAATATGATTAATATAAATTATTTTTATATCATGATGTAAATTATTGCATTTTTTTTAAGTATAAGGAATAAATATATTACAAATTAAGACACATGAGAAGAACAATGAAAATATTACCCAATGTCAATCATTAAAATAGAATTGTTAATAAGAGAGTTATAAAAGGTTATAATAAAATAATATATGGTATTAGATATAATAAAATAATTCCTTAAAATATATATTATTAATATATATTTATTATACAAGAATCATGTGTGAGTATGAAGAGTTTCACGATAGAAGGTAATGGAACTTTCATCCCACATTTTATTTCTATGTGGTACATGAATTAAAAAAAGTTATCTTCATTTGTGTGGAGTATATACTTACAAGGAATATATTCCATGGTTGCTAATATTTAATTTTTTGGTACTTAAATGTACATTATTTTATAGTTCATTCATGGTGTGATGTTTAAAATGTTTCAAAAAAGGCAAGATAGTTTTTTTTCTTAATTTCCTTCATTGAGTCATGTGTTTTGTTATGCAACTAAATTATTTTTAAATGTTTATATATCTCAATTATACATGTTATATAATAAATATTTTAATTTTCATGATATTTTATGATTCAAGTAATTTCATTACCATAATGTATAGTATGTTCAAAAGTTAACATGTGTTACGCCTTTATTCTTGCATTCCAATCATTTATCATGATTTTTAATGGTTATGATTTCATTAATGAAATATGATGATTCAAATCTGATTAAAATTAAAAAATATATATATATATAATATTTATTCAAGGTATATCCATTTCATAATACCATTTTCCTCTCATTTTTACTTAAAAATTTAAGAAAATGTTTTATTGAACAATCTGACTATTTTTTAGTCTTTTTCAGAAATCTGTTTTGTTTCAAAATCTATGTTTAAAAAAATGATTTTGAATGATACTTGAGGAAACTTTTCATAGAAAATGGATTTTTATTAATTTTTTATTATTTTAAAAGATTCCTTGATAAGTTTTCATATATTTTTATTTTTAAAAAATGTTTTTTTTATTTTAATTCAATGTAGAAAGGATATTTTCATTATGAAATTGTTTTGATGGACATCTGAAAATTATTTCACATATACAATGAAATTCAATGGTGTTACTAATTTTTTTATTGAGAGATTATTCTGTTTTTTCATTCATATTCATTTAATTATTGTTTTGTGTTTTCATTGAATGGTTTTTATGGAAATCGTTTCTCTTTCACATGTTATATTATTTTAAAATCAATGCCTTTTCATAGGGTATTATTTCTATGAAATAAATTTGAAACATATGTCATTTTCATAGTATACAATATGATTACATGTTAATGATGCCAATTTCATTTCAGGCGTTATGATATGGTTTATAATGATATTATGGAACAAGTATATATGATTTGAATATGAGAATGGTTGGACCAATATCTCCCTCCAATGCATTGGGTATAGATTTACATTTGATGATATATAATATGATGGTCTGGGAAGTGATCCTTGACTACTAAGAAGGTCATGGGTGTGAACCATGACTAGAAATATGGTTTGAGGGGTGAACCATGACTACCAATATTATATAGGAAGTGAATCCATATGACTAAGATAGTATGAGAAGAGATTCCTTGGATACATTGGAAATCATATTATAGGATTATTAGTTTTCCATATTTATGTGTTTTATTCTTATGTTATTCATTCCTACCTTATGTTATTTATATCCTTTTCATTTATGTCAAATGAAAATCCATTCCTCATAACATGATTCACTTTTATGATCATTGATATTCATGGTATGATATTATATATTCATGATCACATTATAATAATCAAATTATCAGGTTTATGCTTGCATGTATACCATGTTTACGGTTATTAATAATATTAGATCACCCCTTTTCTTGTTTTCTTCCATAGGTTAAGTAGATATGGATAATCTTTGGTATGTATATGAAGTGTCCCATTCAAGAATAACTAGTGGGAGATAATGAAGCTCACTTATGTACTATAATTTATATTTCCATGATTCCAAATTCCCTAGAATATGTAATGAATTTGGGGACTATTTGTATTTTTTTTCATATATTTTTAAAAACTATGTTATGTTAAAATCTGAAGAAGAGGATTTCTTTATGATTAAGGAGCAATTTTCTAAAATATATTAAATGAAAAATCACACTATAGAGTCCTCACTTTTATATAAATTTATTCACCTCAAATTATTTCTTTATCCTGAGATATGACTCGTTTATTGATCAGTTTTCAATTATATGGGACAAAACGTTTTTCCACATTATATGACTTATTTAGAACCAATTAATATTTAATTATAAAGTGGTCCCATTTTATAATAATAATAATTCTAAAAATTATTATTAAAATAAAATGATTTCTAAATTTGAGTTAATATTGATATATTTATGCTTGAAATACATAAGGGACAAAAAATAGGTAAATAGAGTAATTTAAAAAATATTCACATTCTATATTAAATAAAACAAAAAAAACCAAAAAAATGATGTAATTAAGGTAAAATATAAAATTTTATTGGATTAAATAATATTAATAAACAATAAAATAATTAAAATATTATGTCTATGAATTCCACCACACATATCTCTTGGAATCCTGGAAAAGTAATCATCAAAATAAAATCAAGGAAAATTCAAAACACAAACCCCTAAGATCCCCCAATTTATATCCATTAATCAAAATATAACATTCCACCTAAAAATAAAGTGTTTCATGGTTTACATTTAGATCAATCAATCCATTTAAATATCATATCCTCTACCATTGAAAAAAAACTTCTATGAAATCAATTTTCCATCAAATCAAAAATAATATTTATAAATAACGATTTTCTCAACCAAACGAATGAAATAATCCCAATAAGATTAATAAAATTATGCATCTATTCTGAATTTAGTTTAATAATTATATAAATCATTATTATATACAATTTTTTTAGGATTCATGGTTTTTGGGCTTCAAATGAGAAAAAATAGGGTGATGATGTTGATGGATTGGCAATTTTATAAAATAGGATTTCATTACTCTAGTTCCCAATAACTGAAATATTAATTTTTTAATTGATAAAAATAATTTTTGGTTAATGGAAACCACCAAAAACATTTCTTTTAGTACCAAAATTCAGTCAACATAAGAAAATATTATGGTATTCTAGAAAATATTTAAAAAATATGAATTAATTACCAAATGAAAACTCCATGTGATATTGTTTGTTGAGTCAATAAGGTTTTCCAAATGACATTTGCATTCCTTCATACTTGGGGGAGATTATTGAGTCAATAGGGTTTCCTTATGACTTTACTGTTCCTTCTTATATTTAAAATCACAGACACCTTATCATAATAAAAATTTCATTCTACCCTATGTTTTACATTCATAAGGAATATTTTCAATTAGCAAGGAAATTTACCCTTACCATATTTGTTCGTTATTCATTTTGTCTATGTATAAAATTCAGTTTCGTATCCAAAACCACAGAATCATATAATACATAGATATAGAGTCATCTTTTTTCAGGATCTGTATTTAGGTTCCGAGTTATCTGAATTCAGACTCTGAACTCTTATGAGTTCTGACTCAGAGTTCAATAAATTCCGACCCCGAACTCTTCTGAGTTCTGACTCCGAGTTCTCTGAATTCAGAATCTGAAGTCTTCTGAGTTTTGAATCTATATTCTCTAAATTTAGACTCTGAACTCTTTTGAGTTCTAACTCCAAATTCGTTGAATTCAGGCATGGAAAACTTATGAGTTATGACTCCGAATTCTGGTGAATTCATAGTCAAAACATTATAAAGTCAGACTTTGATCATTTTGAGTTCTGACTATAAACAGTATGAATTCATCCACCGAACCCTTATGATTTCAGACTCCGAATTCCTGTGAATCCAAATTCCGAATATCCTTGTAATCCAGACTCTGGAATTCCATAGAATCAGGTACAGAATTCCGTAGAAAACAGAATCTGAATATCATTCTACTATAGATACAAAATTTATTTTTTTGGTTAGTCTCTGAATATTTTTTCTTACATTCTAAAAAATGAATTTTCATAAGTAAACATATTTTTTTCTT
Source organism: Viscum album (assembly GCA_963277665.1). Classification (NCBI taxonomy): domain Eukaryota; kingdom Viridiplantae; phylum Streptophyta; class Magnoliopsida; order Santalales; family Viscaceae; genus Viscum; species Viscum album. The sequence goes on from OY728129.1 coordinate 1,487,992,075, forward strand.
ACACTTGTTTTTGTTATAAAACGATGTCGTACATTCAGTTTCTCACTAACCATTTCTTAGTGACACGTGTAAAGGTCCCTCCAAAATTCATCGAAATATATGACCGTTGGAGGAGGGAGTCGACGGTTGGAGTTCTGCCTATAAATAAAATCTCATTTGAAGGAGCTCCAAAATTGTTCTATGACTATAGAGATTAGAAGATTTTGAAGTGATTTATAGATAGATACTGTCATTCTTAGTGCGTATTGAACACCTTGTACATATTTTCTTCACGCGACTCTGATTTTTGATGATTACATTTGAGGACTTCTAGGGATTGGAATACAGAGGTTCCAACTACCTTCAAGTTCGAGGACATCCTTTCATAGGAAGACAGAGGCGCCGACTACCTTTAAGTTGAGGGCTTGTGGGGATATCAAAACAAACACTGATATTACTATCGAGGGATTACCCTGGTGTGGGTAAGACAAACATTCCTGGAAGTATAAATAAAGGGAGCTTTATCTATGGTTGTTTGATACCCCTATCATTGGGTTGAAAGATCTACTACATGTTACTTTTTCTCATGTTTTACTCTACATTGTGTTTGTTAAAGAATGTATAAATTTCTTATAATTCCTTATACATTGATAATATTATTTAATAAGATCCTATAATCTTTAAGATAGAATCATTATCTTTGAAAACATTGGTTATGTTTCATTTCTGGATTCACTTTTCCGGATTTTATTTCTCGGAATCCTATTTCCAGAATCGGGAAATTGTTTTGACCTAGAGGAGTTGTGAATTTTGATTCTAGAAAATTTCCATAAGGAGTATTAATGTATACAATTCTCCCCACTCTTGTATATTGAGTATTTATAGTATCATTTTGGTCCTTCAGTTAGTATCATATGAGATTATCATACTCCGTACCAATTCAACAATTGGTATCAGAGACTTTGTTCAATCTGAATTAATCTCACGATTAGATTCAGAAGATAATTCTTCATTCCCATTTTTTCTGAATCAAATTTCCAGACTAATAATGTTTTGGCTCATCTTTTTCTTAGAGATAATCTAGATATTTTTTTTCTTAGGAAACTTGCCTCCTGTTTACAATCATTTACTACTAACATGTTTGTGTGGAAAGATATTTCATTTGAGATGGCATGAATCAATATAGGTCCCATAGACTACCTAAATCCAACCAAACCACCTATTATTGATGGAAATGATAATGAGTACTGTAGTTATCATATAAAGACATTTATTATCAATACTGGATTGGATAATTCTGTTATGCTTATAGGAGGATATAAAATCCATGACAAGGAAGTTAGTACTTTCACCAATCAAAAAAAGCATGAATATCAACAGAAATATAAGGTAAACAATAGATTTCAATGTTCCATGACTAGGAATATCTATATTCAAATATTATCATATGAGGATATGAACAGTATCTAGAAGAAACAGGAAGTTTCACATTTTCATACATCTAAAGTTATAGAGACAAGATGATCTATGTTAAGAGATGAATACCATGGCTTTATCTTTCATTATGGAGAACCCATAAGCAATGTACAAAAAAGGTTTCTGACAATTTTGAATAGATTACAAACCACATGAGAAAAATGATTAGATAATGAATCTCTTGTGGATAAAATGATAGGCATCATGCCCAATGAGTGGGAATCTAATAGAAATGTTATTGATGAGAACATAAAGGTTACTCGGATATCTCTAGACGAGCTGTTTGGAACTCTTCTTTAACATGAGACTAGAAAGAAGATTGATGATGATAATGTAAAGAAGAAAAATAGTAATGGTGGAGTTCCTTTTGAAACCACTTCAAATTATATTAAATCCAAAACTCCTAAGAGGGTTACTAGATCAAAATCTAATAAAGTTATTATCCAATCTGAAGCTACTGTATGTGAATCTTCAAGAAATTGAGTTAGCAAATATTTCTTGATGGATGAAAAAGATTGTTGGTCAGAATAATTTTCAATCCAGATATAAGAATAAATAACGAAAAGATAATAAATATTCATATGTCACATGTTAGGAATCTAAGAGAGCTTGACATATAAGTCCTGATTATCCTATGCTTAAGAAAATGTAAATAATGGAAAATCATTCAGAGAGAAACAGAAAAAGTACTACAAAGCTAAAGCTACGAATGTCTTGAAATCTAATGACACCTAGAGTGCCATTTGTGGAGACTCTTCAGATGAATCATCAGATTATGAATCTTCTAGACAAAAGAACATTGGTCTAATATGCAGACTATATATTGAAAATCATTTATTAATGGCTAAGATTCACAGTGCTGAATCCATGACCAATGTATCATTCAATGCTAGTTATAGTGCTAAAAAATATTATAACTCTTTTGATGATTAATCTTCTTCTCATGAAGATAATATTTTACCTATCTATGAAGAAGTTTCTCGGTTTTCTAAGCTTCTTGAGAGCAAAAATTATAATCTCAATAAAAATATAGATAAGAGAAATTCTAGGATTTCAATAATTAATATGAAAATATCAGATATTTGTAAAGATAATGATATGAAAAACCATTATTTTGAATGTATTTAAAAAACTTGTTAAAGTAAACTGTGAGTAAGATAAACATTTTTAGGATCTATAAAATATAATTTCTAAGAAAATGTATTTTGAGCCTAACTCAAGTTCTATAACTAATTTTTTTATAGATAAGAAATTAGTTGTTAGAGTAAAGTCAGAAATTGTTTTCCTTGTGGAATTATTTTTAAAACATTAACTTAGGTAATGAAAAAATTTATAAAATGTAGTCTCAAATCCGACCTCTTATGAATAATCTTGGTTTTGGTTATACATGTTCAAAAATGATTTTTTGCAACAATTATTTTGTTCCACAAAGTGATCCTTTATGCACCAAATGTATGTGTGGTGGAAACTAGGAATTTTTTTTCTTTAATCAAAAACCAATCCTTAGTATTTCATAAGGCCTATTTCTCAATGAAAATGTGGGTACCTATGATTTTGCTTTATAAAATTTCAAGATCCATGAATGTTTGGATTACGAAAGAATAACATTTTTTTTGGAAAATAAGGAAAGTACCAAGAGACAAACACGGTAGATGGATAGTGGATATTCCCAGAATATGACTAGTAACAAAAACTTCATTGAAATGATTTTCAAGAAAAAAGGAGGAAAACTATCTTTCAGAAAAATTGATAATGGAGAAATTATTGGTATACGTAAAAACTTTCTTCATGAAAAATTTCGATTTCAAATGTTTTAATTCTTAATGGTCATAAGAACAACCTCATTAGAATAAGTCAATTATATTTATAAGGATACCATGTTAATTTTAGTTATTATTTGTTCTTAGTACACAATTCCAAAGAAGAGTTTATTCTTTCTACCCATTGGCAAGAGAATGTTTACACACTAAATATAGAAGATCATAGGAGTCAAGAAATACCTTGGATTAGTGTAATGGAAGACCATTCTTGGTTGTGGAATAGACGGTTAGGACATAGTAACCTTATGATGTTAAGAAAACTTTCTAAGAAAATACTTGTAAATGTTATATCGGTTCTTAGATTGGATTCTTTAAAAGTTTGTGATCCTTGTTAATTTGGAAAGCAACCGAAATCTTGTTTTAAATACATTGGTGAAGTCTCAACCACTGATGCATTATAGTTGGTGCATATGGATCTTTTTGGACCAACACAAACTGAAATCATCAGAGGAAAATATTATGTATTTTACCTAGTCAATGATTACACTACATTTACAGGGGTCTATTTTCTATCAAAAAATGTAAATCTTTATCTTATTTCAAAAGTTTTAGAGCCTATGTTAAAAATGAGAGAAAAATTATGTTGATAACTATTCATAGTGATCATGGAGGATAATTTCAAAACACTGGTTTTGAAACATTTTGTAGTATAAAAAAAATTACACATCAATTTTCAGCACCTAGAACATATAAAAAAAAGGTGTTTTTGAAAGAAAAAATATAATTCATAAAGAGATAACAAGAACCATGTTGAGTGAATATTCTATAACCAAAAATTTTGGGCTGAATCTGTATGTACTTCCTATTATACTATAAATTGTGTTTCTATTAGAACTTTTCTTAATAAAACTCTTTGTAACATATAAAATGCTAGAAAACCTAGACATTCCCACTTCATGGATTTCGGTTACAAGGTATTCATTTTGAATAATAAATATATCATACACAAATTCTCACCAAAATTGGATGAAGGAATTTTCTTAGGCTACTCCAAAACTCTTAAGGCTTAAATAGTTGTCAATAAAAACAATTGTACTATTGACGAAATAGTATATGGAAAATTTGATAAAACTGATCCCATTGTTTTTAAACAACCACAACCTATATCATCATATGTGTTTTACAAAACTGATTATCAACCTATGTAAGATGATCCTTCTGATAAGGAAAATTTCCAAGAAGATGTTTTTGAAGCATTAACCCAAGAACATTTATTACACAATGATGATGAATAGGTTTTAGAGAACCCAAATTAGTTCTTTTTTAAGAATAATCCAAGTTATAGTATCATTGGTGATGTAAATCAACCTGTAAGGACAAGAAATTCATTAAGAAATTAAGTAGAACATCTATCATTCCTTTCCCAATTAGAACCAAAAAGAAATGATGAATCTTTAGGTGATTATTATTAAATAATATCTATGCATGATGAACTAAATTAGTTTGAATGGAATACTATCTGGACCTTGGATGAATGACATAAGAAAACTTATGTTATTGGATAAATTGTGTCTTTAGATATAAGTGTGATGAAAATGGAATCATAGTAAGAAAAAAAGCTAGATTAGTTGCAAAAGGTTATAATAAACAAGAAGGAATAGACTGTGAAGAAACATTTTCTCTAGTATCTAGACATGAATCTATTCATATTTTTCATCCCTTTGTAGCATTTATCAATGTGAATTTTTTCAAATAGATGTGAAATGTGCTTTCCATACAGGGTTTGTAAAAGAGAAAGTTTTTGTTGATCCACCCCATGGTTTTGAAGATACAAAACATCCTGAACATTAAGGGAAATACAAATCCAACCCTTTTTATAAATAAAGATAAGAAAAATGTTTCGATTGATCAAATTTATATTGATGACATTAAATGTTGATCAAATCAGCAATCCTTAACTGATTCCTTTGCTGAACTAATGATATATGAGTTTTAAATGAGTATGATGGGAGATTTATCATTTTTCATTGGCTTTCAAATTTCTAAAAAACCATAAGGAATCTTTATATCCCAACATAAGTACATTAAATATCTTCTTGAAAAGTATGGATATGAAATCACTAAAAGTATTATTACTCCCATCATTACCTCAAACACACATGATCTTGATGAAGTTGGGAAACTAGTAAATAAAACATCCTTAAGAGTTCTGATAGGAAATTTATTTACATGACAGCTAGTCGTCTAGACATAAGGTTTTTAGTATTCTTATGTTCATGATATCAATCCAATCCAACATAATCTTATAAAAAGTGAGTAAAAAGAATTTTTCGCTACTTAATGTGTACAATGGATTTATAACTCCTTTCTACTTATGGAAATGATTTTATTTTGAAATTTATTTCAGATGTCGACTTTGGTGGATGCATAATGGATAAATAGAGTACATCTAGAACATGTAATTTCTTAAGAGATTCATTAGTTTCTTGGTCATGAAAAAAGCAACACTAAGTAGAACATTCCACTGCTAAAGCTGAATATGTAGTAGTTGGATGTTTTTGTGCTCATGTGTTGTGGATGCAACAAACACTCACAAACTATGGTATGAGTTTTACCAAAACAAACATCTTTTGGGATAATACTAGTGACATTGCCTTATGTAAAACCCCTACACATTACTCTCGTGAAAAACACATAGATATTAAGAATCACTTTCTTGTGGATCACACACAAATAAGATGATATTATTCTTCAATTTATAGGAATACAAGATCAACATGCTGATATTTACCCAAAATCATTACACTCAGATAGATTTGAATATATTAGAAAGAATTTAGGTATGATAACCAAAATGTAATCATCCTTATTATCTTCCAATTTAAAGCCATATCCTTATAGTAACAAACTCCTTTCCATAGGGGGAGTACATTTGTTTGTTAGATGAATAAATTATTCATAAGAATGTTTTAAAAAAAATTTGTAATGAAGTTCTAAGAATTTTTCTTAATGAAGTTTTAAAAAAATTTCATAATGATGTTCTCAAAATTATTTGTAATGATTTTTTCAAACTTTTTCGTAATGATGTTTTCAAAATTTCTCATAACGATGTTTACAAAATTATTCATAATGATGTTTACAAAATTTTTCGTATTGAAGTTTTCAATATTTTTCATAATGAAGTATTCAATATTTTCCATAGTGATGTTTTCAAATACTCGTAATCAACTTTTTTGGAATATAATGTTCCTCAATAAAATTATTCCTTGGTATGAATAATCATACGGGGAAATCGAATGGTATGTTTCCCTTCTAAAATTTTCGTAATCATCATTTACTTAATGGTATTTTCATTTGTTTTAAAAAAATCGAATTATTTTTTCATGAAATCTAAATTTTTTTCATAAAAAACTTCAAAAGATCGGATTCTATCAATATTTCCTTATGGCTATCATATCAATAATTAGATCTGATCAAAAATATTTTCATCCATTTGATTGAGTTCATAAGATGAACTGTTATATGAAACTGTTATATAAAGGACCCCACAATGGTTTTCCCACAATGATATCAAGATCTCGCATGCTGAAGCTCTGCCTCTCTACTTAAGCTCATTCTTAACTTCTCACAGTTTTCTCAAATCGGATTTTCTATTGAAAAATCCTCTCATTGTGATATGTCTACTGTCATGTCAATATCATAGTGGCAGGTATATAGTGAAAGGTTGGTGCATCTTAATTTCCTCAACAAGTATGATTCTATTATTTAGAAGAATATCATGATTAATGGATGGGAGAGTGTATTCATATCAAATTCAGTGGATCAGGATTTGGAGTATCCAGAATAGCTTGTTGAGTTTTATGAATCAATCCATTTCTTTAAGGAATAAGGTAGAGAAAAGTTTTCCTTTAAGAGCTATGGTTAGACATATGCTGTTTCGTTTACAAAGGAATCTAGCTTGGTTGGAATTCAATATGAAGGGGAAGCTGAGTTCAGTTCCCATAAGTTGTCGGATGTCAAATGAAGCTTTGAAAAGGTGAAATCTATGGAGTTCCTTGGTCATACTGATGTCAAGACTCTGAAGATTTCTCACCTCTCTAGAAATAATCAGATCCTTGATCTCTGGGTATAAGGATTTATCATTATGAGAAAAGGTGACAAGGATACCATGAAGAAGAGTGATATGTATATGTTGTATTTTCTGGTGAATCTAAGGAAGATGAATCTAATTAAGTATATTTTCATAATGATTTAGAACATCAAGAATGGGAATATGAAGGCTTAGATTATCATGTACTCGACCATTCTTTCTAAGTTGATTGTCTGGTGTCTAGAATCTTTCAAGATTCCTTGCAGGTCAAAGCCTTGAAATTGAAAAGTTATACTAGTTAGTGATGATACCCTAAAGAGGATGATCTTTGGTTTTTCTAAGGACTGAAAAAAAATTTATGACCTACCAAAGGAGGAAGATGAAGTTGTTCTGAAAAATCAAGAAGTGCCAGAACCATCGATAATGGCTAGAAAGAAGAGGAAGTTTAAGGATGTTGATGAAGAAGAAGAAACTCCAAAAGCTATAGAAGCTCAATCTGCACCTCCAAAAACTGATAAACAATAAATCTTATCCAGATGAGGTTATAGAAAAGTGGAGGGATGATAAGAAATATCTGAAGGAATGAGAGCCCCATTTTTGCTTGGACCCTGTAGAAGCCAGGGATTTGAAAGAGAAGACATCCTCTGAGCCTGAGAAGCAAGCTAAAGAAAAGATGTTAATGAAAACGATGTCAGAGACTTAGATTGTACAATCTCTTCTGAGAGATACTGAAAAATATTCCGAACAAATTCCGGTACGAGAATCCTTTCTGGTAGAACACTTACTTGAGACACTAGGGAAAAAGTTCATGACTTTAGAAAATACTCAATTAAATGTTGTTGAAGAAAAAGAAGATGTCAAAAGAGTAGAAGTATAATATGAAAGCAGTGGTGATACAACTGATTTGATTAAGCAAGTTGAGGACATTCATGAGAAAGAAATCCCATACGAGAAATTTTTAATATGAACATCACATGACGAATCGTCGAAACTTGATACTCATTGGTCAAATGACATAGCTAAAGATGAAGTGAATAAGCTCTATCGGGATAAAATTTCCAATCATGAATTCTTTCATCCTGAAGATTTTGAGGCAAGAGGTGAGAATGAGAAGATAGATAAAGATATAATTTCTCAATTTTCGGATAGTGATCATGAATCTCTAGACGAGGAAGTCATTATGAATGTCGATAAGGGGAAATAGGTGGTTTTTTATACACCTACCAAAGATGTTATAAAGAAGAAGAAAGCTAGTGGATCTTCAAAGAGGAAACTTGATGAGTTGGAGAATGGACCTTCACCTAACAGTGTTTCAGATTCAGAATCATCGTCCCTTGGACAAGATTTTGTTGTTTAGTCATTGAATAAGATATTTAGAACCATTTTGATTTTCCAAAGCATAGAATCTAGATGCCAAATTCTTTAACACACACTAAATCAGAAATCAGATTTATTGTCCATGGTTATGGACAAGTGTGTAAAGCATGAGGCTGATTTCAAGAATTTCTCCATTAAATATGAAGCCCACAAGTGGGCCTGTATGAAAATGGATAACTGGTGAAAAAAGATTGTAGAAAACTTGAGAGAACATGATGAGTTCCAAGATTGTGTAATGAAGTCAATGGATATATAAGATGGTTGGGTCATGGATCATACAACCATATTTGAATAAAAGTAGTATATTGAGTAGAATACTCAGACTCAAGATGTAAAGGATTTGAATGGAAATTTGTATTCTGTTAGCCAATGCTAGACGAGAGAAAGGGTTCATCGTATTGAGATTGAATAAAAACTTGTAAAGAAGGAATAATCCCTGAAGGCTCATTAAGAGGCTCTCAAGGTTCAGGAAGAAAGTATCAAAGCCATAGAGAGGAGAGCTACAGATCACGAACAAATTCTTAAAAGAGTATAGGAATATCATAACAATCTCATGAAGATAACGACTATAGTGAAGAAGCTAATTCCTAATGAATAAGAAGGATGATAGACCCAATCGAATTTTTTTTATTCATTTCCTTGTAAAAATTCATTCTAATTGTAATGGAATTTGTGGTTTTTTTTCTTTTTCATGTATTGTACTAATCTTTCAGGTACCATAATTTATTTTCCATTCCCGCAATTTATTTTAGAAAATCACAAAAGGGGAGAAAGGAAAAATAATTCCAAGTAATGAAGAAATATCCCTAAGTATGGGGGGTTTATCTAAGGAGGATTTTTCATTACGAAGATTTTGATATTCAAGATAATGAAAATCTCATTTAATAATTCAAGAATATGTTCCTTATAGTTACAATGTATACAGGTTAGTTAGTTGTATTCATCATTTTCCATGTGTAAAGGGAGATATGTTTTATTTCAATGTCTATAAAAATAATTTCTATGTCCTTGTATTTTTTTTCGTAAGGTTGTTTATGCTTTTGAAAAAGGTGCAGATTGTGGGGTCAATAAGGTTTTCCTTATGACTTTTCCATTCCTTCATACTTGGGGGAGATTGATGAGTCAATAAGGTTTCGTTATGACTTTACCATTCTTTCTTGTTTCGAAAATCACTAACACCTTATCTTAAGGAAAATTTCATTCTACCCTATGTTTTCCTTTCATAATAAAAATTTTCCGTCCCCATGGAAATTTATCCTTACAATATTGTTTGTTTTTCATTTTATATATCTATAAAGTTTAGTTTCATATCCAAAACCTCAGAATCCTATAATATATAGATATAGAGTATTCTGTTTTGAGGAACTGAATTCAGTTTCCGAGTTCTCTGAATTCAGTCTTTGAACTCTTATACGATCTGACTTCGAGTTCATAGAATTTAGACTCTAAACTTTTTTTTGTGTTTTGACTCTGAGTCCTCTGAATTCAGACTCCGAACTATTCTGAGTTATGACTACGAGTTCTCTGATTTTAGACTCTGATCTCTACTGAGTTTTGACCCTGAATTATTTGAATTCATACATCGAACTCTTCTGAGTTCTGACTCCAAATTCTAATTAATTCAGACTCAGAACACTGTAAATTCAGACTCCGCTCATTCTTATTTCTGACTCCGAACTCATTGAATTCAAACACCAAACTCTTATGAGTTCAGACTCTGATTTCATGTGAATCAAGATTCCGAATTTCCTTGAAATCCACAATCCATAATTCCATAGAATTTATGTTCTAAATTCCTTAGAAACATAATCTGAATATCCTTGTACTATAGATACCGAATGTATTTTTTTGGTTAGACTCTGAATATTTTTTCTTACACTTGAAAAATTAATTTTCTTAAGTAACCATAATTCTTTCTTACACTAGTTTTTTTATAAAAATATTCCATGCTATAAATTACTCACTAACCATTTTTTGAGTGACACGTGTATAGGTCCCTCCAAAATTCATGGAAAAATCTGACTGTTGGATGAGGTAGCCGATCATTGGAGTTGTGATAATAAATAGAAACTCGTCTTAATGAGCTCGAAAACTATTTTATGACTCTAGAGATTACATGATGTTGAAGTTATTTCTAGAGAGAGACTCTCATGCTTAGTGTGTACTGAAATCCTTTTCAGATATTCTTTATACGACTCCGATTGTTGCTGATTACATTCGAGGACTTCCGGGGAAAGCAAGAAAGATGTGTCAAGTACATTAATGTTCGAGGACTTCCTTGCGGAGGAAGACAAAGGATCCGACTACCTTGAAGTGGAGGGCTTGCTGGGATAGCAGGAAAGACTCCGATATTCATATCGCGGTCTTACACTGGTGTAGGTAAGACAGAAATTCTTGATAATATTAATCAAGGGACCATTATCCAAGGTTGTTGGCTACCCTCCTCATTGGGATAAAATATCTATAACATGTTACTTGTTCTGTTTCACGTTTTCTGCTGCATTTTGTTTGTTAAGGAAGTGTAAATTTCATATACTTCCTTATACTTGTATACGCTGATTTAGTATGATTCTATACGATTTAAGATAGAATCATTATCTTTGTAATCATTAGATAATTTTCATTTCCAGATTTTCTTTCTCAGAATCCTATTTCTAGAACCAGGCATGTGTGTAGACCTAGAGGTGTTCGAATTTTTGTTTCTACAAAATTTACTTAAGGGTTTTAAAGTATACAATTCACCCCCCCCCCTCTTGTATATTGAGTATCTATTGTATCATTTGGATACTTCAGTTGGTATCATAGTAGATTATCATACTCCATACCAACTCAATAGAGGATACCTCATTGTAATCATTGTCACTGGTGAGGTCCAAAAAGTCATTTACGAATTTATCTCATGTTTATATATATTTACCAATGATTAATTAATCATTATTTATTCTAAATGATAATGTCCAATATTATTATTCAACTCATAAATTTTATCATTATTAAATTCAACTTGGATCGATCTCTTGTACATTATTTAAGCACCCACCATTGTAATGTTATTATCAAACTATTCCACCAAAATATATTTTATTGATTGAAATATATTTTTCAGGTTATTATCCTATTTACATATCACTTTATGTACATCATCCAATGAATTTAGTTTTATATTCTTGAAAGGATCTTCTGACAAATAATCATTTACTCCTTCATCCTTATCACTTATTAGTAGGGGTTGTTGGATGAGTAATCACTAGATCATCCTTACACATAGCTACATCCCCATCAAGAGGTTATGTTTGATATGGAAACTATAGATTTAGCATTTCCCCTACCATATTCATTTTCAGTACATTATATGATCTAGTCATTGTGGGATTTTAATGATTGTTGTAGTCCTATAATTTCATAATTTATTTCTTTTCATTGTCATGCTTTTTTTATGAAACAATTCCTTTCTTCAGTTTTCGAAAGATACACCATAAAAAAAAAATTTCATGTAAATATTGCTCACATATAGAAGTTGAGTCTGATTTAGAATCAATTTCCCTCTATTAAAGAACCACATATGCACAATATCTTTCTATCTTCTACTTCCATCATGTAGAGATTAACTACCACACATATGGATATGTACAATTCATCCCCTTTCCAACCAGATACGAACATAATATATTCAAAACATAAAAATGATTTATCAAATTAGGAGCTACATTTGTGATTTTGGTACTTAGTCTAATCTCTGCATTTATCCTTCCTTCATATAAATCCAATTTTACTAGAATTTTTCCTTTATGGTCCAATATTTTATTTAAAAAAATTCATCTCTATAGAAAACCATGTTAATTGCATTATAAAATAAAGGATCTATTGGATAGAGAACTCCCTAGGATTTCTATATAATTTATGATGGATTGGTGGGAGCTTTCGATCATACCTCCCATACACTTGATCATGGACATGTCTTTCCCTTATTCTCATTCCCAGATGCATTCTGGGTTGAAACAACTATATAAGCTAAATAAATGACTATAATGGAATAATTCAATCCATGAACACTTAAAATTGCATTAGGAAGTGGAAAATGATTATTTAGAGTTATGTTTTACCCCTCATTTATATCCTATTATCTATGAGACAACAATCCCTTTGTCAAATAGAGATGAAACCCATTCCATAAGTGGTTGAAATGACCACATAATGAATCAAAAGTTAAACCAAGCTTCAAACACCATTTTCTATCAGAATATATTCTTTACCTCCACTATGATTCACATATATTCAATTGAATGATTTGAGACATAAACCTACATATAATTACATCTAGGCAATGTGGAGGAACCAAGAGTGAGAGTAGTAATCAAATACTTGAAAAAATCTAATTATGTTACCTAGAATTTGTAGAATATAAGTGTTTTACATAGGAATTGGTAAGCATAAGAAATTAACCCCTATCATAATTGTGTATGAATATATATTCGAGTGAAAATATTAGGCCCATATAAGTATGGATAAATGAAAAACCTCAATGGACAACTCTCAGATGGTCAATGTAAATGCAAGATAATCGATGTTAGAAAAAAAAATGAAATTTTGATATGGATCTTATAACCTGATGGTGACTCGCAACTTCATCTGTCTGATTCTGTTAATGAAATGGTTGTATAAGTGGAGTGAAGACATAATTCAAAAATAATAATTGACTATATAGAGATCGTGGAGAGTCAATGCTTCAAAATATTAATATATAGATATAAGATGCTTCGGGGCTCTCTTGTGAAAATAAGATACCTTCTAGAAAAGGTGTATGTGAGGAAAATCATGATGGGATGTAGGGATTGGAAAAGGAGAGAATATCTGAGATTCCTACTCCTTTCTCAAATATGGGTGGTTTGACTTTCCATCCATCGGCATCGCCCACAATAGGGTGTTAGGGTTTCATATCCATCTATAAGTCAAAGCGAGAGATCTCACAAACCCAGATTCAATTTTCCAATCATGTATCATCTTACCCTATTTATTTATAAAATACATTTTATCTTAAATAATTTCAATATTTATTTCAATGTTATCCCATAATTTTATAATTCTAGCTATAATTGAATAATTTTTTTTAAAAAAAATTTAAAATATGTTTTACATCATAATAATGTCCCTCTTTTTTTCCTATATAGATCTGAATGAAAAAACTTTTTCTACTAGAACCCTCCTAAAAGAATAGTCATCTTTTTCAAATATGTATAAATGCATGTATTTCTATATCATCATTCTTCTCTAATAGTGATATTTTTCTCCACCATAAATATCCAAACATGATGAGGAAAATCTAAATTCATATCCCACGCAAATATGATTTATGGAATACAATCAATATAATTCATTATGTTTTTGGATACGGAAATAGATTTATAATATGGCTAACTAAAGAGGTTGTTCCTGGCTACTAAGGTATCATAGATATCCAATGAAATTTTATTATAAATAAATATATTTAAATTTTTCAATATTGTATTTAAATCCGAAATGAATTTCTTCAATCATTTATAACCAAATTTTCTAAATGATCATATTTTTTGAAAGAAATATGTATTGTTCTAGTTAAAAAAGAATTAATTAGATCACAAAATGAATGATGTTATTGTGAAGAATATGTAAAAATTGGATATAATTCTTATGGGAATGTGATTTTAGTCTTATAGATAACATTTATTGCATGTAATTAAGTTTTGAGTGGTCTTTTCCTGAATTTTTGTTAATTGAATACAAAACATATAACATTTTACTAGGTATATAGGTTTAGTTTCATGATAAAATACGGTTCTTATTGTTGAATTTTAATATTCACCATGTTAATTACTTTAAATAAAACTAATATATTTTTAATATCAAAATTTGAAATAAAACATCATAAATTAGAATGAGAAACATAAAATAGAAATTTGAAAATAAATAATATAATTTTTTTACACAAGAGGATACTCCCACAACAATTATTTTATAAAATATTTTAATTTTATTATTATTGAAATTAATTATTTATAATTAATGTGATAATAAATGGAAAAAATAAATGGAAATGAAAGACACAGCTGAGTTTTTATTAAGATTGAGAATCCTTGAGTTATCCTCCAATGATATGAAATATGGATAACTATTATAAAAACATGATTAATGAAACTAATTTAATTTAAAATAGAATAAAATATTAAAATAAAAGTAAGGGATGATATATTGGGTTTAAAAATCAATGTGGGTGTTAGGATTTTATATCCTCTATACATGGAGTTCCGGTCGATTATCCCCAAACTAATGGTGGGTGAATATTCTTCCCCTTGGACAAATAAAATGAAATTTATCAAAAACTATCTTATAAAAATTGTTATATTATCTTCTCCTGAAAATTTTATTTAGATTTTCACAAGGTATTTATGATTAAAAAATGTAGTGGAAGAGGTAAAAAATTACAAGGGAACATTCCCAAATCTTCATCATGATAAATGGCCTCTTCTTGTTGTTGATGTTCAAATAAAGGATGTCGTTCATCATACAATTAATATTGAAAAAAGATTAAATCATTATATATTATCTCAACACCAATATCCTCATGTGATACAATTTAATCCTCAATCTGGAACACCATTATTTCTTCAATTTCTTCATTTACATCTTATGTATCAGAAAAATTACCCCATAAATTTCATTAGTTATTAAATCTGAATCTGTAGAAGTATATCACAATTTATTATCAAAATAATCTTGAACAATTGATCAATATTTTAGGATTATTCCTACGTTTTATCATGTTTTATCACTAAATTGTAGTGGACTACTATTTTATGGATTTTAGGTAGCAACTCAAGTTCCTCAAATGTTTCTTAAAAAATTAATGGCTACTGTTTATATTGTTTTTTAAAATATTGATAAAAGGGTTATTATTTTTTCTATTTAAAAATGTTGTTCGTCATATAGAATATAATATTAAATAAATTCATTTTAATAATTTCTCTTATGATTTCTATTTTCTAATGGTTTTCCAATTTATAAATTGGGATACATTTTCCTTTAAATGTAAAATATAATATCAAAATTTCTTTTGGAAATCACAATAAAAAATTTCATCAATATCAATAATCGGTGGGGAATTATTTTTATTTTCTTGATATTATTTTTATTACATAAATTAATTTGATTATTAAAATTAAATATAATAATATAAATTTTTTTATTAATTCATGAATCATAATAGCATATTTTTGAATCACAAAATAAATTTTTTTTATCACAAAAATGTTTTTTTATTCTGAAAGAATTTTCATGAATTTTAAAAAAAATTATTTTAGAATTGAAATTTTAAAAAATCAACAGTAATATAATCCTCATATTGTTTATAACTAAGAAAAAATAGGTTTATTCGATGTGAAAATCCAATTTTATATGATTATATATGTAGCATCCCGACGTACAATAAATAAAATCCCCCTTTTGTTTTAATTAAATTTATCATTATGTAATATGGTTATAAAAAAGCACAAAAATAATTTTTTTTATTATAAAATGTCATATTTCAATTTCTATTAAACAAATTTACTAATGATAAAAAATCCATTGAACTGTGTTTAGACAATAAGTATATATATAGTGTTTTAAAAAATCATACTGGAATATCAAAATGATGTGATGTCCCCAACCATAAGGATCATACTCTATGATGAAAAATTATTAAAGGGTCAAAGGAAGATAGACTTAGTGGGATTTTACCATGATCAAGTCATTGATGATATCCAAAAACATAACCATTAGAGAAATAGTTTACCATAGAATTCCAACTCATTGACATCGCGACCCAAACCATGTATGTCAAACCACCAATGAATTTCTCACAGTCGTAAACATTATTAAAAAGGAGTTTACTAATGTATTAAATGGATATGTATCAAGGCCCAATAATTATGTGTATTGATATTATTTTTTGTATAATGGTGAATAAATAATCATCTTGTTATCCTTATGTTTTAAAATGATTTCTATTTTGATATAATTAAACATAAATAGTACATTTGGGTAATCATAATATTTAATTTAGGAAAGTATTATGATTATTTAATGGATTTTTGAAAAAAAATATTTTTTTATAAAATATTATTAATAAATAATTTTTAATAATTATAAATGATCATGTAATTGTTGGAAGTCAATTGTAATTTTTTAGGCGATTAAAAAATGATATTATCAAACAAAACATAGCATTTCATATTTTACATCGATTTTATTTTTAAAAGTGAAATAGCATATTTATTGATTTATTTAGGTAAAATTAACATTATTTTAGGAATCAAAACAATCAAATTATACATTGGTTATTTTTTCAAAACAATCATTATCAATCGATTTTTTTTGGTAATAATTAAAAATCATATAAATATACATTCGGTATTCTAACATCATAATGAATAAAAAGTTATTTAATAAATACATTAACATGTATACATGTTGAAATTTATTTTTCTCAATTAGAAATAATGTTATTTTATATTTATTTGATT
Organism: Viscum album; assembly: GCA_963277665.1. Classification (NCBI taxonomy): domain Eukaryota; kingdom Viridiplantae; phylum Streptophyta; class Magnoliopsida; order Santalales; family Viscaceae; genus Viscum; species Viscum album. Next base: position 1,488,009,294 of record OY728129.1, read on the forward strand.
AATTCTATCATGCCTTTATTATTCCTCCAAAACTGTTAAAATATTTTAAGGTTTTATAGTCATTTATTTAAGAACATGATTCACCTACACATATGAAATGGAATTATTTTATTAGTTTCAACCCATTAACATATAAAATAATGAGAACCACTCCCATATGGATAAAGTAGTGGACCAAACTATGGAATGCATTGCTGTTTTTTTTACATTATTATGGAGAGTCGAAAACCTATATAATAAAGATATCCCTCAGTTTTCTGATATAAAACAACAAAATCTCCAATTTCACTTCACTAAAATCCTTTTATCATGACCCAAATAATCTATCAAATATCCATATCCCTCTTATCGAACTTCCACACTCTCTCAAATCTCATCCCACGCATTTGGAGTCACACAATCATGAAAGAGACCATTTCCTTTCTCATCTTTATTCAAGCCTCATTGTTACTTTATTACATTAATCATTTTTTAGTTTTTATTTAATATTTTTATCCATATCCTCATTAAATTATTATTAATTTATTAATGATTATATTCCCCTTTTTCTCTCATCAACCAATATTTTGATTTTTTGTGTTTTCTTAAGCTTCTAAAATTTCTCCACGCTTTTCCATGAAATTAAAATTGTGTGGTGAATACCATACACATTTCCTATTAAGGGAATTGATATTAATACAATAGTACCCCTTTGAATTTTCAAATACATTTAGTTATTAAAAAATTCACTATCATTGAATAAATTATTATAATTAATTTGTCAAAGTAGTTTTATTTATAAATAACATATAAGCACGAGAATGAAATATTAGTGATTGGTACACCTTGAATTATATAATGCTCCAATGCATTGGGAAATTATTAGAGTAATTAGATGACATGTAGGTATAGGGAGTTAATATTAATAAATTATAGAACTTTTTACACAATGATTTCTACTTTTTTTACCCTTAATATTTGTTTATGATGCAATGTTTTATGTTATTTCAAAATTTCCAATGAAATGATTGTCAATCTTTATCATATCTACTTTTTTATTTTTATGATAATGAAAAAATTTATTCCACATTGATATGCATATTTTCTAAAATTTATCAAATATTTTGATATTTATTACCTTCCTTAGATTTATAAGTCACCCCTTTCTTATGATTGTCCCTATGTTATCCCATGCATTTTTAAAATTCCATAAATTTAAGAATAATGATAATAAAATTTCAATAATGTTTTTATTTATCATGATAATGATTTTCTAAAATATAACTAGTTAAAAAATAAAACGGAATTCTTATTCAAGTAGGTTTTATTATGTTTTCTTTTATTTAATAAATAATGAATTAATGTGTAATAAATTATAGGGTTTTATAGTTTGTATCAAAGGAAATCTTTCGTTATTGTGGAGATTATGATTAGAAAACCCTTGAAAAATCATTGGGTAAAAAACTAATAATAATAAAACATTCAAATTTTTTTATAAGTATAGATTAAACCGTTTATCAAAAAAATATATCCATGTGTGGATACTGTATGTGGACATTGTTCTGGCACAAATATTCATAAGGGTAACAACTCTAACAAGTTGTGCATGGCCTACCATAGTGTATCGTGGAATATGAATACAAGACATACTATGCACCTGGTTTGAAAACACTGAGTGGCATTTTATGATATATTCAACATTTCATTAAAACCTATTATTAAGGAAACTAAAAAATTACTATAAGAATATAGGTTATGAAATCGATCATTTGTAACATAAATTGAATCCTAGAAATTAAAAAGAGAAAAAATAAATGTTAATTATATATTATGCCTTTAATGTTATTAAATTCATGTTTTTGTGCTTAATAGATTAAATTAATAATCACTAATCTTACTTTTATTATATACCATGGCCCGAAATAGGAAAAATCAGTTAAAAATAGATCCTATATAAAATGTGATTACAACCCCAATGAGATGCCCAACCAGATAGAAATATGAATCCCAAAAATTATAATGATACTCTCTCATCCAGCTCAGTCTATAAATAGAATTATCGATCAGGAGAAGTACTTAAATCCCCCTAAGAGATAATAATTGTAATTTGAGTCTATTATGAAACACAGTACTCTTGCATTAATTGAATCATATTATCCATTAATGGGAAAATAATAGTTCAAATCCATTGATAATTTATTCTTCATCCTTCAATGTTCTGAACAAGAGATGTTTCTACCAAGTATTTATCAAATGGATGGAGGAGCTGATCTGTTGTGGACATTGATCAAGAACACAAATCCTGAGATATAGATTGAAGCTATTTAGTGGATGTTATTCAAAAAATGTTTTTTGATTAAAAATTTCCTCACAATCATTTTAGTAATATAAAAATTTATTTATATTCCCTAATAGGAATAAGACAATGAATAAAACATGGTGTATAAAGAAAAATTCACAAGAAATGAACCATATGCATCTGGTATTGTTGTTACCCCTTGAATTAAAGGTTTACCACTTCTTTGGTGGGCTGAATCCTTGTCAATTAATATCTATAGTGATCTATGCCATGGATTTATGTGATAATTTTTTTAATGAATTATCAAATTTGAAAAGGAGATTAGAAAATATCAAAGACATCATATGGATTAAATGATGAATGTGGTGTTGAATTTAGGTAGTCTGATGGAGAAATCAAATTGGGACAATATATTTCAACATCCCAGTTGTCAATGTTATGGAAATAAAAAACCCAAAAATTGACTAAGGGGTATGAGGAAATTCTTAATATGTAGGAATGAAAGGGAACCTAGTTAGGGATTACTGATATTAGACACCTGCTAATGCTATAGTGGAAAGGAACGCTCAGGCCAATCCTCAAGGAATAATTCATTGATAAAATTATTTTGAAATAGATAAAATTGAAAATCAATGCTCTAATCCATGGGTTTTTGAAGACCACCCACAACCACCATGGAACTGAGGGTTATATTTGTTCAACGCAACCCCTAAGGTGGATCCTAAAAATGAAGTGGTGATAGATATTATATTTGTTCATTCAAGAATAGAGAACTTACATTTTTATTCTTGTTCATTGAATTCCATCATATAATGAAATTTTAGTATAAATATAGAAACACAACCACAAAGTATGGATGATGAGTTTTCAGTGATAATGATAAATGGGGTGACAGTTTCGTCCCTTGTATATAACTCCTCCCTAGTCATAATTTGTAGGATGAACTTACCAGCTAACCCTTTCTTATTCATTTTGGTGGAATTTGATGCAAGTATGGTATAGTATTGGAAATCCATATATAAATACAACATAATTTTCAATGATAATGAAATCAATCATTTTATTGAGAATCAACCCATGATTTTGTATATGTTAATGTAGGAGGATGAATATTATCTATAACTGATATCTCAATAACGGATATTATTTCCCTATGAGAAAGATATTATTTATCAAATGCTTTATTCTATGGAATGAAATATCATAGATTACCTTCCTATTGTAAGAAAATATATTGAAGTGTTTCATGATGAACTTCATAGTATTCCTCCTAGTATAGAGGTTGATGCGTCGATAAAAATTACGCCTCAGGTGTTTCAATTATCCCAGAAACTGTATTGAATGGATATTGTAGAACATAAGATGATGAAGAAATAAATACATGAGTCTTTAGATAAAGGGTTCATATGCCTAAGATTGTCACCATGGGGTGAACATGTCCACTTCATCAAGATGAATAATGGGTCAATGTGACTTATCATTAGTTATCATGAGCTCAATAAGATCTTGTTGAAGAAAAAGTAACACATCCACAGATTGAACAAATAAAAGATGATATATGTAAAATGGGATAATCAACCTTATCATTTATGGGAATTTGTAGGAATATAATATTATTTGATTTTAAAAAGATGGGAAATGGAATCATAAAGGAAGAAACATCATAAATCCTTTTCAAAATGATTTATACACCATCCCTTCTGGTGATTGTATATGAAGCTTTGAGAAATAATGTAGGAATTAAAAATAATGAGGAATCTAAATGAAAAGTTAAATCCTTGGTGTTCACTATAAAAAGAAGGGGTTGTTAGTATTTTTTTCAAGGCTACCATTACAATCAAATCCTGAGTAAATAAATGAGTTGTTGGATGGTAAAAATAAATCAACTCTCCCTACCCACTCAGGAAGAAGAAAGATGTATCATGGTCTCATAGAAAATAATTTGTAGGAGAATATGAAAAAAGAGATTTATGAATATAAATCAATGATCTGTTATGTCATGAATTAATGGATAAAAGGAACATGTGTATGAGAAAAACTGAACTATTACCTATACCAACATGGAATTGAGAAAACATCACCACATACTTTTTTTCTTAAAATTAAATGATATCCATGTGAAAAAATTATATATGATTTTGGTGGATCATCTTACAAAGGATATACATATTATTTCAATTAATGGGGATTTATCACTGGCTAAACATGCATTGATATATATTATATAAGAAGTAAGGATTCATTGAGTACCACTATTGATTGTATCCAATCAATATTTGAGACTCACCTACATGATCTAAAAATGTATACAATATTCTCTAGATACTGTTTTGAACTTGATCATGTGTAACCACACTCAAAATGATGGCCAATATTAGAGAATAATCCAAAAACATGGGAACATTTTTAGATCATTATAAATTGAATTCAAAGGATGATGGGTCCAACATCTTTATCTAGTAGAGTTCTCATACAATGACTGTTTCCAATAAAGTATCCAATTGTCTCCCTGTGAATCCCATTATGGGAAGAGGTGCAGAACACCTGTATGTTCAGATGAAATTAGGAAACAAAAATTGATAGGACTTGAAATGTATTAAGAAATGTTGGATCATTCAGTATAAAATAAATGCTACACATATTTGGTAGATGATCTATGATTATAATAATTGATGAGACCTTGTGTTTGATGATGGAGAAATTTTTCGCTCCACATATCTCCATGTAATAATGTGATGAAATTTTGGAATGAGAGAAATCATTGTCCAATATATATTGACTCCATTGAGATTCTTGGTCACATCGATGGGGTTCATGTCGACTAGAACTACCAGTGAAGCTATATCATGTACGTGATGTTTTCGATGTATCCCACTTGATAAATACCATAAAACCCTTCACATGTACTTAAATGAAAAATTGGTTAAAATTAATTTAAAATTAATCTCATTAACAAAATGAGAAAATAAGGTTTTTAATTGAAAAGATCCATATATTGAAATGTTTTTATATTCCACTCCAGTTTCTAATTTATTACAATTAAATATATTGGTTTAAATGACATAAAATTTTTCAAATTATACTTTAAATGATTGAATATAAAATTTTACATGAAAAAATATTTAGATGAACATTATATTTTCAATTATATTTTAGTATTTCTAATTATTCATCTAAAGATGAAACACATTAGAAAAAACACATAAAATCATCCAAACTAAAATTTTATTTCATTATTTCAGTAATGAATTTTATTTTATCAAATATAACTTATAAATTTATTAGAAACAAATTTAAAAACTATTGGGCAATCAAAAGGATGAACAACAAAGTTTTTAGAAAAACAATTTTCTATACATAAAATTAGATGTATTATTATATCATGTCCAAAAAACATATATGATAAATGTTAAAAATTTAACCTAATATATATAACATATATATTTAATTAATATAATCCTAAAAAGTCAGTTTATTTATTTGTTGGTATAAAACACACTTGTGGACATTCTTATAGTTCTTCAGAAAAAAGATTACTATTATTTAAAAAATATTTTTATTTTCATTTATAAATAATCAGTAATCACAAAATTAATTATATATTCAATTTTGAAACATAATTTCATAATTTGGTTAATATGATTTACACCATCAGTTTGAATGTCTAGATTATAATAGTAAAAATTAATAAGAATACTCACTTGTACGCCTAAAATAAATGTGGTATATAATGTACACAACAGAAAATGGTATTTAATTTTATAAAAATCAAAATGTTTCATTTATTCCTAGTCAGAAATTAAATCATCCCAAATTTCAATTTAGGCTCGTTATATATGGTTGGACTTCTGAAATTACCATTATTGATATCCCACAGCGGAAAATGTATAAATAAATCTTCTACAAACAATAAATAAAGGGAATTGCATAGGTCACCTGAGATAAAACATAATAGGGTTTCATGTTGGAAAACATGAGAATCTTAGAATTAAATGACTATTATTTTATTATTTAGAGTGAGATAGTAAATTATCATGATAATATCAAGAATCACAAAAACATAAATATTTGATTAGTTAAAGGGTCATTAATATCATAGAAAACAATGTAAATGGTTGATTTTTTTCATTACAAATTATATTCATAGTGTTTAGGAATAACATTAATATCTAAAATATGAAGAAAAATACTTAATTGAAATATTACAGTTATAGAATTTAAATTTCATCCTCATAAAATTCCCAAAATTTCAATGTATATCCATAAATATAAATTTTATCATAAAATTTCATATAAACCCTAATTGCTTTCAGTTCTGTTAAACTCCAACTGAATATTAAAGGTTAATTTCCCAATATAAACTTACATAATGATAAACCACTAAAATATCCCAAAATTGATTTAATATATTGTGATCACATCAGTTAAAACCACAGAAGAAGTGTCAAAAAACGTGAATATATGGTTATCATTTGAAAAAAAAACTAGACTCACTTGAGATTCTATCACTTCACATGATTTATCAACATCAACTAAATGAGTAGAAAAATATTTTCCCACATCCTATTTTTTATCATGATTATTTCTACCTAGAGTAAGTAACACCTAAAAATTATTATAATAATTATCCAACTCATTGCAACTCAAGAATATTTCTATAGAAGGAAAATCTGTTATCTCATCATTTGATAGACTTGAACTCTTTTCCTTTCAGTCACAAACCATATGAAAAAACTTACGACACTAGTAACACATTTTATATCAAGACATACAATCCCAAAAATATAATTCACCACACATTAAATAAAAATAGGCTTACCTCTAGAATTATTATTTGGTTGCTTCCTTATTCCCATCTACCTTTTCCCTTTCTTATTCTTATCATCTTATGGAATGTATGTTTCTAAAATCTATATTTAATGATTATCATCAAATTAATCGATTTTTGAAAACATCATAACACTTATTAGTCCTAATATATTAATAGATATGGTATAAATCCTTATAAAAGTCTATATATTTTAATATAAATATCCTAAATAAAATTCGAAAAAAACCATTCAAATGTTGTTAATATTTATTTATACAATATAATTGAATCATCATCATTTCTCTTTAATTCCACATGTTTTTTCCATATTTTGTAAAAAAAACTTAAGTAAATATTAATGAAGGAAGGTGTTTTGAAATAATTATCATTCCATGGAATCAATTCCTTACTTTTAATTTTTATTGTTAACAATGGAACACCATCTGTCAACTTTACCTTCAAAACGATAAATAGAATGAATTACCTTTTGACATTCCAATCACACCCAAACATCAAATATAATCTATAAGTAATATCAATCCATTGGTTACCACATGGCTATATTACCAATAATCCTTGGAAATATTGCCTCAGAGAATTCTCTTCTATACAGATATTCCTTCACAGTATACTAAGTTCTCCTCAAGCCTGGATACCACAATTTATAGTGTGAATCAAATTATTTATCTTTATAATAAACTCTTTTATTTAAATTCAAACACTATAAGGATACTGATTTGGAAGGACATTTTTCATTAGATTCCTTCCAAATACAACATTTCTATTTACACGTTGTAAGACCATTTGGAATAAGTATATATTTCATGATGAAATAATATAATATTAATGTGATACATCATTTCATTACAAACGTAATGTAAACTCTTATTAGTGGATTGTATTAACACTTTCATAACCTATAATGTTGTAAAAAAAATTAATTTTTACCAAATGTAATGACATGACTTAAAAATTGCGTATTCTATTTATTTTAATATACAATTCTCATTTAAGTATATTTTCAGTTTATATTTTTAGTGAAATTTGAAAAACCCTTACAATAAAAAAACTATACATAATTAGTGGAAACTTTTACTCATTATACATTATTAAACCAAAAAAATCATTCTGCGTTGAAAAATGGATTCATTCCATGATATAACATTACAATTATCATCTTGTCCCCACCATTTTTCTTTGATATCCTTTAACCAAATAATTCTTATCAAAAAATTTGGATGACCACAAAATTATTATTATGGGATAGATAAAGGAATAAGTCCATTAAAACATGAAAATTAATTATTTAACATTTCCTTTTCATTAAGACCATTAATAAAAAATATTTTTCTATAATAAAACACTTTTTTTCTCCATGAAACACATAAAAACCATTAGAAAAACAATTAATACCCTTTATGAGACATAGAGACCCACAAAATAAATAACCTTTCAATTAGAATAACCACATGGATGAATTATAATATTATTAGTTTCCAATTAATTAGCGATCTATAATGGGAAACACCCATCATATAAGATATATCAAGATCATCAGTGACTAATAATAGGGATCAACAAATCATATAATCTATATTGAGATAACCTATTTACCATATGATATATTAGGGCTCAAAACATAAAATAATAATTTTTATGCTCGATCATTCTGTATAATTCTCAGGTCCCACTTCGCCAATAAAAAATTGATCCTAAAACGCTTTGGAAAACATCTTTAATACAATATGAAAAATCATTCTTATAAAAATAACATTCTGTTAAAAAATTTCATTACAAAAAACCCCATAAATAAGGGAAGAGTGTTTTTTATTGAATATAGTATGAAATATTTTAATGGATTTTATAAACTAAATAATTCTCACAACTATGGAAAAGTTATTGTCATTGCGTAAGTTATGAATAAAACATCATATATTTCATCAATGAAAACATTCCATTTAAAACATGTAAAAATGTTACTTTTTTAAATCTATTGAATGTAAATAAAAATAGACATAAAATTAGTTTTATCATTCTTTTATATATATGAAACAATATAATGAATATTAATATGGATAAATGATTTGTAAATTACACCATTAAACATTCATGGTGTTTAACAGAACATTAAACTTTCAAAAAATAATCCCCATGAAGAACCACATTTAACAAAACATAATTATAAATAAATTAATGAAATTATCTGTGATAGGGGGATTTATATACACCTAATAATAGAAGAAATGTGTATAACATTATGAATTTTCTCAATGAATGTAAATTGACACAAATACCTTACCATGCTTTACAAATCATCACAAAAAATCTTTATATTCCTAAATAATAAACATTGTTCAATTATTTAATTTATTTATATCAATATTAAAATTAATTATTAATTTTATATCACTCAATATCATGTTATAAAAATTACTTAATTATTCAATTTTATGCCATTGTTTTTGACTATATTTGGTACTTGACTCCAAAATAAATTTGGTATGATGTCAAAAGTAAAAGTGGTCATAATTTCATCATATATAAAATAATATTAACTAAATAGTGATAAATATTAATTATTAATTATACTTTTTTATCCTTTTATTAAAATTGTATATGAATAATGAACTATATTTCAATCATGGGGATGGTAAGTCGTATGTATGCACAAGTAAAACTTTCATTTTTCAATGATAATTATGGAAATAAGGTATGTATCATATTATCCTTAAATTATGATCATAATATAATTAATATAATATTAATCATTAATATACATATAAATTTATATCATCCACATGACGTGGTTATGAAAAACAAAATATGTTGCTTCTTGGAGGTGACAGTTCACAAGTACGCACATATGACATTGTCATTTTTATTTATAAAAAAATGTAAGAAAATTAATGATATATTATATTTTCATAATGATTAAAATTTCATGAATTTATTATATAATATTTAATTCCATAATTTTTACTATTTATGTCATATGGTTATGGAAAATGAATTATATCAGTTCGTGAGCCGGTGATTTGTGTTATACATGAATGATAATTATTTTCCCATTTGATGGAAGGGCAATTGGGTTTAAGTGATTGCATTAACATAATAAAATAAAAGTATACTTATGATAAATTATTTATAATTCCATCATTGTTGAGGAATATTTCATGGAGATGGATGCATAAAAAATAGAGACACCAAAGGAAAAAACTTCATTTCTTCGGAAAATCTCTTTTGTTTAAAACATTAAAACTAGTAAGGGTGTGTTTATTACTAATATAAGTGAACTCTATTTTTTGAATACATTCAATTAAATTATTTTGAGATATTTTTTCTAATCTAAATAGGTTTTAATGATTGATAAAAATAGAAGAATATCATCACTTTTCTATGAGATTATAAGGGCACTCTTGGAATTCATCAAAATGTTAAATTAATATAAATTATATGTATGTTAAAAATGGATTGAAATTGATTTATTTATAATATATGACTATATTGGGTCTAAATAAATCAAAATATATGTTATCAACATTTTTAATACATGTCTTTTGTCTTTAACCCTTATTTAACCTTATTAATTCATAATGTGAAAATATGAGTTTTTACTCCTTAATGGTTAACATTTTAAATATAAATTTACAAAAGAGACACAAATGGATCACTGATGACATATTAATCTTTCTACTAATGTTTTTTCAAAAAATTAAAATTCTATAAATTTTAAATCATTAAATAAAATATTATTTATTTTAATAATATCATTTTTGCCAATTTTGACACTATTCATTACTTGACTTTTAATAAATATTATAACAATATTATATTTTAGAATGAACTATTTTACCACATCACTAACATGTAAAATTCATGTATAGAATTACTTAATGATGCTAATTGACTCAGATTATATTTATTTTAATAATTTTGATTTCATTTATTTTATATTTACATTCATTAAATAATTACTACATTCTCATTCTGTAATCCATTAAGGAAATTAATTATCTCCTAAATATTACAAACAAAATTCCATGTTTATGATTAATATAATATAATTTAAATAAAAATTTATACTATAACTTATCCCCTATAAAACCCCATATTAAAAATATGTTACTTGTTAAAAATAAAAGAACAAATAAATTGACGTTTCATTAAATAAAATACTAAAAATTGATTAAAATCATCCACGTGGATTCAAGATCTCATGAAATCAGAACCAATATTATTTTGGTTAAAAATAATTCATTACGTAAAACAAGGAGAAGTGTTTAAAAATCATTTTAATAATTTTAATATTATTTTATTCCTTAAATACACGATTTAACCTTAATTATGGCAATAAAAATTACCAAATACAAAATTTATATTATCCAAAATTGAATGGATATATTTATAAAAAATTTAAAATTTTATTGAAAATATAGAATCAATTATTCAAATTTAAAAACACAAAATCAGATAAAATTAATTAAAAATAAATCATATTGATAGTATCAGAAAAAGGGGATTTAATGTGAAAATGATCAAAATATTGAAATTGTTTTATAGAAAAATTCAATGTGAAATTGATTCAAATGGTCAAAATTTATTGAATGATATATAATTGAAATAATTATTATTTAAAATAAATTAAAAATAAAATCTATCATTCTAAATTATTTAAATAAAAAAGAAGTTTTCATTTAAAATTCAGTATTTTTAAATATTCATCAAAACATGAAATATATTAGAAAAAAAATTTAAACACAATATTTTATATTAATCATTAAAATAATAATTTTATTATGTAAAATATAATTTATAAAATTTTCATAACTATGTTTAAAAGAAAATTTCCATCAAAAGGATTCTAAAATGCTTTTTTAGAAAAATACTTCTTTTATTCATAAAATATGATTTTTTCCTTATATCATATCAAGAAAATAGATAAGAGAAATATGAAACAATATATTGAATATTTATAATTTATATATTTCATTAATTTAATCCAAAAACTTTTATTTTTTTATATATTTTTTTAAAATACATTTGTTCACATTTAAATAGTTTTTTTCTAAAAAATGGTTCCTTTTAATTTTAAAATGGGGGTTTTCATTTATAAATAATTGATTAGAGAATAATTAATAATATATTTGTGTAATCTATATTTTAAAATTTCTATTAATACTTGTCATTACATCCATTTAAATGATTATGTTGTACTTGTAAAATTTAAATAATAATTTTTTTGGTCCACATAACCACAATGTGGCATATCATGATTGATATCAAAGAAAGTATTTCATTTTAGAAGACATGGGATGCTACAACTATACCCAATTTATGTGATGACATAAATGAGTGCCAAAAATTTTGTAATACACAATTATTTGAACCTCTCATATGACTATCATCAGTATTGGAAACAAATCAGGGATATATTTTCCTAGACGACTACTACCTTTGATCCTCTAGTGGAATTCTTGGCAGGAAAAATGTTTTTAACGTTTAAACATAGTGGCTATCTCAATAATATCTGTGTAATCAATTTTTTTTTGTATTTTATCTCGACTCGCATACCATTATGGTGAGAATATGACTACTCTATTGATGCATTATGTTTGGTGATTTTGGTGTGCCCTTTTTTGTATTGTTATAATAACACCTTCATGGGTTATACTTACACATTTTATATTATATAACAAAAAACCGACCTATCAAATATTATTTGTCAGACTAGGATTATGAATAGAATTCTTGTTTTCAACATACCATGGTTTTTTCCAGGTGTTTCTTTTATGTTACTTCTCATATGTTGTCAACTAGTTAAGAGGTTTTTCACGTTTTAATGGACTTATATTTATCACATTACATAATTTCATGTACTAATAATTGAACTCTTCTATGGGATATATAATAAGAATGAATTTACAATATGGGTGGTTTTTCATTATGTATTGTCCTATCTTATAAATATTTATGATTAAAAATATACATGTACATTATGATTAATTCTATCATGCATGTGATCTAATAAAATTACTCTCCTTTAAATCCCCTGGGATAATGGAGGTAGGCATATATTGTCACATATGTATTACCACTAACTGGTTGGGCCTAGATGAGTCGGTTCGTGACGTAACATACCCTTCTTAAAAAACACTACTATTTTATGAAAACCGTAATACTATTTTACAACATTATTAGTTATATCTGAAAAAGATTTCAACATATAATCTTAAAATAATGAATATAGAGTTCCTAAATGCATAATTTTTTATCTATAAATTTATCAAATCATTATCCAAAGCATCAGAATTAAAACATAACAAGGTACATTATACATTATCATATAATATAATGAATCAACTAGAATTTTTATTTTATCTGAAAGATAAAGAATCATGATATTGTAATCCTTTATCAATTAAAATCAATCTATCCACCATATATTCATTTAATTTCGAGTGAATATTTTTATGAAATAGAATTTGGTCAAAATATAAAAAACTTTTCATCACATGTGATATTTTATACTAATTTTTTAATGAAAAACTAACTATTTAAATCTTATGATCTGGTGTACTATAATTCCACACATATATTTTTAATTCACATGAAGATAATAAGTTACCCTATCATCCTAAATCAACAAACTACGAAGTTCTTTCATTGAATCATCACTATAAGTAACAAATTCTCAAATTCATATTTGAACAGATAACACTAGATCATTAACCAGTAAACTTATAAATTCTATGAAACATTAACTTCATCACATTATATAGATAAATTTAGCTATTTTAAGTTAACATAGTTTATTTCCTAGATATCCAAGAAAATCTTTCAACCAACTCATGGTAGTAAACCTATAATAGATTGAATATTTTCATTCAAGTGAAATTTGTATGATATTGAAACACATCCATTAAGTTTAGTTTATAATGATTTGAAATTTAGAAACACTTTTCTCAAGGAATAAAATCAATTTTATCCAAAATTCACATTTACTAAATTTTATATATAGATTCAGTTATTATAAATTCCAAAAAACAATCATTATTTAGTTATCATGTTCCTCATTCCTTTTATATTGAATAATAATTTCATCAATAAGAACACAGACTTATATTTCTAAATTACCTTGTAAAACTATATATATAAGATCGATAAATATAATGGATCCATTTTCTAACACAAAATGAAATAAAAATCATAATGACCATACCTATTAAAAATCAATTATGAATTTATTTTCATTGAACATTAGATAGTTATACCTAGACATGTTATTAATATTTAAAATCTATCTTATCACACTAGAGAAAATCAAAATAGTCGACGATTTCTGAAAATATATAGTTATTTATAATAGTGATGTTATTGGGTGATCAATAATTAATTCAACATCTCATGGAACAGTCTATTTTTTTATAAAAATCATGGATAACCCATGGTGTAGTTATAGTGTAGATGAATCCCTTATCAAGAAATTATTTTATCTTAATTTTCATTTCTATGTGTTTTTCTAGTCCTATTTCATTTGGGGGTTTTGAAATAATATTATAATATCTCATTATGTTAGTGGTAAATTAAACCAATTAATTTTGAATAACACTATTAACGTCATCAAAAAACATATCTAAATATAATCTAGCTAATTGAATATCACTCCCTTCTTGAAAATAATATGTTCATGAAAACATTCACATCAATATTTTATTAATTTATCATATTATTAATATGCTATGAAATATATGAATTAATTATAATTTAAAATTTTAATCTCAATATGAAAATTAATTTAATTAACTATGTAATAAATTTTATCCTGACAAAATTTAACAATCTATACCCAAAATAAAATCATACACTACATTTAAAAATACATTAATGGTTTTAAGAAAACCAATTCAACATCGGATAATAGGAATATTTAAATAAATTCTCATTTCATTACACCAACCATAAACACTTATACCATGAGTTTTGGTTTCATTTATTTATAGATTATATCAATTTTATTCCAAACATTACCACATATAATAAAACATAAAGACCATAAATCAAACATCAAATCGGTATAATATGAGTTACATATTAATGTACATATTTCCACATCATTTGAGGGACATTGATCATCTATATTAGTATAAAAATGTGTTTTTTTACCATTTTTTATTGTTTTGGTTATTCCTACATTTATTAATAGAAATTAAACATGGGATAGAATAATTTTACAACACTTTGTACATTAAACATCTTAATACTAGCTGATAAAAATTTTCCACATTACTTTTCAAATGTAGACTCATTTCCTCACTGTAATAAGCATAATAACCAAGCTTAGCACATCAATAACACATTAATGATCATATCGAAAATTCTATAAAATATATTTTACCATATTCTTATAATTATTTGGGATTAACTATACATTTTTTTTCTTAAAAGTTCCAATAATTTCCATCGTTACTACTTTATACTAATATCTTCATGAAGTATCAATGTGTTTGAAGACATAATCTCAACATTTTTAGTTGAACCTGAAACTTCCTCATTACAATTGAATATAAATATTTTCATCACAATTAAAAAATGTTGTTTCATATGTATGTCAAATCCATCAAATTTACTCTCGTGGCTCAGAAAAAAATTTAGATCATAGCCGACAAGTCTGGTAAAATTTTCTTCTTAATAATCCATTTATACATCTTCCAATTTTCATTGAATCCAAATATTTACTATCGATACTCAATTCAATAAATTTATGAATATAATTTTCATCAAAAAATATTTAACTATTTTCAGGTCTATGGTATCAATCTCATCATTTTCAATAGAATTCATAATCAATGGGACTATTGATCAGATTCACCTCTATAATTATTAATAATAATAATTACCTTATATTTTATTAATATCCAAAAAATTCAATTTATTCTTAATGTAATTTACCCCTTATTGATTTCTCACATGTTTTTAGGATATAATAAAATTTAAAGGGTCTTGTTTCATGAAATGGTCCACTATTGAGATGTTAAACTATGAAAGATTTAGTGGTTATCTTTCATAAATGTCACCAATAATATCTTATTTACACTATGTTAACATTATCACAAAATATTATGTTATAACCATTCAATGATGTTGATTTGGAAGGTTATTATCCCCTTATGGATACATAATCTCTTCAGTTTCCTCAGTGAAGATCCATTATGATCCTTCAGAAATTAGTTGAAAAAAAATTTAAACCACCAAAATATATTTCATTATAAAATAATGATAATTTTGAATCTCATAATAATCTATTCAAACTATCTATTTACCTATAACAGTATACAAACCTATCCCTAATACCAACTATAATGATCTATTCGATTAATAACACATAAATATGAGTGTAATTTCAATTATTTTACTTTATTAATTTAAAATAATCATTTAGGTTTTGTTGTTTATATTAATTAGTAAATAAATTCATAAAAATAAGCACTTATACATAGTGTACTTCTTTTCCCTGAAATATGGGAATTACATTTACACACATGTTTTCTTTAATATATTTTTTTTTCATTTAAGACAAGTCTAAAGTTAAAAGTATTACTCAAATCTAGATCATACTATTCTTTATATCATATGAAAAAATTGAAAATAATGCATGAGCACAAAGAAAAATATTATGGGAACTAAACTTAATGAAATCTCATTAGGAAAATGAAATCATTAAGACCCAGTATAATTTCAACCATTTAAAAAAAACCTTGAGCACATTAATAAAATATTTCTAGCTATAAAAATAAAAAGTGTATCAATGAAAAATTTTACTAAAAATTATTTTTCATATGAATACTAGTATTGAATCAGGATCCATTGTTGAACACATAAATACATTTCGAACCATTCACAATTAAATTTTTTAATCATTTGTAACCATGAAAATTAAATTATTTCCATAAAAATTCTTTTTTGAAGGAAAATATAGTTTTTTTGGATAATCATATTCATAACCTATGATAACTATTTTTTAATCCATTCTAGAAATAATAAATCCTAGAGTATTATATAAATGTAACCAACATGAATATCAAAATTATTTTTTACATCTGGTGTCTGAATACATAAATAGTATATTAGAGATATATATCTAGATAACTCATCATCATGAGATATATATAGGTCATTCAACATTATCTATAATTACGAAGCATAAGATAATAAATAAATAAAATTTTAATATTTCATTAATCAACATGAACCCCTTGAAAAACTCATTAGAATCATTAGAAAAAATATTCATTTTTTAGAATCATATATTATTTTCTTTAAATTCATCTAAAAATGAATATTACTATAAAATAATGAATATGATATACAATGAAAACAAATGTTATGTAATATAGTAATCATGAAAATGAATAATGCATATGGCTATGAGAAAATGTGTTATAGTTTTTTGCGTTTAAATTTTTTCATTTTTATACTTTTGTTATATATAAAAAACAACCCATTTTGAAAACATTTAAAATATAAAATTTTAAAAATGTTTAATGAAATTAAAATATAATATGAAATTATATTTATAATATTTTTATTAACAAATTTTTATATTCAGCACACATTAAAAATATCTACATTGATGAAAAAGAGTTAGAAAAAAAGGATGTTCACAAAATCTCTTAATTTATTTATTCTCTTCATACTTATATTCTATATCATTTTAATATGAAATTTATATTTGTTATTTAATACATTAAAACATAATTTTTTTATTCATTAAATTATCATTATTCCATATATTTAATTTTTTTGTATCACGACTCATCCTTGGGACCCGTGTCATTACTACCCAAAGCCCGCCTTCCATAGGCCAGGGGCTGGCGACTAGCACCAAAGGTGCAATTCTCTAAAACTGGGAAGGAATTTCCTTTATAAATTATAAACACAAACAATAGAGTATAAGATAGAAGCAAAACAGTAAGTAAAAATTTATACAAAATGAGTGTTGAAAAGAAATGTGTCCGGAATCACAAGCCCAACTGTAAAGTAAAAGTACAATTGAAGAGGAAAAAACAGCTGAAAGGTGTGAAGCAGCTCATGATTCATCCGCGTGAGATCCTATCTAAGGGGGAGATATAGATAGCCTCCATTTCATGACACATATATTTTTCTCCTCCATGTACCATCACACAGTGTGGTCCACCTCCGAGTATCGTCTTATCCTAGTCCACTCAGCCTCGGTCAGTGCTGTCCACCATCTGCAACCAACACAATGAGGTGCAAGCATAGCCCATGTAGGGGTGAGTATAACGATACTCAGTAGGGACCCTGAGACCCACAAGGTATCACAAAATAAAAAAAGTATAAACCACATGGTTTGAAATCTATAAATAACCACACTTAGGTATATGCCTATACATATAAATATGTTATCAAGTAATCCATCTCATTCATGAGGTAAACAAAAAAGTTACTGACTCATCTCAACTAGGATTTTTATTCACATTGTCAAAACCACAACTTCTAGATAACTCCTCCTTTATCGAGTATAATGGGCCTGCAACCAACTACCCGGTGCTTTCCACTAACCATGGATTGTTGAGGTACTCCTCCAATTGAGTACTGTGGGTCTCTGTGCTCACACAGAGGTGCTCCCCACTGTGGGTCTGCCACCAACAACTAGGTGCTCCCTCGAAAATCCTATAGAGCTAGTCCTGCTATCGAGTACCGCGGTTCTACCTCCAACTACCAGTTGTGCCTCCGTCGTGGGTGTGCCTCCAACTACCAAGCGCTCCCCACTTGACTAGTCAAATCCCTCCGAGTCGAATCGGTCAAGCTGTCGTCATGTCTCAGCCATCTATAAGGCCTCCATACTACACTCACATGTCTTTGGGATGGTCTGCTCCACGTGCTATAATTCGATACTCCATCATTCATGAAGTCCCATAGAGAAGTATCTCAATGGTCCACCTCATCATAGGGGTTTCAGAGCAATAGACGACGCGTCAATCGATGGTACGGTCTGTGAGTTATAAGCATTTTAGTCCCAGGGGACTGGTTGGATTCGTTTACGATCAATCCTGAATGTATCTCAAAATTACACCGAACTATAATGGGGTATACTCAAAGGTATCGTCGGGTTCCAAGAATACCAGTGATGCTGACGGTTCGTCAAATGGACGTCCGGTGCAAATGTTATCACCAAATAATGTAAAGGGGTTGGTAATGGGCCTAGGCCCAGTCCGACCCGATCAGATCGACTCGGCCCAACCCAGACTGGGCGGACACGGTCTGGGTCTGTCCGACCTAATGGGTGGGTAAAACATCAAGGTTCAGACCAGTCCACTTTTCCAGATCCATCGGACTACGTGGGTGGTTCGTCCCAGAGGCCGCCACGTAGAATGCTTGGTCCGGAGGCCGGGGCTGGTTCAGCCAGCGACGTCGCGAGGGATTCCACAAGCCATATCAGAATGATGGAAGGAAGGAAGGGCACCGAGGGGCCATGTGTGGTGTGGGCAGGGCGTGATCAGGCCGAGCGGGGCGTCAGGCATGCTGCATGGGGCATCAAGCCGGGCGCGGGCAGGCCGGCGGGGCGCGCAAGAAGCCATGGGCTAGCCAGGCTGGCAGGTTCTGTGTGGCTAAGGCCAGGGCGGGCCGACGGTGTTCGACCTGGAGCATCGGTGCACCTAGGGGGTGGCAGAATTCACTGAGGCCATAGTTAGCACAACCATTTTTATTGCCGCCTTCATTGATGTCGCCTCATTTCCATGTAGAAAAAACATCACAAAAGTTCGGAGGAGGGATTCAGGCCATGTTAGGTTGGCCTGCAACCTCAACATTTAGAGGTGATATCAATTGATTCATCAAAATATAATAGTGAACAAGAATTTCATACAAACATTCACATAGATTCATTTCAAACGAAGATGTGGAAAAGAAAGGTATATTACTCAAAGTAAACCCCCTAACATTTGATTTTCGGACGTTGATGGTGAAGTCACAGAAAAACGATGGAGTTTTCACTTGTCACGTCCACCTCACTCTACCACTCTTGAATATGCACGGTGGTGGCGGAAGACGCTGCATGATGGTAGGTGTACGAGAAAGAAGTCTGAGGAATAAGTTTGTGGAATATCGTTGTTGGCGTTCTTCGTTAGGAGAATGGTCCTTCTTTGGGAGCTTTCTCTCAATGATCCTCTAATATTCTTTTTCCATCAAATGAGAAGATTTCCCCTCCAAATAAAAGATTGATTTTTCTTATAGATTATTTAGTTTAAAATTAAAAATTTGCTGATTAATTAAATGAGATGACCCATTTAATTAATGGCAGAAGTTCTCATAATAAAATATACATTGGCTCCATTAATTAATAGTGAGGTCAAGAGTTTCTCCCCAGTTAAGGGTGGTTTGAGGAAAGAAGAGTCTCACCCTCATTACTGAGGGAGAGTTTAGAGGCTTTCCTCCCCTCCCATGAGTAGGGTTTACCCACTGTGTGGTCCCCACCACATTAATCCTCTCATGATAGGTTTATTTTTGGTGGGCCCCACCACTATATAATTTCATGTGAGGTTATGGCTCGATGGCCCCACCTCCAAATGGAAGATCAAATAAAATAAATTGTAGATACACTTTATTTTATAATATTTTTTATGAAACCCCCAAAAAATAACTTCTATTCTTGACTCACTCCTGTCGAATTCAAAGTCTACTTAAGCGAATATCAGCACTGCTAGTTCAACGGTGCCCTCAGATTTCAATTTTGAGCACCAGATGAATAGTTATAAAAAATCACTCATAGTTTTACATAACGTACCCTAACAAAAAATCAAAAATTGATTTCGGGCACACTAACACTTGGAATAAAGCACCGTAAACTTTTGCAGACTCGTAAAATTCTCAGGTATTAAAAAAATAAAAAATTCCCACTGGATTTTCGATTCTTTACATTCTCCTCAACTCAGGGCATTATGTCCCCGTATGTTACAACCCGAACTAAGGGAACATGTGTGGGTACTATGCTTTCTTCTGAGCCTCCCGCTCCCATGTGTTCTACTGGAGGTTCTCGTGATCTCAAAGAATGTTCACCATAGGTATCGCCCATCCATGTAGGACCCTCTATTGTCGATTCTTAATTTCCACAGGGACCTCCATAAAAGTCGCCCCATCGTCGACGTCCAACTCTCCATGGTCGATGATGTGAGTAGGATCTTGCACATATCTCCTCAACTATGATACATAGAAGACGTCGTGCACCTGGTGAAACTAAGGTGGAAGATCTAAGAAGCATGTCACCTCACCAATTATGTTTAGGACTTGAAAAAGTTTTATGAATCTCGTAGATAACTAGCCACCATGGCCAAATATCTATAAACCATATTGTGTTGATACATGTAGAAAGACGTGGTCAGCATTTTCGAACTCCAGAGGTCTCTGTATTCCCTCAGCATATGAATTCTTCCTGCTCTTTGAAGTCTTCATCTACTCCTGGATGATCTTCCCCTTCATTGTTGTAGCTCATACCATCTCTGGCCCCACTAGTGCTAACTCCCCTAGGTCTGTCCCGCACAATGGCGATCTGCAATGTCAACCATCAAGGGCTCAAAAGGTTCCATCACGATGGTGGATTGATAGTTGTTATTGTATGAAAACTCCCCGAAATGTATGTGATTCTCCCAGCTGTGACTGAAGTAGAGGAAACAAGCATGCAACATGCCATTAAATGACTGAATGGTCCGCTCGGTTTGACCATCTGTTTGAGGATGCATGGTGGTGCTCAGATGGATTTTCATTCCGAAATCCTCTTGAAACCCCTTCCATAGCCAGGATGTAAACCGTGCTTCATGATCAGAGACAATAGATGATGTTACTCCATGTAGGTTCACAATATTCGGAATATAGAGGCATCCCAAGTTGTCTACTTATCTATGCTCTTTAATCAGTAGGAAGTGGGACGACAAGGTGAGTCGGTCAACGATCACCCAAATCGTGTTTTGTCTCCTATATATACATGGATAACTCGTCACGAAGTCCATAAATATCCCATCCAACTTCCACTCGAGAAACTCTAAATGCTGATCCAAGCCTACTGGAGCCTGGTGCTCCATCTTCACTTACTGACCATTGAGGCACCAAGAGACAAACTCTGCTACTACGTTATACCTGGACACCAGTTCTTCTGTCGTAGGTCCTGGTACATCTTCACCCCTCCTAGATGTACTGCTAGAGGGGATGCGTGGAACATTATCAACACGTTCCTCCTAAAGTGACATTGGTACAACAGTACGTCCTCTGAAGATGATGACATGCTCCCCACTTTCAGAAAATCCATCAGCTGCTTACCCTGTGGATATCTGAGCCCGTTGTGTCTTGCAATCAATGTCTCTACACTATGCATCAATGACTCGCTGACGAAGTGGGAGAGTGACTATAAGAGATTGTATAAAGGCTTCTCCATCTCTATCCACAAAGGATATCTGTAAATCATCAAGTTTCTCGGTCGCCTCACTTAGCATATGTATACCAGTTCTCTAGCTAATTGCATCTGTAATAACATTCTCCTTCCAAGGAGTATAGAATATCTCTAAATCATAGTACTGTCAAAACTCAAGCCATCGTCGTTGCCTCAGTTTTAGGTTCTTGTGCAAGAAAATATTCCTAATACTCATGTGATCAGAGAACACGGTAAAATGATCACCCATCAGATAGTGTCGCCACATATTCATGGCGAAGAATACATCTGCTAACTCTAGGTCATGGGTACCATAGTTCAGATCATGTTGTCTCAGCTGCAGAGAACCATAACTGATCACTGCTCACTCCTACATTAGGATACACCCGAGTCTGGTCCCTAAAGTATCACAGAAGACTATGTACCCTACACCTTCCTCTAGAAGCCTCATGATGGGGTCACTAGTTTTCCTCTACCTCAGCTCTGGAAAGCTCTGCTGGCATCTCTCCAAACACAAAAATGGTTTCCCATTATTCTTCAAGGCTTAATGGTGCTTCAACTCTGGATATGTATGGAACGAACCTCTGGTAGTATCCATCTAAAGGAGACATCCCTCTCCCATTGTGTGTGTGTGTGTGTGGGGGGGGGGGTAATCCCTCAAACATATTTTGAAAATATGTTTCCATGTTTTATCACTCTTGTTTGGAACTGAAAACTCAAAACACCTGTAGCCATTAGGGTAAGGCTATCCGACTCAAGAGTGATCGGCTTCACCCTCTTATGCATGAGTTTAATATGTGGTTCCTAGGTTTCCTTTTTTCCGACTAAATAAATCTTCATCCCAATGTTGTAGATAATCCACCACTTTTTTTCCTAATACTATCAATTTTTTATGAACTGTGGTTTCCCAGTCCATACCAAAACTAACCTCATAAGGCCTCGACACTGCCACCAAGAGGTTCCAACTGAAACTCTAGCCTCAAATTTCACATCACACCCTCAGCGTAAATGTGATTATCGAGTCTCCTCTTAAAGGTTTCACTAGATGTGAGGGTCAGGTCAAAGGTTTAACTAGAAACTATAGTACTGGGAAAAGATTCGTTGAAGGATTGAGTGATTGGTACCTATGTCTATTGATACGGAATCTAGTAGTAGACACAGTTCATACCTCGAATAATTCTTAGAGCCCTTGGGTCACACTGCTTGACCGCATGCAAATACTCTCTTCCCCTTCCAACCAACACCCTGAGTTTGGCGAGGAATACAAATGTGGGTGGTTTTAACATGTCAAAATGTAAACCACCTCATGCTGCTCTCCTAGCTTGGCTTCCTTGTCTGCTACCTTGCAGTTTTATATGTCCTTAACACATCTTCTTCTCGAAATATATTACACACTCAATTCTATGGGACTGGTGCCAGTTTCATGGTTTACCACTACTAATATTCACTAGTTGTAGTCTCTCTGCCCACGAACATTCAACCCACAATGTTTTTCTCAAGAATCTAGAGAAAATGTGTTAGCTAGGATGATCTAAAACATATCTTTATTGGAATTCCAAACCCCAATAAATAGATCAAAACGTATTCATCGAGTACTAGAAATGATCGGTACGCCTCGATGAATTCTAAACTACCAACATATCATCCTGAGGAAGCTGTAAAATCTCTAGAGAACTATCAGCCACCTCCTCAGTCCAGTCCTCAGCCGCCTATGAGTCGGCTTCGCCTGAGAACCTCATGGGTAACTAATTCTAAAACACATGGAAAGCACTAAGACGACATTTTTCATCTACTGGTACTGCCGATTTTAACTGTTGACCAATATGCAGTGATATAGCTAACACACTATGGGAATATACAAACTCGGGAAATGGTCCATGTATAGAATCATCATCAATATACTGAACAACCTCATGGTCTCTTATTGGAAAACACTAGTAGCTAAAATCACTAACTTCTCTATGGGTGTCTCAACTTCATGGAGAACTCTATTAATCGCCTCCAGCGAGTCCTCTACTGCCATGGAATATGTCTCTCCATGTAACCTCGGAGGCCTCTTCCACTGGAACTAGTGAAACACACTCAGTCGGTGTGCACCGTCTGCCAGTGTGGCTGGTTGAATATGATACCCAATGGGTGGTGGAGCTGTTGTTACACCACCTGAAGGTGCCAACATAGTATGAGGGAACTATACAGGATCCTCATCACTTGGTGGGTCATCATCATGTACTCTCTCAAAACTCTAACTGCCTGTCTGCGTGGAGGTGTCCTGAACAGATGCGACAAGGTGAAAATATTTATACCTAGTGAGCTGACCTGGTTGAGCTGAAATAAAGATAACAAACATTTGAAAAACACACATGAAATCAGTGTTTTCATGCACTCAGTCATAAGTCAGGAGTCAGTGTCCTGGTATATGGATACGACGGTTGTCGCATCAACACTGGACTCCCTAAACAGAAAACCACACTCATTTCCCTTATAATTATTGATTTATAGAAATCAAATATCAGATTCCAAAGTTCTATGGTAGAACCGACGTTCTTCGATAACAATTTGTCACGACCCATCCTTGGGACCCGTACCGTGACTACCCTATGATGGCCTTCCATAGGCCAGGGGCTAGCGACTAGAACCAAAGGTGTAAATACCTAAAACTGGGAAGGAATTTCATTTATAATTTATAAACACACACAATGGAGTATAAGCCTGAAGATAAACACTATGTGAAACTCTATAAAAAAGGAGTGATGAAATTTAAAGGGGTTGGAAATACAATCCCAACTGTAAAGTACAAGTACAACTGAAAAGGGACAAAAATTTCTGAAAGGTGTTATGATTCTACTGGATCATCCACGGGACATCCTACCTGAAGGGTAGGTAAATAAAGCCTCCACATCACTCCACGTATGCTCGTCTCCTCTGTGTACCATCTTGCCTTGTGGTCCACCTCTGGGGACAATCTAATCCAGGTCCACTCTGCCTGAGTCAGTGTTGTCCTTCGTCTGCAACCAACATAATAAGGGGTAGGCATAACCCGTGCTTGGGTGATTATAATGATTCTCATTAGGTACCCCAAGACCCACAATGTATAAAAATATCCAACAAGGATAAACCAAAAGGTATGAAATCAACATATAACCACACATAGGTATATTTCAATACATATACCTTACTTATCAAGTAATTAATCTAAATTATTAGGTAAACACCAATGTTAATGACTCAGTTCAACCAGGATTTTTATTCATATTGTCTAAACCATGACTGTAGGACAACTCCTCCTCTATGGAGTACAGTGGGCCTACTTCCAACTAGCAGGCACTTCCCACTATCCTTGGACTACTGAGGTACTCCTCGGATTGAGTACTGTGGGTTTGTCGAGCTCACACAAAGGCACTCCCCACTGTGGTTCTGCCGCCAACTACTAGGCGCTCCCCCTAATAGCCTACATAGATACTCCTCGTGTCGAGGACTGCAGGTCTTCCATCAACTACCAGGTGATCCTCCACCATGGGTCTCCCGCCCACTGCCAGGTGCTACCCACTGGGCTATTTGAAACACTCTGACTTGAATCAGTCCAGAAGTCATCAGGTGTCAGCGAGCTACTAGGTCGACGTACTCTGCTCGCTCCTATCCGAGAGGGTCTGATCCAAGAGCTACAGGTCGATACTCCAACTATCATGAAGTCCAACATAGAATTATCTAAAAGGTCTGCCTCATCATAGGGGTCTCATCTCAATAGATGACACGTTAATCAAATGAACGTTCAGTTAGTTATAATATTTTTAGTCCTAAGGGCCTGGTTGGATTCGTGTACGTTCCAACCTGACTATATATCAACATTACCCCAAACTCTAGTGGGGTATACTCAAAGGGACCATCACATTTCAAGAATAAATGCTCCACTGGCAGTTCTTCAAAAATACATCTGGTACCAAAGATTTGGTCAAATAAAGTAAAGGGGGACGGTAATGGGCCTGGGCCCGCTCCAACCCTGTCAGACTGACTGGGGCCAACCCAGACCGGGCGACATGGTCTGGTTTTGCATGGTCAAACCCACTGGGTCTGACCCGACCAATATGGTGGGTCAGCCCGCCAGGTTCAGCTCAGTCCGTAGGGTCCAATCCAGCTTATTGCAAGGGTGGTTCGGCCTAGAGCTTGCCGAATAGGCGGTTCAGTCTAGTGGCTGGGGCCGACTCAGCCAGTGAGGATGCAAAGGATTCCACGGGCTGTCTTTGGATTCCAAGAGGCCAAATGGTTGGCAGGGCGCCAAGGGGTCATGAGGGGAGTAGTCATAGCATAGGCAGGCCACGCGGGGCACTGGGCAGGGCACGGGCAGACCTACGGGGCGCGCTGGAAGCCGCAGGTAGGCTTTTTTGGTGCAGCTCTGCCGGCACGAGGTGGCAATGTTCGGCCAGAAGCATCAGTGTGCCACAGGGGAGGTGTAATTCGTGGATGCTGTAGGTAGTGCAGCCTTTTTCGTTGTCACCTTCATTATTGTCACCTCATCGCCTTGCGGAAGAGACATCAAAAAAGATCGGTGAAGGTAGTCAGCCCATGTTAGTTTGGCATGCACCCTCCACATTTAGAGGTGATAACAATTGGTTCATCATTGGAGAACGATGAAAAACAATTTCTTAAAAAACATCTCATTGATTCCCATAAAAAAGATGATGAAAATAATTTTATATTACTCAATGTAAACTGCATACCTTTTGATTATCGGTCATTGATGGTGAAATCGAGGAAAGAAGATGGAGTTTTCATTTGTCACATCCTCCACACTCTTCCACAGCTGAATATGCACGATAGCTGAGGAAGACGCTTCACGTTGGTAGGTTTTCGGGAAATAAGTCTGAGGAAGAAGACTGTGGAAGATCATTGCTGGTGTTCTTCATTGGGAGAATGGTTCTTTGTTGGGATATATATCCCAATGATCGTCTAATCCACATTTGACAAAAAATGAAAAGCTAGCCCCTCCAAATAAAATATTGTATTTTATTTTATATTATTGAGTTTAAAATACAAAATGTGGTGATTAATTAAATGAGATGACCCATTTAATTAATGGGGTTATTTTGGCATAATAAACTATGCATTGGATCTATTAATTAATTGCGATGTCAAGAGTTTCTCCCCTTTTAAGGGGGAGTTAAGGAATCAAGAGGCTCCCCATCATTAATGAGGGAGTGTTGAGAGGTTTTCCATTACTCCCATTAATAGGGGTTAAGCCTCATGTGGTCCCCAACACATTAATCCTCTAATGGGTGGTTTAGTTCAGGAGGACCCCACCACCATATCCTCTCATCAGAGGTTATGGTGCAGTGGCCCAACCTCTAAATGGCGGGTCAAATAAAATAAAATATTGCTACACTTTATTTTTTTAAATTTTTTACGTAAACCGAAAAAATTAACTTCTTTTATCAACTCACTCTCATCGATGTAAAATTATCTTTAAGAAAATTTAGGAGATGAATGTTCCATGGTGCCCCCAGATTTCAATTCCATGAACCGGTTCAAAAATAATAAAAACCCGCTCATATGTTTACTGAAAGTACCCTAACAAAACATGAAAATTGATTCCGGGCACACCAAGCCTCGATATCAAGTGCCATAAACTTTCACAGACTTGCTATATACCCATGTATTAAAAAAATCCATGGGATTTTAGGTTCTTTACAATTTCAATTATTTATTTACTAACTAAAATGTTTTAGTTCAAGTTAGAATTCTTGGGTTCATGTGGTTTTTAACATAAATAACATTGGTTCCTTGATTTCTAGTCAAATGGGTTATAGATATATTACATATAAATACTAAAAATGTTATAATTATGAGTTTTACAATTCTGTAAAATTTTATTACAAGCCATGTACTGCGGTAATGAAAAATGAATCATTTAATTTCCTAGAGATATTCATTTGTATATAGGCATGAATAACATTTTCATTTTTAGAGGTGTTGTGATATAAATTAAGCAGATAAAATTTTAAATGTAATGGATCTTAAATATTTTATAAAGATATTATTTAGTAATAATTTCCATCCATATTAAAATTCATGTTTGGAGAAAATGAAAAACAATCATACCACTTTGTGAAGGTGGTAATCTACACAATTGCACGAGTGACATTATGATTTTACAAAATATGAAAGGATTATATGGAAAATAACATATTACATTTTTAAAAATAATTATTATTCCATAAATAATACATATATTGATTTTATCTTTCATTTCACCAATCTATATGATACAGGGATGATAAATGAATCAAATCACTTCATGGAGTTGGTAGTACAAATTTATGAAGGACCAATGTTTCATTTCTCATATGGTAGAATAGGAGAGGAAAATGGTTATGTAATCAACATAATAAAATTTACATATAAGAATCATAATTTTTTATACAATAATTTGTTAATAATATTTTAATAATGAATAAGAAGAAATAAACATAAAATAATTGATTGAGAATTATAACTATTCTTTAGATAAACTCTCTTAGATGGAAAATTAATCGTTCTTAGGATTGACATTTGGTGATAAAAGTACTTCTATAACATATTTTAGGATGTTTTATGTAATTTATATTGGTATTTTTTTAGACAAATGGCTCAATGTTTTTTAATATGCATAGTGATTAGGTTCCCTTTAATTGGTAAGGTAAGCGACACACTTATAAATACAGAAAACATTTAAATATTTTAAATGTATTATTAAAATGAATGTTTCAAAAAATTGAAATGATAATATTATAAGGTAATTATTCGTATAAATTCAATCCTATAATTTTTTTATACGATTTATAAAACATTATTTAAGACTTTTAAACACGTAATTTAATCATTTAAAAATTAATATGTTAACAATATTTTTACAAGAGTACTGTTCATATTCACCATAAAATAAATTTAAATTATTAATAAATCATATCAGAAATATTACAAAAATTAAATCAATTTTACTATATTCAATTTCCATAATTTGAAATATTAATTTTAATGTAAATATGGAAATAATAATGAAAAATTTTTTTAGAAAGGTTCCCTTTTTAAAAAAATGATCCTTATCTAAAAATAATCTATAATAATAAATAAAATGGAATTAATTTGATTATTTTCTAGTTAATTATTAATAATTTCAATTTAACCACAATTCAAAATAGAATGTTTTTTTAAATACATACAAATAATAGTCAATTTCTTTAATAATATTTTCATTCACAATTCACCAAAAATATAATCATTTCGGAAAATTCACAAAAAAAAAATCAATATATATTAACTATGATGATTCCAAATATTTTTTCATTTTTCAATTTATATTTACAAAATAATTAAATTTAACATTTAAATATACCACCATAGAACATGGAAAACAAATTTAGTTAAATAAAAATACTTTTTTCGATTAATAAATTATATAAAAATTATTCTTATAACTACGATGAATATGAAACCATGAAATAAAAAATTATGAAAATAATATTTATTCATTTCTAGGATTAACTGGGTTTTCATGTACATAGTTAGATCTACTTCCAATACAATATTAATTTTGTTTTATTTTTTTCCCAGGTTTCTACATATATGATGGGTTCATGGATAAACCATTACCTGAGAATAATTATTAAATTAAATTAGAAGTGTTGTATTAAATCAATAAAAATTAACATATAGCTAATC
Organism: Viscum album; assembly: GCA_963277665.1. Classification (NCBI taxonomy): domain Eukaryota; kingdom Viridiplantae; phylum Streptophyta; class Magnoliopsida; order Santalales; family Viscaceae; genus Viscum; species Viscum album. Next base: position 1,488,039,513 of record OY728129.1, read on the forward strand.
CATTGTCATCGACATTGGATGTTAACCCATTTAAAACATTTTTGTGTGTATTATAATTTTTTATCTCAAGAAAATTCATGCAAACTAATTTGTAGAAGAATGTGAGAGATCCATTCATTGAATAGGTCCATCGGTAAGAGAGTTAAAAACAAAATTGTTGATAAGGAACTCACACTAATTTACACCCCCCCCCGTTGTCGATCCCCTTTCTTAGTGAATAAAAAATTGATATTGGAATTATAGTTACACTATTGATTTGATTATCAACAATTATAAGATTTAAATATTTGATCCTTTTCAGTTATCTTCTTAAGAATCAATAATATTTACACTTGGAAAACTCACATATATTTGTACTTATAATAATACATGTTCTAATAAACAAAATAATAAAAAGAAGAAGGAGATTAAAATTAAAAATAATTCAACCATATAAGGTAAATAATAATATGTTTCAAATTCAAAATGATAAAAATAAATAGAAATCATATATATTATGGAAAAAAGATCTACTTTTCAAATAAATTGCCAATTATATGGTAAACGTCTATTCCTTATATTATCCAACATGATATGGGGAAAATATTAACTTATTAAAATTTCAGAATAACACATATGATGATTCCAAGAATTTATACAATATTTTCATGAAAAAATATCCATTTATTTGTATGGTTGTATCTAGTAATTTTATAATGGGATCACCAATATTGAATAATATTTTTATAAGAGGTATAATAATATTGAAAAAAAATTGATGATCAAATATCACTCCAAGATATGTAAATCCACGAGTAAAAGAATTATATATGTTGAAAAAACATTCTAAAACTTTGGGAAGGTTTCGATAGAATCATTATAATATCATGATTAATCCTTTTAAAGTATATCCAGAAACCATCATATATTATAAGTAAAATAAAATTCCAGATTTTAAGTCAAAAATTATCTAACATGAAATCAATTTTAAAAAGGTAAATGATCTAAAAAACATATTATGGTTGAAGAAAACAATTATAATAATATTACGCTAATAAGTGGAGTATGTGATGATATACTATATTAATTAGAGGTAGAGAAAAATATCATCAATATTATAATTTTTGACCTAAATTTCAGACTAAATAATATCTAAAATTTTCAAATCAAGGATTCACAATAGTCATAGAGAAGAGTAACTACAATACATTGTTCTATGTAAGATATTTATAATAAAATACACTTATCAAATTAAAGTAACAGATTAGGAACATTTATTGATCATTCTAGAATACACTCAAACCAAAAGGTAATACTTATTCTAGGAAACACTATTTTTGTTAACATTGATTCAAAATACAGTGCATGTTTTAAATTAGTATTTCAAAAAATGTGTGTTCAGAGATCTGGTGAGGATCCTAGTACAAAATCAATGGGGGATAAATGTAAGCAAAATTTTTTTTACCGAAAATATACAACAATAATGGTAATTATATACAAAAACAATTAATTATACTATAAATATTATTATTTAGAGTTAAATAATAAAATTTATTAGCTTTATTTGATTTAATGAGAAATGTGGGAATACAGATTTGGTTTTTTTACGTCGAAAGCTAGAAAATAAAGATATAATGAATTAAGGAGAAGTAAGGAGGAGTATATGTAAATTAAAATTATTAATATTTTATAATATTATATCTAAATAAAGTATAAAAATATTTTAAATCATAGTTTTATTTTCAACAATAGTCGATATTTTGAGGATTAATTCTTGTTTGAAATTAAAAATAATATGAATAATGTAATTGTAGGAATAATTCTCAAATATAATATGTTATAAAATATGAAAAATTATTTTTCCATATTTTTTTTAAATAAATTAGAAAATTATTTCCCAATAATACCAAGAATGTTGATACACTAAATATTAGAAGCTATTTATTTTATTGTAGATAAGGAAACCCTATCTATTTATTCATAAAAGCCATGGGTTTTTTGTATAAATGTATTTTATGGTAATGATATTCATATGTGGATTATGTATTCACCATGAGAGGGGTGGAAAGTCTGTGTTGACAAACTTTTATTGAATATATTCAACATATACTCTTTCTTATTACAAGTTGATTAAACTAATGTTAACTTTTGAGATGTATTGAAACAAGCTAATTATTTTAAAGTTATGTTTTTTTCGATAGAATGTATTACATAGAAACCCCATATTAATAGAGAACATATCATCTAATGAATTTATGATACATTTTTTTAAATAAATTCAATATTGTTGCAAGATTTTAATGCTCACAACACTTGGTTTAAATGAAATATTATAATATATGAATGTATTGTTAATTAAACATGACATTTATATAATATATATTGAAATTGTAGGTAATAATTGTAATAAATAAGAAATTGAAATTATTTGGTTTACAATTTTATAAAATAAATAAAATAAAGATATTTTTTGTAGAGTTAATATTAGATCCATTCGAATGGAAAAATGATTTCTGAAAACTGAATTTTTCTAAAATAGTTTTTACTAACTATTTGTAAAAATTATTTTTAATTATATTGAATAAATATTGGAAAATTTATTTTAAATTATTAAATACATTAATGAAATTTTAATATCACAATTTTCATAGGGTGAACATTTAGTATTTTTATGAAAATTTCAAATTTTTAATGAATAATAAAAAATAATGAATTTTAATTGAAAACTACTTTTTCATTTAATTTATATATAATTCTAAAGTGTATATTAAATTTGGTTTAAATTTAATTTATTTTAATAATAAATATCTATATTAATAAAAATTAGTTCATTTTAATCATTTTCCTATTGAATTATTATATATAAACATCGTAAACATTTGAATAATTTCTCGTTGAAAAATTATTTTCTTATATAGTATGTGAGAATAATATAAAATTATATTTTTATTATTATTTGAATGGAATTGGTAAAAATGAATTTTATATTTATAATATTCATTTTTAATATTATATAGTAAGTTTAAAATAGTTTTTTAACAAAATTAAATGTAAAAATAGTTAAAACATTTACCACGGTTAAGGTAAAAATTGGTTTACATTTGAGTTAATCATAAACAAGAAGGTTTAAAAATTTCACAAAACTTTTCTAAAACCCATTGAATGGACGTACTTAGGCCGTATAATTTATTATACATGATAATAATCTATTTTGGACACTTTATTCGTGTGATAAATATTGGTACACATTTTCCTTTTCATATATTACATGTGTTGAAAACAACTCACATATAAAATTCCACCCCTATCCTATATTTCTTCACAAAATAAAACATTTTTTATTCCAAAAATAACTTTCCAAATAATGCACAAATTTCCCTCCGATTTTCCTATAATTTTTTTGTTCATGAATACATTTTATTAATACCATAGGTAGAATAAAATATAGCTTGTATGAGAAGATGTAAATTTCTAACTATGTGTTTTTTATTTTTCCTTATTAAAACCCCATCAAATCTTATTAATTTATTGTAATAAAAAGAAAAAATTATATATAAAATAGGTATATGTTTTTATGTTATGTGATGGAAATATATGCAACACTAATTCTATAAAATTTGAAATGGAAATGTCGCTATTATGTATGGTAGACTACAGCCTCACGAACAGATGTGACCTATTTTCCATTAGAAACACTCATGGTTGGTAATGATGGTAGACATAAATTATATAGATGAAATTTTTTACATAATTAAAAATATTCAGTAATGAAATAATATATAACATTTTACCTTCTGTTCATTAGGGGATATGATAACGTTGCTCTTGTATATGACGGACTATCGCCTCGCGAAGCACTGTCCTTCCTCTTTAACTAATGCTTTACATTGAAGGTAATAAGGATGATGTTGACTAGTATATGTGATATAAATAAAATAAATATTAAATGTAAGAAATAATAATGATTCTTAAATTTTAATATATCAATTTATTTCTTATATTTTGACTCATTGAATGATTATGACATCATTCATGTACATTCAGACTATTACCATCATGAAGCGATGTGACACTATTTTCATCATCACACCACATATATGATATATATATGTTTATTTAAATACATAATATTTTATTTTTGATATTATTTTTCTTTTTTAAATATTAAATATTACTTACTACATTGCCATAACTATCATCAAAAAATGGAAATGTTACTCATAGGTATTTACGACCTAGAGTCTTCATAATCATAAAATGTTACATTTCTAAAAGAACCCTATCATGATTGGTCATAATAGTAAAATTAATATATAAAATTCAAAATTTATATATTATTATGAATCTATATAAATTGTAATAATTTTCTATTAGTCCAATGGAATTCCTACAAAAGTTATCTTTGACAGATAAGTAAAATATCTTTGAAAACAATGATGTAAATTTAATTTATTATGTAATTGTATAAGTCATGGTAATAAATGAATTATATTTAATAGTAAAAATAAAATTGGTTAGTAATAATATATATAATTAATACATGTTTATTATTAAATAAGACAAAAATTTATGTGATGACTAGTACTCATTGTATAGGTTTCATGACTCACATTTACTTCCATGAGACATATTCCATATTCACCAATTATTTCCTTCATTATTTATGATATATGTCCACATTAATTTATTATACCATGAATCTATTTATATTCATGATATTTCTTACTCTATTTGATGTTATTTCTTTTATGTGGCCCATTATTTCGATTTTCCAAAGTGGTAAGGGATTAATTTAATATGTCATCATTATTCATGATTGGTTTCAGGTCTCCATTAGGGGAATTAAATTATATTCAAAACTTATAAGATATATATTTTATAATAATATAGTTATTCATGAATGATTTCTTTTAATAGTAAAATTTTCACCTATTTGGTACTAAAAATTCATGAATTGTTTTTTAAGAAAATCCTACATTATTTCTCTCTATGGTCGGAAATCATTTTTCATAAAACCACTTATTTTATATAAATTCTTTCAAAAATTATATTAATATTTTAAAATTTATTTATTAATTTTTATTTCATTTTTAATGTTTATCATTTTTAAAATAATTCTTCTATTCATTTTCAAAACATGAAATGTTATGCTTCTAACAAATTTGTAACTAGAGTGATAGTTTTGGCTTATATGGCATGAAACAAATTCTCCACCATCATGGAAAATAAATTTTTTTATCTATCTTTTTATAAAATTATGTATATTCTCAAAAAATAGTATTTCAAAATGTTGTGTGCACATTTGTTTTTCTGAAATATGATTTTAAAAATGAGTAGTTTTTTCCCTCATAAACGTTTTTAATGATAATTTTATGGTATTTATATTCATAAATCACAAAAACCTTTTATATTATATATTATCAATTTTACATATGTTATAATGATATCATCCTAATTATTTATTATAATGGTTTATGATTAGTTATTCTGGTTATGTACGAGTTTGATACCATTCATATTAATTTAGATGGTTTGCGATTATGTTGTATAAATGGGGTAATTGTTAACATTTCTTTTCTTGTTTTTTAATATGAATGTTTATGTTGATTATTATTCACCACACAAATATGAAGAATGAATTTTATATAGTAAGTGTCTATTGGGGCCCAGTTTTTTATAGTGCCTCAACATATTAATGAGTCTCATGAGACACACAAGATTGGGTTTTGGCCTTGTTCTTAACCATTTATTTATATGTCATGGCACAAAGACCTAGATATTATTTCTAAGATGATAGATATTATACAATAATTCATTATAAATTTACTTAATTTTGTAAAATGTGATTATTTTATTAGTAAGAATATCCAAGATAATGTATTGAATATGCTGATATTATTTATATAGTAATATTTTTTAATTTATTCCTTCCATATTATGGTCAAGTTATTTATTAAATGACATCTTTTTTAGTTTTTTATCTTTAAATATTTATTTCCCCTTATTAATGCATATATTATATTTTAAGCCTATCTTTACGGATCATACAATCTCACCCCTTTATTATGTTTTCTTTTCCCCAGGATACAAAAAAATGTTTTCTGATGGATATATAGGCATACTCTAATGGTAATAATGGATTAATACACAAAAAACTCATTATATATTTTAATTTCATAGAATTTAAATTAAATTTAATGTATTTAAGTATTTTAACAACACTATTATACAAATAAATCCATCATGATTTGAAAACATTTTTCTAGTTCAAATATAATAAAGTAGATAATAGTTGTGGGATATTTCCATTAGGGTCATAATAGTTCATATTATAGTCTGTTTAATATAATCCTTGGAATCTTGATTTATGATATCATATATTATAAAGCATAACCCTATTATTGAATATGAATATAAGTATAAAAGAACATTCTAATGTTTACATAAGGAAGATGTTATATGGTTTTCAAATAAAACACCTCATTGTATAAATATTTCAAGTGAGTGTGGTTCTAAATTGATTTAAAAAGGTGTAATATATCCAAATTTGGAACATTGGACTTGACCTGATCAACAACTCGTATAAAAAAATTGGCCTTATTGTCCACTTGGTTTTACACTCTCGGTGTATATGATTGGTTTAACTGATATCTCTATAAAAAACCATTATCATTATCATGGAAATAATTTGTTGATTTGGAAACATGACAAGGGAAATAATGATTATGATTTTGAGATTACATATGAATAAAATATTTAATTCATGTTATGTGATTCAATATTTTTTTAATTATATTGTGAGTTATATAATGTTATGATCTAATATAGTGAATGTCATTATTTAGAAATTTTGACAATTAAAAGAATGAAATACCTATTAATGCACATAATCCAAAGATTAATAATGATCATTTTGTTGATGTTATTCAACCAATATACCAAAAGAGAACTAGTATCCCAAACATCTTCATCATATGAGGAATTAGAATCATGTGCTTTCAAGATTGATAAATAATTCTATAAGTACTATTACCATAATGTGAGTCCAATGAAGAATAGGAAGATTGAGAAAAATGTATATATGGAAGAAGTTAAATAAGGGTTCTCCCATATGTAAGAACAAATCAAAGAGACAACATTTACCTTTTTTGAATGTAATGTGAGTTGGATATAAATTTGGAGATAAAATCCATCATTAATGGGATTGTTATGGAATGAATGAAATTTAAAATGTTAAATTCTTGAACTTTAAGGAGACGGGTATTTATTAAAACAAACACGCAAAGAGTCATGGGATTATAAATAAATATTAGAAAAGGATCACGGTCAACCTTATTTGATTACTAATGAAAAAGTGTAATGAAAAATGTTATTATGTTTGGATTAAATAATTATTATATTTATGCATCTTAATAAATGATATTTTAGTTAACAGAATTATGAAATTTTTAAGGATTTAACTGTAGTATTATTTATTAATGGGGTGGAGAGAAAATTATAAATGGTGGTGATGACTAAGAAAAGTGATTTATTTAGAAAGTGATCCTCTTGAAAAACACATGATAGTGCGATGGGGGGGGGGGTTAAACAACATTATGTTTCCAGTTATAAGAAAATACTGAGAAGATTATGATATTGTGTTGGTGAATATGAAATTGTTTAGTGTTTTTATGGTTTATATCATCCTTGTTAGTGTATACCTTACGAATTTATTAATAAATTATATTTGACAATTAGAGGTATTATATTTTCATAAAATAATGTATTAATTAATGTTTCCATTTGATAAAGGTGTTCACATATTTTTAATGTTAAATTATGAGGAACATTATATAGATTGGGAAATTTAATATTAATTAAGCAGAATTCATCAAATTAATTAGACATTGACATTATATATACCTATTATTGATATTTGTTAAAGTCAACTATTTATAGAATGAGATAATTTTAAATCTATTAATTATTAATAAAACCACTCTTACAATGTTGGTCTTAGAAAATATTTAGAGATTGGAACAATGAAAATAAATATTTAATTTTGTTAATGATTTTTTTATTTTATATTTTATTTCTTCAGGAATAATCATAAATATTAGATATTAATTTTTTGGATTAAGAGCTAATGTAGGATTTTTTAATAACATTAATAAGATGAAATTATCCCTATATATATAAATTAATACACTATATTTTATTTTTTCCACATTCTAGATGGTAATGGAATTCCTCAACTATAGGGTAAGGATATAGAAAAAATAGGTATTCATGTACCACCACTTCTGGTGAATCAAATGATAGCATTACTCATCAAAACTATATGTTTTTTGGTTTTAAACCATTTTAGTGTTACTAAATTTCTTATAAACATTTATATCTACCTATATCAATTAATCCATGGATTTTAGTATTCTCTTCCATGTGCATGTGTTCATTTCCCAACAATATTCACCTACATAGAAGCCAAATAATATATGATTCAATAAAACAATCATGCATCCCATTATCTCTTATAAAAATGATGTGTTATTATCCTTTTTTATTATTTGGGTTTTCAATGCTGTTATTTTATAATTTTAAACACATTATTGTCATGATCAATATTAAATTGTGATGTTGGAATTTATTTATATGGGGTTATGTAGCACCCTAAGAAATTTAAAATTCAAACATTAAGTTAAATAACATGTATGCCACCAAAAATTAAGAATTTAAGAGAATATAACATCTATAGAAATTAAAATAAATTAATTTTTAAATAAATTCAATCATTTCAATATCATGTAATGAACTGAACACTAGGTTATAAATCATGATGCTATGTTAAAATATTTTTATTTAATTCGGAACATTATAACATATCTGTTAAATATACATGTAAGGGTAATGAAAAATAAATTATTAAAATTATATATTTTTACAAAATCAAAAAATAAATAAACTTTATATATATTTATTAGAGATAAATTTAAACACATTTGAAAAATAATAATTTTTTTCTTCTGAAAAAGCGATTTTTTCCGAAATGATGTATTTGTTGTGCTTATCCCAAAATATTTATAATTATTTTTCACCATTTGAGAAAATTAATTTCATAAAATAATATTTATTTTGGAAATTATAATATAAATAATATATTATTGTTATTGTTTAGTAATTTTTATTAAAATATGTTTTTGATTAATAGTGATAAATACGTCATTTTGATTATAAACGACCATTTTTTTGAATTATTAATAATCTAAAACCATATTATAAAATAAAACTACTGTAAAATTTGTATATATATATATATATATTTATCCAATTTTTTTTATAATAAATTATATATTTTTTGATACAAAAGTATTTTAAACATTTGAACATTTTATCCTTGAAAATGTGCTTTCTTATCCCATCTGTGGTGTTAATTTTAAATTATAATTTCCCACTTATATGAATGGAATTTTTAAAAATGGATTCCGAATTTCGAATCATAATAATTTTTATTATATTCTATTTTAAAAATAAATTTTTTCCATAATAAAGGGTAAATGTAGTCAAACTTATTTACTATAACAAAGGTAAAAATGGGTTTACCTATGGTTAAGCAATGATAATAAGGGTTAAAAATGACCCCAAATGTGTCACAAAAATATTATATGTCCATATATATAACATATAATTATAATTAATTATAATAATATATTATTAATTTTTTTTAATTTTAAAAACATGGTTATACGTTTTTCTTCTAAAAAATTACATGTGTGACACTCACATCACATTTAAATGGCCAACTATTATTCTACCTTTTAATCAATATTAAAACTTTTGGTTCATAAAATACATACCCAAGTAAATTAAAATAATACCTCCCATAATCATGTAGTATTTTTCCTATTTTCATAAATCGATTCTATGAATACTTTTGTTTTAATCCTAATGAGGTTGTTCTAGAAGAGATAAAATTCCTAACAATACAATTTTTTATTCTTCATCCTCCTTCTAACTTTATTCAATTTTTTTTTATATTAAAAAAGAATATAAATATATATATATATATATATATATGTTTTTATGTTAATTTAATTACCTTTATCCATATTCTCTTACCTCAAATGTGAAATTATAACATTGATCATGTATACGGTACAATACTACCACGCGAACAGATGTGAACCATTTTACATCCACAACATTCATGGTTTGGTATAAATATGGATAATATATATATATATATATAAATGTGATATTTATAACATGGTAATACATATGGAGTAATTATATCATTTATATATATTTTTACATTCCATTCTATTATGGATACGATAATGTTGCTCGGGTGTATGGTGGACTTTGACCTCCCGAAGTGATGTAATTCATTTTTTATTAACAGATAAGACATATAGTAATAAAGGAAATTTGAATAAATATTTGTAATACACATTAAATTCTTAATATATTCGAGATATATTTATCAATTTTAAGAGATAATATATCATTTTATTTCTTACATGTTAACTCAATGAAAGATAAAAATGGTGTTCATGTATGTGTAGAATACAAAATTCATGAAATGATTTAAATCAAATTTTATCACCACACCACTTGGATGATGTATAAAAATTTATTTAAATAATTAATATGTTATTTATTATATAATAATAATTTTTTTATATAAAAAATATTGCATACCTCTTTTCCATAATGATCGTTAAAAATTTGAAATGTTACTCGTTTTTACGTACGACCTACTATCTCGATGATCATAACATGCATAATTATTAAAAAAACAATACTTATCATAAAGGTATAATTTATGTTTTAATATGATAATTAATAAGTGATTGTTATTCTATTTATTTTGAAATAATGATGACATATTCTATTTTACAACCTACTGGATTCTTCTATTACACCTAATTCAAATATTGTTGAAACAATCAACGTAAACAATTTATTATTTAATTTTATATAATATGTTAATATGTGAAATAAAATAAATGAATAACATTAAAAAATTTCTAAATAAAAAAAATAATTAAGATAATTTTATTATCTTCTATGATAATGATGTTATGTGATTATTCAAACTCAAGGTAATGGTTTTATGTATTAATTTTATTTATATGAAACATATTACATATTCAATAATTATTTACTTATTTAGTGGTTATACTACCCCATTGGTATTTTATATAATATATTTATTTTCCTTCATGGTACTTTTAATATGATGTTATTTCTTTTCAAGGGTTTTGGAATCAAAATTTACCATAATGGTATGGGTTTATTTCAAATTCTCATTGTTATTTAGGATTGTTTTAGTGTATATAACCCATGGGGATTTAATTAATACATCTATCATAAAACAAAATATATTCCTATCCTAGAGTTATCCATGAACTTTCTTAATGTAGTCGTACCATTTTTACAACATTTAGAACCTAGAATGATTGAAGAAATTATTTTAAGAAAATACAAAATTATTTCACTCATCTATTAGAAATATTTCGTAATCAAAGAATGTGTTTTCTAAAAAAATAGTTTTGAAAAAAATAATAAATGATATATAAAAAAATTTATACAAATTTTTAATTTTTAATGAATGATTTTAAATTAATCATCATGTAGATATTAAAACATAGCTCGTTTTTAATTCATCATTAATGTAAAAGGTATCATTATTTTAACATGTATTGAATTAATGAAACATCTCCCTATTAGATACTATCATGGTTTTAATAATATTTTAAAAATATTTTAGTGCTATTTTAAAATATGATTATTTTAAAATATATATATGAAATTTATAATTTAAATGTGTTTTTAAAAATTTCAATGGTTATTTTCTTTAAAGTAGTTTTTAGGGATATTTTATGGTATTTATATTCCTCAATGACATAAACTATTTACATTACATATACACCATTCTGGATATGTTATAATAATAACATTTTTATCATTTTTCTAGATGGTTCATGACAAATACAACTACTAATGTATTAGTTTGATAAAATTAATAAGAATCATGATGGTTTATTATTATGTTTATTAATAGGGATAATTGTTTACATTTCATATTAAAAATTATAAATATAAAAGTTTATATTTATTATGTGTCATCCCTTTCATATGTGGAATGAATTGCACAAAGTAACAAATATGAGGAGTCTTGTTATTAACATCCCCTCGATGCATTGGTGGGTCTAATGGGACAAACTAGATTGATTTTTGTCTGATAACATAACCATTTATATATATATCATGATACAAGGATTTTATGGTATGTTTTAGATGTTTTAAGTTATTCATTCCATCATTATTAATTAATTTATTAATATTCCATGTGGTTATTTTAACAATCAGAATATCCATGGATAATTTTTTATGCTCAAGTCATTATTTATATGTAATAATTTCATTATCATTTGATCCATTTATATTATCATCATGTTATTTTTTAAATGGAATCTGTTATAGTTATTTACCTGTCCATACTTACATTTAATAATCTTCTATGATCTCCCATTTCTTATGTTTTATTTTTCAGAGGCCGCAAAGAAGTATTTTTTGATTGGCTTGCATTGATACCTAAATAGAAGAGTGGAATTCTCAATGAAAATTCATTATCGATTTTTTATTTTAATATTTAATTTTAATTTAGATTATATATTTAATTTAAAGAAACTATTAAACTATTTGGCCCATTCAGATGTAATACTTTGTATATAGTGCCAATGTGATAAAGTAAACATAGGCTCTATACTATTGTATTTTAGGTATCTATATGTAGGGATCTTTATATAATGTTCATCAATGTTTTTTCCTTATGGTATTAGATAATAATAAGAATATTAATGTAACATTATTTATACATGGTTTGGCCTCAATACGACAACATTTATCCTTGCAATAGATCCTCATGTCATTATATGGGTTATTCCACTAATAATATTTTAATAAATTAAAAATGTGGTGTATTTATAATGAATCTTGTATATAAGTTGCCTCTACAAAATTTCCACTGATATCCTAATTGGTAATTATATTTACTCCGCTCAATTACAATTTTTTCAAATCATTTCAATATAATTTAAGAAAAACATAGAAAATATCCTAGCAATATAGTCTAGAAAATATATGTCTGATAAAATTTTCTGGTATATCGATATTATGTTATTATTTATTATTCTATTATAACTATATATGAAGAACATGTCATTTTCTTTTGAATTCAGTTATCATTTTAAACTCTAAACATTTATACATTACACATTGTGCCTCACCCACATTCCAATATTCATCTATCAAGTGTATCATAACACTCTGTGCATCTAATTGGTACTTTGTCTAATGAAAAGAACACTTCACCTCTATATGGTACTCAGTTCTATAACCCTAATCCAGAATATATGTATTATATACCCAAGAAAGAGAAGTTTATATCATTATCCATTGATCAGAACTCGATTAATCACTATTCATCAACCATATTCAAACATCAATGGAAACTCTCACTACTCTAAATTATTTATCACCTCACCTCTTAAAAATATGGGAATATATTTAGTCAATATTTTTTCTATATTATTTCAACCCTTCATATAGGTTTTTTATATAAGAATAAAAGGGAACTAAAATGTGTTTTCCCAATAAACTCAAATTTTAATTACGAATATCCTGTTTATGTAAACATCATTGGATGCTTTTCAAAACATATATAATATTATAAAAGATGTATAAAATGTATTTTTTTCTTATTAATGATTACTTAATATTAATGTTAATGAAAATCAAAATTTATCCTTATACGAGATAGATATAACAGATTAAAACATCATCTAAACATCGTTATAGATATGTGTATTTAAAGATCTTATACAACTCATTATTACATCGTATATAATATTATTATCATAAAAATTCATTATGAAAAATCGATCAATTAAAACATTTAATTTTTTATGAATGTGATATTTCTCTTTGAGTAGATTCATCTTTATTCTACCTCCTTCAACCAACTACTTCAGTTAAGTGCCCTTTGCATAACATTAACCATTTCAATTCACAATAATCTCGAGTATGATGAAATTTAGAATAGTATGTATGATTTGATCAATCCGATGAGGCATTAAACTCCATTTCATCACATATACTCATCTCATAGCTTGATTTAGGACTTTTTAATATAGAATCCATTGCATTATTATGACCTATTTCACAATAAATAACATTAAATTCCTTGATAGCTAGTAAAACACCCTACCCCAAATCTAAAAGAACATTCATATAGAAAATCATAATAGTTATGTCGTGAAATTAGAGGAATTAATACTAATTGTATCATCATGTGTTTTGAATAAATGATTTATTTTTATTAAATTTTTATTGATTAAATTTTTATTAAACAAATTTATTATTAAATTTTGTTAATAATTTTTGATTAAATAATGAATTTTCAAATGTGGTATTATTTTTGAAATATGAAATTATTAATAATAAATATATAAAAATTTCTATTATAATTAAAATGAAAAAATATTTTCTATTAAATAGTTTGTGAATTTATTTTTAAACAATCAATATAAATTGACAAATAAATATTTTCAAAATAAAAATTTTAAAGTTCTATTTTCAATTTATGATATTTATAACCTTAATGTAATTGGAATATATTTTTAAAGAATTAGAAAATACAATATATAGTATTTAATAATAATAATATTTATAAATAAATTTAAATTTTTATATACAACATTTTATTTAATATAATAATTTATTATTATAAGTTTAGTTTTTATTTGAATAAATTATGAACTATTATAAATACACACTTATAAATAATGAATCATCTTGGAAGTAAAAATATTTAATAACGTTACTTTAACATATAAAATCATATATATATGTTTTATATATAAAAACTATAAAATTAAATTTTGAAATTATGAATATAGATCATTATATATATATAGAAATGATATATATGTATATATATTCATTGTATTATTTAAAAAAAGCAAAATGATAAATGAATATTAATAAAAATTATTTTAAAAATTGAGGAATATAGATTTTGGGGCATCTTTCCATTCAAGTCGACACTAGAGGGAAACTGAGGATCGAGCTACAGTAGAGTTCATTGTAGAGAGGTGAGGTTGAGTGGTTATGAGACAAGGTAGAAGTGGAAGCTCATTGGAGACCCGATGATGGGAGGCATGCCTGATCAGCTATTGAGTCTGATGGAGGTCTAAGCATGGTCGCGAGAGAGTAGTGTTGAGAGTTGTTCCATATTTGGATAAGAAGTCCAAGACGAAGGTGATTGATATCAGTGGTAGGGGTTTAACTTCATATTTGGATGTGATATTGAGGTCGTGCATGATGATGAGTGGTTTGAACTATGAGAGATGGGATCCACTGTGGATTTGGGGTTTGCCTACCCCTAATCTGTGATGGGATATGGATCCGAATGAGATTTTTTTGCAATTGTATTTGTGGTCCCAAAAATCAAAATTATTATTTTTATATATGTTTTTTATATCCAAAATCATATTGGGATTGAGTTGTCAATTGTTCTTGTTGTCTGATTATCTTTATATCATCATCCATTAATTGATTTTTAGAATTTTTCTACATTGGATAGTTAAATTTAGTCTTTTATTGAATTTCAGATCCTGTTTGTCGATTTGGATTTCAGTTATAAAATACAAAATAATTGTTTTTGTTTATTTTCTTCTTCTCATATGATATGGTCTTCCCCATATATCATATTTCATATCATTGTATGTTGGATTATTTTATAATCATATCTTGTCTCATATAAATTAATTGAATTCTTTCTTTGCCTTCTTCTTTGTCATTTCATCATTCGTTTGGTGTTTCAGTCATTTTCATGTATTTAAGTGGTACAAATATGTTCTCTTTGTTCAGTTCAAATATATCATTGAACATATACGTATGAAAATTCATTTTAGAGTCGTTTTCTAGAAACTATTTGATGATTACAATATGTTCAGTCAATTTCGATCATTTAATCCACTATCTTGGTTCTGAATCAAATGTGATTAACATCTAGCACTGAAAATATTTATTTACACAATTTTATTCATTTTCCTTTATTATATATATTTTTATATCTGAGAGTGTATATATGTATAATATTTGATTCATATTTTCATAAATTATATTTTAACACCGTTGTGAGAGGGGAATGTATGGCGAGGGAGAGGGCCTAAATATGTGTTTTTTCATCCTTTTTTAGACGAAGTTAGAATAATAGAAACTTTTTTTTTTGTAGATTCTGTTACAAGTGAATTAAGCATCAAATGGGTAGGTTATTATTAATGAATAAATTTTCTATCTTCTGTCCATCATAATATTCAATTTGGAACATCATTTATTTATCTCTATGTTATAATAACTATTTTTTTATTTTTCTATGGAATTGTTATTTTCAAATACTATTCATTCAATTTCATTTGTTTATTAAGAAATTTCTTTTATTAAATAATTCACGATTATATTTATTTTATCAAAACTATGTTTAAATCTAGTTTGGTGTAAGGGATATAATACTATTTGATTTTAATAACAAATCGGGATTTGTTTAATTAATGAAAATTATTTCTACTCCAAGAATGTTTATCATTTTTCTAAAAAGAAATAAAAATGATTCATGGACTGATACATTTTAATTAGTTTTAGTAAACTATTATGAAATTATATGAATATTTTATTTAATTTAAATTTATTATTTATTTTATAAATAAAATTTATTTTGGAAGGGTAATATCATATAAAATCATTCAATGAATATATATATATATATATTTATATTTATATTTGGATGATGTTCAATAATATAATTGTTTTAAATATTCTATTAACCAAGTATTAATTCACATATGAATTTATGAATTAAGAATTTCATAATTTTATCATGTGCATGACATATTAAAAGAAATATTACATCCATGACTCGATGATTTTCCTATCATTTTCTTGTTAACATATATATTAAGTCATAATAATTTAAGAAGCTTTAAATAAATAGAGTTTTATTATAATAAGGATGAATTTTTTAGTGTGTGGATATTGATTAATCGTCCATGTTATTATGAAAAGTCATGATTCATGACATTTTATCATACAAAGTTGAATATTTAAATTTCTATGAAGAATAGTATTTATATAATTATATATAAATAAAATTAAATATGTTTATTTCATCCATGATTATATTTAATTAAAAATAAAACTATAGTGAAAATTTATATATATTAAATGAAATCATAAAATGATTTTTTTATAAAAACCGGTACTTGGAAATTGTAAATATGATATGGAATTAGAGAGTGAATCAATCTCTCAGGTGGGTAGACCAAACATAGCCTTCAATGTTTCGAGTGGCCTCTGTTGTTTAATTTTTATGGGATTTCCTAATATTTTCAACTATATCACTAGATTACTTTAAAAGCATTTTCAAAGTATAATTATTTTTCATAACATTATTGTATTTTGTAAAGGTTGTTTTACAAATTTATTACAAATTTATTTTTTTGAATGTATTTTCAAAGGGATATTTTTAGTTGGATTTATCAAAGGTTTCAAAACTCCAAAATTAGAAATAAAATTCTCATCCCTTTGTTTTTAAAAGTTTTTCACGAGAATCAATGAAGTTCTAAATCAGAATTCAACACATTTGATAGTAGCACATGAGAAAGTATAACGGGATGTCGTTTTATTATTTTTGAACTATGCTAAATGGAATGTTTTATCCAATAATTCAAAATATAGACCTATAAAAGGTTAAAATTTATATAATGGTTTGTGTAAATGTTCAATTTCATTATAAAGAAAAACACTTCACAACATTTTTATGTACCGAGTTTTGAAGATCGGGCTCGAGGAAAGATAGTTTTTATCATAGGAATGGTCTAGACAACATTGGATATTGTCTGTTTCCATTAAAGGAAATATTTTCTATGCATTAGAATTTTCATTGGATATTTATTTCCACTTAGAAATTATTTTACTCTTAAGATAGAAATTCCAAAATTTTGTAAGTCCGACGAAAAAACTATGATAGTGCATTTCATTTGGGGGGGGGGGTGTGGAGAATATAACATCCCATTTTTTGAATAAATGATTTAAATTATTATTATTTTATGTATTAAATATTAAAAAACAAATTTAATAATAAATTTAGTAAATGTATTTTTATTAATTAATGATTTTCTAAAAGTGGTATTATTTTTGAAATATGAAATTATTAATATTAAATATATATAAATATATGATAAAATTATAAATAATAAAAAAACTTTTATTAAATCATTTATGAAATTATTTTAAAATGATAAATATAAATGGACACATAATAATTTTAATAATATTATTTTAGAAGTAATATTTTCGGTTTAAGATAATTAAATCCTTAATATAATTGTAAATTTTTTTACGAATTAGAAAATATAATATATATTATTTAATAATTATACAATTAGGTAATAAATTAATATATTTATAAAAAGGATTCATTTAAAATTATATATTATTATTTGAAGTTTATATTTCATTTTAATGAATTATGAACTATTAAAATTGCTCATATAGAAATAATGAATCATATTTTGTAGTTAATTTTTTTGATAATTATAGATTAACATAAAAAACATTATATATATATTTTTAATATAAAATCTATAAAATCATGTATTGAAATTATGAATATAGATCAATATATATTTTTAACAAAATGATATATATATATATATATTTTAAAAAATAAAACATATACGATAAATAATTTTTATTTAGTTTTTTTAGAAAAATGAAAAATATGGACTGTGGGGCATCAGTCTGTTTGAATCGACACAAGAGGGAAACTGAGGATCGAGCATCAGTATATTTAGTTGTAGAATGGTTTGGTAGAGAATTCGTGAGACAAGGCTGAAGTCGATGCTCATAGGAGACCTGAAGTATGGAGGCCTGCCTGATAGGGAGTTAAGACAGATGAATTTATGAGCTTGTTTGCGAGGGAGAAGTGTTGTGCACTAGTCCACATTCAGATCAGAAGTCGAATCTAAAGGAGATCGAGATTAGTGAGAAGGGGCCATCTTTATCAAAGTATGTGATATCGAGGCTGAGTGAGACGATTGGTGGCTTTGACTGCCATCATTAGGATACAGTGTGGATTTAGGGTTTGACTACACCCAATCAGTGATGAGATGTAGATCCAAAATGGTTTTTTGGGAATATGATGTGTGATCCCAAAAATCACTAGTAATTTTTGTTTATTGATGCCTTTTATATACAAAATCTTCTTGAAAACGAGTTTTTAAGTGTTAATTTTCTCGGATTTTCTTCCAATCATTGTCTTTTTATTGTTTTAATGAATATTTCTACATCAGATATTTAATTTTAGATGTTTATGTATTTTTGTGTCTTGTTTGTGAATTTTATTTTTGGTTATTTAATAAAAAATCATCATTATCATTCAATTTATTCATCTTCTATAATATGGATGTCCTCTTATTTCTAAATTATTATTTCTCCAAGTGTGATTATTTTATAATCACATCTTGTCTCATATTATTGAATTAAATTCTTTTTTTATCATCTTATTTGATATTTCCCCCATTAGATAGTGTTTTGGTAATTTTAATGCTTATATGCAGCTCAATTCTTTTTTATTTGATCAGTAATAATCAATCTTTGTATAAACACGAATGAAAATTCAGGTTAGAGTCATTTTCATGAATTTTTTTCAAGAATAAAATATGTTTCAATCAGTTTTGTTCATTGAATTCACTATCCTGGTTCCTAATCAAATGATATTACCAACATGCACTATAAATTTTTTATTTTAACAATGTTATGAATTTTCATATAAAATATATATTATTCAATCTGAGATTATATATAAATACCACATTTGTAGCATATTTATTAATAATCATTGAATACCTTTATGAGAGGTGTATGTCTAGAGAGGCATAGGTCCATAGGATGTGTTTTCATTCCACATTTTTTTGAGAGTAACTGAAAATAAGGTTCCATTTTTTCTGTACTATATTCTACTGAAAGTGATTTATGAGTCAAAAGGATGATGTATTATTTTTTATTTATTTTATCTCTTTATTCCTTCATAATTTTTTTAAATAAATTCATTTTATTGTCAATAATTTATAATTTCTATTTTTCTGGTTTTGCGAAAAGATTATTATTTTACCAATAAATTCCATCTAATTTCCATTTTTATTTTAGTAAGATATTTTTCAAATAAGTATTTCATGATTATAACTAATTTATCCAAACTATGTTTAAATCTAGTTTTGGGTAAGGGATATATTGCTGTTTAATCTTCATGAAAAATGTTGATTTGTTTTAGTAAGGAAAATTATTTGTACTCTATGATTGATTACTATTTTCTTTAAATAGAAATAAACATGTTTGATGCTTTGAAATATTTGGAAATGTTTTACGAAACTATTATGAATTTGTTAGAGCAGTTTAATTATTTAAAAATGTTGAATTTATTTTTATAACTTTATTTAATTTTGGACGGGTTATAGAATATAAAATAATGTAAACAATATATATATATATAAATATATGGTCATGCATATATTTGTTTTAAATAAATATTTAACCATATATTAATTCACATATAAATTTATAAGTTAATAATTTCTTAATTTTATCATGTGAATGAAATAAAAAATTTATGATTATAGATATAAATCAATGATTTTTTTCATTTATACATTAACATATAAATATATTCATTAAAAATTAAATACACATTAGAAAATTGGATTTTTCTGGAAATAAGGATGGAATTTTTAGTACGTGGATTTTTATTAATCTTCCTTGTGATTATGGAAAATCATGTATTGGGAGACATGATCGTACCTAGTTGAATATGAAATTTTCAATGATGACTACTTTTTATTGAATTATTTATAAAAAAATTATCATGTTTATTTAATATCAGATTATATTTAATTAAAATTATAACTATAGTGAAATTGTCTATATATATGTAATGAAAGCATATGAAATTATTTTTATTAAAACCAATACCTAGACATTGTAAATACGATATTTAATTGGAGAGTGAATCCACCCCTAAAGAGGGTAACCCCAACAAAGCCTTCAATGCTTCGAGTGGCCTCATTTTTTTTGTTTTTAAGGGCTTGCTTAATATTTTAAATTTTATCACAAGATTAGATTAGAATGGTTTTCTAAGTATAAATAATTTTAAAATCATTATAATATTTTGTAAGGATTGTTTTAGAAATGTATTTCTAATTGAATTTTTCAAATTTTTTATCAGAGGTATATTTTTAATTGTATTTATCAAAGGTTTTCAAAAATCCTTACCAGGAAATCGAATAATCTCCCATTTTTAAATGTTTTTCATAGAAATCATAGAATTTCTAAACTGGACATCAACTCATTTGATGTTAGTGTGCACAGAAACGTAGTGGACAATTATTTTATTATTTTTTCAACTCTGATAAATGTATACTGTTGTCTAATCCACTTGAACCAAGACCCGTAAATGTTTCTCATTTGTATAAAGTGATTGGTCATTGTACATTTTCATTATAAAGAAAAAAATTAAACAGCAATTTTAAGCAATATGTGTGAATTAGCTGGCTCAAGGGATTATAATTTTTATCAATGGAACGGTCTAGACAACAATTAAGATTAAAAGTTGTTTTTTGGGAAAAAATGTTCTTTGGATTAGAATTTTCTTTGAATAGTTATGTCTACTTAAAAATTATTCAATTTTTATAATTAAATATATTAAAAATATATTTTATTAAATATTTTATGAAATTATTTTTGAAAGATCAATATAAATTGACATATAAATATTTTAAAAATATCATTTTAGAATTACTATTTTAAATATAAAATAATTAAATCCTTAATATAATTATAATCTATTTTTTTTAGAATAAGAAAACACAATATATAGTATTTATGAATAATAATATTGGCTAATAAATTATTATTTTTATAAAAAAATGTTTTATTTAAGTTTATATTTTATTATTTTGTGTTTATTTATTATTTTATGGAATTCTGAACTATTATAAATATTTATATTGAAATAACGAAACATTTTTGAAATTACAATATTAAATAATGTTATGTTAACATATAGAATCATATATATATGTTTTAAATATAAAAACTATAAATTTATCTTCATAAATTATTAATATAGATCATTATATGTATATATAACAAAATGATATATATATATATATTATTTGTTTTATTTAAAATAATAAAACTAAAACTATGAATGATTTTAAATAAAATGTATTTAAAAAATTATGAATTGGGATTTTGGGGAGGAGGTATGTTTGAGTCGAACCAAGAGGGAAACTAAGGATTAATCTTTGGGAGATTTCATTGTAGAGATGAGAGGTCCAGAACTTGTGACAAAAGGCTGAAGTCAAAACTCATAAGAGACCTGAAGATAGGAGGCAATCCTGATCAACAGTTCAGACTGATGGAGGTCTGAGTTTGGCCATAAGAATGGATTGTTGATGATTGGTTAGTATTATGATCAAATGTCAAATAAGGAGATAAAGATCAGTGGTGAGGGTTCATCTTCAACTTCAGATGTGATATGAAGGCTGATTGTGATGATGGGTTGTTTCTACTGCCCTTGATGGGATCTAGTGTGGAGTTTGTGTTCGATAACAACCGATTTGTGATGCGATACAGATCCGAACATGATTTTTCAGAATGTGATGTGTGGGCCCAAAAACCACATGTATGTTTTTTATTGAGGTTTTATATATAATAAATTTTTTTGAGATAGAGTTTTAGGTTGTTCTTATTGTCCTATTGTCTTCCAGTCATCATTATGTCATTATTCTATTGCATTTTTCGACATCAAATAGTTTATTTCAGTAGTAATTATTTTTTGTATCAATTTTGTGGATATTATTTTTTTGTTATTTAATACACAATATTAGCTTTCATTAATTGTCATCTTCATGTCCAATATGGGAATCCCCCATTTCAAATTTCCTATATCAGTAATTATTATTATTTTATAATCGAATCTTATCTCATATCAGTGGATTGAATTATTTTTGCATCTTCTTCTTTGATATTTCCTCTTTCTGATGGTGTTTCATTCAATATCATGTATTTATTTGGATAAAATCTATTTTATTTTTTCAGTTAAAATTTAACATTGATCGTATACGTATGAAATTCATATTGGAGTCATTTTCTAGAGACTATTTTAACATTACGATCAGTTTAAATCAATTTCCATCTTTGAATCCATTGTCTTGTTTCTGAAAAAATATGATTACCAAATTGAACAAAATAATATGATTTAAATAATGTTACACAAGTTTTAATAAAAATATATTTTATTCTATCTGATAGTCTATATAAGAAGAAAACTTTTCCGGTTATTTTTATAATAAACATTGCACACCATTGTGAGAGGGGTAAGCCTAGCTAGGGAGTGGGCCAAATGATGTGTTTTTTCCACATGCTTTTAGAGGTAGTGAGAATAAGAGACCCTTTTTAAACATTGGATTCTAATACATGTGAATTAAGAGTCATAATGGTAAGGTATTGTTTATTATTTACATTGTGTCTTTAGTCCGTTATAATTTTTTATCAATAACTTCTTTTATTTATCTGAAAGTAACAATTTTTTTTCGTTTTTCAGATGGATTATTATTTTTTAAATACATTCCATGAAATTTACATTTTTGTTCTATTAAGATATTTCTTCAATTAAATGTTTCAAGTTTATAGTTAATTTATCAAAAAATGATTAAATATAGTTTAGTTTATGATATAATTTTTTTATTTTTATGATAAATCATGATTTGTTTTATTAATGAAATTTATTTCTAATCCATGATTTTCATTGTTTTATTTTAAAATAAACCAACATGTTTTCAGCTTTGAATTATTTTGATAAGTTTTAGAAAACTATTCTTAATATTTATTAACAGTATAATTGTTTTAACTTTTTGATTTTATTTTTATAATTAATATTTTGGAAGGCTCATCTCATATAAAATCATGTGAATAATAAATAAATATTTATATGTTCATGATGTTAAAGTATATAATTGTTTTATATAAAATATTAAACAAGTAATAATTTAGATATTAATTTTTAAATTAATAATTTCGTAATTTTTTCATGTTCATGTCATATAAAAATCATGATTATATAAATAAATCATTGATTTAGTTGTCATTTATACCTCAAAATGTACATATTTGGATGAGGAATTAAATAAACATTAAAAAAATGGAATTATATGTCATTATGGATGATTGTTTAAGTGTGTGGATGATGTTTAATCATCCACTTGATTATGCAAAGTCATATATCTTGAGGATGATCTTACCATGAAAAAATTGTAATATTCAATAAAGTCTATTTTTATATAATTATATATATAAAAAGTTATCATGTTTATGTTGTGTTTGATTATATTTAATTAAAACTAAAACTCCAATGAAAATGTATATTTTTGTAATGAAATCATAAAAATGACTTTTATAAAAATTGGTACTGGAACATTGTAAATACGATAGGGTATTAGAGAGTGAATATATCCCTCAAGTGGGTAGACCCATGATATACATCATTATTTCAAGTGGTGTCAGTTGTTTTATTATTAATTTCTTGATTAATACTTTCAATTGAATCACTAGATAAGTTAAGAATAATATTTGAAGTACAATTATTATTTAAAGCATTACTGTGTTTTGTAACGGTTGTTTTACATATGTATTTATAATTGATTTTTTAAAATGTGTTATTTAAGGGATATTTTTTGGAATTTAAAAAACTTTTTCAAAACACATTACTAGGAATTTTAATTCGCACCACATTTTTTTATTTTATTTTTATAGGAATCATAGAATTTCATTATTGGATATCAACGATTTTTATGTTAGCGTGCACTGATGTGTAGTGGGAATTTTTTTATTAATGTTTCAACTCAGATAAATGTACGGTGATTTGATATCCCCTAGAAAAAATACTAGTAAACAGTCGTTGGTTTTATAATGTATTTAGTTATAGTTTAGTTTATTTGTAAATTAAAAAATTAAATAACAATTTTAAGAAGTATGTCTAGAAGATTGGGATTAGGTCCTTACACTAATAATAACATTTTGAAATTTGTTTGAATGTTTTTAGATCAAGAAAAATCATTTAAAAATATTAACATTAGTTTGTAGTAATATAATTATATTCCTAAAAAATATATATTTTCTAGAAAAATATTTAATAGCCTTAAAGGGAAAATAATAAAAACCTTTCTTTCACATAAAAAATATATTTTATAAAATGAACATTATTTTTTAATTAGTAATTCAATCTTTTGCAATGGTTAATTTTTTATATATTTTTTAGATGATTTTTTAATGGAACAATGAAAAAAATAAATTTCAAACACAATCATATATTTTCATTGAATTCTGAAATTTGAAATTACCATAAAATGTTACTTTTTTTAATTTTTTTTCTGATTTATTTTATTTAAAAAAATTAGTTATTTCAATTTCAATTAAATTTAATTTAAATTTTTATAATTTAATTTGATTGATTAAAAATTTATTTTCTTAAAGACTGTTATTCATTATATTTTATGCATTTACATTCAAATTTATTTATACAGAATATATAGATTGAATCATGAAAAAGGATACCATATTTGAAATAAATAGTTTAATATTTTATAAATATTACTTTATTATTTTATGGTAATTTTTAATAGTAACCGGGGTAACTATTTATCAATGTGATAATTGTAAAATTTGTAAAATAGGATCAAACCCATGAGATAAGGTCTCCCAAACAACCCAACATGTTCCTTTTTTTCATTAGAGGGAATATATTTATCCATAAGTGTCCCAAATTTGAATATCTAGAATTTTTGTCCCATTTCTCCCATGATAATGAAATTTATATTGTACTGGTTATTGAACATTCTAAAAAATACCCTGTTATCTTTAACATATCTAATTGTTTTACAAAAATTTAAAATGAGAATATGTTCATTTTTAAATATTTATTTAAAAAAAAATTAATGACTTTTTCCAAGTTTAAATTTTTTAATTTCCAATGATGACATAATTAATTAAATACTTCTTCAATACTAACACAGAAATTTTGAAAGCAATAGGAGTATAAGGAAAAATATTTTAAAAACTCTAAAAATATTTTCTTTTCTGTGATTGATAGTTTCCTTTAAATATAAGTAAATAATATTAGGGATAATTTAAATGTTTATATTCAAATTAAACTATTATCTTCAAATAAATTAATACAACATAACTGAATAGTTTCGAAAATGAAATTGAGGATTTTTATGGAATGTAATATTTTATTAATGTATTTTTCTAGCAAAAAATATTATTAGATAACAATTAGGATTAGAAAATGTTCAGAATTTCATTCCTTATCCAATTATGAGTATATTTTAACTTATAAGTAAAACTCTATCAATTTTAGATTCAAAAGGATGTTATAGTAATTATGGATAAAATCCTTTAACAAAGGGGATAAAAAATTAATGTTTAAAATATTCCCAAAACATGTATAAATTTCAATTTCAAATGATATTTTGACCATTGTCAATTTTTTCAAATATACGTATATTTGGATTTATTTTTATTGAGAAATAATTAATTATATTTTAATATTTTTTGTAATTTCATGTGTAACATCCCTCCATATAAAAGCACACCCCTTTTCTCTTTTCTTTTAAGCACATTGATCCATATAGCTCAACCAAAACCTACCCGATTCTATTATAAACTAATCAATAAAATAATTTCATGTCTTAGTATTCCTGAAATAATATTCCAAGGGATCTTAAGATGGTATCTAATGTTGGACTACTGATGAAGAAGATATTAAAGTAGTTTCAATAAATGTTGATCATGAGGTAATATATTTTTGTCCCATTTTTATTGATTTAAATGACATTCCATATTCTCTAGTTGGTTTGTTTTTTTGTGTATATAATATAAATGAATTGATTTTATTTTGATTTTGATGAATATTATATATATTTATGTATCCCATAATGTTATTGTGTATATTGAATGTTCTGATTCAAGAGTCACCAAAGTGGTAATGGATTTTTGTTAAAATATCATTGTTTATATGGATTATTTTGGATCATGTTTATCTTGATGAAATTTCATGATATGCCTCTCATTAATATCATGAATTTTCATCTCCTCTAATTATTTATATATATGAAATAATTTATTTCATTTTAAACTCATTATAAACTAAATAGACTGAAATAATGTTTTTGATGAACATTGAATTTATATAAAAAATTAGTAAAAAAATATATTTTTCCATATAAATGTTTTCTACGATGTTTTCACGAATGTTTTTTCAAATCCATATAGAATTTTTATTTTCATGTGTATTCAAATTTCACTTTATACTAAATGGTTTTGAAGGAATCTTCTTATAATTTTATTATGAATGTAATTTTGTCATTTCACAAAAATAATGAAAAGGATATTATTTTCAAATAAATAATATGTATAAAATTTCTTATTTTCATTAGTTCTAAAGGTTTGGAAGATTACATTACAATTTCAGACATTTCAGTTTAAATAAAATGTTAACATTACTATATTGGGAAATTTATATCATTTAAATATTCCATTTGAATGTGAATATAATATTTTCCTCGAGAAATGTAATAGTGATATTTTAATGAAATTATAAATTTATAATAACATTAATGGAAATACTCCGTATTTATTGGGGGTTATGATCTATTGATAAAGTAAACATTATTTCTTTCTATGTATTCTAATGATGATGATTTGATGATAATTATTTAATTTTTTTTCAATATGATATGCTATGATGAAAAAAATGAAATGTTTAAAAAAACAATTTTCTTTTTCATCGGTTTTGTTATAAAGAATATTTATTTTACATTGTGGAATACATATTGAAGGATTTATTATTAGTTTATGTTATGGAATGAAATTATAAATCACTCCAATTCTTGGGAAAAAGATTAATCTTCTATTAGATAAAAGGTTATGAGGGAGGTTTTTTCAAGACTAGAAGAGGGTACCAGTAAGGTTATCACCTAACCAAAACGTAGTACACGAGATGTTATCCCAAGCATTATGTTGGAACACACATAGTAATCCCCATAATTACATGTTATGAACATCTTGGAGGGTATAATTTATATAATATTTGTTCAATAATGATTATTACTCTCTTATATGACATGATCATATGTTAATGTTAAATTCTCATAGATTATGTTCTGTATTCCATTTAGGAATCATGTCTTATGAACTATGAATACTTCCTATATGAATCTTGTTTATGATATATGAAATTATAGGAATGATTTTAGAAGGTTAATATCATCTTCAAAAATAATTTAAACTAATGTTGTGATTAAAATAACATTAATATCATATTCATTACCCCTTACTCAGAATATGAAATCTAAAATTATTATGGTTTATTTTAAATAACAAATTATAGTTAGTTCAATGATTTATGTGTCTGTGAAGGCTTCTAGTTGTGAGTTACTATGTAAAAAAATATAGATCATTTAATAACTGATTGTCAATGTATGAAAGATTCAAAATAAACAAAACAATTAAATTAATATTGTTTATTATAATATTTATTAATTAGTATTTATCTAGAATGATGTAATATAGATGTATGAAATGTATGAGTTTCATTCATTTTTTGATAAAGTATGGATTAGTTAGAATATGAATCCAGGATGAGAAAAAATAGTGATAACCCTTAAGATAACATATATAAAGAATAATATATAATTTTTGGTAAATAAATGAGTTCTATTTTCTATAAAAACCCGCTCAGAATACAATATGTTGATGTGGTTTTCAAATAGATGTATCTAGGGGTAACATCTATGAGATTTAGTAGAGTATATATGAGACATAATTCTATTGCATAGTGATTGTTCCCTTACTATACAACTGGATCGATACATCCAATAGATATTATTGGGGAAATTTACATTTTTATTGTGAACAATCATAATGGATTTGAATATATGAAGATAATTGATGACCATTTTTAAACCAATGGTGTAATAAATTGAAAAAAATGATCCATGATTACACATCATATAAATTATTCTTCATGATAGGGTGGTTTCTAAATTTGATTATTTTTTCTCACACCATGATTCTTCATTTTAGTCATTGGTTAAAACCCTAATGAACACAATTAATGATGAATGTGATAGATAATGTAATTAATTTCCTCCATAGATCAAAATGTTATAGAATATTGAATTAATAAATATCTATTATTAAAAAAATTCCCATTCTATGAATCATACTAAGATTACATGTTATAAAATAAGGGAACAATGATATTGTATTCATTAATGGAGAAAATGTTACCTTATTTAAGATGGTTTTCTAATCCAAAATTTGTTGGGAAGTGTATCAGTGCCATTGAAAAAATATTTTCTAATTTACAATGCTTTTAGAATTAAAAAAAGATTGCTTCTCTATCTTTTTAATGGTGATTCAGATCATTAGTGGACTCTAATAAATAACACGATTCTGTGAGATTAAATTGACTCCCTAGAGTGAATTTTTTTTTGTAACAACACATATATTATAAATTGTAATTGAATCTTTAAATGAATGAGTTAAATGTAACATAGTATTATACGATAATAGAACATAGTCATCTCAATGAAACTTTTTTCATTAAAAAAATGTTACATTATTACACAAAAAACCTATGAGAATTCCAAAAAATCCATTGGGTAAAAATATAAAATTGATTAACTATAATGGAAAAATATGAATCACCCAAATTTCCTAGATTCATCCCTCTCATGAAAAACATTGTCCAAATAAAACTAAACATTAGTAAAACAACTGATATAATAGAAAATTGATATATACTTCCTTTATAATAATGGATTTTAATAGTGAATAAAGGAAAGAAATAGTATTTATATGAGGTAATGTGACCATTGAAATTTTTTCTATTAAACATGCAACCTATCTTTTGGGAGTAGTATCAAAGCCACCATGAATAATAACCTAACTATGGAAACAATAATTTATCCTTAAAAAAATAAAATCTGATATAAATAATATTTATCATTATTAATTTAAGAATATATAAATATTATAATTCCACAATGTTAATATCATGATAATTATATCAATGAAAATATAAGAATATTTTTAATAAATCATATTTTACAAAATTTTATAAAATAACATATTTTATATAATTAAAATTAAAATAATATTCTGTAGAAATTTATTTTGGTAAAATTAATTACATTTTTTAAAATATATTTTTGAAATATTTTAAGCGTTGTTTTTTGTTAATATTATAAAATAAATAAATTTTTAGGTGAATAGTAAAAACAATTCCCCTAATAGATTTTATTAAATTACTTCATTAATGATGTAACAATTTCCTAATAATTTATATAACATATATTTTCCAAAATTATTCATTAAATTTTATAAATTATTCTTTAAAATATAGAAAACATGGTTTCCAAATATATTAATTACATTCCAATGTCAAAATTCAAAAGTACTCAATTCGAAATATTATTTTCACATTTTTTTACATTCAGTTTTAGTATACTCATGAATTCAATTTATAATTAAGTTTAATGTAATAAAAAAAATATAATTTATTTATGATTAATTATGATCAAAATATATCTATTAAATGTTTTACCATGGATACATTATTTTATACAATATTCTATTCTATAAATAACTCTCTCATCAATTATAAATATTTCATCTGCTAATAATTAGAAAAAACTCATGACTCACATACCAAAAACCATTATCTTCCCAAATACTGTATATTAAACCCTTATAACCATTTTTTAGGTTATGTAGTAAAAAATATTTTTTTCATTTATGATGTATATTATTTTACAGGAGATGAAACACCATGAAATTTTTGTGTTTTTAAAAACTCTTCTATTGTTCTTGTCCTGTATTTCATCTTTAGTGATTGATTTGAAAAATAATATTATTATATTAATAATATAGTTTGATAAAATTATATTATTTATTTTCGTATAAAATAAAAAATATTACTTTCAGAAATTATATTTTGTAATTATTTTTTTCCACCTTCGGACAATATCCCTTCAATAATCAGTAAACCCCCAATATGGAAATTTTCGAATTATTTTATATTTCCACCCTTATCAATGGGTGTATTAAATTATAAATAAAATAAAAAATTATAAATGGATTTATTTTTTCTTTTGTAATTAATTATTCTTATGTATATATTTCACCTAACAATTTAGAGAAATGGACAAAAATGTGGAATTTGTTTGGAAAACATGTCATCAAAAGGGATCCCTTATAATTGTGGGAATTATGAAATAAAACCATTTATTATAATCGATAAATAGTTAGAAAAATTATAATAATTCACTACTGGTTCAATTTTTTATTTAACCTTTGTTTATTTTTTAATATATGGGAAGACCATGAAATAAAGAGTGATTTATTGTACGAGAATTCTAAAACCAAAACTACATAATTTGTGTCACCATTAATTTAACATTAATTTTGTATAAATGATCTAATAATATTAAAATTATTTCATTAAAATGTTATTTCTTTTTTATTTGGATGATATACATATTCTTATCCATATGATGTCCTTTATAATCTATTTAAAATGATTTTTCAAAAAAAATGTCTCTTTCAAAAACAAATCTTCAATCACATAAAGTATTTTGTCCATTCAATTCAGAACATAATCTTTTATGATAATATATGATTTCACATATTCAATTAGGAATACTAATATTTATTTTATGGAGTGTT
This sequence comes from Viscum album, assembly GCA_963277665.1. Classification (NCBI taxonomy): domain Eukaryota; kingdom Viridiplantae; phylum Streptophyta; class Magnoliopsida; order Santalales; family Viscaceae; genus Viscum; species Viscum album. Next base: position 1,488,071,385 of record OY728129.1, read on the forward strand.
TTTTGGAATCATTTTTAACCCCATTCCTTTCCATGGGTTTTTTCATAACTATGATTATTATCCTCACATGTGGCTTTCCAGAATAAGATAATTTTATAATGTGATGGGTTGGCCCTGAATTATAGATAGATCTAATATATTGGGTAATATGATTTATTTTATGGGATAATATGTATTATTCGTGGTTAGAATGCTGTCTTTTTTCATGATGATGATGTCATGATTTATTCACATATTTTTTAAATGAACATGAATCTAGAATTTTTCACAACTATGTGTTGTATTTAACACCAGTGTTATAATGAATCATTATTATTCATATTCCCAATTCCATGAAGATATAAAATATTTCACTAATTCTTATTATAATTATAATATTATTTTTAAATTAGCATTTTTTTATTCTCACCCATGTACCATTGTTTCTTGTTTCTTATTCCTCACATATTATCTTCCCCATACAATGATTTTACCTCAAAAAATTTATTAATGTATACCCTCATCTGATTACTTTTAAATTGCTGATATTCATTGAATTCCAAGTATATATAATATCAATATAAAATTTATTTGGTTTATTATATATATTTTTTGTTTGAGACTAATGTTTCCATGACACAATACATTTTCATTAATGATTTTAAATAGTATTATATTATTCATCTTAAAAATGATTTAATGGTAATTAATGAAATGTTTATGTATTTATAATTTCATAAGAATATATTTTTATTAATTACATTATTTTTATTATTCATATGAAAATCGATATCTAATTACATAAGTTAATGAAAAATGTTGTTGAATCTATTTGTATGTATGATGCAGATTTCTCTATACCTGAAATGTATGATTCTAGTACTATCCTTGGACTAGAAATAAATATTTATCTATTCTCAATGTATTAAATCCATTTTTAGGAATGGTGTTATCCTTTTTTCACATTAGTAGTTATGAATATATCATTAAATGTTCTACCAAGCTAGAAATTGATATTATAGTTACCCATCAATCTCATGGTTTTGATAAGAATATAATAAAGTATTAAAATATAATTATAATAATAAAATCAATGGAGGGATAAAATAATTCTATTATGATCTATGTCTTGTAGGAAATGTTGTTGAAATTACATTTTGGGTATTAGTAATTATTTAATTGTGGAATGGATGGTCATTAGAAAATATGATACTAAGGTGATGGGAAAAAGATATCTAATGATGGAGAAATATAAAAAATAAATTAACAACCCATAATCTATATTATTAAATGAATAGAGTATATGAAATCTGAAAATTTGTGTTCAAATATAAAGGTTAATGTTAATGATCAACACTATAAACCTCTAATGCCAAGAGATAAAGGGAAATATCATGTAATCAATGACACAAATGAGGTATATAAAATTTTTTCATAAGGTTAGCATTATTAAACATTCTATATTTTCAAATATATCATTTCATTTAGAATATACATACACTTTTATTTATGAAAATTTTACATAGGTGTAACAATTCCACTACAATGATTAGATATTGGATTTGCATTAAAATATCCTAATGGTATGATGATAAAATGTCATGTCTATGATTTTTCATTGATTCAATATTGTGGTAATTTTCCTTGTACATGTCTCATTATTCTCTTTCTAATTTAATTTTATGTCATATAAATAATATATTAACATTATTTACATAAATCTCATATCAATTTTTATTTTTGGATGTCATGTTTGATATTATGAAGAAACCTATAATATAATACTAGAGTGATGATAAGTATTTTCTTTTGATAGAAAATTGATCCATTTTAAGGATATTGATTCGTATTATAAAAGGGTGTTTATCTTAGATAGTTAGTAAGAAACACAATATCAATGATATAGCTATAGTATAGGAGTTTGATGATATTATTTTGAAATATTAAGTAGTATTCCAATGAATTAAGATGATAGTTTTTTTATATAACTCATAAAATGTGATAGACCTATTTAAAATCCTCTTTATAGAATGGCCTTGATTGAGTTGATGGAACTATAAATGCAACTCCATTAGAATATTGATAATAGATTCATTCAACATTGTACTTAAACTCTTATTTAGCCTATTATTTTTCATAAAAATAATTTTAGATAAATGAGACTCTACATTTATTATAAGGAAATTAATAATATATCTATCAAGTATAATTATCCAGTTCCCACAATTGATGATTTGTTCGATCAATTTTCTGTATAAAACTATTTATCTATTATTGATATTCTATTTGGATATTATATGTAGTGTATAAAAAGTGAATATATAACCATTATATCGTTCTATATGAGGTATACAAATAATCAATTTATAGTTATTTCATTTGGTATTACTAATTCCCCCAATTTCATTATATATTTTATAAATATACAATTTAGATATTACTTTGATAATAATTCATTAGACATTATAGATGAAATTCTCATATATATTCAAATATTATGTAATATCATAGAAATCATTTGAAATTTATATTAAATACCATAATCAGTGATAATTTTTTTTAAATTTATTCCATGTGTGAATTTTGGATGAAAAGTTATTCATTTCTAGGTCACATAATCTCACGAAATTGTATATCATTAGATTAATCAGTGAAATAAGTTATTAAATGGATGCCATAACCAACTACCAAGATGATGATCTACAGTATTCTTGGTTTCTCTTGATAATATTGATGCCTTATAGATAATATATATTGGATATCTAATACAGACACCAAGTTAACTAGGAAGGGATGCAATTCCTCTAGGAAAATGAATATAAAGAAAATATGAAGCAACTAATGATTAGTTTACTTAGCACACCAATTTATATACTACTCGATAGTGGAGAAGGGGTTTTGATCTACAGTGAGGAATCAAAGTCGAGGCTGGTGTTTAACCTAATAAAATACTATATTGTTATCTTTTATTCCACATGGATATTAATGGTTCTTTTAAAATGTAACCTAGCTCATGATTTTGAGTTAGATATTGAAATGTTTTCATTAATGATATCTGAGAATTTCCATTAAAGATTAAATTGTGACATGTATAAGGACTATAATGGATTAAATTATATATTCACTCAGAAATTGATTAATATGAACCATTGGGCACGGTTATGGTGGACTAAATATTATGATTTCTCATTGAATTACCACCCTCAGAGAGGAACCATAGTAGAAAATGATTTAGTCCAACATGATTATTTATCTTACATAAGATTAAGATCACAAATGATCCAATTTTATAGGATTTATATGGGATAGATATATAAATATTCAATTAAGGGAAGAATATTATATTGGAAAATTTAGTTATCTATAATTTACCCATGTGAGGGATAAAGTACCATATAAGGGTGATATATAACAATAAATGACGTTAAGAAATTTCCTCGAGTTTATCCTTGAGTATGAGTAAATGATGAGATTCAAGAACCATATCTATGTTCTATAGAGACCATATTTGAAGAATGAGTTTTTGTATGAAGTTCATAGATCGAAATTCTTTATTAATCAATGATGTATAAAGATTCCTGGAGAATATATTGATTATTTTTTATGGGAAAACTTGTAAAGAGTTATTAGAAATTATTTATCTCACATCATGGAATCAAATAGGGTTATTGTTGAGAAATATAATTCTAAGGGGATTTTGAAACGATTACAAATATCATAATGAAAATGAATAAAACATTATCTTGTATTTTTTATTCATACTTCCCAATATGTATAAAAATCATATTGTTATTTGGATTCAAATTGATCATATTAAGAATCCATCAAACATCATTTCTATTATAGAAAATGTATCTCTTAGTAAACATTGCAATATATAAATTTAATTAGTTTAAAGGATACAAGACGTACCATTGTCTATTTAATATGATGTTGTAATTAGGTTTTCCATGTTGTAAATGATATTTATTTAGTAGGATATGGATATATAATTGAGTTTTTGTACTACTTAACGTCATCATATTGAGGATGATTATGAGGGAACCATTCATACAAATCAGGAAATAATGATATATTATTCTATAGAATTTAAAGGGGTTTGGGATCAACCCCTTCCTCTAGTCAATTATTATTAAAAATTACATTATCACGAGAATTAAGATGGATCCATATTAATTCATCAATGGAATTAATTTTAGAACTCAAATGAGTTAAGCAGAAGTTAGAGAATAAAATCTACTGGGACCTAAGATAGTTTAAAAAATATTATTGAATGTCAAATCAATTTAATAATACATCACAGATAATCAAAGTGTATATATAATTAATGAATCCAATCATTAGGGAAATATGGAATTTTATGTTTGTGGTAAGGTATTCCTATGAGTTTTTATAGGATTCAATGTTATGATAATCAGGAAAAATAGATAATTTGATCCCAATGTATATTAAACCCTTTTAAGATTCCTAATCATGTACGGAGAGTACATTATCACATTGAACATCTACTGATCCACTCTAAACATTACAATGTATTACATGTATCTCTTCTTAGGGTGTAAATATATGATCTATCACATTGACACAAATTGGAGTTGTTACCATTGGATCATTATCATTCCAATGAGAAACAACTATTATAAATATTATAATTGTAGAGATAAAATTCTATAGAACAATATTAGTCACCTCTAAAATTTATCTAAAAAAATTAGAAATTCAAATAACATAAATTCACAGATGAGGATGTTATAAAATAAAGATATCCTCATTTATTTGAAATGGACTAATATTAATTTGAAGTTAAAATTACTTTTTGAAGAGGGTATAATTTTATACTATATGATTTTATGATATATTTATATTTAAATATATTTTTTTCTCTTATATTCACAAACCATTGTTTAAAAATGAAATTACATAATACAAATAAAATTGTGTTATTTTATTAAAAATAGTATTGTACACATACATCACATAAAGAAACCAACCATAATTTATTTCAGTAATAAATACAATTAAATTAATAAAAACCCCAATTAATATAACAAAAATATCAAGGATTCCAAAAATATAAAATAAAAAACTATTTTGGGAATATATGAATCGCCCCAATCTACTGGAATTATCCCTCCCATGAACAACACTATAAAAAATAGTAATCAAATATACATCTTTATAACACCCTGAAATTATAAATTAAACATTCTATTCAATTGAAATTATTAAATGTAACACCAACAATTTAAAGGAATATATCATACAAAAACACTACTATATATTCAGTTTTTAAATTAAATTCGACACATGATATTTCCTATAATGAATGAATGGTTGAGTCAGCTGGCACTACACATAAGATAGTCCTTTAGTAATTGTGTTTGTTACACACAGGTGTGACCTTCCTCCATAGTTTTTGTCTCAAATAAGAATGGCCTTAATTGATATATTCTATTAAATGGAAAGACTGAGTTTTACAAAATATAAACGTATTATTGAAATATTATTATTTAATATAATGGGATATAAAATATAAGTTAAACTATTTTTTTTGAATAATAATAATAAAATTATTAAAATTACTGTTTACACCAATATAGAATATTTTCATTGGAAAACACAAAACAAAAAATTAAAATAAGAACCAATTGGATGTAAAAAAAAATATTATATTTTTATTCTTCCAAAATAGTATTACCTTAAAAAACATAACTACTTAAATTTTTTTAATGATTTGAACTAAACATATATGTAATATAGTAAATGAAATATTTTTCATATTAATAAATTAGGTTTAATATTCAAAAGATATGAACATTATCTCTTTCACACATAAAAACGTATTTTTTTATAAATGCAATTTTACTACCATTTAATGGAGAAACAATATTAAATATTAATTTTAGAATTATAAGAAAAAAATATGATAAAATAAAATAATTTATTTAATATATCATATCAAAATTATCCTAGGTTTTATATTTGGTATTTTTCTAAGAAAATTCATTTTTTGATGAATAGTGAAATATATTAAAATTTAAATAAATACATCCTTTCCTTTTAATTACTTTTAATGAAAAATTATATTTTAATTTTTATAAAAATTATCAATAGATAAATAATAAATTTATTAATTAAATTTATTTTACTTGATACAATTTCAATTTGAAATTGAATAAAGAAACACAGTAATCTTTTGAGATACTAAAACTAGTTAAACCGTTTGTCAGCAAGATTGGCATTATTCTTGATATTACAACTTTTGAGATTTAAATTGAAAAAATGGAAATATTACATTGTATCATGGTTTCTATTTTGGGGGTAATAAGATCACATAAATTTTTACCTAAATGATTAGTTAATGTCATTAATATTAATTATAGAGATAAAGGTGTAATTAAAATTAAAATGGACTAAATCATGAATTTAAGGGCCCAAATGAACTTTAAAATTGTAAAAAACCCATTGTATATCCTTATTTCTTCCATGACCCTTAATAAATTGAATATTTATTGTTTTTTATGATTTGATTGTAATATAAAGTGTGCACCTAACTTGTTTCCAAAAAATCCATGTTAGTCCTTTACCTTCTCTATAAAATGCCACACCTCTCCCCCATCCCCATGCCTATAAATCCACATTATGTCAAACAAAATATTCTGATGTAGTCTTCCAAAAAACCTCCTTTAATACTAGATTACTCCCAATGGGAATAAATTAATCTATGGATTCTTTTCGTTCAACCAAAAGAAGTTACCCTATTAAGATGCAACATCTTCTATCAGACTTTTTAATTTCATTTCCATTATTTAACCCATATACTATTATTATTCTATGATTGAATAAAAAATTTAATTCAAATATAATACTATGTTTTTATGTTTATATTTATATATACACATACACACAACTCCATCTAATAGATTGCGAACATATTATTTCTGTGTATGGTGAACTACTGCCTCAAGAAATGATGATGGCCCATTTTCCCACACAACCTATCATGGTGGTCATTATCATGTAATAAATATTTATTTATATTATATATGATATATCTTATTTATTTAATCTTATTTTATTATTTCAAATCATTTATAGATATAAATTATATTTTTTCATTAATATGTTAACATCCTTTGAGGATGTGTGGACAACCACCCCCTAAATATCATGTGGTTTGTTCACCCGATCCATATATTGTATAAAGGATGATTATAGTTAAACAGAAAAAATATTATATTCATGAATTAATTAAATTTCTTGAAATATAGATATTTATTTATATATACATATCATTTTCACTATTATGCTTTCTCACACTAAAAAGTGATAATGTCAGTCGTGGATGTGTGTACATCCGCCTCCCCAACTCGATGAGATTTATTTTACATCATCAGAATTTTATATATAATTATATGTTATAAAATTATATTTTATTAATGATATTATGTTCATAATATAATGATATTATTGTACTGACATTCTTTCAGTACATATTATTGAAAATGACAACGTTACACATCTGGACATATAACCTACCCTCTCCATTAATGTACTATTGGTTGATTTGTAATAACCATGTTTAATGATTGATTTTAATATTATAATTTATATACAAATATGATAATTTTGTCATTATTATTATTCTTGAGATGTTATATATCGACCGCATTGACTATAGTTTACCTACCAACATTACTTTTGACACTGAAACCAAATTTTATCAACACACCAAAGTAAAAATAATTTTTCAATTATTTAAATATAACATTTAAATAAGTGAAATAAAAGTAATTATAAATAATAAAAAATTTCTCATGAATTTAAAAAATTATTTTATGTATATTATACATGATTTTAAATAATTTTTACCTTAATGGGAAGACAATGTAAGGGACACCTGGCTCACTTGTCCTTTCACGAGGCATACTTTATTAACAGGAACCAAATTTATTAAATATGGTGTACGTATATACAAAGTTAAATTTTATATAATGAATTATTTTATCTTCAATTTATTTAGTTGTTTCAAATTATGTTTATTTTTTTGATTCATTCAATTCATATGTATGGTATTCTCATCTCACATGATACATCCATGAGATAAATGTCATGTTCACCACTTAAATATTTTTTGCGGTGTCTCTACTGCCCTTTCTTATATATCATACCATGAATTAATTTATCTTCATTTTATTTGAGTCATTAATGAAATATTATTCATTAATGAGGCTTATAAATATAAATGCATCAATGTGATATTAGGTACATTGGAATGTTTAAATATTTCTTTCCATAACAACAACATTAATGCGCTTCTAGCGGTAATTATATTAAATGGAATAATATAGACATTTTTCAATAAAACCTATCATTCTTATATAGTTATTCATGTCCATTACCATGTATTATTACTATTTTTAGACTCTTGGGAACTCAATGTTTATTAAAAATGTTGTTAGGAAAACCTGACATCATTTCTCTCTTTACTCGAACACAACTTTCCTTCTTAAAACCATGTTTTATTAAATAAATTAGAAATATTTTAATATTATTTGGTAAAGTAATTTTACCCCTTTTTCTTTTAGCGTCATATTCAAATGAATATTTTAGATTCTATATATAGAATGCATTTTTATTACCATATAACTATCCAAAACAAATTTTCTTTTTACCTTGTACAACAGGTTCAAATTTTCGTGTTGTCGTTTATTCAAAGAATCCTTTTAATTTATTAAAGGTTAATTTTTAATGAAATTAACAATAAAATTTATTTTCAATGAAATGTATCTCCAAAAGTATATAAAAAATTTTATTTTCCTTAAGAATATTTTTAAAATAACATTTTATAATATTTTCATTCATCAATGACAACAGCCCTTTATTCATCAACAATTGAGGTATGTTGTATTAATATAATCTTTAATCATCCTATGGATTTTTTACAATTTATTTTGACAATCATAGTGGTAAAATTAACTTCCTTTATTTCATTTTCCCATTGAAATATTTAATTTCTTATGATCATTGAAATTTCTATAATTATTTATTTCTTCTATATTGAATATTACAACATCCTAAACTGTATACAATTATATATATCCTATATAATTTGAATATTATTTTATTATATTTGAAAATATTGATAAATCATGTATGTTACTCCGAACAAATATTTTACAAGATGCATTTTTTAATTTATTAGAAAATATATGATGAATGTTTTGCACTACTAAAACATGAGTGAGACCTGCTTATTGACCCCCCCCCCCCCCCCCCGATGCATCTGTAGTCTCATGGGGAGACTAATTTGGATAACCAACTAAGATGGGTATTTACCCCATATTTTGTAAAGCATCTATTGAATGGTGATAAAGGTAAAGGTTCCATGTACCTAGGAAACATGGAAACCTATAAAAATTCGTTTCCCGCATTTATATTATGTTATAATTCATTCATGAGATTTTGTGTCGACATATCTATGGATAAATTTATTTTTTAGTTAGTTAGAAGACATGTGTTTTAGTTTCATATATTGACATATTTATGTAGCCTTATCATTTAATTTTTAATGGTATGTGTTACCAATTTTTACCTCTCCATATTTTCTATGAATATCCATTCTATTTATGGATTATATGGATTATTTGTTCAGTTATTTTCACATCCATATTGAATATTCTAATTGATTCATTATTATTTCCTCTTTAATTATTTAAACTGATCATTTCAACTCAACCATATTATTTTTCTTTCACCAGGATTCCAAAAAGCATACTGAGAATGATATGCATAGATCTACTAAATTGTTTATAGTTACCACTGAAGATATTTATATAGATTTTATAAAAATATTATTTTTTAATTATTTTAGTCATTTGTAATATAACACTCACATATATATTTTGTTTATAACTACTACTAAACTGATCAGTCCATTGGGGCTTATTCAATATAATAATAACACTATCATTCATAGTAGACATAAGCTCTGGGATTCTAGGGTTGCATCTGTATAGTTTGTATCAAATGGTGTTTATTAGAATCCTTGATAACTATATTAGGAAAACAAAGATGAGGGGAAATAACACAAAGGTATAATATGAGAATAAGTATTGAAGAACACCATATAATTTCAATATAGTATATAATATGTGGGTCTTGCTATAAATACATTCCTATCTAGATACTACTAAGGGAAGTGGTTCTAGAATACATGTACCTAGGAGTAAAATCATTGACGAATATATTTGAGCCTTTGTAATGGTAACCTTTTTCACAAATATGGGCCTTACTAGGAACCTAGTTTGACACACCATGGAGATATTCTTAAGATAATCCATATATTATTTAGAAACCAATATAATGTATTTGAATATATAATGGAAATTAAAAACATAGATTAAACCTAATGAGTATTATATTCAAGATATGTTGTCATTGTTTAGAAACCATATGGATGTTATTATGGATAAACACGAGACCAAGGATGTATATATTTGGGAATAAATGGATGAGGAATTTATGTGTATGGGATGTATTGAAAAAAATAGTTATGAGTGTATTTAATGATGAATTTTCAATGATGTAAATTATATTTATTTTGGAAATTATATTAATTTTGTTTTATAGAAGGTCATACACTATGTAGGGTAAAAACAAATAAAATATGGTATGTACAATGATCATGAACCCATGATTAAATGTTGATAAGGGTTTTAGGATAATCACTAACCTCAATATTGTACAGGTAAATTTTTAATTGTTTTTAGTTACAAATTTTTATGAATAAATAATAATAATGAATATGTAGTAAAAATTATTATGATTAGAGATTAATCTATTGGCCCTAATGGTTTATAAAGATATTTAAAGACAAATATTTGCACTTGTCACTATTTAATGTGCCTTTAGATACCATAGAAATGTTTTTAATTACTTAATGAATCTAAATTGATTTTTGGAAAAATTAATATTTGTTCGAAGAAAACCCAAAATGTAGGATTGCTCATATGAAATTGAAACAAATCATGCTAGAATATTTTTGTATATTCATGGTCAGTAAATGAATTACCCAACATTAGGAATATTACAAATAAATTTTTTTCATAATTATTTAATATTTTGACCCAATACTCTTCTAAATTGTCATAGATTATTGTATTTCAACCCTAAACTATCTATTGATCATTCACTTGTTTTGGATTTATAAAGTCACTCACTCACTATAAATATTCAAATTTTTCCTCTATGTACATGTCTATACATTACAATAAAGATCTCATACATAGAAACCTATGTACATAGTAATTTATGTGTCCCATGTACTTATCACTGTCTATTTTTTGGAGTACGTTTTACAAACCCAGCTCATGATGTGGGATTTCAAATATAAAATGAAGCAAAAAACATATCACCATGTTCGATTTTAAAATATGGGGTCATCATTTAATTAAATTTGGGAGTATGTAGCACATAAAAATTAAAAATTACATCATTTTTTTAAATAGAATGTATGGAATGAAACACCAAATGTTTAAGGGGATATAATATCCCATTACTATAATATATATTTACTATTATAAATAAATTCAACACATGATATTTCTTATAATTCATGAAACACCAGGTTAACCATCGCTACATATATGAGTTAACTTCTTTAATAGAATGTGTTAAAAAAGGTAGATACCTTCATTGATATCATCTTTTATACTCATGAGTGTCCTTCCTCAATGTCTTTCTTTAGAAGCAAGATTGAGTGGTAAAAAATAACATTATGTTATTTAAATATTATTATTCAATATAATATGATATAAACTAGGCATTAAATTAGTTGATATAAATAGTAATAAATATGTAAACAAATTATTGTCTTAATGTTATTTATATTATCATGACTTATTATATACCACATTTATTGATTTTATATGAAATGTGCATAATTTTTGTGAAATATTAATGTTTTAAACTTATTATAATTTTTTAGCATTTGTAGAAGTAGTCCAATTATGTCACTTTAATGTATTATTTATACCACTACCCCGATAGATCCAAATTGACTGGTTATTGTTTTTTAGACTTCCAAATTCAATATAAAACATTTCAATATAATGGATCTTGGGACAATTCTTCCATTTGAAGGCTCATGTGGACCACACAAGAGGGCCAACAGAATCTGTGAAGAAACTGGACCAGCCAATAAGATTGAATTACGAGGCCCAATCTAGAAGTTAAAATTCCTTCATTATCCCTAATAGTTCGGGTGACAATTTAAGAATACATGGATAAAAATTTCATGTCCCAAATCCAAATACATGGGACCCAACTGATTCATTTAAACTCAGCCAACCATTCTAGATGGGAATTAAAATCAGTACTGTATTCCTGACAAGTCGCATTATATAAACATCAAATAAAGTTGAGATTATCCAGTGTGAAAGAGGAAATTTAGGCGGCCGACATTTTTGAAGAATGCAGTTGGATTTCAAGGAAACTTTATATTAAAAATCCATTCCCATTATGGCCATTGAAAAATCATTGATTGAAAATGACATATTATCTTTGTTTAATCAACCAACCATAACTTTCGAACTTTATGTCCAATAGCCGCCACATGATCAGAGTAGACAGAGGATATAGTTATTTACAACTTGTAATAAGATCATTTCTCTAGATTCGGATGTCTAATTTATCAAATTGGCAATGTAATTGGAGGGTCAGTTTTGGAATGAAAACAACCCCTAACATTGGGCTATAAATACATCCACATAATCTCCTTGCAAAGGGTTGGAATTTTATAAAATTGGAGCACATATTGGCACGACCAAATACATTCCAATGGCTTTGGAGGAAAATTAATACTCATTTTTTTACTTGAGAGACATTTCATCCTCTCATTATTTTCTTTTACTTTTTTGTTCTTCATTTTTGTAATCTTGTAAGTCTCTTTCTTTGTAATTCTATTTTAATGCATGTTTATTCTTCAATATCTCTTATTTACATCCAAATTTTTTATTTTCATATTAATTTTCATAAAATATTTTAAATACAGTTGAATCCCCTTCCCTTCATTCCCTTTCTCATTCAATCTAATGTTTATTTTTAATTATTTTAATCATTTGTTTTTGTGTTCGATGCACCTCCCTTTTATTATCCCATTCGTTTTCTTATTTTCATAATTTATCATCATAATAATTATAAGAAAATAATTAATCATTTAAATGTATTAGTAAGTCTACCATTTGGGTGAGTTATAATTAGGCGATATTAATTGATTGATATCCTTTGCTCGATGGGTATTCTTTGAGTTGATATTATGTATGTTGAACTTTAGATGTCATGAATTAAAGACATGTTCTATTTAATATGTGGATTACATTGATTATTGGAACCATAAATACAATACCATAAACAAGTAATAGTAATGATTAGGACCCTACACTTTTTTACAGATTGGATTAATGCTTTAACACATGGGAATTTCGATCAAAATCATCTTGTGAAGTGGGTATTAATTTAATGAAATAAAAAGCAAAGATCTAGGATATCATAAGCTTAAATCCCCAATAATGAACTCACCCCAATCTTTAAAAATTTGTTAAATCACACATCATCCATAAATTATTTCATAATCTCTGCAAACAACCCCCCCAATTATAATAAAATCAACTAAAACAAATGACTATTAAAAAGTATCATCGCTGAGGATTCAAACTGAGTGCTGCTATACAAATTAACAGAGCATTAAAAAATTTACTGTTCTATAGGCGACAATATGTAGCACTTTCAAATGGAACTGTTTCCGGTGATTATTTTTTATGTGGTCATTTGTTTTTTAATTATTTTAAAAAGACAAATCAAAAACAAAATTCAAAAATATGTAAATTGAAATAAAAAACAAAGAAAAACATGCCTTCCTCTATCTTCTAAAATCTATCTAAATGCCTCGTAGCTTCCTAAACAATCCCTCAGATTTTTTGACCCTGAAATCGAGCGAACACATCCCCAACTTAGGAGGAACATAAGAGATAATCAAATAATTCAAGAACTGGTCCTTGCCCAACCAATTGAATTAGATATGGCTAATCCTAGTGAAAAAACACTTAAAGAAATTATTGCCCCTGATATGAATTACCAACCTCATGATATTAAATATCCAAACATAGAGGCTGAATTCAAAATCAAATCGGTTTTTATTCTTCTTCTTCCTCATTTCGACGGGCTTTCCGGTGAGGATCTACATCTCCACCTTAAATATTTTCTAGTGTTGTGCTATAAAATGATGCCTCAATGGGTTTCTGAGGGACAAATAAAACTTCGAGAATTAACTTTCTCCCTAACTAACTCCAACAAGTCAAGGATTTAGTACCTCCCTCATGGTTCCATAACCACATGGAATGACATGAAGAAACTATTTTGGGAGAAATTCATTCCTACTTCTTGTACTGCTTCTATCCGAAAGGAAATAAATGGAATTCATCACTTCCCAAGTGATTCATTCCATGAGTGATGGGAGAGGTTCAAAAAGAATGTTTCAACCTATCAACTCCACTGAATCCCTAACCAACTCTTGATACAATACTTCAATGAGGGGTTATTGTCTATAGAGAGAACCCTCATTGATGCCACAAGTGGTGGTGCTCTAGTTGATAAAACTCCTACAACTGCATGATATATCATAAGAAACATGGTTGCGAACACACAAAAATTCTACACTCGAGAAAATTCTAAAGTCAAACAAGCCCAAGATAGTCAATCTATAGATCCAAACAAGATGACAGAGTGGATGAGTGAACTTAGAGGTCTTGTGCGACAACTAGTTGTGGATACCAAATCCCCAACTTCATCTTCTCCACAATCAATGTTTCCTGGACCTATCAAAAATTATGGAATCTGGTACTCTCCATCTCATCCAACTAACACATGTCCACAACATCAAGAGGATCAATCTAATTCATCCAAACCAATGGATCTCAATGCATCATATGCTCAGACAAACACCAACCCTAAACTATCATGTCAGTTTCCTAGAAACATCAACCAACCTCACTCTGAGCCCTTCTATTATTCATAAAACCATGGCCAGAGTAATCTAAATTTCATCCCTCATCAACCTCAATTCTATCCTCAAAACCCTAAAAAATTCCAATATGGTCAAGATGTTGGTAAATTCCAATAAACTTATCCTTTTATTCCTCAAACTGAAAGGAACAATTATTCTCATGGATTCCAGCATGATAGTGAGCCTTCCCAATTACAAAACTAATACGATCACATTCACAAGAGGAAAAATCTAGGTTGTCCCAATCCGAGAAAATCCTCATCTTCCAAGAAACCATGGGAAAGTGCAGTAGGAGAACTTGCATCCTTCACCTATTCCAGCGTCATGAACATTGAAACCCAAATTGGTCAACTTGTATCCCACCTTAGTCATCTGAAACCATCCAATTCTTCCCATCTCCTATCTCAAACATTACCCAACCCCAAAGGGTAATGTAAGTGCAGTTTCACTTAGATGGGGAAAGAAAATTTCCATGCCTCAAGATAAGTCCTCCAACCCTCCTTTGGACGTTGACCTAGAAAATGAAATGAAAAAACAATATTTAAAGGAACCTAAAGCCAATCCCTTTCCTCCATCCATTCCACATAAGAACCCAATTCTTTTTCCTCAATCCATTTCCAACCCAATGAAATCCTTTGAACGTGTTCCTGAAATGATCGACATGTTTAGACGTGTTGATGTCAACATACTACTCTTATATTCCATAAAACAATTCTCTACGTATGCAAAGATTCATAAGGAACTGTGAACCCACAATATGAAACTAAGGACCATAGAAAATGTTTCCACTCAATAGTATAATCCCATAAAGTGCAAATTTCCATTGTCCTTTGTAGTTACATGACAAATTGGAAGTTCCAAATTTTTTGATGCACTCATAGACGTAGGAGCCTCAATTAATGGCAGGCGCAAATCTAGCTTCTCCAACGTTGGTCAGGTTCCCTTACATTCAATGGGTGTTTTCATTCAATTGTCCAATCAAAGAACTTCTAGTCCTGAGGGAATAATTGAGGATTTACTTGTCTAACATAATGATCTTATCTTCCCAGATGACATCTATGTCATTGACATGGAAGGTGATACAACATCTTTCCAATATTCAATTATTTTTGGAAGTCATATCCACATGACATCTAAAACCAAAATTATTGTCCATGCTGGTATCTTATCCATGGAATTTTGTGAACAAATGGTCAAGTTCAATATTTTTCAATCCATGCAATACCCATCAGATAATGAATCTGTATTCTCTTTCTATTCTTCTAAAACTCACTCTAAGTGTGTGTTGATTCTCAATCTATCATGTCTTTATTGATCTACTGATAGTGGATTTTGTGAATATTGAATCCTCATCAACCAAGTAATAAATGGTGATGTGGATGTTAACATTACAAATGCAATCTGTATTGATCTGTAGGATCTTGGAATATATATAGAATCTTATCTTTCCTCTGACCTCCAATTCTCCGACATGGATGATAATGAGGAAAATGAACTACAATGATCATTTGTTGATTCAAATCAGTTTATCTGACATTCATCACTTACTATCCATGATTCTGAAAATTCTATTATTTCTGAGGTTAACCCAAATCAAATGTGTTTATCTTGACCCAATGAGAGTGAAGGTTGTTATATTTGATCACTAATTAATAATGTGATCACTGGTGGTATTTAAATTTACCATTATTTGGAAAAAAATTGAAATAAATTATATTGAAAATTTTATTTAGTAATATGACTCCACTGATCTTCATTTCTATATATCAGTAAGTGATGAAATAAATGAGTCAAAAACAATTGGGATATCATACTGTTCATTAGTGTTATCTAATCCTTACATAAATGAACCCATAGAATTTATACATCATCATAAATTTACAAGAATAAAAAACCATCACATGGTGGATAAAATCATTCCTCATGTTGAAGACCAATGGGTGGATAGTTATATTCTCTTTCAACCCCCATTGAATTTCACGAAAAAAATCACAATAGGGGATAAATTATCTAGTAAAAAATCATGCATCATCATGGAGAAGTGTTTATGGAAGAACACTGGATTTCAGAAAATATGGTAGCCACCATTGGACTATGGGTATTCAACTACAACTATCTGGATGGAGACAAATTAATGAAGCGCATCATGGGAGGCAACCAATGTTTTCTTTTACATTTATGAAATTTTAATTTTTTATTACTTTTTCATTATATGAATAAGGATTTTTCATTTTTTGGTAACATCCCCCAATACTATTACCGCATCGACATCTATGAGATAAACAGTAAACCCACCACTAGATGAATATGGAAACCCACCAAATCCAAACTAGTGGGTACCTCTTTCCCTTTAACTGCTCTTCTATATCCATATCTCATTCCATCCCTTCTTCCTACCTCCTCATTTTTTTCCACTTTTCTCTTCACATTTTTTTTATTTACTCTTTATTTTTTTGTGGTTGTGTCTTTATAAAAATCTAAAAAACCATAAAAACTAAAAAAATCATTTAAAAAACATATATGAAAAAAAGGGTCATGCATACTCACCATCTAGTTTTGAAATTTTGTCCAACCATTTTGGGGAGTCAAAATAAATGGTTTCATCTAAAAAATAATGTGTTTTAATCATATATTTGGATCAAGAATATTGTGTAAAAACCAAATAATTTTGAATGCTCAATTTATTATTTGGAAAATTAATTTCCCCAACTGTGAAAACCAACATTAGTTTTCATGCCAAAGCCAACTTGGAAGATCATTCCAAAATGTGTTTTTTTTTACCCCCATTTTTGAATCTTGAGTTTGTGGAACTTCAAGCTAAATTTCCAAATTTACTGTCCATTAATATGTTAGAGGAATTTTATGAACCACATGAGAATCACATTAGCCAAATACCCTCCCATTACTCTTACAACAATCCTCTTTTTGAGATCCCATTCATGAATATGAAAACCATTTTATTTTTAGACACATTACAAACCCAATACCATATCCCACCAAATATCAACATGGATTTTTCATTGCATTTTTTTTAAATTTATGTATGGGGGGAATTGATTTCATTTTGTATACCATTTTTTCATTTCATCATGTTATCATATGCTTGAGGACAGGAATCCATTTCCGGGTGGGGGAGAGATTTTCATTCATTGTGTTTTGGGGAATGAATATATGATTATGACATATTTTTCAAATTTTAATTACAACTGTCTGAAAACAATTAATGAAACAAAATTAAAAGATAAAATAAAAAATAAAAAATTGGGTTGAGTCTTGTGTAGGTCAAAAATTACGATTTCTCGGCCTTTGATCTTTATATAGTTATTAGAATTAGTTTCATGAGGAGATCATTCATTGGTTGGGATATGAGTGTGAGATCATTTTCAAGTTCAACATTCGAGAAAAAGAGATAAAAAAGAACACTTGCATTATATTGTTATTTAATTGGGATAAGATTTGTTATTTGTAAATATTCCATCTTCTAATTCCCTTCATATTTACTTCCACTTTTGATTCTTCTTTCACATTTTCATTCCCTCATAAATATGGGTTTCCATTACATTCTATGAATCATTTAAAAAAAATGTGCATTTCTTTTTCCATGTTAGTTTTTAACCCCCCGTTTTTCTATCTTTTGGATATCATCTTCCTACCATACCATAGACATTGAAAAACCCCTAAAAATACATCTTCATTATTTATCACGTTAGTATTGCGAGTGGAATATGAGACTTCTTAAAAACTATATGATTTTAAAATTTAGTTGGAAAATGAATGAAGCTCCATAAATTAATTTTATCATCTTGAGAGAAGTAAGTTTTTTGTGCCACCATTTTCCATTTATAAATTTTAGCATGAAAAAATTGAACTATTTTTTTGACATTGTTTCTGAAATAAATTGTGGTGGAATTCAAAATGGATGAGTGAAATTTTCTAAACCTCCCCTAATTGGGGAAAACAAAATTATAATATTTGATGTTGGGTGAAAATGATTTTGTCATGTTTTTATATTTGTTTCACATGAGGACATGAAGAAGAATATGTTTGGAGGAGTTCATTTTATTAATATTTCCCTGACATATTATATACACCCTTTACTGATTTTATTTGAAATGTGCATAATTTGTGTGAAATATTAATGTTTTAAACTAAGTATAATTTTTGAGCATTTTTAGAAGTTTTCCAATTGAGTTAATTTACTATTTTGTTTATAACTCTCCCCCTACTAATAAAAATTTTGTGGTTCTTGTTTTATAGTCTATATAATCCAATATAAAACATTTCATTATCAGGGATCATGGGCCAATTCTGCCATATTATGTATTTTATGGACCAGACAAGAGCGCCTACAGAATCTGTAAAGAAACTAGACCATCCATGAAAATTGAATTACTGGGCTCAATATAGACATTAAAATTCTTTCATTCCCTTCAATGGGTTTGAATACAATGTAAGTTGACTTGGATAAAATTTTCAAGGCCCAAATCCAAATACAAGGGGCCCAATTGATTCATTTAAACTAAGCCCAACATTCTAACCAAGAATTAAATTTAATGTTGTATTCATGATATGTCTCCTGATATAGTCATCAAATAAAGGTGCAATTTTTTAGAGTGAATGAGGAGTTATAGGTGGCAGAATATTTTGAATATTGAATTTTTATTTGAACACATCTTCTTATTCCAAAATCCATTCACATTTTGGCCATCGAAAACCCATGGATTTTAATGGACATATTAACATTGTTTTATCAACCAGCCTTCAAATTGGCTCCTTAATCCCCATGTCCACCATATTTTCTAAGTAGATAGAGGAGATATTTATCTAAAATATGTAAGAAGATCATATCTCTATATTATGATTTCTATGTTATCAAATTGGTGATGCAATTTGAGGGACAATTTAAGAATGAAAATATCCTAGAACATTGAGGTATAAATACATCCCCTCCTCTCCTTACAATGGGATGGAATTTCAGAAGATATGATCTCATATTGGCATGACCAAAGCATTTCCATGGGATTTGGAGGAATTTACATACTCATGTTTTAACTTGAGTGACCATTCCTCCACTCATTGTTTTCATTTACTTTTGTGTTATTTATTTTTGTAATATTGTAAGTCTCTTTCTTTGTAATTATATTTTTATAAAAGATTCATATTCAACATCTCTTATTCTCATCCACCTTATGTAGTTTAATATTTTTGTTCTTAAAATTTTTCAAATACAATTTAATCCCCTTCCCTTCTTTCGCATTAACAATCAATCTAAAGTTTATTTTTAATTCTCTTCATCGTTTGAGTTTGTGTTCGACAGACCAATCATTTTTTATCCCTTTTATTTTCTTATCTTCAAAATTAATGATCATAATAATTATAACCATATTACTAATTTTTTAAATATCTATATAAATCTTCCATTGGGGTGAGATATAATTTGGGGAAATTAATTGATTCAGATCCTTCTCTCGATTAGTATTCTTTGAGTTGATATTGTGTATCTTAAACTATATATGCCATGGAATAATGAAATGTTTTGTTTAATATTTGCAATACATGGATTATTGGAACCAAAAATATGCTACCATAAATAATTAATGTTATTAATTAGAACACTTTGTTAAGTTACATCTTGGATTAAAGCTTTAACACTTGGGAATTCCGATCAAAATCATCTTGTTATGTGGGTATTAATTTAATGCAAAATAAAGAAAAGATAATGGATATCATATGTTTAAATCCTAATAATGAACTCACCCCAATATTTATCAATTTTTTAAATGAAACATCATCCTTAAATTATTTCATAAGCTCTGCAAAAAAACCCTCAATCGGAATTCAATCAATTAAAAACAAACGAATATTAAATAGTATCATTGCCGAGGATTTGACTCGAGTGTTTCTATACACATTAACAGAGAATCAGAACATTGACGGGTTGATAGTATATAATCGTTCGTTCTTTCTTGTGTACAACAATATAAAATGAATTCATTGGTCAACCTGTAATGAGAAAAAAATAATGACACATTAGATACAAAAATAATTATTATTCTTTTTATTCTTCTAAATGAGTTTTACCTTAATAAACACAACTAATTACAATTGGTTAATTATTTTAATTAAAAATATATGTTATATATTCAATAAAATATTTTTTACTTTTATCCATTTGGTTTGATATGTAAATGATAAGAATAAAACCTATTTCATACATAAAACCATATACTTTTATGAAGTAAATTTTACTGCCTTTTAATGGTGAACAGATATTAAATATTAACTTTGAAACAATTATAAATTTATTTTGAAAATATATACTTCATTATTGAATTAATAATTTAATAATTATCCTATGGTGATTTTTTTTATTTTTATATGAAACGTCATTTTTTATTTATAGTGAAAAATAATGCATTTATAGTTAAAAACGTACTTTTGTTTAAATAATTATTAATATTAAATTATATTTTATTTTTTTAAATATTTCAAATTAGATAAATATTCAAAAAATTTGTAAAATTTAATTTACAAGAATCAATTTCATATTGAAATTGTATATAAAAACTCTACAATATATTTGAACATCTTTCTACATACACCAGTTCAATCATCTTTTGTAAGAATTGTATTAATATTATTTTCTCAAATTTTATGACTTGAATTTAAAAATATATACATAAAATAATGTAATAATTATTATATTTTTTGTCCAATAAGTTCTAAATAATCATTTACCAAATGGAATAGAGAAAGTGATTAAAAATAACTACAATAAATAATGAGTAATTAGGATTATAATTGACTAAAACATATATTTATGGGCAATAATGACCTATAATATTTTAAAAAATCCATTTGGTGAATACCATTACTCTATAAAAATTTCATTTTATTGGGATGGTTTGGTTTGACTTTGGATTGGTAATAACATTTTTACCACCAACATGATTCAAAAAATGCCATGTGAGACCTTTTTCTTCCCTATAAAAGGCCACCACCTCTTCCCATTTATGATACCTCTCAAGACACATCAGATCAACCTAAATATTCCCAATTATTCTTCAATAATCCTTCCCCCTAATCCTATAAGCCTCCCCTATGGCATAATTGAATCCATTAAATCTTTTGGTTCAACCAAAATATGTTACACAATTTAGAACTGATGTATTCTATGAAACATTTTTGATTCATTTTAATTATTCAACCCCTATACTCATATTAACGAGTGATAATATAAGAAATTATAACAATTAAACTATTATGTTTTTATGTTTAGAGTTATACCTACACTTACACACACATATATCTAATGGGTAATGAACATAATGTTTCTATGTAAGACGAACTACTACCTCATTAAATGATGATTGTTCATTCTCCCCTTAGCACCTATCATGGTTGAAATTATGTAGGAAACTATTTTTATATATACTATATATATGATATATATTATTTCTTTTATTTTATTTTATTATATTACAATAGTTACCATTTTACATTCTGTTTTCTGTAACGATGATAACATCATTTGAGGAAGTGTGGACAACCGTACCCTCAAAGCAATGTGATTCATTAACGTAATACATGGTTTATATAATATATGATGATAGTTGATCTTATTATACATATAAATATATATGATATTCATGAAAATGTTACCTTTTTGAAATATATATACACATATCATTTTTTATTATCCTTTCACACATAAAAAGTTATAATGTCGGTCATGGAGGTGTGGACTAACGCAATGTCGACACGATATGAATCATTTTACATCCTGATAAATATATATATAATTAAATTATATGTTATTCAGGATAATATTATATTTATGTAAATATATAGTTCTAATTATCTTCTTTCCATAACGATCATTGAAAAATGAGAATGTATTCTTCCGTACGTACGACACACAGTCTCCAGGATTTCAAGGTTGGTTCATTTTTAATAATGACATTAAATGATATATTTTAAAATAATAATAGAATTATATAAATTAAAAATACAAAATTTTAATTATTATATAGTTATTATATGTTTATCCATTTTACCATTGTTGACCTTCCAATGTTGTTTTTGACACATGAGCCGAATTTTGTCAAAACAAGAGAGGTAATGATAGTTGTTTAAGTAGTTGTATAAAACATGGTATAATGAGAAATAAAATAATTGAAAATCATAAATATGGATCAAAATAAATATTAAAATTATCATTATATTATTATACAGTAATTTAATGGATGTTCAGCCGAAATGAAAAACAATATAAGGGATTCTTGTCTCACATT
The DNA here is from genome assembly GCA_963277665.1 of Viscum album. Lineage (NCBI taxonomy): Eukaryota > Viridiplantae > Streptophyta > Magnoliopsida > Santalales > Viscaceae > Viscum > Viscum album. Next base: position 1,488,094,722 of record OY728129.1, read on the forward strand.
CCGTTCCGCAAGGGATATATTATTATTATTCGCCTAATTTTTAAGATATTTAATACATAGTAGCTAATTGACATGTAATATCATGAATTATTTTATCATTATAGTATTTACTTGTTTCATTTGATGATTATTACTTTTGGGACATTCTATTCATATGTAAGAGATTCTCATCTCAATTTTTTACATCTCTATGATAAATGTCATGTTCCCCACTTATATATATATATATTTTTGGAGTATCTAAAACCCATTTTTATATATTATATCATGAGTTCCATTATCATGATGGTATTTTAAAATTTATTTTAGTATTATTAGTTCATTATGTTTACAATTTAAAATGTTTCAATGTGGAATGGGATACTTTAGAAAGTTTAAATATTAATCCCCTAAACAATAATGTTTATTATATTTGAAGGGAAATTTCATATTAATAAATTATATTGCCATTTTCAATAATTATTTTCAATATTATTTGTTTATTCATGACCATTTTAAACAATTAGCACTATTTTCCCACTCTTTGGAACTCAAATTATATTACAATTATTTAGGAAAACCTCACATTATTTCTCCCTTTAGTAGGAAAACTTTTTTCTTCTAAAAACCCATTTTTTATTAAGATTATTTAATAACTCTTTAAAAATGATTTGGTAATGATATTATTACCATTATTTTTTTTACCAATGATTTATAAATGATATTCTTATTGCTTTCCAATCAAGGAATTTTTTTCCTTTTATCAGGGAAATTGATGGTTCTTTTGACCTTGTATGCCATGTACGGATTTACCAACCATCATTCATTCGAATATTACTTTTCAATTTTGAAAGGATATTTTTTAATTATACATTTCTATAATTTATTATAAATTAATTTTATTTTTAAAAAATTCAAAACAAAAGGATATTTTCATTAAGAATGTTTTTAAAATATAATTTTATAATATTTAAAATTTTGAACAAAAATGACATATTATTTTACTCCACATGTGGTATGTTGTGTTGATACCATCCTTAATCATCATAAGGATGGTTTATGGTTGTTTTAGAAGAGGTTAGTATTCACATTAACTATCTTCATTTCCTTTTTTCATTTGAAATATTAAATATCCTAGGATCATTTAATGTTCCCGTATTATACATTTTATTTATCATTGATATTAATATTTATTAATCCATATACCATTTTAAATGTAGTGTATACATTGACAATTAAATTATTGTTTGGTTAAATATTGATAAATCACTGTATCTTAATAAAATTTTCTATTTGATAAGGTATATTGTTAAATTCATCAATAAATATATAAAAAACGTTTTGGAAGGGTATGACACTTGTGGGGAATTGATATTCAGAGCCTATCGATGCATCAATATTCTCATGGGATGAGTCATTTTTCATGCCACCTCATGTGGGTTATTACCCTACCATTTTAAAACCATATTGTGAATGGTATTGATGGTAATGTTCTTATGTAACTTGTAAACATTTAGTATAACACTCAAAGATTTTCAATCATTTATCTCTAGTTATTATTCATCGTTGTTATTTTATATTGACTTATCTATTGATGCATTATATTTTCTATTTATTTATATGGTGTGTCTCTTATTTTCATACCATGCGATATTTATTTTTCCTTATCTAGTTATTTGAATTGCATGTATTTTGTGTGATTACTTTTCTATAATGTTTAAACACTTCTATTCAGTTTATTGATTATATGGAATATCTGTTCAATTATTTACCTTTCCACATTGAATATTCAAATTGATTCATTATTTCATCCTCTTTATATACCCTTACTGATCGTTTGATCTCACCCTTAGTTTTTTAATTTCCATAGGTATCTAAGAAGAAAAATATAAATGATATTCATGAATTTATTAAATGGATAAGAGTTACCCTCAATGTTATTTTATTTATATTTTTCAATGAGATAAAAAACATGTCTTAATTAGTGTTGTAATTTCTTATAAAAAAACTAATTTATTTATGTGGTTTTCTAAGACTACAAAATGGATAGGTCATTCGGTGGTTTAATCATTATTATCATTCCAATGTAATTTTAAAAAAATGCCAGCTCGTGGCTTCTGGGGATAGTCCACTACAATATTAGAAAATTAAAATATATAATCATGGGTGGAGATGTATTAGACACTAGGTGAATGAATTCATAGGAAATTATATGAGGTAATTTTATTGTTGTAATAATAATGTTATCTTTGGAATAGTAACCATACCATTAAGAGTAGTGACCTGGCCGTTGGGAATAGAAACAAGTCTATTGTTGTAGTAATTCAACATAAAAATAATAATTAATGAAATAAATAATTTCTTTCTTGATTAATATATTTCAATGAAATTATTTTGATTTTAAAAAATTAATATCATGATCAAAAAATTAATGAAAATATAGGCTCATTTTTTATAAAAAATATTTTAAATTATATCATATGAATAATAATTTCTATATTGAAATGTAAAATTACATATTTTGGAAAACAATTTTTTATAAAATTAATATAAATTTTGAAATCGAAAAATTCAAATTTCCAAATTTGTTTTTATGGTAATTTTCTTAAATACATCTCTTCTCTAGATGAATAGAAAAAATAACATTTCTTCACAAATCCAGTATATCTTATCTTACAACATTCATCACGAAATAATGACCTAATAATTTATAGAACATGATTTTTTCACTAAATATAATTAATCTCATAATTGAGTAATTGATATTTGATAAACATAATTTATAAAACAAAAAATTGGATCCCAATCTTAAATTCAAATGTAATCCCTTAAAATAATTAATTTCTTTTTCTTCATTCATTTTTAATAAACAAAGTGAATTTAAATCATTAATTGGATTAAAATCTTAAAACCATACTATTATATTTAAATTTAAAATATATGTTCATAAATTCACTATTTAAATGTTTAACCATTGATATTTGTTTATTTAATATTTTATTTTAAAAATACACCTCACCTAAAGTTGTAATTACTCCTCTCTCTCCGTATATAAATCCACATAACCCTCACATTACAAAGCCAATTATCATAAAAACTATTCCATATTAAGACCATATTATCCTTATGATTGTTCGAGTAAACAAAATTCTTTCGTTAAAGGAGTATTGTGCCATACAAGAGGATCCAAACCAAGGAATGTTTATATTTTTTTTGAAAACCATTCTATCATTTTATTCTTATTCACACACTTTTCAAAATTTATTTATGAAAAATATATTCTATGATTTAATAAGCATAAAATTAACATTATATTATTTATTTTGATAGAATAACAGAAATTATAATTTTCATATATTTATATTTTACACCACATTATCTTCATATTTTATGACATTCATGTTAAATAAATTTAATCACTAAAGAGGTTTTTACAACTTTATTATTATCAACAACATTATATATGGGATTAATATATTATTTATAGTATTAAAATTTATAACCATATGTTTTTTATGATTCTGGAATTAATTATAGTAATATATAAAAGGACATGAAAAAAATAGAAAATAAAAGAAAACAAAAGATTTTTTATTCAGATCATGATGTCAAAATTATTTTTTTAACTTGGGAAATTATGAATTACAGTTAAATGATATTAAATGATAAATAGTGGTAAATTTTAAAATAATTATTTGTTGTATAAATTGTTTGATGAGCCTATTTGTATTATTTTTAGGTGGAAAAGAGGTAAAATAATGTGGGATTTAATATAATATTATTCACAAACCCCACTCTCATTTTTAGGTTATCTTTAATTAAAAATAATTATAGCATGGATATTCCTCTAATGTCCTAAAAATATCATTTCAAAATAATTCCATTTTATCTAGAATATATATTTTACCTACTTACTATGTAATATCACTAAAATGATTTAAAAAAACATTATTTCTAATACATATCATTTTCTTATAATGAGTTTTACCTCTATAATCAATAATGATGATTTTTATGAAAAATATGTTTTCACATATAAATTTTTTTACCCAAATTTTATTCTATAAATTATTCTTGCTGATACAATTACAATATTTATCCCATTGAATTGGTTATGTCATCATAAAAAATTTATATGTTTTATGTGTAATGCATGATTATGTAAATATTATGATGTGATGGGTGGGACCAAAAGAATAAATCCCACAACTGCATTGGGTTTTGGTATTACTCTCATGATATTTTTTGTATTATGCATGTATGTGAGGATATATATTTTCAGGATAATGATGTTATTATTTATGCACATATGTTATTAATGGTTGTGATGAATAATTTGTTCACAACTATGTGTTTTATTTTACCACAATGACATGATGATTCATATTTTTGAATCCCTAAATTCCATGAATTTTAACATGTATTATAATTTATTATGATTATTATCTCCAGATTATGACTATATTATGATTATTATGATCAACCATGTATTATTGACTCATGTCTCTTATTTATATTATTTTATCCATCCCCTTACTAGGATATTAATCACCTCATTCATTGATGTATATACTCCGATGAATAAATATACAAAGGAATGATTGAGATATTTTAAAAGGATAATGACAAAAAAATAATTTTTATGTTTTATTATTTTTATGTGATGTATGATCATAATATTTCCATAGCACTAAACATTTCAAACCGAAAATGTATGACTATAATGTTTTTTATATTTAATATGATGTAATAGTTGAGTATGACAATGTAAGTATTCTGTATTCAGTATCAAAGGTATGGTATATATATTTTTTGGGAGTTAGGAGTTGAGAATGTTAATAAAATACATTTTGATATGATTAAAAACATTAATAATTTTAAAATCATTTTTATGAATACTTAACAAAGGGATCCCATAATATACATTATTAGTCTTAATTTTTATATAGAAATAAATTATTTATTCAAGATTTTGTGAATGATATTAAATTTAAAAAAATTATATTTTAGAAAATGGTGGGGAACCATAGAATCAAGGATCACAACCCATATGATGGACAATGGAATTATTTCATGAATGACTAACACAATCCCATGGAATGTGGTAATCCAAACATTATGGTTATTCATAACCAATTCTTGGTGGCTTTGAATATTTACTGAAACCATGTATAACTCCTTCTATTATGTTGGAAGGATAAAATATTCATTTATTCCTATTAAGTATATATCCAATATTCTTTAGTGGATCTTATGATATGATATTCATATAAAAATGGGTTAACTCAATAGAGAATATATTTTTTCATATCCATTGTTGTGAGAAGGAGAAGGTTAATATGGATATATTTAATTTAGAAGGAGAGGCCAATAATTGGTGGGAATTAATAAATATAAATAACAAGAAGGATAAAATGGAATAAATAGATTGGTAGGACATTAATAATAAATTTCTAAAAAAAAATTCCCTCAATCTCCTCGAATAAAAACGAAGTTAGAAGTTATAGATCTGGATCAAAAGAAAACATTCACCAGGATTTCAATATAGGCCAAATCTAGTTTTATCAATAATGAAATTAAAATAAATAGATTCGTTAGTGGCTTAATAACTCTCTATCAGATGGAAATAGCTTTAAATGTATTAAAGAGGTATGAATAAGTGGTTTAATGTGCTCTTAATGTGCAGATGAAGTTCAGAGATTTGTTAATTTGACTTGTGGATAAGATGAGATAAATGGTGTTTCAATCTGGTGGGTCATTTATCAATGGGGTAAGGGGAAACAACCCACCACATGTAAAAAATGTGTTACGAATCATCCTGGTAATTTACTTAATGGGATAGGTAAATGCATTATATATTCCATAGAAGGCCCTGAGGCTCATGAATGGTTAAGAGACATAAAGATGTCGAAAAAAATGATAAAGGAATGGAATGAACCTCTTAATAAACAAACAATGGTTCAATGATTCCACTATAGGTGGAAAGCATTTTATGCAAGCTAGTGAACTAAATAGTAGGTACTTTAGGTAAATTATCATCTAAAACCACTAAAGCCAAAGGTGGAAGGGAATACATATTAAGTAATTTTGATGAATCAGAGCATTGAAATAAAATCATAAAAGGTACACTTCTCATATTCACAATAATGAAAACAATATATTTGATTATGGTTAAATTTATGATTTATGTTTTATATGTTTTATAGGTCTATTGTATTGAATCCCCAATATGTTGAAGTAGATGTATTTGTAAAAACATCTAATGGTGTGATAATTGAAACATAAATGTTTGAATAATCTTTAGTTAGGATATGTGGTAATATTAATCGATCAAATATTGTAATCATTACATTAGTGGACTGAAATACTATAATGAGTGGGGATTGGATCTCATTATATAGATCAAACATAAAATATTGGGAAAAGGAACAATCTTTTCATATTACAAAAAATCCATTATGCCTCTTCAAAATGGAAGTACAGTCATGAATCTCCATTGGAAAATAAATCGATAGTGTGGGTGATGATACTATATGAAGAAGTATACCTTTCCAAATGGTTGAGTCAAATTTGAATATCAACGAAGAGGAAAATACCCATTTTGAGGTAATACACTAATGTATTTCCTAGAGTCACCCAAGCTTCTCCCCCGAACACCATGAGGTAGATTATTCAATAGATACTATAAACAGATCCACTCCTAACCTCAATGTCCACTACAGGATGGTCCTGATTTAATAAGAGGATATAAGCAATAGATGTAAGGGATTTTAGAATTGGGGTTCATATTTCATAGTGCATCACCTTGAGGTGCACTGGTGTTATTTATAATGAATTGGATTGATCAATTCAGTTGTGTATATATTATAGATAGTATAAAAAGATCACCATAAATACTATATATCCTCTACGAAATATTGATGACTATTTTGATCAACAATGATGAGCTATGTGATTCTCATAGGGGGGTTTTTTTGATATAATAATATAAAATTGAATAACGAATATATATAGATTAATTCGTTTCTTATAGTGTATTAATACTCTGAGTTCTTATTACATATAATAGGAATTAAAAATACCATCAAATAATCATTGTATTGTCAATAGAGTTTTTACAAAAAACATAATAAAAGAAATGGTAGCTATTGTAAATGATGTTCTCATTGATTCAAAGAGAAACCAAAAATAAAAAGAGAACCTATTGACTTTTATTAATTTATTAAGGAGTCTGAAAATGTATTATATTTAAATAATCATATACTTTTGGATGTATTATGTAACATTAATGTTTAGTGTGTTCATAAATGAGGGGATTTTTATGGCCACTTCAATTATAGATAATATTTAGTGATTTCACATTCCTATTAGTGTCATGGGAATCCATAGATTTCTTAGAATAATATGGAAACGTCAATCATTTTGAGTTATTTATCATGATTTCCATGCTAGTTACCTATGTGAACTTGGAATAGAGTAATGTATTTGTAGATAGAGTAATGTGAGGAAAATTTTAACAAGATCTTAAAGAAGATAATAACTGTACCATTACTAACACAACGATAATGTAGAGAATGTTTTGTAATATATAGTAAAACATAAATTAATGGATGAGATTGTGTACTAAGGTAGAATGACAATGTGAAAAACTTTCCTTCATGAATGTTTGAATTTCTAGGATAAATCCCCCATGATTTGTTATATGTAGTTAGTATATGTAATCATTTCCTCAATGATATTGCATCACTACAACTATTTTGAAAATTATGAAATATACCTTGTTCATAAGTGTTAGACGTATATATTTTCCAAGAATGATATAAACATATGAAAAATAGTATATTAATAGATAATAAATAATAATATTTACCTATTCACTGCAATTTAGGAAAAGAGAACAAGATAGTTGATTCTATTAGAATAATTGAACCTACTCCTATATCCATGATTTTTATTGATAATGAACCTATCATCATAGATATATATATAATAATGGTATGTTTTATAATAAAAAAACAACCAATATATACTACTAACCCAAATTATTTCCCAAATATCTTTCCAAGATAATATGAAGAATGGAAAAAGGGATGATCAGAGTGAAAAAATTACATAGGGATGATCCGACTATCTCTTATACAAAAAATTTTTATTTGAAAATTCCAAGAGGGACGTTTTTACTAGTCTCTAAAGGAAATATAATGGAAACATTGCAATCTGGATTTTGGTGGATCAAATACCGAAGACAACAAACTATATCACCATTCATGAAGTATTATCACTTGAAAAACATTCCATGATATAGATCATGGAAGTGGGGAGGATGCATGGTGTTCAACATTTGATCATCTCTAATTATGATGCAAAGGTCAGTTATAAATTTTTGAGAAGACTTAAACAACATCTGAGTAATGAATTTAATTTTAGTATGGTCTATCATCTTGATACTATTGTCCAGTATAAAATTAATAATTAGACATGTTAGTACATGAAATGATCTGAATAACTATAATTTATTAGAGGATGTGATCTGCATCTCTCATTGTTTAGGTTATCACATAAATATATATTTCACTCATATATTTAGATGGATCTATATGAGGATCTATATAGGATGTGATTTATTACTCTGTGTTGGGATGATGAAGAGGGATGAATGCTACTTAGACAAGGTATTGTGAAAGAGATGATAGAAAATGTTTAACCCATCAAAAAACATACAAAATATAATCATAGTTCTCAAAATCTCTATGCTGACAGCCATCGATTAGACATAGAGTTTTAATATAGAGGAAACGTTCTCCTATTAATATCATTATGAAAGAGATTCATGTGGTTTGGAAATAAAGGGAATTTTATCCCTATTTACATTATCCCCTTTCAGATTCATGATCACATAGTAGTAGTCGTTAATTAACTCTCACTTCTACTAGATATGGCCCATGATCATGATGTGAAACACATATATCTCCCAAGGAGGTACATATGTGACCCCTCACTTGTACTGAATATAGAGGTGGTACAATTGGAGAATAAGATCTCATATGAGGAGAAGTCGGGGAAGATATTGGATGATGAAGACAAATTTATACAAAATTAGATAGATCAAGTTTTCAACATGTTCTGGTGGAACCATAGATAGAAATAGTCGATGAGAGAACCAGAGGAAATAATAAAATATATATTCCCCCACCTATTCACAACCAAGAATATGTGTTAAAGTTTAGGGACATAATTCTTAATGGGGAAATAATGTATCAAATCATATTTTATCAATGATATTTTCTCTTAAAATAAATGTTTTTTCTGTTATACTATATATTGTAATAAAAATACATAAAATAAAAATATTAAAAATAATTTATTTAATTAATAAGATTATATAAATTAAACAATATATATTCAATGAAATATTAAAAAAATATAAGGGGAAAATTTAAAAAAATACTACAATATGAAAATATAGATCACCCCAACAAACTAAAAACATCACTCTTATGAGTAAAACTATAAAAATAAAACAAAATATTAGTAAAAAATAATTATCTATGAAAAATAAATTAAATGTCCTTGGGAGGAATTTTGGTGAATGTTGGGTCAGTGAAAGAAATATTATTTACATGAGGTATTATGATCATTGAAATTATAATGGGATCAATAGAATAAGAACCTTACTATGGGGAATTATAACCTGACCGCCGAGAATAGTATCCTAACTATTAGAATATTTATTTAAACTCAAAATAATAAACTTTTATGTAAACAATATTTTATATAGATTAATGTAAGTAAATATAGAAATTATAATGTTGATAATCAAATAATATAAATAAATAACTCAAATAAAAAGTGGGAAAATGTTTAAGAAACATTATTCTAAATTATTTCATACAAATCATTTTTTTATGATAAAATTTAAAATTATATAAGTTAAAATTTTATTTTAATAACATAAATATAATATTTTCAATCATCATGTATAATTATTTAATGATATACTTTTTTTGTATTATTATATAATACATCAATTTTTAGGTGAATAGTAAAAATTCTATTTTTTATATAACTCATGTATCTCAAGTTATATCATTCGTATTATAATAAGGGATTAATAGTTTATAGAAAAGGATGTTTAAAAATTTATATTTTATTTTTTTATTTAGTAATAAAAATATTTCCAAAAAATAAAACAATCTTTCGAAACACAAAATCATAATTGATCCCATAAAAAAATTATTTATTTTCCATATTCTTTTTAATTATACTTAATAATTTATAAATATAATGGGGTATAAATTCATAAATAAATTATATTATATTTATATGTGGTATATATATATTCATTAAAAATTAATTTATCCCCTTTAATATAGTATTTTATTTATAATTTTACTCTAAAAATACCATTATACTCATTTTTAAATAACCCCTCATTTTCTCATTGGAAAACAACTCATCCCTAAATTTACAAATATATTTATTGTGATAATTAACTCTTTTAATGAATTATTAAAATTAGGGGAATGACTTATACAACTCCATTCATCATGTTATTCTAATTCCATACTAGAGAACACAAAGTGTTGATAAAGTATGTTTTTTTAAACTCATTTATCATTTCCCAATTCTTGTATATCATTTCACAAATTATTTAAAAACAAAATCACATAATTTTTAATTAATTAAATATTTTATATAATATTATTGATTTTAACTTTCATAATGAAATTATATTATTCATGAAATACAATTTTATACCAATTTTCCTTCAAATTGAAATAAATGTTCATCTTAAGATTCATTTAATTGCCTATGAGGAAATTTCAAACATCAATATTATCATAAAAATAATATATTATAATAATATATTGTTTAATATATTATATATAATATATAAATTTATAATTATAAATTTTTTTGGAAACTAGATTAAATTATACTATGAATAAAAGGCATTAAATAAAAAATGAAATATCAAGGAAAAACCCGAATGTTTTAAGGAAATGTGATATCAAAATGACTTCCCTTAATCCAAAGACATGAAGAAATACAATCACATGATTATAATTGATAAATAGTGTTAAAAATTATTTAATAAACATATTTTAATTATTCATGAGTTAAAAAAGATAAAAAATAATGTTGTGGTCAAGGTAAGGTGATTCTTGAGCCCGACTCCCTTTATTTAGGATATCCTTATATCACAAACATTATAGTATGGATATTCATATAATGTATCATAAATATCCTTTCACAATTATTAGATTTTTTTTTCAGATATAAACATTACCACCTTGAATTATAATCGAAAAATAAGGATTTTCTAAAAAGGCCATTCCTTCTGAAATGAATCGTTTTCTTCTCTAGAGTTGTTTCCTCTTTAATTCATAATTATGATGTCTAAGAAAAATATGTTCTCTATTATTAATATTTGAACTTCATGATTATTCATGAAAATAATGTTGATATATCTCTAAATAATCAAATGCATTATTGTCTCCTATGGTTATTTATACATATTACATGTTTTCAGTTAAATTTTTTATCTCTTTAATAACTCGAGAGCCCAAAGAAATGTTTTTTTAGGAAAACCAACATTGTATTTCTATTTTGTCGAAAATCATTTTTCTTCCATACCACATTTTTTGAAATGTTTCTAACATTTTTACATTAGTATCAATTGAATTTTTAATTTACCTTTTACAAATTTCATGATTTTTAAAAAAAAGGTTAAAAAGGAATATTCTTATATTTTTTGAGTGTTGTACATTTTAATTTTTACTAAAAATAATATAAAATTAATATTTTAATTTATACCGCATAATAATAATTTATCAACATTATAACCATTGAATTTATTGAATATTGCATTACATTTTTCAAAGGTTATTTTAAATGAAAATATTTTCCATAGTATTTGAAAAATATTTTTATTTTAAACATGTGATTTCAAACCGATAAGGGTATTTTTCTGATTATTGGTTTCATTTATATTTGAAAATCATTCTTCATCTATGATAAAAACTTTGATGTCACTTAGGCTTTATTTGATATATTATCCAATAATTCCTAAAAATCTAATGTTTTTTATTTCTTATGAAGATAATAATTTAATGATAATTCTATGAAACTGTTATCTATTCCATTGCTTATTATATGATGAAATGAAGAAATATTTTTGAAACAAAATTTCCTTTCTACAAGTTAAATTATGATAAATTTTTTTATTATCTCATTTCATTCATATGAATGGATTTATGATTATACGATAGTGGGACCCAAATTATATATCCATCTAATGAATTACATAATGATTAATGTTCTGTGAGCTCAATGGGTACAAAAGAGGTTACCCCAATCCAAAATGAGGTTACAAAGGAGGTTATACAAATCCCAAAAAATGGTACACGGGAGGTTATCCCATGCCTAAATGATGGTACATGGGAGGTTTTTTCAATATTAAGGGAGTTAAATTGAAATTTAATACATACCTATATTTTTTTGTTGTCAAATGCTGCTCGATTTACCGAATGAATCATGGAAGATGTTTCTGAATGAATATTTTTTTGAAGTTGGGGTTTAAATGTTTGTTTGATTTAATAAAAAATGATAGAGTAAATTCTAATATGATATCATATTCATAATTTTTATGGGAATCCTTTTAATCTAAATTATTCAATATTTTTTCTAATCTTATCATTTTTCAAGTATATATAATGTTGAATAATTGATGTCATATTAATTTTATAGAATTTATACCACACTCTATGAATTTTTTTTATTAATTTTCACTAAGAATTAAATATAATAAATGATAATAATAATATATCTCCATGTATTTTCTATATTGGCATTGATTGAAAATATAAAGGATTATTGAACCCCCTTAGCATTGAGTTTTATTTTTTCCAATAATAATGAATTCGATATGCGTGATGTAAATATATTTTAAATAATAATAATGGAAGTTGAGTGATTTCCTCAAGAATTTAGATTATAAAAATGATAATTAAATTTCCCAATAAGGATGAAATTATGTCATCTTGTTTTGTGTTTGTGAATAATTAAGAACATATTCAATCATTGAGTAAGATGTTCACTAATGTTGGATCAATAAAAAAAAGTTTGTCAAGGTGGATATATAAATGATTTTCAAAGTTGAATAATTGGATAATAATATTCATGTAAAAATCCATAATTAAAATTACATTTATATAATTTTAAACCCCTTCACATGAAGATGATATTTCATTGAACATTTTAATCATTTTAGTCAAATTGACTTTTTATTAAAGCATAGAAAAATCATAAAAAAACAAAATATTATTAAAATTGATTGATGTAAATAAAAATATGCAGGTGATTCATAATGTACATCAGGATATGTTGCTATCATATTTTCCATAATTATGGTTTAAACATTATATTTGTGCTAGTGTAGTTGGGTTTCTATAGGATGTATCGCAAGCACAAATATCACTCGTTATAATATATGATTAATGCATCTATTCAATAATAGATATTCTCTATATGGTTTTCATTCCATTTTAATCCATGAGACTAGATACATTACATATGCAATGGTTATTTAGTAATATCAACGAATGATACATAAATAAGTAGTAATTTATGACATCTATGTTGAGAATATAAATTTTATGGGGAGTTTTAGTAACAACCTATATAAAGGGAAATTATTTCCTTTCATGGGTGAAGTATTTTAATATAAATGATCACTAGGTTCATTCATATCATTCAAAAATATCTTTACCCCATTACATTATTCGTTGGTTATAGTGAAGGTGATAGAACCATTCTTTCCATATTGATATCACTAAAATATTATCATGGATCCATTTGTTGATGGACCACCAACATTGGTAGGAAACTTACATTTGATGATACTAGGATCATAATCAAAACATACTACACACTAGAGGAAGATGGATGATATTTTTCATGAATGACAAGTATGATATTTTTTGTTTTTATCAACTTTTATTCATGTTAGTTTTAATTTAGTATAGATTAGAATCACCAAAAATATATTTTTTATTTTTACCCAAAAAAACTTTTGAGGAGAATGTGTGAAACTGAGAATGCCCAAAAACTATGAACAATCTACACAGAAGAAAACCACATAGTCGTTAAAATAGGATTGAGATATTTGGAGTCACACACATAGTATAATTCCCATTGGAGAGTATTAACCTTTTTCCATAGGTCAATTATAATTATCAATTCATAGTGAGGGAATATTTTCAAAAATCTGGAGGAACTATTTTATATTTATTATCCTTCTACTAATTCCCCATTCCAAAATAAAATCTTTTTAATATATATAGTACCATAATTCCACGCCAACATCATCTCGAAGCTCTCATTATTGAATTACATCCAACTATTCCATTGATGCATCAATATATATGATTTTTCATGAATTTATCCCTTAGAATGAAGTATTAGTTCTAGGTAATTATTTTCCTCTTTATCACCCTCCATTTTCCCCATCGCACTACCCTTAAATTTTTACTAAACACCAATCACTCAATTTTTTAATGTCGGGATATTATAACTTTCCTGATATTTTACACAAGTTCAATCGTTCTTCCCATTTTTTTTGTTAGACCATGTCTCCATCAGTTTCAATAGCTATGAATATTCCTTCTGATATTTTAGCACTTTTCCCCTTAACTACAATGCCCTCCCCCACAAACATTATGATTCCATTTCTATTACTTTTTAATCCTTGTGTTATAAATTCCTCTGTCACATGTTCCATCCACAGTATAAATGATAGTTAACTATCTATATTTAATTCATGAGCGGATTCAGATAAATCAGGATCCCATGTCGAATTTTCAACTGCTGTAGGTGAGAAAATACCCATACAATTCTAACAATCCCAATCCCTCATAACATCATGCGCTTTACCTTCCTCAACCATTCTAATAAATCAACAATCCAATTTTACAAACGGATTTTAGCTAATGTCCCCTATGTAGATAAAGATATTATCTCTTGGTTCATATATATTGGTGAAATAAATTTGGGTTCCTACTAAAACTGCTCCTCTTGAGTGGGTCCAATATCGTGTAAACCTACCTCCGACCCTGGCTCCAAAGCTTCCTCTCACCCCTCCTCAAAAAAAACTTGAGCCACATATCCTCTATATCAACTTATTAATGTAGATGTATTGAAATATATGTTCTTAAAAAAATAACATAGTGGAATTATCAACCTTAGGTATTACCTAGTATTGATTAAATGCATCCCGATCCTACACATCATGAGTCACCAAGTGAATCCCGATTTCCATTATACAATATTTTGGTAATACTTAAATATTGTCAATTTCATATAACCTATGATGATTATTATTAAAACATTCTCATGTTTCCAATTACCTTTCCTTAAGGAATTTTACATGTATGGTCTGATTCCCACTACACCAGATTATTACCAAATGGATTAATTAGTCGCATACCTCATAGTGGTATGTACACAATTCATAGACATCATCTTAATTCCACTAGATTTCCTAACTGATAGTTATCCAAACCCACTATACTGGTTCTTTTAAGTCACTATAATCTATGAAAACACTAGGGAATATAGGATGGTTCCCTGCATCAGTTCGACTATTGGAGCACTGGAAGCGATCTAAGAGGTTTCCAAGTGACCACTAAATATTTGGGTTTTGGTAGGGTAGTGAGAGCTCAGGGTAATATATCAAAATATCTATAGCCATATTTTTTTTACAAAATATGAAAATAGAAGGACCACGAGAGATGATAGAATAAACAATCATTACATTTATGTGGGGATTTGGACCGACCAATAATCTGATCATGAGACGATGTGATTCTAATCATAATATTATTTTTAAGGGATTCGTGAGAATAATCGATTTTGTAAACCCTAGGAAATGAAAAAAAATAATAAATTTTTTTAAATAAAGTTCATGGATATCGGAAGTGAGCCACCAGAGTTAGTTTGAAAACATCTGAAGTGTTTGTTAACACAAACACTTAGATTGGAAACATGGGAAATCCATCAAAAATTTCTGTAAAATTTGGGAAACCCAGGATCTCTCCAAACAATGGGAGAAAACATTGATTTGAAAATGTAATAATGGGCCGCATGTCACCATAATATAATGATGGGAGGAATTATGTTCCCTCTCTAGAGAGGATGGGGATCCGGAATCTCCAACATCAATGCGTAGGGCATTGTGGGCAGAGCGACAGAAGGAGGAGACATTGGTTCACTTTCTTATGCTACTTAGGATTATATTATGATCATATAATACCTATAAGTGGGATTCGATCCATCACCATTAATATAATTCTTTCTTTTCAATAATTTTTAATTGAATAATATGATAAATTTTTCATCAATGATTTGGATTCACTCAATGTTACATTATGTGATAACATAATGATGGAAAATTAAATTTCATCAGTGTAATTATATTATGTTGTTAACATAATCATCATGTCAAATGGATAAACAATTATAAGATAAAAATTATTGTGTTTCAATATAGGGGAAAATGATAAACCTTTATATTTACCGAATGTTATGGTAATTTCATTATTTTCAGGAAATTACATCATGAGACAATGTAATAAAATTTTAGCGTCGATCACGACATGTAGATGAAACACTTGGTTGGGGCAAGTAATACCCAGGGTGTTGGAATGAACATTGCCCAAGAAAATGTGCCTATCTTTGGGATTATCTTCAAGATGGATTAAGATTATTACCTTGGATATACTAAGGATTTTCGTTGAAATCATTAGGAGCTTCCTTATTACATAGGTCTTTAGTTCTCCCCACATCATGATATATTATTAGGATTGGAAAATACAGCTCATTTTTTCACTGAACCATGCATTCACCCTTCCTCACTATTTTTCAGCTTACCCTTGATCTTGGGTGGAATCCATATGATTATATCTTTATTGTATGGGCTAGATAAGGCTTTAAATTATTTTTTGAATTTAATAATAAAGTGTATAATAATTTAAAATATTTATAAATAATTATAATAATTTATAAATTATTTATAAATGATACATGAATATTAGTAAATTAAAAATAAGAGTTATTTGGTATCTTCTAAATTATAAATGGTTTATATGATAAATAATTATAAAATATTTATAAATAATTATTAAATTTTTTAAATATTTCTTAAATAATTTTCTTTATTTTTGTGAGTTATCATTTAATAACTATTTCAGTTATTATGTGGTGTATGTAGTAATTTGATATAAATTTTATAAATAAAAAGTATAAGTATGATTTATAAGGGATTTATAAATTAAAAAATACGACTAAAATATAATATATTTGTATTTTATGATTGTGAATTGTTCAAAATACATCATTTGAAATGTTCAGACCAAGGACCATAGTTGGGATATTATTTAGAGTTTATCTAAAGAGTTTTGATGACTGATATTAATAGGTTTTAAGTAATATTAATATATAACATACCATATAATACATAAGAAAAATTATTTCATATTATAAAGTTCATATTAATTATTTTTATTTAATATTATATAGGTTTAATAATGAGTATCTAATTTTTTAAGTTCTTATATAGATTTTGATTTTTAATTACTACTAAATATTTTTTTATTTTTCAAAATATTTGAAATTTTCATTTATTTAATGATTACTACTCTTTTTTTTAATTTCAATAAATTGCTTATATATGATGAATTTTACTTATTTTTTTAATGAGTTAATTAATATTTTGGAAGTAGATTTATGAATACTTTGTTATTTGCAATCATAAGATTTAGGCTCCATATACCTTAAACTCAGTTCATTTTTATTGCAATGGGTTTTGGAATAGTAGTTGCATATAATTTATTCATATTAGGTGTTAGAGATATCATGAATGGAATTTTGTCTTGATCAATGTATTTTCAAGTATAGGTACATGGGGCCTGACTTACCACCTTTATATAGGTTTATGTATTATTCCTGAAATGTTAGTGGTGGGTATATGTTTATCTAGACTTGATCATATTGAATACATCTATATTATAAAACAATATTCCCTCATAATTAATGTTCATTTACTTAACACATGTGATTCATTTGTATATGTATGAATTTACATGGAAACAATTTTTTTATGAATAGAAAAACTTTTTGGTTGTATAAAGAGTTGCAAAATAATACAATAAAAAAATATTACTATGGTTTAATGAATAAGGATTAAAAAAAGAACTTGCAAGAATAACGCATAAACAATAGAATAAAATCTTAAGGGTTCGTGGTCCAGTGTGGCGGGATCTTGATCCTATTCGTCCGGTGATGGGTTCGTGGTCCTGTGCGGCGAAGGCATCAAGATCCGGTGAAGTGGTGGTGGTCTAGTGCGGCGAAGGCGTCGGGGTACCTGTTCATCTAGCGCAGGGGTCAAGGTTCAGGGCGGTGCTAGATCTGGTTCCACGACATCAGGGTCATGTTCTTCTGGTGAGGGGTCATGGTCCTTTTGCGTTGGGGTTGTGATCCGGCCATCCGGCTTCAGTCTTTATGAGAGGTTCCGATGGCGGCAATGGGATGTGTGGTAATTTGAGTAGTCGACGTCACAGGGAGGCTCTGTTTCGGTCCCTGGTGGGTTTCTTTCGATTCATACACGACTCCTCTTTTTGGCCTCCGGTGCGGGTTCCTCCTTGGATTCTTGCTCAGAGTGGCGCTTCTAGTTTAGATTAGAGGGGTTCCTCTCTCCGGTGATGCTCTGTTGGCATGGTTGTTGGGGCTTCCAACCCTAGAGGGCAATGGATTGAATTCTTGCTTCTTGGTGTGTCTGGCTTCTTCGGGAAGCTTGTGTGCGACAGAGGTTTCGACAGGAGCCTCGTGGGTTCGTTGCAGTGAGGATGTCCTCCAGTGACTGTTTCGGCATACGAGATAAATTGTTTTTATCGTTGATTCTTTTATGTCTATTGTTGTTTTAATATTCATATATGTTTCTAGTGATAGTTGTGAGACTTGTGATATTCTGACCTCTGACCGGCGTTCAAGGGTCTATGCATTCAATGGGTTGCTTCACATGAGGTTCAGAGCGGTAAGTTTTCACATGACCTTCTCTTTCAGATTTGGATGTTTGAGAGGGTATGCCATTTGTCATCGGTACCAGGCCCGTGCAGTTTTTCATGGGACAACTTTCCGAATAGCGATGAGAATGTGGAAGCTGGACATAGCATTTTTTGATGCCGGGGAGGAGTTTTCCTTTTTCTTCTTATTTTGGTTGTTGATGACTCTTTGATTGTTGGGGTTCAGTTTAAGTCCTTATGTCATTAATGTCACATTGGGTTATCCTTCACCCCTTAAAAGGGATTTTGATAATAAAAAATTAATTTCCACCCCGTTGATAAGGATTACTATAATGTAAGAAACTATAATTGTTGGTGACATATGAAAAAACTATTAATTAAGAGAACTTCTATCTAATAGAAATTTTTTTTGGCGGAACAAAATTATTGCTGTTGTTCAACTTGTGAATCCATATTCTTATGTGTTTTGTATAAAGATTTTTTAAATATTTCAATGGTATAATATAGAAGAATACCCCATTGAATGTTAATCTATTCTCATATACTGAATAAGATTGTGCATTCTAATTTAATACTAATGGTTTATTTATATATATGAATTTATTATTTTTTTTCACATAACAAAATGTTCCTACAAGGTTAATGAATTCATGGAAAGTTTACCCTATATCCCCATGTGTTCAAAATAAATTAATTAAATAGTTTATGTCATTATTATTTTAATTTAATGACAATACATGTTGGTAAATTTTTAAAACAATAGTTTATACTTTAGTTTGAGAATACAAAATGTCTTCTCATGTTTTAAGCCATGGTCATTGAAACAAAGATTTATCATGGAAAGGAGTAATACATAACCATATATGATCGGATAATTCAAAATACTCAAATTAGTTTATGAAAGTCTATGGAATTTATATATCTATGGACAATAATGATGAAAAGAAATATTTGAAGGGTTTATGTTACCTAGTTAATATATATATATATATATATATATTATGTGCATAGGGGATAAATTACATTAAAAATATACACCAGACACAGAGGTCAGAAAGGAACATCATAGCCCCCTAAAAGTGAAAAACCACCCGTACAAAATTATTTATTAGTTACATGGACCAAAGTATAAGTGAGAATAATTCCTGTAACGTAGCCCAAAGGCCAAAAAACTGGGCTAAATTCCTAGTACAACATCATGCCTAAACCATACTACATGCATCATGATTCTTGCATTATTATTTTATCACTGCCTTCATGTGTCATGCATCGGGAATGCGTCAACGAATTCCAGTATAAATTCACTCCCACCCCGATTGGAACCCTTGTATGATGTTATGAGTTAATTTTTATTTTAATTTTACATTCAATAGATAATAAAATTATTGATTCATGGATGTGAATTTAACGGAATAAGACAACATCTTATTAATTTTACTAGATGATATGAATCATTATCACATTTATCTTTTATTATAATAATTTTTATAAGTGAACAAATAATTATTATGAAAGAAATTATAAAAAAAATATACATTGGGTTTATGATTCGTCATATTCTATATCATGTTTTGAGAAGAAGGTAATGATAAAAATTTGTATCCATGATAAAGTGTATCCATATTTGTTCCAATATATGAGAGAAGGTGTCTAACTACCATTCATTAAGGTCATATTTTAATGAATAATTATATTTCAAACAATATGGTTTATATATATATATATGATATTATGTTTTTAAATACTTTTTCTAAAAGGAAGAAAGAGTTATTTTTAATAAAATGAAGGTTTTGTATCTGAATAAAATATTCTAAAATCATTAGAGTATTTAAGAGGGTATATGAAGTATTTTTTGACTTTTGTAGTTCAATGATAATATATAAAATATTACAACACTCTAAAATACAGTATTTTTCACATGATACCATACATATATAAGAGTTTTTGCTTTAAATAAAATGTAAAGAGTTGCATTTACATACTCTATGAATGTGAATGACATTATGTCTTGAATAACCATGGTGTTAATAATATATAGTGATTTAATATTTCTGTGCTAAATGAGTTTTAGGCTAGGAATGTGTTGAAAAATTTAAAATAGGTAATTTTATTATTCAATAAAAGGTTGTGTCACATTGTATTAAGGATGATTAAAATGTGTTGGTAAATAATAATGTAAATAGTTACATTATTTAAATAATATTTCAAGGAAAACGTTTTGTGGAAAGGGTTCTAGTGATAATGATTTCATTAGACCTCCCCCAAAGTTACCCCTAATGGTTGGAACATGAGAGATGAGAGATAATTATGGAAAAATACACTAACTAGTAGGTTAAAGGATGGAAACTAGCACAAAATTTCTATCATACTCACAAATGTGATGCAATACCATCAAATATAATTGAAAAGATATGTAAAATAAAAAAATTTCATTATTATGATAAAAGAAAAATATTTAATGTATGTTTTTGCAATTTTATATATCTGAACAAATATAAATAAATAATTGTACCATATTATATCCTCAAAAAAAAACAATGAATACTAAATATATTCTGAACAACACACTTGAGTTTTTTTAACCCATTCAAGAACCATACCATACAGACATGAAAAATAGTTTAAAAGTATATCAGATGAGTTTAAAATTTATAATAATTTGTTTCCTCCCTAGATCCTCTCAAGTAATAGATAAATATATCCTACTAAAGTCTAAATAATAATAACTAGATCTAGATCAACAACCTAAAAAGTAAATGATATTACGAGCCCCCCCATTGTTATTTATAACCCATTATCTATCATGAGATATTAGGTATTACAATATCATATAAAGCTACATCAATACCACATCCCTAATAGTTTTCTACTCTTCCCCAACCTTGAACACCCTCAACCATCTGTGTTTAAATTTATATAAAATCTCATTAATCTCGGGAGTCATATAATATAATCACATTTAATGGATCCCATGAATCACATCATATAATCATGCACTATTAACACTATATATATATCTTCATCTCATCATCCCATGCCACATATCTTGATTGTAAGTGACTACTTTTATGGGGAAAAAAATACCCAATATCATGTATTATAGCTCAATATATCACATCACATACATCAAATGACTATAATGATCTATATGATAGTATATACCGATATAAACGTGTGATAAAAATGCACTCTATATGTCTACACATACATATGGTAATGGTAACCACCATGAAAACCGGCATAGAATATTATGAAGAGAAGAGTTTAGGACTATAGGTGGCAGTTATCCATCCATTCCTTCCCAACCAAGATGTCAATGAAATTATATCTAATAATCTACTAGGTGTTAGTATCCCTATCACATAGGGAATGGTTGATTTGAAAAAAATAAATAAATGGTGTTATATATATCACAACATTATTTTGGGAATCATCATAGTTTTATCATTAGCTAGAGTTACCATTACTCTGTGAGACAATTTCTAATGCTAATGACTACATATCTTATAAGATAAAAAACATTAAAGAATAGTTCATTTATTTATTTTCATTAATTATTTCACTATAAGACATTAATTAATTCAAAAAACGTTAATTAATGTTAAATAGTCTCTGCTTTTAATTAATTAAAATCTTATTTACATTACTTCTAGAAATAATAAAATTACATTCCATGCCCCTCTAGACATAAGAAATATATTAAAATGTTCATCAATTGTATCATTATTATAATTTAATTAACGCATAAACATAATTGGTTAGAAAAATTATTTTTTAATTTTATTCCTAAATTATAGGTACTATAAGACTAATAATATGCTACCATAAAAACTGAAGCATAACCCAGAACATCCAAATATCTCATGTAGTGGGTAATTGAATGTGGATAAATAAGAAACTCAACCATCCAATATTTGACAAGAAAATTTTACCATGAAATCATCTCATCTTCTAGTAAAACAATATGAAATCATATCTTTAAATCATCATATCAGCCTCAAAAACAAACTAAACACCACCCTGCATGTTAACATGCATCTCTCCACACCAAAAATAAATTTTCACAAAACAATATAGACCACCTGATCCTTTTATCCCCTACTATCATCCATCCCATACTAAAATACATTAGAAGCAAACAAGGAAAGAAGAAAACAAACAAATGTAGTATGGAATCCAGTTCCTCAAAACAAGGCACCCAACATTTATATGAAAATATGCTTACTCAACTCTAAATATTTATCTTTAAAAAAAATTATTTTAAATTTTTGTTTATTAAATGTAATTATCATTTGTTATGACAATAATTAACCATATTTATCATCTATTAAATGATATAAATTATTTTTAAATTCATAAAAGAAAAACTCCTAGTTTAATCAACCATTACATAAGAAATTTTAATTAAAACATCTCTCTTTATAAATTCATCAACAATCCAATCATCATTACATTCTTTACCCTACTAAATTATCATAAGTAAAATATATTCAATTTTAAATTCCCCAAGTATCATTTTATATCCAAAAAAGTATATGAAGAATTATCACATTCTATCGTTCTAATTTTTAACATTTGTAAAAAAAACTTTACCTTTTATACATTATTAACTATTTTAATCAAATCAAAATTATAAACCAGAATATAATCAGAGATATTAATCAATCTTTAAAATGAATAAGCAAACCATTATCTTATTGTACGAACATGTGATTGCAACAACAATAAACAACGTTCATTCTGTAATTTCTTTTAATGTTCATTTAGATTAAATTCCATATCACCCAATGATATAAATAATTATAACATCACAATTGAACATTAAATAATAGGAGGTGAAATTAATCATATACCTAAAAGCTTTCATCGTTCGTCAAAATATAATAGAACACGAACATTGATCTCTAATCTCATATTATATAGGTAATTTATATCTCTCAAATGTTATAGCACCATAAACAGAGATAAAAACATAAAAATAATGTCATATGAAGGAATATTATAAAAATCATAACAAGTAATGAAATAATGGATGAAAAAATTAAAATTTGAAGTGAAAAAAAAGAATGTAATAGTCACATAGAATCACCCTGAATCATACATGTAATGTTTAGGATAAATCCCTTTGAAAGATAATTTAAATTCAATAAGGTAGATCCTTTAGTAACCTAGAATTTGGAAATATTTATATCTATTTTAGAAAAATAATCATTATTATTATAATTATTAGGAAAATATCATGGAATAGAGTCCTCATGTAAATGGTTAATTCACATCATGAATGGGTTTAGTTTTAATACCCACTAGAAACGTGTCAACTCATCCCAATAAACAATTATCATTTCACTTCACAAACATTTGATTCACATCATACGTTTTCAGGGAATGATTTATCGTCTACAGTCCCCCACTATTTTACCTCCTCAACCTATGATTCATGTCCACAATATCACTCAACAGACCACCCAAATCATATTATGAATTTATTATTGTGTACATTAATTGTTCCCTAATGTTTTAAACTATATTTCATGTAATTATATTAATATATAACTCAATTTCATCTCCCAAACTCTTCTAAACACACTAATAGACTTCACTATGAACCATGATCATTAGTTTCCTACATTGCGATGTGCTAGTGGGATCCATTCTCAAAAATAAAATATACACCATTAAATTAACACATTTTAAAATTTAAACCAAATCTAGATATTTGTATATAAATAGGGGGAATATGAAGTACCACCCCAGGAGATAACTCTCAATAATATCATTATCATGTGATATCAATGACCTAAATTATTGGGAAAATGTAAAAACATGGATACAACAACAACCCACATCTAAAGACTCTCATGAGGGAGATACCACAAGAATACTATGAATGATACAAACAAGGAATCAATAAATATAATAAAGAACCAAATAGTGGAAAACAACTCAAAATTTTATTCAAAATAAGGATTATTCATCAATTAGATCATGATATTGATTTTTTATCTATGACTCACATTCCATGATACTCTATTCCATTATCCTGTATCATAATAAGACACATAAAAATGTAATATCCTGACCAAAAAATATATTCAATAAGTATCCATGGATCTCCACAGGCTACTCCTTAATGTTCATATAATTATCGATGTTGATCTCACCCAAAATGATATTTTGATAGTCAACATGAATATAATTCTTCTGCTATGATAGGTGGAATACATCTTATATAAATAACATCTATAGTTTATTTTCAAAATAATATAAAATAACTATACTATGAGTAAGCATCATATAATTCCAAATAAACCCAAGACAATGTGTAATAACACATCAAAATAATCATTTCTCATGAAGTTGAATATCCATCAGGAACACATGATATTCAACTTCAAACTCTCTAGGGATTATCATATTACCATCATAGGTCTTTTAATGATCTTTCACCACCTTCACCCTCTCTCAAATCACCAAATTTATCTATGTCGTTCTCTATAGTTGTTCTAACCCATGAATTTTTTACTCTCCAAACTATGACTAAAATAACTATGGTAGAAAATATTTATATACATGAAATATTTTTAAAGGATTATTACAAATATTGATGGGAAACTGTTATTGTTAAAGAAATTACCAATGATAGGTTATTTGTATATGAACATCCCAAATCTGGGACATAGGATTTCATAATGTCCTTAAGAATCTGGATAGTCTGCCCTATCTCACATTCCTTCAATGGATGTAAGGAATTTATTACACCAAACGGAGACACCAAATCATTCTATATTCCTTTATTAACACTATAGGAGACTAGAAATCCTATAATGATTGAATCATCCATGATAATCCATGTAGCCTCACTAACATATCAAGATACTTATATGAAAAATCCATCACTAAACTGGATTCTTTGATCACTAATATGTGAGACGACATTGTAAAATTGTATAATATCACCAATATAACATCATAGCCTCGCTGTTCTCTTGGAAAAATGGAGATCAACTCCATCAAAATATCCACCCACATTCACAATGTATGATCCAATAGATGTAGAAAACTACTAGGAAAATTACAATCATAAATTACCTTATGGAACAATAACATAAAAAAACAAATAATACTACAAGATTATTCAAACCACACAACCAATATAATACTATAAGATTATAAAAATATTCATCAGACCTAGTTATAATGGTTAGGGGAGACTATAGAATACATGGAGACTCATTTGGTCCATCAGTAAAAGATTGAAATATCTCCCCAGTATAACACTTAATATTGTTCATCCTCATAATAAATATAAAAGGAATCCTATTAAGAAACTCAATCTCTCCTAACCTCTGGATTAAAATACATTATCTAGGGATCCAACACTTGCAACATAAGATACAAATAAATTTTCACATAATGGATTTCTCGTCAGAAACCAATATCTTCCATATTAAGATTCATTATATGGAGATTTTCAATCACTGTAAAAGAATCATTAAACTTGTGAATATAATCACTAATGACATCCTTTTTAGTGCATCATATACAAACATACCATTACAAATTGAATTTAAAATCTCGATTTCATAGTCAATTAAGAGTTCAATCCTCCATCATTATCACAGTTTGAGGTCTTGTTTGGATAATATATACCTCAATATCTTTTAGTTGATGGAAAGTCCAAATAGATCTTTAAGGAGGTAATGTACCTATAGATTCATAAAATGAAAATTTCTACCATCTTGATATAATTGATTGAATTGTTTCACTAATGGGTATATAAATAATGAGACCCATGTGAAAAACTGACTATTTCTTCATCATGAAACATCCATGAAAAAGATGTAAATATTCACTTAGAACCTCAATCTAAAATCCATATTCTAAAATATGAAGAAGATGAGAACTAAAAAAATATAAATTTATTTAATAAAAGGTTTTGTGAGAATGTTCATTCCACAATAACACGTTATCTATTTTGGTAAAGGTAATCAAAGTAGTTGAAATATAAGAGAATTTGGGTATGAAAATCCTACATTGTCTTAGAATACCACGGATAATTTTGAGATCTATATTAGTATTATGGAATAATAAAGATGATTAATTCCATGTTCATAAAATATTTCATATAAACTCAAAATTGTGACACGAAAATCCCATATAAATTAACCTCCTAGTCCAAAAAACGCACTTAGACAGCTTCCAAGATATATGATAATGATGAAGAACTCCCAAAACTTCCATGAGATTATTTGTATGCTCATCCTCATTTACATAGTGAGAAGAGAATTCATTTTTGAAAACCACCATGAACAGATCTAGGAAATCACTTATTACTATATTCTTAATACCATTGACAACTAAAGAATCCATCATAATGAATTTAATCGCATTGAACTTATAATACTCATGATGAAAAAAAATTATTCTTTGAAAAATACTCATCCTTCACCCAAATTTGATTATATCCCAAACATATGCCAATATTTGATAATAAATTAACATCTTTTATATTATCAAATAAATCATCAATCCAAGAAAGAGCACAAAATTTCATTATTTTCACCCAATTAATGTGTTGGTAATCAAAATAGATACAGAAAGCTTTGTCATGATTTTATAAAATAGAACTTGTGAAATCTAACATGACAAAACTAGAAGAATATAACCCACTAGAAATGGTCATTATTAAATACCTTCATTTCTATCAACTCAAAATGATCAATTCAATGTGATTATATCGGGATCGGAGAATATCCTACTAGTATTTATATCCCAAACATGATATATCATTGAGGGGTTAATTCCACAAGAACCGTTTTTTAATAAATTAGGGAACTAATCTACATAATTGGGAATGATCCTTATATAAATTTTTGATAAACTCAAAATTACCATTTTCCTTTAGGGAATATAATAAAATAATACACATTTTTCCCATTTGAGGGTCTTTCTCAACAATATAAATAAAATACCATCCATATAAATAGTACAATAGAATCATTCCCTTGTAGAAATCCTGAATTTCTTATCTAAAATTTGGGTATCCCTTGTAATGGATAAGGTCATATGTTAATATTCATTAACATATATATTCTCCTAATGAGATGTTCTTCCCAAAACATGTTTGGAATTTATACAAACTTTATACTAAAAATCATGAACTATAATAAGAGATGTCACTCCAATAGAAATGTAGTCTACTCTATCCCAAGTACCAAATAATATAATAGAATATGTTATATGAATAATTTTGTAGAGCCACATTCAAAAAAACTTCATTCGCAGTGGTAGGAAATATTAAAAGTGTTCCATGATTGATGTATATCTCACATAGTTCTCCAAAACACAATAGCATGTAGCTGACTATGACCAAATCCAGGACCTCTCTAGTCATTATTAAGGCAACCTCCATTGTATTGTTCTTATCTATAAGGATGGTTATAATCAAGGGGAGGTACTATTTTATTCATGTCTCTTCAATAATTGTTTAAATCGTGAGAACCATTCTACTCCTTCCTCGGAAGAGAATACTGCATCATAGTAACATAAAGGGAAACACTTATAGCACATTTCCCTATCAAAAGGATTGGGAACTCTCACCACTTATGACCACATTCTACACATTAAAAACATTTATTTTATCCATTTACGATGGCTTGAGATCTAAGGATATACCTTCTAAAATTTGGATCTAGAATAGAGATTATGGTTTCTTTCAAGAGGATGTTTATTACGGACTTCCAGATTAATATCACGTTTGCCTAAAGCTTGGGGATGCTCCAAGATATTGTGGGTAGAAGATCACATGGCCTAAGGCCTTCAAACCCACTTGGGTTGAAAAGGAATGAAAAATTTGAAATAGGGGGATAATATTTGTCGTATGGTTATGGTTGGTCCCTCAAGGATAGATAATGAAGGGAATAAGACTAATGATAGAAAGGATCTTTTGGGTACGATTGAACATCCCTCTGAAAAGAATGGATTTATTGGAACTTCTACTACCATCTAAAGTAATATCATTTCCCCTTATTCTCTGGTGGAGGAGTAGGAGAATCAGGTTGAATCACATGATACGTGGGATGAAGGATAGGAGGATCTCTCTGAATCTTTCTCATTAGAGGCATATGAGGATCATATGTTTCATATTGAGGAAGCATACCTCAAATCACATGCTAGGAAGGGAAAAATCCAATGGTGGTTGCTGATGGATTCATTACTCCAAATCTGAAAAAAAAAACAATGATACATTGTGATTACTATAATCTTAAAAGATCAATAGTTACAAGGTCACATGAAACCTCTAGGAATGAAATCATCAAGCATCCAAAACAATCATTTGTTGTTGAACTAGTTGAAACCACTGACAAAGATATAGAAGTATGATCCAAATAATGATCCAGTGTAATGAGATGCCTATATGATTGATGATGATGTGAGTGATAAAGTTGATCCATGGATGGCTGAACAGGATGAAATTACCTTCCAAAAGTACCAAAATTGTGAGATTTCAGCTAATATGTATCTTGAAATCAGGAAGCGCATGTTAATGAGATTGGTCTATGAGATCAAAAAGGACCCTAACTTCATTTTTGGAGACATTCCGTGGGAATAACCTTTTGTCCAATTTTCTAGTCGATGTTTTTTGTGTTTGCGTTTATTGCTTGGTCTTTCAACAATTCTCTTCCTCATTTAAAGATTTTCCATTATGTGGTTTTTAATATGGAGAAGTGGAACTTATAGTCCGGTAATGTGATTTTGGATACCTACACTACAATGATTGGAAGTGTTGTATGAATTTTTTACGTGAGGATATTTGATGGCATAATAGTTTTATGGTATGCTTCAAGTTGAATCCTTCCAATTATCTTCCGGCATTGCTGGTGTTTCTTTTATTTGGATGGTGATGTGTAAGATGACATTCAAGCAAGGATGGTCTTCTTTGTGGAACCTACTTGATTTAATCATTTATTGGTTATCATTTTCAACTATTTTTTTTCAGTATTTTAAGGCTCTTGCTACCGAATAGAGGCTTTCTAGTGACATCCCCATTATACATCCCCTTATAGTTCTCATTGAATTGTTGTTGAATGTTCGTTTAGATCATATTACCCAACTCAAGCTTTTTCTTACTTTCTCTTTGTATTGTCTGTTTGTTCTTCCCTCAATCCCTACTTGTGTGAGTTCTTTACACCTTGTGTTTTCACTAATTCTCCAGGGTTTTAATAAATTCTTTTCGGGCATGAATTGGTTAACCAATTCATGTCACCACTTTTTTTAAAAAAAATCTTCCACCATGAGGGATATGAGATTATGAGAGCAGATACCTACCCCCAACTATCTAAGACCCTTACATCTATTTAATTCATTACCTCTTACCACAACTATCCTATTTATAGAATAGTGAAGTCTCATCTCTTTTGAAGATTTGGCCATGTCATGTATCCTCCAAATGACATGTTCCTTATCTAACACCATGAGATCTATTGATTGAATAAATGAGGTAACTTGTTACTATATAATTATAGGTAAAGCCTAATCAAAATAAATCACTCTATATTCCTCATCTAGAAATAGGATAGACGAATTATTAAAAAAGTATGATGAAATATATCCAAAACTCCTTCACACTAGAATCCCTTACAAAAGGGAAAGTAGCACCTGAAAAATGATCATCATCATGTAAGAAAATAATACATGATCAAAACATGCCTAAAAAATTCATCCATGAGACTAATAAATAATAATGATCCACAAGGAATATGAACTACTACTTCCACTCTACTCCATATATCATCAATGTCACCAATGAAACCCATTGATCCTTTAAAGTGTCGATAAAATGGAATGGAAACTCCACCTCTAGAAACACATCCAATATTACTGAGTAAAAAAAGGATACATATTATATCTATAAGACACTAAAACATCCATAGTTTCCTTCTCCAATTTTGATAATCATTGATCTAAACCCCATGAATATATTCTAGAACATCCAATACAATGTCTTTAGTGTGAAATAGATGTGGAATCTGTCCTTGAGATATACTTGAAAAATAATAAAAATTAGGGAAACATAAACATGACTAATTTAATATTTAATATTAAATAATTAATAATTTAATTACGATTAAACATAATTCAAAGGTACGCCTATTTCAAACACCATAATAATGAATAATGATACATTATCCTTTTATAGGTATATAACCCCCAAGTAGCATCAATTTTCACAATTGGAGTAATGAAATTAAATGTCTATATAATATATCATAGGGGGAGTAAAATACCCATTCCCTATTCAGTCTCCTTTGTTTGAATCACATAAAAAATTATATTCACATGATTTTTATTCTAACTCATATAGTCATTACTAGTTCTTACAAAAGAACCCCATCCTTTTTGTAACACCATGATATTTTATGATATATGACATTATAAATAAATCACTTTTATAACATTCAAAATATGAAACATTCAATCTAAATAATCCATAATGGGTATACTATTATAATAATTCCATTAAATTGGTTTTATGTATAAGGACATGGCCTTAAAACATTACATAATCATTAGTTAATCCCAGAATTTTACTTTCGTCCACATTGATTATACATTCAGGTTCATAGTTTTAGTGAATTAAGCTATAACTCTTTGAAAAATAATTAAAATACAATGTGGAAACTTTTGAATAATATTAATTTTTTTCCACAATCTAATTTATATTTAAAAAATATCATGACATCATTAATAGAAGCTATTCAACACTATCAACATGAATAATTAATATCCCCTAATAATATTTATGTCCTATGAAAAAAATTAAAAAAAATTGATGAGCATAAAATTATTAAGAAGGGATATAAAAAATTAAATGGTTATTCCAATTACGAACATTCATATCTTATGAAAACATTAAATTGATGTAAATATTTTCAATTTGATATATAGTAAATACATTCATTTTATAATAAGAAAATTTATTACTTTTTTTAATAGTCACGTTATTACCATAAAACCCCAAAACAATATTTAAAATACATATTGGAAACATGTAACATCATTATTCATATCACTCATATAAATGGAATAGTCATACAGTCGACTTCCAAACATTTCACTATTACAATTGGAATATCCAGATGGATGACTTCTATATCCAATGCATTGTCATGCTATCATGAACCCACCTATAGTTTATTACGTAATAAAATCCCATCAATATTTAATTATAG
This sequence comes from Viscum album, assembly GCA_963277665.1. Classification (NCBI taxonomy): domain Eukaryota; kingdom Viridiplantae; phylum Streptophyta; class Magnoliopsida; order Santalales; family Viscaceae; genus Viscum; species Viscum album. Next base: position 1,488,127,012 of record OY728129.1, read on the forward strand.
TTCCACCGTTCAAATTTCAATGTAAAATTTATATAATAATAACACGTAAAATATTACAATTTTGAAAATTTTTCTAACAAAATTTCATTTGAAATATTGAGAAAACATTTCATGATATTGATATAATCAATCCATTTTAAGACGCCATTTGGTATAAACAATTACCCTAAAAAATTAATGTCTTCTATTTAAGAGAACATTAAATCATATAATGGAATAATGAAATACAAAAAAATACCCACAGTGTTGGAAAAAATTATTTTCACTAGGTGCATTTAGACTAAAACATTCCTTGTGTCCTTTTTGAAAATGTTCCATAAAATGCACATAAAAAGATTAATTTTCCAAAATTTGTTTATGAAATTTAAAATAGATACAAAATTTTATTGATAACCCTATATATATAATGAAAAATAATACCAATAATATCAATATGAGTTACAGATTTCATCATTAAATAGTCAATGTGTTCCAAACCACTAAGAAATGTTAAATCATAATGAAAAAAATAAAATTTAATAAAACATTAATTAAAATGAGAATGGTTATAATATGGATATATAATTTCAAGAGGGTACTATAAACAACTTATAATATAATAATGGTGCAAATAATCATGGAATGTGTTAGGGAATTGTGATTAAAAAAAACCATTCCATTTGACCCGACATGCCTTGTGTGTCGTTACCTTCCTGTATATAAAATATTATATTTATTATATAATTTATTTATAAATTTTTTCATTTTTATTCTGATAATTATTTTACTAATTTCATTTATGTATTCACCCACATAAATAATTTTGTTTATTATGGGTGTTTTGATAATATTCAGTTTACGTGTCAAAATGCCTCTGGTATATCAATTATTGTCAAAGCGGTTATTATATGAACATATTCAGAATAATAAAAATTAAACAATTTTCATATCTATAGATAAATTTCACTTTTAAATCAAATCATATATTATGGTTATGAATATTTAACCGAAGTTCCAATCATGGAGGTGTTTGGTCATACCTACACATTAGTAATGTTCTACTTTTTTAATGATCATTATGGAATGAATATAAATAACTATTTAACATTCCATAATTATAATTATATAAAATATACCATAATATTGAATCATATTTACTTATCTATAAGATTATGGTGACATAAATGGAGTCACATCGCTCCGAGGAGGTAGTAGTCCAAATGTCCACGAATGATGTGACCACATTTTTTTAGAGTGTGGAGATGTGATAGGTAAAATGATGTATTATATTTATAGAAAGGTAATTATTTTTTTAATATCATATATATGTTATCTACGTAAAATATATTTAAATAAACCCATACCTATTATATTTCATGTAGTGTGAGAACGTGTCACATTACATTGAGGTGTTGGTAGTCAACACTTCCAACAAAAATGTTTTCATACTTACACCAAATAGAATATATTTTAATATATTTTAGAAAAGGGATAAACAATATTTTATTGATAATAAAAATCATATATATCATAAATAAAAATATTCTTCATTATATTTCACATCCCTTTATTTTTTTAAAGGAAAAACAATCATCAGTCTATGAGGCGGTAGATCACTGAACACAAGAACGACAAGATTGTTACCCATTAGATGGATTTTATTGAAATTTTAGGTATAAATATTATCAAAAAAATAAATCTATTATATTTAGTATACTAGTATTATTTTTAATTCATGGTATATGAATATTTTAGGAAGTGTATGATGAATTCAAATATAATATCATGTGGAAGGGGGTTACCACTTATATGGGTAACTCTTTCTGGTTTAAACCAATGATATTACGTGGCTAGATTTATTTGAAAATATAGGCTACTATGGTGAATTTATGAATGTTGGGAATATATTTGGGAACATATATTTGGAGAAAAACTATCTTGAGATGTGTGATGAAGATGGATGGTTTATTTTTTTTACTATGGACGAGGATTAGTGCTCTTGTAAATTTTGGAATGGGGAATTCCACCCACATTTCTCTCACGTAATGTGGATAAAACATTGGAAAAAATTAATTACAGGCTATTAAAGGGTATAAATATGTCAATATAATCTATGTTGGACATGTTACCTGGTCATTTGGCATTTATGTATTTGGTGTTATTTCCATGTTAAACTTAATTTTCCCTTATTCATTTTAAATAATTTTATTCTCATTCAATAATCATTTTGGAAAAAAATACATTGAAATTTTTATAAATTTTAAATTATTCATATTAAAAATATGTAATCCATTTTTAAAAATAAAAATAAAATAAGTGACAATATGTTATTGAAGTAAATTTGTTCAATAGTTTGCTTTGTTTTTATTTTAAATTTCTATGTAAGACTGATTCTAATTACCCACATTGGGTTAGTTTAAAAAATACAATCCATGTTAACATTGATTATATTTTAATATATAATTTATCTCTATATGGAAATTAGACAAATTAAAATTTTTAAATTATAATTCATTATTTTTTAATACTCATTAAAAATTAATCATCACTGAAAAATTCCTCATATTCACAATAACAAAATTTTTATGTTTTTATATAAAATATAATATCTATTTTGACATATAAAATCAATAAAATATATAATAATTGTATTTAAAATGGGTTCTATACTAAATGGAGGTAAAACAACCATTAAACATATTGAGCTTTTTATGTTTCATATTGAATATATTATTATATCAATCCTATAAAATTTATTGGATGAATGTAAAAAATTTAATAAACATGTATAAAAATAATATACCTAGTCATATTTATTTCCAAAGATATATTCTATAAGAGGTGACTACCCCTTAAAATAATAATATTAACAATATTTTTTTGGAAGAACCCATTCTTGCATGCAAAGCGATATTTCAAAGATATTAATTGTTGAGTTTAAGGTATTCCATCTGAAATTAAATTCCTTCTATTTTAATATAGTTATTTAATAATTAAATATTAATAAATTTGAAAAGTTATTAATCTATAATTACCTATTATATTACAACCTTCTCCATTTTGGAAAATGCATCCTGATAATTTTATTCAATTATTTAATAATTGGGGATATTTTCCCATCGCATCATTTTCTTATTCCCACATCACCTCTTCCACCATGTGGGTTTTACATAAAACCTTAAACTATTAATGTTCCTTATTCCATAACACTTGATCTCTATGTTAAATAATATGAATTGGTTGTATCTTTTATAAAATACACTCTTCCTACTTAACTACTATACAGATGAACAGATGAGATGAGTTAGGTACCTATAAGGCCCCGATCTGAAAAATTACTTAATGTTGAGTTATTTCAAGAATAAAAATTGAGGATATTTTCAGGTATAGAGTTTTAGCTAATTAGGAATTGACTACTACATCTCAATGATTACAAATTAGACGCATCTACTTAGTTTAAATTTGTATCACAAAATAAAAAATCTTGAACAAAAGAGTCATGTCTAGATCCATGTTTTAGATAGCATGAAACTTCATTCATCCCATCCTTGACCCTATTTCACATTATGTCCTATGAAAAACATTTCAAAAACGTGGGATGAGCATAAAAATCTCAGCAAGGGATATAAAAACACGAAAACAAAACATTAGTCCTTGTATACATACGAATCAATGAAATCATACTTTACTCATAAAACATAAGGACATTTACATACCTCATGAAATCATAAGATTTAGGAATAACGCATAGAAATCATAATACATAAATGTAACATGAGGCATTCATAAAATTCTTACGCAGGGAGTAACCCTCATTGTTACGTTTAGAATACCCATCGCAGTATATTCCTTCAACATCATCAGAGATACCTTAGAATTCAACTACTTCATGTTACCCAATAAAATAGAGAGCTATCTCAGGCTCACCCGCCCTTATTTTATCACTGCACCACCCGATTTCATAAACTATTCACAAGAACCGTAACATATTAATAACACATAAAACATTCATTAAGGAAAAATAACAATTTACACAAACCAATAATAGAATATCAATACAACACATTGATATAACAAAAAAATTTCAAAACGATTTTCTATACCAAAATAAATTAAAAGTAAAATATGGTATTTATTTTTCATTTTTAAAAAAGATATGGCTTATAGAGGAAGCCGAAACTCAAATAATGGTCATGGTGGTGGGGAAGTCGTTGTCGCCGCATACATAAGACAATAATATTCCCATTTTTCATTTAGTAAAATGCTTTATGTAAAAAGGTTCCTTTTTAATGAAATTAAAAGTCAAAAGGGTTTATTATACAACTAAAAAAACAAGGTCGTATATAAATTGATGTATGCCTCAACGAAGGGAGATTGAGACGAAGTCCCGTACAAAGACGGAATCATTAGATTAAGGACAGATAAATTACATAATTATATGTGAAAGATATAAATAAACTCAATGTAAGTGGATATTATGTTTAAAACAATTATAGGTCGTCCACACATATTCATAGCACAACATAATCATGAAGTAGAGGTTTAATCCGAAATTTTGAAATTGGGTTAAGAAGTTCCCATATAGAAACTCGACAGCCTAATGACATCACTTTAAAATTCAGAAAACGAGTTGATGAAAGATAAAAAATTTATCTCATCACTTGGATATAAAAATTTAAAGCAATAAGAATATATAAGAACATATCCCCACGTTACAAATATGTATATTAAAAGACCCAACAAAAAGAAATCTTTTAAAAAGAGGAGTGTGAATGGTTCCCTTACTGATTTGGGTAACTTTTGATACGTACACCCCATGAAATAAAGACTATAAAATTTTTATGTAAATACCCATAAACTAAATTATATTACACAAAGAGTAAAATAATGGGCAGTACATACACCACTAAAAGGATATTGTGGAAAATATTGCATGAATCTCACGAGAATAAAAAGTTAGATAAAAATCCCTTACCTCGTTGTAATCAATCAAGTTGTATGACCAAAAGAAAATAAGAACCAAGTGATTCACAGAATACCCAAAATATAAATATAATCATGATAATATATATAAAATGTCAGTACATGATACACCACATGCAATAAATAATTTTCAAACAATGGAAATCTCACGGAATTAAAAGTTAGATAAGAAATCCCCTTACCTCAAGTTCAATTTGTCTTGTTCGTTTCTTTATATTCCGGAATAATATACTTTTTTAAATTTATAATTTCATTACGGAAATCCTTTAAATTTTATCATTCAATTCATATCACATATTATCATGTTATAATAATTAGTTATTTATGTGATTTCTTATCATTCGTTTTTCGATGTTCGGTACCTGAGTCAACAATGAACTTGTTTGAAGAGAATTTCCCATGTAGTTATATGTACATCATCTACAGAATGGTATTAAGGATTTAAATATCATATATATCCATTATATATTCATTTTATTCAATTCCATATCATTTGGAGATAAAAAATGAAATGCATTGTTCATGTAGAGGGTAGGTTGTACGTAAGCATGAACGCTACTTTCTTTTCTTTGACACATTGAAGGAATTAAACCTAAATGAAACATATATATATTATAATTACAGTATAATATATATGTTACATAGGTAACATATGTTCATTAATTACATTATTTATAAATTCCATGTTTGGCATTAACATGTCACATCACTTGAGTGGGCGGTAATCCATATTTCCTTAGATGAAATTATCGCATTTTCACAACATGCAAAGAATAAAGGTATGTTTTAAATATAAAATACGGAATCATTTAGAGGACATAAATATAATATATATCATATATAAATATATTTCCATCATAATGGCCATCATGAAAGGTGTTAAACGAAGAATAAAAAATCATCGTTTCGTGATTCAACAATTCGCCACCCATAGAAACAGTATGTTTTTTAACCATTAGACGGAGTTGTGTGTAAATGTAGGTATAATCCATATCATAATTACATCCTAGTATATTGAGGATACTGGTTTTATTATGGGATCAAATAATAAGGAGATAGGGGTGAGTGCAGAAGAAATTAAAACAAAGCAACTTGAGAGAAGACATTACCTCTTAATTGGGTAAATCCTTTTGATTTGAGCCAAAGGATTCCATGGAAAGACATCTGCCCAAAATGAGGCTTCTTGGAGTGAGATAAAGATGTGGATAGATAATATGAGGAGACGTTGGATGATCCAAGTACTTGTGAGGTGTGGGTAAGTGGGTAGAGGTGGGGGCCTTTTATAAGTGGGAGGAGGGTCACTTTTGAAAAGTTTTGAAATGTTACTTTATTATATAATGGTTTTCATATTTTAAAGGTCCCACAATGATATATTTCTCGGATAAGGTGATAAGAGTTCGAAATCCTCCCATACAATAGGTTTTCGACAAGTGTTCGCCTTATATTTTACCTTATCTTTTAATTTTATTTAAATTGTTCATTAATGAGGTAATCACTGCATCATCATGGTGTCAAAAAAATTATTTATTTACAACCTAATATTATAAAATAAATACCGTGATGTAGGAAATATTTTTATCTTTCTAATGACTATTTATATATTAATATATAATTTATTTAAACAAAAATAAAATTGTTTCAGATAGGTGTTACATAGTTTGGTTATATATTCCTTTCTTTAAAAATAATATGATAAACGGTCACTATCACAAAAAAGTTTTTCCCTGGAGTCCCTATGTTGTCACAGGGCATACTATGGTCAGCCATGACTCAAAAAAAGAATATTTGGACACTTTTGGGGTAATTTTATATTAATATGATATTATTTTATTACTCTTAACTACCTGATTATTAATTAATCATTATAATTAAAGACAATTGTTTTCGTTACTATTCGTAATGTCCAAAAAACAAATGAATCTTAATTACATAAATTGGAACTTATGATTCCATATATGGAATCAATTTTAACAAATTTTAAACAATGAAATTTCAGTAATTAATTTAAAAATAATTCCTGTTGTCAAAACCAAAGACGAGTTTTTTAAGAAGTAAAATATATAAAAATATTGACTTTTTTTACATCCAATTGAAAGGTTAAATTTCTTCCAATGAAAAAAAATTTATTAAGGGATAAACAAAAAATTAAATTACACTTTAAAACCGATTAATATGAAAATATAACTATATAATTAAATTATATGAAAAGGATGTTGTGAAGTAAAATGCAGTATTTTTCCCTATTCATTAAAAGTGAACATTTGTTAGAAAAATACCAAAAAATTATCCAAAGTAAATTTGATATTCCAAATTCAAAAATTATGTCCATTTTTTCAAAGTAAAAAAATAGAAGTTTCATTTATTAATTTTATAATTAATTCTTGTTTTCAATACAAATAGCGTTTTTCTAGGAAACAAATTTTATCAAAAGATTGACACTTGTTTATGTCCAATTTCAAATTGAAATTATTTATAAGGACCACCATTGAATTAAATGGTAAAAATATATTATAATTACACTTTAAAAACAATTATAAAGATAAAATAACCATATAAATAAATTATATTAAAAGGAGGTTTTGAATTAAAATACAGCAGTTTTCACTCTTCATAAAAAATGAACTTTATCAAAAAAATAAAAAAAATTACACAAAGTAAATTTTGATGTCCCGATTCTAAAGAAGGATTTTATTTTGTCAAATATAACATATAAAATTTTTATATAGTGTATATAAAAAGGGTTCACCATCAAAAGGTGGTTAATTGACCTTTTAAAGAATATTAGAATATTTATGCTTAAAATTAGATTCATTCGCATGTTAAGGCTCTAAAATTTATTGGATAATTGTAAAAATATTTAAGAAACATATATAACAACTATTAGTTAGTTCTATTCATTCCTGACATTACAACGGTTATGCGTTATCTAGCATCTAAAATAATATTATTATATTATTAGTATGCAACATTAGATTTCAAAGAAACTCATTGTTGTGTATTCGGTACGCCATCGAACATTGAATTCCGTTTAAAGTAATATTAACATTTTATTCCCAAATATTTATAAATATGAAAATGTCATAATCTTTATTTACATGGGATGTAACATCCTTCCCCCTATTGGGAATTGCATCCTCTCAATTTTAAAATTGGGCTCGGAAACATCATTGAAAACCCCACATCAAAATATGAGTCAATAAAAGTATCAATTTAAAATAAAGAAAGAGAAGTACAAATGTCACCCGAGACAACAGATACAAGGATTCCATGAAAACAAGGATATGGAAGAGAAAACATAAGGGTGAAGTTCAGAAGTAGAGTGATAGAAAACATGTTTAGAAGAACGTTGACAACCAGAAAATCACAAACTTTTGATGGGTTAAACAGTATTTGATTCCCCAGTAGGAAAATTTAAAAGACAACGTTTTTGTTTCAAGTTACTTTAAGTTGAGGAATTTATTTTTGAACATAACTATCTCATAAGGAAACATACTTACTTGTCATGTATACTTTCATCTCTTATTAGATTTCAAACACAAACTCATATTTTCTCCAAACGATGTGTATTCAGGATGACTTGTTCACATTAAGAGTTCTATAATCAACTACTAGAGAATAACCTAATCCAAAAAAGATGAACTATATATTTCCAATGTCTTTAGACCAATACCAAAACCAAAATTGTTAGTTCAATATCAGATAATCCAAAAAAGGATAATCCTTTATAAAAATAAATACTACTCTTAATATCCAAAATTCAACATAAAAACCCACAGTTCAAGAAAGACCATTAAATAGACTATTATACATAAAATACTTCAATGTAATCCAAACTAAGATTAAAACCCAAATCTCTGAGGGATTTAATCACATAGTCTTCCAAGGTAAATCTTAACATTTATCTCCAAATAACATTAGTTACCCTTAATGTCTCATATAGAAATGTAATTAACCTAATCACATATCCTCTATGATAGGTTAATCATTTCCATAGATAACCCAAAATCAACTTATTCCTGATTCATAAGATCATATAACTCAAAATAATTAGTCATACTAACCAGGGAGTTCACGTAGTCCAATTGTAGGAATTAAATACCAGTCAAACAATGGTTGTGGGTTTGATTCCTGCAGCTCCAACCGATTAGACGGGTTGTCACATGGTCTATGTGTTGTCCCTTTGAAAAAAATATAATTTTATAACATTCCCCAAAAGAGATAAATTCATCAAAAATAACCATAAGATATTTTGACCACATAGGTTACCTAATAACATTCATTTCGCATCCCAAAATATATTAACCGGTAATTGCCTCAAATTCATAGATCATATAAACTCAAATAGTTCTCTGTAACAATATACTCAAAAGAAATGATAATTATTCCTTGAATAAAATTTTCATATATCAAACAGCAGGGTTACACATACTATACAAAGTCTTCTAATGTAATCCCATCTTCAAAAGAGCCTTAATACTTTTTATAATTTCACCATCATAAAATATAACATAACTCTGGAATCACTATTATGTTGACTTCTTAATTATTCAACATTATTTTTTATCCATTAACCATTCCTTTCCATCTTATTCTGAAATACTTCTTTCCTACGAACAAAATCATGAATAATATCCTTTGATTTCAAAAATAGGAAAACAAATGTTATGAAATAGTACATTCCATTCATTGTTCATTATTAGTTTCTTCATCCTCAATCGGAATGGAATTAGGTATTGGTAAACAAATATTTGTACGATCTTGGTGATCCCATTCCAGAAACTTCTTTGTAGGACATGTGTTTGCATAATGACCGTGAACACCACATTTAAAATATTCAATTGAGCCTTCAAGAAAGATCTTCTTTCCCATTCCTAGATTCAACTAGATGCTTCCTTTTCCCATGGTAGGTTCTTGTTTTATGGCCTTCATTTCCTCGTATATAGCATATTTCTGTTCCTTTGAAACATTCTCATATGTCATTCTTTCCACATCTTTGACACATAGGTTTTTGATCAATCTTACCTTTATGATTATTACCTGATCTTCCGTAGGGGATTCTTTCTTACAATATATTATTCATTATAAACTTAACTAAGGTTTTGGTGGTGAATCATGACTCTATATAGTTGGTTGAGAATAACCACAAGAATTCTCATTGCAGCTCCCATATCATTCAGTTGTTTGTTCGGAAAACCGTCAATGTTTTCGTCCCATCCACTGTTACATTGGTCCATACTAGATCAAGCAATTTACTAAAACCAAAAAGGTCATTGTGAGTATATTAGTAAAATAATAATATAATACTATGATATAATTATTCATGTTATCTTAAACTCATTCACTTTATAAAAATAACTATGACTCTTTCTAAAATCTGAACCATTATGGTGGTGTCACTTGTGCTTAAAGAATATCCTAACCTCTAATGTTATCTAAACTGACCTCTGATACCAACTGCAAGGCCCCAACCATAAACATTAGTTAATATTGAGTTATTTAAATAATAAACATTTATGATCTTTTCAGTTTCAGAGTTTTAGAGAATTAAGACATAACTATTACATCTCAATGATTACAATGTAGACGCATCTACTCAGTTTCCATTTTTTTCAAAAAATAAAAACTCTTGAACAAAAGAGTCATGTATAGTTCCATGTTTTAGATCACATGAAACTTCATTGATCCCATCCTTGACCATATATCACTTTATGTCATGTGAAATACATTTCAAAAAAACGGGATACACATAAAAATCTCAGTAAGGGATATAAAAATAGGGAAAGAAAACATTAGTCCTTGTTTACATAAGAATCAATGAAATCATACTTTACTCATAAAACAGAATCAATTTAACATACCTAATGAAATCATAATATTTTTGAATAACTCATAGATATAATAAGACATAAAGGTAACTTGAGGCATTCATAACATTCTTACGCAAGGAGTAACCCTCATGGTTACATTTGGAATACCCATCGCAGTATATTCCCTAAATCACTTCAGGGAAACCATAATGTTTAACTCCTTAATGTTACACAATACATTGGAGAGCTATCTCAGGCTCACCGGCCCATAGTTCATCACCTAACCACCTGATTTCATAATCTATTCCCAAGAACCACAACATATTCATAACACATAAAACATTCATAAATGAAAAATAACATTTTCCACATTCCAATCATAAGATATCAATATAAAAAATTGTTATAATAAAAAAAATATCAAACCCATTTTAAAAACCAAAATAAATAAACTGTAAAATATGGTTTTATTTTTTATTTAAAAAAATATATGGCTTGTAGAGGAAGCCGAAACTCAAATAATTGACACAACGGTGGAGAAGTCGTTGAGGCCGCATACGTAAGACAAAAAAATTAACTTTTGTCATTTAGTAAAATGATTCTTGTAAAAAAATACTTTTTAATGAAATTAAAAGACAAAAGGGTTTATTATTCAACTAATAAGAGAAGGTCGTACATAAATTGAAGTATGCCACAATGAAAAGATATTGGGACCAAGTCCCGTACAAAGACGGTATCCTTAGATTAGGGATAAATAAATTAAATATTTATGTGTGAAAAATATAAATACACTCAATATAAGTGAATATTAAGTGTGAAACAATCAGAGGTCATAAAAAAATATTCATAGAACGAATAACCAAGAATTATAGGTTTAACCTGAAGAATAGAAAATTTGTTAAGAATTTACCTTACAGAAATCGACAGCCTAAAGACGTCACATTAAAATTATTAAAATGAGTTGATGGGAGATAAAATAGATATATAATCACTTGGAAATAAAAATTCAGTAATAAGGATATATAAAAACATATCCCAACATTTTGACTATGTAAATTAAAATACCTAACAAAAAAGTCTTTTAATAAGAGGAGGGTGAAAGGTTCCCATACCGATTTGGGTAACTTTCAAAACGTAAACCCCATAAAAGAATGACTATAAAACGTTGATGTAAATACCCATAAATGAATGTATATTACAAAAATAGTAGAATAATGGGAAGTACATACACCACTGAAATGAGATAGTGTAAAATATAGCATGAATCTCACGTGAATAAAAACTGAGATAAAAACCCCCTTACCTCGTTGTAAGGAATCAAGTCATATGACCAGACGATAAAAAGAACCAAATTATCCACATAATACCATAAATATAAATAGAATAATGATAATATATTTCAAATTTCAGTACACAATACACCACATGAAATAAATAATTGGCGATCAATGGAAATATCACAGAATTAAAAGTGAGATAAGAAATCCCCTGACCTCAAGTCTGACTTATCTTGTTCGTTGCTTTATATTCCTGAATAATAAACCTTGGTCAATTTATATTTTCATAAGGAAATCATTTAATGTTTATTATTCATTTAATATCACGTATTATCATGTTATAATAATAAGATAATTAATTGAGTTCATATCATACGTTTTGTCGATGTTCAGTACATGAGTCAAGAATGAACTTTTTTGGAGAGAATTGCCCATGAAGTTATAAAGTAGTCATCTCATGAATGATTTAAATATCATATATATCCAGTAAATATTAATTTTATACTACTCCAAGTCATTTTTAGTGAAAAATGAAATGCATCGTTCATGGAGACGGTAGGCCGTATGTATGCATGAACACTACTTTCATTTCTTTGTCATATTAAAGGAATTAAAACTAATTGAGACATATATATATATATATATTAATTAAATTATAATATATATGTTATATAGGTAACCTATTTACATTAATTAAATTCTTTATAAATTCAATTTTTAGCATGAACTATCCATATCACATGAGGGGGAGGTAGTCCACACTTGGTCAGATGAAATTATCGCATTTGTACAAGATGAAAAGAAAAATGGATTGTTATAATTATACAATACAGAAGCATTGAGAGGAAATAAATATAATATATTTCATATATAAATGTGGTTCTATCATAATGGACACCATTTTAGGTGTTAAAATAAGTTTGAACAATCATCGTTTCGTGTGGCAGTAATTCGCCACCCACAGAAACAATATGTTACTTAACCCTTAGAAGGATGTGTGTGTAAGTGTAGGTATAATCCTTATTATAACAACATCCTAGTATATTTAGGATACTGGGGTTATTATTTGATTACATAATAATGAGATCGGGTTGAGTGAAGATGCAAAATAAATGAAAGAAACTCAAGATAAGACATTACCTCCAAATCGGGTAACTCTTTTTTATTTTAGACAAAGGATCCCTTGGAAAGACTTTGGCCAAAAGTGAGGCATATATGAGTGATTTAGTGATTATAAAAGATAATATTAGCATAGTTTGGATGATCCAATGGCTTGAGAGGTGTGGGTAAGGAGGTGGAGGTGGAGGCCTTTTATAAGAGGGATGCGGGTCACTTTTGGAATGTTTGGAAATGTTACTTTATTATAAAATGTTTTTTAGATTTTAAGGACCCACAATGATATATTTCGAGGATTTGGTGATAAGGGTTATAAATCCTCCCATAAAATATGTTTTAGACAAGTTTATGTCTTAGATTTTACCTTATGTTTTCATTTTACTTAAATCGTTCATTAATGAGGTAATCACTACATCATCATGGTGTCATAAATAAATTTATTTATTTCATGTCTAAAAATTATAAAAAAAATTCCATGATGTAGGATATATTTTTTGCTTTAAAATTAATATTTATAGTCTAAGATATTATTTATGTGAACAAAATTAAATTGTTTTTACTTAGGTGTTACATAGTTTGGTTATATTTTCCTTTTTTAAAAATAATATGATAAAAGGTCACTACCACACAAAAGTGATTCCATGGGGTCCCTAAGTTGGCCCAAAGAATCCTGTGGTCGGCCATGAAATGAACAAGAATATTTTGACACATTTTGGGGAAATTTTATGTTATTATGATCTTATTATATTATCTTTAACTACCTCAATATGAATTAATCATGAAAATTATAGATAATTGTCGTCATTACTATTCATAATGTCCAAAAACAAATAGATTCTAAATTAAATATTTTTTACTTCTGATTCAAAATATGGAATCAATTTTACCAAATTCAAAACTCATAAATTTCATACATTAATTCAAAAATAATTCCCTTTGTCAAAACCAAAGATTGGTTTTTTAAGAAGTAAATTTTATCACAAGATTGACTTCTTTTTACATCCAAATGTAAAGTGAAATAACTTCCAATGAACAAAATTGTATTAAGTGATAAAAAAAATTCAATTACACTTTAAAACTAATTAAAAGGAAAATCTAACAATATAATTAAATTAGATGAAAAAGCACTTTTGAAATAAAATGCAGTATTTTTCACTATTCATTAATAATGGACATTTGTCAGAAAAATTAAAAAACATTTATCCAAAGAAAATTTGATATTCCAATTTAAAAAATGATATCCATTTTAACAAATTAATAACATATAAGTTTCATTAATTATTTTTATAATTAATTCCCACGGTCAAAACAAATTGCTTGTTTTTAAGAAACAATATATATAAAAAAAGTGACACTTGTTTATGTCCAATTTCAAAGAGAAATTAATTCCAATGACCACCATTGAATTAAATGATAAAAAAAAATATTCTAATTACACTTTAAATCCCATTAAAAAGATAATCTAACAATATTAGTTAATTACATTACAAGGAGGTTTTGAATTAAAATACATAATTTTTTACTATTCATAAAAAATGAACTTTATCAGAAAAATAACAAAAAATTACACAAGGTAAATTATAATGTCCTAATTCTAAAGAAGGATTTTATTTTGTGAAATATAACATATAAAATTTTAAAAAAGTTTATTTAAAAATGGTTCTCCATCAAAAGGTGGTTATTCGACCTTTTAATAAATATTCAAATATTTATTCATAAAATTTGGATTCATTCTCATTTTAAGCCTCTAAAATTTATTGGATAAATTTAAAAATATTTAACAAACACATATAATAATTTTGTAGTTAGTTTTTTTCATTCCTTCCATTACAACAGTTAGGTGTTAACTACCATTTATAATGATAATATTATATTATTAGTGTGCAACGTAAGATTTCAAAAAAAAACTCATTGTTGCGTATTGGGTACGCCATCGAACATAGAATTACCATTAACATAATATTAATATTTTATTCAAAAATATTAATAAATATGAAAATGTTATATTGTTTATTTACCTGGGATGTTAGAGTACCGACATCATTAACATTGAAACATGAATTAAATTTTGTACCCAAGACAAATTATGTGGTAATTCCATTTGGTAGGAAAATATTCAAAATTTATCTAGGATTTCATATGGTCCAACGAAACATGGACCCAGATTCACCTTCATAAAAAAATGCATCACACATTAATTTAGATAAAATTTTAAAAAGAAATGATCACCTACCATAAAATGAAGAAATTTCCTCTAGTAAATTGAATAACTCTCCTTCCTACTCGGATCTATCCATATGTGTTATTGGATCAAATGAAAATTCTATAATAATTTGGCTACCAAATGTGGTCCCATTAACTTTTTTTCTACTACATCATACTAAAAGGATGTTGTTCAATAATTATTTCCATATGCATCCTTGAATGGTTCCAAAAGTATATTGGAAAATTATATTTATTATAAAAAACAAAACCAAATACTTCCATACATCTCAAATTCTTTAGTAATCAATTTAAAATGAACTATGAAAACATTTTAAGTTCTGTATCTTCATCATAGACTATCCATTAGATTAAAGGTAAAATTTTGTACTAAAATTTAACTCATACCACAATGACTTCTAAGGTACATTAAAAAAGTGTACGTGAACCTATAATCATGGTCTAATATAATAAAGATATTTAATCCTTTTGTAACACCCTACGATTTTGTGAATTGTAATTTTTTTATTTAAATTATCTTTGTAAATGTTTTTATCATTTCATTTAACACTAAAAACTGTTTATTTTATATTGGATAACTATGTTTGGTTTTTTGTGTTATGAAACAATGTGTATATCATACACTTCACACAACATAAATTTTATATTTCTCTATATATTACACAAAGAGTAGCATATATTACACACAACAATGACATTCCTCAACAGATTACGTAACATGCATGGCCGAATTTTACGAAACAATAATATGTTATTATTTAATATAATAAGATGTAAAATATTAGTAAAATTTTCTGTTATGATAATTATTAAATAATTTATGAAAATATATTTTTTACAAAAATAATATATGAATTCACATGCAATAAATTAATTATAAGTGAATATGAAAAACTATTGAATATAAATGAAAATTATATATTTTTATGGTCACAATTCTATTTTACCCTTTTGAATTAAATTAATTAAAATTAGTGAATAACAATAATGTAATATATATGATATATATTCCATTAAATATTTTTTAATCAAATATATTGGATATACAAATGATATAACACCTAATTTTATTTATAAAACCGATATTTTCTGTAAATATAGTTTAAACACATTTAAATGGAGATACCATTTTAAGTCTAATATTTCTAACTTTTATTGATTTATTATTTCAAAATAAACGTTATATTTTGAATAATATCATAAAAATTAGGTTAGGATGATTTTTTTGTATTTTCTATAAGGTTTCATTTTTCAAAAATACGTAAAAATACTGGATTTTATTTCAAAACATCATTTTCATTTAATTTATTTATTAGGAGGACTTATATTTTAAAATGGAATAAATGTTTAGTTTGATAATATTTTTATAAATAACTCCAGATTAGTTCATTAGAACCAATTTTAAATTGACATTTGATATAAAAACATAGCAAAAATGTGATCATTTTAACATTAAAACCCGTAGTGTCGTCCAATCAGATGAATTATTTTTAAATTAATTTCTACCAATTAGCTGATTAGAATTTTGAAATAACGATTCAATATTTTGTAAAATAATAATTTATAATTTCAAATATAATCAAAACAGTTTATTACAAAAATTGTTATTGATTTTGAATAAAATTAATTACATCAATTAAGGTAAAATTAAATTTAACTAAGGAGTAAACCTTAACTATAAGACCCAAAACCTCCAATACAATATTCCTAAACCCATTGAATGGAAATATTTCGACACTACCATTAAAATACACTACTACGGACCTTTATTAAATCCATACAACATGAACAACATGGGGGGAAATCTATGTAAACAAATTAAAATAGTGTCACTCCTCATTCCAAATGAAAAGGGATATTTTCATCCCAATTTATAACACCTCCAATGAAACATGGCTCCCAAAAAACTCTACTAAAATAAGATCCCTAATTTCTTATATTCCTCCTTTAATAATCATTTTTTAAATAATGTCTTTCAAGGAATCCATCGGTACAAACAAAAAAGAGTTACCTGATTAATATGTAACACCTTCTCTCACGCTCTTTTCTTTTATTTTCCTTCTCCACCCATATAATATAGTTATTAATTTTGTTTATAAAAAATGATATCCTAATAATCTAGTATATTTTTTAAAAAATTGTTTTACATATAATTATACACACGAGCATCTAATGGGTAAGTAACATACTTTTTTTGTGTACGAAATTCATTAGACATACAAAACGATGATTGTTCATAATATTTTACGCCTTTCATGGTTAAAATTAAGATGAAAAATATATTTATATATATTATTATTATATTTGTTAATTTTTTAATAATTTTTACTTATTTTTTAATATAAAAAATAGTATTTTCCAATTGTTTTAATTAATATAATTTTGTTTGAGGCAGTGTGGACTATAGCCCCCTCAAAGAGATGTGATTCGTTCAAACACTACAAGGAAGGTTTTAAGAATGGGTTTAAGGAAATTATATGATACATATAACATTATAATTCTAAATTAATGAATTTAAAAATATATACATTTTTTTCATTTTCTTTGTATCTTTCAATACAATAATGAAACACGACAACAATGATTATGAATATATACAACAGATGTTCTCCATGAATGGTGTATTAATTTTTATACATATATATTCTGAATATTTTTCAAAATATTATAATGGATATATATTTTAATTACCTAATTATTGAAAATATGGAATCATGATATATATATAATTACTAATGATAAAACAAATTAAGACACATGCGAATAACAAAGTGAATATTATCCGATCTGAATCCTTAACACAAGATTGTTAATAAGAGGGTATTTTAAGGACATAATAAAACAATATTTGTTATTAAATACTAGAATATGGTTATGTATAATATTTATAATAAATGTATTTTTTATACTCATGTCGTTTAAATTAGTATGACGAGAGTCAAGATTTAAGGTCAGGACTTTTCATCTCTCTTTCTATTTATGTGAGATACTTGATATGATTGCCACTATTTTCATTTTTTGTGGTGTATTTACATCCCATTATTATATTATATGAATAATATTAGATATTTATATTATTAAAATATGCATTTTATGATCTTTATTTCATGTGGATTATTTTTTAAAAGCTACAAAATCAGTGAAATAGTTTTGACTGAATTTGGCTTCTTTGAGAGTAATGCACCAAAATTGTCCTATGATGTGTGTATATTTCGAATTTACATGTTATATAATGAATTTACATATTTTTGTTAAAATATATGTTTTATTTAAGTTTCATTTCTTATATAAAGTTAATGAAACCATGTTACCATGTTATAAGAGCTTGTTGAGACAATGTTATCTCTTTTCAAGATAGTTTATGTTTATGCTTCCTTCGATGAAATATTCTAATCAATATGTCAAAAAAATTTCATAAATTTTGATATAATTTTTTCATTAATGATATATTAATATATTTTTAAAATTTATTATACTCTTTGGTACACAATAGAGAAATGAAATTTTTTTTAAGAAACCACAATTTTACCCTCTCTTCATTTGGAAATCTATTGTCCTCCAAATCCATGTTGTTTAAAAATTGATTACAATAATATTTTACAATTATCATTTAATAGTTAATATATATTTTACACCTTTTTTATTTTAACAATATCCTGAAAAATTTATTGGTTTCTCTTTTTGATGAATTATTTTTTCTACCCTTTTTTCCATGTAAAATCTTTACTCTATTTACCACGTACGTCATGTACAGATTTACCCTCCATCACTTCATTGATGATTCCATTACATTTTTAAGGTTATTTTTTATGAATTTTTTTAAATTTGATTATTAATGATTTTTTCTTTTCAAAATTTCAATAACCAATTTTTATAATGATTTTGGGAAAATTGTTTTCAAATTTTTTCAAAGCCTTGTTTATTTTTTTCAGTGTATTTTCAATGAAATGGTTTCTAAAAAATTTCAATCTCATTTAATAATATTTCAAGTAATATATTTTTCAAAATAAATTCCATGTTTTTTATTAGTACTCAATGTATTTTCAATGAAATGGTTTCCAATACATTTTCAATCTTCTTTAAAATGTTTTGAAGTAATATGTTTTCCAAAAATAATGAATTTTTTTATAATTTTTGAATGTGTTTTTAATAAAATATTTTTTTAATATTTTTTGAAACATATTTTATTATTTTCACTGAAAATTTTTATAAATTATTTAAATTATTCTTTATAATTTTTCTTGTTATTTTCTATGAAAATAAATTTCAAATGGTTTGATGTATTAAAATCATTTTTCAATTTGGAAGGGGTATTTTCCTCATGTATGGTTTTGGAAAGTTATTTCAAAATTATTTTCCATCTAGGATGATATCTGTTGATGTTACTGATTCCATTTAAAGAAATTATATCATGATTTCATTCATATTCATTCTATGTAGGGGTTATTCTTAATTTGAATTTTTTATGGAATCTATTTCTCTTTCATAGGTTATATGTTTATGAAATCTGATTCCCTTTCAAGGGATATATGTTTTATATCCTATTTTACCTAACATCGGTTATATGATTTTTAATCCATCTATGTTTCAAAGTTAATTTTTATGATAAAATGATTTTGAAACATGTCATTTTCAATAAGTTATTATATGATTTCATGTTTATAATACACAATTCATCTTATGTGTTAGGATATTATTATTTATATTCTTATGAAACATGCGTGTATGGTTTAATTATCAGATGGGTGGGACATATAACTCCCACTACATCATTTTGTTATGATTTATTTCTCACTAGATAGACTAAAATGGCATTTTCAATGACACATCACTACTAAGATGGCCATGATAGTGAACATTGACTACCAAGATGGTATGTGGAGTGAACTCATGCTACTATGGTGGCCATGGGATTGAACTATGACTACCATGATGGTATGGGGAGTGAACTCATAATATTAATATGGTCATTTTTGTGATTCCTTGGATACTAAGGAAATAATATAATATTAATATGTTTCTTCCAAATTTCATTGTTTTATTCTTATGTTTTTATTTCATTGATTATGATATTTATTTCCTTTTGATTCATGTCTTGTGTATTTCTATGATTTATTCCATGATTAATGTATGTGATATAGTATGCATGATATGATATTATATTTTCATGACCATGTTCTCATACTATTTTGCTCAGAAGTATGCTTACACAACTCCCTTATTTACCATTACTAGGCATTTGAGAGGAACCATTTCTTATGATTACTATCTATAGGTTATGGATAATGGTTTTAGGAATAACTACTAATGGTTGAAATAATAATGTGATATGTTGAATATCATTCACTAATATATTTGATTTAGTTTCCATGTTTCCAAATACAATAAACTGTTATGATCCTTGGGCATGTATTTTTTTAATATACTAAATATTGATATAAAATGATGAAATATACATGTGTGTTAAGACTTAGTGTCTATAGTTAGTATCAAATTAATATTTTATTCAAATTATTTAAACTATAATGAGAATATATTATTGAGATACCTAGGTATATTTCTATCGATATTTCTTGAGATATCACTAAGGATAAGATAGGGATGAGTTAACATATTGGAAATTGCTGTATAATTTTGGTAAAGGACCGAGTGAGTAGTGTCCGAGTATGAAATTATATTTGAAAACTACCAGTGGATGTGGCTCTGGAACAGATATACATTAGGGTAACAACACTAACAATATGTTTTGTTCTGGAATCAGGGCAATCTGGTATACAACAATAGGCATAACTACCCACCTTATTTTGACACTCCCAAGGGTTATATTTTTGGAATTTATAAACTCTTCACAAACCATTATAAAGGATTTAAATATAATATTTTTATTACAAAAATATTTTTATCCTTGGTTTTCCTATATTGTGGAATGTTTCATGATTTAGTAATCCCAAATTTAAATCTATTCATTTCTATATTGTTCTATACTGGGTTATGTAATTGTCAAACTACGCTTCTAGTTTTAGTTTTGGGAAGTAAATATGAGGAACTATATTAAAATTCAATGTGATGGATTATTTTCTAATGATCATTCAAGTGGGATGATAGTGAATGAATGAGATAATGTTATCATTCCAAATAAGTTATCACTTATAGTGATTAATAACATGTACCTTAAACGACTATCTGACTCACAATGGAAGATAATATAAAGATTCACATATAGTTCTTTGTAATCTAGATCATGGAGGAAGCAATATTATGTTTATTTTGTGTAAAAATGTGGAAATAATCATATTTGTGAATGTTTTTGTGGAACAAGACGATTTTTTAACTATAGTAAAGAATGACACCAATCAAGGGACTACAGTGTAAAAAATGATTAGTTCAGATAATGAAATGGATGAAAATATTGGCCTCTATAAGGTATCATTGATGTTTATGTGTTTTAAATGTTGAATAAAAGTTCAATATTTAACTCAATGTCCAAAAAGGAAAGATATTGAAGAGGATCTAAAAGGTTGTATGACTAATAGTTAAAATTATAAAGAAGAAGATATTGTAAATGAAATATGAAAGGAATGAGGTATTGTTTAATAGGATGATGTTTCCATTATAATTTCTAAATGATTAAGTGGAATAATATAATATTTTATGGATTTGGATTGAAGATGTACTTTATATTACAGGTGAAATATATATGGATTTTTCAGTTTGTATTTTTCTTTATGGATTTACAAGAACGCAATGAATTGTTCTTATAGAAATGAAAATTAATATATTTTAATAGTGGAGTCCATATAAAAATTTTAATTAAGGGATAAATACCACATAATATGTTCATTTAATTATTGAAATGTTGTTTGGATAATGATATGTGGGGTATGAATAATGAAATTGGATAATATTATTTACCTTGGAACTAATTAAGGACTGTTGGAATGTTGTGTCTGCTACTATGGATGACGTTTTCAACATCATGGGATTATGGAATATATCCATTAATTTGTGATATAAGAAGGAATCCGTGTTTTCTATATGTATTTATTGTAATTCTGGTTTTTACCATGTTCTAGGAGAATTTACCATGTTAGTATTCACATATTTGGAATCTCACATCCAATAACTACTTTATGATATATGGGGGATCAATGTTAATATGAATTTATGACTCCCTTCTTAATTTTAGGTGTTTTAATTTTTGATAAGGGACATTGGGTTATCCATTCATGAAATTATTATGTTAATCTTTAGCTAAATTGTTTATGAGGAATGTTTTTATTGAGAACACTGGTTAAAAGTCTCTTTACTTATTAATCTTATTTCTAGGATTTAAGTCTTATTTTCAATTTAAATTAGAGTGGTTTATAAAAAGGAAATCATGTATCTAAGGTGGAAACCAATCAGGTTTGGAAAAGCCACAGGTCATGAACCCATGATCAAAGGATGACAAGGGTTTCACCTCTACCACTAGCCAACATAATTTCTAGTTTAATCTATAATTATTTTGAATAAATAACTATTTATGATGAAACATTAGTGTCACTTTTTAGGTTTATAGAAATTAGATATAAATAATATAAATTTTAATAAATATTTATATATAAATAATAATACTTTTCATTCCATTGTGGGCTATAATATCTGCTAAAAGTGTATTCGAGGGATTTGAAAAAAAGTTAATTTCAAGAAATCCATTTCATGAAGTAATGGATGAATTAGAAATAGAAAAAGTAACAAATAAAGAATGAAATTTTGTTTATTGAAATTTTTCAAGAATATTATCTTATATAATTGTTCTACAAAATATTCACACAATGTTATGAAAATGATCAAAAGATAATTTATTCTCATAATTCCTTAAATTTGATGAACTAATGTCCTTTAAATTCATTATAGATTAAGTATTTCATGTCCCTCAAACATTCGTTGATTATTAACCTATTTTTTATTGATGAATTCAATCACTCAATATAAATATTTAAACATTCCCTCTAAACAAATTTTCATTCACTTCTTACATTCCCCTATGTCAAAAACTATTTATTTGAAACATGTGGTAACAATTATGTTTGAAACATTCTTTTTTAAGGGATGTTTTAGTATCCATTATTATGATGTGGTTTTAGATGAATGAAAATATTTATTTTTAAACTATTTATATACTAGATGAATTTCAATGGATACATTCCTTTTAATGGGTGTATAATGTTACAACCAACGATTTTTTGAATTTTTTCTGAATTAATTTTATCCATTGCGATATGTTTTTTTTAACATAACACAAAAAATAGTATATTTTATATAAAATGCCTATTTTTGGTTTGTGTTATACA
Source organism: Viscum album (assembly GCA_963277665.1). Lineage (NCBI taxonomy): Eukaryota > Viridiplantae > Streptophyta > Magnoliopsida > Santalales > Viscaceae > Viscum > Viscum album. The sequence continues at coordinate 1,488,150,730 of OY728129.1, forward strand.
CAAAAAAGTGAACAGAACACTAAAGAAAAAAATTATATTTTATACACATAATACCGTTTTTATCATATGTTACAAACAAATGACATTCATCGGTGGCTTGCGTAAGATGCATGACAAAGTATTATGAAACAGTAATATTTTAATATTTTATTTTTATTTAATATAAAAATATATAACAATGAATTTAAATTATTGTGGATGAAAATTATTTTCAAATTATTTAAAAAATATCATTTAAAAAATTTTAAGATGAATTTATAGGTTATCAATGAATTAAAAATGAATTTTAAATCCAATTTAATATAACAGAGAATATTAATATTTTCATAGTCAAAAGACTATTTTACAATAATAAATTAAAGTAATTATAATTATTGAGTTATAAAATTTTAATATATATTTTATATACTGGATAAAATATTTTTGGTATTCATCCAATAGTTTGGATATATAGAGGATAAGAAAAAAACTAATTTTATGCTTAAACCTAGATTTTTTTTAAATGTGATTTTACAAACATTTATTTACAAACCCTTTTTAACTCCAATTATTGGATCTATTGTAGATTTAACATGTCAAGATAGATATTATAATATTAATTAAATCCAAAATATAATATTAGGATAATCTTTTGATATTTTTATGTAAGGTTTCATTTGTAATGAATAGTTAAAAATACTGGATTTTTATTTAAACTACATTTTCATCTATATTATATATAATGCTAAACTATATTTTAAACTGATATATAAGATTAATTACATAATATGTCTCATAATTAATCCAATTTTGTTAATTTTAACCAATTTCACAATGAAATCGGTTATAAAAACATTGAAAACTTTTGATCATTTTTACTATAAAACCTGCAATGTAGTTACATCAAAGGGATTAATATTAAATAAATGTCAACCACATATATTATCCAAATTGTGAAAAATGTATTTGATATATGGAAGAAGAATAATTTGTTTTAATGAGGATAATTTTTTTTTAAAACTATTGATGAATGTAAGAAAAATCCATTTCATCGATTAAGGTAAAAATAAACATAACCGAGGACTAAACCATAAATTTTAGAACCAATATGACCTAGAAACTTGTCATAATAACATTTTATGTCCATATAATTACCCTATAATCAATTGTATATACTATTAAGAATTATTTGATCAATATTAAACCAGAATGATGTATGAGAAATTCTCTCTTAGAATATTTAAAAGAGTGTCACTTCACCACCACTTTGAAAAAGGATCCATCCTCCCAATTCCTCACACTTCTCAAGACACTTGCATCACCCAAAAAAATCTCTAACATGATCCCAACATCCATATATTAATACTTGGATCCTCCCATTATAAATAAATTTTTCCATTGATGCCTTTTGGCACAATGCAAAATGAGTTACCCGATTATGAGATAACATATTCTTTCATGCTCATTCATTATTATTTTCCTTCTCCACCCCATACAATCACTTTATATCAATATTGTGTAAAAAATCAATAAAACTATTATTAGTATGTTTTTATTTTAGGTTTCCTACCTACACATACACACACATCCATATAACGTGTAACAATCCTATTATTATTATGTACGTCCAACTTCCATATCAAAAAACAATGCTAGTTCAATTTTTCTTACTACCTCGGACTACAAATTAATTGTTTTTTTATTTTTTAAACACTTTTTGTTTACGTGTGAACCCACCATTGAAATCACTTTGTATCTAAGTGAGAACCAACATAACATCACAAGGTACTATTAACGGGTAGGACAATGAACCATATCCAAGACCAAACCCGTCAAAACAATTCCACAAAATCTTGTCATACTATCACTTTGTGGAAAAGGGAGAACCAATGTCAATATCCTCTAGGATTATAAATTTCATAATTGGATCTTCCAACACCATCCAAATTTTCCCAAGAATCCTTGGAACGAGCCTAATGTGGGGGCGTGCATGATGGGCAAGGCCAAAAGATCAAAGGAGAATCATCAAATGATGTTATCAGACCATGGAACATAAAAACAGAACCCCAAGGGACAAATAGTCAAACAAGGTATAGAATAGGCGAGGAAATTTCTCAATCACATAGTGTTTTTGAGGTCACCCTCTGTGACCTCGTATTGACCAGGGAGAAGATGTTGTCCCAGCTTATTTCGGCCCCGAAGAAAACCAGAAACCAGAACTGATGAGGATAGAACATTGTCCATACCAAGAATTACAGGGTATGACATCTTTATATGTGTACTAATAATGGGAATCAAACAATTCCCCGCCTCAAAGACAGCAGCACCTGCTCAGGAAAGGGAAGATGCAAAAACAAAAAATTGAAGGTAGATCTGGAAAACCGCCCAAAATATAGTCACTACACAAATTATTATAGAAAAATTGTTTATAATAATTATATATTAGTATAATTATGAATTTATATTTAATTATTACTTTTAAAACAAATATATTTTTACTTTCCATTTGATGTATATATGATAATTTCATAAGGGATGTGTGGACTACCACAGTCTAAAAACAATTGGATTCATTCACAAACTACAATGAATGTATTAAAGATGGTTTATATGAAAATAGAATGAATATATAACATTATAATTATACTAGAACTATAATATATCTATATATACAAATATTTCATTTTTTATTTCCTATAAAATGACAATAAAAACGGAAACGATGTTCATGACAACGTACAACTTATCGTTTCATTTAACGGTTTATTAAATTTAATACTTTCATATTTTAAATATTATTATAAAAAATATATTGGATATTAATTATATTTATATCATGTTTTATATTATTTAATAATGATATATGTTTAAGGACCCATCATATAACAAAATAAGACACTTGCAAAGAACAAAACAGATATTATTGAAAGTGAAACATTAATATATGATGGTTAAAAATTAAGTAATATAAGGTCATAATAAAAATATATATGGTATTAGATATAATAATTTGGTTATTTAAAATAATTATAATAAATTTATATTTGTTATATATGTGTTTTTAATGACTATGTCGAGATTCAAGACACATGGTAAGGGGATTTCCTCTCACTTTTTATTTCTCTGAGATAAATTCTATGTTAGACACTAATTCTTTTTGTGTGGTGTATGTAATTACCATTAATGTAATCTACTTATAATGTAATTAAATTTATATTCATCAAAATATTCATTTAATGATCCTTCATTCATGTGGATTATGTTCCAAAACATACGAAATTAGTGAAATAGATTTTTCTGAATTTCGCTTCCTTGAGACTCGTGTTTTGTTATGAAACTAAATTATACATTGAGGTTTAGAAACATCAATTTAACATGTTATATAATGAATTCAATTTATTAAATTATATTTTATGTTTCATGTAATTACATTTTGTTACATGGATATCAGGATCCAAATTTATGATGTTATATGAATCTGTTGAGACAATCTCAACCCTTATCCAGATTTTTTATGTTTATTATCCCATTGATGTAATATTATTATAAATATCTCAATAAAATTAATTAATTTATTTCTTATATAGTTACTAATGATTAATTAATATATTGGTACCACTTCCCTAGTCTTTAGTACAAAAGATATTTAAGAATGTGGTTTTAAGAAATCCTGAATGTACCCTCTCTTTAATTAATAATCTATTTCACTTCAAAAAAATGTCCTCTAATATGGGTTCCAAGAATATTTTTGATTATCCAATAATCATTATAAGAAATATTTATACATTTCTTATGTTACCAATATCTTCAAATGAAAATTATTACCTCTTTCTAAACAAGTAATTTTTCTAGAATTTTTTCTATAAAACATGAATTCTCTTTTTTCGACATATGACATTAAAATATTTTCCCTCAATCATTTCATTGAAGAATAATTTTTAATTTTTTAAACTGTTTACTTTAATGAAAATTTTTCTAAATTTCATCTTATGGAAAAAATATTTTCAATTTTTTTCAACCCTTATTTAAATTTTTCAATGTATTTTCAAAGAAATGTTTTCAAAACAATTTCAATATCCATTGACATTTTTTCATGTAAAATGGTTTTAATGAAATTATAAATATTTATTGATATTTATTCAATGTTTTTTCAAATAAAATTATCATGAAAACATTTTCAGGATTCTTTAATTTTCTTTTTAGTAAATAGGTTTTCAAAACAATTTCACACTTTCTTTATAAATTTACAATGTTTTTTTAAATAAAATGGGTTTTAAAATGTTTTGAAAAATATTTTATATTTTTTTGATAAAATTTTTTTTAAAAATAGTTTGAAGTCTTATTTATAATTTTTTCAATGAATTTACTGAGAAAATGACTTTTAAATGGATATATATATTAGAAATCCCTTTTAAAAAGAGAGCATATATTTTAATCAAGAAATGTTTTTGAAAGATATTTCAAAATTATTTTTAATATTAGATAACATTAGTTGATTTTACTTATTCCCTTTTATGAAATGATCTAATGGTTCAATTGATATTGTTTATATGAATGTGGAATACTTAATGTCATGGTCCTTAGTAAATCAATTTCTCTTTATAGGGTAATATCTTTATGAAATATGTTTTCCATTCATGGGATATATTATATGAAACCCCTTTCTCAATTTAGTTTTATATGATTTTGAAACCCAATTCTTCTCACATGTTATGTTAATGATGAAATGATTATGAAACAAATCTTCTCCTCATGTTATGATATGATTGTATGTTTATAATATCCTTTTCATTTACCGAGTTAAGATATGATTATTTATGATCTTGTGGAACATGTATGAATTATTTCATTATGAGTATAGTATTCATATATCCCCTTCCAATTCATTGGTTAATGACTAATATCTAATTATAAAGGGTAAAAACGTCTTAAGAATTAACCTTACCGACTTAAATGGCCATTGGAGTGAACCATGACTACCAAGATGGTATGAGAAGTGAAATAATACTACTAACATAACCATGGGAGTGAAACATGACTACAATAATGCTATGGAGAGTGATCCCATGATACTGAGATGGTCTTGGAAGAATTCCTTGGCAACTTTAGAAGTCATATTATATTCTTATCGGTCTTCCAAATTTCAATGCTTTACTTCTATGTTATGCTTTCATGTTTTATGTACATTATTTACTTATGATTCATGTATTATAAACTGACATGATTTATTCAATGATTCATGTATGTGATCTTTGATATGTATGGTATGATTTTATTTTTTTGTAATCATGTTCTCATAACGTTATATTCATGATTATTCATACATATATACCTTATTTAACCGTATCAAGCAACTGAGATCACCCCTTTCTTATGTTTCATATCCCCATGTTATGAATAAATTATATACGTAGAAGTACAAAAGGAAGTGATCTATATGGAATATTTTTATGATCCTTCACTAGGATAGAATCTTTTTTTACCATGTTCCCCAAAAAACAGAACATTTATCGTCTTGAAGAATTTATTTTTATAATCTACTTAATATTCATCTAAAATCATATAATACTCATGTATGTTATGCAAGAGTCACTATACAATATTACTTCATAATCTATTTTATATTTAATATATATTTTTATCCAAATAAATTTATTCCCAAATGGTTGTTAAATATATAGATTTAATTAATAAGTCATAAAAAAAATTTCAATATTTTAGTGAGATGTACATGGGACTCTCACCATGAAATCCATTGATATATTCTATCATTTAAACTCTGGCACTGGAGATGGTTTAAGCATCCTATACAATAACTGTCACTCCACATTGACCTATTATCTAGTCAAACACTTCATAATAAATTTACAAATATCTACTTTCATTCCATCCCTCCAGAAATAATGCTTAAGGTAATTATACATCGTAATGATTCTTGGATGAAAGGAAAATTGGATATATGAGCTTCATTCCACAACAACATCCTAAAATGTGAATACCAAGGAACAAATAAATTTTTCCTAAATTTTAATTCAACATCTTAATCAATAGAAAAATCATGGAACATACCGTTCATAAATTATTATACCATTTCATCAAATGATTTACCCACCTTCTAAGCTATCTTAATTATTTGAGAAAAAATCGATGAACTCTGAAACCTAAAAGAGAACATAGTATTTCCATGAATCTAAAACTCATAGGCCAATGTTTATAAAATCAATAACCAAAATTTTACATTCCCAATATAACACGGTTTATATAGCATTACATTTTTTCCTAAAGCATATGTGACCTTATTTTCATTAATAAAATGAAAATTTATTAAAAAATCATAATACATGATTTGTTCTATCAACATCCTTTGTCTCATGTTCAAATAATTATGATTAAATATATACATTAATCATTTTTTATCGATTTATATTTCATAAGTGACATCAAAGAAATGATGCCTCTATATTTTTAATGTAAAACCAACAACAGCTAATTCGAAATCATGTGTAGGGTTATTTAACTCAAGAGTTCTCAACTAATCTGAATCCTTAGAAATTATGTTGTAATATTATATTGGGACACAGAAAATTCATTTTAATGAAGAATCATTGTAAATTATGAATTAATTATTTCATGAATGCAATTTTAGGACTTGGTAATTAATTAGCCTTATTATCAATTCATGAAAACAAACATCGCATTCTCCTATCCAGATGAACATAAATCCATTTCATGTTATCTTATTCAGTGGTCTTGTTGACTAATAACAGTTTTCAAAAAACATTCTATAATAACCCACTAATCCATGAAAAACATTAATCTCAATATAAAACATAGGTCTTGGCCACTCATCATGAGATTTTTATTTAAAAGGGTCAAATGTTATTTTATATTAGGTAACAGTATGTCGAATGAATGAAATTTTTTCAAACAAGATAAATTCTTACTAAAAATTCAATATATTACCTTTTATTTTAATTATTTTAAAACAAACCCTAAGTGCATATCATGTTCCTAATGAATTTTAGAATATACCAAATTATCATATATAAGCACAACAATAAACTGATCCAACAATTTATGAAATACTCTATTCGTAAGATTAATAAATACATATGGTTAATAAGATAATCCAATTTCTATAACAACAAACTCATATTGACCATATCTCATCTAAAATATGGTTTTTATAATCTCATCATCCTCTTCATTCAGTTTTAGGACCCGAACCTTATATCAATCTTAAAAAATCATTAAGAACTGTTAATATGATCGAAAAAAAATTTCGATATGAGGAAAATGATACTTTTTCATAATTGTGATGTTTTTCCGTGATCAGTAATCAATATAATTTATTATAGAACCATCTTTATTTTTCACACATACTACATGGACATCCCATGGTGAAGTTATAAGTTAATGGAATCCTTTATCTGTAAATTCTTTAATTTGGATTTTTAATTCCGCTATTTCTAATTGAGCCATTTGATTATGGGGATTAAAAATAGTCATATAATCAAGAAATAAATCAATTTAAAATAAAACTTCTCAACTAGAAACAACACCAGACAGTTCAATAGAGAAAAAATCTATAAATTCACTCACAACTATGATTTCACTAATCATAACAATTTCCTTATTTTTAACAACATGAGAATGATAACATTCACTACCAGCATTAATCAATTTCTCAACTTCCTATTATTTTATCAGAGGTATGAATTCATTATATATTACACCTTACATTGTAATCTATTTTATCATGATAAACAGAAATCCAATCCATATATAAAATGCCATAAAACTACACTATGTGATATTCCACATGATTTATTGGAAATACCATTCTACTAATGTTAACAGGAAGATTCTTAGAAATCATTATTCTCTAACACTTCAACCATGCGATTTTAAAAAATATATATATTATACATTCATGAGGTGATATTTATAATATTATAAAAATTATATATGAATGAAATAATGTGAATATATAGAATCAAATATCTTATTTTACCTCCATTGTTAATTTTTTATTAATGATCAAGCACCTTTAATGGGAAAGTGGGAACCCTCACAACTCACTAGTTTCAGTACCAATGGAAATGAAAGATCAATTAATGAAATGAGTGAGTTGTTTGAAATAATTTTCCTTAAACAAAACCCAGGGAAAATCACTTACCTTCATGCTAGGGAAATCCTTTAAGGTGCCCTCGAAAATAAGAGCCATGTTTTCCCCGGATTTCTTGTACTCCTCTTTATTAATCTTCCCCATGTTGAAGCCTATAAGAATGATGAACGCCTGCTTATCAGCCCACTCGCCTTTCTCCTTTGTAGTGGACACCTGGATCGGTCTACTCTTCTTCAAAGCTTTGATATCCAGTGTTTTCTCAAACATTTCATCATCCGGATGTAGGATAGGATCCCTATGTTCCAGTACAGAGATCATTTGTCGCTGTGAGTCAGCTTTAGAACCACCTTCGTGCTGCTGCTCCCAACCCCTCAACTCAACACCCCCTGAAGAAGAGTCTGAAGGACCAGCCTCACTGCTTACCACAACTAGGCCCTTGGAGATGGCGGGAACCTCCTGTTGGACATGTTCTTTGGACTTATTCATGGTTGGGATTCTAAACATAGAAGAAGACGTCGGGGATAACTTGGCCTTGCCAGGGGATCTAGTCATAGGAGGGCTATGGAGGTTGGATTAATTCTTACTTTTTCACACCCTCCGGTTGTTCGAAATGAAACTGTCTGAATCAATAACATTGTTCTTGCCATTCCATGTAGAGGATCTAAAATAATGCTCCTCTCTGACCAGTTCCTTGGGTTCATCATAGTCCAAAGCCTCGACCATTTCCTCTTGAGATGTTTCTCCATCGACCAACAAGTCCTGACCGTAATCCACCCCGACAGATTCCTCTCTTCTATGGCACTGTTCTGCACCTAGCACTGCATACCGGTTTTGGGAGGGCCTGATTGGCCCCCTTTCTAAAATATTCTCAGCAGAATATGTGGTTTTTGGGGACTACTTTTTCTTGGTTGAGACCCTATCTCTTCAAGACCACGACCCATATATTGGAAATGGTTAGGACTGCCTTCCAGATCCCAGTGCTGAGAGCCCTCAATGGATCCATGACCCTTACTATCCACCATTAGAACATCACCAACATTTTTCTTTGGAGAGACCACCTAGAAAACCTATAGAGAACCCTAGGAGGCCTCACTCACAGGCTGCTCCACCCTTTGGCTGGTCCGATCCGCAGTCGTGATAATTGGCCTCTCCTCATGCCCAACCTTGCACCCCAGCATGAAGACGCACGAGATACATGCCCCCAGATCATGACGCAGCTGATTAAAAACTTCTGAATCAAGTGGCCCCAAATCCCCTGAACTACCTTCCTTGGCAGCATCTGATGAGTGCCCTTGTGCTGCTCCTAATAGGCCCTATCTGGGCTGGTCCTCCCCCAAGGAGTAAGGATCCCCCTTATCCTGGACAGCCGGAGGTCCCTCCATACAAGAATCCCCTGTAACATCCTCTGGGAACTGAGCCCACCAGACAGACCCGTGGGATCATCCTCATCCGAGACTAGAACCTTCTTCCGGAATTCGAGAGAGACTTGGCCATGTCTATTATAGAAAGATCAGAACATAGTCTATGATTCATAGAGAATCGTTTGACAATACCGGTACACCCCCTCAATCACAATACACATGAAATCAGGAGGGAGATGAGAGAGATCCATTTCAACACATAAATATTCCACGATCATGTGATTTAGAGAGGAAGTCTTCCTATAAGCACAAAGAAAGCGTCCTATGGAATTACCTATCAAAGGGAGAAGCACTGGATTTTGGAAAGGCAGCGGAAGCTCAGGATGTTGAATCCAAATCGTTGTGGTAGAAGGGTCTCGCTGCATATGGAGATCGAACGACCAGCAGAGTAGATGAAAATGAAAGCCATGAGAAGATCTTCCAGGATGAGACCAAGCTTGCACAAGGTCTTCCTCGCTCGAGAAGCTGATAAAAATCTGTCGAGGCCCAAGCATGCCGATAACCGCACGCTGAGCTAATCCACAATACTTGTTCACCAACTTATCAAACAACTCAACTGACGGGCGACGCTGAACGAACCAAGCCACCAGAGACGACGAGAGAAGCGTGGAGGCTGCGTTGAACTCCAGCGGGGAAATCAGGACCACGGTTTGTCCTTGAAGGACCCCCGGAACCTTTGGGGAGATGAGCATTCTATGAATGAACGATTTCTCCTCCGTTGAAGGTAATGTGACCCTACCTCAATCCGGAGACCCCTGATGAAGAGCGCCATGAGGAAGAGACCCCTCCCCCAGCGGGGGAGGGGCTGCCGCGACCGCCATTGGTAATAGGGTTTCACCGCAGGGTGCCGAGAACACCCTCTAATTTTGGATTTGGGAAAGGATAATGTTTTAAATAGTGTATTGTAATAATGAAAATTGACCAGTAATATGCATATAAACAATTTTTTGGAAGACCAAATATCAACTGTAGTAGTGGGAAAATATTTTTTCCTCGCCCTTTGGATTTCAATCATATTGGTTTCCGAGATAGGGTAATCAACTTTTGATCCACATTGGCATATTGGCCTAACTCATTACAACTAAAACATCGTACCTTTGTATTTTATTTACTTTCATATAATATTATTTAATTTCATAAACATTATGACAAATAACACCACATAAAAAAGAACTTATCATACATTAAAATAAATTGTCTTGGTTTTTTTACAACAGTTCTCACAATAAATGAATTAGGATTTCTTACCTCCAGACTTCTTTGATGAATTTTATACTATTTTCTTCCAAATGGACCAATTATTATTCTTATTGTCTAGGGACACATGATTAGTAAAAAAAACTAATTTCCACCTTCTCTAAGTATTTAAAATATTTCTCGTAGAACATGAACACATAATAATCAAATTCCCATTTCAAATCGTGGATTCAATCCTATGTAAAATAGATTTATCTTTATATCAATATATTAGATAAAATTTGTGATAAAACCTAACAATCTATATTTATTTCTTCTTATGTAGCCATTGAATATCAATCCTTTTGCCTCAATTCGTAATTTCCCCCCATACAATGTAAAATAGAATTAGGATAATATTTCTCAAAGAAAATATACATAAATATATCCCATTACAAGGCATCCTCATATTCGTATATATTATATACCATTGACCAATACTGATCAACTTCACTATCAAAATGATAATTTACAATAGTTTCCTTTTAGTGATTTAAATAACCCATGACATCAAATATCATTTCAGGGGATTTAATCCATTATTTACTTATCACTAAGTCAGTAGATCCTATGAATGATGGTGGATTATGTCTCATAAAATGTTCCACATTCATGCTATTCATTTGTGGGGGATTTGGTTTCTCTCTTTCATGTAATCCACCACCCTCTAGATCTTAATTATACTGATCCATCACCATAAAAAAATAACTCATTTTGTATTCCAACCATCATAGAATGCCAATTTGGATAGATATATTCTTATATGTGCCTTACCAATATAGATTTATGGTAATCACTATGGAATTCCATTATAAAAAAAATCATATATTAGATGAAAAAACATGGTAATAGTTGATGTCTAAATAATTTTAAATTAACCCTAAATTAATATTTTTAAAAGTAATGATACTATTATTAACTTATACTCTAAAATTATATAAACATTAAGTTTGATACAAACTATAAGGATATATCCTTAACACATTACATAATCTTGATTTATGTCAAATATTTCATTCTTTCACATTAAGGATCTTTTAATATTTATAGTTTTAAATATTTAGTACATAACTCATACATAAATAAACAATCAAATTCAATGTGTGCACTTCCTAAGAGTATCCAATTTTTTAATAATCTAAAACTTTTAATATAAATCATGATCTCATAAATTATAATTATTTACGACTCTCAACCGGAATTCTTCTAACCACATACTCATACTTATGATCTATGAAAAAAAAATTAGAAACATGTGATGAGAATGAATTTCATGGTAATGTGTATAGAAATATGGAAAACGTTATTCCATTTAAAAACATTAAGTAAATAGGAAAACATTAAGATGAAGTAATATTTTTCACCATGATATATAGTAAATAATTTCTATGATAATAATATAATTTCATACATTTTTAATATTCACAATATTAAAATAAAACCAATAAAGAGAAGTGAAAATACATAAATATATCAGGGAAAATTTTATACTTTTAAATCATATAAATTCGAAAACCATACAGTTGAATTCCAAAAATGTCACTCTTAAAAATATAATAGCTATACAAACATCTTCCATAACCAATGTATTGGTGTCTATCATAGACCCAACCATAGTTAGTTTATCCCAAAAACTACCCATAATTGGTTTATAATGAAACTATCAACCAAATGTCCAATTAAAATTTATATAATCGTAACACATAAAAGATTGTAATTTTTAACATTTCAATCATAAAATTTCATTTCCAATCACAATAAATCATTTCAAGATACTATAATAATAAATAAATATTAAACAACAATTTGACTTACAGAATACACAAAATAGAATGTTTTCATTTAAGAAAACATCAATTCACACAATGGAATCCCAAAAAAATCTATGACCATTGAAAATACATTGTATTCATGTTGGATAAGAAAAGAACCATCATTTAAAATTTCGAAACTGTTATTTTTAAAGAGCGTAAAAAGATATCTTTTCAAAAAATCATGAATATAATAAAAATTATACATAAAATATCATATATGACCCTTTTAATATCCCAATAAAATATGAAAAATAATTAAGAATATCAACATGATGAAATGATAACATATTTAAACATTCATATAACCCCATACCACATTGAAAATCTAAATAATAAGGGAATAATAAAATATAATAAAAAAATAAACTAACATTATAAAAGATAATATTTGGATATATAATTTAAAAGGAGATATATATACACATTATAAAGGAATAAAGGTGCATATAATCAAGAAGTACCTCGGAGAAAAGAGATTTAGACAAAACCACTTACCTTGGGTCTGATATGTCTCGTGATTATTTACCTTAATGAAATATAAGATTAAATTATTTATCTACATTCTAGAGATCCAATTTAAATTTTCTCCTTTTTTTTATCCTGTTAATGTTTTGTATATAACTAATTATTCAATTATGTTTATGTTGGGAGTTTTTACATTATTCAGTTTATGTGTCAAAATAAGTTATATAGATTAATTATATTGAAAGGAGTGACCATATTCACATATCCATAATAATAATAAATAAATAAATATAAAATATATACATCAATTACACTTATAATTTTCTTTGAAATATGGTTATGAAAAATGAACCAACATTACAACCAAGTAGACTCTATGTGGTATATACACATTAGTAACGTTCTCATTGTTCTATAATAATTAAGGATATAAGTTAAATTATAATTTAACTTTATTGATTGATAATTATATAATATAAATAATATTAATTAAACATATATACTTATATATATAATTATTGTGATGTAAAATGAATCACATCACTTTGGGCAGGTGATAGTCCACACGTCCAAGAATGATTTCATAACTTTTTCTACTGTGTTGGAAAATCATAATTAAAATAATGTATTATATTTACAAAAATGTAATTATGTAATGAATATAATTTATAGGTTATTTATGTAAAATATATTTTATTAATCACATCCTTAACATGTTCCAAGTAGTGTGTGAATGTATTACCTTTCTTGAGGAGGTGGTAATTCCCACATCCACAAATTACGTTAACATTCTTACACCAAATGTAATTTATTAAGATATTTTAAAAAAAGTCTTAAAAAACTATTGTGAAAAAATAAATTTCGAATAAATTTTATATAAATATATTCTGTATCAGAATTCCCAACCATGAATGCCGCTATAGTAAAACTAAGAACTTCATTTCGTGGAACAATTGTTCATCAAACATAAGAATGGTAAGTTCATTATCCATTAGTTTGGCATGTGTATAAGTATAGGTCGTAATAATATCATAAATAAATCACATTATATTGAATAATATGATATTATTATTTATTAATTTTATAATAATATTTTGGGATGTGGATAATTAAATAAAATATAATAACATGAGGAAAGGTGTTTCTTCTAAGTTGGTAAAGTCATTTTAGTTTTCAAAAAATTGACTCTTTGGATGGATTTATTCCCATGGTTAGTATAATAAGATTAGGGTTGGGGTTTCAAGGAGATAATTTGGATCATTTTTGTTGATCCCATGATTCTTGAGTTGTTTGAGGAGGTGATAGGTGTGAGTTTTGATTTATTGTGGTAGAGTGGCACTAATATAAATTTTTTAAAATGGAATTTCATCCATGTTTTTCGAATGTCAAGTCGAAAAATTAATAGTCTAAATTAGATCCATTGGATTATAGTTTTTAATATGGATATAACATTGTTTTCGAATAGTTTATATGTCAATTGGCACTATAATTTTAATTTTTAATCCATTTTTAATTTATTTTCACTCTTTATCATTGTAATTCATTTAAATAACTTTGGCTAATTACTTTTGGTAAAAAACAAAGTGGGACTTATTATAAATTATAATGTATTATTATTCCAAATGTGGAATCAATTTTTACAAATTACAATGACATTTATGAATAAAATTAATTTATATTTAATCCAATGGATGATAAGAGACAATGTGTTTTTAACGTAAAAACAATCAAAACATTTCTATGTTTTTATATTCAATTTCAAATTGAAATTTACTAAAATGACTTATATTAGATATTATTATACAAAATATTATAAATATTATTTTAAAGCATTTAAAATATTATTTAACCCCATATTTAAATTATATAATAAGTTTTTTTAAGTAAAATTCATGATTTTTAAATATTCATTAAAAAATAAAACATCAACGAAAAATTAAATAAAACAACACTAAACAATATTTTATAATTCTAATTCAAACATGAAGATTATATTAACATATAAAATCAATCATGGTTCCAAATGTTGGATTAACGTTGGTTCTCCATTAAATGGTGATAATACTACCATTTAAAAATATTGATCTTTTAATGAATAAAATTTATTTATTTTTATTTTAAGCCTAATAAATTTATTGGATTAATGTAAAAAATTTAATATGTTTGTGTAAAGAAAATATAGATATTACTATACATTTATACTGATACAAGGACTATGACATAACTATTAGTTAATATAAAAATATTAACAATATTTTATGGAATAAATAACTCTTGCGTACATTGTATGACTTTGGTGATACTCATTATTTCATGTCGGGTATGATATCAGACAAAGAATTCATTCAAAAATTAAATTACAATTTAATTCAAAAATATTAATAAATATAAAAATTTATTATATTTTAATTATCTTTTATGTTATAGTGCAAATATATAATGCTACATTTTTAATATATGTATAATTTTTGTAGAAAATGAAAATGTACTTTTAGTAAAGTTTTAATTTGATTAAAAACATTTCTTTTACAATAAAATTGGTTTTATGGATTTTTATTGGAAAATAACATTATTAATTTGCATAAAAATTTAAATAAAAAATTTATTTTTAAAAATTAAAAACATAATTTAAATCAACCTATAAATATTATCATTTTTTTAGTTTATGATAAATTTTAAAAATGGATTATTTTTTAATGAATAGTAAAAAAATTATTGTTTTATTAAGAATTGTGTTTTATTTTAAGTGTTTATAAATTAAAATTTTGTTTTAATCTTCATTAAAATGTAAAATTAGATCAATTATTTTATTATTAATCCAATACATTTCGTTGGAAGAAATTTTATATTAAATTACAATATAAAAACTATTTATACATAAAATTACATTTTCATAGGAAACCATCATTTCGATCAAAATTATGGGTTTAATTTTAATTTTAATTAATCTATATCTAAAAATTTAATTTTATAATACGTATTCTATTTTATTAGTGAGAATAATTAACCATTTTAAATTATGTCAAATTATATTTTGGTCATATGAAACAGTAAAAAATGAAATATATGTTAAAGTGGTTGAGTTTAAAACAACTATTTCAAGGGTTAAACATTAAAGATCAAACTTAAATAATTTTAATACATTTATTATTTCTTCATTATAGACATATTTCAACATTATATCATATAATTATTTTTATTGGTATATTTTTAAACAATATTTCATAGTGTGTGACATTACATAATCATAAAACATAGATGAATTATAAGTTTTCCACTCACATCAATTATAAAATGGAACCTCTTAACAGTACTTCATTACAAATATTAGGCCCCTAAAATATATCAAATCCATTAAAAATACCTTCCCAACATCCATATACACATTTTTGGGCTGATGGTATTACCAAAATACCAACCCTATGGTCTTTAATAATATATCCAAAGGATGTTTTCCTGTGAAATTGTAACTACATTCGTAAGGATCTCCCATTTTTCTTATACATTTAACACCATCAATTAATTATTAATAATTATAATATAATTACTGCATTATATTCCACATTATCAAATGAAATTAGTTTTTCGGAATAAAAAATATCCACCTCCACTTCCTTCAACTTGTAATGGAAAATTTCGATTGTGTATACGATGGTCTACCATCTTAAGGGACAATGTAATTCATTTTCCATCACCAATTATCATAGGTTTATATCATCATGTGTTTATTTTATATATATTATATATATGAAACAATTATTATAATTTAATTATATTATGTCTTCTACCCTCTTACCATCAAGCCAATTTGAAAATGATAACATCACTTGTGTATACGTGTGCACAAACGCTTTGATGAAATAATGACATTTAGTTTTCAAATAAGATTTAAATGTATAGAAATAATGATATATTTAATGAATATAAATGATATAAATGATATTATAATTATTCAATAAGTATTAATGAATATTTAGTATTTTTTTCAATACTGCAAATAGTGAAAAAACAGTCATGCGCACGTACTACTCACCGACTCAATGAACAATGTAATTGATTTTTATATCTCTATCATTTCTTAATTAGTATAATTTTATATATAATGGATATATGTGATATTTAAATCATTATTAAAAATCATGACATTGTGGAACCATGATTTATGTTCAATTATGGGATATACCAAACAGAAACACTCCTGAAAAATAACATTTAACACCGAAAATGATGATTTAAATAAGGAATTATAAATAAAATAATGGTATAATATAATAAGTAGATAATTTATGATATTATAATATTCCATAATATTATTTTATATATTTATAATAAATCTGATTTTTTATAATTTTTTTATTTTTCTTCTTAGGAAAGTGGGAACTATTGTAGTAGATTTTTATCCCACTTTTCTTTCTATGGGACACATGACATATTCACTACTGTTTTATTTCGTGTAATGTCTGTAATAACGTTGAATTTATTTTATGGTTATCCTAATTCAAATTATTGGGACATATATATACATAAATATTTATATAATTCACTAGGTGTTTATGTTAATGTTACCAACTTGGAGAGGTTTTTCTATAATAATCTCATTGTCTATCATGATTATTTATGTTTATGATTTTGATTATTCAATATTATGATCAACCTCTCAAGAAAATTAAAAACATTCTTCTCATTAAGTAAATTTAGAATAAAAATTGATTTCATTTTATTTTCCTCAATTTATATACTTAAGATACTAAATGAAAAATATTATGGAATACCATAACTTATTTCACACATTGGCTGAAAATTGTTTTTTTCAATATCCATGATTTCTAAAAATGTTGTAAAAATTGTTTCAAATTGTAATGCCCCAACCCCAGTTACCCAGATTCGGTGCATTATTTTAATAAATTGGCATTATTACAGGGAATCAAGTCCCAAGGGACTGATTGGTTTAGCAGTCTTGGAAAATAGATTACATACATGAATGTTACATTACAATTTATAACATACAACACAACATAAATAATCCTTTATGAATGCCATTATTACCTTATCATAACCCATCATATCAATCACAATACACTTCATGTAATCCTGGGAAAAATAAAACATAAAAAGGGGTGAGCTCAAATTCTCAATAAGGATAACAATATAGCGGAAACATTCATAAATAAATATAATCATTTAAGGCCATGTATAACTAAAACATAATCCTTTTAAACCAGATCTTCAGAATAATATAGAAAATATAAAATGAAATAATTCCATTTAATTACTCACATGGATATTCTACTAGTCATATAATTACATGAAATATCAACAACCACTTTCATACTGATGGAATTCTTAATTCCAGACTATCATAACCACGAATCCAAGGCCTCGTGCCAAGACTACACAAAAGATTTTGTCAAGGCCTCGTTCCAAGACACTAGTTTGTCTCATTAGATCTACCGATGCATTGAAGAGCCATAGCGGGCTCCAACCGTCACTTACTAAGTCCAATACATTCTTAATATGAATTGGTTTAAACATAATATAAACATTCGTTTTAAAACTCTAATACGAAATTTCTTTACATTCTTCAAAAACCATGAATGGTATAAAATTAATGTAACCACAGTCAAACATATCACAAAACGTTCAATACAATATGGATGTTTTGTATCATAATAAATCAACTTCAAATAAGATTAAAATCAATCAAAGTATTTTGGCATAGATGAAATCAAAAATATTTGATAGTAATATCTATTTTTTTGAAATCATTTAAAAGTCACACATTTATAAAGGATGTAATTTACAAGTGATTTTTGAATCAATGTATCCCATAACACTTTGAAACTTTTTGAAAATAAATATCATTTCAAAAAATTCATGTCCATATAAATAAATCTTTAAAATAATTTTGAAAACATTGAAATTAATTAACATGATTTAGAAAGATAAATCTTTAAAACATTTAAAATTCTGATCTTGATCGAGAGTATGTTTCACAAATTCTTAAAATATTAATTTTGAAATCATTTAAAAGTAACATAATTATAACAGAAATCATTTACTTTGAAAATATTATTATATTCTTTCAAGGGAAGCTTCTATTATTTTATAACGACGGTAAATAGCCGCACCCGCCATATAAGTTTAAAAAAGACATTCTTAGCTTAATTCTGTCGAATAGGGTAAAAACATCCTTGTTTGGAAAATGACAGAAAGATTCCTTTATAAACATCTTATGAAAAGACAACAATGGTATAAATGAATTTAACCCATAGTCGATAAAATTGTAATAGTTATTTGAAATACATTTTTAAGAAACATGGATGTGGATGATTAAGAGGTCCATTAGATAATTGCGTATAAACAACCTTAGATAATGAAGAGATTGTGAAATAAACCCTTAACTTGTACATTTCCTGGGTCGGGGGTAGGTTAACCTCCTATATAATATTTAAATCATTTTTATTTAATTATACAAGAATCCTATACATAAATATGATGTCATATATTATCTTTTAATATTGCCTTGTTAATAATATTTTTGTATTATCGTCGTTTCTTGTATAAACTGACTCGTTTTCTTTAATATGTTTTGTTACATAAACAGTTTTTGTTATGGATAGGTTGTATATTATTCATATAAAGAATGATATGAAGTCCTTAAACATTATTTTTAATCATAAAATGAGAATTATACTTGAATGGATACAATGGGGAATGGATCTCATCGCGTTTGTGGAGACGGTAGTCCGTACGTACGCACGAACGCTACTTCCATTTAATTTTTAATTTAAAAGGAATCAAAACCATATGATACATAGGTATATTATTAATATATTAGAATATAATATCTTATATTTGTTATTTAATTTCATTAACACCTTCTTTTATACGTTCCATGTATGGTATGAACGAGTCATATCACTTTGAGAGGGTGGTAGTCCGCACTTCCTCAAATGAAATTATCGTATATATATACAACATGAAACTAATAATGGTATGATATGAAATGGAATTAAAAAAGCATTTATATAAAATAAATATCATTAAAAACAAATTTAATTATAGTTACATCATAATGGCCACCATGAGATGTTGTAGGATATGATTGAACAATCAACGTTTCGTGAGGCGTTTGGTTTCCATCCACAGAAACATTATGTTATTCACCCATTATATGGAGGTGTGTGTAAGTGTAGTTATAATACTTCTAATAAAAATATCCTAGTATATGTACGATACTGTTTTTGTTAAAAAATAAAATAATAAGAAGAGTTTAGGGGTTGGTGAAGTAAAATAAAAGAGAAGAAGCTAAGAGAAATCATTACCTTTAATTTGGGTAACTCCCTTTGAAATGAATGTTTTAAAATGATATTTAATATATGGAGATTAATTGGGCAGAGGTTGGACGAGCCTAAAGGCTTGAGAGATGTGAGAAATTGGTTAGAAGTGCTGTCCTTTTATAAGGGGGAGGAGGGGCTCTTTGGGGAAAACATAAATTATTAGTTTATAATAAATTCATATTCAGTTTATAATGGCTCAAAACTGGATTATTTAAAGTCTAAGTTGGGGATGGTGTGAAATCCTTTTAACCAATAGATTTTAGGCAGGTTTGAGTCATTATATTAACCTTATCACTTAGTTTGAACTCTTAGTTAATTAGTTTGACATTTACCATATAACTTTGTATTTTTATATTATATTGTTAAAAAAATTACTATAAACATCCAAGAGACCCCAAAGTGGTCCATTAATGACTCAACTATCATTATATAAGTCTTTTTTCCTAATCTTTGATTTTTAGGAATAAAATATGAATTAATAATATAATATTTGTTTTAAAAACTCTTATATGTCAATTTTGACACTATTAGGTATTTTGTTTATGATAAATTCATTACTGCATTATTACTTCGAACTAAATTAATATAATAAATCCTAAAATGTCATATTAACCTAGAAAATTACTGTAATTCATAAAAAATCTCAAATTATATTTATTTGTATGTTTATAATATAAATTATATTTATATTTCATTAATTCAGTAATTACTAATCATCGATGTGTCATAATTAAATTAAATTATATAATTTATAAAAATTATAAATAATTTACAATTATGTAGGAAATATTTTTTTCTTTCTAATGGATATTTACAATATAAATTATATTATGTATATCCCTATATTAAAATGTGTTAGTAATTAAACATTGATTTTTACTCTTTTAACTCTTATTTGAATTAAATAATAATAAATGTTCTAATCTAATCCAAGTGGATCTAAATGATAATATTTTAGTCCTATGATTGTTTTTGGTGGACATGCACTTGTCCAATAGAATTAGTACATGTGTTACAGTAATATTAATATCATTTTTTCCCTTAATTACGCTATTTATTTTTTACCCTGGTAAATAAAAGTAAAAAGTTACTATTCAACAATAATTATTTTCATCCCATTTATCCAGATTTTACTTACTGATGTCAACTATATCTCTTGTATTTTTTAATTCCACTGACAGAAGCGGTAAAATTATGTTTTATGTGAATTTGCAAATTCTCTTTGGAGGTGGGTAAAAGACGGTGGAAAGTTCAATAGAATATTGTATATCTAATATTATTACAAAATGACTCCAATGAATTTCATTGAACATATATAGATATTATTTATATATTTTGAAAAAAATTAAATTTAAATAAAATAAATAAGTATTTAAATAAAAAGTTGGTTTTAAATAATAACTCAGTGTTTTTCACTATTCATCAAATTTTGAAAGTTTTCAGAAAAATACCAAAAAATCATCCTAAGATAAATTTGATATTTCAAATTCAAAAATGAAGTATATTTTACAAAATTAAAAATATATAAGTGGAATTAATTATTTTAAAATTAATTCCTATTGTTAAAACAAATAGCGTGTTTTTAAGAAACAATAACTATCAAAAGTGTGATACTTATTTATGTCCAATTTTAAATTAAAATTAATTCCAATAAAAAAATTGGATTAAATGGTAAAATTATATTATAATTACACTTTAAAACCAATTAAAATGATAATCTAACAATATAAATAAATTAGATTAAAAGGCACTTTTGAACTAAAATACAATATTTTTCACTATTCATTAAAAAAATGAACTTTATCAGAAAAATAAAAAAAATTTAGACAATGTAAATTTTGATATCCCCATTATAAAGAATAAATATTTTATGTCAAATTAAATATATATATTTTTCAAATTTTGGATTTAAAAAGGGTTCACCCTTAAAAGATGGTAAAAGTGCATTTTTGAAAACTACTTCTTTTATCAGAAAAAAAATGAATATGTTCATACATTATGTCTAAGAAACTCATAATTTGGATTCTAAAATTTTACGCATTATATAAAGTTCAAAATTCAGTTAATACTATTTGTAACCACTTTTGAACGACTAGTTTGGTAAGTCGTGGTACGCTTGAACTCGATGTTGCGTGTAGTACAAGTTATTGAATTATTTTGATGAAATAACACACTATGAAATCTTGGGGTGTTACATTATACCCTCCATCAATAAATTGTGTCCTCACAATTTAAAATTGTTCTTAGGAAATAAAAGGTTGAAAATAGAAAATATCATTGTGGGAAAACCCACATCAAAAATTGGGTTAATAAAATTTAGTCTTAATAAGAGGAAAAGAGAAATGAATGTGTCACCACCTAATTATGATCTCGATTAAGAGAATATTGGTGGAAATTATAGAAATATAATTGGAGGGAAAACATAAATATTTATAGGTAGTGATTGGGGTTATCAATCAAAAACAAGTTTAAAATTGAGGTCCTTAAATTCATCAATCTATGATTATTTGAAATACCATCGGTTTAACAAAACATAATGTATTAGGATAACACATTTTTAGTTTTAATATATCTTCAATAAAGTATAATAATTCATTTCTTCATAGCATAATAAAAGAAGAAAATTATATACTTTACTAGAACAGTTCCATCCTTTAAATAATTTCTACCACAAACTCATCTTTCACTCTAAATGATAATAGAACATAAAATATATTATATTTATCATATTTGTATCGAGTTCCAAAAAAAATGAATTTATAATTTTTCTACAAGATATTTTAAAAAATCAATATTATTTAATCCAGGAGATCACGTAGGCTAGTGGTAGTTGATACACCATTGCCGCCCTTCGATTACGGGTTAGAGTCTCGCGGCCTTGTCGGACACGATGGGTTGCTGCCCGACCTCTGGGTTGTCCTTTTATGGCAATGCATAAATAATCCTAAACTAGAACTATCCAAAATTCTTTGGTCCAAATTTATAAGGAAGGTAAACACAATGAAGATCCATTTTTCCACTTAATAACATGTGAAAGATTTCATCATGTATTCTTTTAAAACACTTCATCATCGTGAATTACCATAAAACCTTCTTGATTACATTTATGATCCCTTATTCTTTATAGAATAATGAACATACTCCTTCAATAAAAAATTGTTTTAAACACCAACAATGATTGTAACGCCCCGACCCTAGTTACCCAGAGTCGGTGCATTATTACATAACATTGTCATGATCACAAGAAAGATCTTATCTTGAAATACCGATTGTTTTAGTATCCTTGGAAACACTAGATATATTCATAAAGTTTTACATTACATAATGAAGTTAAAAACTACTACAACAACATATTGTCTCCATAATCCACACTATTATCCCATCATAATATCCATACAGGTCATTCATAATTTACTTCTTCACATCCTGGGAAAAATAAAACTTAGAAAAGGGGTGATCTCAAATGCCCAGTTAGGATAACCATATAGAAGAAACTTTCATAAATAAGAATAAAAATTTAAGGTAGTTTATAACTAAAACAAAAGCCTTTTAATCTTGAAATTCAACATATTATGGAAAAATAAAATGAAATAATGCCATTTACATATTCACATGGATATTCTACTAATCGAATAATCACATGCAATATCAATAACCGCTTTCATAATGATGGAAGACATAATGACAGACTATCATAACCACATAGCCAAGGCCTTGTGCCAAGACTAAAAATAAGATTTTGTCAAGGCCAGGTGCCAATAGACTAGTTTGTCTCATGAAACCTAACTATGCATCTAGGAGCTATAGCGGGCTCCACCCGTCACATATTAAGTCCAATGCATTCCCATATGAAAAGGTTTAAACATACAATAAACATTCGTATTAAAACAATCATATGAAATGTAAATACTTAATCCATAAACCATTAATGGTATAAAAATAACAAATCCATAGTCAAACATATCACAAAACCTTCAATACAATATAGAAGTTTTGTTTCATAATCAATTAACATCAAATAAGCGTAAAATCTATCAAATGGTGTTGACATAGATGAAATAAAAAATCTTTTTACAAAAATATCTCTTTCTATTTTGAAATCATTTAAGATTCATATATTTATAAAATAAAACATTTTCTTTGAAAATATTCTTATAATATTGTAAGGGAAGCTTCGATTATTTTATAATGGCTAAAAATAGCCGCACCCGCCGTATAAGTTAAAAAAACATTCTTACCTTAATTTTGTCGAAACGGTTAAAAAGAACCTTGTTTGGAAAAAATCAAAAAGATTACAATGTAAACCTCTTATAAAAATTTAAACAAGGGTATAAATGAATTTAACCCATATTCTAGTAAATATTAAAAATGTTTTGAAATTCATTTTTATGAATCACGGATGTGGATGATAAAGAGATCCCAGTAGATTATTACGTATAAACAACCTCTGATAATTAAGAGATTGTGAAATAAACCCTTAACATGTACTTTTCCTTGATTGGGGTAGGTTAACCACCTGTATAATGGTGAAATAATTTTTATTAAATTATACAATAATATGATATCATATATGATCTTTTAACATTGATTTGTTAATAATATCTTAGTATTATCGTCGTTTCGGGTGTTAACTTACTCGTTTTCTATGATACCTTTTGTGACACAAGCCATGTTTGTTATGGATAGGATGTATCTTATTCATATACAGAATGATATCAAGTCCTTAAAAATTATTTTTAAAGCATAAAATGATGATTATACTTGGATCGATACGATGGAAAATGAATCTCATCGCGTTCGTGGAGACGGTAGTCCGTACGTATGCACGAGTGACGATATCATTCTTATGATATTAAAATAATATATAATTGGATGGTAAAACATATATAAAAAATCATTATCATGTTATATTTATTATTTACATGAGTTACACATCATTATTATACCCATCCAAATAATAATTTATTGAATAACAATTACACCACGACGTGGAGACGGTAAGCCATACGTACGCAGGTATGTTGACATGTTATTCAAAGGATGGATAGAATACTGAATATGGTTGTACCATATTTATAATAACATCATAGTATATATAAGATACTAGAGTTATTATTTTAGAATGGTAATAACAAATAATGAAGAAGTGGAATAAGAAATGAATTTGAAAAAGGGTGGTGAAAACATTACCTCTTCTTCGGGTTCTTCCTTTTGATTTGATCAAAAGCTCTCTTAGGATGGATTTCTGACTAAAGGAAGGCCTCTAGGATGAATTGAGGTATTTTTAGAGAGTATTTGGGCAGAGTTTTTCCAAGTCAAAAGGCTTTGAAGGTGTGAGTTAATGAGAAGGGAGAGTGCCCTTTTATAAGAGGGGTGAGGGGCACCTTTGGAAAAGCTAGAAATATTATTTTATAATAAATTCATATTCAGTTTCTAATGGCTCCAAAGTGGATTATGAAAAGGTTAAGGTGGGGATTGGTCTAAAACCACACAAAAAATATAATTTAGATAGGTTTGGGTTACTATAATAACTTTATCATTAAGTATTAACTCTTAGTTAATTAGTTTCACTTTTACAATGTCTCTTTGAAGTTTTATATTATATGATTAATAAACATACTATATACATCAAAGAGACCCCCAAGTGGTCCATTAATGATAAAAAAATCATTATATAAGTATCTTGGACGAACAATAGATTTTTATGAATTTAATTTTAATTAATAATATAATATTTGTTTTAAAAATTCTTTTATGTCAATTTTGACACTTTTCAATAATTGATTTTTGTGAACCGCATAACAGAATTATTACTTCGAAAAAAGTAACTTAAGTCACTCCTAAAATATAAAATTAATCTAGAAAATTAGTTTAATTCATTAAAAGTCTCAAATTATATTTATATGGGTATTTATATTATCAATTATTTTTATTTTTCACTATTATAGTAATTCCTGCATCATCATTGTGTCATAAATAAATTAAATTATATAATATCTAAAAATTATAAATAAAATATCATTATGTAGTAAATCTTTCTAGATTTCTAATTAATATTTACAAAATAATTTATCTTATGTATAACCCTATATTAAAAATGTTTTAGTAAATAAAAATTGATTTTCACTCTTTTAACTCTTCATTGAATTAAATAATAATAAATATCCTAATCTAATCCAAGTGGACCTAAATGATAATATTTTATTCCTATGGTTGTTTTTGGTCGAGATACACTTGTCCAATATAATTAGGACACGTTTTAGGATCATATTAATATCATTTTTACCCTTAATTACCCTATTTACTTTTAACCGTGGTAAATAAATGTAAAACGTTACTATTCACCAAAAATTATTTTCATCTCATTGAAACAAATTTTACTCCTTGATATTAACAATGTCTCTCAGATTTTCAAAATTCCAATCACAGAAGCGGTAAAATTATGTTTTATGAGAAATTCAGTTTTTTAACTACCACTTAGTAGTTTCACTATTCATCAAAATTTGATGTTTTTCAGAAAAATGCCAAAATATCAACCTAAGGTATAATTGATATTCCAAATTCAAAAATGATGTCTATTTTACAAAATTTGAATCATAAAATTTTCATTAATTAATTTTATAATTAATTCCCGCTGTCACAACAAATAGCGTGTTTTTAAGAAACAATATATTAAAAAAGATTGACAATCGTTTATATCTAATTTCAAAGTGAAATTAATTATAATGAACACCATTGGATAAAATGGTAAAAATATATTCTAATTATACTTTAAAACCACTAATTAATATAATTTTTCACTCTAAATTATTTTGATAAAAAAAATTTAAGTATTTTTCACTATTCATAAAAATTTCACGTTCTCAGAAAAATACCAAAAATTCAACTGAGGATAATTTTGATATTCTGAATCCAAAAATGAAGTCCATTTTGAAATATAAAATAAATATAATTTCAAAAAGTAGGTATTATTATTCATAACGTCTAGTTTGATCGGTTGTGGTGTGTGTTAGAACTCGATGTTGTGTACAACACACGCTATTACATTATTCAAAGGGAAACGTACCGTAGAAGCTTGTGGTGTTACATTCTCCCCTCCTTCAAATAATTTCATCCTCAAAATTTCTAGATTACTACCACATGAAAAGACATGGGTGGTTCTTCATCATAAGATCCTCGGGTTCCCACGTTGCCTCTTCCATCTTTGGTTTCTCCATAAGACTTTTACCAGATGCGTCGTCCGGTTTCTCAGTACTTGTTCTCTCATATCAAGAATCTTGATGGGCTCCTCGCAATAAGACAGATCGGGTTCAAGTTCTAATTCCTCATAGGTGAGTACATGCATTGGGTCGGGTATGTATTTCCTCAAAAGAGATACGTGGAACACATCGTGAACTTTGGAGAGACATGGCGGCATTTCTAATCGGTAAGCTATAACCCCAATTCGTTCTAGAATTTTGAAAGGTCCGATGTACCTCGGACTCAATTTACCTTTCTTACCAAAACATATGACTCTCTTCCATGAAAATACCTTTAGGAAAACATGATCACCGACTTGAATTTCCAAATCCTTCCTTCGATTATCGGCATAGCTCTTCTGCCTACATTGAGCTGCTTTGATGTGATTTTGGATTACCTTCACCTTTTCCATCGTTTCCTCCACCAGTTCTAGACATACAAGTTTTATTTCACCAATGTCATCCCAACAGGTTGGTGTACGACATCTCTTTCCATATAACACGTCATATGGTGCCATCTGAATACTCGAATGGAAGCTATTGTTATAGTAAAATTCTACCAGAGGTAAATATTGATCGCACATACCCTGAAAGTCAAGTGACCAGGAAATCAACATGTCTTCTAAGGTTTAAATAGCTCGTTCTGATTGTCCATCTATTTGAGGGTGGTAGGAAGTTCTAAAATGAAGTTCAGTATCCAAGGCTTTCTGAATACTTTTCAAGAATACTGAAGTAAAACGAGGATCATGATCAGAAACAATCGATAGGGGTACTCCATGAAGTCTCACAAATTCATCAATGTATAGTCTTGCAAGACGTTCCAGTGGTATATCTTCTCTTATAGCAAGACAATGTGCTGACTTGGTAAGACGATCAACAATAACCCATATTGCATCATTCCTTCTAGGAGCCTTTTTTAGCCCCATGACAATGTCCATCGTAATATTGTCCCATTTCCACTCCGGTATGGGAATAGGTTGAAATACTCCACCAAGGTGTTGCCTTCCAGCTTTCACTTGTTGACAAACCATATATCTTGACACAAAATCAGCAATCTACCTCTTCATGTTGTCCCATAAAAAATGTTCCTTCAAATATGTACACATTTTGGTGCTCCTAGGGTGTATATTGAAATTGGAACTATGAGCATCATCTAACAATTCACTTTTTAGATCAGGTATATCGAGAACACAAAGCATCTTCCCGAATTTCAAAATTCCTTCTTCATACACAATGTCTCTCAATATCCCATCATTCACATCTTTAATCTTCTTTTCATATTCTTCACCATTGGTCTAAGAACTCTTAATTCTATCTAGTAATAATTTTTTGGAAACAATTTGAAAAAGCATTGATGTTTCACCTTCCCTGGTTATTCCCATGTCCATATTCAATAGATCCATGAAAATTGAATCCCTTTCAATTCTCATATTGTTCAAAAATCCATGATCTTTTCTTCTCAAACCATCTTCCACCTTGTTTGCATTCCCCGAGTGGTAGTGTATCATAAAATCATAATCCTTGAGTAATTAAGGCCATCTCTTTTGCTTCATGTTGAGTTCTTTTTTGTGAGAAAATATACTTCAAACTATTGTGATCAGTATAAATATCACATTTTTCACCATAGAGGTAGTGCCTCCATATCATCAAATCAAAGATCACAACTGCTAACTCAAGATCATGAGTAGGATATTTTTTCTCATTAATTTTCAACTATCGTGATGCATAGGCAATAACCCTCTCATTCTGCATAAGGACACACCCATGTCATGTCTTCAATGCTTCACTATAAATAACGAAACCATCATTCCCCGATAGTAGAGTCAATATAGGAGCATTGACTAATCTTCTCTTCAGTTCATTGAAAAATTATTCACACTCTTTTGTCCAAATAAATTTAACCCCTTTACTTGTGAGCTTCGTTAATGGGTTTTCCAATCGGGAAAAATTCTGGACGAAACGTCCATAATAACCTGCCAAACCAATAAAACTACGTACCTCAGTTATACTCATAGGTGCTAGCCATTCTTGGATTGCCTTGGTCTTAGAAGGTTCAACATAGATTCCATATTTAGAGACAATATGGTGAAGAAAAGAAATCTCATGAATCCAGAAATCACACTTTCTAAACTTCCCATATAATTCATGTCTTCATAGAGTCTTCAGGATAATGCGCATGTGATTTTCATGATCCTCGTAGATCTTAGAGTATACCAAGATATCCTCAATAAATACCACCACAATGTCATTGAGATATTCCTTGAGAACTCTATTCATCATATCCATGAATACAGAGGGTGCATTAGTCAATCCAAAGGGCATTATAGTAAACTCATAATGCCCATACCTGGTTCGAAATGTTGTCTTCATAATGTCTTCCTTATTTACACACAACTGATGGTATCCAGATCGAAGGTCAATATTTGAAAAGTATTGAGCTCCATGCAATTGGCCAAATAAATCATCAATGCGAGGTAGGGGATACTTTTTCTTTATTGATATGGCATTAATCTTCCTATAATCGATACATAACCTCATAGACCCATCTTTCTTTTTAACAAAAAGAACAGGGGATCCCCATGGAGAAACACTAGGGAGAATAAATCCCTTATTACTCAATTCCTCTAGTTGTTTATTTAGTTCAACTAATTCTACAGTGGCCATTCTATAAAGGGTCTTCGATATAGGCCTTGATCCAGGAATTAAATCAATGGAAAACTCAACTTCTCGTTCTAGAGGATGTACATGTAAATCATCCGGAAACACATCTTTATATTCTTTCACAACATGTACATCCTCTATTTGAACATTCCTTTCCTCACCCACAGTAATTTCATTCTCTTCCTCCCCAATAATTGAATTTAGTTGAGCTAATGGGGGTGGATCTAGATAAGAATTAGGTGGTGACGATTCTGCTCTAAAGATAACGTTTTCCTTATCATCATCATCATGAATCGTGACCTCTTTCTTCTTATAATAAATCTTTGCATCATAGTATGAAAGCCAGTCCATACCGACGATTATATCAAACTCAATAATAGGTATGACGATGAGATCAGCAGATAAAGAACATTTTTGTGCTCTAATGGGGACTCATTTGCAAAACATTGTTGCAATGTTACTTCCCTTATGAGTTTTAAATGACAACTCCCTTGTTAAATCAAATTGGAAATATCTAATTTTCTTAGCAAACTGGGATGATATGAAACAATGCGATGATCCAGAATAAAATAATGCATTTTCTAAACATCAGGAAACCATTAAATTACCTACCACCACGTCTTTTAGATCTTCTATCTCAGCAGTAGTGGTAGAATAAACTTGTCCTTGATCCCTTGGCCTTTTCTGATGTAATTTCCCCTGACGATTTGGAAATTCATTTGCATAATGTCCCATCTCCCTTCAATTGTGGGATTGAACATTGGTAGCTTCCTTCTTCCCTTTTCATTCACGAGCTTGGTGGCCTTTTCACCACACTTGTAACAGACACACATTCCCTTCAAGAAAGTACCAGGGTGTTTCTTCCCACATTTACCACAGGATGGATATTCAAACTTTCCCTTATTCCCCTTATTTCCATTCCCAGATTGATCAGAAGATCACGTATTCTCTTGCTTTGCTTTAAAGTCATAAGACTTAGAGAATTCCTTTTCTGATTTGATAGCACATGAGACAATGTCTTCGTACGACGAGAAGGATTGTGAGACTATTGCTCGACGGAGAAATGGTTTTAACCCATCAAAGAAACGATCAATCTTACTTCTTGGGATACATATATAATCTCCATTATACCTTGCTATCATTATAATGTTAGCCTCATACTTTTCAACATTCTCATCCTCCTTTTGGCTCAGACTCAGAAATTGCCTTTTCATATCTGCTCGACGGTCACGAGGAATGTATTTTTCTAAAAACATATCTTTGAACTACCTCCATTCCATATTTGATACTTCATCATCTTTCTTCGTGTTTTGAATCAAATACCACCAATGATTAGCATCTTCTGTGAGGCTGTAAACTGCCATGATAACTTTTTCCCTTTCACTACTCCCCAAAGCCTGAAATATTTTCTCTCGAAAATTTATCCATTTCTCAGCTAATAATTGATTTTTACTCCCATTGAACGTCAGTGGTTGTTTCCTCATAATGTGATCTATCATTGATCCTCCACGCTGTGGATCAGGGTTCTTCATATGGGTAAGGTTATTTTTCATAACCTGAGTGAGTTGTCCCGGTATAGTGATTAGTTGATCGACACCAGTTACATCACATGCTCCACTATAATTATCTTGAGCAGGAGGGAAATCCCTAAATGGAGTGCGTGCATTGATACAGTTTCCATTTCGTCCACTAGGTTCCATTTTTATACAATGGAATAAACTCAATCAATTTATGAATCAAAATACATAACCCCATACTTATAAAAAAATTAACATAAATTGAACTATTTGTGGATATAATCCATAATCATAAAAATGTTTTCTTTGAGGAAGTATATACACATAAACCTTTCATAATGATTTTTAATTAAAATGATAGTTATTATAAGCATATCCCATGGGAGTGTCGTAACCAAGAGTGCAGCAAGGCCTGTTGTCGTGCACCAGTTCACGTTCAAGTCTAGCTTAAAGTGGTGTTTTCGGGTTTTACCCCTAGGTACATATGTGCTAGAGCCGCCTCTACCTGCTCGTATCCAGACAGGGATGCATTGCTAGGAAAACTCACAAAATCTCTTCAATACCAAAATTCTAGGAAGTTCTTCTATACTAATCCTCAAATTCCATCTTAGGTCTATGTGCTCTAATCGGAGTTTACCTAAATCTTGCTTCTCAGGTTTGTACTAAACTTACTCTGATACCAACTGTAACGCCCCGACCCTAGTTACCCAGATTTGGTGCATTATTACATAACATTGGCATGATCACAAGAAAGATCAAATCTAGAAATACCTATTTGTTTAGTAGCCTTGGACACACTACATATATTCATAATGTTTTAAATTACATCATGAAATGAAAAACTACTACAACAACATACTGTCTCCATAATCCACACTATTATCCACTCATAATACCCCTGCAGGACATTCATAATTTTCTTCTTCACATCCTAGGAAAAATAAAACATAGAAAAAGGGGTGAGCTCAAATGCCCTGTAAGGATAAAAATATAGTAGAAACTTTCATGAATAAGAATAAACATTTATGACAGTGTATAACTGAAACAAAATCCCTTTAAACTTGAACTTCAACATAGTATGGAAAAATAAATTGAAATAATTCCATTTACATGTTCGCATGGATATTCTACTAAACGAATAATAACTTGTAATATCAATAACCAGTTTCATAATTATGGAATGCATAATTTCATACTATCATAACCACATAGCCAAGGCATCGTACCAAGACTACAAATAAGATTTTGTCAAGGCCTTGTGCCAAGACACTAGTTTGTCTCATGAGACCTACCGACGCATCGAGGAGCTATAGCGGGCTCCACCCGTCACATATTAAGTCCAATTCATTCCTATATGAAAATGTTTAAACATAACATAAACATTGGTATTAAAACTAGCATATGAAATGTAAATACTACATCCATAAACCATGAATGGTATAAAAATAACACATCCATAGGCAAACATATCACAAAACATTCAATACAATATAGAAGTTTTGTTTAATATTAAATCACCTTCAAATAAGCATAAAATCCATCAAAGGATGTTTACATAGTTGAAATAAAAACTATTTTTAGAGAAATATCTCTTTCTATTTTGAAATCATTTAAGAGTAATATATTTATAAAATAAAACATTTTGTTTTAAAATATTCTTATAAGCTTGTAAGGGATGCTTCTACGATTTTATAACGGCTGAAAATACCCGCACCCGCCGTATAAGTTAAAAAACATTCTTACCTTAATTTTGTCGAAAAGGTTAAGAAGCACCTTGTTTGGAAAACGACAGAAATATTCCTTTATAAAACTCTTATAAAAAGTCAAACAAGGGTATCAATGAAATTAACCCATATTCTAGTATTTATTAAAAATGTTTTGGAATTCATTTTTAAGAAACATGGATGTGGATGATAAAGAGATCCCAATAGATTATTACGTATAAACAACCTCAGATAATGAAGAGATTGTGAAATAAAACCTTACCTTGTAATTTTCCTTGGTTGGGGTAGGTTAACCTCCTGTATAATGATGAAATAATTTTTATTAAATTATACAATAATATGATATCATATATGATCTTTTAACATTTATTTGTTAATAATATCATAGTATTATCGTCGTTTCGGGTATTAACTTACACGTTTTATTTGATACGTTTTGTTACGTAAGCCATGTTTGGTATGGATAGGATGTATCTTATTCATATAAAGAATGATATAAAGTCCTTAAACATTATTTTTAAATCATCAAATGATAATTATATTTGAATGGATACGATGGAGAATGAATCTCATCGCATTCGTGGAGACGGTAGTTCTTACGTATGCACGAGCGACAATATCATTCTTTTGATTTTAAAATAATATATAATTGGATGGTATAACATATATAAAGAATCATTATCATGTTATATTTATTATTTACATGAGTTACACATCATTATTATACCCATTCAAATAATAATTTATTGAATAATAGTTACACCAGGACGTGGAGACGGTAAGCCGTACGTACGCACGTATGGGGACATGTTATTCGAAGGATTGATAGAATTCTAAAAATGGTTGTACCATATTTATAATACCATCACAGTATATATAAGATAATAGAGTTATTATTTTTGAATGGTAATAACAAATAGTGATGAAGTGGAAGAAGAAATGAATTTGAAAAAGGGTGGTGAAAACATTACCTCTTCTTCGGGTTCTTGTTTTGATTTGATAAAAAGGGCTCTTAGGATGGCTTTCTGACTAAAGGAAGGCCTATAGGATGGAGTGAGGGATGTTGAGAGAGTATTTGGGCAGATTTTGGCTGAGCCAAAAGGCTATTAAGTTGTGAGTTAATGAGAAGGGAGAGTGACCTTTTATAAGAGGGGTGAGGGGCACCTTTGGAAAAGCTAGAAATATTATTTTATAATAAATATATATTCAGTTTCTAATGGCTCCAAAGTGGATTATTTAAAGGTTAAGGTGGGTATAGGACGAAAACCACTCAACTAATAGAATTTAGAAAGATTTGGGTTACTATATTGACCTTATCATTAAGTATTAACTCTTAGTTAATTAGTTTAACTTTTACAATGTCTCTTTGTAGTTTTATATTATATGGTTAATAAACCTACTATAAACATCAAAGAGATCCCAAAGTGGACCATTAATGATATAAATATCATGATATAAGTCTCTTGTCCGAACCATATATTTTTTGGATTTTAATATCAATTAATAATATAATATTTGTTTTAAAAATACTTTTATGTCAATTTTGAAACTATTCAATAATTGATTTTTGTAAACCTCATAACTAAATTATTACTTAGAAAAAAGTTACTTAATTTACTCCTAAATTATCATATTAACCTAGAAAATTAGTTTAATTCATTAAAAGTCTCAAATTATATTTATTTGGGTATTTATAATGTCATTTAGTTTAATTTTTCACTATTATGGTAATTCCTGCATCATACTTGTGTCATAAATAAATTAACTTATATAATATCTAAAAACTATAAATAAACTATAATTATATTGGAAATATTTTTATACTTCTAATTAATTTTTACAATAGAATTTATCTTATGTATAACCATATATTAAAAATGTTTTAGTAAACTAACATTGATTTTAACTCATTTAACTCTTATTTGAATTAAATAATAATAAATGTCCTAATCTAATCCAAGTGGACCTAAATAATAATATTTTATTCCTAAGGTTGTTTTTGGTCGAGATACACTTTTCCAATAGAATTAGTACATGTGTTAGGGTAATATTAATATCAATTTTACCCTTAATTACCGTATTTACTTTTAACCGTGGTAAATAAAAGTAAAAAAATACTATTCAACAAAAATTATTTTCATCTCATTGAACCAAATTTTACTCCTCGATATTAACCGTGTCTCTTGGATTTTCGAAATTCCAATAACAGAAGAGGTAAAATTATGTTTTATGAAAAATTCAGTTTTTTAACTACCACTTAGTAGTTTCACTATTCATCAAAAATTGAAGATTTTCAGAACAATGACAAAATTTCACCCTAAGTATAATTGATATTCCGAATTAAAAAATAATTTCTATTTTACAAAATTCGAAACATAAAAGTTTCATTAATTAATTTTATAATTAATTCCCGCTGTCACATAAAATAGCATGTTTTTTAGAAACAATATATATCAAAAGATTGACAATTGTTTATGTCCAATTTCAAAATGAAATTATTTATAATTAACACCATTGGATAAAATGTTAAAAATATATTATAATTATACTTTAAAACCACTAAATAATATAATTTATCACTATAAATTATTTTGATTAAAAAAGTTGTTTTTAAGTATTTATAACTATTCACAAAAATTGGACGTTCTCAGAAAAATACAAAAAATTCAACTTAGGATAATTTCTATATTCTGAATCCAAAAATGGAGACCATTTTGAAATATAAAATATATATAATTTCAAAAAGTAGGTATTATTATTCATAATGGATAGTTTGATCGGTTGTGGTGTGTGTTAGAACTCGATGTTGCGTACAACACCCGCTATTACATTATTTAAAGGGAAATGTACCGTAGAAGCTTGGGGTGTTACAATAATGGAATATACAAATCATTAATCAGTTTCTTGGTAGTCATGAATATCCAATATAATTTATCCAAATAAATCATGTATTATTCCAAAATCACTACCTCGGTATCAGAACCATATTATGGATTATCTTTCTCTCAACCATAAATTTTCCAAAAATTTTACCTACTATTGAGTCACTTTTCCTGGTTCCACACAATCTCAAGTCCTTAATAAAATAGTACTACATTAAAATCCTTATATACTCCATAATTATTATAACGAGTACATCGTTGATACAACACACAAATGAAATAATTATTTAATAACAACATAATAAATATAATCATTAATCCTCATCTGTGGAAGTATCATAACTTGATTATTATCCAATAGCATCATTTGGGGCATACTCTGATGATTTGGGCATTGGTTCACATAATTCGTGAACTCCTTGTAGAAGAAGCATTGTACATATGAAACCTTTTTCTTACCCTTATAGTCACGTACTTGGTGTCCCTTTTCTTCACATTTATAACATACTCCCATTCCCATCAGGCAAGTTCCAATGTGTTTCTTCCCACATATATCAAATATGAGAATATTATTCTTTTCCATATTCCCTCTATCCATAATTCCCTCTTCCATCCTATTCTTCTCTTTCATGCCTTCAATTCCATAGGACTCAGAGAATTATTTACTTATCTTATTAACATATGATACTATTTCTTCATATGTTGACAATACATGGGAGACTATTTCCCTTTTAAATGCAGGCTTAATACTGTGAAAGATATGATCTTTCTTACTCTTTGGATCATACGTATTGATGGAGTTCACATTCCATATATTGGGCACCATTTCTATACAATTAAATAAACTAGGTCTTTTTATGAATTACAGTAATTCCAAACTTGTAAAATACCTAACATAAATTGAACGGTTTATGTATATAATCTATAATCATGAAGTTGTTTTCATTGAGGAAGTATATACTCATAAACCCTTCATAATGATTTGTAAAGAAAATGAGAATTATCCTAAGCATATCTTCTGAGAGTGTCGTAACCAAGAGTGTAGCAAGGCCCATTGTCATGCACCAGTTCCCGTTCGAGTCCAGCTCAAAGCGTTGTTTTCAGGTTTACCCTTAGGTAAATATGTGCCAGAGCCGCCACTACCAGGTCGTATCCAGACAAGGATGTATTTTCTTGGAAAACTCACAAATTCTCTACATTACCAAAATTCTATGAATTTATTCTATTCTAATAATCAATATATTAGGTATATTAGATCTAATTAGAGTTTATCTAAATCTATCTTCCATGGTTATTGCTAAACATTCTCTGATACCAACTGTAACACCCTGACCCCAGTTACCCAGAGTCGGTGCATTATTTTAATACTTTCGCATGATTACAAGGAATCAAGTCTCAATGGACCGATCGGTTTAGAAGACTTTGAAAATAGATTACTTATATGAATTTTACATTAAACTTTATAACATACACAAAAAAATCCTTTATGAACGTCATTATTCCCTTGAAATAAACCTTCATATCAATCACAATACACTTCATGGAATCTTGGGAAAAATAAAACATAAAAGGGGTGAGCTCAAATGCTCAGTAAGGATAACTATATAACAGAAACTTTCATAAATAAACATAAACATTTAAGGAAATGTATAACTAAAACAAAATCCTTTTAAACTTGAACTTCAACATAATATGGAAAATATAAAATGACATAATTCCATTTACTTATTCACATGGATATTCTACTAGTCGAATAATAACATGTTATATCAATAGCCACATTCATAATGATGGAATGCAAAATTCCAGACTATCATAACAACGTAGCAAAGGCCTCGTGCCAAGACTACAAATAAGATTTTTTCAAGGCCCCGGTCCAAGACACTAGTTTGTCTCATGAGACCTACCGATGCATCGAGGAGATATAGTGGGCTCCACCCATCACTTAATAAGTCCAATGCATTTTTCATATGAATAGGTTTGAACATAAATAAACACTCGTATTAAAACTAGTATATGGAATATCAATAATTTCTCCGTAAATCATGAATGGTATAAAATAACACATCCATAGTCAAACATATCACAAAACCTTCAATACAATATGGATGTTTTGTATTATAATAAGTCAACTTCAAACAAGATTAAAATCCATCAAATGATTTTGACATTGATGAAATCAAAAATATTTGAGAGAAATATCTCTTTTTTTAATTCATTGAAAAGTCACACATTTATAATGGAAGTTATTTAAAAGAGATTTTTGAATCAAAGTGTCCTATACCAATATGAAACTTTATAAAATAAATATCATTTAAAAACATTCATTCCCATATAAGTAAATCCTTAAAATCATTTTGAAAACATGGTCATTAATTACAAACATTTAGAAAGATAAATCTTTAAAACATTTAGAATTATGATCTTGTTAAAGAGTACATTTCACAAATTCATAAAATGTTCATTTTGAAATCATTTAAAAGTCACATAATTATAGAATAAAAAATTTAAATTTGACAATATTCTTATAATATTTTAAGGGGAAATTCAATGATTTTATAACGGTGGTAAATACCCGCACCGGCCGTATAAGTTTTAAAAAAGATATTCTTACCTTAATTCTGTTGAAAAGGTTAAAAAGGACCTTGTTAGGAAAACAACGGAAAGATTCCCTTATAAAAATCTTATAAAAAGTCAAATACGGTATAAATGACATTATCCTATAGTCTATAAAATATTAAGAATGATTTTAAATACATTTAAAAGAATCATGGATGTGGATGATAAACAGTTCCCAGAAGATAATTGCGTATAAACAACCTCAGATAATGAAGAGATTGTGAAATAAACCCTTACCTTGTTCTTTTCCTTGGTCGAGGGTAGGTTAACATCCTGTATAATATTTAAATAATTTTTATTAAATTATACAAGAATACTTTACATAAATATTATGTCATATATGATCTTTTAGTATTTCCTTGTTAATAATATTTTAGTGTTATCGTCGTTTCATGTGTTAACTTACTCATTTTCTTTTATATGTTTTGTTACATAAAACATGTTTGTTATGGAGAGGTTGTATATAATTCATATACAGAATGATATCAAGTCCTTAAAAATTATTTTTAATTATAAAATGAGAATTATACTTGAATGGAGATGATGGAGAATGAATCTAATCGCGTTCGTGGAGATAGTAGTCCGTACCTATGGACGAATGCTACTTCCATTTCATTTTTCATTTAAAAATAATCAAAACAAAATGATACATAGGGATATTATTATTCCAGTATAATATAATATCTCATATGTTTAACTTATGTTCATGAACCCCTTCCTTTATACGTTCCATATATGGTATTAACGAGTCATATCACTTTGAGGGGGCGGTAGTCCGCACTTCCTCAAATAAAATTATCATATATATATACAACATGAAACAAATAATTGTATGATATGAAATGTAATTACAGAAGCTTATTTATAAAATAAATACCACTAAGAAAATATTTAATTATAGTGCCATAATAATGGCCACCATGAAAGGCGGTAGGAGATGATTGAACAATCATCGTTTCGTGAGGCGTTTGCTTTCCATGCACAAAATAATTTTTTTCTTCACCCATTAGACTGAGGTGTGTGTACGTGTAGATTGAATAATTCTTACAAAAATATCCTAGTATATTAAGGATACAGTTTTTGTTACAAAAGAAAATAATAAGAAGAGTTTAGGGGTTGGAAAAGTAAAATAAAAGAAAGGAATCTAAGAGAAATCGTTACCTTTAATTTGGGTAACTCTATTTGGTTTGAACCAAAAAAGGACTCTTGAAGTTCTTTCTGCCTAAGGTAAGGATTCTAAGAGGAGGAGAGGGATATATGGATCTTGATTGGTCAGAGGTTGGACAAGCCAAAAGGATTGAGAGGGGTGAGGAATTTGATAGAAGTGGTGTCCTTTTATAAGGGGGAGGTGATGATCTTCAGGAAAAACATAATGTATTAGTTTATAATAAATTCATATTCTATTAATAATGGCTAAAAACTAGATTATTTAATGTATTAGGTGGGTATGGGTATTAATCCGTTCAAAAAATAGATTTTATACTGGTTTTGTCATTATATTGACCTTATCTTTTAGTTTTAACTCTTAGTTAATTAGTTTGACATTTACCATGTCACTTTGTATTTTTATATTATGTAGTTAATAAACATACTATAAACTTCCAAGTGACCCCCAAGTGGTCTAATAATGACACGCCTATCATACAATAAATCCTTTCTCTGATTCTTAGATTTTTATGAATAAAATTAAAATTAATAATATAATATTTGTTTTAAAAATTCTTTTATGTCAATGTCGACACTATTATGTATTCTGTTTTTGATAAATTCATAAAAGCATTATTACTTCAAAAAAAATTCATATAATAAATCCTAAAATGTCATATTAAGCTGGAAAATTAGTGTAATTTATAAAAAGTCTCAAATTACATTTATATGGATGTTTATAATATCGATTATTTTAATATTTCATTAATTTGGTAATTACTTCATCACCATTGTGTCATAAATAAATTAAATTATATAATGTCTGAAAATTTTAAATAAAATAAAATTATGTAGTAAATCGTTTTATCTTACTAATGAATATTTACAATATAAATTCTCTTATGTATAACCCTATATTAAAAATGTTTTAGTCATTAAACATTCATTTTAACTCTTTTAACTCTTCTTTGAATTAAATAACAATAAATGTCCTAATCTAATCCATGTGGACCTAAATGATAATATTTTATTCCTAAGGTGGTTTTTGGTTGTGATAAACTTTTCCAAGTGAATTAGGACATGTGTTATGGTAATATTAATATCATTTTTACCCTTAATTTCTCTATTTACTTTTTACCGTGGTAAATAAAAGTAAAAAGTTACTATTCACCAAAAATTATTTTCAACTCATTGATCCACATATTACTTATTGATATCAACCGTGTCTCTCGGATTTTTGAAATTTCACTCACAGAAGCGGTAAAATTATGTTTTACGTGAATTTACAAATTCTCCTAGGAGGTGGGTAAAAACGGTGAAAAGTTCAATAAAATTATTTATATCTAATATTATTAAAAAATGACTCCATTGAATTTCATTTAATATATATAGATATTATTAATATATTTTAACGTAAGTTAAATTTAAATAATATATATAATTATTTAAATAAAAAGTTAGTTATAAATAACAACTCAGTGTTTTGCACTATTCATCAAAAATTGAATGTTTTCAGAAAAATACCAAAACATCATCCTAAGCTAATTTTGATATTCCAAATTCAAAAATGAATACGATTTAACCAAATTCAAAACATATAAGTGGCATTAATTAATTAAAAATTAATTCCCGTTGTTAAAACAAATATTGTGTTTTTAATAAACAATAACTATCAAAAGATTGATACTTATTTATGTCAAATTTTAAAGTGAATTTAATTCCAATAAAACAAATTGGATTAAATGGTAAAATATATTATAATTAAACATTAAAACAAATTAAAAATATAATATAACCATATAAATAAATTAGATTAAAAGGCACTTTGTAATTCAAATACAATATTTTTCACTATTCAATAACAAATGAACTTTTTCAGAAAAATTACAAAAATTTACACAATGTAAATTTTGATGTCCCCATTCTAAAGAATAAATTTATTTATTCAAATTGAATATATATAAGTTTCAAATATTGGATTTAAAAAGGGTCAACCATTAAAAGTTGGTAAAATTGCATTTTTAAAAAATACTTCTTTTATCTGAAAAAAATGAATTTGTTCTTACATTATTTCTAAGAAACTCATAATATGGATTCTAAAATTATACGGATTATATAATGTTCAAAATTCAGGTAATACTATTCATAACCGCTTTTGAACAGCTAGTTTGGTATGTCGTTGGGCGCTTGAACTCTGTGTTGCATGTAGTGCATGTTATTGAATTATTTTAAAGAAATAACGCACTATGAAATCATGGGGTGTTACTCAAATACACTACTATAAATATTTTAATTATGTTTTACCAATTCTCTCTTTTAGTGAAATGGAATAAAATTTATATTCATATCATTTTCAAATGAGATATTTTTTAATTTTTACAAAAAAAATGAAAGGACCCCTTATTTTAACATATACAACATAAATTAAATTTCATAAAATCAGGAAGAAAAAATAATTTAGATATTACATTGGGATTTTTTACGATATTATATTTCAAAAAAAAATCATTAATATTTTTAAATTATTATATATTAAATAAATGATTTTGATGTACATTCCTCAATAAATGATACAAATGTCCTTTTAAAATAATTTTTCATCTGAAAAGTTGTACGTTGATGTAAATTTTATTATATTATGGATATGATAAATAAAATCATCATCATTATTATTTTACAGTTTTTAATGAAGACATAATTTTAAAACTTGTTTATTTTATAGGGTTATACTGTGATGTATTTATAAAATTTTAATGAAACCCATTTTCATTCCATGGGTTATGTTCTGAAGATATAATAAATATTGTATTATCTTGTCGAATAAGTATGTATATTTTTTATTATGTGATTGACTTTACTATGGTTATATATCCTTCCAATTCATTATTGAAATTATTATATCTCATTTGATAATTAAGGTAAATAAGTTGATTCATTATCCTCTATGAGAAACAAGACGATTGGTTGAATCAACTATTTAAAAGAGCTATTGATGCCTAATCCAATATAAATTTTTATACTTGTTAGTTACACATGATATTTTGAAATTTTTCAATTCGAATGATGGTTCAACACTTTTGAGACATTAATATTTAGTTCATGATTAATTTCGGATGATTTATCACATTTATGATTATTGTCTTTTAAATTGATAATGTTTTACTCCCTTAGTCATGCTTAGGATTATTTTATGATTAGGAAATATGTTTATTAGTTATAGTCAAGTTCCCTTAAAATTATTTACATTATGATTCACTTATGGTTTCCTATGATATTTAATTGATATATCTCATGATTACCATTATTGGTAATCTAATCTCACCATTTATTATGTTTCCTTTCTATTGGTTATTAATAAATGTTTATATTGGTTATGACTATAATAAGTACTATATAAGAAGATCATTACAAGAGATCTTGAATATATTTCATGAAATAATAATATTTTGTATCAATTCCCCTATGTCACGAAAACATTATGGCTTATAGGAATGTATTTGTGAAATTTGTTAAATATTTATATAATAAGATATATTACTTATAAACGAAAAATAATTATTGACTATAATTGTATTCATATTTCATGTTTAGTCCATCTTTAGACATTTGGATTTTAAAACATTTTTGAAACCACTTTTTATTGGGTTAATGATTGGATAATATCCCAATGTTTTGGTAATTACCACAGATAACATTGGTTAATCCTAAGGTCGAATTGATTAATAATAATTATTCATGATTTAGACATCCTATGAATAATATTTCATGATAATGTGAAAATTAACCCTAACTACTATATATTGATGCTTACACATTAAAATTTGGTTTAGTTTATTTATTGAATGATAAGACATCTTTATAACAATTGATGTTATTGAAAAAACAATGAATATATATTTGAGTTTAAAAATATTATGGGAGATAGAATAAATAATCTTGTTTCTATAAACATGAAAACCTTTCAGGCCATTAATTGTGATGATCTAACAAAAAAATGAAAGGGGAAATAACATATTGTTAACTATTTTATGAGTAAATGTACACCTTCATTTATGGGGTCTTCTGATCCACT
Organism: Viscum album; assembly: GCA_963277665.1. Lineage (NCBI taxonomy): Eukaryota > Viridiplantae > Streptophyta > Magnoliopsida > Santalales > Viscaceae > Viscum > Viscum album. Next base: position 1,488,194,972 of record OY728129.1, read on the forward strand.
AGATTCTAAGTGATGGATCAATACTTTTGAGAAGATATTCTTTATTCTCTAGTGCTTTGATCAAAAAAAATCTTTTTATTTCATCATTTGAAATGTAAAGCGGATCAAAGGTGGAACCATTTTTACCATACAAGACAAGAGGATAAATTTTATATCATTTATTAGGGTTGTTATAAGAGGATAGTTTTTTTAATTACATCCCTAAAATTAATTGTGAAGAGGAAATGAAGTAATTTCTCTATGTTAAGAAAAATATAGATGAATACCTTGTATATTATGATGAAAATATCACAGGATATATAAGGTATGCTTCAGTTTTAATCATGAGTGATGAAATAAAATATTATCACTTCCTTGTTGGATTAAGAATAATTTTCAAAAATCTATAATCTATAGAATACTTTTTAATCTACCAATACTTCATTTGATATGTACTCAAGGTAGAAATGGAAATTATGGATTCCCACTAATCCCATGGTCATAATAGTAAAGAGAAGATTGAGAAACATTAGCACTCAAATAAATAATAGTGTGGAATTAAATTCCAAGCATATTAATGCAAAAAAAATATGGAAGAAACATAATGGAAGTTGCTGAAATGAAACTAAGAGCTGCTCAAAATGTGAAATGGATGGTTATAAAGATCGTGAATGTCAAATGATGATGATTGGGAAAGTTAATTTAATAGCATAAAGGAATAAAATAACTAATACCCAATTAACTAGACAAGGAATCCAATGAATGGATAATAGACATTATAATTAGAAATTTTTGAATCTTAAGGTTTATGATGATAATCTTCATCAATAATTTATTATTATCAATCAAAAATAAAAATATCAAATAATATTTTATGCCAATGTAGGATAATAGAATAAGATGGTAAAAGGTAAACTTATCTTCCACTATATAATATCTAATTTCATATTAAATTCTATCCCTAACCACTATATTATATCAAAAATAATTTTAAAAGGGTATCAAATTACTCATCAAATGATTAACTGTTGAGTTAGTGTTGGAAAATAATAATGGTAAAATAGTCACATATCATGTATATTTTTCCACTATAATTAATTTTTTTAGGAAGTTAATTAATGAAAAATATTTTGATTATCCCTTTATTAGTAATTGTTGTGATTAAATCCATGAGCCATATTTCTTTATATAGGTCATATATTAATTATCAAGGAATGGTAATCATATTTTTTTCAAATGATCCATTGATTATTTTTTTGTGTGGGGATGCATATAAACATAAAATAATAATCATTTCTATCATGTGGTTCCTAATACTATAAATGTGGAAATTTATATCAAATTATTGGAAATAAACTCAACATTTAATATATTACTATTTTTTGGAGTTTTTTATTTCATTCTAAATTTATTTTATTTTCATCGTCAATATCATTACGTTGAATTTTCAAAAGAACTCAAACCTAGTGATGAATTATTTCTAAAACATCATATATAATGGACCCAATTGAGATATAGGATTTTATGTAACAACATTTGGAGACTCATGATAAGGGATTTAATCATCCAAGTTCACCACCTTAGGGTGCAACAATTATTTCTTTTATGAACAATGATTGATCAATTTAACTTTCTATTGGTTATTGAAGACATAGCATTTTCTCTATCAAGAATATATTTTATTTAACTCGAATCAATAATTTTTTTGTTTATTTATGAAAAAATCAATAACCTTTAAATATTATTATTTGATGAATATACTAATTCTAGAGGGTCTACGTGGAATACTTACATAGGAAAACCTTTTGAATGATGTTTAAAAACACTTGATTTATAACGACACCCTTTCGTAATTAAAATTCCTTCTTTAAATTCATGAATTTAATGAATAGAGCCTTTTGAGATTACAATGATAATTTTGTGATTATTTTTATAAATTATATTCTTATATAATCACAAAAATTCAGAGGATTATGATTAAATGGGAATTTTTCTTAATAACTTTGAGGAAAGATAAGTTGTATGAAAAATTATACAAATTGAATTATGGATTCTAGATGATTAATTAATGAGTTATAAACTATAATGTTATATAATTTTGGTGGAAAAATTATGAAATGAATTTATTGAGTAATGGTATAGGACAAACATGACTATATAGATATATATGTTTATTCATATATATAGATATTATCAACACATTGTAGATAATCTCCTAATTATTTCTATTCGACTAACCATGTTTACTAAAAAGGGATGTATGTTCTTATGGACTCACAAATATAAATTATATTTCAAGTAAAATATGTGAATGAAATAAAGAACACATGATCATACATTTACTTTTGAAGAGAAGGGTTCATACTTTATAGTAATTCATGTTTCAAGGGGTTAGGATACTTTCTCATGCAGAATGATAAAGATATAAATTTGGTGTAATTAAAACTGATGGATAATGATATAAATTTACAAAATAATGATTTTTAGTTATCAATGGTGATTTTTACATTAAATATTTAGGGTCACTATCTTTATGGATAATGTTTGGTTATATATACGAATTATAAAATATTAAAGTATATATTCACTCTAAAATAATAGAATATGAACCATTGAATATTGATTGTGTTGATCAATGATTATGAATTCTCAATACGTTACCATCCTATGAATGATAACCAAGTGGTAGATGATATGTGTTGAAAATATCATATTATATTAAATTGGATGAGGATCACAGAAGATCCAATGTTTCAGGATTTGTAATTAATGGATCTATAAATATTAATGAAGGTTAGAAACATATATTTATCAAATAAATGTTAAACAATATTTCAATATATCAATTAAAGTGGTTAAAAATAAATACAAAGAGATAAAAAATGATGGATAATTTTTGTCATTATTTCATTTTTTATCATGGAATGATATGGTTTATGAACCATGTATGTATTATATCCTTTTCAAATTTAAAGATAGAAGTGTTGGATGGGGCCCATAGTTCATCACTTTCTATTAATCAAAGAATAATGAAAAATTATAGATATATGAAAGAGTTTTTCTGGTGGGGAAACTTGAAGCGAGATAATATAGTGTATTATTATCAGTAATTGATATTCCATCAATTTATTGTTCATAAAAATATGTATATTTGGATGTTACAACCACTAACTCTACTATAGTGTAAATGGGAAAACAACTCTAATGATTTGTTAGGATGGAATCCTGAAAGAATCAAATGGCTCTAATGTTAATTTGGTATTATTCTTGAGTCGTTGAAATTTAAGACACTTCAATTCTATTATATATTATTTCTCCCTTGATCATAGTGATATAATTTTAATTAAGTACGTTAGTATGATGTTATTGAGTACCGCATTCTATTGTATCTTATTTTGATATGAGGTTTAGCACAACGTTCTGGCGATGCCTTCACTAGGATCTCGATAAAAAAATTTCTTATCTAACCTAGATGGATGGTTAATCATAAATAACAATTAAAACCCTAGATTATATGATCATATCTTATTCTCTAGAATTAAAATGTTGTTGAGATTAAAAAATTAATTCAAATTTTTATAAAACACTAGCATTCTCCATAGAAATATATGAATTCTTATGAATCCCTAACGGTAAAGAAGATAAGATTTCCATCATTCATGGAATAATTTTGATAAATAATGCTTTTTGGACCAATTATACCTAAGAAAATGGTAATGAAATATCAATCCCTAAAGTATAAACATTTATAATCATAGTGTTGCTATAAAATTAAAATTGTAAATCTTCTAATAGATTTTAATTTTCATATTGGTGAAAAGGTATTTCTATAAATGTATATAGTGAAGATGGTTATGATATTTTGAGATGATGGAATATATATCCCTATGTATATTTTCCCCCTCAAGATTATAGATATTATATAGATTGTAACATGTCATTTGGTGCATCTCTGAAATCTCGATAAAGTTCACAATGTGTTACATGTATCTCTCTTGGGTAAACATATAGCTGATCCTCAAAATTTAATATTCATAGAGGAATTACCTAAAGTGAATTAGGTTTCCTATAATGAACAACCAATATAAATCATGGATCATATAGATGATGTGTTATGGAACAAGACTACTCCCCTATAAAAATTCACTATGTGAATCAAAAATTCAATAAGATACATTGGGACCCATTGATGTAATTACATTTACATAACAACATTATTTTATCAAATTAATATAATTATTTATGATAAATCCATTTCTATGAGGGAATAATAATATTACACAAGATTTTATAATATACGTATTTTCAAAAACCCCCATAAATAGCTTACGAGACACAAAACCTCGGGACTAAATGAATTGTATTATATTATGTCTCTATTAATTAGAAACTAAAAGGGTATTATTAATGGGAATAAATAAATTTAAAAAATATGAATAATTGTTTATGATAATGAAAATATATATTTATTAAATCCATAAAATCATTCACAAAGATAATTTTTCCCTAAAATGAGTCTTATTATTATTTTTGTGTAAAAAAGAATATATCTCATGTTCTTAAGCATCACCCTCCAAATAGATTTTCATATTTTTTGGAAATACACTTTAAGTCCAATAGTTAAAAATACATCAAAAGATTCAAAACATCCCCACATTAGAAAAACGGCACCACATTACAACATGATGCCTTCATCTGAACAAAAGTGCAAAGAGTATTCAAATTCAAAATTTGAATAAAACTGGTTATCGAACCACGTGCCAACCATCATCATTATCAAATATCCAATACCTCATTGATTTATGTAACACCTTTATTCTAGATGGCATGAAATCCATTATCATGTTACCTCCATCATTATCTATTCTCGGAACCACCATCATCATTGTCGCTAGAGCGTCCATCACCATCGCCATCATCCACATCGCTCGACACCAAAGTAAGCTTCGTCAATGTATATCACCAAAATCACCCTTCAACATCAACATCCAGTCCAAACATATCATAGAAGAAAAATAAACACCATACAAGAAATAATAAACATCTCCAGAACACCCTAATAGAACAAAAAGGATTTCACCCATCATTGAATGAAAATGAAGAATGGTATTACCAATCGCTGCTCTGTGGACACCCATCTGCTCGAACAATGATAACCCAAAGCCTCCTCGAAAGCTAACATGCCCAACTGACCTTGGAGGGAGTGAGGAACCTGGAATCCAGAGTAGATTACATGCTCCAGGACCTCCATGGAAAACCACGATGAAGCCTACATCATCATCATAGCTAGAAATTGCAACATCAAACATTAAAGACCAATGACAAACGTCAGCCGAGAAAACGCTGACACCACTGCTAGCCCCCCTCCAACACCATCCCAAGGATTCCCAAAATACACATCGATATTGAAAATGATGCGGTTGAGTCTAATTGAAGGAATGACAATAGAAGAGGATAAGAGGAACGTTGAACTCCACCACTAAGCATACCCAAACCAATTGAGACACCCACACATAGACCCAATATATAGTTCTGATGAAAAAGGTAATACATAAATAGAAGAGGTGAAAGGATTCAACATCTCACCAGCAGACACCGTTAAGAAAGAGGGGAAGGGGAATTCAGAGAATAAAAAAGGTAGCTGTCAGAGAATAAAAAGAGATCAACACATGAAGGATCAATTTATGATTTTGGGAGAAGACGTACGGGGTGAAATGTGGAACAAAAGGAGCAAAAGACTAATTATAGGTTCGCAAAGAATGGTTTCAGAAGGAAACCCTAGGTTATGCGGAGGGAGAGAGTGGGAGAGCCAGGAAAGAAGGGGTCATCCTTCCTCCTGTTCTCAGACATAAAGAAATTTGCATTTGAATAAAATGATCTTCATTTTTTAAATAAAGTATTCTATATTATGTTTGAGTTATTTTTTTATATAAAATTGAAAGGATTAATGTGTTCATGAATAGTGTAAAAATAAAAAATTTTAATAATAAAAGGTTTATTAAATAATGATTTTAATGTGGAAATTTTTTTAAATCGTTATACATTTAACATTTGATAAATTATATTTTTATTGAAACATATTTCATTTTAATCTGTTTTTTTCTAAATATTCTTATAAAAATTAATTTATTATTCTGAAAACATTTTTTTTACAGTAACTCGTTTTCTCCTCTATGAATGGTTTAATATTAAATTATATATTTTCCACTTATGTTTATTGAATTTGATAAAATTCATTCAATATTTTGAATCAAAATAATTAATATTATTTAACAAGATAAACATAATTATTAGTTATCAATAAAAGTAATGAATGTAAGAAATTGGTTATAGTGGTTAGGGTTAAAAGAGGTTTACTGGAGGATAAACATAGATGAAAAGGGTTAAAATTACCTAAATACTTTTCTAATATCTATTTTTTAACCATATTTCTCAAATATTTCATATAAAATTATAGAATTTTATATTTCATAACTATTTTTCAATGAATATTTCTTGAAATTATTGTAAAACATTGGATGTTAAAAGTGTTCCACTTATATAAATTATAAAATGGGATGTCTTCACCTTGTTTATTAATAATTCATAAGTCATTTATCTAAAATATAAATGAATAAATATATAAAAAACATAATGCCGCTCAAGAGAAGACGTGGATTGCCACCTTCATGAAGCGATGTGATTCATTTTTAATATATACGTTACATTAGTCTTATAAAAGATACATTAAATGCATATATATGATATAATTATTATTATCTAAATGTGAAATATTATTTACCTTTATTTTTTTCTCCATTTATTAGTTAAAAAAATAGATGTGTATATTTTTCTAACATCCCCAAAAATAGTTTAATTCATTTTTTTATCACAATAATTTATGGATGAATCTAAATATGTATATATATAAGGAATATATATTATATTTCTATTTTTTAAAAATATACGGATAATGTAACCATGATCAATGCATAATGTCCATAAATAGAAAACCAACAATATTAATAAAAATGATACAATTAACCCCATAAACAATGACCTTAATATATAATTATCAAAAAATAGATGTTGAAAAATAATAAGTGGATAATTTATGATACAATATGTTTTAAAATGTTTCTTTTAGAGAATGATAATAAATTTATATTTATTATATATGACATTAATGTTCTTTTGAATAATGTCAGACTCGACGTACGATATTTTCGTCTCATTTTAATTCGGCGAGACACATGCAATATTCACATATTTTTTCTTTTTATGTTTTGTATTGAATGAAAAGGAATATATTTTATCATTATAATAATTTAAAATATTAGTATATAAATATCCATTTACATTTTCCTTTTTAAATTTTTTTTTGATATTTACAAAATATGTAGGGGTCTAATATTTCAATCTCAATATTATTGATATTGATTATGAATATGTTTATAGTGATAAAATCCTATGATATGAAAATCAAGAAACATAATCCATTTATTCTACTCTATTTACATCTAAAAAATATTCCATTTCAATTTTTTTCAATACATTATGTAATTAATATACCAAATTAATATTTTTATATAAAACCATACATTATTTCAGTATACTTTTGAAGGCCCCTTTTCATTATTATCTATGTTTTATAAAATATATTTCAATAATTTTTTAATACACATGATTTATTGATTAAATTAATTTTTTATGAATTTTTAAACTAAAAAAATTATTTTTAATATCTTATTCATTTTTCTAAAAATATATTTTCGAAAAATTACCGATAATTTGATAGGAATCCTTATTTTAACATATAAAACATGAATTTAATTTCATATTTCCATGAACACTCAATTATTTTATGATCAATTAATTTTTTTTCAAATGGAATATAAAAATAAAATGTTTTTTCAATATGAGAGAAATATTTATATTTTATGTAAGTGATTTTATATAGAGAAGTTTATTTCCTATTGGAAATTTTCCTATGGATTTTTAATGAATTTTCTATCTACTATGAAATAATTTTAGGTTAGTTATGTTTTAAATGGAATATTATCAGATTATACCATCCTTATTATTTAACTAAATTTTTTATATTGATGTGATGTTTTCAAATTTTGTTTATTTTCGATCAGTTTAGTTGTGATGAGGTTTTTATATTTTTATAAAATTGGTTCACTTTTCATACTTTATGATGTGATGATATGATGAATATTTTTTTAACTTATAGTATAAGTATTCATGGTGTTAATTATGTGATTTTCGAGACCATAACTAAATATACGTACAATTCATTGGGAAATGAATTTTATCTAATGGGGTAATTAATGGAATTACATCAATGTGCTTATATGAAATGGGACACATGTGAATATGTCTGATCCTCTCTAGTAAATTGGTTTTGATTCCTAAGACATTATTATTTGATTGTATTGATAGTAAAACATGACATATGAAATAGTATTTATACGTATGATGGATATAAAATATTATTACATGAAATTATAGTTCATAATTTTTTTATGATGATTTCTCACTCATATTATTCATGTCTCGTGGAATGATAATTCATTATGACATGAATAATGTTTTTTATCCTTTATCGATTGGTTATGAGCATTATAAATTATTGTAATGATCTTATACCCTTATTCTTTTATTTTTTTAAGGTTGGGGATGAAGCCTTGTTTATTATTTAACGACAAGACCACGTTCAAACTAGCTAGAGGGAAACCCATTACATTACCTGAAGACACAAGACTATGTTGTCTGAATACAATACTTGAATGCCTATTTATTGGCACAATGGGGCCTTTAATTAATAGTTCCACTATAATACCACTTGCTCTACAATTCAACCAGGGCTACAGTAATGTCACTGCTACAGTACCCGGGAAAATCAACCATGCCTGGATTCGATCCTTGGCCTTTTGGATGCAATGAATGAGCCTTTATGACTTGGGTACAATATCGTTGGACCTTATTCTTTATTATTCATTCATATGATCATTGGTTGATATCTCTCATGTTTACCATTAACTAGGATCTTTGCTAAACCATCATCATGTTACCTTTCCCTAGGTTATAAATATTTGTTTACGTTGGGTATGTCTATTATGGGTAATATATTGGATTATATTTTGAGTAGATATTAGACGTCGTTTATGAAAAATTATATTGTACATCTTGACTCCAAATACACTAAACCTTTTCAATCTATGGTTTGGTATTATTCAAATTTATTGAATAAACATTAAAAATATGTAATATTTATGTATGGAATGTTAGGTTCAATATATATGGTGTCAAAGAGTATTTTTAATCAATAATTGGTTCATATGATTATAAAAACTTATTTAAACCCTATAGGATAAGTAAATGTATAAGATACCATCCTAGGGTTTTCGAAATTACCACATGTAACCAAGGTTAAACCAATGGTCCATGAGACTGAGTTCAAGATGTCATGATTTATTCATAAAATGAATGATATTTAATTACTATATGTTTTTTTACCTAGACTATTGTATATTTATGCTAACATATTGACTATTCAAATTAAACAATTGATTGAACCAAAATACACCCTACTAACAATGGATGTGATATAAAATCCAATGATTTTATAAATGAGAAACCAAAGGATGTAGGATCTAGATTGAAAAATCTTGTTTCCATTCCCATGAAACATTATCAGGAAATGTTTATTTATGTGATATTAAATGATCAAAAGACGGACGTATTTAATGTTGAGATATTCATATAGAAACATCCACCTTATATTATGGGAATTTTGATCCAATAATAGCTGATTTAGTGATCATCACCCTTTAGAATGTATTTTTTTATTCTCCAATTCATGAAATAAATGGTTATCCTGGTTTTCATCATTTTGATGTTAGATAAGATCAATGTTGGAACATTATTATGAATACGAGACAATTGGAAGAATTTGAATCCCAAAAATTGGATGATATTTATATGATATTTTTTCGTAAGTACATCCATTGTATTACATATATATAAGGAAAATAAATTCCTTGATGTTAATAAAAATAAGGATAAATCCAATGGTTCTTATGTGGATTATTTTTGAAGACATTCATTCTATTATTATAGTTTAATGATTTTTTATAAAATAAAAATTTATCAAATATGTTGTTTCATAAAGAAACTATGTTAAAGGCATTATCTATAAGAGACATTAGTAGCTAGAATGAAATAATTATATTTACACGTAAGGAAGAAGTCTAAATTGTAGATTCCCACTGTTCTCATTGTTTTCTAATGAATAATATGACTAGGTCTCATTAAAACACTAATAAATTTCATGGTGGAGATGAAATTCCATCAATTTACATACCAAAAATGTGGGAAGAAGCATTTTGAGAATTTCTTGAATAGACGTGACAATTTATTTAAATATATAAATTATGGTCATAAAGCTTTTGAATATTGACAGGTAATGAATGGGCTCATTTACTCAATAGTGGAGAACAACACTCCTAGTATGGGACCAACAACTCTCCAATGCCTCAAAATAAAATAGTATGGGCACTATCCCTAAAATTTTCGGGATATGAAGGTGTTGGATGATTATCAGTTATATCAATCTCTTAAAATCAAATTTAAATGGAAATCTCAAGAGATCATGGCTGCTGTAGTGATTTATGATAATTATGTGGTGAAAGGTATACCTTTCAACCATTTTATAATAGTTATAAACTAATTTGATTCAAAACCAAACCACTCATAAATACCTAAGTAATTTGAAAATGGTATTCAATTACCATCTCAATGATTAAATATTGAGTTATCAAAGAAATCTTTTAATTGAACAATGCTCGAATATCATGTTTATAGGTCCTATAATGTATCAGATTTTCTGAGTATTTATTTTGGATATTAGTTGTATTATTTTTTAGAACAGTAATTAAGATTGAGTAGGATTATGAGGACCAATGTTCTCAAAATATGTTTATAAAATAATTTGAATATATTAAATTCCACTCATGTATAGTTTTTCTAAATATTTAGAATAACTAACAAATATGGCCTAGATCAGACATCTGATGGAACCATTGTTATTAGAAATGATTTTTTACAATAGTTATGCGATTAAATTTCCCGTGTCATTCATTTGTGAATGAGTCATCAAAGGATTAACAAAATAAAATTCATTAAATATTTTAATTTTTTAATTTTTGGAAACAATAATTGTTTCTCCTTTAAATGAATTGTTATATATTTTCATCATGGATGTCCATAGAAACTATAGATATCAAGACAAAACATTGGATTTCTATGTTTGTGAAACAATGATGGATCATGATCCGATTGTGGATCATTATGCCAACGGAGATGGATGATCTCATCAATGTTGAAAATACAACTGTTCTTCATTAATGATCGAACCAAAAACCATGCATGGAGTTTATTTTATAATAATAACTAATCTTGAGAAAACAAAGATAAAATACAAAATTAAAATTTATTAAAAAAATTAAATTCTATTTAATTTGATGGAATAGTTTAATTTATACGATTATTTAATATTCATTCTTTCTCTTCGAGAAAAAATATTTGAGTCCAAATGTATAAAAACTGGGGTTAATTCATTATACTTTATGTTTTGAGGATTTATCATTATTTTTTATGTGATCCTCATTGGTAATACATTTTTCCAATGTTTAGAAAATACCATGTTCCAGGTCACTGTATGAATGTTCTTGAGCACAACAGATCGAAATAATGCGTATTTAGTTTGAAAATCACTATGGATCGAGGATCACCAGTGATATGTGGTATATCGGGGGAAACATCATATGATTAGTTTTCCTTTATGATTCCTATGTGGCCCTTGATTTTCTGAACAATGGTGGTGTTTTCCTAATGTGTTTTAATGGAGAATTCTGGTGTTCATGGTGCAGTAAGGATCAGTTGATGTATGTCTAGGACTTATAGAGTGATTCCAATTGAAAATCAATGTAGATATAGTGTATCAGGGAGAAGAGAGGTGGAACTCAGGATTTGGAAATTCCTAAGAAACATAGTGTGTATATCGGGAGTAGACATCATGTAGGGAAAATTCCGCATTTGTTGGTATCTGGATGAATATATTGATAACATTGCATGTGACCCCTATCACACAGAATGTATATCCTTCTGTGTGACTTTTCATATACATCAGAGTGTATAAATATGTAGATAAATGTACATGGCCTTGTAAAACACCATGTATTTGGAAATGGACTAAACCTTGAGTACATGGGCCAGTAAACGAATAGGTATTGTACACTAACAAGGCCAAGAAACATAGACATGACACCTTGTATTATTACATGTTTTGTACTAATTCTGTATACCTTTTATAGGGATACTACATTCTATGTTGGGCTCTTCCACATGTGAAAACATGGGTATATCTAAATACATCATGTATACCCAGTACACATTCTGTACCCACATCATGAGAGCTTATGTCTCATCTTTTTCCTAGATTGGACTTTTATAGGTTGATTAAATTACCATGGTCTTTTCCATTGAGGGTTGTGGGCATCATTGCTTCAATATCACTTGAATATGATCCCATCTAGAGGAAGAGCCTCAGATAGAGGTATGTTTTCCCTTATTATGACTGGTATGCGATCCTCTATCAATAGTTATTACCTATGTGGAGTTTGTGGAATTTGCATTACCTCCGTAGGTGGGGCATTAATCCAACATCTAAAATTTCATATCGAAGGGGTTTCTATTAGCATTATCACATGATCCCCTACATAGAGGGATAATTCACAATGGGTTGCTGTTGTCCCTAAATATCTTATGCACGACTAATATTATTTTATCTAATTCCACATAAAATAGTTCATTGGTGGGGCCCATGTAGTGTGACATCTTCATCAAGTGTCTCCAAAGATAGGTTGGTCATTATAGTGGATTCTCATGAAATGATCATTCCTTCGAGAGAAATTTGGCTAATGGAAATGGGTTAAGACCTCCTGGTGGAATGGTATCTTTCCTAAGTATATCTTTGTGTTTCTATTATACATTGATTATTATATCTTGTAATAAGAAAACTATACATGGAGATTCTTTTTTGGGGTTTTGGGTTATCCTAATGAGTTTATTTATACTAAACCCTACATGGGTTTTCCCACACATGTCAGGTCTAATCTAGATGATGTCCCATTTGACGATGCCCTAGGTGGACCGAATGGTAGGTGGAGCATAGATGGATCATGAATAAGAGGTTATTACTATGAACTTTCATCTAACATTAGTGCTCATCCTTGATGCATGTCAGATTGTTTACAGTTTTTTGTTGGGAATTTATTTGGCCCTTGTTTTCGATTTTTAATACTTTTACTCCCATACAATATAATGGGATCAGAAATGTATGCATGAATTGAATCATTTGTTTTACATTTCATCATTTTGTGGTATTAGATATATGTGATTTCATGCATGTACTTTAGTCTAATGCCTCCCATTTTTGGGTAATGCCTACTCGACACTGGTCTCTAGCCCTTGGCCTATTCGAGGCAGGCTTAGGGATGTTTGGGGTCAGTCCACAGAGGGTTGGGATGTGAGAGAGTGATATCATATGAATCATTTCATCCTTGGACTGGAGTTGGTGATATTGGATTAAGGAACTAGATTTTAATGCTAAAGATCATCTTTTAGTACATAGAATCCTTTGTTGGTGTGGAAACCAATTTATCCTTATACTAGGACTCTAATCACCTCCCTTTCGACTCGATATTTATAAACATTTTTTGAAAGGAACATTTTAATTTTCTGCATCATATATGAATAGTTTTCTTCTATATCTATCATGATTAAACTCCTAATATATACTTTTTTACTATATTATATTTTTTTGTATTTTAGGATTCCTCCCAATATATATCCATCCAAGATTCAACTATTTGATCACGAGGATGATATTCCTAGTTAAGATGCTTTGTCACATGGGATTGAACAAGAGTTAGCACCATCATATGGTTTACTGGTTATTCCAAAACCAGTTGAGGCACATCTACTGTTGTAATTATCTGTTGAGGAGGAATAAATGATGAGTTATTCTCATGAGTTTTGGTGGAATAGACCACCCAGGTTTTGGGGTTATCGAGACCCCACAGGTTGTTGAGATCTTACTTTAGGTAACCACTCATGTTTTCCACCTAGTTAAGATTCATGTAGACCGTATGGTAGTCCCCGTAATGACTCTCCTTTGGGTCCCTATTGGGTGACATTAGAGCCAGGTGAATCAGTCACATGATGAGAAAACATTGCCATTGACATACAATGATTGTATCTTCAAATAATAGTTATTTCAATAAATGTTATTATCAGAGAGAGTACGTGAGATTATACATCTATAGTAATGATGTATGTCCGCAGAAGACTACATAGTGAGGTATACTTGTATATTTTGATACTGTTTCAATATGAAATGAGATTAGTACATTAGATCTCAGACCATTGATATGTACTTTCACAAAGATATTAGGGCTTCATTCACATCCACTTTTATTCCCACCAATAATGGGATGATTTTGTGAGTCTTTTTGGAGGAGATGTTTCTATAAGAATAGAAACTGGTTGTGGGAGCTAGTAGTAAGAACATGGTATGTGGGACCTTTGAAGAAATAAGGGGATGGGAATCATAGGGATAATTGAATGACAAATTTTTCAATATGTGATCCCAGGAAAATATGTTAGCAATTTAGGGATCTCAGGGTGAATTGATTTAGCTAAGGGATTGTCGGTGTTCATCTTACGATGGTCAATAACATCTGGAATGGTATTGTCCAACCCATCATATAAGAAGCTGTTAGATAGTCAAGGGAGCAGCAAGACAGAGATAGATGAAAAATTCAAGTGCTTCGCACCTGGAATAAGATGTGGAAGCAGGGATAACAGAGTAGTGGGTGGTGGTGAGAGGATCGACCTTTTATGACCACCATGCCTAGGCGATCTGCACCAGCCTTTGGAAGCTGATGGACAAGGATGATCCAACTACATGTTATGGAGGCATATGTCCCTATGTCTATATGAAGGATATGATATATTATCTATGCCTTTTATGATTTTGATGTTGTATTTGTTATCAAAGGGTCTATCAATTACTTAAATTCGACTTTTTTTGTTCTATTAATGGATATTCTAGTTGATCCATTAGATTGACCATTGTGGTTGGAGCCATGAAATAGTGGTAACTCAATGTTTTAAAACTTTTCATGGAAATGAGGTATGAAACATTGAGGAGATAATTTTTATGGGGTATTATTATAGTTGCAATTATTCTGTATGAATTATTCTAATGTAAGGAAATTATATCTAGATTTCAAGGCCATATTGACTATTTTAGGCGAAGGATGTGGTGTGTCCACAATGAGGGAATGAGGTTTTCATTTGTGGATAAAATGGATACATTTTCTATTTAAGATGATATTAGTAATAGGAAATATATACAAATAATCACATGTTGGATAACATGATTCTTATATAATTAGATTCTTTGGGATATTAATTTAATACTGTGATGGTGGAGTATGAGGATGCCTTTCCTAAGGGCGTACCAAATTTACCACCCCATTGAGAGATTGAATGTTTTTATAGATTTTCATTCCATTAAGATAGAAATATCTACACCATAAAATTAGTGGGATCTTATATAGGATAGAAGGTTTAGTATGTATTAAGACTTGTATGTGATTGGATTTTTGAGACCCAGTGTTCCCCCTGGCCAACAACAGTGTTTTTTCAAATAAGGTGAATGGGATCTAGAGGTTATGTGTCAATTAAAATCACTGATTCTTGTGAACATGATGAATATATATACAATTTTGAGTATTTATTACCTCAAATATTATTTTAGATGGTTGATGGTTTCTAAATATTGAACTAAGGACATGTAATCAGTAAATGTGAGTACATGAATTAGATACATTATTGACTACATTCCGATATCGATATGGTCACTATGAGTAATTAGTGATGTCAGTAATCAACAATAACCCCCATAAAAGATCATGGGACTAATGAAATGAATCATTTTTCCATTCATAGAAATTTTTGGGATTCTCATAATAAATGAAATACTAGTGTATTTGGCATTCGAGGAGTAGCATGAGAGACACATGACGATGATCATGGACAAACATCGAGAGCACCAAATTTATGGGAATCTCTCTGAGTGTCACTCCTAAATTCAATGGATTCAATTTCTGGGAAACATCATCTCAAAGGCTAGAGTTTCAGTGGATCTGGAAAAGGTTGAGGCAGTTCTTTCTTGGGAGCCACCCAAGTTTATTACCACGCTATTGAGTTTCCTTAGGTTGGACAGGTACTATCTTTTTTTTATACCAAATGTATCTGGAGTTGTATCACCATTAACAACATTTAATAAAAAGGGTAATCATTTAATGTGGATTAAAAGGTTTCAATTATTTTTTTAGTAGCTGAGAGAGTGTTTGATGAGCACTCACATATTGAGATTTCTGAAGGATGATGTTATGTTACTAGTATTCAAAAATGCATCAAGGGCCAAAAATGGATGTATTTTGATGTACATTTTTGAAATAATTCCAAATGGTTCAGGATATTTGTAAAACCATGAGAATAACTATGTTACCAAATATTTTGACTTGTTAACGGTAACCTTGGAATTGAATATGTGACAAAATTACCGAATATGATAGAGAGTAATTGTTTACTATGAACATAAAATCATCTAGTATGTATTATATCAGAAGGATATTAGATAGGTACATAGGATATATATTGATTTCCTCTAGTTCTATAACTTCAATATTTTCTATACTCCTAGAAGAGGAATGTGATGGTAGAAACTCTCAGTAGAATATCATGTTCTTAGTTATTGTACAATGTGTTAGAGTAGTTTTCCTCATTTTAGTTATCCTTCATGGACTTGTATAGTTCTTCATATCTTCAGTCAATGGTTGTTACCCCACATCTTGTTATATTGTTTCAGGGATAGTCATTGTCAAGATACCTATGTTGAGACCTTACTTACTTGGATATCCATTAGATATTCTACCAAGGGATGTTATGAATGTGGGGAGAACACAATCTATTTCATAGGATGGATGATAGAAAATTGATTCTACAGTATGAGGAGTTGTAGGAGTTTCATAAATCCCCTTTGTAGGTACATCCAAAAATGAAAATAATACACCAGGACATATGATTTAAATGAAATATATGACATTCTATTGGGGGATAATGGTGTGAGGAGATCGTGAAAGGCTACCTAGAAAACCATAATTCGATAATCTCAGAGATGACTACTATATTTCATAACAATATAATTTACAATGTCCTCTTTCGATCCAGATTGGGAAAAATCCTTCAAACGTGACACATCAATTGTAATGGTGGTTGCAACTCCTCCAGAAGATTCCATTCGAGATTCAAAACATACAATTAATGGGATTTCATTTGTTGAAGCCCTAAAGGTCTTGGATCTACAAAGGACATCTTCATCGACACCCTTATTGATTTATAAACATGATGACAGAGGTTTTCTAGTTGACGCAGACCCCAAGGAACTACAATAGGGAGAACAAATGTGCATGTTTTCAGTTCTTGGCCGTATATCTTACCTTTAAGGCAATTATCGTTGTCATCTTGTGATATAAAACCATTATTGGAAATTTTTGGGGTTCAAACAATTTGAAATTAGTTTCACCTGGGAAAGGTTATTTCCATATTATAGTACATTCATAAGTGGAATTAGATCGAGTCTGGAAGAATGGAAATATACATCTACTGCCATGATTCCTTAGATTATCAGCATGATATTATGATTTTAATCATTTTATTAATATGAACTCCATTGTCTTGATATGGATTCTATTACATGGTCTATAGTGGTACTTTTGGATCCCCAAAATATTAAATAACCTCTAATATTGTATTATAGACCCCATGATGATCGACCAGAGAACACTGAATGGTGATTTGGGGAAATATGAAAGAGTCATGGTGGAAGATAACCATGAGTCAAAGTTACGACATATCATTGCATTCAATGTGATGTTATATAGGACTAAGTTTATAATTGAGTATGAAACTAATCCACCATTCTGTGGCTACTGAAAAATCATTTCTCATACTGTTATGAACTGTCGAGTGATAAAAAAACACCCCACAAATGAGAAGGGCTAGACAAAAATTAAGTGGAATTGGAAGGATGAGAAGAATGAATTAGAAAATGCTGAACTAAAAATACAGAAAAAGGAAAAATGGATTAGGAAGGGTGATGGATCATCTGTGTCAATGGCCACTCGAAAAAAATCATAGGCCGAAATGGTTGACTTGGATGAACTTTAGAATGAAGATATATCTATTTTTGATGAAATATCCTCCATTGTTCTAGATACTGTCATCTATCATATAAAAACTGATGACACTAGGCAAGAACTAAATGGAATGCAAAGCAGAAATCTGAAAATAGAAGCAGCACAATTTTTCATAAACCTGATAAAACCATTACAAACCTTTTAGATGATATGTCACTGGATCATTTGTTAAATGTTCTACCGGCAGTTTCAGAAAACTCAAATACATTTAAGCTGATGAACTCTGGTTCTAATAATACTCAGTCTACCAAATAGTCTATTTCTAGGAATCAACTAGCAAAATCCACCTTATGGTTTCTACTACTCACTTGGTGCGTAGTACCTGAAACTCCTAATGCTTTAACCAGAACGAGACTAATGTAGAGGGGCTTTGGGAACATACAGAGAGCCATGAATATCACTGCACTATTGAACAAGGGATTTCAAACATACTTGAAATAAAGGATATATGTGTCCCTTATCACAAGACATTTATATCTCCTACACATATCCATCAGGCTTCTATGAGAGACAACAACTCGGTTCATAGAATCTAAAACTCCCAATGCTGTAACTGAGAAAGGACTGATGAAGAGGAGATTCAGGTACCTATCGGGTGCATTGAATCCCAAAGTACTATTAAAAATGGGGCTATAATAAACTCTCAAATAAAGGTGTTATGCAGACCTACTCACAATATAGATTCTTCTCCTCCTACACTGATCATAAAAGACATCAAAAAGGAGTTACCTATTGAATTCAATGCACTAGATATGCACAGGAACCCCCAGATATTAACTGGGAAGGTCCCTCCCACCTATGAAAAAAAGTAATATAGTGAAAAATCACTATGAATACTTTATAAATATTCATCAGGAGGAGGGATTGGAAGGTATTAAAAATACTTATATCTCTCCTAACTCTTCCCTGAACATGCAGGAAAATAGTACAACACCGAACAAGGATTCTATTAAAAATTGTGAAAATATATTCTGGGAATGAAATCTGGAGGTAACAAAAATTATGGTCACAACCCCAAACATATGTATAAATTAATAGTTTTACTGTAATTTTCAGGTAATTTCCAACCCTAACCCCATGATAACATTTATTACCTTTTATTTACACATAAAACTATGTTTTTTCTATATCTGTGCCTAAAATCACCTTTTCTTCTGGATTTAATAGTATAGAAAAATATAGTTACAATTTTATAAGGGACACTTCTAATTATAGAAATTATGATTATTAATGGGTCCTTTCTCATATCTTTTTAACTAATCCACATATTCATAATACAGATTCTCAATCATTGATATGTCAAGTTAAATTACTTGATAACACATTCGTCCTTACATTTGGGTATTTATGTAATAGATATCAGGATAGAATAACTCTATGGAATAATATATCCACCATAAACAACAAAATTCAAGCACCTTGGATCATAATTGGTACTTTAATACCATTCTCAGACCCAGTAAAAAACTGGGACACTTTAAATCCAATATCTACACTAAAGGGTTCATGTTTTTTATTGATGTCAGAAACCTTGTGTAGACAAATCATGTTGGTGAAAAATAAACTTGGTATAGAAAACAACATAATAGTGTCTTAGCAAGTAAGGTGTATAGTTCATTCAAAAATTTCATGGGCCATGATAAATGAAATACTATCTCTAGTATCACCTTACCTATGCTAAATTCTTATCATCATCTAATTCTGGTGAGTCTAGAACCAGGAGATAAGAAGCATATATTTCATCTTAAGTTCAACAATCCTTGGAACATTGTTCTAGATTTTAATAAAATTTTAAAATATATGTGGAATTCAATTCACTCAAATGAATCATGAGAATCTAATATGAAGCAAAAACTCATAAAATAAACTAATTCAATGGTGGAAAGATAGACTCCAACAAAATGCTAATGAAATTAACACCCTATATCATGACCATAATCAAATCCAAACAGGCCCAACCCATTATAAATTTACAATGGATCAAACTCCAGTAATTTAGATTAGTAATAAACTTAACTCACATCTAGTCGTAAATGAAAACCTCAGGAAACAAACACATAAAATCATTTGGTGCAAAGATGGTGATAGAAATACTACATTATTTAAAGCTATACAACTAGCTAGAAAGGATAGTAAAATTCATTCATTACATAAAAATGGGGATAATATCATTGATAATGAATAGACTTTGGCCAATCATGTCACTAGCTACATTAGTAATGTTTTTAATTTCCCTACTCTAAATAAGGACATGAAGCCTGGCATCATTCCCCTCTGAGATGGGGATAGGGATAATGACATATGGAATAGTATTCCAATTGAGCATGAAATTAAAGAGGTGGTTTTTAGCTTAAACCCTGATAGTTCCCCTAGCCCTGATGGATTCACTAAATTTTTTTTAACATCATTAGTACGTTGTTTTCAATGATGTTGGTCACCTAGTTAGATACTTTTTCACTAATGGGTTCCTCCCTTATGGTATAACTGCCCAATTTCTTACCCTCATTCCTAAAGATGACAATGCTTCTAAAATTCGTCAATTAAGGACAATTTCTCTTATTAGCACCTTATATAATATTATTCCCATGCTTTTAGATATGAGAATGACCCCTATTTCCATAAAAATTATATCCTATATGAAATTTGGTTTTTTTAAGGGGTGAAATACCCAGGATTCTATATCCATTGCCTCTAAAAGTACTAAACTGTTAAAAATTTATCAAAGAGGGGGAAGTGTTTCTATTATTATTGATATTAGGATATCATTTTATATAATTGATTTGAATTTATTCTTCAAAATCCATTCTCTCTTTGGATTTAATGATACTGTTATCAACAATATAAAAACACTTTTTAACACCGCTCACATTTTTTTCTAATCAATGGTACCCCAAAGATATATTTCACATGTAAAAAGGCTTCTAGAAAAAGTGACCCCACCCATACCATCCTTTTTATTGTTGTTGAAAACTACCTCAGGTAACTCATAACTGATTCTATTAATTAGGGTACATTAAAATCCATATTTGCCTCTAAAACATTAATTATTCCCTGACATATTTTATATTCTGATGATATTATTTTATTAATCCATGAGAATAAGTAAAATATTTATACACTCAAGGATATCCTCTCACACTATGAGGATGTCTCTGGTCAATCCATAAATTGGAGAATGTCTTCCATTTTATTTAGCCAACATTACCCTACTATCAGAAAAAATGATGTGATAAGTGAACTAGAGATAAATGAAGGATTATTTCCTTTTACCTATATTGGGGTACCCATATTCTGGGGAAATTCAATAAACACATACAACCTCAACATCATTGATCAAATCAATAACCAGATATCCTCCAGGAAGGGAAAAAATATTTCTATAGCAGGTAGAATTTTCATTATTAAACTCAGCATTGTCTCTAAAATGCTATACTCTATGATGGTGTACAAATGGCCCATTGATATAATTATAATGATTAATGGAAGAATAAAAAAAATTGAAGCAGCAGTACTCTCAAAATAAAACATGTCATTGTTTCCTAGAAAACTTGTTCCACTCTCATTTATAATGGGGGGCTTGGCATTAATATCCTCAAGCATTTTAATGATGACCTACAAGATAAACATACTTGGAATATTTTGAGAAAAAACTGTCTAACATATGAGTTCCTTCATGGTATATTTTATAATACCCTTAGGAAGAGAAAGTATTATTTTATGGACCCATCAATATGGCCTTCAATCAAGCATAGTTTCTAAAAAAAAATATATCTCATGGGATATTCAATGGGAATTCCAATATTCTATTTTGGTAAGATAACTGGAATATAATTCCTCTATGTACCATGAAATACCCCATCCCATTCTCTATAATTTCTAACATAACTATAAATAATTGTGTGGACTCTCTTGAATTTGATATACCTAATGAAATCTCTTTTATTATCAACAACAACACTTTTGTTTACACTAATGATTTCTTTGTCTGGGAACCAGCTCATATTGGTCTTATAACCTCTAAACATTACTATATTAATAATGTCACTACCAACAATAAAAAAATTTCCTTGTTAAAGAATTAAAAAAAATGCTATATTAGACCTTGAAATCCCACCCTATTTTGTAAAATTTCTCAGAATAGGCTACCTATAGATTGAAATTTTCTGATCTGTGGTATACAACATTGTTCTAAATATTCCAAATGTAATCTACATATAAAGGACACATACATCCTATTACTAGCTTGTGCAACTAGTTTAGATTTATGGAAATACAATTTTTGCATATTTGGCCTCATATGGATAGGATTCGACTCTATCGGATCACAACATCCTAGATGCGGTACTATAAATTCTTCTCCACAAATATATTAGGTATTTAATGCTACTATGGCTGAAATGTTTTGACTTATTTGGTATGAAAGAAATTCAACTATGAACAAAAATATTACTTTCAATTTTTGTGCAGTACAATTAAAAATTCACTCTGAGATCAAGGAAGCTAGAATAATGAAAATAGGGACTTTCCACAACTCAATGAATTGTTTCTACATCCTAAGGATGATTGGGGTTAGTGGATGGTATAATATGGCCAGAGGTTTATTTGATGATTTCTAGAAACCATATATTCCTAGATGAATAAAAACTAATGTAAATGATGCATCAAAAGGAATCCATAGACATGTTTTCTATGACATCATATGAAGAGATCACAATGAAGACATTCTGGGATTATACTATGGTTCATGTGGTCATGCCTCCTCCCTTGACGAAAATATGTATAGTGTCATCAATGGAGTAGATTTGATACGGAAACAAGGATGGAACAATTTTTCGATTGTTATTGATTCATCAACCATCATTCAAGATCATAGACATGGAACATCTCACTTAGTATGGGCCCTTATGGCTAAATGGATTGATTGCCTACTAAGCCTATCATGACTCAATCACATCATCACATACACCTACACAGAAGCGAATAAGGTGGCAGATGGTCTTACCAATATGGGTGTCGACAGTAGTAGTACGTAAAAGGAGAAACTACCTACTGATCTCACAACTCTTTCAAAAAATTAGTGTAATAAAACCCCCACCATCCTACTTTTGTAAGTCTTATTATTTTTTAATTTTGTACCTTTAAAAAATATGATGTAAATTTTGGTGGCCAGGAATAAAGAAGGGAGTTCCAAATATTATCTCTCAATGCCTCACTTGTCATAAGGTCAAGGTAAAGAACTAGGTTCCATTGGAGATAACTCAACCCAAGGAGGTGGAAGAGTTAAAATTTGATTGAATCTATATGAAATTCATGATGGTCATACAATGTACATCTATGGGGATCGATGTCATCTAGGTGATCATAGATTGACTAACCAAATCATCCAATATCATTGATATTTTAAAGTAGAGTTTAATAGAGATTTTGGGACACTGCTACATACATGAGATAGTATGAACTCATGGAATTATGTAGATAATAATCTCTTACAATGATTCTCTCTTAAAATATTAGTTATAGAGAGGATTATCAGAAGCCTTTATAACTCAGTTACAGTTGAGAAAGACATTTCAATCCAAGAATGACGGCTAGATATTTAAGATCATTCATGTATTGTAAGACTTGTTTTGGGATTATTGTTAGACTTTCGACATAGTTTGGAGGATCAATTACCCTTGATGGAGATCACGAACAACCAAACCTACCATTTCACCATTGGTTTGGTACTATTAGAGGCATTTTATGGGTGACCCTATTGGTCAAAACCTTGTTGTAATGATCTTGGTGAGTCTTCACTCATCAGCACAGAATTGGTGTGATATAATACATAGAAGGTGCATATCATCATGTAGTGGAGGAAAACAAAACAGATCCATCATATGTATTAGGTGGACCGATGATGTTGACCTTTAGAGTATGAAGAGGGAGACTATCTTCTCCTAAGAGTCTAACCATGATGTTGATTTAATATATTTTATATTGTTGAAATTTAACTCCAAAATACATTGGTCCCATCCAGATACAATGTATAGTTATTGAGGTGGGTTAACACTTAGCTATACTACCACATTTGGATTAGGTACACGATTTCTTCCATTTGGATCATAACAGAAGGTACATGATTGATACATCACACGATTTTGACTAGAGAGTGTGTCACATTGAGGATGAATCTTACTTTGTAGAGTACCAAATGGACATCAAGGATCAACAGGAGATTATCATTCATGTGTGTTCAATTCCCATTATGGTATTCTGATGGTGGAACTAGAATCTTCAAGAGAGAAACTAGGAGAAGGAGACCACGATTCGTTCAAGTACCCACATCATTTAGAGTGTTTTTCTCATTTTTTGGAAAAAAACCATAATAAGGATAGAAACTAAAGTCTATTATTTTCAACATGATACTTTTGTATATTGTATGTATTAATTTCAAGGAAAAACATTGATACAATGCGCGATTATGAGGCTTAGTGTGCCCGGAATAAATTTTTATAACATATTAAATACATTAAATATCGTAACAACTAATTTTTCCAAAAAAATCAGATAAATCACAAATTGTGGAAAAATCATAAATGTGTGGTCACATAAGAGTTATGAAAAAAGAATTAACCCATGGTGAAAAATATCCTTTTTCAATGAGGGTTATATATGAAAACGTAATTGTGAGAATAATTAAATGAGATAAATTAAATACCTATTTGTTTTATTGTATATTATGCAACAATGATTTATCCATTAAATTCATGGTTATAGATTTGTCTCATGGATGGATAATTATAAAATTGAGATAAAGAACTAATATTTGAGAGATATTATTTTTGAACAATGATGGATAAATATAGGATCGTGGATCATTGAACCAACAAACTTTTAGGATCTCTTCAACGATAGCAACACAACTAATCTACATCAATGAATGAAAAAACTCTAGGAAATAAGTTGTGATTTTTGATTTCCATCCTATTATTTAATCCCAAAAGAATACATATAAATTCAAGGAACTAAAATTATTGTAACATCTATTGTATATTTTATTTAAATTAATTTTTTATTCATCTGATTATTTCTTCTTTGTTCTTCCACTACTATGAAAATAGATTGAGGCCAAATGAACAACATTATATTTTTGTTCCTCATATATTCTATCTCATGTATTTTGACCCGATTTTCTTGTTGTATGATCATGGTCAATCTTTATGGAGGTTGGATCATAAAATACATTGTTCCTAACCATTGCAAAATTGTTCGTTGGCATTGTGGATCAAAACTGTGGGTGTGGAACATGATTCTGTCCGTAGATAATGACCAATGGTGAAGTTTGGTAGATCGATGGAGAAATGGCCTTAATCTTGGTTACTTTCTTCATCTCTGGTGGCTCATGATGTTCTCAACAATGGGGGTGTTTTCCCATTATGTTTGGAAGAATAATTCTTACGATCTAGTTCATGGAGGCTCAGTCGACAATGATCCAGAATATATGTAGTGTTTCATGTAGGAAATCAAGGTTGAAGTAGTGTACGAAGAATAAAAGAGTAGGAACTATAGATATGGAATGTAATAAGAAACCTGACATGTAAATAATAATTATAAACCATGTAGGGACCATTTAGTGGAGTCTATGGCATTGTAATGAAGATTATGAATATACAACATGTAACCCCAATTAAAAGGTGTGTGACACATTCTGGGTGGCTTGATGTGTACATCATAGAGTTCATCAATGCTAATATAAGTACATGACTATATGGTACAACATGTACTTGTACACAAACATGATTTATCATGAACGAGCTGGAACATAGAAACGACCTCAATACATAGACACAACCAAGGAAATTTTTCATGACACTATGTATCGCTACATGTTATGTACTACATCTACATGCTGTGTATATGGAGATGACATGTCCTGGGAGGGTATTGATAATGGGTAGGCATGTGGAAAGTAGAACACACCATGTATCCCTGGTACATGTTCTGTACACCCTTCATTAGATTTTTTGTATCTTAGTTTTCTTAGTTTGAACTAATACTATTTTATTACATTCCACTGGTCTTTTCCCACGAGGGTAATGTGTCTCAGTAAATCCATATCACTAGATTGTAAAACCCTATATAGTTCAAGTCTCTGATTGAGTTATGGTGTCCCTCCATGAGATTGGAGTGATATCCTCTATCATCATTTGTTCCCTAGATGGAGTTTGTGGAATTTACATGACCTCCCTATGTAGGGGTTTGATCCTCTATATAGTAGGTTGTATCGTTATGGTTTGTGGATTCACTTATATATGATCTCTTACATAGTGGTTTGATCCAGATTGAGTTCATGGTGTCCCTAACTAGTCTACGATGTGACCCATGTCTTTGAATGAAAGTCTTATTAGACGAATTCATGTGTGAGGCCTAGTGAGATATACCTCTTCATAGAGTTACAATAATGAAATGATTGGTCAGTGAGTGGATTATCACATAATACATGTTTCATTGAACATAATCTAGTGGATTTAAGTATGTTGTGAGTAGATGGTTATTTGATACCTATACTAAGTATATCTGGGTGTTTCTATTATAAATTATTATTATATATTTTATTGAGATTGCTATACATGGTGAATTGTGTTTTGTGATTTGTAGGTGTCCCACTGAGTATAGTTGTACTCACAAAATCATGGGATATTCCCACACGTGGCGTTTCTTATGAAAGCGATGGTCAATTTGGCGGGGTCATAAGATGATAGAGAGTAGGTGGAGGATTTATGGACCATGACATTCCATGTTTTTTGGGTTCTTTTTTAACTTTATTCATATCTCGTTATGTTGGATCGACTCTTTAAATATTTTGGTTGGGTATGTGTTTGTCCCCCTTTTCCATTTTTAGTAGATCTCTATCCTACTATGTTGTGGCATCAAAGATGTATGCATTCATATATTTAGTTGTTTTACATTTAAATATTTTTTGGTCTTAGCGATTTTTTCATCTATATCGGTAAATTAGGAAAATGCCACTCATTTGTGGGATATTCATACTAGGTTCTAGTCGCCAGCCCTAGGCGAATGTGATTTAATATTAGGGTATTCATGGGTTTGACCTCATCGGGTAGGGCAGTTACATTTCCTCTCCAAAGGACATTTTTTTGAATTTTTTTAATGAATCCCTTCTGATTGTGAATTTATTTCAATTTGATATGATTCATTGATAGTATTATAATTATTTTTATATATCATTTATCAATTCATGTATAAGGGTAGTCATGTTTATATTTCAAATGAACCATTGAACAATTATTAATTTTAGGAAAAATAATAAAATTACATGGAAATTACTTTTATCTAATGGGTATATATACCTTTCAATTAGGACTCTTTATATTATATTTCTAGGCAGAAACCCAACATCTAATATGTGTCTACTTATTAGGGGTGTTTAGGTTCTTCTAAAAATGATTATCGTCTTTTTAAATGTCATGGAGTTTATTTTTCATTAAAACTCATACCTGGTTCTAAAGATATTCAAAATACATCAAATATAATATTTCAATTATATATGTATGAATTAAAGAATAAAATCCTAGATAACTATGATAAATGACTAATTTTTTATATGTTCATCACCATGGGGTGCACTAGTTTTTCTGATTCATGAATATGGATCTATAAATCTGAGTCTACATTTATTATAGATAACATAATAAAATAACTTTAGGGATCAAGTTTCCTTTACCTTGTATTAATGATTTTATTTCATAATTTATGTGGATATCATAACTTTTACATGATTTATATTTGAATAGGATAATATAATTTTATGGTCATGATTGAATACATACTGAAGCCAGCCTTCCATACTTAGTATATATCAATAAATATATATTGTTTCCATTTGGTTTTTTCAAATTCCCCTTTTATATTCATGGATTTAATGAATAGTGAAACAATAGATTACATTGATTGTTTTATGGTAGTACATATAGATAATATTCCTATATATTCATTGATTAATGAAGAGCATTAGGACCCCTGAGATTTCTAATGATAAACCATAGGAAGGAGAATTTATATGAAAAATTCAACCAAGTGTAAATTTGTTTATACTGTTTTATTCATCAGTCATATAATCTCATTTGAGGGTATTTTGGTGGATACTTCAATGAATGAAGTCATTGAGAAATGGACCATAACAAACAAGGTTATTGAGAACCATTTTATCTTTGGGTAGTAGGATATTATAATTTATTAAAAAATATTTTCTTATCGAGTTCTAGTCCAATCACCTGGGTAACTCATAGGGGATATATTTTATTTGGGTAGGTGAATATGAGAAAAGATTCAAGGAACTGAATATAAGAGTATTTAGCACACTTGTGCCTACATTACCATATAGAGAATAAGTATATGCAATATATATTGATGTATTGAAGAAGAAACTAGGATATGTTCTCATGATGTATAATATTTTCTTAGATTATGATGCATTATATATGAAGTCCCATGAAAAAAATTACCCAAATAGTGATTTATAGTAAGTAGTGTTAATTTTTAAGTTATTGATTTTATGAAATTGTTTCTATGGAGAATAATGTGATATATATACCAATCATAATATCCTAAAATAATATATTCAATCAAAAAGAAATAAATACACTATTGAATATTGTGTGAGATGATTAATGATTATGACTACTAATTAAATGACCACCTTTGTAAGGAGAAAAAGGTAGCATATTCTATGAGTCAAAGGGCCATGTCAGTTTATCTATGGTGAGTATAATAAATGATATATTGTTTTTTGATTTAGAAATAATATATTAAGAAATCATGATAGTGGGGGAGAGATTATATCTATCTCAAATTAATATCTTACCATCTATCCTTGTATGGATTGAAGACACACAGAAGGAAGATATATATTTGAAATATGATGTTGAAAATGTTCATAAGAATAGCCATAATTATAATTAAATGATAATGTTTATGAAATTGGTTTATTTTTTATCCGTATTATATTTTAAGAAGGATCTATTGGACATGGCTCATAATCCTCTAATAACTATTTATAATGGAAGTATGATAATATATTCAAATTTGGTCAGGTATTTATTCTAGGAAAAAATTAATGAAGATATTTTAGATTATGTATATAGATGGTATGACAAAAAATTAGGATTTAGAGACAAAACAATAAAGGGATGGTAAACCATTTCATATAATAGAATTGAAATGGGATAAAATCACAAATGATTTTTTCATTAAACTCCCATATATTCCTAAAGTCCATAATGGTATTTGAGTTTTAGTCGACCACCTTACAATGTTTTCACACATAATTTATTTGAAATAATATTTCTCTCTCGATAAAATTTTAATATTATAAATTTCTAATGAGAATATTTTCATGAATTGACACAATCCATTGTATCGATTCATGGTTTTGAGGTCTAAAATTTTTATCTTTAAAATGATTCAACAGAATCAAGATACAATCTTATTTTTCATCACATCATATCATAATTGAATGGATTGTTTGTATGAAGGAACCATTCAATCCATTTTGGATATATTGAATCCATATTCTCTATATTTCAAGGGAGGTTGGGATCGAAAAAATCCTCTAGTTTGGGGTTCTTACAAGAAATACCTTTCACTCAATGATTCTATTTATTCTTATGAGTCCCACTATGGTATAATGTTAAGAACTGAAATTTTTATTGGAATAATTTTTTGAAAAAAATCTATTAGGATCAGTGAAATATGAGTAAATTTAAAATATTGTAAGATTAATTCAATACAAAATAATACCATAATAGTGTAAAAAAATTATATTTACAATAAATGATGTGATCAAAAAGTTGATGTTAGCTAAATGGTATTTATTTTATGTTATCCAAGGTGGAAGATTATGATATTTGAAATTAATGGAATGGTTAACCCCAGTTATATTGACCCCTTTGAGATTCTTGATTGTGTACGGACAATATCTTCTCACTTGGAGCTTCTTTTAAATATCTGTAATGATTAAAATGCATTCCATATATATATCTCATAGAATTATATATTAAAATTTACATATATAATATATTCTATGTTAAAATTAATCAATATTGATTGATCCTTTAATGAAAAACCGTTAGAAATATTGGATCTCATAGATAATGTACTACAAAATAAGATTACTTACTCTTTAAATTTATGAGGTGGAATATTACATTATAATGTGATACATGGGAACATGAGGATGTGGTGAAACTAATATATTCAAAAAATTATTATTGTAGAAATTTTTAAGGAAAATTAATTTTACGGGGTGTAGAATATAATACCATAAACTTTTATGAAATATTTCTTTTTAAATAAATCTCTTTGGTAGCATGGGACTCATTCAAACCTGACTCTAAATGAAAAGTAATAATGTATACGAAAATTAACTATCCATTAAATTCTAATTAATGATTGGAATGACCAAATATAAATATTATTAATATAGGTTTCATTAAAATAAAATATAGTTTTAGAAAAGAGTAATTATTCTTTAAAATATATTTTTCATTAAAATTGTTTATGATGATTTTTATTAGAAAATAATATATTTAGTTTTTTGAAATATTTGAGAAAATATTTCAAAAAATTAATTTTATTTTTGAATCCAACATTTAAATTTTTTCTTAGGCATAATATTTTATTGTTTTCATAAATAAGTAATTTTTGAATGAACTGTGAAATACTAACTTCTGGTAAAATACTGTGCTTTTTATTTTTGAATTTATAATGTCCAATTTTCTTAAAAATGTTTTATTGGTAAATTTATTTCATCTATATTATTATAAATCGAATTTAGGTCATTGGAATAAAAATTAGGATTATTTTTTTATACTACCTTTTTATACTTAACAATACTTTTTCTTTGGAAAATATGTTTTTCATTCAATTGTAAGATGAACTTTAAATTAAATTATAAAAATAATCTAAATTAAATGATATTGAAATATTTTATATTTTGAATAAAAATAATTTCTATTATTTAATAATTTCAATTTTCCTTATTTTTTTAAATAATAGTAAAAATAATCAATATCATTTAACATGGTGAAAGGTAAAACAGGTTTATTGGGGGTTAAACATAAAATATATGTTTTTAAATGATATAAAAAATTTACTTATTTCTATTTAACAAAAAAAATTGTCCTCATATAATATAAGGTTCTCAAATATTCAATATTACCATCATTTTTTCAAGATAATGAATTTATGTTATCTTAAAATGTTGAAAACATACATGTGTGTCACTCACCAAAATTATATAAGGGAACCTCCTCCCCTCACTAATTCAAACATATTATTTAATTTATATTGACCATGGCCTAGAAAATATATTCAAAAAATCATTATTCACATTTTTTATCTACTATTATTTCCAAATAAAAAACCCTATGGTTTATAATAAGTGATTCAGTCCATGTTTTTCTAAGCAGATACAATATTCTTCAACTAGATATTTCTTTTTTTACGTTTTCTTTTAATGCGTTAAATTATTTATAAATAATTTTAATATAATAAAATTATTATATAGAATAAAATTATATGTTATTATTTTCATGGAAAAACAATTATCTATCAAACATTCCATCAAACGGGAAAAAACTATTGCTCAATCAATTGGGTAACGATTACATCACTCGCACATATGTCATTACTACAACCTCCGTGAAGTGGTGTGATTTATTTTATAATCTTCATTATATTAAGGTTATTATGAACACATGTAATGAATATATAATATATAATAATGGTCAAATAATGGTAAATTATCATTTTCCTTTCTTTCATTCCATCCGTTGAAAAGTGAAATTAGTGTTCATGTGTGCGTATGACATACCATATTCATGAAATGTTTCATTAATTCGTATATCTCTATACATTATGAATGAATAAAATATATACATATATAAAAAAATATAATATTATTATTATGATGAAATTTTTTCGTATAATTTTACTATGATCAAAATACATGTATTAAAACTATAAAATAGAATCTCTCTTGAAAAAAAGAAACAGTTAACCCAAGAAATGAAAATTTAAAAAATAATTATTAATAAGTGGATATTTAAATATTATATGAAGATCATATTGATATTATAATTAGTTATGTGATTATTTTTTAGAATAATTATTAATTTAAATTACTCACACATGTTGCTAGAGTGATTTCAAAGGAATTTTATCTTGAGGTTTGGAATTTTTTTCTCCCTTTTTGTTCTGTCAGACACATGAAATATTCACCAACTATTTCTATAATGTTTCTTTTGTAATACCCATTATTTATTTTTTTTAGTATACTGATTGAAATTATAGTTATATTTGTATCCATTTAAAGTCATATCTTATATAATGTTTTCATCTCAATTTTCTAAAGTGGTATGGGGATTGCTTTATGATCCCAGAGTATATCATCATTGTTTATGATCATGGTTTAGATGATGAAATCCTATGATGTAACTCAATATATGATTATAACAGTTATTCTCTTCTATTTTTTTCTAAATATTAAATTTTTTTCATTGCATTATCATTACTTATTTACAGAATATAAATAAATAAAATTTTAAAAACATCCATTATTTAACTCTTTGGTCATAAATATTTTTTCTTCAGTGCCCATAACTTGTAAAATCGTTTTTCGTAATATTTTTAAAATCATTATAGGGTTTATTAAATTCAATCAAAAAAATTTTAGATGATTTAAAAAAAGGTCTAAATAGAATATTATTGTCTTTTTCAGAATATGACACTTTTTACATTTTACTAAATAAATGAAATAAACCAATGTTTTACCCTATAAAGTAAGAATAAAATTTCCCACGGTAATGACGAAAAAAGGATTTTATGATCCCATTTTATAATTAGATGTTCCATTTAAATAAAAATTATTTTTTAATATATTTGATTTTTAAAAATAATTAACTTCAATGTGAAAATTTCATTTTCCTTAAAAAAATATTCAAAATGACAATTTAAAATAACAATTCATCTAATATGACAGCATTTGCTGTTAATTATGTTTATTGGGGATATGGTCTAATAATTACAAACTTATTCTATATCGATATGTTCTATAATGATGATATGTTTATTAAACCCATTTATTTTATATACGTGAAAATATGATAAAGTTTTTAAATAGTTATGAAACAATTTTTATTTGGAAGTGATATGATTCCAGGATTTGATGAATTTTGTATGATCTTGTGGATGAAATATGTATGGTTTTCAGTATTTTATGGGTGGTCCTGTAATTATATATCCATATAATAAAATATTTAAATTACTATATCTAATTATTGAATTAATGGAAACTAGTTGATGTTCTTGATTTGAAATCAGAAATAAGTCAATGTTATTAATCTATTATGTGAAATAGTTATTTATGTTCAATCTATAATGATTTTATGGAATCAGTATTTAACACTGAAATATGAAATAGTTTCTATATTTATTTTTTTCTACACTCTTAGGAAATGAACTTATGGTTCATTATTTATTAGTGAGGAATTTTAACTCTAATGATTCATGTATGTTTAAATGGTAATGCATTATGCCATGAATCTTGTTTGTGGTATTTTGACAGATTCGTAATAATATTTCTAGGTTATGGTCATGATCTTGTATCTTTATGCATATTAGATAATTTCAAAATATAATCTACATCTATATCTAATTTTTCTCTTTAATGGGTATTCGAGATAATCATTTTCGATAATACCTTTCCCCGTGTTATAAATAATTTTTTATATAGGGTTTGACTATATCGATTACTATAACAGAATATCATTGTGGGTTATTTTAATGATCATCAGGGAAATAAGAATATTTTATATCAACTACCCAATGTCACTAAACCATTATGTTCCTTTAGTGTGTATTTATTAATTTTATTTAATATTCCTATGAAATGATTTAATATATATATATATGAAAATATTGGGTCTATATACTATATTTTTACCTAGCCCATTGATACAACTGAATCATGCCCCCTTCCCCCTAAAGGTACCCTTCTAGTTCCCATATTGTGGTAAGGGAGATAATGATTCTTAAACCCACTTCCAATAGATTATGGGTTTTTTAAAATTAGTCTAGGAATATCGTAGAATCAAAATATAGGAATTACACTCAAATATAATAGCATGAGATAAATGGTAGAAAAAACTAGAAGTTCTAGCTCAATATAGAAGAATAATTAATTCTTAGATTGATCAACAACCAACTCATGGAGACCTAAAAATATATAATCAATATATATATGGTGAGTATTGTCTGAATACTTACTATTTTACTCCCTATATCATTTGGTATAAAATTTATTATTACAATACTAAATCCCAATCGACATGAAGTGATGTTAACTCATCACCTTAGAAATATTAACATATTCCTAGGATCTCAATGGATCTATCTAACAAAGTATATCATAAGAGTAATCATATAATATAATATCAAAAGTTAGTTCCATGTTATCACATCCCTAGTGGGTTTAATGTTCCCCAACATCACACTTATTTGTATTGCTATCTCTAAAAGTAATCTATCAGGAAGATATATGGGATAATTTATCATACCATTCACTCAATGAAACACATCGTCTCGTAACATTCTTTGAATTTTGTGAATATAATCATTTCATAATGTACATTGAACATTTTGACTCACATCATCTAATAATCTTATACAACAAATCCTATAAGTAACGAAGTAGTTTCTAGGATCAACCACAAACTGTATGTCCAATTCAATATTTCACATAGTGACCCTATACATATTGACTACTATGAGTGGGGAGGAATCAATGGATTATTATTTATGAATTCACATCTTTGAATTTATCCTCTAAAAATTGTTTAGGTTCTTGATACACACAGTATTATCCCCAAATTTCACCCAACGTACGGTTTTATAATAAATATACTAACACATGTATTTACGCAGTTTGACATAAAACTCATCTTTTTGATGTATTAGATAGATCGTCATTATATATTTGATACTGATAAACAATATATTGCACCCC
Organism: Viscum album; assembly: GCA_963277665.1. Classification (NCBI taxonomy): domain Eukaryota; kingdom Viridiplantae; phylum Streptophyta; class Magnoliopsida; order Santalales; family Viscaceae; genus Viscum; species Viscum album. The sequence continues at coordinate 1,488,230,396 of OY728129.1, forward strand.
TAGACTATCCTTGTCAAATAAATAAAGAGTCACACTATATTCATCCAATTGCAACACCAACTTGATGAATTATCACTGTATCTAACACCAATGAAAAGAACCCATCACTTCTTCCATCAACAACTAAAATACATCTTTATTGCTTCTAGATCCAAATGAAATAATTATCTATTCTTTTATCCCAAATTTGAATCATTCTTCTATTCGTCTACTTTTATCCTCAACAGTAATGATATTTATCCTTCTAGAAGATATACATCTTCCACGAGCCTTCATAATTAGGTTTAATCAAGAATAAATCATTAAGTTCTTCAAATGTTGTTTCGAAGAATCTAGTAGTCTAAGAAACACCTTTAAGGTCTTGAATGATATTGATTCTCCTTGGATTATTTCAATACTAAGATATGTCTCATTCAAGGAACTCAATGCTTTGTCTCTTCCCTTCATCCATTAATGGAAATTATTGAACTCTCAAAATTCAAAAATAATTTTCAAGAGTTGAACAACAATCTATATAACTTATATATATCATTTATATTCATAAATAATAATAACACGACTATGATCCCCATTATTATCATATTAATTTTCCATGAATATGGAAATTCTATGGTCATAGAACAATTATACATTCCTTAGTTTAATTTTTTTACTAAATCACAAAATAACTATTTAATTATAATGAATATTATTTCATATAGAATTACCAGAAATTATTCCTCATTTAAAATCTAGTTCAAATACCTCAGATTCTATTTTTTTCCACTCCTTACCTACGAGTATTTCATAAATCCAATGACACTGAATAAAATAATGACATTATAAATATGAGAATTATTTAATAATTAAAATCATATAACAACACCTCTTAAATGTTATGTTAATTATCCACCAAATCCTTCAAAAATTATTCATACTCAATATCTAATTAATTCATATATACTCATTTATTTTTAATGATGTTAATATATGACTAATTATTTTTATTTATTTATCTTATCATTATGCCATTCATCAACTATATATGAAATAAATTTCTATAATTAATTCATTTATAAATTATCTGATACATTCATTCATCAATTAGATATCAAAATTATTAACATATTTCTCTTATTATAGTATGAAAAATTATGCCATATATTTCATCAAAGAATCAAATTCTTTTTCTTTTGTGATATTATAACTCATATTAACAAAATTATCTACTAAAATTCACTTTTTCCCATCCTTGATCAATTCACATGAACATTAGAACATATGTATTCATGGATTAATAATTTTAACTCAATATCTAAACTCTCATATAGAACATACTCTATGTATTTCACCACAAATAGCTTCATCATTGTTCATGGTAAATGCATGGGAAAGAATCAAGAGATGAACATAAAATGAATATTTTATTTAGATAGTATATTATAATGAACTCACATTACAAATTGGTAGTACCATATTTGAAGATATAATTCCATGTAGTAGAATACATTTTCTAGCATTAGCATGTGGTTATTAGAGGTAGCATCATAATTCTATAGGTAACACCTTATACCAGGACATATAATGGGAATCCTTGAGGTATAATCTAATGTCTACTAGTATCTATATCTTATTATTATTGACAATGTTATATTACTTCATGAATACTCTTATTCATGTCTCTATATGCCCTTATTAAATAGCCTTTACAACGCTCTTAACCTAGAATAGGTTATCAAATACCCTATTGTTGGTTGAAAACAACCCTTACGACTGTTTTTGTACCCTCGCACAACCCCCACCATAAAATGAGCACCATTACATAGTTTCCCAGATTACCTTTAACGACGTATTGTAAATATCAATACACACTTACGCAGGTCTGGTATATTTCACATTACCCTTACGTAACACGTGGACCACCTTCACATGGTCTTCTTTAGCCATATATAGGTAGTTACATACATTTTTTAGGCCACAATAGTTTATTAGAACCTATTTTTAGCTATTACAATCTTTTGGATATACATATGGGAGTTGTTAGCACACATACCCAGTTGTATACATGACTTTTATACCCATATGTGAGAAACATGTACCAATATGTGAATTTCTTATTCCTTTTTGTGATCCTGGTTAACCTTTTTTAGGTACCCATATATCCATAAACATAATTGAAAACACCATTATACAGACTAGAATTAAATTTATATAGTTTAAGGTATTTATGACTCACACATACACAAGTAATGAAAATGAAAATTCACCATTAAATAGGTAGAAAATTTAACTGAAAATCAAATTGGTCCATCTCAACCACCATAGGATTAATTCCATATCCTTTCCAACATCAATAACATAAATAATAAATGTTATCATCATCAACCAATAGTTTTTATGAATTCAATTGTTGATCATTAATTCAATAATCGCATTTACGGGGATAATTTACCATGAATGACATCTAGTGAAATTAAATGAATTTAATCCAATTATTCAAGTATGACCACATTCTCTCAAATAACAGAGCACATATTTAATCATCCTTTACAATAAATACAATACTTAAGCTCAATAATCTCATTTTTATATTTTTCTTTATATATATTCATTTCAAAAAATTAAATATTTTTTCTCAAATATTTTACCCACATTAACAAAATACAAATTTAAAGGATAAATGGGGGTATTATCATATATTCTACTTATGAATAAATAATTTTTTATACTAATTTTATTTTTTTAATGTTATTGAGATACAAAATATCTATATTAGAATAATTCCTTTCGGTCTACTCTATGTCAACATGGGATAACCGGTTATAGGTAACAAGAGAGATAAAAATGTATTCTATATTGTCCATCAATTACAATACATATGATATCATCCTCCGAAATTCTCAATTTGAATGACTGATGTTATTATGAAAATAAATACATGATCTTGCAGACACATTAATAGAGGAATCATAATGTTCATATGCACAAGAATTACCACCCATTTGTTTCAAGTCGAAATAACCAACACTCCACTACAATAGTTAATTTAATAAAATTATGAAAAGGGTTGTAAGTGTGATATTCATACCTCAACTTTTAGGATTAGAATATCTATTGAATTTTCAGATTCATTGGAATTAAGTATAATTATGGATAAAATGAAATGTTTCTCCACCATAAAGGATGAAAAATTGTATTATATTTCATGGATGTCAGTATACTCCATGAAGGAATCCTTTTTCATGTTTTGTAGAAATAAATTCCCCAAAATTATCCCTTAAATTCATATTTTTATTTACAAAGACATAAAATAATAATTAATACTGAGTTAAATCTATGATTCATAGAAATAACATTCAGAATGAGGTCTTTCTCTAAATTTAAGACATTATTTTATTTTAATATCCATATAGGCAGATTTCTTGCTATTATCTTTCTAGTTTCACTACTATAATTAGAGAATATAAAAATGGTTCAAAACCATATTCATGGGATAAAGAACTATTTGTATAGCCAATGCCAATGTTTCTCTAAATGGTTCGGTATATGGCTATTGGGAACATCCTATTCTATTGGTTTCTAGTGAACTATTGGTATTGGGTCAGCAAACATTTTTAACTAACAATTACACTAAAACTATATTTATTGTAATTTTCCAACAGTTATGAAACTGTTGGTATATACACCTATATTCTAATACATGCATCAGCCTTACCGTACCCACATAAACCTATAAAAAAATTACCTATTGAAATAGACACAGGAAGCCACAACATCACCCCACCATAGTCAATAACCTATAGAAATACCTCACCATCCAATATAAAAATTAAAATTACATGAGAAACCAAATAATTCATTGAAATAGTTATAACCCACATTTATAACATCATATGTATTCATTCAGAACAAATCATCAAAAATCACATTTCAGAAATATCCCTTAAAAATTTAAAGTATCAATCTTTATTTCATCAACACCCATATCATAACCATCATCATATCCCTCACCCTTATCCTCACACTCAACTTTATCCATGTTTTATCACCAATCCTCAACCTCTTCCACTCACTCTTCTTCTCCGTGTTCATCGCCATCATCCTCACAATCATCATCGCCTGGAATATCATCATATTGACCATCACTTGGACAAATTCTTAATGTACTATATAATATATGAATCATAAACATATATGAATCATAATAAACTAAAGAATCTAGTGGATTTTATGGAAATAGGTCTTCCATAAATTTCATAAATTCATCGTTGGACCTTTTATTAATTTAATGCTTATATATGCCCATTATATAGGCCCCTTTTGACTCATCCTGCTCATTTTCTACCCTTGACATTGCTTTTCCCAGACTGGTTCTACATGAACATGCTCTTAAATTAGGCCAACATCTAATTGGAAAAATACACTTCTCTAGTCATGAACATACTCTTCCATGCTGCTTATCCACAAAATTAGATGTATATTATTGTTTGGAACATTATTTTCATCTTACTTATAATAAAGGACCTCATAAACCCATATCAATGATATTAATAGACAATTATGTTACAAAATAGATATTAACACAAGAAATCAACAACATATAAATTGTAATATTCCATTTTTTCATTCCGTTTACCAGGCTCCCAACATTTTTCTTTCTACTGATGAAAAATAACTTTTCTTGGGAACAAATCTATCAATATTTATAACATCCATTCACAATGACAATGAATGAATAAAATAATAATTAAAAATATTTTTTTGATAATTAATTTCATAAATAAATTAAAAATCATATTTATTATAAATAATGGTTAAAATAAAGAAATATTGTAGATAAAATATATTGAAATTTTAAAATTTATTTTTTCCTCTTGAAACTATAAAATATATCATTTTTAAATATTAAAAATATTAATATATATCATGTCTCAATAAATAATACTGTATAAAATCTATGTGCATTGACTACCAAAAAATATCATTTAAAACTCATGATTTTCTATAGACTCTCCATATTTCATTACATTTTTGGATATCCAGAAAAGTTGGTAATATAATGATAATATATCATGGAATACTTTTGTTTACATTTTAAACAAAAAATGTGAAATATTATCTTTCATAGAGAATATTTCAATTAGAATCATAGTGTATCTTTAAAACAAATTTCATAATAATTTACAATTGGTATCAATCATTAAAGGGTATAAAAAATTCTTTTATATTATTTTTTGAGGAACATTAACCTGGTGATGATGTTGGGATAAAATACCTTGGGGTTACCTTTCAATTAATTGATGTTATTGGATATTTACATTTTTTTTGTAAATATGAAATTATAGATATCCTTTCGAGAACCTAATGATGAAGTATGAAATTTAATTATCCATTACTATTTTCATATAAATATATATATATATATATAATATGGTTATCAAGGGTTAGTTTTTTAATAAATTGGATGGATAATTATAATTTCACTTGATTTTATTTATTTATTTATTTATTTATAGTGTGGGTATTTAAATATTTTTTAAATATGTTTTTAAAATCATAAAATGATAGGAATGTAATGTAGTAACATGGATATCTATTAAAAAATATCATTATTGTTATAGTGGGTCACTTTATTTTCTACATTGGATTATCCCTTATCAATTTAGAGTTATTTAATTAATGAAATATTGATACAAATAATTTTTTATCACCATTCCCTTATATACTTACATTATCATACTGAAGGATGAAGAACAAAATGGGATTAAATGAGTATTTAAATTTGAATATTGTCCGATTGAATAATTTTCCACTAAAGGACCATCCCCCCTATTAATTGTAACACCCGAGACTTTTATGTTATATAAATTATCAAAGGAATCTTATTCTACACAACACTTGCTTGACTTTCTTTATACGCAATCGCGACCTTCCTCGATAGCTTGCGTCGTACGCAATACCGAGTTTCACTAAACAACAATATGCTATTAAAACTAGCCGTTATGAATAGTAATAACCACTTTTTAAAATTTTATAAATTTTATTTTTCAAAATGGACTTCATTTTTGGACTCAGAATATCGAAATTAGCCAAGGGTGAAATTTTGGTATTTTTCTGAAAACTTTCAATTTTTGATGAATAGTGAAACCACTAAGTGGTAGGTTAAAAAACAGAATTTTGCATAAAACTTAATTTTACCGCTTCTGTAAATGGAATTTCGAAAATCCGAGAGACACGGTTAATATCAAGGACTAAAATGTGGTTCAATGAGATGAAAATAATTTTTTGGTGAATAGTAACTTTTTACGATTTTTACCGCGGTTAATAGTAAATAGGGTAACTAAGGGTAAATATGATATTAATATTTCCCTAACACATGTCCTAAATCTATTGGAAAAGTGTAATTAGACCAAAAACAAACTTAGGAATAAAATATGACCATTTAGGCCCACTTGGATTAGATTAGGACATTTATTATTAATTTATTTAAAGAAGGGTTAAAATAGTTAAAATCAAAGTTTAATAAGTAAATCATTTTTAATATGGGGTTATACATAAGATAAATTCAATTTTAAATATTAATTAGAAATCTAAAAAGATTTCCTACATGATGATATTTTATTTGTAATTTTTAGACATTAAATAATTTAATTTATTTATGACATAATGATGATAAAGTAATTATCTTATTAATGAAATATTGACATAATTGATGTTATAAACACAAAAATAAATGTAATTTGAGACTTTTTATGAATTCCACTAATTTTCTAGGTTACTATGATATATTATTGTTGATTTAATCAACTTGGTTCGAACATATAATTTTTTTATGACTTTCAAACAAATCATATATCAAATAGTGTCAAAATTGACACAAAATAGTTTTTAAATCAAATATTATATTATTAATTGTTATTTTATTCCTAAAAATCTAAGGTTCGGCCAAATGACTTAGATAAGGATATATATATTAATAATAAACAATTTGGGGTTCTTTTGGAATGTTATAGTAAGTGTATTAACCATATAGTGAAGGAAAACAAAAAGACACGGTAAAAGTTAAAATAATTAACTTAGAGTTAAATCTAATTGATAAGGTTAAAATAATACCCTAAACTTGTCTAAATCCTATTGGTTGATAGGATTTCGACCCATCCCCACTTTATCTTCGAAATAAGACCCTTTGGAACCATTATAAACCGATTTTGACTTTAATATAAAATAATATTTTGAGATAATCCTAAGGTGCCCCTCTCCTGCCTTATAAAAGGGCACCTCCTCCCCCTCCTCCTCACACCAAATTTAGCACTCAAGCTCGGCCAACCCCTGCCATTTTCTCCTCTCCACTTCCCTAGAATAATCCTAGAGGTCCTGGTCTTCTCCAAAGACCAATCTTAGTTCCTTAAGTGGAGGATTCAAAGAAGCGTTCCAAAGAAGAGGTAATATCCATTACCGATCTTTTCAATTTCTTTCTTCTTCAACTTCTTCTTCTTTAGTTGTTTCATGATAAAGTAATAACATCAGTATTACTTACATACTGATATGTTATTATAAATATGAAACAACCCTAATTCACCTTCTATCCATCCTACGGAAAAATGAAATCACCACGCGTGCGTACGTACGGAATACCGTCTCCACGCCGTGGTGTAATCTATTTTCCACCATCACCTTACAAGGATGGGTATAATGGTGTAATGAGTAACTACATATGATTATTATGAAGTAATATTGATACTGAAATAATATATATACTCCAATACAATTCCACGATCATAGGAACGATATCATCACTCGTGCGTACGTACGGAATACCGTCTCCACGATGTGATGCGACTCGTTCTACATGATCTTCATTTCATAATGATTATATAAATGAATTGAATAAATGAATATGGTATATACTACACTAATACCATTCTGGAAATGAATTATCTATAACCTAAAGATAAGAATAAGAATTTATTCGACAAAACACGAATAAGAACAAAAAGTTATAAAGACCCGAGTAACAAGTAACAATGAAATATTACTAACAAGAAGCTAATAATATGACCATATATGATATCATATAAATATGTATGATCTTGGAATAAGTCAATAACATTATTTAAACCGTTATACAGGAGCTTCGGACACGTACAAAGCTAATCGGACCTAAGGTAAGGGAAAATACCACAATCTCATTTTTATCCGAGATTGTTTATTCGTAAGTATTTACTGGGGTGTATTTTATCATCCACATCCATGTTCCCTCAATATGTAATATTGTTTCCATCCACTTACAATAGTTTAAATCCCATTTTACCCTTCGGTAAGTTTTTAGTAAATAATATGAACGGAATCTTTTGTCGTTTTTTTCGTACGAGGTACTTTTTGACTTTTCTGACAAAGGTACGAAGAATGATTTTTTTTAACTTATACGGCATGATTGGATTTTTAAAACATTATTTCCAAGAAGCTTCCTTTACAAGTTTTCAAGTTTATTTTTAATCAACTTCTTTTAGTTTAAAGTTGTATGACATGTTAAGAAAGAAAAAATGTTTTTGAAGTAGAAAGGATATTTTCCTGAAGAATAAAGTTCAAGTGTTTTATCAAAATTATTTTCCATCTAAGATAATAAAGGGTTTTGTTTTTATCCCTATTATTACATTGATTTGATCATGTTGTCATGGAATTATTTTTATGAATTCCATTATCTTATATGAATTGATTTATGATGTCATGATGTTTCAAGAATCCCATTTTTGTTACATGTGTTATGCGATGATGTATGTTTTATGATTATGTGGCACACATAAGAAAGGATTCATTATAAGATGGGTGGGACCTATATCTCCCTCCAATGCATTGGGTAAAGATTTTATATCTCATGAGATAGACATGGCTGGAACGGAAGGTTATTTCGGTTCAGTGATACAGGACTGAAACGAGGAGTGAACTCGGTTCAGAAAGGGACTTTGTCCACTAAGATAGTCTTGGCAATGAGTCATGACTAACAAGAAATGATTTTCCATGATTATGTGTGCATGCCACAAAGTTTCAAGTTTTATGTTATGATTATGGGGATCTCATTTTCACTTCTATGATTTATTCCATGTTAAGATATTATGATTTCTTTTGCAGGTTTTGATTTTCAAAAAGATATGATATGATTTTTATTTCCTTTATTTGCCCTTGCTGAGCATTTGAGCTCACCCTTTTATGTTTTCTTTTCCCCAGGTCAGGAAGATGGATATTAAGTAGAATATGCTAAAAGGGACCCTAGATATGATGAAATAAATGGGAGACACTGTAGAAGATTTATGAACCAGTTGTTTATGTTTCCCAGTTTCTAAAGACACTATACCTATACGGTCCTTTGTGGTTTTGTCATATGTTGTAATAAGTGTGCTTCAATTTTGAAGTATTAACAATGTATGTAAAGTATGGGTCGTTATAGTTGGTATCAGAGGAAAGGTATAGTCAACCTTTGGAAACTAGGATGTGAAAGCCTTAGTAAGAACCCTAAGGATAAGACTAAGCATAGAACACAATCTTAGTGTTTTAGAAATGGCCTTGAATAACCTAGGATAAGACCATAAGCATGAAAATTTTATTCTTGAATTATGTGGTTTCCTATTATAATTAGTGTTGCTCACACTATTCTTCTTGGTTTTAGTCAATGGATGGAACCCGAAGGAACCGTGTTAATGCGGAATGCGATGGGCAATGCAATGATTGTCCCCCTGAGCAACCAAACGATATGGGAGCTGGAATGCAAAATCTTGTAGCCATGCTCACACAACTTTCTCAAGCTATGAATCATGTAGGATTTCCAAACGAGCAAAGAGGGAGCAACATTCTGTTGAATCCTTCATGAGGCAGCGTCCACCTTCTTTCAGCGGGTCTACTGATCCATTAGTTGCTGAACAATGGATTAGTACTACTGAAAAGATATTTTCAGTTCATCAATGTTCTGAGCATGATAAAGTCATCCTAGCAGTGTACCATTTGGAAGGAGATGCTGATCAATGGTGGAATCTTGTTAAGAATACGAGGCAAAGGGATGAAATTGAGTCTATGGAATGGGACGAGTTCAAGAACATATTTTTCAATAAGTACTTCCCTCGTATTCTCCGAACAAATATGGAGAAAGAGTTTCTTGAACTGAAGCAAAGGGATGATGAATCTGTTAGTACCTATAAAGCAAATTTTACAAGACTTGCAAGGTACGCTTCTGGTATTATTATCCAACCTGAGAGTAAGATCGATCAATTCTTTAGTGGCTTAAAACCAAGTCTTCGAAGGGAGTTAGCCATAAGGGACTTCAATAGCTACGAGGAAATCGTTCGATGTGCTTTCAAAGTCGAGATGGAGATTGGAGTAACCCATCAGTCACATGGGTTTGATAAGAAGAGGAAGATGCAATTCAAAGGAAACTCTAAAGAGCACACTGAAAAGAAGATGAACTTTCCATTATGCTCAAAGTGTGGAAAGAAACATGGAGGGAGTTGTCTTAAAGGGACAAGTAAATGTTTTAAATGTGGAAAGGAAGGTCACCGGGCATTTGAATGCCGTGATAATGGGAAGAAGATGTCTAATGATGCAAACAAAGGAAGGGATACACAGAATGAACCTTCTACACTTCAATGTTTCAAGTGCAAGGAGATGGGGCATTATGCCAATCCATGCCCAAATCCAATGGTTGATGATGATGGTCGACGTCAACAAAATCTTAAGGCTAAAGACAAAGGAAAGTCACATGCAATTTCTATCAGCGATGTGGAGTACGATAACGATGTGGTGAAAGGTACACTTACCATCCACTCTAAAGTAGCAAATGTTTTATTTGATTCTGGATCCACCCACTCTTTTATTTCTAAAGAATTTTCTAAGGGTATCACCGTATTACCTCAACAATTAGATGTTGAGTTAGCCGTGACAACACCTAATGGCACATCAATCGCATCAAAAGTTTATAATTCTTCTCCGATCGAAGTTTGTGGGAATGTGCTTCTTGAAAATCTTGTGATCCTTCCTTTAGTGGAATTTGATGTGATTCTTGGCATGGATTGGCTTTCTCTACATGGAGCTCATATCAATTGCCAAAGAAGGGAAGTCACATTTCATATTCCAGATCAATCTACGATCGTCTATCAATGCAAGGATGAACATAACCTTCTAGTGGAAATTTCTTCCATCTTATGGGTATTGATTCCACTAAATGAAGGTTATTTATCTCAAATGGTTGGTGAGAAACTCACGATTAAGAATATTCCCATTGTACGGGAGTTTGATGATGTCTTTCCGAAGGAATTTCCGGGTCTTTCACCAAATCGTGAAGTTGAGTTTTCAGTAGAACTCGTACCGGGTGCTTTGCCTATTTCAAAGACACCTTATAGAATGGCCCCAATTGAGTTGCAGGAATTGAAGAAGCAACTCCAAGAGAATCTTGATAAGGGATTCATACGCCCTAGTGCGTCACCTTGGGGAGCACCTGTTCTATTTGTTAAGAAGAAAGATGGATCAATGAGACTCTGCATTGATTATCGAGAACTTAACAAGATCACTATCAAGAACAAATATCCTCTCCCACGCATTGATGACTTATTTGACCAACTACGCGGAGCTCAATACTTTTCCAAGATTGATCTTCGTTCAGGGTATCATCAATTAAGGGTCAAAAGGGAGGATATACCAAAGACGGTTGTCCGTACAAGGTATGGACACTATGAATTTATAGTGATGCCATTTGGTCTTACTAATGCCCCTGCTATCTTCATGGATCTAATGAATAGAGTCTTTAGAGACTATCTTGATCAATTTGTGGTAGTCTTTATAGACGATATTCTTGTCTATTCAAAGAGCAAGGAAGAGCATGAAGATCACTTGAGAATTATATTAAAGACCCTGAGAAAGGAGAAGCTTTATGCCAAATTTACCAAGTGTGAATTTTGGCTTCAAAAAGTTGCATTTTTGGGTCATATAATCTCGAAAGAGGGGATATCTGTGGATCCAGCAAAAACAGAGGTTATCGAAAGATGGTCGAGACCAACCACAGTAACTGAGATCCGAAGTTTTCTTGGTTTGGTTGGATATTATCGACGTTTTGTAAAAGATTTTTCACGATTATCTAATCCACTCACCAAGTTGACTCGGAAAGGAGTTAAGTTTGTTTGGACAGAGGAATGTGAAGAGAATTTCAAGGAGTTGAAAAGAAGGTTATCCAGTGCACCTGTGCTCACACTGCCTTGTAGTGGAGAAAGGTTTGTGATCTACAGTGATGCATCCAAGAAGGGATTGGGGTGTGTTCTTATGCAAAATGATATGGTGATAGCTTATGCCTCACGACAGTTGAAAATCCATGACCAAAATTACCCAACACATGATTTGGAGTTGGCTGCGGTAATCTTTGCATTAAAGATTTGGAGGCATTACCTTTATGGTGAAAGGTGTGATATTTATACTGATCATAAAAGTTTAAAGTATATTTTCACACAAAAGGAGTTGAATATGCGTCAAAGAAGATGGTTGGAGCTGATTAAGGATTATGACTGCTCAATCCATTACCACCCTGGGAAAGCAAACAAGGTGGCAGATGCATTAAGTCGACAAGACCATGCTAGTTTATCCATGATGAGGATCACAAAAGATCCAATATTTATGGATTTACAAAGGATGGATCTTGGAATTATAATGGAAGGGGAAAAATCATATCTTTCTCAAATGAATGTTCAACCATCTATACATGTGAAGATTAAAGAGGCACAGAAAGAAGATGTCGAGTTACAAAAGAAGGTGAGAAATGTTCCTGAATTCAACCTTGATTGTGATGGGATAATAAAGTTCAGGAATCGGGTTTGTGTTCCTCCCATCCCCGAATTAAAGAAGGAGCTGCTGGATGAGGCTCATAGTTCTTCATTCTCTATTCATCCTGGAAGCACGAAGATGTATAGGGACCTGAAAGAGTACTTCTGGTGGGATGGCATGAAAAGAGATGTTGCTGAATTTGTCTCTCGATGCTTGGTTTGTCAACAAGTTAAAGCTGAGAGACAGAAGTCTAAGGGGATGTTACAACCATTACCCATACCCGAATGGAAATGGGAAAACATCACTATGGACTTTGTCACAGGACTTCCTAAAACATCCAAAGGCAATAATGCTATTTGGGTCATAGTTGATCGTCTTACAAAGTCTGCACACTTCATTCCTATTAGAGAGGATTTCTATCTAGATCAGCTTGCCAGGATATATGTAAAGGAAGTGGTAAGATTACAGGGAGTACCACTTTCTATTATATCTGATCGGGATCCGAGATTTACCTCGAAGTTCTGGCGAAGTCTTCAGCATACTCTGGATACAGAGTTGAGTTTCAGCACTGCTTATCATCCCCAGACAGGCGGTCAGTCTGAGAGAACAATTCAAACCCAAGAAGATATGTTGAGAGATTTCTCTATGGATTTCAAAGGAGGTTGGGATCAACACCTACCTTCGGTAGAATTTTCTTATAATAATAGCTTTCACTCCAGTATTCAGATGGCTCCTTATGAAGCTCTCTATGGAAAGAAATGCAGGACTCCAACTTGCTGGGATGAAGTTGGGGAAAGAAAGCTATTAGGACCTGATCTCGTTGATGAAATGGCAGAAAAGGTCAAATCTATTCAACAACACATAAGAGCAGCTCAGAGTCGACAGAAAAGATATGCCGACAACCGAAGAAAAGACCTAGAGTTTGAAGTGGGTGATAAAGTGTTCTTACGAATATCTCCCTGGAAGAGGGTTATGAGATTTGGAAAGAAGGGGAAGTTGAGCCCTAGATATATCGTTCCTTTCGAAATACTGGATCGTGTTGGGAAGGTAGCTTACCGATTGGCGCTTCCACCGAATCTCTCTCAAGTTCACGATGTGTTCCTTGTATCTCTCCTGAGAAAGTACATACCAGATCCTTCACATGTACTCAGCTCAGAAGTTGTACCGCTGGAGCAAGATCTTTCTTATGAAGAACAGCCGATAGAGATTCTGGATCGTAGCGAAAAAGTCCTACGAAACAAGACCACTCGCTTGGTGAAAGTTTTATGGAGGAACCACCAACTTGAAGAAGCTACATGGGAGCTTGAGGATATGATGAGGGAGAAATATCCTCATCTGTTTGTTACAAAGTGAAGAATTTCGAGGGCGAAATTCTTTTTAAGGGGGGTAGAATGTAACACCCGAGACTTTTATGTTATATAAATTATCAAAGGAATCTTTTTCTACACAACACTTGCTTGACTTTCTTTATACGCAATCGCGACCTTCCTCGATAGCTTGCGTCGTACGCAATACCGAGTTTCACTAAACAACAATATGCTATTAAAACTAGCCGTTATGAATAGTAATAACCACTTTTTAAAATTTTATAAATTTTATTTTTCAAAATGGACTTCATTTTTGGATTCAGAATATCGAAATTAGCCAAGGGTGAAATTTTGGTATTTTTCTGAAAACTTTCAATTTTTGATGAATAGTGAAACCACTAAGTGGTAGGTTAAAAAACAGAATTTTGCATAAAACATAATTTTACCGCTTCCGTAAATGGAATTTCGAAAATCCGAGAGACACGGTTAATATCAAGGACTAAAATTTGGTTCAATGAGATGAAAATAATTTTTTGGTGAATCGTAACTTTTTACGATTTTTACAGCGGTTAATAGTAAATAGGGTAACTAAGGGTAAATATGATATTAATATTACCGTAACACATGTCCTAATTCTATTGGACAAGTGTAATTCGACCAAAAACAAACTTAGGAATAAAATATGACCATTTAGGCCCACTTGGATTAGATTAGGACATTTATTATTAATTTATTTAAAGAAGGGTTAAAATATTTAAAATCAAAGTTTAATAAGTAAATCATTTTTAATATGGGGTTATACATAAGATAAATTCAATTGTAAATATTAATTAGAAAGCTAAAAAGATTTCCTACATGATGATATTTTATTTGTAATTTTTAGACATTAAATAATTTAATTTATTTATGACATAATGATGATGCAGTAATTATCTTATTAATGAAATATTGACATAATTGATGTTATAAACACAAATATAAATGTAATTTGAGCCTTTTTATGAATTCCACTAATTTTCTAGGTTACTATGATATATTAGTGTTGATTTAATCAACTTGGTTCGAACATATAATTCTTTTATGACTTTCAAACAAATCATATATCAAATAGTGTCAAAATTGACACAAAATAGTTTTTAAATCAAATATTATATTATTAATTGTTATTTTATTCCTAAAAATCTAAGGTTCGGCCAAATGACTTAGATAAGGATATATATATTAATAATAAACAATTTGGGGTTCTTTTGGCATGTTATAGTAAGTGTATTAACCATATAGTGAAGGAAAACAATAAGACACGGTAAAAGTTAAAATAATTAACTTAGAGTTAAATCTAATTGATAAGGTTAAAATAATACCCTAAACTTGTCTAAATCCTATTGGTTGATAGGATTTCGACCCATCCCCACTTTATCTTCGAAATAAGACCCTTTGGAACCATTATAAACCGATTTTGACTTTAATATAAAATAATATTTTGAGATATTCCTAAGGTGCCCCTCTCCTCCCTTATAAAAGGGCACCTCCTCCCCCTCCTCCTCACACCAAATTGAGCACTCAAGCTCGGCCAAACCCTGCCATTTTCTCCTCTCCACTTCCCTAGTATAATCCTAGAGGTCCTGGTCTTCTCCAAAGACCAATCTTAGTTCCTTAAGTGGAGGATTCAAAGAAGCGTTCCAAAGAAGAGGTAATATCCATTACCGATCTTTTCAATTTCTTTCTTCTTCAACTTCTTCTTCTTTAGTTGTTTCATGATAAAGTAATAACATCAGTATAACTTACATACTGATATGTTATTATAAATATGAAACAACCCTAATTCACCTTCTATCCATCCTACGGAAAAATGAAATCAACACGCGTGCGTACGTACGGAATATCGTCTCCACGCCGTGGTGTAATCTATTTTCCACCATCACCTTACAAGGATGGGTATAATGGTGTAATGAGTAACTACATATGATTATTATGAAGTAATATTGATACTGAAATAATATATATACTCCAATACAATTCCACGATCAGAGGAACGATATCATCACTCGTGCGTACGTACGGAATACCGTCTCCACGATGTGATGCGACTCGTTCTACATGATATTCATTTCATAATGATTATATAAATGAATTGAATAAATGAATATGGTATATACTACACTAATACCATTCTGGAAATGAATTATCTATAACCTAAAGATAAGAATAAGAATTTATTCGACAAAACACGCATAAGAACAAAAAGTTATAAAGACCCGAGTAACAAGTAAAAATGAAATATTACTAACAAGAAGCTAATAATATGACCATATATGATATCATATAAATATGTATGATTCTGGAATAAGTCAATAACATTATTTAAACCATTATACAGGAGCTTCAGACACGTACAAAGCTAATTGGACCTAAGGTAAGGGAAAATACCACAATCTCATTTTTATCCGAGATTGTTTATTCGTAAGTATTTACTGGGGTGTATTTTTTCATCCACATCCATGTTCCCTCAATATGTAATATTGTTTCCATCCACTTACAATAGTTTAAATCCAATTTTACCCTTCGGTGAGTTTTTTAGTAAAGAATATGAACGGAATCTTTTGTCGTTTTTTTCGTACGAGGTACTTTTTGACTTTTCCGACAAAGGTACGAAGAATGGTTTTTTTAACTTATACGGCATGAATGGATTTTTAAAACATTATTTCCAAGAAGCTTCCTTTACAAGTTTTCAAGTTTATTTTTAATCAACTTCTTTTAGATTAATGTTGTATGACATGTTAAGAAAGGAAAAATGTTTTTGAAGTAGAAAGCATATTTTCCTGAAGAATAAAGTTCAAGTGTTTTATCAAAATTATTTTCCATCTAAGATAATAAAGGGTTCTGTTTTTATCCCTATTATTACATTGATTTGATCATGTTGTGATGGAATTATTTTTATGAATTCCATTATCTTATATGAATTGATTTATGATGTCATGATGTTTCAAGAATCCCATTTTTGTTACATGTGTTATGCGATGATGTATGTTTTATGATTATGTGGCACACATAAGAAAGGATTCATTATAAGATGGGTGGGACCTATATCTCCCTCCAATGCATTGGGTAAAGATTTTATATCTCATGAGATAGAAATGGCTGGAATAGAAGTTTATTTCGGTTCAGTGATACAGGACTGAAACGAGGAGTGAACTCGGTTCAGAAAGGGACTTTGTCCACTAAGATAGTCTTGGCAATGAGTCATGAATAACAAGAAATGATTTTCCATGATTATGTGTGCATGCCACAAAGTTTCAAGTTTTATGTTATGATTATGGGGATCTCATTTTCACTTCTATGATTTATTCCATGTTAAGATATTATGATCTCTTTTGCAGGTTTTGATTTTCAAAAAGATATGATATGATTTTTATTTCCTTTATTTTCCCTTGCGGAGCATTTGAGCTCACCCTTTTATGTTTTCTTTTCCCCAGGTCAGGAAGATGGATATTAAGTAGAATATGCTAAAAGGGACCCTAGATATGATGAAATAAATGGGAGACACTGTAGAAGATTTATGAACTAGCTGTTTATGTTTCCCAGTTTCTAAAGACACTATACCTATACAGTCCTTTGTGGTTTTGTCATATGTTGTAATAAGTGTGCTTCAATTTTGAAGTATTAACAATGTATGTAAAGTATGGGTCGTTATAATGATAATTTGTGAAACCACCCCTGGAATCAATATCTTTACATTGATTCACTTTCGTCCTTGTTATATGACGTTAAACTATACAACACTTTTGTCCGGTACGACAATAAACTACAATATTCTTTGATTTCCTCATTTGAGAAGGAACCATAATTAACATTGATTCTTTTTCAATCATGGTTTTAATTTTCAAAAGACTACGTACATACATGGTAATACCTAAACTTTTTATCTTAGGTTAAAACCATCATTTCACTAATGTCCCCTTTCATCCTTCACATGTACGAACCAAATTTGTAAAAAGGGTAGTTCTAGAACTACGTGGACTTGATTCCCATCCTTATGGGATACGTAGGAACATTTGAGTGTCCCTCGAATCCAGTCCCATGTCTTTTGGGCCTAACCCCAAATTTCACTTTCAGTCCCTTGGCTGAAAAGTCTTCATGAAAACACACACTGTGTATTCATTATTATGGTCCGAATTATATGACCTTAAACTAAGATCACTCATAATTTCGTCCTGCACGACGTTAAACTACATTTCAAGAACTACGTATGGCTTGATTCTCATTCTTATGAGATACGTAGTGAAGTCCAAAATTTCAATTTAGGACCCAGCCACAACATGATTATGGTTTTCATTGACCTATGTATCTCTATATACATTGGACAATACCCATCTTTATGTATTATAATCCTAACCTTAAATATTTTCAGATCTTCATAACCCTTTTCATGACTTCTAGTCACAAAAATGTCAAACTTCTGAGAATTCTTTTGCCTGAATATGCAGCACGTGCCCATAGGTGGCCTTGCATAAACAGTCCACATAACAGACTTGTCAGCCAAAAGATGCTATTTTATTTAACTATGCAGCCAATGCCCATAGGTGGCCCTGCATATTTCAACCCCCTAACGGGTTTTGTTAAATAATAGTAACTTCATTCTTGGGAAGAATGCCTCTTTTGTCCTTATTTGTCTTAAACGACAGTATGTAGGGATCCCCAAAAATAGCCATCCTTAACATATTTGTCCCATATCCTTTTTCATGATCTGAAAGTATTCAAGTCTATGGTTTATTCTTCTTCCCTACGTTTGGGTCAGACCTTCGTAGGAGTGATATTCATCCAGTTCTTCGATATTCTTGTTTGGAAATATCTTCTCCATATTCAAGTACCTCTTTCCATACCACAAACTCTATGCTTTAGAAAATTTGAATCTCCATAAACATTCACTGGCTTTTAGCACTAGGAAAGTAAATTTATGGGAGTTCTTTTGCCTGAATATGCAGCACGTGCCCATAGGTGGCCTTGCATAAACAGTCCACATAACAGACTTGTCAGCCAAAAGATGCTATTTTATTTGACTATGCAGCCAATTCCCATAGGTGGCCCTGCATATTTCAACCCCCTAACGGGTTTTGTTAAATAATAGTAACTTCATTCTTGGAAACTACTTCTTCTAATGCCTTTTAGCTCTTTTTTCATATCATTCCTCAGATTCAAATATTCTTAAGCCATAGTTTACATTTTTTCCCTCATACTTGAGTATGGTAAATATGTTTTCAGATAAATTGTCAAGGAATTGAATCCATTTTAATCCATTTTCGGTCAAAGCTATTTCGACCTTAAACATTATCCCCTTTATGTCCGGCGTGCATGACTTTAAACTGCCCACACAAAAGACAATGGAACTCTGAATAAAAGTCAAGTTCCAGCTCACTAAATATACATTTTTTTGTATGATTTAGGTAATATTGAGCAGTTAAAAGATTCAAAGTTTGTAGGGTTATTTGTAATAATCCTAGTAAAAATCAAACTATGCTTACTAGGCCCATTGGCTTAAGTAAATCTGAAGCAGGTAATGGAAGAATGCAAGTATAAATGATTGAAGACAAAAGTGTTTTTCATTGATACACAAGAGTTACAAGGACATCCACAGACTAGAGTCTCTTCTTTTCTTTCAAGAATTACAAGAGGCTTTCAAACATAACACTTCATTTGATTTACGGCATCCCGATCTTCATTAGCAACCACCTAGAATTCATTCATTCAACTGGATACAATAAGAGATGCAGTGATACCAACTCTTCTTGGAACAATTGTAAAAGGATGTTCTTGAGTGCGGTTTGAGAAAATTTTCTGCTGATCAAACAGTGACTCTGTTTCTGTCCAAGAGACATGGAAGATGGATACATGGATTTAAGAATGGAGCATTAGAAGTAAAGAGCCATTTGGAGAGAGTACTCTTTTCAGATATTGCTCTAATACCATGTTTGTCTTCTCTCCACCAACCGGCAGTGGAAAACATTTCAGCCCATGGGTTTTCCATTTTCATATCTGCAAGGGAATGACATGGAGGAAGAATTTGAAAGTTCACACCATTGTTGTTACTCTTAATGCACAGCATAACCGAAATAGAGAAGTAGCAGTGCAGCTGCATCTCAGGTGTATAATTGTTTGCATTTGGAACATTGACTCCTTGCAAGTGACCATGACCACATAGAGACAGGTAGATGCTCTGTGGGAAATTAAGATGATATTTCTTCAAGTACATAGCCAAATCTGGAAGAGTGCTGTCGCAGATGTCATAGTAATCATGGCCAATGATGTTCATCATGTCATCAATCCGCTTGCTAGCCAGTTCATAAGCCGTTCCAATTCCCTTGGGAACCACTGAATCTGCACAAAAGATGAATAAACTAACTCTTAAATGGGTTTATTTTTCATAAATTTTGTAAAGAAATTTGAAAAAATGGCTAAGGCATTAAGGAGCGCAAGTATTCACATGCCGCGCTAGTTTTCGCCGCGCAAGTATAAACCGCGCAAGTACGAATACCTTTACAGGAGCGCGACATAAAGGAAAACAGAGCAGACTTGCGCGGCTTAGGTGACCTGCGCGGCGAGAGCTTGAGAAGCTATGAAGTCCGGAAATCCGGATACTTGTACGGAGGTGAGGCCGTGTATTTATAGGCCCGGAGGCCTATTTGCGCGCCGTACCCAGAGCACTTAGGGCCTGCGCGACGCAAACTTGCGTGCCTCCCTCTGCGCACTGAAGACTTGCGCGCCTCCCTTTTCCTTTGGAGGGATTCGATTTCCTCAGAGTCAAATCCTCATTTCTCTCCAGATCCAACTCTGAGGGGGGACTTTTGTTGACGCTCCTTTCGTCACAGAATCTAAAGATCGGAAAAGGGAATATCTCAGCTGAAATTGATTAATCCTTTGAAGAAAACATCAAAAATCGACAAAGGCATGAACAAAGGATCAACAGCAAATCCACCGCGCAAGTGATACCACTGCCGCGCAAGTATACTTGTGCGGCTACCTTGGTCGTGCAGGTGACTTGCGCGACCTAATTGGTAACCGCCCGGTAACCGCCCTGGGTCTTCTTTTGCCTATAAATAGACCCTGTGGGCCCCCCATTCGAAAAGATCATTTTCCAGAAACTCGGATTGAAGCTCCTGACGCCCAAGTCTCTTCTCAAAGCTTCCAGAACACTTCTAAGGTAATTTCTTACCTAGAACGGAAGATCTAAAGACAAGAAGGAAGGCCTAAGTGTTGAAACTTATCAAACACATGCGCGCCGACTTAATTCCTTCAATATAACTTGCGCGTCCCTTCTCTGGAAGAACCTCAAGAGGATTGTAAAGGGTTTTCAAAAGAGTCGCTCAAGCATTTCAATGCTGGTTGAAAATCGCGCAAGTACCACTCATGTCGCGCAAGTATACTTGCGCGACCAATACTTGCGCGCCGCCGCAGGACTTGCGCGCCTTTCAAGACTTGCGCGCCCCTATCTTTTTGGGTGCCCATCTTGCCCATTTTACCCCTCTTAAGCCATTTCACCTTTCCTATTCAAGATTCAGTCTTCAAGATACTCTTCAAAGCCATTTATGGCATGATTTCTTGATTTGACATCCTTGTCTGGAAGGAATTCTGTGAAATATCTCTCAAAACCTAGTGATTTAAACATCTTTATGTCACCAAAGATTGAGAGTTCATTCATTCAACCTCATCCTTTAAAGATGAGAGAATCCTTAACCTGGGTCTCCTTTTCAGGAATAATCCCCAGTTATGAAACCTTTGATCTGGGCATCCTCCTCCGGAGTAAGCCCCAAATCTTAATCCTTAACCTGGGTTTCCTTTTCAGGAATAAGACTCAGTCATAACCTTGGGCTTCCTTTTCAGGAATAAGCCCCAAGTCCCCTTGAACTTCTCTTAACCAGTCATAAATTACCTTTGATTTGGGTTTCCTTTTCAGGAATAAAACCCAATCATAAGTCCCCTCCTAACTTGGGCATCCTCCTTAGGAGTAAGCCCCAAGATTAGAGTAATCAAATCTCCATGAAGCACATATAACTTTATGGACCCTGTTCATGGATTTTCTCCCTAAAAGTAAATCCTAAACCTTCGTCTATCTGGGCAGTCATCTATACATAAGCCCCAAAACAAATTCTTATGATTGCATCTTTTATGGAACAATTGTCTAAATTTTACCAATACCTCTTGTTTCTCACACCGAGCATGACTCACGTGAGCTTAGAGTGTAAAAGTAATTATGACATTCATCTTTGAGCCATCAATCCTAAACATCATATCCCATTCCTTGAACTACGTGGGTTCTGATTCTTTTTCCAAAAGAAAGTATATGTAGGTAGCCCATTTATGGGTTCGATCCCAACATTGAAATAATCTATGTGCTTCTGAATGACGATAAACTTCAAGTGCCCCACTGAGTGGCTTTAAAACCAGCCTGGTCATCAAAATGACCAAGAGACTTTTATATAAATGTTTTGAAGGATACCATTGACCAAGAATCTCTAAACAAATATAGATGATTCTATATTGATGAAAAACCTCAAATACATATAAAAGATTCTCTAAATTTCTTGCATATTTAATCATTGATTGTTAAAACTAAAGGAAAGCTCATTTTATACTTGGTAATGTAATAAGGATTCACGAACATAACTTAAATCTATAAAGAGAGTCCCGGAGTAGACAATAATTCCCCTCAAAAAGGTGTGATGAGTCCGACCTCCCATCCTCTCGACCAATGCAAATTCCTAAGCCTCATTAGCCCACAAGCTAATGAGCGCCTGCCTTTGGAAAGTAGGTCCAAACGGATGTGGAATCATTGGATGTTTCCGGTTCTACGAACAAACCCGTTAGAAACCGATCGGAACGTTTGAATCTCCCGTCCAGGAGGTCATCCCCAGATTCCGCGTGAAACAGCATTCAAGAAGAGCCTAACATTAGACGAATAGAGTTTTATGAAATGAACTATGATGACATCTTTACAATGTATCTTGCATTCACCACAAATGCATACAATGAAATTCATACCATAAATCCACTTATATTCCTAGATATAAGCATCACCAAGCACGAAAAACAAGTCCAGTGTATAATTGGATTTCACGACAGGAGTGAAAAGAACTAATGAAAGGTATTATATACTCAATGTTTATGAGTGAGATGTTGATACAAGGAAAAGATTCCTATATCAAAATTTTGACCGAGGATAGGGTGGAATCGACCTGATGTTTATGTTAAATGAAACAAATGGTGTACCACAGTTTGTCTGGAATTCCTACACAGAAATCCAATAGCCACTCAAGACTAACCAAGCCTCAATATGAACTATTCATTTAGTATGAAACACTGAAAGAATCACCCTAAACAATCCCAATAACATTTAATGATTTAGCATGGAATAAGTTCAATGATCTCTTAGTGCATCAAGGATGAAATCAAGATCGAGGATATGACTGTCACTTAAGGAATTTTACACTAATATGATTTAGAGATTACCATAACAAAAACAATTATACAACTTGAATAAAAGTCCAACCAAACTGGTTGGTGTATCAAAACACCAGAGTCTCGGGAATTCATATCGAGAAGTGGGATGAAATTTATTCCTTTAACATAGAAGTCACTGTAATAATGTGATAACGTGAAATGTATTTAACACCACAAAACATTATAATTAACAAAAGTCTGCTATTTTTCCCAATGTTATGCACTCAACGGAGTTGCGTGCATGAACACATACTACCGCACGATGATACAGAAGAAAGGTGGCTTTTAACTCAAATGTTGGCGTACCGAACCATCCATTGTGTTGGAGAAGAGAGGGTCAAATGACCTATGAAGCAACTGACCATCACTAAAGCATGCCAAACCAGATGGAAATGAGAATTACTGATGCTCAAGACCAAAACAAATTTTATGGAAAACATGACCACCCATCTCAAAGAGGGATCTATTTTATGCAAGGGGATGTGACTAGGGACAACGACATGTGAATGGTTCTATTCCAAACTAACTCATGGAGATACTCAAACTACCCTTATACAAGGTCTCAAACAGAGGACATAACAATAAGTTCCATACCCAAGCCCTTTATATTTAATCACATTTATTTTTTATCATCAAAATATTTAATCAAAATATCAAGAATTATTTTTTAAAAACAATACACAAAGTACATGATCGTAACCAATTCCTCATGGAAAAAACATGAAATTTTTATTCAAATTCACTTTAAAACATTTTACATTAATTTAAATCTCATCCTAAAATAGGTAATCTATCACATGAATTCTTTTTAAGATGGTAATCCGACCTAAAAGTGCCCCACTAAGACACCATAGGTTCAATAGAATGAAACCCAAAAACAATTATTTAATTATTAAGAGTCACAACACCCATATCAGGTTACCAGTTAAGAAACCTACACCTACTAGCCTACTTGGTCCTTGTTGTAACTTTTGGTAGTTAAACAATTAATTTGAAATTATAACACGCTCAAACATATATCATCCTAGATATAAGGGTGGAGATCAACCCAATATGTGACTATACAATTTATAGTTTTTTGAATTTGGCTCACAATCAATGGAAACCAATAAATTTTTGTAAAGAAACCAATTACCTAAAAAACATGCTAGTTGGTCATGAAAATAAGAAAAAAGAGAGAGACATGTTGTAATCATAGAATCAGAAAAATTTAATAATATAGATGTGCTAATAGGAACAGATGGAAGATACAAGGAAAACATGGTATTAAATAGGCATCATGGTAACATGCTAGCAAGATAAATATATCACCGAAACATGGTATCTAAAAAGGAATGATAAATAATTACAAGACATGGCATTAATGTAAGGAAAATAATTTAAATCAACAGGAAAACTAAAATTCACTGCATATCGTGGAACTATGCATGGAATATGAATTCCTATATTCCTATTATGATGAGTGAAATGCATCATCCATACCTTAATTGTCTGACGGTAAAATAATATAAGGTACATAAATCATAAATAGTAGAAATTACACAAATCACTCAAGGATAAATCATTTCAACTGTTATATTAAAAACCATGAACCTCAATTCCTAGCCCTAGCCACTTGGTCATTTCCCATACGTAGGGTGATCAGTCCTAGGAACAAATATTAACCAAACACCAACAAATTCCTAGTCTCTTGTCTACAAACCAAAAACATTATTAAAATGTAAAATATCACCTCAGATACCACTTTGTATCATCTCGACCCAACTCACCTCTAAGAAAATGGTTGGAACGATGGGTTACATAACCTCAAGTTCATCCCCCAAAATGCCAGAGGCTGCCAAATAGTATCTAGGGTCTTTTTACATGTTCGTTTGAAAGACTATGCCCTCATAGGTGATGGTAATTCACTATATAACGAAGAAAAATTTATAACAAGTATCATAAGTGTATAAATATGAATACAACTGTAGAAGAGAATGAATAAACTATAAATGTGGAAGTTGATAAATAAAACTAGATGGAAAATGGTGTCATGCTATAATGTCTGTTCAAAACTAAAAGCACCGAAAAAAGATACCCAAGCATACTGTCAACTACAAATTAATGACACAAAGTGAAATGACTACATCATGAGAAAGTGTCAGTCCTCTACCAAAGTCTCCATCCTAAACAGAAAGAAACATTCATGCATTAGAAGAAACATGCTTCCCTTTGTCAATACCTGCATGAATATAATCTACTTGAGTATCAACGATGCCCAAGCAGGGTATGAGATGAAATACCAATAGGATGCCACCAAAAATGTCTAAACCATTCCATTTCGTGTAGTAATTAAATGAAGTGTGTCATTATATAATAAATTAAGACAATCAATTAAGAGAAACCAAAATAAGATAACTCGGTCCGGGTTACCAATGGATCCCATCCCTAATAACCTTCTTTGGCCTAACCTGAAAGTCTGAAAGGGGTACCTGTAATAATCAGAATGCATATATGTATATATATAATCATATATATGCAATGTAAAACAAGGAAGAGGCATACCCTCAAGCTTGTGATTTGACATGGGGTCTAAATTTTGTGTCAACCATATGTGCATCAACACACAAGAAAGGATCACAACCCTCATGGGACTCAAGTGACATTAACACAAACCATCAATGAATCATTATTAATATCATAAAGTTTAGAGTTGGTGTCCAAGACCATATCGAAGGTATCACAATGGTATATCATTCCAATTACACAATACCACCATGCCCATCAAAAGAAATCTCTTCAAATACCATGTCTCTATTGGAGAATGACTTCACCATGAGTTTTTCCTAATCTCAAAATGAAAGGGGTCTAGTATCATTCAAGGATTCTTGTAGCCACATTCCCAAAGGATTTGTCATCAATGGGTCATTTTGGAACTAGTATCACTGAAAAGTATTTAGAAAGTATGGGAATGTCTCGGTTTAGAAAAGCCTAAGACACCACCCCTGGTGAATAGAGGTAATCCTTCCAGAATGGAGATTCCTTGTATGTCCCTTAATATGGAACCCACATTCTCTATAAATCAGGAATTTAATAAAAATTTCACAGAATAGGTGTCATAGAGTTGGATTAATATTTGTAACTAAATAGTGTATACAACTCTACCACAACAAATGATCACTTAAACCAAGCATCTATAGGCAAATAAATTTATCATCAAAAGCAATAAAAACTAAAATATTAATTTATAAAGGCACAAGAAGATAATAATTGAAAATAAAATACATTCATTAGGAAATAATGAACCAACACAACCCAATTTCACTGTTCACAATTAACAAATATAAATTCTTTATTTAAAAATCAATAAAGGACATCACACAACTTGTGAAATTAATTAATTTAGTTAATTCAAAGATAATAGAAAATATGAAAAGAATATAGACACACCCTAATAGGTATCCAAATATGTTTCAATAATTTAATTGGGTTAATTTGTCTCAAAAAAGGTGAGAAGGTTCATCAAAACAATTTATTCAATATATAAAGGGTAAAAATTAGACCTCGCCAATTGGTACAAATGACCGTCAAAATGAGTGATTAAAATGAAAAAACAAATTGAATGGAAAAAGAGTATATTACCTACCTTATACTCGTAGAGGATCCTACACGATGTGATAAGAATTTATTTGACCGAAAATAGAAGAAAACATGCGATTTTAGAAAAATCCAAATTTCAATTAAGAACATTCCGTGACATATCGTGTGACAGATATAAAAAGGGATTATATGATTCATAGTACATGAGGTTAGACATACCGAGAGATATACTAAACAACTAATGGAGGAGAACATAGATGAT
Source organism: Viscum album (assembly GCA_963277665.1). Classification (NCBI taxonomy): domain Eukaryota; kingdom Viridiplantae; phylum Streptophyta; class Magnoliopsida; order Santalales; family Viscaceae; genus Viscum; species Viscum album. Next base: position 1,488,257,810 of record OY728129.1, read on the forward strand.
AAATAAAGTCACATCGACAATCTAAAAAATATGAGGGGAGTAGGAGGCGCACCACCAAGGGGGCTGATATAGGGGAGATGCACATGGGAGGGAGGATTGGGGAAAAAAGAATATAAAGAAATATTAATAGGGGAAAAATATATAAGTAAATAATAAGGAGATAAATAAATAAAATAATAAAAATAAATGGTTGATGAACTGAATCAATTAATTAAAATGGGATTACACCAATTTAATTATTTTTAATTAATCTCTAACTGTTTCTATTTTATTAAATATTTCAATCCCTCTTTAAATTTATTTAATTTCATTTAAATTATTTTTATTTTATTTTCAACTCTTTTATGATTTTATAGCATGAACGCAATGCTATGGAGCGATGTAAAAAATTACTAAAAACGTGAACAATTATTTAATTAATTTTAATTGTTGCAAGGGACCTCCAACATGGTAGATAGGCATGCTCCCTAAGACACTTTAATGTTGTCGACTAAAAACATAAATGTTCCACAACTTGGTTTATGTCGATACGTTCCAAGCTTTTATATGTGCAAAATAATGATTTATCTAACCCAAAGAATAAATATCCACCTATATATATTTAGGTGTTATTCATACATACACACATATATATACATATATGTATATTCTTAAATATACACATGAAAATGTATATAAAACTATATATATATTTAATCCCCATATATATAGATATACCTCAAATATAAATAGATCAATATTTGTGTCCGAAGTTAATAATAATAAAAATAATAAAAATTATTATTATTTAATTACACTCATCAATGGAACCAGGTAAAATTTAAAAACAAAAACCATAAAAAATATAGGTGTTATTAAATTAATATTAATTACACTTTTTTATTTAATTATAATAAATAAGAATATCACATTTATTATAGTGCCCAGTTATTACTTACATTGCGACAGAATTTATTAATTATGAAAGATAATTATATTCTATTATCTTCAATTAAAATAATAATATAAATAATAAAATAATAATTATTTCTAAATTCCAAACAAAAATATTTATTACCCAATTAAATTTACTTCGTGTCTGATCAGAAAAAAATTTGATGATCGCAAAAGTTATACCCTTTTTTGGGTAAAACACATGTCTCAGATGTAATGGTGGCCTTAGATTTTAGATATAATTCTTGAGTTGAGAGAAATTAATTATTTTTTGTACAAAATAGGAATAAAAAATTTATTAAAAATAACGAGGGTATTTTTTTATGTGAGGTTACCAAAATCCTAGTGAAAATAAATGTTATAAACTTCCTAGGGTAAACTCAGTGTTCTGGACATAGAGATGGTTTCATATTTAACATATAATGAACCTCTTGAGAGTTATTTTATTATTTTAAATAAACTCACATGCGTATGAATAGAATAAATTTATTATTTTTATTCCATCAACACTGAGGGTCTATGCGTTACAGAACATCATGCAGACTCATTTTTTAACTATTAAAATATTAATGGAATATTTCAATATTTTAAAGAAGACTATTAACATTCATATAATTTATTTCCATTTTAAATTTTAATCAAATTAATATCATAAAATTTATTTAAATGACACATTGTAGTGTCAATAATCGGAAATAAAATGTTCTAACAGTAGGTTATAAAACCGGCCTGCCCAACTGACTAAAAAATTAATTTCTATTAATTTTTAATTTTTGTTCAAAACATAGAATGTGACAATAAGGTCTATAATCTTCATATTTTTATATTACACCATGAATGAATATTTGATACAAATATTTCAATTTCCACTAATGTTACATATTTTATGATATATTGATTCAAATGTTATAAATGTATCAATGGTTTTCATGGTCTCAATTTCAACTCATTAAAAATAATTTATATTATGCACTGTATTGTAATTATTATGGCAATGTTATAGACCCATGAATGTGTTTTCACATATTAATTCATGGATATTTTTAGATTTATGCTATGTTAAATCTTTAAATGAATTTCTAAATCAACAATTATCCACGTTGAAATGGTTTCCCTTATCAAACTTCATTCTTTGATATATTATTTTATTATTGCCCATATAATCATTTTATGGTGTATATAATAAAACATAAAATGTAATATCATTTCTTTGTTTATACTCATCATATTTTAGGAATGTTGTTTTGATCATACATTTAAGGGGATATTTGTTTTTAAATGGAAAATGATTTTTTGTTAAAACATTGTTTTAAATATTTTCAAAGACATTTATTTAAACTCATCCTCAAAGTTATTTTTTATTTCATGAATGTTACAATATAAAAATATTTTATTATCATAATAAAAGTTTCCATTATATTTATATATAATTTTATATGGTTTTAAAAAAGATATTTCTAAATTATTTTAACATGGTCCACTTTTCCCTCACATAATCAATAATTGAAAAGAATGTTTATTTTTAAAGAAGTTTGATTTTATCAGAATCAATAGGAACTGTTATTTTCCCCAATTTTCAATGCAATATTTTCAATATTATTTTTATGTTTTTATTATCTAATTTATTAACCATTAATGATTCTTTTTCATCCATAGGATAATGATCTTATGATATCATCCATATTATTTCTCTATAAATCTTATGATGATTTTTAAAGGTATTTTAATGAAGATAATTTTTTTACATAGGTAAATAATTAAATAAATGAGTAAAATATGTTTTCAAAACAATAATTTTGAAAATGGAAACTTCCATGTGCATTATTCATGTAGGGTACATGAATTTTCTTGATGATAATGGGTGAGATAGATAAATCTCGGAATGATTTGTGATCATGATACAACATAAACAATGGGTGATGCCAATATAGATTTTATGATGGGTATGAACAATACAACATATATGACTGGGGAGCCCAATATAGCTATGAAAGGCATTTTGTAATGACAATTATTTTTAATGAAATTTAGGATTGTGTTAACCATGGAGGATTATTTTGTAGATTTAGCTAGGATACATTTATTTCTGACACTTTCTATGTTGTTAATTTTCAAAGATACTGAATTTCCTTTATTCAAGAATTTGGTATTTGATATTTACATTGATTCATATTGACAACACAATTATTAGTATTATGGATTTTTATTAATCTTTCCACTGTTATTGATTTACTTAATATTTCATTAATCTTGATTCATGCATTGATGGGTATTTATTCTCTTAATTTATATTCATACATGATGATTATATCATCATACCATTATTGTTATATTATTCCCTCTAATGAAAATAAAATTTTTAATTCATATTTTTTCCCCTACTAAGTGTTTTTGAACTCTCTTCTTATGATACCTTTTCCCAAGGCTATGAGGAATGATGTTCAATAATTTTTTTCTAGAAATATTTATTGTGTAGTTAATTGAATGGTAAATATTGATGATTTATTATGATGTAATAAATGTGTTGTAATAGGAAATATATTTCGTAAGGGCATTAGTATTGATAAAAAATAGTTTGTCCTAACTTCGCAATAAATATAACCCAAAAATTTTTATTGGATATTTATGTTATCCAAATTCTCAATTGGATGATATTTATTTAAAAGGGTTAAAATTGGATCATGATTATCTATATCAGAGTGAAATATGCATATATTATGTTATAAAACTAGTTACAAGAGTATGGGTTAGGGGATGTTAGAAATAATTAATAAGGGAAGCCTCATACTTGAGTAATCAACTCATAATGACACCCTCCATTGTCCCCTAAGTGTCATCACTATTTGACCACACAACTCAAATCTCATTGATTGTGGAATTATTACCCCATAGTGATTTCACTAGATTAAAGACCCAATGTCATCTCATTGTTCCACAAATGTCTCATACCAAGGTTGTACATCAGCATGCAGCTATTCCTTCATCACACCATCAATGTCTCAAAAACTGTTTCGATGGTCAAGTTGGAACATTGTATGGTGATAAGGCCCCGTTCAAGACATGTGAGTCTCAATACATTGAGGCGGAATTTTATCACATGAAGGGAAGAGAAAAATCTACAATGAAGGAAATTACCAAAGTTAATGCTCCATATGGTTTGGAAAAAATTCCAATAAATCCATTTTCACATGTGAGTACAGATTATGTGTTACTTATCAGTCAAATTGAAAAAATAGGCCCAAATCAAAATACTCTTATGGAAAGATCCATAATGTCAATTACGGAAATCGATCCAGACAACATGGGAGAAATTGGTAACTTACCAAGAAGTGATGAAAGCATAAGTTGTGACGTTTTTATTTCGTCTGCTGAAATCCAACAAGTCTATACTTCGCTAATCAGGCCAGAAGAAGTTATAGCAACACCAGAGGTGAATATTGATGTCGATTATCAATCCATCATCTCCTCTTTAATTCCCAATGAAGACCCTTTATCATCAATAGGGTCGGAAATGGAAGCTTCTTCTTCAAAATGTGAACATTTTGACATCTCTTATGGTCATAAGAATTTCATTTTTTCATCTACTTTGCAAGTAGAAACGGAAGAAATAACACATGATGAAGAGGAAGAGGAAGATCTTAGAGATGCTCCTCCAGCATTTGAAGAGGGTATCTCTACCACTGTGGATGAACTCAGAGAAGTAAATCTGGGTACAGAGAAAGATCCATGACCCACTTTAATTAGTGCGGCCATGACCCTTGAAGAACAAGAGATGTATATTTATTTTCTAAAGAAAAATAAAGATATTTTTTCTTGGAATTATACAGAGATGCCTGGCCTTGATCTTGATGTTGCCACCCATCATTTGGGTTTGCCAAAAGAACATCGAGTATTCAAGCAAGCCGCGAGAAGAACACACCCAACCTATGCTTCCAAAATCGAGGCTGAAGTGGATAAGCTTATCAAAGCTAACTTCGTCAGAGAATTTCAATATCCCAAGTGGTTGGCTAATATTGTCCCTGTAAAGAAGAAGAACGGACAAATTAGGGTTTGCATCGATTTTAGAGATCTTAATCGGTATTGTCCCAAAGATGATTTTCCAGTTCCGATTACAGAACTCTTAATTGATGCGACGGCTGGCTATGAAGTACTTTCTTTCATGGATGGATATTCTGGATATAATCAGATCCGAATGGCCCCAGAAGATGAGGAATATACAGCCTTCAGAGCTCCTCAAGGTGTGTTTTGTTACCGGGTGATTCCCTTTGGTTTAAAGAATGCAGGTGCAACATATCAACGCGCCATGCATCGTATCTTCAAACCTTTTCTAGGGAAATTTGTTGAATGCTATGTAGATGATTTGGTGGTTAAATCCAAACAACGTTTTGATCACTTGGCTGATTTGGAAGTCATATTCCACAAGCTTCGACAACATAATTTGAAGATGAACCCCTTAAAATGTGCTTTTGGGGTAACCTCAGGAAAATTCCTCGGCTTTGTTGTACGCCATCGTGGTATTGAAGTCGATCCTGAGAAGACCAAATCAATCCTTGGTATGTCACCTCCTCAGAATTTGAAATAATTAAGAGGACTTCAAGGACACTTAGCCTATATTTGGCGTTTTATCGCCAATTTGGCAGGCAAAAGTTTACCTTTTAACAAATTATTGAAGAAAGGAGTCACTTACCAGTGGACTAAAGAATGTCAAGAAGCATTTCATGTTCTCAAGAAATACCTCTTGAGTCCACCAGTACTCATGCCACCTGTTGAGGGTAGGCCTCTTATCCTCTATGTGACAGCTTTAGAGCGATCATTGGGTGCCTTTCTCGCTCAAAAGAATGATGCTGGGAATGAAAATAGTCTCTACTATCTCAGTAGAACTATGCTTGAAGCAGAAACCCGGTATTCGAGTAATGAAAAGTGCTGCCTAGCATTAATCTTTGCAGTTCAGAAACTGAGACACTACCTGCAACATCACGAGGTCCAATTGGTATCTCGTAATAATCCACTCAAATTCATCCTTAGTCGTCCAATGCTTACAGGACGTCTGGCAAGGTGGGCGGTTATTCTACAGCAGTTCGACATCCAGTATGTGTCTCAAAAGGCAATTAAGGGCCATGCTCTGGCTGATTTCCTGGCTGAACATCCTTCAGTGGAAGACACGTATTCAGATATCGAACTCCCTGATGAAGAAATTTTCTCTATTCAAGAGAGTCCTCAAACATGGGAAATGTATTTTGATGGTGCTTCTAAAAGTCCAACAGGGAAGAAAATAGAAAATCCTAAATTCAACAAAGTTGGTTTAGGAATTTTGCTCATTTCTCCAGATAAGGCAGTGTTACCTTATTCCTTTTTGTTGTGGGAAGGTGGTACCAATAATGAAGCTGAATACCAAGCTCTCATTGCAGGCTTGGAGTTAGCACTTCAAGCACAAGTGAATCACTTAAAGGTGAAAGGTGATTCAGACCTGGTAATCAAACAAATCAATGGGGATTATGCCATCAGAAAAGAAGAATTAATCCCTTTGTATGATTACGTTAGAGAGTTAATGTCGGAATTCCCTTCAGAACCGACATTTTCTTATGTCCCAAGATCACAAAATGATCAAGCTGATGCACTGGCTAATATAGCCACAGCTTTAGCAGATCCAAATCGGGACGAGACAACCATCGGTATTGCCCACCGTCCTGCAATTTCACCTTATGTTCAAGTCAGAATAGAGGAAATTAATGAAATTAGTCCCATTCCTGAACTGTATGGTCATACTACAGGATGGATGTCACCTATCAAGGAATACCTTCAAAATGGAACACTTCCACCTGATAGAGCCGATAAAGAACAAATTCGGCGACGTGTGGTCAATTTTAATCTTTATGATGGTCCAAACCACCTCGAGAAAATTCTCTACAAACGTGGTTTTGATGGAGTTCTCTTCAGATGTATTGATGGTGAAGAGACAATGGCTGTCATAAAAGAAGTGCATGCAGGAGTCTGTCGTGCCCACCAGTCTGGACATAGACTGTCTGATCAAATTCGAAGGCTTGGATACTTCTGGCCTTTAATGATACAAGATTGTGTTAATTTCACAAAGAAGTGTCATTCATGCCAAGTATATGCCAACTTCATTCATCAACCTCCAGAGTTGCTTCATACAGCTAAATACTCATGGCCATTTTCCACATGGGGAATGGATGTGGTGGGACCTTACCCTTCAGCTACGGCCAAGCAGTTTAAGTACATTCTTACTGCTACTGATTTCTTTTCCAAATGGGCAGAGGCAGTACCTCTCAAAGTAGTCAGTTCTAAATGCATTGCTAGCTTCATCAAGTCTAACATAATTACTAGATTTGGTGTCCCTCATACCATATTGACGGACAACGGAACCAACTTCTGTTCTTCTGAGGTAAAGAAATTGTATCTAGAATACAACATTAAGTCCAACCATTCATCTCGATATCATGCAGCAGCTAATGGCCAGATAGAGGCTTTCAACAAGACTCTTTCAAACATACTGCAAAAGATGGTAGATAAAGATAAGAGGCCATGGCCTGATAAACTCTATCATGCTTTATGGGCTTATCGGACTACCACTCGCAATGTAACACGGTCTACTCCATATTCATTGGTATATGGAACCGAAGCAGTCTTGCCAATTGAAGTTCAATTGCCCTCACTCAGAATAGCCATTTGTGATCAGTTATCAACAGATGAGCAATCCCAAAAACGGTTGAATGAATTGGAACAGTTAGATGAGAAGAGATTGTGAACTTTTCACCACTTGGAAATCTATCAGAATCGGATAGCACGAGCTTTTAACAAAAAAGTTCGTCTTCGTTCATTCATTCAGGGAGAATTGGTATTGGTTCTCAGAACACCAATGATACCAGGAAAGAAGCCTCCCAAGCTTGAACCAAAATGGGAAGGACCTTATTCAATACATAAGGTCTACTCCAATGGAGCGTATGCTCTGATCTCAATGGATGGAGAACACATCACGACTCCAACTAATGCCAGATTTCTGAAGAAGTATTTTGTATAAACACAAAATATTGTTCCCAGAACCAAGACTCTTACATTTGGTTCATACAGCAATGGTCCAGTATGACCTTAAACTGCAACTTCGTCCAACATGACGTTAAACTGTGTCACCTTCAATGTCCGAGATGACATTAAACTATATTTTGTCCGAGATGACATTAAACTATATTGTGTCCTAGCAATATGACATTAAACTGTGTGGCACTTTCATCGTGCAGCATGACGTTAAACTGTAAAAAGTCCCCAGAACTGATATCCTCATATTGGTTCACCTTAGTCCTAGCTACATGACTTTAAACTGTACAGCACCAGTTCGTCCTTGCTATATTACGTTAAACTATACAGCAATGGTCCAATATGACCTTAAACTGAACCTTCGTCCAACATGACGTTAAACTGTGAAAACGTTCCCTAAACTGTCCAGTATGACCTTAAACTGCATCATCCCTGGTCTATGTATATGACCATAAACTATTTGCAAATCCCTTATGTCCAGCAAGACGTTAAACTGTGACGTCCTAACTACATGACGCTAAACTGTATAAAAGTCCCTCACGTCCGGAAAGACGTTAAACTATATAATCATCAAAGGTCCAACATGACATTAAACTGCACCATCCACGGTCCATGCATATGACCTTAAACTATTCTCACTTTCGTCCGACATGACGTTAAAATGGTACAGTCTTTTGTCCTTACTGCATGACATTAAACTGCACAGTCCCCCTTTCGTCCAATATGACGTTAAACCATTTTATCCCCATCGTCCTAACTACATGACGCTAAACTGTACAGAAAATCCTTGATAGGTCCTGCATGACATTAAACTGTATTTTGTCCCTGCTACATGACACTAAACTGTGCAGCACCAATAGTCCTAACTGCAAGACTTTAAACTGCATAATCCCCTTTTTTATGTCCTACATGACATTAAACTGTACATCGTTAAGGTTGTTATTACCTCTTGTTTCTCACACCGAGTATGACTCACGTGAGCTTAGAGCGAACATCAACCATAACACTCCCTTTGGGCCACTAACCATGTGTAAGTCCCAACAATATTTTTTATTAGATCATTGTCCACAAGAACAACTCGATCATTGATTCATTCTTTAATTGAACTACACGGACTTTGATCCTTGCCCTCCAGGCTGGGTATGTAGGAAACCTCCCAAGGTTCAAGCCCAAAAACAATCTCTTCACATCGGTTCACCACCATCTCATATGATGATTGTAACACCCGAGACTTTTATGTTATATAAATTATCAAAGGAATCTTTTTCTACACAACACTTGCTTGACTTGCTTTATACGCAATCACGACCTTCCTCGATAGCTTGCGTCGTACGCAATACCGAGTTTCACTAAACAACAATATGCTATTAAAACTAGCCGTTATGAATAGTAATAACCACTTTTTAAAATTTGATAAATTTTATTTTTCAAAATGGACTTCATTTTTGGACTCAGAATATCGAAATTAGCCAAGGGTAAAATTTTGGTATTTTTCTGAAAACTTTCAATTTTTGATGAATAGTGAAACCACTAAGTGGTAGGTTAAAAAACAGAATTTTGCATAAAACTTAATTTTACCGCTTCTGTGAATGGAATTTCGAAAATCCGAGAGACACGGTTAATATCAAGGACTAAAATGTGGTTCAATGAGATGAAAATAATTTTTTGGTGAATAGTATCTTTTTACGATTTTTACCGCGGTTAATAGTAAATATGGTAACTAAGGGTAAATATGATATTAATATTACCCTAACACATGTCCTAATTCTATTGGACAAGTGTAATTCGACCAAAAACAAACTTAGGAATAAAATATGACCATTTAGGCCCACTTGGATTAGATTAGGACATTTATTATTAATTTATTTAAAGAAGGGTTAAAATAGTTAAAATCAAAGTTTAATAAGTAAATCATTTTCAATATGGGGTTATACATAAGATAAATTCAATTGTAAATATTAATTAGAAATCTAAAAAGATGTCATACATGATGATATTTTATTTGTAATTTTTAGACATTAAATAATTTAATTTATTTATGACATAATGATGATGCAGTAATTATCTTATTAATGAAATATTGACATAATTGATGTTATAAACACAAAAATAAATGTAATTTGAGACTTTTTATGAATTCCACTAATTTTCTAGGTTACTATGATATATTAGTGTTGATTTAATCAACTTGGTTCGAACATATAATTCTTTTATGACTTTCAAACAAATCATATATCAAATAGTGTCAAAATTGACACAAAATAGTTTTTAAATAAAATATTATATTATTAATTGTTATTTTATTCCTAAAAATCTAAGGTTCGGCCAAATGACTTAGATAAGGATATATATATTAATAATAAACAATTTGGGGTTCGTTTGGCATGTTATAGTAATTGTATTAACCATATAGTGAAGGAAAACAAAAAGACACGGTAAAAGTTAAAATAATTAACTTAGAGTTAAATCTAATTGATAAGGTTAAAATAATACCCTAAACTTGTCTAAATCCTATTGGTTGATAGGATTTCGACCCATCCCCACTTTATCTTCGAAATAAGACCCTTTGGAACCATTATAAACCGATTTTGACTTTAATATAAAATAATATTTTGAGATATTCCTAAGGTGCCCCTCTCCTCCCTTATAAAAGGGCACCTCCTCCCCCTCCTCCTCACACCAAATTGAGCACTCAAGCTCGGCCAACCCCTGCCATTTTCTCCTCTCCACTTCCCTAGAATAATCCTAGAGGTCCTGGTCTTCTCCAAAGACCAATCTTAGTTCCTTAAGTGGAGGATTCAAAGAAGCGTTCCAAAGAAGAGGTAATATCCATTACCGATCTTTTCAATTTCTTTCATCTTCAAATTCTTATTCTTTAGTTGATTCATGATAAAGTAATAACATCAGTATTACTTACATACTGATATGTTATTATAAATATGAAACAACCCTAATTCACCTTCTATCCATCCTACGGAAAAATGAAATCACCACGCGTGCGTACGTACGGAATACCGTCTCCACGCCGTGGTGTAATCTATTTTCCACCATCACCTTACAAGGATGGGTATAATGGTGTAATGAGTAACTACATATGATTATTATGAAGTAATATTGATACTGAAATAATATATATACTCCAATACAATTCCACGATCATAGGAACGATATCATCACTCGTGCGTACGTACGGAATACCGTCTCCACGATGTGATGCGACTCGTTCTACATGATCTTCATTTTATAATGATTATATAAATGAATTGAATAAATGAATATGGTATATACTACACTAATACCATTCTGGAAATGAATTATCTATAACCTAAAGATAAGAATAAGAATTTATTCGACAAAACACGCATAAGAACAAAAAGTTATAAAGACCCGAGTAACAAGTAACAATGAAATATTACTAACAAGAATCTAATAATATGACCATATATGATATCATATAAATATGTATGATTCTGTAATAAGTCAATAACATTATTTAAACCATTATACAGGAGCTTCGGACACGTACAAAGCTAATCGGACCTAAGGTAAGGGAAAATACCACAATCTCATTTTTATCCGAGATTGTTTATTCGTAAGTATTTACTGGGGTGTATTTTATCATCCACATCCATGTTCCCTCAATATGTAATATTGTTTCCATCCACTTACAATAGTTTAAATCCAATTTTACCCTTCGGTGAGTTTTTAGTAAAGAATATGACCGGAATCTTTTGTCGTTTTTTTCGTACGAGGTACTTTTTGACTTTTCCGACAAAGGTACGAAGAATGTTTTTTTAACTTATACGGCATGAATGGATTTTTAAAACATTATTTCCAAGAAGCTTCCTTTACAAGTTTTCAAGTTTATTTTTAATCAACTTCTTTTAGTTTAAAGTTGTATGACATGTTAATAAAGGAAAAATGTTTTTGAAGTAGAAAGGATATTTTCCTGAAGAATAAAGTTCAAGTGTTTTATCAAAATTATTTTCCATCTAAGATAATAAAGGGTTCTGTTTTTATCCCTATTATTACATTGATTTGATCATTTTGTGATGGAATTATTTTTATGAACTCCATTATCTTATATGAATTGATTTATGATGTCATGATGTTTCAAGAATCCCATTTTTGTTACATGTGTTATGCGATGATGTATGTTTTATGATTATGTGGCACACATAAGAAAGGAATAATTATAAGATGGGTGGGACCTATATCTCCCTCCAATGCATTGGGTAAAGATTTTATATCTCATTAGATAGACATGGCTGGAACGGAAGGTTATTTCGGTTCAATGATACAGGACTGAAACGAGGAGTGAACTCGGTTCAGAAAGGGACTTTGTCCACTAAGATAGTCTTGGCAATGAGTCATGACTAACAAGAAATGATTTTCCATGATTATGTGTGCATGCCACAAAGTTTCAAGTTTTATGTTATGATTATGGGGATCTCATTTTCACTTCTATGATTTATTCCATGTTAAGATATTATGATCGCTTTTGCAGGTTTTGATTTTCAAAAAGATATGATATGATTTTTATTTCCTTTATTTGCCCTTGCTGAGCATTTGAGCTCACCCTTTTATGTTTTCTTTCCCCCAGGTCAGGAAGATGGATATTAAGTAGAATATGCTAAAAGGGACCCTAGATATGATGAAATAAATGGGAGACACTGTAGAAGATTTATGAACCAGTTGTTTATGTTTCCCAGTTTCTAAAGACACTATACCTATACAGTCCTTTGTGGTTTTGTCATATGTTGTAATAAGTGTGCTTCAATTTTGAATTATTAACAATGTATGTAAAGTATGGGTCGTTATATTAATGGAATCTCAATAATGTAGGTATGGCATACTATTTACGTTTTTTTTCTATGAGTGGAAGTAATGAGTCATTGAATTATGAGTAAATTTGGAAATAAAAAAATTCATATGAGTATATTGACATAAAAATAATTATTTCAGAAGCTAAAATATTGTATTCTCAAAAGCGAATGATAATATGTGTTTGATAGTGTCAGAAGATATAGTGAGAATGCAACCAATATAGATCATTATAATCATACAACATAGTTTATTGGAAATATATGTTTACCTTGTGACAAGAAGTGGATTTCAAATATAAGATAATTATAGAGAATAAATTTAGGGACACATGTAAAGTTTATGTTTCATAATAGGGATCACCATCTAAAATGTGTGTAGTGAAGTATGATTTCTGAATCTTACTAACAATATTCTACAGAATCAGATTTTATTAACGTATTTAAATTTTATATACATACTATATTAATTTTTGGCAGTATGTCCCTATGTATTTACACAAGAATGATACTGAATGTTTTTTAGAATCTAATTGATGATGGTTGGAGTTTATTTGTAGAATTCATGTATTCATTTGAAGAATTCGTTATTATTTGGGTTTGATATTCACTAATAATCATTTCATTAAATATGATGAGAAAAAAAAATTTAAATGTTCTTAGGGGAATCATTTCCACATTATACCCTACATGAAATCCTTTTCATGTCCCAAGATTAGAAATCGCAGCTGAAATAATACATTACTGTTTTATAAATTTTAAAGGGTTAAAAATACATATAGGATTGATATGAAACATCGACATATGATGTAAAACATAAATACCAATAATTCACTCCAATCTATCTCATATATGACTATAACTATAAGATTTAATTATTTATCTGAATGTATCATGAAATGATGCATCACCAATTAATTTCACAACAGGGAGTATGAATTTGAGGTACAATGTATGTTTTCGATTTTTTTAAAATTATAGGAATTTCATCTCAATGTATATGAATTCAGAAAAAGTATAATTATGAAATATTTGTCTACATGAGGCAATATACATATTAATGTTATATGAACACTTATGGATGAAATATGTGACTCAAAATTGATATTCCAAAGTTGAAATAACTAGGATAATTCCATTGTGGTTTTATCTTCATGGAATCATGATTATATGAGAACACATGATCCATTACGGATTGGAAAAATTTTATATTAGAGGATTGTAATATAGATCACTTTATAATATTTAGAAATTTAAATTATTATTCACTTAAGCAAATGGTCGTATTATTTAATAAAATATTTGACATTTAAAAAAATGGCTTGTGATTGTATATGTTCATGAAATGCTCACAAAGATAACAATTCTAATTCAGAAATTTTAGTACACAAAAAAATAGTGAATAATTATAAAATGAATAAAATATCATTTAACTAGCACAATTATATAAGGACTGATATATAGAAGAATAATAAAAATTAAAATTCTTAAATAATAATTATGATCGATTTTTGCACTTATTTTTACTTATTGTCTCAAATAGAAATCATTCACAAAATGTTGAGGTATTTTACAGAATCATTTTTCATTTCATCTTAATTATTCCAAAAGGATAATTATGAAAAACAATTATTGATAAAAATGAGGATAATATTCATCGGAATCTGTCTAATGTTTTTAATTCAATGAACTCAAAACATTTCCTATGATCAATAATTTCCAAATAATATTCTAGCTTACAGGAATTCATGATAGGTGTGACCTATATATCTATAACAAATATAGAATGTCATCAAATACAGAAATCATTTATATTTTAACTCCAGAATTCACGTAATTCCCTAACATGTGTCTTCTTTATAGCCTCACCATCCGATAAATTATAATGAAAAAGCAGTAAAATATTAATTTATATTTATAAAATAATTATTTAAAATTAAATCCCATGATTTTTTCCACCCATATGTATCCCAAAAGTTATTCTTTACATCATTTGTTTAGTGTCTCCAAGAGAGACGACTGATGGGAATGTTGTTATAGTATTTGGAAAGTGTCTACAAAAAACTCTGACATTGTCATCCTATTTTTCCAATGATTTATTTCTTCATTTTACTCCACCATCAGCTATGTGTGTTTCCCCATTCCAAATGAATTCATATTAAAATACAACTCTGAATAGAATATATATCTATTAAATACGATCCAAATTTTATATCAATACATCATTCAATAGAAAAAAAAAATTACAAAAATTACTAAGTTTTATTAAATATACATGACGCATCATGATTTGTGGGTGTCATTGGATCCCTTAGCTCTAAAGGAATGTATACTTGTACAGAAGGAGTCTCACACAATTTATTCTTAGGAGGCATATAATGTTTCATTGTAGATTTAAAATGATGATGAATGTAGTAGCTCGAGGAGATGTAAGTCATAGGAAATGAACATGGCATAGAAGTCTGTGAAAATTAAAAATACTGGGGGGGAGTTGGATCCATCCTTTGATAAGGGAATGATTGGTGAGGATAACATGAAAATAGTGGTGAAAACATAGGTTCCCCAAATTTTATAGGATCATATAATGAAACTATAGTATCAGATGTTTTTTATTTATATTTTTAGAGGAATGTATAAGGAGTCCTTCAGTATGTCGATTGTTTCACGTAGCTCTATTACAACCACATAATATTGTCTAGAAGAGAAATGGTAAAACTTTGCAGGTTACAAAATAACTGCCTCTTAGGAAATATATACTGATTAAATGTTATCAATAAAATGTTGGGAACAAATCCCTCAAGGTATCATTGAAGCATTTTTAGGTGATTGTGTTTGTTAAAAAAGTGGTTCTACGTGTTGTTTTTGTTGAAAAATCATACCATGTCATACAAATTTGATGACAAATGGGATTTCATGGTTGAACATCAAGTTTAAGGGATTTCGTTAACAATACATGATTGATTCAAGTACGAAGAAAAAGGAATGGTCGATCTGGAGGTTGTTCAAAAAGAGCAGATACAAGGTCGCACTGTTTTCCAGTGTTTACCAAATTTTTGGAGGCTTGGAAATTTTCGCGCCACTTGTCTTTCAAGATCAGAGGATCAAAATATAGAAAATTAAAATAGGACACCCATGTTTTATGTTTGGTCACTCAAGTGAATTGGGTAATAGAGATTAGGGTGGCTGGAGTAGCACGCCGAGAGGAAAATTGTGCGTCGATGCTCAGGGTGTCCAAAGGCCTATAAATAGAGGTCTACCCCTCCTCATTCGGTGGAAGATCAGCACATATATAAAATAAGAGCTTATGTCGCGGATTTGGTGGTTTGGTCACACAAGTATAATGATTTTCAAATGTTACGTGCCCAAAGTGGTTTGAGGGATAAAGGGTGTTAGTTTCCCATGTTTAGAGTTCAAGAAGGTGGGGGGTCGTGCAGGTGGTTTGGTGACACATGCACACCAGGATTTTAATAAGTGAAAAAGTTGATAGTTGCATTCCAAAATTGTTTCGGTTGTAAAAGGGTGTGATTCGCGCAAGTTTGAAGTTCATGAAGTGCGTGTTACGGAAGTGGTTGAGGAGCAATTATGCACTGGCTTGATCATGCAAGATGGAACTTGCACGCCAGCTTGCAGAAGCGCACCAGGTATGGTAGATGCAAGGCAGTCATTTCAGGGATGAATGAAAGCTGGAAGATTGCCCGATACTTTTTGTGCAAAGTGAGATTCATCTACGGGTGAAAGTTGGACTTCAACAGAGCATCTAAATACAATAGAGGATGCATTCATTAGTGATAATGAATAGAACATCATGTCTCTAAACTATGAGTGGATCTTCTGAAGACGCAGTGAACTCACTTCAATTGAGAGAGTAGTGAGTTCTCAAATTGTGAGTGGTTGTACACTAGGAGGGACATCAAGTCCACTTCGAAATTGTAAATATTTGTGCACTTATAGTGGAATTGGTACATCGGCACACTGTCGGTGTATGATCCATGGAAGTAGCCTTATGAGGGAAATCCAAGTAAAAATCGATGTGTCTTGCGCATGATTTGTCATTTATTCCTACTCTACTTCAGAAAGGATAGAGAAGTTTGTTTTGTCTAACAGAACAACAAGATCAAAAGGGGCAGTTGTTTTAATCTGTCACGTCCTGATTCACCCCCCTCTCAGGGTATCTGGAGTAGTGGACAAAATAATTTGTATGAGATCAAGGTTGATATCAGTGTTTCTCTCTCAAATGAAGGTAAATAATCATAAAGGGATTCTGATCATCGACGGGAACAATTTTCACCTATGGAAGAATCAAATGCATCACTACTTCCGATCTTTGGGAATGGATGTGTTTACAACTATAATGCATAGTATCACAACTGATATTAATAGCAATGAATTATCAGAAGGTGAGCAAAGAGAGTTGGATGCTGACACAAAGGGAATTAATGCTTTGGGAGGAGACATATCCAATGCTAAATATACCAAGGTGATATCATGAAAAACATCACATTCTATGTTGGAAAAGTTGTTGATCATATATGAAGGATATAACGACCCATACTTTACATACATTGTTAATACTTCAAAATTGAAGCATACTTATTACAACATATAACAAAACCACGAAAGGACCATGTAGGTATAGTGTCTTTAGAAACTGGGAAACATAAACAACTGGTTCATAAACCGTCTACACTGTCTCCCATTTATTTCATCATATCTATAGTCCCTTTTGGAATATCTTACTTAATAACCTTCTTCCTAACCTGGGGAAAGAAAATATACAAAAGGGTGAGCTCAAATGCTCGGTAAGGGTAAAAAAAAGAAATATCAATCACATCTTAACCTGCAAAAGAGATCATAATTTTATAACATGGGATAAATCATGGCAGTGAAATGTAATCACAATAATCATAACATAAAACATGAATCTTTGTGGCATACACACATAATCATAGAGAATCATTTCTTGTTAGTCAAAACTCATTGCCACGACTATCTTAGTGGACAAAGTCCCTTTCTAAACCAAGTCACCCTCGTTTCAGTCCTGTTTCACTGAACCGGTATAACCTACCGTTCCAGCCATTTCTATCTCATGAGATATAAAATCTTTACCCAATGCATTGTAGGGAGATATAGGTCCCACCCATCTCATAATGATACCATTCTTATGTGTGCCACAAAATCATAAATCATACATCATTGCATAACCCATGTAATAAAAATGGGAATCTTAAACATCATGACATCATAAAACAATTCATATACGATAAAGGAATTCATAAAAATAATTCTTTCACAACATAATCTACTCAATGTAATAATAGGGATAAAAACAGAACCCTTTATTTTCTTAGATGGAAAATAATTTTGATAAAACACTTGAACATCATTCTTGAGGAAAATATCCTTTCTACATCAAAAACACTTTTCCTTTCTTAACATGTCGTAAAATTATAAAATAAAAGAAGTTGATTAAAAATAAACATGAAAACTTGTAATGGAAGCTTCTTGGAAATAATGTTTTAAAAATCCATTCATGTCGTATAAGTTAAAAAAACATTCTTCGTACTTTTTTCGGAAAAGTCAAAAAGTACCTCGTTCGAAAAACGACAAAAGATTCATTTCATATCATTTACTATTAACTCGCAAAAGGGTAAAAATGGATTTAAACAATTGTAGGTGGATTTAAATAATATTACATATTGAGGAAACATGGATTTGGATGATAAAATACACCCCAGTAAATACCAAAGTACAAACAATCTCAGATAAAAATGAGATTGTGATATTTCCCTTACCTTAGGTCGGACTTGCTTTGTAAGTGTCTGAACCTCCTTTATAATGATATAAATAATGTTATTTACTTATTCTAGAATCATACTTATTTTTATGATATCATATATGGTCATATTCTTAGCTTCTTAGTAGTAATATTTCATTACTACTTGTTATTCGGGTGTTTATATCTTTTTGTTCTTATGCGTGTTTTGTCGAATAAATTATTATTATTCTCTTTAGGTTATAGAAACCTCATTTCCAGAATGGTTTTATTGTAATATATATCATATTCATTCATTCAATTCATTTATATTATCATTATGAAATGAAGATCATGTAGAATGAGTCGCATCACATCGTGGAGACGGTATTCCGTACGTACGCACGAGTGATGATATCGTTCCTATGATCGTGGAATTGTATTGGAGTATATTTATACTATTTCAGAATCAATATCACTTTATAATAGTTATATATAGTCATTATATAAACCATTATACCCATCCAAGTATGGTGGTGGTGGAAAATAGATTACACCACGGCGTGGAGACGGTATTCCGTACGTACGCACGCGCGATGATTTCTTTTTCCGTAGTATGGATAGATGGTGAAATAGGGTTGTTTCATACTTATAATAACATATCAGTATATGAGTGATACTTATGTTATTACTTCATAATGAAACAACTAAAGAAGAAGAAGTGGAAGAAGGAATAAAGATGAAAGAATCGGTAACAGACATTACCTCTTCTTTGAAGTGCTTCTTTGAGACCTTCTTTTAGGGCTCTAAAATTGGTCTTTGAAGAAGACCGAAACCTCTAGGATGTATCTAGGGAAGTGGATAGGAGAAATTGGCAGGGGTTGGCCGAGATTGAAGGCTCAAAGTGGTGTGAGGAAGAGGGGGAGGAGGTGTCCTTTTATAAGGGAGGAGAGGGGCACCTTTGGAATAACTAAAACTATTATTTTATTATAAAGTCATGTTCGGTTTTAAATAGATCCAAATTGATATATTTCTAAGATAAGGTGGGGATGGGTCGAAATAATCTCATCCAATAGAATTTAGACAAGTTTAGGTTCCTATTTTAACCTTATCATTTAGATTTATCATTAAGTTAAATAATTTTACTTTTACCATGTCTTCTTGTGTTCTTATACTATAAGGTTAATAAACGTAATATAAGCAGCCAAACGAACCCCAAGTTGTTTATTATTAATATATATAACCTTATCTAAGTCATTTGGCCGAACCTTAGATTTTTAGGAATAAAACAACAATTACCAATATAATGGTTTTTTAAAAAACTATTTTATGTCAATTTTGACACTATTTAGTAATTGATTTTTGTGAAAATCATAAAAAAATTATTATTTCGAACCAAGTTAATTAAATAAATAATAACATGTCATAGTAACCTATAAAATTAGTGTAATTCATAAAAAGTCTCAAATTACATTTATTTTGGTGTTTATAACATTAATTATGTCAATATTTCATTAATAAGATAATTACTGCATCATCTTTGTGTCATAAATAAATTAAATTATTTAATGTCTAAAAATTACAAATAAAATACCATTATGTAGGAAATCTTTTTAGATTTCTAATGAATATTTATAGTCGAATTTATCTTATGTATAACCACATATTAAAAATTATTTACTTATTAAACATTGATTTTAACTATTTTAACCCTTCTTTAAATAAATTAATAATCAATGTCCTAATCTAATCCAAGTGGGCCTAAATGGTCATATATTATTCCTAAGTTTGTTTTTGGTAGAATTACACTTGTCCAATAGAATTAGGACATGTGGTAGGGTAATAATAATATCATCTTTACCCTTAATTACCCTATTTACTTTTTACCGTGGTAAAAAAATGTAAAAAGTTACTATTCACCAAAAAATTATTTTCTTCTCATTGAACCACATTTTACTTACTGACATCAACCGTGTCTTTCGGATTTTTGAAATTCCACTCACAGAAGTGGTAAAATTATGTTTTATGAAAAATTCAGTTTTTTAACTACCACTTAGTGGTTTCACTATTCATCAAAAATTGAACGTTTTTAGAAAAATACGAACATTTCACCCTAGGCTAATTTCGATATTCCGAATCAAAAATGAAGTCCATTTTGAAAAATAAAATTTATAAATTTTCAAAAAGTGGTTATTACTATTCATAACGGCTAGTTTTAATAATATTTTAATAGCATATCGTTGTTTAGTGAAACTCGGTATTGCGTACGACGCAAGCTATCGAGGAAGGTCTTGATTTCGTGTAAAGCAATCCAAGCAAGTGTTGTGTAGAAAAAGATTACTTTGATGATTTATATAACATAAAAGTCTCATGTGTTACATTCTACCCCCCTTAAAATGAATTTCGCCCTCGAAATTCGTCACTTTGAAACAAACAGATGAGGATACCTCTCCCTCATCATATCCTCAAGCTCCCATGTAGCTTATTCTAATTGGTGGTTCCTCCATAAAACATTCATCAATCGAGTGGTCTTGTTTATTAGGACTTTTTTGCTACGATCCAGAATCTCTATCGGTTGTTCTTCATAAGAAAGATCTTGCTCCAGTGGTACAACTTCTGAGCTGAGTACATGTGAAGGATCAGGTATGTACTTTCTCAGGAGAGATACATGGAACACATCATGAACTTCAGAGAGATTCGGTGGAAGCGCCAATCGGTAAGCTACCTTCCCAACACGATCTAGTATTTCGAAAGGACCGATATATCTAGGGATCAACTTCCCCTTCTTTCCAAATCTCATAACACTCTTCCAGGGAGATATTCGTAAGAACACTTTATCACCCACTTCAAACTCTAGGTCTTTTCTTCGGTTGTCGGCATAACTTTTCTGTCGACTCTGAGATTCTCTTAAGTGTTGTTGAATAGATCTGACTTTTTTTGCCATTTCATCAACGAGATCAGGTCCTAATAGATTTATTTCCCCAACTTCATCCCAGTAAGTTGGAGTCCTGCATTTCCTTCCATAGAGAGCTTCATAAGGAGCCATCTGAATACTGGAGTGAAAGCTTTTATTATAAGAAAATTCCACCAAATGCAGGTGTTGATCCCAACCACCTTTGAAATCCATAGAGCAAGCTCTCAACATATCTTCTAGAGTTTCAATTGTTCTCTCAGACTGACCATCTGTCTGAGGATGATAAGCAGTGCTGAAACACAACTCTGTATCCAGAGTATGCTGAATACTTCGCCAGAACTTCGAGGTAAATCTTAGATCCCGATCAAAGATAATAGAAAGTGGTACTCCGTGCAATCTTACCACTTCTTTTACATATATCCTGGCAAACTGATCCAGAGATAAATCCTCTCTAATAGCAATGAAATGTGCAGACTTTGTAAGACGATCAACTATGACCTAGATAGCATTATTTCCTTTGGATGTTTTAGGAATTCCTGTGAAAAAGTCTATGGTGATGTTTTCCCATTTCCATTCGGGTATGGGTAATGGTTGTAACATCCCCTTAGACTTCTGTCTCTCAGCTTTAACTTGTTGACAAACCAAGCATCGAGAGACATATTCAGCAACATCTCTTTTCATTCCATCCCACTAGAAGTACTCTTTCAGGTCCCTATACATCTTCGTGATTCCAGGATGAATAGATAATGAAGAACTATGAGCCTCATCCAGCAGCTCCTTCTTTAATTCGGGGATTGGAGGAACACAAACCCGATTCCTGAACATTATTCTCCCACCACAATCAAGGTTGAATTCAGGAACATTTCTCACCTTCTTTTATAACTCGACATCTTCTTTCTTTGCCTCTTTAATCTTCACATGTATAGATGGTTGAACATTCATTTGAGAAAGATAATATTTTTCCCCTTTCATTATAATTCCATGATCCATCCTTTGTAAATCCATAAATATTGGATCTTTTGTGATCCTCATCATGGATAAAATAGCATGGTCTTGTCGACTTAATGCATCTTCCACCTTGTTTGCTTTCCCAGGGTGGTAATGGATTGAGTAGTCATAATCCTTAATCAGCTCCAACCATCTTCTTTGACGCATATTCATCTCCTTTTGTGTGAAAATGTACTTTAAACTTTTATGATCGGTATAAATATCACACCTTTCACCATAAAGGTAATGCCTCCAAATCTTTAATGCAAAGATTACCGCAACTAACTCCAAATCATGTGTTGGGTAATTTTGCTCATGGATTTTCAACTGTCGTGAGGCATAAGCTATCACCATATAATTTTTCATAAGAACACACCCCAATCCCTTCTTGGATGCATCGATGTAGATCACAAACCTTTCTCCACTACAGGGCAGTGTGGGCACAGGTGCACTGGATAACCTTCTTTTTAACTCCTTGAAATTCTCTTCACATTCCTCCATCCAAACAAACTTAACTCCTTTCCGAGTCAACTTAGTGAGTGGATTAGATAATAGTGAAAAATCATTCACAAAATGTCGATAATATCCATCCAAACCAAGAAAACTTCGGATCTCAGTTACTGTTATTGGTCTCGACCATCTTTCGATAACCTCTATTTTTGCTGGATCCACAGATATCCCCTCTTTTGAGATTATGTGACCCAAAAATTGAACTTTTTGAAGCCAAAATTCACACTTGGTAAATTTGGCATAAAGATTCTCCTTTCTCAGGGTCTTCAATATAATTCTCAAGTGATATTCATGTTCTTCCATGCTTTTTGAATAGACAAGAATATCGTCTATAATGACTAGAACAAATTGATCAAGATAGTCTCTAAAGACTCTATTCATCAGATCCATGAAGATAGCAGGGGCATTAGTAAGACCAAATGGCATCACTATAAATTCATAGTGTCCATACCTTGTACGGAAATCCGTCTTTGGTATATCCTCCCTTTTGACCCTTAATTGATGATACCCTGAACGAAGATCAATCTTGGAAAAGTATTGAGCTCCCTGTAGTTGGTCAAATAGTTCATCAATGCGCGGGAGAGGATATTTGTTCTTGATAGTGATCTTGTTAAGTTCTCGATAATCAATGCAGAGTCTCATTGATCCATCTTTCTTCCTAACAAATAGGACAGGTGATCCCCGAGGTGACGCACTAGGGCGTATGAATCCATTATCAAGATTCTCTTGGAGTTGCGTCTTCAATTCCTGCAACTCAATTGGGGCCATTCTATAAGGTTTCTTTGAAATAGGAAAAGCACCCGGTACGAGTTCTATTGAGAACTCAACTTCACGATTTGGTGGTAGTCCCTGTAATACCTCCGGAAAGACATCATCAAACTCCCGTACAATGGGAATATTCTTAATCGTGAGTTTCTCACCAATCATTTGAGATAAATAACCTTCATTTAGTGGAATCAAGACCCATAAGATGGAAGAAATTTCCACTGGAAGGTTATGTTCATCCTTTCCTTGATAGACGATCATAGATTGATCTGGAATATGAAATGTGACTTACCTTCTTTGGCAATTGATATGAGCTCCATATAAAGAAATCCAATCCATGCCAAGAATCACATCCAATTCCACTAAAGGAAGGATCACTAAATTTGTAGGAAGTACTTTCCCACAAACATCAAATGAAGAAGAATTATAAACTTTTGATTCGATTGATGTGCCATTAGGTGTCGTCACAGCTAACTCAACATCTAATTGTTGAGGTAATACGGTGATACCCTTAGAAAATTCTTTAGAAATAAAAGAGTGGGTGGATCCAGAATCAAATAAAACATTTTCTACTTTAGAGTGGATGGTAAGTGTACCTTTCACCACTTCGTTATCGTACTCCACATCGCTAATAAAAATTGCATGTGACGTTCCTTTGTCTTTAGCCTTAAGAGTTTGTTGACGTCGACCATCATCATCAACCCTTGGATTTGGGAATTGATTGGAATAATGCCCCATCTCCTTGCACCTGAAACATTGAAGTGTATAAGGTTCATTCTGTGTATCCCTTCCTTTGTTTGCATCATTAGACATCTTCTTCCCATTATCGCGGCATTCAAATGCCCGATGACCTTCCTTTCCACATTTGAAATATTTACTTGTCCCTTTAAGACAACTCCCTCCATGTTTCTTTCCACACTTTGAGCATAAGGGAAATCTCATCTTCCTTTTAGTGTGCTCTTTATATTTTCCTTTGAATTCAATTTTCCTCTTCTTATCAACCCATATGACTGATGGGTTACTCCAATCTCCATCTCGACATTGAGTGCACATCGAACGATTTCCTAATAGCTATTGAATTACCTTATGGCTAACGCCTTTCAAAGACATGATTTTAAGCCACTAAAGAATCGATCGATCTTACTCTCAGGTTGGATAATAATACCAGAAGCGTACCTTGCAAGTCTTTTAAAATTTGATTCATAGGTACCAACAGATTCCTCATCCTTTTGCTTCAGTTCAAGAAACTCTTTCTCCATCTTTGTTCGGAGAATACGAGGGAATTACTTATTGAAAAATAAGTTCTTGAACTCGTCCCATTCCATGGACTCAATTTCATCTCTTTTCCTCGTATTCTTAATAAGATTCCACCATTGATCAGCATCTCCTTCCAAACGATACACTACTAGGATGAATTTATCATGTTCAGAACATAGAAGAACTGAAAATATCTTTTCAGTAGTACTAATCCATTGTTCAGCAACTAATGGATCAGTAGACCCACTGAAAGAAGGTGGATGCTGCCTCATGAAGGATTCAACAGAATGTTGCTCCTTCTTTTGCTCGTTTGGAAGTCCTTCATGATTCATAGCTTGAGAAATTTGTGTGAGCATGGATACAAAATTTTTCATTCCAGCTCCCATAACGTTTGGTTGATCAGGGGGACAATCATTGCATTTCCCATCGCATTCTGCATTAACATGGATCCTTCGGGTTCTAGCCATTGACTAAAACCAAGAAGAATAGTGTGAGCAACACTAATTATAATAGGAAAACCACATAATTCAAGAATAAAATTTTCACGCTTAAGGTCTTATCCTATGTTATTCATGGCCATTTCTAAAACACTAAGATTGTGTTCTATGCTTAGACTTATCCTTAGGGTTCTTACTAAGGCATTCACATCCTAGTTTCCAAAGGTTGACTATACCTTTCCTCTGATACCAACTATAACGACCCATACTTTACATACATTGTTAATACTTCAAATTTGAAGCATACTTATTACAACATATAACAAAACCACGAAAGGACCGTATAGGTATAGTGTCTTTAGAAACTGGGAAACATAAACAACTGGTTCATAAAGCGTCTACACTATCTCCCATTTATTTCATCATATCTATAGTCCCTTTTGGCATATCTTTCTTAATAACCTTCTTCCTGACCTGGGGAAAGAAAACATACAAAAGGGTGAGCTCAAATTCTGAGTAAGGGTAAACAAAAGAAATATCAATCACATCTTATCCTGCAAAAGAGATCATAATTTCATAACATGGGATAAATCATGGCAGTGAAATGTAATCACAATAATAATAACTTAAAAAATGAAACTTTGTGGCATACCCACATAATCATAGAGAATCATTTCTTGTTAGTCAAGACTCATTGCCAATACTATCTTAGTGGACAAAGTCCCTTTCTGAACCGAGTCACCCCCGTTTCAGTCCTGTTTCACTGAAGAGGTATAACCTATCGTTCCGGCCATGTCTATCTCATTAGATATAAAATCTTTACCCAATTCATGGGAGGGAGATATAGGTCCCACCCATCTCAAAATTATACCATTCTTATGTGTGCCACAAAATCATAAATCATACATCATTGCATAACCCATGTAATAAAAATGGGAATCTTAAACATCATGACATCATAAAACAATTCATATACGATAAAGGAATTCATAAAAATTATTCCTTCACATCATAATCAACTCAATGTAATAATAGGGATAAAAACAGAACCCTTTATTATCTTAGAAGGAAAATAATTTTGATAAAACACTTGAACGACATTCTTGAGGAAAATATCCTTTCTACTTCAAAAACACTTTTCCTTTCTTAACATGTCGTAAAATTATAAAATAAAATAAGTTGATTAAAAATAAACTTGAAAACTTGTAAATTAAGCTTCTTGGAAATAATGTTTTAAAAATCCATTCATGTCTTATAAGTTAAAAAAACATTCTTCGTACTTTTGTCGGAAAAGTAAATAAGTACCTCATACGAAAAACGACAAAAGATTCCCCTCATATCATTTACTATAAACTCAAAAAAGGGTAAAAATGGATTTAAACAATTGTATGTGGATTGAAATAATATTACATATTGAGGAAACATGGATTTGGATGATAAAATACACCCCAGTAAATACCAAATTACAATCAATCTCGGATAAAAATGAGATTGTGATATTTCCCTTACCTTAGGTCCGACTTGCTTTGTAAGTGTCTGAACCTCCTGTATAATGATGTAAATAATGTTATTGACTTATTCCAGAATCATACTTATTTTTATGATATCATATATGGTCATATTCTTAGCTTCTTAGTAGTAATATTTCATTGTTACTTGTTATTCGGGTGTTTATATCTTTTTGTTCTTATGCGTGTTTTGTCGAATAAATTCTTATTATTCTCTTTAGGTTATAGATACCTCATTTACAGAATGGTATTAGTGTAATATATATCATATTCATTCAATCAATTCATTTATATAATCATTATGAAATGAAGATCATGTAGAATGAGTCGTATCACATCGTGGAGACGGTATTCCGTACGTACGCACGAGTGATGATATCGTTCCTATGATCGTGGAATTGTATTAGAGTATATTTATACTTTTCAGAATCAATATCACTTTATAATAGTTATATATAGACATTATATACACCATTATACCCATCCAAGTAAGGTGGTGGTGGAAACTAGATTACATCACGGCGTGGAGACGGTATTCCGTACGTACGCACGCACGATGATTTCTTTTTCCGTAGGATGGATAGATGGTGAAATAGGGTTGTTTCATACTTATAATAACATATCAGTATATGATTGATACTGATGTTATTACTTCATAATGAAACAACTAAAGAAGAAGAAGTGGAAGAAGGAATATAGATGAAAGAATCGGTAACAGACATTACCTCTACTTTGAAGTGCTTCTTCGAGACATTCTTTTAGGGAACTAAAATTGGTCTTTGAAGAAGACCAGAACCTATAGGATGTCTCTAGGGAAGTGGAGAGGAGAAATTGGCAGGGGTCGGCCGAGCTTGAAGGCTCAAAGTGGTGTGAGGAAGAGGGGGAGGAGGTGACCTTTTATAAGGGAGGAGAGGGGCACCTTTGGAATAACAAAAACTATTATTTTATTATAAAGTAAATTTCGGTTATAAATAGCTCCAAATTGAAATATTTCGAAGATAAGGTGTGGATGGGTCGAAATCCTCTCATACAACAGAATTTAAGAAAGTTAGGTTCCTATTTTAACCTTATCATTTAGATTTAACATTAAGTTAAATAATTTTACTTTTACCATGTCTTCTTGTGTTCTTATACTATAAGGTTAATAAACATACTATAAGCAGCCAAACGAACCCCAAGTTGTTTATTATTAATATATATATCCTTATATAAGTCATTTGGCCAAACCATAGATTTTTAGGAATAAAATAACAATTACCAATATAATATTTGTTTTAAAAACTATTTTATGTCAATTTTGACACTATTTAGTAATTGATTTTTTTGAAAATCACAACAAAATTATTAGTTCGAACAAAGTTAATTAAATCAATAATAACATGCCATATTAACCTATAATATTATTGGAATTCATAAAAAGTCTCAAATTACATTTATTTTTGTGTTTATAACATTACTTATGTCAATATTTCATTAATAAGATAATTACTGCATCATCTTTGTGTCATAAATAAATTAAATTATTTAAAGACTAAAAATTACAAATAAAATACCATTATGTAGAAAATCTTTTTATATTTCTAATGAATATTTATAGTCTAATTTATCTTCTGTATAACCCCATATTAAAATTATTTACTTATTAAACTTTGATTTTAACTATTTTAACCTTTCTTTAAATAAATTAATAATCAATGTCCTAATCTAATCCAAGTGGGCCTAAATGGTCATATTTTATTCCTAAGTTTTTTTTTGGTCGAATTACACTTGTCCAATAGAATTATGACATGTGTTAGGGTAATAATAATATCATCTTTACCCTTAATTACCCTATTTACTTTTTACCGTGGTAAAAAAAGTAAAAAGTTACTATTCACAAAAATATTATTTTCATCTCATTGAACCACATTTTACTTACTGACATCAACCGTGTCTCTCGGATTTTTGAAATTCCACTCACAGAAGCGGTAAAATTAAGTTTTATGAAAAATTCAGTTTTTTAACTACCACTTAGTGGTTTCACTATTCATCAAAAATTGAAAGTTTTCAGAAAAATACCAAAATTTCACCCTAGGCTAATTTCGATATTCCGAATCCAAAAATGAAGTCCATTTTGAAAAATAAAATTTATAAAATTTCAAAAAGTGGTTATTACTATTCATAACGGCTAGTTTTAATAATATTTTAATAGCATATCGTTGTTTAGTGAAACTCGGTATTGTGTACGACGCAAGCTATCGAGGAAGGTCGCGATTTCGTGTAAAGTAAGCCAAGCAAGTGTTGTGTAGAAAAAGATTCCTTTTATGATTTATATAACATAAAAGTCTTGGGTGTTACAAAGGAGATAAAAAGGTCAGAGAAGAAAAGCTTCAAGTATTATGGAACAAGTATTAATATCTATGAATAAACCCGAATGATTCTACTGATGGATTCATTGATAGGGTAAATGTTTTAGTGGATGATATGTGAGGTCTGGGAGAATTCATTTAATACATAATAATCATAAAGCACATGTTGAGGAAACTTCCACCTCAGTTCAATCCTAAGGTTTCAGTACTATAAGATAAAGATCCAAATGAGCTAATATTGGACAATTTACACAGTACCTTGATAGAATATGAAATGAAAAATGATGGTAACGAGGCCGTGGAATAGGGAAAATCTAAAGATGTGGAATTCAAGGACATTAATAAGATCACTATTGAAGATTCTCAGGAAGAAAAAGAGGCAGATGAGTTGATTTCATTCCTCTCCTCATATATTCAATGAAGAAAATGAATGTTTAAATGGAAAATTCCACTGGCCTATTTTTGATGTGGAATGGTTGGACATCTTGCAGCAAGGTGTCCCAAAAAGTTCCAAGAAGATGATGATGTTGACGAAGTTGAAATTATCAAGAAGAAGTCATCAGCCTATTGGAAAGGCAAGAAACAGTTCACGAGAAATTTATTTAAGAAGAAAAATCACCTTACCAAAGAATTTGGAAGTTCGGATGAGTCTAATGCTGAGGAGGTTGAAGAGATAGAGAACTGCAACGATCGTGGAGAAAATGCAATGGTGGAAGTTGTCGGTAGTTCTCATGAGAATAATGAAACCGAAGGTGAAGAAGAAGAAGAATAAGATGATGGAACAACATATTTTCAAGTTAATTAGAGGCTTATCTTAAGGAGATAGATATTTTGATAGCCAAAATAAAGAAATCTAAGAAATTTGTTCATGATTCCAAACTCTATATGCAGCAGGAGGAATAAGGGAAGTCTGAGTTGATGGACGAAATTGAGAAACTCAATTCATAAACACCAAATAACTCAGAATCATTTAGTGAGTATAGAAATAAGATTCAAGAACAAAAAAGGGAGATCATTGGCTTGAAAAAAACAAGGAAAGATCATGTAAACGTATCGATGAGCTTGAAGAAGAAGTTGTCAGTCTGTGGATAAAAGTTAAAGACCAGGAAAAAAATTTGATTCCAAACACATTCATGGGAAAGCAGGTAATTCCTAAGACTGAGAAGATGATAGAGAATCCTAGTAGTCCAGCAGGAAAGAAGCTGCAGTTGATATTTGACAATAATGCTGATTCACGGCTTGATATGAAACAAAAATATTAGAAAATTGAAGTCAGACCGCAAGCACCTATCTCGAGGTTGAATGTTGATTTGGGAAGAAATCAAAATAAGAATATTCAGAGATCCCAAGGGAAAACTCATAGTGCATAAGTAACATGAAGGAATGAACCTTATATCAGGTGTTATTATTGTGGAAAGATGGGATATTCAATGTATGTGTGTTCCATATCAAAGAGATATCGAAGGGAATAAGAAAAAAGGATGCATCCAAAAAGAGAACGGTTGTCTAGATCATATTTTTAAGAACACTATTTTTGGTGTAGAGGATTTGGGAACATGGATAGGTACTGCAATTTGACCATATAGAGGAATGTGCCAAAGATGAATCAAAATGTTCACAAGCATCAGACCAATAAACCAACAAGTGAGTTAAAAATGTAGAATAGATTTGCAGCTTTGCAAGATGATGTTGGTCCATTATACTCAGAAGAAGAACAAAAGTCTCAATCCCTGCCAAGTGTGAAGGAAAAAATATGGACCAAAAAGAATAAGGATAATAAGGTCATGGTGGTAGAAATTTCCCTTAAAGCATCAGATCGCCCTGGTGTGTGGATCATTGATAGTGGTTGCACATCTCACATGACAAGTAATAAGGATCTTGTTTCAAGAATAAGATATAATAAATAAGGAGTTTTGAAGTTTGTAAATTATGATGGCCTGAAGATTATTGGTGTAGTAAAGGCCATGTTTGGGAGAAAAGTGATGAGACATGCCGAGGACTTAATAGTAGAAGGCCTTAGTCACAATTTGCTTTGCGTCAGTCAACTATGTGACTCAAGACATTCTATATGGTTTACTAAGAATATATGTGTCATCAAAGGAATATACGGGGCAATATTTCTACATTGGAAAAGAACAAATGGAAAACTCTACCTGGTATGTGGAGAATAAGATATGTGTTTTCTGTCTAGAGAAGAAGCAAAAACATTTTGGCATAAACGAGTTGGTATTCTTTTCAATCCACCCCTGGATGATCAGGTGATGTGTCATGCTGCAAGATACCTCCCTAAGATATCATGTGTTTGTACTCACATGTGTGATGCATTCCACCAAGGGAAGCTTATCAGAAAGACATATAATGCAAAGGAAAAGAAGGAAACAAGAGTGCTCGAATTGGTACATGCTGATGTTTGGGGTCCTATCACACCAAGAGAAATTGATGAAAGGAGGTACAATGTTCTTTTCATTGATGAATATAGAATAATGGCATGGGTATCTATTATTGCACAAAATTCAGATGTTTTCAGCTGCATAAAACAGTACCAGAGGGAGTGTGAAAGGATGCATGGACACAAAATTTTGAAGATTCATAATAACAATGGAAGTGAATTCACAAAAGTAATGCGGAAGTCTATCTCAAGAGACATGGGATACAGAATAATGTTTCGTCAGTAAAAACTCCACAACAGAATGAATTGGTTGGATGGAGAAATAAAATCATCATTAACATGGCCAGAATGATGCTCATTGAAAAAGACCTACTTATGAAATTTTGGAAGGAAGCAGTTTTGACATCGGTCTACTTTTCTAATAGGGTTTTGTTATGATAGAAGGAAGGAAGGAATCTATACAATATTTGGTATGGATAGAATCCAATTGTGAAATACATTAAAATATTATGAATTAAGTGATTTTTCCTCAACAAAGAAAAACATAGAAAATATGAGTCACCAAGAGATGAAGGGATATTCCATGGCTACATAGGAAAATGCAAGGAATATAAATTCATTAACAAAATGCTAGGAAAAGGAGTTGTGTGAATTGATGTCACTGTAGTAGAAATGAGGAGATCATTCACTAGCACACTGAAAGATTTCTTGATGAGAGTTATGAGGATGAAATCAACGTAGGGGGAGTATAAGTGGATGATGTTGATTCAGAAGAAAATATTAATGATGAGAATGAGGAAGTGAAATCTGTATCTATACAGAAGCCATGGATTCGAGATGAAATGGAAATGAAGAATATCATTGATTATTAGTCAGCTCTAGTTCAGAAAAGAAAAACTAAATCACTGCGGCAGACATCTTTACTATCACAGGTTGAGCCGAAATGATTCGCTAATGCTGTTGAAGATAGAAACTGGATTCATGCAATGAATGATGAGCTAGATCATATTGAGTATAATCCTATGTGGGAAACTGTTTTGAGGATAGTAGATAATAATTTCATTGATACTAAATGGGTCTATCGCAAAAATATTCTTGATGATGGCACAATTATTTAGAATAAAGCACAACTACTGTGCAAGGGGTACTCTTAGATAGTGGGTATAGATGTTTATGAGACATTTCCACCAGCTGCGAGACTAGAGACAATCAGATTAATTTTAGCCATAGCAGTGAAAAAAATGTTCAATTTGTTTTAGGTGGATTTCTAATCTACATTTTTGAATGGGTTTCTGGACGAATAGGTGTACATTGAGAAACTAGATGGGTTTCTCATTAATGAAGATGAGAATAATGTTTTTCAGTTGAATAATGCACTATATGGGTTGAAACAAGTACCAAGATCATGGTACTCAATGTTGGATTAGTATTTGAAGAATCATGTGTTTCAACATGGTGGAGTTAATTACAATATCTACTTCAAGAACAACAGTAATCAATGGATGATAGTGTTTGTTTATGTCGATGAAATAATATTAGGTGGATTAGATAAAGCTCATTGCAAAAAAAAATTCTGAATTCATGAAAAGTGAGTTCGAAATGTCCTTGATTTGGGAGCTGACATTTTTCCTTGGTTTACATGTTACATAAGGAAGTAATGGGATTTAATTTATCAATAAAAATACGCCAAGGAGGTTCCGAGAAGGTTAGTAATGGAGAATTCCAATGAAATGAATACTTTGATTGCTTCCCATATGAAATTATCAAAAGATGACAGTGACCGATCATTTTATATAACCGAATAAAGGCAGATTATTGGCATTTTACTAGACATAACAACCACAAGACCTGATATTGTTTTCGCCACATGCTAAGCACCACGTTTCCAAAGCAATACAATGGAAATCCACATACTCACAGTAAAAATAATACTTTGGTCTATCAAAGGCACTAGGGATTTCAGTCTGATGTATAATGAAAAGTCTCAGCCTGAGTTATTGGGATATATAGATGCATATTGGGATGGATTAACATACGAATGAAAATCAACGTCCGAAGGTGCATTCTATCTTGGTAGATTGTGTATTTCTAGGCTAAGAAAGAAGCAATATTTCATTTTTCTGATCACCATAGAGGCTGAGTATATTGCGGACACACAAGCACGCACATAATTATCGTGGATGAAGCATGAACTTGATGATATGGGAGTTGAAGTGAAGTATCCGATCGGAATCCAGTGTGATAACTCAAGTGCTATCAATCTTAGCAAAAATCTGGTTCATCACTCAAGGACAAAGGACATTGAGATCACATATCATTTCATCATGGAAAAGGTAAATCAAGGGCTTGTGAAGTTGGACTATGTGCCTAAAATGCTCCAGGTTGCAGATATTCTGACAAAGGCCTTACCCAAAGAAGCGTTATAAAGGCATCGACTGGCTATGTGAGTTTATTCAACTCCCCGCACATAAAAGTGTGTGGATATAGAACCCCCCTTTCCCCGAGGTATGATGTGTTTTCTCCAATGTACTGATATGTGTTCTCTACTCTGTTACACACTGAAAATGATGTGTCCTTTGGGATAGTTGAAAAAACGGGGAGAAATAGTGACTCCTCAAGGAGTTGAAATTGTGGCTTTTAAAGGGAGAAAATGACTTTGTCATAGACACGGGGAAAAGTTGGCAGGTTGAGCAGTGAGACAGAGGGAGTGCAATGAGATAGGGGAGAATTATAAATCTGATGATTCTTGAAGTGATCGATCAAATAATAGATATCACGACAGCTGAGGATCGTGATAATATTATAATAGTGGTGTTGGAATGTGGTAAGAATATTTCCAATAATTGGTATTATATTGGTGTCAAGAGTTTGTGTCAGAGTTGAAGTGATTCATTGATGAACATTTCATTTACTCTTGTTTCTCAGGCCAAGCATTATTCATGTGGGCTTAGAGTATGTGTGGATTAAATCCGTGATAGCTATCGGAATCACAATAGTCAAATGGTGGCTGAAGAATTAATGATGTATCTTTTTATGGAATATTTGTCAACAAACACAGTGGGGGAGATTGTTGGGAAAAAATCCCTCATGGTATCCTTGAAGCATTTTTGAGGTGATTGTGTTTATTGACAAAGTGGTCCTCTGTGTTGTGTTTTTTTACCAAGCAAACTATGTCATAAAAATTTGTTGGCAAAGGGGATTTAATGGTGGCATGTCGAGTTCAAGGGATATTATTAACGATCCATGATTGATTGAAGAATTTCGACAAAGGAATTTCCGATCCTGAGGCTTTTCAAAAAGAGCAGATACAAGGTGGGGTCGTTTTCTAGTGTTTGCCAAATTTTTGGACATCAAAATCAACAAATGAAGAAAATTGATTGTGGAAATGGGACATTCCCACTGGTGTCTTGGAGTCTTGTAAACTTGTCCGCCACTACTTTTTCATGATCAGAGCATCAAAATATTGTAATGAAAAATGGGGTGCCCATGTTTTTGGTTTGGTCGCCCAAGTGAATAGGGTGACAGAAACTAGGGTTGTTGGACTTGTGTGCTGAGAATAAAATTGTGTGCTGTCACTCCGGGTGTCCAAATTCCTATAAATAGAGGTTGACCCCTCCTCATTTGGTGTATGTTCAACACTTAGAGAAAATAAGGGCTCCAGTCGTGCAAGTGGTGGTGCAGTCACCCAAGTATAAATATTTTTAGAAGTTGTGCGCCAGTTGATAGTTACATGCCCAAAGTTGATTCAGCGAGAAAGGGTGTGAGTCTCCCATGATTAGAGTTGAAGAAGGGGGTGTCGCACAAGTGGTTTGGTGACTTTTGTGTGCCAGTATTTGAAGAAGCGTGATAGGTGATAGTTTCACGCCAAAATTGGTTTGGGTGTAAAGGTGTGTGAGTCGCGCATGTTTGGAGTCGAAGAATTGTGTTTCACGCTAGTGATTGAGGTAAACTAGCGTGCCATCTTGAACATGCACGCCGAAACTTGTGCACTGGCTTGGAGAAGTGCACCAGGTATGGTAGAAGCATAACTGTCATTTTAGGGCAGCACAAAAGCTGGATGATTGCCTGATACATTTGGTACAAAGTGAGATTCATCTACGGTTGAATGCTGGAATTAAACAGAGCATATACATAAAATAGAGGATGCACACATTAGTGATTATGAAGAGAACTATAGGTCTATAAAAAGTGAGTGGATCATCTGAAGAAGCATTGAACTCACTTTATTTGAGAGTGTAGTGAGTTATTAGATTGTGAGTGGTTGTAAACGAGGAGGGGCAGTGAGTCCACTTTGAACTTGTAAACAACAGTGCGCTTATAGTGTAATTCATAAATTGGAACATTGTTGGTGTATTCTCCTTGAAAATATCCTAGTGAGGGTGAACCATGTAAAAACCATTGTGCCATGTGCATGCATTTAGTATTATTCATAATCTGCATCGGGAAATAGAGAGAAGAGAGTTTTGTCTAATAGTAAAACAATATCAAAAGCCGCAGTTATTTTAATCTGTCATACACTGATTCAGCCCCCCCCCCATCTCAGGTTATCTATCCTAGTAGACCAAAATATTGGTATTAGAGTGAGGTTGATATCAGTGTTTCTCTTTCAAATATAGGTCACTAATCATAAAGGGGTTCTGATCTTTGAAGGGAATAATTTCCAGCTATGGATGAATCAGATGAAACACTACTTCCAATCATTGTGAACGGATGGGTTTACAGTATCAATGCATGGTATCACAGCTTATATTAGTAGCAGTGAATTATCAGAAGCTGAGCAAACAAGATTGGATGCAGACTCAAAGGGAATCAATTCTTTTGGAGGAGCCCTATCTAATGCTTTATATACAAAGGTGATGTCATGAAAAACATCACATGCTATGTGGGAAAATTTGATGATCATATATGAATGAGATAAAAGGGCAAGAGAAGAAAAGCTGCAAGTATTATGGAACAAGTATGAAGATCTAAGAATGAACTCGGATGAGTCTATTGATGGATTATTTGACACGGTAAAGGTTGTTGTGGAAGTTATGCGAGGTCTGGGAGAAGTCATTGAAGACAAAAAAATCGTAAAGGGCATCTTGAGGAAACTTCCACCTTGGTTCAATCTGAAGGATTCAATACTAGAAGATAAAAATCAGAAGGATCTAACATTGGACCATTTTCATAGTACCTTGGTGTTATATTAATTGTGAAAGGATGACAACAAGGCTATGGAAAAGGGAAAATCTAAAGAAGTGGCATTCAAGGCCATGAAGAATCTAACCATTGAATATTATTAGGAAGAAGAAGAGACATATGAGGTGATTTCATTCCTCTCCTCAAATATTCAAAGAGTAAAAGGAAAGTTTTAATGGAAACTTTAACTTCCTGTTTTTTTAGGTGGAAAGGTTGGTCATCTTACATCACAGTGTCCCAAAAAGTTCCAAGAAGATGATGATGTCATCGAAGACGAAATACCCAAGATTTCATTAGCCTATGGGAAATTGAAGACACCGTTCAAGAGAAATTACAATAGGATGAAAAATATGCTTTCAAAAGTTTGTGACAGTTCAGATGAGATTGAATCTGAGGGGGTTAAAGAGATAGAGAACTGCAATGATCATGGAGAAAATGTTATGGTGGAAGATGTCGTTAGTTCTCAAGAGAAGAACAAAACTGAAGGTGATGAAGAAGAAGAAGAAGTTGATGGAATAATTGATATGCAAGCTGAGTTAGAGGATGATATTGTGGAGATTGATGTTTGGAGTGCCAATACAAAGAATGCTAACAAAGTTGTTCATGATGCCAACCTTCATATGCACCTCTAGGAAGAAGAGAAGTCTGAGTTGTTGGATGAAATTGAGAAACTCAAGCCATCAACACCAGATAGCTTAGAATCAGTTAGTGAGTATAAAATCATGATTGAAGAAAAAAAGGGATATCGATGGCTTGAAATCCAAAAGGAATGATCAAGTCAGGCATATTGAAGAGCTTGAAGAGGAAGTTGTCGGTCTACAGAGAAATGTTAAATACGATGAAAAACCTTTGATTCCCAACACATTCTTGTGAAAGAGGGTATTTACTATGACTAAAAATATAAAAGAGGAGTCTAGTAGTTTAGCAGGAATGAATTAGAAATTGGGATCAGATGTTAAGGCTGATTCAGGGCTTGATCAAAAACAAAAATCTATGAAAATTGTAGTCAGACCGCAAGCACCTATCTCGAGTTTGAAGGTTGATTTGGGCACAAAGAAGAATTAGAATATTCAAAGATCCCAAGGGGAAACACGTAGTGTATATGTAGCATGATTTAATGCAACTTATATTAGGTGTTATTGTTGTGTAATGATTGGACATTCGCAGCAAGTTTATTCCATAGACAAGAGATATCGAAAGGAACAAGAACAAAGGTGGCAGCCAAAATAGGAATGATTCTCCAGAACATATTTAGAAGGAAACTGTTTATGGTGAGGAGGATTTGGGAACTTGGCTATGTACTACACATTGACCATACAGAGTAATGTGTCAAAGCAGAATCAAAATGTTTTCAAGCAGCAGATCAATAATTAAAAAGTTAAGTTAAAAATGCAGAATTTATTTTCACCTTTGCAAGATGAAGCTGGTCCATCCTACTCTAAGAAAGAACAGAAGTCTTAATCCTTGCCAAGTGTGAAGGAAATAATATGTACTAAAAAGAAGAAGGATGAGAAGTCTTTGGTGGCCGAAATTTCCCTTAAATCATCAATTCGCTCTGGTGTTTGGATCCTTGATAATGGTTCCACATCTCACATGACAGGAAATAAGGATCTCGTTACAGGAATAAAATATGATAAAGAAGGATTTTTCATGTTTTGAAATGATGAAGGCTTGATGATTTTTGGCACAGTAAAGGCCAATTTTTGGGGAAAAGATATGAGATTTGCTGATGTCTTAATATTAGAAGTCCTTAGTCACAATTTGCTCAACATCCATCAACAATGTGACTCATGACACTCTATACTGTTTACTTCAAAGATGTGTGTCATCAAAGGAAGATACGGGGAAGTAGTTCTATAGGGAAAAAGAAAAAAAGGGTAATTTATAACTATTAAGTGGAGAAGAATATAACGTTTTTCTATCCAGAGAGGTAGAAAACAACTTGGCGCATAAATGTCTTGGTCATCATTTCCAACCATCCCTGGAAGATCTGGTGATGTGTAATATACCAAGAGACCTCCCCAAGCTATCATGTGATCATACTCACATGTGAAATGCATGCCAAAAAGGGGCTCTTATCAGAAATACGTATATGGAAAAGGAAAAGAAGTCAACAAGAGTACTCGAATTGGTACATACTGATGTTTGTGGTCCCATCACACCATGATCAATTGACGGAAAGAGGTGCTATGTTATTTTCATTAACGACTATAGAAGAATGACATGGGTATCAATTATTTCCCATAAGTCTGATGTGTTCAGCTACATAAAACACTACTGGAGGGAGTGTGAAAGGATTCTTGGATAAATTATTTTGAAGCTTCGTATTGACAATGGAACAGAATTCACAAACAGTCAAGTGGATAGGCTATCTTGAGAAAAATTGGATAAGGCATCTAGTTTCCTCAGTAAGAACTCCGCAATAGAATGAGGTGGTTGAAAGGAGAAATTGGATCATCAATAACATGTACATAATGATGCTCATTGAAAACAACCTACTAGAGAAATTTTGGAAGGAAGCAATTTTGACATCGGTCTACATTTCTAACAGGTCTTAGTTGTGTCCGATTGAAGGAAAGACTCTGTACGAGATGTGGTACAGAAATAATACAATGATGAAATACTTTATAATATTTGGAAGTAGTTTATGTATCCTCAAGATGGAAAAACATTGGAAATATTTGTCTCGTGGAGATGAAGGGATTTTCCCTGGCTACTCAGGAAAAAGTAAGTCATTTAAATGAATTAACAAAAGGCTTGGAAAAGAATATGAGAGAAATGATGTCACTGTAGTATATAATGAGGAGATAATTTAACAGTGTAGTGAACAATTTCATGATGAGAGTGATGAGGAAGAAAGCAACACATTGTGAGGAGAAGTGGATTATGTTGATTCAGAAGAAGATACTTATGATGAGCATGAGGAAGTAAAATCTGTATCTGCACAAAATCCAAGGAGTCGAGATGAAATTGACATGCATAATATCATTAGTGATCAGTCAACTCCAGTTCATATATGAATAAGGAATTCATTGTAGAAGACATCTTTACTATCACAGGTTGACCTGAAATGATTCGCTGATGCAGCTAAATATGGAAACTAGATTCAGGCAATAAATGAAGAGCTATATTAGATTGAGAAGAATCATATGTGGGAGATTGTTTTGGGGCTAGCAGATAAGAATGTCATTGGTACTAAATTGGTATATCGCAACAAGATGAATAAAGATGGAACATTGAATTAGAACAAAGCATGACTACTGTGCAATGGGTACTCTCAGATAGAGGTAATAGATGTTGATGAGACATTTGCACCGGTTAGGAGACTAGAGACAATCAGATTATTTTTATCCATATCAGTGCAATGAAATTTCAATGGGTTTCATATGGATGTCAAATCTATATTTAATAATGGTTTTATGGATGAAGAGGTTTAAATTGATTAGCCATATGGTTTTCTCATTCATAAAGATGAGAATAATTATTGTAGGTTGAACAAAGCACTACATGGGTTGAAACATGCACCAAGAGAATTGTACACAAGGTTGGATCATTATTTTAAGTAGCATGGGTTTCAACATGGTTGAGTTTAATACAATCTATACTTAAACTACAATAGTAATCAAAGTATGATGGTGTTGGTTTATGTCGATGACATAATGTTTGGTGTATCATATGATGCTCAGTGCAAACAATTTTATGAATTCATGAAAAGTGAGTTTGAAATGTCCATGATTGGTGAACTAACATTTTCCATTTGTTTACAGGTGACACAAGTAATTAATGGAACTATCATTTCTCAATTCAAATACATCAAGGAGGTTCTGAGAATGTTTGGAATGGAGAATTCCAACTAAATGAAGACTTTAGTTGCTACCTAGATGAAATTATCAAATGATGACAGTGTTAGGGCAGTTAATATCACTGAATACAGGAAGATTATTTGTAGTTTACTATACCTAATAGCAACAATACATGATATTTTTTTCGCCACATTCCATGCAATACGTTACCAAATCAATCCAATAGAGAGCCACATGCTCGATGTAAAAAATAATACTTCTGTATATCAAAGGAACCATGGATTTCGGTCTGATGTATATTAAATAATCTTAGCCAGAGTGATTGGGATATACAGATGAAGATTGGGCTAGATTAGTAGACGATGGAAAATCAACATCCGGAGGTGCATTCTATTTTGGTAGATCATGTATTTCTTGTATATGCAAGAAGAAATATTTCATTTATCTAAGAACCGTAGAGGATGAGTATATTGTGTCCACTCAAACATGCACACAATTATTGTGGATGAAGCATCAACATGAAGATATGGGATTTGATGTGAAGTCTCTGATCAGAATCCAATGTGACAACTCAAGTGCTATCAATCATAGAAAAAATCTAGTTCATCAATCAAGAAAAAATCACATTGATATCAAATAACATT
Source organism: Viscum album (assembly GCA_963277665.1). Lineage (NCBI taxonomy): Eukaryota > Viridiplantae > Streptophyta > Magnoliopsida > Santalales > Viscaceae > Viscum > Viscum album. The sequence goes on from OY728129.1 coordinate 1,488,299,114, forward strand.
TCATCATGGAGAAGGTGGATCAAGGGATTCTGTAGTTGGAGTATGTGCCTATAGATCTCCACATTTCATATATTCTCACAAAGGCCTTGCCCAAGGAAGAATTTGAAAGGCATCGACTAGCTCTGGCAGTTCATTCAACTCCCCACACTTAAAAGAGTGTGGATGTGGAACCCCATTATCCCCTAGGTATGATGTGTTTATCCCTAATGTGTTGATATGTGTTCTCTTCTCTGTTACAGACTGCAAAGGAGTGACCTTTGGTTTCATTGAAAAAGTTGTAGAAATAGTGACTCTTCAAAGGGTATAAAATATGGATTTTATAGGGGGAAAATGACTGTCAAATACATTGGGAGAATTTGACATGTGGAGCAGTGAGATAGGGGGAGTTCAATGAGATAGGGGGCATTATAAATCTGATGATGCTAGAAGTGATTGATCAATGAATAGATATAACGACAGCTGAGGATCATGATAAAAGTAAAAGAGTGGTGTTGGGATGTGGGAAGAATATTTTCAAAAATTGGAATCAGTTTGGTGTTAATAGTGGGAGTTTGAGTTTAAGTGATCCATTGATGAAATTTTCATTTACTATTGTTTATCATGTTGAGCATTTCTCATGTGGGCTTACAGTATGTGTTGAGAAAATCCTTGATCGCTATTGAAATCGTAATAGGCAAATGGTGGCTGATGAATTAACGATATATCTTGTTATAGAAGAGTTTTCAACAATCCCAAAGGGGGAGATTATTGGGAAAAAATATCTCATGGTACCACTAGATCATTTTTTATGTGATTGTGTTTGTTAACAATTTGGGCCTCTGTGTTGTGTTTGTTGACAAAGAAAACTATGTCGTTCAAATTTCTTGACAAAAGGGATTTAATGTTGTAATGTCTTGTTCAAGGGATGTTGTTAACTATCCATGATTGATTCAAGAACATTGAAAATATAATGGTCGATATGTCGGTGGTTCAAAAAAAGCATATACAAGGTGGCGTTGTCTTCTAGTGTATTCCATATTTTGGACATCAAAATCGAAAAATGAAGAAAATTGATTTTTGTAATGGGACTTGCACACTGGTGTCTTAGAGGCTTGGAAACTTGTTCACCTCTTGTTTTTAAAGATCAGAGCGTCAAAATATTGCAAAGGAAATAGGGCGCCCAAGTTTTAGGTTTGGTCACGCAAGTGACTAGGGAGATAGAGACTAGGGTGGCTCAACATACGCACCAAGAGGAAACTTGTGTGCTGGCACCCAGGGTGTACAAATTCCTATAAATAGAGGTCGAACCCAGCTCATTTAGTTGAATTTCAACACTTATAGAAAATCAGAGCTCCAGTCGCACAAGTGCTGGTGTGGTCATGCAAGTATAAATATTTTCAAATGTTGTGCGCCAGTTGATTGTTGCGCATGCAAAGTGGTTTGGGGGAGAAAGCGTATGAGTCACCGAAGTTTACAGTTGAAGAAGGGGGTGTCGTGCAGGTGTTTTGGTGACACATTCATAATAGGATTAGAATAAGTGTGACAGTTGATAGTTGTGTGCCAAAATTTGGTTGGTTTTAAAAAGGTGTGAGTCACAGAAGTTTGGAGTTGATGAAGCGCGTGTCACACAATTTTTTCAGGTGAACTTGTGTGCTGGCTTGAACTTGTGCACCGGCTTGGAGAAGCGCGCCAGGTATGGTAGAAGCATGAAAGTCATTTTAAGGTTGCACGATAGATGGTAGTTTGCCCAATACCTTCGGTGCAAAGAGAGATTCATCTACAAGTGATAGTTGGACTTCAACAGAGAATCTACATACAATAGAGGATGCATTCATTAGTGATAATGAAGAGACATACATGTCTATAAATTGTGAGTTGATCTTCTGAAGAAACAGTGAACTCACATCAGTTGAGAGAGTAGTGAGTTCTCAAATTTTGAGTGGTTGTAAACCAGGAAGGACAGTGAGTCCACTTGAAACTTGTAAACAGGAGTGCGCATATAGTGGAATTGGTACATCGGCACACTGCCAGTGTATTCTCTTTATACATTGTCCAATGAGGGGGAACGAAGTAAAAATATTTGTCTCTTGTGCGTGATTTATGTTTTATTCATACTCTGCATCGGGAAGAAGAGAGAATAGAGTTTTGTATAACAACAAAATAAGATCAAAAGGGGTCATTGTTTTAATCTTTCATACCCTGATTCACCCCACTCCGAGGGAATCTGGCCTAGTCGACTAAACAAAAATGAAATAACCTAACATTAATTGTTATTTTAATATATATTTGAAATAAAATACACAAAATAAGAAGCAAAGGAGTGATGAAATTCACTTCCATTCAATGATTACTATCTTATAACGTTTTCCATTATATACCTTCAATATTTTTATTTCATACATTTATAAAAAATGAAATTAACTAGAAATCCTTAACTAACAATTATGAAAAATCATAAATAATTTACGACATTACAAATTTTTGGAATAACAATCTTCTATCCAAATAAAATATACATAGTTATATAAATAATGATTTTGTATTTAGTGGGAATATAATAAAAACATAAAATAAATGTCATATAAAAATCAATATGTTAAAATTTAAATGAATATCTTTGGTATTATATAGTATTATTCTATTTTAAATTCGATAATGTTCAATTTTGGATATGTCATTTGGTTCATTCTGTTCAATTAATTTGTCCATTTTTTCAATTTATATTTTCATAGGTCATTTGGTTTATATTTTGGGATTTTCACTTACTCTTGTTATTTTGTAAGGTTTTTATTTAGATTTTTTCATTTTATTTAGTTTAATAAGTTTCAATTCAGTTCATATTGTTTCCATTTCAAATTTAGTTTATTCATTTTTTTTGGTTTAGTTGGTTTTAATATAGTTCAATTTAATTTTAGAAAATATATGAAAAAGAAAACTACAACCCTTATATATTAAAATTTTACATTAATATATTACTACATACAAAATATTTGTAATCAATAGTGAATAAATTTGATGAGTTCCAACCATAACAACAAAATTCCATCTAATCCAAAAAAATGGGGAATACAATTCGATGATTCTATATATTTACAACTATAACTTTAATTTCACATTAATCTCTGTAAATTAATCTATTGGAGTCATAATAAGTAATAAATTAACAAGGGCCAATAAGAGTAGGGATTATGTCAATTCCATCAACACCATAATACAAAATAGTTCATGGGATTACATCATTAGTGACACTAAATTCATGTAGCAGAAGATATTTATCATAAAATATGATTCTCTATTGATTCTATTATAAATAGATTGTCAATAGAATGTGTGAGAGTCAGGTCAACAACTCGAAATCCATAATCATCAATAAATGTTTCATTCCTCATATATGAATCATTACACTTTCATTTCATCATAGTGACTCAACCATGTTTATAATAATACAATAATAGTTTTTTCTCAAATGATTCATAAAAATATACATTATCAAATCCAGGACAACTTTTTGATGTACTAGAATAATATTCCATAGTGGCAGTTAACATAATCCAATCATGTTTTGTCCTAATATTCATTTCTTGTTTAGTGAGAAAAAATATATACCATTTATCATAATTTATTTTAATTTAGAACCCATTCAATTAGGTAAAAATGAAAAATCACTTATTTCCTCAGAGATAGAGTTAATAGGAAAACACATTACCTAATATGTAAATTAATATACAAATTAATTAAATATTATTTTCTTATAGTAATAAGTTTACCTTAAATTTATTCCAACCATAAAACTCTTTTCTACAAAATGTCACTCTCCTTGTAAATGATAAATAATAATTCTTTCAATTTATAATATAATTATGTCACCTTACAATAAAATAGATATAGTTTTTATATATTTGTATAATTACCCGAGAATATGTAAGATATTTATATTCAATGTACTAACAGAAGGTATTCATCATACAAATCACATATAAACCAAGTTGTGTGATTATCCATCTCTTATTCTTCAATTTTAAATGTGGTAAATGTATATGATCTATAAATTCATTCTATTCTGTTATGTTATAAGAAATTAGGCTCATTTTATTATACATTTATTACACATTTCTCATTGGTATTTTTAATCTCATAGACAAATCAAACAAATACATTGAATAGAAATCCATATATTAGTGTGTCATGTAAACATTATTGGTATAAACATTGGGATGATTCATGTTATAGGCATAATAAATCAATGTATTCATATTTATTAACATGGATACATCCAATGAAATGAAAAATGTCCTCCAAAAAGTATTTTAGTATCAAAACGGATAGTTAGATACAACATGCATGTGAAAAATGATAGAAAAATATTTTATCCAATCATACAAAATTAATTTCTCCTCTACCAAGATTTTATGAAAGAATGACTTGAAAATTTTCATTGAACAAAGAACTCTACGAAAATTTAAAAACCAATTAACTAACATCCTTAAATTATTTGGTATTGGATGATGAATTTTTATTGGAATCAACTCATGCCGAAAGATTTCATAATCATAAGTCTTTAATGATATAATATTTATCTCAATTATGTTGACCAGTTCTAAAATGTTCCATGAATACTCAATATGAACATTAATGTTATATATTAATCCCAAAAATTGATTTTCTCTATAGGTTTCCTGACATTAAAATCACACAGATCTTTTTTTTCATTGACACAAACAGATCAAATTATAATCTGATACCCCAATCAACCATTTCACATTGAGATCAGAAGTAATATTTTTTTTCATTCCATGTACATTTAGAATAATTTAATGAAACATTTATCATATACATTCAAATTATCTTTATTTAAGTGTAGTTATTTAAAATATTGTTTGACCAATAACGACACTGAAATAATATTATTTTTATCATCTATTTGTAATTTGTTTTAGTTGAATAAATCTACCACTTTCTAGTTTTAATCTAACCCTTCAGGAATGAAAATATGAAATACACCAATTAATTAACCACATCAGTTTGAGAAATAAGCTGAGGTAGATTGTTAGTCTCCATTTTATTGTGAAACCATCAACAATTATTCTGATATGGATGGCCAATTAGACTGAAATTGCGATGTCCCGTAAAATAGAAACCATGGTGATATTTAATTCATATGGTTAATGTCTTCATTATACAAATAGAACATGATACGTTTTCCTTTTTACTCCATCTATAAATTCTTCAATAATTAGTAATATAAGATATCATTCACATAGGCATTGCATATATTTGAAATATTTCATTCCGACAAGCATTGTATGTCTACACACCCACATTAAAAATATGTTTCAAAAATTTTATTAATGGTTATATATATATAAATATAAATTTCAAGGTTTATAATGTTTGAAAATGATTATACTTTTAAAGGTTAATGGTTTTTTCATACACATCCATTAAATACCGTTATAAATGAGTTTTGAAACTATCCATGTGTTGTGCTATGTAAAAATATTACAAAAAATGATTAAAACCAACACATGAAAGTCCCAACCATCCATTAAACACATTATATTCCAAATCAGGATGTTGAGAATCAAATGTATTCTATAAAAATACACCTTCAATATGAACCAACTTATCAAAATCTTTCTTTATATCGATATCATTCCATCACATTTTTTATAATACTTAATCAAAAATGAAAATATTTTAGATTTTGGGGATCAATGGAGTATTACAAATTAATTTCTGGGGAACACAAGATGGTTTCCTTCACTATTTGGCATCTATCAGGTTGTTCAACATCAAATTCATCCATTTTTTTCATCATTTTCCACCCAGAATAAGCATTAATGTTTTAGAAAGGCATATTTTTTAATCCATGGTCATCAAGAAACATCCATTTTGTATATGTTTTTTAAGAAATACCTAAATAATATTGAAATAATTACATCAATAATGTAATAATATAATTTATTGAATCATTATAAATCCCAGAAAAGTTTTTCCTGATAAATAGTCATATTTGAAATTCCCTATTTTACATTTTACTAAATTGTCGATACACTGCAGTCATAGAAGAATCTTTAAATTTTTTTACCATATCAACATCATCATTTCCATTATATGCATCTTTTCTGATTTTATTTAATTAATCTAGGTTTTAAATCCCATCCATTCAAATTATGATGAATAAACTAAAAGTGGTCATCAAATAAATTATCCAATCCAATTCTCTCATTTGGATCACAAAAATTTTGAGATTTTATTTTCTCCCAATAGTGAAACCACATAGAGTAGTTTGATTGAAAATAATAGGTTATATGGTATATAACATCTTGATGACTAAACCATGGCACTCTAACACATTTATAGCATGCACAATGTATGTGGACACTATTTCATGAATTGATAAATAAAAAAATATAATTTCAGTCACCCTTTTTTGAAAATCACTTGAGATCCAATGTGTATAATTAATCCAACTAATCTCCATTCTGTAAGAAATTTTATATGTCATTTCATAAAACAATTGAAATAAGATTCTGGATAAATCCAAATTATATTTAATGAAATGAGAATTGTTCTCTCTGGACGAATCCATAACTGACAAACTAGTCCAATTGATAATCATAATATAATTCAAAAAAATAATACATATATATAAATATAAATATTATAAGTATTTTACCATGATATTGAATTAAACTATATCAATGATAAATAGTGTTCCAAATCAATCGAGGGTCATGGATTTAATTATTATAAGGTTTATTATGGAAAATAAATACCTAAGGGAGTTATTCAAATGAGATATAATTATGTGGATAAATTGATGAGGCCTAAAGGACATTAAAATACATTCCTTAGTGACCCTCCAATTAAATATGGTTTAGTTCAGTTTCATTTAAATCAATATATTTTTTATTAATTTAATTTAACAATTTTAATTTTAATTTAATTTTATTCGTGTTATGTTTGGTCAATTTTTATTGGTTTGGAATTGTTTCATTTGGTTGGGGTTGTGTATCATTAGTTCAAGTGCATATGTATTTCCTAAATTTAATTTATTTCAATTTGGAGTAGTTTTTTTAAAATTTTGGTTAGTATTTATAAGTTAGAATCTATTTAAATTTTTTCAAATAAATTCCATTTAGTTTGGTTTGGTGTTGTTCGATATGGTTCAGTTAAATTTGGTACAACAATCTTTTATTAATGTTGGGTCATTTTGGATGGGTTTAGATCAAATATTTTTATTTCTAGTTTTTTTCTTAGTTTTGTTTTTTTAAATCTAAAATATATCTTTTAGGTCGATTAATTTAAGTATAGATAAATTCAAAAAAAAATCACTTTGGATATCTTTAATTTAATTTTTTTATATTCTAGTTTTTTTTATTTTAAATGGTTTTCTGGGATAGATTAATTTTGGTTTGATTGGTCTGTTTTGGGTTGGGTTAGTATAATTTAATATATTTATTATCTTTGGTTATATATATTCTATTTGAATCATATTAAATTTTTTATTATTATTAGTATAGATATAGTCGATTTAGTTCTGTGGGGTTTGTTTTGTTTTTTTTTGGGTTCATTGCATACCTATTAGGGTTTTATTTTTGATTTGTCATGTCAGTTATTTTTTAATCAGAACTATTTAATTTCATTTAGTTGGATTTAATTTAGTTTATTTATTTTAATTTATGTTCCTTTTGATGTTGTTTAGTGTATTTTGGGTCTCTTCAAGTGTACATGGATCAGATCATTTCATCTCAATTCAAATCTTTTAGTTCAGTCATGTTGGATAGGATATGATAGAGATAGGGTTTGGTAGTTCTATTAATTTTTATTTTCCAAAGGGTTTATTGGTTTAGTTCAATTATTTTCACACCTATACATGTTGGTTTATTGAAATTCAGTTTTCATATTCTAATAAATTCATTTCAATTTAATTTATTTAGTTTTGAATTAGGTCTTCAAGGTACATTCCACAACTGTTTAGTTGGGTTTAGTTCCATATTTTTTTAATTTGATGTCATTTCTACTAAGTTTTGCTTTATTTGGTTAAGTTTAAATTTTCATCCATTTCGTCCAATTAATAATATTTTGATTTAGGTAGTGTCAACATAGTATAGTTTGGTTTGGGTCAATATAAATCATTACATTCATGTTTTTTTTTGGGTTTCCATTAGTTTGGTTTGGTTTAGTTCAACTTATTTTGGGTTGGAATGGTTATTGTGGTTTTTTATTATAGTTTTAGTGATAAGTTATGTAATGAGTATTTATTTACAATTAGGAGAGGTTGTATTATATTGTATTTTTAAAGGTTATATTAGATCATTATTTATATTTTATTTACAATTTAATGTGTCTGTTCAGTATATAATATAATTTATTAGTCATGTTTTTGAACTATAATGAAAATTGTATATGGATGAGGGATGGATTATATTATATAACATTTTATATAGATATAATAATTCATGGAATATTCTATTTGTTAGATATAGAAAATAATATCTAGATTCAATTTATGTGGTGTCAAGTAATATTATGCATTATATGAAGGATTTTATGATTATGGAGTTAGGATTATAAATTTAGAACTATTGATAAAAAATATCAGTGAAACAGTGGGTATTATTTATATTATGATTTTTCTTGGGGATTCTATTTCATTTTTTTGGAATGTAATAGATGCCTAAAGTTATATAACAGTGAAACTAAGATATAATGGTATTCATATCTATAAAATCTACCCAAGGGTTATGTTATTATTCAAAAAACTAATACAACTAAATATGTCGATCGACGACTTACTAGAATATATATTTTTAATTCCATCAACCATGATCACATTCATAAATTTTAGATACAGAATGTAGTGAATACAATATTAAAATGATCATAAATTAAATCATATATAATGTCACCTCTTTGTACTTTACATGTTGATTCTATTATCTAATATCCTCTCACATATTCTTCTCATATAAATGATTACACAAAATAATTTTACTCAACTACCCATGAAAACAAAAATACCTACATCAAAAGGTATAATATATACCTATAAATTAATATTTATTAAACCATATAGTTGATGTAATATATACATAATGATAATAAAGTACCTATATTGTTCAAAAATAATTTGACAATTATTATTTAAGTTACAAAACTACTTCCAATTTTATAGATATAAATATAGTTGAATTTAAAATTATTATATGAAATAATCTAACAGTCGCAAAAATAACATATCTACAAAATCATCATAATGTAACCTATAACATACATCATCTCACTACTCACCAAAATCCAATATCAATATATTATTAGAAATCAATTTCATTAACAAGAATATCAAAAATGGTCACCATGGGGGATCGATAATAAAAATATATACTTCACTACAATAATGACTAAAATTTTCCATTAAATAAGGAAAAAAATAAAAATATTGAAAAAATTTACTCCCTTAATAAAATTATTAAATAGGAAGTCAAATAATACCCAAAATTAAAAAAGTATTATCACATATTTTTCAAACAATGTTTTCCAATCTATACTCATCACATCTCTCTCAATAAATATACATTATACTCTATTTATCTAAATCCTTAGTATATATTTAGGATTAAGTCCCATTTGTAAGAAATCTTGTAAAAGTGTTGTATCCTCAAAACTCTAAAAATAGTTAGATCTATTTTTTAAAGAAACCACAAATCAAATATATGGAAACTATGTGAGGGAATACTAAATGAGGGATTTATAACTAAAAATTTATTTTTAAGAATAAATTTAATAATATAGAAACTGAGGGGGGGGTTTATATATGGGGAAGAAAATGGAATGAACTCTTAGGATTCAATGCTAGTTGGAATTATTTTAGAGGAGGTGAAGATAATTGCTACAATTTATGGGGAATTCTATAAAAATAGGTTATTAATACCAGAGGTACATTAATATTGAGACCTATATACAATCACTTGTAGGAACCATTGGCATTGCCTTAAAAATTTAGTCTTTTACCAATGATTGTAAAAAATATAGGTATAGAGTTCACTTATTATAATGGTTAGTGTAATTCTGTTGCAAAACGGTATTTTTAAGGCTTATAAACCAAAGGTTTTCCAAATCTATTATTATAGCTTCTATGTTAACAACATTTACCAATGATTATTATAAAAAATTTGGGATGCCATTTTTTCTAAATCCCATATAAATAGTTTTTGAAAAATGTGTTTATAAACCTCTTGGTATTGGTATTGTTTCCAAAAGTTGTTGAGTCACATATGATATAATATATTATTTTGTCCCTTTAACTTTTTTATGTAAAATATATTTTCCCATGTCATTATTTATAATCATGAAATTTCTAATTGAGAAAATCATTACATGAATTTTTCCTCAAATTATGAAGTAATGTTATTTTTCTCTGTTATCAGAATGGTGTACGTCTTCCTCCATTTTATTAGGCCATATTAATTTATTTGGTTATAATTCAAGGCACTATTTCATGACATTTACGGTCTCATAAAATTCATCAAATGACTTATATATGTTTTTTAATCCTCCTCACATTCCCATTATAGGGAACCTATCCTTATAACCATGTAATGTATAAGACATAATTTCGAACTTTTATACTACATCTACATAAAAATTCACTTATAAAGAATTGTTTTTATTGTGCATATTTATACTGCTGATATAATAAAATGTTGTTTATTTTGATATTTTTTTCATATGTTCCCTAAAACTCTTCTATAGTTATTTTATATTTCTTATTAACAATTTTTAATCCATCAAGGATAATCTTTATGTAAATAATAACACAAATAGATCACTTAAAAGTATATTTCATTCTATTTTTTATATATATTTCAAGACTATTTTTTGACTTTCCTGTGGAAAATAGATTCATAAATTTTTTGGGTGTTGAAGATTCCTTTGAATATTATTACCTTACATTAAAGTGTCTGATTTCATTTCAATTTTTGTGGAATAAATTTTCCATGATTTTTTATTTTATAACTACAATATTTGATAAACCATGTGTCTTTTGAAACTGATTAAGTGATGATTTACCATGTACAAATGAAAATCATTCCTCATTAACCAAATATCATTTTCCATTCACCTCAAAATCCTTAGTGATGTCTTCAAGGGCCTTTTTCAACTCATTTTAAATGGTGAAACATAAGACATTTTTTGTAAATTACTATTTTTGATTTTCAGAAATATTTTCATCAATATCAATCATCACCATTTGATGATTAGTGGATATTAATTTATATTCCATTATCACAAACACATAGGATCATTCATTTCTACCTATCTCCTCTTACTCAGAAATAAATATTTTATTTTATCTTTCAATATTTCTCTAGTATTTTATACGGCCTTTTATTTTTTCGATGCGGAATTCTAATTTTTTATTAATCTCCCACTCATATTTTTCCTTTTTTCAAATAATAAATATTTTTGGTTGAAGTTTATCCTCTATTTTAATTAGAACATAGAATGTTGTCATTATCTAAATAAATAATTTATGATAAAACATACAAATTCATACGCATCATATTTCAGTTTTGTTGTTGAAGTGTTTCTTTTTCTTCTTACTCCCAATTCTGTTTCTGTAGTCTCACATAATCTGATTCTATAGCCATCTTCTATTAATAGTTTTTTTAATAAAAATACCTAAGTACCCATAGTTTTGTAATTTTAGTGGTTTGATAAACAATCCCTTCTAATTTTCCATTTCAAATCTTTTTGATATAAATTAAATATTTTTAATGAAGTATTCACCATCCTCATCATTTATATCAATAGTTTCATCAATAACTTATTTTATAATTTTTTCAATTTCCCATGGGTTCAAAAAAAAATTTAATCTTTTTTCATTTTATTTGAAAATTTATTCCCTTATAATCTCAAAAGATATTAGTTTTTGTGTGTAATTATTCCATTTTCAGTTATTCTCACTATTTTAGGCATGAAATTTTTTAATCAAACTTGTCTAGAAATATTATTATCAATTGTTTGATAATTATTAAATCATTTAGATTCTTACGAATTACCTTAATGTTTTTCACAATCTCATTTACCTTGAAAATGTATTAGTCGATAGTCTAATAATTATATATATTTATATCTTCAATTTTCTTTCTCCAAACAAAATGTCTAAATTCCTTATCATTTTTATTACCTTCGATGCCATGTATCAACTTTTACCAAATTTTATTACTAGTCCGGAGATCGATGAAAATCTTATATACATTTTCAAATAAGGACTACAATATTTTATTTTTTACATTCCAACATCATTTAAATTTTCTTTCATGGAATTACCCATTCCATATCCTTTATCAATGGGTGTAACACTCCTAGTATTGCATCTCTCACAAATAATATGAGTAGTAAGAGATGTGGGTAATCTATTTCTGAATGTTGTGATAATTTTTCGCATCGAATTAGTGAACTTCGGATACATTGAAAATTTTATGATTCTCTGTATCTAAAAATACATCATTGATCTTTATAGGTAATATAAAAAATCACTAGTTGTAGTTCCTCAAGATATAATTTACCATTATGACGTGGGCGAGTGAATCAGTGGTTTCATTTTACAAATTAATTTTCCCTACAATTAAAAAAATCTAAATTATCATGCATCTCAATCCCCAAAATAATTTATCTCAATCTCACCCAATTAATAATTTTCATAATTTAGATAGAAGCGGACAATATTTAAAAGTTTAGTTATTAAAAAAATATTATTTTCTACCTTGGTCAAACCACTTAACCATGAATCATCACTATAAAAAAAATTTACTAAAACAATTGGTTATCTTAGTGTGATTAGTATAGAGTCCCATAGTTTTATACACATCCACTACCAATTGAATTAATTTTTAACTACTTCCACTACTAATTAAAATAATTCTATAATCATTCTAGCTAAAATTGAAAGACTAATTCACACCTTCTATCTCATTGTAAAATACTTTTCTCCACATTCATCACCAACTGAATGATATAATCACTTATCTATGTTTTATCAACAATAAGAAAGATATCAACCCATATGGGTAGTTATGTACCTCTATAAGACAATAGGATCAATTTTTCTCATGAATAAAATTTCATGGTATAAATAATTTATTTATAACACTATTTTAATCCATTAAAAAACTTTTATTTCATTAATGATCTATTTTATCCTCTACTTATTTTATTACTTGGGTATGTATTCTTTAATGAAGTATTACCATTGGATCTCTTCGTACACTGATAATAAAAATTATCAAAATATAATAACTATCATAGTCATTTCTAATATATAACAACAACATAAATATCTAGAATATATCATATATATTAACAACATTAATATAGATATATGATCTTCTTTATTATCATAGTAATAACATATGAATATGGAAATACTATGATCATTTAAAGCAGTTAATTTACAAAGTTTAATTAGGTAGTCAAATCCCAAATTATCATGTCAATTATTATTATCATTGTTTCATGTGGAATGAATCATAATAATTTTTCATTTAACCACTCAAAAAAATACATGATAGGCAGTGGTTTTTTTTTCATCTTCAGGTCGATTTTATAAAACATATATCATGTCTCATAAACAACAATGTATTATATTGGGAAACATTTCCTGATTAATAACCCATGATAATTCCTTTTTAAATAGCTCTAAATTATTATCCAAATACATAGATTAATATTCCCATTAATTATCCTATGAATTCAATGATACTAGTTTATTCTATATGCAGTTACTGAATAACTATTTCTCAATATTTCTTTACACACACATTTTATGATGCATTGAACATGTGGAATGAATTCATTTCAAATGTAGGTTCATTTTCCCTTATTAAATATGATATCTGAATGATTTCAGTATTCTTATTCATACACCTCAATGACATGAGGCTTATATTTCATGAAATGGTAAAACTCATGTTCATTTAATGAGAATAAAACTATTCTATGTATAATTATATATTGAAATTCATGTCTTTTCATATTTACCAAACTAAAATGAATGAATGATCATATACATGCATGGATAGATAATTCAAAATATTTTTCCGAACATTTATAAAACAATAGATACTCTATATTTCACCACAAATAGATTCTCCATTGTGAATGGTGGATTCATGGAATTGAATATTGATATGAAAAATACATTTACTATATTCATCTAGTTGTAGATTAGAATGAACTCACATTAGAAACTAGTATTTTTATAAAAAATAGTAGTATTCCGAGTAGATAAACACATTTCATGGTAGTAGTACATGATGCCTATTGATAACACCTGATGTATGGTGATAGCTCAGGATTTTTAGAGTTAGAACCAAATAGATGGTTGTAGCATCGAAATCATACCCTTATGAAAATTCTGTTACACAATACCATCCCTTAAACAAGTCTCTAGATACCCTTACAAAATCTCATTTACAATATTATTAACCTTACAATTGTATCTAAAAACGCTCATGATTGTTTAATACTACACTTACGTGAGATTAGGTACCGTATACAACATGATATATGAATTGAGTACCTTTTAATAGCACCATTGAGTACCTTATAATTCACCTTAACTTCAAAAAAGCTATGTCAATATCTATGTAACCTTATACATGTAGTGTTAGTTACACATTACAATTATGTAATGTATGGATCCCCATCATGAAACCTAGGACACCCTTATCTTTGTAGGGACCTACCCTTATGCAGCCTCATGAGTTTCTCAGTACCTATATATAGATATACATAATTAGTAGATACCCTTCAACTAAAATGTTAGTACCTATATGATGCATTAAAAAAGTGTCAGAAACCTTTATTTGAATACCCTATACCTAAACAAGAATTTCATATACCCTTATGTGACACTTGGTACCCTTATGATCATACCTATATACCCTTATTCTATATCACAAATACCCTTTCACGAGCTTGATTTATCTTTACAAAGATGAATAAATTTATTTTTTTAGATTATGAAGTTAATAATAATTATACTTAAATGTACATAAATATCCAATATATGTAAAAAAATGACCATCTCATATTCCTCATTCTCAATTCATGAGTCCTTTCATCTTCAGTCACATAAATAAGATAAGGTTCATTCACCCACTATCACTTTCCATTTATTTGTTTTAATAACAACAAATCTATCAAATAATTTGAAAGGATAACTTATTAAGAATGAAATTAAATTCCATTAAATGAATCATTATCAATTATTTAAGAATAAAAAAATCAACTCAATTCGCCAAACTCATATTTACACATAATTTTAAAAATGAAACTACTAAACTGAACACATTAGTATATAATAACTGATACATGTCATTCCAATTAAAAATCTTAGGATACAACATCTGAAGAAACATGTGCATAAAATAACTACAATCTATTACATTCCTTTACAAACATATATAGAAAAGTTAACCACTATGCATTACAGTACATAATAATAATTGCGGAAGTATGTAGGTAAAGAGAATGTAGTTAGCCATTCATTCCCACTAACCTAATTATTAGGGAAAACACCCTCCTATAGAATATTGGGTGTCAATATCCCTAATGACATTCATGTTGTAGAATATGAAAACAAAAAACACATAGGATATAATAAATCTCAAAAACACTCAATGGGAATAAACCTAATCTTATGATCAACAACAATCATCATCACTCTAACAACTGATTTCAACTAATAACGACCATATATCCAACAAGTATACAATCATTAAAAATGTCTTATTTTATTTATTTCCAATAAAAATCTCATTCAAAAACATTAATTTATTGAATAACCATTAATTAATTTGGTACCATTTCAAATGTTTCCTAAATAACAATATAAGTACATTACCTATTGTAATAATATAATAAACACATTATATTTAGGCATAAATCAAATAAGTCCATAGTTCATAGAGTGTAAAATGCTTATCATTATTCAAATACATCAGACCCCTTGGTCATAATTTTTTTACACTATTTTTATTCCATAAATAGTGATACTATATGAATCATCATAAGATAACATATAAATAGATTCATAACCAAGAATAACCACCTTACTCAAGCATATGGGAATGTAATTTAGGTAACAAGAATAATTGACATCATTATTTAAAATAAAAACATTAATAATAAATCATTCTATCATACATAAAAATAATGGTAAATCCCAACTTCAACTTGTTCTATTTGTATGAGTACCATTTTCAACACCATCAGGCATTTCACCAGGCATATCTCCCTGAATATACCATGAATCTTTGTTTATCATTCATAAAATTAATCAAAAACCCATAGACCACATTTCTTTGTCCAATCAAACATAATCTATTCTAGGATAACCTATATATAAAACAAACAAAGTAACATAAAAAAATTAAAAAATCAACAGGGAATCATGGATCTAAAAAAATCAATTAGTCCTTTACAAGAAAATATTGTCAATCATCCCTAAACATCTATCTTATTTAAAACAATTGAATCTTAACCGACATGTATTAAATGATTCATTTTTCATAATTTAAGACCATATGTATGCTAATAAACATATTATTAATTGTTATAATCAATTCAAACATGATTACAACAATTCAATTTAGTTTACTAAAATTTTATGGAATAAAATTAAACTAAAACATGTTTTTATATTTTATCCATTAACAAACTTACTAGATTAATATTATTTATTAATTTTCATTAACATATGAAATAATGATTTTGATTAATCCTACCACAATCATTATTTTATTTATATAAAATTGTAAGAAAATTTGACATATTATAACATTCCACTTTAATTTCTTGGCCAACAAACAATAAAATATTTAATTTTATTAACCATATTCATTATTAAAAAGTTTTAAAAAATTCAAAAATATATATTTCACACTATCTAGAAAATAAATAAGAAAATAATTTTCATAATGGAAGAACATGTAATCGCAAATACCATAAACCAAGATAATTATTTAATCTAGATTAATCCTAATAATGATTAATTAATCATCCACGAAAAGATATTAATCATGATAAATTTATTCATGGACATAAAATAAAAAGATATGTAATTAATACCCATCCTCCTGGATTTCAATAGTAATCAAATTAGAATAAAAAATTTATTCATATCTCTAATGTCCACCCCAAAGAAATCTATATACCTCAAATGACGTAGTAACACCACACCAACCAACAAAAATATAACTATAAATAAATTATGTATATCATAAACTGTAAAATGGAAATATAACATAAATTGGAAAAATTAAAATTTGATAATTATCATAAGAGAATGACAGAAAATTATTGCATGGCTCACTGAGGATCAAACATAGGAATCTGGGGTTCAATATTTATCGATTGGGTTTCAAAATTTCTTGAATATATTTATAATATATCATAGGGTTTGGGTAATTTAAAAAATAAGGGTGTGATTAAATTAATAGAGAACTACTATATATCGATTCATGATTGGAATATTTAATTGGGATTGTGAATAGTATTAGTTTTATGACTCCAAAAAACATTTCTCCTTGATCCTATAAACATTGAGTAATTCAACAACAAAATTTGGTTTTATGTTGGGATTGTTTTGGGTGTATTTTTATCAAATAAAGTAACCTCACATTTCTCATTATCAACACATAATTGAGTTATTGAATCAAACAATGTCAACCACCCTTCTGAGTCAGTTCATTTCCTATTAATTCCATTAAAATATCTCTCATGTAATGAATTATAGTTCTTTTCATGAAATTATCCTTTAACTAGATTTCATCCCTCAAATTACACTAAACCCTCTCTAGGCCTCCTCCATGAATCACATTCATTATAAACACACAAATGGGTAGGCTAGAAGTATTCATTCCACTATAGATAATATTAAAAAACATTATGATGTCGACAACAACATTTTACATTATAACATTTGATGTAGTGGAGTTTATAAAGTTGAATTTGTTCAAGGAGTTGAATTATGGGAATTTTGTTACTATATCAACCATTTATCAAAATAGTTTACTTCACAAATGATAGTTATTAAATTAATGGGAGATATTTGTCAGATATTCACATAATTACGTGACAAGAATTTTATGTATTGTGATTAGTTAACAAAAACATAAAAAATAAACCAGATCTACGACCAATTAGTATATTTATCATATATGATGATAAACATTGATTATATAGGGTTTTGAAAATTGTTCATAAAAAATGTATAGGAATATAAAATTAATCATGTTATACTAAGAGTAAATATCTATTTATCATACATTCATTTATTCTCAAATTAACAATACTTGAATAATGGAATGATAATATTCTCCCAGTGAGTGACATTGAGTTGTCCAAATTTTGCTGATCATCATTGATTAATATTGTATGTGATGGTATTTTATGATTGTTATGGATATAATCTTATACTATCTACAAGTGTTTCTCTATAAGATATGATGAATAAATTCTTAATGTACCATGTAGATACTTATAACAGGTATTGATCATCAATTTATATGTCATGTAATATCATATATTCTACGATTTATTTAGGGATGTGTTTTTATTATAAATCCCATTTAACTGATGTTGGAGAGATTCCAAGAGATATCCTCCATACATTGTAAAAATTCATACAGAAGTCATAATGATTTAGTTAATCATGTGGTGGTCTGTGTGTTGTTGATCATGCCCTCATTTGTAACATAATGAAGATGAGTTTTTTCCACTTCTATGATATGTAAAGACGTTTGGACCATGATTGAATTAGATTGAGGTAATTCACGTTCATGACCTCTCTCATAACATAAATTTTTCTTACTACATGGATAAGGGACATGTGATTTAATCATCTATTAGATAAAATGAATGTGATGTATTCATCAACATAATTTCCTTTTTATAGAAATGATAAATGATGTTATGACCATTACGATAATTACATTTTTCAATTCCTACTATTCATTTTTTGTTATGAGAAAAAAGTATTATATGTGTATTTATATGATGATTATGATTCATATTACGATGGAATTGTTAATATTATAAAATGAGAGTTTTAAAAGAGATCTCACCAAACCACATAATAGGATGAGTAGAATGATGCTCTAATAGAGGACACACATTTATTAAATATATATAATATAGATTATATATTTATTTCGATAATTATAATGGAAACAGCTTCACATAATTAGTATTTTGGACTACGATTATATTTTATAGAAAGTACAATTTTTAAAATGTAACATATAGATAAAAAATGTATTCAGAAGTAGTTTTCCTAGAATCCCAACTATTTAAGAATCTTGGTACACAGTCATTGTAATTATTTAATTCCATTGTTATATTATGGGAACTATACTAAAATATACATATGATGTATAATTTACATAATGATATGTTTTTACCATATATTTTAATGTATGACTCTAAAATTATATTGATTGAAATATAGTCTAGAATTCATATGATGTTACCTGAAACCATATACCATAAAATTTAATGTAGGATTGGTGAGGTTGGAGTTTTTCTCATGATAACAATAAACATGTAATTTATCCCCTAGAGAATTTAAATATTGTAGTCCATATATTTTCTCTTTAGGAGGTTGCAATTTGAGTTACAAAACCGTCACTTTTTTGTTTATTTGTTATATGAATAAGAGAAATGTAGAGGATTTATTAAATGTTAAAAAAATATAAAATGAAAATTATGTGAAGAAAAATTCAATAATAATAAAAACAATTAATAGGAAATAAAATGGATTTAAAACAAAATCAAAATAGTAGTTGTGGAAAAGATTAATCCTCCCAAGCACTCTCGCCAACAATTTTTAATAATATTTACCAATCGAATTTTTCAATTACCAATAAAGGAACCCTAGTTTAACACCCAAATTTGAATAGATATCATATCATGACATGAATATAATTTTTTTCTTCCTATAAAACATATCCAATTACTTAAGGAACTCAAATAAATTTAACCATATTAAAATTACTATTCCCAATGGTAAGACCTCACTAATGAAATTTAAAATAGTCATGTCAATTATTTTTCATCCGATATTGAAAAAATAGACAAATTGTTTTATGAAAGTGTATTAAAAAACAATAACCATCATTCAAAAATATCAGATCAAAATAATTTCAAAAGGATATTTCACAATAAGATCACAACTTAGAAGAGAGTGTTTATCTATTTTAATCATTAGAAACCATTGAGTTCTTATCCTTGCATCTTTTTAGCAACCCACATCTATTCCATTCTAGATTTAATGAATAGTATATTCATTATCATATCTATATTATCCTTATCCTTGATCACTAAGGGAAACCCCATATATTTATGATGAGATTGAAATACAAATAGGAGGCGGATATAAAATCTATATATAAAGATATATTTCACCTATGATTTCTCATTTTTATACAACATAACCACATTATAATCCTTTATCCTATTCTAGATAGTTGTTATAAAATATTTCCTATATTGTGCCTCCATTATTCATATTATTTAAAAAGTTTTTAAGGGGTTGTGAATTAATTACTAAAAAATTATTTTTATTCTCAGGGGGACCCTTAATATTCATCTATTAGTACTCATTTATTGAATGACATTACAAGTGATATTTTACTTTAACCCATATTGAACATGGAAAATTGATTCTTTTTTCATACATAGTTGGAAGAAATGTATTTTTAAACATATATTTGGAGTTATTATCCTTTAAATGTGTTGGGGTCCATCATGTCGACAAGAAATGTTTCCACAATGAATGACTTTTTAGGACACTAGAATGTCAAATCAACTCTTGGACCAGTTGATACATAAGTATCAAATTAATATAGGATGCCTAAAAATAACTCAATTTATATTAATATAGAAAATACATTGCTATAATATAGAATCTATTGGAAATTGATAAAATTCCATATTTTTTCTCTTTTCAAATTCTATATCTAAACATCCATAAAAGAAAAAACAATTCAATTTAGATAAAATTATTAAATTGATTGGTTTAAAATAATTGAATTACAAATTACCAACATGATAATATTAGCACTATAAATTCCCCAGACATAGAAAATGGACTCCCAGATAAGGGACTATTAAAATAAAATCATTGAAATTGGAAAATTCATAACCATGGCGTTCTATAATTTATCACATTCAATCTAATGATATCAGCATCTTCCGGAAAATGAAATCATGTTCTAAATTAATATTATTCTATCAATTTTTCCATCATTTCCCCTCCCATGCATACAATAATCTTTCCCTAAATACAATTTCTCTCTACATGCAAATATGGAATTACAACTAGTGTTTTCTCATCCAAACTCTAGAACGAATCACAATAGGATTGATCAATATCTATATCTCCAGCTGATGATAGCCCAAAACATGTTATTATCATGTAGAAAATTTATATTTTTATAGCTAAAGGATGGTCAGATTCGGTACATAAACACATTGATAATCTCGTTTTCATCCCACACGAAAAATATTTTTTCAAGAAAAATATAATTTTTTTTCTTTTTTTTTGAAATATCAATATTTGGAACAACTTTCTTCCATTAAGAGCTCCAGAAAAGAACAAATACATTTCCTTTAAGACCTCTAGATGGGTATAGCTCTCAAAAAATTATTTTTCATCAATAAAATCACAAAAATTTGAATCTACACCCAATGAAACACTAAATTAGTTTGTGCACCATATTCAATATTCCACATACACTTATGATCAACTAAAAAACGAAATCTGACTTTGAAAGGAGGTTGTAAAAGAAAAAATTGACAGGTATTGTGTCTAACCTAACATTATATACATGGATACTATGTTCTCTATAAATAAAAATATAAATTTTATGAAAATTAAAAGAGTATTCACTTGAAATGTTGGATTCAAAAAGAAAATAAATACATCAATAATTTTAATCACAAGTACCACAACCCAAATATTTTCATATAAATATCTCATGTTCTAGTTCAAACAATCATTTATTGGTTCTCTCGATAAGTTAGGTGATTTTGAATGACTTATTAAAGAGGGTTCAAAATAATCTTAGGAAATCAATTTTAAATATAAAGGAAGAGAGATATGTCATGATATGTTGAAATTTGAGTTCTTTTAATAAAAATTATAAAAATGTTAAACTTGAAATAATTTCATTTTCTTCATTTATTTTTGTTTAATATTTATGGATCAATTGATTTATTCATTGAAATGATCATAAAATATGAATATTATCATAATTTAAAAACATTTTGTTTTTAGAAAAACTTTAGATATAAATAAAAAAATTTAAAATAATGTACACAAAAAAAATTGATAAAAAAACTAAAAACAAATTCCATAATGGGAAAAAAAATCCAAATCCACCAAACATGTTAGCCCACACACACATGTTTTTTGAAATTTTATCATTGTGAAAAAAATTGAGTGATAATTAAATTCATGAAATTAAATACATAAAAAAATAAGTGAGAAGGAAAGACATAACATAGCCATAGTTTTATTCTACTTAATGAAGGTTGACCTCCTCCCGTTACAATTATTAAAATTATCTTGAAATAGCCCCAACATATGTCCATTGACTGTGAATATTGTCCCTTTGTCATATTATTTTATCTAGATTTCTATAAAAAAGTTACTTGAGTTAAAATGAGCAGTCTAGACCATTTAGAATGATATTTACCTAGGAATTGATTAATTTTAGAATTATGAAATAATAATTTATCTCCTTGATGTTTTTTTAGAATCACACCATTATGAAATTAGTTGATACTTACAATGTAAAACATGGAGCGTTAAAATTCATTATATCTTCTATCCTCCAACTCCTACAAACAATGTTTTTTTATTTCCCTATACAAAATAGATTCTGGTTACATTTTTTGATAGTGTAACATGAGTTGTGTTCAATCTCAACTAGTAAATGAAATTAAATTCAGTATAATAATCTAAATGGTGACGTTTAAATTGGGTTTTTTAATGTAGTCAAGTATTCCTAGAGTGCATCATCTAGTCTCAAACTCCAATACTTTCTATTTGGTTTCATAGTTTTTTACAATTTGTTTTATTTCTATATTGTACAATTCCTCCAATACATTTATTTTAGGATGATATGGTGTAAATAACCTATGGTGAAGTCCATATTTATTCAAAAGAGATTCCAATGTCCTATTACAAATGTTGGAACCTTGATCCTTAATCAAACTTTTGTAATCCAAATCTATAAAAAAAATTCAAATACATGGATAGTGTTTTGGAATCATTAGATCTTAGGGGAATAACTGAAGGACCCATGAACACCTTGAGAGGGAAGTAGTGAATCACAGTGTTATCTTTTATTGTATAATGTTACGGATCACTGTCCCACATTTTTATGATATTTTTAAATGAATCTATTAATAATTTGAAATAATATAAACAATAACTTGTTGAATGACAATATTGTAATTTTATATGGTTCTCCATTAAGGGCTAGTACAATGAGTATATGTCCAACCATTTCAGGTCCTACCTAAATCCACTTATCTTCACTAGTTTAAGAAAAATTATTTTCCAGCATTATGACATTGTGATTAGTACACTACCATTACAACATTTTATGGATACCACAAAGAATCACTCATGGAACTTCAATCTACTCCACTTATCTCAATTATATTATAAAAGTCTAACTCAGTTTATCGACATTATGGTCACATTAATAGATTCAAATTAAATACATTGCCTTTTTCTATCATGATAATATTCATGCATCGTAGACCTAAATTGATGTACAATGATAGAATGTTCACTAACAATTTATATTCAAAAAATCCATTCATGAAGCGCCATTATGAATCTCACAACAATCATGAATATAACAAAATTTTTGGAATAAAAATACTTTTTGAAGCTCTCGATTTCAATGAAGAATACCACATCATCGTGGTTCTCCCATCACATAGAATCATTTTAATTGGTTGTGACTAAACTCTTATTATTTTGATATTCATGATCATTTAGAAATTCTGAGTCACAATACACAACTAACTTCATGAAATATTAGAAATTCAATATTTTACATGAATAATTTTGTACAAAATGAAGAGGGGTTGACATATATTTATAGGTTCATGTATTCGAAATGATATACCGTATCAAACACATATTTTAGAACTACCAAAAACATCTTTATGGTGCTCCTCCATTTGCGATGCTTCACTAATATTTGATGTAGTCTTAGAGAAAACTGCCAACACATCATGTCGTCACGATGCTCTACATCTCATAATCATGGAAAACATTTACTTCATTTATGATGCTTTACATATTTGTTATTTTCATCCCATTCATCGAGAAATCCATTCATGTATCATTTTCATGATGTTTATTTCCCAAAAACTACCTTTTGTGATGATAGACTCTTCGCCAATATATTTGACAACAATGAATTAGAAAACCCTATTAAATGATGCATCATTTAAAAATGTAGTCAACTTGTACTATTAGTTCTATTTCCTTTTTAACGCTATAATCTTCTAAGTTGAGGAATGATAAAAACAAAAACTAGACTCAATTTTACAGTAATGAATAGCATTGGTTCCAACAATCTCTTGATTCAGGGTTTTTTGGAAATTAGTAGACAAATTAAATGAAGATACTTCCACAATGAAGACTATATATGTATGAAATAAATCATCCAACAAACTATGTCTACATGAGAAATGTTCATTTTATAAAAAAATGGGAAACATGAATTGGTTCCTCGTGTTTCAAAATGGCTAATGATGTCCAAGAAAATATTGATCATGTCACAGAAGCATTTTATGACATGAATTGTTTTCTCATAACACCTAGTTCTCATCATGTCATAGAAGTAATGCATCATCTATGAAAACCCTATAACTACTTTCTCCATTCTCCATTTTCCTACAAATATAAAACCATGAATCTTTATACCATTTTACCATTGAAATTATCCATTCTACCCTTTTTAAAATAAACCCTAATAACCTATAATTGATCTTTTAGATCACAAAAACAAAGTACCCTCAATCGTACCACCCGAATAAATGTTCATCACTTCACAAATATATTTAAAAGTTTACACAGTTGGGGAGAGGGGAACAATTTTAACCTATTCATGCACTAGGAGGTGGTTTAACCCCAATGTTCAACTGATGTTTCTTCAACACATGTGCTAATAATGGATTGGACATAATGTCAAATACTTGTGCATTAGTTCCATTATGTTCCAATTTAATCACTCTTTGTTCATATTTTTTCCTGATAAAGCTATATCTTAGTACAATATGTTTCATATTATAATGATTAACATGATTATTTGTAAGATTAATTATAATATTTTTATTATATAGAATCACCCTTGATTGTTTCACCTCATCATCAATATCATTCTGTTGTAACATTATCCACAATAGCTGGGTACAAGTCATTGTTGCATAGATATACTCTACTTCAGTTGTACTAAGGGAAGTTCATTCCTATTTCTTACTCAACATACCAACCCATTTTGGTTCAATAAAGAATGATCTACCAATTTGTTGCTTTCTATCAACCACATCTCTGACCTAGTTAGCACTATAATATGCTAAAAACTAATTGTCTCTTCTTCCAGAAATGCATATGCCAACATTTAGTACGCCATGAATATATCTCATGATTTGTTTAACTATATACATATGTTCTTCCTTCAGATTGCATTGAAAGCAAGCTGCTAAGAATTTTAAAATAATGATTTTTGGTTATCGTGAATTCATGTTTAATAATCATCCATTAATTATCCTATACATGGTGGAATCCACATATGTCACATCACATTGATTTCCATGTTTCATTCCAATCAAAAATGGATTCAACATTGGTTTGGAGTCATGCATATTAAATTTCTTCCACAATCCTCCTCCATATATTTCCTAATAATTGAATGTGTAAATATTCTTCTAAATCACATGAATCCCTAAGATGAATGTGAATTCACCAATCATAGACATTTCAAATTATGATTTCAAATTATTTGAAAATTCATCCCCTCATATCTATTTTCTTCCTCCAAATATAATATAATCTATTTACAGCAGCACCATAAATTTATCTTCCTTAATATTATTTAAATAGAGATTATGGTCAAAATATCTTCTTTTTAAATTCTATATTCTTTATATAGGTATAAAGATGGGAATACCATGAAAATTAGGCCTATTTTAGAATACATAGATCCTTCTTGATTTAAAATACATTTATTAATAATTCCCATCATAAATCTAATTGGTAGTTCAATGTATACTTCTTCTTCTTTAAGAACCCCATTTATGGAAGGTGTTTTGAAACCCATTTCATAATCTTTGTATCCTTGATGGATATCCATAGCACATAAAACCATGATTGACTCTAGTATTACCACTAGATAAATATTTTATTTGGCTTCAATTCCTTCAATCTTGGAATCTCCATTAAACACTAGTTGTGCCATGTTATTTGTAAAAATTTCATTGTCATAATTTGTTAAATATCCATTTCATTCTAATAAACTTTAGGAATTTAGGTCTATTAATAATATCTCATTTCTGGTTCTTATCAGTATTTAAATGTTCTTCATTCATTGAATTGAACTACGTGTCAACATTCAATGAATCATCAAATGTTTTTTCTTCTTGAATTTATGGAAAAGTAGATTATTAAATATTCTTTATTCTATTTCTCAGTATGGGTGTTGGAAATTACCCCAAAATATTTTATTGGTCAATTTCAGCTCTATTATTTATCTTTTGTGGTTTAGTTGAATTATCATGAGCCATCATTTCTTCTTCTAATTATTCATTGGAATTATCAGCATTTTCTAATCTATGAACATTTTTCACTCCTTCCTCCACTTTTTTTAATTGAATTTGTTACATCTGACTTGTCTTTTTCATCTTCTATCATATCAGCATATGTTAATCATGAGAAACTTGTGGTATTATCTTCAGGGATCTGGACATCATTCCTTTCAATAATTCTGCCAAGATGATTATTAAGCATTTTTATACTTTATTCTGCATTGAATATCCAATGAATATTCCTTAATCAACAACATTCCCATAATTTACATGATATACTTCTTTGATTCTATCAATAACATTACATCTAAAAACCTTAAAATAAATCATCGAGGGCTTCTATCCATTCCAAAAATCATATGGTGTATTTGTTTCTCCAATATAAATCCACGTTTGATTTTGAGAATACATTTAATCTTGAATGGAATCTTTCTAATAATGGTCATTGATACCACTCTCAATCATCATATTTTTATCCTTATTTCTCACATGTAAATTCCTACGCTCAACAAGTTCAATTTTTTTGGGGGTTCACACAGCATCAAACTCATGTTGTATTCCATGTTTCTCTAGGTAATTATCAAATTCAATGGATTTTTATTCCCCTCTACTATTAGAGAATAAAACATTGATCATGTGGACCACATCATTCTTTTATATTCTTTGATAATTTTTTATGAAATAAATAAATTTCACTTTTCCATTAACAACCATCACACATGACATTCTACTATAATCATCAATGAAATTATCAATTTAACATTTTCAATACATTCCATCAATATTTATCAGACCATATACATATGTATTGATGATATTAAGGATATTTTATGTCCTTTAATTCAGTGTCTAATATAAAAAACAAACTCACTTACCTCTTATGCAAGGAATGAAAGTCCTTTTACATTCACATTTCAGATTGGGGATATCCAAAAAACTTCTCAACATAGATATCTTTTCCAAATCATTTTGATTAATGTGTCTTATCCTTCGATGTGACATGTTAATTTCTTCTTCAAATATTGAATTGAAAATGTTGTAATTATTGAAATCTTGATATAGGTTCTAATCTGTTCTAAAACCATTCTTTAGGGAGTTCCATGTCATTCCATTTATTGTGAATCTATTTTTATTGAATTATACTATTATTCATGAGTCATACAGTTGACTTACACTTAGGATATTATTATGAAAATCATCCATATAAAATCCTTTGATATTCTAAATCTTGTTAATTTAAAATATGTACTCCCACTACTTGTGATATTTTAACCAACACCATTTTCAAACATTAATGTTTCATTAACGCTTTTCATTAAAATCTTCAATAAATATTCATTTACTATCACATGGGATGACTATCAACAACCAATAATTTATGTACTGCTATACTAGCTAGCTTGGATGGTGACTTCAGAAATATTGGATTTCTCTAATGTATTCCATTCCTTCAATGAAATGTAAATTGAGTGATGAATGATGATG
The DNA here is from genome assembly GCA_963277665.1 of Viscum album. Lineage (NCBI taxonomy): Eukaryota > Viridiplantae > Streptophyta > Magnoliopsida > Santalales > Viscaceae > Viscum > Viscum album. The sequence goes on from OY728129.1 coordinate 1,488,327,485, forward strand.
GACATTCAAATATCATTTCCATTTTCATAGGTTCATCAAAATTGTACTCTTCTTCTAGAGGAGAAAAATTAATTGTAATTGAAACACTATCGGGTTGATGTGTATTTTCTTATCTGGGAGTTTTGTATGTATTGATAATGCATTTCCTCTACCTTCAATAAATAGCTTTGTAGACATTGTTAGAACAACGAGAAAAATATCCATAAAAAATATTTCTTCTATAAGAATTAGGACATGAATTATTTCTTTTTATTTTTTGAATTCTTATAACATCCCTAATCAAATAGATATGTTAATCATCATTGTATGACATGAAATATTCCACATATCCACCAAAATTGCATTTCATAAGAGGAAAATTCAATTAATTTCTATTCATCCTCATATACCCTTCCATATGAAATGTTTTTGCCCAATTATCATTTTTCGAGATATGACGATAGTTTACAGGTCTCCTTTCATCTTGATTTTTGGATTTCATTGTTAGGACTTCATGTTTCCTTACGATATTTCCAATTATCAGCATTCTGTTATTTGGATCCATTTAATTTCCATATTTTTAATTTTCAGTATCATAACTAATTCCACTATTTCCCATTCATGTGGATTTTTGATCTTTTAAATCCACTTTTTAGCTATTAAAACCATTCTTTGCTCCTTCCATCATCTCAAAATATGAAAATATTATAAATTGTATTTTTTTTATTATTTCATTTGAATTTATTCACATTCATGTGTAATCCTATTACTAACAGCTTATTCTTCAAGATAGTCAATATTTTTGGACTTCTTTTCCATTCTGGATGTAAAGTCATTAATGACATTTTCCTATTGACCAATTCTTATCTTAGGTTATAATATATCATCTGAGATTTCAAAATATTTTGAATATTCATTTAATATAACTCTTAGGTTATTAATGTTAGCTTCTAGTGTGCCAACATATTTTTATGACACTTCCACAACTTCTCATCAATTTTTTCTTATGTAACTTTGATTCTAAATCTCATAGGATAATCCTGAAAAATAATATTGAGATCATCATATTAAATCAAAAAATTATTAATATCTATATATTTTAATGTATCAAACTTCTAAATTGAATACATTGTATGTTCTTGGGTTACAAATTTATACTTTGGTTCTTCTTCCTCAAAAAATTCATTGATAGAATCTTTTTCTTTTATGAAAACATTATTTCCTTGTAATGTCTTTTTATATTTAGATTCTCCTTTTTAATTAAACCTTTTTTGGTGATTCTATGAGTTTCTATATTCAATTTATTCATCATTTAACTTCATTTAACGCTGAGAGAAAATTATGCCAACTCCACCATAAGAAATCATGTTAAGGGTAGTTCCCTTTGAATCCCCTTTTTCCTCTCTTGAGTTTCTATTAAAAGAGTGAAATAGAGTAATCTAATTTATTACCATTATTAATAACATATCTTGAAATATCATGTTTTTAATTTATATGAATTATATCTCCTTGATAACTTGACATGTTGCATCCTCTTCTTTGACTTTCATTTCACATGCTACCAAACTTCCTGGAAGATCATCCAAATAAGGTTATAAAATATCCATTTCCTCAAGGGATGACAATTTTGGAATAAAAAGATGTATAAGACTTCCCTATATTTTCATTACAATGTGAATTCATTATATTTCATCACCAAGAACATAAATTTCTCCTATAACATTGTTATTTATATTGAAATATATATCTACCTTTTCATTTAGATGAATCTTTAACTCATTAAATGTGTTGTGAACAACATGTAGTTTCTCCTCCTTTGCATTAGTGTATCCATCAGAAATATTTTCCTTTTTTAAACATAAACTTGGATAAAATGAAACACATCAACTTTATATTTATTTTATTAAATAGAAATGCAGTAAGGGCATTCTAATCTTCGACATCTACATCATAAATTTTTCCAATCTATTTCCTTCATCGATAGTCATGTTGCATTACTATCTTAATCCCCATGTGCAGTAGAAATGATTACTTCTATTCAAATAGATTTTATATGATATCTCATCATGCTATTCCATTTTTTTATTCCATAAATAAGGAAAACTCCATTATCATTTCCTTAAGTTTCCATAATAGAATGGAAGGAAATATTTGACACCAGAAACCTCCCATTGGTACCCCTTGAAGGACCCTAGATCCCCTTTAGAGGGAATAGATGAATATGGGTGTCAAATGTTTCTTATAAAGTGACTGTTGTTGTTCCAAATTTGATAAGAACCTATTTAGCCAGTCTTTTTTTAATATCATGTAATTTAAATAGTCACACGTAAAAGAAAAATACATCAATTTTATTCAATTCACTAATAAGGGATAGTCCAAGGAGAATAAGTCGATAGATTTTCAGTTGTACCTTAATACACTAATCATTACATGTTGTGTAATATATATGTTCAGACACATTAAATCTATTCATGTCACACAACCTATACTGGATATTTGGGATTGCACACTATGTCCCTTGGAAAAAATTCCTCAACACCCACTAGATCACTACTTTGAGAGAAGTATAAATTAGTTTATCTACATTAATGCCTCTTTAATGGTTTTGAATTAATGAATTTTTTCAGTCTATAATGAGACATTTCTTTCACCATAGACCATAATGGATGCACTCTAAAGGTACTGTTCACTAAAAAATGATATTTAAAACTTCCTTTTGCGAAGCTCACTACCTTCACGAAGCTCACTAGATTTGTGGAACAAGCTGCCTTTCTGACACTCATAAAATCAACATGGAATACCATATCATTGTTAACAATAGTATATATAATATCATTAGAATTAGTCATGACTAAACAAGTATTTTAATGATGCCCGTGCTCTCATTGAAACCCAAATTCCTAAAACACCCCTAAATTCCATAAATCAGTGTGATTAATGATTTTTCATGAACAATTTTGAAAAAACATAATATGGTTAACATTATATTTATTGGATCAGCATTATGTTATGCTCCACCACTTGTATTGAATTTTTAGGATCTACTAAAAATATCCTTGCGTGGCTCCTCCCTTTGTGACGTTCCAATAAAATTTGACATAGTCGCAGAGATCACCTTCACAACATCATGCAGTCACGATGGTCCACATCTCAAAATAGAATAGAACATTGTCTCTATTTACGATGCTTCACATCTTTAAAAAACTCAACCTAGTGTTTGGGAATCTCAATACATTACAATTTTCAATATTTTTCTCTCCCATAAAAATATTTTTTTGATGCTAGTATCTTCCTCTAGAATTTTACCCAATCATTTTGGCAAACAATATGAAATGAAACCACCTTCAATACTATAGTAATAATTTATTATAATATCTCATTCCATATAGACTTATTTTTCTTCCAAAGAGAGGATTGAAAACAAACACAATCCATAATCCATTTCCAGAAAAGAACATCCTTTGTTCCTACAATAACATAGACCCATTAGGTGATATATTCAATAGATAAAAATATGTATAGATATCCAAAATAATTGGAGAAAATCCGCATGAAATACATACCCCATACATAAATGACTTCATGAAATAAAAGTGGATGATGTGGAATATCGTTCCTATATTCAACGTTCCCTTGAAAATGAAAATTTTATATGTTAAAAAATTTAAAAGAATTATTAAAATGGTGGGAAAATACAAAGCAGAATCAAGCACAAAAATTATATTTCATTATGGCCCATAATTCCTTACATATCTCAATGTATGAAAATTTTTAATACATATTGGAATTCAGAAATTTATAAAACATAACCTATTAATTTCATCACAATCAACATGCCACAATAAATGATAATCCAAAATTTATATATTTTAATCACACACATGTTCTCCAGTTTCTTTCTTAGAAAACTAGTCGGTATCTTCAAGAGTAGTCAAATCATTACAAATATTATTAAACCATTGTATTATGGATTGATAAAAAAACTAATCATATAGAAATATTTCTTCAATTAGTGGATATATGTGATGTTTCTCATTAAAAATAGATGGTATCCTACTCAAATGATCATAAACAAGGTTCTCACATCCATTATTATACATTATTTCAACATAAAACTCTTATAACATCATGATTAATCTCAAAATTATTTGGATTAACTCATGTTTCATCAGCAAAAATATTATTATATAATGATCTATGAAAATAATCACCATGTATACTAGGTGATAACATCTAAATTTTTCTAAATCAATGAAAACATAAATAACTTCCTTCTAGGTTATTGTGTTTTTTTAGGCCTAATATGATGTTTAAGATTATTAGGAAATCACATGATATTAATTTTCCTACCATTGACTCAACACTTAGCCAAGAAAAAATTCAGATGCATTAGTTGTTATTTCAATGGGAATTCTCCAATTGGGAGGTTGAACAATATTAGTGGTTATCATTTTTTGTTTCAATTCACAAATAAAATGTTTACATTTTTCATCAAAGATAGATGGGCTGATTTTTTGGTGAATCATTGAAAATGGATCTGTTGCCTTACTAAAATATGTTGTGTATTTTTTGTACAAAATAGATTGAGAAATGTTGGATCTCATATATAACCCTATTTATGGGTATGAAAATTAGAAATTGACCTTATCAAGGGATTTATGAACTATAATTCTATATAGAGACACTAAATGACCAAGAAAACTCCCATTTCCCATCATAAAATTGATATTTTAATAATTTTTAAAAATATTCATCTCAATATACATTTTAATTATAGTAGAAAAATATTATAGAAAACATTCAAATGATTCCCCTTAAACTATGAAGTCATCTATAAAAATATCCATTTTGGTTTGTGGAAATTTCCTGAGTATGTTCAAGATACACCTTTGAAAAATTAATGCATAATAAAAAATGTATCCTCCAATAATATTAGGTTCTAAAAGGTCATTTAAATATGGGTTTATATTGATACTGTATTTTAATATGAATTTGGAAATAAGTAAATAATCCTTACATAAAATAGTGTAATTTCCCAACTATGCATTAAATGATGTATTCATGGAATACAAATGGGACATGTCCTTTCCTTATGAAAATTTTTATCTTCCAGTAACCAATACACACTATCTGTTTATATGGAATCATAATAGAGACATTCTAAAGAAATAAATTCCCTGAGATTTTAAATACAAATATTGTGGAAAATATTGAATGAAATCACCCATTTACTTTTAGATATGGGAAAAATATTTCCAGTAGTCAAAAAGCTAGTTAATTATTTCTTAGAAACCACTAAAATTGTTTGGTTCAATATCATCAGAAATTGGATCACTAGATTTACATTTTCATCAAAAAATATTTATGTATCCACACAGAGGAAATTATTCTAGTTAAATTATATATATTCCATACAATTTATTTATTATGGGTTTTGAGAACTCATAATTGTATGGTTTCTAGTCCCATGACGAATCTAAAGAAATGATGAAATGTAATTGTTCATTATCATTTATAAATAAATATTTGATGATCTTCAAAAATTGTTTAACGCTTGACTCGGAATAGGTATTTTCATTTATCATAGGACACTAATCATTGGTGTTATTGTTCAGTTATACAGTATATTTTAATGGAATTTTATATTGATGATGACATTCCATGATCCATATATTATTTTTGTGTAAAAAATTGTAAAATTTTCTAGGGTGACAACAAGTAGGTTCATGGTTTTTTAGAATGTCATATTCATCAATTATATTCTATATAGACTCTTATAAAGATATCTCAACATTACATGGAAAAATAAAAGTATTTTTCACACTATTGTTAATTAGATTCAAAAGAAAATAATTTCTAATCCTTTAAAAAAGTAGATAGTTTTTCATCGAATGAATATTCAAGAAAATTGTACATGGATTACTAGGTGATGAATGATCCTAAAATTATTATTTCATGGATTGAAAAATCATTAAATGAACAATATCTCCTCTAAATTATAGTGAAATGGTTCAGTTTTTAAGATTCATAATTTCTTCACTAGTTTTCAAAAAAATTCTCCCTTGAATAAGAGGTCCAAGGTTATTGAACAAATCATCTTTCATTTCCAATACATAGAAATTTAGATGAAATCATATTTCACCCACCATAATAATAACATCCCCTATAACTAAATTTGTATTAGTGTACTTCGATTATAAATTTGAATCACAATTCTAGAGGTTTGCAATTCTCTATCTAGAAGAGATAAATAAAAAAAATATGGCAAAACATTGTTGGAAGCTCCTAAATCAATAACGACATTTCGGATTTCAATTTTCCCAATAATTTAATGTTAATGGATCCTAAATTATTAGATTTTTAATGGAAATATATGTTTACTCATGGGTAAAATATTCATACCTAAGTTGTATTTTTTACCTCCTTTGAATTTACCCATGTGGGTCAACATTTCACTAATAAACATAGCTTAACTTGTAATTTGTATCAAATAATTGATTAAATGTATCTTACATTTAAATTTCTTAAAATAATTAAAATTATACTAATCCAACACTTATTTAGAACCAGACATCACCAGAGGATCACTCATAAGATAAGACGGTGGTGGCTTGAAGGCTTCTGGGAAATGTTGAGCACTGTTTTGTGAAAACAATGCACCAGAAATCCTCTTTCAATCTTTCTAGTTCATTAAAAATAATTTCTCATTCATTTTTGTTTCAATTCTAAAAAAATTCAGAATTTATAAAATCATAATAAGGAGTGATATTCTTATTAAAAATGGAAATAGTTTTCATTAGTATCACATTTTTACAGTTATTCAATCTTGTGAAACTCTTATGTTCAATTGAACTCACATTTGTTTTTATATATCATTGATTTATATGAGGTTGCGAACGTAATCCACTACCAAATTTATATTTCATGCAACTACGATCTGAGAAATGTTGACCCTTTTTGTCATCCAAGTATTCATCATGCTCTGTTGTTAATTTTGGAATTTTTATCATAGTATCATTACATATTATTTTTCCCCATTGATTATTCATTTTCACTCTATTATGTTTGGATGGGATGGAAAGGAAGAATGTTTATTCCAGAATGAGAAAAGGCTTTCCTATTAGAATATGATGGTTCTTGTTAAATTTATTTTCCATTGAAAATGATTTTGATTAGTTTGGGATGCCGAAATATTTCACTATGGTGGTTTTCTTATCCAGGATTGTAAATTAATTTCATTTTAAATTCTAAATGATGGCTTGATTGGAAGGGTTTCCTTATAATAAAAATTACAGTGTTTAAAAGGCACATTCATTTTTGGTCATTGGTCACTAAAAAGATCATTGGATGAAAAAATCCCACAATGAAATTTCATTTTAAATGATTCTTTGGGTTTGAGTATTGTTGGTGGATTATTGTAAAACGTCATCAACATCACTATGGTGGTAAGATCATAATGTTGACACATAATAATGTTTTTTAGGACTAGTGGTGGGGAATTGTTGTGATGATTTTACATGTAAACGGTATCTTTTTCTATGTTGTTGTGAATTTTCAACCATATTCTCAATTAATGTCCTAGAAGTAGATTTTTTTTTCAACTAATACAAATTTGCAACATAAACAATCATACTTATATCAAAAAGAAAAAAAATCCTCTTAAAATTATTGAATCATGATTTGGTCATGGACTATATATTGGTGTAAAATAAAACTATGTCTTTTAAACCCTTAAACTTACACACACAATTCTTCACATTCAGTTTTCTTAATTCAAAAAAACTATTTTTGAATTAAATAATTTCTAAAAGATGAAATAAATTAAATTAAAACGTTTATTAAATCCATTCCAATCTCTAATAAATGATTAATGTAATTATAAAAACCATTCTTTATAAATTCATCCAAAAGAAAATCCAATTGACCTCAATTTCATTTGATTTTCATCAAATACATATTGTTTTATGACGAAACAAATATTAGTAAATTATTGAAGGTTTATATGTGGATATAAACCCAGAAAATAAATAAATAGTATAATTTGGTGAATGAAAATAGATTTAACATCCAAATTATCTTGTTCAATATTATTTTGAATAATATTTTCTTTATTTCCATCATAAGATGAAGCCAACTGTTTCAATGTTATGTTTTAGCCATTAGAATATCAGTTCCAACCTTTTTCTTTCTATTTGTTCCTATTTATGATTAAAAAAATATGTTTTGGGTAGTCCAAGTAGCTCTATCCCTATAGTAAAATGTTCAATCATTTTTAGATTCCAATGATATGATGTTCAGGTCAAGATTTCGGGTCAAGGAAAAACAAATTTTACAAAATAAACTCAACTGACCTCCCCAACAATGACACCAGTTAATATTAGGTTAATTTTTAATGATACAAATATTAATTTAATTTATCCCCTATATAAATACAATATATTTTTCTATGGATTTCCTCTCAAGGAGGCTTCAATTTGAGTTCCAAAATTGTCACTTTTCTTTTGATTATTTTAGAATTAATTGAAATTTGGGAACAAATTAAATTTTATAAATAGAAATAAAAATAAACCAAATGTTAGAATAAATAAAACATAAATATGGAAAAATAAAATTAAAAAATGGGGTTGAAATTATAATCAAAACAGTTGGTGTGGGCATTCTTGAACCTCTCAGACACTCCCCTCTTGTGGGTTTAAAAAAAATCCCAATTGAATGTATCTACGAGCACCCAATGAACTCTAGGTGAACAACCAAATTTGCATACACATCATATCAAGAATTTAATATGATTTTAAATCCTATATAAGTTATTCAATTACATTGATACCTATAAGTATTTAAACCTAATTGAAATCACTATACACAATGACATAACCTCGCCAAAAAAATTTAAATAGTGATGTAAATTATTTTATGTCATATATTTAAAAACTATCCAAAAATAATGATTTGAATATAATCATGATAAAAATAAACTAAATAGAATCATAAATATAAGTTAATGAGAAATTAAAAAGTTGATTTCATGAGAAAATATCAACTAGGAAGAGAGTGTTTGTAGGTTGTCATCGTCCACAACCACTTGGTGTTTAGCATCACATCACATGAGAATCCCTCATCTCTTCTATTGCTCAATTATGCACCGAATCTTCATCATGAACACTATATCATCTTTTACCTTTAATTTTCAAGACAACCCCTCTTGGAATGATGAGAAGATGGAAATATGAAGGGAATGATGACTAAAAGTTCTGCTCTCTAGGATCTGTTTCCCAGAATTTCTGTTGTTTTTATCCCCATTTCATGTCTAATATACCTTTGGACTAATCAATAGAGTTTTCCACAATTATAACCTCTGTTTTCTCCAATATTATGATTATTTTGACACATGTATCAAATTTTATGAATTAATTACTGAACATGACTCTTTATGACCAAGGTTACCCTTTATATTCCTCAATATTTACTAAATTATAATACAATTTGAAGAAGTAATGTTTCCATTAAAACCACCATACATTTCGACTATTTATTAGACAATAATATTCAGTTGTTATCAATGATTTTTACACCTTTATATGGATTTATTGGAAATTGAATGAGGTGGGTTCCATCATATGGACTAGAAATGTTTTCCACAATGAATGATTTTTTGGGCCTCGGATGGTCGAATAAACTATTGGAAGAGTTTAAAAATATATATCCCAACAATTTAGTAATCCAAAAATTAATAATTACTATACTATTTATCAATATAGAAAAATATATACATAATATATAGAAGCTATTGAAAAATAAGATAAAATTATATAATTTTGAACCTTCCAATTTGAAGTTCAAAACATACCTAAATTACATAACCATTTCTATTAAGAAAAAATTGATAAAATCTTTGGGTTTAAATAAATTAAGATAAATAATAATTAATTAAAATATTATCTCTATCATTTATATCATGTCTTTTCCATGAAATTAACCCTATATGGATTTCTACCATTTTTAAACAATGATATAGATTATTTAATGCATAGAATGTTTATTCAAAAAGTTCAATAAATATTGCACCAATGGGTATTAAAATTTTAATTTACTAAATATTCTATTCATTTGAGGTATAAAATTAGAAAGTAATATATAAATGGAAAAGGTCTCTTTTCATGGTTTTAATGATATGGTTTGTTTGGACATTAGTTTCATGAAAACAATTCTTAATATTACCTCCACACGTAAGTTCATTAATTACATGTTGTGAAGACTATAGAACCACTGTTGATGTATGGTAATACTCATGATATGATCATGGACCCAATAGTTTTTGGATCACCTATAAAGGATGGATGCATATTGTAACATCATGAGATTATGTGAATTTGTTTTCTATTTAATTTAACCTTTTTGATAATTTTCATTTCACACCACACTAGTGTTAGTTAAGTTTGTATTCACGCAGTATTTTTGTCATCAATTATATGAAAAACCATTTTATTCATACACTACCAGAAATATAAAATATATCATTCTCTACATGGAACTTCGTGGTTAGCTTGCATTAAAGACAACCATGATTTTCCTCGATGGCTTGACTAACATGCATGAATAAGATTTTTCAAACAATTGTATATAATTAAAATGTTATCATGATATAACGTATATATTAAATTATAAATTATCAATATTATTAACTAATGTATGAATATATTTTATTTACTCAAACATAATACTAATTCATAGGTTACCAATTAATTTGAAATGAATATGAAAAAGGATTGAATAAAAAGGGTAATATTTTTATTTTTATAGTAACAAAGTTGTTTTACCCTAAATAATTAAATAAATTACAATTAGAGGGAGATATAAATATAATAAAAATTTAATATACTCAATAAATTAATTATTATAATCATAAAATAGATTTGATATAAATAAGATAAGTATAAACCCAATTTTATGCTTAAAACCCCGAATTTTTATTAACGGATTTATACTGTCGTTTACGAGAAGAATGATATTATATACATTTTTTTGAAAATTTATATATTTAATATTTCAAATAAAAATATATATTTGAAATATGAACAAATTAATTCGGCTAAGTTAAATTTTTAGTATTTTTCTATGATGCTTCAATTTTTCATGAATATTTAAACATACAGTATTTTAAATCACAATTTCCTTTCCATTTATTCTATTTATATGGATAAATGATATTTTGAATTATTTTAATAGTTTAATTAGATAATATTTTTATCAATTAATACATTTTAGGTCATTGAAAATAATTTAACATAGAAAAAGGATATGAAAACTTTTCCAAATTTTGATCAGTTTTACATTAAAAACACACAGTGTCCTCTCATTAGCAAGATTAATTTAAAATTAATTTCAACTAATTTTATGAGTTGGATTTAGAAAAAAATATTCCTTATTTTTGAATATATTAATTTATAATTTATAATAATTAAAACATTTTTTTGGTCCAAAAATATAAGTGAGTGTAATTTAATTTAATTTCGACAATAAGGATAAAATTATGCATAATAAGGGACTAAACCCTAACATTAACGCCCATAAAGTCACATAAAATTATCCAAAAACAATTTTTTCGAAATAAATCTTCCATTAACCTTTCATTATATAGTTTTACTTTTTTTAATAAATTGTTTTAGGTAAAAAAATTTGTTTCACCAAACTTGTTTTCAAAAATAGCAAGTGAGTCATTTCCCTTCCATATAAATGGACACTATCTCGAACTATTCATTACTCCTCTAAAACCAAATAGTAAAGGCCAATAAAATCCAAATATACTTACCATAATTAATCTACTCCTCTTATAATAATCCCATTTGGAATAAATGAATACATGGAAGAATTTTGGAAAAAAAACAAAAGGATTTACCTGATATAGAGGTAATGTCTTCGATCTTGCTTCTTTCTTTTATTTTTTTTCTCCACCCCCTAAACTTTCTTTATTCCATTATTTAATGATGAAACCATTATTATAAATATATTGGGATGTTTTTATAATAATTAATTGGCATTAAAATACACACAACTATCTAATGATTAAATAACATACAGTTAATGTGTACAACGAACAACGACCTCATGACACAAAACTGTCCATTTTTCCTTTACTGCCTATTGTAGTGGACATTATGATGGAAAATATATTTACATTTGTAATATTTAAATTTATATTTTATTTAATATTATATAGTCCTTTTAAAAAATATTTTCTTACTTTCCACTAGGTGTATATATGATAACTTCATTTTAGGAATGTGGACTACCACCCCTCAATGTAATTGGATTCATTCACATACTACATGAAATGTATTATTAATACGTTTAGAGAAATTATATGATATATATTATATAATTAGGATAATATAATTATAAAATATATATATTTATATATTTCTTTTTCATTCATTATTTATATATGACAATAAATAGGGAAACAAAGTTCCTATATATGTACCACTTAATGTCTCCATGAATGGTGTATTCCATTAAATTAATATATATTATATAGATTATTATAATACATGTATATAGAATATATCAAAAATAAAAATAAATATCTTAAAATTTTTGAATCATGATTTGGCCACAAATTATATTGTGGTGGAAACTAAAACTATGTCTTTTAAACCGTTACATGTACACACACAATTCTTCACATTCAGTTTTCCTAATTCAACAAAACTATTTTTGAATTAAATAATTTCTAAAAGATGAAATAAATTACATTGAAGCGTTTATTCAATCCATTCCAATCTCTAATAAATTTTTAATGTAATTATAAAAACCAATATTTATAAATTCTGAAAAAATAAAAAGGAATTGAAATTTCATTTGATTTTCTTCAAAAACATATGGTTTCATGTCGAAAAAAATATTACTAAATTAATAATGGTTTTTATGTGGATATAATCCCAGAAACCAATTAAATATTGTAATTTTGTGAATGAAAATATATTTAACATCCATATTATCTTGTACACTATTATTTTCAATATTAATTTTTTTATTTCCATCATAAGATGAAGCCAATTGTTTCAATGTTATGTTTTAGCCATTCGAATTTCAGTTTCAACCATGTCATTATATTTGTGTCTATTAATGATTCAAAACATTAGTTTGGGGTATTCCAAGTATATCTATCCCTAGAGTGAAATGTTCAATCATTTTTAGACTCCAATGATATGATGTTCAGGTCAAGATTTCGGGTCAAGAAAAAACAAATTTTACAGAATAAACTCAACTGACCTCCCCAACAATGACACCAATTAATTTTATGTTCATTTTAAATGAAACCCATATTCAGTTAATTTATCCCCTATATAAATATGATATTTTTTTCCATGGATTTCCTCTCAAGGAGGCTTTAATTTGAGTTCCAAAATCGTCACTTTTCTATAGATTATATTCGAGTGAATAGAAATTGGGGATCTTATTAAAATATTTGACTATGAATAAAAATAAACAAAATGACAAAAAAATTATAGAAAAATATGGAAAATTAATATTAAAAATGGGATGAAACAATTATAATAAAAGTTGTTGTGGGCAAGCCTAGTACTCTCAGACACTCCCCTCTTCTAGGATTAAAAATAATTCCCAATTTAATTTATCGACGAGCACCTAGTGATCTCCAGATGAACACCCAAATTTTCAAAAACCTCATATCAATAATTTAATATAATTTTACATCTTATTTATGTGATCCAATTACATTAATAAATATATTTATTTAAACCTAATTTAAATCCATATACTAAATGGTATGACATCACCAAATAAATTTAAATTGTGTTGTCAATTATTTTATGTCATATATTTAACATCTATCCAAAAAATGATTAGAATATAATCATGAAATAAATAAACTACAACAAATAATAAATATAAGTTAATGTGAAATTCAATAGTTGATTACACTAGAATATTTAAACTCTAAATAGAGTGTTTTTCGGTTGTCATCATCCACAACCACTTGGTGTTTATCATCACATCACATGAGAATACCTCATCTCTTCTATTCCAGAATTAACGCACTGAATCTTCATCATGAACTATATATCAACCTTTACCTTTAATTTTCAAGACAAACACTCTTGTAATGATTGGATGATTGAAATATAGAGAGAATGAGGAAAAAAAGTTCTGCTGTCTAGGATGTGTTTCCCAAAATTTCTCTTGTTTTTATCCCCATTTCATTCTTAATATGCCTCTGGACTCATCAAGAGAGTTTTCCACAATTCAATCCTCTGTTTTCTCTAATATTATGAATATTTGGTCCCAGGATTCAAATTTTATTTATTAATTATTGAACATGACTCTTTATTCCAATGGATTGCCTTTATATTTCATTATTTTTACAAAATTATAATAAAATTTGAAGAAGTAATTTTCCCATCAAAACAACCATACATTTAGACTATTTATTACACAGTCATATCCAGTTGTGATCAATGAACTTTGACACCTTTATATGGAATTATTTGAATTTGAATGAGGTGGATTCCATCATATGGATGAGAAATGTTTTCCATAAAAAATGATTTTTTTGGGCCTCTGATGATCGAATAAAAACTTTGAAGAGTTTAAAAATATATATCCTAATAATATATTAATACAAAATATAATTATTATTATATATGTTATCAATAAATAAATATATATACCTGATATATTGAAGTTATTGAAAAAAGATAAAATTTTATAATTTTGAACAATCCAATTTGATGTTCAAAACATTCCTAAAATATAAAAACATTTCTATTAAGATAAAATTGTTAAAATTGTGGGGTTTAAATCACATAATAAAAATTATAATTAATTAAAATACTATCTCTATCATTTATTTCATGTATTTTCCATGAAATCAACCCTATATGGGTTTCTATCATTTTTAAATGATGATTTGGATTATTTAATTCATAATATGTTTATTCATAAAGGTCAATAAATATTGTACCAATGGGTAGTAAAATTTGAAATTACTAAATATTCTCTTCATTTGATGAATAAAAATATAAAATAATATATAGAGGGTGAAAGGGCTCTTTTCATGGTTTTAATGATATGGATTGTTTGGACATTAGTTTCTTGAGAAAAATTATTAATATTACATCCACATGTAAGTTCATTAATTACATGTTGTGAAGACTCAAGAATCACTATTGATGTATGGGAATCCTCATGATATGATCATGGACCCAATATATTGTGGATCACCTATAAAGAATGGAAGCCAAGTGTAACATCATGAGATTCTGTGAATCTGTTTTCCAATTAATTTCACCTTATGATTTTTTTTCACACCACACTAATGTTAGTTTAGTTTATATTAACGCAATATTTTTTTTCATAAATTATATGAAAAAACATTTTCTTCATACACTACCTGTAATATAAACTATATATTTCTCTACATGGATCTTCGTGGTCATCTTGCATTACAGACAACAATGACTTTCCTCGATGGCTTGACTAACATGCATGACTACGATTTATCAAACAATTGTATATCATTAAAATTTTATTAAGATGTAACGTATATATTAAATTATAAATTATAAATATTATTAACTAATGTATGAATATATTTTTTTACTCAAACAAAATAGGAATTCATTGGTTATCAATTAATTTTAAATGAATATGAAAAAGGTTTAAATAAAAAGTTTAATATTTTTATTTTTATAGTAACAAAGTTGTTTTACCGTAAATAATTAAATAAATTACAATTAGTGGGTGATATAAATATATTTAAATTTTTATATATTCAATCAATTAATTTTTATAATCATAAAATATATTTTATAAACATAAGATAAGTACAAACACAATTTTACGCTTAAAACCCGGTATTTTTAGTAATGTATTTTACTGCGTTTTTACTAGAAGAATGATATTAAATACATTTTTTGAAAATATATATATTTAATTTTTCAAATTAAAATATATATTTGAAATGTGAAAAAATTAATTAGGCTATATCAAATTTTTAGTATTTTTTTGTGATGTTTCAATATTTCATGAATAGTTAAAAATACGTTATTTTAATTCAAAATTTCTATTTCATTTAATCTATTTATAAGGATAGATGATATTTTGAATTATTTTAATAGTTTAATTAGATAATATTATTATAAATTAATACATTTTTTCTCATTTAAATTAATTTCACATTGAAAATGGATATGAAAACTTTTCCAAATATTGATAATTTTTATATTAAAAACACACAGTGTCCTCACGTTAGTAAAAATAATTTTAAATTAATTTGTACAAATTATATGAGTTGAATTTAGAAAAAATGATTCAATATTATTAAATATATTAATTTATAATTTATAATAATGGAAACTTTTTTTTGGTCCAAAAATATAAGTGAGTGTAATGAAATTTAATTTCAACAATGAAGGTTAAATTATGCGTAATAAGGGACTAAACCCTAACCTTAACTCCCATAAAGTCCCATAAAATTATCCAAAAACAATTTTTTAGAAATTAATCTTCCATTATCCATCCATTATATATTTTTAATGATTTTCTGTGAATTTGTTTAGGTAAAAATTTTATTTCACCAAACTTGTTTACAAAAATAGCAAGTGAGTCATTTTCATTCCATGTAAATGGCCACTATCTCTAACTATTAATCACTCCTCTAAAACCACATAGTAAAGGCCAATAAAAACCAAATATACTTACCATACATAATTAATTCCTTTTATAAGCCTCCCATTTGTCTTAAACTAATACACGAAAGCATTTTGAAAAAAACAAGATAATTTACCTGATATAGAGGTAACGTCATCGATCATGCTTATTTCATTTATTTTTTTCTCACCCCTAAACTCTATTAATTACATTATTTAATGGAAAAACCATTATTATTAATATACTGGGATGTTTTTATTTTAATTCTTTGTCATAAAAATACACACACCACTATCTAATGAGTAAATATCATACAGTATATGGATACAGTGAACGACCGCCTAATGAAAACAAATTGTTCATTTTTCCTTTACTGCCTATTGTAGTGGAAATTATGATGGAAAATATATTTATATATGTAATATTTACATTTAAATTTTATTTAATATTATTTAATCCCTTTAAATAATATTTTCATACATTCCACTAGGTGTATATATGATAATTTCATTTGAGGAATGTGGACTACCAACCCTCAATGTAATTGGATTCATTCACACACTACATGAAATGTATTACTGATGAATTTAGTGAAATTATATTATATATATTAAATAATTATGACAATATAATTATAATATATATATAAATATATATTTCATTTTCATTCTTTATTTATATATGACAATAAACTGGAAACAACGTTCATGTGTATGTACGGCTTACCGTCTCTATGAATGGTGTATTCCATTTCATTAATATATATTATATAGATTAATATAATACATGTATACTGAATATAAATGCTATTTTATAATATTTTTCATTCTTATAATAATTATATAAGAATAAATACCAAATATATAACAAATAAAGACTCATGCGAAGAATCGTGATAATATTACCCGATGTGAAACCCAAAAATATTAATGTTGACATACAGGTAATATAATGTCAAAATATAACTATATATGATATTATTTATAATAATATGTATATTTAAAAGATTTATAATTAATTTTTATTTATTATACAGTAGTATTGAATGAGTAAAACCATAGTCAATATTCAAGGTAAGGGGATTTCATCTCACTTTTAATTTCGTGAGATACATGCCAAAGTCACCACTATATCATTTTGAGTGGTGTATTTACTTCCCATGAATGAATTGTATGAATTTTATTTTTAATTTATGGGTTTTTACATATTAATTTTATGATCTATCTTTTATAGTGATTGTGTTTCAAATGATATGAAACCAGTAAAATAGTTTTGTCTCGATTTTCCTTCTTTGAGAATCATGTTTTGTTATACACCTAAATTATTTTTTGAGGTTCATATAGTTCCATTTTAAATTTTATATAATGAAACTATTTACTTTCATGATATTTTAATCTATATTTAATTTAATTTTCTTTCATTTATAGTAGGATCCCATGTTTCGAAGTGATAAGTGTTTACTGAAACAATCTTATCGTTTTTAGATATTATTAAGGAATAATCTTGTTTGATGAAATATTAGGATCCATATCTCAAGAACACTCATGTATTTCATTATAATATGTTTATCATAGATATATCCATGTATTGTTACAAATTTCCACTAATTGTTACATAAGATAAATAAGAAAATGGTTTTAACAATATTTGGCAGTATTTATCACTTCAGATGGAAATCTGTCTTATTACAAAAACCATGATATAAAAAAAACGCATTCATGTTTTTTACCTACTATACTTGAAGATAATTTTCATGGAAAATGATTTTGAAAATGTTTTATGGTTTTAATCATGTATTATAATTTTTCAAATCCATTTTCAATAATTGTTTTTTAAATGTTGTGATGATTCTTTTAGATGATTTAAATTAAAATGGTTTCAAAATGGTTTCAAGCTTATTTTAAAAATTTTGATGGAGAAATGTTTACAATTTTTTTAAGACTTTTTCCTATGTTGTCAAAGAAAATCAAAGGTTTTCGTTTTTAATTGTTTTTTATTTTTAAGTGGTTTTTTAAACAAGAAGCGATATTTTCCTCATGAAATGATTTTAGTATATAATTTCAATTCATTCACCATATAAGATGAAATCCATTGATGTTAATATGTCCCTATTATTATTTTAACACATTTAATTGTTCTTTTAATGAAAAAAACATTTTATTTTCTCCATAAGATATTCAAATCCTTCCATTATCTCCCATAGTGGTTCATCAGGTCCACATGGAATCAGGAAGCATAAAATCGTTAATGCATGACTTAATATTATATGATAATTGGTTAGTATTTTCCTTAACTATATAAAAGAATGATTAATTTTACAATATTTTTCACAAGTTATTTGGATAAATTATTACATTTATATTTAATTCTATTATAGTTTAGAACATATTTAATCAGGTATAGAAATATTTTTTAAATTTATTTGTCCATATACATTAAATTATATATTTTTTTCAAAAAAAACTAGTTTTTGTGGCCTCTCCTAGTTTTTAGGTAGTTATTTTACATCAAATTAAGGAATTTTAGTCTGATTTAAACTATCATAATCATTCCATATTTATGCAGGATGGGACTTATGACTACAATTATATGTATTAATGAATGACTCACATATCCTAAATTTTTTTTATTGAACTCCCGTTAAACTTCTTCTTATCATAATGATACAATAATGTTGTTGTTGGAGAATTAATGTTCAAAAATAATTCTCTAATCTTAGAAATCATATAGTAATAGAATTAATCATTTATCCATTATGTAATTAACATAATGTTTCTAAAATATTTTTAAAAAATAATTTTTATTATTATACATCAATAGTATTTGTAAAGACTCGTAAATTTCAAGGAAATTTTTTTCTTAATTTTCTTTGGAATTTCACTAGAGCGCAGTTTCTGACGGCGCTTGATTCTGAGGCCCGGTGTGCCCGGAATCATTTTCCGAAGTTTGGCTCGGGTACGTTTAGTGAACGGACGAGCAGGTTTTTCTAACTTTTGAACCGATGCCCGGAATCGAATTCCGATGTCACCGATGAAATCGCAGCGCTGATATTCACTTAGAAACGCCTCTTCCGGAGTTTTGTTTGCTCGGGTGTGGTTTTTAATTTTCGGGCTTAAAGTTAAGAAATAAAATAACTCTGCGACAACTTTATTTTATTTCACTTATGCCACTTGAAATCCACTTAAACTGAGTTAAAACGGATAGGGTTCTATCCAGAAATATCCTACCCCATTGGTAAGATATTTGTGAGTTGGGCCCGCATGATCCCCGCCGTTTCTTTTCCGCTAAGTAACGCACCCGTGAAAACCCGTCATTATGAAAGTAAACTGACACATTTTCTTAAATCCTTAACGCACCATTTAATTGGGTGGTTTATTTCGTGAATTAAATGTGCGGTTTCTTTCGTTGAATTAATTCAACGAATTGATGGGCCGTTACTTACCCTTTTTCATTTGTTGGCGTAATAATAAAATAATACCAACAAGTCTTTTTGGAGGATTACTCGTTGAGAGGTTTTGTCAGAGTTCTTGAGCCTTCATCCTCCTTCGCGAAGAATGCGAAGAACGCGAAGAACGCTGGCCTCCAACGAAGAACGCCGAACCCGTGGAAGTCGATGACGCGACGCCGTGTTCCGCGACGCCGACGTTCCCTTCCTGCAACGTTCTTCTGCGACATCTCTTCCTCCGCAACGAAATATTTCATCAGCTGCTTGAGATATGAGTCTCGGTTTTTCTTTTAATCCCCCTTGTGGTTTTTTCCGAAACATAGATTTAATTATTTATAATTAAAATCTATTATTTCTTGGTCCGTTGAGTTCGTCGACGCAACGCCATATTCCGCGACGACGCGACGCCTTCCGCGATGATCAATTTCCGTGAAGAACGCTCACGCGTGACGACTTCGAGGTAGGGATTTTTATTTGGATGTTTATTTTTTCCCTTTTTGTTTCCGTTCAAAATGAAGGACCCGATTCATTAAACAATTTTGTTTCATTAAAACTGATTTCGGATATGTGTTCATGTGTTGAATATATTTTTTCTCCCATTATTTATCTCTAACGCGGAGGGTGAGGGCCAAACGAACACGGCCCGAAAACCCTCCATCTTTCTTCGTTGATGTACGGATTTGAGGGGCGACGACGGAACGCGCCGCAACGGTAGTTTGACATTTCTACAGTGAATAACGAGTCCTTGGAGGAGCAACGACGCAGACGGGAACAGAATCGGACCACCGGAGCGACTCCGGCGGACCGCGGAAGCTGCCGGCGGCGCGGGTCGCCGGCGTGGCGGCGCCGGCAGTCGGGAGCGGCGGCACCCTGGCGCGGCACCGGACAAGGCCGTCGTGGCTTCAGCCGCGGCAGCGGCACCCGCGGACCTGCGGCCGCGTGGGTCCATGGCCCTCGGACGCGGCAAAGTCGTGTCCGGCTGTCCAGGACGACACCCCGCGGGTGCCGCGGGGTTGTCACGCGGGGGTGGCGGCTCCCCCCCATGTCGCTCGGGTCGTCCAGGGCGACACCCCGTAGGTGCCGCGGGGGTGTCACGCGTGGGCGGCGGCTCCGCCCGCGTCGCAAGGCCAAGCTGGGCCGGGCGGGCCGAGCCTGGCCGGTCCGACCGGTTGGGCCGTGCCCTGGCCGGGCCGGACCGGGTGCGGACGGGTCGGACCGGGTCGACCCGGTTCGGCCGACCAGGGGGGGGTCGGCCCGGGTCGGCCCGGGCCCAGACCCCCCGTCTTCGGACCGTTTCGTTCAAATGCCCGTAACTTAAGCTACGTGCCTTCAAACGACTCGCCGTCAGAGGAAACACGATCCTTGGATTGAGACGGTCGTTTCGTTATATCGCACTCAAGGTTTCGGAATACAGTGAGTTCGGCCGGGTTGGTTCATACACGAAACCAACCGGGCCCTCGGAGCGGAAACGCTCGTATCTTGAGCTACGGACATCCGATTGACATGTCGTCAGCTTTGTTGATTTCCACTAAGTGAGACGGATCTTTTGGCATACTCCACCCGAGGTTTGGATGCAAGTAGAGTACGGTCGGATTGGGTTTTCCTTAAAAACCAACCGGGCCCCTGGGACGAAAAAGCCAATAACTCTCAGACCGGGCGTCCGATCGACGCGCCGTCTGCGACGTTGAGTTTCTGTTGACGATACAGAACTTTTGAATACATCAACATCGGACTTTGTGTCAGTTGATGTATCAGCCTCTCGCCTCGTGGAGCGGACCCTCCTGAACGAGCTTGCTGTGTGCAGAACCCTAGAGCTGGCTGCGACTGCTACTTCGACAGCGACGACCATGTAGAGATCCTCAGTGGACTGCGGCGACGACAGTGTAGAGATCCACAGTGGACTGCGACGACGACTGTGCAGAGATCCTCAGTGGACTGCGACGACAACTACACTCAGCGATCCTACGTGGATCAGTGCTACAGGTCCTGTGTGGGCCGGATCCTGTGTGGGTCCGATCTTTTGTGGGTCAGCGCTCACCGGTTCTATGTGAGCCAGCGCATACAGGTCCTGTGTGGGCCCGATCCTGTGTGGGTCTTTGCGGGGGTCAGTTACCTATCGATCCTTTGTGGGTCTGACGACTTAGATGGATCAGTGATCATCTTTATCGTCATCCGAAGAAGTATACCTGTGTGAGCTGAATCATGTGTTACTCTCCTTTGTGGATTGTGTTGAGCTATCCTGTGTGGATTTACTGTTTACTTTCCTTTGTGGATTGTGTTGAGCTATCCTCTATGTATTATTGTATACTCTCCTTTGTGGATTGTGTTGTGCTATTCTGTGTGGGTATACGTTTGATTTCATGTGTGGAATGGGTTGTGCTTGGGTACGGACGTTGGAGCCGATCGGGAATTGATGACTTAGGTATATGTATGGGCATATACCTAATTCGTGTCAGATGTTACTTCGTGATTGTATCTTTCCTTTGTGGTTTATCCTTTGTGGATTTCGGGAGACCTTCAGGGGTCTCGGGGTCCCTACTGAGTAGCTTATACTCACCCCTGCACGGGCTATGCCCACACTTCATTGTGTTGGTTGCAGATGACAGATAACGCTAATCGAGGTGGAGGCATGTAGAGAAGGATGGTACCTGGAAGTGAACCACTGGGCGGGACGTACTCGGAGCGGACGACTGGACCGAGGAGTTGTGGAGCCTATCTTTACCCACCCTTCAGGTGGGACTTCTAGTGGATGGCTCGACACTACGGCTTTTCCTTTCAGTTACTGTTTTTCTTTTTAGTTGTACTTTACAGTTGGGCTTGTATTTCCGGCCCCTTTTACTTTCAGCACAGTTTGTACAGTTTTTACATAGTGTTTAATTTTCCGCTTGCTTACTATGTGGTTCTTTTTTACTTCTCAAACGCAATGCCTTCCCCTTTTTCGGTTTTTACGCCTTGGTGCTAGTCGCCAGCCCCTGGCCTATGGAAGGCGGGCTTGGGGTAGTCACGGCACGGGCCCCGAGGGCTGGTCGTGACAAATTGGTATCAGAGGTGGTCGGTTCTACCGCACACTCTGATCATTTTTCTATGTGAAGAAATAGTGTTTAGCGTATTGAGTGTGGTTTTCAGTACAGGGAGTCCAGTGTTGATGCGGCGGCCGACGTATCCATACACCAGGACCCTGACTTCTGATTTCCGACTTAATGCACGAAAACATTGATTGCATGTGTGTTTCAAGTTTTCTTTTTGATTACTTGTGTCAGCTCACCAGGTATACTATTCTGACCGTGGCGCACTTGTTTCCTTTTCAGTATGGCCCCACGACGGTAGCCAGCTAGGGTACCGAGAGTAGAGTGCGACGACAGCCCGCCGAGCGACGAGGCCTCGGTGCAGGGCCCGTTGACAGAAGAGGCACCAGCGGTACCTTTACCCGCCGAGCCCCCGATGCTTCCAGCGACGATCGCTGATGATGCACGTCACCTCGGAGCTATGCACGAGTTCCAGCACCAGCGACCACCCAGGTTTCGTGGGGAGACGGACCCCCAGGCAGCCGAGGACTGGCTGGAGGCAGTCGTCCGAGTTTTCAGGCTAGTGAGGACACCAGCAGACCTCATGGTGATCCTCGCGGCGAGCCTACTGCACGCAGCAGCAGGACGATGGTGGAGCCTGATGCTCCAGGTACACGATGATGCCTCCCTCATCTGGACGGACTTCGAGAGCCTCTTCCGCTCAGAGTTCGTCCCGGCCACCCTTCATGCGGTGCGCATTCAGGAGCTTCTTCAGCTGCGACAGGGCAGCTTGACGGTCGCCCAGTACGCGGCGAGGTTCACCGATATTTCTTGTTACTCGACCGACATGGTACGAGAACCCTTCTTCCAGGCTCGGACCTTCGAGCAGGGATTGAGACACGAGATCAGGGCATCGATGATCTCCCTCAGCATCCCGACCCAGGAAGGGGTGCTAGAGCGAGCCCTTATGATCGAGAGCTTTCTGGATGAGTCCACAGCGAGACCTACCGTAGGGCGGCAGGTGGCAGAGTCTTCGGTAGCAGGTAGCCGATGGATGACTCAGGGTTACAGGCAGACCAGACCTTCCGGCAGACGACCTCGGGACACTGGCTCAGCAGTGCGGGGCACACAGCGCAGAGCCAGTCTTCCGAGAGGCAGGCAGTGCTACGGGTGCGGCGGGTAGGGCCACATGGCTCGTGACTGCCTGACCCGTCATACCGAGGAGCAGCAGACGGTGGAGGGGCCACCCATGCAGATGCTGAGGATTGACTGTGGCGGTCCGCATGGAGGAGGCGGACGAGGCAGATGAGATGGCCGAGCAGTAGGTGGTGGGCGACGCTTTGAGGCTCTGCCACCACCACCACCAGGAGGTCTGCCCCGACCACAGGGAGCTGGCAGGCAGAGACAGGTTCAGATCCAGGCAGCGGAGGCCTACGACCACGGCGTTCCAGAGATGATTCAAGGTATGATCTGTGTCTATTCTACCCTTGCTGCAGTTCTTATAGACACAGGAGCGAGTCACTCTTTCATAGCTGCTTCCCTTGTTCGGAGCTCGGAGATTCCGACAGAGCTGTTGGCTCGATCCTTACGGCTAGAGACCCCTACGGGAGAAGATTCGACGATTACACACTGGTGACGGCAGTGTGAGCTTACTCTAGGAGGCGAGAGCTTCAGCTGGAATCTTCTTGTAGCAGCGTCGAGGCCTTACGATGTCATCTTGGGCATGGATTGGTTATCTACAGTCCATGCTCAGATTGACTGTTTTAGGCGCAAGGTGCGATGTGTGCGCACCGACGGGAGCAGATTCACCTTCACCTGCGAGAAGGGAGCCTTAGCAGAACAGGATAGACTCACGCAGAGGAGAGGACAGCCCATCACTCAACAGTTGGATAGCCTCATCCTTGTAGCAGTTGACATGCAGAGTCGTAGTTTTCCTGCAGTGGTGGATCAGTATGCAGACGTCTTTTCCGATGACGTTCCAGGGCTACCTCCTCGCATAGAGGTAGACTTTTACATTGACCTGTACCCCGGGATAGCCCCGATATCCACTCCAGCATATCGGATGTCCCCCGCCGAGCTTCGAGAGATACGGGTACAGTTGGAGGTCTTGCAGGGCAAGGGGTTCATCCGACCCAGTGTTTCACCCTGGGCTTCCCCGATTTTGTTCGCCAAGAAGGTGGACGGGAGCTTGCGACTGTGTGTCGATTATCGTCGCCTGAACCAGGTGACAGTGAGGAACAAGTATCTGCTACCGAGGATTGATGAACTCTTCGATCATCTCAAGGGAGCACGGTGGTTCTCGAAGATAGACCTCAGGTCAGACTATCATCATCTCAGAGTTCAAGACAAGGACATGCAGAAGACGGCCTTCAGGTGTCGGTATGGCCACTATGAGTTCTTGGTTATGCCTTTCGGCGTAACCAATGATCCAACAGTGTTCATGAGCCTCATTAACAGGTTCTTCCAGCCATACCTCGATCAATTTGTCATGGTCTTCATCGACGACATTTTGGTGTACTCGACAACGGAGGAGGAGCACGCCTACCACTTGCGGGTTGTACTAGACACACTCCGAGAGCACCATCTTTATGGAAATCTCTCAAAGTGCCAGTTCTGGTTACGTGAGGTCCACTTCTTGGGGCACGTCATTTCTGAGATGGGAGTTTCAGTGGATCCTGTGAAGTTCGAGGCAGTGCTAGCTTGGGAACCACCCAGGAGCGTGACAGAGGTGCGGAGATTCTTGGGCTTAGCTGGTTACTATCGGAGATTTGTGCTGGACTTATCTAGAGTTGCGGCACCACTCTCAGCTTTGACGAAGAAGGGGAATCCCTTTGTGTGGTCAGACAGTTGTCAGCAGAGGTTTCAGGAGCTGAGGCAGAGATTGACCAGCGCACCTATCTTGAGGTTGCCTGAGGAGGGAGTTGGATACGTAGTCTACTGCGATGCATCATGGACCGGACTCGGGTGCGTCCTAATGCAGGAGCAGGACGTGATTGCCTATGGATCATGCCAGTTGAGGCTGCATGAGCAGAACTACGCTACCCATGACCTGGAGTTAGCAGTAGTGGTCTTCGCTCTGAAGACATGGCGGCACTATCTGATGGGCGAGCGCTTTACAGTCTTTTTTGACCACCAGAGTCTCAGGTACATATTCTCTCAGAAGAAACTGAACCTGAGATAGTAGCGATGGCTCGAGTTCCTCCAGGACTATGATTTTGAGATAGTATATACTCCTGGGAAGGAGAACATGGTAGCTGATGCCCTCAGCAGGAGGACGGACATCAAGCTACATGAGGAGGCGACAGAGCAGCTAGCTGCATTGGAGATATCCTTTGTGGATAGAGACGGAGCAACCTTCCTTCAGTGTCTCACCATCTCTCCTCCACTTCTACAGCGGGTCAGAGAGGCTCAGCGTGGGGACGCTGACTCTGAGACACTGCGTGTACAAATATCCTCGGGACAGGCACCTGATGGTTTCTCCCTTGGAGCAGATCATGATGTCCTTTTCAGAGGATGTACCTTGGTACCAGTCGCTTTACGAGAGGATGTGCTGAGAGAGTTTCACACTTCTCCTTTGGTGGTACATCCTGGAGTGGCGAAGATGTACCAGGATCTCAGGCGACAGCACTGGTGGCCGAGCATGAAGAAGGTTGTGGCAGAGTTCGTTTCACGGTACCTCACCTGCCAGCAGGTGAAGGTAGAGCATCAGGTACCAGCGGGCTTGGTACAGCCCTTGGAGGTCCCGAAGTGGAAGTGGGACGGGATATCTATGGACTTCGTGACTGGACTGCCACGCACTTCCAGAGGTCACGACTCCATTTGGGTGATTGTTGACTGACTCACCAAGTCGGCACACTTCTTACCCATCCAAGAGCAGGGATCAGTGGAGAGCTTGGGGCGTCTCTACGTTCAGGACATTGTATGTCTTCACGGTGTTCCATCGACTATCGTCTCCGATCGGGACGCTCACTTTACTTCCTGACTTTGGAAGGGGTTGCAGGAGGCGTTCGGGACGCGGCTACGTCTGAGCACTGCCTTTCACCCTCAGACGGATGTTCAGACGGAGAGGACCATTCAGACTCTCGAGGACATGCTCCGCGCATGTGTCCTGGACTTTGGTCTCTATTGGGAGGACCACCTACCCTTGGTGGAGTTCGCGTACAACAACAGCTACCACTCCACCATCGGGATGGCACCATACGTGGCGTTGTACGGCAGGCCTTGCAGATCTCCTTTGTGCTGGACGGACCCTAGGGAGTTAGCACTTGTGGGACCAGAGATGGTCCTAGCCCCGACAGAGAAGGTCCAGGTCATCCAAGAGCGGATGAGGACAGCTAAGAGCCGGCAGAAGTCATATGCTGACAGGTGGCGGAGGCCACTAGAGTTCGAGGATGGCGACCACGTCTTCTTGCGTGTCTCACCTCAACGTGGTTTGCGGAGATTTGGCCGAGGAGGAAAGTTGTCTCCACGCTTCATCGGACCCTTCCAAGTCCTCAGCAGGGTTGGCGAGGTGGCCTATCGCCTGGCTCTACCACCTCAGTTGCGCCGGGTGCACAACCTCTTCCACGTATCTCAGCTGAGGAGATACATGCACGACCCGATGCACATCATTGACCATGGGGAGCTAGACGTGGATAATGGGGCGACTTTTGCGGAGGTCCCGGTGGAGATAGAGGATCGACAGGAGCGGTTCCTACGTGGGCGATCTATTCCTCTTGTGCGCATCAGATGGCAGCACGGGAACCTCCAGGATAGCACTTGGGAGCGGGAGGCTCAGATTCGTGCTCAGTACCCACATTTGTTTCCCTAGTTTTTGATGTATCTTTACGGGGATGTAAATCCCTGAGCTGGGAGTAATGTAAAGACCCATAAATTTCAAGAAAATTTTTTTCTTAATTTTATTTGGAATTTTACAAGAGCGCAGTTTCTGACGGCACCTAATTATGAGGCCCGGTGTGCCCGGAATCATTTTCTGAAGTTTGGCTCGGGTATGTTCAGTGAATGAACGAGCGGGTTTTTCTAACTTTTGAACCGGTTCCCGGAATCGAATTCTGATGGCACCGATTAAATTGCAGCGCCGGTATTCACTTAGAAACGCCTCTTCCGGAGTTGCGTTTTCTCGGGTGTGGTTTTTAATTTTCGGGCTTAAAGTTAAGAAATAAAATAATTTTGCGAAAAATTTATTTTATTTTACTTAAGCCACTTGAAGCCACTTGAAATCCGCTTAAACTGAGTTAAAACAGATAGGGTGCTATCCAAAAATATCCTACCCCCTTGGTAGGATATTTGTGAGGTGGGTCCTGCACGAGCCCCGCCGTTTCTTTTCGCTAAGTAACGCACCCGCGAAAACCCGTCATTGTGAAAGTCAACTGACGCGTTTTCTTAAATCCATAACACAGCATTTAATTGGGCGGTTTATTTCGTGAATTAAATGGGTGGTTTCTTTTGATGAATTAATTCAACGAATTGATGGGTCTTTACTTACCCTTTTTCGTTTGTTGGCGTAATAATTAATAAGACCAACAAGTCTTTTTGGAGGATTACTCGTTGAGAGGTTTTGTCAGAGTTCTTGAGCCTTCATCCTCCTTCGCAAAGAACGCGAAGCACGCGAAGAACGCCGGCCTCCGACGAAGAACGCCGAACCCGTGGAAGTTAACGACGCAACGCTGTGTTCCGCGACGCCGATGTTCCCTTCCTGCAACGTTCTTCTACGACGTCTCTTCCTCTGCAACGAAATCTTCGATCAGCTGCTTGAGGTAAGAATCTCGGTTTTTCATTTAATCTCCCTTGTGGTTTTTACCAAAACATGAATTTAATTATTTATAATTAAAATCTGTTGTTTCTTTGTCTGTTGAGTTCGTCGACGCAACGCCGGATTCCGCGACGACGCGACGCCTTCCGTGACGATCAATTTCCGCGAAGAACGCTCACGCACGATAACTTCGAGGTAGGGATTTTTATTTGGATGCTTATTTTTTCCCGTGTTGTTTCAGTTCAAAATGAAGTACCCGATTCATTAAAAAATTTTGTTTCATTAAAAATGTTTTCTGATCCTGTGTGGGTTAGCGCTCAGTGGTTCTGTGTGATCCAACGCCAACAGGTCCTGTGTGGGCCCAATCCTATGTGGGTCTTTGCGGGGGTTAGTTACCTATCGATCCTTTGTGGGTCCGACGACTTAGATGGATTAGTGATCATCTTTATCGTCATCCGAAGAGGTATACCTGTGTGATTTGAATCTTGTGTTACTCTCCTTTGTGGATTGTGTTGAGCTATCCTGTGTGGATTTACTATTTACTCTCCTTTGTGGATTGTGTTGAGCTATCCTCTGTGGATTACTGTTTACTCTCCTTTGTGGATTGTGTTGTGCTATCCTGTGTGGGTATACATTTGATTTCCTGTGTGGACTGGGTTGTGCTTGGGCACAGACGTTGAAGCCGATCGGGAATTGATGACTTAGGTATATGTATGGGCATATACCTAAGCCGTGTCAGATGTTACTCCGTGATTGTATCTTTGCATTGTGGTTTATCCTTTGTGGATTTCGGGAGACCTTCGTGGGTCTCGGGGTCCCTACTGAGTATCTTATACTCACCCCTGCACGGGCTATGCTCGCACTTCGTTGTGTTGGTTGCAGACGACGGACATCACTGATCGAGGTGGTGGCGTGCAGAGCCGGACGGTACTTGGAGGTGAACCACTGGGCGGGACGTACTCAGAGCGGACGGCTAGACCGAGGAGCTATGGAGGATATCTGTACCCACCCATCAGGTGGGACTTCCAGAGGACGGCTCGACGCTGAGGCTTTTTCTTTCAGTTACTATTTTTCTTTTCAGTTGTACTTTACAGTTGGGCTTGTATTTCCGGCCCCTTTTACTTTCAGCACAGCTTGTACAGTTTTTACATAGTGTTTACATTTCTACTTGCTTACTCTGTGGTGCTTGTTTACTTCTCAAAGGCAATGCCTTCCCCTTTTTTCGGGATTTACGCCTTGGTGCTAGTCGCCAGCCCCTGTCCTATGGAAGGCGGGGGTGGGGTAGTCACGGCACGGGCCCCGAGGGCGGGTCGTGACAGTATTGGTGAATATATTTTCAAAAAACATCCTCTTTATTGTAGGATTTCATAATTAATTCATATCTAACTAGTTTAAAATGTGATAAAATTTTATGGTTTTTTATTTATTGAAATAAAAAATAACTATTTCGTCTACAGGAGCATTTCTTATTAGAGTATATACATTATAAACAATTTCATATAAAAGAATAATGGTCAATATTTTTATTCTTACATATACCCCTTCTATCATTCTGAAATGGATCATCATATTTTTGAAAAAGTATGGAAAATACACTCTTTACAAGAAAAGTTCTTCAATATCAAAAAATATATATAAATAATTCATAATAATTTGAACTTGGAGGATGAAATGATTCATCCTCTCATTGGGGAATTTAGTTTCTGCCATCCTCTTCATATAGAAAGGAAACAATTAATAACTAAATCATTTTATATTTAACCAATGAAGTGAATGTATGGAATTTTTTTAATGAAATCCATGATGAATGTTTATGAATAATCAAGTAGAATAACATAGACTGTAGTTTAATATTCGACGATGTGGATATCCAAACTACGATGACAATAATTATTAGAAAAATATAATGTTGGATGGATTTCATATCTCATAATTAATATTTAATTCTCCCAAACAAGATGAAAAAAGTTCTAGTGGCATATTATGATATTTTTCTAAAATTAAATACTATTTAATGGAAAATGGTTATCTATATTCATGACATTAGTGGTTCATAGAATAGTTATTTAAAATGTGTCCTACAATTTCATGTTTTAGTGGAAAATATATAGATGAAAGTGATATTCAAATTCACTATAATGACAAGTGAAATGAAAAATTCAATTATTAACAAATAGCTATGGGAATCTATATTATATGTAGATTCCAATATAGAGTATATTTTTTAAAATTCCATACAGTGATTTAATCTTAATTTTATTATTAATAGATTATATCCCATACATCAACACTTAAATGTGTTTCCATGGTGTATTTCTATAATGTGATATACATATGACACATGAAATTGAACATGGTGATTAAATCACAAAAAATATAAGAATATAGGTCATATTAATTGGGATCATCAAATGGTTTGTCCATTGATAACTTATTTTTATCGAATGCAAAAGAGATAGATGTGGGTGGTTGTGTAAAACATTTTATGGATCTAAAATTATTGCAGTTATTATATAAAAGAGTTAGTTTTTCAATTAAAAATATAGTAACAAGAGTGACTGTAGTTGAAAAAGATAGATTAGGATGTCGGTAAATATAGGTATCAAAAACAAATTATATATCACATTACATGAATTACCAATAGAAGCGTATCAAAAAAATAACAAAAACCCAATATGATCCTCTCAAATGTAAAATAGAATTACTCATACAATTAAAAGTCTTTGTCATGTTTTATTGTAGAGGCAATGGTTCAAACAATATTCTATAATTATAATACCACTAAAAAACATAGATCCCTTCTCCATTAAAAATAATCAATTAATACTCAATTTTTTGTATATATTTACATTTTTGATCCATCACACCACCACGTATTTAAATAATTATTGTTCATCTGATTAAATTATTAGTTGAATGTGATTCAATATTAAAATGTTATGTTTCGAAAACATGATTAATATTACAATTTTGGAAACTGATCATCCCCACTAAAATAATTTATCCACTAATACAAATGAAAATAATTTAAGACTAAGTATATCTACTCCATTGTTGAAACACTATATCAATATTCCAGTATTAGTTATATATCCAAGATACAAGACTCTCTCAATCTCTAACAATCCCCCATTGTCCCATATCCAGTCCCTCACTTATTTTATATGTTATTATTTTATATAATTATCTATTATGATAAAAATCCCATATCTTATGCTTATTACATGTGTATCTCTTTATATAAATCCACTCCATGTTCATGGTTTTTTCTCCATCATTTCCACTTATAAATTTCACTTTCGAATAAAAGCACCATGATCCATGAAAAAAAATCATCTATCACTAAATGGTTTCAATGCATTTTTTCATTAACATATAACCTAATTTAGGTAAGTAAATTTTATTAGAAAATTCATTAAATTTAGTGTACTCTATGGGTATCTCATTCATAATAAATTATTAATTAATATTCTCTTTTTGTTCCCTCTCTTTTAGTGACTATTATATATACTCTAATGGTGTCTAGACTTCCTAATATCTGAAGGATATGATTTTTATTTTAATAAAATATTGTTTTCAACTATCAAACAATATAATATAGAGAATAATTGATAATGATATATAGGAAGATTCTAAATTCATTACCACTAATGTGTTTTATAATTACTGTCATTATAATGGTAATATTGTACCACAAATCACATATTGTGATATGATACAATATAAATTCCACCTTTTGTTAAATTATAATGGAATCATTTAAATTGTGTATCATTGGGGATGACATACTCATTACCTCTATCACGTATAGTGGTATACTGTAGTCATGGAATATGGCCTAGTTTAAACCTCCATTATCTCCATTAAAATTAGTAAATAATAAAAAATAATCTATTAAAAACATTGTAAACATAGTATTATATAATTATCATGATATTAATATATAATTATATATGAAAATATCTAATATATGAATTACATTGACTGGTATATATTATTTTATTTGTACATAATATAATATTCATTTTTTTTAATTAGTGACTCCTTCATATCTAAAAATATCTTCATACCATCAAGGGTTTCCATACCTAGGTAATTAAAACACTATTGAATTGATTTGACCAAAAAAATTATTTTTATAGATGATTTCATAATAGTGGCATGATAATTTCAAAATGTACGATATCCATTATAACCAGTGAAGCATAAATATTTAAATTTGTGTCTATGAGTTTGAAATAGAAAATTTAACACCCCCTAAAAATATTAATTAAAATTTTGATTATTTAAAATTTATAAAATTAGTTTATTGGTACTGGTGATTCAAAAAATCATCCACTGGAGTTTCATATGTCCATCCACAAAAAACATAGTTAGTATAAATAGCTTTCTCCAAGGAGTAGAAAATTTTCCTAAGACATAGAATAAGATATCAGGTATCCCAATAAATAATAATTTAATAATCTATGTTCTTAATTTTTAATGGGAATTATTGAGTACGAATTATTGTAATTGATTTAGGGAATATAGTTACTCAAATTGTTACAGGTTTATTAAAACTAGAAATGTTTTATCTAATATCTTATTCTTAACATTTATCTATTTAATCACATTTTTACATGTTTTAGGATAAGGGTAGTGGGGATATATTAAAGTCCATAAAAATGAATCAGAATTTTTTTGATTGTTCTCTAATGAAATTATTTCTAATGAATATAATGAAAATTGAATCACAGTTTTTAAATTAGTCACAAATTTTAAGGGGAAGACAAAAACATTTGGGGATTTATTACCATATGAGTATGTAAGTATCTATCCTAAGAGGTATGTTTAAGGTATATGTTACGTTACTAATTAAGTTTCTATTGAAAATGAAATATATGTGAAATATTTTATCATCCCATGTATATGGTAAATATAGAAACAAATGTATTGTTCACACAATAGATTTACACTATGAATATATTTAGAGGATTTTATACAATCCAAATGATAATTAAGGCTTACGTATGTGATAAAAATAATTTCATACTCTTTTTTACATTATTTGGGTGATTTATAACTACATATTCTTTCGGAGGATAAGGGTAATTATTTACTGTAATTATTTGATGTTAATTGATAAATTTATTGTTGTTATTCATTCCTTTATCACTAAATGATTAATTGATTGATCAATAGACAATAAATATTATGGTGTCATTGATGGAATGATGGTAGAATTAAAATACATGAAAGAGAGTTATAATGATTGTATTCTATGCAATGATTGTTCATGTAATTTAGTGTAAACCTAATCACATAAAATAAATGAACCATTACAAAAATGGAATATCCAAAAACATTTGAGGAATCCAATACTTATGGATCATTACCATGTTTTAAATATTATTTCTTTAATATTGATCATAATATTTTACTAATTTACACTGGGTTCACTACCCATGGTTGAATGTTTTGTGAAATTTATGTTTGAATTGAATTTTTTGATTTTTTTTTCAAATGTATCATATCATACACTACCCAAAAAAATAGATTTAATTGTTTTAGTGTCTATTTTTAATTTTTTTAAATAGTGGAGATTTTAACTTAATTTTTTTTTGAGTAAAAGGAGAATAAAGAAATAACAGATCCAATTGATTCATGGGAACAATTTTTTTCTACACTTCTACAAAAAATATTCTTACTACAGCGATAAACTTATCAATTTTTTAGAATATTATCTAATTGTAAGATAATGTTGCGGGTATCATGATTTTTTGGAAGTATTTACACATGGGGCACCATTTGATGATATTCTTTATCTCAATAATCCATTGATTAATGTTATAATTTTTTATGATGCTAGATTCCCATAAATTTTATATAGTTTTCTTAATGTTCTCTATCAATCTTATTGATGATGATTTTGGAATATATGGATCACTAGTTGTATACATCCCTTATTATCTGATGTTACTTTATCATTATTTCAATAAGTATGTGTCCATGGTAATATAATATTATAAGGTGAAAAAATAATCTGAAAACAATAATACATTCATATTTAACTACATAGAGATATCTTTTTTGACCAGTACAATATAATTTTTGGGTTTTTAAATAATGTCACCCATTTTTATGATATCCCAATAATAGGTGATATGTTAATGTTTTGAAGAATGTAATTAGATATAATAAGCGTAATTTTTCAACTTTAATGGAGGAAAATATTATGTCATCATCAAGAATACCCAATCCAATGAAAGGCATGATTATTTATTAAATGTTATAACGTGAACCAAAGTATATCATATAAGATTATTGGTCATATTTCCTTCCCAGCAGGATGTTTTCACTAAGGAAATATTGGAATTATCAAATATGATATGGTCCTAATATTAGTTTATTTTTATGATAATAAATATAATAATAAAATGAATTTAAAATTAATAATAAATTTTAAGAACATTAAATCACTCAATGATGATTCCATAACATTTAAAACACTATGAATGTTTGAGGTAAAAATAAAAAAGATAGGGAAGCTGAAGGGATGGTTTTCTATTTGTTGATCTGGAATTAGAGACACATCTATTGCATGAATCTTAATGATTCTTGTTATTTAATTTGTTTCGAAAATTTATGAGTACCTCAAAAAATCATAGATTTGGAAACCATATAGGTATAAAGGTACTTTTCATGTATCATTGTACATCTATTTGAGGTTCATATGAAAAAAGGTAATTAATGAGTTGAAACCAAATATGTGAAGAGAAAATATGAAAAATGTTACATGTGGAAAAATCACATGATAGAGGAAAATGATCATATTGACGACAATATATAAAAATTAATAAATTGACTTTCTAGTTATATGTGGGTTCATGGTAAGAAAATAAATTGAGTTTATCAGTATGGAGATACATTTAGATGAATCTGGAGATATATTTTCACCACTAGAGTTTTTCTTCTATCTCATTCTTAATTTTCAATTTTATGAGTTTTTATATTCATGTACTATGGTGTAAGGGGATATAACATCATTTTTAATTCATATAGTTGTAACCTATATTTATTTCATTAAATCAGTTGAACATAATGGTTTTATTTATTGATAAAAAATAGATGAACATAATTTGATTGTGATGGATTGAAATTGGAATCCTAAATTGATTAATAGATTATTTGATATTGAATTTTAATGGTTGAAATTTATAATTATATTTGTGAAAAAATGATAAAATATCATTGTTTAAACTACTAAGATACTGAAATAAGGGAAACCTCAAGGGGAATCTTCATATTAGGATAATGTCTTCGGTGAGTTTGATAGGATCATATTTGTCATAGGTGAGGTTTTTTATGCTTATATTTCTAATAAAAAAATTATTTATTTATTTTGTTCCTACATATATTTCTCCACTAATTTATCCAATTAGTCTAACATAACTCACTCGTGTTAATATCATTGGAATTTACACATTCCATATTTTCATGAAAAAATAATATGTTTACTACCGTATAATATTACATAAAATATATCATATACATCCCATTTTCATTCTATATCACTGAATGATAATTAGAAAATTACATATAGCTTATCTATTTCCATTGTTCATTGAAATTGAAACATATTTACATCAATGTTTATCTATAACCACTAAATCTAGGAAGGGGAATTGCATAGGGTTAGTAATTATTGATAATAGAAGACAATAATTTCTTTATCCTTCTGTATAACATGGACAACACCCATCACGATTGATAGTTTTCCAATTACTAAGAGTGTTTAGTAACCCATGAAGTATATGAATTACATAAAAATATATGAATTATGAAAATAAACACTACTATTAACAATATCATTTTAGTATTAATAAGATTCTAGAAAATGATTATTTAGGTTTTTCAATTTATTAATAAAAAAATGATAAATCTGTTCCGCTTCATGCAGTGTCTAATGATGAGTTATGTTTGTGATGTTTCTGATATAGAATTAAAAGAATAATTTTGCAATTGGATGCTATAATAAAGATATAATTTATTTAAATTTTTAGATAACATTAATAATTCTTAATTCATTAGTTTTTATCCTATATTAATAACTATGGTATTGATAATAAGAATCAATACTTTTTGATAGAACTAATTAAGATACATATCATGAATAATGGGATAGGTATATATACTAAAATCAAATTTAACCTCACCATCATTACATACAACCATTACTCATTTAATTATTTTTTTAATGACTCAATGAAATATATAATACATCAATTTCTTCATCTAATAGAGTCCAATATAACGATAAAATATCACATGTGGTCAATCATATTCACAACATACATTCAATAAAATCACAATAAGAGTCCATTAAGGGTAGTAGAGATGTTGTGAATGAAATTTTTACCATAAATTATGTGAGAACATATAATATAGATTATTAATGGTATATGCACATTCTTTTTATAATGAATCATGTAGTAGTGGAGAAATTAAATTATTATTTAACTTTGGGACACATTTATATTTACTAAATGAACATTGATAGGCCTAACAAATAATTAACACCAAAAGTTTATTGAATGAATTAAATGCTTAACTATTTTACATTACTAATTATAAACCGACTACTATCTAATATATATAATCCATGATAGAAAATCCCTCCAATATATCTTTAATTATTAACGTAAAATCCGATATGGATATCCATCTTAGTTTTAAGTGTAAAATAAATCTATTTTTTCAACAGAGAAACCAACAGAATAATTAAGGGAATCCAAGGTCATGATTGAAATAACATGATCAAGGTACGTAAAAGATATTATATCATTTTATGGAATTTAAAATGCATCAGTTAAAAGTGAATAATTTTATACTAATAATCAATTCTATGATTTTAAGGATTGATCAATAAATTTTAGTGGAAAAAATAGAATAAAAAATATAGAAACTTTTTGTAGATTTATAAATTAAATACCAATAGGGATAAATTATTTCATATAATCATGAAATATTTCATTCCATGTGAAGGATTTGTGGAAATCATAATAGGAAGGGGGATAATTATTTTAGGGAGTTTTTCTCATTTACTTGTGGAAAATTCAATAAATGAAAAGTAGGATAAAGGTGTTTTAATCAATGATCAACTCAGTAATGTAAAATAAGTTTAAACAAAGATGAAAATCAATATTAATTGATATAGAAGAACGAAGAAGGTGAAATTAATAGAAGAATATATAGAAAATTGCAACCCACCCATCACATTACCACCTAGAGATCAAGAGCTCTTTAAGAACAAGGTTTTGAATTTTATGAATTTTTTTCTTTTTCAAATGATGAATATAACCATTCCAATTATAAAATATTTATTAAAAATTAATTATTATAATAATTACATAATGAACATAATTTAAAAAAGATTTATATTTTCGGATCCTGACACATTTTTAATGAACTAGCCTAGGTAATCTAAACAAGTCAACCGATAGATTTCACCATGTTGTATGTTGTAACAATGATATAAAAGTTCCATGTATAAATAGAGATGTCATAGATGAAAATGTTGAAAAAAAAATTAATATCCTTGATACATAAAAAACCTCGCCAAACCAGCTAAACCAAAAAGTAAAAAAAGATTATAAAAACAAATCTCAATGTGACAAAATGTAATATCCAGAACAACCTTCCATAATGACGATGACAACAATATAAACTAGAATATTACATAATTCACTTCCATTTATATAAGTCATAAAAAATATATATAACAATAGAAAGGAAACATTAGGATGTGATAACAAATTCCATTCTTATTTCACTAAAAAATATATACATTATCCAATGAATATAATGTCATAGATCTAGCTTTGAACAAAAAACATTTTCACAATGATTTTTCAAGAGATAAAACCATTTCATAAATTATTCATTAGTTATAAAATATATATATATAAAGTAAAAAATATTATATATATATGTTCTAAATAAAGAAATAATAATCAAAACTAACCTTGGTTAAATCATAAGATATGTATGTGAGAAAATAACCATGAAATAAACCATCACCATATAAGTAAATAACAGATGAAAAAACACTATATAGGATCTATCATATGGTAATATACACTATAAATGAAAATAATACTCCAATCAAGTAAACTTTTTGATCTAAACGGTATAACATGCCATGTAATTACACAGACTAAATTGAAACAAAAACTTTAGTGGCATTAGACACACTACGGTGACATATTTATTCATTATTTAGTAATACATACATCCAAATCCATTTTTTTACAATTTTATTAGAACCACCTTAATGATAAATTGTAATCGAAAATCAAAATATTCAAATGTAACCCAAAATTCCAATTTCTAGAAGAAAATTATCACATCCCACCATCTTCTGAACAATAGTGTTGTGCCAGCAATAGGGTTTTCAAATTAAATATTTCAACAACATAATACCACTTTTCAGATCACATTACAGCAATTTTCATTATGAGAATATATGGGATCATCTTCGAGTCACATAAACACATATTATCTCACAAAAATAAATTTGAGAGACATCATATCCATCATCCAGTCACCACTATGGTCGTTGCTTCTCAGAACAACCACTTTCATTACTGTTGTTATCATCACGGGAGCTTCAATTGATGTCATCATCATCCTCATTGCTCAGCATTGAAGACCCCTTTGTTGAATTATACCAAAATAATCATCCATCAAATTAAAATTCCACCCCTCACAAATCATATAATAACATTCATCTATATACATGAAATCATCATCATCTCTAGATCAAGGGAATAGAAAAAAACCTTCCACATCGTCGAAAGAAAACATAGAATGGTTTCACTAGTGGCAGCTCTATTGACACCCATCCACTTTCACAAACACATCCCAAAGCCTCATCAGATGCTAAAACACACAACCAACCCTGGAGGATGCTATGAACCAAGATACCAGATAAGAGAACATGAATTGGATCATCTACATCAAACCACGATGAAGTAAACACCATCAATGCCATAAGAAATTTCATCTTCAAACATGAAAGATAGGAAACCAGCACAGACTGAAAAAATATTGACACTACTACCATCACCCCAATAACAAAACCCAATGGAGTCTGAACAACACACATTGAACCTCACCATGATAGGATTGAGTTTTATGGCATGGGAAAAAAATGTGATGTTTATAGGAGGAAAATAGAACGCGACAAACAAAAATGACCCAAAACTCCTGATTCGACTGAAACCTAGGGTTCTGATGAAAATTGCATGGAAAAAAGAGAGGAGGTGAATGGATTTAGCTTATCACAAGTGAGTGCTTCATGGAAATATATAAAGGTGAACACATAGGGGAAAAGGATCTTCTATGATAGAAGAAAAAGAGATGATTCCACAATAGACCAACTGGTGTCGCTGGGAGATGGAAGAAGGGGTGAAAGAGGGATGAAATTGAGGATGATACTCTTCACTGGTCCATAGTGAAATGTTTCATGAGGAATCCATATGAGATGCAGATGGTGAGGGTTGGTGATCCATGACATAAGGTTTTAATACACCCATGGTTCCGTAGTGTGATACGTATTCATGAATTCAAGTAAAATCCTTCATCAAAGGTCATAAAAATCATAATAAATAAGATCTCATTCCATGCATGAAACCCCATTTTTGAATGAAAGCCACCATTTAAGAATTTAATTTGATATGAAAAAGTAATTCTTATAAAAGAAACCCCACAATAAAAACATGAATTTCCTGAAATAAATAAATTAAAAATCTAATAAATTAATATCAGAAAATAAACCAAATTACTTTAGATGGACATAAAAAATTCATGTTCTAGAACCATTTTATAGAATCACCTAC
Source organism: Viscum album (assembly GCA_963277665.1). Lineage (NCBI taxonomy): Eukaryota > Viridiplantae > Streptophyta > Magnoliopsida > Santalales > Viscaceae > Viscum > Viscum album. The sequence continues at coordinate 1,488,368,216 of OY728129.1, forward strand.
CTCATGAGTGGAGAAAAAACTATTCACCATAAAAAATCAGGATTGGGAAATTATAGATCACACCCCACATGATTTGAGATCCATAGGAAACAATAAACTTTATATAAAATCCTTTTGACATAACTTCAAAATCCTATTTGGGTTCCAAAGGGATATGTATAGGTGATATATTTCAAGGATCTAATAAAGGGAGAGGGATGTTAAAAAAACAAAACATACATTGAGATATCCATTAAGTTAAATATAAAATACCCATGAATCCACGGGATTAAGCCTCTAGAGAATTAGAGAATGAGTTGGAAAAGGTAAAAGGGTATTAGTAGAATATTAGGCACAAAATAATCGTAAGTAGAAGGGGAATTTATATATATTTATAATATTATATTGTTCTTCACATTTTGGTTTCTTGATCATTCAAATGGTGCACCATCTATGTGTGGATACTATATTTTTATAACAAATTCCACATAGTCTCCTGAGATAATACACAATGTTTTTTAAAAAAAATCTCAAAACATCTGACTCCCCAAGACAAGCACCCAGGACCTACATGGGTTCATTAGAAGGTTTTATTGTTAGATTAACCATGGTCCAACTGTGAAAAACTCCATTTTCACCACATAGAGACCTTCCACATGATTATTTAATGGTTAGAAATATTAGTGAACTAATCATACGCCAGTCATATAATCCCTGATTATCATCATTTTCAAACATCATTCCCTAAAAACCTCTATAATGAGATCAATGAAAATCCAAAATTGAATTAGACTATTCATCTAATTTGGTGCACATTACAAATCTCCCCAATAAGAATGATTTATGTTTCTAGAATGTGATCTGGATTATAAAATCACAATAATTGAAGGACGTTATACCTCATCAATGACTCCCAATCCCACAACAAATTTGTATCTTGTCTACACGTCCAATGTACATAGGATAAAGTAGTTTATCTACTATGTAGTACCTTTTCATTGTAGTCGGTAATATCAACTGCATTATCAATTATAGTGGTGTCAGGATCATGCTCAGAAACCCCCAATTCAATCACATAGGTAGGATATAGTTGATACCTTCTCAATAGAAAAACATTAAACATGATGTGGAGATATGTTATATGAGATGATAAGTATAACTAATATTCTTACTTTCCATGTAAATTCACAATCCAAAAACATGCCCATGAACCTCAATGTCATCTTATAATTCAAAAAAACCCGACAATGTCCCAATGTGGATGAAAATAAAATGAAACCATGATCTATAACCCCAATCTTTATCATCCAAATTGCATCTTCCTATATATGTTTTTTTCAAAACATTATGAGAAGACCTATGTCTTACAATTCAACTTCATCCTTTCTATCGTCTCTTTAAAAATACTTGGTCTAACCAATAATAAAACTACCAACTCTTCATATCATAAAGGCAATCATCATCACATAACATGTAAAACTTCAAGTGGATCTATATTTATTAATGCCAGAAATCTTCTATTAGAGTAAAATTTGACCAGATCAAAATTCTTTTATCAAGAATCAACAAAATCAATCAAAAATTTCCAGATAATATCCATATGACTCTAAAAAAAATCCATTTCCATCTATTATTATGTAAATTATATGTCATGATCAAATTTAATTAGTAACTCATTTCCTCTTATAAAATGATCTTGAAAATTTCATTGAACCTAAGGTCTCTATCAGAAACAAATTCATAGGGAACCTAATGATGTTGAATGACCTATTTAACATACAAGTGTTTGAGTTGTTATATGTTATTCATCTCCTAAATTAGGAGGAAATGCACTAATTTCAACAGTTGATTAATGATCAACAAAATTGAATCCCTCTCACTTGGATTCAATGGTAAAACTAGGATGAAATCCATTAAATGTTCATCTCACTTCTATAATGGAATGATTAAGGATTCTAAAAAACTAACAGGTATTTAGCACTCCACCTTTATTCGGTCAGATTTCATGAACCATGAAAAAATATTGTATAAATCATCTCATCCCCAACCAACAATAATATTATTTCAAGTGGTGATACATCCTGGTATTACTGTGCTGTATGGAAAAGTATGGTCGATGTCCATTGTCACAATTCCTACATCAAATATAATGGAACATCCATGTTTCAATGAAACCACAATTTACCATATAGATAATAAGACCACTAACCCGAGGTCTCCCCACCATTAAGTATTTCACTAGGAACTCAGTGTTAGGTACTATCATCAGTCAAACAAACTCAAAATATTATAATTCATCCATTATCAAATCCATGTAATAATACCAACCCGCTTATTCCACTCAAAAATTCATCTCGTGTTTCAAATTCATCATAGAAAACTCCTCCATTGAATCCTTTGAGTATTGACTCAATAATTTCCTACATAATTCACCATTGAACACAATTCCATTATCATGTATATATGCAATTTCATAATATGAATTCTAAAGATACTCAAACAAGTGCCTCTGTGACATGTTCAGATCCCTCTAATAGAAAATGTAATTGACATTTTATATTATAATATACCATAAAAATATATCTAAAGAGATAGTGGCATGCCATATTGAGTTCATTACTAACATCCAACAACTCAAGATAACGGTTTGGGTTTCTATTCTCATGAGTTCATAATTGGTGAGAGACCTTGGCCACCACCTATTTACCATTCATCAATACACACACCAAACCCATAACAAAAACATTATAGAAGACATTATATCTTATATCTGGCACTATAAGACTCAAAATATGAACTGATGTTAAAAATATACTTAGTTACTCAAACTATATGAATCATTTTTTATTCAAATAAAATGTTAAGGCCTTATGAGTTAATGTTTTCATTAGAGACATGATATTCTAAAAGTCCCAAAAAACCAATAGTTGCATCCAGCCAACCCCATGATGATTTGGATATCAAACACATTTCTAAGAGAATATAATGAAATACCTTCCTATATATTTCCAGATCCACTCAGATTACCATATCAGATGTAGCATTCTCCAAAAAACATCACTTCCATGATCTAAATTCATATTTTGAAATATTACTATACTAATGACTTTCTCTCAGGGTTCTAATAATTGTATTCAAATGATCCATGTTTACCTACAGTTACATGGATTACACAAAAATATCATACCTGAAAAACAACATGTAATATTTAAATTCCCAATTAACGACGGTATTCATGAACAATATTAATAAATCATGAGAATTAGTTAGAATGAATGGCATAATAAGAAACTTAAAATTTCCAGACTACCTCGTAATCATTGTATTTGTTAAATCCCATTCTTGGACTCTCAACTGTGGTTACCTAGATGGTGGTTGACCATTGAAAAATAGTAATCCCAATTGATTTGATCAAAGTGGTCATTTATCATTAGAAAAGAATATGTGCTCTTGAATATCACCTGATTTTTCATTCGATGATACATATAATGTATGATGTTACCATCAACCTTATTTTAAAATTCTAAAGGAAAATCCCATCATGACATCCAAGTATTAATAAATCCTTTATCATCGAGGTCTTTAAGATGTACATTGAGTTACACTAACTGATTATTAACAATAATATAAAATTCCATATAAATTTTCATCATACTACAGAATTAGTCAATAATAATGTCAACCTCTATTTGTTGTAGAAAACCATACGAATTATCTGTAATGAACATGGAGTATGAACACACCACGAATGTATGTGGAATGCTCAAATTAATATAAATAACATCTAGGAAAATCTACAAAAAAAATAAAAAAATATAAACCATATTATTAAGAACAAAAAACTATATCTTCCAGAATATGAATCCCACTCAAACAAAAAAACATGATTGCCATCATCTTGAGATTAAAAATTAAAATAGATGATTCTAAATGTTTATTTTTTACATATCACATAGCATCCAATCCATTCCAATAATCTTGATTATGATATCAAGAAAAATAATTTTTAAATACCGCACTAATTAAATGTTGGATATCATCACTTGAAACATAGACATTAGAAACATTGTTCTCTAATCATTCTTTGAGGCATGGAAGGATCCATAAAAAAATTATAAGATACAAAAATTCCATAGATGGATAGATTATCAATAATGATGACATGTCTAGGAGGCCTATAAATAATTAGGATTGGTATTATCATGAATTGTACACTGATAGAAGAAAAAAAAATTAACCTGAATAATCCATTTAAAATGTCCTATTGAAAAGTAGATATCATTCATCATCCTTTTCTCACTATAAAAAACATCTAGGAAAACAAATACACCAACAAATACTACACCTAAAACTTTCATCAAAGTTATTTGAACCTCCATAATATAATCATTATCCCCTACCACCATAATGGTTGTAAGCCACCATAGAATTTAGAGGAAATGAATATTATCCCAAAGTTCTATCTATCAAACAATGATCCTTTTCATAATCACTGGTGACTAGATCCAGTGCTATGTACACTAACATATAAATGTGGGTAGAATAATATAGTAAATCACTCTAATTATTATAAGGTCAAAAAACACAAATCATGGATAAATTTTATTTTTAGGATAAAACTACTGACTAATTATTTTCATATTGGAATCCCATGTAAGATCATCGAACAACATAACTTTCACAATAGATTACCACCATCTCCTTCAAATTTTCCACTAGAATGTACTAGTAAAAAGTCATATTACAGTCTTTAGGATTCATTAAGATATTAAAAACCCTATCAGTCAACTCAATCCAATTATATGATTCTAGGGATCCTTTATCACCATTAAAGATGGGTGGATTTTCCTTGGTGAACATCAAGTAACGGCTCCCCATCCACCCAAGGATCCCAACAATCACCTTGCCATGTGTTAAAATAGTAAGGATTATATCATCCAATAATAAAGGTACAATATAAAATGTTTCTACGGAACTGGTGTTACTAATTCCACACTCAGATTTGGAATATCTATTCCATGAGCAATTCACTAATGAACAAAAGACAATAACTATTCAATTTAAGAGAACGTTATATAATCAAATGGCCAATGTACAAAATACATATTAATTCCTTTAAATATGATGAATATAAGGCATTAATAATTCTGTAAAAAATTCAGGAATAATTGTATTGAAAATGTCAATTTAAAAAAACCCCATGTCTGGTTTATTCAAATAATCTCAAACACGAAGTCTTAATGTGGCAAAAAATCATAGTCACACCTAGTAACATCATATCAGACATAAATGTGAGGTATCCTGGTAATAATCTACACAAAATATCAAAACTATGAAGTTCATGTATCTCCTAAATCGAGTATACCCATTACATAAAACAAAACCAATGATATTTCACAACACTTTAGTATTCGTATTCCCATTGATACCATTATTTATTGAACAAACCTGAGTCGACTAGAGATGTTTCATGAGAGGGTTTTCCACATGGTGAGGTATAATAAATAAATACAAGTCTAATGTATAATGGAAGATCAAACATAATAAATCATGGAATATAATAATAAATATTAATGAGAAATATAAAATAAATTGAAATTTTCACCTCAAAAAAGTAAAACAATAGGATAACAACAAGTCTCCATTTGAGAAACCTTCACCCACAGAATATAATCCTATGAAGATTATGGGAGAAAGTAAAAATAGATTGTATTATAATTCAACTCCATATACCTATTTATAGAAAAACCACATCTACAAGAACCAATATTAAAAATTATTCTGTGAGAAAGAAAACCCAGTTGGATTTCTCCAAATAATATATAAAAACAGTAATATCACAATTGAAGTAGTTCTAGATTTTTAAAAACCCAGTTTCAAAAAGACTATTCATAAAATAAAACCAATTCATAATTCATAATTTTTTGTTAAAATATTTCCTTTTATATTTATAAAGGATGATATATGATAGATACATGTGATAAGTCAAGAATTCAAAATCAAAACTAACTATCGATTTAGAATATGATAACTATGTAGGAAACAATAAAATAAAAGATCATGTTATAATGTAATCATAAATAAAAATTCATGAAATTTTGGATAAAACATAAGGCAATATATTCTGTAAATTAAAATAAATCATCAATCCATTCCAAAATTTTATTCTACTGGTATAAACACTACACTCATTACACACCCTAAAGTGACACAAAACCTCTAGTGAAATTACTCAAACTAATGTGACATATCGATTCAGGAAACACCCAATGTTACCAAATGCGCTATGTTTTAAGAAAAATTTAAAATGATTTCAAAAAATGTATAAAACATCCTAATAGAAAATAAAATCTACATCACTTTTTAAATACCCATTGCTGAACCAAAACCACCATGAATCATTTCATCAAAAAAATGGTATGCACAAATAACTTTTAAAAAAATTAATTTTAAAACATTAATCTCTTCCAAGAAATCTCTTCCAATCACATGTAAATCAATTTAATGGAATCTGAGACAATAATTTAATAGATAAATGAGAAATTTATGTTCAAACCCCATTTTATAAAGACACCTTCCTCACCAAATGGGGGAAAACTAATCAATTTTGAAAATATATATCAAGAATGAATAGATCGAGTTATTTTTACCTTATATACAAGAGAAAAAAAAACCAAAATCTCTAAACCACCTTTGATCCAACATCCAAATTCCTTTCGGATTCCAACAATAAATGAATAGGAGTGATCTTATAAGGATCTAATAATGGTAGAAGAAAATACACCAAAAACCAAACTTACCTTGAGGGATCCATCATGATCAAATGAAAATGCTATTAATCTAAGTGAGGAATCCTTTAGAGAATAGAAGAATGATTATTTTGATCCAATAGTGGGTTAATAAGAGATTATTCATTAAAATATCTTGTGATGATGGGAAAATTCAACATTTTTAACACAAGGAAGGTCATGAACGAAAATGATACATGGTTAGTATTACATTGATCCATCTATACGGGGTTATAATATTTTTAATATATTATCTGCAGGCTCTCCTAGGATAATCTAAACAGTTTTGAAAACTGTACTTAAACCATGTGATGCCTTTGGAAAAACACCTAGACCCTTTACAGTATCCTTGGTGAGTTTCATGGTTAGTTTAACTATTATAAAATCTTAAAAATATCCTTTGTCACCTCACGTATCCATATATCATAATTTCCATAAAGATAGAAGTAAGCATGATTCACATGTGTGCCTATCCCGCCTTCTAAAAAATATCTAATATTTACCTCCATTACCCCAAAAACAATAGAAAACTTCATTGAAAAACCATGATTAAATTAAATCATAAGAAGGTTCAAGTTGAAATTAAAACTATTTTTCTATCTAAAACATTCACTAAAACCACTTAGTAGAATATTTTTCAAAATAAGGACCCTAGATGATTTTGAATCATTTATGAGTTTGAGGAGAAGAAATATTACCCATATCACGTTGATTTGGGTGAAAGTACCAATCATTTTTAACATATTGTGGCCAAATAATTGGGAATTACTGAGATAACAAATACACAGTTGGAATTATAGTATTTCTACAGATCAATTAATTATCCAACAAGAATCATTAAATATGTTATAGCATGTATTTAGAGTTTGATACAACCTACAGACATCGTCCAGTAGCTATTTGTATGGATATATAAGTTCTCATCATAGAGGGTCATCCACTTTTTTCCACATGAGGATATCATACTAATTTTTTTAAGAAAGGTCTCAGCATTATAGTTGGAGAAAAAAAATCAATCTTGAATCTGATGGATGTAATTAAGAAAAAAATATTTTTCTAAAATTTTCATATAATTCATAAACAAGATGAAAATTTGGAGAGATCTATGACTGATTTTAGAAATCATAACACTAGTAAAAAAAATTCAATATAAAAGAAATATAACCCCTAGAAATTAATGAACATACATATAGTATAAAATCTGGAGGGTTAATATTTTATATGAAAATTTGAGGATTCATGTCATGACTCATCCTAGTGGGTCTCGTGTTGTGATTACCCAAGCCCACCTCTTATAAGACAAGGGATGGCGACTAAGACCAAGTATGCATATCACTAACATAGGAGCAATTACCTATAGAACGTTACACATGCACTCATCTCCAAGACCAAAAAAATTATAAAATATAAAAACCACTAAGAATCAAATGCATGCGTATAATAATATCTCATCCAACAAAGTACGATAGGAATTTAATGTGTTGTAACATAAATCGGTTCAAAATAACATCCCACTAAAAAATAAATCTATAACAATAAGTATAACCTATAAAAATATGAAATGATACTACTGTATATAGTCATAATGACAACAAGGCCTTCCATATCTCAAAAGGCACCATAAGGTTCTAGTCTTCCTAGGACTCCATCAAAATCTCAGTCGTCTGCAAAAGACTTGACACATGTAGGAAAATCCTTTACATGGGTGAGAATAACAATTCATAGTAGGACACCCTGAAACCACAAAGGAATATAGATAGAAAATGAATGCCATCCCTACAAAGTATATTTCTAAAATAAATATTACACGAATATCCAGATATACTGAAACCGATATACACATTATATAGATATGTCAAAACCAATGTTTAACCACACTAGGAATTCAGTTTGATTTTTCCATGATGCACTCATCTGGGAGCACAATGTCCTTAGTTTGATATGAATATGGATTTCTGTCTAAGAAGTATCATGAGCCATCACGGGGAAGATACATTAATAGATATAAATAGAAAATATGAGGATCACAACCTAGTCCATGTGGTGATAACAAAAAATCCATATAGAATAACCTTCTATATAGCGGATTGACACCAGATGAAGTTGGGCATGTTATTACCGAAGAATCTACCTAGGGAATAGAGAAATAATAAAGTATCCTACTATGGACCTCTTGAGGGATTCAAACAACTCTATCTAGGAATTCATGTGGAAGTGATCATACTACTATGAGTATCAAATGATACTCACCAACAATCAGGTAAAATTATTAGGGGCACAAAACCTAATGAAAATTGTCAAAGATTCTGTGTACAAGAGATTCAAGCTATGTAGAAGGGGATAAATTGCATGTAGTTGGACCAAATGATGGGTTCCTTGATATGGGGTACTGCCTGTGTATAGTGGCATGTGCCATTCCAACTACATTGTGTTTTAGATTGGTACACAATGTATAGAAGAAGTCACACATCATGTCCTTCCATATGGGGTCCACCATTTACTCTTGTCTAGTACCAGTACATGGTGTCAACCTGTGTGTCTCTGCTAGTGTATTAGTACATGGTGTAGCCATTTTAATTGGCCTAGTCCCTGCCATTGGGTGTGGTACACAGTGTGTAGGGAACCCGTGTACTCCACCATGTGACTCTATATCTCTCGAAAAACACGTTGAGTCTAAGATAAGGGCATTCACGTGGTGGGACAGTGTCACATGCCAAGTTACCATTAACTATATCTCAAATACATAGTCACAACTATGTGTGGGATACAAATCTTGTAACCCCATGATACTCACTGGGTTCATCGAGATTTTCCAAATTCTCTGGTTTAGGTTTGAGTCATCTTCTCTGTTGATCAGGACACCACTCTGACAACACTAGGATGAGAAACTCAATATCCAGCCACGTTCCATCACTGTAACACTGAATAGATGTGTTTGGGCCATCAATCTTCTCTAAAAACATATATAAATCTTTCTAATGATATCCTTATGAATAATGATGTCTCTCAAAATGCATGATTTATCCATCATAGTCATCGTCACACCACTTCTAGGTCCTCCTGGTGTTGGATCATCAATTTCAAATCATTTCCTCTTAAAATGAAGGTGGAACAATCATTCAATATTAACACCCTCAGGAACGAAAGACATGTGTTGAAATAACGAAGGATAAAATCACATGGAACAAATACATTGAAGAATATTTGACCGTTGTTCATTTAGGTCTCGATCAAATCCTATAAGAACAATCAACTATAAAAATAAATTCTTAAATAATCAAACCCCAGTTAATTCCATATTATAAACCCATAGAGTAATAATGATTGACCCATAGATCATCATGATTGATGGTTAGTCAGTATTCATCATTGAATCTATGAATGGGGAATGAAATCCAAAATAATTCATCCTAAAATTGGTTTGTTCCTCTCTTGATGATGAAGATCGACTACTAAATCATCATCATTGGTGTGTTCCATCTTGAACAGAGTTCATTGGTCATCGATCTATGATTCTGTCATTATTACCTTGAGGGGTTTCATTAGGGTTTTCTATAGTGACACCATATAATTTCTAGGGTAATGATCCTAACCATGGATCCCTACCTAATGAATCACATACAATAAGAATAATTTATATGTCTCTCCATATTTAAAATTGTTAAAATAAAATCAAAATTTATTTTATTTTATTCATTAATCACACCTGAAACTACTATTCACAGATGACCTGCATCAACCGACATTAGGCCTCACCTAGAGTGAATCCACTGCTCTGAATGCAACATCACCCTCAAATATAATTTTTTTGGAACTATTTAAGATGACATTTGTCATTATCAATAATTCTATATGTGTGTGATATTTAATATTATAATATTATTCATATATTTATTTTGGTCTCATAAAGCATCAGAATCACACATCATTTCAGTGCCTGGTATGGAAATTAATCCTCTTAAAATTAAAAATTGATACACAAAAATCAAGGACATTACATTATTCCCACCTTGTGGATATACATCCATGAAAAGACAAAATAATGTCTACTAAAAAATATGATATTACTGAGAATATATATGAACCTCCCACTACAAAATTGTTTTCATAGAGATTCTTGTGTGGCCACAAGACACATAACAAAACAAATTATCACCCATGATGTATTCACTCATTCTAATCCATGATATTCACTAGATACTCAATGAAATTAACTTTATAATTTATTTCTAGCATGTCCTTGTTGATGAAATTTTATGGGTCATCTTCATACCTCTTTAGCTATTCCATTGTGAATACATCATGTATCCTATCTAACTATAGACGTAGATTTAATTTTTTTCCACAACGACAACTATATACATTATCTAAAAAAGGGTAGATAAAATATAGTGATTTTTTTGGCCCCATGTAAATCACATTAATACCCATTGATGTGAAACCTAAATCAATATACGGTATCCTTAATCCAACACTAAAGACCTCTACCTCATATTAGGATAAGTCTTCTGAACGCTCTGGAAAGTCTTCATATGCTCCTGGATGATCTTCACATTCTTGGTAGTATCTCAAACTAACACTATGCCCATGAGTGTTGACTATCTTGAGATAGTCCAAAAAATTGGTGAATTATAGGTTCTTCATTACAAAGCCTATAATGGTTCCATATCAAGAGTGGAATTGTAGAAATTGTCGTATGTGAACTCCACTAGAGGTATGTGATATTATCCAATACGGCTGATGTCCAATAGGCAGGCTCATATAATAACTTCTAAATACTGAATGGACACTCTGTCTTGTTATCATTCTATTAGGGAAATGATATTCTATGTGAAATTTGACCATAAACACATCACATAAACCCTCCCACATCCAGGATGTAAAATGAGCATCATTATATGAATCAATATTTAATGTAAATCTATAGAATCGAAATATTTATTGAACCTAGAGGTGTTCTGATCTATATATATTTACTATTCTCATGGATATCTAGGAAGTGGAAGGACATGTTGATTCGGTCAACGATCACCCATATTGCAGTGTGACCCCTGTACATACCTGGTAAAACTATCATTAAGTCCATCAATATTTTTTCCCACTTCTATTCTAGTACCTCAAGGGGTTGTTAAAAACCTATTGGACATTTTTCACAACCTTCCTATGATGACATGTAAGGCATTGAGAAACAGAATATGACACATATTTCTTCATTTATATCGAAAAAACTAATGTCAGAGGACAGGGTAATTTTTTACCACACCATGATGTACCTCCAAAGGGGATGTATGAAACTCTATTAGAACCTCATCATGAAATTACATTGGTACTCCTATACGTCCAATGAAAATTATGATGTGCCCACGGCCTTTAAAATATTTATTAGGTGAATTCTCTATGGTTATCTAATCACATAGAGTCTCACTATAAGTATCCCCAAGTTATTCATCCATAACACATGGTATGATTGTAGGGGTAACAACAATATACTAGAGGTATGTTACCACATCTCCATCAACTATGGATAACTACAATGTGTACCATTTATCAGATGCATTATTAAGTAACTGTATACTAGATGTCATGCAGATAACATCTTCCTCCTTATTACCCTTCCCAAGTGTATAAAAAATCTGAATGTCATAGACCTAGAGAAACTATATCCATCTCTCAAGACTCAGATTAATATCCTTCATAGAGAAGATATACTTAGTAATCTTGTGATCAGAGTAGACAATAATCCTCAACCTCATCAGGCAGTGTTTCCATATCATTTACATGAAGACTACTTTTACTAACTCAAGATATTGGGTCTTGTAGTTCTCCTCAGGTGGACTCAATATGAATAAACCATTGGAAATAATCAATTTCCATTGTATCAATACACAACGAATCCTGGTTATTGATTTATCACATAATACAACATACTCAACACCCCTCTCCAATAATCTTATGATCGTAGTACTCATCAAAATCCACCACAATTGCTGAAAATCCTATTTTCACTTCTCTATGCAAAAAGAAGGATACCTCCCTTGAGTCAAAGCTATCATCAAAATTGATCTCTTATAGAAATCATGTTTGAATCTCTTGTAATATCCAGCTATACTAAGGAAGCTCAAAAACTTTTTCATGCTGCAATGTGTATATCATGCTAACATTACGTCAACTATGGTTTGGTCCACTACCACTCAATATTTTGAGATAACATGCCCTAGAATGTGGAATACACTATTCCATAACTACAACTTCATGTGATTCCTATAAATATTGTTCTCCCAATGTATGTAATGAACAATCCTTTAGTGTAATACATGCTCCTCCTCAAACTCTATGTACACAAGGATTTCATCAATGGAGATTACCATGAACCTGTCCATGTATGGCTGAATGATCTGGTTGATGAGTCCCATGAAAACAATTGGAATGTTTTTCTTGACAATTGGAATCATCAGGTACTCATAGTGACTGTAACAACATCTGAATGTGGTATTTGATATTTCCCTCATCCTTTACTCCTTACAGGTGATATCCAAATATGAGGTAAACATTTGAGAACCATTATGCTCCTACTGATAGATCAATTTGGTCATCTATTCTTGAGAGTTGATATATGATATTCACGTTCACCTAGTTAAAATGTAGATAGTCTACAAACAAAATCAATCAACCATATTACTTTTGAAGAATACAAGTCAAGGCCCCACATGGGGAAACAATGGGTCTTACAAATCCCATCATCTACAAGTCTTCCAACTGTACCATCAAGTCATGAATATCTATGGGAGTCATCCAATATGCTGTTGCAGGTATAGGTTCCATCTTGTGGTGAAAATAAATGTATTAGTATATCTCCCATTGTGAAGGTAATCCAGCAACATCTTTAGTAAATACGTCATCATACTCCTCCACCACAACTGGAAACTAGAAACTCATAACATCTGTGAAAATGTGAGTCAATATATCCAACTGAATAGTAATCAGCTCCAAATTCATATGCTTGTGTCCATCCTATGTTGCATGGGTTTATTTTTCAAAGACAAAGAACATCCTCATTACATCATAGAAGACACATGAAATCCTTCTCATAAAGTAGATAAATTTGAAATGTATTGTGGATAACCAATCCATTCCACGAATGAGGTCATAAGGCCTCAATGAATCAACCAAGAAGATTCAACTGAAATTCTCACCTTCAAGGGTCTGGTAACACCGATGTCATAGATAAGTGACCATTGAGTCTCCTCTAGTTGGTGTCCTCATGAAAAAGGGTCATGTCAATGGTTAAACTATAATCTCTATGTCCCGAACATGATATGAGGTAATGAACAGATAACTCCTATATCTATCAATAATGATGCTAATATATAAATGATATTTATTATACCATTAATCATCCATGGATCCTATGGGACCCAAACTATGAATACATGTAGTTTTCCTTGCCCATGTCCTCCATTTCCATGCACATGGATTGGACCACAAGGGGGTGGTGGTGGTAACATCTCAAAACACTACCCACCTCCTACTGCCCTCGCAACTCCTCTTCCACATCTGACACCCTATGGAACTTCCTAATCACATCGATTTCTATAACTAGATGTTTCATCCACTATCTCCCTATTTGTAGTATAGCAGTTCGGACAGTCTCGAGTGAGATTTCCCATACCGTAAACAAAATAGAACCACCACTCTTAGGATGATTAGATCCGTCTTTTGAAACATGAACTATAGATCCTCTATCCTCAGAATTTCTCCTAAAAAATATCCTATTTTTAGATTACTGAGACAGAATCTAGCTCCATGTTGTCAACGTCTTGGCACCATCTCTTCCACTACCAACAATCACCAGCTGCATATTCTCATCAAATAAGCATTCAACTACTGAAGCTCACTCAAACTCTCGATCATATACTAGAATTCATAGAGGGATATTTATGGCTCAGTTATCTCTACACAGAGCCGACTCTATTGTAAGAGGCCTGATGTACTAATTTATAACCATATCCATTAAGTACATGAAATGATTGTTATTCATCGATGAATAATTACCCACTATAATGCCACCCTTCTATAGATTAAGAAACTCATATTTAAGCGCAACACTGAATTTAACTTGTGAGAAATCTACTATAAAGAGATTCGCAACCTCTATCCACAAAAGTGTCTCCACATCATGGTACTGGATAGAAAAACACCCCCATCGCAGGGCCGAACCCTGTAAAAGTATTTCTGTTAGGTCCAATATTTAATCTGCTGGTGTCCTGACTAGATAGAAAACTCAAGTCACCACCTAAAGACTATCTTAATTAGACTTAGGGATAGGATCATCTCAGAATATTTGGTGTTTCTATCCTTAAAACTCATGAAGCATGCTCTGCCTATGCTCTCCATCTTCTTGTACTACAAGTTCCATGTTCTGCACCATAGGTGGTGGTAAATATACTGCACAATAGGGATGTAAAATTTGGGGAAGTAGTCCTATATCGAATACTCATCATTATGGGGATCATTTTCATGATCGAGCAATTGAATCCTATCATGTTTTTGTCTTAGTTGATTACTATTAGAATACAAGATATACCATGGTCAATGTGTATATCAAGGGAACATACACAATAATTACTTGTAACAATTACACATTATGATATGATTCATATACTAGTATTTTCCCTAAAACCAATGTTCTCAGGTACCGTGTCCAAAAGTGGGTTATCAGAGTCCTTATGTGTTGATACGCTAGCCTCGCATACCAACACTGGAGTCTTTTTCCAGAAATCCTAACTAGAAACACTTAAAAATGTTTCCCCAAACCAGTCTCATACAAATCTGGTCCGACAGTATAATTCAATACCTTGCTCTGATACAACTCTATCATGACACGTCCTAGGGGGGGCATGTTGTTTCTACAAAATCCCACCTCCTATAGGCTATAGGATGGTAACTAGAATCGAGTAGGCATAACATGGGAGGAATTACCTATGCACCTGAATGCATGCTCACATCTCCAAGCCCAAAAAATACTAAAATGTAAAAACCATTATGAACCAAATTCGTGCATACTAATATATCACAAGAAACATATTATGAATGGAATGTAATGTGTGGTAGGGTAAATAGGGCATGAATACAAGCCCACTGAAAAAGAAATATTTACCCACAAGTCCTACCACTAAGAAGTAGTATTGGGACTGTTATCTACAACCATAGGAACACCTAGACCTGCTTGATCTCACAAGACACCGTCTGGTCCTAATACTCCTGGGACTCCATCAAAATATTGCTCGTCTACACAAGAAATGACACATGCGGTAAAAGACCGTATATGGATGAATTTAAAAATACTCATTAAAACTCCCCAAAACTAAAAAGAAATAAAAAAATCAGAGTATTATCAGCACTACACACTACATGTCTACATAACATAAGACAATAATATCCATATATGATCAAAGAAAGATACATAGTCTATAGGTAAGTCAAAACCACTGCATACCAACAAAAGGATCCAGTCGGATGATTACATGAAGCATTGAACCATGGTTGAAAAATCATTTATCCAATAACATTTCTGATATCCATACGAGATTTACTATATGTTAGGAACTACCATGAGAGTTAAACATTGATAAATCTAGAGAGAAATATATGATACAACAGATTAATATCAAAGACAAGGCCATGGGTTTATACCAAAAAATCCATCTGGATTAACCATATCTGTAAAGGATCGATGCCCATGGAATTAGGTCAACTCAATATTGAAAACTCTACATAGGGCATGAAGAATGAATAGAGGACCCTGTTACGGGACTATCAATGGATTCCCACAACACTATTCAGGATTTCTGGCTAAAGATATCAAACTCCAGTGATTAAGAAACAATACCCACCAATATTCAAAGAAAACGATTAGGGGAAGGAACCCTAACAAAACATGTCAAAGATGTGGTGGAAATGAGATTAAATCCTTGTAGAAAGGGATACACATAATGTAGTAAGGTCACATGCCATGTTTCGTGACCCCAAGTACTTCCCACGTACAACGGACTATGACACTCCAAACACTACAATGTAGAAGATGGGTACAGAGAGTATAGAATAATTCACATGTTTTTCCTTCATTTCAGGATCGACCCTTGTACTATAGATATGTTCCAATACATGGTGTCAACCCGGGTATCTCTACCCATGTACTATTACATGCGGTAGCTTGTGTACATGGTCTAGGAAAAGCTGTGCAATGGGTTACACACCATGTAGGCAACCCGTGTTCTCCACCTTATGTCCATACACGCCAAGTCTTCGGGAAGGGCCTAAACATTGTATGATAAGGTCGCATGCAGTGTGAAATTGTACTATCCATTGAATCCATATCTACCACTCAGTGGGGTGCATATGCCATGTATTCCCTGGTTACACACCATGTTCATCAGTATTTACCAAAATCCCAGGTTCATGATCCAGTCATCTCTTCTGTTGATACATTCACCATTCCGACTGCTCCTTTCCAGGAAACTCGATCTCTATCCTCATTCCATCACCCTAACATAGAAGTGATATGTTCCAGGCCTTCAATCAGATCAGAAAACTACTTTATATTCATATCATGATAACCAATCGAAAAACTATCTCTTAAATCTCATTTATTTGTCTAGATATGTCATTGATGCACCACCACTAGGTCACCCTTTTTTTATAGTCAATTTCTTAACATTACACTGTGAAATGAAGGCACAATGATCAGTATTTGAAAACACCAAAAGAACGAATAACATGCATATAAACAACAGGGGAGGAAAGCTAATGGAACAAATTCGAGGAAGAAACCCGACCATTTTTTATTATATGCTTGATCCATTCCCATAATAATGATCCACAATTAAAATCATTTCTAAAATAATCAGTCACCAATAAATAAAGAAATTAAAACCCATAATGAAAGAACGATTGAACAATGTCTCAACCTGTTATATGGGTGGTCTGTGTTCATCATTGAATCTAAGAAAGGGGAAATAAATCCCAAATAATTCATCTTACCTTTGGTCTGGATCCCTCACTAATGAAGATCGTTCATTGTGTCTCTGCCGTTGGTGACATCTATCAAGAATGGCATTCATCGATCGACAATCTCTAACACTATCATCGTTCACTTGAGATGATTCATAAGGGATCCCTACAGTACCTCTAGGGAATTTATTGTTCATTAGACTAAACCTAGATCCATTTATAAAGGATCATATATAATACAACACATAGTTTGGTTACATCTTTGATGAAACGATTAAAATGACATAAATCTTCATCTTATTTTATTCATTAAAAATACTTGAAACTACTTATCACATATCAGCCAAGCTTGATAATTTTATATCTCTCATATGGTAATGTCTCTTATATGAACACAATGGTTCCTTTAGATTTCTGATCTAAGCTTCCGTTTAGATTTTATTCTACTTTTTCTACAAAACTGTACTCGCGTGCTATTTAATATTTTAATATTATTCATGCATTCATTTCAGGTACATCAGGCCTTGAAATCGCACGTCGTATCCGATCCTGGTCATTAAATTTACCTTGAAAATATTTCAAAATAATACAAAGAAAAATAAAGGAAATTATAGTTCAAGGATAGTGGTAGAAACAATAAATCGATTTGTGGGGAAGGAATCTAAATTAGATGTGAAGACACTTACTTATACAAATAGTTATATAATTTTTGGACAAAATATTAAATAGAAATTTATTATTACATAATTTTTAAATTATACCCAATAGAAGAATATTTAATATGTTCACATGGAGAAATATTTGGAATTTTATTGCTTAATTGAAGACCATAATGGAATTTGTCCATTAGCGTTTTTGTGTATTATAATCATGGATCAAAATGTTAATCCAATGATATATTATGAAAGGGAATACATCCTAACATGTGTGATGTAATGAAATAAAATATAATCATGTTTCCATCTAACAGAATTATATAATGTATAAGATAGATCATGGTTTAGCTTATTACAACTTATTCCTAAAGGGAGGAACCATAATTGTAATCAGTGATATGCTTGAAATCATTCCTACAATAATAGTAAAAACATAGAGAGTGCAAAAAAAATTATTTTAAATGAGGAAAATCATGTTAAATATGTTATATTACATGAAACATAATTCTTTGAACACTAGATTTAAATGAAATGTGAAACTATATTAAAAATAAATCTTTAAAAATTAAATTTAGAACATATGCATAATTTTTTGGGTATGAATAGGACTAAATACTATATAAAAAATATATTATTTAAGTATAGATAATTTATAAATATAATATGTTCTATTTGAAAGAAAATTAAATGTTTTCTAAAAATAAATGTATTTTTTAAAAAGGTATTTTAGCCACTCATTGCACCATTAAATTAAGATAAATAATTAAAAACATAAGTAAAAATATTTTACAAAATTAAAAAAATCAGATAATTTTATCAAAATTTACATAGGGTAATATTTATGGATTTTTCCTAAAATTTTGATCAGTCAGTGAATAGTAAAAATTACTGATTTTTGTAACACATAAATTTTTTTAAAATAAATTAGCTAATTTAATAAGCCCATTGTGATTTTAATTTTATTAAAATTAAAATAATAAATATTTAGTAATATTAAATATTATTATTTAAATTTTTATATCCTTTTTACATGATTTTTTTATAAGATAATATTTTTTGTTTAAAAACACATTTTTCTGAAAAATGTTTCAAAGTTAATAATGATTTCACATTTAAATAGTTTAATATAATCAAAATCGAGGAAAGATTTAAATGAAATTAATATATGATACATATTAATTATTATCTTTAATTTATTATAAATTTTATTTCTATAAATATAGTTAACACAATAACAACATTTTTCAGAAAAATACATTTCTTGAAAACCACTTTTTTATCATGTCTATAAGATAATTTTGTATTAGATGTATTCCTCTTCTGTAAATTTATTTTTTTTAAATGAATTTTATATTTTAAATTATGATAATTAATATTATTAAAAATTTCAACTAATTCTTTTTACCGTAATTAATATTGATATAGTGAAAACTAATTACCAGGCATAAGAAAAAAACAGATTTATCAGAGAATTAATCTAAATTCATTTGGGTTAAAATAGCCTAGAAACATTTAAAAATTCAATTTTATAGATATATTAGAACATAAATCCTATATGGTTCGTGAATGTCCCATTTCATATCCATTTCCTCGAAATTTGTTTTTATGATTGACTCTTTTAAAAACAGCGAACTGTGTCCTCTCCCCACTAATGAATGGACACAAAATTCTCCAACTATTCAACCATTAAAAATCATTTGGTTCATAAAATACATAACCAAATATATTAATTAATTTCCTCTCATCATTCTAAATTCCTTGGTTTGATCACGAAGTTTTCCTTGTTAGGCTCTAGGTTAAACCTTAAGTGGTTTTCTCAAAAAGGAAACGTTTGTACTATACATTTAAATATTAGTTCTTATTACAACAACTTATAATATTATTAATTTGTGATAATATAGAAAACATATTATATAAAATATTGTTATATATTATTATTTTAATTATATAACCTATATCCATCACCTCTTCCAACAAATTTTAAATGAACTCATCGATAGAGTGCACGGTGGACTAGGACCATGCAAACTGTGGTAATTCATTTTCCATAAACCCCTTTAATCGATAGATATAATGATGTATTAGACATATTAATATGATATTAATGATATTATTATACTTATATAATTTATATTTCAAATATATCTTCTTTCTTTCCATTTTGTGTGGGATCTAATAACGTCTTTTGTGTTTACGACAAACTACTGCCTCGCAGAGCGATGTGATTCATTTTTCACATACCATTTAAATTTAATGTATTAATGATAATGCTAATTAATATATTTGATATTTATGAAAGAAATACTTATTAAAATATTATATCAAGAAAAAAAATTTACCTTCGTATCTATAAAAAAATAATTGCATTAATCGTTTATATGTGTGGATTACAACCTCTAGAAAACAATGTCAAACGTTTTCCATTTATTTTTTCATGGATGTTGTTGAACATATTATTAATTAATATAAATTATATCTCTAATATAATAATGTTTTTTAATTATTATTTAAAATTTTCCATTTTGATACATTTCATGGTAAAAAAGGAATCATCATTCGTGTGTCCATACGACCTACCATCTCAACGAATAGTGTAAACTATTAACTATCCCTATATTTTTAGATTAATATAAAAAAAATATTATAAATATATATTATATTTATATCATGTATTACATTTCTGAGATAATGGAACCATGATCAATGTAAAAAAATTAAAATTATTGAAGCAAAACATACATTGAAAACCATACATTTATCAACATAAAAATTGATTTTAAGAATTAATTGTTAACAAATAGGTGATAACTGAATAAAATTAAATAATAAATAATATGATATATATTATTATTGTTATTTAATAGATTTATAATAATACTATGTTTTTTATACACCTGATTCGAACATTTATGAAGGAATTTGAATATAATTTAGGGGATTTTTTCTTAATCAACCTCCTTTGATATATTTATAGTGTTATACACATATTGTCATTTATAAGGATTCAATACATATCCATATACATATAACATATGGATTTAATAAATCTTATAATTTTTTATGTTTCATATAATGTTTTTATTTCATGGTAAGTTATGATTCAAATTATACCAATGTTGAAAAATTATGTTTTACAATTACATCATTTATCAGGATTGATTCTAATGATGAATTATTATGATATATCACTCAATAAAAATTTAAATTTTATTATATTAGGTTTTTTTATAAACATTATATGTTTTAGTACCATTTCCCTCCATCTATAATAGAAATATATTGAAAAAAGAATTATTGGGGTCTGAATTTATTTCTCTCTTTGATCGAAAATTTATTTCCTTCTAAATCATTATTTTCGAAAAAAAAGTATGAAAAATGTTTTCAACATTTCATTATAGATTTATTAAAATTTTAACACATTATTATATATTTTACAATAAATAATTCATGTAATCATCTACTATGTTTCCAAACAAGGCATCTTTTTATTTCGTTAAAAACATGAAAGGATTATTTTTTTACACATATAGAATGTACAAAATATCCCATATTTACTAACACTATATTATTTATGGGGAAATATCATGATGATAATACTGGTATCCCAAAGGATTCATTGATAGATTAATATCATTAATGAGTAATGTATATGCATTATGAAAATCGATAACCTTGGGGAAAATTGAGTGAATATGATCATAAAATTTGTAATTGAAATGGTTATATTGATGATGATGCTGAGAAACCATATGACGTATGAAAGGAAATAGTTATTATAGAAATATATAATAAATAATACTTAATGGTTTAATAATTAATTGTAATGATTAATATGGTTTTATATTTTATTTTTAATTTCCCATTTAGGATCAATCTATTATTGAGAGGGGAAGGGGTAAATGAGTGGTATATTTTCATTTTCATGTATTCTTTATTTTGAATGAAATCTTTAACTACTGTTAAATATTTATCAATTTACTAAAAACAAAACAATCACACATCCATATACAGAAAATTAATTACATCTTTCACTAATTAAGAAGAGTATCGACATCCTTGGAACGGTTTGAAATTAATAAAATAAAAAAAAATCACTAGAAAAAATTCCATTTGCGGGGATACAAAAATATGATATACCGATATACATTCATGGAACATTGATCAATTCAATTTTCAATGTTATTATTCAATTCTAAATGATGTCAAAAAATATTTAGTAACAAGGAATGAAACCTTCCTTAGTGGGTTAAAAAATCTAATATTTATCCTTATCAACATCCTCATGAATGTCTCTAAAAACTCATCACATTCCAACCTATCAGTGGATTATATCATCAGTTTTTTATTTCATACTAACACTCATTCTAATGGCCCAACATGAATGTTATGTCTGATTAAACAGTTTTTAAAAATATAAGTCTTAATTATTTCCCTATAAACAATGATGAACCACTTAAATAATTTCCCAGAAAATGAAATAATTTGATTCAGACTGATCTAGTAACTTGGGCCACTAGTCATTCATATTTTTATTCTCTATAGGGAAATTCATTTCTAAAATATTATATGTAAACCTTAATCATACTTCCAAAAAAATTTGTGCTCTCTATACCTCTTCGCACGTGAATAGCACTCCTTCTTAAGAATGTACTGTATACTTACTTCTATTTATAGTTATATAATCTAGGGAATGGGTGGGAGACAAACATCACATTACTGATCAACCCAATATCTTAAAACATAAATTTCAAAATTATATCGACATCATCTTTTACCCTTTCAATTATTTTCATCTCTTCACTATTCGTATTTAACCTTTTCTAATATTATGAAAACTTTTATCTACATCTAGCTTTCTAAAAACTCTTCAATGTTATAAAAAAATCTCATTCTAATATTTTTCTCATTAAGATTAAAGAATATGAGAATTTAATACTTCCCATTATGAATATTTGTACCACCTTTAAGACATAAAACATTCTAAATCATCCTACGAACTGAGAATAAAAAAATTCATCAAAAATCATATGCTTCATACCTACTAAATAACATACAACACTAAACAAAATCTACAATAAAAATATTTTCATCTTCTCTAGCTTTCCAAATCAACTTTGAAAAAACCAATGAAATATATTCAATGTATTTCTCCTCTTCTAAAATTAATTATACTAATAATCCTATGTCTACTAAAGTCTAAAAACTGATAACTTATCAGTGTCAAAATGTGCCTGATGAATCATTCTATGCTTTACTATGATGAATTTTTTAAGCAATAGTTTAGTGATTCAAAACCCCTTCTTGAGAAACAAACAATTCTTTTGTTCTTTTTCTCTTGACCTAATAAAATAAATCAAATATTATTTTATAAGAAAAATAATAACTAATGTTTGAGCTTCATATAATTTATTCGCCAAAAAAACTCAATTATTATCTTATTCATAAGTCCCAACAACCATAATATAAAAATATGCGTCAATAATTTTTTTTCCATTGCTGGATTAGTGGCATATCACATTTGATTGACCTGTTTCAGCATTGACTTCCTTCTCATAGTTTCTCTATAGTTTTTGATTGATCATTATGAGTCATTTATCTTTTAAATTCTAAAATATGGTGTATTTTCCAATTATTTGGAACGATCAATCACTTATTAAATAATAATTAGAATTTAGAAACTTCAAACATATATTTCTTCAAAACATTTCACATATAGTGATCGTTACCCTGATGACCTGAGACAATAATCTGTCGACTATATTCTTCCCGAAATATCTTATTTTAAAAATGAATTTATTAGGACTATTAAAATAATCATATCATCACTGAATCATCGATCATAATATAGCAAACATATATTATTCATCATTCCTTTATATTTATTTCATCACATATTTCATAGAAAAAATATGTTTTTTGATAAATAACCAAAAAATAATGAAATGTCAAAATTAGTATAGAGACATTTAGTGTGTGGAACCACTTCTCATGCTGATTGGGTCAGTCTCTAATATATCTTCTCATACCAATTGAAACATTCAATCTAGACCAATGGTGAGTCTGATGGACACATATATATCATGAATAGAAAATCAAGACTGTTAGAATTTATTAATGAACATTCATTTGATCTTCTATGTATGATGAACATTTTATCCAATAAACAAAACAAACAATGTAAGGTTATTAATTTTACTGAAAAAATAAAACAATCATCACAAGATTATTTTTTAACCAAAATCATCTTAAATCCAACATAGTTTGAAAAATCCCCCCCCCCCTTTGGATTTTTTTAAACAAAGGTTCCTAAATCCCAAAAATTTGTAAATTCAATCTATGGATTACATATCAAAAATTATATGACTATTTAAGAAATATTATTATGAGAAAAATGAATCATTGATATAAAAATAGGCTATCCAAAAGTATTTACTTACAAAACAAATTTTTCAATAACCATTCAAAACATAATTCACTTTCCCAAAAGTTTCCTACTCTCCATGGAAAACATTTAAAATAGATAACATAATTACATGGGGAGTTCACATCCTTCCCACAATAGCCCTATATAAACCCTTCAATAAATTTCTTAAACACATATCATTGGATATATTTTTGAACTCATTTCACTATTTTATGACATTATCCAAATACTATATGAGATAGGCTACAAAAAAAATATCAAACCCATTGATAGAAAGACCTGGTACACCCATGATCATCCTTAGTTTTAAAATTTATTCCTTCAGTAATGTTTTGATGAGTGTTTTAAAAACATTCTCTTATTATGAAATATACTCCATATTATCCAATTATTTATTTTTATAATTAGTCCACTCTATTTTATGTTGATCATAAATATTGTTTCTCATTTCCACAAATTTTCTTATCAATGGATGAGATGATAAAACTTCTTAATTTTCAGTATAACTTGTTGAGTATGATTATCCCTCTAATGGCAGTATTATTTTTATATGACACATATATCATTTCCTATAAATCCATTATTTATTTTATTTCATAATTATAAGATAATATGATTTTTTTACATCGTCAACTTGAAAAAAGTTTCACATTGAACATTGGTCTCTTATAAATAATTTTCCACCTTACTCTATTTTAATGAAAAAACCAGATTATATAAACACAAATCTATTAAATTTATCAATAATTTGTGCAACACTCAACATATTTTTTTAAACCCATCAATAATCCATGTTTTCTTCAATTTCACCTTTTCGTCCCCAGTGATGGAAGATAAAACACCCTAGATTCTAAGAGAATCCTCATCTCAAAATTTTATTTTTCCTTAATTGATATATTTTACTTTATTCAAAATTCCTATGTATCTTATGGTATGAGAAGGACACTCAATAACCAATATTTATCTACATTCTCCCTTTGAAATTTTTTTGGAATTTGTAAAAAAAGATATTTTTCTTTACTCTTGACTTTATTCGCCTACATCATCTAAAAATTGTTATAAATCATTTGTTGTTCATATAAAAAAAAATAACATTCTTATATTTTCTAGGATGGTAAAATATTTCACAAATAGTTTTCATTGTTTGGAATAAATTTTCAACATTCAAAATCTCCATCTTAGATTTCATCAAAAAATCCTTCTCATATTTATTCATTTAATAGGAATGAATCCCTCATAAACTATGGTTTCTATATTCCATCAAATAGTTGATACATTGTTGATTAAACTAACACATATTTCCCATATGACCAAATCTATAACAGTAATAGTTTAAGAGACTAAATGAATATTATCCTCAATAACATCCATACGTCCTATAAGTGTGACATGTTTATCACTAGCCATATTATCTTTAACATCAATGAAATTTTAGGCCAAAAACTTTCTATCATCAACCCAAATCAATGTCATTAGATATGCTTTATTCCCAAATTTACAAGAACTTTATTTAGTAGAAATTTTTTAAGACTCAAAATCATTAGATACATTAGATTTATTAACTCTACTTTTCCTGGCTACATATATGAATGTCATAGATTTATTATAATTAGGAATACCATAACCATTAATTTCAATCAATAAAGGTAAATTTTGTAAATCCTTTTATTGTTTACCCATTATATAACATTCACCAATTTCAATGATTGTGTTCTTGAACCATGTAAAAATTATTTTTGATTAATAATTTTTCTGTTGAAAATGTTACAAATCATTTCTCTTTTTCTCAACATTACCTCAAGATGGTCATTCTAATTATTTTCCTTTTATTGATAGTGATTCCAACAATAATAATAATCAAGTATCCTAGAAATCCGTTCAATAAAATATTCGTGATTGGTTTCTAAAAATCACTACTTCTTTAACTTCTTCATTTTTTTTTCATGTCTTTCAATATTACCCAATAATTCATTCAATTAAATCATTAGGTGAAACACCAACATAGTTTATTTTTCATTAAATCTACTTCTTCCAAAAACTTCATCATTAGCTTATACAATAAACATGTTTTCGTCTATAAATTTATATAATGGTATAGTTTCTACACCACTATCAATATCTCTAGACAAAAAAACTATAATTTTAGATTTGAAGAACTTATTATCCTTTTTAGTGAGTACGACTTGTAAATTTGTTTCTATCTAGATATTTTTCATCCTCATTATTCTTCATCACTTTCTTATTCAACACTTTATTATCTATTAACTAATAAATGAAAATTGAAAAAAAAATTCCCAACAACTCCACATTTAAACCATTTTAAGGGAAGTATCCGTTTATACATTCTTGTACCACATTTTTTTAGTAAAAGATAAAAACTCATAAATATTGATATATAACTTATTTTAGAAGTCAACTTGAGAAACATCTTCACATTAAATAATATTATTATCCTTTCCATTCTTTTATGTATTGATGTATATTTCTAGATCAATTTTTGTTTTATCCCTATCATTACATTATACCATCTATTTTCATAGGCAATTTGATTATTGTTAAGGTCATCTAGTGATAGTGTTTCAACAGAACTATCTTCAAAAGATGATACATTGGCATAAAACATTTCATGACTAATTATCAATATAATTTCAGAAATGACTATATCCTTGATCATATCACCCATACATATTATATTTCTCAAAGTATATTTCACTCTCTTAATTAAGTCACTGATAGATTCTTTCTCAACCATTTTTAAATAATGATACATCATCCTCAAAAATTTTATCATTTAATTATTCAACATAATATTTCACATAAAAATTCTCATCAAAATCTACCAGAAATCATTATTCATATAAAATACCTTCACTCATATAAACTAACATTCATTACGTTACGAGGGTAAAAAATTCCTTTCTCTTCCATCATTCCTTGTATTCTTTTTATCCACGTATGTAAAAGGAAATTTTTCCTCCAAAAGAATAAATAAATCTATATTTTATTGTCATAAATAATCCCCATTAGATATAATATATGTAGTCATTAAATATTTCCAAATATTATAGTTATTTTAACTGATGACTGGAATCCCCTTACTTTTAACATAATTCAAATTCTTCCTAGAATCCTTTCTTTAAAAACATAAGTAAATCTTAATGTAATGGATTATTATCTGGAATAACAATTTTTAATGAGTATCAGGGATCAATGGATCAATGATAGGAGAAGGGGTGGAATCAATTATATAATTTATTATAATATTTCAATTCTTTTGAAACTAAAAACATGTCATGAAAATTATTTCCAACTTAAAAAAAAAGAAAATAATCATTCCAAGGAACAAAAGAATTTACAAGTTTCACGACTCAAAATAGAATATAAATCATTGGAATGGTTTGGAAACCAAAAAATACTATATAATGTACTAGAAAATAAATCATTTTTATGGATATAACATGTATGATGTTACCTTACTCATTTGGGGCATTATTATCAATACATTGGTTTAGGTAATTCTTTGAGAATGAATCATTTAAAAAACATTCTATAAGATGTAATGAAAAATTCATAAATTAGTTCTAAAAAAGAAATTTGGATTCATTATAAAAATTAACTTCAATATATTCAATAAAATATTCTTCACCTTCTAACCTAGCAGTAGGTAGGAACTGTAATTTTGTTTATCATACAAATACTCAGTCGGATGGATCAGTCTGATTCAATTTCTGATTTCTCAGTCTGCAAAAATAATAGTCTATAGGAATAAACTTGAAATAATTATAAGTCACTTCAGTAATTCCCCATAAAACTGTTTCTGCTGAATCAGTCCAATCTAGTAACTCTTACAATAATTATTTCATAATATTAATCAATCATGTGATCTTTTTCAATAGAAAAGTTATCCTGAAACCTTATTCTTTCTTTCTAAAACATTCATATCCATCTCTAACACTTTATACTTAAATATTACTAACTCATAAAATTACACAATGTACTTATTTATATCTCTCAGTTTGTCAGAGTGGAAAGGGAAGGAAGAAACATCCACATTCCCACTCTACCAAATTTAAATAAAATAAAATTTCACCATTATTTCAACTCCATATTATATTCTTTCATCAACTCTAAAATATTAATGATTACTCTTGGACATTATACAAGCTTATCACAACTTCATCTAACATAAATGTTTCTAACCATTCTTTAGTCTGATACAAAATGTGTAATGCCTCGACCCTAGTTACCCAGAGTTGGTGTATTATTACATAACATTGGAATGATCACAAGGAAATCATTTCTCTAAAGACTGATCAGTTTAGTATTATTTGAAACAAGATTCATACATATGTTCAACATTTCATCTTGAAGAGAAATAAAATACAAATATATTTCATTAGAAACATCCAATCCTCCTATATTATCCCTGCAGGTCACTCATAACTAACTTTTTTATAATCTGGTAAAAATAAACATAAGAAAGGGGTGATCTCAAACGCTCATTAAGGGTATTTACTATAGTGGAAAATGACATAAATATTAAGAATGGTGAAAAATTTAAACCACATGCATATACCAACAATAATCATGAATACTTTTATGTCTTGAATATGAGTTGAGTAAAAAAATGAAAAAATGAAACATAATCAGTATTATTCTACTAGTCGTATGACCACAAGAACCATTAATATTATTTCCATAATGAGGTAATGTATAATGTCGGACATTATGAAACATTTTGTTAAGCCCACGTCCAAGGCGTCTAAAAATGATTAAGGCCTCGTCCTAAACCATAAAACGAATTGGGAAAGGGCCTCGGCCAATTCCACATCTAGTTGTCTCGTGAGACCTACCAATGAATCGATGAGCTATAGCGGGCTCCACACATTAATAACTAATTCCAATACATTCCTCATTTGAAAATGTTTAAACATATCATAAACATTCATATGAAAACTAGCATATGAAGAATCCATACATTATCTATAAACCATGAATGGTATAAAAATAGCACATCCACAGTCAAACATATCACAAAACCATCAATACAGTATGGATGTTTTGTAAAATAATTAATCAACATCAAATAAACTTAAAATCCCTTAAAGGATGTTGACATAGATGAAATCAAAACCCTTTTTAGGGAAATATCTCTTTCTATATTGAAATAATTTAAGATTCACATAATTATAAGGAAAACATTTATTTTGAAGATTTTCTTATAAGCTTGTAATGGAATCTTTGATGATGCTATAATGGGTGAATATAGCCTCACCCACCATATATGTTAAAAAAACTTTCTTACCTTAATTTTGTCGAAAAGGTTAAAAATGACCTTGTTAGGAAAACGAAGGAAATATTCCTTTCAAACCATTTAATAAAAAGTCAATCAAGGGTATAAATGAATTTATCCCATATTCTAATAAATAGTATAAATGTTTAGAAATAAATTTTTAAGAAACATTGTTGTGGATGATAAAGAGTTCCTAGTATATAAATACGTATAAACAACCTCGGATAATGAAGAGATTGTGAAATTAACCATTACCAATTTGGTATCTTACGAAACATACACCCCATGAAATATGTATCATATAATTAATATGTAAATAAAAATAAATTAAATTTTATTACTCAAATAATAAAATTATGGGAAGTACATTCACCACACAAAAATAATAGTGGCAATATGGCATGAATCTCACAGAAATAAGCATTGAGATGAAAACCCCTAACATTGTACTTTTCCTTGGTCAAGGGTAGGATATCCACCTGTATAATGGTTAAATAATTTTTTTTAAATTATACAAGAATCATCTACAATAATATGATATCATATATGATCTTTTAACATTTCTTTGTTAATAATATCTTAGTATTATCATCATTTCAGGTGTTAACTTACTCACTTTCTTTTATATGTTTTGTTACAGAAGCCATGTTTGTTATGGATATGTTGTATCTTAATCATATTCATAATGATATCATGTCCTTAAACATTATTTGTAATCATCATATGAAAATTATACTTGAATGGATATGATAGAGAATAAATATCATCGCGTTCGTGGAGACGGTAGTCCGTACGTACGCACAAGCGACAATATCATTATTTTGATATTAAAATAATATATAATTGTATGGTATATCATATATACAGAACCAATATCATGTTATATTTATTATTTACATCAATTATACATCATTATCATACCCATCCAAATAATGTTTTGAATAACAATTACTCCACGATGTGGAGACGGTAAGTTGTACGTACGCACGTATGGTGACATGTCATTCAAAGGATGGATAAAATAATGAATATGGTTGTACAATATTTATAATAACATAATATTATATAGATGATATTGGAGTTATTATTTTATAATGGAAATAACAAATAAAGATGAAGTGGAAGAAGAAAGGAACTTGAAAGAGGGTGGTGAAATCATTACCTTCACTTCGAGTTCTCCCTTTTGATTTTATCAAAACGGCTCCATAGATTGCCTTTTTGTTCAAACTATGGCCTCTAGGTTGAAGTGAGGGAAGTTGGGATGATATTTCAGCAGATTTTTGGCCGATCCAAAATTCATTGAAGGTGTAAATTAGTGAGAAGGGGGAGCTCCCTTTTAGAAGAGGGGTGATGAGCACCTTAAGAAAACAAATAAAATATTATTTTATAATAAATTTATATTCGATTTATAATGGCTAAAAACTGATTTATTTCAAGGATATGGTGGGGATGGGTCGAAAACAACTCAACCAATTGGTTTTAGATAGGTTTTGGTCACTTTATTAACCTTATCTTTTAGTTTTAACTCTTAGTTAATTAGTTTGACATTTACCATGTCTCTTTGTATTTTTATATTATATAGTTAATAAACACAATATATACTTCCAATAAACCCCCAAGTGGTCCATTAATGATAAACCTATTATTATATAAGTACTTTGGCCAAACAATAGATTTTTAGAAATATAATATCATATAATAATATAATATTTCTTTTAAAAACCGTTTTATGTCAATTTAGACACTATTTAATAATTGATTTTTGTAAAAGTCATAACCACTATAATAATTAGAACCAAATTCATTTAAACAATACTAACATGTCATATTAAGCAATAAGATTCGTGGATGTCATCAAAACTGTCAATTTATATTTATTATAACATTTATAATACCAATTATTTGATTCAATCATTAATAAGGAAAATATCGCATCATTAGTGTTCCATAAAAATTTAATTATAAATAAAATATAATTATTTAGGAAATCATTTTATATTTATAATGAATATTTATAGTAAAAAATATAACATATATATCCCTATGTTAAAATTGTTTGGCTAAAAGATTTATTGTTATGTCATATTTGTATTTACTTTAACTTAATTAATATAAAGTGTCATTATGACTTACAAGTGGCTCCATGGGGTCCCAAAATCGACCCAAAGATGCCCATGGTCGGACATGTATCAACCAATATGGTTGGTAAAAGGTGTAGGGTAATTTAATATTATTATAATATTAACTATTTACCCTTATTTACCGGATTTACCCTTTAACCATGGTAAATAAAATATTTACCGAATTAATTATTCAAAATGACTAAAAATAAAAGTTACATATTTACACAATTCGTTCCCCCTAATAATAAATATGGAATCCATTTTTCTAAATTCAAAATACAGAAGTGGCATAAATTTATTTAAAATTAATTCTCGTTGTAAAAAAACGTGTTTTTATGAAATAATAACTATCAAAAGATTAACATTGTCTTATGTCTAGTTTACATGTAAAATTATGTCCAATGACCAAAATTGGAATAAATGGTAAAAATTTATTCTTATTATACTTTAAAATCTCTCAAATTCATAATTTATCACTATTAATTATTTCGATTAAAATAGTTGTTCTTAATTAAAATTTATTAATATTCAATATTCACCAAAATATGAATGTTATCAGAAAAGTAAAAAATATCACCCTATGATAATTTCGATATTCCGAATCAAAAAATGAAGTCCATTTTGAAAGATAAAATTTATAAAATTTCAAAAAGTGGGTATTAAAATTCATAAAGGCTAGTTTGATTGGTTTTGGTGTGTGATAGAACTCGAAGTTGCGTACAACACACGCTACTGTATTATTCAAAGAGAAGAATACAATGGAAGCTTGAGGTGTTACATTCTCCCCTCCTTCAAATAATTCCGCTCTCAAAATTTCTACAATACAAAATGCATGAAAAGACTTGGGTTCTTCTTCATCATAAGTCCCTCGGGTTCCCACGTTGCCTCTTCCATCTTATGGTTTCTCCATAAAACTTTTACCAGACGAGTTTTTCAGTTTCTCGGAACTTGTTCTCTCATATCAAGAATCTTGACTGGCTCCTCAAAATATGATAGATCATGTTCCAATTCTAATTCCTCATAGGTGAGTTCATGTGTCGGGTCAGGAATCTATTTTCTCAATAGTCATATGTGGAACACATCATGAACATTGGAGAGACTTGGCGGTATTTCAAAATGGTAAGCTACTGCCCCAATTCGTTCTAGAATGTCGAATGATCTGATATACCTAGGACTAAATTTTCCCTTCTTATCGAAACATATAACACTCTATGATAGTGATACATTCATGAAAACATGATATCCTACCTAAAATTTAAAATCCCTCATTTGGTTATCGGCATAGCTCTTCTTCCTAAATTGAGATGCTTTGATGTGGTTTTGGATTACCTTTAAATTTTACATCATTTCCTAAAAAAGTTATGGTCTTACTAGTTTTCATTCACAAACATCATCCCTACAGTTTGGTGTGCGACATCTCTTTCCATATAACACTTCATATGGTGCCATCTAAATAATTGAATGAAAGTTATTGTTATAGGAAAATTCTACCAAAGGTAAATATCGATCCCACATACCCTGAAAGTATAGTGAGAAGGTACTCAACATGTATTCTATGGTTTGAATAGTTCGTTCTGATTGTCCATCTGTTTGGGGGTGGTAGAATGTGCTCAAACAAAGTTCAGTATCCAAGGCCTTCTAAAGATTCTTCAAGAATCATTATGTAAAACATGGATCACAATCAGAAACAATTGATAGTGGAACTCCATGAATCCTCACAACTTCATTAATATATTGTCTTCCTAGATGTTTATGTGATAGATCATCTCTTATAGCAAGAGAATTTGCTGACATAGTAATTCGATCAATAATGACCCATATTGCATCGTTCCTTCTAGGAGTATTTCATATTCCCATGACAAAGCCCATCGTAACATTATCCAATTTCCACTCCTGTATGGGAAGAGGTTTCAGGACTCCTCCAGGCAGTGGCCTTCCATATTTCACTTATTGACAAACCAAACATCATGACAAAAAATTAGCAATCTTCCTCTTCATGTAATCCCACAAAAATTGTTCCTTCAAATCTCTATACATTTTGGTGCTCCCAGGGTGTATAGTGAAATAGAAACTATGAGCATCATCGAAAAATTTCCTTTTTAGATGAGGTATATCAGGAAGACAAAGTCTCATCCAAAACAACAAAATTATATCTACAAACATAATGTCACCCATTCTCCCATCATTCAAAGCATTAATCTTCTTTTGAAGCGCTTGATCACCGGTCTAAGAACTCTTTTTCCTTTTCTAGTAATGATGTATTGGAAGGTATTTTAAAAATCATTGATGTTTCACCTTCCATGGTTATTCCAATATTTATCTTTACTAGATACATATATATAGGATCCTTTTCGACTCTCATCTTGTTCAAAGCTCCATGCTCCTTTCTACTCAATGCATCTTCCACCTTATTTTCATTCCCCGAGTGGTAGTGTATCATGCAATCATAATCCTTGAGTAGTTCAATCCATCTCCTTTTCCACATGTTGAGTTCTTTGTGTGACAAAATATTCTTCAAACTCTTGTGATCAGTATATATCATAAATTTTTCAACATAGAGATAATGTCTCCATATCATCAAATAAATGATTAAAGTAGATAACTCAATATAATGAGTAGGATAGTATTTCTCATGAATTTTCAGTTGTTGTGATTCATAGTCATCAACCCTATCATTCTGCATAAGCACCCAACCATGTCATTTCGTCGATGCATCACTATAAATAACAAACCCATATTTCTCTAATGGTAGAGTCAATATAGGATCATTTACTAAAATTACATTTAGTTCTTAAAAACATTATTCAGACTCTTTTATCAAAACAAATTTCACCCGTTTACATGTGATATTCGTTAATGGGTTATCCAATCAGGCAAAATTCTAGATGAAACACCGATAACAACCTGCTAAACCAATAAAATTGTGTACCTCAGTTATACTCATCAGTGTTGTCCATTCATGGATTGCCTTGGTCATAGAAGGATCAATAGAAATTCCATCCTTAGAGACAATATGGGAAACAAAAGAAATCTCCTGAAGCCAGAATTCACACGTGCAAAACATCCCATATAATTCACGTCTTCTAAGAGTCTTCAGGATAATGAAAATGTTATTTTCATGATCTTAATTGCTATTGAAATATACCAAGATATCAACATGATATACCACCACAAAATCATCGAGACATGTCTTTAAAAATCCATTCATTAGATCCATGAATACAGAGGGTGCATTAGTAAATCCAAAAGGCATTACTGTAAACTCGTAATGCTCATACATTATTGGAAATCTTGTCTTCGTAATGTCTTCCTTATTCACACAAAACTGATGATATCCAGATCAAAGGTCAATCTTTGAAATTTATTGAGCTCCATGAAGTTGGTCAAATAAATCATCAATACGAGGTAGGGGATACTTGTTTTTTATTGTTATATCATTGATTTCCCTGTAGTCGATACATAACCCCACAGATCCTTCTTCTTTATTAACAAAAAGGATAGGTGCTCCCCATGGAGAAACACTAGGGTGAATAAATCCCTTTATTACTCAATTCATACAGTTGTTTCTTTAGTTCCACTAATTCCACAGTGGCCATTCTATTAGGGGTATTCAATAAGGGCCTTGAACCATGAATTAAATCAATAGAAAACTCAATTTCTCATTCTGGAGGATGTCTAGGTAAATCTTCAGGAAAGACATAATCATATTCTTTCACAATAGGTATATCCTATATTTGAACATTCCTATCCTCACCCATAGTTTTTTCATTCTTTTCCTCCCCAATAATTGAATTTAGTTGAGCTATTGTTGTTGGATCTAGATAAGAATCAGGTGGTGATGATTCAACTCTAAAGATAAGGTGTTCTTTATCATCGTCATCAAAAATAGTAAACTCATTCTTATTACAATATATTTTCACATCATGATCCGAATGCCAATCCATACCAAGGATTATATCAAATTCAATCATGGGTATGATGATGAGATCAGCAAATATAGAACATTTAATTTCTATAATGGGGACTGATTCACAAAACATTGTTGCAATGATACTTCCCTTATGAGTTTTAATTGAAAACTCCCTTGTTAAATAAAATTGGAAATATCAAAATTTCATAGAAAACTGGGAAGATACTAAACAAAGTGATGATACAAAATCAAATAAATAGTTTTATAAACTTGAGGAAACCATTAAATTACCTGCCACCACCTCTTTTGGGGCTTCAACCTCAGTAGTATTGATTGCATAAGCTTTCCATTTATTCCTTGGCCTTTTCTGAGGTAAGTTTCCCTGACACTTAGGAAATTAATTTTCATAATGTCCCATCTCCCTGAAATTGTAGCATTGAACATTGGTAGAGTCTTTCTTTCCTTTAAAATCACCAGCTAGATGACCTTTCTTTTCAAATTTGTAGCACACTATTTTTCCTTTTAGCCAGGAACTAGGGTGCTTCCTTTCACAATTATCAAAGGGTGGAAATTTAATTCTTCCCTTATTCCCTGATTCCTTATTCCCTTTCCCATAGTGTTTACCAGATCTCTTTTTCTCTTGCCTTGACTTATAGTCATAAGACTTAGGGAATTCCTTTTCTCTCTTGATAGCACACGAGACAATATCTTCGTATGATGAGAAGGATTGTGATAATAATGCTCGACAGAGAAACAGATTTAACCAATCAATGAAATTATCAATCATACTTCTTGGGTTATGTATATAGTCTGCAGCATGCCTCGCTAACCTTTTAACAATAGAATCATACTTTGCACCATTCTCATCCTCCTTTTGCCTCAGACTCATAATTTGTATTTCCATATCTGCTCGAAGGTCATGAGTAAAGTATTTTTCTATGAAAAATTCTTAAAACTCCCTCCATTCCATATTTGATAGATCATCATCTTCATATGTGTTTTGAATCAATGACCACCATTGATCAGCATCTCTAGTGAGGTGGTAAACTGGCATGACAACTTTTTCCCTTTAATTACTCCCCAATGTCTGGAATATTTTATATAAAGAATTTACCTCTCTCTCAACCACTAATGGATTTGTACTCCAATTTAATTTTGGTGGTTGTAGCCTCATAATGTTATCTAACATTGATCCTCCACGTTGTGGATCCGGTTTCTTACTTCGGGTAAGGTTATTATTCATAACCAGAGTGAGTTGTCCCAGTATGGTGATATGCTGATAAGAACCAGTTATATCACCAGATCCACTATAATTATCTTGAGAACGAGGGAAATTCCTATATGGAGTTCCTACATTGATACGGTTTCCATTCCTTCCACTAGGCGCCATTTCTGAACAATGGAATAAACTAGATTAGTTTAAGAATCAAAATATATAATTCCAAACATCTAAAAGTGTTAACATAAATTCAACACTTCATTGATATAATCCATAATCATAAAAAATTGTCTTCTTTGAGGATGTATATACTAATAAACCCTTCATAATGGTTAGTAAAGAAAATGAGAATTATCCTAAGCATATCCCCGAGGAGTGTAGTAACCAAGATTGCATTAAGGACCCCATTGTCGTGCACCAGTTCCCATTCAAGTCTATCTCAAAGCGGTGTTTTCGGGTTTTACCCCTAGGTACAACTGTGCCAGAGCCGCCTCTACCTGCTTGTATCCAGACAGGTATGTATTTGATAGAAAACACACAAAATATCTTCAATACCAAAATTCTAGGATGTTCTTCTATACTAATCCTCAAATTCTATCATAGGGCTATGTGCTCTATTCAGAGTTTATCTAAGTCTTGTTTCCAAGGTTTTTACTAAACTTACTCTGATACCAAAAGTAACGCCCTAACCCTAGTTACCCAGAGTCAGTGAATTATTACATAACATTGGCATGATCACAAGGAAATCATGTCTCGAAATACCGATCAGTATAGTATTATTAGAAAAAAGATTCATACATAAGTTCACCTTTACAGCATGAATGGAAATACAACACAAATATATTTCATTAGTTACATCCAAGCCTACTGGATTATGCCTACAGGTTACCCATAACTAACTTCTTCATAACCTGGGAAAATGAAACCTAAAAAGAGGTGAGTTCAAACGCTCAGTAAGGGTAAGCAATATAGTGGAAAATGACATAAATATTAAGCATGGTGAATATTTGAAACCACATGCCTTTACCAAAAATAAACATGAAAAATTTTATGGAATGAATATGAGCTGACTAAATAATGCAATAATAAAACATAATCAGACGTATTCTACTCGTTAAATGACCACATGAACAATCAATATTATTTTCATAATGAGGGAATGTATAATGACGGACATTTTGACACATTTTGTCAAGGCCTCGGCCAAGACCTCTAAATATGAATACGGCATCGGCCAAAACCTTAAATCAAATTGGGAATGGGCCTCTAGAAATTCCACATATAGTTGTCTCATGAGACCTACCGATGCATCGATGACCTAGATCGGGTCCACCCGTCACTTACTAAGACCAATATATTCCTCATATGAAAATGATTAAACATATCATAAACATTCGAATTAAAACTAGTATATGAAATGTCAATACATTAACCATAATCCATTAATGGTATAAAAATAGCACATCCATAGTAAAACATATCACAAAACCTTCAATACAATATGGATGTTTTTTATCATAATAAATAAACTTCTAATAAATTAAAAATCCATCAAAGGATGTTGACATAGATGAAATCAAAAACCTTTTTAGGGAAATATCTCTTTATATAATGAAATAATTTATGAGTGACATAATTATAATGAAAAAATTTATTTTGAATTTTTTTAAGCTTATAAGGGAAGCTTTGATGATGTTATAATGAAGGAAAATAGCCACACCTGTTGTAGAAGTTTAAAAAACATTCATACCTTAATTTTTTCGAATAGGTTAAAAAGGATAATGTTTAGAAAACGACGGAAAGATTCCTTTCAATAAATTTTATAAAAATTCAAACTAGGGAATAAATGACATTAAACCATAGTCTAATAAATAGTAATAATGTTTTTGGAATATATTTTTAAGAAACATTTATGTGGATGATAAAGAGGTCCCAGTAGATAAATACGTATAAACAATCTTGGATAATGAATAGATTGTGAAATTAACCCTTACCGATTAGATATCATACAACACATACACTCCATGAAAGATGTATCATATAATGAATATGTAAATACAAATAATTTAAAGTGTATTACTCAAAGAATACAATTATGGGTAGTACATAAACTGCACAAAAGGTAATAGTTTCAATATGGAAAGATTCTCACGGAAATAAAGAGTGAGATGAAAACCCCTTACCTTGAACTTTTCCTTGGTTTAGGGTAGGTTAACCACCATTATAATGGTGATATAATTGTTATTAAATTATAAAACAATCATATACATTAATATGATATCATATATGATCTTTTAACATTTCATTGTTAATAATATCTTAGTATTATCATCATTTCTGGTGTTAACTTACTTGTTTTCTTTATATGTTTTGTTACATAAGATGTGTTTTTTATCAATAGGTTATATCATGTGCATATTCAGAATAATATCAAGTACTTAAACATTATTTTTAATCATCAAATGAGAATTATACTTGAATGGATGTAATAGAGAATGAATCGCATCGTGTTCGAGGAGACGGTAGTCCGTTCGTACGCCGGAGCGGCAATATCATTATTTTGATATTAGAATAATATATAATTGGATGGTATATAATATATACAGAATCTTTACCATGATATATTTATTATTTACATCCATTATTCATCATTATCATACCCATCAAAATAATCTTTTGAATAACAATTACACCACGACGTGGAGACGGTAAGTCGTACGTACGCACGTATGGTGAAATTTCATTAAAAGGATGGCTAGAATACTGAATATGGCTATAACATATTTATAATAAAATCACAATATCTAGAAGATACTGCTGTTATTTTTTAGTATGGAAATAACAATGAAAGAAGAATTGGAAGAAGTAAGGAACTTGGATGAGGGTGGTGAAATCTTTACCATTCCGTCGGGTTCTTCCATTTGATTTGATGAAAAGTAATTTTTAGGTATCCTTTCTGATCAAAATAAGGCCTCTAGGTTGAATTGAGGGATGATGGTAGGATATTTGGCCAGAGGTTGGCTGAGCCAAAAGGATTTTATAGTGTGAATTATTGAGAAGGGGGAGGGCTCTTTTAAAAGAGGGGTGAGGGGAACCTTAGGAAAATCATAAAATATTATTTTAAATAAATTAATATTCGGATTCTAAGGGATAAAATGATTTATTTCTAGGATATGGTGGGGATGAGTTTCAAAAAACTCAAACAATATGTTTTAGACATGTTTGGGTCACTTTATTAACCTTATCATTTTGTTTTAACCTCTTAGTTAATTAGTTTGACATTTACCATGTCTCTTTGTATTTTTTATAGTATATAGTTAATAAACATACTATATACTTAAAAAATACACTCAAGTGGTCCATTAATGATACAACAATCATTATATAAGTCCTTTGGCCGAACTGTAGATTTTTAAGAATAGAATATCACTTAATAATTCAATATTTCCTTTTAAAACACTTTTATGTCAATTTTGACACTATTTAATAATTGAATTATGTTAAAGTCTTAACAACATTATTAATTCGAACCAATGTCATTTAAGAAATTCTAACAAGTCATGTCAAGCAATATAATTCATGGACGTCATCAAAAAATTCAAATTATATTTATTTTAACATTTATAATACCAATTATTTGATCCTTTCATTAATAATGAAAATACTGCATCATTAGTGTGTAAAAAAACTATAAATAAAATATCATTATATAGGTAATATTCTTATCTTTCTAATGAGTGTTTATAGTAAAAAATATAAAATATATAACGCTATGTAAAAATTGTTTTGCTAAAAGATATATGCTTATGTCATTTTTTTTACTTTAACTTATTTATAATAAAGTGTCATTGTCACATACAAGCTGCTCCATGGGGCCCCAAAATCTACCCAAAGATGCCCATGGTCGGACATGTATCAACAAATATGGTTAGGACATGTTTTAGTGTAATTTAATATTATTATAACATTATTATTGTACCCCTATTTACCGGATTAACCCGTTAACCCTAGTAAATAAAATATTTTCCGAAGTAATTATTCAAAATGAGTAAATATAAATATAACCTATTTACACAATTTGGAACTAATGATTATTAATATAGAATCCATTTTTATAAATTCATAACACAAAATTAGCAGAAATTAATTTAAAATTAATTCCTGTTGTCAAAACAAAATCGTGTTTTTAAAGAAATAATAACTATCAAAAGATTAACACTTGCTTATGTCCAGTTTAAATGTGAAATTATGTCCAATGACCAAAATTTGATTAAATGGTAAAAATATAATCATATTATACTTTAAAATCACTCAAATTCATAATTTATCATGATTCATTATTTGTATTAAAAAATCATTCTGACTTAAAATTTAGTAATTTTCACTATTCATCAAAATATGAAAGTTATCAGAAAAGTACCAAATATTTCACCCTAAGATAATTTGGATATTCCGAATCCAAAAATGAAGTCCATTTTGAATGATAAAATGTATAATATTTCAAAAATTGGGTGTTACAATTCATAACGGCTAGTTTGATTGGTATTGGTGTGTGTTAGAACTCAACGTTGTGTACAACACATGCTACTGTATTCATCAAAGAGAAGCATAATGTTGAAGCATGGGTTGTTACATTCTCCCATCCTTTAAATAATTTCATCCATGAAATTTCTGTAATACTACCACATGAAAAGAGTTGGGTGGTTCTTCATCAGAAGTTTCTTGTGTTCCCACGTATCCACTTCCATCTTCTGGTTTCCCCATATAACGTTTATCAGACGAGTCGTCCGGTTTCTCAGAACTTGTTATCTCATATCAAGAATCTTGACAGGCTCTTCATAATAAGACTGACTGGTTTCTAGTTCTAATTCCACATAGGTGAGTACATGAGTTGGGTAAGGCATGTATTTTCTCAACAGTGATACGAGGAAGACATCGTGAACATTAGAGAGACTTGACGGTATTTCCAAATGGTAAGCCATAGCCCCAATTTGTTCTAGAATAGGGAATGGTATGATGTACCTGGGACTCAATTTTCCCTTCATACCGAAATTTTTAACACCCTTCCATGGAGATACCTACATTAAAATATGATCTTCTACTTGAAATCCCATATCCTTTCTTCGGTTAACGAAATAGCACTTCTGCCTACATTGACTGCTTTGATGGGGTTTTGGATTACCTT
Organism: Viscum album; assembly: GCA_963277665.1. Lineage (NCBI taxonomy): Eukaryota > Viridiplantae > Streptophyta > Magnoliopsida > Santalales > Viscaceae > Viscum > Viscum album. The sequence continues at coordinate 1,488,410,803 of OY728129.1, forward strand.
TACCATTTATATCATTTCCTCAACAAGTTATGGCCCTAAAAGGTTTCATTCACCAACATCATCCCAACAGTTTGGTGTGGGACATCTCTTTCTGTATAAAGCATCATATGGTGCCATCTGAATACTTGAATTGAAGCTATTATTATAAGAAAATATTACCAAAGGTAAATATTGATCCCACATACCCTGAAAGTCATGCGAGCATGATCTCAACATGCCTTTTATGGATTGAATAGTTTGTTCTCACGGTCCATCTGTTTGGGGGTGGTAAGCAGTGCTCAAATGAAGTTCAGTATCCAGGGCCTTCTGAAGACTCTTCCAGAATCTTGATGTAAAACGTGGATCACGATCAAAAAACATTGACAGGGGGTCCTCCATGAAGCCTCACTACTACATTAATATATAGTATTTCTAGATGTTCAAGTGGTAGATCATCTCTTACATAAAGAAAATGTGATTAATTGGTAAGACGGTCAACAATGACCTATATTGCATAGTTCCATCAAGTAGTCTTTGGTAGTCCCATGACAAAGTCCGTCGTAATATTATCCCATTTCCACTCCGGTATGGGAAGGGGTTGCATGACTCCTCTAGGTGGTTTCCTTCCAGCATTTACTTGTTGACAAACCATACATCATGAAAAAAATCAGCAATCTCCCTCTTCATGGTGTCCCACTAAAAATGTTCCTTCAAATCAAAATACATTTTGGTGCTCCTAGGGTGTATAGAGAAATTGGAACTATGAGCATCATCTAACTATTCCCTTTTTAGATCAGGTATTTCGGGAACACATAGTCTCTTCCCAAACATCAAATTTATATCTTCATACACAACGTAACTCAATCTCCCATCATTCACAGCTTTAATCTTCTTTTGAAACTCTTCATCACCGGTATGATAACTCTTTATCATTTATAGTAAAGATGGTAGGGAAACGTTTTGAAAAAGAATTGATGTTTCACCTTCCATTGTTATTCCCATATCAATCTTTACCGGATCCATATATATAGGATCCTTTTCAACTCCCATATTGTTCAAATCTCCATGATCCTTTCTACTTAAAGATTCATCCACCTTATTTTCCTTCCCCGGGTGGTAGTGTGTCATGCAATCATAATCCTTGAGTAGTTCAAGCCATCTCCTTTTCCTCAAGTTGAGTTATTTCTATGAGAAAATAGACTTCAAAATCATGTGATCAGTATAAATCTCACATTTTTCACCATAGAGATAATGTCTCCATATCTTCAAAGCATAGATTACAGCAGCTAACTCAATATCATGATTAAAATCGTTTTGCTCATGAATTTTACGTTGTCTTGATGCATAGCCAATAACCCTCTCATTCTTCATAAGGATACAACCATGTCTATTCTTCTATGCATCACTATAAATAACAAACTTGTCATTCCTTGATGATAGAGTCAATATAAGAACATTTACTAATCTTCCCTTTAGTTCATCAAAAAATTCTTCACACTCTTTTGTCCAAACAAATTTAACCCCTTTATGTATGAGATTCGTTAATGGGTTACCCAATTAAGATATATTCTTTCCAAAACATCAATAATAACCTGCTAAACCAATAAAACTGCATACCTCAGTTATTCTCATCATTGATGTCCATTCGTTGATTTCCTTGGTCTGAGAAGGATCAATGGAAATTCCATCCTCAGAGACAATATGGCCAAGAAAATAAATCTCTTGATCCCATAATTCACACTTGTTAAACATTAAAAATAATTCATGTCTTCTAAGAGTCTTCCGAATAATGTGAAAGTGATTTCCATGATCTTTTTAGCTTTTGGAATATACCAAGATTTCAGCAATGAATACCACCACAAAATCATCGAGATATTCCATGAAAAATCTATTCATTAGATCCATGAATATAGTGGGTGCATTAGTCAATCCAAAAGGCATTACTGTAAACTCGTAATGCTCGTACCTGGTTCGAAATGCTATCTTTAGAATTTTTTCCTTCTTCGCACACAACTGATGATATCCAGATCGATGGTAAATATTTTAAAAGTATTTAGTTCCATGAAGTTGGTAAAATAATTCATCAATGCGAGGTAGGGTATACTTGTTCTTTATTTTTATAGCATTGTTTTCCCTGTAGTCGATACATAACCTCATAGATCCATCTTTCTTCTTAGCAAAAAGGATAGGGGCTCCCCATGGAGAAACATTTGGGAAAATAAATCCCTTATTACTCAAATCCTCCATTTGTTTCTTTAGTTCAACTAATTCCACTCTGGCCATTCGATAAGGGGTCTTCGTTATGGGCATTGAACTAGGAATTAATTCAATGGAAAACTCAATTTTACATTCTGGAGGATGTCCAGGTAAATCTTTAAGAAACACTTCAACATATTCTATCACAATTGGTACATCCTCTATTTGAAAATTCCTTTCCGCACACTTGTTATTTCATTATCTTCCTACCCAATAATTGAATTTAGTTGAGCTACTAGGGGTGGATCTAGATAAGAATCACGAGGTGACGATTGTACTCTCAAGATAAGGTGTTCTTTACCATCGTCATCAAAAATCATAACCTCCTTCTTCTTAAAATAAATTTTATCATCATGGTCTGAATGAAAATATATACCGAGGATTATATAAAATTAAATCAGGGGTATATCGATGTGATCAGCAGATAAAGAAAATTTATGTGATATAATGGGGACCGATTCAAAAAACATTGTTGCAATGATAATTCCCTTAGGAGTTTGGACTAAAAACTCACTTGTTAAATAAAATTGGAAATATCGAATTTTCATAGAAAACTGGGGAAATATGAAACAATGCGATGATCCAGAATCAAACAAACCATTTTCTGAACATGAGGAAACCATTAAATTACCTACAACCACGTATTTCGGGGCTTCCACCTTCGCAGTAGTGATTTCATAATCTTGGCATTGATCCCGTGGCATTTTCTGAGGAAATATTCCTTGACACCTATGACATTCATTTGAATAATGTCCCATATCCCTGCAATTGTAGCATTGAACCTTGGTAGCGTCTTTATTTCCATTACAATCACCATCTAGATGGTCTTTCTATCCACATTTGTAGCACACTCATTTTCCTTTTACACGGGCACCAAGGTGCTTCCTTCTGCAATTATCACATGGTGGAAATTCAATTTTTCCCTTCTTTCGTGATTCCTTATTTCCTTTCCCAAAGTGCTCAGTAGATCTCTTCTTCTCTTTCTTTGATTTAAAGTCATAAGACATAGAGAATTCTCTTTATGTCTTGATAGCACATGAGACAATATCTTCGTATGATGATAAGGATTTTGATACTAACTATTGAAATAGAAATGGTTTTAACGCATCAATGGAACCATCAATATAACTTTTTGGGTTACGTATATAATCTGTAGCATGCCTCGCAAACCATGAAAAGTTCGCCTCATACATTGCGACATTCTTATCCTCCTTTTTCCTCAGACTCTGAAATTGTCTTTCCATATCCGCTCTATGGTCATGAGGAAAGTGTTTTTCTAAGAAAATTTCATTAAACGCCCTCCATTCTATATTTGATACATCATCATCTTCCATTGGGTTTTGAATCAATGACCACCATTGATCAGCATCTCCAGGGAGGCTGTAAACTTCCATGACATCCTTTTCCCTTTCAATACTCCCCAAAGCACATGATATTTTCTCTAAAGAAATTATCCATTTCTCTGTCCCTAATGGATTTGTACTCCCATTGAATGTCTGTGTTTTTTTACTCATGAAACGATCTAACATTGATCCTCTGCCCTGTGGATCTAGGTGCTCCGTACAGGTAAGGTTACTATTCATAACCTGAGTGAGTTGCCCCAGAATGGTGATAAGCTGATTAGAACCGGTTGTATCACTAACTCCACTATAATTATCTTGAGTTGGAGGGAAATCCCATTATGGAGTGCCTACATTAATATGGTTTCCATTCCTTCCACTAGGCACCATTTATACATAATGGAATAAACTAGATTAGTTTATGAATGGAAATATATAATTCCAAACTTCTAAAACACTTAACATAAATTAAACAGTTTATGGATATAATCCATAATCATAAAAAACTCCTTTAGTTGAGGAAGTATATACACATAACCCCTTAATAATGATTTGTAAAGAAAATTATAATTACACTAATCATATCCACCTGGATTATCGTAACCAAGAGTACAGAAAGGGCCATTGTCAAGCACCAGTTCCCATTTGAGTCTAGCTCAAAGAGGTGTTTTTGGGTTTTACCCCTAAGTACATCTGTGCCAGAGCCGCCTCTACCTGCTCCTATCCAGACATGGATGTATTGCTTGGAAACCTCAAAAAATCTCTACAATACAAAAATTGTAGGATATTATTCTATACTAATCCTCAATGTCTATCATAGGGCTATGTGATCTAATCAGAGTTTATCTAAATCTAGTTTCCAAGTATTTTACTAAACTTCCCCTGATACCAAATATAATTCCCCGACCCTAGTTACCTAGAGTCTGTGAATTATTACATAACATTGTCATGATCACAAGGAAATCATGTGTTGAAAGTCCGATCAGTTTAGTATTATTAGAATCAAGATTGATACATAAGTTCAACTTTACAACTTGAAGAGAAATAAAACAAAAATATATTTCATTAAAAACATTCAAGCCTCTCTAGATTATTCTAGCAGGTCACTCATAAATAACTTCTTCATAAGCTAGGGAAATGAATCATAAAAAAGTGTTGATTTCAAACGCTCAGTAAGGGTAAGTAATACAGTGGAAAATGACATTAATATTAAGCATGGTGAATAATTGAAACCACATGCCTTTACCAATAGTACACATGAATACATTTATGCAACAATATGAGCTGAGTAAATAATGAAATAATAAAACTTAATCATCGGTATTATACTAGTCTAATTACCACATGAACCATCAATATTATTTTCATAATGAGGGAATGTATAATGCCGGACTTTCTGAAACATTTTTTCAAGGCCTCGGCCAAGACCTCTATAAATGATTAAGGCCTCTACCAAAAAAATAAATAAAATTGGGAAAGGGCCTCAACCAATTCCATGTCTTGTTCTCTCATTACACCTAATGATGCATCTAGGAGATATAGCGGGCTCCACCCATCACTTACTATGTCCAATAAATTCCTCATACGAAAAGGTTTAAACAAATCATAAACATTCGTATTAAAAATAACATATGAAATGTAAATAAATTAACCATATACCATGAAATGTATAAAAATATCACATCCACAGTCAAAAATATCACAAAACCATCAATAATACTAGGAATTTTTGTATCATAATAAATCAACTTCAAATAAAATTAAAATCCATCAAAGGATTTTGACATAGACGAAATCAAAACACATTTTAGAGAAATATCACTTTCTATTTTGAAATAATTTAAGTGTCACATAATTTTAAAGAAAACATTTATTTTTAAAATAATATTATAATCTTGTATTGGGAGATTTCATGATGTTATAACAGATTAAAATAGCCGCACCCACTGTATAAGTTAAAAAAACATTCTAACCTTAAGTTTGTTGAAAATGTTAAAAAGGACCTTGTTTTGAAAACAACGGAAATATTTCATTCAAACAATTTTATAAAAAGTCAAAAAGGGTATAAATGACATTAACCAATAGTCTATTAAATATTAATAATGTTTTGGAATACATTTTTAAGAAACATGGATTTGTATGATAAAGAGGTCTCAGTCAATAAATACGTATAAACAACCTCGGATAATGAAGAGATTTTGAAAATAACCCTTACCAATTTGATAACTTATGAAACATACACCCCATGAAAGATGTATCATATAATGAATATATAAATCTACATAAATTAATGTGTATTGCACAAGGAATACAATTATGGGCAGTACATACACCACACAAATGGTAATAGTGGCAATATTGCATGAATCTCAAGGAAATAATGAGTGAGATGAAAACCACTTACCTTGTACTTTTCCTTGGACAAGGGTAGGATAATCTCCTATATAATGGTGAAATAATTGTTATTAAATTATACAAGAATAATATATATTAATATGATATTATATATGGTCTTTTAGCATTTATTTGTTAATAATATCTTAGTATTATCATCGTTTCAGGTGTTAACTTACTCATTTTATTTTATATGTTTTGTTACATAAGCCAGGTTTGTTACTGATAAGATGTATCTTATTCATATTCATAACTATATCAAGTACATAAAAATTATTTTTAATCATCAAATGAGAATTAGACTTGAATGGACATCATGGGGAATTAATCTCATCGCGTTTGTGGAGATGGTAGTCCGTACATAAGCACGAGCGACAATATCATTATTTTGATATTAAAATAATATATAATTGGATGGTATATCAAATTTAAAGAATCAATATCATTTTATATTTATTATTTACATCCATTATACTTTATTATCATACCCATCCAAATAATGTTTTGAATAACAGTTACACCATGATGTGGAGACAGTAAGCTGTGCGTACGCACGTATGGTGACATGTCATTCAAAGGATGGATAGAATACTGAATATGGTTGTACCATATTTATAATAACATCACAGTATATATAATAGGCTGGATTTATTATTTTATAAAGGAAATAATAAAGAAAGAATAGGTGGAAGAAAAAAGGAACTTGAAAGAGGGTGGTGAATTCATTACCTTTAATTCAGGTTCTTCCTTTTGATTTGATCAAAAGGGATCTGTAGTTTGCCTTTATTATCAAACTAAGGCCTCTATGTAGAGTTGAGTGATTTTGGGATGATATTTGGGCAGAATTTTACCGATACAAAAGGCTTTGAAGGTGTGAATTAGTGAGAAGGGGGAGTGACCTTTTATAAGAATGGTGAGGGAAACCTTTGAAAAAACATAAAATATTATTTTATAATAAATTCATATTCGGTTTCTAATGGTTCCAACCTGATTTATTTCGATGATAAGGTGGGGATGGGTCATAAACAACTCAACCAATAGGTTTTAGACAGGTTTGGGTTACTTTATTAAACTTTTCTTTTTGTTTTAACTCTAAGTTAATTAGATTCATATTTACCATGTCTCATTGTATTTTTATATTAAATAGATAATAAACATACTATATACATCAACGCGACCCCCAAGTGGTCCATTAATGATAAAAATATCAGTATATGAGTCCTTTGGCCGAACCTTATATTTTTAGGAATATAATATCACTTAATAATATAATATTTCTTTTAAAAACTCTTTTATGTCAATTTTGACACTATTTAATAATTTATTTTTGTTAAAGCCTTAACAACATTATTAATTATAATATTATTCATTTATTAAATCCTAACAAGTCATATTAGTCAATAAAATTTGTGGATTTCAAAAAAACATTCAAGTTATATTTATTTTAACATTTATAATAGAAATTAATTGATTCATTAATTAATAAGGAAAATATTGCATCATTATTATGTCATAAAAAAGTAATTATAAATATATTTTCATTATGTAGGATATCTTTTTAGCTTTCTAATGAATATTTATAGTAAAAAATATAACATATATAACTCTATATAAAAATTGTTTTTCTAAAATAAATATGCTTATGTCATTTTTCTGTTTAGTTTAACTTAATTAATATAATGTGTCATTATGACTTACTTGTGGCTCCATGGGGTCCCGAAGTCGACTGAAAGATGCCCATGGTCGGACATGTATCAACCAATATGGTTAGTAAACGATTTATTGTAATTTAATATTATTATAATATTATTTTTTACCCTTATTTACCGGATTTACCCTTTAACCATGGTAAATAAAAAATTTACCGAAGTAATTTTTCAAAATGACTAAAAATAAAATTTACCTATTTAAACAATTTGGACCTCATGATTATAAATATGGAATCCATTTTTATAAATTCAAAACACAATAGTTTTATAAATTAATTTAAACTTAATTCTCGTTGTCAAAACAAAAGTGTGTTTTTAAGAAATAATAACTACCAAAAGATTAAAACTTTCTTCTATCTAGTTTAAATGTGAAATTATGTCCAATGATCAAAATGAGATTAAATGGTAAAAATATAATCTTATTATACTTTAAAATCACTCATATTCATAATTTATCACTATTATTAATTTCTATTAAAAAAGATGTTTTTAATTTAAATTTAGTAATTTTCACTATTCATCAAAATATGATATTTATCAGAAAAGTAAAAAAATGCACCGTAAGATTATTTCAATATTATGAATCCAAAAATTAAGTCCATTTTGAATGATAAAATGTATAAAATTTCACAAATTGGGTATTACTATTCATAATGGGCAGTTTGATTGGATTTGGTGTGTGTTAGAACTCGAAGTTGCATACAACACACGCTACTATATTATTCAAAGAGAAGCATACCATGGAAGCATGGGGTGTTACATTCTCTCCTCCTTCAAATAATTTCATCCTAGAAATTTCTAGAATACCACCTCATGAAACGAATTGGGTGGTTCTTCATCATATGTTCCTCGAGTTCCCACGTTGCCTCTTCCATCTTATGGTTTACCCATAGATATTTTACCAGATGAGTCATCCGGCTGCTCAACACTTGTTATCTCTTATCAAGAATCATGACAGGATCTTCACAATAAGACATATTGGGTTCTAGTTCTAATTTCTCATAGGTGATTACATACATTGGTTCATGCATTTATTTTTTCAACAGTGATACGTGGAACACATCGTGAACTTTAAAGAGAATTGACGGTATTGCAAAATAGTAAGCTACATCCCCAATTCGTTCTCAAATTTTGAATGGTTCGATGTACCTGGGACTCAATTTTCCATTCTTAAAGAAACGTATAACACCAATCCATGGAGATACCTTCATGAAAACATGATCTCGTACATGAAATTCCAAATCCTTCCTTCGGTTATCGGCATTGCTCTTCTACCTACATTGAATTTCATTGATGTGGTTTTGGAATACCCTTACCTTTTCCATCATTTCCTCAAAATGTTTTGGGCCATCAAATTTTCTTTCACCAACATCATCTCAACAGGTTGGTGTGCGACATATATTTCCGTATAACACATCATATTGTTCCATCTCAATACTTGAATGGAAGCTATTGTTGTAGTAAAATTCTACAAAAGGAAAATATTGATCCCACATACCCCTAAAGTCAAGTTAGTAGGATCTCAACATGTCTTATATGGTTTGAATAGTTTTTTCGGATTGTCAGTCTATTTTGGGGTGGTAAGGAGTTCTAAAATGATGTTCAGTATCCAGGTCCTTCTGAAGACTCTTCCAGAATCATGATGTAAAACATGGATCACGATCAGAAACAATTGATAGGGGTACTCCATGAAGCCTAAAAAATTCATTAATATATATTCTTGCTAGATGTTTATGTGGTAGATCATCTCTTATAACAAGAAAATGTGTTGACTTGGTAAGACGATCAACAACTACCCGTATTTCATCATTCTTTCTAGTAGTTTTCGGTAGTCCCATGAATATATGCATCATAATATTATCCCATTTCAACTCTCGTATGGTAAGAGGTTTCCTAACTCCATCGGGTTGTTTTCTTCCAGCATTCACTTGTTCACAAACCATACATCATGACACAAATCAGAAATCTCCTTCTTCATGTTGGCCCACAAAAAATTTTCCTTCAAATCTCAATACATTTTGGTGCTCCGAGGGTGTATAGGGAAATTAAAACTATGAGCATCTCCCACCAATTCCCATTTTAGATCAGGTATATAGGGAACACAAATTCTCTTCCCAAACATCAAAATATCATCTTCATACACAAAGTCACTCAATATCCCATCATTCATAGCTTAAATATTCTTTTGAAACTCTTCATCACCGGTCTGAGAACTCATTATGATTTCTAGTAAAGATGGTTTGGAAACTATTTGAAAAAACATAGATGTTTTAGCTTCCATGGTTATTACCATAACAATCTTTACTAGATCCATATATATATGATATTTTTCAACTCTCATCTGGTTCAATATTCCATGATCCTTTCTAATCAAAGCATTTTCCACATTATTTTCCTTCCCCGAGTGGTAGTGTATCGTGAAATCATAATCCTTGAGTTGTTAATGCCATCTATTTTTCCTCATGTTGAGATATTTCTGTGAGATAATATAATTCAATCTCTTGTGATTAGTATAAATCTCACATTTTCACCATAGAGATAATGTCTCCATATATTTAAAAAAAGATTACAGCAGCTAACTCAGCATCATGAGTAGGATATTTTTGCTCATGAATTTTCAGTTGTCGTGTTGCACAGATAATAAACCTATCTTTCTGTATAAGGACACAACCAAGTCCTTTCATTGATGAATCACTATAAATAACAAACATGTCATTCCATGATGGTAGTGTCAATATATGAGCATTGACTAATCTACCCTTATGTTTTTCAAATAATTCTTCACACTATTTTTTCCAAATAAATTTAACCCCTTTACGAATGTGATTCGTTAATGGGTTAGCCAATGGGGAAAAATTCTGGATGGAATTCCGATAATAACCTAAAAAACCAATAAAACTGTGTACCACGGTTATACTCGTCGGTACTGGCCATTCTTGGATTGCCTTTGTCATAGAAGGATCAATAGAAATCCTATCCTTAGAGACCATATGTCCATGAAAAGAAATCTCCTGAAGCCAGAATTCTCACTTGCTAAACATCCCATATAATTCATGTCTTCTAAGATCCTTCAGGATAATGCCCCAGTGATTTTCATGATATTCGTAGATTTTGGTATATACCAAGATATCATAAATTAATACCACCAAAAAAATCATCGAATTATTCATTTCATACTCTATTAATAATATCCATTAATACAGAGGGTGCATTAGACAATTCAAAAGGCCTTACTGTAAACTCGTAGTGCTCGTACCTGGTTCAAAATGCTGTCTTTGAAATGTCTTCCTTCGTCATACACAACTGATGATATCCATATCGAAGTTCAATCTTTGAAACATATTTATTTCTATGCATTTGGTCAAATAAATCATCAATGCATGGTATGGGATACTTGTTCTTTATTGTTATAGCATTGATTTCCCTATAGTCGTTACATAACCTCATATGTCCATCTTTCTTCTCAACAAAAAAGATAGGGGCTACCCATGGGGAAACACTTGGGAGACTAAATACATCATTACACAATTCCTCCAGTTTTTTCTTTAGTTCAACTATTTCCACAGGGGCCATTCTATAAGGGGACTTCGATATGGGCCTTGAACCAGGAATTAAATCAATCGAAAACTCAATTTCTCATTCAAGAGGATGTCCTGTTAAATCTTCAGGAAACACATCAACATATTTTTTCACCATAGGTACATCCTCTATTTGAACATTCCTTTCCTCACAAATAGTTATTTCATTCTATTACTCCCCAATAATTTAAATATGTTTAGCTACTGGGGGTGGATCAAGATAAGAATCAGGTGTTGAAGATTCTGCTCTAAAGATAAGGTGTTCTTCATCATTATCATCAAAAATCATAACCTCCTTGTTCTTACAATAAATTTTCACATCATAATCTGAAATCCAATCCATACTATGGATTATATCAAATTCAATCATGGGTATGATGATGAGATCAGCAGATAAAAAACATTTATGTGCTATTATGGGTACTGATTCACAAAACATTATTACAAAGATACTTCCCATAGTAGTTTTGACTGAAAACTCCCTTGTTAAATATAATCATAAATATCTAATTTTCATAGAAAATTGGGAATATATGAAACAATGTGATGATCCATAATCAAATAAAAATTTACTAAACATGAGGAAACCATTAAATTAACTACCACCGCGTCTTTCAGGGCTTCAACCTCAGTAGTAGTGATTGCATAAGCTTGGCCTTAATACCTTGGACTTTCCTGAGGTAAGTTTCCCTGACACATAGTACAATAATTTGAATAATTTCCCAACTCCCAGCAATTATAGCATTGAACATTGATAGCGTCTTTCATTCTTTTAAAATCACCAGCTAGATGGCCTTTCTGTCCACATTTGTAGCACACTCCTTTTCCTTTTAGACGGGCACCAGGGTGCTTCCTTCCGCAATTATCACTGGGTGGAAATTCAATTGTTCCCTTCTTCCCTGATTCCTTATTTCCTTTCCCATAGTGTTCATCATATCTCTTATTATCTTGCTTTGATTTAAAGTCATAAGACTTAGATAATTCCTTTTCTATCTTAATATCACACGAGACAATATCTTTGTATGATGAGAAGGATTATGTAACAAATGATCGACATAGAAATGGTGTTAAACCATCAATGAAACAATATATCTTACTTCTTGGGTTACATATATAATTTTAAACATGTATCAATATCCTTTTAATTTTAGCCTCATAGTTTGTGACATTCTCATCCTCTGTTTTCCTCATACTCAAAAATTGTCTTTCCATATCTGCTCGATTGTCATAAGAAAATTATTTTTCTAAGAAAATTTCTTTAAACACCCTCCAATACATATCTGATACTGTATCATATTCCATTGTGTTTAGAATCAATGACCACCATTGATCAGCATCACCAGTGAGGCGGAAAACTTCCTTGACAACGTTTTCCCTTTCATGACTCCCCAAAGCGCGATATATTTTCTCTATGGAATTTATCCATTGATCAGCCACTAATGGATTTGTACTCCCATTTAATGTCAGTGGTTGTCTCCTCTTAAAGTGATCTAACATTGATCCTCAACGCTGTGGATCTGGGTGCTCCTTACGGGTATGGTTTTTATTCATTACCTGAGTGAGTTGTCCCAGTATGTTGATAAGCTGATCAGCACTGGTTGTATCACTAGCTCCTCTATAATTATCTTTAGTAGGTGGGAAATCCCTATATAGAGTGTGTTCCATGGTAATGTTTACATTCCTTCCACTAGGAACCATTTCTAAACAATGGAATAAACTAGATTAGTGTAGGAATCGAAATATATAATATGAAACATCTAAAACACTCAAAATAAATTCAACACTTTATGGATATAATCCATAATCATAAAGAACATGTTTTCATTGAGGATGTATATACTCATAAACACATCATAATGGTTTGTAAATAAAATGGGAATTATCCTAAGCATATCCCCCGGGAGTGTCATAACCAAGAGTGAAACAAGGCCCTTTGTCATGCACCAGTTCCAATTCGAGTCTAGTTCAAAGCATTGTTTTTGGGTTTTACCCTTACTTACATATGTGCCAGAGCCGCCTCTACCTACTCTTATTCAGACAGGGATGTATTGTTTGGAAAAATCACAAAACTATACAATACAAAAATTCTAGGAAGTTCTTATATACTAATCCTAAGACTCTATATTAGTTCTCTGTGATCTAATCAAAGTTTATCTAAATTTAGTTTCCATGGTTTGTAATAAACTTCCTCTGATACCAACTGTAATACCCTAACCCTAGTTTCCCAGAGTTGCTACATTATTACATAACATTGGATTCATCACATGGAAATAATTTCTTTAAAGATCGATCAGTTTAGTATTATTAGAAACACGATTCATTCATAAGTTCGACATTACAGATTGAAGAGAAATATAACACAAATATATTTCATTAAAAACATCCAAGCCTTCTAGATTATGCTTGCAGGACACTCATAACTATCTTCTTCATAACCTAGGAAAATGAAACATAAGAAAGGGGTGGTCTCAAACACTCAGTAAGGGTAAGTAATATAGTGGAATATGACATAAATATTAAGCATTGTGAATAATTGAAACCACGTGCCTTAACAAATAATAAGCATGAATACTTTTATGGAAAGAATATGAGCTGAGTAAATAATGCAATAAGAAAACATAATCATGGTTATTCTACTAGTCTAATGACCACATGAACCATCAATATTATTTTCATAATGAGGTAATGTATAATGTCTGACATTCTGAAACATTTTGTCAAGGCCTCGACCAAGATGTCTAAAAATGATTAAGGCCTCGACCAAAACCATAATTCAAATTTGGAAAGGGCCTCGGACAATTCTAATTCTAGTTGTCTGATGAGACCTACCGATGCATCGAGGATCTATAGTGGGATCCAACTGTCACTGACTAAGTTCAATACATTCCTCATATGAAAAGGTTTAAACATATCATAAACATTCGTATTAAAACTAGCATATGAAATATAAATAATTTAACAATAAACCATGAATGGTATAAAAATAGAACATCCATAGTCAAACATATCACAAAACCTTCAATACAGTATGGATGTTTTGTATCATAATAAATCAACTTAAAATAAACCTAAAATTCAACAAAGGATATTGACATAGTTGAAATCAAAACCCTTTTTATAGAAACATCTCTTTCTATTTTGAAATAATTTAAGAGTCAAATAATTATAAAGAAACAATTATTTTGAAAATATTCTTCTAAGATTGTACGAGAATCATTGATGATGTTATAATGGAGGAAAATAGCGGCACCCGCCATATAAGTTAAAAAACATTCTTACCATAATTTTGTCGAAAAGGTTAAAAGGGACCTTGTTTGGAAAACGACAGAAAGATTCCTTTCAAACCATTTTATAAAGAGTTAAAAAAGGGTATAAATGAATTTAACCCATAGTATAATAAATATTATAAATGTTTTGGAATAAATTTTTAAGAAACATGGATGTGGATGATAAAGAGGTCCCAGAAGATAAATTTGTATAAACAACCTTGGAAAATGAAGAGATTGTAAAATTAACCCTTACCAATTTCATAACTTACAAAAAAATACACCCCATGAAAGATTTATCATATAATTAACATGTAAATACACATAAATTAATGTGTATTACACACAGAATATAGTTATGGGAAGTACATACAACACACAAAAGGGTATAGTGGCAATATGGCATGAATCTCACGAAAATAAGGAGTGAGATGAAAACCCCTTACCTTGAATATTACCTTGGTAAAGGGTAGGTTAACCTTCTGTATAATGGTAAAATAATTGTTATTAAATTATACAAGAATCATATACATTAATATGATATCATATATGATCTTTTAACATTGCTTTGTTAATAATATCTTAGTATTATCGTCGTTTCGGTTGTTGACTTACTTGTTTTCTTTTATATGTTTTGATACATAAGTCATGTTTGTTAGGGATAGGTTGTGTATTATTCATATTATGAATTATATCAAGTCCATAAAAATTATTTTTAATCATCAAATAAGAATTATAATTAAATGGATATGATGGAGAATGAATCTCATCGTGTTTATGGAGACGGTACTCTGTATGTACGCACGAGCGACAATATCATTATTTGGATTTTAAAATAATATATAATTGGATGTTATATCATATATACAGAATAATTATCATGTTATATTTATTATTTACATCAATTATACAGAGCTATCATACCAATCCAAATATTCTTTTGAATAACAATTACACCACGACATGGAGAGGGTAAGTCGTACGTACGCACGTATAGTGACATGTCATTCAAACGATGGATAGAATTTGGAATATGGTTGTACCATATTTATAATAACAGCATAGTATATAGAAGATACTGAAGTAATTATTTTATAATGGAAATAACAAAGAATGTAGAAGTGGAAGAAGAAAGGAATTTGAAAGATGGTGGTGAAATCATTACATTTTCTTCAGGTTCTTCCTTTTGATTTGATCAAAAGGCATCTATAGGATTCCATTATGATCAAACTAAGGCCTCTAGGTTGATGTGAGGGAAGTTTGGAGGATATTTGGGGAGATTTTGGATGAGACAAAAGGATTTCAAGGTGTAAATTAGTGAGAAGGGGGAGTGCCCTTTTATAAGAGGGTGAGGGGCACCTTAGAAAAAACGTAGAATATTATGTTATAATAAATTCATATTGAGATTATAATGGCTCAAAACTGATTTTTTTTCTAGTATATGGTGGGTATGGGTTGATAAAAACTAAACCAATAGGTTTTACATAGGTTTGGTTCACATGATTAACTGTATCTTGTAGTTTATACTCTTAGTTAATTGGTCTGACATTTACCATGTCTCTTTGTATTTTTATATTATATAGTTAATAAACATACTATATACATCCAAGAGACCCAAATGTGTTCCAATAATGATACACATATCATTTTATAAGTTTTCTGGCCAATCATTAGATTTCTATGAATAGAATATCACTTAATAATTTAATATTTCTTTTAAAAACACTTTTCTGTCAATTTTGACACTATTTTATAATTAATTTTTTTTAAATCCTTAACAACATTATAAATACAAACCAAATTCATTTAAGAAATTATAACAAGTCATGTTAAGCAATAAAATTCGTGGATTTCATCAAAACTTTCAAATTATATTTATTTTTACATTTATAAGTCCAATTATTTTATTCTTTCATTAATATGGAAAATACTACATCATTAGTGTGTCATTATAAATAATTATAAATTAAATATCATTATGTATGAAATATTTTTATCTTTCTAAATAATATTTTTAGTCAAAATTTAACATATATAACCCTATGTAAATTTTTTTTGCTAAAAGATATATGCTTATGTCATTTCTGTATTTACATTAACTTAATAAATATAAAGTGTCATTATCACTTACAAGCGGCTCCATGGTGTCCCAAATTAGACCCCAGGATTCCCCTGGTCGGACATGTGTCATCCAATATGGTTAGGACACGTTTTAGGATATTTCAATATTATTTTATGATTATTCTTTTACCCTTATTTACTGGATTTACCCTTTGACCAGGGTAAATAAAATATTTACCGAAATAATTATTCAAAATGAATAATTTTTTTTCCTATATACAAAATTTTGACCTCCTGATTATAAATATGGAATCCATTTTTATAAATTTAAAACACATAACTGGCAGAAATTAAATTAAAATTAATTCTCGTTTCCAAAACCAATGCGTGTTTTTAAGAAATAATAACTATCAAAAGATTAACACTTACTTAAGTACAATGTAAATGTGAAATTATGTACAATGACCAAAATTGGATTAAATGGTAACAATATAATCTTATTATACTTTAAAATCACACTTATTCATAATTTAACACGAATAATTATTTTGATTAAAAAAGTGGTTTTTAATTAAAATTTAGTAATTTTTAGTATTTATCAAAATATGAAAGTTATTAGAAATGTACCAAAAATTCACCCTAAGATAATTTCAATATTACGAATCCAAAAATTATGTCCATATTGACTGATAAAATGTATAAAATTTTTAAAATTGGGTATTATTATTCATAACAACTAGTTTGATTGGTTTGGGTGTGTTTTAAAACTCGAATTTGTGTACAACACACGCTAATGTATTATTCAAAGTGAAGCGTACCATGGAAGCTTGGGGTGTTACAAGATGTCATTAAAATTAAATTCACGTTACAGTAAAAAATTATGAAAATCGATGACTTATTATTATAATGCATGGTATGAACTCTTAGGCATTAATTTTCTAAAGCTTCCGACAAATTAAAAAAACAAAATGACTTCTCATTGTGATTTTTCATAGCAATTAAAATACAAAAAACCATTGAATCATTATTTCATAATTATAGTTCTATATTATATTAATTTAAAAATTCCCCATAATAAAAATATCTAATATATCATCAAAGTATTTATCCTCGTTTAAATTCTTTTGATCAATGATGATTTGTCTGATGAAGTCTAGCATTTGAGGAGTTATCATAGTTAGACTGTATCTAATTGATAATTCACATCCACAATTAGATGAATTAGTTTCATTAAAATTATTGTGAGTGTGAAACCCTTATTTAGATTTAAACAATAATTATTACTTTTTCTTATAAACCAATTGATGATATAAATATTTTTATTATAGTTATTGAATAATTTATTGTCTTTCAATTAACTTATAGATCTAAATACCTCCCATTTTATCTTATTCACAAGTCCCAATAATCTATATATATATATTCATCAAAAAACATATCTACCTCTGATTGATCGGTGGTATACCATGTCTGATGGAACAGTGTCGATAGAGAAATCATTATCACATTTTCTCTATAGATTTTGATTGATCCATTTGAGTAGTTTATTCAGAGAAATAGATAGTCTGATGGATCATCTCATCTATTGGATATAAGATCAATGCTTTAGTAATACTCCATCTTTAGAAACTTCCAAACACCCCAATCTTAGAATAATTGGTCATCCATTGACGGTCACTCTAATAACCAGATACTAGGAGACATTGACATTATTTTTTTGAAATTTTCTTCTTATATTCATTTATTCTTCAGGACATTGATAACATTCAAATCATCATTACATCATCTAACATAATGTTCTGAAAAAATATTATACCCATTTCCTTAATAACACATACATAAAATATTTTATAGATAAATTATTATATTTTTGAAATAATCAAACATCAATCCATTTTTATAATTTGTATGGATACATTCAGACTCTGATATAACTTTTCAAATAGATTGAATCATACATTCCATAACTGAGGTGATTCTGATGAAAACTTACATATCCTCAGTAGAAATTTTTGATAAATGGAATTTATTATTTAATTTTCATCCAATCTTCTGATTCTAGTGAACATTTGTTTCAATCCCAAAAACATATAAAGTAAGGTGATTTCTATTCATGACAAAAAACGAAAGAATAATAAGCACAATGTTCATCATTATCAAAAAAACATACATATTTTTTTTGGTACTAATAAAATTCAATAATTTTATTGATTAAGTATTTTATTAATTATATTATCATTATAATAATCCTTAAACAATTATGATTTTCTAGTGGTTTTTCTATCAGGATTCGAAGAAACATGTTGAATTATTCAATGAAAAATGATACAGTAACAAATTTGTCTTTTTAGAAAACACAACATTATGTGAGTATAACTATTAACATGTCCATGATGTTTAAATAATAGTGTTTACATTGGATGTATTTTTTATGGATAAATTAAATCATATATTATCAATGCTCCAAAAATATATTATTAACTTCTTGAAAAAGTAGTTTATATAATCATAGATTAATTTAATGTATTATTATACTTAAGGATAATATTTAGAAATTTGAAACATTGATATTTGAAGAATTCATGACTTAATTTGTTTTTTATGTTGATCATGGTATTAACATGTTTGTAATGGGTCATTAAGAACCACATCATATTTTGTGGGGGAATAAAATATTGATTTTTTGAAATTTCTTCTGAATTTATGTTCTATGAATTTTGTCTAAAATATTTTAGATGAATATTAATGTTTAAAATTTATTTAATGGATTAATTTTAACTTTGGGTGTTATTAGATAACTTTTGATGGCCACTTTGGTTTTGGGAGATATTTAGAGATAGAAAGATAGTAATGAAACTCTTTTAGAAATATTAGGATCCGTTAGGAGTTAATTTTAGAGTTTCAAGAATAATATATTAATTTTTCTATATTCATTTAATTGAGTAAGAGAAGATGCCAAAATTGATAGGATCATAATCAGTAGATGAAATTATGATCAGAAAATATATTGATATCAATAATGTGTAATTACTAAAAATGTTAAATATTGAAATAATTCCTCATTATTAAGAAAAGGATCTTGAGACAAAAATGATATCATTTTAAGTTAATATTTTATGAATGAAATTGTATTTTAAATCAGCATATATTAATTGTTTTGAGGTCCTTAAAATTCTATTGTTTATTCAAATTATTTTTATCAATGACATGTATAATTCTCTAAAATTAGTTATGCTCTTCTTGCATGCCCATATCATCGCTTCCCACTATTGATATCGTAATTGGAATCCTAGTTCTGTGTTATTCTTTATGACCTTAAAAATTCATTTTATATCTTATCATATGGATGTTTTTTATCCCTATTTACAATATGGGTTTCCAAGAAAGGTATTTTAAAATTCCAAACCCTTAATTTTTTAGGGATTGAATAAATTTTGCGGTCACAATTTATTTAAGGGAGGTTGAATATAAAACCATGAGATTTTAAAAAATGAACATCATATTTGATAGAACACAATAAATGAAAAAAAAATATCACAATATAATTTTTTTCCCTAATAATTTTTTATATATTTCATTGTATATAAATTCAATCTATTCGATAACATGTAGTGCATGTGAGGGAGGGTTTAAATGAAATGTGCCACCGTATTAACATTTTTATATTTAAGCATGAAATTATTAAAATTTCCATTATGATCATGGTTATGAATTTAAATTATAAAACATTTATAATTATGAATTTTTCATATGTATAAATTAGAAATATATTTTGAACCATTTGAATGGGAATGATATGTTTTTTTGAAAAAAAATGTATTTTTTAAAGGTTGTTTAGTCACACATTGAGATCATAATTTAAAATAAAATTTTACAGATTTGAAATAAATTAATTTTTTAAATAATTAAATTAATTATTTTAAATTTAATACAAAAAGTAAAAATTGTGAATTTTTTTATTTTTCAAAAATAATTAAATTTTCAGTGAATAGTAAAATATTCTAATTTTTTAAAATCTATTTTATTTAAAATAAATTATGTAATTTAAAATAACCAGTATTATTTGAATTTTAATTATAGTTATATTAGTATTATTTATTAAAATTTCAATTAGAAATATTTTTTTGAAATATTTTGTTACAAAAAATAATTTCAAAAAAAAATTTTGCGTACAAAAAATTATTTGTTAAATTTATATTACTTATGTTTTAATTTTTTAACTTAATTTTTGTATGAATGTTCATATAATTTTCCAAACAAGTCAAGTTTTGATTTTACTAAAAAGGTGAATGGAATCATTTTTTAACATATAATACATACACACAATGTACTTCAATAATGAAAAAATGTTGTAAATCCTACATTGTATATTTCATAGGTTATTTTAGAATAAAAAAAATATAAAAAATATTTTTTGATCATGTATTATTAATAATAATTTCATAGTTAAGAAGATATATTCCTTCGAAAAATCAATTCACATTTTAATGGTATTTATATCAATCAAAGACCTCAAAAAATAATTATAATTATGATACAAGGGGGATATATTTTACTGATATTAACCCTATAATTTCACAATATGTTAGATGATCAGTTTATCTACGAAAGTAATATTTTGATATCATTCTCCATATCACTATGAATTGTTTATACCTCATTATATTGATTGTGAAATGTGATAACATTTCATATGATATTTTTTTAATATGATTTTTATGTTAAATATGCTTCAAAATTTATATATGAGGAAAAAATGGTGTTAGTATGTGATGGGTGGGGCCCTTAATAGCCCTTCAATGCATTAGTGCGTCTCATAATGTAATCTAGACTGGGTTTTTGGTTTAGAGCAAACAAATTGTGTAAAATTTCTTGGAATGAGTCATTGATGAAATAGTTATGA
Source organism: Viscum album (assembly GCA_963277665.1). NCBI lineage: Eukaryota > Viridiplantae > Streptophyta > Magnoliopsida > Santalales > Viscaceae > Viscum > Viscum album. The sequence continues at coordinate 1,488,432,289 of OY728129.1, forward strand.
TGTAAAAAATTTTGAAATCCCTCATTATGATATTAGTCATTGATGTAGCTATGATTATTTTATAAGATCAAATATACGTTCAATTGTTTCAAGATCATGTGATTATATATTTGAAATTTTTTTACCGTTATTTATTCCTTATATATTATGATCTAGTTATTTATTAAATTCAACGTTTTTTAGTTACTTAACATACCATATTGAAAGTAATTTATTTAGTAACTTATTCTGGGGTACTCATACTGTTAGGTCCACAGGGCTGAATACCCTAAGAGGGGGTGAATCAGGGTATTACTAATTTAAAAATTAAGGTAGTTCTGATATTGTTTCACTGTTAAGACAAACACTCTTCTCTCTCTTTCCCGTTGCACAATATAAACAGATAGTAAAGAATTCACAGGACAAAGAAATGTTTACTTGGTTCGCCCTCACTGGGATATGTCCAATGATCATACACCAGCAATGTGCCGATGTACCAAATCCACTAGAAGCGCACAACTGTTTACAAAGATCGGGCTACATCACTTCTATGCCCAGGCTCACTGCCTTTACAAGGTTTAGGGTTAGCTCATTAATTTCCCAAGGGTCACACCCTGTCTCTCTCTCTCTGACTAACTGCTGGTGGAGAGGATCACCTTCTTCCACTTCCGATGCTCACACCTCTAGAAAGGATCCACTTAATGTTGATAGACATGTATGTCTCTTCATTATCACTAATGAATACATCCTATGTTTTATGTGGATGCTCAATTGAAGCCCAACATTCACCTATAGATGAAACTCACTTTTCACCAAAGGTATCCGGAAACCTTCCAACTTCCACACAGCCCTGAGTCAAATCCAGAAATCAACCATTCTTGGAACCCTTCTCAAAACCATCGCTCATGTCTCGGCATGCAAGTCACAACTGGAGCACAATTCCACATATGTCACATACTCGACATTACCTTATTCAATTCCAAACATGCATGACACACTTCCTTCCTCACCCAAACAATTTTGGGCACGCAACAATCACCTGGCATGCAACCCCCACCTGCACGACCACACACCACTTGCGCGACCACCACAAATGCGCGACAGGAGATCTGATTTTTTCTAACTATAGAACTCATGTATAATGAAGAGGGTGATGAGTATTTATATTCATTTTGACACCCAACGCGACAGCGCGCATGTCTCCCCTCGGCGCGCAGGTCTCGGCACACAGGTCTCTTCCCCTACAAGTCACTTTGGCGACCCACGTACAAACTTGTGTGACCCTCTTTACATTTCCATATATTGATGTTTTGATCTTAAAAAACATATGGCGTGAAAGTTTTCAATCCTCCTAGGTACCGGCACACAATTCACTTTCGGCGCGCAGGTCACTTGCGTGACCCACTCAATACTTGCGCGACCCTAATCCCATTTCCGTTTTTCCATGTTCTGATCTTGAAAAACACTAGGCACGAACGTTCCTTTCCTTTAATTACACGGTGCACATGCCTCTTTGGCAAAACCAATTTTCTCCATTTGTCGATTTTCAGGCCCAAAAATTTGGCAAACACTTGAAAATAGTGTCACCTTGTATCTTCTCTTTTCGTACCGCCTCCAGATCATGCATTCCTTTTTCGACGTTCTTGAATCAAACATGGATCGTTAACCAATGATAATGAACTCAACATGCCACCATGAAATCCATTTTTCAAAAAACATTGTATTTCATAGTTTTCTTTGTCAAAAATCACAACGTAGATGTTTACTTTGTCAACAAACACAATCAACTCAAAAAAAATTCAATGATAAATTGAGTGCTTTTTCCAACAATATCCCCCTTTGGGTTTGTTGAAAACTCTTCCATAAAAAGATACATCATTTACTCTTCAGCCAAAATTCTCCCAAATATGAATCTTGATAGCGATAAAGTATTTACTCAACACATAATCTAATCCCACATGAGCAATTCTTGGCCTGAGAAACAAGAGTAAATAAAAAGTTCATCAATGAATCACATCCTCTCTGACACCCACTGTTGACACCAGACTGATACCAACTTATTGGAAATATTCTTACCGCATTCCAATACCATTCTTCTTATTTTATCACAATCCTCACCGTAATATCTATTCTTTGATTGATCACTTCAAGCATCATCAGATTTAAAATTCTTCCTCTATCTCATTATACTCCTGTCAACTGCAACAAATCCTCTTCATCACTATTTCATGTGTTGTCCAAGCTAAGATCGGGCTAATCACTTTGAACCAGCCTCAAACTCCCCCTCTCTGGCTGCTCCACCTGTCATCTTCTCCCCATATCAATCATGATTTTTCAAATTGCCACACTGTCTCCCCCTTGAACAATCACTATTTTCTCCACCTTTGTCAACGAACCCAAAGTTCACTCTTTTGTAGTCTGTAACATAGTAGAGAAAACATATGAGTAAATTAGGGAAAAAAATCATACCTTGGGCAGAAGGGGTTCCACATCCACACTCTTTTATGTGTGGGGAGTCGACTGTCATCCTAAAGCTAGTCTATTCCTTTGAAACACTTCCTTGGATAAGGCCGTCATTAGAATATCTGCAACCTGTAGCTCTATAGGCACATACATCAACTTCACAATCCCTTGCTCCACCTTCTCGTTGATGAAATGATACTTTATCTCAATTTTCTTTGTCATTGAATGATGTACGATATTTTTGATGATATTTATAGCACTTGAGTTTTCACATTGGATTCCGATCAGAGACATCACTTCTGCTTTAATATCTCAAGTTGCTAGTTCTTCTACAATAAATGTGTACATGCTTGAGTGGCTGCAATATACTTAGCTTCCACGGTGCTCAATGAAATGAAATCTTTCTTCATGATTAGCCAAGAAATACACACTCCACCAAAATAGAAAGAACCTCCTGACATGGATTTTCTATCATCTGCTGATCCATCCCAATCTGCATCTGTGTAACCTAATAACACTGATTGAGATTTTTCATTATACATCAGACTGAAATCCACAGTGCCTTTGATATACCGAAGTATTATTTTCACTGCAAGCATATGGATTTCCTTAATATTATTCTATTATCTTTCTGCTTGACATGTGGTGAACACAATATCAGGCCTTATTGCGGTCAAGTTCAAAAAACATCCAATAATTTTCTTGTATTATGTGCTATTAACTACCGCGCCATCCTCATCTTTTGATAATTTACCCGGGTAGCAATCAGAGTTTTTATCTCCTTGTAATTCTCCTTTCCAAACCTTCTTAAAACCTCCATGGAATATTTGGATTGAGATATGAATGTTCCATTCCTTCCTTTTGTGTCCTATAGAAAATCAAAAACGCTGGCCCTCCAATCAATGACATTACATACTCATTTTTCATGAATTCGGAAAACTTTCTGCACTGAGCTTCATCTGATCCACCAAATATTATGTCATTGAAATAAACCAACAATATCAACATTTGAGTAATGGTGTCACTGAAATAGAGATTTTAATCAACTCCCCCATGCTGGAAACCAGGCCTCTTAAAGTACTGATCATGCCTTGAATACCATGCTCTTGGTGCTTGTTTCATCCCATACAATGGCTTCTTCAGCCTGCAAACATTGTTCTCATACTCATAAATGAGAAAACCATCTGGATGCTCAATAAACATCTCCTCTTCCAGAACTCCTTTCAGGAATAAATATTTTAAATCCATCTAGAACACCTTGAACTTTCTTTCCACTACTATGGAAAAAAATAATTTGATTGTCTCCTGCCCGGAAACTAGTGCAAATGTCTCACCAATTTCAATACACTCAATTTGGGAGTATCCTTTTCACACCAGTCGTGATTTGTTTGGAATCACTATGCCATCTTCATTCATCTTGTTACAAAAGATCCATTTAGTCCTGATGACGTTCTTATTTGGTGGCCTTGAAACAATCTCCCATGTCTGGTTCTTCTCAATCTGATCAGGTACTTCATTCATAGCTGGAACACAGTTTTCATCATCAGCTGCATCAGAAAAACATTTTGTCTTTAACTGAGATAAAAAAAATGTTTTCTGTAGTGATTTCATTCTTCGAGTCTGAACTGGATATGTCTGATCACCAATGATATTTTTCCTATCAATTTATGCTCGACTCTTGTCTTCCTTGTAGACACAGACTTGACACTTTTTGTTCATCATCTGTATCTTCATCTGAGTCAGCCTCTTCCACTTCTACTCCCCCTATGTAGCTTACCTCATCATCACATTCATCCAGAAATTATTCAATAGGTTGTTGAGTATTCTGTTCATTTTCAACTATTGTGACATCATTGCTCTCAACTATTTTTCCTAGCCTTTTTTTGAATAATTTATATTTTTTTTATTCCCTGAGTATCCATGGAATATCCCCTCATATCCTCATGACTCAAACTTGCTGTTATTTTCTTTGTTGAGAATGAAACACTTACTCCCAAAGATTCTAAAGTATTTCAACATTGGATTCTTTCCATACCACATTTAATACGGAGTCTTCCCTTCCTTCGGACACAACATAGACCTATTTGAAATATAGACCGATGTCAAAACTGCCTCCTTTGAAAATTTCCCTGGTTGGTCCTTTTCAATAAGCATCATTCAGGCCATGTTTTTGATAATCCAATTTCTCCTCTCAACCACTACATTCTATTGGGGAGTTCTTACTAATGATACTTGATGTCATATCCCATGTTACTGGAGATAGTCGTCAACTTGACTGTTTGTGAATTCTATACCGTTATCTATACGAAACATCAGATATTTCTGCCCAAGAATCCTTTATGATTACCTCCTATACTGAATTATGCAACAAACAACCTCTGTCTTATGGGTAATAACAAATACCAAGTCCATTCTGCTATAATAATCTATGAAAATAACATAGTACCTTTTCCCATTTATAGCTCGTGGTGAGATAGGTACAGATACATCAGCATGCACTAATTCGAGCACTCTTGTTGATTTCTGTTCCTTTGTCCTGTATGTATTTCTGATGATCTTCCCTTGTTAGAAAGCATCACACGTATTAGTGCGATCACGTGATAGTTTGGGTAGGACTCTAGTAGCATCATTCTTTAACATATATTCCATGGATGGTTGGCATAGATGACCAAGTCGCTTATGCCACAGCGGGTTTTCATCCTCTCTGTATAAAAGGAACGCATCTTCTTCCCCACCTACAAGGTAAAGATTTCACTTTTTTCATTTTCCCTCTAGAACAAAGTCTACATATATTCCTTCCACAACACACATCTTCTTGGTAAATCAGATAGAGTTCCCATAGTCACATAGTTGACTGACACTGAGTAGGTTCTGACTGAGACCCTCTAATACCAAGACATCAGCATGTCTCATCTCTTTTCCCCCAAAAATGGCCTTGCCTTAGCCAAAAATATTCAGGACTTCATCGTTTCCAATGTTGACAACTCCTTCTTTGTCATATATTATGCATGTAACACGATCCTTATTTCCTGTCATATGAGATGTGTAACCACTATCAAGGATCCACACACCAGTGCGATGTAATTCCTTTAGGGAAATTTCATCCACCACAGACTTATCATTTGTCTTCTCCGTGGTCCATATTTTTTCCTTCACACTCGGCATTGATTGAGACTTCTGTTCTTTCTCAGAGTATGATGGACCAGCATCATCTTGCAAATCCGCAAATCTATTCTGCATTTTTAAATCATCTGTTGTTTTATTGATCTGCTACATGTCAACATTTTGATTCTGCTTTATCACATTTCACTGTATGGTCAAAGTGCAGTACCTATCCATGTGCCCAAATCCTCCGCACAAAAAACAGTGTCCTCTGAAATATGTTCTAGAAAACTGTTCTCTGTTTGGCTGTGACCTTTGTTATTGTTCCATTCGATATATCTTAGATATAGAACACACATACTATGAATGTCCCATCTTTCCACAACAATAACACATGATATAAGGTTCATTCCTTTATGTTACTTCAACACTATGATTTTCACCTTGGGATCTCTTAATATTCTGATTCTACATTGTGCCCAAATAAACCATCAATATCGGGATGGGTGTTTGCAGTCTGACTTCATTTTCCACAGATTTTTTCTTCTAATCAAGCCCTGAATCAACCTTGACGTATGAGCTCAATTGCTTATTTTTACATGTTGAACTATTAGGCCCCTCTTTCATATTTTCAGTCTTCGGAATAACCTGCATTCCCATGAATGTGTTGGGAATCATGGGTTTTTCCGGGTCATTAACATTTCTCCACAGACCGACAACTTCTTCTTCATGCTCTTCGATACGCTTGATTTGATCATTCAATTTTCTACTCAAGCCATCGATATAACATTTCTATTCTTCAACCATGAGCTTATACTCAATAATTGATTCTGAGTTCTCTGGTGATGATAACTTGAGTTTCTCCATTTCTTTAATTAACTCGGTCTTCTCTTCTTCATGTTGCTGCATATAGAGTTTGGAATCACGAACAGCTATGTTAGCATTCATGGTTTCTCCACTCCAAACATATATCTCCTCAAGAGCAGCCTCTAACTCTGCTTCCATATATATTCTTCCTTCCACTTATTATTCTTCATCATCACCTTCAGTTTCAATCTTTTCCTGAGAAATACTAACGACTGCCACCATATCATTTTCTCCATGATCTTTTCAGTTCTCTATCTCCTCAACCACCTCGGCTTCAGACTCTTCTAAACTGTCACATTATTTTGAAAGGAGATTTTTCTTCTTAATGAAATTTCTCATTATCTGTTTCTTGACATTCCCATTGGCAGATGAATTCTTCTTGGAAATTTCGACTTTGTCGACATCATTATCTTCTTGTAACATTATGGGACACCATGCTGCAATATGAACAACCATTCCACATCTATAATAGGCTAGTGGAAGTTTTTATTTAAACTTTTTGTTTCCTCTTTGATGATTTTAGGAATGGAATGGCATTACTTCATCTGTTTCTTCTTATTTTTGAGAGTCTTCGATGGTGAGATTTTTCATGGTCTTGAATGCCACCACATTGGGTTTCCCCTTTTCCATAGAATCATTATCATCGTTTATGATTTCATATACAAAAACTGTGTTGTGTAGGTTATCCAATGTTAGCTCTTTTGGATCTTTATCTTCACGCACTAAATCTTTCAGATTCAACCAAGGAGGAAGTTTCCTCAAGATACGCTACAAAATTTTTATGTCTTCAATAACTTCTCTAATACCTAACATGTCTTCCACTACAACATTTACCATATTAAAGAATGCATCAACAGACTCATCCAGGTTCGTTGATAGATGTTCATAATTGTTCCACAACACTTGTAGCTTTTCTTCTCTGACCTTTGTATCCCCTTCATATGTATTCAATAACTCTTCCCACCTGGTATGTGATGTTTTTCAAAAAATCACTTTTGTATGTACAGGATTGGATAGGGAACCCCCTGAGGAATTTATTTCATTTCCATCAGCATCCAACTCTCTATGCCCAGCTTCTAATAATGCACCACTTTTAATATCTGCTGTTATATCATGCATTGCTGCTGTAAACACATCCATTCCTAATGATCATAAGTAGTGTTGCATATGATTCTTCTATATCAACAAATTTTTCATGTCGATGATTGAGATCCATTAATGATTAGTAACCTCCATTTGAGAGAGAATCACAGCTATTAACATTTCCCTATGATACCAATTTTTTGTTCTTCAAATCTGAATACCCGGAGAGGGGGGGGGGGTTAATCAGGGTATGACTAATTTAAAAATAAATCTCATTCTGATCTTGTTTCGCTATTAAGACAAAAACTATTCTCTCTCTTTCCCATTCCACAATATAAACAAAAAGTAAATAATGCACAGGACACAACAATTTTAACGTGGATCACCCTCGCTGGGATACATCCAAGGAGCATAAACCAGCAATGTTCCGATGTACCAAATCCACTAGAAGAACACTTCTGTTTACAAGGGTCGGTCTAGATCATTTCTATGCCTATGCTCACTGCCTTTATACAGTTTAGGGTCAGATCACTGATATCCCAAGGGAAACTCCTTGTATTTCTCTCTCTGGCTCACTCCCAGTGGAGAGGATCACATTCATCCTCTTCCATTGATCACAGCTCTGGAAAGGATCCACGCATAGTTTATAGACCTGTAGGTCTCTTCATTATCACTAATGAATACATCTTCTGTTGTGTGTGGATGTTCAATTAAAGTCCAACATTCACATGTAGATGAAAGTCACTTTACACTAAAGGTATCAGGCAATCTTTCAGCTTCCACACAGCCCCGAGTCACTGCCGAAAATCAACCATTCGTGGTTCCCTTCTCAAAGCGGGCACGCATGTCTCGGAGCGCAAGTCACAAATGGAGCACAAGTCCACCTCAGTCACTTGCGCAACACAACCATTTTCAACTCCAAACATGCATGACACACTTCCTTCCTCACCTAGACGGCCTTGGGCACACAACTATCACATGGCACGCAACCTCCACTTGTGCGACCACACACCACCTGCGCGGCCACCACACCTGCGCGATGAGAGATATGATTTTCTCTAAGTGTTGAACTTATGTAGAATGCGGAGGGGTCGACCTGTATTTATAGGTATTTTGACAACCTGTATGACGGCGCACACATCTCCCCCTCAGCGTGCAAGTCTCTCAACGTAGGTCCCTTCCCTTCCAAATCACATGCGCGACCCACTTCCAAACATGCGTGACCCTTTTTACATTTCCATATTTTGAAGTCCAAATCATAAAAAACATACGGAACATAAGATTCTAATCCTCTTAGGAACCAGCACGCAAGTCCTTTCTCAGCGTGTAGGACACTTGAACGACCCAATCAATACTTGCATGACCCTTAACCCTTTTCCATATTTCCATGTTCTGATCTTGAAAAACACTTGGCGCGCAAGTTCCTTTCCTTCAGGTACACAACGTAGAAGTCTATTTTTGTACTTCCTCAACATCATCCACTCCTTTGTCGACATTGTTGAATCAAACATGGATCATAATCCACATCTCTTGAAACTGACATACCACCATGAAATCCACATTCTCAACAAATTTGTATGTCATAGTTTTCTTTGTCAACAATCACAAAACATATTATTACTTTGTCAACAAACACAATCACCTTATAAATGATTCAATGATACCTTGAGGTATTTTTTCCCAACAAATACCCTTACTGATATTTTTATCCTACCACATTATAATGTTTTTCCAAAGGATTATTAGATGTTTAATATGCTGGAAATGTAGGGTTATTAACAATGAAATAGTGATTCACTTGAAGAAAATAGTATATTATAGTTAATGTTTTCAATTATAATGTGATATTCATGTATGTATCTTGTATAAGATGACTATTAAAATTTATGGTACTTTTCTGTGTCAATAATTTTATTTTATTTCAATCTAATAATGTAACCACTGACTCTAGAATATTACCATTTGGGTTTATATTGAGAGTTTTTATAGATTAAAGGATTTTGTATGTTGTAAAAATTAATCATTATTTTTCACTTCCAGTCATTAATAATATGATTGATCTTCATGAAGTGAATGAATTGAAATATTTCATTAATGGATAATCATGATATATCCTAGTGGTTACAGATCAAAAAAATATTCCACTATATTTAGGTGCATAAATTGAATGCTTCATTTAATGATAATTTATTTTAGATAATGTTGATTGATTAAAAATTTTTGTAGTTACATGATATAAAAATTCACCAAAATGGTTGATAATAGTATTGAGATATTCATGGATACAATGTGGCTATTGTTTCAATATTTAATTAGTGATTATAAAATATTATAGTGTTGTAGAGGACAAATGTCAAGAAAAACATGGTCATGAATTGGGTTGAATAATATTTTAAGGTATAATATGGGATTGTTCTTGAAAATACGATTTATATTGAATTAATTCATTTAGATAATACCCAGGAAGTAGTGATTTCTAATCTACTACCATCCATATTAGTTAAAAGTTATGTATATCCTCAGGCTAGGAGTTTTCTTGTATGAGGATTATCTTGGATTTTTTAATAATTATTGATCTATTTATTCCTTTCTTAACAAAGAATCTACATTCTTGTTTGATCATAAATTAATAAATGAATTAATTTTTCTAAAATATAAATTCATCATTGAACTCACCAAATAATCATTGTATTGGATAATTCCAATTTTAGTTTTTATGTGATTCTATTTTATTTTCAATTAACATTATGATATTAAAAATAAGGATCATTTGGAATGAAAATATATGTTAAATAATAAATACATAAATTATATACCAAATAAATTACTACAATAATTAAAAATAAATTTTTTTATATTTCTATGACATAGAGTAGTGGATACTGCACATGATTGGTTTAAGAGATATAGTATCCACTGACAATTCAACACAGAATTATGTAATGATAAATAATGATACAAAACCTAAACCCATTAGGTGGATGTTACTACTATTGGAGATTTAATTTTAAATTAAGGAATATAAATGAGTTAAAGACCATGACATGTATCACATATCAGGAATTGGTGGAACAAGATAAGTATATCATGAATCCATATGGATATCATTACTTGATGAACATTTTTATTAAATGGAAAACTTATCAATTTATATTGTATTATAACTTGGATGGATGTTTAGTCATAATAATAATTCCAAAAACATTCAAATATAATAAAATATGTTATTCATGGTATATGAGACGGACTATTATTTCAAGAATATATTTACATTATTTGGGAAGGAGATAAAATAATTAAATGTTACATTTTAAAGGAATAGATAACTTATATTATTAGACACTTTCATTATTTTCCTATTGGAAGAGATCATGGGGGTGAAAAGAAATGTGTAATGTTATATATATATGGATTTTTTGTCTTATATTATTTAATGATGTCAAATAATTATTATTGTCTTGTGATTGTGTTTTATAGAAGAGGGCTATTGTGGAAAAAAGATGATATTTTTAAAATATTTTATTTTGGAGGTAGATGTTTTTTTCTCTTTTTTTGGACTTCACATTATAAAAAAATACATAAATCAAAATAGAATTAGTAAATTTCAATGGTAGTATGTATCCTTTCCTATTGAAGTTGTTTATTTAAAATGAAAAAATGTTTAAATGTGGAAATATTTATAGGGTTAAATATTTACAATCCTTTCAATGTGACAATTTATATAATAAGTAAAATTTTGGTCATTTTCAATACCATTTATTTGAGATATTAATAGATAATTATGATTACAATCCAAAGTTATAAACCAAATACCATCCTCGGATCAGTGGATAATGTTTTTTACAAAAAACCATAAAATAAAAGTTTTAAAGAACTCTTAAAAACTATATAAACAATTTCAAAACTCTTATAGGGGTGTCATTTTACTAGTTTGTGATTAGAAAATAATATAACTAAATATAGGAAATTTTGAGTGGGGAATGTTTTTCTATTAACGGATAAAACTAAAATGAAAATGAATTAAGGAATATGATGATTGTACATTTGAGTAACTTATGTAATTTAGACGTGAATTATATGAAAATATTTCTATATGAATTGATATTTTCTTGATCCTCGCTTTAATTATATATAATTTAATGAGTGGAAACTATGATTTTTTTAAATTCATGAATGAATATTTTAACAAGGATATACAATCTATGGAGTCAATAGAAATTCATGTGTTATTGGGTTTTACAAATGAATCAATTTAGACTACATGAATAGTATAATAGATATCTATTGTGATCATAAGAAAATTGAATTCATATATCAAATGTGGATATCAAATATATTTGATCACATCATCATTGGAAGAATGAGTTTAATAGAATTCTAGAGGAGAAATATAAACTAAGTTTTTTTAAGAGAAAAATAAATTTGAAGAGTTTACATTCACTCATGTGTTTTCAATATAGAATAATTCATCCCTATATTTTCTATTAAATAAAAAAAATTAAATATTTTGGAGACTTGGGTGGATTTGAAAAATTGTACTGAATTTTATTTAATCACTCACAAAATATACGGATAAAATTATACATTCCCACAAATTTATAATTATTAACACTATTTGGATCTGATGCATTTAACATTCTTATTTATTATTTTTAACATTATATAATAATGGGTACAAATAATATTTAGTTTAAATGTAATTTTTCAATATTTTTTATTTAAAACTAATATAGAAAATAATTTAAATTTAGGTTATCTAAAGAATTAAAATAAATACTTCATCTACATATAGAAAAAATTTATAATATATTATTATACTAAATGGCCTAAAACAATATTTGAACATTGTTTTTCTTAATAAATATCATCATTATTTAATTTTATCATAGTTTTTCATAAAATATTGACATTAAAACCTAATTAATTCCAAAAAAAATGTTTCTAAAATTATATTACACAACTCTTTTAACTAGAAATACAGTATAATATACAACATATATAGTACATATAAATATAATGATAACATTACTATAAAATTGTTAACATTAATAATGCTCATACAATGATATTTTTGACATACATACTTAAATTAATAATGATCATATAATAGTATATAATTAATATGTGATAGTGGATTATATTAAATATTGATTGTGATAATATATCATCAAAAAATATATAAACAATAAATGTCATAAAATTAATAATACATCATCATGGTTTAAATTATAATAGTTTTATTGGAACTAATCATGTTGAAATATAAGTCCATTATAATTGAAAGGATATAAAAATAAATATTAAACAATAGTAACCACATTCAACACTTCATATTTTATAATAACGGTTTAGTTAGGAAAAAAAATTTGAAATAATAAATTATACATCATTATATAATAGATAACAACAATAAACTAATATAAAACTGACATGACTACATTGGGGAATAATTAATTTTATATTTTTTCTGTGTAGAAAAATAAACCATGTTAAACACATTCCCTAACATGTTGTTTTTACATATATTATTTAGAAAACATTATTGAACATGAAAATTTTGTGTTTATTAAAAAAATTACTTATATGAAAACATGTGAATTCAACAAATAAAAAATTATTTCAAGAACATCACAATGTAAATAACATAACTAAAATGGTGTGAATTCATAAAAAAACAATAAACTTAAAAAAATATAAACTATAATATAAAATTTATAGTATTAATGAAATTATAATTATTATTATTCAATAATAAAAATATTCTTCAAATTAATCATTGAGTGGAAGAAAGCAATACACAATGACAATATTTCCCAATATTTTAGATATTTATTTAACTCTAGTAGCATTCTCTACGTATTGTATAACCATTGATATGTATTTTTGATCTATGAAACAATAAAAAAGTGGCCTAATTTTGTATAAAAATATTGGGTTGATACCCAATTAGATAAGAATGAAATAAAACAACTTTTTTGTAAAATTTACATATCCATATTAAATTATAAATTTAAATTTTTATTCATTGAAATAAAATCATTTCTACCAGGAGATCCTCGCCAATATTAAAATATTTGATATCTTGATAAAATATTATTAACATATATTATCTCTTATATTTGTCATTAACCATTTGTAACTCATCAAAATTCAACAATATAAAATAATTCACTCAAAATTGTGTTATCCCTTGAGAAACCATCGAATTATTTTAATGTGATGGTACTCAAATATATATTTTATTCACTACTGGGTTTTTAATTAAAATAAATTATATATAAAGTAAATTTTTGAATTCATTACAATTAATATATAATAAAATTGACATGTTATTTTAATAAATAATGCATACCTTATGGGTTTACTGAGGAAGAATAACTGTGGACCAGTGTATAAAATGACTCACTCCCTCTCTAACCATGTATTCCTCCTCTGTATGAAATGAAATTTGAACATTTTGATCAATAATATAATGTATTTTTGAAATGAAATAGTAATAATACATTAAATAACGATGTGTGTAATCTTCATGATTATGTATGATTCCATATAATAAAATATGTAAATGGGGATCCATGTTAGGAAACTCAGATCACACAGTGGGGTTGGAACGATGATGTTGAGGATATGGATAGGAAAGTTGCATTTATAATTTCATTTTTTAGACATATATTACTTGGATAATTTATTCCTATTAAATACTAATTGATTATTTACAAGGATCTAAAACATCTAGTATTATATTCTCCATTATATCTTATCTATAATTATTTTGTACTAAGATGTCCATAAACATTCATGTACTAATAACCACATCATGTCATCTTATGCATATTGGGTGTTCATACTCGAATAAAATAGTAAAAGGAATATATATCATTCCGCCATGGATAAAATTTTATAATGTCACATTCTTCAGATATTATTCGTTAAATGATATATATAATCGTTATATTAGTGTGTGAAGAGGATAATTGATTTTTACTAATGTATTTTATTCCAACGAGTAAGGTGGTCATCAATATATGTTTGGTGATAGAGTAAGTAACCAATTAATAAATCTTTTTAATGATCTGACTTGTATGTTGGAGTTCATTTGGATGAATTATATTGAATTTGGATATAATTGGATTTGTTTTGTAAGATCTATGAATAATATGGAAATAATATTAGATATAAATTTGATATAATTATATGCATGAAAATTTTATATATTGAATAATTATATATATAGTGGGGTAATGAATCAATGATAATTTATGATATAAAATGACATAAATGCCTACAATATGATATATTTTATTCTATGATGCTTATTGTAAGAATGATTGATTTAATAAATCTATTATTGATGAGGAATATAGTTTCTTAGGTGAAAATAGAATATGGTTAAGGATTATAGTGACTGGCATTCCTTATGATTTCAAGAATAAAGGATAGTGTACATACTAGTCCCATAACATGGATAATTAATTTGATAAATCAATCTCTGATGCTAATAAGTATTTTGGAAGTAAATATTTTGTTGGAATACTGAATGAAGATTTCAAATACGTTAAGATAATTTGGGAACTATAAGGAAGAGTTCGTTGAATTAATAAAGAATTCATAAATTATTTTAAATTTTTAGATGAATTTCAGTTATTGGAGATTACATTTAATGATTGAAAATAGTTTGAGAAAATTTGTAATTTTTATGAAACTTCGAGTGATAAATTAAATTTTTGTAAATGTATACATAACATCCCTTAAAACAGAATACTCAGAATGTATCGAAGTCACTGGGTTTTGTAAGGGTACTAAAGAAGATTCATAAGAGTCACTATAAGAATATAAAAAATAAAAAAAGTGTTTATGAAGGGGTATCTATGAAATAATAAATACATCACAGTTTCCCTAGGATAAAGATAATATATAAAGGATTCCCAATAGTAATGGAAATGCTGAGGGTTTTACAGAACCTTCAAAAATAGAAATATGAAATGTTCCAACGTCACACTATGTTAAATAAATGTTGGTTCGCCAATAATTACAGTTTACAATAGTTTTCATTGGATTTTACGTAAGTGTATATAGACAGTTGATGACATGAAAAAGAAACCAAATCCATACTATGCTGAAAATGCTAACATCAAATTTTCAATGCATTTATAAAAGTCATTATGATGATTCATAAAAGACATTTACTCACATATAAGGGTTATTTTGATATACATATTGACACTGTGAATATGTAATGAGTAACACTTTGTTACATAAGAGTAAATCCAAATTTATATAGTAGAAGTAAGGGTTAAAATGATTATTCATAAGTGATTCCTAAATATTATAAACAATAAATAATATACACATTAAGATTGCAGATTATAGCTAATGGACTTCAGGGAAATAAATAAGCATTAAAAATCTCTTCTGTGTGATACATAATGGTATATAGTTTGATAAAATATTATTTTTTAACGACTAAAAATTATATGATGTTATTTTTTTCTTCATTTCATTAAATTGATTAACATAGAGAATTTTCTCATGATTCAATATATGATTAGTGGGAGTTTAAATAGTGAATAATTTGAAGTTCAATTCTCTAATATTGTTGGATTTTAAAATATAAATACTTTAAATCATTATTGAATATTGATACTGGAGCATTTACCAAATTATCTTTAAAATATTTTTTAATGTAGAATAATAATGTTTTAATTAGTAGGATACTATCTAGATTAAAAATTTTGAAATAGTATTAATTATATTCAATGACTAAAATATATTAGAATAATTATCGTTATTTAGAATATATAAAGAAACATATATTATATTTAATTAAACGTCAAGTCTATAAAATAATGATAGTGTTAGAGAAGACAATGATATTATAGAAATTATATTTAATGATTGATGGAAAAATAAGAATAACAATAGACGAATAAATATTATGTTCCCAAGGTAATTCTATTATATTCTTAGTTTTTTTCGAAGGAATAACATAATAAATGTGAGTAAGAAGAATGATGAAAAAGATAGTTGAAGAAATCCAGAATTGTTTCTACCTAATTTAGATTTTATATATTGAGAATACTAAATAAGTTCATTGAGCGAGAAAGACCACTTATGTCAATCCTGAATAAGTTATGTATGTTAGGACACATAGGTAATAAGATGTATGTGCATTATATTATTGTAGAAGACATATATGTAATTGAATACATTTTGTCTGTTGAATAATTTCTTAATTTGTTATGTAGAGAAATCTCAGTGTAGAATGAATATCGTGTTAATTATGTAGTTTGTAATGAACAATTATATATTGATGGGGTACAAAATAAACAAACCACATAGGTTACTATAGTTATTAAGGATCCAATATAAAAATCTATCAATAGATAGTCATTTTTATTGATATAAATGTCAAACCTACTATGTGGTTTCTTTTTTAGCTAAAATCATCAATATTATAGATGATTTAATGATGATATAGTCTTATTCATTTTAATAAAAAATCACACCGGTGATAAATTTTTGTCTCATTGTTGACCAAAATGTGGAAATGAGTAGATACCCATATTTGATATTGAACTACATATTTTTTTCCTTATTGTCACCATATTATTTAATTCATTTTATATTGTGCTGTATGATTTGAATGAAATAAAAATCAATACATATTAATAATTATATATTTTTAAATATTATGATTGGAAACTACCGGATTGAATTATCTAGAAAAAAGGGTCATAGTGATTCACTCCACCCACATAGTGGGATCTCATGATCTATTGGGCACTTTAAGTGGTGTAAGTGAAAATCTCAATTTCCTCTCATTTGATCTAGTTTCTATTATTGTTTTACTCATTAGTAGTATATAATATTAATATTTGAGTAATTTATTTTTGTTTCCACATATGTTAAAAAATACTTTCCATCAATATCAAAAAAGACATTTTTATTTTAGAAAAACAATAAAAGAACACATGAAAGAAAGATGCATATATCATAAATACTAAAAAGATAAAATTATTACAACAGTATCTAATTTTAATTAGTGTTTTAGTCCATCTATTATATTTGTGTAGATTTTTTCTCTTAAATAATATATTTCATATTTTTAGGAGAATGATTCTAATGAATTAATTAAATTCCTCTACTTTAATGATAAGGATTATATAATGAATTATAGTATTTACTTTTTCATATAAATAAATAATTTTAACAAGTTCCAAAGGAGTATATGTCATATAATGAGTTTTAATATTATGTAATGGAATAATTATTGGAATAATTTTTGGAAAGGGAAAATATATCACATTACTAGTAGATGTTAAAGAAAAACTATACCGACTAAAAAGGAACACACACCCGTTAAATAAGATGCATTACAAAGGAAAGTTGGCAGTAAATAATGTCTAATGAATATGTATAATATAATTTTTAATGAATACTAATAAAATCACAAAACCTATACGAATGCCAAAAATGATCAGTTTGAAAAAAAATGTTCATAAAGGTTCATGATAATTCTCTATAAGAAGAACATAATATGAATTGATGAAATATTGAAAAGAAAATAATGTTTCCGGTGGGTTGAATAATATTCGTTATGTTTGAGAAAAATACACTCAACATGAAAAATACTTTAAATATAAATAAAATTGATAATCATAGAAGTGGCCAATTATGAATCTTCACAATATGATGAAAAAAATTAAAATAAAATCTACAATTTTTTTAATGGAGTTTTGTTTGTAAAAATACACACTTTTGTTTAATAAAGTGATTAAAATAATCTATATGTGTATCTACATAAATATCACATTATGAGTTAACCCCTCTCCAAAAATTTCATGTTTTTTGTAATACTATTTCATGTGATAATATATATTCCAAATCAAAATCTATACATATATGGTAAATATTAATGATAATCCCACCACTATATCAAGGGCAGATGTGATCATCTGCAAAATCATTAGATCACTAAATAAATCATAAAACTAAATATTTTTTCATTAAAAAATCAAACATGTATTAGAAGACTCTAACTAAAGGTCGAAAAAAAGTTTACTGGCCAAAAATGTGTTATGGGAGGTTTGTAACCAATTCTACAGAATGTTAGAATAATATTACAATACAATAATATTTTATAATTCATACATCAAGTGATATAAAAGATTATATAATTCATGGTTTATAGAAAAAATTAAATATATTTACAAAAAATATATTTGAATGTCTAGTGATTTTTTATGGAGATTAATAAAATGTGGTGATAATGATGATGATTTTTAGTTCATTACATCCATAAAAATCATTTTATATTAAATAAATAAGACCATAATAGTTATAAAATAATAAATTAAGTGAATTTTTTTTAAACATTCTATTATGTAATATATAAGTTCTTAAAAACCCACCCCATAATAATAATGAAAATTATGGTACACCAAAGAGGATATTCTTCTATTATAAAAAAAAACCACAACAAGAATCATTTGAAATATTCAATAAATTTAAGAGAATGAAAAATTGAATAATATAAATAATTTTTCATACAATAGAATATGATTATTTTTTATGATATCTAATAATAATATAAGATGTAACAAAATAATGATGACTCAATTTTTGTGAGAAAATCAGTGGAAGGTACAAAAAAATAGACATGCTTATAATAAATTAAATAAAAGGATACCACTAGACAATGATATAATAAATAAAAAACACACCACACTAATATATCTATATATGAAAAGTAATATTATGAAAAATATGTGTTTTGAAAAAAGTTAAATGATATGAATTTTCATATAAAATTCATGATCATATGGATATCCCATCTTGAATTGGTTATGAAAAAGAAGAAAGGTTAATATAATGAGTCTAACATAGTATAAAATTCTGGAAATGATAATCCAACGTGATATGGAGAATATAAAGACCCAACATCACCATAAATCTCATGCCTAAAAATTTAATCGATCATCTAGAATTTTGAGTAATCACAACCTTGGGGATAAAAAGAAGTTTATGTGTTGGGAAGTAAATTCGAAACTAATTTCTCTTATTATAAAAAAACAATTAATGCCTAAATTATGCCCAAATTTATTATTTTTGATTTATTATGTTTGTAATTTATGTTGATAGATATAATATTATATCTGGTTTAATGTTTTGATATCTATACAACATAGTGATACATCCATCCATGAAGGCTAAATTAATCATTACAATATTTTATGTAATGTCAAAAAATATTTGAGTTTAATTTGGATGAATAAAAAACATGGTCATGATTAATGGAGTGTATCCTTTAAAGAAGAGAAAAATGAGATTATTCAAGAATACCATTATTTTAGGGCCATCTAAAATTTATAGGAGGAATTTAATGTGAGGTATAATGTTAAATATTACATTATTATGTCAACTGAATGAAAAAATTATTATGTGGGGGCTTTTTGATATAGATGGTATCCTAAAGGTGAAATTGTGTGCTAGAACATGAATTTTTTTAATGTATTTTTTGATGAACAGTGTTGGTGATTATTTTTAATGCTATATGAATAAATCATGCAAGGGGATAAATAGGTTTTATCATATGATTAATTGTTTTGTGGATATTTTTATTTAAGTTATTCATTGTTTATTATACACTAATCAATATCATATATATATATATATATTATTTGATTAATTCCTGGAACATTCATTACAAATTGTGATGCATTCCTTATCTCAACTGAATTGTGTGTGAATAATGTAGAGAATATAAACATTCACTAACCCAAATATTTCAAAAAATATCATTACAACATCTTCAGGATAGAAAAATATAATTTATACAATCCTAACTAAATATTTTCAATTTATTATGGAAACATGGATTATAAAACTTAATTATTTGTATATAAATATAATTTTTCAATTTAATAATAATAGTCCTCCTATTATGTTTAATATTCCAATTATTATATGTAATAATAGAAGGAGATGAATCAATGAAAGGGTGAGATAAAAACTAAATAATGATAGAAATGATTTTAAAGGAACATAATACATGTATCCATATTGTACATGGGGGAGAATAATAATAATCAAAATATCCTATGAAAATTATCATAATTATAAGATATAGGGAATCATAATTTAAATTATAAATAATAATTAAACATCACACATTTATTTGAAACCCCCCATATAAATTGTGAACAAATATTTCTTCACGTTCATGCTTAACATATATATACAAATCATAATTTCATAAATTATGAACAAAGATATAATCACGTCCACGTATAACATAGAAATATTTCATGAGATATATCACATTACCAAAATCATTAGAGGGATATGTAATTATATTCCCACTGATCACAATATAATATACTAAAAATCATATAAACCCAACTGAATAGAAAAAGTCTATCAATAATAATCATGAAATGATCCCATGGGAAAATAATAGGTTCTATAGTGATATCATAAATTATATGTAAAAGAATATAGATAGTGGTTTATAAATATGGAAGGAATAACACTATATTATTTATGAAGTTGAATTTTTTAAAAAAGAGTTCGCGCTTTTTAGAGTGAAGAATGATAAAAATAATCATAGTTTGAAGGATTTTTCAGTCAAAATTGTTGATTAATAATAATGAATGCGTCATAGAATTAATCTCATTAATTAAATAACATAAATATCCAAATATTAAAAAATTAATGAAATGAAAATGAACATTATTATTTTATTTTAAAATTCATTTTAAAAGTAAAGAGAATGATGGGATAAATTCAAAAAGAAAAGTGTTGTGTTAGAAATTCACCTTTCTATAGGTCCAATACAATTTCCTCACATTACTCCTCCAATATAATAAAATTAACTTCATCAAAATAATGGTATTTATTTTATTTTCTAAATATTTATGTTTTCTTAATATGAGAGATGCAATAATTTTTCACATATTCTTAAAGGTCTACGGGGAAATACAAATCAAGAAATACTTGGGACATGTATATGTGTGGTGCCTATGATGGATCACATTTAGTATTTTATGTGAAAATAATTGAAATATATAGTTGAAATGACTTCTGAAATCATGGGTTATGGAAGAAATTTTATTGTTGATTGTTGGAATGTTTTATATGTGGTAAATGAATAATGACTTAATGGATCGAGAAGATCTTTTCTTAGAATCAATGTGGGAGATTATCCTCTCACTAAAGAAATATGTAGCATTTGATTAAGCATTGGGATTCATATAAAAAATCAATGCTTAATTATGACTCCTAATTTTTGAAATGGTGTTGTAGTGTTCATTTAAGGGGATTATGTCTCCTAGAATCCATTGATGAGTAGTCTAATATTTATCTCAGATAGATATTGGGATCAAGGTGTGATGCGGGGGTGTTTTGGTGATATTAGACATGACATGATCTATGATATTATATTTTAATGTGTAATTTTGGAATGAGAACTACCTTATTATAGAATATAAGGTTATACTATGTGTATTTTAAATTTTGTGATTGTACCACATGAATTTATCAATTGTAGAAACTGAATCATCTCGAGTTGTTAATGACCTTCTAAGTCACTCTCTTTATCAGGAGGTAATCACCTACTATATTAATGGATTTAGGAAGATGGATAATCAATATAAATATATATATATATATATATATATATATGAGTGTGTGTGTGTTTTTCATACCCTTTTTGAAGGAATTATTATTCGTTATATGATAGAATATAAAAGTATATATGTACATGACTTAATTATCCACTCATTCACTTTTTCATTTTAACCTAATTGTGTGTTTTATTAAATGGATATTTCTCTAGTAACTACTATATTACACCCCAATAAACACTTTTTTTGTGATTTTTCTACCTAATTGCATTAATAAATATTTAATTCATGTGGCATTCTATTCATTTATGTTATTCATAGAGAACTATATCAATTAAAATATATTGTTTTGTTAAAGATGGAATGGCTTGGTTGAGAAGTTTCATTAAATTATTATATTTTTATATTGGATTCATTTTTTAATTATTTATAAATTATCATTTTCAAAATTACTTCCAGAATTTTAGAATTCATTAAATTAATTATTGATATGCAATGTATAACCTATAATAAAAATTTGTAATTGTGGTTTTATGTAAAATGTTGACAATGTCCCTATAGAAGGATGAAACATTCCATTAAACATGTATGCAAGAAAGTTGGTAGGGAATGTTTTTATAAGGTTTTAAAGGATTTAAATTTTAAGACCATATCGCAAAAATAATAATATGCTGTATAGTTATAGAAAAAACATATTTTTAAGGTAGGAAATCAAATTAAATTGATAGTGGAAATATAATATGTGTAAAATAAAATGAAATAACACAAAATGGGGTTACCGCTTTATTGAAACATAGTATATTGACATGTGAATAATGCCATTTGAAATTTGAATGGGATAACCAGATAATGATCTTAATATTATAAAGAGATATAATGAAAGAATTGGGTATTTCATGGGATTTTAGAAGTGGATTGTAACTTATTTTCAAATGGATGTGTGATGAGATATTTATACTTGATTGGAGGGGTATTCTTCAGATAATTTAAAAACAATTCATTATTTCCAAACCATCAGTAGATATATTTTTGAAATTATAAATCATTTTTAATTGAAATATTTGATGTTCGAAATTTAAAATAATTTATATTTTCAATTAATTAGTTTATCAAAATGGATGAATAAAAAATGTGGAAAAGGAATTCATTCCATTTTAAGCATTGAAATTTACATTTTATGAATAAAATTTATATTTATAATTCTTCAATGACTAATTTATATTACAAAATTAATTTTTGGTCGAAAGAGAAAATTAATTACTTATTACATCTTTATTGTCTAATTATTATGTCATAAAACATGCAATATTTGAAAAATATTATTTCAACTATTAACAATTAAAATAAATGTTTCTATGATTTTTTTTAAAAATTCCCTCAGAATTTTCTAATATATGGATTCTAAATCTGAAAATGAATTTTTAAAAATAATTATTTTTAGATGGATAATAGAAATTGTTCACATATAAAAATAGTTTTTTATAAATTGTGTTAAAATAATATTTAACATAATTTTACAAATTTTTTCATTGAGATTCAAATTAGAATATTTATTTTGTGAATATATAATATTTTTATTTTCATAATTTATTTATATAATCTTACATTTAAATGTATTTATACTTTTTTATATGTGAGGATACTTTTCTGAAAATCAGATTATTATTTTAGCGATCATATTCACAATTCCAATGATCATATTGGTATTATACATATTATAAATACCTCTTAATTTACTCATCATTCACTCCAATTCCTCCCATGATTTTATATTCTACATTTTAAAATTATTAATTTTTTACTAATTTGTGTTCTTTTGATATTATTTTTTGTAATTTAAATAATTCTAGGTGATCAAATTGATTCAAATTTTCTTATTATATTAATTTTGTTTTTATGTTTATTAAAGCATTATAAAATTATAAATTGATATTAATATTTTTCTATATTTCTAGACATTAATAAAATAATATATATTCTATTTTCATTATAAGGTTCATGTGTTTTATAGAATAATACATTATAAAATATGAAAAATATGATAATTGATATGATAATTCCATATATAATTGTATGGGTCATTAATCATATTTTAGATTATTATAAGATTATATTGGAAGTACCCCATAATTTTAAATATTTATATTTACTTTTTAATTAACATTAAATAAAATGTGAATTTCGAGAGAAATCTTGATAGTAATATATGTGAGGTAGTAAAGGTTATTCAAATAAATTCTATATAGGGATATTGAAGTCACCAATGGATTCTGATAATTTTTTTCCTTTATTTAGTAAGATAGTTGTCAGTATTTGTGGGGTGATATAGGATGTTCCCAACAAATAAATAAGATCAATGTTTTCTTCTGTAACACTAATTTCCTACGGATCAACTGTATTGAAATTTTCTCCCCTTTGAAAAGTTGAGGATAATCCTTCAATGAGTTAGAAATTGATATTAATGTAAGGAACAAATATGATTCATCTTAGTAACTATCCTATATATCATGCATCTGATTATTTTTTTGTTGGTGTTTTAACTAATCAATATATATTGTTACGTATGACGATATAACTATACATAAGATTATTTTCTTGATTATTTGAAGCAGGATTTTTGAAGGCCAAAGTAATTTTTGGAGTTATTGGTGAGGATTAGAAATGTTGAGCTAAAATGTAAACCTGCTGAATGATTATATTGAGTTACCATACCTATGATTTAATGAATAATTTAATATTACTATATTTATTAACATTTTTATATGAATTATTTGATAAACAATATTTTGATATTGATATATGTTGATTTAATATAGCTATAATTAAAATACTCTAAAAGAGTTCATATGATGCAAGATGATTTGGGAAGTGATATGAATTATAAGGTAAATCATTGATAAATTCCTTCTCATATATGTTTTCCTAGGTTGAATTGGAGTTATTGTAGGGTCCTTAATAATTATTGAAGATGTTCAAAAAAAATTTGAAGAAATTTTCAAATTCTCTGTTGGAGGTGAAAATTTGGAATAGTATATGGATGATCCCATTTAATATAATTTTGGAAATGTTGTTGAAGTAACCAATATATATAAGGGTTCACAGGAAGATTTATAATCATCAATATAAAGTTATAAATTATATATAAGAGTTTTCGTAGTGGTATTTGTGGAAAATTCAATATGTAAGAGTTATATAGTAATGAATGTAAGGAGTAATGGCCTCCCTATAAAAATATCAATATGTAAGGGTTTCTAATAAAATTTATAATAGAAATTAGAAAAGATATTTTGATACACAAGGACACATATAGGATATATCCTGATATGTAATGGTAATCATAAATTTTAGAGGTGTTAGTAAGGGTACTCCAAATAATGGAGATTTGAAAAGGTGACAGAGCCGCACTATGATATGTATGCATGAATTTATATTTATATTATTTATGTATGAAAATTAAAGGTGATATATAAGAGTATTTTATTCCTAAATAAGTGTAATTATGAGGTATATATAGATAATTTGTGGATGTATTGTGTTGAACCTGTGATATGTATGATTAAACACAATGTCTACTGAATACAAAATTGATAATATGAGGATACATAATAGTGACCTGAATATTAAAAATAATATTTAAGGGTTACCTATAGATCATATATAATATTAAAGGGTATTAAATTAATTTTTTAATATATACAATGTTCAATAATGAGTCCATTATGGGCTAATCTGATAAAATAAAATACTTTCATAGATCAATGATAAAAAATGATGAGATGCTTTTCATGTTATTAAATTTCATAATTTTGTGAATGAGTTTTAATTAAATATGTTATTATTTGAAAATTAAATGGTTTTTGTTGGAAAGATAATTTAAATATTATTTCAGTATATTCAAATATAAATATTTTAAACCATTATTAAAGATAATGACTAGATTATTAAATGATAGATATTTTGAAATTTTTTAAATATTAAATAAATGTATAAAACATTGATGATTTTTTTGAACATTACAATTATAGTTAAAATATTATTTATATTTTTTAATTAAATATTGGAAAATAATAAGTATAGTAGTTCAGAGTAGGTGAATTAACTGAAATATATTCAACTATAAATATTAGCTATAGAATAAAGTCAGTGTGAAAGAATACAATGATATTCATGTAAGAAAATATTTCTCATCAAAAAAATATATTATCTTGAGGAGGAGTTTGAGAAGGCATAGGACGAGGTTGATGAGGATGAGTAATAAATATTTTCTTCTTATATATATCTATATTTCGTTTAAAAAAATAGAGAAATATGGGATAAATAATGAATAATAATAAGAGAGTTCAGAAAGGATGAAACATATTATTCTAATTGAGATTCTATGTATCGAGGTATTAAATAATAAAATTTAGTGATAATTTCAAATCATACAAATCCCCAATAATGTATTTACATTATGATAATTGAAAAAAAGTTATAAATTCCTAATTTTATAGTATACAAAAAATTGGCAACAGTTCAATTTTTACTAAGCAATAAGATATTTTATTGTGATATTATAATATCATGTAAAATAAGTAAGACCTTACTCAATAGTGATTTTGGAATGAATCATGGTACAATTTCTAGATAAATAATAATAAAACCATTGGGAACATTATATACTAGTGGGAACCAGTATAAGGAACAGTCCAAGAGATACTGATTTTCATAAGGGTGTGGAAGTCAATCCTTTAGTAAGGATCACTTTTGAGTGAAAATTTCATTATATGTATTGATTTATGGATTATATATTGTCAATAAATTGAACAATGTTTCTAAACTAATGGTAAATCCATGCCTTGGATTCCTCTTAATGATAAGAAGGATTTAACACCCACTTCTGTATCAATCATTGTAAAACATTTATTCCATAATTTAAATTATTCATTTTATTCTAAAAATATGGTAGTATAGGTAGAGATTTCATAGTATGATCCATAGATCATAACTAAAATAGATGTTAAAATATCAAAAGGTGATTTAAAAGAAAAATAAAATGAAAAAAAATGTGTTGCAATTTCCCCCCTCCTCTAAAAGTTATTACAAAATCCAATAGGCACATCAAGTGGTTTTAGAGATAACCCAAGTTCCATATGAATTGAATTGGTTTCTATAGAAATTTTTTCTTTTAGTAATATATGAATTATATTTTTTTAAAAACACTAGAGTTACCATGGAATATAAAATATCAATACCCATCCAAATAAACATGGTGGTTTGATCAAAAACCAAAAAGGACAGAAAAAATATAGAGTAAGAGAATATTAAAAAAAAGAAAGATGGTACGTCAATTATTTAATTTATTCAAAGTTATTGTTTTTGCATTAAATTTATCAATAATATCCCCATTATATGACATAAAGGGTATGTGTTAATAGATTCAAGAGAATTCCTATACTCAAATTTTATAAATTACTTTAGTGAGGATCATAATGAATTTTTCCTTATATATTTGAGTTTATCAGGGTGATAAAAGATGAGAATTCATATATTTAGTTAAAAACTAATGTAAGGGAAAAGGTATTTTAAGAAAATTCCGTAAAGTGAAAAACAATCAACCAACAAGTTGAAGTCAATGAATAAACTGAATTTATTATTATGTAAACTACATTCCTATTTGAATAATAATTGAAAACTAAATTTTTTGTGATATACATGTTAAAGAATTAATACTATTAACTGTTTTTTTACATTGAAAAAATTACACAAAATGTTTATGAATGTTAGTGATGCTCATTTATTAATTAAAAAAATAATCTCATATAGAATGAAAATTATCTACATGACTAATGTATAGTTTTGGGAGAATATATTAAAAGGATAAAAATGTAGCGGAAATAAGGTGTAAAATTAGTTTAGGATGATGAAAATTATATCTATATTTTTTTTCTTGAACTGGAAATCACATTGAAAAACATGTAAGTGACACAAAATGAATCTTTTGAAGTTGTTGAAATAATTATAGTAGGTAAAATGAATGTTTTGGTACGTATTATTCTATAAGAAAGGACTCACTCTAGTGGAAAGAAGAGTATAATATCATCTCTTGATATAACCACTATATGATCTTAGAAAACACAACCAATGTCTGAGAAATTTCTATTTTTATTAATGTAATTTTTACATTATGTTCTCATTACAAATCAAAATCATGAAATATAATATTGACAAAAAATACTATGAATAAAATAACTATATCATGGGAAGATATTATAATGTGTAGGAAGAGTAGTACACCAAATAAAGCTCAATTTATTAGTTGTTTTATATGAAAATATGTTAGAAATTTTTTTATCAAAACTGAAATGAATATATTAAAAAACACATTTATAAGAAATTGAAGGTGTTTGAGAAATGATTGGAAAAATTATATATTTTTTTATAATAATACACAAATTCATGGAGATTATATAAGGTCTATAATAATGGGTCATGTATAAACTAAATCTAGATGTGCTAAAAAATGTTCATAGTTACTAACAAATATTTAAAAGTCTTAAAAACGTTATGGAGTTTTAAACATAAGTGGTCTTAATGATGAATTCCTTTGGTTCATTAAAATAAGAATAAATCATTTTATATCAATGATATAATACTAAAAGGGATAAAAAATAAATAATGAAGAGGTAAAATTATTTCAACCTTTTTATGTAAGAATGTAATGTATTGAACACAACCCACATAAGAAGAAAGTTGAGAAGTATAATACACTGAGGAGGATATGATTATAATAATGTTGAAAAGGATAAATCACTAATTAATTAAAAAAATTAAATGAATAAAAAAGGATAAAATATATTGAACAGAAAATAGAATCAATACATGAGATAAATAAAGGGATTGGTTTAGTAACTGAAATTTAAGAAGAATAAAATATGATGTTTCTAATGATGTGAGACACAGCGATTGATAAGAAACTTTGGAAAAATTAAAATAGAATGGAAAAACTCATTAAAAGTTCATTATAATAATACTAGGGAAGATTTATATGATTATTAAGAATAAGAAATCATCATTGACTCAATGTACTATGAATACTACTATGAAAAAGTGTTTATTCACAATGATAAACATAGTATATTTATAAGGGATTAATGAACTTATGGAAACCTTAACTACAATTGTCATTGAAAATTGAAAATAAAAAATTTATTAATTTTAATATTTGTTAAAGGAGATGATTCAAATTCTCTATTAGATGAATTTTATGGGAAGAAATTCCATGATTCCCCTAAATGATAATGTCTATAAATTTAAAGGGCCATGAATTATATATTCTCTCACTACTACGTATAAAATAAAATGGATTTTTTTTGGGTCAAGAAATAAATTTCTTCCTATTTCAGTAATAAATTAGTAAAATAAGACAAAACATATTTCCATATTTTCTCTTTTTTATATAAATAGAATTAATGTTTTTTAATTTAATTAGTGAAGTGTCCGAATTTATTGATATATATAATGAATATTTATCCATCCCTACTGAGTTTTTTTTGAATCATTATAATATTTATAGGTGCATCAATGAAATTATAATAGTTTATTTTCAAATAATATCATACATGATGATGTTTTATGGAGTGTTTTACATAGGGGGTTTACCAAAAATGAACTGCTAACATAATATAGTTATTGTACTAGAATTTAAAATTCATTTATAGATTTCAATCAACGGCATGATAATAAAAATCACATCTTTGTATTGATTGATTCAAATATGATTATTAATGTGAATAGTTTATTGATATAAATTTATCATAATGGGGAAGAAACATTCTTTTACATGAATGTTTTTAAAGTTATTATTGAAGATAGATTTTTTCATTCATCTTTAAAACTAGTTAACCATATCCTATAATTTGATTTCTATGATGATATCAAATACTAGGATTTTTTATAGAATGAAGTGAAATTTATTTCAGTTACCCTTTTTCTATACATTGTAATTTTATGTAGACTTAGAGATGATTATTTTATGGCCCATAGAACAGGGAAAGATAATTTCTTCCAACTATCAAGCGAATTATGTTTTTCTAATGGGGAAGATATTGGATTTTAGATAGTTGTGATATAAATAATATATCATCCCTAACTCTTAAATCATTGTATATTTTGTCAATATGAGTGATATAGAAGGAGGAATTTTCAATACAAACTAGTAGTATTATGTGAGACACAAATAAGGGTATTGAATATAAATCCAAAGGGAGTGATTGATGTCACTAATAGATTTTCATGGATTTATTTGTTTTCAATGAATATGTTTACTAATAATATGTTTTTTGTGATGGAGATAGTGAAAAGTAATAATCATGTAGAAATATTGGGAATTTATATTTAATTTCTTATATATCACTTGTATTGATTTTATCTATCACAATATATGATGAGGAAGATACAATAACAATTTATTATAAGACATTAATGAAATGATTGATAATATATTTGGATAGATGTAGACTATCATATGATGATTATATATATAGTCAAACAATTCATTGATGACTACTATTTTTTATTGGTGATAACACTTTCTACAATATTACTTTATTAAGTTAGTGAAGATGACTTCTAAAAGGGATATGTGAAAATGTCAATGATTGGTTAGGAACAGAATATTGATATGAAATTAATAGATTCATATATGTTTTAGTGTGTAACCATACTTTAACTACAAAGATTTATATTTCATGGGTATATTAATTAACAAAATTGTATGATAAATTATATAAATATGATTTTGAATATGAGACTATTAAGGATTGATATAATTAATAAAAATATTAAAGGAATTGTCAACATGTTGTATGATAATTTGAGAACAACTTTTAGATGTCTGGTTAATGTTTCAAATATAACTAAATTCATTTTAGTTGTTTTGAGATGAATTTTAAATAATTTGTATTCTGAATAATATTTAAAGTCATTTTAATCTAATTTTAATATGTTTTTCAATTTTTTGTTTTAGGTGATAATTCCCAAAAGACATATGCAAGATACCTCATAATAAAATATTGGAATTTATTTGGATGTCACTATAAAACATAATAGAAAATAATATGAGATGTATGATTCACTATGAGATCCTAAATCATATATTAGAATATATTTAGTTTTATCTATAGT
The DNA here is from genome assembly GCA_963277665.1 of Viscum album. Taxonomy (NCBI): domain Eukaryota; kingdom Viridiplantae; phylum Streptophyta; class Magnoliopsida; order Santalales; family Viscaceae; genus Viscum; species Viscum album. Next base: position 1,488,463,572 of record OY728129.1, read on the forward strand.
AATTTCAATACATAAGGATCACCATAAAATAAAATAATTATATAATGATTTCTTAGTGGAAAGGTAAATAGATACGCATTGACATAACTTTCCAGACTAGAAATCGGAAAAGTACCCATGTCATAGTATGATATGAAATTAAAAATTTGATTATGAATAAGGGATATAATAGTTTCTGTATGAGTCTACGTAAGGGTACTCAAATGGATGAATATTTAGAAAATTTCTAATGTAAAAAATCTGATATATAAGTTCCACAAAGAACCCATTATGGGATATGAAACTAGAAAAAGGACCACATGGTTCACCTGCAATAATTTATTTTCCTTATCAATACACTATAGTGTATAAAAAATTGGGGTCACTTATTAGACAAATTATTTTAACCATAATCAAACAAATGTTATTTATTTTATATTTTTTCCTCACTAAAACACATCCTAGGAAACAGCCCACGTGGACACACCTATACACACTACTCTATGAAAAACATTCTTCACTATGGAGTTATTATTAGAGTGTATCCCAAGAATATTATTATACCCTAATGACATGGTTTGTATCATTTATAATTTTATATTCATGTTTTTTCAAGGGTGTTATGTCTTTATACATTAAATTTCAACACCTTTACTGTGATCCCCAAAAAACAATCCAAGATAGTCTCCCATCACATCTGAATGGATGTCAGAACTAATGCCATTCTTCATAACTTAAACTATGTGATCTATAAAAATATCTAGTAGAATCCATGGGACACATATAATAACATTGATTTGTTCCTATAATACAACATTATATTTCACACTTTGGTCACTTAGACGACTATAAATTGTCCCTATAGGATAACACATGTTATTCCAACTTCCTTTTTCATACTCACACACACCCTAGGAAACAATCTAGGATTATAAAAATTATAATACTACTCCAAGACAATAATTATTAACTATTTATTTCATATCATAATTTCTCCTAAAATAAAATGTTCTCCTTGTTTATATGGGTTATAAAATGTCTGTTATTAAGACTCGCATTTCTAGGGGACTTATTCTTAGGGTGACTCACAATTTATAGTCTATATATTAGATCCTTAATGGTAATACATAAGAGATATTTACTCACAAAAAATAGTGTTATCAAGTTACATATTTTTTATTTTAAAAAATATTTATCTTCATTGTGATACATATCTGTAAATCCAAATATAGGTCATTTGTAAGAGTCCAGAAGAGAAAATATATTATTGGCCTAAATATTTTACAAATAATTTATTAGTAATTAGAGACTATATGTAATATTTAATGATCTTTAATGAAATACATAATATTTAAACGACAATGTTATGTGATATGTATGGGTTAATAGTTTTAAACTATGTGTTATTTTTACATATCAAATCTAGATGATGATGATGATTTTTTCTTCAAGTAATAAGCTATCATAATTTTAGTGACTGATCAATGATTCAATCCATAATTATTATAAAATTAAATAGAGTATTTTGAGATGATCACAACAATAAAATTAATCTAATTTATAATATGAATATTTGAAATGATTATTTATAATCAAGATGGAGCTTTAATTAAGAGATATTTTTACTATTTATAAATTATTAATAATTATGCAATGACTTGATGGAATTTTTTCATATGAAAATTATAATATATATCAACAAAATTCTATTAATAAAATATAATATAGAAAAAAAGCATAGTGGTTAATAGTATAAAATGAGACTAATATTCTACTACAATAAAGATCAAGCGTATCAAAGAAAAATGGTGTGAGTGAATCCAATGATATTTCGTCATGTATACTATATGCCCTGAAGTATCTAAATAGGAATAAGTAAGTAAGAGGAAGATATCTAATGTTTTACTTTTATTTCAAACCCAGCTATCATTGAGGATAGAAGAAAATAATTTGGATGAAATTGAAATAATATAACATAGATGAGGAAGGATTAAGAGAATACTAATTCATTCATATTCTACATGTTGAGGCCCATAATGATAAATATTAAAGAAGAACGAACATTTATATTGATCCTAAATAACACAGACAAATTTAGATAATTGATATAATGAGTATGACACAAATGTAAATGTAGAACAAATGTATTGTTAGTCATAGACGTATTCCATGGATAAGGATACAATATTATGATGCGATGAAATCATGGAGGAGAATGAAGATCTTGTTCATTAGGGAGTTTAAATGTACCAATTTTATATTGTTGTTAACAGATACAATCATACCATTTATGAGACAGTAAAATGGTGGTAACTTGTGTAATGAACTTATTAAGGGATTGTGATTTTCCTAGGGATGTGGATTTTGACCAAGCCTTTAGGTCTTCTCTGGAGTAAAAAACATTAGTGTATGTATCATGTTAAGGATATACCTTCTAATCTATTATAATCACTTTTCTATTATAGTGATAAAAATTTGTCTCTTAATCAACCCAAAAATTGAAATTATTAGATACCCATATTGGGGTCAAACCTTGAAAAAAAAATTGTACCATTATATCATTTTTATTTATAATTTTCATCTGGTAGTGTGTGTTTAATATATAAAAGTATATTCATCTATCATAAAAATTCGATTCTTTAAAATATTAAGAGTTTAATTAATTGAAAAAAGAATTAGATTAAAAAGGGTTACACGGATACCCCATTCCAGTGTGATAGGTTGATAAATGGGAAAAATCATTGTGATGAACTGAAAACTAATAATATTCTTGAAAAATAAAATTAATGTCACAAAATATTATAATATACTTTTATTATATATACATAAGAAACATCCCTTTTATCAATGTTTCAAATTTCGAATTTTCATAAATTATTAAGGGATACAAAAGATATAAGCTAACCTATTCAGATTTGATGTTGGATTTAGTTTTTAATTTATTAATCATTTTTCTAGTCTTTTTATTCTAGAAATAGATACCCTCCACATAAAAAACATTCATCATACAAATAATGTGACTAGATCTCATGGTAAAATATCCTGGAATCCAATGACATAAGAATAAATTTATAAGTCATTAGGAATTTAACAAATAAATTTCAAATTTATTTAATAATCAAAAAATATCATACCCAAAAGGCTTCCTATAGAAAACTGGTGAAAATATTCATCCATGGATCTATATAAAAATTAAAATATTTTATGTATAGGTATTTTACTTCATTAAAAAGTAAACATATGTCGATTTTGATTTAAAATCCACCATTCAAATTTTCATAAAATGCATCCGCCCAATCTGACAATATGTATATCCAGATAGAGGAATATTTTCTATAATTAAAAAAATAATGTTAGTTATATGTAATATTTAAAATCCTTAACACTAGAAATCATTATTAGAAATATTTTATCATTAATCAATAGGAAAATTAACTTTCATCATCTGATCAATGTTTCCCTAATTAGCATATAATGTTAAAATTTTACCTCAACATTTCATGCCAACACAACTTCTAAATATATTTATATTTTAGCCTAATAAATTATTTATTTCATAAAATTCAATTGTAAACCTCTTCTCTTTCAAACCACCATGTTCCAAATTTGTTAAACAGGTAATACCATATCTAATAAATATTTGTTTAATATTCTCTAGATGATAATAAGACTCCAAAATAGAATGCTAATTAATATTTATGCAAATAATTTTTAAAAAATTATTATAATTTACTTAAATAATTAATTAATTATAGAGATGTTTATTCGAATAAAAGTAAACATACTTTTCTATATTGTCTTATTCCACTAGTTCTATAATTTAAATCAATTTATAATAATTTAATAATATAATTGAACATGTATTATATTTGATTTAAAATATTCATAAAATATAAAAACCTTGATTTATAATAATAAAAAATAAATTATATCTATTCAATGAACTAATATATTTTAGGAAAATCACATAACTATAAATAATAAATAAAAATAATTAATTATTTACAAATGATGATTTAAATACTCTTCCAAGAAATTCATAACTAAAAATCATGAATATAATATTTAATATAGAAAATGAAGAAATGAAAGACCAAGATATATCTAAATATCCCTTTCGAAAAAAGTATTCTTCATACAAAACATAAATAATTGAAACCAATTACAAATATATACATGTACTTGACATACTATATAATTAATATCACATATATGATAAAGAACTCAAAAATAAATTTTGATGAAGAATTATGAGTTTTATCTTTTGTACTCAAAAATGAAATTCTTCCACAATGACCAATACCCAATTAGTTTAAATGGTACTCTTATAGTCATGATTATTTGTGTAAAATATGTAACCATTAACATCAAAATCATACAATTTTATTAAAACTAACATATGGTACCCATGAAACCATCAAATTAAATTTTCATTCAATCCATAGATCCCCTTACATTCACTGTTGATTACTATATGTTGATATATTGGGAGACTAACATTCTAAATAACCTACAAGTAATCATTATATAATTAAACCAACTCTTGATATATATATATATATATATATATATTTTTTGAATGATAAATTTCTCTAGTCGACGATTATTATTTTGATATACCTTCAATATTTTTATACATTGTTCAAAAGGATACATCCAACATAAATATTTAATCACATTTGACATTTTGTTTCACACAAAATGTCTTGATTTAAAAAACATTATAAGAAAAAAATAATGGTCGAAAATATCTATAGTTGAAAAAGTATGATTGAAAAGTTGTTACCCAACACATTTATTTTTTTAATCAATGATGTTCAATAATTATAATTTAAAAAGTATCAAAAATTATTCATATAATTTCTAATATGAATAAGAAATTTACCATGCATTAGGATCTAATTCATTGATACAAGACAATTAGTATACATCATTCTTATTAACATCAAATCCATCAAAAATACCAAGATGTTACAATTTTATTAATTCCCTATATATACATTAATACCATGAAGATATTGTAAAAATTCAAATTTTCACTTATTTTTAATGTATTGTTATCTAAATGTTACTAATTTATTTTCATTTCACGATTTTATAGAACAACATATCTGTTATCATAGATATTAAGTCGAACATTGAATGAATTCTATATTTTGGATTTTGTTTTATCTTAAAATAATTTCTAATAAAAACGTAAAATATGTTTTTCACATCATACATAAAATCATTTTAATGTTTTTATTTATCAAAATAATTAATAAAGTAGTTTTAATTCCAGGGATTACATTGACAAGGTATATTCATTTATGACCTAAAATTTATGTCTCTCTAAAAAGTTACAAAAAACATTTTCACCTTCTGTTAATATTATTTATTTTAAAAAATTATTTTTATGGGAAATAATATACATATAAATAGTTAAATTGCATTTATTAATTTAAAATTTGGGTTAACCATGTTGGATCATGTAATACCAAAGATGCATATGATGGGGGTGAATTGTGTCTTTTACAAATTCATCACGAATCACGATGAATACCGAGCATTCCTTTTAATTTTATATGATTTTTTATGCAGTGTAAAATAAATAGTTAAAGGATGCATGTATGTATAGTAATTTGGGGAATATAAGGTTCCTAGTCCACTCCACCAACTCTCTACACCACGAGAATGGTGATTTTCACTATTTGGTCATCTTATCTACAGACCATCCCCAACTGAGTGCAAGCAGTTCACACCTTCATAAGTTAAGTGTAAAAACAGAGCCTTCTGGTTCATACATAGAACTGAATACAAAAATTATTACGAGAATCCATTTAATCAAAATAAAAAAGATTATTTGGATCCAAATACTTTCTAGTTGAACATCACAATTGCAACAACACGCAACAGACAATAGATAGATGGTCCTACTAAAAAATATGTTCTTTACATTAGGGAAGTTCTGAGTTGATTCAGTTGCTATAGATATAGAAATAATTTCATAAACACCAACAAAATGGGATTCACTAAAGATATTAAATTTAGAAACGATGAATCATTAATGTGTTTCTTCTTCTTCAAAAAAATTGAGTTTGATAGATCTTGGTAGAAAAAAATCTATATATCTCGAATGGCTCTATAAAACTATGGGTGTGAAGAACACAAGATCTTGTAATATATTTTCCTGATGATTATTCCCCTATTTGTAATAGAAAATATCACATATATATATATATATAGAATAATGACGAGCATTTTTTATAAAAATTTAGATCAACAAAATTTTCCTTTATAATCACAATATTCATGTGATTGAATAACAAATCAGTCATAACTGCCATGAATATTTGGCATGAAATTCTCCTATAAAATCTAAAATTTGAATCATAAAAAATGGATTCGAATTAGTCAAGGACGTCCTTCTAAACTAGGCTTTGAATTTGGCTTGAAATTTTCATAAGAATCTAGATGAAGACTTTTGCTCAATATAGTCGTACTTGAATCACATATGCCAAGCGTATGGTTGATTTTTATTAGCATTTAAATGTAATGTATATGATCCATAATTTTTTATACTACATAAGGATGTTTTCAAAAGTAAGGTTGATGAACCAAACATTTGAGAAAAACACATAATGTTCTATAGTAATGTATTGTTCTTCAACTATACTTTTCTGACATATCAAACGTATGGTTCCTTCCAAACATAGGGTTCTTCTTCCACAATTTTGTCTATAATTTATGGTTAAATATTCATACTTTTCTGATATTCCATAAATTAAATGACAGATTCCATCCATACTCTATGCTCCTCAATGTATGGTATGAACAGTGTTTCCAGAACACACGAATGTGATTTTCGAACACATAGAGCACGAACAGGGTTTCGAGAACATGATAAATGATTTCCTAAAACTTTTTCAAATATTCATCATGAAGTATATGCTTTAATATTATTCCAAAATAGAGAAATAAAAAATATTAATTTCCAGAAATAGACTCAAATTAATATCATTAGAATATCAAATAAGGGTATTTATGAACATCAAAATCATCAAAAAGATATAAAGTATTTTTCTCAATGATCTCCCAATAATAATATTGATTGTTGTTTAAAACAAAACAATCTCAACAATCTCCACCTTTTTTATGATCACAAAACCCATGAAATAACCCATGAAATTATCTTACAAAATTAATTATTCATAGTTTAGAATTTTACAAAGATAGAAAAAATATTGTATATTAAATAATTTATTTCTTATTTTTTACATTTTATCCCCCTTTATAATGTAAAATAATATCTCCTCCATTATCAATAAAGAAAATAAAATTTTTTTAACAAAAAATTTATCCTTAAAAAACATTTAGAAATATCACATATTAAAATGAAAAGTTTTCTTTTTTCCCTCTAAGTTAAACAAAATGTGGTGTTTATATATAATTCTCCCCTTTTCTGATATCAAAATGAATGATAGAGGAAGGAATAGAACACCGTTTAATGTAGTACTGAACTTAAGAAAATGCTATGATTAATTATTTATCACTATTTGAAACTGGATTACTGACATATAAACATAGACAGTAGAGTAAAAAAATACAAAAATTAAAAAATGAGATGGATGTATATTTTATGGAAAATATAATTACATGTACAGTAATGAAAATTAGAATCAGGGATGGGTGAAAAAGGATTTGGAAACATGTTTCAGTGCCTTTTAATGACTTCCTTGAGCTCTGAAATCTGTAGTATAACCATTTTTCATCAGTACATCACCTAAATAGGTTATGAGATCCCTTCCTTACTATTTATGAGAGATATCTTCTATCAAATTTACTGTAAAATACTCAGAAAATCTCTCTTCCTTCACTGTAATGTGATTTAGCTTCTCTATGAATCTGTTCAACATAACTCTGACCCCTCTTTCTTCTTAGGTAAGGTGGTCAATAAGATTCTTTTGATTATCCAAAAGAACATACAATGGAGCACTATTACAATATAAGTCCACCAGTTTGTCATTCATATTTCTCATGACTACTGTAATGGCCTGATATCTCTTTATCAGATCAGGAAAAGTACCCAAAGTACCTGTTTGACTTTTCATGATATTTGAGAATTGTTGCTCAATGAAAATGGTAAAATCTACCAAATAAGACTTCATTAGCATTTCATTTTTCATTTTTCCAACAACAGCTAACATTTAATTCTTAAAAACATCTACTTTTATATTTGAATTTTAACTATCTTTTATTTTTTGAAATTTTTGTCTCTCATTTTTGAATGCACTTCTCAAATAAGAATTCTGGTCTTGAACATTATTAAATTTTCTAATTAACTCCCCCACATGACCATTCTCAAAATCAATGTCACCCTATGTATGATTTTAAACATGATTTAATAAACTTAATGGTAATGATTGAGCATAAGAACACTGATCTATATCCTTCTCTGGTGATTTCTCAAAATATGTTTCTTCTCAGTCATGAACTGACTCATCCACACAAAACAATTCATTAAGGACATCAGTATGAATCTCATAATTATAATCTTCTATATTCACATAAATATAATTTTTCTATTCATGAGAATATTCTTCATTTAGTTCCTTCAAGAGTGGATCCTCTAATATATATTCCTCTTGAGATAATTCCTCTTGAACAATCATAGTAGGTTGTACAGTTTGAGTATATTCAGGTCCAACTACTTAAAATTGTCCAGGTATTTTACCAGCTTGAGGAAAATATTCTTTTTTCACATGAGGAGTCACCTCAATCTAGGAAAAAATTTATTTTTATTTGTACTTCATGTTCCCTAATAAATCATTCACTTAAAATAGGTTCAGTGGTATCATCAGTTTCTATAATAGGCTCCTCACAAGTTGGATCCACTGGATGTTATTTCCTTTGAAGTCCCTATCGAAATTCTTCATCAGAAGGTGGATCAATGACATCAAATCATGGTCTTCTTGAGGTTACACATGCTTTTGATTCAGTCATCCCTTCCTTAGACAAAGCAGGGTGCTCCACCAGATTCGAGTCCTGGTATTCCTCTACTCCAACATGAATAGGCATGCCTTTCACAGTACTCTAGATGAATCCATTAACCATTATTATTACAACATTGAGAATATTTTTTTGATGGCATATTACTCTAGCTTCTATTAATCTCACCATATCAGACTTAAAAAACAATTTTGAAATGAACCTTTCATAGGGATAAAAGTATATTTTAGACTATAGATGATTGTAGTAGTTTAGATATCATACCATATATCTCAGAAAATTCAGCATGATTTAACTCATAAAAAAACAATATTTACTTGATTGTAATAAAAATATTATCCTTCTCTGACATTCTATGTTCAATCCATGTTTTCCCAAACATTGAAAGAATATTCTGATCAGGTTCTAGATCCTTCAGTAATATTTTTCTTATTCTCCTATCTCCAATAAAATGACATAATGTCCTCTAAATTATGTTAATCATATCCAATATGCATTAATTCCAAATTATAAACTCCCTCTTGGGGGATGTTTAAGATTATATCTATTTCTACATATGAAATTGAAAATTCTCGATCATCAATTATCACAAATATTGTGTACTGTGTATCTCCTAGACTGAACTAAATGGATTTTAAAAAGTAATGAATCTCTAACTCATATAGGAACTCTATATTTATTCCACTGAATGTTTGCTTTAGATTCTAAAATGTGAGGTCTTTTCATCATACAATCTCTATTTGATACAACCATTCTAGTTCGATTACTTTTCAAAATAGAATCATTCTTCCTTTCGTGCGTTGATGCTTAGAATTACATACTCACCTTCCTTGATTCTCTTTGTCTTAGCCATTTCCATTTCAAATTTCTAAAGGTTCAATGGTTTATGGTTTTTATTTTTCAACTAAAGGTAGATGAAGGCATTACGTTTTTTTTGTTTCGAATGGTTTTTAGTATATGAATTGGTTTGGAATTTTTAATAGTTCTTGACATCCTTGATTCTCATGTAATTTACATAAGTAACAATAATTACATTATTTAAATAAAATAAACTATACATGATAAATATATACAAATGAAATTGTAAATTATTTTAAAAACAAATAATTAAATTTTTTAAATAGTGAAGATAATAAAATGCATTAAAATTATAATTAAAATATCATTTAAAATTAATTAAACCTATCTTCCCGTTAATAAAATCAAACCTCATAGTGGGAAGTGGTTTATTAAAAATATCAACTAATTGAATTTCAGTACTAAAAAATTATAAAAATATATCATTATTAAAGGCATGATCTCTTTGAAAATGATTTCAGATATCAATATGCTTAGTTCTTTAATGATAATTGGGTTTTTTGAAATATTTATAGCACTTGTATTATCACATAAAATAGGTGTGTCATAAAAATTTAGTCCAAGGTCTATAAGAGTGTTTTTTTCATCCACAAAAAACACAAGACACTATTTTTCTGTTGAACCAAATATTATATCTTCAACATAAATTTGAAAAAATAAAATAATATTGTTAATAGTTTTCTTAAATAATGATGGATCTTCCATCCCAACAGTAAATTTATTTTTCCAAGGAAAAGAATATAATCTTTCATACCAAGATCTAGGTTCCTGTTTAAGGCCATAAAGAGAAGTAGTACTTTAAAAACAAAATTTATTTTTTGTGAATTATCAAAACCAGGAGGATGCTCAACATTAACTTACACCAATAATTAACCATTTAAAAAAGCAGGCTTAACATCCATATGAAATAATTTTATGTGGATATGACAGGCATAGGGTAAAAGGATTATAATAGCTTCTAATCTAGTTATAGGTGAAAAGGTCTTATCATAATATATACCTTCTTATCAATTATATCATTTAGCTACTAGTATTTAATTATTTCTATTTATTATTCCTTGATCATCTTGTTTATTTCTAAAGACCCATTTTAATCCTATAACTGGAAAGTTATAAGGTCTTTCAAGTAAATTCCATGCTTCATTTCTCTTGAACTTGTTTAGTTATTCATGCATTGTTGTCATCCAATGTTCATTAACTAATGTTTCTTCTAATGTAATAGGTTCTAAGTAGGATAGAATGATAAATAATTAAACAATATTTCTTGCATTTCCTTTAGTTTTTATTAAAGTTTCTAGCTCTCCTATAATAGTTTCTAAAGGGTTATTCTTTAGGGTTATAGACTGTCCATGTAGTACACTCTGAGTTTCTTCAATGACATGTTCTTATGAACTAGACTGAATTTCATTAAAAACTTTTTAAATATCATATTTTATGTTCTCATGAATCTATTTATCATTAGAGTAATATTACACAATTTGGACTTTATTTTTCTTAAAGGGATCATATTCATCAAAATTCACATTATCTTATTCTTCAACAATAATTGATTTTTTATTAAAAACTATATAATCTTGGGAAGTAGCAGAATATCCTAAGAAAATTACTTCATCTGATTATGGATCAAACTTATCGAGAATGTCCTTAGTATTAATGGTGTAAACCTATCATCCAAAAATATTAAATTAATTTACATTAGTTATTCTACTATTCTAGAGTTCATAGGGTTTATTTTTAAAAATTGGTCTGATTAAAACTCTATTCATTATATGGCAGGATGTATATATATCTTCTGCCTAGAAATAGGTAGGAATACTATACACATTTAGAAAAGTCCCTGCCATTTCTTGAATAGTCTTATTTTATCATTCAACAATTAAATTTTATTGAGTTTTTATTGGTGCAGGGAAGGTGTTTTTAATACCAATATTTAGAAAAAAGGAATTAAATTCCAGATTCTCAAATTCTCCACCATGATCACTTCTTAATGAAATTATTTGAAAACGTTTTACATTTTTGAGATCATTGAATAAAAAATCAAATATAGTAAAATATACATTTTTATATTTTATAAAATAAATCCATGTAAATATTGAATAGTAATTAAATAAAACATAAACATATAATTTACCAACCATGTTTTCTATTCTTGAAGGTCTAATCAAATCAATACGGTAATGTTCTAGAGGATTAGGTGTAGCGATAATGTAAACATATTTAAAAGATGATTTTTGATGCTTTTCATCTTGACATGGATCACATAATCTATCACTTTCTAATTTGAGAATAGGAAAATCAGAAATAATTGTTTTTTAGATAACTTATGTAATGCATATAACATGAAATTTATATGTCTTCAATGCCAAATCCACGATTCATTTATCTTAGCAGTTAAGATGTTTACTTTTTGTTTACACAGGAAATTTAATTGCAAATATAATCATTATCGGTTCTGGGTGATCTTAATTTAATCAATTAACCATTTAAAATAGTGAAATAGATAGAATAATCAAAAAAATAACCATCACTGCAATGTTGATAGATAATTATCAGGTAGTGTTTCAATCTTTTTGCATAGAGTACTTTATTAATTGAGTCAGTTTCTGGATCTCCAACAATTACAATGCTAATAATTTTTCCTTTGGAATTATCACAAAATTTGACTAATCCTCCTTCCTTTTGAGTTAATGTTTTAAAATTCCATTTATTCCCACTCATATACATTGATCATCCAAAGTCCATATACCATATATCAGTTCGGCTTCTATGATCTACTTCCTGCAATGGAATTTAAACAAAGGTTTGTTTTCGTACCCATATTTTAATGGGTCCAACAGTGTTAGCCTACAAAGTCATGGGAATCCAAACATGCATTGTTTTTATATAATCAATAGAATCACATATACTGATTGAAACATAGGATTTATAAATCCCATTTATTTGTGGTTTTCGTAAATAATAGTTTTTAGATATTTGTCATTTTTATCAAATTATTTGAAAATTTTACCTTTTATACCTAGAACAAAATAGTCCTCAAAAAGATTTAGTTTCTTACCATTCCTGCTTTTTCCATATCTTTCCTTTTTAATAAAATTTTTTCCAAGAATTTCATTTAGATTATTTTTTTCCTTTTGTAAAAACAAGAGCTTCCCTTTTGTATGTCTTTACTTCTATTATTAGTGTTATTATTTTAGTTTTATTATCTGTACAGTTTATGTTTGATGAGTTATATTTTTCAATTAACTCTTGATGTTGTTTTTGCAGAGTTCTCTTTCTCCTAAAACAGCTGTGGGAATATTTTACCGTGATTTATGTTTCTTATATAAGGAATCCTATTTTTCTTCCCGCATGATGTAGTAAGTTTCATGGATATTATTCGAACAATTAGAACTAGAATCAGAATTAGATGATTAATAGGATTATATGTCACCATATTCAATCATAAAGCACATATTTTTTTGATTTTATTCGTATCATTCTTATTTAGACTTTGATGAGCTTCTACAGTCATTAGAAACACTCCATGTTTCTTTCATTGATCTTTTATCTTTCATCTCGCAAGCATTATTCTTGAAAAAATTATTTTCCTTTTATTATTTTAATTGAGGATAGGGTGGTTGTTGACGATCGTTTTCATCACAGAGTCTAAATGAATGAAAAAGGGGAATACCTTAGCATAATGTGATTCATCCTTTGAAGAAACATCAAAATTTACAAAGTCATGAACATGGATTTTCTTTAGAAAGGGCCACATATGTTTCATCATGGCCGCGTAGGTGTACCTGTGCACCACATATGGGGCGTGCAGGTGACCTGCGCACCCTATCTGACTTTCACCCGGGGTCTTCACCAGCCTATAAATACCCCTTGTGGCCCCCCCCCCCCATTTCAATGATGAAAGATCCAAAAACTCATTTTTGAGCTCCTGGCTCCCTAGTCTCTTATCTATTCTTCCAAACACTTATAAGGTAATTTTTTACCTAGAATGGATGATCTAAAAAGGGGAAACAAGGCATAAGTGTTGAAATTCACCAACACATCTGTGCCTAGGTGTTTAACCCTTAAGGGAAATGAACACTCCTTCACGCCTCCTTATCCTTTCATCAGAACCTGTGCGCCACTATTCTGGTAGTCCCTAGGGATAATACTAAGGGCTTGAGCCAAGTCTCTCCCAAGTATTACCCCATGGTTTTACCATCGTGCAATTACCCATGTGTCGCACAGGTATACCTGCATGACCAGTACCTACGCGCCCTAACATGACCTGCACACCTACTTCTTTTTCGATTCACCTCCTACATATCCACCTCACCTCTTCATGATTTAGCCTTCAGAACCCTCTTTAAAGCCATTTCTTTTGGCATGGTTCCCTTGTTGGCATCCTTATCTAAAAGGAATTCTGTGGAACATATCATAAAAACTATTTATTTACAAATCTTCATTTCACTAAGGTTAGATATTTCATTCATTAAACCTCATCCTTTAAAGATGAGAGGATCTTTAACCTGGTCCTCCTTTCCAGGAGTAAGCCCCAGTCCATGTACTATTAATTTGGTTATCCTCCTTATGAATAAGCCCGAAGTCCCCTAATTTGGGCATCCTTATTAGGAGTAAGTCCCACACATAATTTCATTTAACTTAGTCCTCCTTCTCAGGAATAATACCTATGTCTCATTTTTCCTTAACCTGGGCCTCCTTTTAAGGATTAATCCCCCGTCATAATCTCTCTAAATACTGGCATCCTTCTTATGAATAAGCCCTGAAAGTGCGTCCGATTGTCGCCTATCGACCGTTCAAGGTTCCGGTGCTCTGCTAATGTATATAGCAGCACTCGGGTCGAATCCTCGGCGATGATACTTTGTAGTAGTCGTTTGTTTTTAGTTGATTGTATTTTGATTAGGGGGGTTTGTTTGTAGAGCTTAATTGAAATGATTTATGGATGATGTTTGATTTACCAAATTGATAAAGATTGGGGTGAGTTCATCATTAGGTTAGTTAAGCTTGTGATATCCTCGAGCTTTGCTTTATATTGCATTTAAATTAACACCCATGTCACAAGATGATGTTGATTAGAATTCTTAAGTGTTAAGGCATTAAACCAAGACTTAACTTAACTTAAGGTTATAATCTCAATCAGATCTTATTTATGGTTGTGTATTTATGGTTCCAATAATCCATGGAAACCACATGTTAAACAAAACAAGTCATTAATCCATGACATGTTAAGTCCAACATACACAATGTTAATTCAAAGAATATTCATCGAGCAGAAGCTCTCAATCACTTAACATACCTAAATTATAACTCACCCCAATGAGAGATTTACTCAGCCATTTGGGTGATTAATAATCTGGTAATATATGTTTATGGTGATGAATTATAAAGAGAAGAAAAAGAAAGGGACAAGATAAGAGTAGTGTGCCGAACACACACACGAAATAATTTAAGAATCAAAAATGGAATTTCGATTGAATGAGGAAGCTTAAGAAGGGAAGGGTATTGAACTGAATTTTAAACTATTTTAAGAACATTAATATTAAAATACAGAAGGTGGAAGAGAATAAGAGATATTGAAGAAGTAACTTTCATTAAAACAGAATTACAAAGAAAGAGAATTACAAGATTACAAAAATGAAGAACTCAAAAGTAAGTGAAACGAAAGAGAGGAGGAAAGGTCTCTCAAGTAAAAAATTGAGTATGGCAGGTCCTCCCAAGCCTTTGGCAAAGCTTTGGTCGTGCCAATGTGATCTCCTCTCTTCTGAAATGCCAACCCCTCTCAAGGAGAGAAGGGGAGAGTATTTATAGCCCAAGGAGTGGACTGTTTGCATTCCCAATCTGTCCCTCCACTTGCTTCGCCAATTGAGCTATACAGACAGCCGAATATTCAAATACATCCTTCTTAAAAGTTGTATACAATAATGTTGGCCGACTACTCTCAAAATTTGGAGGAATTTGGACAATTGGAGCCAAAGTTATGGCCGGTTGATTAAACAAAGGTAAACTGTCCATTTCTATCCATTCTTTTTCGATGGCAAAAATGTGAATGGATTTTTGAACAGGAATATGCCTTCAAATTCGAATGACTTCTTAAACAAAGTCGGCCGCCTATATCTCCTCTTTCACACTGCAAAATCTCAGCTCGATTGGATGCTTACATCAGGAGATATGTCATGCATACTTCACTGATTTTAATTCTCGGCCAGAATGGTGGGCTGGACTTCAAAGGTATATTTGGGCCCCTTGTACTTGGATTTGGGCCATGAAATTTTTATCCAAGATGCAATTTAGTGTCCCCCGAATTATGGTGGAGATTGAAGGTCTTTGGACTTCTCGATTGAACCCAGTAAATCAATCTTCATGGATGGTCCAGTTTGTTCACAGATTCTTTGGTCTTGTTTGTGAGGACCATATGACCCTTCAAATGGAAGAATTGGCTCATGGTTCCTTCTAATGAAATGTTGTATATTGAAAGGAGAATCCTAAAAAACAATAACCACACAATTTGGATCAGTATAGTGATAGTTATAATTAAAACATTAAACTGACTCAATTTGACTACTTCTAAAAATGCTCAAATATTATACTTAATATTAAAACATTAATATTTCACACAAATTATGCACATTTCATATAAAATAAGTAAAGGGGGAATATAATAAGTCATGAAAATATTAATAACATCAACTCCCCCACACTTATATTTGCGCGTGTCCTCATGTGCAACAAATATAAAAACATGACAAAATCATTTTCACTCACCAACAAATATTAAAATTTTGTTTTCTCCAATCAGGGGAGGTTTAGACTATTTTACTCATCCATAATGAATTCCATCACAAATTTGGTTCACAATAATGCATCATAAACAATTCATTTTTTCATGTTCAAGGTTTGAATTGGAAAATGTAGGCACTCCAAACTTACTCCTCTCAAGATGATAAAAATGTATTTTAGGAGGTTCACTCATTCACCAACAAAAAGTGAAAATCAAGAGTTTGTAAGAGCTCTCAGCTTCCATTCCCAAATCTAATGTGTACAATAATCAAGAGGTCTTTTAAGGGGTTTTTCAGTGGCTATGGGACGGTAGGTATATAATGTCCAAAGGAAAAGAGGGGTTAAAAACACCAACATGGAAAAATCAATGCACATTTTTTTTGAAATTTGAATTGAAAGGAAATAGAAACACATATTTACAAGGGCATGAATGTGTGATGAATGAAAAGTGATGGAGATAGAAAATGGAATAGGGTGAGATGATGGAATATGTACAACATGGAAGACTTCCAATAATGACACAATACAAGATGATTCAAGTGTTCTTTTTTTCTTCTTTTTTTTTGCTTTTTTTTCGAAAGTTGTGCTTGAAACAAGTCTCACAGTCATCTCCCAACCCATTTTTGATCTTCTCATGGAACTAATTTTAGTAGTTATAACACGATCAAAGGTTGAGGATGAATGATTTTTGACCCACCCAAGACACAACCCATTCCTTTTTTTTTCATTTTTTAATATAAATTTTTTTCATTTTTTTTTGAACACTTTTCAATGACTTTTGTACAAATGACAATTACACATATACACCCCAAAGCTCACAGAATTACAACATCTCCCCCACACTTGAATGGATGCTTGCCCTCAAGCATATGATGACACATTGGAAATCAATGAAAGTACGCCCAAAAATGAAGTCCATTCCCCCCACACTTAAATTTCAATAAATTATACAATGAAAATCCATGAAGATGTTGGGTGGGACAAGGTTTTAGGCTTGTAATGTGGCTATCAAAAGAAAGGTTTTCATAGGCTCAAAGGGGCTTTCAAAAGTAGGATCAATGTAAGGGTAACAGGAGGCTATTTGGCTATTCTGATTCTCATGTGGCTTAGAAAATGCCTCTATCATATTAATGCACACAAAAGATGGAAATTCAGCTCGAAGGTCCACAAACTCAAGACTCACAATCAGTGGTGAAGACAAACAATGAAAAAGATGGCCATAGATGACCTTGGCATGAAGGCTAATGTTATTCCTCACGGTAGGGGAAAATCATTTTCCACCAAAAATTGTTCATTCAAAATGTTTGTTATTGACACAAAATTGTTTACCCAAGTTTGAGATAAAAATTCAATATATTTGAGTTTAAAACAAGCCTTTGACTCCCCAAAATGGTTGGACAAAATTTCAAAACTAGATGGTGAGTAAGCATGACTCTTTTTTTGTAATTTTTTTAAGTAATTGTGTTTTTTGTTTTTTTTTAGTTTTTAAGGTTTTTTTTTTTAAAATACACACCCACACAAGAAAGATAAAAAGAAAGGGTTTGATGAATAAAGTGGTAACAAAATGAAAGAGAGAGGAAGAAGAAGAAGGAGGTAGAGAGAGGAAGAGATAGAGAGAGAGTTAAAGGGAAAGAGGTGCCCCCTGGTTTGGATTTGGTGGGTCGCCATTTCCATCTAGTGGTGGGTCAATGGAAGTCGATGTGGAACCTGAAGTGAATGGCCTCTCATGGTGATGCTTTAACCGGTGTCCATTTACCGTGAATGTTCTTTTTGAAGAAGGGTCTTCGACTTGCACTGCACCAAATGGGTAAACATTAGTAATAATAAAAGGTCCATCCCAACGAGAATTGAGCTTACCTAGGTGAAGTCGAAATCGAGAATTGAAGAGCATTACCTTTTCACCTTCATGAAATACCTTTCGAAGAATGTGCTTGTCATGGAGTGACTTTGCCTTTTCTTTGTAGAGAATGGAGTTCTCATACGAATCGAGTCGAAGCTCCTCCAATTCAGTCAACTGCAACAATCTTTCTTCACCAGATTTTTCACAATCAAAATTACATGTTTTGACAGCCCAAAATGACTTATGTTGGATTTCAACTGGTAAATGACAGGCTTTACCAAAGACTAGCCTAAATGGAGACATCCCAATGGGTGTCTTATAGGCTGTTCGATAGGCCCAAAGTGCTTCACCAAGTCTATCGGGCCAGTCTTTTCTTGTGGGCTTAACAATTCTTTCAAGCACTCTTTTCACTTCTCTGTTAGAAAGTTCAGCCATTCCATTTGTTTGAGGGTGATATGCAGTGGATGTTTTATGTACAACCCCATTCTTTTTCAAAAGTGACTCCATGGTTCTATTACATAAATGAGTTCCTAAGTCACTTATCAAAGCACGTGGTGTTCCGAATCGATGGAAGATATGGGTTTTGAGGAACTCACTCACAGTTTGAGCATCATCTTTCCTAGTGGGTTTGGCCTCAACCCACCTAGAAACATAGTCAACAGCAAGGAGAATGTAGGATAATCCATTGGAAGGGGGAAAAGGTCCCATGAAATCGATGCCCCAAACATCGAAAAGCTCACAGAAGATTAATGGCTTTTGAGGCATTTCGTTTCTTTTGGAAATTGTGCCAAACTTTTGGCAAGTGGGAAATGATTGACAGAACTCGTGTGAGTCCTTGAAGAGTGAAGGCCAAAAGAATCCAGAATCTAGGACCTTTCTAGAAGTTCTTTGTGGTCCAAAGTGGCCACCTCCAGGCATTGAGTGGCAGAATTCCAAGATGGAGGATTGTTCAGTTTCATCAACACATCTCCTAATTACCATGTCAGCCCCAGTTTTCCAAAGTTTATTATCTTCCCAAAAATAATGCTTTGAATCACTTTTCATCTTTTCTTTTTGTTCTTTGGAAAAATATTCAGGGAAAACACCAGAAACCAAGTAATTGACAATTGGGGCATACCATGGTAACTTTGGAGTGAGAGATGAGAGGTGTTCAGTTGGAAATTCAGGATCAATTATTTCAGAATGAGAAGAATTAGAAATTCAACTCAGGTGGTCAGCCACAGGGTTTTCTTTTCCAGGTTTATCTTTTATCACAAGGTCAAACTCTTGGAGCATTAAAATCCATCTTATTAGCCTTGGTTTGGAATCACTTTTCTTAAGTAAGAACTTTAATGCTGAGTGGTCCGTGAAGATGATGATTTTGGCACCTAAGAGATAGGGCCGGAATTTATCCAAGGCAAAAACCACAGCTAAAAGTTCTTTTTCAGTCACAGTGTAGTGTGATTGAGTTTCATCCAATGTTTTTGAGGCATAAAAGATGACATGAGGAATGTTTTCTCTTCTTTGACCAAGAACAGCCCCAATGGCCCTATCAGAAGCATCACACATCAATTCAAATGGTAAGGACCAATCTGGGGGTTGGATTATTGGAGCAGATGTGAGAGCAGATTTGAGTTCAATGAAGGCTCTCTTGCAAGCCTCATCAAAATTGATTGTGACATCATTTTGAAGTAAACGAGTGAGTGGGAGGGAAATCTTGCTGAAGTTCTGAATGAATCGCCGATAGAAACCGGCATGACCAAGGAAGGACCGAATGTCTCGAACTGATTTGGGTTCAGGAAGTGATTGGATCACCTCAATTTTGGCTGGATCAACTTGGATACCCTCTTGAGAAATTATGTGCCCTAGAACAATCCCATTTGAAACCATGAAGTGACATTTTTCAAAATTCAGCACAAGGTTGCACTTGACACACTTTTGAAGGACCAAAGAGAGTGAATGTAAGCAAGATTCAAATGACTCGCCATAAATGGTAAAGTCATCCATGAATACCTCCATGCAATTCTCAATGAATTCAGAAAAGATACTCATCATACACCGCTGGAATGTTGCAGGAGCATTACAAAGGCCAAAAGGCATTCGCCTATAGGCATAAGTTCCAAAGGGGCAAGTGAATGTGGTCTTTTCTTGGTCTTGAGGTGCGATTGGAATTTGGAAGTAGCCGGTGTAACCATCAAGGAAGCAATAGTGTGACTTTCCGGCCAATCTCTCAAGCATTTGGTCAAGGAAAGGAAGTGGGTAGTGATCTTTTCGTGTTTCAGCATTCAGTTTGCGATAATCGATGCACACACGCCATTTGTTTTTCACTCGAGTTGTGACCACTTCTCCATGTTCATTTGTGACAACTGTTATCCCGCCCTTCTTAGGAACGACTTGAATTGGACTAACCCATTCACTATCAGAAATTGGGTAGATAATACCAGCTTGAAGAAGCTTGGTAATCTCTTCCCTAACTACCTCAAGTATGAGTGGATTGAGTCTTCTTTGAGGTTGCCTAATTGGTTTGGATGATTCCTCTAGATGGATGTGATGCATGCAAAGGGCAGGGTTGATTCCTGGAATATCCTCTAGGGTCCAACCTAAGGCATTTTTGTTTTCCTCTAACACTTGAACATGTTGGGACTCCTCAGTTTTAGAAAGTGAAGCAGAGATAATGACAGGGTAGGAGGGATCATGGAAAAGGAATGCATACTTGAGGTATGAAGGAAGTGGTTTTAGATCAGTTTCAGCCTTGATTTGAGAGCTAGAAAAGTTAGGAGCAGGAGAAGGGATTCCAGATGGGTTTGGATCATTTTCCTCAACACTGTCCAAGGTGGAGCAGTAGAGATCAGAGTTGATGTGGGATTCAAGAGAGTTTTCAAGTTCCTCTAGATTGATGGAGTCTATGAATGAGAGGTCCACATCAACTTCACCATTTATGACTTTGTTAATCATGGTGCATATTTCACAAGATCCTTTATCATTAGAACATGAAGAACATGGTGGATTGGGGTTCGATTGAATCTTAGAAGTGTCCTCAAAAGCATGGATTGAGAATGCAGAGTGATCCTCATATGGGTATCGCATGGCTTGGAAAATGTTGAACTTGACCAGTTGGTCACCAAATTCCATGGATAAGATGCCTGAGTGGACATCAATCTTGGTTCTCGCAGTCATGAGGAATGGTCTTCCTAGAATTAGGGGAGATCGAGAAGAGGTCGTCTCACCTTCCATGTCAAGGACATAGAAATCAGCTGGGAAGATAAGATCATTGACCCGAACAAGAACATCCTCAATTATCCCCTCATGACTGGCAGTGCTTCGATTGGCTAATTGAATGACAATACCTGTTGGGTGTAAGGGACCTAGACCAAGGTTGGAGAAAATGGATTTGGGCATGACATTAATTGAGGCTCCTAGGTCTATGAGTGCATCATCAAAGTTGGAACTCTCTATTTGACATGGAACCGTGAAGGTCCCTGGATCTTTGCACTTCATGGGAATGGACTGTTGAGTTGAAACATTTTCAATGTTCCTAAGTTGCCTCTTATGGGTGCACAATTCCTTAAGAAACTTGGCATACTTAGGGATTTGTTTGATGGCATCTAATAGGGGGATGTTCACTTCAACACGTCTAAACATGTCAAGCATTTCAGGATCAGGTTCAAAGGACTTCTTAGGCTTGGAGATGGCTTGAGGAAAAGGAATTGGGTTCCTAAGTGGAATGGAAGAAGGTGAAGGAGTGGATTCAAGTTCCTTTTCCAGCTTTTTGTTCTTTTCATTTTCTAGATCAACATCGAAAGGGGGGTTTGAGGATTTATCTTGAGGCATAGCAAGTTGTTTTCCTGATCTAAGTGCAATTGCACTTACATTACCCTTGGGGTTGGGTAATGGTTGAGCTGGGAGTTGGGATGAATTGGATGGTTGTTGCTGGCTAAGGTGGGATGCAAGTTGACCTATTTGGGTTTCAATGTTCTTTAGGCTAGAACGGGTGAAGGAAGCAAGATCCTCTACAGCACTTTCCCATGGTTGTTTAGAAGAAGAGGCTTGTCCCAAATTGGGTTGGCCTTGATTTTGGTTCATGGGAAAGCGATTGTATTGGGTGGGGAATTGGGAAGGCTCGTTAGGATAGTGGAATCCAGGAGGAGGATTGTTCCTTTGGGGTTGAGGAACAAAATGATAAGGTTGATGGATACCACCACTTTGACCATATTGGAACTGGTTTGGATTTTGAGGAGGGAATTGAGGAGGATGAGAAATGGGATTACCATACCTCAGAGGTGGGTTAAAGGTAGAAGAGAAGGGCTCAGAGTGGGGTTGGTTGAAGTTTCTAACAAACTGACCTGATTGTTGAGGGTTGAAGTTTCGCTGAGCATATGCCGCATTGAGCTCCATTGGACTAGATGAATCAGATGGATCATCTTGAAGTTGTGGACATGTGTCAGTCGGATGAGATGGAGATTTGCATATTCCACAATTCTTGCTAGGTCCAGGGAATAGTGACTGTGGAGAAGATGAGGTTGGGGCTTTGGTAGCCACCTCTAGTTGACGCACAAGACCTGTAAGTTCACTCATCCACTCAGTCATCTTGTTGGGCTCTATGGATTGATTCTCTTGGGCTTGTTTCACTTGAGCATGTGCTCGAGTATGGAATTGTTGCGTGTTTGCAGCCATGTTACTTATGAGATCTCTTGCAGCTGCAGGAGTTTTGTCAACAAGAGCACCGCCACTTGCGGCATCAATGAGAGTTCGCTCCATAGCCAATAACCCCTCATAGAAGTATTGGATCAGTAGTTGGTCAGGGATTTGATGGTGTGGACAAGTTGCCACAAGCTTTTTGAACCTCTCCCAATACTCATGGAGTGATTCATTAGGGAATTGACGGATTCCGCTTATTTCCTTTCGGATAGAAGCTGTTCGGGAAGCGGGAAAGAACTTCTCAAGGAAAAGTCTCTTCATGTCAACCCATGAGTTTATGGAACCCGGTGGGAGGTAGTAGAGCCAAGACTTGGCAGAATCCGCTAGGGAAAAGGGGAAAGCTCTAAGCTTGATTTGTTCTTCAGAAACCCCTTGAGGCTTCATGGTAGAGCATACTACTTGGAACTCTTTAAGGTGAAGATGTGGATCCTCACCGGCTAGCCCGTGAAAATGAGGGAGAAGATGAATCAAACCCGATTTGAGTTCGAAGTCAGCTTCAATGTTTGGATATTGAATACCAAGAGGTTGGTAATTCATATCAGGGGCAGCGAGTTCTTTTAGGGTTTGTTCCCTAGGATTGGCCATTTCAATTTCAATTGGTTGGATGAGGACTGGTTCTTGAATTATTTGAGTATCTCTTATGTTCCTCCTAAGATGGCGAAGTGTTCGCTCAATTTCAGGGTCAAACAAATCCGAGGGATTGTTTGGAAGGCTACGGGGCATTCAGAGAGATTTTGGAAGAAAGAGGAAGACGGGTTTTTCTTTGTATTTTTTCAGTTTATGATTTTTAAGAGGAAGACGGGTTTTTCTTTGTGTTTTTTTTCAATTTTTTTAAACTTTTGTATTTTTTTGGGTTTTTTTTTACAATAACCAGAAACTAATGACTAATTAAAGCACCATCCCCGGCAACGGCGCCATTTGAAAGTGCGGCCGATTGTCGCCTATCGACCGTTCAAGGTTCCGGTGCTCTGCTAATGTATATAGCAGCACTCGGGTCGAATCCGCGGCGATGATACTTTGTAGTAGTCGTTTGTTTTTAGTTGATTGTATTTTGATTAGGGGGGTTTGTTTGTAGAGCTTAATTGAAATGATTTATGGATGATGTTTGATTTACCAAATTGATAAAGATTGGGGTGAGTTCATCATTAGGTTAGTTAAGCTTGTGATATCCTCGAGCTTTGCTTTATATTGCATTTAAATTAACACCCATGTCACAAGATGATGTTGATTAGAATTCTTAAGTGTTAAGGCTTTAAACCAAGACTTAACTTAACTTAAGGTTATAATCTCAATCAGATCTTATTTATGGTTGTGTATTTATGGTTCCAATAATCCATGGAAACCACATGTTAAACAAAACAAGTCATTAATCCATGACATGTTAAGTCCAACATACACAATGTTAATTCAAAGAATATTCATCGAGCAGAAGCTCTCAATCACTTAACATACCTAAATTATAACTCACCCCAATGAGAGATTTACTCAGCCATTTGGGTGATTAATAATCTGGTAATATATGTTTATGGTGATGAATTATAAAGAGAAGAAAAAGAAAGGGACAAGATAAGAGTAGTGTGCCGAACACACACACGAAATAATTTAAGAATCAAAAATGGAATTTCGATTGAATGAGGAAGCTTAAGAAGGGAAGGGTATTGAACTGAATTTTAAACTATTTTAAGAACATTAATATTAAAATACAGAAGGTGGAAGAGAATAAGAGATATTGAAGAAGTAACTTGCATTAAAACAGAATTACAAAGAAAGAGAATTACAAGATTAAAAAAATGAAGAACTCAAAAGTAAGTGAAAAGAAAGAGAGGAGGAAAGGTCTCTCAAGTAAAAACATGAGTTTGGCAGGTCCTCCCAAGCCTTTGGCAAAGCTTTGGTCGTGCCAATGTGATCTCCTCTCTTCTGAAATGCCAACCCCTCTCAAGGAGAGAAGGGGAGAGTATTTATAGCCCAAGGAGTGGACTGTTTGCATTCCCAATCTGTCCCTCCACTTGCTTCGCCAATTGAGCTATACAGACAGCCGAATATTCAAATACATCCTTCTTCAAAGTTGTATACAATAATTTTGGCCGACTACTCTCAAAATTTGGAGGAATTTGGACAATTGGAGCCAAGGTTATGGCCGGTTGATTAAACAAAGGTAAACTGTCCATTTCTATCCATTCTTTTTCGATGGCAAAAATGTGAATGGATTTTTGAACAGGAATATGCCTTCAAATTCGAATGACTTCTTCAACAAAGTCGGCCGCCTATATCCCCTCTTTCACACTGCAAAATCTCAGCTCGATTGGATGCTTACATCAGGAGATATGTCATGCATACTTCACTGATTTTAATTCTCGGCCAGAATGGTGGGCTGGACTTCAAAGGTTTATTTGGGCCCCTTGTACTTGGATTTGGGCCATGAAATTTTTATCCAAGATGCAATGTAGTGTCCCCCGAATTATGGTGTAGATTGAAGGTCTTTGGACTTCTCGATTGAACCCAGTAAATCAATCTTCATGGATGGTCCAGTTTGTTCACAGATTCTTTGGTCTTGTTTGTGAGGACCATATGACCCTTCAAATGGCAGAATTGGCTCATGGTTCCTTCTAATGAAATATTGTATATTGAAAGGAGAATCCTCCAAAACAATAACCACACAATTTGGATCAGTATAGTGATAGTTATAATTAAAACATTAAACTGACTCAATTTGACTACTTCTAAAAATGCTCAAATATTATACTTAATATTAAAACATTAATATTTCACACAAATTATGCACATTTCATATAAAATAAGTAAAGGGGGAATATAATAAGTCATGAAAATATTAATAACATCAAGCCCCAAGTTCCCAAATTCTAAATTCCTTTAAACTGGGCCTCCTTCTCATGAATAATCCCTAGTATTTAATTTCTTTTGATCTCGGCATCCATCTGAGGAGTAAAACCCAATCATATGTCCCCTTTAATTTGGGCATCCTTCTCAGGAGTAAGCCCTATGTTAAGTATCCAAATTTTCATAAAGCACATATACCTTTATAGACCTTATTCTCGGTTTTCTTCCCTGAATTAAATCCCAAAACTCATCTATTTTGGGCAATCATATATTCATAATCCCCACATCATTTATTATGATTGCATCTTTCATGGCGCAATCGTGGGGTTTTACTAATACCTCTTGTTTCTCACACCGAGCAATACTCAAGTGAGCTTATAGCGTAAAATTAATTATGAAATATTCCCTTGGACCATCAATCATGCATGAACCCTATACTTCTTTACTCGAACTATGTGGGTTTTGATTCCTTTTCTAATCAAATGATACATAGGTAGCCCATCTGTGGGTACGATCACAACTCTGAAATAATCTATGTCCTTATGAATGACAATAAACTTCATGTGCCCCACTAAGTGGCATTAAAACAAGTATAGTTTTCATAATGACCATGAGATATCTATATAATGTATTGAAATATACAATTTACTAAGAATCTAAAAAAATACAGATTATTCTCAATCGATGAAGAACATTGAATACATATAAATAGATTCTCTGAATTTCATACATTTCAGTCACTGATTTCAACTTCTAAAGGAAAAGATCATTCTTATACATGGTAATTTAATAAGGATTCATGAACATAACTCAAATCTATAAATAGATTCCTTGAGAAGACAATAATTCCCCCAAAAAGTTGTGATGAGTTTGGCCTCCCATCCTCTCGACCATTGAATATTATTAAACCTCATCAGTCCATAACTAATGAGGACCTACCTTTGGAAAGTAGGTCTAAATGGATATAGAATTGTTGGATGTTTCTGGTTTTACAAATAAACACATTAGAAACCGATTGAAATTTTTGAACCATAGACTAACTAGGTCATCCCCATTTCTAGAAGAAACAAAAATGGTGAACCCGACGTGAATCCTTATCCAAGTTAAAATGATGTTTTACTTTAGGGCCCTATTTAAATTCTATATGAGGTACGACAAAGCAATCAATAACATATGTGCTCATCCAAAAGTTGTAATTTCTGAATATATCTTGATTATTTCTGTTAAATCAAACATGAACTCTTTTTAATGATCTTCTGCATTATTGAAATGGCTTCTCTGGAGGTCACATTTGTGAATACCTCTACTGCTACTCCAACTGGATCGTTGTCTGCTCTAAGGACGACATCACCTACTCAGCATCATCAACGCTGGGTATCAAATGAATTGGTTAAGCAGTACTATCAACATGGTACCATTCCCACTCTAGAGGCCACTCGACAAGCCCTCCAAGTCAATAATTCACCCTGGTTGTCCAGACAGCGATGACCGACGATAAAGAAGCAGATGGTGCCAACCACCGTTTCCAACCGTTTCGGGTCATTATCCCCAGAACGCAATGACCAGTCCCTCCCATATTATAGGGAGGTGAATGGGCAGGTCCCTCATGGCCTTAATTCAATGAGATATGAGTCCTTCCCGAGGGCTCCAATCAACAATCGCTGACAGACTCGTGTGGTAGTGCGCCCTCAACATGATGACGGTGTCGTCTCCAGGTGTTCGACTCAGGTTACTCAAACCCGATAAGGCAAGACGAACCACTAGAGGCGACGACCGATCAATAGTGAGCAGGTTATTATCTCAGCCATTTCCAGGGAAGTCCACCAGCCTAACTTGGTGGAATGCAATGAGTGGGAACAAAAACCTATCCGTTTTAATTCCCTTTCCTAGCATACTCGTCTGGAAAGAGCACGCCAATCCCGCCAGGCAATTCAGGCGGAGTAATATAGACAGGAACATAAAACTGTTTATAAAACATCAACAAGTCATCAGGCTTATCTGACTACCTACAATGAATCCCACTATCCTAATGTGTTGATAATTGGTAAACATGCACATACACCTACTTACACTCAACAATTCTGTCAGTAGCCTCGTCTTCTAGTATTGAAAGAAGTTCATCATCCACGTTCGGAGGAGTGCTATCAGCAGGCACATACACCTGCTAGTATTGGTCGAGCCTACCAAAAATATCATTTGGTAGCACCTAGAGAATTTTATTGGAAAGCCCCAATGACAAAAATAAGGCAGACCCAACTCTCTATCCCCAAACATGAGTACTGTCAGAATTCACTGACAGGAAAAGGAGGACATGAGCAGGAATACACACCTACTCTAAGCACGGAATGGACGTATATCCCCATTCCAGTAGCTGAAGTCACCAAGAAAATTCTGTCAATGGTGAAAGAGCATAAGAAAATACCTTCTCATATTCTAGATGTCTGTCAGAATATTATAACAGCTTCAGTAGTATCACAGTGAATGAAATGAAAATATATCCCTACTAGTGGAGTGACAAATCATCATATCACTCTGGAACTGACACAGAACTATGTTCCAGTCCAATAGGGTTGTGGGGAAAACACCCCCATATCATATAGACTACCATGTTAGGCACATAAACCTGATTTGAGTGGGGATAATTAGCCTAAGATGAACAATTCTTTTGAGAAGGCACATACACCTGCACATAATAACCACTTTCATCAACAAGTGGTTCCCAAATTGAGTAAGAAGGCGTCTAATAAAAAGACCTTCATAGTACAGTCATGAAATCAAGATCCAATTTGTAATAAGTCCTTGCTTGATGTCGGAGTTCTTGAAGCCCTCAGACAATTACCTGTTGGAATTCAAGATTCTACTCTCTCATTTCCCAATAGTGGGAACATTAATTTTGAAGGTCTTCATCAGACTCTTCCTTATGAAGGCTTTCTTCATGACAGTTCGATCGATCTAGAAGTTTCATCTTTAGATGAGAGCCATATTAACCCTCTGCATGGCCAAAAGATCAAGGAGCAAGAGGTTTCATCTTTTTCTCTAACCCACCATGGTGGTCCTCCCCATGATGATAAATTTAGCTATGAAAGTCCTCTTTGAAGTTGTAATTCGCATTACCTGTAATATTTTTCAGAGGAAAATGAAGTGATGAGAAAGACCTCTTATCTTGAGGCACTTTCAAATGTGTAGCCGGTCATGTCTGATGTTGTACCATTAGCGAGAGAAATAATTTCTTAATTAGAATATATCCTGGGGAATAGGTTATTCTCCGAACCTCCCCTGGGTCATTCATCATCTAGTTTCCTAAATGATTTCTCTACCAATCTTGTTGAATCCGATGAAGCAACAAGGTAGCACCAACTCTAGTCTAATTAGGTAGATGAATCTTCATCGAATGATAAAGGGGAATTACTGAACATGAGAAAACAACTGAAAAAATGTGAAGTACCAGTCATGTTTTGTCCTTTGGCTGACTCTCCATATGACTTTCCAGAAATGTTGATGGAAGATGGAATTCATGATATTAGTCTCAACATATGGAAAGCTACTTGTTAGTTGAAAAAGGAAATATTATCTTATGATGAATATGGAAATAATGTCAAGATAATAGAAGGGTTACAATGCCAAATTGACTTGGAATCTCTCTCCGTTTCTCAATATCTGAATGATGAAAAGCAGTAGAGGTCCCTTCAGCATTCATGCCTTGGCGCACTAAGAATATTGTGCCAGTTAATTTCCAATGCCCCATCTTGTATTCGTATCATAGGATGGGGTATTCATGGAGCACTACATTCCACTATACTCTCCAGTCACCAAAATACTCAAAAAATGGTCTCATGCAATGTTATTGCCTATGGCTAGCCACATTCAATTCGCTTTGTTTGTAATCAAATGCTTGCCCAAGAACAGGAATCAACTAGTTCATCTCAAAATCAAGCATACAGAGAACAAGTTGTTGAATTACTCATGCATCAAGAAAAATAGAATATTGAACAAGACACTCATTTAGAATATGCACATCAACAAGTGACAGAAGTGTCCGAAATCATCCACTAGTCATTTGAACCGTGTGATTTGAGTGGATTTCGGTTGATGCATCCAGCAAATTTCCAGAATAAAGTCTGCAATATCATGACAGATTTTAAGAATGTCTCAGATATAGAATCTCTAGAACCACACCAGCTTGCGAGAGTAGGGACTCTTTTAGCCCAACCCTCATAATCAATAAATAGGACTCGAGGAGCTGAGCGGGAACAGCAGGAACAGCCCCAGTCCACTGGACTAGGGAATTTTTCAAATCCTCAATCCCTCCCTCAGAGAAAGTAGGTCTTCTCTCAATTAGGGAAGAATCCAAAATAGGAAAGAAGAGTTGAATTATCTGGAGATTCTCTCCAAATTATGGTTCATCAAGAAGTTCCTGAGGGATTGAATCAACAGAAGGCAATGTCTTGTTAAGGACAAGGAAGAAGACAATATCGCAAAAATGATGATAGAAGGGATTCAATGCGTTATTCATCAATTAATGTCTTAAATTAGGTTTTTGTTGATCCCCTAGATGAGGCTCACTCAGAAGGATCATATGAGGATGCTTCTGCTCAATAAGTTGTACACACAGTCACAAATGAAGAAGGAGTAGGTACACGGAATCAATGTCTTAGCCAAAATCTGGGTGTTCCATCAAGTAACCCACTTCCCCCTCTCTGAAAGGTGTCCAATAAGGGTAAAGGAAAGAATCAGGTTACATCCCACCCTTCCTCTGGATAAGGCCAATCTCTCTCACTATAGCAATGATTTTCACAACAGGAGGATGAAATGAAAGAGTTAAAGAGGTTGAATGTAGAACTACATCAAGGTAGTCTTCCTCCTAAGCGTGATGGAGCCAGTCAACCAAGGGAATTTGTTGCAGTTACTGAGATGGATCAAGAATATCATCCTCTGCCAGTATACCCTCACAGGTTGAATCCTACGGCTCATGCGCAACAACAATCGGCGGTGCTACCATCAGTTGCAGTACCAGCCACCATACCTGTCCAAGCTCCAGTCAGTGCCCTTGCTCATTTCCAAGCTCAACCAGATGTTTCACAAAATTTAATAACTACCATTGATTCATTAACAGCTCGGTCGAAGGATATGGGGGGAAAACGTGCTCAAATTAAACTAGGAAGGAGAGCTTACCCTGAATGGGTTGATGTAATTCCTCCCCCATCAAATTTTTCAAGTACCACATTCCAAATATTTAATGGATTGAGAGACCCTGATCAACACTTAACATATTTTGTTTCTCATTGTTATCCTATGATGGTAATACCTCAGCAACAAGATGTTGTTAAGCTCAGGTGTATTGTACAGTCATTACAAGGGCATGCTTTTGTTTGGTACACAATCTTGCAATCCCGGTCAATTACCGGATGGGAAGATATCCATCTACGATTTGTTCTTTAGTTCATCTCAACATTACCAAAGACTACCGTTTTTATCATAAAAATTTTAAGAAAAGAGAGAATGAAAGAGTTTCATAATTCATTTCTCGCTGGAAGGGATTACCATATTCCCTAAGAATAGAACTCCCCCAAGATGAATTTTTTCCAATATGTGTGGCAAATTTGCGTGGTGAATTACAGACGTTGTTGATCCCTGAGAAATAAATAGGAGGGTTTCAAGACCTTACTTCTATCACTCAGCAGATTGAAGAAACTCATAAAAAGACTAAGGATAAAACTCGTGTAATTCTATTAGCTCTAGGAAGCAGAATGGGTATAGAAGATACTGTTACAGTCATGCTTAAACAAGCACATGAACCTACTTCTACTTCAAAACCTTCATCTTCCCGAAGGGCTCCACCTCTTGATCATCAGCAACTGAGGTCGTTTTATCTAGAAGATCAAAGAGATCAACGAAGAAACAATTTCATGAGTTGAAGAACAATGTTTATTCTTTCCGAAATGAACAAGTTCCTGGTTACTTCATTTCGGCTTTTGTGAATAATATGGTTCAATTGCCGAGGCCCAAAAGGCCAAACAAGGAATGAGATGAAGACCATCCCAATTATTTTTGATTTCATCTGATTTTGGGGCATCTAATACAGGATTGTTTTGGCTTTAAAGACCTATTCCATAAAATGTTGTACTTTGGACAAATCAAACAGAAGGGTTCTTCAACTCGTGTAGCATGTGTTACTACTACAGATCTAGAGGAATGATGTGAGTGGAAATAAGTCAAAAAACAAAATGCGTAGAAATATGATGATTGGATGGTCAGAAAAACGATCAACGGAACTCATGACATTTTGCGAACTCAATTGAAGAAACCAATTGTGTCTTCTTCTATTAATGTCATAGTGAATCCTCCATTAAACAAAAAATCCTTAAAGGGGAGGCATAATTCAGAGATAGAAGAATAATTAGATGAAGATGAGTATGTTTCAAAGCCCAAGATGTCTTTGAAACTAGCAGATTTTATGCCATCTACTTCAAATCCATGGGCACCACCCCACCAAAAGGCACAGCCTAAATTGGCAAGTTAGGCAGAGTCTTCATCGGATGAAGAGTTGATAGTCGGTTCTATTAATATGATTCACATAACAGATCCTTATGCCAGTCGCAGTTTTGATTTTGATGATCTTGAATTCCCTGTATCAAACAGAGTAATTAGAGGGAGTTCCAGTGGTTTGGGATACAGAGGAAGACATGGATATCCCAGAAGCCACTATTCTAAATCTACCTCTACTAGAACTGTGTATGTTGTAGAAACTTGTGGCAAAGCCCTTCAGCGTTCTCAACAAGAACATGAAAATTCTTCCATGCAAGTTATCCATTATGGAAATAGATTTAGTCAGTCTAATTTTCCAAAGCCTGGATTATTTCCAAATCCAATCCCGATACAAGATGCATTTACTTTCAAAGCATCAAATTCTAAGGCACCTGTGAAACCACATGTTCCTGTTGGGAAACACAAACCTATGGATCAAAAGTATGATGTATTGAAACACCTGGCCCATGTACCGACCAAGTTATCCATTATGGATGCATTAAATTTATCAAAGGATCTTCGGGAGGCACTCATCGAGGCATTTTTATGTCCTCAAGAATTTGAAACTGAAATTGTTGCAGCTGAGATCTACCTTGTAGAGAATAATCCTACAGAATTCCATGTTGTGATATCTTTTACTGATGAAGTTGAAGATGATGTTGTGCATGGGAATATTAGACCTTTGTATTTATCTGGAAAGGTCAATGATGAAGAAATCTGCAGATCTATCATTGATAATGGTTCAGGAGTCAACCTCGTCTCCATTCATACAGTTCGTCGATTGGGACTCACCAAATCCGATTTATCTCCTTCTAAATTGATGTTGCAAGGGTATGATAAAAATGAGAAATAACCTCAGGGAGAGATCACACTCAGAACCTAGTTTGGAGACCATGTATCCAACTCAAATTTCATAGATGTTCATCATGACACAGCTTTCAACATCATTCTTGGAAGACCCTGGCTATATCAACATGCGGATATCCCTTCTTCATATAATCAATGTCTCAAATATTGTTTCAATGGTCAAATTTGGACATTGTATGGTGATAAATCCCCATTATAGACATGTGAATCTCAATACATTGAGGAATAATTCTATCACATAAAGGGATAGTATAAATCCACAGCATGGGAGGTTACCAAAGTTAATGCTCCATTTGGTTTAGAAAAGATTCCAGTAAACCCATTTACAGATGTGAGTACAGATTATGTGTTGTTTATCAGTAAAATTGACCGGATAGACCCAAATCCAAATACTCTTATGGAATATTCTATAATTTCAATTACTGTAATCAATCTAGACAACATGGGAGAAATTGGTGACCCACCAAGAAATGATGAAATCCCAAATGGATATGTCTTCATTTCATCCGCTGAAATGCAGCACGTCTAAACTTCACCAACCAGGCTAGAAGATGTTATATAAATGTCAGAGGTGAATGATAATGATGATTCTAAATCCATCATCACCTATTTATTACTCAAAGAAGACCCTTCATCATCAATCAGGTCAGAAATGGAAGCTTCTTCTTCAAGGTGTTCAAGTTTTAACATCTCTTCTGATCATGGAAATTTTGCTTCATCATCTACTATTCAAGTAGAAACAAAAGAAATAATACATGTTGAAGAAGAAGAATAAAATCTTAGGTATGCTCCTCTAGAATTTGAAGAAGGTATCTCTACCACCATGGATGAACTCAGATAAATAAATCTTGGTAAAAAAGAAGATCCATGCCCCACTTTAATAAGTGCCACTACAATAGAATCGCTGTTTAGCGGCGGTTTTATTTTGCATTTAGCAGCGGTTTAAGCTGCCGCTACATTGTTTGGTGGCGGTTTACAGAAACCGCCGAGAAATAAGGCATCTCCAATCTATTAGAGGTGGTTATTTCTGTTTAGTTGCGGTTTCAGGAAAGCATCGTAGCTGCCTCATTTCACGGCAGTTTTTCTGAATTTAGCGATGGTTTTACGTGCCCTGGATATCACTTTACTCGCAGCTGTTATAACCGCCACGACTAAACTCAAATTCCAGCAGCCTTAAAACCACTGCTAGAGTCATGGTAACCACCGCGGAATGAGGCATCCACGATGCTCCTATTTAGCGGCGGTTTTCACTATTTAGAGGCGGTGTAAATCACCGCGAAACAACCGCAAAAATCCAAGTAGCGGCGGATAATATCGCCGCGAAAAGCTGCCCAGAAAGAAAATATAAAATCTTTGCTTCTGCTACACAACTGCCCTAAAAAAAATAAAACTAGAAATATAAACCAACTGAGAATGATCTGAGAAACAACACCCAAAATGGGGATCAAGAAGAAGGAATCAAATATCATATCGACCAACCAGGTCACTACACCTCATGTGTAGGAGGGCAAAGTCATCAGCCTCACAAAAAAAATGTTTCAACATAGACCCAAAATCCATTCCAACATTATTGTTCAAAAGTAAAATCAATACATGGTGAAATAAAACTTCAATGTAACAAAATAAAA
The DNA here is from genome assembly GCA_963277665.1 of Viscum album. NCBI lineage: Eukaryota > Viridiplantae > Streptophyta > Magnoliopsida > Santalales > Viscaceae > Viscum > Viscum album. Next base: position 1,488,498,546 of record OY728129.1, read on the forward strand.
GGGACTATGCAGCAACATCAACTTTTACGATGCCTAAGCTATTAATATCTAGCGTGATCCTCAAATCCACCTAGAAACCTAGTTGTAGTTGTATATATATAAGGTGATCATACATGTATACTCAGTATGGAAACCCAAGTCACTCATGCATAGGTGGGGGAACATAATAATATTCTTGTGAAGATAACAGAATCCAAAAACACCTATCATGGAATACTGGCCACACAGCCTCACCACGACACAGTCACCGAATAAAACAAGTCAAGTAAAGTAGTAGTATTAGATCATTCTTATTTGGGTACCCATCATCAATTTGACATTAGTTAATTGAGACATCATAACACATCAGACCTCCCCCAAAAATCCCACTGTAATCTTAATACCACAACCCACCCGCTAACACGAGGTCCATAACCACACACATATACCTCCTGCAACAACAACATGCTTATCAATCTTGAAATAATGACCAAGTGGTCCACCAAAAAAACATTCATACCCTTACCACAACAACGACCATGTGGTCCACCACAACCACACTAATACCTCGACCAAAAAAACAACTATAAGGTCCACCCCAACCACAAACATACCCCTCCTCCAATAATAAACATCTGGGCCATGAAAACCACACACATACATTACCATAAAAAACCACCATATAGGCCACCAAAGTCACATGTTCCATCCATATACACATGGAACACATCCAGAATACACTTGGGAAACAAACCGGCCTCAAGACACCTAGGCATCCCATCCAAAACACCTCATTCCCAAAGATCTTTGGGAAATAGAAAACAATAAGCCATCATAGATAGCTCGGATTACATGAGTGGTATGGAAGGCGAAGAAGAGATGATCCAATAACTATCCATTCTGAAGAGCCGAGATGGTGGGAAAAGACACCCTATCCAATAGAATGGGTGTGTTAAACACATGGTGGTAAATGATGGTCATGTGTGTATAGAAATCACAAAAAACAATATGTTTATATACATATTGATAATAAAACAGTATCCCAACCTATAGGTTTTAACCAAATAATGAACAACCCAATAGTATCACTTTTGTTGCTACCGCTATATGAAAACCAACACAACAAATACTTCCAACGAATAATCAAGCCACTTTTTATTTAACCACGTTCTATTCATTTATTCATGGGATTCATATTATATATTCCATTACTACCAAAAAATAAAATCCTTATCCAACTCAAAAATGAATGAAAACCATTCTTGTATTCCCATTGCACAACACCACCAATGCCACATTGTAGTCCCCATACATAAGCCTGTTTGATGGACACAATACATCCAAATGTAGTTCCACTTCCTACAAGTTATTCTATTCAAAAATCAATCCCAAAAGCATGGATAGAACTGTCACTTCAATTAACAAACATTACACATAAACCATAAAACCCAACCATAACACACATTACATGACCACACCCATCAAAAAGGGGTAAATTCAGATTTATCCAACACTGTTCTTGAATTACATTTTTTTACTGGGGTATCACATAATAGTTCTTATTCCTCGAGCATCCATATAATTAACCATGTGTACATGATTAATCAGTTTCCACATTTCAACATTTTCCCCCAGCATTATAACCAATAAAAAAATAATACTGTGTAAGAAAAGACCACCAATTGCCATGATTTTTATAAGGCACACATCCACAACATGTCAGAACAATAAAAAAATATAACAAGTAGAAATAGTAAATGTACTATAACCCCTTCAATGAATTTTTATCATCATACTCAATAAATTATACCTTATATTAAATAATATATTTCAATCATATTCACATAAAACATTACTAAACCTACCATGCAAGATGCTCATAGGTACTGAAATGAAGGAAATCCTTACTTGGATGATCAAAGGATCGAAGTTCCTCCTTGAATAAAGAGCATGATATCATGTGAGGAGTAAGGAATAACTCCAAGGAACTACATGAAAGTAGAACAGGGAGGGGGAATGTCTCTTATAGGGAGGAAGGACTCATTCCACACCTTAGGAGAAGGAAAAGAATCCACTAGAAATTAGAGGATATTGGCTTAAGAATGAGTGAGATCCGAATAACAAGGGATATAATATCAATGTGCTGGATAAAACAGATCATGGATTGACCATGCTAGTTGAATATCTCAAATCCCTTAGGACATTAGCAAATTAAATATATATAAAATATCCTTCAAAAAACTCTTAGAAAAACCCAAACATAGCATCAAACTCTGTTTTTTGAAAACATATAACAATAAAATTAGAGAGATGACTTCAAAATACTTGAAATACATGTTGTGGTCAACACCACATATCGTTAATCATGTTTTTCCAAATTTAAGGGTGATTACGGTTTGGAGAAATAATTATTCTCCTTGAATACAGTGGAAAAATATTTAAACAAAGTCAAACTCAATAGGTAACATATTATTTGTTAAAAGAAAATCATAAGGGAGATACTGGTATGTCTGTGGAAAACATGAAATGACTCACTGATGGGAGGCTCATTGATACCCTATCATCGATGCCATGACATTGTCACCCTGGAACCAACACCCTAGCATCGATGCCCTAGAACTGATTCTATGTGAGCAACACCCTTGTACCGATGCCCTAGAACTGACACCATGGCACTGACACTAACGCCCATGACTCATCGACACTGACACCCTTGACTCACCGACACCAAATCCCTGAGTCACTGATTTTCACACCATCTAGACACATGGATTAGAGAGCTTCTTCCTCCATTTCAAGATACTACATGTATGGGGAGGCACTGACTCAGCCACACAGGTTTAATAACACCCACAATAATTCGTTTTGGTTAAGAATTAGGACCTCCCTTCTAACATGTCCATATATTTAATACATATTCAAAGAAAAAATGGATCACAACATATATTATTTCAAAACAAAGTCAGATATCATTTCAATTAAAATTATAAAATTAAAACATCAAAGTAATGCTCAGAACATCAACTCAATACAGATTAGTGTACTCGGAACGTATATTCTCTTCTCACTCTCTAGTACTCTCCTCATGGAAAACATTCCTCCACAGCACGTGATCCAAATGAGTCATCCATCCATAGAGCACATTATCCTTATGATCCTCGATTATTAATAGTTTTTCAATGAACATTGCATCATTCTCAACATCTGGCTCTCCCATGTATCAGACGTGAGACATATCATGTAGATACTGATAGATCTAGGTGTCTTGCAAAACATCATGGATCCTTCGCCAATGAGTTGTAAATTCCAGCTGATATGTCATCACACCAACTCGCCCAAACACTTAGAAAGGTATAATGAACATGAAAGAGAGATTTCTCACCTTACTAAACCTTTTATACCCATTTATATGGGAAACCTTCATGAAAACATGTTCCATAACCATGAAATGTAATGGTCTCCTCATATGATCGACATTTGACATCTTCTTATCCAGAGCTGCATTCATCATATCTTGCATGATATCAAAATTCTTGGTTGTGTTCTGCACTAACTCTGGGCCAAGAACACATGCCTTCCTAATGCCTATCTAGAATAATGACTAATAACACAACCTTCCAAAAAAGTCATAAAATGGACATTCTAATGGTATAGTGCTTACTATTGTTGTATAAAACTCTACTACATGCAATTGTTGCACCCACATCATGAATGGGTTTAACTCCTAGTCATCCAAAATCTCGACTATTAATTCAAACACATACCTAAATGGAATGATATATACCACACTCGAGAAATGATGACATAAAATGAAACACCAGAAATCAATAAAATGCATAAAAAAAAACATGAGAACGCAAGGAAATTTTAGGACATGAAAATGTGTGGTGGAAACTATGTGCCACAAATGTTACATATACAAACCAACTATTTCCATTTTTGTTCAACACGTCAACAATACAACTACTCAGGGTCCGATGATGCATCGTCACCCTCTACACCCTCATTTCCACTTTGTTTTATCACCTATAGGAAAATTATAATGAAAATTAAATATGATTGCATATTTATATTAAAACTTAAAACCAATGAAAGTTATAAAACTAAATGATTTTTATTTTCTGTGATTTACATGCATACAACCAATTGATGCACTCCCACTAGGGGCATATCTGCTCATCTACTGATGTAATTCAGTCAACTCGTACTGCAATGCAGATATCTGATCCCCCTGCTGGTGAAATGTGTTTCTTAAAGAAACAATCTCTTTATTAGCATCTCCGGTATGAGCTGACTAAAGTCAGGAGTAGATGTAGTAGCTATCCTCGGTGGAATTCTAATAACCTCAGATGGCACGGGTCCCAAACCCATCCCACACACTCTCCCAAGATGCTCCTTCCCAAGGACATTAGCAATCGGGTCATCCTGGGAGACAGAGTAGGAATGCATAGGATTGGAATCCCATAGTTCATTAATTTTGACCTATAAATAAAATATCAATATATATTAACACAGTAAAAACTGATAATAATATATTATCATAAAAAATTGACTTCATACCCCAACATCTTTAGCATGCTCATTAACAAAACATCCATCTGATTTATTGTGAACATCCAACCACAGTTCAGTTCTGGGTGCTTCACGGCCTAAACTCTATGACTACATTAATCAAAGATAAATCAACAATTAAATATATTAAATAGAGAATATTGTCTTATAAATAATTAAACTAATTAAAAGATTACCAATGTCATTCGACTTCTAGAAAAATATTTTGAGCCCGCAGTGTGCGGGATGACTTTCTTTGCTCAGTTTGATGCATTCTCTCTTGAGAGATCCTGAAATAAATAAAATGTAATTTAATACTGATGTATTTAATGTAATGTACTTTTAAAATACATTTATTAATGTAAAATGATGATAATATAATAATATATATATATATTTCAATACCATCCGCTTCTGATCCCAATGCCTGTCAACAAAAACTTTCCACTACTCGTTCGGTACCCCAGTGGGTAGCTTCTCATACAATTGCAGTGCGGTCAACAAAGCATCGTTGACATCAAACCACAATCTCTATTTAAAATCTTTCCACTTCTTACCTAGATTTTTCACCATCCACATTCGTGCTATCACATCAGAAATGGTAAAGTGGAAGAACATCTGTATATAGAAATTCATTTAGAACATATTAGTAACATGACATTCAATTAATCCACAATGTAAAAAATTTACCTTTATTTGAGAGTCAAACACTTCATTTTTCCAGCATGGAGGCATATGTCTCCATTCATCATATGAAATGGGAAGGGAAATGAACTCTGCTGCCAGCTAGACTATAATCTGTCCAGGTAACCCTGCGACATCATCCTTTGGGATCTCGTAAGAATCAAATGGAACAACAATTTTCTCTCCATTCAGATTCCAAAAATCTGAACTTTTTATGTTTTTCTCCACGATTTCATTTTTGTCATCTTCAATGAGAAAACAATTAGTATAAACAAAATGAAATAAATTTATTTAATTAAAAATTTTACAGATGAGAGTGACACTCCAGTATGTTCGGGATGAACTGGAAGGGGTGGGTCACTGCCCCACTACTGAGGCTCCTGAAGGGGGAGTCGATGACTAAGCCTCTAATAGAACATCCAAATATGGTGTGAGAGATGGTGCAGGGGAGATGGTGAAGGGGTGTCGGATGTTGGTGACTCAGATGTCATGGGGAGGGATCCAGATTGATAGTCATTTGTCGCAGAACTGGTTGAAATAATGTACCGCTTCTTCCATGAAATTCCTGTCATTTATTCAAATAAAATTAACTTCAGAATATATATTTCAAAAAAACTATGCAGAAAAAAATAAAAAATGATATTTTTTGGAGTACTAACCGAAAAAATATATATAACAAAGATAATGAATGACTATAGAAATGAAAGAAGTGGTTGCTGAATAAATAAATAATTGTACATACAATCATTTTCCCTTTCAATCAAGTCGGTTTCCTGCTCTATTGCTTCATCCACTTCATTCATCCTTGGTAGACTAATATTTTCAATATCATGATGGAAAAATATTTTTGCTTCCTATTGCAGATTAAATTCAATTTCAGAGGTCAAATTTTCAACTTCATCACCCATATCATACAAATCTCTTTGTATTACATGAGAAACTACACTCCACACTTCATCAGGATCATCATTCACATAATACACCATTTTTTCTTGCGATGATAAGATATATAGACCATGCAGTTCAAGATCACCAACATCCATCAAGCGAGAGAAGATCATAGAAGTAAATTTCAAAGAATCTCTTTTAACACCTTTGATAATATCGACCCATTTGCATTTGATTAAAACAACCAAACAATGTCTGTGGTAGATTAATTCAATAATATCATGCAGCATTCAATAGTATTCCACTTCATCAAATGTATATATACCACTATTCTGTGTTCTCAAACCCACTTTCCGATCGACTGTACGAAATCTAAAGCCATTCACATTATAATCGTCGAACTTTCTAACTTCTTTTAGATGACCTCTAGCAAGAAACATCAAATATTCTGAAACCTTTGCTCGAGTATCATTATTCATGATATTAAAAAAGAAATATACTTTATTAGATTTCCAAAATGTATGTGTCAAACTAATATTCATATTTATTGCAATATTTATGAACTTACACGTCATGCAAACAATTCTAAATGCAAATTATTAACAGCTTTCGTTATATCTTTATCATTTCTTGTTCGACCTCTGATTTGTCTCTTTGTTTGTATCCTCAACTCTTCAATAAATGGATATGCAATTTCACTGTTCAGCAGCACATATCAATGTGCCTGTAATAAATCTAATTCGGTCAGTGCACATTTGAGGTCCTCCCAACTAATCGGCCAATAGTAGGAAATATTTTGGATTTCTGATGTATTTGAGATTGAGTCAATGTGTCGGAAACATGTCCAACTCGATTAAATCTTGTCTCAATATCATCTGTATATCAATAAAAAATGGCAAGACACTCCTCATACACATAGCCTTCAGCAATTGAGCCATGGTTTAGCTTTATTTCTCACGTATGATTTCAAATGCCTAAGATATCTATGAAATAAAATAAACATAATTATGAATTTAATTAAGTACCAAAAATTGATTACATAACTAGAAAACATATAAATAAAGTACATCTCAATTGGATACATCCATCGATAATGAACGGGGCCTCATAATTTAGCTTCCTCAACCAAATGCACCGTTAAATGCATCATTACAGTAAAAAAGGACGGAGGAAATATCATTTGCATTGCGCAAAGGGTCAATACAAACCTCTCTTGGAGGTTGTCAAGCTGAAATGGATGTAGAGATTTCTCACATAGTTTTCTGAAAAATGTGCATAACTAGAGTACAACAACAGTAATTTGTTCAGGTAATAATGTACGCAATGCCAATGATAGTAACTATTGTAACTAAATATGTAAATCGTGGCTTTTTAATCCATGTAACTTAAGATTTTTCAAGTCAACACACCTCGAGATGTTACATGAATACCCATCAGATAACTTAAAATTATTTAACATTCGAAGGAATGTATCTTTATCCCAATTATTCATTTCAAAAATTTCTGGAGGATACTTTTCATTATCATCTGGCCAGAGATCGCGTTTTATGTTCATTGCTTGTAAGTCTTAGCGAGCATTGAGATGATCCTTCAACTTTCCATGATCATTAAGCATTGTGAAAATCAAATTGTCATAGACATTCTTCTCAATATGCATCACGTGATGATTATGCCGCAACAAATTAAATTCCGAATGCGGAAGTTTGAGAAATATACTTTTTTTCTTCCATTGTTGCGTTTCGGTTTCGCTTGACGATGCACTTCAGACCCGTTTTCCGCTATCATTCAAATGGTGAACCTTCCCAAATCCTGTTTAAACATTTTCAATTTGTGCCAATATTTCAAAAAAATTTAACAAATTTGTATGTGGTCTATGATCAATGGAACCATTAAATTTTGATCTGTTCAGCTGAAATCAATGAGATGAATCAAGAAATCTTCGATGATATAAGAAGAACCATTTTCTACTATGAGGTAGCTGTTTGGGCTCAAAATAAAAGTTACAAAGGGGCAAGACAAACCCATGTATGTGTTCCTTCCAGATAAATTCCCAAGACCATGGATGTCACTAATGGTCCACATTAAAGCAGCATGCATTTTGAACATGGTTTTAGAAAAGCATCAAATGTCTCAACATCGTTGCTCCATAACTCCTGTAATTCTTCAATCAAAGGCTGAAAGTATACATCAATATCATTTCCAGGCATTTGTTTTCCAGGAATAATCATCTAAAGGATAAAAGATGATTGTTGGATACACATCCACGAAGGAATATTATAAGGGATCAAAACAATAGGCCAAATGCTATAATTGGTACTCAATATCTCAAATGGGTTGAATCCATCGGCAGCCAAGCCAAATCGAATATTCCTAGGATCTGCTGAAAAATAGAGATGTAATGAATCAAATGTCTTCCAAGATTGGGAATCTTGTGGATGTCTTATTAACCCATCATTTTTATTATCTACATAATTCCACTTCATGTGTTTTGCGGTTTTCGATGGCATGAATAATTTTTGCAATCGCGGCTTCAAAGGAAAGTAATGAAAAACCATTGCAGGTGTGCTCCTTTTCTTCTTCTCCGTGAAATTATGTTCATTCAGACTTACAACATCAACCTATTCCTGCCATCTAGAAGAAGAACAATTCTTTCCATTCTTTCTACTTGAATCCTCTCCCCAATAAAGCATACAATCATTGGGACACACATCTATTTTTGTATAATTTAGACCAAACTTTTCAACATATTTTTTCATATCATAAAAAGATTCTGAGTTTTTTGATTCAAGAAATGAATCACAAATCAATTCCAATATCATGGACATTGCATTATTTGTAAGTACACAAAGACATTTGATATGGTACAACTTAAGAAGAAATGAAATATTTGAATATTTCAAACACCCACTATACAACTCTTGATTTCCATCATCAACTAAATCATGAAACACATTTTCCTTAGGGATTTTTTCTCTTAAATTTGGCTCCACAGAATCAAGAGGAGGATCCAATGATATGTGACAAACTTGATCTGCCTATGTTACAGTCTCAAAGACATCACTTTTCACGTTTCAATTTTTAGAACCCTCTTCTGGTTGTTCTGATATGTTTTTATGCTGATAGTGGTGTCTTGCAGTGCCGAATGCATCATTTATTAGGTTCTGCATTTAATTTTCCATTGTCGACGAACATGGGACCTCATTCTACGGATTAACATCAGTTCTCAATCATTATGTAACACTCGATTATCCATGACAAATCCAACACAAATATTGACCAGGGATTCGCATCAGTATTAAATGTTAATAAACCTCATCTCTCTTCAACCATGTTGTAAATTTACATTTAGGACATATACATTTAATTCTCCCTTCAACGGATCGATTAGAAATTCGAAAATATAAAACTCATTCAAACCCTTAATATACTGAGGTGTGTTCCTCGTTAATGTGATCCAGCTTTTATCCATAATTATCACAATGTACCTACACAATAATAAAAAAATTAAAACACATAGTTACTACAAAATAGAGAAAGAGATTCATATATACGATAGTGTCAGATTACAGAAACGTAATATAATAAAGATGACCCATTGATCATAATGTATGCATAATATAATAAAGATGATACATTGATCACATTTACCACTTACATAGCATGCCCAGAAAGACAGAACAAGTATGCTCCCTAGGAGATAGCGTCAACACCTCATTAAGGAGCAATAAGAATATCGGGTTACACACTTATCATGAAATTGTTGATCACACATTTATGATGCCTCAAACAACACCCCATTGAAAGTGATGTCATTGAACACACCAAAGATGCACGATTTTTATACCATTAGTACAACGACATTACTAGAAATATTTATCCCTTATTTGACACCCTTTGAGACTTATCGCATGCTAGCTTGGGTACCTGGATTATGGGTAGCCTAGGCCAGTTCATGAAAATTGGTTATGTTTCATTGATCTTTATGTTTTTCAATCTTTTCACTATCTATTTGAATTTACCTCTCTCTTTGAATTTGATACTGTTTCTTATTTCCTTGAATTTGGAGAGACCTTCGTTATTCATTATATCATTAGGTTGTGCAATTTTAATTCATCCACTTGGATTTCCATAGTGGGGTTCTCATCAAAATATTTTTTAAAAACTAATGAATGATGTATTTTATTTTCACTTAAATATGTTTTGTGTTTTGTACTATAGAAATTAATCTTCAATATTTCAAACAACTCATATTAAAAAAATAATGCAAACCATAAAATTTTGATTTGATATAATAAAAAGGACATGTCCAATTTGTACATCAAACATTTTTTTATATTTCAAGTCCTAAGATCAGTTAATGTGAAGTAATTATGTAGAAATGAATTTTAACTTGAAAAAAAAACTATTATACTTAATTCAATCAGAATAAATTAAAAATATTTAGTAAGTGACACTAGTTCAGAACTTATGATGATCTTTTCTAACATGTTTGAGAATCCCATGGTGAGAATCCTGGTGTTCAACTACTTGGTCTGAGTATAAAGACCATAAATTGTCTTCACCTCTCTTTGTGGTTGTTTATACTGATTTAGACCCCTAACAAATTCATGTCATGTTTGATTTTCCCTTGTTATGAAATATAGTAATTCACCATTCATGGTATGAGTATAAAATCCTTAAACAAAGTGAATCCTCCCCTTTTAGGGGTAATATGAATTGGTATGGGGAAAAACAATTTAGGTAGGGACTATTTTTCTTCTATGTTTAATATACGACCTCACCTCTGTGGTCTAAGATATAATACTATAACCCCATATAATTTTTTGTCCAACAAATATAAATTTAATCTATGTGAACCCATAATTGAGTCTTTTTGTATTAGTATTAGGCTCTTACTATTTCATGGGATTACCTTAAACTTACCACTATAGATAAAACCTCATACGTTCATTAAATCATTATAAAGTTAATCATCAACCACATATTGGTCTATAATGTTAGAAAATAGACATAAAATACAGTGGTACACCATAAAAGTCCATAATCTACTCATGTAAATATTATTGGCACTCTCGACGTCAAAAACCCATAATAGGTGACATTGGAAAAATCGAGTCTCCACTCACATGATATTTACCTTGTATAGATATGGAATCATTTTGATCATCTGAAAATATGAAAGAAAAAAAATTTCACGTTGAAAACATTCAAAGGGGGAACTATGAAAAATCGAAGTTTCTTTCCCCTAAGTCCTTTACAATTCACTGCTAAGGGAAATATTAGGGATAAATTCAAAAGTCATAAACCTACTAGAAATCACAACTCAACCCTAGAAAAAGTCATGGAATACCCTATAGGCCCATCAACAAGGAATATGTAAGATTACACTTATGGTCCATGGATATGATAGTGCATATTATTTTAACATAATGAAAAAATATGCAATAAGAGATGCACCATAAATTGATGTCATTGAACACACCAAAACAAAACCAAACCACTACCGCAATCCCCATGTGACCTCAAGTTCACTTGTAACAACCCAAAATTTCATTAATGGAAAATCCCTCGTGATCCAGTTAAATGTTTCTTTATGTTTTTATATGATGTCAACTTCTTTAGTTTAACGTTAAGATTTGTGACCGTTACTTTTATAGCCGTTGAACAGTGATCATCTGGGTAGTTTAAAATATAAGGCTTTAACGAACCAATTTTCTACTCAGACAAAGGAAGCGATGGCCTCATCCAGTAGAATTGCCCCTTACGAAGCCCATTTGTCGGAGCTCGGAAAGGAGCTGGCGTCTTTGGGATTTTCCCTTGACCAAGCCCAAGCTGAGCTTCATCAAGTCAAGCTCGAACGTGATCGTCTACGGGAAAAATGGAAGTTGATAGAGATTACCACTCGAGCGATGTTATCCGAGCAACCCCAAGAGTCTGTCACCATCGCACACCTTACCCTTAGGTCTTATGCGGCTATTTTAAGGGGTTATGTAACAAATAAGTAGCACCATGTTCATGTACATTATTTTTGTATATAATAATGAATATAATTTCTAGTCATTTTTGATACATTGTAATTAGTTTTTAAAGTACAAATGGTGTTTTTAGTTATTATTTAATTAAGAATTATATTTTATTAAATTAAAGGATTTTTGAATTAAATAATATTTTAATAAAATATTATTATTAATATTAAATTAATTTTTATTAAATATAAATGATCTTATAATTTTATGAATGCAATTAAAATTTTTATTAAGGTTTGAAAGCCATTTCTGTCAAAACCCGTGAATTTTTTATAAATGTCGGTTTTTATTTTAAAAGTGAAAATTCACATATTTAGAAAATTATTTAGATAAAATAAATATTATTTTTGGAATCGGGACGTCGAAATTATCCAACGGTGAATTTTTCATAATTTTCTGAGACAGTCAAATTTTTGGGTAAAAATTAAATACCATTTAAATATATAATGTGTTTTATGACATCATAATGACCCAATGGTGATGTAATAAAATACCATAATCCTTATGTTCGGCCAATATGTGTTTTATCATTAAAATAATGAGGTTTTGGGTTTGTTTGACTCACTTTTCAAAGCATTAATGGAGCCCTCAAGACTTATTCAACACTTTGCCATTTTAAATTAATTTCCATGGGAGTGTGACTCACCTCCACATAAGCAACCCTAATTTTTTAATAAGTTCGGACCTTGGCATTATAATATATTGTTTTCCTCTTTCCTTTTCCAGAAACCATGGGCAAATACCATGGGATGGTTTTTGGTTTGGATTATTTTAATATAAGGGGTCCCAAACCTAAATAATAATAAATTCTCTCACTTTTCCTATATAAACCCACCCAAGCTCCCAAGAAGCCTCTCACAAGCCTCTCTCGAGCCTTTGGATGCACACTTCCAAGTAAGGGGTTTTCTTCCTTTCTCATTTTTTGTCAATTTTCCTTAAGTTGTATTTCCCTTTTTATTTCAATTATGAGTGTTGGAGTGTGGTTTCGCACCTCCCCCATACTGCCCTATTATTGTTTGAATGATGGGAGAACCCTTTCTCTCTCATTAAATGCCTCTCATGTACACCCGTTACTATGCCGAAATTCCGAAAGGAACTTCTCTCTCTTCTTCTACATTCAAGCAATACTTTTGTATCATGAATCTAAATTCCATTTCTATTGTTGGGACATGTATATATATGATCTCCTTACTGTCCATTACATGTAAATATGATGAGGAACCTCTTTCTCTCTCATCAAACTTTTTTTATGAATTCTTATGTCACGCCCTGCCGAAATCGCACCGATTTTCTAAGCCAATGTCTTTGTGTAGTGAATTCCATGCCCATTTCTCCATCAAGGGTATTCACCTTTATGCACATTTACATATTGATTATAAAGTTTCATGTATGAATTCCACATTCCTTTATCGTGGAAGAAATGATTATGTTTTATGAATCCATGTTTTATGATCCATGTGGCACACTTATGCATGAAATGAAATGTTTAAGAAGGGTGCGCCCTTTATAGCGCTCCAATGCATTGGGTAAAGTATAGTATCATGATACGTCATGTGAAATGAGTGTTGTCTCATGCTAATTCAAGTGCAACGAGGGTTTACTCATGCTTCAAGTGCAATGAGGGTTTACTCATGCTCCATGTGCAATGAGCCTTGGCTCATGCTAATTCAATGGTAAGTGTTGTTGCCACATTTCCATGTTATGATTATCATGATTTATCATGCCTTTATGTTAATGTCTCTCTTATGCTCTATTGATATGCCTATTGCCTAACATGTATTGTACTCCTCATGTTATTCATTATGTACTCCCTTACTGGGCTTTATAGCTCACCCTTTTCTTATGCATGTCCTCAGGTTATCCCATGCAATGCTAAGTACGAAGGAATGTAGTGGTCATGTAAAGGAAGTTTTCAATATGGATGTTGTATTTCAAGTTTAAAGTTTTTATGTAATGATCCTAAGCCCCAAAGACACTAAACCTCTCAATCTTCTTTGTTGTATCAAGTGAAGTTTTATGTAATAAAGCATGTTTAAGTTGTAAAAAAAAGCAGGGTTGTCATAGTTGGTATCAGAGGATAGGTTTAGTTATTTTTGGGATTAGGAAACCCTAGTAAAGCCTTAGATACAAGAATAAGCATAATAAAAACATCCCTAAGTTTTGGTAAATACTAAGTAAGTGTTTTATCAAACAAATACATCCCTGTCTGGATACGAGCAGGTAGAGGCGGCTCTGGCACAGATGTATCGTAGGGGTAAAACCCGAAAACACCGCTTTGAGCTAGACTCGAACGGGAACTGGTGCACGACAACGGGCCTTGCTGCACTCTTGGTTACGACACTCCCGGGGGATATGTTTTGATAAATTCACAATCTTAGTATGAACCCTTATTAAGGGTAAAATGCCGCTAAGAATATATGTTAGAAGGAAGATCATGAAAATCCTGGATTGAATCCTATAGAATTATGAGTTAAAGAGATTAAAGTTTATTTATAAGTCATCAACTTTTGTCTTTGGATCACCCTTTATGTGTTACCCCTAACTTTCCTTTTATTCCAGCCAATGGCCGGTAATAGGAGAACTCGGGCTAACAACTGTTGTGAAGATCAGTGTGATGATTGTACCAATGAGATGCCCAATCCAATTGGAGCGGGAATCGCGAACTTTGTCACGCTTCTCTCTCATCTAACTCAAGTTTTGAATAGAAACACTGGTCAAGAGGAACGTTCAACCCCCCCTAAGAAAGAACAAGTCACTATTTAAAGCTTCATGAGACAAAGGCCTCCTACTTTTAGTGGATCATCTGATCCCATGATTGTTGAACAATGGATCAACTCCATTGAGATGATATTCTCCATCCTCCAATGCTCTGAAAAAGAGAGGGTTCTCCTGGCGGCTTATCGTATGGAGGGTGAAGCTGATCAATGGTGGACGTTGATCAAAAATACGAAGCCTGAGGAGGAGATCGAGGCTTTGGAATGGAAGGTATTCCGGAAGATGTTTTTCGATAAATATTTTCCACGCACCCTCCGTCTTAAGATGGAAAGGGACTTCCTTTCCCTCAAGCAGAAAGATGAGGAATCTGTGGGAGCGTACGAGGCAAACTTCACAAGGCTTGCACGATACGCTTCCGGCTTTGTCGTTACCCCCGAATGCAAGGTTGACCGCTTCTTTGGTGGGCTGAAGCCTAGCTTGCGGAATGCATTAGCGATCCGTGACTTCGATAGCTGTGAGGAAATTGTCCGATGTGCCCTCAAGGTTGAAATGGAGATCGGAGAATCACAGGGGTATCATGGGGACAATAAGCGGAAGGTGGACTTCAATGCTGGTGGTCCGATGGATAAATCCAACGGTGCTAAGAAATTCCAGCACCCCACTTGCCAAAAGTGTGGAAAGAAGCACCCTAGAAATTGCCTTAGGGGGACAAGAAAATGATTTAAGTGTGGAAGAGAAGGCCACCTAGCTGTTAACTGTCAGCAAGAAGGACCCGCGGCTGCGACGGAGGGGAGGAACGCTCCGTTCGAACCTCAATGCGTTGTTCAATGCTTCATATGCAAAGAACCGGGTCATTTTGCGAATCAGTGCCCTAATCCAAGGGTTATCGGAGGCAATCAACAACCTCCAAGACAGCAAGGAAGAGCTTTTGCCATCACTTCTGCCGAAGTGATCCCCGACAACAAAGTGGTGACAGGTTCGCTAGTTATTCATTCAAGATTAGCGAACGTACTTTTTGATTCAGGTTCTACGCATTCCTTTATATCTCAAAAGTTTAGTAGAACAATCCCTGCACCACCACAAATCATGGAAGTAAAGATGTCGGTGAGTACGGCAAATGGGGCAATCATTGCATCCCATGAGTATAAGTCCTCCCCTGTTATAATCTGTGGATTGAATTTCCCGGCGAACCTCGTCATACTCCCTTTGGTGTAATTTGATGCAATTCTTGGCATGGATTGGCTTTCCTTATATAGAGCCAACATAAATTGTCGGGAGAGGGAAATCACATTCCATATGGAGAATCGACCCCCGATTCATTACAAGTGTCAGTAGGAAGATGAATCTCCTTTAACTCCATCATCTCAAGCATGGATATTACTGCCTTATGAGCACGCATATCTGGCTCAGATGGTTGAGTCCAAGGAAGAATCCACCATTGGAGAAATGCCTATTGTGAGGGAATTCGCTGAAGTATTTCCCGAGGAACTTCCTGGTCTTCCTCCAAGAAGAGATGTTGAGTTCTCAATGGAACTTATACCTGGGGCGCTACCAATATCCAAGACTCCATATAGAATGGCTGTGGTTGAGCTTGAAGAACTGAAGAAACAACTACAGGAGAATCTGGATAAAGGGTTTATACGCCCAAGTGCATCACCATGGGGTGCACCAGTCCTCTTCGTCAAGAAGAAGGATGGGTCAATGCGGCTTTGCATCGATTATCGTGAACTTAACAAAATCACGATAAAGAACAAGTATCCTCTCCCAGGAATCGATGAATTGTTTGATCAGCTGCGTGGAGCACAATACTTCTCCAAGGTCGACTTGCGGTCGGGATATTATCAAGTAAGGGTGAAGAAGGAAGATATCCCCAAGACTGCTTTTCGTACAAGGTACGGGCACTATGAATTCATAGTAATGCCTTTTGGACTCACCAATTCTCCAGCAATATTCATGGACTTGATGAATAGAGTCTTTAGAGATTACCTAGATAAATTTGTGGTAGTCTTTATAGATGTTATTCTAATATACTCCAAAACCAAGGAGGACCATGAGGAGCATTTAAGAACTGTACTGGAGACCTTGTGTAAGGAGATGCTCTATGCCAAGTACAGCAAGTGTGAGTTCTGGTTGAAGGAGGTCTCATTCTTGGGCCATATCATCACAATAAATGGGATATCTGTGGACCCCTCCAAAACAGATGCAATTGAGGGATGGCCGAGGCCAACATCGGTAACTGATATCCATAGCTTCTTGGGGTTAGCTGGATATTATCGACGATTTGTGAGAAATTTCTCACGATTGTCCAACCCTCTTACCAAGCTAACTCGAAAGGGAGTAAAGTTTGCTTGGAATGATGAATGCGAAGAAAGCTTCAAGGAGTTGAAAAGGAGGCTTATCACTGCACCTGTGCTCACTTTACCCACAAGTGGGGAGCTTTTTGTGGTATTGAGTGATGCTTCGAAGAAGGGCTTAGGATGTGTGCTGATGCAGAATGATAATGTGATATCCTATGCCTCAAGACAGTTGAAAATCCATGAGCGAAACTATCCAACGCATGATCTGGAGTTGGCGGCGGTGATCTTTGCCTTGAAAATCTGGCGGCATTATCTCTATGGAGAGAAATGTGAGATATATACTGACCACAAGAGTCTTAAATATATATTCACACAGAAACAGATTAATATGCGCCAGAGAATATGGATAGATCTCATAAAGGATTATGACTGTTCAATACATTACCACCCTGGGAAGGAGAACAAGGTGGCGGATGCCCTAAGTAGGAAGGATCCAGCAATTCTATCAATGATGAGAATTGAGAATGATCCAATCTTCTTAGACTTGATGTAGATGGACGTGGCAATAATAAAGAAGGGAACATCATCAATCCTTTCACAAATGATTTCTCAACCATCTCTTTTGGAAAGGTTAAAGGATGCTCAAAAGGATGATGCGAGAATCCAAGAAAAAGTGGAAGCTATCAAAAAGGGAAAATCCTCAGAGTTTAATGTTAATGAAGAAGGAATTGTGCGGTTTGGGAAAAGACTATGTGTCCCATCAAGTTCGGAGCTGAAGAAGGAACTTTTGGATGATGCACATAGTTCAAATTTCTCTATTCACCCAGGGAGCACAAAGATGTATCGAGATCTCCGAGAAAACTTTTGGTGGGATAATATGAAGAAGGAGATCGCCGAATATACATCAAAGTGCCTGGTGTGTCAGCAAGTGAAGGCAGAGAGGCAGAAGTCTAAGGGGATGATGCAACCATTGCCCATACCAGAATGGAAATGGGAGAACATCACCATGGACTTCGCCACTGGACTTCCAAGGACATCCAAAAGCAACAATGCAATCTGGGTTATTGTGGATCGTCTTACAAAGACTGCACACTTCATTGCTATTCGAGAGGATTTCTCTTTGGATCAACTGGCACGGATATATATCAGGGAAGTGGTACGGTTGCATGGAGTACCACTATCTATTGTGTCTGACCGAGATCCAAGATTTACCTCTAAGTTTTGGAAGAGTCTTCAACATGCTCTGAATACTGAACTGAACTTCAGTACGGCCTATCATCCTCAAACTGATGGCCAATCCGAGCGGACTATCCAAACACTTGAGGATATGTTGAGAGCGTGCTCAATGGACTTTAAAGGAGGATGGGATCAACATCTTCCTCTAGTTGAGTTCTCTTATAATAATAGTTTCCACTCGAGCATCCAAATGGCACCATATGAAGACCTGTATGGGAAAAGGTGTAGAACACCGGCATGTTGGGATGAGGTCGGTGAACGTAAGCTGCTTGGACCAGAAATGGTCGAAGAAATGGTGGAGAAGGTGAAAACCATTCAGCAGCATATCAAGGCAGCCCAAAGTCGACAGAAGAGTTATGCAGATAATCGTCGACGAGACCTTGAGTTTAAAGTCGGAGACATGGTGTTTTTACGCATATCTCCGTGGAAGAAGGTCATGAGGTTTGGAAAGAAAGGGATGTTAAGTCCAAGGTACATCGGCCCCTTCGAGATTCTTGATCGTGTTGGGGCTGTGGCCTATCGACCATCACTTCCACCTACTATGGCCAAGGTGCATGATGTCTTCCATGTATCCCTCTTAAGGAAGTACATACCAGACCCTTCACATGTACTCTCTTCTGAGGTGGTACAATTAGAAGACGATCTTTCTTATGAGGAGCAACCAGTGAAGATCTTAGATCGTAGAGAAAAAGTTCTACGAAATAAGACAATGCCCCTCGTCAAGGTGTTGTGGAGAAACCACAAGTTTGAAGAAGCAACTTGGGAGTCGGAGGATGTGATGAAGCTAAGTTACCCACATTTGTTTTAGTAAGGGAAAAGGAAAATTTCGAGGGCGAAATTTATTAAGGGGGGAATGTTGTAACGACCCAAAATTTCATTAATGGAAAATCCCTCTTGATCCAGTTAAATGTTTCTTTATGTTTTTATATGATGTCATCTTCTTTAGTTTAACGTTAAGATTTGTGACCGTTACTTTTATAGCCGTTGAACAGTGATCATTTGGGTAGTTTAAAATATAAGGCTTTAACGAACCAATTTTCTACTCAGACAAAGGAAGCGATGGCCTCATCCAGTAGAATTGCCCCTTACGAAGCCCATTTGTTGGAGCTCGGAAAGGAGGTGGCGTCTTTGGGCTTTGCCCTTGACCCAGCCCAAGATGAGCTTCATCAAGTCAAGCTCGAACGTGATCGTCTACGGGAAAAATGGAAGTTGATAGAGATTACCACTCGAGCGATGTTATCCGAGCAACCCCAAGAGTCTGTCACCATCGCACACCTTACCCTTAGGACTTATGCGGCTATTTTAAGGGGTTATGTAACAAATAAGTAGCACCATGTTCATGTACATTATTTTTGTATATAATAATGAATATAATTTCTAGTCATTTTTGATACATTGTAATTAGTTTTTAAAGTACAAATGGTGTTTTTAGTTATTATTTAATTAAGATTTATATTTTATTAAATTAAAGGATTTTTGAATTAATTAATATTTTAATAAAATATTATTATTAATATTAAATTAATTTTTATTAAATATAAATGATCTTATAATTTTATGAATGCAATTAAAATTTTTATTAAGGTTTGAAAGCCATTTCTGTCAAAACCCGTGAATTTTTTATAAATGTCGGTTTTTATTTTAAAAGTGAAAATTCACATATTTAGAAAATTATTTAGATAAAATAAATATTATTTTTGGAATCGGGACGTCGAAATTATCCAACGGTGAATTTTTCATAATTTTCTGAGACAGTCAAATTTTTGGGTAAAAATTAAATACCATTTAAATATATAATGTGTTTTATTACATCATAATGACCCAATGATGATGTAATAAAATACCATAATCCTTATGTTCGGCCAATATGTGTTTTATCATTAAAATAATGAGGTTTTGGGTTTGTTTGACTCACTTTTCAAAGCATTAATGGAGCCCTCAAGACTTATTCAACACTTTTCCTTTTTAAATTAATTTCCATGGGAGTGTGACTCACCTCCACATAAACAACCCTAATTTTTTAATAAGTTCGGACCTTGGCCTTGTAAAATATTTTTTTCCTCTTTCCTTTTCCAGAAACCATGGGCAAATACCATGGGATGGTTTGTGGTTTGGATTATTTTAATATAAGGGGTCCCAAACCTAAATAATAAAGAATTCTCTCACTTTTCCTATATAAACCCACCCAAGCTCCCAAGAAGCCTCTCACAAGCCTCTCTCTAGCCTTTGGAAGAACACTTCCAAGTAAGGGGTTTTCTTCCTTTCTCATTTTTTCTCAATTTTCATTAAGTTGTATTTCCCTTTTTATTTCAATTATGAGTGTTGGAGTGTGGTTTCGCACCTCCCCCATACTGCCCTATTATTGTTTGAATGATGGGAGAACCCTTTCTCTCTCATTAAATGCCTCCCATGTACACCTGTTACTATGCCGAAATTCCGAAAGGAACTTCTCTCTCTTCTTCTACATTCAAGAAATACTTTTGTATCATGAATCTAAATTCCATTTCTATTGTTGGGACATGTATATATATGATCTCCTTACTGTCCATTACATGTAAATATGATGAGGAACCTCTTTCTCTCTCATCAACCTTTTTTTATGAATTCTTATGTCACGCCGTCACGCTGCCGAAATCGCACCGATTTTCTAAGCCAATGTCTTTGTGTAGTGAATTCCATGCCCATTTCTCCATCAAGGGTATTCACCTTTATGCACATTTACATACTGATTATAAAGTTTCATGTATGAATTCCACATTCCTTTATCGTGGAAGAAATGATTATGTTTTATGAATCCATGTTTTATGATCCATGTGGCACACTTATGCATGAAATGAAATGTTTAAGAAGGGTGCGCCCTATATAGCGCTCCAATGCATTGGGTAAAGTATAGTTTCATGATACGTCATGTGCAATGAGTGTTGTCTCATGCTAATTCAAGTGCAACGAGGGTTTACTCGTGCTTCAAGTGCAATGAGGGTTTACTCATGCTCCATGTGCAATGAGCCTTGGCTCATGCTAATTCAATGTTAAGTGTTGTTGCCACATTTCCATGTTATGATTATCATGCTTTATCATGCCTTTATGTTCATGTCTCTCTTATGCTCTATTGATATGCCTATTGCCTAACATGTATTGTACTCCTCATGTTATTCATTATGTACTCCCTTACTGGGCTTTATAGCTCACCCTTTTCTTATGCATGTCCTCAGGTTATCCCATGCAATGCTAAGTACGAAGGAATGAAGTGGTCATGTAAAGGAAGTTTTCAATAAGGATGTTGTATTTCAAGTTTAATGTTTTTATGTAATGATCCTAAGCCCCAAAGACACTAAAACTCTCGATCTTCTTTGTTGTATCAAGTGATGTTTTATGTAATAAAGAATGTTTAAGTTGTAATAAAAAGAAGGGTTGTCATATCACCACCATCCTCTACTAACCCATGGATGTTCCCACAACCAATGAAACCCTCTTACATCCATGAGACACCCAGAAATATTTTTAGAATCATCACTTTACTTTCAAACCAAACTCATCCAGTTCATATAATTTCCAAAGGACCAACAATTATCTTTAAAAACTAAGAGATCATTCCAAACAACACTTTAACCATACTATAAAAATCACCATGTTCAACCTAACAAATGCCAAACACCATCCAATCAATTAAATAAAAAATTAATATGGTAAAGAACCATCCAAATCATCCAATTTCACTATTAAAGACCAATTAACATTAAACCACACACATTAGGCATAAGAAAACATAGGCATAATTTAAGATTCACTTTGAATGATATTTTTAACAAATCATATCACCAATAAAACACCATAATATTTAAACCAAGTACATTTACAAGGTTTAAATCATGTTTTAAAAATTATTCAGTAACACCCATGGATCATATGGATTGAATTATAAAGAAAAAGAAGGGAAATTCCCACTTCATGAGTGTGAATGCAACGAAACTTCAACAGGAGGGAGAATAAGGCCCCACATACCAACCACATACCCTAGATCCAAAGAAAAACAAACTAAACATCAACCCTAACATCTAGGGTATGGAAAAGATCTAAAAGGAAACCAAGAAATAGATAAGGGGAAGATATAAAGGGGGAAATGGGAAACACCCTAAAATCACCTTGGATGTGAAGAGGGGTTCATTGCGGGGTTGTGGGTCGCCGTGGAAGGGGTCGCCGGGATCGTGGGGTCGTGCGGTGTCGCTGGGGGTCGCCGGGGTTCGCTGAGGTCTTGGGGTCGTGTAGGGTCACGGGGGGTCGGGGGAACAAGGGGGGTCGGGGTAGGGGAAGGTTCGGCAGTGTAAAAAATATGGAGGGTTTCGCGGCGGTTTATAATAAACCTCCGCGAAACCATTTTAGAGAAAGGTTTAGCGGCGGTTTTGTGAACTGCTGCCACAAAACCGCCGCTAAAACCTAATTTTGGTGTAGTGTGCGGCCATGAATCTTGAAAAGAAAGAGTTTTATATTTCATTTTTAATGAATAATCGAGATATGTTTTCTTTGAACTATACAGAGATGACAGGGCTTGATCCTGATGTTTCTGCTCATCGTTTGGGTTTTCCAGAAGAACATCGAGGATTTAAGCAAGCCACAAGAAGAACACACCTATTTTATGCATCCAAAATTTAAGCTGAAGTGGATAAGCTTATAAAATCTAACTTCATCAGATATGTTCAATATCCCAAGTGGTTGGATAATAATATCACTATGAAAAAGAAGAATGGACAAATTAGAGTTTTCATTGATTTCAGAGATCATAATCGGCATTTTCCTAAGGATGATTTTCCAGTTCCAATTATATAACTCCTAATTGATGCGACAGATGGCTATGAACCACTATCCTTCATGGATGGATATTCCGAGTATAATCAAATATAAATTTCCCCAGAAGATGAAAAATCTACAGCATTTAGATCCCCTCAAGGTGTGTTTTTCTATCGAGTAATGCCCTTTGGCCTAAAGAATACTGGTGCAACATATCACCATGCCATGCACCGTATCTTCAAACCTTTTTTAGGGAAATTTGTTGAATGTTATGTGGATGATATGGTGGTTAAATCCAAACAATGTTCTAATCACTCGTCTGCTTTGGAATTCATATTCCACAAACATCGACAACACAATTTGAAGATTAACCCCTTAAAATGTGCTTTTGGGGTAACCTCATAATTTTTTTTGGCATTGATGTACACCATCGTGGTATCGATGTCGATCTTGAGAATAAATAGTATATACTTGGTATTTCAGCTATTCAAAATTTAATTGAATTGAGACGACTTCAATGAATCTTGGCCTATATTCGGCGTTTCATCCCCAATTTGGCAGGCAAAAGTGTACCCTTCACCAAATTGATGAAGAAGGGAGTCACTTAACAGTGGACTGAAGAATGTCAAGAAGAATTAAATATTATCAAGAAATGCCTCTTGAGTCCACCGGTACTAATGCCACATGTTGAAAGAGGACCACTTAACCTCTATTTGAATGCTTTGGAGGGATCATTGGGTGCCTTCCTTTCCTAAAAGAAAGATGCTTGGAATTAAAACAGCCTTTACTATCTTAGTTGGACTATGCTTGAAGCAGAAACCCGATATTCATGTGTTGATAAGTGATTCCTAGCATTAATATTTGTAGTTAATAAGTTGAGACACTACTTATAACATCATGAGGTCCAATTGGTATCTCACAATAACCCGCTCAAATTCATCCTTAGTCATCCAATGCTTACAGGACGTCTAGCAAGGTGGGAAGTTATTTTGCAGCAGTTTGATATCCAGTACGTGTCTCAAAAGGAAATAAAGGGCCCAGATATGGCTGATTTACATGCTAAACACCCTTCAGTAGAATATATATCTTTATATATTGAACTTCCTGATGAGGATGTCTTCTCTATTCAAGATAATACTCAAGAATGGGACACGTATTTTGATGGTGCTTCCAGAAGTCCTATAGGAAATAAAATGGTGGATCCTAAATTCAACAATGTTGAGATAGGAATT
Source organism: Viscum album (assembly GCA_963277665.1). Taxonomy (NCBI): domain Eukaryota; kingdom Viridiplantae; phylum Streptophyta; class Magnoliopsida; order Santalales; family Viscaceae; genus Viscum; species Viscum album. The sequence continues at coordinate 1,488,522,939 of OY728129.1, forward strand.
GATCTTATTTACTCAGAAAAGTATGTGTTACCCTATTCCTTCTTATTGTGGGAAGGTGGTACCAACAATGAAGCATAATACCATGATCTCATCGCAGGCTTGGAGTTGGCGCTTCAAGGAAAAGTGAATCACTTAAAGGTGAAAGGTGATTCAGAACTAGTAATAAAACAAGTCAATGAGGATTATTCCATCAGAAATGAAGATTTCATCCCATTGTATGATTACATCAGAGAATTAATGGAGGAATTTTTTATGGAACCGTCATTTTCATATGTCTCGTGATCACAAAATGCTCAAGCTGATGCACTAGATAAAATAGCCACAACTCTGGAAGATCCAAATCGGGACGAGACAATCATCAATATTGCTCACTGTTGTACAATTTCACCTTATGTTCAAACTAGAATAGAGGAAATCAATGAAATTAGTCCCATTCCTGAGCCATATTGTCATACTAAAGGATGGATGACACCTATCAGGTAATACCTTCAAAATGGATCACCACCATCTGATAGGGCCGGGAAAGAACAACTCGGGCGACGTGTTGTAAATTTTACACTTTCTGATATCCCAGATCACCTAGATAAAATTCTCTACAAGCGTGGTTGTGATGGAATTATTTTCAGATGAATTGATGGTGACAAGACAATGGCTGTCATGAAAGACGTACATGTAAGTGTCTGTGGTGCCCACCAGTCTGGACATAGACTGTTTGATCAAATTCGATGGCTTGAATAATATTGGCGCACAATGATATAAGATTGTGTGGATTTCATGAAGAAGAATCATTCATGACAAGTATGTTCTAACTTCATTTATCGGCCCCCAGTGTTTCTTCATACAGCTAAATACTCATGGCCATATTCCACATGGGGAATGGATGTGGTGGGATTATACCCTTCAGCTACAGCCAAGCAGTTTAAGTATATTCTTACTGCTACTAAATTCTTTCCAAATGGGCAGAGGCAACACCTGTCAAAGAAGTTTTTCCTAATTGAATTGTTAGCTTCATCAATTCTAACATCAACACCAGATTTTGTGTCCCTCATACCAAATTTTGGGAATATGGCACCAACTTCTGTTCATCTGAGGTACGGAAGTTGTATCAAGAATAAAAAATCAAATCCAACCATTCATCTTGGTATCATGCAGTGGCCAATGGCTAGATATAATCCTTCAACAAGACTCTTTCAAACATACTACAAAATATGGTGGATAAAGATATGAAATCATGGCCTGAAAAACTCTTTCATGCTTTATGGGAATATTGGACCACCACTCGCACTGCAATGTGGTCAACTCCATATTCATTTGTATATGGAACAGAATCAGTCTTTCCCATTGAGGTTCAATTACCTTCGCTCAGGGTAGCCATTTGTGATTAGTCATCTGCAGATGAACAATCTCAAAAGTGATTGGATGAATTGGAACGATTAGATGAGAAAATATTGTGCACCCTGCCTCACTTGGAAGTCTATCAGAATCGAATAACATGATATTTCAACAAGAAATTTCATCTTCATTCATTCATCCAGGGATAATTGGTATTATTTCTCAGAAATCCAATGATACCAGGAAAAAAACCTCCCAAGCATGAACAAATGTGGGAAGGACCTTACTCAATACATAAGTTCTACTCCAATGGAGCATATTCATTAATCTCAATGTATGGATAACTCCTCACGACTACAACCAATGCCATATTTATTAAGAGGTATTTTGTATAAACACAAAATACATCAGTTATGGTCCATGCATATGACCTTAAACTATTTGTATTTATCTAATCCAACATGACATTAATCTTTGAAAAAGTCCCTAATATATCCAGCATGACGTTAAACTATATGGTCCATGCACATGACCTTAAACTATTCCACCATCGTCCAACATGACATTAAACTATGTCATCATCCAACATGACGTTAAACTATGACATCATCCAACATGATGTTAAACTGTGTCATTGTACTTTCTAAATGATATTGAACTGCACATTACCCAAAGTCCTTACTGCAAGACTTTAAACCACATAGTCCCTCATATGACCTACATGACATAAAACTATGCATTGTTATGGTTGTTTCAACCTCTTGTTTCTCACACCGAGTATGACACATGTGAGCTTAGAGTAAAGTTCAACCATAACACCCTCTCTGGGACACTAACCATGCGTAAGTCCCAACACCATTTTGTTAGGTCGTTTTCCTCATGAACAACTTGATCACTAATTCATTCATTAATTGAACTATGTGGACTTTGATCCTTTCCTTATAGGCTAGGTGCGTAGGCAACCTCCTATGGTTCAAGCCCAAAACCAATATCTTCACATTGGTTCAAGTTTTTCATTGCTATATGACGTTGAAGTGTACATCACTTTTGTCCTGTATGAAAATAAACTACAACATTCTTTAATACCCTCACCTGAGAGGGAATCATTATTTACATTGATCTCCAATCAAGTTATATTCTAAAGACTGCGTGCATACATGGAAATTCCTGAACCTTTTATCTTGGGTCAACCCATCATTTCACTAAAGTCCCCTTTCACCCTTCACTTGTATGAACCAAATATGTACATAGGGTATTTCAAGAACTACTTGTGCTTCATTACCATCCTTATGGGATATGTAGGAACGTTCGAGTGTCCCTCAAATCCAGCCCCAGTCTTTGGGCCTAACAACAAATTCAACTTTCAGTACCTTAGATGAAAACTCCACTGTGAAAACATGAATGGGACATGAAAACCCTAGTCTTCATTAAAATTAGGTTTATAAAACACACATTGTGTATTTCTTATTATGGTCCGAGTTCTATGACCATAAACTAAGATCTCTTACACTCCCATCCCACATGACGTTAATCTATATTTCAGGAACTACCTATGGCTTGATTCCCATATTTATGGGATACGTAGTGAAGTCCAACATCTCAATTCAGGACACATCCATAACATGATTATGGTTAGTATTGGTCTGTGTATCTCTACATGAATTGGAAAATACCCATTTTTATGTATCACAATCATAACCTTAAATACTTTCAGATCTTCATAACCCTTTTCTTGTCTTCTGTTCAAAAAAATTTTGATACCTGAGAGTTCTTTTTCCTGATTATGTAGTACATGAACTTAGGCGGCTTTGCATTAGTAGTCTACATAACGGACCTGTCAGCCAAAAGATGCTATTATTTGACTATACGGCCAATTCCCTTTGGCGGCCCTGCATAATTCAACCACCTAACGAGTTTGTTAAATAGTGGTAACATCATCTGTGGGAGGAAACCCCCTTTTCCCATATTTGTCTTAACGACAATATGTAGGGATACACAAAAATATACATCCTTAAAATATTTTTCCCATACTCCTTTTCATGATCTCAAAGTATTCATGTCTATGGTTTATATTTTCTATCCCTACATTTGGGTCAAACCATCGTAGGAGTGACATCCATCCAATTCATAGATGATCTTGATTGGAAATATTCTCTCCATATTCAAGTACCTCTCTCCATACAGCAAACTCTATGCTTTGGAAATTTTGAATCTCCAAACACTTCCACTAGAATTTTAGAAATAGAATAGTAAATTTCTGAGAGTTCTTTTTCCTAACTATGAAGTATGTTCCCGTAGGTGGCCTTACATAAGTAGTCTACAAAGCTTACCGTTCAGCCAAAAGATGCTATTATTTTACTATGTAGCCACTTCCCTTAGGCGTCTCTACTTAATTCAACCCCCTAACGAGTTTGTTAAATAGTGGTAACTTCATTCTTGGGAAATACATCTTCTAATGCCTTGAAGCCATTTTTTTTCATTCCTCATATTCAAAATTTCTAAAGTCAAATTTTACATGTTTTCCCCCATACCTGAAGATGGTAATATGTTTTCAGATAAATTATCAAGGAATTGAGTCAATTTTAATCTATTCGGTCAATGTTGTATTGACCTTAAAATACTTTCCTTTTTATGTCCGACATGCATGACATTAAACTGCCCAAAAAAGGAAAGGGGACACTGAACAAAAGTCAAGTACAGCTCACTAAACATACATTTCGTATGATTTCGGTAATATTGAGAAATTAAAAGATTCAAATTTTGTAGGATTATATTTATAATCCTATAAAAAAAATCAAACTATGCTTACTAGGCCCATGAGCTTAGGTAAAATTTAAAGAAGGTATAAAAATAATGCCGGAACAAATGATTGAAGATGAATGTGTATTTCATTTGATGCACAATAGATTAGAAGGACATCCACAGACAGGTGTCTCTTCTCTTTTCCATGAATTACAAAAGGTTATCAACAGAAATCTTTATTTGGTTTGTAGCATCCCAATCTTCATCTGCATCCACTTGAAGCTCATGCACTCGACCAACTTCTCTCTTTTCAGCTTGATGGAGCGCTTTCTTGGAATCTGTGATGGCTTTCATACAATTCGTTTGAGCTCCTTCCTTTGAATTATTAAGTTGGTGAAGTTCCCGAGTAACATAATCTAATTGTTTCTAAAGGTTCATCTACTGGACGACTTTCTATTTGATCTCATGCTTCAGATCCTTTAACTTGGCAGGATAATAAGCCTCATCTCGGGATGCCGCATCCTGCACACCTCTCACCTGCGCTCTAGTATCTGCGCACTCATAACATGTGTGCCACCTTTCCTTGGTTTTCTTCTTTACCTCAGAGTCACATTCTCTTTTCTATTAGATCCTACTCTGAGGGGGGACATTTTTTGATTCTTCTTTTTGTCATAGAGTCTAAACGACTGAAAAAGGGGAATACCTTAGCATAAAGTAATTCACCCTTTGAAGAAATGTCAAAATTGACAATGGCATAAACAAGGATTTAGTTTAGCATGGGCTGCACAGGTTTCATCACCGTCGCTCAAGTGTACCTAAGTGCCACATATTGGGTGCATAGGTGACATGCGCGCTGTATCTGAGTTTCGCTCAGGGTCATAACCAGCCTATAAATACCCCTTGTGGGCCCCAAATTTCAAAGATGAAAAAATCCAGAAACTCAGATTTAAGCTCCCACCTCCCAAGTCTCTTCACGAAGATTCCGAACACTTCTATGGTAATTTCTTACCTAGAATGGAAGCTCTAAAGAGGGGAAACAAGTCCTGAGTATTTAAATTCACCAACACCTACGCGCCTAGGTGTTTAAACCTTAAGATAAGTGAACACACATGCGTACTGCCTTATCCTTTCATCAGAACATGTACACCACTATTATTGAAAGTCCCTAGGGATAATACTAAGGGCTTGAGCCAACTCTCCCCAAGTATTACCCCATAGGTTGACAGTCATGCAAGTACCCATGTGTTGCGCATGTATACATTCTTGTCCAATACCTATGCACCCTAATAATACCTATGCGCCTACTTATTTTTGGGTGCCCCTCCTACTTATCCACCTCTCCTTCTCATGATTTAGCCTTCAGAACCCTCTTTAAAGCCATTTCATTTGGCATGGTTCCCATGTTGGCTTTTTTTCTGAAAGGAATTCTGTGGAACATCTCTTAAAACGTAGTTATGTACATATCATTATGTCACTGTGTTTAGATATTTCTTTCATTCAACCTCATCCTTTAAAGATGAGAGGATCTTTAAACTGGGCCTCCTTTTCAGGAGTAAGCCTCAGTCCAAGATATTTTAATTTGGGCATCCTCATTAGGAATAAGCCCCATGTCCCCTAATTTGGGAATCCTCCTTAAGATTAATCCCCACTCATAATTTATTTTAGCTTAGGCCTCTTTCTCAAGATTAATCCCTAAGTCTCAAGTCTCCTTAACCTGGGCCTCCTTTTTAGGAGTAATCCCTAGTCATAATTTCTCTAAATACGGGCATCCTCCTTTGGAATAAGCACCATGTTCCAAAATTCAAAATTCCTTTAACTTGGGCCTCATTCTCTGTAATAAGTCCCAGTCTGTAATTTCTTTTGATCTGGGCTTTCTTATCAGGAGTAAAATCCAATCAAAAGTCCCCTTTAATTGGGCATCCTTCTCAGGGGTAATCCCTATGATAAGTATCCAAATTTTCATAAAGCACATATACCTTTAGGGACCTTACTCCCAGGTTTATTCCCTGATGTAAATCCCAAACATCATCTTTTTTGGGCAGTCATATATAAATAGTCCCCACATCATTTCTTATGATTGAAAATTTCTTGGCACAATCGTTAGGTTTTATTAATACCTCTTGTTTCTCACACCGATCATGACTCACTTGAGCATAGAGCATATAAGTAATTATGACATCTTCCTTTGGGACATCAATCATGCATAAACACTATACTTCTTTACTCGAACTACATGGTTTCTGATTCCTTTTCTAAGAAAAGGATATGTAGATAGCCCATCTGCGGGTACGATCCCAACTCTAAAATAATCCATGTCCTTCTGAATGACAATAAACATCAAGTGCCCCACTAAGTGGCTTTAAAAACAGAATGGTCATCATAATGACCAAGAGATATTTATATAATGTGTTGAAGGATACCATTGTATAAGAATATCTAAACAAATATAGATTATTCACTATCAATGAATAACCTAAAATAAATATAAAAAGATTCACTAAATTTCATATATATAAATCATTGATTTCAAGTTTTAAAGGAAAATCCCATTCTTATACTTGGTAATTTAATAAGGATTCACGAACATAAATAAATTAAATAAAGAGATTCCCGGAGTAGACAATAATTCCCACCAAAAAGGATTGATGAGTCTGACCTCCCATCCACTCAACCAATGAAACATTTTAAGCCTCATCGGTCCATAACTAATGAGAACCTACCATTGTAAAGTAGGTCCAAATGGATATAGAATCACTAAATGTTTCCAGTTCTACAAACAAACCTGTTAGAAACTGATTGAATGTTTGTACCATTAACCACCGAGGTAATCCTCATTTCCATAAGAAACATTGGTCTTATGTGACCCATTATCATTCGTTCATAGAATGTGACTTCCCTTGGTTATTTTTCATCCTATTTGAAGGATTTTAAAAATCCTTTAATCATTCTATAGAATTTTCTGAACATTCTGGCTAGCTGTGCTAGTTCAACATCTGAATTAGATGAATCTGAATTCTTTGATTTCATTTAGATTTCCCTCTTTATCATTCTGATCTTCTATTGGGATGTTAAATTCAAATCAGTATTTTCTCTTTTGATCACGGCATTATTCTCATTTGATTCATCTTGCATCTCAGATTCATACATTTTTATAGTTCTAATTAATTATCTCATAGTATTATATTTGACTTGTGATGATTTCCTAATTACTGTTGATATCACATTCCATCTAGGTGGTTATACTCTCAGTACTTTTAGGGATTTATCTTCATGTTTGATAGGATCTCCCAAGGATGTGATGTTATTAAAAATTTCTATAAGCCTTCCATTTATCTGGGTAATGCTTTCTCTTTCAAACATTCTATATGTGTCGAATTTTAAATTAGTTGTGGCATACCTCATCTGTCTAACATTTTTAGATCCTTAAAAAGCAACCTCAATTGACTTCCACATTTCATAAGTAGTCGATCACTAGGATACTCTGTTGAATACAACTCATCCAAGACCATAGATCATATCTTTCATAGCCTTTGAGTTTATGTTATACTCTACTTCTGTATCAGCACTCCATGTTTTAGTTTTCTCTGAAATCACATAGGGAGTTAGAGTTTTTGAGTATACATCGTATCCTAGGTTCTTTAGGTAAATGATCATCCTTGATTTATAGCATCCATATTTTTCTCCATTGATGTATGGAGCTCAACCCCATGATAGCCTCTCATGTATCAGCCATTTTTCTCTGTATAATCCAAAAACAATCAGTTTATTATAGGTTTGACAAATAATCCTCCTCTATTACCAATTTTTGGATCAAGTTATACTATATACTCACAATATGGGGGGTGAATTTTGTCTTTTCAAAATTCTTCATGAATCGTGATGAAGACCGATTCTGTCCTTTTATCATTATCATATTGTCTATGCAGTTTAAAATAAACAGTTAATAGATGCATGGATGTATGGTGTTTTAGGAAATAATAGTCCCATAGTCCACTCCACCAACACTCTACTCCACGAGCTTCGTGATTTTAACTTTCTAGTCCTCTTATCTACAGACCGTCCACAACTGAGTGCAGGAAGTTGACACCATTACATGTTAAGGCTAAAAACAGAGCCTTATGGTTCATACACATAACCAAATACACAACTTAGTATGAAAACCTGGTTACGAGAAATAAAAAAAATATATTATTTTAAATACATTCCAATTGATCTTCAGAGTTGCAACAACATGCAACTGATAGTGGATAGATTTTATTATTCAGAAAAGATGTTCTTAAGATAATGAACGTTCTGAGTCGGACATGAAAAATTGATATAGTAATAAATTCAGAAACTCTAGCAAAAATGGATTCATGAAAGATCTTTTATGTAGAAATGGTGAATCTTCAAGGTGTTTCTTCTTCTTCCAAAAAAACAGAGTTTGATAGATCTTGGTAGCAGCATACCTGTAAATCTCGAAAGACTCTGTAAAACAGTAGTTGTGAATAACTCAAGATATTCTTATATATTTTCTTGATGATTCACTCCCTCTTTGTAATAAAAATTATCACAGATATATATAGAATAATGATGATTTTTTTCCTTAAAAATTTAGATCCACAAAAGTCACATTTAGAATTGCGATATTCATATGTTTGAATAATATTGAAGTCATAACTCTTAAGAATATTCGGCATGAAAATATCCTCTAAAATTAAAACATTGAATCATAAATAAATTGATATCCATAAAATATGTTATTTAAAATAGGGCTTTGGATTTTCTTGAAATCAGCAAAAAAATCTGAATAGAGATTGTTGCTCAATAAAGTCGTATGTGAATCTTAGATGCCAAATGTAGGGTTTAATTTTATCATCTTCTAAATGTAAGTTGAATGATCTCTACTTTATGATAAAACATAACGTTGTTTTCAAAAGTATGTTTGATGAAAAATACATTTGAGAAACCCACATAACATCACATACTAATGTAGGGTTTTTCTTCTATACATTTTTGATATCCCAAACATAAGGTTCCTTCCAAACATAGGGTTCTTATTCCATAATTGTTTCTATATCATATGGTTGCTTAAAAATACATTTATGATATTCTGTAATGTAAATGACAGATTCCACACATACGCTATGCTCCTCAACGTAGTTTATGAACAAGGATTCTAGAACATGTGAAATTGATTTCCGAATAGGTTGAGCATGAACAGTGTTTCCAAAACATGGTAAAACGATTTCCGAACACTTTGTGAAATATTCCACAAGGATTAAATTCTTAAATATTATTCCAAAATAGAAAAATAATAAATATTAATTTCTGGAAATATACTCAATGTTAAATCATTATAATAACAAAAGGGTATTTTTGAACATTAAAATCATCACAAAGAGATATAGTTTTCTTCTCAACAAGCTCCCCTTAATAAAATAGAGTGTTGTCGAAAACAATACTTGACCAACAAACCATTCAAAAATATTGATGAACTAAGCACATTTTCAATATCAAATTCCTAAATTGATTAAATAAAGTCACTTATTCAAAAATTAGGAAAACATTATGTCCCCTAACATTGTACCAAGAAAGGATTCCATACGAAATAATATAATATAGATTAAATAGTACCATAGGAAAAAAATAAACTAAACATTCTTTAATTCATAAAAAATTATAGCACATTCCTCTTATAAAAATTTTAAATCACAAATCAATGGTGATAGATAAATATCTATATCGTTTCTTAGATATTTGGTTCTAAAAATATCATTAAGATCATTATATCATATATTTTTCTCATACATACTTGTGGTTTCATGTTTTAATCAACCAATATAATAGGATATAAACGATGTTTCCATTATGGGATTTGATAATGATTAATTATATTCATGCAGAGTCCCATTCTATAATTATATATCTTAATTTTCAAAATCATGTTTTTTAATAAATCTATTCAATTATGGGGAATCATCAGGGTAAATTAGGTATTCACTAGATATGCATCCATCTGTATTCCATCTAAATATTTTTTCATCATTTTAATTTGAAAACAAATGTTTCAAATGAGTAATTATATAGGGATACCGTATTACCATAACCCGCGGATTTAGTCTTGTACATGGGAATGAATCATAGTTGAATCAATAGTCCATTTTATATCAATATATCTCATATTCATAATATTTTTATAACCCATAATATTAATTTCAATGATGTACATATTTTCGGAGAATCTATGTATTTTATTTTAACCCAATCCCATTGGACATACTTTTTACGCATCATAATTAGAATCTATAAATTGATGGCCTTCATGAATTGTCTCCATAAAAGATTAACTAATTCAGTGGTAATTTTATTAAACAACCCATTCATTTAATTTTTTAATCAATTTCCACACAACTGAACACACTATAATTATAATAATACAACGGAATATACTCCTCAGAATATACAATCAATATGTTCACACATTCTATTTATTCAATGGTTTTAATAATTATATCATGAATTATTTCATCATGATGATCCTCTATCATATACTAAATATATGTGTCAATATTAGAAATTGAATTCATTATTATATCATCATGCCAATGAAAATATATAAAACAATGATTCAAAAAAGATAAACATAAATTGTCTTGAACATCACTTGGACAAGATTTTATCCTATTAAAGAACATCATGAATTGACCGAAAAATTCATTTTTTCAAGATTTAATTTTAATAATTCTGAGAAATCATTAACCCCTTTATCATATTCATAATATTTTATACTCTATTTTATTTAACTATAATCTATTAATTACCTAAAATTATAATTGAAATTAAAAATATATTAAGATATTAAAACCTAGAAATATACAAATAATAAATAAATATATGACCACCTATCCATGTAAAAATGTATATATATTCAAAACATGTAGTCATATAAAAACACAAATATTAATTTAAAACAAATCTAAACATATTTATTTTTAAATAAAAACATATGAAATTATAAATTTATAATATATATATTTTAAACATATAAATATACAAACAAATAACTATAAATTGATAAAATATACATTAAAGAAATAAATTTATATATAAATTAAAACAAAATGATATATAGTCATTTATACTAAATACATATAATTATATAAATTTTAAATTTTATAACATAAAAATTATTACATAAAAATATATAATAACATAATTATAATTAATATATATATGAAATATATATTTTTATATGTAAACCTATATATTTAAATTTTATATTAAATTTAATATTTGAATTTAATGCATACAAACATATATATTTAAAAACAATAAACATCTTTTCAAATATAAAACAAAACAAATACATATAAACCCATTTAGAAATAATATAATACTCTTTGTAAATTAAAATAATTAAACAAAAATATGATTAAAAAATAAAAAATCTCATTTATTTATCCTATAATAGGAAATAATTTTAATATGGTTTCAAAAAGTAACTTTAAGGAAATAAAATTATTAATTTCATAAATATTAATTTTAAAATAAAAACTTACAAATACTTAGTAAAAAATCACACAATATGTAAAATTCCACATTAAATTGATAAAAAATCCCACAAAACCAAAATAAATAATAAAAATGGATATTCATCATTATAAGATTCCAAAACTAAATTTTTATCCGAATAATAAAAAATGTGAAAAAATTCGAATAATGCTGGAAGTAACATAACATGGGGATAAATAGGGTTGTGTATGGTAGGGATAGTGACCAAGGGATACATAAGGAGGATATGGGTAGTGTAAAGGGGCCAAGGGCAGTATAAGAGAGATGTTGATTGGGGAACTAGGTGAAAGATGGGTGACCATAGGATTTTATAGAGGAATATTTCAATGTTGAATATGGAATATTATGATTTAATTTTTTATTGAGGAGAGAAATAATGATGGAGGTTACAATTTTGTATGTTTTATTTTTAAAAATAATAATTTCATTTTTATAAAAAATGATGATGTTATAAGTATTGTAAAATCATTTCATTCGAAACTAATGTTAAAAGATAGATTTTGTGGCTGTTTGCTTTTTGAAAATCAATGTTAATTTATTTCCTAAGATAGATTTTTACATTATTTACACAGTATGAGATATTCAATGACATTTTATATAGGTTATTTGTGAATAGTGACTAAAATTGCAATCATATATACTACTAATTCTTATATAATGTTTATTAATTTTATTTTCTGAACATCTCATTATCCACAATGTATTAAGAGTGGATATGGAAATACTAATATATGTCATGTTTTCAAATATTTTATACAATAATTTATTTTTTAAAATATAATCTAATTTATCATTATGTTTGATTGTCAGATTTTATGGTTTTTGGAATATTATGGACTCAATTTTGAAAATGGAATATTTTAGAATTTTTTTCTAATTATATCAATATTTTGTTTTGGAAATGAAATCCAATACAGTAACTAAAATTTTAAAATTTGTTTTTTATGATTCAAAATATCATGTTATTTATTTAAATCAACTGTTACTTCAGATAAATCCTAAAATAGAACTCCCAATTAATTATCACAATTCAAGCCTTGGAATTTGTTCTTTGATTAAGAGAATTATGAATCTGGGCTCATATCTCACACATGGAAGATCCCATGTATGTTAAATGTTTAATGTGAATTGAGAATACTTTAATATATAAATTCATTAGTAATATAATCATAGTATTCCACCTCGATAATAGTCATAAATGTATGTAAAATCCATGGATTTGAATATGAAGTGTTTTTCCAACCAATAAACCTAAAATTAGTGATTTGGTGATATATTTTTATACATATTCTCAATGAATATCAATTTTTTTATTATATATCCATGTAATAGGTGAACTAAATTCAAGAAGACAACATTCACAAATTAAATAATTTATTTTAAAAACATCTCACTACAATTAGGGGACGAATTTTATAAAAAAACAATTTCACCCATATTCCCTATTAATAAATACCTCTAATACATCTATATTGTTATCCATTTTCAGTGTATTAGTGATTTTTATGATTAATAATATTATATATATTAAATATCTTTCTTTATTCCATTATCTATTTTATTTCATGTTATCTTTTGTGTTTTTTCTATCGTGCTTCTCTCATCTCCATAATTATAGAGAACTGACTCTCTCCATTATTGGAGGGGAGAGAAGGTATGTTTTTGAGTTTTTATTAATTCAATTAATTCTATTTATTTTATTTTGAAAAATATAGTACTCTTGAAATCAATTTTGTTGTATGGTCACCCAAATTTATCTATTATTTTGTTTTTATTCCCATCAAACAGTATTCATCTATTTCAACATCATAATGTTGTATATAGAGGCTCAGTGTTGCATTTTGGAAAATAATGTAGGGATATTATGTAACATTTATATGGTTAATATGGGGTAATAATATTTAAAATGGTAGGATGTTGAGTGATATAGATGATTTCAACATTGAGTGTAATATTGACAGTAATTTAGTGAACAATTGGAGCATCAATGTGATCTCCAATGAATAATTCATTCCTTCATCTTGACCAATGTCATTTTGTTATGTTTTATATTTATATATACTTATCTCTTATTTATTCCCCCCCCCCACATACTGTAACCCCCCGACCCCAGTTACCCAGAGTCGGTGTATTATTACATAACATTGTCATGATCACAAAAGGACCAAGTCTCGAAAGAACGATTAGTCTAGTATCCTTGGAAACACAAGATATATTCATAAGTCTTACATTACATCATAAAGTAAAAACTACAACAAAATAGTCTCCATAGTCCACACTCATATCCCCTCATGCTATCCCTGCTAGTCATTCCAAAAATATATCTTCACATCTTGGAACAAATAAAACATAGAAAGGGGTGAGCTCAGATTCTCAGTAAGGATAACAATATAGCGGATACTTTCATAAATGAGTCTAAACATTTAAGGAAATGTATAACTAAAACAAAGGCCTTTTAAACTTAGACATCAACATAATATGGAAAAAATGAAATGAAATAATTCCATTTTTTTATTCACATGGATATTCTACTAGTCAAATAATCACACGCAATATCAATAACCACTTTCATAATGATCTAATGCATAATACCAGACTATCATAATCACATAGTCAAGGCCTTGTTCCAAGACCACAAATAAGATTTTTTCCATGGAATTATGCCAAGACACTGGTTTTTCTCATGAGACCTACCTATGCATCGAGGAGCTATAGTGGGATCCACCCATCACATACTAAGTCCAATGCATTCCTCATATGAATAGTTAAAACATAACATAAACATTCGTATTAAAACAAGTATACGAAATGTCAATACTTTTTCTACAAACCATGAATGGTATAAAAATAGCACATCCACAGTCAAACATCACTCATTCAATACAATATGGAAGAATGTATTGCAACCGATTAACCTCAATCGAGAATAATGGAGGATATTGACATAGATGAAAATAATCATCAAAACTATTTTAGAGAAATATCACCCTTTTTCTTGAAAACATTTAAAAGTATCACAATTTATCAAGAAGCCATTGAAAATATATTTTTGATTCAATGTTTCCCATACCACTTTGAATATTTCAAAATAAATTTTAATTTTAAAACATTAATATCCATATAAATAAATCCTTAATACCATTTTTAAAAAATGGACATTAATGAGAAATATTTAGAATAGTAAATCATTAAAACATTTAAAATGATATTTTCAATAGAGTTCCTAACCAAAAGAGAGACACTTGAATACAAATAATTGAGGTAATAAAAACTTAGTAATATCATGGAAATAAATGGAATCATGATATACTATGTCAAAGTACATTATATACCCCATAAAAAAGTGATTTGGTGTATAACAACAAAGAAGTCTCAAAAGAATGTAAATTGAGACGAATTCTCTTATAAAGATCATATCCTTAGATTAAGGATAAACCAACTACGTAATTATGTGTGAAAAATATAAATACACTCAATATGATTGAATATTCAGTGTAAATCAATCGGAGGATATTAAAAAATATTCTTGTAAAAACAACACCAATGAATTGGATATTTAACACATCAAATGGAGATTGAGTTAAAATTACTCAAATCAAGATCATATTTATGACTTGAGATTTTGAAAATGGATTGATTATGTGTGTCAATATTATATCCACAAAACGGGGAGTGGAAATTATGACATAAGCAAATGAATAGTTATTCCACACATAATCATAGCGTAAAATAATCAATGAAGTATGAGTAAAGGCGAATGAGTGGAAATTGAAATGTCAAATTACCTTATCCATTTGTTAACATTAAAAACATACACCCATGAAAGAATGATCATACAATGATGATGTTAATATCCATAAATTTATGTATATTACACAATGAGTTCAATCATGGGTAGTACACACACCACATGCAATAAATAAGTGGCGAACAATGGAAATCTCACAGAATTAAAAGTGATATAAGAAACCCCTTACCTTGTACTTTTCCTTGGTTGAGGGTAGTTTAATCTCATTTATAATGATTAAATTGTTTTTATTAAATTATACAATAATCATATACATTAATATGATATCATATATGATCATCTAACATTTCAGTCTTAATAATATCTTATTATTATCGTTGTTTCGGTTGTTAACTTACTTGTTTTCTTTTATATGTTATGTTTCACAAAACATTTTTTTATGGATATGTTGTGTCTTATTCATATCTAGAATGATATAAATTCCTGTAACATTATTTTAAATCGTCAAATGAGAATTATACTTGAATGGATATGATGGGGAATGAATCTCATCACTTTCGTGGAGACGGTAGTCCGTACGTACGCACGAGAAACAATATCATTATTTTGATATTAAAATAATATATAATTGGATGGTATATCTTATATACAGAATAATTATCATGTTATATTTTTATTTACATAAATTACAAATCATTATTATACCCATCTAAACAATAATGTATTGAATAACAATTACACCACGACGTGGAGACGGTAAGCCGTACGTACGCACGTATGGTGACATGTCATTCAAAGGATAGATAGAATATTGAATATGGTTGTACCATATTTATAATAACATCATATTATATATAAGATACTATAAATATTTTTTATAATGGAAATAATAAATAATGAAGAAGTTGAAGAAGAAAGGAACTTGAAAGAGGGTGGTGAAAACGTTACCTCTTCTTCAGGTTGTTCTTTTTTATTTGATCAAAAGGGCTCCATAGGATGGCTTTATGATCAATAAAAGGGCTCTAGGTTGAATTGAGGGTTTTTGGGAGGATAGTTTTCTAGGGGTTGGCCGATCCAAATAGCTTTTAAAGTATGAATTAGAGAGAAGGGGGAGTTCCCTTTTATAAGAGGGGTGAGGGGCACCTTTGGATAAGCTAGAAATATTATATTAAAATAAATTAATATTTGGTTCATGATGGATCCAAACTAATTATTCAAGGATAATTTGGGTATGGGTAAAACAAAAACACAACCAATAGGTTTTAGACAGGTTTGGGTCACTTTATAAACCTTATCTTTTAGTTTTAACTCTTAGTTAATTAGTTTTACATTTACCATGTTTCTTTGTATTTTTATATTATATGGATAATAAACGTACTATACACTTACAACCGACCACAAAGTGGTCTATTAATGATACACCTAACATTATAAAAGTTCTCTAGTGGAACCCTAGATTTTTAGGAATAGAATTTCAATTAATAAAATAATATTTGTTTTAGAAACATTTTTATGTCAATTTTGACACTATTGGGTATTTTGTTTTTTATTTATTCATAACATAATTATTACTTAGGAAAATATTAATATAGCCAATACTAATACGTCTTATTATCTTATAAAATTAGTGTAATTCATAAAAACTCTCAAATAACATTTATTTGGATATTTATAATATCAATTATTTTAATATTTCTTTAATTAGGTAATTACTGCATCACCATTGTGTTATAAATAAATTAAATTATTTAATTTCTAAAAAATATAAATAAAATAAAATTATGTAGCAAGTATTATTAGATTTATAATGAATATTTACAATCAAATTTATCTTATGTATAACCATATATTAAAAATGTTTTAGTAATTAAACATTGATTTTATCTAATTTAAATATTCTTTGAATTAAATAATAATTAATGTCCTAATCTAAACCATGTGGACCTAAATGATAATATATTATTCCTAAGAATTGTTTTGGTTGAGATACAATTTTCCAATATAATTAGGACATGTGTTAGTGTAATATTAATATCATTTTTACCCATAATTACCCTATTTACTTTTAACCTTTGTAAATAAAAGTAAAAAGTTACTATTCACCAAAAATTATTTTCATTTCATAGAACCACATTTTACTTACTGATATCAACCATGTCTCTCAGATTTTTTAAATTCTACTCAGAGAAGTGGAAAAATTATGTTTTATGTGAATTTGCAAATTCTCCTTGGAGATGGGTAAAAGACGTTGAAAAGTTCATTGAAATTTTTATATATCTAAAATTAATAAAAATTTGACTCCAATGAATTACATTGAACTTATATAGGTATTATGTGTCTATTTTTTCCTTAATTAAATATAAATAAAATAAATAATTTTTTAATTTTTTTTTGTTTTTATCTTTAACATAGTGTTTTTCACTATTCATTAAAAATTGAATTTTTTCAGAAAAATATTAAAAATTCACCCTAAGTAAATTTTGATATTATGAATTAAAAAATGAATTTTATTTTTAAAAATTCAAAACATATAAGTGGAATTAATTAATTTAAAATTAATTCTTGTTGCAAAAACAAAGAGCGTGTTGTTAAGAAACAATAACTATCAAAAGATTGACACTTGTTTATGTCCAATTTCAAAGTAAAATTACTTCGAATGACCAAAATTGGATTAAATGGTAAAAATATAATCTAATTATACTTCCAAACCATTCATATGTATAGTTTAATACATTAAATTAATTTTATTAAAAAATTTGTTTTCAAGTAAAATATGGGTTTTCACTATTCACCTAAATATTAATGTTATCAGAAAAACACCTAAAATTTCTTGAAACTAAATTATTATTTCCTGATCCCAAAGAAGAAGTTTATTTTTTCAAATTGAAAATATAAAAGTTTAAAATAATATATTTAAAAAGGGTTCTCCATGAAAAAGCAGTAATATTGCATTTTTTTGAAAAATACTTCTTTTATCTGAAAAAATTAATTTGTCCTTACATTATGTCTAAGAAACTAATAATATCTATTCTAAAATTATAAGTGTTATATGAAGTTCAAAAGTATGTTAATACTATTCATAACCACTTTTTAACGGCTAGTTTGGTAAGTCATGGTGCTCTTGAACTAGATGGTGCCTGTAGTGTAAGTTGTTGAATTACATTGAAGAACTAATGTACTATGAAATCATGGGGTGTTACATTATTCCCTCCTTCAATAAATTGTGTCCTTGTAATTTTTAAAAATTGGGAATGGGAATATAATGGAATGTCCCACACCTAAAAAAAGTCAACAAAACTATCACTTTAAAAGAAAGAAAGAGAAGTACAACGGTCACCCAAGATAACCCATACTATGATTACATATAGGAAAACATGTATATAGAAGATAAACTATGTGTCAGGTTCCAATGGAGAGGGGTAGAAAACATGATCAGGAGAAAGGTTACAACAAGTAACCCACAAACTTGTGATGGGACAAACAATCATTAGTTTCCTAGTGGGAAAAGTAAACATACAACATTTTTTTGTTTTAAGTCACATTTCATAATCCTGAGTAATTTATTTATGAGATTGACTATGAACATAAAGTGATAAAATTACTTTTTAAGTTGTGATTCATTCTTTAATAAATTTCTACCACTATATCATTTTTTCAAATGTTGAGTATTCATGAAGACTTGGTCACACCGGAAGATCTATAAAAAAAATCTTGAGAATCACATGATCCACAAATGATAAACTATATATTTACCTTGTCTTTTTAGGTTAATGAAAACCCAAATGGATAGTACAAGATTTGATGATCCCACAAAGGGATATTACTTTAGATAAAGAAAAACTAATCTTAATTTCTAAAGTTAAAACAACAATACCCAAAAGATAAATAAATACCATTCAAAAACAATTGTCCTTAAAATACATCAATATAATCAAAACAAATATTGAAACCCAAAACATAGAATAATTTGGTTATGTTGTCTTTTACATTAAATTGTATCTCCAAATTACATCAACTACTCTTAAAGTCACATACTTAAAATTAATTAACCTAATCACATATTTTCTATTATAGGTTAATCATTTTTATAAATAACCCAAATCACTATAAATCAATAATACAAACATAGTTAAAAATATACCATTACTCCTCAAATGAAATCCCATATTATTATATTTACCTTGGGCATATACTGTTCCCAGTAGAGGTGAACATCTTAAAAATAACATTTATCACTTAATCACCAAATTATTTTCCTATAGTAAGGGTGTTCATTTGATAAGACATAAGATCCCCAATCAACTCATTATTGATCAATAAAATCATTTAACTAAAAAAAATTATTAACACTAACCAGGGACTTCACGTAGTTCAGTGGTAGGTGATAAATCCCAATCGCACTCTGGTTGTGGGTTCGATTCCCACAGCTTTGTCTGATGCGACCGGATGTCATACGGTCTGCGTGTTGTCTTTTTTCAAAAACAATATTTATAACATTACCAAAATGAGATGAATTCCTCAAAATAACCATAACATAATTTAACCACAAATGTTATCACATACCTTGAATTTTCATCCCAATATATAATAACTTGTAATTGAATCAAACCCAATGATCTTATAATACCAAATTGTTATTTATTACTATATCCAAAAGATAAAAGATAACTCTTCCTCCAATATCATTTTCACATTACAAACAATACAGTTACAAATACAATAGAATGTAATCCCATAATCCAAGAGCACTAACACTTTTAAACATTTCTCCGACCATTGATTTCCACATAACTTCTTCTTTGACCATGAAAATATCTTATAGAAATGTGCATTCACTCAGGTAATGGCCAGGTCTCCTACATTTACTGAAAATGACTGTAAATGGATTCTTGAGGGAATTTTTATTTTCTTACATAGAACTCTTGATTTTTCCTTGATAATTCTTCACTTTATGTCCATATTTCCCACATGTAAAGCATATCTACGTTCCATTGAGACACTTTCATGGGTGTCTCCTTACACATTTCCTGCATGACAGAAATTGAGAATTATTTTCCCCATGGCCTCCACTGCTGGAGCTCTTATAATTCATCACCATTCTCTTCTTTATTGAGTTTGGGAGTTGGATAATATATCTGTTGTAGATAATAGTTTTGGAAAACTAATTTGGCATGAACATGATATCTTTCACACGTATAAGCATTCCATTTTGTTTCTCATTTACACCACCATTCCCACTTTGTACATCATTATCAATGTTACTAGGACTTCCTTGGAATCTATCCATTGAGTAAAAACAAAAATCATTGTGTGAGTAACAGTAGTCATAAAATCATTTAGAGAATATCATGACACCATATTTTCAATTTGAAACACCTTAGGATTAACCAATTTCATTTATTCTCATATTATATTAAAATACATCAAATTTTTTTGTAATGAAAATGTAAATTATCCTAATCATATCCTCCGGGAGTGTCGTAACCAAGAGTGCAGCATGGCCCCTTATCGTGAACTAGTTCCCATTTGAGTCAATCTCAAAGCGGTGTTTTTGGGTTTTACCCCTAGGTACATCTAGGATAGAGCCGTCTCTACCTGCTCGTATCCAGACAGGGATATATTGCTTGTAAAACTCAAAAAATCTCTACAATACCAATACATTAGTATGTTCTTCTTTACTAATCCTCAATGTCTATCTTAGGGCTATGTGTTCTAATCAGAGTTTATCTAAATCCAGTTTCCAAGGTTTGTACTGAATTTCATCTGATACCAACTATAACACACTGACCCCAGTTACCCAGATTCGGTGCTGTATTACATGACATTGGCATGATCACAAAAGGATCAAGTCTCAAAAGACCGATTAGTCTAGTAGCCTTGGAAGCACTAGATATATTCATAAGTCTTATATTACATCATAAAGTGAAAACTACAACAACATAGTCTCCATAGTCCACACTCATATCCCAATATAATATCCCTGTAGGTCATTCATAAAATACTTCTTGAAATCCTGGAAAAAAAATAAAACATTGGATGGGGTGAGCTCAGATGCTTAGTAAGGATAACAATATAGTGGAAACATTCATAAATGAGCATAAACATTTAAGGCAATGTATAACTAAAAAAAGCCTTTTAAACTTGAACATAAGAATAATATGGACAAATGAAATAAATAATTCCATTTTACTTATTCACATGGATTTTCTACTAGTATAATAATCAAATGAAATATCAATAACTACATTCATAATGATGGAATGCATAATGCCAGACTATCATAACCACATAGTCAAGGCCTTGTGCTAAGACTACAAATAATATTTTGTCAAGGCCGTGTGCCAAGACACGAGATTGTCTCATGAGACCTACCGATGAATCAAGGAGCTATTGTGGTGTTCACCCATCACTTACTAGGTCCAATGCATTCCTCATATGAAAATTTGAAACATAACATAAACATTCATATTAAAACTAACATACTAAATGTCAATACATTTCCCACAAACCATGAATTGTATAAAAATAGCACATCCACAGTCAAACATAACTCATTCAATAAAATATGGAAGATTGTATTGAAACTAATTTATCTCAATAAATAATAATGAATGATATTTACATAGATAAAAATAATCATTAAAACTATTTGAGAGAAATATCACCCTTTTTCTTGAAAAAATTTAAAAGTCTCACCATTTATCATAAAGTCATTTAAAATAGATTTTTCAATCAAAGTGTCCCATACCACTTTGAAACTTTTAAAATGAATATTAATTTTAAAACATTAATGTCCATATAAATAATTCCTTTAAAACATTTTTAAAACATGGACATTAATGAGAATGATTTAGAATAATACATCTTTACAACATTTAAAATGATATTTTCATCAGAGTTCATAACCAAAAGAGAGATACTTGAATACAAATAATTGAGGTAATAAAAACATTGTAATATCATGAAAATAAAGGGATTAATGATATAGTATGTAAAAGTACATTATATGCATCATATAAAAGTGATTTGGTGTATAATAACAAAGAAGTCTCAAAGGAATGTAAATTGAGATAAATTCTATTTTAAAGACCATATCCTTAGGTTAAGGATAAATCAATGACATTATTATGTGTGCCCAATATAAATACACTAAATATGATGAAATATTCAGTGTAAATAAATAAGAGTACATTCACACATATTCTTGTAAAAACAACACCATTGAATTGGATATTTAACTCAACAAATGGAGATTGAGTTAAAATTACTCTTAGCAAGTTCATATCGATGTCTTCAGAATCTATCAATGCAGTGATTATGTGTATCAAAATTATATCCATAGAAAGGGGAGTGGAAATTATGACATAAGAAAATGGATAGTTATTCCACACATAATCATGGAGTAAAATAATCAATGAAGTATGTGTAAAGCCGAATGAGTGGAAATTGAGATTTCAAATTCCATTATCGGTTTCATAACTTACAAAACATATACCCATGAAAGAAGGATCATACAATGATGATGTGAATATCCATAAATTAAAGTATATTACACAATGAATACAATCATGGTTAGTACACACACCACATGCAACAAATAAGTGCTGAATAATGGAAATCTAACAGAATTAATAGTGAGATAAGAAACCCCTTACCTTGTACTTTTCCATGGTTGAGGGCAGTTTATCCTCATGTATAATGGGGAAATAGATGTTATCAAATTTTAAATAAATCATATAAATTAATATGATATCATATATGATCTTTTGACATTTCTTTATTAATAATATCTTCTTATTATCATCGTTTCAGGTGTAATCTTACTCATTTTCTTTTATATGTTTTGTAACATAATCCATGTTTCTTATGGATAGGTTGTATCTTATTAAAATAAAAAATGATATAAAGTCCTTAAACATTATTTTTATTAATCAAATAAGAATTATACTTGAATGGATATGATGGTGAATGATTGGCATCGCGTTCATGGAGACGGTAGTCCGTACGTACGCACGAGCAACAATATAATTCTTTTGATATTTAAATAACATATAATTGGATGGTATATCATATATATAGAATAATTATCATGTTATATTAATTATTTAAATGAATTACAAATCATTATTATACCCATATAAATAATAATGTATTGAATAACTATTGCACCACGACGTGGAGACGGTAAGCCGTACATACACACGTATGGTGACATGTCATTCATAGGATGGATAGAATAATGAATATTGTTGTAAAATAATTATAATAACATCATAGTATATAGAATATACTGGAGTTATTATTTTATAATTGAAATAACATAGAAAGAAGATGTTGAAGAAGGAAGGAACTTGAAAGAGGGTGGTGAAAACATTACCTCTTCTTCGGGTTCTTCAATTTGATTTGATCCAAATGGCTCCATAGGATGTCTTTCTGATCAAACGGATTCCTCAAGGATGAAGTGGGGCATGTTGGGAGGATATTTGGGCAGGGTTTTGCAAAGCCAAATGGCTTTTATGTTATTAATTAGAGAGAAGGGAGGCTTCCCTTTTATTAGATGGGTGAGAGGCACCATTGGAAAATATAGAAATATTATTTTATAATAAATTAATATTAGGTTTATAATGGCTCCAAACTGATTTATTTCATGTATAAGTTGTGGATGGGTAAAAAAACTAAAAAAAATAGGTTTTAGACAGGTTTGGGTCACATTATTAACATTATCTTGTAGTTTTAAATCTTAGTTAATTAGTTTGACATTTACGATATCTCTTTGTATTTTTATATTATATGGTTAATAAACCTACTATAAACTTCAAGAGACCCCCATGGGGTCCATTAAATATACACCTATCATTATATATGTTCTTTGGCCGAAACATATATTTTTATGAATATAATATCAATTAATAAAATAATATTTTTTTTAAAAACACTTTTATGTCAATTCTGACACTATTGGGTATTTTGTTTTTGATAAATTCATAACAGGATTATTACTTCAAAAAAAATTAATATATCCTAGCATAATATGTCACATTAACCTTGAAAATTAGTGGAATTCATAAAAAGTATCGAATTACATTTATTTGGATATTTATAATATCAATTATTTTAATATTTCATTAATTTTGTAATTACTGCATCACCATTGTGTGTTAAATAAATTAAATTATATAATTTCTAAAAATTAAAAATAAAATAAAATTATGTAGGAAATAATTTTAGCTTTATAATTAATTTTTACAATCTAATTTATATTATCAATAACCCAATATTAAAAATGATTTAGTAATTAAACATTGATTTTAACTATTTTAACTCTTATTTGAATTAAATAATAATAAATGTACTAATAAAAACCAAGTGGAACTAAATGAAAATATTTTATTCCTAAGATTGTTTTTGGTTGAGATACATTTTTTCAATAGAATTATGACATGTGTTAGGGTAATATTAATATCATTTTTACCCTTAATTTCCCTATTTACTTTTAACTGTGGTAAATAAAAGTAAAAAGATACTATTCACCAAAACAATTCACCTCATTGAACCGCATTTTACATACTGATATCAACCATGTCTCTTGGATTTTTTAAATTCCACTCTCAAAAGTAGTAAAATTATTTTTTATATGAATTTACAAATTTTCCTATGAGATGGATAAAAGACGCTGAAAAGTTCTACGGAATTTTTATAACTCTAAATTTATTATAAATATGACTACAATGAATTACATTGAACCTATATAGGTATTATGTGTATATTTTGACCATAATTATATTTAAATAAAATAAATTATTTTTTAAATAAAAATTCAATTTTAAACTATAACTCAGTGTTTTTCACTATTCATTAAAAATTGAATTTTTTCAGAAAAATACCAAAAATTCATCCAAAGATAATTTTGAAATTCTGAATTCAAAAATTATTTCTATTTTACCAAATTCATAACATATAAGTGGCATTAATTAATTTAAAATTACTTCCCATTGTTAAAACAAAGAGCGTGTTTTTAAGAAACAATAACTATCAAAAGATTGACACTTGTTTTTGTCCAATTTCAAATTGAAATTACGTTGAATGACCATCATTGGATTAAATGGTAAAAATATAATCTAAATAAACATCTAAACCATTCATATTTATAGTTGAACACTATAAATTATTTTGAATAAAAAATTTGTTTTCAGTTAAAATATAGGTTTCACTATTCACCCAAATATGAAAGTTATCAGAAAACACCAAAAATTTATTCAAGCTAAATTATTATGTCCCAATCCGAAATAAGAAGTTTATTATGTCAAATTGAAAATATAATAGTTTCAAATAATAGATTATAAAAGGGTTCTCCATTAAAAGGTGGTAAAATTGCATTTTTTTGAAAAATATTTCATTTATCTTTAAAAATTGAATATGTCCTTAAAATATGTATATGATACTCATAATATGGATTCTAAAATTATAAGGGTTATATAAAGTTCAAAATTATGTTAATACTATGCATAACAGTTTTTTAATGGCTAGATTGGTAAGTCGTGGTGCGCTTAAAATCGTTGTTGCGTGTAGTGTAAGTTATTGAATTACATTGATGAACTATTGTACTATGAAATATTTGGGTGTTACACTTACCCACAATATATTATTATATCATATATTAATCATGTTTTTTGTTTTTAATTATTGAAAATAGGAATTTCATGGTTTGTGAGATACCTATTTGAGATATCAGACGTAAGGTGCATACAATATAAAATATTTATGTAATAAAAATTTATTGAATAAGGATTCAGGAAAAATCCTTTATATATAATTTTAACCACTACTAGGGAGTCCATGAGATTTAAATCTATTTATTTCAAAAATTATAAAAATCATATGTTTCAAAACAAATACAACTCCATCAGTTCATTATTTTCTACATTAAAAAATGGTAGTTCAAAATTATTATTTATATGATTGGATAGTTTTAGGTTTTAATTATTCTATAAGTGAATAGTCATATATTATTCAATTATATGTAAATTTAAAAAAATTTTAAGTACTGGGGGATCAAATTGAAATTATTTTAACTTCTATAAATGAAATTCTAAATCAAAAGACACTAGTGAAAATAAATAGTCAAAGACATAATTACCATCATTTACAATTAAAGAAACTTATGTGGATGTTATTATGAATGTACTAGTCTCAAATCTTAAAAAACCATTTCTAGACGATCTTAAATATGAATCATTTTTAAATAATGTGAATGTGGAAGATCAAGATTCATTGTAAAATTTTAGGATGATTTTTTAAGATGAAATGATATATGATTATATGATATTTTATGAATAGAAAAATTCATCAATACATCTATTACTATATAATTATTTGGTTTAAGACACTTACCATATTTTTTAATTTAAAAAAAATAAGGATATTGACTACCTATCTCTATGAGCGACATATATACTCTAAGATTTTTATATCGAGTAATTTGAAATTGAATAAAAGATTATAAGGGGATTTAATTATTCTATAAACACATTTATAATTTAGTTTATTTAAAATTAAATTATAATTTAACAAAATACATTAAAATTTTTATATTTAACCAAATAAATGTATTTAATTTGATGATGAAGAAGAATATACACTTTCTTAAACAAAGTTACCAATGGCCTTCCCTAAACAGATCATGTTCTATATTGACAAACATGAAGGATGATATTTTTATATCGATTCCTTATGTTTTAATCATACCAAATTTAAATAGGTTTCATAACTATTTTTGGTTAAAATTAATGAAAATACACATATGTTTCCATCAAAATAGGTTTAAGAGGCCAAAGAAGTAGTGGAATTCTATGAGGATGACTCATGCATACTCTTTCCCCCACCATGAATAATGTCCATAATTTAATTAGGGATAAAAATAAAGTACCATATACATGTATTTATGTTCAACTAATTTTAAGTGAAGTATACTAGATGTAAATGGATGTAAGCATTCAAATAACAAAACCATATCCACAATCTGATTTTGAGTAATATTAGTAACTTCTAACAAAAGTATGTCCAAAACATATAACCACAATAGGTTTAAACACATTTTATCTTTATATTTTCCATTACAATTCCAATTTCATTTTATTTTTCATTCAATAAATTTTTTATTTTATTATTTTATTAGTTATTTATTATATTTCTAATGTAGTATCTACTAATAACAGAACTGAAATATTAAAATTTTAATTAAACACATGTTGTATTGTTAGTTATATTTTTTAACATTCAGTTTATTTTTGGATTATTAGTGTTTAAATACATGGATTGTTAAAAAAATATTTTTCGGTGTTTTAGTTTATTTTATAAATTTAATGAATTTTATATTTTTTACATGTATTTATATCTTATTGGTTTAAGTATATATGTTTATCTTTCCCTTTATAATATGGGGGTATTTTTAGATTCCTAATATTAAATGAATAATTTATAAAATTAAAACCATCGTTTTATTTTGTGAAAAAATTTTGATTTGATCATTTTGGGTTTTCAATTATTATTTTAATATAATTTTCCTTCAGATTTTTCATATTTTAATTTAAGGATATTTGGTTTATTATAAAGATCATTTGTAATTGTACTATCTAATATAAAAATATTCTCAATCCTCATAGGTTTTTAAAAATTTTGGGAATATTTCTCACATTTTTTTAATGAGTTTCATGAGTCATGTTGTGTCATCCAAAACCCATTATTTATATATTTATAATATTAAATATTTATAGAATGTTTTGGATATGATTGAGAAAGTAATATATATATCCAACGTTAATATTGAGACCCAAATATACATTTACCATTTTTTATCCATTAGAATTAATGATTTATTATTATTGTTTTATGTCATATTACATGATTATTTTCTTTATCAGTGTCAATATTTAATACTTTGTATTTATATTTTATGTCTGAGTATGAAGGAATGGGGTTTTTGTGTTTTTATAGGGATTAAAATCAATACTAGGTGTTCAAAGTGTGTGTCAATATTTTTTTCATTTTATAATAGTGAATGACTAATTATATTTTTTATTCATTTATATAATCACTTTCCCAAAAAAATATAATTGGAAAAAATAAAAAAATAGAGAAGTGTTTGAATTATTCATTATTAAAACTTTTATTATGCATGTCCCTCTCAAGAACTGAGGGAATATATTTTCATTTATTCATTTAATAATGATATTATCTCATGTGAAAAAAAATTAGATTAGGGAATGAAGAAATAATGTAAGGAGAATTTTTAAGAAATAATATATTCTATTCATTGTTTGAAAAATCTATCATGTAATTTAAAAACATTTTTGTTGTTTTTCCCATCATATAATGGAAATTAACCAATGTATTTCTTGTATTTTAATATTATTAATCATGTATTGGAACATACTAGTTAAAATTAATCTTTTCTACATTAAATTTCTAAAACATTTACCCACCAACCCTTATCCACCAAATTAATCTTAAAAAATTCAATATATTGATATTATTTTTTGTCACTTTGTAGGGAGATGTTATAATATTCACAAGCCTGTATTGAACCATTAAATTTTCATGTTCTTTCACAACTCTGTATTAAAATTATCTTGGGTGTAGAGTGAAATACAATTTCATTTGACTTATGTGTGACTGGATTATAGATTTATTTTTAAAGTTCAATCAATTGAAATAGTATATTTTAAAATGAAATGTTATTATTTTTTTCACATATGATACATGAAGGAATTCAATTTGAGATGAGACCCTTAAAATATTATAACATTTTATTCTTGTATGAATTTTTATTTTCATATATTATGATATATTAGGATTGAAATTGTTATGAGTGGTGGTGATAAAGATAAAATTTTCATCATAATGTTTCATGATGATAATAATTGTTGCATTGTGGTAATGATGTGAGGGAGACTATCATATATGGAGATGGTCATTTTTTGGAATTAAAAATATTAAATGGGGTGGTGTTGAGTGATATGGTTCATCTCAACCTTGAATTTAATATTAATATTTATTTAAGGAGTAATGATATCATCACCATGAACTCCTAATAATAGTGGATTCTTTATTATCTGGTAAATTATGTGTGAGCTGTTTCATTTCAATGTGATTTTCTATATATTTATATAATACATATTTTAACACCCCATCCAACATTAAATTATTATATCATTATGTGAGGTATTAATTAGTTTATAAATATTGAAAATAGTAATTCTGTGTTTTTTGGAGAGGCCACCTCAAGTGATCAATTATAAGGTGTACAAATCATTTCAATCAGAAGAAATAATAATTTATTGGGTAGGGATTCATGGATGATACCTCATATTAAATAATCAAGTTCATGATAATAATTTTTGATATTCTTATAATAATGTGTTATTTTCTTATTAAGTTTTATCTTATTCTATAATCACTAGTGTGGGACTTATTTCCACTAAATAATCAATATAAGATAAATATTGACATGAGATTAATACATGTTATAATTTTTTATGGTTTTATTGGAATTATTCATTTTTATGTCCCATTACATGAAATAATATCTCATTTAATTATAGGTGTGTTGAAGTTTTTATATCTTCATATAATATTATCCTTCTTGAGTTACTCATCCATGACACGAGGAACATTAACTTGTTAGGCCTCTCATTTATGATTTATGATATTATGGGTTTTTTCAAAATGATAAAAGAATATTTTCATTGGTAATACATTCCATTGAACTCTATTTATACTATTCATATATATATACCCATGTTTCCCATATAAATTCATGGATATCCTTATAGGAAATAACATTACAAAATTAAAACCCTAATCTTTAGTGAATTTCATGACTAAATTTTATAATAAGTTTGGGGTGATCTTTCTAATCAAAAAGGAAGGAAAATCATTTTATAAGGTATGTTTTGTGGCGTTTTTTGAATGATAAATGATATTTCACATATGTTTTTTGAATTCCAATACTAATCTATCACTCCATATGTTAATGAAACCAACTGTTAGGTGAAATAAAAATAATGGAAATAAATTAAAAAAACTATATTTATGATATTAAAAATAAATATTGTTCATCAAAATAATCAGGGTCAATTTTCAATGATGTGCTAATATATGATGTGTGATTGTAAATGAATTTCATTGAAAATTTGAGATACACCTTTAGTTATTAATCTACTATTTATCATAATATTTTTACAAGAAGTGTCAAGAAACATTATTTAAACATTTCATTACATAATAATATTCCCACACTCAACCATACAAAAAACATATAATTCTGTAATATTGGAAAGAATCCTTGAATCAACAATATAGAGACTGGATGAATAAGTAAGGAAATGGGGATATTTATATATGTTACATGAAAAAAACCCTTTCTAAGAAAACCATATCAGTAAAATGTAAAGAAAATCACAAAGAAAATTATAAGTGATAATTTGTGGGAACACAAATGTAGGGAAATTAAAGATAAATATATATAAAATTTTAGAATAAATTTTTTAAATAGACATGATGTGTATTGGTTATGAAATATTTAAAAACAAACTCACATTGTTTAGTGTATTAGATTTTCTAAGATTAAAATTTCATTCTTTACATGGAGTGAAATTTATTAAATATAAATATGTGATTACTAAAACATTTATCATAATATTTACTTCATTTTAATTTGTTTTTACCATTATACATGAATACATATGGTAGTTTCATTTTTAATTATAATTATTTAACAATTTTCAAAACACGATGATATCATACATTGTCTAGTATAAGTTAATATACAATTATTTTTACATATTTATTTAAATTACATATAATTTTTTCTAATGCATATTGATTTGTTTTATGCATGATATTTTGTGGGAGAACTAAACAACATATGAGTTTCTTTTTCACTTGTTGTGTTTTCAGGATGGAATATATATACTTTTAGCATGTAGGAAAATGATTTGATTCCTAGAAAACATTTCCATGTCTGGGAGATTGTTCAATGTGTTAGGATATTTTTTAGAGGCATAGACAAATAAAAACCATTATATAACATTACATGACACTGTCAATTGTTAAAATGTTTTTGTCTAATTAATATTTTATATTACTATAAATGTTCTTTGACTGGGAAAAATTGTTTTGTATCAAGTTCACTTATGCTACTTGTGACAACTCTAAATCTATTATTATGATTAAATACATCAATGATTATATATCTATATTGTCTGTAAGATAATTATAAATAATGTAAACCATGTATGTTCATTGATACAATATGATAATTTTACTATTATGATATCTCCCATGTAAATAGGAAGTTAGTTAGCAACTTAGTAATATGGTTATTTCACTTCCAATGTTCAGATCACCCTTGATGATTTGAACCTATTATTACCTATAAAAAAATTTATTGATTATGGGAAATCGATATTAGAGTCCATAATAATGGAATCATCAAAACTAGTTTAGATATTTCATAAATACAATTCAATAATATTTTATATCATGGGGATATCATTACAGATCTATGGTACTCTTTTTGGATTTTTTTCAATAGTGCAAGTCATTTTTTATGATATATACATATTAGTAGAGGAAATATAGGTTTATACTATAAAATATTATAATTTTAGAGTATAAAATGATCAATGATATATGAAAATAGAATTCCTTCACCTCTGATTCAATTCTATAAGGATAACATGATAATTTACTAAATAGTGGATAATGAAACGAAGCATATCACATAAGATGATTGGCTATTTCATATTCATAAAAGGGTGACATCAACCACGAAATGTATAAATTATAACATATAATATCATTCTATATTTACAAATTTCCATGATAGAATATATCATAGTGATATTATATTCAAACCCTTATTTAATTTCACAAATTGTAAATCACTCCCCAATGATTTCAGGAGGTTTTTAAAACATTGACAATACATGAAGAATAACCAAAATATATGAAACTCAATAATATTCATGTAGTAAATAAAGTGTGAAATTTTGAGTATATACATCTTAAATAGACATCTAATATAAATTTTTTTATCCTAATCAAGAAGTAACTTCAAAAAGTACACTTGTTGAAGAAGTATAGGGAGAGAGAAAATTGTGTGGGTATCATAGGAATAGTATTATAAATTCACATGAAAAAATGGAATTACCAATAAAAAACAATGTTTATAGAAATGTTTTGTGGATAATTATACGCCTAGAATAATCACAATACATGTAGTATCAATCATATTTGAAATGGAAATAAAAGAAGAAGAAAATGAGAAAGTGTTTGGATGTGGTAACATAGATGGAACGTGGAGAGGGAGACTAGAATCATGGAGATATAACTAATGGATGAATATGGAGGTATATTTACACTAATTGAGGAGTTCATCTTATTTATGATTTATTTTCATTATTATGATAGGATATATTCTTATAGTGTGTGTAAATAGTATTTATATTTAATTATAACTCATGTAGTTCAAACATATATTTATTTTATTAAATATTTTATAATTGATGATTTAATTTTTTTATAAATAATTACATAAAAATAAAATTTTTGTAATTGAGAAAACATTTACCCTTAACAAATAAATAGAGTATTATAAAATTATTTTTATTGATGAATGGTTCAAGGTTCAAAGTGAAAATATAATCATAAAAGTATATTAGAAAAAATACTACTATAAGACAATATCATCCTCATGGGACACTTAGTATTAAGAGTAAGTCTATGGTGAGTCTAAGAGGATCATATTTAGATTTTATGTTATCATTTATATATTTCTATTGGATATTTCTATAATATTCTTTATAATTTTTTATTTCGTCCTAGATCCCCATTTAGCTTCTCTTATTACTTTAACTCCACTAAAAATTGTAATTTTATTTTTAATTAACACCATCGCACATTTATAAATTAATCCCTATATATTTATATTCTCTTCATGTTACAAAAAATCAACCATAGTGATCTCACATACTTTAATTATACATAATTGATTAGTGTATAAAACCTTGGATTATCTATATATAGATGACCATGGTCGTACTTTTTATGGCATGACTTCTATGTGACTCCCATTATAATATGAATAAATGTGGGATGGAATTGAGGCTATAGTAAAGGGATGGAACCATGATTAGCCGATGAGGAGTCTCAAAGGTGTGGTCCCATGTTGAATGATAACTCATTAGATCTGAAGGATTCATACATATATTATCATGATAATTATTGAGCACTATTTTATATGTTATTTATTTTAATATTTTATACCATGTGTATCATATGTTATAATATAAATATATATCTAGCAATTAATTATTAATGGTTTTTCTTATTATTTAAATTATAGAGAGTTTTTTTGGGGATTAGATTTCCTAATACAAATCACTAATTTGTTTTCATGTGTATGGATGTCTTGTTTTTGTGAGTGATTTAGAAAATTTGGATGCTCACAGAATTTATTGGTTGTTTTCCGACTATATTTTGTAGAGTCCTATGAGTGTGAGTGGTTGATATAGACTATAGGATTACACAAAGCACAAAAGTGTGAAATTTTTTTATCATAGTACGAGTCGGTATAAGAGTGAAACATCACACTTGTGTGAATTAAAACCCTTCCATTTTGGCTATAACAACCCTAAATAAGATATAAAATCATAAAGAGGATATGTCAGCACAAGAAATATTCCCGAAAAAACTATATGCTTCTTTGAGGGGCTAGAAAGGAAACCATTGGGGGTTACATACTTAAAAATTCCTCAAAAAATCTATATAGGTAACTATAGAGAGTTTAGCAGTGGTTTCACATTACACTAGAATAAACAATATGGGTTATGTGGGTGGTTTAATTAATCTCATTTCCCAAATATTTTTATCCCACACAAACAATGGTGAACACCTTGTTTCTAAATTTTACACAATGAAAAACCCCACCACATTCACACTCAATAAATTATATCACCTATATTCACTATTTTTCAAATATAACCATATTAAACATAGTGTTATCCACTCACTTCTATGATGATAGAGAGGTCTATTTCTAAAAAAAATATTAAAATGAACTTATACATATTCAGGTGAATGTGTTGTTCATACTACAAAATTTCTATATGTTCATGGTTTTTGTGTGGCACATTTACATTTAATAAAATTTTTATGTCCTCATTAGTAATGTAATGGTTAATCAACTTCTTAATTTATTAATAATAAATGAAAACAATAATGAATGGGTTTCTGATATGTGTTGTGAAAATAATGAATTCTTTTTCGTATTGTGTTCTATCTATGTAAGGGTGTAATGTAATATATACTAAGAATATTAGATCTCAGAAAATGTAAAATTTAAGAGATTATTTGGGTAATATAGTTAGAAGCTAGACGTATAGAATCCGATGATAAAAATACCATCATTTATCAAAATTTATATATGTTAAACATTCCATATCATAAATCTAATAACATAATCTGAAAATTGGAAGGATTGTTTTCAATAATGAATAACTATATAAGAAACATATTTAAAACTATTTTTAACATCTCTCAATAGTATATCCAAATAACAATTCATTGAATACTTATTATATATTATACACATCATTATAACCAAGGGAAAAAGAAACAAAATAAATCAATTTACTCAACTGTTTAGTAATTTTAAAATTAAGTTATAACAATCAAAGATAATATGTGATCATAATATAATAATATTATTATAATCATGATTTATAAGATATATAAAACTATAAAATTTTATATGATACATAATAGAATAATTATTTCCATAACATTTGACATGAATAAAAATATTTTATAATCATGAATTAATAAACATGATTCATAAGAGTATATGAAAATTATGAAAAACCTCTTTCAAGTGTAGAAAAAAATATTTGTATATGGAAAAATTACATTCATTAGTAACACACATGATCCAATAGGTTTTAAAAATATTTATGTTTTCTTATGTATACATCACATTAATTAGTTATGCATATTCTCCCATGTTTTAGAGTAACAAATTTTTTATCATGTATACAATTGTCATTATATTTAAACATTTTGTCAATGCATTAGAGGGTGCTATGTTGAACCTAAATTTTATTCATCCATTAAACATTGAAATTAAAATAATTAACAAGTTATATCATATAGAAGTAATGGATGAAAAGGGGATTCACAAATTAATCAAATGGAATCGCATAATGAAATCTATAGTATTTAAAACAGGATAATCCCATGGATAATAAATGACTAATAAATTCATTCAAGTAAATTTTTTTAAAATACAATTAAATAAATAAAATTTATAATATTATATTTAGAATATATATATATTAATGGAATGTAATTAATTAAATAATATTCCCAAGAAATGTATGTATGGAATATTTTGGAACACCCTTCAATTAGAGAAGTGTAAAATAGGGTATTTACTATGAAAATATATTAAAATAAAATTAATTCTTATTCATTGTGGATGGTTATGAAAAACAAAGGTAGTGATAGTTATATATTTGGTAAAAAAATAAAATTATCTAATACCTTAAGAGAAAGAAGGTGTATGGTAATCTTTTAACAGTATCCTCAATCAATCATAAGATATAATAAAGGATGATGATTTAAATGGGAAACACTTTTTAGGAGTCTATGAAAATATCGTCAAAAATAAGAAATATCCATGATATTTTGAAATAATTTTAAAATAAATATTTATAGATCTAAACAAAAATTAATTTTTTAGAAAAAATGAAAACATAATGATAATGTTTTAAATATTATGAAAATTAAGGGGGAAAGATATATTCTCATGGATAATATTGAAAATATATTTTAAAATACTTTCCTAAAAATATGATGTTATGGTAATATTAAAATGTTGCATTCAAAATATTTTCTTAAAAACATTGTAAAATTTTAATGTGGAAATATAAATTTGAATAATATAACCCTCAAAAGATTTAAATATTGTACAAATAAATCTTAGATGGATTAAAAAACAGTAAATTTTGAAAGGAAAAAACATATTTTATAAATCCACAAATTGAAATTTGTAATATAACATAATTTTAATAGATGATAAGAAAAATAATTTAGATAAATAATGTAATAAAAAAGGAGAGCATTGGCGATGAATGAAATTATGGTAAATAGGCTAAACTATCATTTAAGATGATAAGAATTATTTTGAAATTGATATCCTTTTATGAAAATAATTGATGTAAAAGAATTTAAATTATAATTTACCACCAGATAGAGAAACATTGAACAATTATATAAATTATTATAAGGTATTAAATAAATAATGAATGAATGATATTTAAGAAGAATAATTTTAACAAACGAAAGGTTGTAGAGTTAAACAACTCTTATAACATTGGGATATTTTATAAAAATTGTCATATAAAGATAATAAACATTATGGATCTTTAAACAAAATAAATAAAATTAATGTGGTAAAAATCATTAATTAGATATTGATAACACAATAATAATGATATTTGGGTGTACAGTACGAAATATCTCTAGAAAATAAATTTGTGACAATGAAAAAATTATAACTTTAGAAACATTCAACTAAAAATACATTTAAGGATATTTTTCAAATGAAACATTAAATTAATATAATAATAAATTGATAATGATGAAAAATATTAAAGGGGTATTAGATAAATCATTTCAATGAAAAATGGATTATAATTAAAAAATCGATTGGTGAAACTTTAGAGATAAAAACCATACCTTGTTTCCCCTGTAAGTCAAACTCACTCTAATATCGTGTATAAAAAATATAAATATCCTAATCATATATTTTAAATAAATAATATATATATAATTCTATAAACATAATTTTATATTATTATCCAAATATATATTAGTTAGTTATTTTCAATATCCAATATCTGTATTGAGTAATCTTGATCAATTTTAATAATATTTTTTGTCATATATTTATTATTCATTATTATTAAAAACAATTATCATTTACACAGAATAAAATGTATTGTAATTGATGGTATATAATTATTTATAATTTTATAATTTAATTTAATAATTATTTAAGTTTTAATTTTTTAAAATGATGTCAATGAAGATCTTGTTTCAGTAATTTATAATGAATAGATGGGGTTTTATTATTTACTATGTTATATGTTAATATTACCATTCGAACCAGTAAAATAATTATTTTCTTATCAATTTCATATATTAGGTTTCTAAATATATCATTGACTGAAATTTCTATTTTTTTCATTTAGCAAGTTAAAAAATCCCATTAAGAACATGTCACATTCTATGTGTGATTATGGATATAGAACATATTTATTTTTCATAATATAATTATAAAAAATATTATTATTAAAATATTTTGATGTTATTTGGTGGATTAATTAGAATTTGTATAATTCATATTAATAAGTTATATGAAAAATATTTTTTCACTTATAAATAATTTTTTACTCTTTTTATGTATATTTTATGTGATATATTTTACAATGATTGATTATTTCTTATCACGGACCAACCCACGTTGGGCCTCAAGTGGCAACTACCCAATGCCTGCCATGATAGGATTATTGCTGGTGACTTGCACTAATGGAATAACAATCATGGGGGGCCCTTTTCCTAAATAATTGTACACACACATGAAACCATATCATTGAAAATGTGTAGAATGAGTAAAATTAAAATAATTAAAACAATACTAAATCAAACATCGAATGAATATCCTCTAATGTGTATAAGTGTATGATACTAAAAATTGAGATGTAAAGGGAAAAAATACACACCCAACAGTGACTATTCTCCTACAAAAAAAACTAGAATAGAAAACCAAAGAGAGAGGGATTCTTGAGATATCTACGCTTAAACCAATGTACATGGTCCAAATCACATAGTATCCCAATGCACCTCTAAATACACCACTGACATGGATGTCATATACATAAGAAATAACATGTGTGGGAAGTGCCCATGATTTTTTTTGTATATAAATACAATTTAGTTCACCCTAAAAGTTAAAGGGAGAGTATTAAGAGATTCAAAAAGAACATAATGATAGTAATTTCAAGATCCTACCAAATAGAATAGATCAACTCTAACCAAAAGTGAAAGTGATCTTGTCTGTGCACAAGGGGATCAATGATCTGAGTAGAAAAACAACACATCATGTATTATCCACCTATTACAATATTTTATACTCATCCAAACATGAAAATCTAATCATTGAAATAAAATTTCAATCCTTGGACCTATTCGCCTCACATAGAAGGAGATTAACTAAATACCAGGGGTGGATACATAAATATATATATATTTCTCATTCAAAAGATTCCTAATCGTAATATTACAAGGATCACCATCCCATATCATATCCCTAGATGAAGAGTCTCTAATATTTCTGAAGGTATATTAATGATTCATTTTATCTCATGTGTCATCCAATAGGTAACAATTTAAGTCCATCCGTATATAATCATTATACTGCATAGTCAATGGGACACACACTCTATATTGGGAAACCCTACCCCGATATAATAGGAGGGTCCCACTAGGATTGTCATCAAAGAACTCCACTATACATCCATATATTATGGTACAACTATAGATTTATCCATATAAGAGTTCTTCCTATACTAATGGTTGTACAACTCTAGTAATCATCTAGGAATACATGGCCCAATTCTACTAGGGGTTCAACATAGTGATCATCAAGGAACTTCACTTCCTAGCCCAACTATAGTGTACCACTTGGAAGGCGTCGAGGAACTCGACTAACCATCAACACATGTGGGTAACACTCTAAATGGTTTTTGAGGAGCTCTATTTACCAAATCAAATAAGGGGTACCATTAAGAAAGGTTTTCAATGAACTTCAACAGCCAGTCCTGTTTGATGGTACTGCTCAGAAAGGTTTGAGTGATCTGACCTGACCACTGCTGTCATAGTGAATTTCGTAAACAAGAATTGTTCTGAGAACATTTATAATTGATTCTAAAAACCCCCAACCAAGTAAACCATTGAATTATAAATGTAATAACAATTAGTATGTGATACTTTTGAGGAAAAAGATGAGTACCCAAAAAGAAGATATAGGTGATTGGATATTATTCAAAACAGGACAAGGCGAAAACATTACATGAGGGGACACACATTACATATGGCCCCGCTCCACCACCCAGATGTGCTAGTGGATATCACATGGCCCCAACATCTTGTAATATAATACTTCTTACCAGTGGAATACAAGTCATTTCTATGCCCATCAGGACTCGTTCGT
Organism: Viscum album; assembly: GCA_963277665.1. NCBI lineage: Eukaryota > Viridiplantae > Streptophyta > Magnoliopsida > Santalales > Viscaceae > Viscum > Viscum album. The sequence continues at coordinate 1,488,562,649 of OY728129.1, forward strand.
GTTTTTCTGGTCGTATCCATGTAGTCGACCTCGTTTGCATGTACCTAGGTACATGACCATGTAATTACACATGGGTTCCGAACTGCGTGATCCTACAAATTGGTTTCTTAACAGGGTATGGGTACACCACATACTGTATGGATACATGCCTATTATAATTAACATTTCCCAAACACTAGTAGCTCCCACAGAGGGGGCTACACATCATGTGTTCATCCATGTACATGGTGTATGGTCAGGGTTTTTCAATGTTTTCTCATATCCAATTTGTGCACCTGAATCTATTTTTCCACTTTTATATTCAATCGTATCTCCACATCAAACATGATGATCTTTCCATAGATCACAGATTTTGACAGTTGTTCGCCAGATGTCGGCCTCTGTTGGTTGTCAGGGATTCACCGCATGAATCACATGTGATTGTTCTTTACACCACCATGGATTCAAACTTTTATTATAAAAAATATCAACCATACCATTCAATAATACCTGATCTATCCATTATTCATGTATTTTTGCTAGTAATTTTTATCCATCCAATTTTTTGGTGTATGATCAGGCTCGGTACCACCCAACAATGTCAATCTAGGACTAATGGGTCCTATTATTGATGAATGAAAAGAATAAATGGGATAAAGAATCATAAAAAAGGTTTATAAATTTATTGGAAATTATTAAATGGACATTGATAATGAATTGTGATATGGGGATAGAAACAAATGAATAAAATTATGATTTCATTACACAGGTTCATGCCATTGGCTATAGTTTTTGAAGATTAGTGAACAAGGACAGATCTGCTCAATAAATATAATAAAATGGTGTAAATGAAAACTTTTAAATTCCTACTAGGATATTGGATAATTATCCTTTGAAGAATGTTATCTCAAATGATTGGAGGATTTCAATTCATTTGATGAATCCCTATCTGTTTTGATCTAGAGTTTCGTCATCATTATATGTGATTCACCAATGAAAAAGGAAGAAGGATCTTTGGAATCATCTCTTGTTTTATATAGCTAAACCTATAAAATTTTCCATAGATATATTCTTATATTATATATCACAATGTCTAAATGAAATAATAAATTAATTTAATAAATAATTATTTTAATTATAGTAATTCTATTGAGCGAGGATTCTGAACACCCTTCACCTAAACTTTTTATGTCATGCCTCGGGTAAACACTACATTTTGGAATCAAATATGGTCTCATCCTTCTTTTTTGAGAAACTTTTTAATAGTTATCATTTGATATTTAAGATTCTAACCACGTTCAAAAAAAATATTTAATATTTTATTAAATTAATTCGGGGAACATCTTGCCTTGAAATCACAAGTCGTATCAGCACCTAGCACGAAAAATATATATATAAAAAATTTAAATCTAGTAAAAGGAAAAAACTAGTACATTAAATCATTTCCCCGTCAATTTTATTCATCCCCAAAAAGAAAAAACTTTAAATACAACATAGGATACTATTCTCGCACATGGATCTCCTAGTTCGAAGAACTCTTTTGCAAATTCTCATGTTGTCACAAAATGAGGATCAAGGGTATGGTCTGTCAATATAAGGTTCTATCGTATTGATCCATGATTGCCATAGGGTGCTATGAATAGGTGAGTCCATCCTCCATGTCCATCACTACCCTATAAATAACGTGTGACGGGTCATGCATGTAACCCTTAAATTGAGACTCATGGAAGATGTCATGCATCAACTCCCGATGTGGGGGTAGGGGTGTTGGTAAGAATCCTCACTGAACCACTATATGATCTCGAATGGCCCAATAGACCTTTGGGATAGCTTGTCTCCCCAATCTAACCAACATAATCCTTATCATGAGGAGATTTTATGAAATATATTGTCTTCTTTCTCGAACATCAAGGTCCTACAATATTAATTTTCATATGATTTTTTTGCTTTGTTCCATCATCGTCCACTAATGAATTACTTGGAATTTCTCTGTCATCACCTGCACAGTCATTGAGGCCACAAGATTTTCCAATATGATATCTATCTAGCTCATGGGTGTCATATTGGGTCTCTATATAGGGCATCAAAATGTGTGATGACGATTGTATAGTGGTAGCTATTTTTGTACCCAAACACTACCCCATAATGGTGATCCACCCATCTCTGTCCAAATTCTAAAACACAAGAACTCATCATATCATCAAACCCAAGGATATTTTGCATGTTCTTCCGATGATTATAGGGGTGAAAGTATATACTCAATAAAATTTGGGTCATGAATTCCTCCTAAGGGCCTCTACACAATCATGAAGAAAATTTCACATCATGATCAGAGATATTCATCACGAGAACCCTATGAGTTATAATAATTTACTATATGAAAAACTAACCCACCCTCTCCACTAAAATATGATCCCTAAATTAATGTAAGTGTGTTGTCATTATGAGTTTTTCAAATCTCACCTAGATGTCATCATGGCCATTTGATATGCATTGGAGACAAGTCTCAATGCCCATTAATATGTCATCCCACTTCCACTATAGGATCTCAAGGGGATGAAATGACAATAAAAGAACCTGGTGCTCAGCCTTCACCTGTTCACATGTGAGGTACCGATAGATGGACACAAATATTTTTAGTATCATGTTTGAAAACCAAATATTAAACTAAATTTCTTTTTTAAATCTTCCCCAAATTAGGATATATTGCTAGCGGTGAAGTGAGAACTCTCACATCACCTCATCCTAGAATGTGATTGGGACCAACATCCATCCCTGGGAATGGATGAAATGATTCCCTCCTTCAGAATATCTATTTAGTGAGTTGCTTATAGATATTTGATCATGTATGGTCGTAATGTTAATTTCTCCCAGTTGGGATACTCTCAAATGCTTGATAAATGGAGTAGTAATCACTATCAACTATAGAAAATTTGTATGATCCTGCTCCACTTGGGTAAGCTACTTGGAAGCCATATGATATGATGTCTCCTGCACTAAAAAATATTGGGACTTCCTCCTAAGGGATTCTAATAATACATTGACATTCTATTGTATATATACTTATTGAAGACATTTTCATTTAGGATCTCCAAATATTAGAACTGTATCAGGGTAAGGTATCTCTTTATGAATATATTTCTAATACCACTACTATAAAATAGGCCTTTCATAGAACTCAAAATGATATTTATTAACACTATAGGGGCACTATCGACCAAAGAAATAATAAAATACCTATACATTTATTACTTTTTTACGTGAATATAAAGTAGAACATTATATACACTTCTAATATTTCTGATAATGGTATCCTTTATCAGTTCATAAAAAATAGATGCTAAAGGAAAAATATATTAGTGCTTCTAAAAGGGCCAATAAGGGGTTCCTTAATTAGTTCTTGTAGAAACACAGATAAAGGGGAATGTCGTAGTGTGGTAAAATAGAAAACTTGAACATCAATGTAGTGTTTTATAACAAGAAACAGATGCATGAAAAACACCATTAAAAGAAAAAAACATGTATGAATACAAAATTTAATTGAAATAGAATTTACAAAACAATTAAAATAAAAAAAATTATATTAAAGTCATTTCCAAAATTGGTTTATAATATTGCATAAGAACAAATTATTGTATACATTGTAAAGCATCAGTGTTCCTCTTGGAATGAATCTTAACACCATATCGAGTATAAAAAACCATAATAAGAAAGATATTATTATTCTAGTTATAATATAAAAGGAAAAATTAAAATAAAGTGTTGCTTTTCAATTATTCATTGAGTTATATGGGGAACATTGTCTATTTGATTGAGTTGTGGTTGATCCTTTCAAGTCAAAGCATATATTTTTCATCTTGAAACATTATATCAAAAAAAATTAACTAAATAATTAAATGTTAAAATGATAAATATAATAATTAATTAATAGAAGATAGAATGATGATAAAATAATATAGTATTGTTTTCTCAGTTTTTCTGATGTGATGCGTATTTAAAAAATTGACATATATATATTGAAAATATATACTTGGAGTTATACTAGTCAAAATGTACTTTTTATTGACATGATTCTGATTCCTAAACAAATATAATGACTTAAGGATCATTTTCCATAAGTATTAAAATAATCTTAATTTTATTTCATTGATTTTAGTATGTTTCGTATCTTTTTGTACTAAAAATACATTTTGAATTGGAAACACAAACATCGAATCATACTAGTCACATCATGATTCATATTGATGTAATAAGTATTCCTACACATCACAAATGTTTCATGAATAGTTTTACTAAATTATAATGACAATACATGTTCTTTTTCTCAGTTTTTATTGAGTGAATATTTTCAAATAAAAATATATATTTTAAACTGATAATGAACTCATTGAGTCATAATAGTCACATCATGTATTAGATTTTGGTGAGGATTTTTCCTATACAAAAAAATGACATATAGATTTTTTCCCTAAATTATCAAAGCAATATAAATGAGTTTTCATGGTTATGAGCAGGTCAGTTTTCCTTTTTAACTGAAATTGACTACCATTTAAAATAAAAATATGCACATGGAGGCATAATGGTTGCACCATGCGTTTGATTGATGTGAGACTGATTTTTACAAGTTAAAATGACATATTGATTTGTTTCCCAAATTATCGAAATAATCAAAATTCATTTTCTCAGTTTACAGTAGTTTAGTTTTCCTTTTTACAAAATTAAATTTCATATAAAAATTAAAAGCCACACTAGGATTCATATCGGTCGCATCATTCATTAGATTGATGTAAAAAAATTCATACCCATCCCAAATGAACTATGGATAATTTTTCAAAAGTATCAAATTAATAAAAATTCATTTACTTGTTTTAGAGTACAAAACTTTTCTTTTCTTCTAAAATTATATTTTAAGTAGGAAAAACACAAATTGAATCATAGAGATCACATGATGTATTAGTTTAATTTGAGAATAATACAAACATATCACAAAAGAGTTATAAATCTACTTCATATATTATAATTAAAATATGTGTGTGTTTTTTGAGTTTTCACTAAGTGACACTTTTTGTACTAAACAAACGATTTTAAACATACACCATACACATTGGTTCATATCATGAGCATAATGTATTTTATTGATTGGATGATGATTATTACATGTTAGATATTAAATCTAGATCTTTTTTATAATGTATAAAAATAGTATGAATTCATTTTATTTGTATTGAGTAGTCCAATTGTCATATTTACCAAAAGTTATGTTAGTTTTAAGTAAACAGATTCACATGGAGTCATACCATTCACAGAAAGTGTCAGATTAAGGTTAGTACTATTACTAATTGTCTAAAATAACATATGGATCAATTTTATATAGCATCATAACTATATGAATTATTTTCCTTAGTTTTAAGTAGGTCACTTTTTTTACTGAAATAAAATTTCAAACATGAAACCAACATACTGACTTATACTGATCACATCGTGAAGCAGTAAGATATTGGAAATATTCATACACGTGAAAATAGACTTATGAATCAATTTTATAAATTACCAGAATATTCCTTTTCAATTTCAATTTTTTTGAGTAAAATTTTTCAAACTAAATTGCCAAATATTTTTGGATGACAGACAAATTGAGTTGTATTTGGAACATCATATATCAGACTGATGTGAGGGTGATTCCAACACATCAAAAATGACTCATCGATCATTTAACTAATTTATAAAAGTATTAAAATAATTTTTTCATAGTTTTGAGGTGGGTGGTTTTCCATTTCACAAAAAATGGTTTTAATTTTAAATATAAACACTCTTGTTGAGTCATATCAGTCACACGATGTGTCAGATGGAGTTGTGGATGATTACTACACATCCCAAATGAAAAATGGATGATTTTATTATTTTTTAAAAACAACCAGAATATGTTTTTATCACTTTTGGGTATGCCAGATATACTTTTTACTAAATTTAATTCCAATTTTAAAAAAATAAGAACTTGGAGTAATGACCATTACACAGTGTGTCATATTGAGGTTTGGTTGAATCTTACATGTATAAAATTATTTATGTACTATTTTCAAACATTAATAAAACTATATGAATGATTTTTCTGGTTTTATAGTACATCACATGTATTTTCTAGTAAAATATCATTTTAAACTGGAAACACGTTCTTTGAATCATACAGATCACATCATTTTTTAGTATCACATGAGACAGATTCTATAAATCAAAAATGATTTATGAATTAGAGTCCAAAGTTATCAAGAATGTTTAATTGTTTTTTCTTGGTTTTGAATGAGTGAATTTCTGAAAATTTCAATTTTAAACTCATAATGGCCACTTTGAGTCTTACCAAGACCATTGTGTGACAAATTCATGTATGGATGAATGCTACATGTAACAAATGACTTATGGATAATTGAATTGATGTACCAAAACAATTGTAATATTTTTTCAAAATTTTGATTATATAAGATATATATTTTACTAAAATTAATGTAAACATTAAATAAAAAGATGAACTTTGAGTCATATCTTGAACACCATGTGTCAGATTGAGGTGTTGTTGATTACAACACATCCCAAAGTGTAAATTAAATCCTAAATTAAATATTAAATGATTTTCATTTCCATTATTTTTCATATAGCCATAATTTCACACTGAATTTTTTTCTTAGAGGAAAAGCATTCACATTGTTGAATGATATTATTTTATAGAAAGATAAAGTTCTTTTTATCACATGAGAAGTCACAAAAATGGGCACATGAGATTCCACTACTCTTCTAGAGTTCAAAAAATAGAATTTTTTCTAAGAACATAGAATCAATATGTATTGTGGTCAGTTAAAAAATGAAAGGCTATGGAAATGGAAACTGTGGAAACATTTTCCAAAAAGAAATGTTTTGTTTTTTCTCTTGCATTTCATTTGATAGTTGAAAGCAATATATGTCTTCCAAAACAATCTTTAAAACAACCAAAATATATATTATATGTCAAAATGATAAGTAAATTACCTTACAATTAGTATATAAAATGGTTATACAATTAATTAAATAAGTAGTAGTAATTCAACTTCTTATAATGGTTTATTCATTAATAACACATTTCGTTATGGTTCTTATCGTAGTATTAATATTGATTTCAAATTCCTCTTGAGCATGAAGATCACTGAACAATCCAACCCAACCCGATCAAAATAATCCACTAGTATAAGAAAACAATTATTATATCATTAACACTAAAATGAAATAAATTAGCCATAAATATGAAACAATAAAATAATTACATGGAAATGATTTTAAAATTAAAATATCATGATTTCTTTTGTGATTTAGTAGTGAAGGAAAATTAAAGGTAAGAGTTAAATGTTAACACTATAGGGGTAAAAAGGATTAGAGGGATAAGAATATTTTTTATTTTTTTGTTAAGAAATGGATGAAAGATAGAAAGTCGACCCCAGCCCGAATAAAAGAATCCAACAATATAAGAAGACAATTATTATGTGAGTAATAAATAAAAGAGATAAATTAATCATAAATATGAAATAAAAAATCAATTATATTGGAAATTAATTTACTATGAAAACTTATATATTACCTTTGTGATTGTGTAGAGGCACTGCTGTTTCCCTTAATGGAATGATAGTATAGGGATATTGATGGAATGTGATAAATACATCACTATATTGATGAAAAGTATTTTAGGTATAAATATTTGGATGTTTTGGTGAGAAGGAATTAAATATGGATAGAAATATTCTTATATAAATATACTCTAAAAAGAATAATTAAAATTAACTCAATGTTTCCCTATAAATGTTTTTCATAAAAGAGAGAATGTATGTAGTGACATTACTTTTAAATCCACCCAAAGGTCATCCATAATTATAGTTTTTTATCGAGGTATTTGTAACATCATCATGTGAAGATGAAATTAAGTGAATGAGTACTCAAAAATTTAATTTAAAATCTATTAATTTATTTGATAACTTATAATTTTATAAGTAAAAACATAGTATATTAAAAACAACTTATACATTCGCATTGAAATATTTTTCACCTTTTAATGGTTTGAGGGATTTGCTTCATCTAAAAACAATCTGAATCCCCTATTTATGGTGTCCACTATTGTAAAATACATTTTCTACATTGGTACTAGTATGAAATGATTTTGATCTTTTAATGAAATGGTCATCCTCAATTGAATTTTAATCTAACACAAAAAAAATTAGTCGCTGGAAGAAAATTCCAACAATTAATCCATTATGGATTTGAGACATAAAATAATTGCATTGTTTGTAATTCCATTAAGAACATATCATCTTTTATCCATTCCTCATAGAAATTCACCTTCCAAAATCCCATTATGATTGTCTCATCTTTTATCCTATGAATTCATTAAAATGTGAAAGTTACAAAAAACGGTCATCCTCATCATCTCATCTCATAAACATTTATAATTTCATTTCGTTTTTTGACACACATTCTCCATAACTTGTGGACATGAACCTATGTTTCTTGAAATATATTAATCTGGTGTCATTCAGGTGATGACTAAAGCTCAATGTCATATAAGAAACATGAAAGATATAGATTATGCGTCTCAAATAAATAAAATGAAAAAATAATTGTTCCAGAGATAATGTTCATGAGGATGAAAATTTATACTACATTGTGTTATCTAAAACTTGTAATTCCTTTTATTTGTGATAATTACTCCATTAGCACTATTTATTAACTCCTAGACAGTTGAAGGTGATATTTGGGGGCCTATAAATTCTTTAATGTGATTGAAGTGTTCCTTTAAGTGACATGATATTATATATGAATCTATAGTGCCTTTATGAATTATATATTTATCAAAGAAATCTCACTTTTAATAATTATATTTCTCTAACTGAGACTATAATTAGCACTATCTAAATGATTCATCAAGTATTTCTTAAATCCCATAAACAAATGAAAATATAATATAGGAATTGAATGAGTAATAGGAAACCCGAATATGATAAAATGGAAGAATATAATATCATTAGATCAAATAGAAAATATATAATTTATTGATAAAAAACATTAATAAATAAATAGTTTTTTCACATACAAGGATAGTAATCAAATATTCTTATAGGTGTAACCAATACATGCAGACCTAAATAGATGAATACCTAAAAATAATTTCTATTAATTATACCAATATATATATAATTTGATTACCTCCACTCTATTTTTCTTAACACTTAAGGTAACAACCTAAGGAATTAATACATTTATTATTAATGGTATACCAAATATTTTAAAACATATCAAAATTATTATTTCAATTAAAAATCTATAAAGAATTATAAAATAATTTTATGAAAATAATATACTTAGTAATTATAAAAAATTGAAATATCTCAAAACTCTTATTTGATAAAATGATTCAAAAAATAATTTTTAAATAGGTTGATAAAAAGAATTATTTTAAAGAATACGAAGAGTATGCTTTATAATAAAATTTCATTTTCATGGCCATTATTTATTCTATGGTTATTCTGGTCTCATATTATAAATGTTTATTCACAGTGAAACAAATACTAGTAGACATGGAATATTAATAGGTTTTAAGTTAAATGGGATATGACCAATTGTAACCAAAATAGATTAGATGTGATAAGAATCTTTATATATATAATCTGATGACTAATTTTGACAATTGAATGATCTATACAAAAATAATTTTTTTAATATATTTATATAATATTTTTGTATAATAATTTTTTAATATACTTGTGTAATATATATTTGTAAAAAATCTATTTTTGTATTGTACAATGTATATAAATATATAATTTTGTGTAATTTACATATTTATTTGTGTAATATATAATTTTATTTTATAAATATTTTTAACATAGTATATATATTTTTTATACTATATTTATTTGTTTGAAAAAATTAAAATCATATATATATTTATTTACATGTAAAAATAATATATGTAAATATATAAGAAATATTTTTTAAAATTTTATACATATATTTTTGTTTAATATATTATTATTACATATTTGTATAATATATATTTTATAGTATAATTGCATAATATATTTATATAGTATATTTTCATAATATATTGGTATAATATATTTCTATTGTATATTTTTGTAATAAATATTTTTTAATTATAATATATATTTTTATTTTTATAAAATACATTTTTGCATAATGTATCTGTATAATATATATTTATATCTTTACATGTTTCGATTTTTAAAATAAATGTATGTGTCTTCTTATATATATTAATAATAAAATATTTTACAACTCTATCCAAAACCATGGAAGCACAAGTAATTTTCCACTATTCGTTCGTGAACTATGAGAAAAATTCTACAACATCCTGGTCACCAATAAAAATTATGTTCAACCATAAACCTGGTCTGTGTTTAAATCTCCCTAAATTCGGGTGACATTAATATTAAATATCATCATTAACAATACCCTTCCCCAAAATATAAAAATCCCTTTTACCAACTAAATAAAAATTACAGAAAAAATAAGATACATATTAATCCTTGAATAGCATTTTAGTTATAATGTTGAATAAAGTCTTATAATTAATGATCCAAGAGACTAATGATATTTTAAAACTAATCAATAAACGATTACTTCTTTCAACTACATTTCAGTTGGAGGGTTTCACATCATCGACAAGGGGTGATTGTGGGGGAGTGTAAAGAATGATGACTCTATATCCATTCAAGAAAACATCAACAATAATTAATTTTTACCACAGGGATATGATTATGGTAAAGCAATAATCATGATTAAAAAAATCTTGCAGATCTCACCAAATAATAAATCAAAAAGTGTGGAGGATGATGAGAAAATAAAATACCTTGGTTTGAATATTTTAATCATCTTAGATAATGTAAATATTTTAAAAACATAGAAAAAATTCAATTTGTGGATTAGTTAGACCCCTAAATCATTCAAGCATTGTACTGGATTCTTGAAATTGTTTATCCCTTGATTCAAACCTTGAGTTGAGCTTTGATTCACTGAGGATGAGCACTAGTTGGGGGCTTCCACTAAAAGCATCAGATATTACGACGAGTTCACAATTTCTTAGGGGTAATTTTAATAAATCATGACACATTTATCAGCGCTTCCAAACTAATGATAGTGATCAACTTTATTAGTACATGATTTATTTGAACTGATAAAAGGAATCTTTATCAGGACCAACAGTACTGATAATTTTTTTTTATTATTATTATTTTAAAAAAATTAAATATATTTATATGATTATATATATTTTTAATAAATTTATATATAAATATAAATATACTAAATATATTATATATTTATATATAATTGTTATAATTTTTAATTCATTAAATATATAAATATTTATTTATAATTATAATAGCACATTTTAAAAAATATATTTGTGTAAATATATATATATGTGTGTGTGTGTGTGTGCGTAACAAATACGTATAGAAATAAAAATATAGTAAATATTTTAATTATTAAATAAATTTATTATTATTTTATAATTATTTATTTATATATTTATTATTATATATTTATTATTATAAATATATTTGTCAAAAAATATTTATTTATTTATAATTATAAATTCATAAATGTATAAACATTTTATATATTAATTTATATAAATATATATATATATATAATTTTTTGCAACTATATTTTTACCTGTATTAATTAATTGTTAATCTTTTGTGGACACATGTAAAAAATTATTGAAATTAGATAATTAAACATGAGTACACCTTAAGAATATTGAAAACATTGATAAGTTTGAATAATTTAATATAAATTATTAATAAGTGTTGATAAATATTGAAATCAAAATTAATATATGTTGAAAATATTAAAAGACATTATATATATATATAATAAATAATTGAAATTGATTAAAAATTCCAAAAAAATATTTGTGTGTGTGTGTTGTTCATAGAAATGATTTAATTATTAATATGTGAAATGTATATATCAAACATTCGATCTATATTTATTTAAAAAATTAAATAAATTTCAATTATTGGCATTACATAATGCATTTAGGAAGTACTTTAAATTCATATTAATTTTTAATTACAAACCATTATTCAATAAATATATTACTATTTATTCTAAAGCATAAATCATTTTCTTAAATAAATAATTTATTATTTAATAAATCATATTTATCAACAGTCGTGTATATCTATAAATATTAAATATACTATATATTATTATTATCAATAATTATTTTATCAATATAATGTTTAATATTTCTCTAAACTCAATTATTTTTACTTATTTTATGAATTTTTATTTTATATGTATCTATCTATTAAACATATAATATTTATGATTATTTATAATTTACATTTAGTATAATCAAATGATTAATATTGCTCAAAACATAATTTTTAAAAAATAATATTTTATTTCAATAAACTCATTTTTTTTATTTAATGCATTCATTTTATTGAAAGTTTTATCCGTTCTAAAATGATGATAAATGATGCATTTTTTGTGCCCAAAATTAAGCATTGATAAAGGGTACATATTATCATCTCTAAAAACAAGTCATTGATAATAGTTTCCGTTTATCAGTGCTAAAAAAAGTACCGATAGAGGGAACCCTTAAACAGTGCTAAAAATGTGTTGATTAAGGGTTCATTTTATCCGCACTATTAAAAGTGATGAAAAAAGGTTCCTTTTATCAACCCTTGTTTTACCGATGATAATGGAAACCTTTATCAGTTCTTTTTTCCAGTGATGATAACATTCAGTGCTTTTAAAGGCCTAATTTTTAGTAGTGGACTCTAATTGTCAATAAAAACTACAAAGTACTATCCCAAAGGAGTGCCTCAACATCCTCAGGCTGAAGACTACAATTTCCAGCTTTAGTTCTTGAGTCATGTAGTTCTTTTTTTTTTTGAGGTCTCAACTACATATCCCCATATGTGATGACTGCATGCCACAAAAACAACACACAATAAAGACCAAATCCTGAGGAATCAAAATGCACTATGAACACCATGCCTTCCTCTTATTGTCTCAACACAAGATAACTTATCATCCTCATTCCCAACTCCTCAAAATACCTTTTTAACTACTCTTCATACTAAAAATCATCCCATTCAAAATATGGGATGTCAAAGGGTCTCCGATTTTGGATATTTATTCCACAAAACTCTTATAGTACCTCTCTAAACAATGAAATCATTTCACCTATAACACGCTCTTGGGTGTCTCCCAAGTAAACACTACATCTATCTTTGATTGATCCAAGTCCAAACCATTCTCCGAAATGATAGAACCTAGAAATTGAACCACATGAATATGTGTGTGGGACTTCGAGAACATTCCATAAACAAATTTATCTCAAAAAAGATCTAGGATCATCATCAACTGCTCTTTATACTCCTCCACTGATGTAGAGAAGATGAGATTGTCAATGAAGAATACATAAGAAAAATGGCCCATGTACAGCTGGAAACCATGGTTCATCATAGCCGTAATCATGGGGGGGGGGGGAATTCATCACAAAAAAAGGGAAATACTGTGAATTCAATGCGTATTAATAGACATCAAAATGAAAACATTGGAATATCATCAGAGGCGAATCCTGAGATTTATCAATACGTTCCAAAATAATATTAGAATATATATATATATAATAATAAAATAAAGCTATTTTAAGATTGATAGCCATTGACTCCATCCTATATGATGCATGTACATTTTATCCCTGCAAAAATTATCTCAGTATGTTGAGTCAAAAAGGTTGTAGTCTGGTTCATAATAAATATTTACGTCAGTCGCCCCCACCATTACTAGAATCTGTAGCCTAAGGGCCAAACTCAAGACACATTGACACTATTTCCCTAAACCCAAACAAATCCTTGTAAGGGTATCAGTCTAATTAATGTACCAGGGATCATACCTCCTTTGATAACAACCATTCATCACCGAACCCAAGTTGATGCTAAATCTGAAACTACAGCATGCCCACCTCCATATACCATCAGTTAGAGACTAGTGTCAAAGGAATAACTAACACGAGGAGACATTGTAAAAAATTCATGTATGAACACAAATAGCCATCTTTATTTAATGGTGTAGAGCGGGAAAACATAAAAAAATTAAAAAATATATAATTCAATACTATCATGATTAACCTATACGGTGTACATGAGTATAATAGTGAAAAATGAAAATAAAGGAGAAAACCATAGGACCAAATAGAAATAGGTCCCAACCAAACATAAATTGAAAATTAAGTAACATATAGAGCACTGCTCGAGATCTCCAATCTCTGACTACCATCGGTGGTCCCAATCACCCAATATCCCTAAGTTCATCATAATTCATTTTCAATCGATCTGTCATCTGTATAAGAAATGAAATGTGTGGGAAACCCATGTAGGGGTGAGTATATACATACCCAGTAGGACATACCAAAAGATGAAGGGGGAGAATTAAGATATACAATTGTAAATGAATGAGAGTAGATAAATGTTATAGTAAAATAGAATAGCTCAACCCAAACCAAAAGTGAATGTAGCCTCATCCAAAGACATGGGGATCAAGATGGTGGGAATATGAACTAAAAAATTAATCATCTCCACTTATTATAGGATAGTATACTCATGAATCCATGAGTAGATAAATACCGAAAGTACGTGGCATACCCCATCTGTCATTGCCTCTCATTGAAAAATGGCAACCAAATACAAGATGTGTATATATAAGAATATATATATATATATATACTTATTATTCAAATGATTCAAAAAAAGAGAGAGGAAGGGGATATCCATCTCATAGTTCATCCCCAGAAGATTTGTTTTCAGTAGTTCCAAAAGTCCATCAATGATTCCCAACATCTCACACATCAACCCAAAAGTAATCATCCATGTCCAACAACACATCATCACAATGACTCACTGTAGAAGGGACAATAAATTTATGTAGGTAACACATGTTGTTGTATAATTGGAGGTTCCAACTCAAATATTCATTAAGGAACTCAATAGTAAAACCCTACATTAGGGTACTTCTCAAAAAGTATCTGTAGAGGACCTGTACACATGCCAATGGGAATTCCAACTATAGTCGTCATCGAGGAACCTACTAGATTGATCTACTGAAGGGTCAATATGGTAATTTTAAAGGAACTCCATTTCCCAACCCTATTGTAGAGTACCGCTATGAATATGATAATGAACTCAACTACCATACCCCATAAAAGGGTACCTCTCAGAAAGGTCATCAAGGAAATCCACATTCCATCCCATATAGAGGGAACCACATATAAAGGACATTGAAGAACCCAAAACCTACCCCTGATAGAGGTAACCTATTCGAAATGACCTAGATATAATACATTATCACTAATATCATTGGTCATTTCCTTACTATGAATTATGCCTGAATCATTCCACGTCGTATTTTGAGAGCCCCACCCAAAGGCACTATCAAATTCTACGTGGAACAAAACTCGGGATGTGCTACTCTTGTGAAACTATCTGAGTCTAAACGAAAAATATATAGAAGATTCAAGATTCGTTAAAATAGGACATCTAGTACACAACATTTGAGGGGTACACAGCATGTTGGAGGAATACATGTCATGTAATTTTTATATTTTCCCTATACCTAATCTTTTCAGCGGATAGGGGTCTAACAATGTGTGTTCATCAATGGAGACAACATGTAGTCAGGTTATTTTTAGGTTTCTAACATCATATTCATGCACCTGAATATGGTCTTATTCTATTAAATATGGCCTATATCTACCTGAAACTACTCGATCCAGATTTAGATCATGGATTCCGGCCATTATTCATTAGAAATCATCCTTTATTGTTCATCCTGGGATCATTTCACGAACCTCACACCACTGTTCCTTCAAAATCCATGGATTCATACTCATATCATAAAAAGGATATCACATACCATTCCAAAATCCATGGTTTGGACATGCTTCATCAGTCCATAATTTTATTCTCATTACATCTTGGTTCTGGGTGTCGAATAGAGCATAGGTACTAGCTGAAAATGTCGAACCAAGATTGTGCAGTCCTACCAGTGATGAACGAGAAGATGAAATGGGTGGAAATAAATATAGCAACGTTTTAGCTGATTTTGTGATAAGATTTATTATCCAAAAATAAATAATAGTTATATTGGGTTTTAAACCAATTAAATAAATTAATATTGAAATACACATGCACATGCCATTGGCTATAGTTGGAACATATCCACGAATATTGATTGATATACTAAATAAATATAATAAAAGGGATTATATCAATAATTTAAGTGCCAAATATGGAGGTTTGATCATTCTTCATCAAATAAAGCACTCTCAAAACATTAAAGGAAGTTTTTTTTCTTCCTTTGATTTGGTCAGAATTTTCATCGTCATCGGATGTGATTCACTGATGAAGGTGGAAAAATGATATTCGGAATCCTCCCTGGTGTTTTGAGGATAACCATGGATGATTTTTCATTGATATATTATTTTGTATTATCTCTAAGTGTAAAAAGGAAATGATCAATTAATTTAATAATTAATTATTTCAATAAATGTTCCGCCAATGAGAGAGGACTCTAAACTCCCCACACCAACCCATTTTATGACATCCATAGGGTGGACACTAAATTCCAGAATCAATAGTTGTCTCAGATTTCTGATCCAAGCATCTAATTAAGTGTTATCTATTTTCATTAATAATATTTTTTTGTGGAATATACAATATTTTTAATATTTTTAAAAACATTAATCAGGAAACAACATGGCTCAAAATCTCATTTCCTCTCAATTAATATCTATGAAAATCTATATATAATTATATAAATATCTCATACAGAAAAAATCAGGTCTCAAATTTGGTAATATTACTTATGATGACAAATTTCTATTTAAATATTATAAATAATGACATAAATAAAATATATTTTCTCTAAAACCATTTATATAACTCTCCTATAAAGGTGGGGATGAAAATAAAATGTTTCATTCATTGTTATAGTAGTCTTCACACACTCATGAGGAACATTTTAATTTTACGATTATATAGTTGTGGAATAGTTAATAATTATAGGATCAATAAAAAGAATATTCCACGTATTATTTATAATAATTTAATTATATACAAATACTCATAATGGATTGGGGGAGGTTGGATGAGAAGGAAAAATAAAATATGTAAAATCTTAAGTAATACTTATATTGAGAATATTGATCATTTCTTGATGTATCATTAGAAAATGATGAACATGAGGAACATTGATGAGGTTAAAGGATTGAAAAATCCTATAATATATCTATAATGCATAAAGATGATATATTTTTATAAAATTTAGAATAATAGTAGTGGATTTATTTGGGTTTAATTGAGCTCCATTTATAGGTGAAAAGTGGGACAAATCATTGGATGATTTTATAAGGTAAAAGATGTGAATTGAATTGAAAAATAGTTAGTTATGGTGGGTGTAAAAATGATGGTGATACTACTAATAATGATCTTAAAACATAAAAAGAATTATAGAGGGACTATGTGTAGTAACCAAGGCATTATACACATAACCATACATGTTTTTAAGCATAATTATACATCCGAGTACAAGCCAAGAATCATTATGTCTAGTTTTATGGAATTGTCTTTACACATAATATAAAACATTGGGCTAAAAAAACTTCTTTATTTAATCTCCATAAAGAGCTCCAAAATTCCATTTATCCCTTACATCTGTAAAGGGTATGCTGGGGAACACATGAAAAAAGGGATGAGCTAAAAAATTCTAGTAAGAGAAAGAACATAAGGATACATCCTAACCACATGAGTTTGCAGGCATGAAATAATGATATCCAAAGAATGGAAGAAATGAAATCATATCATATAAGAATGGGATCACACAAACATGTAATCATATAAATGTTTCAAAATCATAAAAAAGTCCTTATAATGGGTCAAGGATAATATTCAATCTCATTTCGAATTTTAGTATGGGTCAAGGCTAACTTCAATCCTTGATTCCCATTTTAGAATGTGTCAAGGCTAACCGCCAATCACATTTCACATGACATCTCATGAGACATAAAATTACCCAATGCATTAGATAACTATCTATTCTCACCCATCTCATCATTTTCATGATTATTCATTCCATATAAATAATCGTCCTTAATCAACATTTACTAAAAATATGGGTACCCATAGAAATAATTGGGTACCACAATGATGACATAAAGCAAAACAAATGGGTGTATCAGGAATGTGTCCATGAATAAAATGGATTATAATATACATGGAAATTTATAAGGTAAAATAGGCATTAAACATGGTAGGTTATTTCTATCATAAGTGAAAACATATAATAAATTTATTTTAGAATCCATAGCTTTAAAACATTATTGTGCATTTTTAGGAAAATATTATAGAGCCTTTAAAATAGAAAAGATGAAAATATTTTATATAAACCCAGATTTGAACCATGATTGAATTCATTATAGAAATAGTATTTTTATAAATACAATGGTGTCTCAAAATAAAGGATAGTGTGCACTTGAATTTTTTTATAAATTTGGGATGTTCCCTTAAAACGGGTTTTCATATCAGAATGTTATAAGGAGGGAATCTTTTAAAAACATGTATATTCAAAAAAGATAGTGATGAAAGGGTATTAAAATATGAATTTTTTACAACTGAACTGAATTTAAAATATGTACATAAAAAAATAATATTACTCCTTTTTGATGAAAGATAATGCTACCAGAAAGAACAAAGAAGGTTCGGGTAGAATTCATTACGGTTTATCAGTATGGTGTAAAGTGTACCTAAGAAGGATTTGTGAGAGTGAAAGGGGATTTCTATTCACTTATAAATCATTAGTAAAGTATGGGGGAGTTGAAAAATCATACCCCATAATTTGGTTTTACACCTAAAAATTCATAGCATAGAGGCCAATCTTGATTAAGAAAGAAATAGAGAGGGCCCATTACCTTAAATCTGGGGGTGTTCTCCACTTTTTATTAAAGACCTGAATAAACCAATTAGGTTTATTAATTAATATATCTAGAACCAATTATATTTATAATTAATTTATTATAACCCTTTTTGGTTCATTCAAGACCTTTTTGATTGGTTATATGGTTTAATTTCCTTGTTCGTGCTCGTTTTCTTACTTGGTTTTAATGACCGACATTCTTATATTCATGTTTGGATAAACATATAATATTATTTTGGTTGTCCAAAACTTCAATTAAATGTTATTAGTGAACATAAATGATATTACAAAATTATAAAAATTCATTAAGTTATTGGGAGTAAAGATGAGTTATTATATAAAACCATAGTGGTGCTCGTTTTGGTTAATCGGTGGGTTTGATTACAATAAACATGTTTTGATTTATAACATAAAACAATTAGTAAAATAATATTATAAAACAATATAAAGGATATATGACATATATAATAATTCATATCAACCATAACACTAATGGTTTCATGACCAGATTTAATGATGAAAAAATAAATTGATAAATCAATAACCTTGAATGTGTTAAATTTACACATCTAAAACATTGTTTTTTTGTTCAAATAAATTATGGGGAAAGGAAATATGATAATGAAATATCCCATTAGCATAAAAACATTATAGTACATGTATATTTCAATAGTAATAATACTATTTTGTTAAATGGAGGTGGGGAAAGAAATAAGATAACAAAGGGACTTATAAGAAATAAAATAATTTGAAAGTGGAATTTACCTCTTGAGTATATAACCTTTGAGAACCTCATAAAGGGATAGGTTTTGGTATTTTGAAGAGGCTATGGACTTTTGTACATGTAGTAGGTGCTTTGGGAGTGATTTGGGAAGAATATATGAAAGGGAAAAGGCTTGATAGTAGTGAAGAGAAGATGGAGTGAGGCGGGTTTATAATGGAGGAGATAAGGGTTTTCATAATTTTTTAATAATTAGATTATTAATGACTAAAAATATTGATTATTCCATGAGAAAAAATAGTAATAAATGCATATTATTTGTAACCAATTGAGATTACATAATTACATCATCATCATTGACTCATTGAATCCATTATATTGCATTTATTGTATATTGTCGTATTTTACAACTCATAATAAATTAATGTATTTTAGAAAAATCCCAAAAATTCCCGCAAAACATTTATTGATGTGTAAAATCCAAAAATTAAATCCATTTCTCAAAAATAAATATCTATATATTCTTATTTTAATATTTAATTAAACTCTTTATTTATTATTAAATACTACTTTTAGAACACTCATTTACTTATTCAAAAATATAGATACATAATACTTTCACTTGAATATTAACTTTATATTATCATAGATATGTTTACTACTCATTAGGTTATATCACTATAAGGGTATGTTACTATTCATAATGGTAGGTAACTATTCACCAAAATTAACTTTTTCTTCTCGGTCTTCATATAACTTACCGATGGCAATAGTGTATTTTAAATTTTCGAAATTCTAATCACATTTGTGACGGACTTATGTTTAAAGGTCACATAGAACTTAGTAGTTCATTGTGTTATGCATTCATGTGATTATATGAATATTTTATAATAGTGTAATTTCCATTTATAAAACATTTCGCCATTACATTCTTCCCCTCTTATTAAACATTCACCCTCGAAAGTTTGTTTTACATTTTAAGAGATAAATAGGTGCGAGTACATTTCCTTCATTGCTTTCACCAGTTTCCATGTTTCCTTTTTGTACTTAATGTTCCTCCATAGTACCTTGACCAGTTGAGTAGACTTATTTCATAGATCTTTGTCATTATGATCCAAGATATTCACCGGCTTCTCCTCATAGGAAAAATCATCCTCCAACAGTACCACCTCTAAAGAGAGTATATGTGAAGGGTTCGGTATGAACTATATTAAGAGGGATAAATTATTGAAATCAATTACTTTTGACATGCTATGTGGATGTTCCAGTCGATAGGCCACAACTCTAACTAGATCAACGATCTCAAAGGGGCCGATGTACCTAAGACATAACTTCCCATTCATCCAAAATATCATGACCTTATTCCACATAGATATGCGTAAAAATTAAATTTCTCCAACATTGAACTCAAGGTATAATCAGTGGTTATCTTCAAAACTATTATATCTACTTTGGGCAGCCTTGATATGATGATGTAATGTTTTCACCTTCTCTAAGATTTCAGGTCCTAACAGCTTACACTCACTGACTTCATCCAAACACGATGGTGTTATGGACCTTTTCTTATAAAGGGCATCATATGGTGCCACACATATGGACGAATGGAATATTTTGTTATAGTAGTATTCAACCAGTGGAAGATGTTGGACCCATCTTCCTTTGAATAGCATAGAACATGCTCTCAACAGGTCTTCTATTGTCTGAATAGTTCACTCAGATTAGCCATCAGTTTGAGGAATATAAGCCGCATTGATGTTTAGTTCAGTGCTTAGAGAATGTTGGAGACTTTTCTTGAACTTTTAGGTGAATATTGGATCACGTTCGGATAATATATATAGTGGTAATCCTTTCATACTTCCCACATATTTTATGTAAATCTGTGCAAGTTGATCCAATGAGATGTCCTCCTGAATCACGATAAAGTGAGTTGTCTTCGTAAAATGATCCACAATAACCCATATATCATTGTTTCATCTGGATGTCCTTAGAAGTCCAGTGAAAAAGTCCATGGAAATTTTCTCCCACTTCCCCGTTGGTATAGGTAGTGGTTGCATCATCCCTTATATTTTTTCCTCATAGCCGTCAATTGTTAACATACTAGGCACATTGATGTATATTCTGCAATCTCTCTTTTTATATTGTCCCACAAAAATTTATCTTGGACATCTCGATACATCATTGTTCTCTATGGGTGGATAGAGAAGGTCAAAATATGTGCATCATTCAAAATATCCTTCTTTATATCTAGATCAAATTTCACACATATTGGTGACCCAAATATTACAAATCCTTCCTCATCCTCCTTGAACTATGAGGATACCCCATTTTTAATATCTTCTACCATTTTTCAAAATTTAAACATCTTTTCTTTGAGAAACCTTTATTTTCTTCATGAGTGATGGTTGAGCAATCATTTGATAAAGAATTGATGTTGTTCCTCCCATAATGATTCTCATATCAATCCACTGCAATTATAAGAAGATCATATCCTTTTCAATTCTCATCATTGAAAAATATACAGGAGCCCTTCTACTTATAGTATCCTCCACCTTATTTTCATTAATAGGATTGTAGTGGATTGAGCAGTCATAATATTTGATGAAATCTATCCATCTACACTGGCACATATTGAGCTCTTGCTATGTGAATATATATATTTGATACTCTTGTGGTCAGTATATATCTCACACATCTCAACATAGAGATAATGCTGCTAGATTTTCAACATAATGATCACAGCTTCCAACTCCAAATCATGACTAGAATAGTGTGTTTCGTGTATTTTCAATTTCCTTGATGCATAGGCTATCACTTTATCATTTTTCTTTAGTTAACAACCTATGCCTTTTATTTAAAAATCATTGTAAACCACATATTTTTATCAACACATTTGAGGGGTGAGTAATAGTATATTGATATGTATCTTTTTCAACTCCATGAAATAGTCTTCAAATTCTAGAGTCCATAAAAACACTACCCCATTCCATGTCATCATGGTCGTTGGGTTAGAAAATCATGAAATGTTCATCAAAAATCATCGATAATACCTACCTAGACCCAAAAAGTTGGTGATCTACATTACAGATGTTGTTCTAGGCCACCCTTAAATTTCCTTTAACATAGAAGGGTCCACAAATATCCCTTTGTTGTTAATAACATTCCCCCAGAATGACACTTCCTCCATGTCGAACTCACATTTACAGTACATTGTATAAAAATTCTCCATTTGCAAAGTCATTAACATAGTATTTAAATTCTCCTCATTTTCCTCCTTTTTCTTAGAGTATATCAGAATATCCTCAATAAAGACTTCCACAAATTTTTCAAGGTATTATCTATAGACTTTATTCATTAAATCCCAGAAAATCAATGCCACATTATTGAGTCTAAAGGGAATCACTATGAGCTCATAGTGTCCATACCTTGTTCAAAAGGAAGTCTTGGTAATATCTTTCAAACTCTCCATTAATTGGTGATACGCCGATCAAAGGTCCACCACAGGGAAATAACTATCCCCACAAAGCTGATCTAAAAATTCATCAATCTTTGGTAGGGGATATTTTTTCGTTATCGTGATTATAATCAACTCATTATAATCAAGGTAGAGGTGCATTGATCTATCCTTCTTCATGATGAAGAGAACTGGAGCACCCCAAGGTGAAGCACTAGGTCTTAAAACACCCTTCTCCAGATTATCTTATAACTGCATCATCTGATCTTCCATATATATGTTTTCTCATAAATAATGTAACTTTTATATAGGCATAGATCCATTAATATGTTCAATTGAGAACTCAACCACACAATTTGAAGGATGTCCAGGAATCTCTTTAGGGAATACATTAGTGTAATCCCTCACGATAGGCATATCATCAAGAATTTTTCACTCCATTGTCTCAATAAATTGAACTAGATATTCTTTCTCAAAAGGACACAATATCCACACGTGAGATGATGATTCTAAAATAGATTCATCTTCCCCTTACACTTGTAATGAATTTTAGGATGCTTTGGGATGCGAAGAGTGATATCCCATTAAAGGCTCCTGATGTTCACATTGTATAATGATAGCCAATCCATCCCAAGATAATGTCAAAATCTACTAAAAGATGCACGCTGAGATTTTATAGGTGGTTAAATGAACTAACCTTAACTGGGGAGGAGTTAAAAACTGTGGACACAACTATTTCCCCAGCGATGTTCTCACAAATAACTTTTCCTCCAAATTTTAAGGTTATTTTTGAATTTTTCTACTAAACTTAAAAGATATGAAAGAATGTGTAGAACCAGAGTCAAATATCACATTCCCTATTATTGAATGAATATCTAGCATACCTATCACCACACCATTGTTTGGATCCACCGCAACAGTAGTGATATCATAATCCCTTCCATGTTGCATTGGTGGTTGTTGGGGATTCCCTCTGACAAACCTTAGCTTAGGGCAATTGATTACATAATTCTAATTCTCCTTGCAGTTGTAACACTATAATAAAGGCTAAGTGTCAATATGAACCTTCATTTTTTCTTCAAAATTAGTAGGATTATTCATATACCATCGCCAATTTTTATCTAGATGACAAAAATTTCCACATTTGAAGCAATTCTAGGTTACCCTAAAACGGTTACCAGGGTTATTCTTCAAAAAAATTACAAGTGGAAAAGTCAGGCTTTTTTCATCATGGTAATTTTTTGTCAAGCCACCCATATCATTCTCCATTTTCTGCTTCATGTTGTTGGGCCAATGAGACAAATGGGAGTCTCCACTCTCTATTTCAACCTTGAGGGAACAACATACAATATCATCATAACTGTTGAAGTCTTGAATCCCGAATGCTTTCTGTAGACATTTCTTTAGTCCACTATTGACATGATCCACCTTTCTTTCTATGGTCATGAAAAAGCCATTGGAATTCCATTCAATACTTGTGATGTTTTCTTCATATGTCTCGAGGGACTCATATTCCATCTTCTTGAGTATGAGGAACTCTCATTACATCTTGAGTCAGATGGTTTGAGGAAAATATCTATTGAAAAACATACTCTTGAATTCCTCTAAATTCATGGAATCAATTTTCTTTTGGGACTTTGTATTCTTGATCAGTTCAACCACTTATCAGCTTCCCAATCATAATGATCGACATCCAGTACAACATTCTCTTCTTACAAGAACTAGAGGATAGAGAATATCTTTTCAATTGAGTTAATCCACTATTTTGTGAGGAGGGTATCAAAACATACACTTAAAATGGGATCCATTTTCCTCATGAAAAATTATATGGTAAGTTTCTCTTTCATTAGAGTAGGAGGGCGTTCCGCATGATTCCCGTTATTAATCATTACTCAAGCCAGCTAAGCAAATACTGTCCTGATGTTTTGAGCACTTTCTCTCATCATATAAGGCATGCCATTAGGTAAATCTTCACATTGCATATCAAATTTATTGTGGAAACAAGTTCTTTTATTTCATTCAATTATAAAAGAAAAATAACATATAATTAGAAGTCATGAATACTTATCCATTGAGCATTAATAGAATCATTTAACATAAAATGATAAACCTGTAAAGGAGAAGCATATCCAATGTTTGATTCATCATGTTTAAATCTATGTTATTCTCGATCTATTTCAAAACATATATTCTTATGGGAATTATTTTGACCCTTAATAATGGTTTGTACTATGCTCATGAGTCTATCAAAGAATATCCCATGGGAGTGTCATAACCAAGAGTTCAACAAGGCCTGTTGTCATTCACGAGTTCTTGTTCGAGTCTAGCTCAAAGAGGTGTTTTCAGGTTTTAAAACTATATAACACTATGACAGAGCCACCTCTACATTCTCGTATCCAAATAGGGATGTATTTTTTTGATTAACCACATATTCAATACTCACCAATATTGATGAATGTTTTCTTATACATAGTCTCATATTTAAGTTTCTCACTTAGGTGATATATTCCTACTCTTAAAAAGTAACTAAACTTCCCTCTGATACAAACTCTAGCGACCCTAGACTTTTACATATAACATTACATGTTTTTAAGCAAAATTATAGATCAGAGTATAAGCTAGCGACTGTTAAGTCTTGTTTCATGGAAAACTAGGTACACAAAACATAAAACATGGGGCTAAAAAACACTTCTTTATTTAATCTCCATAATGATCTCATAAATTTCATTGATCCCTTACATCATTATAGGTTACCCTGGGGAAAACATGAAGAAATGGATGAGGTAAAAAATACCAGTAGGGAAATAACATATGGATACAAGTTAAACCTATGAGTTAGGAGGCAAGACATAATGATTTCCAAAGCATGGAACTTATGAAATCATATCACATAAGCATGAGAACATATAAACATGGTATCATATAAATGTGGAAGAATCATAAAACATGTCTTTATTATGGTTCAAGGATATCTTCCAATCCAGTTTCCAATTGTAGTATGGGTCACGACTGACTACAAATATCGATTCCCATTTTAGTACAGGTCAAGGGTAACCGCCCGTCCTGTATCACATCACATCTCTAGAGAAATAAATATACCCAAATAATTGGAGTGATATCTTGGTTCACCCATCTCAACATATTCATGAATATTCTTTACACATAGATAATCAAGCATAATCAGGTATATATAAACATAAGGGTACCCATGGAAAGAATTTGGTACCACATTCATGACATAAAGCATAACCAATTGGTGTATCATGATAGTGACCATGAATGAAAAGTATTAGAACATACATGGATGTTCATAGGTAAATATTAACATAAAACATGGTATGTTATGTCAATAAAAAGTGACAAAATATTATAAATGTATTTTTGAAACATTAGCATTAAAACATTTTTGGGTGGTTTTAAGGAAAATATTGAAGGGACATTAAAATAGAAAAGAAGACCATGTTTTATATAAAACCAGAGTTGAACCAAGATAGGTTTTTTAAAAATAATTCTTATTCTATAAATACTATGGTGGATTCAAATATAGTATATATTGAACTTGATATTGGGTTCAAATTTGGTAAGTTCCATTAAAATAGGTTTTCTTATCAGAAAGTTCTAAGGAAAAAATAATTTAAAAACATGTATTTCCCCAAAAAAGATTGATGAAAGGGTATTAATAAATTAATTTTTTACCACAAAACACAGTTTATAATTTGTAAATAAACATATAATATATCTCCTACTGATTAAATATAAGTCTACCCGAAAGAACAACGAAGTTTCAAGTAGAATTTGGTACGGTTTATCATTATGGTATTTGGTATACCTAAGTGGGAACGATGAAAGAGAAAATGGGATTATTATCACATATAAATCATGAGAGAATTATGAGGAATGTTCAAAAACATCCCCCATCATTTGGTTTTACACATAACAAGGCATTGCGTTTAGGAAAATCTTGATTAAGAGAAAAATGGAGAGGATCCATTACCTTTAATGTCGCGGTGTTCATCATTTGTTAGTAATGACATGAATAAAACAATTATGTTTATTAAATACAAAATAAATAACCACACACAAACATGTATATATATATATAATTTATTACAAACCTTTTTGGTTCATATCATACCTTTTTGATTGGTTATATGGTTGGATTTCATTGTTCGGGCTCATTTTCTTACTTGGTTTTGAAGACCCATTTGCATATATTCACGTTTGAAAAAACATTTAAGATGAATTTTGTTGTCTAGAATTGATGTTTTATGTTATTATTTATCATATATGACATTAAAGTCTTATAAAAATTAATTTGGTTTTTTTAGTTATGATGTGTAATTATATAAAACCTTAGTGACAACCGTTTTGGTTAATCGGTGGGTTTGATTACAATGAACATGTTTTCATTTATAACAATATTCCATTAGTAATAAGGGATTAATGAACTTTAACATGGGTATATTACATATATTATATTCTGGTTCAACCATAACACTAATTTTTTCATGACCAGAGTTAAATTTGACAAAAGTAATTGATAAACGGTTGTCCTTTAATGTGTTAAATTTACTCATCTCAAACTGTGTTTTCATTAATTTCAAATAAAAGATGGGGAAATGAGAGATGATAATAAAACATCCCATTAGAATAAACCTTTTAAATTTCATGTATTTTACTGGAATTATCATACTATTTAGGTCATTTTAGGTGAGGAATGAAACAAGGAAATAAAAAAGAACTTAAAATAAATAAAAGAATTTGAAAGAGAAATTTACCTCTTGAGTTTATCTCCTTTGAGAACGACTTAAAGGTAGATGTTTTGGTATTTTTATGTTATTATGGGATGTTGGACATGGGTGAGGATCTTGGGGAGATATTTGTGCAGAAAATTTTCAAGGAATGTGGCTTGAGAGTAGTGAAGAGAAGTGGGAGTGAGGGGGGGTTATATTGGAGGAGGGGAGGGTTTTCATAATTTTTTTAATAATTTTTTTATAAATTTAACTCAACAACATTAATATTTATATTTTCATGACCAATAATAGTAATTAATTCATGGGATTTCAATCCATTTGGGATTTCATCAGATGGTCATCATTAATGAGTCAATAAATCCATTATTTAGCATTTATTGTAAATTTTCGTATTTTACTATTCATCAAAAAATCATGTATTTTAGAAAAATCTCAAAAATTCACCTGAACCATTTTTTTACATGTAGAATCCAAAAAAAACCCATTTTTTAAAACTAAATTTCTAAATTTGATTAATTTAATATTTAATTAAACTCTTAATGTTTTATTACAAAACCAGTTTTAAAACATTCATTTACTTATTCTAAAAAATAGGTTCATCATACCTTCACTTGACTATTATCATTATATTATCATAATTAAGGTTACTATTCATTAGGATATATCACTCTTCATAATGGTATTTTACTATTGATAAGGGTATGTTACTATTAACCAAAATTATGTTTTTGAAATTGGACTCCAACTAACTTACTGATCGAAACTGTGTATGTTAGATTTTTGAAATTTAAATCATTATTGTGATGAATTATAATTAAATGTGATATAGAACATATTATTTCATTATGTTGTTCTTTCATGTGATTATATGAAATATTTATAATAGAGGAATTTCCATTTATAAAACTTCGGGTCGTTACACAATTTTTCAAATTGAATTAGTAAAATGTGAGAAAAATTAGATTTTCCATTCTAAACAAATTTATCAGGACTAAAATATAACCATGGTAATTATTTTATCAATAAATATATAATATCAACCATCTTAAAAAAAATAAGCATTTTGAACCGAAATGTTTTCTCCAATTGATCCAATTCCATTTCAAAATATGATAAACTATATTTTAAATTAAAATATAAAAAGTGTCGAAAAAACTTATTCGTAGAAAAATTAATTATAATTATTATGTTTTTATTGTTTAGTATTGATTAAAAATAAAATTATTGTTGATATGATGATATTTAATTTTAAACATTATCATACATTCATTATGTAAGGCCCCATCCTTAAACATTACTTATTATTGAATTAAATGAATAATTCACATTGAGGATCTTTTCAGGTTTAGATTTTTAGAGAATTAGGACATAAATATTACATCTCAAAGATTACAAAGTAGACACATCTACTCAGCTTCCATTTTTTTACTAAAAAACTCTTGAACAATAGAATCATGTATAGTTCCTTGTTTTAGACAGCCTGACATTTCGTTGATCCCATCCTTGACACTATTCAACTTTATGTCCTGTGAAAACATTTCAAAAACATGGGATGAGCATAAAAATCTTAGTAAGGGTTATAACAGTACAGAATGAAAACATCAGTCCATGTATACATATAAATCAATGAAATCATACTTTACTCATAAAACATAAGCAATTAACCATACCTCGTGAAATCATATGATTTATGCATAACTCAATAGAAATCATAAGGCATAAGGTTACTTGATGCATTTAGAACATTCTTACGTAGGGAGTAACCCTCATTTTTACGTTTGGAATACCAATCACAGTATATTCCCTAAATCTCTTCGTAGAAACCGTAGCGTTTAACCCCTTCATGTTACCCAATGCATTGGAGATCTATATCGGGCTCACCCACCTTTAGTTTATCATGGAACCACCCGTTTTCATAAACAATGCCAAAGAAACAAAACATAATCATAGCACATAACTTAACCATAAAGGAAATATAACATTCCAACATTGAAATAACAATATAACATTTTAAGATATTGAAATAATGAATCCATTCAAAAAAACCTTTTTCATAACCATTTAAAACATTCAGTAAAGAGAATTTTGAATCAAAGTGTCACATACCACCTTAAAGTTTTTAACAACTAAAACCATTAATATCCATATAAATGAATCCTTAAAACCATTTTTAAAACATGGATATTAAAAATAACAAATCATTAAAACATTTAAAGCGATATTATATTAAAAAGGTATTTACCAAAATTAGAGACACTTGAATACCATAATTGAGGAATAACATTTAATCATAACTTTATAATATCATGAGAATAAATGGATTCATGATATAATATTCCAAAGGTTGGTATATACACCACATAATAGTGAATTGGTGCATAACAACAATGAAGTCTCAATAATAATGTAAAATGAGATGAAATCCCTTATAAAGAAGGTATCCTTAAATTAAGGATAAATCAATCTCAAAATTATGTGTGAAAAATATAAATACACCCATTATAAGTGTATATTAAGTGTAAAACAATAAAAGTTAGTTCAAACATATTAAAAGGATTACATATTCAATAACTACATGTTGAACCCAAAGAAATCGAAATTGGGTTAAAAAGGTCCCTTGGTAAAATTCGAGAGCCTATTGGCATCACTTTAAAATTCATAATATTAGTTGATGATAAAGAAAATGGTATCTCATAACGTGGACATAAAAATTACATCAATAAGGATATATATGAATATATCCCAACATAAAAATATGTAAATTAATAGACATAATAAAATAAGTCTTTTTTAAAAGAAGAGTGTGAAAGGTTCCCTTACCGATTTGGGCAACTTTTGAAACGTACACCCCATGAAAGAAGCATCATACAATGAAGATTTAACAACCCAAAAATGAGATTATATCAGAAAAATAGTAAAATAATTGGCAGTACATACCCCACACAAAAGAAAATAGTGGCCAATGTAGCATGAATCTCACGGGAATAAAAAGTGAGATGAAAATCCTCTTATGAAAATTCGGCAACCTAACGGCGCCACATAAAACATCCAAAAATAGATTGATGAGATAAAATAGGGTCTTTCATCATATTAAAAATAAAATTTACAGAAATAGTAATATAAAATAACATCCCCCAACATACGAAAGACGAGATTAAAGTAAGTTTCATAAAAAAGAGTACTTAAAAATAAAGAGAGAGGTAGGATCCCTTACCTCAAGTCCGACTTGCCTTGTCCGTATCATTATATTCCTGAATAGTAATCATTGGTGAATTACTAATTGCTTAATTTCTTCCTTTGACGATTATTATTCAGTTCATATCACATATTATAATGTTATAATAATTGGTTAATAATGTGAGTTCATATCAGATGTTTTTGTCGATGTTTGGTACATGTGTCAAAAATGAACTTCTTTAAAAATGATTGTCCATGTAGTTATAAGTAAATCATCTATATAATAGTTGTAATGATTTAAATATCATATATATATCCAATACATATTCATTTTATACTATTTCGTAACATTTGGAGATAAAAATAAATAAAATACATCGTTTATGGAGATGGTAGGCTGTACGTACGCATGACCACTACTTTCATTTATTTGACATGTTAATGGAATTAAAAATAATTGATAGATATATATATTATAATTCCAGTATAATATATATGTTTTATAGGTCACATATGTTCATTAATTTCATTCCCTATACACTGCATGTATTGCATGAACAAGTCACATCACTTGAGGGGCGGTAGTCCACACTTCCTCATATGAAATTATCGCATTTGCACAACATGCAAAGCATAAAGGTATGTTTTAAATATAAAATACAGAAGCATATAGAAAACATAAATACCATATATATCATATAGAAAATATAGTGACATCATAATGGCCACCATGAAGGGTGTTAAGATAAGATTGAACAATCATCATTTCGTGAGGCAGTGATTCACCATCCACAAAAACAGTATGTTCTTTAACCATTAGACGGAGGTTTGTGTAAGTGTAGATAGAATACATAACATAACAAAATCCTAGTATATTGAAGATACTGGTGTTGTTACAAAATAAAGGAATAAAAAGTGTTTAGGGGTTTGTAGAAGAAAAAATAAAACAAAAGAACTCAAGTGAAGACATTAACTTTAAATCGGGTAGCTCCTCTTAGTTTGATCCAAATGGGTTTATTGAACAGATGACTTCCAAAGGTGAGGATTCAATGATGAATATAGGGATTTTGAGAGATGAAATGGGCAGTTTTTGGCTGAGCCAAAGGCTTTAGAGGTGTGGGTAAGGTGGTAGAGGTGGGGGCCTTTTATAAGAGAAGAGGAGGGGCACTCTTAGAAAGTTATACAATATTACATTATTATAAAATGTTTTTCAGATATTAAAGGTCCCAAAAGTATATATTTCAAGGATATGGTGAAATGGTTTAGAAAACCACCCATCTAATAGGTTTGTGATAAGTGTAAGACTTAGATTTCACCAAATCTTCTATTTTTATTTAAATCGTTCATTTATGAGGTAATCACTACATCATCACGGTGTCATAAATAAAATAATTTATTTAATGTCTAAAAATTATAAAACAAATATAAAGATGTAGGAAATATTTTTATCTTTCCAATGAATGTTTATAGTCTAATATTTCGTTTATTTAGACAAAAGTAAATTTTTTTTACATAGATGTTACATACTTTGGTTACATTTTCCTTTTTTAAAACAAATATTATAAAATGTCAGTATCACACTAAAGTGATTTCATGGGGTCCCAAGGTTGGAAGAAGGTATCCCATGGTCGTCTATGACACTACCAATAGAATTAGGACACATTTTGGGGTCATTTTATATTTTTATGATATTATTTTCTTACCCTTAATTACCCGATTACTAATTAAACACGATAATTAAAGATAATTACCGTTGTTACTATTCATAATGTCCAAAACAAAAGAGTCTTAATTAAATAATTTGGACCTTAATATTCCTAATATGTAATCCATTTCATCAAATTAAAAACACATAAATTGTATTAATTATTTTTAAAGTAAATCCCATTGTCAAAACAAAAGACGGGTTTTTAAGTAGTAAAATATATCAAAAGATTGACTTGTTTTTACATCCAATTGAAAAGTGAAATTACTTCCAATGAAAAACATTGTATTAAGTGATAAAAACATAATTCAAGTATACTTTTAAAAAAATTAAAATTACAATCTACATATATAAATAAATTGGATGAAAAGGCAGTTTTTTATTAAAAATTGTATTTTTCACTATTCATTTAAAAAAGCATTATCCTAAAAATACAAAACATTAACCCTAATATATATTCGATATTTAAAATTCATATATTATGTCCATTTTAACAAATTCAACAAATAGAATTTTCACTAATAAATCATATAGTTAATTCCCGATGTCAAATGAAATAGCGGGTTTTTTGGAAACAATATCTATGAAATGATTGGCACTTGTTTATGTCCATTCTCAAAGTGAAATTAATTATAATGACCACCATTGAATTAAATTGTAAAAATAAATTCTAATTAAACTTCAAAAACAATTAAAAAGATTATCTATCCATATATATAAATTAGATGAAAAAGCAGTTTTGATGTAAAATGCAATATTTTTTACTATTCATTAAAAAGAATGAACATTGTCAGAAACATACAAAAAATTTAACCGAAGTAAATTTCAATATCCCAATCATAAAGAATAAGTTTATTTTGACAAATAGAGCATATAAAATTTTCAAGAGTTATATTTAAACAAGGTGCTCCATCAAAATGCGGTAAAACAATTTTTTAAAAATCTTAGAGTATTTATTCTTAAAATTGGATTCATTTGGATTTTAAGCCTCTAAAATTTATTGGATAAATGTAAAAATATTTGAAAAACATATTCAATAATTTTGTAGTTATTTATGTTCATTCCCTCCATTACAACGGCTAGACGTTAACTATTATAATATTATAATATTATTAGTGTGCAACGTAAGATTTCAAACAAACTCGGTGTTGTGTATTGGGTACGCCATCGAGCATAGAATTACCTTTAAAGTAGTATTAACATTTTATTAACAAATATTGATAAAAATTAGAATTTAATATTATTTATTTACCTGGGATGTTACATCCTTCCCCCTTTTTGAGAATTGTGTCCTCGCAATTTCAAAAATGGGCTTGGAAACATCATTGAAAGTCCCACATCGGAACAAGAGTCAGTAAAACTATCACTTTAAAAGAATGATAGAGAAGTAAAAAGGTCACCCAAGTTAAACTATACTAGGATTACAAGTATGAAAATATGGATATGGAGGGAAAAAAAAGGGTCATGTTCTGATGGAGAGTGATAGTAAACATTTCTAGGAGAAAGTTAACCACAAGAAAATCACAAACATGAGATTGGTTAAACGGTATTCGATTCCCCAGAAAGAAAATTTAACATACAACATTTTTTTTTAAGTTACTCTTAATTGAGGAATTTATTTTTGAGCTTAACTAAATCATAATGAAACATACTTACTTGTCACGTAGGCTTTCAACTTTTACTAGATTCCATAATCAAACTCTATTTTCTTTAAAAGATGAGTATTTATAAAGACTTGTTCACATTAAGAGTATTATAATCAACTACTTGTGAATCTTCTAATAAAAAAAAGAGTAAAATATATTTCCCATGTCTTTAGTTATCAACTAAAACCAAACCAAAAAGTTTAGTACGAGATCAGATAATACCCAAAAAAAGATATTTTTTTACAAAAATAAAAACTACTCCTAATCTCTAAAATTTTCCAAACAAAACCCAAAGTTCAACAAATACTATTCAATAAACAATTTGTCCATAAAATTCTTTAAAGTAAACCCAACTAAGATTAAAACCCATATATTTTAAGGATTTAATCACAGAGTCTCCCAAGATACAAATTAACATTTATCTCCAAATAACATTAGTTTCTCTTAAAGTCTCATACTGAAAAGTAATTAACCTAATCACATATCTTCCATGATAGGATAATAATTTCTATAGATAACCCAAAATCAACTTACTCTTTATTCCTAAAATCATCTAACTAAAAAAATAATTATTCAATCTAACCTGGGACTTCATGTAGTCCAGTGGTAGGCGATAAATACTAGTCGCACTTTGGTTATGGGTTCAATTCCCGCAGCTTTGTCCGACGCGACGGGTTGTCACACGGTCTGCGTGTTGTCCTTTTTCCAAAACTATATAATTCTTAAAACATTCCCCAAAATGAGATAAAATCTTCAAAAATAACAATAATATAATTTAACCTCATGTTTTTCTCATGTCGTTCATATTCCATCATAACGTATAGTAACCCATAATTACCTCCAAAGTAAGGATCATATAAACCATAATGGTTACCTTTATAATTATTACCTGAACTTCCATGTCATGTTAGTTCTCTCATAAATGATGCATTAGAGATCTCAACAAGGTTCAAGTGGTTGATCATGACTCCTAATAGTTGGTTTTTAATAACCATGAGATTTCTCATTGAATCCCCCATTTCATCCAGTCTCTTAATCAGAGAACCACCACAGTTTCCTTCAAACCCATTATCACTATGGTGCCTTCTAGATCCATCCATTTAATATTACAAGAAATGTCAGTGTGAGTATATCAAACAAATCATTATGTACTAAAGAGGAAGATAAACAATAATATATACTTGTCCAAGTTATCTCAAACTCATTTTATCCTTCAAAAATAACAATGACTCTATCTAATATAATAACCATTGTGGTTATACACAACTTGTCACTTAACACTCTGACCTCTAAAGTTATCTAAACTGTCCTCTAATACCAACTGTAAGGACCCGACCTTAAACATTACTTATTATTTAATTAAATGAATAATTCAAATTGAGGATCTTTTCAGGTTTAGAGTTTTCAAGAATTAGGAAATAACTATTACATCTCAAAGATTAAAAAGTAGACACATCTACTAAACTTCAATTTTTCTTCACAAATAAAACTCTTGAACAAAAGAGTCATGTCTAGTTTCTTGTTTTAGATAGCCTGACATTTCCTTGATCCAATCCTTGACCCTATTCAACTTTATGTCCTGTGAAAACATTTCAAAAACATGGGATGAGCATAAAAATCTCAGTAAGGGTTATAAAAGTATGGAAAGAAATCATCAGTCCATGTATACATAAGAATCAATAAAATCATACTTTACTCATAAAACATAAGTAATTTAATATACCTCATGAAATCATAAGATTTATGCATAACTCAATAGAAATCATAATGAATAGAGGTAACTTGATGCATTTATAACATTCTTACATAGGGTGTAACCCTCATGGTTACATTTGGAATACCCATCACACTATATTCCCTAAATCTCTTCAGAGAAAACATAGCATTTAACCCCTTCGTGTTACCCAATGCATTGTAGAGCTATATCGGGCTCACCCGCCCTTATTTTATCACAGAACCACCATTTTTCATAAACAATGCCAATGAAAAAAACATTATAATAGCACATAACATAACCATAAAGGAAAGATAAAATTCCCACATTGAAATAACAATATAACATTTTAAGCTATTGAAATAATGAATCCATTAAAAAACCATTTTCAAAACCATTTAAAACATTCAATAAAGAGATTTTTGAATAAAAGTGTCCCATACCATCTTGAAGCTTTTAACATTTTAAACCATTAATATCCATATAAATAAATCCTAAAAACCATTTTGAAAACATTGATATTAATAAGAACAAGTCATTAAAACATTTAAAGAGATATTTTATTAAAATTGTTTTTACCAAAATTAGAGACACTTGAATACAATAATTGAGTATTAACATTTAATCAGAACTTTATAATATCATGAGAATAAATGGATTCATGATATAATATTCCAAAGGACAGTATATACACCATATAAGAGTTAATTGGTTCATAACAACAATGAAGTCTCAATAGAAATGTAAAATGAGATGAAATCCCTTATAAAGAATATATCCTTAAATTAAGGATAAATCAATCTCAAAATTATGTGTGACAAATATAAATACACCAAATATAAGTGGATATTAATTGTAAAAAAATCAAAGTTCATTCACGCATATTCAAATGATGAAATATTCAATAAATACAAGTCGAACCCAAAGAAATCGAAATTGGGTTAAAAAGATCCCTAGGTAAAATTCGACAGCCTAACGTCGTCACTTTAAAATTCATAAAATTAATTTATGAGAGAGAAAATGGGATATCATCACTTGGACATAAAATTTACATCAATAAGGATATATAAGAACATATCCCAAAATAAAAAGATGTAAATTAAAAGACATAATAAAATAAGTCTTTTTAAAAGAGGAGTGTGAAAGGTTCCCGTACCAATTTGGGCAACTTTAGAAACATACACCCCATGAAATAAGGGTCGTAAAATGAAGATGTAACTACCCATAAATGAGATTATATCATACAAATAGTAAAATAATGGGCAGTACATACACCACACAAAAGGAAATAGTGGCCAATGTAGCATGAATCTCACGGGAATAAAAAGTGAGATGAAAATCCCCTTATGAAAATTCGACAGCCTAACGGTGCGACATAAATCATCCAAAAATGGATTGATGAGACAAAATAGGGTCTCTAATCATATTAATATAAAATCTAAAGCAAGAGTAATATAATATAACATCCCCCAACATAATAAATATGAGCTTAAAGTAAGTTACATAAAAATAGTACTTAAAAAGAAAGAGAGAGGTAGGATACCTTAACTCAAGTCTGAATTTCCTTGTTCGTATCTTTATATTCCATAATAATAAACTTTGGTTAATTTAGAATTTCCTAATTTACTCCTTTTATTATTATTATTCATTTCATATCACATATTATAATGTTATAATAATTGGTTAATAATGTGAGTTCATATCATACGTTTTTGTTGATGTTTGGTACGTGAGTCAAAAAATGAAATTGTTTGAAAATGATAGTCCATGTAGTTATAAGTAAATCATATCCAGAATAGTATTAATGATTTAAATATCATATATATACAGTAAGAATTAATTTTATACTATTCCATAACATTTGGGGATAAAAAGAAATGAAATGCACCGTTCATGGAGACGGTAGGCCGTACATATGCATGAACGCTACTTTCATTTATTTTACATATTAATGGATTTAAAAATAATTGATAAATATATATATTATAATTAAAGTATAATATATATGTTTTATAGGTCACATATGTTAAGTAATTTCATCCCTTATACATTCCATGTATTGCATGAACGAGTCACATCACTTGAGGGGGCGGTAGTCCACACTTCCTCTTATGAAATTATCGCATTTGCACAACAAGGAAAGCATAAAGGTATGTTCTAAATATAAAATATAGAAGCATATGGAAAACATAAATACCATATATGTCATATATAAAATACAATGAAATCATAATGGCCATCATGAAAGGTGTTAAGAGAAGATTGAACGATCATCTTTTCGTGAGGCCGTGATTCGCCATCCATAGAAACAGTATGTTCTTTAACCATTAGAAGAAGGTGTCTATATGTGTAGCTCTAATCCTTCACATAACAACATCCTAGTATATTGAATATAATTGTTTTGTTACAAAATAAAGGAATAAATATATTTTAGGGGTTTGTAGAAGCAAAAATAAAATAAAAGAACACAAGTGAAGACATTACCTTTAAATCGGGTAACGCTTATTGGTTTGAACCAAAAGGGTTTCTTGAAGATCATTCTGCCAAAGGTGAGGCTTCAATGATGAAGAGAGTGATTTGGAGAGATGAAATGGGAAGGGTTTGTTCGAGTCAAATTCATTAGAGGTGTGGGTAACGTGGTAGTGGTGGGGGCCTTTTATAAGAGAAGAGGATGGGTACTATTGGAAAGTTCTAAAATATTACATTATTATAAAATGCTTTTTGGATTTTAAAGGTCCCAAAAGAATATATTTCGAGGATAAGGTGATCATCTTTCTAAATACACCCATCCAATAGGTTTTTGACAAGTTTATGACTTAGATTTCACCCTATCTTCTCCTTTTATTTAAATCATTCATTTATGAGGTAATCACTACATCATCACGGTGTCATAAATAAAAGAATTTATTTAATGTCTAAAAATTATAAAACAAATATAAAGATGTAGGAAATATTTTTATATTTACAATTACTATTTATAGTCTAAGATATAGTTTATGTATACAAAAGTAATATAATTTTACTTAGGTGTTACGTACTTTGGTTACATTTTCCATTCTTTAAAGAAAATATGATAAAAGGTCACTATCACACTAAAGAGATTCCATGGGGTCACAATGTTGGAAAAAGGTATCCCATGGTCGGCCATGAAACCAAAAATATAATTAGGACACATGTTGGGGTCATTTTATATTTTTATGATATTATTTTCTTACCCTTAATTACCCGATTACTAATTAAACACGATAATTAATGATAATTGTCGGCGTTACTATTCATAATGCCCAAAAACAAAAGAGTCTTAATTAAATAATTTGGACCTTATGATTAAAAATATTGAATCCATTTTATCAAATTCAAAACACATAAATTGTATTAATTAATGTAAATGTAAATCTCGTTGCCAAAACAAAAGATGGGTTTTTATGAAGTAAAGTTTATCAAAAGATTGACTTTTTTTACATCCAACTGGAAAGTGAAATTACTTCCAATGAACAACATTGTATAAAGTGATAAAATAAAATTCAATTATACTTTAAATACAATTAAAATGACAATATAAATATATAAATAAATAGGATGAAAAGGCAGTTTTGAATTAAAAACTGTATTTTTCACTATTCATTAAAAAAAGCATTCTCAGAAAAATACCAACAATTAACCCTAAGCTATATTTGATATTTCAAATTCAGAAATGACGACCATTTTAAAAAATTAAAAAAATTAGAATTTTTATTGATAAATCATATAGTTTATTCCCGCTATCAAAACAAATAGCGGGTTTTTTGGAAGCAATATCTATGAAATGTTTGGCATTGTTTTTGTCCATTCTCCAAGTGAAATTAATTCTAATGACCACCATTGAATTAAATTGTAAACATATATTGTAATTAAAATTTATAACCAATTAATATGATAATCTATCCATATAATTAAATTATATGAAAAAGAAATTTTGATGTAAAATGCAATATTTTTCATTATTCATTAAAAATAATGAACATTGTCAGAAACATACCAAAAATTTAACCGAACAAAATTTCAATATCCCAATAATAAAGAATAAGTATATTTTGAAAAATAGATCTTATAAAAGTGTAAAAAGTTATATTTAAAAATGGTTTTCCATCAAAAGGCGGTAAAATAGTCTTTCAAAAATATTAGAGTATTTATTCTTAAAATTGGATTCATTTGGATTTTAAGCTTCTAACATTTATTGGATAAATGTAAAAATATTTGACAAACATAAGTAATCATTTTGTAGTTATTTCTGTTCATTCCCTCCATTACAACGGCTAGGCATTAACTATTATAATATTTTTATATTATTAGTGTGCAACGTAAGATTTCAAAGAAACTCGTTGTTGCGTATTGGGTACGCCATCGAGCATTGCATTCCATTTAAAGTAGTATTAACATTTTATTAAAAAATATTGATAAAAATTAGAATGTAATATTATTTATTTACCTGGTATGTTACACATTATTTTAAAATAGATCAATTTAATTAAAATAAAAAAAAATCCTTCGAAAATTTTTCGTGAATCGAAAAAAAATTTGTAAGTTGTAGCTAATATTTATCATGGAAATAAAATTTTGTCCCTGAAATGGAATTGATCACACTACATAATTAAATATTTTGTAATACAAATATTTAAATAATTTTATATGATACAATCTTGATAACTGATGAAGGATAATTTTAATAAATTTTAAATAAAAATTAGGAAGCATGGATCTCAAAGAATAAAATAAATTTATTAGTTTAATTGTAATCCCTATTGGATATATGTTATCTTAATTTGTTATATATATTTTCAATATATTATAATTAAACCAATGTTTGGGTGTAATATAACCAATTTTATAGCACATGATAAATAAAATTTAAAAATTATATATTTTTATATATTTTATTTTATTTGTTATTTGTATATATAAATTGAATCTTATCTGGGAAGAAGTATTAAAAATGGAAATAATTTTATAAAACAATGGAGCCCTTGATGATGAATTCATTTTTTAACACACTTCATCTTGAGCTAATTACTTTTCATCATAGGATTATATGTAAAATACTATCTTTTGGGCTGTTGTAACGTTATTTTTATATCCTAATAGACGATGTGTTCATATATATATATATATATAATTATTTATTTTTATTTATATATACATTATATAATTTCATTAATTTAACATTTTCACACTAATTCAACACATATATTTCAATGGTTATATAATTTCATAGGGTTACTTTTTGATTAGTGTATTTTAAGATTGGTATTGAACATAATATATTTTTAGGGAAACTACATCATATAATATTTGTTCTTTACA
This sequence comes from Viscum album, assembly GCA_963277665.1. Lineage (NCBI taxonomy): Eukaryota > Viridiplantae > Streptophyta > Magnoliopsida > Santalales > Viscaceae > Viscum > Viscum album. Next base: position 1,488,604,162 of record OY728129.1, read on the forward strand.
TTATACCTCCTTATATAATTTACACCCATGATGTTTTAATTATTTATAACTAATGGAATAATTTACGTAGTCTACAAGATAGTAATAACTCGAGATTCAAATTTCTAATGTTGTTTCATCCCCATTATCCATGGTTTGACTACGGAAATTATATTTTCCCTCATACTAGAAACATATCTAGTGTCGAGTTTTTATATAACATTTTTTTATAAATAACATAATATAATGGGATTAATTTTCCATAGGGAGGTAATAGACATATTTTAATTTTTTGGATACCATGTGTATGTTTTTTGACGTGATTTTCTAATATTATGAATTTATCATTTTCAAAAAAAAAATCCAATTCATGCCTTATATAAAAACAATTCACTCAAATAAGGTTACATTTATTTAGAATTTAAATTCCTATAAACATCAAGTTGGTAGGGGTCATATACATGGGATAAAATTACTATAACACTGGGTTTGATTATAACTAATTCACCATCTAGTTGATTTGGTGGCTATTTCATATTCATATAAAACATACTACCTATAATGGAGTTGGTTGAACAATACACAATTAAATTGCTTTTAGTTCTTATTTAGAAGATTAGAGTCCTTCACCCTACATCATTTTTTTAGCATACAGAAATTGTTCATATTGCATAAGCATTCCCTTATTACCCTTGTATTGTATATTTTTGATTCCTATCATCCTCACTACCCATTGATGAGGTATTGATTTCAAGGGTGGCCACATTTCCCACATTTTTCACATTTATGTATTAGTGGTACTTATAGAAAAAAAATATTTCCATTCATAGTTTCCACTCAACTCTTATCTTCTCTATGATATTTTTTTATATTACCTCCCTTCATACACATAAAACTTCTCTAAATTCATTCATTTAATTCCCCTTAGAAATTATTTCCACATTTTTGACATGAACAAAATATAATATTTTTCCATCGTCGTCTTTATCCTAAAAAAATCCATGAGAATATATATTTATCTTCTTTGGTTTTTTTGGAAACCAAATTAAATCCATCTTTTTAATCATGAATATTGAAATCAAGACACTCGTGATCAAAATATTCCTCACTATAACTCTAGTATTATTAGGATGGTCATTTGAAGAATCTCTATATTTCTGTGGAATCCATTATTTACCAGATTCGTTGTAGAACAAGAATTAATTAACCCAACTGTGTTAATATAATGTTACTAACCAAAACATATCACTAGAGAGTAAATAAATTTTTTTAAAATATTATACTCACTAATCAATTATAGGATTGAGGTTTGATTAAATGTTCAACTTGCCTTTTGGTGTGATTACCCTATGTGCATATGTTTTGTAGCTACATCCACTTATAAGTATCTTAAAATGGATGTAATTTTATATAGAACCCAATCAGATGTAATTCACCAAAACATTGTGATGTTAATTGTTTTCTTAGACTTATCCCATTAACTTATCAATTTTTATTTCAGTGAATTTCTCTTATCATATTCCCCAAATAAATGTATTAATACTCAAAAATAATTAAATTGTTCTCTAATAACAATAGTACTTTCTCAGGATAATAAGAAATTATTTTAAAACACATATATATTTTAAACATTACATATCACAAAAATAATGGCATAATTCCATGACTGGAATGTGTAGGGTCATTGAATACTAGCCTTATATGAAAATTATTTTAGCACCACGTGATCCTTTTTATTTAATTGATCCATAATATAATATTATCTATAATTATTTTATGTGAAACTCATAATAATATTTTTGAAAATGGAAACATAATATTTTATTCAGCTCAATCTCTCTTTATGTTTACTTTTAATTGATAACAATCAAAGATAACAAGTAACCCTTTGATGAACAAATGGGTGTAATCACAATACATAATAAAATTATTCCTAACAATGCATAGATCATACATCATAGCATTAGTGATAGAAAAAATAAATAAATAAATAAAATATAGGGAGGAATCATGAGTCAATTATCAAGGACCAAGAGAGAAATTCTAATTTATAATGAATATCCTTGAAATATGTTTTAAAAATTCATATAGGTAAACATTATTATCATTAATCAGAAACATCCACCCATGTTTGTGATGTAATTTAATTGTACCTGTTCAGACATCACCTTCTTGATTCACACACATTCACCAACTCTAGTAAAAACAATGTAGTGCATATGTAATCATATCTCATGAGATTTAAACATTTAACAATTTTTTTGAGGATTTTTTAAGACCTCACTTATCATTAATCCATTCTTATGAGTTACATTTGAAAATAATTAACCTACAAAATCACAATGATGTAGTGGATATAAAACAGGACAACTAAAAAAATAATATGAATCTCATTAATTTTTTATATAATAGAGAAAACCGTGAAATAAATTGAGTTTCATTTCATATTTAAATAGAACCGTGTAATGAAATCATCAATAATTATAAAACGATAGACCCATGAAAAAAGAAATTGGTATCCAATTCCATAATGTGTCATTCTTAGTAAATTCCCTTCAATATGATAAAAATTAAATTAGTATTACCACCATTTTGATAAAGGGTAAATTTTTTATTCGATATTTTTTTCAATAAATCGATGTATAGAATCTATTTGAACACCCTTTAATAAAAGAAATAGAAAATAGGGTATTCCCATAGAAAATTAAGTGGAAGAAAAGTTATACCTATACATAGTGGATGGTTTGAAGAGTCCAATGAGGTTATGCGTCATATATTTTATTGAAAATAACATTAAATAATATATATATATATATATATATATTCAGAAAAAATATATTTTATGGTAAAAAATTTATATTATTTTAAATCTAATTTATATACCTTTTCATTACTAACTTTTTTGAATAAATAAGAAAATTAATTTCTTACATTTATAGATAACTTATTTGAAAAAATAATATCATTTACAAAATCAAAATATCATAATTTTATTAGTGTAAATTTTTATGAAATTTATGAAGAGATTAATTTTTTTTTAATAGTGGAGAATAATAATTTTTAATAAAATCTGTCTCTTTATTTAAATCATTTATTAGGTTCAATATTGGATTATTATTTTATTGTAAATATATTTGTATTATGTTTTATTAATTTTATTATGGTAATTGGCTTCAATTTAATGTTAAATAGTTATATAAAAATACGATTTAGTTAAGAAAACATTTTCTCTGGAAAAAACTTCTTGTTGTCACGTTTACAACATTAATTTTAAATTAAATGATTTCATTTATAAGAATTTAATTTGATAAAATTTATTAAATATTTTAAATTATCTTAATTAATATTATGTAAAAATTTCAACTTATTTTTTCATAATTTATAGTAAAAATTAGTTATTACCATTATGGTAAAAACATGTTTATCGGGGTTTAATATATACCAAAAAGTGTATGAATGACGTAAAACATGTCTACATTCAATATTCTAGATATATTTATATCTTATATTATATAATATGTTTCAATGGTATATTTTTTGATCCATTTTTTCTAAATAGAACATAATTCAATGTTATTTATTTCTAACTTTCCAAATTGGTCAAATCCCCTATATATATAATGACAACCCCTAAACTCTACATTCCACACTGAAAGCGAATTTTTCATACCACACCATCCCAAATACATTACTTAAATCGCACCAACTAAACTACATTCCAATTTGTATCAAAATTCCATCTTAATATAGATTTAGTTATAAACCCAAAGAGATTCTCTAAAGAAGATGTACCGTTCATAACCATGGGATTTGACTTAATTTCTTCTTCTTCCTCGATCAAATAATATTCAACCAAGATAAAATAATTTAACCTGTATCTTCCATATATTTATATTTTATTACTTTATTTTAAAAGTGTATATCAATATTCTCTTCAAAAAATTGGAAAAAATGGTTATTCGTCTGTCTGACAGACAACAGCCTTCGGAACTAATGTAATTTTTTTTCCATCACCACCAGACACTGATAGATTTAATGTATTTACATGATATTTTTGAAATAATAATTATTCATTAAATTTAATATCATATCTAACTTCATACAATTAAATTCATTTGGAAATGATAACTTTTCTTATAAGTATGTGTAACTCCTTAACCATAGTTACCCAGAGTTGGTGCATTATTTCATATCATTGGAATGATCCCAATAGATCATGTCCCAAAAGGCCGATTATTTTAGTAGCATTAGAAGTACTATATTAATACATAAGTATTACACAGCATCATTAAATAAAGAAAAACCAAATTGTGTCCCCTTTGAACACACTCATATCCCTTAGACTACTCTGGTAGGTTAATCATGATATACTTCTTCACAACCTATAAAAAATAAAACATAGTAACGGATGAGCTTAGATTATTAGTAGGGATAACAATATAGAAGAAACATTCATAAATAAGCATAAAAATTTAATGAAATGTATAAGTCTAAAACAGAATCCTTTTAAACATAATTTTGAGCATAATATGGAAAATATAAATCAAATAATGCAATTTACTTATTCGCATGGAAATTCTACTAGTCCATAAATTTCATGTAATATCAATAGCTAATTTCATTATGATGGAATTCATATTTCCTGTCATCATTACCACATAGTCAAGGCATCATGCCAAAAATAAAAATAATATTTTTCAAGGCCTTGTTAAAAGACAATATTTTGTATCATGAGACCTACCGATGAATTGAGAAGTTATAGTGGGGTCCACATATCCCTTAATATGTCCGATGCATTTCTCATATGAGAAGGTTGAAACATAATCTAAATATTTTTAATTAAACTAGCATATGAAATGTCAATATTTTAACCACAAATCATGCATTTTATAAAAATATCACATCCACAGTCAAACATAAGTCATTTAATACAATAAAGAAGATTGTATTATAAAAAATTAACCTAAATTGAGAATATTTAAGGATATTGACATATATGAGAATAATCATCAAAACAATATGAGAGAAATGTCTCACTTTTTCTTGAAAACATTTAAAAGTCGCACTATTTATAAAGAAGCCATTTAATATAGATTTTTGAATCAAAGAGTCCCATACCAATTTGTATCTTTTATAAGGAATTTAAAATTTAAAAACATTTATTTCCATATAAATAAATTATGTAAACCAATTTTAATACATGTACATTAATGAGAAATATTTAGAAGATTAAGTCTTTAAAACAATTAAAATGATATTTTAGTTATATTTCTTAACCAAATGAGAGATGATTGATAACCAATAATTGAGATAATATATAGTTTATAATATCATGAGAATAAAGGGATCCATGGTATACTGTGTCAAAGTACTGTACATATACAATATAAAAGTGAATTGAATTATAACAACAAATAAGACTCAATGGAATGTAAATTGAGACGAAATCCCTTATAATGATTGTTTCCTTAGGTTAAATATTAATCAATGAAATAATTGTGTGTGAAAAATATAAATACAGTTAATATTATTGGATTTTTGGGGTATATAAATTAGATGACATTCACTCATATTCTATTAAAAACAACACTAATGACATGGATGTGTAACTCAATGAATTGAAATTGAATTAAAATTACTCTTATCAAGTTCATATCAATGAGAAAAAAATTTATCAATGGAGTGATTATGTTTATCAAAAGTATATCCACACAATGTGGAGTGGGAATTATTACACAAATAAATAAATCATGATTTCACACATAATTTTGGAGTAAAATAATCAATGAAGTTTGTGTAAAACCCAATGATTGGAAATGGAAAATAGAAATCCCCTAAACAGTTTGGTAATTAACGAAACATACACCCCATGAAAGAAGGATCATACAATTAAGATGTAAATACCCATAAATTATAGTATGTTACAGTATGAATATAATCATGAGTAGTACAAACACTACATAAAAGGAAATTATGGCCAATATAGAATTAATCTCAGGGGAATATAAAGTGATATAAAAACCCCTTACCTTGTACTTTCCTTAGTTGAGGGTATGTTAACCTCCTTTATAGTGGTGAAATAATTTTTATTAAATTATATATGAACAATATACAAAAATATGATAATATATTTGATCTTTTATGATAGATTTGTTAATAATACATCAGTAGTATCATTGTTTCGAGTGTTAACTGATTCGTTTTTCATTATATGTTTTGTTACCAATGTTATGCTTTTTGTGGATAGGATGTATTTGATTCATGTCATAAATGATATTATGTTCTTAAATATTTTTATTTTAATCATAAAATGATATTTATTCTTGAATGGTTATGATGAGTAATTAATATTGTCATGTTCGTGGAGATGGTAATCCGTACGTACGCACGAGTGAAAATAACATTCTATTAATGGGGAAATAGGTTTTAATTGGATTGTATATAATAAATAAATTTTAATTAACATGTAAAATTTATTAGTTAAATCAATTATACTCAGTATTATAACCATAAAAAATAATTATGTTTTGAATAACAAACTACACCGCGACATGGGGACAGTAAGTTGTACATATGCACGTATGGTGACTTTGTCATTCCTAGAACATATAGAAAAATTAGTACGGTTGTACCATATTTATAATAACATAATAGTATTTTTAATGTACTTTTGTTATAATTTTGGTAGGAAAACAACAAACAAATAAAACGTGGGAGAAGAAAATAACATTGAAAGAGGTAATGAAATTATTACCTCTTCTTCAAGTTCTTCCTTTGATTTGATCAAAATTTCACCCTAGGTTTTCTTTCTGATAAAAGTAATGCATCTATGTTTAAGTTAGGTTAGTTGGGAGGATATTTGAGTAGGGTTTTGCTAAGACAAATGGCTCTAGAGGTGTGATTTTGAGATAAGGGAAGTACCCTTTTACAAGAGTGGTGAGGGTCACTTTAGGAAAACCATGAAATATTATTTTATTATAAAATAATATTCATTTTATAAGGGCTCAAAAAGGATTTATTTTGATTCTAAGAAGGGTCTGGTTAAAAACCCTCTTAACCAATAGGTTTATTATAGGTTTAGGGAACCATATCAACATTATCTTTTATATTTATCTTTTGGATAAATAGTTTAACATTTACAATGTCTCCTTGTATTTTTATATTATATGGTTAATAATCATACTATAAAATGCCCCGAGAACCCCATGTGGTTCATTAATGGCATATCTATTATTATATAAGTCCTATGGCTGATCCTTATATTTTTAATAATATTATATAACTTAATAATATAGTATTTTTAAAATAATTCATTTTTTCAATTTTGACATTATTTAGTATTCAGTTTTTTTGAATGTCTTAACAATCTTAATTCTTAGAAATATTTTTTTAATCAACCCAAACATGTAATATTTACCTAAAAAAGTTTTGGAATGTATCAAAAGTTCCAATTTACATTTATTTTAATATTTATAGCATCAATTATTTTAAGCTTTCATTAATAAGGATATTACTTCATCATCAATATGTCATAAATAATGTTAATTATTTAATGCCTAAAAATTATAAATAAAAAACAAGGATGTTGGATATCTTTTTAGATTTATAATTAATAGTTATAGTTGAAATTATCTTATGTAAAACTCTATATTAAATTTTTTTTATTAAATTTTGAATTTAACACTTTCAAATATTCTTAAAGTAAAACAATAATAAATGTCCTAATCTAATCCGTGTGGACCAAAAGGATAATATTTTATTCATATGGTTGATTTTAGTATAAATAAATTATCCAATAGAATTAGAACATGTTTTCGGGTAATTATAATAACTTTTTTACCTTTAATTTCCATATTTACTTCTAACTGTGGTAAAAGATAGTCAAAATATACTATTTACCAAAAATATTTTTCATCTTATTGAACTAAATTTGAATTAGTAATATCAACTGTGTATCTCAGATTTTTGAAATCCATCTCATAGAAGTGGTAAATTTTTGTTTTAGGAAAATTTTCCAATGCTCCTAGAATGTTAGTTAAAGATGGTAAAAAGCTCAATTAAATTTTATATACCAAATATTATTATAAAATTAAATCAATGAATTACATTGACCATATATATGTATTATGTATATATTTTTACCTAATATAAATTAAAAAAAATAAAAAATTATTTAAATAAAAGACGATTTTAAATAATAACACAGAGTTTTTCTCTATTCATCAAAAATAGAATGTTTTCATAAAAATACCAAAAATTCACCCATATCTTATTTTGATATTATAAATCCAAAAATTAAGTCAATTTTGAAAAATAAAATTTATAAAATTTAAAAAAAGGGTATTAAAATTCATAAGGGTTTGTTTGATTGGACGTAGTGTCCTTTAACTCAGCGGTGCATACATCGCATGCTATTATATGATTCATAGAGAAGCGTATCATGGAATTTGGGGGTGTTACATTCATTCCACCTTCAAAAAATTGGGTCCTCGCAATATTATATTTTTCTTTGGAAATAATAGAAAATACATTTTTGGAAAACCCAATCGAAAATAAGGTTAATAAAATTTATTTTGAATAAGAGGGAAAGGGAAATGAAAGAATCAACACCAAATTTTGATTTCTAATAGGAGAGAAATTATGGAAATTATTATTGGAGAAAAAACAAAAATATTTATAGGGAGTGATTGAGGTCATCAATCACAAAACTTTGAATGGAAAATTGGGGGCCTCAAAGCCATAAATCTATAATGAATAACGTAAGGTATTAGGATAACACTTTTTTGGATTTTAGATCGTTTCTGAATGGTTGAAAAATTAACACCATCATTGAATAAAAAAATTACCTGATACGTAGAGTTCCATCCTTTAACTTGTTTATACAACAAAGTCATATTTCAGTCAAAACTATGAGTATTCAAGATGACTTGGTCACAACTAAAGCTCTAGAATCTAATTATAGAGAATCACATAATCCACAATGTATGAACTAAATATTTCCCTTGTCTTTGGTGATTATTCAAAACCAAAATGGTCAGTACAGGATCAGATGATCCCCAAAAAGGATAATCCTTTAGAGAACGAAATACTAATCGTAATTTATAAAATTAAACAAAAAATACCCAAAGATCAGTAGATACGATTCAAAAAATAGTTGTCCTTAAAATCCTTCAATATAATCAAATCAATGATTCAATCCCAAAATTCAGAAGAATTTTATTGTCTAGTCTTCCACGTTAAATTGTTTCTCCAAATAACATTGATTACTCTCAAACCCTTAAATCCCATAAAAACCAATAAAGATAATAAAAACCCCACAAAAACCCATTAAACCCCCAAAAAACACTAAAAATCCGAAAAACCTTCAAAAACCCTAAAAACCCTAAAAAATACTAAAAACCATAAAAACCCTAAAAACCATAAAATAACCCTAAAACCCCTAAAAACCCTAAAACCCCTAAAACATTAAAATCCAAAACATAATAACAAATTTTTTATGATAGGTTCATCATTAAAATAAATAAATGAAACCTCTATAAATCCACAATAAAAACATAGATAAAAATCCACAATTGATCCTTAAAATAAATCCCATAGTATTATATTTCCATTAGGCATATAGTGTTCCAAACAGAGCAAACATCTTCCAAAATTATATTTATCACTTAATCACCAAATAATTTTCTTACATTGATGATATGCTTTTGAAAAAGTATAAGAACACAAATCAACTTATTATTGATCAGTAAAATCATTTAACTTAAGAGAATTAGTCAGAATAACTAGGGACTTCATGTAGTCTTGTGGTAGGAAATAAATCCCAATCGTACCTTGGTTGTCGGTTCTATTCCCGCATCTTTTTCTGACGCAACAGGATGTCACATGGTCTGCGTGTTGCACTTTTTTAAAATCTATATTTTATAAAATTCCCAAAATGTGATAAATTTCGCAAAATTACCATAATATAATTTAACCACAAATGTAATCTCAAACCTCACATTTTCATCCCAATATTTAATAACCTGTAATTTCATTAAATTCCAGGATCAAATATGCTCAAATTATTATTTATAACTAAATACACGAAAGAAAAGATAATTATTCCTCAAATATTATTTTCACATAACAAACTGTTGTGTTATACATACTAGAGAAAATCCTTCCAATGTAATCCCATCAACAATGATCACAAATACTTTAAAACATTTTTCTATCCATTTACTTCCACATAGGTTCTTCCATGAGCAAAAGGTTATTGTATTGAATAGGGAATTGACTCGGGTAATGCCCAGGTTCACAAACATTTATGAAAAATGACTATAAATTGATTATTGGGATCATTTTTATTTTCATCCATAGTACTCTTACTTTTTTCTTTGCTAATATTTTCATTATTTCGTTCATTCCCACAGATAAAGCATTTATTTGTTCCATTTAGTCACTTTCTTGGGTATTTCCATCCACATTTCGTTCATTATGAAAATTGAGCATTATTTTTTCAATGGTCTCCACTATTAGAGCTCTTATTATTCACTAAATTTCTCTTCTGTGTTGAGTCTGGGTGATGGTTAATATATATGTTGTTGATCGTATTTTTGGAAAATAGATTCGGCATGAACACAATATATTTTACTCCTATCGACATTCCACTTTGTTTCTCATTTCCACCACTGTTCCAACATTGTACATCATGTTCAATGTTACAATTACATCCTTGGAATATAGTTGTTCACTAAAACCAGAAAGAATTGTGTGATTAACAATAGCCACAAAATCATTTAAAAAATATCATGACACCTTATTTTCTATCTAAAACACTTTAGTATTAACCAATGTTACTTTTTATCACCTTATAATAAAATCCTTCAAATCAGTTTGTAATGAAAATGTGAATTATCCATAGAATACCACTCGAGAGTGTGGTAAGGCCCATTTTCGTACTATACTTAATGTTTAAGTCTATCTCAAATAGGTGTTTTCTGGTTTTACCACTATATACATATGTTCCTGAGCTTCCTCTACCTGCTTGTATCCGGACATGGATGTGTTTCTTGGAGAACCCACATAATATTTACATTACAAAAAAAATTTCTATGTTCTTCTATAATAATCCCCAATTACTATCTTAAGGTCACATTCTCTAATTTGAGTTTTTTTAAATATTGTTTCTATGGTTTGTAATAATCTTTCTCTGATACCCACTGTAATGCCCCGACACTAGTTACCTAGAGTCGATGCATTATTACATATCAATGGAATGATCGTAAGAGATCATGTCCCAAATTACTGATTAGTTAAGTATCTTTGGAAGTACTAGATACATACATAAGTTTTACATTACATCATAAAATAAATTAAAACAACATTGTGTCTAATTTGAACACAATCCTATCCCTTTTCCTATTCCTTCAGGTTAATCGTGATATACATCTTCACATCCTGAGAAAAAAATAAAACATAGAATGTGATGATCTTAGATGCTCAGTAAAGATTACAATATAGCAGAATCATTCATTAATATGCATAAACATTTAATACAATGTATAAGACTAAAACACAATATTTTTAAACTAGAATTTTAGAATAATATGGAATATATAAATCAAATAATGAAATTTACTTATTCACATGGATATTATACTAGTCGAATAATCATATTTAATATTAATTGCTAATTCCCTAATTATAGAATGCATAATGACAGACAACATAACCACATAGTCAGGGCCTCGTGCCAAGGCTACAAATAAGATTTTTTTCAAGGCCTTGTGCCTACACAACAGTTTGTCTCATGAGACCTACTGATACATCAATGAGCTATAGCGGGCTCCACCCGTCACTTAATAAGACCAATACATTCATAATATTAAATGTTTTAAGCATAATCTAAACATTAGTATTAAAACTAGCTTAAGAAATGTCATTATTTTAACCACAAACAATAAATGGTATAAAAACAGCACATCCACAGTCAAACAAAACTCATTCAATTAAATAAAGAAGATTTTTTTATAATAACTTAACCTCGATCAAGAATAATGATGTATATTTACATAGATAAAAATAATCATAAAAAATATATGATAGAAACATCCCCCATTTTCTTGAAAACGTTTAAAAGTCTCAATATTTCTCAAGAATCCGATTATAATTGATTTTTTAATAAATGTGTCTCATACCACATTGAATCTGTTAAAAGTAATTTAAATTTTTAAACATTTATGTGCATATAAATAAATCATTAAAACCATTTTCAAGACATGGACATTAATGAGAATGATTTGGATGAATAAATCCTTAAAAACATTGAAATGATGTTTTAGGTAGAGTTTCTAACCAAATGGGAGATGTTTGAATACAAATAATTAAGGTAATAAAAACATTAAAATATCATGAGAATAAATGGATTCATGAAATAGTTAGTCAAAGTACAGTATATACACCATATAAAAGTGAATTGTCACATAACAACAAATAAGTCTGATTGAAATATAAATTGGGATGAAATTCATTATAACGACTGTATCATTTGGTTAAGGATGAATCAATGTCATAATTATGTGTGAAAAATTAAAAACCACTCAATATTTTTGGATTATTCGGTGTAAATCAATTATAGTACATTCCCATATATTCTTGTAAATGAAACACCAATGACTTGTATGTTTTACTCAATGAATAGAAATTGAGTATAAATTACCCTTATCAAGTTCATATCGATGAATTGGGAATTTATACATGGATTGATTATGTGTATCAAAAGTATATACAGAGAAATGGGAGATGAAATTACTACATAAACAAATAAATAGTTACTTCAAACATAATCATGGATTTAAATAATCAAAGAAGTTGGCGTAAAACCAAAAGAGTGGAAATCGAAATTAGAAATTCCCTTAATGATTTGGTATCTTATGAAACATACACCCCATTAAAATAGGACTATACAATGAAGATGTAAATACCCATAAATTAATTTATATTACACAAATAATTAAATCATGGGCAATATATAAACAACACAAAAGGAAATATATGCCAATATAGCATTAATCTCAAGTGAATAATAAGTGAGATGAAAACCCCTTACCTTGTACCTTCCATAGTTGAGGGTACGTTAACATCCTGTATAATAGTGAAATAATTATTATTAAATTATAAATGAAAATTATACATAAATATGATATCATATATAATCATTTAATATTTCTTTGTTAATAATACTTTAGTAGTATAATTGTTTCGGGTGTTAACATATTTGTTATTTCACTATATGTTTTGTTACGTAAGTCATGTTTGTTTTGGATAGAATATATTTAACTCATATCCAAAATTCCATTATGTTCATAAATATTATTTTTTTAATCATAAAATGATATTTAATCTTGAATGGTTACGATTGTAAATGAATCTCATCGCTTTTGTGGAGACGGTAATCCGTATGTACGCACAGGCGACAATACCATTCTATTGATCGTGAAATCATATGTAATTGGATGGTATATCATATATACAGAATAATTAACATGTTATATATATTATTTACATCAATTATACTGATTTTTATTCCCATCCAAAATAAGTATGTTTTGAATAACAAACTATACAACGATGTGGATATGGTAAGTCATACGTACACAGGTATGTTGACATTGTCCTTCATAGGACGTATATAATAATGAATATGGTTGTAAAATATTTTTAATTACATCACATTATATATATGTTATTGGATTTATTTTTTCGGTATGGAAACAACAAAGAATGGGTAAGTGGATGTAGAAAATAACTTTTAAAGATGTGATAAAATTATCACTCTTCTTCGGGTGCTTCCTTTTGATTTGATCCCATGGGATCCTTAGTTTGTCTCTCTAATAAAAATATGGCCTATAGGATTAATTGAGGGTATTTGGTATGATATTTGAGTAAGGGATGGCCGAGACAAATTTATTTGGAGATGTGATTTTTAGAGAAGGAGAAGTACCCTTTTATAAGAAATGAGAGGGTTACTTTAGGAAAAACATGAAATATTATTTTATTATACAATCATATTCATTTTATGATGGATCAAAAAGAATTTATTTTGAGGATAAATTGGGAATGGATCAAAAAAATCTCAACCAATTTGTTTTAGATAGGATTAGGTAACCATATTAACCTTGTTATTTATATTTTAACTCTTGTTTGAATAGTTTAACATTTACCTTGTCTCCTTGAATTTTTATATTATATTGTTAATAATATTACAATAAAATGCCAATAGAACCCCAATTGGTTCATTAATAAAATATCTATTATTATATAAGACATTTGACTGAACATTATATTTTGAGGACAATTATAAAATTTAATAATATAGTATTTTTTAAAAGAAATTTATGTCAATTGTGACATTATTGAGTATTTGGTTTTTTAGAAAGATATTAAAAAATTATTTCATCTAAAAAATAAATTTAATCAACCCTAACATGTAATATTAACTGATAAATTTTTTGGATTGCATCAAAAGACCCAATTTACATTAATTTTAATATTTATAATATCAGTTATTTTAATTATTCGCTAATATTGTAATTACTGCATCTTCATAGTTTCATAAATAAATTAATTAATTTAATTTATAAAAATTATTAATAAAATACCATGATGTAGGAAATATTTTTATATTTCTAATTAATATTTATATTCAAAATTATATTATGTATAAACATATATTGAATATGATTTAATTATTAAAATTTTAATTTAAAACATTTAACTCTTCATGAAATAAAATAATAATAAATTTTCTAATCTAATCCAAGTGGACAAAAAGTATCATATTTTATTCTGATGGTTGATTTTGGACGAAATAAACATATATAATATAATTAGATCATGTTTTGGAAAAATTATAATATCATTATTACCTTTAATTACCCTACTTACTTTTAACAGCGGTAAATAAAATAAAAAAGATACTATTCATCAAAAAAAATAAATCTTATTAAACCACATATTACATACTGATGTCAACTGTGTCTCTAGTATTTCTGAAATTAAACTCACAAATTAAGTATAATTATGTTTTATGAAAATTTTCAAATTCTCCTAGAAAGTGGGTAAAAGACGGTAAAATGTTCAATAAAATTTTGAATGTCTAATTTTATTATAAAATTATTCAAATGAATTACATTGAACATATATAGGAATTATCTATATATTTTTACCTAATATAAATTTATATAAATAACTTATTATTTAAATGAAAATTCATTTTTATACAATAACGCAATGTTTTAAACTATTCATTAAAAATTGAACTTTTTCAGAAAAATACCAAAATTTCACCCTAATCTAATTTTGATATTCTACATCAAAAAATGAAGTCCATTTTGAAAAATAAAATTCATTACATTTCAAGAAATGGGTTTTAATATTCATAAAGACTAGTTTGATTGTTCTTGGTGTGCTTGAACTCAGTGTTCCATACATCACACGATATTTTATTATTCACGGAGAAGCATACCATGCATGGATGGGGTGTTACTGTTTGTGTGGACTACCGCCCCCATGAAGCGATGAAATTTATTTTTCATTTTTCATTTACATGGTTGGTAATATGAATATATTTAATAAATATATATGATATATTTGATAAAATAACTATATTGTAAATTTGAATTAATATTTACCATTCTTTTATTGCAGTTGTTGAAAAGTGAAAATAGATTTTCTTCATATGCACGGTTTACCTTCTTCATGAACAATGTAAATTATTTTTCAATATATTTACTTTATAGATGATTAAAAATATATATTATTTATATATATCTTATGTATATAACTATTAACATTCTTAATTTCATTTAACCATTATCAATGTATAAGTACTATAACTACCAAACTAAAAATCTCATGTTAAATAAAACAGTCAACACCCAAAAATGATGATTTTAAAAAAAATGAATTTTGAAATATTATAATTAGATATATTATGATTTTATAAGTATGAATAAAAATTTGGTATAGAATTTTAATAATTTCAAATTTATCAAATAAGACTTTATAGTTTTTTAAAGCTAGTGGGAATCGAGGTAATGGATTTTCTTCTAAAATTTATTTCGATACGACACCTGTCGTATTAACGACTTGATTCTTTTTTGTGGTGTTTATAAATATCATGATGTTTTATATGAATATTATAATAAATATATACATATCCATATATGGATCCCTATTTATTTATTTTTAGACTTGAATATAACCATAGTTTTAAGGTTATTATGTTACAATATCATTGTTTATCGACAATGTATTTGATTATGTTTTAGATGATGAGATATTATTCTCTAACTCTAATGATATTTATTTCCTTTATTATCATATATTCATATCTTGAGACAACATATTTTCATTTTATTTTCATCTCGTTAAATACTCAATGAATGGAGAAAATATTTTTTAGGAAAAATTATTTGATCAACTACGTAGAGATGACTACATTTCCCAAATTAATCATCATTATAGATATCATCAATTAATGGTCAAGAGTGTAGATATAAACAAGGAAACAGTCATAATAGGGAATATTGACTATGAATATACATTGATGACATGGGGTCTTACAAATTATATAACTTTTTGGGCCTTTAATGTATTGAGTTTTTATATATTACATTGATAAGTTTTGAATAGACATTATAGAGTATATTATTTTCTACTAAAAGAGTAAGGAATATCATGAAGATCACATAATTAATTTACTAAATACAATATGTCAGAATAATATTTCTGCAATATTTGTAATGTGTCAATTTTTTCTACAAGACGTGTCATTTTGTGTAATATAATCTCAATATATGTTATATTAGTAGATCCAACAATGATCAATATTATTAAACACTAGATTAAACAAAAAATTGTGACTGAGGTGTGTATTTTTCTCTCATTGGCAGGATATTATCAATGGTTTGTGGAGAATTTCTAATGATAATAATCCTATCCAGATGTAAATTCAAAAGGGAAACACATTCCATTTGACATATGAATACGATGAAAATTTCAAGGAACATAAGGGAATTTTATTTAGTGAATATATTCTTAAATTACCTTGTAGTGGACCAGTAATTTTTGCCTAAAGTGATACATCTAAGAAGTAATTATGATGTATTATCCTAGAGAATAATATTATTATTTATTATTCATCACAATAATTGATGGTTCATGATCAAAATTACCTAACACATGATATAGATTTTGATGTAGTTATTTTTTCATTAATGATATTGTTTTGTTTTCATTATGGAGAAAGATGTGATATATATAAAAATCATAAAAAAATAATTTTTATATTCACTCAAATAAGGAAAAATTATATTGCGGGAAAATTTTTGGTGTTGATAAAAAATTATGAATTATCAATAAATTTATACCTTGGTAAATACAACAATGTAGAAGATTATCTAAGTTAAAAGGCTCTTGTTATCCTATTTATTATAAGGATCACATAAATCCAATATTTATAGATTTATAAAGGATTAATTTTGAAATATTGAAGTTTGGGGTGAACTATTTTATTATTCATATGAATGTTTAACCATATATCCAATTAAATATTGATGTTTCACATAATAGAGATGTAAAACTAAAAAAAAATTTAATAAATGGTCTTGACTCTAGTCTTCATTATGATGGAATGATAATGTTCATGTACAATGTATGTGAACTTTCTATACAAGATAAAAAAAATTGGACGATGATCATAATTAATCATTATCTATTCCTCATGGAATAATTAACATCTGTTGATATATTAGAGATTATATTTAGTTGGACAAACCAAAGAGATTTATATTAAATTATTTGTCTCGAAATTTTTTTTGCCAATAAGTTATGTTTGAGAGGAATAAGTATTAGGGGATGTTACAACCAATACCTATACCATAATTGAAATTTGAAAACATTAACATGTATTTTTTCATCAGACTACCCATTAAATATAAAGGCCATAATTTTATTTGGTTAATATTCAATAGCCTTAAAATTTTATTTCACATTATTTCTATTAAAGAATATATATATATCTCTTGTCCAATTTTCATTATTACACACAACAGAATTGGTAATGTATCATTATATTAATGAATATACTGTATTTAATCAGCATATAATGTGAAAATTCCTTTAGTAGGATATATATACAAAATTGTGTTTTAGTAATACTTATCATCCCCAAGTATTTGTTCAGTCTAAGAAAAAAATAAACCCCTATAGGATATAATGAGATCTTGTGATATGGATTTCATGGGTCTCTAGGGTAAAAACATTCCTCTAGATTAGTTTTATTAAACAAAGAGATTTTGATTTATAATTCAGACTACTCTTTATTTTTCCCTATATATAATTAAGTATAAAACTGCAGTATGTTGGGATAAAGTTGCTGAAAGAATGAAATTGGGACCTATGAAAGCTAGGTAAGTGGTACTGAATGTTAGAAAAAGTCAATAGTATATTCACGTGTCTCAGAGTCGATAAAAAATATTTTTGGATAATAATTTCACATATATAGAGTTTGATGTTTTTGATAAATTGTTTATGTGGGTTTCTCTATAGAAGAAGTCGATAAGATTTTTGATGGACGAAAATTTCATCCCTAGGTATATTGGCCCGTTCAACATTCATGATTATGTAGGGATTGTATCTTATTACATGGGGCTTCCACCAAAACACTCTCATGTTCATCATTTGTTCTATGTATCACAACTGAGGGAGTAATTACTTGATCCTTTACATGTATTGTTCTTAGAGGTCATACCATAGGAGACTGATCTTCCAATGAATAACAACCTTTAGATATCCCAAATCATTGAGATAACATTCTATGGAAAACAACTACTCAACAAGTTAAATTTACCTAGATTAATTAGAAATTTAAATATGCCACATTGGAACCCAAGGATGTTATGAAATAAATATATCCACAATATTTAATAAAAATTACTGATTTTCAAGTAAGATATTTTTTTAATGAGTTTATAATGTGATACCCTAATGGTTTATGATATACTTAATCTAAAATAAATTTAATCTATTTAATATCATGTGATACATGAATCATAGAATATAAAAGAACTGTAATATAGTATACCATTATAACATATTCATTTCAAATGTGGTATTAATAGGAGTATCAAAATTTTCATAACATTTACAAATGTTTTAGAGAAATCATATATAATTTTATTTTAGTGTTTATATGGAACAAAAAATGTTTTCCTATAAATTTTCGTTATTTCCTTTTGTTATAAAATAATATAATTAATTTTTTTTCACATATATATGGTCTAAATAAAATATTTCATATTCTATGTAAACAAGTAAATTTTTCCATAGTGATATTTTTTTTATTAAATAAATTTATATTATGAGGAATTGGAAAAAATTGTAATTTTTATTAAAAATGATTCTTCCATTTAGAGTACTTACAAAGTAATTTTTTTTAAATGGGTTTAAAAGTAAAACTAGTTCAATTAATGTATTATTTATCAACTTTTAGTAATTCTGAATAATTTGATTTATTTTGACCTAAAAAACAATTATACATAAGAAAACATTTTCTTTGGAAAACCATTTTCAATAATTATTTTAAATATTTTTTTAATTAAATTATAACACATTGGATAATTGAATTAAATAAAATAGATTCCTTATTTTCAATCATAATTATAAAAATTTTGTAATATGTTCATATTAATTTTTCCTCATAATAAATAGTAAAAACAATACAAATCAGATATCTTGGTGAATTTTAAATCCGGTTTTATAGTGGTTTAATGAAAACAATTAGAGTTAAAATGTCAAAAGGAATTTTCCAAAATTTATTTCATACAAATATTTCTTCCATAACTCCTCTAAAATTATTAAATCATCAATATTTGTGCCATTTTTTGGAATATTACTTTAATATATTTAATTTTTTTTTCAAAATCTGTATCTGTTCCCTCTCCCAAAATTATAAAAGGAAACTAGTTATTCTCTTCTCCATATAGTTCAAGAGCCCTTTTATTTTACCAATAACTAAAAAAAATTAATTATATCTCTCTCAATTTCCTAGATTCATTTTCAGTATCAAATAAATATCCTAGGATGTATTTAGGTATAAACAATAACATGTAGTCTATATAATAAGTATAGTTCTTAACCACATGCTATTGTTCTATTTCATTGTCATCCTCATAAAAATATTATTAAAACATGATGAAATAGTAACATAAGAATATTTAATATATTAATATTTCATTACATTCATTTCATATCCTATATTAATCTCATATTCAATCAAATGGGATTTAAAATGGTCATTCGTGTGTATAAAAATGTACCACCACAAGAGCCGATATAACTCATTTTACATTACCTCCTCTAATAGATGGATAACCTAATTTATTTAATTTAAATTGATATATGTGATATAAATGATTTAATTATAAATTTTTAGTTAATATATCACATATTCCTTCTTAAATTCATTGTTTTTGGGAAATTTTAATGTCGCTCAGGAGTGCGTGAGGAATATCACCTCTATGAAGTGTTGTAATGAATTTTCCATTATTATTTAAATGGATGATAATAAGTATATTTTTAAATAATATATATGAAATATATGATATAATAATTATTCTATAAACATTAATTAAAATTTACCTTTCTTTCTTATCATCTACGGAAAAGTTAAAATAGTGTTCATTTGTAGGCATGACTTACCATCTCCTTGAATGTTGTAATTTAGTTTTCAATATATACCATCTATGAATGAAAATATATATATATATAATAATTAATATATATTATATTTATATTATAATTAATATTCTATAAATTATATGACCAATATCGATGTATACAGACAAGAAATACCAACCCAAAATCCTTAGGAAATATTATTCAGTTAACACCTGGAATTATTGATTTTACTCTATAATTATTACTAAATTTATGTCGAAGTACTATAATTGGTTATTTTTTAAAAATATTATAATGTTAATGTTTTTATATAATTAAAAAATTATAATTTTATTATAAATGGGGTTAGATATCCATTATCAAGTGGAACTCGAGGTCTTAGATTTTTGTCTCACTATTACTTCTACATGACATACTCCATATACACCACTTTATTTTATGATGTGAATATATTGAAAATGAATGTATTTTATGATGATACTCATTCAAATATACATATCCATATATGGTTATCCCTTTCTTTTGGCTTTTATATTAAATTTACCAATGTGTTAATATTTTTATATCACAATATCATTATTTATCAGAATTGTTTTGAATATGTTTTTAATGATGAATAATTATGATATAACTCACAAGAAACTAGTGATTTTTTTCTATCCTTTGGTTATTTTTATTGATTATGATTTTCCATTAATTTTCATCACTTTAGGAAATCATGGTACTAAAAGAGTATTTTTAAGGATATTAGACTATGTTTTACTATTTCTTCAGGAATCTTTCTCTTATGTGTCTGTGATTAATTTAAAATTTTCCCATGAATACTATATTACTATGTAATCATAAATTTATTTTACCCATTTTTCCCTTTTTCTAAATTAATTCTAAGGAAATTTTTTTTAATTTAACAAACATTTTACTTTTGTCTTTTTATCGAAAAAGTGAATAGAATATTTATTTAAATGTATAGAGAATGATCTGAATTTTTAACCATCATAAAATCTCAATATTTTTACTCTTACTTACGTGCTTCCTCAGATCATTTAAAATAAAATTATTTCTTTATAAATGATAAAATTATTATATTTTTAATAATTTATTTATAATTAAAAAACAATATAATCCTCAAAAATTATTCTATGTGATAATTAATACCATTTTCCATCTAGGATTCGTACAATTAAATTTACTAACATTTATTGGGGATATGATCCAATCATACCATTCTTATAGTATATCTATATTGTTTATGATTCTTATGAATATTTTTTTATGAAACATGAACCTTTTCCTGAGATTAAGCTATCGTGAAATGATGAAATATTTATGAAACATGTTTCTTAGGTTTGGGTTATGCTATGATAAAACATTTTTAATCCTATTTCATTATCATCACATATTATCTCATTACTGTTTTATGATCTTGTGGCACACCAACATATTTTATTCATTATGTGATTGGTGTGCTGAAAATTATATATCTCATTAGCACATTTGGTAGAGATGGATAACTCATGAGATTACTAGGACAAGAATGGTAAGTTAACCCAATTCAGTAATGGACCATGTCTACTTTGATAGTTTTTGGATAAAAATTTGACTATTATGTTTCATTGGAGAGTGATCCCAATCAAATATGATAGTATTTTTCATAGTAATTGACAACTATGTAATTTATTTTATATAATAATGTATATGAAAAAAACATTTTTGATGTTACAATATTATTATCTCATAGTTCATGACCATTGAATCAATTCTTATTAGTGTCTTATAAAATACCATGATTTATTTCATGGCACAAAATTAAGATCTATATTATTTAGGGTATCCTTTTAAAATATTATGACCATTTTCTCATACATTTATCCCCATGTCATGTTCAATTGATCGTGAATGTATACTTTTTTACTCTTATTGAACATCTATGTTCAATCATTCTTATATATCCTTTTCCCTAGGTTATGAATAATGGACTTATGTAAGAATGATCTAAGAATTTATAGTTCTCAAGAAGAAATTAGTAGTAAAAGATATATTTTAATTTTAAACCAGTTTTTCATTACTCCATGTTTTAAAATATACAAGACCAATGAAAATCATGTGTGGATCATTATTTTATTTAATGTATATTTATATAATATGATGTAAAAATATTTTTACATGAATGGGTTGTTATAGTTATTATCAATCCAATATTTAGTTACCTTTGGAAACTAATATAATGAAACAATAGTGGAAATAGTAGGGATAGGTCAAAGTATAGTAGTACATCATAAGGGTTTGTTAATGATCAGGTATTAACAAGGATAAACCTAATGTGTAAAAGATGTAACATAAGGTTTCTTGATTTATACATGTTGTAAAGGATTTATCAATATTATAGGGTTTTAACTTGATTATTGTTACTAAAACTCGGATTTTTGGTTTTACTCAATGTCTTGATCCTGAATGAATTGTGTTAATAATGAATTTAGTAGACAATTTAATGCTTTTCTTGTAGAGAAAACAATTGTTATGGGATCTGATATATAAATTATCATTTCCATGATAACAAAATTTTTACAATATATTACTTATTGAGAGAATCCAAATGAGAAAATAAGGGAACACTAGTATGATGAGTATCTCATTAGTTAACCAACATCATATTTTTGTGGGTATTAAGATCCCCTAGTTTCTGAGTAATTGAACTGTAACACTGAAATGATTATTTGTCCATAATTTTCAAACATGAAAAATATATTTTTGGATATCTCTCATATCATTATAGAAGAAGATCAATGGTGAATGTTTATCTATAATATGTGGAAATGATAATAAAATGGTTCTATGAAGTGGGATGAGTTTAAGATAATATATTTCAATTAATAATTTCCACATATTCTTTTTAAAAAAATGTATAAGGAATTTTATGAGATATTGAAGAAGGTTGATTAATCCATTTTTACCTATGAGGTAAATTCTACCAGAATTTTGAGTTACACATCTATTATTGTCATCCAATGGGAAATTATGATTTATTAATTATTCAGTTGATAAAATCCAATCCTCTATAAGTAATATTCCATGTGATATATAATTATCCATGAAGAAATTTTTATATGTTCTATCATGGTGGAAATATAGATTATAATTATCTAGTAGCATCGCTATTTTGATAAAAATGAAATATTGAATTTAGAAGAAATACAAAAAAAACAATGTGGGGAGAATATGTACTTCTCATTATGCTAGGTGTTATTAATGAAACATGGGGTAAATTGTCTAAAGGGGAATGGTAAACGTTTTATGTGTTTAATGGAAGTATATCAAGAGGATGAAAACATAATTTTTGGGAAAATAGAATTATAATGATAAGAATAAAGATAAATATAGATAGAAAGTACCACCCTAACTCATTTGTTTCAAAATTAAGCATTATAGACATTATACTAACATATTCCCAAATCCAAATATTAAGGATGATGGTTGATGTCAGGTAACTCTTAATACCATATGAAAATTGAAATTGTATGTGATCACTATTGCTTTTGTGGATAATGATTTGGTGAAAGGTAAACATATCATCCATTTTACAGATTATAAGATATTATATAACTATAGAAGTTTGTAATATTTTCAATAAAAATAATTTTATTTGGGAATCACAGAAATACATCAGAAATTAGATGTTGAATTATAATTGAATACTCTGAATTGAATTAAGATCACATATTTATTTTATTATTCTTATCCTATTGTAGATTGTTGAAATATGATTCTTACAGATATTATTATTCTCCCTTTGAAAGATTTTGATATTATTTTAGTCATGGATTTGTTTTCATAATTTAAATCCCACATAATCATATGAGGAAGGGAATTAATGTTTAATATTATGAACCAATATATGTATATATATCATAGTAAAGATTGTTATAACATTACATTTAAATAACATCCATTATATGGGTCTTGATTTCTTTTCATAATTGGAATTTTACAAACATGTTTTGGGGGAAACTCATTATCTAATATATTCCTACTATATAGATGTTTATTGATGTATTTCTTTAATATATTCCTAGTATTACACTCAATTGTGATTATTAGTACTCAATAGAACTCCAACAAAGTGATGTTTTTTTAATGACTCCATATACAATGGCCTTGATAGAGTTAGAGGAATTAAAGAAGAAACTCTAAAATAATATTAAAAATGGATTTATTCAACCACATTGGGTTGCACGTATTATTTTTATTGATGTGAAGTATGTATCAATGTGACTCTATATTGATTATAGTGGGCTTAACAAGATCACAATGAAGAATAAGTATCCCCTAGCTTGTGCTGCTTAATTTTTTGATCTACTAAATTGATTTGAATACAATACCAATATAAGTATTCATTTATGTATCATAAATTGAATTTCAATAGGTACGATATACCAAATAAATCATTCAATATATGTTATGGAAATTATTAATATGTAGTGATGGAATATTCTCATAGTCATTCCCCCACTATCTTCTTGGAATTAATGAATATTTAATTTATAGAATACCATAATTAATTTTTTGAAAATAATTATAGATGATATTATTATATAGTTAATGAGAATGGAAATGTATGAAGATCACATAAATATTCTACTGAAGGCCCTAAGGATGGATTACTTGAATGAAAAACGTACAATGTGTGAAATTTGGAAATAAAAAGATTAAAAATTTGGGTTATATATTTTAAGGAAAGTGTGTATCGATTTATCCATCAATGTCCAATGTTACTTAATATTTTCCTAGACCAACCATAATTTCTATGAATTGATTATTTTATGGTCTACAAGGTTATTATCAATTCTTGGTACATAATGTCTCATAATTTTATAATCAACTCACCATGTTAACTAAAAAGGGAATCAAGTTCCCTTGAATAGATGAATGTGTGTAAAATTATAGTGAACTAAAGATAAAACAATATAATAAACTTATGCGTACATTACCTTGTTTTAGAGAAAGGATTAAAATCTATAGTTATGCCCAAAAAAATTATATAATGGGTTCTCATGGAGAATGATTTGGTTATAACTTATCACTAATGAAAATTAATTGTTCTTGAGAAAAATTACCGAAATCATAATTTCAAGTTAGGTGTCAAAATTTTGAAACTAATAATATAGAGGAATATATTTTACGGAGAAACATTTCATATATATATATATTGATTATAAACCTTTAAAGTATTAATTTACTAAAAAAATATAAAAAAAAATATTTTTCAGAATATGGATGGAGTTGATTTGATATTATGACTAATCAATAAATTAACACCCATGAAAATTGAATAAGGTGGAATTTTATCTAGGTTAAAAGGATCATGGAAGATTATCTATGATTAGGGCCACAAAATATTCAATATTTCTAGATTTAAAAGGTTTTATTTTTATATCTTGATGTAATGGGAGAAGTTATATCTTGATTAGATGAGTGTTCAACTATCTATAAAAATAACGATTAATGTGAAAAATGAATGATATAGAACTATAGAATTAGGTTGAAAATGTTCGTAAGAATAAAATTTATTTTGAGTGAATGATATGGATTGGGAAGTTTTTATGTGTTCTTTCCTTACCTGATTTAATAAAGTAGTTTTTCAGCATGGATCATATTTCATCATTATATATTCATGATATATGTATAAATATGTGAAGAGATCAAAAATAGTATTTTTAGTGGTACAACATGAAGAGAGATATTGTAGATTATGTATCTTTATACATGGCATGCCAACATGTTATGTCTATGATGTAGAAGTAAAATTCAATGTTTCAACCATTAACCATACAAGAATATAAATAAGAAAGTATGAATATGGATTTTGTTATGAGATTACCCAAATCATATAATGGTAATAATATTATTTAGGTGGTATAAAACTTTATTATAAAAATTTCAAACTCCATTTCTATTAGAGAAGACTGACCTCTTAAATAGATTTCTAGGATATTTATTATGGAAGTGGTATGGTTTCATGGGGTACCACATTTTATTATATCTAATTAGGATATTAGGTTTTCCATAATGTTTTGGAGAAGTTTTCAGTTTTCTCTATATAGAGTGTTGAGTTGTAATAATTCTTATCATTCATATATAAATGGTAAGTTTGAGATAAAATTAAAACCCATGGGGATATGTTGATATCTAATTTTATGGATTTTAGATGTAGTTAGATAAACACCTTCTTTTTTTGAGTATTAATGAAATATTATCATTTACATGATGATTAATATAGGTCCTTATGAATCCCTCTATGGAAAAAATTATATAGATCCAACGTTTGAGTCTAATGTTTGAGAAATAAAGCAACCAATACCTAATGATGTCAAGGAATTATAATTTATAGTTACAAATTTTTAGTAGTACAGAAAGGATTCGATGAGTATGTATAAATTTTATTCTAATAATCATCGGTGAGATATGGAGTTCAATGATAGTGGGAAAGTGTTTCAATGAATTTATCCATGGAGGAAGGTAATGGGTTTTTGAAATAAATAAATGTTTTTCTATATGTATGGTAGCCATGTATAGATTCATTATTTAGTAGGGACATTATTTTTCCACATGGTGTTTCCACTGATCATATCTCATGTTCATGATGTGTTCTGTACTTCTCTCCTATGGAACTGTATAATAATTCCATCTCGTATAGTAAACTCATATTTCACACCATAGAAACATTATATTTACTATGAAGAACAACATATAGTAACCATAGATCATATAAATATTGTGATATTGAATATTAAAACTCACCTGGTTAATGTTTTATAGAGGAATCATAAATTCGAAGAATCTATAGGGGTACCAAAGGATGTGATGAAATAGATATATCTTCATTTTTTACTGAGAATAATGGAATTTGAAGGGCACAAAAAATCAGTTTGATACCTGTAAATACTCACAACCAAAATTCAAAATGAACTGTAACATAGTACATCATTATAACCTATATGATATGTTTTCAATAGAAATAGGAATAATCATATTTAAAAAAAATATATAAGAGTTTTATATAAAGAAATATATCATTATTAAAGTCTTTATATTCTTTTAAAAAATTCAACAAATTTGTCTTTATTTATTTTTATGAGAAAATAATATATATTTTTTTCACAATTTTTAAAAAAACGAAAAAAATAGCTTATGTTCAGAATAATCTTGCCAAAATTAGCTTTTAGTGGTTATTTGATAATTGTAAGGAAATAAAACATTTTCGATGAATTGGGATCAATACTTATTTTTATTAAATATTTTCTTCTCAATTATTGCATTTAAAAAGATCTATTATTTAAAAATGGATTTAAAAATAAAATTATTTCGTTAATATTTTTATTTTTCCAATTAATATAATTAAATTAAATTAAATTTATAATTGATATAGTAAACTTTTTTATATGTAATAAAAAAATTTGTTTGGATATTCAATTCTCACCTCCATTAGGGATTAACATTAAATTAAACTCTTATAATTATATTAATAAAATTATGTAAAATAGTATCCATATTTTTAATCATAATAATCAATATATTTTAATAATTTTAAAATCTATTTTTTATATTTAATTACAGAAATGGAAAAAATCTATTACCAGAGTTAAGGATGAAACAAGATTACCATAGGTATAACCTAAAAAGATTAGGGTTAAAATTTAATTCAAACATTCTAAAACTATAATTTATCAACATATATAGAACATATATAAAATATTATTTATCAGAACTGAATTTTGGATTCATTTTGTGTAAATAATATATTTATATAATTTATTCTTTTCAAATATTTCTAGTGTGTCATCTCAATCTCATATAAAAGGAAACCCCCTATAATATTTTAGCCACACATAAAGAGCCTTTTTTAGCTAATACATACCCAAACAAGTTCCTTACATCCATCCCCATTACATAGAATACCTTTTTTGATCATAGAACCATCATAGGAAGGCATTAGGTATAAATATAATGGGGTTATCCAAATAAATTGTATAGTTCATAACCTGAATTTTCATTTTTTTATTCTTATACCATATTAAAATATTAATCAATCATGATGAAATAATAATATAAATATCTTCCATATATATACATTTTATTATCATAATATAATATATTATATCCATCCACTTTTCCTTTGAACGGAAAAGAATATTGTCATTCGTTTGTACGGAAGACGGCCGCATCATGAGATAGTGTAAGTCAATTTTTATCATCACCTCTCGAGGATATAAATAATGATGAATTTAAAGTATATATATTATATATATTACATAATTAAACTTTTGGAGTTCAAATATCAAATATAACTTATTGTTTTCCAATCCATTGTAAAATGATAACATCACTTCTGAGTGTGTGTGGAATACTGCCTCCAATAAGAGATGTGATTAGATTTTAAATTCCTCTGTGAATGGATTATAATAAGGATATATTTAATGAATATATATGATATTATAATTATTATATAAATTATAATTCATATTAACCATCATTTCATTTCATCTGTGGAAAAGTGAATGTAGCTTTCATGAGTACATTCGGCTTACAAACTCTGTGAATGATAACATTAGTTATTCTATGCATATCAATAATAGATCAATATATATGATATTTATAAAATTACTAAATTTGTGCAGATTATCGAACTATGATAAAAGTAAAATTATCAAAACTAACTAACTGAAACTCTCATAAAAAATGAAATTGATAACACCAAGAAACAAAAAATTTAATAATTAACTATTAATAATTTGATGTGAAAATAGTATAAAAAAATCATTTAAGATATTATATGTTTGTTCAAGATTCTGTTATTAAATTATATTAAATTTAAATTTATTAAATAGGAGTTAATATTACTTTTCAATCATGGGTAACTCAAGGTAATGGATTTTCTTTTTAACTTTTACTTTTGGGAGACCAATTAAATATTCACCACATGTTTCCTTTATGTGGTGTATATAATTCCCATGAATTTATTTTATGATTACCCTCTTTATAATATATATATATACTTATAATTTTATATCTTTATTGAGGTTTTAATATTAATGTTACCAATGTGGTAGTGGTATTGTGTTACAATTTCTTTGTTTATTGGTAATTTTTTTGATCTTATTTATTTTGATGATATATTATGATATAACACTCAATAAAAATATGAATTTAATATTTTATAATTATATATAAATATTTTAACATCCCAGGTAAATAAATAAATAATACATTTTCATTTTTATTAATATTTTTACATTTAATATTAGTTTTACGCTAAAGGGGTTTCTTTGTTCGATGGCGTACCCTATACACAACAACAGATTTCTTTTAAATATAACGCTGCACAATAATAATATATTATTACTATTTTATATGTTAGTTAACAGCTAGAAATTTTATTAGCTATAATTAAATGAACTAACTACAATATGATTATATATGTTTGTTAAATGTTTTTACATTTATCCAATAAAATTTAGAGGATTAAAATGTAAATGAATCTAATTTTAAAAATAATTTACTTTCAAAGGTTGATATATCGCCGTTTAATGGAAAAAACCACTTTAAATATAGTTTTGGTCACTTTTACATGTTCTATTTGATTAAATAAAATTCTTCGTTTGAATCAGGAGATCAAAATTTACATTGGGTAAATTTTTAGAAATGTTCTAATAAAATTCATTTTTAATGAAAAGTGAAAAATGCGTTATTTTAATTCCAAACTGCCTTTTAATATAATTTATTTATATGGTTAGATTATCTTATTAATTGGATTTAAAGTTTAATTAGTTTATATTTTTACCCTTTTATCTAATTTTGGTTATTGAAATTAATTCCACTTTGAAATTAGACATAAACCACTGTCAATCTTTTGAAAGTTATTATTTCTTAAAAGAACACCTTTTATTTTGACAGTGAGAATTAATTTTAAATTAATTTATTCCACTTCTGTAATATGAATTTGGAAAAATGGATTCCATATTTGGAAACAGTAGGTCTGAACTATTTATATGGATATTTTAAATTTTTAGACATTATGAATATTTACATCAGAAAATATTTTATTTACCACGGTTAAAGGGTAAAAATAGTAAATAAGGGTAAACAAATATTACTATAATAATATGAAATTACCATAACGGGTTTCCTAATACTATTGGTTGATACACATAAAACCATGATATAACCTTTATTCTATTTTGGGTCCCCATGGGGCCACATGTGAGTGATAATAACACTTTATTTAAATTAACTTAAAGTAATGGAAAAAATGGCATAAACCAATAGCTTTTAGTAAACCAATTTTTTCGTGCGGTTATATAAGTTATCTCTTAGACTATAAATATTCATTAGAATTATAAAACTATTACCTACATTATGTTATTTTTTTTATAATTTTTAGAGTTTAATTAAATTAAATTATTTGTGACATAATAATGATGTAGTGTTTACTTCATTGATAAATGATTTAAATAAATAATATTATAAAGACTAAAATAATATCCAAAACCGGCACATATATTATTGGATGATTTTATTTCAATCATTAGTCATCTTATATTTTACAGGAATTACTTTTTGCTGTTTATAAATCAAATATCATTATATAATAAAATAATATTTTCACACTTTCCTAAAGAGCCCTTCCTCTCCCTTATAAAAATCTCTCAGTTCTAACCCATTTCTCACACCACTCAATCACCTTGGCTCATCAAAACACTAACCGTATAATCTCTCATGATCCCCTTATTCTATCTATAAGCATTACATTATGAAAAACTAACTACGAGATGTCCTTTTTTTTCAAACCAATGTGAGATACGCGAATTAATGATATTGTCTTCTCTTTGGTTCTTTTGTTTTATTTTACTTCTCTAACCCCCTAAAATATTTTTATTCTATTATTTTATAAAGGATATAGTATCTTCAAAACACTCAGATTTTTTATGAGAAATATTTGAACTACACTTACACACACCTCTATCTAATGGGTGAAGAACAAATTGTTTCTGTGGATGGAAAACTAACACCTCACGAAACAATGATTGTTCGATTATCTCCTACTGCCTCTAATGGTGGCCATTAATAGGGAACTAAATTTTTATATGATAAATATTATTTTTATGTTTTCTTTACACTTTTTTGTTTTACATTTATATCCGTCCTTTATGGTTTCCATAATGGGTAAATGCGATAATTTCATTTGAGGAAGTGCGGACTACCGCCCCCTCAATGTGATATGGCTTGTTAATGCTTTATGTGGGAGAGATAAAGCATGGAGTTAATGATTTTAAATATTATATTATACTGGAATTATAATTTACCTATGTATCATTATGTTTTCATTACATTAAAATATGAAATATAAATGAAAGTAGCATTCATGCATATGTACGGCTTACCGTCTCCATTAACGGTGCATTTTATTTCTTATATCCAAATGATATGTACTATTATATATTAATATAAATACTAGATATTTATGATATATATGATATCTATAAAATTAATATGATTTTTTAGATAATGGAATATTGATCACATGGACTACTTGTAAATATAAGGTGTTCCTTTTTGACTCAAGTACCAAATATCGACAAAACAACGGTTATTAACAGAAATGATTGCATAATGTTTATAACATGGTAATAATTGATATAAATAGAATAATAAACATGAAATAGGATCTCATGCAAGTATAAATTAACTTTATTTTTTTATTAAGGATATTAATGAATGAACATTTCTAGTTGGATATGAGGTAAGAGAAAATCTATACCCGATTTTCTTTCTTTGGGTTGATCATCACTTTCTTGTTTATGTCATTATTTTATTATGTGAGAAATGAATTATTATATCATATCATGTATTTATATAGTCTTTATGTTTTCTTATATATAATACACATAATCGATCTATTTTATTTATAAAATGATCATTGTTAGGGAATTTATCTCAATCTCCATTCATTGAGGAATATTTTCTTTTATACATGACATTATTTTATACGGAGTATAAACACCTTTGAGTTTTAATTTAATTATAATGGAATCTTTTTCTAAGAATCTTTTACTAAACGAACAAAAATAATGTTTCCTCTTAACATTAGTGGTGACCACGACCTTTCTACCGCCAGAAGTATTATTTGATCTTTGTCAAACTGAACAAGAAGTAATGTTTTTAAAAGGAAAATATATACCATATACTCTTTTACATATTTTGTTATTGAAAATGGTTTTGATAATGGATTTTTTTGTCAATATATTTAAATGATATATTTTTATATAAATGTGGAAATTTTATCATTCAATTATGTATGTTTCATATGTTATGAATATGTTATCGTTATTTGGCATTATTTACGTATACGAGTGGTTATATGATAAACCAATGGTTGGAGAGCCTAAGATAGATCACTAATGCATTTGGTAGCATGAAAGAGGTAACTGTGTATATTTCTCCCAAGATATTTATAGAATATATTGTGAAGGGTATTTCAAATATGAATCCTTACGTAGCTATGAAAGATACAATGTAATTATGTTATGGATGCCACAAGTTACCATTATGATTTTTGATTACCATGTGTTACTCATAAATCATATGTTTTCATGAGGTATGTAAAAGAGTTTATGTTTTTTATGAATTGAAGGAATAATGAATTCTTTCATTATTTTATAACCCTCATTATGCATTTTATTGTTGTACCATGTTGTGAAATGTTTTTCATAGGGCTTAAAGAAGAATAGGGTCAATGATTTGATCAAGGAAAAGTTATGTTCACTAAAATACAGAACCAGACATGACAATTGCTTTCAAAGTGTTTTTATTTTATGAAGAAATGTAAACAGATTTTAAGTGTCAAAATTGTAATTTTTGAGATGTAATGTAATAGTTATGCCCTAATTCTCTAAACCACTAATCCTGAAAAGAACATCAATGTGAATTATTCATTTAATTCAAGATTATTTAATGTTTAATTCCTGGCCATTATATTTGGTATTGGAGGTCGGTTTAGATAACGTTTGGAGTTTCGGTATTGTTAAATTAATGTCAATAATTTAATTTATTTTAATATTGAAATTATATATCATTTACATATTACCATCTTTCTTCACCTAAGATATTTCTAGGGTAAGTGTGGTTTTTCGTAGAGGAAATAGGGAAGCGAAGCTGGGAAGGAATATAGAGGGAAATGGCATTTCAAATTCAGTATCTCAAGATGGTCAGAATCAGAATTGAACTATTTTTTGTAGTGATGGATTAGTTGAATCTGGTGAGAAATGGTGGTTGTGTTTATTTATGATATATTGGTTTATTATATCAGTAATGAGCAACATGAAATTCATTTAACGGTTGTTTTCCAAACCATAGAAAGAAATAAACTATTTGAGCAATTAAGAATGTGTGAATTTTGGTTTCAATAAATTCCTTTTCTTGGTCACACTGATTCAAAAAAAAGGAATAACTAATTATCCTTCTTAATCAAAATTTATAGAGTAATTTACAAGACCCACAAATATAATTGAGATTCGTAGTTTTCTTGGTTTAGTAGGTTTTTACCAGAGGTTTGCTAGGAATTTTGCACAGTTATCTAGTCTAATTACTAAGTTAACTCAAAATGGTGTTTTTTTCATTTGGAAAAATGAATGTGATGATTGTTTTTAGGAATTGAAAAGAAGATTGGTGAATGCTTCAGTATTGGAACTACCTTCCAGAAATTGTGAGTTTCTTATCTACAGTGATGCTTTGTTGAAAGGACTTGGTTGTGTCATCATGTAGAATGATCATGTAATTTCTTATGCTTCATGTCATTTGTAACCTCATGATTTAAATTACCCTACACATGATTTGGAATAACCTGCTGTTGTTTTTGCTTTAAAACTTTGGTGGCATCATTTGTATATAGTAAAATGTGAAATATATACTGACCAAAAAAATTTAAAGTATATATTCACTCAAAAATAATTGAACATGAGATATAGGTGATGGTTGTAATTAATCAAGGATTATGATTTCATGATCCTTTACCCTATGGGAAAATTAAATAATGTTGTTAATGCTTTAAGTCGTAAAAGTAATGTTACATCAACCATGATACGTTTGAAATGAGATCGTTTGGTTTTTGATTTGATGAACATTGGCATAGATGTTTTTGGTGCAAGAAATTATTCTGTTTTGTTTTAGGTGTCAGTCAAATAATATATATTTGACATATATTTGTATGCGCAGAAGGAAGACAATGAGTTACAGAAAAAGGTAGAATAGTTTCAGAAGGGTAAGTTGTCTGATTTTAATGTTGATAATTATTGTATTTGGATGTTTAGAGAAATATAATGTGAGCCTTGTAATTCATAGTTGAAGAATGTGTTGTTATGTGAAACTCATAGTTCCCCATTTTCATTTCATCCTGGCAGTACTAATATATACAGAGGTCTTCGAGAGTATTACTGGTGGGATGGAATGATATGAAATATTGCTGATTTTATTGGGAAATGTTTGATTTTTCTGTAGGTTAATGTAGATAGGCAGTTACCAAAAGTGATGATTCATTCATTACCGATGTCATAGTGGAAATAGGAAACTATATCCATAGACTTCATTGTGGGATTACCGAAGATATCATGAGGTAATAATGTAATCTGGGTTATTGTTGATCGATTGACTAAATCTCGTCATTTTCGTCCTATTCAAGACACTATGTCTCTAGATCAACTTTCTCTACTGAATGTTAGAGAGATAGTCAGGATACATGGAGTTCCTTTATGATTTGTATCGTATGGTGATCCCAGGTTTACATAAATCATTTGGAAAGGCATTCAGAAGTCATTGGGTACTGAATTAAATTTAAGTATAGCTTTTCATCCTCAATCAGATGGGCAATCGGAATGAACAATTCAAACCTTGGAGGATATGCAACATGTTTGTTCACTAGATTACTAGGGATGTTGGGACAAACATATTTCTTTAGTTGATTTTTGAAATTATAAACATTTTCATTCCACTGTATAGATGGCTCCATATGAGGATTTATATGGAAAGCATTGTTGAAATCCATATTTTTGGGATAATGTAGGGGAACGGAAGCTGATGGGTCCAAATTTGGTAGAATAGATGACAGAAAAGTTTCAGTTGATTTAGAAGAACCTGAGAACAGCTCCGAGTTGGCCGAAAAATTTATCCGGATAATCGAAGGAAGGATCATTCATTTGAGGTAGGTGATCAGGTCATTCTCAATGTTTCTCTATGAATGAGTGTGATGCATTTTGGTAAGAAGGGAAAGTTAAGTTTGAGTTTCATTGGACCATATAAAATCCTAGAGAATGTCGGATCAGTTGTATACAATGTGTCTTTACCTCCATCTTTATCCCAGGTACACTATTTTTTTCATGTTTCGATGTTGAGAATGTAGATGTTGGATCCATCTCATGTTTTGATCCCAGAGGTAGTTCAACTAGAAAAGAATCACTCTTATGAGGAACAAAAAGTCCATATTATTGATCGTAGATTGAAAGTGGTGAAGAATAAGGTAATTATTCAGGTAAAGGTTTTGTGGAAAAACCATATTGTTGAAGAGGCAGTGTGGGAATATGAAAATGCAATGAGGGATAAATACCCCCATTTATTTGATAAGTGAATAGAATGGAAAGGATGCAATTTCCAAAATAGGGGAAGTATGTAACATCCCAGGTATATAAAGAAATAACACATTTTTAATTTTTTTAATATTTGGAAATAAAATATTAATTTTACTTTAAAGTGGATTCTATGTTCGATGGCGTGCTCAATACGCAACAATGGGTTTCATTGAAATCTTACACAGCACAGTAATAATATAATATTATTATTTTAAATGGTAGTAAAGGGCATGACGTTGTATTGGCATGAATGATCTAAAATAACTACAATATGATTATACGTGTTTGATAAATGTTTTTTCATTTATCCAATAAAATTTAGAGGCTTAAAATGTTAATGAATCAAATTTTAACCATAATTTACTTTAAAAGGTTGATTTACCGACATTAAATGGAGAAACCTATTAAAATCTAGTTTATGTAACTTTTATATGTCCTATTTGATCAAATAAAATTCTTCATTTGAATCGGGACATCAATTTTTACTTTGGATAAATTTTTAGTATTTTTCTGATAAAATTCTATTTTTAATGAAATGTGAAAAATATTGTATGTTAATTCAAAACTTCATTTTAATCTAAATTATTTATATGACTAGATTATCTTTTTAATTAGGTTTAAGTTATTATTAGATTATATTTTTACCATTTAATTTAATGTGGGTTATTGGAATTAATTTCACTTTGACATTACACATAAACAAATGTCAATATTTTGATATTTATTATTTCTTAAAAACACACCTTTTATTTCGACAACAGGAATTAATTTTACATTAATTTCTGCCACTTCTGTGATTCAAATTTGGAAAAAATGGATCTTGTTTTTAAAATCAGGATGTACAAATTGAGTAAATAGGTAACTTTAATTTTTAGACATTATGAATATTTACTTCTGTAAATATTTTATTTACCATGGTTAAAAGGTAAATCTGGAAAATAAGTGTAAACCTTTTTTAATATAATAATATAAAATTACCCTAATTGGTTTCCTAATCCTAGTGGTTGATAGAAATCCTACCATGATCATCCTTGGTTCTATTTTGGGACCCCATGGGGCCATTTGGGATTGATAGTGAGACTTTATTTTAGTTAACATAAAGTAAAGGCCAAAATGGCATAAACAAATACCATTTAGTAAATTAAATTCTTACAAGGGTTATATAAGTTATCACTTAGACTAAAAATATTCTTTTAAAATATTAAATAATTTCCTACATTAACGAATTTTATTTATAATTTTTAGACATCATATAAATTAAATTATTTATGACACAATTATGATGTAGTGTCTACCACATTCATAATAGATTCAAATATATGAGATTTTAGAGAAAACAATAATATCCAAACCCTATAAAATTCGTATTGTATGATTTTATTTCGACCATTAGTCATCTTAGCTTCTCCTTTAATTAGTTTTTGACCTTTAGAAACTGAATATCATTATATAATAAAATAATATTTTCACACATTCTTAAAGAGTCCCACCTCCCCCTTATAAACATCCCTCACTTCTAACTCATTCCTCACACCTCTAAAGCCCCTTGTATCAACCAAACCCTGCCGAAATAATCTATCACGATCCCTATCGTTCATTTAGAAGCCTTACATTAGGCAGAAGTCACTTCAATAAGTTCTTTTGGTTCAATCCAAAGGGAGTTACCCGAATTAATGCTATTGTATTCTCTTAAGTTCTTTAGTTTTATTTTACATCACCAACCACCTAAACTCTTTTTATTATTTTATTTCATAACAAAACAAATATGCCAAATATACTTGGATGTTGTTATGAGAATTATTCTAACTGCACATACACAGACCTTCATCTAATGGGTGAAGAATATATTATTTCTATGGATGGAAAACTAACGCCTCACGAAACAATGATTGTTCAATAATCATCTACCACTTCTCATGTTGGCCATTAAGATGGAACTATATTTATATATGATATGTATTATGTTAATTTTTTCATTTTTATTCTATATTTTACATTTATATCCAATATTTATAGTTTCCATAATGGTTAAACGCGATAATTGCATTTGAGGAAGTGCAGAATATCGCCCCCTTAATGTGATATGACTCGTTAATGCCATATATTGGACATATAATGTATGGTGTTAATGATATAATATATTATATTATACTGTAACTATAATATACCTATGTATCATTATGTTTTCATTCCATTAAAATATGAAATAGAAATTAAAGTAGTGTTCAAGCGTACGTACGGCTTACCGTCTCCATGAATGGTGCATTTCATTTGTTATCTCCAAATCATATGTACTATTATAAATAAATATATATACTGGATATATATGTTGTATATGACATATAATTATTGAATATCATTATGGAGATAATGGACTATTTACCACACGGACAACTTGTAAATATATGGTGTTTATTTTTATCTCAAGTAATAAATATCGACAAAATGACCGTTATTATCATAAATGATTGAGTAATTATTATAACATGGTAATATGTTCTATAAAATTAATAATAAAAAAGAAAAAGGTTCTTAATCAATTAGAAATTATATTTAGTTTATTATTTCATAGATTAAAGAATGAACTGGTCAAGTCAAATATGAGGTAAGGGAACTTTATAACCCAATTTCTATTCTTTTGGTTGATCATATCTTTCTTGTTTATGTCATTATTTAATTATGTGAGAAATTAATTTTTATATATTATCATGTATTTATACTTTCATTATGTGTGCATATATGGAATACACATAATCGATCAATTTTATTTACAAAATGATCATTGTAAGGGCCTTCGTCTAAATATCCTTTCTCTGAAGCATATTTTGTTTTATCCACAACATTCTTTTACACGGTGTATAAACACCTTTGTATTTTCATTTCACTCAAATGTAATCTTTTTCTATGAATAATTTTACTAACTGGACAAAATTATTGTTGCTTTTTAACGTAAGCAGTGACAACGACCTTTATGTTTCCGCTAGTATTATTTGATCTTTGTCTTCTATAACAAGCCGTAATGTTTTTAAAAGGAAAATAAATACCACATACGGTTTTATGTATTTTGGTATTTAAAATTGTTTTGATAATGGATTTGTTATTTCTATATATATAAATTATATATTGTGATTGAAATGTTGAAATGATATCTTTCCATTATGTTTGTTTCATATGTTATGAATATATTATTCATCATTGGTATTGTTTACATGTAAAGTTGGTTATGTGATAAACTAATGGATGGTGAGCCCGAGATAGCTCTCATATGCATTAGTTAATGTGACTGAGGTAAACATGAATTCTTCTCCTAATATATTTAGAGAATATATTGTGATGGGTATTCCTAATGTGACTCCATACGTAGCTATGAAAGCTACAATGTAAGTATGTTTTAGATGACACAATTTACCAATATGATTTTTTATTACCATGTGTTATTCATATATCTTACGTTTTCACGAGGTATGTAAAATAGTTTATTTTTTGTATGTATTGAGGGAATATTGAATTATTTTATTACTTTATAACCCTTACTGAGCTTTTTTTTTCTCATCTCATGTTTTGATAATTTTAACATGGGACATAAAAATGAATAGGGTCAAGGATGTGATCAAGGAAATTTCATGTTATCTAAAATGTGGGACTAAACATGATGCATTTTTTAGAAAGAGTTTTTATTTTATGAAAAAAATGGAAACTAATTAAAAGTTTCTACCTTATAATTTATGAGATGTAGTGTAATAGTTATGCCTAATTATTTAAAACTATTTAACCTGAAATGATCCTAAATGTAAATTATTCATTTTATTCAAGATTATGTAATGTTTAAGGCCGGGTCCTTGTACATATTAATATATTTCCTTTAATTTTACACTCTTTAATTACTCAAGGTACCAAAATAATATTTTCATAAAAACATGAATATTGTTTAGTATTTGGTCACGAATCCATCTTTATCATGTATATGATTTATTTTAAATTATTCCATGAATGAGTAATTATTTTAAAATTAATTTTAATTTAATTATAAGACATGTTTGATAATTATTAAAAACAATTCAAATGACCCTTCTTTTCGTTTTTTAGAAAACTTATTTTTTACTTTTTATCGAACAATTTAAAGTAAAGTTTTTATTATTGATTCTTTAATAATGGTAGTTTCTATAAATCATTAACACAAAATGATTTGAAACATCTACTATATATTTCCAACCATCAAGTAAAATCATATTTTTTATTTCTAATTTGGTAAAATTTTTGTTTCAAATAATTGATTACAATAGAGAAAATATATTTTCACTAAGAAATTTTCCACGAGTTTTGTAAGAGTATTTTCTATTTATGATGAAATCAAAGGAATTTTTTAAACATTTACTCGGTAAATTATCCAATAATACCTTGATTAATTATAATTTTTATCATTTATGATTATTATGAGAACATATTTATGAAACTCATACACTTTACATTGGTTATGATACGATAAAATGATTAAATGTTTATGGAAGTCATTCATTTTCCATGGGTAATTTTATTATGAAATTTATATGAAACAGATTTCCTTATGAAAACATACAAAATGGTGATTTGTTTATGATTTTTTTCACCCATGTGTAGGGTTTTTGTTATTTTATGGGTGATTGAAAAATTAAATAGCCCAATAATGCATTAGGTAAATATTGACCACTCCTGAGATAAACATAACTGAAATTATGAGTGAACCCAATTAATTAAGGGTCTTTATCCACAATGAATGTCACAGGAATGAACCATTACTAATATGATGGTTTAGGGAGTGGACCCAATCAACTATGATAGTCATTTAATTAATCCATGACTAATAGAGAAATTATTTTCTATTCTTATTTTTATTCTGAAAACGTATTCATTACCCCAATGTTATAATCTCATTGACCATGTAATTTTATTTTATTATGATTAATGTATAATAAATACCCTTTAATTAGTCCAAGAATCAAGATTATGATCTATTATATTCATATTATTAATTTTAATTTTTAGGATCATATTCACATACCATTGTTAACATGTTATGTTCGTGTGATCATTGATATCACCCTTATCTCTTTCTATTAATCATATGATATCACCGTTTCTAATTCTTCCTTTTCACTAGGTTATGGAAAATTTTATTATGTATTTTATGTATAAGAGGGGTTCTAGTTAAGAATAACTTATTTTGATATGATGTAGTTCTCTTATGATCTTTTTTTTTATGTATCCCTTTTTCCAAAGGCACTAAAAAACATGATTTTGGACTGGAATGTTATGTTATATAATGAATATTTATCTAATAAGATTAAATATGTATTTATCAATAGTATCATTTATTATGTTTGTGGGATGGAAATTATGAACAATGACGGTAAACCATTATTAAATATGATAATAATTATTCTCAACAATGATATATAATTGATAACGAAATATTTTCAAGGTAAAAAATTTAAATTAAATGGTTATTTTCCATAATATAACAATAGAATGTAACATTAAATTGGAATTTAGGGTGAAATTAATTTTTTTCTGGTGAAATATATTTAATAAGATTCATTTTATGTTAATTATGGGAGTTTTGATAAAAAAACACATCATACATTTTATATCAATAAAAATGAAGTCCATATAAACAGAGAACATTATATATCATTTAAAACATTATTAATTAAATTATTATGGTATAAAACATTAATTATGATGTAATCAAAACATATTAAATATATCTTGGTTCATAATAAAAAATATGTCTTAAGAATGTTTAACATAGAAAACAACCGTTACAACTTTATAAAATATCAATTCAAAACCCCATTAATGGTATAATTCAAAATTAAATATTAATTTCAATTTATAATGATAGGATTATTATAGACTAATATTTAATAGTTATTAGATACAAAATTCTAAATAAACCATCTTTTTTTATAATAATTGGGAATCAAGCAAAGAATGTTTGAGATTTGAAACCCTTACTATGTTTCCCTACATCTTCGA
Source organism: Viscum album (assembly GCA_963277665.1). Lineage (NCBI taxonomy): Eukaryota > Viridiplantae > Streptophyta > Magnoliopsida > Santalales > Viscaceae > Viscum > Viscum album. The sequence goes on from OY728129.1 coordinate 1,488,646,551, forward strand.
ATGTACTCTAAAATTCAATATTGAAAGCATAAATATCCTATTCAAAATTTTCAAAACATTTTCATATTTATTAAATTTTTAATTTTTAATAGTTAATTATTCTCCACATTTATAATAGCTAGTTATTAATAATGTCTGATATTGCGAGTGAGTAATCATGATTTTTTTAACAAGTTTCATAATCTAAGTGTTACTATTAATTAGTTTAAAATTTTTAATTATTAATAGATCTTAAACAGTGAAAAACTTTATTATTTATATTTATTTATAATGTTATAATTTTAGTTCTTAAGTTTTTTATTACTATTCATGATGCCAAGGTTTTTGAAGAGTGTATTTCATTAATTTATAATCAATGAATGGTGTGTTTTAATTAATGTGTTAAATTTTTATAATAATATCATAAATTAAAACCCATTATTTACTTAATATTATTCAATATAAATGTTTCAACTACATACTTGATAGGAATTCATGTCATTATTCATATAGCTGGTCAAACTAACCCAACAAGAACATGTTATAATCTATCTGCGAGTATGGCTTCAGAACAGATTATTTTGTCATAATATCATAATAAAAAAACGTATATTCACATTATTTATATTTTATTAAGGTGATTACTTCTAAATGTAATGTTTTATATGATTATGTAATATTAATGATAAATTTTCACATATAAAAAATCGTGTTTCCTCTTACTATGTTTGTTTTAGGGGATTAGTTTTACAATGATTTCTTATTAAAAATATTAATAATAGAATTAATAATTTATATTTAATAAATTTAAATCATGAAATAAATAATATATATATCTTATAAACTCATTTATAGTAGTAACCATGAATGGGGATGATGAAAAAATGATACATGTCATTCGTGGATGAGGTAATCGACACACACACATGAGAAATGATTTAATTTATTTTATTTAATGGAAGTGGAATTTATAATAACTATTCCACAGATATAAAAACCAATCATTATGCTATTTTTACTGGTTTCATTATATAAATATTATTTTAATGGCTTTGGGGAGGTTTTATGAGAATGATAATGAACGAAATGAATATTGTAACTTATACATCTATTTATAATTTTGATCTTCTCTTGAAGTATCCTTTTGAAATAATGTAATTGGGACATGTTTCCTAGGATAATGGCTTCAAAACATGTATAAGTACTATACAAGTAATAATTTAGGAATAATGAAATTGTAATTTGAAATATATGTGTCATTTGATGTAGGAGGAATTGGGATTATTTTATAGGTGAAAAAGAAGGGAAAACATTAGAAATGAATGTTATATTAGGGATATGGTTAAAATTCCATGGCAGTTAGGTGAGTCAAGATGGATACTGTTTCTGTGACATGTAGTTGTGAATTTTCAGCTTAAAACAATATTATAAATGTTCTACATTTCAAATATATTTATTATAATTTGAGAAAAGTTAGACTTCTGAATTTATCAAATATTAATATTGATTAAAATTTAACCATGGTAAGTATTTGATAACTGAAAACATAATAAAGACCTTATTTTTTAATTTTTACACTATTAATTTAAATTTTTACACTATTTAATGAGATGGAACTTCTATATATTTTAAAACTATGTATTAGAATTCAACTTATATTGTTTTTATAATAAATTCTATAGAAAATATTGTTTTAATCATTATATGTCATTATTATTATTTTACATTTATTTCCAAATAATTATTTTTTTAAAATTTTTACATATATATATAAACATCATATTCTTGTATTTATTTTTAAATATATAAAATCTATATAAAATAATTATATTTATAAAACTGAAATTCCTTGAATAAATACTAGTTTACCATGGTAACTAATATTACCTTGGTAACATAATTTTATTCCAGAAATTTAACTTGATCACATTACCTAATTTTTATCTTTTGTGTAAAAATATTCAAAACATTTTATAAAAATAAATTTAAAAAATTTAAAAAATATTTAATATAATCACAATTTTTTTTTATGAAATAGGTATCTTATAAGAATAAAATAAATTTATAACATGCCTTGTGATTACTATTGGATGTTTGTTAACTTATTTTATTTTATATATTATAAGTATATTCAATTAAAACATATATTGGACAAAATTATAATAATTATTATATCACATTAAAAGAGAATTTCTCTTATGAAAATATATTTTAAAAGTAACATGTTTGAATTTGCGGTTTATCTATAATAATTAAATTTTCTCCAATCATCCTTACTAAAAAATATCAATTATTTTTATTTTGAATAATATTTCAAAATTAGATTACCTCAATATTTACTGACCAATTCAACAACTAAATTTCAATGTTATATAATGTAATGTTGTTTATTTTGGTTCATTTTTTTAGTTGAACAAATATATATAATATAATATTTATTTATGAAAAATAAATAGTGAAATCATTGGTGGATATTCTTATCTCCCACCTTAAATGAATGTTTTCATATTATTTTCAATTTTTCCTAAATGATAGTACAATTAATGGTTTTTATATGATATTAATGACTCCATATTTAAATTTATGATGAGTATTCATCCCAATTAACCTTTTTTTTACTAGTAAACTCAACTTTTCCATCATAATAATAAAATAACAATAGATTATTTCTTGTTATACATTTTATGCAAAATATATTAATATAATGAATATATATTTTCATGTGGAGTTTTTAGTCGTCCTTTTATAAATAAATGATCATTGGGTGATTTTTAGATGTTGATTTATTATATTGTAAATTTATTGTTGTCTAGAGATCCTATTTTTGCTTAATATCACATCAATTTTGATTAAAAGAAACATAGTTTTCCTTGTATGAATAATATTCAGTTAAAAATATATTAAATGGGAGCAATATACATGGGATAAAATAAACAAACCAAATGAATTTTTTTATTAATTCAACATCTTGTCACTAGGGTGGATATTTGATATTTCTCTTAAACATAATAGGTATCATTGAGTAGGTTGAATAAGATGCAATTATAAACCATTCTGTTATTAAGTTCATTACTCTATATATTTTAAAAAAGTAACTTCATTATTTGATTTTAAATATACTTTCTATTATTCACATGGTAATGGATATTTTTGAGTATTATCATTATCATTAGAATGTTGATTAGAACATTGATTTGGGTATTTCTCAAGATTCCACATTTATAGTATTAAAGTATTAGTGGTACCTCTAGAGGAAAAATATTTCATTTCCGAATGTCAATTATGATCATCAAATTTCCTCGATAATTATTTTCTCTATTCCATATTATTCTATACATAAAACATCTCAGAGTTCCTTCAATACATTCACCTAGGTTATTTTTACCATTTTATTAAAAAAATGAAATTGAATTTCCTTTCTTTCATCATTTTATTTAATGAAACTTCAATGATACTCAATTATTTTTTTCATTTGTGCATTTGGAAACATGAAAATGTTAATTTTGTTAATCTTGAATAATGATAAATCAATTATGGAAATCATAAGATGCATTACTCTTAATATTATCTCATTAGGTTACTCATTGGGACAATCTCTCCATTGTCCATAGAATCTATTATTAACATTATTCCTTCAGAAATCATCCTATAATAATACCTAATTGGGTTAATGTGCTCTATTAACTGCATAATATAATTATTTTAATATAATTACCAGAAAAATAAACATCAAAATCTCACACCCTCAAAATTATTACAATATATGTTTGTTCAACTAAATCGCTCTTTGGTTGATATAGTTTTCATTCTACAGGGTTATTTGATATTACAAAAACAAATTTACTAAGATAATATATACTTATAATAGTATTTTAAATATATTTTCATTAACCATAGAATAATCCCATGGATATTATATCCATGTTTATAGTCATAGGCACACTCATTGTATACTACAGTGATGATCGATTCAACACTCAACTAACCTTTTCTCGTGTGATTACACCTTTTTATTCTATTCTATAGTTATATCAAAATAAAAGTACATATACATGTAATTAATTTCTAGGAAAAAATATAATATATAATTTACCAAAACTATAGGATTTTGTCATATACTTATATATTATTCTAGTAATTTCACTAAAGTTCTCTTATCTGGTTACTTAAAATAACTTCACTAACAATTAAAAATAACGCGTCTATAATACCAACCATAAATAATTAGGCTAACAACATCATTATTTTAAAAAATATCAATAAGGTAAACATTACATCTATTGAAAATAATCTCAAAATCACATGAACTGATGGTTTAGTTTCATTGAGGATTCCCTACATAAGAACCCTTTTATACAACCTTAATAAACATTCCTCTACAATTGATCCACACTAGACTCCCATCTATACATATTATATAATATACTCATCTTATGATTATGGAGAAATGGGTGAATATAAAAAGTGTGATCTCAAATTATCATCATTGATAAATGTAAGTGAAATCAATAAAATACTATAAGTGATAATAAGATGAAATTATGAGTGTAATCGAGATACATAAGAAACATATACCCATCATATCACAAATCATATGTCATGGTGTGATGCTTCGAATAAAATAATCCATGAATCAAAAGATTTTGCACACATTTTTTAATAAAAACGATCAATGATATTACAAGATATGAATTTAAAATATCATTCAATTATTTAACAAATATAAGTATAGGGAATAATTACATTATTTAGACACACACTTGAACACATGCATAACAGACAACATAATTGTACATATTCATAGATCACATTTTTCATTCAAAAACTTATACCCAAACATTAGAACAACTAAATTGTGTCTTTATCTGAATATATTATGAGATTTATACTTTTAACCAATTCATTAGTGGAAGATATTAAACCTGACCCATCATTTCACAATACGTATGAGTGCCACTTGAAAATAAGTCACATATCACATCGTAATGAACCTATGGAAATAAAATCGTTCCATAAAAAATTGAAATTTAAATCATTCACTTATTATATCATATATAAAACATATAGAAAATTGGATTCATTTCCTATTCAAATTGAATCACATAAAAACATAAATAATTATAACAAGATAAAGCCCTTGAAAATAAATGGGTATACCATGATATTAAGTAAAATTATATGTATGTAACATTCAGTAAATAAAACCGAGTAAATTATATTTAAACTATATAGATACATGTTATATGATTTATTTTATAATTTCCCAAATAATTCATTTTATGAAATCTAGGTCGACACCCTTTGATAAAATAAATGGTTATATGGTTATTCAAAAATAAAATTTAATTGATGACTGATATTCTTTTTTCTGATTGATGGTTAAGAATGAAAATGGAAATAATGAATCATTCCTTTGTTAGAAAAAAAATAATCTATATAAATAATATAGATTTTTTATTTCAAATAATATCACGGATCAAGAATAAAAAATGTCAACTGTTGATGAAATAAATGAGAAACACTTACTTTGTTGGAGTTTTAGAAAAAATATATTTTGAAATAATAAATATCATTGATCTTCTTAAGTAATTGTAAAATAGTTATTTTAAAAATATTGGAGGAAATTATATTTTTTTACAAAACGTGAAAATATATATAGAGAGTTTCATATAAAATTAAAATGATGAAAAAAGGATGTTTCCAGATTCAGAAAAGTTAAAAATTAATTTTAGAAGACATTTTTAAAAAAGAACAATTATTAGTCACATCAATATGTTATTTTAAAAATGATGAAGTAAACCAATTGAAAAAAATAGTTATTATTGAAAAGTAAACATCAATTATATATCATTTAAAAATAGTTAACAATATAAATGTGGTCTATAATAAAAAAATATTTGAATGGAAGGGGTAAAAGAATTTATGTTTTATGATATCATTATTGAAAACCCCATCCTAAAATGAGTTATAAAGCATCCTTTTTAAATTATGGGAATTAAAATATATAGGAAAAATTAGATAAAACATAATTAGTGTTACAATTATAATTGATAACATTGTTGAAAATTGTAATTAATGACATTGATGGGAAATTATTATTCAAAAGGATGTGAATTATGCTCAACATTGATATTATTTTGAGGAAGCATTTTATCATGGTAACTGGTATGAATTAAAAGGAAATTTTACACAATAGTGTACTATAATTTACAATTAAATAAAATCATAGCTTTGAATAAACCAATAGTGGAAGAAAAATTTTCATGAGGAATAATTTTATCTCGATGAATGTAGTTGAGTTCATAAAATTCCATACTAAATCTGTATCTTTTGAAATAAAGAAATCATAAATACAGAATGTGATATGGATAATAAATCTCGATGAATTAAATGAATATGGTATAATAAATTCATTAGGTTGTAAAAACAAAATAGTAATTATTGGATTTTTTGGTCTATATCCAACAGGTTATACATAGGATTGTAAATATATTTACACAAGTGAATATTATTATGTTACTTTATATCCTACATAGTTTTATGTGAAAATAATTTAAGAATTTAAGAATTTATATGTATTATTAAAGGGCAATACTATTTCCATTATATGATGATATCCTTCCAATTCTATGATGATATTCTTAGATATAATTCTATGGTTAGGTTATATTATATGGGTTGGAAAATATCCTAGTGAAGTTCAGGTGTGAAAAACCATAAGTAGAAGACACTTATTCTCATGATGGTATCACTAAATAATTTATAATATGAGATATTATGACATCATACAATACATTTTATATTCCATATTATTATGTTGTATGACACTTGAACACCATGAGGGCGAGAATAATGGTGTCATATTTTTCTTTTAATGTGTTGATTATTGTTCCCACATTGGTAGGAAATTTTAAAACTATCTTCTATATTCATGCTATAATAAAACATTCACATGTATAGAGACAAAATAACAGTATTAATTGGATCACCTCTAAAGGATATTCCTAGGATAATACACTGAAAATATTTCGGTCTTACCTAAATTTACTAATCTTCACTAGTTGTGGGATTAAGATGATCATACATAGGCTCTCTATTCTAGGGACACCTCCATTATAATATTATAGGGAAATCACATTACCGCACTTTGAACATTTCCACAAACTCCCCTTATATAACTGTATTGGGTGAAGTCAAACTCTAGATTTTTAATTGAAGTTCTCTTCAGTAGATTATATTTTAAATATTTGTCCCTGACTAGCATGAGACTCTGCTTGTACTGCAATCCTGATTTGATGAACATGAAAGAACTATTCTCTTAAATTAGATATTAAACACTTCTACACATGAATAACCATCATGAAATGCATTCAAAAATCTCCCAACCATCAAAATAAATATTCCTTTTTAGAACACTATGTCATCATAGAAAACCATTCATTGTGAAACTCATTGTTTCAAGATACAAGAGCTTCGGTCAATACAAATAAAATATTTTCATGATACTCAATTTCAAATTGAATACATTAATAATTATGTTATCACCCATCATGAATTCATAGATATTCAACCTTTTTCTTACATTTTTTTTAGAAATGATGTGGCGGAAGCTTCATATTTATAGGCTCATCATTTAAGAGAGATATAATGATCTCAATGGATTTTTTCATGAAACTACAAAATCCATTCCATGAAGATATTCTATTCACAAATATATAGTGAATTGTAACCCATTATGGAAGCTTCTCATAGATTCAAAGAATCATCATCAACTAATTGTCCACTCCCTATTATTTTCTTATACATAGAGAACACCATCTTTCCAACACATTATCAAAATTTTCCACATTTTATAAAAGTTCAACCTCTTTAGAATTTCGTTATACATGAAACCCATCATAAAAAAAACTTAGTGTTTTACCATAATTAAGAAGATTCAATCTTATAATGTTCACTATATCCATCTTGTACTGTATGATAGATTTACTTGAAAACACACTGATCAACATTGTTTGGATTGGAAACAAACTAAAAAAGGACTTTGTTTCGATCAATCAAAATTATTCATTCCAACATATGTAATATTATATATTCACATCATAAAGAACATTAAATTCTACTTATACATTGATATTATTTTTATTGAATGTAATGAACCCAAAAAATAGATATATTACTATATACAAGATTATAACAGTTCATAGTGAATTTATATATGTTCGGTGCCCCATGAATTATGTGTTATTAATGAATAATTTATTGATGGATTTTTACTTTCCATATTAATATAATTTTACATATCAACCCATTGATTGGATTATAATTTTCACATTAATTTCCTTCACCATGGAGTAACATTAAGTTTATTTTAGATATTAAATGAATGATGTATCAATCATATATGTCAAAGACCTAGGTTTTTATCAATCTTGGTGAAAGATTATGAAAAATGGATGATAGTTAAAAGGTAGTTGTCATGTGTAGTTGTTAACATTGAATCATTAACTTATATCACATGGTGGTATTGACCCATTCCAAGATAGTTGTTGGAAGAAATATATCATTGTAACATTGATGAATATTTTGTTTGATTTTTTTTGTTGACAAATAGGATTTCCATGGTAAAGTTGTGGTGTTTGAGTGATTTTTTTGACAAAATATGTTGTGAAAGAACCATGAAATAAGTAATAGAAAATATGGACCTGAAAAAATAAGAATATCTATAATGTGGAATCATTTTCCAGTGTTGACCCATTTTTTGGGCCTCTATATTACAAAATTGAGAAAGATTATTTTCGAAACGGATGTTGTGCACTAGATTAAATGTGATTGGGAAACATGAACACAAAACAAAATTGGTATAAGAACATCGAAAAAAGGAAGAGGCATGAATTTCATGATATACATGGAAATGTGAGTGAAAATATGTGCATCCATGAAAGAATTATGTGGGGCCAATGCGATGTCAAAAGGCATGTTCTTCTCTCCAAGAGGATCTTGCATGACGAGTGGAATCATCCATGCATGGGTTGGTGATGCCTATAAATAATTGGTGGCCCCATAGTATGAGTGACCTCAAAATGTATAGAGAATCCAAGAGCTGGATCATGTAAAAAATTCATAAAAATGGGTTTTTCATAAAAGAATTTGATTTTCACACAAGCTAGGGATGTTGTGTGTATGATTTGAGCTGCATGGAAGATTGAAGTTTCACGTAAGAGGTGTTTCATGAAAAAAGTCTAATCATGAGTTCAAGGAATTAAAATATTGTAGAAAAATCTATAATATTTAAGAGAATGATATTTACTTTCCCAGTACATCTGTGGTAAAGTGGTATTCATGAGTGGATGAATGTGGGACATAAAAAGATAATATATATACATATAGGATGCATTTATTATACATGATGAAGGGGCCAATCTGTTAATAAAATGTGAGTGGATATTCTAAAGAAGTAGTGAGAACAATTCAGTTGAAAGAGAAGTTAGCTTTCAAATTTTGATTGGTTGTATACAAAGATGGACAGTGAAACTGCTCCAAAATTTGTAAAGAAGAGTGTGGTTTTGGTGGATTTGGTACATCGGGGCATCACCGTTGTATTCTCATTATATGTATCCCAGTGATTATGATCTAGGTAAAATAATTTTTCATGTGAATGATTTAATTTCATTTCATACCCTTCTACGGAAAATATAGAAAAAATATTTTTGTTCAATAAGGAAACAAGGTCAAAAGGGGTGGTTGTTTTAATTTGGCATATCGGGATTCACTCCCTGCCAAGGTATTTGACCTAGTGGAAACAACAAAAATGATATTAGTTTTTAGAAATGATATCCAAATGCCTTTGAGAATGAAGCCTAGGGGAAACACATATGGTGTTTCTATTAATCTCATATATATTGTATTTGAATTTCATGCTTGCAATAACTATTCCTTTCAGTACTATGAAATAATTTTATTAGGGGTTAATGATATTATAATTTAAATAAACATTTATTCAAAATGTAACTAGTAAATAATATCGATATATAATATTTATTCATTCAATCATTCACTAAAAAAATATAATGTATTGATATATTATTCAAATTTTGAGGAGTATTTCTAAACCAAGATTGTGTTTGGTAATAATTATTTCTTCACATGCTAATTAATTAATTTTTTCATCTCACCATTTAGTACACACCATGGAATAAATAAAATATTATTATTTTAAAATATTTAACGACGATAGACATGTGTTTGATATTTTATCCAGGTTACATGAGAAAATAATTTAATTATAAATCCAAACCATATGACTATAAATTGATCAAAAAAATCAAATTGAGGTTCATTGGAAATAATTATGCACATGATAGTGATCTCTAGAATTAAAATGTTTTATGGAACAATATCTCATGAATGGGAGGATAAATAAAATTTCTTCAAGACTAAACAAAAATGATTTTATCAATAATAATAGAACATGATGGCCAACTGACCATGCTCTCACCCAGTGATCCATTGGAGCCATTCAAAGATCATAGGATCACTTGTGGATCACCGCTAAAGGGATTCTACGCTTGATTCATATATGTGCAATGATGAATTTTCAAAAAGGTTATCATATTTTCATCATGAACTACTAATAAATATATCAATAAAAATGTAATTATTATAAAAATGTAATTAAATTAATTTTTAATTTTATAAGAATAATATATTCTATAGTTTATTATTCTTTTTATTTTCAATTTTCTAGTGGAAAACATTTGGTATTCCTAATATTAATGTCTTGTACAATAAGAAGTTATTCAATTGAATCTGAATTTTTTTTAGTTAGGTATGGACCTGATAGGTGATTTCACGACACTTGAAACCATCAGGTGGTATTAAAGGATCTCATTTAAATTTTTTATTATTTATTTTATTGTTTATCATGATGCATTTAAAAGATAAGATTCATTATTATTTTTAATTTTTTATGATTTTTCATTAAAATATTTTTATCCTTTTCTCCATTTCTCACTCACATTTCCAAGGATGGATAGTAATTAATTTGTATCCAATCTAAAGAAACTATATAGAGGTTCCAGGAAGACTACATGGATGGTAAAAGACTATATGATGTGTACTCCATTGTTATATGTTGTGTTTCATTGTGTATTGAAAAAATATACCCCCATATACTCTTGTTAATCATATAATTAGTAAAAATATGTCAAATAAGATAAACCATTATTAACCTACTAGTGTAACATAAATATTTTTCAGACTATGCATCCTATAGATTGACTACACTATGTGTAGTACACCTGTTTTTAGGGTAAAAATAGGGGTCAAAAAATATTATGTACTTAATACATTGTGTGAATTTAATTCTTTTTGTGTACATATTATAAGATGTAATACTTAAGGTATATGATATTTATTTTCATTAGACACAATGTATGACATAAATATGTATAATAAGTACACTCTAAGACTCTAAGTGTGTAATATGGATATCCAGTAGAGAGAAGTACAAAACATGTCCCTGGTTTGTATACATCGTGTACTTTAATATTTTACATGGAAATATTTAATTTTACTAATTATTCCATTAAACCTCATATAAATATGTCTTTCGGGTAATTAATTTAACATTACATGTTAGAAGTATGATTTTACATTATATTACATGCTTATTTAATTCTTTATTGTATTTGAGGATTTAAATCCAGTATTGTTCATGTATTCTACATAATCACATAAATAAATTGTATATACTAAGTAATTTTCATGAGTTTAATGTGTAGAAAAATTTTACGTAATCACTTTGTAATTAGTATATATTCCATGTACACAATATGTCATATGAATTCATTGTTTAAATTAAAACCATACCATGTAATTATGACCATAAATAACTAATTTTCTTCCATGTAAAAATTTTTTGTACTATTTTATTGATTTATAATAAAAAATTATTTACTTTATTTAAAAAAATATATTGTATTTTTAGAATGATTGTATCAAAAATGATAAAATTAAAAAAAAAATTATTTGATATATAATCTAATTAAGTTAATAACAATTTATCTTATTAATGACAGAATAATATAGATTTCATGATACCTGTTTTAAATGCATAATTGTTGCATGTGAGTGGATGATCATGAATTTTTACTAGACCTATATATGTGCTGGTTTTCATTTACAAAATGTTATTTCATATATTTTCAATTATTAAATGTTAAATTAATTATAATAGCCTATCAGATGTCTCTCCATATTTTTTAATGTTGGAAATGCATGTACATGGTTGTTTAATGTAACCCCCTTAACGGAACATTAATATCTATTCACATTTTCATAATTATAAAACATAAGTAATAGAAGTAGTATCTATAGGTGCATTGATTCAGTTAAGGGTGGTTCCGAGAATGTTCAGTCCAAGATGAAACCATTTTGAAACCAAAAAATGGGGATATATATGTCATATAGTGTGTATTCTCACTTATGGAAAGAAAAGAATAATCAATTTTCCCTTAGGATCATATGTATTTTTGTCTTATCAGTAAATCATTTATTATATAATCTCTTTATTGGGTTATTTAGTTAATATTTTTTATTATGCATGATTTATATTTTGGATGTAATACTACAATAACATAAAAATGGAATAAATGAAAATATGAAATTCAAATAAATGTATGATGTGTAAATGTTTTATTAAAACATGGTTAATATATTAGTTAAAATGTATATCATATTGACAAGACACGTAACGGATAAAAAATTAATTCATAAAAAATTGTCATCATGTTAATATGAATTCATTTGTCATTATTTCATATAAATTTATAAGAATAAATACTTAAATTGTTGTATTACGCAATATTTGGTAATCTTTTATCTATCAAAGATTCTGAACTAAAAAATAATTCTTTTTAATTAATATTGTATTAAATTTAATTGCCATTTACTATTCAAAAAAATTAAAGGCAACTATTGAGGAAATCTGAGTCATGATTTCTTATTTGGGGGTACAGACCATAGATAATGGAGATTCTAGTTTTAGTTGGAGTACCACCTACCTAAATAAATTATTATGGATTTAGTGACCATATTCTAGATCATAAATATAAGAAATATGGATGATTTACACTACACTCTATAAAATTATGAGACATTTTAGATTCAATGGTCAGGGTTGTTGAGGCCTGATAAAATACTAGGAGACTAAAGTTAATAAAATTTAATAATTTTTGTGACATTTTCCGTAATCAAGTGAAGTACTTATAACCTCATCTGTTAATATTGTAGAATAATTAAAATATTATAAAAAATATCCCTATAGTTAATTTGGGATAAATACTATCTTCATATTAGAATTAATTTCTCCGAATGGTATAGATGATTATGGGTTGTATTTCACTATTAATATAAATATTATATTTTATAAATATCACTTTATGATCATCCTTCTATGGAGGTGTGTTCTGATGAATTTTATATCTGTGATAAACACCTATAAATCATGGTTGATGTTCAATGTTTAATTCTTTCATCAATTTATAATGAACTCATAATGTAACATAACAGACAGAAATTATTTTTGAATTATCCATCATATATTTTGTCTATATAAAAAGGCAGATAAATAGAAATTTTATGAAATATACATGACACTATTTCAAATAAAAATTAAATAAGGTGGTCAAGTAAGGCCTCCTTTTTTCAAAATCATTGGCTACTTTGAGTACCTATTGGTTTTTGAGTTTAAAAACCTGATTAAAAGAACATAGACCTCCTTCTGTCATTACACACTCATAGAATTTCTAGGTTTCATGTGAATTTCAATATAAAAAACATAAAGTATTCTCAGCAAGATCATATCAAAATAGTTCATAGGGTATACATGGATATGAAGTATGAAAATCCATTATTTATTTGAGTGCAAAAAATGATGGGATAAATTATTTAAGTCTAATGATTATCTAAGATTCTATTCCATGAAGATAAATGTAATGGAAAAATCAAGTGAATATAATGCTATCTATTTTTCATATAGAATGAAGGTCCACTTAAATAAAAACTACACACACGAATTAAAGAAAGGGTGTTCTTTAGGTGTATCTGTTATCAAGTGAAATATATCGATTTCTACAAATTTGGTACGAGATAGAAAATGGGTTACTCACATATATCTTCACATATTGGAACCAATTATATTTTAGATGATTAATTTGGGTGAGTTAGATCAAAAAGTATCCAATGGAACTAGATTTATTATAATGGCCTTTTGGGACTACCACCTCACATTATCGATGGGAATGATTTTTGTTTTAAAATAATGTAATTATTTTCTATTTGTTTCAAAGAAATTTATTTTTTATCAATAATTTATATTCATTGATTTATATACAAATTTATGAAAAAATTAAGAATATTGTATAATTATATATATTTTAATGTTATGGATCATTTTAATAATAGTATTTATGTATTATATTTCACAAACCAACTAATGGGAATTGATAACAAATTTCTACACATGAATCATACAACACCCAATTATCAAATTATCACCTACGTCACATAAATGAAAAATATTTAATCAATTAAATGATGATGGATATTTGTATTCATTAGAACTAAATCAACATGGTGTATGGAATTCATATTTAGAAGGAAATATAACAAAATTCTCATTTAGTGGAAAGTGTGAAAGAGCCCAGGGGATTTATGAATTTATTCTTGCTAATGTGTCTGTACAACTTCTAGTTGATAAAATGGCTGGGTAATCATACATCACAAAATTAAAAATGATTCATTAGAAATGGATATGTCTACAATGAGGTGTAAGTTTTATTTCATTAAGATATTAAATGAACATCACAATTAATTTGAGAAACTATTTGGTAAGAAGATTAAGAACATACATTCATACCATGGTTGAAAGTATATTAATCTAGAATTTATTGAATATTTATTGGAGATTGGGATTCTATGACAACTCGCTTATCCTTTTACACTGCATTATAATGTTGTTAACAAAAAAAGAACCACACCATGTTAGACTTGGAGAGATCATTGATTAGTGGTGTGAGTATTTCATTATTTTTTTGGGGATATGGATTTTAGACATAATAATATATAATAAGTTATCCTTAAAAATAAATAAGTTACTAGTATTCCATATCACATTTTGTGTTTAAATAAACCAATGTTTATATATATACAAGTGGAGGGATTTGATGTGTTTGTTAATTCACTTTGAGGAAACAAGCATTAACAATGGTGAACTAAGTGAATTTTTATTTATAATCCTAAGAAAACTATTAGATATTACCTATATAATCAAAAAAAGTTTTTTCCTGTTAACATATTTATCACCTTCATTGAACGGGATAACATATGTAAAATAGATAATAGTTATTTGATGGGCATAGATAATGTACATGATCAAGACATACAAGAGTGTCACAGTTACAGATTCCAAAAGTCCCCTTGGAAAAATAAGTTAATGAAAAATAAGTACTTATTAGGATTAGGAGAGAGGTTGTAGATCCTGGAAGATATGGTTTTTTAGTCACCAATTATGGTGACTAATATTTTGTGTATATTAATGATCATGTAACCAACAAGGATTATGTATTTGGCAATGGGATTTTCATGTGGCTAGAAGCTATGAATTCTAAAATGGATTCTATATACCAAACCCAAGGATATATATTTGTATATCCTCAAGTAGATGTAAAAACTATTGGTTTTAAATGGTTATTCAAAAAGAAATTGTACATGGATGGGTAATATAGTTTTAATAAGTCAAGACTAGTTGCATAAGGGTTCAAATTTCTGTGAAGAAACATTTCCACTATTTAAAATGCTAAAGTACATCATAATTTTACGTTAAATAGTAGGTTTCAAAGGCTATTATATTATAAAAATAGATTTCAAAATATGCTTCCATAATGGGAACCATCCAGAATATGACAATATGACACAACATATATTGTTTGTTACTCTAATGGATACAAAGAACATATGCAAGTTATAATGATCCATTTATGGATTAAAACAATAATCACATTAAATACAAGGTAATGTTATAATAAATAATTTTCAAGTATAATTAATTAATATTTATATATTTATATTCATTATATTAATATTAAGTAAATAATCATCCAAATAGAATGATATATTTATTTATAAAAAATTGTGTTTTCAAGAATTATATGGATTGCATTAAAAAATATTTATTTTCGAAATGTGGAAAATTAATTTCAAAATAAATGAACATACTTTTGAAAATAATCATATCATAATTATTATAGAGTTAATTTTTTAAATATTTCTAAAAAAATATTTATTTTTTTAATTGTAAAAAATAAATATTTTGGTGAAAATGAGATTTCATTTCATTAAAAACAATATTTTAAATAACTATTTTTTATTCTAATTTAATATAAAATCAAAATATTTATTCATTATATAGATATAATATAACACACTAAAATCTCTATACTGGGGCCGATGCATTACTTGTTATATTTTCATTGATAGAAGCTATGAAAATCCTGAATGAACGATCATTTTAGTAGTCTTGAAGAAACTACATACATAAATGTAACTCAAATTACATTGGAAAAGGATACAAAATACAATACACAACAAAAACTAAAAAATGCAGCCAGAGTAACTTAATAAATGATATTTTCTTCATCACATTTTGATGGTAAACAGGGAAAGGGGAGAGATAAAATGCTCAGAAAGTGTCACAAATGAAGGAAGCATGAATCAATAATAACGGAATTGTAAACAATTTGACATAATCAACATGGTATGGTGAATAAATGAAAAAATCACGCCATTAATAAACTGAGAATGAAACTGCATCCTTATATATTGTCATAGTGAAAACCTCGTTGATAGTAATAATTGATAATTAATAAAAGGAATGATTATAAATTGGAGATCATTTATATGTAATATGGTACTATAATACAATAAAAAACAGTTTAGTTTTGTGGGTAGAAACCCATCCCATTTTTGGATACAAACTCAAAGGGTTTGTCGCCAAACTGATCTGTCTCATGTGACCTACCGATGCATTGAGGGTCTATAGGGGACCCACCCACCAATTCATGTCCATATAATTATATATAAATTGACTCAATACATGATAAATATGCCTTTTCAATATCCATATTGAGTAGATTACATATATTCCTCAATATTTCCACAGTTAAAATAACATTCCAAATAAACCCCTATGTAAAATGGTATATGGTTTAGAAAACAAACATATCCATGAAATGAGATTCTGGAAATTTTATATAAATACAATTTCAAATGAAAAGTGATCTCAAATGGGTATTAGGTACACCACATATGGATTATTATGTCCTCCATACAAAGTTAGTCACAACAAAATAGTAGTTGAGACAAACTCTCTTACCATAATATAATCGGTCAAATCATATGACCAAAACATAAAAACCCTAAAATGAGTAATTTAATACCCTGAATATAAAGTGAATAATGCTATTATATATCAGGTGGAAGTACACATATACCACATAGAAAAAATAATTTAAAAAACAATGGAAATCTAACAGAAATGAATGTGAGATGAGAAACCACTTACCTTATGCTCGAGTGTGTTCTTCGTTTTTATTAATGACCTGAATAATAAAATTTAGACTCATTAATTAATAAATCCAAAACCTCCAATACATGTAATAGATTTAGTATAACCTTATTAGGTTCATTCATTTCCCTTTATGGGTTTACGTGGTTTAATTTTCTTGTTTTGGAAGCATTTTCTTTCATGGTTTTCATGATTCATGGACTTGTTTTCATGTATTAAAGTTCATATGAAATGTGGATAAACATGCAGAATTTTTAGTATATCTATTAAATGAAAATAAGGAGATATAAATGATCTTATAATGATTTTGTCTTATATACCAAAATGATGATTCATTAGTTAAAAATTTATTACAAATATTTTTGATTAACTTTTCTTTTTTGATCATAATGAACTTTGTTTTGTATTAATATTTAATATTATGAGTTCATAAGGATTACAGAAAATTATTGAGATGAAATAAATATATTATTATATAGTTCTACCATTAAAATGGTTTAGTGACATGTAATGAAAGGTAAATTGAAGAACCAAAATCCATCGTTTGCAAATGTTATAAATTGGAACCTCATGGATGTTGATTTCATTTTTAAAAATAAACAGGAGGGAGTAAGAATATTGATGATTGATCTTTAATTAAAATGATTTAATTACAGTATATTTATGATACGTTAGTTTATTGTGGTAATTTGGACAGAATAGGTGAGGATAGAAAAATAAAATAGATGAGCTTGAAAATAAAATAAAAGGTGAGAGATCCCTTATGAAGTTTTGGCAGCATAACGACATCGCTTAAAATTTCATAAAATAAAATTATGATATAAATAGGGTATCAAATCATATTGTAATAAAAAGGAAGTAAAAAATACATAAAATCTTACCCCAACAGATGAGAATAGATAATCAAATAGACAACATAAAAGATTTGCCGACTAAAATAAGAGAATGAAGGATTCCCTTATCAAGTAGCATAACTCCTAGATTTTGAAGGATGTGACCTTGGGGACTTAAGAGCACATTATCATGACTCCTAGAAAGATAAAACCACCAAATAATCGAGGATGAGAAATTTATATTGAATGAAAACTAATGGATGAGTGGGTATTTATAGAAAAAAATATGTAGTTTTTAATAATTTCAAATGGACGCCACATTAGTTCTTTTTTTGCCAAACCATGGGCTTGCACATGGTATTTTCCAATGGTGTTTGTAACACCGGAGACTTTTATGAGAAATATTTTGTTTTTATGTTATATAAATCATCAAAGGAATCTTTCACTACACACAACACTAGCTTGGCTTGCTTTACACGCAACTGCGACCTTCCTCGATAGCTTGCGTCGTACGCAATACCGAGTTTCACTAAACAACGATATACTATTAAAATATTATTAAAACTAGCCATTATGAATATTACTAACTGAATTTTTAATTTTATAACATTTTAATTCAACTTATACATTTTCTAGAATGAGGTATAAAAGCAAAATCAATTTTTTTGGATAAAAGAAATATTTATCAAAACATACAGTTTTGTCGCCTTTTGATGGCGCACCCACATTAAATCTAGTTTTTGACATGTTTATAAGTTAAATTTGAAAAAATAAAATTTTTCTTTTGAATCAGGGTATAAAAATTTACTTTGGATAAATTTTTGATATTTTTTTGATAACTTTCATATTTTGATGAATTGTAAAAATACGCTAATTTTTAATTAAAAACAACTTTTTTCATTGAGATAATTTATATGGATAAATTATAATATTGAATGGTTTTAAATTATAAATAGAATGTATTTTTACCATTTAATATAAAGTATTCCATTAGAATTAATTTCACATTGAATTCATAGGTAAAAACATTTCAATCTTTGGCAATGTTTTAACTTCTAAAACACGTTTCTTAACAACGGGATTTATATTAAATTAATTACTGCACCTTATATGTTTTGAATTTTGAAAAATGGATCCCATATTCCAAATCAGTGTGTCCAAATTATGTTAATAGACTAATTTTTATTTTTGGGCATTATGAATAGTAATTACTATAAATTTTATTTACCATAGTTAAAGGTAAATCAGGTAATTAAGGGTAAATATAAGATTATAAAATTACCCTAACACCTTCCAAAATCCTATTGGATGACTAAAAGTCGACCCATATCACCTTAGGGTCGTATTAGATTCATTTAATGGACTTTGTTTCATGAAAATAATTCAATTATTATTAAAATCAAAGAATGTGACAACATGTCACTTTCTTAAATATTATAAGTATAATAATTTTAATTTGGTGATACCCTTAATGAAACATCGAACATGAATAGTCTCCAGAAATATAATAAAATTATCTACATCATAGAAATTTCTTTAGTATTTTTAGGGATTAAATAATTATCATTAATTATGACACAATAGTGATGTTGAAATTATATTATTAATTAAAATATCAAACAAATTGTTTTAAAAATATTAAAATAAATATTATATTAACTATTTAATGTGATAAAATAATTTTATAGATACATATTACATTTTATGAATCTATTAAATCTTTTAGTTTGAACATATCTTCTGTATATATTTTATTTAAATTCAAATAAATTAATAGTTTCAAAATTGACACTATTGTTATTTTATAAAAATAACAAATTATAAAATTGTTTAAAAATCACAAAAATATTTAAAAATTATAAAATAAAATTTATATGGTCGAAAATATCATAAAGTGTAAAATTATTGAAAATTCACAACACATATGTAATTATTTATAATAATTTAAAATTTAGAATATTATTACCACAAATAAAATTAAATTGATAAATAACGATAAATCAAGTTGATAATGTTTAAAATAAATTCCTAACATGTCTAAATTTTATTGGTTGATGAGATTACAAACCTATATCATCTAATTTTTGGATATGAGTAATTTTGGAAGTTTTTATGTGGGTTTGAGATTTAATATAAACTAATATTTCTTATATTTCCAAAGGTTCCCCTCTCCTCCCTTATAAAAGGGAACCTCCTCCCTCTCTTCCTCACACCAATTTGAGCCTTAAATCTAGGCCAACCCCTTCCCATTTCACATACCCACTTCCTTAGAAACCTACTAGAGGTACTTGTCTTATCAAAAGACCAACTCTAGTGCCTTAAGAGAAAGTTTAAAGGAGGCACTTCAAGAAAGAGGTAATACCTTCTACCATTTTCTTCAAGTTAAATTATTCTTATACTACCTATTCATTAGTTGTTTAATTATAAGGTAATAACATCAGTATCACTTATATACTGATATGTTATTATAAATATGAAACAACCCTATTTCACCTCTTATCCATCCTACGGAAAACGAAATCATCGCGCGTGCGTACGTACGGAATACCGTCTCCACGCCGTGGTGTAATTTATTTTCCACCGACACCTTACATGGATGGGTATAAGGGTGAAAGTAATGAATATATATGATTATTTTAAATTGTTTTTGTTTCTGAAATAGTATACATACACTCCAATACAATTCCACGATCATGGGAACGATATCATCGCTCGTGCGTACGTACGGAATACCGTCTCCACGATGTGATGTGATTCGTTCTACATGATCTTCATTGCATAATGATTATATAAATGAATTGAATTAATTAATATGATATATATTAAACTAATACCATTCTGTAAATGGGGTATCTATAACCTAAATAGAATAATAATAATTTATTCGACAAACACACATAAGAACAAAAATTAATAAACACCCGAATAACAAGTAGTAATGAAATATTACTAATATGAAGCTAAGAATATGACCATATATGATATCATAACAATAAGTATGATTCTGTAATAAGTTAACAACATTATTTAAATCATTATAAAAGAGGTTCGGACACTTACAAAGCAAATCGGACCAAAGCTAAGGGAAATATCACAATCTCATTTTTATCCGAGATTGTTTATACTTTGGTATTTACTAGCGTGTATTTTATCATCCAAATCCATGTTTACTAAATATGTAATATTATTTCCATCCACCTACAATTGTTTAAATCCATTTTTACCCTTTGGTGAGTTCATAGTAAAATATATGAAAGGAATCTTTTGTCGTTTTTCGTTCGAGGTACTTTTTGAATTTTCCGACAAAAGTACGAGAAGAATGTTTTTTTAACTTATACAGAATGAATGGATTTTTAAAAAATTATTTCCAAGAATCTTCCTTTAAAAGTTTTCAAGTTTATATTTAATCAAATTTTTTTAGTTTAAAATTGTATGACATGTTAAGAAATGAAACTTTTTTTGATGTAGAAAGGATATTTTCCTCAAGAATGGAGTTCAAGTGTTTTATCAAAATTATTTTCCATCTAAGATAATATAGGGTTTTGTTTCTATCCCTATTATTAAATTTCTTTGATTATGTTGTGATGGAATTATTTTTATGAATTCCTTTATCTTATATGATTTTTCTTATGATGTCATGTTGTTTAAGAATCCCATTTTTATTACATGGGTTATGCAATGATTTATGATTTATGATTTTGTGGCACACATATGAATGGTATCATTATGATATGGGTGGGACCTATATCTACGTCCAATGCATTGGGTAAAGATTTTATATCTCATGAGATAGACATGGCTGGAACGGTAGGTTAAACCAGTTCAGTGAAACAAGACTGAAACGAGGAGTGAACTCGGTTCAGAAATGGACTTTGTCCACTAGGATAGTCTTGGCAATGAGTCTTGACTAATAAAAAATGATTCTCTATGATTATGTGTCTATTCCACAAAGTTCGATGTTTTAAGTTATGATTATTGGGATTTCATTTCACTACTATGATTTATCCCATGTTATGAAATTATGCTCTCTTTTGCAGGTTAAGATTTCCAAAATGTTATGTTCTTATGAATATGATGTGATTGATATTTCTTTTGTTTACCCTTACTGAGTATTTGAGCTCACGCTTTTGTATTTTTTCTTTCCCCAGGTCAGGAAGAAGCTTATTAAGTAAGATATGCCAAAAGGGACTATAGATATGATGAAATAAATGGGAGACAGTGTAGACGCTTTATGAACCAGTTGTTTATGTTTCCCAGTTTCTAAAGACACTATACCTATATAGTCATTTCATGGTTTTGTTATATGTTGTAATAAGTATGTTTAAATTTTGAAGTAATAACAATGTATGTTAAGTATGGGTTGTTATAGTGTTAGACACATGGGACACATCAGGTCATATGTTACTATAAAAAAGTCAACCAGAATTTTATTTAATTATTATGTCATTATGATTTCCTTAAACTACCGAAAACTCAAAACTGTATTATTTAATAATCATGAAAATTTAATGTATTTTAGATAAATCCAAAAGATTCACTATAACCAATTTTCGACATGTAGAATTCAAAAGTGAATTCAATTTTTTGAAAATAATTTTCTATGATTTTTTAAATTTATATTTAAATAAAATCATGTTTATTCAAAAAATATCAATTTTAATGATATATTTTTTTCTATATCTAATTGAAAAAGCAACCAATATATCATTATTTAAACACCCAAAGAAAATTAAATATTATCATTATTTAATATTTATAAGGGTTATATTACTATTCATATTACTATTCATAAGGTTATATTAATATTCATAAAAAATCAAGTTGGTTATATCATACTCTAAATGACTTACTGGTCACAACTCAAGATGACTGTTTTTCGAAATTCAAAACATATATGTGGAAAACATATGTTTAATGGATAGCATATGACTTTCTCCTATAATGTTCTATTTCACAAAAGACATAATTCCTCATGAAATATAGGCTATCTAATGAATAGAAAGTATATAATAGTAACATACAATAAAATGTTTGGGGTTTTATATTAGTCCATCCTTTAGAAATTCATTCCTCGAAATATTATGTATAAAGCCAACCAAAAATATGTGGATTGTTATTCTTCATAACGTCCTCAGGTTCCCATGTTAATTCATCCAAATTTTAGTTTTTCCAATAAACCATTACTATATGAATTTTTCGATTTCACAATACTGGCTCCCTTATGTTAAGAATCCCAATAGGATCTCCACAGAATGACAAATCAGGTTCCAGTTCTATTTCATCATAAGTGAGTACATGTATTGGGTCTTGTATGTATTTCTTCCACAATGTCACATAGAATACATCATGGACTTTGGAGTGAATTGGAGGCATTACTATGTTGTATGCTACTGCTCTGATTTATTCCAGAATTTCAAATGGTCTGATGTAACTGGGCCTCGGTTTCCCATTCATACAGAATCTTAAGACCCCCTTCCATGGAGATACTTCCAGAAAGTCATGATTTCCCCCTTCGAATTCCAAATCATTCCTCTGGTTTTTAGCATAACTCTTCTTCCTACCTTGGTCTACTTTATTATGGTCTTGTATTGTATTCACCTTTGTCATGGTCTCTTCGATATGTTTGGGGATTATAATTTTCCTCTCACCAACTTCACCCCAATATATTGGTGTTCGAAATCACTTTTGATATAACGCTTCATATGGAACCATTTGAATAGTATAATGGAATCTATTGTTGTTTGATATCTCCACCAACAGAAAGTAATGATCCTACATACATTGGAAGTCAATAGATAATTACCTCAACATATCTTCTAGAGTTTTAATAGTCCTTTCAGACTGTCCGTCAGTTTAGAGGTGATAATCAGTACTCATATGGAGCTCTGTATTCAAAGACTTTTAGACACATTTCTAGAATTTTGATGTAAATTTGGGATCTCAATCGGACATAATCAAATTATGTTCCCCATGAAGTCTTAAAACATAATTAATATATATTCTTGCCAGGATATCAAGTGGTAAATACTCTCTTATAAGAAGGAAATATGCTGATTTTGTAAGACGATAAAAAATTACCAATATTTCATCATTCCTTCTTGATTTTATTGGTTGTCCAGTAACAAAATACTTTGTAATCTTATCCCATATCCACATAGGAATAGGTAGAGGTTGCGTCATTATTCTAGGATATTGCCTCTCAGCCTTCAAATGTTCACAAACTAGAAACCTTGACACGTATTCAAGAATTTCCCACTTCATATTATCACACTAGATATATTCCTTCAGATATCTATACATCGTTGTGCTACTCGGGTGTATAGAGAAATTTGAGCTATGAGAATCATCTAATAGGCCCATTTTTAGCTTAGGTACTGAAGGAACACATAACCTACTGCCAAACATTAGAACTCCTTTCTCATACATGATGTCTTCCAATCTCCCTTCCTTAATAGCAACAATATTCTTGTGTATATTTTCATTATCTGATTGAGATATTTTTTTCATCTCCATTAAATATGGTTTAGTACTCATTGGAAAGAGTAAAGATGTTTCCACTTCCTTAAAAATTCCCATATCCATCTTTAGTAGATCTAAGAATATAAGATCCCTCTCAATCCTCATTTGAGTCAGATGTCTATGATATTTCCTTCATAGTGAATCTGCACCTTATTTTCCATTCCTAGGTGGTAATGTATTGAACAGTCATAATCTTTGAGTATCTCGAGCCATCTTCTTTGCCTCATGTTGAGTTCTTTTTGTGTGAAAATGTATTTCAATCTCTTGTTATCTTTGTATATCTCACATTTGTCACCATAAAGATAATGTCTCCATATCTTCAGAAAAAAATATTACATCTAGGAACTCACGATCATATGTCAGGTAATTTTTCCCATTATTATTCAACATCTGTGATGTATAAGAAATAACATTACCATTTTTCATAAGGACGCAACCCAGACAATTCTTTGACGCATCGCTGTATATTACAAATCTATCACTTCTTTATGGAAGAGTCAATATTGGAGAATTATACATTATTATTTTCAATTATTAAAAGAATTATGTACATTATTTTTTCCACACAAAAATACCTCATGTACATGCAAGCATGGTTAGAAGGTTAGCCAGTTGGGTGAAATACTAAAAGAAACGACGATAGTAACCATATAAGCCAATGAAACTACATACCCTGGTTATGTTTTCTGGCATGGGCCAATCTTGGATGTCCTTCTCATTATAGGATCAACTAGGATTCCATATAAAGACCTAGAATAGACACATATTGGATCCAGAATTCACACTTGCTAAACATTCCATATAATTCATTTCCACTAAGAGTTTTGAGAATAATCTGGAAGTGATCCTCATGGTCTTCATCGATTTTTTGTTATATCAGGATATCGTCTATGAATATCACAACAATGATATAAATATACTCCATGGAAATGTATTCATTAAATTCATGAAAACAAATGGGTCATTTTTCAGTCCAGAAGGCATCATTGTAAACTCGTAATTTTCATACATGGTGTGAAATGATGTCTTCAGAATATATTCCAGCCTCACACGTAGTTGATGATATCTATATCAAAGGTCAATCATTGAAAGGTATTGAGCACCATGATGTTTATCAAATAAATCATCAATTCAGGGAAGAGGATACTTATTCATTATTGTAATTTCATTGATTTAACTATAATCAATACATAGACTCTTGGATACATATTTCATTATGACAAACAAGACCGGGCTCCCCATGGAGAAACACTAGGTCGAATAAATCCTTTGTCACTCAACTCCTCTTGTTTTATCTTTAGATCCAATAACTCCACAGGTTCAATTCAATAGCATGTGTTTGATATAGGTCTTTCACCAGGAATAATGTCAATGGAATTCTCAATTTCCCACTCTGAAATATATCTATGTAAATCCTCTGGAAGGACATCAATGTATTCTTTCACTATTTGCACATATTTTATTTGAATATTTTTCTCCACACCCATAGATATTGGGTTCTATTCTTCTCCAAGAATTTCATTCAATAGAGCTGCTGGTGGTGGGTCTAGATTAGAATAAAATGGTGAGGTCCCCGCTATAAGGATAAGACATTCTACACCATTTTCCAAAATTGTTACAACCTTTTTCATGAAATAAATATTTGCATCATAATTTCAAAACTAATCCATACCGAGAATTATATCGAATACATTCAGTGGTATGATGATAAAGATATAAACTAAAGCACATTTCTGTGTCACATGGGGGACTATTCAACATGCCTTGGTTTCAATGATGCATCCCCTATGAGTTTTCACTAATTACTCCTTTATTAAATCAAATTGGACATGTCTGATTTTCCTAGATGATTGGGCAGATATAAATGAATGTGATGATCCAGAATCAAATTATGTGTTCTCTAAATTTGAGGAAAAAATTAAAGTACCTACCCCCACACTATTAAGAACTTCATCTTCTGAGGTTGTAATCACATAAGATCTCGCTTCCTCTCATGGCATTTTCTGAATCATTTTTCCTTGGAGCTTAGGACACTAATTTTCATAATGTCCCATATCTCTACAATTGTAGCATTGAACATCATCAAATTGATTCTTCACTATGCATTCATGAGATAGATATCCTTTTATCCAATGTTATATAAGACTCTGTTTGTTTTTAAGAATTTCCGAGATGATTCATTCCAATGTTTTAGCATAATAGGAATTTCATTTTTCCCTTGTTCTTATTTGGCGATTCACATTTCCCTCAGTAATCAGAGTACATCTTCTTATCTTGGTTTCTCTTGAACATATTTGATCTATAAAATTATTTCTTTGTTTTGATGGAACGTGATATAATTTCACCATATAAAAAAATGTTTCTGAAGCTAGTTCCCTTCGAAGACATCATTTAATACCTTCAATGAAATGATCAGTCTTGAATACTGAGTCACATACATAATCTTTGACATACCTGGCTAGCCTTGTGATGGTGTCCTCACACTATACAACACTGACTTCTTCCCTTTGTTTTATGAAAAGTAATTTCCTCTTCATTTCAGTTCGTTGCTCAAAAGGGAAATTTTTTCGATGAATATTTACTTAAAATTCCTCCATTCAATATAATCCATTTCTTCTTCCTCCGTGGTATTCTTAATCAAGGACCAGCATTGATCAGCCTTTCCCTTGAGAAAATATACTTCCAGTACTACCTTTTCATTTTAATTGTATCTAAATGCCATTAATATCTTTTCAAGGGACTTCATCCATTTCTCAACAACCTCTGGATTAGTAGTCCAATTAAAATATGGATGCTTCTACCACATAAAATGATCCAACACAGGTGTGGAATGGTTATTTGTTACAACCTAAGTATGTTGTCCCACTATGGTCATGATATTATCTTCTCCAACATTGACTATGTTGACTTTATCAGTGGTGAGATACCTACATTGCCCACGAGTATTGATTCCCCTTCTTCCATTAGATGCCATTTTTAAATAATGGCACACACATGATTAGGGAATGATTCATAATGTATAATCATAAATTTACAAAATATATTGAATAAATCAGGATCCTACGCATGGATAATCTCAAAATTAGAAAAATGATATCCTTGGGGAAAAATTTTCATTTCATACCTTTATAATGGCTTATAATGAAAACATGAATTATCCAAATCATATCCCCTATGTGTTTCATAACTGATAGTGTAGTAAGGCCTATTTTCACGTACCAGGATACCCCAGGTCAAGCCCAAAACTCCTTTTCGGATCTTTCACGTCT
This sequence comes from Viscum album, assembly GCA_963277665.1. NCBI lineage: Eukaryota > Viridiplantae > Streptophyta > Magnoliopsida > Santalales > Viscaceae > Viscum > Viscum album. The sequence continues at coordinate 1,488,674,774 of OY728129.1, forward strand.
AGGAACATATGTGCCAAAGCAACCTTTAACTCCTCGTATCCAGACATGGATATATTTTTTATAAGAATTCACATAATTTATTACTTACCAAAATACTAGGATATTAATGTATGTTTATCCTCAAATAAAACCTTAGGGATTTGTTCCCTACTATAAATTTCTTACTCTAGTTTCCATGTTTTCTACTAAACATCCTCTAATACCAACTGTAACACCTCGACGCATCTAGACCGGAGCTGGTGCATTTCCTGTTATATTGGCATGGTTAGAAGGAAGGAAACTCTAAGAAGTAATGATTAATTTAGAAGTCTTGAAGAATATATATTCGTAAATGTAACTCAAATTACATTGGAAAATGTTACAAAATACGATACATAACAAAAACTAAAAATTCCAACAATAGTAACTCAAGAAATGATCTCCACTTAATCACCTATCGAAGGTGAAAAATGATAGGGTTAAGCTCAAATTATTAGTAAGGGTTAAAAATGGTGGGATTATGAAACAATAAAAACTAAATTGTAACTAATTTGATATAGTCAACATTTCATGGTGAATAAATGGAAAACTCATGTCATTAATAAACTGAGAAGAAATTGCATCAATAGATTTTGTCATAGTGAAAACCTCATGGATAGTAACAACTTATAATGAATTAAGAGAATTCTTATTAATTGGACATCATGTATTTAGTAAATGATACCATAATATCATAAAAACGGTTTAGTTTTATGTGTATAAACCCCTCTGAATTTTTGAAAAAAACTCAATGGTTTTGTCACCAAACTGATTTGCTAATTAGACCTACCGATGCATCCAGGGGATATAGCGGGCCCCACCCTCCACTGGAAGTCCAAATATATCTTTGTAAATTTATTCAATACATTATAAATATACCTTTTCAAAATCCATATTGTGTAGAGTATAGGGATTCTTCAATATTTCCATAGTAAAAATAACGTTCAAAATAAACACCGTATGTAAAATCGAATACGGTTTAGACAAAAAATATATATATTATATTGGTTATGGATATTTAATATAAATATAATTTCAAATTAAAATTTATTTCGAATGGGAAGTAGGTACAACACATAAGGATTATTTCGTGCACCATACAAAGTTAGTCACAACAAAATAGTTGTTGAGACAAAGTCTCTTAACATAATGTAATCAAGCGAATCAGATGGCCAAAACATAATAACCCAAAAATGAGTCATTTAATACTATGAATATAAATAGAATAATGTTATTATATATCAAGTGGAGGTACACATATACCACATACAATAAATAATTGGAAAGTAGTGGAAATCTCACGAAAATGAATGTGAGATGAGAAACCACTTACCTTATGCTTGAGTGTGTTTTTTGTTTGTTTTAATGACCGGAATAATAAAACATAGCATCATTAATTAATTCAACCAAAACCTAATATAAATTTACTTCATTTATTATAACCTTATTAGTTACATTCATGGCCCTTTCATGGATTTAAGATGTTCAATATTCTTGTTTTGACCACATTTTCTTCTTTGGTTTTCATGATTCGTTTACTTGTTTTCAGGAATGGAAGTTAATTTGAAATGTGGTTAAACATCCAGAATTGTTAATATATCTTAATAATGACATTAATTATATATTAATGTTCTTATAATGATTTTGTTTTATATACCCTGATGATGATTCATTAGATAAATGTTAATTACAAATATTCGGATTAATTTAGTCGTTTTGTTCATAATGAATTTGTTTCGTATTATTATTTTATATTATGAGTGTCTAAGGATTACAGAACATTAATGAAATCAAATACATATATTTTTATCTAGTTCAACTGTAATGCCCTGACCCCAGTTTCCTAGAGTCGGTGCATTATTTTAATACATTGGAATAATTACAAGGAATCGAGTCCCGAAGGACCGATCGGTTTAGCAGTCTTGGAAAAATAGATCACATACATGAATGTTACATTTGCACCTTAAGACGTAAAAAAACAACATAAATAATCTTTATGAACTCCATTATTCCCTTGGAATAACCCTGAATATCAATCACATTACACTTCTTGGAATCCTGGGAAAAATAAAACATAGAAAGGGGTGAGCTCAAATGCTTAGTAAGGGTAAGCAGTACAACGGAAACATTCAAAAATAAGAATAAACATTTAAGGAAATTTATAAAACTAAAACAAAATCCTTTTAGACGTGAACATCAGCATAATATAGCAGAATTAAAATGAAATAATTCCATTTACTTATTCACATGGATATTCTACTAAATGAATAATCATAGGCAATATCACTAACCACTTTCATAATGATGGAATACATAATGCTAGACTATCATAACCACATAGCCAAGGCCTCGTTCTAAGACTAAAAATAAGATTTTGTCAAGGCCTTGTTCCAAGACACTTGTTTGTATCATTAGACCTACCGATGCATCGAGGAGCTATAGCGGGCTCCACCCATCACATATTAAGTCCAATGCATTCCCATATGAGAAGGCTTAAACATAACATAAACATTCGTATTATAACTAGCATAAAAAATGTCAATAATGTCTCCATAAACCATGAATGGTATAAAAATAACACATACACAGTCAAACATATCAAAAAATCTTCAATAGATGTTTTTTATAATAAATCAACTTCAAATGAGCATAAAATCCATCAAATGATGAGTAATGATTTTTGAGAGAAATATCATTTTTGTAAAATCATTTAAAAGTCACAAATTTATAAAGGAAGTAATTTTAAAAGAGATTTTTGAATCAAAGTGTTCCATAACAATTTGAAACTTTTGAAAATAATTATTATTTCAAAACATTCATGTCCATATAAATAAATCCTTAAAATCATTTTGAAAACATTGACATTAATTGAAATAATTTAGAAAGAAAAATCTTTAAAACATTTGAAATTTTGATCTTGATAAATAATACCTTTAAAAATCCTTAAAATCTTCATTTTGAAATCATTTTTATGAAAAATGGACATGGTTGATAAAAATGACCCAGAAAATACTTACACATAAACAATCTCGTATAATGATGAGATTGAGGAATTAACCCTTACCAATTTGGTAACTTATGAAACATACAACCCATGAAAGAGGTATCATACAATGAATATGTAAATACACATAAATTAAAGTGTATTTCACAAATAATACAATTATTGGCAGTACATACACCACACAAAAGGTTATAATTGAAATATGGCATGAATCTCATGGGAATAAGGAGTGAGATGAAAACCCCTTGCCTTAAACTTTATTTTAGTCGAGGGTATGTTTAACCTCCTGTACGAAGATCGTAGTATGTTATTAAATTATACCAGAACCACATTAATATATATGATATCATACCTGATTCATTTATGACTTTATATTACCCATTTAATAATACTTTCCATGTTAAGTTAACATTTTGTTTAATAATCACATTCTTTATCGTACGTGTTTTAACTTGTCACTCTTGGTTGTATCACATAGATCATGATTTAAATACATCCCGAATATAAAACATGATAAATATATCATATATATTTAGAATACAAATATTTATAATAGACATATATATGAAATGGAAAACACTGTTTATGGAGATGGTAGTCCGTACGTACGCATAAACGTTGTTTCTATTTTCATATACAATTGAACGGAAGTAAATGAATAATATATATGTAAGTACATAAATAATTATATATATATATATATATATTTTTCCAGTAGCATTATTATTTCATATATTACATACTTATTAAAAATATATATTTTTATAATCATCGATGAATGGTGAACTTGGAAATGAATCTCATCGCGTCGTGGAGACGGCAATCCGTATGTACGCACGAGCGAAAATAACATTTTTTATATTAAAATAATATATAATTGGATGGTATATCATATATACAGAATCATTATCATGTTATATTTATTATTTATATGAATAAAAAATCATTATTATACCCATTCAAATTATAATATATTGAATAACAATTACACCATGACGTGGAGACGGTAAGCCATACGTATGCACGTATGGTGACATGTCATTCAAAGGATGGATAGAATACTGAATATGGTTGTACCATATTTATAATAATATTACAGTTTATATGAGATACTGGATTAATTATTTTATAATGTTAATAACAAATAAAGAATAAGTGGAAGAAGAAAGTAACTTGAAAAAGGGTGGTGAAATCATTACCTCTTCTTCGGGTTCTTCCTTTTGATTTGATCAAAAGGGCTCCTTAAGTTGGCTTTTTGACAAAAGGAAGGCCTCTAGGATGAATTGAGGGAAGTTGATAGAGTATTTGGGAAGAGGTTGGACGAACCAAAAGGTTTTGAAGGTGTGAGTTAATGAGACGGGAGAGTGCCCTTTTATAAGAGAGTTGATGGGAACCTTTGGAAAAGCAAGAAATATTATTTTATAATAAATTAATATTCGTTTTCTAATGGCTCCAAAGTGGATTATTTAAAGTTTAAGGTGGGGTTGGGTCGAAAAACACTCATCCAATAGAATTTAGAGAGGTTTGGGTCATTATATTAACCTTATCATTCGGTATTAACTCTTAGTTAATTAGTTTCACATTTCCAATGTCTCATTGTATTTTTATATAATATGATTAATAAAATTACTATATACATCCAAATGACCCCCAAGTGGTCCATTAATGATAAAACTATCAAGATATAAGTCTCTTGGAGGATCCTTATATTTTTTGGAATGTAATATCAACTAAAAATATAATATTGTTTGTAAAACCCTTTTATGTCAATTTTGACACTATTCAATAATTGATTTTTTAAAAAATTATAACAGAATGATTACTTCAAAAAACGTTTATTAAATCAATACTAACATGTCATGTTTACCTACAAAATTATTGTAATTCATAAAAAGTCTCAAATTATATTTATTTGGGTATTTATAATTACAATTATTTAAATTTTTTCACTATTATTGTAATTACTGCATCATCATTGTGTCATAAATAAATTAAATTATTTAATGTCTAAAAATTATAAATAAAATATCATTATGTAGGAAATCATTTTCTCTTTATAATTAATATTTACAATCGAATTTAACCTATGTATAACCCTATATTAAAAATGTTTTAGTAAATAAACATTGATTTGAACTCTTTTAACTCTTCATTGAATTAAATAATAATAAATGTCCTAATCTAATCCAAGTGGACCAAAATGATATTATTTTATTCCTAAGGTTGTCTTTGGTCGAGATACACTTGTCCAATATAATTAGGACATGTTTTAGGTAATATTAATATCATTTTTACCCATAATTTCCCTATTTACTTTTAACCGTGGTAAATAAAAGTAAAAAGTTACTATTCACCAAAAATTATTTTCATCTCATTAAACCTCAATTTTCTCCTTGATATTAACCGTTTCACTTGGATTTTTGAAATTTCAGTCACAGAAGAGGTAAAATTAAGTTTTATAACAAATTCAGTTTTTTAACTACCACTTAGTAGTTTCACTATTCATAAAAAATTGAAGTCTTTCAGAACAATGCCAAAATTTCACGTAAGCAATAATTGATATTCCGAATTCAAAAATGCTGACTATTTTAAAAAATTCCAAACATATAAGTTTCATTAATTAATTTTATAATTAATTCCCGATGTCACAACAAATAGCGTGTTTTTAAGAAACAATATATATCAAAAGATTGACAATTGTTTATGTCCAATTTCAAAGTAAAATTAATTCTAATAAAAACCATTGGATAAAATGGTAAAAATATATTCTAATTAAACTTTAGAACCACTCAAATTCATAATTTATCACTATTAATTATTTTGATTAAAAAGTTGTTTTTAATTAAAATTTAGTAATTTTCACTATTCATCAAAATATTAATGTTATCTGAAAAGTACCAAAATATCACCTTTGGCTAAATTCTATACTCTGAATCCAAAAATGAAGTCCATTTTGAGAGATAAAATTTCTAAAACTTTAAAAAGTGGGTATTACTATTCATAACGGCTACTTTGATTGGTCGTGGTGTGTGTTAGAACTCAAAGTTGCATACAACACACACTAATGTATTATTCAAAGAGAAGCGTACCGTGGAAGCTCGGGATGTTACATTCTCCCCTCCATCAATAAATTGTGTCCTCGCAATTTGATATTGTTCTTTGAAAATAATGGTTAAAATAGAAAATATCTTTGTGGAAAAACCCACATCGGAAATTTGGTTAATAAAATTTAGTCTTAACAAGATGAAAAGAGAAATGAAAGGGTCACCACAAAATTATGATCTCGATTAAGAGGACATTGGTGGCAATTATAAACATATAATTGAAGTAAAACGTAAATATTTATAGGTAGTGATTCCAGTCATCAATCACAAACAAGTTTAAAATTGAGGTCCTTAAATTAATCAATCTATGATGATATAAAATACCATCGGTTCAACAAAACATAAGGTATTAGGATAACACATTTTTTATGTTTCAAAATATATTAGTTGAAATCCCACATCAAAAAATGATTTAATGAGGCCTCTATTTAAAATAAAGTGTGGAAAGTATGAAAATTACCGAAAATAACACATACTAGGGTTCCATGTAGGAAAATATGGATATGGAAGAGAAATCTTACCATCAATTATCTGATGGAGAGTGGTAGAGGACATGGCTATGAAAAGGTCAACAGTCCGAAAGCCATAAATTAGTGATGATCTAAGGTACCATCTAGGACAACATTTTTTTTCTAAGTTCCTTTTCATAATGTTGAGGAATTTATTTATGAGATTGGCTAAGATCATAAGGAGATATACTTACTTTATAATTAGAGTTTTATCCATTAATAAATTTCTACCACAAACTCATCTTTCACCCCAAACATAATATAACTAAAAAATACTCTATTTATCCTAATCGTATAGGGTTCTAAATATAATGAATTTATAATTCACATATCAGACCCTTTATGTAAAGAAACTACATTATACCATCCAGGAACTTTATGTAGCACAATGGTAGGTGATAATCCCAATTGCACTATGGTTGTGGGTTCGATTTCCGCAGCATTGTCCGACACGATAGGTCATCACACGGTCTGTGTGTTGTCCTTTTATAAAAATCCAAAAAAAATAACCTTTCAAACTTAATCCATTCCAACCATTAGACTTATCCAAAATACTATTATCCAAACCCATAGTCCGAAATTTACAAGGAAGTTAAACAAAATGAGGATCCTTTTTTCCAGGTAATAACATGTGAACGCCTTCCTCATATATTTTTTTACAACACCACAACATCCTGACTTACCAAAATCAACCATCTCTTATTCCAAAATCACTACCTCAATATTAGTACCATATTAAGTTCTATCATTCCTTCAACCATGTAATTTCCAAAAAAAAATAATTTAACTCGCTGTAGATTCACTTTTCATAGTACCATAAAATCTCAAATCCTTAAATAAATAGTACTGCAGTACAATCCTTATTTATTTCTAGAACATCATTGATACAACACTTAAATGAAATAATTCTAAATTAACAACATAGGAACACTAGTCATTCCTCTTCATTTGTGGTAGTATCATAACTTGATTATTATCCAATAACATCATTTGCGGCATAGTCTGATGACTAGGACATTGGTTCGCGTAGTGTCCAAACTCCTTGCAAATGAAGCATTGTAAATTTGAAACCATTTTCTTAACCTTGCAGTCACATACTTTGTGCACTTTTTCCTACACACTTATAACAAACTCCCATTCCTTTCAGGAAAGATCTAGGGTGTTTCTTCCCATAGTTATCACATATGGGGAAATTCTTCTTTTCCCTCTTCCCTTTATCCATATTTCTCTCTTCCATCCTTTTCATATCTTGCTTCCCTTCAAAGCCATAGGACTCAGAAAACTCTTTAGTTATCTTATGCATACATGATACTATTTCTTCATATGATGATATTACGGGGGAGACTATTTCCCATCTAAATGATGGCTTATTACCATGAATGATATGATCCTTCTTACTCATAGAATCATACGTATTACTGGAGTTCACATTCCTTCTATTGGGTGCCATTTCTATACAATAGCATAAACTAGGTCAGTTTATGAATTACAATGAATAATTCCTAACACAAATTGAACAGTTTATGGATATAATCCATAATCATACAAATTTTTTCTTTGAGTATGTATATACTCATGAGCCCTTCATAATGGTTTGTAATGAAAATGACAATTATCCTAAGCATATCCCCCGGGAGTGTCGTAACCAAGAGTGCAGCAAGGCCCGTTGTCATGCACCAGTTCCCGTTCGAGTCTAGCTCAAAGCGGTGTTTTCGGGTTTTACCCCTAGGTACATCTGTGCCAGAGCTGCCTCTACCTGCTCGTATCCAGACAGGGATGTATTGCTTGTAAAACTTACAAAATCTCTACAATACCAAAATTCTAGGATGTTCTTCTATACTAATCCTCAAATTATATCTTAGGGATATGTTCTCTAATCAGTGTTTATCTTAATCTAGTTTCCACGGTTATTGCTAAAATTCCTCTAATACCAACTGTAACACCCCGACCCTAGTTACCCAGAGTCGGTGCATTATTTTAATACATTGGCATGATTACAAGGAATCAAGTCCCGATGGACCGATCAGTTTATCAGTCTTGGAAAAATAGATCACATACATGAATGTTACATTTGCACATAAAGATGTAAAAACAACATAAATAATCTTTATTAACGCCATTATTCCCTTGGATTAACCCTGCATATCAATCACATTACACTTCTTGGAATCCTGGGAAAAATATAACATAGAAAGGGGTGAGCTCAAATGTTTATTAAGGGTAAGCAATACAACAGAAACTTTTAAAAATAAGCATAAACATTTAAGGCAATGTATAAAACTAAAACAAAATCCTTTTAAACTTGAACTTGACCATAATATGGAAAAAGTAAAATGAAATAATTCAATTTACTTATTCACATGGATATTCTACTAATCGAATAATCACATGCAATATCACTAACCACTTTCATAATGATGGAATGCATAATTCTAGACTATCATAACCACATAGCCAAGGCCTCGTACCTAGACTACAAATAAGATTTTGTCAAGGCCTTATTCCAAGAAACTTTTTTGTCTCATGAGATCTTCCGATGCATTGAGGAGCTATAGCGTGCTCCACCCGTCACATATTAAGTCCAATTTATTCCCATATGAAAAGGATTAAACGTAACATAAACATTCGTATGAAAACTAGAATAAGAAATGTAAATAATGTCTCCATAAACCATAAATGGTATAAAAATAACACATCCACAGTCAAACATATCACAAAACCTTCAATAGTAGTTTTTTATAATAAATCAACTTCAAATGAGCTTAAAATCCATCAAATTATGAGTAATGATTTTTGAGAAAATATCATTTTTGTAAAATCATTTAAAAGTCAAACATTTATAAAGGAAGTAAATTTAAAAGAGATTTTTGAATCAAAGTGTCCCATACCACTTAGAAACTTTTGAAAAGAATAATCATTTCAAAACATTCATGTCCATATAAATAAATCCTTAAAATCATTTTGAAAACATGGACATTAATTGAAAATATTCAGAATGATAAATCTTTAAAACATTTGAAATTTTGATCTAGATAAATAATACGTTTCAAAATCATCAAAATCTTCAGTTTGAAATCATTTTTATGAAAAATGGACATGGATGATAAAAATGTCCCAGTAAATATTTACACATAAACAATCTCAGATAATGATGAGATTGAGGAATTAACCCTTACCAATTTGGTAACTTACGAAACATACAACCCATGAAAGAGGTATCATAGAATGAATATGTAAATACACATAAATTAAATTGTATTACAAAACGAATACAATCTTTGGAAGTACATACACCACAAAAAAGGTTATAATGGAAACATGGCATGAATCTCACGGGAATAAGGAGTGAGATGAAAACCCCTTACCTTGCACTTTCCTTTAGTTGAGGGTACGTTTAACCTCATGTACGAAGATCGTAGTATGTTGTTAAATTATTCCAGAACCATATTAGTATATATGATATCATACCTGATTCATTTATGACTTTATATTACCCATTTAATAATAATTTCCATGTTAAGTTAACGTTTTGGGTAATAATCACTTTCTTTATCGTACGTGTTTTAACTTGTCACTCTTGGTTGTATCACTTAGATCATGATTTAAATACTTCCATAATATAAAACATGATAGATATATCGTATATATTTAGAATATAAAAATGTATAATAGAGATATATATGAAATGGAAAACACCGTTTATGGAGACGGTAGTCTGTACGTATGCATAAAAGCAATTTCTGTTTTCATATAGTATTGAACAGAAGAAAATGAATAAGATATATGTAAGTACATAAATCAATATATATATATATATATCTCAAGTAGCATTATTATGTCATATATTACATACTTATTAGTAATATATATTCTTATAATCGTCGATGAATGGTGAACTTGGAAATGAATCTCATCGCATCGTGGAGACGGTAATCTGTACGTACGCACGAGCGAAAATATCATTATTTTGATATTAAAATAATATATAATTGTATGGTATATCATATATACAGAATCATTATCATCTTATATTTATTATTTACATGAATTAAAAATCATTATTATACACATTCAAATAATTACATATTGAATAACAATTACACCACGACGTGGAGATGGTAAGCCGTACGTACGCACGTATGGTGACATGTCATTAAAAGGATGGATTGAATACTGAATATGGTTGTCCCATATTTATAATAATATTATATTATATAGGAGATACTGTATTAATTATTTTATAACAGTAATAACAAAGAAAAATGAAGTGGAAGAAGAAAAGAACTTGAAAAGGGTGGTGAAATCATTACCTCTTCTTCGGGTTCTTCCTTTTGATTTGATCAAAAGGGCTCCTTAAGTTGGATTTCTGACTAAAGTAAGGCCTCTAGGATGAATTGAAAGAAGTTGGGAGAGTATTTCGGCAGAGGTTGGCCGAATCAAAAGGCTTTTAAGGTGTGAGTTAATGAGAAGGGAGAGTGCCCTTTTATAAGAGGGGTGAGTGGCACCTTTGGAAAAGCTAGAAATATTATTTTATAATAAATTAATATTCGGTTTCTAATGGATCCAAAGTGGATTATTTATAGGTTAAGGTGGTTATGGGTCGGAAACCACTCAACCAATAGAATTTAGACAGGTTTGGGTCAATATATTAACCTTATCTTTATGTATTAACTCTTAGTTAATTAGTTTCACCTTTACAATGTCTCTTTGTATTTTTATATAATATGGTTAATAAAATTACTATATAAATTCAAGCGACCCCTAAGTGGTCCATTAATGATACACCTATCAAGATATAAGTCTCTTGGACGATCCTTAGATTTTTTGGAATTTAATAACAACTAATAATATAATATTTGTTGTAAAACCCTTTTATGTCAATTTTGACACTATTCAATAATTGATTTTTGTAAAAATCATAACATAATGATTACTTCAAAAAAACATTAATTAATTCAATCCTAACATGTCATATTATCCTATAAAATTAGTGTAATTCATAAAAAGTCTCAAATTATATTTATTTGGGTATTTATAATATCAATTATTTAAATTTTTTTGCTATTATGGTAATTACTGCATCATCATTGTGTCATAAATAAATTAAATTATATAATTTCTAAAAATTATAATGAAAATATAATTATGTAGGAAATAATTTTATCATTCTAATTAATATTTAAAATCGAATTTATCCTATGTATAACCCTATATTAAAAATGTTTTAGTAAATAAACAATGATTTTAACTCTTTTAACTCTTCTTTGAATTAAATAATAATAAATGTACTAATCTAATCCAAGTGGACCTAAATGATAATATTTTATTCCTAAAGTTTTGTTTGGTCGAGATACACTTGTCCAATAGAATTAGTACATGTGTTAGTGTAATATTAATATCATTTTTACCTTTAATTACCCTATTTACTTTTAACCGTGGTAAATAAAAGTAAAAAGTTACTATTCACCAAAAAATATTTTCATCTCATTAAACCACATTTTACTCTTTGATATTAACCGTGTCTCTCGGATTTTTGAAATTTCAATCACAAAAGCGGTAAAATTATGTTCTATGAAAAATTCAGTTTTTAAACTACCACTTAGTAGTTTCACTATTCATCAAAAATTGAAGTTTTTCAGAACAATGCCAAAATTTCACCATAAGCTATAATTGATATTCAGAATTCAAAAATTATGTCTATTTTAAAAAATTCCAAACATATAAGTTTCATTAATTAATTTTATAATTAATTCCCGCAGTCACAACAAATAGCGTGTTTTTAAAAGATAATATATATCAAAAGATTAACAATTGTTTATGTCCAATTTCAAAGTGAAATTAATTCTAATGACCACCATTGGATAAAATGGTAAAACTATATTCTAATTCTACTTTAAAACCACTCAAATTCATAACTTACCACTATTAATTATTTTGATTAAAAAATTGTTTTTAATTAAAATTTATTAATTTTCACTACTCATCAAAATATTATTGTTATCCGAAAAGTACCAAAATTTGAACTTAGGCTAAATTCGATACTCTGAATCCAAAAATGAAGTCCATTTTGAGATATAAAATTTCTTAAATTTTAAAAAGTAGGTATTACTATTCATAACGGCTACTTTGATTGCTCGTGGTGTGTGTTAGAACTCAAAGTTGCGTACAACACACACTACTGTATTATTCAAAGAGAGGCGTAACGTGGAAGCTCGGGGTGTTACAAAAACCATTAAAATGGTTTCATGTCCTATAATGAACTATAATGTGAAGAACAAAACTCTGTCGTCCACAAATGATATTAATTGGAACCTCATGGATGTTGATTTCATTTATAAAAATAAAATGGAGGGAGTAAGAATATTGATGGTGTTTCATCAATTAAAATGATGTAATTACCGTATATAGATGATAATGGGGTTTATCATGGGGATTTGGATAGAGGAGGTGAGGATATAAAACGAAAAGCAATGAACTTGAAAATAAAAGAAAAGGTGAGAGATCCCTTATGAAAATTCAGCAGCATAACGTCGTCACATAAAATTTCATAAAAAGAAATGATGAGAGAAAACGGGTATCTAATTATATTGACATAAAAAATAATAGTAATAATAACACATAAAATCAATCCCAAACATATTAGAATACAAAATAAAATAGATAACATAAAAAGAGTGTCGCCTAAAAGAAGAGAATGATGGATTCCCTTACATTGTAGAGCAACCTCCTAGATCTTGGAGGATGGGACCTTGGGAGATTAAAGACAAATTGGGAGGACTCATAAAGAGGTAAAACCACCACAAAATCATGGATGAGGGATTTGGAATGAAAGAGAGCCAATGGATGAGTGGGTATTTATAGATAAAGAGAGGTAGTTTTTAATAATTTCAAAGGGACACCTCATTAGTGGTTTCTTTGATGAACCGGGGGCTTTCCCATGGTATTGGCCCATGGTTTTAGGCACTGGGGACACCTCATGTCATATGTTACGGTACACAAGTCGAAAAACATTTATTTAAATTTTTATTTCATTATGATTCCATTCAACTACCGAAATCACAAAACTGTATTTTTTAGTATTCATGAAAACTTAAAGTATTTTAGAAAAATCCAAAAAATCCACTGTAACCATTTTTTCACTTGTAGATTTTAAAAATGAAATCCATTTTTTGAAAATAATATTCTACATAATTTTAATTTATTTTTTAAATAAAATAATTTTATTTCAAAAAAACAATTTTAAAGATATAATTAGTTCTATATCTCATTGAAAAATCATACCAGATCTCAGTATTTTATTACATTAAGAAAATAAAATATTATCATTATTTACTATTTATAAAAGTAATATTACTATTCATATTACTATTCATAATGGTATGTTACTATTCATCCAAAAATCATGTTGTTTCTATCAGACTCCAAATGACTTACTCGTAACAACTCTGGATGACCGTTTTTTGAAATTTAAAACATAGAAGTGGAAATTTTATGTTTAATGTATATCTTAAAACATTATCCAATAATGTTATGATTCAGAAAATACATAATGATTTATGCAATATAGGCTATCTAATGAATATAAATTATTTAAGAGGAAAATACCATAAAATGTTTGGGGTATTATATATAATATAATTAATTACATTTTAATCATCGTTATACATAATTTTAGTGTAATTACATTTTGTGCTTAAGATGCACTTATTTTGAAAAAAATTTCATTATGTTTGGAGTTTAATTTTAATTAAGTTCTTAAGCTTATATAAAAGTAATCATGAAACATTTATTTCATATTTGGAATCATGTGTTATAAATTTGGTAAATTCTTCCCTTAATGGTTTTCTTTATGAATAGTTACCACAATTTATAATTGTGACCTCTATAAGGGTAAATCATGTAATTATGGTTTAAATTAATTTGATAAGTAAGTAAAATAACCATAAAATATGACATAATTATATTTTATGAATATATTTTTACCATAATAATCCAATATTATAATTTATTGGAATTGGTTTCCATTTTTATTTGAAAATTACTTATATTTTATTTTAAGTATAACCTTAAAAATGACACTCTATTAATATTAATTTCAATTAATTATTTCAATGTGCTAAAAAGAACTTCATTTTAGTTTTAAAACATTATTTATTACCCAGTAATAATTTTTGTCATTGTTATTTATTTTTATTTTCTTTTGATTAAATAATTAAATTAAATTCTTTCATTCTACCAATACAGGTCTTGTGAAAACATTAGAAAAACCAAGTAAATAATTTTTTTATTAACTATAAATAAAATAGTTATAGTGATATATAGTGTAACAATAATTTAATATATTTAAATAACATATTTAGACGTTTTAATGTTTTATAATCTAATTTAATTATTTTTCAAAGTCAAAATAAACAAATTCATTCAAAAATGAGTATAATGTATTTTTCAGATAAATAGTTTTTATTACATACTATAAAATTCATAAAAAAAATATAATCATACAAATTAATTTTATACGGTTAAAAATTTATAACATGGTCTATTTAGGCGGCAATTATACTTCTTTAGTAACTTTATTAACTCTTATAGTGTAAAATACATTGATATCATGGTAATCTTTGAAGGGTTAATGAGAAGTAAAAACCAACAGATAACATTGAAAACATCATATAAAAATTTCCAAAATAAATTAATGATTTTATTTAGAACCATATTAATTCTATCAAAAATTTAAATCATTTTTTCCATTTTTTAATGAATATTAATTTTGTATTAATTAAATTTTTTTGAAATTCCAAGAGTTTCCCTCCCATCAGTTATAAAATTTCACCTCATAGAAACTCTAGAAATGATCTCCAATTAATCACCTATTGAAGGTTAACAATGATAGGGTTGAGCTCAAATTATTAGTAAGGGTTATAAATGGTGGGAGCATTAATCAATAAAAACAAAATTGTAAATAATTTGATATAATAAACATTTAATGGTGAATAAATGAAAAAATCATGTCATTAATAAACTGAGAATGAAATTACATCCATAGATTTTGTCATAGTGAAAACCTCATGGATAGTAACAACTTATAATGAATTAAGAGAATTATTATTAATTGTACATCATGTATTTGGTACATGATACCATAATAGCATAAAAACGGTTTAGTTATATGGGTAGAAACCCCTCTAAATTTTGGAAAAAAAATCTAAGGTTTTGTCGCCAAACTGATTTGTCTAATTAGACCTACCGATGCATCAAGGGGACATAACGGGCCCCACCCTCCACTGCAAGTCCAAATATATCTTTGTAAATTTATTCAATACATGAGAAATATGCCTTTTCAATATCCATATTGTGTGGAGTATACAGATTCTTCAATATTTCCATAGTTAAATTAACGTTCAAAATAAACAGCGTATGTAAAATGGAATATGGTTTAGACAACAAAAATATCCGTTATATTGGTTATAGATATTTAATATAAATATAATTTCAAATTAAAATTTATCTCAAATGGGAAGTAGGTACACCACATATGGATTATTTTGTGCACCATACAAAGTTAGTCACAACAAAATAGTTGTTGAGACAAAGTCCCTTAACACAATGTAATCAAGAGAATCAGATGTCCAAAACATAATTACCCAAAAAGGAATCATTTAATACTATGAATATAAATAGAATAATGTTATTATATATCAAGTGTAGGTACACATATACCACATACAATAAATAATTGGCAAGCAGTGGAAATCTCATGAAAATGAATGTGAGATGAGAAACCACCTACCTTATGGTTGAGTGTGTTTTTTATTTGTTTTAATGACCTGAATAATAAAACATAGCATCATTAATTAATAAAACCAATACCTAATATACATTTAATTGATTTATTATAACCTTATTAGTTACATTCATGTCCCTTTAATGGGTTTAAAATGTTCAATATTCTTGTTTTGGAAGCATTTTCTTCTTTGGTTTTCATGATTCGTTTACTTGTTTTCAGGAATGGAAGTTAATTTGAAATTTGGTTAAACATCCAGAATTGTTAATATATCTTATTAATGAAATTTATTATATATTAATGTTCTTATAATGATTTTGGGTTATATACCCTAATGATGATTCATTAGATAAATGTTTATTACAAATATTCGGATTAATTTGGTCGTTTTGTTCATAATGAACATGTTTTGTATTATTATTTTATATTATGAGTGTCTAAGGATTACAGAACATTAATGAAATCAAATACATATATTTTTATCTAGTTAAACTCTAACGCCTCGACCCCAGTTACCCAGATTCGGTGAATTATTTTAAAACATTGGCATGATTACAAGGAATCAAGTCCCGAAGGACAGATCAGTTTAGAAGTCTTGGAAAAATAGATCACATACATGAATGTTACATTTGAACTTTAAGACATAAAAACAAGCTAAATAATCTTTATGAACGCCATTATTACCTTGGCTTAACCCTGCATATCAATCACATTACACTTCTTGGAATCCTGGGAAAAATAAAACATAGAAAGGGGTGAGATCAAATGCATAATAAGGGTAAGCAATACAGCAGAAATGTTAAAAAATAAGAATTAACATTTAAGAAAATGTATAAAACTAAAACAAAATCCTTTTAAACTTGATCTTCATCATAATATGGCAGAAGTAAAATGAAATAATTCCATTTACTTATTCACATGGATATTCAACTAATCGAATAATCACATGCAATATCACTAACCACTTCCATAATGATGGAATGCATAATGTCGGACTATCATAACCACATGGCCAAGGCCTCGTTACAAGACTACAAATAAGATTTAGTCAAGGCCTTGTTCCAAGACACTTGTTTGTATCATGAGACCTACCGATGCATCGAGGAGCTATAGCGGGCTCCACCCGTCACATATTAAGTCCAATGCATTCCCATATGAAAAGGCTTAAACATAACATAAACATTCGTATTATAACTAGCATAAAAAATGTCAATAATGTCTCCATAAACCATGAATCGTATAAAAATAACACATCCATAGTAAAAAATATCACAAAACCTTCAATAGAAGTTTTGTAAAATAAAACAAATTCAAATGAGCTTAAAATCCATCAAATGAGGAGTAATGATTTTTGAGAGAAATATCATTTTTTTAAAATCATTTAAAAGTCACACATTTATAAAGGAAGTAATTTTAAAAGATATTTTTGAATCAAAGTGTCCCATAAAAGTTTTAAACTTTTGAAAATAATTATCATTTCAAAACATTCATGTTCATATATATAAATCCTTAAAATAATTTTGAAAACATGGAAATTAATTGAAAAGTTTTAGAATGATAAGTCATTAAAACATTTGAAATTTTGATCTTGATATATAATAACTTTAAAAGTCCTTAAAATATTCATTTTGAAATCATTTTTATGAAAAATGGACATGGTTGATAAAAATGTCCCAACAAATACTTACACATAAACAATCTCGGATAATGATGAGATTGAGGAATTAACCCTTACCAATTTGGTAACTTACGAAACATACAACCCATGAAAGAGGTATCATACAATGAATATATAAATATACATAAATTAAAGTGTATTACCCAATGAATACAATTATTGGAAGTACATACACCATAAAAAAGGTTATAATGGCAATATGGCATGAATCTCACGGGAACAAGGAGTGAGATAAAAACCCATTACCTTGCACTTTCCTTTAGTCGAGGGTACGTTTAACCTCCTGTACGAAGATCATAGTATGTTATTAAATTATACCAGAACAATATTAATATATAGGATATCATACCTGATTCATTTATGAATTTATATTAACAATTTAATAATAATTTCCATGTTAAGTTAACATTTTGGGTAATAATCACATTCTTTGTCGTACGTGTTTTAACTTGTCACTATTGGTTGTATCAATTAGATCATGATTTAAATACTTCCAGAATATAAAACATGATAAATATATCATATATATATATAATATAAAAATGTATAATATACATATATATGAAATGGAAAACACGGTTTATGGAGACGGTAGTCCGTACGTTCGCATAAATGTTGTTTCTGTTTTCATATAGTATTGAACGGAAGTAAATGAATAAGATATATGTAAGTACATAAATACTTATATATATATATATATATATCTCCAGTAGCATTATTATGTCATATATTAATTACTTATTATTAATATATATTTTTATAATCATCGATGAATGGTGAACTTGAAAATGAATCTCATCGTGTCGTGGAGACAGCAATCCGTACGTACGCACGAGCGAAAATATCATTCTTTTGTTATTAAAATAATATATAATTGAATGGTATATCATATATACCGAATAATTATCATGTTATATTTATTATTTATATGAATTAAAAATCATTATTATACCCATTCATATAATAAAATATTGAATAACAATTACACCACGACGTGGAGACGGTAAGCCGTACGTACGCACGTTTGGTGACATGTCATTAAAATGATGGATAGATTACTGAATATGGTTGTGCCATATTTATAATAATATTATAGTATATAGGAGATACTGGATTAATTATTTTATAACAGTAATAACAAAGAAAGAAGAAGTGGAAGAAGAAAGGAACTTGAAAAATGGTGGTGAAATCATTACCTCTTCTTCGGGTTATTCTTTTTGATTTGATCATAAGGGCTCCTTAAGTTTGATTTATGACTAAATTAAGGCCTATATGATAATGTGAGGGAATTTGATAGAGTATTTGGGCAGAGGTGGGCAGAACCAAAAGGCTTTGAAGGTGTGAGTTAATGAGAAGGGAGTGTGCCCTTTTATAAGAGGGGTGAGGGGCACCTTTGGAAAAGCTAGAAATATTATTTTGTAATAAAATAATATTCGGTTTCTAATGGCTCAAAAGTGTATTATTTAATGTTTAATGTGGTGATGGGTCGAAAACCACTCAACCAATAGAGTTTATACAGGTTTGGGTCATTATATTAACTTTATCTTTATGTATTAACGTTTACTTAATTAGTTTCACCTTTACAATGTCTCTTTGTATTTTTATATTATATGGTTAATAAAATTACTATATACATCCAAAAGAACCCAAAGAGGTCCATTAATGATACACCTATAATCATATAAGTCTATACACCGAACCATAGATTTTTAGGAATTTAATATCAATTAATAATATAATATTTGTTGTAAAAACATTTTATGTCAATTTTGACACTATTCAATAATTGATTTTTGTAAAAATCAGAAAAGAATGATTACTTCTAAAAACGTTAATTAAGTCGATCCTAAAATTCCATATTAACCTAGAAAATTAGTGTAATGCATAAAAAGTCTCAAATTATATTTATTTGGGTATTTATAATATCAATTATTTTAATTTTTTCACTATTATAGTAATTACTACATCATCCTTGTGTCACAAATAAATTAACTTATTTAATTTATAATAATTATAAATAAAATATAATTATGTAGGATATCATTTTATCTTTCTAATTAATATTTAAAATCTATTTTATGTTATGTATAACCCTATATTAAAAATGTTTTAGTAAATAAACATTGATTTTAACTCTTTTAACTCTTTGTTGAATTAAATAATAATAAATGTCCTAATCTAATCCAAGTTGACCTAAATGATAATTTTTTATTCCTAAGGTTGTTTTTGGTCTAGATACACCTGTCCAATAGAATTAGGACATGTGTTAGGGTAATATAAATATCATTTTTACCCTTAATTACCCTATTTACTTTTAACCGTGGTAAATAAAAGTAAAAAGTTACTATTCACCAAAAATTATTTTCATCTCATTAAACCACATTTTACTCCTTGATATTACCGGTGTCTTTAGGATTTTCGAAATTCCAATCACAGAAGCGGTAAAATTACGTTTTATGAAAAATTCAGTTTTTTAACTACCACTTAGTAGTTTAACTATTCATCAAAAATTGAAGTTTTTCAGAACGATGCCAAAATTTCAACCTAAGCTATAATTGATATTCCAAATTCAAAAATGATGTATAATTTATAAAATTCCAAACATATAAGTTTCATTAATTAATTTTATAATTCAATCCCGTTGTCAAAACAAATAGCATGTTTTTAAGAAACAATATATATCAAAAGATTGACAATTGTTTATGTCCAATTTCAAAGTGAAATTAATTCTAATGAACACCATTGAATAAAATGGTAAAAACATATTCTAATTCTACTTTAAAACCACTTAAATTCATAAATTATCACTATTAATTATTTTTATTAAAAAAATTGTTTTTAATTAAAATTTAGTAATTTCACTATTCATCAAAATATTAATGTTATCCGAAAAGTACCAAAATTTCACCTTAGGCTAAATTTGATACTCTGAATCCAAAAATGACGTCCATTTTGAGAGATAAAATTTCTAAAATTTTAAAAAGTAGGTATTACTATTCATAATGGCTACTTTGATTGGTCGTGGTGTGTGTTAGAACTCGAAGTTGCGTACAACACACGCTACTTTGTTATTCAAAGAGTGGCATACCGTGGAAGCTTGGGGTGTCACATCAACCATTAAAATGGGTTCATGTCCTATAATGAACGAGAATGTGAAGAATGAAAATCTGTCTTCCACAAATGATATTAATTGGAACCTCATGGATGTTGATTTCATTTATAAAAATAAAATGGAGGGAGTAATAATATTGATGGTGTTTCATCAATTAAAATGATTTAATTCCCATATATATATGATAATGTAGTTTATCATGGTGATTTGGATAGTGGAGGTGAGGATAGAAATAGAAAAGAAATGAACTTGAAAATAAAATAAATGGTGAGAGATCCCTTATGAAAATTCAGCAGCATAACGCCATCACATAAAATTTCATAAAATGAAATGATGAGAAAAAAAGGGTATCTAATTATATTGAAATAAAAATAATAGTAATAATAACACTTCAAATCAATCCCAAACATATTATAATACAAAATGAAATTGATAACATAAAAAGAGTGTCGCCTAAAAGAAGAGAATGATGGATTCCCTTACATTGTAGAGTAACCTCCTAGATCATGGAGGATGGGACCTTGGGAGATTAAAGACAAATTGAGAGGACTCCTAAAGAGGTAAAACCACCATAAAATCATGGATGAGGGATTTGGAATGAAAGAGAACCAATGGATGGGTGGGTATTTATAGATAAAGAGAGGTAGTTTTTAATAATTTCAAAGGGACACCTCATTTGTGGTTTCTTTGATGAACCAGGGGCTTTCCCATGGTATTGGCCCATGGTTTTATCCACTGGGGACACCTCATGTCATATGTCACGGTACACAAGTTGAAAAACTTTTATTTTAATTTTTATGTCCTTATGATGCCATTCAACTACCGAAATCACAAAACTGTATTTTTTAGTATTCATGAAAATTTAAAGTATTTTATAAAAATCTAACAAATCCATAATAACCATTTTTTTACATGTAGATTTCAAAAATGAAATCCATTTTTTGATAATAATTATCTACATAATTTTAATTTATTTTTTTAATAAAATTATGTTATTTCAAAAAAAAAAATTTAAATATATAATTAGTTCTATATCTCATTGAAAAATCAAACAAGATCTCAGTATTTTATTACATTACAAAAATAAAATATTATCATTATTTACTATTTATAAAGGTCATATTACTATTCATATTACTATTCATAATGGTATATTATTATTCATCCAAATATCAAGTTGTTTCTATCAGAATCCAAATGACATACTGGTAACAACTCTAGATGACTGTTTTTTGAAATTCAAAACATAGAAGTGGAAAATTTATGTTTAATGGATATCTTAAAACATTATCCGATAATGTTATGATTCATAAAATACATAATGCATTATGCAATATAGGATATATGATGAATAGAAATTATTTAAGAGGAAAATACCATAAAATGTTTGGTGTATTATATATAATATAATTAATTACATTTTAATCATCATTATACCTAATTTTAGTATAACTACATTTTGTGCTTAAGATGAACTTCTTTTGAAATTTTTTTTATTATGTTTGGAGTTTAATTTTAATTATGTTATTAAGCTTATATAAAAGGAATCATGAAACATTTATTTCATATTTGGAATCATGTGTTCTAAATTTGGTAAATTCTTCCCTTAAAGGTTTTCATTCTGATTAGTTACCACAGTTTATAATTGTGACCTCTATAAGGGTAAATCGTGTAATTATGGTTTAAAATAATTTAATAAGGAATTAAAATAACCATAAAATGTGACATAATTATATTTAGTGAATATATTTTTACCATAATAATCAAATATTATAATTTATTAGAATTGGTTTCCATTTTTATTTGAAAATTACTTATATTTTATTTTAAGTATAACCTTAAAAATGACACTCTATTAATATTAATTTCAATTAATTTTTTCAATGTGCTAAAAAGAACTTCAGTTTAGTTTTAAAACATTATTTATTACCCAGTTATAATTTTTTTCATTGTTATTTATTTTCATTTTTTTGAATAAATAATTACATTAAATTCTTTCATACTACCAATACAGGTCTTGTGAAAACATTAGAAAAACCAAGTAAATAATTTTTTAAGAACTATAAATAAAATAGTTATGTTGATATATAGTGTAACAATAATTTAATATATTTTAATCACATATTAGGAAGGTTTTAATGTTTTATAATCAAATTTAATTTTTTTTCAAAGTCAAAATAAAAAAATTCATTCAAAAATGAGTATAATAAATTTTTCAGATAATTAGTTTTATTACATACTATAAAATTCATAAAAAAAATATAATCATACAAATTAATTTTATACAGTAAAAAATTTAAAACATGGTCTATTTAGGGTGAAATTATACTTCTTTAGTAACTTTATTAACTCCTATAGTGTAAAATACATTGATATCATGATAATCATTGAAGGGTTAATGAGAAGTAAAAACCAAAAGATAACATTGAAAACATCATATAAACATTTCCAAAATAAATTAATGATTTTATTTAGAACCATATTAATTCTATCAAAAATTTAAATCATTTCTTCCATTTTTTCATGAATATTAATTTTGTAATAATTAAATTTTTTTGAAATTCCAAGAGTTTCCCTCCCATCAGTTATAAAATTTCACCTCATCTATTCTCTTCTTAAAAATTTTTGGGAATAATATTTAATCCAATACATACCCATGTATTACAATAAATATGACTAACCACATCCTACAGTAGCTGTTTTAATATAAAACCATCATTGGAGGGATTTTGGTGTATCCCTGAAGTGGTTTTTCGAAGAAGTGGTGTAGTACTTAAACATGTGTTTTCATTTCAGTTCTTCTTACAAATACATAAAACCTTATTTTTCCATTAAAAAAATAATATACGTATCTTTTATAATCCTATATTTTATTATGTTGGATTAATAATCTATATCCATCTCATATTCTATCATATTGGAAATAAAAATGTCATTCACATGTACGGAGGTCTACCAGCACACAAATCAATGTAATTTATTTACCATCATCATCTATTATGGTTGTGGATAATGATGTATTTAATGTATATATATTATTTTAATTACATTATTATCATTTAATAACTTAATATATCATATTTTCCTTACCTTCCCATTTATTGTAACATAATTGTACCATCCGTGCATATATGTGGATTTCCACCTCCAAAAAGAGATGTGATTCCCTTTTTAATACTCCATCACATGGATAGTATATATATATATATATTAATTTAAGGAAATTATATGGTATATATGACATGATTATCATTATTTAATGATAAAATAATACTCAAATGTTTTCCATCATCATTTCTGTAAAATGTAATGGTTACTCATAAGCACGTACATCATGACATCTTCAAGATTATAATGTAATTAATTTTTCTTAATCATTATTCCGTGAGAATTTTAAAATTATTTCTGGTGAATAAAATTATTAATTATTTCATTATTATTCTTCTAGATAAGATTAAAGAAGCAGTTATTTTACCATATTCAAAATATGAAAGTCATTTTGTGCATATGAGCCGAATATCATCAAAACATATAATATTAAATTAATTGATCAAGTAATTATATATAATATATTATTAAATAAAATTTAAGGAATAATAAAATTAAATAATTTTATTAGTCTAATAAATAACTAACCAATTCTAATTGTCTAATAATATAAAAAAAACAAGCATGATGAGTCAGACTCGTGGTATCTGACGCTTTAACATAACACCACATTTTAAATGTTGCAATGGATTATTTTCTGAATATTTTCAATCCATTTCAATATTGTTACATTATTTTATGGATTTCTTACATATTTAAAGTCAAATATAAATTTAATTTAATTTCACTTTTTATATTCATTAAATATTTTAAAATATGGATAATTTTATATATTTTATACTAAATGTTTTGAAAATTGTAAAAAAAATATTCTATTTTAATTTATATAGTTTCAAAACATTTCACTCCAGTACTTATATTATTTATAATTTTTATTCCTTCAAAATATTCCAGAGTTTCTTCAAAGAAAAACCATTCTTCCCAATATTCTTGGTATTTTAGTTCTAAAAATGAATTTTTATATTGAAATGATATTTTGAAATAAAAATGTGTTTTCTATATGTATTCAAATGAGATTTAAAAGGATGATGATAAAAAGCTACCAATATAAAAAATATTTATTCATTATATTTTACTTGAACACTATATATAAAAATTGGTAAGCCCTATATATAATATGTGATATGTGATCCTAATACATCTTATAAGATGGGTGATCTCGTTATATCTATCCAATGTATTGGGTAATATTTGTTATCTTCATTGGTTTGAAGGAGGGAGTTAACTTGGGAGGTTTTTCATATAGAATTTAATATAATCTAGTAATTTAATATATAAATTTAATACAGGTAATGAATAATGATCTATGGTTTCTATAATTGTTTCAATTTTATTATTATGGGTTATATAGGTTTTATTGGATAAAAAATGTGTTTTTAATGTGGTTATGATATATTTGATATGATCAAGGAATATTTTGATAATGATAATTGTGTTTTTGGGATTTAAAATTTCAACTACACTAATGGATTTATTTCATTTATATAACATACGGATATGTTTGTGCTCATCTTGAGTTTTTAAAATTTTCCACGTGATTTAAGGGTATGTAAGAACAACGAATAAGTCATGTTAAAAGTTAGGAATATATTTCATGAAAAAAAAATGTGTTTATTATAATATTTTTATAATATATACGAAATTGATTTTGAGAATATTTTAATTTTTATCTTATATGGATTTTTATTTAATAGGGATATTATAACTCCATAAAAAACTATTCATAAATGATATTTAGGAATTAAAGAATGTGAATTATAATATAAAGACTCCACATTATACATTGTTTATGGTTGGTAAACTATTATTGGTATACGATCAAGGGTTTAGATAAAATAATAAGCTATAATAATGTTAGTATAAAAACATTGAGATATTTTACTATATGGTTAAAATTAAATGATATAGAATTTGATGACTACCTTCTTGAATAGTCTTCTATATATCTGTTCATAATGGTTTTCCCATTAGAAAATATTGAATGTAATATAGGATGACATCAATATGACAATTCCCATCAAAATTAGTATCTTATAATGATTGTAATTGGAACTGATCAATTTTTTTGAATGATGGATCATTGGACATAGGATATAAATTGTGGTGCAATCCATTTTAGAGAGAAAAACAATTACTAAGAAATATTTCAATAGTTGATAACTTGAGGAAATTTAACCCATTTTAATTTTGGGAAACATTATATCTATTGGTATAAAAATTATGAATCAATTCAATAGAAAATATATTTTATGTCATTGGATTTTTGGAATATAAAATATTAACAATTTCCATTTTCTATTTTTTAGGCGATGTTTATTGATAGTGTATGTTGTTATAAATAACATATTGAGAGAATTACATGATTCAATATAATGGGATACATTTTTATATATTTTCAAGATAATTATTTTCTTAATTTAATTTACTTAATATTGAGAAAAAATTGTAAGTTAATGAATATAAAGGTTCAATTGATGCATATGAAGTAAATATTATAATATTGGTTAGGAATACATTGATTTTCTTTAAAACCATGTGTGTAATGTAAATAAATTTTATTTTGGATTTAATCCATCTTTAAAAATAGAATTGGAATTACTAGTGTTTAAAATTTATGAAAACATTTTCTATTATGAATGGATAGTTGAGAAAGAGATTTCCAACACATATGTGGCTTGTGCTAATAATAGTAAGAAGCAATCAAGGTGTAAAGTAATATAGAATTATTCAACTATGAAATATTATGATAATCCACCAACATATTGTAGGTTTGGTAAAACTAATTTTAGGTAATGTTTTTAGGGATATGGAATGTGTTATTTTCATGTTATTCTTGGTATAGATCACATGACTAAAATAAATGGGTCCTAAAAAAATCGGGCATGGGGTGATTGATAGAAACACAATGGTGAGTTATTTTAATTTTAATGATTTAGGGAATTATTAAAATATATGTCCAAGGTCCACTAGACGTGGTGTAAATCATCATTATATAAATTTTAAATGTGTGGTAAAATCATTTTCTACTATTATGGTTGATTTTTGGTTATCTAATGTAGTGGTGTTAGGTTTGTTACTTGGTTGGTCCAATTATTTTAACACTATGGAAGAATATATACCTTCATATTCCACTATTTTAAAGAAATTTTCAATTTAAATGGAAATATCACCATATAAAATAAAGATATAACTTTCTATGAAAATAGTATGTGGAAATATTAAAGAAACGACAATTAATTATAATCATCATATAGTGTTTAATTAGGTGGTGTTTTTAACAAATCATATTAAACAACCTGTATTAGAGCTTGGTATTATCCATGGGAATGATTTGCTTCACGATTACAATGTTTTTATAGATTTTGGGAAATCTATATTCAATGAGAATTTACCATTAATAACATATCAAGATGTAGACAAATTGATCAAGAATGAATGGAATGACACCTAACTAATATTCTTGAAAAGAAAGATGTTGTATAAATTATTGATGTAACCATAGTGAATAAATATATGGATATATTTTCTATTTATATTAATGATGTTATTACATATTTGGATTTTGTGTTTAATGTTTACGTAGTTAGTAATGTTAATAAAATTTCAAACACCCTTATTGAATAGCTTAAGTAGAATATTTGGAATTGAAAAAATAGATTAAAGAGTTTCTTGATAATAGTTTCATTCATTTGAATAGTTCATCCTAGGTTCTCTAATATTATTTTTTAACAATCAAAAAACAATGATAATTTTCATTGATTATATATACTTTAATAACATAACTTTTTAGAACAAGTATCTATTGACGAATATCGATGATTTCTTTGATCAATTCCTGGTAGCATAGTATTCTTCAATGATTGATCTTAGATCAGATTACCATTAGATGAATGTGAGGGAGGATGTTATTCTAAAGATGAATTTGTAGACTAGATTTGGGAATTATGGGTCCATCATTAGTCCTTTTAGGATTTTTAATTCACTTTCTACAGTTATGGATCTTATGGATAGAGTTTTCTATGACTTTTGAGATTATTTTTGGTTATTTTTATTAATTATTAATTTGAAAATTATAAAATTAATGAGGAGAATGAAATAAAATAATGCATTATTTTGAAAACATAAAAATAAAAAGAATCAATATTGATAATTTTTTTCATTTTTTTTAAAGTAATTTATTTCATCGAGTATATTGTTTTATAAGATATACTAACTATTGACCCATCTAAAAATAATTTTTCTAATGAATTTATATTAAGAAAATGGTTTTCAATAATAATTTTTTTCATAATATTAGTCAATTAATATCATCAATTTTTTGAAAGCATTAAATTTTTTTAGCACATTGAATAAGTTATCTCAAAATTGAGTTGAATTTATCTGGATGAAAGTGTGTGTTGATTATTTCCCAATAATAAATCAAGTATTGTTGAAAGTTCTAATTTTATCTATTCCTAATATAAACGGTTAATTTTTCATCTAAAGTGATTCTCTATTATAGGGTCATGGTCATTTTATGATACATAATGATTAGTTTATTACTTATGATCCATGCCAACTAAAAAAACATGAGTTAAATTATCCTACACATGATCTTGAAATAAAAATTTTTTTGATTTAAAAAAATTTGAGGGAAAATTTATATAGAGTAAAGTGTGAAATATATATATATATATAATTTAATTTTTATATATATCGTTACTCAGAAATAGATGAACACGTGGAAGAGAAGATGGTTTTAACTGATTATTGATTTTTTTACTACATGATTTTTTAATACCCTATAAAAAACACAAATTAATCGATAAATTAATTTGAAAATATATTGCTTAAATAAACATTATAAATTTTGAAAATAACCCTTTGGATAATATTTGATGATTTGTTTTATAAATTATGCCCGATAAACATCATTTATGCTATTGTTACTACAATGGTATGTTTCGGAATGATTTAAGAATGATTAAAAAATATCATGATTTAGAATAAAACGTATAATTTTTAATTAAGGGTATGTTTCCAAATAATATTTTTATTAATACGGTTTTATCATATTATGGTAAGAGGTTAGGGGTTACTTGTGATTCCCAATTGAAGAGGGAATTATTGAGTAATGCGCATAGTTAAAATACTTTTGTTCATCCCTGAATCACTAAGATGTAAATATACCGTTATGAGTATTAATGGTTGGATATAACAACACGACGTATTACTAAATTTAATATGGGATGACTTAATTGTAAATAGATTAAAAAAAATTATCATTAGGGATTAATCATCGATTTCAAATTCTAGATTGAAATTGGGAAAATATATCCATGGATCTTATGGAGGAATGTTGAAATAATTATTAAGGTTATAATGTGATTTGGGTTATTATTGTTCATCTAACAAAATATGAACATTTAATTACAATTGGAGATGTTATGTATTAAGATCATAATTATCAATTTCACTTGAAGGAGTTATTCAGGTTTCACATATTTTATATCTCTATTGAATCTGAAGATTATCCAATGTTCACTTATAATATTTTGATATTCCTAACAAACTAATTGTGTATTGAATTATATTTCAATGCATCTTTTCATCCCTAATATAATGGGTAGGCTGAGTGAATGATTTATACAACATAATACATGCTTTGAGATTTGTTAATAGATTACCAAGAACATTTAGATCATCATATTCCATTAGGAATGTGTTCATATAATAATAGTTTCTTTCCAATATATATATAGAGGATGTTAGGGATTTTAATAGAAAGTTGGGTCAGAATTAAAAATTTTGGACGAATTGGGTGAAATGATGTTATTTTAATTAGATAATGAATAAAAAATGGCTAATATGGTGAATATTATTCAGGGAAATATAAGGGTTCCTTAAAGTTTGAAGAAAATTTATGCAAATAACAAGAGGAATAATCTTTCATTCAAGACATGTGATAATTTTTTACTTAAATGTATCTTCATTGAAAATTGTTATGTGTTTTGGTAAAAAGGGGATTATAGGTAAGTAGCTCATTTTACTATTTGAAATATTTGGGAAATTGGTATTATTTTCCTATCGAGTATTCTTTCATTATATTTTATCTTAGGATCGTGATTTATTTCATGTTTCATTGTTTTGAAAATTTATTTCAAATGAATCTTATGTATTGAGAGCATATATAGTAACGTTGTAAGATTAACATACTTATAATGAATATAATATTCAAATTATTGACCATAGAGAGAATGTTTTTATAATGACCCATACTTTACATACATTGTTATTACTTTAAAATTGAAGCATACTTATTACAACATATAACAAAACCATGAAAGGACCGTATAGGTATAGTGTCTTTAGAAACTGGGAAACATAAACAACTGGTTCATAAAGCGTCTACACTGTCTCCCATTTATTTCATCATATCTATAGTCCCTTTTGGCATATCTTACTTAATAAGATTCTTCCTATACTGGGGAAAGAAAACATACAAAAGGGTGAGCTCAAATTCTTACTAAGGGTAAACAAAAGAAATATCAATCACATCATATTCATAAGAACATAACACTTTGGAAATCTTAACCTGCAAAAGAGGGCATAATTTCATAACATGGGATAAATCATAGTAGTGAAATGAAATTCTAATAATCATAACATAAAACATGAAACTTTGTGGCATACACACATAATCATAGAGAATCATTTCTTATTAGTCAAGACTCATTTCCAAGACTATCGTAGTGGACAAAGTCCATTTCCGAACCGACTTCACTCCTCGTTTCAGTCCTGTTTCACTGAATCGGTTTAACCTGCCGTTCCAGCCATGTCTATCTCATGAGATATCAAATCTTTACCCAATGAATTGGAGGGAGATATAGGTAGCACCCATCTCATAATGATACCATTCTTATGTGTGCCACAAAATCATAAATCATACATCATAGCATAACCCATGTAATAAAAATGGGAATCGTGAACATCGTGACATCATAAAACAATTCATATAAGATAAAGGAATTCATAAAAATAATTCCATAACAACATAATCAAACCAATGTAATAATAGGGATAGAAACATAACCCTTCATTATCATAGATGGAAAATAATTTTGATAAAACACTTGAACTCCACTCTTGAGGAAAATATCCTTTGTACTTCAAAAACACTTTTCCTTTCTTAACATGTCATACAATTCTAAACTAAAAGAAGTTGATTAAAAATAAACTTTAAAACTAATAAATGAAGCTTCTTGGAAATAATGTTTTAAAAATTCTTTCATGCCATATAAGTTAAAAAAACATTATTCTCATACTTTTTTCAGAAAAGTCAAAAAGTACCTCGTACAAAAAACGACAAAATATTCCTTTCATATCTTTTACTAAAAACTCATAGAAGTGTAAAATTGGATTTAAACAATTTTAGGTGGATGGAAATAATATTACATATGGAGGAAACATGGATGTGGATGATAAAATACACCCCAGAAAATTTCAAAGTATAAACAATCTCGGATAAAAATGAGATTGTGATATTTCCTTTACCCTAGGTCTGATTTGCTTCGTAAGTGTTCGAAACTCCTGTATAATGATTTAAATAATGTTATTGACTTATTCCAGAATCATACATATTGTTATGATGTAATATATGGTCATATTCTTAGCTTCTTAGTAGTAATATTTCATTGATACTTGTTATTCAGGTGTTTATAACTTTTTGTTCTTATGCGTGTTTTGTCGAATAAATTCTTATTCTTCTCTATAGGATATAGATACATCATTTCCATAATTATATTAATGTACTATATATCATATTTATTCATTAAATTCATTTATATAATCATTATGCAATGAAGATCTTGTAGAACGAATCGCATCACATCGTGGAGACGGTATTCTGTACGTACGCACGAGCGATGATATCGTTCCCATGATCGTGGAATTGTATTGGAGTGTATGTATACTATTTCAGAATCAATATCACTTTACAATAATCATATATAGTAATTATTTACACCATTATACCCATCCATGTAAGGTGGTGGGGAAAATAGATTACACCACGACGTGGAGACGGTATTCCGTACGTACGCACGCGCGGTGATTTTGTTTTTAGTAGGATGGATAGATGGTGAAATAGGGTTGTTTCATACTTATTATAACATATAATTATATGAGAGATACTGATGTTATTACTTGATAATGAAACAAATAAATAAAATATGGTGAAGAAGAAAGAATTTGGAAAGGATCGGTAATGGATATTACCTCCTTTTTTGACACGCCTCTTCTTAACCACCTCTTAGGGCACTAGGGTTGGTCTTTGAAGAAGACCAGAACCTCTAGGATCATTCTAGGGAAGTGGGGAAGTGAAATGGGCAGGGTTTTTCCGAGTTTGAAGCCTCAAATTGGTGTGAGGAGGAGAGGGAGGAGGTGCCCTTTTAAAAGGGAGGAGAGGGGCACCTTTGGAAATATAAGAAATATTAGTTTATATTAAATCCCAACCCCACATAAAAACTTCCAAAATGACTCATATCCGAATATTAGATGAGATAGGGTTGTAATCTCATCAACCAATAAAATTTAGACATGTTATGAATTTATTTTAAACATTATCAACTTGATTTATCCTTATTTATCAATTTAATTTTATTTGTGGTAATAATATTCTAAATTTTAAATTATTATTAATAATACATATGTGTTGTGAATTTTCCTTAATTTGACACTTTATGACATTTTCGACCATATATAATTTAATTTTTAATTTTTAACAATTTTTGTGATTTTTAAACAATTTTATAATATGTTATTTTTATAAAATAACAATAGTGTCAATTTTGACACTATTCAATTATTTGAATTTAAATAAAATATATACAGAAGATATGTTCGAACTAAAATCTTTAATAGATTCATAAAATGATATATGTATCTATAAAAGTAGTGTAGAACATTAAATAGTTCATATAATATTTATTTTAATATTTTTAAAACAATTTATTTGATATTTTAATTAATTAAATAATTTCAAAATCACTATTGTGTCATAATTAATGATAATTATTTAATCCCTAAAAATTCCAAATAAATTCCTATGATGTAGATAATTGTATTATATTTCTGGATACTATTCATGCTCGAAGTTTAATTATGTTTATCACCAAATTAAAATTATTATACTTATAAGATTTAAGAAAGTGACATGTTGTCACATTCTTTGGTTTTAATAATAATAAAATTCTTTTCATGGAAAAAAGTCCATTTAATGAATCTAATCCGACCCTTAGGTGATATGGGTCGACTTTTAGTCATCCAATTGGATTTTGGCAGGTGTTAGGGTAATTTGATAATCTTATATTTACCCTTAATTACCCGATTTACCTTTAACTATGATAAATGAAATTTATCGTAGTTACTATTCATAATGTGCAAAAACAAAAAGTAGCATATTAACATAATTTGGACCCACTGATTCTGAATATTGAATCCATTTTTCAAAATTCAAAACATGTAAGTTGCAGTAATTAATTTAAAATAAATCCCGTTGTTAAGATAATGGGTTTTAGAAGTTAAAACATTGCCAAAGATTAAAATGTTTTTACCTATGAATTCAATGTGAAATTAATGCTAATGACATACATTATATTAAATGGTAAAATATATTCTATTTATACTTTAAAACCATTCAATATTATAATTTATCCATATAATTTATCTCAATGAAAAAAGTTGTTTTTAATTAAAAATTAGCTTATTTTTACTATTCATCAAAATATGAAAGTTATCAGAAAAACATCAAAAATTTATCCAAAGTAATTCTTTATACCCTGATTCAAAAGAATAATTTTATTTTGTCAAACTGAACTTATTAACATGTCAAAATCTAGATTTAATGTTGGTGCGCCATCAAAAGGCGGCAAAACTGTATTTTTTTACAATATTTCTTGTATAAAAAAACTGATTTTGCTTTTATACCTCATTCTAGAAAATGTATAAGTTGAATAAAAATGTTATAAAATTCTAAATTCAGTTAGTACTATTCATTATGGCTAGTTTTAATAATATTTTAATAGCATATCGTTGTTTAGTGAAACTCGGTATTGGGTACGACGCAAGCTATCGAGGAAGGTCGCGGTTGCGTGTAAAGAAATCCAAGCTAGTGTTGTGTGTAGTGAAAGATTAATTTGATGATTTATATAACATAAAAAAAATATTTCTCATAAAAGTCTCGGTTGTTACATTCTACCCCCCATAAAATGAATTTCTCCCTCGAAATTCGTCACTTTGTAACAAACAGATGAGGATACCTCTCCCTCATAATATCCTCAAGCTCCCATGTAGGTTCATCTAATTAGTGGTTCCTCCATAAAACTTTCACCAAGTGAGTGGTCTTGTTTCATAAGAATTTTTCACTACGATCCATAATATCTATCGGTTGTTCTTCATAACAAAGATCTTGCTCCAGCGGTACAACTTCTGAGCTGAGTACATGTGAAGGATCAGGTATGTACTTTCTAAGGAGAGAAACATGGAACACATCGTGTACTTGAGAGAGATTCGGGGGAAGTGCCAATCAGTAAGATACCTTCCCAACACGATCCATTATTTCGAAAGGACCGATATATCTTGGTCTTAAATTCCACTTTTTTTTTCAAATCTCATGACCCTCTTTCAGGGAGATATTCGTAAGAACACTTTATCACCCACTTCAAACTCTAGGTCTTTTCTTCGGTTGTCGGCATAACTTTTCTGTCGACTCTGAGCTGCTCTTATGTGTTGTTGAATAGATCTGACCTTTTCTGCCATTTCATCAATTAGATCAGGTCCTAATAGCTTTCTTTCCCCAACTTCATCCCATCAAGTTGGAGTCCTGCATTTCTTTCCATAGAGAGCTTCATAAGGAGCCATCTGAATACTGGTGTGAAAGCTATTATTATAAGAAAATTCCACCAAAGGTACGTGTTGATCCCAACGACCATTGAAATCCATAGAGAAATCTCTCAACATATCTTCTAGATTTTGAATTGTTCTCTCATACTGACCGTCTGTCTAAGGATGATAAGAAGTTCTAAAACTCAACTCTGTATCCAGAGTATGCTGAAGAATTTTCTAGAACTTCGAGATAAATCTCGGATCCTGATCAGATATAATAGAAAGTGGTACTCCATGCAATCTTACCACTTCCTTTACATATATCCTGGCAAGCTGATCCAGAGAGAAATCCTCTCTAATAGCAATGAAGTATGCAGACTTTGTAAGACAATCAACTATGACCCAGATAGCATTATTTCCTTTGGATGTTCTAGGAAGTCATGTGACAAAGTCCATAGTGATGTTTTCTCATTTCCATTCGGGTACGGGTAATGGTTGTAACATCCCATTAGACTTCTGTCTCTCAGCTTTAACTTGCGGACAAACCAATCATCGAGAGACATATTCAGCAACATCTCTTTTCATTCCATCCCACCATAAGTACTCTTTCAGGTCCCTATACATCTTTGTGCTTACAGGATTAATAGATAATGAAGAACTATGAGCCTCATCCAGCAGCTCCTTCTTTAATTCGGGGATAGGAGGAACACAAACACGATTCCTGAACTTTATTATCCCATCACAATCAAGGTTGAATTCAGGAACATTTCTCACCTTCTCTTGTAACTCTACATCTTCTTTATGTGCCTCTTTAATCTTCACATGTATAGATAGTTGAACATTCATTTGAGAAAGATACGATTTTCCCCCTTCCATTATAATTCCAAGATCCATCCTTTGTAAATCCATAAATATTGGATCTTTTTTTATCCTCATCATGGATAAACTGGCATGGTCTTGTCGACTTAATGCATCTTCCACCTTGTTTTCTTTCCCAGGGT
Organism: Viscum album; assembly: GCA_963277665.1. Lineage (NCBI taxonomy): Eukaryota > Viridiplantae > Streptophyta > Magnoliopsida > Santalales > Viscaceae > Viscum > Viscum album. The sequence goes on from OY728129.1 coordinate 1,488,710,952, forward strand.
GGTAATGAATTGAGCAGTCGTAATCCTTAATCAGCTCCAACCATCTTCGTTGATGCATATTAAGCTCCTTTTGTGTGAAAATATACTTTAAACTTTTATGATCAGTATAAATATCACACCTTTCACCATAAAGGTAATGACTCCAAATCTTTAATGCAATGATTACCACAGCTAACTCCAAATCATGAGTTGTGTAATTTTGCTAATGGATTTTCATCTGTCGTGAGGCATAAGCTATCACCATTTCATTTTCCATAATATCACACCCCAGCCCCTTCTTGGATGCATCATTGTATATCACAGACCTTTCTCCACTATAAGGAAGTGTGAGTACAGGTGCAGTAGATAACCTTCTTTTCAGCTCCTTGAAATTATCTTCACATTCATCCGTCCACACGAACTTAACTCCTTTTCGAGTCAACCTAGTGAGTGGATTAGATAATCATGAAAAATATTTCACAAAACGTCGATAATATCCAGCCAAACCAAGAAAACTTCAGATCTCAGTTACCGTTGTTGGTCTAGACCATCTTTCGATATCCTCTGTTTTTGATGGATCCACAGATATCCCCTCTTTTGAGATTATGTGACCCAAAAATGCAACTTTTTGAAGCCTAAATTCACACTTGGTAAATTTGGCATAAAGCTTCTCCTTTCTCAGGGTCTTCAATATAATTCTCAAGTGATCTTCATGTTCTTCCTTGCTCTTTGGAGAGACAAGAATATCGTCTATAAAGACTACCACAAATTGATCAAGGTAGTCTCTAATGACTCTATTCATCAGATCCATGAAGATAGAAGGGGATTAGTAAGACCAAATGGCATCACTATAAATTCATAGTGTCAATAGCTTGTACGGAAAGCCGTATTTGGTATATCCTCCCTTTTGAACCTTAATTGATGATACCCTGAACGAAGATCAGTCTTGGAAAAGTATTGAGATCCGTGTAGTTGGTCAAATAAGTCATTATTGCATGGGAGAGGATATTTGTTCTTGATAGTGATCTTGTTACGTTCTCGATAATCAATGCAGAGTCTCATTGATCCATCTTTCTTCTTAACAAATAGAATTGGTGCTCCCCAAGGTGACGCACTAGAGCGTATGAATCGCTTATCATGATTCTCTTGGAGTTACTTCTTCAATTCCTACAACTCAATGGGGCCATTCTATAAGGTGTCTTTGAAATAGGCAAAGCACCCGATACGAGTTCTATTGAAAACTCAGCTTCACGATTTTGTGGAAGACCCGGAAATTCCTCCGGAAAGACATCATAAAACTCCCGTACAATGGGAATATTATTAATCGTGAGTTTCTCACCAACCATTTGAGATAAATAACCTTCATTTAGTGGAATAAAGACCCATAAGATGGAAGAAATTTCCACTAGAAGGTTATATTCATCCTTGCATCGATAAACGATCATAGATTGATATGGAATATGAAATGTGATTTTCCTTCTTAGTCAATTTAAATGTTCTCCATATAGAGAACGCCAATCCGTGCCAAGAATCATATCAAATTCCACTATAGGAAGGATCACAAGATTTTCAGGAATCACTTGCCCACAAACTTCAATTGGGGAAGAATTATAAAGTTTTGATGCGACTGTTGTGCCATTAGGTGTTGTCACAGCTAACTCAACGTCTAATTTTTGAGGTGATACGGTTATAACCTTAGAAAAATCATCAGAAATAAAAGAGTGGGTGGATCCAGAATCAAATAAAACATTTGCTACATTAGAGTGGATGGTAATTGTAACTTTCACCACATCATTATCATACTCCACATCACTGATAGAAATTGCATGTGACATTACTTTGTCTTTAGCCTTAAGATTTTGCTGATGTCGATCATCATCAACAACCCTTGGATTAGGGCATTTATTGGCATAATGCCCCATCTCCTTGCACTTGAAACATTGAAGTGTAGTAGGTTCATTCTGTGTGTCCCTTCCTTTGTTTGCATCATTAGACATCTTCCACCCATCATTGAGGCATTCAAATGCCCGATGACCTTCCTTTCCACATTTGAAACATTTACTTGTCCCTTTAAGACAACTCCTTCCATGTTTCTTCCCACACATTGAGCATAAGGGAATGCTCATCTTCTTTTCAGTGTGCTATTTAGATTTTCCATTGAATTCCATTTTCCTCTTCTTATCAAACCCATATGACTGATGGGTTACTCCAATCTCCATCTCGACTTTGAGAGCACATCGAACGACTTCCTCGTAGCTATTTATGTCCCTTATGGATAACTCCCTTAGAAGACTTGGTTTTAAGCCACTATAGAATCGCGCGATCTTACTCTCCAGTTGGATAATAATACCAGAAGAGTACCTTGCAAATCTTGTAAAATTTGCTTCATAGGTACCAACAGATTCATCATCCTTTTGCTTCAGTTCAAGAAACATGTTCTCCATCTTTTTTCGGAGAATATGAGGGAAGTACTTATTGAAAAATATGTTCTTGAACTCATCCCATTCCATGGACTCAATTTCATCTATTTGCCTCGTATTCTTAATAAAATTCCACCATTAATCAGCATCTCCTTCCAAACAATACACTGATAGGATGACTTTATCATGTTCAGAACATTGAAGAACTGAAAATATCTTTTCATTAGTACTAATCCATTGTTCAGCAACTAATGGATCAGTAGACCCGCTGAAAGAAGGTGGACGCTGCCTCATGAAGGATTCAACAGAATGTTGCTCATTACTTTGCTCGTTTGGAAGTCCTTCATGATTCATATCTTGAGAAAGTTGTGTGGGCATGGCTATAAGATTTTCCATTCCATCTCCCATAACGTTTTGTTGCTCAGGGGGACAATCATTGCATTGCCCGTCGTATTCCGCATTAACACGGTTCCTTCGGGTTCCAACCATTGACTAAAACCAAGATGAATAGTGTGAGCAACACTAATTATAATAGGAAAACCACACAATCTAGAATAAAATTTCACACTTAAGGTCTTATCCTAGGTTATTCATGGTCATTTCTAAAACACTAAGATTTTGTTCTATGCTTAGACTTTTCCTTGGGGTTCTTACTAAGGCTTTAACATCCTAGTTTCCAAAGGATGAGTATACCTTTCCTCTGATGCCAACTATAATGACCCATACTTTACATACATAGTTATTACATCAAAATTGAAGCATACTTATTACAACATATAACAAAACCATGAAAGGACCGTATAGGTATAATGTCTTTAGAAACTGGGAAACATAAACAACTGGTTCATAAAGCGCCTACACTATCTCCCATTTATTTCATCATATCTATAGTGCCTTTTGGCATATCTTACTTAATAAGCTTCTTCCTGACCTGGGGAAAGAAAACATACACAAGGGTGAGCTCAAATGCTCAGTAAGGGTAAACAAAAGAAATATCAATCACATCATATTCATAATAACATAACACTTCGGAAATCTTAACCTGCAAAAGAGAGCATAATTTCATAACATGGGATAAATCATAGTAGTGAAATGAAATCCCAATAATCATAACTTAAAACATGAAACTTTGTGGTATACACACATAATCATATAGAATCATTTCTTATTAGTCATTACTCATTTCCAAGACTATCTTAGTGGACAAAGTCCATTTCTGAACCGAGTTCACTCCTCGATTCAGTCCTGTTTCACTGAACCGGTTTAACCTGCCATTCCAGCCATGTCTATCTCATGAGATATAAAATATTTACCCAATTCATTGGAGGGAGATATAGGTCCCACCCATCTCATAATGATACCATTCTTATGTGTGCCACAAATTCATAAATCATACATCATAGCATAACCCATGTAATAAAAATGGGAATCTTAAACATAGTGACATCATAAAACAATTCATATAAGATAAAGGAATTCATAAAAATAATTCCATCACAATATAATCAAATGAATGTAATAAAAGGGATAGAAACAGAACCCTTTATTATCTTAGATGGAAAATAATTTTGACAAAACACTTGAACTCCATTCTTGAGAAAAATATCATTTCTACTTCAAAAAGACTTTTCCTTTCTTAACATGTCATACAATTCTAAACTAAAAGAAGTTGATTAAAAATAAACTTGAAAACTTTTAAAGGAAGATTTTTGGAAATAATGTTTTAAAAATCCATTCATGCCGTATAAGTTAAAAAAATCATTATTCTCGTACTTTTTCGGAAAAGTCAAAAAGTGCCTCGTACGAAAAACGACAAAAGATTCCTTTCATATCTTTTACTAAAAACTCACCGAAGTGTAAAATTGGATTTAAACAACTGTAGGTGGATGGAAATAATATTACATATTCAGGAAACATGGATGTGGATGATAAAATAAACCCCCTGTAAATTTCATAGTATAAACAATCTCGGATAAAAATGAGATTGTGATATTTCCCTTACCTTAGGCCTGATTTGCTTCGTAAGTGTCTGAACCTCCTGTATAATGATTTAAATAATGTTATTGACATATTCTAGAATAATAATTATTGTTATGATGTCATATATGGTCATATTCTTAACTTCGTAGTAGTAATATTTCATTGCTACTTGTTATTTGGGTGTTTATAACTTTTTGTTCTTATGCGTGTATTGTCGAATAAATTCTTATTCTTCTCTTTAGGTTATAGATACATCATTTCCAGAATGGTATTAATGTACTATATATCATAATTATTCATTCAATCCCTTTATATAATCATTATGCAATGAAGATCATGTAGAATGTATCGCATTACATCGTGGAGACGGTATTCCGTACGTACGCACGAGCGATGATATCGTTCCCATGATCGTGGAATTGTATTGGAGGGTATGTATACTATTTCAGAATCAATATCACTTTACAATAATAATATATAGTAATTATTTACAACATTATACCCATCCATGTATGGTGGTGGGGGAAAATAGATTACACCGCGGCGTGGAGACGGTATTCTGTACGTACGCATGCGCGGTGATTTTGTTTTCCGTAGGATGGATAGATGGTGAAATAGGGTTGTTTCATACTTATAATAACATATCATTATATTATTGATGCTAATTTTATTACTTTATAATGAAACAACTAAATAAGAATAAGTTGAAGAAGAATGAATTTGAAAAGGATCGGTAATGGATATTACCTCTTTTTTTTTGACACGCCTCTTCTTAACCTCCTCTTAGGGCACTAGGGTTGGTCTTTGAAGAAGACCAGAACCCCTAGGATGATTCATGGGAAGTGGGGAAGTGAAATGGGCAGGGCTTGTCCGAGCTTGAAGGCTCAAATTGGTATGAGGAGGAGAGGGAGGAGGTGCCCTTTTATAAGGGAGGAGAGGGGCACCTTTGGAAATATAAGAAATATTAGTTTATATTAAATCCCATCCCCACTTAAAAACTTCCAAAATGACTCATATCCGAATATTAGATGAGATAGGGTTGTAATCGCATCAACCAATAAAATTTAGACATGTTAGGAATTTATTTTAAACATTATCAACTTCATTTATCCTTATTTATCAATTTAAATTTATTTGTGGTAATAATATTCTAAATTTAAAATTATTATTAATAATTACAGATGTTGTGAATTTTCAATAATTTGACACTTTATGACATTTTAGACCATATAAAATTTAATTTATAATTTTTAATTTTTTTTGTGATTTTTAAACAATTTTATAATATGTTATTTTTATAAAATAACAATAGTGTCAATTTAGACACTATTCATTTATTTGAATTTAAATAAAATATATACAGAAGATATGTTCGAACTAAAAGCTTTAATAGATTCATTAAATGACATATGTATCTAGAATATTAGTGTAGAACATTAAATAGTTCATATAATATTTATTTTAATATTTTTAAAACAATTTATTTGATATTTGAATTAATAATATAATTTCAACATCACTATTGTGTCATAATTAATGATAATTATTTAATCCCTAAAAATTCTAAATAAATTCATATGATGTAGATAATTGTATTATCTTTCTGTATACTATTAATTTTTGAAGTTGGATTACGTTTATCACCAAATTAAAAGTATTATACTTATAAGATTTAAGAAAGTGACATGTTGTCACATTCTTTGGTTTTAATAATAATTAAATTATTTTCATGGACAAAAGTCCATTAAATGAATCTAATCCGACCCTTAGGTGATATGGGTCGCCTTTTAGTCATCCCATAGGATTTTGATAGGTGTTAGGGTAATTTTATAATCATATATTTACCCTTAATTACCCGATTTACCTTTAACTATGATAAATAAAATTTACCGTAGTTACTATTCATAGTGCCCAAAAATAAAACGTATCCTATTAACATAATTTTGAACCACTTATTATGAATATGGAATCAATTTTACAAAATTCAAAACATATAAGTTGCAGTAATTAATTTAAAATAAATCTCGTTGTTAAGAAAACAGGTTTTAGAAGTTAAAACATTGCCAAAGATTGAAATGTTTTTACCTATGAATTCAATGTTAAATTAATGCTAATGACATACATTATATTAAATGGTAAAATATATTCTATTTATACTTTAAAACAATTCAATATTATAATTTATCCATATAAACTATCTCAATGAAAAAATTTGTTTTCAATAAAAAATTAGCGTATTTTTACTATTCATCAAAATATGAAAGTTATCAGAAATACATCAAAAATTTATCCAAAGTAAATATTTATACCCTGATTCAAAAGAAGAATTTTATTTCTTCAAACTGAACTTATAAACATGTCAAAAACTAGATTTAATGTGGCTGCTCCATCAAAAGGAGGCAAAACAGTATTTTTTTAAAAATATTTCTTTTATCCAAAAAAAACTGAATTTTCTTTTATAACACATTCTAGAAAATGTATAAGTTGAATTAAAATTTTATAAAATTAAAAATTAAGTTAGTACTATTCATAACGGCTAGTTTTAATAATAGTTTAATAGCATATCATTGTTTAGTGAAACTCGGTATTTCGTACGATGCAAGCTATCGAGGAAGGCCGTGGTTGCGTCTAAAGCAAGCCAAGCTAGTGTTGTGTGTAGTGAAAGATTCCTTTGATGATTTATATAACATAAAAAAATTCTCATAAAAGTCTCGGGTGTTACCGTTTTTAAAAATAAGGTAATTCTACATGTTATTTTTATGTGGAAAAACTATATAGTTGAACAACCAGCATGATAATCAGAAAATGTAATGAGGGGAACATATCCCCAATTGTTTGAGTAATGAATAAAATTGTGAGGTTGTGAATTAAAAAAGAGGGGAAGAATGTAACAACTCCATTAATGAAAATTAAAATAATTTTCAAGTCATCTTTATTTTATTTTATAGTTTTATATTCATAAAAATAATACTGGGTAAATTTTCCATTGAAATTGAAAAGATAAAATAATTATAACAAGACTCGATCCTCATGCACTAAATTAATTAATATAAAAGAATTATATATTAATAATGTTATTTTAATTTGATAAAATGAAAATAATTTTTTAAATCAGTATATCAAAATTATCATAGTGTGAAATTTTGTTATTTTTATCAAAAATATTGATTTTCCAGTTAATTGCGAAAAATAAAAATTCTTGTAGAACTATTTTTTGTTTTCATTATATAATTTAATTTAAAAGTCCCATTGTGATATTAATTCAATATCCATGTAACATAAGTATTATTCAGTTAGATATAATTTTACTAATGAAATTTTAATTGTTATTATTCATGATTGGTGTATTAGTAAATTTTAGGATTAAAAATGAATTTTTTTAAAAAAATGTTTTTTATTGTGTTTTGAATTGTATTGATAAATTAATTTATGCACCTTAAATAAAATAAATAATAAATAAAGGATTTCATATTTGGAAACAGGAGATCATAATTTATTAAATTTGTCGACATTATTTTTTTCATTATGAATAGTAGCCATAGTAATTATTTTCCACGCTCGTATGGGTAATTCCAATAATTATAGATAAAAATAGTATACTAAGATCTAAAAATAACACTAACACTTGAATTAATAATATTTCATGAGTAATGATATACCATACTCATATATTATTCTAATTTATAATAAACAAGAACCATTGAAATTTATAAAATATTATATATTTATTATGTAAATATAATTTCAAAAATGTCAATCTTATGCTTTAAATTTATATTTAATTTTTTAATAGGGATAAAAACATCTTTTGTTTGGTTATAAATGGAAATTATAAAAATGACTTTTTTATTTATTATATTAATTTTTTTGTAATTTAAAAAAATTAAATATGTGATGCCCCGACCCTAGTGAACGAGAGTATGAGCATTATTACAAATCATTAGAATGATAAAAATAAATCATTTCAGGAAAAACAGATTATTTTAGTAGCCTTAAAAGTAATATATACATACATAAGATTTACATTGCATCATGAAATAAAGAAAAACAACATTTTGTCGGCTTTGAACACATTCATATCCCTTAGCCGATTCATATAGGTTAATAATGATATACTTATTCACATCCTTGGAAAAATAAAACATATAAAGAATGAGAACAGATACTCAGAAAAGATAAAAATACAGCGAGAACATTCATAAAAAAGAATAAATTTTTTTGGCAATGTATAAGACTAAAACATAAGCCTTCTAAAATAAAATTTATGCATAGTTTAGAAAATGGAAATCAAATAATTACATTTACATATTCACAAGGATATTATTCTAGTAGAATAAACAAAATTAATATCAATAGCTAATTTCATAATTATTGAATGAAAAATGTTGGACATCATAACCACCTAGTAAAGGCCTCATAACAAGACTACAAATAATATTTTTTCAAGGCCTTATACCAAGAAAATATATTGTCTTATGAGACCTACTGATTTATCGAGGATCTATAGTGGGATCCACCTGTCACTTACGAAGTCCAGTGAATTCATCATATGAAAAGGTTGAAATATAATTTAAACATTCATATTATAACTAGCATACAAAATGTCAATATTTTAACCACAAACAATGAATAGTATGAAAATAGCACATCCACAGTAAAACATAAATCATTAAATAAAATATGTAAGATTGTATTATTATAAATTAACCTCAATTGAGAATAATGAAGTATATTTACATAGATAAAAAAATTCATCAAAACTATGTGAGAAAAATATCCCATCTTTAATGAAAACATTTAAAAGTATCACTTTTTATCAAGAAGCCGTTTCAAATAGATTTTTGAATCAATTTTTCCAATGTCTATATGAATATTTTAAATTTATTTTTAATTTAAAAACATCGATTGCAATATAAATAAATCCTTAAACCCATTTTTAAAACATGGACATTAATGATAATGATTTTGGAGAATAAATATTTAAAACATTTAAAATGATATTTTAGATAGAGTTACTATCAAAATGAAAGATGCTTGAATAAAAATAATTGAGGTAATAAAAACATTAAAATGTCCTAAAAATAAAGGGATTCAATATATACTATGTCAAATTATAGTATATACACCATATAAAATTAAATTTCTTTATAACAACCAAGAAGTCGAAATCGATTGTTAACTGAGATGAAATCCCTAATAAATCTTGTATCCTTAGGTTAAGGATAATACAATGACATAATAATGTGGGATAAATATAAATAAACTAGATTTGACTGGATATTTAGTTTAATATATGGAAATTCACAAAATTTCTTGTAATAATAACACCTATGACTTGGATGTTTAAATCAATGAATAGAAATTGGGTTAAAAATACACTTATCTTGTTCATATCGATGACTTCAGAATGTATCAATGGGGTGATTATGTGTATCAAAATAATATCCACAAAAAGGGGAGTGTAAATTACTACACAAATAAATAAATAGTTATTTCACACATAATCTTGGATAAAAATAATCAATGATGTTTGCGTAAAACCAAATGTATAGAAATAAAAATTAGAAATTCCCTTACCTATTTGGTAACATACGAAACATACACCACTGGAAAGAAAGATAATACAATGATGGTTTAAATACCCATAAATAAAATTATATTACTGAAATAATACAATCATGGGCAATACATAAACCCGACAAAAGGAAATAGTCGCCAAGATAGCATTAATCTCACGGGAATAAAAAGTTAGAAGAATACACATTACATTTTACTTTCCTTAGTTAAGGGTATGTCATCTTCCTATATAATGGATAAATAGTTATTATTAAATTATAAAATAACAATATACATAAATATGATATCATATATGATATCTTAATATAGTTTTGTTAATAATATTTTAGTAGTATCATTGTTTCGGGTGTTAACAGAATTGTTTTTCTTTATATGTTTTTTTACGTAAGTCATGTTTGTTATGTGTAAGATGTATTTTTTTAATAAGTAGAATTATATTATGTTTATAAAAATAATTTATTTAATCATAAAATGATATTTATTATTTAATGGTTATGATGGGCAATGAATATAATCGCTTTCATGGAGACGGTAAACCGTTTGTACGCATGAGAAACAATACCATTATTTTGATGGTGAAATAATATGTAATTGGATGGTATATCATATATACAGAGTCACTAAAATTTTATATCAAGTATTAACATAAATTTTAATCTTTATCGTACCCATTCAAAATAATTAAGTGTTGAATAACAAACTACACCATGACGTGGAGACTGTTAGCTGTACATACGCACGTATGGTGACATTTTCATTTATAGGATGGATAGAATATTGAATACAGTTGTAACATATTTATTATAAAATAACTATATGTAGAAGGTATTGGAGTTATTATTTTGGTATGGAAACAACAATGAATGTGGTAGTGGAAGAAGAAAAGAACTTTGAAAGAGGTGATGAAATTATTACCTCTTCTTCGGGTGCTTCTAATTGATTTTATCAAAAGAGATCATTAGGTTCCCATTCTGATCAGTTTAAGGCCTCTATATTGATGTGATGGTTGTTGGGAGAATATTTGAGCAGGGTTTGGCCGAGAAAATTGGCTTTGGAGGTGTGAATTTGAGATAAGGGGAAGTACCATTTTACATGATAGGTGAGGATCACATTTGGAAAACGATGAAATATTAATTTATTACACTATCATATTCGGTTTATAATGGATGAAAAATAATTTAATTTGAGGATAATGTGGGTATGGGTCAAAACATCTCATCAAATAGTTTTTAGATAGCTTTAGGTCACCATATTAACCTTATCATTAATATTAAACTATAGGTTAAATAGGTTAACAATTACTATGTCTCTTTGTATTTTTATATCATATCGATAATTATGTTTGGATAAAATGTCAAGAGAACCTCAAGTTGTTAATTAATAACATATCCATTATTATATGATTCCTTTGGCCAAACCGTATATTTTTAGGACAATTATATCATTTAATAATATAGTATTCGTTTTAAAAACTCATTTATGTTATTCTTGACATTATTTAGTATTTTTATTGTGAAAGTCATAACAATCTTATTTCTTCGATAAATATATATTGAATTGACCCTAAAATGTAATAATAACCTATAAAAGTTTTGGATGGCATAAAAAATCTCAGTTTACATTTATATTAATATTTAAAATATCATTTATTTTAATAGTTCAATAATAATGTAATTAATGCATCATCATGGTGTCATAAATAAATTTACTTATTTAATGTCTAAAAATTATAAATAAAATACAATGATGTTGGAAGTAATTTATAATTCTAAAGAATATTTATAGTTGAAATTATCTTTTGTATAACCCTATATTAAAAAAATTAGTTATTAAAATTTCATTTTAACACTTTTAACACTTCTTGATATAAAATAATAATTAATGTCCTAATCTAATCCTTGTTGACCAAAAGGATCATATTTTATTCCTAAGGTAGATTCTGTTCTAAATACATTTATCCAATAAAATTATTACACGTGTTGTGATAATTATAATATCATTTTTACCTTTAATTACACTATTTACTTTTAACCGTGGTAAATAAAAGTCACCAGTTACTATTCACCAAAATTTATTTTCTTCTTATTGAAACATATTTTACATACTAATGACAATCGGGTGAATATGAATTTTTAAATTCTACTCATAGAAGCAGTAAAATTATGTTTTATTCAAATTTTCAAATGCTCCTAGTAGGTGAGTAAAAGACGGTAAAATGTTTAATAATATTTTATATATCAAATATTATTATAAAATTACTCCATCAAATTACATTGAACTTATATAGATATTATGTATCTATTTTTTCTTAATATAAATTTAAATTAGATAACTAAATATTTAAATTAAATGTCAGTTTTAAACAATAACGCATTGTTTTTCAGTATTCATCAAAAATTGAATGTTTTCAGAAAAATACCAAAAACTCACCCACATAAAATTTTGATCTTCAAAATAAATAAAGGATGTTCATTATGAAAAATAATATTCTTAAAATTTAATAAAGTGGGTATTGTTATTCATAACTGCTAGTGTTATTGGTCTTGGTGTGCTTGAACTCATGGTTGGGTTCATCACACACTATTATATTATTCAAAGTGTACTGTGGAAGCTTGGGGTTTTACATTAATTCCTCCTTCAACAAATTTATACCTCAAAATTTGAAATTGTTCCTCAAAAATGCAAGAAACTACCTTTGGGGAAAACCCATGTCGGAAATAGGGTTAATAAAATTTTGTCTTAATAAGAGGGAAATAAAAATGAGAAAGTCACCAAAATATTTGGATTTTGAATAAGAGAACATTGGTTGCAATTATAATTAGAGGACAACATAAATATTTATAGGGAATGATGAGGTCATCAATCCCAATCTAGTGAATGGAAAATTGAGGTCCCCAAAGCCATAAATCTGTGATTAATAATGTATGGTATTAGGATAACACAATTTTGGGATTAAGATCCTTTCCCTATCATTTATGAATTAATTTCTTAATTGTATAAGAAAAAAATTACATGGCACGTAGAGTTCCATGCTTTCACGAATTTCTACCACAAACTCATCTTTCAGTCCAAATGATGAGTCTTCAAGATGACTTAGTCACACCTATAGTGCTAGAATAAACATATAGTGAATCACATAATCCACACAAGATGAAAAATATATTTTCCTTGATTTAAAAGATTATCCAAAACCAAAATGGTTTGTACCAGATTAGATGATTCCCAAAATATATAATCATTTAGAAAAATAATACTAAATTTACTTTCTGTAATTAAACCAACAATACCAAAAGTTCAAAAAAACCATTCAAATAACAATTGTCCATTAAATCCTTAAATATAATCCAATCTAAAATTGAAATACAAAACTCAGAAGAATTTGATTAAATTGTCTTGAATGTTAAATTGTATCTCCAAAGAACATCGATTACTCTTTATGTCACTTACATAAAATTAATTTACCAAATCACATATTTTCTATTATAGGTTTCCATTTTAAAAAATAACCCATACCTCTATAAATCCACTATAAAATAAGAGATAAAAATGCACCATTAATCCTCAAATGGAATCCCGTATTATTATATTTTCCTTAGTCATATAGTGTTCCCAACAGAGCGAACGTCCTCCAGAATAACATTTATCCAATAATCACCGAATCATTTTTCTATATTAAGGATTTATTTTTGATAAAACATAAGATCCGAAATAAACTTAATAATGATCAATAAAATCATTTAACTAAATTGAATTAGTCACACTAACAAGGGACTTCACGTAGTCCAGTGGTTGATGATAAATCCCATTTGCACTTTGGTTGTGGATTCGATTTCCAAATCTTTCTCTGACGCGATGGGTTTTCACATGGTCTGTGTGTTGTCATTTTTCAAAAACATAATTTTATAACATTTTCAAATTGAAAAAAATTCCACAAAATAACCATAACATAATTTGACTACAAATTTTATCTCATACCTCGCATTTTCATCCAAAAAAATAATAACTTTTAATTGTCAAAAAAGTCAAGGAACATATAAAATCAAATGGTTATTTAAAACTATTTCCCCAAATTAAAACATATTTTCCCTAAAATATCGTTTTCACATTAAAAACTACAGGGTTACACATATAATGGAAATGTCTGTCAATGTAATCCCATTAGAAAAGATCACATATACTTTTAAATAGTTCTCCGTCCATTTATTTTCACATAGGTTATTCCTTCACTAGGAGGATATTATATAGAATATAGATTTGATTCTGGTAATTCCCAGGGCCTCTAAATTTATAGAAAATTACTGTAAATGGATTCTTGGGATCATATTTATTTTCATCCATACTACTGTTCATTTTTTCAAGGAAATTCATTACATTATGTCCATTATTCCCACACATAAATCATTTCATTGTTCCATAATGATACATTCATGGGTATCTCCTTCGACATTTCCTACATGATTGAAATTGACCTTTATTTTCACTATGTTATCCACTACTGGAGCTCTTATCATTAACTACATTTCTCTTCTTTGTTGATTCGTGTAGTTGGTTAATATATATGTTTTATTATATTTTTGGAATTTTTATTCACCATTAACACGATATATTTTAAGCCAATCAACATTCCATTTTGTTCCTCATTTCCACCATCACTCCCACCATGTACATCAAGTTCAATGTTAGTAAGACATCGATGGAATCCAGCAATTCACATAAACTTGAAATCATTGTGTATGTAACAATATTAATAAAATTATTAAGATAATATTAGGATACCTTGATTTCAATCTAAAATAACTTATGATTAACCAAGGTTTTTTATTCTAATATTATATTATAATAAATCAAATCAGTTTGGAAAGAAATGTGAATTTTCATTTGCATATCCCTCGAGAGTGTAGTAACCAAGAGTGATGTAAGGTCCATTGGCACGCACTACTTCCCTTTTGAGTCTCGATCAATGCGCTGTTTTCGGGTTTTACCCATATGTTTATCTGTTCCATAGCCGTCTCTACCTGATCGTATACAGACATGGATGTATTTTTTTGAAAAACCCATATAATATTTCCATTACAAACAAATTTGTATGTTTTTCTTTTATAATCCCGTAATTCAATTTTATTGCAATGTTCATTAATCTATGATTTTCTAAATATAGTTCCCTCGGTTTGTACTAAACTTCCTATGATACCAACTGTAATTCCCCAACTGTGGTTACCAAGAGTCGGTGCCTTATTACATATTGTTGGCATGATCACAATAGATCATGTCATGAAAGACCAATTGGATTAGTTACTTTGGATGTACTAGATACATACATAAGTTTTACATTACATCATGAAATATAGAAAAAAAATACATTGTGTCCCCTTTAAAGGCACTCATATCCTATAGCCTATTCTTATAGGTTAATGACGATATACATCTATTCATCATAGAAAAAATAAAACATATAAAGGGATGATATCATATTCCTAGTACGGATAATAATATAGCGGAAAATTTCATAAATAAACATAAAAATTTAAGGCAATGTATAATACAAAAACACAAGCCTTTTAAACATAAATTTAAGAATAATATGGAAAATATAAATAAAATAATGTTATTTACCTATTCAAAAGGATATTTTACTAGTCGGATAATCGCATGTTATATCAATATCTAATTTCATAATGATGGAATGAATAATGCTGAACATCATAACCACATAATCAAGGCCTCGTGCCAATACTACAAATAAGATTTTTTCAAGGCCATGTGCTGAGTCAATAGTTTATCTCATTTGACCTACAGATACATGGAGGGGCTATAGAGGGCTCCACCCTTCACTTACTAAGTCAAATACATTCCTCATGTGAAATGTTCAAAACATAATATAAATATTCATATAAAAACATTAATATGAAATGTCAATATTTTAACCACAACCCATGAATGGTATAAATATATCCCATCCACTGTAAAACATTACTCATTAAATACAATATAGAATATTGTAAAATAATAAATTAACCTCATTAGAGAATAATGATGGATATTTACATATATGAACATAATCATCAAAACTATATTCGTGAAATATACCTCCTTTTCATGAATATATATAAAAGTCTCACTATTTATCAAGAAGTCGTTTAAATAGTTTTTTGAATCAGAGTATCCCATAACACTTGGAATCTTTTGAAAATTATTTAAATTTTAAAGCATGGGTGTCTATATAAATATATCCTTAAAACCATTTTTAAAACATGGACATTAATGAGAGCAATTTAGAAGAAAAAATCATTAAAACATATAACATTTTGTTTTAGTTAGAGTTCTTAACCAAATGAGAGATGCATGAATAAAAATA
This sequence comes from Viscum album, assembly GCA_963277665.1. Taxonomy (NCBI): domain Eukaryota; kingdom Viridiplantae; phylum Streptophyta; class Magnoliopsida; order Santalales; family Viscaceae; genus Viscum; species Viscum album. Next base: position 1,488,727,263 of record OY728129.1, read on the forward strand.
ATTGAGGTAATAAAATCATTATAATACCATGGTAATAAAGGGATTCATGATATGTTGTGTCAAAGTACAGTATATACATCATATAAAATTGAATTGGAACAAAAAAACTCAGAATTCCCAATGGAATGTAAATTGAGATTAAATCATTTATAAAGATAGTATCCTTAGGTTATGGATAAATAAATGAAATAATTATGTCTGAAAAACAAAAATACACTCAATATTATTTGATATTCAGTGAAAAAAATCAGAGGACATTTACATATAATCATGTAAAAACAAAACCAATGACTTGGATGTTTAACTCAATGAATAGAAATTGAGTAAATATTACTCTTATCAAGTTCATATCGATGACATGAAAATTTATCAATGGAGTGATTATGTGTATAAAAATTATATCCACTCAATGGGAATTGGAAATTACTACAAAAGTTAATTAATATTTATTTCACACATAATCATAGAGTAAAATTATAAATAATGTTTTCGTAAAACCCAATGAGTTGAGGGCACATTAAACTCCTTTATAATGGTAAAATAATTGTTATTAAATTATACAAGAACCATATACATAAATATGATATCTTATATTACCTTTTAATATTTCTTTGCTAATAATACTTCACTAGTATCATTATTTTTTGTGTTAACTGATTCGTTTTTCATTATATGTGTTGTTATGTACAATTTGTATTGGATTCATATCCAGAATGATATTAGGTTCTCAAACATTATTGTTTAATCATAAAATGTTTTTTATTCTTGAATGGTTATGATGGTAAATGAATCTCATCACGTTTGTGGAGATGGTAATCTATACGTATGGAGGAGCGACAATACCATTCTATTGATGGTGAAATAGTATGTTATTGGACGTTATATAATATATATAGAATCAGTAAATGTTGTATTTATTTATAACATTAATTATAATCATTAATAAACCCATCTAAAATAATTAAGTGTTGAATGACGAACTACACCATGACGTAGATATGGTAATTCATATGCATGCACGTATGTTTTTTTTCCTTCATATGATGGATAGAACAATGAATATGGTTGTTCCATATTTATAAAATCATCACATTCTGTAGATGGTACTAGTGTCTTTATGAAGCAAGGCCCCATTTATTTAAGATAAAAAAACAACAGTACAAAGGAGGAATGGAGCATAAAGAAGTTTTACAACCAAACATAATTCAGCTAGCGGTCATGTTTCTTCCTTAATGTCTCACATATTGTCTTAGATTCTTCTTGAATTGAATTCCAGTCAATTCGTCCATGGCCTCATCCGTGACCTCTACCTACCAAATTATGGTCAAACCAATTTGGAAGGGCTTTCACCCTTTAAATTAATGTCTCGGTATCGGTGCTATATGATTCATCTTCATCATGTTGCACTCCAAATGTATCTGAAGAGGGATCCTTTGTTTCTTCATTAGGATTTTCCACTCCCCCACATGCATCATGCATCCCACTATCATATTTTTTCACATCATAATAAGTAATACCTTCATTTGATTGAGCATCATCCATATGATAGTGCTTTTAATTTCATGATTTTTTGTAAGTAACAAGTTGAAATCCATCTTCATCAACTAAAGCATTAGAGGTGATTCCTGTCATCATATTCCCACTAGAATTGTAAATTTCAGTAGAGTCAGAGACTATAATTTTCTTACCTTTCCAGACCCCTGATTCATGCTTATTATTTTCACCATTATTTGTCAGCGGTTGCCCTGTTGTCATATTAGCATTGTTGCCACTAACTTTTTTAGAAACAATTTCATCCCAAGTACTTGACTTAGTTACCTCATTAGGTGGCACGGAGGAATTGATCCACCCATCTCATGTTTTCTTAGTTATGTCCACATTGTCACATCTCTGGTCATTAGGATTCAGTTTTCTAGGCTGATCTGATTTAGGTGCATCCTTGAAATCTCCACGCATATTATTTTACGGAGCAAAGCTTTTCAACATTATAAAGCAATTTTTCAAGTCATGCCCAGTCATGTCACAAAAGGAACATTTAAGATGACTTCTACAAGAAGATTCTTCATGCCCAAGAATCCTGCAAGTCTTACAGAATTTTGGGATTTTCTCATACAAAATTTTCAAGTCAATAACATCATCATCAGTGGCTAAATGAACATTATTTACATGATATGAACCCAGATCAACCTCAACTAAAAATCAGGCGAAGTGACCAAACATATAATTTTCTGTTTCCTTCTCAATTTTTATCAGAATTCCAATTGACAATGCAATATCATATTGATATTTTTGATGCAAGAGGATCCAGTTCAAGCCATATTCCCTTACCTATATTTTAGCAGTTGAGTTACAAACCTCAAATGGATTAAACTTCCTATCCCATTTAAGATGGTGAATAATACATAGTTTGAGCACAATTGACCCAAAAATCCATGCGCAAACCTTGTGTTCATCAGATGGGAATACAAAATGAATGTATCCCTTTCCCATTGAAACACACTTCCAGTTGGAAAATCCCCATATGTCCGATATCTTCTCAACCAACACATAATGATACATTCTCTGTGAGCATTTAGGACGAAAAAAGCATGAAATAATGGAACATTTACCCAATATATGTCTATCTAAAATCACCTGCGGGTCTTCAATGATATGGGAAACACTTCCCTTTCTGTGGATGGAGGAATCCATCAAGCCTTTAAAGGTGGTGAAGGATATTGTCGTATGAAATTGAGGGAGCGTAGCATCAGAGGGATTCGCCTCCCTGATGCCATTAATGGTCATCATCTCCCCAATAGAAAGACGAGGGAGATCTGCATCAGATAGATCGTTCACCTCCTTTCCGCCACTTTCCGGAATCCCCGTCATCTGCAGCGGCATCAAATGGTGGTGCAAATCAAATCTACTCAGGGCAAGAAAGATTTCCTCCATGGTTCCCCTGAGATCGGTGTGCTCTGAATTCTTGCTGAGATAAACAAGTAGCAAATAAATCACCAGAGGGAAGAAATCTTCGAATATTGATGAAATCAACTGAAGATCTGGTGGGTTTCGAGTTTAAAGTAGGCCTTCCGTGAAGGAGGTGAGGTCTAGAGTCAGATTGAGGCAGTGCAGCAGAGCATCAAAGCCTTCTGTGAAGACAACCAGAACCTCGACAGGACGAAACCTAGATCTAGAGATAAGAGAGAAGCGGGACCTTCTCTCTCATCCTGTCCCCCATTCCTAGTACTAGATTTATTATTTCTTATTGAACCAACCAAGAATGTGGAAGTGGAAGAGGAAAATAACTTCTAAATATGTGGTAAAATTATTACCTCTTCTTCGGGTACTTCAATTTGATTTGATAAAAATCTCACCATGGTATTTCATTATAATCAAGGTAATCCCTCTAGGATAATTTGAGGGTAGTTGGTATGATATTTTAGTAGTTTTTTTCTAATACATATAACTTTGGAGGTGTGATTATGAGAGAATTTTAAATACCCTTTTAAAGAGAGGTGATGGTCACTTTAGGAAAACCATGAAATATTATTTAATTATACAATTAAATTCTATTTATAATGGTTCCAAAAAGATTTATTTTGAGGATAATTTGGGTATGTGTCCAAAAACACTCAACCAATAGGATTTAGATAGGTATAGGTCACTATATTAACCTTATCTTTCTGATTTAACTCTGAGGAAAATTGTTTATCATTTACCATGTCTCCTTATATTTTTATATTATAGAGTTAATAATCATAATATAAAAAGACAAATGAACCCAAAGTGGTTCATTAATGACCTATATATTAATATATAAGTCCTCTGGAGGATGCTTATATTTTTAGTACTATTATATCATTTAATAATATAGTATTTGTTTTAAAAAAACATTTTTTCAATTTTGACATTATTTAGTATTTAGTTTTTGAGAAAGTCATAAAAATATTATTTATTCAAAAAAATTATTTAATCAACCCTAAAATGTAATATTAACCTATAAAATTTGTTGAATGCATAAAAAGTATCAATTTACAATTATTTTAATATTTATAATATCAATTATTTTAACCATTCATTAATAAGGTAATTGATGTATCATCATGGTGTCATAAATAAATTTAATTATTTAATTTAAAAATATTATAAATAAAATTAAATGATGTAGGAAATCGTTTTAGCTTTAAAATTAATATTTATAGTAGAAATTATCTTATGTGTAACCCTATATTAAAAATGTTTTAGTTATTAATATTTGAATTTAACACTATTAACTCTTCATGAAATAAATTGATAATAAATGACTAAATGTAATACAAGGGGTCCAAAAGGATCATATTTTATTCCTAAGGTTGATTTTGGTCGAAATAAACATATCCAATAGAATTAGGCCATGATTTAGGGTAATTATAATATCACTTTTACCTTTAATTATGCTATATACATTTAACTGTGGTAAATAAATGTCAAAAGTTACTATTACAAAAAGATTATATTCAACTTATTGAACAAAATTTCACTTATTTATGTCTATTGTGTCTCACAAACTTTTTAAATTCAATTCCTAGAAGCAGTAAAATTATTTTTTATGAAAGTTTTCAAATTCTCTGAGAAGGTGGGTAATAGACGGTAAAAAGTTCAAAAAAAATTTATATATCTAATATTATTATTAAATTACTCCAATTAAGTACATTGAACATATATAGGTATTATGTATCTAATTTTACCTAATATTAATTTAAATAAAATAACTAATTATTTAAATAAAAATTTGGTTCTAAACAAATATGCATTGTTTTCACTATTCTTCAAAAATTGAATGTTTTCAGAAAAATACCAAATATTCACCTTAAGCTACTTTTGATATTCTGAATCCAGAAATGAACACCATTTTTAAAAATAAAATTTATCAAATGTTAAAAAGTGGGTATTACTATTCATAATGGGTGGTTTGATTGGTTGTGGTGTGTTTGAACTCATTGTTGCGTACATCGAATGATATTTTATTATTTTAAGAAAAGCAAATCGTGGAAGCTTATGGTGTAAGAAAGTAAGTAGAATTAATTATTTTAAAATAGAGACACAATGTTTGTGCATGGATAAAGGATACGAAAAATCTAGTATATAATTTCAGAAACACCAAAAGTAATATTTTTTAGTGGATTTTTTTATCATAAATTTTATAGGCTAACATTACAAACTTTTTATGTGGAAATATATTATATTTAAATCCCTTTTCTATATTATTTTTTTCAAAGTACAATAAAATAAATAGTTCAAAAATGAAATTATTTTTATTTAATAAAAATATTATTTTATTAAATGATTGAAAAGTCCTAAAAATCATATTTTCCACTAAATGAAAGTGATATGGTTGAAAATATCCACCATTTTCCAATTATGTTATACATTCAATATTTTGTAACATTTTTAACCCCTATAGTGTAAAACATATTTATATCCCAATTATTCTAAAAAGATTTAATGGCAGGTTAAAACAAAAATTTAAAGGTAAAAATATTTTCTAAACATATTTAAGTTGTATTGGATGAATGTATTTGTTTTTTCTAGGCACAAAGGAAGTGTTTCAATGGACGATGATATATTAAAATTTCTTTTAATAATAGTTTCCCAAAACCATGAGTGAGGATCTTACATGTTACATTAAGAATAATTTTTTTTCTTAAATAAATGAATTTAATCCTAGGATTATGAACATTCATCATTTTTTATTGTTGATTGTCTAAAAATGCACATCCATATTTTTTTATTATTCTTGTGATGAACCAAGGTTTGAATCCATACAGTTTTGATCCATATGTTCTCCACTATTCTCTTAGAGAAGCCACCAATTCTTCTGTAGAAACCATAATGAATCAAATGTCTTGATTTGTTTTTTCTTGATCACATGTTCTTCTATCTTGAGTAAATTATTTCATAAATTTATAATTCTTGAGAGGGACATGGGAGGAGGTTATGATAGATAATTCATTTTTTGAAACAATTATTTATTCCCAAACATGGAATTGGTTTGGAATTAATTAAAGAATAGACATTGCATTCTTTTTATAGATCATGGTTTTCGGTTAAAAAAATTTATTACATAACAACAATTTAATATAATTATAACCATTAATGATATCCCATGCCACATAATAAAAAAAATTATTATTATTATTTAGGGCACCATCTTGTGAAAAAGGATAAATAATATTTATTGGATCGTAATTATTTATTTTACAACCAGATAGAGTATTGGTCCATTCGAACTCCCCTTTCATTGATTTCTCTTTTTAAGAAGTATTTTATTATATTAATTAAATATTATATTCACAAACTAGTAAATAAATATATATTAAATACTAAATAAAATAAAAAAAATATTTTTTTAAAAAACATTGTAAATAAATATTTATTTAATTTATGTGATCGATATAACAGGAATGAAATTATTCATTGGTCTTGTGAATAATATTTATAAAATTAATCAAATTCAAAAAAAAACGTTAATCAAGACCATTTGAAACAAATAGTGTGTGACTCTCTAATATTCTTTCTCATAGGCATTAGGCAGGCACCCTAACGTCTAGGATTACTATCTGGAAACTGGTCAAGGCACCCAAGAGAAAATATGTAAAGGTGTAACAATAACAACCACATACAAATACTCATTGTGTAATATTAACAATTTAGCACAATATAATATCATGAAGGTTGTTTTATGGTGTCCCCAACCTATAATCATGATAAATCATGATTTCGTAGTTCCTTGAAACGTGTGTTCTAGTTTTAAGAATCACTGCTTCCAGGTGGTCTCCTTAGGATTTATTCATTGAACCAGAAACTCCAAACAATTCATTATCCTAAAGGGACCTACTTTCGAAAGGCAGGCATTTGTTATGTTTGAAATATGTGATACATATGAACATTCATTGGTCGAGAGGTTGGGAGTTCGAACTCATCAGTCCCATTAAGGGGGAATTATTGTCTACTCCATGGCACTATTTATAAATTTAATATATTTTCATGAATCCATATTAAATCACAATGTATTACATAAGTTTCCCATGGAATTTTCAATCAGTTATTAACATCTGAAAAATTTAGGATCATCTGTATTCATTCATGTTTCATTATTAATGTAGATATTAAAATGTATTTGAGGTTATCCATGAATAGCATCCTCTCATATACTTTGTAGAGATTATTTTAATCATCGTTATGATGCTACTAGTTTTTAGGCCACTCAGTGGGGCACTCTAGAAGTTATTGTCATCTAGAGAGTCAAACTATGGATTTGATATTGGGATCGTACCCATTAAATGTGATACCTACATATAATTTTATAATGTAATAAGATCCCTCATAGTTTAGTTCTACTTAATGTGACACATAATACCTTTAAAAGTGATATGATATGCACCTAGGAGAATATTTTAATACCATGCAATAGAGACATCTAAGAGAAAGGTGCTTAGTCAATGATTGGTGTTTTAATTATGATAAAGGATCCCGTGAAACATGAAAGGATATGGGTTTCCATGTAATATTTTACCATGTTGGGAAAATGGCCCAAGGAGAGTAGGGTTGATTTGAAGTGTGGGGTTTGAACCTCAAGGAGGCTTCCTACGTATCCAATGTAGATGGGAATCAAATCCCACATAGTTCGATTATTTTCATAGGTGAGTATAGTCCTTTGAATGAAATGAGTTTGGTATTACTTCTTGAAAAGAATTCCTGGGTGATTTGGGGGTTTCATTTGGGGCTTATTTCTATGGAGGTTTCCCATATTAAAGGAATTTGGATTAGATTCCTTACGAGGATATCCAATGAGCTCGATCCCTGAGAAGACTACCTATTTATCCATGTTCGAATTGGAATTTGAGTGCTTGTAGTTCAAGTGTTGTAAAAATGTTGTTACCAAGACCAATCACTAATCCCACACGAGTCATGCTCGGTGTGAGAAACAAGAGGATGAAAAATATTCAACAAAGGCACCCACACTATTCCTCCTCCTCTGGTGGAAGAGGGTGAACCTATGGCGGCCAGGGTGGACAAGATCATGGTGACCTGGGAAGAGTGTGAGGCAATGATCCCTACCTACATTCTCTTTACGTTGGAAAAGGTTCCAATGAATGTACTTAGGGATGATGTTTAGGGACTTAAACACATGGATAGTTTCACTAAAATAGATCCTGGTTGGGGAGAGAGACTTCTCCTTTGTTCAAAAGGAAAAGTAGGTGTGAACCATACCATCCCCTCTATAAATTTGAGTTTCCATCTCTTTGATTAGGGAGAGGATATGACCAAAACCCTTATTTTCAAAAATGATAAGATCTCAGCACTGTTCCTAGGGGAAATACACATGTGACTGCATATATATAAACCCAAAAACACTCCATGAATACGATCCCCATGGTGAATCAATTGAGGGATACCTCAGATTGCATATATACAACTAGTAATAGGACACACAATGATGTTTCTTTCCCAATGGTTTGATATGTTAGGAGGTTTTGGTGGACATCTCAACATAATCCCTTTAAAAATGGGATCCAATGAAGAATAATTCTTTCCATGAATGGATTTTAAGAGGGCTTAATGGCTTATAGACCGAAGAGATTAGGTGTATCAAAAAGGGGATCCCATGTAAGTAATAGCGCTCAAGTATGGACGTTCAGGTAGGCTTGGGTGACCTAATGTTGACTTAAGCGACAAAAAACATGGATGATAATACATGGTAATGACATGAATCCATCATTAAAGAGTATTCATAGTTATTCTCAAAAGTTGGGCGCTCAAGTTCCGTTGAATGGAATAGTTGGCGCGCAAGTGTTTCTAATTTAGGGAGGATTGGCGCATTATGTGCACAAATGTTATGGATTTAAAACACTAAAAAGGATTATATCTTATGATCATCCTTCAATAACTCCTCCATAGTTGCTAAATAATAGCCTTTAATTCTTATGAAGACTTGGGTAAAGAACTAGAGGAACTGAAGAAACAATTATGATTTAGAGATATTTTTCTGTGCAATTGAAGGCCCCAAGGGTCAATTTGTAGGAAAATATATGACATTGGGAGAAACAAAATTGGGCACACATTAATGTTTTGTACCAAATTAGGGCACACAAGTAAGATCCATGCCGACGGCCTCTTAGCCTGACCAAGTCGATCCAAAATTCAAACATTTGAAAATATCAATTTTCTTCATTTGTTTTCTTCTATTTTTTCAAAATCATTTTCCTTTGTCCTTTTTTGGACACTTTGGTGTAACATTGTGTCAACCCCCCCCCCCCCCCCTCAGAATTGTAACCAAAATGAAAATAGGATCCAATATCGAGGTAAAGAAATGAAGGGTTAATAATAGTGTATTGGGGTGCACAAATTTTATGAGCGCAAGGCAACTAGTCACGCAAACTAGTAGCATGCAGGATTCTGGTGCACAGGGTGACTTGCATCACTTATATAATGTGTCCCCACTTCTGCATATAAAATCACGTACTTTTGAAATTTATCTCTCAGTGGGAAAGTCCTTCTACGCAGGAACGCTTCTATTTTCTCCGCGCTTCATCTATATGTTTTTAGTTGAATTATATAACTGGGTAACCACACTTGTGCCCCTGTTTACATTTGTGCACCAAGTGTTATAGTTTCACGACTTAATTCCTTTCCCGAATATTTCAGTAAGGTTGTCTAAAAATAATATTGAACTTAAATAAATGATGATTTTTTTTATCTTTATGCAGGTTCAATGACTCCAAATATAATCAGAAACTCTAATGAACTGGCTAGAAAAAAGATTGATGACATGATAAATGTTTTTGATCACGAATACTATGATGTTTGTGAGACCACACTTCCAGAAAGGGAAAAATATTTGGAGTATCAATTCATCTTTCCTCAGAGCATGTATTTTCCTCAATATAGTTATGGCCATATGTAGGATGTAAATATTCCAGACCCAAATTACTATGTCCCACATTCTTGGTTTCAAGATTATACTAATTTCTCATCATCCAATGTATCTGTTGGAGGATCATTTTCTAATGATAGGAAAATTGATAAAGTTCATATCATGCATCACATGTCATGTGCTCCAAGATTGAAAACACACACACTCGAGATAAAACCACACTATTTTTCATCCATCATTCATAATTCTCATATGGATCAATCCAAATACTTGATGAAAAGATGGTATTTCTGCTGTGTAGGACGTGTAAAACATGGATGGATTTGGGCATACTGGGTGCACAAGATTTGTTTAGAGTTTACAAATGACTTAAAAGGTGTTGGGATTTATGGGGTTGTCTGTGTTGGTCAAGACAATGTGTAGTAGAATGAGGATTTTGATCTAGAGTTACTAAGATTATGGGGCCCCTAAAATAACTCCTTCCACTTAAAACATATATAAGTTGGAATTATCATGTTGGATGTCTACAATATTTCTGGAGCTCTGATCCATACAGATATGTACGATGAGTTTATTCCTCCCAAGGTAACATGGAATAACTCGAAGAAGACACCGGTTTTTGTTCGTGTGTTGAATAAAATATATAACAAACTTTTGAAAACGACCACCATGATTCCCCACACAAGAAGATATTTTCATCCAGAGGAATGGATGGAAATATTACAGGTAATGAATAAGTAAAAGGGGCCCACTTTAACTCATCAAACTAGCATTCTAATGGTAGAGAAAAGAGGTACACCTGACACTTTTTGGATGACATTTGAGAATGATGAGATTGAAACACGGGGATACGAATTAAATATGAAAATTCCATCATAGATGTATTTGGAAGGTTTTTTGGCCATCTGGATCAGCGTGTACTTGTTACTAGTCCAAGATTACAAAGGAGGTGAAAGGCCATGAACTTTTGTTATTGCAGCAAAGCTAGTTGAGGGAAGGATGGTAGGGTGGGCCACTCCTGTTTTGGAAAATATTTATAAGATATTACTGCATATTTATATAGGGATGCATCCTTTTATAATAGAGTGACTATTCGAGTTGTTATGGGGATGGATCACTAATCAATTCAGATCTTATGTTGTATAATTTGGGGTACATATATTTGGATCTTCTTTCCGACCATGTGTTCTGGATTTCTCAGGTATCATGCCCTTTTCTCTGAACACATATTGCCTCCGGGCTAGATTGAGTATGTTTAAGGATTTTTATTTCTTTCCATATGGGAATCCCTCTATGGGGTGATTCGATGATGATTGAACAACCATTTTAGTGTTCGTGGCATACATCCTAGATTGTAGAGATGGGGTATTTCCATCAAGAGTGTTGGAGAAATCATATGTGAGGCCTATTACCCTTATATATTTGATTTTAAATTCAAGTTTCTACTAAAAAATAATTTATCTCCCCAATGTCAGGTCGTATTAGAGAAACATCTAATGGTTTCCCAACAATTATGGTTGTTGTCATCTGTTGAGAAGACAGGAGTTATATTTAATTTACCTCTCACTGATGCGGTAAGTAGATTGACTATCTGTTATGCCGAAAACATGGTCGTATCTTACCCTTCTAGGTTATTAAACCATTAAGTCACTCGAGTGGGGGTAAATAGATGTTTTAGGAGGGAACGAGGCCATTTTTAATGTAACTCGTCATCATTAGGGGTTGACTCATTAGAATCATCGGGTGGATGTGACGAGGCCCCAAAATCACTAAAGAGACCTCGTGCCCGATATAATCCACCTACTAGAGTTGAAAGAGCCTCTCCATAAATATCTACAGAGGCTATTCTAAGGCAATCTAATCCCCATCATTCTAAAAATATATGAGCCCCAATTTCTCATCCCCCATCCATGACCATGGGAGATATGATGAAACATAAATCTAAGGACACATCATCCTCTTCACAATCCTATGGCATGTAGACGTAATATTTATGAATAGAAGTTGTTCAAACATGGAAGAGATTACACTGTGATGTTTAAACCATGTGGATGGATCTGCATGAAGGGCTGCGTATTCCAGGATTAGGGGATCTACAGGCCTCTTTTTTATACCTTATTTAAGGAAAATCCTAATTAAGTGAGATCATACATATGAGAGTTGTAAATGCTAATATCTGTAACGAATGAAACCATTCCCAACATGAACCATGTGAAGAAAATGATACATTTTGGTACCACTGAAGGGATTGGTCAATCATTAGATGAAGAATGGTGTGATTTTATGGATCCTAGTGATAAGAGTTTTATTTTTCTCACATTCTCTTCTACTTTGAAATTTAAATTTAATTTATGAATTGTTTAAAAGGGAAAATATCATTTTTAATATTTATTTGGTTAATGGAAAAACAATTGAGGATCCCTCACCATGGTATGGCCCTTGAAATACTGCTCATGGAGCTACAAGATCACCCAATGAATCAAGAGAAATATCTACAGGACGACAGGACATGGAGGATGAGATTGAAAGGGTATTGTCATATCTAATTCCTATATTTGGAGAGGATGATGTATGTACTCCTAAGATGGTGAAGAAAAAAATTATTGATGAAAGAAATATATAGTTATATTATTTCTTAGTTGTGGTAATATTTCTCGATAATCAGGAATTTTAGCCTTTTTTATGAAAAGGTGTTTAAACGTATTAAGATTACTTGGGAAACTTCAGTTTATTCCGTGAATGAAAATACTTATAAGATTTAAGAAAACAAGGAGGGTGCTGCTAAATGGGAAAAAATTCATGCTAATCTAGTGGTTTCTAAAGAGGCATTGAGGCCAAAGGAACAATGGTTTGTTCCCAGCACTTCAAATGTTCCTTCTATAAGAGGAGATGGGGATACTGGTAAATCAAAAAATATTTATAAGACATCAAATGAAACAACAATTGATTTCTATCTTGTGATACATTAGGTTAGGCACATGCACCAGAAAATCTGAAAACAACTGATGCTAACCCCAAAACTTTTGCTGATGAAACTATTCAGGGTCAGTGGTTTCCAGATTATGGTTGGGAAAAAACATGCCATGTGCTCCCATGGTTGAGACTATACTAGGTCTGCGATTAAATGGATATATGATGAACTGTGGCATGACTTTTGAAGAATAATTAGAACATTTTAATATACAAAATTCTTTATGTGATTTCAGAGTTCCTCGTATAGAATCAACTAGACGTGAGTTTTCATTATTCTTCTTATTAATATTATTTTGATTAAAATTATAATCATGTTTGGTTGGAAACGCAGTCCCATCTATAGAAACTATTGTAGTGATGACACTTGATGGAATTATTTATATTAATGTCAATCCCATCATTGTAGAGACATTGTCTTAGGTGAATCTTGAGACAGAAACACTTTTTGATATTCATTTATAGGATCCTAATATGATTAAAGATAGGACTCACTATCCCGAGACATAAAACCAAAATTTTGAAATTGAGAATATTGGTAAGGAGTCTTCTCAAGCCACTAACTTATTATTAGGTAAGATACACTGATATTGTGATTGACCTCACTTTTGTTTTCCCTTGAAGCTATCCACAAAAACAATTTTTTATTAACTATATATGGATATCAACATCAATGGCTTGGTCCGGAGTTCAAGCCTATGCATCATCAAAAATAGTACTAAAAGATGAAACATCCATTTCATAAGAAAGAGCAGAACATTGAACTTATTTATGTGCATTAATCCCTAAATACATACCACCTTATGACTATGATTATTAATCATACCCATAACTACAAAAGGCCTTTCGTGATTCACTTTGAAAATCCTGGATGAATATATGAAAGGTAATATCTAAGATTCCCCTTAATGACTTTCCATCAACAATCCTATGACTCTCATCTGTGTTTATCATGCTAGGATTTAGCAGTTTTGAATACCATGAAATTCATACTATGGTGAAAGAGATTATTTTAAGGGTGGAGCAAGACGAAAATATTTCTAAAAGACATTATAAAAGCTAAAAGTTTGATCAATATCAAAGAATTCAAAGTGGCGCTATCACAAGAAGAGTCTAATCATATAGAAATTTTGAATTAACTGAAGGAGAAGATCAAAGAAAAGACTATTTATCTATTCCGTCATTAACATGAATTAACTACCTATTTCGGGGATCTTTAACAATATCAAATACCATTACGGGATGTCCAGATGGATGGTTCAAAATCCATTGTAGATGCTAAAGATGTAATTCATCATAGTGAAGTGATAGGAGATTGTCAAATAAACAAGATTTAAGAGGCAGTTGATGGGTCTTAAGAGGTAGTTCTCCATATGAAAAATTATGTAGAAAAACTTTTGTGATTTCTGATAAGAGGGAGACACCAATATATTGATGCTCCTCTTGGAAAACTCATTTTCATAAATGAAAATAATTATCTCTTCAATAATATGTGTTTTCATTGCCGGTATCATTTTTTACCTAACCCATTGGGCCAAGTAAGCATAGTTTAATTTTCCCAAGGTTTTATTGACAACCCAATAAATGTAGTATCTTTTGTGGATTTTTTTATTTCTCAATATTACCTAAATCATAGAAAATGTACATTTTGTGAGATGGGACTCACCTTTTTTTAGAGCTCCCTTTGTGGGATCCCAATCTCGTGAGTTCCACATCTCTTGTTATTGGATGTTTAGAGTCATACATGTTGGACTATAAATGAATACTGTTTAAGGTCGATTAGCTTTGACCAAATTTTTTTAAATTAGATCCCAAAAAAGACTCTCTTTCTATGAACTACCTTAATATTCTTTAGATATTTCCTAGGGGAATATTGAGGCATGATGTTTAGGGTTATCAAATTTAAAACTTGTATCCAAATAAAGGGAGTCTCTTCCAAGAACTATGTAACCATTTTTCAAAAAAAATCATATTGGGAGTTATGTTATGCAGATCCAACTAGGGCATATGTTTCATAGCCAAATAGTTGAATATATTGATTTATAGGCCCATTATATAGAAAATTTTTATACCAGTCCACCTATGGGTAGGTACATTATAGTCATGCAAAAGAGCTCATATGAATTTAGCCTTTTATTACTAATAGATAAGGGAAATATTATTTGGTTCACTCAAGACCACAATGGGTGGTTTTGATATGGAAATGAATTTTAAGAATAAAGGGATATTTTATGATGATATATGTCAGGAATAGAAAACCATTTCTATACAAATTTGGTGTATGAGGAATGGATAAAATTTTTCATAAGGGGGAATTTGTGATATCATACTGTGCATTTTAAGTCATGTAGTGAGGGCATGGTATTTCTTTTTAATATAATGTCTTTAGCTCTAACCAATGGTATGATACTCTACCAATTTAAGGATAATTTTTTTGGAAACAATCTATCATATTCAACTATGGAAGTGAAAATTTTAAACTGTGATTTGGGAATTTCTAGAAACAAGAAATGATATGGAAAAATGGATAAAGGAATTAGAGGTAGTCTTTTCCATGAATTTAGTTACCATTATTTTACAAACCCGTTATGGGGTCTATGTTATGTAGGTTCTACTAGAGAATAAGCTTCATATCCAAATAGTGGCATCTTTTGAATAATAGGCATATAATGTAGGAAACTTTTATATCAGTCTACCTATGAAAACGTACTGCATAGTCATGAAAAAGATGTATCAGAAATTTGAATTTCTATTGCTAACAACTAATGAAGATTTAGGGCGATTCTTATTTTCTAAATCATAGAGTTTGGTTTATGATGTAAAGTACCTGAATATGGAGAGAGTATTTGCAATCATGATTTCAAAATAATCAGAGGAATATATTCTTGATGAAGGTCTGACCCAAACATAGGATGTATGGTGTCTATAGATTTAGGTAATACGAATAAGAAAAAAAATTTAAACTATATATGATATTTTGTCAAGTGATACAGGGTTATTTAATATAACTTTGAACACATGGAGGAAAAAATGAACTATATCCAATAAAGAAATTAATATTATTTGAAAAACCCATTATTGGTGTGGCGTTATGAAGTGCCTACTAGGGAACATGATGCATATCCAAATAGTGCCCTATTTTGACTAACTGTCCTGTTATGTATGAAATATAATCAAGGACACCTAAGAGAATGTGGTACATTGTACAGAAATAGAGTTCTCATATATTAGAAACTCTATCACAAAAAACCATATAGAAGATTACAAATATCTGAAAATATTCATCATTAAGAGTGTGACATATAGAAGCAGTTGTTATCAATGAACATGAGAAATATTTTAATCAATAGTGTCCATGAGTTTGAATTCCTTTAAATTATTGTGACTCATATGAAAAAATGAGACATTATTTGTATCCTTTGAATTAGTGTTATGATGTGTAGCTTAATGACATGCAGCGAGGACCTTTTACAATATAGTTTAATGTCATGCAGTGAGGACATTGTGTTGTGCAGCTTTATGTCATGTTGTGTGAGTATTTTGTGGTGAAATTTTAATTCATGTAGTGAGAACGTTTTCCTGTGCAGTTTTAAGTCGTTCATTGAGGACATTGATAACCCCAAAAGAAATTGAGACACCTTATTTATATAGAGAAGACTTTTACCAAATTCCTATGGCCATGTTATATATGCTCCGTAATAGAAACATAGAGCAGTAAACACTTCTTCTCCAACACAAAGGTGACAGAAGTGAAGAATAGAAGTATTATGATTATGTGATGGCTATGCCAGGGCATAGGACCCAGGAAAACTATGTATATTGTTAGAAGAAAAACAAAGACAAATGTAGTTCATGGATTTCTGTTCATTTTAACATCCAATGGTAATGATGAAGATGAACTGATCTGAAAAGAAAGATATATCATGTCTAGACTAATGGATAAAACTATAAGAACCCCGTTCTTTTTTTTGAGGTATGGGTTTCTTTTCGTTCTCTTTTACTTAAGTGTTTTTTAGAATATATGGGAAATGGGAAAATTCCTAAATTTTGGATGTACACGCCGTGTACGTTTTCCACACACCATGTACTTTTGGCCGTGTTGGGATCAGTACACGGGGTGTGTAACCATGTCAGCGACGAATGGTATAGGAACTGACTACACTCTGTGTAGTGGTACTTTACATGCCTTATAGTCAGTCGGCATGCCAAAACATTAAGGTGGTGGATCAACTGCCAGCTGGGCGATAGTACACGCCGTGTACTAAGGAGTACATGTCGTGTACTCATGTCGACAAATGAACAATATGGCGGTGCCGCCATGGGAACAATTAAATGAAATAAGTACACGACGTGTACTTGGAAATACACACCGTGTACTTTATTTTATCTCTTAAAACAGGAAGTAGCCAACCTTGTTCACTGGATTGTCTTAGAACCAGAGGAAGGAGCTCGGGAGGATGGCCAGAACTTTGTGGATTCACCGGTCGAGCACTGAGAATCTGATCTCGCTTCCTTCAATCACGTTGGAACTGCGCGGGTAATCCCTCTCTTCTTCTAGTGCGTTGATTACCAATTCCATCACTAATGAGAGTTATTTGAGGTTGAATGAAAGTTTTCCTACCTCAGATCTACGCCGTTCTTGGGCGTTTCTGGAATCAGTGTTCGTGTATACCACTCGTTGGCGTATAAGGTAGGTGGCTTGGTGTCTGTTTTTTTCAACTGTCGTGTGTTTTTTGTGTTTTTTTCCACGATCCCATGTTGGGGTGTCGTGTGGCTGAGTCTGTTGCTATAATAAACACCTAGAATTGATTAGGTATTTAATTATGATATTACAATGCTGGTTGGGATCATTTCTTGGATATGGAACCACCCTGGGGGTGTGTTCCACAGTTTAGCCATTTGGCCAGGCTACCCGAGGGTATTCCTTTACAGTAGTAATTGTAGAATTTCCTTGAGAGGAATTTCTTGTTACTGCTTTTTTACCAGTTGGGCATGGCTCGATTACCTATTTTCCTGAGGCAGTATTTGTGATTAGCCTGTGGGTATTGTGATGTATTAGCCTGAGGTCATGACTGTATTAGCCTGAGGGAAACATTCTATTTCTCCTAAGGGAAACCTTTCATGCCTGAGGGATTGACATCTATTCCTGAGGGAGACACTTCGTATGCCCGAGGGAGAGATTCTGATATGCCTGAGGGCAATTCCTGAGGGCGAGATTCTGTATATCCTATGAGCAAGGTTATGGTTGGCATGAGGGCTTGGTGTTGTTGAGCACAGAATGTTACTAGATTGAATGGTTAAATGAATAATTAAATGGAAATATGACTGGTATTTTAGTTACTTTTTAGTACTTCTTAGTTTATTGCATTTTATTACTGCACACTTGTTGCATGTTTTGCACACATTTGAGAACGGGCCTTTGGTGTGTGCCTACTGATATGTATTTCTCACAACCTATTTGGGTCATTCTTTTCGGCCCAAACAGATTATGTTTCTACAGGTGTGGATAAGGGCAAGAGACCCTATACAGTTACTTGATTGTTGATGAGTAGTAGGAGGGCATGAGACCGGGCCTAGGCTCGTGATGCCGCTGCCAGCTGTTTTGCTTAGTTTTACTATACTCTACATTTTGTTGTACTGTATTGATGTATAACATGTTCTGGTTATTTTCATAGAACTTGATACATGTTCCATCATTATTTATATATTGTTGGTTGTATCCATTGCAGTTTTTTATTTCAGTTGTGTATGGTTTACCACTTC
Organism: Viscum album; assembly: GCA_963277665.1. Classification (NCBI taxonomy): domain Eukaryota; kingdom Viridiplantae; phylum Streptophyta; class Magnoliopsida; order Santalales; family Viscaceae; genus Viscum; species Viscum album. Next base: position 1,488,745,891 of record OY728129.1, read on the forward strand.
CGTTGTTCGTTGTATGTTTTATTTCATTCCGTTGTGCTACACTTTGACAAATGTGGGAATAGTTTTCCCACTATCAGACTTGGGACCTCGCTGCTAGTCGGCAGCCTCTGGTGTTCGGGAAAATGTGCTTGAGGTCACGTGGTGAATCGGGTTCAGGGCACCCGTTGAATGGCACCGGAAACCGAGACGTTACAAAGTTGTATCAGAAGTAGGTTCTTTTCTTTGACTTACTATTTGGAGTCGTACTCAGGGATATGATGAACGATAGTTGGTAATAGGTTGTGCCCGAATGTACCTAACCCGTTAATATGGAAACGCCAGTCTACCTCGTATTTTTCAATTCTTCTGATTTTGAAAATTTTACAGTTGATTTGATTTCACCGTTGGGTGACGCACTTGGTATTGTGTTGTTATATTTTATTTTATCCATGCATTCTATTTAGTTTCAACACGGTGAGGTGAGGGTTTGTCATCTCATGCATCATTTAGGCTCATGCTAGAAATTACATGCCCTGCATAATTCCATTCCATGTAGGTGCATTGGAAATTGCATGTTGTTGTGATAGTTGATGTTCTAGAAAAGCATGTTGTTGTGATAGCTGCTCTGATAAAATAAATGACTTGTGAGAGGGTAATTTTTATGTGGTCTGTTCATAGAATGGATGCCAAACATTGTTTTTTGGGGATTATGGGCCCCCATTGACTGTTTATTAATTATAACACATATAAGATGTCAAACATTGATCGGTGCGGAGGATGGGACCTCACGGGTCGACATATGACACTTAGGTGTTGGTTTTCGATATTTTCTGGGTTTAGTGGATGTTTCTGAGGCATACTATCTAGAAACCCAATATACACACCGTGTAGTATTTTTAATCATGTCATGTATGGCCTTATGTTCAGGAAGAAAAATGAACTTTTTAAGTCCATGCCTTTTCTCTGAGTACACGCCGTGTAGTCTCTTCCCGTGTCACAAACCATGTGGGCGGTGACACGGGGTAGGGAAGAGATTGGGTAAAACACAAAGTGTACCAGATATACACGCCGTGTAGTATTGACCCAGAGTCTGGCCATGTAACTAATGACATGGGTCGGTGAACTCCATTACAGAACACATCGTGTCAATGATGGAAAAGCCGTGTAGTGTGACCTAGGGACTCATCCATGTAACTAACAACATGTGTTGATGTCATCGTTCCTCAAACACACCGTGTTCCTTTGGGACACGCTGTATAGTCTTGCCTGAGGACAGACAGGGTGGACTTCGCTGTGTGGCAGGGAAAAGGGGTGATGTAAACGCCGTGTGTGGGTGTAACACGCCGTGTAGTTTCAAGCCGAGTAGTCGGCCATGTCACAAACGACACGAGAAGTTGGAAAATAACACCATACATGCCGTGTAGATTATATACATTCCACATAGTTTTGTTCAATGGGAGATGTGTGGCTTAGCCGTGTCGAAAGACCCTGGCAGGGGAAGGGAAGTCAAGTACATGTCGTGTAGTTAGTAACACGCCGTGTAGTCTTGTTTTTCAAATATTGAAATTCCTTCTTCCTCTTGTTCCCTTTGTGGTTCCTTCACATTCACATTTGATAAATCTTTATCTATGGCGTTCTTTTGAACTTGTAGTGCCATGCCACCTAGACATCCACGCGTTGTTCGCTAGGAGAGCAACGATGACTATACTCCGGAGATGGTGGGAGATGGGCTACCAGTTGATCCTCCAGTAGAGATAGATGCGGCACCAGCTTCTATATCAGACATAGGTATAGAGGCACAGTTATGTGAAGGCTTTATGCAGTTCATGTAGACCTTTCAAGGAGCACCGCAGGCTGCCACATCTATGGCTAAGCTGACACTTATCTTCCAGCAGCAACATCCTCCTACATTTTCAGGGGATGGAGGACCACAGGCTGCGGAGTCTTGGATGGGGTCGATGCAGACTATTTTCGAGCATCTTGAGATGCCTCTAGGGCAGAGGTTCAAGCTCGTGACTTACAAGATGCACGATTCCACCAAGAGGTGGTGGGATGTTACCACCAAAACAGAGCATCACAGGGACATAGCGTGGGAAGACATTCAGGAAGTATTCTACGATTTCATCTTCCCAGAGACGCTGAGGGCAGATAGAGCTCGAGATTTTATGAATCTGCATCAGGGCGCTTTGTCAGTGATTGACTACTCTTCTCATTTTACAGAGCTTCAGCGTTTTTCACCTGTACTGGTGGGTGATGAGACATTGAGATCAAGACGTTTTGAGGATGGTCTTCGTTATGACATCCGAGAACTGGTGACTGTTTTCAGGTTTACATCAGTACACACTATTGTAAACCAGGCGCTGATTACAGAGAGGAGCTTGTGGGAAGCTAGTGGTGTAGGCCAGGGTGGTTCAGCACCAGTTTCTGGTACTATTTCTACTAGCAAGAGGAAGAGACAGATAAAATTCTCTCAGGGTGGCAGTACCAGCCACACAACTTCTTCAGGTGGCCTAATCAGGTGCTACGAGTGTGGTAGAGAGGGTAACAATAGGCCACAGGGTCCACGTGATCCAGTGGAGTGTCGAGCTTTTGGAAAGATGGGTCATCTGCAGCTCTTTTGTAGGGCGTTTCTACTAGTGTCTAGTGAGAGGGGTTCTGTGTAGACTCCGCGTGTGGCAGTATGACTAGTATCTTCTTACCAGTAAGGGAACTAGAATACGTCAGGGCGTGCTACCATAGATGGCGGTCGTGGTCGTGGTAGCCAATCACCAGGATCTCAGAGGCAGTAGGGTGGGACAGTTCAGGGTAGCCAGGCTGTGTCGCAGGGCCGCGGTACTGGGCAGGCATATGCAGTGCAACAGACCCAGCAGGAGAAGGATCCCAGACCTTCTACAGTCAGAGGTATAATTTTACTAGCTTCTGTCTTATCTTCAGTACTTTTTGATACAGGTTCTACACATAGTTTCATATATGAACCCGTTGTGGAGAGCCATGGGCTCTGTGTTTTTGCTTCTTCTAATATCATGCTGCTAGACACTTTTTTGGGGACTAGGACGGTTGGTTTGTGTCAGTGCAAATAGTTCCCCCTTCAGGTTTGTGGGTGTCACTTTTTTGGGACCTCAATGTCTTAGAGATGAAAAGTTATGATGTCATTATCAGGATGGACTGGTTGGTTCCCTTTTGAGCCTTTTTTGATTGCTATCGTCGCAGGGTGTGTTTCACGTCACCAGGGGGCAGAGAGTTTCTATACAAGGGCGAATGGGATGTTCAGGCGAGTTGAGCTGGACCAGAGCATCATGGGAGGGGTGGAGTCCGGCCCAGAGTGCGAGGTTATATCTGGATGACCAGGGGACTTGTCAGATAGATTTCTCTCTAGTTTTTTGATCATTTCAGATATGTCATCCTGGGTGACTTTTCGTGTCTACCTCTGGTGCATGAGGTGGATTTCTCAATTTTGCTTGTGCCAGGAGTAGCACCGGTTTCAATTCCTCCTTATAGGATGGCTACACCTGAGCTGTAGGAGCTGAAGAGGTAGTTAGATGAGTTACAAGAAAAGGGATTTATCCGACCCAGTACTTCTCCTTGAGGTTCTCTAGTCCTTTTGCGAAGAAGGCGGATGGTACCCTCAGACTTTGCGAGGATTATCGGAAGCTCAACCAGTTGACGGTTAAGAACTGATATCCCTTTCCAAGGATAGATTATCTTTTTGATCATCTTCAATGACAAAGACTGTTCTCGAAGATTTACTTGGGATTAGGATATCATTAGTTGCGCGTTAGACCATCTGATATACCTCTCACAGCTTTCATGTGCCGGTATGGTCTATATGAGTATATGGTTATGTTGATTGGACTCACGGACGCACCGTCAGTTTTCATGGCTCTGATGAATCGTGTGTTCCATCCATATCTGGATTCTTTTGTTGTATTATTCATGGACAACATTTTGGTGTACTCTCACACTCGTCACGACCATCCCACCCATATTGATATCGTATTGAGTACACTGAGAAAGCAATGGCGCTAGCTAAGTTCTCAAAGTGCCACTTTTGGATGGACTAGATTCACTTCATGGGTTATATTATCTCCGAGGAAAAAGTTGCAGCAGACCCAGAGAAGGTGAGAGCAATAGTTTCCTGGGAGAAGCTTAAGAACGTGTTTGAAATACATAGTTTCTTAGTGTTGTCTTGTTACTACAGATGCTTTATATCGGACTTCTCCCGTTTAGCAGCACCGTTGATAGGTCTAACTAAGAAGGGTGTGAAGTTCGTTTGGCCGGAAGCTTGTGAGACATCTTTTCAGGACCTGAAGGGAAGGTTGACATCAGCATCGATCTTGATACTCCCAGAGCAGGGGAAGAGCTATACAGTTTATTGTGATGCATCTCGTATTGGGCTGGGAGCAGTGTTGATGCAGGGAGACTGAGTTGTTGCGTACGGGTCTTGGCAGTCGAGGCCCCATGAGAGGAATTACCCGACGCATGATCTCGAGTTGGCTGCAGTTGTGTATGCGTTATTTTGTTGGAGGAATTATCTTTTGGGAGAGTATTTTGTTGTTTTCACCAACCTCAAAAGCCTCAAGTTTATCATTACTCATCATGACTTGAATATGAGGCAGCGAAGGTTGGTCGAATACCTATAGTCCTTCGATTTGTTAGCTTGCCTATACACCTCGTAAAGGTAATTCAGTGGCTGATGCACTGAGCATGAAGTCTCAGATACATACTCTGCAGGAGGCCAGTGTTGAGTGGAAGCTTATGGATTTTTTCACTAAGATGCATCTGGAGGGGCATGACAGTCAGGGGCAGACTTATCTTTCCTCGTTAGCTATGACATCTACCCTCCTGGATATTGTGATGATGATACAGCTAACTGATTCTGAAGGCCTAGTTCTACGGGAGTTGGTGGCAATTGTGGACCCTCCTCCTGGTTGGACGATAGGCGATGATGAAGTTCTGTGTTTCCATGGACACGTATGGGTTCTAGGGGATATACGTGAAGAGCTGATGTAGGAGTTTAATGCTTCAGCTTGGGCAGTTCATCCCGAGGTTACCATGATGTACCAGGGCTTGAGGCGTCCTTACTAGTGGATGAGTATGAAGAGATATATAGATGGTCATGTTACGAGGTGTTCCACCTATCAGCAGGTGAAAGCAAAGCATCAGAAACCAGCGGGACATTTATAGTAGTTTCCCATTCTCGAGTGGAAATTGGATGATGTCACGATGGATTTCGTGACTGGATTGCTGAGGTCACCTCGTGGTAATGACGCTGTGTGGGTTGTAGTGGACAGACTCATGAAGGTAGATCACTTCTTGCTGATCAAGGAGACCTTCGGTGTTGACGAGCTCGGAAGGCTGTATATCTGAGAGATCATACGTCTTTATGGGGTCCCTCGTTCTATCGTATCTGATTGGGATTCTCACTTTACGTCTCATTTCTGGCATATTTTTCAGAGGGCGCTGGGTACACAGGTGTTTCTGAGCACAAAATACCACCCTCATACCGATGGCCAGTCAGAGTGTAGGATACATGAGCTAGAGGACATGCTGCGTGCATGCGTCCTAGACTTTGGGGGTTCTTGGGAGAAGAATATAACCTTAGTCGAGTTTTCCTATAAAAATAGCTTCCAAGAGACTATTGAGTTAGAACCATATGAGGATTTATATGGTAGGCCATTCCGTTCACCCTTGTGTTGGATAGAGGCAGGTGAGGCAGAATTACTGGGGCCACAGCTCGTACAGGAGACATCTGAGCAGGTCCAGTTGATTCAGAAGTGGATTATTTCCATACAGTCTCATCATAAATCTTATGTTGATCATCGCAGAAGACCTTTGGAGTTCATTGTCGGGGATTAGGTTTTCATGGGTGTTTCACCGAGGCTAGGACACAAGCAGATCATGAGATTGGTTAAGCTTTCACCAAGGTATGTGGGGCCATTCAAGATTCTAGAGAGAGTCAATCTAGTTTCCTATCGATTGCAGTTACCATAGTGGTATCGAGCCATGCACAACGTCTTCCATGCATCTCAGTTCTGTCGCTGTCATTCATACCTGTCTCACATCTTTAGGAGGTTGTGCTGGAGGTAGATGCATCATTTGAGGAGCATCTGATCCGTATCGTTGATAGGATCACGAAGGTTCTCCGAGGTCGGTCAGTTCCTCTCGTATGCGTTCTATGGCAGCATGGCCAAGTGCAAGATGAGACCTGGGAGCAGGAGGCCAATGTACATGCTCAGTGTCCGGAGTTGTTCACAGCTATATATTCACCACCCTTGTAAGGGAAATTCGGGGATGAATTACTATAAGGGTGGAAGTTTGTAAGAACCCGATTCTTTTTTTTGAGGTATGTGTTTCTTTTCATTCTCTTTTCCTAAAGAGTTTTTGAAAATATATGGAAAATGGGAAAATTCCTAAATTTTGGAAGTACACGCTGTGTACTTTTTCCACACGTCGTGTACGTTTGGATGTGTAGGGATGAGTACACGGGGCGTGTAGCCATGTCGGAGATGAAGGGTGTAGGAACTGACTACACGACCTGTAGTGGTACTTACATGCCGGGTAGTCAGTAGGCAGGCCAAAACAGTAATGCGGTGGAGCAACTGCCAGCTGGGCGATAGTACACATCGTGTACTCATGAGTACATGTCGTGTACTCATGTCGACGAATGAACAGTGTGGCGGTGCCGCAAGGGGACCATTTAAATAAAGGAAGTACACGCCGTGTACTTGGAAATACACGTCGTGTACTTTGTTTTTTCTCTTAAAATAGGTAGTAGCTAGTCCTATTCATAGGATTGTCTTAGAACTAGAGAAAGGATCATGAGAGCAAGGTAGGATCTTCGTGGATACACCGATCGAACACCGAGAATCTGATATCGCTTCTGTCAATCACGTTGGAACCGTGCGGGTAATCCCTCTCTTCTTATAGCGCATTGATTACCAATTCCTTCCCTAACGAGAGTTATTTTAAGTTGAATTAATGTTTTCTTACCTCATATCTACGCAATTCTTGGGCATTCTTGGAATCAGTGTTCATGTATACCACTCGTTGGTGAATAAGGTAGGTGGTAGGGTGTTTGTTTTTCCAACTGCAGTGTGTTTTGTGCATTTTTGTGCCACAAACCCATGTTGGGGTGTCATGTGGGGGAGTTCGTTGCTAAAATAAACAACTAGAATTGATTAGGTATTTAATTATGATATTAAAATTATGGTTGGGATCATTGCTTGGATTTTGAACCACCCAAGGGGTGTGTTCCACTGTTTAGCCGTTTGGCCAGGCTCCCCGAGGGTATGCCTTTATAGTAGTAATTGTAGAATTTCCTTGAGAAGAATTTCTTGTTACTGTTTGATTACCTATTGGGAATGGCCCGGTTACCTGTTAGCCTGAGGGAGAAGTTGTGATTAGCCTGCAGGCACTGTACTGTATTTTCCTGAGGGCGTGACTGTATTAGCCTGAGGGAAACATTCTATTTCGCATGAGGGAAACCTTTCGTGCCTGAGGGATTGACTTCTGTGCCTGAGGGAGACACTTCATATACCTGAGGGCGAGATTTTGATATGCCTGAGGGCAATGCCTGAGGGTGAGATTCTGTATATCCTGTGGGCAAGGTTCTGGTTGGTCTAAGGGCTTGGTGCTGTTGAACACAGAATGTTACTAAATGTAATGGTTAATTGAATAATAAATTGGAAATATAACTGGTAAGTTAGTTAATTTTTATTACTGCTTAGTTTATTTCATTTTATTACTACACACTTGTTGCATGTTATTCACTCAGTTGAAAACGGGCCTTTGGTGGGTGCCTACTGAGATGTATTTCTCCCACCCTATTTGGGTAACGCTTTTCGGCCCAAACAGATTACATTTCTGCAGGTGTGGATAGGGTCAAGAGTCCATATACAAGTATTTGACTGTTGCTGAGGAGTATGACGGAATGAGACTGATCCTAGGCTCGTGATGCCGCTTCCAGCTGTTTTTCATTGTTTTGCTATACTCTGAATTTTGTTGTACTATATTGATGTATAACATGTTCTGGCTATTTTCTTAGAACATGAGACATGTTTCATCATTATTTATATATTTTCGGTTGTATCCAATGCAGTTGTTTATTTCGGTTGTGTATAGTTTACCGCTTCCGCTATTCGTTGTAAGTTTTATTTCATTCCACTATGCTGCACTTTGGCAAATGAGGGCATAGTTTCCCCACTATCAGACCTAGGCCCTCACTGCTAGTCGGCAGCCTCTGGTGTTTTGCGAAATGCGCTTGAGTTCATGTGGCGAACTAGGTTCGGGGCACCTATTGAGTGGCACCCGGAACCGGGACGTTACAGAAACCAAAGTGTCACTATGTGTCTTGCTGGGGGAAGGAATCAAGAAACAAGTAATTCTGTAACCATTCCCTATAATGGTTTTGATTCTTATATAATAAATAAAAAGGGGATATTTGTTAACCTGTTTGGGCCCATGATTGGAGATCTGGGTGTCTCAACGTATCTCGTATAGATGACAATCAATCCATAAATAGTTATGGAAATATTCATTTCCCATACCAAATCAAGTTTGATAGACAGGGAATTTTAACACATTCTAAAAGAATGATTAAATTTCAGAAACAAAATAATATCAAAATCAAATCATTTATCATAAAATAGCACTCTTTATAGATCTAGTTTATATACAGGACATGAAAATAGAGATAAAAATTTGGGTTACATGTAGCTAGGCCCATGATTGGTGATCCAGGATTCTCTACGTATCTCATATAAATGAGAATCAAGCCACACATAGTTCTTGAAATAAGGTCACTATGTAGATCTGAATTAGACATTGGCAGGAAAGGGACTCATGTGCCACTAAGTAACATCAATGATATAAATTATTCTTTCATATGAAATCTTCTAATTTCAAGTAGACATGACGTTAGACATACATTTTAATTCCATGTAACGATGACAAATTATGTCATGTAGTTTAACGTCGCGCTGAAAGGACAACGATTCTATGCATTTTATTGTCATGCAACATGGATGATTATGGTTGTTATACAGTTTAATGTCTTGAAACTATGTCATTATACTATGTATTTTAGATTCATACAGGGAGGACATATGGGTTGTGAAATTTTCAGTCTTGAAATGAGGATGATATAGGTAATTATACAAAGTATTTCTTTATAAATATTGCATTTGTAGGAGTTGTCATAATCTCTCCATTCATTGAGATTACGGAATAATCTCTGTTTGAGTAGACCATATATATGGAATAAGATCCTACCCACTTTGGCTCAAGCATTAGTGGATTCCTTCCTGGTATCATTGGAGTCTTAAGGACCAATACCAATTCTTATTGATTAAATTAGGGAAGGTGAACATTCTTGTTAAAGGGTCATGCTATTCTGTTTTGATAGTCTTCTAAATGATGGAAGTTATGAAATCTTTTTTCGTCTAATCATTATTTGTCATCCAAATGTTTCTTATACCTCTCATATGCAGACAATTTTTCATATATTACAACAATATTTGAGGGAAATTTAATTTACATAGAAAAAACCTGCTTTTCTTCCATACACCAATGATTAAGGTGTTTCTAGGGTGGTAGTATGGGTAGTATTTTGATAAGGCTATAAATCAGGACAAATATTATCAAGACGAGATTTCTTATCTTTATCAAGTATCTTCTTGATTATATTTGATAGGGTCTTATTTAAAGCCTCTATCTGTCCATTGTCCACTATGTGATAGTGAGATGAATGGTAGGATTGGATATTGTGTACCTCATATTACTTCTTTAACTCAGCATAATAGAAATTGGTAACATTTTCCATTAATATAGGTTGAGGGACACCGAATATAGTAATGATGATTGTTTTGAAAAAACTAACAATTCTATTGGCTCAGACTACATTGAGAGGTATTTCCTAATCCCATTTGGATAATAAGTCAGTAGCATTAAGGATATACTTGAGAATCTTAGCTGTAGATGGAGGATAAGGTCCTACTACATCCATTCCCCATGTGGAAAATGGATAAGAGTATTTATTTGTATGTATAAACCCTGGGGGTTGAGGAATGAAGTTATCATGCACATGTTAGGGATTATATTTCATTTTTAAATCTATGCAATCCAGCGTCATTGAAGGACAGAAGTATCCAAGCCATCAGGATTGATCAGAAAGCATATTCAAATATTTGTGAGCACAAAAAGCTCCTATATTTACTTCTTTCATAGTTGCTTTACTATCTTCCACATCAACACATCTGAAGATGATTCTATCAATGAATCGTTTTTATACGATCTTATGTTGATTTGGACTATCATATATAATAAAATTGGCCACCCGTCGTTAGATATATTCTTTTTTAGCCGAATTTGATGGAAGTACATCATTCTGATGGTATTCCATGATGGGTGTTCTTTATCCCATGGTATGAACATATGGATCAGAAACAGGGCTAATTTCATTAATTTCTTCCATTATGTGTTGAAAAATAGGAGATAACACATGAATATGGGCTATGCTGATGATAGTGTCATCCTGATTTGGATCTGGAAACCATGTAGATACATTAAACAGTGCATAATATTGGGAATTTTGTGATCACGGGACATAATACAATGTTGACTCTGAGTTGAATTCATCCATTAACCCTCTAACGTAATCTCAAAAAGGGAGTAATACTTATATCCTAATAGATTATCTCCTATGGATTTCTTTGATTACTAATTATGAATCTCCTTTAACTTTTATGTGATTCACTTTTACTTGAAGTGCCAATTCCAGACCTGCAATTAGAGCTTGATATACTACTTCATTTTTGGTACCACCTTCTATTTATAGGATTTCATAAGGAAACATTTCCTTTTCTAGGGAGGTAAGTACAATTCTTAACCCAACATTGTTGAGTTTAAGCTTTTCCATTCTCTTCCCTATTGGTCATCTGAAGGAAACATCAAAGTATATCTCCCATGTTTGGGAACTATCTTGAATTGAGAAGACCTCTTAATTATGATGTTAAACATTCAAAGATGACACTTCCACATAAGGGTGTTCAACAAGGAATTTGGCCAGAGCATGGTCCTTTATAGACTTCTGATGCATAAAATGGTTATCAAAATGTTTCAAAATAACTTCCCACCGTGACTAATGCCCTGTAAGCCTAGGATGAATGAGGATATATTTTATTGGGTTATTATGAGACACCAGTTTGACCTCAGGGTGTTTCAGGTAGTGCCTTAATTTATGAACATCAAAGATTAATTCCAGTCAGCACTCTTCAATAGTTGAATACTGATTTTCTATATCAAAAATAATTTGACTGAGATAGTGAAGGCAATTCTCATTCCTAGCATCATTCTTCTGGGAAAGGAAGGAACCTAGTGATTTCTATAAAATATATCACATAGAGAATAAGTGGTCTTAAATCAACAAGAGGCATTAATATTAGTGTCATCAAAAGATATTTCATAAGGTTATGAAATGCTTCTTGGAAGTCTTCATTACATTTATAGATGACCCCATTATTCATTAATCTTGTAGAGGGAAAACAATTTCCTACCAAATTGGCAATAAAGCACTCTATATAGGCGAAGTGTCCTTAGAATCCTCTTAATTCATTCAAATTTCTAGGAGGTTACATGACAAGGATTTATTTTTTTTCTCAAAATCATCTTCGATACCACTGTGTAATACAATGAAGTTGATGAACACTCTTGAGGTTACCCTGAAAGCACATTTTAATGGGATCATATTCTAATTATGTTGCCTAGGTTTAGTGAATATTGTCTTCAGATCATCCAAGTGATTGGAATGTTGTCAGTATTTAACAACCTAATCATCCACATAACCTTCAACAAATATCCCATAGAAGTGTTTGTTGATATGGTGCAAGGCATGTTGATATGTTTCACAGGAATTCTATAAGCCAAACGGCATTACCTAATAGAAAAACACACCTTGATTGGAACTAGAGGCTATAGATTCTCCATCCTCGGGGTCCATATTGATTTTATTGATCCCAAAGTTTCCATATTTGATTGAAAGAGCTGCATTGCTAGAGGTTTCATCAATTAAAAGCTCTGTGATAAGAACTGGAAAGTCGTCTTTAAGACAATTCCAGTTAAGATCTCTGAAATCACTGAAAACATTTATATTCTTATTCTTCTTCTTTACTAGGTCAATGTTGGCCATCCATTTGTGATATTGAACTTCCCTGAAAAATATAGCATTTATAAGCCTATCCACATTATCTTTATTTTTAGAGGCACACGTTTGCTGTGTTCCTAATGCTACCTACTTGAATTCTCGTTGCTCTTTGGGAAAACCAAAGTAATGGGTGGAAACATCGATATTTTGCCCTAGAATTTCAGTATAATTCCAAGAAAATATATCATGATGATTCTTTAGAAATGAAGTGTACACATATTTTTCTTTATATGTCATGGACACACTAATTAGAGTGGGGCATGGATCTTCTGCAGTAGCAATATTTATTTCTCTGAGCTCATCCACATTGGTTGAGACACCTTCCTCAAATACTAGAAGAGCATCCCTGAGATCTTCTTATTCTTCTTCATCTTCCTTATTCATCACTTCAACTATTTCTACATGTATGGTAGATGATGAGTAAAAAATTATAGAGTTGGGAGTGGAGTAAGTATTTTCGAATTCTGAAGAAGAGGCCACCATTTCTGACCCTACTGACGATGAATGATCTTCCTGGTGTGACAAAGAGGAGATGATAAATTGGAAATCAACATCCTTGTCTTCTAATCAATTTTTTACAACTTATTTTATTTTTATTGATGAAGTAGATACTTTATGATGTTCAATAGATGAAATTACGACATATCCATTTATGGTTTCACCACTACTGGGTGAATCAATAATTTCTCCCATATTGTTAGGCTTGATTTACGCAATTGACATTATGGAGGATATTGGATGAATGCTTTGATTTGTATTTACCTTTTTCAATTTTATTGATAGGTAACACATAATCTATACTAAAATGTATGAATGGGTTTTCTGGGATCTTTTCCAAGCCATTCGAAGCATTTATTCTGGTTAACTCTTTTGTCATTGACCTTGTTCCCTTCTCATGATAAAATGACGCCTCAATGTATTGAGGTTCACATGATTTGAATGGATCCTTGTCACCATACAATATTCCAAATTGACCATTGAAACAGTACGTGAGACATTGGTTATATGAAAAAATTATTGCTACAATTTTTTGTTTCCAAGGTATTCTAAGCATAATGTTGAAGGATGTGTCATAATGAACAACCATGAAATCTAAATTATACAAAAGATCCCCAAATTGACTTCTGAGTGTAATATTTCCTAGAGGTTCTTCTTCATTCTGGTTATAAATATGTAACATTAATGTAGAATGAGATTTGTAAGATTCAGTGAGGCCCAATCGATGATGTGTATGAATGGAAATGAGTTTGAAATCTGATCTATTATCAATAAAGGCTCATCGTATGACTATGTCATGGACTGTTATAGATAGATACAAAGGCCTGATATGTCCATGTACAACATCATCATCATCTTCATCCATAAAAGATATGGCTTCATGACATTCTGCAGGATCATTCTCTATACAGTAAACCTCAGTAGCCACAACATCAGTTTCAAACTATTGAGGTCTTGAAAATGCCTAAATATGTGCTTCTAGAAGTTCTTTTGACAGACATAAGGCATCCAAAATTGACCACATGGCCAATACATGGACCATATGATTCAAAACCTTATAATTTTGGTACATTGATTTCATTTTCTCACATGAAGATGTGGTTTTTATGAGCCTTAGAAGTTTATGTTTCTTATGTGGATGTATCCTATATCATAGAAGAAATTGGAAATACTCCATGATTGGTAGATTAGATAAACTAGGTCTATATAAATTTATAGAGGAAGATGGTTTGACTTCTAAAAATCCTCCAAAATAATATTTCCAGGAATAAACTTTTCAAGCATAGAAAAAGCTCATTGTTTTTGTTGAGCCTGCTGGAGGGATTTCCAATGAGTTTCCTCTGCATATATGGTTCTATCTAGGGAACATTTTAAATAGTTGATTTTAGATTTCCCTCATCTTCCCTTGTATCCTTGAACTTCGCATCATCCTCTAGTTCCCCCATTATATATATGGATCTCTGTATTATTATAATCCGAATGAACATTGGAATAAGGATTCGTTAAGTTTATACTATTGAAGGAACCAATGATCGATTCTTCATCTGATTACGATTCTGCATGGAAAATCTGTTTTAGTTGTGCTGTTTGGGGGGGCGGTGCCCATGATTTTCAAACAGATGGAATGAAAACATCTAGAATCAAGGACCACATTTGTTTTGACGCGATCTCGTCTTGTTCTGAATACTCTTTTCCCTTCATATCTAGTGGCATCATTGAGGATTGACTTTTTGATTAAGGTGGTTTTACTGTGGCATCAGTGGAGGAAGAAAAAATAAATTTTTTGAAGTGTGTTTGTTGAATGGAATGTGTTTGATTGATCATTTTCCTGATCGAAGAATCATCATATTTCTATACGTGTTTTCTTTTGACTTTTTCCATTCACATTTTTCTTATGGATCAGTATAAGTAAAAAATTCTACATGAGCTGATGAAATTTTCAGCTTCACTTGTCTAGATTATACTTTTTTTAGGAGCTCCTTGAAGACAATAAACTCCAAAATGGGATTCCCCAACATATAGTAAAAGGGGTAATAGTTCGTAAGATCGTCATCTCTTTCATTATTTGGTTTCTACATCCTTGGATACTAAACTAATTTTTTTTCTAGAGTCGAGATGAAGTGACTTGAAACTCATTAGTTCTTGAAGTAATGAACATTGTTCATTAATTCCTCGAACTATTTCCAACTTTGATCTGTTTCATCATCTTCATGTGTCGGTCATTGTTTTAGACGCTCTAGATGTGGATCCCTTCGATACAATTAATTTATTGAAGTGGAAGCAGGTACAAGTTCTTACATAAGTGTTACTATTGCATCCTCTACCTTCCCTGTTCTCATTCCCATAGTTATTGGAATTACATGACTTTTAGACTTAGTTTTCTTATTTAATCTACAATGTATTGAGAAAATGAATCTAGGTCTCGATACACTCCTATGTATTTCACATGGATGAATGTTTTGTGTAACACATCATTGATATTTTCCACACAAATCGGTAGAAACTCTTCATAAGGGAGTGCTAGATTTGAGGAATATGTTAATCCTGTCTATCAAATACTGAAATCTAAAACTCTTTCATTTGAAATTTTTTTTTGTAATTTTTGAAATAAAAAACTATTGTCTTCGGCATTGTTGATCTGTATTGAAAAATGAATTTCTGACATAGAGCTTCCAGTCTAGTAATAGATGGATATTTCAATCTTGTATACTATACAAATGTCGGTCCCTATAATGACTGCACAGACACATATGCTATACTACTTCTTGTTGTTGAGGATTTCCTATCATGGGATCACAACGAGAAACTAAATCCATTAATATTTGTTATGTATATCTTGAACCATTAATTATTGGGAATGTGGTATTCAAAAAATTTGGTGGGGGAGGGATCGGATCCAGCCATTCAGGGTATGGTTTCATTTCCAATTTAACTGGTGTACGCCTTTCTTCCATATCACCCAATAAAGTTGTATATGTCTCAATTGTGTTCATATGCACATGGGGAATATCCAGATGAGCTGGGGCATATGCTGGTACTGTATCTTGAGCTTGAATGGGTTCAACGAAAAGCAAAACCACTGGTAGTGGTGTTGGTACTTTCCTTGGATAACCCAAAGGAACATGCCTATGAGTATGTGTTTTACCATGTCCCAGTTGTGTACCAAAGGGATGTAATTCATTATCCACATCAATATATACCAAATATCTTTTTTGTTGAGAAGCTCCAATAGGATGTGAATGTTGAGGATCTCCTTGAAGATTATGTCTAACATAAATTATTCTTCAAAGTATCTCTATATTGATTATTTTAAAATATTTCATGTCCTCTTATTGATGTGAAAGTCTCTTTTGATGTAAACGAGTTTGAAATTATCTAGTGAAAATGTGAGATGAAATATTAATTTTACCTTTCCCCTTGTTAGATTCCTTTTGGAGGTGTAGAAGTTGGTAATTTGAGGGCATAACTAGATTATGGGTAAGCCTATGGTATCAGGAATGTAGACATTATTAAATTGTTTAAGTGTGTACCATATTATGGAAAAGAACATCATCTTTGGATTCCCCTGAACTAGACTCGTTTTTGGAGGATGTCCTGTAGTAGTGTTGATAATATTTATTGACACATAATGCATTGACGACATTCTGTTAGTATATTTTTAAGATCGTCTCCTTCTGTATCTTCAATGAGCCTCTGCTCTCTAATATAATGTATTATTTAGAGTTGTTTGATAGACAGTAACTTGAAGAGAATACTCGAATTGATCATTTGTATGATATCTTTGTGGTTGCTTCCCTAATTAGGATAAAATTGAAATTAATTTAGGAAGGGATTGTAGATGTGAAAAAGACCCCATCCCTATAGGGTGGGTCAATTTCTATTCTTCTTCTTCAAACATTTTATCATGGTTTAATTAATTTGAAGGTTTAATTATACAATCCCACATCCCTATAGGATATGATGGAATTGGATCATCAATGACTGAGAGTCGGACATCTTCTCTTCTGATTTAACAAATTTTTGTTCATACATTACCTGCATGCATTATCAGACAACCATTCGAATCACATGTTTCAGAATATTGTTTTGATATTTTATAAATTTGTGTTATATGAAGGTTAAAATCATCTATGAAAGTGTTCTACTCAAGATTATTATATACTTGATGCCAAAGTAAATCAAAAACATTGTTTCATTTGTCCTGACTCTAATGAGAGCTAGTTGAGGGATGTTCTTGTGCGTACTTTTGATTTCATACAAAATCTATTGATTGTAGCAAACTATGGGAAATAACATTGCATGAGATCGGTTTTGGAGTTTTATGTAGACTCTAGATTCTATGAAATGTGATTCTTCTTGTGCATCCCATTCCCTAATACGACCAACAGATAGAGAATCAAAAATTATTTATCGTTGCCTCTTTAAAGCATTGATGCAATCATGATGAAGGTTTCCCTACTTGTTTTCAACATTTGGATGTTGGTAAACCAGGATATATACCACGTCAATTTGGAGTTGTAACCCTTCTATTAATATTCATTATTTTTATATTCCTCATATGGTAATAATTTGTTTTTAAAATAATTAATAGTTTTCTATAAGTTGTGTCGGATATCAGGAAATCAATCTTCTACAAACAATTCTAGAATGTTATATTTAGAGTTTTCCAAAGGCCAAAACATGATTGGAATCTCTCCTATAGCCAACTATGTTCTCATGAATAATATATCGTTATCAACATTCGTAAGTTGTTTATCCATTTGGTCTGACAATATTTGACACTCCATTTTAGAAGAAAAATGACCCAAGGGAGGTTTAGAGAATGACCTTTCCCTCAACATGTCTTCTGATTGAGAAATAATTTCACTGGTTAGGGATAAGGAATCAGACATTGTTGGCCCTGTGTTGGAATGATCCTCGAGATAAGAGGGGTTTCTCATCACTACATTTTAAATTATAGATTTATATTGACAATGTGAAATAATACCATGGAGTGGACTTTCGCAGTGGAATCCATCATGAGGAGGACCACTATGATGGATTACAGCATGGGATAATTCTGATTGCACTTTGGTCCTCTGCCACATAGAGGGTTGTTGTGGCTTCCATCTGGAGATAGGATCTCTGGATTGACATAGTTTTCATGATGAAAGCCTTCATGATGATATTACCTATAGAGTTCTTCATAAATAATGATAAAACTCCCATAATTTGGTAATGAGGAGTTTGGATCTTGGGCTTCAACAGATAGATATCGGGGGGCTTCAAGAAATCCAGCATTAAGAGGAGTCAGATAGCAGCTTGACTCTTTATTTTCCAACCATTTTTTTTGGTATTCCATCAGGGATATACTCTTACTCTTATTTGGGGACACATTCTAGGGGATGTAGTTATCATGGGAAGGTGTACGTTACTTCCTTTTAGTGGTCATTAGAATGAACTGATCACCTCAAATTAGAAAGGGTGTATGTTGCCGATCCAATTTTCCATATGATATGGAAAAGTATTCCCCATGACCCTCCATGACTAGAATATAGGTGTGTGTATTCTCAGACATGTCATGTCAATTTTTCGTCCCAAGTGTGGGGAATGATTTCTGTCTCTTTTCACCTAGTACTACTACAGTAATTGTTATTATATCCTGGCATATTTACAGAATATGGGTTGTAATTTGTGTCTACCCTTTCACTATTTATATGATGTGTTTACTGACTTCAGTGGCTGAAACCAGAATATAAGAACATTCTGTATCTGGAGTATGTCTATGTTCCTTCTCCTTTCAATATTGTCATGTCAATTGATATTGATAGTACTAATGTATGGGGGTAAAGAGTTGGGTCTACAATAGATTTGTCATCAGAGCCTTCTCATGGACATCATCGGGTGCTACCAAACAAGACTATTGGCAGGATTGATTAACACTGGAAGGTGTATGTTCCTACTGGCTATTTCACATCAAGTCTGGTTGATGGACTTCCATAGTACTGGAAGATGATTCTAATTGTAGAATGAGTGATTGTAAGTAGTTGTATGTTCCTATTTACCATCTTCCACCACATTGGATTGGAGGGATTCATTAAATGCATTTAGATGATCTTGTTGTCTAAATGATAATTTGTAAACAGGTGTATATTCCTGTTCACAATACTCCACTTGGTTTTGTTGGTGGGATTGGTTGGTTGCTGCTAGGAAAGTCTGCTGGGAAGCAATGTTAGTAAGAATGGATTTATGTTCCCCCTCGTTGTTCACCATCAAGTTAGTTTGATGGACTTCTCTGGAGGCGGAAAGGGTAAGAACATGATCCCTATTGACTGAACATTATCCCCAGTAGTTCTTCTTTCATGCCCGAGTCTGATAGACCCTAGGAAAATATCCAGAGTCAACCCCCCCCCCAACCATGTTGGGGTTAACTACCGTACGATTCTGGTAGCGGTGATTGATGGATGGAGTGTTTAGGAAGGACCCATTAATCCTTGAATTGAGACCCTAAGTGACCTCTTGATCAACCTCCCTATAGTACAAGAGGGGCTGGTTGTTGTGTTCTGGGGATAAATCCCAGAAACATTTTATGATTATGGTTTTCACCATATGCTTCTTGATCATTGGTCATTGTTTCCTAGACCATTGTGGATTTTTGTTGACCAGGAGGTCCAGTTTGGTAGCCACCAATGTTGGGAATGTACCATGCTGATGGTACTCCTTTACCAAAACATTGAAGACTTATCATTGAAGACACTAGGTGGGCAATGTCATCCTTCTCATTTATGAGGATCTAGACAAAGCAATAGTGGAGAAGATCTCATATATTGTCTTGAAGAAACACATTTTAGACTAAATGGAGTTCTAAAAAAACATGAAGACAAAAATATGTGCCACAAAGCGACAACTTTTAGATGGAGACATATATGAATGATTCAATTTTTCAGTCATCAATTATCAATTTATAGGGTCCTAATGGGTGGGAAACATTATTAACTTGGTTAAGGATTCACATCGAGTTCACCATTTTTATTTTAGAGTTCCTTGAAATGTGTGTTCCAGTTTCAAGAATCACTGCTTACAAGATATTTCCTTGGGATTCTTCATGGAACCAGAAACTCATAATAGTTCTTTATCCAAAAGGATCCTACTTTTCAAAATAAGAAGTTTTTTATGTTTACTCTTTATGATACTTTGGAATTTTCATTAGTCAATAGGATGGGAGTTCGGACTCATCACACCATTTTGGTGGGAATTATTTTCTAATCTGGGACTCTCTTTATACATTTATGATATTTTCATGAATCTTTATTAATCAACCATGTATAACATAAGTTTCCCTTGGAATTTTAAATCCCTTATTAACTTGTATAAAATTTATAATCAACCATATGCATTCAAGGTTCTTCATTAATGGTGTTATTCGTATGTATTCGAGGTTATCCATCAATGATATTCTCTCATATACTATTTAGAGATTCATTTCATCATCATTATGATGATAAGGGGTTTTAAGCCACTTACTGGGGCACTCTAGAATTTATTGTCATCCAGGGAGATAAAGCTTTGTTTTCATATTGGGATCTTTCAAATGAAATGGGCTACCAACATATCCTTGTGAATGGAATCAAAACCCTCATTGTTCGGTGCCGCTTAATGGGACACATCATACATGTTAAGGTCATGTGATAAGGACCTAGAAATACTATTTAGTGTCATGTGGTGCAGAAATCTAAGAAAAATGAGCTTAGTTAATGTTTGGTGTGGGACTTATGCTGAAACATCCCACGGAACATGGAATGGATATGGTGTTCCATGTATGATTAGACCCTGTTGGGAATATGGTCCAAGGAGAATAGGGTGGATGTGAAGTGTTGGGTTTGTAACTCAAAGTGGATTCCAACAAATACCATGTTGATGTGAATCAAAGCCCACGTAGTTCGATGAGTTTCATAGGAGAGTATATTCCTTTGAGGGAAATGAGTTTGTGATTACTACCTGAAATGAATGCCTTGTTGATTTGGGGGTTTAATTTGTGGCTTATTCATAAAGAGGATGCCCAGATTAATATATTTAGGGTTAGATTCATGAAGATGAAATCTTATAAGTTCGGGCCCTGAGAATGAATCCCACATATCCCGGTTTGAACATGAATCAAAGTTCTCATAGTTCATGTGTTTTGAAAATGCTGTGACCATGAAAAATCTCTTATCCCATGGGAGTCATGCTCTATGTAAGAAACAAGAGTATGTCAAAGATTGAACAAGGAACTCAAACATTTCCTCCTCTACTGATGAAAGAGGGCACACCAACAACGACCTGGGTGGATGAGGTCTAGGTGACATGGGATGAGGGTTAGGCAATGATTCATCGATCTATTCTCTTTAAATTGTACAAGGGATCAATGAAGGGAAGGAGGGATGAAGGTTAGGGGCTTTCACCAGAATGGTTTCTTAAAAATTTATCCTTGTAGGGGAGAAAGAGTTGTCCTCTGTTCAAATAGAAAAGTTGGTGTGAACCATAAATTCCCTACAAGAAAATTGATATTCTAGCACTTTGTGAAGTGGGAGTTTAGGACCAAACCCCTTATTAACAAAATCTATAACTTCCCATCACTTTTTACTAGCATAATGTTCCACGTGATTGAAGATATACAAACCCACATACACTCCATGAATCCTAACCGCTTTGTGAAGAAAATGTGGGAAACCTATGAATGCGGATATTCAACCTCAAATAGGAGTCACACTAATGGTAATTACCCAAAGGATTGAAAATTTAGGAGGTTTTGTAGAGGACTCAATTGAATCCCATTCAAACATGTTATCCCATGAAGAATAATCCTTTCTATAAATTGATTTGAATAGGGAATAATGAATTATATACTGAAGATAGTAGATGAATCAATGAGGGGATACCAAGTATGTAATGGCGCTCAAGTTTGGACACACATTTAGGCTTGGGAGACATCATGTTCACTTAAGCGATGAACAAACATATTGATAATACATGGGAGAGACTTGACTAAATACATTAAGAGTATTCACTGGCATTACCATAATTGAGGCACTGATGTTTCTGTTAATGGAATAGGTGGAGTGAAAGTGTTTCTAATTTAGGTTGGTTGGGCGCATTAGTCATGCAAGTGTTGTAGATTTGAAACCCTTAAGGAACAAAATTTCTCTGATCCTACATAAATTAACCCACCTTAGATATTGAACAACTACTTTGAAAGAATCAAAATACTTGGGTGAAGCACTTGGGCGACCAGAGAAGCAATTAGTATTTAGGGAAATTCATCTGTACAAATGAAATCCCCAATGTTCTATTTATAGGAAAATAAGTGAAATTGGGTGAAAAAGAATTGGGAACTCATGTATGTTTCAAGCCAAATGGGGGATCTCAAGTAGGTTTCAAGACTTATGGGGGTGCACAAGTAGGCTTGTCACTGACGACCTCTTGGCCTGAATACGGTGGTCCAAATTCATGCCTTTGAAAATCATGATTTTCATCGTGTGTTTTCTCAACGTTTTTCTAAATCATTTCCCTTTTTCATTTTTTATACTCTATGACAAAACAATGTGTCAACAATCATTATTTGAGTGACTGAAATAAACTCCCCGATACACCATGAACATGGAATTCAGGGAGACAGTTCTAATTAAATTAGATGTTCGAGGCATCAAAATCCGTAAATATGGAAGGGATAAATAATTACTTGAATTTTCCATAAATAACATGTCATTCATGATGAATCCAATGTAACATACTTGTCACAAATGTATGGCATGGTAGTTTTCATCAGAAAATATAAGTGTGCGAGTCTGGACATAAATTAATTATAATATTACAGTCTAAGGACCATTACACCTATTGGAAGATATGAATATTCTATGACCCCAAAACATGATAAATTGGTAATGGTAGGTGTATTGTCATATTGTCACATCATGAAGATTAGAAAGTGTTTACATCATGTGAAGAAGTCTCATATTCTTATAAGTAACCACTCATGAGGGTCAATATACTATGTTCCCCATTATAGTGTATTATCAAACTATAGAACTATATTAATAATATTATAATATCACTTTAAGGTTCTCATATTTGTGGGGAACTACTATGATCTTATCAATTTGAAAAATTCTCTACGACATTATTAAATTAAATTTGTTATGACCAATCTGATGATTAATATGTTTGGTCATATCCTTTATTGTCAATGTCCATTTTGAAGGAAGTAAATCACATCACTATGTATCTGAAAAAAAAACTCTGAGATTGATAAAAATCGGACTCACTGGGTGATTTAAAAAAATCAAACTCAATATGGGATTTATTAAAATCAGATTCACTATCGGATTAATAAAAATCCAAAAAAATGTGGGGTTGATAAAAATTAGACTCACTGCCGGATTGATAGAAATCATTGTAGACGCCGGAAAAGTCTGTTTCTCCTCAAATGAAGTTCCGGATGAGGAAAGCGAGGTCATATTTGGAGTCAGAAGCACGTTTCGGAAGGCCCGAAGACCTTGCGCGAAATTTCAGAGGCCCACGCGCAATATTGGCTATGTGCGCGTAATCCTTCTGGGATTCGCGCAATGGGCCGAGTCGGCGCGTAATTTTCCGCGCCCGACGCCCGTGCGCGGCCCTGAAGCGGGCCGGGCCCCTATTCCGCGCCCGCGCCGAATTGCGCACCCGCGATCTGAATTGCACGCCCGGGGTTGCCTATAAATACAAGGCGACCCCCAACGTTTTGAAGGTTGCCAGAATTCGAAGGGTCGCTCGTGCGCGCAATCCCGCCCCCTCCGCGCGCAATGCCGATCATCAGGTAACCTCCTTTATTTCGCGCAAACAAGCCCCGGGGTTCGCCTTTGTGCGTAGCCCCTTTGGCTTCTTTCCTTTGACCAACTCCTCACACAAAGGCCTTCGCGCGCAAAAGAAGCCTCTTGCACGCAATTGCCCCCCGGGTGCGCGCAATCCAGCCCGATTGCGCACACCCCCCTTACTAAGTGGTCGTTCGTTAAAGAATGGGCCGTTGCCCCCGAGCGCTATCAGAGGCCCGGTGCGCGCAATCTCTATCTTCCGCACGCAAAGCGCGGGCCCAATTGCGCGCCAGCCCGCCCAATTGCGCGCCGATCTGCGGTATTGCGCACCAAACTCCTCTTTTGCGCGCAAACCGCCAAGGGTCGCCCCCTTTGACCCCCCTGAGGGTACCCGCCTACGTGGCGCCCGATGACCTTCATCCCGGGTGCCCGCACCGTACGTTGTCTTCCCGTGCGGCCCTCCAGGCTCGCGCGAAGTGACATGGACCCATTGGCGGCACCACCACGTCCGAGCTACAAGACGTTAAACTGTTCAGCATTCGTCCGCGCTGCAGGACGTTAAACTGCCAAGCAACCATCATCCGCACTGCAAGACGTTAAACTGCCAAGCATCGCTCGTCCGCGCTGCAGGACGTTAAACTGCCAAGCATCCCTCGTCCGCGCTGCAGGACGTTAAACTACCAAGCATCCATCGTCCACGCTGCAGGACGTTAAACTGCCAAGCATCCATCGTCCTGCAGGACGCTAAACTGCACCTCGTCCAAGCTGCACGACGTTAAACTGCCTATCATATGGGCCTCCTCAAGGTGTAAGCTTCAAACCCCATTGTACTCAACACAGGACGTTAAACTGTACTTCATCCGGCAAGACGTTAAACCGTCCGCTTCGTCCTCAACACACGACGTTAAACTGTACTTCGTCCGGCAAGACGTTAAACCGTCCGCTTCACCCGATCTCGTGCCTCGCACGCAGGGTCCCCCCCCGGTTTGGATGTGGCCCCCACCCGCTCGTCTCTATAGGGACGTCGAGATTGCCCCTCATTAGGGACGATTTATTGGAGTGGCCTTCGTCCACGGGGGTTGGGTATTACAAACCCCTAGTTTCTTGTGGGGGACTGCACATGTGTATCTCCGTTGTTCTTCCCCACTGCCGAAGCCAGTAGGGGGCATGAATGAACTACGTGGACTTTGATCCCTGTCTCCTAAACAGGGTACGTAGGAAGACTCCCTGAGGTTCAAGCCCACCACCTTGTCGTCCCGGTCGTATTCACGCAGGTTCGTCCATCAGTGGACCCCTCCCGGGTTCACATTCGCGTGGATTCACCTATGAATCCGCCCTTGTGGGGGACTGCACGTGTGTATCTCCATTTTGCTTCCCCACTGCCGAAGCCAATAGAGGGCGTGACAGGGATCGAGGTGTCTTTCACCTTCGGCCCAAGTCCCTCTCCAACTGAGATTTGCCGCATATGGGCCTCCTTAGAGTGTAAGCCCCAAACACCATTTTCCAGCATGACGTGAAACTGTGATCCACCCGGCCATTCCATCCCCCTTCGTGCGAGGTGGTTCAGTTCAATCCTCCGCCCGGCAGCCTCGACCTCCCCGTGAGTCAGCTTGCCATCGTCCAGTATGACGTTAAACTGTATATCCGAACTACGCTGACTTTGATCTGCGCTAACGCGCGCTACGTAGGAAGCCTCTACGGGGTCCAAGCTCTTCACTCCATCATCCATCCTGATCCTTACCCGGGCCGCCACATCCCGGTGGGGTCATGACATTTCATTCTACTCCACATCACTTGGGAAGCCGCCCATGTGCTGGCCCAGCGTCGGAGGTTCCCCGCAAGGGGTTCTGTCATTTGATCCACTCCTCATGTTGATCAGTCTGATGTCGTCCCCGCTAGATGTTAAACTCGCGGCATACCCCAAGTTAAACATGGGAAGCTGAGGAAAACCTCATGTAACGCAGTTCCCCGCACCCAGCGCGGGATGCCTCAGGCCATCACGCCTTCGAGAAGCCCTATTAGGGACGGAAGGCAGACATGCAGAGCCGCAGTGTTAAGACACGTCCCCAACACCCAGAGCTACTCGGTCTCCTCACCGTAGGTTGCTGCCCCGACCAGACTCCTTGGAGCGTCTGGGCGGAAGCAGCGTAATTAACCGGTGTCCATGAAGATATGGCGCCGGGAACGAGATTCACGAACATTCTTAAATCTATGAGGGAGACCCAGAGTAGGCGACGAGTTCCGAAGAGACGTCCACGGAAGGAGGAGCCGACGTCCCATCATCCCGGTTTCAATCAAGGAGCAGACGTCCCTGAATAAGGGACGGGTGCTGCCCGCCTTTGGAAAGCGGGAATGTGGGGCCACAAGCCGCGCTCCCATCCCCTCAGGTCGATGGGCGCATGCGTGAACGCGTCCTGGCAGAACAGCTTCGGAACAGAAACCCGACGCACATCCGCACCGAAACAGAAAATGGTGAACCCGACGTGAATCTCTTCTCCTCAATACGAAGACCGATGGCTTTCAGAGGTGTTGGAAGAGTAGCATGTTGCCCGGCCGAGCATTCAGCACCGGGGCACGGAACCCGCCAGGGGCTGGGGAAGGGAAATCGGACACTCCGTCTCACGACGTCGATGGCCTGGTTTCCCCCCACGGAAGGCGTCGTGGCACTAATGATTGGTTGTCGATTCCTTTACCTATCAGTATTAATGGGTTCTTCTCCCTTCTTTGAGGAATCAGGTCACCCAATCCAGTGCCCGATCGCCGCCCGCCCACTGGCGCAGGGGTATGGGAAACACCGACGCGGCTACTCCGCGCGGTCCCGCCCGTTCCACAGCCGTCCCAGCAGCCGCAACTGCGGGGCAACCACGCTCTCTCTCCCCCTCGGAGGTCATCCAGAGAAGGGTGATCAACAAATTGGTGCAGAGATATGAGGAAGAGGGAGTCATCCCCACCAGGGACATGGCTCGCCTAGACCTTGAGGAAGCTGCACCTCTCCACCAACGCCGCCCCTAAGGGCCGCGCAGGGAGGCACCGCTGCCTACCTCGACGTCCAACCGCTTCGGGAGTTTATCCCCGGAACGCTCTGACAGCTCCCTCCCCTATGCGGATGAGGTGGAGGATGTCCGGGACCACCCTATCCGAGATTCGCTCCAGGGATCCGCGATAAGGGCTCCTGCCAGGCCACGTCGACATCGCCGCCAGGCTTCTCAAGTCGAAGAACAGGCACTCCACCTGCCTGCGCCGCTAATCCTGACTCGTCTGTGCCGACACCAACGTCGGGCACGAGCGGAAGAGGATGCCCACCTTGGGGCCCTAGCAACAGCGGTCGCATTGGCCCAAGCCACTGCTGGCTCCAGTCACCAGGCCCATGTGCATCCTGAGCTGGGGCACTTCTATGCCCGACCTGGATCGAGGCCCCGACCGCCCCAAAGGCAGGTTGGGTTGACTCTCCCGGTTGCTGGTACAGGCAATAGCCACCGCGGACCACCTCGGGGTAGCGCTATTCACCAGCAGGGTCTACTCCGTGTGGCCGATCCAAGAGGCATGGGTTATCCCACCTTCCGATCCCGGCCCGGAGGCCTGCCCGGAATCATCTCTCCCCGCGTCCCCTTTGATATCTGTCCCGGTGCTCCTCGCACCTTGGTTTCCAGTCCTCTTGGCCTCAGCACCGGTGCGGCTAGAGGACGCCAGGACAGAGATCAGCCATGCCCCGAAGAACCACCTAGGGGCAGGAAGGCGAGGCGTCGACGTCGAGAGAGGAATGTTAGGTAATTCTGGACAGAGATCCGACCGGTTCGTTTCTCTGATACAGAGGCGGAGTATGATTCAGCGACGGAGCCCTCCCCCCGATCCCGCCAGTTAGGGGCAGGGGTAGGAATGCGGCACGTCAGCCTCGTACTCCCCGATAGCGAGATCGATGTGATCCCCGCTTCTCTCCGAAGGTATATCCGGAGTAGCGAGGGCCTGGTACACCCCCAAGGATCAAGCTTGCGGTTGGTACCAGCCCCTCCGGAAGCGCCTTCTTCCTCGATCGGAGAAGCCGGAGACCTTTTCTAGGGACCGACGGTCGAGCCACGATCTAGTGCACCCTCGGCGAGCACCGACGCTACGGCAGGATGTTCGCTCGTCGGCCCGTCATATCATGATGTGGTAGCTGGGGCACCGCAACCCTCAGAGGGCGGCCCGGGATATGGAGGCCAATCGGCCTGCTCGCCGTATTCACCGCCGGCCAGCCCGCCGACCCAGCGGCCCGCCTCGGCACCACTGCCGGTTCCCCGTCCATTCTCAGTCGCTGAAGGGGACCAAGAAGACCTGGGTCCCGAGTTTGAGTCGTGGAGCTTCTGGACCGTCCTTGCAGAGGGCCACTTCCCTGAGATGTTTTGGCCAGTCGCAGGACTGGACTTCGATGCACCAGAATCGCTCACCCCAGATGAGTTCGAATGCTTCCGCCGAACTCTCCGAGAGACTCACTCCCGTATTCACCGCCTACAAATGCCATATCCCGTGAGTCAAGCACACCTGGAGAATATTGGTGAGCAGTGCCGTCAGATTGACCTGGCCACGCTCCCCGCGGTTCGGCACCCCGGGTCATTTGGGCACCACGAGGCCCTCCAACAACGATGCGTTGAGTGTTTTCATGTACTCCGCAAGGTTATCGAGGAAGACACCCCCCACGTGTATATCCGTGGATGGGGGGAGTACAATTCCCTACGCTTCATTGCGATTCACCGACAACCCGACTCACTGGGTGGCCCTGAGGGTACATCCCCAGGGACGGAAACGGTCAATGTGGTTGACCTGTCGGGAGAGGGGAACGGCTTGGAACTTCTCGACGGGGGCTCTCCCCCCGAAGACAAGACGTCGTTGGATCCATCGGTGAGAGTCACTCGTCGCCAGTGGAACCTCCTGGGTCTCCCCACACCCACTGAAGCACTGACGTTGAGCCGAAACGTCAGCAAAGGTAAAGAGCACGGCGGGGCTATAAACCCCGCCGACCCATCTACCTCCATACAGAGGGCAGATGAGGATCCCGAGAAGGCCACGCTACGTCAACAGCTCGCCGAGCAGAAGAATCTAGTTGACCAGCTCCTCGCCGAGCACGCTGAAGAGCGGAGGCCTGACTACGGTGATCCTAGGCCGGGACAGCAGGGACAGGAACAACCACTCCTCGACGAGACCCTCCCGGGCAACCGTGATTATGCCGTGTTTGCCGAGAGGGGAGAGGCCATTGCCTATGGCAAGAGGGCACGGTATGTTTCACCACACCCTCCCGAACGGTGTGACTACCTGAGAGACCCCGCTCGGATTCCTCCCGCTGCCCCGAGGGCCGCTCCGCCCGCCATCCCATGAGCTGCCGAGTTCGACGACCCGGTCGATGACCCGATTGAAGAGCCATGCAATGCGCTCGTGGTTAGAGATCCTCGCCAGGATTGGAATCCATATCTGGATGATCCGATGGCGGCACTCATCGCCCGCTTGGAAGCCTTGGAGACTAGGCAAGTGGCGATCCCACCGGACGGCAAGCCGTACCCAGCATGGGTGGATGACATGCCGGCACCTCCGGGATTCGGTAACCCCACTTTCGCCCCCTTCAATGGGACTGGAGATCCGCCACAACATTTGGCCCATTTCAACTCGACGTGCGGGCCTATGTTGGGAACTCTAGCGCAGCAGGAGGCCGCTAAGCTTCGCTGCTTTGTCCAGACACTAGAAGGGCCAGCATTTGTCTGGTACAGCCAGCTCCCCGTCGGGTCGATAACTAGCTGGGAGGACCTTCGTAGATAGTTCCTCTACCAGTTCAGTTCCACGACCCAGAAGACGAGTATCGCAGACCTCTTCAAGTGCAAGCAAAGGCCTGATGAGCAAGTCGCGGATTTCGTCGCCCGATGGAAGGGTCTCACGTATTCCCTTGACATGCCATTGACTCAGGAGCAGTTGCTGACAATGTGCGTCAGGAATGTCAAGACTGAGCTGGTCCCTTCCTTGATCACTCAGAATTACCCCGGAGGGTTCAAGGACTTCTTAGACAAAGCTCAACGTCTTGAGGAAGCCCTGCAACAGGCCAGTCAGGAACGCCCGCTGCCTCCTATGATCCCTGCAAGGAGAGTCTGCTGGGCTGAGCCCGCTACTGTTTCCCAGTTAGAGGCCCCTAGGCAGTTGGAGCTGCTGCCAGTGAGGCCAGCTCCACAGCCTCACAGGAATCCACCTCCACGGGCTCAGTTCCCGACCCAGCAGCGGCATCCCCAGAACCGGTCAGCCCCTCCGCGTAATGTACCGCCACAACCCAGGAGAGATAATCAGGGTCCACCTCCTCGAGAGGCCCCTCCAGCCCCTCGTCAAGACCACGCTCCCAGGGCCCCGCGATACCTGACTTACTCATTTCAAGAGGATCAGGTCCCCGGTTATTTCCGGACCACCCTGGAGCAGAGGATTGTGTGACTGCCTGAGTGTTGGAGGCCAGAGGAGGCACATCTCATGGATAACCCCCGCTACAGCCCTTACCATCGGGCCCTGGGGCACACCATCCGGCGGTGCTACGTGTTTAAGGACTGGCTCCAAGACTAGATTAACAACAATGTAATCAGGTTGGGCCCAGCTCAAGCACAAGTGGCGGGTGTGTTCATGAGATCAGATGACGATAGTGGCGACGAGGACGAATGGCAGCTGGTCTCCGACCGCGGATCCCAGAAGTATCATGACTGGATGGCCCGCAAGACGATCATTCACGCCCATGGAATCATCCTTGCGCGCTTGAATCAGCCAGAGCCCACAGAATCTGCGGGTGCTCCTTCGGCATCGTCGTCCCAGCCTGCCTCTTCCGAGAAGAGCAAACAGCGGCGGCGCAAGAAGGAAGTGCGCGCCCCACCAGTTCCGCCGCTATCCCGCACTCTCGGTGATTTCATGCCCCCGGAGATGGGGGTCCCTCCCCGGATCCGCCCGGTGATGATTGATTCGTCCAATGACAGTGTTGGGTACGCTTCGGTTAATACTATCGAGCTGGTAAATCCCTTTTCGGTTCCCGACGTTGAAGAACACCAGGTGGACCTCCCTAGTGTCCCCGGTCGTCGCCACCGTCAGAGGAACCTCAACAACAGGAGTCGCTGGGGCACGGCAGTTGGTACCTCCAGCCATGCTGTGCATGCTAGTGAGACTAGGCAGCAGGCTCAAAACCGAGCTCAGCACGCGCAGACCCCCCATTCGGGGATGACGGATTCGCCTCCGCCACTGTTTGTGGTGTGGGACCAGGCAGAACCGCCTCAGCCGCGCCGCGACCAGCTCCGTCCTGCCACGAGTCCATCCCGGCCTCCTGGACCCAGTACGGTGACCACTTCCCGGGCTTCAACCAGTGAACAGTGATATGCGCCAAACACCAGTCGGCCGCCGGTCCAACCGGAAAGGCCCATCATGCCTCCGACCGCAGAGCAACCTCCTGCAACCAGGGGCTCGTGCTTGGAAAGAAAGTATGATTTCCTGAAGCACTTGGCCGAAATCCCAGCAAGGCTCTCCATCCTTGAGGCTCTGCGCCTGTCACCTGAGATGCGCGAGGCGCTCGCTGAAGCCTTGAACAGCCCCCTCCAGTTTGAGACCGAGGTTGCGGCTGCAGAGGCCTTTCACGCCGAAGCGATTGAGAATGCCGAATGTTAGGAAGTTATCTCGTTCTCTGGTAGGGATGAAGACCCTCTTATACAGGGGCACATTCGGCCACTGTATGTTACTGGCCAGTTCAATGGCCTTGAAGTCCGGCGCTGTCTTGTCGACACGGGGTCCGGGATTAACCTGATTCCAACTCGGACGCTCTGGAGATTGGGGTTGTCTGAGGATGACTTGATTCCCTCCGACCTCAGGATCCAGGGGTACGACCGCACCGAGCAAACTCCTGACGGCAAGATACGTTTGAAGACCCAGTTCGGTGAGCTGGTTACCGACACTGAATTCATGGTAGTCTCTCAGGACTCTGCGTATAACGCATTGATGGGCTGGCCATGGCTCCACCTTCATGCGGCAGTTCCCTCATCATACCACCAATGCCTTAAATACTCCCTTAATGGTCAAGTAGGCGTGCTTCAGGGAGATGCCTCTCCTTTTGCCTCATGTGAAGCCCGCTATCTGGATGCGGACTATTACAAGAGCAAGGATAAGCAGATCCTGACAGGTGAGGTTGAGCCTGTCGCTGTCGCATGTGATCCCTGGGCAAGTTTGGATGATGCTTACGTCCTCCCGATCCATCGGTTTGACGTAGCCATGGTCTTGACGGCCTGTGAGTCTCTTGATGAGATGACCACGACCGCCCATGCCAGCACCAGCGGCCTAGCAGGATCTGGTAGCCCCAATGCAGTTTCCAACGCAGTCTCTCCTGTGGACGATCCCTCCCCGAGTGGAGAGGACGTGGAAGATGCACCCCCAGCCTTTGAGGAGGGCGTCTCCGCCACGGTCGATGAGTTAGTACAGGTGAACCTTGGAACCGAGGCAGATCCAAGACCCACATTGGTCAGTGCCGCCATGCCCTCTGAGGAGTGGCAGCAGTACGTGGACTTCCTCAGACAGCACCGTGATGTGTTCGCTTGGGGCTATGACGAGATGCCGTGGCAAGATCCTCAGGTAGTTGTCCACCGCCTTGGTCTCCCGGCGAACCATCGCGGGTTCAAGCAGCCTCCCATGAAGATGCACCCATTCCACGGTTCCATGGTTGAGGCCGAAGTTGACAAGCATATCAAAGCCAACTTCGTGAAGAAAGTTAAGTACCCCAGATGGCTGGCCAACATTGTGCCGGTCAGGAAGAAGAACGGGCAGATCAGAGTCTGTATCGACTTCCGCGATCTCAACCGCCACTGTCCGAGGGATGATTTTCCCCTTCCGGTGACAGAGCTGTTGATTGATGCCACGGCAGGGTTCCAAGCCCTCTCCTTCATGGATGGATACTCCGGATACAACCAAATCCGGATGGCCCCTGAGGATGAGGAGTTCACTCCATTCAGGGCCCCCCAAGGTATATTTTGTTACCAGGTCATGCCCTTCAGCCTGAAGAATGCAGGTGCCAACTATCAACGGGCGATGCACCGCATATTCAAGCCAATCCTCGGCACACTGGTTGAATGCTACGTAGACGACTTGGTGGTCAAATCGCGCCAGCGTCAGGACCATCTCAAAGATCTTGAGAAAGTGTTCGGCTTCCTCCGGTCTCGCCGCTTGAAGATGAACCCGTTGAAGTATGCCTTCGGGGTCACCTCCGGGAAGTTTCTTGGCTTTGTGGTAAGATACTGGGGTATTGAGATCGACCCAGAGAAGATCAGGGCGATTAGCCAGATGCCTCCCCCAGGTAGCATTCGAGAACTGCAAGGGTTCCAAGGACACTTAGCCTATATACGCCGATTCATCGCGAATCTGGCCGGCAAGTGTAAGCCCTTTTCTCGGCTCATGAAGAAAGGTGCCACCTATGTATGGGATAAGGAGTGTCAGACCGTTTCCGAGGAAATCAAGCAGTACCTGCTTCAACCTCCGGTTCTGATGCCGCCTGTATCCGGGAAGCCGCTGGTCCTTTATGTGACTGCCCTGGAACGGTCCCTTGGTGCCCTTCTCGCCCAGAAGAACAACGAGGGAACAGAGTATAGCCTCTATTACCTCAGTCGCATTCTCCTCGATGCGGAAGTTAGGTATTCCCCCATTGAGAAGAGCTGCATGGCGCTCGTATTTTCCGTACAGAAATTACGGCACTACTTGCAGCACCACGAGGTACAGTTGGTTTCTCGGGTAGACCCGTTGAAATATATCCTGAGCCGGCCTATGTTGACTGGCCATCTAGCGCGGTGGGCTGTGATTCTTCAGAAGTTCGACATCAGGTATGTGTCTCAGAAGGCCATCAAAGGGCAAGTATTGGCGGACTTTCTGGCTGCTCACCCGACCTCCGCGGATCAGCCGCTGGATCTAGGCTTTCCTGATGAGGCCGTTCTCTCGGTCGATCATGCTGATCCATGCTGGAAGATGCACTTTGACGGTGCCTCTCGGAGCCCCACCGGTAGAAGACTCGATAATCCTAAGCTCAACAGAGTGGGCTTGGGTATCATCTTCATTACCCCGGAGCAAGCTGTGCTGCCATACTCTTTCCTGTTGTCATAGGGTTGTACCAACAATGAGGCGGAATACCATGCCCTCATCACTGGCCTCTAGTTAGCTCTCTAGATCGACGTGCCCCATCTGTGTGTGAAAGGGGACTCTGAGCTGGTCGTTAAGCAGATCAATGGCGACTATGTTGTCAGGAAGCCGGAACTTGTGCCATTGCTGGAGTTCACCCTCCTCCTGATGGCCCAGTTCCCTTATCGTCCAGAAATTGTCCATATTCCCAGGTCACAGAACGGTCTAGCAGATGCTTTGGCCAGCCTTGCTGCGTCACTCGCAGAGCCTGAACAGGACAACCTGATCATCCGCGTGACGCACCGCAGGCTCATCGCTCACGTTATCCCGGAGGGAGATCGCGGCCCATCGGTAAGTAATCTCACCATGGTTTCCCCTGTGCCTGGAGCCCCGAGTACCACAGATATGGCAGTCGAACCAGCCCCTGATTGGAGGACGCCTTTGGTTCCAACATGGCATTCTCCCGTCGGATCGGTCCGAGCGCGAGCGAGTTCGACGCAGCGCATCGCAGTTTGTCCTCTAGAGCAGTCCTGGCCTGGAGCAGATCCTCTATAGACGCAGGTTTCATGGTGTTCTCCTCCGTTTCCTTCAGGGAGTTGAGATCACACGAGTCATGAAAGAGGTTCATGCTGGTTCATGTGGTGCCCACCAGACAAGGCCGAAGCTGTCCCACCAGATTCGGAGGATGGGATACTTCTAGCCCTCCATGATCCATGACTGCATCGAGTATTCCAGGAAGTGCCATGTGTGCCAGGTTCATGCGAACTTTGTGCATAGGCCGCCGGAGCCTCTCCATACCACCAGGTATTCTTGGCCCTTTGCAGTCTCGGGGATGGACGTTGTGGGACCTTACCTGCTGGCGACGGCTCGCCAGTGCCGGTTCATTCTGACCGCCACGGACTTCTTCTTCAAATGGACAGAGGCGATTCCGCTCAGAGAGGTCAAATCCTATTCTATCGCTGACTTCATGACCTCCAACATCACTTATCTATTTGGAGTGCCTCACGCTATCCTCACGGATAACAGAGCCAATTTCCGAGCAGCCAAGTTGAAGAAGTTGTACGCCAAGTACAACATTCGCTCGAACCATACATCTCGCTATCATGCGCAGGCAAATGGACAGATTGAGGCGTTTAACAAAACCCTCTCTAACATTCTGCAAAAGATGGTTGGTCAGAACAAGAAGAGTTGGCCGGACAAGCTCCCCAATGCCCTCTGGGCTTATCGGACGACGACTCGCAATTCCACCCAGATGACCCCTTATTCCCTGGTGTATGGAGTTGAGGCCGTCCTGCCCATCGAGATCCAGTTACCGTCCTTGCGAACTGCGGTCTACGACCAGAAAGCGCCGGACACAGCTGCTGAAGCCCGTCTAGTCGAGTTGGAAGCACTGGATGAGAATAGGCTTCGCGCTTTGCACAACTTGGAGAGGCATCAAAGCAGAATGGCTCGAGCTTTCAATAAGAAGGTTCGCCTCCGCTCCTTCCTGCAAGGTGACCTAGTACTGGCCCTAAGAGCACCAATGATCCCCGGCAGGAAGCCGCCCAAGTTGGAGCCCAAGTGGGAGGGACCTTTTGTCGTCCACAAGGTCTATCCCAATGGCGTGTACTCCCTAGAGACTATGGATGGTGAGCGTGTCACTCCTCCCACCAACACTAGGTTCCTCAAGCAGTACTTTGCCTAACTGCACATCGTCCAACATGACGTTAAACTGTACTTTGTCCAACATGACGTTAAACTGTACTTCGTCCAACATGACGTTAAACTGTACTTCTTCCAACATGACGTTAAACTGTACTTCGTCCCACATGACGTTAAACTGCACTTCGTCCCGCATGACGTTAAACTGCACTTTTTCCCGCATGATGTTAAACTGCACTTCGTCCCGCATGACGTTAAACTGCCTCTCAAGAACTACGTACGGCTTGATTCCCATCCTTATGGTATATGTAGGACCGCCTGGACGTTTTTGTTCCAGGTCCAGCCCCGTCTCTTGGCTGATCACGGGGATCTGCCGTCTTTTGGTTGCTCTCAAGGTGAGTCCTCCTACCCTTTCCGGTGATCTGTTAGCATGTTTTGGGGTACTCCGGTCTATGACCTGTAGTGTCGGATCCAATCCCGACAAGTCCTGTGTTACTTGTCAGGCCTCACGCTTCCTCTTGTTCGGGCCTTCACTCAAAGGGATCCTCATTAGCGGTTTGGATGCGATGCCTTATTGCTCTCCTACCGCTCCCGGTCGACTTACCGGCGGGTCCTGGGCAGCAAATCGATATGAATCCTGCGCTTGAGCGGTTGATGCTCGTTTTCTTGCATCATCCAAGGCTGACGTGATCGGATGTTGTGTTGCGAATATGGTCAGCAACATCCTTGATCGCCATGTCAACTCATTCAGGCTCTGAACATTGGTTGCACAGTCCTTATCACACTCCGCCTCAGTGCGTTGTAGTGGAAACTCGACACTCTCTCTTCATAATGACCCTCAGTACACCTCTACACGTTAGGTAGGACAACCAGGGTAATGGTGTCTTTCGAGGCTCCCACGATATGAGCACAAATGATATATGCTAATGTCCTCTCTAAGGGCCATTTGCAGCTTGACCCTCGTCCCCATGAGGAGGAAGGAGTCGCCCGAACAATCGCGTTCTGGGCCCAGCATAGCTGGAGGCTAGCATCTCTGCCCCTTGGTTGATAGACATATGCAGGCCCCTATCCCAGGATCCTTCTCCTGGAATTGTGTGTGACCGCAGGGCTGGGATGTGTCCCCACCTCCGCTAGGTCCTCCGTATCGCAATAAGAGGATTCCTCCATGGTCCGAGCCACACGACCTTAAACTGTGTTGCCTGGTCTTACCACACGACGGTAAACTGTGATCGTATTGGCCGCCCGATGAGAAACGACACTTCATCGTGATGTTCTTCTCAGGGGACACTCACGTTGGGTGCTGGTTAATAACCACGCCATTTATCAATGTCTTTAATGGCTTGATTATTGTGGCGACGCCAGAGATTTCTTAATCACAGGCAGGTCGCTGCACAAAGAAAACCATCCACCTTTATGGACAAACAAGAAATATCAAATACCGCTTCTTCTGGGTGCGAGGGCCAGACCCGCACCCCTCCCTGCGCTGGTGCCCGATTGTGTTGTGCCACGCTTCAAGAACTACGTGTGTCTTGATTCCCATCCTTATGGGATACGTAGGAACGCCCGGATGTTTGAAACTTCGGGTCCAGCCCCCCACCTCTTAAATATTCCCCCTTCTCTTGGGAATCTGCTGCCTTCGGGTCACCCTCAAGGCATGTCCCTCGACCCCTTGTAGTGGTCCACCGGTGTCAAGAGTACTCTGGTCTATTTCCAGGAGGGTCAGGTTCAGCATGGTCAGGTTCCTTCCAGTTTTCAGGCTTCATGCTCCCCTTCATTCGGACCCATCACCTACGCCCTGGGTGGAACGCCCCGTGAGCGGTCTGGATACAATGCCTCAGTGCTTTCCCACCGATCCGGGCTGGTTCCCCCAAGGGCCTTGGGCATCAAATCGATATGAATCCTGCGCTTGAGCGGTTGATTCTCGTTTGCTGCCTCATTCCATCAACGGTCAGTGCGATATTGATGCTGCTTTTCCTCCACGGTCGGCAGTACTCCCATATCGTTACGCCGTTTCCCCCAGTCCTTGAGTGAATGGCCGCATGATTCACATTACGTTTTCCACCCCCCATTCTGACCAGGCAAAATCTCGGCACTCTTGACACTATCCCTCAGTGCATCTTCGCATATCCAGGGGATAGGACCACGATGTGGCTTACTTTGAGGTTCCTATGGTCTGAGCTCTAAGACCTTAAACTAAGATCTGCCTCTATGGTCCGAGCTCTAAGACCTTAAACTAAGATCTTCCCCTAAGGTCCGAGCTCTACGACCGTAAAATAAGATCTCCCTAATCGGGGTTCTACGTCCCGCATGACGTTAAAACTGCACTTCCAGAACTACGTGTGGCTTGATCTCCAGCCTGATGGAGTACGTAGGAACACCCGGGCATCTCGACTCGGGTCCAGCCTCAGGGATCGCTATGTTCTGCCCCTCCTCGTCGCCGACCGTCTGGCCTGGCTTCTGGTAGAGTGGTGATGTTGTGATATTCTCCCTGATTCAGCTCGGGATGCCCCATTGTAATGATGGGAAGCGACAGTTTCCTCGTCAAAGAGGTTCTGTCTGAGAATTTGGGTGATTCACGGCTAGATTGGTGCATCCGCCTAATACGCTTTCCCCACGGTGGCACAATTTTGGGAGTGTTAGATTTTGTCCGAACAAATCATCACTTCGCCCCACGCTTTGCATGCTCTTTTGATCTGGATTTCAACCCTTATGTCTGAAGGAACCCCCAAAGCGGTATTGATGATGACATGTGATCCGCCTCCTGCAACATGAATGATGACCTTTGGTCTGTCTATTGCAGTAGTATGGTCGATTGATCCATTTTCCGCTTGCCGTCCTGGGCATTCCTGGAAGACTGACCGTCGTGGATTTCTGAATTCGGGACACGCGATTCACCCTTTTTCATCTCCCTATGTTCGGATAAAATCTCAACACCCCTAGCGTTGTCCCGCTCGTGTGTCGGAACAAGTTAGGGGGATGGTACATTGATTAGGTCTGAGGTCTCCTTTCCTTGGAATGACCTCCCTCTTTTCCTTAGAAATCCAGGCCCAATTGTGGATGCCTGAAGCTTGGTTAACGCTCCCGCAAGACAATGAATTGTGGTTGAGCACGTTAAACCAAATGATGCAGATAAATATGTTGATTCGTACAAATGGATCGAAGTATTCAGTAGCAGAAGCAAAATGTTCTGGGAATGGCAAAAACAAATCCCCTAGGGATTAGCGTGCTGAATGGATCTTTCCAACACCGCTACCCTTTGGCTGGCGGCCTCCAGAGCTGCTTCTCGCTCTCTGCATGCCCTCTCTTCGTCGGCGGTCGCAGCGCGCAGCTCGCCGATCCTGGCCTATGCACGCTCCCGCTCGACTTGAAGTGTGACCATCTGGTGGCCCGCCTCCCTCAGCTGTGCCTGGGTGTCATCCAGCTGGGCCGTCAATTGCTCCATAAGCTCAGTGCACGCTGCGACGAAGGCCTCCTTCTCTTCCGCCTTCCCTTCGAGGCACCAGACTTCTTGCTCCGCCACGAGGAGCGCCCGCGTGTTCTCCGACATGTCCCGACATTGTGCGACGTCGGCATGCCGGTGGCTCTCGCGCATCTTTTCGGCCATGAAATCACGGACCGTCAGATGGAGGTGTCGAGCATCAGCTCCCCCGGCACACAGGAATCACATCCAGGTTTGAAGCGATCCCATGCGCCCCAGCCACTCCGATGGGGGTCGCTTGAGGAAGCACTGGATGCACTTCCACCCCCTGCGGCGCGTTATCCGGCTCTCCTCGACCGTCTCCGAGTCCGAGTCGTCCATCTCCTCGGGGTCGGCAGGCCGGTAGGCAGGGAAGGCGGCCAGCGGGTCTGCTGCAGGGTCCGCCCCTGGGATGTCCTCACAGGGGATAGGTTCCCCAACATCTGGGCGACCATCTTCTCTCGCCCAAGCGGCGTTGACACCCTCGTCAGCCCCCGACCTCTCTCCAATGGCAGCACCGCCGGCGTCCGTTGCCCCCTGATCAGCAGTTGGTGGGGCCGTCTCGGTGTGAGAAGTCTGTTCCGGATAAGGCGGCATGTCTGCCACTGGTCCACTCGTGGATGGCCTGGGTTCAACAGCCCGACGAGCCTCCAGTATTGAGATCACTGCGCAAGGCATGCCGTGGTTAGTCACGGATCGTCAACGGCAAGCACCAGCAGTAAAGTAAGAAGACTTACGGGAGTCCAGAGCGTCATCTTCCGCTGTCCCGGCCGCAGTAGAAGCAATTGCAGCAGGGGACACCTCAGCGCTTGTCAATTCAATAATAGGTGTCTGGCCCCCGCCCTGTCCTGCTGGGCCTCTCCTACTCCTGCTGAGGATGCCTGACCAACATCCGTGCACTCCTGAGGAAGATGACGAAATGGGTTAGATGCTGCATAAGAGACTGGACGAAGCAGGTTGAGTAGGGATAGAAGCGGACCTCGAGGAGCTCAGTGATCTCGATATTGTCAGAGCCGGCCACCTCGCCGCTCTCCCGTGGGCTCCCCGGATGGGACCTTCCCTCAGAGCCTTCATCCTCCCTCGTCTCCTCCTCTTCCTCGGAGTCATCGTTACTATCACCTTCATCCGGTGGCATCTGTTCTGGAGCAGGCTCTAGACCGAAAATCACCTTCACCAGATGGGACGGCTCCGCACGCTGACCACGTTGGCACGCGTACTCGTCCATGGCCGTCAGATACGCATACTGCCGGTGGAAGTTCACCCTGTCGGCGACCTGAATGCGCCCGACCTCTGGCAGATGGATTCCTTCTCTGACTATCTTTTGCCAGATGGTTTCGGTCCCCAGCGACTGCCGCAGGGTCATCCAGGCCGACCACAACGCTGGGAAGACTGCATCGTGGGAGGGTTCGAGCAGACGCCTTATCTGCTTCCTGGGCCGCTCCCCGACCACCGCATGTACCCCCTCTCTTGGCGCTGAGGCCGTGGCGGCAGTCTGCGATGTGCCCTCCGCCGAAGTCCCTGCCCGCGCCGGCTCCGCTGCTTGGCGCACATCCGTTCTCCCCCGCGTAACGGCGCATCGCATCCTTCCTTGACGCCCGGTTTCCGCAAGGGTGACCTCGAGCCGCCGAACTGGTTTTCGTAGAAGCCCCTCGGGGTACGCGATGGCCCAGTGATCGGCGTACTCGGTTTCCAAGCCTGGGTCGACCCCGGTAGGAGGGAGAGTGATGACATCGCCAGAGCCGAAAGCGGCAAACATTAACCACATCTGGCGAAGGTCGCAAGGGTTCGTCTCCTCCCGGACAGCAGTGAATACCCTCTTCAGCATCCGTTGAAGGCACCTGAACTGCCTGGCGAACCGTGTTGGCACGTAGGGCTCGCAGATCACCTTCCCGTCGATCCGAGCCACGAGCACCCCGCCCCGCATGCTCAGGAAGTATTCGTGCTGCTCCAGCAGACCCTGCCCATTGTCGATCATCTGGCCAACGGGAGTGGGGAACGGGCTGAAGTTGAAATTGACGTGATTGCCAATCCGAATCCTCACGCCCTCCTCATTTAAGGTCATCGGAGCAACCCCCGCGATGTTCAGTCGGGAGGATCGCAGGCCGTTGCCCGGAGGAATGACGGCGTTTGGAAACGTGTACCCACCGAGGTGAGCAGCCACCCAGCCGTGGAAGAATTTAAAGGGCCCACAGACCCTTCATGGCGACCCCCTCGCGAGATGCGTCCCAGGAGGGCGTACAACTTAGCCAGCACTGGGACCTCGAGGTTGAATCTTTTGTTGGCGGCCATGGCGCCCGCCATCACCAGTGTTGCCGGGCGGACACCCATCCTCGCGTCCCGCACTGGCATGAGCCACCCACTCAGAAAGGTGGCCAGGAATGCCGCGTACCGGACATTTGGGTCCCGGGCCTCGATGACGCGGTACCCCCATGAGCCGTAGTCTCCCGTCTCCAGGACCCGCCAGTACGACCCATTCCGGCTCCTCTAAGCCGCGGTCGGGCACCGCTTCCCCCTACCTGGCATCTTGACCGCTGGGTCATGCTCCAAGAACTGGTCGAACCACTCCTTGTAGGGTATGTCCTTGTAGAAGTCCTTGACCCCGAGCCGCTCTGTAGCCAGGTCCAGTAGATGCCATGTCAGGATGGGAGTCCGTGACCTGTCGCCCCAGGTGTTCCTCGGAGGCAGGAACTCATCGTATTGGTAACCCTCCAGCGGGATACCTCTGATGCAGTGGATGTCCCAGAGACCGATGCTGACCTCCCCATGATGAAGATGGAAGGTGTTGGTATCCGGGGACCAGCGGGTGAACAGCTCTGGCCCGAGCTCGGGCTGCTGGTAGAAGTGGAACTGCGACGTCCACACCGCCTCAAACAGGCCGATGTACCGCAGTTCCTCCACGAAGTGATCACAGGTTTGGCGTACCCAGAACGCCCAGGCCCACTCACTGGTGATGTTTCCCCCAGACCTAAAGTCCCAGTCCTTCAGCCATCCCCTGGTGTCGTCGGTGACACTCTGGCGATACGTGCTCGAGTAGAGGGATGGAGAGTTCTCTGCAGTAGGCTGACTCCCGGTAATGGTTCGCATCCTCAGGTTCAGGACATAGAAATTTAAGTGCCTGGTCTCCCTGGCAGGATGCCCGTTGTTGGTGATGTTGTAGCGGGGAAGCTCGTCCTCCGAGTCACCCAGGTCCGTGGCGCATCAACCTCGAACCCCGGCACCGGAAACTCATCCAGGATGTCGTAGTTCCAGAGTGGCAGGTTGTCTGACAGCGGATACATCTTCTGGGCCTGCGTATGCAAATCGAACAAGGATTGATTGTTGAAAACAATCTCCTTGGCTCCGTAGACCTCCTCGTTCGCCGCCATCTCAGCTCTGCGAATGGCGGCATCCCCCTCACATGATTCGCGGCCATCTCAGAAGCTCCGGGAGTCGTGTGGGTTAAGGGATGAGGCGTGCGGAATCGGAGGAGGCTGGTGGAGAAATTTGGGAGTTGGCGCGCAATCCTAGTGGACGGCGCGCAATTGGGAAGTCCGTCGCGTAAAACCCCGGGTGTTCGCGCAAGACAAGCCGAAATCCGGATGGGTTTGCGCACCGAATGGGCGAATTTCGCGCCGTCAATGGCGATTTCGCGCATGAGAGCTTGGAAGCTTATCACGCGGAAAGCCTTTGTATGGCACGAGGGACCCAGGGCCCCTATTTATAGGTGAGGCCGGGTGTCCGCGCCACGCGGAAAGCGCTTTGCGCGACCACGGCAGCGAATTTCGCGCCCGACGCCCTTTTTGCGCGCCCAAGTCCCGCGCCGCCCAGGACTTCGGCATTCCGGCGTCTCCCTCGGAACCTGATAGTTGTGACCTCTCACCGATCAGATTCCGAGGGGGGGCTTTTGTAGACTCCGGAAAAGTCCGTTGCTCCTCAAACGAAGTTCCGGATGAGGAAAGCGAGGTCATATTTGGAGTCATAAGCACGTTTCGGAAGGCCCGAAGACCTTGCACGAAATTTCGGAGGCCCGCGCGCAATATTGGCTATGCGCGCGCAATCCTTCCGGGATTCGCGCAACGGGCCGAGTCGGCGCGTAATTTTCCGCGCCCGATGCCCGTGCGCGGCCCTGAAGCGCGTCGGGCCCCTATTCCGCGCCCGCGCCGAATTGCGCGCCCGCGATCCGAATTGCTCGCCCGGGGTTGCCTATAAATACAAGGAGACCCCCAACGTTTTGAAGGTTGCCAAAATTCGAAGGGTCGCTCATGCGTGCAATCCCGCCCCCTCCGCGCGCAATGTCGATCTTCAGGTAACCTCTTATATTTCACGCAAACAAGCCACGGGGTTCGCCTTCGCGCGCAACCCCTTTGGCTTATTTCCTTTGACCAACTCCTCACCCAAAGGCCTTCGTGCGCAAAAGAAGCCTCTTGGGCGCAATTGCCCCCCGGGTGCGCGCAATCCAGCCCGATTGCGCGCAC
The DNA here is from genome assembly GCA_963277665.1 of Viscum album. Taxonomy (NCBI): domain Eukaryota; kingdom Viridiplantae; phylum Streptophyta; class Magnoliopsida; order Santalales; family Viscaceae; genus Viscum; species Viscum album. The sequence goes on from OY728129.1 coordinate 1,488,789,052, forward strand.
CCCCCTTACTAAGTGGCCATTCGTTAAAGAATGGATCGTTGCCCCCGCGCGCTATCAGAGGCCCAGTGCGCGCAATCTCTATCTTCCGCGCGCAAAGCGCTGGCCCAATTGCGCGCAATCCCGCCCCATTGCGCGCCGCTCCGCGGTATTGCGCGCCAAACTCCTCTTTTGCGCACAAACCGCCAAGGGTCGCCCCCTTTGACCCCCTGAGGGTACCCGCCTGCGTGGCGCCCGATGACCTTCATCCCGGGTGCCCGCACCGTACGTTGTCTTCCCGTGCGGCCCTTCAGGCTCGTGCGAAGTGACACGGACCCATTGGTGGCACCACCACGTCCAAGCTACAAGACGTTAAACTGTTCAGCATTCGTCCACGCTGCAGGATGTTAAACTGCCAAGCAACCATCGTCCGCGCTGCAGGACGTTAAACTGCCAAGCATCCCTCGTCCGCGCTGCAAGACGTTAAACTGCCAAGCATCCCTCGTCTGCGCTGCAGGACGTTAAACTGCCAAGCATTCATCGTCTGCACTGCAGGACGTTAAACTGCCAAGCATCCATCGTCCTGCAGGACGCTAAACTGCACCTCGTCCAAGCTGCACGACGTTAAACTGCCTAGCATACGGGCCTCCTCAAGGTGTAATCCCCAAACCCCATCGTCGTCAACACACGACGTTAAACTGTACTTTGTCCGACAAGACGTTAAACTGTCTGCTTCGTCCTCAACACACGACGTTAAACTGTACTTCGTCCGGCAAGACGTTAAACCGTCTGCTTCACCTGATCCCGTGCCTCGCACGCAGGGTCCCCCCGGTTTGGATGTGGCCCCCACCCGCTCGACTCTGCAGGGACGTCAGGATTGCCCCTCTTTAGGGACGATTTATTGGAGTGGCCTTCGTCCACGGGGGTAGGGTATTACAAACCCCTAGTTTCTTGTGGGGGACTGCACATGTGTATCTCCGTTGTGCTTCCCCGCTGCCGATGCCAGTAGGGGCGTGAATGAACTACGTGGACTTTGATCCCTGTCTCCTAAACAGGGTACGTAGGAAGCCTCCCTGAGGTTCAAGCCCACCACCTGGTCATCCTGGTCGTATTCACGTAGGTTCGTCCATCAGTTGACCCCTCCCGGGTTCACATTCTCATCGATTCACCTATGAATCCTCCCTTGTGGGGGACTGCACGTGTGTATCTCCATTGTGCTTCCCAACTGCTGAAGCCAGTAGAGGGCGTGACAGGGATCGAGGTGTCTTTCACCTTCGGCCCAAGTCCCTCTCCAACTGAGATTTGCCGCATATGGGCCTCCTTAGAGTGTAAGCCCCAAACACCATTGTCCAGCATGACGTGAAACTGTGATCCACCCAGCCGTTCCATCCCCCTCCGTGCGAGGTGGTTCGGTTCAATCCTCCGCCCGGCAGCCTCGACCTCCTCGTGAGTCGGCTTTCCATCGTCCAACATGACGTTAAACTGTATATCCGAACTACGCTGACTTTGATCCGCACTAACGCGCGGTACATAGGAAGCCTCTACGGGGTCCAAGATCTTCACTCCATCATCCATCCTGATCCTTACCCGGGCCGCGACATCCTGGTGGGGTCATGCCATTTCATTCCACTCCACTTCACTCAAGAAGCCGCCCATGTGCTGGCCCCAGCGTCGGAGGTTCCCCGCAAGGGGTTCTGTCATCTGATCCACTCCTCGTGTTGATCAGTCCGATGCCGTCCCCGCTAGACGTTAAACTCGCGGGATACCCCGTGTTAAACATGGGAAGCTGAGGAAAACCTCAGGTAACGCAGTTCCCCGCACCCAGCGTGGGATGCCTCAGGCCATCACGCCTTCGAGAATCCCTATTAGGGACGGAAGGCAGACATGCAGAGCCGCAGTGTTAAGACACGCCCCCAACACCCAGAGCTACCCGGTCTCCTCACCGCAGGTTGCTGCCCCGACCAGACTCCTTGGAGCGTCTGGGCGGAAGCAGCGTAATTAACCGGTGTCCATGAAGATATGGCGCCAGGAACGAGATTCACGAATATTCTTAAATCTATGAGGGAAACCCGGATTAGGCGACGAGTTCCGAGGAGACGTCCACGGAAGGAGGAGCCGACATCCAATCATACCGGTTTCGATCAAGGATCAGGCGTCCCTGAATAAGGGATGGGTGCCGCCCGCCTTTGGAAAGCGGGACTGCGGGGCCACAAGCTGCTCTTCCATCCCCTCGGGTCGACGGGCGCACGCGCGAACGCATCCTGGCGGAACAGCGTCGGAACAGAAACCCGACACACATCCACACCGAAACAATCATACTCACTATGGGAGTGATAAAATCGGAGTCACGTACTATATAGAATCATTCATGTTGTGATTTTCCATCATAATTAGAATAAACTATTTTCAAAGAAGTGTTTGATTTGATGGAGATTCGGTGTGAGCATGACTAAGATATTTTTGAATGTGACAAATATTTACTGATTTGTATTTCACATAAATCATGAGTTTAATGGATAACTAGTGAAGCATGCTTTATGGAAGAATGGGATAGTGAATGAGAATATAAAAATCCAAAAAATATCGTATCTAGGTGGAAAAATTAAAGAACTAATACCGATGGTATTTTAAAATAATTGTTTCTTGGTGAAAGAAAATAAAAAGTTATGCTAATTGGAAGTGAATCCAATTTACAATAGAATTTATTTTCTATCATTCACATCCCATAAAGATCTATGTCTATATAATTTTACTCAAATTCACTCAGAAATGATATAATGATCAAAAAAATATATTGATTGAAAATGTGGTATTGATAAAAAAGGTGGTCTTGGATGAAAATGCGGTATTGAATGAAATGGTGATATAGATTTAAAAGGGTCATACAAATTTACTTTAGCATCATGTATTCTATCAGATGATATAATAACCTTTCATACCTAGGCCACTTGTACTCAGAAAGATCATACTTTGCATACCATGCTGAGAAGAATGGATGTTCAAATTTATGAAGGAAGAGATATATGAACATTGTTTGACACTCAAATGGATTTTTCCAGTTGTTAAAGTGAACATTATATGATACTACATTTTATTTGAAGTGGCTAAAGTGATGAATTTATGAAGGTCATCAGCAATGTAGTCAACAATTTCTAAATTATTGAATTACATTGTTTGGATGACTTGATCAATGATAATAGATTGTTGAATGATTTTTCAAATGATAGGTTAACATTCAATTATACTAATTTGATTCCAATTGGATCTTTGAATTGTATTTCTCAATTAGATTAAAGAAATTAGAATCAGATGATCAGACCCATGTACTACTCATCAATTGAAATCAGGCTAATAATGGAAGTGAGAGTCTGGGGTTGTAGAGGTCAAGATTATTGATGTTTTGAGAAGAATCAAAAGGTGTTGAAAAAGTCTAAATAAATTATATGATTTCAGATACAATTACATTTTGAGTGAATTTTTGTGAGCAGTGTTGTTTTTTGGGATTCCCACCAAATCACTCGTGGGACACCTATAAGAAGGAAAAAATACAGTTTACATGACTGATGACTGTGTATTGTTCATCGTAGTAGAGATATGAGATCCATGTTTTTAGTGAGGGAAAGGGATTCCATTTCTTTTTTTTTTGTATTTATGAAATTGGAAAGACAATTTTATTTGGATTTTTTTTGAAATTGGGATAAATTAATTAGAATAGGGATTCTATACCGGTATCTCCTTATAGGGTTTTTTTTTGGAAAAAGGATTTATCATACATAGTTTATCATACTCATGGATTGATATGGTGTCGATTAATTTGTATTTTATTTCATAAAAAAAATCATACTGAGATTATTGTATCTAGGAAAATAAAACTCAGAGAAATATGACTTAAAAAAGATCAGACATTATGTTTCATAACATAGTCTAGGAGGTTCTTACCATTATTTTGGGTATGTGTTTGAGGAATTTTATTACAATATAATACACTTGTTTAATTGAAAAGAAGAACATGTAAAACAATTTGTTAAAAAACAATTGTATTACCCTATTGTGATAAGAGGGTTCACATGCACAAGTGGGATTGTTTCATAGTTATAAACAATTAAAAGGTTACGTCATGCTCATTCTAATCCAAGGATTGGTTTCTAGTGTATTTTAAGGTATTTGATCACTTCCAAACCATACCAAGGACATAGTTATTCTTATTGAATAGTGAACCATGTATTTCTATGAATTTTATTCAGAAATTCGATTTAGATAATCAAACTCAAATGATGGGACACATGTCTTAGAAATTAATTGAAATTGGACTAATATTTTAAATGGGGGTCTAGAGATTAATAGGTGAAGATTACAAATGTTTCAATAAGAATCAACAAAAGATGACTAAGTCAAAATTCATTCCATTATTTTATGGGAAATAATGCATTTGTGAATTTGTTTGAGTGAGAATATTTTTTGGGATTGTCACCGAAAAACTCTTGGATCACCTACAAAAGGGAAAAGGTACATTGTACTTGACTGACATCGGTTTACAGTTCATTTTAATTGGGAGAGGAGATCCATGTTCTTAGTGAGAGGAGGTGATAAAAAATTTTCTATTGAATACATTTCAACAGAAATTTTATTCGGCTGATTTTGATATCGGAATGAATTAATAGGAATGGGATTTTTGTACTAGGTATCTCCCTGCCGGGTACTCTAGACTGAGGAGTTATTGTACAGTGGTCATCGTACTCTTGGATTGAAGTGGATCCAATTCATTTTTATTGTATTCCATCAGGAAATTGAATTGAGAGTATTGTATCTTTCAGAATCGGACTCGGATAAATCAGACCCAAAAAATGTCAGACATAGTGTTACATAACAATGTCTAGAAGGATCATACCATTCTTATGGGTATGGAATTGATGAATTTTACTTTAATTGGATAAAATTGTTTAATGGAAAATAATCATTGGTAATTTATTTTTTACAAAACAATTGTATTGACCTATTGTGTTGAGAGGGTGCACATGCACTTGTGGGATTGTTTCATAGCGATACACTAGTGAATGGGAATATCCTACTCATTGTAATCCACATATTGTATTATAATATATTTTATCGTATTGTATAATTTCAAATCCATACCAAGGACGTAGTTATTTTTATTTTATTGTGAACCTTATAAATCTTTGTGTTCATGTCGATGTGTTGATTAAACTGTGTTTAGTAGGATATATAATCTCTAATAGGGGTAAAGGTTGTTTCCATTGAATAGAAACATAAATGAAAATGAGTATCACTGATTCAACCCCTCCCTCTCTCAATTATAAAGTCATCCTCACCGAGAACATTCAAAATTCATTAATTATAGAAAACAATCTTGTAATAATATGTTTAATATAATATATAATACATTAAATATTCTGGTAATCAAAGTACAAATAGTTGTTTCTAGGAATACTACTTGATAAAACTCACAATTAGACATTATCCAACAACATATGAATTTTAGCGCACTAGACCTCAAATGGTAATCATATTTATTCTGATTTAATGCTTTAGTCAAGGGGTCTACCACATTTTATTTTGTGTAAATACTACTCACTACAACCTCACCTCTGTGAGAACAATCCCTCAAGAGATAATACTTCTAATGTTTATGTATTGTCTCTTGATGTGACCTTGGTTGTTTTGTGAGATCCACCACTTCAGAATTATCATAATAGTGTGTGATGAGATATTTTATGAGAGGAACAACATCATGATATTTTATGAAATTGTTCAACCAAACTATTTCTTCAGCTACCTAAAAATCTAAAATATACATATAATCTATAGTAGAATCAGTAACCATACCCTTAATTGGGATTTTCTAGCTCACATCACCTCTATTATATGTGAAGATGTTATCCATTTGTGGCTTCTTTTCATCTTGATCAGTTTGGAAACATTAATTTTCATATACATTGGGAAATATATCCCCATATCCTCCAAAAACCAGAAATGTATATGCCTCAGATACATAACGCTAGTCTTTACATCATTCCAATGGATTCCACATAAAACAACTTGATATCTTCCTACCACACTTAATTTGTAGGTGACATCTATCCAAGTATATATCATATATTACATGATTAACCAAATCACAGATGTGTATGGAATATATTCCCATTATATTTGTTTACCCATAGGTTTGAGAAAACATTTTTTTAGAAAGATGAATTCCATATGATGTAGGAATGAATAACCTCTTGGAATGTTCCGTAATGAATCTCTTAAGTATCTTATGAATTTATATACTTTTATGATGGCTGATAAAACAACTTGGATCTATCATGATGGAATTTAATCCCAAGAATTTATGATTTGTCTCCCAATTCAATCATGGAAAAGAATTTATTCATCCATGCCTTAACAGAATGTAAGACTTCTATTTCATTTGGTTTAAGTAATATTTCATCAAAATATATTATTAATAAAATTATTGCACTCCCCAAAAAAATTTGTAGAAACATGGCTCACATTCTATTTTTATAAAACTAAATTCTTCTATGGATTCATCAAAATTAATTTTCAATAAACGAGTTGCTTGATTTAATCCATAAATGGTTTTTTTTCATGATGAATGTCTTATTGGAATCATTATTATTCAAAACCCTTGAGGTTGTGTCATGTTGACATATTCTTAGAGGTTCCTATTATTTATGGCTATTTTGAATTCCATTTTCAAAATCTCATATCCATTATATGATAAAGTATAATGTAGAATTCTTGATGGATTTTATCATTGCAACTGGTGAAATGGATTTTTCATAGTCCATCCCTTGGCGTAGTTTAATCATTTTTGAAATTAGTCTCATCTTATTGGTACCGCCATTTACTTACTGTCTAGGTACTTATTGAATACCCAGTATCAACCAACAGGCTTTACATCCATTGGAGGATCTACCTAAATTCAGACATGGATTTGGTACATTGAATCCATTTCAAAATTCATATCTTCTTGTCACTTAGAACCATCAATGACTATTGAAGCATCCTTGTAGGTTATAGGATCATTATTATCAACTTAAAATGAGTCTCCTTCCATGGTAACTATAAAAAATATCATTATTGTTCTCAAACCACTACTATATTCCTACGTAGTACTTCAGTCTCTGGAATAATTTCTTTTTTCCTTTGGGCATTGTGTAATTTCATCCTCTACCAACTCTTTTGTTCCTTGAGCCTCAGCTTCAATTATGTTCATAATTCTATGACTATCTCTCTCATTGATGATCTTTCTCTCAATAAATATAGAACGTCTTCCCATTATAACATTTTTTGTTAGGGTTTATATATGTAATATCACCTGTTTTTCTTAGGGTAACCTATAAAGGTACACTTTCTGCCTCAAGGTGCAATTTTGTTACCTGAAGAGGCCTTAAAAATACTTTTCTTCTCCACACATATAAAGTTGATAACCTATTTTTTCTTCCACTCCAGAATTCATATGGAGTACCATTTATCATGTTATTTTATTCTGGTTTTAGTATGTGTGGTTCTATTTGTAATGCACATCCCCAAAAGAATAATTGATGTTGTCATGACACATCATTGATTTGATCAGATTTAATAAGGTGTGGTTAATCTGTTCTCTTACACCATTCCAATAAGGTGAATAATGAGGATAATGTTGGTATTGGATCCCAAACACTCATATGTAATCAATAAAGTCTTTACTATGATATTCTCCCCCCCAATCTGAGTTTAGATTCATAATCTTTATACCAGGATGGTTCTCAAATTCATTCTTGTATTAATTAAATTTTTCAAAAGAATATGAATTATACCTCATTAATTAAATATAACCATATATAGTAAAATCATTAGTGAAACATATGTATTATTATTACCCACCCCTATATTCAATAATAAATGGTTTACACACATTGGTATGAACTAGTTCAAAAATATATTTACCCTTTTCACATTTCTCTCAAAATGTGTCATCAGTCATTTTTCCTTGTAAACATGCTTAAACTACACCATGTTGTTTTATTTTGAAGGAATATATATATCATTCACAATGTAAGTTTCTCAATAATTTTACAATTACATGACCTTGTTGAGGATTTCAATATTGTGTGTGGAATGATCAATGGGAAGTAACTTCATTATCAATTTTCCATTACATGGTTTGTGTATTCCCACTCGGAAAATCATTATATAAATGTTCCTTACAATAACAATTGATATATTTATAAAATAAGTAGATTTTTTTTCATTACTTGAAAATGAATCTATTTATATCTAGTCGATATAAAGAAATAATTTTTTTCCGTAACTGATGATATATACAAAAAACCCTTTAAATTCAAGATCATTTTAGTCAGGAATGTGAGATAGTAGTCCCTAACAAAAATGGAAGTATATTTTTCTTTTTTGGATTCTAATAGAGAAACCAGCCCTTAGTTAATTATTCTGATTCTACATTACTCTTGTACATGTCTATATATGTGAGCACTATAAGCTATATATAATACCCAATATGTGGAAATAGAGAATTTCCACTTGTTAAAAAGTGCACATGAATCTTCCCCTTGCTTCTATATATAGGTGTAGTTTTTCATCCCATGTCCATTATTTCAACATGAAAAATAAACAACAACATGTCCCCTTGTTTCCCCTTTTATATTATTCTTTGTTGAAGGGTGAAAATAATATTTGGGATTAAATATATTGTATTTTCCTTTCCATTTATTCACCATAAAGATAGAAGGATTTTCATACTTCATATATTTATCTACATGGAGAGGGAGGAAAAGAAGATCTGGAATATAAATATCAATGTTGTTCATATTTAAATTCTCATCAAAACTAGATATACATTGAGGGAGTGATTCGAGAATGAGATCGGTACCCAGTTCATTAGGGAATTTGAAACCTAAAAACTCTTGTCTCTTAAAGTTGAAAATGATCATGAATATGTGTGGCCCGACTAGGGAACCCACTCCAATAATACTCTAAAGTTGAACCTTGTAAATATCTAACAATTCTAGTCTCGATCTCTCAAATTAAATACATTAGAGGTTTTAAATAATTCTATACACATCCATGCTTTTTTGAGACATCATAAGTTCACTAGACAAAGATGAAAGCATAAAATATTGAACATCGATCACACTATTCATATATTATTTTGTAGACTATTAATTATTCATCACTCACCTCTTGAGAAGATAGATATGGCATTGAGGATTCTATCACATAATATTTTCTTTCATGGCATTGAATATCCTGAAGGCATCTAAACAACTCATGGACGTTACTACTATTGGAGAAATTTTCTTTATCCAATATTGATCATAGGGATAATGTAGATTACAATGATTTCATTTTAATCTAGAATAAATATAGAATATTATAAGTACATTTATTGTTTACAAATTTTTTGAGAAATAATAAATTATTAGATTTTATTAAATCTCTGAATATTTTATCAAGTCAGAATATCCCTCACCGTTGAACATAGAATGTATAGTTTATAGGACATTATAGTGTAAATGATCCATATTCCCCATCAAAAAACCTCAACAAGGGTTATTCAATATATATTGAAGATATTTAATTAGGAATAACTTTTCCATCTATGTCCATGAAATACCTTTATCCATTGATTTGACTCCCCAATCCAAAAATCCAAACATGGATTTTCTAAACACAATCCTCCAAATTAAACAATTTTTAGAAAGAAAAAATACAATAGATATAAAATGGATAATTCAACATGAAAACTTCATAATAACTCTCCTTATAAAAGTAATTATGCCAATAGGGGTTGTTCAAACACATAGTTATATTGAGTCATGTTCCAATTTATGTTACAAAAAGCACAGTGTAAAATTATATTAAAATGTGGTATTTTATTTTAGTATTCATAAATTTTTAATTTTTTTATCCTATACATGTCTTGTTTATATTTATGTGGTTGTTTAAATATTAATTAACCATGTTTGGATAAAATGTTTACACCCAATCAATTTTATTTAAATTTTAACTTTTAATATTTATTCGTTTATATGATTGTGGTATAGTATCAATAAAAACAATTTTAATGAATTATAGAGATAAACAATAAATAATAAAATGATCCTATAATGATCTAATCAAATTTGTTTAATAAGAAAACATTAAATCAACAAAGGATGTTGAGGAAATAACTAATTATGTCGTACATTGAATGAGCTATATAATTCTTCATGTCCACCTATGTATCACCGAGTTGGTTCCATTATGGTTCCATCTTGTACTGTCTCCATGCACCTTGGGATTCATTATTTAGTTATGTGTTAATTATCATAAAGATTAATACACTAGTATTAATTAAATAGTTAATTAATTATTTATTTAATTAATTAATTACATTTCATCCTAATGATCTCCCGAACATAAATACATATACCAATTAATTTTTAATTCTTATAAAATGAATTAATGAACCATTATTGAAATACTTATTTTAGTAAATTAATTGAGCATTCAAAATTCTTTAAGACCATAATTCAATGTTTAGACACAAAATAATGTTGATATTAATAAAATAATGTTTTAATGCTACAATTTTCAAATTTAATTTATTTATAATTTTATTCTATTAAAGGGAGACTGAATAGAATATACATATAGCTAAATTCCGTTTACATAGGTTTCTATATATCCAAGTCACATTCCTTGGGGATCAGCGTGATCAGTCGGACATACTATATGGTGTGTACATTCCAGCTTCACAGCATGTATCTATTTTTTTGTTCCATGTTAAAATGATCAAAACATGGTGTACAATAAAATCACAATGTGTTTTAATTGCTCAGTGCATCAAGATATAATACACATCAGTATATGGAATCTAATCTTTCTGCATTCCGTGTGACTCAGCCTTACCGACCAATGATTTGGCACTTCCCGGTGGCATATATGGTCATTATTCATTTGTTCCTAAATATCTATGAAAATGAAACACTAAATTAACATGATTAAAATTTTGATAACATGTTAATTAAAATATAAATACGTAATGAATTAAATGAAAATAAAATCATACCAAGATATTGTATAGATCAAAAATCAAGTAAATTATAATAAATTTAAATGTAGCCTCTATTGGATATAACCTTTGGGTTTTACACAAAAAGGAAGTGTAGTAGTGGAGGGAGATGTATTAAAATTTATTTTATTACTCATTTCCCCAATCCTAGATCAAGGATCTTGCACGTCAAATATATAATTAATTTATTAAATATTTTAAAAAAATAAATACTTGTGCTTAAGAATAATCTTCATTGACGATTTTTATCATCTCAAAAGGCCCTTATAGATTACCTCTATTGTTCTTTTGATAATCATAGGGTTGAATCCCACTAGTAGTGATCCACATGTTCTCCAATTGTCTCTGAGAAACACCGTATGTTCTTCGGGTGCTAGTGTAGTGAATCAAATGTCTTGTTTTTTTGTTATTGATCGCTGATTCTTCTATAATTAAGAAATTATCACTTGGGTCTCTCATTATTTTGATGGATAGAGGAGGATTAGTTGAGAGAGAATTCATTTTGTGAAATAATTCCCTATTACTGAAGATGCAATGAGTTTTGAATGATTTACATAACAAAAATTATTGTCTATTTTTTAATATGAGATATTACTTACAAATTCTAATTTCATAATAGACATTAAAGAAACTATAACCATTAATGAAATGTCATGGAAAATATTCATAATAATAATTTTTTTAGTTTTCAATGCACTAACTTCTGCAAAATTGATAAATATTAATTACAGGCTTGTAAAAAATAATTTTATAATCAGATATGGTATTAGTCCATATGAACTCCACTTGCATTTATTGAAGAAAATAATAGTTATTTTATTCCCTTAAAAAATATTTTATTCAAAAAATATAAAAAAATATTTATTAAATATTAATTAAATAAAAACATTTACTAATTTTCTTGTGAATAAATAGTTTTTAATTTATGTGTTAAATAAAACATAAATAAAATTATTCCGTAGTCTTGAGAGTAATATATATTTAATTAATTAAATTAGAATATAATTTATATGAGATCAACATAAACAATTAATGTGTGACCCTCTAAGATTCTTTCTCATTGGCATTAGGTGGTCTTTCTTAAATTAAAGAGATTTCTATCTAGAAACTGATCATCGAACCATAGATAAATAGCAGATAGTCATAACAATAACAATAACATATGAAAAATAATAGTGTAATATAAACCATTTATCACAACATCTCATCATGCAGTTTTCTGATTATTTCATCAACCTATATAGTTTATAAATCGTACTTTGAATATCTAAAATAAATTTTTCATTACTCCATTTCCATGGAATTTAGGGATACAGTTCTCTTTCAATCAAATGACCGAGATATAAACTTCTATGAAAATGTAATGGGAAACAAAAAAACTTGACTTATCCATCAATAACATGTCATTTTGGATGCACCCAATATACCCTACTTACTACCAATATATGGTGTGACAGTTTTTATCAGAAAATCAAAGGATGAAAGTCATGCCATTCATTAATTATATAACTAATGTGTAAGGACCAATAAAAATTCTCATAGATATGAATATCTAATAACGTCAAATAAATAAATATTTCCTATATTTAGGTTCATTCTAAAACATTCCCATCTTTAATATTACCATGTAAGAACTTCATGAGAAAAGTCTCATCTACTTATAAGTACTCTCACCTGATGGTCTATATACTATGTATCCCACAAAAAGTATTTTATTCAAGTGTGAGTCTATATTAAGAATTGTGTCATAAAACTTCATGGTAGTCATCATATTGGGGAACTACTATGTCCTTATGATTGGGAATAATACTCTAGGACTTTATTACAATAATTTCATGCAGAATAATTTACAAAATGTAAGAAGTTGTTTAAATTAATATTTAATACACCAAAAATAAATGTAAGAAAAGTTAAAATATTTTGTTATAGAACAAAAATTATAAAAATATTATGACTTTATCTCCTCTTATATTTTATTTATATCAATTTAATCCAGCTTTTCTGAAAAAAGTATATTAAATTAATTCTTTAAAAAATCTGAAGAGTACCCCTAGCCTCCAATATAAAAGGTAACCTACAATCATTTCATTTCACACCTTTTCATCACTATAGTTATTCTAATACATGTACCAGTGACTCCCCAACTTCACTACCAAATCCCTATATTCCATATCTTTATTATAAAACCATCATAGTATGGGTTTTGTTGTAAACCTAAAGAGGTAATCTGAAAAAGATGTATACTCTGTAACAAACTATTTTTATTTTTTATTTCATACACATCGTTAAACTATTGATAGAAAATATGAAATAATAAAATGAGTAACTTAAATATACTAATATTTTATCATCTTAATGGAATAATATTCATCCTTAAAATTTAAAACAAAACCATCATATGTGTGTACGGAGGACCACCGCCTCGCGAACCGATGTAATTTTTTACATTCTTTTTTCCAAGTTTAGTTAAAATGATGGATTCAATGTTTATATAGGATATTCATGAAATATTTATCATTAAATAAATTAATATATCATCCTTTTCTTGCCCTTACTTCTATTGAAATATAATAATGTCATTCATTGATATGTTTTGAATACCACCTCCATAAAGCAATGTGATTGGTTTTCATTACTGCATCACATGGCTAGTATATATATTTGTATTGAAATAAATAATATTTAATTTATTATATAATGATCATTATTTATAGATAAAATAATATATACCTTCTTTGCATAATTATTTTTGTAAAATGGAAATGTTACTCATGGCTGTATATGACCATATACCTCCATGATTGTAACCTAATTTATATTTCATAACCATGAGTCATGATTAGTTAGAAAAGTGTAATTTAAATATGAAAATTAAAATAATTTCAGGATAATTCCTCTAGATATGATTAAATAATGGCCTCATCAACCATTTCTAACTTTCCAATATCATTTTGTACCTATGAGACGAATATTATAAAGACATTTGATATGGATTTAATTCATTAATTAATTATATATAACAAGTTATTAAATAAAATAAAAGGAATAACGAATATGAAAAATGTTTATATGAAATTAAATATATAATATAATTTTATTATTAAGGAATATAAAAAATGGATGTGCCATTTTGAAATCGAGGTGAGGGACACACTAACTAGAAACCTCATTTTCAATCTTATATCAATTTATTTTATAAATATTTTTCTTCCATGTCCATATTCTAAAATTATTTATTATAATAATTTATAGGGAATGAATGAATTATGAAGCACATTTTTCTATCTTTTATGTTTCTCTCAATAGCTTTCAAAAAGAATTTCATTATGTATTTTATACGCAATGATTTGACCAAAAAAGAAGATGAATGTTCTATTTTAATGAATATGGAATAAATGTATATTCCCTCCACCATTACAATTATGTGACGATTTTATTACATTAAAATATTCCTTGATTTATTCAAATAAAAATTCATCTTCTCATTTTCTAAGTATTTTAGAATTGAAAATGGGGATTTAAAAGGAATAGTTATTCTGATATCTAAATATTTTTTAATATGGTTTTAAAAGAGTTTTTACTGGTATATATGATAAAATAATTTGTTGATAAAAATATGTTATTAATGATATGTTATTTAAGAATTATAGATGATAATATACGATCTTGATTCATATTATATGATCAGTGATCTTAATTGAGCTTATAAGAATGGTGAACACAATTGTAACTCTCCAACACATTATGTATTTTTCATTTTATTCATATAAATAATGGGGAGTTAACTGGGGATGTTTCCCCAATAGATTTAATAGGTTACTAGTTGTTTCTAACCTGATGTTAACACATGATATGAATATATTTTTCAAAATTTCCTAAAAGGGATTTAATTTTCCTGAAGTGGATTTTAATGTTTTTCTTTGAAAAGAGATATTTTTTCATGTTTTTATTATTTATTTCACATTCTAAACAAATATTATGATAAAGGTAAACATTATATGTGTATTCATGTTTTCCAATGGACAAACAAATTTCTTTCTTTTATAACCCTTAGTGATAATTTTTTCATATCCCGTATTTTTTTAGGTTTTTTCACAAGTCTTAAGGACGAGTAAGGAAAAATAATATGTCAATAAGATAATTATTAATATTTTTCAAACAATATTATTTATTAAATTTTAAAAGTTTTATATTGTTAAAAAATAGATACTATGTATAAGTTTCCACTTTGTTATATATTAAATTCTTTAATATTGGTGATGATTTACTTATAATAAATTATAAACAAAAATATATATTAGAGAGCAATAGAAAATTGATTTATAGTATATTAACACTAGACTATATAATGTTAAAGGCTAAGTATTTATGATATTTATCAAGGGATATTATTTTTGATGAATCCATTTTCAAATTTGGTTTCACAAAGAATAAATACGACTATTGGTTCTATATTTTTTTTTAGTGAGACTGTATTCATTTCTTAAATAGTTTATGTTGATGGAATACTACATATTTGTATTAGATAAGTGACTTAAATCTTTTAAAATACTAGGTGAACTCACGATTCACCAAGAATGACTTAGGAAATGCATCATATATTATTGGGATCAAGAACTATTATAATAGATCCATAAAGCTACATTGCCTCCATCAAAATACCAACATTGAAATGATATTGAAAAGATAAAATGAGGAAAAATAAAATAGGGTATGGTTTTGGGTATAATATGAAATTAATCCTTCTATTAAAATTTTTCATTAGACACATGAGGAATTAAAAATTATAGCATTTTTTCCACATGTGTCGGTTAGTGGGTCTGTCATGTATGTTAAGTATTGTACTAGGCTGGATATCCCATAGGACATATGTGTGGTAGGAATATTACATTATATTATAAACTAGTAAACTGATAGAATAAATCCTACTAGTATTTATTAATATAAATTAAATAGATATATAATTAATAAAAATATTATGTTATTTTTATATCAAAAGGGAAATAATTTTAACTAAACTATTTTATTTTATGAGATATATTTTAAAATATATTTTAAATTTTTTATAATATATAGTTTATTATATTAATATAATTACCCAAATGAAAATATCAATATTTACAAATGGTTAAATTTTTTGTTTTTTTATGAAAATTGTATTTTTTCTGTGAAATGTATATAATATTAATTTTTGTAAAAAGTATATTATTGACAATAAATAATGTAATTTTAATGAACTATTGTGTTTTTATTATTATTTAAATTAAAATAAGAATTATTCATTTATATTTTATACATTTAACTAATTATTAATCAAATTTATATTTTTTTAGTATATATATTTTTGGTGTATAATAACGAGTTTTTCTAAAAACTGTTTTAAAAATGCACAATGTTTCTATGTTTTAATTAATTAAAATAATCCCTAATGTGCAATTTTTAAAATACATTTTATATAATATATTTTATTAAATACCAATTTTTCTTCATATAATGACTATTATTAGACATATTTATAAAATAAATCATTTTTTTCTCAAAAAATGATCTGCTTGAAAAAACATTTTTTATCACATAAGTGGGATTTATTTAAAATTAGAATTTGTGAAATATATAAAGTTAATTTGTTTAAATTTATTCCATATTTGGTATTAGAATTATTTATATTTTATAATAATTTCATCATAATATTTGATCAAAATGAATAGTGTAAATTGAAAAAATTGAGGCCATCTTTTAACGTAAAAATGGATTTACTGGGTGTTAAACTAAACTATTAAGGGTAAAAATGACATTAAAACTAGTATAAAATCGATTTATGGAAATATTTATTCCATATACCTTATATTATCGATAATGATCCTTTTTGGGAGGTTATTTCTAAGAAAAAAATGTAGATGGAATTCATTCTTCTCAAAAACTATTCTAGTGTGCAACTCACCTTACATATAAAAGTCCACGCCCAATCCTCCTCTCTTCACACATCAAAATCCCTTTAGTTCTACCAATACCATAATAGATAAATTCTATAATCCCTACTCACATCCTATAATCCTTATTTTGGTTATAAATCCAACATATCATGGCCTTTGGTGAAAACCAATAAAAATAACATGAATAAGAGGTAATGTTAATTTAGGAATGTTATTATTTTCTCTATCCCAAAAAATCCTTAAATTGTTATTAGATAATGATTATAAAATAAACCATTTTTATGAGATATAAATATATTCTATTATGACAATTTAATGACAAAAAACCTACTCGTCTTCCTTAGAATATGTTTTGAAATCATCATTCGTGTATACGGCCGACAATCGCCATGCAAACCAAGGTCATTTTTTCATTTCCACCTCTAGTGGATTGGTATGATGATGTATATAGAGTATAAATATGATATTTATAACATTATTATACCTATAGATTCTTTATATCACACATATATATATATATATATATATATATAATTTTTTTACATTAATTTCAATAAAAGATACCATAATGTTGCATGTGTGTATGGGGGAGCACTACATTGTGAAGTGTTGTGATTCTTTTTTCATTAATGGTTACATGGAAGTTAATAATGTAAAATAAAACAAGTATATGTGATATAAATGGAATAATAATTACATTATTTTAATATTTATCATTCTCATTTAATAATATATATTTTTATTTCTTACCTTTTAAGTCAATGAAAATGATAATGTGAATCTTCAATATGCGGACTAAGATGTTCAGGAAGTGATTTGACTTTATTTTATTCACCCCAAAAAATTGAAAATATATATAAATATATTTAAATAAATAATATGGTATATATGATATTATTATCAAGTTATAAATATTAAATATTACTACCATATTTTACATAATTATCATTTCAAAATGGAATGTTTACCAATTTGAATACATAGACAACCATCTCCAAGATTGTAGCATACTTCATTTATCAGTAAAATTCTTCAATATTGGTATTATAAGTTTAATTTATTTACAAATTAGATAAGTATTTCTTAATTATCAATTTTTATATGTTAAGAAAACCAATTTGACCATACTTAACCAATGAAATTCATTTTTTGAAACATACGCCAAATATAGTCAAAAAATCTGATGTAAACATAATTGATAATGTAATTTTCTATAATATGGTGATGAGTGAATAAAATTAATAATATAAATTAAACATGATCTCAATAAATGAAATAATAATCTTAATTTTATTATTCAGAAATATGAAGATGCATGTGACAACTCAAACTCAAGGTAATGGACTTCATATAAATTTCCATTCATTGAGGTATATGTTGATGTTATCCACCTATATTCTATAATGAGGAATGTATACCTCCCCATTAAAATTTTATATCATGAATTTCAATATTATAATTGTATTTAATGTTTTTATATTGATATTATTTCATGGGGCATATGATTCCAATAGTTCTAAGGTGATATGGTATATTTCTTTAAAAAATCCTATACTAATGTATTCCTTATAACTATTTATATTATATTGATATTTTTAAAAAAAATGAAACTTTTTAAAATAAATTATTTTTGAAATTTATTTTATGCCTTTTTTTATATATTTTTTATTTTTTTAAAAAAATAATCTTTTTTACATGTCTTATATAGAATGCTATGACAAATGATTAAAGGAATATTATATTTTTATGATAAATAGTGGAAATGAATATTTTTCCCTCTATGACCATTACTTTATTTCTAGATTACATTTCAAATTTTCAATTTATTATTCAATGAAAAAAATTCTGTTTTTTAAAATATTGGTATTTAAATTGGTTTTCAAAAATAAAATTGTATTTTTTTATCAGAAATGGGTTGTCTAAATGATAATGTTTTCTGGATTTAAAAAAGTGATTTTCTTATTAGTATAAAGGGTTTTTTTTTAAATATGATGGAAAAGTGCAATAATACAAAATTTTTATTCATGATATGGGGCATCCGCATTATGCATGTGGAACGAGTGAACCCATAAAGTATCGATTGATAGAATTATAGATTATATTATGAGTGCAGATAGAATGTGTTGAGTGATCCGATTATATATTAAATGATGGTTTTGGCTTGATATATCTATAATTAACTAGCTAATATTCATTTTATTAATAGGAAATATTGATATAGTTACCAAAGAGTTTCACCTATGGATTTATCAAGGCTCTGATTACTTTTGATATGGGTTTAAAATGTATTATAAGTGTGAATATCTAAGTTACCAAGAGGGTTTTTAATTAAATAATATGGGTTTTAAATGCATACTTTGAGATGAAAGTGATTTTTTTCAATTTAAAAAGTTTTGTTTCATATATTCGACGGACCTCAAACATATTTTTTTTACATTACATGAGATTTCTTTTTTATACTAGACTAACGTTGTTTCTTTATTTTTATATCCCTTATAATGTTATTGTGGTCATCCATCATTTTTAAAATGTTTTCCACTTGATTTAAAGATGGGTAATGGAAAAGAAGTTGACTATTTGAAATTTTATATGATTTTTTATGTAATGAATTAATGTTTTAAATATTTTTTATTGTTTTTAAAAATTCATGCAAATAAAAAATCTCAATATTTTATTATATGGATTTTTATGTACGATTAATGGCCTAATTTTGTAAAAATTTAATCCTAAAAAGCATATCATATGTAGAAGAATGAATTATTGAATTAAAAATCCGGATTTTATAATTTTTATATTCATGTTCTTTTAGTATTTATTATATGATGGTTTAGATATATTTAGAGATTAGGATAATGTAAATAGTGTTCTATTGAATTATTTTAACTTATGGTTAAGTTAAAATGCTATAGAATTTAAATTTTACCAGGTTGTTTCATATATTTTATTTATATTGATTATAGTTTCCCGTATAGGGAAAATGGACGATATAGTGGAATGAAACAAAGAGAAAAATATTCCACTAAATCTGCATCCTATAGTGGTTGGATTTCGACTCAAAAAATTTTCATGTAGTGATGGATTAGATGATCCAAGTTGTTATTTGTGGGGGTATCTATCCTAGAGAGGACCAAAATCTACCAATATGAAAAATTTCAACAATTGATAATTTTTTGAGACAACATCCTCAATATTTTAGTGGATCATATGACCACGTGATAGCTAATGGATGGACTAATTACACGGTGAAGATATTTGAATTCATTTGATGTCTAGAACATCAAATGTAACTCTTTATGTTTAGAATTTTTAAGGTGAAGATGGTAAATGGTGGAATATATTTAATAATACCAGAGATATATATGAACATTATTGCATGTAATGGAATATTTTTAAGGATATTTTAATAGATAAATATTTCCTTAAGGATTTTTTACACTGAGTGGAACGAAATTCTTGGAACTGTAGAAAAAAGTTGAAGATTATATTGATGTATATGAATAAAACATCACAATATTTGATAGGCATGATCCTAATTTTATTGATGACATTGATAAAAAATATGTTTATTTAACGTTGATTTGAATCCAAATTTATGAAGAGCATTGTATGCATTAGAATTTGAATGGTAATAATAATAGGTTCGTTGTGCTATGGATGTTGAGATTGAGTTTTCTAACATGTATGTTCCTTGAGATAACAATAGAATGAAAAGGAAAAGGTAGTAGTAAATAGATAAGAAACCAACTAAGAGGTCCAAATGTAATGCCCCAAAATGATTCAAGTGTCGAATATGACATTTTAACAAATTGTTTTATATGATCTTGAAAGTGTTTTCATTATGTCTAGTTTCGTCATAGGGCTTGTGGATGCAAAGAAAATATTACTAAACAACCACAGAAAATGGTAACTAATATCCATCCATTTGGGTGGGTTTTTAGCTTTCATTATTTAGGTTAACATGATTACATGTGTCTAAAATTATTTTTATAGGATAAAAATAATCATGGTTGTAATTATAATGGTGTAGAAATATTATTTTCTACTCCAATGATTGATTTTGGGTCTTAAAATGATTTTGGGATAGGTATTTTATTTGTGTATTTGAATTATGACAATAACCATTTTTCTCTAAATCATCAAATTCGTACATTTTGGAAAAAATTTCATTTAAAATGGGAATATCAAAACGTCAAAAGTAGTTAGAAATTTTAGTGAAATCTCAAGGTTGAAATAATAAACAAACCATGATTTATATTAATTCTCCTAATATTATCGATGGGATGGTATTCCTAGTAAATATTCTTTGAAATAACCAAAGTATAGTTGGATATCATTTTGGTTGTGTATTAGCATTTAGTTTATCATTTTAATATAGATTGAATATATAGGAAAGTTATGTTCAATGATTTCAGGCCTTTAATAACGTACTTAGAGAATTTGATGTTGATTAGAGTTGGTAGTGAAATTTAAATAGAATATATTCATTGAAATAATAAAAATGATCAAATTATTGATATACCTATTATAAATTAATACATAGATGTTTTTCATGATGATTTTCCTAGAGTAATTCCTCGTATGAAGGATGAGTTTACTTATGTCGGAGGACCCGGTTCTATTCCCATTTCTAAACCCCCTTAACAAAAGAATAAAGTGGAACTTTTTTGAATTTAAAAAGAAATTATTGAATTTATTAGATAAAGGATTAATCAAACCTATAACATCACTATGGGGTTATTCTATTTTCCTTGTTAAGATGAAAGGTGGTTCAATGAGACATTTCATTGATTATAGGACCTTAAATTACATCACTACTATGAATTTGTATCATTCTACTCATATTGATGGTTAGTTTTATCAGCTCGAGGTACCTCAATATTTTGCAAAGGTTGTCATGAGGCCAAGGTAGAATCAGCTGAAAATAAAGGAATCATAAATTCCAAATACTATGTTTCAAATTAGATATGGAAAGTCTGAGTTTGTAGTTATTTTATTCGTGCAGTCTAATGATTCAACTGTATTTGTGGAACTTATGAATAGATTTTCTTCATTAGTTCTAGGAAAGGTTAGTGGTTTTATTATTGATTTCATGATGGTGTATTATATAATTATAGGGGAACATTAAAGACACATTGTTTTGTGTTAAAAACATTAAAATAAAGGAATCTCTATATGAAATTTAATAAGTGTGAATTTTGGATTGATTTGTTCAGTGGAAATATTGTCTGAAAATATGGACTAACTCTAAAACCTAATAAAACTAGTTTTTAAGAATGTCCAAAGCCACAAAAATCACAGAGATTCATAGTTTTCTTGGATTAGCGGATTAGAATCATTAGTTTTATAAAATTATTTCATAGTTTTCTAATCAATTAAGTAAATTACTATAAAATTATTTAGAGTCATCTAGAAAATAAATGTTATGATTATATAGAGGAACCAAAAATAATATGTTTGTATGAGGTATTCTTGGGACTTCCTTATAGAAATGTTAAATTTTTCATCTATAGTAATTATTTATTAAAATTAATTTCTAATGTAATAATGTATAATGATTTAATAATATCTTATTATTCAAATCATTTAAAACTTCATGAGTTAAATTACCCTACAAATGATTTGGAATTAGCTTATGTGGTTTTTAAATTAAAATTTTTTCGAATCAGTTGTTTGAAGTAAATTGTGAAATACATACTGAACACAAAATATGGAATTATATATTTACTCCTAAATAATTGAACATGGTATATAGAATTTGAATTGAAATGATCAATGATTATCATAACATGACTCATTACCCTCATAGAAAAGAAAATTATGCATTCGATTCTTTATGTAAAAAATGATAAATAAACCATGTTATGTTCGCAATGTGACCTTTTGGGTTATTATTAGTTGAATTTTGGTCTAGAAGTTATGGATGTGGGGATATCCTCGGTTTTGTTTATGGTTTTAGTGTTATAATGTACAGACAAATACCCCGGTAACCCGGAGTTGATGCCTCGTATTATTACATTAATATATATACATGATTTGAACCACAAATAGATCAATTTAATAGTTTTGGAAACTATATTACATAACTAAATCTTACTTTAGAGATTAAAATATAATATGAAACATATATAAACCTTTGAGAACACCATTATTCAGCTAGATTAACCTTGTTTATCAGTCCTAATAAACCAATTTGTATCCTGGGGAAAATAAAAAATTAGAAATGGGTGAGATTAGTTTCTCAGTAAGGGTATGAATACCATAATAAATATCACAAAAAAATATGAAAACTAAAGTAAGGTGTATCACATAAAAAACACTCAACTAAAATTTATTCGTGATCGTAAAAAGGTAAGAATAAAAACAGACCAAATAATTCTATATCAATAATTACATGAGAATGAAACATAATTATGAATATTATAAAAACTTTATAATCACATTGATTGTCTTTAACAAATCTCATAAAGATGGAATTCATAATGCAGGACATCCTAAATATACAACCAAGTCTTCTTCTAGGAAACCATGTATAATTGGGTATGATATTAGTCAACACCCAAACTATCAAGTCTCATTATACATACTGATGCATTGAAAAGCAATAGAGTTCTTTCCCTGACATCTACTAAGTTTATTGAATTCATCTCATGAAATAGGAGAGGAATAACTAACATAAACATTAATATTAAAAACAATCATTAGTAATATGAATAATTTAACCATAAACCATGAATTGTATCACAATAGCACATCTATAGCCAAACTAAATCATAAACCACTCAGTGAAATATAGTAAATGATATCATAATATTTAATCCTCAAATTAGAATAATATTAAATATATGATGTTGTCATAGATCAATATACTATAATAAAATCATTAATATTTTTTGATAGAAATACTCTTTTTTTACTTAGAAATCAAATATTACAAATTTGGGAGATTATAAATGAAAAACTATATTTTAAAATAACAATATAAATAGGGAAATTGATATTCCAAACATTAATGCTTCATGACTGGATAAAAATACACTCATTCCACATAAGTTAAAAAATATTCCTTCTATAAAAAATGTCATAATGTAGCTCATTTCTAAAATGAAAAAAGATCCCTTCAGAACAATTTTATAAAGAGACAAACATGCCTAGAAATTATTTAAAAATTCAATTGATAATATTAAATATATTATTTAAATTGTTTTTAGAAAACATTTGTATGGAAGAAAGTTGTTCTTTATTGGAGACCAAATCATAAAGAATCCCAATTAATAATGAGTTTGGGAAATATCCCTTACCCTTCCATTTCCTTTAGTTGATAATTCATTAAACCAGTGTATGATGGATTGAATCATGTTATTAATTTATATCAGAACTATACCAATATTTATGATATAATCTATGATATTCTTATATCATTTTGTTTATAATATTTCATTATTACCCTTGTTTCATGTGTCAAATACATAATTTTCCTACATAAATTTTGTCGTTTGATTCATGATTCATATATATATGATATATTTTTTTAATATATATAATTTTATTAAGTTCATAAATATCATATTTCTTCATAATATAAAATTTTAATATCATTCTTGAATGGTTAATGTGGAAAATGTGTCACATCGCGTCGTGGAGATGGTAGGTCATAAGTACGCATAAGTGACAATATCATTCACTTAATGGTGAATGGGGTAAAGAACATGATTTTATATTAATTATAATTAATCAATATCATGCCACTATTACTAAATATATCCATTATTTCCATAATTTTACCTATCTATTTAAATAGGGGATGAAAACCAAAATTACACCAAAATGGGGAAACGGTAAGTTGTAGATTCACATGTGTTGTGCTTTAATTTTTAATATTATTGATGAAATGTATAATATGGTTGTAACATAACAATAATAACAACATATAAACGTATAATTTATAATTAATTTATTAATTTAATAATATAGATTTAAAATTATATATAATGAGTATGTGTAGGAGTAAATGAACATGAATGAGTTGATGAAACAATTACATCTTCTTCAGTGGACTCCTTTACTTTGTGAGGGATATAGAGATACTATTTTTTGAAGACCAGGACCTACAAAACATTGATAATGGTGTTGAGAGGAGATATGAATACTTTTTTGGAATTAAAAAAGGCTCAATGTGATGCGATAAAGTGCAGGAGGAGGTTCCCATTTATAGGTGAGGTGAGAAACACTATTGGAAAGTCAAAAAATATTAAATTAATATAAATTTATTTCTATTTCCAAATGTGATCAATGTGATTTTGGATAAAGATAAAATGAGTGTGGGTCCAGATCCTCTCATCCACTAATTTTTTAACAATTTGTTTTTCTCATTCATACTTTTATCATAAGGCACTGACTCTTATTTCATCTATTTAATCACACTATGACAACATGTGTTTTTACACTTAATAGATAATATAGTTACTATAATATGTAAAAGTATCGATAAATTAATAATTTATTATATATTCACTGTTATCCAAATATTATATCCTAATTTTATATTTCTATTAATATTATATCTTTTTGAATAATTTTATTTATTTTAATATAACACTATAGGGTCCTGAAAAATCCGCAAAAGAGATTCTACCCAAATCCCCAATATGAATTGGGGAAAAGAATGGAGTAAATTCAAAGAAGGGACAAGCATGACCGGTCCGTGGACCGGTCCCAGGAAAACGCAACATGGCCAGGCCCCGCGAAGCGCCCCCTCCGCGAAACGTTGTCATTCGCGAAATGGAGGTGGAGATCCTCTGTGGTCGTGAGGCAGGATGGGTGCCAATCTGGTTCACCATCATGAACCACCCCAACTGTGAACCACGTCGACTGGTTCAAGCCGCATCCGCTGTCATTCGCAGAATGGAGGCGGAGCCCTCCGCGGCCGCGAAGTACTCCATGAATTCGGTTCGCGAAGGGGGAGAGAAACACTCAATGCCCACCTCATGTCACGGAGTGACCATGTCAGTTGTAAATTGGGTTTTCGGTCATGGGACTCCACAAAAGTTGCCGCGTGGCCATCGATACATCTCTTTCCCCACTCTATAAAATGATACCGAGGGGGGAGGGAGAAGAAAATGGGGGAATTGGGATCGGATTCGGAGGGATTAGAGATTCAGAAGGAGATCGGTCGAAGGAAGGCTTTGGATTTCGCAAACATCGAAGTTCCCATTCGCGAACCATAGTAGGTATGAACATGGGAACAAATTAATATGGTACTGGAAAACGCATAACAAATTGGTGAACCACAAACTTAAAAGAACATAAAAAGAGAAGACTGCGAACTATGGCCCCTCCCCGGTTTCACTTCCTGCGGACCAGGGAGTTTATGCCTCTTTTCCTATCTGTCGCACCGCGTAACACCCTCCTACATGGGCGAAGCCCTGACAGACGAGCCTCCGACCGGCGTCGCCCTTGGCCGTCGCTGCTCGCATGGAACTCTCTGCGGACCACCCTGGTTAGCAGATCGAACCTAATGCCACGAACAAACCAGGTTCGCGGTATGCTCTCCAGACTATGAACCACCCTGGTTCACGGGATGCCCGCCACTCCACAGACCACCCTGGTTCGTGGGATGCCCGCCACTCCATGGACCACCCTAGTTCTCGGGACGCCAATTAGTCCACAGACCACTCTGGTTCACTGATGGTTTTTCCAGCCGCATGGCACTACCCCACACGAAGGGCGCCACCACTCCTTAATATGATTGTCCTTTAAAATCCTTCATAGTTCCCATTCCCCAAGCCAGATAAAATCCTTCCAATCCGACCCGATCCTCTACGACTCCCTCATTGTTCTATTTGTCGGCCCCGAGCCAAGGCCTCCTCCAGAGCCGCCATAACCGTGTGATGTAACCTTCAGGCACATCATTGCGCCACTTTGAGTTCACATACCCACGGTAAGTCGATGTGAATGGGTTTCCCCGACCCTTGAGCAGATTCCCGAAGCAATCATGGGTTCACATTCTTATGGTAATGTGGATTCTGAGCTCGGGATTCCTTTTTCTGCCCCTCCACTTATTAAGGGATCCTCAGGGGTAGTAAAATACCTATCAGAAGGAAGCCCTCATGCACGGAATGAGAGGAGACGAGCATAGGAGCACCTCCTTTCCCTATCCCGCTGCGCTTTGTCGCCACGGGCGTCCATCTCAGAGTAAGCCCCGACCTTCTAGGCCTCCTCAGAGTGTAAGTCCCTATCCATCACCCCAGGAATCCACCTTGGAGTAAGCCCCAACCTTATGGGCCGCTCCATGCGTAAGCCCCACTTCATTCCTCACGGGTGCACCTTTCACGACGTGATCGTCTAGTCCTTAATGCCTCTTGTTTCTCACACTGAGCATGACTCACATGGGCTTAGAGTAATCCTTGACCATGACATCCTCCTATGGGCTGCCTCAGAGCATAAGCTGCAAGCCTATGCGAACTATGATGACTTTGATCCCTGCCTCCTAAGCAGGGTACGTAGAAAGCCTCCAAGATGTTCAAGATCGATCACCATCGGACCCTAGGGTCCACATCCATGTTAGTTCTCCAACCATCCTATGCGAAATACAAGGACTTTGATCACTTCCTCCTAGGAAGAGTACGTAGGAAGCGTTCAAGAGGTTCAATCCCACCACCCGGCTTTTCCGACAACCCTCACGTCGGTTCTCCATCGTCCCGCATGACGATAAACTATACACTTGAACTACGTGGACTTTGATCCATGCCTCCTAGGCAGGGTACGTAGAAAGCCTCCCTGAGGTTCAATCCCAACAATCGGTCGATCCAACTATCTTCACTCTGGTTCACCGCGCTGCTCCTAGTGCTACCTCAGTGAGTCCAGATTCCTCGGGGTCATTAACCCAATGAGGTACGGTAATCCTCAGGCGTAAATGATTCTGAACCCCTGCGTTCAACTGACCATTTCCCACAAGGGTTGTATCCGGGGATACTATGATTTGGTATAAACCAAAGATTCACGAACATATGAATACATCTTAAATCTATAAGAGAGTCCCAGAACAGGCAATAATTTCTCGCTAAAAGTGTTCGATGAGCCCAACTTCCCATCCTCTCAACCAATGTGAGTTCCTAATCATCGCTGTCCAAACCACCCAGTGGACACCTGCCTTTGGAAATCAGGTCCACGTATCTTTTGAAATAGAACCATTGGGATTTTTGAAATGAAGACCGGTGTACACAACTTTAGCAATCGATCGGGGCCCTACCATCTACAAGGTCGACAGTCGGGCGCGTCGGTTCTCCATCCCCAAAGAGGGGAAACAGATCGAAACAAAAAATGGTAAACCCGATGTGAATATTTAACCAATCATGACATATTTATCCTAATATCACTATGTTCCGCCTTATACTCACAATGAGGGCCAAGCAAGGTCATTAATCACGCATGGGATCATGAGATGCTACATTAATTGGTTTTCTCTTTGTATTTGTTAAAATGTTTTACAGGTACCTTCAAAACTCCCTTCGATCCAATGGAATCACAAAGGAACTCACAAGCACGTGCTTCCATCTACGCAATGATGGGTCTTACTCAACTACGGAGGACCCCATCACCCACCCAGTATCATCAATGCTAGGTTTGGGACACGCTAATCCGAGAGTACCATGTGAACGGTACTCTTCCAATGGTGGAGGCGACCATGCATGCCCTCCAATCCATCATGATTCGCCGGTCACCTGCCCAGCAACGGCCGCAAAGTCAGATCCAAACAACCCTTATCGCTATCTCCAACCGTTTCGGGAGTCTATCCCCGGAACGTGACAATGCGTACCTCCTTTATCTTAAGGAGGCGGATGAGGTCAATGCTGAGGAATTCATCACTACTGAATGGGGGTTCCGCTCCATGGCCCCCACCAAAAGGCGTCATCTTAGTCACGCCGCGACTCAACATCCTCGCGCTGAGGAGGATGTCTCTTCGAGGATTCAGGCCCATGCTCCCCAAGAACCAGCCCCTCGGAGCGCCCGATGAGGGAAAAAGATTTACAATTAGGGACCGGTCATCACCCCGGTCCGTGAGGAGGAGCTCCGCTACCCAACCATGGAGACATACCACGAACATGCACCAACACCTATTCGATCCTCCAAATCCCGCCATCCAGACATGGCGGCATCATAAGAGCCGACGCACATCCCCACAGAGTTCTGTCAAGCCCGTAACTCACGAAGGATGGAATCTACTCGGTAGGAACCTCTCCATGTCTAGGGTCATGAATCCCACCATCCTGATGTGGTGGAGACCCGGAACCTACAGGACCAGCTCCTAGAAAATTCTTCTGAAGCCCGCCATCCTGGCATGGTGGCGATCAACAAAGCCCGCCACCCAGATTTTGTGGAAACTCATAGGCGGGCACGTCTCCCCACCAACAAAGGCCACCGACTCGATACGGTGGAAAACCAATATATGCAAGGCCATATCCCTACGAATGCATGTAAAGTCCACCACCCCGATGTCTCAGCAAACAGAGAGATAAACTAGCGTATCCCGATACAGGGGCAGATTCATTCACCTGCCCCGACACATGAGAATTTTCAGTAACCAGTGACCACTGAAGGACCGGAGAAGGATCTGCCTACTCCAATACTGGAATGGGCCTTCATACCCGTTCCAGTCAAATATTTCTCTCTACATATCCTGGAAATGATGGAGGAGTAGGTATCGATCACAGATCATATCTTGCAGACTTTCCAGAATGTAATTGCATCAGCGGAAACAGAAAGGACTCGGGCCCCTGAACCCGTCTCCCCAATTGAGGTGACTCTTCTAAGAGATGATATAGTCGCGTTAGAGTAGATATGCATACCTTCTTTTGCCCAGGAAAGTCACCGATTATATTCCGCGACGCAAGGGAAACCTTATCGAGCAGCTTCACTCGTTCCAACTGGGTGACACTCTTCCATCACGGTGGATGCTCTAGAGCATGCATATATCCCTGCTAAAAGTCAAGATGATTGTTGGCGTATCTCGGCAGTATCACGGGACCCAATTAGACAGGGACCAAAAGGTGAGGGCTGTTTTCAATAGCTGAAGGTCCCCACTGCCCGCAAGAGAGCACCCCGAACGCGTCGAAGGCATCCGGAATATAAGGAGCGGGTTCATGGCTCTGCTCTGCTGGATGCTGGGGTTCCCAACGCCACTAAGAACACATCGTAGGCTCGGAACCCTGCCCACCCATTACCATATTATGGGAGCGGCAGTAGTAGCTACAAAGGTCCTCCCCGCAGTGTTGATACCACCAGCTCTGAAGGTCCTCCCGGGAGAACCCGTGGGGGCTTCCCACACAGGCATATAATGATCGATAATGAGAGATCCTCTTTTTATGTGAGTCATGGAAACCCTCCATGTGGACAGAAGATCGAACGGCAAGAAGGTCCTCCACTTGCTGTGGTCCTAAAGGTCCTCCCCAGGGTATACATTGCAATCACTCTCCATGTAGTGGGACCATAGATTGTGATTTTAGTCTTCACTATCATAGTCACATCTACGGAGACCCTGCCCATATTGATGCCTCATTAAGACAAGAAGTCCCTCCCCTTTTCGTGGCCTACCCTGAAGGTCCTCCCCATGGATTAAATTGTAACAACACTCCACGCAGTTGGGCATCAGATCACGGTGGTCTTCCTCACCACACTGATAATGTAGGTCCTCCCCATAGTGACGTCAAGCAACGAGAATTCCCTCCCCTCGTTACGGTACATTTTGGAGGCCCTCCTTAGGGTGTATCCCATAGATATTCTTCCTGCGGCAGCGTTAATGGTAGTCCTCACCATTGCCGCAGCTGTGATGGTAGTCCTTGCCACCACGACCGCCATTGCGAAGGTCCTCCTCGCATTGTACCCAAGCGACAAGAGGGTCCTCCCCTTGTCGCAGTGTGTCCTGAAGGTCCTCCCCAGGATGCACATCGAACGTCAAGCCATAATAGTCATCCTCACCATGATGGCAGTTGTTGCGAAGGCCCTCCCCGAAATGACGCTACACATCCAGAACGTCCTCCCCTTACTGTGACATGCCTTGGAGGTCCTCCCTAGGGTGTGCACTGCAAAAGACCTCTATGCAGTGAAGCATCAAGTAGTAATGGTATTCCTCACCATTACAGTTGACACTGCAAAGGTCTTCCCCGCGATGACATATCATATCGACAGGAAGGTCCTCCCCCTGCCAAATCAAGCACAGAAAATCCCTCGTATGCCGAGGCACATAGAAGGATGGGATCTAGCATGTAAGATTCCAAGATTGTCACTAACGATGCACTTCTTTGATCAGAAGAAGGTCCAGGGCTACGTTCATCTTCTGAACCACCCCGGAATTGCCCACATAATGATTCAGCACCTACCGATCCCATCGCCTCTGACCACACTATCAATGAGAACCTCAGTTGGGCTGATTAGGTAGAGAAATTGCTGGCATAGGAGTATGCCAACATGTTTCACATGAGGAAACGATTGGCCAGAAATGATTTACTAGTCATGTTTTGGCCGACGACCACTTCTCAGTTCGACATACCCAGAGACTTTTCGGGAGAATGCGTGCACAACATCCGCCATAATATATGGATGACCCTCCCCCAGCTGAAGTCAAGATTCCTGCCCTATGACAGGTATGTACACCATGTCAAGACGATAGGAGACCTCCTGCGTCACATAGAACTGGAATCCCTTCCTACGGCACGGAGACAGTTCCTCGATAGACGTAAAGGAAACATGGAGATAGCCTGCCTCCGTGCGCTTCACCAATTGCGCCACCTCATCGGTAACGCTCCGATGGGAGTCCATATCAAGGGATGGGGGGAACACAGGGCTCATCATTTCACTCCACTCCCCACCCAGAACTACCTATTCATCAAGGTGTCTTACAACGTCATCACTTCAAGATGTCAATCGAGTGGTTCCCTTATCCAGGAAAGTCAATACACCTGATAGAGTCAGGCCTTGAGTAAGTCCCTGAAGCGTCAGGCACGGTAGGAACAATCCATTAAAGAACTCATGAATTAAGCCACCGAGAGAATACAACATCCCTCTCCCCTATGATAGGCCAATAATTGATCATTTTCTGCATCCCCATAAGGGACTGGTCCATAGGTGAATTCGGCACCAAATCCGGTTCACCCCCAAATGGGGGCATGCGCGATCGGGCAGGTCGTGATAGCAACAGCCAATGCTGCCACCCTGGGTCAACCCCAACCTATAGGTATGTGGGAATTTTTAACATCAAAGGCCCCCATAAGACCAATAAAAATGGGAAGAGATTCGATGTCCAAGGAATGGAGCCAACCCCATCCCTTAGGGATGGGGGCATTATCACCCCCTCAACAACAACCTCCTCCACGAGAGTCGGTATTCTATCGTATAGGGAGGACAGCCAGAAGAAGAGGTTCTCATCCTATACTGTCATTTGAATCATCATCCCCTCTAAGAGGAAGGCGCACCATAAGGTCGCATCAATGAACTCTCCGCGTCACCGTTCGTCAATAAGTCAGAAGGAAATCCCAGGTCATGAAAGGGAAGGCCAGCAGACGATGCGGGTGAACCTCTTACTATTTGGAAGATAACGTCCCCTCCACCCCATGATATGCATTCATCAACGCCATAGAGGCTAACCCCATTGGTGACATAGGGGAAAACACAAATCTGGATGGATCTGGAGATGACGGTTCTGGTCAGGCTGTGACTCACAACTAGCCCTCATGTGTGGACACCCAGATTCACAGGGCCACCCTAAATATGGTCGTCCTTCCAGCCAACCCTCCTCCACCTAGCCAACGAGCTTCCAATAAGTATAAGAATAAAGGACTGGTTACCCTTAATCTGCCTCCTTCTCTCGAGGAAAACGAGCCACTCACACTCAAAGAGAGATTCGCTCGACAGGAAGAGAAGATGAAATAATTGAGGCGTCGTAACTCTGAGCTACTCTAGAGGAACCGCCTTATTGAAAGTGCATCTCAAGAGGATCCACATCATGCACTCTGAGCAAGTGAACCTAAAAGGCTAAGGCTTGCCCCGACAAACAAAGCACGATCATGGCTCCTGCCCAATGAGGCACCTGTTCTGTCCAACTACCTGAATGTGGATGATGAATACCAAGATTTCCCTCCACTTAGGCGGAACCAGAGAAAGTACGCCCTAACCCTCCAAGGGTTCCCCGAAAGGAGTATTCACCCTTGGTGCCGGCCAATCCGGATCCTCAAGTAATACCTCAGGCTACACCTGCCCAGGACCGGGCCCAACCATATGTAAACCATGGTCTCACCAACACCATCAAGGCATGAACAAATTGATTGGAAGAGATGGAAGGATGACGTGCTCCGATACAGCCAGAGAAAAAACCCTACCCAAATTGGGTGACAAACACAACACCTCCACCCAATTTTGGGATCCCTGTATTCCCTATTTTCAATGGGTCAGGCGATCCAGAACAGTATTTGATGCACTATGCATCCTATTGAGACCCTATGACGGGAACTCCGGAACAACAAGAAGTAGTGAAACTCATATGCTTTGTACAGACCTTACAAGGATCCGCCTTCGTCTGGTACACGAGTATGCCAGACCAGTCAATAAAGAGATGGGAGGAAATTTGGCAGTAGTACATGTTCCACTTCAACTTGACATTGCACAAAACAACAGTCAGTGACCTCATGAACTGAAAGAAGAGGGAGAACAAGAGGGTCTCATATTTCTTTTCCAGATGGAAAGCTCTGACCAATGCCTCGATTAGTCCAATGCCTCAAGATGAGATGCTAGCCATATGCATCGATAATCATAGATATGAGCTACGAACACCACTCATACAAGTGGATTACACCACTGGCTTCCTCTATCTCTCGTCCATTGCCCATAGAATTGAGGACTCCATGTAGCGGACTAATTAAAAGTCCCAAATAGCGTCACGAGCTCCTTCGAAAAGTGCCCCTAGAGATGAATCATATGTTGTCACACTCAAGCCGGCCCCTGTTCCCACTCTAGCGCTCAGTCCTCCACCAAATCATCAAGGGACCCCTGCATATTAGCGGCCACCACCGCCTGAATGGGATGATCAGTGAGGACCGAAGATGAACCGGTTTTGGGAATGAAGAGAAACATTATATTCGTTCTGAGACGATCTAGTTCGCGGATACTTCATTGCATCCATGAACTGCAACATGCTCTGCCTCCCGGAGCCGTGGAAACCTGATGAAGTCGGCCGTGAGGACAGGCCTGATTACTGCCCCTACCATAGAATTTTGGGGCACAATATTTGAGAATGCTTAATTTTCAAAGACCTCCTGCAGAGGATGGTAGACTCCAGAGAGGTTGAGCTTGGACCTCCCACCAGAAAATGTGGCATACATATCCACCATCGAATCCGACAAATAGAAGGGGTGGCAGAATGTCACCACCAAGAAGGGGCAGAATTTCGATGACTGAATGACTCGGAAGACTATCAACCGATCCCAGTGCATACTCTGAGCATAGTTATGACAGCCAGTGTTGCCTCCAACAGACCCTGACACCGCACGACCGACAACACCGACCTCACGATCCTCTATGATCCTGTCATCCGGGTGGAATAGAAGGAAGAAAAAATCGCAAGAGGAGCAGTCTGCCATGGGACCAAAGATAGTCCTGACCCTGGTAGATTATATGCCCTCGAATTTGGCGTCACGGGCACCAACCCACAAAACGGAACCATCAGAGACAACCAACTAGGTTGACCTGTCAGAGGATGAAGAGGAAATAATTGGTTCTATTAGTGTCATTTATCTTATGTAATCATTCCATCACGAAGGGTATGGTTACAAATCTGAGTTCCCTACACAAGGAGCCGGGAGGAGGAATCGCAGAGGTAGGGGATACCAGGGGAGGCACAGCCGTGACCAAAACCAACCCTACGGTTGGACCCCGACCCAAACTGTTAGTATCACGGAAACCCATGGGAGAGCCCTTCAACAGACTCAGCAGGAGATGGAATGCCCCTCCACCTCCACAAGCAGCCACTCGGGCCCCGTTGTTCTGTGATACCTTCCATAGGAGGAACAAGTGTCTGGATGCCTATTGTGCACAAACAGACTTGCAGGGCGTAGTCCTAAAAACATGGGAACACCATCGACATCAGTCCCTGTGGCTGGTCCCTCATCGTCAAATGCTCCAGCTCCCAAAGCACCCGCTATGAATCTCCCTCCAGCGGAGAAGCGTCGACCGCTGGAGAAAAAATACGACATCCTTTAGCATTTGGCGTCAGTACCAGCCATGTTTTTAATCTTGGATTCCCTGAGATTGTAATAAGACCCTAGGGAGGCGCTTATCGAAGCATCGATCAGCCCCCAACAGTTACAATCTGAGGTAGCCGCCGCCGAAATTTACCGGACGGAGACTGGCCCGGCTGAATGCAACGTACTGATTTCCTACACTGATCAGGATGTTGATTCCATCATGAAAGGACACATCAGTCCACTATATGTTTCTGACACGCAAAATGGTATTGAGATCCGGAAAGTATTTATAGACAATTCCTTTGGAGTTAACCTCCTTCCCCTACGAACACTCTTAATGTTGGGCTACAGTGAGGACAATCTATTTCCCTCGGCAACAACTCTGTTGGGATACGACAGGAATGAACAGAAGCCAATGGGATAGATTATGTTGAGGACCAATTTTGGTGACCTAGTAGCCTACACAGAATTCCTGGTGGTCTGACAGAGCACGACATTCAATGCCCTACTGGGAAGGTCGTGGATCTATAAGCACATGGTCGTTCCTACATCCTATCGCCAGTGTATCAACTACTACGTCAATGGACAAAGTATGACATTGCACGCCGAAAAATCCCGTTTCCAAATCTCTGAGTCACATTACATCGACGTCAGGTTCTTTGAGAAAAAGAAAAAAAATCCTTTGGTCGATGGCATCGACTGGATCCCCACACCAAAGGGCCTGGAAATGGTTCCTGATGACCCCCTTAGGCACCTTGGCAGTGATTCTGTCCATCCCATTAGCCATATTAAGAGTAGGAGTTCAAGTCCAGACACACACTCGGATGTCCTCATGACTTCATCCAGAACGACCGAGTGTGACCATGTGGGAACGCCCACTAACCCTCAATTTGGTGACGAAAACTCGAGTAAGGACACCCACAACACCTCGCCTCCAGTCTCCCAAGAGGTCATGTCAGGATCTCTCTCCTTGTCAGACCAAGAAGATGAGGACATGTGAGAAGAAGATGTGGAAGATCTCAGGGATGCACCTCCAGCATTTGAGGAAGGTATCTCCACCACTGTGGATGAACTCAGGGAAATAAACCTTGGTACAGAGGCAGACCAGAGGCCCTCCCTATGTAGTGTGGACATGTATCCCAAGGAACATGATGTATATACCTCCTTCCTAAGGTAGCACCAGGACATATTTTCCTGGAATTACACAGAGATGATGGGACTTGATCCCGAAGTAGCAACACATCACCCAGGTCTTCCAAAAGACCACTGGGGCTATAAAAAAGCCGCCATAAGGATGAACCCCTCACATGCTGCCAAAATAGAGGCTGAAGTCAATAAGCTCATTAAATCAGGCTTCATAAGGGAGGTATGATACCCCATCTGGTTGGCCAATATCTTCCCCATCAAGAAAAAGAACGGGAAAATCCGCGTCTGCTTCGATTTTAGATATCTCAATCGGAATTGCTCAAAATATGACTTCCCATTCCCAATCACCGCGTTGTTAATCAATGCCACAGCCAGGTATGAGGCTTTTTCCTTCATGGACGTCTATTCCGGCTATAACCAAGTCAGGATGGCCCGAGAATAAAAAGAGGCCCCTTCCTTCAGGGCCCCTCAAGGGGTATTTTGTTACAGGGTAATTCCCTTTGGTCTCAAGAATGATGGCACCACCTATCAGCTTGCCATGCATCGAATCTTTAAACCGTTCCTGGGAAAATTCATTGAATGTTATGTGGATGACCTGGTGATCAAGTCCATATGATGCTTGGATCACTTTAGGGACCTTGAAACTGACTTCAACAAACTCCGACAGCATAGCTTGAAGATGAACCCCTTGAAATGCGCCTTCGGGGTTACCTCAGGGAAATTTCTTGGCTTCATCGTATGCCATCGTGGCATCAAAGTCGACCCTGAGAAGTCAAAGGCTATCCTAGGATTACCACCTCCCTGAAATCTCACTAATTTGAGGGGATTCCAAGGACACCTAGCATATATTAGGCGGTTCAAAGCCAACCTGGTAGGAAAATGTTCTCCCTTCCCCAGGTTATTGAAGAAGGGGGTCACATACCAATGGACAGATGACTGCCAAGAGGAGTTTGAATACATGAAGAAGTACCTTTTAAGCCCACCAGTGCTCATGCCCTCGGTTGAAGGAAGACCTCTCATTCTATAAGTGACGGCCCTAGAACAGTCACTGGGAGCCTTCCTCGCACAAAAGAATGATGTCGGTAGCGAAACCAATCTATATTACCTCAGTAAAACCATGATTGATGTTGAGACTTGATACTCAAATATCGAGAAGAGCTATTTGACCTTGGTCTTCGCAGTTGAAAATCTGCGACATTATCTACATCATCATGATGTCCATTTGATATCGCGGAGTAACCCGCTCAAATACATCCTCTGTTGCCCGATTTTAACCGGACGCCTATCCCAGGGGGCGGTCATCCTGAAACAGTTGAACATCTGGTCCGTGCCTTAGAAAGCCATCAAGGGAAAGTCATTAGAAGACTTTCTGGCAGAGCACCCTTCGACAGGTACCACTACATCGGATGCCGATCTACCTGATGAAGACATCTTATCAGTTCAAGAGGAGCTCCCAGCATGGGGAATGTACTTCGACGGCGCATCCAGAAGCCCAAACGGGAAGAGGCTGGAGGATCCCAGATTCAACAATGTGGGTTTGGGGAAAATACTCGTGTCCCTAGAAAAGGAAGTTTTTCCATATTCCTTCCTCCTGTCAGAGGGATGTACAAACAATGAAGTGGAATATCATGCTCTCATTGCAGTCCTCGAGCTCGCACTCCATGCACAAGTACAACACCTTAAGGTAAAAGGATACTCGTAGTTGGTCATCAACAAAGTCAATGGTGACTATGCTATTAAAAAAGAGGAGATAATCACCCTGTTTGACCATGTCCGAGGGTTAATGGATGAGTTATCCATAGAACCATCATTGACCTATATTACCCTATCCTAGAACACTTAGGCTGATGCATTAGCCAACGTAGCCACGACCCTAGCTGACCCAGACCGGGATGAAATGGTTATCAGTATTCCTCACCGTCGAATGATATAGCGATTTTTTCATGCTAAAATGGAAAAAATCCACAAAGTCAGTCCTATCCCCGATCCATATGATCCTACCACAAGATGGATGACCCCCATAACAAACTACCTTCAATGGGGAGAGCTTCAATCAGACAGGGTTTAATGAGTGAAAATACGGAAAAGGGAAATAAATTTTGTCCTATATGGCAGCGCGGGTCAGGAAGTGGTCCTCTACAAATGAGGTCTCAATGAAGTTCTCCTCATATGCATTGATGGAGAACAAACTTCTGACATAATGAATTAAGTACATGTTGTATAATTTGAAGAACATCAACTAGGGACCATGCTTTCCCATCAAGTTTGAAGGCTTGGGTACTACTGGCCCACAGTGGCATGAGACTGCGAGCAGTTTACCGCAAAATGCCACTCATGCAAGATTCATGCCAACTTCATACACCAACCCCTGGAGTTACTTCATCCAGCCATGTACTCTTGGCCGTTTTCAATCTGGGGAATGGATGTTGTGGGACCATATCCTCCTGCCACGACCAAACAGCTGAAATATATCTTCATGGCGACTAACTTCACTTCCAAATGGGCAGAAGCCATACCCCTCAAGGAAGTCAGGGCAAGAAATATTGTCAGCTTTTTGAAGAGCAATATCATCACCAGATATTGTGTCCCTAATTCCATACTGACAGACAATGGCACCAATTTCTGCTCTGCTGAATTGGAAAAGCTATACCATGACTATGGTATCAAGGCTAACCACTCATCCCGCTACGATGCAGCAGCCAACAGACAGATAGAAGATTTCAACAAAACCCTTTCCAACATTCTCCAGATAAATGTGGATAAAGACAAGAATTCATGGCCAGATAAACTCCTCCATGCATTGTGGGATTATCGAATCACAATATGCACCGCTATGCGGGCTACCCCATACTCATTGGTTTTCGACACAGAGGCGGTCCTTCCCATTGAACTCCAACATCCCTCACTCTGTGTTGACATATGTCATCAATTATCCGATGATGAGAAATCAAAAAAGTTGCTAGGTGAATTAGAACAGCTAGACGAGAAGCGGCTGCACACTCTGCACCATCTGGAAGTGTACCAGAACTGGATGGCACGAGCCTTCAACAAAAAGGTTCATCTTCGGTCTTTCTTGGAGGGAGAATTAGTCTTGGTCCTCAGGACCCCAATGTTACCTGGCATGAAGCCTCCAAAGCTGGAGACCAAGTGGTAGGGATCATATGTTGTACACAAGGTCTACTCTAACAGAGCATATACCCTGATCTCCATGGACGGAAAATTTACCATGGCTACTACCAATGCGAGATTCCTGAAGAAGTATTTCACATAGAGACGAAGATCACTTCATCCTCACCGCATGAAGTTAAAATACATGGACCTTGTCCTCACCAAATGATGTTAAACTGCACAAACATTGTCCCTAACACACGACGATAAACTGCATGGACAGGAAACAAAACGAGGTGTACTCTTCGTCCAAGCGGCATCACGTAAAATTGCCAAGCACCCAATGGTCCAAACTCTATGAGCCTAATCTAAGAGCATTTCGTACTCACCGCATGACGTTAAACTGAATTGATTTCATAGAACTATGTGTGGCTTGATTCCTGCCCTCAAAGGATATGTAGCAATGCTTGGGTTCCCCTTCCTAGCCCAATCACCCCCGAATAATGATTTAATAATTCCCTTCCCCCTTGTATGGTCTAGACCTGCACGTGGGGTATTTCGTCCTCACCACAGGATGTTAAACTGCACAGATTTCAGGGAACTATATACGGCTTGATTCCTACCCTCGCAGGATATGTAGGGACACCGGGACCCCTTATCCTGGCCCCGTCACTCCTAAAAAAAATTTATAAATTCCATTTCCCCCGTGTACATGCCAGACCTGCACATGGTGTATTTCGTCCTCACCGCATGATGATAAACTGCATGGATTTCAGAGAACAATGCGAAGCTTGATTTCTACCCTCGCAGGGTCCGTAGAGACACCGGGATCCCCTATCCTGGGTGAGCCACTCCCAAAGAAAAGTTAAAAAATGCCTTCTTCCACCCATGTACGGACCAGACCTGCACGGGGTGTATATCTCATCCTCACCGAACGACATTAAACTACACGGATAAGATGTTTTAGTAATGGACCTCTCCCCCTGTGTATGGAACAGGCCTGCACGGGCTCTATCACTCATCCCGAGAACTACGTGCGGCTTGATTCCTGCCCTCGCAGGATACGTAGTGACGCTAGGGTTCCCCGTCCTGGCCCATCCCCCTGAATAAAAGATAAAAATGACCATTTCCCCCATGTATGAACCATATAGGCATGGGGTGTACTTCTCGTCCTCACCGCACAACATAAAACTGCACAAATACTTTGATTTTAAAGAATGCTCCCTTTTCCCCTTGCATGGTCTAGTCCAGCACGGGGTGTATTTTCGCGTCCTCACTGCACGCCGTTAAACTGCATAGACAGTAAAGTTAAAAATACCCCCTTCCCTTGTGTATGGAACAGACCGGCACTAGGTGTATACCTCATCCTCGCTGCATGACGTTAAACTGCACAACATCCCTTAATAATACCCTTCGTCCTCACTGCATGGCGTTAAACTGCATGGACCTCATCCTCGTCGTATGACGTTAAACTGCATGGACATCATCACGAACCACCCAAAACACATGGCAATACGAGATGGAGATACTCTTTTCACAGTTGGATGCATCCTCTCAATACAACAGACTCCACGACCCGGAAAATTGTGGATCTTCATAATCTCTCATGGCCATCGGAAGTGGAAAGTCATCGACCCGAAGACACCTTTGAATGAATATGCATACCATGCCCTAAGTGGCTCTTCATATTGATAGCCCATGTCCCATCTACCAAAGGCAATGTTTCCTCAGGCGGTACTGTTTCTAGCCCCGTACGCCTACCGGCCTCAGAGCCCTCGTATCACATCCCTCGATCCAAAAATTTATGGAGCAGTGGTTTACAAATTCATTCCCCATTTCACATCCAAGTGATGCCAAGGTATCCCTATCTGGATAGCCTGTGTGTCCGCCGGTGGTTCACATAGAGACCTGAATCAACGAACAACAAGCCAGGACTAGGCTACTTTGACTCAATGGACAATTGTAGTGAATATGTTTCTTGTATACATGAACACCATTATCCCCACATGGCAAACTCTGCACTGTGAGAAATCACAGATTCTCATAATCATTCATGGCCATCAGATGTGGAAATCTATCGACTCGGGGAATCCATTGTATGACTATGAATACCATTCCCTTAGAGGCTCTGAATAATGATATCCCCTTTCTCGTCCATCAAAGGCAAGATTTCCTCGGGCAGTACTCTTCCTAGCTCTGTATACTTACCGGCCTCAGAGCCCTCACGCCATACCTCCTGATCTAGGAAAACTCAATGTTGCAGTTTACAACCTTCATCCCCCATCTTGTTCCAGGTATATCAGAGCATGTTGACCCAGTTATACTTCATGTGCCTGCAGCAATAGTCATAAAATGGTCTAAGCTCTATGACCGCTAAACTAGGAGTACATCGTCCTTCCTGCATGGCATTAACTGCATGGAGTAAAGGTACACCCAGCATGCAAAAACAAACAGCGCAGGGAGCTCTCTTTGCTTTAATAGAAACCAAGGCCGAGTATGCTCGGCATGTCTACACATTTTCCTACCAAATGAAAAACCTTATGTCCCAGATAAATGCGGATCCTCATAACCATTCACGACCATCAGAAGTGGAAAGTTATCAACCTGTGGTCACCTTT
Organism: Viscum album; assembly: GCA_963277665.1. Classification (NCBI taxonomy): domain Eukaryota; kingdom Viridiplantae; phylum Streptophyta; class Magnoliopsida; order Santalales; family Viscaceae; genus Viscum; species Viscum album. The sequence continues at coordinate 1,488,831,140 of OY728129.1, forward strand.
GCATGACTATGCATACCATTCCCCCAGCGGATCTGCATATTGATAGCCCCCGGCCTATCTAAAAAAGGCATGACTTCCACATGTGATACTCTTTCTAGCTCCGTACGCTTACCGGCCTCAGAACCCCCATATCATCTCTCCTGATCCAAGATGCCTCAGAACCATGATTTACACCGATCCACCACCCCCCCCCCCCCAATGACTAGGAAATGTTGAGATATTCAAGCCCAGTTACATTCAAATGAAGAGCGTCCTTTGCAACTACATCCTTACCACATGACGTTAAACTACACGGAATCCGTCCTTGATGCATGACGATAAACTGCACAACAAATTTCAAATAATTCCCCTCGTCCTTTCTGAATGACACTAAACTGCACGAAATATGACCTAAACACATGACGATAAACAACACGGTCAAACTGGTCATGGGTTCAGTGAGGAACATAGGCTTTTCTCTGTACCTCAGTGCATGGGTCAGACCTGCACAAACCACCATGTCACACCAGCGTGAGAAAGAATTACTTCACCCATTCTCGGGAAGTTTAGTCCAAATGATTTCCCCGTATCTAGGCACCCATGCATCATAACCCATACTCTATACTCAGAAAAAGAAGAATCTTCAAAATCCACCCCCGATGGTCCCAATTCTTAACCTCTCTGAAGATTCTTGGTTGTTGGAATAATGCACTCATTGACCTAAGGACACCTTTGCATGACTATGCATACTATGCCCTCATTGCCTCTGCATATTGATTACCCCTGGCCTGTCTACCAAAGGCAATATTTCCTTAGGCAATGCTTCTCTCCGTATGACTCTTGGCCTCTGAGCCCCCATGTCTATCCCGGGATTCGGAGAACCTCTGAGCTACAGTTTACCAGCCTCTTTCACAATCCTGCCAGAATGCGGCGAAACATCTTTGATGAAATTACTGAGAACCAGAAGAAGATGTTCCATTTGAAATAGTTTCCCACCTGTATGAATTTAAACTGCGCCAAGCATCATCCATTCCATACGATAACTAAAATGCGTAGGAAAGTGGTCTCCCGACCACATTCTTGATTAGTACAGATTTTATCAAAACCCTTTCAGATTTCACATTCATTTTCCAAGCCACCCATGGTGGCTTCGATAAGCTGGACTTCCATGAAGTCCCCAGGCCATTAGAAATGGAATGTCAATGACATAAGGACACATTTGTATGATTATGCATACCATTCCCATAGCGGCTCTGTATATTGATCACCCCTGGCCCGTCTACCAAAGGCAAGACTTCCTTAGGCAATGCTATTCATACATCTGTGCACTGATGTGGCTTCCATGCCTTGAGACATGCCATGCATGTCGTCCAAATATGTTATCCCCCCATGTGCGTCTGAAGGGTATTGAGACATCTTTTGGTCATCCAAACCTCATTGAGACCCTTATCCCACCATACTCGGTCAATGATTCTCGACCTAAAACATCTGTAATGATAGTCTTAATGGTGGGACTATAAACCACTCACCAAAAGAGGCACAAATCTTGTTAGGTCGAAATCCCGAAAAGGGAGACCTAAGAAAAAGACATGCCATACCTACTGGGTCCACACTAAATGGGCCCAGGAAAAATCAAGGCATTAAAAAAAAGAAAAGACAAAATGTTTTTGGGGTTTTTTCAACAAATCCCCAACAATAGTCAAACTATGCTCACTAGATCCAACGGTCTAGGAAAACGTTATAGCATGACTTCATCTTTTATCATTTTCCTAAATTATGATCAATTATGCTTTAGTTGGTCATCGTCTAAGCAATAAAAATCAAAATTTACGGCAAAGAAGGATTTACGTATCATAGAAAAAAGGGAGGGCGTCCACAAGCTAGGGCCTCTACCTCACAACGACAAACGGGGGGGGGGGGGGAAGGTACAAGAATGGATCTGATAATCATAAAGGATCATGACTCTCCCTCTCCACTAGATCAATGACTAAGCGGCAAAGGTTGATGCGAGACTGATTCAACACGGCCTTCTCTCTAGAATCAACCTCAGCCACTAAATGAGTGCACTCCACTATTTTTTGGAGATCGTTAATCCCTTTTCTGGTTGCTTCATGACGACCAGTCATACTTGATAAGTGATCCCTCAGCATCGCTGCCCATAATTCACATTCATGTAACTCAGAGGATAAGACGACCACCTAATCTCGAGAGGTCGCCTCCTACGCTATCAGCTGATGGAGCTCTATCGTGGCTTCCTCTAGGTCATGGGTCCTGCAATGACTGTTAGCAAATTCAGCGAGATTTCATTCACTAGTGGAAGTTTCCTCACGGGCCATGACACCTTGGAAAGCAAGATAAAGGAACTGCCGATAGTCAAATCCACCAGACCACAAACCCATGAAGAGCTATCGAAGAGATTCAGTCTTAGTTTCCATCTCATCTAGAGGTGTTTCGGCAACAACCACACAAATCCGAGGCCAGACCCACCAGTGCACCGCCCATTGGTCCGCCATGACATGAGGATCTTTGGTATCCTCACCAGCTAGCACGGGAATGAAATATGGCATTGCAAAAAGGGCGTGCATGTGTTCTCTAGATGTTGATTTTGAAACTGGAATGTATGGAGCCTCTAACCCCAGTTCAGGCTTGCGGGTCAAGTTGTTATGCCAGGTATCAACTGGAAAAATTTCCAGGATTGTCTCGCAGGGACCCGAAACCACATGGTCATCCTCATCTACATCCATTAAGGATGAACCCGTCTGATCTTTGGCTATTGCAGGAATGGGGGAGGAAAATCCCCTGAGTCACTTTGATCGACGAGCCATCAGTCGATCCCCCCTTAGAGCTGATGAAGAGGGTGTAGAGAATGAAACAACCACAGTACCTCCTGATTTGGGAACCTGCTGGAAGGATTTCCCTAGGATCCCATCGGGGTAGTGTTTTTCCCATGCTTTTGCATACTCCATGGAAACGCCGACGGCCACCCCCACAACAGGCAGGGGAATGCTCGTGTCAGAACCCTCCTACATCAGCATCAACCACCATTGACAAAGAATGGTTGGGTGAAGTCCTCGAGCCATAGGAGGTGGAAAGGAAACATGGACTTGCATGCACCCAAACTGGTAAGAAAAAATATATGGGGCATACAGCTCGCATAGAGAAACCCCGTCGATCCGTGCAGACAGAAATCTGTCCCGCAGAGAGATCTTGTAAGAACGAACCTCCAGGATCCCCTGGCAGTTGTCAACTAAGATGCCAGAAGGGGTGGGGTAGGGAGTGAATGAAAACTGGGAGAAGTCAATCTGAAGCTCGAGGACTTCACCAGAGCTGAGTGATTTCAAGCGGACTCCAGCTATATCCAGCAGGGCAGGCCGAAAGGTAGGAAGCGGGATGGCTGAATTGTGACGATACTCATAACAACAACAATTTTCCGCTACCCAGCAGTACAAAAATTGAAATAGACCACTCAGATGGAAGGGTGGTCGGCCTTGCTGCATGTGACCCTGCAGTTCATAAATACGAGCCAACGTGGGCATGAAATAATTCACCAGGCGACCCTCTACTAGCTCAGATGCCATTATCCGGGTGCAAGCCCTGATGCCAAGATTAATATCCTGAGAGGGGAATAACCACCCACTCACAAAAATGGCAAACAAACCTGCCTTCCGGGGCATAGGCGGCAAACAGGGGTGCATCTCATAACCCCATGAAAGGTAGTCTCCCACCTCCAGAACATCCCAATAGGAACCTAGGGCAGTTCGTGAGTGTTGAGAAGGATGGGTCCTGGGGTACTTGATATTTGGTACAGGACCAGTGGTGTTCAAAAATAACCCTATCCAGGTACTATAGGGAATAAGAGAGTGGGCACGCAAGGCCTGACCCAGAGACCCAGTGATTTCTGCGCCATAACCAATAGTTATCTCATCAATAAAGGCACGTGTTCGACGTTGTCCCTTGCGTCAGGGGAAGGCAGAAATTCATCATACATTTAACCGATGACCGAGAGGCCTCCCAATCGATGGATATCCCATAGACTAATGCCAACTACACCATGGGAAAGGTGTAAATTATTAGTTCTTGAACACCAGTGACTAAGTAGGTCTGTCCGGACCAAGGATGGAGGGTAAATAGCAAATTGGGACACTCACACTACGGAGTATAAATTTACTAATTCCAGTGATTCGGGAGACTTCTGGTAGTGATGATGGACCTAGAAAACCCAGGCCCATTGTAACACCCCAAGATTTTATAGTGTGTTATTTCTTCAAAATAATTCAATAACCTGCAACACCGAGTTCAATCACACCATGAATTACAAAAAAAAAATCCATTCAAAAGAGGTTATGAATAGTATTATCTAAATTTTAAACTTTATATAATCCTTATAATTTTAGAATCCATATTATGAGTTTCTTAGATATAATGCAAGAACAAATTCATTTTCAGTATTGCACTTTTATCAACTTTTAATAGTGAACCCTTTTTTATAAAAAAATATTTTAAACTTTTTGACTAAATGGAGACATCAAAAAATTTAAAATGAAACATCCCAAGCTTCCACGGTACGCTTTCCTTTGAATAAAACAGTAGCGTGTGTTGTACGCAACGTCGAGTTTTAACACACACCACAACCAATCAAACTAGCCGTTATGAATAGTAATACCTACTTTTTGAAGTTATATATATTTTATATTTGAAAATGGACTTCATTTTTGGATTCGGAATATCGAATTTAGCCTAAGGTGAAATTTTGGTACTTTTCGGATAACTTTTATATTTTGATGAATAGTGAAAATTACTAAATTTTAATTAAAAACAACTTTTTTAATCAAAATAATTAATAGTGATAAATTGTGAATTTTAGTGGTTTTAAAGTATATTTAGAATATATTTTTACCATTTAATATAATGTTGGTCATTGGACATAATTTTACAATTAAACCGAACATAAACAAGTGTCAATCTTTTTATAGTTATTATCTCTTAAAAACACGCTTTTTGTTTTGACAGTGGGAATTAATTTTAAATTAATTTCTGCCACTTCTGTGTTTTGAATTTAGGAAAATGGATTCCATATTTGGAATCAGGATTTTCAAATTGTGTAAATAGGTAACTTTTATTTTTAGACATTTTGAATAGTTACTGTGGTAAATATTTTATTTACCATGGTTAAAGGGTAAATCCGGTAAATAAGGGTTAACAAATAATATTATAATAATAAAAAATTACCCTAAAACGTGTCCTAACCTTATTGGTGGACACATACCCGACCATGGGCATCCTTGGGTCAATTTGGGGACCCCTTGGAGCCACTTGTATGTGGTAGGGACACATTATATTAATAAAGTTAAAATAAAAATAAAAATGGCATAAGCTTACATCTTTTAGAAGAACAATTTTTACATAGGGTTATGCATGTTGGATTTTCGATTATAAATATTCATTAGAAAGATAAAAATATTTCCTACATAATGATATTTTATTTATAATTTTTAGACATCAAATAATTTAAATTATTAATGACACAATAATGATGCAATGTTTACCTCATTAATAAATCATTTAAATAAATAAGATTATAATGATTAAAATATTATCTAAAACCTGTCCAATTCTTATTGGTTGATGTTATTTAGAATATGAGTCATCGTATCTTTGACCTCAATGATTTTTGGACCATTATAAACCGAATATAATTATATTATAAAGTAATACTTTCACTCTTTCCAAAAGAGCCCCTCCTCTCTCTTATAAAAGGAGACAACTTCTACTCATTCCTCACACCTCTCAAGCCACTTGGCTCGTCCAAACTCTGCCAAACTAAGCTCCCCACATCCCTCTCCTCCTCCTTGAAGTTTCCCCTTAGGCAGAAAGCATTTCAACAAGTCCTTTGGTTCCAACCAAAGTGAGTTACCTAAATTAAAGGTAACGATTTCTCTTAAATTATTTTCATTTATTTTGCTTCTTCAACCCCCAAACTCTTTTTATTTCCTTTCTTTTGTAACAACACCAGTATCCTAAATATACTAGGATGTTGTTATAAGAAGGATTCAAACTACACATACACACAACTCCATCTAATGGATGATGAACATAATGTTTCTGTGGATGGCAAACTAACGCCTCACGAAACGATGATTGTTCAAATACATCTTACCGCCTCTCATGGTGGCCATTATGATGGAACTGTAATTAAATATGATATTAATGATATATATTTTATATATAAGCTTCTGTAATTCCATTTTATTTCATACCATTATTCGTTTCATGTTGTATATACATACGATAATTTCATTTGAGGAAGTGCGGACTACCGCCCCCTTAAAATGATATGACTCGTTCATACCACACATGGAACGTATAAAGGATGGTGTTAATGAACCTAAGTAACATATATAAAATATTATATTATACTGGAATAGTAATATACCTATGTATCATTTGGATTCGATTCTTTTAAAATAAAAATTAAATGGAAGTAGCGTTCGTGCGTACGTACGGACTACCGTCTCCACGAACGCGATGAGATTCATTCTCCATCGTATCCATTCAAGTATTATTCTCATTTTAGGGTTAAAAATAATGTTAATATCATTCTTATTATGAATAAGATATAATCTATCCATTACAAACATGTCTTACGTAACCAAACATTTAAGAAGAACGAATCGGTTAACACCCGAAACGACGATAATTCTAAGATATTATTAACAATTCAATGTTAAAAGATCATATATGATATCATATTAATATATATGATTCTTGTATAATTTAATAACAACTATTTCACCATTATACAGGAGGTTAACCTACCCCAACCAAGGAAAAGTACAAGGTAAGGGTTTATTTCACAATCTCTTCATTATCCGAGGTTGTTTATACGTAATAATCTACTGGGATCTCTTTATCATCCACATCCATGTTTCTTAAAAATGCATTTCAAAACATTTTTACTATTTACTAGAATATGAGTTAAAGTCATTTATACCCTTTTTGACTTTTATAAGTGGTTTATAAAGGAATCTTTCGGTCGTTTTCAAAACAAGGTCCTTTTTAACCTTTTCGACAGAATTAAGGTAAGAATGTTTTTTTAACAGCGGGTGCGGCTATTTTCCGCCGTTATAAAATCTTCAAATCTTCCCTTACAAGCTTATAAGAATATTTTCAAAGAAAATGTTTTATTTTATATGGATCTTAAATTATTTCAAAATAAAAGGAGATATTTCTTTAAAAAGAATTTTGATTTCATCTATGTCAACATCCTTTGATGGATTTTAAGATTATTTGAAGTTGATTTATTATGATACAAAACTTCTATATTGTATTGAAGGTTTTGTGATATGTTTGACTGTGGATGTTCTATTGTTATACCATTCATAGTTTATGGTGAAATTATTTACATTTTGTATGCTAGTTTTAATACGAATGTTTATGTTATGTTTAAACCTTTTCATATGGGAATGCATTGGACTTAATAAGTGACGGGTGGAGCCCGCTATAGCTCCTCGATGCATCGGTAGGTCTCATGATACAAACTAGTGTCTTGGCACAAGGCCTTGACAAAATCTTATTTGTAGTCTTGGCACGAGGCCTTGATTATGTGGTTATGATAGTCTGGCATTATGCATTCCAACATTATGAAAGTGGTTATTGATTTTTTCATGTGATTATTCGATTAGTAGAATATCCATGTGAATAAGTAAATGGCATTATTTCATTTTTACTTTTGCCATACTATGTTGAAGTTCAAGTTTAAAAGGATTTTGTTTTAGTAATGCATTGCCTTAAATGTTTATTCTTATTTATGAAAGTTTCCGCTATATTGTTATCCTTACTGGGCATTTGAGCTCACCCCTTTTCTATGTTTTATTTTTCCCAGGATGTGAAGAAGTAAGTTATGAATGACCTGCCGGGATTTTATGAGGGGTTAATAGTGTGGATTGTGGAAACATTATGTTGTTGTATTAGTTTTTCATTTTATGATGTAATGTAAAATTTATGAATATATCTAGTGTTTCCAAGGCTACTAAACCAATCGGTCTTTCGAGATTTGATCTTTCTTTTGATCATGCCAATGTTACGAAGTAATGCACCGACTCTGGGTAACTAGGGTCGGGGCGTTACAGTTGGTATCAGAGGAAGATTAGTACAAACCTTGGAAGCTAGATTTATATAAAATATGATTAGAGCACGTAGACCTAAGATGAACTTTGAGGATTAGTATAGAAGAACTTCCTAGAATTTCGGTATTGTAGAGATTTTGTGAGTTTTTCGAGAAATACATCCCTGTCTGGATACGAGCTGGTAGAAGTGGCTCTGGCACAGATGTACCTAGGGGTAAAACCCAAAAACACCGCTTTGAGCTAGACTCGAACGGGAACTGGTGCACGACAACGGGCCTTGCTGCACTCTTGGTTACGACACTCCCGGGGGATATGCTTAGGATAACTCTCATTTTCTTTACAAATCATTATGAAGGGTTTATGAGTATATACTTCCTCAAAGAAAACATTTTTATGATTATGGATTATATCCATAAATAGTTCAATTTATGTTAAGTGTTTTATAAGTATGGGATTATGTATTTTGATTCATAAACTGATCTAGTGTATTCCATTGTTTAGAAATGGCGCCCAGTAGAAGGAATGAGAACTCCAAAAATGCACATGATCCAAAGAGAAGGAAGGATCATATCTTTCATGGTCTTAAGCTAGAATTTATAAGAGAAATAGTCTCCCATATATTAACATCATATGAAGAAATAATATCATGTGTTGATAAGATAAGTAAAGGGTTTACTGAGTCTTATGGCTTTGAAGGGAAGCAAGAGAAGAAAAGGATAGAAGAGAGAAAGATGGATAAAGGGAAGAGGGAAAATAAGAATTTTCCCATATGTGGTAACTGTGGAAAGAAACACCCTGGAACTTGCCTGAAAGGAATGGGAGTTTGTTATAAGTGTGGAGGAAAAGGGCACAAAGTACGTGACTGCAAGGGTAAGAAAATGGTTTCAAATGTACAACGCTTCATTTGCAAAGAGTTTGGACACTACGTGAACCTATGTCCCAGTCATCAGACTATGCCGCAAATGATGCTATTGGATAATAATCAAGTTATGATACTACCACAGATGAAGAGGAATGATTAGAGTTCTTATGTTGATTATGTCAATTGAGTGTTGTATCAACATTGTACTTGTTACAATAATCATGGAGTATATAAGGATTGTACTGCAGTACTATTTCATTAAGGACTTGAGATAGTGTGGAACAATGAAAAGTGACTCAATAGAAGGATAAATTTTTGGAAAAGATATGGTTGAGAGAATGATAAATCATAATATAGTTCTGATACTGAGGTAGTGATTTTGAAATAATATGTGATTGTTTTGGATAAATTATATTGGATATTCTTGACTACCTGGGAACTGATTAATAATTTGTATATTCCATCATTGTTGGAGTTTAAAACATTTTTGGATTAATGAAGTATATCCAGCATTCTATATGGAATAAGGGAGCATGAATGTAATCAATAAGGAATATGGTAATACAAGATGAAGGTATTCATATGCTATTACGCGGTAAAAAGGATCTATATTATGTTTACCTTCCTTATAAATGTTGGACTGTGAGTTTGGACAGAAGTATTTTGGATAGTTCTAGTTTGGATTATTTTGGATTACCATAAAAGGACAACCCGGAGGTCGGGCGGCAACCCGTCGCGTCCGGCAAGGCTGCGAGACTTGAACCCGCAACCGAAGGGCGACAAGGGTGTATCACCTACCACTAGCCCATGAGATGTCCTGGATTAAATAATGTAGTATTTATTAAAAGATCATGTAGATGAATTATAAATTCGTTTATTTTGGAACCCTATACGAATAGTGTAAATAGAATTTTTTTACATTCTATTATCTTTTAGAGTGAAAGATGAGTTTGTGGTAGAAATTTATTAATGGATAAAACTCTAATTATAAAGTAAGTATATCTCCTTATGATCTTATCCAATGTCATAAATAAATTTCTCAATATTAAGAAAAGATACTTAGAACAAAAATGTTTTCCTAGATGGTACCTTAAATCATTACTAATTTATTGCTTTGGGATTGTTGTCCTTTTCATAGCCATGTTCTCTACCACTCTCCATCAGATAATTGAGGGTCAGATTTTTCTTCCATATCCATATTTTCCTACATGGAACCCTAGTATGTGTTATTTTCGGTAATCTTCATACTTTCGACTCTTTATTTTAAATAGAGGCCTCATTAATTCATTTTTCGATGTGGGATTTCAACTAGGATATTTTGAAACGTCAAAAATGTGTTATCCTAATACCCTATGTTTTGTTGAACCGATGGTATTTCAAATCATCATAGATTGATGAATTTAATGACCTCAATTTTATACTATATTGTGATTGATGACCTCAATCACTACCTATAAATATTTATGTTTTTCCTCCAATTATATGTCTCTAATTGCCACTAATGTTTTTTTTAATCGAGATCATAATTTGGTGGTGACACTTTCATTTCTCTTTTCCTCATATTAAGACTAAATTTTAGTAACCCAATTTCTGATGTGGGTTTTCTCACAAATATATTATCTATTTTCAACCTTTTATTTTCGAAGAACAATTTCAAATTGCGAGGACGCAATTTATTGAAGGAGGGTAGAATGTAACACCCCAAGATTTCATAGTGTGTTATTTCTTCAAAATAATTCAATAACTTGCAACACCGAGTTCAATCACACCATGACTTACAAAAAAAAGCCATTCAAAAGAGTTTATGAATAGTATTATCTAAATTTTAAACTTTATATAATCCTTATAATTTTAGAATCCATATTATGAGTTTCTTAGATATAATGCAAGAACAAATTCATTTTCAGTATTGCACTTTTATCAACTTTTAATAGTGAACCCTTTTTTTTAAAACAATATTTTAAACTTTTTGACTAAATGGAGACATCAAAAAATTTAAAATGAAACATCCCAAGCTTCCACGGTACGCTTTCCTTTGAATAAAACAGTAGCGTGTGTTGTACGCAACGTCGAGTTTTAACACACACCACAACCAATCAAACTAGCCGTTGTGAATAGTAATACCTACTTTTTGAAGTTATATATATTTTATATTTGAAAATGGACTTCATTTTTGGATTCGGAATATCAAATTTAGCCTAAGGTGAAATTTTGGTACTTTTCGGATAACATTTATATTTTGATGAATAGTGAAAATTACTAAATTTTAATTAAAAACAACTTTTTTAATCAAAATAATTAATAGTGATAGATTGTGAATTTGAGTGGTTTTAAAGAATATTTAGAATATATTTTTACCATTTAATATAATGTTGGTCATTGGACATAATTTTACAATTAAACCGAACATAAACAAGTGTCAATCTTTTTATAGTTATTATCTCTTAAAAACACGCTTTTTGTTTTGACAGCGGGAATTAATTTTAAATTAATTTCTGCCACTTCTGTGTTTTGAATTTAGTAAAATGGATTCCATATTTGGAATCTGGATGTTCAAATTGTGTAAATAGGTAACTTTTATTTTTAGACATTTTGAATAGTTACTGTGGTAAATATTTTATTTACCATGGTTAAAGGGTAAATCCGGTAAATAAGGGTTAAAAAATAATACTATAATACTACAAAATTACCCTAAAACGTGTCCTAACCTTATTGGTGGACACATACCCGACCATGGGAATCCTTGGGTCAATTTGGGGACCCCTTGGAGCCACTTTTATGTGGTAGGGACACATTATATTAATAAAGTTAAAATAAAAATAAAAATGGCATAAGCTTACATCTTTTAGAAGAACAATTTTTTACATAGGGTTATGCATGTTGGATTTTCAATTATAAATATTAATTAGAAAGCTAAAAAGATTTCCTACATAATTATATTTTATTTATAATTTTTAGACATCAAATAATTTAAATTATTAATGACACAATAATGATGTAATGTTTACCTCATTAATAAATCATTTAAATAAATAAGATTAAATGATTAAAATATTATCTAAAACCTGTCCGATTCTTATTGGTTGATGTTATTTAGAATATGAGTCATCTTATCTTCGACCTCAATGATTTTTGGACCATTATAAACCGAATATAATTATATTGTAAAGTAATACTTTCACTCTTTCCTAAAGAGTCCCTCCTCTCCCTTATAAAAGGAGACCACTTCTACTCATTCCTCACACCTCTCAAGCCACTTGGCTCGTCCAAACTCTGCCCAACTAAGCTCCCCACATCCCTCTCCTCCTCCTTGAATTTTCCCCTTAGGCAGAAAGCATTTCAACAAGTCCTTTGGTTCCAACCAAAGTGAGTTACCTAAATTAAAGGTAACGATTTCTCTTAAATTATTTTCATTTATTTTGCTTCTTCAACCCCCAAACTCTTTTTATTTCCTTTCTTTTGTAACAACACCAGTATCCTCAATATACTAGGATGTTGTTATAATAAGGATTCAAACTACACATACACACAACTCCATCTAATGGATGATGAACATAATGTTTCTGTGGATGGGAAACTAACGCCTCACGAAACGATGATTGTTCAAATACATCTTACCGCCTCTCGTGGTGGCCATTATGATGGCACTGTAATTAAATATGATATTAATGATATATATTTTATATATAAGCTTCTGTAATTCCATTTTATTTCATACCATTATTCATTTCATGTTGTATATACATACGATAATTTCATTTGAGGAAGTGCGGACTACCGCCCCCTTAAAATGATATGACTCGTTCATACCACACATGGAACGTATAAAGGATGGTGTTAATGAACTTAAGTAACATATATAAAATATTATATTATACTGGAATAGTAATATACCTATGTATCATTTGGATTCGATTCTTTTAAAATAAAAATTAAATGGAAGTAGCGTTCGTGCGTACGTACGGACTACCGTCTCCACGAACGCGAGGAGATTCATTCTCCATCTTATCCATTCAAGTCTTATTCTCATTTTAGGGTTAAAAATAATGTTAATATCATTATGATTATGAATAAGATATAATCTATCCATTATAAACATGTCTTACGTAACCAAACATTTAAGAAGAACGAATCGGTTAACACCCGAAACGACGATAATTCTAAGATATTATTAACAAATCAATGTTAAAAGATCATATATGATATCATATTAATATATATGATTCTTGTATAATTTAATAACAACTATTTCACCATTATACAAGAGGTTAACCTACCCCAACCAAGGAAAAGTACAAGGTAAGGGTTTATTTCACAATCTCTTCATTATCCGAGGTTGTTTATACGTAATAATCTACTGGGATCTCTTTATCATCCACATCCATGTTTCTTAAAAATGCATTTCAAAACATTTTTACTATTTACTAGAATATGAGTTAAAGTCATTTATACCCTTTTTGACTTTTATAAGTGGTTTATAAAGGAATATTTCGGTCGTTTTCAAAACAAGGTCCTTTTTAACCTTTTCGACAGAATTAAGGTAAGAATGTTTTTTAACGGCGGGTGCGGCTATTTTCCGTCGTTATAAAATCTTCAAAGCTTCCCTTGCAAGCTTATAAGAATATTTTCAAAGAAAATGTTTTATTTTATATGGATCTTAAATTATTTCAAAATAAAAGGAGATATTTCTTTAAAAAGAATTTTGATTTCATCTATGTCAACATCCTTTGATGGATTTTAAGATTATTTGAAGTTGATTTATTATGATACAAAACTTCTATATTGTATTGAAGGTTTTGTGATATGTTTGACTGTGGATGTGCTATTTTTATACCATTCATAGTTTGTGGTGAAATTATTGACATTTTGTATGCTAGTTTTAATACGAATGTTTATGTTATGTTTAAACCTTTTCATATGGGAATGCATTGGACTTAATAAGTGACGGGTGGAGCCCGCTATAGCTCCTCAATGCATCGGTAGGTCTCATGAGACAAACTAGTGTCTTGGCACAAGGCCTTGACAAAATCTTATTTGTAGTCTTGGCACGAGGCCTTGATTATGTGGTTATGATTGTCTGGCATTATGTATTCCAACATTATGAAAGTGCTTATTGATTTTTGCATGTGATTATTCGATTAGTAGAATATCCATGTGAATAAGTAAATGGCATTATTTCATTTTTACTTTTGCCATACTATGTTGAAGTTCAAGTTTAAAAGGCTTTTGTTTTAGTAATGCATTGCCTTAAATGTTTATTCTTATTTATGAAAGTTTCGGCAATATTGTTATCCTTACTGGGCATTTGAGCTCACCCCTTTTCTATGTTTTATTTTTCCCAGGATGTGAAGAAGTAAGTTATGAATGACCTGCAGGGATTTTATGAGGGGTTAATAGTGTGGATTGTGGAAACATTATGTTGTTGTATTAGTTTGTCATTTTATGATGTAATGTAAAATTTATGAATATATCTAGTGTTTCCAAGGCTACTAAGCCAATCGGTCTTTCGAGATTTGATCATTCTTGTGATCATGCCAATGTTACGAAGTAATGCACTGACTCTGGGTAACTTGGGTCGGGGCGTTACACCCATTCATGTGAGAAGAGCCCCCTAGATCGAAGATCCCTCCTAGGAATCCACCCTGTGTTAGGATCTACTCGAGTGATGTTGATAATAGAAGGGTATCTCTTGAAGATGACTTCCTAAGAAAAGTCCCGAGCGTGATGATCACCTTGGGTCCAAATAGAGCCTCTCAAGATAATGGTGTCTTTCTTATCAAGGTTGGAAACCATCTCCCCCGACTGGGTAAGGTTTGCCTGAATACACTTGGACGACGCTTCCAAGAAAGGAGAAGGAAGACCTGATAATGTGGTGGAAATAGGGACATCGTCTTGAAGGAAGAATCCACGAAACAGAAGCCTATTTGATAGTGGGTAATCTAGGAGAATATAAGGGAGTAAATCTTTCAAGACGCCATCGTCAGAAATGATGGACTAACTAGGGTCCTCTTGGATGTTCTACGCTCTGCGAATCATAGCTAAATGTCTCCCTGAACAAATTGGGAGAGGCTCTGCAGCAGGCCTCGGTGTAGAATGAGGAGGAACCATATTTTCTCCCTGCATGACAAGATCCAACAAGCGGTTAGTCCAGAATAGAAATCTGGAAAAAATTCCATATATATGGCTGAGGATTAGTTGAGGAGCCTTTATAAGCAAAACATTTACGCTGAGGCCTCAAAGGATGGTTCACGATGACAACATTTCATGAACCATGTGTAAAAACCTTTAAATTTCAAGGAAATTTTTTTCTGAATTTTCTTTGGAATTTTAAAAGAACGCAGTTTCATACGGTACCTGATTCCGAGGCCCGATGTGCCCGGAATCATTTTCCGAAGTTTGGCTCGGGTACGTTCAGTGAACAGACAAGTGGGTTTTTTTAACTTTTTAACCGATGCTCAGAATCAAATTCTGAGGGCACCGATGGAATCACAGCGCTGTTACATACTTAGAAACGCCTCTTCCGGAGTTGCATTTTCTCGGGTGTGGTTTTTAATTTTTGGGCTTTAAGTTAAGAAATAAAATTAAGTGGTGCGACAACTTTATTTATATTTCACTTAAGCCACTTAAAATCCACTTAAAGCTGCTTAAGCTAAGTTAAAGCGGATAGGGTACAATTCAAAATATCCTACCCTCTTGGTAGGATATTTGTGAGGTGGGGCCCGCACGAGCCCCACCGTTTCTTTTCCACTAAATAACGCACCTGCAAAAACCACTTTTAAATAAAGTCAACTGGAGCATTTTCTTAAACAATTAAACGCTCCTATTAATTGGGCGGTTTATTCGTCGAAATTAATTCTATGAATTAATGGGTCGTTACTTAGGTTGTTTTTCGTTTGTTGGCATATAATAAAATAAGACCAACACTTTTCTTCTTGAGTGTTGTTCGTTGAGAGGATTTGATAGGAACCTTAAGTCCTTCATCCTCCTTCGCGAAGAATGCGAAGAACGCGAAGAACGTGAAGAACACCAGCCTCCAACGAAGGGTGACGAAGAACGTCGAGCCCTCAGAGAACAATGACGCTACGCCAAGTACCGCGACGCCGATGATTCTTCTCCCGCGACGTTCATCTGCGACGTTCCTTCATCCGGGACAAATCTTCGATCATCCGTTGGGGTAAGAGTTTGCAGACCTTTTAATTATTTTTGGTTTATAGCAACAACAAGGATTTAATTGTTATAATTAAATAAGTATGTTTTCTTTACCCCTCATAGATCGTCGACGCGACGCCGTATACAGCGACGACATGACGCCTTTCTGTGACTCGGTGATCCTCTTCTTCCGCGACAATCAATTCCGCAAAGAACGCGCGCTCGAAGACTACGGCGAGGTAGGGATTTTATTTGAGAATAATATTTTATCCCCATGATTGTTCAACTAAATCAAAGAACCCGGATCAAAGTTCAATTTTAATTTTATTAAAATTGTGCCTTGTTGTTTTTCATGTGTTGAATATTTTTATTCCCGTTTGTTATCACCTAACGCGGAGGGTGCGGGTCAAACAAACACGGCCCAACAACCCTCCGCAGTTTTTCGTTGGTGTGCGGAACGACGGATGACGGAAAACGGAGCCGCAAGGGCGATTTGAGGGCTTTGCAGTGAATATTGGATCCCCGGAGTACGACGGGCGAAGACCGCACGCAAAACGGACCACCGGAGAACGTTTGGTGGCCCGCGGAAGCTTCCGTCGGCGAGCCACGCCCGCGCGGCGACGGCGGCGCCCAGAACGCTGCAGGAAAAACCCGCCGCGGCTTCAGCCGCGACGGCGAGACGGTTCCACGGCCGCAAAGAACCGTGACGCGGGACGCGGCTGAAGCCGCGTCAGGGAACCGCGGAGCGGCCCCCGTGCGGGGGCCCCCGTTCCCTTGCTCGGCCGCTCGGCCGAGCCGAACCGGGCCGACCCGCCGGCCGGGTCGCGCCCAGGCCGGGCCGGGGCGGGTTGCGCCAAACCGGGTCGGACCCGGGGCGGGTCCCCCCGGTTCGGGCCGACCCAGGGGGGTTGGGCCGGGTCAGTCCGGGCCCAGATCCCCCGTTTCCGGACCTTTTCGGCCTTTTCCTCATAACTTGAGCTATGGGCCTCCGAACGAAACGCCGTCACCAGAGATGTGATCATTGGATCGAGACGGTCGTTTTGGTATATCACACTCAAGGTTTAGGAATACTTTGGGTTTGGCCGGGTCGGTTCGTACACGAAACCAACCGGGCCCTCGGAGCAGAAACGCTCATATCTTGAGCTTCGGACGTCTGATTGACGTGCCGTTGACTTTGTTGAATTTATCTAAGTGAGACGGATCTTTTCGCATACTCCTCCCGTTGTTTGGACGCAGGTGGAGTATGGTCGGGTTGGTTTTTCCTTAAAAACCAACCGGGCCCTTGGGACAAAAAGGCTAATGACTCTCAGACCGGGCGTCCGATTGACGCTCCGTCTGCGACGTTGAGTTCCTGTTGACGATATGGAACTTTTGGATACATCAACTCTAGAATATGTGTCAGTTGATGTATCAGCCTATCGGCTCGTGGATCGGACCCTCCCGAACGAGATTGCTGTGTGTGGGAACCCTAGAGCTGGCTGCGACTGCTACTGTGACGACGACGACTGTGCAGAGATCCTTAGTGGATTCGACGGCAACGACTACAGAACTCATCGATCCTTTGTGGGTCAGTGCTACCGATCCTGTGTGGGTCCGATCCTTTGTGGGTCAGCGCTCAGCGGTCCTGTGTGGGCCAGCGCCTACAGGTCCTGTGTGGGCCCGATCCTGTGTGGGTCTTTGCAGGGGTTAGTTACCTATCGATCCTTTGTGGGTCCGATCCTTTGTGGGTCATTGCAGGGGTTAGTACCTATTAATCCTTTGTGGGTCCGATGGCTTAGATGGATCAGTGATCATCCCTATCGTCATTCAATGAAGTATACCCTGTGTGAGATGAAACCATGTTTTCTTGCCTTTGTGGATTGTGTTGTGCTATCCTGTGTGGATTTACGTTTTGCTTTCCTGTGTGGACTGGGTTGTACTAGAGCTCGGATGTTGGAGCCGAGTGAGAATTTATGACTTAGGTATCTGTATGGGCATATACCTAAGCCGTGTCGGATGTTACTTTGTGATTTTATATTTCCTTTGTGGTTTATCATTTGTGGATTCTGGGAGACCTTTGGGGTCTTGGGGTCCCTACTGAGTAGCTTATACTCACCACTTCATGGGCTATGCCCGCACTTCATTGTTTTGGTTGTAGAAGACGGACATCGCTGATCGTGGTGGAGGCTTGCAGAGCTGGACGGTACCTGGAGGTGGACCACTGGGTAGGACGTACTCGGAGCGGTCGGCTGGACCCGAGGAGCAGTGGAGGATATTTGTACCCACCCTTCATGTGGGACTTCCAGTGGATGGCTCGACGCTGCGGCTTTTTCTTTCAGTTGCTATTTTCCCCTTTCAGTTGTACTTTACAGTTGGGCTTGTATTTCCGTCCCCCTTTACATTTCTTCACTTACTGTTATACCAGCTTTTACTTAGTGTTTACTTTTTTCTACTTGCTTACTCTTTGGTGCTTGTTTACATTACAAAGGCAATGCCTTACCTTTTTACCGGGATTTACGCCTTGGTGCTAGTCGCCAGCCCCTGGCCTATGGAAGGCGGGCTTGGGATAGTCACAACACGGGCCCCGAGGATGGGTCGTGACAAATTGGTATCAGAGGAGTTCAGTTCAACCACAGACTCTGATCTTTCTTCTATGTGAAGCAATAGGGTTAAACGTATTGAGTGTGGTTATCAGTCCAGGGAGCCCAGTGTTGGTGCGGCGGTCGACGTATCCGTACACCTGGACACTGACTTCTGATTTCCGACATAATGCACGAAAACATTGATTGCATGTGTGTTTAAAGTTTTCATTGTGATTACTTTGTATTAGCTCACCAGGTATACTATTCTAACCATGGTGCACCTGTTTCATTTCAGGATGGCCCCACGACGGTAGCCAGTTAGGGTTCCGAGAGTTGTACGTGACGACAGCCCACCGAGCAACGAGGCCTCGGTACAGGGCCCTTTGACAGCTGAGGCACCAGCGGTACCTTTACCTGCCGAGCCACCGATGCTACCATCCCCAGCCGCTGACGATGCACGTCGCCTCAGTGCACTGCATGAGTTCTAGCGCCAGCGACCGCCTAGGTTCCGCGGGGAGACGGACCCCCAGGAAGCCGAGGACTGGCTGGAGGCAGTGGTATGAGTTTTCAGGATAGTGAGGACACCAGCAGACCTCAAGGTGATCCTCACAGCGAGCCTACTGCACGCAGTAGCGGGCCGATGGTGGAGCTTGATTATCCAGGTGAACGATGAGACATCTCTCCTCTGGACAGTCTTTGAGGGCCTCATTTGCTCAGAGTTGGTCTCGGCCACCCTCAGTGCGGTGTGCATCTAGGAGCTTCTTCAGCTGCGGCAGGGCAACTTGACGGTCGCCCAGTACTCGGCGAGATTTACCGATCTCTCGCGCTACTCGACAGACATGGTGTGGGACCCATTCTTCCGAGCCCGGACCTTTGAGTAGGGATTGAGACATGAGATCAGGGCATCGATGATCTCCCTCAGCATTCCGACTCAGGAAGGAGTACTGGAGCGAGCCCTTTTGATCAAGATCTTTCTTGCTAAGACTTCTCCAGAGGCGAGACCTACCACAGGGCGGCACGTAACAGATTCTTCCGCAGTAGGCAGTCGACGGATAACTCAGGGGTCCAGGCAGACCAGACCCTCACGCAGACGACCTCAGGACACTGGCTTAGTAGTGCGGGGCACACAGCGTGGAGCCAGTCTTTCGAGAGGCAGGCAGTACTACACATGCGGCAGGCAGGGTCACATGGCTCGTGACTAGCCGAACCACCGTGCCGAGGAGCAGCAGACGGTTGAGGGGACACCCAGGAAGAAGCAGAGGGTCGACCGTGGCAGTCCGCAGGGAGGAGGCGGACGAGGTAGAGGAGATGGCCGAGCAGGAGGTGGTGGGCGACGCTTTGAGGCTCTACCACCACCACCACCAGGAGGTCCGCCCCGACCATAGGGAGCTGGCGGGCAGAGATAGGCACAGCTCCAGGCAGTGGAGGCCTACGAACACGGTGCACCCGAGATGATTCGAGGTACGATCTTTGTCTATTCCACACTTCCTGCAGTTCTTATAGACACAAGAGTGATTCACTCTTTCATAGCCGCTGCCCTTGTACGGAGCTCGGAGATTCCGACAGAGCCGTTGGCTCGATCCTTACGGCTAGGGACTCCTACGGGAGTAGACTCAACGATTACGCACTGGTGCCGGTAGTATGAGCTTACTATAGGAGGCGAGAGCTTCGGCTGTGATCTTCTTGTAGCGGCGTCGAGGCCTTACGACATCTTCTTGGGAATGGATTGGTTATCTACAGTCTATGCACAGATTGGCAGTATTAGGCGCATCGTGTGATGTATACGCACCGACGGGAGCAGGTTCACCTTCACTGGTGAGGAGGGAGCCTTCACAGCACATGATGGACTTCCGCAGAGGAGAGTACAACCCATCCCTCATCAGTTGGATAGCCTCATCCTAGGAGCATTTGACGTGTGGAGTCCTAGTTTCCCTGCAGTGGTGGATCAGTATGCGGATTTCTTTCCCGGCGACATTCTAGGGCTACCTCCTCGCATAGAGGTAAACTTTCATATTGATATGTACCCCGGGACAGCCCCGATATCCACTCCAGCATATCGGATGGCCCCTGCTGAGTTTCGATAGCTACGGGTACAGTTGGAGGACTTACAGGGAAAAGGTTTCATCCGACCCAGTGTTTCACCCTGGGCTTCCCCAATACTGTTCGCCAAGAAGGCTGACAGGATCTTGCGACTGTGTGTCGACTATCGTCGCCTGAACCAGCTGACAGTGAGGAACACGTATCCGCTACCGAGGATTGATGACCTCTTCGATCAGCTCAAGGGAGCACGGTGGTTCTCGAAGATAGACCTCAGGTAAGGCTATCATCAGCTCAGAGTTTGGGATGAGGACGTGCGGATGACGGCCTTCAGATGTCGGTATGGATACTATGAGTTCATGGTTATGCCATTTGGCGTAACCAATGCTCCAGCAGTGTTTATGGGCCTCATGAATAGGATCATTCAGCAATACCTTGATCGATTTGTCATGGTCTTCATCGGTGACATTTTGATATACTCGACGACTGAGGAGGAGCACTCCTACCACTTACGGGTTGTATTAGACACACTTCGAGAGCACCATCTTTATGGAAAGCTCCCGAAGTTTCAGTTCTGGATACGTGAGGT
The DNA here is from genome assembly GCA_963277665.1 of Viscum album. Taxonomy (NCBI): domain Eukaryota; kingdom Viridiplantae; phylum Streptophyta; class Magnoliopsida; order Santalales; family Viscaceae; genus Viscum; species Viscum album. The sequence continues at coordinate 1,488,852,443 of OY728129.1, forward strand.
CCACTTCTTGGGTCATGCCATCTCTGAGGCGGGAGTTGCAGTGGATCCTGCGAAGATAGAGGCAGTGCTAGCTTGGGAGCCACCCAGCAGCGTGACGGAGGTGAGAAGATTCTTGGGACTAGCTGGATACTACCGAAGATTCGTGCTTGACTTCTCCAGAGTTGCAGCACCACTCTCAGCTTTGAAGAATAAGGGGAAACCCTTTGTGTGGTCAGACAGATGTCAGTAGAGCTTTCATGAGCTGAGACATAGATTGACCAGCGCACCTATCTTGAGGTTTCCTGAGGAGGGAGTAGAGTACGTAGTCTATTGCGATGCATCAGGGACCGGGCTCGGATATGTCCTGATGCAGGAGAGCACAGTGATCGCCTATGGACCACGTCAGTTGAGGCTGCATGAGTAGAACTACGCTACCCATGACCTGGAGTTAGCAGTAGTGGTCTTCACTCTAAAGACATGGCGACATTATCTGATGGGCGAGCACTTTATAGTCTTTTCTGACCACCAGAGTCTTAGGTACATCTTCTCATAGAAGGACTGGAACCTGAGACAGTGGCGATGGCTCGAGTTCCTCCAAGACTATGACTTTGAGATAGTCTATACTCCTGGGAAGGAAAATGTAGTAGTTGATGCTCTCAGCAGGAGGACAGGCATTTACCTAATTGAGGAGGCGACAGAGCTGATAGACTCTTTGCAGATATCCTTCGTGGATAGAGATGGAGAAGCCTTCCTTCAGTCTCTCACAGTCACTCCTCCACTACTGCAGCGAGTCAGAGAGGCACAGCGTGGGGACGTTGACTGTGAGATGCGGCGTGCACAGATATCCTCAGGACAGACACCTGATTGTTTCTCTTTTGGAGCACAGCACTACATCCTTTTTAGAGGATGTACCTTACTACCAGTCTCTTTATGAGAGGAGGTGCTGAGAGAGTTTCACACTTCTCCTTTGGCGGTACATCCTGGAGTGGCGAAGATGTACCAGGACCTCAGACGACAGCACTGGTGGCCAGGAATGAAGAAGGCTGTGGCAGAGATCGTTTCTCGATGCCTCACCTGCCAGCAGGTGAAGGCAGAGAATCTGGTACCAGCATGCTTGGTGCAGCCCTTGGAGGTACCAGAGTGGAAGTGGGATGTGATATCTATGGACTTCGTGACTGAACTTCCACGCACTTCAAGAGGTCACAACTCCATTTGGGTGATTGTCGACCGACTCACCAAATCAGCTCACTTCTTACCCATCAGAGAGCAGGGCTCAGTGGAGAGCTTGGGGCGTCTCTACGTTCAAGAGATTGTACGGATTCATGGTGTGTCATCATCTATCGTCTCCGATCGATATGATCGCTTTACTTCCCAGCTTTGGAAGGGGTTGCAGGAGGCGTTCGGGATGCAGCTTCGTCTGAGCACCGCCTTTCACCCTCAGACAGATGGTCAGATGGAGAGGACCATTCATAATCTTGAGGACATGCTCCGCGAATGTGTCCTCGACTTTGGTCGCAGTTGGGAGGACCACCTACCCTTGGTGGAGTTTTCGTACAACAACATATACCACTCCACCATATGGATGGCGCCGTACGAGGAATTGTACGACCCACCTTGCAGATCTCCTTTGTGATGGACAGACCCTAGGGAATCAGTACTTGTGGGACCAGAGATGGTCCGGGCCACGATAGAGAAGGTCTAGGTCATCCAGGAGCGGATGAGGACAGCTCAGAGCCTGCAGAAGTCTTATGCTGACAGGAGGCGGATGCCACTATAGTTCGAGGATGGCGACCACATCTTCTTGCATGTCTCACCTCGACATGGATTACAGAGATTTGGTCGGGGCGGCAAGTTGTCTCCATGCTTCATCGGACCATTCCAGGTCCTCACCAGGATTGGCGAGGTGGCTTATCGCCTGACTCTACCACCTCAGTTGCACCGGGTGCACGACGTTTTCCACGTATCTCAGCTGAGGAGATACATGCACGACCCGACACACATCATTGACCATGGGGAGATGGACATTGATGATGGAGAGACTTTTGCGGAGGTCCCAGTGGAGATCGAGGATCGACCGGAGCGGGTCCTACGTGGATGATCGATTCCTCTTGTGCGCATCAGATGTCAGCACGGGAACCTTCAGGAGATCACTTGGGAGCGGGATGCTCAGATGCGTGCTCAGTACCCACATTGGTTTCCCTAGCTTATGATGTATCTTTACGGGGATGTAAAGCCCTGATGTGGGAGTGATGTAAAGACCTGTAAATTTCAAGGAAATTTTTTTCTTAATTTTCTTTGGAATTTTACAAGAACGCAGTTTCAGACCGCACCTGATTCCGAGGGCCGGTGTGCCTGAAATCATTTTACAAAGTTTGGCTCGGTTACGTTCAGTGAACAGATGAGTGGGTTTTTTCTATCTTTTGAACCGATGCTCGGAATCGAATTCTGAGGGCACCGATGGAATCGTAGTGCCGGTACTTTCTTAGAAACGCCTCTCCATAGTTGCGTTTGCTCGGGTGTGGTTTTTAATTTTTGGGCTTTAAGTTAAGAAATAAAATAAAGTGGTGCGACGACATTATGTTTATTTCACTTAAGCCACTTAAAACCAACTTAAAGCTTCTTAAGCTAAGTTAAAGCGAATAGGGTACAATTCAAAATATCCTACCCTCTTGGTAGGATATTTGTGAGGCGGGGCCCGCAGGAGCCCCACCGTTTTTTCCCGCTAAGTAACGCACCCGCGAAAACCGTTTTTAAATAAAGTCAACTGGAGCGTTTTCTTATACAATTAAACGCTCTTATTAATTTGGAGGTTTATTCATTGAAATTAATTCTATGAATTAATGGGTCTTTACTTAGGTTGTTTTTCGTTTGTTGGCATATAATAAAATAAGACCAACACTTTTCTTCTTGATTGTTGTTCATTGTGAGGATTTGACAGGAACCTTAAGTCCTTCATCCTCCTTCGCGAAGAACGCGAAGAACGCCAGCCTCCAACGAAGGGCGACGAAGAATGCCGAGCCCTCGGAGAACGATGACGTGACCCCATGTACCGCGACGCCGACGATTCTTCTCCCACGACGTTCTTCTGCGACATTCCTTCATCTGTGACAAATCTTCGATCATCCGTTGACGTAATAGTTTGCGGACCTTTTATTTCTTTGTTATTTATAGCAACAACAAGGATTTAATTATTATAATTAAATCCATATGTTTTCTTTACCCCTCGGAGATCGTCGACGCGACACCGTATACCGCGAGGATGCGACGCGACGATCCTCTTCTTTCGAGATGATCAATTCCGCGAAGAACGCGCGCTCGACGACTACGGCGAGGTAGGGATTTTATTTGAGAATAATATTTTATCCCCATGGTTTTTTCAACTAAAACAAAGAACCTGGATCAAAGTTCAATTTTAATTTTATTAAAATTGTGCCTTGTTGTTTTTCATGTGTTGTATATTTTTATTCATGTTTGTTATCACCTAACGCGGAGGGTGTGGGCCAAACAAACATGGCCCGACAACCCTCCGTGGTTTTTCGTTGGTTTGCGGAACGGCGAACGACGGCAAACGGGGCCGCAAGGGCGATTTGAGGGCATTGCAGTGAAGATTGGATCTCGAGAGGACGACTGGCGAAGACCGCACGCAAAACGGACCACCGGAGCACGTCTGGTGGCACGCGGAAGCTTTCGCCGGCGTGCCGCAGCCAAAACCCGTCGCGGCTGAAGCCGGGGCGGCGAGACGGTTCCGTGGCCATGTGGAACCGGGAGGCGGGATGGGGCTCAAGCCGCGTCCGGGAACCGCGAAGCGGTCTCCGCGCGGGGGCCGCGGTTCCCTTGCTCGGCCGCTCGGCCGAGCCGAGCCGGGCTGACCCGCCGGCCGCGCCGGGTCACGCCAAACCAGGTTGGACCCGGACCCAAGTCAAGTCGACCCGGTTCTGGCCGACCTAGGGGGGGTTGGGCTGGGTCGGTCCGGGCCCAGACCCCCCAGTTTCCGGACCTTTTCAGTCATTTGATCATAACAAGAGCTACGTGCCTCCGAACGACGTGCCGTCAGCGGCGATGCGATTCTTCGATCAAGACGGTCGTTTTGGTATATCACACTCAAGGTTTAGGAATACTTTGGGTTCGGCCGGGATGGTTCGTACACGAATCCAACTGGGGCCTCGGAGCAGAAACACTCATATCTTGAGCTTCGGACGTCTGATTGACGTGTCGTTGACTTTGTTGAATTCCTCTAAGTGAGAAAGATCTTTTTGCATACTTTTCCTGAGGTTTGGACGCAGGTGGAGTATGATCGGGTTGGTTTTGCCTTAAAAACCAACTGTGCCCCTAGGACGAAAAAGCCAATAACTCTCAGACCGGGCGTCCGATTGACGCGCCGTCTGCGACGTTGAGTTCATGTTGACGATACGGAACTTTTGGATACATCAACTCTGGACTATGTGTCAGTTTCTGTATCAGCCTCTCAGCTCGTGGAGCGGACCCTCCCGAACGAGCTTGCTGTGTGCGGGAACCCTAGAGCTGGCTGCGACTGCTACTGTGATGACGACAACTGTGCAGAGATTCTTTGTGGATTCGATGACGACGACTACAGAACTAAGCGATCCTTTGTGGGTCAGTGCTACCATCCTGTGTGGGTCCAATTCTGTGTGGGTCAGCGCTCAGCGGTCCTGTGTGGGCCAGCGCCTACAGGTCCTGTGTGGGCCCGATCTTGTGTGGGTCTTTACGGGGGTTAGTTACCTATCAATCCTTTGTGGGTCCGATCCTTTGTGGGTCATTGTGGGGGTTAGTACCTATCGATCCTTTTTGGGTCCGACGGATTAGATGGATCAGTGATCATCTCAATCGTCATTCGAAGAAGTATACCCTGCGTGAGATGAAACCCTCTTTGCTTTCCTTTGTGGATTGTGTTGTGGTATCCTATGTGGATTTACGTTTTGCTTTCCTTTGTGGATTGTGCTGTGCTATCCTGTGTGGATTTACGTTTTGCTTTCCTATGTGGACTGGGTTGTACTAGAGCTCGGAAGTTGGAGCTGAGAGAGAATTGATGACTTAGGTATATGTTTGGGAATATACCTAAGCCATGTCCGATGTTATTTCGTGATTGTATATTTCCTTTGTGGTTTATCCTTTGTGGATTCTGGGAGACCTTCGGGGGTCTCAGGGTCCCTACTGAGTAGCTTATACTCACCCCTACACGGGCTATGCCTGCACTTCGTTGTGTTGGTTGCAGACAACGGACAGCACTGATCGTGGTGGAGGCTTGCGGAGTAGGACAGTACCTGGAGGTGGACCATTGGGTGGGACGTACTCGAAGCGGTCGGCTGGACCCGAGGAGCAGTGGAGGCTATCTGTACCCACCCTTCATGTGGGACTTCTAGTGGACGGCTCGATGCTGCGGCTTTTTCTTTCAGTTGCTCTTTTCCCCTTTCAGTTGTACTTTACAGTTGGGCATGTATTTCCGACCCCCTTTACTTTTCCGCACTTACTGTTGTACCGGATTTAACATAGTGTTTAATTTTTCCACTTGCTTACTCTGGGGTGCTTGTTTACTTTACAAATGTAATGCCTTCAATTTTTACCAGTATTTATACCTTAGTGCTAGTCTCCAGCCCCTGGCCTATGGAAGGCGGGCTTGGGGTAGTCACAGCACGGGCCCCGAGGATGGGTCGTGACACCAGCCCTTCGTGAAAGTAGTTCGAGACACCCTGGCCTACATAGCGTTGTCCAGGAAACCACGAAAAAAGTTTCTCCACGTAATTTCAATCCCTAATTTTAGTGATTAATTTCGGAATAGTTAGAAACTTTTATAGTTCAACGAGATTGTTGTCCGCAGAGCATCGAAACCGCAGAGCATCGAAACCGCGAAGCACCAAAACTGTGAAGCAAGTTCCTCCACAGCCCGTTATGACTTAATTGTTAATTTATTAAGAGTAATGGTTCGCGGATTAGAAATTGATCTGCGGGGGAAGGCAACCGCGAAGGAGGAATGGTTTTCGGAAGTCGCAGCTAGTTCGCGGAAGAAGCATTTCGCGAAGGAACGAGCATGCAGAGGCGAGGGAGCTTTGGTTTCACGAAAAATCCAGTAAAAGGAAAAATAATGGGCCCCCCGTATTTATAGGCGTGGTCCGCTACTGGTTCCACCTCTCTATCGCAAAGCATCTTAGTTCCAGGACCACTATACATCATAATGGCCTCCTCTTCATTCCGATCGGACCCCATTCCGATGGGGGGTATTTGTAGGGTCCTGAAAAATCCGCAAAGGAGATTCTACCCAAATCCTCCAGAAGAATTAGGGAAAAGAATGGAGAAAATTAAAAGAAGGGACAAGCAGGACCGGTCCGTCGACTAGTCCCATTAAAACACGATGTGTCCAGGCCCCGCGAAGCACCCCATCCATGAAACGTTGTCATTCATGAAATGGAGGCAGAGATCCTCTGCGGTCGCGAGGTAGGATGGGTGCTAATCCGGTTCATCATCATGAACCACCCTAGCCGCGAACCATGTCGACCGGTTCAGGCCACAACCACTGTCGTTCGCGGAATGGATGAGGCCTCCGCGGCCGTGAAGCACTCCCTGAATTCGGTTCGCGAAGTGGGAGAGAAATTCTCAATGCCCACCGCAAGTCACAGATTGACCAAGTCAGCTATAAACCGTCTTTTCGGTCATGGGCCTCCGCAAAAGGTGTCGCGTGGCCATAAATACATCTCTTTCCCCAGTCTATAAAAGGAGGTAGAGGGGGGAGGGGAAAGAAAATGGGGGAATTGGGATCAGATTCAGAGAGATTGGAGATTCAGAAGAGATCAGTTGAAGGAATGCTTAGGATTTCACAAACAGCGAAGTTTCTATTCACGAACCACATCAGGTATGAACTTGGGAACAAAATAATAAGGAACTGTAAAACGCATAACAACTTGGTGAATTGTGAACATAAAATAATATAAAAGGAGAAGACCATGAACCATGGCCCCTCCGCTGATGCACTTCCCCCGGACGATGGAGTTTATGTCTCTTTTCCTATCCGCCGCACCGTGTAGCACCCTCCAACGCGGGCGAATCCCTGACCGACGTGCCTCCGACCGGCGTTTCCCATGGCTACCACTGCTCGCATACAACTCTCTAAGGACCACCCTTGTTCACGGATCAAACCTGAAGCCGCAAAACACACTGGTTCGCAGCATGCCCACCACTCCACGGACCACCCTGGTTTGCGGGATGCCAATCAGTCCACGGATCACCTTGGTTCACTGATGGTTTTTCCAGCTGAATGGAACTTCCCCACGTGAAGGGTGCCACCACTCCTTCATACGAGTGGCCCATCAGAGCCTTCAGAATTCACATTCCCTGAGCCAGCTAAAATCATTCCAATACTACCTGATCCTCCACAACTCCCTCATTGGCCAATTCATCGGCCCCGAGACAAGGCCTCCACTAGAGCCGACATACCCGTGTGATGTAACCTTCAGGTGCATCAGCACTCCTCTTTGTGTTCACATACCCATGGTAAGTCGAGGCAAAGGGGTTGCCCTGACCCTTGAGCAGATTCCCGAAGCATTCCTGGGTTCATATTCCCACAGTAATGTGGAGTCTGAGCTTGGGAGTCCCTTTTCATCCCCTCCCCTTGTTAAGGGCTCCTCCGGGGTAGTAACATACCCATCATAAGGAATCCATCATGCACTGCAAGGGAGGAGACAGGAACATGAGCACCCCATTTCCCTCTCCTTCTCTGTTTTATCGCCATAGGCGTCCATCTCGGATTAAGCCCCAAACTTCTGGGCCTCCTCAGAGTGTAAGCCCCAATCCATCGCCAGGGGCATCCAACTAGGAGTAAGCCCAGACCTTATGGGCCACTCCGTGTGTATGCCCCAGTCCATTCCTCAAGGGCACACCATTCGCGATGTGATAGTATAGTCCTTATTTCCTCTTGTTTCTCACACCTAGCATGACTCACGTGGGTTTAGAGTAAGCATCGACCATGACATCCTCCTATGGTCTGCCTTTGAGCATAATCCCCTAGCCTATGCTAACTACTAAAACCTTGATCCCTACTTCCTAAGCAGGGTACGTGGGAAGCCTCCAAGAGGATTATGCCTGATCACCATCAGACCCCCGGGTCCACATCCATGTCGGTTCACCGACGCTCCTATGCAAAATATGAGGACTTTGATCCTTGCCTCCTAGGAAGTGTACGTAGAAAGTATCCAAGAGGTTTAGCCCCACCACTCGGCTATTCCGACAACCCTCACATCGGTTCGCCTTCAACCCGCATGACGATAAACTGTACACTCGAATTACATGTACTTTGATCCCTGCCTCCTATGCATGGTACATAGGAAGCCTCCCTGAGGTTCAAGCCCAAAAACCGGTCAATCCGACTATCTTCACCCTGGTTCATCGTGCCGCTCCTAGTGCTACCTCAATGAGTCCATATTCCTCAGGTTCATTAACCCAGTGAGGGATGGTAATTCTCAGGCGTAAATGGTTCTGAACCCCTTCATTCAACTGACCATTTCCCACCAGGGTTGAATCTAAGGATACTATGTTTGGGTATAAACCAAGGATTCACAAACGTATGAATAAATCTTAAATCTATAAGAGAGTCCCGTAGCAGGCAATAATTTCCCCCCAAAAGAGTGCGATGAGCCTGACATCCCATCCTCTCGACAAATGTGAGTTCATAAGCATCGCTGGCGGAACCACCCAGCGGATGCCTGCCTTTGGAAAACAGATCCATGTATCGTTGGATATGGAACCTTTAGGTGTTTCAAAATGAAGACTGGTGTACACGACTTTAGCAGTCGAGTGAGGCCCTTCCATCCGCAAGGTTGACAGTCGGGCGCGTCGGTCCTCCATCCCCACAGAGGGGAAACAGATCAAAACAAACACTAATGTTAATTTCAAAACTATTCCTTACATTGACGTCTAAAAAATATCAATATACTATATAAATTAGAATTAAATGTTTCAATACATTCCTTATATATCTAATTCATCTATAAAATTCATGCATGACTTTAATTATTTCAAATTATTATTTTTTATTTTTTATAATATCATGGATTTGATATTTCCATGAATTAAACAATTATTTCATGTTCATTGTGTAATTTTTTAATTTAATTATTTATGTCATAAATGTTTCAAAAAAAATTATATTGATTAATTTGAAAAGTTTTTTTCAAATTATTACTTATATTCTAATATTAATTCAAAATAACGTCATATAAAAAATGTAAAACATATTAAAAACATGATTTTGACATATTTGAATTTTCATAGAAAAAATTACTAAGAAAAGAATAAAGTCATACATGTGTCTCTATGATGCCTTAAATTCATCCCAAGTATGATTTGGATTAAAAATAACACATATGTTTCAGTAATTAATTTTATATTAAACCCTTTTGAATAAAAGAGACAATGAGTTTTTAAGTTAAAACATTCAATAAATTGAAATGTATTAATTTACATATTCAATTTTAAATTTATTCCAATGATAATAATTAGAATAAATGATAAAAATGGATCTGATTATACAATAAAACCAACTAATAAAAAAAATTATACACTATGAATTATTTAGATGATTTTTTTTCTCAATTAAAATTCATTATTTTTCACTATTAAAAAAACATGAAATATACTATAAAATAAAAAAACAAAGTAATTGTCAAAAATCCCCTTTCAAATAAAAAGATTATTTTTAAAAATAACGTTAATAAAATTGAAAGAAATCATATTTATATCTAGTGATCCCTCAAAAGGTGAAAAACTAACTTCATTAAAATATTTCTTCTTATATGTAAACATTTTATTTATTTTTTTATGTTGTCTAGAAAAAACATAGAATGAATGTTAAACATTATATATAAGGCATTAAATTTAAAAATAATTATTATAATTCACTAATAGTAATTGATTTAATTTATTATTATAAAACAAAATCGGTTCATAGTAATAGTTTTTATTAAAATATTTCATTTATATTGAATTTGTTATTATATTTATTTTTAATTATTTTCTAAACAATTAATTCAATAGTATATTTTCATAAGATATTTAATTCTATTTAAAACAAAAAGATTAATAGCTATGATATAATTCCTTTTTAATAATAATATAAATAATATATCATCTTTCCATTTATGCTCAATGTTGCATAAAATAAATACAATTGAAATGATTAACTATAAAAAATACATACCATAAAATATTGTGGTGTTACATATGATATATATAATAATTAATTAGGAAATATTAAAATAATGAACAATATTTTTATATATTGGTTAATTATATTGTAATGGTAATGTTTCCTAATTTTAATATTGAGGAAGAAGGTGTTTTACACGTTAGAGAAATATTGATTGACGTGTGATTCCTAATTGAGAAATGAGTTGTGGAGTATAGTTTAAAGTTCTTTGTTTTGCATTCTTTGACCAGCACTGTGATTTATATAGTATTTTTTCAGTATTATGGGTGGGATGGAATAGACTATGATATTTCTAATGGTACCATGATTTTATTACATTTCATAGGTTAAAGAAGAATTAAATTTAATGTATGGAATTATTCAATCATTTCTACTGTCATTGTTAAAATAGGAAAATATATCTACTGATTTCATGGTGGGATTAACAAATTCATTAAGAGGTAATAATTTTTTTTGTTATTATTTATCCATTAAATAGATCTTAACATTTCCAAACCATTTCGGATATAACCTCATTATATTATCTTTCACAATTGTATCTAAAAGAGATAGTCATGTTTCATCGATCTATGATATCCATTATATCATAACATGATATCATATTCACATGTAAGTTTATTAAATTACATTAGAATTAATTGGGTACTAAAGTAAATTTATGTATACCATGATATCTTATTTACATATACTTATATTAACTTACTTTAGAATTAATTGAGTTTTCTTATTTTAATGGTTTTCATTAAAATATAATTATGGCACCATTTGATTCACTATATGGAATGAGGTGTCAGAGATAATATTTTTGGGATGTTGTTGTAGGAAGGAAGTTAATGGGACCATAGACTGTAGAGGAAATGGGGGGGGTTTTAGTTGATTTTAAAAGAAATGATCATGGATCAATGCATGCATAATATTTCTGCAGACAACAAGATGAATGATCTTTCATTGAAGGTATAAGATCATGTCTTATAAAATTTTATCCATGTAAAATTGTTTTAAATTATGTTATGGAGGGGGATATAAGCCCATAGTTCATTTGACCATCTGAAATCCTGAAAAAAAATTGGTTATATTTCCTACCAATAGGAATTACCTCGTATTTTATCTTAGGTGCACAATGTATTTCATGTTTCGATGTTATGGAAAAATTTGTCGAATTCATCTCATGTTTCGATTACGGAAGCAGTTCAATTGGATGAGAAGCATTCTTATAATGAATAGCATGTTAAGATTGTAGAATGTAGAGAAGATGTTTGGAATGTTTTAAATATAACATATTGATTAGATACTATTTAATATTATTTGAGTTTCATGAAATTATTATTATTATTCATAGAATTAATATAAAAATATCTTTTAGAAAATTAATATATTGGTTGAGAACATGATTTTTTGTTGCGTCTATATGTTTTGTTTTAAATTATTATTTTTTCATTAATGTGGATTTAATATTTTAAAATATATTCAGTTTGTTGAATTATCATAATTCATATTTTCAAATAAGTTCAACATACTTTTTTATCAAAATGAATAGTGAGAAAATTAAAACCAAATTACCACTATTAAGGTAAAATTGTTATAAAGGGGGTGAAATTAAAATGATAATGATTAAAAAGACCTAAAAACATGAAAAAAAATTCTGGAAATATTTATCCAATACAATTTCTTGGATCAATAATGGTCAATTACCTGGGGCCTTTTGACATGAAAAAAAATGTTTGTGGGATTAATTATTTTCACAAATTTCAATTGTTCCACTCACATCACTTATAAAAGTCCCCCAATGATCCTCCTCTCTTGACATATTCATAACCTATTGTTTCAGATAATACAAGAAAAAATCACATCACTATTTCCCTCCCATTATCCAATAATCATTACTTTTTAATGAAATCCAACCAATAATTTCCTTTGGTTCATACCAAAAAATGTTACATGAATAAGAGGTAACATTCTTCAATAAGAGTTTTTATATTATTTCTTCCTATACACCCTTAAATTATTATTAATACATGATTATATAATAACCACATTATATTATATAAACTAATATGTAATTGTTTTAATGGAATAATGTAAACCCTTATCCTCTTCCATCAAATTGGTTATGAAATCATGATTCACGTGAATCTCAGAGTATAGCTTCTCGAACCGATGTCATTAGGATTACTGTTATCGCGTCTCAATTTTGGCTATAATGGATGATATAAAGTATATAAATGATATTAATAAAATATGCATTCCTTTCTAATGATAAAATAAAATATTCCTTTTTTATTTTCCATTTAATTGGGGATAGGATAAAGTCACTTGTGTGTACGGAGGACTGCTGCCTCCAGAATGGGTGTGATTCATTTTTTACTAGAGTTTTACATGGATGGTAACATGTGTAATTATAATTAATATATGTGAAATTTAAGAAATAATTATGTTATTAATTTTATACTTATCAATATCAAAATTTTACTTTTCATTATTTTTCTTATATTTTAACTCTCTAAAAAAATGGAAATGTTGTATGTGAATGTTTGGAGTACCAACTTCACCAAGCGACGTGACACTATTTTCATCACCTACACACATGTATGATATATATTTCTATGTATATTCATATATTTAATTAAATAATATATTACATACAATATTAGGCATAAGGCCCTAGCCTTAAACCTTACTTAATCTTGAGTTATTAAAAGATTACACTTTGAGGATCTTTTCAGGTTTAGAGTTTTAGAGAATTAGATCATGAAACTTGCATTACATTCCACATTTAAACAAAGTGGTTACATAAAAGTCAGTATTAATTCTTCCTATCAACAGAAACATATTTAAAATAAAACACAGATTCTTTCTTGACACATCCTTGACACTATCATCACATCATGTGCCTTTCCCTTGACCTGTGAAAAACATTTCAAAAACTTGGGATGAGCATAAAAAGCTCTGTAAGGGTTATAAAAAATATGGAAAGGAAACATGAGTTCATATATACATAAGAATGAAATCATACTTTACCCATAAAGCATAGGCACATTATCATACCACATAAAATCATGAATAAATCATAGAAATCATAAGACATAAAAGGTAACTTGAGGCATTCATAACTTTATTACGTAGGGAATAACCCTCTTGGTTACGTTTGGAATACCCATCACAATATATTCATTAAATCTATTCATAGAAACCTTAATGTTTCACTCCTTCGCGCTACCCAATGTATTGGAGAGCTATATCGGGCTCACCTGCCCTTAGTTTATCACGAAACCACCCGTCTTCATAATAATGCCCAAGAACCTCAACATAATCGTATCACATTAAACACGCATAAAGGAAACATAACATTTCAACATTTCAATCAAAAGACATCAATACAACACATTGATATAAAAACATTATGAAAACCATTTTCAATACCAAAATAAAAGAAAAGTAAAACATGGTATTTATTTTTCTTTTAAAAAGAAGGTATGGCTTGTAGAGGAATCCAAAACTCAAATAATGGTCATGGCGGCGGAGAAGTCATTGTCACCACATACGTACGACAAATAAACATTCCCTTTTGACGTTTAGTAAACACTTCGTATAAAAAAGATTCCTTTTGAATAAACGTAAAAGTCAAAGGGGTTTATACACCATATAAAAGAAGGTTGTGTATAAAAAAAAATATGCCTCAATGAAAGGAGATTGAGACGAAGTCCCATACAAAGACGTTATCCTTGGTATAAGGATAAATCAATTACATAATTATGTGTGACAAACTAATACACCAAATATAAGTGGATATTAAGTGTAAAATAATCAAAGGTCATTCACACATATTCAAAGGATGTAAAATTCCACAACTACATGTTGAACCCAAAGAAATCGAAATTGGGTTAAGAATTTCCTTTGACAGCCTAACGACGTCACATCAAAATGAGTTGATGAGAGATAAAAAAAAGGGTATCTCATCACTTGGACATAAAATTTACATCAATAAGGATATATGATAACATATTATAACATAACAATATGTAAATTAAAATACCCAACAAAATAAGTCTTTTAAAAAGAGGAGGGTGAAAGGTTCCCTTACCGACATGGGTATCTTTCGAAACATACGCCCCGTGAAAGAAGGACAACACAACATTGATGTAAATACTCATAAATGAAAGAATATTTCACAATGAGTAAAATAATGGTCAGTACATACACCACTCAAATGAAATTGTGGAAAATTTTTCATAAATCTCAGGAGAATAAAAGTGAGATGAAAAATCCCTTACAAAAACTCGGCAGCCTAACGTCGCCACTTAAAACTTCCAAAAATGGATTGATGAGATCAAATAGGGTATCTCATCACATTAGAATAAAATGTACAGAAAGAGGAATATAAAAGAAGATCCCCCATCATAACATAGAGTAGCTTAAAAGAAGTGACATAAAGGAGAGTACTTAAAGAGAAAGAGAGAGGTTAGATCTCTTACGAAAATTCGGCAGCCTAACGACGCCACTCAAAACTTCCAAAATGGATTGATGAGAGAGAATAGGGTCTATCATCATATGAACTTAGAAATTACAGTAAGAGTAATATAAAATAACATCCCAATAACAAGAAATATGAGCATAGAAGGAATGACATAAAAGAGGGTACTTAAAAAGAAAGAGCGGAGTAGGATCCCTTACCTCAAGTTCAACTTGTTTTGTTCGTTTCTTTATATTCCTGAATAATAATATTTGGTCAATTAATAATTGCCTAAGTACATCTTTTATAGATTATTATTCAGTTCATATCACATATTATAATGTTATAATAATTGTTTAATAATGTTAGTTCATATCAGACGTTTTTGCCGATGTTTGGTACATGAGTCAAAAATTAACTTGTTTGAAAAAAGATTTCCCATGTAGTTATAAGTAAATAATTTCCAGAATAGTATTAATGATTAAAATATCATATATATCCAGTAAATATTCCTTTCATACTATTCCATTTCATTTGGAGATAAAAAAGGAAAAACACCGTTCATGGAGACAGTAGGCCGTACGTACGCATGAATGCTACTTTCATTTTTTTGTCATATTAATGGAATTAAAACAAAATGAGAGAGATATATATATGTTATAATTCCAGAATGATATCCATAATTTTTATGTAATATATTACATATATATCCATTATATATATGTACTTATAATATTACATAACATTTTGAGATATGAAATGAAATGTACAGTTCATGGAGACGGTAAGCCGTACGTACGCATGAACGCTACTTCCATTTCTATTTCATATTTAATGGAATTAAAACATAATGATACATAATAGTATTTTAATTCCAGTATGGTATCATATATAATATCATTAAATATATCCTTTATACATACCACATATGGTATTAACGAATCAAATCACTTTGAGGGGGTGGTAGTCCGCACTTCCTTAAATGAAGATATCGCGTTTACCCATAATGGAAACCACAAAGGTATGCCCAAAATGAAAAATACATAAGCTTAAGGAAAACATAAACATATTATATATCATATATAAATATAGTGTCATCTTAATGTCCACCTTTGAAGGTGTCAAAAGAATGTTGAACAATCATCGTTTCGGGAGGCCAAAATTCTCCATCCACGGAAACAATATGTTCTTTAACCATTAGATGTAGGTGTCTGAAAGTGTAGCTAGAATACTTCTTATAACAACATCATAGTATATTGATGATACTGTATTTGTTACAAAATAAATGAATAAAAAGAGTTTAGGGGGATGGAGAAGCAAAATAAAACAAAAGGACTCAAGTAAGACATTACCTTAAAATCGGGAAACTCCCTTTGGTTTGAGCTCAAAGGCTTCCTTGGGAAGACTTCTGCCCAATATGATGCTTCATGGAGTAAAAGAGGGAAGTGTAGAGACAAAATGGGCAGAGTTTCGCCGAGACAAAGGCTTTGGGAGTGTGGGTAAGGAGGTAGGGGTGGGGGCCTCTTATAAGAGGAGAGGAGGGGCACTCTTGTAAAGTTACAAAATGTTACTTTATTTTCAAAAGAGTTTCGGATTTTAAAGGTCCCACATTGATGTATTTCGAGGATAAGGTGCTAAGGGTTCTAAATACACTCATACAATAGGTTTTGGACATGTTTAGGTCTTAGATATTACATTATATTTCCATTTTATTTAAATCGTTAAATAATGAGGTCATCACTGCATCATCATTATGTCATAAATAATATAATTTATTTAATGTCAACAAAATTATAAAAAAAATACTATGATGTAGGAAATCGTTTTATCTTTGCAATTAATATTTACAGTCAAAAATATTATTTGTATAAACCCATGTAAAAATTGTTTTAGTAAAACATTTCATGTTTGTCTCATTTTTACTTTAACTTTAAATAAAAAGATATTAATGAAATTTTGCAAGCAAAGTGGCTTCATGGGGTCCCCAAGTTGACCCATGGGTTGTATTGGTCGGCCATGACACATCCAATGAGGTTAGGACATGTGTCAAGTTTATTTCATATTATTAAAACATTATTTTTACCTTAAACTACACTAATTACCTCTAATCGCGATTAAAAACTTAATAAGTTACTATTCACCAAAAAATTATTTTTATCCCATTGAACCACATTTTACTTCTTAATGACAACCATGTATGTCTGAATTTTTAAATTCAAAACACAAAGATGGAAAAATTTCATTTAAACGGAAAAATCAGTTTTTATAAGTACCACTTATTGGTTTCACTATTCATCAAAAATTTAAGTTTTTCAGAAAAATCTCAAAAATTCACCCTAAGCTATATTTGATATTCCGAATTCAAAAATGAAGTCTATTTTACAAAATTCAAAACATATAAGTCACATTAATTAATTTAATTATTAATTCCTGTTGTCAGAGCAAATAAAGTGTTTTTATGAAATAATAAGTATCAAAAGATTGACACTAGATTAAGTATGATTTCAAAGTGAAATTAATTCCAACGACCACTATTAGATTTAATGGAAAAAATATATTCTAATTTCACTTTAAAAAAAATTCAAAAGATAATATAATCATATAAATAAATTATATTAAAAAGAGGTTTTGAATTAAAATACAACATTTTACACTATTCATTAAAAAAATGAACTTTATCGGAAAGATACCAAAAATTTACACAAAGTAAATTTTGATGATCTGATTCTTAAGAAGAGTTTTATTTGGTCCAATAGAATGTATATGAGTGAAAAAAACTATATTTAAGGATGGTTCTCCATCAAAAGGCGATAAGTGAACCTTTAGTGAAAACCAGGGCATATACGCCTAAAATTGAATTCTTTCCGTATTTTATGCCTTTATTTATATTGGATAAATGTAAAAACATTTAAAAACATATATAATCATATTTTAGTTATTTCTATCCATTCCCGCCAATACAACGGCTACATGTTAACTACCATTTAAAATAATATTATTTTTTTATTAGAGTGCAACGTAAGATTCCCAAGAAACTCGTTGTTGCGTGTTGGGTACGCCATCAAGCATAGCATCCCCTTTAAAGTCATATTAATATTTTATTCACAAATAAGGATAAATATGAAAATTTCATATTCTTTATTTTCCTGGGGTGTTACATCCTACCCCCCTTTTGGGAATTGCGTCCTCGCAATTTTTAGAATTGAGCTTGGAAGCATCCTTGAAAGTCCCACATCGGAACAAGAGTCAGTAAAACAATCACTTTCAAATAAATAAAAATAAGTACAAAGGTCACCTGAGTTAACCCATACTAGGATTCCATGTTGAAAAATATGGACATGGATGATAAAACATAGGGTCATGTTCTGATGGAGAGTGATAAAAAACATGTTTAGGAGAAAGTTAACAATAAGAAAATCACAAACTTGTGATGGGTTAAACGGTGTTGGGTTCCCCAGTAAGAAAAGTTAATAGAAATTTATTTTTCTTTAAGTTACTTCTTATTGAGGAATTTATTTTTTAGCTTAAATAAAACATAAGGAAACATACTTACTTGTCATGTTGACTTCCAACTTTTACTAGATTCCTTAATCAAACTCATATTTTTTTCCAAAACACGAGTATTTAGGGAAACTTGTTCGCATTAAGAGTACTATAATCAACATCTAGAGAACCACCTAATCCACAAAAGAGAACAATATACATCCCATGTCTTTAGGCTTTAACCAAAACCAAAACCAGAAAGGTTAGTACAAGGTGAGATAATCCAAAAAAAGGATAACCCTTTATAAAAAGAAAATCTATTCTTAATCTCAAAATTTGTCCAACAAAACCCAATGTTCAACGAGGACCATTCGATAACCAATTTGTCCATACATTCTTCAAAGTAAACCAATATAAGATTGAAACCCAAATATTTGAAGGATTTAGTCACATAGTCTTCCAAGTTAAATCGTAACATTTATCTCCAAACAACATCAGTTGCTCCTAAACTCTCGTATTGAAAAGTAATTAACCTAATCACATATCCTCTATGATAGGTTAATCATTTTCATAAATAACCCAAAATCAAATTACTCTTAATTCATAAAATCATCTAACTAAAAGGAATCAGTCAAACTAACCAGGGACTTCACGTAGTACAATGGTAGGAGATAAATACCAGTTGCACATTGGTTGTGGGTTCGATTCCCGCTGCTTTGTCCGACGCGACGGGTTGTCACACGATCTGTGTGTTGTCCTTTTTCCAAAACTATATAATTCTCAAAACATTTCCCTAAAAGAGATAAAATCTTCAAAAAAAACATAACATATTTTAACCTCGAGTTTATCTCATGCCTTTCATTTTCCAACATATCATATAATAACCCATAATTACCTCAAAAGTAAGGATCATATAAACCCTAATGGTTACCTTTATAATTATTACCTGAACTTCCACATCGATTGTCATACATGATGCATTATAGAACATACCAAGGTTCAAGTGGTTGATCATGACTCCTTGATAGTTGGTTTAGAACAACCACGAGTTTCCTCATTGAATACCCCATTTCATCCAGTCTCTTAATCAGAGAACCACAACGGTTTCCTTCAAACCAATTGTCACTTTGGTGCCTGCTAGATCCATCCATTTACTAAAACCAAAAAGGTCAGTGTGAGTATATCAAAAAAATCATCATTTACTAATTTGTAAGATAAACACTAAGATATACTTACTCATTCACTTTATCTAAAACTAGGACTCTTTTTGAAATCCTAACCATTATGGTAAGGTCACTTATGCTTAATGAATACCCTAACCTCTAAAGTTATCTAAACCGACCTTTGATACCAACTATAAGGCCCCAGCCTTAAACCTTACTTAATCTTGAGTTATTACAAGATTACACATTGAGGATCTTTTCAAGATTAGAGTTTTAGATAATTAGATCATGAAACTTTCATTACATTCCACATTTAAACAATGTGGTTACATAAAAGACAGTATTCATTCTTCCCATCAACGGAAACATATTTAAAATAAAACATGGATTCTTTCTTGACACATCCTTGACACTGTCATCACATCATGTTCCTTTCCCTTGACCTGTGAAAAACATTTCAAAAACTTGGGATGAGCATAAAAATCTCAATATGGGTTATAAAAAATATGGAAAGGAAACATGAGTTCATATATACATAATAGTGAAATCATACTTTACCCATAAAGCATAGGCACTTTAACATACCTCATCAAATCATAAATAAATCATAGAAATCATAAGACATAAAAGGTAACTTGAGGCATTCATAACTTTCTTACGTAGGGAGTAACCCTCTTGGTTACGTTTGGAATACCCATCACAGTATATTCCCTAAATCTCTTCAGAGAAACCTTAACGTTTCACTCCTTCGTGTTACCCAATGCATTGGAGAGCTATATCGGGCTCACCCGCCCTTAGTTCATCACGGAACCACCCGTCTTCATAATAATGCCCATGAACCTCAACATAATCGTATCACATAAAACATGCATAAAGGAAACATAACATTTCCACATTTCAATCACAAGATATCAATACAACTCATTGATATAAAAACATTATGAAAACCATTTTCAATACCAAAATAAAAGAAAAGTAAAACATAGTATTTATTTTTCTTTTAAAAAGAAGGTATGGCTTGTAGAGGAAGCCGAAACTCAAATAATGGTCACGGCGGCGGAGAAGTCGTTTTGGCCGCATACGTACGACAAAAAAAACATTCTCTTTTGTCATTTAGTAAACGCTTCGTATAAAAAAAGATTATTTTGAATAAATGTGAAACTCAAAGGGGTTTATACACCGTATAAAAGAAGGTTGTGTATAAACCAAAATATGCCTCAATGAAAGGAGATTGAGATGAAGTCCCATACAAAGACGGTATCATTGGTTTAAGGATAAATCAATTACATAATTATGTGTAACAAATGAATAGACCAAATATAAGTGGATATTAAGTGTAAAATAATCAACGGTCATTCACACATATTCAAAGGATCACATATTCAACAACTACATGTTGAACCCAAAGATATCGAAATTGGGTTAAGAAGTTCCCTTGACAGCCTAACGGTGTCACATCAAAATGACTTGATGAGAGATAAAAAAAGGATATCTCATCACTTGGACATAAAATTTACATCAATAAGGATATATGAGAACATATCCCAACATAACAATATGTAAATTAAAATTCCCAACAAAAGAAGTCTTTTAAAAAGAGGAGGTTGAAAGGTTCCCTTACCGACATGGGTATATTTCGAAACATACGCCCCGTGAAAGAAGGACAATACAACATTGATGTAAATACTCATAAATGAAATAATATTACACAATGAGTAAAATAATGGTCAGTACATACACCACTCAAAGGAAATTGTGGAAAATGTAGCATAAATCTCACGGGAATAACAGTGAGATGAAAAATCCCTTACGAAAAATTGGCAGCCTAACGACACCACTTAAAACTTCCAAAAATGGATTGATGAGATCAAATAGGGTATCTCATCACATTAAAATAAAATTTACAGCAAGAGGAATATAAAAGAACATCCCCCATCATAACAACGAGGAGCTTAAAAGAAGTGACATAAAGGAGAGTACTTAAAGAGAAAGAGAGAGGTTAGATCTCTTACGAAAATTCGGCTGCCTAACGACGCCACTCAAAACTTCCAAAATGGATTTATGAGAGAGAATAGGGTCTCTCATAATATGAACATAAAAATTAAAGTAAGAGTAATATAAATGAACATCCCAATAAAAAGAAATATGAGCTTAGAAAGAATGACATAAAAGAGGGTACTTAAAAAGAATGAGGAGAAGGATCCCTTACCACAAGTCCAACTTGTCTTGTTCGTTTCATTATATTCCTGAATAATAAAATTTGGTCAATTAATAATTTCCCAAGTACCTCCTTTAGAGATTATTAATCAGTTCATATCACATATTATAATGTTATAATAATTGTTTAATAATGTTAGTTCATATCAGACGTTTTTGTCGATGTTTGGTACATGAGTCAAAAATAAACTTGTTTGAAAAAAGATTGGCCATGTAGTTATAAGTAAATAATTTCCAGAATAGTATTAATGTTTAAAATATCATATATATCCAGTAAATATTCATTTCATACTATTCCATATCATTTGGAGATAAAAAACGAAAAGCACCGTTCATGGAGACGGTAGGCCGTACGTACGCATGAACGCTACTTTCATTTTTTTGTCATATTAATGGAATTAAAACAAAATGAGAGAGATATATATATGTTATAATTCCAGAATGATATCCATAATTTTGATGTAATATATTACATATATATCCATTATATATATGTACTTATAATATTACATAACATTTTGAGATAAGAAATGAAATGTACCGTTCATGGAGACGTTAAGCCGTACGTACGCATGAACGCTACTTCCATTTCTATTTCATATTTAATGGAATTAAAACATAATGATACATAATAGTATTTTAATTCCAGTATGGTATCATATATAATATCATTAAATATATCCTTTATACGTACCACATATGGTATTAACGAATCAAATCACTTTGAGGGGGCGGTAGTCCGCACTTCCTTAAATGAAGATATCGTGTTTACCCATAATGGAAACTATAAAGGTATGCACAAAATGAAAAATACAGAATCTTAAGGAAACAATAAGCATATTATATATCATATATAAATATAGTGTCATATTAATGGCCACCTTTGGAGGTGTTAAAAGAATGTTGAACAATCATCGTTTCGGGAGGCCGAAATTCGCCATCCACGGAAACAGTATGTTCTTTAACCATTAGATGTAGGTGTGTGAAAGTGTAGCTCTAATCCTTATTATAAAAAAATCCTATCATATTGATGATACTGTATTTGTTACAGAAGAAATGAATAAAAAGAGTTTAGGGGGTTGGAGAAGCAAAATAAAACAAAAGGACTCAAGTGAAGACATTACCTTAAAATCGGGCAACTCCCTTTGGTTTCAGCTCAAGGGCTTCCTTGGGAAGCCTTCTGCCCAAATTGAGGCTTCATGGAGTAATAGAGGGAAGTGGAGAGACAAAATGGGTAGAGGTTGGCCGAGCCAAAGGTTTTGGGCGTGTGGGTAAGGAGGTAGGGGTGGGGGCCTTTTATAAGAGGAGAGGATGGGCACTCTTGTAAAGTTACAAAATGTTACTTTATTTTCAAACGTGTTTCGTATTTTAAAGGTCCCAAATTGATGTATTTCGAGGATAAGGTGATAAGGGTTCGAAATACACTCATCAAATAGGTTTTGGACATGTGTAGGTCTTAGATATTACATTATCTTTCCATTTTATTTATATCGTTATATAATGCGGTCATCGCTGCATCATCATGATGTCATAAATAATTTAATTTATTTAATGTCTAAAAATTATAAAAAAAATACTATGATGTAGGAAATTTTTTTAGCTTTGCAATGAATATTTATAGTCAAAAATATTATTTGTATAACCCCATGTAAAAATTGGTTTAGTAAAACATTTCATGTTTGTCTCATTTTTACTTTAACTTTAAATAAAAAGATATTAATGACATTTTCCAACCAAAGTGGCTTCATGGGGTCCCCAAGTTGACACATGGGTTTTATTGGTCGTCCATGACAAATCCAATGAGGTTAGGACATGTGTCAAGTTAATTTCATATTATTAATACATTATTTTTACCTTAAACTACACTAATTACCTCTAATCGCGATTAAAAACTTAATAAGTTACTATTCACCAAAAAATTATTTTAACCCATTGAACCACATTTTACTTCTTAATGACAACCCTGTATGTCGGATTTTTGAAATTCAAAACACAAATATGGCAAAATTTCATTTAAACGGAAATATCAGTTTTTATAAGTACCACTTAGTGGTTTCACTATTCATCAAAAATTGAAGTTTTTTCAGAAAAATCCCAAAAATTCACCCTAAGCTATATTTGATATTCTGAATTCAAAAATGAAGTATATTTTACAAAATTAAAAACATATAAGTCACATTAATTTATTTAATTATTAATTCCCACTGTCAGAGCAAATAGCATGTTTTTATGAAACAATAAGTATCAAAAGATTGACACTAGTTTAAGTCTGATTTCAAAGTGAAATTAATTCCAATGACCACTATTAGATTTAATGGAAAAAATATATTCTAATTTCACTTTAAAACCAATTCAAAAGATAATCTAATCATATAAAAAATTATATTAAAAAGTGGTTTTGAATTAAAATACAACATTTTACACTATTCATTAAAAAAATGAATTTTATCGGAAAGATACCAAAAATTTACACAATGTAAATTTTGATGTCCCGATTCTTAAGAAGAGTTTTATTTGGTCCAATAGAATTTATACGAGTGAACAAAACTATATTTAATGATGGTTCGCCATCAAAAGGCGATAAATGAACCTTTAGTGAAAACCTGGGCATATACACCTAAAATTGAATTCTTTCCGTATTTTATGCCTTTATCTTTTATTGGATAAATGTAAAAACATTTAAAAACATATATAATCATATTTTAGTAATTTATATCCATTCCCGCCAATACAACGGCTACATGTTAGCTACCATTTAAAATAATATTATTTTATTATTAGAGTGCAACGTAAGATTCCCAAAAAACTCGTTGTTGCGTGTTGGGTACGCCATCAAGCATAGCATCCCCTTTAAATCCATATTAATATTTTATTCAAAAATAAGGATAAATATGAAAATGTCATATTCTTTATTTTCCTAGGGTGTTACATTATGAAAATTCAATAAATATAAAATATTACATAACATTATAGTGATCATTGAAAATGAAATGTTACTCATATGTATGCACGGTCTTCTATCATCGTGACTGTAACATACATCATTTCTCAAAAACAATTTTCATGATTAATATTATAATTATTATTTTTATATAAATATAATAAATAAATAATTATTATTATTCTAATTAATTTAAAATATTGAAATTTTTGACTAGTGTCTACCTACTGATGTCATTTTTGAAAAATAATTCTCACATAGTCAAAAAAATATAATGTAATATTAATTGATTATGTAATGATATATAATATTTAATGATGTGAAGTAAATTAAATTATAATAACGAAAAACAATTATCACTTATTTAACTAATTTAGATATGATTATTATTTAGGAACATAAAGAAAGGCCTAACAAGTTAGACGTAATGTAAATGACTTCATCATAATTTTCTTTCGTTGGGGTATACATTAATGTTAGGAAATTGTATTATTTTACCATGTGTACATATATACCCTTTGATATTTTATATCATAAAATTTTCTATTATCTTTTTATTTACTATTTTTTTTATTTCTTGCATTCCTTGGGATTATTATTTAAATATTTCTATGTTATATGGGGATTTTGTTTAGAAAAAATATCATTCAAATGTATCATTCTAACTCTTCTTTTTACTCGTATATGATTTTAAATTTATTTTCTGAATTACTTTCTAAATAAATAAATTATTTAAAAAGTATATTTAATTATTTAAATCATTATTTTAATGTTATTTTAACATAATATTTTTATGTGTCTTACCCAGAATGTTTTGAGAAATAAAAAAATAAATGTTCAAATTTCTATGTACACGGTGGGAAAAACATTTTCCACCACCGTGACATAATTTTTCTTATGTATTCCTTTTATATATTTCATATTTTCTTAAAATTAAAATACTTATATATATTTAGTTTTTTTGGTATTTTTATTTTTTTAGAAGAAAACTTTTTTGGTATCAAAAATATTTTTTTAATGGAAAATGGTATTCTTAAATCTAAAAGTTATATTTCATACGAGTATAAAAGATTTTTCTATCATTTTTATGATGGAATATTTCAATAATAATTTTTATTTATTTAGGATATACTACTTGAGGATTATATATGAGAATCAAGTGAATCCAAATAGCATCAGGTAAGCATGTTACAACTTATATGATGGGGCACCGAGAGAGAACAAGGTGATCCCGTTATATCATAAATGATGGGTGTGACAATATGGTGCTCTAATTAATTGGATGATGTTCATTATATTAATATGAAATATTGACATAATGACCCAATGGTTTCTCCTATGGATTTAACTGGGCTCCAATTAAATCGGTCATGACTTTAAAATGGGTTATGAATGTGATTCCCTAAGTTACCAAAAAAGTTTTTTAATTGTTTTTATATGGGATTTTAAAGTTGAAATTGAGAAAACATTGAGCAGTTTCTATGTAGATATATATTAATTCATATGATCAATTAAATTTTAGGATAGTCATAAATGTTACACGAGTTTTCATTTTTTCAATCGACAAACTATTTTCATTATTTTTATATCCCTTAATAATAGATTTGTGATAATTCCATGTGTTTAAAAAAATTTCAGGAGATTTAGGTATGGGTTATGAAAAGGAAGAGGTCAAGTTAAAATTCAAGATTAATTGTTTATCAAAATAAATCATTTTTGTTATATAAATTACATATAGTGGGAAATATGGATACTAATTAGATGTGTCCACTTAGTATTATATGGTTTTGTTATGTATTTTTTTTTAAAATAATTTACTAAAACTCTAAACATAAAATGGTCCTAAAATGTAATATAATGAATTATTGTCTTCAAACATAATATTATGTAATATTTAAGGCTGGTTCCATATAAATATGTCCAATTTTCTAACTATTGTATGTATGTGACGACAATACTTATGTATTTTAGGTGAACTATTTATATGTTAATGATCTATGGAGTTGATGAGGAGATATTTATATGATGATAACCATATGATAGTTCTAAAAAATTTAAGGGATATCTTAAACCATAGAATATAAATATTTTCACTCCCAATAGATTTTTCATAGTTAAAAGTCATTAACAAAATCTATGGTTACTGATTATACAATATATTGGGAGTTTATTAATGATTCTTAGGAAGATGGATAATAAATATGGATATGAAAACACATCTATGAGTTTGACATGATTCCTATCAATAAAGATCCCATCACACTCTATTGTGATGATAGTACAGTGGTGGCCCATGAAAAGGATCCTAGATCAGAATAAAGAAAAAATAATATACTTTTGAAATATCATTTGTTGAGGGGGTTTTTAGAGATGTGAATTCATAATTTGAAGATTCTCTATGGATCTCAACATGGTTGAATTCATCACTAGATGCTTAATTCATAAGAAACTATATCATCACGTGAGATCCTTCAAATGTAAAATCAAATTAATATTTCTCTATTATAAGTGGGAATATATTGGAGTTGATTTTCAATTACCAATTATTTTTAATTTTTATTACATGTATTGTCAAAAAAGTGAATAATAATATTGTATCACATATCATTCAAATTTAATAATTCCATTAATATAATAATGTCCTATAATATAATTCACATTAATAATGAATAATAGTTCCTCACTTTAATGAGAACCCTGAAATTCCATGATTATATTCGTAATCCTAGTTTTTTTGTCATATAGTATTATATTACAGTATATATTTCATATTGATTTTCTACTAAGAGTAATCATAAGTCTATGATACTTCTTCTTATGAATTGTTTACATGGATGTCTCAATGATGATAGGTTATTAGAATACACTCACCAATAGAAGTTCCAAATCTTTATGTGTCATTGGATATTCTTTTCTACGAGAACCAATAATGATCCTTAACATATTATTATTAGTAATCAATATCATGAAATTTTCACTTAGATGTATAGTGGTAAACAACGATAGTTAATGTTCATGTAAAGGATAGGCATGTCGGGTGCATCATGAATGACTGTTTTGTATGAATAATATGTGGAAAATAATTTCGCATCTGCATTAATGGATGTTTATATTTCAATAAATTGATTAAAATGGATCTGTCACATTAAATTCCATGTCCATTATGTGACGACAAGTTTATCATATAT
Organism: Viscum album; assembly: GCA_963277665.1. Taxonomy (NCBI): domain Eukaryota; kingdom Viridiplantae; phylum Streptophyta; class Magnoliopsida; order Santalales; family Viscaceae; genus Viscum; species Viscum album. The sequence goes on from OY728129.1 coordinate 1,488,880,077, forward strand.
TTTAAAAGAATTATGTATCAATAATATATGTTTATTACATTATAGTGTATCCAAAATGATTATATATTATGACAAAGGGGATATATTACATAGTGATTACTCATATGTGGTTGTCAACAGAGTGAAAATAACTTAATTCTCATTACTATCTTAATGAGAAGTGAGATAGTAATCTAGGACTTTGGAAATCCTACAAAATTACAATTTCGAAATAATTCTCCATGGTAGCACATAATGTGTTTCCCTTTATCCAAATTTAATTTTATGCATATTTAATTATTACAATAAATAATATTTCCCTGACAAAAATATAATATTATTCAGTATTAATGATAATATAAATTTGATAAATATTTATTCGTAAATTAATTTTTCAATTTAGAGGATATGTAAAATTTATTTATGAATTTATGAAAGGAATAAATATTTAATTACATAGGTTATTAAATAAATTAAATGTATTATTAGATAAATAATATCGATTCTGTTCATAAATATTAATTTAAAAAGTTATAAAATAATATTTATCATTTCACCGTTTAGCACATGATGTTGAATACGAATAATATTATTATTTTAAAATATGACATGGGTTTAGACACGGGTAAAATATTTTGTTATGGTAACACGAAGAAAAATTATTTACAAACCCTAACAATAGGTATAATAATAGAGTGATTGTTCATTATAAGAGAGGATAATCAATCATCATAATATATAATACAATTATCTATAGATTAATCCCCATTATTCTCACATCTTTTAAATAATGAGAAGATCATGATAATTTATTCCCAACATAATAAACATGTTTCGGACAAGATTAATAATGAAAGATGATCATTTGTCCTTGCTATCACCCCTCGATTCATCAATGACATTTAGATATCATATGAGTGAATGTGGATCACTACTAATGGGATTTTTTATTTGTATACAATAATAAAAAAATTGGATTACTGAAAAGTATTTTCAACGAACAACAACAAATATGAAGATAGATCTCTGAAACAAGGAAATACTTTTTTTTATTTAATTTAATTAATTAAAAATTTAACATCATGAAGATCTTACCTTTGTTTCAATGACTTTTCTTATTAATATTTGACTATAAAAATATTATTGGTCCTATATTTATTTCTTATACAATATATGAATGATATATTGAATCCAAAATTTTTTGAGTCATGGTGAGAATTGATATGTGATTTATCTATGATGAATATCATTAGTAAATATATCATTTTTTACAATAATCAATATGTCTCAAGAAATTAAATTTGAGAAAAACAACCCTATAAAACCGTATAAATTATGATGTCAACTCCCTTAAATGATTTGATTCTAAATGAAAAATTAAATACCATGAATAATTGGAGGATCATTAAAAAAATAATAAATGGTTAGTATATACACCATTCAAAAGAAAACATGGTGTATAATATAAAATATTCCTCTAGGTAAAATAATTTGAGACATAAAACCATTACATTGTTTCCAGACTTAGTTGAATGCAATTTAATGTGCTATATAAAATAATGAATATATTAATAACTTATTTCAGAATAGTTTTCATATACATAACCATTTATAGACTTCCTTTTCTATTAGTCTCCACATATATATTGGTTGGTTATTATCTATACCCATTATATAGTGTGAGTAAGCTTCAAGGTTTAGAAACTGTTTAATAATTGTGGCAATATTATTAATTTTTCACTCAAAATTCATAATTTCTAGATCATAAATTTTATTGAAAAATTTTCATTATTAGTAATTATATTTCTATAGTTTCATTTCATAATTATTTTTCTCATTTTTCATGATGATGGGGTTGGTGGTGATATTATTTCCTCAATATATAACCAATTGACGGTGTTTCCTTAATTAATGTGTTAGAAATATTTATTACCATTCAAGAACTAAAAAATATTTATTCAGTTATTGATATCCAATATTTACATTCCAAATCCATCATTGATATAAATTTATATCTTTTCTCATTTTTGTGGTAAAATTGAATAAAAAATGTTGCGACCATCTATGTGTGAGTATGTGTATAGAAGATATTATTTTGTTATAATAAAAAAATCATAAAATCATAATTAAATTTTTTATATCCTATTAATAAAATGAATTATAATTTTGAAGATATATAATAATAAGTAAATTTGAAAATAATTTTTCACTTAAAAATAAATCATTTTTCCACATGGTATGTTCATTTTAAAAATTAGTTTTATAGTGATCGATAATTAAAAATAATATTTGTAGAATTCCTGATTTATATTTTTAGAATATAAATTAAAAAATAAATAACATTTCTATTCACTAAATACATTAATAACAAGGAAGGGGCAGGACTCGGCTAAGTGCCCAGTCCCCCAGAAAGCTATTAATAAAAATATAGTACAAGGTACAAAGTAGAGATAGAGAGAAAACATCAAGCCTTACATCCTCATGTATCAGAAAGCATCAGAGACGTCGCCACCACCACCTTTTGAGAACTCATCTGGATCCGCCGATTCCCATTCAGATTGCGAAGCGTATTGATTTAGCATTTGGATGTATTGCTCCCTCAGACGTAGCTGCACTGTAGATATGGGTTCAGTGATTCTTCTTCCTCCCCTCATTCACCAATGTCTTTAAAATTTCCATTTTTTGTAGAAGACATGGTGGATATGGTCCTTGCCATGTTGGATTAATATTTTCTGGGTTTCCTCTTTGGTGGAGTGGTGGAAGCTCCATTGCATTCGTTCTGTTTCACCCCATTCATGAGAATCTCACTATAGGATTCTTTCATATGAACTTTTGATCGACATCCGTGATTTTCCTTCCCCTCATACACAATTTGGGAGCCCTCATTGACCTATGAAGGATCGCTATTACCATCCATGGGTGTCAATCACGAAGAATAATCCCCATTTCTCTACTTCTTGCCGCTTGATTATAAGCAGTCCTGCATATCCAAGGATCTATCCTTGTCATCTTGCTGCTCCAAAGTAGTATTCTCAATTACCACTTCCTCAGCCATTTTACAAACTGCTGTTTCTAGAACCTCCATTTCCAGGTTCAGAAGTTCAATCTTTTATGGTCCACCACATCCCTCCCATGTTCCCTCCACTATTATCTCTTCATCCACCATCAACTCTGAATTGGCCAGAACTGCATAACGATTTGTAGAGCAGTTTATCAAATCATAATACAATACATGCACCAGAATAGAAGATGTATTCGGACTTGTATCCACATGAGTAGTAGAAAACATCTTCTGATCAAGTCCCCTACCCATAAATTGAATGTCATTATTTTCATCATTCATGTCGAAGACACCATCATCAGGTTTCATCTTGCCAGATTTCTCATTCTTAGTAATGTTCACATTCGAATCCTCTAAGTGATTATTATCACCAATTGCATAGGCAGAATATCTATTTCCAAACTTATCCAAGCTTATCTGTCCTCTCGTGGCAGCGGCATTCAAAGAAAATTCAGTGGCCTGCCTCACTTCCTCCACAGCATCATGATCTGTAGGACCAATTACGATGGGAGTAGTAGTATGCAAAAACAAACGAGAAACATATTCTTTTAATTTTTTGATATAATGTGAGAGAAATTGATAATGGTTATATCCTAAATATAATAAAATTTCTTCATATTATTTATAATTATTTCGTTATATAACTGTTGTTATCATGGACAGAGGAATTTTTTATGAGAAGGAAAAATAAATGATGTATAATGGTAAGTAATATTTTCATTGAGAATTCGAATCATCTACTGATGTATCCTTTAGAAATAAACTAATCAAGGAAAATAGTTTAATATAATGGAAAAACATTTATAGGATCTATTAATTATGTAAAATTCTTTGAGATTTAATATAATGTCTAACTTTAGGTGTGTCCTTATGTGGGTGGAAGATTTCTCCTTTTATAGGATAAAAATAGGGACAACTCATTTGAAGATAATGTTTGGTATTGGATGAGAAATTATTTATAAGAGTGTAAAGTGTGTTATGTGGGAAATGTTATTTTTTCTGACAAATATATATGAAATTTAAACATAATAAATGTATTCTAAATGTCCTATGTTTCCATATTATTAAGTAAAATTCAAGCGCCACTGGATTACAAATTTTAGCACTTTTTAGTCCAGGTAAAATTTTAGATGTATTAATAACATATCACTAAAATATATAATATTTACCTTATTAATAAATTTCATTAATATGAATCTTGAATTTATCTACATTTAATAAAATACATTTTTATAATATGATGAAATTAACTTTTAAATTAAAACAGATAATGTTTTAAAAAAATTTGATCAAAATTTTATTTTAATCCTTATGTTTTTAATATTGTTTATCACTGAATAAAATTTAATTAAGTGTTAATTTATTTTTCTAGTTCTTAAAAATTATATTAGGGAGTATATTATAAATTTTATCTATTAAATTTAGGATACAAATAATTATAAAAGTATCATTCCTTGAAAAATAACTTTTTTACCACAGATATTCATATTAGTTGTGGTAACATAATTTAATATTTATAAATGAAATTGATTCAATTACCTAATTTAAAAATTAAGTTTAAAAGTATTCAAATAATATTATATGTTTAAATTTTTAAAATTTATAAAAATAATTTCAATATAAGAACATAAAAAAAATTAAGAAACATATATCTTCTAGGTGTGATTTTGTTAGTTTTTTCCTAGTAATAATTACTGTATGGATGTGAACATATTTTATTGTATATTTTATAAATATTTTCCAATATAATCGTATTTTAACAATGATATTTTAACATAATAGGATATGAAAAAAAATTAAGAAAATATATTTTTCATATGACATGATTTTATTTTTAATTTATCTTTAAAGACTGAATTTTATAAATGTATTAGTATTAATAATAATATTTTATTTTATTTTTTCTATAGATATTAAATAATTGTGTTTCCTTTATATTTTCCAACCAATTAAATGGAATCATTTAAATAGTTATATATTGTTATGTGGCTCATTTTTTATTTATTGTATTGGAAGAAAGTAATTGAAAACAATATTTATTTAAAGAAAATACAAAGTGAAATAAAATTTCATTACAATCCCCACATTTTATATCAATTTAATTTAAAATGTTAAATATAGTTATCAATATCACATATTCATTATGTGTTCCATTCATGATAGATAGGGTCATAATCATAAATTCAGGATCCCCAAAATGCGAGGGTTGTCCCTTATGAGATGTGATTCATTTAATGTCCAAGATTTATTAGAGAAAACATTCCATGAAATTTTAATCCTTATAGAATAATGATCATAACTATATTGCTTTTTTTAGGATTCCACACATGAACCATCACTATCACCCCAAGACCTATTAACTAGTGATCAATTTGTTAAATAATTAATCATAATAGAATAAATCAATCAAATCTAGGTTTCTGTTAAAATAATAAAAATAGAGAAACCACATTCCCTTCATCACTTATAACATTGGGACTTTCAAATAATTATTATAACAATTAATAATATTTTGATTAATGGAATATTCTCTATAGTGATGTATGAACTCTTCTTCCTTTTAGTCTCTATCTCCACCTCCCAATGGATTGATAAATGTTTAATGAATATATTTTATGGTATAGAAAATATTAATAATATGAATGTGTATTATATAATTTTAAAGAATGTACCAGAATGTTGAATCTATATTGTATAGATAATATCATTTCCATGTTAATGGAATGCATATTTTGAATTCATCACCATAAAATATGTCATTAAATTTATCAATGTTAATAAAAGGAATATCCCAATGGATTGATCACATAAAATGAATTTTGAGGAATTAATTAATTTAGTTATATAAAATTATAAGAAAAGAAATATTCTCATTAATTCCATTCCATTTATTTTATTCTCTTTATTACATTCAATTTATATATCTATTATTCTATTCCATTCAATTACCATTAGTTCCTTTTATATTCTATTCAACAATAATTTATCCACCATATGTACATTAATCCATTATAAAGAGGAGTTTCAAATCATGTAACAACAAAAGGTCAAGATACATGATATATAAGACTTAAATAGTCTCTTTTTTACCTTGTTTTAGTAATGTTATGTTAGGAACTCTTCTAGTGTATAAATGTGTTGTAGTTACATTTATTATTTAATGTTATGTTAATACCATAATTGTATAATTAATTATATTATTCTTAAATACTTGGTTTATTAATCACTTATTAATATATATTATGATGAGGGTGATGGAGTGATAGTGGAAAAATAAGTCATAGAATAGAGTTACATTATTTTAATATATATAATTTTAGTTTAAGGAATATAGTGGTAGTTTAATCATTTAAAATGAATGAACCACTCCTCATAAGGGATAACTAAAACCCTATTGGGGCTCTAAACTTATGAGTAAGTGCTAAATTGTAATAAGAATTAATTTTATGTAGTGATTATTTTTTCTTATATAATTTTTTTTAAAAATTAATTTACAAGTGACATGACGTTAGTTACAACATTGATTAACCAACACATTTTTAGGGTTTCAAAATTTTTAGTTATTTTTACACTATATCTAAATTCATTCCATTCTAATACTATTAATTTAAATCACCAAAAACACATTAGTTCATTTATGAATCCCATAAACAACCACCCCACCATAATTTGTGTTAACCTTATTATATATGTATTTTAGTCAACTAACCAATATCATTTCCCTATAGAGAATAATTTTTTAAAAATTTGTTATGTTATTTTAAACTTGGGCACTTTTGGGAAGTGCATAGTACGACCAATTTCTTTTATTTTAATTATTTTTATTTTATATTATATAATTTTAAATATAAACCAATATATTTTTTATCCTCTATACCAATTTTTAAGAAACATGGTTTCTCTTCCAAGAAGATAAATACCCAACATAGAACCAGAGGAAGGATATTCTTTCTCATTTTGGGAGATTCATTCATTTTGTTCAATATTTTGTCTCTTGACTTACATATTATTTGTTTACATATTATACACAAAATAGACCACACATAGTTTCTGTTATTAAAAATACTTCTTAAGATAGGTGTGGGGGGTTGTAAGTTGGGTAGCCACTTGATCATTGTATCATTTACTAAATTGGGAGACATGTTACTTTGGATAAAATACAGTACAATAAATAATCCTCCTATTTTGAGGGAACTAATAAAAATATTTTAGTCTATTTTCTTATTACTATTAGTAATTTGGATTTTCGAGCATTAATTTGAAGATTTAATTTTTTATTGTAATTGTAACATTTCATATCTTCATTTGGAATTTAGAATTGATGTGATCATTAATATATGTAAATTAGTGATATGATTAAATCAATTTGAAAATTTATAATATGTCATAGGAAGTGAGTATTTGTTTCTGTAAAATAATATATAAAAATTTTAGGAAAATAAAAATCATGAATAAAAATTAGTTTTTTTTATATTTGGTTTCTAATCATTTCTTCAATTCCTTAGTTATTACAATTAACCCTGAGGTATTCTTAGTAATTTTAATTTAATAGTAATAAATTTTTTATATTCATTTTAATCAATGATTTCCACAAATTTTCATGGAAAAAATTATAAAAATAAAAATAGAGTGCAGTGTTTACAATATCTATAGTAAAAATTACATTCCTCAGATCTCTCCTCCATTTGATGTCCATCTATTATATCTATATAGAATGAATTTTTTAAATTTTCTTAATATTAAATGTTTTGTATCCCCATATTAACATCATGAAAATAAATATACTTATTTTTTTCCAATTTAATTATTTAATGGATAAAATAAATAAATTATTAAAGAATGTGGGAACTGATGGGGTTGTAAATATTGGTAGTCTTCTCTAAAGTTCACCCATTATTAATGAGAAGTATTTTTTCCTTGGAAAAAATATAAATTTTTATATTATTATGACGTAGTTATTTTGTGTTATATAAACTGAAAATGAAATCATTATAAATTTCATCCTATGATCTTAATAAATTCTAATCTGGTTGTAGAAGCTACTTATATATTTTCATTTAATGAAATATGCAAAACATTTTATCCTTAATATATCTTTATATACTCCATGTAATTAATGATATTGAACTATTATAAGTAAATACTTCATAAAATAGAAGGAATACTCAGTCATTACCTCATTGAAGTTGAAATATTCAATAAATAGTGGGTTTTAAGTAGATGATTCCATAAATTAAGGTCAAGTATTATACATGATAGTTTGATAATTACCATTATTAATTGAAAATATCACAATGTTGGAGAGTCTTGTTCATATTATTCTAAATCCTCTAGAAACTATTGTATTTCATTGTCATGATGAACTATCGCAGAATGATGCTCATATATATCTTGGAGGGTTCTAACTAATCATTGAGGTAAATATATCACAATTATTATAATCAATATAATGATATCAACACGATGTGAACATATGGTACATGTGCAGTAGCTCTAAAATTCCAATATCAATAATTATAAAATAGTGTATAAAAATGTATTATATATATATTTCATTATAAAATGTAATTTTATTTGTATTCTTTTCAAACAATGATTGATGTATTGTTGTATCCCACCATAAAAATTCCATAAACATGTACAAGTTCCTTATATCGAAAAAACTGTGATGAAGTCGGTTTTCTCAACAATGATTTAATATTGGTTACTCCACTAAATTTGATATTTATGGTTTATATAAAAACAAATTAATGAGTGTGTTGAGTGTTATTTTTTAGTAAACTAAAGATTTTTCATATTATATATTATGTATGTGAGCGTGTTGCAGATATGAAATTTTTTAAATAGAATTTATAGTTTAGAAATTATAATATTAGAGTATGGTAATCTCTATAGAAACTAAATTCTTGTAAAAAATTAAATTAATTTCAAACATAAATGAAATTATGAAAATCATGAATTAATTAAAAAGACCTCTCATGATATCCATGGAATTTCTCATAAGGTTAGGATTCTCAATACAGATTTGGTTATCCCTAATGAGAATGGGTTTTTTGATTTTCATTAATTTGGATTACACTACATTACATAAACATTCATTACATTGTGTATAGTGATCATAACCCTATTTTAAATCCAGGGATTCCCTCCTAATCAATCACCCATATACTATTATCTATTATGTTTTAAATAATTAGTAAAATATTTAATAAAAAGTTCATGGAAAACCAAAATATATGTTTTCATTAACATGAGAAAATTAGAGTAACTATTCCTATTTCCTCACACACTGGTGCCCTTAGTTTAGAATACTCAAAACAATATAAAAATGGAGAATACAAATTCTTATTTATAATTTAGCTTAGCATCACCTTCTCTATTGAATTAACTAATCTTTTTAAAATTTAGTAAGGAATGATTAGTGAATGAATTCATATTCAATTGAATGTGAATTGATTGAATGAAATGGAATAAATGAATAATTAAGGTAGCTCACATTGGAATTTCATCCCATTAGTATTATTGATCCCTCATCCTTTATTCCCAACCTAAATGTCTGTATAATGTTAAACTATTGTGGTCATTAAAACAGAGATCTCGGATTTCATTATGGATTTTGTCAAGAATATTTTTCATTGTTTTCTTATTTTTATCTATTTCTCTGATAATTTACATATTTAGATGATGGGGGTCAGTGATAGTTTTCCAACAATATTTTTCGCTTTGTCTCCCTCTGTAAACTATTTTATCACAATATTATCTATTAAATTGTTATAATTTTTATAAATACAGAGGGTTGTTTAAGATGAGTGGATCTTTAAGATGTCTATGTGGTTTATAGTGTTTATTATTCTCTCCCTTCCTAATTCATACCTTCAAATATGATGTGGTTAATTCATATTTATGTACCTATATATACCACATAAACATACATCTGTTTTTCATCAATAAAATAGTTTTTGAGATATGAAATTAAAACACTACTCTCCTTGAGAATAATAATAGAGGTCCCAGGTTTAAATTGAGACACTATAGAGAATATGTATAGAAATATATTTAGTTTAACACTGTGAGAGAATGAAAATAGAGATCAACTGAGGAAAATCATATATTCCTTCCAAAATCATCTAGATTTACAGATTCATGAATTTATTATTCACTTTATTCCAATTTATATCTACACACACCATGTTTTCATTATATTATTATAATTAAAAACACAAAAACACGAATAATGGGACAATGAGGGGCACTATGTTGGTTGGGATTCTTTGAGAGTCGACCTTTAGGTGATCTATTTTATGAAATTAGTATGTTGATAAATTTAATTTCATGAATATAATAATAATCCATGAATAATATTTATTATGAAAATTTTTGTGCTGGTGTGACAATGGAAGCTCACACTACCTATAAATAATTCTCCCATTTCTACTATATAGTGATTTCTGAGTCTAGGTTTTATATAAGAGTTATGTGTACACTATATCACTCAAGGATGAAAATTTTTCAGCATTGTGAGGTTACTGTATTAGAGTGAAAATACAGATATGAGTGATTTCAATCATCACATGTTTATTCCTGAAAAACTCAAACCCAAACAAAATGTCTTAAGAGGAAGTGGTAACACATTAAACTGTTGAAAAGGAAATATTTTATTTTAATATTGTATTGATATAAAACATTACATGGACATATATAAATAGAGTTCGTTGAGTTATAATTCATATGTAAATAGCAGTGGATTATAATTATATTAGCATTATCATAAGGAAGACATAGGTAGATAAGTTTGATTTTCATCTCCTCTATATGTGTAAGTCAATATAAGTGGATGAGATCCTGAGGTTATCAAATCTATATTGTAAAAATTCCATATATCGTTACCATCTATCAAATTCATCCAAAATAATGTCACCCCTACCCCCATATTTTACTTCCATATGTTAAAACAAATATGTGGATCTCAACCTATCTCTATACAAATAATGACATTTTACATAACTATTGTTATTTTATGATTACGTTGTGCACTTATAATGAAATGTGAATGTAATAATAAAAAATTTCATTAAGAACATTAAACATCAATCATGGGGATTAGTTATCCAAATGTACTTTGATTATTTATTTATAGTGAGATTAAATTACAATGTTCATTCCTAATTTATGTTTTCATTATTTTTATATGGTAACATTGATTAAAATATCAATATACAAACCCCTGTAGGGTTAAAATTCATAAATTATACTCAGAAATAAAAGAAATAATCACCCAAATATATAAGACACTATATGGGTTCAATTATATAAGGAATATTCGATATATACATTTTAACACACTAAATGAAAAAATTAATGTTTTCATCCAATCATCCATATAAATCAACGTATTAGATTTAATCATCATATTATCAAGATATTTTGATTACCAACAACATAGTAAAAATACTTTGAATGAAATGGAATATTAACCCATCCAATTAAATGAAATTTCCCTTTATTTTCTAATAAATCATCCAGAATTTGAAATGATAAATTTTATTAAAAAAATTACATATTCATGAAAATTCCCCTAATGAGAAGTTAAATATATTTCATTTAATAGTGACATATTTAATCAATGATGGGATAATAAATATCTTATTTTTTCATGAAATATTAAAAATTAATACACACTTTACAAACCCCTAAATAATTTACATATAAATATAAATTTATACCATCAAAACTGTATAAAGTCGTAATATAATTAAATTAATGCATGTAGATTCTCATCACTAATCATTACAATTAAAATATTCTAAATACTTATCTATTTTAAAAATTTAGAGCCGAATTTTTTTTATAAAATGAGAAATGGTTTCGTGGAACTTATAAACTATAATGTGTTAAGTGAAATTTTGAATATATTATATAACTCCTAAGTATTACTAAACCACCTTATTCTAAAGAAAAATAACCTAAAAAGAGAGAATATATAAGTATTTATTTAAATATGAAGGATACTATTATAGATGAAATGTGATGTTTAAATATTTCTGTAGAAATATACAATAAGATATATTAAAAGAATTTAGTTAATATTAAAAACTCTAGAGGTATTGGGAATATTTATATATAATTCAATGATTCCAATATTAGATAATTTTTAAATGGAAAATATAGATGAAATAAATCTATTCTGAGTAGAACATGATATTTTGAACGAGTATTACTATTTTGAAACAAGGCCTAATATTAGTGGGCTATCAAGATTTTATATGGGGGAAAATAATGGTTTTATTATTTTTCCCTAATCTGTATTTTTTCCTTGATGGATTTTCTCATGAAAACAATTTCAATATGGAAAAGTTAAAGTGACCTTGAATTCAATCATTCAAAAATCACGTATTTCTTCTATATATGGTTTTCTTAGTGAAAGTAAAGTAATTTTTTATGAAATAATTGTTATATATGGGGGAATGTGGTGAATAATTACTATATTTATGGATGTAATAATTACTCTTTAAATATCTTATTTTTGAAATATTTAGTTATTTATTTCAAATTTTGACTCACTAATTAAATGATCAATTAATTGTATGGTAATGTATAACCTAAATCATATGAAAAGAGTGTTCTATTTTATCCCTATTAATAACTAAATTACACATAGTTTTTTAATTAATTATAAATATTTTATTAATGTAGTAATTTTATACTTACTTTTTAATATATCAACACTCATATTCTATATATCATCATTAAAAACATGCTAATTTATATTTTTGAAACTATTTTGATTGAGGTTACTAAAATGGAATTTTATTTAATTTGTTATTATTATTTTATTACTAAAAAATTAAAAATTTAATGAAATTGGGAAATAGATGTTTATACATTGATCAGAAGTGAATATCATGCCAAATTAAGAATTTAGATTTTATAATATATGATGTAATTTTGAGATATTTTAATGTAATTATTGAAAATATTAAATTTAAAATATTGATACAATAAATGATGAAATAAAGGTAGGTGGAATGAAGAGTATAATGGTGATGAAATTATTATTTCAATAACATATCAATATTTATATAGGTTATAAGTAGATATGATTAATAGTGTGGATTGTTCCATATTTTCAATAAAATATCCAATGGATATGATCAATGACATGAGAGGATGCTTAGGAATTAAATATCATGGAAGTCACATTCATGGTAATGGATCCCATGAGATTAATTTATAATGTTAAATTTGTGATTCTATAATTATTCTATTATACTCCCCCTTAGATAACATTAAATTCATAGAATTTTGTTTATATTTAATTTAATGAAACCCTTATAGGAAAAAATGAAGTTAAATTAACAGAATTTTAAACCAATCATAGTTATCTTAAAAATCCTAATAGAAAAAATCCATATAAGAAAAACTAAAGAATTTTGATATAGTAGAACATTACCACCACCACTTGAAAAAATAAAAATAGATTTTATAGTCATGACATTTAAATTTTTCAAATCAATCTCAAAAAAAATATTTAATTATTTCTTATGATAAAAAATGTATAATATTATTACAAGATACAATTTATTAGATACTTATAACACAATTGTAATGAATCTCATGGGTAAAAATATCTATGATATATTTTTTATTCTACCATGTATGATATACAAACATTTTAATTATGTTATATAGGTAGTAATGGATTCATATAAACTACTAAGAATATCATTATTCATATTTAATACACAATTTGGTTGTATATGTTGAATAGAGAATCCAAATGAAACAATATATAAACCCATGTTATTCATTATAATTAACTTAATATTATTTGAAGATACTATGAAAATGGACAATTATGAAGAATTTTATTTTATTTTAATTATACCATAAGTGAATAAATATTTACACATAAACATAAAATTATGTGAAGGATAAAAATATCCAGTATTTGTATAAGTACCAATTATGGTTCTAAATAGTGGAGTAATTAATAATTTATAAATATAAATATCCATGGCTACGAGAAAAATTCTACATTTAATCAATTTAATTATAAAAAGATTTTATATTACTCTTAAAGTACATATTCCCATGTATGAATATACCCATTAAGGATAAATAAGTTGTATATTTATATTTAATCCTTTAGTGAAAAAAGATCATTATTATCTGAATATGTATAAAATCTATCACTCTTAAAAGAATGATATATTATTACTCAGTGGGGATATTTTGATAAATTTATAAGACTTTTCCAAAATTTCATATTTTTTATTCTAAATGATTAATTAAAAAATATAACCAAATTCCATGAAATTTTATTACGAAAATGATCCATAGTTATTAAAAAAATTTAATCAGTTTTGATGGTATTATAAACAACATGATAATATTATTATTAATGTAAATAAATTTCTGTATACAAATAATGATATGATAAAATAAATTTTAGATTATCAATATTGTGAATATTAATTAAAATTGAATTATTAGAAAAAAATTCATCAGCCATACAAATGGTTATGTGTAACGAAATTTTAATTTGATTGATCAATGAGGGATCACGGATGCTTTTTCTTCATGAAATTATTCAAATAATTTTTTTCCATTTTTAAAATGCGGTTTATGGGTTTCTGGTACCCAAAAAAACCACAAACACAGACAGGTGAAACATACACATCATAGTAGCCAGACTCATCACTGCACCCCATGTAGGATCAATCATCTCCAGTTGATGATTTCCAGTTTGGAGACCTCTAGAAGCTAGCACTTTGAACCTGAATCCTCAGCTGCTCAAGAGAGGGTTGCTCGGGAGATGCCTTTTCAAATACACTACCCTTTTTAAAGGCCATAGTAACCACATTGTTCTGTTTATTAGCCTATCTGGTCCACATCGGCTACAAGAGGTAAGAGTAATCCTTTCTTGGCCTTCTTCATGGAGTAGCAGATAAAGGCCCTTCCATTGTAACTGTATTCTTATTCCCACTTTTTACCACCTCACTAAATGACCATCCAAAGGGCCCACTCTCCTTTCCCTTCCCTCCCCATGAACTATCAGTTCCAAACCCATCTATCACCTCCAAAATAGTACAAGGCGACTTAGAAATCATCCCCCTCCTCTATTTCGGTGTGTTACTTTCTATCAAAGGAGGCCTCCTCTTCTCCGTAGTGGATTCCTCCACATCCGAAGTGCAGGTATCTTTCCCCATACCTTGAAGACCCTCTTGTGTTTTCACACCATTATCCATCCGAACATCAACATCCTCAACTGTTCCATCCTCCAACATGCATGTCGAGAGATCATTAAACTGGTTTCTAAGGGTGAGGAAAGGCCTGGCTAAGGGATCCAATCCCAATGAATTTTTAGCACAGGCCGTAATGATCACCTCTATAGGTCTATCACATCTCTACTCTTCATTATTAAAGTGTTCCTTCACCCCGAGGAGTAATCAAGGACCTCCAAAGAGATTCTCAGCCTACTGACAACATCAGAAACCCACATGATCAACTGCAGCCTCAATCCTCCATCCACCTCTGAATCATGGACCTCACCACAAGTCACCTGTTTGGAGCAAGAAGGCCAGTCCCCCACCACAGATTTAGGCATAAGATAAACCCTCCCACCATCCATAAAACCCAAAACATTCTGACCATGATCAGTCACCATCTCATTTTCTGGCTTCTTGTTGCTTACAATATCCTCTATCCTTTCAGAAACCAGATGCACACCACACTAGTTCTTGCCAGTCGCTGACTACACAGGATACACCACATCCTTAGGTGGATCAAAAATATGATAAATTGTATCAGGAGCCATTCCCATATATCCTTGTACTGAGTTCTTCATCACATCAATCCTCACCCTCTTATCCTTAGTTCTCGACCTTCCTGGGGGAGCTCTTCTTCGAAAAACCTTCAAATGATGTCTCATCCGCTTCCAAAAGAAGTTGAAGTCCATCTAATTGTCGTATACCATAATCTTCATGCACTTTTACTCCTCATATATGGCGATCCATTCAAAATCGAACGGTATACGAGAGACATATACTTCCACAGAGATCTAGGGATTAACCGGATGACACAGAGCTGTGGTACAGTTGTCAGAACAAAGAAACCTTACAACCATATTACCAGTCATCCGAAGAATAGCAGGATTCTGAAATAGAGGAGGATGTTTAGGTAAACTAACCCAGATTTTCATTGACAGATGATCATGCTTCATATGAAGATCAAAAGACCATCAAAGGAGGCCGAATCTCATCCCGTTGCAACTTCGCAGAGCCCTAGACCAGGCCTGAATGAGATCCGCCTCTGATTCAAAAAAGATCATGATCTGGAGACTGTCAAGAAAACCGACCACCTCCCATTCATGAAGATCCCAGGAGCTAAACACCAACCTATCAAAAGCATCAACTAAGGGCTGCCTATGTGAGAAATGGGCAACAATAGTGAGATTCAGAAGGGATGAATACTCCAAGAACTCCGATTTCGAGAGCTAATTATTAGGGTAACCTTCGAGAAGCTCTAAAGAATTAGGGAAAACCAAAACATTGGGGAAGGGAGGAAGGAAATCAGGGTTTGATAAAGGTCGGAAGAAGCTGGGGACCTCCAGAATCAAAGAATCCCCTTCCCCCATGAGGGGGGGAGGGACCGGCACGGAAGCCACCGTCGACGCTGAGGGGATAAGCGAGTCGTAGAGGAAAAGACGTCGGTCCATTCATACAATCATCATTGGAACCAAAAGACATATATTTGAATAAAAAAATTACATAGATAAATTTTTTATGTGTAGCATGAAAATTACATTCTATGTTATCTCAGCTTGATTATTTTAGAGTTATCCAACCTTGAAATTTTGTGAGATAATTTAAAAACATTTAATGATATCCATAACTAGATAATTTTTACCATAATAACTAAAATATATAAAAACCATAATTTTAATAACTTTAAAAATATCTATTTAAAAACACACAAAATCTCACAAAACATGAATATCAAAAAGTTATACCACACCCATTTGAGCTATATGGTCTTGAAAAACCATGGTTGGTATCCTTTTTGTTAGTGGATCTGTAATCATAAAGTTTATAAATATGTCCTCTATCAATACATGTCCACCTTAGACATTTTTTTCACAAGTAAGAACACAATGTTGGTATACATAAATTTTAATGAGATCATATTATTGTTGGAATATAGAATAATTAATTTATACTAACATAACATCTTTAGTGATCATTCCTTTATATCTATAATAAGTAGCATTGGAAAAATATTCCTTAGCCATATTTGATGATTAAATTTCTCACAACATGAAATAAAAGTTTCATCCTTGGTAGAGGTGAGTGTAAGTGTTTCTTATAATTCAACCATGTCATAGATCCACCAACCATCACCTAGCTGTTGCCTAAAGTTTATCTCATACTATATTAACATTCTATTAAATCATAATCTGAAAAATATGTTATCTCTAATTAATTTAATTTATTATATGTGGGAATATTTTTTTATCTATAATTTCAATATGATTCTCTTAGCCTCCTTCCAATGATTCAATACTAGGTAACATAAATATATCCCTAAAATTCAAAAAATATATACAATATATTGACGCATAAATATTTATCATACATTATAATCCCTATAATAAAAACATAAGTATTCTTATATATTTATTGATATATATTTCAATCCATGGGTAATTGACTTAAAATGAACATCACCCCATTAGATACATGATTATCTATAGGATTACGGTCTTGTGATCCAAATATTTAAATAAATTTCATCATATATACCTTTATGACAACCCAAGAGTACCTAGAGAGCTATCTCTATATATTAACATCCCTAATAATAAATATGTATATAAATTACCCTTTATCTTCATGATCATAAAATATGTTCCATCAAATCATGTATCAATTCAATATCCTTGGTGGTAAAAAATATATAATCATAAAAAAATGAAATTTATTGAATTATTTAATTCCATGAAATGGGTGAAAATATTTTAGATTTATTTGGGAAAATATATTTTAACAATGTTTAATATATTAAAAAACATTCAATTTGATTAATTACTGATTACATTATTAATTAAATTATATAATATAAATAAAATAATTTGATGATTTATAATCAATGTCTCATTGAGTAATGATTTATTAATCTTAAAAAAATTTCCATGTCTCTTCTAACACCATGTCTATTTTACATAAAATAAATGGTAGATCCTCTCCTTGATAGAAACATTTTGAATAATAATTTGACCACGAGATTCAATAAAAAAAATATTATCTATGTAATAATCCTAACACATTATGATTACATAATGAATACATAAATTGATGATCAGCAACCATTAAATAATATTAAAATATTTATTTATCATGTGACCATTTTTTGGTTTTCATGGAAATCCAAGAATTTAAAAAATTTGTATAATGGAAGGTCCTGAATATATTATATATATATCTTATGTAAAAACATTATTATTATTATTTAAATTATATTATTCAGAATCACTCATATTTAATTATTATTATTATTATAAACACTAAATGAGTTAGTATATACTTGTATAATTACCTTAATATGTAGTGAAACACTAGTCAAAGGATTAAAAAGAGTGAGTATATGTCAATATTATGGTACGTAATTTATAAAATCATTTTTTTATACTAATTCATGATAAAATATATTCAAAATAAATGATATTATAGAAAATATATCATTTGGAGACTATAAATTAATGATTTATCAAGTAATTGTACATATAATAACAGTTATAATAGAAAAAAATTATTATATGAAATTTATTGTGTTTTTAATATATAGTATCTTATTAATTATTGTATTAAGAATATTATACAAATGGGTATATGTGGATTTTACCGTGACATCGATACAAAAGCAGAAGAAAAAGTGGATTCCTTAAATATAGAGATTTTTAAGAATGAATTTTTTTTTATTTCACACTATCAAATATATAAATAATGTTAACTAATGGAAATAAGAAATAAAAGTGTTGGAGAGAATCCATAATCATTTAGGGTTAATCAAAATCCAGGGAGTTATTCTATGGCAGGTGAGATGTGCCGGTATGCAGGTGAATGATCTTTTATATAATAAAGTTCAAATTTTGGGTTTATATTGGCCACATCATGCCCTATTGTGAAGAGTAAGATATATTTTTAAAGGTAAACTACCTATATGTTTGATTAAATAATGAGGCAATATCCTCAATCCCATAGAATTAATTATTTTTATTGATATTGATGTTATTATTGTAATTGTTGTCATAATTGATTATTGGAATATAAAAAGATAATTTTTTTGTCATGGAATAAAAATATTGGTGAATGTATGAAAAATGAACCTATTTCATTTTATAAATATTTTCTACCAATTTGAGTAAAAAGAGTTCATTTATTTTATATCTTATGTTGGAGAGAGAGGGGATGGGTCAACATATGTTTCAACTCGGTATGACATCTCTTGGAAAGAAAAGTATAAAATTGAGATGTATAACTATGCTGGAATATTTCTCAATGTCAAAGAATAATATTAGCACTTGGATCCTTGAAATTATATGTTTACCCAATATGATAGGGAATATAAACATCCAATGAATTGTAAATGTTTCAATTAAAATAAATAATTTGATTTGAAAATGATGGAGTTAAAATGATCATTAGAAGTGGAAGTACATGATTGTAATTTGATGAGAAAAAATATGGAATTTATCTATGTGAATAGATTACAGTAGAACCTTTATAGATTTAATACACTCTGTATCTATATCCATGAGGATACACTTTATTGAAAATGGTGATTGATTCATGGTAAATTTAAGAAATGCCTCATGAAAAGATGGGGGATAAATAAAAATCTATATTAGGTGGATAGTAAAGAAAACATTTGTTTCAAAATAGTGGTATAGAATAAAATCATGTTGTATTAAAGGTCATTCCATGTTCACCAACATTTCATGTAGATCCTATAAAAACTAAACACTATGGTTTATATTCTATCCCTCATTAATAATAATGAAAAGATATGTGATGCATGTTTTTGGTGAAAGATGGTCCCAAAATCTTATTATCAAAATAATGTTAGGGTAACTAATCAAATTGATCTAGTTCGTACCAACACATAATATTCAGTGAATCAATTGATCACATGTGGATAACGGTATTTCATTTTTTTAATTAATTATTATTGAAAAATTTTGTATTCTCTATTCATGTAGTTGAATAAAGAGTCAGGGAATACATATAATGGTATCAAAGGATAGTTAAACATTAGACCAAAATCTCAATAATTTTTTTTAATCCAATGATATAATATATTACACATCTATTGAAATTCACAACTACCTTTAGAATCATAAATTTAATCCTGAATTATCCTAGTGAAAAATCCTTAATAATATATATTTTTTGAATGAGAAAATAGTTTGGTGATCAATATGGAAAAAACATTTTTCATAGATAGAGGTGTATATCATCACTATTGAAAGGTGGTATTTAATTTTTCATTTTATACTAAGGATATGACACCCCAAGGGATGTGGCATGTATGGAATTACTCACTAAATCTTTTAGGAGTCTGTGTAAGTAGATTTTATATTTAAAATAATGATAAAAATAAATAAATGTATCATGATATATAATATTAAGTAGTATTTCTATGGTACTCAAAAAATATTAAGGCCTATAAATATGATGAAAAAAATATGGAAATTAATTATTTTAGGGTCACTAGGGAGAAATATGGATATACATCTAGTATTTTAATCATTGAATAGTTTTATGAAGACGATGATGAAGTCAATGTAAATTCTATTGTAGTTTGGGGTCCTCAAAATGGTGAATAGTATGATATTCTATTGATGAAATATGTCATTTATAAAGAGATAAAATATACACCTTAGAGGAGAAACATGAGAATTGAAATTAATTTATCTTATATAAATGGAGATAAATATACACAAACATAAACACAATGAATGATGAATGTATATAAGGATTCTCTATTTAAAATGGTATAACCGATATCATCTATATAATTGGTTAATTATTCATCATGTATTACATACATGAATGAATTATTAGATAAAATTGGTAAAGATAAAAATGGGAAATTTAGGATAATTCGTTGAATTACATTGTGAATGGGACAAAGTGATTCATTAAGAATAAATTGGATTAGCATGGAAATGTGAACTAAAATACAACATGGATGGTCTATAAAGTAAATTAAATAATTGAATGTGTTAATGGTAATTCAATTTTTTCACCAATGTCTTGACTTATTTCAATCATTCACTTTTAGTGACAGTGATTCAAATAGGATTTAGGATTTACTAGATGTATTTAAAAATTGTATATTGAATGGTGTTCTCAAAGTGATTTTTTTTATTGACCATATGGTGTGAATTTTAATTTCACATAATTAAACTGTATTATTTTGATTAAATAAGGACTTCAATGGTATAAAAAAAGTATCTTTAGAATTAAACTTAAAGAATTTATAATTAAAATGTGGAAATTTTTATCATAATCATTATTTTAAGACAATCTAGGAATAAAAATTCATTGTGTCCGTTTATGTGGAAAAAGTTATATTCATTAGTTGTATGTAGAACCCTTTTTAATAATTTTCTAGTTTTATATCTTAGCTATTTTTAATGTCTATAATGTTTTTACTGACATAGTTTTTGGGGCTATAAGTAGTTTAAGGATAGAAATGTACTTTATTTGTCAAGTTATGTATTCATGAGATATGCTAGATATTTTTAATATTCATATTTACAACACAATCCCAACTCTGATTATGGTTAGAACAATCCTGGGAAGTATATGAATGGAATATTTCTAGATCCAAAAATGGATAGATTATTAATTTTAAGCTTGTTATATTTCATAGTAACTCAACCAGATATTGTTTTTGCAATATGTTAGGTGTAATAGACTCAAATATATCAAATGTAGGGGTATATTAATGTATTGAAATTAATAATTAGGTTAATATATGGTACTATTAGTATTTGTTTTACTATGTAGGAAATTATCATGTGTAATCATTATATTCTGATGTGGATTGGTGGGAAGAGGATGTGGTATATCGAAAGTCCATAAGTAGTGGAGGATTATTTTTTGGAATTCAATTTATAGTACGGTTGATTAAAAAAGTAAAATAAAATCTAATAACATGTTACAAGAATAATACATCTCCATAAACAAATTGTCAATATTCTATTGTAGATGAAGGAAAAATGAAAGATAATAGTGAGGAAGTGAAACAACCTATAGTGGTCTTCTTTCACAAAAAATTTATAATTCTCTCTCAACAAAATCTTGGTCAACATCCTCATATAAAACATATTGATATTATATATCAATTTATCATTGAAAACATGAAATAATGATCTATCAATGTGAATCTCTGTGGAATTAATTAGTATGTTACAAAAATCAAAACTAATCATTTATTTGCACTAACATTTGTTAATCATATATTGATACATGGTGTTCAAGAAACTCCCTCATATTTAATAGGTTTATATAATAGCATACCTCTATTGGAATATGTTTCTTTACATGGTGTTTCATTGATTGGTAGCTTTTGTCCAATTATGTTTGCTATTAAAGGGGGTAATTATTATGATTCCAGTGAAATTCAATAGAAAATTTGTCATTTATGTCATTCAATCGGAAATAGTGGAGATAATTAATGAATTTATTATTATAAGGAAATATAATCCAAAGTTTATCATTCATGGAAAATACACGATATGAAAGTTAGGTGGAGTGACAGTCCATTGAGAATGAAATTTGTAAGAGCTTGATTATGTGGTATATAGTAATTATGTGTTTTACGGACAAAAAATGATTTGTAGAACGTTTACAAAAAAATTTCCATTTGGAATGTATTAATAGTGTGGTATAAGTGTTCTTATATGTCTATCTTGAAGTAGTAAAAAAATATAGTAGTGAATTTTATATTTTATTTTCATTACATCAAAAGTGTGAGAAATTTGTAACCAAGGATCTCTTTGTTAATAGTTTATATAATTGTAGTCTTACTCAATGGAATACATAAATGTGGGTGAAAAATAAATTTCTGATAAATATCTTTTATTTACTATTTTATTTAGTCATATTGTCAGTTACATTTATATATAAAAGGAGGAGTTTTATGTTAAAGGGATACTTTTTGAAAAATTAATCATCCTGATTAGGCTTTCCTAATAATGGTAAATCAAAATATTTTACATAGTTCTTCTAGGAAGAGAAAACTTTTAAGGAAGAATATACGACTCATGTTATTTTTATTTTAATGAAATGTGTTAGGCATATAAAACTATTAGTCTTTTAAGGTGTTTAGTTGAAGATATATCATAATAGAATATTTATTATAATGGATGTTCACAATGTTGAATGATGATTATGTGGAGGATTTGTAATTTATAAAAATGCAAAAAAAATTATATGGAGCTAATTTTCATGAATGTTATAAATGATTCACTTCATATTGGCATCATTATTTATAAAGGGAAGACGATAGTGGTTTTAGAACATAAAAAAATTATCTTATTCAATGTTGGTGTCATTTTAGACAATGTGGTGATGATTTTATTATTCTATAAATTAATCATTATGCAATGTGAATTCCACATAGTAAAAAAGGATATCCTATATCAACAATTATATCCATGTAAATTTTCTTATAAATACTACATTGTAATATTCATTAATAAAAAATAATAAATTAATAAAACATATGAGGGAATTAATCAATTTTAGAAGAAACATTATTTGTGGTCAATAATATATTTCATAAATTCAATTCAGCAATCTTTTGATAATTATTAATAGATGGTGTAGTAATTCATTAAAATTAATTTAAAGTGAAAAATATGTTTTCAAGATTAAGAATCATTTTTGAAACAAGATCATTTTTAATGAATATCAATTCAAATGATGAAATAATTGTTCGTGATGTGTAGACAATGAATCAATTGCATGAAATAGAATTTTTGAGTTTTCAAATCATATGGTGAAAAATATATCGCATATAACTTATGTCTCCATTATTATTGGATATTCGTATGATTATGAATTTCATTATAGAATATTATTCAAAAAATAACAATAAAAACTGAAATATAAATAAATGATGATATATGTAGAGACCCAATATTTACATACATGGAAATTACATTACTTTTTCCGAATACTGAATTCATGACACAAATAATATCCCAAAGACTTTATTAGTTTAGTGACTTCGAGAATTCAGAACATAAACTTCTAATCATAGTGAATGATCATCAAATTATCCAATAGTGATCATACCCTTATGTTTTCCTACCTATAACCATTCATTATATCTAGGGGAAAAACATTAAAATGGTGAGCTCAAATGCTCATTAAGGGAAAACAATGGAAATACTAATCATATATTACATTTGAAAATATTATCCTGCATATGAGAGATCATAATATCATGTCATGGGATAAGTCATAAAATTGGAATGTAATCCCAATAATCAGAACATATGACATGAAATTTTCTTTAATACCCACATAAACATAGAAAGTTATTTCATTTTATTCAAGTCTCATTTCCAAGACCATTATAGAAGACAGAGTCTATTACTGAATTGAGTTCACTCCTCATTCTAGTCTTGTAATACTGAACCATATTTACTTGTCGTTCCAGCCATGTCAATCTCATGAGATATAAATCCTTACCCAATACATTGTAGGGAGATATTGGTCCCACCAATCTCTTAATTAAACCATTCTTATCTGTGCCACAAAAACATAAATCATTCATCATATCATTACTCATGAAATAAAATAGGATTCTCGAACATCATTACATCATACCATAATCCATATATGATAAATGGACTTAATAAAAATTAATTCCATCATACAAAAAATAAAATAAAAGTAACAATAGGGATATAAACATAACCCTATGTCATGTTAGATTGAAAATAATTTTAATAAAACACATGAAATTAATTTTTGAGGAAAATATCCTTTCTTCATCAAAAACAATGTATTTACTCAAAATGTCATAAAATTTTAATAGAAAATAATTTATCTAAAAATAAAATTGAAATAGTTTATATAATTTTTAATAGAAATAAGGTGATAATAAGACATAAAAAATAATTCGTGTCGTATATGTTAAAAAAACATCCTCCTCATACTTTTACTAGAAAAGTAAAAAAGTACCTTGTATGGTAAACAAAAGAAAGACTCCTTCTATACCATGTAGTAAATTTCAAAAATGGGTCAAAATGACTTTTTAAATAAATAGAATAATATTAAACACTTTATGAAAAGGAAATTACAAAACATGGACATTGATGATAAATATAACCCCAGTAAATACTTACGAATAAATAGTCCCAGATGAAAATGAGATTGGAAAAGTTGAACCTTACCATAGGTCTGATATGCTTCATATGTATGAAAACCTCCTATATAAAGATTTAAATAATTATATCGATTTACTAATGAATCATAATCATTTTTATGATAAAATATATGATTATATTTAAATCCTTTTTTCAGTATCATTTTAGTGTTACTCGTTATTCATGTATTAACTGCTTTATGATCATACGTATGTTTTGTTAGATAAATTATGTTTCCATCATTTCGGTTAAGGTTATATTATTTATAGAATGTAATTATTATAATATATATCATATTTATAAATTCAATTCATTTAAATAATAATGGTTTAATGAAAATAATTTAGAGTGAATCACATCGGACTATGAAGACATTAAGTTGTACGTATGCACGAGCAACGATATCATTCCCATAATTGTTGAATGGTAATTAAGTGAATGGTTTATAGTATCTAAAAATTAATATAATGTTATATTATTAAAATATAGGTATTATTAACACCATTATACATATCCAAGAATGGTGGTGGTGAAAAACAGAATAGACCACGGCGGAGAGACGGTAAGCCATAAGTACGCACACACGATTATTTCATTTTTTTCATAGGATGGATAAAAGGTGAAAAAGTGTTGTATCATATATATATATATATATATATATTATAAGTATTTTAGTGATACTAATGTTATTATTTTATAATGAAACAACGAATGAGGAGGAATTAGAAGATGAAAGAAACTTGAAAGAATCCGTAAAAGAGATTACCTCTTCCTCGACGTGCCTCCTTTGAATTTCCACATAAGGCACTAGAGTTGGCCTTATTTGAAGACCATAACCTCAAGAATGAAACTAGGAATGTTTATAAGATTAATGGTAAGGTTTTGGTCGATCTTGAGGGATCATAATGGAGTGATGAGGAGCGGGAGGAGGTTTCCTTTTATAAGAGAAGAGAAGGGATGTTTAGGAAACTCTAAAAAATATAAATTTATAATAAAATCAAACCCTACTCAAAAACCACAAAAGTGTCTCTAATTCAAATATTAGTTCTGATAGGGTTGTAATCTCAATATCCAATAAATTTTGGACAACTGATATTTCAATTTCAACAATATCCTTTTTATTTACACTTAGTTATTCTATTAATGTATAATTTTGGTAATAAAATTCTTAATATTTAATTTTAACTAATATTTACTTATGTGGTGTTAATAGACCATAAATGAGTACTTAATGATATTTTAGAACTTTTTGTAAAAATTTTAAATTTTTAAATATATTTATGATTTCATAAATAATTTAATAATATCTTATATTTATAAAGTATCAATATTGTCAATTTTGACACAATTCATTTATTATACTTTAAATAAAATTCCCACTGAAGATAAATTTGGTCAAAATATTAATTATACTAAAACAATGTCATATTCACCATGAAAATATATGGAGGACATTAATTAGTTCTAATGATATTTCTTTTAACATTTTAAAACCATTTATTTTATATTTCTTTTAATAAAATAATTTCTACATCAATAGTGTGTCATCATTAATGGTAATTATTTAATATCTAAAAATTATAAAAAAAAGTTTAGTATGTGGTTAATTATTTTATATTTTTAGAGACTATCTGTAGTCGACTGTATCTCCTAGTTATCCTTATATTAAAATTAATATCCCTATATAAGAAGAGATTGAGACACTTTTTTCATTTCATTAGTTTTTATTACATTCTTGTCATTATCGAAGGTAAGTGGAAAAAAGATATTATATTTAAAACAATATATGATAAGGGCCAACATTAGTCCTCCAATAGGATTTTTCTAGGTGTTAATGAAATTTTATAATATTATTTTTACCCTTAATTACCCGATTCATCTTTAACCATGGTAATAAAAATAATTACTAAAGTTACTATTCATGATGCCCAAAAATAAAAGTAGCCTGTTAGCATAATTTGTACCAAATTATTACAAATATGGAATTAATTTTTCAAAATTCTAAATTCAGAAGTTGACATAATTATTTTAAAGTTAATTTTGTTGTTGATAAAACATTTTTTTAATGTTAAAACATTCCAAAAGTTTGAAATGTTTTTACCTTTGAATTCAATGTAAAATTACTAATAATGACATAAAAAATATTAAATTGTAAAAATATATTCTATTTATAAATTAAAACCATTCAATATTATAATGTAACCATTCAAAATATCTTGATGAAAAAATTTCAGTTTAATTTAAATTTATCTTATTATTACTATTCATTAAAGTATGAAAGTTTTTAGAAAAATATAAAAAAAATGTCCAAATGGAATTTATATAGCCTAGTTATAAAGAATAAGTTTATTTAGTAAAATTTCCCTTAAAGAAAGTCAAAAACTAGATTTAAAATGGGTGTTCCATCCAAAGGGAGCAAAACTAATTTTTTTTAAAATAAATATTTTATCCAAAAAATTTATTTTGTTCTCATACTTTGATATAAAAAATGTGTAAGATAAATGATATTATTATAAAATTAAAAATTTCTTTAATACTATTCATAATGGATACTTTGTATAATATATTAATAATATATCGTTGTTTAGTGAATCTCGGTATTTCATACCATGCAATCTATCGAGGAAGGTTTCTTTCACGTGTTACGTAAGTCATGCTAGTGTTGCGTGTTGTGAAATATACATTTGTTTTTTTGTATAAAATAATCTATACATATTTCGTTTATTCCTTGAAATAAATCTATTCCTAGTGTTGTGTGAAATAAATTCTATCTAAGTAACTGGAAATTTTATTCATCACAAGCCAATAATAGTGTTTCATGTATTACAAACTAATAAGAAGTTGTGTACTGAACAAGCTAGTATTGGGGTATCATAAACCCCATGACATAAAAAAATTCAAATAATATATCTCATAAAATTGCATGGTTTTTTATTCTAACCCCTTAAAATGAATTTATCCCGAGGAATGTTTCGGGGTTATAAATGGTTTACTACTTGAAAGTTTCTTTCATGGAAACCCGAATTGAAAAAAGGGATACTAAGACATTTTTTAAAAGGAATCATTAAAATGTAACGATTACCCAAAGTAACCCATCACTTGGTTTCCACATAAGAGAACATAGGTGGGAAGTGAAAATAAGGATATAGAAGAGAAATCCAATGATCATGTTCTGAAGATAGTGATGGATAATAACATTTGGAGAAAGTTAACTACCATATATCCATAAATCTACGATAATTTAAGGGACATATGTTTCATCATATAAGAATGTATTATGTTAACATTTTTTTTAATATCCTTTCTCTAATGTTGATGAATTTTGCATAAATACTTACTTGATTTTGGTATAATTTCATTGATGTTAATTCCATGAACAATTTAAACATCATCTCTTATTTAAAAAAATCATATCGAATTTGTAATTCTTGAAGTGTTATATGATTATGCAATAGAATGACATGTCATTCCATCGGTCTCTAACACAAAAAGGTAATCAAAAGTTATTAAATATACATAAGTCCATCAATGGTGAGATTAATCATATATGGTTACACAAATGGACATATACGTCATCTATCATAAAATTTAATAATGTAAAAATAATATTTACTAACAAGGTATTTCATGTTGTCCAATGGTAGGTGATACAGGATTGTCGCACATTGGTTATGGGTTTTCATCCCCCAGTTGTGTTCAACATGATGGATTTCCACCCATCCTGTGGGATATCCTTTTTTCTAAAACCCTACTATTATAACATTCCAGAAATAATATAAAAAAAATTTCTATCCTTACACAATGCTATATTTTTTCCAACATAATCCATTTCACCCTTTAGGATTATAGAAAAACTTTTGTTCCAATCTCACAGTTCAATGGAAAAAATTACCAGAAAGGTGATATAACAACTATGTAAATACCATCTTTTATCCCACATATATCAAAAGATATATCTTATTTGTCACATTACAAAAATTTGAAGGACTTCATCATGAATTACATTGAAATATGATAATAATATAAATTGCTGTATAATATTAGTGAAAACATACATTCTATCAAAATTAACTCTTTCCATGCACCCAAAATTCAATATACCCAAACCATGATATCAAATTTTCCTTTTATCAACCATGAGCTCATTAATACTATCAGACATATTATTTTCTCCTTATACCTTCATTATGCATTGATCATATACAATCCAAAAATATTTCAAAAAAAATTCATGGTTACTGGTATCATATAATTATGGAAAACCATAATAGACCAATACATAGATATTCCAATATTCCATAATACTATAAATTAGATTGCCCAAAACTATTTTGAAATCCCATTACATAAACACTTAATCATTCCACTAATTTGTTTTTTATCATCATTATCCCATGGATTAGGGAATTGGTTAGCATAATGCACCATTTCGTTTTTCCTGTGGCATTTAAGTGTCGGTGGAGCATTCTCTATAGTCATTTTTCCATTAACATCATTAGAAAACTTTATCACAGTAATTCCGCACTCAACTGCTTAATGAACTTCCTTCCCACACATGAAACCTTTTATATTCCTATTAAGACAATCTCCACCAATCTTCTATCAACACTTTGAGTATAAGGAAACATTTATCTTCATTTCGCCATTATTTTTAATTTTACCTTGAACATTGTAACACCTGAGACTTTTATGTTATATAAATCATCAAAGGAATCTTTTTCTACACAACACTTGCTTGGCTTGCTTTACACGAAATCGTGGCCTTCCTCGATAGCTTGCGTTGTACGCAATACCAAGTTTCCCTAAACAACGATATGCTATTAAAATATTACTAAAATTAACCGTTATGAATAGTAATAACCACTTTTTGAAATTTTATAAATTTTATTTTTCAAAATGGACTTCATTTTTGGATTCGGAATATCGAAATTAGCCTAGGGTGAAATTTTGGTATTTTTCTGAAAACATTCAATTTTTGATGAATAGTGAAACCACTAAGTGGTAGTTAAAAAACTGAATTTTTCATAAAACTTAATTTTACCTCTTCTGTGAGTGGAATTTCAAAACTCCGAGAGACACGGTTGATGTCAGTAAGTAAAATGTGGTTCAATGAGATGAAAATAATTTTTTTTGGTGAATAGTAACTTTTTACTTCATTTTACCACGGTAAAATGTAAATAGGGTAATTAAGGGTAAAGATGATATTATTATTACCCTAACACATGTACTAATTATATTGGAAAAGTTTAATTCGACCGAAAACAAACTTAGGAATAAAATATGACCATTTAGGCCCACTTGGATTAGATTAGGACATTGATTATTAATTTATTTAAAGAAGGGTTAAAATAGTTAAAATCAATGTTTAATAAGTAAATAATTTTTAAAATGGTGATATACATAAGATAAATTCGACTATAAATATTCATTAGAAAGCTAAAACGATTGCCTACATAATGGTATTTTATTTGTAATTTTTAGACATTAACTAATTTAATTTATTTATGACACAAAGATGATGCATTAATTATCTTATTAATGAAATATTGACATAATTAATGTTATAAACACCAAAATAAATGTAATTTGAGACTTTTTATGAAATACACTAATTTTCTAGGTTAATATGAAATGTTAATATTGATTTAATTAACTTGGTTCGAACTAATAATTTTTTTATTAGTTTCAAAAAAATCAATTACTAAATAGTGTCAAAATTGAGATAAAATAGTTTTTAAAACAAATATTATATTGGTAATTGTTATTTTATTCCTAAAAATCTAAGGATCAAACAAATGACATAGATACGGTTATTTATATTAATAATAAACAACTTGGGGTTCGTTTGGATGCTTATAGTATGTTTATTAACCTTATAATATAAGAACACAAGAAGACATGGTAAAAGTAAAATTATTTAACGTATTGTTAAATCTAAATGATAAGGTTAAAATAGGAACCTAAACTTGTCTAAATTCTATTGGATGAGAGGATTTCGACCCATCCCCACCTTAGCTTCGAAATATATCAATTTGGAGCTATTTAAAACCGAACTTGACTTTATAATAAAATAATAGTTTTAGTTATTCAAAAGGTGCCCCTCTCCTCCCTTATAAAAGGACACCTCCTCCCCCTCTTCCTCACACAACTTTGAGCCTTCAATCTCGGCCAAAACCTGCCACATTCTCCTCTCCACTTCCCTAGAGACATCCTAGAGGTTCTTGTATTCTTCAAAGACCAATTTTAGTGCCCTAAAAGAAGGTCTCAAAGAAGCACTGCAAAGAAGAGGTAATGTCCGTTATCGATTATTTCATCTTTATTCCTTATTCCACTTCTTCTTCTTTAGTTGTTTCATTATGAAGTAATAAAATCAGTATCACTCATATACTTATATGTTATTATAAGTATGAAACAACCCTATTTCACCATCTATCCATCCTACGGAAAAAGAAATCATCGTGCGTGCGTACGTACGGAATACCGTCTCCACGCCGTGGTGTAATCTATTTTCCACCACCAACTTACTTGGATGGGTATAATGGTGTATATAATGACTATATATAACTATTATAAAGTGATATTGATTCTGAAATAGTATAAATATACTCCAATACAATTCCACGATCATAGGAACGATATCATCACTCGTGCGTACGTACGGAATGCCGTCTCCACGATGTGATGCGACTCATTCTACATGATCTTCATTTCATAATGATTATATAAATGAATTGAATAAATGAATATGATATATATTACACTAATACCATTCTGGAAATGAGGTATCTATAACCTGAAGAGAAGAATAAGAATTTATTCGACAAAATACGCATAAGAACAAAAAGATATAAACACACGAATAACAAGTAATAATGAAATATTACTACTAAGAAGCTAAGAATATGACCATATATGATATCATAAAAATAATTATGATTCTGGAATAAGTCAATAACATTATTTAAATCATTATACAAGAGGTTCGGACACTTACAAAGCAAGTCGGACCTAAGGTAAGGAAAATATCACAATCTCATTTTTATCTGAGATTGTTTATACTTTGGTATTGACTGGGGTGTATTTTATCATCCACATCCATGTTCCCTCAATATGTAATATTGTTTCCATCCACTAAAAATAGTTTAAATCCAATTTTACCCTTCGGTGAGTTTTTAGTAAAGAATAAGAAAGGAATCTTTTGTCGTTTTTTCGTACGAGGTACTTTTTGGACTTTTCTGACAAAAGTACAAAGAATGTTTTTTAACTTATACGACATGAATGGATTTTTAAAACATTATTTCCAAGAAGCTTCCTTTACAAGTTTTCAAGTTTATTTTTAATCAACTTCTTTTAGTTTAAATTTTTATGACATGTTAAGAAAGGAAAAATGTTTTTGAAGAAAAAGGATATTTTCCCCAAGAATGGAGTTCAAGTGTTTTTTCAAAATTATTTTCCATCTAAGATAATAAAGGGTTCTGTTTCTATCCCTATTATTACATTGATTTGATTATGTTTTGAGGGAATTATTTTTATGAAGTCATTTATCTTATATGATTTGTTTTATGATGTCATGATGTTTCAAGAATCCCATTATTGTTACATGTGTTATGCGATTATGTATGATTTATGATTATTTGGCACACATAAGAAAGGATTCATTATAATATGGGTGGGACCTATATCTCCCTCCAATTCATTGGGTAAAGATTTTATATCTAATGAGATATACATGGCTGCAACGGTAGGTTATACCGGTTCAGTGAAACAGGACTGAAACGAGGGTGACTCGGTTTAGAAAGGGACTTTGTCCACTAAGATAGTCTTGGCAATGAGTCTTCACTAACAAGAAATGATTCTCTATGATTATGTGTTTATTACACAAAGTTTCATGTTTTACGTTATGATTATTGTGATTACATATCACTGCCATGATTTATCCCATGTTATGAAATTATGATCTCTTTTGCAGGTTAAGATGTGATTGATATTTCTTTTGTTTACCCTTACTGAGCATTTGAGCTCACCCTTTTGTATGTTTCTTTCCCCAGGTTAGGAAGAAGGTTATTAAGTAAGATATGCCAAAAGGTACTATTGATATGATTAAATAAATGGGAGACAGTGTAGACGCTTTATGAACTAGTTGTTTATGTTTCCCAGTTTCTAAAGACACTATACCTATACGGTCCTTTTGTGGTTTTGTTATATGTTGTAATAAGTATGCTTCAATTTTGAAGTATTAACAATGTATGTAAAGTATGGGTCATCATAGTTGGTATCAAAGGAAAGGTATAGTCAACCTTTGGAAACTAGGATGCGAAAGCATTAGTAAGAACCCTAAGGATAAGTCTAAGCATAGAACACAATCTATGTGTTTTAGAAATGGCCATGAATAACCTAGGATAATACCTTAAGCGTGAAAATTTTATTCTTGAATTATGTGGTTTTCCTATTATAATTAGTGTTGCTCACACTATTCTTCTTGGTTTTAGTCAATGGATGGAACCCAAAGGAACCGTGTTAATGCGGAATGCGATGGGCAATGAAATGATTGTCCCCCTGAGCAACCAAACGTTATGGGCACTAGAATGAAAAATCTTGTATCCATGCTCACACAACTTTCTCAAGCTATGAATCATGCAGGACATCCAAACGATCAAAGGAAGGAGCAACATTCTATTGAATCCTTCATGAGGCAGCGTCTACCTTCTTTCAGTGGGTCTACTGATCCATTAGTTTCTGAAAAATGGATTAGTACTACTTAAAATATATTTTCAGTTCTTCAATGTTCTGAACATGATAAAGTCATCCTAGCAGTGTATCGTTTGGAAGGAGATTCTGATCAATGGTGTAATCTTATTAAGAATACGAGGAAAAGGGATGAAATTGAGTCCATGGAATGGGACGAGTTCAAGAACTTATTTTTCAATAAGTACTTCCCTCGTATTCTCCGAACAAAGATGGAGAATGAGTTTCTTGAACTAAAGCAAAAGGATGATGAATCTGTTGGTACCTATGAAGCAAATTTTACAAGACTTGCAAGGTACGCTTCTGGTATTATTATCCAACCTGAGAGTAAGATCGATCGATTATTTAGTGGCTTAAAACCATGTCTTTGAAGGGCGTTATCCATAAGGGACTTCAATAGCTACGAGGAAATCATTCGATGTGCTCTCATAATCGAGATGGAGATTGGAGTAACCCCTCAGTCATATGGGTTTGAAAAGAAGAGGAAAATGGAATTCAAAGGAAAATCTAAAGAGCACACTGAAAAGAAGATGAGCTTTCCCTTATGCTCAAAGTGTGCAAAGAAACATGGGGGGAGTTGTCTTAAAGGGACAAGTAAATGTTTCAAATGTGGAAAGGAAGGTTATCGGGCATTTGAATGCCGCGATAATGGGAAGAAGATGTCTAATGATGAAAAAAAGGAAGGGATACACAGATTGAACCTTCTACACTTCAATGTTTCAAGTGCAAGGAGATGGGGGCATTATGCCAATCAATGCCCAAATCCAAGGGTTGATGATGATGGTCAACGTCAACAAACTCTTAAGGATAAAGACAAAGGAAAGTCACATGCAATTTCTATCAGCGATGTGGAGTACGATAACGAAGTGGTGAAAGGTACACTTACCATCCACTCTAAAGTAGCAAATGTTTTATTTGATTCTGGATCCACCCACTCATTTATTTCTGAAGAATTTTCTAAGGGTTTCACCATATTACCTCAACAATTAGATGTTTAGTTAGCTGTGACAACGCCTAATGGCACACGAATCGCATCAAAAGTTTATAATTCTTCTCCAATTGACGTTTGTGGGAATGTGCTTCCTACAAATCTTGTGATCCTTCCTTTAGTGGAATTCGATGTGATTCTTGGCATGGATTGGATTTCTTTATATGGAGCTCATATCAATTGCCAAAGGAGGGAAGTCACATTTCATATTACAGATCAATCTATGATCGTCTATCAATGCAAGGATGAACATAACCTTCCAGTGGAAATTTCTTCCATCTTATGGGTCTTGATTCCACTAAATGAAGGTTATTTATCCCAAATTATTGGTGAGAAACTCACGATTAAGAATATGCCCATTGTACGGGAGTTTGATGATGTCTTTCCGGAGGAATTACCCAGACTTCTACCAAATCGTGATGTTGAGTTCTCAATAGAACTCGTACCAGGTGCTTTGCCTATTTCAAAGACACCTTATATAATGTCCCCAATTGAGTTGCAGGAATTGAAGAAGAAACTCCAAGAGAATCTTGATAAGGGATTCATACGCCCTAGTGTGTCACCTTGGGGAGCACCTGTTCTATTTGTTAAGAAGAAAGATGGATCAATGAGACTATACATTGATTATCGAGAACATAACAATAACACTATCAAGAACAAATATCCTCTCTCGCGCATTGATGACCTATTTGACCAACTACGCGGAGCTCAATACTTTTCCAAGATTGATCTTCGTTCAGGGTATCATCAATTAAGGGTCAAAAGGAAGGATATACCAAAGACGGCTTTTCCGTACAAGGTATGGACACTATGAATTTATAGTGATTCCATTTGGTCTTACTAATGCCCCTGCTATCTTCATGGATCTGATGAATAGTGTCTTTAGAGACTATCTTGATCAATTTATGGTAGTCTTTATAGACGATATTCTTTTCTTTTCAAAGAGCAAGGAAGAACATGAAGATCACTTGAAAATTATATTGAAGACCCTAAGAAAGGAGAAGCTTTATGCCAAATTTACCAAGTGTGAATTTTGTCTTCAAAAAGTTGCATTTTTTGGTCACATAATCTCAAAAGAGGGGATATCTGTGGATCCAGCAAAAACAGAGGTTATCGAAAGATGGTCGAGACCAACAACAGTAACTGAGATCCGAAGCTTTCTTGGTTTGGCTGGATATTATCGACATTTTGTGAAAGATTTTTCATGATTATCTAATCCACTCACCATGTTGACTCGGAAAGGAGTTAAGTTTGTTTGGTCGGAGGAATGTGAAGAGAATTTCAAGGAGTTGAAAAGAAGGTTATCTAGTGCACCTGTGCTCACACTGCCCTGTAGTGGAGAAAGGTTTGTAATCTACAGTGATGCATCCAAGAAGGGATTGGGGTGTGTTCTTATGCAAAATGATATTGTG
Source organism: Viscum album (assembly GCA_963277665.1). Classification (NCBI taxonomy): domain Eukaryota; kingdom Viridiplantae; phylum Streptophyta; class Magnoliopsida; order Santalales; family Viscaceae; genus Viscum; species Viscum album. The sequence continues at coordinate 1,488,916,709 of OY728129.1, forward strand.
ATAGCTTATGCCTCACGACAGTTGAAAATCCATGAGCAAAATTACCCAACACATGATTTGGAGTTAGCTGCGGTAATCATTGCATTAACGATTTGGAGGCATTACCTTTATGGTGAAAGGTGTGATATTTATACTGATCATAAAAGTTTAAAGTATATTTTCACACAAAAGGATCTGAATATGCGTCAAAGAAGATGGTTGGAGCTGATTAAGGATTATGACTGCTCAATCCATTACCACCCTGGGAAAGAAAACATGGTGGCAGATGCATTAAGTCCACAAGACCATGCTAGTTTATCCATGATGAGGATCAAAAAAGATCCAATATTTATGGATTTAAAAAGGATGGATCTTTGAATTATAATGAAAGGGGGAAAATCTTATCTTTCTCAAATGAATGTTCAACCATCTATACATGTGAAGATTAAAGAGGCACAGAAAGAAGATGTTGAGTTACAAAAGAAGGTGAGAAATGTTCTTTAATTCAACCTTGATTGTGATGGGATAATAAAGTTCAGGAATCTGGTTTGTGTTCCTCCCATCCCCGAATTAAAGATGGAGCTGCTAGATGAGGATCATAGTTCTTCATTATCTATTCATCCTGGAAGCACGAATATGTATATGGACCTGAAAGAGTACTTCTGGTGGGATGGTATGAAAAGAGATGTTGCTGAATATGTCTCTCGATGCTTGGTTTGTCAACAAGTTAAAGCTGAGAGACAGAAGTCTAAGGGGATGTTAAAACCATTACCCATACTCGAATGGAAATGGGAAAACATCACCATGGACTTTGTCACAGGACTTCCTAAAGCATCCAAAGTCAATAATGCTATCTGGGTCATAGTTGATCGTCTTACAAAGTCTGTACATTTCATTGCTATTAGAGAGGATTTCTCTCTGGATCAGCTTGCCAGGATATATGTAATGGAAGTGGTAAGATTGCATGGAGTACCACTTTCTATTATCTCTAATCGGGATCCGAGATTTACCTCGTAGTTCTGGCGAAGTCTTCAGCATACACTGGATACAGAGTTGAGTTTCAGCACTACTTATCATCCTCAGACAGATGGTCAATCTGAGAGAACAATTCAAACTCTAGAAGATATGATGAAATCTTTCTCTATAGATTTCAAAGGTGGTTGGGATCAACACATACCTTTGGTGGAATTTTCTTATAATAATAGCTTTCACTCCAATATTCAGATGGATCCTTATGAAGCTCTCTATGGAAGGAAATGCATGACTCCAACTTTCTGGGATGAAGTTGGGGAAAGAAAGCTATTAGGACCTGATCTCGTTGATGAAATGGCAGAAAAGGTCAGATCTATTCAACAACACATAAGAGCAGCTCAGAGTCGACAGAAAAGTTATGCCGACAACCGAAGAAAAGACCTAGAGTTTTAAGTGGGTGATAAAGTGTTCTTACGAATATCTCCCTGGAAGAGGGTTATGAGATTTGGAAAGAAGGGGAAGTTGAGCCCTAGATATATCGGTCCTTTCGAAATACTGGATTGTGTTGGGAAGGTAGCTTACCGATTGGAGCTTCCACCGAATCTATCTCAAGTTCACGATGTGTTCCATGTATCTATCATGAGAAAGTACATACCTGATCCTTCACATGTACTCAGCTCAGAAGTTGTACCGCTGGAGCAAGATCTTTCTTATGAAGAACAACCGATAGAGATTCTGGATCGTAGCGAAAAAGTCCTACGAAACAAGACCACTCGATTGGTGAATGTTTTATGGAGGAACCACCAATTAGATGAAGCTACATGGGAGCTTGAGGATATGATGAGGGAGAGGTATCCTCATCTGTTTGTTACAAAGTGACGAATTTCGAGGGCGAAATTCATTTTAAGGGGGGTAGAATGTAACACCCGAGACTTTTATGTTATATATATCATCAATGGAATCTTTTTCTACACAACACTTTCTTGGCTCGCTTTACACGAAATCGCGACCTTCCTCGATAGCTTGTGTCGTATGCAATGCCGAGTTTCACTAAACAATGATATGCTATTAAAATATTATTAAAACTAGCCATTATGAATAGTAAAAACCACATTTTGAAATTTTATAAATATTATTTTTCAAAATGGACTTCATTTTTTGGATTCGGAATATCGAAATTAGCCTATGGTGAAATTTTGGTATTTTTCTAAAAACTTTCAATTTTTGATGAATAGTGAAACCACTAAGTGGTAGTTAAAAAACTGATTTTTTCATAGAACATAATTTTACCGCTTCTGTGAGTGGATTACAAAAATCTGAGAGACACGGTTGATGTCAGTAAGTAAAATTTGGTTCAATGAGATGAAATAATTTTTTGGTGAATAGTAACTTTTTACTTTTTTTACCACGGTAAAAAGTAAATAGGGTAATTAAGGGTAAAGATGATATTATTATTACCCTAACACATGTCCTAATTATATTGGACAAGTGTAATTCGACCAAAAACAAACTTAGGAATAAAATATGACCATTTAGGCCCACTTGGATTAGATTAGGACATTGATTATTAATTTATTTAAAGAAGGGTTAAAATAGTTAAAATCAATGTTTAATAAGTAAATAATTTGTAATATGAGGTTATACATAAGATAAATTCGACTATAAATATTCATTAGAAAGATAAAACTATTTACTACATAATGGTATTTTATTTGTAATTTTTTGATATTAAATAATTTAATTTATTTATGACACAAAGATGATGCAGTAATTATCTTATTAATGAAATATTGACATAATTAATGTTATAAACACCAAAATAAATGTAATTTGAGACTTTTTATGAATTCCACTAATTTTCTAGGTTAATATGAAATGTGAGTATTGATTTAGTTAACTTTTTTCGAACTAATAATTTTTTTATGAGTTTCACAAAAAACAATTACTAAATAGTGTCAAAATTGAAATAAAATAGTGTTTAAAACAAATATTATATTGGTAATTGTTATTTTATTCCTAGAAATTTAATGTTCGGCCAAATGACTTAGATAAGGTTATATATATTAATAATAAACAACTTGGGGTTCTTTTGGCTGCTTATAGTAAGTTTATTAACCTTATAGTATAAGAACACAAGAAGACATGGTAAAAGTAAAATTATTTAAATTAATGTTAAATCTAAATGATAAGGTTAAAATAGGAACCTAAACATGTCTAAATTCTATTGGATGAGCGTATTTCGACCCATACCCACCTTAGCTTCAAAATATATCAATTTGGAGCTATTTAAAACCGAACTTGACTTTATAATAAAATAATAGTTTTAGTTATTCCAAAGGTGCCCCTCTCCTCCCTTATAAAAGGACACCTCCTCCCCCTCTTCCTCACACCACTTTGAGTCTTCAAGATCGGCCAAAACCTGCCACTTTCTCCTCTAAACTTCCCTATAGACATCCTAGAGGTTCTGGTCTTCTTCAAAGACCAATTTTAGTGCCCTAAAATAAGGTCTCAAAGAAGCACTTCAAAGAAGAGGTAATGTCCGTTACCGATTCTTTCATCTTTATTCCTTCTTCCACTTCTTCTTCTTTAGTTGTTTCATTATGAAGTAATAACATCAGTATCACTCATATACTTATTTGTTATTATACGTATGAAACAACCCTATTTCACCATCTATCCATCCTACGGAAAAACAAATCATCGCGCGTGCGTACGTACGGAATATCGTCTCCACGCCCTGGTGTAATCTATTTTCCACCACCACCTTACTTGGATGGGTATAATGGTGTATATAATGACTATATATAACTATTATAAAGTGATATTGATTATTAAATAGTATAAATATACTTCAATACAATTCCACGATCATAGGAACGATATCATCACTCGTGCGTACGTACGGAATACCGTCTCCACGCTGTGATGCGACTCATTCTACATGATCTTCATTTCATAATGATTATATAAATGAATTGAATGAATTAATATGATATATATTACACTAATACCATTCTGGAAATGAGGTATCTATAACCTAAAGAGAATAATAAGAATTTATTCGACAAAACACGCATAAGAACAAAAAGATATAAACGCCCAAATAACAAGTAGCAATGAAATATTTCTACTATGAAGCTAAGAATATGACCATATATGATATCATAAAAATAAGTATGATTCTGGAATAAGTCAATAAAATTATTTAAATCATTATACAGGAGGTTCGGACACTTACAAAGCAAGTCGGACCTAAGTTAAGGAAAATATCACAATCTCATTTTTATCCGAGATTGTTTATACTTTGGTATTGAATGGGGTGTATTTTATCATCAACATCCATGTTCCCTCAATATGTAATATTGTTTCCATCCACTTAAAATAGTTTAAATCCAATTTTACCATTCTGTGAGTTTTTAGTAATGAATATGAAAGGAATCTTTTGTCGTTTTTTCGTACGAGGTACTTTTTTGACTTTTCGGACAAAAGTACGAAGAATGTTTTTTTAACTTATACGGCATGAATGGATTTTTAAAAAATTATTTCCAAGAAGCTTCCTTTTCAAGTTTTCAAGTTTATTTTTAATCAAATTATTTTAGTTTAAATTTGTATGACATGTTAAGAAAGGAAAAATGTTTTTGAAGAAGAAATGATATTTTCCTCAAGAATGGAGTTCAAGTGTTTAATCAAAATTATTTTCCATATAAGATAATAAAGGGTTCTGTTTTTATCCCTATTATTACATTGATTTGATTATGTTTTGAGGGAATTATTTTTATGAAGTCATTTACCTTATATGATTTGTTTTATGATGTCATGATGTTTCAAGAATCCTATTATTGTTACATGTGTTATGCGATGATGTATGATTTATGATTATGTGGCACACATAAGAAAGGATTCACTATAAGATGGGTGGGACCTATATCTCCCTCCAATGCATTGGGTAAAGATTTTATATCTCATGATATAGACATGGCTGGAACGGTAGGTTATACCGGTTCAGTGAAACAGGACTGAAACGAGGGTGACTCAGTTCAGAAAGGGACTTTGTCCACTAAGATAGTCTTGGCAATGAGTCTTGACTAACAAGAAATGATTCTCTATGATTATGTGTGTATGACACAAAGTTTCATGTTTTAAGTTATGATTATTGTGATTACATTTCACTGCCATGATTTATCCCATGTTATGAAATTATGATCTCTTTTGCAGGTTAAGATGTGATTGATATTTCTTTTGTTTACCCTTAATGAGCATTTGAGCTCACCCTTTTGTATGTTTTCTTTCCCCACATCAGGAAGAAGGTTATTAAGTAAGATATGCCAAAAGTGACTATAGATATGATGAAATAAATGGGAGATAGTGTAGACGCTTTATGAACCAGTTGTTTATGTTTCCCAGTTTCTAAAGACACTATACCTATACGGTCCTTTCGTGGGTTTGTTATATGTTGTAATAAGTATGCTTCAATTTTGATGTATTAACAATTTATGTAAAGTTTGGGTCGTTGTAAACATAATCTTTATTTTCTTATGAAAACCTTGAGATGGATATGTAACACGACTTCTAGTTCTACATTGAATGCACAATGCACAATCTCCTCATAACTACTGAAATCACATATAGCTAATTCCCTTTGAAGACTTGGTTTTAATCCCCTAAAGAATCAATCAACATTATATTCAGGTTGGATGATAAATCCAGAAAAATACTTTTCACATCTTTAAAAATTCACCTCTTATGTACCAATAGATTTACCATCCATTTGTTTCAGGCCAAGGAACTCATTTTCAATATTTTGTTGAAGAATATGAGGGAAGTAATTATAGAAAAATAAGTCCATTTATTCGTCCCATTCCATGGATTCAATTTCATCATGCTGCCTTGTATTATTAATTAGAGTCCACCACTGGACTACATGTCCTTCTAAATGATATAATTCCCAAATGACTATTTTATGTTCCAAATAGAAAAGAATTGAAAATATATTTTCAATGGCACTGATCCATTTTTAAACAAAAATTAGATCATAAGATCCATTGAAATAAGGTGGATGTGGCCTCATTAAGGACTCCATAGAATGTTATTCACTTATATGATCATTTGGGTGTGTCGAATAATTCATATCACGTGTATGTATAACAATAAGATTATGCATTCCATCTTTAATTACATTTGTTTTTTTAGGAGGATAGTCATTGCATTTCCCATTCCATTGATCATTAACACTGTTCTTTTCGTTCCCATCCATCGTATAAATTCTGAAAAGAATAGTTGGAGATGGAAAAAGAATTTTATGAAAAAAACATTATCACAAGGGATTAATTTAAATCTCTAACATCTTAGGTTTAGTCCTAGGTTATTCAATATTGTTATCAACATTCTAGGACTATAACCTATACATATTATTAACCTTAGGGACATCCCTAGAAATATCCTTAGAAATATCTCAAGGGATCTCGCTAAATTTTTCATATCTTAGATTCCAAATGTTGACTAAACCTTCACTATGATACAAATTGTACATACCCAATCGTGATTTAAATGTACATTTAAATATGTTTTCCGAATACCTACTATTTGATACAAACAAAAACCCAAAGACAGTATTGGTTTAGTGTCTTTGGAAACTCGGAACACAAACATCTAATCATGTTGAATGATCTTTAACATCTCCCGTAATTATCTTCAAATTTTTTTCCTACCTATACGTTTATTTATATCTTGTGTAATTAAAACATGAAAATGGTGAGCTCAAATGATCTGTAAGGGTAAACAAAGGAACTACCAATCATATATAATATTTGAAAATATTATCCTATATATAAGAGATCATAATATCAGGTAATTGGATAAATCATTGAAGTTCAATGTAATACCAATAATCCAAAAATATAACCGTAAGCATTGTTTCATACACAAATAAGTATAGAAAATAATTTCATATTAGTTAGGGATCATTTCTAAGACTATCGTATCGAAAAAATGTCAATTACTGAACCAAGTTCACTCATCTTTCCAGTCCTGTAATATTGGACAGGATTTACTTGTCATTCCATAAATTTATATATCATGAGATATAAATATTTACCCAATTAATTGGATAGAGATATAGGTCCCACCCATCTCATAACGGAACCATTCTTATGTGTGCTAAAAAAACATAAATATTTCATAACATCATTACCCATGAAATAAAATTGAATTCTTAAACATCATCTCATCATAACATAATCCATATAAGATAAATAGACTCCATAATAATTAATTATATCATAATCACAGTCAAAGTAAAGTAATAATTGGTATAGAAACACTAACCTATTCCATATTTTATGGAAAATAATTTGGATAAAATACTTGAAATTAATTCTTTATGAAAATATCCCTTCGTCTTCAAAAACAGTTTATTTTCTCAGAATTGCATGAAATTTTAAAAGAAAATAATTTATTTAGAAATAAACATGAAATTTTGTAGAATAATATTCACAGAAATAAGTAATTAAGAACACATAAAAATTCCTTTCATGACGTAGAAGATAAAAAACATTTCCCTCATACTTTTACCAGAAAGGTTAAAAACTACATAGTATGGTAAATAAAATAATTATTCCTTACAGATCATGTAGTAAAATTAAAAAATGGGTATAAATGAATTTAAACATACATATAATAATGTTAAATATTTAATGAAAACATTTTTATAATACATGGACAAGGGTGATAAATATTACCCTTGTAAATACTTACAAATAAACAATCTCGGAAAACAATGAGATTAGAAACAATATTCCATACTTTAGGTCTGGTATGCTTAATATGTTTTAGAACATCATGTATAATAATTTAAATAATGATAATTATTTATTCTAGAATAATATTCATTATTATGATAACATTTAGGATCATATTTTCATCTATTTGTAAGTAGCATTTCATTGTTACTCATTATTCATGTATAAACTGCTTTATGTTCTTACATATGATTTGACAGATAAATTCCTATTACTATTTTTAGGTTATATTTATATCATTTAAAGAGTGGTAATATTATAATATATATCATATTTATTCATTCAATTCATTTATATAATAATTGTTTATTGAATATCTTGTATAATGAATAACGTTGCACTGTGGAGACGGTAAGCCATACGTACGCACGAGTGACGATATTGTTCCCATAATTATTGAATAGTTTTGAGGTGGATGGTTTACAGTATATAGTATTTATTATAATGTTATATTATTAATATATATCTATTTTTTAAACTATTATACCCATCCAAGTATGGTGGTGGTGAAAAAATAATTACACAACGTCGTGGAGATGGTAAGTCGTACGTACGCACGCACGGTGATTTTGTTTTTTTGTTGGATAGATAGACGGTGAAATTGTGTTGCTTAATATTTAAAGTAACATATCAGAATATTATTTAATATAAAATTATTATTTTATAATTAAAATACTAAAAAAAAGTATGTATAAGAAGAAAAAAACTTGGATGATTCGGTACAAGAGATTAACTCTTCCTCGACGTGCCTCCATTGAATTGCCACTTAGGACACTAGAGATGGTCTTTTTAGAAGACAAACACCTCCACAATGTGAATGGGAATGTTTAGAAGATTAATTTTCATGGTGTTTCAGATATTTAAGTATCAAAATTAGTGAATATGAGAGGGAGAAGATTCATTTTTATAATAGAGGACATGTGAGTTTTAAAAAACTCTAAAAAATATTAATTTATAATAAAGATAAACCCTACCCAAAAAACCACCAATTTGTCCCTAATTTGAATATGAGATGAGATAGGGTTTTTATATAATCATACAATAAATTTTGGACAACTTTTTTTGTCAATTTAAACCTTATCAATTTAATTGACCCTTGGTTACTCTATTAATGTTTAATTTTGTTAATAAATTTCTTAATATTTAATGGTAATGAATATTAACATATGTGGCATTAATTGACAATAAATTGAGTCATTATTATATTTTAGAGCATATAATTATTACTTTGTAATTTTTAAATATTTTTATTATTTTTTTGTTTATTTAATACAGTTATAAGTTTGCAAAATATAATTGTGTCAATTTTGACACTATTAATTTATTAGACTTTAAATAAAATTCACACATAAGATAAATTCGAAATAGAATTTTTACTAAACTTATAACATTTAATAGCCATCTAAAAAATTTCAGGAGAACATTAATTAGTTCATATGATATATCTTTAAAAAAAATTAAAACCGTTTATTTGATATTTATATTAATGTAATAATTTCTACATCACTGTTGTGTAATCATTATCGGTAATTATATAATCTCTAAAAATTATAAAAAAAACTTATGATGTGGGTAATTCATTTAGATTTACATATAATAGATATATAGTCAATATTATCTCCTAATTATCCATAAATTAAAAACAATATCCATATATAAAAGGAGATTTTGACACTATCTATTTCATTCGTTTTTATTACATTCATGTCATTTTCATAGGTAAGTGGCAATAAAGTGTTTCCAATTCAATAAATAGATGATAAGGGTTGAATTTAATAATCCAATAGATGTTTTACTGGTTTTAAGGCAATTTTATAATATTATGTATACCCTTAATTACATGATTCACTTTTAACCATGGTAATAAAAATAATTACCAATTATACTATTCATAATACCCAAAAATAAAAGTAAACTATTAACATAATTTGAACCCAATTATTCAAAATATGGAATCCATTTTTAAAAATTAAATACATTAATTTTGCAGTAATTAATTTAAAATTAATCCATTGTTGAGAAAATGGGTTTTAAAAGTTAAAACATTGCAAATGATTGAAATATTTTTACCATTGAATTCAATGTAAAATTAATAATAATGACATAAATTATATTAAATAGTAAAAATATATTATATTTATACATTAAAACTATTAAATGTTATTATTTAACGATATAAATTATCTTGATGAAAAAATTTGTTTTTAATTAAAATATATCATATTTTTACTATTCATTAAAATATGAAAGTTATCAAAATTTTATCAAAATTTTATCAAAATTAAATTTTTATATCTTGATTGCATATAATACGTTTATATTGTCATTTTTAACTCATAAAAATTCCAAAAAATATATTTAAAATTGGTTCTCCATCAAAAGGCGGAAAAACATCACTTTTTTGGAAAATACATATTTTAACCAAAAAATATATTTTATTCTCATACAATGTTATAGATAATGGGTAAGATGAATGAAAATGTTATAAAATTAAAAATATAGTGAATTCTATTCATAACTGCTAGAATATATAATATTTTCATAAAATACCGTTGTTTAGTGAATCTCGGTGTTGCAAACCAAGAAAGTTATCGAGGAAGGTCGTTCTATTGTGTAACATAAGCCATGTAAGTGTTTCATGTTGTGAAAGAATTAATTGGTGTTGCGTATAACATAATACAAAATTAGTTAATTTATTCATTGAACAAAATCTATTCTCAGTGTTGGATGAAATAAATTCTATAAAAAGAACATGAAATTGTGTTCAACACAAGCCAAGAATAGAGTTGTGTAAAATGCAAGCTCATACGATGTTTTGTATAGTGAAAGCTAATCTTCGTGTACCATAAAACCTAAGACATCAAATTAATTAAATAAATTTTTCTCATAAAATCTATGGGTTTTGCAATATAAAAGAAACCATCAGATCATTAACCGATTAATACATCTGTTCAAATTAGTGAGAAGAGAAGGAGTAAAAATAATTGATTCTACAGAGGTAGTGTGTTGAACCGAGAATTAAATTATAAAGGAAATGATCCTAGAATTAATAGGTTGTAACCAAAAATTTTACTCGTCAAAATTATAATGATTAGTGGATATATGAACATTAAAAAACCTCCTTATATATTCTCTATATATTACCCTTAGTAGTGAACCATGTAAAATTGATGTGAGTTGAATTTATTTTTGATTTTATTTGTGGAAGTATGATATAATTTGATAATTTTTGTTCTCCAATCAATAGAGAAACTATATCCAAGGTGATGTGAGAAATGTTTTAATCCTTAAACATGCCCCTCCCCCCCATATTAGTTTTCTTTTAGGCCTTTTTGTTGAAATGGTTTGAATTAATGTAACCGGTAAATTATAAAGTTTGCAATGAATATTAAAGAATATTAAATGGTAAAATGGTAAAATTAAAATTCATATGTGAATGATAAATGACTTGAAATGAGAAGTGGTTTAATGAATGGTTTGAAAATAAATTAAGTAAATTAACAGAATAATGAATGTAATGATTCTATTAAATGTTTAATATGAAATTAAATGGAAATTTAAAATAGATTTCAGATTTAGAATGATATATACTTTTTTGTGGACATATGTTTCTATATATATTATATATTAATTCGTCTAGTTTAATGTAAGTGGTAATGACGGAGGGTTGGTAGTAGAAGGTGAATATGATGTTGGTTTTGTGTGATCCTTTGGGTTGGGCTACTGTTTGAATATATACCCCATGTATTTTATATTATTTCATATACACTCCCACCAGATTTGTGTGAATTGGTTAATCACATACAACGATATAAATTCTAGGTGGGTTCAAGATAATCCATTTTATAGATGGACTAATGGTTTAGTACTCCCTCTTCCCCACTCAATAATTATATGTATAATATACTATTATTTTCAATGGATATATGTATATATATACATGTTGTGAAGGATAGTGTTCATAGTATATATATGATTTATGTGGTAGCTTCATTTTTACTATAAGTGGGAATGTGTGTTCCCAAAAAGGATAAAATCCGAAAAAATATATTTTATATGAATTTGTATAGAAGGGCTGGAAGTCATAGAGATTCAGTTCATCAAATTATGCAGTCTAGTGGAGGAGTTATTCCGTAAGAAGATTAGTCACCAAAAAATTATAGGTTCATATTTAAAATATTTTCACAAAAAGAATGGTCAACTGGTTGGAAAACATTAGGTGGTGATAATGTTTAACCAAAAAAATGGTTCATCCCTAGATCAGAAAGGATATTGTCTTCATCCCATGAATATTTAATAGATGTGGGGATTAGAATCAGAAGAAGGACATGACGATAAATATTGCGGTGGATCTCTCATGATTTAAAAAGGTAGAGTATGACATATTAAAAGTGATTAGTGATATCTATTTCATTGTTATCTATCTTCTTCATTATTTGACTATGAATTTGAGAATCATTACATTATGGATTAAGCTATAATTATGAATCATATTATTTGACAATGTTTTTATTTACCTTTAATGTTTCTTTATGGTCTTTTTCTTATATTGGTTCATGTGTTATTCATACATTTTTACATTTTTATGTAGTGACTTGGGGTTTTTTTCTTATTCAGGGAATCATATGTGGAGTATCAATTTAGAGTTTTTGTTTCAGCACATGATTTACCTTAGATGGTGGTTCTAGGATTTTATATATATTTGGCCATCAGCCCGAATAATGGTAAAACATCTCATTTTTTGATTTATTACAAATTATCAAGTCCTAGTGTAGGTATCTTAGATCATATCAGTATAAATATTATTCTATTTTCCATATAACAAATTATTGGTCTACTATTTCATACCTATTATTTCACATTGATCACAAGTAGTGGTGGTTCAAAATTTTGGACAGGATCACATCCAATGAGAGGAATTTGTATCTATTTATGTTCAAAAAATCAATTTATGTTTTAGAAAATTATTATAGAGGGATTTATTATGAATAAAAACCCCAATCATCAATTGAATAGAGATAATCTATATATGGTACAAAATACAAAATTTGAATGGATGGATAAGAATGAACATGGGATGATTCTTTAGAAAATTGTTTTGGAAATTTTCATTCAATATATAGTGAGTGAAAAATGTATCATAACTCCAAAATACCATAGATGATATATACAGTATCCCATTGATAAGAATAATGTGTTATTTTTTATAGGGTTATTATCCTTGAAAATTATGGAAGGAAATTCTATAGTCAATCATTTAAATGAATTTTATTTTATTTAATGTCATATAGTATCAGTAAAGGTCATATAAAAAGACTTGGTTTTGAAAAAATTGTTGCTTTCCTCCATTCTAGAGTCATGTGATAATATGGTCATGTTTTTCAAAAGTTACAACAAAAATTAACATATCATGCTCACTAAAGTATTTAACATGTTCATTAATGAATTAATTATTTATAAGGAGACCCAATTGAAATTCATTAAATCAAACAAAATAAAAGGAAGATGTAGAACAACTATATAGAAAGATCACTGGAAGGGGAATGGTCATTGGAGCTAGAGTAGGAGTATCTCAGCAGGAGGGGATCCACCATGATGGAATTGTGGGAAGAGACCCATCATCCAGTGATATTAGGGATAAATATACAATATATATTTCTTGAAGTGGTTTTAAAAATCTTATATAATATAAGAGGTGTAGTTTTCTCATAATTACTACCATATCACATGATTCATGGATGATAAACACTCGATACCAATTCAATTGAACATTTGAGAGGGGAGTATAATAGATTAAATCTTTCAAGGATTTTGTTGTAACATGGTTTATAGGAAATAACAACAAATTATAGGAATACGATACGTCACTACCCAAACATGGAATTAAATATTATTCAAATTATCAAGGTTTGTGTCACATACATAGATTAAAGAAGATCATATTTTTGGGACAAGTCAATTAATCATGATTCTATATAATTTACATGGATGAAATATGGAGGTTTTCATATATCTTTATGGATCTAAAAAATGGTGGGAAATTTATGAAAAAGTATTATATAATTTCATCGAAAGGATAAATAGATTCCATATAAGTTACTTTGATTGAACATTGCATAACTATTTTGGAGACCTCAATGAGAATGGAATTAATATTCTAGATGCAAAGAAATGGATAAGTATTGTAATAATAGATTATTTAGTATTCAAGGATTGTATCATTGGAAATAAGTTGATGGTTTTCTTCGTAACAAAATAAAATATTCAAAATTACATAGAGTGTTTTTTCATATAGATTTTTTGAATCTAGATCTAGTGTGTTCACATAGAGTATCATGATATTATGTGATTTTAGTTGATGATTAAACATGAAATATGTGGGTGTGCAAGATGATGAAAAATTGTAATGTGTTTTATTCTGTAATTTAATGAAGGTATGTGGTGTAACATACTCTAAAAGTACATATATGTGGTAATCGTCTCACAACGGTTTTGAGTTAAAAAGAGGGGAAATCTGGAGGTTCAATAGGTAGAAAGAAATTCCTTTGGATAAAACTATCATCGGGTTTCCAAAATATAATGTACATGTGGATATGATGAATAGAAATTTGATGGAATATGATATAAAAATGGAGATTCACATAGGTTTTACTGAATTATTTTGGGTTGATATAGTGAACTGTGTGGTTCACAAAATCAATAAATGCCTATCATCACCCACTGGGAAAAAACATCTAAATAGGTATTTCTTTAGAGGAATGGTATATTTTAACACTATTAAAATCATTGGGGTATTCTCATAAGCATATGTTGATTCCAATAAATGATAATATTAGGAGGCAATGTTACATTCTTATAACATTGTTGGGTATGAATATGAATAAAATAGATTTAGAATATGGGATAATTACACAATTAAAGGCATTAGAATTTTCTGTAGATCATTAAATATGATATATTGTATAATGATAAAAATATGGCATGAAATTAAGATGAAAGTAGTGAATATTCAATAATAGATCATCACATACATAGAAGAATAGAATATGTGTACCTTCCAAACAATTCATGAATCATGATAATTAAGGAAACACTAAACCATTAGGTAGTGTTATTGAAAGAAGAAAGTCATGTTTAAATGGTTCATTTTTAGCATAATGTACTATATATTTAATGCACATTATATGTTCATGAATTTAAATTCCACACATTATAAGTTTCAGCAATTGAAGGACTATGTCCCATTAGAAAACTAAAAAATAGAAATAGGGAAATGATTCAAGGGTGATATTATTAGAGTACATTGAATTTTCTACAAAACATTGGTGATGGAGATCCTACACAAATGTATAAGGAAAGGTCTATAAATGATTAAAAATAGTATGAGTTATCCATGTGGGATGATCTCAAATCCCAATATATTTCTAGACTATGGGGTTGACTGATAGACTTTTTGGGGGGATATTCA
Source organism: Viscum album (assembly GCA_963277665.1). Taxonomy (NCBI): domain Eukaryota; kingdom Viridiplantae; phylum Streptophyta; class Magnoliopsida; order Santalales; family Viscaceae; genus Viscum; species Viscum album. The sequence continues at coordinate 1,488,931,925 of OY728129.1, forward strand.
TTAAAAAATGGGTTTATTGGTTTAATAAATAATTATATAGTAAATGAAAATACACAAATAGGAAACTCAATAAAGGCTTTCAATAAAAGGAATGAGTATATCTCTATGAAATAAATTATCTAATAGTTATGTATATTAATATCAACATAGTTTTATGTATTATTACATTATTGATATTTATTTTTAAATAGATGGATGTAAATATGGTGTTCTTTCATGGATACATTGATGAAGGGAACTACATGGAGTATCTGGATTGTTAGTATGATAATTGGAATAGAGGACATGTTCATAATATTACAAGTAACACAAACTATTTGTAGCATGTAACAAGGTGTGGAATGAAAATGTTTAACTAATTAATGATATAATTCATGTAAATATAAATAAAGTCTAGTTATTATTATGATGAAATTTTTTTTAATGATCAAATTTTCATTATACTTCTTTTCTATTTAGAGAGCATGTTGATAGAGGTAATGGAGGAAGAATGGATAAGTGAAGTAAATGATACGTTTTTTAAAATAATTGAAATGAAAGATTTGATCATGGAAGAATGTATTTTTTTGGTTGAATAGATAACGGGGCTATGGATAAAGAAAATTATATCAAACACTGGCCAACTACATTTGGATGATACTGGATCAGTCAATGTTTCATAAACATAGCCTCTGACCACACTGTTGGAGAGGAATTTTAATCCAAGTAAGGAGAAGTCACTTAAAAACTAATTAGAGGTCGTGTATATTTTCATGGTTTTATATGAATCAACTCTCAGGATTTTTAAGTATTATGTGTTTTTCACTCCCTCATACATTTCACCACAATTTTGGGTTATTAAGAGGTTCTTGTAAAACCTTGGAAGGCTACAAAGGTAATTTTTGAAAAGGATCATCAAATACATGAAGGGTTTTGATGTCTTGGTAATTTGTTTCAAATAGATGAGACTCTAGAAGGCTTTTCATACTCTATTTTTTATAAGAGATTCAAATTCACCAAATAGAACTATAGGGTATGTGATTAATTTTTGTGGGATGGTGATAAGTTGGATATCCAAACATCAAATTATGGTCACACATTTAATAAAAAAATTGATGTTTGTGACCTTGAAAGAATTATAGAATGCGTTCATATGGATGAAGAGTTTTCTAGACAAAAAAGATTTATAATAAGTTTGGAAATAATAGTTTGACTCCATATATATGATTTAAATTGATATATACCTAATATTTCTTCTCATATGAAGTACATTCAAAATAATTATCACTTCCGAAGGGTTTTTTTGCAAGAAGGAGTTTCTGAACATTGGAATATTAGAGGGACTCACAAACTAATTGACATGTAAAAAATGTTTGAAACAAAGAACATGATAACGTGTTTTGTGCATTTTTTATGTAAGGGTTGACTATAAATAATTAATTTTGGGGATCCATGTAGTTTCATTCTAAAAAATTAAAAGAAGAAATTATTTATGGGGCCTGGTGGATGAATTCATTTAAAAATATTGTTGATCACTAAGTGGGTGATTGTTTAGTTGTGATGATATATTTTTCTATGAATAAGAATGTAATTTTATATGAAGGGGAAAATATGGAAACCATATTTTTGAGAATCACATTTAGATGTATAGGAATGGGAAAAGTATCTACTCTCCAGTAGATAATGGCTTCCACAAGAGAAATTCTATTAGTGGTTCCCTCGTCAGAATATTTGTATAGGATAACATATATTATATATTTGAAATAAGAATAGTTGAATGTCTTTGAATGTTGAATTTTGGAAATTATTTGGCTAGATAAATGGTTCGTCCATGTATTTATGAGGAGGTGACCTTGAACATTTAAATATCATATGGTTTTGGTGACTAGAAGCACCGAAAGGGAAAAAATGAAATTGGAAGGGAGGAAGACTAATGATCCAAAATAATTATATGATATATTCTATGTGATTATTGATATCAAGATCATTTTAATAAGTCCTCTAGATTATTTAAATAAGAAGTGAAATATAATTTTCACATGGATTATGTTGAATGCTTGAACCATATTATTGATTTTTATTATTCTATGGAATTCATGTTTTCTTCTGATAACTATTTTTGATAGTCTTACATGTGTTCTTCCTATGTTTTTACATTATAATGTGGTGATTTGAGTGATCATATTTTACGTGTTTAAGAATCATATCTTCAGAATTATTTTAGATATATTCGTTTTTACACTTGAAATTCTAGTAATGGTGATTCATGTAGATTATGAAAAGATGGATATGATCCCAACATATATGTTAGCTAAATGGTTATGTCTGGGATGAGGTTACATGGTATAGGTCATTCATTGTTGGAGGTCTTGAGGTTTATTTCTATTATGTTCATGATACCCTATTGTGATGTGAATGTGAGGTGAGATAATGATGTAGTTATTTGTACTGTGGCGATAAATATTTGGTTATGTTTGTAACATGATATATGAACATGTGTACATGTCGTAATAGAAGGTAATGTATAATGGGATGTATGAAATTATTTTGTGAGTGTGACTTAATTAGTGGGTAAGATGATATATGGAGGTGGGTGAGACTTTGTGGGGCTGGTTCACATATAACTAGGCCTATGTGCATGATGGTTTTATTGTTTATTCGATAGAAAAGTTTTATTCTATTTACAAAATTTCATTAGTCGTTTTATGGAGGATACAATTAAGTATAATTTTATTCTCACCCCTCTATATGTAATCTACTTTTTGGTGTCTTGTAGGAATTTTCTGATTGATCTGGATATTACGTGATCAAGACATGCATTTGTAATTGGAGTCATATCTTTAGGACTTTCCATTTTGTGTTTAATTTTATTTACCCTCTTTATGTATAAATTTTACATGAATTTTTTATTGGGTTGAAATTTATATTATATTCATTTAATTTATAATTTAACATTATTATTTAGTTTTTTGTGGGTAATGCCTCTCATTTGTTTTATACTCTTAATGGTACTCTCCCACCAATGGAGTATTTTATATGGACATCGGAGGGTCACATTTATCTTCACTATCATATTAGGAGGGATTTACAGTTTGTTCTTGTTATGGAATGGTAAATAAAAAATTTATCAACCCTTTTCTATTAATTATATAACGTAATAATTTGACTTATATAGGATCTAATATAATGAAAAAAATTTAAAAAAATTTACATTATCATTAATTTATTGAAAATTATTATATATTACCAAGGTATAGAATAATAAATTTATTTAACTAATTCATTTATACTAAATTACCACTCATAAAATAATTTTCATTGTCTTAATGATATTATTATTGCTAAATATGTAATGAGTTTCCATGGGTTACCTATTATTGAGGGAGAATAGTTATATCAACACCGACTATATTGAAAATAAATCTTTTATATTTATATTATGTATCACATATATAATATATATGGGTGAAATTACCTTCCATGTTAACCATTTTAATTTATAGTAAGTGATAAAACTATGAAGGGGTCAGGTTTTTTAGTAGTGAATATATATTTCATGTTTTTCATGTTCATTAATAATAATATTAAACAAAACATGGCTTATATAAAATAATATTGCATAAAATTTTTAATATGTTCGCAACACATATATAATTCGTTTTTATTGTGTTTATAATCAGTATTGTTGTATGATTACACAAACTAGAGGTGTAATTAAACTAATTATATTAAGTCATTGTTCAAAGTGAGTAGAGAATAATAAATAATTTGTTCCATTAAAATGTAAACCAAACATATTAACAATAATATATCTTTTCTAATTTTATCCCAAATGTAAAAATGGTACTAGATAAATTATGATATCTCATTAATTTCCATTAATGATGTATTTCTATTTTTGAATGTTTTCAAAACACACTAACAAAATTGGTTTTTGAAAGATTTCTACATCAAAAAAATTATCTTAATGTGTTTCATAAATGTATGATATGTTCAATATATTAAATTTTTTATTGGATATCAAAACTACTAAGACTATGAAATATTGATGAGATTACTATATGAATATAATAATTTTCATCTAAATAAAAATTATTTTAATAATACATAAAAATTTAACATTATATATAACATCATGGTATGGTCAGTCCACCATATGTGAATAAATATATTGTCTCATACCTAGCCTTATGTGGAGGAGATAAATTATCAGAATCAGAATAACATTCAATTTTGGAGTAATTAATCATGTTTACCCTTCAAATATCAATGAATAGAATAATAACTTTACCTTTCATCAAATTCATTATAATTAAACATAATAATATTTTCATGGTAAATATTCTCATCTATGTAGATATCCTTCAATGAAAAATAAAATATGAACTTATAACTAATCCATTATGTGAAAATAGATCATTTATTATCCCCTTATGTTTAAAATATATCACTTTTAAAAGAAATATATTTAATTATTTATTTATGGAATTTTCATGAATATATAAAATCATTCCATGATTTATGATTTCAACTTATGTATTATTAATTTAATTGTATATGAACATTTATTTCAATTTTCAAATGTTCCACTTCTTTAAGAAAATCATAAAAAATTAATGTTATTTAAATAATGTTGATAATGAAACTATTAATGTAAATACATTGATTTAAACAAACCACAATATAATAAATTAGTTTTATTTTTAATTTTAGAAATATATTTCAAAATGGAATTATAATATATAACTTATTAAGTTTATCCCACATACAAATGTATATATTTTGGTGAATCTATCATGATTTATAATATCATTCAAGACCTTCAAGTATATTTATATAAATTTAATTTATTCAATGTTACCATATGTATAAAAATGAAAACATAAATATAGGATCAATTATCCTTCAGCCTTTATGAGTAAAATAAAAATTTTCATCATTGTGAATATAGTCCCCAAACAATATGGCCCAACTGTTATACTAACATAGGATCAAGGGGGATTCTGTCACAAGGAATTATTAAAGGATATGAAAATGGTCACATATATCGATATAAACTAATAGCATAGATATAGTGTGAATTTTTAGTATGAAAATTACATTATATGGGATCCTAACTTATATATTTTCAATTTTACCTATCGTAAAATTTAGTGAGATCATTTAAACATGTTTTGAGATAACCATGACCAAATATTTCTCTACTAAAATAACTAAAATATCTATAATCCACAATTCAAAAAACCATAAACAAATATTTATTTCCAAATGATCACAACATATATGTAAAATTAAATATCATAAAGTGGTACGACACCAATATGAGCTATATTCTCATGAAAGACCTTGGGTGGAAGCACTTTAGTTTGTGGATATTCATTCCTTGAGTTCGTATATTTTATTCTTATCATTACTTTTTCACTCAAGAATAAATATTTTACAATAAATAAATCAATTTATATATTCATGATTTCATGAAGATCCTATTTTTAATTAATTATAGTGCTCTAGATATATTGTTACTTAATATATTTATCTACTATTTCTATGCTATATGTAATATATAGCCCAATAATAAAGTTACTCATACATATCTCTTGGTAGAATGTTGTATAAAATGATACAATCCTTTCTTCCATGGTAGATGAGTTGATTAGTTTTTTGTAGGGATATTCCGGGACACATCTCCCCAGAAAAGAAACTAGATATAGTTTGAAGTGGATCTATTACTCTCTTGACATTATATATGGTAAAAATATAAATAATAAATTATATTCAAAAGATCTTGTTTCTAAAATTTGATCACATATCCCTTTATTATTTGTAAGTACCCAATTAATCTCATAGGAACTTTATAGTGATACTCTATTGGGTTATATAAATATATCCTTATAATCCCAATAATATATGAAATATTTGGATGTTTGAAAACATTTGAATACATAAATCATCCAATAACAACAAAATAAATAATATTTCGAATTTAAATAATTTCAATGTCATTCATTGAACATTATATTCAACTAAAAATTTATCCCTTCGATATAGGAGTATATCCATCATTATTTTATTGCATGTTGGAACATTGAATAATTTCCTCATCATAATTATTTTTGGGATAATTCAATAATCCTTGAGAGAAATATAAATATATCAAGATATCAAATACACTATATGTATCCCTAGTATATTTCATCTTAACGATATTTCCATGAAGTATATTGGATTCAAAAACCATGATTTTTCTTTAGAGGAAAGAAACATATCATCAGTATATAAGACTATATATGTAAACCTACTCATACTAAACATGTGATATTTTTAGTAATAAAATACATTAATCTAAAAAATGGATCAGAAATCAACTTAGTAGAACTTATTATAAAAATGGGGATATGATGGATTAAGACCATAAATGGATTTTATTACTTTTTAATCTATATTATCAATATATTCCAAAATAATGTTGACTGGTTACACTCTATAAATAATTTCTTCAATGTCTCCATTGAGAAGAATTATCTTGGAATCCATATAATTTAAATGAAGATCCAAATGTGCGCCATGTGGCATGACCTTCCACACTAAGACCTCTCTAGGATACGAAATAAATATGATAGTGACATCAAAAGCCTTACTCCAAAAAATATAGGTTGGGGACAAGCTCCAAGGGTATGAAATATGAATAATGGATATCATTATACTCGTAAATCCAAGACACATAGAATAAAACCACTAATAAACCCAATATAATTTAAAACATATGTCTCTTAAATTTTTGTACATTCATACATAAAATAAACTAAAAGTAATAAATGACTCTTATAGTATTAACCAAAAAACATTATCCATTATGTGGATGATTTTGTAAATGTCTACCATGGTCACCAATTCCCTCATTAAAATAAGAAATACAAATATATATATATATATAATAATATACCAATAATCAATATGATCATCCCAAAATCCCCTTTTGCAAAACATGAAGAACCATACTAATTCCTCAATGAATTAACTATAGAACCAAATAACAAAAATATGAAACAAACTATCAAAACACCTTATTATGCTTCACTAAGATAAACTTGAATCCATGTGTACTAAAAAAATATCAAAATAATAAACCCATAAGGAATATCTCTACAACTTCACCACTATTATAGTCAATCAAAACCCCCAATGAAATATATCTCAATTCTCTCATCCCCACCATGTATCCAACTAATCTCATTATAACCAAAACCACTTATCCACATCCACATAATTCCACATCATCATCTATATATAATTCTAGCTCTATATGATCACATCCAAGCCAAAATACCCATCATTAACATAGTGAGGAAACGTTTACATGAAGTTAGTGAACATGGTGCCCTATTTATTCCATTTACATCCCCAACATACATCATATCCCATCCTCTATCACATGATAATCACATCTGGGAATTGGAACTCTTCCCTCAATCCATTAATTCCTAATCATGAAATAATTCATTCCATAATAACCTATACTATAACTAGATGAGAGAGCATAGAGGATGGAGTAGTAATCCATTTTCTCTCTCCAAATCCAGGATATTAGGAAAAAAACATAAATTCAAAAACATATTGGAATTAGTATGGTTGTTTGAATCATGTTGTGGTGCTTAAAAAATAATAATAATTTATAAAAATAATAGTCACATATAAACTCATTCATAATGTTTTTCTTAAAATACATAGCTCTCCCAGTGGCTGCCACATCATTCTAACCACCAAACGTCAACATCAACTACCCGAACTACTAAAACACCATAACTAACCACACAAAATTACCATTCAATAAAAGAATAACTTCCCATTTGACAATTTAATTATAAAATTACATGTATTTAAGTACATGTAAAATTATATTCAATTAGAAATATATTTTTTCAAATCAATCACAAGGACATTTTCATTTTCAGATATTCATTAATCATTATTCACATTTATTTCATCCCTAACATATTTAATTTAAATAGAAAACATCTCGATATTATTTACACATTACATTAATTAATATCTCAAAACCCTCATTAACAAATCAACCCATTTCACTTCCATTTATTTATTCATTCATTCATTCATTTGACAATTATCAAATTAATTTGAAAATTAGGGGAAAACCACATTAACCCTCTCATAACACCACATCAGAGAACACATTATCCCATGTTAATGGCCAAAACAACCATTCCATTTCTAACACAAAAAATGTGACCACTCCACATTCCCATTGAAAATATAATCCAATACATCAATAATAATTATAAAAAGAACCATTTATAACTAAAAAGGAAAAAAACCCATCATCTTAACTAGCCACCACAACCATCATATACCACTTTAACCATTATTGAAAATACCCACATACAGCAACAAAAAATATAGAATAAGTGAATAGATCTCATTCTATAACTACATATCAATCATTATTCCTTTTTATGTGTGAATTTCATTTGTAAACATTAGTGGTAGAATTCTGTACTTATAAACACCTATTTTATTACCCATTTAAAATGATTAAATAGTTATGAAATGTTGTAAAATAAAACATCCATTAGAAATAAAGGCTAAAACATGAATGAAATTTAAAAAAATGTAGAAATCTATATACAATATCATGTAAAATCATGAACCATAAATATATTTATCCAACATTACTTTCAATTATTTCTTATTAAATTATTATCCTTATTCCAGTTGATTCATAAAATCCACCTAGTGATAAAAAAGAATGATTAATCCACATTCACATATTATTATTGATGGATATGTTTGGAATCCCATGCCTCAACAAAAAATTTTAATATTGAAAAATAATAATATAGAATAATAAAGATATTAAAATTAAAATCCCCATGGTAGGCTCTTAAAAAAGATAGAATAATCAGCGAAAATAAAAACCACAATCCAAAACCCAAGAAAAAATACAAACAACTATCATAGCTTCTCCCAATTGAAGGAACAAAAATAAATAATAAGAAAAGTATTTAATGGGATATAATCTCACTATATATAGAATGATCTCGACTACATGAATCCAAAGATCAATGAGATAGAAAATAATAACTGATTTTCTCTCAAAACACTCCTAAAATATCCTAATATTTTAATAAATTATAAAAAAATGTAAAGGGATCAGAAATTTTTATTTTAAAATAGAGATGGCACCATCATTGTACAATAGTAATGAGACATGTTTTAATGGTGTTTAGTTAAAAAAGATCCAAAATCCTCAACAATACTTATATATCACCTTAATATAATATTTAAACCACATTAAATTTAATAATATCCTATATGGATATAGTGAAATGGGATCCACTATGATAAAACAAAAGATCCATTAAGAAACATAGTGTAAACCTCATTCTTCTCTTTAAACTAAATAAATTCCTAAAAAATAAAATAGTGAAAAACTCTCTACCATGATAATATAGAAATTTAATAGAAAAAAAATTAATTGACACCCAAGACCCAATGGCACATCACGAGGATCCATGTCTCGGTGTCACATATATATAATTATTTTTGTTAACTTTATGCCATAACTCTAAAAACCATGACGAAACCAGATAAACCTTACCAAACCATAGGCAGTCTAAACATCTATATCTAACACACCATAGTGATATTAAAGACCCACATTAAATCCATGACTAAAAAAACACAATGAACTAGATTGTATGATCCCTTCTTACGTAGCCACCTCCTCATGGAACAATGCAATGAGTGAAAACACAACTAATGACTAATCTAACAATTAATGTAAAATTTCAATATTTCATCAACATATCACCAATAAAAATCATTGAGAAAAACATAATATCCCTAAAAACAAAATTTTGGGTTTTTATAAATCCTTATCTCTTATATTTGATACTTAATAAATTACTACCATCGATGATAATCAAAACCAATCCCCAAAATGAGATGATAAAAATGTAATTCAAACACCCGAAAAAGATACCTCTAACAAACACATCACCAGCATTGAAACAAAACTTTAACAAAATTAGTGCCCAAAAACATACAAACCAAAATAAATTATCTCTACATCACAACGAAAAAAACATGGTTTAAAACAACTGAGATTACTAATAATTATTCTAAAACTCAAGAAACTATGTACACTCATCCAAGACACCTTACCATACGAAAATATTATAAAATATAATAATGTGACAATGAAAACACTGATACCCCAAATCCTTTATCTCAATAGGGAATTCTATGAATATCATGTCCCCCTAATAAATTAACTATTCAAAAATTATATAACGGATTCACCATGGAGATAATAATTAATTTGAAACACAAATAAGATGTTTTGGATACAATATAGTTATAGGGTGATGGAAAAATGATATAACTCCTCACTAACATACACTAATACCTCTAAATAATTGACAAAAATAATAGAAGCCTTACTCTATTGAACAAGCCAATACTGCCTATTTTTAAGACAAAATTTTAGAAATTTATAACTTATGGTTTCAAACGTGAGAGGTATTATACTTCTACCTAAATAAAAAATATAGTTTTTAATATTCCATCTTCATCCACATAGAAATCATTTTTTTATTCTTTATCATTATCTACACCACATCTTGTGTTATAGTTTCTGAAACTCATACCGTAATCGAACAAATGTATATTTGCAAAACTAACCATAAATTACATTAAATAGATCATTACCAAGAGAAAAATGATTTCTATTGTTATATAAAAACTCATCCATGGGAATATAATTCAACCAGAAAAAATCCAAAACACATGAAAGTTACATGTTCTCTAGTTCTTAAATGGTCAAAAAAATATGACACTCAATATTAGGATGAAAAATAGAGCTAAGGTGATGTTAATAAAAATAACACACATTGAATTAATCCCCAAAAATAATTTGGTAAAATAATTATCCTTATCAATGATATATTTTCATAAAACCTCATATTGATTCACTATCTAATCCACATATTTCATCATATTATCCACTACACTTGACTCATTGACCACAAAAAAATGAGCTGAATTCATCACACACTACATGATATCCCAAAGTGAATAATATACGACTACAGATCAATAAAAAATAGTGCTGATATTCATCAATATGTATTTCCACATCTACTCAATTAAATATAATGGTTTTGTTAAACCTATGGGAACATTATGTTATACCATTACACATATATAGACCAAACATGATATCATAAAGTCCCCCACTATATTATTTATACCTATAAATTACAAATAACACCTCATGACATGATAATTATTGGAAACAACATGATATAAAGACAACAGTGGCCTATAAAACTCATAAATAAGATCCTCATGCATTTCCAATATAATGAACAATATTCCATAAAATGACAAACAGTATCAACCATTCTCTAGAAATCCAGGGAAAACCCTAATATTTTAAAAGAATAAAACCTTGTTTGATAATGTAAATGACATGAAACAATTATCATAGATGAGAATGTAACTCCATTAGACTATATTCTATATTTCTTTTTAAATACCTTTAATCACTTTGATGGATTACATTATACAGAACCCTAATATTTTAATGATCAATAACATATTGAACATGAAACATCAATATTAAATGGCACAAAATATATATAAATATTATAAAATGACCATTAAAATAATGGTTATGAAAATTTTAGTAAATTTAATAAATATTTACAAATAAATACCATACACAGCCTAAATTACTAATAAATGTTTTGAAATTAATCTATCAATTTTTGTAATGTAATTAATTTGTTCGGTGTTTTTTAGAAACAATGATAGTAAATTGATTTTAATGAAAAAACATATTAAAATTAATTTCTATAATATTTATAATTTTCAATTTACAAAACATTACTTCATTATATTTTATTTTAGAGTAAGTTTGTTTTTTGTTTTGAAAATTGTTTTTAAAAACTCTTTTGATGTGCATAATGATTATCCATTTTAATTAATTGATTTTATCCATATTTAGAGATTTTATAATACAATTTAATATTATATATATCATAAAATATTAATTTATATTAAAAATATTATTATTATAAGACATATTGTTATTATAAAATCAATTTGTGATTGAAAAAAATCCACTTCTCAAAAAACCAAATTTTGGTAGCTACTACAAGTTTCATTTTAAATTTAATTTTCTTATAAATATATAAGATGAATTTCAAATTACTAACATTGTTTTTATAATTAAAATTGTAAAATTATATTTTGGTAAATTTTTTATAATTTTCTGAACAACATAATTTGTTTTATCAATAGTGTAAAATACTGGGTTTTATTTGAAAAATACTTTTTTGCATAAATTATTTACAATATTAAAAACAATTTGAATAATATTTAATATAAATTACTTTATTTTATATATATATTAAAAAAAATCTGTTATTTTTTATCAATTTCATATTCAAATAGGACATAACTATGTTAAAGTGGGATTATTTTCTCATTAAAAGCATGTTTTCTTGTTGTGACTATAAGATTAATTTAAAATTAATTATATGAAAATATGTTAATTGAATTTAAAAAAAACTATATTTTTAATAACAATATTAATTTATAATATCAAATAATTTCAACTTTATTTTTTATAAAAATAAATTGTGAAAATCGTTTAAATTAATTACATGGATTAAGGTAAAATGGGTTTATGGGTTTGTTAAACTAATAAAATAAGGGTTACAATGTCCTCAACAATTACCTAACATATATTTTATAGGAATTTATAGAAAATATAAATTCTATGGAAGATTTTATTTCATTATGGAATTTTTCTAACATTAAAAAAATTGAGTGGAATTTATTTTTAGAAAATATTACAAGTTTTCCTCTAACCTCCCTTATAAAAGGCTGCCCCCTCTCTTCCTCTCTTCTATTCTTCAAAGACGGTTAATTTAGAAACTAACTCATAAAATAACTTTTATACTTCCATAATATTATCCTAGATTCATTATTTTGGGAGGAAACCAAACCAAGGAAGGCCTTTATTTCAATCCAAAAGTAGTTCCCCAACGAAGAGGTAACATTCATCAATGTACATTTGTATTTTATTTGTTCCTCTACTTCCTTAAATTAATATTTATGTTGGATTATATAATAAAATTGTTATATTCCTTTTAAATAGATATTATTATTTTAATTTAATTACTCAATTCTTTTTCCTCTTCCATCAAATGGGTTATGAAATCATCATTTTTGTGTAAAGTGGACTAACATATTGTGATGTGATGTGATTCGTTTCTCCATTACCACCTCTCTCAGTTGGGTAGGATGAGGGATATATAATTATTTATATAATATTTATAACATATTTATATATATTTATTAACTATATCTTATATAAATTTGTTACATTCCATTCTGTATTGGACACAATAACGTTTCTCCTCTATACAGTAAACTACCGCCCCACGAAATGTTGTGATTTGTTTATCACTAACCATTTACATGAAATGTGATAAGGATAAAGTTAATCAAAATATGTGATAAAAAAAGACATAATTTTTATCTTAAATATTTATTCATCATTATTATAATTTATTATATCAATTTATCTCTTACCTACTAACTCATTGTGATCATATCATTCTTGTATGTATGGACTACTACCTTCATAAAGCGATGTGACTCTAACATTTATATATAAACCATATTGGTGATATATATAATTATATATAATGAAATAATATTTTATTTATGAAATAATAATCATTATGTATGGAGAAAATATTACTTACCTCCTTTCCAAAATGGTCATTATAAATGGAAATGATACTCATGTGTACGTACGACCTACTATCTCCGTAATCATAACATATATCATTTTTTATAAAGAAATTAATAATTTTTAATAAAAAGTATAATTGATTAATAAATATTTTAATTATTTAATTATTATTATTATTGATATTATATAAATATATTAAATGGACATGAAGTGGAAAATTCATAATTAAGCATTAATAAGATAACAAATCAATTAACACCCAGAACATTGAAAATAATGAATTATTACTAAGAATGGGGGATAATATTTTATAAAATTATCATATATTATATTGTAAATATTTATATGTTTATTTAACATGTTAATAACTTGTTTAATTCCAATATACATAATAATTAATCACATTCAACAAAAAAGAATAACGATGTAAGGAATTTTTTAACGCAATTTTTATTCATTAGGATAAACATCTATAATCAAGTTACGATTATGTATTTAATGAAAAATAATTATTTTATGTTTTATTTCCACTTAGGTTTGCGGGGTTTCATTTTATATATATAATCATTTCATGTATTAATATCCAATTCAGTGATTTTATCATTGTATGGGATTATTGTCTCAATATGCCTTGTTTTAGACATATGTCATGTTATGCACCAACATTCTATTATGAGGTCTACATTCAGCAATTTTATATCTAATTTCATAAATTTATTTATTCTCAAGGTACAATATGTATATTTTAATTTTATTTATTAATTTTTATTATGATTCAATGGTACCAAAGTTGTATGAGTTTTATGTTACAATCCAATCTATTATTAGGATTGTCTATGATTATGTCACGAATGAGGAAATCATATAATCTACCTCTAAATTATTCATATTATTTTTCATATAATATGGTAATTCACAATATTTTATATTTATATAACTGTTTTCAACTATTTATAATCTAAATTAATTGAGAAAAAAAAATTATAAAATTTTAATTTTTTTCCCTGTTCGGTCAAACCCCCATTTTCATCGAAAAACATATTTTCAAAAAATGTTTTAAAAACTATTTTTATCATTATTCAAATTATTTATAAAATACATTATTTTACCCATGATTGAATAATTTAAATAAAATTAATCTTAACACCATTTTCTAAAAAATGTCTGTAGTTATTTTATTGAAAATATAAAAGATTATTTATTTTAACGTGTACAACATAAATGAAATTTCACCCAGTAATAAAAATTATTTACTTTCATTGTTACGTTGTAGGTTTTCACAGATATTTTTAAATAAATGTGTTTTTATAATTTTTTCTGAATTAAATTTTTTTTCCAAAATGAAAACTTTATTTTCACAAAAGAAACGTTTTAAATGATTTTTAAATACACATTTATATGTTTCAAGGGTTTTTTATGAAGAAAACTATATTCAAAGTATCTCAAATATTTTGGTTTTAAAAATAATTCTATATAAAAATTTTATTTTCCTAAATATGATCTTATTTATATTTTAATGGTATTTACTTTATTCAATTATAATAACACATTCTAATAATTATTCTCTAATAAGGATATTTCATAATGATACCATCCTCATTCTTTCTTGGTATGGATTACGATTGTTTTAATGATAGTTTTATGAAACCTATTTCTTTTCCATGATTTAACCATGATGGTAAGAGATTCTAATGGAACAAATTTATTTTCCATATTTTAATAATGTTTCAAAGGGATAGTGGTGAATCCCATTTCATTTTCATGGGATTATCTAGTTATAAAAGGAATAATAAAGGGTTCTATTTTTTTTGTAGAAGAATTTAATGCTCTATGAAAAATACTAATGTTGTGGTTACGGAAATTATATATGATGGGTGCATCCAAATAGCAATCGGTGAGCCCGTTATAGCTTATATGATTTTTGGACACATATAACACCAGGTGATAGTGATATAGATTAAGAGATGGGTACACCTAGACAACATTCCTGTAACGCCCCGACCCCAATTACCCAGAGTCGGTGCATTATTACATAACATTGGCATGATCACAAGAAGGATCAAATCTCGAATGACTGATTGATTTAGTAGCCATGTAAACACTAGATATATTCATAAGTCTTACATTTCATCATAAAAATGAAAACTACAACAACATCATTTCATCATAGTCCACACTCATATCCCCACATACTATCACTGCAGGTCATTCATAAATTACTTCTTCACATCCTGGGAAAAATAAATCATAGAAAAATGGTAAACTCAAATTCCCAGTAAGGATAACAATATAGCAGAAACTTTCATAAATAAGAATAAACATTTAAGGCAGTGTATAACAAAAACAAAAGCCTTTTAAATTTGAACTTCAACAAAGTATGGAAAAATAAAATGAAATAATGCCATTTACTTATTCACATGGATATTCTACTAATCGAATAATCACATGCAATATCAATAACCACTTTCATAATGATGGAATGCATAATGACAGACTATCATTACCACATAGCCAAGGACTCGTGCCAAGACTACAAATAAGATTTTGTCAAGGCCTTATGCCAAGACACTAGTTTGTCTCATGAGACCTACAGATGCATCGAGGAGCTATAGCGGGCTCCACCCATCACATATTAAGTCCAATGCATTCCTCATATGAATAGGTTTAAGCATAACATAAGCATTCGTATTAAAACTATCATATGAAATGTCAATAATTTCTCCATAAACCATGAATGGTATAAAAATAACACATCCACTGTCAAACAAATCACAAAACCTTCAATACAATATGGATGTTTTGTATCAACTTAAAATAAGCTTAAAATCCATCAAAGGATGTTGATATAGATGAAATCAAAACTATTTGAGAGATATATAACTTTTTTGAATTCATTTAAAAGTCACATAATTTTAAAATAAAACATTTACTTTGAAAATTTTCTTATAATCTTGTGAGGTAAGCTTCAAAGATTTTATAATGGTGGAAAATATCCGCACTCGCCGTATAAGTTAAAAAAACATTCTTACCTTAATTCTGTCGAAAAGGTTAAAAGCACCTTGTTTGAAAAATGATGGAAATATTCCATTATAAACCACTTATAAAATGTCAAACAAGGGTATAAATGACTTTAACCCATATTCTTGTAAATAGTAAAAATGTTTCGAAATACATTTTTAAGAAACATGGATGTGGATGATAAAGAGATCCCAGTAGATTATTAAGTATAAACAACCTCGGATAATGAAGAGATTGCGAAATAAACCCTTAACTTGTGCTTTTCCATGGTTGGGGAAGGTTAACCTCCTGTATAATGGTGAAATAATTGATATTAAATTATACAAGAATCATATATATTAAAATGATATCATATATGATCTTTTACCATTGATTTTTTAATAATATCTTAGTATTATCATTGTTTCGGGTGTTAACTTACTCGTTTTCTTTTATATGTTTTGTTATGTAAGCCATGTTTTTCATGGATAGGTTGTATCTTAATAATATCCAGAATTATATCGAGTCCTTAGATACTATTATTAATCATCAAATGAGAATTATACTTGAATGGATACGATGGAGAATAAATCTTATCGCGTTCATGGAGACGGTAGTCCGTATGTACGCACGAGTGACAATATCATTCTTTTGATATTAAAATAATATATAATTGGATGTTATAACATATATACAGAATGATTATCATGTTATATTTATTATTTACATGAGTTACACATAATTATTATACCCATCCAAATAATAATTTATTGAATAACAATTACACCACGACGTGGAGACGGTAAGTCGTATGTACGCACGCATGGTGACATGTTATTCAAAGGATGGATAGAATAATTAATATTGTTGTACCATATTTATAATAATATCAAAGTATATATAAGATACTGGATTTATTATTTTATAATGGTAATAACAAAGAAGGAAGAAGTGGAAGAAGAAAGGAACACGGAAAAGGGTGGCGAAATCATCACCTCTTCTCCGGGTTCTTCCTTTTGATTTGATCAAAAGGGATATTAGGGTGGCTTTATGACTAATATATGGACTCTATGATTAAGTGAGGGATATTGAGAGAGTTTTTGGGCAGAGTTTGGGTGAGCCAAAAGGCTTTGAAGGTGTGAGTTAATGAGAAGGTAGAGTACCCTTTTATAACAGGGGTGAGGGGCACCTTTGGAAAAGCTAGAAATATTATTTTATAATAAATTAATATATTGATTCTAATGGATCCAAAGTAGATTATTTAAAGGTTAATGTGGGGATAGGTCGAAAACCACTCAACCAATATAATTTAGACAGGTTTGGGTTACTATATTAACCTTATCATTAAGTATTAACTCTTAGTTAATTAGTTTCACTTTTACAATGTCTCTTTGTAGTTTTATATTATATGGTTAATAAACTTACTATATACATCCAAGAGACCCCCAAGTGGTCCATTAATGATACACCTATCATGATATAAGTCTCTTGCCCGAGCCTTATATTTTTAGGAATTTAATATCAATTAATAATATAATATTTGTTTTGAAAAAACTCTTTTATGTCAATTTTGACACTATTCAATAAGTGATTTTTGTAAAAATCATAACAGAATTATTACTTCAAACAAAGTCAATTAAATAAATCCTAATATATCATATTATGCTATAAAATTAGTTTAATTCATTAAAATCCTCAAATTATATTTATTTGGTTATTTATAATATCAATTATTTTAATATTTCAATATTATAGTAATTACTGCATCATCATTGTGTCATAAATAAATTAAATTTTTTAATATCTAAAAATTATAAATAAAATATCATTAGGGAGGAAATCATTTTATATTTCTAATTAATATTTACAATCGAATTTATCTTATGTATAACCCTATATTAAAAATGTTTTAGTAAATAAACTTTGATTTTAACTCTTTTCACTCTTCTTTGAATTAAATAATAATAAATGTTCTAATCTAATCCAAGTGGACCTAAAAGATAATATTTTATTCTTAAGGGTGTTTTTGGTCGAGATACACTTTTCCAATAGAATTAGGACTTGTGTTAGGGTAATATTAATATCATTTTTACCCTTAATTACCCTATTTACTTTTAACCGTGGTAAATAAAAGTAAAAAAGTTACTATTCACAAAAATTATTTTCATCTCATTGAACCAAATTTTACTCCTTGATATTAACTGTGTCTCTCAGATTTTCGAAATTTCAATCACAGAAGCGGTAAAATTAAGTTTTATGAAAAATTCATTTTTTTAACTACCACTTAGTAGTTTCACTATTCATCAAAAATTGAGGTTTTTCAGAACAATGCCAAAATATCACCGTAAGCTATAATTGATATTCTGAATTCAAAAATGTTTTCTATTTTAAAAAATTCCAAACATAAAAGTTTCATTAATTAATTTCCGATGTCACAACAAATATCGTGTTTTTAAGAAATAATATATATCAAAGGATAGACAATTGTTTATGTCCAATTTCAAAGTGAAATTAATTATAATGAACACCATTGGATAAAACTGTAAAAATATAATATAATTATACTTTAAAAAAACTAAATAATATAATTTATCACTATAAATTATTTTGATTAAAAAAAGCTGTTTTTAAGTATTTTTCACTATTCATAAAAATTGGAAGTTCTCAGAAAAATACCAAAAATTCAACTTAGGATAATTTCGATATTCTTGAATCCAAAAATGAATTCCATTTTGAAATATAAAATATATATAATTTCAAAAAGTAGGTATTACTATTCATAACGGCTAGTTTGATCGGTTGTGGTGTGTGTTAGAACTCGATGTTGTGTACAACACAAGCTATTACATTATACAAAGGGAAACGTACCGTAGAAGCTTGGGGTGTTATATTCTCCCCTCCTTCAAATAATTTCATCCTTGAAATTTCTAGAATACTACCACATGAAAAGACTCGGGTGGTTGTTCATCATAAGTTCCCCGGGTTCCCACGTTTCCTCTTCCATCTTATGTTTTCTCCACAAGACTTTTACCAGACACGTCGTCCGGTTTCTCAGTACTTGTTCTCTCATATCAAGAATCTTGAAGGGCTCTTCGCAATAAGATAGATCGGGTTCCAGTTCGAATTCCTCATTGGTGATTACATGCGCTGGGTCAGGCATGTATTTCCTCAATAGAGATATGTGGAACACATCGTGAACTTTGGAGAGACTTGGCGGCATTGGCAATCGGTATGCTACAGCCCCAATTTGTTCTAGAATTTCGAATGGTCCGATGTACCTAGGACTCAATTTACCTTTCTTTCCAAAACGTATGACTCCCATCCATGGAGATACCTTAAAGAAAACAAGATCACCGACTTGAAATTTCAGATCCTTCCTTCGATTATCAACATAGCTCTTCTGCCTACATTGAGCTGCTTTGATATGGTTTTGGATTACCTTCACCTTTTCCATCGTTTCCTCCAGTAGTTCTGGGCCTGGAAGTTTTCTTTCACCAACGGCATCCCAACAGGTTGGTGTGCGACATCTCTTTCCATATAACGCTTCATATGGTGCCATATGAATACTCGAATGGAAGCTATTGTTATAGGAAAATTCTACAATAGGTAAATATTGACCCCACATACCCTGAATGTCAAGTGAGCTGGATCTAAACATGTCTTCTAAGGTTTGAATAGTTCATTATGATTGTACATCTGTTTGAGGGTGGTATCTAGTGCTCAAATGAAGTTCAGTATCCAAGGCTTTCTGAAGACTTTTCCATAATATTGAAGTAAAACGGGGATCATGATCAGAAACAATCGATAGGGGTACTCCATGAATCCTCACAACTTCATTAATATATAGTCTTCCTAGACGTTCATGTGGTAGATCTTCTCTTATAGAAAGAAAATGTGCTAACTTGGTAAGATGATCAACAATGAACCTTATTTCATCGTTCCTTCTAGGAGTCTTTGGTAGCCCCATGACAAAGTCCATCGTAATATTGTCCCATTTCCACTCCGGTATGGGAAGAGGTTGCATGAATCCTCTAGGATATTGCCTTCCAGCTTTCACTCATTGACAAACCATACATCTTGACAAAAAATCAGAAATCTCCCTCTTTATGTTGACCCACCAAAAATGCACCTTCAAATCTCTATACATTTTGGTGATCTTAGGGTGTATTGATAAATTGGAACTATGAGCATCATCCAACAATTCCCTTTTTAGATCAGGTATATCGGGAACACAAAGCCTCTTTCTGATTTTCAAAATTCCATCTTCATACACAAAGTATCTCAATCTCCCATCATTCACAGCTTTAATCTTCTTTTTAAATTCTTCATCATCTGTCTGAGAACTCTTAATCCTTTCTAGTAAATATGGTTTGGAAACCATTTGAAAAATAATTGATGTTTCACCTTCCCTGGTTATTCCCATGTCCATCTTCACTAGATCCATGAAAATTGGATCCCTTTCAATTCTTGTATTGTTCAAAAATGCATTATCTTTTCTTATCAAAGCTTCTTTCACCTTGTTTGCTTTCCTTGGGTGGTAGTGTATCGTACAATCATAGTCCTTAAGTAATTCAAGCCATCTCCTTTTCCTCAGGTTGAATTCTTTTTGTGAGAAAATATACTCCAAACACTTGTGATCAGTATAAATCTCACATTTTTCACCATAGAGGTAGTGCCTCCATATCATCAAAGAAAATATCACAGCTGCTAACTCAAGATCATGAGTAGGATAGTTTTGCTCATGAATTTTCAACTGTCGTGATGCATAGGCAATACCCCTATCATTCTGCATAAGGACACAACCAAATCCTTTCTTCGATGCATCACTATAAATAATGAACCCATCATTCCCCAATGGTAGATTCAATATAGGAGAATTGACTAATTTTATCTTCAGTTCTTCGAAACATTAATCACACACTTTTGTCCAAACAAATTTAACCCCTTTATGTGTGAGCTTCGTTAATGGGTTTTCCAATCAGGCAAAATTCTAGACGAAACGTCGATAATAACCTGCCAAACCAATAAAACGGCATACCTCAGTTATACTCGTAGGTGTTGGACATTCATGGATTGCCTTGGTCTTAGAAGGATCAACAGAGGTTTCATCTTTAGAGACAATATGGCCAAAAATAGAAATCTCATGAAGCCAGAATTCACACATGCTAAACTTCTCATATAATTCATGTCTTCTCAGAGTCTTCAGGATAATGCGCAAGTGACTTTCATGTTCCTCGTAGCTTTTAGAGTATACCAAGATATAATCAATAAATATCACCACAAATTAATTGAGATATTCCTTGAAAACTCTATTCATCAGGTCCATGAATACAGAGGGTGCATTAGTCAATCCAAAAGGCATTACAGTAAACTCGTAATGCCCATACCTGGTTCTAAATGTTGTCTTTGGAATGGATTCCTTCTTTACACACAACTGATGGTATCCAAATCGAAGGTCAATATTTGAAAAGTATTGAGATCCATGCAGTTGGTCAAATAAATCATCAAAGCGAGGTAGGTGATACTTGTTCTTTATTGGTATTTCATTGATCTCCCTGTAGTCGATACATAACCTCATAGATCCATCTTTCTTTTTAACAAAAAGAACAGGGGCTCCCCATAGAGAATCACTAGGGTGAATAAATCCTTTATTACTCAATTCCTCTAGTTTTTTCATTAGTTCAACTAATTCTACAGTGGCCATTCTATAACGGGTCTTCGATATAGGCCTTGATCCAGGAATTAAATCAATGGAAAACTCAAATTCTTGTTTTGGAGGATGTCCAGGTAAATCTTCCGGAAACACATCTACATATTCTTTCACAATAGGTACATCCACTATATGAAAATTCATTTCCTCACCCATGGTAATTTCATTCTCTTCCTCCCCAATAATTGAATTTAGTTGAGCTACTGGGGGTGGATCTAGATAAGAAATAGGTGGTGATGATTCTGCTCTAAAGATAAGGTGTTCCTTATTGTCATCATCAAAAATCGTAACCACCTTATTCTTACAATAAATCTTCACATCATAATCTGAAAGCCAATCCATATCGAGGATTATATCAAACTCCATGATATGTATAACGATGAGATCAGCGGATAAAGAACATTTATGTGGTCTAATGGGGACTGATTCACAAAACTTTGTTGCAATGATACTTCCCTTAGGAGTTTTAATTGACAACTCCCTTGTTAAATAAAATTAGAAATATCTAATTATCTTAGTAAACTGGGAATATATGAAACAATGTGATGATCCAGAATCAAATAATGTATTTTCTAAACATTAGGAAAGCATTAAATTACCTTCCACCATGCCTTTCAGAGCTTCTACCTCAGCAGTAGTGATAGCATACTCTTGGCATTGATCCCTTGTCCTTTTATAAGGTAAGTTCCCCTGACGCTTAGGACATTCATTTGCATAATGTCCCATATCCCTGCAATTGTAGAATTAAACATTGGTAGCTTCCTTCTTCCCTTTGCATTCACGAGCTTGGTGGCCTTTTTGCCACACTTGTAACAGACACCCATTCCCTTCAAGCATGTACCAGGGTTTTTCATCCCACATTTACCACAGGATGGATATTCATCCTTTCCCTTATTCCCCTTATTTACATTCCCAAATTGATCAGCAGATCTCTTCTTGTCTTGCTTTTCTTTAAAGTCACAAGACTTAGAGAATTCCTTTTCTGTCTTGATAGCACATGAGACAATGTCTTCATACGACGAGAAGGATTGTGAGACTAATGCTCGAAAGAGAAATGGTTTTAACCCATCAAAGAAATGATCAATATTACTTCTTCGGTTACGTATATAATCTCCAGAATACCTTGCTAACCTTGTAATGTTAGCCTCATACTTTTCAACATTATCATCCTCCTTTTGTCTCACACTCAGAAATTGCCTTTCCATATCTGCTCAGTGGTCATAAGGAAAGTATTTTTCTAAAAATAGTTCTTTGAACTCTATCCATTCCATATTTGATACTTCATCATATTCTTCCGTGTTTTGAATCAATGACCACCATTAATCAGCATCTCTAGTGAGGCGGTAAACTGCCATGATAACTTTCTCCTTTTCACTACTCCCCAAATACTAAAATATTTTTTCTAGGGAACTTATCCATTTCTCAGCTACTAATGGATTTGTACTCCCATTTAATGTTGGTGGTTTCTGCGTTATGAAGCGATCTAACATTGATCCTCCACGTTTCGGATTAGGGTGCTCCATACGGGTAAGGTTATTATTCATAAACTGAGTGAGTTGTCCCAGTATGGTGATTAGCTGATCGGCACCAGTTTTATCCCCATCTCCAGTATAATTATCTTGAGAAGGAGGGAAATCCCTACATGGAGTGCGTTCATTAATACAGTTTCCATTTCTTCCACTAGGCACCATTTCAAAACAATGGCATAAACTAGATCAGTTTATGAATCAAAATACATAATTCCATAATTATAAAACACTTAACATAAATTGAACTATTTAGGGATATAATCCATAATCATAAAAATGTTTTCTTTGAGGAATTATATAATCATAAATCTTTCATAATGATTTGTAAATAAAATGAGAGTTATCCTAAGCATATCCCCCGGGAGTGTCGTAACCAAGAGTGCAGTAAGGCCCGTTGTCGTGCACTAGTTCCCGTTCGAGTCTAGATCAAAGTGGTGTTTTTTGGGTTTTACCCCTAGGTACATATGTTCCAGAGCCGCCTCTACATGCTCATATCTAGACAAGATTGTATTTCTTGGAAAACTCAAAAAATCTCTACAATACCAAAATTCTAGGAAGTTCTTCTATACTAATCCTCAATGTCCATCTTAGGTCTATGTGATCTAATCAGAGTTTATCTAAATCTAGATTCAAAGGTTTGTACTAAACTTCCTCTGATACCAACTGTATCGCCCCGACCCCAGTTACCCAGAGTCAGTGCATTATTACATAACATTGGCATGATCACAAGAAAGATCAAATATCGAAAGACCGATTGGGTTAGTAGCCTTGGAAACACTAGATATATTCATAAGTCTTACATTACATCATAAAAATGAAAACTACAACAACATATTTTCTTCATAGTCCACACTCATATCCCCACATACTATCCCTACAGGTCATTCATAAAGTACTTCTTCACATCCTGGGAAAAATAAAACATATAAAAGGGGTGAGCTCAAATGCCCAGTAAGGATAACAATATAGCAGAAACTTTCTTAAATAAGAATAAACATTTAAGGCAGTGTATAACTAAAACAAAAGCCTTTTAAATTTGAACTTCAAAATAGTATGGAAGAAATAAAATGAAATAATTCCATTTACTTATTCACATGGATATTCTACTAATATAATAATCAAATGCAATATCAACAACCACTTTCATAATGATGGAATGCATAATGCCAGACTATCATAACCACATAGCCAAGGCCTCGTGCCAAGACTACAAATAAGATTTTGTCAAGGCCTTGTGCCAAGACACTAGTTTGTCTCATGAGACCTACCGATGCATCGAGGAGCTATAACGGGCTCCACCCGTCACATATTATGTCCAATGCATTCCTCATATGAAGAGGTTTAAACATAACATAAACATTAGTATTAAAAGTAGCATACAAAATGTCAATACTTTCTCCCTAAACCATGAATGGTATAAAAATAACACATCCACAGTTAAACAAATCACTAAACCTTAAATACAATATGGAAGTTTTTTATCAACTTAAAATAATCTTAAAATCCATCAAAGGATGTTGACATATATGAAATCAAAACTATTTGAGAGAAATATCCCTTTTTTGAATTCATTTAAAAGTCACATAATTATAAAATAAAACATTTACTTTGAAAATTATCTTATAAGATTGTAAGGGATGCTTATAAGATTTTATAACGGTGGAAAATATCCGCTCTTGCTGTATAAGTTAAAAAAATCATTGTTACCTTAATTCTGTGGAAAAGGTTAAAAGCACCTAGTTTGGAAAACAATGGAATGATTCCTTTATAAACCTCTTATAAAAATTTAAAAAAGGGTATAAATGACTTTAACCCATATACTTGTAAATATTAAAAATGTTTTGAAATACATTTTTAAGAAACATGGATGTTGATGATAAAGAGATCCCAGTAGATTATTACGTATAAACAACCTTGGATAATGAAGAGATTGAGAAATAAACCCTTAACTTGTATTTTTCCTTGGTTGGGGTAGGTTAACCTACTGTATAATTGTGAAATAATTGTTATTAAATTATACAAGAATCATATATATTAATATGATATCATATATGATCTTTTACCATTGATTTGTTAATAATATCTTAGTATTATTGTTGTTTCGGGTGTTAACTTACTCGTTTTATTTTAAATGTTTTGTTATGTAAGCCATATTTTTCATGGATAGGTTGTATCTTAATCATATCTAGAATGATATCAATTCCTTAGATACTATTATTAATAATCAAATGAGAATTATACTTGAATGGATATGATGGAATATGAATCTTATCATGTTCGTGGAGACGGTAGTCCGTACGTACGTACGAGCGACAATATCATTCTTTTGATATTAAAATAATATATAATTGGATTTTATAACATATATACATAATAATTATCATATTATATTTATTATTTACATGTGTTACACATCATTATTATACCCATCCAAATAATAATTTATTGAATAACAATTACACCACGACGTGGAGACGGTAAGCCGTACGCACCCACGTATGGTGACATGTTATTCAAAGGATGGATAGAATACTAAATATGGTTGTACCATATTTATAATAACATCACATTATATATAATATAATGGAGTTATTATTTTAGAGTGGTAATAACAAAGAAGGATGAAGTGGAAGAAGAAAGGAACTTGGAAACGGGTGGTGAAATCATTACCTCTTCTTCGGGTTCTTCCTTTTGATTTGATCAAAAGGGCTCTTAGGATAGCTTTCTGACTAAGAGAACGCCTCTAGGATGAATTTAGGGATGTTGAGAGAGTATTTGGGAAGAGTTTTTCTGAGCAAAAATGCTTTGAATGTGGGAGTTAATGAGAAGGGAGAGTGCCCTTTTATAAGAGGGGTGAGGGGACCTTTGGAAAAGCTAGAAATATTATTTTATAATAAATTCATATTTAGTTTCTAATGGCTCCAAAGTGGATTATTTAAAGGTTAAGGTGGGTATAGGTCGAAAACCACTCAACCAATATAATTTACATAGGTTTGGGTTACTATATTAACCTTATCATTAAGTATTAACTCTTAGTTAATTAGTTTCACTTTTACAATTTCTCTTTATATTTTTATATTATATGGTTAATAAACATACTATATACATACAAGAGACCCCCAAGTGGTCCATTAATGATAAAAATATCATGATGTAAGTCTCTTGGTCAAACCTTAGATCTTTAGGAATTTAATATCAATTAATAATATAATATTTGTTTTTAACTTTTATGTCAATTTTGACACTATTCAATAACTGATTTTTTTAAAAATCATAACAGAATGATTACCTCGAAAAAAGTCAATTAAATCAATCCTAATATTTCGTATTATCCGAGAAAATTAGTTTAATTCATTAAAAGTTTAAAATTATATTTATTCGGGTATTTATAATATCAATTATTTTAATTTTTCACTATTATGGTAATTACTGCATCATCATTGTGTCATAAATAATTTAAACTATTTAATATCTAATAATTATAAATAAAATATCATTAGGTTGGAAATATTTTTAGCTTCCTAATTAATATTTACAATCGAATTTATCATATGTATAACAATATATTAAAAATGTTTTAGTAAATAAACTTTGATTTTAACTCTTTTAACTCTTCTTTGAATTAAATAATAATAAATGTCCTAATCTAATCCAAGTGGACCTAAATGATACTATTTTATTCTTAAGGTTGTTTTTGGTCGAGATACACTTGTCCGATAGAATTAGGACATGTGTTAGGGTAATATTAATATCATTTTTACCATTAATTGTCATATTTACTTTTAACTGTGGTAAATAAAAGTAAAAAGTTACTATTCAACAAAAATTATTTTCATCTCATTGAACAAAACGTTACTCATTGATATTAACCGTGTCTCTCGGATTTTCAAAATTCCAATCACAGAAGCGGTAAAATTTAGTTTTATGAAAAATTCAGTTTTTTAAATTACCACTTAGTAGTTTTACTATTCATAAAAAATTGATGTTTTTCAGAACAATGCCAATATTTCACCCTAAGCTATAATTGATATTCTGAATTAAAAAATGATGTCTATTTTACAAAATTTCAAACATAAAAGTTGAATTAATTAAATTTATAATTAATTTCCACTATCACAACAAATAGTGTGTTTTTAAGAAATAATATATATCAAAAGATTGACAATTGTTTATGTCCAATTTCAAAGTGAAATTAATTATAATGAACACCATTGGATAAAACGGTAAAAATAAATTCTAATTATTCTTTTAAACCACTAAATAATATAATTTATCAATATAAATTATTTTGATTAGAAAAAGTTGTTTTTAAGTATTTTTCACTATTCATAAAAATTGGAAGTTCTCAGAAAAATACCAAAAATTCAACATAGGATAATTTTGATCTTCTGAATCCAAAAATGAAGTCAATTTTGAAATATAAAATATATATAATTTCAAAAATTAGGTATTATTATTCATAACGGCTAGTTTGATCGGTTGTGGTGTGTGTTAGAACGCGATGTTGCGTACAACATACACTATTACATTATTCCAAGGGAAACGTACCGTAGAAGCTTGGAGTGTTACAATTCCAATACATTAGGTAACAATTGTTCTCTATGGAAAATTATATTGGAAGTCGGCCATATGATTATTCCATTAGTATGGTTAATATATGTTTTATTTATGTAATCAATTAATATATTGTTCAATGATACCTACTGTAACATCCCAAGTAAGTAATGAATAGTATATATTTTTATCTATGTCTATTAATGAATTAGATAGTGTTTTAGAGTCTTAAAAGGAAAATAAATTCAATCTTAAGCATGGAATACACTAATATTTTTAAAAGATTGTTTTACAGCCTTTTAATGGAAAAGCATTTTTAAATCTATAATTTTACAATTTTATAAGCTATTATTTTCAAAATAAACTTATTCTTTATGATTGGGACATCAAAATTTACTTTTTGTGAAATTTTTGTATTTTTCCGATAAAGTTCATTTTTTAATGAATAGTTAAAAATGTTGTATTTTAATTCAAAACCTCTTTTTAATCTAATTTATTTATATGATTAGATTATCTTTTGAATTGGTTTTAAAGTGAAATTAGATTATATTTTTACCATTCAATCCAATGGTGGTCATTGGAATCAATTTCACTTTGAAATTGGACTTAAACTAGTGTCAATCTTTTGATACTTATTGTTTCATAAAAACACGCTATTTGTCATGACAGTGGGAATTAATTATTAAATTAATTAATGTAACTTTTATGATTTGAATTTTTTAAAATAGACATCATTTTTGAATTCAGAATATCAAATATATCTTAGGGTAATGTTTTGGTATTTTTCTAAAAAACATCAATTTTTGATGAATAGTTAAACCACTAAGTTACAGTTAAAGAAACTGATTTTTCATTTAAATTAAACTTTGCCACTTCTATGATTTGATTTTCAAAAATCAGACATACATGGTTGTCATTAAGAAGTAAAATGTGGTCTAATGAGATTAAAATAATTTTTTGGTGAATAGTAACTTTTATGTTCTTAATCACGATTAGAGGTAATTAGTGTAGTTTAAGATAAAAATAATGTTTTAATAATATGATATGAGCTTGAAACATGTCATACCATTATTGGATGTGTCATGGCCGACCAAGACAATCCATGGGTCAATTTTGGGACCCCATGGAGCCACTTTGGAAGGAAAATGACATTAATATCTTTTAATTCAATGTTAAAGTAAAAATTTCACAAACATGAGTTATTTTACTAAAAAAAATACATGGGGTTATACAAGTTAGATTTTTGACTATAAATAGTCATTGGAAAGATAAAATGATTTCCTACATCATATAAGTTTTATATTTTTTAGAGATTTAATAAATAAAATTATTTATGACATCATGATGATGCATCGATTATCTCATTATTTAACGATTTAAATAAAATGAAAAGATAATGTAAAATATAAGAACTAAACTTGTCAAAAACCTATTGGTTGGGTATATTTCGAACCCTTATCACCTTATCCTCGATGTATATCAATGTGGGACCTTTTAAATCTGAAACTCATTTTAAAATAAAGTAACATTTCTTTACTTTCCAAGAGTGCCCCTCCTCTCCTATTATAAAAGGCCTCCACCTCTACCTCCTTACCAACACTTCCAAAGCCGTTGGCTCGGCCAACCCCTTCCCATTTTGCATCTCCAAATCCATATCTAACTCTTAGAAGCCTCACTTTGGGAAGAATGATTCCCAAGGAAGCCTTTGATCTCAAACCAAAGGGAGTTACCCGATTTTAAGGTAATGTCTTCACTTGAGTCCTTTTGTTTTATTTTCCTTCTCCAACCCCACTAAAATCTTTTTAATCATTGATTTTGTAACAACTCCAGTATCTTCAATATACTAGTATGTTGTTATAAGAAATATTCGAGCTACACTTACACACACCTTCATCTAATAGCTAAAGAACATACTGTTTCCATGGATGTCGAATTTATGCCTCACGAAATGATGATTGTTCAACACTCATATAACACCTTCGAAGGTGGCCATTAAGATGTCACTATATTTATATATGATATATAATATGTTTATGTTTTACTTAAGCATCTGTATTTTTCATTTATGGGATACCTTTATGGTTTCCATTATGGGTAAACGCGATATCTTCTTTTTGGAAGTGCAGACTACCGCCCCCTCAAAGTGATTTGATTCATTAATGCCATATGTGGGACATATACAAGATGTAATAAATGATTTTATATATGATATTATAATGGAATTATAATATACCATCATATCATTATGATTCAATTTTATAAAATACGAAATAAAAATGAAAGTAGCATTCATGCGTACGTACGTCTTACCGTCTCCATGAACGGTGCATTTCATTTCTAACATCTAAACGTTTTGTATATTATAAATGCATGTATATAATGCATATATATGATATTTATGATATCTACATCATTAGTATAAATCTGGATATAATGGATACATGAACAACTTGTAATTATAAAGAGTTTATTTTTGACTCAAGTACCAATGATCGTTAAAACGACCGTTAATTACATAAATAATTACATAGTTTTCATGACATGGTAATAAGTGATATAAAAGGAATAAATAATTTGAAAAAGGTTCTTAAGAAAGTAGAAATTAACTCAAGTTTATTATTCAGGAGGTTAAAGAACGATTGAGTCAAGTCGGACATGAGGTATGGGACTTCGTCTCAATCTCCATTCATTGAGGCATATTTTTTTTATACACAACATTTTTTATATGGTGTATAAAACCCTTTGACTTTTATTTTTATCCATATGGAATCTTTTTATACGAAGAATTTTACTGGACTACAAAAGGGAATGTTTTTTCGTGCGTATGCGGCGACAACGACTTCTCCACCGCCATGACCATTATTTGTGTTTTGGATTTCTCTAAAAGCCATACCATTTTTAAATGAAAAATAAATACCATGTGTTACTTTTCTTTTATTTTGGTATTGAAAATGGTTTTCATAATTTCTTTATATCAATATTTTGTATTGATATCTTGTGATTGAAAGGTGGAAATGTTATGTTTCCTTTATTCATGTTTTATGTGATATGATTATGTTGTGGTTCTTGGGCATTATTATGAAGACGGGTGGTTCCGTGATAAACTAAGGGTGGGTGATCCCGATATAGTTCTCCAATGTAATGGGTAACATGAAGGAGTGAAACGTTATGGTTTCTCCGAAGAGATTCAGGGAATATACTGTGATGGGTATTCCAAACGTAACCAAGAGGGTTACTCCCTACGTAAGAATGTTATGAATGCCTCAAGTTACCTTTATGTCTTATGATTTCTATGATTTATTCATGATTTGATGAGGTATGTTAAAGTGATTATGTTTAATTATTAGAGTATGATTTCATTGATTCATGTGTATACATGTAATCATGTTTCCTTTCCATGTTTTTATATCCCTTACTCAGCTTTTTATGCTCATCCCAAGTTTTTGAAATGTTTTTCACAGGTCAAGGGAAAGGTACATGATATGATGATAGTGTCAAGGAAGTGTCAAGAAAGAATCCATGTTTTATTTTAAATATATTTCCATTTATGGGAAGAATTAATACTATCATTTATGTGACCACTTTGTTTAAATGTGGAATTTAATGCATGTTTTATGATCTAATTATCTAAAACTCTAAACATGAAAAGATCCTCAAGGTGTAATCTTGTAGTAACTCAAGATTAAGTAATGTTTAAGGCTGGGGCCTTATGCGTACATTCTTTATATATTCTTGATATGGGTATATATTGCTTCATTTGATCAAGATTAATAACTCATGGCTCATTATTATTTATTCAGATGACTCATTATTTTTTAAAAAACTTATAGAATGTTTCCTAAATTATTATTTTGGAATTTATGGTTAAGTGTTATTATTTAGTTCTCTTGTTAAATGTTATTATATCATTATACCCATATTCACATATTATGTTCGTTGATGACAATAACCAATAAATTCATATTTTTACCCTTACTGAGAATTTGATCACATCCTTCTTATGTTTCTTTTTCTCCAGGTTATCAAGAAATGATTTTGAGTAAAATATTTCTACAAGGTATATTATATAGATGGTAATGATGACATTACATGAAATAAGAAAACCTAGTTTAATATAGATAAATTATCTTTTAATGAAATGGGAAGTGTTTTTATATGAATTTTTCATAATTATATAAAACTATAATCCAAAAAGTTAATTAAGAATTTATGATACCTACGTTTTCCTTTTAATGTTCTATGGTATGGATGGGAAATAATTTGCATCATAATTATCGATATCTAATCCAAAAATGAAAATGATATAATTTCAACACCATATCCAGGAGTCTGGGTTCTGAGTTGTTATAATTTGTATTAGATGAATGTTTTTGATAAATTTGTATATTAGAATTTTATCAAGTGATGATTTGTATAGAGTTATGGATTCCATCACAGGTTTATAAGATTAATTATGATCTAATGTTTAATGTCTTAGACGCCCATTGTGATTTTTAAATTGATGATATCTTAATGTGATTGTTTTCACATTATGAGAAATATTATTTTGTTGAATTATATGTAAATATTTAGTTTAATGTGAAATATAAATTTTCATTTTTTGGAAATAATATTTCTTGTTTTGGTAACATTTTGGATTTATAAGATATTTGATATCAAGGTATGTTTGGGATCATAGTTTTATTAAGTTCAAAACTATGGGATTGAAAGAAGAATTGTTGAATATGATATAAATGTTATTTTGAAAAATATATCTATAATATCGGATTAAAATCTGAATGCAATTAGACAACATTAATTGATAAAATAATTTTTAATGTTTAGGGTGTTTAAGAATGATTTAGTTTGAAATTTTTAGAATACTGAAGAATTTTATAGAAAAATGTATTATTTTATAATATGAAGGTTTACCCATTTTTAAAATTTTGTTACCATATTCCAACCATTTTGGTTATTTTTGTGTCAATATACATATGGAATATATTTTTATCCATTTTATGGTTATATAATCCTTTAAAAATTAATTTTCAGCACTTCAAGCAAGAAATATTCAACTTGAATACTCTTCATTTGGAGAAAAAGTTGATGTTTATGTGTAAATTGGTTTAAGGATTAAATTATACTTAATAGGTAAGTATATTTGACTATGTATTCAATAAATATGGTTAAATAAATCCTCTTTATTAGGAATATAATCATGAAATAAAAAAATTATCATATTATATTTATATCTGATGAATTAGATGGCCTTTTAAATTTTCACACATTTATTATTTTGAGGCAATTAACATTAAATTGATCATTGAATTTTTTTTGTTAAATGGCCAAAATCAATCTACATAGTCATGTATTCTTTTCTTTCTTGTCCAAATAATCACTTTTCACATATCATCTATTACATAGAGAGATACTTTGTGTTATTCCAAATTACCCTCACACTTCCCATTCACATTTATCTAGTAGATGTTGTATTAAACCTTTCTACAATGTAGGACTCTATAAAATTAATTTAAAATTTCCATTCTTTGAATACCGAGATATGGTTTGAATTGTGATGACACAATTTATTAAAGGGCATGGACATAAAACCATAAAATTTTAAATAGAGGAAAGTGTATTTGATAACGTAAATGAAATCAAAACTACGATTATAAGAGAAATTAACTCCACTATACATTATGATATATTTTTTTTATATAAATATAATATCTTATATAGATTTCAGTATCTGCATTCCTTGTGTTTTAATGTTTGACAGTGTATTCAACATGAAACATCTAGCTTTGATGACCCGTGATATATATAACTATTATAACATAGTTGTTCAACAAGAGGGTAGGAATATTATTAACTAATTTTCTGAATATATATATATATATATATATATATATGTTATACAAAATATAAATTATTGATAAATTTTTAATAAATAATAAATTTATTTTTAATAAGTAATTTTAATTTTTTTAAATTGGTTTTCAACAAAAAAATGTTTATTACTTTTTATGAAAAAAATATTAGCATTAATTTTTTGAACTATTATAAAATTTATCTGATAAAAATAAATCTATATTTTAAATAATAAATTCTAAATTTATTTCTAGAGACTAGAATGCTTCAAAATAATATTTACTCTCTCTAAATAGTGAAAAATACTGATTTGTAAAATAAATTCATTTATTTTCAATAAAATAAGTAATTTAAAAGATAAATTATGTTTTTAATATGATTTAATGTAACATTAATATTATTTAGATATATTTAAACCATTTTATTAAATTTTCTATATCATTATATTGTATTTTAGTATAAGTTTTTTTAAAAAAATGGGGTTTTAGGAAAATTGTTTTAATGTGTATAATGTCTCTCCATTTTAATTAATTAAAATAATCACTAATGCATAATATTTTATATAAAATTAATATATTATGTAAATTTAGATTTTATTTCTTATTCATAAAATTATTTTTATTATATTTAGAGTTAATATATATCCTATTTCCCTTGAAAAAATAGGCTTCTCAAAAACCAGCTTTTTCATCGCGTCTGTGGGTTCTATTTTAAATTTAACATTTTTCCACTTTTAGAAATTTTATTTGAAAAATTAAAATAATTTTTTAAAATAATAATTTCAATATTAAATTATGTAATAATTTTTTGAAATTGTTTGTGATGATTAATATTTATGAGGAATATTAAAATTATTTTATTTTAATTCAAAATCACTATTGTGTTTAAATTATTTATGAAGGTAAAGTATATATAAATTTTTTTTAAATTAAAATTTGTATAATTATATATATATATATATAATCTAGGTCATTTTGTTAAATTTCATATTGATGTTTTATATCAAAAATTGTAAACGATTGAACATTTTCGCTTTGAAATCTCTTTTTCTCATTGTGTCTATGGGATTAATTTTAATTAAAATTTTACATTTTTTAATTTAAATTGGAAAAATATATTAAATATTTTTTTATCAAAATAATTTATATTATGTAATATTTTAAAATTATTTTTTCACCACAATAAATACTAGAATCATTGGTTACAATCAACATGGGTATACATGGTGTAAAACTAAAATTATAAGGGTTAAAATATCCTAAACACTTTTATAAAATAAATTTGCATCTCATATTTTAACATTTTACATTTATTTATCATTAATTTTATATTATTAGATTCGTTTTACGTGAAATAAATATCAATGGGAATAATTATTATCAATAATTAAAAGTATGTCACTCACCTCACTTATAAAAGGAAACACTATCTACTCCTCACTTCACACCTTCAAAACCCACTAATTCATAAAAAAAATTTAATAACATTTATAATTCTCTCATATCATCCTATAATCATTTATTTTCGAATAAATATATACCATTTTATCTTTTCATGAAAATACTAACAAGTCGCCTGAAGAATAAGTAAAACATGTCAAGGAGTGTATTTATTCTATTTCTTCCCCTACCACCTATAATTATTCTAAAACATTGATTTTATAATATACAGAGTATATTTCATATAAAAAGGAATAATTACTCTAGTATTATAACCTAAATACGTCTCCACTTCCATAAAATAGGATACAAAATCATTATTCATGTGTATAATGGACTATCGCCTTACAAATTGATGTCATTTGTTTTTCCATTACCACCTCCCACAGTTGGGTATGATGATGTAAATAAAGTATATTTTTTATATTTATAAAGTAGTAATATTTTTAGAGGAAATATATTTTATATTACTTTTTAGTTTCCATTTCATATGGGATACAACAACATCACTGCTGTGTACGACGGGCAATCGCCTCATGAAGCATTATGATTCATTTTTCACTAACATAGTATATAAAGGGTAATAATTATAAATTTAAAATATACATGTTTATTAAATTAAATAATTATGATGATAATTAAATATATATCCCTATTAAAAAAATAATATATCCCTTTATTTCATACCATTTCACTCACTGAAAGATGATAATATCATTCATGTATATGTGGACAACTGCCTTCATGAAGCGACGTGACTCTCTCTTCAATCAAAAAACCACATAGATGATATTTATAATTATATTTAATTA
Source organism: Viscum album (assembly GCA_963277665.1). Classification (NCBI taxonomy): domain Eukaryota; kingdom Viridiplantae; phylum Streptophyta; class Magnoliopsida; order Santalales; family Viscaceae; genus Viscum; species Viscum album. Next base: position 1,488,968,584 of record OY728129.1, read on the forward strand.
CACATTAGATTATTTCAGATATTATAATCATTATGTAATTATATAATATTACTTAACTCCTTTCCATAATGATTATTGAAAAATTGGAATATTACTCATGTGTATGTATGACCTATATTGTCCCTAATTGTAACATACTTTGTTTTTAAAATGGAATATATCATAATTGTTATTGAATAAATATAATTTATCTTTAAATATGATAAATATATCATCATTATTATTCTGAAATTATATAACTATATTATATACACATGAACCATAACATTCATAACCAATCAAGAATCCGAAAATAATGCAATTAACACTTGAAGCATAGAAAATAATGAGAGATTATTAAAAAAAGGGTGATATGATGTTATAAAAGTAAATAAATGAAAATATATACATTTATATGGTTATTTAATAAGTTTATATTATTTTTAAAAAACACCATATAAGAGGTTAAATAACTTTTTAGGAAAATGAAGCCTGAGGTAAGGGATTTCAAAACTCAGTTTACATTCATTTGATTAAACATATAATTTACTAATTATGTCATGATAAAATAATATGTTTAATTTAATTAATTATTTTAATTTTTATTTCCCCTATATTTATATTTATTTACATTTGATATACTTAATCAGTTCATTTAATAATCCCTACCTCAATTATATGATATTTGAAATGTATTTTTGTCACATTTTCCTCTTTTCAAGAAATGTTTCATGTTATCCACCAATATTATTTTACGAGGTCTATCTAGAACCCCATTTAAATATAATATAATGATATTATTTAATATCTTGTTATTTTTAGTTTAACATAAAATTTTTCCTTTCATAGGGGCTAAAATTCAATGTAACCAAAGTTGTAAGAGTTTTTTGGTACAATATCATTGATTTTTGGGATTTTTTGATTAAGTCTCTATGTTTGAAATATCTTACTCTGCCTCCAAATTATTATCATTAATTTTCTTTTCATATGATTATTCATGATATTTTAATGTAATATGACCATTTTCTAACCATGAGATACATAAAATAATATAAGCAAAAAATTATGAAATATCATTATTATTTATCCCATCACTAAAAATATAATTTCTTCCAAAAACATGTTTTCTAAAAATTTATTTATATAAAAAAATATTTGAATTCATAACTAGATATATAAATTTACACATGTTTTAATTTATAAAAACTATTTTTAATGGAATATTCTTGTCATTTACCAAAAAAATACCATTTATATTTTACAAAAAAATGGAATTAAATATTTTTTTCACACGAACAACATGAATATAATTTACCATTTTCAATACAATTATTTCCTTTGAAGAAACATTTTTCATTTCCCATTTATGTTTTTAAATATAGGTATTTTTAAATTGATATATTTTTTGAAAAGTATTTTTCAAAATATAAATAGAAAATTTTATATGAAATGATTTAAATTATTTATAAAATATACTATAAATTAATACATATTTTTATAAAAGAAATGTTTTGTCATAATATATTTTAAATTTTTAGTTTAAAAAAATATTATCAAAATATGAAATATATTTTCCACAAGCTGTATTTAATTACAATATAATGGCTTTTACATTCATCAATATCAACATCCCTTTTGTTAATTATACTCTAATTGGGATATTTAATAATGATAGAGTCATCATTCTTTCTCTAGATTGATTTTGATTGTTTCAAATTGTTTTTCCTAGAACCTGTTTCTCTTATGAAAGTTAACCATGTTTCAATTATATCGTTATGTAACCCATTTCTTCCCTGTGCTTTAATCATATTTCAATTATATTGACATGAAACCCTTTTATTTTAATATTTTAACCATGATACAAAAGTAATAATAATTATTTGAATTATTTTTATGATGAAATTAATGCTCTATTAGATTTATTCATGTTGCGGTTCATAAATATTATATATGATGGGGGTGCCTAGGTATAATTGGATGATTCAATTATAGATTATATAATGGGTGAGAAAAGATATCACCAGGTGATACAGGTATAGTTTGAACAATGGGTGTGAAAAATAGAAATCTGATGCATTTGGTAATGATTATACATTCGGAAGAATTGTTTTCAAAGTAGAAAATTTGGTTATTCCATTTTAAGTGTTCTATGAAGATTTTGCAGGTTTTCTATTTAGATGATGTACCAAGATACCAACTTTATATATCAATTATTTATATGGGATTATAATGTTTCTTTCGATCACTATTAAATTCACATGGCTTGTGACTGCTTATTGGGATAACTCTGTATTTTGTTAAATCCATACACCTTGTTAAATGTTAAATCATTCCGGAAACGAAGGGAATTTTTTATTTTAAGATTCTCTCTTGAAATATGATATTGTCATCATACCCTAATGAATTTTTTTGTTATTATTTTTGTTCATTGATAACATTAAGTTTTTAATGATTATTTTTACCCTTACTAATCATTTTATCTCTCCCATATTATGTTTCATTTTCCCTAAATTATCAAGAAATGAAATTAATAAATTATGTATAGAAGGTTTTTTATATGGATGATGATTATGACATAATGTGAAATATAAAATTTAGGGTTGAGAGGGAGAATTTATCATTTAACGACATGGGTTTTGTTTAGGTTAGATTTAGTACAAATTACCTAAAACTCTAAACCTAAAATTTCCTTGAGAATATAAGTGATATAGTTTTTCCTTTTAATATTATATAGTTTGGATAAAAAACTCAGTTCAAAATTATCAGTATCAAATCCATTAATGATATTTTTAGGATTTCAGTATGAAATTTTGGAGTCTAGGTTCTATGATGTCATAATCTATTAAGAGGTTTACCATATATAATTTTTTCATGTAAAATATACCCCTCAATATCCTATAATTGTGACTCCTCAAACTTATACGTCTAAGAAAACTGTTCTATAATATTATATAGATAACCTTCACTATACCTTCTTCCATATCCAAATCTTAAGCTTCAACATAAACCATCATTGTCCATACAGATTTAGATGCCCAAACTGTCCCTCTATAAGGTTTCCTACATAGTGCACTAGTATATATATTTTCATTACCTAGTGTATATGAGATCTCAAATATATGTTTTATATTGAAATACATCCACCGCAACTTATTAAAATTATAATCCCACTAAGATTTATATACATTGGTCTCTTATGATATATACATTCCATAATGTTCTCTCTAATGATGTAATTCAACCATAAAATCAGATAAAACACCACCACGTCTACCTTGATATCATGGGTTGTATAGTTATCCTTGTGAGGGAATAATTTCAAAGAACCATAATAGACCATATCCCACAAATACATCAATATTAAATGTAATCATAGAAAAAAATCATTGAAGAAACCCATTATCATGAATCCTTATTATAGAAATTGATGGAACTGATCATTGACCTAATTATCCTTTAGTTAGTCATAATCTATTAAACATTGTTTTCTTAATATAAAAACATGGACCATATTGGACAATTATATAAAAAAGAAAATAATTAGAGGGAAATAAAACATGAACTACTGATAATAGCTAGTAATACAAAGGAAACTAGGGACCGATATGACACTCTAAGGTGTTTCCCAAGAAACAAATGCAACAATATTCAAAGTATACACAATTAATAACTATTGAGAAAATCCATGACCAAATAAATATACATCATTGGTCCAAAACATGTACTTTGACAGATTTAGTTAAAGCTGATGATACCAAAAAACTTATATAACAGTCTCAGGATTCTCGACACAATCCCCATCTATTAAAATGTATATGATGATACAACTAATGAATACAACCATAAACTGGTATAAAAACTCATGAAACATAGTGTTCATGAGTCAACTGAAAAATCTATAGATCAATTGATACTCTAAACATTATAACCCTGAACATGAATTGTCTATAATAAAGAAAGTATTAATGTTTTTTAAATTTTTTTTCTTTATTCACCCTTATTTGATGATATCCAGACCATAAATATATCATTGAAAATAATAACACCCTGGCCCGAAACATAGGGTCTAAACCAATGTACCACATGACCTCATGTGTTCCTTCTCATAGGAAAGAGTCTACTAACTAGTAGTGATATGCTAGATGTGACATGGGGAACTATAACCTAAATAAGATCATAAATTCACAATAATATAATATCATATGCCCAAAAAAACTAACCATAGAAGTGGAAAATAAAAAAATAAATATTATATAATATATATCATGTATGGTCAAATAATAGTATACCATACTGACACTAAATGTGGTAGGTCAAAAAGTATAAGAAATAATTTTTTAAATAAATATATAAAAGAAGTCATGGATGATGTAAAAAGTATATCCAAGTTCTAAATCTCACTCCTGAATCAAATATCATATGAAACCAACTATTGGAACATTTCCATTCTCTGGGTTCTAGATTTTTAATTCTATATGTACATCAAGATTCAGGTGCATAGTTTCATTATAAACCTATCAAGAGACAATTAATGTTTGCTTAAAAAAAATTACATGTATATAGAGGAGTACGTCCTGATGGAATGGTAACAACGCATACCAGTATTCCACCATGCACATCATGAGTGTCATTGATCTATCCAATCCCACACAATCCTTAGTCGTACATTCTTCATTTCAGTATTGGAATGTCATAAGTAATCTGTATACTGATTAAACCATGATATATGAATATTTTATTTCATTATGGAAAATACATGTTATTCTTTCAAATAATAATTCAACACCATCATTTAATGGAAGTCCCACCCATGACCCATGATAATCATAGGATGGTTAACTTGCTATGAATCATAGAAAATGGAACTGCATTTATAATAAGGGGTTTTACTAATTATCACATCAAACCAGCAAACATACCCTCTTACAATAGCATATGGAATTCTATTGCTTAGCAAAAAACACATACTAAGATATTGAACTATCCATATAGTATCTAAAATCATATCCAATGAGTCATGTCCTTAAATATCCCCCTATATGGAGACATCTAGTATTTTTAGGGCCATCTATCAACTTGAACATTGAGATATGATTCCAACGGCTCTATATAAATCATCATGTAAGGTATAACATAGATATGATAAATATAACCAATATGTATTCCACAGTCCATGAAACAATACACAAGTAGGGAACGACTTATCAAGGACCAAACATAGCTCATAAATCATTACACGGGATATGAAACAACCACATGTAAGGTGCACATAGGAATGAACACATAGTCTATACCAAGAAAAGGTCTCATGGAAAACACACAAAAAATACATTATCATAAAAGGGTATCTACACTATACACATATACATAATACAATATATCTAAACAAATATATATTATTCTCATGATTGAAAGGGATTCTTACCTTTAGCACATATACGTAAGTGTCCAAGACCCCTCAAGGGATGAAACACAGATAATGCCACACAACAATTATCACTGTAACAATATACAATACCTCCTAAAATAGTATCTACAATTGGGATTCATGGAAGGTATCATGCCTAGAGATGAAATACATATCATGTTTTCAAAAGAGTCATACTTCTATAGGATGATATAGTATTGATCATGGAGAGTGCATCAATTTTCATAATCGAAACCTAATATATAAATAATTAATGAATCCAATATTAAGTAAATATGTTGATTAATATATATATATATATATATCCAACATTTCTTCAATATATGATTAATTATATAGAAATAAGGTGTATTTGTATTAAAATGAATTAACCATACCTCAATTGACACGAGAAAATTAGTGATGACTTCAAACCCCTAGAGGAGGGGAGGAGGAATACTGGTGATTCAATAGAGAGAACCACCTACAGAATATTGAAAATGATAACTGAATATAATAAAATATTAGGGTGATATTATAGGTTATATTGGTCAAGGGGATTGGGGAAATTTTGTTGTCATAAGAAACATAAATATGTCATATGTTCAGGCCATCTAGTAATAATAATCATGAACTAAACTTGTGTCACATTATCCCTTGAAAAGAACTCCACATAGTAACCTAAGAAAATAAATACATGTAGTTAAACAATGCAAAATACATGAATCCATACCCAAAAACATTCATGATTTTCATAAATCCTCACATGGTTATAAAAACATTTCAAAAAGAAACTATAGTTGATAGAGCCATAATGCATAGTTAAAACACTGTTACTACTAACCATTCAAAGACATTGTGTGCATATTTGTTCTCTCAAATATTCAAATTATTTACCATCGAATGAAAAAACCCTTTAGGGCCCTAAAAAATTAAAAAAATGACCATTTACCCATTAAACAAACATTCAAGGTAGAAAAAAGATGATAATATACCATGTATTTTTAGAAGAACGAAATGTTCCATTAAATTCATTGAAGATTCAATTATCTAACTCTAATAAGATAAGATTCCTAATAAGTGTCTCAAGAAGTCCTGATTTGGATGATCAAGCCACTATTCCTGATCATCACATTCACACTCCTAAGTTTCCTTTTGAAACTGGTCATGGTATTATATAACCCTAGAATGTTTCATCATATTCCCCCACAACACTTTCTTTCTCTGAAATGTGATCCACACTAGAAGCTCCAAAAATGATGAATTAGAAACCATATCTATATCATCAAATTCAATATAATGTACATTATTGGGAATACACCTCTATATCTATGACAAATAAATCATATCATGTATACCTCATTATCATGGATGAATTTCTAAATGGTATGTCATTGACATGAAATACCTAGGAATCTTGAATTGTATAAAACTTTCGATGATCACATCCATTTATTATACAACCAAAAAATACCTAATAAATGAGTCACCCAAAATAAATCTTAATATTCTCTAGTGAACTCTAATATTCACCTCCTCCTATCAGTATATGATCTATTTCTTCTCATATCAATAATTAACTACTTCTAGATTAGCTTCACTCTACGAAAGGTCTAATATACCATATACAACCATACAAATGATTCATCATTAGAATTTTTATATTATAATAGTTACTAATATAGCCTTCTATAGATATCCTTAACTGGTAGAATATGTATTGAATTTTAGAATTAGTTTTTTTACATAAACTCATCAAATAATTCTTAACCGATCTTGACCAAAGTCTCAAATTCTTGCTCATAATATATACTATATGATTTGGTGTTTAACATAAATATGTTAATTTTTATGTATTTATCAGGTTTATTTTTATCCCATACATTCCCTTGGGATTTCTCAAGTGTTTTCAGTAAAACAAATGGAGGATTTCTGGTTCACAGCATGTGGTGGACAATTAGAACACGATTAAGGGAATATATTTGCCTGGCCTAGGAAACTGTGTGGCCAAGGTCCATTTTTGTATAATATATAATGAATGATTATCAAAAATTTTGTAAACCATCTTGGAGAAACATGTAGCATATCTATCTTAGATAGTGAGGGGAATAGTGTTTCTACAAGGTTTGGAAACCCATCTGGGAAAACTGTGTGGCATGTCCATTACATTAAATCATAGAGAATTATATTTGTTTCCTATCATTACTTAACCCTAAACCATTCACATTATTCCATACATGTGTTATTCAACCATTGGATCTCCCTCCCATCTTCCTTGGCCCACTTTTTAATCACTGACTTGGTCGTTTTGACCATATTACACCAATGGGTCTTCATGTAAATGATTTCTCTCTTGATTCATACCTCTTTTAGGATTTTATTTTCCTCTATCTTGGGATTATTTTTTCCAGTGGATTTTTGACCAATAGTGGTGTTCTATCTATAAATTTTATAGAATATATTGATGGATTTTTGTTTATATTTCTTTAATTGGGTATTGTGGGTCAGTAGTTTTGGTTTTCCCCCAAATTCTTGAAACACCCATGTGTGAGGAAGGCGGTTCCTTACTCTAACATTTTTATACTATTTTAATATGGGTTTCTTTGTGTTTATAAATGTTTTCTATGAATTTATTATCTAGTATGAAATATGTTGTGGAAATATTTTTACATTAATCTGTGACAAAATTGAGATGATCAAAGGAAAGTGGTAATTATTTGTATGTTCTTAATTGTGGTGCTTCATGGAGGAATTTTTACAATTATATAAAATTTGTGACATGTGTTTTGAAAGGAACATGAGGAGAGAATGTGTTAAAGGAGGGTTATCTAAATAAAAATGGATTATTTATACATGTTATTTATTGTTGTGTATATTGAAATGTGATTTGTGAATTTAATAAATGATGTGAGTCATGTTGATAAGTGAATCTAGATTATGTGTGGATTTTGAAAGGGACTAGCCCATAAAATGTTTATAATAATTATGTGTTATATTTATCATGTTTCCCAATAGGATTCAAGGATTAATCATGTTATGGAAATCATGTTTCTAAATCGTTATGTTGTGTGTAAAATGGAATGTGGTTTTATTAATGTAAAATTTGGGTTTTGATGTAAATGTTCTAAAAGTGATGCTTTTATTTGTGTGAATATATGGAATGGCATGTGATAATAAAAATGATGGTTTTTTTGTAATGTAATTGGAGCACAATGGGAATCTCGTGAATCTTGGTGGGTAATCTTGAAGTACTATGCTAATGATTCATATGAGTCGAGGCCTAGATTAACATAGCTAGATTTAAACTTGAAAAACTAAATAAATAGGTGATATGATCAGAGATCACTAGGTCGTTTGTATGGTCCCCCCTAGTGGATCTTGTGTGGGAATGTACTAGAATCGGACAGTAATTTGGATACCACTAGGCCATTGTATTATGCCTCCAAGTAGATCATGATTTGGAAATATGTTGCTAGTTGACATGGAGGATATTGATAAACAAGGAATGAGGTTCATAGTGACTCACTTGTGATATACTGCCCCTAGGCATTTACCCATGGTGATAAATTTTGACATTATAAATTTGATGTGGTACCTTACGTATGTTTATAGTGGACCTTGTATACATTGTGGAATTGATACTAGGTTCTTTTGAAAAAAAAAATTATCCTGAATTATTATTTAAAATGTTTACATGAATTTTATTTTGATAATATTTCCAAGTGATTTCAGATAAATGTGAATGTTGATTTATCTCTTAATTTTTTTGTATAGAATATTTTATTTTTGTTATAATCATAATGTTCTTTGGCTCATATCCTACAAACACCTTTTAATGCATGTAGACATTGTTTTGTATGACCTATATAAAGGAAATATGTGTCATGGTTATGATGTTTCTATTTTCTAGAGTGTTCAACATATTACAGGTGTTAGTGGTGGTGTCTTGATGGTGATGTACCTTATGATTCACAGAGGATTTTGGGATGTTTAGTCATTCAATTTCTTTTGAATTTCATTTTATTTTGTTTTAAATTCTATAAAATTGATTGTAATAATTTATGTATCATGATTCATTATTTTTATTTGATGAATGTTGCTTTACTTTTATAGTATAGTTATTGTAACTTATGTTAGAAAAATTGTTCCCAAAAAAATTTTATTAATAGCATGGTACAAGTTTTTAACTTCGGGGGATCAGGAATACCATTCGGGCCCTATCTTAGGTCAAGTATAGGGTCAGGTTAGATGGAATCTAGGCTTGGTTTTGTGACAAAATGGTATCATATAAGGATCATGTGTGGTATTTGGGAATTTTTTTTCATTCTTCGGATTATATACACTAATAAGATATTTCAAAATGCACCATCTATATATTGTAGGTTTTGTTTCTTGGTCACGTGATCTCAATGAAAGGAGTTTCAATGGACCACGAAAAGTAAAATGCAATGATTTCATGGGATTAGCTAAGGAATTCCTTTGAGACCATGAGTTTTCTGGTCCATTCATGATATTATAATATTTTCATTCCAAATTTATGTTAACTTTCCTTTTCCATGACTGATCATACCAGGAAAGTGTAATGATTGAATGGAGTATAGAGTATCAAGAGTTATTTTAAAATATTAAAATTGAGGATGACCACCACTTCTATTTTTATTTTTATTGAATCAATAATGGGTTATGTTGTTTATTTCAATTCCATAGATATGGTTATTTTCTATGTGCTGATGTAGGATGATCATGTGGTGGCATATAGTTCTCACTCTCTCTAGTCACATGAAAATAATTACCCAACCCATGACATAGAGTTAGTAGGAGTGATGAATGCCCTAAATACATGGTGTAATTATATTTTGAGCTATAAGATTATAGTTTATTCTAATCATAATATTTTGGATTATATTCTATCCCAAAATTACTGTAACTAGAGTATGTGTAATTGGGTTTAGAACATTCATGTGTCTAAAATTGGTATAGTTTATCCCCTGAGAAATGGTATTTTTCTGGAAAATTCCATGAGCATAAAAGTATTAGTGTATTAGTTAAATAATCCTAGTAATGAGTGGATTTTTATGGGGCTATTTGCATATATGCACCGACAGACCATGAAGCACAATGGTGGTGATTTCTTTTCTACTATTATGTTGAAACAATCACTTCTATATTTTATTTGGAAGGATGATATGAATAATTATTTGTGGGATAATTATATTATATTTTAACATAGTGTGGAGGATCTATGTGATGGTTGTTTTCTCATGAGGGTGATTTGTGTTTTAGAGGTCTATTTGTGGTGTGTTTACTTTTACAAAATAGAGTGATGCAGGATAACTGCCAGCCTTAGTGGTAAGTTCATCATGGAACTACCATGAGGTTTCATGATGTGCACCAAGTGTTTGGGTGTCCATACATGAAGGGGGTATATATGCCATTGTACGGATGTGTAATATGTGATAGTAAGTTAAATAAGAGTATCTGAGAAAAATTAATTTTCATAAACCTGTACATATTCCTACCTTAATGTGGTATAATATTCCCATGGATTTTATTATTGGCTAACCTCATATTGATTAGTTTTGGGATTCCATTTTGGTTGTAATTTACCATTTTACCATGTCAGATAATTTCATTCAAATTAGAGATTTGGCCAATGTGTTTGAGTTGGGATAGTCTTATGTTCAATTTTTTATGACGATTCAGGGTGTGAGGTCATTTATTATTTCTAATAGAAACCCATGTTTCACCTCTTAGTTTTGTGAAGGCCATCAAAAGGAAATCAAGTTGCATTTTTTAATTGATCATGGAAAAACATTATCAAATAGATGGTTAGACTAAGAAATGGATTTTTATTTTGGAGGACAAGCTGTGGGAATGTGTTTGGAATTTTTGGGAAACTTGGAATATCCATTTGGGATTGGAAGAGTTCATGTGTAAATAAAAGATACCAAACATCGATTCGGGTGGATCCTTTTGAGGTGCTATATGGCGGCTATGTCACCCTCTTTGTGTTGGGATGAGGTGGGTGAGACCACATTTTTGGGAATGAGCCTTATTCAAGAGAGGTTTTCTTATGTTAATTTTATCACCAAACATATCTTGATATCCAAAATTCATTACTAGTCTTATACTGAATATTGGCTTTGTGGTTATGAATTCCCTATGTGTGACTGGTAGTTCCTCAAAGTGGATCCTCTCTTGAGTGATTATAGATTGCATAAGATGGGGGAGCCAATGACAAGATATATTAGACATTTTTAGATTACCATGATTTTTGATATGTTGGATTATCTATTGTATTTACCTTCATAGTTGACATCAATTCATAATTCATTACATGTCTCTCAGTTAAAAAATATTAACCCGGATCTATCCCATGGGTTGAGATGGGATGAGTAAGAATTAGAGCCTGATGTATCTATGATTGAGCATCCAGTGTATAGTGTGGACTCCCAAGAGATAGTGATTTATGGTATGTCTATTATGCTAGTTTGTGTTCTTTGGCAGCATATATGTGATAAGCATGATACATGGGAGTAGAAGGCTTACGATGGAAAGAAGTACCAGTTTTAGTTTGGTGATCAATCATTAAGGTGTCTTTCAGGGGGCATAAAGTTTTCTTAGTTGGATGAATTATCATATATGTGTCTTAATTTTCTGGTATTTATCCAGTTTATTTTGATCCCATCATTTATATTGAGTTTTCTCAGATTTTTTGGTGAAAATGAAGGATTTTAGGTTCACAAGATGTTATGCGCAGTAGGTGCATGGTTAAGGGAAATAGTGTGCCCTGCCCAAGAAACTGTGTGACCAGGGGCCTTTTTTGGGATGTGTATAATGAACAATTAGATCATTATTTGTAAAATTTGTTTGATAACCTGGAGGAATGTACCTATTTGATATGTATGGGCTCATGGTTTCTATATGTTATGAAATATAGTGCAGGAAAACTATTGGACTTCTCCATGTCATTTATAATTAGAAAATTCCATTTGTTTCCTCTCATGATTTGACCCCAATCCACCACCATTCCAACCCATATGTAATTTGCATCCATTTAATATCCCTACAAGCATCCTAGGACATATTGGCCATCACTCCTTAGGGGGGGGGGGTTTCCTTGGAAATGTAATGGTTCTTCAAGTAAGTGTTTTATCTCAGGATTATTCCCCTTTTCTAGGGTTTTATATCATTATTTCTTGTTTTCTTAATTTCCAATGTCGTTTTCACCTAGGGGCTATCGTGATATTTATTGGGATATATGGATATTGGTTGGTTTTTCATTCCATTATAGTGTCTTGTGGGGTTTCGGTAGTGGTTTGATACTAATTTCTAGAACGTTCAAAGTGTGATGTAGGTGGTTCCATGCTCAAACATTTTTATATGATTTCTATGTAATTTTATGGATTTATAAAGGGATTATATGATATTTTTTTGTGTTTTGAATTATGTTTTGAAAATATTTTTAGAATCATATGTGATAAAAATTGGATTTTTAGAGAAAATTGTTTATAATTTGTACGTGCTTCATTGTGGTTTTTTATTGATGTGTTTCAATAAATATGTGAACAGTGTTAAATGAATTTTCAATGGAATATGAGCTGATACTGTGTTTTATGTGGGGTTTCTAAATAAAAAAGGATTATTTTGAAAGGTTATTTTTTTCACACCTTAATATTTTATTTGAGAAGTTAATAAATAATGTGATGTGTGTGGATAATTGAATCCATTTTATGTGTGGATTTGAAAGGTTCTTGACCCAAGAAAATGGTTAAATTGATTATGTGTATTTTCTGTAACATTGAAAAATCGTTTTTATGGATTGTGAATTTTATGAAAAATGAGTTTTGAAATAGTGAGGGTGTGTGTAAAAAAAGCCGTTTATTTATGAAAAATGGTGGTTTCCATATAGTTGTTGTGAAATATGTTATTTTACTTGTGTTATTTTGTGGCATGGAATGTGATTTTGAAAGTGATGCTAATGTGGATATAGAATTTGAGCACAAAGGGAATCTAGGGTAAGTAGGTGGGTGAACTTGAAATAAATTGCTACTGATTCGAAAGGTTCAAGGCATGGATTCACCTAGCAAGATTAATGATAATAAATCTAACTAGATATAAAATATTATTGGAGACTACTAGTACCATGGGATGGTCCTTAATAGTGTCATATGCATTATAATGTATTGGAATTGGCCTATTATTGGTAGAAAACTAGGCCAATGGGATTAACCCTCCTAATTGATCGTGCAAGGGAAAACCGATGGAAGTTTATTTGGAGGATATTGATCACTGAGGAATGAGGTTCTTAGTGACTCACATATTCTATAATAACCTTAGGGATTTCCCTATTGTTCTATCTCATAACATTATAAATGTGATGTGGTGTGGGTCTTCAGTATATAGCGGACCTTGTATAGTTTGTGGCATTGATACTTGTTTGTTTTCAAAAACTGGTTTATCATGAATGATTTTTTTCTTATTATAATTACTTGAATTTTACATTGAATATTTTTCAATGTGGTTTCATATAAAAGTGAATTTTTATTTATCTACTAATATTTCATAATTGAGTCTTCTATTTTGGGTGGCATCCTACTAGTTTTTGGATCACATCCTATATACATCTTTGGGTCTTGGTAGAATTTTTTATGTTCTCCCTAGGAAAAGGAAATATGTGTCCAAGTGTTGGTGGTTACAAATATTAGAATGTACCACATGGGAAGGAAGTTGGTGGTGGTGGCTTGAGGGTGATGTCTCTCATGTGGCACATGTGATTTTGGGGTGTTCAATGGTTCTCATTCCATTTTTGAAATTTAGATTTTGGTTTAAATAGTAAAACATTGATTCTGAAATTTGTTGTACCACATTTGGTAATGGTTATTGATTACATAATGATATACATTTTTGTGTTTTTTTTAAATTAAGTTCTTAAAATCTTTCCAAAATAATGCTTTTTGTAACCATGTACTAGTTTCCTATTTATGGGGATTGGGAATACCCTTTGAACCATTCATCAGGTTGGTAGGGTTTCATCTTAAATGAAATATTGTCTTATTTGATGAAATTTATCATCATTTTCAACAATCCAATACAATATGGATGATAAAATATACCCTGTCTTGGTTGGGAATCCAAAGACTTCTATGAGACCTACCAAAACTGTGATCTGAAATATGTGTCCATCTCTAACATGATTGTTGATGCATAATTTTGGATAAGGCTAGGATTGCGATAATAATGAAAAAATATATGTGGAGTGTGATTTGATGATTATGCAACCCGATAGGTAGTTTCATACAAGAATTAGGGGATGCATGCAATAGTTCCTCTGGTGCACAAACTCTTGTGCACCCAATACGACGTCAAAGGAAGGCTTCCATGACGACACACTAGATATTGCCAAAGGTGATTGCACACATGATCAAGGAATGGAATGAAATACGCCCTCTATAACATTACCCCTTGAGAACCTAATGCGACATCAAAGGGAAACTTTAATGGTAGCGCACTCGAAAAATCTGTTAAGGCACGAGCGTAAAGGGAGAGCACGCACGCAAGTAACTCGACGGTGCACAAAATCTTTTGCGCCTAATGAGGCATCAAAAACCCCCTTGCTCAAAGTTCCTATGGCATACCTCCTCTGTGGGTTTAATATATAAATCTAAATGAACTTCTGACCCTTCGGGACAATTATAGAAGATAAAGTGACACTCTGCTACGTGAAAGACACATCTTCCACAATCGCATGAAAAACACTATGGCCTCAAGCTATTGGATCTTGCGCTACAAGTCCCCTAAAGTTCCTCCATTGGCTGGTCCCTCGTGGTCACGATCCTCATACATTTCCTTTTACAAAATGTTTTATTTGCGCAAAATATCCCTCTTACAAGTCAAATACCTTTCCATCATTCCATTTTTGCACACATCTTTCTGGTTTGCGCACCGTCAACCCATCTTGCGTGCAACTCCCAACTTGTGTGTGTCCCTCCTTGTGTGCTCCTTGTGTCCTTATAAACATAGGGAACTATATCTGAACCTGTATTATGTGTTGCACATATTTCTGATTCACCCTTTTCCCCTATGACCCTTACCATCCGTACGAAGTGATTTCAACATCCCGTGGGCGGTTCTCCCAGTTGTGTTGCTTAGCCTTATGCATCTTCTCATAGGCATGATAACGACTATTAAATAATTTTATAGCCACAAAAACATGTTCCCCTCAGGGGATCACTCCATGAAACCCCCTCACTTGGATATTTTTGATGCCTTCCCTTCCCCAAGTGTGGTCAGGTATCAGATATGTAAGTCCAAGGGGTGTGGAGTGAACCCACGTCATTCGAGCTGCAGGATGTTAAACTACCATGCACCATCATCCTTAGCACATGACATTAAATTATGACCTCTCCCCATGTATCATACATGGGGTGACCCATCTCAAATATTCTACACTCCCACTGGTCTCTATGTGAATGAAATCATCCTCACATGGAATGAGATCCTTTTTGATGTAGTGGCGTTATTCCATGGGGAAGGGAAACCACCTTGGTATAAGCCCCTATCCGTTCCGGTAGGTCGAAGCACCCTTGATCCTCCTATATTTCATGGTTCCATGTACTAAGAGGAGAGATGGTCACATCGATCCTCAAAACCCTGTTCCTCTCCCTCTAGTATTTGTCTCCACCGGGCCTCCATCTTGAAGTATGTCCTAATCTCCATCCCCTTGGGCAGCGAACCACACGTATTCCCCTATTTCCTCTTTGGGACAATATCTACATGTAAGCACTATTTCACATCCTTCATACGCACCTTTCACTACGTGATCGTCATATCTTCAATACCTCTTTTTTCTCACACCGATCAGTACTCTCGTGGGATTAGAGAAAGAATTGACTATGGAATCCATCCTATGTTGTCCTAGATTATATGCCACAAACCAATCTGATCTACATGGAAACTGATCCTTGTTAAGGCAAGGTACGTAGAAAGCCTCCCATAAGATCATGACCATCACCTATAGGTCCCAAACCCCTTCATGTCGATTCACCAACCATTTCAAACTACGTGGACTTTGAACCTTTCCAAGGAAAGGTATGTAGGATGCCTCCATGAGGATCCAGCCCAACACCTATTGGTATCGACCCCCTTCACATCGGTTCACCAACCATTCCAAACTATGTAGAAATTTACAATTGCCAAGGCAATGTACTTACAATGCCTCCAAGAGGTTCAAAACAAAACACTAATAGGTCATGACCCCCTTCACGTCAGTTCACCAACCATTCTAAACTATGTGCACTTTGATTCTTTCCCAAGAAAGGTACGTAGGTAGCCTCCCAGCGGTTCAAGACCAACACATATTGGTCCTGACCACCTACATGTCGGTTCTCCAACCATTCCAAACTAAATGGACTATGATACCTTCCAAGACAAGGTATGTAGGAAGCCTTAAAGAGGTTCAAGAACAACACCTACTAGTCCCAAACCCCTTCATGTTGGTTCACCCTCTTCCGACATGAAGTTAAATTTTATGCCACTATTTTCATCCTACCATACATTATACAATACCCATTCGAACCACATGGGCTATTTTCCTTGTCATCCAAACAAGGTACTTAAGAAGCCTCTCTGAGGTCTAACCCCAATCAACGGTAAGCCGTTGTGATCCCTAATCAATGGTAAGCATTTCTAAACCCCGTTCAAAGGTAAGCCATTGTGAACCCCAATCGATGGTATATTGTTGTGATCCCCAATCAAATGTAATCTGTTGTGGACCCTGATTGAAATTAAGTTGTTGTGAACCCTGATCGACAATAATTC
The DNA here is from genome assembly GCA_963277665.1 of Viscum album. Taxonomy (NCBI): domain Eukaryota; kingdom Viridiplantae; phylum Streptophyta; class Magnoliopsida; order Santalales; family Viscaceae; genus Viscum; species Viscum album. The sequence goes on from OY728129.1 coordinate 1,488,985,790, forward strand.
ATTGTGAATCCTAATCAATGGTATCATGTTCTGAACCCCGAATGGTGGTATGTAGTTGTGAAACCTATGGTAAGCCATTGTGAACCCCGGATTATGGAAATACATTGTGTTCCCAAATCGATGGTAAAATTTTGGGACTCCAATCAGTGGTAAGATATTGGAACCCCTATCAGCGGTAAGACATTGTCAACCCCATGTAGCGGTAAGCAGTTGTGTTTCCCATTCAACAGTAACCCATTGTAGTCCCCTTTTTGGGACCCATATATCTGGTAGGCCCCTCGAGCATCATAAAAACCTTGGGCTGATAACCATGGATAAGCCCAATCATGTCATCGGGTCACAATCCATGGTGTACACCCTGACCCTATTCCCCCCATCCTGAACTACATGGACACTGATCATTTCCACGGACTGATACATAAGATGCCTCCATAAGATTAAATCACATCACCCTTGTCTCATTATGTCCCCTTTCCCTCGAGCAAATGTGTTTTGTCAAGGTTAGGCCCCATCCTGAGGTTCCACTTCCTCCAGGTACCATCCCTAGGCCCATTCAAATGGGTCTCCTCCTCAGGTGTCCCATCACCCCTCCAAACTATGTAGAAATTGATTCCCGGTCACGGAGATACATAGGATGTCTCTTCAAGACTCAATCCCCCCCTAATGTCACCTTTAGTATGGCTCCATCTCATTACCCCACCACTTTATTCAACACTCCATAATCCATCCTGATTCTTGCTTGGGCCACCACATCCCGGTGAAATCCTGTCACCCACATTCTCAATGTTCCTTGCAGCAACCGGGTACCTAACAAAATGTTAGCCCTAGTAACAGTGTTCAGTCTAGAGGGTGCACCCACATGATCCACTCTTATCAATGTTATGATTAGTTTAATCCATATTCGGTAGATGTTAAACCGATGACATACCCTATGTTAAACATGGGAAGCTGGGGAAATCCGCATAGTCATGCCATTGGAATATAATTCCCCCCATTCAATGTGGGATTCCCCAGCATTTCGCACCCCTGAGAATCCCTATCATGAGTAGAACAAACCTAGACGTGCCAGTGTTTTAGCATCCTGAATCGCCAGCAATTTCAAATGTGACTACTCCCCCAACTGATGGTTTCTGCTCCGACTAGACCCCATGTAATGTCCTGACTGAAGAAGCATTATTAACATGTGTCCATGAAGACATGGAACTGGGAAGTGTTTCATGAACAATGTTTTAAATCTATGAAGGAGTCCAAGACTAGGCAACTAGTTCTAAGAAGTAATCCACAGATGGAGGAACCGATATCCTTTCATCATATTTCAATGAAGGAGAAAACGTCCCTAAATAAGGTATGAATGTCACCCGCCTTTGGAATGTGGGAATTTGGGAAATAGCTGCGCATGTTCCTCTGAATAACAGATGGATTTGTTCCACGGTGAAAGGGTCAGAAATATAAATGGTGAACCTGATATGAAGTTCTTCTCCTCAATGTGAAGATTAGTAGTGTTCGAGACATAAGTGGACTACCGTGTCAGAAGATCCAATTATCCGGTGCCAGTTCCGGCCAAGAAAATAGTGGGCCTGGCCAGAACCTCTCTTTTTTTAGGCAGATGAGAATTAGAAATCGTGGTCTATGATGATGTCATTATGGATAATTCTTACCAGTAATAGAAGACATAAGGGCACTGGGGAACTGGATGTTGATTTCCTTTTTTCAGCACTAATAGTTTAATCTACATGCCTTCAAATACCCAACCCGTTGTATTATATAACTTATCACCACCCACCTAATAACATAGGGGCAGGGAAATATAATCGTTTAAATACTTTGTGGCCTTGTTTCCCCCATTAAATCCTCTATGTCTTTAGCTGATTGGCTCCCTTTCCACATCTCCCCATTTGAATTAAATTATTTAAGGGTGATAAATGACCTTGTTTGCCGATACATGGAGGAGGGGCTTATCCCAACCCAGGACATGGCCCTTCAGAACTTGAGGCATCTATTCCTCATCACCATTTACACCCCCAAGGGCTGTTCATTGAGCCACTACTACACACTCTGATGCATATCCGATACGGGAGCCTCTCCCTAGAACACTTTGATGACTCCCACCCCTATGCTGATGAGGTGAGGGATGTTTGGGGCCACCCGTCTTTGATCTTATTCCAATGCCTACAAAGAAGGGCCCCCAGTAGGCTGCACCAGCACCACTATCCGGCCCCACAGGCTGTAGATCAGGTAAGCTATGGGCATGCACCGTCATCCCCAATCCAGTAGACTCAACGCCAGTGTCGAGACGAGGTTGAAGAGGATGCTCACCAAGGGGTGTAAATATCAACTACTACCATGGATTATGCCACTAAAAATGTATAACATCAGTCCCCTATTTATGATGAGCAAGGGAACTCATAAACTCGGCCTGGATCAAGGCCCCAACCATCGCACAGGTAGCCCGGGTTGACTATCCTGGTTGTCGGCATAGGGTGTGCATGCCGCCAGCTGACCCATGACAACGACACCCAGTATAGAGGTCTTCCCTGTACCATCACCATTAAGGAAGTAGGTACTCCTTGATCCCATGTTCATAGTGGAGTTCCTCCACATGCCACCATAAATTTTGATGAGGGTCCTCTTTGTGGTAGTAAATCTTAGTATCGAAGCCTCCTTCACACCCATGACCTCTTGTATGGAGATGTTCAACCTATCAGAGGTCGCCAGTGTGAAGACGTTATTATTATGATCATCCTACAATGTGGGGGGGATTCCCCATGTCCTTACAGCTACCGATGAAGGTCCTCCTCATCCCAGAAACTAGAGAATTAGAGGTTTCCCTCAATTCCTAAACACCGAGCACAGATGTCGTACCCATGTTCTGCTCAGCCAGTATGAGGGCCGTCCTCATACGGAATCTATTACGGGAAACAAGCTTGGAAGTCCTACCCTTGATCCCATTAGCTCCATTGGAGGACCTACCCACTATGGAACTTCTCGTAGAGATGCCCTCTTCTCATCAGCCAGTGGAAACAGATGACCTTCCCATGTTCCCTTTGGTATCGGTCTAGGTGCTCCTCACACCTCAGCCCGCTCAGGCGGATGTGTTCCCTGTCCCATCCCCAATTTGACTGAAGGACCTCCTCGATCTAGAAATATACCCTATCCCGAAGAGACATGTCGTGGTAGGAGGGTGGATCATTTCCAATATAATGAATTTCTGAGAAGATTCATACCAAGATTAAACTTTTATTCCTCTCAGATTCCAAGGTGGAATACGATTCATCAATGGAACCCTCACCTTAGTCCTCTATGTCAAGGTTGGGGGTAGGGATGAGGTGTATCATCATCGTACATCCGGAATTTGAGGCCCACTGGATCCCAGAATCCCTCTATAAATACATCTAGGAGGATAGGGATTTGGTGTCTCCCTAGGTTCTGGCCGTACATTCGCCACCTTCACTGCCAGGAGAACTCTCTACCTCGACTAAAGATCACAGAGAGTTATTTTGGGGACCGATGGTTGAAGTGAAATAGCATGTTCCACCACCCTCACCCATAGTCCATGCAACAGAAACTATAGTCCCCAGGCCTTCTTATCACAATGTGGTGGCTAGGTCACTAAACTCTTCGGATAATATCCCGATATGTTGTGGCTGGTCAACCTGCTCACTGTATTCTCTACTAGCTAGCTTACCGTCTCAACGATATGCTTTAGTACCACTACTGGTTCCCTAGCCGCCTCCAATTGATCATAGGGTCAACCAAGGGCTAGAACTCAAGTCGGAGCTGAGGAGGTTGTGGAAAATTCTTTCGAGAGACCATTTACCATAGATGTTGTGGCTAGTTACAAAGCTGAATTTTTGGGAACTAGAAGAACTCACCTAGGAGGAGCATGGATGATTTGGCCAAACCCTCTAGGTGACTCACTTTTATCTTTGACAACGATGTTTGGCCTCCCCCAAAAGTTAGAAACACTTCGGAGAAATTTTTCAATAATGGTGTTTTGTTGATTTGGCCACATTTCTTGTGGCCCAACTCCCTGAGTCGCCAAGTCTCCATAAGACCCTCCAACAATGATTTTTTCAGAGCTTTAATGTGCTCCGTAGGATAATAATGTACACTTCGCACATGTTCTGATCTATGTATGGGGGTAGTATGCGACCCTCCATTTAATTTTGTATGTGGAACCAACCATACAAGCCAAGAGATATTTGGTATATGACTCTAGGTTGAGTCACAGTTAACATGGCTGATTTTCAAAGGAAGAGATGAAGACAGAACTCCTTGGAGGAACATTTCCCCTTAGGGGAGTGCCACAACATTTTCACCCATCGAGAAGGGTTACTCGCCCGTAGATAAATGTACTGGGACTTTCCATTCCCCCCAACGCATTAGTCCTCTGTCAAAATCCCAACATGGGTAAGGAGTACATCCGAGTCGTCAAACCCACTGACCCGTCTGGACTAGTACAAAAGATGGAGGATGGTCCCAAAAAATCTATGTTGCATCAACAACTCACAGAGCATAATAATAATGTCGATTACCTCATTGATGAGCATGTCGCAGAGAAACTTCTATACAACAGTGATCCTAGGCCAGGGCAGTAGGGGAATGTACAACATCCCCTCCTCAAATTGCCTCTCCATGACCCTGACCATCCTGCCCATGTAGATAGGGTAGAGGCTGGAACTTATGGAAAGAGGGTGTGGTATGTTGGCTTGAATCCTCCAATGTGAATTGACAATCCCTAAGATCAATCTCATGTTCCCTCGCCCACTCCGCAATTCATCCCACATACCGCTCCATGAGTCGTTGGGCCTCCTTATCAAATAGTAGAACCCACCAACTCACTTGTAGTTATGGACCCCCATCAAGATAGGAACACCCACCCAGATGATCTGATAGAAGCACTCACTTCCCATCTAGTGGCATTGGAGACTCGATAGGTGGCAATACCATATGATGTTAAGCCATTTTTTGCATCGGTGGATGATATTATAGCACCATGGATTTTGAAAATCCCATCATTTCCCCCATTAATGGGACGGGTGACCCAATGTAGCATTTGGCCTAATGCAAAATTTTTCCCACTTCATTTCAAGGTGTGGACCCATGTTGTGATCTCCAGTGAAGTAGGAGGCCGCTAGTCTCTGATAATTCATATAGACATTGGAAGGAACAGTGTTTTCCTCATACTGTTAGCTACCCATCAGGCCAGTAGCCATCTGGGAAGATCTTCATTGGAAATTTATTTACCAGTTTAGTTCCACCACATGGAAGACAAGTATTTAAGACCAAATTAAGTGAGAATAGAGGATTGACGAGTCTGTCAAAGACTTTGTCTCCAAGTGGAAAGTAATTAACTACTCGTTAGACATATAGTTCACTCTAGTACTGCCATTGAATATGTGTGTGGGGAATGTCAAAACAAAATTGGTCCCCTCCCTCATTAACCAGAATTACTCTAGCTGATTCTGGGATTTTTTTGGAAGGCCGAGTTCCTATAGGAATCGTTACAATAGGCCAACCAGGCATGGTTATTGCCTCCTGCAATTCCTGTAAGAATGTTTGGTACAGTAGAGCCCACGGTGATGGACCAAATAAAGGCCCCCAATATACTAGATTAATTACCAGTGGAGCCACCTTCACATCCCTATAGTGGCCCTCCACCTCTGGTGTAGCCTCTAGCCCCGCAGCTCCCACATTAGAGTCGCCATGCACCCCTGCTTATTGCACCACCACCACCCATAGGAGATAAACAGGTTCCACCACATTGAAAAGCTCCTCTAGACCGACATTAGGGTCAGGCTCCCAGAGCCCCTTTACCAGATAGAAGTTACTAGACCAACTCATTTAATGATGTATAGGTTCTTGTCTATTTTCTAAGTGCCTTGGAACAACTAATTGTATGTTTTCCTAAATATAGGAGGCTAGAAGAGTTGGATCTCCATAATCACCCCTACTACAACCCCTATCACTTGATCCTAGGGAATACACATAAATAGTGTTATGTGTTTAAGGATTGGATTAAATACCAGGTTGACAACAACGTAGTCAGGTTGGGCCTAGCACTGGCACAAGTGGCATGATTTTTCTTGTACCCCAATAGTATCAGTGACATCGAATGTGAGTAGAGCCAGGTTTCGAAACATGGGTCCTAGAAGTATGATACCTAGATGGATTTTAAGGATGTCTTTTGTTCCAATGGTATTATCCATGTATTCTGGAATAGACCTGAGCCTTCGAAAGTAGTAGCTACTACTTCTTCGTCACCGTCTCATCTATCCTCTTCTCAAAAGAGAAAGCATTGATGGCGTAATGGAAAAAAAATTACCACGCCAATGTCGTCGTCATCCCCATACTATTAGTCACATCAAGCAGCTAGAGATGTAGATCCCACACCAGAATCCATCCAATGGTAGATGTTTTTTCAAGTGACAGTCCAGGGTACACCTCAGTTAAGACCATGATGTTGTCAAACCCCTGCATGATTCCCAGTGACGAGGACGGCCATATGTATCTTCCCAACACCCCTAGGTGACAAAAGCGTCATCAGAGCTGTGAAAATATGGGTCATCGGAGTTCCTCAGTCAGTACTTCCATCCAGGTTGTTCATTCCACCAAAACTAGACAGTAGGCCCATCCTAGAGCTCAGCAAACACAAACTTCTCATATGAGGTTATCAGGTTTTCTTTCGCCACCGTTTGTGCTACTGGATCAGGTAGAGCTACCTCGACCATGCTGTAGATAGACACGATCCATTATAGACCAGTCTAAGTCATCTAGAACTCATCTTGTAGTCACCTCATATGCTTCGACTAGTATGAAATTGGACATTCCCAGCAACAGTCAGTCGTTGGTCTGGCTAGTAGGGCCTTCCATACCTCCGGTCAAAAAGCGACCTCTTGTAGGCAGACGCTCACACCTGAAATGAAAGTATGATGTCCTCAAACATGATTCCATTTTTTAAGCAAGGTTATCTATGCTTGAATCTTTTTTCCTTCCAGAATATATGTGTGAAGACCTTGCTGGGGCATTAAGAAGCCCCCTCCAGTTTGAGAGGGAGGTACCAGCGTCAGAACCCTTCAATGGTGTGGTAGTCGAGAATTCTAAATGTGAGGCCCTTATTTATTTCTCTATAGATGATTTAGGTTCTCCTATATAGTGGAACATACTATAACTATAAATCACCATCAATTTTAATGGCATGGAGGTTTGTCGGTGTCTTGTCGACCCATCCTTTGAGATCAACCTAATCTTGACACGAACATTGTGAAAACTGGGGTTGTTAAAGGATGATATGAGTCCCTATTACTTGAAAATTCCATGTTAAGATTGGGCAGAATAGACACTGGTGGGAAATATCCGCCTAAAGTCCCTTTTCAGTGGACTAGTTGGAAGCACCGAATTCATTGTGGTATGTCACGATACTGCCTACAATGCATTAATGGGAGGTGATGGCTCTACCTGCATGCAGCGGTCCCTTAATCATATCACCTATGGCTTACTTTCTCCATTAACGGTCATGTGGGAATAAAAAAAGGGGATGCATCTCCCTTTGCCTCTTGTGATGCCCGCTACCTAGATTCCCACTATTATAAGGTCAAGGACAAGACGATCAAGGCTAATGAGGTCGAACATGCGACAGATGCGACCAACCCCTGGACAGACTAGGATGATGCCTACATCATTCTAATCCATCGATTAGAGTCTATGACCCCCAATATGGGACAATTCTTTGTTGTTTTGGGAATGAGGGGGAAGTACATTCCCAAATCTGTGCAACACAGGAAGATCACCTTGTATTCTTATTGGAATCAACCCTTGGTGATCTTGGAGACAGCGACTCCCATAAAGTATTGGGATTTTTCCCTTATAGAAATGACGATACGACATACTTTATTGATTTTTTGGGCTGGGATTATCCTTCTCAAGCCGAAGTGTGACTATTTATTTTATATGATCAAACATTTCCCCTTGGGCCGAGACCAAATGGAATCAGATAAACAACATTAATTTCCATGGTTTTTGTAGAACAGGTGTCATCGATGTAGTATCTACCACTGCTCAGGCTGGTACCAATCTTCCATCGGGATATGTTGACTCAGTGGAGACTCCTCCCGCTGTGGACCCCTCCTCTATAAGTGAATAAGTGGACTTTTAGGATGATCCACCTTCCATCAAAGATGGTGTCTCTACCACAGTTGATGAACTGTTGCAGTTAAATCTCAGTGGAAAGACATATCTGAAAACTATAATGATTAGTACTTCTCTACATCTCATGGATCTACAAAAATACATGGTCTTCTTGAAGAACCACTGTGATTTATTATCCTGGAGTTATAACAAGATGCTATGGATAGATCCTCAGGTACCAATCCACAAATTTGGTCTCCCAGAAAATCAGCACTGATTTAAGAAGCCTCCCCAAATGATAAACCCTTATCATGTTTCCATGGTCAATGTCGAAGTTGATATGCTCATCAAATCAAATTTCATTACAAAGGTCCATTACCCCAAATGGATAGCCAATATAGTGTCAGTCAGGAAGAAGATTATATAGATTAGATTCTAAATCTACATCCTATATCCCATCCATCATTGTCTGAAGAAAGATTTTCCCCTTCCTATAACGAAATTGATGATCGACGCTAAAACTGGGTTCCAGGACCTCTCTTTAATGAATGAGTACTACAACTATTATCAAATCGGAAGGGATCCAATGTATTAGAAATGTACAGTATTTAGGGAAATATAAGGAATTTTTTTAACACATAATTCCCTTTGCTATAAAAAAATTCATGTTCCACCTATCAAAATTTCATGAATTTCATATTTAAGCTAATCCTTGAGAAATTGGTGGACTACATTGTGGACGATCTGGTGGTCAAATATTGCCAGAGTCAATACCATCTCAAAGACCTTGAGAATGTGTTCGTCTTCCTCCATTCTCACCACTTGAAGATGAATCCACTGAAGTGTTCCTTTAGTGTCACTGCTGGAATGTTTCTCATCATCTTTATCAGATACTGGGGAATGGAAATCATCCTATAGAGGATCTAGGTCCTCATCCATATATCTCCCCCAAAACACTCCTTGGTCCTTCGAGGTTTCCAAGGACACTTGGCCTACATATTCATATTCATTTATAATTTTTTCGGAAAGTGTAATCCCTTTTCTAGGATCATGGAGAAAGGCATTTTTTATTTGTGAGACGAAGAATGTCAGATAGATTTAGAGGATATCAGGTGGTATCTACTATAGACTCTGGTCACGATGCCACTCATTTCCGGAAAGCCACTAGTCCTTTATGTGACTTCCATAGAATGATCCCTTGGTGCCCTTCTCACCCATAAGAACAATGAGGGAACTCAGAATAGTCTCTAAAATATCAGACCCATGCTCCTCAATACGGATACCAGATACTCTATTATTGAGAAAAGCTACATCACACCGGTATTCATAGTATAGAAGTTATGCCATTACATGCAGCACCATGAGGTACCACTGGTGTCATGATTAGATCAACTAAACTACATGCTGATCTGACCCATGTTGACATGTCATCTTGATTGTTGGGTGGTGATTCTCTAGCAGTTCCACATCAGGTTTTTCCATATAAGGCTATCAAGGGGCATGCGTTGGTGGATTTCCTTTCCTCCCATCAAGTTCCTGTAGACTAGTTTATGGACCTTGATTTTCTTGGTGAGGCAGTCCTCTCAATAGATGATGCTATCCCATTTTGGCCAATGCACTTTGATGGTGCTTCCCAGATCTCTACCAAAAAAGGCTCAATGATCCCAAACTCAACACAGTAGGCCTGGGTATCATCTTCATCACTATTGTAGAAGAAATTCTTCCCTATTCATTCCTATTTTAGATGGTTTGTACCAACAATGAGAGAGAGTACTGGGCTCTCCTCACTGGAAACAAGCTAGCCCTCGAGATCGGTGTTCCCCACTTTCATGTGAAAGGAGACTCTGAACTAGTCATCAAACAAATCCACAGTGACTATGTATTCAAAAATCCAGAACACATCACATTGTAGGAATTCACCCTCGAGGTGATGGCCTCATTACCATCTTGTCCAGATGTTACCCATGTCCCTCGATCCCAGAACGGTCGAGCTGACACCTTTCCTAGCCAAGCTACATCTTTTTCAAAGCCTTTTCAAGATGATTTCATTAACCATGTGTCACAAAAGAGATTCATCACCCACATCACTCCGGAAAATTATGATATCCAACAAGTAATCCATTTTACTGTGGGCACCTCCACGTCAGGACCCCCAGGTGCCCCTAACGCAGTGTTGGAAGTAACCCATGACTGGAGGACACCCTTTATTTAGTATCTTTAGAATGATAATCCCCCGACATATCGGGCCGAGATCAAGCGAATCAGATGATGTGCATTAATGGTTACCCTTTAGAGAGGGCCCAATCTTGAGAATATTCTCTATAAGCATGGGTTTGATGGGGAACTCCTCTATAGATTTCATGGAATTTATATTTCTATAGTCATGTAGGAGGTTCTTAATGATTCTTATGGGGCTCATCATACTGGTCCAAGTCTATCTGACCAGATCCATAGATTGGTTTATTTTTGGACCCCCATGATCCATGACTGCATCTAGTTTTCCAAGAGGTGTCATCCGTGCCAAATTCATTCCAGCTTTCTGTATCATCTTCTAGAGCCTCTCCACACTACCAAGTAGTCTTGGACCTTTTTGGTTTGTGGACTGAATTTTTTGGGACTATATCCACCAGTGACGTCTCACCAGTTCCGGTTCATCTTGATAGCTATGGAGTTCTTTTCCAAGTGGACAGAATCGGTTCCACTCAAGGAATTCTAGGCCCCTTCTCCCATTAACTTTGTGAGCTCCAATATCATCTACTAGTTTGGAGTGCCTCTCGTCATCCTCGCCGATAAAACACCAAATTCTAGGTAGCTGAGTTGATGAAATTGTATGCCAAGCACAATATCAATTCTAATAATACCTTCAGCTATCACGCTCAACAAAATGGGAAGATCATGGAATTCAAAAAAAACCTCTCTAACATCCTAGAAATAATGGTTGGTCAGAATAAGAATATTTGGATTTGACAAGATCCATAATACCCTATGGGATTATCATAAGATGACTCGTAATGCCACATAGGTAACCCCATACTCCCTGGTGTACTGACTGAAGTTGTCGTGCTCATAGAGATTTAGTTTCCTTCATTACACATAGCTATCTATGTTCAGAGAGCTCCAAATAAGGTATTAGATATATATCTGGCTAAATTGGAAGCACAAGATTATAATAGGCTTCACGCCCTACACAAATTGGAAAGGCATCAGAACAAGATAGCTAGAGCCTTCAAAAAGAATGTTTGCCTCCTCTATTTTTTTCAAGGTGACTTGGTGTTGTCCTTGAGAACACTAATGATACATAGACAAAAACCACCCAAATTGGAGCCTAAATGGGAAGGACCCTACATCCTTCAATAGTTTTACAAAAATGGGGCATACTCTCTAGTGATCTTGGATGGTGAGTGTATAACTCCTCCCCCCATTTCCAAATTCCACATGAAATACTTTGCTAGAGCACTATGGTCCTACATGACATTAAAATGTATGTCATCTCACATGACATTAAACTATAGATGGTCCCATATGACCTTAAACTATTCCACATCTATTTTCCATGAAGATAAACTGCACAACACCTCTATGAACTATGTATGTCTTGATTACCATCTTCATGGGATACGTTGAAATGCTTGGACGCTTCGTCTTGAAGCCCAACCCCATCTTTTCTATTTCACTACCCCCATGGTGTAGTTCTATCGAAGGATATATCATAGTCTAGTGTAGTATTAATTGGCCCCATTGGTTCCAGGTTTACAATGACTTCCCCATGTTCCCCTCTAGTTATTCAATAATCCACCATCCTCACCGCATGACGTTAAACTACATGGCCTTTTAGAACTATGTATAGCTTGATTCATATCTTCATGGGATACGTAGGAACACCCTGATATTTTTGATCACGTGACCAACCCCATCATTCAATATCAACCCCTTTGTTCTGGCCCCTCCACCCAGATACCTCCCAAAATTCAAGACACAGTGTGGGATTATGTCCTCATTTCAGAGTAGGTTTATCATTACAACACCATGTGTTGCCCTTATTGGAATTCATCACCCATCATCATCCTCACCACAAGATGATAAGCTGTGAGATGGTTGGAACTTCCAAGCCTTATGTCCCTCAACCTTTTTGGACCTTGGTCTATGTCCTCACTTAGGATTATATAGTATGGTATGGCCTTATGTCTTCATTTAGGTCAGGTTACATTCCATACAATACACATTCCTCAACGAGATACCTTACTCTTATCAGTATCCTTTCAACATTATGTCAAACTGCACAACACTCAAGAACTATGTACGGCTTGATTACCATCATCATGGGATACATAAAACCTCTCAGACATTTAGTCTTTGGGATCAGACTTGGCTCTTATAAATCTCATCATCAGCCAAGCCCCTAGGGATGATTTCTTCTATGAGAGGGGTATGTGGAGTGGTATGGGCTTATGTCCCCATTCATTTCGGGTTTGTAAAAACCACACCATGTACCTCTTCCACCTGATATTCCTTTGCTCCTATGTCCTACACTCATCTTTTCGAGTCGGCTTCTCTTAATTTGGTCCCCTCGACCATCTGTGGTGGTTCATCAATGTGCCTAGGAGTACTTCGGTTTAAGACCTATTGTGTCAGATTTTACCATGACATACTCTCACCCATTCTTCAGGCTTTTTGACCCCTTCATTTGGGCTTTCATCATCTTTCACATATGAATGGACCCCCAAATCTAAAGAATGCTCATCCCAAGGGTTCTCCTACCATTTCAATCCAACATCCCCAAGGGTATCGAATGACAAATTGATTCAAATTCATCACTGATAATTTGGTCAGTGGTTAATGCACATTTCTTGTTCCTGTTTCAGGTCACAAAATATGGATACTGTGTTTTGAACACAGTCAACAATTATCCTCCATAGTCATGTCAGCCCAATCACGCCATAAATATCGGTTGCATGATTCACATTATTTTCCCCCCATCACGTCAAAGTAGACTTTTAGAACACTTTCCACTATCCCTCAGTGTGTATTTGAACATTATGAAGACAATGCTGTGGTAATCATCATTCGGCGCTCCGCACCAATTTCCCCATTACGTGTATTCCATGTGTTGCGAATTCTTATTCCTCCCATGTTTCCCACACCAAGTATGACTCATGTGGGATTAGGGATCAGATCGAGGTCTTCGTTTTCCTGGAATAGATTCGCCTCCCCATGTTCCATGATCTAAGACATTAAACTATGATCTCCTTGTAAATCCACTCCATAAGGAATAAGAATCATAACCCTTGGAACAACCTATATCATTATTCCCATGCTCATGGGATATGTAGGAAGGCCCAGACATCTCAACTTTGGGTCCAGCTCAAGTTCCACTTATTATCTATTCTGTTCATCATTTTAGGCCACAAATCATATAGGATTTTATGGTATGTTGTGTGCATGATTATTTACTCATTCACGTCGTGATTGAAATAGCGACATCACATACTCCCTTTATAGGAGCTAGTCCCTCCTACCTCTCGTCCCACATGATGTTAAGCTGCATGGCCTATTTTGAACTGCACATGGCTTGATTCTCATCCTCATGGGTTATGTAGGAAAACCTAGATGCTTCATCCATAAGTACATCTCCATATTCTTTGACCTTTTCTAGCCCCACATCCCCTGGTTTCTTCCCCATAATTGTGCGTGGTGTGGTGTGTACCTTGTCTTCATTCACGTTGAGTATGCTTTATCATTCCATGCACATTCCCCTTAAAAACCTCATTCATTATATATTATTCCAATCCATTTGACGTCAAACTATGCCGCATGGTCCCACATGACATTAAAGTGTTGCATATTTAAACAAAAATGTCAAAATGTATGGTTGGTCCTATTATACAACCCAAAACTAATATATTATCATTCTGGTTGAACGATGAAAAAGACAATGCATTGTGATGTCCTCACATAGTGGGGGGGGGGGACATCATGTTGGGTATTGGCCATACACAATACCATTTTCCAATTCTTACATGTGTCTTGATTCCTATAGCGACACTATGAATCTCTGTCCAAGGTTTATTGCTTAAAAAACACATTTATCCTAAAAGAGAAAGAAGATCTATCAAATGCCACTTATTTTGGTAAATGGATCATACCCGCATGACCTTATCATCCCTACCACTTGTACTTTACCATTACATATCCATCACTATGAATGGATTCATTCCCATACCCATGGGGTACGTTGGAACACCCACACGTGTTTCCTAAGGCCCATCCTAACATTCATTTTCAGTCCCTTGACCTAAGACCTCCCCAAGGAACACATAGTGATATGGACTCTATTTCATCATTCATGTTGGGTTTTATAATTACCTCACCATGTGTCTCCCTCATTCCTTACCATCTCTAGTATGAGATCTAAGACACTAAACTAATATCTCCTTCCACTTCCTTTCATCAAGGCATAAAGTAAGCATTCCAAGAACTATGTGTGGATTGATTCCCATCCTTATGGGATACGTAGGAAGGCCCAGACATTCCGACTTCGGGTCCAGTCCAAGGAATCTGAAATCTTGTTACCCCCTCTTCCTCATCCCCTATTCCCAAATTCATTCATGAACATTTGGTGTGAGGAGTGCCTCTTGGGGGTCTAGTTCACATCAGGATATAAACCATGCCCCACCTCCCCATTCTGGGAAACAATGTAACTATTTCTATACCATGAATATGTATAGGATTACCTATATTAATTATAGGATGTGCCATTTTCCTCACTAGAGTGGGTTCCCTATACAAGCATTAGACTCCGACCACACCATTATTTGAACAATATTTAGAATGTTTCTCATCCTTATGGGATACATAGTGATGCCCAACATTTTGCCTCTGGCCCAGCCTCAGGGTCACTAACACTTCTGGCCCCCCCAACCCAATTATGGTCTAAGAATCATGGCCTTTAAACTATGTGAATCATCCATACTGAATGAATCTAAAATACATGTATATCTTCCATGAGGAATTGTATGTCCTCATCAGGGAGGTCCTGTTTTAGAGAATGTTTGATCTCTGATCAGACTGATGCAGCCATCTAATGTGCATTCACTACAGTGGTATAATTTCAAGAGTGTTGGACTTCAATTGAAAAACCAATCACTCCACCCTCCATTCTTTTCATTCTATTTCTTTGGATCCTCATCATATTTCATTTCTAGAAGAACCCCATAACAATATGGATGCTCGGCCTATGGCTCACCTACTATTTTGACCCAATGTTTTTGAGGACTGATGGATAACATTTTGACTCGTGCACCATGTTTCGAACATGGTCAATGGTTGGACCTCGTTTGGTATCCCGATTTTAGGTTATCAAAATAGAGGTATTGTGTTTCAAACATGATCAATAGTTATACTTAATTGTTAAGCCACCCCCAACAACATTCCAAATTTTGGGTACCATGATTAACACTATCCATTTCCCTATGTTTGGACTTATTCTATCATCCCTAGAATTTCCCCATTCGTGCACTAGAGAACATTAGGGAAATGATAATTTGACTATTCTGGGGACGTTGTTCAGCAGTAAGGCCTCCACCTTTCTTCCCGAAATCCTAGATTGGTCACATACACCTCACATGCCCAGTGATTGGATAGCACTCCCATATTCAAACAATGTAACGATGTGACCATCCCTTGTTTCTCACATCGGGCACAACCCACGTGAGCTTAGTGGTGGATTTATAATTATTTCATGATTTTTGTAGGAATGCATTAAAATAATCAATAAATTATTTCATCCATACACGCAGTTTGGAATAAAAAAGAGGATATATGTTTATGTGCTCACCAAAAACAGGGCCTTTATGGATCATCATCTTTGATGGACTGCTCCAGTGTTGCCACATTCTGGCTTGTGGCCTCCAGGATTGATTCTCGCTCTCTATGATCCTTCTCTTCATTAGTGACTATAGAGCATAACACATTGTCCCTTGCTTCTATTTTCACTTGTTCATCCTGGAGCTCAATCATTTGGTGTCCCTCCGACACTACCTTCCCCTGGGTGTCAGCCAGTTGGGACCTCAAATTTTCAATGATTTCAGAGAAGGTTGTGATGAATTCCCTCATTTCATTGGCTTTCGATTCAAGGTGTCAGACATCTTTCTAAGATCTAAGGGATTCATGAGTATTCAATGACTACTTTTGGCCTTAGGAAATGTTGAAGTGTTGGTTGTTCACCTATATTTTCTCATCCATGTTATTGGGGATCCTTATATGAAGATGGTGAGTGTGCACCCCCCCCCCCAAAGCAGTGAATGTGTAGCCAAGTGAGAAGTGAGTCCATATAGAATAGATATTTTGTTTGTGACTAGAAAATAAAATATATGATGCCCTTCCACACCTTGCGCTGCATCATGTGGCTCTCCTCAGTCACGTCTTGGTCAGAATCATCTATCTCCTCAGTGTCAGCAGGTCTATGCTCTGGAAAGGAAACCAAGAGTTCGGTAAAAGGGTCCCCTTTTAGAATTCATTCATTTTCAGTAGCTTCACCCATGCCAACCTGGATCTCTACCCCGGTAGCATTATGACCCATGACTGTAGCCTCCAGCTCTATGGGTACTATGGTGGGGTTAGCTCGAATGGTTGGGTCTATAGTAGCTGGTTTAATAACCGGCATGGCTTCTACAAATGTTCCTCATTAAATGTCTTGTCATGATTCCAACCATTCAATTATTGTAATGGGAATTGATATCTTAGTCATTATAGATTCTAAATAAAAGCTAATATCTAGCAAGAATAAATACTTACAAGATCCAAGTGCGGTAGCATCCAGTGCATGTGTCATGTTATGAGTTTCCCTGACAGGAGATCCCTTAGCACTTGTAATCTCAATCCTAGGTGTTGTTTCTTCTTGAATAGATGGAATGAGAGGGATATCATAGGCCTCCATTCCGCCACATTTTTTATGGCTCAACATCGCACATTCTAACCATACCCGGTTCCCCACCTTGCACAATTTCGTGGACAGGTTCCTAACAAGGTCCTCCTGCCTCCATGGGCATTTCATAACCCCCTACGGGGAAGGATTCTTAGATGCCATCATCCACATTTTTTTAAATAAGATGAAATTTAGATGATAGGTTATGATCGTGAGAATGTAAAGGCTAGCTAAGACAAGGGTTAAACTCACCGCAAGATGCTCGGCCAGTTCTGTGTGAGATCCTACATCCTCACCCCTCTCACAGGGGCTTCAATGTTGAGAAGTTGTTTCTAAAGGTCCTTCCCAACTGATACCATCAACCTATTCCTCCACTTAATCTTTTTAGCACCCCATGATTTCATAGTATGTTATCTCATTAAATTAATTCAATAGCTTACACTATACATAACATCGAGTTCAAGAAAATCACGACCATCCAAACTAGACATTTAAAAAGATGTTAAGTACAGTATTAACCACATATTAAAAAATATATATATATATCCTATATAATTTTAACATTCATATTTTTTGTTTCTTATACATAATATAAGGACAAAATCATCTTTTCAAATATAATCAGTTTTTATAAAAAAAATGTCGGTTTTCAGCCTTTTAATTGAAAACCCTTTTAATTCCAATATTTGAAAATTTTATATATTAAATTTTATGAAATTAAATATTTATTTAGAAGTGGGACAAAAATAATTAATTAGGATAAAATTTTTGTACTTTTCAGATAATGTTCACATTTTGATGAATAGTGAAGAATACAAAATTTTAATTAAAAATATTTTTTTTAATCAAAATAATTTATATTTTTAAATTATATATTTTACTGGTTTTAAAGAATCATTAGATTATAATTTTTATCATTGAATATATTTTAGTAAATTTTAAGTAATTTTTCTTTTAAATTGGACATAAACACATGTCAATCATTTTATAGTTTTTACTTCTTAAAAAACTGCTTTCTGGTTTTGACGACGAGAATTATTTTTAAATTAATTAATGAAACATATATGTTTTAAATTAAGAAATATAGAAATCATTTTTTGAATATGGAATATCAAAATTATCTTAGATTGAATTTTCGGTATTTTTCTAATAACATTCAATTTTTCGTGAATAGTGAAAACACAACTTTATAGTTTAAAACTGAAATTTTATTTAAATAATTTATATTTTTATTTAAATTTATTTTAAATACTAAATAAATACATAATACCTATATTATTAAAATTTCATTTATTGGACTCATTTTATATTAAGATTAGATATATCAAATTTTATTAAACTATTTAATGTCTTTTACCCACCTTATAGGAATATTTGAACATTTGCATAAAACATAAATTTAACGCTTATGTGAATTGAATTTAAAAAATCTGAGAGACATAGTTCATATCATTAAGTAAAATGTGGTTCAATATGAGGAAAATAATTTTTGTTGAATTGTAGCTTTTTAAATGTATTTACCACAGTTAAAAGTAAATGTGGTAAATAAAAGTAAAAATGATATTATTATTAAGCCAACACATGTCTTAATTATATTTTATAAGTGTATATAGACAAAAATCAACCTTACGAATAAAATATGATAATTTTTTATCCACTTGGATATGATTAGGACATTTATTATTATTATATTTAAATAAGAAAAAAATTGATAAATTCAAATTTAAATAACTAATTATTTTTAATATGGGGATATACACAAGATAAATTTGATTATAAATATTAAATAGAAAGATAAAAGTATTTCATACTCCATGGTATTTTATATATTATTTTTAGATATTTAATACTTAAATTTAGTTTTGACACAATGATGACGATGTAATTACCTTATTAATGAAAGACTAAACTAATTGATTTTATAAATATTAAAATAAATTTTAATTGAGAATTTTGATGCATTCCATGAATTTTATAGGTTAATATGACATGTTATGTTTTATTTAATGAATATGGATTGAAGTTATCACGTTGTTATGACTTTTAGACAAACCAAATACTAAATATTGTCAAAATTGACATAAATGAGTTCTTTAAAAAATTGTATTTTATTAAATTATATAATATTCCTAAAAAAGATTTGAAAAAGGACATAAATAATCTTATATATTTCAATAATTTACCACTTGAGGTTCTCTAGTCATTTTATAGTTAGTTTACAGATCATGTAATATAACAATAGAAGAAGGCAGGGTAAATGTTAAACTATTTAACTAATGGTTAAATCTAAAAGATAAGGTTACTATGGTGACATATGTTTGTCTAAACCCTATTGGTTGAGAGTATTTAGAATCATCCCCACCGTATCCTCAAAATAATTCCATTTGGATCCATATGAAACAGAAAGTCATTTTTTAATAAATTAATATATAAAGCTTTTCCTAAAGTGCACATCCCCTTTCTTATAAAAGGGTACTTCCACTTCTCTCAAATTCACACCTCCAAAGCCATTTGGATCGGCCATAACCTACTAAAATATCCTCCCAAATAATATCAATTCAACCTAGAATCCATAAATTGATCATAAAACCAACCTATGGAGCCCTTCAGATCTAATGAAAAGGAATAACCTGGAGAAGAGGTAATTACATCATCACCTCTTTCAATGTTCTTTTCTTCTTCCACTTCCACTTTCATTTTTGTTTCAATACAAAAATAGTAACTCGAAAACCTTATACATAATTTTATATTATTATAATTATGGTACTACCAAATTCAATATTCTATCCATCATATGAATGACAAAGTCTCCATATATGCGTACGTACGGCTTACTGTCTTCACGTCATGGTGTAGTTTGTTATTCAACAATACATTATTTGGATGAGTATAATAATGAGTATAATTAATTTAAATAATGGGTATAAAATTTTAATGATTCTTTATATATAATATATCATCCAATTAAACACTATTTTACCATTGATAATATGATAATGTCGCTCATGCGTACGTACAACTTATCGTCTCCACGACCCAATGAGATTCATCTTCAACGATCACAATTCAAGATATTATATATATATATATATTGATTAAGAATGAGATATATGAAATAATATTTTTAATGGAATAATATATATTTAAGAAGATAAAGATATGTCATTTACTTAGTTCCATACTATACGATAAGAAAACAGAAACAATGTTCATGCATACGTACGAACTATCGTCGCCATGAATGGTTTTTTTATTTCAAATATATATCAGTAATAAATATTTATATTCTAAATATATATGATATATAAATCTTGTTTTATATTCTAGAATTATGTAAATCATGATTTATGTGATAAGATAAAGAATAACAAGTTAAAAGACGTAGGATAATGAAATCGATTATTACCCGAAATGTTATTTTGACATAGAAATTATTTTTAAATAGGTAGTATAAAGAAATAAATGAATCATATATGATATAATAAATATGAATATAGATCTTTTATAATTTAATAACATATTTTGGTCATTATACAGGAGGTTAAACGTACCCTCGACAAATTGAAAGTATATGGTAAGGGATAATTACTTAATCTCATTATTATCCGAGTTTGTTTATCTGTAAGTTTTTATTGGGAAATATTTATTATCCATTTCCATGTTTCATAAAGTAGTTCTCAAAAGGATTCTTTTGAAGATAATCTTTAACTAAAACATCATTTTAAATGGTTTAAATATTTATTAATCTAAATCCTTTTCATTAATGTCCATGTTTTCAAAATGATTTTAAAGATTTTTTATAAGGACATGAATTATATAAAATGATAATTCCATTCAAAATAATCAAATTGTCAAGGGAAACATTAATTAAAAAATTAATTTTAAATGTCTTATTTCTAAATTGTTTGACTCTCAAATGATTTCATGAAAAAAGTAAATATCTCTCAAAGAGTTTTACTGATCATTTTCAAAACTGTCAACATCTTTTACTTGATATTATTATTGATTCAAGTTTAGTTTTTATAATAAAATATTCTATATTCTATTAAATGAATTATGATATGTATGACTATGGATGTGCTATTTTTATACCATTCATGGTTTATGTTTGAAGTATTGACATTTCTTATGATATTTTTAATATGAATGTTTATGTTATGTTTCACCCATTTCATATGAGGATTGCATTAGACCTAGTAAGTGATGGGTGGGGCCTACTATATCCTCTCTATGCATTGGTAGGTATCATGAGACAAATTAGTTTTTTTGAAAAATGGCCTTGAGAAATTTTTTAACTCATGGAACGAGGCCTTGACTATGTGGTTTTGATGTCTAACATTATGTATTCCCTCATTATTAGATTAGTAATTAAATATTATTATTCAACTAGTATAATTTCCATGTGCATGTTTATATTGTAATATTTCATTTATCTTTTCCATAATATATTCATGTTTATGATTAAAATGCCGTTTTTTATTCCACATCTTACCTTAAATGTTTATAGATTCGGCTAAATTACTTACCCTTACATAGCATCTGAGCCCACCCATTTCATAGGTTTTGTTGTATTAGGATTTAAAGAAGTGTATTATGATTGATATGCAGGGTTAAGATTGGGGAATAATGGAATTTAAAAGGATTTTTTATGTTGCCTATTATGTTTGAATGTGTAATGTTACCTTCATGTATGTATTCTATTTTCCAATACTTCTAAATTGATCAGTCCTTCGAGACATGATTACTTGTAATAATTCCAATTTATTAAAATAATGCACTGCCTCTGGGTAACTGGGGTTTGGGTGTTACAATTTTCATCATCATCTTCTTCCTCCCATTCCAAGCCCTCTTCTTCTGCCTTTGTATCCTCGTCTTCAGATGGAAGATTTTCTGGGTCGTGTTCCTAGTCGAGAATCACTTTCCACAGGAGGTTCGGCTTTTCATATTTCCCTCATTGGCATGCATTCATATCTATGGATGTCATGTATGTGTGACGACAATGAAAATTTTCCCTATCCACCACCTGGATGCTCCCTATGTCTGGCTGGTCGAGCATCGTACGCACTAGCCTCTTCCACATATCGTCAGTGGACATAGACTCTTGAAGCATACTGCAAAAAGAAAATAGTTATGGGAAGATAACATCAATAGTTGGTTATAGGAGGAGCCTGATCTTCTTTCCAAGAAGATCCATAGTTGGCCCATGAGGTCGCCCGTGGGACCACCCCTCCTCAAAATGTGGAGGCACATTCTCGGCTTATGATGCTCCTTTCGATGATATAACATCTTGTGTCAGGATAACCACATATATTATTCTTTTTATCAACAATCTCATGGAACTTCATCTACCTCCCCTCTCCTCAGTCTCCGCACTAGCCTCCTTGATTTTCCAGATACATTTCTATAAAATCACCTCAGTATACTTTTTTTCCAATTTTCGACATATTCTGCTGATAGGCCGACACTAAAATTGGTGGGGGAGAGCTATGTCATTGACTAGGCCTATAGTGGTGAACATGAGCCATAATAGGTGAATAATGAAGGGATGTCACTCTTCTTGAACCTCTATATAAACATTGTTTGGCATTCACGACATGCACCCATACTTCCTGGTGAATCTGGTTGGCACATATGGTTCGAAAATGATTTTTCCATCAATCCAGGCTACCAACACACTGACCCTGATGCTTTGCAGATAGTCCCTCTCATCCAATGGGCCTTGAACGTTATCTACCATCCTAACAACTAGAGTTTGGTATGAGTGAAAGTAGAAATGGGTATGGCTTCCAATCTTGAGCTTGATCCCCTCTTATCTAAGCATCAGTGGTGAATTCCAGCCATGTTCAAGAGGTATGGCCACATTCCAGCACTTGTAGGGAGAATAGTGTTTATAATGTCGTACACCCCGCTGTGGGATGTGACCCGAACATATGGAATATGGAATGGTCCACATATCCTTATGAGCATACTTCCCCTTGATATGCACCGCATATTTATGTTTAGCCTAGCTAATACAGGACCCCCTAGTTAACCTTGTTCTTCACCTCCATGATCCTGACCATCACTAATGTCTCTCAAGAAACCAACATCCTCGTATCCCTCACTAGAAATATCCACCTTCTCAACAATGCAGCAAGAAACCTGGAATATTGAACATTTGGGTCCTGAATTTAATTTATACTGATATCAAATAATCGATACTCTCATGCCTCCAGGACCCTCAGGTATGATCACAATTTTCCCCATTAAGATGTGTTTAGGAATTGTTTCCCTCTCCCTTGCATCTTTATAGCCTTATCCTGTGTCATGAAAAGACTATACCATCCTAGTTAAGATATTTCCTTCCGAACATATTCTATTTTTAGAACCTCCTTAGCGAGCTCCAGTAGATGCCATGTCAGGATGGGGGTGCAGATATTATCCCCCAGACATTCTTTGTTTAGATGAATTTGTCATACTGGTACCCCTATGAGGGTATTCCCCCAATACAGTGGACTTCCCACATATTTATTCCTGCCTCCCCATGGAGGAGGTGGAAGGTGTTGGTTTAAAGAGACCAATAACTGAACAATTATGGTACTAGGTCCTAATACTTGTAGAAGAGAAATTAGGAAATCCAAATAGCTTCGAAGAGCCCAATAGATCGTAGCTATGGCCCAAATTCCTCGCATTTAGGACATACCCAGTACACCCATGCCCATTAACTTGTAAGGTTAACTTTAGACCTGAAATACAACGCCTTCCAAACCTTCATCTCATCGGTAATACTACTTCACAAGGTTCTTGTATAATGAGCTGACGATTCCTCGGGGACCGTGTCACTCCCTATGATGGTCCTGGTATTTGGTTTCAGGATTTATATGGCTATGTTTTACATTTACCTGGTAGGATGGCCGTTTTTCGAAATGATGAATTTTGGTAGACTATCCTCACGGGTCACCCATGACCGCGGCGTATCAGTTTTGAAGACAGGTATCAGAACCTTCTCTAAAATTATGAACATCCATATCAGCAATTAATCACTTGTGACATAATATTTTGGTTCTTGTGTAAGCATTCCAAAAATAATTTGTTTATTATACATTACCCTCCTTGAATGAAGAATCAAGGGGTTTGAAGTTACCTGAGTCCTCCTTGCCGCAGCATTAACCCCCCTCACATGTCAATTTGTTGGGCATAAATGTTTTTGTAAAGAAATCCAGAAATCCAAAGGGATGTGCACGGAAGAATGAAGATTCAACATGAAAAATAGCTGGTGGTGTGAAAGAATGTCGTTCTACATGAAAATGTGGGGTTGCATGAAAGATACTGGAAAGCACGCAGAACGCGGAGTCAACTGCGGAAACTTGCACGTGGATTGGGAGCATTTTTGTGCATGAGAAAAATGCACATGTTATATGAAAAATGTAAATATAGGGACCAAGTGGGGGACCTCAATGTATTTATAGGTGTGAACCCTTTTTTCTATGTGCACGAAAGAGGTTTACAACCCCAAATTCCTTTTTGGCTCACACCGCATGGGTGCTTCCATACTTTTCTGTGTGACCCTCAAAATATGACCTCCGGGTCCCCCTTCATCAATGATTCTGAGGGGGGAATTTGTTGACACTGAATTTCAGATAGGGACAGGATTGGGAAAAGACAAAACAAAAAAGGCATTTGGAGGGTGAGAAGAATATTCCCCAACCTGAGAGGTAGTTGCACGCATGAATTAGGGGATGCACGCAGGAGTTACTCCGGTACGCAAATGATTGTACACCCAATGTGATGTCTATTGTAGGATTCTCTGACGAACCACCAGAAACAGCCAAAGGTGCTAGAGCGCAAGAGATCAAGAAGGTGTAAAAAACTCCCTCTAGAACTTAACTCATTTTATGACAAATTCCAATTTAGAGATACCCTTTCATGGCAGTGCACTTGAAAAATCAATTAAGGCACGAGAAAAAAGATAGAGCGCATACGCAAGTCACACAGTGTTGCACAAACTCTTCTACGCCCAATGTGGCATCAAACACCACTTTTCACATAGCTCTTGTGCACCACCTCTAGGGGTTTAGGCTATAAATTAAAAAAACCCCTTACCCTTTGGGATGGTTATAGATGACAAAGCAATGCTCTACTATGTGAAAGACACATCTTCTTCGACCATGCAAAAAAACACTATGGACTCAAGGAATTAAACCTTGTGTGACAGGTCTCCCAAGGGTCCTCCTTAGGTTGGGACCTCTTGGGAATTATCATTTTCCATTTACTATTAACCTAAGTTCATTTCGTGCAAAAGATACCACTTGAACAAAAAATTCCATTGCATCAATCCTATTTGGTGTGCATCCATCTTGTTTGTGTGCAGTCACCCCATCTTGCGCATAGATTCCCATCTAGTCTGCGGCCCTCCTTGTGCGCTCCATGTCTCATTTCTACCTTAGGGAACCATGTCTGAACCCATCATACACACAACACATCTGTGTCATGAAACCCTCTCCTATATTACCCACTATGTCCGTATGAAGTGATTTCAATGTCTGTTGTGTGGTGCTCCACATTGTGTTGCTTAGCATTATGCTTCTTCGCATAGGCATGCTAAAGGATATTTCTTATTCATATGGACACACTAATGTGGGACCCTCAGTGAATCACTCCATGACACCCACTCACCATGACATTGTTGATGACTCCCCTTTCCCAAGGGTAGGTGGGTATAATTTATGTATTTCCTAGGGCTGTGGAGTGAACCCACCTCGTCCGAGCTGTAGGAAATTAAACTACAAAGCACCATCATCCTCAACACATGAAGGTACATTTTGACCTCTCCCCATGTTTCTTAAAGGGGTGCCCTGTATAGGACATTCTCCAGGCCCACTGGACTCCACTGGAGTGAAATATTCCTCACATAGAATGAGATCCTCTTTGCAGGAGTGGCGCTGGTCCATGGGGAAGGGAAACCACCATGGTATAAGCCCCTTGCCTTTCTTGTAGGGGGCACCACCCCTTCTCCTCATCTATTCCTAGGTTCCAAGGACTAAGAGGAGAGATAGACACAGGGATTCTCGAAACCCTATTCCTCTCCCCTTGGGATTTTTTTCCACCGATCCTCCATCTAGGAGTAAGTCCCAAACTTCATATCCATGGTATGTGAACCACGTGTAAGTCCCTTTTTCCACATTGTTCCACTACCCACATGTAATCCACATTTCACTTCCCGAAAACCCATCTTTCATGACATGATCATTAGGTCTTTACTGCCTCCTGTTTCTCACACCGAGCATGACTTGCCTGGGTTTAGAGTAAGTATTTACCATGTCATCCTTCTTATCCCACCCTAGAGTGTAAGCCCCAAACCATTCTGAACTACGTGGACATTGATCCTTTCCAAGGAAAGGTATATTGGAAGCCTCCCAATGGTGGAATCCAAAAACCTATTTCTCCCAAACCCCTTCACCATTGGTTCGCCAACCATTCTGAACTACGTGGATATTGATCTTTTCCAAAGAAAGATACGTAGGAAGCATCCCAGAGGATCAATACCAACACCTGTTGGTCCCGGCCCCATTCACGTCGATTAAACGCCACCTCTGAACTACATGGACATTGATCCATTCCCTGGAAAGTTATGTTGGAAGCCTCCCAAAGGTTCAATCCCAACACCTATTGGTCCAGAATCCATTCACGTTGGTTCACTAACCATTCTGAACAATGTGAACTTTGATCCTTTCCATGGCATGATATGTAGGAGGCCTCCCAGACGTTCAACCCCACACTTATCTGTCCCGACCCCTTCACATCAGTTCACCAACCATTCTGTACTATGTGCACTTTGAACATTCTCTATGGTATGGTACGTAGGAATCCTTCTATAGGTTCAATCCCTACACCTATTGGTTCGGACACCATTCACATTGGTTCACCCTCATTCTGCATGATGTTAAACTATAGTACCCCTTTTTTGTCTCATAAGACATCAAACATTATCAATTTGCAGTACGTGGGATTTGATCCTTGTCTCTCAGACATGGCACATAGGAAGCCACCCTAGGGTCCAACCCTGATCAATGATAATCTTTTGTGAACCCCGATCGATGGTAAGCTAATATGAACCGTGATCTATAGTAAGTCATTGTGAACCCCAATCGACGGTAATCCGTTGTGAACCTCGATCGGCGGTAAGCCATTATGAACCCCGATCGATGGTAAGTCGTTGTGAACCCTGATCGATAGTAATCCACTGTGAACTATGAGTGATGGTAAGCCATTGTGAACCCCAATTGATGGTAAGTTTTTGTGAACCCTGAACGAAGGTAATCCATTGTGTTCCCCAAACAATAGTAAGATGTTGTGACTCTAATCAGAGGTAATCCAATGGCACCCCAATCAGAAATAATCCGTTATCAACCCCAACCAGCATCAAGTTTTTGAGTTTCACATTCGATGGTAAGCTGTTGTAGTCCTATTTTTTGGGACCCATAACTCTGGTCCGCCCCTCGAGTATCAGACCATCCTCAGGCTACTAACCACACATAAGCCCCAGCATGTCATTAGGTCATTTTCTTCTGTGTACACCCTAACTCTATTATCCCATCCTGAAATACATGGACATTTATCATTTCCATGGACCGATATATAAAAAGCCTCCATGAGGTACAAGCATATCACTAATGTCTCATCGTTCTATTTTTCTCTCAATACTAAGTGATTTAGGAAGGTCATTCCCCAACATTGGGGTTCCACTTCCTTTGGTTCCTATCCATACGCCCATTCTCACGGGTCTCCTACACAGGTGTCCCATCGCCCCACCGAAAATTGTGGAATTTGATTCTACACTATGAGGATACGTAGGATGTCTCTTCAACGATCACACCCAACACTACCATCACATTTACGATGGTTCCATCTCATACCACCACCACTGCATTCTACTCTCAATCATTTATCCTGATTCTTACCCAGGCTTCTACATCCTTGTGAAATCATGTCATCCACTTTTCTGTTGTTCCCATCTGTAACCGGGTAAGTTACCACACGTTAGACCCATTATTAGTGTTCCCTCTAGAGGGTGCACCCATCTAATCCACTCATACCAGTGTTCTGATCAGTCCAATCCATCTCCTCTAGATGTTAAACATATGACATATTCTATGTTAAACATGAGAATATGAGGAAAACCTCGGAGACATGCCTATGGCATATAATTCCCCGTATTCGACGTGGGATGTATCGGGATTCCATGCCCTCAAGAAGCCCTATAATAATTGGTAAAAACCTATAAGAACTAGTTTTTCAGAATCCATAAATTCCAAAAATGTCCAACCTAACTACTCCCGTGACTGAAGGTTGAAGATCAGATTGGACCTCTTAGAATTTCCTAATTGAAGCAGCATAATTAATAGGCTTCGATGAAGACATTGAACTGGGAAGAGTTTGATGAACAACTTCATAAATATATGAGGGAGTCCCAGACTAGTTAACGACATCCAAGGATGAATCCAAAAAAAGAGGAACCGACATCTCATTACCTCATTTCAATTTAGAGAAAATTTCCTAGAATAAGGAACGAATGTCATCCACCTTTGCAAAGCAGCAATGTGGGGCAATAGCTATGCATCCTCCTCTGAATAACTGATAGATTATCTCCCAGATGAATGCATCGGATAAGATGATTCTTAATGAAACTCCATTTAGGTATATTATATATCATATATACAAATTTCTAAATACAACAACTAAAAGGGTATCTTGAGATAGAAATAAATGATAAAATGTTATTATCGGATAAAAAATCACCCAAATAGAATGATGAATCCTTAGTTTCCTAAGTAATATCATCTTGAATTTTATATCCATATCATCCCACTTACACATTAATTTGATAAGTGTATGAATTAAACCAATAGGAAATTAATGCACAGAATTTACACTCTGGTTGGTAATATATAACCAGACAAAATGGATGTTATCCCTCATTATAACGGGCCAACAAAACTGACGTCAGATGTTATGGTAGGTCTCCATCGACCCTAGATGTACATACAGTTTAGATGAATTAGAGTCTCTCATTAAATCCTACCACATTTAATACATCACCAAAACTCTTTCATGAGATTATATCATATATAAATTATCTATGTACTACCCTTGGACTAAATCATCATCTTCCACTCCTTCACAATGGCCTTAAGAACTAACACTTAGTTAGCCTTTACCCGACCCACTAATGATTTCATGTTAGCTAAAAGTGAACATATCATTGATATATATTCCTGAAATTCATCCAATATCCACTCATCTAACAAAATCAACTAACAAAAATCCTCCAAAAATGGTCTCTCTCTAACCACCTACACATCTAACGTTTTTTTCTGTCAGAATCCACAATTTCATTACCTTTACCCAAAGCATAGTCAATCATGAAGTCAAATTTCTACAAATACTACACCCAATGTATTTACACCATAAATATATCTCACTGAGATAATATTTATTATGAGATCTTATGCACTGTTTAGATGGAAAAACTCTCATTGAAAAGATAATGTCTCTAATACTTTTGACCATATAATATAATGGATTAATCGAAGACATTCATCGGGTCATTGTTTCTCATTTGGTCACATCTAATGTGGCCTAAAGGTGAATACCTTATCTCTATAATTGAAAACAACCCCCAATCCAACACATCATACACCAAATTAGAGTATGTATCCAATCCCTGGATCTAGGAGAATCAATGCTAGAGTTGTAAACACAGTTTTCATCAAAACTAGTAAGACCTCTTAAAATTGATCATACCACCCAAACATCACCCCCTTTTTCCTTAATCTTTGTCATCAGAACAACCAAGTGGTATAAGTCCCCAGTTAAATATATATAATACCCTATAAGCCAAAAGAAAATCCATATATGAAACACATTCATTTGGCATGCCCAATATTTCACAGACTCATCATTCATTTGGTTCACAAAAATTTCCACTTCTGAATTTACATGCCCAAGGAATAACCCCTCTTATATCCTAAATTTTCACTTCAATAGTTTCGAAGAAATAAAATTTTATCAATGTTTACACAATAAAATATCAAGGTTCCTATCTTTCATATCTGAATTCCATTAATATATTATGTTATTTTTCCTGAATACTATGATTAAGAAGACACATTATGGATCAAAAATCATTATATCCAAGAACAAAACTGGTTTATTTTTCATTCCAAATGGCATCTGAATATAACCATAGTGTCTATATCCACACTAAAATGTCATCTACAGAATATCCTTCTACCAAACCCATAATTGATGGTATCATGTATAATGATCAATCCTAAAAAAAGTTGGGTTCCCCATAAAAAATCAATAAAATCATAAATCCTATGTAAAGGTTAAATGTTCTTCAACAATACCTGATATAGCTTCCAATAGTTCACACAAGGACATAAAATGCAATCTTCTTTCTTGTCAAAGACTCTGAAGCACCCCCAGGATATTTTCTTGGCCTGAAAAATCTCATCACCTCTAAATGCAAAGACTACACCTTCAAATCTCTCAAATAAAATATTGTTAAATGATTAGTAGGAATCGATATAGTTTTTACCCCATGTATAATATGATAATCAAAATCAGTTCCTCATTCTTGAGTAATATTTGGGAATTAAAATTTGAATATATAGGTTAAATAAAGGGATTTATTTTTGAACCTACTATGAGATCTATGCCTATAACTAGTGTCATGATATATCCAATATTACTCATGTATACCCCCATCATGCCTACACCGATATCCCACTCACATTTAACAATCAACATCTCTCATATAGGCATTGTTATAGATTCACATTTTTGTTATACATTGATACGATCTTGGTAACCGTTCAACCATTAAATTTTGAATATCAATTATAAAAATTCATTTATATGATCATGATGTCCCATAGAAGTCAACGGGAACAAAAAACTATGAGACACTCATAATTTTAAATGATATTTACTATGTTATTTCCCAATTGCATCTCAAGAGAGAGAAACTCACAAGATAAATTAACTAGTAAATCTAGGCTACTATGGACATAGGAAGATATAAAACAATGGGAATATAATTTATTAGACAAATTAGTATATTATATAGTGTTAATAAAGACCATACCTATAAAAATTGAAGGTTCTTCACTATTGATGGTTATAAGCTCATATATCAAATAAATCCTACATTCCTCTAGTGTATGGTCTTGCCTCTATGATACATAATTCACAGGAGTCTCTTAGGTCAGTGATGTATTCTCCTGAAACTGAGGAACTCCTCTTCCCCCTCATATGAACTCCTCAAATCAATATACATCAAATTAGAACAAAAGTACTCTATAGTAACCATTTTTCACATCAGATACATATACTTGGTTTCTTCACACATGATCGAATAAAATATTCCTTTTATCCAGAGTTATACCCTATAGTAGATTCTCCTCCCCTAGAAGGATTAGAGGAAACCCAATTCTACTCCACATATCATCCACCCAATTGTACTACCTCATACATTGTTTTCCTACCATCAGATGTTATACTCACAATAGTACTGGAATTTCTAGTCATCAATGCACTGTATGTTGGAAGGAAACCTTCAAGATTGACCTCCTCTATCCTATTCTAAAAAATTATAGGCCTTATGAATCTCACATACTGATATAATTTATTAAAAGTCCCTAAATTGGTATCTAAGAACTGGGTTAAGGCTAATCACAAACATCCAAGACATTATACTCAATCCCATAAAAAATAGGATAAAATGGTAATAAATCCATAAAATGAGTATATTAAGAAGAGACTAGCATTGTTTCCCTAATGAATCTCTAGAAACTCATGAGAATAGCCTAGCATTATTATTTTATGAATGGAAAGGTCCAAAAATATCTCTTTGAAGGTCTACCTAATAATAATCTCATACCATAATTCTTTTCATATAACACCCCACCATATTCGGGTAGGTCCCAAAGACAATAAGGTAGCCAATTTTACCCTCCAATCCCTTACAATCTCTACTAGATCAATCATGTCTTCAATAATGTCTTCCAATTCCTCAACCTACTAAGAGCCATCGGTTCCCTAGAGTGTTGGTTGATGCTAGAGTTGGAAATCTCAAGAATAGTTAACTATCATCCTTTATTCCCCTCTTCCAAACTAGGTGTAGTGTAGAGGAATCCATGCTAGAATGGTCATGCTTCCTGAACCATTAACATGAGTGCATGAGAATTTTCATTTGAATCCTCATGTGTAGATTTGGGTTGAACTAGAACATCATATCTAGTGGGATTATTCAGTCTAGCTTCTCCCGGTCACCCCACTAAGTGTCTATAATGTGAAATCTTTCAAAAAGTTCCAAACAGAAATTTATAATTTATATTACATATTTATTACTTGTGAAACAAATGTATCTATAAGTTACACACATAATATTTATATTGGAAGTGATATCCTAGGAGATACCAACACATAAGGTGTAACCCACATAGTTTAACAAAAGTCTCCATAATATGCTTTAGTAATTTCACTTTAGTCATAATCATCAATATAAATCATGAAAAAATGAAGAAGTCCAACTAAATAATGATAGAAAACAAATATCACAAAACATAAGAATATAGATATTTCACTGAAATGATATAACTAATAATTTCATATAATTAATGAACTCTTATATAGAAAACCACACACATATATACATGACATTTGATCATATGTGAATGTTTATAATGTCTAAACATTCCCATATCCTATAAACAATGTTGCCAATTTAACTATGGAAACTCATAGTTCTATTAAAAATTGAGTTCTCCAAGACCATGAAAACAACCCTACCCAATATTCATATATCCTATATCCGTTCGACCACTTCCCAAAATAAATAAAATTAAAATAATTTCATCTCATATACAATATCATTTTGTAACACCCCTGACCAAATCACTCGGTCGGAGTTAATGTTGCACATGACCTCATGTGTGCCTCCCTATATTGAAGTCGTTTCAAACAAGTGTTGAAGATCCGTATGTGATGTGGGGAGACCATACCATCAATAATCTTATAATTACACCTATATATAACATTAAATAATATTTCCAACTATAAATCATTGTTGAAAAAAACATAATAAAGTTGGTATAATAGATTCCATGTAAGGTCATACAATAGTAAACCAAAAAAACTTACTATAACATAGGTTAATAAGTTTAAAAAATATTACTATAAATAAATACATAAAAGACTTTGTAATAGTTTTCTAAATTCCTTCCTATTATTTCATCTTCCTTCTAATTGCAAGATTCTAAAGAACTTTCCACTAAGTCCTTTCCCATCTCTGGGTCCCTGATCATGATTTTTTTTGCATGCACTAATATAAAAATATATTGTGTGATTATAAAATGATTAAGACACAAATAAGGTTTCCTTAACAAAACGGTTCATGTCTATAGTACTGTATATCATGATGGAGAGGTAAATTTCCATTCAAGTATACAACCAATCACATATAGAGTGATTTTTTTCTAACTATGCCACAATGAACCCCAGTCATATAGGATTCAGTTCCATGATGAAATTCAATATGTTTTGATTAAATTGATTAGAGCATGACATATGAGTTGTTCACCTTAAAAAAAATATTTTCCACAGTTCAGGAATAATTCCATGCCCAAATTTAAGGGAAACTCACACATGTTACCCAGGACTATCCTATGATAGTTATCCAACTTGCATTCCAAAATTAATTGAACTTTATATCTACACAAGGATGATCCCCGTGTAAAAAATATACCAACATACATCCCATCATCCAATAGAATATTATATTATAATTCCATTTAATAATAGTAGAACATTATCCATTGCAACACAAACAATGTACAACGTCATGACCAAAAATTCATGTGATTCAATATCTCCCTCTAAGGAGTTGAATAAATCAATAAGGGTAATCTCCGAATCCTAATAATAAGATAAGGTTCTAATAGATATGTAAAAATCAAAACCTAATTCATAACACGACAAGGATATGTATATCACAACAATTATTATATTGGGTATGAAATTATACATTGGTAAGGAATGACATACCAAAGAACAAACATTGAATGTCGATCATTCCATGGGGTCGAAATAACAACATATAATATGCGACATAGTAAGTAAAACACCTTTAATACCATGAAAAGGTCTCATGGGACACCCACTAAAGATAAAATGACTTGTCATTTTGGAGTCTCTACACTATTCATATACACAAAATCCATGTAAAACAAAAAATAACCTCTGTAAAAGGTCCCAGGATGGTGGGGACTTCATTTAGCTCATTGATTCTGATTTCAAAGACCGATCAAGGGATGATACCCAATTCATTCCCGCACACAAAAATTTCCTAGATAAGTACATAAACCATAATAAAATATTCTCTTCAATTGGTATTTAAGGAATATATTAATCAAAGAGTAAAATCCACAACATGTTACCAAAAAACTCATTTCTAGAGATCTAGGATCAATCATGGAGAGAGAGAAAATTATTAAAGTAACACTGACATATAAATCAGGAATAAATAATATATTATATTTTAGTGGGTATTCAAATATATAGACAACATGGATTGAATATATGATAAATTTTAGAAACAAAATACAGATTAAGTGTATAAGGGGTAAATATTACCTCAATTAACACCAATAGATCAATCATGACATTAAACATAGAGAGGAGAGGAGGAGGAATCTATGAACACCAAGGGAGAGAACATAAAAAAGAATCAATAAGAGGATAAGTTGTGCTAATGAGAGATTTTTTGGAGATTATAGGGTAAATTGAGAATGTTTATTGGGGGTAATTTACTTATTTTAAGCAAATTATCTTTGTCACATGGTTATGATTCATGGTTAGAATAATCATGTTTCAACCATGAAGCCCCTACTACCACGTGAAAATAAAATAGAATGGTTACCTGGGAAAATAAACACTATTAGATGAAACATGTGTAGTTATTAAACCCAAAACCCAAAAAATGGTATCATTTTCATGAAACCTAAATTGGTTACCCATACTTTTCTTAAACAATAAATAAAATCTAGTAGTGTTGATATATCCATGTCACATGGTTACCGTATGATTACTACTAACCATGAAAAGATTGTGTGCCTATTCTATTTCTCCCAAGACGCGATATTTTTTTCCATAGACATAGAAAATCATTTATGTACTCAATAAAATTAATCACCAAGACCTAAAACCCATAAGACATACCTTTAATGGAGAAAAAACCTGAATATAAAAAAATAGCTAAAAAATGTACCTTGAAATTCTAGGATAAAACCAAAACAAACTCGCTCCCATAAAATAATCAGACAATTTATTTATCCATAAAAGTGGTTAATGGTTTTTTTTCAATATATAGTATGAAAATTGGTAGTAAAAGTGAAATTTCATACAACGAGTCAACTTCTTGGAGAATAACACTGATGTAAACTAGGGTGACCTACGTTGTCAAATGTAACCATTCTATAGTATATCATTGATCTTAATACTTTAATCATGTACTTTATAGGGTTTCATCCAATATGTATATATTAAAATTAGAGACACCCTATGATATATCGTGAACATCACATTAGATTGTGGAGTGGTGTTTCAATGTTTATAAAAATATATAACCTCCTCTATAAAAATTTTGAACACTAACACCTACATGTCAACGAATAACGACAAAAACAATCTTCCATAAAAACAAAATAGATTTTGAAAACATATGATCCATTGGATTTTTCTACTCACTAATGAACACTAGGTGATTTACTTATATATCAATGAAGGAAACACTCCAATAAAATAAATTGATAAAAAAATTAATATATTAAAACCAATTCATGTGGATAATGTAATGGTTTAGTTTTATCAATAATAAGAATATATAATCCAATGATCAATGTTTCTTCATCATAATCTCACAACGCTATCCTGCCTCAATGTTGACAATACTGAACTCTGACTGGTGAATATATCACAAAGGGAAGTGGAAGCCTCTCAAACATGAGTCACAAATCTGAGCGAGTAGTATGCATTAATAATGAGCTCAAAGATTCCAAATTGAACAATATATGATCCAAGGAAGAATATTATTATATGGTACCACAGACGATCTCTGACCAGGTTAGAGGTTGAATCGTTAAGGCATGTAGTTTATTTTCACCTATTACACTACTATGATAACCCAAATAACAAGTACCTATATAATTTCATTCAGCATTATGTCCCTATAGATGGAGAATTTCGTTTGTATTTTCTCTACATACCCCATCTCCCCTGTGTTGATTTAAATATTACTATCCCTACTCTTGATAAGGTTCAAAATCATCTATTATTGAGGTTATATAAAAATATGGATACCTATGTCATGTTGACCAGTGATAATGGTTTTAAAACTATATATAATGAAATCTTAAACCTCCATAAGTAAAACACACTATAATAGTACTCCTAATAGATATTCGAGAACTACCACCTCTATAAAACTGTGATTAGGGAAGAGACTGACTTCCTACCAGCCAAAACCATAACATCCCTAACTTATGAAAACTCCATATAAATCTATGATTCCTGGTAAGCTTATATTAATTACCTTTTTTGATTAATTAGTGAAGGAATTTATATTTTCAATTTCCTCTTCCTTTGCTAACACCTCTAGTTATATCGACATTCTATATGGGGTTACCAGATGTTGAATACAGGGATTCAGTGCCTAAAAATACTTTCCTCTATATTTATCAAAATGTAACTAGTTTTTGAATATCAGATAAGATACATGAACTAAACCCCAATCTCATACACACACATTATTCCCTTCTTCAGTGATTACAACTCCAATTGGCATTACTCCTTCAATGTAAAAAAGTGAAACTTTGTATGGAACTATTTCCAAAAATATTCCCATGATACCTCATACTCTTCATCATCAACCTGATATAGATTTAACCAAAAAAGTACTTTCTATAAAAATAACTATAAATAAGATATAATTATGCTTCAATGAACATATTTTACTAAAATAAATTTCCAGCTCTTCTAGCCACTCATATATCTCTCGATCAGAGTCAATCCCCTCATACATTTACCAACTCTGATGTTGGGACTCATGTAGTGTCTTCCTCTAAAAATCATCCACCTATATCTATCTAATCATCCTATATTAAATCAATGAATTCTCATACACCTCACTAACCTAAAATAAAAGTGTATGATAAAAACTATATATCACTGTAAAACAATTCAAGAGAACTCATAATACCAATAATATAGGTTTCATTTGAAATTATTCAAATATGTTCATTTTAACTTTCCCATAATTAACCACCATTCAATCAAAAGCATAGAAAATCCTAATTTATATAACATGCCTATGTTTTAACCTCAAAATACGCATTTTATAGCCTATAATTTTCACTAATCCTATGGTCCTTACATCGGATCATATGGTCCCAAAATGCATGTTTTCTAGTGAGTCTCCCATGAAAAATAGTAGGATAAGTTTAATTTAACTTGTTTCTTTAGAAAACCCATGAAATATTCCTATTTCATAACTACAATATCCTTGTGAACCATAAACCATACCACATATACCACTAATTTATGATCTATCCCTAATGGAAACAATCTTTGATTAGCAATGAAGATGAGAGTAACCCTTGAATCATAACTCCAATAGGTTTCGTGTTGGCTATTGTCAATGTGGGCATAAATACTACATAATTGGAGGAATCACCTTCATATATAGTATTAGATTAAAAATAAATATAACTAATTTTCCACATTTAATATAAAATAGAAGCAATATACAAGAAATAAATGTAAATTTATATAGAAAATATACTCAAAATACCAAGATACTTCTATTGTAGAAATCCACAAACACCAGCCACGAACTCTGTGATCTAGTAATGTCTAGCTCGTTCCCCCACTACCTCTTATACATATATATATATAAAGGGGAATGTATACATGTCTTTCACCTCTAAGGTGGTGTGTTTCGGGTGATGAGGAAATGGTCTAATGATAATCATCAATCATTTATTTCTCTAGAGATGGCTTCTTGTCAAATTCATCATTTCTTTTGTCTCAACCAATATACTCCATTATTCATTAAAATGTGGGTTGGATTAATCCTGTGGGGACTGGGTAATTCAACACTTCTGTATTGTGAATGAGATGCCACTGTCAGATGGTCCCAATGAGCAATTGCATGCGGTGAAGTACTTGTGCAATTAGTCCTCCTCATATATAACTTTCACAGATAGTCTCCAACATGTTTAATCATGGACCCATAAACACACAATGTCCCTGTTATCCCTGATTCATGGACTTACATTCCAATGGCAGGTGCTCATTGGACAATGATTTGGCCAACGAAACTTAAGGACTCCATTGGTTGAGAGGATAAAAAGTCATTCTCATTGCATACTTTTTGGTGGGAAATTATTTCCTATTCGGAGAATCTCTAGTAGAATCATGTATTGTTCATATGTTCATGAATCCATGGTTCATTCTCGAAGAGAGTGTCCATAGGCTACCCCTAGTCTCCAGAATCATCATAGGCATACAATAATTTGATGCTACAGAGGTAATGCTGACTTGAGCCATACAATAATTCACTCACGAGATTATCATCATCTAGTGGGGGACATATGGTGACTTGATGTTGGGATCAGACCCATGATATGGGTTTCTTTTGTATCCAATGGAATGAAATTAGAACCCACTGAGTTTTGAATTTCTAGGGATTACGCATTGAAGCTTCCCATTTAACAAGACATGATTGGGTGAACACATTTGGATGAGAACTATTTTTAGCTTGGGCCTTCATATAGGCATCCTTTAATCCTTTATAGAACATGAATCAGAGTTAACATAGTTTAAAATTTGGTGTGACTTACATGTGGAGGCTTACCATTTGATGGAAACAGTATTGGGTGATCCCTTGTGGGAGAGAATCCTTTTGAGCTCCAGCATTCGAGTAGGCATCCTACGTATCCTCTTATGATCTGGAATCTAATTTATTATAGTTCATAATTGTGTTGGGATTACACATGGATGTTTCCCATTTAGGAGATCATGATTGTAGGGGCTCTCTTGAAAGGGCACCCTTTTGGTATTGTGCCTTTGATTATGCATCCTGTGTATCCTGGTTTGGATCAGGAATCAATGTTCTCATATTTTAGAATGGTGTGGATGTAGTAATCATAAAAAATATCTAACCCCATGCGACTCATGCCCAGTGTGAGAAACAAGAGGATGTGAGAAATCCAACCAACCACATGCTTCATTTCCTACTAGTGGGATAGGGTGAGCCTATGGTGGATGAGGTTCATGCGATAGTGGGAGAGGGTTTAGAGTGATTAAACGTTCAATGTGAAATGAAATTATTGGTCATAAGACTCATTCATGGATTATTGAGGACTTACCCTAGTGGGAGTTCCCTAGAACTTGTTATGGGAAGGGGAGGAGTGTCGGGTTCATCAAAAGGGGAAGATAACATAACCCCTTGGAGTGATCACAATTCCTCTTTGAATGGAAAATCTTGTGATCACCCTTTATCCCTAGAATGGGGAGGTTCATGTTGGTATCTCGAGGTTGGAATCTAGGTTACCATGATAATGTAGACAAAATGGAATTGCCAAAGCCTGAAATTTTGTTGGGAGAAACATCAAGACACTACCTTCCATGGGTATGTAGACTAAAAGGGGAGTGTTGATTCACCTAATGGTCTGATCATACAGGTCTGGTGGAATTGGAGGAGGATTTGGCCTGATGCTGGAGGATTGATTCACGGGGGGATTATGGAGGAATGGATGGTAACAGAGGATTGAGATTGGATCCAGATAAATTAATACCAGAAAACACCTCATTCTATGTATATATTTATTACGTAGGGTCAGGGATGTTCCACATTATGTAGAGGTATGTGGGAAGAGGTGTCGTATACATGCGGATGCGGTACATGGGCATGGGTATAGACCATCATTGACCATTGTGGTATGCATTCCATCATTTTGATGTGGATTCCATATGCCTACCAATGAAGTACACGACCCCATGATAAATCTACACAGTGATACACTACGTGGAAAACAATATTGAAGGAGTGTCTGGGGGACTACCGTTCATGGGGAGTTCATCGAAGAGAAATATTTGGTTCATGGTTTCACCAATCAGGTTCATTGCTCAATTATTATTGTTATGTTCCCCCATTTTATAGTTTGTGGCAGGATGTACCTGCGAAGAGCATGATTTTCAATTCGGGATTTTCTGTTAATTGAATATTGTAGTTGCAATCTTCCCCAAATTCTTTCTTCCATCTTCATGGGTCCCCTTTAAGCTATCTTCATCCTTCCTTTTCTGAATTACTTTTGTGATCCTTTTATATATAATTGGGGAAATCGAATCTATGGGCAAGTGACTCCATTTGTGGAGGCCTATGATGAGATATCCAGACTCATGGAAGATTTGGTCAACCTGGGCTTACAGATGCTTCGGTTCGCAATCTTGGTTAATGGAACCCTACTAGTTTGCTTCATCCAAAATCTGATGAGTTAGTGTGGTGGAATTAAGATGGCCAATGAACACATGATTCCTTCAATGATGTGGCTCGTGGTCCACCGAGATTGTTTTCCATCGCTCCATAGGCAAGATACATGTAGAGCATTCCTTTTACGGGTAATTCACAATCTAGGTAGTCTGCGAACCCTTCTCGGTATTAGTACGAAGACCACATAAAATCCATAAAAATGTGAATTCCATCATGTTTTTTCTGAAATTGATAACTCAATTTGAGTCCATTCTCCTTTTTAGACTTGTAGTAGTACTTGCTTCCTTCTACAAAGTGATTATGGGAGTATTTTCTTCCCTTGGTGAAATTTCCACGACCCTACATATTCTCTAAATTAGAACGGGGTATTCTTGGAACGAAAAATGGACTATTATGATTTAGAAGCATTCCTAAACATAAATGGATCACTGTAGAATAGATGCAACTTGTAAGAGTGTACTGCACCTATATATAGGGGCACATGTCAATATTCTTTTGCTATATCTTGTGGGAAAACGTTATCTTGACTTCCTCGACTACCTCTACATTTGTGTATTTTTCCACTTTCTAAAATTCATTTCATGAACTTCTTTATATGTCTCAAGAGATAATATTTTGGCCATTTTTCTACTTGAAAACCAAATTTTTGGATTTCCCAAATGACATGGTAAAATTTTAAAATTAAAACCTGGTTTCCACGTAGGAGAACACTATGTAGCTTCTGTGTTCGCATAACGAGGTAGAACTGGAAATCCAAACATCAAAAAATAATAAAACAGACATAAACATTAACACACAATCATTGATAATGAACATGATGGGCCCCTGGTTTGTGGTATACACCTTCCATGATACCTGCTATTTTTCAGACAATCCTCTATACGCCAGTGCCTTGTGGATACTTCACAAAAGATAGATGTACACGGTGTAACACTTCCACGTACTGTAGCAGTATGAAATAGTAGCTTTTTCACTTCTTGTAGTGTGTGGGATATGCCTTCCATTTACCATTTCATGGAAAAGTAATATACAAACAATGTGGAATTATTTTTAGTCTATTAAAAATTATTTTGTATCCTTTATCCAAAAACATTCATTGGACTTATTTTTATCCGCATTTGGATCCTCCTGTGTAGGCTACAATATCTCTTTTAGAGGCTGTGATAAAATCGATGAATATGGGGGAAACCATGGTGGGGGATAGTTTGTATCATCTTCAAACCTTATTACTCCCCAGGACAGCTTCTTAAATTATAT
The DNA here is from genome assembly GCA_963277665.1 of Viscum album. NCBI lineage: Eukaryota > Viridiplantae > Streptophyta > Magnoliopsida > Santalales > Viscaceae > Viscum > Viscum album. The sequence goes on from OY728129.1 coordinate 1,489,027,693, forward strand.
TTGGGCACCAGAGCTCCTATCTTACCTGTTGTTTGTGCAGTTTCCAATTTATGGCTTTGGTCATCCTGACGACGATCCTATTCCGTTGGATGACCCCAATACCCCCTTAATTCTTTTTGAATCACCACAAGGACAAGATCAAGGCAAAATTTCCCCTAGAGGATAAGTCATAACAAATCCAAATCAGGAAATTTTTTTATACTAGGTGGCTTAGTGTGGACTCAGGGAAATCGCAGGTGTCACAATGCGGTCTTGAAACAAACCCCCAAGAGTACTCATCCAATATCATCATTTAACATGAAAATATTAATGACTGTTGGAGAACCACGTGGGATCTGTGAACTAGAGGATGTTTCTATAATGAATAGACCAAGATGTTATTGGTACCTCAGACCTGTTTGGATTCCCCTAACCAGTTGAAGGTGGTGGAATTATATTAGAAAGGATGGGTTTCTCAGTTTGCAGCCTTCTCCCTAGTAGAAATCCTTTATGATCTGAGCTGTCACTAGTGATAAATCACAAAAACCTTCAATTTATTGCTTGAGGAGGCGGAAAGCTGCTTATGGGATATCCACTGTCATGGAGGATACCCTATCCTTAGTGAAATGTATGACGAGTTTCTCCTGGTTGCTGCTACTTATAATGACACTGACCTTGTGTCCCCTTTGACAAGGATTCTACTGGTCATTGAATAGGGATACATGATCATCCACTCCATGCCCTCTCTCTTATCCCATTCAATTTGTGGATGGGGTTATTCTTTCAAGCTAACAGACCTAAGATAAGTGCTCTCCACAGCCGAACTCATCCATCCCATTAGTCCAACTAGACTCCAGGATCATATTGAGATACATTTTAAGCAAGATGATATACCACATGGGTATGTGAGCAGCAACTAGACATATCAGATGCACTTAGATTAATAGTTTTCTTTTCCATGTTTTTTAGTGAATGGATTTTCCCATCCCGTGATGTACATATCGGGGTTCGTGCATGTAATTTGGTGTAGGTGGGCATACTATCCAAGGGTCAGCCCATTAATTTGCACCTTCCTACTCTTTCCTAACATTATGATTTTTTGGGATAAAAATAGATATGTAGTCCCCCACATCATCTCTGCGACTATTTCAAAACTTGTATGGTTGGATAGAAGAACACATCCCATGTTATGAATATTTTCACACTACAATGGATCCTCATTCTTACTTTCATTCAGAACATCTCAACATTTATGTTGTTCATTTCAGGACTCTAAGCTTTATTGATTCATTTGGGCTGCTAACTGATGCTTCTCGTTTCTTGTTTGCACCGTATTCTACCCCACATGGGTCGTTATGAGGTGATAGGGGTGGTTATTTAGAATAATTCCAATACATCACAGTGCATCAGGATGATATTCTCACTTCTCTTATAGATCGAGTGACCATTTTTGAGTCATACATCCAATACCGATTTTCTAGGAAATTTGGGTGCCTTAAACAAGCTGAACATCTTCCTGCAGCTTATTTAAGGGGAGTTTCATAGACAGTAAATATTTTCTAGTTGTGGCTTGTGATGTTCTGGGAAGGTGACAATATGGAAGATATCACCCCCAATACTACAAGATCCACATTTAGGTTGATGGAATATTCCCAACTCTGGTCGGACTGTTACCCCAACACGGTGCTGAGAGAACCCTTTCGGTGGGTGCAGAAGCCTATAACCGTTCTCCACCATGTCCTCACCCCAATGACCAATACAGACATTCCTTCTTAGATGATGAAAGTGATGACTACATCTTCTATTCATGTCCCTACATAAACGATGATGAATATGCCATATATTCCTTCCCTTCTGGTACGAAGATGCTCGGTTTTCCACTAGAATCATCTGGAAGGGGATTCACTAGTATAACCTATCTCAGGGGGGGAGTGATTTAGAATTATCCACTCATGTGTATACCTACCATTACTATAATGAGGCTGGCCCTAACAGAGTATCACTAGACACCCTAGAAGTTGTTGCTAGTCCTCTGCATCTAGCCCAAACAGTTGAACCATCTGAGGGAAAAGAGAGACATCAATTTTGGGTAACCTATATTAGGTCTTTTTACACTGCTTTAATGACACTTCCTTCTTATACACCCATTCCAGCTCGGGAGGAATAATGTACTAGTGCCACAACGAGGCACTAGGATGTGAAAAAATAGGCATGGTGTATATTATGTACCATTGTCGTAGATACACCTATGGCTAGCATTGGGAATGATACTGACAAATTTCAGCGATTATCCACTGAGATGGGTTCCAGCGGCTTCGATTATTGTAACATACTCCTCCCCATCAACCAAATTTGCATATATAGAGAAGAACATAATTCTTGTGAGGAAAATATTTCCATGATCAATTCTTCCAATCATCATCTGATGAACTTTTGATATGTTTCATATGAAATTGATCACCTAAATGTCTAAGAGGTGAAGGCCCATGATTTAGTGGTAGCTAAAAAGGAAGAGTTGCTGGAATACGAGGCTTACACAACAAGGATGATTGATCAACTGGCCTCATTGTGTTCTAGCTCTGAAGCTGTCCATAAGAAAGGGAAGGACATTAAAGTCATTATGAAAAAGGTGTTTCCAGTAGTAATGTTTGAAGTATAGGAGATATATTCTTTGGAGAAAATCATGATGACTCGTGGAAATCACATTCCATCTTCTTGGAAAGGTAGAGCTGAGATTTTTTTAGTTCCATCCCAAATCATGATATGTACTATTATTTTTTATACATTAGAGAGTCTCCATACTGGGTATGATCCTTGATATTTTTTGAACTCTATGAAACTGATTTTCCATTAAATACTTCTTCATTTCTTTTTTCAGTCATTTCAATTGATCACAATCAATAATATGATCATCATTTTGATAATGTATTAATTTTAAACCATGAATTGTGAATTGAGATAATTTACTCGGGCCGTATGTTTTTCCTGAGCTGTGGGACTCTATGAGCGTAATTTGTCTATTTATGAGGTTTTTTGGAATAGATAAAGAAATTTTATTTCTTCTTCATTATTACCCTAAATTTCACCTAAGCCCACATGGAACAGGATTCACGGCCATACCTTGACTTTTTCCATGGCCTCATTTTGTTGGATTTCTACATAATAATCATTACATCTCTTTTTATCGATTAATATTTTTTTTTTCAAAACCATACTTCATCATTCTTTAATGAATTGATACTCAACTTTTTCCCATAGGTTCCTTCTGTGGATTTTCCCTATGGAAAGTGTGGTGTCTTTTTTATGAAATATCATATTCCAGTCCATAAAACTTATTACTGTTGTTTTAGGTCAATCATCTCTGACGAAACATAATTGGTAAGGGGCCCAAATTCTGGATTAACTATCTTGGAATGTTCAAATATCTTTTGAACAAGGATTATGGATTTTCCATGATATGAATTTTTGAATTTTTTAAATAAATGAGGCATGGGGGAATTTTAGGTGTAATGAGGTAGGAACGGACTCCCCTAGGGATTGATATGACTTTGATTTATTGGTTTTTTTAGGAGACATGTGCAGAGTTAGTAGGGAATGATGTGCATTGTCAAACAAGTGTTTTCATGGAACACTGGCCTTTAATATCCAATGGCCGGGTAGGATATTCAACACTTTCAATTTATTTTGATTTAGGGATCCATAGTTGGAGTATGGTTTTAGTAATGGTGTTTGAAAATATTAGGTACATTCTAATCGGAATTCAGTGGGAAACTGTTCCCACATGGTTCTTACTTGCGTAACAGAGAGTTGGTAAATGGTCAGTTCAGTTATAAATAATATTTATGTCAAGGGATTGGGAAAGAGGAACGCATGTAATATGTTATCTAGGGGTTTTCCAAATTAGGGGGTGTGACAGGAAATGAATGTCATTTGAGTGTACAAAAAGTTGGAAAGGACTCTCCTAGGAACGAATTTTCCTTTTATTGACTTCCGTTTTGTAGGCGGTATATGCAGTGCCTCCACGGCATAACACGCATAGTCAAAAAAGGGTTTCTAAAAGAAACTATCCTTCCATTTTTTGAAGACCATGAATGATTATGTACATAGGGAAAATTCTGAACGCGGTGCATGATATTCATCTAGGGGTGTACCTGAACAGAAAAATGGACATTTCTTTTAACTAAACATCTCTTGGAAACCTGATGATGAGGGGGGAAATTATTCTTTTGTATGCGAATCAACATAACTAATATGTGTGGGGTATATTTATTTTACAGTAACCTCAATAGATTTTAGAGATGAATCGAGCCTACTTGTTCTGATATATGAGGATGTGTGTAGGAAGGAAAATGTATACCATGACTTTGAGGGCCCTTGAATCAAGATGGATGTCACGAGGCTTGAAATCCATTAGGTGTAATAAGATTGGAAATGACTCTCCTGGGGTTGAATTTTCCATTGATTGATTTCCCTTTTGATAGAGACATATGTAGAGCCACTAGGGCATGATGTTCAATGCCTATCCTAGGTGTTCGCAGGACACTAGCCTTCCATCTTAGATGGACATACAAGATTGTGGGGATTCAAGATCACACTGAGCATGGAGTTTGAGGTATGTTAGGAGTGCATCCAAATATATTGGAGATATTTAGACTGTAATTTACTCATTGCATTAGGTATTCCTTTTTTAGATCTGACTCACATTAAGGTTGAGGCATTCCTCCCATCATTTGGGCACCCCATCTTTTCACGTCGTACAACTAGGACATGAGGTTCCTTATGAGGAAGGGAACCCTAACATGACTTTTAGGGTCATGCTGCTAGGACAAAATTCCAGGACACTTTTTCCAAAATGACACAGTGGATCCCTCTCTATGATCCCTAAGCTCACATGAGCTATGATCATTGTGAGAAACAGGTGATTACAAGGATTCCAGGTCACTACCTATGAATTGAAAAATCAAAATCATAGTGAACATTAGGCTCAAGCCAATGCTATTCACTATAACTTCATACAACAAGGATTATTTTGGACTTTCAATTTAATGTCATATTGTGAGGATATAATTCTATGCAACTTATAGTCTTTATGTGAGTACGACAACGCTATCATAATGATCATTAAAAGATTTGAGTTAATTACAATAATGATGTTCTGGAGTTCCATAGATGTGAGGTATGATATATGGTTTAAACCATAGTCCAAGGGAAACATTAATCAGGAGGGATGGCCTAGGGATTTAATGCATAATGGGCATACTGAGGTAGTAACGAACTATCCTGGGGATGAATTTTCCTTTGATTGATGATCATTTAGTAGGTGAAAAATGAAAATCCACCATGGAATGATGTGCATAGCCAAAAAAATGGTGTCCACAGGACACTGTCCTTCCATCTTAGATGGCCATGAATGATTAAGGGGATCCATGTTATCCTTGAATATGGAGATTTAAAAATTGGAATGATGTGATTGGGAATTTACAAAATACCTAGAGCATGATGAACCATGAAATATTGGAGTGTCAACGTAGATCTGACTCATATTTATAGGGGGAAACCTGAAATATTGACTTATTATGAGTGGGGGAATGTGAGGGATATCATAATACTGATAATTAGGACACACATAAACCTTGAAGAATTTCACAGTTTATTTTCATGCAATTAGGACCTTTCTTGGACTCCCCATACAAGTTCTTCCTTTGCATGGAAAAGGGACATTTTTTATGGTGGTTGGGTCAGGATATCGAATCTGGTTGTCACTACATATCCAGAAAGAGCAACAATCTATATGTACATAGTTATGAACATTCATTAAATGTATCTATCTCGATCCACTGATGGGACATGTGAGGGAAATATTTTCAATGGCTGGTCCATGATTCCAAATCCAGGCTTCACTAGGTATCCATCAAGTATTGGCATGACTCCATACATATTTCTAAAAATTCCCCATACTGATCTTTCCAGGGAATAGGGGTCGGAAAACTTTTGTTTCTTTCAATATGCGTGTCGGTTCTACCATAATTCCCCATGAATTTTTTGTGTAAATGAATCCTTTCCACTAATCATATGATCATGTAAGTTATATTTGATGTAATAAACAAGAGGGACAATGGTTTCCTGCACTTATTTGGGGAAATATTTGATATGATAGAGGCATCTTTTGGGTGGGGGTTTGGCCAAAATCGAGGTTCGAGGCATCACTACATATCATGAAATGGATGGAATCAAGACATACATAGTTATGTGAGAGATAATGCAGATTATCATCCTGTGATTAGGAAGATTTGTGCTATGCAGTATACCATCTTACAGTAAGGGCATGAGTCCCAGTTTAATGCCTTGTTTTAGGGATGAATTCACTATAGTTTAATGTCTTGTGGATTAAACTTTTACTCATAGTTTAAGGTCATTGAGTTTGGACCCAGACATGGAGGTACTACAATGCATAGTTTAGGGTCATATAGTTTGTACCATGACATTAAAGAACTATAACTCATATTTTAGGGTAATGGAGTTTGGACCATGACTGGGCATTGCTATTACTTAAAATAATTCTCCAAAAACATTTCATTTATTAGATCCATGATGAGTTGTTCATCTCTTGATATTAGAGTGTATGCTCTATTGAAATAGACCCTATGTCTGACATATGGTCCTTCCCACATTGGTTCAAACATTGTGGGAAACTTTTCATGTTTAATTGGGGATCTAATGTCTATCACCATTTCTCCATTGAGGAATTATTGAAGGATAACATCTTTGTTGAAGGCACCTGTGATATGATATTGATAGATTTTAAAAAGGTATAAAGTTTGCATACTTTTCTCATATAGCTGCTCCAACTCACCAAACCATCTCTAGGACTGCTCCTATATGGGTAATTTATTGCAAATGGACACATTAAGTGAAGGAATGTGGATTTCAATAGGAAAAAATGCTTGTAATCCATATAGTATTGTGTATGTGGTTGCAAGGGTGGCTGTGCAGATCGTGGTCCAGTAATCCCGAAATGCATGAAGGATCTTGTCTGGACATGATTTATTATCCTTATATACCATCTTATGATGTATGTTAGATATATTCTGGGTTAAATCCTCTCTATTTCCGTTGGACGCCCCTGGTAGTGGGATGAATGGTTGGCATTGATTCCATTCTCCTGGTTTAACTTTTCCAACTCAGTAGAGTTGAATTTGGTGCTGTTGTCTGTCAGTAATGTATGTGGGACCCCAAATCAGGAAATTATGTTATCCTTCAAAACGATAATGAAAATTTTCACCCTGACTTCTTTATGGGGTATGGATTTAGACTATTTGGAAAATAATTCTGTCTCTATGTGTATGAACATGAATTTTATGGATGTGGCGGGAGAATATGGTCTCACTACATCAATACCCCTGGGGGAGAATATCTAGTTTTACTGAGTTTTATGACCTCACATCAGTGGTCGGTGTATAAAATCTGCATGAACATTGAAGGAATGACACTTCTTGGAAAATATAGCACAATCCTGTATCATAGTTTTCCAGTAATAACCAATCCTTCAGATATGGTGAGAGATCCTAGTAGAAGATTGGTGCACTCCACATGCTCCGGCGTGAACTTCTTTCATGACCACCAAATTATCTTTTCATAAATGCACATGAGAATGAATCTTTATAGTCCTCATTTAGAGATAATATTTTCATGGTTTACCCCACTTTACATGGAAAAATTGATTTACCGTCCTCAGACACGTTCCCTTCTAAAACTATCTGATGGGAGTTCCCCCATCTGATAGTAGTTTGAAATGGTCATCATCAAGCCGGTGGTGTAACCATGAGGCTCAGAAATGGGGAAAATTTCGTTGATCTCATCCATGTTTTTTTGGATAAATGGAATGGTGATTTGAAGATGGACAATTCTAATGGCCTTTTCATCCCAATATGGATTTACCAAAGCCATGGATGCATTTTCCAAAGCATTGGCTTGAGAATTTTAAGGGTGGGGGACATAGGTCAATGTTGGTTCTGATGTCAATTATTATATCAGTTCTCAGACATGGTTCATCGATGGTACAATACTTCTTTCTTAATGGAATAGTCACCATTAACCATTTTGATGATAATATCAGAATCAACCATTATTTTTAGGTGTTTGGCATGCACTTAAAGTTCAAGTTCTAGCCCCGTAAAGAGGGAATGATATTCTTCTTCATTATTTGTACTCCTCCCATAGAGTAATGAATAGTAGGGATATAGGACCTTTTGGGGGATATTATTATAACTCACAGGCCCACTTTTTTGAAATTGGGATCATCCATCCTTTTCCTTGTCATGATTCTTAAAGAACCATCAAAGTACATTTCCCATATCTGGGGGTCCTCCCAGATAGAGAACGCTTATTCATCCAAAATTTCATCATCCAACAGTGTTGTTTCTTCTAATGGTTTCTCTTATAGGATGTTTTCTATCACCTAGCCTTGAATAGCCTTTGGGGGTAAGTACCGTGTGTCAAACTATTATAGGATAACGACCCATCATGATAGGAGTCCATTTATCATGGGATGGTTGAGCATATGTTTGAGAGGGTTGTATTGAGAGACCAGGTAGACCTCATGGTGCTGCAGGTAATGCCTATGCTTCTGAATCATGAAGATTTGGGCTAGGCAGTTCTTTTCAAATTTTGAATAATGATTATTAGCATCATTCATTGTTAGACTAAGTTAATAGAGGTTGTTCTCGCTGCCAGGATCATTCTTAAGCATGACAAAGGCGCCTAATGACCATTAAATGGTGGCTATGTAGGAAATGGGTGGTCTCCCCTCAACTGGAATCATCAGAACCAATGGGATCTGGAGATATCATTATAGATAGTCGAACACTTCTTGACAATCATTGTTCCACTAAAATGTAATTCATTCCTTCATTAACATGATTAATGTAAACATTTACTCACTATATTGTCTATACAGAACTGGATATAGGAATGGATCCCCTAGAGACCTCTCAACTCAGTGATGTTTTTAGGTGGAACCATGCCATGGATGGATTTTTTCATCTCCAGTTTGGGTTTGATGTCATGATGGCTTACGATGAAGCTGAAGAATTTCCCAGAGGTAACACCAACAACTCTTTTTAGGGGATTCATCTTTAAACTATTCTTCAACTATTTGTTTAAGAAAATTTCATGATTGGACATGTGATTTTATCACTATCATGATTTAATCACTATATCATTAACATAAAACTTGATTGAATTTCCCATTAAGGGCTTGAAGATGCGATGCATGGAGCGTGGATATATGGAGACATGATTTATTAGACCAAAGGGAATCACCATATAATAGAACACCCCCTTAGGTGCCCTAAAACCAGTAACTTCTTCACCTCCTCAGGACATCTAGATCTGGTTTTATCCAGAATATTCATACATGAATGAGAGAGCCTCATATCCAACTATTTAATTAATTAAAAACTATGTGATCGGGACTGGAAAATCGCCTTTCGGGAAATGTTGATTAATGTCCCTGATGTTGATGAAGATTCTAATATATCCATTATTCTTTTTGATTGGGATAATGATTCACACTATATCAGATACTAGACATCTTGTATAATGATGGATCTAATCACCTTGTCAACTTCTACCTATATTTTGGTATCATGCATTTGATGGGTCCTCCTAGTGGCCTTCTTGTAACCTCGGTGATATTCTGGAAATCCTAGATGATGAGTAGGAACCTCAAGATCAGAGTTTGACATTTCTATGTATTTATAGCAAAACACATCTTGACATTTCATTAGAAAGGAGGTATATTCCTCCTATTTGGTAGGAATAGACACACAGATCATTGTGGGATGCAGGTTATCTTCATTGCCTAAGTTTATCTTCTTATGTTCATCAATTGTGGCAGAGACACTTTCTTCAAATGCTGGAGAGGAATTTTTGGGTTCTTCTTCTTCTTCGTCACCGTCTCATTTCTAATGGATAGAGGATTCTTGAGATGAACTCTCCAATTTTGGGAGAGAAATATTCTTTTTCCTTAGTGAGTAAGGCGTGGGTAGTTTGGGGTCTCAAGGATGGGTCGGGAGCATCTCTGTTAGGGATTTTCTATTCATCATGGGATTCAGCCCAGTCTTCATGGTCTTTGGACATGGCACTCATAACAATGATCATGTATACAATTGAGTATGCATCCATACTTCCACTTACACATTCAACTTGGTTAATGGGTAATACATACTCATCCCCAAGCTACTGGGGGTCTGTGGGAGCCTTTTCCAATCCATTCAGGTATGTAATCAAACCAATATTATTATGTGAAAAAAAAATTCATTCAATTCATAGAACCCGGTGTCTTATAATGTTACAGACATTAATAAAATGGGGATTTATCTATGTGAAATGTCATGTTTTTTCCATTAGTTCTATATTTGATGCCCTAATGGAATAGTGATGGAATAGTAGCGTGCCGATTCATCCAAGGCCACATCAACAGGACATTAAAGGTCCTACGTTTCTGCACCACTAGGAACATAGAATCTCATATGACTTCTCTAAGAGGAGTTTTAAGTTTGATTTTTCCCAATGGTTTCTGTTCACATTTTTCATATCCCAGGAGAGATGTTGTGTAGTGTGTCATGTTCCCTTTATCATAGCCTAGCCAAAGAAGAGTTCATAGAAGGAGGAGATTGGCTCTAAATCAGTTGTTGATTAATATCCTCTAGACATCAATTCCATTTATCTTACCAGACACATATATGGGTTTGATGTACCCTTACATGATGGAATATTCATCCCTGTTTCTGAAGGAGATGACATCATGAAATTATTCAGGAATTGATCTACATCCAATAGCCTTCAGCTATGGCTACATCAGCCATGAATTCTTGTCAACTTAGTAAGGATTCTATGAGTTCCTCCCTGAGATTTACGGACAAACTATACATATCTCAGGTTGACATCATTGTATGTACTGAAACCAGCTACATTAGACTATAAAATGTTTTTCTAATAGTTCGTAATTCTTGGCTCAGTGTTTCTCTTTCAAAGACTTCATAGGGTATTGGGCTTTGGACATAGATGGTTCGGCCTCTGTGATATTAGCTGGTGGTACTATGTTCCATTATAGGATTGGTCGAACTCGCCTAACCATATTCCTTGAGGAATTTGGTATTTGTTCTTCCCTTAATGGATATTCCAAGATAACTGGGATTGTATTTCTTCCAATGGGTGCAGAGGGGTATTCTGGTTCTTGTTCGGTCTGCTAGAGGGTCCTTCTGTGAGATTCTGCAATTTTAACAATTCGAGTTTTGGCATGGCAGGGAATTTTACTCCTGAAATGATCATGCCTTCTAGAAAAAATATGGCCTAAGAGGCCTCTTCCTTCGGCTCTCCAAATTGGCATGGGGAATTTGAATTTGAGCTCATAGTCTCCATTTGAAAAAGGGACAATAAAGTTAATGAAATTAATGGATCCAAAGATAAATTCTTGATTTGACATGTCTCTTTCTGACTATCTTCTACAGATGGTTCATTTTTGGGGGGTGGGGGCCCATTGTACCATTTATCCGGGTGGTTCCCATTTTACCATTTTGTGGGGAAGTTCCCGTTGTACCTGGTCTGTTGGTATGATGTTAGAAAGTGTCAAAAATGGCTTCAACTTTGGTTTTAATCCATATTCTTGATCCCGCTTTCTGCCGTTCTGGCATTTAGAGGTCTACGGGGATGAGGAGGACATTTGTGTTTATCATGAACTTTTGGGGGCATGGTTGGTTGTTTCAACTGCTCCTCGAGAATTCCATGGACTCGGTTGACTTTCTTCTAGTTCGTCCAATTTTCAATCATTTTCTCCTTCTTACAGGAGACTATTTTCTATTCCTATTTTATCTTGAGTTTGGGGTGGAAACATACGCCACCTATTCTAACGGTGGGCCTAATCTGACATTCATGGAATCCAAAATCATTTGTAGTATATCCATGAAAATTAATCACTCTTGGATGGTGTGTCCTAGTATTCTGTGAAAGGGAAAATAATTCTAACAGTCATCGAGACCCACCACATCAGCTCACATTGGCTTTGGTAGCTGGAAGAATTTTAAATTCATAGGCTCTATAATGTAATAGAAAACCCGGTCTTCATAAAATAGGTAGAATTTATTTTTTCATTATTTGAATTGATTTCATTTAGTACCTCATCGCTCATCTTACCGAGGTGGGGGTGGATGTTGGAGTACATGGGGTCCTGCATGGATCAGTGGGGCATCACAACTAGGGATAGTGCTGGGGATAACGTATGCATGATAGAAGTCGTTTCAGCTTTTCTTGTTCTTTTCTATGGGGCTGATGGGGCCCCTCAATACATGAGTTTGGTCCATTGTAAGGAGTATTATCCTTTTTTGGAAATGAAAAAAAAATCTTAGAACCCACTTGGGTACTTCACTAGGATGGGAAGTGTTTGGAATTTATCACAAACATTATCGATGCCCATAGAGGGCATTTCATCGTAGGGGAGTGTTTGGTTCATGGAATTTGTCAGGCCTTTCCATCTGATATTGATTTCTGAGGATCTTTCCTTCTCTTTGTGATTTCAGTTCATGATATCAATGATCATCATATTAGGTTGTGTTGAACTAAATAGGAAGAAAAACTATCATCAGTGGTCTTCCCAACCTGTGATCAAGTTAGCTGGCAAGCTAGTATACCATAAAAAACCTAAGACTTGAAGGGTCCGTATGAAGTACCTATGTTTTACTGCTTCATGATGCTCTAAATTTCCCATCATGGGGTAAAAATAAGGGGAGTATTGCATTAAATATTGTTCTAGGTCCACTGAACTGTGGAATACTAGGAATATGGGGTTTCCAAAAATTGGTTCTGGTTGAATGTTTCTCACCCAATTAGGGTAGGGTTTGTGCTCTGGTTATATCAGAGCTTGTCCCCCCTCCATGGCTTCTATTTGATCAATTAGTTGTTCCACGGTGTTCAAGAGCCCTTGTTGCATATCCCACAAGGCTTGAGCATGGGCCAATGCGGGAGTGTCCATAGACGGGCATGCCAGAGCTCCAAGAATTTATGGTGGATATCGATCCAAGGATTTTCATTATGGGTTTACATAAATATATTTTGTCTTCCATCCCAGTAGGGGAAGCCTTGATGTCCTTCCAGGAATAGTTTTAATATGGTTAATGGTACTGGTTCCCAATTGAATGGGCCTCTGAGCTTAGATTCATTCACCGAGATGAGTGCTTGTGGCATGGGAATATCTTTTGGGACCACCTGATAATTTTCCACAGGCGGAACACATTGGGAAAGGTAGCTCCCTCTATGTTTCTCAAAATTAATTAACCTAAGATATTTCATCTATTCATCTTACATGGTGAGCCATTCCATGATATTTAGGGAAAAAACATAGGAGGAGGAGGAGGAGGCTCATAGATGACCTGGGATTTATTATTTTACCTGTTGGGGATTCACGATGGAGGTAGTGGTGATTTAACTGAGGGGCTGCCCAAATTTGTGACCACACACTATTTCTTGGTTTGCACACCATTAGGCTCGGTCTGGGATACCTTCAGAAGGGAACCATATTCCCTTGCTTCCTCTCCCTTGGTGCCATTTCTTATGAGTTCTGTGGGATTGACATTTACCACTTCCACTAATACATACTGTAATAGGGGTTCTTTACCTGATTCCAAATGGTAAGAAGGATTTATATATCCTTTGTTGGACATTCTCCTTCCATTTTGGGTTATTCTTCATGTTTCTTAGAGAATATTGACTCAAAGGGAGCCATATCCGTACCTCATAATGAAACTTTGTCTCAGATGGTGAAAACCAGGATAAGGGGTGGAAAAACTAACTCCAATTCCCATTGTTCTTCCATGATGGGAGAATATAGACATCAAATGTGCAAGAACATGAAGTAAAAATTCCCCTACCCCTATGGGCTTGGGTTGTTCATGTTCTTTATTTGGTTTAATAAGCCTAAATTTATCTTTCTTATGGAGGAATTTTTATTTTAAAATTCCCCCAGACCTATGGGATGGGGTTATTCCTGCATCACACAGGTAGTTGCAGCTATTACCATCTTTTCAATGTAACGTATCCCCGCGTGGGTGTGAGTTGTTTTTTGAATTGTGCCAGCATAGAGTCTTTGGTTTTTTAAAGACATGATCAATGCTTTCTGGTTGGCTTCCCAAATGAGGGAAGCCTATTAGAGGTTCTTGGTTTCCTGACTCATAATATTTTAGATGGCTTGATCTCTTCAATCATGATGCTTTTGAGACTTATTCTGGGCTGGTTTTTGTTGAGTGTCCAATCTTTCCTTAGAAGTGGTTTCATATTACTGTTGCCTTGGGGTGATAAAATTGCAATATGACATTTCCAATGGTTTTTTTTTTGGTGGGACATGGGGTCAATTTTAGAACTCCAGGTTCTCCACATCCCCGAATACGAACTCCAGTCGAGGCATCACCAATGAGGTGAAACAACTTGTGCAATTCATGGAGACAAGCTAGTTTGAGGTTTTTTTCCTTTCTAATTATGGATTTCATGCATAAGGTAGGGCTTCTAGATCGATTAGATAGAGAAGCTCTCCTAAAATATTGACATGGTCTGCATACACTTTGTTGGGTTGGAAGTTTCCTTTGATTGGATGAATATTCATCCACATATTGAGTGTAATTTCATGTATAAATTCCCTAGATAAATATTAGGGTATGTTGAATTGATAAGTGTTCATAGAACAATACATAACTAGTATATTTTTATTTATCTAGTGGTCTCTCACAAAAAATATATCCTACCATTTTTCGTCCGGGAGCTCCACTACTTGATATGACCATCTCGAGTGCTACTTAATAATTTTTTTCTAATCAACTATGATAGTGGGAGACTCATTAATATTCAAACAATGCAGGGGTGGAACAAAATATTACCATGGCTCCAGGCCATCCTCTGGTTGATAATGGATATCACTCATTATAAATGGAGTTCCTAATATGATTGACTTATTTTTGAGCACAACAGTATTGGATGGATTTCACATCTTTGTTCCTGTAAGGCAATGACCTTCCCACTGGCATGAATTTCTGTGGTGGGGAGGAACTTCTAAATTGGTGCTGCAAAGGATAGAGCTACAATTGAATGTGATACCTAACTGTGGGAAATTAATTTATGGTGTATACCCTAGGGAGGACCTTCAGGGTGGGATATAGTGAGGGGAAGACCTTTTTGCTGCTCGACGTCACTAAGGGGAGGACCTTCTTGATGACTTCTATGATGATGATGATTACTATTAGGGATTTATACCTCATTGTAGGGAGACTTTTTATAGTGCACATCCTGGGGAGGGCTTTCAAGATGTACTACATTGATGGGATGGAATTCATGTTGCTTAACATTACTATGGGGAGAGCCTTTATAGAAACATCCCTTGCAGTGAGGGAATTCACAATGAATGTCATCATGGCAATGACTACCATCATGACATGATGTCCTAATACAAGTAGAAACATATCTACTGTGTATACCCTAGGGAGGTCCATGAGGGTGGATGACCACATGGGGAGGAATTTCTTATTGTATGATCATCAGGTTGAGGGGAGGGATACCCCAACATTCATCCGATGGTAGGATATCTTGATCGATCATTATTTTCCATGAAGTGAGCCACCATGGGTGCTCTGTGGAGGACCTTCAGAGATGATGGTAGCTACATTTCTGGGAGGGTCTTTGCAACTACAACTGCCACTTCCACAATTTTTTAATTGGATAACTGCATCATGATAGTTTATTGATATATGTTTAAGGGAGTTAAGAACCCACGCTTCCTATAGAGAAATAAAATGTATGTCATCTTCATCTTCATGTTACCTATGGTGCTTCTTGTTTTTGAGTAACCTCTTATGGGTAATCGGGGTCACCTGATGTTGGTAAAAAACAACATATACGGTTCCTTTCATTGTTGGCTCCCGTGATGCTGCAAGGACATGCCAACAGGAATCTTGAGTTTTGGATGGAATATATGGCTGCCCTTGAGCAGCCACCACATTGGACCTGAATCCTCCATTTGGAACGAGTATATTTCATGATATAGCTGTCTCTATATCACGTGAAGTTTTTGTTAACCCTCCTAGACTGGAGTATAGATACATAGGTTCTTCTAAGTGACTATCCCATTTTGCGAGTATGTCATTCCATTCAAGGAAACCAGGTCATAGACCTAGTTTCTTTTCCTTTCCCTTGATGCAATAATATCTCAGCATGTTTGAATTATATGTTCTGTGATCCAGATCTGATCTACCATCATTTCCAGGATGTGCTGAGAAACATATTTGTATGGAATGGGTATAAAGGCCCATTCTGATATCGAAGAATGATTTTTCACCTGTTCAATTCCTCCACAGGTTGTCAGTATATACTAGCAGTTCTCTGTCACATGGATAGAGGAACAAGTCTTCTTCTGGGTTTCCAATCCAATGGAAATCATATTTGACTAATGGTCTTCGTATTCATGAGCATGCATTTTAATCTTCTTTCATGCTGCTGTATTTCACTCCCGTGCATTGTATGAATCCAAAGAAATTTGATTCTGCCAATATTTTCATACTGCCAAACATTGATGGAAGGCCTGATATTCATCAGAAATTATTTATTCCAGTGTTTAACTATTTTCTATTCTATTTGGATGATAGTCATGATACACATCAGTAGGTGTCTATGCTGGCATATAGCGGGTTTCAGCCCAATTTGGATGGTGGCCTTCTTATGCATCAGAGAATATCTATGGATTCCTGTAGTTTTCTACTCTATATACATGGAGATACTATAGAGAACTAGTAGTAATGTTCACATGCTCAAATTTGACACCCAATATGGGTTGTTGACTTGAGTGGTGGTGGAAGAGACGTACGTCTGACTATTTAATGTCGCCGCGTTGGTACGATATATTTTGTCTTCCAGAACCAGGGAGATAGTGTGTACCTGATTATAAATACACCACCCTTGGTGGGTATCTTGAGGGTCCTGGGTCTCCAGAACATCAATAGGTTCCCTCAACATATGGTTATCATCAGCACGAGGAGACCTGGATGCCCGGTTTTGGCGGTGATGCTCTTTGGTGCGGGCTCCTGAGTAGGAACCATGTGCAGTTGAGATGATTTTTTCAGAATTGACTTCACCGGCCTCCCTAAGATAAGGTAGGTACTCATTAAAATGTTCTAGTGATAGGCTCCAGAAATGGTTTGAGACGACCACCACAGATGGATTGTGCGGGGGAACCAACTGCGACTGAGGAGGGGGCTAGTGATCTTCATAGACTGAAGGTCATATCACACAAACTACATAGTGGGTAGTGTTACATATCATTTTAATTCACTGATCCGCATGTTGGATACCAAACGATAAAGATGCTGGGTACGTGAGGGGACCTTGCTCTTCATTGTGACCCCATCTTCCAGTGCGATCACAGATGTGTGTGTCTGCATCGGTTGTTAGTATTTCATTTGGATCAAAGGTTGCTCTGCGGGAAAATGAAACAAACATATATGACATACTGGCCACAAAAACCCATCAATGTAGAATTATTTTAAACATATGCATATATGATGATTTAGTTTGGCCACTTCCCCTCTCTTTTTTTGTGGGGCAAAAGGGCTTGAGTGGGGTAAGACTGCCACCTTGGATAACGATTCTTATCGGGTTCACAATTTTTTTATCCTCTAAGGTGGCACATTCTGTGCATACAGAGGAAAAAAATTTTTTTGACTTGCAATACCATTTTTTCTGTTATCATTGGGGTAGAAACACCACCATGGTTATGGATTCAGGTTGGGTTCATAATTTTTGTTTCACCTCTAAGGTGTCATGTTCTAGGTGATGAGGAAATGGTCCGATGAGAATCGTCAACTGTAACTTTTTCTGTAGACAGTTTCTTATCAAATACACAATTTCTTTTTTACTTGACCTATCCTCCTTCATTTTTCATTAAAATAAGGCTCGTGTAATCCCATGGGAGATGTGTAATTAACCACTTCAATATTGCATAAGAGATGAAACAATCCTATTGTTCTAATGGGTGATTTCATGGGATCAAGTATTTGGGCAATTAGTCCTCCTCAGATATAACATCTTCAGATGGTCTCTAATGGGTTTATTCGTGGAGCCATAAAACCCCAATGGCCCTAGTATCCATGATTCATGGACCTACATTCCAAAAGTAGGTTCTCTTTGGACAATGGTTGGCCAACGACACTTAAGGACTCCATTGGTCAAGAGGATGGGAAGTCAGGCTCGTCCCACCCTTATTGGGGGGAAATTATTGCCTATCATGGGACTCTATTATAGATTTAATTCATGTTCATAAGTTCATGAATCCTTGGTTCATTCCCAAGTAGTGTTTCCATGGGCTACCACTAGTTTGAAGAATCGTCATAGGCATACATGAATTTGATTCTATAGAGGTAATGATGACATTAACCATACAATAAAGAACTCTGGAGTTTATTGAAATCTAGGGGGTATGGATGGTGACTTGATGTTGGGATAAAACCCATGAAACAGGATTCCAACATAACCTTGGGAGAGGAATCAGAACCCACATAGTTCATAATAATTGGCGCTTACGCATAGAATCTCCCCATTTAAGAGGGAATGATTTGGTGAACCCTTTTGGATGCGCACCATTTTGACCTCTAGACATCAAGTAGGTTTCCTTCATATCCTAGTTTTACTAGGAATAAGAGTTCTCATTTTTCATAATTGTGTGTGTCATATGCATATTGGATTCCCATTTGATGGGAACATGATTATGTGATACCTTATGAGAGGGAATCCTTTTGAGTATGGGCCTTCTAGTTGATGTCCTATGTATCCTAGTTTGATCAGGAGTCAGTGTACTCATAGTTCATAATTGTGTGTTGCTTATGCATGGATGCTTCCCATTAGGGAGGTCATGATTTTGTGGACCCTCTTGGAAGGGAACCCTTTTGAGGTCGGGCCTTCGAGTAGGCATCCTACGTATTATGGATTTTATCAGGAATCAGAGTCCATGTATTTATGAATGGTGAGGATTTTTTAATCTCCAAAAATCCTTAATCCCACATGAGTCATGCTCAGTGTGAGAAATAAAGAGATGTGAGAGATCCAACCAACCACTAGCTTCCTCTTCTACTTGTGGGAGAGGGCGAGCCTACAGAGGACGAGGCTGGGAGACATTGGGTGAGGGTGTAGAGTGATGGTAATTTCAATGTGAAATGGATTTAAAGGTCATGCGACTCAACCTCATATTGTTAGGGACTTACCCCAGTGGGAGTGCCTCAGAACACATTTTTTATGGGGAGGAGTGTCGTACATGTCAAATGGGGAAGCTAACATAACACCATTGACTTATCACCATTCTCTATTGAATAGAAAATAAGGTGATCACACTTAATCCCTAGAATGGGTATGTTTACATTAGCATCCAATGGTTGGAATCCATGTTAAAATGGGAATGTAGCCCCAGAAACATTTCTGGAGCCTAAACCATTATGGGGAGAGCCTTTGTGACTCTGCTTACCATGGGTATATAGACTAAAAGGGGCACACTGATGCACCCAATGTTTTGATCATACAGGTCTACTGGAATTGGTGGAGGCATGGGCCTGATGTTAGAGGAATGGTTTTAGGAGAGATTATGGAGGACTGAATGGTAATAGGAGAGGGGGATTTCAATTGGAGGAATGAATACCGAAAAAACCCAATTTTGTGTTCTTGTTTCTTATGAGAGATAGGTATTCTCCACATACCTTAGTGGTTTATGGGGAGAGGGGCCATCCACATACCAATGAGGTGTGTTGGTATAGTTATAGACCAATACATACCATAGTAGTATGTGGTCCATCATGTCGCTTTTGGTTCCCTCCGCGTACTGATGCAGTACACAACACCGAGTTAAATCCTCATAATTATACACACCGTTGAACACCCTATTGAATGATGGTTTGGGAGACTATAAATCATGGTGAGTTCATCTACGAGAAATATGTGGTTCATAGTTTCCCCAATCAGTACATGATTAGATTGTTATTGTTATGTTCCCCCATTTAAGGGTTCGTGACAACTTTTTCCTAAGGAGAGCATGATTCACAATTCGGGTTTCACCGAAGATTGAAGATTGAAGATGAAATCATCTCTGAATTATTTCTTCCAACCCATGGGGCCCACTTCAATCTTTTTTTATCCATTATTTTCTCAATTCCTTCTATGCTCCTTTTATAAAGAATTTGGACAATCGTATCTATGGGCATTCAACACCATTTGCGGAGGCCCATGAAGTGATATCATGACCCATGGAAGACTCAACAAACTGAGGTTTGTGGAGGATGCAATTCATGATCATGGTTCCCCAATCCCTATTAGTTTACTTAATCTTCAAACTGCTATGTTCGCATGATAGAATATTGATAGCCTTTGCACAAATGATTCTTTTAGTGATACAGCTTGCGGTCCACTGGGCTCGCTGGCCATCACTCCATGGTCCAACGCCTTGTGAATAGTTCTGCGTACTGGTAATTTGCCATTCTGGCGGTCCGTGAACCCTTCCCAATGATAGTACATGGTCAACTTAAAATCCTCTGAAAACATGAATTCCTTCAAGTTTCATTTGAAATTGATACCTCAATTTGATTCCATTAAACTTTCTAGACTTGTAAGCGTAGATCATTCCTTCTTCAATGTGATTGTGGGTGTATATTCTTCCCTTAGTGAAATTGTCAAGACCCTACATCATGTATACACATTAGGATCATACCCAAAATATCTCTTGAAAATGTGGGTGAATTATACTAATTCCTCAGTCAATAAATAACAAACCAAATCACACCAATAAAAAAAACTATCAACCCACCTCACTAAGGATCACACAATCAATAAGTTTAATGACATAATATCAATGATAATATAACAAGAAGGTATACTTTATTTTCTTCCCCAATTATATATTTATTATCATTATATAATAGAATATGTCCTAGTGCTACTATCTCATCCATATAACCATATAACCTCTTTATAATAACTTCCAAATATCTAAATACACATCATGTCCCATCTTCATTAAAAAAAAATCAAATTACATTTCATAACCTCATTATTTCACATCACATATTCATTATAGTTGGGTAATGTGAGAATGAAGGACACAAACCTCATTCCCTCCTACTATAATGAATGTATCCACCATGCTTTTCATCCCAACCTCTATCAAATCGCCATCAACATCATATGAGACTATCAATAATATAACTGCAAGACATTAAATTAATGAAAAAACACTTGAGGGCAATAAATCCTAGACTATGTCTAGAAGATGTATTAGGGTAGAGGGAGTAGTTAGTTCTCCCTATGCATCATAGTTTTTGGGAAAAACATTAAACCCAAAACCCTATGGGAATTGGTAATGTTAACCAATTTGGGTTGTGGTATATGAGAAACGAAAATGAATAAAAAATATAACAATGATGCACAAGACCAATCCTATGTTTCATCCTACAATATATTAGTCATCCTATGACAATCACATAATGCTATCCACCTCAAATTGATATCCACTACCACAACTACTAAACCACCTTATACAACCACATCAAGTAGAATCACAACAAGATAGGAAAATATCATTTGATCATTACATTAATAAATTATTGATCTATCTATAAAAAATTTTACATTTTATTATACATATTTTATTTGAAGTCCTTCTTTTATCCACATCTCACTTTCATCCATTTATTAATTGTGACAACCTATATTCTTTTAATAATAAAAAAAATTATATTTTGTTAATATTCATGTTATGAAATCATATTTATTCAACAAATATTTATTTTAAAATTAATATATGAGTATTTTATGTCAAAAATTATATGAAGTAACAATTACATAATAATTACACATTTAAAATTATTTTGTTTACTTTATGACAAAATTATGTTTTATTTAAATATTAAATGTATTTTTTATGTTAATTTATTATTTAGTATAATGTAAAGAAATATATTATTATAATATATTTTACAAATAGATATTTATTTAAATTTTATGGATTTACAATAATTTTTATTATTTTTATAATCATAATTGTAATTATATCTTTGCATGAAATAAGAACATGATTTTAAATTTAAAAAGTGATATATGTTATTCAAAGAAGAATGAATTATTATAATATATAATGTTTTTTTAATTTGAAATTTATTTTTTATAAATTTTTGATTTATTTTAATAAAATTGTTTATATATTTTAAATATTCATTTAAAATTAGGTGAAAAATGTTTTCTTTTAAATTTATAAATAATAAGGAATTATAGTAAAATGTATATATGATATATATTTAATGATTCTATTAATGATATTTTTAAATGGTTATAAATTAATTTTTTTAATGTTTTTTAAATGTATTAAAGGATATATTTTGGATGTAAGTATTTTAATTTAATGTTGTTATAGGTTTAGTAGTAAATTTCTATTAATATTCCATTTTAAAATAATTCAGAGTTGAAATTCAAAATAAATTCTATTAATTATTGATTTTTTAAAATATCAAATATTTTATAAACAATAGGAGATATATGGAATTTGTTCGGATATACTATATATATATATATATTATTTTATTTTCTAATATTTAAATTACATTTTGTTAGTGGAGAGAGATAAAGATAAATTCATTTTTCAAAATAAAATAGCACGAAATCACGTGAAACATTACTAACCGTTTTAATATGTGTATAGAAAGTTATATAATATATAAGAATGGTTTATAATGTTTAGTATATAATAATATACTAAAAATATAATGTGAAACATATTTATTTAACATAAATAATTTTTTATTTCAAGATAATTACAAATGAATTTATTAATGTAAAGTAATTCCACCTTGAACCACTAATAAGTGTCCAGACCGGTGGACTCTACATACCTCTACTGCACATATACATATTAAAGTGGTTTCCAAATGGAAGTGGGAGTGTAGGATTTTAAGATGGGGAGACCATACCCCATATATAATAGTTCACAATGATAAATAAATATCTATTAGAAATTCATACCAAAGTATATCAAAGAATAATTCACCTGAACATACTAATATATAATTTAATGTGGTCAATAAGTATACATGTCTGATCACACACAAGGATGATAATATATAGAAATAAAATAAAATAAATGGGAATGACCAAAAATAAATATATACTGGGGATTAACTACAATCCCATTGCCTCCCCTCATCTCGAACATCAGAACCACTCTTGCTCGATCATGAAATATCAAACCTCTTCCTAACTTGTTCCTACAGATATTTTGTAGATACTAAAGTACCCCATGTTTCATTAAGGTTGTATTAGGGTGTGAAAAAAAACATAGTAAGGAACCACAAAAATGGTCCGATACAATACCATAAATGTTGTCTTATGCGCATTTTACATGATCTAAATAAATAAATAACAACATAAAAGAAATAAATACTACTACCAATATAAATGGCTTCAGACCATTACCAATATTTCTCGAAAAATTTCACTTGGACTATGTCAACCCATGTAATGTATAACACACAATTATATATCCTTATTTTTGTTACCCTAATCAACAATACATAATTTTTCTAGTGTCAAGGTTTCTCAAAGCACATCACGATGACCATGCCTCCCAATATAACAAACCTGAGTCCCCTCGTACACAGAATAATATCAATAACCTCCCCTTTATGAGTTTTCTCTATCCATGAATAATGTTATAAATATCACAAACCTGGGAAATTCACATAAAATATCCATCCTAGTATAAAATAACAATACAGAGCTCCAAATCCATATTTTTTCCTTTTATAGTATCACAAACCTCCCTTATATGAGTTTTCTCATCTAGGTAAAACATTACAAAATACTACCCCATCATGTTTTCCATGTCATAATAAACAAACATAAAGGGTTATACAATGACTTAATATAAATAAAATAAATATCATGGTTGAGAGATTTACAAAATTCACCATCATTGTCCATACCTGAGAAGACCCTCTTTCTAGGATAAAAATACCATCATGTCATAAATAATTTTCTCTAGGCCTCATCGAGGATTGAAAAATGTAATCTCATCTATCCTCTTAAGATAACACCGACCATAATTTTAATTGTCTCCATACCATACACTATTCAAACTCTCTAGGTCATCTTGAACACCCAACTTAGAAATTCACCTTGTAGGCTCTACCCCAAACAGGTCTTTATGTCCTAGTGAAGATAACATCCCCTAATTATAAAATTAAACCTAAGGATCAAGGTAACCTCTTAGGACTCACAAGGCACACCCCTAGGACATTCATGCAATATTGCCTCTACCCTGAGGTCTCTAAGGGACCCTACTACTAGAACTACTATGACACTTTCACTAATTAACATCAAGTGTATGACCCTTTGGATATTTCATAACGAGAAACATTGTAATGGTAAAGGACTTAACCATTGGTTACTATAGAAAACCATCCAGTTATAAATTCCCTATTGTCCTTGGTGCCTTGTGAATTTTATTCAGTGTTTTTTGTCAAAATGTACCATTAACATTATCTTAAACATTTTAATGAAATAAACAACTTACTCATCTCCTTTCTCTAATTTAACACCTCAATGATATATTGAAAAATAAATTATCCATAAAAATGTGAATATTACTATTAGGTGATTATACAGGGACACCTAACTAAATAACATAAATTGTTCTATTTTATTCCATTACCTTGCATTTCCATGTAAACCTTGACCAAAGCTTGAATATGCTCAGTCAGGTGTTTCTTATACCCTTAGTCCCCTATCACAATACAAATCACCCACAAAATATTAATTTTATTATTTTATAATTAATTAATCACATTATAATAAACTAAGTCTCCAACAAATAACTGAAAATATACCATAAACATACAAGAAGAAGAACCAACAGCCTCTAGGAGGTTTGTAGTGGACCTCTACATTGATAATTGTGAAATCCTAGTCATCTAGCATTGATACACTAATTAATTTAATTTTATAATAACTAAAAACCTTACATAATATGGTGACACAACATAATTATTTCCACACGATGAACAATATATAGAATACAACACTCTAAGACACCATACTCCAAGGAAAATTATAATACCAGTCATGATCATCTAATTCCACCTTGATCTGCTTGAATCAGCACTAAAATACTAAAAAGGCATTGAAAATATGAACATTTGAAAAAAATAAGAATGTTAAAAGATTTTAAAGGATGATATAATCCTATAAACACTTAAAACACACAGATATTCACACAAAAACTAATGGTATTGATGGAAATGTGGAGTGGGAGATGATTGGTCTTCACACATGAGGGGAATTAAAAAGTGGAACCACCCTTATAATTTTTTAAATGGTTAAATGGTAAAAGATCCATCTAAATAACATGTTTGGGTGCATGGTTTGGATACAATATTTACTGTATAATTTTCCAACTCTATTCAAGAAACTACCCAAGAAACCCCACCTTGAACTGTTTGGGCACATGCTATTCTAATTATCCACCTACCATTCCAAATGGCTCTAGAAACATTCTATAATGTCTCCCAATTTTTTAATTAACTATAAAACAATCCCCCTGTCTCTGAAATCTTAAGTGGGTTTGTCTCGAGATCATATGGTTTACCATAAATCATGTTGTAAGCATGTAAATAGACCATATATTACACAAATTAGACAAACAACTACACACACTTAGAGTTTTTTATGGTTTCTCATGAACTATGTGGACCAAACCATAAACCCTGGATGGAAACTACAAAAACTCATAAACATTATTATAAGCTCTTGAGATGCTCATGAGTACTAAAATCACATATTAAGCATTCAATAATCTTGATAAACACTATCATGGAATACTTGTGTTCTCATATTTCCATTTCTATTTCTGGATAAAAATTGTACCCATCAACTAATCAAAAAATTCAAATTCCATCTAGAATTTTACAACCATTATAGACAAAAGTTCTTACAAACTCCACACTAAAAAAATTCTCATATTTGATATTTTTTGGTGGTCCTAGAATTATAAATATCAACCTACCCGAGTCATCAATTCTTATTGAAATAACCATTTCATATCTCCAAATTAAAAAAATCATTCTCACATCACAATCCAATAAAAGGAATTTATGATATAAAAACTAGAGATCAAATTAATTTATTACCAAAATAGTAACATTGAACATTCTTATACACATCTATCCAGAGGAACTCACATGTAATCATCCAACTAATCATCAAACTTATAGTGCTCCTCACCGGGAGGATTAGAACACAAATGAGAATTCAAGATAATAGTGGCCTCCACCAATGGAAATTAATGTCACTCCACGTCCTTAGATTTATTATGAATCAATACCCATGGTTCTCATAACAACACAACTTCACGCATATGAGACTGCTAGTCAGATGTCATGACCAACTCAAACATCTTGTTTCCAAGCCCAAAACACAGGCTCAGACCATACAATCCCAGCAATAACAGGAAACGACTTCAATCAAAATCCACAAAAAATCACAAAATATACCAATCATATAGGATAATATGTATTTTATGTGGTTGTTTGGTCACCACATCTATTTATATGAAAACCACTAGTTAGATATCCTCTGACTAACCAATTTTAAAAATTCAAATATTCTACCTCTAGTGCATTACTAGAGTACCCAATCATTGTTAAATCACCTCGAAATATCTCGAGCCAAATATCTATGCTCAAAATTAATCTAATATAACCTCATAATTCACACCTGATTATCACTTGTATTTTATTTAAATTAGGTCCAAGTCGCACATTAGTAGTCTGATGTCGAACAGGATTCTCTTATGGATTCTTTTATACATCGAAGACCCTGTCCAATGGGGTTTTATTACTCATGACTGATAGAAGTCCATAAATTATAGGGGATGTTACCATCACATCACATGGTCAAATAAAACTCCACAACCCATGCTCTACCAACGGTTGAACATTACAATTGGAGATAGCCTAACCTGGTCATTCATAAGAACCAATGTAATACACCACTAAATTAGTTTTTAATAATAATAATCTCATTATATTGGTTCTTATAACCGCATTAACATAGATGATGTATTGAAGGGTTTGAATATGAGTTATCAAATTATTAAATATATGTATAATGGTCATGTGCAATATAAATTTATTAACGAATTATTAGTAAATGATGATATATTTTTATGTGATATCATTTTTTGTTTCAAAAATCCATTTTTGTGAAAAATTATTTTATTATATTTTATGTGGGGAAATTATAATTCATTTATTCAACTTTTAGAAATTTTATTTTATAAAATAAATAATAATTTTTGAATAATCATATATAAATTATCTTAGTGTAATTTTTTATGAAACTATTGATTTCACAGTGAATAGTGAAAATACATATTTTTAAAATATTGCAATTTATTTTTAACAAATGAAGTTATTTAAAATTATTATTCTATTTAGGATTTGGTATTAATGTTAAAAATGATCAATTTTATTTTTAATAATATAATCAACTTCAATTTACTCAAAAGTATTCATGATTTGGATTATGTTAAATTTTATGCTTAAAAATGAATGTGTATCCAAAAATTGATTGTAATAATGTTTTATGCATTTATATGAAAAGTTATTTTTAACAGTTCAAGATATTTGATTTTGAAAAAAATATTCTATCTAAGGAATTTATTTTTTAAAATTTGTCAAATAAGTTTATTTAAATTTTTATTTATTAATATTAATCAAGGGGAATATTTTTCAACTCGATAAGAGTAAAATATATAAAATGATGTTAAAAATATTAGATAAGGTCTCAAAATAAAACCCAAACATTCTGTTATTTCATTATATTGAATTAGTTATACTACATCCATCCCAAATTATAGTATACAGAATTTTAGACAAATTTTCTTTGATAATAAAATTTATAGTATTTTTAGAAAATAATACCCTAAAATATCATTCGTTTTTTAATATTGTTTATGCATTACCAAAGGAATAATAATATGTTATGAATAAATAGAAAATATAATTTTAAAATTATTAATTTAATTTTAGGATTCTAATTTATTTTTCGTTTTTTGTACTATTGTAATTAACATAATAGATTATATGACACATACACATTTCTTGTGTAAATAATAGAAAAATAAAAGTAAATGCTATTAAAAACATAAACTGTAATATTTTTGGGATTATTTACAGTTTAAAATGAATTTTAAGGTCATTATTAATATAAAATTTAGGTTTAAAGTGACTATATTTAAAATAATTTGTTTCCTTTATCACATTAATGTCAAATTAAATGAATAGTTACAAATATTTTATTAATGATAATTATGGAAACATATATTTTATTGAAATATTTAAAAATAAAAAAAAAATTACTGTGGAAAATTTGGATGATAAATTATCTATCAGTTGAACCATTTTCCATTTATTATCCAATTTGTATCTTATAAATAAAATATATCGCCTAATAATTAAAAACTGTATTACTAGGTTTAAGGTTAAAAATGGATAAGGAATGTTTTAAACAAAAAAAATGGGTTAAAGTGAACTAAACATATTATCAAACCCTATTATATGGATTCATTTATACCGTTACCTTATAACATTAAAATATGAGTCATTTTGGATCCATTTCTCTAACAATGTGACTTAATAATATCTTCAAACATTGAAAAATTACAAGTATCCTACTCTCTACTATTATTAAAGGGAACCTCCTCCCCTAACATATTCACACCAATTTATCCATTTATTTAGACTAAAAACTACCAATGTTTCTAAAAAAACAATATGTATACTCTATAATATTATTTCATCCCAAGATACCAACCCAAGGGTCCTTAATAAGATATCCAAAGAATATTTCTAGAAGATAAGGAAATCATCTTTACCAAGCATTTTACTTTAACTTATTCTTCTATAATATTCAATTATTTCATTAAATATCATATATAAATAAATATTATATCCCATATATAAAAATTTTATTATATTTATGTGATAAAATTTATATGTATCCTTGTCCTTCATTTTGAAAACAAAATTGTCCCTCGTGCGAAGAGAGGACTACCACCAAACAAACTGTGGTGGTTTGTTTTCCATCAACGAATCAAATTTCCAGTAATAATATTGTAACTAATAAAAAATATATATTATAATTATAAAATAATTATTATTATTTAAATTTAATAATTAATCTACATCATTTCCCTTTTACCCATTAATAAAATTATTACATCACTTGTGAGTATATAGGATTTATCGTCACCATGAATTGATGTGATTAATTTTTCATGACCACTATTAAATAATGATTATAAAAATATATCTAATGATTAATTATGATATTTATAACATTTATACAATTAATTACATGATGAAACTATAACCTATTCATAGGAAATTTATTATCTACTATGATAAAAATATGAGAAACTTATGTAGTTAACATCATATATAATGATAATAACGAATGAGTGTTGATGAATGAGTGATAAGATAATTTAATTAGATCAAAATGATATTTTGAAAATAAATATGGTTATATAATAAAGTAATATAAATTTTATAACCATTATAAATGAGTTTAAATCACATTAATCAATGTGGAATCGTGAGGCAAGGGGTTTCTTTGGTCAATTTTCATTCGTTGGGTTACAGTTGTACATTATTGACTATATTATACCATGATTATATGTGAAATAAAAATTTATTTTATTATATTTTATTTCAATTTTTTTTAATTTAATATTTATACAAATTAATTAATTAATTGACTAATTCTCACATTAATGATACAATTTTGGAAATGGATTTTGTCTCAACTTCCACTTTAATAAGACAAATATAGTATTATGAACCTATTTAATTTTGTATAGTTTATATAGTGTAACATTTATATATTTAATATAATTATATATTAATTAAAATTTATTAAAATTTCACTTATTGTTTACTCATTCAAGGGGTTATAATTTAAAATTTTCTAAACATGTAAGATTTAATTTTGCGATCACATATTTTTTATTTCTTATATCTTTCAATGAAGAAATAATATTATCCAACCTTCATAAAATCTATCTATTTTCTTATATTATATATATATTATTATCTTCCATGTTTCATTAATGCATTTCCTCTATTTTTATCTTTAATGAAACAAATAAATGTTTAAAATAAAATCTAATCTTATTTCTCTTTTTGACCAAGTAACGTTTTCTCCCATGTACATATTTTTCAAAATTGATTCATAAAATTCCTTTTTATTTAGTCAAAATATTATTTAGTACATATTAATTTATCATTATACTTTTATATATTTTTAAATGAATAATTATAATCAATTTATAATATGATATTTTATTTTTTCTTTAAGTAATTCTAATGGAATGTTTCTTTATGACTTATGTAGTATTAACAGATGTCCCATATGCCAAAATAATATAATGAAAATTTTCTTATTTAACATGTTTTCAATGGCTTTATAAATAAAAATCTATTGTTAAAAAATATTTTAATGTTTAACTTGAATTTTAATTTATTTTCCAAATGAAATGAATTTATTATAATATCCATGTTTTTAATGAATGTATGGTCATCATTTATCTTTTCATAATTTTGTGGTGATTAACATTCACTAAAAACATCCACTTTCTTATGATTATATTTAATAGGAAAATAACTTTATATTAAATTTCCATATTATTAAAATCATGGATATTTATATTACATAAATTTTATACTATTTATACATGTGGTGTATTACAATGAAATTTATTTTATTAACTAGAGAAATTTTAATATTCCTTATTATTTTCTCAATATGGATATTTATTTATAAGGAATATTGTTTACTAATTAAATTGGTCATTAAATATATTTGGAATTAATTATTCATGTAGAGAAGTGTGGCACCCATAATTATATATCTCATCAATCCATTTATCTGTATAATGAGACAAACTAATAGGCCAAAAATATTAAATGAGTTTCTAATATATATGTACCCATTGTTTAAATTGTATTGGTACAAGGCATTAACAGTAAAGGTATCATGATGTCTGGGATCAAGAAATCCAAAATTATTGATTTCCTTCATTGAGAATTTAATTATTATTATCCAATAGAATATATCATTGAAATTATCCATGCATGTATATCAACCCTCAAGTTATTTACTAATTGAATAGTGTTTTTAGTTATCTATCATTCCATATTGATTATACATTATTTTCTCCGGATAGATTTGTGTGTACAAAAACCTTATAGATCATTTGATCTCACCCTTATA
This sequence comes from Viscum album, assembly GCA_963277665.1. Taxonomy (NCBI): domain Eukaryota; kingdom Viridiplantae; phylum Streptophyta; class Magnoliopsida; order Santalales; family Viscaceae; genus Viscum; species Viscum album. Next base: position 1,489,059,061 of record OY728129.1, read on the forward strand.
TTGTGTTCCATTCCATCAGATATGATTGATGATATCATCGGATTTTATAAATAATGAAAGAATATTTACATTCATAATGACTAATATTTAATATCTAATACATTATGGTATAAATTTTTGTATATGGTTCATAAAAACTACAAAATTTAAGGGACTTGGGGATGAGATCCCTTATATCTTATCACAATGTAATAATGTAAACACCAAATATAGGTTAAAATAGTAGGGGTTGTTATAATATTTATCATAATAAAAGTTTTGTAGAAACATTATAAATTAGGTTAATGAAAACATACAATAGAGAAAATAACCTAATTAGAAACATTTACGGTATATATAATTATATAATAATTTCATAAAAATAATTAATTTAGATATTTTGTGTTTTTTTAGAAATAAATCCCTATACAAATATTATATGTGGACACTAATTTGGTACAAATTCATAAGTGTGATAAGTAAGAAATGTGTTTTTATAAAATATCTCATCCATCATTATAGTTTATTGTGAATGTGACATTACTATTAACCTATTTTGATACTCCCATAGGATATTATTGGATTGTTTCGCCTATTAATTTGAACCATCATAAAGTATTTGAATACATAATGACAGTGGATAAACGCAGTTAAACGTAAAATATAATATATTGAAACGGAAATTTTATTATTTAAACATCTTAAAAATTAATATCATTATTTTTTGGTTTCCCACAATGTTTAGTATTTATCATACAATTATTTGTTGTTTAAGTGAATGGTTTAAACTAAAAGGAACAATACTAACACTAAATGTGACAAATGATGGAATAATTGTCCTCATGAGAAACAAAATGAAATAATAGCTAGAACTTGAATAAATGTGATTATGAATAATAATATATCACATTGTACTATTAATAATATTACCATGGGTGAGTTTCCTAAATCACTTAAAATAGATAAATGGAGTTTCATGAAGACTATATAATGAAGAAAATTCAGATTCATACAAGACATGTATGTGGGAATAGTTACTCATGGAATTTTCATAGAGGAATGAGAATACATTTTAACTGTAGAGAAGAAGGGAATATATTTAGTAATTGATAAGAATAATGAAAAGTTTCGTTGATGTACATTAAGTTCATACTAATGTATCATTTATATTTAAATTTATTTTGTGTGCATCACATGGGAATTACTTGACCCAATTCCCAAATTCAAGGGTTAACTCCAAAACCAAATAAGGACATATGTTGTGCCAATCATTGAATTGAATGTATTGAAGTGTTTATGTATTTGTATTTGAGAATTATATTATAGATGTATTATAATAATGATCTTATGGATAAAATAATCATGAAGCAACAAAATATTTTTATATATTAGTTTTTATTTAGCTATTTGGAAACATATGTTGAATGATACCAATAACCAAAACTATTGATTTAGTGGTAAGGTGATATTTTTTGACAAAACTGGATTAATGGAAGGGAATCCACAAATATATGGTTACTAGTGACTTAATATAGTTTTTTGTGATAAATATATGATTGAAATTAATGAAGTAAATGGAATAATATTTATAACCTTGAAATTGGTTACTGATTTGATGAAAATTTTATTTTGGTCATTTTGAGTATGTTTGTTTATTTATTGGATATATAAAATATATTCAAATGTTTGTGATTTTATTTGAGGATTGTGTAAATTTTTAAATAAAAAATTTTTTCATGGATTTTTTATGTTTATTTAGGTTATTTGTATATTTTTAGTGAATTTATGATTAATGTATTCACATGTTTGGTTTGTGACAATATGAGCTAATTTATATTATTTGGGGATAAATTCATGATAAAATATTTTTGATTATTGGGATATTGGAATTTTTAAATTTTTATCAAAACATACTTTGTAGGATCCTTAGTGATAACTATTTATGGAATGGATTAAGATAAACTTTTATGAAATTTTTGAGGTTTTAGAGATTAATGTATTATATATATCCATATAGGTTAACTTCATATAATAATTTTGGGTTTCTTAAAAATTTAGAGAAATATAGAATGATATATCATTCTTATAGGGATATTATGATACTTTAAAAGATAAATGTAGTGATTGAGTCATTAAAATCCCATCTTGAATATTAATTTCTAATAATAATAAATATAGTATAAATTCATCAAAACAATACAAAGGCTGAATATGTGCTTATGAAATTGAAATAAATCAAGTGCATATATTTTATCTTTCTTTTTATCTTTATAGAAAAACAGTCCTTAAAAATTATGAAAAGGATATTGAAATAAAAAAATCTCTTTTTAATTCATTTGTTAAGAATTTACTCACTTTTAACTCCTTATTGATTTATGGTTTTTCAGTAATTAACTTTATCATGACCATGTTATGTATCACTCTCTATTAGTCCCTGGATGAGATTTGTCTCCTCAATGTTGATATTTTATCTTCACACCAAATTTTACCCATTTATAAGAATATTATTATGTGTTATTTCATGTATCTGTTATCCATCCCACATCCCCATTTTTATATATTTATTCTAATCGCTCAATACGATGTGGTTTTTTGATAAATTTATTTTCAAATATTCTACATTTGATTACAAATATAAACTTTCAAAGGTATAATAAACTACTATGGGTGGATAATGTACCATCTTCATAATTTATTTTAATGGTATAATAATCATGTAAATTTACTTGACATGAATCATAGAGCATTAAATGGATTTGGATATATTATAAAAATATTATTATTTAAAAGTGGTAATTATAACCATTCAATTGATTTATAAGGTATCAATATGTGTATAATCATTAAGAAATATATGTATAATGGACTTCTGGATATAAAATTATTGATGAATTCCATGGAAATAAACACTAAATTTTTAATGATGTCCTTTTATGATTCAAAAAATCAATGTCATAAAAAATATTTTACTCAATGTTATACATGAAAATAATATTTAATTTATACCACTTTTATAAATATTATTCTAATTAAAAATAATTTTTGAAATGAAAATATAAAGATAAAAATATTATGAAATATAGTAATTTCTCTAAAATGATTTATTTTTTAGTGAATAGTGGAAAATACTGAATTCTCAAACAATCTTGTTTAATTTTAATTTAATAATGTAATTTAAATGTATCATTGTATTTTAGATTTTTTTAAAGTTATATATTATCCATTTGATTTATAATAATATAATTAATTCCATATTAATTAATAAAATTCACGATTCTTTAATAAGTAAAATTTTATGCCAAAAAACAAATTTTTCGAAACAAATATTTTTCATAGCAAATTATGAATTTTTATTAAAGATAAATTATAAATATTATATACATTTAATATTAAAATATTTTCTCCATATTCATAATAATTAAATTTAAATTTTTTAATTACGTTTCTTTTATTTATTTCATTATAAATAGTAACTATTGTAAATATTTTACTCTTCAGTAAGGGTAAAATGGGTAAAACAGGGTCAAAACTATGAGATAATTTATCTAAATCAACCTAAAACATTCCATTTTTTATTTAAATTAGATAATTTATAATTTAGCAATCTGAAAAAAATAATATATGTAATTTTTGGGTCCTTTACCATTAATAATAAATTTTATATTATTTTTAGTAATAAAAATTCCAATATATCCCACCCTTACTTTTAATTTATATTATATGTTAACATTGGGATAATGATAATTTATGAATTATTAAAAAGATAATTTTTTACATTAGTGATACATTTTTATGATTTTAATTTATTTCTAATTTTTACAACTGATTTAATTACCATAAATTCATATACAACCCTCACACAATGATAGTGAATGATTTAGAAAATAAAAGACAATGAATTTAAAAAAATATTAATATTTTTGGATCAATTATGTTGTCACGTGAATTTTATGATAAAAAATAATTTATAATTTATGCCTAAATATTTTATATTATAATTTATTTTTAGGGTTTTTTATTTAAATTCAAATTAAATGAACATTGTAAATATGACCTTTATGATGTTTTCTGAACAAATAATATTTTATCAATTGTTTAGAAGATAAACAATAACTAAGAACAATTTGAATGAGAAATAGAATAAAAATTGATCGTATTTTATTTATAGTCCAATTGTTTCCTTTTGTGTAAATTTGTATCAATTTATGATTGACAATGTTGTTGTTACTGTTAAGCATAGTAATGGTTAATTAAGGGATCAAATGAAAATATAATGGAATTAATGACTAAAAAACTTTTTAACCCTCATTTTTTGTTATATATATATATAACATAACCATATAATGTTCTTATATGTGTCATTTTTTCATTTATAAAAGAAATTGACATAAAATATTTTAAAACATTTAAAGATTATAATTGTGCCACTCACCTCATTGATAAATGGGAGTCTTCAACCCAAAACAATTGACCCATCCCGATTCATTTCTATCTACCAAATCTTACTAAAACATCTTTAAAGGTACTTATGTACTCTTTATATATGTTCTTATTCAAAAAAATAATAACCATTTTGTCCTTAAGAAGAAATTCATTTAATGTTTCCCTAAGAGAAGGTAATCATCTTCAACAAGCACTTTCTTTTTTAACTTTTCTTTTAAAACGTTAAATTATATCCTAAAAGTTCAAATATAATAAAAATATTATCACCCATATATTTATATTTTATTATTTTTATTGAATAATATTTATCCAATTCCATCTCAATAAAATTGGAAACCAAACCGTCACCCCTATATGTGACGGACTACCACCTTATGAATCGATGAAATTTGTTTTTCATCACTTCCTCACATGTATTGTCATAAAAATGAAACTAATGTATATATATGATACATAGGACATAATATTTATTCTATAAATTTAATATATCATCCAATTCTTCACTCTTTCTCCCATAAAAAATATGATAATCATATCTCGGCTATATGTACTGCTTAACATCTCCACGAAGTGATGTGACTCATTTTTTTGTCCACTATTCAAAAATGATTATAAAAATGTGTCTGAGGTATAAAATATGATATTTAAAACATTAATAAAATTATATATATGATGAAACTATAAAATATTCGCATGAACCAAAACATCATTGATGAATCGTGCATGAAAAAACTATGCTGTTAACACCTGAAACAATGATAATAACAAATTATTATGGATGAAAAAGTGATAATATGTTATTATTAGATCATATATGGTATTATAAATATTAATATATTTCTATAATAAATTAGTAATTTTTTTAAAATTCATTATAAATGAGTTTAAGTCATTTTAAACATAGTTTGTGTGTGATGTAATAGGTTAATTAACTCAATTTCCATTAACATGGTTATACATCGACTTCATTGACATTGTTGTTACATAATATTTTTTTTAAATTGATATTTAATATTATTTTTATGTATTTAAACATATTTTTTATATATATTTATTATAATTCACAACTACAATGATATTTTATCTCTTCAAGGATATTTTCTTTGTAAGGTACTTCGCCTAAATTTCCACCTCATTGTGAAATATTATGTGTTTTTCAGCAACTTTATTTTATGTAGGGTATATAAAATCCATTGGATGAATTTTTCATGAATATGTATTTTTGAATAGTGATAAAGGTATCAATTAAATATTACTATTTTAAGGTGTTGCAATTTAAAAGTTTCCAAAGAGGTATGAATTTATTTTACATGATTTTTTGGGATTACAAATATTTTTCTTTGAAAGAATCTAATTATCTATCCAAATAAACACCATTTATTTTATAATCCCATGTATATTAATGGAATATAATTTTTTATGAAAATTTCCCACTATTTGGAACTTTATCAAGCAATTAAATGTTTCATGGAAGAGATGGTCTTATTTCTCTTTTCGATCTTGTATATTTTTCTTCAAAACAGTTATTTTTAAAAATTGTTTTAAAAAATCCATTTTTATTAACAAAAAGAATATATTAAAAAACTTTATGTTATATTCTATTTTTTCAAAGGTTTTAAATAAATCTTTTAAATATTTTCAGGAACGTTAATTTTTTATTTTCATTATATAGAGTCAAATTGAATGTTTCTTTTTAATATATATATAACATTAATGAAATTTACTACCCCAATCACTATATTATGATTTTTAGATTCATTAAAATGATTTTAATTATTTTAAAAATAACAATATTTATTGATAAATTATTTTGTTATATTGCATAAATTTTATTTTATTTTTAAAAAGTCATTAATTTATTACAAAGCCCATATTTCTAATGAATAGAGAGTCATAAATTATATCTTATTATTTTTTATTCATTGGTGATATCATAAAAAAATAAATTTGGCTGGAAAATACATCATTTTAAATTCAATTTATATTAAATATCCATATTATTTGAATCATGGAGAAGTTTATTTCATAAACCATATATTTTTACTACATATGGTGTTTTACTATGTATATTATTTAACTGGATGGGAAAATCATAATGTTTTGGAATTAAATTGATCATTAAATATTTGAGGGATGCACTAGATATTATCCGATGGGTGGATCCCATAATTATATATCTCATCATTGTGTTAATAATACTCATGAGACAAAAAGTGGGAAAAATATATTAGACTGTTTTTGTTTGTGTATACTCACCCGTAACCTAAAAAGTCTTTCCACAAGTCCTTTATGGTAAAACATCATTACTTTTGAGATCATGATATCCAAAATTATAAATTTCATTCATTTATAACGTTATTATTATTATCCATAATATTATTTTATTGATATTATTCAATTATGAATTTCATACCCTAGTTTTTTACTAAATTCCAACTATTTTTAGTTCTCTACCATGACATATTGAGTATTCTTTAAATACATTTGATATATGAAATTATACCTAACCCTTTATAAGAATTTTACCTCAACATTATTTGGTTTTTCTTTTCCCATGGGTATAAAAAATTAATCACTGAATTAATTTAAGCTTGGATAATGTTTACATTCAATGCATTTTATATTTCATTTCCATTTTAATATAGGAATCATGTATGTATATTTTTCATCATTATTATTAAACTAAACTATTATTTTGTATTTAATAACATGTATCTTATGTCAATGTGATAAATTATACATCAACTCTATGTTACAACAGTTGGTGTTATTATTGGTTTCATCTGATAAAGATTAGTAAAATCCATTTGAAATAGATTTAGGAAATCATGGAATATGAAATATAACCCGATGAGAGAATATGAGGATACGTATAAATGTAGGATAATATCCTATGTTCCATGGTAAGGTAGATATAATTATTTATACCTATGAACACATCGATATATGTATACTACAATTGGATGTGTATTTGGAAGAGATCCATCAAGGATTAATAAACCTAAAAGGAGTTAGTTGAATATATCTTGACCATAATTATGGGGCACAATGATTTTTCACTTACTCTTCAAGATCAAGTGGTTTCCCACTATTATTATTATTACCCATAAAATGTTTTCCTTTTAGTAGATTTCTATAACAAGGCGTAACCATTTTTATATTGACTGTGATGGTCAATGTAATGATTGTCTTCAATAGTAACTAAATGAAACATGAGCTTGAATGTGAAACAATATGTTTATCCATATTCATATATCTAATTATATATTTTATAATATCAATATGGGTGAGTTTCATGACACACATAATAAGAGAAAATGGAGTTTCATGAATACTAAATGTAAGAATATAGTTTTCCTTATATGATAACAATATAAATGAATAAGTTGGGAAAGTATCTGAGAAGAATAATAATATGTTTTATGTGTGAAAAAATAAGGGTATATATCAATTAATTTTTGAGGAAAAAATGAAAATTTCAATGGTGTTATATGACGTTAATCGTAATGAATAATTTGTACTTTAATGTCTTACGCATGGGGAACATGGTAATTATCTAGGTCCATACCATAATATAATGGATAATGCATATTCCCAGTATGTACCTATTATATTTCAACTATTAAAGTGAAATGAATTAACAGTTTTTTTATTTGTATTTGAGAAATATTCTTTATAAGTGTTATAGCATTTATATTATTTCTATAATAATAACAGAACATCTAAGTATTATTCTACTATAGTTCTTTCAAGTATTTTGAAATATATATAAAATGGTACCAGAAACCTAGAAAAGTTATTTAGTGGTATAGTGAATTTTTTTGAGAATATATGATTAATGGATAGGTAACCCTTAATTTGATCATGATATTGATTTAATAATTTTTAATTAGGATAAAAATTGTTGAAATTGATGAAATAAATGGGAGAGTATTGGTAACCATAATATTAGTTAGTGACGTTATTATTATGTGATTTAGGCCATTAAATGATTTTTATTACATTTTTTCATTTTTAGAATAGATTAAATAGATTGTTATTTTATTTGAGAAATAATCATTGTGTTAGTTTTTGAATAATATATGTTTTTATTGAGGTTTTATAGTGATTCCGGTTATTATTATGTTTTATGAGACTATAAGATTCAGGGTTTCACATGTTTGGTAGGTGACACTATGAGAAAATTTTAGTTGTATGAGGATAGGTATTTTATCATAAAATATAAATTTTTCAGTTTTGAATTTATCCATGAATTTTTTTTTACAATTCATGAGGTTAAATATTTGTTTAATTTATTATGATGAACTTTTGGGGTTATTATCTTGGTTTTAGAGATTAATATATTATAATTATGCATATTGGATAACTTGTGATATCCATTTTGGTTTTGATAAATATTTATAGAAATAATGAATGAATTGTCCTTATTTTATGGATTGTATATTCCATTAAAATAAAATTTTAATACCTCATGAGTGGAAACTCATCATGAATATTCATTTCATAGAATAAGAGACAATGTATAAATTCATCGAAGAAAAACTAAAAGATGCAATTTTTTTATGAAATAGATATAAATCAAGTATATATATTGTCAATTGTTTTCCATCATCATAGTATAAGAATCCCTCAACTTTTTAAAAATATATATTAAAATAAAAACATTCATTTGACCTTTATTTTCAGTGAATTGATAGTTTTTACCCGTCATTAATTTTCGGTTTTTGGTTATTAAATTTATCATTACCAAGTTCATTGTCACTCTATATTTGTCCTTAAATGGTAGTTTTATCCATTATATATTTATTTTATCTTCCCACCAATGTTCACCTTCACTAGTAACCATGTTATGGGTTAATTTAGGATTCCATTATATGTCCCAATTCCCATTTAAAAAATAAGTTTTATTATCCCTCTATATGTTATAGTTTTTCAATAAATGTATTTTCAAATATTATTCATTCGATGCATAAGATAAAATTTTTAAGGGTGTAACTTATTTAAGAGGGATATAATGTAACACTGTAAATATTTATTTTAAAATAATAATAACCTAGATAACATTATTAAAACTCAACACCGAGCATTAAAAAATGAGATACATTATTATTATATTATTATTAAATTATGATCATCAAAACCTATTCACTGAATTGGGGGGGTAATAATATGAGTCAATATATTTTTAAATATATGTATAAATTTATTAATATAAATTTATTGATTAATTCTTGGTAAATAAGAAGTCTAATTTTAGTGAAGTCATATTTTGGTTCAAAAATGAATTCGCTTAAAAAATGATTTTAATGCATTTTCTAAATCAAAATTATAAATATTTTCATGAAATTTTATAAAATTGAATTTATAAAAAAAAAACTATTTTTTAAATCAATATATAAAAACTAATTTATTTCAAATGTTGAAATTTTTCTAAAATTATAATTTTTCAGTGAATAGAGAAATATATCGATTTCTAAAATACATAAAACATTGTTTAATAAAAAATGTAATAGAAAAGTACTATTATATTTTTTAATTTAGTGTAAAATTTAAATATTTTTAATTTAGTTTATAATAATCCAATTAAATCAATTTTAACCAATAATATTCTTTAGTTTGATATAAGATAATTTTTCTGATTGAAAATACATTTATTTCTAAAATTTGTTTTCTGTTGCAATTTAAAAATTCACATTAAAGTTGATTTATACAATTTATATTGATTGAACTTGAAAAAATAGATTCCAAATTTTCAATCATATTGTTCAAATTTTATAAATATTCCCAATTAATTATTTTCATTGTGAATTTTAATCATGTGTAATACTTATCACCTCTATATGGGTAATATGGGTAATATGGGTAAACCGAGGTTAAAACTATGAGATAATTTTTCCAAATTAACAAAAAACATTTTATAATTTAATTTTTATTATAAAAATTATAATATATTTGTCCAAAACTAGAATATATGGCATTTCTTTTCCCTTTAATCCTAATAATGACACTTATTTTTTTAATTTAATGAGAAATCCCAAATATCACAGTCATGGTTTTAATTTAAATTATATATTCACATATGGATAATAATATTTTATGAATGATTACAAAATTTTTGTTTGAACATAATTAATATATTTTCATTTTTCATTTTTCATTTTAAGTAATTTTATAATAAAATTAAAGGATAATATGACACGAAAAATGTCTTTTTGGAAGTAGTATAAAAATAAAATTAAATGATTTTAAAAACAAAATAAAGAGTTAATTTTTTATGAATCATTTTTGCACCAAACATTTACGGTTAAAAATAATATATTTTTTATTCTTACTGATTTTATAATATAATTATTTTGTAATATTAATGTCTTTAAGGTCAAATTAAATGAATTGTGTACAAATTACATTAATGATATATTATGAAAAAAGTAATATTTTATTAAATTATGTAAAAATAACAAATAAATGAAAGGGCTCAGTTAAGATGAATAATTTTCTAAAATTTTAAACCTTATCCTTTTATATACCAATTTTTTTGGTTAGTAAAATTATAAACATTTAATTTTGAAAATTTTGTTATGGTGGTTAAGGTTAAAAATAGATAATAATCATTTTAATTCAAAGGATAAGGGATAAAATTAAATACAAGGTGTCTTATAAATAATATGGTTAATTTTATGTACACTATAACCATTCAATTTTTAATATGTGTCATGTTATATACATGTTGAAAATAATGTGACAAAATTACATTTTAAACCACTGAAAAATTACAAGTGTCCAACTAACACCAATTATAAAAGGGAACCTCCTCCCCTCACTTATTCACACATATAGAGCGATTTATCATTAAAACCCCCTTAAAAAATCTATAAAAAATTAATAATATATTTAATAGGGGTATTTTTCTTCATGAATTACCAATCCTATTGTCCTCAAGAAGTACTCTAAAGGAGGCATCTCTAAGATATAGTAATCATCTTAACCAATAATTTTATTTTATAAATTTTATTTTTCAAACATAATTTATGCCTTAAAATTTAAATTATAATTATAATATTGTATAACATATAGTTTTGTTTTATTGTATCTATTTTATAATTTTTATCCATGTCTTTCTCCATAAAATTTGAAACAAAAAAATTTCTATTGTGTATAGAGAGCAAAAACCTCATGAATCAACTTAGTTTTATCTCCACCATTGAATCACATGGATTGTAACAATAATTTAACTAATCAATATATATGATAATTATGAAATGATTTTTATTAATGAAATTTAATATCTCATCTAATTTTTCACCCATTATCACATTAAATAATGATAACATTTCTCATGTTTATGTACAACTTACTAAATCCATGAATCGACACAACTACTTTTTCAATTCCACCAATCATGAATGACTATAAAAATATTTTTAATGAATAGATATTATATTTATAAGATTAGTTTTAGTTTATATATATTGATAATATACCCTTATAATCAAGAACAATAATAACCATAATTAAATATACATGAGCAAACTACATAGTTAATGCTCAAAATAATAATAAAAAATAAAAGATTATTGGCAAATGGGTGATAATATATTTTAATTTGATAAAATGTGATAGTATTAATATGAATATGTTTCAATTATTAATTAATAAAATTATTACACCCATTATATAATATTTTAAACCATGTTCACCAAAATTGAATCTTGAGGTGAGGGGGTTTTAACTCAATTTCCATACATTGAGTTATAACTACACGTCATTGCCTATGTTATTCCATGATTTTGTGTCAAATGTATTTTGATTATATAATGTTTTATTTCCACTTGTATTATATGGATTTAAATTTTTTAGACAAAATCACTTCATTGATTAAGTCTCACTTCAATGATGTGATCTTTGTATGGGAGTTCATCTCAATTTTTACTCCATTGATACATATTTGGTATTATAAGCCAATTTTATTTTATATAGTGAATATAATATACCTTCTATATTTTTCAATATATATTTTTTCATAGTGATTATCATTTCAATTAAATTTTACTCGTTCTAAGGGGTATGATTTAAAAGTTACCAAATTTATAATAATTTATTTTCCAAAATCATTTTTGGAATTGTTTATATTTTGATTGGTGAATTATTATTATGAATAGATCATAAAATCCATATATTTTTATATCGGTTATATATTTATGATGTTTCTAGGTTTTCTTAAAACATTACATCTTTTTTAACTTGAATAAAACAAAGAAACATTAAATATAAAATTCCTTTTTAATTCCTTTTTTTGATCGGGTATATATTTTTTAATGTCTATATAATTCAAAATTGTTTTAAAAAGGACATTTTTTAGAAAATTGATTTATTACAGACATGAAATGTTATTATGGAATTTTTAAAAGTTATAAAATTAATAATTATAATGTTTTCTTGAAGGTTCATTTTTAATTTTCATTACAAAAATTAAAAATTAACGTTTTTTAACAATTATAGTGTTAACTGCCTTACCCTCCGCCATGAAATTTTAAGATATTTATATTATTCAAAAAAATTTAAATTGTTTTAAAAATAATAATCTTTAATGAAATATTTTTTTAATTTTTTGATTCCATTTTATTCAATTCCCCAAAATTCATACAAAACAAATATATCGGATAAATTTATGGTCATTTTTCTCTTATAATTTTTTCTCATTAAATTAATCATAAGAAATTAACTTTCTTATGATCATTTTTAATTGTATATCAGATTTCTCTTAAATATACATATTTTTTATATCAGGTATATGATTATTTTATTAATAAATTTCATTATTACATATAATATTATAATATGAAAGCTATTTTATTGACTGGGGAAATCATAATATTCTGTCTTCTTTACTAAATACGAATATTTAATGATAAGGTAATTTTTTATGAATTAAATTGATCATAATATATATGATAAATTCATTGGACTTGTAGTCATGGGTGGGTCTTGGAATTTTTTATCCACTTTAATCATCAATAGTTCTCATGTGACAAACTAGTTGGCCAAAATTATAAATTAGTGTTTATGAATATACCTACACATAGAATAAATTACTTTGGCCCAAGGCCTTGATGGTAATGTTATCATAATTTCCATCATTATGAATTTCCTTAAATAAAATTTTAGTTGTTATTAACCCTGATATTATTTCATTGATATTATTCATGATAAGGTTCTTTACCATGTTATTGACTAAATGTCAATTGTTTTCAGTTATTAACCTTTAAATAATGATTATAAATTATTTAATCATGATATCTTCCATTATATATAACCCTTACTGATTATTTAAGATCACCATTATTTTTTCTTTCCACAAGATACGACTGCAAATTAAATTTTTATTATTTAAATACTTTTAAGGAAAATGTGATAAACTAGGAGTAAAATCGTATAAGGAAATAGTAGAACCATTGAATGATAACGTTAGTCTGCCATAGTTAATCACCCAAAATAATTTCCAAGAGATGTTGGTTAGCTAGGTGCCTTGTTCCTCCATTAAAAAATCTTTAAAATGGAATACAAAAATTGTCACCATACAGGATGAATTCATCGATGTTAATATTTCCATTATTGAATCCGCCAACGAGGAGTAGTTCCTTACTATCGATCCAATTATATTTCTCCTCATTGTGATCCACCCTTAAAGTCCTCCCCATCATTCTATATGATTTATCCTCATTAGCATTAAGTGACAGATTCTATTCAACAACTTATTCTCCTACGATAAAAAAAATTATAAATATTTCTCAAATAAATCACTTGATATCTATTGTTGGCGAGAGACATCAATGTCTATCTACATAGATTTCAAATTATTTTCTGAGAGATTCACCATTGAATTTGGTGAGAATGAGTAATTATTCCTATTTAAATAGATGATCCCCTTGCTTTTGTTTCCCCCCAAGCACATAGATCTATCTCCTAGAATATCATCTTTCAAATCCCATTCATTGTATTCCAGAACATCCTCAAGCTCCAATATCAGATAATCAAGTTGAAACTATTAAAAATAGTTAACCAAATCTACTACTTCCACCTCTATAATAGTATGTGTCCTGTACACCGCTCTGAGTAGACCAACTCCAAAAATGTTCATCCCAAGGGTTTCTTGGGATATACATCAATAAATTTGGCATCCCCATCACAAACTGGATCAGATAATTCTATTTTTGAGTGGGATGAATGTATATCACCCACATCCCATTCCATCATAGTATGAATTCCATACCTTTGCATTACAAATTTAGTGGAATAATTAGTATCACTACAAACACCCACACCCAATGCATTTATGGGAGGATCTACTACTACTTTTGGGTAGGGTCTATTGAGATAACCTATTAACCTAAAGAAAACTATCATGACTTTCAGATCATAAGGTATGGGCTTTGACTGATCTAGACCTACCATGGTAGAATCATTAGAATTAAAAATTTATTCATTAATAGTGATCAAAATAAAACATGGTCCACCATATATAATATAAGGATCATTACACTCAAGATTCCACACTAATTTAAAACCATAAGTTTGAGCGTTCTCACATCCCACAATAGAACAAAAACACTTCACACCCAAAGATGTGTCATGAGCAGTAGGAACCTCATCTGGGACAAGTTCATTCCAGGTAGTCACACTAGGTTTCTTCTGTGTTTCCTATCTTCAATCCTTCCATCAATGTCCCAATTTCTTACACATAGAACATAATCCATACCATTTTTCAAAAAAAAAATGATTATTTATACCAAAATGCATCATAAAAACTATCTTGAAAAACATAGTAGGTGGATTTGAGAAGTTACACTCAATGCAGATTCTAGGTGAAATCGTGTGAAAACAAAATCGAGTTTGTCTATATGAGCATAAATAATGGACTACAAGACTCCCAAGCATAAAAAGAATTAAAGGCTTTTGAAAGTCAAGGGGATGTCCGAGAATCCTTAGCAAAACCACCATTAATGTTGAATCCCACGTAATATGGTAATCAAGGACCATTTGAAGATTATAAAATGAGACCTGGTATAGCAGTGAGGATCACTCTACCAATCGAAAAATAAGATCATCGACCAATGAAAACCGAATCAATATGCTTTTCTTATAAATAAGTATGACTATTTCCTACTCTGGAAGGCCCCATGAATCAATGAAAAATCTATCGGAAACCTACTATAATTAATGTTGAATCCAAAAATGATCAATCAATGTTAGATATAACAAGGAGGAAGCTTCGGTGAACTCTCGATTCGAGATTGACAATTGCAAAGCACCATTGATGATGCATTGAACCTTAGGGCAATGATCTATCCAGGGGATGGATGGGTGATAGTCAGGGTGTGTGAAAGGGGTAAATGATGGAGTTATTTCACTATAAAAAGTCACTTGAGGACCCTCCCCCAACGATGGGGTATGGGGAGTTGCGATATCCATTAATAGCTAGGGTGTGGCTGACCTAGAAGAGAACTCCCCCTTCTCACACTATAAAATGTCACAACTATTCAACATGATATGAATAAATAATCATTTAATTAGTTCAAGTACCCATAATATTTAATTTCCGTATGTTTTATATTTTCATTCCAATATATTATGGGAAGCATGTTGGAATCTAGTTTATCTAGACTAATAAACTGATCAGTACTTTGGGATGAGATCCATTTTATAATTTGAGAATGTAAAAAATAGGAACTATTTTTGGGTTACTAGAGTTTGGGTTCTTACATAATGTCCAAAACATAACACACAACTTTTCCTAACACCTTGGAACACCATTCATGAATCTTGTTGAATATAATTAATCATGATTACATACCAAAAAATGTATTATAGATTACTATCCACCATATGGATTCCCATAATAATTCCCATATGCAAGGCCGGATGGATCCCATATCACAATCATGTTCCTCATCTAGGCCCCAACTCTATGTCCCATGAATATCAAACTATAATCGACCCATATCAATTGTTCTACTCTAATAGATCCATTTTTAATGTTTCTTATACCACAAATGGAGTTATTAATTTTACATAAAACTCCTGAGATACCATGGCTCAAACACGCCCACTAGCCCACCAGTTCTTGTCCCGCATATGGTTGCTCATTAATTCAAAATTTCAATATGCATCACATATATCTAGTTCATACACATCAATTTCAAATTGAAATGACATCCACATACTCTGGTAAAACCTTATTTTTGAATAAAACATCATGGCCTTGTGAGTCTCATTCCATCATAACTTGGTTAACCTGAAACATTATATGACCATACACTATGGAATGTCATTTCAGAAAAGATAACAACTTGATTTACCACCATCTAGTGTAATTCCAGACCATAATAATCCACCCACAGTCTCACAACATATAAAAATAAATCTGCTGCCTATAGGTCCACACACCCAAATAGTCTTATCCATTGAATCTAATCCCAATACCACAACAATCTATCTTCCTCACATCCAATGATGGTGACACTCAAGGTTCCACTCGTATCAAACCTCGAGGAATAAATATGCCTCTTTCAGAACCATAAGTGAACATCCCATACCTCAATTTAAACCCAAGGAGTCTACCCATGCCTATCTACCTATAATGAACTCACAAAATTGAGTTAAACCCTATCGAGTGTTTCCATTGGTCACTATAGACAATTGACATAGAACTATTATGGGTAACATTTAAAATCTACAAGGATCACCCACCAAGAACAGATGTCAAGTATAATGAAAATTAACAACTAACAGGACATGATCCATGATCTTATCTAGAATTATATAGGGCATTTAGTGTTCAAAACACAAACTCTAGAGTCCTTATATAAAAAACATGCTTCACATGCTTACTCATCTTCCAACATGGGAATCGATTATCACTGAGGATCCCTATATGGGAGATCCCCTATGAGATTCATTATCTAATCAACCATTACTACAATATCAAATGAAATCTTCAAAGATAATCTATATCAATGGAGGAATGGTCTCTTTTTAGATGATTTAGAATTTCATAACAAAATATAGTGGAAATAAAATATAATTTTTTACTAAAACATTAATTAAAAAATACCAAATACCCAAAACCTCTAATGGGTTTATAACTAAGAAATCATGTGCTGGCAGTGTCTGACTAGGGTTTCACCATGTCCCTTACACGAAAATACTCTATCCACATTTTTTATATCCTCATATCACTATAAAATTCACAAGACTTATCATTAGAATTAAATTTATACACATATCGGTCCAGTATAGTAGAATAGACCATATATTTATATGGGAAAAATTCATATAAGAATTTGTTGACACATTAAACATTTGAGTGACCTTCCAGTTATAAAACTCAATCATACATCCCTACATGTCATATAAATTCATACATATTAATAATGATGCATATAGACACCTCTTATAATCTTGGTCAAAGAATTAAAGTTCCAATAACTGGCCACTTCCTAATGTGAAAAGATCCAAGATCGATATCAAATCAAAAATCCCATAACCATGTGTATCATGCTAGATGAAAACAAAACAATTGTAATAGAAAATATGAATAAAATAATTCATGAGCCTCTAGTAACTATAATTCCTTTGGAAATAGGTGTTCATGAAACACTATACTGGTATCCATCATAGTCTTTGACACATTCCTATATGAGGAATACCATATCCCAAAAAGTACGATAAATAAAATAAATCCTTAGATACCACCTTATAATGAACCACCACCCCAAAACACTAATTTGTGTCTAGATTAGAAGTAACTACATAATTCACATGTGCCTCCCCATATTCTAGAGGCTACCAACAAGTAGTGGGTTTATAGGATATTAAAATGGGTATAATATATCTAGTTTATTAATGTGAGGAATCATAAATAAATGATAACATACCATAACATAGTAAAAATAAGAATAAATAATCATAGAATTATAATATATAATTTAATGTGATCAAACATCATAAAATATCAATCACCCATAGTTCTATTCATATAAAAAAAATAAAAGGGAATGACCAAAAATAATAGCACATGAGGCTCCACTAAAATCCCTAACTCACCTCATCTTGAAATCCAGATCCCCCACGAGATACTCTATATTGATCTTGTAATCCCAGACCTTGACACAACATAATCTTATAATAAATGAATATTTTCTCAGGTATCCATATGTCATTTTATCCTGTGTAGGGTTTTAGTGAAAATTCATTAGGTAAATACCAATGAATTCCAATACTATACTATCACTGAAATGAATTTTTATGTGATATGATCTAAATAAATTAAAAATTATTTTTAATAAATAAATAAAACATCCAATACCACCATCATCATAATAATGTCAAAATGTCTCCAAGAACATCATATTGATGGTGACCACCCATGTAATATATACCATACCATTTCTAATCCTTCATTTTGCGACCTTTATTAAACATACCTACTTAAAACATTGTTGGGGTGTTTTTGAGCATGT
Source organism: Viscum album (assembly GCA_963277665.1). Lineage (NCBI taxonomy): Eukaryota > Viridiplantae > Streptophyta > Magnoliopsida > Santalales > Viscaceae > Viscum > Viscum album. The sequence goes on from OY728129.1 coordinate 1,489,078,002, forward strand.
CTTACTTACTGTACCTCCCAATATAATAGTCCCTGATATCCTTATTTTATTGAATATTATCATAAACCTCTTGTATATGTGATTTATCATCCCAGGAATAATCATTAAAGTTTCAAGGCATCAAGAATAATCCCTGAAACCTCCATACGAGAATACCAAATCAACACCAGTCACCAAATGTATAGATTTACCAATAATTGTATCATAGTCTTCCCCTATGAGAGTTCTCTCATCCAGGTATCAGTGAATAAAATACAACCCCCATGGAATTTTCTATTTTATAAAATTATTACCCTAAGGGAATATAACTGGTCTTTATATAAATAAAAAATAATAGGGTCATCCAAACACCTAACCCCACCATCATTATCCATAGTAAAGAATACCATCTCACTAGGGTCAACATGCCTCTTGATATCTAAACAGGTCCTATAGGCCTCCTCAAAGTCGATAGCCTCATAAGGGTCACCAGATTCCATATTACTAATCGAGATTAAAATATTCATATCATTAATAACCTCAAGATCATCCCCTATCCATGTACACCTGGATGGTTTTAATGCCTAACCTGTATATTTATCTCATCTGGATTTATGCCAACCATGTCTCCATTTTTTAATTGGGGGAGAATGACTCATGATTATCTCCTAATTATGAATTCTAAAGGGATCATATTAGGTCCAAGAAATCTAACCCATAGTTGATTCATCCTATTCCATATCTAACATATCCTTAAAGGTCTCTAATGGCCCCTGATACTAAGGTCATTACAACATATTCACAAATTAACAACAATTATATGCCCCTTAGTGTCTGTAAATCATGAGATGATTTTTTATAGTCAAGGAAATGGCTATTAGTGTCTAATCCAAAGTAGGTAGTGATTGAGTACATCAAGGTCCTGTTAAAATGTGCATCCAAGTTAAGGAATTATATTTTTAATGGGAAAATTCATTTTAGCATAGAAGTTTTAATTAGAAAACAACTTAATTTCCCCTTTTCATCAGGTTATCACCTCAATGGAATGATCATGAATCCAACAACCATAACAAAAAATAATTATATCATAATGATAGTGTCGAGGAATATGTCATTCAATACTGAATTCCATTCCTTTTTATTCCACTACTCAGAAGGTGTAGTTAGCCATTCACCCATGTCTCACATGATCAACTAATCATTTCTCATTCCCCTAGTCCCCTATCACAGACCATGTCACCCATATAAATTAATTTATTTTTTTAAAAATTAAGAAATAATAATAATTTATAAATGACTAAAATTGAATAACCCATCAGATTCCCTCTATCGCCCCTAACCAAAACCAACATCCCATATGGGGTCCGTAGAAGACCTTGAATAACATTATGGGAAAAATATCTGTCAATAGATTCTAATAAAATTATTAATTTAACTAAACTCTTAGAAATAAAAATATATACTTTTTTTGCAACATGTATTCATAAAACAATGAGCCACAATGTATATTAAGTGTTATAGTATACATTTTTTCAAGGAAGAGCATAAGCCCCTTCATGCTGAGTTGATTACACAATGATATATTGGAATCAGAACCAAGCACCTTGGAGGAGATAAGGAATATCTAAATCTATAAAAGAGAAGTATTAATAAAGGAAGGGATGGTGTAGACCTCCAAACTCGGAGGATCAAACCTATATTTACCCCAAATCCATCAGGATTGAAGTATGAAAAGGGGAGAAGAAGAGGGTCTATATATGTGTATGATGGGATGGAGAAAGGGAATCACCCAATTTAATGTTTATATAGTTTAGTGGTAAACGTAATATTTCCAATGAGAATGAGAATGCCACATGGTTTGGCCTTATGGTCTAACAAACAATTCTGAAACCATATGATAGAAGTGTCCTTAAAACCCACCTCACATTGCTTGTCTAAAATTATTACTAATTGTGTGTTTACTAAATCTAATGTCTATATAATCCCTCTAAACCATCTTACACAGTTTTTTTCTACCATGTGAAAATTTTGTATTGATCCCGTAGTCCCAACCATCTCATATGGTTTCCTCTAAAACACTGACTGTTTTCCCAATAACAAATGTCATAAACCATCATAGAGCATGTTATATAAATATTCAATTGAAAAACTCTATAAACATAGGGTTTCCTAAGGTTTCACCTCAACCATGTCGACCAAACTATGTTCTGTAGTATAAAACCTCTAAAAACCTAAAACATTATATAAGGATATTAAGACTCGGTTGAACACCCAAAGCACCTATCATGCTTCAAAACATATCTAGAAAATTATTTTAAGATTCTCTTAATATTATAATTCCATTTCACCACATGGTTCAACATTAATCCTTACCACTAATTAAAAAATTAAAATTCATTTGGATACTCTTCTCTTAATTATGGATGTGTGTTCTAACATTTGATATTTATTATGTGTTTGTTCAATATAGGAAAAGTAACAATAAGTGGAATAAGTGATTAAAATCCAAGGTATATGGTATTTCTGTAATTAAAAAAATAAATTTGATGAATATTTAGTTATATTGTTTTATATTTCCAAATTCTAAATTTATATAACAATTTAATTATTTAAATTATAATCCAGTTCTTGTTCAAGGTATTAAAAGTTAATATTAATATCAAAAATATATTACAATTTTATGAATTGGGATAAAATATATAAAATGAATTATATGATAATAATTATGTATAATAAATTAAATTCATGTTAAAATTTTATTTTTAAAATTAAATAACATAATGATGATCAAAAATGCATATGTTGTGTTAATACAGTTCTTGTAAAAGTATGGGAAATGTCAAATGAAGGGGTTTTGAACATTTAGTGTGATACAATTTTTTTGAATTATATTATTCGAAAATTTATAAGGATAAAAAAATTTTTACTTGTTTTTTAATCATTTATTGTTGAATTACATAGGTAGGTTGATATTATTAAAAGTCAAATATCATTATTTAGCATAAAAATGAATTTATGTGGTATTTAATGTTAAAAATGATTTTAAATTTAATAATAAAATCAGAAAAAAAAATATCATTATTCATACATATATGAAGATGGACTGACCATGTCCTCCCATATCCATTTATGATTTACTTTTCACATTAAATTAATATTTTCATTATTAACCCATAATGAATGATTATTTTGGAATATATAATTGAATAATGTCTAGTAAAGGGGACTCATTATACCCTTAACAAAACAAATATTTAAATCATTTTTCTATAAAGATTAGACAAAAATTCCAATATAAACATTTATTTATAAATTTTAAAGTGTATAGTGTTTCAAAAAGTTCAACTATCAAGGGTTTTAGACTCACTCCAATAGAGGAAACTCAAATAAAAAGCTAAGGGTTATCATTTCACTAATTATTTTAATATTTAAGATTATATCACTATAATGTTTTTTTAAAAATTATCATACTTTTCTATATAGAATATATATCCAAGTAATTAACACACATTTAATCTATTTTTAATGATATTTTACTCATTCAATCCCATTGAAAATTTCATATATCTGGATACTATTTTTAATATGGGTGACAACTTTTATGTATTTTTCTTTTCAATTATCATATTACAATTTCATAAATATGGGTAAATTTAAAAATATATTTTCAAATACTAGTATAATAATTCTAAAATTAAGATATGAATCTTAAATTTTTCATATCCTTTATTTTATCTTAAAAAATTTTAAAAAAGTTATTCGCATGTTGTTGTTTTACTCTACCTATGTGAACACTGATGTTTTATCTTTCACATAATATGTTCATGGATATTCGTAAAAATTATTCCATGTTTGAAAAGTTAAATAATTTAAGTTTATTTAAGAATCTAAATCAATATTTGTGATGATGAGTTTCTAACAGTTTAAGTATATATTTAGTTATTGATCTCCATGTATTCTAGAATTACATCAAACATATTCTTTAACTTTTATAGATCTTATGCCTCAATAATTTTTTTTTTCATATTCAAAAAACCACTTTTGGGTAAGTGGGATCCTCACAAAGAGCTGAACATCAACTGGATACACAATTCAAACCAAAACCACATTCAAATTTTAAAATTCAAATTTTCAAATTTAAATCCTTAAACTGTGGTTAAAGCGTGCCGCCTGAGGAACTCTACATCGAGGTAAGCCACCTCACCGGGTATCCATCATCACATCTCCGGCCAAAGCGTTCTATCACTGTGACCATCGAAACATCATCACATCACCACCATCATTGACATCAACGACTCGTCACCATCAACCAATTGGAAAATTTTCATCGTAGAGGAAGTCATCATCGTCGTCGTCGACACACAAAAACCGACAGTCATATTTCTCGTCGACGAACCTCCCGGAGCAGACCAGCAGAACAAAGACCCATCCACAAAAAGCAACAAAAATAATCACCCGCTCTACAGGCCAGAGGAGCAACATCACGGATTCAAACCAAAACAAACCGCAAGACAAAACCATCACAAAAACAATCCAGAACATAAAATATAAATGAAGCACATCCATGTTGGAAGCACCAAAAGTAGACCATCTAAACCAAAAACCATAAAATCATCGCCTTTGTCACCACACACGAAATTATTAATAGCGTAAATCCTCAGAAATTACGATGTCGCCCTAAGGACCCAGTCCGACACCAAACCCCCAAAACAGAACAAGTAACCTCAGTGAAATCATCACCTTAATGAAAAAACTTCAGGATTCAAGAAACAGTCACCGCTGCTGCCTTTAGAGCCACACCCAAAGACCAGATATATCCACAACACCCTCATACATTATGAAAAAACGACACCCCCATATTGATGCATATGAAACACGCACCCTAGTCCGTATCATGATGCCTTGATAAACCATAGTAGAAACTTCAGGCTAGATTGGGATGAAGGCCACGAAAAAATGTTGAACACCAAAGGTGAAAATGAGTCTGTGCGACACCACCACTTGGAGAAACCGCATCGCAACCGCGCAGAGAGGATTGCCGAGGAAGACATGCCTATTGGGGACCGAGGAGAGGAAGGCGACGATGAGGGGAAACCTAGCGCTGCAGAGCCCTTGACGGGCTCATCCTCCCTCCTTTATATTTATTATGGATGTATTGGAAAATTATATTTTACTCTTATAATTATACAGATCTTATATTCATAATTATAGACCGAATAACCTCAAAATGGCCAAAGAAAGAAAAATTAGTAAAATAAATGAATAATAAATGAAGAGAAATAACTAAAACATAACAAAATAATAATTAAATTTACATTAAAAGGATCATAATTTAGTATATAATTGTTATAGTTTTATTACTCAGAACCTTATAGGATTTAAAAAGTGATTCAGAACATAATGTTTGTCGATTTTTATATCACATTCCTTATTTTGATACATCATACAAACTCTTCATTTAATATATTATATATTTTTTATACACTTTACAATGTGTTAATTTTATTATATTTTAAATTAAATTCTTGGGAATCAAAATTACATTTTATGTTATCTCTATCATTGGTTTTAAAGTATACATTAACTTTGGTGTTTGTGGTTTATTTTCAACTTTTAAAATAAAATTTTTGACATTTTTTGTGATCTCTACATATATCTCTAATGTTTATAAAATAATATTGTCTTATTTTTTTATAATTATAAATAATCGGTTATTTTATTTCATCTTCCTCTCGAAAGAAATTTGTTAACCAATTTTTTAAAATCATTTTTTATTCATGGAATAACATTATTACTTATTAATAGAGATTGAAATTCATAATAATATGTGTTTTATTCTTGATATTGTCCCATAAAATTTTATACAATGATGGTTGGGTTAGAGATATTTCCCCACAATGCATTGGGTAAATTTTTATTATTTGGGTAAAATATATTAAAATTAAATTAATAGTTTATTCCATTATGAGTGATTGAAATACTGATTATGAGTGTTTGTAATCTCCAAATAAACCATCATGATTATTTTGTTAACACTGTTATTTATTATGATATTTTTTAATTACATTATTAAATAACGAATTTGTTTTCAAGATTAAATTTGATTTTATAATCTTTAATTACATAAATGTTTTTTATTAAATAGTAAAAATTATGTTTTTATTTTATTTCAATGGGATAGTTGGTTTTCTTTTATTTTTACACCACATATAACGGTTTATATGACAATGTTTAATTTTAAAATTAATTAATCATGGTTTTGGGATGAGATAGAAAAATAATAAATTCAATGTTTTGGTTGTGGTGGTTGGTCTTGAATGATGAAAGTGTATCATTTAAGACATTATTTCTATGAAAAATGTGACACTAAGTGGTGGTATGCTTTTTATTATGTAATAGGTTTCATAATCCTATAAAAAATTTAGTAATTTAATTTTTCGTATAAGAAATGGAATCTTATTTAGTGTTGTTTATTATTCTTTATGTGATTTGATTATTTAAAATAGTAATACTAAAAGTTATGGGAATGCAAGTGTTTGATATTTAATATTAAACATGTAATCATTGGATTGTTCTGTCCAACATAATAAATTAAATATTATCTAAATTTATAATTTCCCTAAAATGGTTCATTTAAATATCTTACTTAATGATATCATTTAACAATTTATTTTATTAATACTTTCATCACCTTATTCACCCATCAACCCATTACACATTCATTTAGTTGTTCATTTTACAATTTAATTTTGAATAAAATGTGATATTAAGTAAATATGATACAATCCAAATAAATCCTATAATAATACAACATAAAAAAGAATATAATCCCATTCCAATGGACACTATAACCAGTATAGCTTTACCAAAATATCCATAACCATTCCCTTTCCACAAAACATTCTATTCCATGAATTTAATAATAAAAAAACATCCTATATTTTATGATTATAAGAAAAACAACACCACGTCATCTAATACATCAACATAAAAATCTTCTAACACTCAAAATATAAAATGAAAGACCATAATATAGTAATAATAAATTAAAATCAAAGGAAAAAACATTGAATAATAACTTATCAAGAATTATTCTATATCAGTTCTAAATTTATTGTATTATATTAAATTTCAAATTTCAATAATTCTAAACCACCAATTAATTCCATAATTAAATAGTAAAACATTAATATAATGTTATAATATAGAACAAAAAATGTAATCAAGACTAAAATAACAAAAGGTTATAAATAAAAGATGATAATATAAATGCAATATCTTGGAAACTAATAATGTATATGAAACACTACCCATTTAGATTTAATTATTTATTATAGGTTCGTTATCATTATTACTTTTTACTCAAATAAAACAATCGATGAAAAAATTATTAATTCACATTATCACATATGTAAAGAATGAATTTTTTGAATCTCTTAATTTAAAAAAAACATTCAATGTCGTAGTGCGAGAATGAATAATAAAGATAATAGAACTAAAAACAACCATGGTAGTCCCTTAAAATCCTGTGTAACATATATATACATAATCATTGACCCAATACCTTGGAAAATATATCCAAAAAACTTTCATAAATTATCTTTGGTGATGAAACAGAAAAGGAAATATGAAAGAACTGGGAAAGGGAGATAATCCTAGCTCTGAAGAAAGGATCTCAATCATAAGAATCCAAGGATGAAAGAGACTCAAAATAATAAAAAGGGGATATAAAAAGTATACCTTAATATATCTAGTTTTTTATGTAATTTTATGATATAGGAATGAAACAAAAAATGATCTTGAATTTTATTTTGAGTCTTAAAAGGAACCATTACAGTAGAACGATATGAGTTATTCCACAATGGTGTCATTTTGAATGAAAAATTGAAAATATAACCCTAATACCCCTTATCACTCCATAAACTCCCGTAGTCAATACACACAAAATTTAATAAAACTGAATATAGTCATGATGTAATTGTCTCCTCCACACTAAAACACTTGATCTTTTAAGAAGCATAGAGAAACCCTTAGCATTATCCCCCAATCCCAATAACCTCTTGAAAATGAAATGACTCTTCACTCCTTACCATGGTAAAATATACCCTAAATAGGGGAAACCATGGAATACCCACCGATGAACCCATAGATCCACATTTTTATCCATGGGGTCTTCTCAAATATGTTGGTTTAATTAAGATACATTTACACTACTTCTCTGAGAACCGTACCATGACTGAATAAACCCAAACAATCCAAAGGCACTCTAAAATTGTTCATCAAGGACACATATAATTAAATTTAACAAACATGATACATTCTTGATAGAATATTATTATATTAATTTTACCACAACATCCATTATTTTCTATAACAGCTTTTCTCTTTTTGCACATTAATTGTGGATTTATTATATAAAATTCACCTTAATACAACCCAAATGATCGATAAATCAAGTGTATTTAGTAATTACGTACAAAACCTAAAATCATGAACATGGGATAAAATAATATTATTAAAATAATTCTAAATATTATTTATTTAAAACTTAATTAACTTTTTAAAAATAATCCATCAAACATAAAACTATATGGGATAACCTGGGTACATACATAAAAAAGAGGTTAGATATAAATTCTATTAAATGAATAAACATTGAATAATCAATAATTTTTTTAAAATATTCATATTAATTAGAATAAATGTATCATGAATAATAAGGCATGATATATCATGATAATCGTGACATGGGAAATGAAGAAAAAACCAAAAACATTGAATCACGAACATAGGTCAAGCCTAAACGGCCTTGAATTCATGGTGGAAAAATTCCCATAAAATTATTAGGTTAACCCCAGTCCCAAAAAGACTTATCATGATACCAAACACTACTTAATGAAATACAAAACTATCTGGGTGAATCCATCATAATCATTTCATTCTCATACTTAAGTGTTCCACATAGATCATATTACAGGGATTCATTCATAATAATTATTTAATTCATATTCATGGAATGTTTAGTAAATACATATAAATACCCAATAAATAATTATATATTCATAAAGTTGAACACCCTTGAAAAAACAATGGTTATGGTATTCACAACACAATTTTTTTGGCTTGGAGAATTTTGAGAAAAATTTTGCATTGTAACAACTTTAAATAAAAATTCATAAATATGTATTATGAGAGAAAAATGGTACTATAATTATAGGGAAATAAAATTGGTAGTAATTGTTACATGTAAAATAATATCCCAACATTATAAATTTGGAATGTAAGGCATATGTTAATGAAGAATGATAAATTTAGAAAAGAATACTTGAAAAATTGCAGCATTTTAACAGGTGTATATAATGAATCATAGGAGACTTAATGATAGTGAAAAGAAGATATGAAAAATTATAAATCAAATTTAAACTAGGTTATATTTAATATCAAATCCCTTCATTAAAAAATGTAATGTAAAAGACAAAACATAAAGAGAGTGCTTGATAAAATAGTTGAGTTGATTATCCCTTACATGATTGTGTGACTCCAAAGGGTTGGGATGAGCTTGTTGAAATATTGGGGGCCATGGGAGGACACTTGGGGGTGAGGTAAGAGTAATTATTTTATCTATAGAGTTTTATTGTAGATTAATAGGGTCATGGGTGTGTTTATATAAAAAAATAGGGAAATTTCAATATTATTTTGGTTTTGGCTTCTGCATAAAAAAATCTCCCAAACCACAAAACATCCAATGGTTTTTCCCAGTGATTCTATATAATAGAGTGTTTTATATTATTTTAGAATTACATGGTTCAAATATATTAAAATTTTACCCTTGGTGATGTGGAGATGAGTCATACTCTTAACAAAATTGTATTTGAGTCGTAAAATATATTATAAGTCATATACGATTAATAATAGATTTAAAAAATAAATATAATAAATAAAAATCACAATTTTTTGAAAATTAAAACATATATAAGGTAATGGTTCAGACATATATTACTTATTTCATGATTTTGGGTTATTTTGTTGTCATAAAACACAAATCACATTTATACGATATTAATTTTTAACCCAAAAATTTGATTGTCTAAGAAAATTATGAAACATTTACCATTGGAGAATTTTAACATCGTCAATTCAATAATAATATTCATTTATATATATAATTTTCTGAATAGGTGAATTTTCATTATTAAAATAAAACTGACATTTTTTGAAAATGATTAGTTTTGTAACTGTACCATTTTTAAACCTATATAAATTTTATATTTGAATTTATTAAAATTATATAATCATTTATATTTAATAAACTTTTTAATAATAATATTTTTTAAAAATATTAATTATTTCAAATATCCATTAGATCATAAAAAAATATTTCTTAATTTGATTTTAATATTAATGAAAAATACATACTGTGTTTTATTGAATAAAAATATAATTCATTTATATAATAATAATAAAATGATAGAAATATATTAATTATTCTATAAAAAATAATACGAATACTCATTTTTCTATGTTCTTGGTACATATACCTACAATGCACCATCAAACTCCCTAAGGTAATGTGCACAATATTGGAACATTCATTGGGTGGTTCGATGAACATTGTTTTGGTTGTCATCTCAATGAGCTTTAAATTTTCCTGTAAATCATTTCACAGATAATTGAGTAGTTTGATATTATATTTGGATTTTTCAAGATAAATCCCCCAAAATTATATCTCCCTTGGAAACTCTAATAAATGGGATTCATAAGGTATGGTCTTATAGGTTGAGGTTATCAGGTCCTTTGTCTGTGATAATTGGATTTATTAAAAATCCTATATTTATATTAATCATGTGATCACTCTAAAATGGAAATATTATAAATGGTAATGATAAAAAATGGTTTTTGAAATCAAATATTCATATTAAGGAAAAATAAGTGATTGTTTTTCTATAATCATAAAATATAATAAGATAATAAATAAAAATGAAATATCAATTTTATTTATAATTATATAGTTTGTTACAATATCCCCCTTAAAAAACATTCACCCTTGAAATTTTATTTGCTCACACTAAAACAAATATAGTCGTCTCTTTTTCAGCACTTCCTCGAGTTCCCATATTACTTCATTAATCTTTTGGTATATCCACAAAACTTTGACTAGGGGCATCACATTATTTTATATAACTTTTTATCTATGATATAATATCATCACCAGTTACTCCTCATTGGATATGTCATTCCAAAATGGTATCACTTTTGGATTGAGTACATTTGAGGGGACTGGTATGTACTTTCCTAGGATGGATACATGGAGTACATCATGTACTTGAGTTAGAATCAGTGGGAGTTCTAGTTGTAAAGAAACCACTCTGATGTGATTAGTGGAATCAAAAGGTAAGATGTACCATAGACTAAGTTTTCACTTCGTCCAAAATATCATCACTTTATTCCATGGAGATATTTGGAAGAACTCCATATCTCCAACATCAATATCATGTTCTCATCGACAATTGTCAACATAGATATTCAGTTGAATATGAAAAAACATTATATTATTCTGAATGGTATGAACCTTCTCCACCATTTCCTCAACCATTTCAGACCTTGTAGATTTTTTTCCATAAATTCATCTGAACATTCAGTTGTTTTGAAACTCTTATCATAATGGGCTTCTTAGGGATCTATTTTGATACTCAAGTTGAAAATGATATTATATATGTAATCTATCCGAGGAAGATGTTGGTCCCAACATCCTTTGAAATCAATTGGGAATTTTCTCGGCATGTCCCCATGTGTTTGGATAGTCCTCTCAGATTTGAGATCAGTTAGAGGGTGATATGTTTTACTAATGGTCAGATTTGTATTTAGAGGAAGTTAGAGAATTTTACCAAACATAGATTTGAATGTTATATCTTTATTAGTCACAATTTATAGAGATACTCCAATCATCATCACCCCTAACTAATGTATATATGTTTATGTTGATCTAGTGAGAAGTCCTCTTGAATAAATGTGAAATTTACAGTCATTGTAAGATTATCCAAACAACCCGTATGACATTACTTCCCTGGATGTCTTTTTATGTATGGTGAAAAAGTCCATACTGATGTTTTCACATTTTCATGTTAGTATGGGTAATGGTAGCATCATCACAATACACTTATTAATTTCATCCATCACTTGTTGTCATATCAGACATTATGATGTATATTCAAGGATTTCTTTATTTATGTTGTCCCACTAATAGTGCTCTCATAGATCTCAATAAATCATTGGGTTTCCTAGGTGAATGGAGAAATTCAAACTAGGTGCATAATATAATAGTTCCTTCTATAACATAGGAAATGATGGAACAAATAATATTGACCAAAATATAATAGTTCCATCTTCATTAACATTAAACAATGAGGATTTCCCATTTCTTATAGTTCCCACATTTTTATAAATTCCAACGTCAACTTTTTGAGCATCTTTTAACATTCAATAAGATCTAGTTGAGAAAGGATTGATGATGTTCCTTTCATTATGATTCCCATGTATATCTTCTTCAATTATAAAAAGATTGAATCCTTGTCAATTATTTTCAATAATAAAATTTCTCGATTCTTTCAACATAGATCATTATCTAATTTATTACCCTTACCCGGATGGTAGTGAATTTTCCAGTCATTGTCCATGGTCATATCTACCCATATTAATTTTTTTCATATTAATCACTTCAGTTATAAATATATATTCAAGGATATTGTGATCAATATATATCTCAAACTTCTCCCAATATAGGTAATGTCGTTATATTTTCAATAAAAAGATCGTAGTTGCCAACTCCATACCATGTATTGGTTAGTTTTTCTTAGGAATCTTCCTCTTCCTTGAGGCGTAGGAAATTACTTTGTCAATATATATCAACACACAACCCCATCCCTTCATCTAAGCATCTCTGAATACTATATAATGTTCTCCACTGGTAGGTAGTGTGAGCATAGGGGTAGTGATAAGTCTTTTTTTAACTACTTGAAGATTTATTTACATTCATCTTTCGAATAAAACATGATTCCCTTTCCGAGTTAGCATAGTAATAGGCCTCAACAATCATGACAAATGTCTAAAAAATTGGAGATAATACCATGCTTACCCATGAAATATTACGAAATAAATTACAGATGTTGGCCTTGATATCCTTCAATTAATTTTTTATTTTATGGATTAAAATATATCCCATTTCTTATGATGAAATTCCCCATGAATGATACTTCCTTTAAACATAACCCACACCTTTTGTTCATTGAATAAATATTCTTCTTCTATATAGTCTTTTTCACAGTGTTAAAATTATCCTCATGATCCTCTTTTCTTTTAGAGTATCTTATGATATCATCTATAAAGACTACCACATATTTTTTGAGGTAATATTCAAATACTCTATTTATCAAATAAATGAATATTTCTAGATAATTAGTGAGTCTGAAGGGAATCACAATGCAATCATAGATCCCATACCTAGTATGAAAATAGGTCTTAGGGATATCTTTATTATTCACCCATACTTGATAATATCTCAATCGAAGATCCTCCATGGAGATGTATTGTGCTCCACATAGTTGATTGAACAAATTTTCAATATGCTGAAGAGGAGACTTGTTCTTTATCTTGAACTTATTGAGCACATGATTATTAATGCAATGTTTCATTGACCCATCATTATTCTTGATAATGTGGACTGGGGTACCTCATGATGAGTCATATAGGTTTATAAACCCTTATCTATATTCCCATGTAGTTGTATCTTTATCTCAGCAAGTTTTACAATAGACATCCCATACTGAGCCTCGGATATTGGAAATGTCTGATGTATACGCTTGATTGAAAATTCATCCTCCCTTTTAGGAGGATGACTAGAAAATTCATTGGGAAACACATCAGTGTATTTCACAACAATAGGTACGTCTTAAAAGAATATTTTTTCTACTCCATTCACTTTTACAGAATCGGGGAATGATTCACCCTACAGAGAGTGATTTCAATATCTCAAAAATTTATGTTGTCTCTATACAGGCAATGTCAATAATTTATCATAAATGCATCAAATTCCACCAAGAGAAGATTTACATGGTTTATCGAGATTTTCATCCTAAAAATTCTAGTATGGGATGAGTTATATACGTGGGATACAATAATTTCCACATTTTTTATTTTCAATGAAATCTCTACTTCAATGATTTTGGTTGGTGCTAGAATAGTTATACTAAAAATTCATGATATGAATGATTACTCCAACCAGAATCAAAAGGTTTGTTCTCTATTATTGAATAAATAACTAAAAAACCTATCACCACTTTATTGTTGGTATTCAGTTTAGTGGTAGAGATAGAAAAATCATTCCCTTTCTACATCATTGGATGTTGGTTACCTCCAAAAACCCTAGGCATAAGGAATTGTTTTGAAAAGTTCCCTAGTTCCCTATAGTTTTACAAATGAGAAATGAATTGAATGTTTATTGGAGCGTTCCTTTCCTTAGTCACATTAGTGGTTTTCTCCATTCATAAATTGTTAACTAGCTAGCCTTCCTTATCACACATAAAGCATATTTTTATCCGTGTTAGTCAATTTACATGGTGATTCTTTCCATACCATTGACATGTGGAAACTGAAAATTTAATAGAACCATTAGATTTGTCCTTTGGGTCATTATAATTAAACTCCAATTTCTAATTCATATCCCCATAATTCCATTGGGATTATCTAATCTCCATTTTGACATTTCGGGCACACCAAATAGTTTTATCATAGCTATCAAATTCATTAATAACCAACGATATTCATAGACTTGGTTTTACCCCACCAAATTAGAATTCCACCTTTCATTAAGGGGTAATAAAAAAGGCGGAGGCATCTCATGATAGTCTTGTGATGTTTTCCTCGTGATTACTGATAGATTTATTATCGTTTTTCTTGATGAAAAGGAAATCCATTACCTATTTAATTCCTAGATTTTGAGTAAAATATCTATAAGAGAGGATTTTTAAGAATTTATTCTAGTCTGTCACATTGATATCTTCATTAGGCATTGTATTCTTTATCAATTTCCACCACTAATTAGTTTCTCCCTCTATATGATAAATATCCAATACAACCTTCCATTACACAGAACATTCATGTATGGAGAAGATCATCTCATTATAGTTGATCCATTGTTTCATTATTAGGGTATCAGATGATCCATTGAAGTTAAGACGCCTTTGTCACATGAATCTCTCGATTGGGGATTGATATCTCTTGGGGGAAGGGAACTAATCTTAATACATATTCTTCTTCCGAACATGAGTGAGGTGAGAGCTTATTGTGACAAATATTTTGACTCCTACTCCCATAATATTTGGTAACTCAATAAGTAAGTCATCATATTTCCAGTTACACTGATTGTTTACCCAATTTCCACAATTTTCATACATGGGCTATAATAAAAGGATAAATAGGGATGATTATTTTAAAAAAATTGTCACATAAAGTGGAATCCAATGACACTAAAGGGAAAATTTATGTCACACCATGATTTTGAATTCAATCATATGTTTAAAATTTTCTTTTTGGTTTGTTGTTTTTCTCTAGGGTTTCGGGTGTGAAGGATTTAAATTCTGTGTCTTGGGTGTACTTGATTTAAATTTTATATCGTTTATGTTTTGGGTGATATTTGGCCTTGTATATTATTATAGGGAATGTACGAGGAGGTGGTGGATATGAAATTGAGTTTATAACACTCCCATTAGAACATTTTATGGTGCATATTTTTTTGATGGTTTATCCCCATGAAATTTACGAGATTTATGGTGAAAAGGGTGATTTTTGGGGTCTTTTTCTAGATATCTTGGTTAAAGATCATTGTTAGTTTTACCACACAGTATGTGTATAGGTGGTTTCATGGTTAGTTCATGGTTTAACTAACCACTCAGCCAACGTTTAAATCTCATCCAACACTATATGGTGGGGAATATTTTGTTTTTTTAATATGTTTTCTGAAAAAATCTATTTAAAAATTCACAGGATAATTTTTCTGTAAATGTGTCTCAATGGTTCCATCACTTCTATTCCCTTTATAATAAAACAAAAGAAATATATTTTAAATATTTTTTATTATATATTTAAAATTTTAGTTCTTTATTTATATTTTGTGATGTATATATATATATATAATTAAAAAAACATTTCCGTAGAATTTATATCTTATTCATGTACGTGAAGTTTCTAGACCATAAAATATAAACTATGACACCGATATAAGTGAATCTTAAAACATGGATTAAACATATTAGAAATCGTCAATAATAAAAATACATTATTATAACATATTGATGAAAAATAAATTTTGAGCTTTCTAATCCACCAATATGAAACATGAAAATCTTTCAAGTATATGAATTTTCTATCCTATAAAATATAAAATTTAATAACACCATTAATGAAATTTAAAACAGGGATTAATCAAATAATAAATAGTCAAATATTAAAAGAATTTCTTAAAACATTTTGATGAAAACTAATTTATAAGATTTCTAATCCACAAACATGAAACATAAAAATGATTCAAGAAATTGAATTCTCTAGACTATAAAATATAAACTATAAGACCAAAGTAAATTAAGATTAAAATATTATTTAAACATATAAAAAATAGAAAAAATTATTATTAAAACATGTTGATGAAAAACAATTATACGTTTTCTAATCCATGAAATTGAAACCAAAAAATGTTTTAAGTAAATGAATTTGATAGCATATAAAATATAAACTATATGACCAATATAAATGAAAATTAGTACATTGATTAAACATATAATAAATAGTCTATGTTTTGATTTATATTTATATCAATCTTTTACTTTACATATTATATTCTTTCAAAGTAAAGTTGGTGGCTTTGGATCCCCCTCGACATTCCTTCTTTTCTCTCTCATTTCCGAGTAACTTTTATTACATTCATTTCATTTCGATTTATTTACTTTATTTATGAAAATATTTATTTTAAAAAACAATTATATGTTTATAATATCTTTTATGTTTTATTTACATTGTTTTTATAGTGTATATATAATAATATTTTACATTTGTCTACTTGAAATTTATTAATTATTCCAATGATTCAAGTAATCGACTTTGAAATATGTAATATATAAAGTGTGCTAAAAATATAAATGAAAATAGAGAAACTAGATAAAAATATAATAAATTATTATATTAATAATGGTTTTTATCATTTAAATATAAATAAAACATGTAAATGAACATGTAAAATCAGTGTCTTTGTCCATGGCAATGAGATTCCAACCCACAAGGTGGTTTGTCAATAGGATGTCTACTTCGAGATCGATGTGGAGTATTATAACCTGCAAAGGGATGATCCTTGGGCACTGGAATGTTGACTCTCACATGATCCACCTATTTGTTAGTGGTAGGAGCTATCAACTACATATCATATTGCACTCGGGATCCTTCTCCAACTATGTGGTAGAAGGACCTAACATCAATGCAGTGGAGAACCATGTCTGTAGTGCACCTAGACCCCAAGGTTGTGACGGATATGAACCCCAAGGCTTTAATGTCTTTGGACACAAAGGCTGCAATGTATTTAGACACCAAGATAGAGATAAATGAAGATATCCTGTGAATAAAGACAGATCCCATGAAACCTGAGGCACATCCTCAATCGGTTGAGGATGTACTACTAGAGGGCCAACATCTGCATGTGGAATAGGTGAGGCCTCATATGTAGCACAATGTTTTTTGTGTCATTGTTGTCGTGGCTCCTCAACACTAGCTGCTGATGCAGGATGCTCCTTTGGGGAAGGATCATCCTCTCTCAAGGATGGACTCCCAAATATGCTCTCATGAAGTGCACAAAAATATGACCTCAGCTCTATCGCTTCAGTATAGAAATATACCTGGTTAAAGACCCCCCCTCTCTTAATCACTCATGAAAAAAAATATTCTCTGAGGGAGATCGTTGTAAGCATATTAAAAATGAATTATAAAATTGTTTAATAAACATGAAAATGGAAATTTATTGACATACAATCATATGAATCTATCTGTCATGACAAGTAAGATATAATATAAGGTTCAATCCATACAATGTCTCATACTAGATATAATCCAAAAGAAAGAATCGATTTTTAGGTATACCATGGATATGGACTATTCAACTAGTTGAGAAATCTGGATTGTACTCAGCACCAGTCCTCAAACTGCCTCCCAATTTGCCTCATGTCACGATGCTTCTTTGTCTATCTCAGTGAAAATGGAATTAGATGACAACAACCATATTAGCACATGACTCTGTCAGGCTACTTCCACTCAATAATATGGAAGTGAATGAGGGGAACTATAGACATGGCATCCACAATCCCAATAGTGTAGTATCGGGGCAACTAGTCCATTACAGTCCAACATAGATTCCATGAAATCTAAAATGACATGTGACCTTGGTCAAAAAATATCCTAACTAAAAACCAAAATTGTCGCTATTATTAAATTTGTTAGAGAGTATATACATGCCTGGTTAGGTAAGATATATTCCAACTTGAGCCTATATATGCCCATATGGTGCCTTGGAATGACATGGAAACTGTGTCTCTGACACAACATATAAAATACAACCAAGATAGTTAAAAATAGTGATAAAATATATTCAATAACTCCTAGTAGCATCAGAGTCCAATAAAAATGAGTGATCATACTAGTGTCCACGTGAATCATTATGCAACCCCTTTATCATTATCTGTAACACCCCAGGTAAATAAAGAATATGAAATTTTCATATTTATCCATATTTTTGAATAAAATATTAATATGACTTTAAAGGGGAAGCTATGCTCGATGTCGTACCCAACACGCAACAACGAGTTTCTTGGGAATATTACGTTTCACTCTAATAATAAAATATTATTATTTTAAATCGTAGTTAACATGTAGACTTTGTATTGGTGGGAATGGATAGAAATAACTAAAATATGATTATATATGTTTTAAATGTTTTTACATTTATCCAATAAAAGATAAAGGCTTAAAACATGAAAACAATTTAATTTTAGGCATTTATGCCCTAGTTTTCACTAATGGTTCACTTATCGCCTTTTGATGGAGATCCATCATTAAATATAGTTTTGTTCACTCTTATACATTCTATTGGACCAAATAAAACTCTTCTTATGAATTGGGACATCAAAATTTACTTTGTGTAAATTTTTGGTATCTTTCCGATAAAGATCATTTTTAAATGAATAGTGTAAAATGTTGTATTTTAATTCAAAACCACTTTTTAATCTAGTTTTTTTATATGATTATATTATCCTTTTAATTGGTTTTAAAGTGAAATTATAATATATTTTTACCATTAAATCCAATAGTGGTCATTGGAATTAATTTCACTTTGAAATCAGACTTAAACTAGTGTCAATCTTTTGATACTTATTGTTTCATAAAAACACGCTATTTGCTCTAAGAGAAGGAATTAATTATTAAATTAATTAATGTTACTTATATGTTTTTATTTTTATTAAATAGACTTCATTTTCGAATTCGGAATATCAAATATATCTTAGGGTGAAGTTTTGGGATTTTTCTGAAAAACTTCATTTTTTGATGAATAGCGAAACCACTAAGTGGTACGTATAAAAACTGATTTTTTCGTTTAAATGAAATTTTGCCATCTTTGTGTTTTGAATTTCAAAAATACAACATACACGGTTTTCATTAAGAAGTAAAATGTGGTTCAATGGCATAAAAATAATTTTTTGGTGAATAGTAACTTATTATGTTTTTAATCGCGATTAGAGGTGATTAGTGTAGTTTATGGTTAGAATAATGTTTTAATTAAATGAAATGACCTAGACACATGTCCTACCCTCATTGGATGTGTCATGGCCGACCAAAACAATCCATGGGTCAACTTGGGGACCCTATGGAGCCACTTTGGTTGGGAAATGACATAAATACCTTTTTATTTAATGCTAAAATAAAAATGACACAAACATGAGATGTTTTACTAAAACAATTTGTACATGGGGTTATACAAGTAATATTTTTGACTATAAATATTCATTGGAAAGGTAAAACGATTAACTACATCATGGTATTTTTTTTAATAATTTTTACACATTAAATAAATTAAATTATTTATGACATCGTGATGATGCAGCGATGACCTTATTATTTAACGATTTAAATTAAATGGAAAGATAATGTAATATCTATGACCTACACATGTCCAAAACCTATTGGATGAGTGGATTTCGAACCCTTATCATCTTATCCTTGAAATAAATCAATGTGGGACCTTTAAAATCCGAAAATCATTTGAAAATAAAGTAACATTTTGTAACTTTACAAGAGTGCCCCTCCTCTCCTCTTATAAAAGGCCACCACCTCTACCTCCTTACCCACACTCCAAAAGCCTTTGGCTCAGCCAAACCCTGCCCATTTTGTCTCTACACTTCCCTCTATTACTCCTTGAAGCCTCACTTTGGGCATAAGTCTTCCCAAGGAATCCTTTGAGCTCAAACCAAATGGAGTTACCCGATTTTAAGGTAATGTCTTCACTTGTGTCCTTTTGTTTTATTTTGCTTCTCCAACCCCCTAAACTCTTTTTATTAATCTATTTTGTAACAAATCCAGTATCTTCAATATACTAGGATGTTTTTATAAGAAGTATTTGAGCAAAACATACACACACCTACATCTAATGGTTAAAGAACATACTGTTTCCATGGATGGCAAATTTCTGCCTCCCGAAACGATGATTGTTCAACATTCTTCTAACACCTTCAAAGGTGTCCATTAAGATGACACTATATTTATATATGATATTTAATATGTTTATGTTTTAATTAATCTTCTGTATTTTTCATTTATGGCATTCCATTATGGTTTCCATTATGGGTAAACGCAATATCTTCATTTAAGGAAGTGCGGACTACCACCCCCTCAAAGTGATTTGATTCGTTAATACCATATGTGGTACGTATAAAGGGTATATCTAATGATATTATATATAATACCATAATGGAATTAAAATACTATTATGTATCATTATGTTTTAATTCAATTAAATATGAAATAGAAATAGAAGTAGCGTTCATGCGTACGTACGGCTTACCGTCTCCATGAACGGTACATTTCATTTCTTATCTCAAAATGATATGTAATATTATAAGTACATATATATAATGGATATATATTTAATATATTACATCTAAATTATGGAAATCATTCTGGAATTATAACATATATATATCTCTCTCATTTTGTTTTAATTCCATTAATATGAAAAAAAATGAAAGTAGCATTCATGCGTACGTACGGCCTACCGTCTCCATGAACGGTACATTTCATTTCTTATCTCAAAATGATATATAATATTATAAGTACATATATATAATGGATATATATGTAATATATTACATCTAAATTATGGATATAATTATGGAATTATAACATATATATATCTCTCTCATTTTGTTTTTATTCCATTAATATGACAAAAAAATGAAAGTAGCGTTCATGCGTACGTACGGCCTACCGTCTCCAAGAACGGTGCTTTTCATTATTTTTATCTCCAAATGATATGGAATAGTATAAAATGAATATTTACTAGATATATATGATATTTTAATCATTAATACTATTCTGGAAATTATTTACTTATAACTACATGGGCAATCTTTTTTCAATCAAGTTCATTCTTGACTCATGTACCAAACATCGGCAAAAACGTCTAATTTGAACTAACATTATTAAACAATTATTATAACATTATAATATGTGATATGAACTGAGTAATAATCTCTAATGGTAGTACTTATGCAATTATTAATTGACCAAAGTTTATTACTCAGGAATATAAAGAAACGAACAAGACAAGTTGGACTTGAGGTAAGGGATCCTACTCCTCTCTTTCTTTTTAAGTACACTCTTTTATGTAATTCCTTATAAGCTCATCTTTCTTGTGATTGGGATGTTATTTTATATTACTCTTACTATAATTTTTATGTTCATATGATGAGAGACCCTATTATCTCTCATCAATCCATTTTGGATGTTTTGAGTGGCACCGTTAGGCTACCGAATTTTCGTAAGAGATCTAAACTCTCTCTTTCTCTTTAAGTACTCTCCTTTATGTCACTTCTTTTAAGATTCTCTTTTTTTGATGGGGGATGTTCTTTTATATTCATCTTTCTGTATGTTTTATTGTAATTTGATTAGATACCCTATTTGATCTCATCAATCCATGCTTGGATGTTTTATGTGGCGTCGTTAGGCTGCCGAGTTTTCGTAAGGGATTTTTCATCTCACTTTTATTCCTGTGACATTTATGCTACATTTGACACAATTTCCTTTGAGTGGTTTATGTACTGATCATTATTTTACTCATTGTGTAATATTCTTTCATTTATGAGTATTTACATCAATGTTGTATTGTCCTTCTTTCACGTGGCGTATGTTTCAAAAGATACCCATGTCGGTAAGGGAACCTTTCACCCTCCTCTTTTTAAAAGACTTATTTTGTTGGGTCTTTTAATTTACATATTGTTATATTAGGATATGTTCTCATATATCCTTATTGATGTAAATTTTATGTCCAAGTGATGAGATACCCTTTTTCTATGTGACGACGTTAGGCTGTCAAGGGAACTTTTTAACCCAATTTCGATTTCTTTGGGTTCAAAATGTAGTTATTGAATATGTCGTCCTTTGAATATGTGTGAATGAACATTGATTATTTTACACATAATATCCACTTATTTCCTTTGAATATGTGTGAATGAACATTGATTATTTTACACATAATATCCACTTATATTTGGTGAATTCGTTTGTCACACATAATTATGTAATTGATTTATCCTTAAACCGAGGATACCGTCTTTGTATGGGACTTCGTCTCAATCTCCTTTCATTGAGACATATTTTGTTTTATAGACAACCTTCTTTTATATGGTGTATAAACCCCTTTGACTTTTACGTTTATTCAAAAAGAATATTTTTATACGAAGCGTTTACTAAACGACAAAAGGGAATGTTTTTTTCGTACGTATGCGGCGACAACGACTTCTCCGCCGCTGTGACCATTATTTGAGTTCCGGCTTCCTCTACAAGCCATACTTTTTTTTAAAAAGAAAAATAAATACCATGTTTTACTTTTCTTTTTTTTGGTATTTGAAAATTGTTTTCATAATGTTTTTATATCAATGAGTTGTATTTATATCTTGTGATTTAAAGGTGGAAATGTTATGTTTCCTTTATGCATGTTTTATGTGATACAATTATGTTGAGGTTCTTGGGAATTATTATGAAGACGGGTGGTTCAGTGATAAAACTAAGGGCAGGTGAGCCCGATATAGCTCTCCAATGCATTGGGTAACGCGAAGGAGTGAAACATTAAGGTTTCTCCGAAGAGATTTAGGGAATATACTGTGATGGGTATTCCAAACGTAACCAAGAGGGTTACTCCCTAAGTAATACTCTTATGAATGCCTCTAGTTACCTTTATGTCATATGATTTATATGATTTATTCATGATTTTATGAGGTATGTTAAAGTACTTATGTTTTATGGGTAAAGTATGATTTCATTCTTATGTATACATGTGCTCATGTTTCCTTTCCATATTTTTATATCCCTTACTGAGCTTTTTATGCTCATCCCAAGTTTTTGAAATGTTTTTCACAGGTCAAGGGAAGGGTACATGATGTGATGATAGTGTCAAGGATGTGTCAAGAATGAATCCATGTTTTATTTTAAATATGTTTCCGTTGATGGGAAGAATGAATACTATCTTTTATGTAACCACTTTGTTTAAATGTGGAATGTAATGCAAGTTTCATTATCTAATTCTCTAAAACTATAAACCTGAAAAGATCCTCAATGTGTAATCTTGTAATAACTCAAGATTAAGTAAGGTTTAAGGTTGGGGCCTTATAGTTGGTATCGGAGGCCGGTTTAGATAACTTTAGAGGTTAGGGTATTATTTAAGCATAAGTGACATTACCATAATGGTTATGATTTCAGAAAGAGTCCTAGTTTTAGATAAAGTGAATGAGTAAGTATATCTTAGTGTTTATCTTCCTCATTATTTCATGATGGTTATGTTGATATACTCACACTGACCTTTTTGGTTTTAGTAAATGGCTGGATCTAGCAGGCACCAAAGTGACAATGGGTTTGAAGGAAACTGTGGTGGTTCTCTGATTAAGAGACTGGATGAGATGGGGGATTCAATGAGGAATCTCATGGTTGTTCTAAACCAACTATCAAAGAGTCATGATCAACCACTTCAACCTTGGTGAGTTCCCTAAAGCATCATGTACGAGATGGCCAACTCAAAGTGGAAATTAAGGTAATAATTATTAGGGTAACCATTAGGGTTTATATGATCATTACTTTTTAGGTAATTATGGGTTACTCTATGATATGATGGAAAATGAAAGGAATGAGATAAACTTGAGGTTAAAATATTTTATGATCATTTTTGAAGATTTTATCTCATTTTTGGGGATGTTTTAAGAATTATATAGTTTTGGAAAAAGGACAACACGCAGACCGTGTGACAACCCGTCGCGTCGGACAAAGCTGTGGGAATCGAACCCACAACCAAAGTGCGACAGGTATTTATCGCCTACCACTGGACTACGTGAAGTCCCTGGTTAGTTTGACAGATTCTATTTAGTTATATGATTTTATGAATTAAGAGTAAGTTGATTTTGGGTTATTTATGAAAATGATTAACCTATCATGGAGGATATGTGATTAGGTTAATTACTTTTCAATACGAGACTTTAGGAGAAACTGATGTTGTTTGGAGATAAATGTTACAATTTAACTTGGAAGACTATGTAACTAAATCCTTCAAATATTTGGGTTTCAATCTTAGTTTGGTTTACTTTGAATAATTTTATGGACAAATTTATTATAGAATGGTCCTCGTTGAACTTTGGGTTTTGTTGGACAAATTTTGGAGATTAAGAATGAATTTTCTTTTTATAAAGGGTTATCCTTTACTGGATTATCTGATCTTGTACTAACCTTTTTGGTTTTGGTTTTTGTTAAAGTCTAAAGAAATGGGAAGTATATAGTTCTCTTTTTTGGATTATGTGATTCTCTAGAAGTTGATTATAGTACACTTAATGTGAACAACTCTTCCTAAATACTCGTCTTTTGGAGAAAATATGAGTTTGTGTAAGAAATCTAGTAAAAGTTGAAAGTCAACATGACAATTGTGTATTCTTTCTTATGTTTTAGTTAAGATCATAAATAAATTCCTCAATGAAGTGTAACATAAAACAAAAATTTTGTCTGTTAACTTTTCCTACTGGGGAATCGAATACCGTTTAACCCATCACAAGTTTGTGATTTTCTTGTGGTTAACTTTCTCCTAAACATGTTTTCTATCACTCTCCATTAGAACATGACCCTTTGTTTATTTCCTCCATGTCCATATTTTCTTACTTGGAATCCTAGTATGGGTTAACTCGGGTGACCTTTGTACTTATCTTTCTTTTTTTTAAAGTGATTGTTTTACCGACTCTTGTTCCGATGTGGGACTTTCAAGGATGTTTCCAAGCTCAATTTTAAAATTGCGAGGACGCAATTCTCAAAAGGGGGGAAGGATGTAACACCCCAGGTAAATAAAGAATATGAAATTTTCATATTTATCCATATTTTTGAATAAAATATTAATATGACTTTAAAGGGGACGCTATGCTCGATGGTGTACCCAACACGCAACAACCAGTTTCTTGGGAATCTTACGTTGCACTCTAATAATAAAATAATATTATTTTAAATAGTAGTTAACATGTAGCCGTTGTATTGGAAGGAATTGATAGAAATAACTAAAATATGGTTATATATGTTTTTAAATGTTTTTACATTTATCCAATAAAAGATAAAGGCTTAAAACACGAAAATAATTTAATTTTAGGCGTATATGCCCTAGTTTTCACTAAAGGTTCACTTATCGCCTTTTGATGGTGAACCGTCATTAAATATAGTTTTTTTCACTCTTATACATTCTATTGGACCAAATAAAACTCTTCTTATGAATTGGGACATCAAAATTTACTTTGTGTAAATTTTTGGTATCTTTCCGATAAAGTTCATTTTTAAATGAATAGTGTAAAATGTTGTATTTTAATTCAAAACCACTTTTTAATCTAGTTTTTTTAAATGATTAGATTATCTTTTGAATTGGTTTAAAAGTGAAATTAGAATATATTTTTACCATTAAATCCAATAGTGGTAATTGGAATTAATTTCACTTTGAAATCACACTTAAACTAGTGTCAATCTTTTGATACTTATTGTTTCATAAAAACACGCTATTTTCTATTAGAGTGGGAATTAATTATTAAATTAATTAATGTGACTTATATTTTTTTAATTTTTTAAAATAGACTTTATTTTTGAATTCGGAATATCAAATATAGCTTAGGGTGAATTTTTGGGATTTTTCTGAAAAACTTCAATTTTTGATGAATAGCGAAAACACTAAGTGGTACTTATAAAAACTGATTTTTCCTATTAAATGAATTTTTTCCATATTTGTGTTTTGAATTTCAAAAATACGACATACATGGTTGTCATTAAGAAGTAAAATGTGGTTCAATGGCATAAAAATAATTTTTTGGTGAATAGTAACTTATAAAGTTTTTAATCGCGATTAGAGCTAATTAGTGTAGTTTATGGTTACAATAATGTTTTAATAAAATGAAATGACCTAGAAACATGTCCTAACCTCATTGGATGTGTCATGGCCGACCTAAACAATCCATGGGTCAACTTGGGGACCCCAGTGAGCCACTTTGGTTGGGAAATGACATAAATATCTTTTTATTTAATGTTAAAGTAAAAATGGCACAAACATGACATGTTTTACTAAACCAATTTTTACATAGGGTTATACAAGTCATATTTTTGACAATAAATAGTCATTGAAAAGGTAAAACTATTTCCTACATCATGGAAGTTTTCTTATAATTTTTAGACATTAAATAAATTAAATTATTTATGACATCATGATGATGGAGCGATGACCTCATTATTTAACGATTTAAATAAAATGGAAAGATAATGTAATATCTTAGACTTACACATGTCAAAAAACTATTTGATGAGAGGCTTGAGAACCCTTATCATATTATCCTCGAAATAAATCAATGTGGGACCTTTAAAATCCTAAACGCTTTTGAAAATAAAGTAACATTTTGTAACTTTACAAGAGTGCCCCTCCTCTCCTCTTATAAAAGGCCACCACCTCTACCTCCTTACCCACACTCCCAAAGCCTTTGGCTCGGCCAAACCCTGACAATTTTGTCTCTCCACTTCCCTCTATTACTCCTTGAAGCCTCACTTTGGGCATAAGTCTTCCCAAGGAAGCCTTTGAGCTCAAACCAAATGGAGTTACCCGATTTTAAGGTAATGTCTTCACTTGTGTCCTTTTGTTTTATTTTGCTTCTCCAACCCCCTAAACTCTTTTTATTCATTTATTTTGTAACAAATACAGTATCTTAAATATAATAGGATGTTTTTATAAGAAGTATTCAATCTAAACTTACACACACCTACATCTAATGGTTAAAGAACATACTGTTTCCGTGGATGGCGAATTTCTTCCTCCCGAAATGATGATTGTTCAACATTCTTCTAACACATTCAAAGGTGTCCATTAAGATGACACTATATTTATATATGATATCTAATATGTTTATTTTTTACTTAAGCTTCTTTATTTTTCATTTATGGCATACCATTATGGTTTCCATTATGGGTATACGCGATATCTTCATTTAAGGAAGTGCAGACCACCACCCCCTCAAAGTGATTTGATTCGTTAATACCATATGTGGTACGTATAAAGGGTATATATAATGATATTATATATGATACCATAATGGAATTAAAATACTATTATGTATCATTATGTTTTAATTCCATTAAATATGAAATAGAAATGGAAGTAGCGTTCATGCGTACGTACGGCTTACCGTCTCCATGAACGGTACATTTCATTTCTTATCTCAAAATGTTATGTAATATTATAAGTACATATATATAATGGATATATATTTAATATATAAAATATAAATTATGGATATCATTCTGGAATTATAACATATATATATATCTCTCATTTTGTTTTAATTCCATTAATATGAAAAAAATGAAAGTAGCGTTCATGCGTACGTACGGCCTACCGTCTCCATGAACGGTACATTTCATTTCTTATCTCAAAATGTTATGTAATATTAAAAGTACATATATATAATGGATATATATGTAATATATTACATCTAAATTATGGATATCATTCTGGAATTATAACATATATATATATATATCTCATTTTGTTTTAATTCCATTAATATGACAAAAAAATGAAAGTAGCGTTCATGCGTACGTACGGCCTACCGTCTCCATGAATGGTGCTTTTCATTTTTTTTTATCTCCAAATGATATGGAATAGTATAAAATGAATATTACTAGATATATATGATATTTTAATCATTAATACTATTCTGGAAATTATTTACTTATAACTACATGGGCAATCTTTTTTCAAACAAGTTCATTCTTGACTCATGTACCAAACATCGGCAAAAACGTCTGATATGAACTAACATTATTAAACAATTATTATAACATTATAATATGTGATATGAACTGAATAATATTCTATAAAGGAGGTACGTATGCAATTATTAATTGACTAAAATTTATTATTCAGGAATATAAAGAAACGAACAAAACAAGTTGGACTTAAGGTAAGGGATCCTACTCCTCTCATTCTTTTTAAGTACACTCTTTTATGTCATTACTTATAAGATCATCTTTCTTGTGATTGGGATGTTCTTTTATATTACTCTTACTATAATTTTTATGTTCATATGATGAGAGACCTTATTCTCTCTCATCAATCCATTTTGGAAGTTTTGAGTGGCACCGTTAGGCTGCCGAATTTTCGTAAGAGATCTAACCTCTCTCTTTCTCTTTAAGTACTCTCCTTTATGTCACTTCTTTTAAGATTATCTTTTTTTTGATGGGGGATGTTATTTTATATTCTTGTTTCTGTACATTTTATTGTAATGTGATGGGATACCCTATTTGATCTCATCAATCCATTCATGGAAGTTTTAAGTGGCGTCGTTAGGCTGCCGAGTTTTCGTAAGGGATTTTTCATCTCACTTTTATTCCTGGGAGATTTATGCTACATTTGCCACAACTTCCTTTGAGTGGTGTATGTACTGACCATTATTTTACTCGTTGTGTAATATTCTTTCATTTATGAGTATTTACATCAATGTTGTATTATCCTTCTTTCATGGGGCGTATGTTTCGATAGATACCCATGTCTGTAAGGGAACCTTTCAACCTCCTCTTTTTAAAAGACTTCTTTTATTGGGTCTTTTAATTTACATATTGTTATATTAGGATATGTTCTCATATATCCTTATTGATGTAAATTTTATTTCCAAGTGATGAGATACCCTTTTTTATGTGACGCCATTAGGCTGTCAAGGGAACTTCTTAACCCAATTTCGATTTCTTTGGGTTCAGAATGTAGTTATTGAATATGTCATCCTTCGAATATGTGTGAATGTCCATTGATTATTTTACACTTAATATCCAATTATATTTGGGGAATTAGTTTGTCACACATAATTATGTAATTGATTTATCCTTAAACCGAGGATACCGTCTTTGTATGGGACTTCGTCTCAATCTCCTTTCATTGAGACATATTTTGTTTTATAGACAACCTTCTTTTATATGGTGTATAAACCCCATTGTATTTTACGTTTATTCAAAAGGAATCTTTTTATACGAAGCATTTACTAAACGACAAAAGGGAATGTTTTTTTCGTACGTATGCGGCGATAACGACTTCTCCGCCACCGTGACCATTATTTGAGTTCCGGCTTCCTCTACAAGCCATACCTTTTTTTAAAAAGAAAAATAAATACCATGTTTTACTTTTCTTTTTTTTTTTGGTATTGAAAATGGTTTTCATAATGTTTTTATATCAATAATTTGTATTTATATCTTGTGATTGAAAGGTGGAAATGTTATGTTTCCTTTATGTATGTTTTATGTGATACGATTATGTTGAGGTTCTTGGGCATTATTATGAAGATGGGTGGTTCCGTGATAAAACTAAGGGCTGGTGTGCCCGATATAGATCTCCAATGCATTGGGTAACGCGAAGGAATGAAACATTAAGGTTTCTCCGAAGAGATTTAGGGAATATACTGTGATGGGTATTCCAAACGTAACCAAGAGGGTTACTCCCTACGTAAGAATGTTATGAATGCCTCAGGTTACCTTTATGTCATAAGATTTATATGATTTATTCATGATTTTATGAGGTATGATAATGTGCTTATGTTTTATGGGTAAAGTATGATTTCATTCTTATGTATACATGTACTCATGTTTCCTTTCCATATTTTTATATCCCTTACAGAGCTTTTTATGCTCATCCCAAGTTTTTGAAATGTTTTTCACAGGTCAAAGGAAGGGTAAATGATGTGATGATAGTGTCAAGGATGTGTCAAGAAAGAATCCATGTTTTATTTTAAATATGTTTTTGTTGATGGGCAGAATGAATACTGTCTTTTATGTAACCACTTTGTTTAAATGTGGAATGTAATGCCAGTTTCATGATCTAATTCTCTAAAACTCTAAACCTGAAAAGATCCTTAATGTGTAATCTTGTAATAACTCAAGATTAAGTAAGGTTTAAGGTTGGGGCCTTATAGTTGGTATCAGAGGTCGGTTTAGATAACTTTAGAGGTTAGGGTATTATTTACGCATAAGTTACATTACCATAATGGTTAGGATTTCAAAAAGAGTCCTAGTTTTAGATAAAGTGAATGAGTAAGTATATCTTAGTGTTTATCTTCCTCATTAGTTTATGATGGTTATGTTGATATACTCACACTGACCTTTTTGGGTTTAGTAAATGGCTGGATCTAGCAGGAACCAAAGTGACAATGGGTTTGAAGGAAACGGTGGTGGTTCTCTGATTAAGAGACTGGATGAGATAGGGGATTCAATGAGGAATCTCATGGTTGTTCTAAGCCAACTATCAAGGAGTCATGATCAACCACTTCAACCTTAGTGAGTTCCTTAATGCATCATGTACGAGATGGACAACTCGATGTGGAAATTCAGGTAATTATTATAAAGGTAACCATTAGGGTTTATATGATCCTTACTTTTTAGGTAATTATGGGTTACTCTATGATATGATGGAAAATGAATGGAATGAGATAAACTTGAGGTTAAAATATGTTATGATCATTTTTTAAAATTTTATCTCGTTTTGGGGGATGTTTTAATAATTATATAGTTTTGGAAAAAGGAAAACACGCAGACCGTGTGACAACCCGTCGCGTCGGACAAAGCTGCGGGAATCGAAACCACAACCAAAGTGCGACTGATTTTTATCGCCTACCACTGGACTACGTGAAGTCCCTGGTTAGTTTGACTGATTCTTTTTAGTTATATTATTTTATGAATTAAGAGTAAGTTGATTTTGGGTTATTTATGAAAATGATTAACCTATCATGGAGGATATGTGATTAGGTTAATTACTTTTCAATACGAGACTTTAGGAGCAACTGATGTTGTTTGGAGATAAATTTTACGATTTAACTTGGAAGACTATGTGACTAAATCCTTCAAATATTTGGGTTTCAATATTATTTTGGTTTACTTTGAAGAATTTTATGGAAAAATTGATTATAGAATGGTCCTCGTTGAACTTTGGGTTTTGTTGGACAAATTTTGGAGATTACGAATGAATGTTCTTTTTATAAAGGGTTATCATTTTCTGGATTATCTGATCTTGTACTAACCTTTTTGGTTTTGGTTTTGGTTAAAGTAAAAGACATGGTAAGTATATAGTTCTATTTTGTGGATTATGTGATTCTCTATAAGTTGATTATAGTACTCTTAATGTGAACAAGTCTTCCAAAATACTCATCTTTTGGAGAAAGTATGAGTTCGTGTAAGAAATATAGTAAAAGTTGAAAGTCAATATGACAATTGTGTATGCTTCCTTATGTTTTAGTTAAGCTCATAAATAAATTCCTCAATGAAGAGTAACATAAAACAAAAATGTTTTCTGTTAACTTTTCCTACTGCGGAATCGAATACCGTTTAACCCATCACAAGTTTGTGATTTTCTTGTGGTTAAATTTCTCCTAAACATGTTTTCTATCACTCTCCATCAGAACATGACCCTTTGTTTTTTTCCTCCATGTCCATATTTTCATACTTGGATTCCTAGTATGGGTTAACTCGGGTGACCTTTGTACTTATCTTTCTTTATTTTAAAGTGATTGTTTTACCGACTCTTGTTCTGATGTGGGACTTTCAAGGATGTTTCCAAGCTCAATTTTAAAATTGCGAGGACGCAATTCCCAAAAGGGGGGAAGGATGTAACACCCCAGGTAATAAAGAATATGAAATTTTCATATTTATCCATATTTTTTAATAAAATATTAATATGACTTTAAAGAGGGCGCTATGCTCGATGGCGTATCCAACACGCAACAACGAGTTTCTTGGGAATCTTACGTTGCACTCTAATAATAAAATAATATTATTTTAAATGGTAGTTAACATGTAGCCATTGTATTGGCGGGAATGGATATAAATAACTAAAATATGATTATATATGTTTTTAAATGTTTTTACATTTATCTAATAAAATATAAAGGCTTAAAACACGAAAATAATTTAATTTTAGGAGTATATGCCCTAGTTTTCACTAAAGGTTCACTTATCGCCTTTTGATGGAGAACCGTAATTAAATATAGTTTTGTTCACTCTTATACATTCTATTGGACCAAATAAAACTCTTCTTATGAATTGGGACATCAAAATTTACTTTGTGTAAATTTTTGGTATCTTTCCGATAAAGTTCATTTTTAAATGAATAGTGTAAAATGTTGTATTTTAATTCAAAACCTCTTTTTAATCTAGTTTTTTTATATGATTATATTATCTTTTGAATTGGTTTTAAAGTTAAATTAGAATATATTTTTACCATTAAATCCAATAGTGGTCATTGGAATTAATTTCACTTTGAAATCAGACTTAAACTAGTGTCAATCTTTTGATACTTATTGTTTTATAAAAACACGCTATTTTCTCTGAGAGCGGGAATTAATTATTAAACTAATTAATGTGACTTAAATGTTTTTAATTTTATAAAATAGACTTCATTTTTGAATTTGGAATATCAAATATAGCTTAGGGTGAATTTTTGGGATTTTTCTGAAAAACTTCAATTTTTGATGAATAGCGAAACCACTAAGTGGTACTTATAAAAACTGATTTTTCCATTTAAATGAAATTTTTCCATATTTGTGTTTTGAATTTAAAAAATCCGACATAAACGGTTGTCATTAAGAAGTAAAATGTGGTTCAATGGCATAAAAATAATTTTTTGGTGAATAGTAACTTATTAAGTTTTTAATCGCGATTAGAGGTAATTAGTGTAGTTTATGGTAGGAATAATGTTTTAATAAACTGAAATGACCTAGACACATGTCATACCCTCATTGGATGTATCATGGCCGACAAAAAAAATCCATGGGTCAACTTGGGGACCCCATGGAGCCACTTTAGTTGGGAAATGACATAAATATCTTTTTATTTAATGTTAAAGTAAAAATGACACAAACAAGAGATGTTTTACTAAAACAATTTTTACATGGGGTTATACGAGTCATATTTTTGACTATATATAGTAATTGGAAAGCTAAAAAGATTTCCTAAATCATGGTATTTTTTTATAATTTTTAGACCTAAATAAATTAAATTATTTATGACATCACGATGATGCAGCGATGACCTCCTTATTTAACGATTTAAATAAAATTAAAAGATAATGTAATATATAAGACCTAAACATGTCCAAAACCTATTGGATGAGTGGATTGAGAAACCTTATCATATTATACTCGAAATAAATCAATGTGGGACCTTTAAAATCCGAAACTCTTTTGAAAATAAAGTAACATTTTGTAACTTTACAAGAGTGCCCCTCCTCTCCTCTTATAAAAGGCCACCACCTCTACCTCTTTACCCACACTCCCAAAGCCTTTGGCTCGGCCAAACCCTGCCCATTTTGCCTCTCCACTTCCCTCTATAACTCCTTGAAGCCTCAATTTGGGCATAAGTCTTCCCAAGAAATCTTTTGAGCTCAAACCAAACGGAGTTACCCGATTTTAAGGTAATGTCTTCACTTGTGTCCTTTTGTTTTATTTTGCTTCTCCAACCCCATAAACTCTTTTTATTAATTTATTTTGTAACAAATATAGTATCTTCAATATACTAGGATGTTGTTATAAGAAGTATTCGAGCTACACTTACACACACCTACATCTAATGGTTAAAGAACATACTGTTTCCGTGGATGGCGAATTTCTGCCTCCCAAAACGATGATTGTTCAACATTCTTCTAACACCTTCAATGGTGTCCATTAAGATGACACTATATTTATATATGATATTTAATATGTTTATGTTTTACTTAAGCTTCTGTATTTTTCATTTATGGCGTACCTTTATGGTTTCCATTATGGGTGAACGCGATATCTTCATTTAAGGAAGTGCGGACTACCGCCCCCTCAAAGTGATTTGATTCGTTAATACCATATGTGGTACGAATAAAGGGTATATTTAATGATATTATATATGATTCCATAATGGAATTAAAATACTATTATGTATCATTATATTTTAATTCCGTTAAATATGAAATAGAAATGGAAGTAGCGTTCATGCGTACGTACGGCATACCGTCTCCATGAACGGTACATTTCATTTCTTATCTCAAAATGTTATGTAATATTATAAGTACATATATATAATGGATATATATTTAATATATTACATATAAATTATGGATATCCTTATGGAATTATAACATATATATATCTCTCTCATTTTGTTTTAATACCATTAATATGAAAACAAATGAAAGTAGCGTTCATGCGTACGTACGGCCTACCGTCTCCATGAACGGTACATTTCATTTCTTATCTCAAAATTTTATGTAATATTATAAGTACATATATATAATGGATATATATGTAATATATTACATCTAAATTATGTATATCATTATGTAATTATAACACATATATATCTCTCTCATTTTGTTCTAATTCCATTAATATGACAAAAAAATGAAAGTAGCGTTCATGCGTACGTACGGCCTACCGTC
Source organism: Viscum album (assembly GCA_963277665.1). NCBI lineage: Eukaryota > Viridiplantae > Streptophyta > Magnoliopsida > Santalales > Viscaceae > Viscum > Viscum album. The sequence goes on from OY728129.1 coordinate 1,489,113,268, forward strand.
TCCATGAATGGTGATTTTCATTTTTTTTATCTCCAAATGGTATGGAATAGTATAAAATGAATATTTACTAGATATATATGATATTTTAATCATTAATACTATTCTGGAAATTATTTACTTATTACTACATGGGCAATCCTTTTTCAAACAAGTTCATTCTTGACTCATGTACCAAACATCGGCAAAAACGTCTGATATGAACTAAAATTATTAAACAATTATTATAACATTATAATATGTGATATGAACTGAATAATAATCTCTAAAGGAGGTACTTATGCAATTATTAATTGACCAAAGTTTATTATTCCGGAATATAAAGAAACGAACAAGACAAGTTGGACTTGGGGTAAGGGATCCTACTCCTCTCTTTCTTTTTAAGTATACTCTTTTATGTCATTCCTTATAAGATCATATTTCTTGTGATTGGGATGTTCTTTTATATTACTCTTACTATAATTTTTATGTTCATATGATGAGAGACCCTATTCTCTCTCATCAATCCATTTTCGAAGTTTTGAGTGGCACCGTTAGGCTGCCGAATTTTCGTAAGAGATCTAACCTCTCTCTTTCTCTTTAAGTACTCTCCTTTATGTCACTTCTTTTAAGCTTCTCTTTTTTTGATGGGGGATGTTATTTTATATTCCTCTTGTTGTACATTTTATTTTAATGTGATGAGATACCCTATTTGATCTCATCAATCCATTTTCAGAAGTTTTAAGTGCCGTCGTTAGGCTGCCGAGTTTTCGTAAGGGATTTTTCATCTCACTTTTATTCCTGTGAGATTTATGATACATTTGCCACAATTTCCTTTGAGTGGTGTATGTACTGACGATTATTTTACTCATTGTGTAATATTCTTTCATTTATGAGTATTTGCATCAATGTTGTATTGTCCTTCTTTCACAGGGCGTATGTTTCGAAAGATACCCATGTCGGTAAGGGAACCTTTCACCCTCCTCTTTTTAAAAGACTTCTTTTGTTGGTTCTTTTAATTTACATATTGTTATATTAGGATATGTTCTCATATATCCTTATTGATGTAAATTTTATTTCCAAGTGATGAGATACCCTTTTTTTATGTGAATTCGTTAGGCTGTCAAGGGAACTTCATAACCCAATTTTGATTTCTTTGGGTTCAAAATGTAGTTATTGAATATGTCATCCTTTGAATATGTGTGAATGACCTTTTATTATTTTACACTTAATATCCACTTATATTTGGTGAATTCGTTTGTCACACATAATTATGTAATTGATTTATCCTTAAACTGAGGATACCGTCTTTGCATGGGACTTCGTCTCAATCTCCTTTCATTGAGACATATTTTGTTTTATACACAACCTTCTTTTATATGGTGTATAAACCCCTTTGACTTTTACGTTTATTCAAATGAAATCTTTTTATACGAAGCGTTTACTAAACGACAAACAGGAATGTTTTTTTCGTACGTATGCGGCGACAACGACTTCTCCGCCGCTGTGACCATTATTTGAGTTCCGACTTCCTCTTCAAGCCATACCTTTTTTTAAAAGAAAAATAAATACCATGTTTTACTTTTCTTTTTTTTGGTATTGAAAATGGTTTTCCTAATGTTTTTATATCAATGAGTTGTATTTATATCTGGTGATTGAAAGGTGGAAATGTTATGTTTCCTTTATGCATGTTTTATGTGATATGATTATGTTGAGGTTCTTGGGAATTATTATGAAGACGGGTGGTTCCGTGATAAAACTAAGGGCGGGTGAGCCTGATATAGCTCTCCAATGCATTGGGTAATGCGAAGGAGTAAAACATTAAGGTTTCTCCGAAGAGATTTAGGGAATATATTGTGATGGGTATTCCAAACGTAACCAAGAGGGTTACTCCCTACGTAAGAATGTTATAAATGCCTCAGGTTACCTTTATGTCATATGATTTATATGATTTATTCATGATTTTATGAGGTATGTTAAAGTGCTTATGTTTTATGGGTAAATTATGATTTCATTCTTATGTATACATGTACTCATGTTTCCTTTCCATATTTTTATATCCCTTACTGAGCTTTTTATGCTCATCCCAAGTTTTTGAAATGTTTTTCACAGGTCAAGGGAAGGGTACATGATGTGATGATAGTGTCAAGGATGTTTCAAGAAAGAATCCATGTTTTATTTTAAATATGTTTCCATTGATGGGAAGAATGAATACTATCTTTAATGTAACCACTTTGTTTAAATGTGGAATGTAATGCATGTTTTATGATCTAATTCTCTAAAACTATAAACATGAAAATATCCTCAATGTTTATTATTGTAATAACTCAAGATTAAGTAAGTTTTAAGGCTGGGGCCTTATAGTTGGTTTCAGAGGTCGGTTTAGATAACTTTAGAGGTTAGGGTATTATTTAAGCCTAAGTGACATTACCATAATGGTTAGGATTTTAGAAAGAGACCTAGTTTTAGATAAAGTGAATGAGTAAGTATATCTTAGTGTTTATCTTCCTCATTAGTTCATGATGGTTATGTTGATATACTCACACTCACCTTTTTGGTTTTAGTAAATGGCTGGATCTAGCAGGCACCAAAGTGACAATGGGTTTGAAGGAAATTGTGGTGGTTCTCTGATTAAGAGACTGGATGAGATGGGGGATTCAATGAGAAATATCATGGTTGTTCTAAACCAACTATCAAGGAGTCATGATCAACCACTTCAACCTTGGTGAGTTCCCTAATGCATCATGTACGAGATGGCCAACTCGATGTGGAAATTCAGGTAATAATTATTAAGGTAACCATTAGGGTTTATATGATCCTTACTTTTTAGGTAATTATGGGTTACTCTATGATATGAAGGAAATGAAAGGAATGAGATAAACTTGAGGTTAAAATATGTTATGATAATTTTTTAAGATTTTATCTCTTTGGGGGGATTTTTTAAGAATTATATAGTTTTGGAAAAAGGACAACACGCAGACCGTGTGACAACCCGTCGCATCGGACAAAGCTGCGGGAATCGAACCCACTACCAAAGTGCGACTGGTATTTATCACCTACCACTGGACTACGTGAAGTCCCTGGATAGTTTGGCTGATTTTTTTTAGTTATATGATTTTATGAATTAAGAGTAAGTTTATTTTGGGTTATTTTTTAAAATGAATAACCTATCATGGAGGATATGTGATTAGGTTAATTTCTTTTCAATACGAGACTTTAGGAGCAACTGATGTTGTTTGGAGATAAATTTTATGATTTAACTTGGAAGACTATGTGACTAAATCCTTCAAATATTTGGGTTTCAATCTTAGTTTGGTTTACTTTGAAGAATTTTATAGACAAAATGATTATAGAATGGTCCTCGTTGAACTTTGGGTTTTGTTGGAAAAATTTTGGAGATTAAGAATGAATTTTTTTTTATAAAGGGTTATCCTTTTCTGGATTATCTGATCTTGTAATTACCTTTTTGGTTTTGGTTTTGGTTAAAGGAAAAGACATGGGAAGTATATATTTCTCTTTTGTGGATTATGTGATCTCTAGAAGTTGATTATAGTACTCTTAATGTGAACAAGTCTTCCTAAATACTTGTCTTTTGGAGAAAGTATGAGTTCGTGTAAGAAATCTAGTAAAAGTTGAAAGTCAACATGACAATTGTGTTTGCTTCCTTATGTTTTAGTTAAGCTCATAAATAAATTCCTCAATGAGGAGTAACATAAAACAAAAATGTTGTCTGTTAACTTTTCCTAATGGGGAATCGAATACCGTTTAACCCATCACAGGTTTGTGATTTTCTTGTGGTTAACTTTCTCCTAAACATGTTTTCTATCACTCTCCATCAGAACATGACCCTTTGTTTTTTTCCTCCATGTCCATATTTTCGTACTTGGAATCCTAGTATGGGTTAACTCGGGTGACCTTTGTAATTAGCTTTCTTTATTTTAAAGTGATTGTTTTACCGACTCTTGTTCCGATGTGGGACTTTCAAGGATGTTTCCAAGCTCAATTTTAAAATTGCGACGATGCAATTCCCAAAAGGGGGGAAGGATGTAACACCCCAGGTAAATAAAGAATATGAAATTTTCATATTTATACATATTTTCGAATAAAATATTAATATTACTTTAAAGGGTACGCTATGCTCGATGGCATACCCAACACACAACAACGAGTTTCTTTGGAATTATACGTTGCACTCTAATAATAAAATAATATTATTTTAAATGGTAGTTAACATCTAGCCGTTGTATTGGAAGGAATGGATAGAAATAACTAAAATATGATTATATATGTTTTTAAATGTTTTTTCATTTATCCAATAAAAGATAAAGGCTTAAAACACGAAAATAATTTAATTTTAGGCGTATATGACCTAGATTTCACTAAAGGTTCACTTATCGCCTTTTGATGGAGAACCGTCATTAAATATATTTTTGTTCACTCTTATTCATTCTATTGGACCAAATAAAACTCTTCTTATGAATTGGGACATCAAAATTTACTTTGTGTAAATTTTTGGTATCTTTCCGATAAAGTTCATTTTTAAATGAATAGTGTAAAATGTTGTATTTTAATTCAAAACCTCTTTTTAATATAGTTTTTTTATATGATTAGATTATATTTTGAATTGGTTTTAAAGTGAAATTAGAATATATTTTTACCATTAAATCCAATAGTGGTCATTGGAATTAATTTCACTTTGAAATCAGACTTAAACTAGTGTCAATCTTTTGATACTTATTGTTTCATAAAAACACGCTATTTGCTCTGAGAGCAGGAATTAATTATTAAATTAATTAATGTGACTTATATGTTTTTAATTCTATAAAATAGACTTCATTTTTTAATTCTGAATATCAAATATAGCTTAGGGTGAAGTTTTGGGATTTTTCTGAAAAACTTCATTTTTTGATGAATAGCGAAACCACTAAGTTGTACTTATAAAAACTGATTTTTCCGTTTAAATGAAATTTTTCCATCTTTGTGTTTTTAATTTCAAAAATCTGACATACACGGTTGTCATTAGGATGTAAAATGTGGTTCAATGGAATACAAATAATTTTTTGGTGAATAGTAACTTATTAAGTTTTTAATCGCGATTAGAGGTAATTAGTGTAGTTTATGGTTAGAATAATGTTTTAATAAAATGAAATGACCTATAAACATGTCCTACCCTCATTGGATGTGTCACGGCCGACCAAAAAAATACATGGGTCAACTTGGGGACCCCATGGAGTCACTTTGGTTGGGAAATGACATAAATATCTTTTTATTTAATGTTAAAGTAAAAATGACACAAACATGAAATGTTTTACTAAAATAATTTTTCCATGGGGTTATACAAGTCATATTTTTGACTATAAATAGTCATTGGAAAGTTACAAAGATTTCCTACATCATGGTAGTTTTTTTATAATTTTTAGACTTTAAATAAATTAAATTATTTATGACATCATGATGATGCAGCGATGACCTCATTATTTAACGATTTAAATAAAATGGAAAGATAATGTAATATCTAAGACCTAAACATGTCCAAAACCTATTGGATGAGTGGATTGAGAACCCTTATCATCTTAGCCTCGAACTAAATCAATTTGGGACCATTAAAATCCGAAACTCCGTTTAAAATAAAGTAACATTTTGTAACTTTACACGAGTGCCCCTCATCTCCTCTTATAAAAGGCCACCAACTCTACCTCCTTTCCCACACTCCCAAAGCCTTTGGCTCGGCCAAACCCTGCCCATTGTGTCTCTACACTTCCCTCTCTTACTACTTGAAGCCTCACTTTGGGCATAAGTCTTCCCAAGGAAGCCTTTGAGCTCAAACCAAATGGAGTTACCCGATTTTAAGGTAATGTCTTCACTTGTGTCCTTTTGTTTTATTTTGCTTCTCCAACCCCCTAAACTCTTTTTATTAGTTTATTTTGTAACAAATCCAGTATCTTAAATATACTAGGATGTTGTTATAAGAAGGATTCTAGCTACACTTACACACAACTACATCTATTGGTTAAAGAACATACTGTTTCCGTGGATGGCGAATTTCTGCCTCCCGAAACAATGATTGTTCAACATTCTTCTAACACCTTAAAAGGTGTACATTAAGATGACAATATATTTATATATGATATTTAATATGTTTATGTTTTACTTAAGCTTCTGTATTTTTCATTTATGGCGTACCTTTATGGTTTCCATTATGGGTAAACGCGATATCTTCATTTAAGGAAGTACGGACTACCGCCCCCTCAAAGTGATTTGATTCGTTAATACCATATGTGGTACGTATAAAGGGTATATTTAATGATATTATATATGATACCATAATGGAATTAAAATACTATTATTTATCATTATGTTTTAATTCCATTAAATATGAAATAGAAATCGATGTAGCGTTCATGTGTACGTACGACTTACCGTCTCCATGAACGGTACATTTCATTTCTTATCTCAAAATGTTATGTAATATTATAAGTAAATATATATAATGGATATATATTTAATATATTACATCTAAATTAGGGATATAATTCTGGAATTATAACATATATATATCTCTCTCATTTTGTTTTAATTCCATTAATATGAAAAAAATGAAAGTAGCGTTCATGCGTACGTACGGCCTACCGTCTCCATGAACGGTACATTTCATTTCTTATCTCAAAATGTTATGTAATATTATAAGTACATATATATAATGGATATATATGTAATATATTTCATCTAAATTATTGATATAATTCTGTAATTATAACATATATATATATCTCTCATTTTGTTTTAATTCCATTAATATGACAAAAAAATGAAAGTATTGTTCATGCGTACGTACGGCCTACCGTCTCCATGAACGGTGATTTTCGTTTTTTTATCTCCAAATGATATGTAATAGTATAAAATGAATATTTAATAGATATATATGATATTTTAATCATTAATACTATTCTGGAAATTATTTACTTATAACTACATGGGCAATCGTTTTTCAAACAAGTTCATTGTTGACTCATGTACCAAACATCGACAAAAACGTCTGATATGAACTAACATTATTAAACAATTATTATAACATTATAATATGTGATATGAACTGAATAATAATCTCTAAAGGAGTTACTTATGCAATTATTAATTGACCAATGTTTATTATTCAGGAATATAATGAAACGAACAAGACAAGTTGGACTTGAGGTAAGGGATCATACTCCTCTCTTTCTTTTTAAGTACACTCTTTTATGTCATTCCTTATAAGCTCATCTTTCTTGTGATTTGGATGTTATTTTATATTAATCTTAATATAATTTTTATTTTAATATGATGAGAGACCATATTCTCTCTCATCAATCCATTTTGGAAGTTTTGAGTGGCACCGTTAGGCTGCCGAATTTTTGTAAGAGATCTAACCGCTATCTTTCTCTTTAAGTTATCTCCTTTATGTCACTTCTTTTAAGCTTATATTTTTTTTGATGGGGGATGTTATTTTATATTCCTCTTGCTTTAAATTTTATTGTAATGTGATGAGATACCCTATTTTATCTCATCAATCCATTTTTGGATGTTTTAAGTGGCGCCGTTAGGCTGCCGAGTTTTCGTAAGGGATTCTTCATCTCACTTTTATTCCTGTGAGATTAATGCTACATTTTCCACAATTTCCTTTGAGTGGTGTATTTACTGACCATTATTTTACTCATTGTGTAATATTCTTTCATTTTTGAGTATTTGCATCAATGTTGTATTGTCCTTCTTTCACGGGGGGTATGTTTCGAAAGATACCCATGTCAGTAAGGGAACCTTTCACCCTCCTCTTTTTAATAGACTTCTTTTGTTGGGTCTTTGAATTTACTTATTGTTATATTAGGATATGTTCTCATATATCCTTATTGATGTAAATTTTATGTCCAAGTGATGAGATACCCTTTTTTTATGTGACGCCTTTAGGCTGTCAAGGGAACTTCTTAACCCAATTTCGATTTCTTTGGGTTCAACATGTAGTTATTGAATATGTCATACTTTGAATACGTGTGAATGACCTTTGATTATTTTACACTTAATATCCACTTATATTTGGTGAATTCGTTTGTCACACATAATTATGTAATTGATTTATCCTTAAACTGAGGATACCGTCTTTGTATGGGACTTCTTCCCAATCTCCTTTCATTGAGACATATTTTGTTTTATACAAACCCTTCTTTTATATGGTGTATAAACCCCTTTGACTTTTACATTTATTCAAAAGGAATCAGTTTATACGAAGCGTTTACTAAACGACAAAAGGGATTTTTTTTCATACGTATGCGGCGACAATGAATTCTCCGCCGCCGTGACCATTATATGAGTTCCGGCTTCCTCTACAAGCCATACATTTTTTTAAAAAGAAAAATAAATACCATGTTTTACTTTTCTTTTTTTTTATTGAAAATGGTTTTCATAATGTTTTTATATCAATGAGTTGTATTTATATCTTGTGATTAAAAGGTGGAAATTTTATGTTTCCTTTATGCATGTTTTATGTAATACGATTATGTTGAGGTTCTTGGGTATTATTATGAAGACGGGTGGTTCCGTGATAATACTAAGGGCGGGTGATCCCGATATAGCTCTCCAATGCATTGGGTAACGCGAAGGAGTGAAACATTAAGGTTTCTCCGAAGAGATTTAGGGAATATACTATAATGGGTATTCCAAATGTAACAAAGAGGGTTAATCCCTACGTAAGAATGTTATGAATGCCTCAGGTTACCTTTAAGTCATATGATTTATATGATTTATTCATGATTTTATGAGGTATGTTAAAGTGCTTATGTTTTATGGGTAAAGTATGATTTCATTCTTATGTATACATGTACTCATGTTTCCTTTCCATATTTTTATATCCCTTATTGAGCTTTTTATGCTAATCCCAAGTTTTTGAAATGTTTTTCACATGTCAAGGGAAGGGTACATGTTGTGATGATAGTGTCATGAATGTGTCAAGAAAGAATCCACGTTTTATTTTAAATATGTTTCCGTTGATGGGAAGAATGAATACTGTCTTTTATGTAACCACTTTGTTTAAATGTGGAAAGTAATGCAAGTTTCATGATCTAATTATCTAAAACTCTAAACCTGAAAATATCCTCAATGTGTAATCTTGTAATAACTCAAGATTAAGTAAGGTTTAAGGCTGGGGCCTTATATTATCCGAGGACCTGTAAGATCATGTAAGAATATGGGGATGTGCTCCCATTACCACATATGAATATGTTTGATGCATCCCCCAGGATCTATGTAGCCCTTGTGGGATAACCTCCTTAATGATCTATACATTTATACCATGTTGGAAGATCGCTATATCTACATCCCGGCCCAATAAAAGTCCTCTAGTAGTTGTAGATAAATCATGTTCACATGCAACCCAAAGTGAACAGTATAGTTGGTCCCTCCAATGACCCATAAAATATATGCACAGGCATAATTCATGATAGTCAGCTCGTCAGCATCCTCATGTAAATGTGGAATCTGCACTCCAACCAAGGCATAGATATTGACACTCCATCTGTATCCCTACGCTCAGAAATATTATAAATTCATTTCAATTAATATGCATGGTTGGGCTATGATTCACGTGTTAGACCAAAAATGAATTCCCCCTACATAGGAAGACCGAGATTCCCTGCCACAACCTAGAGGGTTATGGTCATGTCTACCTTAGGTAGGTGTAATGTGTGTGTCTCTCATCTCCACCTCTCCATGAGTGTAGCAAGTATGTGATGGTATAAATATGTTTAATCTGATACAACAATTCCATAGAATCCCACACATCACAAGTATGGTCGAATTACATGTGGAGGCCCCTTGTGATGAAAACAGTGTGCTCAACACACCATTATTAATTGATCCTAAAAACCGTCAAACAGGGCCCTAGAAACATTTTTATCCTTTTAAGTGATTAGTATGGTATAATCCAACTATATATAAAAAAATTAAATGATTCATATGTGTAAATATAAATTTAACATTATAGTCAACCAAATGTTATTAATTGTAGAATTCCAGACATTTCATTTTTATTCAAATTGTTTGATGAAGTTATTTTTATTAAAAGAAAGGTGCATGTGTTCATGTTTTTCAAAGAATATTACCAAAGAGTTGTTATGATATAATTTTACCAAAAAATGGTGTTTTGTATGTTATGGTTTTATATATTTATATATAAAAACAATTTTTCTTTGTTATGTAAATTTCTATAAAAAATGATGTTCTTTATAATTTATGTATGACTATCCACATGATGGTATCATTCATGATTATTTTCACACATTTATAGGTCATTATGTAACACTAACAGAACGTCAAGAATAAATTTGTGGGAAATGAACCATGATGCATGAGGAACAGTGACAACGAAGATGTTGATGATGTAAACTCATTCCATCACTATCATCATTGTCACTATTCCTTCTATGTCACAGATCATTTCCAAAAAATTCTTTCAGTATAATAATGATTATATGATCAAGATTCTTATTGTGTAACTAATATTGGCAAAGATGGTTGATCATATAATCATTATTATACTGAAATTTTATAATGTCTTCTTTTACTGTAATATATGATACTATTATTTCATTAAATAATTTTTATAGAATATGAGTCACATTATTTTTTTAAAACCAACAGAAATGGAATATGTTTTTGGGTTTAGGGTTTATCTTTATGGTTTTAGGGTTTATGTATTAGGGTTTCAAATATTGGATTTTGGGTCTATGTTTTTGGATTTTTTGTAAGGATTTAGGGTTTAGGTTTATGATTTATTGGTTAGGGTTTTGGTTTTAATGTTTGGGGTTTATTATTTTGATATTATGTTATATGGAATATGCTTTTATGTTTAGGGTTGAGCTTTTATGTTTTATAGTTTATGTATTATGGTTTCATATATAGTGTACTGGATCTTGGTTTTATGATTTTTTTTGTTTTGTTTTAGGGTTTCTGTTTATCCATTTAATGGTACAATTTATGTTTTAACTATTAGGGTTTAGAATTTATATATAATGGTATTGGGAATATGTTTTTGGGTTTAGTGTTTAGATATTGGGTTTTGGGTTTTAGAAAACTGAGGTAAAATAAAGAGATAACAACATAAAATTTACAATATGAGAATATCAAACTAAATACAATACATCATTGCGGCTGAGATTGTGAACATGACCCAATAATGATAGGGTATCATTTTCAATTATGAGATACTTGATGACATATGGTGAATCTCAAAATATACCCTTGTTTATAGGACATTCAATCTCCTTCTATATCATATAGGCCTTCGGCCTCCCATGGGGACAAAAATGGTTGATGTCAGGTATCACTATAAGCTAGCCATCAATCATTAAGAAAAAATGATACTCCACAATAGGAGTCCATGTTGAAGCATAAAAGTTAGTAATGGAGTCCATCTGATACATTAGTTCAACATATTCTTCCCATGCTATGTTCTTAGAGGCACATGCTGCGATAATGTGTGCGTAGGGAAGCCATTAGGCCTAAATGTTTGTACATTGACATTGCCTCATTTCCAGTAATACAATAAGTTTTCACTGATTCTATTTATGATGGGGTTCAGATGATATTGAATAGAAAATAGAGTGACTTCTCATTGAAAACGAAAGACATGATAAGCAGAAGCTTCTTCAATATTCTTTTCAATATCTATTTATTGGCATCTTCCATAACATATCCCTAGAAGCATTCTGTCTGATTCCAGTATTTGTCTATCAAAAAAGTACTTCACATAATGATAAAATGTATCCTAAGCTAGGGTAGTTATATGTATCTTGCTAATCCCTTTGAAGATACCATTTTTCAATCCAAAATGTTTAGGGCTATGTGTTCGTAAGTCTTCCACCCGTTATATTCCAATGTTCATTTTTAATTTGGAATCTAGATCATAAATTCTGAAACTACTAGATTTACCTTGTATATTTTTTCAAAACATTCTTCAAACCAATATTGATCCAGCTTATATTATTCACAAAAGAGATGATATTTGAAATAAATTGATTTTATCCTTACAATGAAATAGTAAAAACACAAATTCAATGCGTACCAAACCTCGTGATTTCCTTCTTCAACGGTTCATTGTGGAATTTTTTCAACACGTTTCTAGAAATGTGTCTAATGTTGAGTTGATGAAGTTACTTTGGATATCTCATTTTATTAGGATATGCATTGACTATGTCATTATTTTCCCGATGCTGATCCTATATCTAACAAACACCTCAAATGTTGGTTAAATAGTTGATGATACTTTCCAATAACCAACTCCATGATTCATAGTTTTCTTTCTCAACAATAGAAAAGGAAAGTGGAAGATGTGAATAGTTTCTATATTAGGTTTCATCAATCAACAATAAATCGTGGTATTTTCCATTTATAAATGTTCCATCAATTTGATTGGACTGATATCTGAAATGAAAAGAAGAGATATAAGGGAGGAATGCTCTGAAAAATCGATGAAATTAAACCCAAGACAGATCATGTTGATTATCCAGACACACATGTTCGTTTGTATCAATATGGAAGACAACATGGTTATGGTGTATTAGTATAGATATCAATTGTGGCAACACCAAATATGAGTCATCACAATAACCATAGAACTCAATAATTGTCTTCAGTTTCGCCATCCATGCCTTATTATAGGAAATCATATAACTGAATGTCTATTGAATCCTCTCTTATACGATGTATTTTAGAATATATTGGCATATTTTAATCATCTCAATTAAAATGGATGAATCAAATTATGTATCCAATGAGGTAGGATATTGTGTCAGGATTAGATGAACGAAATTATGAGTTTCCCCAATCCTTGACATTCTCCAACCTCCAAATGAAATGACTGGATTCTCCCTCATGAAGAATCTAAAATCATCCCCATACTTCTCATCTTATATAATATATTTACATGGACTTGATTCCTGAACTATATATCTACAGTTCCTATAAATGTGAAATCTCTTTAGTGTGCATTTTAATGAATCTTTACTTGGAAAATTCCATCCAACATATAAGGTTTTGTCTATCTAACTAAATCTATCTGGTACAACTCTGGAAAAATCATTTGCAGGTGTAGTAATATTATTATTGAAATTAGGCACATGGTTCATTACTTCTGACCAAGATATAAAAAGTGGAAGCTGATTTATTATAGGTTGATATTATTATACAACTAAGGAATTTTTATAAACTTCCTCCCTAACATCCACTAGTCCTTCCTCATTAGCATTGTTGTTACCATCTATTACATTATTACGAAACTCCTCATCAGATGTCATATTGACATATATATATATGGGAGATCATCTAGGTTGTCATATTCTACATCGTTTGGAATAATCTCAATTACATGTGGCTAACTATCTTTAAAACCATTGTTAGTCTATGTTTTTGTAAAATTAGAAATTATTGTTGTATTATAGACACATCGAATATAAATCCTTCATGGAACCATCTTACCATTGAAAAAAAAGAATTTATTTCACGGACCCATGGTGCATCAGCAACCAATTGACAATCTAGATGTCATAGTGTTGTTTGGAATTCCAAATGTCTATTGCTCATAGACCTGATCTCTTGATCAGGTCTCTAATTTATGGAACCATGAATTCTGTCTTAAAGGTCACTTAGGGTTACACATTCAACTATACTACCCTCTATTATTAGATTTGTACATTATGAAGTTTCTTTCTCAGTTTGAAAAAACTCCCCATAGTAGTGGACATAACAAAACATGACTATTTATGTAAATTTTTTTATCAATATCATGATAGTTCCAATGATATTATACTATATAATATTTATTATACTTAAGTATTAAAACATATTTTTATACCCTTAAATATGATTCTAATATTTATTAGAATATATATCCAAATAAGTTTTGGAGGCTGAGGTCACAAGAATATAAAACATCAAATAATATTGTCTCTCATTAATACAATGGAAATTATAATCATATAAAAACCAATTGAGAAGAAAAAACATGGGAAATAACACATCATTGTTTTACAAAATGCATGAAATACCATCATTTTTTAACAAAAAATGGTTTGGATGATATAATCCTATCTTCGGAAGTGAGTTGAAACCCTATTGATTTTTATTTGATACCTTAGTAACATCATCTAAAAGTATGTACTTAAATTATTGTGTACATATCATTAGATGATTTTATTAATCATACAATTAAAAACAAACTATATATTACCTCACCTTCAATGTCTTGATCATCTCATCCAAACCATGTTTAATTGAAAAATGTAAAGGTATTTCTGATATGATGTAAAATATTCATGTGAAATTTAATGTGTTTTTTCTTATCCAATTCAGTTAATATAATCATAAATGGCATTATATCAATGACAAGTATTATTATCTAATTATTACATGTATTCTTCTTTTAATACTATGTTATTCATTAATTAATCTATAAATAATAATTTCTAATAAAAATAATTATTTCTAAACAATATAATCATTATGATACTAAAAATATTGAACATCTTATTACATCCTAAAAAATTATACTAATGGTTCATAGTATATTTTTAACTAATAAATCATTTTCTAATCACTTGTGAATGATTATTAAGTTAATTTTTAATTATTTATCCTTTAATCATTTATCTTATGATATTAAATAGTTAATTAAAATTAACTAATCATATGTATTCATTTTTTATCCAATCTTATTATTTAATTAACCAATAATGAATCATTGCTACTAATAACTATTATTTATAAACTATATATAACTAATTAAAATACTTAATAAATAACATCATTAAAACTACTAAAAAAATTCAATTACTAATAATATCTTTCATTTTTAATGTCTTTTTTCAAGCCCATTTCATTCTATATCATCATAATTATGATTTTATCATTGATAAATATTCTGATTTGACTTTTCCTTTATTAAAAATTTTTATAATTTATAATGAAAATATGATTCATCTTAAACATATCCCATGGGAGTGTTAAACCAAGTGTGCAGCAAGGCCATTGTCCTACACCAGTTCCCATTTGGGTCTAGCTAAATGATGGGTTTTCATGTTATACCCCTAGGTATATCAGTTCCAGAGCCACATCCACTTGATTGTATCCATACATGTATTTTATTTCATATATAACAAAATAATCATCATAATTCCAAAATTTAACAATACTTAATCCATTTTTATTCTATAAATAACCTATAATTATTCTATAATTAATCATTAATAATAATTATAATTATTCCAAACTATATATAACTCATTACACAAACTAATGAAAAAATATTTAGAACTATAAAAAATACTTCAAAATGAAATATTTTGAACTAAAAAAATTTAATTATGTAAACAAAAAACATTAAATTAAATAAAAAATTGCTCAAAATGAAGCTTCACAAAATATCAGGCCCTCTTCTTGACCATCGACTCTACCACATAGAAAATGAGTTTATTTAGAGAGATAAACAATACAATTAAGACTGATGGTGGAAAATAGAAGTGATTAGAAAGGGGTGACCTTTTCAGGGGAGTTTAATGAAAGGAGACAACCCATACTAGCTTTTTCATGTCATCGATATCAACCAAACGTGATGGGGGGGGGGGTGGAATGAGTGATGATGACTTTAAATAATTTTTTAATAAAAAAATTCAACATACGCTTTAAGACAATTAAAATTATATATATATATAGAAAAACTAACAAATTTCACGGTATGGGAAGGGTTTGATAAACCATGAATGCTAACCATGAAACCCACCTGGAAATGATATTTTGCGATTTTCCCCTTCTATTTCAGTGGGTATTTTTCCCTTGGAAACCCCACTCAAAATCCCTCGATTAGGACACATACCATGGAGCATTTTGACTCCTCCAAGCTCCTCTGAGGTGATTTTTAAGGGGTTTCTTGGTGATTCGTCACTTGGATCAAATGGTTAGGGCTCCTCTCTCTTTCTCCTTTAATTTTCATCCATTTTCCATTTCACATATAATGACTATGTCAATGTTTGGATTATTTTTGAATCTATGGTGGAGGAAAATTGAGTGTTTTTTATCTTGGGAATCACTAGGTATATCTTGGATCAGGGAACCGTTGTGGTACATTTTTGAGTGTGTGTTTTCGATACTCTCGGAATTTTTTGTTGGTATCCCAGTTCACATTACATTAAATTTTTATATTCATAAGATTCATGCCTTTCATACCTTATTTGATAATTAATTACTGTTATTTGACCCTAGGAATATTATTTTTTTATGCAAAGTGGAGATCTATTCCCTGTATGATACTAAATAGAATTTTTTTGATATGAATTTCACACAGTCAGTTCAATGAAATTCATTGTTATCCTTTGTGAGATTTTTTTATGTTTAATGCATCATTTCTAAATGTAAATTAATTTATGGTATTTTAAATTTTGTTAGATTTCCTTGAATTGGTTTTCAGATTGGATTTGGATTTAATGGAAATTTTTATTTTGTGAGTGTGATAACTAATGGCCCATTTTCCGTTTTAATAAAAATCTATTGAAAGGATAATGTGGACTGTTTTCTAAAAATAACATTTTATAAAATCATTGTGAAATGGTAAATGGTGTGTTTACACCTCTTTTGAATATTTTTTTGGTTCTTCAATAAATATTGGTTTTCTGAAGAGAGATTGACGCTCGTTTGGCACCTTGTTAAAAGTGGAAAATGTAAATCATGAAAAACCTCCTCTGATAATTCTCATTGCTACATTATGTGAATGAGTAGGATGTCTTAGTTGTTGAATCATTGAGATACATTTACTCATTTATGCTTTGTAATGAAAAAATATTGATCTATAGAGTCACCCAAAATGATTCATATTGTGTAAATTATTATATATTATATATGTGAATGTGAATGGATGTCTGGTTGACATTATATTTCTTAACTTCTTTATACATGAGACATTGGAACCTTATATAATATCAAAACATTTAATAGAATGATTATTGTACAAGTTAGATTATTCATTAGTAATGGCCTATAACATAGGTATAGATTGAGTTTTTTACTATGGGATTGGTCTCATCCGTCTATAGTGTTGGGGTTTGGCCAAGTGTTTTGGGAGATTTGACTTCATCAATTGAGGAATACTTTTTCGCATGAGCCGTCATGTATTTGTATGTTCAGTATTATTCATGATCTCTTATGATCAACCATGTCTGTTGGCACTTAGCTTCTTAGAGTGATGGTTGAGATACTTGTATTTCTATATCCATTGACCACATTACATGGTTATTATAGTGTTATCAATATTTTTTGTTTTCATAAAAAGTGATGAGAATGCTTCTAAAGGTTTATTAATAGTGTATTTAGTGTAAAAAAGTTTTTAATAATATATTGTGTTAGTAAATAAAGTGTCAATTTCCAAATTAAAATATTAATGTATCATTAATTGAATCAAACTTCGTTTTTAAATGATGTAGGGTAACTGACCATAGTTTGTTTTCTAGTAAAATGTGTTGAGAAGATTACTTTTCTATATTGTAGTTCAAAACTAAATTTAATGTCTCTTTTTCATTAAGTGAATTGAATTGGTAATATATTTATCTGGGCTTACATACCATGTTTTAATACTCATTCCTATACTTTCTTCTTATTTTTATCCATGGTGTAGGTTTTTTTCGTGAGTTCAATCACCTTGGGTGATGGTTGATCTTTATGTTGGGGATTGACCCATGGGGTCGCATGAAGAACAAGTGGTCATCTTGTTCTATTAGTTTTTTTATAGTATGATTGTATTTTCATAATCACATCAAAATGTGTTCAGTTTGGTTTTATTTATATATTGAACTGCTTCATTAATATTTCGGTTATTTAGTTTATTTATTATTTATTGGGTGAAACCAATACATTTTTGTACTCTGTTTATGCCTAGCAATAGTTTCTTGCCTTTGGGGATCATGAAATCCATTTGGTCAATGCCACAAATCATCTTGGGTGATCGGTTTAGGGTTTACCTTGGTAGGTTCATAAAAAATGGTATCAAATGAGCTTCTTTTATGTGTATGACCTTATTTTTTAGAGAACCCTATGTTATTTGGGATACCGTGGTAGATGGAGTATGATTTTAGGGACTCAAGTGGTATGAATGGGAAGGAAATCATTCACCCTTTCTTATTAGGATCCACATTTTTTCATGGGATGTCTAGTTTTAGTGGTTTCCATTGAATCTTATAGGTTGTCTGGCTTTGGGAAATGGAAAGGGATTCGTGAAAGTGGACTCTATTATCTTGCATGTCCTAGAAATCCATGTGGAGCTGAGAAAATTGCCCTAATGGACTCCCTATGGTGGTTGAATGATTGGAATCGGGCCGCCAACCATATGCCCATGTCACCCATCGATACTAGTTTCCCCTTATGAGTTGATTTCTTACATACTTGATTTTGAAAATTGTTTTCGAAAATCATGTTTTGGAATTTTAAAAATTGTAAATTAATGTGTTATTGTCATTGATTTTGATGTTGGAAAAACTATTTTCGATACATACATTATGTAATGATTAGAAATGTGGGTTTTTGTAAAATGGTTATTTTGGTTAAACGAAAATGGTTTAACAAGACTTTATTTTATAAACCTAAAAATAGAATTTATTTAAAAAATTGTAAATATATAAATTTGTTTTTGATATTGTTTTTGAAGTCATTATGAATAATAATAAATTAGTATTTGTTAAATGATTCATGATGAAATGTGGTTTTTGGAATATTGTAATTTTTTTAATTAGATGGATTATTTTTATTATGATTAATTATTTTTTCCTTGGATTATCTTTTGAGTGCATTGTGGTTAAAATTTAAATTTTGTGTTTTGCGGTGTTTTTGCTTGGCGCACAGTCAGTGCATGGAATCGGGAAACCATGTGGATTTCTCCACTGAATCATGTGAGATTTGGTTTTCTATTTGTTGAGATCATATGGACCACACACGGTTAGTAAAAACATGTATGAAGCATAGTCGAAGCCACTACCTCATGATAGAACCATTCCACATTGTTGGTGCACAGTTTGGTAAACCATGTAAGTGACCCTGTTTTTCAGTAAGGTGTACATGGTTGGGGCATGGGTTGGTAAACCATGCAGTCTTACCATCCACAAGTCCTATTCAACTTAAAAATGTGAAATCATTGGTTTAATGAAATATGTTGTTATTGGATAATAAATTGAGAGTGGAGTTTTCTATAATAAAACATTGGGGTTTATGGAAAATTGTTTTTTGGAATAGGATTTATGTTTTCAAATTTTTATTTAAATGAAATGGATTGGGGTTTAAATGAAAACTTATTAATGAAATGATAACATATATTTTTTGAAATTTGTTTCTTTTGAAAATGAATTTAAAAGGGTATTTTCGAAAAATTCCATCATATTTATTTTATCTAAATGAAAATATGAAATGTTATTTTGTGTTTGACAAAATTGATTGACGTTGTAGTGGGTGGGGGATTTTAAAAAGATTTATATCTTTTGAAATGTGAGTATTCATTTTGTCCTTTGGTGTTTACATGGGAGCTAAAATGAATAGATATTTGCGGAATTTGGTTGGAATGTGCTCAGATTGGATACAGTTGTTGGATTTATAGGGTGGCATGGAATGTGAATGTGTGAGGCTCCATGGAATACCATTGGTGACTCTGCATCCCACCATGTTGTGTTCTTTGAATTTTTTTTTGAGAGGAATGTTGTGATGTTTTTAAAAACCTATAGTTAGATGGTTTGTTTTCCATTTATTTCAAAAGTGATTATTATGATATATTTTGAGTTTAAATTCTTATCGGTGTTTTGGTTTTGAAGTAATGTTTGGTGGATTTAGGAGAAATATAATTGGGACATTTTTTCTTGTATCCCATGTGGACAATGATGTTTATTTGAGGTTAGTTTTGTGTTTTTAGAAGGTTTATAAAAAGCCCTTGGTATTATTATTTTTCCAAGTGTTCTCCACTATAGTCATTTGTTGTCTTTTTCGGTGTGGATACACGTTGTTTACCATTATAAATCTTTCAAGTTGATCAACCTAAAGATTTTTTTCTCATGTTTCAAAAGTTAAATCAACCTACCTAAAGGATACCCTAGCCTATTTTCATGAAGTAGAGATCTGTTTAGGATTTACATGAAGGCCCTTCCAATTTTAATGATTCTATCATTAATAACATTTGTTCTTGACGGTGTTTTTATGTTTCATCGGGTTCATTATTCATTCTATTCTTTGTTTGGAGTGAGAAATTAGGGTTTGTGCATCTTCCTTGTCCATGTTTGGGTAATGGTGTGTTGTTTGATCGAGTGAGTTTCTTAGTGTCTCTTAATTTTATATTTTTTTTCATGTAGTGTCATGTAGATACTTCATGCATTAAAATAAGGAGTGCTGACTAGGGATAAAAAATTCTTAGTATGTCTCAATCTTCTGTCTTTTCTCTTTGTCTTTAATATCAATTATGTATCCACATATGAAAAAATGGATGGTCTCAATAAATATAAATTCTAATTTTGAACATAATAATCATATTTCCCTTATATGAATTTATGATTGATGTTTTCTAGCCATTTGGGAGATATTATAGTATTTATAATATTTTATTTAATGAAAATTTAATAATGTCACATTCATGTTTTAAACACTATATCATTATTAAGATAAGGTAATATTTTATCAAAAATTACTAGAAATACTTATTTAAAAGATAAAATGTGTATATTTATCATGGTAATTTATTTTCTATTTTTAGGAGATAAATAATTACATTAATTATTAATATATTGATGAAACCTAGATTATTTAATTGTTGAAAAATAAACCAACTAATTTTTAGTAAAATTTTAATAACCATTAAAGGGAAAAAAAATTACCAAATGTTATTGTTCAAATATATATCGACGATATACATCTAATGGCTGAGTTATAGACCATTAAGAGCCATATAGAATGGATTATAACAATTATTATATTTTATTAAAGTAATGTTAAAATAGTAACATTCACACTTTAGTAAGTAAAAAATTTGTAATATTGGATTTTAAAGAAAATAAATTTGAAAAAATATATTATATTGAAATATAGTGAATTTATATTCATAATAATATTTTCTTTTTATTTTTTCTTCATCAATTAAGTTTATTTAATAATTAGACAATATTGATGTAGTAATTATTTTATGGGAAATATCAAATAACTGTTACTAAAAATTAAAATAAATATAATCTAAGGTAATTAAGTTTTTCCAATGAATTTTATAGATGTTGTTGACCCCTTAGGGACATGAACAATATTTTCTTTGATTATAACATCTTATCTTGATATTTTGAAAAATCCTTTAAATGAATAGTTTCCATATTAAAATAGTTGATATTTTTTCAAAATAATGATTTATTAAATTATTGAAAAATTTCAAAAGATTTTTAAAAATAGATATTTATTATTATATTTTAATATATATATATATATGGTATAATGTAAATCAACTATGTTATTATTTCACCCTTTTAATGTGGAAATATTTATTACTGTAGTTATATTGCCTACCTGAATGGCCCGAAGGCCTTCATTTTTATTGATTTTTGATAACCCCCCTTTCAGGTTATGAGGGGGAAACCTTACAAGGCCTGTAGGTTCAGAGATCACATCGCCCATAAGTATATAAGATTACATGTCCTGAAGGTCTTAGGGAATTCAACCAGAATATCTACAAGGAACTGCCCCTTCCTAGCATCTGCATCATGACCGTAGTTATAAATTATATACAATAACTATGTTTTAATATAGATGATAATGATTAAATTGAAAACAAACTACACTAAAATTTATTTTTTGATGAGATTACAACCCAATTTTTTATTACATTCTAAATGGATACATTTTTGAGGTCTTTAAGTGGGGTTTTATTTTATTATAAGTTTATATTTATGGGGTTTCCAAAACATCCCCTCACATCAATTATAAAAGGGAACTTCCTCCTTCTACTCTCCAGTTCAATTTAAGCATTCAATATCAACCATCCCCTACCAATATCCCTTATAAACATCCGTAGAAACAATCTGGATGGCTTTTATTCATTAAATAACAACTCTAGATCTCATATATTAGATTTGGAGGAGGCATATCAAAGTAGTGGTTATATCATTTATCGATTCTTCCAAAATTATTTCCTCTTCTACTTCCACATCATGAGTTGTTTCGTTATAAAGTAATAACTCCATTAGTACTTATATAATGAGATTTTATTATGATTATGAAACAACCATAGTCCACCTTCTACCCATCCTATGAAAAATTAAATCATCATGCTTGCGTATGTATGACTTACTATCTCCACACCGTGGGGCAATCCGTTTTTCACCACCAACATACACGGGTGGGTATAATGATGAAATTAAAAAATATATATATGATTAATATAAAATTATACTGATTATAAGATACTATAAACCATCAAATTTAATATCATTCAACAACTATGTGATCAATATTGTCACATGTGAGTACGTACGACTTACCATCTCTATAGTGTGATGTGATTTGTTCTAGATAATAATCATTAAAGAATAATTATATAAATTAATTTAATAAATAAAAAAGATATATATTTTAGTAATTAAATTCTACAAATGATATAACTATAACATAAAAATAGGAATGAGAACATATCCAAAAAAACATTCTTAAGAACATAATGTATTTAATACCAGAATGACGAGTTACAATGAAATGTTACTAAAAACATATTAAAATATGATCGGAAATGTTTTCATAAAAATTATTTTGATTATGAAATAAATAATTAACATTATTTAAATCATAGTAATGGATTTTGGGATACATATGAAGCATATTAGACCTAAGGTAAGGGATAAATTACCTAATATGTGTTTTCTCTAAGATTATTAATTTGTAAGTATTTACAAGGGTATATTTATCAACAAGATCAATGTTTCTTAAATATGTATTTAAACATATTAATTATATCGTTATCCTATTTAAATTAAATTTTCCCTATTGGTGAATTTTAACTATATTCAATGAATGTAATCTTTTTTAATTTTTAGAATGAGGTACTTTTTGACTTTTCTAGCTAATGTATGAGAATAATGTTTTTTAACTTGTAAGACATGAGTGGATTTTTAGGATTTCCTAATGCCTTATTTCCTTTAATATTCCCTTAAATATTATAAAGTTATTTTCACATAAATTTGTTTCTTCTAATATTGTTTAGTGTTTTGAGGATGGAAAACGTTTTTGAAGAAGAAACTGTATTTTCCACATGAATTAAGATCATGTGTTTTATCAAAATTATTTTTTGTATAAGATGGTGATCTTTAAATAGGGTTATTATTCAATCCATGTTATTATAATGATTTTAGTGTGTTAATTATGGAATGATATTTTATATGTAATATGTTATGATAGAATGATGTTTAAGAAACATATTATATTTCATTGGTTATGCTACAATGAATGATTTATGTTTTTGTGACACTTGTATGAATGATTTCATTATGAGATGAGTGGGAAATATATCACCCTCAAATGAATTAGAAAAATATTTATATCTCATGAGATAGACATGAATGGACCAACATGTAAATTTGGTTTAGTAATATAGGGTTTGAACAAGGTGTGAACCCAGTTTAGTAACAGACATTGTCTACTATGAGGTCATGGATGCAATTCCTTGGCTACTATGGAAGACATATTATGTTCTAATTTGTTAGCCACAATTCTATGATTGATACAAATTCTATTCTATCATGGTTGTGTTTCTTTATGATCTATTAGTTTTTTATAGCTAATATTTATTTCATGACTCGGGATTTTAATAATATAACTTTATATTCATTTTTTACATTCTTATGTTTATGGTTTGTTTTATATTCTCAATGTTTACCCTTACTGAGCCTTTGAGCTTAAACATTTTATGTTTTTTTCTATTATATAATGAATGTTTTTAAGTAGGTGAAAAATAGTAATATATTTATGGGATATGTTGAAGTTCTTCCACCAAGTTAGAAGGTTATGTTCCATGTTTCCAAATACACTAAAATAATATGGTCTCTGAGTGTTTATTTTTGTATTGTATTACGTATTCCATGAAATAAATTTAATTTCCATGTACGTCAAGCATGGGTATTTAAATTAACATATCTATTTTGGATACACATTATTTTTGTAATATCATATATCACTCATAGATAGTTATGAGGAAAACCCTTTACCCATCTCATCATTTGAATTAGCCTAACTAAATTCCTATGGTATCATATCTCATAATGTTTCCTAACTTAGTGTAACCCAAATATCACAATGGGTCTTTTTTACCTGATATTAAGGGTCATCCATCACTTGTATTCCTTATAATAGATAATTCATGGGAGCTTATCTTAGTCAATAACCTACTTATTTGTAGAATCTAGATTATGATAATTGATTGAATTAGTAGAAAACTTACACTTTTTCATTGTGAATATTTTTTCTAATCTCTCGTTTTAATATGAATAAAAATTATGTTAAATCCCAATCTACATCATTTTATGTTTTATTTATAACCTCATGTTTTATCCATATATTTGTGCATACTATGATAATTTACATAAAGCATTTTAGTATATAAATTATGGAATATATATTATTCACATCTAATAAATAGTGTTTATAGGTAAATATTTAAATAGGAATAACATAAATAAATAAAAATTTAAATTATTTAACATAATATATATCAAATTAAGAAATAAATATTATAAAAAATACTTCTATAATGTTATAATGTCAACATAATTTGTTTTATTCCCATTGGGCCAACACAAAAAAATTGGACTAGAAAAATTACATAAAATATCTTTAAATAGGCCATGAAATGTGCCTTGTAGGGGTGATATCATCAAGGATTTTCTGTAATATTAACGAATCCCATCAAAACATGTTGTAATGAAGTGTCACATACCATTTTGGACCTTTTATCTTTCCAGTTACCATATCTTGTCTAAAGCATTTTGGATGATTCTTCAGACACAAAATATATTTTATTTTATTAATCTAATGAAGTCCTAAAATTACTTATAGATTTTCATCATGATGTGGGTGTCCATCATCGTGGATAATAACTCTACATAGAGTAAGGATAACCATATTGTTGTGGTATAAAAATTCTAATATGTTTTTTAATTTTAAATATGGTTATTTTTATTGAAAGCATTATTTTTTCATGGAAAAATAAACTAAACATAGTATAGTAGTGACCTGACCATCACATTTTCACTAAATAATTATAGACCATATTTTAGTGGTACGATGAAGTTAAAGTACCTAAGAAAAATCAAAGTCTTGTTTTCTAAAAAAATATGAATCTAATAGATTCATCACTCACATGTTTTATTATACCACTAATTGGTTTCTTGATATATTCTTTTCCCATTATCATCAAAAAAATAATGAAATTTAGGAAATAATTTACTAGGAGGTGATTTGACATGATGGAATAAGAGAAATCATAAAATCTAATACCTTGATACCATGTATTTTAATATTTTTTGGAAAGTTCCATGAGAAAAAACCACTAGGTTCTTACCTCTTATGGTATCTACAATCCACAAGAATAATAGAAAAATTTGTTAATTCCACTTCACTACTATAATGTTCTCCATCCTCCCCATTTATGGAAAATAGAGAGAAGAGAGTTTGAGAGAGTTTTGGACAACTAAGTGTGAAAACTATTCCTATAATGAGTCTCATAAAACATGTTTTATAGGCCTCATTCATTTAATTAAGGAGCCTAGTGGATTTATTCTATTTCATGCATTGTGAGATTTCCAATCATATGTATCGCAACATTTCTAATCATTTTAATAAATACCTCATTAATGAATCTTATTTTTAAAATCATTTAAAAATTAGTAACAACATCAAATGAATTGTAATTACTAAAAGAGAATGAAAAAACATATAGAGTTTATTTTAATGACATCACATATAATTCATAAAGATGACATTGACATTATATGATATATTACAACGAGGAACACACCATGAAGTGTTGAATTTCACCACAACATAGTGAGCAATTTAATGGAAAAAATTATTCAATATATTCCAACAAATTTTATTAAAGAAAAAAATTCCAAAAAATCCCTAACATGTTATCAGATCTTATATAACATAACATATTATAATTAAATGAATCAATATTATAATATTATCCATGAATAAAAAATCACTTATTATCAATTATTAATCACTATATTCTCTAATACTAATTTTTAATTTATAAATTTTTCCACTAATATTGTCACCAAACATAGGACCGATCTTGTACAATAAAAAATTAATAATGAATGTGGAATAATACATTCCTTAGCCATTTATAACTGATTATAAAGCTCAAGATGTTGTTATTATAAATCTATACATAGTCCCTTTAGTTTCTATAATTTTTTATATTAATTATATAGATTGGATATAAAATAATAGAAGGATATTTATGATTTTGGGATCACCATTATTTTGTTTCTTCAATGTGTCTTTTTGTTATTGGACCACTTGTGATGTTTCATTTATCTCTTCACATTTAGTGTTTTATAAAATATATTATGTTATTCATATAAATATCAACAATATCCTTTTATTCATAATCTTGAGTACAATCACATTCACATCAAAGAATGAAATGTATTTATTTTATTTATTTTTGTTGATAACTCTTTATGATTTAATGGTAAAAAATTATTTTATTATATAATAATAAGGTAAAATAATAATAATATAAAAAATATTTATTTTAGAGGTGAAACTGAGTTTATAAATGTTTAACATGAAAAGTATGAAATACTCGATTAGACTATTTTTTTAACATAGTAGAACTCGTGATGATAATGTGGTGTAAAATTGATGTTAAACCATCTATATAATGTAAAAAGTTTTTTAAAAATGGGACATGAAATATTTGCAGAATATTAGGGGAATAAAATATCATTAATAAGAAAATAATAATTTAATCACCCTTTTATGATGGTAAAAATTTACCAAAAAAATAATTGACAGGTAAATTTTTATTCAAAAATACATTATCAAATATTTATATTAATTTTATAAGTCACTTATAACAAGTTATTATCTCTTATTTATTACTTTCACACCCACTATTTATTTTTTACAAATCATTTTTCATAGTCTAAGCGATAAAAAATAGAAAAATATAATTTATCCTTCCTTCACCATCTCTGACTTATATCCCCTAAGTAGAATTTCATCTGAACTCTTAAATAGTTTCATTACTAATAATTATAGAGATCGTATCTAAGATATAATCCTATGATGATTCTTAAATTGATTCTCCAATAGTAATTGGTTCTCTAATGTTTCATCACCTATTTAGAGTCTTATATCAATCACCAATCCCTGATTATTTCTTTAATCTATATCTCTATAATCTATTTTGTTCATCTAATTTCAAATATCCTAATACAAAGTATTATATAAATGTTTCATTTTTTAATTTTCCTTAAGCTATTTTTGTATTCAATATGAATGTTTTTCATAACCACATGTACAAATTATTCCACTTCTCATACACAATATATGAACTCTTGGTGTTTCCTTATAATATATAAAGAAATTGTTTTTAAATTTTTCATATTTGGAAACCAATATATTGTATTTCATTGCAGAAAAATTTATCAAGGTGTTGAATTATTGGTCTCGACCCATATAATATACCATGAACCTTTTGACACATATTCCTTAATTAATTACACCATATTCAAATTTACTAACCCTTTTATATTATACATATTTTATTAGAATCATTCACACTATTATACACTATAATATTCCATGAACCAACTCGTTGACAAATATTTTTGTGGAACGTCAATCCCTAAATCCAATTGCCAGTCTTATATGACTTTTTTGTAGTTATATTCCATCTGGAAGGTACTATTTTATAATTCCTTTGTATTTTAAATTATTTATTTAGATTCCATAACATTCTATTAAAAATATATTATTAATTTAGAATCATTCTATTTAGTCTTAATATCATAGAATTAGTTGTGATTTCAATATATTCTTATTTTTTCATTTGTTATCAATAATTATCATGATTTACACGGATGTAAGTTTCATTATTTAATTTAGAAATCCTATATGAATAAAAAATCATCTTAAACTACCATTCTAAATATCAAGGTTCAAGAAATATTATTTTAATTATTTATTCATGAAATGTTTTAGGTTATTTTTCATGATTGTTATGTAAATAATACCTATTAAATATTCTTTCCCATTCTTAGGTATTATAAATGGATGATATTAAGGGAATCTTCCAGCAACTAGTAATTTTACTTTAAACATTTTAATCATATGAATAGATAAATTAGTCACCCAGTTTTGTAAAAAAAATTAAAGGACAAACATATATCTTGATGTTGTTGTCATTATTTATAAAAATAATTTTATTTTTTTATTTTTTTGTCTTGTTGATATTTTTATTTATATTCTATAGGTTACTTATGTATTCTATGAAATTTTTCACAAACAAATCACTGAAAAATTATATAACTAGATATGGTAGGGGATATTACATTTTTTAACCAATTTTTATTTTTTCCATTTCCAATTATATCTATTTTCTATAAAAGATAAAATTTTATTTATTCTTTTCGGAAAAATTAGTTAGTTATGATGAATCTTTCTTGAAACCCTCTGATTTAGTATTAAAAGGTCCTATGAATTTTATCTCAATAATAATATGGGATATTTATGATGTAATTGGATACACTACAAGTGTTGAGGTGGGTGGAAATATTATAATTTCATGGATTCCAATAGGGATAGAAAATATTGAATTGCAAAGTCGCATCCCTATAAAAATGATATATTACAAAGAATATTCTATTGACACAAATGTTTTTATTATCTATGTAAATGAAAATTTAATTTTTTTTATTGAAAATAATTTTTTTTATACTGATGTAAAATAATAATGAAAAAATGTTATGTTAATGAAAATTATTTAATTGTTTATTAATGTATGTTCATAAAACCCACACACACACATATATATAATTACATTCTGGAAATATCTTTATTTTATTTCCATATTCGTTATATTCATATATTTTTTACCCCTTTTGTATGGAAACATTTTACCATCATCTAAGGGAAATAATATTTTACCATATTATTATTCATTCCTCCCCCCCACTAATTAAACATAGAAAAAATCCCTTCTCCCTCAAATTTTCCTATATCTCTACCAATATAATTACTCCTTGGTGAAATCCATGATTCTTCTTATGCATTATTTAATTTTTTTCATCAATAGTTTTTGTATAATTATTTTTATAGATAATTATACTTATTGTGGGGATGTATTACTCTATATATATTATTACGCTTATAATTGTTAAAATTTTTATTTTGATATAATTGATTTATTTTTTAAAAATTTTATCAAATTATTTTGATTCCTATTATGTAATTTAGTAATGGTATAGTGTAACGATTGAATTCAATCAGAGTTTAAAATAATATATGTTTATAATAAATTAATATTTCTTCTTTATATTTCAATCAGTACTCGTTAAACCATTATTATTTTAATATCCTTTAATTGACTTCCTAATATTGAGTAATAATGAGCTCATTATTTTTTATTGTCGACTAATTGAGTGTAATAGAAAGAATATTTCTTCAATGTGATTAAATTTGGATATAAATTATATCAAAGATGTGATATAGTTCATTATTCACCTATATATATCTATTTGGATTCAGATTATTTATATATAACTATAATATTTAAATGATAAATTAGACAATTGGAAATAAATTTAAAATTGAATATGTAACTTTGTGAATTTTATATAAAAACAATATAAAATGTGCACCTTCTAATTTTATACCCCTCCATATACATTTCACTAATATGTTGTAAAATATAACTGATCAGAATTATCTTATATTTGTGTATTAGTGACATGTGTGTTAAATTTTTTCCCCTCTAATTAGAATTAATATATTTTAAATGTTGTGATGAGCTGCTGAATAAGAATGTTGAATATTTTTACATTAAATTTATTCACATGTTTTTATTATATAAAATAGTTTTTATCAGATCATTTATAAATTTATTTTCCTTAAAGATATTTTATTTTTCTCATTCTAAGTAATTTATTTTATTTTCAACTCATAGTTTCATGATCATGTTTTTATAAAACATATGTAGCTACCAAATAGTCATAAAATTCTCAGGGATTTTTTTTATTTTTCTAGTATATATTGACACTTTATATATAAAAATAATTAATTACACTATTGTTTTTTCAATAACAAATTTTTTTTTATCTTGAGTGGTTTCATTTTGATCAGTGGAATTCCCTTTTATATTTCTTCTTTTATGGGAAAGTACCTATAATTGTATGGAGTTACAAAGTGTATGTTTTAGAGTTCAGAGTGTTTTCTTTCCATAAGAATGATTTTAAAGTGTTATTTTCTCTTATAAAAGATCATGTAGTTCTGAATACATATTTAAATATATCATCTTATATTTAAAATAATATTTATCTAAATTAAACAATAATTATTAATAATTTTTTTATGTGGACTAATATCACAAATATTTCATAAGGATATTCACATTTATGCATTACAATGGTATAAATTATTTATACTATAAACTATTGAGTATGAAGTTATATTATATAGTAACAAAAATTGAGATATTTCACATTATTGGAAATGTAAATTTTGATTCTATCAAAATCATTGAAATTGTTGAAATTTTGTATTTAACTTTTTTGAATAAAATATCAAAGGACTCATATGAATGGAAGACTGTGATTTTATGTACATAGATTAAATAATTTAATGCAGATGATGTTGGAAAAAAATATCATGATTTTTTTCAAAAATAGTAGCAGAACAACCGTGTGTTTTGAGTTTGTTAATACATGTTTACTCTCCAATCAAAAATTACATTTAGTGTGGAATGTGTGTGTTAGACCCATTGAAACAAATACCTAAACATGAGCATAGAGAGTAATTATTTGTTTCTAAATCATTGAGTATATTTCTTCAGACTTTGATATACATTGAAGGATAATAATTTATATTCCTTATTTATACACAGATTGACATGGCTATAAAAAGAGTTTCCGTTAGTATTGAGATAAACTAGTAAAATGACGAAAAATATTTATAGTTAAAATTTAATGATAATGTTCCTTCCATAATGGTTTTTCATTTTTCATAGTTTTTTTAAAATATATATATTTTACATATAATATGTAAATAAGGTATAATTTTTTTTATTATTATGTATATATTTATATAAAGTGTAACTACATTTATTTTAATTTGGGTAAGAAAAATGAGTTTAATTGAAAATTTTATTTTAAATTATTTATATTATCTATGTCTTTTGATATTTTTTGTCACACAATTTTTATACTCTATTAGATTTTTATATTCTTATTTCACTTGTAACAATCAATATCTACATTTTAATCATTTAAATTAGTATGATTTTATTGAGGAAATATGTCTGAAAGAAATCATTTTTGACTATTATAGTTTATACAGTTACCTATATTTAATTGTTTTGTGGATAATTTCTTTTTTACATTCTAACTACCATATTATCATTAAAAAATATCATTATATGATTAAAATATTATAACATGTGTGGTAAATTCTTTCAACTCATGATATTTAATAACAATGAAATGATTTCTGATTTATAGTGTAAAAAATAATGATACCCTCTATGTTACAGTATATATTTTGAGTCTTAAAATCTAAATTATTTATATTAAAATATAATATTTTTGTATTATAATAAATAATAACATTAAAAATTATTGAATTATATTATTAGTATTATGATTTTCATATGATCTAGATCATATCCTAGTGTTGTATTCGGCAATTATAGTATTATATATTTTATTTTTTATAATATGTAACATCCGTTTGTAAAATATGTATATAACCTATAATAATTTTGTAAAATTTATAATTAGTGTGTGAATTATTTGTAATATATCAAGAAGTTATGATATATGAATTATAATATAGAATATCAATAAATAATATTTTCCATATAATATATCTATTATCAAGTATTACATGATATATAATTTTTGTATAATATGAAATTTGTATGTTGTAATATAGATTAACACTAAAAATAAGTGGATTTTTTTTTCATAAATAATATTTTTATTTTATACCCTTTGTGTGAATTTATTCAACCTTTATTTACTAAATCATCAATATCTACAATTTTTTTAATTTATGTGTCAATTATATTTGGTAGTTTATGTATGTATAATAATCTTTAATGCTTTTTCCATAAATTAATTTTTTGGACCTCTTTATAATAATAATGAAAATATGATGGTATGATATAAAAAACATGCCCTATAGGGGTTAATTAGGGTTTTTTGGTTTCAAATAAATTTTTCTAGTGATAAGTTTCCTTGGTTAATAGGAACAATATTCCCTTCATAATAGTGAAATAGGGAAGTGATGAATCATAAAAGTGAAACAAAAGAAATATTACTTGGTTCACCAATACCATGATACATCAAATGGGAATACAATGAGTGATGTTTTAGTGTACCAAAATCCACTAAGAACACATATTCTTCAGAAAAAATGTAGAGTGGTCATACAAAACCTCAAAGATATTAATCACACAATGTTATAGCACTCAGTTATTTCATCACTCAGTATGTTCACTTATCATATATGAAAATCCATTGATCACCCAAAAACACATAATGTGAGTCACACCAATGATACTATAATAATATCCTTCTCTTTCATATATATGAATAATCTTTATAAACATCATGTGATATGGACTCTTTGATCTCCCTATCTTCTTTCCAATAATCATTGTATTTCATTTCTCTCTACACATGATAAATCTCTAATATACATATCCTTTTTTTATACAGATATCATTATTTATCTCAACATACAAAATATTTAAATATCCCCTTATTTATTCCTTTAAATAATATTCATGTTAATGGGAAAATTAAAAAATAATATTCTTATTAATTTAATCCAATAACATTCAATTAAAATCACATAAAACATTAAAATATTGGAACTGTAAAAATTGTGTAATTTTAATGACTCGGTACCTTCATGGTATGATGGCCAACATCAAGGTGAAATTTATTTATATTATAAAAATTATATATCATAATACTCAATTCATGTCATGTTAAATATGGATTAAATTAATATACACTAGACAATCTTTGCTCTATGATGCAACATCCCCCTTCCAAGGCAACACCATAATTCTATGGACACTACATTATAGTGTATGCACATTCTTCAAGGTACGACCTCTAGTGTTATTACATGACCTCTTCCCATTATTCAATAACCACAAAACATTATTTTTATATATCTATATTGAATCATAGATTTATTCTCTCATAACATAATATTGCATCTAGTCTAATGAGAATTGTTTCATAAGTTACATTATTTATATCATGTTAAAACACTATATAGAATTATTACTCGATAACTATTATTACATAGAAACATTTTTCTCATAAAAATGTCCAATGTTGGATGATATCCCTCATTTATAACTCCCACAAGTATTCTATCTCGAATATAAATACACTAAAAAACCCCATTGTCCTCCATAATGAGTGACAATCATTCACAGTATTGTAAACATTAACACAATGTGATTTTTAATTATTAATTAAAACACTTCTAAACTGTCTTCAAACTCCTAAAACTCCAAAAGATACTCTCATAATGATTTATATGATACATTTAGATAATTCAATCATTATTTTTCAATAAATATAGTAAAAAAATCCTTGAGATTATTTTATTAATAATCCACTATATGGGTCTATTGATAACACTAAGCCAAAAAAATAATGTCATTAACATTTGATTAATAGACATAACTAACACTTTAATATATAATATTCATTTATTTTCTAGTTATTAACTTTAATATTTTAATATTCATCCTTCGAATGTGAAATAGGAGTAAAATTAATATTTCATCCTGGAAAACATTATTATCTTCCATGTTTATCTTTAAAATGTACTTATTATTAATTTCCCTTTAACATCTCTAGATCCCATAATATAACAAAAAAACACCTCTATGAAAAATATTATCGGTGGCATATATATGTTAATAATTCTATAATGAACTCTTCAACCTGAATATTATTCATGTAATATGCCCCAAATAAGCACTAAAAAACATTTTCCACTTAGCATAGGATATCTCTATATTATTCAATTTAAAACGAAAATAATTCAGCAAATTCCATGGTCTATAACACCCCTCCAAAAAATTTAGATCTAAATATTTCATTCTAAAAATTCATTCACAATGACATCTTTTTTATCAATATCATCTAGGTAGAATATAATGTTTTATAGAAATGGAATCATCAATTCTAAATATTTCTATAAATTATGTGGAATATTTTGATTGAGATACATAATTTATATATATTTTACACTGGAAAATATATTTTATTATCTTTTTCGTGAAATACATAATGCGGTCCTCACTCAAACAATACAGGTCTGGTTCGGGTACAATGTTATCTTTGTACATAGAGAAGATTAAAATGGGTTATACATGTGACACATTCATATTCACAATCAAAGGGATGTAAATTCCCTAGAAATATTTCACATGCCATTGATGTTATTGTGAGAATATCCCATTGGGTGTAGGTCATTTATTTCATCCAACACTAAAGAAAATTACAGTGATATCCGAAAACCCATTTTTTAGATCTTAATGTTATTTTTCCTTTTGAAACAACTTTGATATGAAAAAAATATATCCATTAGTGTATATTGGTTTATATTCTTTTCTTTGAAATTTCATGGATCCAAAATATATAATTAGAAAAAATATGATAAATTATTTCTTTTTTTCTTATTTCTTAATAAGTGAAGATTCTATGCCATGTATAAATCATATGAACCATGAAATAATTACGTATAGATATATAATATTAGGATATATGTTGTCATTCCATTATATCCATGAAATTATTAAGTATCATATACATAATAGTTGGCGTAAATGTAATGCCTCAACCCTAGTTACCGAGAGTAAGTGCATTATTTCATATCATTGTCATGATCACAAGAGATCATGTCCCTAAAGAAAGATTAGTTTAGTAAACCTACAAGTACTAGATACGTATATAAGTTTTACATTACATCATTAAATATAGAAAAAAATAATGTGTCCCATTTTAGCACACTCATATACCTTAGCCTATTCATGCAGGTTAGTCATGATATACTACTTCACATCATAAGAAAAATAAAACATAAAAATTAGATGATATCAGATGCTCAGTAAGGATAACAATATAGCTAAAAAAATCATAAATAGGTATAAACATTTAAGAAAACGTATAAGACAAATACAGAATCATTTTAGACATAAATTTCAGCATTATATGGAAAATAAAAATCAAATAATACTTGTCACTTATTCACATGGATATTCTAATAGTCGAATAATCACATGTAACATAAATAACTAATTTAATAATGATGGAATGCATAATATCGGACATCATAACCACATTGTCCAGGCCTCATGACAAAACTACAAATAAGATATTGTCAAGGCCTTGTCCAAGAAACTACTTTGTCTCATAAGGCCTACCGATGAATTGAGGAGTTAGAGTGGGCTCCACCCATTACATACTAAGTCCAGTGAGATCCTCATATGAAAAGGTTGAATCATAATCTAAACCTTCGTATTAAAACTAGCATACAAAATGTCAATATTTTAACCACATACCATGAATGGTATACAAATAGCACATCCACAGTCAAAATTCAATATAATATGGAATAATCTATTATAATAAATTAACCATAATCAAGATTTGTAAAGGATATTGACATATATAAATACAATCATCAACACTATATGATAGAAATATCCCCCTTTTCTAGAAAACATTTAAATGTCTCATTATTTATCATGAAGCTGTTTAAAATATATATTTGAATAAAAGTGTCACATACAAAATTGTAACTATAAAAATGAATTTTAATTTTAAAACATAGATTTCCACATAAATAAATCCTAAAAACCATTTTTAAATCATGGACATTAATGAGAACGATTTAAATGAATAAATATTTTAAACATTTAAAATGATATTTTAGTTAGAGTTCCTAACCAAATGAGAGATGCTTGGATACAAATAATTGAGGTAATAAAAACATTATAATATAGTGTGAATAAAGGGATTCATGATATACTTTGTCAAAGTACAATATATAAAGCATATAAAAGTGAATAGGTTCAAAACAACAAAGAAGTCTCAATGGAATGTAAACTGAGATTAAATCCCTTATAAAGACTATATATTTAGGTTAAGGATAAATCAACGACATAATAATGTCTGAAAAATATAAATACACTCAATATTATTGGATATTAAGTGTAAATCAATCAAAAGACATTCACACATATTCTGGTAAAAACAACACCAAGGACTTGGATGTTTAACTAATCAATAGAAATTGAGTTAAAATTACTATTATCATGTTCGTATCGATGAATTACGAATTTATCAATGCAGTGATTATTTATATCAATAGTATATCCAAAACAAGGGGAGTAGAAATTACTACATACATAAATAAATATTTATTTTCACACATAATCTTGGATTAATATAATCGACGATGTTTTTGTAAAACCCAATGAGTGAAAATCAAAATTAGAAATTCCCTTACCGATTTGGTATCTTAAAAAACATACACCCCATGAAAGAAGTATAATAAAATTAATATTTAAATACCCATTAATTAATTTATATTAGACAAAGAATACAATCATGGTTAGTACATACCCCACCCAAAAGAAAATAGTTCCCAATATAGCATTAATCACAAGGCTTACCTTGGACATTACTTAGTTGAATTTTCATTAAACACGTGTATAATGGTGAAATAATTATTTTAAAATTATAAAGAACCATATACATAAATATGATATCATATATTATATTTTAATATTAATTGTTTAATAATACTTCAGTAGTATAATTGTTTCGTGTGTTAACTGATTTGTTTTTTAATATATGTTTTGTTACGTAACTTAAGTTTGTTATGGATCAGATGTATTTGATTAAAATTGAGAATGATATTACATTCTTAAACATTATTTTTTTAATCATAAAATTATATTTACACTTGAATGGTTATGATGGGGAATGAATCTCATCGTATTCATGGAGACGGTAATCCGTCCATACGCACAAGCGACAATACCATTCTATTGATGGTGAAATAATATGTAATTTGATGGTATTTCATATATAAATAACCATTAACAAGTTATATTTATTTTTTACATCTATTTTACTTGTTATTATACCCATCCAAAATAATTAAGTGTTGAATAACTAACTACACCACGACGTTGAGATGGTAAGTTGTACGTACGCATGTATGGCGACTTTAGCATTCATAGGATGGATAGAATAATTAATATGATTGTACCATATTAATAATAAAATCACAATATTTAGAAGTTACTAGATTTATTATTTTGGTATGGAAACAACAAAGAAAGATGATGTTGATGAAGAAAAGAACATTGAAAGCGATGATGAAATTATTACCTCTTCTTCAAGGGATTCCTTTAGAATAGATCAAAAGGGGTCCATATGTTGTCTTTCTGATCAAAGAAAGGCCTCTAGGTTGAATTGAGTGTTTTTTGGAGGATATGTGAGTAGGGGTTGGCAGAGCCAAATGGCGAGGGTAGTGTGATTTTAAGAGATGGGGAAGTTCCGTTTTATAAGAGAGGTGAGGGTCACTTTAAGAAAACCTTGAAATATTATTTTATTATAGAATAATATTCAGTTTATAATGGCTCAAAAAAATTTATTTTGAGGCTAAGGTGGGGTTGGGAAAAAAACCTCTCACCTAATGGGTTTAAAACTGGTTGAGGACACTATATTAACCTTACCATTTTGATTTAACTATTGGTTAAATAGTTAACAATTACCATGTCTCCCTGTATTAGTATATTATAACATCAATAATATTACTATATAATGACAAGAAACCCCCATGTAGATAATTAATGAAATATATATTATTATATAGGTCCTTTGGCTGATCATTTTATTTTTAGGACAATTATATCAATCAATAACATAATATTTTTTTTAGAAAACTCATTTATGTCAATTTTGACATTATTTATTATTTGATTTTTGAGAAAGTCATAAAAATAATATTTCATTGAAGAAAATAAACTGAATCATCCCTATCATGTAATATTAACCTATAAAATTTGTGTAATGAATAAAAAGTCACATTTTACATATATTTTTATATTTATAATATCAATTATTTTATTCATTAATAAGGTAATTACTACATCCTCATGTTGTCATAAATAAATGTAATTAATTAATGTCTAATAATTATAAACAAAATACCATGATATATGAAATATTTTAAGATTTATAATTAATATTTATAGTTTAAATTATCTTATGTATTACCCTATATTAAAAATGGTATAGATATTAACATTTGAATTTAACAATTTTAACGCTTCTTGAAATAAAATAAGAATAAATTTCCTAATCTTATATAAGTAGACCAAAAGGATCATATTTTATTCTTAATGTTTACTTCGGTAGAAATACCCTTATCCAATAGAATTAGGACATCTGTTAGGGTAATTATAATATCAATTTTATCTTTAATTACCCTATTTACTTTTAACCATTGTAAATAAAAGTCAAAAGTTACTATTCATGAAAAAATATTTTCATCTTATTGAACCATGTTTTAATTACTGATGTTAACCATGCCTCTGGGATTTTTGAAATTCAACTCATAGAAGCAATAAAATTATGTTTTATGTTAATTTAAAAAATGCTCCTATAATGTTGCTAAAAGACGATAAAATGTTCAATAAAATTTTATATATGTAATATTATAATAATATTTGACCAATTAATTACATAGAACATATATAGGAATTTTGTATCTATTTTTATTTAATATAAATTTAAATAAAATAACTAATTAATTAAATAAAAAGTCAGTTTTAAACAATAAAATTGTGTTTTTTCCTATTCCTCAAAAAATTGAATGCTTTCAGATTAATTAAAAAACTCAAAATAAGATAATTTTGATATTTTGAATCCTCAAATGGAGTCCATTTTGAAACATAAAAATTATAAAATTTCAAAAAGTCGGTATTACAATTCATAACAGCTAGATTGATTGGTCATGGAGTGGTTGAACTCAGTGTTGTGTATATCACCCGCTATTGTATTATTAAAAGCGAAATGTATCGTAGAATATTTGGGGGTAACATTATTTCCTCCTTTATTAAATTTTGTCCCTGTAATTTTAAAGTCTTTTTCAGAAATAATAGAAAATAGATTTGTTAAAAACCCAAATTGAAATAGGGATAATAAAATTTAGTCTTAATAAGATGGAACAGGAAATGAAAATTTCACAACCAAATTAGCATTTCGAATACAAGAACACTAGGGGAAATTATAATTGGTGGAAAATGTAAATATTTATAGGGAGTGATTGAGGTCATCAATCACAAACAAGTGAATGAAAAATTAAGGGCCTCAAAGACATAAATCTATGATGAATAACGTAAGGTATTAGGATTACACATTTTTTGTTTTATGATACTTTCTATAAATATTTAGAATGAATTTATTCCTATAATAAGAAAAAAATTACATGATAAGTAGAGTTCCATCATTTAACTAATTTCTACCACAAACTAATCTTTCAGTCCAAACAATCTGTATTCAAGATGACTTGGTGACACCTTATGTTTTGGAATCAACTTATTGAGAATCACATAATCCAAAAAGGATGAACTACATATTTCCATTGTCATTAGATATTAACAAAAACCAAAATGGTTAGCACAACATCAGATGATCCCCAAAAAGTATAATCATTTAGAGAAAAAAATACTAATATTAATTTATAAAATTAAACCAAAAATTCACAAAGTTAAATAAATACCCTTCAATAAACAATTGTCCTTAAAATCATTAAATATAATCATAACTAAGATTGAAACCCAAAAAACAGTGTAATTTGAAAACATAGTCTTCCAAATTAAATTGTATCTCCAAATAACATCGACTACTCTTAATGTCACATAATTAAAAAGTAATTATCCTAATCACCAATTTTCTATGATTGGTTAATAATTTCAATAAATAACCCAAACCTCTATAAATACACATTGATAAAAATCTATCATTACTCCTCAAATGTAATCCCATAATATTATATTTCCCTTAGGCATATTGTGTTCCCATTAGAGAGAACATCTTCAAAAATAACATTTATCACTTAATCACCAAATAATTTTCATAGCCTAATGATATCAATTTGATAAAACATAATATACCATATCAAATTATTATTGATCAATAAAATCATTTAACTTAAAATAATGTGTCACAGTTACCAGGGACATCACATAGTAAAGTGGTAGGTGATAAATCTCAGTCACACACTGGTTGTGGGTTCGATTCCCACAACTTTGTCTGATGTGACATGTTTTCACACGGTCTGTGTGTTTTCCATTTTCAAAAACTGTATTTTATAACATTCATAAAATAAGGTAAATTCTAAAAAATAACCATAAAATAATTTAACTGCAAATTTTATCTCATACCTCACACATTCTTTATTAAAATTAATAACCTATAATTGCCTCAAATTCAAGGATCATATAAACCCAAAGGGTTAATTATAACTATAACCACAAAATAAAAGATAAATATTCTGCGAATAGAATTTTCTCATAACAAATTGTATGGTTACACATACAAGATAAAAGTCTTTCAAAGTAAACCCATCAACAAATATCACTAATACATTTAAACATTTATCAATCCATTTGTTTCCACATAGTTCCATCCTTGTCCAAGATGGAATCCTATAAAAGAGGGCATCGACTATGGTATTTCCCAAGTCCCCTACATTTATGGAAAATTAATGTAAATAGATTGTTTGGATCATTTTTATTTTCTTCCATAGTACACTTCATTTTTCATTGGATATTATTTACTTTATGCACTTTTTTACCACAAAAAAGCATTTTTTTTGTACCATTGAGACACTTTACTAGGTGTCTCCTTCTAAATTTCCTATATGATGGAAATTGAGCTTTTTTCTCCATTGTCTCCACTATTGGAGTTCTTATCATTAACCACATTTCTCTTATTTATTGAGTCTAATAGTTGATTAATATATATGTTTCTGATCAAATTTTTGGAAAACTGATTTGGCATGACCACAATATCATTTACACATATCAACAATCCATTTCGTTTCTCATTTCCACCACTGTGCCCACCTTGTACATCATGTTAAATGTTAATATGAATTCCATGGAATCCAACCATTGAATAAAACTAGAAAACTTTGTATGAGTGACAATAGTCATGAAATCTTTTAAATGATATCCTGAAACATTATTTTCAATCAAAAACCCCATATGATTAACCAAGGTTATTTATTATCATCTTTATTAAAATCCTTCATATCAGTCTGTAATGAAAAACTGAATTATCCTATGAATATCTCTCAAGAGTGTCATAACCAAAAGTGCATATAGGTCTGTTTTCATGCATCAGTTCTCATTCGATTCATGCTCAAAGTTGTGCATTCTGGTTTTACCCCTAGGTACATATATGCCAAAGCCACCTCTACATGAACGTATCTAGAAAGGTATATATTTCTTGGAAAACCACATAATATTTACATTACCAAATAATATGGATTCTCTTTTATACTAATCCCCAATGTTTATCTGAGGGTAATTTTTTCTAATCAGAGTTTCTATAAATCTAGTTTCCACGGTTTCTATTAAACATCCTCTAATACCAACTCTAACTCCTCGGCCCTAGTTACCCAGAGTCTGTGCATTTTTATATATCATTGAAATCATCACAAAAGATCATGTCCCAAATGACCTATTATTTTAGTAGCCTTGGAATATCTAGATATATACATAAATTTTACATTACATCCTGAAATAATGAAAAACAACATTGTTTCCCATTTGAACACACTCATATACCTTAGCCTATTCTTGTAGGTTAATCGTGATATACTTCATTGCATCCTAGGAAAAATAAAAAATTGAATGTGATGAGATGATATGATTACTAAAGATAACAATATAGTACAAACTTTAATAAATAAGCATAAACATTTAAGGCAATGTATAAAACTAAAACACAAGACTTTTAAATTTAAATTCCAGCATAATATTGAATATATATATCAAATAATTCCATTAACTAATTCACATGGATATTATACTATTTGAATAATCACATTTAATATCAATTGATAATTTTATAATGATGGAATGCATAATTCAGAACATCATAACCACATAGTCAAGATCTCGGGCCAAGGCTACAAATAAGATTTTGTCAAGACCTTGTGCCAAGACACTAGTTTTTCTCATGAGTCCTACCGATACATCATGGAGATATGCTGGGTTCCTCTGTTCACATACTATTTTTAATGCATTCCTTATATGAAAAGGTTGAAAGATAATCTAAACATTTGTATTGAAACTAGCATATGAAATGTCAATATTTTAACCACAAACCATGAATGGTATAAAAATATAACATCCACAGTCCATCATAAGTCATTCAATACAATATGCAATATTTTATTATAAAAAATTAACCTCAATTCTGAATAGTGAAGGATATTGACATAGATGAAAATAATCATCAAAATAATATGAGCGAAATATTCCCCTTTTACTTGAAATCTTTTAAAAGTCTCACTATTTATCAAGAAGCCTTTTAAAATTGATTTTTGAATCAAAGTGTCTTATACCACATTGAAACTTTTAAAAGTAATATTAATTTTAAAACATTTATGTCTATATAAATAAAACCATAAAACCATTTTTAAAACATTGACATGAATGAGAATGATTTAGAAAAATAAATCATTAAAACATTTAAAATGATATTTTAGTTAGAGTTCCCAACCAAATGAGAGATTCTAAAATAAAAAAATTGAGGTAATAAAAACATTATAATATCAGGACTATAATGGGATTCATGATTGACTATGTCAAAGTACAGTATATGCACCATATAAAAGTTACTTGTCGCATAACAACAAAGAAGTATCAATGGAATGTAAATTGATATGAAATCCCTAATAAAGACTGTTTCCTAGGGTTAAGGACCAATCAAAGACATTATTATGTGTGAAAATATAAATACACTTAATATTATTGGTTATTCAGTGTAAATAAATTTTTGGAAATTCACATATATTCTGCTAAAAATATCACTAATGACATGGATGATTAACTTAAGGAATACAAATTGAGTTTAACATACTCTAATCAAGATCATATCGATGAATTGAGAATTTTTCAATGGATTGATTATGTTTATAAAAAATATATACACGCAAAGGGGAGTGTAAATTACTACATAAATAAGAAATAGTGTTTTCAAATATAATCTTTGTGTAAAATAATAATTGATGTTTTCATAAAATCCAATGAGTGGAAATCGAAATTAGAAATTCCTTTACAGATTTGGTAACTTATGAAATACACACTCCATGAAAGAAGGATCATAAAATGAAGATTTAAAACCCAAATAATTAAAGTATATTACACAAATACAAAATCATGGGAAGTATATACACCACACAAAAAGAAATGATGTCCAATATAGTATTAATCTCACGGGAATAAAAAGTGAGATGAAAACCCCTTACTTCGTAGTTTCCATAGTTGAGGGCATGTTATCCTCCTGTATAACGGTGAAATAATTTTTATGAAATTATACTATTACCATATACATAAATATTATATCATAAACGATCTTTAAATATTTCTTCGATAATAATACTTCTGTATTATCATTGTTTGGGGTGTTAACTGATTCCTTTTTCTTTCTATGTTTTGTTATGTAAGTCATTTTGGTTATGGATAGGATTTATTAGATTCATATCCAAAATGATTTTATATTATTAAAAATTAATTTTTAATCATAAAATGATACATATTCTTGAATGGTTATGATGGGGAAGGAATCTCATCGCGTTTGTGGATACGGTAATCCGTACGTATAAACAATCACCAATACCATTAAATTGATGGTGAAATAGTTTGTAATTGGATTTTTTATCATATATAATGAATCATTAACATGTTTTATTTATTATTTACATCAATTAAAATCATTATTATACACATCAATGATAAATAATTGTTGAATAACAAACTACACCAAGATGTGGA
Organism: Viscum album; assembly: GCA_963277665.1. Classification (NCBI taxonomy): domain Eukaryota; kingdom Viridiplantae; phylum Streptophyta; class Magnoliopsida; order Santalales; family Viscaceae; genus Viscum; species Viscum album. The sequence continues at coordinate 1,489,157,660 of OY728129.1, forward strand.
GACGGTAAGCCATACATAGGAACGTATAGTGAAATTGTCATTCATAGGATGGATAGAATAATTAATATGGTTGTACCATATTTATAATAACATAACAGTATTTAGAATGTATTGGAGTTATTATTTTTGAATGGAAAAAACAAAGAAAGATGAAGTGGAATGAGAAAAGAACTTTGAAAGAGGTGATGAAATTATTAGTGTTTCTTCATGTGATTCTTTTTTATTTGATCAAAAGGGCACCATAAGTTGTATTTATGATCAATATAAGGCCTCTAGGTTGATTTTAGGGTAGTTGGCAAGATATTTGAGTGTGGTTAGGCTGATTTAAATGACATTGGAGGTGTGATTTTGAGGGAAGGGGAAGTACCCTTTTATAATGGAGGTGAGGGTCACTTTAGGAAAACCATGAAATATTATTTTATATAACATTCGTATTCAGTTTATAATGGATCTGAAAAAGGTTAATTTTCTTGATATGTTTTTTTGGGTCAAAAAAATCTCAACCAATAGGTTTTTGAGAGGTTTAGGTCTCCATATTAACTGTTTCTTTTATATTTAACTCTTGGTTAAATAGTTTAACATTTACCATGTCTCCTTGTATTTTTATATTATATGGTTAATAATATTATTATAAATTTCCATGGAAACCCAAAGTGGTTAATTAATGACATATCTATTATAATATATGTTCTTTTTCTAAACCTTATATTTTTTATACTATTATATCATTTAATAATATAGTATTTGTTTTAAAAACTCATTTATGTCAATTTTGACATTATTTAGTATTCGATTCTTTTTAATGTCATAATAATCCGATTTCTTCGAAATAAATAAACCAAATCAACCCTAACATGTAACATTAACCTATAATTTTTTTTTAATTCCTCAAAAGTATCAAATTACATTAATTTTAATATTTATTATATCAATTATTTTAATCATTCATTAATAAGGTAATTACTACATTATTATGGTTTCTTAAATAAATTTAATTATTTAATGACTAAAAATTTATAAATAAAATACCATGATGTAGGAAATCATTTTATATTTCTATTTATTATTTATAGTCAAAAATATCTTATGTGTAAACCTATATAATATTGTTTTAGTTATTAAAATTTGAATTTAACACTATTAACTCTTCTTGAAATAAAATAATAATTAATGTCCTAATCTAATCCATGTGGACAAAAAGATTCATATTTTATTCCATTGATTGATTTTGGTCAAAATAGACCTATTCAGTAGAATTAGGACATGTGTTAGGGTAATTATAATATCATTGTTACCTTTAATTTCCCTATTTACATTTAACTTGTGGTAAATAAGTCAAAAGCTACTATTCACCAAAAAAAATATTTTCATCTTATTGAATCAAATTTTACTTAATGATGTCAACCATGTCTCCTAGAGTTTTGAAATTCAACTCAAATAAGTGGTAAAATTATGTTTTATGCTAATTTCAAAATGCACCAAGAATGTGGGAAAAATATAGTGAAAAGTTCAATAAAATTTTATATATTTAATATTATTATAAAATTACTACACTGAATTACATTGAACATGTATAAGTATTATGTATCTATTTTTACCTAATATAAATTTAAATAAAATAACATATTATTTAAATAAAAATTCGGTTTTAAATAATAACAATGTATTTCACTATTCCACAAAAATAGAATGTTTTCAGAAAAATACCAAAAATTCATCCTATCATATTTTTATATTATAAATCAACTAAATGAAGTCCATTTTGAAAAATAAATTTTATAAAATTTCAAAAAGTGGGTGTTACTATTCATAATGGAAATTTGGATTGGTCGTGGTATGCTTGAACACGGTGTTACCTACATCGCATGCTATTGTATTATTTAAAGAGAAGCATATTATGGAAGCATGGGGTGTTATAGTAAATCAGGAGAATTATTTTGGTCTATATCATTTTATATATTTGGATCATTTTTTTTAATGTCAGATATTGTCCCTATGTGATTTGATAAAATTTATATAGTCGTATCATCATTTACAGTCATAAAATGTAGTTCATATGTGACTAAATGAAATATTTTTAGTTAAGAACTCATTTATGATTACATGATGCGTGTTATATATGGCTGAAAAACTCTAATGTAGACTCACCATTTTTTGTGATGTGGTGTCCTAATTCTCATGTGGATGAAAATATTATTATATAGTAGTGGTTTTCAACATCCTAATGTGGGTGGTTACATGGATTTTCTTATAAATAGAGCCTCCCCTCACTGAATTCATTTTAATATAATTATTTATTTTGAAAATACTAGAAATTTGGAAATGTAAATTTTTTTCAATCCTTCACAAGAGAGTCATTAATGGTTATTATCCAATGGTAGACTAGAAATATATGTTTTAATAGAACAAAAATCATCTATGTCAAAAATTTATGGTTATATCTTCTCCATGTAATAATCTTCTAGTACTATCTATATAAAACCCATTATTATAGGTCCCACATAAGACATCCATGGAAAGTTATCCACCACATAAAATTTACATAGTTTCTAGCCTTAATGATCTATATCCTTTGTGGATGCTATCCATTCCCATAAAATCGAAATATTATATGGATTTGGTGCTCTGTAAATATTTTTTTTCTACAATATAACCGTTTATCTTATAATGATTTTACATAGTGTAGAGGTACCCAACTAGTTGTGAGCGTCAATAAAGATACTGGGGTGGAACTATACACTCTACTATATACATACTCAATTATAATGAAATAAATATAAATATGAAACTCAAAATAAATAAAATAAAAGAATAATCAAAGATAAATTATCAATAATATTAAATTACATACCGTATATTATAATAAAATGAACTATCTAAAGTCACATGAGTCAGGAAAACACTAGAAAGATCTCCCATGGGTAGATTATATAGAACCTAGACCAAATTAAAATTGCTAACAATTATCTACAACCTATCCCCAAGACCATGCTAAGTCTGATCGACTTACATTTCCAATATATCTGTCTCATTTATCAAATATTTGTCATATATCTTACCTAATCTTATAATATTGAGTACTATTCATGTGTCAAAGTGTTAGGTGAACCTAATGAATGGTGTGAATATAACTTAGTAGACCACAACTAATGGTGTCCCTCACATATCATGTATAAACAGTCTATGTATAATGTGAAATGATATGAATAAATAAAACACTATAAATAAAAAACTTATACCGACCATTATCCCTGACCAAGACACATGGGAATGACCATACCAACATCAACTAATATAGGAGTTTCTCTTAACATTTTACAACAATATAAATAAACCATGACATCTCTATCCATAATTAATATCATACAATATCAAAACATAAGAAATTATCATTCTCATAACCCATATCACAAATTCCAAACATCCAGATCACAAACATATCATTAGGCATCAAATTCAATGTTCCACATCACAACCATATTCTGAGGCATCATATCTAACCCTCCACACCACCAAAATCTCTTTCATTATTCTTTTACATGAAATCAAATTTTTCAAATCGATTATTTTTATTAATACTAGCGTCCCCCTTTTTTACTTGTACATACTTCATGTTATGTTGGTTATATTTTATATATATAATTAACTTAAAATTAATTGTGTTCTAGAGAATATAATTTATATCATCTAAATTTGTGAACACAGTTATGTTACAATAAATAATTTCAATAATTTATAATATAGAATCTATATTCGTTATAACTATATCGAAATAACATTGAGTAGCATATTTCATCTATTTTTACAAATTCAACTGAGGCTTTGAGGAGTGAAAGTTGATTAAGAACTTAAATTTTTGCAACATTGATCTATACAGTACCTCGAAGCATATATTATAAGTTTTTAATATTTTTCAATTTGATCTGTAGAAATTTTATGTGTGAGTTGTTTTAGTTATAAAATATCATTTTTATATTGTTTTAATCATTACATATAAAACATTATGATTTCAATTATTTTAGGTATATGACTATGTATTTTAAAAAAATTTAGTTCAAAAAATTTTAGGTAATTAACATTTGTTAATTTAGTTGATCTAAAAGGTGGTCATTGATTGAACTTCCTTTAATTTACAATTTAACAAGAATGTTCAGGGGTTCTGAATATTATCTTCATATCAAGATGATTGATGAAGTTATAGGTTCAAAACATAAATTCCTTTATTTAGATATTGATCATCATACCACATTGTATTAAAATATAAGTGTTCGTGTGACTATAAATATTAATAATATCAATTAAATGTATCATTTAATGGATCATAAGGATTTTTATCCAAAAATATGTTAATTTATTCAAATTTTCTTGTCTAGAATGGATTCTTTTACCTCAACTGATTCTTTTTTATTTACGATATTTTTATTTTCAATTAATATATTTTTTATATTACTCTATAATATTTAGTGTTTATAACATCATCACAATTTAAATTATTGAGTTACTAAAAATAGTAGGTTAGATTCAACTCTAATTCTTCTTACCCCCTTATTGTTTCCAAGATATGAAAACAGTCGAGAGGTATCATGTCTATCCTATCACAACAAAACCATTCCATGATGAATCAAATCAAAACCACAATATCCAAATCCCACAAGGATCAATACATTGTTGTAATTTCATCCAAACCATTTCACACATCAATCTATTTACAACATATAACAAACCAATCTCTCGATCCATCCATGCTTTAAATAATGTTCAAAATCTTTTATAATAAACCAATGATCAAAATTATTCCTAATCCTTAGTATACTCTATAAAATTCCATCATTGGTTGGCATTGATTTCCTATCCAACACACATCTACGTAGATAGTTTTCCTGACCCCATACTCCTCCATTAAGCATGTTAATGGTTGGAAAAAACACCCAAACCATATTTTTATCACACATTCCATTCCATTTCATGTATCTTTAATTTGAATTAATTACCAACCCATATTCCATATTCTATTTAATCAATAGGTTTAGTATAACCAAGAATTATATTTCAAAATTTATAATTAAAATCCTCACTTTATGACATAGTAATGATATCATAATAAAATGAATGGTTCAAAGAGTGTAAACTCTCCCAGTATTAGTTAAAATTCCCACTAAGTTACTCAGAATAAAATAAATAAACATTTTTTAATCCAATTCCTTCATAACATGTTTTTATTATAGTTATATTTCAATCAGTCCCTCAATTTATAGAACAAAACAGAAGTACATTCCGGGCATATTAAGTCATATACTAATCCTAGAAATCCCCCATGGTTTTATTTAGTCTACCTACAAATATTATGTTAAATCCCATTAACTCCATTGTAAAATAATCCCTCAACGCATCCAAAAAAATTAATTCATTATATAGAAAAAACAAAATCTCTCAAAAACACATCGAGGGTGACATAATTTCTATCTCACACCAAAATTCCAATGGGATCATTCTTCTCACGAATATCCAATACATGAGTCTATTCCAATGTATCCCAACTTATACACCATGTATTAATGAGGGTAAATAACTCACCCCACATGATGGTAAAACTTGCAAATAAGATACAAGATAATAAAATGGTTATTAATGACTATGACTTAAGAAAACTACCCTCAATCGACAATATCCCCTTCCCAATGTATGATATGGAAACCTATACATGCCCAGTATGTTTTAACTCACCATGTTCATGTCTCAATTGGGTATATATATCATGAACCTATAAATCCATTTCAACCCTCTACAAAACACACTTGATTTTATGATACATTTCTAATTAAATACATTTAATTTCTTTGATGGCTTGTGATACACATAACCCCAAGTCTAAATTAATTATATTAAAGTATAAATTTATCACCAAGGTGTTAGATTAGAGGGTTTAAATAGAAATAATTTATTTATAAAAAATATATTTTTCACACATGTTTAAAATTAATTCATTGGATATAAATTGATTATAAATTGAAATAAAATTCAATTGAAAGAAAAAGATATGATTTTATGAAGAACTATTTTAATTCATTCAATGTGTTATTCTATTATTAAATAAAATATAATAATAATATTGAATGATTTTAATGAAATTTATAATTATATATTCATTCAAATGTTTTAAATTTCATTTAATATTTTTCATGAGGTCAGATAATAATATATATACAACTTCATGTAAAACAATTGTAATTTTCTAAAAAAATCATAGCATTTTTTGATCTTATTTTAAAATAAATTTATTCCACCATTAAAATTTAATATTGAAAAATGGATTCCATATTTGTAATTTGGAGGATAAGATTTGGTAAATAGTTCCATTATCACATTGGTCAATATCAATAATAACCAAACTCAGGTTTTTTCACCTCGACAACGGTAAAATAGGTAAAATGGTTTTAAAACATTTGGACAAGGATTTATAAATAAAATAAAACATGAATATATCCAATATGACAGATGATTTTTATAAATTTTCATCTATATATCCAATATTTTTCCACGATTTCCATTTATTATTTTCTTATTTCCTTTATATTAATATATGAAATAAACAAATATAAAATTTCACTCTTATGACAATAATATCTATAAATTTCTTAAATAATGTTGAAAATTTGATAACGTAAGTTTTAAATTCTTATTGGAATTTTACATTATTTTCTTTTATAATAGTAATATATTTTTATTTTTTATTTGATTTTATAATTTCAATACATTATTATAAAACAAAAACAACAAATTTATTCAACGAATAGATAAAAAAATATTTTTTAAAATATTAAATGTAATAAAATTTTGGTGAATAATTTGTTTTCATGAATTTATTAAATTTTTTTTACATTTTATAGATTTGATAAATTTTTGTATTCAAATTAAATTTTTTCATTCAATTTTCAATGTCAAATTACATGATTAGTGCTTAAAATAACATCAATATTAGTTAATGATAAAAAAATTATTAAATTAATTAAAATTCAAAATAAATTTGAAATAGGAAAAGGAGGATTATAAAGGGTTAAATTTTCACCCCATTTAAATTTATGAATATATTTTTACCTTATAGGTAAAATTTTAGTCATTTAATATTTAAAATACCTTATTGTGGTTAGGATTAAAATTGGTTAACCCGGGAGTTAAACCAAAAGATAATGTATAAAATGACATGAAAACTAGTCCAATTTTATTTTCGATGTTATTTAGACCTTATACACTTTTAATTTTAATATCATTACATTTTGAATAATTTCTCATGATAAAGACATAATTATATTTTAATATTTTCAGTAATCCCAACTATAACCGCTCCCTTCCTTATAAAATGACTCCACCTTCTTGTTTTACTTTCAAAAAACAGATCCATCCAGCATGGACATTACATACTATAATATAATCATATATTCCATAACCATATCCTAGAGATTTTGATATTTCCAAAAGACCATTCCTATATGTATTAAGGTCTAAACCAAATGATATTTCTCAAACAAGAGGTACAACTCTTAACCTAACATCTTAAATTTTAATTCATATTATACCTCCTATGAATATATGTTCATATTCTAAAATAATAACACTAGTGTAATTAATATTATGATATGTTATTATTATTATGGTATAACATTTTTTCACCTCTTTTCTATTCAATGAAAAAGAAAAAAATCACTCCTGTGTACGTACGGCTTACCCTCTCAACATTATGATGTATTTCATTTTTAATAACCATATTTAATTAATGTTTATCATAATCGATTTCATAATTATATATTATATTTGTTAAATAATTATTCTTATACAATAATAAAATCTTATAGACATTTTTACCTTTCTATGCTTTAGAAAATAATAATGTTGCTTGTGCATTTGTGTGGACTACCAGCTCCGAAAATTGGTATGACTCGTATTTTAATTATATTTTTTAAATGATTTGAAATAATGATATATTTAAGGAATATATATGATATAAATTATAAAATTATTATTATTTCTAGTTTATTTATTTTTTTCCTTTCTTTTATTCCATTTATTGAAAAATGAAAAAAGGAGTCATGCATACTTATGATTTAAACACACCATAAATGGTTTAATTCTTCTTTCTATGTTTACAAATTATTAATATATATATATATATATATTTGTATATATAATGAATATATATTATATTTATATCATAATTATCATTATAGATATTATTTAACCATTAATAACGTAAAAGTACTTGGACTACCAAACTGAAATCTGACAGAAATGCAAAGTATTTATCATCGAGAACATTGATATTAAAAATAAAAAATTGTCATTAAAATGGTGATAAGATATCATAAGTACAAAAATTCTATGGTTGATATATGTGTGGTTTAGTAATAATTTTGTAAATAAATCTATTTTTTAAATATTGAATGTTTGAATATGTTTGATGAATGAATATATTTCAGGTAAGAGATTTATGACTCATTCCTATTTATTCATAATTTTTATGCAATAAATTACACTACAAAATTATATGATACTTATATTATAAATACATTTAATTATTATCAAAATATATTTATTTCTAGGAAATAAATATTTTACTTACATTTTTGTCACATTAATTATTCAAGAGACTGAAGTATATTTTATGGAAGAACTATGTTTTACTATTTATTTGGAATTATCTATCATTCATATCCATATATTCTATTAAATATTTTAAAGAATAATTTTTATTATTCTCAAATTATTTTATAAATTATTTTTTACCCAATTTTTAATTATTAAAAAAATTTAAAGTAATTCTTCTGTCATTTTCTAAATTAGGAACCTTTTACATTTTACCAAAAAATATGAAGGGAGTATTTATTTTAATATACAATATATAAACAAAATTTCCCCCCATCATGATCATCCAATTATATTAAATAAAAATTAAATGTTTTCATTGTTATTTTCAAATAATACTTTTACCTTAATATTAGTGATTTTTTTATATTTTAACTATGTGATTTTGGAAGAAAAGGGTGCATTACTCTATAAATATTACATAGATCATTTAATGAAATTTTATCCTATGATAACTTCCATGGTGATAATTATTCATTATTTGGGATATTATCAAATGATATAATCATTATTATTTCTCAATAAGTTTTATGATTATGATGATGTGATATTTCTGAAAACCATTTATTTTCCATGGGTTATGATTTATTATATGATGAAATATTTATAAAACCATTTATCCTTGCATGGGTTATGAATTGATGATATGATTAATGTTATACAATATTTTGGAATATATATGTATGGTTTTATTTACCTAATGTGTAAGAACAAAATATTATATACATCTACTACAATTGGTAATTTTTTATATTTCATGAGATAATAATCGGTATCAAGTCAATGTGATTGATCCACTATGGAAAACAAGTTGATCTACTTAATATTCTAATCAAATCGATCTGATTGCTCCAATATGGTAAACAAGAAATGATACCTGATCCAGTAGGATATGGGAAATATGTGTTGAGGCCTAATAAACTATGAATTTATGGTTACAATAGTTAAAAATGAAATATGAAATGGTTTCTATACCTATTATGGTTTATTAATTTTTTTACATGGACATAGAGTTAATGACTGATTTAAAGTGTTTTTCACTATTATGATTCATGTATTTTGAAATGATTATTTTTTAATCCATGATCATGTTTATGATCCATTATAGAGTGTGTATAATATTTTTATGTTATGTTCAGGATATCATATATATATATATATCTTATGATTTATAATAATAATAAATTAATATCTTTCATTTATACCCTTACTAAGTATTGGATCTCACCATTTCTGATATTACATTTCCCAAGGTTAAAATGAAAGTATTAAATACGGTATTTATATAAAGGGTGATATATGGTAAGACAATTATGGGAGATTTTCAATATGTTTCCTGAAATAATAGGAATTTGTATCAAGTATCCAAATAAACTAAACTTTTTTGGATCTCAAGTTTGTATTGGTGAAATGTGTTGAATATTCATCTAAAAAAATTATAGTTATATATGAAGGGTGTGGGCCACTATAGTTGGAATCAATGGATAGGATTAGTGAATCTTCATATAATAGGATTTGAATTATTTGTATAAATCCCTAGTGATATGTATAGTAGTTGGATAACTTCAAAATATTCAGGTAATTACCCTAGACAACTAAGGTTAAACCTATAGTTCCATTGATTGAGAATAATGTGACATTATTTGGGGTTCCTAGGAATGATATTTTCTTGATTATTTGATATCCTACTCTAATTTTTATATTCTGATACATTCACATTAATTTTTGGTATTATTCAATGTTAGAAATAAGAAGAAATTATGATAATGACAAATGTGATGGAAAATATATTGATTTTCCACCTGAGGGAAAATAGATTTTGGGATCTATAATGAAAAATATTATCTTTAGGATCATGCAACACTATCCGGACATGAATCATATTAATCATTCATATGATAAAAGGATGAAAAAAATATTATTTATTCTTTCATTAGAGAACATCCACATTCATTAAGTTAATCTTCTAATCCACTGGTGGTTTAGTAAGCAATCAACACAATTGAGATATTATATTCTATTATACAGTGCTCAAAATAGGGAAACCTTGTCCAAGTCATTTATTATTTGGGATTATAATTATATGAGGGGATTAAACATAATAAGAATATGAAATAAGATTAAGATATTAACTCGATGGAATTAGATGAGTTTAATATGATATTTTTAACAATTACTTCTATCATATTCTATATAAAAATATGGATACTAAATTCCTTTAGCTTAAAAAAGAACAATTAATCCATGGTTACTTATGTGGATTATTTATATGACCTTCATGAAATTCTTCTATCTTGATCGTTAGTTCTAAAATAAAAATTAATTTATTATTTTGTTGCTTAAAACAAAGTCTCTGAAAGGATTTAGTTATATGATATTTTTGTAAAAATGAAAAAATCATTCAATGTTCACTCAATGTAGAAATTAAAATTTCAGATTCCAACTATTCCAATGGTTTTGATAAGAAAAGGAAGATCAAGGATCAAGAGAACATGAATAAATTTCATGGTGGAAGGATATTACATCCATTTATATTCTAGAACTATGGTAAGAATAATCAAGGAAATTACATGAATGGAACTTAAAGGTGATTCAAATAAAGAATGGTGTGCCATAAAGCATGTGAATGCCTAAAAGAAATGAATAATATGGTTAATACAGTAGAGGAAAATAAATCACCATCTAATTCTCAAACCATAATCAAATGCATTAAATTGAATGATTATATTCATTATTCCATCTAGAGAATGAATCTAAAGGTTTATGATTATTATATTCATCAATAATCTATTCAGATTAACGATAAAGGAAAATTTAATGCTCTCATGACTATTGAAGTGGTTAATGAGAATGGCGTGGTAAATGGTACACTTATCATATACTCTTGAATATATAATATCTTCTCTGATATTAGATATAACTACTCTTTTAAATATAATTATTTTTAAAATGGTATTTAATTACAAACTAAATGATTATGTGTTGACTTACTGCTGTAAAATCCATATGGTATGATGATCTCAGAACAAGTATATAGTTTATCCTTGATCGATGTTTATGGAAAATATATTCCTAAAAATATTTTGATTCTCCCTTTGGATTAATTTTATATGATTCTAAGAATGTAATGTATTAATTTAAATGTATCACATCTCATTTTATGAGGAATAGATACCACATTTTGTATTCTGAATTAATCTACAATCGTTTATGAGTGTGATGATGAAAACTAACATCCAATGTAAATTTCTTTATATTGTGTTGTTTTTAATCACTATCCATGAAGGGTATCTATCTCGTATGGTTGGGTAAAACTCAATAATTAGGATACAAAAACAGTCCATATTTAATTTATGTATTTCCTGAAAAACTACCACGTCTTCCTCCAAATTGTGAATTTGTGTATTCAATAAAACTCATACTTAGTGATACTTGTATTTAAATTAATCCTTATAGAATGTATTTAATATAGTTGTAAGAATTAAATAATATACTTAATGACAATATTGATAAGGTATGAATTAAACTATGTGTCTCACCAAGGGGATATAATATACATTTCATTTAAAAGAAATATTTAACAATATGAATTTTCATTAATAATAAAGAACTCAACAATATCACTATTTAGTACAAGTATCCTATTTTGGAAAAAGGTTATCTAGATAGAAATATTTTATTTATATTGATTACAACTATATGTTGATAATTTTATATACACATGTGTTTATTAATATTATAATAATGTTGAACCATTTTCATACAAAATTCATATGGAAATGCCGTTAGATTATCTTTGAAGTAAAAATGTTACAGTAGTTCACATCTATTCTGAGATCCATGAGATACTATGATAGTAATAATAAATATATATCATTTGGTCTAGATACAGCATATTAATGAGATATATATGATTTTTATCAATTAGTTTTGGATGTCTCTTACCAAGTTCACTCCAGAGTAACAAAACTCATTTGGTCAAATGGCCTCAAGTGTACCTCCCCATAAATTAGAGGCATTAGACTAGTAGTAAGGGCCTCGGGATTGTCCAAGAGTAAATAATTACCTATGTTTAGAGTGTGAAATTTTAGTGAAAAATATCAAATACAATAATAATGATGATGATGAAGAATAATGTATTATGTGATGTATGGATATCCAGGTAGTACATAAACATCTCATAAATTTTATACTGTATCATATTCAATAAATGATGTCATGTCTCTAAAAAAGAGAAAATATATATATGTGTAAGGTGGAAGATAACACAACACATGATACATGAAATAATTAAAAATGGAAAAAATATCCAAGCATCCTAAGGTCTAGATCCATCATCGACTACCAAACACCCTTCTTATGGAAAGATGATTTGTTTCCAAAGTGGCATTCTTCCCTTTTTGCACACCTTTGATGATAGAAATTTCTTATCTATTGAAGGAGGACTAGATAGGGTGTGGGATTGATTTTATTTTTCCACCACAAATATTTTCTATTAATAAATTATTTTTTGAATATAAACTACAATAGAGTGCTTGAAAATCAAAAGGAAATATGAAAATATAACTAACCAATACATTCTTCAGCCTCACCTAGTTATCTAAACATACATTCATTTAATAAATTACAATTCATCTTTTAATAAAATGATACATTTGAATTTTTAAAATATACTGTAAAATATGATGTTGATAATAATAGAGGATCCAAGGGGAAATAAAGGAATCCTAGACCTTAGTAGTCAAACCAACTCATAGTGGTAACTCATGAAGTATAACCATATGTGTATGAGTGTGATCTGTAATATCCCGACATGAGATCCACTTAACCCATTTCATTATCGATTTTTTTAAAATGTACTCAACCATGCCATCCTATATTCCATAGGCTACAAACTATTAGTTAGGGTGTAAAGAGGTATGTCGGGGATACTGTACCCTCTTATTAGAATGGAGTAATAGAAATAAACAATAAACATAAAAATGTAGCGGAAGCATATACATCAAAAAACAGAATAAAAAATCCAATGAATAAGCATAAAGAAATAGCATAAATCATAATATAATAAATATTCACTAAGTAAGTTTCTAATACAAGGATTCATGTAATTCTCTAATAAAAAAATGGAACATGATGATACAAGCATACGATGAAATAGAAAAATGGAAGAAAAGATAAAATAACATTCATTATCTCGAGGCTATGACTGTTCCTCTTCTCAAATGCTCTAACTAAGGGTAAACAGTGTTAAATACCAATAGTAGGGTTCTTTCCCTCATCAGTATTTGTAGAAAGATTATAATCTCAGGTACCAAAGGCATAACAAGTAGGGTCTGAGGAAAAATCTCAGAATGAAACGACCAATGGTTCCTATATGTAATCCATGTAGTAATCATAACTAAAAAGAGTTCATGTATAATAGAATTAGTAAATTAATATTGAAATAAATACCTAGGACACCCATGTTCATAACGGACACTTGACGACTCTACCTGCTTCTCCTCATTGCTGGATGTAATGTGTGCCTAATCATGTAAATATATATAGTGATAATAATATATATAGTTTAACAATATATTCAAACTATATATATAAACCATATACCTTCATAAGTAAGTGGACATATACTAGGAATACATGTTTTTTAATGAACTATAGAATAACTCAATAATCTAGGACCAATTCAAGGATCCTATAAGATAATACAACAGGGAACATTACTTATATACAAATTGAGTGAGAGATGTCATGCCACAACACTCAGGATTGTGAGTGATCCATCACGACAACACATTAATAATGGAACATGGTTCATAAATCTCAACACTAATATAATTTCACTGGTGGGAGATTCCATAATCAGCACTCGATGTGAATGATTGTGATTACCCACCACACTTAATAGTCCCTTACAATCATATCATAGCCTTTATAATGGTGTATTATTATTATAATAGGAATGGGGAATTATCTCCCACCAATCTCTATTACCAAGCTCCTATAATTATAAATATATATATAAGTGAAATAGTCATATAGTATAAAATATATGTTATAACCACGTTTTCATTTAATTAGCAATGTTAAATTCCAATTAACTCATTTAATTCATTTAAACATGGAAAAAAGTCAAAAGGCTCAAGGTGTCAATTGGAAGGTTTTATGGCCAATTCATTTAAAGGATTCCAGTATCATTCATAATTCATACTATACAATTCATTTACCATAACCAATTCAATTATTTTAATATTCCATGGGAACACCATTTATATGGACATAGGGGGTCACCCAGAAGGTGAAAAGGTCATTAATGAACATTCCTACTTTGTAAATTCCAAGGATAGGATGAAAAAAACACATATGTGCTAGCTCAAGTTCCATGAAAATTCATAAATCAATGGAAACTTCATTTAAAATCCAATACACTTTATGATTCTCTTGCTCGGTTGGGTAGGCAGGGCGAGTCTCTGAGGATCTTTGATAGCCTCCATTCTCTTCCTATGGAGTGTGCTAGTATTGTGCAAGGGGATTCTCTTAGACTACAACAATTCCATCCTCCTTGATGGATTGTATTTTTTTTTTCTGATCCCTTATTTTGAAATAAAAAATATATGTCAAAAAATGTCATTTTGATCCATTTGTCCATAATTTCCAATTCTACATGGAACACCAAATGGGTGTCCATAAGTATAGAAACCAAGATCTAATAAACTAAAAATGATTAAAAATGCATATAATAGATGCAAGGATAAATATAACATGAATTATTCAATATAAATATTACACTCAGAAAATGTCATCGTGTGGCATATCAATATAACTATGAGATGAAAATAAGTATAATGGAAAACAACGTAACCACCTACCTCAAGGGTGTAGATGATGCCTTGCTTAATATAAACCACAAATTTGTATTAGATTGTATGAGATCTAAAAAACATTCAAATTCCTTGAAATTATGGAGAATGATTCTTTATATAAATAGTTCATTGAGTCCAAATGAAAATTTAAATATGTAACGAGTCTATGGAAGCTTACCGATAAAAATCTAATACATTCAACAGATTGAGGAATGGACACTGGATGGAGAAGATACTTCAACTCCTATATTGAGATGAATTTTAGATCAAAAGAGGTAGAGAACCACAGATGTCCACTAGAGGGAGAATAAGAAAACTGAATTAAGGTTTTAATATATCTTAGGGGGAAATGGTCAATTACCCTCCAAAATATCGATGAACGTGGTTTGGCCACACAGTTTTCCCAAAAAATGAGCAAACCTTGCTCAGTTCAATACTACATGGGGAACACTGAATAAATAGATGAACGGGTTGAAAAACTATGAAAAATATTTGGATAGTGGATCTACCCCATATCAACAGTCGGTCAAATGGTCATGCGCCCTGGGTTGCACAACTGGAGACAAACCATGTGGCCCAATCTATA
Organism: Viscum album; assembly: GCA_963277665.1. Lineage (NCBI taxonomy): Eukaryota > Viridiplantae > Streptophyta > Magnoliopsida > Santalales > Viscaceae > Viscum > Viscum album. The sequence continues at coordinate 1,489,173,743 of OY728129.1, forward strand.
TTTCCTCTTTCAGAGCTATGGGCTCCAAATGAGCCCTAAAAAAATATATGACCTTAAGAAAATGATTATAGGTCATTATTAGGGTTGTTTGAGGTATTCAAATTGAAATACTATTGATCTATACAATCATTGAATATATGGGCTGTTATGACCTCCCATCCTTAAAGCATCTTATCCCCGAGTTGGCCTTCTGATGGTAATGAAGTACCATCAATGATGAGTTCTGGACACTGAGAACATTTTTCTAATTCCACTCCTAGGTTGTGCCCTTTACTTGGTCGTGCTACTATATCACCTATACCATAGGATCTCACCTTACTCAGAGTGTCTTCATGATATGATCGACTATACACACTAGAAAATCATTAATGGAAGCATCCATATCCAATTCAACCTCATCAGAATGAAAGACAAGTGAAGGGTCTAGACATTATTGGAGAAGTTGATATAAATGAAATAAATCATTCATGGACAGGTATCTTTGATGATGTTCCAACTTATAAACCATGGGTCTAATTAATTTCACTACTTCAAATGGTCCGCTGAACTTCAATGAGATCCTACCCTAATTTTATAAACATCTATCACCCAACCTGGGTGAGACTCACAAGAAAACTCGATCTCCAACCATGAACTTAAGAGGTCACATGGGATTTTTGACATACAACTGGTACTAGGACTAAGCTATCAAAATACGCTTTCTGATCAGCTGGACCTACTTTGTATTCTCCAACATGAGATGTTTTCCATGCATAGTTTATTTCCTTACCTCTTGACAGTGTAGAGGTGAGTTGCAATGCATGTCATATTATTATTCATAGGGAACCATCTCCATTTTATCTTACCATCTCGATTGTATCTTGAAAGTTATTTTTATAAGTGAACTATCGGAGGGGAATGTGTATCTCCCAAGAACCACCAATGTCAAGGTCAACGGCACAGAGCATCTCCTCTAGAACCTGAATTGTATTATCCATCATCCCCTTGGTTTGTGCGTGAAATTTCGTGCTCAGAAGTATACGTTTACCCAAGGCCTTATTTAACCCCTTCCAGAATAATGATGTGAAATGAGAGTATAAGTTAGAAATGATAAAATAATGATATATTTGTAGATGTACACCCTCTCTGATGTATTTCCATCCCATCAAGTCTAACAAGAAGGTCTCTCGCATAGAAAATAATTGTGTGACCTTCTTAAAATTAGCAACAACAACCCACACTATGTCATTACCTCAAGGTGATCTTGGTAGAACACTAATGAAATACATTTAAACATCATGTCATTTCCACTCAAAAAGTTAAAATAGTTATAAAATAAATTCCAAATGTTAATGTTACACCTTCATCTACAGATAGGGGGACACTGAGTGATGATGTCGGAAATATCATGTTTTATTCGAGGATACCAGTATCATCATCACAGATTTTAAAACATTTTTGTCATAATAAGTTGATCCAACCATGTGTTGTTGTGGAATTTATGCATCATCTCATCTCTAATGTTTGATGGGACATATACATTCAAATATAAATATAGGTTATCATCCTTATCCTCGGTCTAACTAGAAGATTTATCATCATTCGAAATACATAACCTTAATAAAAGGCCTTCAATGTAAAATATTTGTCACATTATCACCTGTTATAGAAGAGTAGTTGTCACTTCTAAGGCAGGGAGGATAATCTGGCCATTTTCCTTATGACCTCAATAATAACCTTAGATAATAAGTTCATAGGCATCTATTCACCATTGGATTCCTAAACTTCCCATTCCTAAGTCTTTCAGATTAGAGCATCAGCTATAGAATTTCTCTTTCCAAATATATATGGAAGCATAAAATCAAATAATTACAAGTATTCCTCCTTTTATCACTGTCTGAGTTTAGGATCCATCTATATTAAGATGTAGATGAGGATTTTGAAGTTAGTAAATACCAAAAAATGATCTTCATTTGGATAGTGTATCCACAGTGTAAATCATGAACTACGGTAGTGACTTCGAAATCATACATTGTGTAATTATACTCATGAGGCCTCAAATTATGAGACCTATACACAATAACTCACTCATCCTAAATTTTAACAACTCCACACTCAATACCCTATGCATCACAGTATACAGTATAGATCCTTCTTGGATTTGATAGAATCAGTATTGGTGCTTATGTCAAATGACCCTTCAATTCCTAAATGGCTACTTCATAGCCTTCTGACCATAATAATTTTACACCCTTATCTTTCAATCCTATAAGTGGCACTCAATGGAATGTGAAATCCTAGTTAAATCATCTTATTTTTAAAGGTTGGGGTCGAAGCATCAATTTATTATTTAAATCAATGACCTCTCTAGTGTGGGTAGAGGGAGACCCATTACATATCCCCAAGGCCCAAGGCCAAATTGCCTGAATACAAAGCTTGAAAGCCCATTTTTTTGCCCAATAAACCCCTCAGTGAACCGTACTGCTATAGTACCCGTGTTGCTATAGTACTCGCCGCTGCTACAGTACCCTGAAATAGTGCCTCCACTGCTACAATGCCACTGCTGATACATTTCTACCGCTTCTACAGTACCCTCCTACAGTACCTCAGAAATTATTTCCTGCCCGGATTTTATAGCATCACATATAGATGGTTCTCTCTCTGTGTATTCAGAACGATCTCATGACGATTTTCTTGGTCATTTATGTTGTTGGAATACACTAATATATCATCAAAAATTATGACAATGAATGAATCCAGATACATTTGGAAAACCAATTTATAAGATAAAAAAAAATAGCCGGTGAATTTATGAGTATGAATGACATAACTAGGTAGTCATATATTCCATAACTACTCCTTAATGTTGTGAGAGGTTTGTATTAATTCCTTTCACACACACCTAATGAATTTTGGGCCTCTTATCTATCAATGAAAACACTTTATATACTCAAATATATTCAAAGAGGTCATCTATTCTAGGAAGTGGATATCAATTCATCACTATGAGATGATTCTAATGATGGTAATCCACACAAAGTGAGAGTTTATTTCCATCATCATGCAGAAAAGGACTGCTGAACACTAAGGATCATTTTTGGGGCGTATAAATCCTTTAGACACCAGATCCTAAAATTTCTTCTTGAGCTACGTATGCTCTTTAGGCTTCATCCTATAATGATGAATAGTAAATTTTGTTTCTCTTTGTGTAATATCAATAGTAAAATATACCTCTCTCATAGGAGGTATACTAGATAATTCATCATGAATGAAATATCTAAAACACACCACTACAGGAGGAAAGATATTAGGTCATAACCAACGATAATCTTGGAAAAGACTGGAGATCTTACTTGTAATACTACCCAACCTTCACTGCTCATGACCAAATAATATCACATTAAAATCCCATTCTCCCTTATGAACATACCTAACACCATCTGGCGATGAAAACATCATCCTCAAATGAAATCATTCAATATGATATTGATAGGGAACTAAATGGTCCATCCCAATGATTATGTCATACCTACAATGTCAAGGATGTAATGATTACACATCAAAAGGTAATTATCTCTATCAAGGGGACATTATATACATTAATTAACACCCTCAAAATGGATACCTAATAGTGTGTCTAGCATAGATACACCATAAATGTTCTCCATCCCCAGGCCCATACTCACAGTGAATGCCTTATAAATAAATGACTGAGATGCTCCAATGTCAAATAATGAAGACACTAAATAAAGGCTACTATAATAGTACCTCATATAGTAGAAAGTCTTTCACTCTTCCCCTCATGTGTATTTTGGATGGTGTTTCACTAGAATGTACCACAAGCCTATGTCACTACCTGACATCCTTGAGCAAGCATGCTCTACTGGTGAAGAGAATCATAAGTATGACAGCCTTTACTTTGACTGCCACTGCAGCCTGATCGGTTTGTGGTATTCTATATACATTTTTGTTGTGGTCCTATTGGACCGACTCCTAACTATGCAGTAGGTGAAGATCTCCACTAACCAAGAACTATCAGAAAAATCATGCATAAACACTGTTTATGGCCCAACCTGCCACAACCTCTGTAGTTGACTGGTTCCTACAAGCACCGAGGCATTGTGTATCCCTTATTCTGACCCTAGTGAAAAAAAGAAGTTGTCAATGTGAGGAAAATTTTCACTTTGTCCCCCATAAGAAGCCATGAAGTGACAATACGCCAAGAAGATGATCTAATTCTATCTTCTGGTATTGAACCACCCTTACTCACACTATCAGATACACTCAGATTCCTCTCTATAATAAGGGTGTGTTTAATACTTTCAGAAATAGTAGTAAACTAGAACACATTGACTAGTGACCAGATGAAATAATACATTCCATTTTCGAATCTTCTTAAATTCCTAAGTTCATTAACTTCTAGAGAAGGTGGGATCCACTACAACCCTATGAAATGAGATTAATAATCAATGATTGAAATGACCTCTTCTGTAGGTTCAAGAATCCTCTAGCTTTGTCATCCCTTGAATTCTATGGAAAGAACAAATCATTGAATATTGTCTAAAAATCCACCCATACCATATCTATATTCCTATCTTCCTTGATTATTATATTCCACCACCACTTGGCTGAGTTACATAGCATATTCACCAAATGTTTGAACCTCCATTTTAGTGGCATCTTTAGATGCTCGAATATGTATAGGATTACATCGATCCAAGACTCCATAGAATGAGTTCCTCCATAACATGAAAATGTTGGTGGATGCTTCTACTGAATCTCACAAGTTAACTCTACCATACTCGGGGAAGGTCAAACTACACCTCTCATAGACAGAATCATGCTTAGAAAACACCCTCAAAACTGGGATTCCATGGACATATCTGGAATATTAATAGATGCCACATTTGAAACTACAAGAGGTATCACTAAAGGATTCATGACGCACTCCTTAGGGGCATGGTTTTTAACACCTCTAAGGTGTGCGACATGAGGAAGTCTTGGTGACATGACACTACAATGAAAAATGTAGGCCTCATAGGATATTTATGAAACTAAAAATATTGAATTTAATAAACTATTATATGGGTAAATTGTTCCTATATAAACAATAATTCCTTTCTAGATGCTTCAATATCCAGGTCTAGGTGAAAGAAGAGACCATAAAATGTTTTAAGAACATAAAAGAGATACCTCCTACTAATTACTAAGGTTTAGTTTAGGTCTAAGTCTTTATTTCACGTGTATATGATAGCCCTTTTCATTTTATTATTTATAGTCATTATAACGACCCATACTTTACAAACATTGTTAATACTTCAAAATTGAAGCACACTTATTACAACATATGACAAAACCACAAAGGACCGTATAGGTATAGTGTCTTTAGAAACTGGGAAACATAAACAACTGGTTCATAAATATTCTACAGTGTCTCCCATTTATTTCATCATATCTAGGGTCCCTTTTAGCATATTCTACTTAATATTCATCTTCCTGACCTGGGGAAAAGAAAACATAAAAGGGTGAGCTCAAATGCTCAGCAAGGGAAAATAAAGGAAATAAAAATCATATCATATCTTTATGAAAATCAAAACCTGCAAAAAAGATCATAATATCTTAACATGGAATAAATCATAGAAGTGAAAATGAGATCCCCATAATCATAACATAAAACTTGAAACTTTGTGGCATGCACACATAATCATGGAAAATCATTTCTTTTTAGTCATGACTCATTGCCAAGACTATCTTAGTGGACAAAGTCCCTTTCTGAACCAAGTTCACTCCTCGTTTCAGTCCTGTATCACTGAACCGAAATAACCTTCCGTTCCAGCCATGTCTATCTCATGAGATATAAAATCTTTACCCAATTCATTGGAGGGAGATATAGGTCCCACCCATCTTATAATGAATCCTTTCTTATGTGTGCCACATAATCATAAAACATACATCATCGCATAACACATGTAACAAAAATGGGATTCTTGAAACATCATGACATTATAAATCAATTTATATAAGATAAAGGAATTCAAAAAAATAATTCCATCACAACATGATCAAATCAATGTAATAATAGGGATAAAAATAGAACCCTTTATTATCTTAGATGGAAAATAATTTTGATAAAACACTTGAACTCCATTCTTGAGGAAAATATCCTTTCTTCTTCAAAAAACATTTTTCATTTCATAATATGTCATACAACTTTAAAATAAACGAAGTTGATTAAAAATAAACTTGAAAACTTGTAAAGGAAGCTTCTTGGAAATAATGTTTTAAAAATCCATTCATGCCGTATAAGTTAAAAAAAACATTCTTCGTACTTTTGTCGGAAAATTCAAGAAGTACCTCGTACGGAAAACGACAAAAGATTCCTTTTATATTCTTTACTAAAAACTCATCGAAGTGTAAAATTGGATTTAAACTATTTCAAATGTATGGAAACAATATTACATATTGAGGGAACATGGATGTGGATGATAAAATACACCCCATTAAATACATACGAATAAACAATCTCGGATAAAAATGAGATTGTGATATTTCCCTTACCTTAGGTCCGATTAGCGTTGTATGTGTCCGAAGCTCCTGTATAATGGTTTAAATAATGTTATTGACTTATTCCAGAATCATACATATTGATATGATATCATATATGGTCATATTCTTAGCTTCTTGTTAGTAATATTTCATTGTTACTTGTTACTCGGGTCTTTATTGCCTTTTGTTCTTATGCGTGTTTTGCCGAATACATTCTTATTATTCTTTTAAGGTTATAGATACCTTATATCCAGAATGGTATTAGTGTAACATATATCATATTTATTCATTCAATTCATTTATATAATTACTATGTAATGATGATCATGTAGAACGAGTCGCATCACATCGTGGAGACGGTATTCCGTACGTACGCACGAGTGATGATATCGTTCCTATGATCGTGGAACTGTATTGGAGTATATATATATTATTTCAGTATCAATATTACTTTATAATAATCATAAATAGTTACTCATTACACCATTATACCCATCCTTGTAAAGTGATGGTGGAAAAATAGATTACACCACGGCGTGGAGACGGTATTCCGTACGTACGCACGCGCGGTGATTTCTTTTTCCGTAGGATGGATAGATTGTGAAATAGGGTTGTTTCATACTTATAATAACATATCAGTATATGAGTAATACTGATGTTATTACTTCATAATGAAACAACCTAAGAAGAAGAAGTGGAAGAAGAAATAAAGATGAAAGAATTGGTAACGGTAATTACCTCTTCTTTGAAGCGCCTCTTTGAGACCTCCTCTTAGGGCACTAAAATTGGTCTTTGAGGAAGACCAGAACCTCTAGGATGTTTCTAGGGAAGTGGAGAAGGGAAAATGGCAGGGGTTGGCCGAGCATGAGTGCTCAAATTGGTGTGAGGAGGAGGGGGAGGAGGTGCCCTTTTATAAGGGAGGAGAGGGGCACCTTAGGAATATCTCAAAATATTATTTTATATTAAAGTCAAAATCGGTTTATAATGGCTCCAAAGGGTCTTATTTCGAATATAAGGTGGGGATGGGCCGAAATCCTATCAACCAATAGGATTTAGACAAGTTTAGGGTATTATTTTAACCTTATCAATTAGATTTAACTCTAAGTTAAATAATTTAACTTTTACCATGTCTTTTTGTTTTCTTTCACTATATGGTTAATAAACTTACTATAACATGCCAAACGAACCCCAAATTGTTTATTATTAATATATATATCCTTATCTAAGTCATTTGGCCGAACCTTAGATTTTTAGGAATAAAATAACAATTAATAATATAATATTTGATTTAAAACCTATTTTGTGTCAATTTTTACACTATTTGATATATGATTTTTGTGAAAGTCATAACAGAATTATATGTTCGAACCAAGCTGATTAAATCAACATTAATATATCATGGTAACCTAGAAAATTAGTGGAATTCATAAAAAGACTTAAATTACATTTATTTTGGAATTTATATTATCAATTATGTCAATATTTCATTAATAAGATAATTACTGCATCATCTTTGTGTCATAAATAAATTAAATTATTTGATGTCTAAAAATTACAAATAAAATACCATCATGTAGGAAATCGTTTTAGCTTTCTAATGAATATTTACAATCGAATTTATCTTATGTATAACCCCATATTATAAATGATTTACTTATTAATCTTTGATTTTAACTATTTTAACCCTTCTTTAAATAAATTAATAATAAATGTCCTAATCTAATCCAAGTGGGCCTAAATGGTCATATTTTATTCCTAAGTGTGTTTTTGGTCGAATTACACTTGTCCAATAGAATTAGGACATGTGTTAGGGTAATATTAATATCATATTTACCCTTAGTTACCCAATTTACTATTAACCGCGGTAAAAAAAGTAAAAAGTTACTATTCACCAAAAAATTATTTTCATCTCATTGAACCACATTTTAGTCCTTGATATTAACCGAGTCTCTCGGATTTTCGAAATTCCATTCACAGAAGCGGTAAAATTAAGTTTTATGCAAAATTCAGTTTTTAACCTACCACTTAGTGGTTTCACTATTCATCAAAAATTGAAAGTTTTCAGAAAAATACCAAAATTTCACCCTAGGCTAATTTAGATATCTGAGTCCAAAAATGAAGTCCATTTTGAAAAATAAAATTTATAAAATTTCAAAAAGTGATTATTACTATTCATAATGGCTAGTTTTAATAGCATATCATTGTTTAGTGAAACCCGGTATTGCGTACGACGCAAGCTATCGAGGAAGGTCGTGATTGTGTGTAAAGCAAGCCAAGCAAGTGTTGTGTAGAAAAAGATTCCTTTGATGATTTATATAACATAAAAGTCTCGGGTGTTACATTCTACCCCCCTTAAAAAGAATTTCGCCCTCGAAATTCATCACTTTGTAACAAACAGATGGGGATAATTCTCCCTCATCATATCCTCAAGCTCCCATGTAGATTCTTCAAGTTGGTGGTTCCTCCATAAAACTTTCACCAAGAGAGTGGTCTTGTTTCGTAGGACTTTTTCGCTACGATCCAGAATCTCTATCGGCTGTTCTTCATAAGAAAGATCTTGCTCCAGCGGTACAACTTCTGAGCTGAGTACATGTGAAGGATCTGGTATGTACTTTCTCAGGAGAGATACATGGAACACATCGTGAACTTGAGAGAGATTCGGTGGAAGCGCCAATCGGTAAGCTACCTTCCCAACACGATCCAGTATTTCGAAAGGACCGATATATCTAGGGCTCAACTTCCCCTTCTTTCCAAACCTCATAACCCTCTTCCAGGGAGATATTCGTAAGAACACTTTATCACCCACTTCAAACTCTAGGTCTTTTCTTCGGTTGTCGGCATAACTTTTCTGTCGACTCTGAGCTGCTCTTATGTGTTGTTGAATAGATCTGACCTTTTCTGCCATTTCATCAACGAGATCAGGTCCTAATAGCTTTCTTTCCCCAACTTCATCCCAGCAAGTTGGAGTCCTGCATTTCTTTCCATATAGAGCTTCATAAGGAGCCATCTGAATACTAGAGTGAAAGCTATTATTATAAGAAAATTCCACCAAAGGTAGGTGTTGATCCCAAACTCCTTTTAAATCCATAGAGCAAGCTCTCAACATATCTTCTAGGGTTTGAATTGTTCTCTCAGACTGACCGTCTGTCTGGGGATGATAAGCAGTGCTGAAACTCAACTCTGTATCCAGAGTATTCTGAAGACTTCGCCAGAACTTCGAGGTAAATCTCGGATCCCGATCAGATATAATAGAAAGTGGTACTCCATGCAATCTTACCACTTCCTTTACATATATCCTGGCAAGCTGATCTAGAGAGAAATCCTCTCTAATAGGAATGAAGTGTGCAGACTTTGTAAGACGATCAACTATGACCCAGATAGCATTATTGCCTTTGGATGTTTTAGGAAGTCCTGTCACAAAGTCCATAGTGATGTTTTCCCATTTCCATTCGGGTATGGGTAATGGTTGTAATATCCCCTTAGACTTCTGTCTCTCAGCTTTAACTTGTTGACAAACCAAGCATCGAGAGACATATTCAGCAACATCTCTTTTCATGCCATCCCACCAGAAGTACTCTTTCAGGTCCCTATACATCTTCGTGCTTCCAGGATGAATAGAGAATGAAGAACTATGAGCCTCATCCAGCAGCTCCTTCTTTAATTCGGGGATGGGAGGAACACAAACCCGATTCCTGAACTTTATTATCCCATCACAATCAAGGTTGAATTCAGGAACATTTCTCACCTTCTTTTGTAACTCGACATCTTCTTTATGAGCCTCTTTAATCTTCACATGTATAGATGGTTGAACATTCATTTGAGAAAGATAAGATTTTTCCCCTTCCATTATAATTCCAAGATCCATCCTTTGTAAATCCATAAATATTGGATCCTTTGTGATCCTCATCATGGATAAACTAGCATGGTCTTGTCGACTTAATGCATCTGCCACCTTGTTTGCTTTCCCAGGGTGGTAATGGATTGAGCAGTCATAATCCTTAATCAGCTCCAACCATCTTCTTTGACGCATATTCAGCTCCTTTTGTGTGAAAATATACTTTAAACTTTTATGATCAGTATAAATATCACACCTTTCACCATAAAGGTAATGCCTCCAAATCTTTAATGCAAAGATTACCGCAGCCAACTCCAAATCATGTGTTGGGTAATTTTGCTCATGGATTTTCAACTGTCGTGAGGCATAAGCTATCACCATATCATTTTGCATAAGAACACACCCCAATCCCTTCTTCGATGCATCACTGTAGATCACAAACCTTTCTCCACTACAAGGCAGTGTGAGCACAGGTGCACTGGATAACCTTCTTTTCAAATCCTTGAAATTCTCTTCACATTCCTCTGTCCAGACAAACTTAACTCCTTTCCGAGTCAACTTGGTGAGTGGATTAGATAATCGTGAAAAATCCTTTACAAACATTGATAATATCCAGCCAAACCAAAAAAACTTCGGATCTCAGTTACTGTTGTTGGTCTCGACCATCTTTCGATAACCTCTGTTTTTGCTGGATCCACAGATATCCCCACTTTTGAGATTATATGACCAAAAAATGCAACTTTTTGAAGCCAAAATTCACACTTGGTAAATTTGGCATAAAGCTTCTCCTTTCTCAGGGTCTTCAATATAATTCTCAAGTGATCTTCATGCTCTTCCTTGCTCTTTGAATAGACAGGAATATCGTCTATAAAGGCTACCACAAATTGATCAAGATTGTCTCTAAAGACTCTATTCATTAGATCCATGAAGATAGCAGGGGCATTAGTAAGACCAAATGGCATCACTATAAATTCATAGTGTCCATACCTTGTACGGAAAGCTGTCTTTGGTATATCCTCCCTTTTGACCCTTAATTGATGATACCCTGAACGAAGATCAATCTTGGAAAAGTATTGAGCTCCCCGTAGTTGGTCAAATAAGTCATCAATGCGTGGGAGAGGATATTTGTTCTTGATAGTGATCTTGTTATGTTCTCGATAATTAATGCAGAGTCTCATTGATCCATCTTTCTTCTTAACAAATAGAACAGGTGCTCCCCAAGGTGACGCACTAGGGCGTATGAATCCCTTATCAAGATTCTCTTGGAGTTGCTTCTTCAATTCTTGCAACTCAATTGGGGCCATTCTATATGGTGTCTTTGAAATTGGCAAAGCGCCCGGTACGAGTTCTATTGAAAACTCAACTTCACGATTTGGTGGAAGACCCGGTAATTCCTCCGGAAAGACATCATCAAACTCCCGTACAATGGGAATATTATTAATCTTGAGTTTCTCACCAACCATTTGAGATAAATAACCTTCATTTAGTGGAATCAATACCCATAATATGGAATAAATTTCCACTGGAAGGTTATGTTCATCCTTGCATTGATATACGATCGTAGATTGATCTGGAATATGAAATGTGACTTCCCTTCTTTGGCAATTGATATGAGCTCCATGTAGGGAAAGCCAATCCATGCCAAGAATCACATCAAATTACACTAAAGGAAGGATCACAAGATTTGCAGGAAGCACTTTCCCACAAACGTCGATCGGAGAAGAATTATAAACTTTTGATGCGACTGTTGTTCCATTAGGTGTTGTCACAGCTAACTCAACATCTAATTGTTGAGGTAATACGGTGATACCCATAGAAAATTCTTTAGAAATAAAAGAGTGGGTGGATCCAGAATCAAATAAAACATTTGCTACATTAGAGTGGATGGTAAGTGTACCTTTCACCACTTCGTTACCGTACTCCACATCGCTGATAAAAATTGCATGTGACTTTCCTTTGTCTTTAGCCTTAAGAGTTTGTTGACGTTGACCATCATCATCAACCCTTGGATTTGGGCATTGATTGGCATAATGCCCCATCTCCTTTCACTTGAAACATTGAAGTGTAGTAGGTTCATTCTGTGTATCCCTTCCTTTGTTTGCGTCATTAGACATCTTCTTCCCATTATCACGGCATTCAAATGCCCGATGACCTTCCTTTCCACATTTAAAACATTTACTTGTCCCTTTAAGACAACTCCCTCCATGTTTCTTTCCACACTTTGAGCATAATGGAAAGTTCATCTTCTTTTCAGTGTGCTCTTTAGAGTTTCCTTTGAATTCCATCTTCCTCTTCTTATCAAACCCATGCGACTGATGGGTTACTCCAATCTCCATCTCGACTTTGAGAGCACATCGAACGATTTCCTCGTAGCTATTGAAGTCCCTTATGGCTAACGCCCTTCGAAGACTTGGTTTTAAGCCACTAAAGAATCGATCGATCTTACTCTCAGGTTGGATAATAATACCAGAAGCGTACCTTGCAAGTCTTGTAAAATTTGCTTCATAGGTACCAACAGATTCATCATCCCTTTGCTTCAGTTCAAGAAACTCTTTCTCCATCTTTGTTCGGAGAATACGAGGGATGTACTTATTGAAAAATAAGTTCTTGAACTCGTCCCATTCCATAGACTCAATTTCATCCCTTTGCCTCATATTCTTAATAAGATTCCACCATTGATCAGCATCTCCTTCCAAATGATACACTGCTAGGATGACCTTATCATGTTCAGAACATTGAAGAACTGAAAATATCTTTTCAGTAGTACTAATCCATTGTTCAGCAACTAATGGATCAGTAGACCCACTGAAAGAAGGTGGACGCTGCCTCATGAAGGATTCAACAGAATGTTGCTCCTTCCTTTGCTCGTTTGGAAGTCCTGCATGATTCATAGCTTGAGAAATTTGTGTGAGCATGGCTACAAGATTTTACATTCCAGCTCCCATATCGTTTGGTTGCTCAGGGGGAAAATCATTGCATTTCCCATCGCATTCCGCATTAACACAGTTCCTTCGGGTTCCAGCCATTGACTTAAACCAAGAAGAATAGTGTGTGCAACACTAATTATAATAGGAAAACCACATAATTCAAGAATAAAATTTTCATGCTTAAGGTCTTATCCTAGGGTATTCAAGGACATTTCTAAAACACTAAGATTGTGTTCTATGCTTAGACATATCCTTAGGGTTCTTACTAAGGCTTTCACATCCTAGTTTCCAAAGGTTGACTATACCTTTCCTCTGATACCAACTATAACGACCCATACTTTACATACATTGTTAATACTTCAAAATTGAAGCACACTTATTACAACATATGACAAAACCACAAAGGACCATATAGGTATAGTGTCTTTAGAAACTGGGAAACATAAACAACTGGTTCATAAATCTTCTACAGTGTCTCCCATTTATTTCATCATATCTAGGGTCCCTTTTAGAATATTCTACTTAATATCCATCTTCCTGACCTGGGGAAAAGAAAACATAAAAGGGTGAGCTCAAATGCTCAGCAAGGGCAAATAAAGGAAATAAAAATCATATCATATCTTTATGAAAATCAAAACCTGCAAAAGAGATCATAATATCTTAGCATGGAATAAATCATAGAAGTGAAAATGAGATCCCCATAATCATAACATAAAACTTGAAACTTTGTGGCATGCACACATAATCATGGAAAATCATTTCTTGTTCGTCATGACTCATTGCCAAGACTATCTTAGTGGACAAAGTCCCTTTCTGAACCGAGTTCACTCCTCGTTTCAGTCCTGTATCACTGAACCGAAATAACCTTCCGTTCCAGCCATGTCTATCTCATGAGATATAAAATCTTTACCCAATGCATTGGAGGGAGATATAGGTCCCACCCATCTTATAATGAATCCTTTCTTATGTGTGCCACATAATCATAAAACATACATCATCGCATAACACATGTAACAAAAATGGGATTCTTGAAACATCATGACATCATAAATCAATTTATATAAGATAAAGGAATTCATAAAAATAATTCCATCACAACATGATCAAATCAATGTAATAATAGGGATAAAAATAGAACCCTTTATTATCTTAGATGGAAAATAATTTTGATAAAACACTTGAACTCCATTCTTGAGGAAAATATCCTTTCTTCTTCAAAAAACATTTTACCTTTCATAATATGTCATACAACTTTAAAATAAAAGAAGTTGATTAAAAATAAACTTGAAAACTTTTAAAGCAAGCTTCTTGGAAATAATGTTTTAAAAATCCATTCATGTCGTATAAGTTAAAAAAAACATTCTTCGTACTTTTGTCGGAAAAGTCAAGAAGTACCTCGTACGGAAAACGACAAAAGATTCCTTTTATATTCTTTACTAAAAACTCATCGAAGGGTAAAATTGGATTTAAACTATTTCAAATGTATGGAAACAATATTACATATTGAGGGAACATGGATGTGGATGATAAAATACACCCCATTAAATACTTAGAATAAACAATCTCGGATAAAAATGAGATTGTGATATTTCCCTTACCTTAGGTCCGATTAGCTTTGTATGTGTTCGAAGCTCCTGTATAATGGTTTAAATAATGTTATTGACTTATTCCAGAATCATACATATTGATATGATATCACATATGGTCATATTCTTAGCTTCTTGTTAGTAATATTTCATTGTTACTTGTTACTCGGGTCTTTATTGCCTTTTGTTCTTATGCGTGTTTTGCCGAATACATTCTTATTCTTCTTTTAAGGTTATAGATACCTTATATCCAGAATGGTATTAGTGTAACATATATCATATTTATTCATTCAATTCATTTATATAATTACTATGTAATTATGATCATTTAGAACGAGTCGCATCACATCGTGGAGACGGTATTCCGTACGTACGCACGAGTGATGATATCGTTCCTATGATCGTGGAACTGTATTGGTGTATATATATATTATTTCAGTATCAATATTACTTTATAATAATCATAAATAGTTACTCATTACACCATTATACCCATCCTTGTAAAGTGATGGTAGAAAAATAGATTACACCACGGCGTGGAGACGGTATTCCGTACGTACGCACGCGCGGTGATTTCTTTTTCCGTAGGATGGATAGATTGTGAAATAGGGTTGTTTCATAATTATAATAACATATCAGTATATGAGTAATACTTATGTTATTACTTCATAATGAAACAACCTAAGAAGAAGAAGTGGAAGAAGAAATAAATATGAAAGAATTGGTAACGGTAATTACCTCTTCTTTGAAGCGCCTCTTTGAGACCTCCTCTTAGGGCACTAAAATTGGTCTTTGAGGAAGACCAGAACCTCTAGGATGTTTCTAGGGAAGTGGAGAAGGGAACATGGCAGGGTTTGGCCGAGCTTGAGTGCTCAAATTGGTGTGAGGAGGAGGGGGAGGAGGTGCCCTTTTATAAGGGAGGAGAGGGGCACCTTAGGAATATCTCAAAATATTATTTTATATTAAAGTCAAAATCGGTTTATAATGGCTCCAAAGGGTCTTATTTCGAAGATAAGGTGGGGATGGGCCGAAATCCTATCAACCAATAGGATTTAGACAAGTTTAGGGTATTATTTTAACCTTATCAATTAGATTTAACTCTAAGTTAAATAATTTAACTTTTACCATGTCTTTTTGTTTTCTTTCACTATATGGTTAATAAACTTACTATAACATGCCAAACGAACCCAAAATTGTTTATTATTAATATATATATCCTTATCTAAGTCATTTGGCCGAACCTTAGATTTTTAGGAATAAAATAACAATTAATAATATAATATTTGATTTAAAAACTATTTTGTGTCAATTTTTACACTATTTGATATATGATTTTTGTGAAAGTCATAACAGAATTATATGTTCGAACCAAGCTGATTAAATCAACATTAATATATCATAGTAACCTAGAAAATTAGTGGAATGCATAAAAAGTCTTAAATTACATTTATTTTGGTATTTATATTATCAATTATGTCAATATTTCATTAATAAGATAATTACTGCATCATCTTTGTGTCATAAATAAATTAAATTATTTGATGTCTAAAAATTACAAATAAAATACCATCATGTAGGAAATCGTTTTAGCTTTCTAATGAATATTTACAATCGAATTTATCTTATGTATAACCCCATATTATAAATGATTTACTTATTAAACTTTGATTTTAACTATTTTAACCCTTCTTTAAATAAATTAATAATAAATGTCCTAATCTAATCCAAGTGGGCCTAAATGGTCATATTTTATTCCTAAGTTTGTTTTCGGTCGAATTACACTTGTCCAATAGAATTAGGACATGTGTTAGGGTAATATTAATATCATATTTACCCTTAGTTACCCAATTTACTATTAACCGCGGTAAAAAAAGTAAAAAGTTACTATTCACCAAAATATTATTTTCATCTCATTGAACCACATTTTAGTCTTTGATATTAACCGTGTCTCTCGGATTTTCGAAATTCCATTCACAGAAGCGGTAAAATTAAGTTTTATGCAAAATTCAGTTTTTAACCTACCACTTAGTGGTTTCACTATTCATCAAAAATTGAAAGTTTTCAGAAAAAATACCAAAATTTCACCCTAGGCTAATTTCGATATTCTGAGTCCAAAAATGAAGTCCATTTTGAAAAATAAAATTTATAAAATTTCAAAAAGTGATTATTACTATTTATAACTGCTAGTTTTAATAGCATATCATTGTTTAGTGAAACTCGGTATTGTGTACGACGCAAGCTATCGAGGAAGGTCGCGATTGCGTGTAAAGCAAGCCAAGCAAGTGTTGTGTAGAAAAAGATTCCTTTTATGATTTATATAACATAAAAGTCTCGGGTGTTACAGTCATTCTGAAATTTTTCTTTTCCAATACTTTATATTACATTGATAGATTCAATTAGAATGTATTCCACCATTGGACCATAAGGCTTAATACTCCTTATAAAACAAAATATTATATTCATTCAACTCAAACCATAACAAGTTCCAACCCATGTGTAGAATGGTTCATGGATCAACATAAAATAATTAACTACTTTAGGTTTATAGCTCAACCAATTCAAGAAGAAAATGTTAGGCTAAAGTTGGAACTTTAAGTATCTATTTTTTTCCAATAATTTTAAGAAGTTTCAAAACAATTTAATAAATATTCACGTCACTATCAATTTGAAACAAGAAAATGCATGTTGAAATAGACGTGATGTGGAAAAATTTGTAGAATATTAGTCCAAGTGTGACAAATATTGATGAATGTTACAATTATTTTTTCCCTAATATCATCAATAAAAAGAAGAAAAAAATACTCAATAATAAAAATCATAATAACCACAACAAAACATGTGTGCCACCCAATGGTGAAATGATATCAATAGTAAGACGAAAAAGTATAACAAAAAATATAATTTATAAAACATGGAATTTACCTAGAACATGAGTTCTTGATTCCCAATAATAAATTATGAACAGGTTCCAGTAATTTATAACCTCTAATCTATTGTCTCCAACTAGAAAATCAAGAAAGGAACTGCTCTGATACCGCTTTGTTACGTCATAGCTCGGGATCCACTTAAAATATTCTCAGGGATAATTGCACTCTTTTCCTCAATTGAAACTGCCAATACTCAAAATCATATCAAATAGAATTTAGGTTGTAATGGTAGTAAAGTGGGCAATTATATCCCACATCTCATAGAATCATATCAAATATAAATAATAATAAAAAATAACAAAAGAGTAAATAAGAATATAGAATCAATATAATATAGAAATATAAAGAGATAATTGAATAATAGACAAGTAAATAATGGGGAAATAAACAACACAACTGATAATATAGTAAAATACTCTAAGTTATAATCTGATACATGGATTCCTGAAATGAAACATACAAAATGGAATAGGAAGATACATGTATTTTATGAAATATAAAAAAAAGAAAAAAATTCAAAATAGCTCCATGAATCCTGAGCCTATTCCTGATCCAACTCTACAATTCTATAAAAATTGGTAAAGATTGTCAAATACCAGTAGCGAGTTTCTTACCCTTATCAGAACCTATAGACAAATAATCTTCTTGGGTAGGAAGGTCATATCATATAGGGTGTGAGATAAAATCATAGTCGGCCACCACCAACGTTGTCTTTATATAAGCTTTGTATTTTACATAAATGAACATTGTTTAGGTGTAGAAGAATATGTAACAAAATAATAAAATAAATAACCAAGCCGCACAGGTTCCTAAGGGAAAAATAAAGGGTCTGATTATTTCAACTCACTACTGGAAGAAATGTGTGTATAATCTTTTACTGTATATATTGTATTAATAATATATATAATTTAATTTTATATTCCATCCACCTATATGATCCATGTACATGATGAAGTAGGTGGAAATATACAAGGGATACTAGTGCTGGCATGACCAATCCATAAATCAAACATCCATTACCAGTACAACATGCTTATAAGCTCATGTAATAGGGTACATTCCCTACATTACAAAAGAGTGAGAGACATCATTCTACAATGCTCGGGGTGGGGAGTGATCCACTATGGTGAAACTCAAATCATGGAACATGGCGCGAAAATCCCAATGCCAACATAGTATCATCGGTGTGAGATTCCATACTCCACACCCAATGTAAGGGATCATGATTTTCCATCATGCTCAATGGTCCCTTACCATCATATCACAACCACTATAAAGACATATTATAATTATAAATGGAATCAGGACTTATCTCTCTTAAATATTTTTAACCAACAACCCATATATATTAGTGGCATTTTTATTTAATATAATACATAATTCATAACATATTATGCATTTCATTATCAAACTTTTATTCTATTTAACTCATTCAATTCATTAAAACATGGAAAACAGGTCATTTGGATCAATGTGTCAATAGGAAGGTGTCATTGTCAATTAATTTAATGTATCAAACCATCATTAATAGGACATCATATATAATCAATTCACCATAACCAATTCATTAAATCCATTATTACATGGGAACACGATTTTTAATGTCAAAGGGAATAACATAGAGGGTGACATTATCATTAGGAAATATTTCTACATGAGATATTCAATAGATATGATGAACCAAACACCTAAGAGATGCCATAGATTCCATGAAAATTCATATATAATGGGAAACATCATTAAAATTAAAATCCATTAACTCATTTGGATTTTTAGGTATTTATAACCAACTGGCCATTATGGACATTTCTACTTGGCATATCCAGTGGGTGTTTATAAGTGGGGAAACCGACCTCTAACCACTAAAAATGATTTTAAAGGAATACAACAATATGTAAGGATCAATTTAACATGTAGGAGTCACTATAAATGTAATTCTAAGAAAAGGATGTTATGAAACACAACAACATATATATGTGATGAAAAAACTCCAAGAGAATATGACGTAACCACTAAATTCAAGGTCATAGATGACACCTCGCTCAATTTCAACCATAGATTTGGAGCATGTTGGAAGAGATATTAGAAATGGTCCAATAACATAAAAATATTTTAAATGACACTTCACATAAATTATTCAACAGACCTAATAGAAAACAGAAATAAAAGATAAGAGGCTAGGGGAACTTTTGAGACCGACCCAATGCTTCCAATGTATTGATAAATGGATGCCATACTGTGAAGTTACTTAAATGACTAGATTGAGAGTAAAATGAACTCATAAAAGGATGTGAACCAAGGCTCACTTCTAGAGGGATAAGAAGAAAAGGGAAATAATTTTTTAACTTATATGAGGTGAAAATGGTCATCTCACCCCAAAAAATCAAGTCATACAGTTTGTCTCCCAGGTTTGGACAAACCGCTGGAAAGTCATTCTCATTTCACTGGTACTTGAGGCACACAAAATGGCTCGGCACACAGTTTGACTAATTGTGTGAAAACCATGTATAATGGATCTACCCCATATCTATTACCAGACTCGTGGAACTCGGATGGCATAGCTATAGATAAAACATGAGGCCCTTTATTTTTCGTCTTTCAATGCTTTAGGCTCTGAATGAGACCTAGATGCACATGTCACCTCTATGACTTGATTGGAAATAGTTATTATGTACCATTCATGTATTAAAATTGAAAACAATGATAGGTACCTTCCTTTAATTGTTGGTTCATTGAATAATCAAAGTGGTACACTGATGTCATTCCACTATATAAGATATTATGTGATTCCATGGATTTCATCCATAGTAATCCCAAGCTAAGAATTACTATGCAATGTTTGGTGAATCCATGGAACTGTTTTTATAAATCCATCATTATGAATATAAGGATACTATCCAAGGAATTCCAATTTTATGATTGAGTGTGAAGTGATATAATGGAATGATGTCATGAATCCACTAATAGACAAATACATTGTTCGAAGATGGGTATCTCCCGTGGTAACTGGCTCAATGAATCAGAATGGAATCCTATGAGTGAGAAAGGTATTCCCTTGAGAATCCATGTTTGGATCAAATCAAAACATTAATATGAAGATGAAAAATATCCATATTGAATTTAAACATTACACATTCATTGTATCATAATTCATTTTAGGCCACTTAATACTCATTCCTATTTCAATTCTTTAGGATCATTCAATTACCTTTCACCACATGTGAAAAGAAAAAATTAGTATATAAAAACACTTATTAAATTAATTTATTATTTATAAAGGACAATTGATATCTAAAATTAAATACTTTCTATAACATTCATTGAATTATTATTTATTGTGATGAAATGATTTCCTTAAAAAAGGGCAAGTAAAATGCACCAGAATAGTGTATATAATATTTGCATAATTGGTAATTAAATCAATAACAAAAAACACACCCTAAATATGGAGGTCAATTTTGAGTTCAAAAACAAAAAATGACCACAATAGTTCAATAATGTCTCTTGAATACCATGCAGGTTATTTAAATTAAATCATAAAAATTTTAAGGATAAATACCTTGGGTTATTGATCTGTGCACAATGATGAGAATATATAAATGATGATACATTTAGGTAAAATTAAAAGTCCACCCACCATATTTTTTTATTATATTCTTCATCCAAGATTAGACCTTGGTTTTCCTTGATTGGAAGAAAATATAGGAATAGATAAACACCCTGAAAAAATTAAATATTCTCTCTTTCCAAAATAATGAAATAGATGGTGGAATGAACCGATAAAAGAAGAGATTGTATTGATTCTATTACCAAGAGGGGTCTAATGAGATTGAAAGTACTAGAATTAGATAATAGAAGGAGAAACAATATCAAAGAAAAGATTTATGAAATGGATGATCTTCTATAGATGAATATCTAATGTATAAAAGAAAAATATAGGGGGTGTGAGGAAAAATAAATGGATTTTTATGCTTTAAAAAAACTCATGAGATTTATATGGAATGAAAATGCTTTAAAAATCATGTAATGATTGGGTTTTTTTCATTCATGGAAAAAACAATACACATAATGAATTCTCCAATATAGACCAGTACATCTTGTGTATTTAATATAAATTGTTTGTTAAATACATGACATTTATAATAAATACACTTCATGTATTTATCCTGCAACCATCCTATAGCCCCCTACTACCTTCTTCCAAAGACACTCCAACTATCCTATGGGCCCATATTTCAAGTCTAATAAAAAAAGATAACTTCAACATGGGACTAATTGAAGATTAAAAATATTTGTACAAGACATAAAAACTCATGATCAAAAAGGCTTAAACCCATAAATACACTCTTATCCATGTTTCTCTCCCAATGGTTTTAAATCATCATCTAAGAATAACTCTAGCCACTAGGCAAGTACATAGCCCTCCCTTTCCAAAGAATTATCCCATAAACGGCCATGATACCATATCACCCAAACCAATGGGATAGACCTACCTCATAGATCATTCATTATCTACTAAATTATATAAATAGGATACTCCTCAAGAAAAGCATATACATTTATTTTTATTTCATTATGATCAAAAGTAAGAAATGTGTTAGCATAGTAATATCCACGATATTAAATGTCAAAGACATCATGAATTGAAAGGTACCTATGAGGCAACTACACCTAATATGATACAAGAACTAATCTCTCTATGATATCAAGATTCCAAAAAATAAGGTGACATTTTCCACTACATCTACATCTACATATTCGGAAGCATGTGTAACACTCATAAGAAAACACAATCCCCGACCCTTAACTCCACAGTTCATTATTGGTAATCATCATAAGTTTTCTATCAATACTCAGTAGTAATCATATATGGATACATAAATTATATCCAACTTAAAGTCTCCTGGATGAGATAAGGACCTATTAGTTTGTTCTACCCTTCATGTACCGAAAATAAAGTTGAAAGGCATGGCATGCCATATAAAGTTTCATATGGAGTCATTTGTCACATTTCTTGATAAATATTATTGTATGTGAACTTAATTAGAGGTATATGATTTTCCCATGAAAATTTTAAAACAAGGAATCATTCTCAAAGAATGTCCTCCAACATATGTATAGTCTTCTCTAACTAGACATCAGTCAAAGGGTGGAAATTTGTACAAAGAAACATCTATGTCTCCAAAGCATTCTAAAACCCCTTAAAAAACCTTAATGTGAAATGAGAATCCCTATTATAAATGATAAATTGATTGACCCCACATTGGAATATAATCTCTTAGAGATATAGTATTAACATCTCATCAATTGAGAAAGTCTCTTGTATATGAAAGAAGTTGTTTACCATCTTCAGTCGAGTCATGACTATATAAAATACATTACTAATTCAAGGAGTCATTGGTAAAACTGACACAAAATACATCTTGGTGGTATCATGCTTTCAATTTGGGATCATTAAAAGCATTAAAAAGACAGTGGGACACTTTTTTTCTATCTTCACCTATTAAAAAATTTAAACACTAAGTTATTAATCCCAAAATTTTATTTTCCATTGTAGACCACCAATACTGATCATGCATGTCACGATACTTCCTAGAAATCACAAGTTGCACTACCCATTATGTAGCATGGTATTCTCATATCATTTACACTAAAATGTTAGTAGGAATACAAAGATTTCCATACATAAACATAATTTTAAATTCATTGATAGAAAAATTTAATGGTGGATATGAATAATAAATACTCTCCCATAGGACTAATCCTTCGAGATCGGAGAAATTTTTCCTCTTCACTTTTTCCAAAAGGGATGAGGTAACTTTTATGTCTATAGGAAAATGCCAATCTCAACTCTCTTGAACTAATAGATTCATTTTGTATAGAAGATCTAGGAACCTCTATTAATTAGTTTTTTCATAAATGTATTTCGATTATGTGTTATGACTAATCACCTCAGCTTCCACACTTTCCCTTCAAATAAAATAAGAGAGATCGTAGTCAATAACTTCATGGTATTTTACCTATATTCATTTTTTGAGATTCATTTCATTATACCTAAAGATATATTTTAATAACTTATGGTCTGTAAACACAATTGAGTTCTCTACCATAGTATAATGTCTCCAGGAATGATGGGAATGAATGAATTCTACAAGCTCGAAGTTGTGTGTACGTTAATTACACTCATGAGGTCACAACTTGAGAGAAAAGTATGTAATAAATAAATCCACCTGCATCAGTATTACACCTAAATAAATGCTTGATGAATTAGAGAAAATTGTGTGACCTCTTCAAGTATTAGGCATGATAAAGATCAGTTCTGAATTAATTCTTCCTTTCAGATACAAAAAAGGAATTCCCACACACTGTAGACCACAATTACTTCACACCATTCTGAATTAAACAAGTATGATGATCTAAATGGAATTATAGTTATTCTTTAAAATACATGTATTATCTCGCATGCGCTAAGAAACACCATATATCTAACACATTCTTGGGATGCCCCCGAGAAACAATAACACTCACCTTCTCTGGGTAAATGAGTACTCCTAATCATGAGATAATATAACATAAGAAGTGACACCTGGTTATCTAGTAGTGGAATTTGTTGAGTTTGGCATAAAATATATGTTATCTCAATGTAAACAAAACAATATCATCGTGTTTGGAATGATCGTGTTGATTTTTTATGTACTCTAAGATATCATCCATGAATAGTAAAATGATGGAATATAAATAAGGGTGGAGAAACCTATTCATCAAGGACATGAATATAGTGGGCATGTTCGTGAGACCAAAAATCATAATGAGGCACTCACATAAGCTTTGCCGACATCAAATAGTCTTATGTGGTATATCTGAATGTCTGACTCACACCTCATGATATACTAGTCTTATTTTGATCTAAGAGATCACACTATCTTCTTATAGATGGTCAAATGGATGATCTATAAGAATATTATTGTACCGATTCTTAACTATAATTAGGTTAAACCATCTGTGATCCACTCAAAGGCTGAGGTTTCAATCCTCCTTATTAGATAAAAAGATAGTCAAACCCCTTGGACATATATTTTTACAAATAAAAACCATATATTTTAAACCCTTTAACTATATATTAATCACCTACATCTCAATAATATCAATCTTGTTGGGACGGATATACACTAGAGATACTCTTGAAAAATGAATGATTGATAATCATACATCAATCTTAGGAGGTGATCCATATAAATCATTCAGAAAAAACATCCATAAAGTGGTCTACCATTGGAGGAAAATATATTAGACACATTTCACGGTCACCCATGTAATGATTATCGATCTGGGTTGTCACTCTTCCCAGCCAATGATGTTGTAGTCCATATTTACTGGTATGGATATCTGATTCACCCTTATGGACATATCTACCACCCATTGGTGATGTTAATGTAACCATTCTTTGATACCAGTCATTATGTTCATGATAACTAATGAACCAATCCATCCAAAGTATGTTAGTATACCCATTACCTCATGAATAATAAAAAACTACAAGAAGAGATCATTACCGATCTCAAGAAGACAGTCCTAGAATTTGAGTATACCTTCTGACCGTACACCCAATGGGGTGTCTGGGGTAATATCCCTGCAAATTATAAAATTTCATGCCCAATACTTCCCATTATAATTATAGAGATAAATGAGTCCAAATAACCAATATAAAAAGGATATGATTATTTAGATCATTTTGATAGTACCTTATGTAATAGATGTTCCTAAACTATAATCCTCTAGTATCTATTCTAATTATTCCACCTATACAAATCCACTACATTGAGCTATACCTAGAATACTATGATTAGGAATGCACTATGAATGAAGAAAATCAGATTTCTGGCTACCCCTGCTATGATATCCTACTCAACATAATCATCAATACCACTCCATCTTCCTACCTGAAATTGTGTCACTAATCTTGGTCCTATAGGTGGATCTAGTGTGGGTCATATTCTACTAAAAATTATAGAAATATTCTGTAAAAACATTTGATGATGACCCATATAACCACAAGCTTGGAACTCCAATGGGTCTCAATCACTCTAAGGCTTCACATGTCGTTCCTTCCCACACTGATGGTATATAATAAAGCATGACATACATATACTCTGGATACCACTTATGTCACTATGATCCTCGAAGTAACACTTCCATCCACTATAATAACTACTATCCTAACTCAAAACTCACCCTCTTTTTCATGTACTACCATCTTCCCTTATGTCGTGGTCGATGACAAGAGTATGGTTCTAACTATATCAAATGATAGATGTGTGGAAGGAATTCACCTAAGGATGTATGGAATCAAAAATCCCATCATAGAAGCACCATGTTACTGATAACTCATCACTAAAAATAATCACTACAATGCATTTTACCTCATTAAAATGCACTTAATAGTCTATAACGGACATTATACACTGCTCTAGATTCATGAAATCCAAAGATCATTCTTCTATTAGTTTTTCAGGGAACGATTAATCGTATAAGGTATTATGGAAGTCCATTCAAACAATTCCTAGATAGAGACCTTCCTAATTAATCACATCCCACTAACACATGGAATAATCATTAAAAATGTAGGAGGTGGTCATGACCCTCATTTCTAGAGTCATCTCTAGTTATTCTATAATAGATTAAATTTATGATCTCCATGAATTAGCATCTTGAGAACATTTATCCCCTAGGATGATGGAAAGATGTTTCCATTTGAAATTTTTGGTAATATTACACATCGTATGTGCAGACTGTGGATCACACAATATAGAAGAAATCATGAATAGGAAGCTCTGTGAAAGATAAAAATTAGTTCCCATCTCGAGAATATCATATGTTATCATCGGTTTCATGAATAGATGTAATATTGGTTAATCATGTCCCCTGGCCTCTAGATAAAGATCAATCAGACCATCCTAGAACATGACTCGAGTACCACATGGTGGCATTGCTCTACAAATTCTAATAACATACCTCATAGAAATGTCCAACAAAGATATGATCAATAACCGAAGCAGAACAAAATAATTGGGCTCACCACCCAACATTTTTCCCCAAATACCCACATCGATGGTCTTAGTATTTTCAAGTGTTTATGTTATTATTTATTAGGGTTTCAGTATATGGATGTTCAATTTCATGTAATAGAGACAAATTCTCTTTAAGTTTCTGTTGGAATCTCCATTTA
Source organism: Viscum album (assembly GCA_963277665.1). Classification (NCBI taxonomy): domain Eukaryota; kingdom Viridiplantae; phylum Streptophyta; class Magnoliopsida; order Santalales; family Viscaceae; genus Viscum; species Viscum album. The sequence goes on from OY728129.1 coordinate 1,489,200,769, forward strand.
TTGGGACCCATATCGTTTATAAATCAAAAGTTATATCTTATTTTCAGAATTGAGTTTATTCATAAAACAAGGTTCAATTTTTTTATGAAATCGGACATACGTTTCAGTTATAAGTGTATATTTTCTAGTGTTTTTGTGAAAATATGAGAATCTAGAAATTTAAGTATTGCACGCCGTATAATATGGAGTACACGCCATGTACTTTGGAGTACACATCATGTACCCAGTTGTCGCAGGTGAACGTGTACTGACAGTGTGATTGCCGAGTACATGGCCATGTGGGGTAACCTCAAGACCGCCAAAAGAGGGGCCTGGTAAAGGAATATACACATTGTGTAAATATAAAATACACACTATGTAATTTTCTTTTTTATTGGATTAAATGGACCGGGGTAGTGTCTAATTAGCAGAACGCTATTCTTCTCAACTCATCAAATCAAGGAGTGACTGAAGCCGATGATTCTTCTCTGAGCCACCGACCCACCTTCTATCTTTTGAATCGACCACTATCGATAGCATTGGAATATTCAGGATGAGTTATTCCTACTTCTAGAGCATCATTACTTGATTTATCCTCTTTCATAGGATATCATTGGATGAACATTTTAGACATTTCTATAGATATACATTATTCTTGGTTGATTCAAGGGATGATGCCAGAGTATATCGATCATACAACACTAAGGTATGTGGTTTGTACCTTTCCGTAGTTATTCATTGAATTATATGTGAAACCTTTTCCAATACACTAGTTCAGGGTATTGCGTGTTTATAGATTTTAACCCTTTTGATCCATGTTTTTCTTTTTTTCTTATTTTAGGACCCTTGTTAGTATGTAGGGTTATTTTTCCATGCAATGGATGTGTTTTACCATGTTTTATTTGATATTTACCATTTGGACATGTTTTTTATTATATGATTCATAATATCCATGCATAGTGTTGTTAGGATGGAGTGATTTACCTGATGGTGTGATATGCTTTATAACTGTATAGCCATGTAGTACTTTTAGGTTTTCATTGGTTGTTGAACTTCATTTTTGCATGATTTCATTACACTAGGCTCTGGGAACCTAGTGTAGTGAGAACATATGGGGAATTTACATTAAGGGATTCCCCAATGTTTTTATTATTCTTTATCACAGCATGATTCCATAGGGGAATTGAGGTTGATTTCTCCCTAAGAGTGTCTATAGTTATCATTACGATACCATAGGGGGGATAGACGTTGAGTGCCCTCTCAGAGTGTCCATAGTTAGAATTACATGAAAATGTGGTGAATTTTTACTGATTTATTCCTTAGAGTGTCTTGTAGTTATCATTAATATACTATTTGGGGAATTTATAGTGAGTTATTCCTTAGATAGTCTTTTTTTTCATGAGACCAAAGGGGTAACACCATGTGAGATGAACAAAGAGGTCATCATATCGATGTATAAGTTAAACCATAGGGGTTAGGTTGTGGAGACATACCAAAAGGGTTACATGAGATTGATTGGTTAAACCATAAGGGATAGGCTGTGAGAATTTCCCAAAGGGATTATTTTTTTAGTCTGGTTGGTTAAATGACAAATTTAAATGAATGTAATTGAAACTATATGATTGATTACTTTTGAGTGCTTCTATGTTTATTGCTTATTTTTCTTATTGCATTCCATATATATTCCAGGACTATTAGGCATATATCATTTGGTGGTTGCCTACTGGGATTCGTCTTAGATATTGTTTGGGTCATCCTTTTAGGTCCAAATAGTATATATTGCTACAAGTGTAGATAAGGTCAAGCACACTTCTACATTAGGTAATTAATTATCGTGTAGCTAGAGAGCATGGGACCAAGATAAGGCTTGTGATGTTGTTGGTGTTATTTACATGTTTCCTTGTACTTTGGATCATTAATATATTCCTTCTTTGTGACATGTTTGAATGATGTCTTACATACATGTGACATGCATCATTATTGATATATATATATACTGCATTTTTTTATTTACTTCTAGTCTTCCACTACTTACTATTGTATGTTATTATTATGGCTTCCACTATAGTATCTATTTCTTTCTGCTGCATTACTCTACCAATGAGGGAATTGTTTCCCCAAAATCAAACCCAAGGCCCTCGATGCTAGACGGAAGAATCTGACAATTGGGGAAATTCACTTGAGGCCTTATGACCAATCAGGTACAGGGCACCTCTGGGTGGCAACCAGAACAGGGACATTAAAAGATGTATTGGAGGAATTCTTTTCTTATTGACATATTTCTTGGCACATATAGATAGGTATATGAAGGAATAAGAAGTTGGTAATAAACTATGCCCTATCTAACTCGTGTATAGTGAATATCCAATTTACCTCGTAAATAGAAATATTTATGGTTTTGAAATTATTATAGTTGATTTGATTTCACAGTTTATTGATTCCCATGTGTTTTGCTGTTAGCGTTCATAATACTGAGGATCTATTTTTGTTTCAAACCGATGATATGAAGTTATGTCATCTCATGCATCATATAGGAACATTCTATGGATGACTTTTCATGCATTCTTGACATGACACTTAGGGTGCATTAATGATTTCATGTTTTGGTGATAGATGTTGTCCATGATTTTCATGTTGTGATAAATTCCTTGATAGAATACCTTCTATTTGATAGGTTCTTTGATTGTGTAAGTTTTCATTTGAATAAATAAAAAACATTGGTTCTTGAGGTTTTATGGGTCCTCGTGGATCATAATATAGTGTATAATTGCACTGTTATTCTTGTATATGACATGAATAAGATTCCAATCCGTGATTCATGGGGATTATGGTACCTCATGGATCAAAATTTAGCACTTTAATGTTTTTTCAGTGTTATTCAGGGTTATAGAGTAGTTTCTGAAGCTTACTGTCAGGCAAAACCTAGAATACACAGTGTGTATTTCTGAATACGTTCCATGTATCATTATGTTTTTATGGAATTATTTCTCTTAGGTATAATCCATGTATTGTATGTATGTGCCATGTAGTCTCTAACTGTGTCACAGGCTCTGTGGGAAGAGACACGGGGTTGGAAAATCCTTGGAGGAACATGAATTTTATCGTATGTAAATGTCATGATGTAGGGACAATGTATACACCCAAGTAACTAATGGCACTGATGGATAAAACATAGGATATACAACTCATGCCATGTTTGAACAGGTCATGTAGTGTAGCCCATGTATCAAGCAGAGTGACTAACAACATGGGTCTGTGAAATCATTCTATCACACAATGAGTCAAGAATGAACATGTCGTGTAGTCTTGTTTTATGATAACCATGTTTTTTAGTCATGCAGAAGAACTCGAGCAGGATAAAATGATTCAAGTACATTACGTGTCTTTGAAGAACACATCGTGTGTATGGGGTCTGACACTTCCAGGGGTGGAAGGATCACACTCCCATGTGAATTCTTAAAGGAACATGCAATGTAGGGTTTATAAAACCCATGTATCCATGTTTTGAAAAACATGAATTATTTCCTTCTACTGTTCCTTTCAAGAAATTATATGTTTTAGTCCTTGATAATATAATACTATGGTATGTGTTTGACCATTCAGAGACATGCCACCATTATGTCGTTCGGTTGTATGCTAGATACATGGAAATGATTAGACATCAGACATGGTAGATGAGGGTTTACCAGTAGATCCTCCAGTCGATCCCATCTTGTTACCGGCCGTTATACCAGAAAAAGTGTTGATACATAGTTATGAGAAATTTTCATGAGGTTTATGAAGACCTTCTGAGGAGCACCACATCTTGCATCGACTATGGCAGAATTGATGTGGGTCTTTCAGGAGAAACATCTTCCCATCTTCTCAAGGGATAGAGGACCTCATGGCACAGGGACGAGAGCGAGTGCTCATGGACTGGGTTGGTGAACCGCCTCAAGCGGTTGAAACTCGACATCAGGAACTGGCTGAACATACAGGAAGTCGATCCTAATCGAGTTATCAGTATGCAGACGGATATCGAGAGGTTGGAAGCAGCTCTACAGGTGGCATGGGATGATAACATCTTTATTGATCTTTGCGACAAGAAAGTTGCGGTTGCGGAAAAGATTCTCAAGTTAGAAAGAATTGTCAAGGAAAGGTCTCGGGTGAGATGTCTCAGAGAAGGAGATCGAAATACTACCTTATTTCATGCTTGTATTAAGGAAAGGAGAAGCACAAAGATCAATATTAAAATGGAAAGTGGTTCTTTCACGTCGGATGTGAATGTGGCTGGCGAGTTAGCGTTGAAACATTTCGAGAACTTCCTGGCGGGAGACCCTTCATCCGGATATGTGAGAGATGATGCGGATTCCTCTGGGTTCTTAGGTGGACTTACGATGTTGTTGGATACGAATGATAATGAATGTCTAGCCTCTCTCCCACTGGAAAAGGATATTAGAGAGGCCCTGTTGAGCATACCCACAGGAAGCGCTCCTGGTCCAGACGGGTTTCCGACATCATTTTACATTTTTGCATGGAATATTATTGGTATTACCATTGTGAATGCAATACAGGACTTTTTCAGGGGGGGGGGGGGGCCTTAAACAGGGGTATAACGGCATCAAGGGTGGTGCTTGTTCCCAAGGTGAAAGATCCACATCTTATCAGCCAATTCCGCCCCATTTGCCTCTATAATGTGTATTATAAGCTATTAGCCACGGTGATTGGGAGGAGGCTCGCAAAACTCTTACCCAAAGTGGTCTCGGCTGAGAACACGAGTTTATCCAGGGACGCAATATTCATGGGGCGGTGGGTATTGCAAGTCAGCTGGTTCAGGACGTCAACAGGCGGATGGTTGGTTCTAATATCATCATTCAAGTCGACATGAACAAAGCTTATGATCAATTGGAATGGAGCTTCATTATCAGGGTAATGAGGGGATTCGGGTTCCAGGAACGTTCTTGTGATTTATGTTTCAGGTGCTACTCCTCACCATGGCTCTCGGTGGCAATGATGGGAAGGAGCTTTGGTTTCTTCAAAACTGTCCGGGGCGTGAGACAAGGTGACCCTTTATCCCCATCCTTGTTTGTCATTGCACAGGATGCTCTCTCAAGTAACCTGAAGAAGAGTCTTTTAGAAGGAAAGCTTAAACCGTACGTGGGCAAGGGGAACTCAGGGAATATCACTCATTTGATGTTTGCTGACGATATTCTATTTTTCATGAATGGCCGGAGTAGGTCCTTAAATCATTTTGAAGGCTTAATGATTAGTTATAATCATCTCAGTGGTCAAGCTATCAATTATGCGAAGAGTAGTGTGTTTATCTCTTCGAAGTGCTCGAGACCACGCTGCAGAGATATTCAGAGGATTACTGGGTGCAATCAGAAGCATTTTCCTATTCTCTACCTTGGGTTCCACTGTCATTCAGACGGGTCAGGAAGCAGCTTTTTTCTAGAATTCTGGACCGTTTATTGGGAAGGATCATGAACTGGAAGAACCAACTCTTGTCGTTTGGAGGTCGGATAATGCTGATCAATAGTGTGCTCCTCTCTATGCCCATGCATGTGTTCTCTGTTGTGAAACCTCCGAAGGGCACTATTCAGAAAATGGAAAACATACTGACTGCGTTTCTCTGGGATGCCAAGATGGAAGGGTGATGCCATTGGGCCTCATGGAGAAGGATGGTACACCCAGTTGACGAATGAGGTGTTGGACTTCATGATATCCGAGACACTATTCTTGGGCTACAAGCACGGCTCGCATGGGAGGTTATTGTGGGAGAGTCACTGTGGGCATCCTTTTTCAAGGGGAGATACGGCTGGGGCGAGGAAGGCAGCTTGCAAGGGGCAACGAGGCTGGCCAAATGTATGTTCGAGCATATGGGGGTACTTCGGGGCTGTTCAAGGTGGATTATAGGCAACGGGGATATCAGTTTCTGGCATGATAATTGGGCGGGTGAAATTCTGGCCTTTGATGGCTGTCCGTTTCCGGAAATGTCCTTCAGGGAAGCTTGTATTCAGGCTGATGTTATACAGACGGCGTTGAGTCCCCCTCAGCGAGACGTGTTCACGGATATCGTATTGAGCAACGAACCGGATACATGCTGTTTTACGGAGGCTGATTCGGGCAGATACAACTCCCGCGACTACAGGAAGATTCTGCAGAGAGAGAGACCAGTGGAAGGAGGAAAATTCTTTTGGTGTAAGCAGATTCCGACGAGGATGAATTTCTTGGTGTGGAGAGTTATCAACACTGCATTACCAACAGAGGAGAATATACAGAAGAAAGGAATATGTTTGGCATCGTGGTGTTTTTGTTGTGAATTTCCAAGGACTGAATCGACGGTTCACCTTTTCTTCCAGGGACAATGGGCCTCTACTCTTTGGTCCTCTTTCTCCAACTCACCAGTTAACGCCGGGATGCTTGGGACCTGTTCGGAGTTTGTGGTTGCATGGTTCTTGGGAAACCAAGACAGGACTATGGAAAGGTCCATCAGGGCCGTTGTTTTGGTGGCTGTTTGTTGGGTCCTGTGGGAGGCCCGCAATCAGGTTAGATTGGGATCCAAAAAGTTTACAATAGTCCTTTTGATAAGGCTAAGAGCCCTCGTTGCGGAGCTGGCGTCCTTGATCAAAGGGGGGAGGGAGTCTGTGGAGGTTTGTAGCTTCCTTGGGAAACCTTGCAGAATCCAAAAGAAGCTTGGATGTTGGATAAAATGGCAGCCACCTAAACTTGGGTTGAAACTCAATGTTGATGGCTCTTGCATGGAGGGAGTTATGAGGGGTGGAGCCTTACTGAGAGACTGTTGGGGATCATTTTACGTTGCCTTTAGTGCTTTCTATGGACCTGGGAATTCCTTGAGACCAGAGGCTCGCACCCTTCTCTCAGGCCATCTAATCTGCAAGGAGAATGGATTGGAAGTTTCAGAAATTGAATCTGATTCAGAGTTCCTGGTTAAAGAGGTACAAGGAAGGTTTGGGATTCCATGGGACTTGACTTACATTATACGTAGGTGCAAGGCGGAATCCAACCATGGAAGGTTTATCCATCATAGATGGAGAGAAACTAACTTCACAGCCGATCTGCTGGCCCGCCAGGGCAGTCAGGAGGATCCTCTTGTGGTTTTTGATAGTCCCCTCTCTCTTCCCCTCGAATGTCAGCGTGTGGTTAGAGAGGATGCCATGGGTCTGCACCATTTCCGTCCCCCTTGAAGGGTTTTATTTTGTTGTTACTAGTTCTTCTTTATTATGAATAAAAAATAACTTTCAGTCAGTCATAGTAAACTAGGAACTGATCACAGAACATATCCTAATGTATTATAGAGTGGCGGGCGAGGGTATTTCATCATTCAGAGTTGGTTATTCTCCTAATGATAGTATGAAGTGATATAGGGAATCTATATGTGGAGATCTGGGTGGGAGAGATACACCTTCACGTTTCCAGGTGGTATCCTACCAGTGTGGGAAAGGCGAGCATATGAGGCCACATTTCCCCAGATACCCAATGAAGTATTGATCTTGCAGCAAGATGGGACTTCTTCAGTGGTTCTATTAGTTTTTCTCACCGGTAGATGGTGAGAGGATTTCCTCTATGACTCCTCATTCAAGAGAAGCACCACCAGTTTGTCATCAGTCTAGGAATAGGAGTTCTTCCTGCCGTTCAGGCCGAGGTGGAGGTCGCAGCCGTGGTAGCTATTTGACTGGATTTTGGTGAAAATAGTTTGGATCAGTTCAGGGTGGTTAGATAGGGTCACAAGGCCACAATACTTGACAAATTTTTTTAGTGGAGCATACCATGTAGGAGCAATATCTTGGACCCTCTACAGTTCGAGGTATGATCTTAGTTGACTTAATTTTAGCATCTGCACTTTTAGATACAGGGGATTTACATAGTTTAATATTTGTTTTAGTTATGGAGAGCCTTATTCATTGAATATTTACTTCTATGGATGTCTTGAAACTTGATATTTTATTGGGGAAAGGAATGGCTAGTGTACATCAGTGCTAGGAGTTCCCACATTATGTTGGTGGGTGTCAATACTTCTGGGAACTCTATATCATAGAGATGACAGGATATAATTTCATTCTAATAATTGACTGGTTAGTTCCCTTCTAGTCTATTCTCAACTTCATTAACCTTAGGGAGAGTTTCACATCAATATAGGGTGGTTTTTTCTTAAATTAGGGAAAATGGGATGTCCAGGAAAGTAGAGAAGGACCCAAGAGTCAGGGGTTGGTAGGATTTACAACCCATATTTCTAATCTATATCTAGATTTCTCTAGGACTTCACAGTTGGACATTACTCTAGTGGTGGATCATTTCATGGATTTCTTTCTAGAAAAACTTTTAGGTTTTCCTCTAGAGAGAGTGATGTAATTTTCTATTGATCTTGTTCCGGGGGCAGAACCGGTGTCCATTCCACCTAATAGGATGGCTATACCAGAGTTATAAGAGCTCAAGAAGATTTTCTAGGGGTTGCAGGTAAAGGGTTTCATGTGGACCAGAACATCTCCTTGGGGTTCACCTATAATATTTGCAAATAAGGCAGATGGTGGCCTTAGACGTTGTGTGGATTATCGGGAGCTGAACCAGTTGACAGTCAATAACTGATATGACTTGTTGTTGTTTGATGATCTCTTTAATCTTCTTCGAGGTGACCAAGTGTTCTCGAAGCATGACAAGAGATCCGATTATCACAAGTTGTAAATTAGACCATCAGATATTCCTATTACAGACCTACAGAGTTGGTATGGTCTATACGAATATACGATTATGCCATTTTCTCTCACAAATTTTCCTGTAGATTTCATGGCACTGATAAACTGAGTGTTCCATCCAAATTTGGATTCTTGAATGGTAGACTTTGTGGGCAATATCTTGTTATACTCTCACTCTCAAAACGACTATGCCACATATCTTAAGATCATTTTGGGTACACTGAGAGGGCGTCCTTTATATTCTATTCTCTCAAAATTCCACTTGTGGATATACTATATTCACTTCTTGGGTCATGTTATCTCAGATATAGAACTTATCAGTAGACCCCGAGAATGTGAGAGCAGTAGTTGACAAGGAGCAGCTGAAGAATGTCGTTGAGGTATGAAGTTATCTTGGGATGGATGGATACTAAAAACATTTCATACAAGACGTTTCATTTTTAGTAGCACCACTGAAAGGCCTGATTAAGAAGGGTTTCAAGTACTTATGGTCAGATTATTGTGAGTTAGCCATTCAAGAGCTAAATGGGTTGTTCATTTCAGCACCAACACTAGTATTTCCAGAGCAAGGAAATAGTTATACTATATATGTTGATGCATTACGTATCGAGCTATCAGTAGAGCTTACGCAGGGGTTAAAGAGTCATTGTTTACAGGTCTCAGTAAATGAGGCCACATGAGAGGGATTACCCAATGCAGGATATCATGTTGGCTGTAGTTGTTCATTCCTTACGATATTGGAGACATTACCTTTTGGGATAGCAATTTGTAATTTTCACTAACCAAAAAATTATCATTTACATCTTTCCACAGTGATATCTGAATTTAAGGAAATGACGGTGGGCTGAGTACCTTCAATCCATTGATTTTGAGCATACAATACTCCTTGGAAAGGATAGATAGTGGATGATGCATTGAAAAGAAGGACTCAAATACACGATGTTTAGGAGTCCAGTAATGAGTGGAAGTTTATGGACACATTCTCTAAGATGCATTTGGAGGTTCACAGAAGACATGGGTAGGAGTTTCTCTCTTCTGTAGATGTAACCTCTACTGTCATTGAATGAGTGATAATGAGGTAACTATCAGATTATGATGGCCTAGTACTATGATAGAGAGTGTGTTAGGGGAGGACCCTATTACTGGAAGGATCGTAGCTGGGGATGGGATCTTGTGTGTTAATGGGCGTGTATGGGTGTCAGCAGACATACACAAGGTGATGATGTGGGAATTTCATTCCTCAGTTTGGGCAGTTCATCCTGGTGACACCAATATGCATCTAGATATGCACCGTCATTATCAGTGGCTTTGTATGAAGAGAGTTGTTGCTGGTTTTTGATGTGATGTGATACCTATCATTAGGTGAAGGAAGATCAGAAGCGATCAGTAGCGATTTTTTAGCGGTTATCTATTCCCATGTAGAAGTGGAATGAAGTCATGATAGATTTTGTAATAGGTTCGTCGAGGTTGCCTCGAGGGAATGATGTAGTTTCGCTTTTTATTGATTAACTCTTGAAGGTTGAATTATTTTTACTGATCAAGGAGACCTTCAGTGTTGATGAGCTGGTAAGGTTGTACATCTGATAGATTTTATGTTTACATGAACATATGCACTCCATTGTTTCTAACAAGGATACATGTTTTACTCCTTGGGTCTGATAGGGACTACATAGGGTTTTGGATAAATAGGTACTTCTAAGTATAAAATACCATCCCCTGACATATGGCTAGTCCAAGCATACGATACAGGTTCTGGAGGACATGCTTCGAGCATGTGTCCTAGATTTTGGATGTTCTTGGGAGAAACATAATCATCTTGGGGATTTTTCCTACAATAATTGTTTTTAAGATACTATTCCGATGGAATCTTATGAGTCTTTGTACGGTAGACCATGCTGATCACCCCTTTGTTGGCTGGAGGCAGGAGAGGCAGCTATGCTGGGACCTCATATGGTTCAAGAGACCACAGTGCAGGTGCAGTTGGTCTGGAAGTGGATGTATACTACATAGTCACAACAGATGTCTTATGCAAATCGATGGAGATGACCTCTATAGTTCGTTGTCGGAGATTGAGGTTTCTTATGTGTCACATCGAGGATGGAAAACTGGAGGATTATGAGATAAGGTAAGATTTCACTAAGATATGTTAGACCATTTTAGGTTTTGGAGAGTGTCGGGCTGGTTGCCTATCGGTTCCAGCTACCTCATAGATACCGGGCTATGCATGAATTCTTCCACATTTCTCAGCTACGATGTTACGTCTCAAACCTGTCTCATTTTTTTAACCCGAGGAGGTTGAGTTGGAGGTGGATGCATCATTCGAGGATCATCCTATCAAGATTTTTTATCATAGTGAAAACGTTCTCTGTGGCCTGTATGTTCCTATGGTACGAGTTCTATAGCAGCACGTGTGAGTACACGATGAGAATTAGGGGAGGGTGGCCGATGTATGATTTAGTGGCCAGATTTGTTCGAGGACTCTTCTTCTACACCTCCTAGCTAGGGAAATTTGGAGACGAATTTATTTTAATGGGGGAAGTTTTTAAGAAACCATAACAACTTGTTAGTTATGGATTTTTCTTTTATGGTGTTCTTGAGAAATGGAGGAGAATCTGGAAATTTATGGAGTACACACCATGTACTGTGGAGTACATGCCACGTACCCGGTTGCCCCAGGTGATCGTGTACTAACCGTGTGACGGCCGAGTACTTGGCTGTGTGGGGTGACCTAAAAACCACCTAATGTGAGGTTCAATAAAGGCATATACACAATGTGTACTTTTAAAATAACCTCCATGTACTTTTCTTTTTATTTTATTAAATGGAATAGGGTCACGAGTAATTGGTTGAACCATCTTCTTCTCGACTCATCTCATCCAAGAACAACTGAAGCCGACGAATCTTCTCTGATCCCCCAACCCATCATCGGTGTTCTGAATCAATCATTATTGACTACATTGGAATCACCACAGTGAGATCTTCCTTATTATGGAGACTAATTCCTTGATTTCTCCTCTTTCATGATATATCCTTGGTTGAAAATTTTCATCGATTTTGTAGATCTACGTTATTCTAGGCCACTTCAATGATTGATGTCAAAGTATATCAATCATATAACACAAAGGTATGTAGTTTGTTCCTTTATGTAGTTATTCATTGAATTATATGTTCTTGTTTTCCCAATAACATAGTTTTGTGTATAGAGTGTTTTGGGATTTTAACCATTTTGATGCCTGCTCGGCATGTTTTCTTGAGTTGGGACTCTTTTTTGTGAGTAACATTATTTTTACATGTTATTGAGGTGGTTTCCCATGTTTTATTTGATATTGAACATTTTTTCATGTTTTTCCTTTTTGGAGGCTTTCTTTCAATGCCTGGTGTAGATAAGATGGAGTGATTTATTTAATGATGTGATATGATTTTTAGGTGTTTAGACACATAGTACTTTTAGGATTACATTGGATACTAAACATCATTTGTGAACAATTTCATTACATAGGACTTTAGGAAACTTATGTAGTTATACATTTGGAGGAATTTACATTTAGGGATTCCCTAGAGTTTCTGTTATTTTTTATCACATTGTGAGACCATAGGGGGGCTTGACATTGAGTGCTACCTCATAGTGTTAATAGCTACCATTGTGAGACCATATGTGGGGTTGATGTTGAGTGCTCCCTCAAGGTGTCTATTGTTACCATAATGAGACCACAAGGGGAATTGACATTGAGTGCTTCCTCATAGTGTCTGTAGTTATCTTCAAAAGACTATATGGGGAATTGAAAGTGAGTGATTCCTCAGAGTGTCTTTGTTTGCATGAGACCAAAGGGGTGTGAGATTTCCCAGGAGGTATTTGTATCCTTGTATACGTTGAACCAGAGGGGTTAGTCTATGACAAGTTACACATAGGGTTACATGAGTTCGATTGGTTGAACTAGAGTCGATAGGATGTGAGAACCTCCCAGAGGGTTTATTGTTTTTGTTTGGTTGGATAATTGATGAATGTAAATGAATTTAATTGAATCTGTATGACTATTAAATATTTAGTACTTTAATGTTGATTTCTTATATTTCTTATTTCCTCCCATATATATTCACTGATTATTAGGCCCAAATCATTGGGTTGTTTCCTACTGGGATTTGACTTACTCCCTGTTTTGGTCATCTTTTGAAAAAAAATAGTATATTGTTTTAGTTGTCAATAAAGGAAAGAAACCTTCTATTTTAGGTACATGATTTCCTTAGAGGTAGATAGAATTAAACTATGCAGAGGCTCAAAATGCTGATAAAGTTATTTACTTGTTTTTCTGGAACATTTTTTAGTACTATATTACAGCATTGTGACTTATTTAGCTACTTTCCATGATAATTGTGGCATGCATCATTATTGATATATATATATATACTACTGTTGTTTATTTACTTCAAGTCTTTCGCTGTTTATAGTTGCATGGTATTATTATTTCTTCTTCAATTGTATCTATTTCTTTTCACTGCATTACTCTTCCAATGAGGGAATAATTTCCCCAATATTTCACTCAAATCCCTCGCTACAAGTGGGAAGCCTCTAACGTTTTGGGAGATGCGTTTGATGCCATCTAACCATCCAAGTACGGGGCACATCTTGGATCCACCCATAACCTGGATGTTACAAATTAAATGGATTTTCATTGTCTATTTATAATGGCACATACACATTATAAATTGAAATTGACTCACATTTATTTATGAATGTCCCCCTTACTTTCAGTATCAATATGTAATAGGTCAAATATGATATTTTATTTGATGGATTACCCTTTCAAACATATAAATGTCCATAAGAATTATAAATTGAGATTTGTATTCATGAAATAATATCCAAATCCCTGTTCATGTAATCAGGGTTACATAGCATACATGAGTAAAAATTCACTATCTAAGATTACACAATTAGTCTATTGGGGAAACACTATTTATGATGATTATGAAATGTTTTTAAACCACTTTACCTTCCATAAATAGGAAATATGTAGCATAGTTACATATAAAAACCATGGATCACTCAACAACTATAGGTAACATAGCTAATGTAATAGATAAAATGCATAGATATGGCATGGAAAATTAATGGAATGTGAATAATTAAGTGACTTTGATGATGTATGTTTCAATGTTCCTCACCATAGTGAGCCAATGTAGAGTATTTATAATGCATCAAAATTACCAAAATTCATGAGCATTATATAATGATAAAAATAAATTGACTCTTATAAGTGAAATATGGAACGATAATTTCCCATACCAAAGAATATTGTTATTTACACCAAACATATGTTACCTACTCCCAGGCATAGTTTATGACTAATTTGGTACATGTTCCTAATATTCTATGTAAAAATAAAAAACAATATGAATGGAAAAGAAATTGGATCCCCTGAAACCACTTTGTGATGTTCTAGACCCCTATCACTCCAGAGTATACAAACATGGTTTTCTACATGGATTCAAGTGCACCTACCCATATGATGAAGGATATAGAGTAGAAATGAGGTCTTAGGGCGTGTATTTATATAAACTATGACATTCCATCAAAGTGGATCACAACATGTAAAAATTTAAATAAACAATCGAATCATAGTGATGATGAATATGGTTCTGGAATTAGTATAAACATCCATGAAATAAATAATCAACTCATGAGTTATAAATGTTATCATATACAAAGCATGATGTAATGTCTCTATAAAAATGGAAAACATGAAATCATGTAAGAATTTAGATAGTACCATTCATTATATACAAAATATTCAAAATTCTCAAAAACAATATGAGTATCATGTGCTATGGATCATCATTTTCTACCAAGATATCATTCAAAATTAAAAATTATATTGTCTAATGTGGGACTCTTCGTTTTTCCATACCTTTTATTATATAATATGATGGTTTACCAAATTTTCCCCAAATAGTGTGTGAGATAAATCTCAGTAGCCCACTACCAATGGGTTATAAAATAATCCATCCGGTGAATATAAATCATTGTGTATGTAAATCAAAAGCAAATCATTAAATATGTCCAAAAAACATACCTTATTTATCCTCAATTGGTGTCTCTGAAAATACATTACATTAATTATTTATGATCAATTTTTAAACAAGAAGAAGAATATGAAGTTGTCAACACAACGGTAAAATATGACTATAATAATAACATAGGATCTAAGTTGTAACCAAGGCATCCTTGACCACAGGGGTTGATCCATCACATAGTGGTAGCTCATGTGGTCTATTTATAAGGGTACGAATGTAATTCAATTAGGAATCCTAGGTCATTCCACTATATGATATTCTATCTGAGTTCATTGAGCACATCCTTAGTAATCCATGGTTAAGCATGATGGGGCCCAATGGGGGGAATGCATGGTATCGTGTGTCCTAAAACATCATGCTGAATCCAAGAAGTGTATCTGATTAATTATAATTTATAGAGTGAAAATAAATGGATCCAATTTCATCACACTATGAATACACTAATATAAAAACACCTTCTCCCAAGGAGGGTATCTACCTTGGAAAGCAGCACAGTGAATTGGAAGGGTGTTCCCTATGTTCACAATGAAGTTCCATGGGAATCCAATGATGGATCAAATTTGAGAATTCCTACAAATATGAAAAAAACTAATATCCAATGGCATTCTTATAAATTTATTATATCATAATTAATTTTAGTCCATGTAAAATTCATGCCAATTACAATTCATTACGTTCATTTCATCACCTTTTATCATTCATGAAATGACGAAATAAGAACATCATACCACTTATAAAATTAACATATGATTTAGCTTTCCCAAGTGATACTAATAATTTTATAATTTACATAACATTAAATAAATGTTAATTTATTTTGATGAAACACTTTCATTATCAAATTTCATTTCAAACTCACCCGAACAGTGCGTCAAATAATTACATAATTCTTAACTAAACGCATAACAGAGGATTAACCCAAAGTTGGTTGGTTGGTGTCGAGGTCACAACCTTAAATGATGTCAATTGATATAAAACGGGATCCCCTATATCGTATATATAGTTTAAATTGATGAATTTCAATTTTTAAGAGATGTTCCTGATGAATCTACTGTGCCCAAAACAGCCAACATTATAGAGGAAAAATTCATAGACCACCTTCCTTATCCATATAGTAGATAAATCATCAAGTATCAACCCTTATTTTGGGTTGGATCTAAATAAATTGGAACAATATATGAATTAAATTCAAATGGGTCATGTGTTCTCACTCCAAAATAGTGCAAAATATGGTGGATTATTCAAATAAAAGAATATAATGGATTGAAGCACTTACCGAGGGGGAACCAATGAGATGAACAGTGCTCGTATCGGAGGACGGATAGAGAGATAGTTTCAAAGCCTAACATAAGGTTTTTTGAAGACCTTCTAGGCAAGAATTTATGATGTTAAAGAAAACAATAGAGGGTATTATTGAGGAAACATAAAGGGGTTATTCCCTTTTAAATAAACTGACGACATTTACATAGTGTGAAAATTCATTAAATTTGAAGTAATGATCAGGTCTTTCCCTTTTGAGGAAAATCCAATACATGTCATGAATTGGCTTTTCCAGACCTATTAACATCATGTGTTGAATATACATTTTGTATTCTAGTTATATTTCATTTATTTTTATTTTAGCCGTCATCTATCCCCCTACTATCCTCTTCTTAAGAAACAGAAATAAGCTAAAATTATTGGATTCAATTTCTACAATAAGAAAATTACTACAAAAAGCGTATAACTAGAGATTAAAGGGATATTTACCTGATTTGACAAATCATGATCCATCACAGGTTCTGGGTGGTCATCATAATTGATACATATTCACATTAAGTTCTCACTTGGTGATCTTGTGTATTTGGGATCACGAGGATGGACCGTCGAATGCGAACACAACATGTTTTGGGTTCCATTGGTTGTTATTATATATGAAGATGCGTATTAGTCTCCTAACATGAGAACATTTTAAATCTGTTCCATTTGATAGCATACATTGATGAATGGAATATATTTACATTTAAGTCTTGTTGAGGTAGACCATGTTGGTTGTGTCTTTTGAGGTATTACATTGGTTGAATTATCAAGATAGAATTTTTCACTTTCATGTTGAGGAACACATATCACGTGGGACCGAATTGACCAATATAGTATTACTTTAATCAAATTCATGGCCATGTTACAACATGTAATTCCATCTAGTAAGGTCATCAAAAATATAAAGCATCATAAGGATGATGATGCAAGTTAAAATCATTTTTTATAAGATATCATGATATAAATAGATTGTATTACATAAGAACATTTTCATATGATGTAGTTATACATATGGAATTCCTTAAATTCATAAGGTCTAGGATAGGATGATACGCATCACTCTTGGAATGTGGTTTAGACTCACTACTATTGATATATATACCTTGAAAATCACACACTAATTGCATCCACATGATCCACCTATTCAGATGAATATGATTTTATGATGTACTTGGACACATATTTGGTGTTTGGTGAATGTCCAAGTGTGATCAATATCTATTAAAAATATCAAAATTATATTATTCATGTTTATAATAATTATGATTGAATTTATTTCACAATGTGTTCAAATGTTTTTTAATCATAAAATTGGATATGTGAAAATATAATTTTTTGAATGAACATAATGTGTTCAAGGTTACATAAATTATTTATGGAGATTACAGGCTATGTTAATGGTATTTATTTTATCATATAACATGTTAATGTATTAAAAGTGAGATAAATATATTTTTTATGTTTATTATAAGTTCATTAATTCGTAAGTGCCCTGAAATATATCATATAATAGTTATTACATTCCAGGGACCAAAGTGAAATATTCAAAACTGTAAAATACATAAAAAACATCATTTTATCGAATTTAATTGTATAACACATCATTTGGGCTAATTTATAGATATAAGATATCTTATACTCTCCTCTCAAAATCTTAGATAGATATTCTGATGAATGAACAATGTCGAATCAATTCCAAATTCTTGATCGAGCTCGAGTTCTTCACATGATTGGAGGGATGTTATAAAACCTTTGATTTACTATACTAACACACAGTAAATTTATATCAACAATATATGAGTTGTGTCACACATGTATAAAATCTAAATTACACCCATCTAGATGTCTTAAACTATAACATGCTGATAGTAAGAGAATCAAACTAGTTATTTCAAATGAACAAGGTGTCATTTACACATTAATTCAATATCATTTTTAATTCTTAAATTGAATCCCACATGATCCATCATGATATACATTCACAGAATTTTTTGAATTCGGTTTTTTTGAAATGAATCTAAATAAAAAAATTTAAGTTGTGTTTTTTCCTACCACAAATTTCCCCTGGTTCCATAAATCTTTATTTGAACGAAGGTGTAATAAATAATTCAATAAAAAATAAATATTTACTAAATTTTATATTATGTAAATAGTTTTTTAAATTTCTTTAATACAACTAACAATTCATCGATCTGAGATGGTACGAAAAAGTTATGGGTGATCGAATATCGATTGTTTTTTATATGTTTTGATGGAAATCCATACATGCATTCATATATATATATAATGTAATTTTTTGGTGGGTGGAGCTTGGTGTGTGTTACATGCTAATGGTTTATTAAATTCAAAACATAAAAGTAAAAAATGGGTTTTATATATTATAATATTTATATGATATATATATATATATATTTAAAATATTTATATGATATATATATATATATATATAAGATGACATATCATTTCTCCATTATAGGTGGGAATGAAGTGGAACACTTTTTCCACCCCATTTATTAGGGCAGACCATGTATATATATATATATTATATATAATTGTATATATATATATATGTATATATTTTGCATATATAGATGATTGGAACCCCAAATTCTTCTGCATGAAGCAACCTATATCATTTCAAACCCATCTAGTGGTGATTCAGCTAATCTAACATTCCAACCCCATCAAAAGCCCTAAATTTATATCTGGGATCTAATTTAGTCTCAAATGGTCCCAAAATATTAGGTAAATTTTATAGAAATTTAACTTAATTATCTGGGGATTAATAAAATTATTTTTAGTGATATGGGACATATGAATAATTATTTAAAATTACTTTAACTCCAGATAAAGAATTCAATATACTGTTGAATTGATTTTTAGAAAATTCAAATTTTAATATAAAATAATATTAATTTTTGACTGATCATGAGCTGAGATCAACCCATGGATGTTTTGTTTATTTGTTTATTTAATTTAATTATTTTATTTATAGTTTTAAAATATAATAATTCTTCATTATTTCGAAATTTTTTATCACTCTCCATCTTTAATTATTATAAGTAAATTGTAATAAATATTTAAGTAATCAAATGTATTCACGCACCTTGATTACATATAACCTTTGTGTAAGTATACATTGTAAGGATCATAGGAGTTTGTGACAAAGTGGTTTGAGTTGAGTGTCAGTGTAAACAAAGAATGTGATGTGAACATGAGTTGTGGGAACTACAATTCACGTCATGTAATGAATTAAGTAAATATCCAATGGTATCAGTTAATCCATTATTCACTTAAGGGATTAAAAAATAAATCAATGAGACATGATAGCATCGTATAATAATAAACATGTATGCATTGATAACATTGACATGTGTGGTGAATGGTTTCTATTTAATGAATGGTAATTTTGTGAGCACAATAACATTGAAAATAATGTTATATAGAAAATTATTTAATTATCCAATCAATAAATCCCTCAATGAAAATATTAATTCACTAAATTCCTTCCATTGCATGATCTTGGTTACAAAAAAGTGTTTGAGGTTATTTTCAACACTATTTTATGGTTCCTCTTACTACAAAGGAGATATTATGTGAGTTTTGGATTGAATTATTTATATTATATAACAAAAAAGTAGCCATATTTTTCTTGTAGTAAATTTTAATTAAAAGCATTGAGCAATGAAAAGTAAATTTTTATAGGATATGGGACTCCACACAATAGATCAATGAGAAATGAGTTACTTTATTTGGCTAGAAATTTTTTTACCATAGATTCTAAAAGTACTGTAAATTCCCTATATCTAGTTATAAGTGGAGGTTTAAGGATCATTTCAAATACACTACTCAATTTTCTAAATATTATAAATCAAGTAGTTGAGGTCTACTAGGATTTGTTAAAATAGTGTGAGACATTTAAAATTAAGGATGCGAATATTTATACTGGTAATCAAGATAATGTAATAATATGAAATGATTATTTGTTTTAGATCAAATTGAATCCTACACCAATTCAAATTCATAGTGATCGATATTGGATAAATTAAATATCAAGATAGATCATATCTTCTATGAGTGGTATAGGTGCTTGCGCATAGTAATATGCCTATAGAGGAATCTCAATGTGATAGAATCCTCACTTACTGATGACCCCCCTTGGGGTATGAGAATGGTGGATTTAGATAAATACAATAATTATATGGTTTATTCACATAATTTTTACATATTCCATGTTGTCATCTATCTCAAATTAGATTCATAAAATTCATGTGGGTGAATATTCTCCCAAAATATTATCTTATCTCAATGATTAATTCCATGATAGATTAATGAAAAGAAGTTATGAGATATCAGGTCCACTATATAGATACAGGATAGATGAAGAGAATCAATAATGACCTTATGTACTCTTGATGATCAAGTAATTTTAAAAATTGTATACCCTTGGGTTCAAACTAAACCAAGAACTAGAATATAATCTCATTCTTGACTCTTTACCGCATAGCTTCTCAACAATAATTATGGACTATAATCTGAAAAATATGAATAATACACTCCAAACTTTTTTTTGTATTTAGTTCAACAAGAACATAATAATATGAAAATTTTCAAATATTTGCGCCTTTTGGTGAAGAAGACGAGTAATGGGAAGGATAATGTTTTAAGTGATAATTATGTCAAAAACACTGATGAACATCCCTTCAAATAAGAAAAAAAATATAGGATGAGTGAAATGATAAGGAGGTAGTCAATTTTTCATGTTGCAAGAATGGTCATTGGATGAATAATTTCACACTTGGTAATAAGAAGTAAGTTGATGATTCTAATTCAGGTATTTTTATCATTGAATACAATGTATCTATTACTAAAATTTGGTTGTTATATAATGGATTTGGCCCATACATTTATATTAAAATAAAGGAACCAACTAAATTATTGAAAACTAGAAAGGGTGAAGTAGATCTCCAAGAATCAAATGATATGAGACATGTTTTAGTAGAAATGGTAGGTAATCATATTACATTGACTATTGCAATGGTTATTATATTAAATAATTGTTATTATGTACCATCTATTACTAGAAACAAAATATAATGGTCATGTTTACACGCTATGGGATTTTATTTCTTGTTGGGAAATAAATGTTGTTATATTTATAAGGATAAAATATGTTATGGGATGGAACATCTTGAAAATGGATTATATATACCTGAACAAGATAATATAGTTTGGGGAATCAATGAAAAATCCATGAAAATTGACTCATATATTACCCACCTATGGAACTTCAGTCATGGTCATATAATTGAGAAAGCTTTGACAAAACTAAATCAATGATGGGTATTTATGTTTCATTTATTTAAAACCCATGGTTTTTTATCATTATTTTTTACATGGTAGAATTTCCAGATATCCAATTAATGGTAATGGAGAAATGGATAAAATAACCATAGGAATTTTTTCATATTGTTGTATGTGGCCCATTTCCAGTAGAGGAAAGTGTTGTTTTTCTCTTACCTCATTACACATACCAATAACTATAGTAGATATGCATATATCTACTAAATGATGTAAAATTTATACTCTATTAGTATGTTAAAAATATCATAATTATTTCAAGAATCAACTAGGTAGGAATAATAACAAAATCTACATAGACTATTGAGGAAAATATCTATCCAATCATTCGTCAATCATTTAGAGTGGGGGATACTTTCCCAATATGCTCCTCCCTATACACCATAGTGGAATGATGTTAGGGAAAGGTGGAATCTTACCCTTCATAACATGGTCAGATCTATGATGAGACATGAAACTCAACCATTATCATTTTTGGGTCATTCGCATTAGACTGTGACATATGCACTAAACAGAGTACCAAATAATGTAGAATACGAGATTTCATTTGAGTAATGGAATAAAAATAATCATGGTCTATCAAATGTATGTGTTTGTGGATGGGAGGATTTTTTAAATACTATACCTATTGATAAATTAGATTCTCAGAGCATGGAGGGAATATTTATGGGTTATCCTAATATGAATAAAGTATATTATCTATATAATCATTCGGATATAAAGGTGATTATAGAATAAAATAATATATTTCTAGAAATCAAAAACATTTCTAATAGAAATAGTATGAGAATGATTGAATTCATACAAATTGATTCTCTTGATGCACTAGAGTTGTTATTGGAATAATCTTTACAAGAGACACTTGTATAGAAATATGTTCTAGAGACATAGTTAATAATTATGCCTAATATGGTGGTTATAGAAACCTAGAGATATGGTTTCTGAATCACCTAGTTAGGTGAAAAATAACTCCTATTGAATGTTCATCCTCTAACCTAAGAGAAATAAGTAGATTTCAATGAGGATAATCAATGGAAATAATATGTGCATTCAAAAATGGAGTCCATATACCAAAATCAAATTTGGATTTTGTAGACCCACTAGGTAATGAAAAACCTATTTGGTGTAACTGGGTATTGAAAACAAAATCTGTACATGGATGTTTAAGTAATCACCTATAAATAACTACCAGTAGTGAAGGGTTTCATGAAATTTCATGGAATTTACTATGATAAAACCTTCTCACCTGGCACTGTGATAAAACACATAGAATATTTCTTTCAATAAGAGCCTTCCATGATAAGAAACATTGAAAATGGATCTCAAAACTACTTTTAAAAATTTCAATATAGTTGGATATGTCAATATAAAATAACCCAATGAATTTATTATGTCCAGGAGTGACAATAATTTATGCAAGATGGAAAGATTCATTTTTGGATTAAAGAAGGCATGAAGATCATGTAATGTTACTTTTTATGAGTCCATAAAAGAAAATTTTAATAAATAATGAAATAGAACCATGTGTCTATAAAAAGGATAGTGGGTGTTGAATTTTTTTCGTATTATTATATGTTTATGACATATTGTTAATGGAAAATTATGTGAATGAATTATAGTTAGTGAATACATGGATAAAGGAATGATTCTCTATTAAGGAATTTTTTAAATAATTCTATATTTGAGGTATAAAGATCGATAGAGATTGATCTCAGAGGATACGTTGGTAAGTTAATGTAAATATATTGATAAGGTAATCAAAAGGTGTAAAATGAGATAATACAATAGATGATTACTTCTAGTTCCATTAATCTCTACAAGAATATGTGTCCAAAAAATAGATGGATGTTGAAATAGTTAGTTCAATACCATATTATTTATTTATTGGATCTATGATGTATTTCATGATACGTACTAGATTTTATTTTTCCTGTAAAATAATCATTGTGGGATGATATCAAGACAAATGGGGGACCATCATTGTGATGATTTAAAATAATCCTGAAGTACACTAGATATATAAAAGATATATAATTAGTGTATAAAAGAGATGAGGATCTAGTGTTGCTGGGATAAACTAATGCATGATTCCAGATAGATCATGATGATCTAAAATAATAATCAGGATATGTTTTTTTCTCAAATGGAGGTGCAGTGAGACAGATTATCTCAATAAATTCCTTGGTTGTCGATTATATGTAAGAATTCAAGTATATAGTGGATTCTGATGCAGCTAAGGAAGTATTTTAGATATACACCATTAATTCCAATCTTAGATTTGGACCTATTAGTGCATACCCTATTATAGTATACTATGATAATACTATAGAAGTTGTTCGTTCCCAGGAGCCGATGTCCTAGTAGAGGACATACCAGATACTTAAGAAGTTTTATCTCCTGACTGATTTTTCTCAGATATGTTAAGTTTCAATTATAATCGTATAAATATAAGATAACATTATTATCCCCCCAATTAAATCTTTATCTCGTATAAATAAAGATACACAAGTGAGATATAGCTAGTTTATAATAGTTAATAGTTGACTCTAGTACAAGATGGATTGTTATGTGTCGATTAACTAGAGAAAACTCCTTTATGAAATTTGAATACCATTACATGTATATATATTGATATATAGATGTGTTTATTCAGATCATAATAGTTTTGGTACTTCTACATAGAATATTTATATGGATAAGTCCTTAGATTACATGTCATATCAAATTTTTATAGTAGTTCCCAATTATAAAGAAAAGCATTAGATACATTGATTGTGATATTAAATTGATGTCCTATTGTATAGATACCAAATTATGATATAAGATTGATGATTTATGACTACCATGTGAGGGGGTCATAAGTATTGAGACATATTCTCCTGAATTTCACACATGGAGAACGTGACTAGATGATATCATGAAGATTTACCTTCCAATATGAACACTAGAAGTTTCAGGTGTAATTAATTTTTCCCAAATAAGAATAGGTGTATTGGTCACCTTAATCGAGATTGTTTCCAATGTGTACTATTTGTTCACATTAATTGATACAATCTAAAATCTATGATGTTGATGTTGTTGTGAGGTATCATTTGTTATGTTTGTCTTTGATGGTATGGATTTTGTTCAATAATAAATATAGAAACATCCACATCAATGTTTCTGAAGATATATCTCATGGGCCCAATATGACCAAGATGGTGATACATTCTTTAAATACATGTCCATAGTTAAAGAAGGTATGTCCATATTGTAAGGTCAAAAAATATATAAATGATCAAATGGAGGTGACACAGGGGTTCATCCTTCTTCTGAAGATATCGTGATGTAAATATATTATATTACATTGAATGTGTTAATATGAGGTTGTCATAGATATGAAATTCATTATCTCATTAGAGGATATCATGGGTTTCAAGACTCCACTTTTGGTTTGTAGGTTTGAATCACAGCTATCAAGATAAAGACCAAAAGGGTCACACACTAATTTTATCCACAAGTTCTACCTATTTGGATGAATATGACTTTAGAACTAAGTGATCCCCATGTGTTGGGGAAGTTGAACAACTGTGTGAGTTTGATCACTACTAAAAATACCTCAATTATATTATTAAATTCAAGAATAATGGATATTGAGTTTTATTCACAAGTATTTAACAAATTGTTTGATCATAAAAGTGAATACAAGAAAATATTACTTTTAAAATTAACAAAACAAGTCCACGGTTAGTTAAATTATTTTATGGTATTATGACCGATGTAGTGGTTCATATTTTCTAATGTAACATATTAATTTTTTATAAGTGAGTGATAAAATATTATTGACATTTTTGAAATGTTTGTTAATTCATAAGTGTTCAAAAATATCTGAAAGGAAGGTTATTACTTTCCAGGGACCAAATATCAATTTTGTAATGTACAACCATGGGAAAAAATATAATTTTTTCATCTTAATATGGGAGTTCAATAATTTTTATAAATATAGATATAGAATATACCCTCTATTCTCATATCAAGCTCATACAAATATATTCCAAAGAAAAACAAGGTCTGGGTAATTCCATCTTCTAAATTTAGTCTACATACATCATTTGATCAAATGTACATCTTAATGATCTTCCATTTCCCATGATATCACCTGATAATGGTATATCACAATCAATGAGTTTTGGTGAACATGTGGTGGATCTAGATGGTGCCTATCCTAGAACCTTTGGTCCAAGAAACACCAATGATTAGTGAATAAGACTTGAAATATCAAATGAACAATGTATCATTTACAATTTCATTTGATTTTATTTTTTATGATTAATTTGAATTGAACGTGATCTTTTAAGAAATTTAGGAATGTGCTTTTTTTGGATTCAGTGATTTTAACATGAATCAAACACCCAAATTTTAAATTATGTGTGTTTCTCAATCTTTTGTTGCACCCCATGTTCCTCCATCATATACCCCATATTGATGAATTTATTTATCAATTATAAGGATATCAATACTTTTATAAGAATTTACATTTATTTGGGTATCACAAATTTATGGTTAAAAATGATGGTATATCCATGAATACGATTAGTGTGAGGTATGGTTATTATGAATTTATAGTGATTTCATTTAGACATTTTAATTCTCATATTAATTTCCATGGTTTAATAAAGAGAGTATTTAGAGGATACATGAACCATTTTTTTCAAGTATTTATATATGATATCCTTATATATTTGAATAATAATAATGTGAATTAAGATTATTTCAGAATTGTGTTTAGGTCCCTAATGATGGATTAGTTTTATGAAAAATTTACCATGTGTGAATTTTGTCACCATAATGTTTTATTCATGGGTATGTTATCTAATAATAGGGAATTTTAGTGGATCCTTAAATAAGTAATGGAAAATTGACATAAAAAATCCACAATTATTGAGATTCATAGTTTTATTTGGTTTTATGGATATCATCATTTCATTATGAGAGAATTAGTATGGTTGTCTAATTACCTCACAATTTTTACTGAGAGTGGGGTAATGTTATTATGTATAGATGAATGGGAAGATTGTTTTGGGGAACTGAAGATAATTTTGGCTAGTGAGCTTCATTTCCTACTACCCTATACTGTAGAATGTGTTGTGATCAATAATGATGTGTTATAGAATTTAATGGGATTATTCCTCATATATAAAAATATAGTGATAGAATATACCTCAAGCTAATTGAAAATAAATTTTTTAAATGACCATAATCATTATTTGTAGTTAGATATGGTAATTTTTGAATTGAATATAGAGATACCTTGTATTTATTGTGAAAGGTGCGACATATTTTCAAATCATAATATATTAATTTATTTATTCACATGGAAGGAGATGAATATATGTTTTAGAGGAAGATTAAAGTTGATTTAAGATTATTATTGGTCAATACATTTCTACCCTGGGAATGAAAATAATTTGGAAGATTCTCATACTCAAAAAATCATGTAATATTTTCTATAATTAGAGTTCAAATAGATTTATTACTCATGGATTTTTAGAATATTGAACATGAAATCCGGAGTAATGTTGATAGATCATATCTATATCTAATGAAATTTCAATCATATATCTATGTGATGATTAAAGAATCGTGGAGGGATGATATATAACTACATAATAAATTGAGGAGTCTTCCTAAGATCAACAATGATAGATATGGGATGATAAGGTTTATGAATATATTTTGTGTCTCATAAATACATGAATATAATATGGAACTATTAGATAAATCTCATAGATCATAATTATTAATAAATCATTGAATTATAAAGATATATAGTGATATGAAAGAGTATTCCTGGTAGGGCCAGATGAAAAGGGATATTAAGAAGTATGTCACTACTACAAATATGGCTTATAATAGCACTAAAAATGTACGTTAATAGCGCTAAAAAAGCAATGTTAATCTCGGTGAAGATAAAGGGGGGTCCCCTTTATCAGTGCTAAAAATAGCGCTGATAAAGGGGGACTTTTATCAGAGCTAAAAAAAGCACTGATAAAAGTGCCTCTTTATCAACGTTAAGTGAGCGCTGATAAAGGGAGTATTTATCAGCGCTATTTTCAGCACTGATAAATATATAATATATCGGCGCTATTTTGAGCGCTGATAAAAACTACCTTTATCAGTTCTCAAAATAGCGCTGATATATTATCCATTTATCAGCGCTTAACTAGCTCTGATAATGGCCAAAGATCATATCCAAATCCAGAACCTGCACAAAACCTACCCAGTACCTGCACACATTACAGCACCTGCACAGTCCAAACAAAACCTGCACACAGCACACACAGCACCCACACACAAATCACATAAGAACAAAAAATGATACATACATTTACTTGAAATCATGAATACAAAACAAGACA
Organism: Viscum album; assembly: GCA_963277665.1. NCBI lineage: Eukaryota > Viridiplantae > Streptophyta > Magnoliopsida > Santalales > Viscaceae > Viscum > Viscum album. Next base: position 1,489,228,571 of record OY728129.1, read on the forward strand.
CTTCTATATACATTTCAAACAATGTTTAATTTGGTTACAATTACATTTCTCCAACAAACAGTTAAAAAACAATGATGTTCCATCGTTTTTGCATCAATCCGCTCTAAAAAATTGTCGTCCATGGCGGCGGTTTCGGAAAAAAGCATTCGAACTGAGGAAAAAGATTTCACCTACATAATAAAACAAATATTATGTTAGTAATACAATAATGAAATAAATAATGGGGTTGCTAAATGGAATTATACTAGTGAGGCACAATACATAAAATAACCAATTATACTAGTGAGTAACAAAACATAAAACAAATATTATGTCCCCCCATTCCATAAAAAATAAGCACCCCTACCCCCTTCCCTAGCACACCCCCGAGCACACCCCCTACCCATGCACACTCCCTGCCCCCTGAACACCCCTGCCCCCTTCCCCAGCACACCCCTTCCCACTGCACTTCCCCCCTGCCCATTGCACACCCCCATCCCACCCCCTATATATTTCAAAAGAACCCAGCATACCCCCTGCCCCTTCCCCCTACCACTTTGCCCCCTTCCCCCTCCCCCAAAAAACCACCCCTGCCCTCTCACCCGGTCCCCTTAACATCATAAAGAAAATACGTTTTATGGAAATTGTGCTCAATTTAGATTATACACATCATATATATCAACACATTCTCATGTACTTTCATTCAATGTAAATGCACATATATAAAATCTCTACATCTCATAAGAAAACCCTCTTTAAAATTTACAAACACATTAAATCCATTTGAAAACACCCATCACACAACTTTCTCATTTATTCAAACACATTTAAAAGACTTAATCCTGAAAATCCGCAAGAAATATAACTTCATTCATTTTAAAAGTAACTTTCATGTCTATACACACCCCAAATTCCTTTGATAATACATTTTTAACCACACAAACATTTCATATAGTACACTTAGCAAGCAAATACTGGATAATAAAATCATCAAATTATGTAAAAGCATGGAATCACCTACCTAAAGAGTGTAATCTTCCGAAATCTGCAAGAAAACATAAAACCACACCTCCACAATACCTTAATAAGGACTGATTAAACATTAATATTGAATATATTAATGTAAACTCAAGTTTAACTTGTGTTATTCCATGATTTTAATATCCCACAAGGATAGAGGGTCATGATTTAATGTCTTACAGAGATGTAAGACCTGGGTTGATCAAAACACTTATAAAGGTGGATTAGGTAGGTACATCTCTAGGAGGGAGCACCTGGAATGTTTACCTGATAGATGGATCAGAACGCCTAATGAGGTCTGACCCAAGTGTGGTGCATCCCATAAAGGTAAAGTTTCTCATTTTGAAGAATTATTTGGATGCCACTAAGGGAAATAAAATAGGGAAAATTAGCAAAAGTGTACCCCGGTGAGGGGGTCACCATGGTTTACCATTTGTTGGGATTTAACCTCATAGAGGCTTCCTACGTACCCTATTAAGAATACAAGTATCAAACCCCATATATTTAAAAGAGGTATGTTGTGGTTATTACCCATGGTTAGCTTCCCTTCACACAAGGAATACTCTTGGTTGGATGAGTATGGGTCTTTTGGGGCTTATGCGTTGTCAGATTCTCAGGTTCTTCCAAGAGTAGCAATGGGCTGAATGGGACATACGTGCTAAGATGGACCATGTGAATGGTGTGATCCTTGTAAAGAAGCATGAGGCACAGAAAACACGTAGAGCTGTCTGTAAACATTATTTATGGTGTCCATGTGGATTATCAGACTCCCCATACCTTCCACAAACACCTAAAAACATCACGAGGACCAGATTCTACATGATGGTGCATCACAGGGTTGATTATTTTGATGATGTACTAGTCGTTTGAGCTTGGGTTTCATCTCAACCAGCCTTTCCCTTACTTGAATTATCCTGGGACTCATATTTTGGTTCCATAAAATCCCTCAACGTTACTTATTATCTCATGCATCTACCTAGAAATAATTTTTCAAGTCAAACAACAACACATGTGCTCAAATACAAGTTCAAACAAACGAGATACAAAAAATGGATTTTGTTGAACCTCGGTGGTTTCGTTGTTCACCCCATACGCACTGCACACCATCATTCCTTACTTCATTATTGATTTGTTCAAAGATCAATAATATGAATCCAGGGATAGAAAACATTGAGTAATAAATTAATATTTCAATACATCAGAGCATTCTAAATTCACCAAAGAATGTTGGAGGATAATCAATGATCATATATAGATAACATAAGTGGTAGGAATTCACCTTCATCCTATTTGTGTACAATCTTCTATCAGGTATGTTGCCCATTCGTTTCTAAACACATGTATATCATCTTCTGAATATGAGTTTTTGCGACAGTCATGGTAGTTCTGAAAAAATATAAATACACAAAGGATTAATAAATATTTTAAATGAACTCGTAATTATTTTCAAAAATACCTCATCAGGGATGCTAGTTTGTTGATGAAATACGATGTCTTTCATAAATTTACAAACATAATAACCACAGTCCTTTCTGTTTGTTTGTTTTGGACACTACAGAAACATTGAAAACAATAAGTAATTTTTTTTATATGTGTTTGGATAGTGAAATGTTATTATATATACCCAGATACTTTTCCAGTTTTAGATCTGGTAGGTGTGCTTATCCTTATGCCCTGGATTCATTCCATGCATTAGACGATATTGATGCACCGCCCTATTATAACAGAATACTAATTAAAAGATAAAATAAATTATATAAGTAGATTTTTAGTTTTAAAATGTTGGATCTAGTGTATTACAAATTAACAAACGCCATCATGCGTGGTCGGTTTGTTGGATATCCATGCGTTGAATTCAGAACATAAATCTTTGGAATATCCAAATTGACTGCAATCAGCATCCAATGCTCCCTAAAAATACAAAAAGGAATAAGTAAAGAATGAAATGAAAATATAGTTGATATGATTAAGTTGTAGAGTTTTACCCCTGCATCGTTGGTATTAAAAAGAGTCTGTCATTCGTAATTTTGTTTTCAAATGATTTGAGAAGGGATGACATTATTACCGCCTCTTTAACAGAATCTATTTCGTCTTTTGAAGATGTGGTGTGAGGACTAACGAGTCCAAATTTTTTTCATGGGGAAATCCCTTCAATTTTTTTTCATATATACGTATACGACAAATATAAAATGTATTTAGTCAAAATTATCGGAGTATATCAGCTTTTGTAAAATGAAATCATGAAAACTTACCTCATGTATACATTTACAACTGAGGCGCCTAGCCATTCATACTTGAGGAGTTTATTTACATTTTCAGCACTAATGAAATCTGATATCTATTCTCCATACATATCTTTTTCGAAAGCAACTATGTGAGTACTGCCGTCTTTAAACTTTGTATCCACATGAGCATGCAATGATATTAACTGTGGATATAGAACGGGCGGGTGAAGGTGCTCTCAGTAGGCCGTTTCAATCGGTTGGTTGATCCTTGAGATAGTTTTGAACTGATATTTCATTTCACCCCACAGTCTTTGTCATTCTGTAATAACAGTCATCGGTTCAGACCTTTTTTCATTAAATGTTAATGGTCCATCTTGAAAAATAAATAAGAAATTAATACCTGTTTGTCGACATGTTTTTTTACAAGATCTGTCGGCCATGCGATGAATTCTCCAACATCTTGTTCAACCGTATAAATGTAGTCATCATCATTTGGAATAGGTAGCTCAGTACTCGGCTCATTAGCTACGTTAATTGACACTCAAAGATGATCTTTTGGAAGTTGTCTGTTGTGTAGCATGTAGTTTTGCGTATTGAACACTGCGGCCCTCGCTACAAGGTGACAGGTGGGAGTTGATAAATATAAATCACAGTCATTTTCACCCTATGGAATATTAGTACAGGAAAGGTATCGGTGTCTATGTAAATCACATTTCACAGAAACAATTATTAAAACATTGATTACCTCATCTAAGTATGGTTTTTTAGGAGAATGGCTCACCTAAAAGATGGTGGGGGTGGGGAGAGATGGACACACATGGGTTGTTGTTGAGTTGTTTCTTCTCTTTGCCTCTCCACGTCAATTTTGAAATCATCTCTATCTGGTATTGTAATTCTTTTTGAAAAATAGATAATTGTTCTTGAAGCTTTTCCATTTTTTCATTTTGATCCTCCTTTTTTTGAAAATATGTTCGGGGTGTCACCCCAAAACCCGCACCTCTGACGCGGTCATACTTTTCTGGTTGCTTTAAGGCTGCTGAAAGTATGTCCGCATATGGTGCGGTTGTTGTTGATTCTTGTGACTATTTCAGATAAAAAATATAGAAAAATAAGTAGTTATTGTAATGTAATAGTGATTTAAAGCAACTGAAATTTATATTATGTCATACTTACACATGATTCCCACACTTTTTGTGTGTTTTCATCTATCAATGTCCCCTATTTATTTACACGAGCCTCCTTCCTAGCACATGGCATGGGATGGATATGGATTTCGATTTCGATTCATCAATCCGCATATAAATAGAGAAATATGGTTATGGTGTTGTTTTATGTCACATACTAGTAGTAGGGTAGATTTAAAAGACGTACCAATTTTTTCTCAAGTTCAGCGTACCCCATCCTTACTTTACGTTAAGGGTACGCTGGTTCTATTGCACGTTTTTTATTTTCAGCACTCAATAGCTATTTCATAAATAAAAAACGGTCAATCAGTGTGATGAATAAAAGAAAATGTCAAACATCTTATTACCCCACACAATGTACCTGAAAAGTATGCTCCCCACGACGGTTGCTAAACGCATCCCACGCTCCTTGGGATATCAAGTGTGCGTAAAGAGGAGGTGGGTGCAGCTTGATTTTCCCTTATGCATCTTTAAGTTGATATTTAGTTAAAATTGTGCGGAAACCTCTATGAATCCTTCCTGCAACTCTTAATACATATTCCTTGTGGGAGACATCTACTAGAAATGCACTCTGCAATGGATGATGAAGAGTAAGTCAATGTTTTGGTATTTTATTATATTTTAATAATTTAAAAAAATTATATCATAATGTTACCATAAACCCTTCTCACATTAGTGTCTTCATCCTGGTGACAACATGGTGCCACGACTATACATCAATGGGCACGCGTTTCCGAGTGACGATTCCAATATAGCTACTAAAGATGGCTTTTTTGGGGTTAACATGTTGGTCTCGCTTATTCCATCCCACCTCAAATTTGATGCCTTTTGATTTTGCCTTAAGGATTTTGGCTAACACGGTTAAACTACGACGCTCTTGTTTTTTTTTGTGCTTTTAGGGTTTCATTTCCTACCATTTCCTCAGAAGGAGCATCAATATCTTCCCCAGGAGCGCTATCATCGGCAATGGGACTAGCAGCAACAGGTTGAGAAACCTGTTGTGCCTCAGCACTGGGTCCAACAACAACAGGTTGAGAAACCTGTTCTTGCTCTGCACTAGGACCACCAGCATTTGGTTGAGAAACCTGTTGTTGCTCTGCAGTGGGACCACCAGCAACTAGATGAGATACCTTTTATGCCTCGGGATTGGGTGCATCTGCAGGTTCAAATGTCATTATCTGCAGAAGTGGTTTAATATTTAATTTAGATTACATAAAAATGGAAGCGAAAAGATAATAACATAACATAAGACAATGTATGTTACAATAAACAAATAACCTGATTGTTGTACTCTCTTTTGTTTTCTATAAAGGCTAAAGTGATTTGACTCCTCTATCGACTGTGTAAATTCCTTCATTGTGGTCTCCTATGACATACAAAACACCATCTACATTTGGACCACTGCGAAATGATTGTGAAGTCCCTATAAAAGGGTCAACCTCCTTTGAACTTTCATCTGACCCTTCAGTTGTTTTGGTCGATAATAGAACAATTGACCCAATTCGTTTTGCGGGGTCTGGAACATAAAATACTTGTACTGCCTGTGCTGCCATTATAAATGGTTCGTCTTTCTCCCCTTCCTTACTGAAATCAACATTCATGAATCCTAATTCATTTATTTTAACAGCAGTCCTATTATCAACCCACGTGAATTGAAAAATCGACACTTTGAATTTCGTATAATCCAACTCCCATATTCGTTTGATGATGCCAAAGTATGACATATTCCCATAAATTGGATTTTTTTTCTTAGCACTGGAAACATGCATCTCCTCAGCCACAGGTGTAACCCCACTATTCTACATGGTACTGTCTTCATCATGTTCATTAGTATAGAATGTATAACTGTTAACTGCATAAGCATTGTAAGATAATACGTACACACTTGCTCCTTCGGCCAGCCATCGAAGTCATTCGGAAATTGAATCTGGATTTTCATCTAAATGCTTAAAAATATGGTCTTGAAACCATCCTATAAACTGTCGATTATGTGAATCTGATATCCATTTTTCAGCCCTAGAAGGATTCAAATGCATAATAATTTCTTTGTGGGGTTGAACATATGGGTCAACGTCGAAACTGTTATGAAAAACGTAAAGGTGGGCCTGCTCCCGATCTGTAATATTGATTGTGACAACCTCTCCTCTAGAAATTCCTTCACCCTCAAGCCACTCAGTGGTACGAGATTTCGGTAGGCCAACGATTTCCACACCAGAAAAGTATTCAGTACAAAATTCAACAGCTTCCTCAACAATATATTTCCCCGCAATACAACCCTCTGGCCGACTTCGGTTTTTGACATACCCTTTCAAAATCATCATATACCGTTCAATGGGGTACATCCATCTATAATGTAAAGGACCACATATTCGAATCTCTCTCACTAAATAAACCATCAAATGAACCATCATATCAAAAAATGTCGGGGGGAAGAACATTTCCAATTCTCATTATATGACGGAAATTTCTCTTTCCATAGTTTCCAATTTTGGAAGGTCTATATCTTTGCTGCATATAGCTTTGAAGAAGAAAAAGAGCTTCATTAATGTATGGAGGACATTCTTGGTCAAAATGAAACGTAAATCTATAGGAATTAGATCTTACATCAAAACATGGCCGTCATGTGATTTCAGACCCTTTAATTTTAAATCTCCCATTGACACGATGTTCTTTATATTTGATGAATATCCATCTAGAACCTTAACATCATTCAAAAAGATGAAAAACTGATATCTCTCCTACCTGGAAAAAGTGTAAGAAGCAAGTGGAAGAAATGTTCATTTTTCACCCTTCACTGGTGCCAACTCTTCTCGTATTCCCATCTCAACCATGTCTAATCTAGATTTAATTCCATTCTTTGTTTTACCGGGTGAATTTTGCAACATGTCGATGACACTATCACATAAATTTTTTTCAACATGCAAAACATCAAGAAAATGTCTGACATACAGAAAAATCCAGTATGGTAATTCAATTAAAAAACTGATCTCTTTTTGCAACCAGTTTTTGTAAGGTTTTTTGAAAATGGTTTACCAAATGTAGTGTCCAAATCTTTCACTTTCAAAAAAAATTGATCACCTGTTAGTGGAGATGTTGCTATACGTTCCTCTGAACTTCTGTTGAATGATGTCATCCAATTTCGGTACTTATGTCGTCGGGGTAGAAATCTGGGATGTCCTAGAAACACGGTTTTCGATGAATGTTTCAACCTAATTGACTGTGTACCTTGTTCGCAAACGGGACAACCTTGAGTTCCTTTAATGTTATATCCTGACAAATTTCCATAAGTATGAAAGTCATTTATCGTCCCGTACAACATGGCTTTCAAAGTGAACTGTTCATTTTTGTAAGCATCATACATTGTAACACCTAAATCCCACAATATTTTCAAATCCTCGATCAATTGGGAGAAATAAACATCAATATCATTACCCTGTTGTTTTGGTCCTGATATAAGCATAGATAACATGATGTATTTTCGTTTCATGCATAACCACGGTGGTAAATTATAATCTACCAACATAACCAGCCATGTACTGTGACTGCTGCTTTGAAAACCACAAGGATTCACCCCATCTGTAGATAACGCCAGACAAAGATTTCTCGTCTTGTTCCCAAATTTAGGAAACTCATGATCAATTCTCTTCCTCTGAGGGGAGTCTGCAGAGTGACGTAGTTTCACATCTTTAATTCTTGTATCTGCATGCCATGTCAATTGTCTTGCAGTCTCCTCACTTCCATATAGGCGTCTAAACCTAGGAATGATTGGAAATTACCATACAACTTTCTTAGGACTAGAATCATCTTTCTTGTATCGGGAAGCAACACAGTTTGGGCATTCTTTAAGTGATTTGTGGTCCTTGCGAAATAATATACAGTCATTCGGGCAAGCATGTATTCTTTCAGAGATCATACCCATCGATCGTAGCGTTCGTTTGGCATCATATGTTCACCTTGGGAGTTCATTATCTTCTGGGAGCATGTCATTCAGGAGAGAAAGTAGTTCTATAAAACTGGCATCACTCCACCTGTTGCCTGCTTTCAAATTATACAGCTTCAATACTGCTGACAATGCTATATATTTAGTGAAACCAGCATACAATGACGTTTTTGCACAACTCTTTAACTTCTAAAACAATTTTGGGCAATCACGAAGTGAATCTTAAATTGTCCTTGTCATTTCCACAATACGATCTCCATCATCGTTCACATCTGTAATCACACCCTCCATACGATCATCTTCATTTTTCATGCTTCTAATCATATCAGATGATCTATAAAATGTCATGTTCTCTGAGTCACTACCTGCATTGGTTTTTTCCCCATGTTTATTCAAACATGTATAACTTCGATCTATTCCATGACAGATCAGGTGTTCTTCCAACTCCTCTGGACTAATTTGTCTTGAATAACAACAACGTAAACACAGAAAAAGGATTTGAGAATGGCCACATGCATGATGTTCTACAAACTTGATAAACTCTTTCACGCCATCTTCATACTCTTCTGCCAACCGATTGGCATTCATCCATTCTTTATTCATATTCATCGGATTTATGGGTTCGATCTCGAGAACTTGCCTAATAATATGTTTTAATTAATCAGGTAGCATTTTTTGGGTTTTATAAAAACAAATCATCGTACAAATGCCTTTAAACACATGTGAAATCCATATACATGGTGTGTCCAGTAGGGTGAACATCGTGTATGTATAAGACACCTGATTTAATCCGACATATATCAAATTTATTCCAAGTTAGTCTTACAAAGACTGAATGATGCCTTAGAAAATACATGACATGCGAACAAGAGGAAACCAATGAGTAACAGGAGAAAACAGTAATAAATATGATGCTATCTCAATGTACTCAAGGTGATGATAACTTGTGGTCAAGATCAACTATGGGTTGGGAGTACACTAATATTTAATTGAAAAAAACTACTAAAACTGATCTAGAAAAGGATGAAATATCCCATTCATCAAGTTCCTTAATACAACCAATGCATTAGTTAAACCCAAAATCATCCCTAAAAAATCATACAGGCCATAACTACTCCTAAAAGAAATCCATGGTAGGTCCATCGATGTCCAACTAATCTAATGGTATCCTAATTTCAAATCTATTTTGGAGAAGATCATAGAACCTCATAGATGATCAATGTGACTATCAATGCGTGGATGAGGATACATATTCATTACTCTCATCAGGTTCAATCTCTAATAGTCCAACAAAATAATAAATACCAATCAACCATCTATTTTAGAGAACTATAAAACCCCATGGTAAAGTACTATGCCATATGAAACCATTATATTCTATATCATCAAATTGTAATTCAAACAACTGATGCTCTTTTGGTGTTATTTTAGAAATTGTGATAGAAACTTAATTTTCTCCCAAAACTAACTAGATTATAAAGTTTATCTCTTTATTAAGAAGTAAATTTTATACCTCATCAGTGAAAACATCCTAAAAATGTACTACCATTGGGGAAAAAGAATCCTACAGCATTCTAGCAACATCTACAATACGCCTGACTATTTGAGCCATTAGGGTACAGTAAATATATAATTATAACATGCTATTTAAAATGAAATGTGGAAACATGAAATCATATAGACTCCTGATAAACCCATAATACAAAACATATCACTTAGTATGTCTGTCACATATACAAATAAATAAATTAGAAAAAAACATGCTACAAAGCATAAAGGTACCATTAAATACTTACATAGGTCAACATGTTTTAGAAATTGTTTATCTGCATCTGTGCCTTACATTTTCACCCATGAATTTGAAGGTGAGTATGCGTACACGATAGTTGACCTTCTTAGAGAAGAGTTTTTGGAAGAGTATAATAGACATGAAGCAATGAAGATCTTGTTATTCATTGTGGCAATCAGCTTGTACAATGCGGCCAAAGTTACAATACCTGCAAGATGAAACTTCGGCCGCGTTGCACAAGCTAATTGCCACATTGTTTGTAGCAACCACATTTTCTCCAACACTATAATGATCTTCATTGAATCATTTCTCTTATACTCTTCCAGAAACTCTTTTCTAAGAAGGTAAACTATCGTGTATTCTTACTCACCTTCAAATTCATGGGTGCAAGTACAAGGCACGGATGAAGATAAAAAAATTCTAAAACAAGTTAACCAATGTATGTATTTAATGGTACCTTTATGCTTTGAAGCAAGTTTTTTTTCTAATTTATTTATTCGTATATGTGACAGACATATTAGGTTATATGTTTTGTATTATGGGTTCATCTTTGTCTAATCATATAACTATGAGATTATGCTATGTGATGAAAATAAATATGGATCCATCATCATTTCCATTGGGATAATCTTTGGGAATCCATATAACCATAAGATTAAAAACTATTTCCTTTGTATATCATACATAAATATTCAACTCGAAGGGGTAGAACTTACCACCCATGGTATCTCAAAATAAAAAAATGAAAACAAGGATTGGTTATCCACAGAAGTCATCACACATAACCTCGGTAGACCTCTCACACATATGAACCATCATAACTAAACAATTATCATATACTTCATCTTAGAGTCATGATATCACTATGGAACCTATAGGGTATCCAATTCCACATCATTCACAAACAACCCACTTGTGTTGATAAATATCAATAACATCTCTTATTTCAACACTCATCACTAATTATGAATCAAATCCCTAGACATAATCATAATCACATTAAGATCACACTATCTATTATGGAAATACTTCGTGGAATTAGGCTCAAGATATGGTATTATTCCTATCTCACATCTATATTCACTATTTGGTCCTCACACACACAATATATAAATAATATACCAAGGGAATACCATCCATGGAACTCACCTCCCACCTTGTGAGCACGAGGAGGAGAGGGACGAGGCGGCAGTGGTCGTGGCAGCGAGGGTGGAGGCGGCGGCGGTGGCAGAGGCAGCGACGGTCGCGGCAGCGAGGGTGGAGGAGGGAGAGACATAGGCGGTCGCGGTAGCGGGAGCGGGGGCGGAGGCGGCGGCTGCGGAGGAGAAGGAGGAGGACGAGGAGGACGAGGAGGAGGAAGGAGGAGGAAGGAGGAGGAGGATGGGGTCGCGCGTTGAGGGGCCTGTTTCAGCTTCCGCGAGAGCTTGACCGCATGCAAGCGAGGATGCCTGTTATGGTTATTAAAAAAACCGACAGAACCATTATCAGCGCTCGTTAAAAGCGCTGATAAAGGTATGTTTTATCAGTGCTAAAATAAAAGCGTAGATAAAACATTCATTTATCAGCCCTTTTTTAGTGCTGATATAGGGCAACGCTACCCTTGCCCTGTTTTGTAGTAGTGTGTATCCAGATTCCTAGTAAGTCTGCAAGGTATGGTTGAGGGATAGAATTCTAAGGGTTTCTTAGAAACATTACCCATACCTGAATCGGAAAGGGAAAACATTACTATGGATTATTTTATTGGAATCCCCACAACATGTAAAGAGAAAATTTTTATATGGGTTATATTCAATCACATTATGAAGTCAGAATAACTTTTTTCATCAATGTATGTTTTTATATTGATCAACTTTCTAGGTTATACATTAAATAGTAGGTTATATTTCATGGAGTACAATATTGTATTGTATCTTATTGAGATCCAAGGATTTCCATGATGTTATAGAGATGTATTTAGTAGTCCCTCGATACATAGTTATGTTTCAACCAAACTAATAATCCTTAGAGATATTTCTAGTCTTTGAGTACCATTAATACTCTAGAGGATATGTTGAGATATTTTTTCTATAATTCGAATGTGTTTGGTATGAACCGTTTAATCTAGACAAAATTTCTTGAAAAAATATATTTCACTCAGTCATTAAGATGGATAAATATATTGTCCTGTGTGTTGTAAAATTCATAACTGTTACAGGATGGAATGATGATAGAGAAATAAATCTATTGGGACCTGATGTTGTTGAGTAATGATGGAGAATTTTATATCTATTCAGTATCGCATACAAAGATAACAGAGTCGAATGAAAAGTTATTTCGGTGATATTAAAATAGATATGATGTTTGAATTTAGTGAAAATGTATTCTTATGAATTTATCTTGGAAGGAAAGTTATGAGATTAAAAATTAATGGAAATATAAAACCTAGGTATTTTATTACCCTTGAAATCATTAACTGTTATGGTATAAAATCTTATCAGTTTCCACTTCCACTGAATCTTTTCCAAGTTCATGATTTTTTATATTTATCTCTCTTGATAAAATATATAAAAAATAATTATCATGTATTTAAATCATAGGTTTTACTATTGGAGAAGGATCTATCCTATGAAGAATGACCAGCGGAGTTCTGATGTCATAGAGAGAATGTTTTCTGAAATTAGACCACTCAACTAGTCAATGTATTATGGTGAAACAATAAATTATATAACAATAATTGTGAACCTGAGGATGTGATGAAATAGAAATATTCTCAATTTTTTTAATCTTAGATATTTAATTTTTAGTGAAAATGTCAATTTAAGGGGTATAATGTTACACCCTAATATTGTATGATTTATTTCCCTTTAAAAAATATTAATTTCTTAGATATGTTGTGATACAGACAACCTCAAGTATAAATGACTTTTAATTAAATATATTTTTATTTATTCTCATGATATATTTCCCATGTTCTATAGATGTGCGTTGGATCCTTGTTTCAGTTGTATCTTGAAATAGATAGATCACTGCATATTTTCATTGAATCATTTTGTGTACCTGAATGTAATACACAGGTTCACAACCTGCTAGTAGTAGTAACCACTACTGGTATTGCTACTATTTTGAGAGCATGTAATGATATTAATTTTTCTACGAAGCACACCACTCAAAAGCTAGGAATGCTTTCAGTTCATAGTGAGGATTATGATATAGCTATGTTTCAAACATATTGCATGCATATCAGTTCGCATGACATGAATATTATTCGACTCTTGGGAGTGTTAGGTCATCCAAAAACACCAAAAGTGGTCATGTACATTCAGTGGATACATCTTAACTACCCGTTTCTCAATATGAACATTTATGGGGCATCCTTTATCACAGCAAGACCAGCTGGTTGTGGAGGTGTCATTTGAACTTATCATGGTTTGGTCAAAGGGTTTTTCTACAACTATACTGGCATTGGGGTAACATATAAAGATGGGTTAAGGGCGATGATACATGCAATTGGTCATGCTTCCCAATATAACTAGAACTTATTAGTAGTTGATTATAACTCTGAAATTGCAGTTAAATCTCTTAAAATTCAAACATGAACAGTTCCTTGGTGTTTATTAACTCATTCGATTGAATTCCTTCATAAGGTCTCCCGGATTAACTTTGTTTTATCACATGCATACATAGAGGAAAAGAATTCGAAGGATGTTCACAAAAATAAATATATTATGGGTGTGGATATTATGGGGTTCATCATGGCCCCGAATTACTATGCCCCATTGTTGGATGTTGACATGTGTGGAAAAAATCACTCCCGTTTTTGTAATAACAACATATAATGCTAGACTCACCAATATTTTTATATATATTCTTCATAGGGCAGGATTCAACCAGATCCTAGATTTTATATTACATATAAATTAAATTAATTGGTTATACAATTATTATAAATGAACATAAAATAATTAGAAAGTAAAAGATATGATTTTCTAGAAAACAATTTTTATGCAGGAAATATGTTTTTATCATAATAAATTTAAATGATCAATATTGCTAAATTATTTTAATGAAATATATACATTTTATATTCAACAAATATTTTAAATTTTCATATAATAGTTTTTCAAAATCATTAAATAATAATATATATCCTTTTTTATTTTTTATTTTTTTTAAAAAAATTATTTTCTATAAATTTATTTTTTAAGAATTTATTTTTCAAAAAATCAGTTTTCATCATGTTTTTCTCACATATTCGAAAATGAATTTATGAAACTTATAGAACATTAATAATAAAAAATGGATTACTTATTTAGAATTGGGAGGACCAAATTTTTTTAGTAGGAACATTAAATTTTTTGTTAATATGAATAGTAACAATACTAAATTATTGTTTCCTTTGTAATGGTAAAATGGGTAAAATTATGTTGAAACATTGTGATAAGGTTTCAAAATTCCTAAAATAGTTTCATTTATCTAATTATATTGATTTTTTAGGTATTTCCGTCCATTTCTAGAATATATTGCTAGTTGGTTTCATTTGTCTTTGATTTTGACCTTAATATTAATTATTGAAAAGAATAGACCAAAAATGTCACTCTCTTTACTTTAATATCTCCAAAATTTATATATATAGATAAATTGATGATAGGTTTTAATATTAATTATCATTTTAAATTAAAAATAAATTTTTTATATCATTATAGTTTCATTGTAATTTTTACTGATTGAATAATAGCCTTAATGGATTATGCAATGCTGACAAAGTAATTATTAAATTAATTGAAAAACAAAATAAATAATTTTAAAACTATAAAAAGTCATAATATTTTGGTTAATAATTATATTTCATGAATTTTATATATAAATTTAATATGTTAGAGATATTTTATATGATTACATTCAAATTCAACTATTATCATATTGTTTTCAAAGTCAAATTATGTGAATAGTTATAAAAATTTCATTAATAGTATTTTATGGTAAAAATATATTATTAAATTATATTAACATAAATTATTAAGGGATTAAAATTTCATCCCATATTACTTTTTATGTCACGTTTTTTCCATTAAATTAAATTATAAAACTTTAATATTATAAATTTAATTACCATAGTTAAGATTAAAATTAAATTAGCAAGTGGTTAAAAAGAAATATGTTTTAAAATGACCCCAAAAACTGTCTTAATTTTATTATGTAATAATATTTTGATATTATACTATTTTTATTTGAATATATTTCATCTTGAAATAATAGTTCTTGAGAATCTCTTAATTATATTTTAATTTTTTTAGTAATTTCATGTGTCTCCTTTCTATCCCTTATAAAATTACACCGATTATCCCTTTTAATAATCGAGCTATCAAAAATTTATATTTTCCAATAACTACTTGAATATCATATTACCTTAATTAAATATATCCTATAATTTCTTTTGATTCTTAAATACCATCCATTGAAGGCTTAAGGTGTAATCAAAATGTGATTTCTCACCGAAGAGGAATTACTCTAAATTGAGCATTACCAATTTTATTTTTTCTTCCACTTCATAAAAATATATTTAATCCATTTCAAAATAATGAATTAAATATAAATAATATATTTTTAAGTTATTATTATTAATAGGAATCCTTTTCCACCTATTTCCCATCATATGGAAAATAAAAACATCGCTCGTATGTACATACGACATACTGTCTCCACATAGCTGTGTATTTTGATTTTCATAACCATATTTCGATGATGGATATAATTAAGAATCTAATATTTATATATTATATTTATTAAATAAATATTAATATAAAATTATAATATCTTACCTATTTTATTACATTTCTTTCAATTATAATTCAATAAGGTCGCACGTGTGTACATGTGGATGACCACCTCCATAAAGCAATGTGAATATTTTTTTCAGATTATTTTGAAGTCAATCTTAATAAGGATATTTTTAATGAATATATATTATATATATTATATAATATTAATTTATCATTAATTATAATTTACCTTTTATTCGTTATATCCTTTAAGAAATGGAAATATTCTTAATGTATATGTACGACATACCATCACATGATTAGTGTATTTCACTTTTCTATCTCTACCTTTTATGGATGAATCTATATATAAAAGGAATATATATTATATTAATATAATTATTTAAATTCTATATATGTTATAACCATGATCAATTTATGTGTATCTGGACTTCCAAATCAAAACATGCATAGAAAATGAACAAAATATCACCAAGGGTAGTGATTTTAATAGGAAATTGTTAATAAATGGTTGATAAGATGTTATCAATAAAACATACATGGTATTGTATATATTATTATGGTTTTCTAGTACATGTATGATAAATATAAATTTATTATATATAAAGATATAATATTTCAGAATCAATACAAGTATTAAGGTAAAGGATTTACGCCTCAATATGATTTTATTAGGGAATGTTTAAGCTTGAATTTCCATTGAAGAAATTATATGATCCATATATGATAAATCCATTTCATTTCTATTTTCAAAAATTTATTTTTATATAATATGTTTTACATTAATTTTTCTCACATCAAGTACTTAATATATTGAAAAAATATTTTTAAGGAATACTAACTGTGATTTAATATTTAGTGGGGAATCTTTTTATTCCTTGTCCATGTTTTCCTTGAAATTTCATAATTTACTATTTTTATTATTATCAAATAATTTTTGAAATTAATTTTTACTAGTTTTTCAATTTTTATATAAATATCTCTAGATGATTCTTATTTTTATTTAAATAAGTTACTTTTCATGTTATAGATTTATGTGAAAGAAATATTTGTTTTAACGTAAATGAAATTAATGGAAATTCCCACAATCATGAAGACACAATGCATTTATAATTCCATTGAGAGTTTAAAAATTTATTTTAAAATAATATTTTTTTCATTGATAATTTTGAAAAAGAAATTTTTAAATAATTGATTTCAAAATTAAAAGGGTGATTTCCAGAAGAAATATTTCAGTTGACTTTTGAAAGAATATTCACCTATGAAAACATATTTGATGTCAATTAAGACATTATTGGGATGTTATCCAATGATATAACAATTTTTCTTTATATATATATTTTAGGATTATGATGAGGATATTTTTTTGAAACCTGCTTATTTTCCAAGGGATATGATTTGATGAAATGACAAAAATGATTATAAAAAGGGATTTCATTACATGTTTTATATTATAATTATATAATAAATATTCTATTATCGTGTGGCACCCATATAAATAGTTTTAATTATATGATGGGTTGTATTGAAATTATATATCCCTATAATTCACTATGCACGTTTATGTATCTCATAATAAAATTCTGGGAAACAATTTTATGTGCTTGATCCACATTGGGAAACATGTCCACACGCTCGATCCATAATTACAAACAAGTCGATGTGCATATTCTAATATAGGAAATATGTAATGATTATCAATCTAGTATGATATTAAAAATTTGTTTTTATTCCTAATCCTCTATAATTCCATGGCCTTTATAGATAATCGTTACATATAAAATGGTTTTTATTCCAATGATTGGTTCGTGCCTTAATTAAATGAATTTATGTTTCATTAATGACTTATCATGATTTATCACACTTTTGATTCATGCATTTTGAAATGATAATATTTTAATTGATTAATCATGTTTATGATCCATCATAGATTGGGTATGAACTTTGTAATTTATGTTCATTATCAAATATCTTTATTCTTATTATATGCATTCATATTATCATCGATTGATATCTCCCTTTTTAACCAAACTAATCATTTGATCTAATGATTTCATATATTTCCATTCCATGGGTTATCAATGGTTTATTATGTATGGTATGTATAAAATGTGGACTATATAGAAAGATATTAATGGGATATGTTTATGATATTTTAAGAAATTTGATGGTTATATATCTATACTTTGTAGACTCTAAACCTTTATAATCCATGTTAATTTTTTTCTAAAATATGATTGAGTATTAATCGTAAAATATAAAATATTTATGTATTAAAAGTATGAGTAATTATAATCATGTCCATCATGGTTTAGTAAAATAAACTTCATGATAAAAGGGATTGTTGGGTCCTTATATATTATGTACCACTCATACTGATCAATGAATAATAATTCATTTAAATTTATGGTTGATCACACGTATGTGATGAGATCATATATCACATGCCACATAACAAATTTATAACACAAGGGGAAAGTTTTGGGGACCGCCTACCATAAGTTAGTCCTTTTGTCATGAGTTATCTATCCAAGGTTGATCTATTTACATACAAAATCATTATCCAAGAGCCCTGAGAAATTCTACATCACCAAAAATTCAACCAAATACATGGTAAAGGTACTTGTATTAACTCAAGATACCTATAAAAAATAGTGACTATCTATATGTGTTCACTATTTTGGGATATCCTCTATCCCCTGTATGAAAACGCTATACAACATGGGATGATTCAACCATGATTCCATTGAATCATCACTCAAATACCTCTAATTAAAACCATAGAAAAATAGAAACAATATTCTATGATAAAACAAAATTAGAGAATGAGAATTTTACACCCCTAATAATCATAGAAAAAACCTCTAAATCCACCACTATTAAGGTGTTGTCAAAGGAGGAATAATGAGAAGAGGGGATATCCAAGTGGTCATATCTGTTGCCAATATTTCCCATAAAACATGAGAGGGGACAACCTAGACAATATGAGTTTTCCCCTATAGTAAAAAATTTAATATAGTCACATTGGGTTGAACCTTAGGGGTTACTGTTGAAACACCACTTATCGAGGGTTTTATCATGGATTGAACCCATAGGTTGTGATGCAATTCCTACCCTCGAGCTTTTTTTACATTGTAACCCTAGTATCCATGGTGCAACTAACCACCTAGAGAATCTTGATTCCAATGTATACTAAGAAACCTCTGTGAAACATCCCATAAACTTGGGTGCAATCCTTCTCCGTCAATTAAACCTTATGAAACAACCTCTACGCTTATGGTGGGATCCTAACCTCATGATCCTCCCTTATGTAAAAATCTTTATCACTATGACATGATGATCAGTAAACAAAATATTTAATCTCACATGGATCAAGAATTAAACTTACATATTATTTTCCACACAATATATCAATACGTTAGGGTATGGTTCTCAATAGAATAAAAAAATAAGCTTCTACATAGTGGTCATAGTGTGATTCACATCCTATATAATGAAACCCTATCCCTTCCTATAAAATTTCATCGCCTGAAATTCAATCCATGTTTCAACACCCCTAGTTTGTGGATTTGTAACACCCCATGTTTTTATAATTTTTTAAAATAAATTACATTTCATTGATAGAATGAGTTACATGCAACACATTTTTTTAACAAGCTGTGATATATTATTAATATTATTTATTAATCAAGACTGTTATAACCAAGATGTTAAACATGGAGGTATAAAAAGGAATAAAAAATGAAAAATTGATTATAATGGTTTCAGATAATTAATATATATATGTATAAGTTATTTTAATTTATTAAAGTCGTTATATGTTTTGAAAATACATTTTCTAAAAAAAGGTTTTTATTGCTTTTCGTGACAAAATAATAAAATTAATTTATAAAATTTTATAAAAATTGTTTGAAAAAATATTATTTTTAATAATAATAAAGTAAAAATTATATTTGAGTAAATTTTTGATAATTTTCTAGAATTATTATTTATTTTTTGAATATTGGAAGATAATCGTTTTTATTAAAAACAGCCTTTTATTCAAAGAACTTATAAAATAAATTTCATTTTTATGTGGTTTTAAAATAAAAATTTGTAAAATAATATATATATATATATATATATTAATCAGAATAATTCTTTTTTAATAAATTTAATAATTAATATAGACATAAAATCCTTTTAATCATTTACAAATTATCTCTTAGGAGACCTGCCTTTCCTCGCGTCATGGGTTTACTTTTAAAATATATTATACCACTTATTTAAGTATAATATTTTACAATAGATTTAATATTATAATTAAACATAATTTATATTATATAATAATGTAAAAATAATTTTTGGTCAAAAATAATAGTAAAAACCTCAAAAATTAATTTCTTGGGATAAGGTTAAAATTGGTTTATCATTGGTTAAACCAAAAAATATATGTGGTAAAATGACCTAGTAACACGTTTAACACAAATTGAATTGTCGTATATACACTTTATCACCTTTAATGTTCAATTATTACCCATTATGGATCACTGTATCATGTGAAAAATTTGGAACACTTTATTATTTTAAAAAAAATACATCTGTGTCATTTCCACCACTTATAACAGGTCACCCAATTTTATATACTCTTCTATCTTCAAAAAACCTTTGTTACAGCCAATAAATACCAAAATATCTTAATTAATTCAAAAAAACAAAATATAGTCCCTTTGTAAATATTAATCTCTTTTAAGATGGCATTTGGTGTTAACCTAAAATGGTTCCCAGAATAAGAGGTGTAGTCCGTGAACATGCGTTTTAATTTTATTTATTCCTCTAAATCCAAAAAAAAATTATTAAAATATGGTGATATAATATAAATATTCTATCCCATGTATTTATTTTTATTATATTAATATCATAATTTATATCCATCCCCTCTTCCATCAAATTGGAAACGAATGTGTTGATCATGTATACAAAGAACAACAGTCTCATGAACCGATGTTATTAATTTTCTGTCAACACCTAACAAGGATTGATATAATTATGTATTTAGTGTATTTATATGATATTTATGATATTATTATTCTTCCTTAATTATAATATCATAGAAACCTCATTACCATCCAAACTGTTAGAAAATATAACATCGCTCGTGTGTAGGGAAGATTACTACCTCACAAACCGATGTGATGTGTTTTTAATTTCAATTTTACATGGATTGTAATTGATATATATCTAATGAATATATTTTAATATGATATTAGTAATATAATTATACTTATTAAATAAAATTTCACAAATACCTTCTTATATTCCATTTTGTAGTGGATACAGTAATGTGGCTCATCTATAGGGCAGATTACTGCAACGCAATGCGATGTGATTTGTTTTTCACTAAAACATTACATGTAATGTAATTAAGATAAAATAAATAAATATTATATATATATATGTATTCATAATTATTTTTTAATGTTAAATTATTATTCAGCTGTTTTGTATATGTTAAAAATTGAAACAACATTCATTGGTATGTATGACTTACCTCCTCGATAAACAGTGTATTTCATTTTATATCTATATATTTTTTGGATTACTATAAATAAATATATAATTAATTTAAAAAATATTTTTATAATGGTTAAAATTTTGGATATTATAGATCCATGATCAAATTAGATGGATTGAGATTACCAAATCAATATAAAACATGAAAAACAATGTAGTTATTTCCCAAATATGGTTTAATATTCTAATTTTTAGTAAACATATGATAAATTTTCATTTTTCAATAATATATGGTATGATAAATATGATTTTTTTCCTCTAATATATATAATATAAAACTATATTTACTATATATGCAGTAGGAACATGTACGAAGGAAATCATGGTATAAGGTTTGGGATTTTTGTCTCAATTGGTCTTCTTTGAAAAAACAATAGGTTGTGAACCTATATTATTTTATGAAGTGTGTGTACATCCCATTATACTTGGAATATCATAAATATACTCATATTCATTATATTTAATGTTTCCATATATTTTATGGGGACTATTATTCCAAAGATACCAAAGTATTAATGGTTTGATGTAACAATTTCATTGTTTATCCAGATTGATTATGATTATGCTAATGATAATGAAATATTATGATATATTTCTCAATAAAATCATCGATTTTATTATCCTATGGTATTCTATGTTTTCCCCTCATTTTCATCTTAATATATACTCAATATTAAGAAATAATGTTTTTAAATAAAATCGACTTTCTTTCTCTCTACAGTTGAAAAATTTATTCTTCCATGTCATTGTTATCTAAAAATTATATAAATAATGTTTTAATATTATCTATTGATTATTTAACATAATTTTCTTCCATCTTTTAAATTTAAAAAAATAAAAGGAAAATTCATGTCATTTTCAAACAAGGTCTGTGGGGATTTTTACAAAAAATGTTATAGGAATCTTTTTATCTATATGTATGAATTAAATAAAATTTCCAGCCATCATGAACACTATGTGTTTTATATATTAATTTATAAGTCTAAAATTTTATTTACACAGAAATTTACCGTAATAGTGTTTTGTGAATGTAAATTTTTAAAATGGGGATTTTCTATGAGAAAAGGTTATTTTCATTAGAAAATTTATCAAGTAATTATTAAATATTCCATTATAAGTTCCCATGGTTATTTTAAACATAAATAATTTTGATTATTTTTTAAAAAAAGTGATGTTTAAAGTGAAAATAATATTTTCTCACAAAATATTTTAAATAATATTTATAAATTTATTTATAATTTTACATGGTTATTTCTATAGAATATGTTTTTGAAAATGTTTTATTTTTTAAAAAGATATTTTCAATGACTGAAATTTATTTCCCTAAATAAATATAATGAATTATATTTAAATATTCTTTTTTATGTTTTGAAGGTTATTTTAAAACAAAACAAATTTGGAAATGTTTTTTGATTTCAAAAGTGATTTTAAAATTTAAATGTTTATTTTCCTCTATAAGTATTCCATGTGATATTTCAAAATCATGTTCAATCAAAGACAACATCCTTTCATGTTAGTTACGATTTAATATGGATATTACCCATGAATACCATTATTATTCTCTCATTGAATATTTCATCTTTATGATGATATGATGTTTAAAAAACTCATTTTGCTTCCAGATGTTATTCCATGATAACATACTTATGAAACACAACTCTTTTTCCCCAGGTTATACCATGATAAAATTAATAGGAAACCTACTTATTTTCCCAAGGGTTATGATATGATGAAATGATGAAATGATTTTGAAACCTATTTCTTTTCCAAATGTTACTTTATGATGAAATTTTTTTAAAAACCATTTATTTTTATGGGTTCAGATATGATGAATGTTTTATGATATTGTGGAATTTATATGTATGATTTTAGTTGTTTTATGGCTGCTACCTATATCTCCCTCCAATTAATTTGGTAAATATTGATATCTCATGAGATAAACAAGACCGAAATTGAGATTTAACTCGTTTAAGTAAGGGTCAATATCCACTATGAGAGTATTGAGAGTGAAACATGACTAATTTAATGGTGTGGCAGTGAATCTATTCCACTATGACATCATTGGTAATTATCCAAGACTAATATATAAATAACATTATATAATTTTATGTATTCCATAATTAAAATTCTTATGTCGGTTGTTTTATCTCATTGATCGTATTCTCTGATTCCCTTATAATTTATTTATTAAGAAATTCCATGCATTATGTCATGACTCAATATTATATATATGATATGCAGGGTATTGTTTTGAAATTTTATGATCATGTTCTTGTACACTTATTCTCATGTTATGCTTGTGTATCTCCCATCTTTACCATTACTGGACATCACAACTCGCCCTTTCTTATGATTCCATTCACCATGTTAAGAAGAAATATATAATTTATGATATGTATAATAAGGGTGATAATTATAAATAATATAGTTGGAGATGATTTATTTCACAAATGAACTGTTTTTTATGTTTCTATGATTCTTGAAAACTATAACTTGGTGATTATTAGGATTTTGTTTGCGTAGTTTAATGAATATTCATTAAAAAAATTTAATAACTATCTATAATAATTTTGGATCTTTATAGTTGGTATAAGAGGATATGTTTAGGTATCCTTTACAAACATTGACGAGAAAACATTATTGAAATACCTAGTGATATTTTGAAGGATATGTGTAGGTATATATCTATATATAATTATAATGATGATTCAATGTATATTAAAATGTTAAGGAATGTGGGTAAAGGATAGAGTGAGTTGTTTCTAATAAATTAAATACATGTATAGATACTGGAAATGGATGTGTCTCTAGTATAGTGGTACATAGGGGTAATATCTTATAAAAGGGTTTATTAAGAAGGCATTTATCATAACCTAGTTCATTAAAAATTAATTGTTTTCACAACCAGTTTGAAAATACAAATAGATAATATTTGAAAATTCACAAACTCATTATAATCCATCATGAAGGATTTAAATAATAACCATTAATGAATTAGGATAATCCAAAATTGTCATATATTTTAAAGAAGGATTCATTATTTAGATATCTTATAATTGATTCTTCATTATTATATAGTTTCCCATGATTGGGTATTGTTACTCACAATGTAATTTTGGTTTTAGAATATGGTTATAATCTAAAGGAACCATTCTAATTTTGAATTCCATAATAATTAAATGGTTTTACTCTTGAGATACCAAATGTTTTGGGATTCAGAATGTAAAATATCAAATCTATGCTCACACGACTTTCTCTAGGTATGAGTTATGATAAACATTCTGAAAAAAATATGGGAGCAACATTCTTTTTAGTCCTTCATGAATAAACATTCAACATCATTTAATTGTTCTATTGATCTATCAGTTGCTGAGTAGTGGATCGGTAGCACTAAAAAGCGAATTTTTATTATCTACATTTTGGAAGATGAAAATTTAATTTTTTTTTACTATTATTTTTATGGTTATGAGCTTCAATGGTGGAATCTCATCAGGAATATGACCAAACATGATGAAATTGACTCGATTGAGTGGGGAAGTTCTAAGATCTTATTTTTCAACAATTACATCCTTAGTATTATATGTATTAAAATGGAAAAGTAATTTCACAAGATAATGTATAAGGATGATTAATTAGTTATCAGTTCTTATGAATCCTTTAAATGACCTCTGAGTAATACTTATAGAATTATCATCCAACCTGAATGTAAGGTTGAGTGATACTTAAGTGGATAAAAACCATGTCTTTAAAGGGCGTTAACCATACGAGACTTCTATAGCTATGAATAAATCATTATATATTTTCTCGATGTGGAAGTGGGGATTGGAGTTACCCATCAATATCATGTTTTAGATAAGAAAACATACGATTGAGATCCATGGAAACAATTAGATCCATGGAGAGAAGAATTCAAGATTTCTTTTATGCTTTAATTGTTACAAAAAAATTTGATCAAATTGCCTTATGTCTACTGGTAAATGTTTTAATTGTTGAAAGAAAAGTCATTGAGAAGTTGAATTTTCAAGTGACCAGGAAAAGTTAGCTAACAATCCAAATTGAGAGAAAGCTCCACAGAATCCTCCACCCACGCTCAAGTTCTTCAACTAAAACGAGTTTGGGAATCACAAAAATAATTTCCCCAAATAATTAGATAATTAGTATCATAAGACCAAAAACATATAAAGAGGAATTATAAAGGGAAATATTATGAAATGACATTTTATAAAGTGAATCATGATAATTAAATGACGCTTATCATTAACTTCCATGTTGGGAATTTCATTTTTGATTTAGTATGAATGAGCTTTATTAAATTTATATTATTTATCCTTTAGGGAAATTTAATGTGATTTTTGGAATTTACTGTCTCCCTATATATGGATTCTATAATTATGAAATCACATTAGATATTATATCAGTGCAATGATGGACCAAATAGTCTTGTGGAATAAGTTTTTTATAATATAATAGATTATTTGTTGAATAAATGGTTGAGGTATTTATGTATTTTTATTCAATAATTACATTGTAGAAGTATTTTAAAATTTGTATTCTTCTTATAAGAATAATGAAACATCTAAGCATTGTGTTAATTTTAGAGTCACATTTGTCTCCATATATGATTAATATAAAAGTTATGGATACCATCATTGGTTTAGGATAATAATGTTTATCATACGATCAAATTATTAGACACTAATTTTGAGGTTTTATTTGATTATTGTTTATCTACATGAAAGATATTTTGGGAGACATTTATACGAATATAACCCATTAGTTTATTAAAGGTTTTTTTAAAAAATATTTTTGATGAATATTGTCTTTAAATTTTGGGGATATGATTAAAGTTATTGATGACCTTTATGTTTTATAATATATTTTACATTTAGGTAAATATGTATTATGAGAACCTAGAAATTAAATTAATATATGTTTAGACTTGGGTAATGTCCTGTCACATATAGAATGATAATGGGGCTCAAACCACAATTGATTGATGAAAATGTTATATCACCAACCACTGGCCTATATGAAAGAGTATTTATTGTGGTAAAAAATTAACAAAGATAATTTTTAGTGTGTATATCAGTTCTTATTATGTCATAAAATTAATTCTAAATTGAAAAAGTCTAAGGGGGTGTTATCACCATTACCCATACGAGAATGAAAATGGGAAATTCTCAAAATTGATTTTTTCAATGAACTCCACAAAACATCTAATTAGAATAATATTATATGGTTTTTCAATTATTTTCTTACATAGAAGATTTATAAAAACCCTTTCTAAACATACATATACATTATGTCATTATTTTTGGAATACTTTAAACATTACACAATGAGATGACTAAAGACTATATTAGTTTAGTGAATTTGAAACATGAAAAATTAAACACTGGTACATAAGTGAGATACATTATCTCCCAATGTGTTCTATATGACCATAACCCTTATTAACATAATAATAAAAAACAAATATCTTCATAATCTAGGGAAGGATACATAAAAAAGGGGTGAGATAAAATGTATTGTAAGACTAAAAAATGGATATATGTATTAATAAACATGAGTATAGGGGTATGATAACGCGATCAAATCATTATAAGATCATACACTATGTATCAAAGAACACAAACAAGAATCACAAAATAAATCTTGGATGTTTATAACTCATGAATCATAACGAAATAAAGAACATAAGCTGTGGATAATAACATTTGAATATGAAATGGAACTTTGGGAATCACATAAGCACTTAGAATTATATCAATAATACTTAAGGCATTACTTACATGAAATTTTTTTTATGTGGGTTCACTCCCCATGCCATATTTTTAGTCATGGTTTATTCCCATGGCTATATTAGTAGCTTAAGTTCACTCATCAAACCATTTGGGTAGTCATGGATCACTCTCATGGCCATCTTAGTAGTTAATATTCACACCCAATACCATCATTGTCTTTCACATGAGATAAAAATATGTACACTATGAATCAGAGAGAGATATAGTTCCCCCCATATCATTATGAAATCATACATACATGTTCAAAAATCATAAAAAATCATATCATAACCCGTGATATTGAACAGGTGTCATAATCATGTAAACATATCATAACCTATGAAAAAAGATATAGGTTTCATAATAATTTCATCATAAGAATAACTCATGAAGATAAGTGGGTTTCAAAATCATATAACTTGTGAAAGATAAGAAGGGGTCTTAAGAATAATTCCATCAAAACATTAACCATTCAATAAATAATAGGAATGAAACCTTTTTAACATTTACTGAAAAGGTATGAGTAACATCAAGGAATGTCATCTTAGATGGAAAATTACTTGAAAATATATTTTGAAATAATTTATTGAGTAAAATATCATTTCATCATTAAATATTGTTCTTTAAAAAAATATAATCCTTTGAATAACATTTTCATGAAAATAAACATGAAAACATATAAATAATGTTCAAAAACATTCTGAAAATAATTATATTTGAAAACATATTAAATAATATTGAAAACATTTTGAATCCCATTTTACTTGTAAACATTTATAAGATGTTTAAAATCCATTTAAAACCATTTTTCATTGAATTGTTTTCATGATTATATGGAATTATTGAAAAGGATTTCAAAAATATTTCCTTCAAAATAATTTGGAAACATAAAAAGAAATATTGAAAACGTTTTTAAAAACATTCATTAAAAATAATTTCAAAACATATGAAGAAAGATTGAAACCTTTAGTAAATAATTTCATAAAAAATACTATGAAAACTTATAATGAAATCTGTAAAACATTTAACATATATTTTTAAACACAAAAGAATTTTGATAACATTTTTCATTAAAAATATATTTGAAACATTTTAAGGAATCAGTAATAACCATAAAAAAATTTTGAAATCGTTTTTTAGTGAAAAACACTTTAAAAAATGAATATCTAGGATATTAATGAAAATAAATTTAACAAAAATGAACTTGTAAACATACAATGGAATATTTAGTGAAATTATTTTAATCACTGCGGTTATATCTGTATATGTCGAACATACCTTTTAACCTTAAATATTCTAAAAAGTGTCTTAATCTAAAAAATACATGATAATTCCATATAAAACATTTTTTAAAGGTAATACCTTGTTAAAAATTTATTTTACAAAATAGGATAAAATTAAAACATCTTTTAATTCATTTTTAGAAATTGTGGTTTTGACAGAATAAATATTTCAGAAGGAAAATAAAGATATAGCCATATTTTCATAAAAACATTTTATTTTTTATCATATGTACCAAAGAGTTTAGAAAGGCATATTTACTTGTATATAACATTAATATCCATAGGATAAAATACTTAATAAGATTTATTGAGATATCGATCATAATATTTCATTAATGGCATCATAATCATAGACAATCCTGATAAACTATGAGATTTCATCAATAAACTCTTACCATATAGTAACATGGGATGATAACATCAATGTGATAAAATGAAATTAAATGAATATTAAAATACCATTAAAATATTGTATTTATGATATAACATTTTAAGGGAAATATATACACCTCATATAATAATATAGTTTCATAACATGGCATATATCTCATAGAATGCCAATTGAGACAAAATTGCAAAATCAATATGGTATCTTTTGAAACATTAAACCCCTAAAATAAATATAATAAAATTGATATTTATGTACAATTATATTTATTTATAATATGATTATTATAAATTCATGGGTAGTTTATTACCCACACAAAATAAGTGAGAGTATAATAAGAAATGTATCTCATGGAAGTAAAAAGTGAGATGAAATTCCCTTACCAAATGTCTCAACTCTCTTTGTACATAGAAATGATTCCTATACAATATATTAAATTTTATTATTAATATTTTATATAAAAAATTATTATATCAAATACCGTATATTGTTTGATTATTACTTTATATTTACCACTTTTAACAATTATATACCATGGTTTCAATTTGTGTAATATCTGATTTGTTCTTTTAAAGTGTTTTAATTCGTTATATATTTGATCCATATACTTATATTATGATTTAAATTATGGAAAACATGATATAAATATCAATTAAATACAGTATATGTGTATTATAATAATCTATTTAATATAGAAATATAAAATTTTATATAGTTTTTTTGGAGATGCAAGGTCGTGTGTACGCTTGAACGTTATTTATGTTTTATTATTATATTGAAAGAAAAAACGAAAATGAAAAACACGAAAATATATATATATAAAATATAATTTTTGTAGAATTATTTTTTCATATATATTATATATGTTCACTAAAGAAAACCTTAATACACACTATTTAGTCTGTGAATGAATCACATCACTCTAAGGGGCTGTAGTCCACACTTCCTCAAACGAAATTATTGTATTTACACAAAATATAATGTATTAAGATATGTGTCGTAAAATAATAAAATAAAATAAATAAATTATAAATATAATATATATATATATAATATATACTTATATATCATATATATATCATATATAAATATATTTTCCCTCAAAATTACCACCATGAGAGGTGGTAAAGGAGGAATGAACAATCCTCGTACCGTGAGGCGGTAGTCCACTGTACATGTTAACAATATGTCTATTAACCATTAGATGTAAGTGTGTGTAATTATATGATGAAAAAATAGAATAAAAACATCCTAAGATATCAGTGATTCTGGGTTTTTTTAAATCTATGAATAAGAATATTTTAGATGGTGGAGAATGGAAATAACATAAAAGAACATGGGGAAGAATGTAACCTCTTATTCAGGTAACCATTTTTAGTGTGCACCCAAGGGCATCCTTGGATTTTTTTGTCCTAATAAGATGGTTCATGGATGAGGTTAGGTATGTTGACAAACTATTTTCACACACCATAGTCATGTAAAAAGGTTTTGAGAGGTTTGAGGATGCGGGAGGAGATGTGGCTTTTTTATACTGGGGAGTGGTACTCTAGTATATTTTGGGAAAGTTAATTACTCCAATATTTTTCCCATATAAAATAGATCCAATAATAGTATTATGTTGATAAATGTGATTATAGTTAAAAATTATGTCCATAAAAATGGAGTTTTAATGATTTTTAAGGTCATTCAGGTCCTTAAGTTTATGGTTTAGTCCTGAGTTAATATTAATTTTATCTCATTTGATGTAAATAATTTTAATTAAATACACTAATATTTTGGAAAAAAACTATGTTGAACTTATTATATCTTATAATTTATTATTATTCCAAATATTCAATCCAATTCTCCAAACTCTAATCACATAAGTGGTATAAATTAATTTAAATTAAATCCTATAGTTAGGTAAAAAATGAATGGTTTTAAATTAAAAAATGTTCAAAAGTTTTGCATAAATTATATCCAACATCAGAGTGAAATTGAAAGAAATTAACCATATTGGGGTGATTGATAAAAATATTATTTTATTAAATATTAAAACATATTTAAAATGTAATTAAACCTTATAAAAAATTGGATGAAAAGTTGTTTTGAACTAAAATTTTTTATTTTTCACTATTCATGAAAAAATGAATCTTTAAAGAAAGACACAATGAATGTACCCTAAAATAATATTTATGTTTCTTTTTTAAATAATTTTTTTTCATATCAGATTTATAAAAGTTAAAAAATTTATATTTAAAATATGATTTCCATTAAAAGGTAGAAAATATACTTTTATAAAAATATAGGTTTTATATATAATATTTTGTCTATTATAATCTTATGAATATAAAATTAATTAGATGAATATATAAAATATTTTTTTGAATATAGAATTTAAAAACTAAATTAATATCATTCACTAGTATTAATTAATTTTACTAATTAAGATAAATATTCTTGTTCAAAAGAAAATAGACTTTTATAAAGTCATTGACTTTATATTAGTTTGTTTTTTATATTATTATCTAATTAATGAGTTACAAATGAAATCGAATATAATATTGTTAATCCTATATTCTTAAATTTTACAGTTATGTTATATCATATTAAATAATAATATTTTAATATTGAATTATTATTCGGTAGCACTCGGTCTTGAGTGTTATGCAAACCATAGTGGAATGTTAGTTTTGCGTGTAATGTAAGATAAAATCATTGTTCAGTGTAGGGAAATATAAACTTAATGTTGCGTGTATTAAAAAAATTAACCTGGTGTTGCATATAAAACATGTCTTACATAGAGATTTAATATAAAATAAACTATTTTCATTATTGTGTTAAATTAAAAATATCAAAAAGATTAAAATAATTGGAAAAATTATAATTCAAAAAATATCACAGTTTTATGTTATACCCCCTTTAAAATTAATTTCACCCTCTTAATTCATCTGGGATATCAAACGTTTAATACTTGAATCATCCTTTCATATAGACTGACATCATAAATATGGCCACTAAATCATCCTTTAGAAAAAGGATTGTTGGAAACATAATGGTTACCCAATATATCATATAACAAGGATTCCACATAAGAGAACATAGGTGGGACGTGAAAACATGGAATATGAGGAAAAGCATTAATATTCATATGGAGTGATTGATTCCATCAATCATAAACAAGTTAATGATCAATTTAATGTTTAGGGCATCAATGTACTTATTCTAGGACGATTCAAATGGACATTAGTTCAATAAAATTAATGTATTACGTCAACATTTAATTTCTATATCATTTTCTTAATGCTTTAGAATTTTAATGAAAATATATGCTTGCTTGATTTCCGAACAACCTCACCCTCTTTTGTTCTTTGATCAACTTCACCTATTTCTCCAAAAAATTAATGTGAATTTTTCATTCTTTAATTACTAATAGATCATGATATCCACGATATTCCATATAATTTTCCTTCAGTTATCATTAACAAAAATTTGTCTGATCTGGCTATCCAATATGTATAAATCATCATGCGGTGATACAACACATTAATCATACGGAATTCATCTGAATATTAATTTAAAATTCCCATAACTATTTAAGCATATAAACATTATAAAATATTAAAATATAATAATATATAATGAATGAGATGAAATAAAATTATCATTAATCAATTATATATCACAAATATTCTCTTGGTTGTCAAATTCCAAACATGTGAATAACCGCGTCGTATAATCCCTTGAAATATGGTAATAACACGAATTAATGTAAATACTTATGGAAAACATGAATACATACTTATTCCAATGATTATGAGATATATTCATTAAATAAATAAATTTTTAAGATTAAAATTTTATGACATAGGCCGCATTTTCAATAATCAGTTCTAGGGTAATATGTACCGTCCAATTTACGTATTCATATCCAACATATATTTATCCAAATATAATTATCTCAAAGTTAGGCATTAATTAAGTGGTTCCATCCCTTAATCAAAATATCCCTACTCCATGAAATCATTATTCAATATACCATTTATATTCCTTAATAAATACTTATAATGAATGAACTTGAATATTTAATGATTCATATAACATAATAATTGAATTCTCAGACATAAATATGACATTCTCCCAACATTATTCATAAACCATTACTCTGGTTTCATCCAGTTATTCCTTAATATCTATTTCATATAAATGGAAATATGGATCATGTCTAAAGGCTACTCAACCTCTATAAAATCATGGTTTTTATGTTTAATGTAAATAGTATTGTAACAACATCACAAACTTTCTCATATCATTTTTTGTCTCTTTATATTCATCGGTATATCGAGTACTCATGTCGCCTTCCTGATTCTATTTATGATATTTCAATTTGATAAATAAATTATCATAATTCAAATATATTAATAATTTATAACATTCTGTTTTAACCATGTTCCTTCTTATTCTCTCCATTAACTAAAACCAGAAGGCATACGGTAAGAAACACATATCCTAGAATAAAAAATCATAATCATGAAAAATTACTTATATGATATCTAAATCATGAATCCTACTTTCTAATCGACAGCTGTAACACCCCAGGTAAATAAAGAATATGACATTTTCATATTTTTCCATATTTGTGAATAAAATATTAATATGACTTTAAAGGGGACGCTATGCTCAATGGCGTACCCAACATGCAACAACGAGTTTCTTGGGAATCTTACGTTGCACTCTAATAATAAAATAATATTATTTTAAATGGTAGTTAACATGATGTCGCTGTATTGGCAGGAATGGATAGAAATAACTAAAATATGATTATATAGGTTTTTAAATGTTTTTAAATTTATCCAATAAAAGATAAAGGATTAAAATACGGAAATAATTCAATTTTAGGCGTATATTCCCTAGTTTTCACTAAAGGTTCACTTATCGCCTTTTGATGGTGAACCGTCGTTAAATATATTTTTGTTCACTATTATACATTCTATTGGACCAAATATAACTCTTCTTAAGAATTGGGACATCAAAATTTAGTTTTTGTAAATTTTTGGTATCTTTCCGATAAAGTTCATTTTTTAATGAATAATGTAAAATGTTGTATTTTAATTCAAAACCTATTTTTCATATAATTTATTTATATGATTATATTATCTTTTGAATTGGTTTTAAAATGAAATTAGAATATATTTTTACCATTAAATCCAATATTGGTTGTTGGAATTAATTTCACTTTGAAATCAGACTTAAACTAGTGTCAATCTTTTGATACTTATTGTTTCATAAAAACACGCTATTTTCTATCACAGCGGGAATTAATTATTAAATTAATTAATTTTAATTATATGTTTTTAATTTTTTAAAATATATTTCATTTTTGAATTCGGAATATCAAATATAGCTTAGGGTGAATTTTTGGGATTTTTCTGAAAAACTTCAATTTTTGATGAATAGTGAAACCACTAAGTGGTACTTATAAAAACTGATTTTTCTGTTTAAATGAAATTTTTCCATCATTGTGTTTTGAATTTCAAAAATCCAACATAAATGGTTGTCATTAAGAAGTAAAATGTGGTTCAATGGGATAAAAATAATTTTTTGGTGAATAGTAACTTATTAAGTTTTTAATCGCGATTAGAGGTAATTAGTGTAGTTTAAGGTAAAAATAATGTATTAATAATATGAAATGAACATTACACATATTCTAACCTCATTGGATGTGTCATGGCCGACCAAGACAACCCATGGGTCAACTTGGGGACCCCATGAAGCCACTTTGGTTGGAAAATGACATTAATATCTTTTTATTTAAAGTTAAAGTAAAAATGAGACAAACATGAAAGTTTTTACTAAAACAATTTTTACATGGGGTTATACAAATCATATATTTTACTATAAATATTAATTGGAAAGATAAAAAGATTTCCTACATTATAGTATTTGTTTTATAATTTTTAGACATTAAATAAATTAAATTATTTATGACATCATGATGATGCAGCGATGACCTCATTATTTAACGATTTAAATAAAATGAAACGATAATGTAATATCTAAGACCTACACATGTCAAAAACCTATTGGATGAGTGTATTTAGAACCCTTATCACCATATCCTAGAAACACATCAATGTGGGACCTCTTAAATCCGAATACCAGTTTAAAATAATGTGATTTTCTTTACCTTCCAAGAGTGCCCCTCCTCTCCTCTTATAAAAGGCCCCCACCTCTACCTCCTTACCCACACTCCCAAAGCCTTTGGCTCGGCCAAACCCTGCCAATTTTGTCTCTACACATCCCACTCTTACTCCTTTAATCCTCACTTTGGGCAGAAGTCTTCCCAAGGAAGCCTTTGAGCTCAAACCAAAGGGAGTTACCCGATTTTAAGGTAATGTCTTCACTTGAGTCCTTTTGTTTTATTTTGCTTATCCAACCCCATAAACTCTTTTTATTCCTTTATTTTGTAACAAATCCAGTATCATAAATATACTAGGATTTTGTTATAAGAATTATTCTAGCTACACTTTCACACACCTACATCTAATGGTTAAAGAACATACTGTTTCCGTGGATGACGAATTTTGGCCTCCCGAAACGATGATTGTTCAACATTCTTTTAACACCTTCAAAGGTGGCCATTAAGACGAAACTATATTTATATATGATATATAATATTTTTATGTTATCCCTAAGCTTATGTATTTTTCATTTGGTTCATACCTTTATGGTTTCCATTATGGGTAAACACGATATCTTCATTTAAGGAAGTGCGGACTACCGCCCCCTCAAAGAGATGTAATTCGTTAATGCCATATGTGGGACTTATAAAGTATGGATTCAAAGTTATTATATATTATTTTATACTGGAATTATAATATACCTCTATATCATTATTATTCCATTCCATAAAAATATGAAATAGGAATGAAAGTAGCGTTCATGCGTACGTCCGACTTACCGTCTCCATGAACGGTGCATTTCATTTCTTACCTCTAAATGATTATGTAATATTATAAATACATGTATATTCTGAATATATATGATATATATGATATAAAAATCATGAATATAAGTCTGGATATAATGAACATTTGACCACATGAACAACATGTAATTGTAAGAAGTCCACTTTCGACTTAAGAACTTAATATCGACAAAACAAACATTATTAACTTAAATGATTACATAATGTTTATAACATGGAAATAACTGATCTAAAAGGAATAATTAACTAGAAAAATGTTCTTAATAAAGGTTAAATTAACTCATGTTTATTATTCAGGATGTTAAAGAATGATCGAGTCAAGTCGGACCCGAGGTAAGGGATCCTACTCCTCTCTTTCTTTTTAAGTACACTCTTTTATGTCATTCCTTTTAAAGCTCTTATTTCTTGTTATTGGGATGTTATTTTATATTAATATTACTGTAATTTTTATGTTCATGTGATGAGAGACCCTATTCTATCTCATCAATCCATTTTGGATGTTTTATGTGGCGCCGTTAGGCTGCCGAGTTTTCATAAAGGATTTTTCATCTCACTTTTATTCCCGTGAGATTTATGCTACATTTGCCACAATTTCCTTTGAGTGGTGTATGTACTGCACATTATTTTATTCATTTTTTAATATAATTTATTTTATGAGTATTTACATCAATGTTGTATTGTCCTTCTTTCACGAGGTGTATGTTTCGAAAGATACCCATGTCAGTAAGGGAACCTTTCACTCTCCTCTTTTTAAAAGACTTCTTTTGTTGGGTCTTTTAATTTACATATTTTTATGTTGGAATATGTTCTCATATATCCTTATTGATGTAAATTTTATGTCCATGTGATGAGATACCCATTTTTTTATCTCTCATCAACTCATTTTGATGTGACGCCGTTAGGCTGTCAAGGGAACTTCTTAACCCAATTTCGATTTCTTTGGGTTCAACATGTAGTTATTGAATATGTCATCTTTTGAATATTTGTTAATGAACTTTGATTATATTACACTTAATATCCACTTATATTTGGTGTATTCGTTTTTCACACATAATTATTCAATTGATTTATCCTTAAACCAAGGATACCATCTTTGTAAGGGACTTCGTCTCAATCTATTTTCATTGAGGCATATTTTGTTTTATACACAACCTTGTTTTATACGGTGTATAAACCCATTTGACTTTGACATTTATCCAAAATGAATCTTTTTTATACGAAGCGTTTTACTAAACGACAAAAGGGAATGTTTTTGTCGTACGTATGCGGTGACAACGACTTCTCCGCCGCCGTGACCTTTATTTCAGTTTCGGCTTCCTCTAAAAGCCTTGCCTTCTTTTTAAAAGAAAAATAAATACAATGTTTTACTTTTCTTTTATTTTGGTATTGAAAATGGTTTTCATAATGTTTTTATATCAATGTGTTTTATTGATCTCTTGTGATTGAAAGGTGGGAATGTTATGTTTCCTTTATAAATGTTTTATGTGATATGATTATGTTGAGGTTCTTGGGCATTATTATGAAGATGGGTGGTTCCGTGATAAACTAAGGGCAGGTGAGCCCGATATAGCTCTCCAATGCATTGGGTAACGTGAAGGAGTGAAACGTTAAGGTTTCTCTGAAGAGATTTAGGGAATATACTGTGATGGGTATTCTAAACGTAACCAAGAGGGTTACTCCCTACATAATAATGTTATGAATGCCTCAAGTTACCTTTTATGTCTTATGATTTCTAAGATTTATTCATGATTTGATGAGGTATGTTAAAGTGCCTATGTTTTATTGGTAAAGTATGATTTCATTCTTATGTATATATGAACTCATGTTTCCTTTCCATATTTTTATAACATTTACTGAGCTTTTTATGCTCATCCCAAGTTTTTGAAATGTTTTTCACAGGTCAAGGGAAAGGTACATGATGTGATGACAGTGTTAGGGATGTGTCAAGAAAGAATCCATGTTTTATTTTAAATATGTTTCCGTTGATGGGAAGAATGAATACTTCCTTTTATGTAACCACTTTGTTTAAATGTGGAATGTAATGCAAGTTTCATGATCTAATTCTCTAAAACTCTAAACTCGAAAAGATCCTCAATGCATAATATTGTAATAACTCAAGATTAAGTAAGGTTTAAGGCTGTGGCCTTATAGTTGGTATCAAAAGTCGGTTTATATAACTTAGGAGGTTAGGGTATTCTTTAAGCATAAGTGGAATTACCATAATGGTTAGGATTTCAGAATGAGTCCTAGTTTTAGATAAAGTGAATGAGTATGTATATCTTAGTGTTTATCTTCCTCATTAGTACATGATGGTTTTTTGATATACTCACACTAACCTTTTTGGTTTTAGTAAATTGCTGGATCTAGCAGGCACCAAAGTAACAGTGGATGTGAAGGAAACTGTGACAGTTTTTTGAGCAAGCAACTGAATGATATGGGAGCTGCAATGAGAACTCTTGTGATTATCCTCAACCAACTATCTGGAGTCATGATTGACCACCTAAACCTTGGTGATTTCTCTAAGGCATCATATATGTGAGAAACAAATCCCTACGGAAGTACAGGTAATAATCATAAAGGTAAGTGTGTTCAAAAACCTATGTGTCAAAGATGTGGAAGGAAACACCTAGAAAAATGTTTCAAAGGGACAGAAATATGATATAGATGTGGAAATGAAGGTCATAAATCAATAACCTGCCATGTAAAAAGGAAGCATCCAGTTGACTCGAGGAAAGGGAAAGAAGTTCTTTCTGAGGGATCAATTGAATGTTTTAAATGTGGTGTGCATGGTCATTATGCAAACACATGTCCTATGAAGAAGTTTCGTGAATGGGATCACCAAGAGCGTACAAATTTTTGTTTACCAATACCTAATTCCATTCCGATTGAGGATGAAGAAACTGACAATGACCAATCAAAGGTATGTATTATTTCATGACTATTGTTTTCCTATTTTGGAATCTTAGGATATGATTCATGATTTTGTTTGTAGGAAAGAGGTATTTCAGAATAAGTTGGAAAGGAATGGTTAATGGATCATGAAGAATGTTGAATGAGTAAGATGTCAACATATAAGGGCTTCAAGAGTTATGGTGAAATTCTTAAGAGTATTAAGTCTCTTTTGATGATGGGGTTACATTAGAAGACTTTTTATATTATGTGTAACCCTGATGTTTAATATATGCAAATTTTATTCAAGGAATAGTTATCTTTTCTTTTGTGAACATAGTTATAATGAACCATTTGGGATTATATGATCCTTAATTTTGAGGTAATTATGGGTTACTATATGTTATGATTGAAGTGAAAGGTATGAGATAAAATTGAGGTTAAATTATGTTATGGTTATTTTTGATGATTTTATCCCTTTTTGGGGAATGATTTGAGAATTATATAGCTTTGGAAAAAGGACAACACGTAGACCGTGTGACAACCCATCACATCGGACAAAGCTGCAGGAATCGAACCCACAACCAAAGTGCAACTGGTATTTATCGCCTACCACTGGACTACGTGAATTCCCTGGTTAGTTTTATTGATTATTTTTAGTTATATGATTTTATGAATTAAGAGTAAGTTGATTTTGGGTTATTTATGAAAATGATTAACCTATCATGGAGGATATGTGATTAGGTTAATTACTTTTCAATACGAGACATTAGGAGCAACTGATGTTGTTTGGAGATAAATGTTACGATTTAACTTGGAAGACTATGTGTCTAAATCCTTCAAATATTTGGGTTTCAATCTTAGTTTGGTTTACTTAGAATAATTTTATGGACAAATTGATTATATAATGGTCCTCGTTGAACTTTGGGTTTTGTTGGACAAATTTTGGAGATTAAGAATAGATTTTATTTTTATAAAGGGTTATCCTTTTCTGGATTATCTAATCTTGTACTAACCTTTTTGGTTTTGGTTTTGGTTGAAGTATAAATAAATGGGAAGTATATAGTTCTCTTTGTGGATTAGGTGACTCTCTAGAAGTTGATTATAGTACTCTTAATACGAACAAGTCTCCCTAAATGCTCGTCTTTTGGAAAAATATGAGTCTGATTAAGGAATCTAGTAAAAGTTGAAAGTCAACATGATAAGTGATTATGTTTCCTTATGAATAAATTCCTCAATAAAAAGTAACTTAAAACAAAAATGTTGTGTATTAACTTTTCGTAATGGGGAATCGAATACCGTTTAACCCATCACAAGTTTGTGATTTTTTTATGTTTAACTTTCTCCTAGACATGTTTAATATCACTCTACCTCAAGAACATGGACCTTTTCTTTTTCTTCCATGTATATGTTTTTCTACATGGAATCCTAGTATGGGTTAACTCGGGTGACCTCTGTACTTATCTTCCTTTATTTTAAAGTGTTTGTTTTACCGACTCTTGTTCCGATTTGGTACTTTCAAGGATGTTTCCAAGCTCAATTTTAAAAATTGTGAGGACGCAATTCCCAAAAGGGGGGAAGGATGTAACACCCCAGGTAAATAAAGAATATGAAATTTTCATATTTGTCCATATTTGTGAATAAAATATTAATATGACTTTAAAGGGGATGATATGATCGATGGCGTACCCAACACGCAACAACGAGTTTCTTGGGAATCTTACGTTGCACTCTAATAATAAAAAAATATTATTTTAAATGGTAGTTAACATGCAGCTGTTGTATTTGTGGGAATGAATAGAAATAACTAAAATATGATTGTATAGGTTTTTAAATGTTTTTACATTTATCCAATAAAAGATAAAGAATTAAAATACGGAAAGAATTCAATTTTAGGCGTATATGCCCTAGTTTTCACTAAAGGTTCACTTATCGCCTTTTGATGGCAAACCGTCATTAAATATAGTTTTGTTCACTATTATAAATTCTATTGGACCAAATAAAACTCTTCTTAAAAATTGGGACATCAAAATTTAATTTCTGTAAATTTTTGGTATCTTTCCGATAAAGTTCATTTTTTAATGAATAGTGTAAAATGTTGTATTTTAATTCAAAACCTATTTTTAATATAATTTATTTATATGATTATATTATCTTTTGAATTGGTTTTAAAGTTAAATTAGAATATATTTTTACCATTAAATTCAATAGTGGTCGTTGGAATTAATTTTACTTTGAAATCAGACTTAAACTAGTGTCAATCTTTTGATACTTATTGTTTCATAAAAACACGCTATTTGCTCTGACATCAGGAATTAATTATTAAATTAATTAATGTGACTTATATGTTTTTAATTTTGTAAAATAGACTTCATTTTTGAATTCGGAATAACAAATATAGCTTAGGGTGAATTTTTGGGATTTTTCTGAAAAACTTCAATTTTTGAAGAATAGTGAAACCACTAAGTGATACTTATAAAAACTGATTTTTCTGTTTAAATGAAATTTTTCCATCTTTGTGTTTTGAATTTCAAAAATACGACATACATGGTTGTCATTAAGAAGTAAAATGTGGTTCAATGGGATAAAAATAATTTTTTGGTGAATAGTAACTTATTAAGTTTTTAATCGCGATTAGAGGTATTTAGTGTAGTTTAAGGTAAAAATAATGTTTTAATAGTATTAAATGAACTTGACACATGTCCTAAACTCCTTGGATGTGTCCCGGACAACCAAGACAACCCATGGTTCAACTTGGCGACCCCATGAAGCCACTTTGTTTGGAAAATGACATTAATATCTTTTTATTTAAAGTTAAAGTAAAAAATGAGACAAACATGAAACGTTTTACTAAAACAATTTTTACATGGGGTTATACATATCATATTTTTGACTATAAATATTAATTGGAAAGAAAAAATATTTCCTACATTATAGTATTTTTTTAAAAAAAATTATACATTAAATAAATTAAATTATTTATGACATCATGATGATCCAGCGATGACCTCATTATTTAACGATTTAAATAAAATGGAAAGATAATGTAATATATAAGACGTAAACATGTCCAAAACCTATTGTATGAGTGGATTTCGAACCCTTATCACCATATCCTAGAAACACATCAATGTGGGACCTCTTAAATCCGAATTCCATTTTAAAATAAAGTGACTTTTCTTTACCTTCCAAGAGTGCCCCTCCTCTCCTCTTATAAAAGGCCCCCACCTCTACCTCCATACCCACACTACCAGCCATTGGCTCGGAAAACCCCTGCCAATTTTGTCTCTACACATCCCACTCTTACTCCTTGAAACCTCACTTTGGGAAAAGGTCTTCTCAAGGAAGCCTTTGATCTCAAACCAAATGGAGTTACCCGATTTTACGGTAACGTCATCACTTGAGTCCTTTTGTTTTATTTTTCTTCTCCAACCCCCTAAACTCTTTTTATTCATTTCTTTTGTAACAAATCTAGTATCATCAATATACTAGGATATTTGTCTTATAATTATTCGAGCTACACTTTCACACACCTACATCTAATGGTTAATGAACATACTGTTTCCGTTGATGGCGAATTTCGGCCTCCTGAAACGATGATTGTTCAAAATTCTTTTAAAACCTTAAAAGGTGTCCATTAAGATGAAACTATATTTATATATGATATATAATATGTTTATGGTTTCCTTAATATTCTTTATTTTTCATTTTGGTCATTCCTTTATGGTTTCCATTATGGGTAAATGTGATATCTTCATTTAAGGATGTGCGGACTACCGCCCCCTCAAAGTGATGTGATTCGTTAATGCCATATGTGGGACATATAAAGGGTGGATTTAAAATTATTATATATGATGTTATACTGGAATTATAATATACCTATATATCATTATTTTTCCATTCCATAAAAATATGAAATAGAAATGAAAGTAGCGTTCATGCGTACGTACGTCTTACCGTCTCCATGAACGGTGCATTTCATTTCTTACCTCTAAATGATTATGTAATATTATAAATACATGTATATTCTGAATATATATGATATATATGATATCCAAATCATGAATATAATTCGGGATATAATTAACATTTGACCACACGAACAACATGTAATTGTAAGAAGTCCACTTTCGACTTAAGAACCAAATATCGACAAAACAATCATTATTAACATAAATGATTACATAATGTTTATAACATGTAAATAAGTTATCTAAAATGAATAATGAACTAGAAAAACGTTCTTAATGAATTTTAAATTAACTCAAGTTTATTATTCAGGACGTTAAAGAACGATCGATTCAAGTCGGACCCGAGGTAAGGGATCCTACTCCTCTCTTTCTTTTTAAGTACACTCTTTTATGTCATTCCTTTTAAAGCTCATATCTCTTGTTATTGGGATGTTCTTTTATATAAATCATACTATAATTTTTATGTTCATGTGATGAGAGATGATATTCTCTCTCATCAATCCATTTTGGAAGTTTTATGTGGCGTCGTTAGGCTGCCGAGTTTTCGTAAAGGATTTTTCATCTCATTTTTATTCCCGTGAGATTTATGCTACATTTGCCACAATTTCCTTTGAGTGGTGTATGTACTGCCCATTATTTTGTTCATTGTGTAATATACTTTATTTTATGAGTATTTACATCAATGTTGTATTGTCCTTCGTTCACGAGGTGTATGTTTCGAAAGATACCCATGTCGGTAAGGGAACCTTTCACCCTCCTCTTTTTAAAAGACTTCATTTGTTGGGTCTTTTAATTTACATATTGTTATGTTGGGATATGTTCTCATATATCCTTATTGATGTAAATTTTATGTCCATGTGATGAGATACCCCTTTTTTTATCTCCCATCAACTCATTTTGATGTGACGTCGTTAGGATGTCAAGGGAACTTCTTAACCCAATTTCGATTTCTTTGGGTTCAACATGTAGTTATTGAATATGTCATCTTTTGAATATGTGTGAATGACCTTTGATTATTTTACACTTAATATCCACTTATATTTGGTGTATTCGTTTTTCACACATAATTATTCAATTGATTTATCCTTAAACCAAGGATACCATCTTTGTAAGGGACTTCGTCTCAATCTCCTTTCATTGAGGCATATTTTGTTTTATACACAACCTTGTTTTATACGGTGTATAAACCCATTTGACTTTTACGTTTATCCAAAAGGAATCATTTTTATACGAAGCGTTTTACTAAACGAAAAAAGGGGATGTTTTTGTCGTACGTATGTGGCGACAACGACTTCTCCGCAGCTGTGACCGTTATTTGATTTTCGGCTTCCTCTACAAGCCATGCCTTCTTTTTAAAAGAAAAATAAATACAATGTTTTACTTTTCTTTTATTTTGGTATTGAAAATGGTTTTCATAATGTTTTTATATCAATGTGTTTTATTGATATCTTGTGATTGAATGGTGGGAAT
This sequence comes from Viscum album, assembly GCA_963277665.1. Lineage (NCBI taxonomy): Eukaryota > Viridiplantae > Streptophyta > Magnoliopsida > Santalales > Viscaceae > Viscum > Viscum album. The sequence goes on from OY728129.1 coordinate 1,489,272,771, forward strand.
GTTATGTTTCCTTTATGCATGTTTTATGTGATACGATTATGTTGAGTTTCTTGGGCATTATTATGAAGACGGGTGGTTCCGTGATAAACTAAGGGCGGGTGAGCCCGATATAGCTCTCCAATGCATTGGGTAACGCGAAGGAGTGAAACGTTAAGGTTTCTCCATAGAGATTCAGGGAATATACTGTGATGGGTATTCTAAACGTAACCAAGAGGGTTACTCCCTACGTAAGAATGTTATGAATGCCTCAAGTTACCTTTTCTGTCTTATGATTTCTATGATTTATTCATGATTTGATGAGGTATGTTAAAGTGCCTATGTTTTATGGGTAAAGTATGATTTCATTCTTATGTATATATGAACTCATGTTTCCTTTCCATATTTTTATAACCCATACTGAGCTTTTTATGCTCATCCCACGTTTTTGAAATGTTTTTCATAGGTCAAGGGAAAGGAACATGATGTGATGATAGTTTCAAGGATGTGTCAAGAAAGAATCCATGTTTTATTTTAAATATGTTTCCGTTGATGGGAAGAATGAATATTGTCTTTTATGTAACCAATTTGTTTAAATGTGGAATGTAATGCAATTTTCATGATCTAATTCTCTAAAACTCTAAACCCGAAAAGATCCTCAATGTGTAATCTTGTAATAACTCAAGATTAAGTAAGGTTTAAGGCTGGGGCCTTATAGTTGGTATCAAGGGTCGGTTTAGTTAAATTTAGAGGTTAGGGTATTCTTTAAGCATATGTGGCATTACCATAATGGTTAGGATTTCAGAAAGAGTCCTAGTTTTAGATAAATTGAATGAGTAAGTATATCTTAGTGTTTATCTTCCTCATTAGTAAATGACGGTTTTTTGATATACTCACACTGACCTTTTTGGTTTTAGTAAATGGCTGGATCTAGCAGGCACCAAAGTAACAGTGGATGGGAAGGAAATTGTGACAGTTTTTTGAGCAAGCAACTGAATGATATGGGAGCTACAATGATAACTCTTATGATTATCATCAACCAACTATCTAGAGTCATGATTGACCACCTAAACCTTGGTGATTTCTCTAAGGCATCATATATGCGAGAAACAAATCCCTACGGATGTACAGGTAATAATCACAAAGGTAAGTGTTTTCAAAAACCTATGTGTCAATGATGTGGAAAGAAACACCTAGGAAAATGTTTCAAAGGGACAAAAATATGATATAGATGTGTAAATGAAGGTCATAAAGCAAGAACCTGCAATGGAAAAAGGAAGCATCCAGTTGACTCGAGGAAAGGGAAAGAATTTCTTTCTGAGGGATCAAATGAATGTTTTAAATGTGGTGTGCATGGTCATTATGAAAACACATGTCCTATAAAGAAGTTTCATGAATGGGATCACCAAGAGCGTACAAATGTTTTTTTACCAATACCTAATGCCATTCCGATTGAGGATGAAGAAACTGACAATGACCAATCAAAGGTATGTATTATTTCATGACTATTGTTTTCCTATTTTGGAATCTTAGGATATGATTCATGATTTTGTTTATAGGAAAGAGGTATTTCGGAATAAGATGGAAAGGAATGGTTAATGGATCATGAAGAATGTTGAATGAGTAAGATGTCAACATATAAGGGCTTCAAGAGTTATGGTGAAATTATTAAGAGTATTAAGTCTCTTTTGATGATGGGGTTACATTCGAAGAATTTTTATATTATGTGTAACCCTGATGTTTAATATATGAAAATTCTATTCAAGGAATAGTTATTTTTTCTTTTGTGGACATAGTTATAATGAACCATTTGGGTTTATATGATCCTTACTTTTGAGGTAATTATGGGTTACTATATGTTATGATTGAAGTGAAAGGTATGAGATAAAATTGAGGTTAAATTATGTTATGGTTATTTTTGACGATTTTAACCCTTTTGGGGGAATGATTTGAGAATTATATAGTTTTGGAAAAGGGACAACACGCAGACCGTGTGGAAACCCGTCGCGTCGGACAAAGCTGCGGGAATCGAACCCAAAACCAAAGTGCGACTGGTATTTATCGCCTACCACTGGACTACGTGAAGTCCCTGGTTAGTTTGATTGATTCTTTTTAGTTATATGATTTTATGAATTAAGAGTAAGTTGATTTTGGGTTATTTATGAAAATTATTAACCTATCATGGAGGATATGTGATTAGGTTAATTACTTTTCAATACGAGACTTTAGGAGCAACTGATGATGTTTGGAGATAAATGTTACGATTTAACTTGGAAGACTATGTGACTAAATCCTTCAAATATTTGGGTTTCAATCTTAGTTTGGTTTACATTGAAGAATTTTATGGACAAATTGATTATAGAATGGTACTCGATGAACTTTGGGTTTTATTGGACAAATTTTGGAGATTAAGAATAGATTTTATTTTTATAAAGGGTTATCCTTTTCTGGATTATTTGATCTTTTACTTACATTTTATGTTTTGGTTTTGGTTAAAGTATAAAGACATGGGAAGTATATAGTTCTCTTTTGTGGATTAGGTGACTCTCTAGAAGATGATTATAGTACTCTTAATGCGAACAGGTCTCCCTAAATGCTCGTCTTTTGGAAAAAATATGAGTCTGATTAAGGAATCTAGTAAAAGTTGAAAGTCAACATGATAAGTGATTATGTTTCCTTATGAATAAATTACTCCATAAAAAGTAACATAAAACAAAAATGTTTTCTATTAACTTTTCCAATTGGGGAATTGAATACCGTTTAACCCATCACAAGTTTGTGAATTTTTTATGGTTATCTTTCTCCTAGACATGTTTAATATCACTCTCCCTCAAGAACATGACCCTTTGTTTTTTCTTCCATGTCCATGTTTTTCTACATGGAATCCACGTATGGGTTAACTCGGGTGATCTTTGTACTTATCTTCCTTTATTTTAAAGTGTTTGTTTTACCGACTCTTGTTCCGATATGGGACTTTCATGGATGTTTCCAAGCTCAATTTTAAAAATTGCGAGGACGCAATTCCCAAAAGGGGGGAAGGATGTGACACCACAGGTAAATAAAGAATATCACATTTTCATATTTTTCCATATTTGTGAATAAAATATTTATATGACTTTAATGGGGACGCTATGCTCGATGGCGTACCCAACACGCAACAACGAGTTTCTTGGGAATCTTACGTTGCACTCTAATAATAAAATAATATTATTTTAAATGGTAGTTAACATGCAGCCGTTGTATTGGCGGGAATGGATATAAATAACTAAAATATTATTATATAGGTTTTTAAATGTTTTTACATTTATCCAATAAAAGATAAAGGATTAAAATACGGAAAGAATTCAATTTTAGGCGTATATGCCCTAGTTTTCACTAAAGGTTCACTTATCACCTTTTGATGGAGAACCGTCATTAAATATAGTTTTGTTCACTATTATACATTATATTGGACCAAATAAAACTCTTCTTAAGAATTGGTACATCAAAATTTAATTTGTGTAAATTTTTGGTATCTTTCCGATAAAGTTCATTTTTTAATGAATAGTGTAAAATGTTGTATTTTAATTCAAAACCTCTTTTTAATATAATTTATTTATATGATTATATTATCTTTTGAATTGGTTTTAAAGTGAAATTGGAATATATTTTTACCATTAAATTCAATAGTGGTCGTTGAAATTAATTTCACTTTGAAATCAGACTTAAACTAGTATCAATCTTTTGATACTTATTGTTTCATAAAAACAAGCTATTTGCTCTGACAGCGGGAATTAATTATTAATTTAATTAATGTGACTTATATGTTTTGATTTTTATAAAATAGACTTCATTTTTGAATTTGGAATATCAAATATAGCTTAGGGTGAATTTTTGGGATTTTTCTGAAAACCTTCAATTTTGATGAATAGTGAAACCACTAAGTGGTAATTATAAAAACTGATTTTTATGTTTAAATGAAATTTTTCCATATTTGTGTTTTGAATTTCAAAAATCCTACATAAATGGTTTTAATTAAGAAGTAAAATGTGGTTCAATGGGATAAAAATAATTTTTTTGGTGAATAGTAACTTATTAAGTTTTTAATCGTGATTAGAGGTAATTAGTGTAGTTTAAGGTAAAAATAATGTTTTAATAATATGAAATGAACTTGAAACATGTCCTAACCTTATTGGATGTGTCACGGCCGACCACTAAAACCCATGGGTCAACTTGGGGACCCCATGAAGCCACTTTGGATGGAAAATGACATTAATATCTTTTTATTTAAAGTTAAAGTAAAAATGAGACAAACATGAATGGTTTTACTGAAACAATTTTTAGATGGGGTTATACAAATCATATTTTTTACAATAAATATTAATTGGAAAGATAAAATTATTTCCTACATTATAGTATTTTTTTATAATTTTTAGACATTTAATAAATTAAATTATTTATGACATCATGATGATGCAGCGATGACCTCATTATTTAACGATTTAAATAAAATGGAAAGATAATGTAATAACTAAGACCTACATATGTCCAAAACCTATTGGATGAGTGGATATCGAACCCGTATCACCATATCCTAGAAACACATCAATGTGGGACCTCTTAAATCCGAATAACATTTTAAAATAAAGTGACTTTTCTTTACCTTCCAAGAGTGCCCCTCCTCTCCTCTTATAAAAGGCCACCACCTCTACCTCCTTACCCACACTCCCAAAGCCTTTGGCTGGGCCAACCCCTGACAATTTTGGTCTCTCCACATCCCACTCTTACTCCTTTAAGCCTCACTTTTGGCAGAAGTCTTCCCAAGGAAGCCTTTGAGCTCAAACCAAAAGGAGTTACCTAATTTTAAGGTAATGTCTTCACTTGAGTCCTTTTGTTTTATTTTTCTTCTCCAACCCCCTAAACTCTTTTTATTAATTTATTTTCTAACAACTCCGGTATCATAAATATACTAGGATTTTTTTATAAGAAGTATTCGAGCTACACTTTCACACCCCTACATCTAATGGTTAAAGAACATACTGTTTCCGTGGTTGGCGAATTTCGGCCTCCAGAAACGATGATTATTCAACATTATTTTAACACCTTCAAAGGTGGCCATTAAGATGACACTATATTTATATATGATATATAATATTTTTATGTTTTCCTTAATCTTCTGTATTTTTTATTTTGGGCATATCTTTATTGTTTCCATTATGGGTAAACGAGATATCTTCATTTAAGGAAGTGCGGACTACCGCCCCCTCAAAGTGATGTGATTCGTTAATTCCATATGTGGGATGTATAAAAAATGGATTTAAAGTTATTATATATGATTTTATACTGTAATTATAATATACCTCTATATCATTATTATTCCATTCCATAAAAATATGAAATAGAAATGAAATTAGCGTTCATCTGTACGTACGGCTTACCGTCTCCATAAACGGTGCATTTCATTTATTACCTCTAAATTATTATGTAATATTATAAATACATGTATATTATGAATATATATGATATATATGATATCCAAATCACGAATATAATTCTGGATATAATGAAAATTTGACCACACGAACAGCATGTAATTGTATGAAGTCCACTTTCAACTTAAGAACCAAATATCGACAAAACAAGCATTATTAACTTAAATGATTACATAATGTTTATAACATGGAAATAAGTGATATAAAAGGAATAATGAAATAGAAAAAGGTTCTTAATAAAGTGTAAATTAACTCCAGTTTATTATTCAGGACATTAAAGAATGATCGAGTCAAGTCGGACCCGAGGTAAGGGATCCTACTCCTCTCTTTCTTTTTAAGTACACTCTTTTATGTCATTCCTTTAAAAACTCATTTTTCTTGTTATTGGGATGTTCTTTTATATTAATCTTACTGTAATTTTTATTTTCATGTGATGAGAGACCCTATTCTCTCTCATCAATCCATTTTGGAAGTTTTATGTGGCGTCGTTAGGCTGCTGAGTTTTCGTAAAGGATTTTTCATCTCACTTTTATTCCCGTAAGATTTATGCTACATTTTCCACAATTTCGTTTGAGTGGTGTATGTACTGCCCAATATTTTATTCATTGTGTAATATACTTTCTTTTATGAGTATTTACATCAATGTTTTATTTTCCTTCTTTCACTAGGTGTATGTTTCGAAAGATACCCATGTCGGTAAGGGAACCTTTCACCCTCCTCTTTTAAAAAGACTTCTTTTGTTGGGTCTTTTAATTTACATATTGTTATGTTGGGATATGTTCTCATATATCCTTATTGATGTAAATTTTATGTCCATGTGATGAGATACCCCTTTTTTTATCTCTCATAAACTCATTTTGATGTGACGCCGTTAGGCTGTCAAGGGAACTTCTTAACCCAATTTCGATTTCTTTGGGTTCAACATGTAGTTATTGAATATGTCATCTTTTGAATATGTGTGAATGACCTTTGATTATTTTACACTTAATATCCACTTATATTTGGTGTATTCGTTTGTCACACATAATTATTCAATTGATTTATCCTTAAACCAAGGATACCGTCTTTGTAAGGGACTTCGTCTCAATCTCCTTTCATTGAGGCATATTTTGTTTTATACACAACCTTGTTTTATACGGTGTATAAACCCCTTTGAATTTTACATTTATCCAAAAGTAATCTTTTTTATACAAAGCGTTTTACTAAACGACAAAAGGGAATGTTTTTGTCGTACGTATGCGGTGACAATGACTTCTCCGCCGTTGTGACCTTTATTTGAGTTTCGTCTTCCTCTACAAGCGATGCCTTCTTTTTAAAAGAAAAATAAATACCATGATTTACTTTTCGTTTATTTAGGTATTGAAAATGGTTTTCATAATGTTTTTATGTCAATGTGTTTTATTGATATCTTGTGATTGAAAGGTGGGAATGTTATGTTTCCTTTATGTATGTTTTATGTGATACGATTATGTTGAGGTTCTTGGGAATTATTATGAAGACAGGTGGTTTCGTGATAAACTAAGGGAGGGTGAGCCAGATATAGCTCTCCAATGCATTGGGTAACGCGAAGGAGTGAAACATTAAGGTTTCTCCAAAGAGATTTAGGGAATATACTGTGATGGGTATTCTAAACGTAACCAAGAGGGTTACTCCCTACGTAATAATGTTATGAATGCCTCAAGTTACCTTTTATGTCTTATGATTTCTATGATTTATTCATGATTTGATGAGGTATGTTAAAGTGCCTATGTTTAATGGGTAAAGTATGATTTCATTCTTATTTATATATGAACTCATGTTTCCTTTCCATATTTTTATAACCCTTACTAATATTTTTATACTCATCCCAAGTTTTTGAAATGTTTTTCACAGGTCAAGAGAAAGGTACATGATGTGATGATAGTGTCAAGGATGTGTCAAGAAAGAATCCATGTATTATTTTAAATATGTTTCCGTTGATGGGAAGAATGAATACTATCTTTTATGTAACCACTTTGTTTAAATGAGGAATGTAATGTATGTTTCATTATCTAATTCCTTAAAACTCTAAACCCAAAAAGATCATCATTGTGTAATCTTGTAATAACTCAAGATTAAGTAATGCTTAAGACTGGGGCCTTATAACAGCACCAAAATTTTATACTAGGTTATTCATAGTCATATTACATCTATATCAATCATGATGGGTTGTTAAGAGTTTGAGAATTTTAGATCTTATCCCCAACTGTGTCATACCAGGTGTGTAGTAAGGATCAATGTCGTGTACCATATTACCCTAAGTTAAAACTAGGACATATTTTTTCAGTCGTTACACCTCAAAACATCTACACCAGATCCATATCAACTTGTAGTATCTTGGAAGATATGTATTTCTATAAAACCACTAACTCTATCATTTACTAATATTCCAGGGCATTTCCCGAAATGTTTACTCATAGTTATACTTATCCTTATAGACATCCATATGCATACCCTTATAAATATACTTTTGGATATCACTAATGTTTTCTAATCCTAGTTTCAGTGGTTTACTAAACCTCTTCTCTAATTACTACTATAACAATCATGTCTTAATTTAAATATAAATTAATTTATATTTGCGAATAACTTAAAAAATTTCCCAAACAGATGCCCAAAGATAGTATGAGTTTTGTTCCTTTGGAATCATGGAAACATAAACTATAGTACATTATTGAGCTACATTATCTCCCAAATTTTTTCCATGGATATCATACTTTTTAAACATATCATACCTAATAAATATCCTCATTACCTATGGAACAAAAAATATTGTGAGCTCAAATACTGAGTAAGGGTAACAAATGGTGACATGTAAGCATAAACATACATATATTTCTATGCTAATGTAATCCTAACATTTGAATATTAGACCTATCATATAAAAGGTAAAAAAATATTCATTTAATAAAACTTTGTAGTTCATAAGGAATGAATCATTAGGCAATAAATATTATTAACCATGAAATTATAACATAGTATTAACACATGGAATTGTGGAAAACACGTTATATGATAGAATTATTTCTATAGTTTTCAAATAATTTCTTCCATGGAAAGATTTGTAGAATTTAGTCACTCTATATTCAATCTTGGTAGCCATGGTTCATTCCCATGGACATCATAGTAGCATGAATTAACTACTCATACAATCTTGGTATTCATGCTTCACTCCCATGGCCATACAAGTAGTTATGGTTCACTCCCGACACCATCTTAATCTATCTCAAGAGATATAAATCTTTACGCAATACATTGGAGGGAGATTTAGTTCTCACCCATCTCATTATAAAATCATACAAACCTTTTCCAAAAAATCATAAAAAATTATATCATAATACATAAAATGAAATGGGAATCATACACAGTTAATAATATCATTGTAGAGACCCGAAGCATGACGTACATGGACATTACATTACTTTTTTAGAATACTTAATACATAACAAAAACAGACACACAAGGACAGTAATGGTTTAGTGTCTTTGAAAACATGGAACGTAATCTTCTAATCGTGGTGAAAGATCTTCAACATCTCCCATAAAGATCTTCCAGTTTTTGTTTCCTTACCTAAAACCATTCTTTTAATCCTGGGGGAGAAACATAAAAAGGGTGAGCTCAAATGCTCAGTAAGGGTAAGAATGGATAAAATAAAACATACCATATACATTTGAACTTAAAAACATGACCATAATGTTTAAACATCAAAATCTTGAGGAATGACATAAAACATGGATGTACATAAGGCATAGATAATAATGGAAAATAAATCATTATAAAAGAGCATGGAAATAAAACAGGTAATTTTGGCATCCATTAAGCACATGTAATGATTTCTATAGTATCCAAGGCATTGCTGTCAAGACCATCTAAGTGGACAAAGTCCCTTTCTGAATCGAGTTCACTCCTCGTTTCAATCCTGTTTTACTGAAACGGTTAACCTACCGTTCCAGCCATGTCTATCTGATGAGATATAAATCTTTACCCAATGCATTGGAGAGAGATATAGGTCCCACCCATCTCATATTTAAATCATTCTTACTTGTGATACAAAATAGACATACATCATTTATAAAAACCCAATAAATAAAATGGGTTTCTTAAACATCATCCCATCATCACATAATCCATATAAAAAATGGATATCATTTCATAATAAGAAAAGTGAAACCATGTAATTCATAGAGACATGATACTTGAAACATACACATATGAAATAATGTCATCTTAGATGGAAAATGGTTTTGATAAAACACTTGAAATGAATTCTAGATGAAAATATCCTTTTTTCTTCAAAATCAATTTCATTTCACAAAACGTCGTGAAATTTTAAGAGAAAATGATTTTGTTTGAAATATTCATGAAATATTTTGGAGGATGCTTCATGAAAATAAGTATTTATAAAACCGTAAAAATACTTTCATGCCGTATAAGTTAAAAAAACATTCTTCTTGTACTTTTTTCGGAAAAGTCAAAAAAGTACCTCGTAACGTAAACAAAAGAAAGATTCCTTATATGCCATGTAGTAAAAGTCAAAAAGTCAAAAATGGTTTAAAAGGACTTTAAACATACATGAAAACACATTTATAAAACTTGTACATGGACGATTTTAATAACCCCAGTAAATACGTACGAATAAGCAATCTCGGATAAAAATGAGGTTTCCAAAATTATCCCTTACCTTAGGTCCGATATGCTTCGTACGTATCTGAACCTTTTGTATAATGATTTAAATAATATCATTGACTTATTACAGAATCATATTCATTGTTATGATATCATATATGTTTCACTTATGACATTATATTACCCGTTCTTTTGTAAATTCCATGTTAAAGTATCGTCTTGGGTAAAATCATATCATTTATCGTATGTGCATCAACTTGTCGTTCATGATATTAATACATATATTCTGATTTACATAATTCCATTATGTAAAACATGATTTATATTTAATATATATTCATCATATACATACATATTATAGATCGATAAAAGGAATGAAATACACTATTCATAGAGATGGTAGGTCGTACGTACGCATGAACGATGTTTTCATTTCCTTATTGAATTGAATGGAATTAAGTAGAAGACATAAATATATATATACATAAATCCAGTATCATTATTATGTAATATATTTCATGATTACCTGTTATATATACTTTATAATCATTCTTGAATGGTTAACATGGAGAGTGAATCTCATCGCGTCATGGAGACGGTAGTCCGTATGTACGCACGAGCGATGATATCATTACCATGATAGTGGAATTGTATTAATGTATATGTATAATATTACAGAATCAATATAACTTTACAATAATCATATATATTCATTAATTTCACCATTATACCAATCCAATTAAGGTGGTGGTGGAAAATAGAATTCACCACGACGTGGAGACGGTATTCCGTACGTACGCACGCGAGGTGATTTCGTTTTCCGTAGGATGGATAGATGGTGAAATATTGTTGTTTAATACCTATAATAACATGTCAGTATTTGAGTGATACTTATGTTATTACTTCACAATGAAACAACTAATGAAGAAGGAGTGGAAGAAGAAATAAAGTTGAAAGAATCGGTAACGGACATTAAGTCTTCTTTGAAGCGCCTCTTTGAGACCTCCTCTTAGGGCATTAAAAATGGTCTTTGAAGAATACCAGGACCTCAAAGATGTTTCTAGGGAAGTGGGGAAGTGAAATGTGAAGATGTGGGCTGAGCTTCAAGGCTCAAAATGGTGTCAGGAAGAGATTGAGGGGGTGCCCTTTTATACGGGAGGAGAGGGGCACCTTTGGAAATCTTAAAAATATTAATTTATAATAAATCTAACCCCACATAAAAACCTCCAAAAATGACTCATATTAGAATATTATATGAGATAGGGTTTTAATCTCATGAAACAATAAAATTTAGACATGTTAGGAATTTATATTAAACATTATCAACTTGATTTATCCTTACTTAATCAATTTAATTTTATTTGTGCTAATAACATTCTAAATTATAACAAATAATTACTTATTTGTTGTGAATTGTCCATAATTGGATAATTTATAACATTTTAGACCATATAAATTTAAATTTATAATTTTTATATATTTTTTTTATTTTTAAACAATTTTATAATATGTTATTTTTATAAAATAACAATAGTGTCAATTTTGACACTATTCATTTATTTGAATTTAAATAAAATATATACAGAAGATATGTTCGAAATAAAAGCTTTAATAGATTCATAATAGGTCATATGTATCTAGAAAATTAGTGGAGCACATTAAATAGTTCATATAATATTTATTTTAGTATTTTTACAACCATTTATTTGGTTTATCTCTTAATAAAATAATTACTACAACATTTTTTTTAATTATTTAATATACTTATTTGTGGCATAAAAATTACAACTAATATACTATGATTAATATAAATTTATTACCTTTCACAATAATACTTTTACTCGAATTTATAATCTGAAAATCACAATATTTAAATTGTTATATTTATTAATTTATGAAGGTGACAACTTTGGCATTATTTAAAATAAAATAATATAATTGTCATAATCACTTTAATAAAACTCCAAAAGGATATATATTATATAAGTGGATGATTATGGTGTATATATACACTACCAATAAGTTTCTGTCAGGTTTTTCGGTCTTTTGATGGGTATTATTATTTCAATAAAAACTATATTACAGATTGTTCACTTAATAAATAATTTCTCCATCATTAATGTATCACCATTAATGACAATTATTTAATCCCTAAAAATTCTAAGTAAATTTTCATTATGTAGATAATTTTATTATATTTCTAGAGACTATTCATTTTCGAAGTTTTATGATGTTTATCACTAAATTAAAATTATTATAATTATAAGCTTTAAGAGAGTGACATGTTGTCACTTTCGTTGGTTTTAATAATAATTAAATTATTTTCATGGTCAAAAGTCCATAAAAAGATTCTAATCCGACCCTTAGGTGATATTGGTATACCTTTAGCCATCCAATATAATTTTGGCATGTGTTAGGGTAATTTTATAATATTATATTTACCCTTAATTACCCGATTTACCTTTAACTATGGTAAATAAAATTTACCGTAGTTACTATTCATAATCTCCAAAAATAAAAAGTATCCTATTAACATAATTTGGACCCACTGATTCTAAATATGGAATCCATTTTTACAAATTCAATACAAAGAAGTTGCAGAAATTAAATTAAAATTAATCCTGTTGTCGAATGTAAACGAGTTTTTGTTTAAAACATTACAAAAGATTGAATTGATTTAACCTATGAATTCAATGTAAAATCATTGCTAATGACATACATTATTTTAAATAGTAAAAAAATATTCTATTTATTTTTTAAAACAATTAAATATTATAATTTAACATATAAATTATTACGATGAAAAAAGTTGTTTTTAATGAAAATATAGCATGTTTTTACTATTCATTAAAATATGAATGTTATCAGAGAAATATCAAAACTTTATCCAATGTAAATTTTTATATCCTGATTCAAAAAAAGAATTTTATTTTTTCAAATTTAACTTATAAACATTTCAACAACTAGATTTAAAGTGGGTGCACCATCAAAAGGCGGCAAAACTGCATTTTTTTTAAAATACATATTTTACTGGAAAATTTTATTTTGTTCTTATACCATGTTATAGAAAATGTGTAAGATGAATAATAATGTTATAAAATTAAAACTTTACTTAATACTATTCATAATGGATAGTTCATAATAATATTATAATAATATATTGTATTTTAGTAAAACCTGGTATTGCGTACAACACACGCTATCGAGGAAGGTCACGATTGCGTGTAATGCAAGCCAAGTTATGGTTGCATGTTGTGCAAGACTACTTTGTTGTTTCATATAACATAATCCAACCATTTTTCATTTATACATTGAATATATATATATACACTCAATGTTGCGTAGAATGACTATTATCAAACGAACATGAAATTCTGTGTAACACAATCCAAAAATAGTGTTGCATATACTGCAAGCTAATACGGTGTTGCATATAGCACAAGATAATCTTGTTTTATCTGACAACACAAGACATCAATGAAATTAAAAAAAATATTTTTCATAAAATCTCAGGGTGTTACATTCTACCCCCCATAAAATGAATTTTTCCCTCGAAATTCATCAGGGTTATAAATGGTTTAATACTCGAAAGATTATTTAATATGAACCCACATCGTAAAAAGGAATACCAAAACTTGTCATTAAAAACTAATGTATGAAACTTAACGGTCACCCAAATTAACTCATCACTGGGTTTCCACAGAGGAGAAAATAGATTAAAATATGGAAATGGAAGAAAAATCTAACCATCAAGTTATGATGGAGATTGGTATAGAACATTCCTATGAAAAAGCCATCCATCACAAAGCCATAGATTTGTGATGATCTAAGGTACCATATGATTCACCGGATATAAGGTTAGTAGGACAACATTTTTGGTTTTCAAGATCATTTCCATAAAGTTGATGAAATTGGAATTAGAAGAAATACTTTCGTGATTTTGGTATAGTCTCACCGTTGGTCGTTATTTGGATAATTTCCACTTAATATCTTAAAGAAATGAAGTTGAATTTGTTATTAGTGAATTGTTAATAGGTCATGTGATAGAATGATGGGTTATTCCATCTGTTTCAAACAAAAGGTTAGAAAAAGTTATCAAATATACATAAGTCCATCTATGGTGAGGTTAATCATATACGATTCCAAAAATGAACTTCTAATTCATATATCATAGCGCTTAATAAAATAAAACTACTTTCTACTAAACAGGGTTTTCCTGTAGGCCATTGGTAGGCGATAAAGTCCAGTCGCACTTCGTTTGTGGGTTCGATTCCCACAGCCTTGTTCGACGTGATGGGTTGTCGCCCGTCCTGCAGGTTGTCCTTTTTCTAAAACTACATTACTATGACATCCCATCAATAATACCGAAAAAAAGTTCTATCCTTAAACAATACTATCTTATGCCCAACATAATCCATTCCAATCTTTATCTAAAATACTTTGGTCCAAGCTCATAGTATAAAGAAAACGATTACTTGAAATGACATGAAATGACATCAACCAACCATCATTTATCCCCCATTATCTTGTTGGTCAAATTCCAATCATGTGAATACCTTAATCATGTATTCTCTTGAAAAATGAATACCCATTAAACCTTAGTGAAAACATGAATTATGTCAAATGTTAACTCTTTCCACATACCAAAATCCAAAAATTCTATATACTCAAACCATGATATAACCTTCTCCTTATATCAATCATGAGCTCATGAATATTATCAAACATTTAATTTTTCTCCTTATCCTTTCATTATGCGCATATCATATACTTTCCAAAAAAATCTGAATAACCTTTCATGGTTACAGGTACCATTCATCATACACTTTTAAAACATAAGGAAAGATAACAGTGTAACAATCCTTAGATGTCTCTTTATTCCATAGTACCATGAGATTACTTATAAAACATTACAGTTGATAAACATGTAATCATTCAAATACCTTCTTAAACCATTGACTGGGCTTCAACAATTCTTTCATATCATATAAAATTTGTAGTCTCTTCATCATCATCAACATAAATACTACCCATACGACCATACTGATTCTCTTCATGAGACCTTCCCTTAGGGCATTGGTTTTCATAATGCCTGTACATTCCACATTTAAAACATTTAACCATTGTTGATGTCATAGCAATACCATTATCCTCATCCATGGTGTTAACTAAAACTTTTCCTTTTCACTTACTAGATTTGTGTCCTTCTTTCCCACACCCAAAGAATCTTCCGGTTCCATTGAAATATTCTCCTTGATGCCTCTTCCCACATGATTTACATAGGGGAAATTGAACTTTCATTCCTCTATAATCATCATGAAACTCCATATTTCTCTTATTTGCCGCGTCAGGAAACTTACCAAATTTTAGTTTATTGATCATATTATTAGATTGCTGATTCGGCATAATAATGATGTTTGGACTTCCAAATCCCATTTCATTTGGATTCTCATGAAGAATATCATTCCATTGTCCATCATATCCTCCATTATTGTGAATCATCTTGTTTCCAGCCATTTTCTAAAACCCAAAAAAGAATAGTGTGAGAGACAAAAATCATAATCAAAGTGGAGTAACTTCAATATCTACCATCTTAGGTTTAATATAATATCGTTACCATAATTCTAGGACTATAACCTATACTTATACATAACCTTAGGGACAACCCTAGAAATACCTTAGAAATATCTCCAGGGATCTCACTAACGTTTTTGCATCCTAGTTTCCAAAGTTTAACTAAACCTTTCCTCTGATACCAACTATAGGGACCCGAAGCATGACTTACATGGAAATTACATTAATTTTTCGGAATACATAATACATAACAAAAACAGACACACAAGGACCGTAATGGATTAGTGTCTTTAGAAACTTGAAACATAGTCTTCTAATCGTGGTGAAAGATCTTCAACATCTCCCATAAAGATCTTCCACGTTTTGTTTCCTTACCTAAAACCATTCTTTTAATCCTGGGGGAAAACATAAAAAAGGTGAGCTCAAATTCTCAGTAAGGGTAAGCATGGATTAAATAAAACATAACATATACATTTGAACTTAAAAACATGACCATAATGTTTAAACATCAAAATCTTGAGCAACGACATAAAACATGGAAGTACATAAGGCATAGATCATAATGGAACATAAATCATTATAAAAAAGCATGGTAATAAAACATGTAATTGTGGCATCCATTAATCACATGTACTGATTTCCATAGTAGACAAGGCATTGCTGTCAAGACCATCTTAGTGGACAAAGTCCCATTCTGAATTGAGTTCACTCTTCATTTCAGTACTGTTTTACTAAACCGGTTTAACCTCCCATTCCATCCATGTCTATATCATGAGATATAAATCTTTACCCAATTCATTGGAGGGAGATATAGGTCCCACCCATCTCATATTGATATCATTCTTACTTGTGCCACAAAATAAACATACATCATTTATAAAAACCCAATAAATAAAATGGGTTTCTTAAACATCATCCCATCATCACATAATCCATATAAAAGAAATGGATATCATTTCATAATAAGAAAAGTTAAACCATGTATTTCATAGAGACATGACACTTGAAACATACACATATGAAATAATTTCATCTTTGATGGAAAAATGTTTTTGATAAAATACTTGAAATGAATTCTTGAGAAAAATATCCTTTCTTCTTCAAAATCAATTTCATTTCACAAAATGTCATGAAATTTTAAAAGAAAAGGATTTTTTTTAAAAATAGTCATGAAATATTTTGGAGTAAGCTTCATGAAAAAAAGGCTTTATAAAACTGAAAAAATCCTTTCATGCCGTATAAGTTAAAAAACATTCTTCTCGTACTTTTGCCGGAAAAGTCAAAAAAGTACCTCGTAACGTAAAAAAAAGAAAGATTCCTGACATACCATGTAGTAAAAGTCAATAAGTCAAAAATGGTTTAAACAGACTTTATACATACATGAAAACACTTTTATAAAACTTGGATATGGTCGATTTCAATAACCCCAGTAAATACTTACGAATAAGCAATCTCAGATAAAAATGAGATTTGAAAAATTATCCATTACCTTAGGTCCGATATGCTTCGTACGTATCAGAAACTCTTGTATAATGATTTAAATAACATAATTGACTTATTACAGAATCATATTCATTGTTATGATGTCGTATATTTTTCACTTATGACTTTATATTACCCGTTCTTTTGTAAATTCCATGTTAAAGCAGCGTCTTGGGTAAAATCATTTCATTTATCGTATGGGTTTCAACTTGTCGTTCTTGATATTAATACTTATATCATGATTTACATAATTCCAGAATGTAAAACATGTTTTATATATAATATATATTCATCATATACATATATATATATATATTATATCGATAAAAGGAATGAAATACACAGATCATGGAGATGGTAGGTCGTACGTATGCATGAACGCTGTTTTAGTTTCCTTATTGAATTGAATGGAATTAAGTAGATTCCATAAATATATATATACATAAATCCAGTATAATTATTATATAATATATTTCATGATTACTTATTTTATATACTTTATAATCATTCTTGAATGGTTAACATGGAGAGTGAATCTCATCGCGTCGTGGAGACGGTAGTCCGTACGTACGCACGAGCGATGATATCATTCCCATGATCGTGGAATTGTATTAAAGTGTATGTATAATATTACAAAATCAATATCACTTTACAATTATCATATATATTCATTAATTTTTCCATTATACACATCCAAGTAAGGTGGTGGTGGAAAATAGATTACACCACGGCGTGGAGACGTTATTCCGTACGTACGCACGCGCGGTGATTTTGTTTTCCGTAGGATGGATAGATGGTGAAATATGGTTGTTTCATAACTATAAAAACATATCAGTATATTAGTGATACTGATTTTTTTAATTCATAATGAAAAAACTAAAGAAGAAAGAGTGGAAGAAGAAATAAAGTTGAAAGAATCGGTAACGGACATTACCTCTTCTTTGAAGCGCCTCTTTGAGACCTCCTCTTAGGGCATTAAAATTGGTCATTGAAGAAGAACAGGACCTCTAGGATGTATCTAGGGAAGTGGGGAAGTGAAATGGGCAGAGGATGGCAGAGCTTCAAGGATCAAAATGGTGTGAGGAAGAGAGGGAGGAGGTGCCCTTTTATAAGGGAGGAGAGGGGCACCTTTGGAAATCGTGAAAATATTAATTTATAATAAATCTAACCCCACTTAAAAACATCCAAAGAAGACTCATATTCGAATATTAGATGAGATAGGGTTTTAATCGCTTCAACAAATAAAATTTGGACATGTTACGAATTTATATTAAACATTATCAACTTGATTTATCCTTACTTAATCAATTTAATTTTATTTGTGGTAATAACATTCTAAATTATAACAAATAATTACTTATTTGTTGTGAATTGTCCACAATTGGATAAATTATAACCTTTTAGACAATATAAATTTAAATTTATAATTTTTATATATTTTTGTGATTTTTAAACAATTTTATAATATGTTATTTTTATAAAATAACAATAGTGTCAATTTTGACACTATTCATTTATTTGAATTTAAATAAAATATATACAGAAGATATGTTCGAACTAAAATCTTTAATAGATTAATAATAGGTCATATGTGTCTAGAACATTAGTGGAGGACATAAAATAGTTCATATAATATTTATTTTTTTATTTTTACAACCATTTATTTGGTTTATCTCTTAATAAAATAATTACTACATCATTTTTTTATAATTATTTAATATACATATTTTTTGCATAAAAATAAATATAAAATTCTATGATGAATCTAAATCTAATACCTTTCACAATAATACTTTTACTCGAATTTATCATCTTAAAATCACAATATTTAAATTGTTATATTTATTAAATTTTGATGGTGACAACTTTGGAATTATTTAAAATAAAATAATATAAGTGTCATGATCACTTTTATAATACTCCAAACCGTTATATATTAGGTAATTGGATTCTTATGGTGTATATATACACTGCCAATAAGTTTGGGTCAGGTTTGTGGGACTTTTAATGGGAATTATTATTTCAATAAAAACTATATTACTGATTTTTCACATAAAAAATAATTTATGAATCATTGATGTATCACCATTAATGACAATTATTTAATCCCTAAAAATTATAAATAAATTATCATGATGTAGATAATTTTATTATATTTCTGGAGAATATTCGGTTTCGATGATTTATGATATCTATCACTAAATTAAAATTATTATACTTATAATCTTTAAGAGAGTGACATGTTGTAACTTTCTTTGGTTTTAATAATAATTAAATTATTTTCATGGTCAAAAGTCCATAAAAAGAATCTAATCCTACCTTTAGGTGATATGGGTATACTTTTAGCCATCCAATATTATTTTTCTATGTGTTAAGGTAATTTTATAATATTATATTTACCCTTAATTACCTGATTTACCTTTAACTATGGTAAATAAAATTTACTGTAGTTACTATTCATAATCCCCAAAAATAAAAATTAGCCTATTAACATAATTTGGACCCACTGATTAGAAATATGGAATCAATTTTCTCAAATTAAATACACATAAGTTGCAGAAATTAAATTAAAATTAATCATGTTGTCGACTGAAAATGGGTTTTTGTTTAAAACATTGCAGAAAATTGAATTGATTTAATCTACGAATTCAATGTAAAATCATAGATAATGAAATAAATTATATTAAATGGTAAAAATATATTATATTTATACTTTAAAACCATTCAATATTATAATTTAACAATATAAATTAATACGATGAAAAAAGCTGTTTTTATTTAAAATATAACATTTTTTTACTATTCATTAAAATATGAAAGTTATTAGAAAAATATCAAAACATTATCCATTGTAAATTTTTATATCCTGATTCAAAATAAGAATTTTATTTTTTCAAATTGAACTTATAAACATGTCAACAACTAGATTTAAAGTGGGTGCACCATCAAAAGGCGGCAAAACTGCATTTTTTTAAAAATACATATTTTACCTGAAAAATTTATTTTTTTCTTATACATTGTTCTAGAAAATGTGTAAGATGAATAATAATGTTATAAAATAAAAAATTCAGTTAATACTATTCATAACAGCTAGTTTAAAATAATATTATAATAATATATCGTTGTGTAGTAAAACCCGGTATTGCGTACAACACACGCTATCGATGAAGGTCGCGATTGCCTGTAATGCAAGCCAAGTAAGGGTTGCGGGTTGTGCAAGAATCCTTTGTTGTTTCATATAAAAGAATCCAACCATTTTTCATTTATACATTTAATATATATATATATATATATACACTCAGTGTTGCGTAGAATGAATATTATCAAACGAACATGAAATTGTGTGTAACACAATCTAAGAATAGTGTTGTGTATACTGCAAGATAATACGGTGTTGCGTATGGCACAAGATAATCTTGTTGTAGCTTACAACACAATACATAAATAAAATTAAAAGAATATTTTTCATAAAATCTCAGGGTGTTACAATCATAACCCGTGGGAAAAAGATACATGTTTCATTATCAATTTATCAAAATAATAACACATGAAATGAAGCAGGTTTGAGAAGAATATAGACCTTGAAAGATAATTGGTTTTCTTATCATCATTCCATCAAAAGATAAACCATTCAAGAAATAATACAAATGGATCCTTTGGTTTATTTCCTCGAAGGATATGAATAGCATCAACAGATGTTATCTTATATGGAAAATAACATTTAACTATTTTTTTAAAACATATCCTTAGGAAAATATACATTCATATTTAAAAATTTATATTATGAACATAAAACCTTTTGAAAAAAAAATTATTGAAAATTAACTTAAAAATTATAAATAAAGCATAGAAATATTTTAGAAACCATTTTCTTTATAAAATTATAAAAGACTATTTAAAACATTTAGAAAACCATTTTCAATGAAAACTTATAAAAGATGTTTCAAATCCATTTAGAAACATTTTTCTTTAAAATAACATTGATAATTTTAAAAAAAACTTTAAAATTATTTGAAAACCATTTCCTTATAAACAAATTGAAAACTAATAAGGAAATTTTGGAAATATTTTTAAATTAATTCTCTTAAAAATACTTCCAAAACATATAAAGAAAGCATGAATGAAAATATAAAAAAATTTATTTAAAAAAAAATTATAAAACATACAAACAAATCATGGAAACATTTGTAATTTGTTTTTAATCATAAATTAATTTATATATCATTTTCTTTTAAAATAGACTTAAAAACGTTTAGTGGAATCATTTATTAACACACACAAAAATTTGAAATCCTTTTTCGATGAAAACCACATTAAAAAAATGATGTATGTGGTATTAAGAAAAAAATGCCCTCAAAAATATACATTTTCACTTATAATGGAATATTTATGGAATTAATGGTCATGATGGTGGGGATGTCGGTATATGCCAAACCATCTTTATTACCTCCAAAGATCATAAAAGTGTCTTGATCATATAATGACAACAATATTCCTTAGAAAAATATTTTGTAACAATTTAAACATGGTGAAAAACATTAATTAACATCATAATATAAAATTAATACATTTTTTAATTCGTTTTTAGAAATCATAGTTTTTAAAGAACACAAAATTTCAACCAAAAGGATCGATATAGACAAATTTTAATAACTAAAATTCTTACTTATCTTATGCACCAAAGTGTTGGAAAATGGTACCATTACAAGGATATAACATGATAGTATATATGGTAAGAAAATTCATGAGAGTTCTATATAGATATATTATAATATTTCATTAATGGGACGGTCATCATAAACAAACCCAATAAACGATGAGAATGTTTCAATAAACTTTTACCATAAGGTATCATGGGATCATACTCTCTAGGTAGAAAAATTATAAATACATGAAGATAAAAATACCATTAAAAGAAATATATTTATGATATACCATTTCAAAGGTAGTATATATACCATATATTAAAATATAGGACCATAACATGGCTAGTGTCACAACGAATGAATATTTAGAAAACATTAATTTACCGATTTGGTAACATTTGAAACGTAAACCCCATGAAATAAGGATCCTAAAATAAATACGTAAATATACATAAATATTAGTATAATATTATTATAATATTTTAATTTTCATTATATACACCACCCAAAATAATTGAGAGGTTAATAAGTCTTGCGTCTCATAGAAATAAAAAGTGAGTCGAAATTCCCTTACCTTATGTCTTGACTCTCTTCATTCTCAAAAAGAATTCCTATATAATAAATGTAAGATTATTATATTTTTTTTTAAAGAACTATATTATTATATATAATACCATATATTGTTTCATTATTACTTTATATTACCCTCTTGTTAAAATTTCAATGTTATAGTTTCAATTTGGTTAATATCTATTTTGTTCTTCCTATATGTCTTGATTTGTTACATATTTGGTCATTATACATATATCATGATTTCTATAATTCATACCATGTTATAAAAATAAATTAAATTTCTTATATTTTTATTATAATAATCCATGTAATATTGAAATATAAAATTAAATACACCACTCATGGATATGTTAAGTCATACGTGCGCATGAATGTTGTTTTCGTTTAATTATCGTATTGACGGAATGAAAGAAAATGATATATATATATATATCGATATATATGAATTAAATATAATTAATTTTGGATTATTATGTCATATTTATCATATAGGTTAACTATCACACCCTTAGTAAATTACATTTAGTGTGTGAATGAATCACATTGTTTTGAGGGGGTGGCAGTCCACCCTTCCTCAACCAAAATTATCGTATTTATATAAAATGGAAAGTATGAGGATATTTATTTTAAATAATTTAAATAATATTAATTAAATTATAAATATAATATATATATATAATATATAAATATATTTTCCATCAAAATTACCACCATGATACGAGTCAAAGGAAGAATGGACAATCATCGTTTTTTGAGCCCATAGTTTGTTGTACACGTAAATAGTGTGTTCATTATCCATTATATGGAAGTGTGTGTAATTGTATGTCTGAACCACAACATAAAAATATAATAGTATATTATGGATAATTTTTCTGTTATAAAATAATTTAATAATAAGATTTTATGGGCTATACAGTGTAAATAACATAAAAGAACTTCAGGAATAATGTTACCACTTATTCGGGTAACTCCTTTTGGATGGAAGCAAAGGGCTTCCATAGATTTATATCATCTAATAGAAAGTATTAAAGGATTATTGGTGTGATATTTATGATCTATTTGGGTATATATTAGTTTGTAAAAATTGTCTTCATAAGTGTTACGATGTAGGAGGTTAGGAATCCTTTTTATAGAGTAGGATGACTGGCACTCCTGTAAATATTGGGAAAGGGAATTGGATCCATGTTTTATCAATGGAAAGTTGATCTAATAATCATAAAACTTATATAACAGGGATTATAGGGTCTAAATATTTCCATAAAAAGGTTTTTGGACAAAATAATATGTTATTTAGGCCCTTAAGATTAATGTTTTGTCCTTAGTTCTTCTAATTTTTACCTTATTCGGTGTAATTAATTTTAATTATATTCACTAATATTTTTATTAAAAATCTATGTTAACCTTATTATAAATTATAAATTATGAGGATTCAAATTATGAAATCTATTTTTACAAATAAAATTCCCATTATTGGCCAAAATTAATTTAAATTTAATCACACGGTTAGGTTGAAAATGCGGATTCTTAATGTAAAAATAAGGAAATGTTTTCAATGTTTTTATATTTAATTTTAATGGGAAATTGATTAAAATGTAAAAAATTTAGTTTATTGAAAAAAATAATATACAATTAACCTTTTAAACCAATTTTTTATATAATTTATCCTTATAAAAATTATATGAGAATGCAATTCTTAACTGAAATTTAGTATTTTCAAATATTTATTAAAAAATAAAAATTCATAGAAAAATCACATAAATTTAAACTAAAATAATTTTTAGGTTTTTATTTCAAATATTGATTTTTTTAAATAATATATTTATAAAATTTCCAATCGTCATATTTAAAATATGTTATCCATTAAAATGCAATAAAACCACTTTTATAAAAATATAGGTTTTTATGTGTGATGTTGAGTATGTTATAATCTTATTCCTATAAAATCAATTGGATGAAGATATAAAATATTTTTTGGAATAGATACAATATAAATTTAAATAATTCCATTCACTATAACTAATTAATTTAACTTACTAAGATAAATCATCTTTTTTCACATGAAAATTAACTTTTATTAAATCATTCCCTTTATATTCATTTGATTTTTATATTATTTTCTAATTATAAGGTATAAATTGAATAAAAAATAAGTTATTTAATCCTATAATCCTAAATTCTATTGATATATTTTAACTAATTAAATAATAATAATTTCATAATGAATTTTTTCGGTAACACTCGGTCTAGCATGTTACTCAAGCCAATGAGGAAATTTGGTCTTGTGGGTAATGTATGCTAATCTCAGTGTTCCGTGTAGAAAAATATAAAATTTATGATTCATGTCCTGAATGATTAAATTTTTTTATGTATAACTAAATCTAGACATAGTGGTTTGAAATAAAAAAACTATTTTCAGTATTTTTTGAAATGAAAAATATCAAAAAGATTAAATTATTTCAAAAATAATAATACACTAATTCATGGGGTGTTACTAGATTTATCTCTCAATCAGTTTTCCATTATATATATTTTGAAAGTAGTACGGTTTCATATTGTGCTACATTTTATTTTTTTTTGAGTGGGATATGAGTTTAACCTCAATGTCCGGCTGATGTATTCAGCAAACTCTTGATACGAAGTTGATATTAAACACTCCATATCTTCCTCATAACTCCCAACTATTTAGAAATCACCACAATGTTCCAACAATATTCACCAACCAATATAAAGACAATTATAACCTGACAAACTAATTCATAAATTCAAAAAGTGATAATTCACATTCAAAAAATCATATTTATTCATTCATAGATAATTATCAAACATCAAATTTCATAAATAGGAACAAAAAATATATTTAATAAAACATTCCCTTATCACCATCACCATCACCCTCTTTTTAATCCTCACGATCATCGTCATTTTTATCCTTGCAATAATCCCCACCTTCATCCACAATATAATCCACATCATCTCTATTACTATTTATATATTTATCCCTGGTAACATAATCATCCTAACCACCACTATAACCACCTCTCGATGCACTATATAATCTACTCATCATCAAAATATATTCATCATAATCTATGCAGGTATCTTTAGAAATTGATTGACATAAGTCTAAAATAAATTTTTTAAATTCTTCATTATCCCTATGATACGGGTAACGCTAATATAGGACCACTTTTTCATCTTCATCCTCATCCTAAGCATGTGCTTCATGTGAATTAGTTTCTTCCAACTCATTGCTACCCAAATTGGAAGAAGAAGTGTCCTATAATCTAGTCAGAATAATACTCTTTCTTGGTAAATAACAAACTCATCTAGGTTCTCATATACTATAACTTCATATAATTGATCATTTGGCCCAAATATTTCAGCTTCTTTCTAATCATGGGCTTCAAAATCACATTACTAAAAATATATTGGAATATTTAGTTACAAAATAGATATTAAAATTTGAAATTAGAAAATAAAAACATACAATATATAGTTCTATTTTTTATCTTGATTCCATATTTCTTCTTCTTTGTTGAGCCATATAATATTTCTTTAGCCACCTGTCCTTCAATTAGAAAAACCACCATCTACAATCACATTGAATGTATAAAACCATAATTGAAAATAGCATATTAATAATTAATATCATAACTATAATCAAATGGATATACTGCATGATGGAGTATGATTTTCTATAATGATTGATTTCCTTGTGAAAGTATGATATGAGTTAGTTAATAAAAGAAATTTTGTATAATTAATTGACAGAATTGATAATATAATTTAAAAATAATTTCATAATTTAACTTAAAGTGGAATTTATAGATTCTTGTTTGAATGTATTACTTCCCAGAATATATGAAAATTGTAATAATATAATAATTCAAATGGAATGTCAGTATTAAAAAAACCAATCAAGATTAAATATTTGTATAATGTGGTAAAATGGAAAGGTTAAATGACTGGTTTATATGATTTTTTCTGATGCATTCACTGGGGCGTGCACATCCAACTTGTTCGGGGACGAAGGACACGGTTTTTTGTTACCCTGAATTTCTGCTTTCCAAAGGTGGGAGGAATCTGCTCCATATTTAGGGACATCTACTCCTTGATTGAAATGGGATGATGGGATGTCAGTTCTTCAATCTGTGGATTCCTCCTTGGAACACGTCACATAGTTCGGGTCTCCCACATAGATTTAACACATTGTTCCTGAAACTCTTCCCAGCGCCATATCTTCATGGACACCAGTTATTTATGATGCTTCTTTCTGGAAATTACAAGGGGTCCAGTTAGGGTAGCATCCTTCGGTTAGGGGAGTAGTCACATTGGGGCATCACTAGTGGTTCTGGACACTGGGGGATTTTCATGTCTGTATATTGTCCCATGTTATAATGATTCTTGAAGGTGCGGTAGCCTAAGGAATCCCACATATAACGTGGTTAATCATATGCCATGGGCATGTATCTGAGGTTTTCCTCATATACATATGTTTGAAACAGGGTATGCCGCATGTTTAACGTCCTGTAGAGACGAATCGGGCTGATCGGAACACTGACTTGAGTGGATCAGACGACATAACCCCCCTTGGAGAGAACACCGATATTGGGTCCAACACGTGGGTGGATCTTTCAATGCTACTAGTGGGAGTGGGAATGGGGTTTCTTGATTCCACCAGGATGTGGCGGCCCGGGTAAGAATCAGGACGGTTGATGGAGTGATGGAATGAAGTGGGTGCTAGATGGGATGTAACTATCCTGGGGTGATTGTGGATTTTGGTTTGAGCCTCAGAGAGACCCCCTACATATCCCTGTGGTAGGGAATAAATGTCCACATAGTTCATATGATGACATCTTGCCACCAATTGAGGGTTTCAACGGCTTACTACTGGATTGGGTCACAACAGCTTACCGCAGGAATGGGATCACAAGAGCATACTGCTGGATGGGATGACAACAACTTACCGCTGAATGCAGTGACAACAGCTTAACGATGGATGGGATAACAACAGCTTACCTTTGGATTGGGTCACAACGGCTTACCACTGGAATGGGATCACAACAGCTTACCATTTGATGGGAAGACAATGGCTTACCACGGAATGGAGTGACAATGGCTTACCACTGGATGGGATCACAACGACTTACCACTGGATTAGGTCATAACAGCTTACTGTTGGAATGGGATCCTAATGTCTTACCGCGGGATTTGATGACAATGGGTAACTGCTGAATGGAGTGACAACGGCTTACCACTAGATGGGATCACAACAGCATACCGCTGGATTGGGTCACAATGGCTTACCGCTGGATGGAGTGAAAAAGATTTACCACTGAAGGTGGACCACAATGGCTTACCGCTGAAGCTCGACTTGGGGTCCAATGGTTGTTAGGCATGATCCTCAGGGAGGCTTCCTACATACCATGTCATGACATGGATCAAATTCCCCATAGTTCAGGATGGGTGAGGGGCTTGGAACACAATCACGGAGATGGTCAGGGCCAATGATTATTGTGCTTGAACCTCATGGAGGCTTCTTACGTACCTCACCTTAGCAAGGATCAAAGACTACGTAGTTCAGATGGGTGTAGGGATTACACACTAGGATGCCCAGGGTGTGGTGAATCGATGTGAAGGTGTACCTGGGGTCTGATGGATAGTGGTCTTGAACCTCGGGGAGGCTTTCTACGTACCATTCCATGACATGGATCAAAGACTACGTAGTTCAGAAATGTTGGGGATTAAACTCTGAGGCTTCTCAAGTGGTGGTGAACCGACATCAAGGGGGTCAGAAAAACCAATGGTGGGCTTGAACCATGTGGAGGATTCCTATGTATCATTCCTTGACACAGATCAAATTCCTTTTAGTTTGGGTCGGAAATGGGTTTTTGAACCGACGTGAAGGTGTGTTGGAACAACTAGATGTTTGGATTGAACCTCGGGGAGGCTTCCTACATACCTTGCCTTGACTAGGATCAAAGACCACGTAGTTTATATGGGTTGGGTCTTACACTCTAGGCTTCCCAATGTGTTGGTGAACAGACATGAAGGTTGTCAGAATGACCATTGGAGGGCTTGAACCTCGTGGAGGCTTCCTACATACCATGCCTTTACTTGGATAAAATTCCTTGTACTTCAGGTTGGGGGAATATAGTTTAAAGTCATACAGGACAAGGGAGAACCTATGTGAACGGGGTTCGAGCGACCGAGTGGTGGGATTGAACCTTGTGGAGGCTTCTTACGTCCCATTCCTTGACATGGATCAAAGTCCTCTTAATTTTTTTTGGGGGAATACATTTTAACATCATGCGGGATGGGGACGAACCGACATAAATGGGGTCGGATCGAATGGGTGGTGGGGTTGGAATGCAGTTTAACATCTTACAGGATGGGGTGATGTCATGGTCGATGCTTACTCTAAGCCCATGTGAGAAATGCATGGTGTAAGATACAAGAGGTAGCAAAGGCATGATGACCATGTTGTGAAAGATGCGTCTATGGGAAGTGAAGAGGGGCTTATGCGATGAGAAACCCAAGAAGACAAGACTTACTCCAGGATGGAGGCCCAAGGATGAAAAGGTGTAGCGGGAGAGGGATTTTGGTCTGAAGAAAGAAGGATCCTCGTTCCCTATCACGCCCTCTGCTGGCCTTGGGGACCGAAGATGAAAGGAGTAGAAAGGACACTACCTCCTAGAAGGAAATCTAGGGGCTTACACAAATATGGCCACACTTCCCCCACGGACAAACTCCACTCCCATAAGGAGGATATCATCCCCTATGGAGACCAGGGGGAATGGATAATGTCCAAGGTAGGGGAACACCGCGTGAGAGGCACGAGGTGATGTCACAGTTTAACGTCATGTGCTGAAAATGATGGTACTTGGCAGTTTAACATCTTGAAGCTCAGACGAGGTGAGTATTCTCCTCACCACTAAGAAATACATAACTGGTACCCTCTTCTCCTTGTGTGAGGGAAGGAATCAGCAACACCATAACGATGGGGTATCACGGAGCGAACCATCGAGGGGTCCACGTTAGCGTGACTATGCGAAGAAGCAATAGCCGTTAGCATTCCCATGCGAAGAAGCATTAGGCGATGCAACGAAACAGTCAGTGTCGTTCCTGGGACATTGAAGTCACATCATGCAAACCTGGAGGGTCGCACAAGAGAATGAATTTCCAATAATAGTGGTCCATAGGCAAGGGCCTTTTGAAGCTCTATTACTCTACGTGGAAAAGGGAACTTGCGAAGGGGTGTGCTTTGCGATGTGGGGTTCCTTAGCCCAAGAATAAGGAAAAAGTGCATGTGGGGGGTGCTTCGCGAAGTTAAAATGCATTCTCGGAGGACATCCTCACGGAGCAAACACGCCTTGCGAAGCAGGGTGTCCGGAAGAAATATTCTTTGCGAAGTACAATGACCATGCCTTAGCATGTGGATCTTGGGTACATGAAGGGTGTTTCGTGAATCATAAATGCTCCATGACAGCCCGGGTCCCCTTGGGGATCCCCATCCTTTGCGAAGCCCCTTTGGCTTCGTGAAAGGCATCCCTCTCGAAAGAGGGGATCAAAACGAGAATATGGGGAGGCACTTCGCGAAGAGGAAGTACATCGCACAACTCATGGTTCATCGAGCGGAAGAATGCTTCGTGATTCGGGAGCTGGGTAGCTGAATGGTCGGATTTTCCATCCTCTGGGATCAGGGGGAGCCTGGTATCTATATGCAAGGGGTTCCACGGAGCAGTGTTGACATGGAATGAAGGGGAACTTGGTTGCTTCATGATGGGCTCGTGAACATCAAATGGGTACACGGAGCATCCAGCCTCCGCGCTTCGTGGCGGGTTCGCGAACGTCAAATGGGTTCGCGGAACATCCCTCCTCCATGCATCACAATGGTTTAGCGAACATCAAATGGGTTTGTGGATCATCCAACTTCCGTACATCATGGTTGCCTCACTAACTTCAAATGGGTTCACAGAGTGTCATGCCTCTCTGCTTCGCGGCTACCACGGTGTTGAGGAACTCCGCGAAGTGGCTTCACGAGGCAATCAATGGGGCCTTCTTTGGGCCTCTTCTTTGTCCCACATTTGGCACCAACAAATGCCCCACTTTAGACATGGAGCCACAGAGTGATCAAGGGTCGAGGTCTGAGG
The DNA here is from genome assembly GCA_963277665.1 of Viscum album. Taxonomy (NCBI): domain Eukaryota; kingdom Viridiplantae; phylum Streptophyta; class Magnoliopsida; order Santalales; family Viscaceae; genus Viscum; species Viscum album. Next base: position 1,489,303,290 of record OY728129.1, read on the forward strand.
GAAATCTCCCAAATCCTCTACCATTCTTGGTGCTGAATCATAAAGAGGAATCGTGATGCGGATAGGGAATGCGGGGGCCGATGAGTAATTTGCTTCTCTCAATGTGCAATAAGATCTCATCTCGTGGCAGAATGCTTAGCGGGAGGAAGCCAAAGTGGGCCTGATGTGATCTTCTGAAAAGATGATCTCCATCCAGGCCGACGTGGAGCGTGCCTAGATTACCATCAATAGATTGCACCCTCTCGCCGCTGATGAGGAGAGGGAGGTGAAAAAGCGGCATCAACTCCTAGACGCCACCATCCAGAGGGTGGCGGATATTCTATGCTCTTTTGACGATGTCAACCCGTCCATGGTGGAAGTTGACCCTTGGGTACTGCAATGATTACAAACCCTCAAACTCACTTTCATGCTTTAATTGCTTTATGTCGTAGCATGCATTAGTTCCACTGTTTACATTGGTTTATTGCACCCTTGTGATGTTCGCGGAGCATCCAGCGATCGTTCCCTAAGCTCAAGTGGGTTTTGCCCAATGTGAGAATCAAGGGGTGACCAACTTATCACCTCATCCAAATGTAGGAGTGCAGTCCAAGCCTCGGGAATCTGGCATTTGAACAACTAGTCTAGATTTCTGGGGGAAATAGGAGAGACCTGACTGGAGAATGAAGCTCTCCGAACAGATGAATTACTGTTTCCCTAGTGTTCTCTTGTGCATGAACATTATAATTCAAGGGGCTCTAGAATCAATTCAAACATATTGGAATGGGAGGGTTGAACCCCGATACCCATGATTCATAACATTGTGGGGGTGTTGGGACAAACAAAATACCTATTGACCACATTTGAAACACAGAATTCTAATTTTATTTGCCTGGAATGGGGACAGACAAATGAGGGTTGATTGTTGACCATGTTCAAAACTCCAGACCTGTCACAAATGTCATCCATTAGTCTTCCAGAATATTTTCCCAGGACAATAGGTGGGCCATAGTCCAGACCTCTATACTGTTAGGGGGTTTCTCCAGATGTGAAAGAGGACGAGGGTCCGAATAAGGGGAACACAAAGCATGGAATGTGGAGTGATGGTTTGTTTGAATAGAATCCAACACTCTCAAAATTACGCAACTGTGGTGGAAGCACACTAGATGTGTGCATGAGTCCGATCATGAATCATACGTTCTATTTAGAAGAACCTCTATGGTGAGAGAGTCGCTGCTTCCCAATGTCATTTTGGGGCATCCCGAAATTGTTTAGGGCAAGGTTGCAGTTACATGGTTCCCCACAAGGGGTCAGGTCAGGGGTTAGAAATGTGGAGGAACATGACTTATTATTCCTGGGGTTGGACCTTAGGTCAAATACCAGGGTGTCTCTATGTATCCCATGAGGATGGTAATCAAGCTGTACAAAGTTCTAGAAGCACAGTTTAATGTCATGTGGGATGATGAGAAACCAGGATGTGTCGATGCACATCCCACCAAAACTACTAAGCCCACGTTAGTCATGCTAAATGTGGGAAACAATAAGTAATGGGGAACATTCCCAACACAGGATGAAACATGTCATTGTAGAGGGACACTCGTTAAATATCATCCTAATGATGCTAAATCGTCCACGTAGTGCACCTAGACGCATGAATAGGTAAAGCCAAGTATGTCAGAATTCTACTTGAACATGAGGAAGTGGAAATGTGTGAATCATGATGCTCAAAATCTAGATCACAATGATGGTGGCATGGCGATGGAGGATAACTGTTAATCATGGTGGAATCACAACATCCACATCGTGTTAGCCTGTAATAGGGATAGACAAATGAGGGTTGACCATTGACCATGTTTGAAACACAGGGTGTGTCATAAATGTCTACTGAGATCTTTTGGGATTTTGGCCTGAAACGGTAGGAGATCCCTTAGGACTAGAGTCCATACCATCTAGGGGTCCTTCTAGATGTGGAAGAAGACGAGGATCCAAATTGTGAGCCCATGAAGCCTAGACAATGAATAAGGGGAATATCTCCATGATAATTCAACAGTTCGGGATCTTTTTCAAAATGCCTCTAAATATGACAACGATACGTATTAGATAGTGAAAGACTTTAGGTCAAGGGACTAAAAAACGAGAGTTAAGTTGGGCCCGAGGCAAGGTTCATAGGAATTCCTATGTACCCCATGAGGATATGGATCAAGCTACACGTAGTTCTTCAGGTGGCATGGTAAGGTACCAGTGCCAGGGATAAAGGGGGTGTGTGTGTATGGCCCTCCCACCAAAAAAAGCGGTATTTGATAAATATGGGTTTTCCATTAAGGTGATTGTTTTTTTTTGTGAAGCGACTGGCCTAGGGTATCATGACCTGGAATCGCCATAAGAATCAAGCCATAGAAGTCGTTGAAAAATGGTATGGCATGTGGCCAATACCATACATGGTATCCCCTTGGGTGAGGACATCACGATGCAATGCCTAATTTCATCGTGTGGCCAGGACGATAATGTCACAGTATAGGGTCTTGAGATAGGACCAATCATGAATTTTAACATTATGATGCACAGAAATTTTAAAGACGATGCTAGGTGGGGAATATGTACGGTGCAATAAAACATACCCAGTGTGAATGGGGACATGATCCCATATCACACCGTATGCAATTCTGAGAGGGGAAACTCGGGCCAAGGGGCCCAAATAGGGGTAAAAGGGAAAGGGGGGAGAAACTAGCTCCCAACTGAGCTGGACCCGAAAATAAGATATTTGGTTGGTCCTACGTATATGATGAGGATGGAAATCAAGCCACACGTAGTTCTGAAAAAGTGGAAATATGAATGGATCTTAGTTTAGGGTCTTAGAACACGGACCATAGTTAAGCCGGAATATCCCAAGTAAAGGCAGACCTTAACCCAATACCTAATCCTAATTGATTTGAACTCGGTGTAGGAGCAAGGGTTGATACAGTATTCGTGATACATGAGATGCATGTAAGGGGGGAAATCGGTGAAGCCATGAATGATCGCAATGTAGCGGCATTTTTTCTCCTAATGTTCTTGTGCAGACTTAGGAATATTAGCAAGAGTTTTAATGTTATAACTGGACATGATAAGGTGGGGATCGATGTGAATCATGTAACTGGAATTTTGGTCCTAAAGGGGTTGGCATGGCAATGGGGTTTAACTGTTTACCATGATCAGAATATAGTATCCATATCACGTTAACCTGAAACAGGAACAGAAAAAGATCATTGACCGTTGACCATATTCGAAATGCAAGATTTGTTTCAGCTTGTTTTATGTGACCCTCGAGGACTTTGGCTTTTAATGGTAGGAGATCCCTTAGTCCTAGAATCCATGCCACTTTGGGGTACCTTTGTGTGTGAAAGGTGATGGAAGCCCTAATGAAGGGGAACACAAAGCCTGAAAAGCAGGATGAAGCATGTCCCAACAGAGTCTGACATTCCAGGTACTAAACTAGAGTACCCTTAGGCACATTGATGAACCGTCAAACAGAGGCGACGAGGGTGATCAACTTGAGAGTAACAACTTTTAAGGGATGAGTATAGAGTAAGGGGATAGAGAACTCCCAGGAGGGAGAGGTACATGGCGTGGTCGTTATAAGCACAGTGTGAACGAGGACACAATCTCATGCCACACCATATACTCCCCTCTCCGGGGAAGGTTAGTCCAAGGGGGCATGGTAAAATGGTGATTTCTGGAAGAAGGGGCTGGAACCAAAGTTTAGTCATCCGGGTGGTCTTACGTATCCCATAAAGATGGGAATCAATCGACATGTAGTTCTTAAAGGCACCAGGGGGTAAGATACCCTAATGAGGGGGGTGTATGACATAGATAACAACCTAACATGAATGAGAAAATAATCTCATACCACACTGTACAATCCGGGTAAGAACTTGGGTCACGGGCCATGAAGGCCAAGGGGCCTGAGTTGTGCCTCGGTCAGGAAGGCCTGACTCTTTTGTAGTTTAACATCTTGCAGTTATGATGATGAGGGGAGTAAGATACCCCAATCAAGGTAGGCATACGGAATGACGAATAACCTAACGAGAATGAGGATATAATCCCACACCACACTGTACACTCTAGGTAAGAACTTGGGTCATGGCCCAAGAAGGCCAGGGGGCTGGAGGCTGGGCCTCTGTCAGGAAGGCCTGACCAGTTTGTAGTTTAATATCATGTTGTTTGGACGAAGAGGAATATCATCTGAGGATGTGTACGGCAGGGAGAGTAAACTGACATGAATAATGACATAATCCCACACCACACCGTACAATCTCATAAGAGAGAACCTGGTCTGGGGGCCTAACACGTCCATACTCCCTCTTGTACGGTTATTCACTCATCAAAGATCCTAAGCCCATGTGAGCGGTGCTCGGTGTGGGAATCAAGGAGCCGGTCTCGGCTATCCCCATCAAATGGGGCCTAATAGCTGGCATCTCTCAAAGGGAGTTTGTCGCTTGGAGATACAACATGGAAGAATGAACCACTACACTCAATGTTTGGGATATCTTTGGGTGGTCCTAATGATCTAGGACAACTATAGACCATGTTCAAAACACAGTGTCCCTATTGTGAATTGAAATGGGAGGAGAAAATGAACATCGACCCCTGAACATATTCTAAATGCGGGACTTGTGTTGGCTTATGGCTCAACATCATCGAGGGTGTTGGCCTGAAGTGGATATACAGCACTTAGGCCTATCATCCATACAATTCAGGGGCCCTTCCGGATGAGGAATATGATGAAGTCCCAATCAAGGAGGTGGGTGAAGCCTAGTTATACCCATCTACTAAATGGGTTAACGTCTCCTGGGAGTGGTCCATATGGCCAGATCGAGGTTAGCTGGATGTGGATTGGGGAAATAGATTACATCTCTGCCATGCGTCTTGACCCGAGGAGAAGATTCTCGCATTTGGGTTGGGCCAACAGACGAAATGTATGGGCGTTCCTACGTATCTCATGAGGATGGGAATCCTGACATATGTAGTTCTTGAAGGACATTCAGTTTAACATCGTGTGGTGAAGACGTGGGAGGATATAAGAATGGGATTGGACACATGGTATGAGCATTATAATCCTTGTATGAGTGGGTCTAAGGAATGTTACACTATATCTTGCAAGGATCCTCCGAGAAAGCTATACCCAGGGGGGATGGTCAAATAGAAGAGTTTGGGGATGGGCTCAAGATGAGGCATCTGAGCGTACCTATGTATCCCATGCGTATGGGAATCAAGCCATACGTAGTTCCCAAAATGCATTTCAACGTCATGTAGAACGATGGACAGTTTAAAGTCATGCATGACTGGATAGTTTAAGGTCATGCGGTACCATCCAGTTTATGGTCATGTTGGACCATCCATTTTAAGGTCATGTAGGACCATCCATTTTAAGGTCATGTAGGACCATTAGACTCAGGAAAATTATTGGTTTAAGAACTTGGAATTGGTGGGAGGAGCTATATGCTCACCATCCATGGTCACTAATGAGTATTCTCTATTGGGGTAAACCCTGTGGACTATGTAAGTTCCTTACCATTTGGGCTCCAACTTGGATGTTTTCATGTAAAGGATCATTAGCGCTCAGAGGTCCAATACCAGGTCTCCTTGCTAAAGGAATCAGAGGCAAACCTTCTTGTTGAACGCTCTAGCTATTTTATTCTGATGCCTTTCCAGACTGTGCAGGGCACAGAGCCTGTTCTCATCATGTGCTTCCAATTCATCCAGAAGAATTTTAGCCACCTTATCGGGTGCCTTCTAGTCATAGACCATAGTTCGAAACGAAGGTAGCAGGATGTCAATGGGAAAGACGGCCTCAGCCCTATACACCAGGGAATACGGGGTCACATGGGTGGAATTGCGAGTTGTTTTCCGATAAGCCCAATGGTCATTGGGGATCTCGTCTGGCCAACTCTTCTTGTTCTGGCCATCCATTTTATGAAAAATGTTAGATATGGTTTTGTTTAATTCCTTGATCTGCCCATTTTCGTGCACATGATAGTGAGAGGTATGGTTCGAACAGATATTGTACCTGCTGTACAACTTCTTCAACTTGGCTGCTCAGATGTTGGTGTCGTTATCAGTGAGGATGGGATGAGGGACTCGAAAATGGTGGATGATGTTGGAGCTGATGAATTAAATGATAGAGCGGTCCTTGACCTTATTAATGGGAACTTCCTATGCCCACATAGAAAAGAAATTTGTGGGGAGCAAGATGAACCTGCACTGGCGAGCTGTTGCCAGTGGGTATGCTCCCACGACATTGAGTCCCCACACCGCAAACGTCCAAGAGTTCTTGGTTGAGTGGTGATGTCCTGGAATCCAATGTAGGAAGATAGGATGAACATGGCACGTGTGACATATCTTGGAGAACTTGATACAATCGTTGATCATAGAGGGAATGAAGTACCCCAGTCTCTAGATCTGCTGGGACAACATCAGCCCAGCCAGATGGGCACTGCAAGAACCGGCATGAACCTCCTGTATGACCTGAGAAATATCAACTCCCTGGAAGAAATGGAGGAGAACACCATAGAACCCACGATTGTAGAGGATATTCTCAGTCTGGGACCACTCTGGAGGGTAAATTGCAATGCGCAACATCGAATTATCTCACACTCGGCCCGATCAGCCGAAAGGCAACCATTTTGGATATACTCGACAAAAGGGGCCCTCCAGTCGGGGGTTTCTTCAACCACTGCATCTGATGAACCTAGGGTTCCTATCATGGAAGCTTCGGTGGTAAGATGGCTTACCCGAAGGTCGTCGTCATCCTCTGGGGTGACGGAGGAAATTAATCTCTCGAGGGCCATGTGTATAATCATATCATCCTGCTCAGGCACTAAAAATGATACAGCTAAGCCGGTCAAAGCGTCTGCTCGACCATTCTGCGACCGAGGGACATGGGTAACCTCCGGTCGAGAAGGGAACTGAACCATTATCTGGAGGGTTTATTCCAAAAATTGTACGAGCTCTGGCTTCCCGACAGTGTACTCACCGTTAATCTGCTTGATGACTAGTTCAGAATCCCCTTTCACATGCAAACGTGGGACATCGATCTCGAGGGCCAGCCCGAGGCCAGTGATCAGAGCCTGATACTCTTACTCGTTGTTGGTGCAACCTTCTGACAATATGATTGAGTATAAAATAATGGATTGCATTGGGGTAATTAGGATGATACCCAGGACCACTCTGTTAATCCAAGGATCATTGAGCCTCCTACCAATGGGGCTCTGGGAGGCACCGTTGAAGTGAATCTTCCTACATGATATGGAATTATCTACCGCGAGGATTTCCTCATCAGGAATATCCAAGTCCAGGGACTTTTCCATGGAGGTTGGATGGGAAACTAGGATGTCTATCAATGTCTGACCCTTGATGGCATTCTGGGGATAAATCCTGATGTCAAACTTCTTGGGAATTACTTCCCACTGTGCAAGACGGCCGGTCAACAGCGGGCGGTTTAGAATGTAATTCAGCGGGTCTACCTGAGAGACTAACTATACCTCAGGGTGTTGTAGGTAATTTCACAACTTCTATACTACTAATACCAGTTAAAGGTAGTTCTTCTCAATAGGGGAGTATCTGGTCTCTGTATCGAGGATCAAGTAGCTGAGGTAGTAGAGATTGTTTTCCATCCCCCTGTTGTTCTTCTGGGCGAGAAGGGCATCAAGAGATCATTGCAGGGCATTCACTTATAGGATTAGCGGCATTCTAGAGATGGGTGGAATCAAGACTAGTGGATAGAGTAGATACTACTTGATTTCCTCGAATGCGGTCTCGCACTCTTCGTCCCATTCATAGACAGATCCTTTCTTCATTAGCCGAGAAAATGGATTACACATTCCAACCAGAATCGCAATGAATCGGCATATGTAAGCTAAGTGGCCTTTTAAACCTTGATGAACTTGGATATTTCTCAGGGGATTCATTTGAATGATTTCCCTGATCATCTATGGGTTGATCTTGATGGCTCGGTACCTGACAACAATGACAAGAAACATCAAGGAGGTGACCTGAAGGCACACATCAATGGTTTCATCTTCAAGTGGTAGGAACCGAGGAAGCTGAATTCCTTGTAAAGGTCCTTGGGATGGTCTGTGCACTGGGGATATTTGACCACCATATTGTTCACATAGCATTTCACCAATTTCCTGAGGATTGGTTTGAATATGCGATGCATGGCCCGCTGATAGGTGGCAGCTACATTCTTTAGGCCGAAGGGCATAACCCTGTAACAAAAAGTACCTTGGGGAACCCTAAATTTTATGGACTCTTCATCCTTAGGGTCTATCCAGATATGATTATATCCAAAGTAACCATCCATGTAAGAGAGGTCTTTGAACCAGGTCGTAGCATCGATCACCAATTCTATCACTAGAAGGGGAAAATCAACCTTCAGATTGTGACAGTTGAGTTCTCGAAAGTTGATGCAGACTCTAATCTATCTGTTCTTCTTCTTGACTAGCATGATGTTGGCTAACCAGTTGGGTTACTGGACCTCCTCGATGAAATTTTCTTTGATAATCTTGTCAACTTTGGCCTCAACTATGGAACCGTGATAAGGGTGAAGCTTTCTGGAAGGCAGCTTGAACCCACAATGATTTGTCGGGGGACCGAGGCTGTGGACGACTACCTAAGGATCTAGTCCTGGAATCTTGCCATAAATCCATGAAAACAAATCATGGTGCTATTTAAGTAAGTCCACGTATCGCTTCTTCTCCTTGGGGTACATGACGGCACTGATCGATGTGGGTCTCAGATCTGCCTTGCTACAAAGGTTCACATGTTCCAGTTCATCAACCGTGGTAGAGATTCCTTCTTCAAAGGAAGAGGAGCATCCTCCAGATCCTCTTCTTCACATGAAGAGGAGGGATTCCCAGTAGGTGGAGCTTCCCCTGGGTTAGAAGAACCTAACGGGAGGCTGGTACTAGCTTGGACAATTGTGGACAACATATCAGGAGATTCACGCACCCCTGAGACCATAGCGATTATGGTAGTCGATCCAATCCCATATGGTCTTTGGCCAAAGGGGCTATGCTTCATAATATCAAAGTAGTAGTGGCACACCAGCAAGAGGCGGTTAATTCTAGCCCAGTGAAACAGACACGTATGACATACTGTTGTTTCCATGGGGCAAACACCCCAATATCGTATGGGGGTAGGAGGTGCCGGGATCACCTGAGCGTGGCTTGTATAGGAGTACGAGGTGATTTTCCACCATCGCATGGACTTGAGAATATGCCTTCCTATTATACCCGAGATGAAAATTAACAGCCCCATGTCAGGGGTTATGGCCTCCAATCGATGGATTGAGAAGACATAGGTGTCATCCAGACTTGCCCAGGGGTCACTTGTGACCGGGGCAAGCTCAACCTCACATTCCAGATTATGCTTATCATTGCACATATAATAGTCAGCATCTAGATAATGATCTTTACAAGAGGCGAAAGGAGATGAATCACCTTGGAGTATGCCTACTCGACCATTAAGGGCGTACTTGAGGAATTGGTGATACAATGAGTGGACCACCACGTGCAGGTGGAGTCATGGTATTCCCATTAATGCATTGTATGCGGTGTCCTAGGAGATGACCATATATTCGGTACTAGAAACTAGACCAATGAACTGGGTACTCAGATGGATCTTATCGACCAGGGTCTATTCTGTCCTGTCATACCCTTGGATCCTTAAATTAGAGGGAGTCAGGTCATCTTCTAATAACCCCATCTTCTGTAGTGGCCGTGTTGGGATAAGGATGATCCCAGAGCCTATGTCAACGAGACAGCGGTGAACCTCCACACCATTGAATTGGTCAGTGTTGTACAGCGGGAGGATATTCCCCTTTTTAGGAGTACCTTAATCTTCTCCCAAGAACGAGATTATATCTTAGAATTCAGAATTCTAGACTGGTTCAGCATGAAAGGCTTCTGCTGCTGCTACCTCCATCTCAAACTAGAGGGGGATACTTAAAGTCTCAGTTAGGGTCTCGCACATATCTGGTGACAGGTGAAGGGATTAAAGTATGGAAAGCCTCACTAGGATGTCAGAGAGGTTCTTGAATAAATCACAATTCCATGCCTGGCGTGATCTTCTGCTTGCGGGAGGCCACTCTGTGATTGGATGCATGGAAGGCCCTGCCTGCTAGACCAGTGACGGACTGGTGCTGGGCATATCCCTCAACCCCCTATTTGAAGCCTGAAGAGTAGCAGTCATATGAGGACCAGATAACTGATATCATCCTGTAGTCGGGCGAGGCTGGACACGGTAGGGGAGAGATAGCTCTGCCTGGTCCAATAGCACAAACAGTGATGCATGCGGTCTTGATGACACCAGATGAAGAGGCTGCACATGCTGAGCTCTGCGCTGGGCCTACTGTCTGGTCTTAGTGGCATACACGACCTGTCTAGAGGTGTGAACTGATACGCCTCGACGTCCCATATAGTTACGGCTCCGTCAGCACTAACGTCGATTGGGGTCATTGGGGAGGTTCGCCTAGCTCACCCCCCTCGCTGGGAGTCTTGTAGGGGTTTACCAATTCAACGGTGCTAACTGAAGCATACCCTTGACTAAAACTCAAAGAACCATCCAACAATATGCAGATTCTTGGGAGGGATGCCCATCTACGGGTGCATACAATCACCAAGAGTGCAGGATGACGACGACATTGGCGGGGAGCGTTGCTTCTTATTACGTTGTCGATGCTTGCTCTTCTGGGTAGAGGCCGACTGAGGTGATGATGCAGAAGTGGTGACCACAGCTTCTGAAGGATCCGAAAGATTCAGGCATGCACAGATAATTCCATGAGTGCAAGAAACCATCTTACGATCCATCCATTCATCGTACTTCTAGGACCCGCAGCTGGAAAACTGCTGCCACTCGCCATCACTTTTGCTACTGCTATCTGATCCAATAAAGACAGATGCCACTTTTGTCGGGGCTGGGCCCAACCTGACTATATTGTATCAACATTTTCTTGGATCCGGTCTTTAAATACATATCATTGCTTGAGGCTATGCCTCAAAATTCGATGATAGGTGCAGTAGCTGGGGTAATTAGAGAGATTCTCCCCTTCTGGACTTCTGTACTGAGGTAAGAGTACAATCCCATGCTCTAAGGTGCTACGGAAGTAACTGTTGACTTGATTCTCACTGAATGTGTAAGTCTGATGTCTTTCTTCCAGATAGGGGGCCCTTGGATCCTGGCCTTAATGGGGGTCTGGAGGAGCCTGCCGACGAGGCGGACCCTTATTGTCCCACCTGGGTGGTGGCGGTGCATTATGTGGAGGTGCCTGGCGATTATGAGGACGCTGCTGAGCCAGAAGTTGTGCCTAATGTGGAGGGACTCTGTGAGGCTGTAGGTCCGGTGCTACTGGCTCCAAATATAGTTTCATGGGAGCTTATATTTGGGCAACCGTTAGTGGGCTTGCATCTGGAGTCTCTCCTTGCTGGGATTATAGTGGGAAACAGATGTGCCTGGCTGGCCTATTACATGGCTTCCTCAAGGTGATGGGCCTTGTCAGAGAAGTCTCAGAATCCTTTGAGGTAGTTCTGAATGATCAGGGAGGGAACCAATTCTATCTTGACATTCCCCACGCACATCATTAGTAATTTCTCCTGAGTCATTGTCATGTAAAGGGAGTATGTGAGCCCTTCCATCGGGTGATAATGTCCGCGACTCACACATCAAGCCTTTTCTTTCTGTTGAATAGGACTGTGATGCTCATTTTCCGGGTGGTAGAGAAGAAATGGTAAAGGAAATGCAATAGAAGGTCTTCCCAGCTAGTCACAGATCCGAAGGGGAGCTGGCTGTACCAAATCAATGTCGACCCCTCTAGTGTTTGAAAAAAAATGGAGCTTGGCAGCCTCCTGTTGTGCTGGAGTCCCAAACATAGGCCTCCACCTTGAGTTGAAGTGGGAAAGATGTTGTGGCTGGTCCCACAACCCATTAAAGGGAGAGAAGGTAGGATTCCTGAAACCTGTAGGCGTCGTCATGTCATCCACCCATGCCGTATATGGATTTCAATCTGGTGGGATTTCCACCTACCGCATTTCCAATGCCTCAAGGTGGGCTATGAGTGATTCCATAGGATCATCTGTGTGGGTGTCCCTATTTTGACGGGGATCCCCAACCACGAGTGAATTTTCGGGTTCTTCTACACATCATACAATCTCAATGGCTCACGGATTGGCTCCTGGAGTGACCTGCAGGGTAGCTGGGGGAACCCGGGCACGATTTCGTAGATTGTCTTGTCGTTTGGGAGGGTTTGGAGAGACTTACCGTGCCCTCTTGTCATGAGTTCCGACATCATTCATGTTCGCAGGATAGGTATGATCAAGGTTTCTTGGGGGCATCTCACCGTGGTAGTTTTCCCTGCCCTTTCTACCCCATCCTAGGATCGCCGTAGTCGGGTCATCGCTTTGTAGCACGTTTAGCATGGAGTTCGTCGACCAACCACTTTTTCTCATTAACATGCTGATGCAACGTGGCCTTCTTGGTGTCCTCTTATGTCTTCTACACCGAGGTGAATGGGTCGGTGTTCTTAACAGCTCTAATGTTATCTTTTCCCTTCCTAACATTCCAGATGAGTACAAAGGACTCGCTGGGAACATGGAGTCCTAGGAGGTTCCTCTGCTGATGGGTAATCCTCCCTGATGGGTCCAGCAGTGGTGGTACACCCTCTGGGGTAAGTCACCATCAAGAAACTCCAAATTATCCTCCTTTTCCAATACATCCTCCATGTGGACCATGTCCCTTCCTGGGGGCATGTCCTAAACATCGCATAATGAGTCGGGTAGCCACCAGATAGGGATGAAAAGGACGACAACATACTAACCCCAGCCACAGATTTTCATGTGGGGTGTAGCCTCCCTGATTATACTGCATAGTGCCTTGATACTCTAAAAGTATTTCCGCTGGAACGCCTCACAGAGACCTGGTGACTCATGGCACTGGGCCATAGGGAGTGTGGGTAGATTGACTAGACGACACTGCTTGGTGAAGCATTTAAAATGCGCTTGGCTCCATGGATAAACCACACACTGATGACATAGACTAAAATGTGTTTCCCTGAGGGTGTAGCAAAAACATTAAACTTCCTCGGGGGTGAGAGACTCGAGTATGAAAAAATCTTGTGCTGCCACAGGCCAAAACTCCTCGGGGAAGTGGTTTGCTGCAAGAATGCTCCAAAAGATCCTCGAATAAAATTCAAGTTCTAGACCTTGATTGCCCCACTCACCAACCGGGGAAGTTGAGGAAATGGCAGCGGTACTGAGGAAGACCTCTGGGAATACATGTTAGCCAATGGAGAATACAACGAACGAGCTGACTGGCCACCGATTATAGGGTTTTCCTCCGAAGAGTGGACAAACCTGGATACTAAATTGCAATAGGAGGGGCTGATGGCCGCTGTTCTTGGCTCATGGGACAGGGCTGATGGTGATAGGTCGCAATGCTTCTTGTCTGCCATTGGTCCCCATAATACCACTATGTCATTTCTTGCAGAGGTATAAAGTGCTTCCGGTGACGATGGTGGTGACTGCATAATCGTAAACTGCGAGGTTTCCAAATTTCCATCCCCTTGGATAAACCTACGGAGGGAAAATTGAATCATGTGGACTTAGAATTCCGGGAGAACTAGGGGGGTTCACCTCATCCCAGCCCCATTTCTTGACTTAGATGAGTGGGGGAGGGTTCCAGAGGTTAGTCGCACTCCTCTTCAGATTCTGAGAAGCGAACCAGTTTGATCTCCATCTGGGCCTTCCATGGAGTCTTTTTGTGGTGGTGACGACCCACCTTCCTGCCCCTGGGTGGCTCCTCAGGACAAGGACAGTTTCTGACATGGGGTCCTTCAGCAGAACTGGTGCTGGGGCGAAGAAGGTTTCCACCTGAGATAGCCGAGGTGTGAGGAGAACCGAGATAAATGTTGAAGGGGGCATGGGGAGGACATCCACGGACAACACTATAGAGGTCCAAACCTCTGCTAGAATTAGTGGGTGCATGGGGAGGACCTCCGTGCTTGGTGCGGGTGTAGTGAGGCTGACCTTCACCCCTCTAGAGGCCAGGGTGAGGAGGACCTTTTCCAGCTACAGAGTGGACGTAGGGAGTATCCCCATGTTGTAAAGGGACCATATCGGTAATGTCCCCACATTGATGGTCCGGGTAGAAGGAAGGGATACATACCCTGTGTGATGGGCATGAGAGAGGCTTCCGTACCAGACATAACTATCGTGGGGCAGACCTTTCTTCAGTTTGGGGGTGGCATAGGGCGAACCTCCATACTGAGCCCTAGAGCGGGGAAGGACCCTGCTCTCTATGGTATTGTTATGGGGAGGACCTCCGTATGGGGTGGCATCACAGCGGGTTGGTTCACGACGACCACTTCTCATGCCTGCGACCAAGAGAGTCGACCCTGCCTACCCATGGGGCGGTTGGGGCCTCAATACCGATTGAGAATATAAGCACCTTCATTCGTTGTATGTAGGGACTTGATGATATGCATCGGCGGTGGCTCGGGCGATAGTATTCGTCGACATTAATGCCCATTGGAGGACAACCTCTTCAGCTCGTGCCTGACCCTGGAATCGGGTCAAATGTGCCAGGGCTGGTGGTGAAAGTGCATAGCTTACATGCTCCTATAGTAGGACTAGATGGTGGTGTTTATGCTACCGGGTGGGAGCCCTTGCTGGGTGCCCATGGATTGGGACTCTGACCTGGCAGGGCTGAACATCTCCCACCACATCAGCATAAGGCAGGGAGTAATCAAGGCGCTCTGGGGACAGGCTCCTAAAATGATTCAATGTTGGGGTGGGAGCAGGGGATCCATGGGTGGCCCTCGGGTGCGGAGTTGATGGTGAGGTGTAGCCACCTCGAGATCTAGGCGGGGAAGATCCCTTGTGCAGATGATCCCCACCTCCTCATACCAGCATACGAAGTCATTAATTACCCTTCGCTGGATAATTTACGATGAGGAGAGGGGGAATGGGCACCCAACAATTGTGGTTGTCGAGGCCGTCATGGAAGAGGCGGAACCGCGCGAGGTAGCCGCATCGATATTGCCCCTGCCAATGCACCGATGGGCAGGTGATCGAGCTCTGAATGAAAAACTTGGTTCCTGAATGTAGGGAGATGAACTCGCTAACACTGCTAGGAAAAGAAATCACCAATGAGTGCCCCATATTTGTTTCATATTCTATGGCCAGTAAGAGGGATCCATGCTAAAAACATTACAGAATGGGATGTCCAACGTTCTACTACACCAACATTGGGTGAGTTTCACGCTAGTATCGCAATTTGCATGGTTGTACCCGTTGCCAGATAGCTGGATCTGGTGACACATCAATCTATGGATGCCCTAAGCACTACTAATGTCCATATTGAGGAGAATAACTTCTTGTTGGGTTCAAAATTTATATTTCTGATGCTTTTTCTAGGGCGCGCCCATCCATCTCATTCAGGGATGAAGGACGCGTATTTTTGTTACCCCACATTCCCTCTTTCCAAAGGCAGGCGACATCCACTCCTTATTCAGGGACATATTCTCCATGATCGAATCGGGATGATGGGATGTTGGTTCTCCCTTCCATGGATTCCTCCTCATGACTCGTCACCCAGTCCGGGTCTCCCTCATTTATTTAATACATTGTTTGTGAAACCCTTCCCAGTGTCATATCTTCCTGGACACCAGTTAATTACGCTGCTTCTATCAGGACATTCCATGGGGTCCGGTCAGGGAAGCAACCATCGGTTAGGGGTGTAGTCATGTTGGGGCATGACTGGATGCTAGAAGATTGGTGTGTCTATCGCATTTCCCTTGTTATAGGACTTCTCGAGGGTGCTGAAGCCCGAGGTATCCTACATTAAATGTGGGTAATTAGATTCCATGGGCATGTATCTGAGGTTTTTCTTAGATTCTTATGTTTAACATTGGTTATGATGCATGTTTAACTTCTTGCGGAGACAGATCGGGCTGATTAGAACATTGACTAGAGTGGATCAGACAGAGGAACACCCCTTGGATGGAACACCAATATTTGGGCCAACACGTGGGTGGATTTCTGAATGTTGCTAGTGGGAGTGGGGAATGGGGTGGCATGATTCCACCAGGATGCGGCGGCCGGGGTAAGAATCAGGATGGATGATGGAGTGATGGAATGCAGTGGGTGGTATATGGGATAGAACCATCATGGGGTGAAGGTGGTTTTGGGATTGAGCCTTTAAGAGACTTCCTACATATCCCTGTGGCAGGGAATTAAAGTCGACGTAATTCATTTGATGATGGATTTCCACTGATTGAGGGTTTCAACAGCTTACCTTTGGATTGGGTCACAATGTCTTACTAATGGAATGGGATCGCACCGGCTTACCGCTGGATGGGATGACAATGGATTTCCACTGAATGCAGTAACAATGGCTTACTACTGGATATGATCACAACATCTTACCACTGGATTGGGTCACAACGGTTTACTGCTGGAATGGGATCGCAATGGATTACCACTAGATTGGATGACAACTACTTACCGCTGAATGGAGTGACAACGTCTTACCGCTGGATGGGATCACAATGGCTTAGTGCTGGATTGGGTCACAACGGCTTACCACTGGAATGGGATCACAACAGCTTACCGCTGGATGGGATGACAACAGATTACTGCTAAATGGAGTGACAACAGCTTACGACTGGGTAGGATCACAATGGATTACCATTGGATTGGGTCAAAATGGATTACCACTGGATGGAGTGACAACGGCTTACCGCTGATAGTGGACCACACTATCTTACTACTGGAGGTGGACTTGGGGTCTAATGGTTGATAGGATTGATCCTCAGGGCGGCTTCCTATGTACCATGCCTTGACAGGGATCAAAGTCCCCATAGTTTAGGATGGGTGTGGGGCTTGGCACACAGACATGGATATGGTCAGGGCCAATTATTTTTGGGCTTGAGCCTCATGGAGGCTTCCTACGTACCTCTCCTAAGCATGGATCAAAGACCACATAGTTCAGATGGGTGTGGGGGTTACACTATTGGCTTCCCAATTGGTTGTGAACCGACGTGAAGGTGGACCTGGGGTCCGATGGATAGTGGGCTTGAACCTCGGGGAGGCTTCCAACATACCATGCATTTACATGGATCAAAGACCATGTAGTTCAGAATGGTTGGGTATTACACTCTAAGGCTGCCCAAGTGATGGTGAACCGACGTGAAGGGGGGTGGAATGACTAATGGTGGGCTTGAACCTCGTGGAGGCTTCCAATCTACCATGCCTTGGCATGGATCAATGGCCCTATAGTTTGGGTTGGAAAGGGGTTGTTGAACGGATGAAAAGGTGTTTCGAAACAACTGAATTTTGGGCTTGATCCTCGGGGAGACTTCTTAAGTACCATTCCTTGACAAAGATCAAAGACCACGTAGTTCAGATAGTGTGGGGCTTACACTCTAGGCTAC
Organism: Viscum album; assembly: GCA_963277665.1. Taxonomy (NCBI): domain Eukaryota; kingdom Viridiplantae; phylum Streptophyta; class Magnoliopsida; order Santalales; family Viscaceae; genus Viscum; species Viscum album. The sequence continues at coordinate 1,489,320,730 of OY728129.1, forward strand.
CCAAAGTGTTGGTGAACCGACGTGAAGGGGGCCGGAATGACCAATTGTGGGCTCGAACCTTGTGGAGGCTTCCTACGTACCATTCCTTAACCTAGATCAATTTCCTTGTACTTCGAGTAGGGAGAATACAGTTTAACATCATGTGGGACGAGGGAAAATCGATGTGAAGAGGGTTGGAGCGACCGAGTGGTGGGATTGAACCTCATGGAGGCTTCCTATGTACCATACCTTGACATGGATCAATGTCCAGGTAGTTCAGGATGGGGGAATACAGTTTAATGTCATGTAGGATGGGGGAAAACCGATGTGAAAGGGGTCAGAGCAACCGGGTGGTGGGCTTGAACCTCATGGAGGCTACCTACGTACCATGCCTTGACATGGATCAAAGTCCCCGTAGTTTGGGTTGGGGGAATACAGTTTAACATCATGTGGGACGGGGGAGAACCAACGTGAAAGGGGTCAGAGCGACCATGTGGTGGGTTTGGAATGTATTTTAACATCATGCAGGATGGGTTGATGCCATGGTTGATGCTTACTCGAAGACCACGTGTGTCACGCCCTGTGTGATAAATAATAGGCAGTAAAGGCTCGATGACCTTGTCACGAAAGGTGCTTCCATGGGAAGTGAAGAGGGGCTTACACGCCCAAGCATCCCAAGATGTCGGGACATACTCCATGATGGAGGCACAATGGCGAAAAAGAGCAGCGGGAGAAGGATGTGGGACCGAAGAAAGGAGGAGCCCCTTTCCCTATCACGCCCTCCGCTGGCCTTGGGGACCGAAGAAGAAAGGAGGAGCAGGGATGCTTCCTCCTAAAAGGAAAGCTAGGGGCTTACACCAATATGGATACCCTTCCCCCATGGAAAAATGCCACTCCCATAAGGAGGATATCATCCCCTATAGTGACCATTGGTCGTGGATAATATCCAATGTGGGGGCACCCTGCGTGAGAGGCACGGGGCGATGTCACAGTTTAACATCATGTGTGGAGGACGATGGTACTTGGTAGTTTAACGTCTTGAAGCTCAGATGAGGTGGGCTTACTCCGCACCCCTAGGATTACATAACCAGTCCCATCTTCTCCTTGTGGGAGGGAAGGAATCAGCAATTCCATAGTGAGGGGGTATCACGGAGCGAACCATAGAGGGGTCCACGTCTGTGTGGCTATGCGATGAAGCAATATCCGTTAGCGTGCCTATGCGATGAATAATTAGGCGAAGCAATGCAACTGTAACACCCTGTGATTTTATGAGAATTATTCATTTTAATTTCATTGATGTCTTTTTTTGTACGCATCACTAAAATTAGCTTGTGCTATACGGAACACCATATTATCTTGTAGTATACACAACACTATACTTGGCTTGTGATGCACACAATTTCATGTTCTTTCGAATAAAATTTATTCTACAGAACACCATGTATATATTTTGATCAATGTATAACTGAACTATATTTTGAGTTTGTTTTATGCAACATCAAAGGAAGCTTTCCCTACACGCAACCCTGACTTGGCTTTCATCACACGCAAGAGTGACCTTCCTCAATTGTGTGTGTTGTACGCAATACAGAGTTTCACTAAACAATGATATTTTGTTATAATTTTATTATTAACTAGTTGTTATGAATAATAGTAACTGAATTTTTAATTTTATGACATTATAATGAATCTTACACATTTTATAGAACATGGTATGAGAACAAAATTAATTTTTCGGGTAAAATAAGTATTTTTTAAAAAATGCAGTTTTTCCTCCTTTTGATGGTGAACCCACATTAAATCTAGATTTTGACATGTTTATAAGTTAGATTTGACAAAATAAAGTTCTTATTTTGAATCAGGATATAAAAATTTACATAGGATAATGTTTTGATATTTTTCTGACAACATTCTTGTTTTGATGAATAGTAAAAACACGCTAATTTTTACTTAAAAACAACTTTTTTCATCAAGAAAATTTATATTGTTAAATCATAATATTTATTGGTTTTCAAATTTAAATATATTATATTCTTACCATTTAATATAATTTAAGTCATTAGCATTAATTTTATATTGAATTCATAAGTAAAAACATTTCAATCTATTGCAATGTTTTAACTTTTAAAACATGTGTTCTACATAGTGGGATTAATTTAAAATTAAATAATGAAACATCTTTGTTTTGAATTAGGAAAAATTTATTCCATATTAGGAATAATTAGGTCCAAATTATGTTAATAAGATACTTTTTTATATTTATTCATTATGAATTGTAACTACGGTAAATTTTATTTACCATAGTTAAAGGTAAATCAGGTAATTAAGGGTTAATATACTATTATAAAATTACCCTAAAACATGTCATAATATAATTGGATGATTATATTTTACTCTAAATCTTACATTGGTCGAAAATAATCTATTTTACCCCACTTGGATATGATTAACACCTTTAATTTATTTTATTTAATGAAAATTAAATATGTATCACTCAAACTTTAATAATTAATGTATTTCTATTATTATGTTATATAGAATATAAATTACATTATAAAAACTAATTTTAAAGCTAAAATGTTTTTATTTTTAATGGTAATTTATTTGTAATTTATATGAAATATATAATTACTTTAATAGCTTATACATTAATGATGCAGAAATTATTTATTTTGTAAAAAACAATAATATTGTTTTTATTAAAATAATAATACCCATAAAAAGACCCAAAAACTTGACCAAAACTTATTGGTTGAGTGTATCTACATCATAAGAATCCATGTGTATACTTGTGGACCATTTGGAGCCGTATCAAATAGATCATGATATTTATATTATATTATTTTAAATGATGTCAAAGTTGTCACCTTTATAATTTAATAAACATATCATTTTAAAAAATGGGTGTTTTTGAAGATAAATTAGAATAAATGAATTATTTTGAATTATATTATTTTTATCTTCCTCATAGTATTTTATTTTTAATTTTTCTGCAACAAATAAGTATATTAAATAATTATACAAAAATGTTGTAGATATTATTTTATTAAGAGAAATATCAAATAAACGGTTTTAAAAATAATAAAATAAATAATATATGAACTAATTAATGTTCTAAATAAATTTTCTAGATGGATATGACATGTTATTATACTATTACATATTTTGGTTTGAATATTTCTTCTCTGTGGATTTTATTTAATTTCAAATAAATGAATAGTTTCAAAATTGACACTATTGATATTTTAGAAAAATAACATATTATTAAATATATTAAAAATACCATAAAATATTTATAAAATAAAAAATAAAAAATATATGTTATAAAATTTAATAATTTATCTAATTATGAAAAATTAACAACAAATAAGTAATTATTAATAACATTTTAAAATTTACAATATTATTACTACAAATAAAATTAAATAGATTAAATAAGGATAAATCAAGTTGATAATGTTTAATATAAATTACCAACTTGTATAAATATTATTTTTTGATGACATTAAAACCATATCTCATATAATACTTATATTGGAGTCATCTTTTGAGGTTTTTATGTTGGGTTTGAGTTCATTATAAATTAATATTTTAGAGGATTCCAAAAATACCCCTCTCCTCTCTTATAAAAGGGCACATCCTCCATCTCCTGCTCACTCCACATTGAGCCTTCAAGCTTGGCCAAAACATACCCATTTATCTTATACACTTCCTTATAAACATACCAGAAGTACTGGTCTTCTTCAAAGACCAAATTTAGTGCCCTAAGTGGAGGATTAGAAGAGGCGTGTCGAAGATGAGATAATCTCTTCTACCAATTCATTAATGTTTGTTTCTTATTAAACATCCTATTATTTTTTTGTATCATTATAAAGTAATACAATAAGAATCACTAATATACTGATATGATATTATAAATATTAAACAACCCCATTTCACCTTCTATCCATCCTACGGAAAATGAAATCAATGCGCATGCGTACGTATGGAATACCATCTCCACGCTGTTGTGTAATCTATTTTTCACCACCAGCTTACTTGGATGGGTATAATGGTAGAAATAATAAATATATATGATTATTAATAAATCATAATAATTCTGATAAATTATATCATCCACTTAAATTCTATTCAATAATTATGGAAATGATATCATCGCTCGTGTGTACATACGGATTACCGTCTCCACAACACGATGAGATTTATTCTCCATGATTAACCATTCAAGTATGATTATAAAGTATATATGATAAATAATCATGAATGATATGACATAATAATGATATTGGATTTATGTACATATATGTTTCATTCAAATTAATAAGGAAATGAAAACAGCGTTCATGCGTACGTATGGCCTACCGTCTCCATGAATGATGTATTTCTTTCCATTTATTGATCTAATATATATATGTATATTCTGAAAATATATTTTATATAAATCATGTTTTAAATTCATTAATTAATTAAATTAGGATATAAATAAAAATATCAAGAACAACAATTCAAAACACATAAGATAAATGAAACGACTTTACACAAACCCTTCTTGAACATGGAATTGACAAAAGAACGGGTAATATAAAGTCCTAAGTGAATCATATATGATATAATAAATAATATTTTGGTTCTTTTACCAGTTAATAATATGTTTAAACACACTATAAAAGTGTTTCGGACACGTATGGACGAAATTGGACCTAAGGTAGGGGATAATTTTGAAATCTCATTTTTATCTTAGATTGCTTATACGTAAGTATTTACTAAGGTATATTTTTCATCCATGTCCATAAAATGATTTTCATAAAGTATTTAATATTCTCCCATGTATGTTTATAGTCATGTTAACCCCTATTTGACTTTTTCTTTGTGTTATGGAAGAAATCGTTCTTTTGGTAACCATACGTGGTACTTTTTGACTTTTCCGTTAAAAGTACGAGGAGATTGTTTTTTTAACTTATACGGCATAATATATTTTTATGGTTTCATAATTCCTTATTTTCATAATTCCTACTCTACAATATTTCATGATTATTTTCAACACAATAATTTTCTATTAAAATTTCAGGGAATTTTTTGAAAGGAAAATTATTTTGAAGAAGAAAGGATATTTTCCTCAAAAATTCATTTCAAGTGTTTTATCAAAACCATTTTCCATCTAAGATGAGATTATTTAATATGTTTATATTCCTAGTATTATGTCTCATTTATTTAAATCGTTTCATTTTCATATGAGGAAATGATATCCATTTATTATATATGGATCATGTTATGATGGGACGATGTATATGAAACCCATTTATTTCATTAGGTTATGATGAATGATTTATGTTTAATTCGTGGCACACGAAAGAATGATTTCATTATGAGATGAGTGGGACCTATATCTTACTCCAGTGAATTGGGTAAAGATCTATATCTCGTGAGATAGACATGGCTGGAATGGAAAGTGAATCGAGTTCAATAATACAGGGATAGAACGATAAGTAAAACTAGTTCAGTAATGGACTTTGTCCACTATGATGGTCTTGGCAGAAATGCCTTGGAAACTATGGAAATCATAACATGTGATTAATGGATGGAAAACTTACATGTTTTATTCCCATGCTGGTTTATCATGATTAATTTTCCTTTCTGATATATGCCTTATATACTGTTATGATTTATGTCATTGCTCAAGATTTTGATGTTTAGATTTTATCATCATGTTTTTACGTTCAAATGTTTATAAATTATTTTATGTTCTCCATTTTTACCCTTACTGAGAATTTGAACTCACCATTTTTTATGTTTTATTTTCCCCAGGATATAAATAAAGTTTTTAGGTATGAAAATAAAAGGGGAAGATATTTATGGGAGATGTTGAAGATCTTTCACCACAATTAGAATATTTTGTTCCAAGTTTTGAAAGACACCAAACTATTATGGTCCTTGGGTGTATGTTTTTGTTATGTGTTATGTATTTTTCAAAGGTAATGTAATTTTTATGTACATCATGCTTTGGGTCTCTAGAGTTGGTATCAGAGGGAGGATTAGTTAACCTTTTGGAAACTAGGATGGGAAATCTTTAATGAGATCCCTAGAGATATTTCAAAGGTATGTATATAAATGTCCCTAAGGGTAAGTATGAGTATAGGTTATAGTCATAGAATTATGGTAACGATCATAGAATTATACCTAAGATGTTATATATTGAAGGTACTCCCCCTTTTTATGTTATTTTCCTAGCTTGTTTTTTCCTCTTACACTATTCATTTTGGGTTTTAGAAAATTGCTGGAAATAAGAAGATTCACGATAATGGAGGATATTATGTACAATGGAATGATATTCATCATGAGAATCCAAATTAAACGGGATTTAGAAGTCCAATCATCATTTTTATGCCTAATCATAAATCTCATAATATGATAAATAATCTCAACATTGGTATGTTTCTTGACTCAACTAATTAGATAATGATGGAGTTTCATGATGATCATAGAGGAAAGAATATTCAATTTCCATCATGTAAATCATGTTGTAAGAGGCATTTTGGAGAATGTTTCAAAGGAATTGGAAGATGCATTGGGTGTGGAATAGAAGGAAACAAAGCCAGTAATTGCAAAGGAAAAGGTTTAGTTAACACCATATAAAATGATAATCTTTTTGCTATGAAAACAAAAATGGTTAAATGTTTTAAATGTGGAATATACAGGCATTATGAAAATCAATTCCCTAAGGGAAAATCTCATGAATAGAATCAGTATGGTCGTATGTGTAGTATTTATGTTGATGATGATGAAGAGACAAGAAATGATATATGAGTTAAAAGAAGTGTTGAGGAATAAAATGATGAAGCTTGGTAAATGGTTTAAGAAGTTATTGGAATGATTGTATGTTTATCAAGTGTTATGTTGTCTTGGTAATTTAATGTTACTATGTAATAATGAAATATATAAGGATTGTTACACTATTGTTTTTCCTAAAGTATTTGAATGTATATGTTAAATGGTACTACTAACCATGAAAGGTTATTCAGATATTTTTGGAAAGTACATGATATGTGAATAATGAAGGGATATGGAGATAATGAGATGTTTGATAGTATTAAGGAGCTCATGATTGATATAAGAACAATGATATATCATGTTTTGAGAATATTAAAATTTTGGTATTTTGGTATGTTAAAAGAGTTATATTTTGATAGAATTCATGTTTTCACAAAGATTATATGGTTATTCATGTTTCAAGAGAATATATAATTAAGGTATTCACGTGTCTGGAATGTGACCAAGAAGATATATTTTATGATATATGTGGGATAAATGGTGGTGTTTATATGCTTGGTAGACGACCTCTCTAATAATCTTTTTCAATATACTATGAGATTGGATAGAAGTATTTTGGATAATCCTAATGATTGGAATGAATTAAGTGGGACATAGGATAACAATGTTTACGGCTATAACCTTTTTTCTGATATTATATCTGGAATGTTATAATAGTATAGTTTTAGAAAAAGGACAACATGTAGGATGGGCGAAAACCCGTCACGTCGGACAAGGTTGTGGGAATCGAACCCACAACCGAAGTGCGACATGCATTCATTGCCTACCACTATCCTACAGAAAGTCCCTGGTTTGTAGAAACTAGTTTTATATTATTAAATGGTATGATTGATGAAGTATAAGTCCATTTTTGGAAACATATATGATTACTCTCATCATAAGATAGACTTATGTATATAACTTTTTCTAACCTTATGTTTGAGACAGATGAAATGACCTATCATTCTATTACATATTCATCTCAACAGTTGAAAAATCATGATCAGAACTATCCTATGCATTATCTAGATCTAGCTATAGTTGTTTTTTCTCTGATGATATGGAGGCACTATCATTATGGGTAGAAATGTGATATATACAGACCATCAAAGTTTCATGTATATTTTCAGAAAAAAAAGGAATTGAACATGAGACAAAGGGGATGGTTGGATATTTGCAATGACTATGATTTTCAAATCCTTATCATCCTATAAGTGTAAACAAAGTTTTTAATGCTTTAAGAAGGAAATACCCTGTCATTATTTCCATGATGAGGATTCAAAAAGTTCCTTTGATCAATGACAAAGTAAAGTTGGACATGGGAATTATATGGTAAGGGATATCATCAACCCTTACCCAAATGACTTAACAACCGTCATTAGTAGATATGATCAAGAAATATCAGAAAGAAGATCTTTTTTTACAGATGAAATTTGAGGCTGTGAAGGATGGGAAGGTTCTGAAGTTCAATATCGATCAATAAGGTGTACAGATATTTTGTACAAGACAATGTGTTCTATATATTTCATAAATAAAGATGGAGCTTATGGATGAATCTCATAGCTCTACTTTATCTATACATCCTGGGAGAAAACAAATGTATAGGGACCTTCGTGATCATTATTAGTGGGATAATATGAAAAGGGAAATTCTTGACTACACTTCAAGGTGTCTGGTATGTCCGCAAGTGAATGCAGAGTGACACCTTCCTAATGGGGTATTGCAACCACTACCCATACAAGAATGGAAGTGGGGAAATATCACTATGGACTTCGTCATTGGTCTCCCAAAAACATCTAAAGGAAACAACACGATATGGGTTGTTTTGGACTGTGTAACCATGACTTCCCATTTTATCTCTATTCAGGAAGACTTCACTCTTGATCAACTTTCCAGGATTTACATGATGGAAGTGGTAAGGATATAGGGAGTTCCACTTTCTATCATATCTGATCGTAATCAATGTTACACATCAAAATTTTGGAGAATTATTCCACATGCTCTAAGAAGTTGATTGAAATTTAGTACGGACTATCACCCCCAAACTGATTTCAAATCTAGAAAGGGTTATTCAAACAATTGAGGACATGATGATAACATGCTCAATGTAATTTTAAGATGGATGGGATCAATATCTCCCATTAGTTGAGTTCTCTTACAACAACAGCTTCCACTCATGCATTAAAATGGAACCCTATGAATCCCTATATGTGAAGTGATGTAGAACCCCAACTTGTTGGGACGAATATGGTGAGAGAACGATTCTTTGGCCTGATCTTGTACAAGAGATGACAGAAAAAAGACTCCTCCATCCAGCAACCCATTAAGGCTGATCAAAGCCGACCAAAGTGTTATGCGGACAACCGTCAAAGGTACATGGAGTTTGATATTGGTGACAAAGTCTTTCTTCGGATTTCACCTTGGAAGATAGTCATGAGGTTTGGGAAGAAAGGTAAGCTCAACCGTAGGTACATTGGCCCCAATGACATCCTTTATCACGTGGGATCATTGGCCTATCGACTTTCACTTTCTCCAAATCATGAAAAATTTCATGATTTTTTCCATGTATCCCTCTTGAGAAAGTACATACCTGACCCTTCACATGTACTAAACCCAGATTTGGTACAATTGGAACATGACCTCTCTTATGAGGAGATGTCGGTAGAGATCATGGATCATAGAGACAATGTTCTATGCAACAAGACTACCAACCTTGTTAATGTGTTGTGGCGGAACCACAAGTGCTAAAAAGCCACGTGGGAACTGGATGAGTCTATGAGGTAGAAGTACCCACACGTTTTCTCATTTTAGGGTATGGGTTAAAATTTCCAAGATGAGATTTCTTAAGGGGGAAGATTGTAACAACCTAAACATTTTGAATCAAAATCCCTCTTGATCTGATTAAATTTCATAATATGTAAAATGGTTATACAACACATATAGTTCTTTTGTTTTATGTTTTTGGATTTTAAAATAAAATTAAGAATTATGAATGTTGCTAATAATGCCGTTGAACAATGATCACGTGATTAGAATAAATATAGGGCTTTAACAAATTAATTTTACTCAGACCAAGGAAGCGATGGACTAATCCAGTTGACTTACCACATATGAATTACATTTAAAAGAGCTTGTAAAGGAGGTTATAACTTTGGGATTTCTCTTGACCAAGTCCAAGATGAGTTTGAATATGATTGGAACTGCCTTTGGGAGAAGATGATGTTAAGAGAGATTACCAGTCGAGCGATGTTATCCGAGCCACCCCAGGAGTTTGTCACCATCGCACACCTTAACCTAATGTCTTATGTGGGAGATTTAAGGGGTTATGTAACAAGAACCTAGTAATATGATTATGTAGATTATTTTTGTATATAATAATAATATTACTATTATTTTATTATTGTTACCCTATAAATATTTTTTAAATCACAAATAGTATTTTCAGTTAAATTCTCAACAAGGAAATATATTTTGATGAATTAATAGATTTTTTAATTAAATAATATTTTAATAAAATATGATTGTTATTATTAAATTAATTTTTATTAAATAAAAATGATGGTATAATTTTATGAAGGAAATTATAAATTTTATAATGGTTTGAATGCCATTTTTTTCCAAACCGATGAATTTTCGATAAATGATAGTTTTTATTTAAAAATTGAAAATTATCATATTTAAAAAATTATTTAGATATAATGAATATCATTTCTGGAATTGGTATTTCAAAATTATCCAATGCTGAATTTTTCATAATTTTCTGAGCCAATCAAAGTTTTGGGAAAAAATTAAATACCGTATAAATATATAATGTGTTTTATGACATCAAAATGACCATATAGTGAAGTTATAAAATAATATAAACTATATGTTCGTCCCATATATGTCTTACCATTAAAATAACGTGATTTTGGTTTTGTTTTATAAATTTTACAAAGCTTTAGTTGACCCTCCAATACTTATATAACAGTCTATCATTTTAGATTGTTTTCTTTGAGAGTGTGACTCAACTCCACATAAGAAACCCTATTATTATAAGAATTTCGGCCATTGAGCTTATAAAATATTGTTTTCTACTCCCCATTGAATTAAATCAGCGGAAAAACCCCTTGGCTGATTTGTGGTTTTGTTTAATTTAATGTAAGGTGTCCCAAACCAAAGTGATAAACAATTATCTCTCCTTTCCTATATAAACCCACCCAAACTCTCACTTTATCATCACACAAAGCCTATTAATTTCGTCCAAACTTTGACCTCCTCTCTCTAAAATCCTCCCAATGTGCTTTCAAGCCTCCCAAGGTCTTGACCTTCATTCTTTCAAAGTTACACTTTATGGTAAGGGAATCCTTCACCCACCACTTTTAAGCCATGACATCCATTATGTGGTTTCTTCTAGTTTCCATCTATTTATTTTGAAGGTATTCTATTATATGTTATCATTAATTTTCATTTAATTTCTAATTGTTGAGATACCGTTTCCTCCCTCACAAATTTTTTTTCTGAATTTTTTAGTGACTTCGTTAGGCTGTCGAATTTCTCGTAAAATAAATCGCATCTTCTCTTTTTCTTCATGTTTCATTTTCAGGGGTTATGTCATTAAAATATTCATACCATGGTCTTATTATGTACCCATACTTTATTATTAATTATTTATGTGTGTTTGACCCTTGTCTCCTCTCTTTTTACTGTTTTCTAAAACCATGTTATATAGCCGTTAGGCTGTAGAAATTTCGCCTCAAAATTTCTATCTCTTTCTCTCCAGAAATTCTCTTGTATTATTTATGTGAATACCCAGACATATATAATTTCAATGGGTGTTAATAAATATATAAATATGATATATTTGATACTAGAAATTGCCATAAATATAATCCTCACTCATTTTCCATGGGTTAAAAATGATATAATGATCTTATTTATTAAGAACGTTTAAAACGTCACGATCATGAAATGAAACTCATTTCTTTTATTTTCCATTGTTTATTTATTAAATTTTTATTATTATATATGTTTAACACATGAATATAAAGACATATTAAGGGTGTTACCTAATAGCACTCCAATGTATTGGGTAAAAATTTAATCTCTTGAGATGACAAGTTTCATGATGCCTTTCTAATTGTTATGACTCTTCAGGGTTATACCTTAGTGATATATTCCGGAATGTCTAAATGAAATATTATAGCCACATATGCATGTAATGTTTCACGCTATTTTCATTATTATATGCATATACCATAGTTGCTCGTGTCATTATGTTTTTATCAAATTCTTATTGATATCATAAGAGAATTGATTCCCATGCTTTCCTTACTGGGCCTTCTACTCAACCTTTCCTTTGATGTATGTCTCCAAGTTAAAAGATGTTGTAATTGTACTTAATATGATTCTATTATTAAGAAGTACAAGAGTATTATAATAACTTTTTATGTTATTTCCATGAATTATGTTCCTTCTTTCCAAGACACTAGACTTTAAAGATCCTCTCTTTGTAAAATGTAATGAAATTTTATGTAATAATAATGTGGGATGGCATACATATACATAGATATTACATATTTTTATGTGGGTAATAATTAAAATAAAAAATCAAATTCCTAAGGATAATAAATTTATAGTACTTTTTTATATTATAAAAAAATCATTTTATTTCGTGAAATATCTTTAACATCACCCATAAAGATCTTTCCACATAGTACTCTTCTTAGAAATACCCTACACTAAAACATTTTTCCTGACCTCATGTAAAGAAACATAAGAAATAGTAATGTCAGATGATTGGTAAGGGGAAAAGGAATTTAACATAATATCATGGTCATAAGGGTATGAGAACATGTGAATAACATTTGAAAACCGTACCACACATATCATAAATCACAATCTTTATCCATGGAATAAATCCTGGAAGTCTATAATAAATGAATCACTAGAAAATAAAAAACACGAGAAATTAGAGAATTCAATTTTCATAAGATATAAAATAATGGAATACACATAATCATAAAAAAAATTATATCAAGGTTATATACCATGATATTCATCACATGTTATGATAATGAAAATAACATGTGTACCTACTTTATACATGGGATAACAACCAGTATAACCTCTTATTTTGGTCATGGGATACCCTTCTATGTACTCTTGGGATTTGGGCATGGTGTACCCTCTTGTGTAACCTCTTATTTTGGTTTCAGTTAACCTCCCATATACCCTCATGTTTTTTTCCTAAGATAACCTCTTGTGTACCCTCTCGTTTTGGGGTTTGGATAACCTCTGGTTTACCCTTCTTTTTCATGCATGGGGTTACTTATTGAGTACCCTCTTATTTAGAGCTTGGGATAACTTTTTGTGTACCCTCTATTTTCATTATTGGGATAACCACCCATGTACCATCTTGTTATGGGGTCTGGATAACCTCCCATGCACCCTTTGAGCTCATATAACATTAATCATTACCTAGTAAATGTAAGGGAGATATATGACCCATGAATCAAAAAAGAAATATAATATGTATGAGTTCCATCCATTCGTAAAACCTTTATCATATCATAACCCAATTAAAGAAATGTGCTTTAGGAAAATTTCATCCTATCATAACCTCAGAGAATGATACATGTTATAAAATCATCTCAATATTTTATCATAGTATAAATTACAAATAGAAGATATTTATAATGTGAAAAAATCAGGGTATAACCTATGGATGAGAAGAAGGTTTTGTAAAAAAAATTTCATCATAAAATTATTCCTTCTAGAAAAATAATTATAATAGTATCCTTAGATCATATCCTGAGTAAATATAAAGTGTCATCAAAGGATTTCCATATAGATGGAATGTGATTTTGAAAAATCACTTGGAAAATTTTGTGATGAAAATAAATTTCATTTGAAAATAAATGTTTAAAACTAAAATTTCATAATTTTTTTTGGAAATCATATTTTTTGAAAATAAACACGAAAACATATAAGGAATATTTATTAATAATTTAAAACATTTCATGAAAAAACTATTTTTTAAATAGATTTTCAAAATAAAAATTCTGAACATCTTTTCAAGAATCATTTCTTAGAAAATAACCTTAAAAACATATAAAGGATTCATTTCAATAATTTAAACAATTTCATGAGGAAAATATCATTTGGCCTTTGCAAAAAATATTAAAAAAACATTTTCAAAATCATGTTATTTTAAAATAACCTTTTAAAATTATAAAAGAAGATTCAAATCAATTATTTATTGTGACTATGGATAATTATTTTCATTATATAAATGTTAAAATGAATATTCCTTTAATATTTTCACTAAAATATATATATTCCTAGTTTCAAAAATGAAAATAATATTCTGTTGGAATGAATTTTTAAAAATAAAAAAAATTAATTTTTTTTAATAAATAATTTTTATAATTTTAAAAACATTTTAGCAAATATGTTTATAAAATATGGTTTGGAAGAAAAATAGGTTTTTGATCGAAGTGATAAATAAATATGATTTTTCATGAAAATGTTCTTTTGAACTATTGTGTATATATGGAGTGACAAATTAAGGGAAAATATTTTTCAGTTCTCATAAGAAGATAAAAATTAAAGAATTTATTTTATTTATATATCTTTTGTATCATTTTATAATTTCAGAAAATATCGTAAACAATCCTAATAAACGATGAGATTATAACATAATTTCATTACCACATTGGTGACATTGAATTGTAATCCACTTGAAAGAATAACAGTATATGAGACTTAAAATATCACGAGAACAATTAAATTCATGAAATTACTAATAAAATGGGTTTTATAAAAACATCATAATATAATATAGTTGTATAACATAACATATGTTGCAAGGATAAAAAATTCATAGAAAAATAGTTTATCGATTTTGTTACTTTTGAACTGTAAAACCCATGAATGTGATATCATTAAATGTATTTATAGATAAAAATAATTCATAGGATAAAAATAATAAAATAATTTCAAGTTCATTACATACACCACATAAAATAAAAATGTTGTTAATATTGTATGTGTTCCATAGATAAATTAAGATGAGAGGGAAATCCATTACCTTAAGTCTTTATATCCATCATAAACATTAAAATCTCATGTATATTAAATTTAATTTTGTTATAAATATATTAAATAAACATATAAATAAATAAATATATATATATATGTCAAACCATAAATGATTTACTTTTGACCGATTATTACCTATTTATTAATAATTCCATGATTAATCATGTTTTGATCAATAACTTATTCGTTCTTCAAATATGTTTTTGATATGATAATTTTTTTCATGTTACATTGATCATGGTTATAAAATATCTAGAATAGTATCCATGATATTCATATCAAATATATAAACTACTTATTAATTTACATTAATTCATAAATATTAGATATGGGAAATTAAATACAACATTTACAGAGATCGTAGGGTGTGCGTATGAATAAATGTTATTTCAAATTTCTTTCAGGATTAAAAGAAACATGGGTAAAAATAATAATAAAACTATATAATAATTTTTGTTTCATATATATCACATATGTTCATTAAAACCATCCTTATTACTTTCCATGTAAAGTGTGAACGAATCCCATCACTTCACGAGGCGGTAGTACGTTGCACTCATGAGCGACATTAACACATTCCCATAAGAAGAAAATTATAAAGGTATATGTGATATAACGATTCCATAAGTATAATAATATAATTAATATCATATATAGACTATAAATATATCATTAAATATATCTGTGACAGTTTTTCAATTTCTAAAACATAAAGAGGTTCTGAATTTTCTAAACATGTACCAAGGGAGTGTCAAACCAATTGTGCAACAAGGTCTGTTGTCATGCCCCTAGTGGTGATAGATTTTAGTAAAATTTACCCTTTTCAAATTTATTACCCTTAGGTAACTTATTTATTAATCCAAAACCACTATTAGTATCTAGACAAATATGTAAATTTTTGGAAACCACTCTCTCTATCCATTACCCAAATTCCATGACCTTTTCTTATAAATTGACTCCTCCTTAGAATTATCCTTAGACATAACCATAGAAATATACCTAGGAATATCTCAAAGGATATCACAAATATTTTCTCTTCATATTTTCTGAAGGATAAATAAACTAATTATATGATAGAAACATTAGATACACAAACCCATCATACATATATATTTAAACTTTTTATATGAATATTAATTACATTACCAAAACTAGTTCCTGTGGATTATAAATTTAAAGTGACTTTTGAGACTATACATAAAATCATTTTATTTCATGGATGATCCTAAACAAATCCCATAAATATCTTTCCACAGAGTAAAATTCTTATAAATACCCTACTTAAAACCATTCTTCATAATCTGGGGAATAACAAAAATAAGAATGGGTTTTCTCAAATTATTAGTAAGGGTGAAATTGATATATAAAAACATCACAAGAATAATGGTTTGAAAAAATGGGAAAACTATTTAAAAAATAAAACCTTCATAACATATAACATATACATGATTCATGTAATAAAACATGGAATTTCATAAGATATGAGTCATATGGAAATCAAACAACATGATTCATTAGAGAATAGAATTGGCATAAGCCATAAAACTTTTTCATACACATAAGCGTAGAAAATACAATGACATGGGTATCTACCAAGAAATAAATAATAAGTTAGGTTTGGACTAATCACCTGGGTACCTACTTGAGGATTAAGATAAACTACCATGTACTCTCTTGTTTTGGGCTTGGGATAACCTCACATATACCCTCTTGTTTTGGGCTTCAGATAACCTCTCATGTACCCTCTTATTTTAGGCTTAAGAAAACATCATGTGTACCATATTATTTTTTTATTAAGAAAATATCTCATATTCCCTCTTTTTTGGGGAATGGAATAACCTCCCATGCACCCTCTTGCCTTGGGATTGGTATAACCTACCGTGTACCCTTTTGTTTAAGTATTGCGATAATCACTCATGTACCCTCTTATTTTGAGCTTGGGATAACCTCCCATGTACCCTATGGTTTTCGTACTGGGATAACCATGTGTATACCCTTTGATATCATATAACATCAATCATTACCTAGTGAATTTTAAGGATATATAGGTCATACCAATCACATAATAAAAATCATACATATATGTGAAACAAGATAATTAAACATTCATCATATCATTACCCGTGAAATGAAATTGGTTTTATAAACATTCCATCATATCACAACATATGGAAATGATATTTATTTCATAATAATTTCATAATATCATCATAACATAACCCGTAAAAATAATCCAGTTTCATAAGCATTTTATTATGTTATATCCCATCGAACAGAAACAGGTTTCATAAAAATATTTTCATTATAATCATACCTCATCCAAATAAAGAATATGAATGGTTTCATTGGACCATATTCCCAATAAATCATAAGTATCATTGAAGGATATCATATTAGATGGAAAATTATTTAGAGAGATCACTTAGAACATTTCTAAAGGGAACAATTTTTTTTTTTGAAAATCACTTTTTAAAACAAAAAAATTCACAATATATTTTTAGAAATACATTTCATTGAAAATAACCTTTAAAACAGAAAATTGCGGCTTTAAAAATCTTTTAAAAAATTTCTTGAGTGAAATAACTATAATTTTGAAATATATTTTTAAAACTAAAAAATAATAAAATATTTTAGAAATCCCTTTCTTTGAAAATATCATTAACTATTTATAAAGTATGCTTTATAATTATTAAAACAATTTCATGGGGAAAATATCCATTCCACTGTAAAAACAGTATAATAATATAAAACATTTTAAAAATAGTTTTATTTCAAAATAACCCCAAAATATTATTTAGTGATCTTTAAAGAAATTATTTGGCTTCATGGATGAAAATTATTTCATGTCATAAACGTCAAAACAAAGATTACATTGGCATTTTTGACGAAATCTGAAAGGATTATTTCGAAAAAAATATAAATATTCATTTGAAAATAAATTTCAAAAAGTAAAACCATTTTAGTTTTATTAAAAAATAATTTGGATAATTTTAAAAATATATCTAAAAATTTATTTAGAAAACATGGTTTTGGAAGAAAAATGACTTTTTGACTGAAGAGCATTAAAAAATTACTTCAAACTCTTTAATAAACTAAGAGGGAAATTGTAAGTAAATAAATTTATTCATAGTAAAAAAAATATGAGAATAAAATTAATTCGTTTTTTAGATATGGATCACAATATTTTATCATCAAAAACATATTCATAATGAGTCTCGATAAACAGTGAGATTGAAACATAAAATTATTACAACTTTGGTAATTATGAATTGTAATCACCATGATGGTATAAAAATAAATGAAAAATAAAATATCATGAGATTAAATAAAGTCATGATATTACATTAAAAATGATCTATATATTAACCTCATAAAATAATATAATTGTATAACATAACATGTGTTTCAAGGAATAAAACTTGTGACATATATACCTTAATGAGTTGGTAATTTTTGAACTGTGAACCCCATGAAATAGATATCAAAAAATGGATATATAATTCAAAATTAATTTCATCAAAATAAACATAAAATACATTCATGTTTAGTATACACACCACCT
The DNA here is from genome assembly GCA_963277665.1 of Viscum album. Taxonomy (NCBI): domain Eukaryota; kingdom Viridiplantae; phylum Streptophyta; class Magnoliopsida; order Santalales; family Viscaceae; genus Viscum; species Viscum album. The sequence continues at coordinate 1,489,339,160 of OY728129.1, forward strand.
AAAATAAACACGGTGTGAATATGGCATGTGTCTAACCAAAACTAAAAGTGAGATGGAAATATCGTACATTAATCCCTAACATATGTCATACATGTTCAATCCTAATATATAATAAATATAAGTTTATTATAAATACATTAAAGAAAACATCGTATATATAATACCATATAAGATTTACTTATGACATTTTGTTACCCTTAATTAAAAATTTCATGTTAAATATATGTCTTGGGTGATAACTCTTATGTTTGTTTGTATATGTTATGATTTTTTATTTTTATACCTCATTACATTGATCATGGTTTAATAATATATAAAATTATAAAAATTAAATAAATATAATATATATCAATTATATATTTATATTAATCCATAATCATTATAGATGGAATATGAATTACACCGTTCATGGAGTTGGTAGGTCGTTCGTACGAATGAACGTTGTTTCCATTTTCTCAATGGATTGAAATAAAGAATCATAAATAATATATTACCATTATAGAATCATTTTCACATCATAAATATCATATTTTTTCATTAAACCCAACCTTATTACCTTTATTGTAATGCATGAGTAAATAACATCGCGTTGTGACGCGGTAGTCTGTCATACACATGAGTAATGTTAACATATTCCCATGGAATATAAGGTATAATGTTATATATGATATAAATTTTCCATAAATATAATAATATCATTAATATCATATATAAACATTAAATATATCTATTAGTGGTGGTTAGGGAAAACTACTTGAATCAGTTTGTGAGATGGTAGTCTACCGTACAAATGAATGAGGATTTCAAAACCCATTGGATGGAATTAGAGATGGTATTAGGATATTACATTAACATAATTACACCTAATTATATTGTATATATTTTTTTCTATAATATATAATGTGTTGATACATATAATAAGGTGTAATAATAAGAAATAAAAATAAGGATCTTAGTGAAGACAATTACCTTCACCAAGAAGCAACTCCTATAGATATCTTATTGAAGAACCTAGTATTGGGATTTTGGGAGGAAAAAGAGATCTATAACATGAATAATAATTTTTTGAGGAATGTTTGTTCGAGTTTTATGAAATATATGTCATGAAATGTGTTAATAGGTGAAGAGTGGTGGTGGCCTATTATATATGGGGTAAAGGAACCCATATGGAAACTACTCTGAAATTTCCCAAATGAATTCAAAATGATTAATTCATTCCCATGAAAAAAGATTAAAAATGATCCTATAGTCTGAATTTGTAATTATATTATGTAAATAAGTACCCTTATAGTATTTATAAATGTTTTTGGGACATATTTTAACCTTATCAATTTAGATTAACCGCGGTAAACACATTTTTACCTTAATAATGTATTTTTTTTATTGTTTTCCTAATTCATTATGGAAAAAACTAATTAGAAAATATTAGATAGTCTAAATTATACTTATTTAAATTATTCAATACATTTTTAAAAATTTTATTCAAATATGTGTAAAAGGATAACTTAAAATTAATCTCACAAATGTGATGGCGAAGCAGGTTTTCAACAGTAAATGCTAAAAAGATTACCAATAAGTTATTTAAAAAATCAATATGAAATTGATTCAAAATACCTCAATTAGATATATAGATATATAATTTCTCTAATTTTAATTTTAAAACCATCCTAATAATTATTTGGTTTTAAATTATTTTAAATGAATGGAATGTCGTATTAAAACCTAGTATGTTTCACTATTCATTGAAAAATTTATCTTTTCGGAAAAATCATTATGATTCACCCTATGATATTTTATCTTGTTTGTTTAAAATTATATTATATTTTTGAAATAAATTTCTAAAATTAACAACAATTAATTTTATTATAAACTCTAAAAAGACACAATACATTGATACTCATGTGAGAGATGATGGTTTTGAATTGTTAGTAGTTGTCTCTAGTAATAGTGGGATTGTTGTGAGTGGGTTAGCTAGAGAAATCTCATTTACTAAATTTTATTACCATTAAAAGTATACATTTTTATATATAAATTTGTTTATTCATAACATAATATTTTTTATACTTCTACATGCACAATTTATAGTGTCATGTCCTTAGATTACGTGTCGTATCAAAATTATATAGTAGTTCCAAATTATAATGAGATCATTGAGTTACTATTATAGTAATCATAAGTTGTTGTCCTATGGTCTTGATTCGAAATATTGATATAACATAGATGATTTAGGACTTCCATGTATGGGGTTTCATATATATTGAGACTTATTCTCATTAAGTTCACACTTGGTGATCTTGACTAGATAATATCTTGGGCATCGACATGCCAATAAGAACACCGCATATTTTGGGTGTCATTAATTGTTCCCGTATAAGAACAGGTGTATTGGTTACCTGAATCTAGATCATTGTAAATTTTTACAATTTGATCACATACCTTAATACAATGGATAACCCATGATGTTTATGTTGTTTTGTAATATCTTGTGTTTTATGTGACTTTGAAGGTATGAAATTAGTTGAATAATCAATATATAAACATCCACATCAAAGTTAATGAAGATATATCTCATGGTACATTGATGTCCAGGATGGTGATACCTTCATTAAATCCATGTCCATGGTAAGATAAGGTATGTACATATAGTAAGGTCACAAAATATATAAATCATCAATTGGACGGTGACACAAGTGTGCATATTTCTTTATGATATATCTTGATATAAAGAGATTATATTACATAGAACATGTTCATATGAGGTAGCCATAGCTATGAATATCCATATCTCATTAAAATATATGATTGGTTTCATGAATAAACAAATGGTTTATATGTTGGAATTATTGATATCAAGATAAGGACAAAAAGGGTCACACACTAATTTTTTCCACAAGATCCATGTATTCAGATGAATATGAGTTTAGAATGAATTGGGCACCATGTCAGTGGGCTGGTGAATATCTGAGTGTGATCGATCACAAATAAAAAAAATATATTATTCATGTCTAGGATAGGTGTTGTATAATTTTTTTCTCAAGTAATTAAAAATTTGTTTGATCATAAACGTGAACACAAGAAAAAATAGTCTTCCAAATGAAAATTACATGTTCAATTTTCAGTAAATAAATTTTGGGATTATGACTAATTTTGTATTTCATATTTTATCACCTAACATGTTAATGTTTTATAACAGTGTGATAAAATATTTTTGAAACTAGAGAAAAGTTTATTATGTCACAGGTGTTCATAAGTGTCTAAAAAGATGGTTATTATATTCCAGGGACTAAAGTACAATTTTGGGATTTAAAATCTCGGGATAAAATATTATTTTAGCACTTTGAATTGTGAGTTCCATATTTTTATAAATTTAGGGAGATAATCTCCTCTCTTGTCCAATGAAGCTCTTATAAGGATATTCCAAAGAAAGAACAAGGTCGGGTCGATTATATCTTATCAATTGAGTGTGCATACCTCATGTGATCAAAGCGACATAAAAAATATCATCAATTCCCAATGATATCACTTAATAATATTATATCAAAATCCATGAGATTTATTAAACATGTGTTGGATCTAGATGGTTACTATCATGGAACCTTTCTGGCAAGACACACCAACGATTAGTGAATAAGACTAGAATTTTAATTGAACAAGGTGTCATTTATAGGTTCATTTGATTTTATTTTTTAGGCTTAAATTGGATTTAATGTGAAACATTGATAATTTTAGGAAAGGGTTTTTTTGGATTAAGTGATTTTAACTTGAATCCAATCACAAAAGGTTATATTATTTGTGTTTTTCGTGCTTCTGTTTCACACCAAGTTCGTATATCATATACCCCATTTTGATGATATTTTTTTTTCAATTATAGGGATCATAATACTTAAATATGATTGATCATTAATTTGGGTTTCATAAATTGATGTTTAAAATGATGGAATATCCCTGAAAACTTTCTGTGTGGCGTATGGTCATTATGAATTCATAGTGATTTCATTTAGACTTGTTAATTCCCATGTTATCAACATTGGATTGACAAACAGAGTCTTTATAGATTACCTTGATCATTTTGTGGTACTATTTTCATATTATATCATTATATATTATAATATTAATTAATAAAATTAATATTATTTTAGAATTTTTCTTAGGACCCTGATGATGGAGTAGTTTTATGAATAATTTTCCATGTGTGAATTTTTGCTTCCTAAAGATTCATTCCTGGATTATGTCATCTCATCAATGGGTATTTTAGTGGGTCCTTAAACAATTAATTGAGAAATCACCTAGATGACCAACATTTATTGAGATTCATTGGTTTCATAGGTTTGATGGATATCACCAATGCATTGTGAGAGATTTAGCATGAATGTCGAATTCCCTCAGTATGTTGACTCAAAATGGGGTAATGTTATTATGGATAGATGAATGTGAAGATAATTTTGGGGAACTAAAGACTATTTTTCTAGTTTTTTTCTACTACCCTATAGTGTTAAAGTGTTTGAGATATATAGTGATGCGTTATAGAATGTAATGGGATGCTTCTATATACAGAAAGATACAGTGATGGAATATGCCTCTATCCAAATGAAAATACATTATAAAAATTACCAAATTCATGATTTGTTCCTTTCTATGGTAATTTTTGATTTGGATATGTGGAGTAATTATATTTATAGAGAAATGTGTAAAATATATTAAACTCATAATGTATTAATGTATTTATTCACATGAAAGGAGATGATTAAAGTTTTATAGGATGGTTGGAGTTGATTAATGAATATGATTGGTCAATAAATTTCCACCCAAGGAAAGTAAATAAGGTGGAATATGTTATGAGTCAAAATGATAGTGTATTATTTTTTATGATGATAATTGAAAGATATGTATTACTTATTGATTATTAGAATATGGAACTTCAAATATTGATAAATGTGTATAGATCTTATCTTCCTCATATAAATGTTCAACTATCTATCTAGGTAAATATTAAATAGGTTCGAAGGGATGACATAAAACTTCATAATAATGTGAGGAGTATTCCTAAGATCAACCATCATAGAGATGGAATGATAGGTTTTATGAATATATTATATTTCCCAAAAATACATTAATTGAATAATGAACGATTAGACAATTTTTATAATTCATCATTCTAAATAAATCAAATAATTATAAATATATATAGAGATATTAAATAGTATTTATGGTGGGGCCACATGAAAAAAGATATTATTTAGTATTTATCAAGATGCCTAGTATTTTCAGTAATTTAAGTATCATGGATATAATTCTAAGGGTTTTCTAAAAACATTACCCATTCCTAAATTGAAATGGGAAAACATTAACATGGATTACGTTGTTGAAATCTTTAAAAAATATAAATGGAAATAATTTAGTTGGGTTATATTCAATCACATTAGGAGGATAGAAAACTTGATTTTCATCAGAGTATGTTTCTATATTGATCATCTTTCCAGTTTGTACATTAAACAGTTAGTGATATTTCATGGAGTACCATATTCTATTATATCTAATCGAGATCCAAGAATTACCTTGAACTTATAGAGATTTCATGGGCAGTCTCTTGATACATTGTTATGTTTCCACCCTAAAAATCGTCCTTAGACGTATTTCTAGTATTTTATAACCATTCAAACTCAGAGGATATGTTTATACCTTTTTTCTATAATTCTAATGTGTTTGGGATCAACACCTTCATCTAGTAAAATTTTCTTATAAAAATATATTTGAATCAATCATTCAAATGGATCCTTATAAAGCCTTATCTAGTAGGAAGTTCATAACTATAAAATTATGGAATGATATTAGAAACAATAATTCTATTAGGAAAAAATATACTTGAGGAATGGTAGAGAATGTTAGATCCATTCATTATCACATAAAAGCATAAATGAGTCGACGGAAAAGTTATGTCAGTGATATTACATGAGTTCTGAAGTTTGAATTTGGTGAAAATTTATTCATAGTAATTTTTCCCTAAAAGTAGGTTATGAGATTTAGAAATATAGGAAATATATACTCTAGGTATATTATTACCTTTGAAATTATTAAATGTAATGCTATGGTATCTTACTGTTTTACACTTCCTCAAAATCTCTCTCAAGTTCACCATTTGTTCTATTTATCTCTCTTGATAAATTATATACAAAATAACATTCATGTAATTAACTCAAAGGTTATACCACAGGAGAATGATCTATTTTATGACGAATAACCATTGGAGTTTCCATGTCCTAAAGAGAATGTTTTATGAAATTAGAACAATCACCTGGTGAATGTTTTCTTGTGAAACTATATATTAGATAAAGAAAAATGGTAACATGAGTATGTGATGATGTAGAAATATACTCAATTTTCTTATCTTATAAATTTAATTTTTAGGGATAAAGTCATTTTAAGGGGAAAAAATGTTACAACCGAATATTGTATGATATATTTCCTTTTAATAAATTTGTTTTCATTGGTATATTATGATACACACAACCTCAGGTCTAAATGAATTTTAATGGAGTATAATGTCATTTACTCTCATGAATGTTTTCCAATTTACTATAGATATACACTAGCTTCTGGTTTGGGTTGTACCTTGACATAGGTACATCAAGGAATTTTTTTTGTGGAATCATTTTACACAGTCAAATTCAGCACCCAGGTTCACAACCTGCTATTAACAGTTTCCACTACTACTATTATTGCTCTTTGGAGAGCCAATAATGAGATTTTTTTATATGCGAAGCACAACACTCCATAGCTAGAAATGATTTCTATTTATCATGAATTTTATGATATATGTATTGTTCAAAAAAATATCATGTGTAACAGTTTGTACGAATCTAAAATTCTTTGAATCGTGTTTGTGTTAGGTTGGCCACGAATACAAAAAGTGGTCATTTATATTTAGTGGATACATATAATAAACCCATGGATCAAAGTGAACATCTATGGGGAAGCCTCTAGAACACTAGGACTATATTGTTGTGGAGGTGTCTTTTGAACATATCATGGTTGTCTCAAATTGTGTTTCTACCACTACATTGACATTGGGTTTTCCTATGAATTTGAGTTATAGGATATGATATATGTAGTTTTACATGTTACCCAATATAACTGGAACTTATTATGAACTAAATTCGACACCAAAATTTCTATTAAGGCTCTAAAAACCCGAACATAGAATGTGACTTGGATCCTATTACCTCATTGGATTGAATGCCTTGATGAGGTTACCCGACATAACATGGTAGTATCACACACATAAAGGGAGAAAAATCTTACAGAGGATTACCCTAGAAAGAAAACTATTATAGATATGGTTTTTAATGTGGTTCCTCACAGCCCTGGATTTTTTGTGCCCCAATGTTGGGAATTGACATGTGAGGAAAACATAACACACATATTTTTAATAACCACATGTAACACAAGACACAACATTAGTTTTATATATCTTATGATTAGGTTAGGCTTCCAACAGATCCAATATTTTCATGTATATATAAAATAAATTCATTAGTTATCAATTTATTATAAATGAACACAAAAATCATAGAAAGTAAAATAAATTCTTTTCTAAAAAACATTTTTTCTTCATTAAATGTGTTTTTATCTTAATAAATCTAAAGAATCATTATTGGTAAATTTTTTTGATGAAATGAATATATTATATATTCAATAAATTTTTTAATTTTGATATAATAGTACTTATATACATGAAATAAGAATATATATCCATTTTTATTGTTTAAATTTTATTTTTCAAAAAAACTATTTTCTTCGTGTTTTTCACACTTATTTGAAAATAAATTTATGCTTCATAAAGAAATTTAATTGTATAAAATGGATTAAAATTTTAGAATTATGAGGAACAATTTTTTTAGTTGGACCCTATTATTATATTTAGATATGAATAAAAATAATGGAAAAATTTGGTCACCTTAGTAATGGTTAAAGGGGTAATATAATGTGAAAACATTTGTATAATGCTTTAATGTTCCACTATAGTTTCATTTATCTCATTAGATGAATTTAGTTAGGCTATTCCATTCATGTCTCAAATATAAGACAACTTGGTTCCATTATTCATTAATTTTGACCTTTATATTAATTAATTTAAATAATAAAAAATGTCACTCTCTTGAATTTAATATCTCCAAAAATTATGGGTATGGATAAAAGGATGATAAGTTCAAATATTAATTACCATTTTAGATAAAAATTAATTTTTTTCTATAAAAATATTTTCATTATTATTTTTACTTATTGAATTATTACCTTAAACGCATACGCAATGACGATGAAGTATTTATTCAATTAATAGATAAATATAATAAAAAATTTAAAGAATGGAAAAACTAATAATATTTTGATTAATAATTATTTTCCATGAATTTATAATATTGATAAAATATATTGTATATTTTTTAAATGTTTATATTCAAATTAAACTGTTATTATATTGTTTTCAAAGTCAAATTATGTGAATAATTCTTAAAATTTCATTAATAGTATTTATGATATAAATATTTTATTAAACTATATTGACATAAATGATAAATGGTCTGAAATTTAATACCATGTTCTTTTTTGAGACAATTTTTACCATAAAATTCAATTGTAACCCTTTAATATGAAAATTTTGTTTTCCCTTGTTAAGATTAAAATTGGTAAACCAAGTGGTTAAACAAAAATTAAGACTACAATTTCTCAAAAACCTATCAAAATTTTTTATGTAAAAAAATTTAGATATTACCATATTTTTATATAAATATATTTCAATATTGAAAAATATTTCTTTAGAATGAATTAATTATATTTTAATCTTTTTAATAAATCTAAGTGTATAATTTCCCTCCCTTATAAAATGACACCCTTTCTCCTTTTTAGTTACCCTGCAATGAGACATCCATCTCCACCAATAAATACTCTATTATAATATTATGTTAATTCCCCACATCCTATATTTTCTTTTTTTCCTAAATACCATCCCTTGAAGGTTTAAGGTGTAATCCCAATGAGATTTCTAATCGAAGATGGAAAACTCTAAACCAATGAATTCCAATTTTATTTCCTCTTCCACTTCGTATGGATCTATGTAATCTATTTTAAAATAATTAATTAAAGAAAACTAATATATTTCTACATTATTATGATTATGGGGAAAACTTTTTTCCTCCTCTTTTCCATCATTTGGAAAATGAAAACATTTCTCATATGTACATAGGACTAACTGTCTCAACATAGCGGTGTAATTTGTTTGTCATCTCCATATTTCATGGTTGAATATAATTAAGAATTTAATGTTAACGTATGATATTTGGGAAATAATTTTTCTTCTATAAATATAATATCTTATCTATCTTATTACCCTACCATCCATTGTAAATCAATAAGGTTGCTCTTGTGTACATGTGGATGACTACCTCAATGAATCAATCTGAATATTTTTGCATTTTATTTTGACATCAATAATAATAGGCATATATTAACAGAATATATATAATATATATGATATAATAATAATTTTTAAATTTTAATTTATATTTACCTTTCTTTCATTATATCTTTTAAGAAATGGGAGTAGTGTTCACACGTACATATGACATTGCTTCACATGATCAGTGTATTTCACTTTTCTATCTCTCCCATTTATGGATGAATCTATATATATATAATGAATATATATGATATTTATATAGTAATTTAAATTCTATTTTTAATATAATGATTATCCAATTATGTGTATTTGGACTACCAAATTGAAAACTGCATGCAAAATGAACCATATATCACTTAGAGCAGTGATTTTAATAAAAATCATTAATAAAAAGGCGATAAGATGAATTTATAAAAAATACTTGGTATTATCAATATTATTATGGTTATATACTACATGTATGATAAATCTAAATTTATTATATTGGAATTTATAATATATTTTAAGCAATACATGTCTTGAGGAAAGGGATTTGTACCTCAATCTAAATTATTAGTGATTATGTATGCTTGAATTTCAATTGAAGAAATTATATGATCCTTATATAATAAATACATTTATTTGTTATTTTCCTAAATATATTTATATGCAATATGATTTAATTTAATTTTTCTCACTTTAAAAAATTAATATATTGAAGTAGTATTTTTGAGGAATACTAACTATGTTTTAATAATCGGTCGGGAGTATTTTTCATCATTGTCCATGATTTCATTGAAATGTTTTCATGAATAATTTTGGATTTTATAAAATTATTTTAAAAATTAATTTTTACTAATGATTTATTTATCATAAAAAAATGGAGGTATACTTCTTATTTTTAACTCAAATGAGGAACTTTTCTTATTTTACAAAAATGTGAAAGTTATATTTTTTTAACGTATGTGACATGAATAGAAATTCCAACCATCATGACCACTCAATGCATCAATAGTTCATTAAATATATTCAAATTATAGCATGATGAGAATTTTTCTATTGATATTTTCAAAAAAAAATTATTTTAAAGTAGTGATTTCAAAATTAAAATGGTTTTTTCTGCATTAAATATTTCAGTTGTCTTTTAAAGGAATATTAACCTATGAAAACATCCTTGAGGTCAATTAATAATTACTAGGGATATGATTTAATGATATAATAATTATTATTTATTTATACGTTTTATTATTCTGAGGATGATATTTTTTGGAAACTTGTTTATTTTCCAAGGGTTTTGCTATGATAAAATGACTAAATATTTATAAAACATGATTTCATTCCATGTTTTATTTTTTGATTATATAAGAAATGTTATATTATATTATGAAAATAATATTCATAGTTTTTATTATATAATGGGTGGGATTGAAATTATATATCCCTATAATTACCTATGTATGGTTATATATCTCATAAGGTAATTTTGGGAAACAATTCTATGTGCTTGATCAATTATGAGAACCAAGTCAATTTGCTTGATCGATAATGGGAAACAATTTGATGTGCATGATCTGAAATAGGAAATATGTAATAATTATTAATCCATTATGATATTGAAAATTGGTTTTGATTCCTGATCCACTGTGATTACCTGGCCTTGGTAGTTAATCGTTACATATAACATTTTTTTATACTTATGATGGTGTCATGCATTATTGAAATGAACATATGGTTAATGAATGAATTATGATGATTTATCACTATTTTGATACATGAGTTTTGAAATGATAAAATTTTATTTCATTAATCATCTTTACGATCCATGATATATTGGTTATGAACTTTGTAATTTATGTTCATCATCTCATACCCTTATACATATTTGATACTTTCATACTATCATCGATTGATATCTCCCTTTTTACCCAAACAGACCATTTGATCTAAAGTCGTCTTATATTTTGTTCCCCCACGTAATGAAGAGTGGATTATGTAGTGTATGTATAAAAAGAGTACTATATAGGAGGATATTTATGGGATAAATTTATGATATTTAATGAAATAAGAAGATTGTGTATCTAGTTTCCTAAGACAGTAAACCTTTACCATGATTTGGAATTTATATGTGTAATTGGAGTTAATATTAATATAAAATATATAATATTTATGTATTAATAGTATGGGTCATTATACCAATGACCATCCGTGCTCAGGGCAATAATATTCATGATAAAAGTGATTTTTGTATCCTTACTCATTGTATAACACTCATATTAATCAAAGAATAACAATTCATTTTAAATATAAGGTATATCACATTTAAGTGATGATACTGTATATCACATGTAACATAACAAATTCATAACACTTGGGGAAATTTTAGGGGACCACCTACCACAGGGTATCCATTCAGTCAAGCTTTCTCTATCTAGTGATGATCTATTTTCAAACAAAATCATTATACATGTGCCCTTTGGAATACTACATCACCAAAAAATATGACCAAATACATGTAGAAGGTACATGTAATAAATCAAGGTACCTAACAAAAAATAGTGAATATATACATGTGTTCACTATATGGGGATATCCCATGTCCACTATTTTAAAAAGATCCACAATTTGGGATGATTCTACCCTAATTCAGTGGAATCATCACATAAAACCCTTATAATTAAAATAATAGAAAATTAGAAAAAATCCCTTCTGATTAAGAACTTTGGAGAATTATAATTTCACAACTCTAATAATAATAGTAGAAACGTCAAAATTCACACATATTCCATGTGGTCAAAGGATGAAGAAAGTGAAGAGGGGACATCCAAGTGGTCATATCTCTTGCCAATACATTTGTTAAAACCAAGAGAGGGGACATCCTAGAAAATATGTGTTTCCCTTATATTAAAAAATATCATATAGGCCCGTTGGGGTAAAACTAATGCGAGAAATTGTGAAACACCCCTTGTTTTGGGTTTCATCATGGCATAAACCCATAGCTTGTGATGCAATACAAACCCTCGAGCTTTAATTATAGTGCAACCCCCAGATTTATGGTACAACCATCCACCAAGAGCTACCTGATACCACTATCAACTAAGAACCCTCTATGAATCATCCTAAAAACTATGGTTCAAGCCTTACCCCTCAATCAAACCTTATGGAATAACCTCTAAGTATATAGTGTGATCCTTACCTAATGAGCCCCCATTATGTCACAATATCCATCTCTTTGACATGATGATAAATAAAAAAAAGTATTTATTCTAACATAGCTCATGAACAAAATTTAAATAGACTTTTCGAGACTATAAATTCATATGTTATTGTATGGTTCTCTTTATAATACAATAAATTTGATAATCTTATACTGAGGGTTCATAGTGTGATTCAAGGCCTTTAAAATAAAACCATATCCCTTCCTAAAAAATTTAACCTCATGAAACTCACAACATATTTCAAGACCCCAAGGTTATGTATTTTTAACTCCTTGGGTTTTTATGAAATATTTTTACAAATAAATTTAATTTCCTTTATGGATTGTGTTACATGAAAAACTGAGTTTTCAATGAACCATCATATATTATTAATATTACTATTTAAAAAAGACTATTATAACCATGTTGTTAATCTTGGAGGTATAAATAGTAAAAAAATTAAATATTATTTACTATGGTTTAAGATAATTAATATATATATAAGTACATGATTTTTAGTAATGTTTTTATATGATTCAAAAATACCCTTTTTCTCCTAAAAATGATTTTTATTGATTTTTGTGAAGAAATAATAAATTTAATTTATGAAAATTTTCAAAACATTATTTTAAAAATAAAATTTTATTAATAAACAAGTCAAAATTATCTTGTATATATTTTTTCAATTATCTATAAAGTTGATTTATTTAGTGAATACTGAAAATACAGGTTTTAAAAAAATGCCTTTTCATTCCAAGGATTATCAAGATAAATTTTTTATGAGGTTTTGAAATTAAAAATAGTAAAATTATATATTTATTAATCCAATTTATTATATTTTAATAAATTTAAAATTTAATATAAATATAAAATCCTTTTGAACTGTTATAAATTTTCTCTTTGGGATCCCGCACTTCATCACATCTATTAGTTTCCTTTTAAAAATATATTCAACTTATTTAAATATAATAATTTAAAATGGATTACATATTTTAATGAAACATATTTTATATAATATAAAAATGTAAAATTGTTTTCTGGTTAAAATTAATATTAATAGCAGTAAAAATTAATTACTGGGGTTAAGGTTAAAACAGGTTTACCAGGGGTTAAAATAAATATATAAGTTGTAAAATGACATAGAATCATGTATAACACCCATTTAATTGAAATATTTACAACTTATCACCTTTAATTTCTGATAATTACCCATTTTGGATTCTTTTAGCATGTGTAAAACATGGTTACACTTTATTATTTTCAAAACGTCCATGTTTGTCTTTCCCACCCCTAATAAGTGTTCACACACTCTTATATCCTCTTCACAATTCCAAAAACAATTGTTACAAACAATAAATACCCAAATATCATAATAAATTCAAACAAAACAAACTAGATTATCTTTTTTAATTATTAATCCCTTTTAAGGTGATATTTTGTCTTAACCTAAAGAGGTTCTCCGAAGAACATGCATAGTTCTAGAACTTGCATTTTCATTTAATTTATTCTTCTAAATCCTAAAAAGATTATTAAAATATGGTTATATAATATCACAATTTTCTCTTATATATTTATTGCTTATTAATTAATTTCATAACCTATATATATTCTCTCTTCCTTCAAATGTGAAATGAAATTGCCGATCTTGTGTACGGAGGGCTACAATCTCACGAACCGATGTTATTCGTTTTCCATAAACTCCTGAAAAGGATTGATATAATTATAGATTTAGTGTTTATATATGTTATTTAAAATTTTATTATACTTCTACAATTCTAATTTCACACAAATCTTCTTACCTTCCAAACTGTTGGAAAATAATTACATCGGCCAAGTGTTTGGCATACTACTACCCCACAAACTGATGTGAGGTGTTTTTCATTTATATTTTACATGGATTGAAATATATATATTTAAGTAATTTATATATATATATATATATTATATTTTTAACATAATTATACTTCTTAATTATAATTTTACATATACCTTATTATATTCAATTTTGTTAGGGATACAATAACATCGCCCTCCTATATGGCAGACTACTGCTTTTAAAGCGATGTGATTTATTTTTCTCTAAAACGTTACATGTAAGGTAGTAATAATAAAGTTAATTAATATTTTTTTTATATATTTATTCATAATTATTTTGTAATGGTGTATTACTATTCTACTTTTTCCCAATTTCTAAAAAATTGAATCATCGTTCATCGGTACGAGCGGCTTACCGCCTCCATAAACAGTGTATTTCATTTTATATCTATAACTTTTTTAGATTACTATAAATAGATATATACTTGATTTATATGAAATTTATATAATGGTTAAAATTATGGATATTATCGAACCATGGTCAAATTAAAATAATCAAAATTACCAAATCAAAATAGAATATGAAAAAAAAGTATTTATTTCCCAAAAATGATTCCAAAAATGAATTTTTATTAAAATGAAAATAAAAAGACATTAGTTAATAATATATGGTATGATAAATATTATAATGGTCATGTAATATATTTAAAATAAACATATATTTACAATATAATATGTAGGAACATGTATGAAGGATGTCAATACATAAGGAATGTGATTTTTGTCTCAATTTGTCTTCTTTGAGAAAAATGATAGGTTATGCACCTATATTATTTTATGAGGTGTATTTAAAACCCTTTTTACTATTTATATAATAAATATCCTTATATTAATTATATTTAATGTTTCCATAGATATTATGGGGAATATTATTCAAAATTTACCGATGTGATAATGGTTTGATGTTACAATTTCATTACTTGTCAGGATTGATTATAATTATGATTTTTATGATGAAATATTATAATAAATTTCCCAATATGATCATGAAATTTATAATCCAATGTTTATCTATGTTTCCCCTTCATTTTCATCTCAGTAACCAACCAATATTACAAAAAAAGGTTTTTTTAAATTTACTTTCTTTCTCTATACGGTTGAAAAACATTATTATTTTGTTCCCTTTTTATCTAAAAATTGTATAAAAATGTTTTAATATTATCCAAATATTATTTAAATTCGTTTTTATCCATCTTTCACATTTTACAATGAAAAATAAATAGAAAATTTGTTTCCTTTTTCGAATAGGGTTCTTTTGGATTTTTACCAAAAACGTGAAAGGAGTCATCATTTTAATGTGTATGGATTGAACGGAATTTCTGACCATCATGAACACTCCATGTTTCAAATCATAATTTCTAAGAATAAATTTTTTTATAAAAATAACAGTAATTCCACAATGAAATGATAACATTAAATTTTAAAATAGTGATTTTCATCTTGAAAAGGGTTTTTTCATCACGAATGTTTTAAATAATAGTTAAATGTTACTTTATAAGTTTCAATGGTTTTTTTCCTAGAAAATAATTTTAAATTTTTTTTTATTTTTTCAAAATTTATTTTTATAGTGAAAATAATATTTTTCTCAATATATATTTTATATAATATTTAAACATTTATTTATAATTTTCCAAGGATATTTTTAAAGAAATCGATTTCGAAAATTATTTATTTTTTAAAGACATTTTCAATGAGAAAATTTTGTTTCCTTAAAGAAACATATTGAATGATATTTAATTATTATTTTATATGTATTTAATTTTATTTTAATACAAAAAAAAATTGGAAATTTTTTATGTTTTAAAAAGTGAATTCAAAATTAAAATTTTTAGTTTCCTCTAGAGATATTACCTGTGATATTTCAAAATCATAATCTATCAACGATGAAAAACATTGATGTTAATTGTGATTTAATAAGGATATGATCGATGAATGACATTATTATTCTTTTACTTAATATTTTATTGTTACACCCCACGATTCCATAGTGTGTTTCTCTTTGAATAATACAATAGTGTATGATGTACGCAACATCGAGTTCAAGTGCCCCACGACCTATCAAACTATCCATTTAAAAAGTTATTATTAATATTAATAACAACTTTTTGAATTTTATATATATCCTTTATAATTTTATAATTCTTGTTTTGTGTTTCTTACACATAATATAAGGAAAATTAAATTTTTCAGATAAAACAAGTATTTTCTTAAAAATGTAGTTTTTCTGGCATTTAATGGTGAACCCTTTTTAAATCCAATATTTGAAACTATTATATATTGAATTTGAATAAATTAAATTCTTATTTATAATCAGGACACACAAATTATTTTGGATAAATTGTTGGTGTTTTTTTGATAAGTTACATATATTGATTAATAGTGAAAGATATTAAATTTTCATTGAAAATAACATTTTAATTCAAATAATTTATATTTTGAAATTATACATATGAATGTATTATATGTATAATTATATTATATTTTTATCATTTAATCTAATTTTTGTCATATGAAGTAATTTCATCTTTAATTTCGACATAAACAAATATCAATCTATTGATAGTTATTACATATCAAAAACCCGCTTACTGCTTTTCACAACCAGAATTAATTTTAAGTTAATTAATGAAACATCACTGTTTTTAATTTTGTAAAATAGACATCATTTTTGGATTCAGAATGTCAAAATTAGCTTAGGGTGATTTTTTTTATTTTTCTAAAAGCATTCAATTTTTTATGAATAGGGAAAAACACTGTGTTATTGTTTAAAACTGAGTTTTATATAAATAATTATTTATTTTATATAAATTTTTTAAGTCAAAATAAATACATAATACCAATATAATCTAAATTTAATTCATTTGAAACATTTTATAATAGGTTTAGATATATAAACTTTTATTGAACTTTTTAATGTCTTCTACCCACCTTTTATACACCTTTACAAATTTGCATAAAACATAATTTTACCACTTCATTAAATTGAATTTGAAAAATATAAGATACATGGTTGAAATCAATAAGTTAAATGTGGTTAAATATGATGAAAATAATTTTTGTTAATAGTAACTTTTGAATTTTATTTACCTCGGCTAAAAGTAAATAAGATAATTAACGGTAAAAATGATGTTATAATTACCCTAAAACATGTCATAATTCTATTGTATAAGTGTTTGTTGATGAAAACCGACCTTAGGAATCAAATATCTACCTCTCTGATCCACTTGGATTAGATTAAGACATTTATTATTATTTTATTTAAAGAAGATCTAAAAGTGTACAATTCAAAGTTTAATAAGTAAACCATTTTTAATATAGAGATATATAATATAAATTTACCTATAAATATTCATTATAAATATAAAGATATTTCATACATCATGGTATTTTATTTATATTTTTTAGATGTTAAATAAGTAAATTTATTTATGACACAATGATGATGCGGTAACTACTTTATTAAAGAAAGATTAAAATAATCGATGTTATAAAAATCTAAATAAATTTAAAATGAGTCTATAGATGCATTCCAAAAAAATTCAGCGTTAATATGACATGTTAGGGTTGATTCAATGAGTTTTATTTGGAGTAATATTGTTGTTTTTTCTTTCACAAAAACCAAATACTAAATAGTGTCGAAATTGACATAAATGAGTTTTTAAAACAATAATATTTTATTAAATGATAAAATACACCTAAAAACTATGTTTTGGTACAAGGACATAGATAAAGTTATCTATGCCAATAATAGACCACTTTGGATTCTCTTAACTTTTTATAGTGATTTTATTAACCATTTATTATAATAATAAAAGAGGACATAGTTAAAGATAAACTACATAACTAAGAGTTAAATCTCAATGATATGGTTAATATGGTTACCTAAACATGTCTAAAACCTATTGGTTGAAATTATTCCGACCCATCCACACCTTATATTTCATATAAATCATTTTAGAGTCATTATAAACCGAAAATAATTTTATAATAAAATAATATTTCAAACTATTACTAAGGTGACCCTAACCTCTCTTATAAAAGGGTACTTCCCCTTCTCTCAAAATAACACCTCCAAAGCCATGTGGATTAAACAAACCCTGGAAAACTCTCCTTCCAACAACAATAACTTCAACCTAGAGTCCTTCCCTTTATCAGAAAGTTAACCTATGGAGCCCTTTTTTTCAAATCAAATAGAAACACACAAAGAATAGATAATTATTGTATCACCTCTTTTAAAGTTCTTCTCTTCATCACCGTTCTCTTTCTTTTTTATTTCCATACCAAAATAATAACTCATGTACCTTCTACATACTATTATGTTATTATAAATATGGTACAACTATTCTCATTATTCAAAACACGCTATTAATGATAATGTCACCATGTGTGCGTACGTACAGCTTACCGTCTCCATGCTGTGGTGTAATTTGTTATTTTACACTATGTTATTTGGATGGATATAATGATGAGTAATATGTATAAAACAAATTAAAATTACATGATAATTTTTTATAGTTAATATACCTTCCAATTCCAAATATTTTAATGTTTATGGAAATGATATCATCGTTCGTGTTTATATACGACATTCTGTCTCCACGACGCGATGAGATTAATTTCCACGTTCACCATTCAATGATGATTATAATATTATATATTATCAATAATTATATAATATATTATATAATAATCATATTTTAGATATATGTATATATATATATGTGTGTGTGTGTGCATACTTACATATATCTTATTCACTTACTTTCATTCAATATGATATGAAAACAGAAACAACATTTATGCATACGTAAAGCCTACCATCTCCATATACTGTGTTTTCCATTTCATATACCTATCTATTATAAATATTTATAAACTAAATATATATGATATATGAATCATGTTTTTTATTCTGTAGCTATTTGAAACATGATATAATGATACGATTAAAAATAACTAGTTAAAACACGTACAATAAAGAAAGCGATTATTACCTAAAATGTTAATTTAACATGGGAATCATTATTAAATGGTTATTATAAAGACATAAATTAATCATGTATGATATAATAAATATTAATGTGGTTAGGTTATAATTTAATAACATAATATGGTCATTATATAGGAGGTTAAATGTAACCTCGAGAAAAGGAATGTGGAAGGTAAGGGTTAATTCCTCAATATCAATATTATCTGAGATTGTTTATGTGTAAGTATTTTCTGAGCCATAATTATTTTCCATGTCCATGTTTCTTAAAAGAAATTTCAAAATGATTAATTTAAGGTACTCTTTAACTAGAACATCAATTTAAATGTGTTAAATTTTTATTCTTCTTAATCATTCTCATTAATGTCAATGTTTTTATAATGGTTTTAAGGATTTATTTATATAAACATGAATTTTTTAAATTGTTATTTCCTTTAAAAAGTTTTGATGTGGGATATTAAACTTTAATTCAAAAATCTTTTTTAAATTACTTCAATTATAAATGTGTGGCTTTACAATGATTTCACAAAAATGAATATTTCTCTCAAAACATTTTCTTGATCGTTTTCAACTAAGCCCACATCCTTTACAGGATGTGATTATTGATTAATTTTGATTTATTATACTATAATATTACAAATTATATTGAATGAGTTGTGATATTTTTTTAATGTGGGTGTGATATTTTTATACCCTTCAGGTTTTATGGTTTATGTAATGACATTTCGTATGCTATTTTTAATACAAATGCTTATATTATGTTTCAACATTTTCATATGAGGAATACAATGGACAAAGTAAGTGATGGGTGGGGACCACTATATCCCCTTGATGCATCATTATGTCTCTTGATAAAAATTAGTGTCATGGAAAAAGGCCTTGATAAAAATTTTATTTTAAGTCTCGGCATGAGCCCTTGACTATGTAATAATGATGTCCGGCGTTAAGAATTCCCTCGTTATGAAATTAATTATTACATGTGTTTATTCAACCAGTAGAATATCCATGTTCATGTTTATATGGTAATTTTGGATTTATTTTATCCATATTATATTCATGTTTATGTTTAAAAGGATGTGGTTTTTATTACACATCTTACCTTAAAATTTTATAGCTTTCGCTAAATTATTTACCCTTACTAGGAATCTGAGATCACCCCTTTCTTATGTTTAGTTTTCCTAGGATTACAAGAAGTGTATTATGTTTTATATACAGGTTTAATCTAGGGGAATAATGGGATTATCAATGGATTTTTTTTGTGATTTATGTTTGAATGTGTAATGTAACATTCGTGTTTGTAATCTATTTTCCAAGACTGCTAAACTGATCGGTCTTTTTGGACTAGATTCCTTGTAATCATGCCAATTTATTAAAACGATACATTGGCTCTAGGATTATAGGGTCAGGTCATTATAGTTGTTATCAGATAGAATTCAGTACAAACCTTGAAACTATATTTAGAAAAACTCGGATTAGAGAACTTTAACCTAAGGTAGACTTTGAGGATTAGTATAGAAGAACATCCAAAAAATTTGGTAATGTATATATCTTGTGTATTTTCAAAGAAATAAATACTTTTATAGATATGAGTAGATAGAGGAAACTCTATCATAGATGTACCTAGGAGTGAAAGCTCTAACATGGATTTTCGTGATTGACCCAGGGTATCCTGGTACACGACAGCAGGTCGTGCTGTACTCTTGGTTATGACACCGCTGGGGGATCTGCTTAGGATAATTCAAATTTTCATTACAATCCATTATGAAGGATTCCTGAGTAAATACTTCCACAAAGAATAAATTTTTTTATTAATATAGATTATATGCATAATTTGTTCAATTTATGTTAGTTATTTTACTAGTTTGGAATTATGTATTGTGATTTATAAACTAATCTAATGTATGAAATAATTTATAAACGGCGCCTCGTGGAAGGAATGGAAACTGTATCCATGCACGTAATCCATGTAGGGATTTCCATCCTACCTATGATAATTATAGTCTTGCATATGATGCAACTAGTGATGATCATATTATAACCGTAATGGTACAACTCACTCAGGATATGAATATTAATCTTACCCGTAATGAGCACCCTGATCCACAACATGGAGGATCAATGTCAGACCTCTTCGTGAGGAAAAAACAACCAACATTCAATGAGACTAAAAATTCATTTCTATCTAAACAATGGATAAGTTCCTTAAAGAAAATTTTACATGCTTTTGGGAGTAGTGAAAGGAAAAAAGTTGTCATGGCAGTTTATCACCTCACAGGAGACGTAGATCAACGGTGATCATTGATTCAAAATACGAAGAGTGATGAGAATGTCACAAAGTATAAGGAAAACTTTACAAGGATAGAAAGGCACACATTAGATAATAAAATTCACCCAAGGAGTAAGATTGATTGATTATTTTATGGGTTTAAACCATTTTTCTATCGAGTATTAGTCACACAATCTTTCTCATCGTATGAAGATATAGATTCATGTGCTATAAATACAGAAAATGAATTCTCTAAGTATTCTGACATTAATGTAAAGAAATCGAAAAAGAGAACGGTGGATCAAAAGATATATAAATGGGAAAAGGGAATTAATGAAATCCTTTTAAGTGATATTTGTGGAAAGAAACACCCCGGTACTTGCCTAAAAGAAATGGTAGTTTTCTAAAAATGTGTAGAAAAAGGTCACCATTCTAGTGACTGCATCGAATATAAAGAGGTTGTAAATTTTGAATGCTACAATTGTAGTGAAATGTGGAATTATGCAAATGAATTTCATAAGCACCAAGGAAACTTACCTCAGAAAAGGCAAAGGGAGCATGACCAATATTATGTTGTTTCTACAACTGAGGTAGAATAATTAATATATTTGTGTTGTAGGATCCATGAATTATATTATAGTTATAATAAAATATGATATATATAACAATTGTATGGCAGTACTGTTTATATTCGTTATGGTTTTAATATGATGAATGTATTTATATTTTTCATATATGAAAATAAGAGCTACATTATTATGTTTTGGGAATCTGATATTACAACTCATTTTGGAATTTAGAGCGATTTTAGAAAGAGTTTGGAAAAATGTATTTTGGACAACTATAAAGGATGGAATAGATTAAGTTGGAAAATGGATACAATTATATAAGGTTAAAATATTTCTTAAGATTATTTTTTGACTATAATAAAAAGGATAACCTCGAGTTCGGGTGACAACCTATCATGCCCGACAAGGCTGTAAGACTTGTACCCGCAACCGAATGGTGAGAAGGGTACATCACCTACCTCTAATGTACATGATTTCCTAGTTTGTAAAAAAAAAATTAAATGGGAAGATAAATGAATTATAAATTTATTTTCTTTGTAACCCCATATGATTAGGATAAATTGAATATTTTTGAGTTCTTCTATCTTTTGGAGTGATAGATGAATTTTTTGATAGAAATTAGTTAACTAATGGAACACTAATTGTCATGTATTCTTTTTTTACTTATTCTTTGGAGAGAATAATTATTAACCTCTAGGGAATGGATCATAAATCTAAAAAAAATCCCTAATATCCTATGTTTTTTTGAACTGATTATATTTTAAATCATCATAGATTTATGTCATTGAGACACTTAATTTTTATTCACTTGTTTGTGATTGATATCCTCAATCACACCCTATAAATACTTATGTTTTCCTCCATCTATAATTTCCACCAATTTTCTCCAATTTAGAATCCTAATTTGGTGGTGACTTTTTCATTTCCATTTACCACTTCTTAAGACTAAATTTTGTTACCCTATTTCTGATGCAGGTTTTAAAAAAAGGTTTTTTCTATTTTTAACAATTTATTTTCGAATACAATTTCATATTGTGAGGATGATATTTTATTGAATGAGGGAAAAATGTAACACCCTATGTTTCCACGATACGTTTCTCTTTGAATAATACAATAGAATGTGACGCACAGAACCCCGAGTTCAAGCACACCATGAGCTACCATACTAGCTATTTAAAAAGAGGCTATGAATTGTAATAATCACATTTAAAAATTTTTATATGTCCTATATAATTTTAACATTCATTTTTTTGTTTCTTAGACATAATATAAGGACAAATGTTTATTTTGAATAAAAGAAGTATTTTTCAAAAATGTAGTTTATCTGCATTTTAATGGAAAACCATTTTTAAATCCAATATTTGACACTTCCATAATTTATTTTGATGAAATGAAATTATTCTTTATAATAGGGACAAAAACATTTAGTTTTTATAATTTTTTTTTGTTTTTTCTGATCACTTTCAAATTTTGATCAATAGTGAATGATACTAAATTTTAATTGAAACAACTTTATGAATTCAAATATTTATAGTTTTATATTATACATTCTAATGGTCCTTAAGAATAATTATATTATATTTTTATTATTTAATCCAATGTTGGTCATTGAATTTAATTTCACTTTTAAATTGCATATAAAAAAATATTAACCTTTTTTATAGGTTTTACTTCTCCAAAAATCCGCTTTTTGGTTTTGACAGCGGGGATTGATTATAAGTTAATTAATGAAACTTATGGTTTTTTATTTTTCAAAATATACATCATTTTTGGATTCTGAATATCAAAATTATCTTAAAGTGAAATTATGGTATTTTTCTGAAAACATTCAATTTTTGATGAATAGTGAAAAACTCAATAATTATATAAAACCGACTTTTTATTAAAATAATTATTTATTTCATTTAAATTTTTTTAAGTCAAAATATATATATATTAGGTGTATAAGTTAAATATAATTCATAGGATTCATTTTATAATTAGTTTAGATATATAAAACTTTATTGAAATTTTTACCGTGTTTTACCCACCTTCTAGGCACTTTTGCAAATTTGCATAAAACATAATAGTACCGCTTATGTGAATTGAATTTAAAAAATCCATAAGAAATGGTTGACATCAGTAAGTAAAATGTGATTTAATAAGATGTAAATATTTTTTTCTGAATAGTATCTTTTGAATTTTATTTACCACGTTTAAAATAAATATGGTAATTAAAGGTAAAAATGATTTTAAAATTACTCTAAAATATGTCCCAATTCTATTGGATAAATTTCTTTAGTCTAAAACCAAACATAGGAATAAAATATGAGCCTATTTGATCCACATGTTTTAGATTAGGATATTTATTGTTATTTTATTTAATGAATAGATGAATGTGTAAAATTCAATGATTAATAACTAAAACATTTTTAATATATGCTTATACATAATATGAAATTCACTTTAAAGATTCATTAGAATTCAAAAAATCTTTCCTGCAATATGGTATATTGTTTATAATTTTTTGACAATGAATAAGTAAATTTATTTATGACACAATGGTGATACAGTGAATACATAATTAATTAATGATTAACATAATTGATGTTATAAATATCAAAATAAATGTAAATTGAGACTTTTGATGCATTAAATTAATTTTCTAGGTTCATATTACATGTTATAGTTGATTGAATCAATTTGTTTCTATGTAATAATGTTTTTATGACTTTCAAAAAACCCAAATACTAAATAGTGTCAAAATTTACATAAATTAGAATTTAAAACAAATTATATTTTATTAAATGATAAAATACTCCTAAAAATTATTTTTCAGCAAAAGGACTTATATAATATTATATATTTCAATACGTAACCACTTGGGGTTCACATTTAATTTTATAGAATGTTTGTTATCCATTTATTATAATAATACTAGATGAGATGGTAAAAGATAAATTATTTAACTAAGAGTTAAATCTAAATGATATGGTTAATATGGTGACATGAACATGTCTAAAACCTATTGGTATAGAGGATTTAGACCCATACCCACCTTATCATCTAAATAAATTAATTTGGAGCCAATAGAAAACAAAAATTAAATTATAATAAAATAAAATTTCGAAATTTTCCTAAAGTGACACTCTGCTCTCTTATAAAAGGTTATTTCCCGTTATCTCAAAATCACACTCCCAAATCCATTTTTATTATCCATACCCAGACCAACTCACCTCAAACCATCCCTAAAATCAACTTAAAGGCCTTACCTTGGGCATAAAACCATCCTCAGGATCCCTTTTGTTCAAATCAAAAGGAATACCCAAAGAAGAGGAAATTATTTTATCACCTCATTAAAAGCTCTTTTCATCTTCCAGTTTACCTTTATTTGTTATTTCCATACCAACATAATAACTACAGTACATTATATATACTGGTATTTTATTATTAATATGGTACAATAATACTCATTATTCTATCCATCCTATTAATGATAATTTCACCATGCGTGTGTGCGTACAACTTACAGTCTCCATGCTGTGGTGTAATTTGTTATTCAAAACTATGTTTCCTGGATGATCATAATGATGAGTAATATGTATATAAATAATGAAAATAACATGATAGTTTCTCTATGAAATTAATATACAATCCAACTCAACACCTTTTAATCATTAAGGAAATGATATTGTCGCTCATGTGTATGTACGGCTGACCGTCTCCACGCTGTGATGAGATTCATTTCTACATTCACCATTCAACGATGATTATAAAAATATATATTATTAATATGTATGTAATATATGACATAACAATGATAATGGATATATATATGTATATATATATCTGTGTATGTACTTATATATATCTTATTCGTATACATCCGTTCAATATGATATGAAAACGGAAATGGCGTTAATGCGTAGGTATGGCCTACCGTCTCCATAAACTGTGTTTTCAATTTCAAATATCTATATATTATACATATTTATATATTAAAAATATATTATATATAAATAGTGATTTTTATTATGGTAGTATTTATATCATGATCTAAATGATACGATCAGGAATAACAAGTTAAAACATGTGCGATAAAGAAAATGATTTTTACATGAAATTTTAATTTAACATGGAAATAATTATTAAATTGGAAGTATAAAGTCATAAATGAATCATATTTGAAATAATAAATATGAATATGGTTCTGGTATAATTTAATAACATACTATGGTCATTATACGAGAGGTTAAACGTACCCTCGACCAATGGAACGTGCAATGCAAGGGTTAATTCCTCATTTTCATTATTATCCGAGATTGATTTTGTGTAATTATTTTTTGGAAAATATTTAGTATACATGTAATGCTTCAAAAAAGACATTTCAAAATTATTATTATAAGGTACTCATTAACTAAAAAATCAATTTAAATGTTTTATATATTTATTCTTCTAAATCATTCACATTAATGACCATATTTTCAAAATGGTTATAAGTATTTATTTATATGGAGATGATTGTTTTAAAATGTTATTTTCTTTAAATGATTCAAAGTTATATGGGACACTTTGATTAAAAAATAAATTCTAAATGAATTCCTTTATATATGTGTGACTTTTATAAGATTTCTCAAAAATGGATATTTCACTCAAAAGGTTTTACTGATCATTTTTTACTATGTCAACATCCTTTACTGGATATTATTATTGATTAAGTTTGAATTTTTATAAAAAAAAGCTTCCATATTGTATTGAATGAGTTATGATATCTTTTACTATGGAATTTGTATTTTTATTCCCTATATGGTTTATGGTCGATGTACTAACATTTCTTATGCTAGTTTTTATAAGAACTTTTATGTTATGTTTCAAAATTTTCATATGAGGAATGAAGTGGACTTTGAAAGTCACGGGTGGGCCCCTCTATAGCCCCTCGATGCATCGGTAGGTCTCATGATACTAATTACTGTCATGGCAGAAGTCCTTGACAAAAAAATAATTTTTTTTCTAAGCAAGAGGCCTTGACTATGTGGTAATGATGTCTGCTATTAGGCATTTTCTCATTATGATATTAATTATTACATGTTATTATTCAACTAGTAGATTATACATGTGCATATTTATATGGTAATGATTCATTTATTTTCTCTATATTATGTTCATGTTAATGTTTAAAAGTATATTGTTTTTATTACACATCATTCCCTAAAATTTTATATCTTTCACTAAATTAGTTACCCTTACTGAGCATCGGAGATCACCCCTTTCTTATGTTTTGATTTCCCAGAATTCTAATAAGAGTATTATGTTTGATATGTAGGGTTATGATAGGGGAATAATGGAATTCTAAATTGATTATTTATTTTGGGTTCTCTGATTGAATGTGTAATGTAATGTTAATTTATGAAATATATTTTCCAAGACTGCTAATCTAATTGATATTTCAGGATGTGATTACTTGTAATCATTCCATTGTATTAAAACAATACACTGGCTCTTGGTTTCTGTGGTAAGGGCGTAATAGTTTGTATCAAAGTAAACGTAGTACAAATCCTGGAAACTAGATTAATAAATACTCTAATTAGAGAACATTTCCCTAAGGGAGACTTTGATTATTAGTATAGAATAACATCCCAGAATTTTGGTAATATAAATATTTTGTGTATTTTCAAAGCAATTAATCTCTATCTGGATTCAAGCAGGGAGAGGTGGCTCTATCACAGATGTACCTAGGAGTGAAAACTATAACAAGGAGTTTTGGTCTTGACCCGGGGGTATCTTGATACACGACAACGAGCCTTACGGCACTCTTGGTTACGACACTCCCGGGGGATCTGCCTAAGATAATTCAGATTTTATTTACAAACCCTTATGATGGATTTATGAGTAAATGCATCCTCAAAGAATTTTTTTATTAATATGGTTTATATGAATAAATTGTTTAATTTTTGTTTGGTATTTAACTAGTTTGGAATTATGTATTGTGATTCATAAAATAATAAAGTGTATTCCATTGTTTAGAAATGACGCCTAGTGGAAGGAATTGCAACCGTATCAACACACACAATCCATGTAGGGATTTCCCTCTGACTCGGGATAATTATTTTAGAGAAGGTGATTCAACTGGTTCTGATCATAGTATAACCATACTAGGACAACTCACATAGGTTATGAATAATAACCTTTCCCATATGGAGCACACTAATCCACAACATGGGGGATCAGTATTAAACTGATTCATGAGGAAATAACCCCCAAAAATAATGGGGACTACGAATCCATTTGTATTTGAGAAATGGATAAGTTCCATAGAAAAAATATTTCATGCTTTGGGGAGTATTGAAAGAGAAAAAAGTTTCATAGCAGTTTATCGCCTCACGGGAGATGCAGATCAGTGGTGGTCACTAATTCAAAACACAAAGGAGGATGAGAATGTCGCAAAGTATGAGGCAAACATTACAAGGATAGAAAGGAATATATTAGATTATATATGTAATCTATGCAGTAAGATTGATAAATTAAATAATGAGTTAAAAACATTTCTTTATAGAGCATTAGTCACACAATCCTTCTCATCGTATGAAGATAAAATTTTGTGTGCTATCAAGAAGTAAAATTAATTTTCTATGTCTAATGACATTAAAGTTAAGAAAGAGAAGAAGAGAATGAGGGAGAGAGATATATAAAGGTAAAATGGGAATGAAGGAATTTCCCTTATGTGATAATTATGGGAAGAAACACCACAGTACTTGCCTAAAAAGAATGGGAGTTTGCTATGAATGTTGAGAAAAATGTCACCAGGATCGTGATTGAAATGGAAAGAAAGTGGCTCTCAACTTTGAATGATATAATTGTAGAGAAATGGGGCATTACAAAAATGATTGTCCTAATCTCCAAGGAAACTTACCTAATGAAAGTCTAAAGGGGCATAGACAATGTTATGCTGTTACTACAGTTGAAATGTAATAATTAATATATTTTTATTGTTGGATCCAATAATTATATTTTTTTTATACGAATAATGTGATATATTTGAGGATTATACGAAAATAAATCTTATTTTCATTATGGTTTTAATATGATGAAGGTATTAATATTTTTTTATATTAAAATAAGATCAACTTTATGTTGTTTTGGGAATCAGATGTTACAATTGATTTTTGTATTTTAAAGAAATTTTAGATAGAGTTTGGAAAGAAGTAATTTGGATAACTATAATAGTTGGAGTGGGTTAATATGGAAATTATATACTATTCTATAAGGTTAAAATATTTCATAAAATGGTTTTTTTATTTATATAATAAGGAAAACCTGGAGGTCGGCCAACAACCTGTCACATCCGGTAAGGCATGGAAATTTGAACACGCAACTGATGGGTGACAAGGGTGCATCACCTACCACTAGCCTACATGATTTCCTAGTTTGTAGAATGTTTTTTAAATGGGGTAAAATATGAATTATAAATTCATTTTTTTGGAACCATATACGATTAGGATAAAAATAATATTTTTGAGATCTACTATATTTTGGAGTGAAAGATGAGTGTGTGGTAGAAATTAGTAAATGGATGGAACTCTACTCGTCAAGTATTCTTTATTACTTATTCTATGAAGAAATTAATTCTTAATATTTATGGAAAGGATCTTAAAACAACAAATGTGTTATCCTAATACCCTATGTTTTATTGAATTGATGATATTTTAAATCATCATAGATTTATGAATTTGAGGCCCTCATTTTTCCATTCACTTGTTTGTGATTGATTTCCTCAATATCACCTATCAATATTTATGTTTTTCCTCCAAATATAATTTCCAACAATGTTCTCTTATTCAAAATACTAATTTGGTGGTGAATTTTTCTTTTATCATTCCCTCTTCTTAAGACTAAAGTTCATTAACCCTATTTCCGATGTCGCTTTTCAACAAAGGTGTTTTATATTTTTTTAACATGTTATTTTCAAATAACAATTTAAAATTTTTAGGATTCAATTTATTGAAGGAGGGAAGAATGTAACAACCCATGCACCATAGTACGTTTCTCTTTGAATAATATAATTGTGTGTGATGTATGCAATACTGAGTTCAAGTACACAATGACCTATTAAACTACCCGATTAAAAAAGTCAGAATGAAATGTAATAACCAAATTTTTAATTTTATATATATCCTATATAATTATAACATTTATCTTCTGTGTTCTTAGATATAATATAAGGAAAAAATTAATTTTTCAGCTAAATGAAGAATTTTTCATGAATATAGTTTTTCTGCCTTTAAAAGGAATACCCTTTTAAATCCCATACTTGACACTTTTATATAATCGATTTGATGAAATTGGATTCTTCTATATAATTGGGAAAAAATTAGTTTGGATACATTTTTAGTGTTTTTCTCAGAACATTCATATTTTGATCAATAGTGAAAGATACAAAATTTTAATTGAAAAAAACTTTTTTAATTCAAATAATTTATAGTGTTAAATTTTTCTTTTAATGGTTTTTAAGTATAATTATATTTTATTAGTATCATTTAATCCAATGTTTGTCATTGGAAATAATTTCACTTATAATTTGGACATAAACACATATCAATCTTTTGATAGTTATTACTTCTCAAAAAATTTCATTCTAATTTTGACAATGAAAATTAATTTTAAGTTAATTAATTCCAAATTTATTTTTTAATTTGGTAAAATAAACAACATTTTTTTATTTGGAATATCAAAATTATCTTAGGGTGAAAGTTAGGTATTTTTTAGAAAACATTCCATTTTTGATTAATAGTGAAAAACAATGTGTTATTGTTTAAAATCAACTTTTTATTTAAATAACTATATTTTTTTTGAAATTTATTTTAAGTCAAAATTGATAAATAATATCTTTATATGTTTAGTTTAATTTTTAGGATTCATTTTATAATATGTTCAGATAAAAAAATTTTAATGAACTTTTTACCGTCTTTTTCCCCATTTCTAGGAACATTTGCAAATTTGAAAAAAACATAATTTTACAGCATCAATAAATTGAATTTCATAAATATAAGAGAAATGGATGGAATCATTATGTAAAATGTGATTCTATAAGATGAAAATAACTTTTGGTGAATAGTATCTTTTGAATTTTATTTACCATTGTTAAAAGTGAATCGGTTAATTATAGGTAAAAATGATGTTATAATTACCCTAACACGTGTACTAATTCAATTGGATATGTGTTTTTTGAACAAAAAAAATCTTAAGAATAAAATATGATCCTCTTTCATCCACTTGGATTAGATTAAGGAATTTATTATTATTTTATATAAAGAAGAGTTAAAAGTGTAAAATTCTATGTTTAATCGCGAACCAATTTTTAATAAAGGGATATAAAAAATAAAAAATTTATCATAAATATTTATTAGAAACATAAAATTATTTACTACATCATGATATTTTATTTTTAATTTTTTGACATTAAATACATAAATTTATATATGACACAATAGTGATGCATTAATATCGTTATTAATTGAATATTAAAATAAATATTGTTATAAATATCAAAATAAATGTACATTTAGACTTTTTATTAATTCCACGAATTTTCTAGGTTAATATGACATGGTAAGGTTGATTCAATGAATTTATTTCTAATTAATAATGTTTTTATGGCTTTTCCAAAAACCAAATACTAAATAGTGTCAAAATTTACATAAATGAGTTTTTAATACAAATATTGTTTTGTTAAATGATAAAATGCACCTAAAATATAAATTTCAGCCAATGTAGTTAGATAAGATAATATATTTCAATAATTAACCACTTGGGGTTCTCTTTGATTTATATTTTATGGTTATTAACAATTTAATGTAATAATAAAAGAGAACGTGGTAAGAGTTAAACTATTTATCTAACAGTTAAATCTAAATGATAGGGTTAATATGGTGACGTAAACTTTTCTATAACCTATTTGTTGGGATTATTTAGAACCATATCCATCTTATATTCTAAATAAATCAATTTAGATCCATTATAAACTAATAAGTATTTTATAATAAAATAACATTTCAAACATTTCCTAAAATTACCATCTCTTCTCTTATAAAAAGGTACTTCCTCTTCTCGGAATATCGCACCTCCAAAGCCATTTGGATTGCCCAAAGACTACCCAAATCACCTACCAACTTCCCTCACTTAATATTATATTCCTTAACTTGATCCAAAATCCATCCTATGGAACACTTTTGTTCAAATCAAAAGGAAACACCCAAAAATGTGGTACTTATTTTGTCACCTCTTTCAAAGTTCTTTTCTTCTTCCACTTTTTTTTCATTTTTATTTACTTACCAAAATAATAATACCAGTACCTTCTAAATATTGTGATGTTATTATAAATATGGTACAACCATACTCATTATTATATCCATATTATTAATGATTATGTCACTATGTGTGCGTACGTACGGCTTACCAACTCCACGATGTGGTGTAATTTGTTATTCCACACTATGTTATTTGGATAGATATATTGATGAGTAATATGTATATAATTAATGAAAATAACATTATAATTGCTCTTTAAAATTAATATATCATCCCATTACACACCTTTTAATCATAAATTAAATGATATCATCACTCATGTGCACTTACGGTGTACCGTCTCAATGACGCGATGAGATTCATTTCCACATTCACCATTCAACGATGATTATCAAAATATATATTATTAATAAGTATGTAATATATGACATAATAATTATACTACATATATATACTTACATATATCTTATTCACTTACTTTCATTCAATATAATATGAAAACCGAAAAAACATTTATGCATACATACGACATACCATATCTATAAACATGGTTTTAAATTTCATATATCTACCTCTTATACATATTTATTATCTAAATATATATTAAATATAAATCATGTTTTATATACTTGAAGTATTTAAATCATGATCTAAATGATACAATCAAGAATAAAATTTTAAAACAAGTACGATAAAGAAAGTGATTATTACCCGAAATATTAATTTAAAATCGAAATCATTATTAAATCGGTAGAATAAAGTAATAAATGAATCAAGTATGATATAAAAATATTAATATGGTTCTGGTATAATATAATAACATACTATGGTCATTATATAATATGTTAAATATACCCTCGACAAATGGAATTTTCAAGGTAATTGTTAATTCTTCAATCTCATTATTATCCGAGATTGTTTATGTGTAAGTATTTTCTAGAAAATTTTATTATTCATTTCCATTATTCTTAATAGACTTCTCAAAATGATTCATTTAAGGTACTATTTAACTAAAACAACATTTTAAATGATTTAATATTTATTCTTCTAAATCATTCTCATTAATGTCCATGTTTTCAAAAAGATTTTAAGGATTTATTTATATGGACATGATTGTTTTAATATGTTAATTCCTTTCAAAAGTTTCAATGTGGTATGGGACACTTTTATTCAAAAATATATTCAAAATTACTTCCTTTATAAACGTGTGACTTTTAAAAGATTTTACAAAATTTGATATTTCTCTAAAGGTTTTAGTGATAATTTTCAATTATGTCAACATTCTTTACTAGATATTATTCTTGATTAAGGATGATTTATTATAATATAATATTAATTATTTTATTGAATGGGTTATGAAATGTTTTAATTTGGATGTGTTATTTTTATACCCTTCATGTTTTATGGTTGAAGTATTGACATTTCGTATGCTAGTTTTAATATGAATGATTATGTAATTTTTCAACATTTTCATATGAGGAATATAGTGGACTTAGTAAGTGATGTGTGGGGCTTGATAGCCCCTCAATGCATCGGAAGGTCTCATGAGTCAAATTAGTGTCTTGGAACAAGGCCTTGAAAAAAAATTATTTGTAGTTTTGGCACGAGGCCTTGACTATGTGGTAATGATGTATAGCGTTAGGCATTTACTCATTATGAAATTAATTATTACATATGATTATTCGAATATTATAATATCCATGTGCATGTTTATAAGGTAATCTTTTAATTATTTTATCCATATTTTGTTCATGTCTACATTTTAATGGATATTGTTTTTATTGCATATATTGCCATAAATGTTTACAGGTTTCACTAAATTATTTACCCTTACTGGGAATCTAAGCTAACCCTTTTGTTAAGTTGTGTTTTCATAGGATTCTAATAAGTTTATTATGTTAGATAATAATGGTTAATCTAAGGGAATAATTGTGTTCTCAACCAATTAATTATGTTTGGTTTCATGTTTGAATGTGTAATGTAACGTTCATGTCGGTATTCTATTTTCTAAGACTGCTAAACAGATCAGTCTTTTATGACATGATTCCTTGTAATCATGCCAATTTTTTAAAATAATCCTCCGTCTCTAGGATTTTAGGTTTGGGGCATTAAATTTATCATTATCATGATAAAATGATTATGAAACTCATTTTTTATCCAAGTGTTATTCCCTGATAAAATACTTATGAAACCTGATTATTTTAATAGGTTTTACCATTATTTAATGCTTATGAAAGCCAAATATTTTTAATTAGGTTATACAATTACAAAATTATTACAAAAAATTCTTATTTTATACGTGGTTTTGCTATGATTAAATGATGAAAACATTATGAAACCAGTTTCTTTTCTACATGTTACGTTATGATGAAATTTTTCTAAAACCCATTTATTTTTAAGGGTACAAATATAATGATGCTTTACGATCGTATGGAATGTGTATTCATGATTTTAATTATTTGATGGGTTGTACCTATATATCCCTCCAATTCATTATGTAAATCTTTATATATCATGAGTTAAACAAGATTGAAATAGGGATTTAACACAGTTCAGTAAGGGACATTATATGCTGTGATAGTCATGGGAGTGAAACTGGACTACTTTGATTATTTGGGAGTGAAACCATTCCACTATGATAGCCTTGGAAATTAGATATCACTACTATAGAAATAACATTCTATTATTATGTGTATGCCCCAATTCTATGTCTTACATCAATTTTTCTTCCCATGGATCGTGTTCTCTAATTCCCTTAGGATTACTATATTATGAACAACTAATATTTATATCATGACTCATTATTACTATCATTGATATACTGGGTATGATTAACAAATGTTAATATCATGTTTTCATTCCCTTATTCTCATGTTATGCTTATATATCACCCATCTTTACCCTTACTGGGTGTCACATCTCACCCATTCTTATGTTTCATTTCCCTATGCTAGGAACAAATATATAATTTATGAAATTTCTTAGAAGGGTGATAATTATGAATAAAGAATTTGGGTATTATGTAGTTTACATAAGATCTATTTTTTATGTTTCTATGTTTCCAAGCCACTATACCATTGTGATTATTAGGCCTGTGTTTGTGTAGTTTAATTAAAATTCATCAAAAAATTGTAATATCTATGTATGGGAATTCGTTGTCTTTGTAGTTGGTATAATAGCATATGATTAGTTAACCTTCATAACCATGGATGATAAAACTTTAGTTAAATTCCTAGGGATATTTTTAAGGATATGTCTAGGTGTATATCTATGGATAATTTTAATTGTGATTCAATTTATAGTAAAATTATGAGGAATTTGGGTAAATTATAGAGTGAGTGGTTTCCAAAAAAATTACATCCATTTATTGATACTAAAAATGAACGTGGTTCTGTTATAGTGGTATGTAGTGTAAATAACTTATAAATGTGTTCATTGAGCAGGACTTGATCATAACCTAGTTCATGAAAAATTCCCGTTTTCACATCTTTTTTGACAATCCTAATAAATATTCTTTAAAAATTCACAAAATCTTTATGAACCATCATGAAGGATTTAAATAATGACCATGATTGAAATAGGTTATTCCTAAAGTGTCATATATTTTAATGAATTTTTCATTATTTACACATCCTATAATTGATTCTTCATTATTATGTGGTTTCCCGCAATGTAAGTGGTTACACATAATGTGATTTTTTTAGAATACGGTTAGAACTAGAAGGACCAATGTTAATATACAAAGAAATGGAAACATAAATGATTTTCCTTTTGAGAAACCAAATGTTTTGGGATTTTGCATGTAAAATATCATATCTATACTCATGTCACTTTCTCAATCTATGAATAATTCTAATCTATCTGATAAGAAAATATGGGAACAACATTCTGTTGAGTCATTCATGAAGAAACATCCACCATCATTTAGTGGTTCTATAGATCTTCTAGTTGATAACTAGTGGATCAACATGACTAAAAGGGACTTTTTATTATAAACGTTTTGGAACATGAAAATTTACTTTTGGTCGTCTATTATTTTTTGGTGAAGAGGCTCAATGCTGGACTCTTGTCATGAATATGACAAAACATGATAAAATTCAATCCATTGAGTTGGACTAGTTTAAGATCATATTTTTTATCAATTATTTCCCCTATATTCTATATAAGAAAATGGAGAAGGATTTTCTTGAGATAATTTATGAAGATGATAGATAAGTTGGTAACTCTGATAAAACAATTATGAGACTTGTGAGGCATGCTTAGGGAATTATCATCCGACCTGAATATAAGATTGATAAATACATCAGTGGATTAAAACCATGTCTATGAAGGGAGTTATCCATAAGGAACTTCTGCGGCTATGAATTAATTATAAAATTTAATCTCAAAGTAGAAATGGGGATTGGAGTTACCCATCAATATCGTGGTTTTGATACGAAAAAATATTAACATCAAGGGAAACATTTAGATCCCTTGATAGAGGAATGCTACATTTCCTTTATGCTATAAGAGTAATGAAAAACATGGATGAAATTTTCATAAGGATACAGGATAATTTTGTATGTGTGGAAAGGAAGGTCATTAGGTATTTGAATTACAAAATAATTGTAACAAGTTAGCTAAAAATCATAATTGAGAGAATTCTCCATAGAATGAACCACCAATGCTCCAATACATCAAGTGAAAGGAGTTTGAGAATCATGAAATTAAGTGACCCAATTCATCGTCTAATGAGGATAATATGATTTAAAACATAATAATATGATGGATAAAAGGAAATATTATGCAATCATAATTTCAAAAGTGAATCAGGATAATTAGGGGAGTCTTATAATTATCTCCCTATTTGGAAACTTCATGATTGATTTGGTATGAATGGTCCTTATGAAATACATAATTTTCATCATTTAAGGAAATTTGATGTGATTTTGGGAATTGATTATCTCTCTGTACATGGATTCTTGAATTATGAAATCGCATTTGATTTTCTATTAGTGCATGGATGGATCGATGCTTTGAGTTCAACAATTTTTAATAAGATAATATATTATTTATGGAATAAAGGGTTTATGTATTTATGTATTTGGATCCAATAATTATGTGGTAGAATTATTTTAAAAATGGGTTTTTATAATATCATGAAACATTGATGGGTTTTGTTAGTTTTAGAATCACATATCTCTCCACGTATGATTAATATAAGAGTTATCGATACCATCATTGGTTTAGGAGTACAAGATTGACCATAAGTTCAATTTCTTAGACACACATTTTGAGGTTTTATATGATGAATTTTTATCAAGATTACAAATATTTTGGAAGACATTTAGGCCAATACAACCCTTCAGTTTTGTAAAATGTTTTGTTAAAAATGTTATTTGAGGAATAGTGCCTTTATATTTTGAGGATAAAATTAAAGGTATTGAGGACCATTAGTTATTATATTATGTTTTAAATTTTGTTAAATATGAATTAAAGAAACAAGGGAATTATATTAATATATTTTTTGATCTTGGAGTCAACCTGCGACATCTGGAATGATCATAGGGCTTGAACCCACAATAGTTTTATAAAAGGGGTATATCACCTACCACTTGCATATTTGAAAGAGTATTTATAGTTGAAAAAAATTAAAAAATTAATTTTTAAGTATGTATATCCATGCATAGAATGTCATAAAAATAATTTTAAGAAACAAAAGTCTATGGGTATTTTATAACCATTACCCATACCCGAATGAATGTGGGAAAACACCACCGTGGATTTTTTCATTGAACTCATCATAATATCTATAGGGAATAATAATGTATGAGTTATCATCAATTTTCTTAAAAAGTATGTACAATTAATCACTATAATATATGATTTATAACAACCATGTCTTAACATACGTATACATTATATTATTTTTCAGAATACATAATACATTACATAAACAGACTCCCAAATACTATATTAGTTTA
Source organism: Viscum album (assembly GCA_963277665.1). Lineage (NCBI taxonomy): Eukaryota > Viridiplantae > Streptophyta > Magnoliopsida > Santalales > Viscaceae > Viscum > Viscum album. Next base: position 1,489,377,731 of record OY728129.1, read on the forward strand.
GTGACATTATAAACATGGAAAAATAAACAACGGTACATAAGTGAGCTAAATTATCTCCCAATGGGTTCATTATGACTAAAACTCCTCTTAAACAAATCATAATTAACACATATCTTCATAAAATAGGGATGGAAATAAAAAAAGGGTGAACGCATATACAGAGTAAGGGTAAACAATAGAGGCATGCAAGAATAAACATGATTATAGGATTACGAGAAAGGGATCATACCATTATAAGATCTATCTTATATATCTATGATCATAAACCTTAATCACATAATAAATATTGGTAGTTCATAAGGAATTATTCCTAAGGAAATAAAGAACATAATCTATGAAATCATAACATAGGAATAAGAAATTGAATTATGAAAAACACATTACCACATGGAATTATTTCCATATTAGTTAAGGAATTGATTCCAAGAACATATTAATAGCATGTGTTCAGTTTTGATTCCATTTTGGTTGTCATGGTTCAATCCCATTACCATATTATTAGCATGAGTTCACTCATTATACCATTTGGGAAGTCATGTACTTCCATAGCCATCTTAGTAGTGATGATTCACTCCCAAAACCTTCTTAGTCTGTCTCATGAGATATAAATATGTACCCAATAAATTTTTGGGATATATAGGTCACACCCATCACATAATGAAATCATACATGTTCCATAAAACCATCAATAATTATATAATAACCTATGGAATGAAATTGGTATCATAAATATGTAATAATATCATATCCTTTAGAAAACGATATAGGTTTCATAATAATTTCAACATAAGCACAACTCGTTAAAGTAAGTGGGTTTTAAAAGCGTATAACTCATTACAGAGAAATGGGGGTCCTAAGAATCATTCCATTAGAACTTAAAAAATTCATGAAAGAATATGAATGGATCCATTCAATCATTTTCTGGAATGGTATGAGTAACATCATTGAAAATCATTTTTGCGGGAAAATAACATGGAATGTTATTTTGAAAAACAATTAATGAGTAAAATATAATTTCTTCATTAAAAAATTTATTTAAAATATAAAATCCTTTCAGTACCATTTTCTTTATTATAAATTTGAAAACATATAAACAATTCTTAAAAATATTCTGGAAAACATTATCTTTGAAAACTTTTAAAATGATCTTAAAACCATTATGAAATCAATTTTACATGAAAGTATAAAAAATTATACTAAAAACTACATGAAACCCTTTTTAATTGATTTTTTGTATAAATTATATTAAAATATTGAAAAGGTTTTGAAAATAATTTCCTTGAAAATAATTTGAAAACTTATAAAGAAATGTTGAAAACGTTTTTAAACCCATTTCATTAAAAATACATTAAAACATATAATTAAAGCATGAAAATGTTTTGAAAACATTTTTTTAAAAAAGTTTATGAAAACATATAATGAAATATTTAACAAATTTAAAATAAATTTTTAACATTAAACAATTTTGAAAACCTTTTCATATAAAAATATCTTTGAAAACTTTTTAAGGTATCATTAATAACCATAAAATTTTTTTGAAATTTTTTTTAGTGAAAACAACATTAAAAGCAATGAATATCCATGATATTAGGAATTTTTTTTCATAAAAATAAACTTGTAAACTTATAATGGAATCTTCAAGGAAATGATAGTCATGATGGTGTGTATGTCCTTATATGCTAATCATTCTTTTTTACCTTAAATGTTTTGAAAAGTGTCTTGATCGGAAAACAATATAAATATTATTTATAAAAACTAATTCTTAAATGTTAAAACATGGTTAATTTTTTCGTTAACATAATATTATAAAATTAAATCATTTTTGAAATCATTTTTAGATGTCATGGTTTGGATAGAACAATGATTTCTGACTGAAAGGAATGATATAACAATATTTTCATAAAAATATTTCTTAATTATCATAATTATTAACGTGTTTTAAAATTGAAGCATTACATGTATACAACATTAATAACCATAGGGTAAGAAACATAATGAGATTTATTGAGATATGGATCACAATATTTCATTAATTGAAGCCAAATAATAGACAATCCTGATAAACTATGACATTGCTTCAATAATATCTTACCATATAGCAACCTCAGATAAAACTATCAATGTATGAAAATGAATTAAATGAATATTAAAATACCATTAAAAATAATATTTGCATGATTTATCATTTTAAAGGATATATATACACATTATATAAAAATATAGGTGCATAACATGGCATATGTCTCGATGAATTCCAATCCAGAAATAATTACTATAACAATTTGGTATCTTAGGAAACTTAAAACTCAAAAAATAACTATCATAAAATGGAAATATAAATGCACATATTTTTAAGTTTAATATTCATATTATAAATTAATGGGTAGTATATTACCGTCAATAAATAATTTATATTTTAATAAAGAATGTATCGCATGAAAATAAAAAGTGAGATGAAATTCCCTTACCTTATGTCTCGACTCTATTTGTACATCGAAAAGATTCCTATATAATAAATTAGGTATTATTATAAATATTTTATAGAATAATATTATTACTTCTAATACCATTAATTGTTTTATTGTAACTTTATATTACCTTCTTTTAAAAAGTCTATGTTATGGTTTCAATTTGGATTATATCAACTTTGTTCATCGCATGTTTTTTAATTTGTTATTTCTTTGGTCCTTATACTTATATAATGATTTAAAGAAAGAAAGAAATGATATAAATATAAATTAAATTCAGTATATTTTTTTAATAATAATCCATTAAATATATAATTATAAAATTGAATACAATGTTCATGGAGACGCTAGGTCGTACGTACGCATGAACATTGTTTCTGTTTTATTATTGTATTGAAAGAAAAACAAAATTGAAATATATGTATATATGTATATATGTATAAAATATAATTTTAGTAGCATTATAATTTCATATATATATATATATATATTAATTTCACTACAAACACCTTTAATGCATTTTATGTACTGTGTGAATAAATCATATCACTTTGAGGGGTCGATAGTCGACACTTTCTCAAACAAAATTATGATATTACAACAAAATGGAAAGTATAATGATATGTGTTGTAAATATTTAAATAATAAAAGTACATTATAAATATCATATATATATATATATTTCATATATATATATTTATTCCATCATAAATACCACCATGATTGGTGGTAAAGAAAGAAAAGAAAATCCTCATTTTTTGAGGTGGTAGTTCACCGTACATGTAAACAGTAAGTATGTTTCCCATTAGATGGTACTGTGTGTAATTCTATGTAAATATCATATTATAAAAAACACAGTATATTATTTATACTTTTATTGTTATAAAATCAATGAATAAAAAGATTTTATAGTGTGGATAATGGAAATAACATGAAAGAACATGGGGTAGAATGTCACCCCTTATTCGGGTAACACCTTTTTTTACACCAAAGCGCTTCCATAGATTTCTTACATCCCAAATGGATAAATCATTAATTTGGTTAGGTATTTTGAGGACCTATTTTTATAGAGCATATTCTTGTAAAATTTCCTTGAGTGTTGTGAGGATGATGGAGGAGATGTGGACTTCTAGTAGTGGAGGAGTGGTACTCTGGTAAAGTTTGGGAAAGGGAATTCCACCCACATTTTTCCGATCTACACTAGTTATAATAATGTTCCTAAATTTATAAAAGAGAATATAGGATAATTTTATGTCCATAAAATGTCTTTTTAATGAGTTTTAAGGTCATTTAGTCCACTAAGATTAAGGTTTAGTCCTTAGTTAAGCTTAATTTTACTTCACTTTTTGTAAATAATTTGAATTAAATTCACTAATATTTTGGTAAAATACTATGTTGATCATATTGGACGTTATAAATAATTATAATTCCAAACATTAAACCCAGTTTTCAAATTCTAATCACCTATGTAATGACACGACCCCAGTTACCCAAAGTCGGTGCATTATTTTAATACATTGGCATGATTACAAGGAATCAAGTCCCGAAGGACCGATCATTTTAGCAGTCTTGGAAAAATAGACCACATACATTAATGTTACATTTGCACTTTAAGATTTAAAAAACTACATAAATAATATTTAAAAATTCCATTATTCTCTTGGCTTAACCCTGAATATCAATCACATTACACTTCTTGGAATCCTGGGAAAAATAAAACATAGAAATGGGTGAGCTCAAATGCTCAATAAGGGTAAGCAATGCAGTGAAAACTTTCAAAAATAATCATAAACATTTAAGGCATTGTATAAAACTAAAACAAAAGCCTTTTAAACTTGAACTTCAGCATAATATGGCAGAAATAAAATGAAATAATTCCATTTACTTATTCACATGGATATTTTACTACTTGAATAATCACATGAAATATCACTAACTAATTTCATAATGATGGAATGCATAATGCCAGACTATCATAACCACATAGCCACGGCCTCGTGCCAAGACTATAAATAAGATTTTTTCAAGGCCTTGTGCCAAGACACTAGTTTGTCTAATGAGACCCACCCATGCATCGAGGAGCTATAGCGGGCTCCACCTGTCACATATTAAGTTCAATGCTTTCCCATATGAAAAGGTTTAAACATAACATAAACATTCGTATTAAAACTAGCATACGAAATGTCAATACTTTCTCCCTAAACAATGAATGGTATAAAAATAACACATCCACAGTCAAACATATCACAAAACCTTCAATAGAAGTTTTTTTAATAAATCAACTTCAAATGATCTTAAAATACATCAAATTATGAGTAAATATTTTTGAGAGAAATATCCTTTTTGTAAAATCATTTAAAAGTCACACATTTATAAAGGAAGTAATTTTAAATGATATTATTTAATAAAAGTGTCCCATATCACTTTGAAACTTTTGAAAAGAATTATCATTTCAAAACATTCATGTCCATATAAATAAATCCTGAAAATCATTTTGAAAACATGGACATTAATTGAAAATATTTGGAAAGATAAATCTTTAAAACATTTGATATTTTGATCTTGATAAAGAATACCTTTCAAAATACTTAAAATATTCATTTTGAAATCATTTTTATGAAAAATGGATATGGATGATAAAAATGTCACAGTAAATACTTACACATAAACAATATCGGATAATGATGAGATTGAGGAATTAACCCTTACCAATTTGGTAACTTGTGAAACATACAACCCATGAAAGAGGTATCATACAATGAATATCTAAATACACATAATTTAAAGTGTATTTCACAAATAATACAATAATTGGCAGTACATACACCACACAAAAGGTAATAGTGGCAATATGGAATGAATCTCACGGGAATAAGGAGTGTGATGAAAACCCCTTACCTTGCACTTTCCTTTAGTCGAGGGTACGTTTAACCTCTTGTACGAAGATCGTAGTATGTTATTAAATTATACCAGAACCATATTAATACATATGATATCATAACAGATTCATTTATGACTTTATATTACCCATTTAATAATAATTTCCATGTTATGTTATCATTTTGGGTAATAATCACTTTCTTTATCGTACGTGTTTTAACTTGTCACTCTTGGTTGTATCACATAGATCATGATTTAAATACTTCCTGAATATAAAACATGATAAATATATCATATATATTTAGAATATAAATATTTATAATATACATATATACGAAATGAAAAACACCATTTATGGAGATGGTAGTCCGTACGTACGCATAAACGTTGTTTCTGTTTTCATATAGTATTGAACGAAAGTAAATGAATAAGATATATGTAATTACATAAATCCTTATATATATATATATAGATCCAGTAGCATTATCATGTCATATATTACATACTTACTATTAATATATATTTTATAATCGTCGATGAATGGTGAACTTGGAAATGAATCTCATCGCGTCGTGGAGACGGTACTCCGTACGTACGCACGAGCGAAAATATCATTCTTTTGATAATAAAATAATATATAATCAGATGTTGTATCATATATACAGAATCATTATCATGTTATATTTATTATTTACATTAATTACAGATCATTATTATACCCATCTAAATAATAATATATTGAATAACAATTACACCACGACGTGGAGACGGTAAGCCGTACGTACGCACGTATGGTGACATGTCATTCAAAAGATGGATAGAATACTGAATATGGTTGTACCATATTTATAATAATATTAATGTATATAGGAGATACTGGATTCATTATTTTATAATGGTAATAATAATGAATGAAGAAGTGGAAGAAGAAAGAAACTTGAAAAAGGGTGGTGAAATAATTACCACTTTTTTGGGTTCTTCCTTTTGATTTGATCAAAAGGGCTCCTTATGTTGTCTTTCAGACTAAAGGAAGGCCTATATGATGAAGTGAGGGAAGTTGATAGAGTATTTGGGCAGAGGTTGGCCGATCCAAAATGCTTCGATGGTGTGATTTAATGAGTAGGGAGAGTTCCCTTTTATAAGAGGGGTGAGGGGCACCTTTGGAAGAGCTAGAAATATTATTTTATAATAAATTCATATTAGGTTTCTAATGGATCCAAAGTATATTATTTAAAGGTTATGGTGGGGATGGGTCGAAAACCACTCAACCATTAGAATTTAGACAGGTTTCGGTCATTATATTAACCTTATCTTTAAGTATTAACTCTTAGTTAATTAGTTTCACTTTTAAAATGTCTCTTTTTATTTTTATATTATATGGCTAGTAAACTAACTATATACATCCAAGCGTCCCCCAAGTGGTCCATTAATGATACACCTATCATGATATAAGTCTCTGGGCCGAACCTTAGATTTTTAGGAATTTAATATCAATTAATAATATAATATTTATTTTGAAAACTCTTTTATGTCAATTTTGACACTATTCAATAATTGATTTCTGTAAAAATTATAACGGAATGATTACTTCACAAAAAGTTAATTAAGACACTCCTAAAATGTCATATTAACCTATAAAATTAGTTTAATTCATAAAAGTCTCAAATTATATTTATTTGGGTATTTATAATATCAATTATGTTAATTTTTTCACTATTATGGTAATTACTACATCATCATTGTGTCATAAATAAATTAAATTATTTAATGTTTAAAATTTATAAATAAAATAGTATTATGTAGGAAATAATTTTATATTTCTAATTAATATTTACAATCGAATTTATCTTATGTATAGCCTTATATTAAAAATGTTTTAGTAAATAAACTTTGATTTTAACTCTTTTAACTATTCTTTGAATTAAACAATAATAAATGTCCTAATCTAATCCAAGTGGACCTAAATGATAATATTTTATTCCTAAGGTTGTTTTTGGTCGAGATACACTTGTCTAATAGAATTTGGACATGTTTTAGGGTAATATTAATATCATTTTTACCCTTAATTACCCTATTACTTTAAAATGTGGTAAATAAAAGTAAAAAGTTACTATTCACCAAAAATTATTTTTATCTCATTGAACCACATTTTACTCCTTCATATTAACCATGTCTCTCGGATTTTCGAAATTCCAATCATAGGAGCATTAAGATTATGTTTTATGAAAAATTCAGTTTTTAACTACCACTTAGTAGTTTCACTATTCATCAAAAATTGAAGTTTTTCAGAACAATGCCAAAATTTTACCCAATGCTATAATTGATATTAAGAATTAAAAAATGATGTCTATTTTACAAAATTCCAAACATATAAGTTGCATTAATTAATTTTATAATTAATTCCCACTTTCACAACAAATAGCGTGTTTTTAAGAAACAATATATATCAAAAGATTGACAATTGTTTATGTCCAATTTCAAAGTGAAATTAATTCTAATGAACACCATTGGATAAAATGGTAAAAATATATTCTAATTATACATTAAAACCACTCAAATTCATAATTTATCACTATTAATTATTTTTATTAAAAAAAGTTGTTTTTAATTAAAATTTAGTAATTTTCACTATCCATCCAAATAATAAAGTTATCCGAAAAGTACCAAAATTTCACCTTAGGCTATATTTGATACTCCAAATCCAAAAATGAAGTCCATTTTGAGAGGTAAAATTTCTAAAAATTTAAAAAGTATGTATTACTATTCATGACAGCTACTTTGATTGGTCGTGGTGTGTCTTAGAACTCGAAGTTGTGTACAACACACGCTACTGTATTATTCAAAGAGAAGCGTACCGTGGAAGCTCGGGGTGTTACATTCTCCCCTCCTTCAATAAATTACATCCTCGCAATTTGATATTGTTCTTTGAAAATAATGGTTTAAAATAAAAAATATCTTTGTGGAAAAACCCACATCGGAAGTTTGGTTAATAAAATTTATTCTTATTATGAGGAAAATTGAAATGAAAGGGTCACCAACAAATTATGATCTCTATTAGGAAAACATTGGTGGCAATTAGAGACATATAATTGGAGGAAAAATGTAAATATTTATAGGTAGTGATTGAGGTCATAAATCACAAACAAGTGTAAAATTGAGGTCCTTATATTTATCAATCTATGATGATTAAAAATACCATCGGTTCAACAAAACATAAGGTATTAGGATAACACATTTTTGACATTTCAAAATATATTAGTTGAAATCCCACATCGAAAAATGAATTAATGAGGCCTCTATTTAAAATAAAGTGTGGAAAGTATGAAGATTACCGAAAATAACACATACTAGGGTTCCATGTAGGAAAATATGGATATGGAATAGAAATCTAACCATCAATTATCTGATGGAGAGTGGTAGAGAACATGTCTATGAAAAGGCCAACAATCCCAAAGCCATAAATTAGTGATGTTCTAAGGTACCATCTAAGACAAAAATATTTATCTCAGTTCCTTTTCTAAATGTTGAGGAATTTATTTCTGAGATTGGATAAGATCATAAAGAGATATACTTACTTTATAATTAGAGTTTTATCCATTAATAAATTTCTACCACAAACTCATATTTCACCCCAAAACATTATATAACTCCAAATTACTCTATTTATCCTAATCGTATAGGGTTCCAAATATAATGAATTTATAATTCACATATCAGACCCTTTATGTAAATAAACTACATTATACCATCCAGGAACTTCATGTAGAATAATGGAAGGTGATAAATCCCAATTTCACTATGGTTCTGGGTTCGATTCCCGCAGCTTTGTCCGACATGACGGGTCGTGACACGGTATGCGTGTTTTAATTTTATAAAAATCCAAAAAAAAACCTTTCAAACGTAATCCATTCCGACCATTAGACTTATCCAAAATACTATTATCCAAACTCACAGTCCGAAATTTACAAGGAAGTTAAACATAATGAGGATCCTTTTTTCCAGGTAATAACATGTGAACACCATCCTTATATATTCTTTCACAACACCACAACATCCTGAATTACCAAAATCAACCATCTCTTATTCCAAAATCACTACCTCAATATTATGACCATATTATGGTTTATCTTTCCTTCAACCATGTAATTTACAAAAAAAATAAAAAATTTAACTCACTGTAGTGTCACTTTTCTTAGTACCATAAAATCTCAAATCCTTAATTAAATATCACTTCAGTACAATCCTTATTTATTTCTGAAACATCATTGATAAAACACTTAAATGAAATAATTCTAAAATAACAATATAGGAACACTATTCATTCCTCTTCATATGTGGTAGTATCATAACTTGATTATTATCCAATTGCATAATTTGCGGCATAGTCTGATGACTGAGACATTGGTTCGCGTAGTGTCCAAACTCCTTGAAAATGAATCATTGTACATTTGAAACCATTTTCTTACCCTTGCAGTCACGTAATATGTGCCCTTTTTCCTTCACACTTATAACAAACTTCCATTCCTTTCAAGAAAGTTCCATGGTGTTTTTTCGCACAGTTATCACATATGGGGAAATTCCTCTTTTCCCTCTTCCCTTTATCCATCTTTCTCTCTTCCATCCTTTTCTTCTCCTTCTTCCCTTCAAAGCCATAGGACTCAGTAAACTCTTTAGTTGTCTTATCACCACATGATAATATTTCTTCATATGATGATAATACGTGGGATACTATTTCCTTTCTAAATGATGGATTAATACCATGAAAGATACGATCCTTCTTACTCTTTGGATCATACGTATTACTGGAGTTCACATTCCTTCTACTGGGTTCCATTTATATACAATAGCATAAACTTGGTCAATTTATGAATTGAAATGAATAATTACAAAATTGTAAAATACCTAACACAAATTGAATAGTTTATGGATATAATCCATAATCATAAAAAAATTTCTTTGAGTCGGTATATACTCATGAGCCCTTCATAATGGTTTGTAATGAAAATGAGAATTATCTTAAGCATATCCCCCGGGAGTGTCGTAACCAAGAGTGCAGCAAGGCCCATTGTCGTGCACTAGTTCCCGTTTGAGTCTAGCTCAAAGCAGTGTTTTCAGGTTTTACCCCTAGGTATATCTGTGGCAGATCCGCCTCTACCTGCTCATATCCATACATGGATGTATTGCTCGGAAAACTCACAAAATCTATACAATACCAAAATTTTCGGAAGTTCTTATATACTAATCCTCAAAGTCTATCTTCAGGTTATGTTCTCTAATCATTTTTTATCTAAATCAAGTTACCAAGGTTATTGCTAATCTTCCTATGATACCAACCGTAACGCCCTGACCCCAGTTACCCAGAGTCGGTGCATTATTTTAATTCATTGGCATGATTACAAGGAATCAAGTCCCGAAGGACCGATCAGTTTAGCATTCTTGGAAAAATAGACCACATACATGAATGTTACATTTTCACTTTAAGACGTAAAAAACAACTTAAATAATCTTTATGAACGCCATTATTCACTTGGCTTAACCCTGCATATCAATCACATTACACTTCTTGAATCCTGGGAAAAATAAAACATGGAATGGGGTGAGCTCAAATGCTCAGTAAGGGTAAGAACTACTGTAACACCCCAGGTAAATAAAGAATATGAAAATTTTCTATTTATCCCTATTTGTGGATAAAATGGTAATATTAATTTAAAGGTAACTCTATGCTCAATGGCTTACCCAATACGCAACAACAAGTTCCTTTGAAATCCTACGTTGCACTCCAATAATAAAATAATTTTATGTTAACACCTAGCCATTTTAATGACAGGAACAAACTACAAAATGATTATATATGTTTGTCAAATATTTTTACTTTTTACAATAAATGTTAGAGGATTAGAAATGTGAGTGAATCCAATTTTAAGCATAAACATTCTAATATTCTTTAAAAGGTCGATTAACCGCCTTTTGATGCGAACCTCTTTTAAATCCACTTTTTGATAATTTTAAGTGTTATATTTGACAAAATAAAATTCCTCTTTTGAATCAGAACATCAAAATTTACTTTGTGTAAATTTTTGGTATTTTTCCGATAATGTTCATTTTTTAATGAATACTGAAAAATGGTGTATTTTAATTCAAAATATCTTTTTAATATAATTTATTTATATTATTAGATTATCTTTTTAATTGGTTTTAAATTGAAATTAGAATATATGTTTACCATTTAATCCAACAATGGTCATTGAATTAATTTCGCTTTGAAATTGAACTTAGACTAGTGTCAATCTTTAAATAGATATTATTTCTTAAAAACACACTATTTGTTTTGACAGTGGGATTTAATTATTAACTTAATTAATGCATCATATATGATTTGAATTTTTTAAAATAGACATCATTTTTGAATTCAGAATATCAAATATATCTTATGGTGAATTTTTGGTATTTTCTAAAAAACATCAATTTTTGATGAATAGTGAAACCACTAAGTGGTAGTTTAAAACCCGATTTTTCGTTTAAATGAAACATTACCACTTCTGTGATTTAAATTTCAAAAATATGACATACATGGTTGTCATTAGGATATAAAATGTGGTTCAATGGGATTAAAATAATTTTTTTGGTGAATAGTAAATTTTATGTTTTCAATCGCGATTAGAGGTAATTAGAGTAATCTAAGGTAAAAATAATGTTTTAATAATATGAAATGACCTTTCCACATGTCCTACCCTTATTGGATGAGTCATGGCCGACCAAAAAAATCCATGGGTCAACTTGGGGACTCCATGGAGCCACTTTGGTTGGAAAATGACATTAATACATTTTTATTTAGAGTTAAAATTAAAATGTCACAAACATGTGTTGTTTTACTAAAACAATTTTTATATGGGTTTATAAAAGTCAGACGTTTGACTATAAATATTCATTGGAATGATAAAACGATTTCCTATATCATAGTATTTGTTTATAATTTTTAGAGATTAACTAAATTAAATTATTTATGACACCATGATGATGTAGCGATTGCCTCATTATTTAACGATTTAAATAAAATGGAAAGATAATGTAACATCTAAGACCTACGCATGTCCAAAACCTATTGGATGAGTGGATTTAGAACCCTTATCACCTTATCATAGAAACAAATCAATGTGGGACTTTTAAAATCTGAAACGCATTCTAAAATAAAGTAACATTTCCTTACTTTCCAAGAGTGCCCCTCCTCTCCTCTTATAAAAGGCCCCCACCTCTACCTCCTTACCCACACCTCTCAAGCCTTTGGCTCGGAAAACCCCTACCCATTTGTCTCTCCACATCCCTCTCTTACTCCTAGAAGCCTCTCTTTGGGCACAAGTCTTCCCAAGGAAGCCTTTGAGCTCAAATCAAAAACAGTTATCCGATTTAAAGGTAGTGTCTTCTCTTGTGTTCTTTTGTTTTATTTTTCTTCTCCAACCCCCTGAAGTCTTTTTCTTCTTTTCTTTTGTAAAAACACCCGAATCTTCAATATACTAGTATGTATTTATAATAATAATTCTAGATACACTTACATACACCTAAATCTAATGGTTAAAGAACATACTGTTTCTGTGGATGGCGAATTTCTGCCTCACGAAACGATGATTGTTCAACATTCATATAACAACTTCAAAGGTGGCCATTAAGATGTCACTATATTTATATATGATATATATTATATTTATGTTTTACTTAATCTTCATTATTTTTCATTTGTGGCATACCTTTATGGTTTCCATTGTGGTTAAACCCGATAATTTCATTTTAGGAAGTGCGGACTATCGCCCCCTCAAAGTGATTTGATTCGTTAATGCCATATGTGGGATGTATAAAGGATGGATTTAAAGTTATTATATATGATTTATGTTACATATAAATGATTAATATAATTCTATAATTAAAATATACATACCTATCATTTGATTTTAATTCCATTTATATAACATAGAAATGAAAGTAGCGTTCATGCGTACGTACGGCTTACCGTCTCCATGAACGTTGAATTTCATTTCTTACCTCTAAATGATTATATAATATTATAAATACTTTTATATTATGGATATATATGATATATATGATATCCTAATCATGAATATCATTCTGGATATAATGAACTTTTGACCACACGAACAACATGTAATTGTAAGAAGTCCACTTTCGTCTTAAGAACCAAATATCGACAAAACAAATATTATTAACTTAAATAATTACATAATGCTTATAACATGGAAATAAGTGATATAAAAGGAATAATAAACTTGAAAAATGTTCTTAAGAAAGTGTAAATTAACTCAAGTTTATTATTCAGAACGTTAAAGAACAATCGAGTCAAGTCGGACCCGAGGTAAGGGATGCAACCTCTCTCTTTCTTTTTAAGTACTCTCTTTTACGTCATTTATTTTAATCCAATCTTTCTTATGTTTGTGGATGTTCTTTTATATTCTTCATACTTTAATTTTTATGTTCATATAATGGGAGACCCTATTTGACCTCATAAATCCATTTTTGGAAGTTTTAAGTGGCGTCGTTAGGCTGCTGAGTTTTCGTAAGGGAGTTTTCATCTCACTTTTATTCCCGTGACATTTATGCTATGTTTTCCACTATTTATTTTGAGTAGTGTATGTACTGCCCATTATTATACACTTTTTTAGTATAATTTAATTTATGGGTATTTATATTTTCATTATATGACCCTTCTTCCATGGGATGTACTTTTCGAAAGTTACCCAACTCAGTAAGGGGACCTTTCACCCTCCTTTTTTTAAAAGACTTATTTTGTTATGTCTTTTAATTCACATACTATTATGTGGGGATATGTTCTTCTATATCCTTATTTAGGTAAATTTTATGTCCAGGTGATGAGATCCCCTTTATCTCTCTCATCAGCCCTTTTTGTAAAATTTTATGTGATGCCGTTAGGCTGTCGAATTTTACCAAGGGACCTTCTTAACCCAATTTCGATTTCTTTGGGTTCAACATGTAGTTAATGAAAATGTCATCCTTTGAATATGTGTGAATTACATTTTAATGTTTTATACTTAATATCCACTTATATTGGGTGTATTTATATTTTTCACACATAATTATGAGATATATTTATCCTTAATTTAAGGATACCATCTTTATAATGGATTTCATCTCAATTTTACATTTCCATTGAGACTTCATTGTTGTTATGCACCAATTCACTCTTATATGGTGTGTATACTATCCTTTGACATATTATATCATGAATACCTTTATTCTCATGACATTATAAAGATCGAATTAAATGTTATTCCGCAATTATTTGTATTCAAGTGTCTCTTATTTTGTTAAAAACTCTTTAACAAAAATATCGTTTTAAATGTTTTAAAGATTTATTATTATAAATATTTATATTTAATCTCCATGTTTTCAAAATGGTTTTCAGTATTTATTTATATGGCCATTAATGTTTTAAAATTATAATTCCAATAAAATATTCAAAGTGGCATGTGACACTTTGATTCAAAAATCTCATTTAAATGATTTTTTGAAAATGGATTGATTAATTCAATATCTTGGAATTACTTATTTTGATTGAAAATGAAATTTTGTTATTGAAATGTTGATATTTTCAATATTTTATGTGTAATGATGGTACTTGGACATTTTACGGGTGGTCACATGATAAACCATATGACGGGTGGTGTCGTGAATACCAGGATGAGTGGTTACGTTATAACCTCCAATACATTGGGTATGGAAGTCGGTCATATGGCTATTCCATTAAGTATGTGTGGAAGTCGACCATATGGTTATTCAATTTAAGTATGTTTCTTTCCCATGTTTCCTTTATATGTTATGTGTTTTTTATATGGGTTTTATGGTAATCTTTTGGTTACAAATGGGTAAGTAATGATATTTTATTCAGTGAAGAGTTTTTACTACTTCCTAAAGGTGAAAGGTATTACTTTGATAAAGTATAGATGGTTTACTTGTTGCTTTGAAAAACTAACAGTTTTCATTCTTTGTGTATCCCTTGCTGAGATTTTTATGCTTAACCCAAGTTTTTTTTTTGAAATATTTTTCACAGGACATAATGTGGAATAGGGTCAAGGATGGGATCATGGGAAAGTCATGCTATCTAATACATGGATCTAGACATGTTTCTTTTTAAGAGTTTTTATATTATGGAGATATAGTAGAAGTGACTACTTTGTAATCTTTTGAGATGTAATAGTTATATCCTAATTCTCTAAAACTCTAAACTTGAAAAGATCCTCAATGTTAATTATTCATTTAATTCAATATTAAGTAAGGTTTAAGGTCGGGGCCTTATAGTTGGTATCAAAGGTTGGTTTAGATAAATTTAGAGGTTAGGGTATTCTCTAAGAATAAGTGACATTACCATAATGGTTAGGATTTCAGAAAGAGTCCTAGTTTTAGAAAAAGTGAATGAGTAAGTATATATTAGTGTTTATCTTCCTCATTAGTACATGATGGTTTTGTTTATATACTCACACTGACCTTTTTGGTTTTAGTAAATGGCTAGATCTAGCAGGCACCAAAGTAACAGTGGATGTGAAGGAAACTGTGACAGTTTTCTGAGCGAGCAACTGAATGATATGGGAACTTCAATGATAAATCTTGTGTTTATCCTCAACCAACTATCTGGAGTCATGATTGACCACCTAAACCTTGGTGATTTCTATAAGGCATCGTATATGCGAGAAACAAATCCCTACTGAACTATAGGTAATAATCATAAAGGCAAGTGTGTTCAAAAACCTATGTGTCAAATATGTGGAAAGAAACACCTAGAAAAATGTTTCAAAGGGACAGAAATATGCTATAGATGTGGAAATTAAGGTCATAAAGCAAGAACCTACTATGGAAAAAGGAAGCATCCAGTTGACTCGAGGAAAGGGAAAGAAGTTCTTTCTGAGGTATCAATTGAATGTTTTAAATATGGTGTGCATGGTCATTATGCAAACACATGTCCTATGAAGATGTTTCGGGAATGGGATCACCGAGATCGTAAAAATATTTGTTTACCAATACCTAATGCCATTCCGATTGAGGATGAAGAAACTGAAAATGACCAGTCAAAGGAAAGAAGTATTTCAGAATAAGTTGGAACGGAATGGTTAATGGATCATGAAGAATGTTTAATGAGTGAGAAGTCAACATATAAGGGTTTCAAGAGTTATGGTGAAATTCTTATGAGTATTAATTTTTTTTTGATGATGGGGTTACATTAGAAGACTTTTTATAGTATGTGTAACCCTGATGTTTGATATATGAAAATTTTATTCAACGAATATTTATCTGTTCTTTTGTTGACATAGTTATAATGAACCATTTGGGTTTATATGATCCTTACTTTTGAGGTAATTATGGGTTACTATATGTTATGATGGAAAGTGAAGGGCATGAGAAAAAATTGAGGTTAAATTATGTTATGGTTATTTTTGATGATTTTATCTCTTTTTGGGGAATGATTTGAGAATTATATAGTTTGGAAAGAGGACAACACGCAGACCGTGTGACAACCTATCACGTCGGACAAAGCTACGGGAATCAAACCCACAACCAAAGTGCGTCTTGTATTTATTTCCTACCACAAGACTACGTGAAGTCCCTGGTTAGTTTGACTGACTCTTTTTAGTTAGATGATTTTATGAATTAAGAGTAAGTAGATTTCAGGTTATCTATGGAAATTCATTAACCTATCATGGAGGATTTGTGATTAGGTTAATTACTTTTCAATGCGAGACTTTAAGAGCAACTGATGTTGTTTGGAGATAAATGTTACGATTTAACTTGGAAGACTATGTGACTAAATCCTTCAAATATTTGGGTTTCAGTCTTAGTTTGGTTTACTTTGAATAATTCTATGGACAAATTGTTTATCGAATGGTCCTCATTGAACATTGGGTTTTGTTGGACAAATTTTAGAGATTAAGAATAGATTTTCTTTTTATAAAGGGTTATCCTTTTCTAGATTATCTGATCTTGTACTAAACTTTTTGGTTTTGGTTTTGGTTAAAGTCTAAATACATGGGAAGTATATAGTTCTCTATTGTAGATTAGGTGATTCTCTAGAAGTTGATTATAGTACTTTTAATGTGAACAAGTCTTTCTAAATACTCATCATTTGGGGAAAGTATGAGTTTGTGTAAGAAATATAGTAAAAGTTGAAAGTCAACATGATAAGTAAGTATGTATCCTTAAGATCAAAAATAAATTCCTCAATGAAAAGTAACTTAAAACAAAAATGTTGTCTGTTAAATTTTTCATACTGGGGAATCAAATACCGTTTAACCCATCACAAGTTTGTGATTTTCTTATGGTTAATTTTCTCCTAGACATGTTTACAATCACTCTCCCTCAGAACATGGACCTTTTCTTTTTCTTCCATATTAATATTTTCCTACATGGAATCCTAGTATGGGTTAACTCGAGTGACCTCTGTACTCCTCTTTCTTTCTTTTAAAGTGATTGTTTTACCAACTCTTGTTCTGATGTGGGACTTTCAATGATGTTTCTGAGCCCAATTTTAAAATTGTGAGGACGCAATTCCTAAAAGGAGGGAAGGATGTAACACCCTAGGTAAATAAAGAATATGAAATTTTTATATTTATCCCTATTTGTGAAGAAAATGTTAATATTAATTTAATGGTAATGCTATGATCAATGGCTTACCCAATACGCAACAACAAGTTCCTTTGAAATCTTACGCTGCACTCCAATAATAACATAATTTTATGTTAACACCTAGTTGTTGTAATGATGGAAACTAACTAAAAAATGATTATATATGTTTGTTAAATATTTTTTCTTTTTACAATAAATGTTAGAGGATTAAAAATGCGAATGAATCCAATTTTAAGCGTAAACATTCTAATATTCTTTAAAAGGTCGATTAACCGCGTTTTGATGGAGAACTTAATTTAAATCCACTTTCTAGAAATTTTAAGTCTTATATTTGACAAAATAAAATTATTATTATGGATAGAGACATCAAAATTTACTTTCTGTTAATTTTTGGTATTTTTCCGATAAAGTTCATTTTTAATGAATAGTGAAAAATGTTGTATTTTAATTCAAAACCTATTTTAAATCTAATTTATTTATATGATTAGATTATCTTTTGAATTGGTTATGAATTTAAATTAGAATATATTTTTACCATTTAATCCAATAGTGGTCATTTTAATTAATTTCACTTTGAAATTGGACTTAAACTAGTGTCAATCTTTTAATAGATATTATTTCTTAAAAACACGCTATTTGTTTTGACAGCGGGATTTAATTATTATATTAATTAATGCAACATATATGATTTTAATTTTTTAAAATAGACATCATTTTTGAATTTGGAATATCAAATATAGCTTATGGTGATTTTTTTGCATATTTCTGAAAAACATCAATTTTTTATCAATAGTGAAACCACTAAGTGGTAGTTTAAAAATTGATTTTTCATTTATATGAAACATTACCACTTCTGTGATTTAAATTTCAAAAATCTGACATACATGGTTGTCATTAGGATGTAAAATGTGGTTCAATGGGATTAAAATAATTTTTTGGTGAATAGTAACTTTTATGTTTTTAATCGCAATAAGAGGTAATTAGTATAATTTAAGGTAAAAATAATGTTTTAATAATGTGAAACGACCTTGCCACATGTTCTACCCTTATTGGATGAGTCATGTCAGACCAAGAAAATCCATGGGTCATCTTGGGAACCCCATGGAGCCACTTTGGTTGGAAAATGACAATAATACATTTTTATTTAAAGTTAAAATTCAAATATCACAAATATGTGTTGTTTTACTAAAACAATTTTTATATGGGGTTATACAAGTCTGATTTTTGAATATAAATATTAATTGGAAATGTAAAAAAATTTCCTACATCATAGTAGTTTGTTATAATTTTTATACATTAGCTAAATTAAATTATTTATGACACCATGATGATGCAGCGATTACCTCATTATTTAACGATTTAAATAAAATGGAAAGATAATGTAAAATCTAAGACCTACACATTTCCAAAACCTATTTTATGAGTGTACTTCGAACCCTTATCACCTTATCCTCGAAACACATCAATTTGGGACCTTTAAAATCCGAAACTCATTCTAAAATAAAGTAACATTTCCTTACATTCCAAGAGTGCCCCTCCTCTCCTCTTATAAGAGGCCCCCACCCCTACCTCCTTACCCACACCTCTCAAGCATTTGGCTTAGACAAAACCTAGCCATTTGGTCTCTCCACATCCCTCTATTACTCCTAGAAGACTCACTTTGGGTAGAAGGCTTCCCGAGGAAGCCTTTGAGCTCAAATCAAAAAGAGTTACCCGATTTAAAGGTAGTGTCTTCTCTTGTGTTCTTTTGCTTTATTTTGCTTCTCCAACCCCCTAAACTCATTTTATTCTTTCATTTTGTAACAACTCAAGTATATTCAATATACTAGGATGTTTTTATAAGAAGCATTAGATCTACCCTTACATACACCTATATCTAATGGTTAAAGAACATATTGTTTCTGTTGATGGTGAATTTCTGCCTCACGAAACGATGATTGTTCAAAACTCATAAAAACACCTTAAAAGGTGGACATTAAGATGTCAATATATTTATATATGATATATAATATGTTTATGTTTTACTTAATCTTCTGTATTTTTCTTCTGTGGCATACTATTATGGTTTCCATTGTGGTTAAACACGATAATTTCATTTTAGGAATTGCGGACTACTGCCCCCTCAAAGTGATTTGATTCGTTAATTCCATATGTGGGATGTATAAAGTATGGATTTAAAGTTATTATATATGATTTATGTTAAATATAAATGATGAATATAATTCTGGAATTAAAATATAGATACCTCTAATTTGGTTTTAAATCCATTTATGTGACATAGAAATGAAAGTAGCGTTCATGCGTACGTACGGCTTACCGTCTCCATGAACGGTGCATTTCATTTCTTACATCTAAATGATTATGAAATATTATAAATAATTTTATATTCTGGATATATATGGTATATATGATATCCAAATCATGAATATCATTCTTTATATAATGAACCTTTGACCACACGAACAACATGTAATTGTAAGAAGTCCACTTTCAACTTAAGAACCTATTATCGACAAAACAAACATTATTAACTTAAATGATTACATAATGCTTATAACATTGAAATAAGTAATATAAAAGGAATAATGAACTTTAAAAAGGTTCTTAAGAAAGTGGCAATTAACTCAAGTTTATTATTCAGTACGTTAAAGAACGATCGAGTCAAGTCAGACCTGAGGTAAGGTATCCAACCACTCTCTTTCTTTTTAAGTACTCTCTTTTACGTCATTTCATTTAAGACCACATTTCTTATGTTTGGGGATGTACTTTTATATTCCTCATACATTACTTTTTTGTTCATATTATGGGAGACACTATTTGATCTCATAAATCAATTTTTTTAAGTTTTAAGTGGCATCGTTTGGCTGCCGAGTTTTCGTTAGGGATTTTTCATCTCACTTTTATTCCTGTGACATTTATGCTACATTTTTCAATATTTCTTTTGAGTGGTGTATGTACTTCCCATTATTATACACTTTTTGTAGTATAATTTCATTTATGGGTATTTACATTTTCATTGTATGACCCTTCTTCCATGGGGTGTACTTTTCGAAAGTTACCCAACTCAGTAAGGGGACCTTTCACCCTCATTTTTTTTAAAAGGCTTCTTTTTTTATGTCTTTTAATTCACATACTATTATGTTGGGATATGTTCTTCTATATCCTTATTTATGTAAATTTTATGTCCAAGTGATGAGATCCCCTTTATCTCTCTCATCAACCCTTTTTGTAAAATTTTATGTGACGCCGTTAGGCTGTCGAATTTTACCAAGGGACCTTCTTATCCCAATTTCGATTTCTTTGGGTTCAACATGTAGTTATTGAATATTTCATACTTTGAATATGTTTCAATGACCATTGATTGTTTTAAAATTAATATCCAATTATATTGGGTATATTTATATTTTTCACACATAATTATGAGATAGATTTATCCTTAATTTAAGGATACCATCATTATAATGGATTTCATCTCAATTTTACATTTCCATTGAGACTTAATTGTTGTTGTGCACCAATTCACTCTTATATGGTGTGTATACTGTCATTTGACATATTATATCATGAATCCATTTATTCTCATGACATTATAAAGATAGTATTAAATGTTATTCCGCAATTATTTGTATTCAAATGTGTCTCATTTTGTTAAAAACTCTTTAACAAAAATATCGTTTTAAATGTTTTAAAGATTTATTATTCTAAATATTTATCTTTAATGTCCATGTTTTCAAAATGGTTTTCAGAATTTATTTATATGGACATTAATGTTTTAAAATTATAATTCCAATAAAAGCTTCAAAGTGTTATGGGACACATTGATTCAAAAATATCTTTTAAATGATTTTTTGAAAATGGATTGATTAATTCAATATCATGGAATTACTTATTTTTATTGAAAATGAAATGTTGTTATTGAAATGTTTATATTTTCAATATTTTATGGGTAATTATGGTACTTGGACATTTTACGGGTGGTTACGTGATAAACCATATGACGGGTGGTGCCGTGAATACCAGGACGGGTGGTTACGTTATAACCTCCAATACATTGGGTATGGAAGTCGGCCGTATGGCTATTCCATTAAGTATGTGTGGAAGTCGACCGTATAGTTATTCCATTTAAGTATGTTTATGTACCAAGTTACATTTATATGTTATGTGTTCTTTGTATGGGTTTTAGGGTAATCTTTTGGTTACAAAAGGATAAGTAATGATATTTTATTCAGTGAAGAGAATTTACTACTTCCTAAAGGTGAAAGGTATTACTTTGATAAAGTATACATGGTTTACTTGTTGCTTTGAAAAACTAACAGTTTTCATTCTTTGTGTATCCCTTTCTAATCTTTTTATGCTCACCCCAAGTTATTTTTTGAAATTTTTTTCATAGGACCTAATGTGGAATAGGGTCAAGGATGGGATCAAGGGAAAGTCATGATATCTAATACATGGAACTAGACATGGTTCTTTTTAAGAGTTTTTATTTTATTGAAATTTAGTATAAGTGACTACTTTGTAATATTTTGAGATGTAATAGTTATGTCCTAATTCCCTAAAACTCTAAACCTAAAAAGATCCTCAATGTGAATTATTCATTTATTTCAATATTAAGTAAGGTTTAAGGCCAAGTCCTTATAAATAGTGGAAAATTTCAAAAATAAGCATAAACATTTAAGGTAGTGTATAAAACTAAAACAAAAGAATTTTAAACATGAACATCAGCATAATATGGAAGAAATAAAATGAAATAATGCCATTTAATTATTCACATGGATATTCTACTAATCGAATAATCACATGCAATATCACTAACAACTTTCATAGTGATGGAATGCATAATTCCAGACTATCATAACCACATAGCCAAGGCCTCGTGCCAAGACTACAAATAATATTTTGTCAAGGCCTTGTTCCAAGACACTGTTTGTCTCATGAGACCTACCGATGCATCGAGGAGCTATAGAGGGCTCCACCCGTAACATATTAAGTCCAATGCATTCACATATGAAAAGGTTTAAACATAACATAAACATTCGTATTAAAACTAGCATAAGAAATGTCAATACATTCTCCATAAACCATGAATGGTATAAAAATAACACATCCACAGTCAAACATATCACAAACCCTTCAATAGAAGTTTTTATAATAAATCAACTTCAAATGAGTTTAAAGTCCATCAAATGATGAGTAAAGATTTTGGAGAGAAATATCCTTTTTGTAAAATCATTTAAAAGTCACAAATTTATAAAGGAAGTAATTTTAAAAGATATTTTTGAATAAAAGTGTTCCATACCACTTTGAAACTTTTGAAAATAATTATTATTTCAAAACATTCATGTCCATATAAATAAATCCTTAAAATCATTTTGAAAACATGGACATTAATTGAAAATATTTAGAAAGATAAATCTTTAAAACATTTGAAATGTTGATCTTGATAAAGAATACCTTTAAAAATCCTTAAAATCTTCATTTTGAAATCATTTTTATGAAAAATGGACATGGATGATAAAAATGTCCCAGTAAATACTTACACATAAAGAATCTCGGATAATGATGAGATAGAGGAATTAACCCTTGCCAATTTGGTAACATACGAAAAATACAACCCATGAAAGAGGTATCATACAATGAATATGTAAATACACATAAATTAAAGTGTATTACACAAAGAATACAATTATGGGAAGTACATACACCACAAAAAAGGTAATAGTGGCGATATGGAATGAATCTCACTGGAATAAGGAGTGGGATGAAAACCCCTTACCTTGCACTTTCCTTTAGTCGAGGGTACGTTTAACCTCCTTTACAAAGATCGTAGTATGTTATTAAATTATACCAGAACCATATTAATATTTATTATATCATACCTGATTCATTTATGACTTTATATTACCCATTTAATAATAATTTCCATGTTATGTTAACATCTTGAGTAATAATCACTTTCTTTATCGTACGTGTTTTAACTTGTCACACTTGGTTGTATCAAATAGATCATGAATTAAATACATCCAGAATATAAAACATGATAAATATATCATATATATTTATAATATAAATATGTATAATAGACATATATATGAAATGGAAAACTCCGTTTATGGAGACGGTTGTCCGTACGTACGCATAAACATTGTTTCTATTTTCATATAGTATTGAATGGAAGTAAATGAATAAGATATATGTAATTACATAAATCCTTATATATATAAATCTCCAGTAGCATTATTATTTCATATATTACATACTTATTTGTAATATATATTTTTATAATCGTCGATGAATGGTGAACTTGGAAATGAATCTCATCGCGTCGTGGAGACGGTAATCCGTACGTATGGACGAGTGAAAATATCATTATTTTGATATTAAAATAATATATAATTGGATGTTATATCATCTATACAGAATCATTATCATGTTATATTTATTATTTACATGAATTACATATCATTATTATACCCATCCAAATAATAATATATTGATTAACAATTACACCACGACATGTAGACGGTAAGCCGTATGAATGCACGTATGGTGACATGTCATTAAAAGGATGGATAGAATACTGAATATGGTTGTACCATATTTATAATAATATTACAGTATATAGGAGATACTAGATTCATTATTTTAGAATGGTAATAACAAAGAAAGAAGAAGTGGAAGAAGAAAGGAACTTGAAAAAGGGTGGTGAAATTATTACCTCTCCTTCGGGTTCCTCATATTGATGTGATCAAAAGGTCTCCTTAAGATGGCTTTATGACTAATGGAAGGCCTATAGGATAAATTTAAGTAATTTGAGAGAGTATTTGGGCAGAGTTTTGCTGAACAAAAAGGCTTTGAAGGTGTTAGTTAATGAGAAGGGAGAGTTCCCTTTTATAAGAGGGGTGAGGGGAACCTTTGGAAAAGCTAGAAATATTATTTTATAATAAATTCAAATTAGGTTTCTAATTTCTCAAAAGTGGATTATTTAAATTTTAAGGTGTGGATGGGTCGAAAACCACTCAACCAATAGAATTTAGACAAGTTTGGATCAATATATTAACCTTATCTTTAAGTATTAACTCTTCGTTAATTAGTTTCACTTTTACAATGTCTCTTTGTATTTTTAAATTATATGGTTAATAAACTAACTATATACATACAAGAGACCACCAAGTTGTCCATTAATGATAAACCAATCATGATATAAGTCTCCTAGACGAACCTTATATTTTTATGAATTTAATATCAATTAATAATATTATATTGTTTTTAAAAACTCTATTATGTCAATTTTGACACTATTCAATAATTGATTTTTGTGAAACTCATAACAGAATGATTACATCTAAAACAGTTAATTAAGTCAATCCTAACATGTCATAATAACCTCGAAAATTATTTTAACTCATAAAAAGTCTCAAATTATATTAATTTGGGTATTTATAATATCAATTATTTTAATTTTTTTACTATTATGGTAATTACTGTATCATTATTGTGTCATAAATAAATTATATTATATATTGTCTAAAAATTATAAATAAAATATTATTATGTAGGAAGTCATTTTAGCTTTCTAATGAATATTGAAAATAGAATTTATCTTATGTATATCCTTGTATTAAAAATGATTTAGTAAATAAACTTTGATTTTAACTCTTTTAACTCTTCTTTGAATTAAATAATAATAAATGTACTAATCTAATCCAAGTGGATCTAAATGATAATATTTTATTCCTAAGGTTTTTTATGGTCGATATACACTTTTCCAATAGAATTAGGACATGTGTTAGGGTAATATTAATATCATTTTTATCCTTAATTACCCTATTTACTTTTTACCATGGTCAATAAAAGTAAAATGTTACTATTCACAAAAAATTATTTTCATATCATTGAACCACATTTTACTCTTTGATATTAACCATGTCTCTCAGATTTTCGAAATTTCAATCACAAAAGCGGTAAAAATATGTTTTATGAAAAATTCCGTTTTTTAACTACCACTTAGTAGTTTCACTATTCATCAAAAATTGAAGTTTTTCAGAACAATGCAAAAAATTCACCCTAGGATATAATTGATATTCCGAATTCAAAAATGATTTATATTTTACAAAATTTCAAACATATAACTTGCATTAATTAATTTTATAATTAATTCCAACTGTCACAACAAATACCGTGTTTTTAAGAAACAATATATATCAAAAGATTGACAATTGTTTATGTCCAATTTCAAAGTGAAATTAATTCTAATTAACACCATTGGATAAAATGGTAAAAATATATTCTAATTATACATTAAAACCACTCAAATTACTAATTTATCACTATTAATTATTTTTATTAAAAACAGTTGTTTTTAATTAAAATTTAGTAATTTTCACTATTCCTCAAAATAATAAAGTTATCCGAAAAGGACCAAAATTTCACCTTAGGATAAATTCGATACTCCAAATCCAAAAATGAAGTCCATTTTGA
The DNA here is from genome assembly GCA_963277665.1 of Viscum album. NCBI lineage: Eukaryota > Viridiplantae > Streptophyta > Magnoliopsida > Santalales > Viscaceae > Viscum > Viscum album. The sequence continues at coordinate 1,489,404,196 of OY728129.1, forward strand.
GAGATAAAATTTCTAAAAATTTAAAAGGTAGGTATTACTATTCGTGATGACTACTTTGATTTGTCGTGGTGTGTGTAAGAACTCGAAGTTGCGTACAACACACACTACTGTATTATTCAAAGAGAAGCGTACCATGGATGCTCGGGGTTTTAAAACTTAAGTGGTGGAAATTAAGTTAAATTTTATCCTACTTTAAAGTCAAAAATGTTGGTTTTTAAAGTAAAAACATTCAAAATATTTATATGTAATTATATTCAACATCAATGTAAAATTGATTCTAATGTACTACATTGGTTTGTTTGATAAAAATATTATCTGATTAAACATTGAAACCAATTTTATATTTAATTTAACCTTATAAATAAATTAGGTGAAAATGTAGTTTTCAAATAAAATTTAGTATTTTCACTACTCATTAAAAATGGAACTTAACAGAAAAATACCAAGAATTTCCCTATTGTAATTTTTATGTTTCTCATTCAATGTTTTAGTTTATTTTTCCATATTATATTTTTAAAAGTTACAAATTTTCTATTTCAAATAAGGTTTCTAGTAATAGGTTGTTAAACTAATTTAATTAAAATGTAGGTTTTATATATAATATATGGTCTATTCTCAACTTATACATAAAAAATTATTTGGATGAATATAAAAAATATTTTTCTAAATATATAACATACATATTAAAATAATATCATTCAATGGTATTAATTAATTTTACGTGTTAAGATAAATATTGTTTTTCACATGAAAATCATCTAATATAAAGTCATTCCCTTTATATTCTTTTGGATTCTATATTATTTTCTAATTAATATGTATCAAATTAATTCACATATATGTTAGTTAATCCAATAATCTTAAACTGGATAGCTATGTTATATCTTATTAAATATTAATAATTTAATAATTAATTATTGTTTGGAAACACTCATCCTTGTGTGTCATACAATCCATAGTGAAATGTTATATTTTCATATAATGTAGGATAACCTCAGCATTTTTTGTAGAGAAATATAAATTTTATGTTGCGTGTAGTGAACAAATAACTTGGTGTTGCATATAATGAAATTCATAAATAGTGATTTAGTATAAAATAATATATTTTAATTATTACGTGAAATGAAAAACTCACCTACCATAGTCGTGGAAACAATATAGGTTTTTTAATGTAAAAACATTCAAGACTGTGAATTTCTAAATCATATCTCCAAGAGTGTCAAACTAGGTGTGCAGTAAGGATCATTTCCGTGTACCAAATTACCCTATGCCAGGCATGAGACATATTTTTAGAGTTGTTACCCCTTGTTACATATATACGAGATCCAAATACACTTGTATTAATCTTGAATATATGTATTTCTAGGAAACCATTAACTCTATCATTTACTAATATTCCATGACATTTTCCTAAATGTTAACCATACATATAGTTATCTTTATATAAATCCATTGTGATACCTTAGAAATATACATGGGGATCTCAATAATATTTCTCCTCAGATTTTACAAAGGTTTACTAAACCTCTACTCCAATTCAAACTAATAATCCAGTTTTATTGTAAATGTACATTACGTTATTTTTTCTGAATACTTATAACATTAAACAAATAGACTCCCAAAGACCGTATTAGTTTATTTCCATTGGAATCATGGAAACATAAACACTGGTACATTAGTGAGGTAAATTATATCCAACTAGGTTCTTCATGAATACCATCCTTATTAAATATATCATACATAATAAATGTCTTCATAGCATTGGGAGGGAAACATAAAAAGGGGTGTCCTCAAATACTCTATAAGGGTAAAAAAAGAGACATGCAAGAATAAATATGAGTATGGTGGTATGACATTACGATCATAACATTAGAAGATCACACCTATCACATAGAATATTGTAAACATAAATCATGGCATAGTACATGGTAGTTCATATGTCATGAATATTTAAAAAATAAAGAACAGTAGCCAAGAAATCATAACTTAGGAATAACACATGGAATTTTTGAAAGCACATAAGAATATATAATTATTCCCATTATAGATAAATAATTGTATCTTGGTACATATTTTTTACCTGTGTTCACTCTACATTCTATCTTGGTAGTGATAGTTCATGCCCTTGGACATCTTAGTATCATGAATTATCCCCTCATACCATCTTGGTAGTAATGGTTCACTTCCATGAACATCCTAGTGGTCAAGGTTCACTCCCAAAACCATCTTAGTCTATCTCATTAGATATAAATCATTATTAAATGCATTGGAGGAATATGTAGGTCCCGTAAATATCATAATGAAATCATACATACATTTTTCAAAAAATCATAATCAATCATATCATAACCCATGAAATGAAATGGGAATCATAAACATGAAATCATATCACAACACATGGAAAATGATTCAGGTTTCATTATCATTTCATCGGAAGTATAAACCATAAAATTAAGCGGATTTTAAATGAATATAAACCTTGAAAGATAAAAGGATTTTATTAGAATAATTCCATAAATACATAAATCTTTCATGAAATAATATGAATTGAACATTTGGATTATTTCTTATAAGGGTATGACAGACATCAATAGATGTCATCTTAAATGGAAAAAACCCATGGATTAATTTTTTGAACACAATTCATTAGAAATATATCATTTTTTATTTTTAAAAAAAACTTTAAATCAAAAAACCTTTTGAAAATCATTTTTTTTTAAATTCACTTGAAAACTTATAAATAAATCTTGGAAACAATTTTAAAACCATTTTCCTTGAAAACTTAAAAAAGTATATTAAGAACATTTTAAAAACCATTTCCCATGTAAATATATATAAGAAGTTTGAAAGCAATTTAAAAAGTTTTTCTTTGAAAACAAATTAAGAATTTATAACTAAATATTAAAAATTATTTGAAAAAAACATCCTTTAAAATAAATTTAATACTTATAAAGAAATCATGAAAACATTTTGAAAATAATTTACTAAAAATAATTCCAAAACTTATAATGAAATCATTAAATTTTTTAGAAAAAAATTTCATTTAAAATAATTGGAGAACATATAACAATTATTTGAAACATTTAATACATTTTTTTAAAAATAATACAATTTTTAATTCCTTTATCTTATGTCATAACTTTAAAGACGTTTAAAGGAATCATTTATTACCACAAAAAATTTGAAAAATTTTTTTAGTGAAAACCACTTTAAAAAAATAATTTAATGGATATTAAGAAGAAAAATCCACAAAAATAAAATTATAAACATCTAGTTCAATCTTCAAGGAAATTATGGTCATGACATTGGGTATGTTCGTTCATGCCAAACCATACTTTTTACCTCTAATGTTCAGAAAAGTGTATTCATTGGATAATGACAAGAAGATTCCTTATAAAAAATTGTGTTAAATTTAAAACATAATTTAAATAATTCTTTAATATAATATGATAAAATTAAAAAACTAAATAATTTTTAGAAATCATAGTTTCGAAAGAACACCAATTTTCAACCAAAAAGAATGATATTACCATATTTTCATAAAAATATTTTCTTAATTGTCTTAAGTACCAAAGAGTGGGAGAATGGTACCAATACATGGATATAACATGCATATAAATATGGTGATAAAATTCATAAGATTTATTGAGAGATAGATTATAATTTTTCTTTAATTTAAGGATCATCAAAAACAAAACCCAATAAATGATTAGAATGCTCTAATAAACTCTTACAAAATGGTAACTTGGGATCATACACTCGATATTAAAAATGAAATTATATGAAGCTAAAAATACTTTTAAAAGAAATATATTCATTATAGAACATGTGAAAGTCATTATATATACCCCATATACAAATATAGGTATATAACATCGCATTTGTCAAAACGAAGGAAAATTGAGAAAAAATTACATTACCAATTTGGTAAATTTTGAAAATTAAACCCCATGAAATAAATATCCTAAAATGGATATGTAAATACACATATATTTACGTATAATAGGTTTATAATAAATTAATATTCACTATATACACCATAAAAAATAAGTAAGAGGATAATAAAGCATGTATCTCACAGAAATTAAATGTTAGATGAAATTCCCTTACCTTATGTCTTGACTCTCTTCGTACTCAAAAATTATTCCAATATAATCAATTAAAGATTCTTATATAAATTTTACATAAATATATTCTTATATATAATAACCTATAAGGTTTCTTTATTTCTTTTTATTACCTTATTGTTAATAATTCAATGTTAAGGTATCAATTCGGTTAATATCTGGTTTGTTCTTCGCATGTGTCCTGATTTGTTATATATTTGGTCCTTATACATATATCATGATTTCTAGAATTAAAAACATTATATAAACATAAATTATATAACTTATATTTTATGTATAATAATACACTGAATATAGAAGTATAAAATGGAATACACTATTCATGGAGATGGTAGGTCATAGTACATAGGGACATTGTTTCTGTTTTATTATCATAATGAAAGAAAAAAAGAAAATTAAATATCTGTATATATGTATTTAATATCATTAAAGATTAATTATTTTATCATATATATCGTATAATATGACTTGAACATCAATAATACATTCTATGTAGTGTGTCAATGAATCATATCATTTTAAGGGGGCGGTAGTCCACAATTTCTCAAACGAAATTATCGTATTTATAGAAAATGGAAAGTATAAAGATATGTATTGTAAATTAATTAAATAATATTAAAAAAATTTATAAATATCATATATATATATATATTCCATCATAATTACCACTATGAGAGGCTTCAAAGGACGAACAAACAGTCATCATTCAGTGAGGCAATTGTTTGTTGTACACATAAATTGTATGTTCGTTATCCATTAGATGGAAGTGTGTGTAAGTGTAGGTATAAAACTCATCATAAAAATATAATAGTATATTGGAGATAATATTTCTATAATAAAGACACTTAATAATATGTGTTATTGGGTGGATAATGAAAATAACATAAAAGAACTTGAGGAAGAATGTTACCACTTATTCAGGTAACACCTTTTGGATGGAACCGGAGGGATTCCTCAGATTTATTTCCATCAAAATGGGGATATTCTAGTATAAGTGGAGGTATGATGATACATTATTTTTGTATATATTTATTTGTAAAAAGTGTATTTAGAGGTGTGAGAATATGGGAGGATATGAAGCCTTTTTATAGTGTATGAGGACTTACACTTTTGTAAATTTTGGGAAAGAGAATTACACCCACATTTTTCCAATGAAATGTTGATCCGATAATGGTAATAGATTTGTAATAGGGATGATATGGTATAAATATTTCCAAGAATTTATTTTGAACAAATTTATATGTCATTTTGGCCCTTTAGTTTATGTTTTAGTCCATAGGTGTGCTTAATTTTACCTTATTCGATTTAATTAATTTTCATTATATTCACAAATATTTTATTAATGAAAAATAAATTGACCTTATCATACATTTAATATTATGATGATTAAAAATATGAAATATATTTTCCCAAATTACGATCTCATATTCGGACGAAATTAATTTAAATTTAAACCCTCAGTCAAGTTGACAATGTGGGGTTTTAAAGTACAACCATGAAAAAGTTTGCTATGTTTTTTTTCAATTTTAATGTCAAATTGATTTTAATAAAAAAATCAGGTTTATTGATAAAAATATGATCTAATTAACCTATGAAAGAAATTAATAATTTAATTTATCTTTATAAATTAAATAGATGAAAAATTAGTTTTGAACTAAAATCTATTTATTTTCACTATTTGTTAAAAAATAAAACATCATAAAAAATTACCAAAAAATTAACCTGGAATAATTTTTATGCTTTTATTTTAATGATTATTATTTTTTGACAAATTATATTTTTGAAATTTTAGAACAATAGATTTAATATATGTTCACCATTTAAATGTAGTAAAACTTCTTTTATAAAAATAATGGTTGTCATGTGTAATATTTAGTATGTTCTCTTATTATGCATATAAAATATATTTTATGATGTTAAAAATATATTTTTGAGTATATAAATTGTAAATTTAATTAAAAAAATTCACTATTCGTAATTAATTAAACTTATTATAATAAATCATCTTTTTCATATGAAAATAGTATTTTTTAATATCATTCCATTTATATTCATTTTTCTTCTAAATTCGTTTCTAATTAATAGGTATCCAGTGAATTAAATAATACTTTAGTTAATTATATAATCTTAATTTTAAGGAATATGTTATAGCTTATTAAATAATAATAATTTAATAATGAATTATTGTTCGGTACCACTCGATCTTGTGTGTTTTGAAATTCACTGAAGAATGTTGACGATTGAAATGCCATTTCAAAATAATTGGTAGTTATGGTGTGTGTATAGGCATATTTCCATGGTTTATGAAAAAATAATTGGATAGGTCAATGTAAAGTAGATTATACCGTTGGTTTTTCAAAACTGTTGGTATGGATCTATAACAACAGTTTAAAACCCATTGGTACAAATCATCAGCATTTAAACTATATCAAATGTTTAGAAATCATTTCTATAGAGTTATAAACCATTATAGAAAATATACCCCCACTTCATTCCACCCAAATAACCTCTAGCATTACAAACATCATCCTTCTATCCTTTTTCCCAAAGCACCTTCCCATGAAAAAACACTACAATACCATATAAAAAATTATAAAAATAACTAACACAACACTTGAAAATAAAATAAAATACAATATAAAGAATTCAAAAAACTAATACATTCTATATAAATAATAATGTATGATAAATTCACATGTATGAAGTTATTCATATCCAATTATTCATTCAAAAATTATAAAAAACAACACACAAGAAAGCACAAAATTTTATAAATCACATTACGACACCCACCATAATCTATCACCTACAGAAATCACCAAATAGTTCCAACATACATCACCAAACAATATCAAGACAATTATAACATCAGAATCTAATGGATAAATTTAAACATTGATAATACAGATTCAAAATATCACATATATTCATTCAAATATATTTATCTTACATTCAAATGTCATAAATATCATTCAATAATGTAAAGTATCAATCTCTCCCTTATCACCATCTCCATCACTACCATCATTCTCCTTATCATCCTCATAATCATCCTCATTTTCATCATTTCCATCATCCACAAATTCTTCCTCGTTGTCATCCTCATCATCTCCATCCCCATTTTCATCTCCATCTTTGGAAACATCATCATCCTCACCACCACTACGTCCACCTCTTGGTGAACTATATAATCTATACATCAACGACATATATTCATTATAATCCATGGAGTTATCTGGGTAATGTGACAGACATAAGACTACCATAAATTTCATAAATTATTTATTCCCTTCAGATTCTATTCATGTTATTATATAGCCATTTTTTCATCTTCTTTTTCATCGTAATGATGTATTTCTAATGAATTAGTTGTTTCTAAATCATTTCTACCAGAACTATAATTTTATGTGATCCATCATTTGGGAAGAAAAATACTCTTCTATAGAAAATAAAATACTCAAACATGGTTCTCATATCCCAAAACAAGATGTAAATGATCATTTGGCCTAAATTTATCATCTTCTTGCTCATCATTACTGTCAAAATCACACTATTTAAAATATAAAATGAATACTTAGATAAATAAATACATATTAAAATTGTGAATTGACAAATAAAAACATGAAATATAGTGTTCTTTTTGTTTGTTTAATGTGATTCTATCTTTCTTCTTCCATCTCGAGCCAAATAATTTTTCTCTAGCCATATAACCTTCAATATGAAAAAACACCCTCTATAGTGACATTTAATATAGAAAACCATAATTGAAAATAATTTATTAATAATTAATTTTATAACTAGAATCAAATGGATATAATACATGGTTCAGTATTATTTTCTATAATGATTTATTACATTTTTCCTGTACGATATGATTTAGTTAATAAAAGAAAATTTTGTACAAAGGACAGAGATAACTGATAATATGATTAAATAAAAATTTTATAAATAAAATTAAAGTGGAATATAAAGATTATTATTTGAATATATTATTTCCATGAATATAAGGGCATTATAATTATATAATAATTCAAAATGAATGTATTTATTAAAAAAATAATCTAAATTAAATACATGTATAATATGGTAAAATATAAAGGTGAAATGTATGGTAGATGTGTTCCAATTTGGTTTTATCTATTTTTATAATTTAATTTCAAAGGGGAAAATTAAGTACAATTTTTCATTGATAGATATTGATGACTTTATATAGTCAATGTTGTTGTTTGTGTTTTGTTAAAAACACACAAGAAAGGATTCAATTTATTGTTTATTTGGTTAAAGAATATTAATGTTTAGTTAACATGATAGTGTTTGAAATTCAATTTTATGTTATCAGAATGTTAAAAATGTATATGTTTTTTTGAAATGTTGTGTATATTTTTTCCCTTATGTTTTAGGTAAAATAAAAGAGGTTAAAATTATTTTATATTTCTATTCTTGTTATTCTTTTAGTTCTTATTGGAATCTTGAAATTTGGTAATTAGAGTTATAATTAGGATTCTAATCCTTGTGAGAAACGGTAACATACCTTGAGGTAATTGGTAGTGAACTTCTTTGAGGTTTTAATTCATTACTCTAGTGTATTATGGTTAATCTGATAAGTGAATTTAGTTTTTTACTATTTAATATAAAATTGTCTTATAATTCAGAGATGAATGTCCAACTAGGAATTTGTTATATATTAATAATTAGAACAAATGTAAAATTAAATTATGTTTAGATGAGTATATTTTCAAGGATTAATTATAATATGGAATAAAATGAGTTATTTGATGTGATAAATACCTTAAGTGAAATTAAATGTTTTCTGGTGTTTTATTTTCATTAATTAATGCACTGAAAATGTGACTATATTTTATTTTATAATCATTAAATGTGGTTCAAAAATAGAAAATTATATAATTGTATTTAAAGATGATAAAGGTTTTAATTTCTAAATTAAAAACACTAAATTGTATTAATGTTTTAGAAGTTTTCATTTTAATAATTTTTTATGGAGATTTATCACTAATGATCAATAATGATTTATTTAAATAATCATGTGGAATTTTGACATGTAAAAGGTATTTTACATGATGTACATTCTTGATTGGGTTGAATAATATGTGTGCATGATGTACTTTCTATCATGGATTTTGGAAATAACATAAGATTTTTTCTTATGTTTTGGTGTTTCATTCTTTTAGAGTTTTCTCAAGTGAATTTTATTTGATTAAATTTGTCTTAGGCTTTATTGGTTTAATCTAATTTGATTTGTTTTAGATTTAGGGGTTTTTGATCAAGCAAGGATATGTTAGATTATGATAGGACAACTTAGTTTTGATCGATGTTTCCCATATTCTACTTTATATGGTGTAATTGTATTTAGTTATTTTTAATTCAATTTGGTTATGTATGATTCAATTAAATTTAGTTTGGTTCAATTATTTTTTAAATTTCTATTAATAATGTTTCATTTTATTAGGTTGAAATTAAATTTTTTATCTTAATTAAATTTGTATTCTTTGGGTTCTGATTTATTTCATTTGATTCCCCAAATGTTTTTATAACATCTCATCTCAAATTGATTTATTTTTTTCATCCCTAATATGATTTAGTTTTGTATATTTTACATTATATTAATATTTTAAGTTACCTTTAATTTAATTTATTTAAAATAATTTCAATTAATTATAATTTGTTTTAGTGTCAATTTTCTCATTTTTAGTAATTATTTTGGTTTATGTTCATAATACTACATTTAGGTTTTTTCCTATTTCTTTCACTTCAAGTTATGTTGGTTAAGTTTGTTTATATTCAGTCATTTTAGTTTTGTATCGTTTTTTTATTATTGATATAGTTATGATTTTGATTCGTTGGTTATTGAATCATTGAATTGGTTTTGTGACTTCAGTATGGGTTTCTATAGTTTTATATTCATTCAGTTCTAATTGACTTAGGGATATTTAAGACATTTATATTACACTATTCTTACATAAAATCATGACCTATTTTTTCTATTTTAATTATATAAAATTTACAATTTTTTTAATGTTTAAAACAATTTAATTATTTCTTGATATATTCTATTTTTAGGAAAATTTTGTGTTGGGTTTTCGGGCCCAACTCTGTCAGATTCAATATATTTAAATTCTATTCTTGTTTAATTTATTTGGTTTTTTTAATTTTGGTTTATTTTTATTTATGTAAAATTAATTTCATTTAGTTCATCTTCTTTGGTTTCTATTTAATTCACTTTGGATTGATCATTGCATGTCTTATTCGGTTTACAACGGTTATTTTTTTTATGAATATTTTTTGATATTTCATGGTAATCAGTGTTTGTTTTATTCTATTAGGTTTTGTTCAAGTATGTATACATCTTATTTATTTAGTTTTTGTATATTTAGGTTAGTTTAGTTTGATTTTTTTCAATATGGTTTATTTTATTTTTGTAAAATTTTTGTTGTTTGGGTATGTTATGGTTCGGTTAGTTTCTATCTTTTTGATTTGAATACCATACATTCACATCAAATTTGTTTGGAAGTGTTTTTTATTATATTTTGTAATGGTTCAATTTCATACTTATTTATTTACTGTATTTCTCATTTGATTAGTAATTTTTAATGTTATTTATGTCTTAATTTTTTTAGGTCATATGATATAATGTTTTTATGTTTTATTTTAGATTAGTTTAGTTAATGTGAAGAAATTTTACTCTCCCTTTCAAAATAATCATTTGAATTAAATAAAATCCATGAATGTGGCTAAATCTTAAGTGGGTATTTGATATTCTATTTTTAGGAAAAATGGGGTCAGAATTCATAATTATTATTATGATGAATAATATTTGGAGTCTAAATAACCCATCCAAAATGATTGAAAGAGGGAATTTATTATAATTGGTATGAATGATATTTTGTCTATTATTTTAGAGACAACTCTTCCCCTATGTATTTTTTTGAGAAATGTGATGCTTTTGGGGATTTGGATACATTTTATATTATGATGAATTTAATATTAATTTTTTTGATATATTTAAGTGGAATAAAATCATAATTTTAGTTGAATTAAATTTTAGATATAATGGGAAATAGTGGTTTCAAAATAGATATATTTTAGACTATTTTATCGATCAATTATATTAGATATTTATTACTTGTTCAAAATAATATATTTATTAAAATAATAAAGAAATGGTTTTGATGTTATTTTAATTAACTCTTAGAAATCATATTTGATTCATAAAATAAAACTAGATATGTTTTATTTTGTATAAAGACGGTATTAGTTTTATTTTAATGGCTTATGTTGACAAAAAATAATTAAATTAAATTTACTATTTTTTTAAAGTAGTGAATTCTTTAATGAAAATTATAAATAAGATCATTTTTATTTATAAATGTTTGAAAAATTAAAATATTTAAACACTGTAGTTTAGGAAGAAATTATATTTGTTTTGTAATTATTCTTTGTAAGGAATGAAGATACAAAAATGTTATTTTATAATAAAAAATATAAATATGATTTTCATTTTTATATTTTCTTATATTATTGATGTGAAGTCATTGAATGTTTTAGATTTAAAATTATAATTATAAACATTTATTTTTTGTAATTATGGTGGAAATAATTTAGATAAAAACAATCATAATCAATGTCATAATATCCTCTGAATAAAAAGATTCAATAAATAGTCACAAAATTTACAATACTAATCGTGAATTTTTTTTACACACTAAATATTTTCGATAAAAAATAAAGGATACATGATTATTTAACAAGCATAGTTCAAAATGGAATGAAATATAGAAGAAACAGAAGAATGTGAAGGTCCTAAAAAACAATGGATTCAACATGAAGAAGAAATCAAATATTAAGAGGGGATTTCAATTGAGGATGACCCAGAAACTCGTGAGAATCTATGTAGGAGGTGAATATAGGATACATATATTTCAAAGTACTTTTTAAATATATTTTCCACGAAAATAGAGATAATAATGAATATTATGCTAACAAAATGTGATCATTCTAATTTTATTTCAATATTTCAATGTTGGTGGATTATCTTATAAAGCAATTACATATTAGTATCTTTTTTCTTATCATCTTCTGTCGTCTAAGTTAATCATTAGTGTATATAAGGTTTGTTGTATTTATGTTCATCATGATTATTTTATATTATACTAACCAATTATCTTTATAATTGGTTTTAATTTTCTAAAATTTTTATACATATTTGATATCACGTACATCTATCATATCCATCCCCACCAACCACATTCTAATTACCATGTAAAAGGAATCCACTCTATTTTTACATATTATTGTAACTAAAAAATATAGAATTCACACATTATTAAGAGGTTATATAGGATTACATAAGAAAATATTCTATGTTAAACATAATTTAACACTTCCCTATTAAAATTATATATTTAACATATCCCAAACTATATAATTATTAAATATAGTTAATTTGAAAAATTATAATGAATCCATTCAATTTAAAATTAGGTAAATTTTATATCTACGATTTAATGAAATTTAAATACATAAAATGTAACATCCAGGTAAATAAATAATATTACATTCTATTGTTTATCAATATTTGTGTATAAAATGTTAATACTACTTTAAAGGGAATTCTATGCTCGATGGCGTACCCAATATTCAACAACAAGTTTCTTTGAAATCTTACGTTGTACACTAATAATATAATAATATTATAATAGTTAACGCCAAGCCATTGTAATGTAGGGAATGAATAGAAATTACTAAAAAAATATTACATATGTTTGTCAAATATTTTTAAATTTATCCAATAAATGTTAGAGGCTTAAAATCCAAATGAATCCAATTTTAAGAATAAATACTCTAATATTTTTAAAAGATTGTTTTACCGCCTTTTGATGGCGAACCTTCTTTAAATCTTACTTTTGACAATTTTATAATCTCTATTTGTCAAAATAAACATATTATTTATGATTGGGATATTGAAATTTACTTTGGTTAATGTTTTGGTATGTTTCTGACAAAGTTCATTCTTTTTAATGAATAGTGAAAAATATTGCATTTTACATCAAAACTGCTTTTTCATCTAATTTAAATATATGGATATATTCTCTTTTTAATTGGTTTTAATGTTTAATAAGAATATGTTTTTACAATTTAATTCAATGGTGGTCATTAGAATTAATTTCACTTTGATAATGGACATAAACAAGTGCCAAACATTTCATAGATATTGCTTCCAAAATACCCGCTATTGGTTTTGACAGTTGAAATTAACTATATGATTTATTAATGAAAATTATATTTTTTTAATTTGGTAAAATTGACATCATTTCTGAATTTGAAATATCAAATATAGCTAAGGGATAATTTTGGGTATTTTTCTGATAATGCTATTTTTTAATGAATAGTGAAAAATACAGTTTTTAATTCAAAACTGCCTTTTCATCCAATTTATTTATATATTTATATTTTCATTTTAATTGTTTTTAAATTATAAATGAATAATTTTTTATCACTTCATAAAATTTTGTTAATTGGATGTAATTTCCCTTTTCAATTAGATGTAAAAACACGTCAATCTTTTGATAAAATTAACTTCTTAAAAATCCGTCTTCTGTTTTGATAACGGGATTTACTTTTAAATCAATTTCTACAATTTATGTGTTTTGAATTTGATAAAATGGATTCCATATTTGGAATCATAAGGTCCAAATTATTTAATTAAGACACTTTTGTTTTTGGACATTATGAATAGAAACGACGGTAATTGTCTTTAATTATCGTGCTTAATTAGTAATCGGGTAATTAAGGGTAAGAACATAATATGATAAAAATATATAATGACCCCAAAATGTGTCCTAATTATATTTTTGGTTACATGGCCGACCATGGGATGCCTTGTGCCAACCTTGGGACCCCATTGAATCACTTTAGTGTGATAGTGACCTTTTATCATATTTTTTTTAAAGAAAGGAAAATGTAACCAAAGTATGTAACACCTAAGTAAAATAATTTTACTTTTTTCTATATAAAAGTTATCTTAGAATATAAATAGTAATTGTAAATAAAAAAATATTTCCTACATCATGATATTTTTTTTTATTTTTTATACATTAAATAAATTATTTTATTTATGACACCGTGATGATGCAGTGATTACCTCATAAATGAACGATTTAAATAAAATGAGAAGATATGGTGAAATATAACTCTTAAACTTGTCACAAACCTATTTAATGGGTGGATTTAGAAATATTATCACCTTATCCTCGAAATATATCCTTTTTGGATCTTTAAAATCAGAAAATCATTTTATAATAATGTAATATTTTATAACTTTCCAAGAGTGACCCTCCTATTCTCTTATAAAAGGTCCCCACCTCTACCACCATACCAACACATCTCAATACTTTTTCTCAGCCAAAACCTGGCTATTTCATATCTATAAATCCCTCTATTTATCATTGAAGCCTCACCTTTGGCATAATGCTCTTCAAGAAACCCTTTTGGTTCAAACCAAGAAGAGTTACCCGATTTAAAGGTAATGTCTTCACTTGTGTTCTTTTGATTTATTTTTTCTTCTACAAACCCCTAAAATCTTTTTTTTATTTTATTTTGTAACAAAACCAGTATCTTCAATATACTGGGATGTTGTTATGTGAATCATTATAGATACACATACACACACCTCCATCTAATGGTTAAAGAACATATTGTTTCTGTGGATGGCGAATCACTGCCACACGAAACGATGATTGTTCAATCATCTCTTAACACCTTTCATGGTGGAAATTATGATGTCACTGTATTTTATATATGATATATATGGTATTTATTTTTTCCATATGCTTCTGTATTTTATATTTATATCATACCTTTATGGTTTGAATGTTGTGAAAATGCGATAATTTCATACGAGGAAGTGTGGACTATCGCCCCCTCAAGTGATGTGACTTGTTCATGCAATACATGGAGTGTATAAGGAATGAAATTAATGAACATATGTGACCTATAAGACATATATATGATACTTTAATTATAATATATATATATCAATTATTTTTAATTCTATTAATTTTTCAAAGAAATAAAAGTAGCATTCATGCGTACGTATGGCCTACCATCTCCATGAACGGTGAATTTCATTTATTTTTATCTCCAAATGTCATGGAATAGTATAAAATGAATATCTACTGGATATATATGTTATTTAAATCATTAATACTATTATTTAGATGATTTAATTATAACTACATGGACAATCATTTTCAAACAAGTTCATTTTTGACTCATGTACCAAACATCGACAAAAACGACTGATATGAACTCACATTATTAAACAATTATTATAACATTATAATATGTGATATGAACTGAATAATAATATAAAAAGGAGGACCTTATGAAATTATAAATTGACCAAAGTTTATTATTTAGGAATATAATGATACGAACAAGGCAAGTCGGACTTGAGGTAAGGGATCGTAACTCTCTCTTTATTTTTAAGTACTCTTTTTATGTAACTTACTTTAAGCTCCTCTTTATTATGTTGGGGGATGTTCATTTATATTCCTATTGTTGTAAATTTTATGTTAATATTATTAGAGACCCTATTTTATCTCATCAATCCATTTTTTGACGTTTTATGTGGCGCTGTTAGGCTGCCGAATTTTCATAAGGGGATTTTCATCTCACTTTTTATTCCCGTGATATTCATGCTACATTGGACACCATTTACTTTTGTGTGGTGTATGTACTGCCCATTATTTTACTATTTGTATGATATAATCTCATTTATGGATTGTTAAATCTTCATTGTATGACCCTTCTTTCATGGGGTTTACGTTTCGAATGTTGCCCAAATCAGTAAGGGGAACCTTTCACACTCCTCTTTTAAAAAGACTTATTTTATTATGTCTTTTAATTTACATATTTTTATATTGGGATATGTTATTATATATCTTTATTGATTTAAATTTTATGTAAAAGTGATGAGACACCATTTTATCTCTCATAAACTAATTTTGTGAATTTTAAAGTGACGTCGTTAGGCTGTCGAATTTTACCAGGGGAACTTTTTAACCCAATTTTGATTTCTTTGGGTTCAACATGTAGTTATTGAATATGTCATCCTTTGAATATTTTTGAATTACCTTTGATTTATTACCACTTAATATCCTCTTATATTGGGTGTATTTATATTTGTCACACATAATTTTGAGATTGATTTATCCTTAATTTAAGGATAACATTTTTAGAAGTGATTTCATCTCATTTTACATTTCTATTGAGACTTCATAATTGTTATACACCAATTAACACTTATATGGTGTATAAACTGTCCTTTGGAATATTATATCTTGAATCCACTTATTCTCATGATATTATAAAGTTCTGATTTAATGTTATTCCTCAATTATTGTATTCAAGTGTCTCTAATTTTGGTAAAACCCCTTCTACTAAAATATCACTTTAAATGTTTTAATGATCTGTTCTTATTAATATCCCTTTTTTCAAAATGGTTTTAAGGATTTATTTATATGGATATTAATGGTTCAAATTTTTAAAAACATCAAGGTGGTATGGGACACTTTGATTCAAAAATCTCTTTATTGAATGTTTTAAATGGTTTTGAAAATGGTTTTTTTAATGGATTCATTATTTCAATATCTTAAAATGTTATATTGTTATTAAAATATGGGAATGTTATCTTTGCATTATGCTTAGGTAATGCTCTATGATTATGTTTTGTTTCTTGGGCATTGTTTATGAAAACGAGTGGTTTCGTGATAAACTAATGGCGGGTGAGCCTGATATAGCTCTCCAATGCATTGGGTAACGCGAAGGGGTTAAAAGCTAAGGTTTCTCCAAACAGATTTAGGGAATATACTGTGATGGGTATTCCAAATGTCACCATGAGGGTTACTCCCTACGTAAGAATGTTATGAATGCTTCAAGTTAACTTTATGCCTTATGATTTCTATTGAGTTATGAATAAATCTTATGATTTCATGAGGTATGTTAAATTGCTTATGTTTAATGAGTAAAGTATGATTTCATTGATTCTTATGTATACATGGACTGATGTTTTCTTTCTGTACTGTTTTAACCCTTATTGAGCATTTTATGCTCATCCCATGTTTTTGAAATGTTTTCAGAGGACATAAAGTTGAATAGGGTCCAGGATGGGATCAAGGAAATGTCAGGCTGTCTAAAACAAGGAACTAGACATGAATCTATTGTTCAAGAGTTTTTTTGTGAAAAAAATGGAAGCTGAGTAGATGTTTCTACTTTTTAATCTTTGAGATGTAATAGTTATGTCCTAATTCTCTAAAACTCTAAACCTAAAAAGATCCTCAATGTGAATTCTTCATTTAATTCAATAATAAGTAATGTTTAAGGTCGGGTCCTTATAGTTGGTATCAGAGGATGGTTTAGATAACTTTAGACGTTAGATTGTTAAGTGACAAGTTTTGTATAACCATAATGGTTATTATATTAGATAGACTCAATGTTATTTTTGAAGGTTAAAATGAGTTTGAGATAACTTGGATAAGTATATCTTAGAGTTTATCTTACTGTTTAGTATATAATGATTTTTTTTTGATATACTCACACTGAAATTTCTGGTTTTAGTAAATGGATTGATCTAGCAGGAACCAAAGTGAAAATGGGTTTGAAGGAAACTGTGGTGGTTCTCTGATTAAGAGACTGGATGAAATGGGGGATTCAATGAGAAATCTCTTGGTTATTCTAAAACAATTATCAAGAGTCAAGATCAATCACTTGAACCTTGGTGAGTTCTATAATGAATCATGTACGAGAGAACCAACTCGACAAGGAATTTCAGGTAATAATTATAAAGGTAACCATTATGGTTTATATGATCCTTTCTTTTGAGGTAATTATGGGTTACTATACGTTATGATGGAATATGAACGACATGAGATAAACATGAGGTTAAATTATATTATGGTTTTTTTTTAAGATTTTTTCTCATTTTGGGGAATGTTTTAAGAATTATATAGTTTTGGAAAAATTACAACACACAGACCATGTGACAACCCGTCGCGTCGGACAAAGATGCGGGAATCGAACCCAAAACCGATGTGCGACTGGAATTTATCGCCTACCACTGGACTACGTGAAGTCCCTGGTTAGTTTGACTAATTATTTTTTTAGTTAGATGATTTTAGGAATAAAGATTAAGTTGATTTTGGGTTATATATGGAAATTATTAACCTATCATTGAGGATATGTTATTAGGTTAATTAATTTTCAGTATGAGACTTTAAGAGCAACTCATGTTATTTAGAGATAAATGTTAATTTGTACCTTGAGAGACTATGTGATTAAATCCTTAAAATATTTCAGTTTTAATCTTAGTTTGGTTTAATTTGAATAATTTTGTGGACAAATTGTTTATTGAATGGTATTTGATGACCTTTGGGTTTTGTTTGACAAATTTTGGAGATTAGGAGTAGTTTTTCTTTTTGTAAAAAAAATACCCTTTTGGGTATTATCTCATCTCGTACTAAACTTTTTGGTTTGGTTTTGGTTGATATCTAATGACAAGGGAAATATATAGGTCTCTTTTTTGGATTAGGTTATTCTAAAGAAGTTGATTATAATACTCTTAATGCGAACAAGTCTTCCTAAATACTCGTCTTTTGGAGAAAATATTAGTTTGATTAAGAAATATAGTAAAATTTGGAAGTCTACGTGACATGTATGTATGTTTCATTATGATTTAGTTAAGATCAAAAATAAATTCCTCAATTAAGAGTAACATAAAACAAAAATGTTTTTTGTTAACTTTTCTTACTGGGGAATCGAATACCGTTTAACCCATCACAAGTTTGTGATTTTCTTGTGGTTAACATCCTCCTAGACATGTTCACTATCAGTCTCCATCAGAACATGACCCTTTGTTTTTTTCCTCCATATCAATATTTTAATTCATGGAATCCTAGTATGGGTTAACTTGGGTGACCTTTGTTCTTCTCTCCCATTCTTTTAAAGTGATAGTTTTACTGACTCTTGTTCTGATGTGGGACTTTGAATGAAGTTTCCAAGACCAATTTTGAAATTGCGAGGATGCAATTCCCAAAAGTGGGGAAGGATGTAACATTCCAGGTAAATAAATAATATAACATTCTAATGTTTATCAATATTTGTGAATAAAATGTTTATACTAATTTAAAGGGAATGCTATGCTCGATGGCGTACCCAATACGCAACAACGAGTTTCTTTGAAATCTTACGTTGCACACTAATAATATAATAATATTTTAATAGTTAATGCCTAGTCGTTGTAATGGAGGGAATGAACAGAAATAAATAAAAAATGATTACATATCTCTGTCAAATATTCTTACATTTATCCAATAAATGTTAGTGGCTTAAAATCCAAATGAATCCAATTTTAAGAATAAATACTCTAATATTTTTAAAAGATTGTTTTACTGCCTTTTGATGGAGAACAATTTTTAAATATAACTTTTGACAATTTTATAAGCTCTATTTGTCAAAATAAACTTATTCTTTATTATTGGGATATTGAAATTTAATTTGGTAAAATTTTTGGTATGTTTCTGACAATGTTCATTCTTTTTAATGAATAGTAAAAAATATTGCATTTTACATCAAAAATACTTTTTCATCTAATTTAAATATATAGATAGATTATCTTTCTAATTGTTTTTAAAGTTTAATTAGAATATATTTTTACAATTTAATTCAATTGTGTTCATTAGAATTAATTTCACTTTGAGAATGGACATAAACAAGTGCCAAACATTTCATAGATATTGCTTCCAAAAAACCCACTATTTGTTTTGACAGTGGGAATTAACTATATGATTTATTAATTAGAATTATATTTTTTTAATTTGTTAAAATGGACATAATTTCTGAATTTTAAATAGAAAATATATCTTAAGTTTAATGTTTGGTATTTTTCTGATAATGCTTTTTTTAATGAATAGTGAAAAATACAGTTTTTAATTCAAAACTGCCTTTTCATCCAATTTATTTATATATTTGGATAGTCATTTTAATTGTTTTTAAATTATCATTGAATTATGTTTTTATCACTTAATACAATTTTGTTCATTGTAAGTAATTTCACTTTTCAATTGGATGTAAAAACAAGTCAATCTTTTGATAAATTTTACTTCTTAAAAACTCGTCTTTTGTTTTAACAACGGGATTTACTTTTAAATTAATTAATACAATTTATGTGTTTTTAATTTAATTAAATGGATTCCATATTTGTAATAATAATTTCCAAATTATGTAATTAGGAATCTTTTGTTTTTGGAAATTATGAATAGTAACGATGGTAATTATCTTTAATTGTCGTGTTTAATTAGTAATCGAGTAATTAAGGTCAAGAAAATAATATCATAAAAATATAAAATGACCCCAAAATGTATCTTAATTCTATTGGTGGTGTCATTGACGACCATGGGATGCCTTTTTCCAACCTTGGGACCCCATGGAATCTCTTTAGTGTGATAGTGACCTTTTATCATATTTTCGATTAAAGAAAGGGAAATGTAACCAAAGTATGTAACACATAAGTAAAATAATTTTACTTTTGTCTAAATAAATGATATATTAGACTATAAATAGTCATTGTAATGATAAAAATATTTCATACATCATGATTTGTTTTATAATTTTTATACATTAAATAAATTATTTTATTTATGACACCGTGATGATGTAGTGATTAACTCATAAATGAATGATTTAAATAAAATGAGAAGATAGGGTGAAATATAAGTCTTAAACATGTCAAAAACCTATTGGATGGGTGGATTTAGAAACCTTGTCTCCTTATCCTCGAAATATATCCTTTTGGGACCTTTAATATCCGAAAAGAATTTTATAATAATGTAATATTTTATAACTTTCTAAGAGTGCCCCTCCTCTTCTCTTATAAAATGCCCCCACCTCTACCACCTTACCCACACCTCTAAAGCCTTTGTCTCGGCCAAACCCTGTCCATTTCATCTCTCAAAATCCCTCTCTTCATCATTAAATCCTCACCTTTGGACGAATTCTCTTCAAGAAACCCTTCTGGTTCAAACCAAGAGGAGTTACCCGATTTAACAGTAATGTCTTCACTTGTGTTATTTTGTTTTATTTTTTCTTCTAAAAACCCCTAAAATATTTTAATTACATTCTTTTTAAACAAAACCAATATATGAAATATACTTTGATGTTTTTATTTGAAGGATTAGATCTACACATACACACACATCCGTCTAATGGTTAAAGAACATATTGTTTCTCTGGATGGCGAATCACAGCCTCACGAAACGATGATTGTTAAATATTCTCTTAAAACCATTAATGGTGGCCATTATGTTGTCAATGTATTTTATATATGATATATATGGTAATTATGTTTTCTATATGCTTATTTATTTTATATTTAAAACATACCTTTATGCTTTTCATGTTGTGCAAATGCGACAATTTCATACGAGGAAGTGTGGACTACTGCCCCCTCAAGTGATGTGACTCGTTCATGCAATACATGGAGTGTATAAGGAATGAAATTAATGAACATATGTGACATATATAACATATATATTATACTATAATTATAATATATATATATCTCAATTATTTTTAATTCCATTAATATGTCAAAGAAATGAAAGTATTGTTCATGTGTACGTACGGCCTACCGTCTCCATGAACGGTGCATTTCATTTATTTTTATCTCCAAATGTTATGGAATAGTATAAAATCAATATTTACTGGATATATATGATATTTATATCATTAATACTATTCTTGAGATTATTTACTTATAACTAAATGGACAATCATTTTCAAACATGTTCATTTTTGACTCATGTACAAAACATCGACAAAAACGTCTAATATGAACTCACATTATTTACCAATTATTATAACATTATAATATGTGATATGAACTGAATAATAATATTCAAAGGAGGACCTTAAGAAATTATAAATTTACCAGAGTTTATTATTCAGGAATATAAAGATACGAACAAGGCAAGTTGGACATGAGGTAAGGGATCTTACCTCTCTCTCTATTTTAAAGTACTCTTTTTATGTAACTTACTTTAAGATCCTATTTATTATGTTGGGGGATGTTATTATATATTAATCATGATGTAAATTTATGTTAATATGATGAGAGACCCTATTTTATCTCATCAATCCATTTTGGATGTTTTATGTGGCGCCGTTAGGCTGCCGAAGTTTCATAAGGGGATTTTCATCTCACTTTCTATTCCCGTGAGATTCATGCTACATTGGCCACTATTTCCATTTGTGTGGTGTATGAACTGCCCATTATTTTTCTATTTGTATTATATAATCTCATTTATGGGTAGTTACATCTTCATTGTATGACCCTTCTTTCATGCGGTGTACGTTTCGAAAGTTCCCCAAATCGGTAAGGGAACCCTTCACACTCCTCTTTTAAAAATACTTATTTTATTATATCTTTAAATTTACATCTTTTTTTGTTGGGATATGTTCTTATATATAATTATTGATATCAATTTTATTTCCACGTGATGAGATACCATTTTCTCTCTCATCAACTAATTTTATGAATTTTAAAGTGACGTCGTTAGGCTGTCGAATTTTACCAAAGGAACTTTTTAACCCAATTTTGATTTCTTTAGGTTCAACATGTAGTTATTGAATATGTCATCCTTGGAATATGTGTGAATGACCTTTGATTGTTTTACACTTAATATCCACTTATATTGGGTGTATTAATATTTGTCACACGTAATTTTGAGATTGATTTATCCTTAATTTAAGGATACCTTCTTTATATGGGATTTCATCTCATTTTACATTTCTATTGAGACTTCATTGTTGTTATTCACCAATTAACTCTTATATGGTGTATATATTGTCCTTTGTAATATTATATCATGAATCCATTTATTCAAATGATATTATAATGTTCTTATTAAATGTTATTCTTCAATTATTGTATTCAAGTGCCTCTAATTTTTGTAAAAACCCTTTTACTAAAATACCGCTTTAAACGTTTTAATGATTTTTTCTTATTAATATCCATGTTTTCAAAATGGTTTTAAGGATTTATTTATATGGATATTAATAGTTTAAAATGTTAATAGCTTCAAGGTGGTATGGGAAACCTTGATTCAAAAATCTCTTTTTTGAATGTTTTAAATGGGTTTGAAAATGGTTTTTTTAATGGATTCATTATTTCAATATCTTAAACTTTTATAATGTTATTGCAATGTGGGAATGTTATCTTTCCATTATTCTTAAGTTATGTGCTATGATTATGTTTTTTTTGGGCATTATTTATGAAAACGGGTGGTTCTGTGATAAACTAAGGGCGGGTGGGCCCGATATAGATCTCCAATTAATTGGGTAACGCGAAGGGGTTAAACACTAAGTTTTATCTGAAGATATTTAGGGAATATTCTGTGATGGGTATTCCAAACATAACCATAAGGGTTACTCCCTACGTAGGAATGTTATGAATGCCTCATATTACCTTTATGCCCTATTATTTCTATTTAGTTATGCATAAATATTATGATTTCATGAGCAATGTTAAATTGCTTATCTTTTATGAGTTATGTATTGTAACACCCCAAGCTTCTACGGTACGTTTCCCTTTGAATAATTTAATAGCGTGTGTTGTACGCAACATCAAGTTCTAACACACACCACAACCAATCAAACTAGCCATTATGAATAGTAATACATAATTTTTGAAATTATATATATTTTATATTTCAAAATGGACATCATTTTTGGATTCAGAATATCGAAATTATCCTATGTTTAATTTTTTGTTTTTTTCTGAGAACTTCCAATTTTTATGAATAGTGAAAAATACTTAAACACATCTTTTCTTAATCAAAATAATTTATAGTGATAAATTATATTTTTCAATGGTTTTATAGTATAATTATAATATATTTTT
The DNA here is from genome assembly GCA_963277665.1 of Viscum album. Classification (NCBI taxonomy): domain Eukaryota; kingdom Viridiplantae; phylum Streptophyta; class Magnoliopsida; order Santalales; family Viscaceae; genus Viscum; species Viscum album. Next base: position 1,489,428,295 of record OY728129.1, read on the forward strand.
ACCATTTTATCCAATGGAGTTCATTATAATTAATTTCACCTTGAAATTGGACATAAACAATTCTCAATCTTTTGATATATATTGTTTCTTAAAAACACGCTATTTATTGTGACAGCGAGAATTAATTATAAAATTAATTAATGAAACTTTTATGTTTGGAATTATTTAAAATAGACATCATTTTTGAATTCGGAATATCAATTATAGCTTAGGGTGAAATTTTGGCATTGTTATGAAAAACATCAATTTTTGATGAATAGTGAAACTACTAAGTGGTAGTTAAAAAACAGAATTATTCATAAAACTTAATTTTACCGCTTCTGCGATTGGAAATTCTAAAATCCGAGAGACACGGTTAATATCAAGGAGTAAAATGTGGTTCAATGAGATGAAAATAATTTTTGGCGAATAGTAACTTTTTACTTTTATTTACCACGGTTAAAAGTAAATAGGGTAATTAAGGGTAAAAATTATATTAATATTACCGTAACACATATCAAAATTCTATTGGAGAAGTTTATCTCGACCAAAAACAACCTTAGGAATAAAATATTTTCATTTAGTTCCAATTGGATTAGATTAGCAAATTTATTATTTTTTAATTCAATGAAGAGTAAAAAGAGTTAAAATCAATGTTTATTTAATAAAATATTTTTCATATAGGGTTATACATGAGATAAATTCGATTGTAAATATTAATTAGAAATATAAAAGGATTTCCTACCTATTGATATTTTATTTATAATTTTTAGATATTAAATATTTTAATTTATTTATGACACAATGATGATGGAGTAATTACCATAATAGTGAAAAATTAAAATAATTGAAATTATAAATACCCAAATAAATATAATTTGAGACTTTTAATAAATTAAACTAATTTTTTAGGATAATATGACATATTATGATTGATTAAATCGACTTTTTTCGAAGTAATCATTCTGTTATGATTTTTACAAAAATAAATTATTGAATAGTGCCAAAATTGACATAAAAGAGTTTTTTAAAAACAAATATTATATTATTAATTGATATTAAATTCATAAAAATATAAGGATTGTCCAAGAGGCTTATATAATGATAGGTGTATCATTAATGGACCACTTGGGGGTTTCTTGGATGTATATAGTACGTTTATTAACCATATAATAAAAAAATACAAAGAGACATTGTAAAAGTGAAACTAATTAACCAAGAGTTAATACTTAATAATAAGGTTAATATAGTAAAACAAACCTGTCTAAATTATATTGGTTGAGTGGTTCTCTACCTATCCCTACCTAAACCTTTAAATAATATACTTTGGAGCCATTAGAAACCGAATATGAATTTATTATAAAATAATATTTCTAGCTTTTCCAAAGGTGCCCTTCACCCCTCTTATAAAAGGGCACTCTACCTTTCATTAACTCACACCTTAAAAGCCTTCTGGATTAGCCAAAATCTGCCCAAATACTCTCTCAACTTCCCTAAATTCATCCTATAAGCCTTCCTTTATTCATAAAGCCAACCTAAGATCCCTTTAGATCAAATCAAAATGAAGACCCCGAAAAAGAAGTAAAGATTTCACCACCCTTTTCCGAGTTCCTTTCTTCTTCCACTTATTCCTTCATTGTTATTACCATTCTAAAATAATAACTCTAATATATTATATATACTGTGATGTTATTATAGATATGGAACAACCATATTCAGTATTCTATCCATCCTTTGAATAACATGTCACCATACGTGGGTACGTACGGCTTACCGTCTCCACGTCGTGGTGTATTTGTTATTCAATAAATTATTATTTTCATGGGTATAATAATGATGTGTAACTCATGTAAATAATAAATATAACATGATAATGATTCTTTATATATGTTATACCATCCAATTATATAATATTTTAATATCAAAAGAATGATATTGTCACTCGTGCGTACGTACAGAATACCGTCTCCACGAACGCGATAAAATTCATTCTCCATTGTATCCATTAAAGTATTATTCTCATTTGATGATTAATAATATTATCTAAGGACTTGATATAATTTTGGTTATGATTAAGATACAACCTATACATGACAAACACAGCTTACGTAACAAAACATATAAAATAAAACGAGTATGTTAACACCCGAAACAACGATAATACTAAGATATTATTAACAAATCAATGTTAAAAGATCATATATGATATCATATTCTTGTATAATTTAATAACAATTATTTCACCATTATACATGAGGTTAACCTACCCCAATCAAGGAAAAGTACAAGTTAAGGGATATTTCACAATCACTTCATTATCCGAGGTTGCTTATACGTAATAATCTATTGGGATTTCTTTATCATCCACATCTATGTTTCTTAAAAATGTATTTCAAAACATTTTTACTATTTAAAATAATATGAGTTAAAGTCATTTATACCCTTGTTTGACTTTTTATAAGAGGTTTATAAAGGAATCTTTCTGTCATTTTCCTAACAAGGTGGTTTTAACCTTTTCGACAAAATTAAGGTAAGAATGTTTTTTTAACTTATACGGTGGGTGCGGATATTTTCCACCGTTATAAAATCTTCGAAGATTCTCTTACATGCTTATAAAAAAAATTTCAGAGTAAATGTTTTATTTTATAATTATGTGACTTTTAAATGAATTCAAAAAAAAGGATATTTCTCTCAAATAGTTTTGATTTCATCTATGTCAACATCCTTTGGTGGATTTTAAGCTTATTTTAAGTTGATATAAAACATCCATATTCTATTGAAGGTTTTTTGATTTGTTTGACTGTGGATGTATTATTTTTATACCATTCACGGTTTATGGAGAATGTATTGACATTTCGTATGCTAGTTTTAATACGGATGTTTATTTTATGTTTAAACCTGTTCATATGAGGAATGCATTGGAATTAATATATGACGGGTAGAGCCCTCTATAGATCCTAGATGCATCAGTAGGTCTCATTAGACAAACTAGTTTCTTGGAACAAGGCCTTGGAAAAATCTTATTTGTAGTCTTGACACGAGGGCTTGGCTATGTGGTTATGATAGTCTGGCATTATGCATTCCATCATTATGAAAGTGGTTATTGATATTGCATGTGATTATTCGATTAGTAGAATATCCATGTGAATAATTAAATGGAATTATTGCATTTTATTTTTTCCATACTATGTTGAAGTTCAAATTTAAAAGAAATTTTTTTAGTTATACACTGCCTTAAATGTTTATTCTTATTTTGAAAGTTTCTGCTATATTGTTATTCTTACTGGGCATTTGAGCTCACCCCTTTTCTATGTTTTATTTTTTCCAGGATGTGAAGAAGTAATTTATGAATGACCTGTAGGGGTAGTATGTGGGGATATGAGTGTGGACTATGAAAAAAAGATGTTTTTGTATTTTTCATTTTTATGATGTAATGTAAGACTTATGAATATATCTAGTGATTCCAAGGCCACTAAACCAATCGGTATTTTGAGATTTGATCTTTCTTGTGATCATGCCAATGTTATGTAATAATGCACCAAATCTGGGTAACTGGGGTCAGGGCGTTACAATTGGTATCAGAGGAAGTTTAGTACAAACCTTGGAAGCTAGATTTAGATAAACTCTGATTAGAGCACATATACCTAAGATGAAATTTGAGGATTAGTATAGAAGAACATCCTAGAATTTTGGTATTGTAGAGATTTTGTGAGTTTTCCGAGCAATACATCCATGTCTAGATATGAGCAGGTAGAGGCGGCTCTGGCACAGATGTACCTAGGGGTAAAACCAAAAAACACTGATTTGAGATAGACTCGAACGGGAACTGGTGCATGACAACGGGCCTTGCTGCACTCTTGGTTACGACACTCCCGGGGGATATGCTTAGGACAACTCTCATTTTCTTTACAAATCATTATGAAAGGTTTATGATTATATACTTCCTCAAAGAAATTTTTTTTTATGATTATGGATTATATCCAAAAATATTTCAATTTATGTTATGTGTTTTATTAGTATGGAATTATGTATTTTGATTCATAAACAGATCTAGTTTATGCCATTGTATAGAAATGGCGCCTAGTGGAAGAAAAGGAAACCATATCAATGAACACACTCCATGTAGGGATTTCCCTCATTCTCAAGATAATTATAGTGGAGCTTGTGATGAAAATGGTGCCGATCAGCTAATCACCATACTGGGACAACTCACTCAGGATATGAATAATAACCTTACCCGTATGGAGAACCCTGATCCACAGCATGGAGGATCAATGTTAGATCGCTTCATGAGGAAGAAACCACCAACATTCAATGGGTGTACAAATCCATTAGTTTCTGAGCAATGGATAAGTTCTCTAGAGAAAATATTTCAGGCTTTGTGGAGTATTGAGAGGGAAAAAGTTATCATGGCAGTTTACTGCCTCACTGAAGATGATGATCAATGGTGGTCATTGATTCAAAAAATGAAGGAAGATGATGAAGTATAAAATATGGAATGGAGAGAGTTCAATGATCTATTTTTAGAAAAAAAATTCCTCGTGACCATCGAGCAGATATGGAAAGGAAATTTCTGAGTCTGAGACAAAAGGAGGATGATAATGTTGCAAAGTATGAGGCTAACATTACAAGGTTAGCAGGGTATGCTGGAGATTATATATGTTACCCAAGAAGTAAGATTGATCGTTTCTTTGATGGGTTAAAACCATTTCTCTGTTGAGCATTAGTCTCACAATCCTTTCCGTCGTACGAAGACATTGTCTCATGTGCTATCAAAACAGAAAAGGAATTCTCTAAGTCTTATGACTATAAAGCAAAGAAAGAGAATAAGATATCTTCTGATCAATCTGGGAATGGAAATAAGGGGAAGAAGGGAATGGTTGAATTTCCATCCTATGGTAATTGTGGGAAGAAACACCCCGGTACTTGCTTGAAGGGAATGGGTGTCTGTTACATGTGTGGTGGAAAAGGCCTCCAAGCTCGTGAATGAAAAGGGATGAAGGAAGCTACCAATGTTCAATGCTACAATTGCAGGGAGTTGGGACATTCTGAAAATGAATGTCCTAAGCGTTAGGGGAACTTACCTAAAAAAAGGCCAAGGGATCAAGGCTAAGCTTATTCTCTCACTACTGCTGAGGTAGAATCTCCGAAAGACATGGTGGTAGGTAATTTAATGGTTTCCTCGAGTTTAGAAAATGAATTATTTTATTTTGGATAATCACATTGTTTCATATCTTCCCAGTTTGCTAAGAAAATTAGATATTTCCAATTTTATTTAACAAGGGAGATGTCAGTTAAAACTCCTAAGGGAAGTATCATTGCAACAAATTTTTGTGAATCGGTCCTCATTAGAGCACATAAATGTTCTTTATCTGATGATCTCATTGTCATACCTATGATTGAGTCTGATATAATCCTCGGTATGGATTGGATTTTGGACTATGATGTGAAGATTTATTGTAAGAAGAATGAGGTTACGATTTTTGATGATGACGATAAGGAACACATTATCTTTAGAGCAGAATTATCACCACCTAATTCTTATCTAGATCCACCCCCAGTAGCTCAACTAAATTAAATTATTGGGTAGGAAGATAAATAAATGTTTTTGGGTGAGGAAAGGAATGTTCAAATAGAGGATGTACCTATTGTGAAATAATATGTAGATGTGTTTCCAGAAGATTTACCCGGACATCCTCCAGAACGAGAAGTTGAGTTTTCCATTGATTTAATTCCTGGATCATGGCCTATATCAAAGAACCCTTATAGAATGGCCACTGTAGAATTAGTTGAACTAAAGAAACAACTAGAGTAATTGAGTAATAAGGGATTTATTTGCCCTATTGTTTCACCTTGGGGAGCCCCTGTTCTTTTTGTTAAAAAGAAAGATGGATCTATGAGGTTATGTATCGACTATAGTGAGATCAATGCCATAACAATAAAGAACAAGTATCCCATACCTCGCATTGATGATTTATTTGACCAACTGCATGGAGCTCAATACTTTTCAAAGATTGACCTTCGATCTAGATACCATCAGTTGTGTGTAAAGAAGGAAGACATTCCGAAGATATCATTTCGAACCAGGTATGGGCATTGCGAGTTTACTGTAATGCCTTTTGGATTGACTAATACACCTTCTGAATTCATGGATCTGATGAATAGAGTTTTCAAGGAATATCTCAATGACCTTTTGGTGGTATTAATTGATGATATCTTGTTATACTCTAAAAGCTACGAGGATCATGAAAGTAACTTGCGCATTATCCTGAAGACTCTGAGAAGACATGAATTATATGAGAAGTTTAGTAAGTGTGAATTATGGCTTCATGAGATTTATTTTCTTGGCCATATTGTCTCGAAAGATGTAATCTATGTTGATCCTTATAAGAACACGACAATCCATGAATGTCCATCACCAACGAGTATAACTGAGGTACGAATTTTTATTGGTTTGGCAGGTTATTATCGACGTTTCGTCCAGAATTTTGACCGATTGGAAAACCCATTAACGAAGCTCACACGTAAAGGGGTTAAATTTGTTTGGACAAAAGAGTGTGAAGAATCTTTCGAAGAACTGATGATAAGATTAGTCAATGATCCTATATTGACTCTACCATCGGGGAATGATGGGTTCATTATTTATAGTGATGCCTCGAAGAAAGGACTTGGTTGTGTCCTTGTGCAGAATGATAGGGTTATTGCCAATGCATCATGACAGTTGAAAATTCATGAGAAAAACTGTCCTACTCATGATCTTGAGTTAGCATCTATGATCTTTTCTTTAAAGGTATATAGGCACTACCTCTATGGTGAAAAATGTGAGATTTATACTGATCACAAGAGTTTGAAGTATATTTTCTCACAAAAATAACTCAACATGAGGCAAAGGAGATGGCTTTAATTACTCAAGGATTATGATTGTACGATACACTACCACCAGGGGAAAGAAAACAAGGTGGAATATGCTTTGAGCAGAAAATATCATGGATTTTTGAACAATATGAGAATTAAAAGGGATCCAATTTTCATGGATCTAGTGAAGATGGACATGGGAATAACCAGGGAAGGTAAAACAACAATTATTTTTCAAATGGTTTCCAAACCATCTTTACTAGTAAGGATTAAGAGTTCTAAGACCGATAATGAAGAATTTCAAAAGAAGATTAAAGCTGTGAAAGATGGGAGATTGAGAGACTTTTTGTATGAAGAAGGAATTTTGAAATTCGGGGAGAGGCTTTGTGTTCCCGATATACATGATCAAAAAAGGGAATTGTCGGATGATGATCATAGTTCCAATTTCTCTATACACCATGGGAGCACCAAAATGTATAGATATTTGAAGGAACATTTTTGTTGGGACAACATGACGAGGGAGATTGCTGATTTTGTGTCAAGATGTATGGTTTGTCAACATGTGAAAGCTGGAAGGAAACAGCTTGGAGGATTCATGCAACCTCTTCCCATACCGGAGTGGAAATGGCACAATATTACGATGGACTTTGTCATGGGGCTACCAAAGACTCCTAGAAGGAACGATGCAATATGGGTCATTGTTGATTGTCTTACCAAGTCAGCACATTTTCTTGCTATAAGAGAAGATATACCACTGAAACGTCTAGAAAGACTATATATTGATGATGTTGTGAGACTTCATGGAGTACCCCTATCGATTGTTTCTGATCGTGATCCCCGTTTTACTTCAAGATTCTGAAAAAGTCTTCAGAAATCCCTGGATACTGAAATTCATTTGAGCACTTCCTACCACAATCAAATAGATTGACAATCAGAATGAACTATTCAAACCTTAGAAGACATTTTGAGATCTTACACTCTTGACTTTCAGGGTATGTGGGATCAATATTTACCTCTGGTAGAATTTTCCTATAAATATAGCTTCCATTAGAGTATTCAGATGGAACCATATGAAGCGTTATACAGAAAGAGATGTCATATACCAACCTGTTGGGATGACGTTGGTGAAAGAAAACTTGTAGGCCCAGAACTGGTGGAGAAAACGATGGAAAAGGTGAAGTTAATCCAAAATCACATCAAAGCAGCTCAAAGTAGGCAGAAGAGCTATGCTGATAATCGAAGGAAGGATTTGTAATTTCAAGTTGGTGATCACGTTTTCCGTATGGTATCTCCATGGAAGGGAGTCATATGTTTTGTTAAGAAAGATAAATTGAGTCCCAGGTACATCGGACCTTTCGAAATTCTAGAACGAATTGGGGTGGTAGCATACCGATTGGCAATGCCGCCAAGTCTCTCCAAAGTTCATGATGTGTTCCATGTATCTATATTGAGGAAATACATGCCTGAACCAACGCATGTACTCACCTATGAGGAATTAGAACTGGAACCCGATCTATCTTATTGCGAAGAGCCCGTCAAGATTTTGAGACAAGAGAACAAGTACTGAGAAACCGGACAACGTGTCTAGTAAAAGTCTTGTGGAGAAACCATAAGATGGAATAGGCAACGTGGGAACCCGAGAAACTTATGATAAAGAACCACCCAAGTCTTTTCATGCGGTAGTATTCTAGAAATTTTGAGGACGAAATTATTTGAAGGAGGGGAGAATGTAACACCCCAAGCTTCTACGCTACGTTTCCCTTTGAATAATTTAATAGCGTGTGTTGTATGCAACATCGAGTTCTAACACACACCACAACCGATCAAACTAGCCGTTATGAATAGTAATACCTACTTTTTGAAATTATATGTATTTTATATTTCAAAATGGGCTTCATTTTTGGATTCAGAATATCGAAATTATCCTAAGTTGAATTTTTGGTATTCTTCTGAGAACTTCAAATTTTTATGAATTGTGAAAAATACATAAAACAACATTTTTTAATAAAAATAATTTATAGTGATAAATTATATTATTTATTGGTTTTAAAGTATAATTAGAATATATTTTTATCATTTTATCCAATGGTGTGCATTATAATTAATTTCACTTTGAAATTGGACATAAACAATTGTCAATCTTTTGATATATATTGTTTCTTAAAAACACGCTATTTGTTGCGACAGCGGGAATTAATTATAAAATTAATTAATGAAACATTAATGCTTGTAATTTTTTAAAATAGACATCATTTTTGAATTCTGAATATCAATTATAGCTTAGGGTGAAATTTTGACATTGTTCTGAAAAAATTCAATTTTTGATGAATAGTGAAACTTCTGAGTGGTAGTTAAAAATATGATTTTTTCATAAAACATAATTTTACCGCTTCTGTGATTGGAATTTCGAAAATCAGAGAGACACGGTTAATATCAAGGAGTAAAATTTGTTTCAACAAGATGAAAATAATTATTGGTGAATAGTAACTTTTTACTTTTATTTACCACGGTTAAAAGTAAATTTGGTAATTAAGGGAAAAAATAATATTAATATTACCCTAACACATGTCCTAATTCTATTGGACAAGTGTATCTCGACTAAAAGCAACCTTAGGAATAAAATATTATCATTTATGTCCACTTGGATTAGATTAGGACATTTATTATTATTTAATTCAAAGAAGAGTTAAAAGAGTTAAAATCAATGTTTATTTACTAAAACATTTTTATTATAGGGTTATACATAAGATAAATTTGATTGTAAATATTCATTAGAAATATAAAAATATTTCCAAACTAATGATATTTTATTTATAATTTTTAGATATTAAATAATTTAATTTATTTATGACACAATTATGATGTAGTAATTACCATAATGGTGAATAATTAAAATAATTTATATTATAAATACCAAAATAAATATAATTTGATAATTTTAATGAATTACACTAATTTTATAGGATAATATGACATATTATGATTGATTTAATTGACTTTTTCTAAGTAATAATTCTGTTATGAATTTAAAAAAAAATCAATTATTGAACAGTGTAAAAATTGACATAAAAGAGTTTTCTAAAAACAAATCTTCTATTATTAATTGATATTAAATTCCTAAAAATCTAAGGTTTGGCCAAGAGACTTATATCATGATAGGTGATTCATTAATGGACCACTTGGGGGTCTCATGGATGTATATAGTATGTTTATTAACCATATAATATAAAAATACAAATAGAAATTTTAAAAGTGAAACTAATTAACTAAAAGTTGATTCTTAATGACAAGGTTTATATAATAACCCAAACCTGTCTAAATTCTATTGGTTGAGTGGTTTTAGACCTATCCCCACCTTAACCTTTAAATAATTTACTTTGGAGCCATTAGAAACCGAATATGAATTTATTATAAAAGAATATTTCTAGCTTTTCCAAAGGTACCCCTCACCCCTCTTATAAAAGGGCACACTCCCTTATCATTAACTCACACCATCAAAGCCTTTTGCCTTGGCCAAAATCTTCTCAAATACTGTCTAAACTTCCCTAAATTCATCCTAGTGGCCTTCCATTAGTCAGAAAGCCAGCCTATGAGCCCCTTTTATCAAATCAAAAGGAAGAACCCGAAGAAGAGGTAATGATTTCACGACCCTTTTCCAAGTTCCTTTCTTCTTCCACTTCTTCCTTCTTTGTTATTTCCATTATAAAATAATAACTCCAGTATCATATATATACTGGGATGTTATTATAAATATGGTACAACCATATTCAGTATTATATCCATCCTTTGAATAACATGTCACCATACGTGCGTACGTACGGCTTACCGTCTCCACGTCGTGGTGTAATTGTTATTCAATAAATTATTATTTGGATGGGTATAATAATGATGTCAAACTCATGTAAATAATATATATAACATAATAATTTTGTTGTATATATGTTATACCGTCCAAAATTATCTTTTTTTAATATCAAAAGAATGATATTGTCGCTCGTGCGTACGTACGGACTACCGTCTCCACGAACGCGATAAGATTCATTCTCCATTGTATCCATTCAAGTATAATTCGCATTTTATGATTAATAATAGTATCTGAGGACTTGATATCATTCTGGATATGATTAAGATACAACCTATCCATGACAAACACAGCTTATGTAACAAAACATATAAAAGAAAATGAGTAAGTTAACACCTGAAACAACGATAATACTAAGATATTATTAACAAATCAATGTTAAAAGATCATATATGATATCATATTATTGTATAATTTAATAACCATTATTTCTCCATTATACACGATTTTAACCTACCCCAACCAAGGAAAAGTACAAGGTAAGGGTTATTTCACAATCTCTTAATTATCCGATGTTGTTTATACGTAATAATCGACTGGGATCTCTTTATCATCCACATACATGTTTCTTAAAAATGTATTTCAAAACATTTTTACTATTTACACGAATATGGGTTAAAGTAATTTATACCCTTGTTTGACTTTTTATAAGTGGTTTATAAAGGAATCTTTCCGTCGTTTTCCAAACAAGGTGTTTTTAACATTTTCGAAAAAATTAAGGTAAGAATGTTTTTTTAACTTATACGGCGGGTGCGGCTATTTTCCACCGTTATAAAATCTTCGAAAATTCCCTTACAAGCTTATAAGAAAATTTTAAAAGTAAATTTTTTATTTTATAATTATGTGACTTTTAAATTAATTCAAAAAAATGATATTTCTCTCAAATAGTTTTGATTTCATCTATGTCAACATCCTTAGATGGATTTTAAGCTTATTTTCAGTTCATACAAAACTTCCATATTATATTGAAGGTTTTGTGATTTGTTTGACTGTGTATGTGTTAGTTTTATATTCTTCATGGTTTATGGAGAAATTATTGACATTTCATATTCTAGTTTTAATACGAATTTTTATTTTATGTTTAAACTTGTTCATATGAGGAATGCATTGGACTTAATATGTGACGGGTGGAGCCCGCTATAGCTCCTCGATGTATCGGTAGGTCTCATGAGACAAACTAGGGTCTTGGAACAAGGCCTTGGCAAAATCTTATTTGTATTCTTGGCACGAGGCCTTGGCTATGTGTTTATGGTAGTATGGAATTATGCATTCCATCATTATGAAGGTGGTTATTAATATTGCATGTGATTATTTGATTAGTATAATATTCATGTGAATAAGTAAATGGCATTATTTCATTTTATTTTTTCCATACTATGTTGAGGTTCAAATTTAAAAGGCTTTTTTTAGTTATACACTGCCTTAAATTTTTATTATTATTTATGAATGTTTCTGCTATATTGTTATCCTTACAGGGCATTTGAGCTCACCCCTTTACTATGTTTTATTTTTCCCAGGATGTGAAGAAGTAATTTATGAATGACCTGTAGGGATTGTTTGTGGGGATATGAGTGTTGACTATAAAGAAAAGATTTTGTTGTAGTTTTCATTTTTATGATGTAAGGTAAGACTTAATAATATATCTAGTGTTTCCAAGGCTACTAAACCAATTGGTCTTTCGATATTTGATCTTTCTTGTGATCATTCCAATGTTATGTAATAATGAACTGACTCTGGTAAACTAGGGTTGGGGCATTACAAGTATGATTTCATTGATTCTATGTATACATGGATTGATGTTTTCTTTCCGTACTGTTATAACCCTTACTGAGATTTTTATGCCCATCCCAAGTTTTTGAAATGTGTTTACATGAAATAAAGTTGAATAGGGTCAAGGATGGTATCAAGGAAATGTCAGGATGTCTAAAACAAGGAACTATACATGACTCTTTTTTTCAAGAGTTTTTTTTTAAAAAAAATGGAAGTTGAGTAGATGTGTCTACTTTGTAATCATTGAGATGTAATAGTTATGTCCTAATTCTACAAAACTCTAAACCTAAAAAGATCCTCAATGTGAATGATTCATTTAATTTAATAATAAGTAATGTTTAAGGTCGGGTCCTTACAGTTGGTATCAAAGGATGTTTTAGATAACTTTAGAGGTTAGATTGATAAGTGACAAGTGGTGTATAACCACACTGGTTATTATATTAGATAGAGTCATTGTTATTTTTTACAGTTAAAATGAGTTTGAGGTAACTTGGATAAGTATATCTTAGTGTTTATCTTCCTCTTTAGTACATAGTGATTTTGTTGATATACTCACACTGAAATTTCTGGTTTTAGTAAATGGATGGATCTAGCCGGCACAAAAGTGACAATGGGTTTGAAGGAATCTATGTGGTTCTTTGATTAAGAGACTGGATGAAATGGGGGATTCAATGAGAAATATCGTGGTTATTCTACACCAACTATCATGAGTCATGATCAACCACTTGAAACTTGGTGAGTTCTCTAATAAATCATGTACGAGAGAACCAAATCGACATGGAAGTTCAGTTAATAATTATAAAGGTAACCATTAGGGTTTATATGATCCTTACTTTTGAGGTAATTATGGGTCACTATACGTTATGATGGAATATGAACGACATGAGATAAAATTGATGTTAAATTATATTATGGTTATTTTTGAAGATTTTATCTCATTTTGGGGAATTTTTTAAGAATTAAATAGTTTTGGAAGAAAGACAACACACAGACCATGTGGCAACCCGTCGCGTCGGACAAAGCTGCGGGAATCGAACCCACAACCGAAGTGCGACAGGTATTTACCGCCTACCACTGGACAACATGAAGTCCCTGGTTATTTTGACTAATTATTATTTTAGTTATATTATTTTATGAATAAAGAGTAATTTGATTTTGGGTAATCTATGGAAATTATTAACCTATCATGGAGGATAGGTGATTTGGTTAATTACTTTTAAGTATGAGACTTTAAGAGCAACTGATGTTATTTGGAGATAAATGCTAATTTGTACCTTGGGAGACTATGTGATTAAATACATAAAATATTTGGGTTTTAATCTTAGTTGGGTTTACTTTGAAAATTTTAATGGACTAATTGTTTATTGAATGTAATTTTTTGAACTTTGGGTTTTGTTTGACAAATTTTGGAGATTAGGAGTAGTTTTTCTTTTTGTAAAAAAAATATCCTTTTTGGGTATTATCTGATCACGTACTAAATTTTTGGTTTGGTTTTGGTTGATATCTAATGACATGGGAAATATATAGTTCTGTTTTTTGGATTAGGTGATTCTCAATAATATGATTATAGTACTCTTAATGCGAACAATTCTTCCTAAATACTCACCTTTTGGAGAAAATATGAGTTTGATTAAGGAATCTAGTAAAACTTGAAAGTCTACGTGAAAAGTAAGTATTTTTCATTATGACTTAGTTATGCTCAAAAATAAATTCCTCAATTAAGAGTAACTTAAAACAAAATTTTTTTCTGTTAACTTTTCCTACTGGGGAATCTAATACCGTTTAACCCATCACAATTTTGTGATTTTATGGTTGTTAAGTTTCTCCTAGACATGTTTACTATCACTCTCCATTAGAACATGACCTTTTTTTCCTCCATATATATATATTCATACTTGGAATCCTAGTATGGGTTAACTAGGGTGACCTTTGTACTTCTCTCCCATTCTTTTAAAGTGATAGTTTTATTGACTCTTGTTCCGATGTGGGACTTTCAATGAAGTTTCCAAGCCTAATTTTGAAATTGCGAGGACATAATTCCCAAAAGGGGGGAAAGATGTAACATCCCAGGTAAATAAATAATATTAAATTCTAATGTTTATCAATATTTTTGAATAAAATGTTAATACTACTTTAAAGGGAATGTTATACTAGATGGCGTACCCAATACGCAACAACGAGTTTCTTTGAAATCTTACGTTGCACACTAATAATATAATAACATTATAATAGTTAATGCCTAGCCGTTGTAATGGAGGGAATGAACAGAAATAACTAATAAATTATTACATATGTTTGTCGAATATTTTTACATTTATCCAATAAATGTTATAGGCTTAAAATCCAAATGAATCTAATTTTAAGAATAAATACTGTAATATTTTTAAAAGATTGTTTTACCGCCTTTTGATGGAGAACCTTTTTTAAATCTAAATTTTGACAATTTTATAAGATCTATTTGTCAAAATAAACATATTCTTTATGATTGGGATATTGAAATTTACTTTGGTTAAATTTTTGGTATGTTCCTAACAATGTTCATTATTTTTAACGAATTGTGAAAAATATTGCATTTTACATCAAAACTACTTTTTCATATAATTTAAATATATGGATAGATTATCTTTTTATTTGGTTTTATAGTTTAATTATAATATATTTTTAAAATTTAATTCAATGGGGGTCATTATAATTAATTTCACTTTGAGAATGGACATAAACAAGTTCTAAACATTTCATAGATATTGCTTCCAAAAAACCCGCTATTTGTTTTAAAAGCGAGAATTAACTATATGATTAATTTATGAAAATTATATTTTCTGAATTTGGTAAAATTGATATCATGTATGAATTTGAAATATCTAATATATCTTAGGGTTAATTTTTTGTATTTTTTCTGATAATGCTTTTTTTAATTATAGTCAAAAATACAGTTTATAATTCAAAACTTCGTTTTCATCCAATTAATTTATATATTTAGATTTTCATTTTAATTGTTTTTAAATTATAATTGAATTATTATTTTATCACTTAATACAATTTTGGTCATTGTAAGTAATTTCACTTTTCAATTTTATGTAAAAACAAGTCAATCTTTTGATAAATTTTACTTCTTAAAAACCCGTCTTTTATTTTGACTACGGGATTTACATTAAAATTAATTACTACAATTTAGGTGTTTTGAATTTCATGAAATGGATTCCATATTTGGAATCAAAAGGTACAAATTATATAATTAATACTCATTTATTGGACATTATGAGTAGTAACGACGGTAATTATCTTTAATTATTGTGTTTAATTAGTAATCAGGTAATTAAGGGTAAGAAAATAATATAATAAAAATATCAAATTAACCCAACATGTGTTCTCATGCTATTGGTTGTGTCATGGAGAACAATAGGATTACTTGTGACAACCTTGGGACCCCATGGAATCACTTTAGTGTGATAGTGACCTTTTACCATGTTTTTTAAAAAAAAGGAAAATGTAACCAAAGTATGTAACTCATAAGTAAAATAATTTTACTATTGTCTAAATAAATTATATCTTTGACTATAAATAGTCATTGTAAATATAAAATGATTTCGTACATCATGATATTTTTTTATAATTTTTAGACATTAAATAAATTATTTTATTTATGACACCGTGATGATGCAGTGATTACCTCATAAATGAATGATTTAAAAAAATGAGAAGATTGTGTGAAATCTAAGTCTTACACTTGTCACAAACCTATTGGATGGGTGTATTTCGAAACCTTATCACCTTGGCCTCGAAATACATCCTTTTGGGACCTTTAAAATCTGAAAAGCATTTTATAATAATGTAATATTTTATAACATTCCAAGAGTGCCCCTCCTCTTCTCTTAAAAAAGGCCCCCACATCTACCACATTACCCACACCTATAAAGCCTTTGTCTCGGCAAACCCCTGCCCATTTAATCTCTCCAAATCCCTCTCTTCATCATTTCATCCTCACATTTGGCAGAATTCTCTTCAAGAAACCCTTTTGGTTCAAACCAAGTGGAGTTACCCGATTTAAAGGTAATGTCTTCACTTGTGTTCTTTTGACTTATTTTTTGCTTCTAAAAACCCTAAAATCTTTTTAATACTTTATTTTGTAACAACACCAGTATCTTAAATATGCTAGGATGTTGTTATGTGAAGGATTCTATATACACTTACACACACCTCCGTCTAATGGTTAAAGAATATATTGTTTCTATGGATAGTGAATCACTGCCTCGCGAAACGATGATTGTTGAATCTTCTCTTAACACATTTCATGGTGGCCATTATGATGTAACTGTATTTTATATACGATATATATGGTATTTATGTTTTCCATATTCTTCTATATTTTATATTTAAAACATACCTTTATTCTTTTCATGTTGTGCAAATGCGATAATTTCATAAGGAAGTGTGGACTACCACCCCCGCGAGTGATGTGACTCGTTCATGCAATACATGGAGTGTATAAGGAATGAAATTAATGAACATATGTGACCTATAAAACATATATATTATACTGGAATTATAATATATATATCTCTCAATTATTTTTAATTCCATTAATATGTCAAATAAATTAAAGTAGCGTTCATGCGTACGTACGACCTACCGTCTCCATGAACGGTGCATTTCATTTACTTTTATCTCAAAATGTTTAGGAAAAGTATAAAATTAGTATTTACTGGATATATATTATATTTAAATCATTAATAATATTCTTGATATGATTTACTTATAACTACATGGACAATCATTTTCAAACAAGTTCATTTTTGACTCATGTACCAAACATCGACAAAAACGTCTGATATGAACTCACATTATTAAACAATTATTATAACATTATAATATGTGATATGAACTGAATAATAATATTACAAGGAGGACCTTATGAAATTATAAATTGACCAAAGTTTATTATTCAGGAATATAACGATACGAACAAGGAAAGTCGGACATAAGGTAAGGGATCCTACCTCTCTCTTTATTTTTTACGTACTCTTTTTATGTATCTTATTTTAAGCTCATATTTATTATGTTGGGGGATGTTATCTTATATTTATCTTGCTTTAATTTTTATGTTAATATTATTAGAGACCCTATTATATCTCATCAATCCATTTATGGATGTTTTATGTGGTGCCTTTAGTCTGTCGAATTTTCATAAGGGGATTTTCATCTCACATTTTAATCCTGTGAGATTCATGCTACATTGGCCACTATTTCCTTTTTGTGGTGTATGTAATGCCCATAATTTTACTTTTTGTATGATATAATATCATTTATGGGTAGTTACATCTTCATTTTATGACCCTTCTTTCATGTGCTGTACGTTTCGAATGTTGCCCAAATCGGTAAGGGAACCATTCACACTCCTCTTTTAAAAAGGATTATTTAATTACGTCTTTTAATTTACATCTTTTTATATTGGGATATGTTCTAATATATCGTTATTGATGTAAATTTTATGTCCAAGTTATGAGATAACATTTTATCTCTCATCAACTAATTTTATGAATTTTAATGTTACGTCATTAGGCTGTTGAATTTTACCAATGGAACTTTTTAACCCAATTTCAATTTATTTGGGTTCAACATGTAGTTATTGAATATGTCATAATTTGAATATTTGTGAATTAACTTTTATTGTTTTACACTTAATATCCACTTATATTGGGTGTATTTATATTTGTCACACATAATTTTGAGATTTATTGATCCTTAATTTAAGGATACCTTCTTTATAAGGGATTTCATCTCATTTTACATTTCTATTGAGACTTCATTGTTTTTATGAACCAATTCACTCTTATATCGTGTATATACTGTCCTTTGGAATATTATATCATGAATCCATTTATTCTCATGATATTATAATGTTCTGATTAAATTTTATTCCTCAATTATTGTATTCAAGTGTCTCTAATTTTGGTAAAAACCCTTTTACTAAAATATCACTGTAAATGATTTAATGATTTGTTCTTATTAATATCCATGTTTTCAAAATGGTTTTAAGGATTTATTTATATGGATATTAATGTTTTATAATGTTAAAATATTCAAGGTGGTATGGGACACTTTTATTCAAAAATCACTTTATTGAATGTCTTAAATGGGTTTGAAAATGGTTTTTTAAATGGATTCATTATTTCAATATCTTAAAATGTAATATTTTTATTGCAATGTGGGAATGTTATCATTCCTTTATTATTAAGTTATGTGCTATGATTATGTTTTGTTTCTTGGGAATTAATTATGAAAATGGGTGGTTCCCTGATAAAATAAGGGCGGGTGAGCCTGATATAGCTCTCCAATGCATTGGGTAACGCAAAGGGGTTAAATGCTAAATTTTCTCCGAAGATATTTAGGGAATATACTGTGATGGGTATTCCAAACGTAACCATGAGGGTTACTACCTACATAATAATGTTATGAATTCCTCATGTTACCTTTATCCCTTATGATTTCTATTGAGTTATGAATAAATCATATGATTTCAGGAGGTATGTTAAATTGCTTATGTTTTATGAGTAAAGTATGATTTCATTGATTCTTATGTATACATGGACTGAGGTTTTCTTTTCATACTGTTATAACCCTTGCTGATCGTTTTATGCTTATCCCACGTTTTTGAAATGTTTTCATTGGACATAAAGTTGAATAGGGTCAAGGAATGGATCAAGGAAATTTCAGGCTGTCTAAAACAAGAAACTAGACATGACTCTTTTGTTTACGAGTTTTTTTGTGAAAAAATGGAAGCTGAGTAGATGTGTCTACTTTGTAATCTTTGAGATGTAATATTCATGTCCTGATTCTCTAAAAATATAAACCTTAAAGGATCCTCAATGTGAATTATTCATTTAATTCAATAATATGTAATGTTTAAGGCCATGTCCTTACATAAAATGTGTGTCTTAATTGATTCCTCTTAAGGGCTGGCATTTTATTCAACCCAAATTGGATTGGTATTTCAAAGAATTGTTGTTTTTATTTCTTCATGACACTTCCTAAAAAATAATTTTCAATGAAAATAAAATATTTATTATTTCAAATCATAGTAATTTTTATTCAAAAACCTCAACAATCATAAATATCGCAAACTCAGTACTACTCCAAGGAGAAATAATTTCCGGATAATGTGATAATTTATACTCATCCAGGATATGTGTGGCCTCTAAATCTATACCAACTCTAACATATTGGCCACTATACCACTCATACATATATTTTCTCCAAATCTCCCCTAATTCCCTGAGTAGTGATTTCATAATAGACTAAACCTCAAGGATGTTTTAACAAATATGGAACCAAATTATTAATTCAAATATAGAAAAATAGTTCAATATTAAATCCAATGAATTTCTATCACATATTAGCACCCATGAATTATCCTTCACCTCATTTGGTATGTGTCTCTAGGATAGTTTCCTGATGAGAATGGTGTTAGAGTTTTTGGAAAGTTTTTCTATAAAACTCTTAAATTATCACATTGTTTTTCTAATAATTTTATTATCCTTTTTGTAATCAACCATCAAATGTGTTTGGGGGTTAAACATTGTACTCATGTGGGTAGCAAAAAAAATCATACTGGTAGATCCAACTGTGATGGAATAAAAATATTTTATATCAATACATATAATAATGAAGAGAAATTATGGTCAAAAAATTAATAGAGTTCTGTAAATATACCTGAGATTGTCAGATTAGTGGTTTCCACAAGATCCCAAATCTCTAAAGTAATTTCAACCTCAATAGAATGATTGGGACCCAAAGTACTATATGTATTCAAATAATGTGTTAGGGGTAGGAATTGATGGATCATGAACACGTATTTATAGTAAGAAGAAAGTATAATTAAATTATTATTCCTTTGATGTCTATGGAAATATATAATATAAATGGGATTTAGGATCCATCATCGAATAAGGGGAAGAAAGGTAAGGAGGATCATATTAAAATGGTGGAGAAAACATATGCATCCTTAATATCTTGGCTGCCTATAATGACATTGTTGGAAAATAAAGTGTGTTATATGCTATGTTAGAGGATGTGACAAGGTGTGATTAGGTATTCCCAGTGGTGTGCATAGATCCAATACCACCCCCTCACAACATCTGGCTCAGCACTGGTACCACTAGGATCATCAGAGAATAATAGTCTCCTTTGCGGTGAATCATGATTAAAAGTTAAAAAAATTAATCACATGAAATTATATTTTATTGGTATATATATATATATATATATGAAATAAAAATATCACAATATGCGCTAGTGGAGGGATTCTCATCTCTATAATTCAACAATTATTATTTTTCGTCATTTTACATTTTTCCACTTTAAAGTTTTTCATTTCCTATATTTGAAAATATATATATGTATATGTAATTAATTATAAATTCATAATAACTATGAACAATAAGAAAGAAAGAATATGGGACATGATATAATTATCTAATAATATTGGCCAAACCAAATAATGGATACGTAGTGATAAAAATAAATCATTTCATATTTTGTGGGAATATTATTAATTCATAAACTACAAGTCTTAGTGACTCTCTCCTTCAATAGGTAGTCTTGAAATATTATAGATTAGTGAAAAAATAAAGTCATGGGGGAAAATTATAGTGAGAAACCCATCGCATATAGTTATATGTTAAAGTGATTCCGTTTAATCATATCAGTTCAAAATTGAAATTAAAAATGATAAGTGAGAAAACTACCAAATAGAGTAAAATTAGGTTACACATATCAAAAACATAGGGATGATAAGTATAATGAGAAACCCATCACTAAAAATTTCACCCGGATGGATTTAGTTAAGAAAATAATCCAATAAGAAATAAAATTATATAGATGGGAGTACTCCATGAAGAAAATATAAATAATAAACAATCAATAACCAAAAAAGTAATAAATTATACTTCAATATATGTCTGGAAAACCATTGAATCAAAAAAATCAATAAAATTAAAATATATATCAAAAGAAATTTAATGTGTAAAAAATGAATCTATATTGGTATTTTAGACCTAGAATAAGAAACAATTTATGGTTGATAGAATACCATAATGAATCAGAATTCAAGGAATTAATAATGAATATGAATGTAATTATAACTAGAATAGGTGAGAGATTATCATTATTGGGGGTAAAACCCAAATGATGAAAGCTAAGGATTTGGATTGAAATTTTTGGGGATGTGGAGCCCATAAGAGCTATATTTTTAGAAATAGTATACTAATTATCCATTAAAACCATTCATATAGAAGTATATATACAAACGGTTTTAAAAAACCATTGGTATATAATAATATATTCCAATAGTGTTTAAAAATTTTTGTAATAGTATTGACCTAAAGAGCCTATCCCAGTGGGTTTTTCTAAACCATTGGGATAGGACCACTTTTACCAATGGTTTTAGAAATTTTTTTGAATAGTTCTATGGGTATATCCTGGATTTTTAATAGTTTCAATAGTAGTTGGGATCAACACATTACTCTAGTTGAGTTATATTAAAATAATAGATTTAATTATAAGAATTAAAATAGATACTTATGAATACCTATATATAAATAAGTGAAGATATCTAAAATTGTGGAATGAATTTAGAGAAATAAAACTATTGGGCCCTTGGATAACTAATGAAATTACATAGAAGGTCAGATCTATTTAGTATCACATAAGGGTGTCATAAAGTCATTAGAAAAGTTCGGTTGATAATCATCAATATGATATAGAATTTGAAGTTAGTGACAATGTGTTTTTTATAATAATATCCCGGTAATAATTTAATGATATTTCAAAATAATGGTAATCTAATCCCTAGTTATACTAGTCCCTTTGAAATTCTATATCATAACAGGATGGTAGCTTATCGGTTGGTGCTTCCCCCAAACATCTCTCATGTTCACGATGTGTTCCATGTATCTCTAATTCGGAAGTACATGAACAATCCATAATATGTACTATACTAATAGGCAATACCTCTATAGAATGATCATTTTTTCATGGAACAACTGACAAATATTCTATATCATAGAAAGGCAGTTCTATGATACAAAATCACTCACCAAGTCAATTTTTTTTGTGGTGAAACTACCATCTTAATCAAGATATATGGGAACCTGAGGATGTAATATGGCACAAGTATCATCTATTTTTGTAACAAAATTCATAGAATTATGATGGATAAATTTATTTTAATGGGGTTATAATGTTACCCCCTGAGCTTTTATGTAATATTTTTTTCAAATAATTTTATTTTCTTCGATAGCATTTGATACATGCAATAGTACTTTTTAGTGAATCATGATATATTATTGTTATTATTAATTAAAAAAATTATAACATATTTATTATAAAATTTAGTATAAATATGAATAACCTAATTTTAAATATTCTATATAATGGGTTCATAAAATTAATATTTGTAAATATATACTCTATTTTTAGAATTTTATTTATATTGATGAATAAATAATAAAATTACTTTTTGAATCTTTTATAAAATTTATTTAAATAAAATTTCTTTATTTTTTAATAAGAAATTCAAAATTATCTTGGAGGAAATTTTTGATAATTTTCTAAAAAGATAATTTTTCAGTGAATAGTGAAAATACTAGTTTCTTATTAACAAATTGAATTTTCATTCAATGAATTTAAAAGAAAAATTTTATTTTTATATTCTTTTAAATTAAAATCTATTCAATTTGAAAATTATTTATCAAATTTATTAAATTTTAATATATTTCACATTAAAATTTAATATAATTTTTTTAAAACTTTTGAAAACATTATCTTTGGAAAACCACTTTTTCATCGCGTCTATGAGATTAATTCTAAATTAGATTCTTCAAATTAAGTTATTGGACTTTCGAAAACCATATTCCATATTTGGAATTATAATAATTTATATTATACAGTATGTCCAACATATTTTATTCTCAAATATAATTTAAAAAACATTAAAAATTAATTACAAATGTTATGGTTTAAACTAGTTTATTGGGGGTTTAAATAAAAAGATAATGGGTAAAATTACTTATAAGAATTATAAAAACCCACTACCTATACATATTTCATCCTTATAATATCTAATGTTTTATAATTAGAGTTTTTTTATACTTTTCACATGTGAAAAATGTTTGTACACTTTATTATTTTCATTATTTGCATGTGTGTCAGGTCCCCAACTTATAAATGGCCACACTATATCCTCTCTTATATACACATTAAAAACCTTTTGGTTTAGTAAATACCTACCCAAAAATTATATTTACTTCCCTAACCAAATAAAATATTCCTTATTTTTATAAATAAGTCCTCCTAACAAGGCTTTATCTGTTAACATAAAGAGGTTCTCCAAATAAAAGGTATAGTCCATAAACTTTTGTTTTGATTTTATTTATTCATATAACACATTTAAATATTATTAAAATATGAATATATAATAAAAATATATATAAAACAAACTAATATACTTTTATGTTGTTTTAATAAACAATATCATTCTCCTCTTCAACAAAATGGGAAAATGAAAATGTTAATTGTGTGTATACATCGGACTACCGCCTCACAAACCGATGTTTTTCGTTTTACATCACCTCCTCTCATGATTAGTTATAACGATATATTTAATGTTTATATAAGATATTTATGATATTATTCTACTTATTGAATTATTATATCTCTCCTACCATCTTGTTTTCAAAGATGTTGGAAAACAATAGTATTGCTCCGATGTACGGAGGACTACCACCTCGTGAACCGATGTGATGTGTTTTACATTTATATTTTAATTGGATGGTAATAGTGATATATTAAATAAATATATATGATATTTTTAATTTAATTATTATTATATAATTATCATATTACATATACCTTCTTACTTTCCATTCTATGTGGGATACGATAACGCCACTCGTGCTTAGAGCGCACTATCACCTCATGATGCAATGTGATTCATTTTTCACTAATAATTTGAATATAATGTAATATGAATAATGATAATATATATGTATGATATATATAAAAGAATAATTACTCTATATTATTGAATTATCATCTACCATTTTTCATCATTTAAAAAATGTAAACAATGTTCTTGCATAAGTGCGGACTACCATCTTCATGAGTTGTCTATTTCATTTTATATCTCTAAATTTTATGTATTACTATATATATATACTTAATATATATGGTATTTATATCATATTTAGCATTAATGTTATGATTTAACTATGATCAATGGAAAAGGCTCAACATTTCCAAATCAAAACATAACCTGTAAAACAAGAGTTATTACCTAAAACATGATTTTAACAAGGAATTGTTAATATATAGGTCATAAAAGGTTAAAAATAAATCATATATAGTATGATAAATATTAATATTGTTATATAGTAGATTTTAATTAAATTTAATTCACTAAACAAGAGGTTTTAATGTGTACGGTGTAATTTGAGACATAAGGTACGGATTTTTTCTCTCAATTTTTCATCTTTGGGACATACGTTATGTTATGTTCCTACATTTCTTATGAGGTGTATATAAAACCCTTTATAATTCTTATATGATGAATCTCAACCATATTCTGGTTCACTATGCAACCACTATACAATTATCTTATAATATATCATCATGACACCGTGTCTCAACCAATATATCTCAAGATCCATGAACTTGATCGTCATCACAAGAATCGCATGTTCCAACCCACCATAGACTCCACCTTGGATCACTGGTGATTCACCAAATCTTAGGTTAAGTACTGAATATATTTTAAACTTTTTCTAGGATCCAAAATCAACATGTAGGTCCACTCAACCTCTCAACACTTCTCATCATCCAATGGTCATCATTTCATATCTTATGTACAAAATGGTTGACGGTCATCTCTCATATGATTTTCGAATTTTGAATAACTATAATTCTTTTGAAGTAATGATTATTTATCTATTGTATCAAAGAGACATTATCTCCTACAATATTCATATCTCGGTCGACTATTTTTCCCTTTTTAATTCAATGTTGGCCACCCTAAGAGAAACCCCTTCCTCTTTATATCACATAATATAGTTTTAGAGTATAATGCCCTCCCATATTTCCTCATTAAAGAAAGGAGATATCACCATGAATATATATCATCATTGACTATATCACCATGATTGAATGTACAAGAATCATGTTATTTTCACCACTCAATATTTCAATTGGTGGTATTCTCCAAAATATACCAAAAAACATTCCACATAGGTCATTTTATACTAATTAATCCAAAACAATCATTAATATCTCTATCTATGACCAAGCCTAATCCATAACATCACAGATATAGTGTATGTTGGTTTAATGACCAATATTTTATTCCTAGGATAAGAGAGTATTCAACATACACTCACAATAGTGCATAACTACCCCCATGGTCAAAACAATAAATATCAATATAGGCATACCCCTTTGTACTACACTTCCATAAAACTCAAATTCTTCTATATTTAATCATAGCTCATTATCCACATTCTATCAAAACTAATCCATCAGCTAATCATTAATCTCACACATGTTAGACACATTATAGATTTGAAAATACCCATGATTTCACATTTACAATACATGAGTTATTTTCATGCAATTCTAGATACTTTATTACAACCCACAAAGGTGTCAACTTTATAAATAAGATAATATAATCATTATTTTCAATCATAAAGTCATCCATATTAATAGGTAACCCAATATATACCCAAACATATAATACATTGATATTAAATCTTTTCAAATGAATATTTATTAAATTACACAGACACATTCGAGATGATCATATGGTATCGTTACTTTGGAGACAAGAAAAAAATAATCTTATTTCTTGAGAGATATTAAACATCATGCATAATGATACTTCTATATAGTACACTAATTAGACATACCCAAATTAAAAAAAATTATTTCTGTTTTTTTATCTCTTAATAATAACTCAAATTTGTAATCCTAAGAAGTACATTAAAGCAGCAAACAATATTATCTCTTAACGAGGCATCTTTATAAGTGATATTTTATCAAAAATTGTTTTATTTTATTATTTTATATTTTTAATTTTTATCAATGAGTTTTGAAACAGGAATTAGAGGTAAATAAAATTCAATAAATACACTAGAGATTAAAATAGTCATGAAACTATTAGAGTCGAACTGAAACCTATGTAGTTGTGAAAAATTAAAAAAACAAGAATCAACAGCCTAGATAATAATTCAAATATATTAGACGGATTTTATAGATTTAAAGTATTTCACAACATTAGTTCGTTAATGAAATAGTAAAATTTCAAATCATAAATTTAATTTCGTTAATAAAAATGATATTACAACTGAGATTTTGGAATAAGATCTCAATTCTAAAGGATTCAGTCAATGATTTTAATGATTTTAGAAATCAAATACATGGAAACCCCAAGCTGTACTCAAATTTCATTTATCAAATAATGATAAATTAAAATAGCATGAATCATCTTCACATTCAAACTCAACCAAAATTTATGTGGTACATTTAGATATCATCACATTCCAACCTGAAATGTTTTGTACTCCGTATAGAAAAAAAATTAATAATAATATTACATATAAAATAAATTTCAATAATCAATTTATATTCAAAATTCAAGAATCTAGAAGGAAGCACAATTTCAAATTAAACGAAATTAAATACTTAGAATGAGTTCACCCTGTGGATACACTAGTTTAAGCTACCATGAATCCAGATAGTTATCTATTTTGAGTAGCAGCACGCTGTCATATTCATATTCATCTACTCCTGGAGTTCCAACGACTTCCTATAAAAACTCCAGGCCTCCCTCCCATCTCCACTTCGATGTCTCCAAATATCCTCATATATTATTCTGTGACCTTCTAAAAATAAATTATCTAAAAATAACATGTTTTAACCATTTTTATTCTCCCTAAAAATAAAAAACAATTCACTACCTCCATCGATGACCATAAAATGAAGAAACTAAGTCATCTTCCCTTTAGTCAATCGTCCTAGAAAACAAAAAAATTTCAATCAACTCTGCCACATGAGAAGGAAGAATATAATGTCCTAGAAAACAATGATTTATTTAAGAAATTATTATTATTATTTTATTCTTTCTTTTTTCCTTCACACAAAAAGATCAGAAGACATAATGTTAATCTCCATCAACAATGATTATAGTGAACACACAGAAATCCATACATCTAACCCAGTCACTAAACTCATCTTGTTGGTGTAGTTCATCACAAAATATTAAAACCACTTCAAATCAAAAAATTATCTGAAACTAATAATATCATTAAATATTATTAAACCATTACACCCAATAACCACATTTGAAACCAAATCTCTCAGTTCCAAACATGGATCATCCCCTACAGTTATGTACTTATGTAGTCGATATTCAAACAATGGTAAGGCTTCATCCTCATTAAGCACAACGGACCTTGTTACAACATTTGCATCTTGGTGTCATCTTATTCACATGGATTTTCCTATATTAGATTATTATTTTGGGAATCATCTCTCAAATGAGTGATGACCATTTTTTTTCATATTTGTCTTAATTTCATTGTGATATTGGTATTGGTTTATCCAGTGTCCATAGGTGAACTCTATCTAATCTAAAGTAGTGGAAGACCTAAAGTCGAGCTAGGTTACTTGGGATTGAAATTTACTAACACCTTATCTAACGTGATGTGTTATATAATTTTATTTAGGTAGGAAGATTTTATCTTAAGAGCACATATTTACTTACACATCAGTCCTCCCTAACATATCATTAAATTATCTTACATAAAAATATGTCCAAATCCTATGCTACTGATCCTTGAATTAAATAATTATTTTATGTACAAATTTTCATATTTGAAAATCCCTTTGAAAAAATATATGCTTCCATTGTTGTGTCACATCCCTAAAATAATACAATCATATACTTCAAATAAAGAAAATAATGAATGAAATAAATAAGATAATTTATTAATAAATTTTAATGTGTGAGTTAATTTTGAATGTTTTAAATAAATATTTAAATAAAAAATAAACTAATTAGTTTTTTAGAATAATAAAATATATTAAAATTTTTGATTAAAATAATTAACTGATTAATTATTTAATTAATTAAATTAAAAATTTAAATAAAATGGTAAAATTATAACTACAATATCCAATTATTTATGATGTTTTAAAAAATTAAATTATTATTAATCCTCAATTAATTAATTAATTAATTAATTAATTAAAAGTTAAAGATGAAAATTAATTACCAGAACATGAAATTACATAAATAAATTTGAATTAAAATTTTAAAATTAACTTCTAAATTAAATAATAATGTTAATATTTAAACAAATTATAATTAAAATAAAAATAATCATTAATTAATCATAAGAAATTTTTTTCATAGTTATATTATTTTATGAACAGAATAACACCGAAATAAATTATCTAATTAAAATGTTTTTTTAAAAAAAAACATAATTGAATCAATGATATTATGTGGAAATAATGTGTCATAATACAGCAATAATAATTACCCCAAACTAAGGTTTTTATTATATTTAATAAAAAAATAGGCAAATTCAATGGATTGAAATAAATATAAAGTTTGAAATATAGGGTTACCACACTAAATTAGTTTTCAAAATGATTTCCCCCTAGAATTTTATCATGTAGTGAAAATTTTTACCGTCGTGAAATTAATTTTTCTTTAAGTGAAAAATGGATTCTTCTTTTATAAATATAGTTGACCTTAAAAAATTGAATTCATATTAAACAATTTTTAATTGCATTCAAATTTCATTCCAAGCATCTCTTTACCTCTAAGAAAACAAACTCACATAATTATAGATAAAATAATTGGACACGCTATTAGGATAAGAGAATTTAACAAATTAAAATGAGAATAAACAACTCATATAACTTCTTAACGAGTAAAATTATTGGTTCAACCTATAATAATATTTTCATTTAATCATCCACTAAAATTCATATCTTATGATTTTGAATCCAAATTAAATGACTCAATAACTAATGTTAATTGTAAAACATTCTCATAGGTATTCATCAAAATAAACTGCCTTTCAAGAAGATAATGAAAAATAATTTACTCAATGAAATACAATGGTAATATTAAATTATTATCATTCATGTAAATTCATATAATTCAATCTTTTTAAAATTTTAATACTGTTTAAAATTATCTATTTGATATTGAAAAGAATTAAATTTGAAAAAAAATAAACGGTTTTCGATGTCAGGGGTGCGGGTCGAGGATGCTCACAGATCGAGGATATGTATACCAAGGTGTCTCAACGTGGATACATTAATTTAGAATCAAATTTATATTTTTTAAAAGGATTTATTTGAATTATGAAATTCAATAATCTCATCTATGGTCCGTTAGCCACTCACCCAAAAATAGGATTTCAAAAATCAAATAAAAATTAAATTTTCAAATAAAAAAACCACTTTTATTTCATTTTTCAGAAATATAAGACAAATTTGTAGTAGAAAAAATACAAGATTTATTAAGTGAGAATAATATAGAAAAACTACACTAAAATAGAAGCTTTAACTCTCTATAGATTCAATAAAATGATCCCATTTCTTCAAATTTATAAATATCCTTGAGATAACATTGAATCTGTCATGAACCAAATCGATCGCCACCAAAAATGGCACCAAACCCAGCCTGTGACAAGGCCCGAAGGGCGTTCCCGATCCCCACGGGCTGGCACATGTTCCTGGGTATCATAAAATAAAAATTGGGAATGATTTACCCGAGTTTATAAACATAAAACAATAAAAGAATCCAATGAAACAAATCTGGATTTTTCAAACCAAACAATCTTTTACAAAAATTCTGAACTGAATTACATGGCATAAAACAACTCAAAATTTCTATACCAAAGGTACAAATCCAAATAAGGACAGCCCAAGAACCCTCATGACAAGGGGCACCGCCCTCAAGCCACCTCCACAAGACTTCACCACCAAGGACCTGCTAGAAACCGAACCACTGGAACAAAAAAAATTGTACCCAACCTGCGACAACAAAAATAACCATGTCTACTTACACCCAAGGGTGTAAGTAGGGTGTGAGAAAATGCCCAGTATGATACAACCACTAAGAGATTCTGTGTGATAAACATTTAAAGACAAAAAGCATGCAAGTTTCCAAAAACATGAAAAGCTAGTTACAATTTCTAAAAGATGAAACTTTGAATAAAAACAGTTTTCAAGTGGGCTATAATTAAGAATAAACACTTTTAAAAATAATGTCAACAGTACTGAATTTTCCAGCCAACTATACCGTATGCCTACAGTAAGTACAAAGTAAATAATGAGCACAAGAAATAGGAAGTAACCCCTAGACACTAGCTAGCTGTGGGTCCCAGGTACCTCGTATCTCGGTGAGAGTAACCATCAAAAATATCCATTCTCGTTCACGAGCCACTAGTAGGGAACATACCCATAACCTAGTGGTCCCCAATCATCATCATCATAGTTTAGTTAGAGTTGTAAGCGTCAATCTTGCTAAGTGAAACTAAGGCCAAACCCCACGAATTCAGTAGCATACTAGTACACGTCCACCCACCTAGATACCCAGGTTTTCCCCTTGTGCTCAAACAAGTTCAACAAGTCAAGAAATATACATTGAACATGGAAATATCATTTCCACATCCCAAATTCACCAAACATCCCATATGTATACCACACAAGTCACAAAAATCCATTTTTCATTCAAAATGATTTTGAAATCCGAATCACACCAAAATAGCCCACAACACGTTTCACATTTCTTCAACACTTCCACACAACCATTAAACAATTTTATAAAACAATTATAAGATATTTAAACTCATATAACATCCCACACACATGGAATATAACACTTCTTTCATAATCAAAAATTCAATTTTTCACATCACACTCACACAAAACACTCAACATCACTTTCACATCACTTTCACTCCTCAATATCTCCTTCAAAAAATTTAATAAAATATATCCAGGATGATACATATCACATAACAACATTTTCACAAATGAAATGGGACTTTTAAAAATATACTCTTACCAAAACAGTTTGCTGATATAGTTTCACCTATTACACAACCCAATAAACCATTCAAAACTTTCATAAAACAATTATAAAGAGTATACCCAAACATTGCACATAAAATCCATTTCAAAAACCTCTTTTGAATCCAAAATCAAGCCAAGACCCTACCAAAACAGAATTGGCAGCCCAATAAACATGTAATAATCCACTTTCAAATGTTATATAATCACCTTGAATAATATCACAAAAGATACCCATGAGAACACACAAATCCATAAAACACTTTCAAGGAGTATAACAAGGTTATACAAATAAAACCATTCAAATACACCACCTTTTTAGGCCCACATGGAACTATATCATTGCCCAACCATAACTGGCAGCCCCTTTCAACAACTAATAAACCACTTCTACATTTTACAAAACTACCACAAGAGATAACACATGAAATACATTTAAAAAATACACTCTTCAAGGAAAAATGTAACATTAAAAACAAATGCTTCACTATTGATACCAAAAATGGTTTTCTCATAATTCACAGCACATAAGGAACATGTCAAAGTATTTAATCAAGCAAACTAACTCATCATTAAATGGTTACCCACCGAATCACCTACCGAATGTGTCGAAACCCTCGAATATTGGGGCGAAACCTCAACTGCATGACCGCCGCACCTCAAGGAAGTTAAAAGAAACCTCAAACCTCAATATTTCACCCAAAATACAGTAATTTAGAACTTATGAACGAACCCTAACTTCTGGAATTTTTTATAATTCAAGAATTAGGGAAGAAACCCTAAGCAATTTGAAAGAGGAAAGAAATAGACTCAACTACTTGAAGTATCCTGAATTAATCACTCCAAAAACAATAGTTTCTGAAATTTAAAATAGCCAACATTCAGGGATTCTTCGAACAAGATATAGGAGGTAATTTGGGAACTAGAATAGTGGGAAAAGAGTAATAATTGAGAGATTTCAGAAGGGATTAAGTTACCTCTTCAATTCTGGCTGATTTGAGACACCCTATGAAGATTAGCCCCAATTCGCGATTTCAAAGAGCTCCAAGGAGGGGGGTAAGGAAATGGGAGCGCGCCTGGGTTTCTTAGGGTTGATTGGGAGGTGGAATCACCGAAAACACACAAATAGTGAAGGAGATATAAAAACTTTAAAAATTATTTTTAATGTAGGAAATGGGCCTTCGGGCAGGCCCAATATCTTAAATAAAACCCCATATCAATCATGATTATGGATTTATAAAGGCTCCAAATTTATATTTTGGTGTTAATAGGTCATAGGAGACCATTTAGGAATTCTAATGAAGGAAAAATATTAAAAAATGAAAAAGTTATAAAGGAAAAAATATTTATTTTTAAATCTGGAATTGGGCTCATGTTTGGCCCAATTCATGAAAACTCATCTATTTCTCCATAAAACCTTTGGAAACCATCCAAAACAAAGAATAAAAGGAAAATAAATGAAATTTAACTTCAAAATAAGTCATGTATGTGACAATTCACCCCACCATGAAAACGTTCCATCCCCAGAAAGCTACAGAAAGGCCAGATACGAAAGCCAAACTGAACTGATAAACCAAGATGTATTCCCTTTCCAGGTTTCGCCCCAAAGGCCAAAACACCTCCATTGATCAATTAAGGAAGGAATAATTCACAAAAATAATCATACACCACTTTCCTGAAACAATCAATCACATTCAGGCTTTATCCCAAAGGAAAAAACCTCGAACACTATCAGAACAAGACTCTAGAAATTCACTCAAACGAACAACAACATCGAACAAGGTTACAAATACCTTACTATAACTAAACCATTGGGCACTCTCCAATATCAATGGTTATTTAAGGAAGATTTAGGTAGCTTGATAGATCTGAATGAGACTACCTACCACCAATCCTTGACCATGGATCAATCTATGTTATTGGTACGGGGAAAAAAATAGGCTCCCCACCATAAGAACCAACAATCTTAATCGACCAGCATGGGCCGGTACAGAGAGACCCAAAAATATAAAGTGTTGGGACGACCACATGTTTAGTCTGCATGGTTTGGGAAACCATCAACTAACAGTGGAGATTATTCTATCTACATGGTTTTTTTTGGGGGGGGCATGGTCACTACTCACCAAGTGCAGACCGTGTGGTCAACCTGTCTAGCCAAACTTCATACCATTCTCTAAAGACTCAATGGAAACCAAAGAGGGAGGGAATAACATTGTGTGATGACATGGGTACAAGACCCTCCACCTATTTCCACCGAACGGGAACAACATAAGAAATATGATGACACCATAGGTTTAAACTGTTCTTATCTTTCATATTGAGGATAAGACTTTGCACAAGGGTTTAAATGACACTAGGGTTTCCCCTTACTACGCGCTAGCTTCTCTCCGGGACCTATGGCTGAAGCTCAAAATATTGAAGCATCTTCGGCCTCGTAGTTAGGCTTTGGAAACCACCTGAATGAGAATTCTTCTTTCGTTGCAAACAACAACTACACCACAATCCCCCAGATAAGTTTTTTCCAAGACATAACACATTCCAAACTCACTTTACCCTAAATCGATATTTCACTGAAACAAGGGATTAGAAGATGTACACACATCACACCTTGTTTGTTCGGGTGATAAACAACAGAAGTAAAGAACACTTATACTCACCTTCCTCTAAAATGGAATATTTTTTTTATGTTTTTTTTCAAGGGAGACATTCTCCCAACATAATAGAGACTCTCAGATGATTGCCCAACATTCACCTTGACTGTCAATCGAGCACATGACATCACCAGGAATCACCGAACATGACCATTGCGACTGATATAAACAATGAATAGAGAGGGAACTTGTACAACATCCCAAAACAACACACAATTCTAGAAAGTGGCCATAATATCCTCTCATGACTAGATTTCCCACACTAGTAGTTTACCATGAACTCCTTCTTCAAAGAGACTATGAAGGACCGAGAGTTCCTCTTAGACACTATCCAAACACTCATCCATGCTAACAACCCCAGAACACATCCACCTTCGAAAAATTAGGAAACATAAGAGGCTAAGGTCACTTTCAACCATCCATAATCAATCTCCCACTACAAGAGGATACACCAAACCAATAAAAGAAAAGGTTGTATACTCAATCTAAAAATCTCAAGAAATATATTCCTTATATTGATCAACTGGAGGATTTTCCAGTGGAGAAACAATCTGGGTTTCTCTTTAGTTATGCATTAACCTTTACTGGGGCATACCTTATCCAATGAGAGAACCCAAGGACCCAACAAATCTGGTACATTGGTTCAAACAAGCCATAAACCAGCTCCAAACACATGAAGGGAACTATCGTAAAGGCATCCCAAAACATTTTTCAAAAGAGACCACTAACCGTCCCTACAACACAGCTTACCGACCAAACACAAACCCAAAACACAGTTCAAACAGAAGGGGTTCTTGGAATCAAAACATCCCACAACATCAACATTTTCAAAAACCCATAATACAAACCATACAAAAATATTCATCAAGACATCGTGTTTTTCTTTAAAAGTAATTCATTGAGAACAAACAGTTTAGCAGTAAGCATATCCACCAATGGTACCCCATGGGCCTCACATATGCATGTTTTTGTGCCACACCAGACACCCTCCTCATATCCATCCCGGCACTCATCCAGTCGTGCCATCAACCATCCATCATCCCATATAACCCCATGCATGTGGTCGCTAATGGAAATACCAAATGTTAAAACAAAAATTCTTTCCACTTTTCAAAACCAAAATGGTCAACCAACACATCCTTTTTTCTCACAACTGCTAACCATGAGATCAAAATCCCAACTCACATCTTAGAAAAACTTTCAGAAAGTAACAAACATTTAGAAAATAACTCACTTTCATGATATTCACATCAATTTCAAAACATCTCATCCCATTAAAACACACTCTGATTGTTTAGAAAACTCTATTGGAAACACTTTTCCAAACCAACTTCAATATAGTTCCTGCTTTCAAAGAGGTGTAAGCACACCATTTTACATTTCAAAACAATTTTGAAAATTAATTTCTGCCATTTCATAAACCAAACCATTCCCTCTTTATTTGAAAATCATTTCACAAAAAATTTACACTTCTTAAAACCAAAGTGCTAAGGTTTCAAAACCTAAGCACAAAACAGTGCAAGAGGAAACTAGTTTTAGTGGGTGACTTAGAAATATGGTTGGCAGCCATATTCCAATCACTTCACTGTCACAGAGAGTGTTCTAGGGAATATCCTTGGCTCCACATGGCTTGCCAGGCCTTGCGAGCACACTAGGACCATTAACACAACCCTCTTTTCATTTCCCTTAATCATCATCGAACCAAGAAAACCGAAGGACTTAGATAAATCCAGACTTCTCTTGGAAACTTGAATCCCATTATGAGGTGTGGTGATCAGGCACACTACCCATAACTAGAATTCCTTGTCCCATAAATCCTAACTCCAGACTATCCTGACTCTTCCCCAAATAACATTACCCAAAGAGTTAACCTGAACCTGCTCTGATACCATTTTGTCACGAACCGAGTCGATCGCCACCAAAAATGGCAACAAACCCAGCCCGTGACAAGGCTCTAAAGGAGTTCCCGATCCCCACGGGCTGGCACAAGTGCCCGGGTATCATAAAATTAAAATTGGGAACAATTTACCCAAGTTTATAAACATAAAACAACAATAGAATCCAATGAATCAAATATGGATTTTTCAAACCAAACAATCTTTTACAAAAATTCAGAACTGATTTACATGGCTTAAAACAACTCAAAAGATCTATACCAAAGGTAAAAATCCAAATAAGGACAGCCCAAGAACCCTCATGTCAAGGGGCATCGCCCTCAATCCACCTCCACAAGACTTCACCACCAAGGACCTGCTAGCAACCGAACCACTGGAACAAAAAAACTGTACCCAACCTGCGACAACAAAAATAACCATGTCTACTTACACCCAAGGGTGTAAGTAGGGTGTGAGCCAATGCCCAGTAGGATACCACCACTAAGATATTCCATGTGATAAACATTTAAATACGAAAAGCATGCATGTTTTCAAAAACATGAAAAGCTAGTTACAATTTCTAAAAGATGCAACTTTGAATAAAAACAGTTTTCAAGTGGGTTATCATTAAGAATCAACACTTTTAAAAATAATGTCAACAATACTGAATTTTCCAGCCAACTATACCGTATGCCGACGGTAAGTTCAATGTAAATAATGAGCACAAGAAATAGGAAGTAACCCCTAGGCACTAGCTAGCTGTGGGTCCCAGGTACCTCGTATCTCGGTGAGAGTAACCATCAAAAATATCCATTCTCGTGCACGAGCCACTAGTAGGGAATATACCCATAACCTATTGGTACCCAATCATCATCATCATAGTTTAGTTAGAGTTGTAAGCGTCAACCTTTCTAAGTGAAACTGAGGCCAAACCCCATGGATTCACTATCATACTAGTACACGTCCACCCACCTAGATACCCAGGTTTTCCCCTTGTGCTCAAACAAGTTCAACAAGTCAAGAAATAAACATTGAACATGAAAATATCATTTACACATCAAAAATTCACCAAACATCCCATATGTATACCACACAAGTAACAAAAATCCATTTTTCATTCAAAATGATTTTGAAATCCGAATCACACCAAAATAGCCCACAACACGTTCACATTTCTTGAACTCTTCCACAAAACCATTAAACAATTTTATAAAACAATTATAAGATATTTAAACTCATATAACATCCCATACACATGGAATATAACACTTCTTTCATAATCAAAAATTCAATTTTTCACATCACACTCACACAAAACACTCCACATCACTTTCACATCACTTTCACTCCTCAATATATCCTTCAAAAAATTTAATAAAATATTTCCAGGAAGATACATATCACATAACAACATTTTCACAAATGAAATGGGACTTTTAAAAAATATACTCCTACCAAAACAGTTTGCTGATATAGTTTCACCTATTACACAACCCAATAATCCATTCAGAACATTCATAAAACAATTATAAAGAGTATACCCAAACTTTTCACATAAAATCCATTTCAAAAACCTCTTTTGAAGCCAAAAGCACACCAAGACCCTACCAAAACATAATTGGCAGCCCAATCAACATGTAATAATCCACTTTCAAATGTTATATAATCACCTTGAATAATATCACAAAAGATACCCATGAGAACACACAAATCCATAAAACACTTTCATGGAGTATAACAAGGTTATACAAATAAAACCATTCAAATACACCCCCTTTTTAGGCCCACATGGAACTATATCATTTCCCAACCATAATTGGAAGCTCCTTTCAAAAACTAATAAACCACTTCTACATTTTACAAAACTACCACAAAAGATAACACATGAAATACATTTAAAAAATACACACTTCAAGAAAAAATGTAACTTTAAAAACAAATGCTTAACTATTGCTACCAAAAATGGTTTTCTCATAATTCAAAGCACATAAGGAACATGTAAAATTATTTAATCAAGCAAACTAACTCATCATTAAATCGTTATCCATGGAATCACCTACCGAATGTGTCGAAACCCTCAAATACTGGGGCGAAACATCAACCGCATGACCGCCGCACCTCAAGGAAGTTAAAAGAAACCTTAAAACTCAAAATTTCACCCAAAATACAGTAATTTAGAACTTATTCACGAACCCTAACTTCTGGAATTTTTTATAATTCAAGATTTAGGGAAGAAACCCTAAGCAATTTGAAAGAGGAAAGAAATAGACTCACCTACTTGAAGTATCTTGAATTAATCACTCCAAAAACAATAGTTGCTAAAATTTAAAACAGCCAAAATTCAGGGATTATTAGAACAAGATATAGGAGGTAATTTGGTAACTATAATAGAGGGAAAATAGTAAGAATTGAGAGAGTTAAGAAGGGATGAAGTTACCTCTTCAATTCTGGCTGATTTGTGACACCCTATGCAGATCCTCCCTAATTCGCAATTTCAAAGAGCTCCAAGGAGGGGGGGGAAGGCAATGGGAGCGCGCCTGGGTTTCTTAGGGTCGATTGGGAGGTGGAATCACCGAAAACACACGAATAGGGAGGGAGATATAACAACTTTAAAAATTATTTTTAATGCAGGAAATGGGCCTTCGGGCAGGCCCAATATCTTAAATAAAAACCCATATCCACCATGATTATGGATTTATAAAGGCTCCAAATTTATATTTTGGTGTTAATAGGTCAGAGGAGACCATTTAGGAATTGTAATGAAGGAAAAATATTAAAAAATGAGAAAGTTATAAAGGAATCAAAATTTATTTTTAAATCTGGAATTGGGCTCACGTTTGGCCCAATTCATGAAAACTCATCTATTTCTCCATAAAACATTTGGAAACCATCAAAAACAAAGAATGAAAGGAAAATAAATAAAATTTAACTTCAAAATAAGTCATGTATGTCACAGAATCTCCTAAAAATGTAAATATATGAACATTAAATTAATGAAATATTCAGCACAAATAAAATAAAAAGAGGGTTCTAAAATTTAAGCATTGAATCAATTTTCTTAGGCTTCAGGCTTCTGTTATACATTGAAAATTGTAAGACATATACTCCAACGGAAAGATAAAATATAGGGGATCCCAATGTATATTCCACGTGGTGAAAAACATTAAAAGATAATATTATTTAATTATATATTTAATTTGTGTAAATAAAAACAATGAACAAAAAAGAAAAATTCTAACACTACAAATGTTTAGTACATTAACCACACATATTAAAACAAAGAATAAAACTTAAAGGAAGAAACAACTTGTTTATTCATATTTATTCAACATCTAAAAAAATAACTCCTCCCCAAGAGGTTCTTTATTTCCCTCCAAAATGAGTTTCAACTTATGCCCATTAATAATAAATATAACATCCTTACCAGTATCTAAAATTCGTATAGAACCAAAAGGGAAAAAATTAGCTACAATAAAATTTTTATCCTATTTAGAACCAAATTTTCCTATGTAATGCTTTATCTTGGAGTTGTATAGCTGCACATTTTATAGAATTTGAAACTATTTATTCAAAATAATTTTATCATGGATATCTTTTTTCCCCTATAAAATACTTTATTCATAATAAATAATTTTTATATCCTTTAAATATTTAAAACAAATCTCCATCTCTTATATAACATCAAACAGATTCAGATTACATGTTTTTACAGCACAAAATATGTATCCCAACCCCCACTGAAAAATGATAAGCACTTCCAAAAACTAACCAATAAGGTGAAATCCCCATCTTAGTCTTATAGGTATCCAGATAATCCCAAATATAATCCTCAATCCTCAAGATCCTATCGTTCTAGTTCAAGGTAATAGTTTACTCAAGATTAGACTTAATCTATTTATTTGAAACTTTATCCATTCCATTTATCTGAGGTTGATAGGGTGTAGAAACATTATGAATTACTTCATGTCTATTTAGTTAATCATCATATGTACTATTAAAAAAACGAGTGACATGGTCTATGGGAATAAATATATGATTCCCAAATTAATAAAAAATTTACTCTTGGAAAACACTGAAACCACCATAGCATCATCTGTTATAGTTTGAATAGCTTCAATTCATTTGGGCACGTAACCAACTATAAGAAATATCTACACGTATTCAAATGAATTACTAAAATTAAACATAAAATCCATTCCCCAAAAATAAAATATACCACAAAATAAAAAAATTTGTTGTAGAATCTCATGTCATTGAAAAATGATACCTTAGAATTAGAAAGTTGTACGAATCCAACAATACTCATCATAATATTCAAAAATGGTGGTCAATTATAATCAAGAATCAATCACCTTTATAAAATTATTTTTTGTCCCCTTGTTACGAACACCACTCAAACTATGGAAAATATCTAATCTAATGAAATTCTAAACATGTAATACACCTCTTAATAATATGGTTACCTCCCAAATACAATTTTTACGGATCATCATAGACATATTTCCTTAACTCACAAGAAATATTGTTACTTGTTTCTTATAAAACTAGTGAGGAGAAAATTTAGTAATTAATTAAGTATAAATATTTTAAAACCTAGGCCATTTATCTACAATTACGGAATACAACTTCCACCTTGGAAAAATCTCCATGATAGGTTCATTTAAAGTTTTATCTTGACAAAATATTGTTGGGATCCTACTTAAATGGTTATACATAGTGTTCTAAATACCTTTATTAGATTGGATTTCTATATAAAACTATTTAAGTAATTAAATTCATCTCACCAGGATTGGTTTTTGACTCCATTCTTTCAGGTGATAGTGGATTGTAGAACTATTAGTTACAAACAAAACATTAAATCCCAAAAGATAACTTCCAATATTATCAATAGAAAAGACAGTAGTTCGAATCTCTTTCACATTTGTGGAGTAGTGGGATTCAGTAGCATCTAGAGTCGTAGAATAATATTATATGGCATGTGATTTCTAGTCCATACTTTTCCCATTAATATCCCATAAAGACATCTACAGACCACTAATCATAAGTTCAAAAGGAAAACTCTAATCATGTGGTAGAACTATTTTTGGTGTCATTTTATTTTCTTGGAGTTCAAATAAGTGTTCCTTATATTACTCGTCAAAGAAAAAAATAATTTCTTTCAAGAGTAATTTTAAAATTCCAAAGTAGTCTGAGTAAAGTCCATATTGAATCTCCTGTACAAACCATCATGGCCATGAAAATATATAATATCTATAGTAGTGTTATAAAAAATGAGTGAATAGATGATTTAAACTATGGACTTAACCACCCATATACCATTTTTAGACACATTATGACCACTCACTATTCCACATTCAACCATAAAATAACATTTTTCATTGTTTAGAACAAGGTTCTTCTCTGTGGAGACTATAAGAACAGCTCTTGAACTCTTTAAACAGCTCCCAAAACATTAACCATACACTGTAATAGAATCCATAAAAACTTCCATGTATTCCATATGAAGCAAAGAAAAAATGTTAAGCATGCATCTTTCGAATGTGGCGGGAGCATTACATTTTCTGAAAGGAATTCCCATTTAAGAAAAAGTACCAAAAGGATGTGTCAATGTTGTTTTCTCTTGGCCCTATTGGGCTATATGAATGATGAAGGAGTTAGAAAATCCACCTTGGATTAAATAATTGGATTGACTATGTAACCATTCATGGATTTTATTACGGAAATGAATGGGAAATTCTTCATTTTTAGTCACTGCGTTCACCCTCTGATAATCAATGCATATCCACCACTTG
Organism: Viscum album; assembly: GCA_963277665.1. Classification (NCBI taxonomy): domain Eukaryota; kingdom Viridiplantae; phylum Streptophyta; class Magnoliopsida; order Santalales; family Viscaceae; genus Viscum; species Viscum album. Next base: position 1,489,470,221 of record OY728129.1, read on the forward strand.
TTGGGTAACCTTGTAGGAACTAGCTCTATGAATTCATTTTTTACAACTATGAATACACCCTTTTTCTGTACAATTTCGACTGGATTTAGCCATTAACTATCATATATAGGGCATGTTATACTTGTAGAAAATAAGGTAGTAACCTCTTTACAAACTAATTTAAGAGGGGTAGTAATAAATCACTATTAAAATTGTATAACATGATTGCAATAATACTCTAGATGAATTCTATATGTGTATACAGAAGAAATAGTACCTTGAAAATAATCCAATGACCAGCCTATGTCCATTATATTCTTTTTAAGGGAATTTAAGAGTGGATATTCTTATTCATTAGACAGACCACATTCAATTATAATAGGATATTGTTGTTTGTCCTCTAAATAGAGATACTTCAAATGTTCAGGAAATGATTTGAGTTCATGTTTGGACCGACTATCCTATTTGGATAAAGAAATTCTTATGGGTTCATTAAATTCATTATTAGATACTAAAACATCCTCCAGAATTGCATAAAAAAATTATAACCAAGAATTAAATTAATTGTTAAGAATAAATTTTTTTTAAACATAAAGGAATTTTAATAATGAAGTTAAACAATATGGGGTGAATTTCAATAACATTTTGGGGTTCATTAATATAATTTTTAGAAAAAAAATATAAATCAGTTTCAATTATTAAATATTAATATTCAGATAAATTACATGTTATAAAGGATTTATAAAAATCTTCATCATTTTTGGTACCATGTATAGAAGTAGCATCATTCTCAGCATGTTTTGAACTTCCAAATTTGAATATTAATTTCCAAAGGATAAATTTAATTTTAAATTCATTCGTACAATATATTTCAGAATTTTTGATTCGAAATCTTCTACTGTAGACCAGGTTTGTCATCTGAAGAATGTACATAGTCTATGAAATTAAGAGGTTGGTTCTTTTGAATTGAATTAGAAAACAACGCTATGGAAATCCAGTCAATCATGATAACTTGGTGAGCAGAGTGGCATTCAACTAAGAGTCTCATTGATTCAAAAAATTTATATGTGACCATATTTCCTCCAAACACTAAATATAATGTATGCTTATGAACTTTTATTTTTATCTTAGTAGTTTTTAGGAATGTATTTCCTAATATTAATTGTTCATGTGAACTAAAATGATCCTATTTCATGTCTAGTACATAGAAATCAGTAAGGAAAACTAAATATTTAACCCCTTACAAAACATCATCAATAACTCTTGTATGATTATATAAGAGCCTATTATCTAGGTAGATGAAAATTCAATATTTCTTAATCTCTCCATCTAGTATATATGAAAATATAGTATAATGAATCACATTTATGGAAGCTTCTCAATCTATCATTTCATTATCAAACTGATGATTTCCAATGACATATGGGATAAACAAATACCTTTATAATTGAAATTAATAGTTATATAGTGTTAAATCATGGAAGAAACACTTCTTCACAAATTAACATTCTCACCTCCCATGAATTCCCTTTTGTGAGTGAATATTTCCTTAAGTAATTGTTCATAACTTGGGGGGTCTTTTTTACCACATCATACAAAGGGATATTAATATGGAATTTTATAAACTTATGATGTACCTACTTGTCCATATAGATTTCAACATTTGTCTTTACAAGAGGGATCACAAAATCTTAGAGAGGTGGTTCCATATTACTTTTCATGCCATCATGAAAAAAGTTCCCTTTGCAAGAGCCCAATAAATTTTAGAAATCCCTAAAGGTTTATTCAATTTGAATTTTCCATCTTCTTATTCAATTAGTCTTATTAAAGAGGTAAATGTATAAAAGTTATTTTTGATTATTCATCATGTTCCACAAAAATATTAGTAGATGGTTTTAATGATTATTTATGTTATTCAACATTAATTTTAGAATATGGAACATTTTTTCAGGTTCTTTCCCGGTGTTTTCAATTAGGGAATTGTTAATCTAAATTCTATTTCCCATGAATATTGTACTCATATTCTCCCTTTATTTTTGATTCACTTTTGTTGGAGACATAAAATTAGAATATCCTTGGTTCTTAAGTCCACCGATTTCAGTTTCCATTTGAAAAATTTGTGTAATGGTGTTTCGTAAAAATACATAATGTTGTAGTGAAATATCATTTTTCATTATTACCATTTATTCAATTTGTGAAACATTTTTTTGATTAACATGTTTTTTTTATTTTCTTGATTTTTTAAATTTGATTAAATTTCTACATATTGGATTCGAAATTGATTTTGGTTATATATACCATGTTGATTGAATATTTGGGGTTCCAAATTCATGTTTGGTTGATCATTAGGCCTAAAAAATTGTTTGATCCATTCTTGATTGAATTTTTGTTGTTTGGGTTGTTTTGGAAATATTTCCCCAGAAATATCTTGTTGAAATTTTAAGAAGTTTCGTGAATTTGTGGAAATTTATCATTAAAATCATTAGTGGAAGATCAAATTTCATAGTGCATTTGGATGGGATAAACAAGCTGAAGTATTCATTGGGAAGAAGTAGAATTAGTCAACATTAGCTTTATTAAACTAGTAAATTCACTCAACTTGTTCCCAATTCAGCTATTTTTAGAATTCGACGAAGATACTTCCATAGCTAGATTAACATGAAATAGAACCATAGTACTGAATTGATGTAAATATTGAGCCATTTTAGAAATATTATTACTAGCATCAATGATATTTTATCAACTAGCCCTCCTCTTACAACAGTATCAATCGTACTCCAATCCAATATGGCTAAACCTTCATAAAAACTTTTGATTAGGAGTTGGTTAGATATTTCACAGTGAGGTAACCTAGAGAAGAGATTCATAAATCTCTCTTAGTACTCATAGATAGTCTACCCTTAGAGCTTCCAAATGCCACAAATTTCATTATAATGTGAGGTGGTCCTGGATATTGGGAGATTTTATAATAAAATTATTTCTAACTAATTAAAAAATCTTATGGTTGTAGAATATAAATATTAAAACCATTTCATCTCTCTTCTATAAAATTAAAATGGAAAATACCTCGCTTTTATTTGGTCCCCACATTCCCTTTGAGGATTTGTGGTGATACGCACCATATAAAATTTGTATAGGTGTTTTTGAGGGTTCTACAATAGAAGCCCATGGATCATTGGTAAATGATGGATTACTCCTAATATTAGTTTAAAACTATACTAAATCTTAGTGTAACATAGATATATTTTCTTATTTTCTAGATTATGAGAAATGAGCTCCTTTATTATCCTTTGATCAACCATGTTTTCTATGTTTTAAAACATTTTAGTCATAAAATAAATTGTTCAAAGTGATTATTTTTTTGACATTTCAATTTTTTCTATATTTTCAAAATCTATAACTTGTTGTTTTTTTTTTCAAATGTTCTAGACCTACTATTTGGAGATGTTTTGTTTTCTGTAATTTTGGATTTTGAACATGAAACATATTTTGAAGGAAAATTATTGTTTTAACTTTTTTTAATGTTTTGTGTGTTTTTTAAATAAGAATTTTTTTTATTTTATTTTTAACCCTTTGGAATCCACCACAAAAATCAAACCAATTGATGATTAGTTTTTTGGTCTCCTCCAAACTCAAATTTATAAACCTAAGATCTAAAGTTAATAAGCCACCACGGTTGTCTCCCAACAAGGTACCCCTGTCGGGGTTATTTTGTCATGTATTGTTTTATTTTTATGAATTTATATTTTTTTATTATTTCTAGAGAGTTTTATAACAATAAAATGAGCTAAAACATTAATAACACAAAATATAAATTAAAAGAGTAAACAAACTATTGATATATTATTGAGAAATATGCTGAAAAAGATAAATTAACAGAAATCAGAAGAATTATACAAGCTAATGATTCGAACTAATAAGTCTTTATTTATTATTTTAATTATTATCAAAACTAGAATTATTTCTTTGAATGACTGAAATATCAAGTATTTTATTTCATTATGTTAATAAAAAATATATTATAAATGATATTTTGGTAGAAAATTTATTTTCCAAAGGAGTTGATCAATTATTTCAACGATAGTTCAAATAAAAGACATGAACAACACATGTTGTACTCTCTGCACGGCCTCCTCGCATGGTTTTCCCAAACCCTGCGCACACCATGCGGTCTCCTCTGTCCAAAAGACAACCACCTGCACAGCTTCCGCATGGTTTGGATAACCGTGCGCAGCCCATGCGTCCCCACACTTTTCCCTTTTACACTATAAAAGTCTCCAAAACATTCCCCAAAAATCCCCCATATGGTTCATGAACTTAAAAATCATAAATCAAGGGTTACTTACCAGAAGCTGGGGGTACTACTATATGAATATGATATTAAATTAAAATCAAAAGTTTTCAGAAAAAAAAAGAGATTGAAAAAAAGTTCCCTTTAAATATCTAAAAATCATTTTGACAGTAATAAGATGTGATTATTTAGGATTTGTTCGAAATATAACACATAAAAATACAAAAAATATAATATTAGTTCTGCTGGTAGTCAAATATAACAAAAAACCAATCGTAAATCTATATAACTTGTTTTCTACTGGTTTTCTAGCTTCATCCAAATCATGCTTTATATTGGTACACATGGGGGTTTTTTATGTCTATCTATTCTCAAGACCAAACATTTTCAATAAATTTGTATTATATTTACATTGGATTAAAATATTTACAAAATAGATTTGATAAATTTTATTTCCTAATAATAAGTTCAATTCTCCAATCATACTCATTTCAAATTTATTTTTCATAAGTTCTAAAAAATCATTAAAAAGTTTTTTATTGGTTGAACAAAAAATGACCACATCAACATCGATTTGAACTAATAATATATTAAAACAAATAGTTTTCTTAAATAGATTTGGGTCTTCCAATACAACAGTAAATCCATTTTTTAGAAGAAAATAACTTAATCTTTTATACCAAGCTATAGGTGATTGTTTAAGTCCATATAGAGATTTATTAAGATTAAAAACAGAATCTAGTTTTTGGGAATTTCCAAAACTAGGAGGATCTTCATCATAAACTTCATCCATTAAATAACCATTTAAAAAAGATATATTTAATATCCATATGATATAATTTAAATTTCATATGAGATGTATAAACTGAAAGAATTATACTTACTTCTAATCTAACAACATGGGAAAGGGCCTCATCAAAATATAAACCCCCTTCCTGGTTATATCCTTTAACTATTAATCAACCTTTGTTTCTAGTTATAGTCCCATGATCATCTTATTTCTCAAAATTCAATACATTTTAATTGGTTTAGCTCATCATGCATTGCTAAAATCCAACTCTTTCTTTCTAATGATTTTTCAAAAGATTAAGGTTCTAGTGAAGATAGAAAAGTAGATAATTTCACTAGGTTTCCTATATCTCTTCTAGTTCTTATTTATATGTATAGGTCTCCTATAAAACTTTCTAAAAAATGAATCTTTAGGGTTCTAGAATATCTAGGTAAAATACTTTAGGTTCATCAGTATCATGTTCTATTGAAATAGACTAATTATTTTTATGTAATTTTCAAAATCTTTTTTTAGGTTTTCAAGTCACATGTTGTCAGAAGAGTCATTATTTTCATCAGTTTTATATTTCTATTTAATAAAAGGATCAGTTTAGTCCAACTTCACAAGAACTAATTCTTTAACAATCCTTGACATTTTATTAAAAAATTATTATTTTTTGGATGTAGCATAATATCCTAGAAATATTCCTTCATCAGCTTTTGTATTGAACTTACCAAGATTATCCTTGCTGTTCAGGATGTACACCTTACATCCAAAAACATTAAAGTACTTTAGCTTAGTCATTCTGTTATTCCAATTCTCATAAGGTTTATTTTTGAAAATAGTCTGAATAAAAACTATATTCATGATATAGAAGGTTGTTATTATAGCTTTTTTCATCAGTAGTTAGCTAGACTATATTCATTAAGCATAGTCCTAGCAATTTCTTGAATAGTTATATTTCTTATTTCAAAAATTCCATTTTTTTGAGGTGTTCTTGGTGTAGAAATGATGTGTTTAATAACTAGATTTGATCACAAGAAATTGAATTCATTATTCTCAAATTCTCCACCATGATCAATTCATAATGTAATTATCCTAAATTATTTTTCATTTTGAAAAAATTTACAGTAACATTCAAAAACTGTAAACTCATCAATATGATGTTTTAGAAAATTGACCCATGTAAATATTGAATAATAATCAATAATAACATATATATATTTATAAGTTACCATCCAAAAATTCTATAATTGATTGTCTGAAAAGATCCATGTGGATATGTTCTAGAGGTTTTGATGTATCAATTTAGTTAATATATTTGAAAGAGAATTTGTGTTTCTTTCCAATTTGGCATACATCAAAAAATCATTGACTCTCGAACATAAGACTAGGTGAATCAGAAACTATTTGTTGCATAGATAATTTATTTAAAGCATAAATATTATAATGACGATGCCTCCAATGTCATATCCAAGACTCATTTTTCATTGAATTTAAACAATTCACTTTCTTTTTACACCATGAATTTAAATATATAGTATAAAAATTACCAGTGTTATGTTCTCCAAACATAATAGGTTTATCTTTAAATATATAGCATAAAAGTTTAGAAAAATAAACATACTATCCATCACCATAGAGTTGAGAGATACATATATGGTCAGGATTCATCCCTAGTACATATATTACTATATTTATTGATACTTTCTTTAGATCTCCAATAGTTCTAAGTCCAATTATCGTTCCATTGGCATTATCACTAAAGGTGACTAGACCTACATCTAGTTGAGTCGGTGAATTGAGGTTTTATGAATTTCCACTCATATTCCTAGAGTATCTATTGTCTATGTCCCATATATCATTTCTTTTTCTATGACTTGATTCCATTAAAGGAATTTTAAATAGGTGTTTTTTTGTACCCATATTCCCTTACGTCTAGAAGTGTTAGCTAGAAAATATCAGGGAATCCAAATCTCCTTTGTTTTTCTATGACACATATTATTGGCATCATATAAGGTATTTGAAATGAAACCCTTTTTAATTCCACTTATTTTAGGATTTCATACATAACAATTGTTTTATATGTCCTTATGTTTCACCAAAATGAAAAGTAATAGTTTTTGAGTTGGGAACAAAATAATTATTATATAGTTCAGATTTTTCACCTTTATTTACTATATGAAATCTTTTCAATCTAATGATATTCATACAATGAATTTCATTCAGAATATTTTTCTCATTGTGTAATGAAGAGAGTAGTACTTTTATAAGTTTCTACTTCATCTTTTAATTATTTAATATTATTTTCATCATTAGTCCTTTTTTTGGTAGATGAGTTAAATTTTTCAATTAAATATTAATGTTTTTTAAGTAAGGCATCTCTTCCTCATAAAATAGAATTTTAAATATCTTTTAAATATCTGTGCCTCTTTATTAAGGGGTCATATTTTTCTTATATCATTTTATAGTAGGAATCAAATTTATTATTTGAAAAATTTAAATGAGAATCAGAATGAAATTTTGATGAATAATAGGGTTCTACCTAGTATTATTATGCCAAGAAGTATATATTTTCATTCAGATATGATTCTTCCTTTTCTAAATCATATTTTGATGAGCTGTGATAGTCTATATAAACATCCCAAGTATCCTTAATTACTCTTTTGTATTTATGTTCATAATCAAAATATCTCTAATATGTCTTTTTTTCTTTCTCTTTTAACTTTTTAGCTTAGGAAAATAAAGTCTTATATTACCTAATTTCTTGCCTTCATAGAATTTGACATCCTTTGAGTCTTTATCTTCCATCTTGAATGGTATTTTTAATTCTATTTTATTATTATAAAACCTTCTAAACATCCTGGATAATTGATCCAAATCCATTTGAATATCAGATGTATCTGAATTGTTTTTTTCTCTGACTTCTTTATTTTTTTATTTTCTTTGGTTATGAGATGTTACCTTTTGGGCAGCGTTATCGTTTTTCACTAATAATTTGTGATCTTCAACTTCATATTTCATTTCATATTTAGATATCATCAATGTCAAAATTTATTCTCTGATTGTCTGATTTTTTTACAATTGGTGATTTTTTCAATTGTATTTGATATTCAATTCCATTTAGTATGTAGCACTGTTAGTACTTTAAAAGCTTAATCGCTTTTTTTGATAGGATCACCTAATGATGTAATATTATTAATAATCTCTATAAGTATTCCATTCAACTGAGAGATACATTCTCCATCAAACATTCTAAATGTATTAAATTTGTGTTTTGATGTTACATACCACATTTGTTTTAAATTTAGTGTCCCTTCATAAGAAACTAAAATTATTTTCGACATTTCATAAGTAGTTGGACATTGTGAGGCATAGTTGAATTCATCGGGTCCAAGACCATATATAATAGCATTAATAGCTTTAAAATTTGTGTCATACTCAACCTCTGTAGCATCAGTCTAGGTTGCAATATTTTCAAGAATTATCTAATGAGTAATGATCTTAGAGTAGACATTTAATCCTCGATTCCTCATATATATAATCATTCTTGATTTCAAGAATCCATAGTATTCACCATTGAAATAAGGATGAAAACCCATTAGAATTCCTTCTCTCCAATAATTCTTTATTATCATTGTATTGACCATTTAGTTTTACCATGTTATTGATTTTCCCGAAAGTCCTCCTCTAATACCAACTATTAGGTCGGAATATACAAATATACACAAGAGGGGGTGAATTATTTATTTTCCAAATATATCACAATCCTTCCCTTTGATGTCGACTGATTATTATGTGGATAAGAAATTTTTTCTTCTCTATGAAAATATGAGCAGCAGATAAAAACAAAAATATAGAACATTTATTTTATAGTAGTTCAGTGCATAAAGATCCCCTAGTCCACTCTACCAAATACACATTCTGTGAGTTTGGTGAATTTCATAATTAAGGTCCTCCTATCATAAGACCAATCAACAACTTATTACAGGTAGATGAAACCATTACCAATAAGGATATAAAAATAGACTTCTGGTTCTCTAAAAGAATATTGATAAAACCACAGCTTAGATCGAGAAGCTGATAGTCCACCACAACTGAGTACGTGCATTTGAGACTCTCAGTAAAACAATATTGATTATGAAATGTTCCATTTGAACTTCACAGTTCTAACAACAACTGATGGAAGATGGATCTTCTTCTTCAAAAAATAGCTACTTTATGAAAGAGAAGTTCCAAAGTGATCTGGTTGCAATAGATCTTTCAAATAAAAATAGCACAAAAAAATTAATAGTCACAAACATACAAGAAATACTAAATTTAGAACATATATATCTCCACTAAAGCCTCTTTTGTAGAAAATAGAGTCTGATCGATTTTTGAAGCAGATCTTCAAAAGATCTTAAAAAGAATGATGTTTCAATCGTGAATTTGTGTCCCAATATATAGCTCAATATATATCATAATATTTATTCTTCTTTGAATCATATAAAAATATTTAAAACCAACACACTGGTATAACCAATAACGCAGAGAGTCTGTTTTTCAATCCCAGATCTAAGAAATCTCCAGATAAATCGTAATACTTCAAATTCCTGAGAAAGACCATAGTAGTCATAATTTCTCTTAAGAATACAAGATAATTTTTCTAAATAATATGATTCATTTAATCCATCATAAAAAAATTGAATCGTTCAAAAATGAGTGTTTAAATCAAAAAAGTATTCTACAAAGACCGTTGCATGAAACTCTGATAAAGTCATAAATTCCAATATTTGGTGATGAAAAGTCAAAAGTAAGGTTCCTTCACAAAACTACAAAATCCCAAACATCGGGTTCAACTATTTTGTATTAAATATTTGAATGAAGGTTGATAATGTTAGGTTGATCACAAAGTTAAGGTTTAGGATCCATACATTTTCATCACAAATGTAAGGTTCCATACATATGTAGTGTTCTTTAACCATACATTTTCTCTTTGTAAAATGTATGGTTTCATCCAAGCATTGGTTTATTTATCCATATATTTCACTCAGTATAGTGTGGATTAACCATATGCACCGATCTTTCAGCATAATGTTTAAAACAAATATAGGTTTTATTCTTTTCGTTACATTCTTCAACATACGGTATGAACATTGTTTCAAGAATATGCTAAGATCATTCAAACACATTGACAAATATTCCAAATGAATTATAAGATTGAATATAAATAAAAAATAAGGAATATAAAGAATATAAATTTATTGAAATAAAAATAATGTAAGATCATTAGTACAAAAGGATATGGTATTTATTAGTATCAAAATCTATGAGATTTATAGAGCATTGTTGAGACAATACATTCCTAACAATATTAACCTTAATCATGGGTTTTCCATGAAATTACACCTTAAAATTAAAAATAATTCTTGGTAATAAACACCATGAACCCTATTCTAGAAAATAATTATTGAAATACTTATACTAAAGATTCATTTTTATATTTTAGGATTCATAATTCTTGAATTTCAATTTATGAACACTTCAATCATCTCATATTATTCCCATACCATTACCAAGGATTCATCATCTAATTCCATAATACTTATTTAATTTCAAATGTAATTAAGGGAATATTTATCATTAATAGTATAAGTGTTACTCATACAACCTTTCTTCTTTTATTCAGGATATTTACTCACAAGAAATCAATTTTCAAAATTCGATAATATCCCATATTTAAAAAATTCATATGTTGATAATACTTTTGGGAGAAAAATATTTTCGATCATTAAATTGAATACAATTTTCCTTCTCTATAATATTTTTTATACTATATGTCCTCCTTCTCTATAAATAAAAAAACATCTAATTCCTCTATGACATTCCTTAGAGTTCTTCACCCAACAGTATTGACATATAGGAAACTAAATCTTCTTTCCCACATGGTCTCTGTCACCTGAACTCTCAAAAAACACTAATCTCTTTTTTGTTGAGTCTGAGAGTTAGATAATGTGCAAGTTGATAGTCATATATCATAATAATTGATTAGGAGTAATAAAAAATAATCTTCACTCCATTTATCCAATCATTTGTTTTTTGATCCAAAAATTTTCTATCACATTCAATGTTGATCCAGTTCTTTCAAGGTATATCCACTGACTAAAATCAAAATGAATAGGGTGAGTACAAATATTCATATTAAAAACTACATAATTCCTAAAAATCACATATATGATGTATAAAACATGAAACCATATTTCCCTCTATGAAAACATGGGCTTAATTTAGTACATTCTTGGTTATTATTCAAATCCTCCATGATGGTTCGTAAAGTGTTTTTGAATTTCCAAAACATATCCCCCAATGAGTGTCAAACAAGGTTTGTAATATTGCACATTTTCATGCACCATGTTGTGATATCATATATCTTGATTCACCCTTTTTAAATTTATTACCCCTTGGAAAAAAATTTCCTGATCCACATCCACGTGTAGTATCCAGGTAGAGATTTAATTTCTTGAGAAACACTCTCTCTAACTTTTAATAAAATTCTAGTGAAAATTCATATTATTTGAATAATAATTTGAATTTTTATTAGAAATAACCCTATAAATATACTTATAAATATCCCCAGTAATATAACTAATTGTTTCCCATATTATTTTCTTAATGGTAAACTAAACTTATTATTTTATTAAATCTATTGAGACCCTTACCTCTTATACATAGATATAACATATTTTTTTATAAATATTTATTAAATTACACAAAAACATTCTTAAGAATAATAAATTCAAAGTACCTTTGGAAACTAAAAACAAAATATTCTTATTTCATAAAATATCCTTAAGATCTCCCATAAAGATCATTCCACGTATTACTCATCTTAGACATACCCTAATTAAAAACATTATTCATGAACTAGGAAAAGGAAAAATAAGAATGAGTGAGCTCAGATGATCTGAACGGGAAAATGTGATATTGAAATATCATGTTTATAAGGTCATTAAAACATGTTAAGAACATTTAAAAACCATACCATGAATATCATAAATCACCCACATCAGCCATGGAAGAAATCAGTGTAGTTCAAAAGACATGAACCATAAGAAAATAAAAAAAACATGGAAAATTAGATAATATAATTTTCATAAGATATAAAATTATTTAATACACATAATTATGGAAAATTTTATATCAATTTTTTATACCATGATATTCATCACATGTTAGGATAAAGAAAATCACATGTGTACCAACTTCAGACTTGGGACAACCTCCCATCTAACCTCTTATTTTGGTCTTGGGATAACCTCATATGTACTCTCAGGATTTGGGATTAGGGTACCCTCTCATGTATCCTCTTGTTTTTGACTTGGGATAACAACACATATATCCATTTATTTTGGGCCTCGAATAACCTCATGTGTACCCTCTTGTTTTAGGGTTGGGATAACCTCCTTTTTAACCTCATTTTTCAAGTATGGGGTATCTTTTTGTGTTTTCTTTTTCTTGGAGCTTTTGATAACCTCTCTTGTACCTTATTGTTTCATTATATGGATGACATGTCATGTACCCTCATATTTGTTGGTTCAGATAAACTCTCATACACCCTTGGATCTCATATAACATTAATCATTACCCAGTTTATTTGAGAGAGATATAGGTCTCACCCATCATGTAATGAAAATAATAGGTATTTTTGCAACCTTGTCATAAAAACGTCATCATATCATAACCCATGAAAAGAAATGGGTTTCATAAAAATTTCATTATATCATGTCCTCGGGGAATGATGCAGGATTCGTAATCATTTCAATATTGTTTCATAATATATCCTGCAAAAAGTAAAGAGTTCTAAAATCATTAAATCATGGTATAACCTGTGGAATAGAAGAAAATTTTGCAAATATCCTTTCATCATTAACATAGACCATCCAGATAAAGAATAATAATGGTATCCTTATATCATATCCTGATTAAAGAATAAGAGGAATAAAATGATGTCTTCATTGATGGAATGTGATTTGGAATAATCACTTGGGACATTTCAGGGAGAAAATAAATTTCCTTTGAAAATATCTTTTTAAAACTAAAATTTTATAAAATGTGTTGGATAAATTATTCATTGAAAATAACTTTGAAAACATATCAAATAATTTTTTAAAATAATTTAAATCATTCCATTTATTTATTATTTTTTAAAATAAATGTTTAAAAATAAAAATTCAAAAAGTATTTTTGAAACCCTTTTCTTAGAAAATATGTTTGAAAATTTAGAAATGACTATTTTAAATAATTTAAAACATTTATTGAGGAAAATGTCATTTAATATTTTAAAAAACATTAAAAAAAATTTATTCCTTTTATATTAAAATAACCTTGTAAAATTTTAAAATATGACTCAAATAAATGATTTTTCATGACTGTAGAGAATTATGTCCGTTCTATAAATGTTAAAATGAACATTGCTTTAACATTTTCCCTAAAAAAACAAATGGTCCATGTTTAAAAAATGAAATTAAGATTCCTTTTGAAAGATTTTTAAAAAATTAATAATTGGTTAAAATTTTCATTAATAATTCAATTTTAGAATATTATAATCATTTTTAAAACATTATTAGGAGATATAGTTTCAAATAAAATGATTTTCTATCTATGTGAGATATAAAGGTTATTTTTCATAAAAACATTCTTTTAAAGTATTGTGTATGTAAGAAGAGATAAATGAAGGGAAAAATTTATTTTATTTTCATAACAAGATAATAATAAAAGTATTGAATTTATTATAATATTTATTACAATATTTGTTATTTTAATAATAATCCTAATAAATCCTCATAAACAATGAGATATTCACATTACATCTTTACCACATTATTAAAATTGAATTGTAAACCCCACAATGGAAAATTCTTAAATGAAACTTAAAAAAATCACGAGAAAAATAAAATTCATGAAATTACCAATCTAATGGGTTTTATATACTCCTCATTAAATAATATATATTTATAAAATAACATATGCCTCATGGATGGAAAATAAGTATATATATATATATCATACTGTATAATATTTACTTTGGACGTTTTATTACCCATTTATTAACAATTCCTTGTTAAAGTCATATTTTAGGAAACAACAGTTTTATTTTTCATATAAGTTTTGATTTGAAAATTTTTTCCCTTTTACTTTGATCATGGTTCAATATTATCCATAATTTTATCCATGATATTAATATAAAATATATTAATTATATATGAATTTATAATAATCCATAAATGTTAGATATGAAAACAAAATTCATCTTTCATTGATACGGTAGGGCCTACGTACGCCTGAATGTTGCTTCCATTTTCTCAATGGATTTGCGATTGAAGGGTAAAAAATTATTAAAATTAGATAATAATTTTTATTTCATATATATCACATATTTTCATTAAATACATCGCTATTATAGTCCATTTAATTCATGAACAAATAACATCACTTAATGAGGTGGTAGTATACCATACACATGAGCAATGTTATCATATTCCCACAGAATGAAATGTTCGAAGGTATATTTGATATAGTGATTCCATAAGTATAATAATATCATGAATATAATATATATATATATATATAGTGAATAAATATATCATTAAATCAATATTTTAGAGCTTTATAACATCCAAAACATAAAGAGATTGTGATTTTCCAAAACATAAACCTAGGGAGTGTCAAACTAGTTGTCCAGCAAGGTCTGTTGTCATGCACCAAGTGGTGATATATTATAATCCATTGATCTATTTTAAAATTTATTACCATGAGGTAAATTTTATATATTTCCAAATCTAATTTTTGTATTGAGAATAATATTTAATTTTTTGGAAACCACTCTCTCTATCCTTTAACAAACATCTAGGACATTTTCCTATACTTTGACTCATCCTTAGACTTATCCTTAGACATAAAAATTGAAATATACCTAGAAATATCCACAAGGATATCACTAATATTTTTTCATTGTAGTCTTTAAAGATTAACTAAACCAATTCTGTGATAAAAATAGTAGATACCCAAAACCCGCATATAAATATATATATATTACATATATTTATATGAATATTAATTCCTATACACAAACACATTCCTGAGGATTGTAAAGGTATAGTGCCTTTTGAGACTAGACATAAAATATTGATATTTCTTGAATGATCTTAAACATATCACATAAATATCTTTCCACATATTAATATTCTCATACATGCCCTACTTAAAACCGTTATTTATAATTTAGGGAAAGAAAAAAATAATAAAGGGTTATCTCAAATGGTTGGTAAGGGGAGAGTGGAGTTATAAGAATATCAGGATCATAATGGGTTGGAAAAATGATAACAACATTTGAAAACTATATCCTTCATAACATATAAATTATACATGAGTCATGTAATAAAACAATGTAGTTCATAATACATGAGTCATAAGGAAATCTATTAAAATGATCCATGAGGGAATAACATTGCAAAAATCCATAGAATTACGTCATACACATAAGCATATAAAATAAAATGACAAGTCTATATTTCATGAAATTAATATCATGCTATTCTTGGACTTATCACATGGGCACCTACATCTGTCTTGTGATAACCTACTATGTACCTTCTTGTTTTGAGCTTGGGATAACCTCCCATACACCATTTGTTTTGGGCTTGGGATAACCTCCCATGTACCGAATTATTTATTATTAGGATAACCTCTTATGTACCCGCTTATATTGGGATTAGGAAAACATCCCATATACCCTCTTGTTTTGGGAATGGCATTACCTCCCATGTACCCTCTTTCTTTGGGATTGGGATAACCTACCATGTACCCTTTTGTTTTGGGCATGGGATAATCTCTCATGTACCCTATTATTTTGGTCTTGGGATAACCTCCCATGTACCAAAGGATTTTATACATGGTAAAACATTCAAGTAACCATGGATATCATATCATATTAATCATTACCTAATGAGTTTGAGGGTTAGATTGGTCATGTCCATTAAATAGTGAAAATCATACGTATGTGTGCCACAAGATCATTCAACATTCATCATATCATAACCCATGAAATGAAATTGGTTTTATAAACATTTCATCCTATCATAACATATGGAAAAAGTTATTGATTTGATAATCATGTCATCATATCATCATAGAATAACCCATGAAAATTAGCAGGTTTCATAATAATTTAATCATGTTATATCCCAAGGAAGTGAAATAAGTTTCATAAACATATTTTCATTATAGTCATAAATCATCCATAGAAAGAATATGAATTTTATAATTTGAACCTATTTCTAGTAAATCCTAATTAGCATCAAATGATTTCACCTTAGATGAAATATTATTTTGAAAGATTATTTCAAACATTTCTTAGGGAAAATAACATTTCTTTGGAAATAATTTTTTGAAACTAATAATTAATAAAAAATTTTGGAAATACATTATTTGAATAGCCTTTAAAAGAAAAAAATGAATATTTAAGAATTATTTAAAATTTTTCTAGAATAAAATAACTAATCTTTTGAAAATAACTTTTAAAAACTAAAAAGTAAAAAAATATTTTGGAAATTTATTTCATTGAAAATAATATTAACAATTTATAATGATAGCTTGAAAATGATTTAAAACATATCGTGGGAAAATATCATTTCAACTTTATGAAATTTTTTAGAAAATAAAACATTTTCAAAATATTTTTACTTCAAAATAACCATAGAATATTGTAAAGGAATCTTCGAGGAAATTATTAGGCTTAATGGATGAAAATTATTTCCATGTCATACATGTTAAAACAAATATTACATTCTCATTTTTTCTAAAATTCAAAAGGGATTTGTGTGGAAAAAACGTGAAGATTCATTTCAAAAAAAACGTTAAAAATTAAAATTATTTTAATATTTTTAATAAATAATCTGGATAATTTTTATAATATTTATGAAATTTGTTTTAGAAAATATGGTTATGTAAGGAAAATGATTTTTCAACTGAAGAGATAAATAAATGAAATTTTTATTTAAAACCTCCTTTGAAAGCTTGAGTAAATTAAGAGAGATAAATTTAAGGAAAAAAATTATTCTTAGGAAAAACCAAATGATTATAAAATTCATTAGTTTCATGAGATATATATCATAATAGTTTATCATCGGAAACATATTCATAATGAGTCCTGATAAATGATGAGATTGTAACATAAAATAATTACCACTTTGGTAACTATGAATTGTAATCACCATGATGGAATAAAAATAAATGAAACATAAAATATCATGAGAAAAATTAAATTCATAATATTACGTGTAAAATGGACTATATATGAACCTCATAAAAAATATAGCTTTATAACATAACATATATCTCAGGGAATGAAAATTGAGTCAAATATACCATAACGCTTTGGTAATTTTTGAATCATAAATCCCATGAAATAGATATCATAAAATGGATATATAAATCAAAATAATTTTCACCAAAAGTAACATAAATTACATTCAGGGAAAGTATACACCACACTTAAAATAGATACAGGGTGAATATGGCATGTGTCTAACTAAAAATAAAAGTAAGACCGAAATATCTTACATTATGTCTCAACATATTTCATACATGTTCAAACCTCATATATAATATATATGAGTTTATTATAAATATATTAATAAAATATTCATATATATATAACCATATATTATTAACATATTACATTTTATTACCCTTAATTAAATATACCATGTTAAATATATGTTATGGGAAATAACTACTTTTTATTTTGAATATGTTTTGATTTTTGTGTTCTTATTAATTCTATCATGGATTAGTAATATCTAAAATTATAAAATTTATATAAATATAATATACATTTATTATACATTTATTTATATTAATCCATAAACATTATAGATGGAAAATGAATTATATTTTTCATGGAGATCATAGAATGTACGTACTAATGAATGTAGATTCTATTTTATCAATGAATTAAAAATAAAGAAAGGTAAATAATATAGTACCAATATATAATCCTTTTTACATAATAAATATCACATATTTTTATTACACCCATCCTTATTACCTTCCTAATAAATAATGAATGAATGACATCCATTTGTGACGTGGTAGTCCACCGTACACACAAGTAATGTTATCATATTCCCACATAATGAAAAGTGTAAAGTCATATGTGATATAATGATTTAATAAGTATAATAATATCAATAATATAATATATAGAAACTAAATATTTCTATTAGTAGTGGTTATGAAAAACTAATAGCCTCGGTTTGTGAGGCAATAGTCTACCGTACATATTAATGATGATTTTAAAACCCATTGGATGGATGTGAAGATAGTTTTGGATATTAAATTAACATAATGAAACACAATTATATAATATGTAATTTTTATATTATATATTATGTGTTAAGATATATTTTTAGGTGTAATAATATGAAATATAAATAATGAACGTAGTGTAGACAATTACCTTCACCTGGAAGCGCCTCCTTTAGTTCTCTTATTGAGGACCATACACAAGGGATTTTTGGAGGAGCAGAAGATCTATAACATGGATAAAAATTTTGGTGAGTAATTTTGGATGGTTTTTTCTGAATTATATGTCATTATATGTATAAATATGTGAACATTTGTGGTGGCCTATTATATATGGGTTAAAGGAACCCACTGGGAAACGGCTCAGAAATTTCAAAAAAGAATCCAAAATAATAAATTCATTCACCTGAAAAAAGATTAAAAATTACCCTATATATAACACCCCATGCTTACACGGTACGCTTCTATTCGAATAATATAATAGTGAGTGATGTACACAACACCGAGTTCTAGCACACCACGACCTATCAAACTAGTAGTTATGAATAGTAATACCCACTTTTTGAACTTTTATAAATTTTATTTTTCAAAATGGAATTAATTTTTTGATTCTGAATCTCAAAATTATATTAGGGAGAATTTTTTTTATTTTTCTGAAAACGTGCACTTTTTTATGAATAGTGAAAAATACTACGTTACTTTTTAAAATTGACATTTTATTTTAATAATTATTTATTTTATTTCAATTTATATTAGTTATAAAATAGATACATAATACCTATATATGTAAAATGTAATTCATTGGAGTAATTTTATAATATTATTAGATATATGAAATTTTATTGAAGTTTTTACCGTCTTTTACCCACCCTCTTGGAGCATTTGCAAATTTTTATACAACATAATTTTACCACTTCAGTGAGTTGAATTTCAAAAATATGATAGACACAATTGACATTAGTAAGTAAAATGTGGTTCAATAAGATGAAAATATGTTTTTTGTGAATAGTAACTTTTTACTTTAATTCAACACCGTTGTAATAAAATAGGGTAATTAATGGAAAAAATGATATTATAATTACTCGAACAGATGTCATAATTCTATTGTATAAGTGTGCTTTGACCAAAATCAACCATAGGAATAAAATATTATCATTTTGGTCCACATGGATTAGATTAGGACATTTATTATTATTTTATATAAAGAAGAGTTTAAAGTGTTTAATTCAAATTTAAATAACTAAAACATTTTTAATATAGGGTTATACATAAGATAATTTCAACTATAAATATTCATTAGAAATGTAAAATTATTTCCTACATCTAGGTATTTTATTAATAATATTTAGACATTAAATAATTAAATTTATTTTTAAAACCATTATGATGGATTAATTACCTTATTAATGAATGATTAAAATAATTTATATTATAAATATTAAAATAAATGTAAATTTATACTTTTTATGCATTCCACAAATTCTCTAACATCCATGGTACTCTTCTCTTTGAATAATATAATAGTGTGTGATGTACACAATACTGAGTTCAATCAGACCACGACCAATCAAACTAGGTGTTATGAATAGTAAAACCCATTTTTTAAAATTTTATAAATTTTAATTTTAAAAATGGTATTCATTTTTGAAATAGAAATATAAAAATTAGCTTAGGGTGATTATTTGGTATTTTTATGAAAACATTCATTTTTTGATGAATAGTGAAAAACACTACATTATGGTTTCAAATAGACGTTTTATTTAAATAATTAGTTATTTTATATAAATTTATATTAGTTAAAAATATATACACAATACCTATATATGTTCAATGTAATTAATTGGAGTAATTTTATAATAATATTATATATATATAATTTTATTAAACTTTTTACCGCCTTTTATCAACCTTCTATGAGAATTTGTAAATTTGAATAAAACATCATTTTACTACTTCTGTGAGTTGAATTTCAAAAATCTGAGAGACATGGTTGAAATAAGTAAGTAAAATTTGGATCCATAAAATGAAAGTATTTTTTGTTGAATAGAAACTTTTGACTTTTATTTGCAATGGTTAAAAGTAAATAGTGTAATTAAAGGTAAATATGATATTATAATTACCATAACACATGTCCTAATTCTATTGGATATGTTTATTTTTACCAAAATCAACATTAGTAATAATATATGATTCTTTTGATCCACTTGGATTAGATTAGGACATGTATTATTATTTTATTTCAAGAAGAGTTAAAAGTATTAAATTCAAATTTTAGTAACTAAAACATTTTTAATATAGGGTTATACATAAGATAATTTCAACTATAAATATTCATTATGAAGCGAAAAAAATATCTACTACACCAAGGTAATTTATTTATTATTTTTAGACTTTAAATAATTAAATTTATTTATAACACTATAATGATGCATTAATTACCTTATTAATGAAAGATAAAAATAATTGATTTTATAAATATTAAAATAAATGTAAATTGAGACTTTTTATGCATTCAACAAATTTTCTAGGTTGATATTACATTCTAGGGATGATTCAATTTATTTTTTTCAAGAAATAATATACGTATGACTTTCACAAAAACCAAATACTAAATTGAGGATCTGTACCTTGATTTTGAACCCCCTTCCTTCCCACCACTGGTTTTATCATCCACCTCCATTGTAGGTCTATGAGTCACCTTCTATAGCACACCACTACCTGACTCAATAAACTAACCAAATCCATTCTCATATCTATCCTCCACCTACACCACCAAAGTCTTACTCCCAGCCTCCTGAATTCCAGTTCATGGAACCTCATGTCAAACCACACATTCCTTCATCACCCTATCCTTGAGAGGCATCATAAGAGGAGTTCTGACAGTGGAATTCGTCATCTGTCCCGACCCTAACTCATGTGGCACATCACTAGCCACTTTCCTGACAAGAATATCCTCCTCCACTCACCTACTACTGAATATATCCACCCCACTTTCAACTTTATCTTACACCATATTGAGTCTCTGCACTATGTCTTCTTCCTCACTGTGCACCTTAGGCTCCACCTCTTTACCATTTCTTCTCATCTTGGTAGCCTAGACCACACTATGATAAGCATCCAGTGAGTTACCTAGGTGCCTTCAACTGGAGTAAATATCATTCCATGTTTCATACACTACACACTTCTCTCATCATTACTCTTCGCCCAAAGAAATCCACACATACTCAAATAGAATTTTAGACACATCCTGTTCTACATAGACAGAAAGATTAATAGGATGCAAAAGGGATCCTATTCGACTATTTGAACACATATACCTACCAATTAGGTTCCCCAGAAAACACATAACCTATGGATTCTAAAACAGAAAGGGAATATTGGGAAAACATACCGAGATTTCCATAGTCGAAGGGTCGTGATTCCAATGCCACTCTAAGGACCACTTGAAAAAGGATAAGTCTGAAGTCATTGTAGCAGTGATGAACCCTGGACCTGGCCTTGATGATATCATCCTCCATGGAATATCGTATCATCATTTTTCAATTATCTAATAAACCCACTATCGCCATATCCTCCAAACACTAAGAGTCAAATATGTGTCTTTCTACCGAATCCATAGAAGGTTGTCGCTTATAAAACCTAGCCACAAAGGACTTCCTCTGAATATATGAGGATGCAGAGAATTCCATAGAATATAACTAATGGTTAGGACACCCATCGAGAAAATCTGAGGATTTCAGACCAATAAAAAATTGGGGAAAAGGAGGGAGCATATCTGAGTTCAAGAATGTAATGAAATAAGGGGAAGCTCCTTTGAAGGGAAACGACGACCCACCCCCCTTCAAGGGGGGATGGACCATCCCAATGTCAACCACAATCACATTAAAGAGAATACCCAACTAGGGTTTCTCTTGAAGATGTCAAATAGAGAACCCTTTTATGCCTCAATTTATCTTCAACATCCTTGAATAGAAATAAAATATCTTCTTCTCCATTAATGAGATAATGAGTTTCCTTTATGTGTTTCCCTTATAAAAAAATTTAAATATGTCTTCCTTAATGGTTTATGTATTCTTGGTGAAATATATGTCATGATCCAAGTTTCACAATTGTCTCACACTTAGTTAATTGTGACCAAGGCCTTCAATAACAAATAAATCTATACACATCAATTTTTTTCCTCAGATTTTGGATTTCTCGATGACAATGAACTTTAATCCTTCATCATTTTCAAGTCTCATTACAAATTTTATATATTACTAGTTTCCCATGACAACATACATCTTTTTTGTTATATTGTATTTGAATTTATTCTCAATAATACACATCGAAATATAATCAATTTATTTTGAATAAATATTTTATATAACTACATTATTATCCCCTTACATTTCAACCCATGTCGGCTACATCGCCTCTTTTCTAGTGAGTATGTTTTGTCCTCCTTTAGATTTGATAAATCAACATTATATTATAAAGAATAAATTTTATTTTTGATTTTTATCCCACTTGATGATTTATTCATAAGTCGATAATATACATTTCTTGTCAATATCAGCACACTCAGTTTCATCTGTTATGATTAATACATGTATATATGTATGTTTTACACTAAATATAATATCCATTGAAAAATACTGATTATATATATATATTATCATTTGTATCTAATAGTCATATTCCTGGAAGTTCACTCTATATATAGAAAAAACATATTTATTATATCCTATATTTACACAATAATAACACAAGATTTGTGGTGTATTTTTTGTATCTTAATTTCCTCACTGGGGGAATTTGGGGTTTTTTGAATCTCACACTTATCTATATTCATCCTAAGAGGAGGTTATTTTTTTTGTATCAACAATGACCAAATTATATTTTTCATCATTCCCAAAATTAAACTTATCTTTTGGATAAGTCCTTAATTTATAAGGAAAATCCACAAACATCTTTATTAGATCTTCATTTTACACCTTCACCTTTAGATATCCTTTAGGATATAATTTTATAATGAAAATTCTATATTCAATATTTTCTATAAATATTCATCCTTTGATCGTAAATCAAATATTTATAATATAGGGTACTCAATGTTTTGACTCAATCTTTCACTATGCTAATTAAACAACCGATGATTCATTATTTCACTTCAATTGTAATGTTGAACTCAACAACCTTCTCTAAGTGTTCTATCATTTCAAATTTAAGATGTTAAATTTAGAATTTCCTATCAACTATATTGTTTTTATTTTCTTGCATGAAATTTTTGTAATCACAAAATAATCCATTTTCCTTCATTGTTTTGTAGTAAAAACTCTATCTCCCCAAGATAAATGTATGGTTCCACTTTGAGGTATACACTTAATTTTGAATTTTCATCTACAATACCACTTGGTTCCACAATTTTTGTTTTGAATAGATGACTAAATTTATTTCTTTAGGTTTTTTCATCCTAGATCTCTCCCACTTTTGATTCTTCCAAGATTATATCCTTTTTTAAAATGAATTTCCTCATTTTAAATAATTATTACTAAGATATTAAATTGACCATCACATCTATTGATGAATTATTTGAAGGATATTCATCTTATTTTTGATCACATAACTTCTGGGGATAATTTCCCCTATGGATTCATATATTTCTAAAGTAAAAAAATATGAGATCAATCTTTCCATTGAAATTTACATTTCCCATTTTCATATTTTAGCTAAGAAAAAACATGACCTCATAAACCTATTAAACTCTAGGGACATCCTCAGATGATATTTTATTTATTGACTTCAATTTTATTCATGTTATTTATCCTTTTCCACTTGATTTTTATCATTTGTACGCATCTCATATGCAATGACATTCATACAAAGTCTAACCAATGTAACCCCTTTCAAATCCTTGACCTCACGCACCAAAAACATTGCATTGAATCTAGGTGTAAATCCTATTAGAATACACATCATGGTATTGATATCATAAAATGTTTCTTTGAGTCTATACACGTCTTCAACAATCACATTTACCCAATTAATGAATACATAAATAGATTAATTTGATTGAATCCTAAAATCCTCTTATTTCATCCATAGAACCTTTAACATAGATTCACATACCATTGAGTCACCTTTATATCTATTAAGAAACTTATTCCACCATGTATATTTGATTGAAAAAATATATCGCTAACCCATTCAGTATATTAGTGTTGGCATCCAAATCCAAAAAATAAATATATGATAAAGTTCTACTTTAAATATTAAACATAACTCTATATATGATATCCACAAACACATCCATCACCAATGATTTTAAGTAGTGTTGTATCAATTTATTCAACATTTGAATGTTTTTTATAACTAATAGAATGTCATAATGGTTTAAAACCAATACCATAACATCCAAATAGATAATAATTCACCAATATGAACTTTATCCACTAGTAGAACATGTTGGTACCATATAAGGAAAATATCCTAGAAGGGGATGAATCAGGGTACATGGATTTCAAATTACCCTTTTTAATGATTGGATCATCATTGTTAAACCATATGTAGAAATTGTGCATTGTGTGGGTTCTTATATAGTGGAACCCTAAGGTTGGTGCAAAATTTTATTAATCATGTTTCCTAACCATGATCCTTCTAAAAAGTGAAAAAATGAAAAAATTTCCCCTGTGAAATGAAATGGGATTTTTTCCAATTTATTCCTTATTTATCTCTAGAAGGTCTCCCACAAGATCCTCCTCTATATCCATATCCCCTGCTGTGGTTATCCTTAATTCTTGGTCTGAATTGAATTCCCCCAAATACATTGGATCCCTATAAGTAGGTCTGCATGTCCTCTTGCTTGTTATCTCATTTTATTTCAATGTATTGGATATTATTTCAATGTAAGCACATATGAACTATTTTAAAGGTGTTTTACCTTTATTTCATTTTATACCATTTTGTAACAAATAAAATCTCAATAATTAACGAGTAATGATTCCTAAGCATGATGTAGGTTGTCTATTATCTTTTCTCTTAAAGTCTCTCACATATAAATTGTTTTTGTTGTGCTTCACATCGGGCATCACACACATTCCTCTAATAATGTAAAATGTCTTAAATTAAATATTTAGACCAAAACCATGGTTTTTTATAATCATTATCATGGTTGGATATCAACAACGAAAACCTAAACCACCAAATAAGGTGATTTCTATTACATTATTATAATGATCATTGTTTTCATATTCTATCAAGATGCCACTTGGTTTTGTTGACCTCATTACTAGTTAGTGGTATTCTATAAATGAGTTAAGATGAACTGTAATGTGGCATGTATAAATTCATGTCCATTTTATCACCTATGAGTGAATTTATAAATATAATATAATGGCTTGAATAACGGTTTGTACAAACAATATGGTCCTTGATCACTTGTTTTATGCTTGAAAATAATTAAGGACCAACCTAATAGAATTAATTGAATTAGTTTAGAATTAATTAAGTGAATGTTTCATTGTGTGTCTTGAAATGGAATTTATAATTGAAAAGAAATTCTTATTTATTTATAAATGAAATGTTCTAATGGTATATAGTGAATCAAGATAAAATATAAATCGGCATGGATATTCCCCATGACCTATGTTAAATTATTAAAGGCAACGTATTTGTATATTGTATTTTTTTTATGATATACATTTATTCTAATATGGAATCCATTGAAATGGATTATAATACACATAATTTAATATATTATTAATGGTTCAACGTTTTTGGACATGATACTCTGAATCATTTTATAATCTATAATCACATGGATTGTTTTTCCTGTTATTTATCAATCATCCTTGGATATAATGTTCCTCATTATTTATTAGTAGTAATAGGACATGACGTTCCCCGTCATTAGATATAATGGTCCTCATTATTTATCTATAATCACATAACATGATGTTCCCCTTCATATGACATGGTGTTTCTCATCATAGGACATGATGTTCCTTATTATTTATCTATAATCATAGGACATGATGTTCCTCACCATAGGATATGAAATTCCTAATCATATGAAATTATATTCCCTGTTTTAATCTATAACAAACATACATGATGTTTGTTATAATAGGACACAATTTTCTTTATTATTTATAAAAAATGTTTGAAATGGAATTCTGAATTCTCATTTGGGAAGTTTGGTTTGAGGCCACATACTCGAAATGTGAGGCCCTATTAACATTATACATGGACTCATTTGTATTACTCTTCAGTTCCTTACCTGAAATAATATATATATATATATATATTATAACATGTTCAGAGATATTTTGACATAGGATAAAGCTGATAGAGTTGGACGAGTGTCCTCTAGGAGCTTGAGTCCTCATGGTTTCAGTTTTTTTAACTACTCTTATTTATTTTAGCTATGCACTATTTTAGTTTACACTCATGGACTGTATTTTCATTAGATATCATTAAAGCTAGAATACTTTTTAACTCACACCTTTTTCAAGCTATTGATTTGTACCTGGATAGATATCCTAACTGCATGTTATAACATAGCTTGTGTTTTTTTGTATCCATTAGCTAGGACATGGAATTGGAGTTAGGAACTAAGAATATGCATAGGATGCTTATGGGAGTTCGGTATTTTTTTCATTTATGAATTATTTATTACCAACTATATGTTTACTATTTTTATGAGGACTCAGTATGTTCATTCATGATTTATTTTAATTTCTATGTATGTGTAGTCAACATAACATTGATTGTTAGTTATCATTATCATCCACTTCCTTTTATTATATAGCTTTATTATATAATTTTTATTGATATATATGGTATATAATCCTCATTATACAACCCATAGACCCTCCCTACCAATCAATAACCTCTCTGTATAGGTAAGCATGCTTGAGGCCTTGTCACAATCGATCTAGTTACTATTTATAGAGTGAACCAGGTTGGGATGTGAAAAAGAAATATTATATTTTTTTCCATTATATTATTATTTTTAGGATTGTATACAGGAGACTAGGTATTTGTTGTGAATGTCCAACCCACGCGTAAGGGAATGATTGAGTTATCAAGGATGGGACTATTATTGATCAAAATTTTTATTATTCTAGTTTATTATTATTTCTCATTGAGTGATTGACATAACTTACCTAGTTATTTATTTATGTTATTTACCTCTTCCCCCAATATATCAAAAAAGAGGTGTTTCCATACATCATTTTAGGCATATAGGATTACCATTTCATTAGCATGCTTATCTGTATACCATGCTTTGTGTGATTATGTTACATACCTGTTATTATTCCATTCTCCTTTGATTATATATAATTCATACATAAATACAATGATTTTATCATTATTGTTAAATATATCTATATAATTTATTGATGTGATAGATTTCTTAGTTGTGGTTATGATATAAGGCTAGTTTAAAAAGTGTCAACATCAAACTAAATAGTGATTTGATGGATTTTTTGATGATAAATTTTTGTATAAGTAAACTAAAATTGATTAAGTAAATGAAATTATTTTTAAATTGAATTGTAAAAATTTCAATGAATTTTGTGGTTTTCAATAAATTTAATTCTTTTATTATTAATGACTGTTAAATTTTGTGCTAATTTCAAATTATAAAGTCTTATACATTCGTAAAATGGGAATAATGTCATTTATAACAAAATACTTGTATGAATTACTTGGACCTTGTATATTTATTTTTTTATTATACCCCTAGGAGATAACTTAATAAGGTTTTGAATAATATACTATAAATAAATTATTATTGGGTTACACTTAATTTGAATGGAAATTGTAATTTATTGAAACCTTGACTAAATAAATTTTGAATTAAACCTCTTAAAACTAATCATTGGTTATATTGATGGTTCCCATGTAGGTCTCCTTTATCATTATATACCTTGGTATTTAACCATGTGGGGGTACTTTTTTGATAAATAGGTATGGTTATTTAAAGTGTTAGTATCCAATTATATGGTTTTTTATAAATATATTTTGTCATCATACTTAAAAGGTTCTCTTAATGTGATAAAAGACATTTTTGTCTAGTTTTCAGATTTAATGATGTGAGTAATTAGATAATTAAAATTCATCTTATAACATAAATAGGGTTTCACTCGATATTTTTTGATTGAATGTATTTTTACCTGAGAGCATATATGAAAAAATTTGATAAATGAAATGAATTAAAAGTGAATTATGTGATAATTTTTCTAGAACTCAATGATGAGTCCTCGAAATAAGGTATCAACTACAGCCTCTAAATTTTTTTCCATTATACAGGGTTCTTAAGAATGAATATTAATGATCCTATTAATGTTCAACAAAATTTAATAGGTGAAATGGACTAATAAAAAACCTTTCGTGGTGTTAATAACTCAAACAATAATGGAAGGTTTATCCAATAATTACCTTGGATTACCTTAGATGGGAATGTCAAGAATTCCATTATGTTTTAGTTGACTTATTATTTTCTATTAGACCTAATTGATAGGTAGTAGATCATATTGGCCTTTTAGTCATTTCCAAGATTTAAATTCGATGTCATTTTAAGAGTGAGGTTATATCCTAGTTATGGTATAATATTTCGAGACGGAGATCGATAGGTATTGATACAAGTTTCTAAGAACATTAAGTATAAGGCCCCAGCCTTAAACCTTACTTAATCTTGAGTTATTACAAGATTACACATTGATGATCTTTTCAGGTATAGAGTTTTAGAGAATTAGATCATAAAACTTGCATTACATTCCACATTTAAACAAAGTGGTTAAATAAAAGATAGTATTCATTTTTTCCCATCAACAGAAACATATTTAAAAATAAAACATGGATTCTTTATTGAAACTTCCTTGACAAAATCATCATATCATGTACCTTTCCCTTGACCTGTAAAAAACATTTCAAAAAAACTTGGTATGAGCATAAAAAGCTCAGTAAGGGTTATAAAAATATGGAAAAGAAACATGAGATCATGTATACATAAGAATGAAATCATACATCACCCATAAAACATAAGCACTCTAACATACCTCATCAAAAGATGACTAAATCATAGAAATCATAAGACATAAAGGTAACTTGAGGCATTCATAACATTCTTACATAGGGAGTAACCCTCTTGGTTATGTTTGGAATACGCACCACAGCATATTCCCTAAATCTCTTCAAAGAAACCTTAACGTTTCACTCCTTCGTGTTACCCATTGAATTGGAGAGCTATATCGGGCTCACCCGCCCTTAGTTTATCACGGAACCACCTGTCTTCATAATAATGCCCAAGAACCATAACATAATCGTATCACATAAAACATGCATAAAGGAAACATAACATTTCCACTTTTCAATCACAAGATATCTATACAACACATTGATATAAAAACATTATAAAAACCATTTTCAATACCAAAATAAAATAAAGGTAAAACATGGTATTTATTTTCCATAAAAAAGGTAAGGCTTGTAGAGGAAGCTGAAAGTCAAATAATGGTCACGGCGGCAGAGAAGTCGTTGTCGCCGCATACGTACGACAAAAACATTCCCTTTTGTCGTTTATTAAAACTATTAGTATAAAAAGATTCTTTTTCAATAAACATAAAAGTCAAAGGGGTTTATAAACCGTATAAAAGTAGGTTGTGTATAAAACAAAATATGCCTCAATGAAAGGAGATTGTGATGAAGTCCCATACAAAGACTGTATCCTTGGATTAAGGATAAATCAATTACATAATTATGTGTGAAAAATGAATACACAAAATATAAGTGGATATTAAGTGCAAAACAATCAGAGGACATTCACACATATTCATATAACGACATATTCAAGGAGTACAAGTTTATTCCAAAGAATCAAAATTGGGTTAAGAAGTTCCCTTGCAAAAATACGACAGCCTAACGACGTCACTTCAAAACTCAGAAAAAGAGTTGATGAGAGATAAAAAGGGTATCTCATCACATGGAAATAAAATTTAAATCAATAAGGATATAGAAGAACATATCCCAACATAATAGTATGTGAATTAAAATACATAGCAAAAGAAGTCTTTTATAAATAGGAGGGTGAAAGGTTCCCTTACCGACATGGGTATCTTTCGAAACATACACCCCGTGAAAGAAGGACAATACAATATTGATGTAAATACTCATAAATGAAAGTATATTACACAATCAGTAGAATAATGGGAAGTACATACACCACTCAAAGGAAATTTTGGCAAATTTAGCATAAATCTCATGGGAATAAAAGTGAGACGAAAAATCCCTTACAAAAACTCGGCAGCCTAACGGAACCACTTCAAACTTACAAAAATGGATTGATGAGATCAAATAGGGTCTCTCATCATATTAACATAATGTTTACAGAAAGAGGAATATAAAATAACATCCCCCGACATAACAAATTAGAGCTTAAAATAAGTGACATAAATGAGAGTTCTTAAAATGAATGGGAGAGGATAGATCTCTTACGAAAATTCGGCACCCTAACGGCGCCATTCATAACTTCCAAAATGGATTGATGAGAGCGAATAGGGTCTCTCATCATATGAACATAAAAATTACAGTAAGAGTAATATAAAAGAACATCCCAATAACAAGAAATATGATGTTTAAAAGGAATGACATAAAAGAGTGTACTTAAAAAGAAAGAGAGGAGTAGGATCCCTTACCTCAAGTCCGACTTATCTTGTTCATTTCTTTATATTCATGAATAATAAACTTTGGTCAATTTATAATTGCCTAAGGACCTCCTTTAAAGATTAGTATTCAGTTAATATTACATATTATAATTGTAGAGACCCGAAGCTTAACATACATAGAAATTACATTACTTTTTCGGAATACATAGTACATAACAAAAACACACACACAAGGACCATAATAGTTTAGTGTATTTGGAAACTCAGAATATAATCTTCTAATCGTGGTGAAAGATCTTCAACATATCCCATAAAGATATTCTTTTTTTTAACCTAAATCCATTATTTATATCCTGGGGAAAATTAAACATAAAAGGGTGAGATCAAATGCTCAGTAAGGGTAAGAAAAAGAAATATCAATCACATCATATTCATAAGAACATATCTTTTGGAAATCTTAACCTGCAAAAGAGATCATAATTTCATAAATGGGATAAATCATAGTATTGAAATGTAATCCCAATAATCATAACTTATAACATGATACTTTGGGGCATACACACATAATCATAGAGAATCATTTCTTATTAGTCAAGACTCATTGCCAAGACTATCTTAGTGGACAAAGTCCCTTTCTAAACCAAGTTCACTCTTCGTTTCAGTCCTATTTCACTGAACCGGTATAACCTACCGTTCCAGCCATGTCTATCTCATGAGATATAAAATCTTTACCCAATTCATTGGAGGGAGATATAGGTCCTACCCATCTCATAATGATACCATTCTTATGTGTGCCACAAAATCATAAAACATACATCATAGCATAACCCATGTAATAAAAATGGGAATCTTAAACATCGGGACATCATAAAACAATTCATATAAGATAAAGGAATTAATAAAAATATTTCCATCACAACATAGTCAAATAAATTTAATAATAGGGATAGAAACATAACCCTATGTTATCTTAGATGGAAAATAATTTTAATAAAACACTTGAACTCCATTCTTGAAGAAAATATCCTTTCTACTTCAAAAAAATTATTCTTTCTTAACATGTAATATAATTTTCAACTAAAATAAGTTGATTAAAAATAAACTTGAAAACTTGTAAAGGATGATTCATGGAAATAATTTTCTAAAAATCCATTCATGCTGTATACGTTAAAAAACATTCTTCTCGTACTTTTGTCGGAAAAGTCAAAAAGTACCTCGTATGAAAAATGAAAAAATATTCCTTTCATATCCTTTACTAAAAACACACCTAAGGGTAAAATTGGATTTAAACTATTGTAAGTGGATGGAAACAATATTACATATTGAGGGAACATGGATTTTGATGATAAAATACACCCCAGTAAATACCAAAGTATAAACAATCTCGGATAAAAATGAGATTGTGATATTTTCCCTTACCTTAGGTCTGATTTGCTTTGTAAGTGTCTGAACCTCCTTTATAATGATTTAAATAATGTTATTGACTAATTAAAGAATCATACTTATTGTTATGACATCATATATGGTCATATTCTTAGCTTTTTATTAGTAATATTTCATTACTACTTGTCATTCGGGTGTTTACTACTTTTTGTTCTTATGCGTGTTTTGTCGAATAAATTCTTATTTTTCTTTTTAGGTTAGAGATACCTCATTTCCAGAATGGTATTAGTTTAATATATATCATATTCATTCATTCAATTCATTTATATAATCATTATTCAATGAAGATCATGTAGAACGAGTCGCATCACATCGTGGAGACGATATTCCGTACGTACGCACAAGCGATTATATCATTCCCATGATTGTGGAATTGTATTGGAGTGTATATATACTATTTAAAAATACATATACCTTTAAAATAATCATATATAGTCATTATTTACACCATTATACCCATACAAGTAAGGTGATGGTGGAAAATAGATTACACCACGGCGTGGAGATGGTATTTCGTACGTACGCACGCGCGGCGATTTCGTTTTCCGTAGGATGGATAGATGGTGAAATAGGGGTTTTTCATACATATAATAACATATCAGTATATGAGTGATACGGATTTTATTACTTCATAATGAAACAACTAAAGAAGAAGAAGTTGAAGAAGAATGAATTTGGAAAGGATCGGTAATGGATATTACCTCTTTTTTTGGCGCGCCTCTTCTTAACCTCCTCTTAGGGAACTAGGGTTGGTCATTGAAGAATACCAAAACCTCTAGGATGATTCTAGTGATGTTTAGAGGAGAAAGTGGCAGGGTTTGGCCGAGCATGAAGGCTCAAATTGGTGTGAGGAGGAGAGGGAGGAAGTGCCCTTTTATAAGGGAGGAGAGGGGCACCTTTGGAATAACAAAAAATATTATTTTATTACAAAGTCAAATCCGGTTTCTAATAGCTCCAAATTGAGTTATTTCAAAGCTAATGTGGGGATGGGTCGAAATACTATCATCCAATATAATTTGTACAAGTTTAGTTTACTATTTTAACCTTATTATTTAGTTTTAACTTTAAGTAAGATAATTTTACTTTTACCGTGTCTTTTTGTGTTCTTACACTATAAGGTTAATAAACATACTATAACAAGCCAAACGAACCCCAAGTTATTTATTATTAATATATACAACCGTATCTATGTCATTTGGCCGAACCTTAAATTTTTAGGAATATAATACCAATTAATAATATAATATTTTTCTTAAAAAACATTTTATGTCAATTTTGACACTATTTGGTAATTGATTTTTTGTAAAAATCATAACAGAATGATTAGTCCTAAAAAAGTTAATTAAATCACCACTAACATGTCATATTAACATATAAAATTTTTGATATTCATAAAAAGTCTCAAATTACATTTATTTGGGTATTTATAACATCAATTATGTCAATATTTCATTAATAAGATATTTACTGCATCATCATTGTGTCATAAATAAATTAAATTATTTAAAGTCTAAAAATTACAAATAAAATATCATTATATAGGAAATCTCTTTATAATTCTAATGAATATTTATTGTCGAATTTATCTTATGTATAACCCTATATTAATAATTAGTTAATTATTAAACTTTGATTTTAACTATTTTAACCCTTCTTCAAATAAATTAATAATAAATGTCCTAATCTAATCCATGTGGGCTTAAATGGTCATATTGTATTCCTATGGTTGTTTTCGGTCGAATTACACTTATCCAATAGAACTAGGACCTGTGTTAGGGTAACAATAATATCATTTTTACCCTTAATTACCCTATTTACTTTTAACAATGGTAAAAAAAGTAAAAAGTTACTATTCACCAAAAAAATATTCATCTCATTGAACCAAATTTTAGTCCTTGATATTAACTGTGTCTCTCAGATTTTTTAAATTCCACTCATAGTAGCGGTAAAATTAAGTTCTATGAAAAATTCAGTTTTTTAACTACCACTTAGTGGTTTCACTATTCATCAAAAAATAAAAGTTTCCAGAAAATACCAAAAATTAAGCCTTAGATATATTTGATATTATTAATTGAAAAATGATGTCTATTTTATCAAATTCAAAACATATCAGTTACATTAAAAAATTTAAAAATTAATTCCCATCTTCAAAACAAATAGCGTGTTTTTAAGAGATAATAACTATCAAATGATTGTCACTTGTTTATATCTGGTTTAAATGTGAAATTACATCCGATGAACAAAATTGTATTAAATTGTAAAAATATATTATAAATATACTTTAAAACCACTCAAATTAATAATTTATCACTATTAATTATTTTGATTAAAAAAGTTGTTTTTAATTAAAATTTAGTAATTTTCACTATTCATCAGAATATGAAAGTTATCTGAAACGTACCAAAATTTCACCCTAAGCTAACTTCGATATTCCGAATCCAAAAATGAAGTCCATTTTGGAAAATAAGATTTAAAAAATTTCAAAAAGTGGTTATTACTATTCATAACGGCTAGTTTTAATAACATTTTAATAGCATATCATTGTTTAGTGAAACTCGGTATTGCGTACGACGCAAGCTATCGAGGAAGGTCGTGATTGCGTGTAATGCAAGGCAAGTCAAGGATGCATGTTGTGAAAGCTCCTTTTGGTGTAGCGGAAAACACAAGACATTAATGAAATTAAAAAGAATATTTTTCATAAAATCTTGGGGTGTCACATTCTACCCCCCTTAAAATGAATTTCGCCCTCGAAATTCGTCAGGGTTATAAATGGTTTACTAATAGAAAGTTTCTTTAATATAAACTCACCTCGTAAAAAGGAATACCAAAACCAATATTTTAAAAACAAATGTATGAAATTTAACGGTTACCCAAATAAACTAATCACTGGATTTCCACATAAGTGAAAATATGGATATGGAAGAGAAATATAACCACCATGTTCTGATGGAGAGTGGTAGAGAACATGGCTATGGAAAAGCCAGCAATCACAAAGCCATAAATTTGTGACGATCTAAGGTACCATCTGATTCATCATATATTAAAGTACTAGGACAACATTTTTTTTTCAAGATAATTTCCCTAATGTTGATGAAATTGAAATTAGATGAAATAATTTCGTGATTTTGGTATAGTTTCACCGTTGGTCGTTCATTGGACAATATCTTATAAAAATGAAGTTGGATTTGTCATTCGTGAAGTGTTAGCAGATCATGTGATAGAATGATGCATCATTCCATCTGTCTCAAACAAAAGGTTACAAAAGTTATCAAAAATACATAAGACCATCTATGGTGAGGTTAATCGTATACGATTCCAAAAATAAACTTATAATTCATATATCATACCGCGTAATAAAATAAAACTAGTTTCTACTAACCAGAGACTTCCTGTAGGCCAGTGGTAGGCGATAAAGGCCAGTCGCACTTCGGTTGTGGGTTCGATTCCCACAGCCTTGTCCGATGTGATGGGTTGTCTCCCGTCCTACAGGTTTTCCTTTTTCTAAAGTTGTATTACTATAGCATCCCATCAATAATATTGAAAAAAAAGTTATATCCTTAAACATTACTAACTTATTTCCAACATAATAATTTCCAATCTTTAGGCTTATCCAAAATACTGTTGACCAATCTCATATTATAGTGAAAACGATTACCAAAGTGTTTATATAACAAGCATGTTAATACCATCATTGTTCCACGTATATCATGAGATATGTCTTGTTGATCACATTCCAAACATTTGAAGGCCTTAATAATGTATTCTCTTGAAAAATGAATACCCATTGAATCTTAGTGAAAACATGAGTGCAGTCAAAAGTTAACACTTTTCACATACCAAAACGTCAAACCATGATATAACTATTTCCTTATATCAGTCATGAGCTCATGAATACTGTCAAACATTTCATTTTCTCCTTATCCCTTTCATTTTGCGCATATCATATTTTTTTCCAAAAATATCTCAATCACTTTCAATGGTTAACGGTACCATAAAATTATTGAAAACCACAATAGACCAATACATAAATATTCTAATATTCCACGATACTATATACAACATTATTTTGGAATCCCATTACATAAATAATTAATCATTCCACCACATCATTTTCATATTCAACATCACCAATAGTGATCGCATGTGACTTCCCTTTATCCTTTTCCTTAAGTGGTTGCTCATGTCGATCATCACTAACCCTTGGATTAGGGCATTTATTAGCATAATGCCCCATTTCCTTACACTTGATGTATTGAAGTGTAGTAGGTTCATTCTGTGTATCCCTTCCTTTTTTTGCATCATTATACATCTTCTTCCCATCATTGAGGCATTCAAATGACCTATGACCTTCCTTTCCACATTTGAATCATTTACTTGTCCCTTTAAGACAATCTCCACCATGCTTCCTTCCACACTATGAGAATAAGGAAACATTCATCTTCTTTTCACCATTATTCTGAGATTTCTCCTTGAACTCCATCTTTATTTTCTTGTCAAAACTACTAGATGGATAAGTAACACCAACTTCCATTTCTACCTTGATAGCACAATGCACAATTTCTTCATAGCTACTGAAGTCTCTTATTGTTAATTCCATTCGAAGATTTGGTTTTAAGCCACTGAAGAATCGATCAACTTTACTTTCAGGTTGGATGATAAATCCAGATGCATACCTTGTAATCCTTGTAAAATTCGATTCGTATACACCAACAGATTCATCATCCTTTTTCTTCAGTTCAAGAAACTCTTTATCCATATTTGTTTGAAGAATACGAGGGAAGTACTTATTGAAAAATAAGTTCTTGAACTTGTCCCATTCCATGGACTCAATTTCATCTCTTGGCCTCATATTCTTGATAAGATTCCACCATTGATCAGCTTCACCTTCCAAACGATATACTGCTAAGATCACTTTATCATGTTCTGAACATTGAGGTACTGAAAATATCTTTTCAGTGGTACTGATCCATTGTTCAGCAACAAGTGGATCAGAAGGCCCACTGATAGAAGGTGGGCGTTTCCTCATGAAAGACTCAATAGAATATTGTTCCCTTCTCTGCTCATTTGGAATTCCAGAATGATTCATATCTTGTGTAAGTATAGCAATAATATTTTGCACTCCATCTCCCATAACATTTGTTTTCTCAGGAGGAAAATCATTGCATTGGCCATTTCATTGATCAACATGGTTCCTTCGGGTTCCATCCATCATCTAAAACCCAAAAAGAATAGTGTGAGAGGAAAAAATCATGCTAGGGAAAACAACATAATAAAGGGGGAGTACCTTCAATATCTAACATCTTAGGTTTAATTCTATGATCGTTATCGTAATTCTAGGACTATAACCTATACTTATACGTAACCTTAGGGACATCCCTAGACATACCTTAGAAATATCTCTAGGGATCTCACTAAAGTTTTTGCATCCTAGTTTCCAAAGGATGACTAAACCTTTCCTCTGATACCAACTGTAGAGACCCGAATCTTAACGTACATAGACATTACATTACTTTTGTGGAATACTTAGTACATAACAAAAACACACACACAAGGACCGTAATAGTTTAGTGTCTTCGGAAACTCGGAATATAATCTTCTAATCGTGGTGAAAGATCTTCAACATCTCCCATAAAGATCTTCTTCTACTTTAAACCTAAATACTTTCTTTATATCCTGAGGAAAATAAAACATAAAAGGGTGAGCTCAAATGATCAGTAAGGTTAAAAAAAGAAATATCAATCACATCATATTAATAAGAACATATCTTTTGGAAATCATAACCTGCAAAAGAGATCATAATTTCATAACATGGGATAAATCATATTAGTGAAATGTAATC
The DNA here is from genome assembly GCA_963277665.1 of Viscum album. NCBI lineage: Eukaryota > Viridiplantae > Streptophyta > Magnoliopsida > Santalales > Viscaceae > Viscum > Viscum album. The sequence continues at coordinate 1,489,508,542 of OY728129.1, forward strand.
CCAATAATCATAACTTATAACATGAAACTTTGTGGCATACACACATAATCATAGAGAATCATTTCTTATTAGTCAAGACTCATTGCCAAGACTATCTTAGTGGACAAAGTCCCTTTCTGAACCGAGTTCACTCCTCGTTTCAGTCCTGTTTCCCTGAACCGGTATAACCTACCGTTCCAGCCATGTCTATCTCATGAGATATAAAATCTTTACCCAATGCATTGGAGGGAGATATAGGTACCACCCATCTCATAATGATACCATTCTTATGTGTGCCACAAAATCATAAACCATACATCATAGCATAACCCATGTAATAAAAATGGGAATCTTAAACATCGTGACGTCATAAAACAATTCATATAAGATAAAGGAATTGATAAAAATATTTCCATCACAACACGGTCAAATAAATGTAATAATAGGAATAGAAACAGAACCCTATATTATCTTAGATGGAAAATAATTTTGATAAAACACTTGAACTCCATTCTTGAAGAAAATATCCTTTCTACTTCAAAAATATTTTTCGTTCTTAACATGTAATATAATTTTCAACTAAAAGAAGTTGATTAAAAATAAACTTGAAAACATGTAAAGGAAGCTTCATGGAAATAATGTTCTAAAAATCCATTCATGCCGTATAAGTTAAAAAAACATTCTTCTCGTACTTTTGTCGGAAAAGTCAAAAAGTACCTCGTACGAAAAACAACCAACGATTCCTTTCATATCCTTTACTAAAAACTCACCGAAGGGTAAAATTGGATTTAAACTATTGTAATTGGATTGAAACAATATTACATATTTATGGAACATGGATTTGGATGATAAAATACACCCCAGTAAATACCAAAGGATAAACAATCTCGGATAAAAATGAGATTGTGATAGTTTTCCCTTACCTTAGTTCCGATTTGCTTCGTAAGTGTCTGAACCTCCTCTATAATGATTTAAATAATGTTATTGACTTATTACATAATCATACTTATTGTTATAATATCATATATTGTAATATTCTTTGCTTCTTATTAGTAATATTTCATTACTACTTGTTATTCGGGTGTTTACTACTTTTTGTTCTTATGCGTGTTTTGTCGAATAAATTCTTATTTTTCTTTTTAGGTTATATATACCTCATTTACAGAATGGTATTATTGTAATATATATCATATTCATTAATTCAATTCATTTATATAATCATTATGCAATTAAGATCATGTAGAACGAGTTGCATCACATCGTGGAGACGGTATTCCGTACGTACACACGAGCGATGATATCGTTCCCATTAATGTGGAATTGTATTGGATTGTATATATACTATTTAAAAATCAATATACCTTTACAATAATCATATATAGTCATTATCTACACCATTATACCCATCCAAGTAAGGTGGTGGTGGAAAATAGATTACACCACGGCGTGGAGACTGTATTCCGTACGTACGCACTCGCGGTGATTTCGCTTTCCGTAGGATGGATAGATAGTGAAATAGGGTTGTTTCATACATATAATAACATATCAGTATATGAATGATACTGATGTTATTACTTCATAATGAAACAACTAAAGAAGAAGAAGTTGAAGAAGAATGAATTTGGAAAGGATCGGTAATGGATATTACCTCTTTTTTTGGCGCGCCTCTTCTTAACCTCCTCTTAGAGAACTAGGGTTGGTCTTTGAAGAATACCAGAACCTCTAGGATGATTCTAGTGATGTTTAGAGGAGAATTTGGCAGGGTTTGGCCGAGCATGAAGGCACAAATTGGTGTGAGGAGGAGAGGGAGTAAGTGCCCTTTTATAAGGGAGGAGAGGGGCACCTTTGGAATAACAAAAAATATTATTTTATTACAAAGTAAAATTCGTTTTTTAATAGCTCCAAATTGAGTTATTTCAAAGCTAAGGTGGGGATGGGTGGAAATACTATCATCCAATATAATTTGTACAAGTTTAGTTTACTATTTTAACCTTATCATTTAGTTTTAACTTTAAGTTAGATAATTTTACTTTTACCGTGTCTTTTTGTGTTCTTACACTATAAGGTTAATAAACATACTATAACAAGACAAACGAACCCAAAGTTATTTATTATTAATATATACAACCTTATCTATGTCATTTGGCCGAACCTTAAATTTTTAGGAATATAATAACGATTAATAATATAATATTTGTCTTAAAAAACATTTTATGTCAATTTTGACACTATTTGGTAATTGATTTTTTGTAAAAATCATAACAGAATGATTATTCCTAAAAAAGTTAATTAAATCACCACTAACATGTCATATTATCATATAAATTTTTTGGAATTCATAAAAAAGTCTCAAATTACATTTATTTGGGTATTTATAACATCAATTATGTCAATATTTCATTAATAAGATATTTACTGCATCATCATTGTGTCATAAATAAATTAAATTATTTAAGGTCTAAAAATTACAAATAAAATATCATTATGTAGGAAATATTTTTTATCTTTCTAATTAATATTTATAGTCGAATTTATCTTATGTATAACCCTATATTAAAAATGATTTACTTATTAAACATTGATTTTAACTATTTTAACCCTTCTTTAAATAAATTAATAATTAATGTCCTAATCTAATCCAAGTGGGCTTAAATGGTCATATTTTATTCCTAAGGTTGTTTTTGGTCGAATTACACTTATAAAATAGAATTAGGACATGTGTTAGGGTAATAATAATATCATTTTTACCCTTAATTACCTTATTTACTTTTAACCGTGGTAAAAAAAAGTAAAAAGTTACTATTCACCAAAAATTATTTTCATCTCATTGAACCACATTTTAGTCCTTGATATTAACCGTGTCTCTCGGATTTTCAAAATTCCACTCACAGAAGCGGTAAAATTAATTTTTATGAAAAATTCAGTTTTTTAACTACAACTTAGTGGTTTCACTATTCATCCAAAAAAGAAAGTTTCCAGAAAAATACCAAAAAATAGGCCTAAGCTATAATTGATATTATGAATTCAAAAATGATGTCTATTTTATCAAATTCAAAACATATCAGTTACATTAACTAATTTAAAAATTAATTCCCGTCGTCAAAACAAATAGCGTGTTTTTTAGAGATAATAACTATCAAAAGATTGACCCTTGTTTATATTTGGTTTAAATGTGAAATTACATCCAATGACCAACATTGTATTAAATTGTAAAAATATATTCTAAATATACTTTAAAACCACTCAAATTAATAATTTATCACTATTAATTATTTTGATTTAAAAAGTTGTTTTTAATTAAAATTTAGTAATTTTCACTATTCATCATAATATAAAATTTATCCAAAACATACCAAAATTTCACCCTAAGCTTATTTCGATATTTTGAATCCAAAAATGAAGTCCATTTTGGAAAATAAAATTTCAAAAATTTCAAAAAGTGGTTATTACTATTCATAACGGCTAGTTTTAATAAAATTTTAATAGTATATCATTGTTTAGTGAAACTCGGTATTGCATACGACGCAAGCTATCGAGGAAGGCTGTGATTGCGTGTAATGCAAGGCAAGTCATGAATGCGTGTTGTGAAAGCTCCTTTTGGTGTAGTGTACAACACAAGAAATTAATGAAAATAAAAAGAATATTTTTCATAAAATCTCGGGGTGTTACAATAATGTTATAATAATTGTTTAATAATGTTAGTTCATATTAGAGGTTTTTGCCAATGTTTGGTACATGAGTCAAAAATGAACTTGTTTGAAAAATGATTGCCCATGCAGTTATAAGTAAATAATTTCGAGAATAGTATTAATGATTAAAATATCATATATATCCAGTACATATTCATTTTATACTATTCCATGTCATTTGGAGATAAAAAACAAAAAGCACCGTTTATGGTGACGGTAGGCCGTACGTATGCATGAATGCTACTTTTATTTTTTTTTCATATTAATGGAATTAAAAATAAATGATATATATATATATATTATAATTAAAATATAATATATATGTTATATAGGTTACATATGTTCATTAATTTCATTCTTTATACATTCCATGTATTGCATGTACGAGTCATATCACTTGAGGGGGCGGTAGTCCACACTTCCTCATATAAAATTATCGCATTTACACAACATGAAAAGAATAAAGGTATGTTTTAAATATAAAATAAAGAAGCTTATAGTAAACATAAATACCATATATATCATATATAAAATATAGTGACATCATAATGTCCACCTTTAAATGTGTTAAAAGAATATTGAACAATCATCGTTTCGTGAGGCAGAAAATCACCAACCATAGAAACAGTATGTTCTTTAACCATTAGACGAAGGTGTGTGTAAGTGTAGCTCGAATCCTTCTTATAAAAACATCCTAGTATATTGAAGATACTAGATTTGTTACAAAATAAATGAATAAAAAGTGTTTATGGGGGTTGGAGAAGCAAACTAAAACAAAAGGACTCAAGTGAAGACATTACCTTAGAATCGGGTAATTCCCTTTGGTTTTAGCTCAAAGGCTTCCTTGGGAAGACTTATGACCAATGTGAGGCTTCTAAGAGTTATAGAGGGATGTGGAGAGACAAAATGGGCAGGGGTTGGCCGAGCCAAAGGCTTTTGAAGTGTGGGTAAGGAGGTAGAGGTGGGGGGCTTTTATAAGAGGAGAGGAGGGGAACTCTTGGAAAGTAAAGAAATGTTACTTTATTTTAGAATGCGTTTCGGATTTTAATGGTCCCACATTGATGTTTTTCTAGGATAAGGTGATAATTTTTCGAAATACACCCATACAATAGGTTTTGGACATGTATAGGTCTTAGATTTTATATTATCTTTCCATTTTATTTAAATCATTAAATAATGAGGTCATCGCTGCATCATCCTGATGTCATAAATAATTTAATTTATTTAATGTGTAAAAATTATAAAAAAAATACTATGATGTAGGAAATCTTCTTATATTTACAATGACTATTTATAGTCAAAAATCTGACTTGTATAAACCCATGTAAGAATTGTTTTAGTTAAACAACTCATGTTGGTGACATTTTAATTTTAACATTAAATAAAAAGTTATTTATGTCATTTTCCAACCAAAGTGGCTCCATGGGGTCCCCATGTTTACCCATGGATTTTCTTGGTCGGCCAGTACTCATCCAATGAGGGTAGTACATGTTTCTAGGTCATTTCATTTTATTGAAACATTATTCATATCTTAAACTACACTAATTACCTCTAATCGCGATTAAAAACTTAATAAGTTACTATTCACCAAAAAATTATTTTAATCCCATTGAACCACATTTTACTTCATAATGAAAACCATGTATGTAGGATTTTTGAAATTCAAAACACAAAGAAGGAAAAATTTCATTTAAATGGAAAATCAGTTTTTATAAGTACCACTTAGTGGTTTCACTATTCATCAAAAATTGAAGTTTTTCAGAAAATTACAAAAAATCACCCTAAGATATATTTGATATTCTGAATTAAAAAATGATGTCTATTTTACAAAATTAAAAACATATAAGTTGCATTAATTAATTTAATAACTAATTCCCACTGTCAAAACAAATAGCGTGTTTTTATGAAACAAAATGTATCAAAAGATTGACACTAGTTTAAGTCTGATTTCAAAGTGAAATTAATTCCAACGACCACTATTGGATTAAATGGTAAAAATATATTATAATTTCACTTTAAAACCAATTCAAAAGATAATCTAGTCATATAAATAAATTAGATTAAAAGGAGGTTTTTGAGTTAAAATACAACATTTTTCACTATTCATAAAAAATTGAACTTTTTCGGAAAAATACCAAAAATTTACAAAAAGTAAATTTTGATGTCCCGATTCTAAAGAAGAATTTTATTTTTTCAAATATAACACATAAAATTTTCAAAAAGTGGATTTAAAAGAGGTTCTCCATTAAAAGGTGGTTAATCGACCTTTTAAAGAATATTAGAATGTTTACGCTTAAAATTAGATTCATTCACATTTTTAATGCTATAACATTTATTGTAAAAAGTAAAAATATTTGACAAACATATATAATCATTTTTTAGTTAGTTCTATTCATTCCCGCCATCACAACAGCTAGGCGTTAACTACCATTTAAAATAATATTATTTTGTTATAAGAGTGCAACGACAGATTCCCAAGAAACTCGTTGTTGTGTGTTGGGTACGCCATCGAGTATATCGTCCCCTTTAAAGTTATATTAATATTTTATTCACAAATATGCATAAATGTGAAAATTTCATACTGTTTATTTACTTGGGGTGTTACATCCTTCCCCCCTTTTGGGAATTGTTTCCTCGCAATTTTAAAATTGGGATGGGAAACTTCATTGAAAATCCCACATCGGAACAAGAGTCAGTAAAACAATCACTTTAAAATAAAGAAAGTTAAGTAAAAATGTCACCCGAGTTAACCAATACTAGGATTCCATGTATGAAAATATGGACATGGAGGAAAAAAACAAATGGTCATGTTCTGATAGTGATTGATAGTAAACATGTCTAGGAGAAAGTTAACCATAAGAAAATCACAAACTTGTGATGGGTTAAATGGTATTCGATTCCCCTGTAGGAAAAGTTAACAGACAACATTTTTGTTTGAAGTTAATTTTTTTGAGCTTAAGTAAATCATAATGAAACATACTTACTTGTCATATAGACTTTTATCTTTTACTAGATTCCTTAATCAAACTCAGATTTTCTCCAAAAGACGAGTATTTAGGAAGACTTGTTCGCATTAAGAGTACTATAATCAATTTCTAGAGAATCACCTAATCCATAAAAGGGAACTATATACTTCCCATTCCTTTAGACTCTAACCAAAACCAAAAACAAAAAGGTTAGTACAAGATCAGATAATCCAGAAAAGGATAACCCTTTATAAAAAGAAATTCTATTCTTAATCTCCAAAAATTTTCCAACAAAACCTAAAGTTCAACGAGGACCATTCGAAAAACAAATTGTCCATAAAATTATTCAATGTAAACCAATCTAAGATTGAAACCCAAATATTTGAAGGATTTAGTCACATAGTCTTCCAAGTTAAATCGTAACATTTACCTCCAAACAACATCAGTTGCTCTTAATGTCTCGTATTGAAAAGTAATTAACCAAATCACATATCCTCCATGATAGGTTAATAAATTTCCATAGATAACCCAAAATAAACTTACTCTTAATTAATAAAATCATCTAACTAAAATGAATCAGTCAAACAAACCAGGGACTTCACGTAGTCCAGTGGTAGGTGATAAATACCAGTAGCACTTTGGTTGTGGGTTCGATTCTCGCAGCTTTGTCCGACGCGACGGGTTGTCACACGGTCTGCGTGTTGTCCTTTTTATAAAACTCCAAAAATAACCCTAACATGTTTTAACCTCAATAGTTTCCTTATACCTCTCATTTTCATCCAAATTCGTTACAATATCAACATCTTAATTCTTGAAGTCTTATTTCACCACCATTAGATAAAATAAAGTGATTCCCAAAATGAATAACATCGTACCTTGATCCTGGCGTCCACTCAGTTTCATCGTCATCTTGCTCACGTAGGTAGAAGTCCCAAGCATTACAACAATGATTTAGAGATCTTTCAAAATCATTTGCTTCCTCCAACCAAATACACCTTGTACAACATGGGTCATATGGGTGTTCACAGAAAAACAGTTTTGGAAAATAATCATGTATGACATAAAATTTCAAAACATCTGATAAAACATTATTTCTATAAAATACTCGGACAGAATTTGAGTTGAAACTTTATATTATTGGTCCTTCTAAAATACCATATGTATGTGCTGAGAGACTACATTTTATAAGAAAATATAAATAGGTTGCACAAGGGTCTCCTTCCTCAACACCATTTTTAAAATCATAATATTCTTCAAATTCTTGTGATAAGGTAAAATTTTTGAAAATACCTTGTTAATATTTACCATTCTTGAAAATATGAGAATATTGTGAAAATAGTATTTGTCTAAAAACAACCCATGATCCACGATGATAACGAGGTATAGTGGATGTGTTTGATATCTCAAACAACTGCTTTCAAGTGAGTTGTATTCTAGAAAAGGTTTCACAATCATCCGAACATGACTTTGGAATAATTATTGCAAGCATGTCATCAGGAAGAGATTGGAATGTCATTTGAGATCCTTCTCCTTCCATTCGTAACCGACTTTACTTGACCTGAAAAAAGTTATAAAACTAGGATTTAACTTAAATAATAGATATAGGGACTAATCATGTGTCTGACAAAAACTCCTAATCCCTAAAGTTGTCTAAACCGACCTCTGATACCAACTATAAGGCCCCAGACTTAAACCTTACTAAATATTGAGTTATTACAAGATTACACATTGAGTATCTTTTCAGTTTTAGAGTTGTATAGAATTATATCATAAAACTTACATTACATTCCACATTTAAACAAAGTGGTTAAATAAAAGATAGTATTCATTTTTTCCCATCAACGGAAACATATTTAAAAATAAAACATGGATTCTTTCTTGAAACATCCTTGACATTATCATCATATCATATACCTTTCCCTTGACCTGTGAAAAACATTTCAAAAAAACATGGGATGAGCATAAAAAGCTCAGTAAGTTTTATAAAAATACGGAAACGAAACATGAGTTCATGTATACATAAGAATGAAATCATAATTCACCCATAAAACATAAGCACTCTAACATACCTCATCAAAACATGACTAAATCATAGAAATAATAAGACATAAATGTAACTTGAGGCATTCATAACATTCTTACGTAGGGAGTAACCCTCTTGGTTACGTTTAGATTACCCACCACAGTATATTCCCTAAATCTTTTTAGAGAAACCTTAACGTTTCACTCTTTCACGTTACCCAATGCATTGTAGAGCTATATCGGGCTCACCCGCCCTTAGTTTATCACGGAACCACCCGTCTTCATAATAATTCGCAAGAACCATAATATAATCTTATCACATAAAACATGCATAAAGGAAACATAACATTTCCACTTTTCAATCACAAGATATCAATACAACACATTGATATAAAAACATTATGAAATCCATTTTCAATACCAAAATAAAATAAAATTAAAACATGGTATTTATCTTTCATAAAAAAAGGTATGGCTTGTAGAGGAAGCCGAATCTCAAATAATGGTCATGGCGGTGGAGAAGTCGTTGTCGCTGCATGCGTACGACAAAAACATTCCCTTTTGTCGTTTATTAAAACTATTCGTATAAAAAGATTCCTTTTCGATAAACGTAAAAGTCAAAGGGGATTATACACCATATAAAAGTAGGTTGTGTATAAAACAAAATATGCCTCAATGAAAGGAGATTGAGACAAAGTCCCGTACAAAGACAACATCCTTGGATTAAGTATAAATCAATTACATAATTATGTGTGACAAACGAATACACCAAAAATAAGTGGATATTAAGTGCAAAAAAATCATAGGACATTCACACATATTCATAGAACGACATATTCGAGGAGTACAAGTTTATCCCAAAGAATCAAAATTGGGTTAAGAAGTTCCCTTGCAAAAATACGACAGCCTAACGGCGTCACATCAAAACTCAGAAAAAGAGTTGATGAGAGATAAAAAGGGTATCTCATCACATGGACATAAAATTTAAATCAATAAGGATATAGAAGAACATATCCCAACATAATAGTATGTGAATTAAAAGACATAACAAAAGAAGTCTTTTAAATAGAGGAGGGTGAACGGTTCCCTTACCGACATGGGTATCTTTTGAAACATACACCCCCTGAAAGAAGGACAATACAACATTGATGTAAATACTCATAAATGAAATTATATTACACAATGAGTAGAATAATGGGCAGTAAATACACCAATCAAAGGAAATTGTGGCAAATGTATCATAAATCTCACGGGAATAAAAGTGAGACGAAAAATCCCTTACGAAAACTCGGCAGCCTAACGGCGCCACTTAAAACTTACAAAAAATGGATTAATGAGATCAAATAGGGTCTGTCATCATATTAACATAAATTTTACAGAACGAGGAATATAAAATAACATTCCCCAACATAACAATGTGGAGCTTAAAATAAGTGACATAAATGAGAGTGCTTAAAAAGAAAGGGAGAGGTTAGATCTCTTACGAAAATTCGGCAGCCTAACAGCACCATTCAAAACATCAAAAATGGATTGATGAGCGAGAATAGTGTCTCTCATTATATGAACATAAAAATTACAGTAAGATTAATATAAAATAACATCCCAATAAAAAAAGTATGAGCTTTAAAAGGAATGCCATAAAAGAGTGTACTTAAAAAGAAAGAGAGGAGTAGGATCCCTTATCTCAAGTCCGACTAATCTTGTTCATTTCTTTATATTCCTGAATAATGAACTTTGGTCAATTTATAATTTCCTAAGGACCTCATTTAAATATTATTATTCAGTTCATATCACATATTATAATGTTATAATAATTGTTTAATAGCGTTATTTCATATCAGACGATTTTTGCCGATGTTTGGTACATGAGTAAAAAATGAACTTGTTTGAAAAATGATTGCCCATGTAGATATAAGTAAATAATTTCCAGAATAGTATTAATGATTAAAATATAATATATATCCCGTAAATATTCCTTTTATACTATTACATATCATTTGGAGATAAAAAACGAAAATCACCGTTTATGGAGACGGTAGGCCGTACGTACGCATGAACGCTACTTTCATTTTTTTGTCATATTAATGGAATTAAAAATAAATGATATATATATATATTATAATTACAGTATAATATATATGTTATATAGGTCACATATTTTAATTAATTTCATTCTTTATACATTCCATGTGTTGCATGTACGAGTCACATCACATGAGGGGGCGGTAGTCCACACTTACTCATATGAAATTATCGCATTTACACAACATGAAAAGAATAAAGGTATGTTTTAAATATAAAATACAGAAGCATATAGTAAACATAAATACCATATATATCATATATAAAATACAGTGACGTCATAATGGACACCTTTAAATGTGTTAAAAGAATATTGAACAATCATCATTTCGTGAGCCAGAAAATCGCCAACCACAGAAACAGTATGTTATTTAACCATTAGATGAAGGTGTGTGTAAGTGTAGCTCGAATCCTTCTTATAACAACATCCTAGTATATTGAAGATACTGGATTTGTTAAAAAAGAAATGAATAAAAAGTTTTTATGTGGGTTGGATAAGCAAAATAAAACAAAAGGACTCAAGTGAAGACATTACCTTAAAATCGGGTAACTCCCTTTGGTTTGAGCTCAAAGGCTTCATTGAGAAGACTTCTGACCATAGTGAGGCTTCTAAGAGTTAGAGAGGGATGTGGAGAGACAAATGGGGGGGGGGGGGGTTGGCTGAGCCAAAGTCTTTGAAAGTGTGGGTAAGGAGGTAGAGGTGGGAGCCTTTTATAAGAGGAGAGGAGGGGCACTCTTGGAAAGTAATGAAATGTTACTTTATTTTAGAATGAGTTTTGGATTTTAATGGTCCCACATTGATATGTTTCGAGGATAAGGTTATAGGGGTTCTAAATCCACCCATAAAATAGGTTATGGACATGTGTAGGTCTTAGATGTTACATTATCTTTCCATTTTATTTAAATCGTAAAATAATGAGGTCATCGCTGCATCATCATGATGTCATAAATAATTTAATTTATTCAATGTCTAAAAATTATAAAAAAAATACTATGATGTATAAAATATTTTTATCTTTCCAATGAAAATTTATAGTAAAAAATATGACTTTTATAAACCCATGTAAAATTTGTTTTAGTTAAACAACTCATGTTTGTGACATTTTAATTTTAACATTAAATAAAAAGGTATATATGTCATTTTCCAACCAAAGTGGCTCCATGGGGTCCCAAAGTTGACCCATGGATTTTCTTGGTCGGCCATGACTCATCCAATTAGCGGAGGACATGTTTATAGGTCATTTCATTTTATTAAAACATTATTTTTACCTTAATGTACACTAATTACCTCTAATCGCGATTAAAAACTTAATAAGTTACAATTCACCAAAAAATATTTTAATCTTATTGAACAACATTTTACTTCTTAATGAAAACCATGTATGTCGTATTTTTGAAATTAAAAACACAATTAAGGCAAAATTTCATTTAAACGGAAAATCAGTTTTTATAAGTACCACTTAGTGGTTTCACTATTCATAAAAAATTGAAGTTTTTCAGAAAATTACCAAAAATTCACCCTAAGATATATTTGATATTACGAATTCAAAACTGGTTTCTATTTTAAAAAATAAAAAACATATAAGTTGCATTAATTAATTTAATAATTAATTCCCGCTGTCAAAACAAATAGCGTGTTTTTATGAAACAAAATGTATCAAAAGATTGACACTAGTTTAAGTCTGATTTCAAAGTGAAATTAATTCCAACAACCACTATTGGATTAAATGGTAAAAATATATTCTAATTTCACTTTAAAAAAAATTCAAAAGATAATATAATCATATAAAAAAATTAGATTAAAAAGTGGTTTTGACGTAAAATACAACATTTTTTCACTATTCATTAAAAATTGAACTTTTTCTGAAAAATACCAAAAAATTACAAAAAGTAAATTTTGATGTCCCGATTCTAAAGAAGAATTTTATTTTTTCAAATATAACACATAAAATTGTCAAAAAGTGGATTTAAAAGAGGTTCTCCATTAAAAGGTGGTTAATCGACCTTTTATGGAATATTAGAATGTTTACGCTTAAAATTGGATTCATTCGCATTTTTAATCCTCTAACATTTATTGTCAAAAGTAAACATATTTGACAAACATATATCATCATTTTTTAGTTAGTTCTATTCATTCCCTCCATCACAACAGCTAGGCGTTGACTACCATTTAAAATAATATTATTTTGTTATTAGAGTGCAACGTAAGATTCCCAAGAAACTCGTTGTTGTGTGTTGGGTACGCCATCGAGTATAGCGTCCCCTTTAAAGTTATATTAATATATTATTCACAAATATGGATAAATTTGAAAATATCATACTCTTTATTTACCTGGGGTGTTACATTAAGTGACTTTCCATGAATGTATGAGTTTTTTAATACTCTTATAAAAGGAAAAAGATACCCTTGGGTGGGTGGGTGGGAGTTTTGTAAAGTAACAACCCAGGTTATTAAAATGATATTTATTTTTTGTAATAAATATTTGTTATATTATATATTATTATACATATAAAAATTTATAGGAACTTAGAAAATAATATCTCATTAATAAATTTTATTACATTTTTCAAATTCGAAACAAATGAAAATTCAAAAACATTACAATTGGAAAAAAAATTAAAATAGAAAATCTAAAATGGGAAAATATAGATCGTCGTAATCAGATAGAATCATCACACTAATGGCCCAAACTATAGAAATGAAAAAAAAATTATTAAACAAATACACATATTAGAAAATGAAAATGTATCCTTATTAGGAATTATATTTAATTTTGATTGAATGAATGAAATGGTATATATTTGGATAAATCTGATCATTGGAATAGTAATATGATGGTTAGTCGATATAACTGTTGGTTTATTTGACTACTGTGAACTATAACCATTTGTAATAATTTTACCATTATTATTTGTGTTTTAAGTAGTAATTATGTTGGATTATTGATTCAAAATGGAGAAATGATGGCCTCAACCTGTAGATTATTTTCATTTGAGGATCATTTGTCAGAACATGGGAGGGAGGTAGCATCATTAGGGTTCACCCTTTATAAATCCCAATCAAAGGTTCAATAAGTGAGTCTTGAATTAATTTTCATGCATGATAAGTTCAAATTAGTGGGTATTAAAAGTCTTTCAATGTTAGCGAATCCACACCCATGAAACTGCCTACATTGAAAAATGTACCCTTAGGGTCTTTGTTGTTGTCAAAAGGGGTTATGTGTCGAGGCCTTGGTTAAATAACATGTAACTTAATTTTCTTAACTAATATGTTTATTCCATCAAAACATTTTAAGAATATTTTTTTTAATAAAATATACATTTAAGTAAGGCCAATTTTTTAAATTGATTATGGGAATAAAATACTACATAATTTTTCTTTCAAATAACTTTATATACATTTATAATGAACTAATGTATTCTGAATAATTTTTTTAATGAAATAATCTTTTAAAATAATTTTATATAAAAATAAGTGATAAAACAGTTTTATAATGCCCAAGGAAATTTTATTAAGTGTTATAAATTTTACTCTGTCTAAAAAATAATTTTTCCATAATTAAAAATATTTATATTTAAATTTTTAAATTATTATATTTATATAATCATTTGAAAAATAAATATTATATTTCAAATGATCACATTGAAATTAAGTTTTTATGAATTTTTGGGAATTTTTTAGATACTTTTTATTTTACTGAATAATACAAAACCATTTTGTGTTTTAGCTATGTTATATGACATCATATTTATGTCATAATAATTTAATAATTACATTACAACCATAAAAAACCAAACATATTTGACATTAAAATTTTTAAGAATATTAATATCTTTTAATCACTTTAAAAACTAATAAGTGTCATTCCAAAGTCTAAAATAAAAAATTGATTTTAAAAATGCTATTTTGTGGAAAAAATATTATTCATGTCCAAGGAATAATTAATAAATTGAAATCTATTGAAATGGGATAACATATCATAAAAATGACTCAAATTTCCATACTGTGAGAAAACACCATGTGTAAGAACATGGGTTTTCAGTTTTCACAACCTAGGTTTCCTGAACCTATATTTCATGAACAATAAACAATTCCTCCACTTTTTTTTATAAATTCCCACCCATTTCATCATTCCCATTTTCTCCCAATCCATCCTCGATGAATCAATGGTCATTATTTATCACCAATATTCCCCCATTGTTTCATTAAGCCCCTAAAATTCTATACTCTATATTTAGGAGAAACTCATCAAGGTAATTGAATTATTTTCATCTTAATTACCATTCATGTAATTATATTTGTGTACTTATTCTAATTGGTATGTTATTTTTTAGGATTTTGATCATACACATACTTCTAAGATAATTTTATATCAATGTTATACCTTCATTATCTCTCGATTTACCCTTTTTATATCCACGTTTTATACCTTTAATGCAACAAAATTTACTTCTTAAAATCCAATCATTTAAATAAGAAATTATTATATTATAAATACCCAACCCCCTTATTTAAAAAATGGTATTCGCCATGAATATAATAAAATTTATTTATTTTCAGATTTACATATATTAAACTCTTATTCTCTTCTTTTTGTTAAAAATTATGTTATGGTCAATCCTATAAGAACATTTGTATTCAATGATTTTATATGATACTCAATCATTATTAAATTAGGGTTATTAAAAAAATTATTTATTATGATTAATGTGGATCACATGAAATTAATATAGATTAAGGGTGCACCTTTATTGTGTTCCAATTCATTTTGTAAATAATTTAATCTTGATTGATGTCATGTATTTTGATTCCTTGGGGAATAACCTTGGTAATTTGCATTTATGAATCCTCAGTGATAAACCATCATGATATGATATTGAATTCCTCATGTTTCTTTTGTAGCCAAATTTAAATGTTATTATACTTGTGCTTTTTATTATGATATGGATCATGTCATCTTGTTCATACTATATTCTTATTCCACATCTTCTTATTTTCATGCCCCATGATAACATGTTAAATGTCTCTTTTGCCTATTCCCTTACTATCTTTCATGCTAATAAATTTCTATTTATGTATTTCTCTAAGATATGAGATACAATGAAGGTAACATAGGGTGAACAGATGATGAATCATTTCAAGAAAACTAGAATAAGTTTCTACATTTTTCTTGTATTATGTTCCTAATTTGCATGAAACTAAACTATAAAATATCATGGGTTTTGCTCTATATAAGGATTAGTTTATGTAATAAAAGGTATGAATCTATATTTGGTATCATATGATAGTATATTTATTTTTTAAAATTACAAATAGAAGATATTAATAATAGCCCTATGAATATTTCAAAATTAAGGGAAACTTCATGGCATATTTTTGAAGTAGTAAGTGAGTGTTTTCCAAGGAAAAAAAATACATGTCTAGAAACTAAGACTGGATATGGATATAAAACATATATACCAGCAGAAAATAACCCTTAATACACCATATATATCTATAATTGATTAGGAATTGGTGAATAAAAATGGACATATATTCACTACTAGTTTGATACTCCTAGGGGATGTTTTTAGTAAATAAACATATTTTTATTAACCATTATGAAATATATATATAAACATTAATAATTATTTGATGATATTAATGTATAAAATATTTAAGAATTATTATTTAAAACCTAAATACCATTTAGAAGAATAATATTCCAAAAAGTGACATTATTCTCTGGAAGTTTTTCTTCTATTTAAAAAATATAGGGAAATAGGAGGAACCAAAAAATGATTAGTTAAACAGGTGATGAATTAGCATCCCTCCTAACATGATTTAATATGAAATGGAAAATTTCATGAGGTTGATCAATCAACTATATTGATTTATGAATTTTAACATAAATCAATTAGATTTTCCAGATTCACTTTGAAGGAAACAAATTTTCATGGATTCCTTTTTATATCAACAACAACATTTTTTTCAGGGATCTACCAACCCATTGATTGTTTATCAATGGATTACATCTATAAAAAATATATTTTATATAATCTATTAATGATTTCATGATAAATTTACCCTATTTGTATACCACTTAGAAGGAGAATCTAACTAGTGGTGGACACTGATTAAAAACACGTATCCTATAATGGATATATGTGATATAGAGGGGAAGGATTATATTGAGTGTTTTAAAAAAAAGAATTTCCTCTTTTGATGGGAAAATATGGTTAAGGCATACAAATATCTAATTCAAATTGAAAATTAATAAGTGTAAAGCTATGAAATTATATTTAATAGACTTTCTCGATAAACCCTAAGCTGTATTATGGATTATGAGGAAATGTTTGATATACTCTTATTTGGATTGAGACCCAATCAAAAATGGAATTTAGGAAATAGAGATTATGAAATCTATAAAGATAATTTACTAATTATAAAAAATATATTAATTTGAGATTGGAGATATGTAGTGGTCACATATATTGAATAAAAATACGAGATAAATAGATCCAAAATCTAGGAATAATTTTTTTCATGGAAGAGGATGATATAATATACATCTTCCCACATGAAACAAATGTGGGATGAAGTATTCCAGATTCTTATTTCTTGGGAGGAGAATTTTATCCAAGTGCATGAGAAATGGGCATATATATTGGAATAGTCAGGGTAAAGTGAAGGTTTAACTTTTCAACACTAACAACAAAGGTAATATCATGTTGTACTTGCCCATATTTCACTTATTCATGTGTAGATAGCTAAAGAACTTCTCCAATAAATGTCCAATTCCAATGATGATTTATATAACCCACCATAAACCTTATCATAGTATAAGGGAGCATGATCAATCATGACGGATGATGTGAAGGCTCCAAATTATGTATTGGTATGGTACACTCATTGTGTTCTGAAAGAAAGAATGTACTTTTTTTATGTTCATTTTACAAATTCCTATATTTTATACATTTTAATAAATAATATAGAATCAATCCCAAGTACACTTGATGTATAGTTATTATTCTAGACTCCTAGAGGTATTATCATAGTATCAACAATGTATAGAAACACAAATATTAACGTTAGGTATTACAATCTTATCAAAAATTTAGTTCTCATTACCAAGGTGGAATTCAACACTATAGTAAGGATGGAGTAGATCTAAAACTAAAATGATGATATTAACTAAAATAACAACTAAATTTCTAAGTCATTAAAGGAAATAATTTAGATATTTTCAAAGGAGAGATATCATATCCTAATATTTTTCTAGATGCAACTCTCATAGCCTTATTTATAGAGATTATTGGTGAAGTGGGAGATTGAAATAAAATTACAATGATAGAAAATGATTTCATAGTTTATGGATATATACTGATATTTCAAAAATATTTACTTGTAACTCTCTAAAAAATAATGTTAGTGTTATCCATTGGACTTATATGTAGATCAATGATGATATAGAAGACCCCATATAGAATGGAAAATATAGATATATAGGAATTAAGGAAATAAATCAAAGAACTTTTATAGAAGATATTTATCTAACCAAATGTATCTACTTTGAGATCACTTATTATCTACGTCAATAACATGGATATATAACTATAGTTAAGGATTAATTCTAGGGAACTTAATGGGATCACATGGAATAAAAAGTACCCACTCCCAAGGATTGATGATTTATTTAACCATCGTTGTGGGGCTGAATTATTTTCCATGATTTGGTATCATCAATTTAGGTTGAATAGAAAATATATTATAAATACATCCATCTGAACAACATATGGGCATTATGAATTTTTTGTTATTCTCTTCCAATTGATCAATCCCCATGTTGTTTTAATGGATTTGATTAATAGAGTATTTAAGGACTACCTTGAAAAAATCATGGTAGTTCTTATTGATGATATTCTAATATATTAAAAATGTCGTTAGGAGTGTGAGTAACATCTAAGTGTAATTTTTAAAACTCTTAATAAATTTAAACTCTTTAGAAAATTCAAATAAAATTTTCTTCCGGTTACATGAAGATTCATTCATGTGTCACATTATATCTATTTTGGGATTATTAGTTGATCCTGATAAGAGAAATGATATAGAGTAATGCAATCATCCTATTATTGTAACTGAGATTTTGTGTTTATTTGGATTAAAATAATTTTACATGATGTTTTTGAAATTTTTTAATGAATTTATAATCCACTAACCAAGTTAACCCAAAAAGGATTTATGTTCATTTGGATAAAGGAGAGGGAAAAGTTTCCAATAACTGAAGATGAGATTGGTTACGACACATGTTTTAACTTTACCCATTGTTGGAGAATTATTTTTTATTTATTTTGATACATCATTGAAAGGGTTTGGGTGCATCCTGATAAACAATGACAAGGTGATCGTGTCTAAATCTCGACAGTTAAAGCCTTGTGAGAAGAATTATCCAATACATGACCTGAAGTTAGCTTCAATCATTTTTTATCCGAAGATATGGAGGTACAATATTTATGTGGAGAAATGTGATATATATATATATATACCGCCATAGTTTTAAGTACATAATCATGAAAAATGAACTGATCATGATACAACTGATATGGTTGAATATTTTAAAAGATGATGTCAAATAAATTCATTATCAACCAATAAGGGATAACAAAGTCAGCGATTCATTATGTAGGAAACACAATGTTGTGCTATCAATTATGATGATTCAAGTAGTTCCATTGATCAAGGACCTAGTAAGGTTGGACATGGTAATAATAATGGAAATGACATCATCAATCTTATCCAAAATTATTTATCAACTATAATTGATAAAGAAGATCAAGATAGCATAAATACAAGATCCTTTGATACAAAATATGATAGAGGATATAATGAATTGTATGTTTCTTTGGTTCAATATTGTTCAACAAGATGTACTAAAATTGCGTACAAGGCTATGTGTCACATCTATCCTAGAGATAATGAAAGAGATGTTGGATTAATCTCATAGCTCTATAGTCAAAATACATCCTAGAAGAAATAATATGTATACGGTAATTTATGATAATTATTGGTGCAATAATATGAAAAGTGATATTTATTACTACAATATAGGGTGCTTGGTGTGTCAATAATTGAAGGAAAAGACCCATATTATTAAATGGGTACTGACGCCACTACTCATTGTTGGGTCGTAGAGGATGGCAAGAGGGGGGGTGAATTGCCTTTTCAAAAATAATTAACAATTTAAAACAATTATCAATGCAGCAGAAATAAAAAAGGCAAGACACAATTTGATAACGAAGTTCAGCATAATTCTCAAGCCTACGTCTCCGCTCCCAACAAGAACCGTTGAGAGATTTATACGTCAGCTTTCTTTTTAATGGTTGTAGCAAGAAACCCACTAGTCGTTTTAAGGTAGGCTAGAACACCTTCGTACAGCTTGCTTTTTTATTATGGTTGTACCAAGAAACAAAATAGAAAGAAAGAAAGGAAAAGAGAGGTTTGTTTTAATCCAAACCCAATGAAGAACTAAACAAATAAAATAATACAAACACACGGAAGCCTTGAGCGCCAAAAGTGTGAGAGCAGCTGATGGAGAGGGAGCTCAAGCTTCAAGGATGGCAATGGATCACTAGAGACCTTGGAGATTTGTCGTTAGAGCATCAATACATCAAAATATGTTTTTGGTTTTTTGTTCCCGGCATCCATGGTTTCTTATTTATAGGATAAATACCCATAAACACTTCAATATGGCCGTTGGAGGGCTTCCGGAGCCGTTGGGGTCAAAAGTACATGTCTGGTCAAAGCCCAACGGCTAGTTTGACTGGGTACACCGGCTGACCGGTGGTCTCTCACCAGCTGGCCGGTGGTCCACCGGCTGGCCGGTGCTGAGCTCCCGGCTGGCCGGTGGTCCAGAAAGAGCAGGCTTTCTGTCTGGGTTCCACCGGCTGGCCGGTGGCACCAGGCAGTGGGCAAGCCTACCGCCTGGGTCCTCCGGCTGGCCGGTGGGCAAGGACCGCTTGGCCGGTGCCCATACCGGCTGGCCGGTGCTCTAACACCGGCTGACCGGTGGCTCTGGCAGAAAGAAATGCTTCTTCCAGAGACCACCGACTGGCCGGTGGGAATCCACCGGTTGGCCGATGGACTCAGAGAGTCCACTATCAACCTTCTTGGGCCAACTCCTGGGCAACCTTTTTCCTAACATCAAAACACTTGAAAACAAGTTAGAACATGATGAGAGTGATTGTGATCATTAAAATCCAAGAGATAGGGGTACAACAATATCCACCTATTTTGATGATCACAATCACAAAAGAGAATGCTTAAAAAAAGGTATGCCAATTGAAAACATAAATAAACAATTTTGGACATGAAAATTTATTAGAGATCATTTCAAAAAATGAATTGAAGAATTGAAAATGATCTTAAGCAAAAGAGAATGAGTCATTTTGAAATTGTAACCATAGGTCATTTTTTTAAAGGAACAAATGAAATCAATAACATACCGGTTTTTAAAAAAAATTGAACTTTTAAAGTGAGTACTTTAATCAATTGAAATATGAAACTAGTAAACAGCGAAATTTATCCCCCTTTGGGATTATCAAAATAGGATGGAAAAAGAAAAAAAATGATAGACAAGACAACATGAAATTTATAAAAGATGAAAAGTTACATAGAGAGTTAAAAACAAAAATACAAAGACAAGTCAAAAATAGGAAAGGCTCTATTCACTCCTAGAGGGCCGAGAGTGACGACGACGCCTGAAGGTCGAAGGAGCTGGAGGAGCCTGGACCGCCTCGAAGCGACGATCAAGAGAGTCGATCCGAGAATGGAGCTGATCAAACTGAGAGCTGAAGAAGGAAAACTGCAAGTCGAGCCGGGTCTCAATTTGATCCTGGAAGCGTAGGAATTGATCAGCCGTCACCGACAAGCCACCATCATCAGCGGGAGGGGGCACAGCCTCAGCAAGCTCAGGTGCATGATCATCCGCTCCAGCTTCCTCACCAGAATTAGCCTCAGCATCACTTTCGCTGTCACCACTCCCGTCCTCTTCATCGTCATCATTGTCCTCACTATCTGAAAGAGGATAAGTAGCGGCAATAGCAGGAGGCATGGCATGCGATGGAGGATGTGAATGAGTCTGAGGAGAGTAAGCCTTGAGAAGGACATCCTTGTCAGTGATCCACTCCTGACGCCAAGGGTGCCGACGGATGTTCATCCGTTGCACCATCATAAAATTGACGATGCTATCCTTCTTTGGCTGCTCAAAGGAAGTAGCATGGAGAGGCACATCAAGGAGGGTAGAGATTTTGGTCAAAAGGCGACCGAAAGGTAGAGTTTTGGATCGGCGCGGGTGCTCAGCCACATATGTCATGGCCCGGAATAGGAACCGGACCAAATTGAAATGAATCCCTCTGGTAATATAAGAGAGAAGATAAATATCAATGAATTTCACCGTATCGTGATCACTGATACGGGGCGCAAGAGAGGTCTGAATAAGGCGCTCAATGATTTGATGGTTAGGGGTGAGCTGGGAGAGCTTGACAATTGGATTGTTGGGCTGTCCTGTGAGATGCTCAAGAGCGACAGTTAAATCAAAATCAGGGTCCCGAGGAAACTTCCCCTGAGCAAATGCATGAGGCCCGACATGAGGAACTCCTAGCATTCTGGCAACCTCCACAGATGTGAAAGTGATAGGTTACCCAAGAGCGGTGGTGGAAATGGTATCAGTGTCGTCAGAAACCGACCACGTCAAGTGAGCATAAAACTCTTTGACAAGTAAAGGATAAATAACATCCTTCTCAGGAGGTTCAAAAAAGGAATGCCAGTGTTGATATTCAATAATGGAGAAAAGCTCGAGACGAGCAGAAGAAAGCCAAGAATATTCAATCACTCTACCTGGAAGAATGACCTTGTCATGCCATATGTCCGGAAGTTGAGGAATTGAAGGAGGAGGAGGTGCTTCTTGAGCGATACCCTTTCCTTTTCGAGAAGAGCGAGGACCCATGAAGGCAAAAGGAGATAAAATGAGAGAGATTGAGAGAAGAATGGAGTTTGAGAGGGAAACGATGAAGAAGGGAGGCTAAGGCTTTGGAGGAGCTGCGGTTTTGGAGGAGCCGCACGAGAGAGAGAGAAGAGAGGGAGGGGAAGGGTTTAATTTTAATTTTAACCCTTCCTCCGGCCGGCCCAAAAAAAGAAAAGCCCGACACCACCGGTTAACCGGTGATGTACCACCGGTTGACCGGTGGTATTAAAATTCATAAATTAAAATAAAATAAATTTAATTAAAATAAAAAGAGTTAAATAACATAAAAAAAACATAAGCAAGCCAAAAGAGTCAAATATTTAATAGTGCTCATTGACGAATCATTCCTAAATCCCCCTTAATAAAATCAAAACGTTCAACCGGGAGCAGTTTGTTAAAAATATCAGCTAATTGGAAATCAGTAGAAATGAAGTCCAAAGTGATATCCCCTTTTTGAAAATGGTCACGAAGTAAATGATGCCTTAAGTCTATATGATTTGTTCTAGAATGTTGTATTGGATTCTTATAAATACTAATGGCACTAGTGTTGTCACACTGAATAGGGACATGATCGTAGGAAAGGCCATAATCCAAGAGAGTGTGCTGCATCCAAATAATTTGGGCACAACAATTCCTAGCGGCTACGTACTCGGCCTCTGCAGTAGAGAGAGAAACACAGTTTTTCTTCTTGCTACTCCACGATACAAGGGACTTGCCTAGCAGATTACAGGTTCCACTAGTACTTTTTCGATCTAATTGACATCCGCCAAAATCAACATCCGAATATGAAGAAAGTTAGAAAGAAGTATTAGAAGGATAAAATAAACCAATGTTTTTGGATCCTCTT
Organism: Viscum album; assembly: GCA_963277665.1. Taxonomy (NCBI): domain Eukaryota; kingdom Viridiplantae; phylum Streptophyta; class Magnoliopsida; order Santalales; family Viscaceae; genus Viscum; species Viscum album. Next base: position 1,489,532,129 of record OY728129.1, read on the forward strand.
AAATACCTAAAAATCCTTTTGACCGATTTAAAATGAGATTCTTTGGGATTGGCTTGAAAACGAGCACAAAGGCAGACACTGAACATGATGTCAGGACGGGTCACAGTTAGGTAAAGTAGACTCCCGATCATACTCCTATAAAGCTTGTTATCAACCGGTTTCCCGACTACATCTAACGTAAGCTTACAGGAAGTACTCATGGGGGTACTAATTTCCTTTACTTGATCCATACCAAAACGACTTAAGAGCTCGTTTGTGTATTTTCCTTGGCTTAGAAAAATACCTTTTGAATTTTGAAGGATTTGAAAACCGAGAAAAAATTTCAATTCCCCCATAAATCTCATTTCAAATTCTTTTCTCATTAAATCTGAAAAATCAGTACAAATTGATTCTTTGGTTGAACCAAAGATAACGTCATCGACGTAGATTTGGATGATTAAAAGATCTTTTGAAGTGTGTTTTAAAAAGAGGGTACAATCAGCTTGACCCATTTTAAAATCATTTTCTAAAAGAATTTTGTTAACCTCTCATACCAAGCCCGAGGGGCTTGATTTAAGCCATATAGAGCCTTGGTTAATTTAAAAACATTATTAGGAAATTTTGGATCTTCAAAACCGGGAGGTTGTTCAACAAAGATTTTTTCTGAAATAAAACCATTTAAAAAGGCACTTTTTACATCCATTTGAAAAAGTTTAAAATTTAAGTGGGCGGCGAAAGCCAACAAGATCCTAATGGATTCCACTCTAGCAACGGGTGAAAAGGTTTCACCATAATCAATTCCTTCTTCTTGGTTATAGCCCTTAGCTACTAGGCGAGCCTTGTTCCGGGTTATATTTCCTTGATCATCAAGTTTGTTCCTAAAAACCCATTTATTGCCAATAATTGGATGATCATTGGGTCTTTCAACAAGAGTCCAAACATCATTTCTAGAGAATTGATTTAGTTCATATTGCATTGCAAGAACCCAATTCTCATCATTAATGGCATCATTAATGGTTTGAGGCTCTAGGTGAGAAATGAAGGCTTGATGTTCAACCTCGTTGAGGATTGATCTTCTAGTTCGAGTACCGGCTTGAAGATCAACTATAATATTTTCTAATTGATGGTCTCTAGAAGGTTTCCAAACCTTAGGCAAGGTGGAAGGCGAAGAAGGTGAAGAAGGTTCATGATCATCATCCTCCTTGAGAGGAGAAGAGGAATCATTTAATTCAAGTTTATTAAGCTTATCTTCAACATCTTCAATGACCGGATGGGGTTTTGGAAGATTTTCATCAAACTTTACATGAGATGATTCTTCGATGGGTTTTGAACGTTTGTTGAAGACACGATAGGATTTGCTTGAGTTGGAGTACCCAAGAAAAATACCTTCATCAGATTTGAAATCAAATTTCCCAAGGTTACCTTTTGTGTTAAGGATAAAGAATTTACAACCAAACACTTTGAAATAACCAACTTTGGGAAATTTGCCTTTCCAAAGTTCATAGGGGGTTTTCATAAGAAAGGGTCTTACAAGGACTCTATTGATAGTATAACAAGCAGTGTTAACTGCCTCGGCCCAGAAAAATTTAGGGAGGTTGAATTCATTAAGGATGGTTCGAGCAATTTCTTGGAGAGTTCGGTTTCTCCTTTCAACCACTCCATTTTGTTGTGGAGTCCTAGGGGCAGAGAAGGTGTGATTGTATCCTTGAGAGGAACACAATTCATCGAATTCTTTGTTCTCGAATTCACCTCCATGGTCACTATGGAGCGATATAATTTTATATCCTTTTTCGTTTTCTACTTTCCTAGGGAATTTCAAAAAGGTTCTACAAGCATCATTTTTATGAGCTAAAAAGAAAACCCAAGTGAAACGAGAAAAGTCATCTACTAGGACAAAGGTATAGGATTTTCCACCTAGACTTGCTACAGGGGTAGGACCAAACAGATCAAGATGTAGGAGCTCAAGATATTTTGAAGTGGACACTTCCTTCTTATATTTGAAAGAAGACTTGTGTTGCTTGCCAAGTTGGCATGGCTCACAAATCAACTCTTTCTTAAACTTAAGTTTAGGAAGGTCACAGATGAGCTTGTTCTTATTAAGCTTTAGAAGTGAATGAGAGAAACAATGCCCCAACCTTCTATGCCAAAGCCAAGACTCATTTTCAAGAGAACATAAACATTTAACATTTTGGCTAGCTAAAGACTTTAAATCAATAATGTAAACATTTTGAAAATGGGAAGCAGAAAATATCAATTTGTTTTGAAAATCAAACACATTGCATAAATCATTTTGAAAATTCACCGAAAACCCACTATCACAAAGTTGACTAATGCTAATTAGATTATGTTTTAAACCTTTAACAAATAAAACATCTTTAATTAAAGAGGTGCTACCAAATCCAATGGTACCTATTCCGACGATCTTTCTTTTTGAATTGTCACCGAAGGTGACGTATCCTCCATCGAATTCTTCAAGGGAGTTGAACTCGGAGGGATCGCCACACATGTGGCTCGAGCATCCACTATCGAGATACCACGATCCTTTCGTAGTCTTACTTCTTTGGCGTTTATCCTACAAAATCAAGAGATAATAGATTTTGGTACCCATATAAGTTTGGGTCCGGAAAGATTAGCTAAAAGAGACTTTTGAACCCATATTTTTCTAGAGGGTTTCCATCTAAAATAATCATCCGAGTAGGTAATGGTTTTGGGGCTTCCATACCTTGCATTTTTACAATCACATTCATAAATCATGTGCCCGGTCTTTTTACAATAATTACAAAATTTATATTGAGAGCTCCCCCTTATATAAGTAGTGGATGCTCTAGAAGAAGTGGCTTGTTTGTTAAATCCAAGTCCATGTGTTGTTCTAGCCGAATGCTGAGAACCTAGTAATTTGGTCAAATTTTGTTCACCTTGGGTGAACTTGGCAAGAGAATCCCTTAGATCTTTAATGGTTGAATTCAAAGAATCAACATTTGGAATATCTTGGTTCTTAAGGGTAAGTTCCTCATTCTTTTTGAGAAGTTTTTCTTTTTCAGAAATGAAAATTTTATTTTTGTTTCTAAAATCCATAAATTTAGAGGTATGTTCGTGAAAACCTTCCTCTAATTGATCTCTCGCATTTTGGAGATCTTCATAGGACATGTCATTATTGAAAGAGGAAGATGAGGAAGAGGAGTCGGAAGAAGATACCTCATCAAATGCCATTATGCATTTTCCACCTTCATCGCTTGAGTCGCTTGAAGACATGGAGTCATCACATGCACTCCATGTGGATTCTTTGAAATCCTTCTTGTTTTTCTTTTCTTTTACCCTTTTCTTGAAAACGGAGCACTCCGGTTTGATGTGGCCTTTCTTTCCACATTCAAAGAATGTAACTTCATTCTCCGCTTTGGGCTCTTCCTTTCGTGCCCTTCGAAAGTTCTTCTTTTTCTTCATGAATTTGCTCATTTTTCTTGCTAGTTGAGCAATCTCGGATTCGCTATCATCGGAGGAGCTTTCTTCCATTGTTTTGAAAGAAATGTTCTTTTTCTCATTGAAGGTTTTACCTTCTTTATCGGCTTGCCTCTTCATGGTGATCTCGTAGGTCATGAGTGATCCAATGAGCTCTTCAACCGGCATTTTCTTGACATCTTTTGCTTCTTGAATTGCGGTCACCTTTGGTGGCAATGAGCTTGGTAGGACCCAAATAATCTTCTTGACCATCATTTCTGCAGAAACATCCTCACCAAGAGATTTTCTTCCATTTCAAACGTCAGTAAAATGAGTAAACATTTCAGTAATTGATTCGTGTGGGTGCATGGTGAAACTTTCAAAATCTTGACGATACATGTCTAATCTAGTGTCTTTGACTTTGTTAGTGCCCTCATGGGTTACTTCTAAAAGTTTCCAAATTTCATAAGAAGAGGAGCAAGTAGAAACACGGTTGAATTCATTACGGTCTATCCCACAATGAAGAGCATTCATGGCTTTGACATCAAGCTCAAAATTGGCAATGTCTTCAGGGGTCCATTTGGACTCATCCTTGTTAGATAAAGTATAGCCTTGCATTACAATCCTATAGATAGGATAACCAATTCTTCTAAGAAAAGTAATCATGCGAGTTTTCCAATAAGTGTAATCAGTTCCATCAAAGAATGGAGCCCGAGTCATAGAATACCCTTCGGGAGCATGTGAGGAATTAGCCATCACTAAGGATCTTAAGTTTGTAACCGGTTAAGGTATTACAAAAACGCTTCCTTTGATACCAAATGTTGGGTCGTAGAGGATGGAAAGAGGGGGGGGGGTGAATTGCCTTTTCAAAAAAAATTAACAATTTAAAACAATTATCAATGTAGCGGAAATAAAAAAGGCAAGACACAATTTGATAACGAAGTTCGGCTTAATTCCCAAGCCTACGTCTCCGCTCCCAACAAGAACCGTTGAGAGATTTATATGTCAGCTTGCTTTTTAATGGTTGTAGCAAGAAACCCACTAGGAATTTTAAGGTAGGCTAGAACACCTTCGTACAGCTTTCTTTTTTATTATGGTTGTAGCAAGAAACCCAATTGAAAGAAAGAAAGGAAAAGAGAGGTTTGTTTTAATACAAACCCAATGAAGAACTAAACAAATAAAATAATACAAACACACGGAAGCCTTGAGCGCCAAAAGTGTCAGAGCAGCTGATGGAGAGGGAGCTCAAGCTTCAAGGATGGCAATGGATCACTAGAGGCCTTGGAGATTTGTCGTTAGAGCGTCAAGACATCAAAATATGTTTTTGGTTTTTTGTTCTCAGCATCCATGGTTTCTTATTTATAGGAGAATTACCCATAAACACTTCAATATGGCCGTTGGAGGGCTTCCGGAGCCGTTGGGGGTCAAAAGTACAAGTCTGGTCAAAGCCCAATGGCTAGTTTGACTGGGTACACCGGCTGACCGGTGGTCTCTCACCAGCTGGCCGGTGGTCCACCGGCTGGCCGGTGCTGAGCTCCCGGCTGGCCGGTGGTCTAGACAGAGCAGGATTTCTGTCTGGGTTCCACCGGCTGGCCGGTGGCCATCCCCCGGTTGGCCAGTGGCACCAAGTAGTGTTTAAGCCTACTGCCTGGGTCCTCCGGCTGGCCGGTGGGAAAGGACCGGTTGCCCGGTGCCCATACCGGCTGGTCGGTGCTCTAACACCGGCTGACCGGTGGCTCTGGAAGAAAGCAATGCTTCTACCAGAGACCACCGACTGGCTGGTGGGAATCCACCGGTTGGCCGGTGGACTCAGAGAGTCCACTATCAACCTTCTTGGGACATCTCCTGGTCAACCTTTTTCCTAACATCAAAACACTTGAAAACAAGTTAGAACATGATGAGAGTGATTGTGATCATTAAAATCCAAGAGGGGTACAACACTCATACCAATGTAGAAGAGGGAAAATATCAATATGGATGTCATCACTAGTATCCTAATAACATCAAAAGAAAACAATGTGAAAAGGTTAATAGTGGATCAACTCACCAAGAATTCCAATTTCATTCCTATTTAGGATGAATTCTCTATTGTCTTACATTCTAGGATATATGTAATGGAAGTAGTGAGGTTGCATGCGGTGACACTTCCAATCAATTATAATCATGATCCAATATCCACATATAAATTTTGGAGACGTATTCAGCAATATTTTAATACTAAATTAGATTTTATTATGGATTATAACCCCCAAATTGATTACCAATATGAAAAGACTATTCAGACACTTTAGGACATGCTGAGAACATGATCAATAGATTTTAAATGTGGATAAGATCAACACCTCCCATTATTTTAGTTCTCATACTACATCCTTTTCTACTTGAGTATTCAAATGGAACCCTATGATGATTTATAAGGGAATAAATGTAGAAATAAAACATGTTGGGGAGCATTACATGAGAGAAAGCTACATGGGCCCAATCTTGTGAAGGAGATGAATTAAAAAGTTCAATCCATCCAACATCAAAAGAAATTTTCTCTCAGCCATAAGTAGATCTATGCTAACAACCATCAAAGGATATTTGAGTTTTAAATTGGAGGCAAATGTTTCCTTATGATATCACCATGGAATAAATTCATGTGATTTTGAAATAAAGGAAAGATTATCCCTAGGTACATTTTCCCCTTTTAAATCCCTGATCACATAATAGTAGTGGCCTATTTTCTATCACTTCCTCCAAATCTAGATCAAATTCATGATGTATTTTATGTATCTCTCTTGAGAAAGTACATACCTAATCCCTCACATGCACTAAATCTGATGATGGTATAACTCAATCTTGTCCTCCCTTATAAGGAACATCTGGTGGAGATCTTGAATGTGGACACAAATTTCAATGCAACAGAACAACTCAGCTTATCCAAGTGTTTTGAAGGTACCATAAGTATAAAGAATATATATGGGATCTAGAGGAACCAATGAAACTAAAGTACCCTCATCAATTATCAATCGACAATATGATTTGAATTTTTGGGGGTGAAATTTCTAAAGGGGGAAATATTTTAACGACTCAGTTTTTTTAAATAATATTTATTATGAACAAATGTGTATTATATTATATAATATTATACATGTACAGAATATAGAGGTACCCATAATAAGTTATCTCATTAATAAATATCATTACATTATTCAGTTATGAAACCAAAGTAAATTCTAAATATTTCAATTGGAAAAAATATATAATATAAGAAAAGAAAAAATGGGAAAATATACATCACTCCAATATTCTATAATCAGCACCACCATGGAAAAGAATAGAAAAACTTTAACGAGTCAACATCTTAGAATATGAAAACTAACCTTAATATAAATTATAATGAATTTTGAGTGAAAGAATGAATTTGTATTTATATGGAGTAATGTGACTATTTGGATAGTAATATGATAATTGGTCAATATAAGTGTTGGTCTATTTGGCCCTTGGGAACTGTACACATTGGTAATAATTTTACCATTATAATTCGAGTTTATAAGAAGTAATTAAAAATGATAATTGATTCATAAAGGAGAAACTATGGCCTTACACAGTTGATTTATGTTGTTTGAATCCCATTTGCCTGAATATTAGAGGGGGTAGAATCATTAGGATTCACTATTTACCAATTACAAGATGATATTTCGTAAGTAATACATGAATGAAATCACCTATGGGAGAACTTAAAGTTAGTAAATATTTTCACTTGGTTGATTCTAGCTGAGCCATCCCATGAAACTACCACCATCAGCCCCTTAACCTTAGGGAAAACACATCAGTTATAAAGGGAGACATATATCGACCAAAGTTTCTTAATGTGTAATTACCATTGTATAAATAGTATTTTTATTCCATCAATTCCATTTTCATATTAATTTTGTTTAATATATTATATATTAAAGTAATACTAAATTGATAAACTAATTTGTGGATGCAAATAAAACATAATTTAATTTTTATAAAAATATATATATTTTTATATTAAACACTGTTATTATGAATATTTTTTTAAGGAAATATTATTTTAAAATACAATTATTTAAACAGAAATGATAAAATTATTTTATAATGACCTAGGAATTTTTTATAAGTGTTGTAAATTTTATTGTCACTAAAAAACTACTATTTTCATAATAAATAATAATGTTTATATTAAAAAGTTAAAATTCATATATTTGTTCAACTATTTTAGAATAAATATTATATTTTAAATAAACATGTTAAAATTGGGCGAGGGTGAATTTTTTATAATTTTCTAAAAAACATTATTTTCCTGTGAAAAGTAAAAATATAGTTTTGGGTTTTTGATTTCTTCTATGAATTCATAATAATAAATAATGATGTAACAATTAATTATGAACCATTAATGACCTAAAATAATTTATTTTATTAATATTAAGTAATTAAATGTATTTTTAACCATTTCTAAACCTATAAGTGACTTTACAAAGTCTAAAATGGAAATTTTGATTTTAAAAACAATATTTTCTGGAATGTATTCTTTTCCAATCCCAAATAAGTATAATTTTTTTTCTTATATAATGGATTAAAAGATCATAAATTTTTACTCAAATTTCCAACTCCATGAGAAAAAATAAGTCTTATTCCTTTTGTTTGGGATTTTATAGAACCTAGATTTTCAAGACCTATATTTAGATTTAATTAAACAATGTATTGAATTATTATATAAATACCCACCCATTTCACCTTTCCACTTCACAACCAATTTATAATACATATAATTCTTGTCATTTATACTCACAAAGAATCCCAAAGATATTTCCTTATTCCCCCATGGTTCCATGCACAATATTTTGGAGTAACTCTTCAAGGAAAGGAAATTCTCATCATCTTGTTTTCCATTCAATTGATTTTTTTGTACATATTATAAAGGTTTTTTTTACCATACTATTACTTCTAAAATAAGTTGTTATAAATGGTAAACATTCGTTGTCTTTAATTTTACCCATTTCTAAGTCTATGTTTTATACTTGGCATGATGTCAGCTTTACGGTTCAAAAATCTATCTTTTTCATAAGAAATTATTATATTGTGAATACACATAAAATTTCGTTATCCTTGGTTATTCTCATTGATGATAATATAATTTGTTTATTTAGGGATTTACATATACGAAACCAATATTCCTTTAAAATGGGTTGAAAAATTAAGATATGATTATGCCTTTTAGAAGTTTTGTATATAATGCTTTTATATGAAACTCATACATTATTCTCATCGGGTTATTGAAAAAATGATTTATTATGATCAATGTGCCTCACCTAAATTAACACATATGAATGTTTCACATTTATATAACTTGAATTCATTGGTTAAGTAATTTAATCTCTAGAGATGACATGTTTTACGATACCTTGGTGAATGAACTTGGTAAATTTAATTTATGACACCATGGTGATAAACCAAGTGATATGAATATGAATGCCTCATGTTTTATTGTATCCACATTTTCATGTTATGATAAATGTTATTTTTTTATTATATTCCTCATGGTCTCTTTTTTATTCAATATTTTTTTCCTAATATTCACAATTGTATGCTCCTTGATCACGTGTTAAATGTCTCCCATGCTTATTCCCTTACTAGGCCTCCAAATCCACAATTTCATTTGGTGTATGTCTCTATGATATAAGAATATTTAAAAATAATATTGGTTGAGACCATGAATAAGCCTTTCAAGGGAATAACAATAATATATTATGTTTTCTTGTTTTATTTTTTTAATTTCCAAGAAATAAAATTTATATGAACATGTGTTTTGTTCCACGCAATAAAGAATTTATGTAATAAAATGACATGATTCCATAAGTATGTTGAACCTCATGTGGGTATTTTTGTAAACATTAACCAAGTGAGTGTCAACTCCTTATCAACTTTATTCCTATATCCTAACCCTATAGGGAGAACTCCCCTATGAGGATACTCAGAGAGTATCAAGTCCTGGTTGGAAGATGCTTGGAAGGTTTTTCCATTACCCTTATGAAGATATACCTTGACCCTTGTATGTATATGATGACTATTAAAACTTCTATTTTTACTACATTAGATAGGGGGTTTAGGCAGGCTATATTCCATGTAATAGAGTCTTGTTTTGAGGTGTTTTTCCCTTGTAAGACACCTTATGCAAAGGTGGATGGACATAGTGACCCTTTTTTAGTCTTGATTAGTAGGTTTGGTGGAATAAAAATATACCCATAGTTTGGACAAGATTTTTAAGGATTTATAGGTTAAAATAATTTAGGGAAACCTATATTATATATTGGCCCAGTTTTGTGGATGCTTCATAGGTGGTGAATTTCATTTTCAGCTCATTTCCAGACTAAACCTCCAAGGCATGGTAATGATTATAAGATTCATAGAAGTACCTAGTTTTTGATTGATTATCAAGAATTGCTTAAATTGGGATAACTATTTGGGTTTTTAGCCCAGTTGATCACTGGATTTTTGGTTTATTCCTAAATTTCTGAAACAATGTCATGAGGAGGGAATTCATTTGATATATCATGGAATATATGATGTAAAAAATTAATAGGATTTCCGATGGATCTCGTGGAATGGTAATAATTGACATTCCATGTTTCATGGTAAGATTGTCTTTTTTGATGGATGACTCATGGAATCATGATAAAGAACATAATACGGGTGGTATGAGATTGTACACCCATAGTATATAGTGAGTTTAGTTCACACCGGTTGTGCATTGGAAATGGTTTTTATGGAATATTAGAGAGTGTTCGGGTGTAGGAAAAAGATTTACTGTTTTTAAATATAATGTTTCGGGTAGTTTAACCAGTATATTTGTATAAATTAAAAGAATTTTCCATCTGATGAGGAATAATTTGCACTTAAATATGGTGTTGTCATATGTTTGAACCGTCATAGGACCTAGACACACCTTTATAGAAGAAACTGTGTCATCATATGGTTAAAGGAATGTATGACATATTTTGATGTGAATATTGATCAAGGAGAGAAATATATTCTTATCAATGTAATATTAGTGAACTCCTAGTTCATTGGTTATCATTACAAATAAATTGGCATTGTCCAAAGTAGGTTGGGATAATGTTAGTCATACATCGATCTAAAAATATCTTTTCTGATTAGATGAATACAATCCTTTGGAGTTGCGCTTGAGTAGAATTTTAAATCAATCCATAAGGTTGGGATTAAACCATTCTTCATTAAGGGTGGTAACCCTCTTTGTGTTTTTAAACATAGTTATATCCATGGAAAATGATCTTGGGAAGAGGGAATGTGTAATGGGTGAAATTGACATTAGTTCATAGATATGATTTGGTTCTTAGCCACGATATTTGATATATTCGGAGATTGATGGGGTATGGGCTGTGGTAATTAAGAACTATTTTTTCATTGAGACATTAAGAATAATCCTATGTTAGGGAGGGGGATGTCTCCCATTATTGGGTGACCCTCATGTTATAAGGCTTGTATGATCTTGAGATTGTTCATTATATAGTCATTTTTTCTAGATGTAATTGGATTAATGGAATCATGTATGGTTAGATATTTCAGTAAATTCCAGTTGTAGTTTTGAGTCCATTATTGTGTAGATTTAATGTGGTAGTGTTAGGTCTAGAATGACTTGTGGGGATCCAAATTTTTTATTAGGTATGTGAATTTTCTTGTGTTCTGTCATGGTGACAGTTTTTCATAGGGAATGCTTCATCTATGATACATTATTGGAATATAATTAGGGGGTTTGGTTAGGACTCTCAAAGTGATCATCGGGTGCCTTGGATTAAAGGCATCATCATTATGTATTTGATATTTCATCTTTTAATGTTGATTGTTTTCGAAAATATTTTTCGAAGGTGGTTTGATATATGTTGTATAAGATATTTTGTATGGTCAGTGATCCATTGTATCATCAATGTAATGGGTTGATATGGTTTCATTTCAAAGGATTTCTTGGGATTTTCTAGGAAAACATAGCATATTACGGCTAATAGTGGTCATTTTGAAATCAACCATTTCAATAATATTAAGAATCATGTCAAGAGTGTCTCTAGGAAAATGAGGGCGTGCTTCAATTAGAAATTCCAAAGGTGGAGGTTTCATGACTTTTAATTGGACATTTAAAATTATAAACTAAGGTTGATAGTTCCAAAGGGTAGTTTTTGAAAGAGGCAATGATGTGGTTGTTTCTTGGGTTATACAGGCTTCGCTAAGCATCTTCTTGAAGTTTTTTGATTATGTATCAGCGTTTTTTAAGGCCTCAGCCTTAAACATTAAATAATTTTGAATTAATTCAATAATTCACATTGAGGATCTTTTCATGTTTAGATTTTTAGATAATCACGTCATAACTTATACATAAATACATGAATATTATAAGTAGGCACTTATATGCAATATCGATATTTTCATGAAATAAAAGCCCTAAAAAATGAAACATGATTATTTCCATGTTTTATAAAGCATTACTTTTCCTTGATCCAATCCTTGATCCTATTCATCTTTAAGTCCTATGAAAAAACATTTTAAAACATGTGATGAGCATAAGAATCTCAATAAGGGATACATAAGGAATGAAAACTATTAGTAATTCAAAAACATGTAATCCAAGAAAACATTATCATAAAGTAATAATTTTCACCTTTAAGAAGTATTGAAAACACTTCACTAAATATAAGATCATTATTTTCCCTTTTTATAACGAAAATATTGTCATAAAGCCCATATAAATCAACATATAACATATAATTGTAAGTTGGGATATAAAAATACTTAAATGGAATAACCATTCTGTCACAACCACCTCCACAAAAATTATACCCCTCCTGGGCCGTCAATGTGAGAAGGGAGATAATGACCCCCGAGAACCGCCTCCAGTAGGCCCTGGGATGGTGACTAGCACCGAGGGTATAGTAAACACAGAAATCGGAGGTATTACATTAAACGAGAACACATGAGAAAGAGAGAGATACGACAGAAACCAACCAAATCCAACATAGACAACAATATAAATGAAATCCCAAGTACACATATGTAATGTCATGAAAAAAACTACAACCGGAAAGGGGAAAACTACAAATACCTAAAAAAAGAAAAACAACAGCAACCACAAGCCCGAACAGATCCTGCAGCCCCTAGCTAGTAGAAACCAGCTAGGTCTCCAACATGCTCTAAGTGACGTGAAAATAGTTTATATATACATAGGGTGAGTATAATAGTATACTCAGTAAGTTCTTCACTGAAGACTCTCAAGCAAAAGTAATGAAATCATGATAAAGCACAGTGAACAACAAGTGGAACTAACTATTCACCTCAAAATGTTTAATATGTTCTGATTCCTCGCCATGGCTACTCTAACCAAGCATCGCATACAATAGTATATAAAATAATAATGAATATCAAGGGTGTCCCGCTACTACTTCCCCGCTGGTTTGCTGCTTTTCCCCAACGTTGCACGTCCTAAGTACCTCCCTCTAAAAAGGCTTGTCGACAAACACCGGGGTGAAACACCACAACATGCCCTTCGTGCATCAAAAACACCATGTCCATGTAATCCAAGTTAATAGGTAGTTTCTAAGAGCCACCATAGCTCGCATAACGTACATCATTCATCATACATTGTACCTCAAGTCATTATAGACCATACACTGAGTAAGGATCCTAAATCCATATTATCCTATACACATTACCCTATATTATTCCATAGGAATCTATATCAATAATATATGTGTGTGAATAACCACATTCCATTATATCCCTCTATAGTCATATATGGGGAAAAATAACCATTGTTCCTACCAGCACAAGTAAATACCAAGAGAAAAGAGCAGGGCCAAAGGGTGTGGTCATCCATCCATCCTCCCACCATAATGTTGGGGAAAAAGACCCCCCCCCCAGCGCTTAGAATCCCTGAGGTGCTAGTTTCCCTAACTAACAGGGTGGAGTATCATATAGAGACACCAAAAGGTCAGATGATACTATAGTTCCCAACCACACTATGGTCATAAACTAGTCTTAGAATCAACTTTAGATAACCTATCTTGGACACTCGGTTTCCACCTCTAAGACTAGGTATCTGTTAAGCACGCATCCACTTAAAGAGCTTGATTGCATTAATTCATTCCATTTCTATTAGTTTCACTTTATATTAATTAATTATGTATACATTAATTAATCATTAACAATTTCCCCATTATCTCCCAAGTTCACTGTTCCTTTAAATTGCAACCTCAACATTGCATCCGAGCATGCTCCAACCCCATAGTTTAACATTATTTATTAAATCATTTATAAACAACATTATTACATTCCCGTACTTCCAGGCATTCTAGAAAAATATTCTATACAACTAAACACATGGGGGCTCAATACGGTGAGTATATTAACAATCAATCGAGTCTTTTATGCCTATAGCAAGAGCGTAGACACATCCTCCCTCAGGAATCTAAACACGGAAATCACGTGGAATACTCCGCGCATCTTCACCCCTTTTAGAGGGAGGGAAAGAAAACCACCCCCCTTGAGTAGTGGGGAAATTAAATTATATAAACAACCAACAAGAATCATCAAGCATCCAAACATTCACATCCAACCCTCTTCATCATCAAGTGTGTCCTCCCCGACACCCACATGCATAAACCAATGCATCTTTCCACTCTGGGCGTCAAATTTTTCCACAACCAATGGAACTCCCTTCCCCCACATATCACAACACGAATCCAGGCTCACATCACAACACAAGTAGTAAGAAAACTACATTATATAAACTGGTCTCTTGACCCTTAAAAAAGGCATTTTTCCTTTATACATAATGAGCTTTCACAACTCCAACCATAAGGATCTTGGCCTTTACAAACAAGTGGGTAACTGAGAACCATACAAGGAATTTTATTTTTGTCAAACATCAATTTACATAATCCATATGGAATAAAGTGATTTAATATTTGTAGGTTCCAACTCTGGTTAACCTAAACTACAAGCTATCATATCTATCAAAAATTGATTAAGCATGCTTAAAACATCAATTTGATTAACATCAAATTACAACAACAACAACAAATATATTCATTTAAATGCCTATTTATCATTATCCATGAAATTATCAATTAATTATGGCTTTACGTTCTTTACCAATTTCAATCAAAGAATGAAAATATAAACAAAGAAAGATTAGATATCACACTATCTAGAAAAAAATGAGGTAATAAAATATGATCAATATCAATTTATTTATCTAGTTCAATTATTTATTATATCAATTGCACTGTAATCCATTGGGACAAAACATGGTATCTCTACAGTTTCATGTAAAAGAAAAGAGAAGAAATGCATCCCCTACCCCAAAATGTTCCTAGAATTCTTTATACAAGATTGATCCACACAATGGATCACGATCGCATCCTCCAGTGACAACTACATCAACCAGAGGATGTTGTGGAATGACCAAACCAACTAAAACCCAAGAAACTCCATTAGAATCCCGACGATCACATTCCATAATATTTAATAGAGAAATAAGAGGAGATAATCCCAAAATAACAATGATAAATCATACCTTATATGAACGATTTATGAATACTGCTTAGTTGAACCAAAACTGGGGGGTGCACTTATAGTAAGAATAACGTTGAGGGAAAACAATCCATGGGGAATGATTGGATCACACAACTCCTATGGGAAGGAAGTAAAGGATCGAGCATCTCACAAAATAGAACTAGGAGGAAGAATAAGGGAGGAATTTATCTCATCCCTTTGGAAGATTTAATGGAGAATTTGTTGAAGTTATGTTGGATTTTCCATTAAAATCAGAATGCATTAAACCATGCGTTTTGACCATGTAAATGTAGCTCGGTCCTTAGGAAAATTAATATATGAGTTATGGGATTTTAATTGGCATTAAATCCCTTAAAAAAGTCCTCGAATGCATTTGATGTCTTAGAAAACGTTAAATCGGTAAAACTAGAAAAATCAAGAAATTTGGAAAAGGAAATATGAAACAGTTCTAGAAACACTGTTTATAAGACAGTAACTATGAGATAGTAACTCTGGGATAGTATCTCTGAGACACCATGACACTTTTTATAAAATTATAAACACTATTCTATGAAATAAAAAATTGGCGAAGTGATAGGGATGAGTCACTTTGACCTCCCAGAACACCTCAACCATCATATTTCAGTGTGGGAATGGACTAGAGTGGTCTGGGCCATTACATCAAATACCTCTCAAAACATTTTCATCCTCATGAATCCAAAACCAACCCAAAAGGGAACAGTAAAGGGTTCCTAAGGACCACTCATCGAGAAAACTCTCAAAAGAGATAAATCCATAAGAAGAAACCAAAGAAACCCATATTATAAACATTAAAGGACTATAACCACAAAGAAAACATTATTACATGAAAAGATTTAAACATCAAACAACTCAGGGTGCTGAGCACATGTCTTTGACCCACGTTCCCATGTACTCTCCTCCATGCCACTATGTCGTCACAAGACATGAACCAAGGGGATAAAACACACGTGAAACACCTTCTATTTATAGTATTGAATCTCCATAAGATGATCTTTGAAGGTTGAATAATCATCACTAATGATCTCTCCCTAATTTAATATGTTTGAGTCATTAAGAAGATAACGATGGAGCTATGATACATAAAAAAACATCATGTATCTTGCTCATTTGCAGGGGAAGTTCTATCTTATATGTCATGGCTCCAACATGATCCAACACCTCGAAAGGACCAAAAAACCAGAGATAAAGAATACTACCATGTAAAAAACTTCACTACCCATGATGGGGAGACACCTTCAAATACATGTGATCTCCAACAATATACTCCAAAGGTCTCATCCTTTGATAAGCATATGATTTTTGATGATCCCGAGTTGTCTCCGTCCACTCACAAATTACCTAAACCATCTCTGCCGTACTCTGCACTAGTTTCAGTTTGAGAATCGCTAATTCTCTGAATTGAGTCCAACAGAACAGATAATGGAATGTTCAAATATAAGAGGCTTCAAACTGTGCTATAACGATGGTGGAGTGATAATTATTGTTGTAAGTGAACTCCACCAATGGTAAGTGACTCGTCCACGAACCTCCAAAATCCAGGACACAAGAGAATAACATGCCTTTAAGACTCTGGATAGTCCACTCAATATAACTCTCTGTCTGAGGATGAAAACCAATTCTAAGGTAGAACTGAGAACTGAAAGCATGCTGGATACCTCTCCACACCCTACTAGTAAAATGAGGATATCAATCAGAAATGATCATCCTTGAGACTCCATGAAGTATCACCACATCCTCCAGATAATGCCTCGACAAAACATCCACTGATCTTGACTCTTTGATAGCTGTGAAGTAGGATGATTTTGTTAAATGGTCCAATACTACCCAAGTTGTTTCATATCATTCTTGAGCATGAGGTAAACAAACGAGTATCAAACTCAATTGAGATGTCCTCCCACTTCCACTGTGGAATATCTAATGGCATAAGCAAACCATCAGGGACATGGTTCTCATCTTTCAGATTTTGGAAGTCCAAACATCAAGAAAAAAACTCTGCAACTACATGCTTCTTCCCATGCCACCAAAACTAACTTCTCATGCCTCGGTATATCTTTTTCATTCTAGGATGCACCGATAATGGTGAACAATGGAACTCCCTGAGAACCCTCTCATGCCTCTCCAAAGGAAAAAAAGGCATCCATGATACAACACTCAGTGTTGTTCATCCTCAAACCAGACATCATGGGCCTCGCCACAAACTACTCGGTCTCTCCAGACCTCTACCTCTAGATCCCCCAATTTGGAATCTTCCACCAAATTCACTAGAGATGACTGCACCATCATCTAAAAAAGATGACCTCTACCCCCAACATCTCCCATACTGAGCTGTAATTCTGAATGTTCTTCCATTACTCCCCAAAAATCACCAGATTCACACAATACATCACTACGTGACTTCCTACTCAGTTCATTAGCTACAACATTCCCCTTCTATGGGTATAAAATATTTCAATGTCATATTCCTGTAAGAACTCTATCCACCTATTTTGTCGAAAATTTATTTCACGTTGGGAGAAAACATACATTAGACTCTTATGATTGGTGAATACCACAAAGTGCTCACCAATGAGGTATTGTATCCCCAACTTTAGATAAAACACCACTGATGCCAACTAATGATCATGGGTAGCATAGTTACATTCATGATGACCCAACTGCCAAGACCCATAAGAAATGACTGATCTCTGTGGCATCAAAACATAGCCTGAACCCAGATGCAAAACATCCCAGTAAACATAAAAACGAACTCCCTCTACCGAAAGACAATGAATTGGAGAACTTACCAACTTCTCTATCAGATACTTGAAAGCTGCCTGACACTGATCATTCCACATGAATTCCTAATCCATTCTTGTCAATGATGTTAGAGGAGTTGCAACCTGAGAGAAATCATCTACGAACCTCATTTAGAAGCCTACGATACCATGGAAACTTTTCACCCCTACCAATATCATGGGGGCACCCCAAGACACATCTACTTCTATCTTTAATGGATCCACAACTACACCCTGCTGGAACACAACATTCCCCAAAAAACAGACTTCTCGAGACCAAAACACACAATTTGATAACATCCCAAACAACTTATATTAATGAAGAACTCAAAAAATGGTGTGAAAATGATCTACTTGATCCTCCTCATATGTAGTGTACACAAGTATGTTGTCAATGAAAACAACCAAAAACTTATCCATGAACTCACGGAACACAATTTTCATCAATACGAAGAACACAACTAGGGCATTTGTCACACTGAATGGAATTACAACGAACTCGTAATACCCATGATGAAAATGAAAAGCATTCTTTGGGATATCCTCATACTTCACAAGAATATGATGATATCCTGACCGCAAGTCAATTTTTGAGAACCTACAAGCACCATTGACTTGATCAAATAAATCATCACTTCGCGGAAGGGGATAGTAATTCTGCAATGTCACATTGTTTCTGTGATGATAATTGATACACAGCCACAAACTTTCATCAACCTTCATCATGAATAAAACAGGTGCACCCCATGGTAACACACTCGGCCGAACAAAATCACACTATAACAGACCATCAAGAATTATATGTAGCTCTCGTAACATAGAAGGGTCCATCTTATATGGATACAAATAGATAGGATATGCTCCTGGTTTTAGCTTGATCTCAAACTCGATCTCTTGTCATGGGGGTAATGCCACAACCTCTTCTATAAAGACATCGGGGTACTCTTCTACGACCTTAGGAAACACAAACTATTGAACTTATAAAAAACATAACATCATCTCACCCATCAACGATGATAAGGACGAAACATGCCTCTGACCCATCTGAGGGTCTCGCTCACCATCAAACACCGCTGGCTCTCCATACTCATCGAAGAACACAGCCTACCTCTTGAATAAATCCACTATAGCTTGCGCCAAATACAAATAATCCATTCCAAGAATGAAATCATATGGTGGTATCTGTAAACGTAGGAAATATACCCAAGAGCAGTTCTTCCCCAACACTATCTCACAATATCTACATACATCAAACAAGTCAGATCATACTCCAACTGGAGTTGTCAACTCCAAGGTCATTGGAAGCCTCTCTACATCATTTCCCAAAGCATGGATAAGTGTAGGTGACATGAAAGACCATGCCACTCTTGAATAAAACTAGGCATACACCAAGGTAGAAAACAAGAAAAGGGATCCTCAAACTACATCTAGTTAACCTGGAGCTGGAAATGCAAGAGCCTGGAGCTGACCACAACCTCTTCCATAGCCTATCGGACCTTGATGATGAACTCCACCACAGCTGTGATCTTCTCTTTAAGGACAAGGAGCATCACGAGGAAGTTCTTTGCCTGCCCCATCCACCCTCTCTTGATTTAAAGGTGGTGCAACCTACTACTACTACCTCGGCTAGAACTCCCTCAATGGAGGAACCTGTAGAAGAACACCGGGTTCACGATGACTACTATGAAAGGTCAAACACTCTCTCTACTCATGGACTCAACCACCAAATTAATAACAAGATCCCAATCCCTTGGAATAGGACTGAGAGCCTCTACCCCTGGAGAAATGAGATGCGGGGGGTTTGGACCTACCCTCGACTAAACGGAAACTCATTTTCCCTGAAAACCTGGAACCCTGGACCACAACTCTTCATTGTTAGGAATCTTGAAGACTCCCCTCTCATGATGATCCAGTTTTGTCCAATTTCAACTCGATAACCTCTACCCTCACCATCACCTCAAGATATATCTTCAGCATAAATGAGGTGACCGGGCACTAGATCTATGGACTCAAAGCATCCTTGAAATGCCCCACCCTGGCCTCCTCATTTGGAAATAGGTCCAAATCATATCATAAAAGTTTCCTAAAATGGATTCCAAACTCTCTCACACTATAGCTCACCTGTTGAAGGGTAAGAATCTCCTTGTGACTCGACGCCTTTGCAGTCGGTGAATGAATCTCGACTATAAACTTTTCCCAGAACTCCTCCCCTGAGATTGTCGACTCCTCGCGATCCCTGAGGAACGAGAACCACCACAGCCTCACTGCTCCACGCGTCATAGTCACAACCAAAGACACCAAGTGATCCTTCTATGCATAGCTGGAACTAAATCCTATCTCGACCTCGACCAACCATTCTTCCATGATTGCATATGAAACAGATCCCTTGTGCTTCTGCAAACTCCGGCACTGAACCACCACGACCTCACTGCTCCACGCGTTATAGTCACAACCAAAGACACCAAGTGATCCTTCTAAGCATAGCTCGAACTAAATCCTATCTAGACCTCCACCAACCATTCTTCCATTATTTCATCTAAAACAGAGCCCTTGTTCTTCTACAGACTATGGCACTAAAACTCTTGGAGTGTCTTAGTTGTGAAGCTCTATCCTTGGAAATTATGCTTGCACAACCTTCTGAACATCTTATAAGTGATCCGGATAAGGACGTCGACCTGGAGACATACATATAAAATAAAAAATATTTATAGATCCAAAACCTGTAATTTGGAAGACTCATCATGAATTAATTAATTTTTTTATTTTATTCGTTTGAGGTTAACCTATCCCAAGGTCTACCCATTCAAACATATGAACAATGAATAATGTTTCATGATCCTTACCTAGGTATCTACCCTAGAACTAGTATCACCTATCTTAGTAGGCGGTGTAAACATAATGGCCTGTGAATCAAGTCATAGGGGGCCCTAAACACCTATGTCTTAGCTGGTCTCCAATGTTTACATCACTTGTTAAACATGAATGGAACCATTTACCATCCAACCATTGCAATCTCTTGTGTGCCTTACATCAAACTACATCTTATCCCCCAACATTACTTTTGATACCACTCTGTCACGCCCCCTCCAAACAAATTTTACCCCTCCTTGGTCAGAAATTTAATAAAGGAGATAATGACCCATGAGTCCAACCTCTGGTAGGCCCTAGGTCGGCGACTAGCACCGAGGGTATACTAAACACAAAAATGGGAGACATTACCCTTTAAGATAACACATGTGAAAGAGAGAGATAATACAGACAACAACCACCTCCAACTCAAAAAACAATATAAAAGAAATCCCATGTACACATATGTAATGTCATGAAAAATAACTGCAACTAAAAAGTGGAAAAACAACAAGTACCCAAAATTGTGTAAAAATAGCAGCAAAAACTAGCCCGAATAATTCCTACAACTCTAATCTAGTAGAAACCAACTTGATCTCCAACTTCTCTAGTTGACCTAAAAAACAAATTATATAAACATAGGGTGATTATAAATGTTTACTCAGTCAGATCCTCCTTGAAGTCTCTCATGAAAATGTAATGAAATCATGCTAAAGCACAGTGAACAACATATAGAACTAACTCGTCACCTAAATATATATTCTATGTTCCCAGAGTCACCATGGATACTCTAAAAAATATTCTCATATAAGAGTATATAATATAATAAATAATATCAAGGGTACCCCACTACTACTTTCCCACTAGTTTGCTGCTTTTCCCCAATGACACACGTCCTAAGAATCTCTCTCCAAGAAGGATTTCCCGAAAACACTTGTGTAAAGAACGATAACATGCACCTCATGCAACAAAACCACAACATTCATGTAAAAATAGTAACCATGTCGTTTTTGGGAGCCACCACAACTCTCATAACATGTATCATACATCGGGCATTGTACCTCAAGACATTAAAACTCATACACAGAGTAGGGATTCTCAAGCCATCATAGCCAATACAAATTACACCTATAGTAGTCCATAGGAATCTGTATCCAGAATATTTATGTGGGAATCACCACAAGCCATTATAGCTCTCTACACACATATATTGGGAAAACTAACCACTATGCCTACCAGCATAAGTAACTACTAAGAGAAGAGATCGGGACCAAAGGGGGTAGTCAGCCATCCATCCTCCCACCAGAATATTAGTGAAACCACCCCCCTACGGCTTAGAATCCCCGGGGTTTCAGTTTCCCTAACTGACGGGTTGGAGTATCATATAGAAATAAAAAAAAAGTACAGAATATATTATAGCTCACAACCACACAATGGGCATAAGCTAGTCTTAGACTCAACTACAGCTAACGTCTGACGGACTCCTGGCTGCCACTTCTAAGACTACCTAGAAGCACACAACCATTTAAAAAGATTTATTACATTATTTCATTCCCTTTCAATCAGTTTCAATTTACATTAATTAAATCTTTAAACATTAATTAGCCATTAACAATTTCGGCATTATATTTCATTATCATCATTGCTAAGATCATTGTTCCTTTAAATTTCAACCTCTGCATTGTGTCCCAAAAAGCTCATACCCCATTGGTTAACATAATTTATTCAATCATTTATTAAAAACAATATTACTTTCCCATATTCCATGTCATTCTTGGAAAACATTCTAATCTACTAAACACAAGGGGGTTCAACACGGTGAGTATATGAACTACCCATCGATTCTTTGCCTCATATACCAAGTGCGTAGACCCATTATACCCTAGGTATCTAAACATAGAAATCACACGGCATACTCCTTGCGTCTTTTCCCCTTTTCGGAGGAGGGTATGTAAGACCAGCTGCCTTGAGCAGTGGGTAATGTAAAGTATATAAACAACCAAAAAGAATCATCAAGTATCCCAAAATTTATATCCAACCCACTTTATGATCACCTATGTCCTCCCCAACAGCCACATGCATAAACTGATGCATCTAGCCACTCTAGTCATCAACCGATGCCACAACTAATGGGCCTCCCTACCCCCAAATATCTCAATAGCAATCCAGGCTCACATCACAACACAAGCAGCATGAAAACAGCATTATATCAACTGGTTTCTTGGCCCATAAACAAGGCATTCTTCCTTCATACCTAATGATCTCTCATAGCTCCAATAATAAGGCTCTTAGACTTTATAAACAGTAGGGTAACTCAGTTTTCTACGAGGCATCATATTTTTATCAAGAATAGATTTATTTAGTCCATCTGAAATTAACTAATTTTTTATTTGTTGGTTCCAACTATGGGTATCCTAAATATAAATCAATCATAGCTATCAAAAATTTGATCAAACATGCTTACAAAATCAATTTTATTAACATAATATTACAACTACAATAACAGGACTTATTTAAATGCCTCTTTATTTTTATCCAAACTATTAACAATTAATTTCAGCTTTACGTTCATTTCAAATTTCTATCAAGAATGAAAATATAAACAACGTTAGAAAAGATATCACACTATGTAGAAAAACAAGAGGCAATAACATGTGATCAATATAAATTTATTTATCCGGTTCAAATATTTATTATGTCAATTCCATTGTTATCCATTAGGATACAAATGTTAACTCTATAGTTGGATGTATAATAAAAGAGAAACAATGAATACCCTACTTCAAATTGTTCTTAATGATCGTTATACTAGAATGATCTATACAACGGATCAGGATTGCCTCTTCCTGTGACAACTGCATCCACCCGAGGACGTCACGGCATGACTGCACCAACTGAAACCCAAGAAACTCTATTAGAAGAATGAAGATCATAGGCCATAATATGGAAAGGAGAAACAAGATAAGAAGATCCCAATATAATTATGATAAATCATACCCAAAATCAAGGATTTATGGATACTTCTTTGTTGCACCAAAACAGGGGGTACACATCTAGTAAGAAGAACATCGAGGGAAAACAATCCATGGGGAATGTTTGATCGCACGACTCCTATGATAAGGAATGAAAGGTTCGAGCATCTCACACCAGATAACAAGGAGGAAGAACAAGGGAGTAAAATATCTTGTCCCTTTAAAAGATTTAATGGTGTAGTGGTTTAAGATACACAAGATTTTCCATTAAAACCGAATTGTATTAAACCATGTGGTTTGACCAAGTAAATGCAACATGGGCCTTAGGAAAATTAATATCAGAGTTATGGGATTTGAATCGGACTTAAATCCCATAAAACAAGGCCTTCAATGCGTTTTACGTCAAAGAAAACATTAAATCGACAAAACTGAAAAAATATGGAAATTTTGAAAAGGAAATATGAAATAGTTCTAGAAACACTGTTCATGAGAAAGTACCTATGAGACAGTAAATGTGGGACAATAACTGTGAGATAGTAACTAGGAGACAGTAACTATGAGACTTTAATTTTAGGATAGTAACTGTGAGACAGTAACTCTGAGACACTGTGACACTGTTTATAAAACTGGAAACATTGTTCACAGAACATAAAAATCAGAAATGTGTTGGCAATGAGTAACCTTGACCTCCCAAAACACCTCAGCCACCATATTTTATCATGGGAATGGACCAGAGTGGTTCGGGCCATTACACATATGGTCGACTTCCACATATATCTCTAAATGGAATACTTATACAGCCGAATTCTATACCCAATGCTTTGGATGTTTTAATGTAACCACCCATTCTTAGTTTATCCCAGAACCTCTAATAATTTGGTTTATCACATAACCACTCATCATTGGTTTATCACGTAACCACCTGTCATTATGTCCAGGTACCATTATATAATCCTAAAACATAAAATATTGCAAATATCAACATTTCATTTTCAATCATAAGAAATAATTTCAAGATATTTAAATAATAAATCCATTTCAATACACATATTAAATACCAAAACAACCAAAATGGGAATAATGGATTTCTATTCCATTTAAAAACATTAAGGTTTATAGAGGAAGAAAAATACCAAATAACGATTACGACGGTAGAAAGGTCATTTTCACTGAAAATGTTAAAAACATTCATTTTTTTGTTTAGTAAAATGTTTCAAAGATAAAATATTCCCTTTGATTGAAAGTAATATTCAAGAAAAAGTATTATACACTTTATAAAAGAAGGAGGTGTATATTATCAAAACATGCCTCAATGAAATGAGATTGAGGTGAATTCCCTTACCTCGTTTTTGATGTGACTCGTTCATTCTTTAATTTCCAGAATAACAAAATTTAATTAATTTCTACTTGTTTAAATTCCTTTTTTGGGGTCATTATTCCATTTATATCACTTATTACCATATTATAAAAATTATATAAGTATTTAAGTTAATATTGGTCGTTTTGTCGATATTGGGTACTTGAATCAAAAATGAACTTGTTATATTTACAAATTATCCATGAGGTCAAAATTCCATTATATTCAAAATAGTATTCATGATTTAAATATCATATATATATATAGAATATATGTATTTATAACATTCCATAACATTTTTGAGATAAGAAATGAAATGCACCGTTTATGGAGACGGTAAGTCGTACGTACACATGAATATTACTTACATTTATTTGTCATATTAAAGAAATGAAAACTAAATGATACATAGGTATATTATAATTTTAATATAATATCATATGATATATATGTTACATAAGTTATTTAATTCAATACTTTATACATTCCATGTATGGCATGAACAGTTCATATCACTTTGAGGGGGTGGTAGTCTGCACTTCCTCAAATGAAATTATCATATTTGAACATTATAAAAAGAATAAAGGTATTATTTAAATAAAAAAATAAAATCATAGAGGAAATATAAATATAATATATATCATATATAAATATAGTACCATTATAATGGACACCATGAGAGGGGTAGGAGATAATTGACCAATCATTGTTTTGTGAGGCAGTAGTTTGCCATCCACAGAAACAGCATGTTCTAAATCCATTAGACGGAGGTTTTTGTATATGTATTTAAAATCATTATCATAAAAACATCCTATTATGATGAAAATACTGATAGTTTTATAATATAATGGAGTGAAGAGAGTTTAGAGGGATGTAGAAGGAAAATAAATGTAAGAAGAATGAGAGAAGACATTACCTCAAATCAGCTAACTCCTTTTGATTTAAGTTAAAAGGCATTACTGAAATTCCTTATTCCCAATTTAATGATTATATGATGAATTAAGATATTTTGGGAGATTATTTGGGTATATGTTGGATGATACAAAGGGATTGAGAGGTCTGAGTAAGGGGTTAGGTTGGTGGTCTTTTTTAAGAGGCAGGAAGGGGAATTTAAGAAATTTCTTGAAAGAATATTTTATTTTCAACTGAATTTCGAATTAAAAAGGTCCAAAACTCATTTATTTCAAAGATAGGATGCGTATTTCACACAATACCATCAACCAATAGGTTTTAGAGATGTTTTGTTTTCAAATGTATCCTTATCATTTAGCATTAACCCTTAGTTAACTAATTTAACTCTTACCATGTCTTCTTGTATATCCATACTATATGGTTAATAAAGTTACCATAAAATGAAAATAGAACCCCAAGTGTTTCATTAATGACATGTACATCATTATCTATATAAATTGGAAGAATAATATCTTTTTAGTATTAATATATTTTTTAATAAAATTGAATTTGTTTTAAAAAATTATTTATGTCAATTTTTAAACTATTCATATGAGGACTTTTTAAAAATCCAAAAAACATAGTTATTTCGAAACAAATTCATTAATTAAATCATAAAAAGACTTAATC
The DNA here is from genome assembly GCA_963277665.1 of Viscum album. NCBI lineage: Eukaryota > Viridiplantae > Streptophyta > Magnoliopsida > Santalales > Viscaceae > Viscum > Viscum album. The sequence goes on from OY728129.1 coordinate 1,489,558,687, forward strand.
CTAACTAAAATTTTTGTATGGAAAAAAAGTTTCAGAATAAATTTATTTAATATTTATAATCTTCTTTATTTAAATCATCCCTTAATGATGTAATCACAACCTCATCATTGTGTCATAAATAAATTTATTTATTTGATGTCTAAAAATTATAAATAAACTACCATGAGGTAGGAAATATTTTTATCTTTATAATTACTATATATAGTCTAAATGACCCCTTATATAACCCCACATAATTTTTTTTACTAAAAGATACATGTTTATTTTACATTTCTCTTTACATTAAATCAATTCTTATAAAATGACATTTTCACTTCCAAGTGAATCCATGGGGTTCCAAAATCGACCCTAAGATTCCCATGGTCAGAAATATTTCATCCAATATGATTAAGACACGTGTTAGGGTAGTTTAATAATATTATAATATCATATTTTATCCTTATTTACCAGATTTAACCTTTAACCATGATAAATTAAATTATTACTCAAGGTACTATTCATAATGTATAAAAAATAAAAGGTAACTATTTAAATAATTTGGGCCTTCTGAATCAAAATATTGAATCAATTTTTCCAAATCAATAACCCAGAAGAGGAAGAAATTAATTTATAACTAATTCCAGTTGTCAAAACCAAAAAACATGTTTTTAAGAAGTAATAACTATCAAAAAATTGACATGTGTTTATGTCTAATTAAAAATTGAAATTACTTATAATGACAAAAATTGTATTAAATTGTAAAAACAAAATATAATTACACTTTAAAACCAATTAAAAATATATTATAACCATATAAATATATCAGGTGAAAAGACATTTTTTACGTAAAATGCATTATTTTAACTATTAATTAAAAATTGAACTTTATCAAAAAAAATACCAAAAATTACCCAAAGAAAATTTTGATCTCTCTCTTCTAAATAAGAAGTTTAATTTGTCAAATATAACATATAAAATTTCTGAAAACTAGATATAAAAATGGTTCTCCATCAAAAGGTGGTAAAACTACCTTTTAAAAATATCAGAGTATTTATGGTTAAAATTGGATTCATTATCCTTTTAAGCCTCTAAATTTTATTGGATAAATGTAGAAACATTAAAAAAAATGTTTAATAATAATATGGTAAGTTTTTTTCATTTACACCAATTCAATGTCTTCGCATTAACTACCATTTAAAAATAAAATTATTATATTATTATTATTATTTTTTGTATGACTCAGCCTTGTGTGGAACATAAGATTTTGGAGAAACCCATTATTGTATGTCTCGTACACCATCGAACATAGAATCCCCTTTAAATTAAAATTATTATTTAATTCATAAATATTAATTAATATTAAAAGGTCATATTCTTTATTTACATCAGATGTTACATCCTTCCCCCTTTTGGAAATTGCATCCTTGAAATTTTATTTACTAATATAATAAGTAGAGGTTTTTATACCTCATAGAATTTTTAGATTCCCATATTGCCTCTTCAAACATATGGTTTTTCATAAAACCTTTACCTACTGAATTAAAATATTCTGCAACACTTTCTCTCTTCAGTCGAGAATCTAGACTGGTTGTTCATCATAAGAGAGATTCTATTCCAACTGAACTACCTCTAGACTCAAAAAATGAGATGGATCTGGTGTATACTTACTCAACATTGAAACATGAAAAACATTGTTTACCTAGGATAAAAATGAGGTTAAATCCACTATGTAGGCAACTGATCCTACTTTTTATAGGATTTCAGAGGGTCCAATGAACCTCAGACTGACCTTTCTCATCTTACCTAAAACACATCACACTTTTCCATGGAGAAAACTTTAATAAACATATGATCAACCACCTCGAACGAAAGATCCTTACTCAAGTTATCCACATAAACTTTCTGCCTATTTGAGCTATTCTCAAGTGTTTCTGAATCAAATGAACTTTTTCTACCATCTCTTCTACCAATTCTGGTCCCATCAACTTTCTTTCACCTACATAATCCCAAAAAGCTGGAGTTTGACACCGCTTTCCATATAATTCCTCCAATGGAACCATCTGTATACTAGAATAAAAACTATTATTATAAGAAAAATAAACCAAAGAAAGATTTTGGCCCCAACATACCTAGAAATACATTGAAGAAGCATGTATAATATCTTCCAATGTCTGATTATTTTGTTCTGACTTCCCTTATGATTGAGGAAGAAAACATGTATTGGAATTAAATTCAGTACCCAATGACATCTAATGGCATTTCCAAAAGTTATAAGTGAAATTCAGATCATGATCTGAAACAATGGAGAGGGGAACTCTATGCATCCTTATTATCTCATTAAAATATAGTCGGGATAGTTGATCTAGAGACAATGTATCTCGAATAGTAAGGAAATGAGCAGATTTAGTCAATTGATAAAAAATAATCAAGATTTCATTATTACCTCGAGATGTCTTCGGTAATCCGACAGTGAAGTCCGTGGATATATTTTCTCATTTCCACTCTGGCACCAGTAAAGGAGGATGCATCCCTTTAGATAAATATCACCCTCCTTTAACATTTTGGCAATCCAAACACTTCCCAACAAAGTTTAAAATATCTCTTTTCATTCCATCGTACTAGCAATACTCTCGAAGATCACTATACATCTTAGTGCTAACAGGATAAACTGAAAATGGAGAAATATGAGCTTCACATAAAAAATCATTCTTCAACTGTGAATCACAAGGCACACATAATATCTTCTAAAATCTCAACACACAAAATTTATCAATGTTAACTTTTGGAAATGTACCCTCCTAGGAAAATTCTACATTTTTCTATAACTCATTGTCTTCCTTCTATGATTTCTTAATTATGTCTAATACAAATGATTTCACTGACACCTAAAATAAACTAGTTTAATTACCTACACCAAAAACTTCCAATCCCAATTTCATCAAATCAAAAACCAAAGGATCTCATTCCAAACAAAGCATGTTTAATGTAGCATTATTTTTTCAACTCAAAGCACTAACCACTTCATTTTCTTTTCCATGATGGTAATGAATTGTTCAATAATAATCATTGGTTTTTTCAATCCATCTCATCTATCCCATGTTCAATTTTTTTTCTGAGTGAATATATACTTCAATGATTTTTTATCAGTATATATTTTACACTTGATTCCATATAGATGATGCCTCCAATTTTTTAAAGAAAAACTACAGCTGCTAATTCCAAATCACATGTACAGTAATTTAAGTCCTGAGTTTTCAACTGACTAGAAGCATAACCAATTACCTGATCATTCTGCATTCAGACACAACCAAGTTCTTTTAATGAAGCATCACTTTAGATAATAAATTTACCATTTCTGGAAGGAAAGGCCAAAACTGGAGTATTCACCATTCTTCTTTTCAATTCCTGAAAACAATAATTACATTCCTTTGTGTAAATACATTTTACACCTATTCATGTTATCTTAGTAATGAGATAGATAATCGAGCCAAATTATCAACCAACAATCGGTAACAGCATGCCAAACTGAGAAAACTATAGATCTATATGATATTGGTAGGTCTTATCCACTCTTCAAAAACATTGGTTTTAGAAGGGTCATTTGTTATTCCATCTTTATAAACAGTATTTCCAAGGAATGAAATTTGTTGTAACCAAAACTCACACTTTCTGAATTTCCTATACAATTTCTTTTCCTTTGTGGTTTTAAAGAAAACCCTTAAATGAATTTCATGTTCCTATTTACTTTTAGAATATACCAAAATATCATCAATAATGACAACCACCAACTTATCCAATAACTCACAGCAAATTCTATTCATAAGATCAATAAATACTATAGGTTCATTGGTTATCCCAAAAGGAAAAACTAAAAATTCCTAATGGCTATATCTAGTACAAAACATGGTCGTCGAATTTTCTACTTCCTTAAACTTCAACTGATGGTACCCCGACCTCAAGTCAATCATTGAAAATTACTGAGCCACCTATATATGATCAAAAAAATAATCGACATGAGAAAATGATACTTGTTCTTAATATTTATATTATTCAAGGATCTATAATCACTGAAAATCCTCATTGAACCATCTTTATTTTTAACAAACAATACTGGAACACCCCACTATGATGTGCTAGGACAAATGAAACCTTTATCTAACAACTCTTGCAATTGATTATTAACTGTAAAAGTTCCACCTGATCCATTTGATAATGGTTTGTTAAAATTATAATAGCATTAGAAACTAATTCAATAGTAAATTAAACATCTTGATCAGGTATAATACCCAGAAACTCATCAAAAAAACATCCACATACTTATTTAATACTGGAACATCATTAATATGAATAATTCATTTTTTTCAGAAATATGTGAAAGGTAACATTCATTTCCATCGTTCTCTAGTTTCTCAGCTTCAAGACATGTTATCAGAGTTATGGATTCATTCTTGTACATAATGTGACCATATTTCTGAAAAGAAACCTTTTTAGCTCTATATCCAATATTATCATGGTAAATAGAAAGCAAATACATTCCGAAAATAACAAAAAACTCAACTAGATGAAAAACAACTAGGTTTCTAGGTAAGATCTTTCCACATATAAGATTACGAAGATTCATATAATTTCTTGTTGCCTCAACATTTCCCCCAGGTGTTTTTACCATAAGTTCTACATTTTTTTCTTGAGATGGAATTCCAAATTTACACAAAAATTTATCAGAAATGAAAGAATGTGTAGATCCTGAGTCAAACAACACATTGGAAAAATATGAAAAAAACAATATTCCTGATACCACTTCATTTGATGGTCCCACATCAATTATTATAGTAGAAAAATATTTCCCACATCATTATTCTTTTGATCTGACTTTTTTCCACCCTAGGTAATCAACTTTGGACACACATTGGCTTAATTCCCAAACTCATTACAACTAAAACATCTTACTGCTGGGTTTTCATTTCCTACTTGATCATAATCATTATATTTACAAGTAATATGACCAGTCTTACCACACTAGATGCACTTTCCAGATTTTGAGAGACATTCTCCAGGATTATTTTTACCAAACCTCTCAAAAGATGTAAATTTAATTATCTTACCTCCACACTTCTTTGATGAATACATTATTTTTCCTACCAACTAGACCTCTTCTTTTTCTTACTCTCATGGAAGAACTGATCATCAAAAAACATCATTTCTAATTTCTCAGCACATCTGAAAAGTTTCTCATATATTATGAATTCATGAGAGGATAATTCCTTTCGATATCGCAAATTCAATCCAGAGTAAAACAAATTTATCCGACTATCAAGATCGTAGATGAAATTTTTACCATACCTTTCCAGTCGAGTGAACTTTTCTTCGTAAGCATACACTGAGTCATCCTCCTACATCAATTCAATGAATTGTTTTTCCATCCTAAGTATAACCACCTTAGGAAAATATTTCTCAAGAAACATACCTTTGAATTCATCCCAACCAAGCGCATAAATCTCTTCACTATCCTTCTTATTTTTAACCATATACCACCACTGATCGGTTTCTCCTTCAAAAGGTTAATCAAAAAGACTAAACATTTGATTTTCTGTAAACCACATGACATTGAAAATATTTTCCAGTGCTTTAATTCACTCTTTATCTTGCACAACGTTACATGATCCTCTGAATTATGAGGGATGTTGCCTCTTGAAATGGTCCACCACATACATGTTCTTTTGTTTTCGATCTGGTTGATCACATGCATGGACACCACCACTATTTATCGCCTGAGTCAACTAATCCATCACTGCAAAAAACTATTTATTTCCAATTTTGACCATCTCAGGATATTGATTTGGATTTTTATTCTATTTTATATGCATTCCCAATATAGATTCAATGTTTCCTCTATGAAAAATAATTCTGAAAGCACATTTCTTTGATGAAGCAACATGGTAACCTTCAAATTATATATCATTTCAATTTGACCATAACGTAAAAATTATTTATGGATATTATTTTAACAAAATTATAACTCATGATGTTATCTAAATAAACCTCTGATACTAACTATATGGAATTGACATTAAACATTTCATATTATAGAATAATTCATTAATTCTCATTGAGGATCTTTTTAGGTATAAAGTTTTATAGAATTAGGTTATAAAATTTACATAATAAAGTAAATATTACAATTAGAACCTTCTAATCACTATCAATATTTTTAATGAAACAAAAACTCTACAAAAAACACATTTAGTTCTATTTTTTTAGACAGTATAACATTTCATTGATCCCATCCTTCACCCTACTAATCAATATGTCCTGTAAAAAACATCTCAAAACATAGGATGCACATAAAATTCTCAGTATGGGAAACATAAGGAAAGAAAACTATTATCCTTTAAAAAACATGTAATCCATGAAAACTTTATCATAATGTAATTATTTTCACCTTTAAGAAGATCAAAAAAACTTCATTGAATATAAGCACATTAATTATCCTTCTTGTAACAAAAGTATTACCCTAAAGATCATATAAGGAAATATATAACATATAAAGGTTATTTGGGACATAAAAATACATAAATGGAATAACCATATGGTTAACTTCAACGCATATCAATATTTGGAATATCCATACCACCTAAATCTATAACCAATTCATTAGAGGTTATAATGTAAGCACCCTTACTCAGTTTATCCTAGAACAATGTATCATTTGGTTTATCACATGACCACCTATCATTGGATTATCATGTATCCACCAATAAAATTTCCATGTACCATTATATAATCATGACACATAAAATATTTGAAATATCAGCATTTCACTAATAACATATCATTTGAAATCACGAGAAGTCATTTAAAGATATTAAAATATTGAATCCATTTAAAAAACCATTTTCAAAACCAAAAAAATCAAAAATTGATTAATGGATTTATTTTCATTTTAAAAACTTAAATGCAAATAGCGGAAGCCAAATATCAAATAATGATTACGGTGGTGGAGAGGTAATTATCTTTCAAAATGTTAAAAACATTCCTTTTGGGATTTAGTAAAATGTTTCATGGATAAAATATTCCCTTTGAATGTATTTTAATGTCAGATTTTTTTATTATACATTATATTAAAAAAGGTGGTCTATATTATCCAAACACAGCTCAATGAATGGAGATTGAGATGAAGTCTCTTACCTTGTGTCCGACTTGACTCGTTCATTATTTAATTTCCTAAATAATATTCTTCTGTTCTTTTATAATTTCTTCATATCCTTTTTAATTTTTATTTTTCCTTTTATATCACTTATTACCACTATATGAAAATTTTATAATTATTTAAGTTAATATTGGTTGTTTTGTTGATATTGGGTACTTCACACAAAAATGAATTTTTTGTATTTACAAAGTATCCATGAGGTCAAAAGTACATTATCTCAAGGATAGTACTCATGATTTAAATATCATATATATCTATAATATATGTATTTATAATATTCTATAACATTTGGACATAAGAAATGAGATGCACCATTCATGGAGATGGTAAGTTGTACGTACGGCTGAACGCTACCTTCTTTTATTTGTTATATTGATGAAATTAAAAATAATTGATACATAGGTATATTACAATTAAAATATAATATGATATGATATATACATTACATATGTTAATTAATTTCATACTTTATACATTTTTTGTACGGTGTGAACGAGTCATATCACATTAAGGGGGCGATAGTCTACACTTCCTCAAATGAAAACATTGTATTTTCATATAATGGAATGCATAAAGGTATTATTTAAATAATAAAAACAAAAGCATGGAGATAATATAAATATAATATATATAAGATATAAATATATTTCCATCACAATTACCCCCATGAGAGGCAGTAGAAGAAAATTGAACAATCATCATTTCCTGAGGCTGTTTTTCCCCATCCATAGAAGCAGTATGTTCTAAATCCATTAGACGGAGGTGTGATTAAATGTTGTTAAAATACATCTCATAAAAATATCCTATTATATTTTTGATAATTTTTTTGTTATAAAAGAATTGAGTAATGATCGTTTATGGGGTTGGAGGAAGAAACTAAATGAAAGAAGCTTGAGAGAAGACATTACCACAAATAGGGTAACTCCTTTTGATTCAAGCTAAATGACATTCTTCAATTGAATTATTCCCAATGTAATGATTTTATGAGTAAGTTTGGTATTTTGGGAGATACTTTTGGAATAATATTCATGATCCTAGGGCCTTGAGTTGTGTGGGTAAGGGGTCAGAGGTTTTTTATTTTTATAAGAGGGAGGAGGGGTACTTTAGGAATGTATTAAAAGATTAATTTATTATAAAATGATTTGATTTCAAAGGGTTACCATGTCTTATTTTATATCAATAATATATTTTAACTCTTATCTAAGTCATTTGGACATATATTATATTTTTATTCATATTATATCATTTTATAAAATAGTATTCATTTTATAAAATCATTTATGTCAATTTTATACTATTCATATCATAGATTTTTTAAAAACAAAAAAATACATCATTCATTCAAGAAAACATCATTAATTAAAAGATATAAAGTCATAATAATTCCTAAAATTTATGTATGGCATAAAAGGTTTCAAAATAAATTTATTTTAAAATTTATAATCTGATTTATTTAAATGATTCATTAATAAGGTAATCACTACTTTATCATTGTGTCATAAATAAATTTATTTATTTGATGTCTAAAACTATAAATAAAATGCAATGATGTATTAAATATATATATATTTATAATGAATATTTATAGTTGACATGACCTCATATATAACCATATATAAAAATTGTTTTACTAAAAGATACATGTTTGTTATACATTTTTTGACATTAAATTAATTCTTATAAAATGTCATTTTCACATCCAAGTGGCACCATGGGGTCCCAAAAATGACCCAAGGATTACCATGGTCAGAAATATCTCATAAAATAGGATTTGGATACGTTATAGGGTAGTTTAAAATTATTATAATATTAATTTTTACCCTTATTTACCAAATTTACACTTTAACCATGGTAAATAAAATAAATACTTAAGTTACAATTTCTAATGTCGAAAAAATAAAAAAGTATATATTTACACAATTTGGAAGTCATGATTCCAAATATTGAATCCATTTTTTCAAATTCAAAACACATAACTTGAAGAAATTAATTTAAAATTATTTCCCGTTTTCCAAACCAAAAAGGTGGGGTTTTAGAAAATAATAACTAACGAATTATTAACATGTGTTTATGTCTAATTAAAATGTGAAATTGCTTCCAATTACAAAAATTGTATTAAATGATAAAAACATAATCTAATTACACTTTAAAACCAAGTAAAATTAAAATCTAACCATATAAATTAATCATATGAAAATAAAATTTTGACTTAAAATACAGTTTTTTCACTATTCATAAAAATTGTACTTTATCATAAAAATACCAAAAAAATTACCCAAAGTAATTTTTGATATACTGATTCTAAAAAAATGTATATTTTGTAAAAATTAACATACAAAAGAGAAAAAACTATATTTAAAAAGTGTTTAATATCAAAAGGCAGTAATACTACCTTTTAAAAATACTAGAGTATTTATGTTTAAAATTGGATTCATTCTCATTTTAAGACACTAAATTTTATTAGATAAATGTAAAATCATTTAACAACCATTTATAATAATAATAATATGGTTAGTTCTATTCATTCACTCTAATAAAACAACAAGGCATTAACAACCATTTATAAATAATAATGATATATTATTATTATTATTTCAGAATGACTCAACCTTGTGTGCAATATAAGATTTCAGAGAAACCAATTATTGTGTGTGTGGTATGACATCGAATAGAGAAACCCCTATAATGTAAATTTAATATTTAATTCCCAAATATTAATAAATATGAAATAGTCATATTCTTTATTTACTTGGTATGGTCTAGTTTTCTGGACTTTTAGCTTCTTAACCACTATATTCATTACATGTCTCGGGGAGGTGCATTTTGAATTTGATAAAAAGGGTGATTTAGTACGAATTCCCAACCTGTGTAAGTCAGATATTCATTTCTATAGACCCTAAGGCTTCCCTAACATGAGAAGTTCTAAGTGAGGAGGTTGCAGGATCTCATGATTTGAACTAGTTGAGAAATTATAATGGAGATTGAGTTTTTGTGTAATGTGTGGGATAATTTACAATTTTAGATTCAAAATGTAATTTTAATATTTTGAATATATAAAAGTGTTTGTATAGGTTTTAAGGCCTAATAGGTGCATCAGAGCACTGGATGACTTGTGTAACGACCCGGACCCGAGCAGCCACCCAAACAATGAAAAACGGTTCCGGTGTTACTACCTTAGGTGCACCTCGGAGAATGCCAAAGGCTGCCAACTAGCAGTGAGGGTCTTATAGGTATAGTGGGGAGGGTATAACATCTCATAGGATCATAATAATGGATTTGGTACATGTATAACAATAAAGATTCAGCAGAATAAATGACTCAGCAGACTTGAACCATACCTGCAGAGCGGAAGCTCATTCAATATCAATAAACAACGGAAGCAATAAATATAAACAACAACAGCAGAAAGTAAACACAATGGCATGTTAATCACATGTAACTACCACTGAAAAAAACATGCATCCAAAGAAGGTCGTACATATCCATATGGAAGGGGAGCCAATGGGTGACCAACTATAGCTACAAAACAAGCATGATGATATAGGAAGGAAAACATAACAATGTAAACTCCATCTAATCAAGACCTAAAGGTCCATAGCATCTCCATGAATCAGCTAATGCAGCTCATCTCCTGAAGTTTGACTCTTTCCTTCACGTAAGTTCATAAAGTCTGCTCATGTCCCAAAGGGCCCATGTAGGTTGTTAGAAAAATCTCAGTAGGATACCCCCAATGGTGCGTACCTAATATAAGTGTTTCAGCATACATGAATTTATAAGGAAAATAGTAAATAGTGTGATGCACACAACCAAACACAAACTCCACTGGTGCTCAACAGCCACCATGGAGTGTCATCTACTTCGGTCAACGACAGAATCTCTATCATGTAACCCTTAAAGAAATTCCCCCTGACACCTCATGTCTCAAGTACCGACATCCCTAAGGCACGCACACGAAATAGAAGTCCAGAGGAACAGTGATGCCGATCCTCAAATAAGTAACTAAAGGAATAATAATATCTGCCCTCAAACAATGTAACCATAGGGATAGTGGTGTATGCCATCAAATAAGTAACCGGAGGAATAAAAATCTCTACCCACAAATAAGTTACCGTAGGAACTACGATATCTTCCCTCAAATAAGTAACCAGAGGAACAATGATATCTACCCTCAAATAATGGCGAGACTCTTCCCCAAACCTGATTGCCTTAATGTTATCCCCTGAAGGCTCCTCACCTTCGACTTGGCTTCCTACGATAAGAACCCCCAACCAATAGTTCCTAGACTTCAACTCACGGGGGCCTCTACCCACATGAGTGGTCAAAACCACCTCATCATGGACTCCCTCTCTGTTCACACTAATCAAAGTTATGGGTTAGTGGTAATCAAAAAATAGTACCTATGTCACAACGTCTCTGAAACCTCGTGTCCCTACGACCATGTCACTCAAGTCTGATGGCATCACCATCCCAGTAACCTGGGTCGCGCCCAACCATGCAGTCATCCTGCCTCAAGCCAACGTTCATGACTCCTAATCCTATGGCATGAACCACCCAAAGTATCTCAGGGCAAGCCCAAAATGTGATCCACATCACTCAAGAATATCGGGGTCATGCCCAACAAAACCAAGAGGATCCAGTATATGCAATTACATATATAACATATGACAGGAAAAACAATATAACAGTTGAATTGCACTAGCCCAAGGGTTATCAAAAAACCGTAATGAGGTCTTAAATACTTCAAACAATTCATATCAAAAACTAACAAATTAAACTCAGAAATTTAATCAAACAAAATAAATTCATACCATTTTGGCATCCTTGGCCAAAATTCCCCATATGATCGATGGCCACTCGCCCAGCACAGCTCAAGAAAAACAGGAAACAGGGTATACCCAAAGGCATCCCATAGGCCCATTATCAATTTAACATGAAATAACCGGAAAAATAGGGTCATGCTCAAAATACCATAAATTGGGTTATAGGTCGCGCCACCCAAAAGTCTACAAGAACACAAAAAGAAGTATTCCCCACCTACCTTTAGGGTTCCGGGGGAAATGACCAACAACGACCGCACCCCAATCTAGAAAACGCTTAAGGAAAACCACTCTATATCTCCTTCCCAATCATCCACAAGACTTTAAATTAACACCCAAGGCAAACTCAAAACTAGATATACATGAAATGGATGTAGATCTAGAAACCTGAGACAGAGGGAGAAGAAGACCTAGAGGAAAACACAAAGAAACCAAGAGGAGAGGCTTACCCGAGACGAACCGGCTTCAATCAAACAAGAAACCCCTTCGATTTGCTTCCAAAATGTGTGGGAGAGTCCCTCCAACCCTTGATAATGGAAAATCCCAAAGAGGGATTTGAATGAGAGGAAGAATGAGGGAGGAATGGGAAATCCCAAGTGGTCCGGGACATAAAAACCCAAACATTATGTGGCAGAATGGTTACCCCACACGGTTTGGAAAACTGTGCCCTAACCTTGTAGTAGCTACTATCTCGCCCAGTGACTTTGCACGGCTTTCCCACATGGTTTTTCAAACCGTGTGCCACCTATGCAGATCCCACTGTCAAGGGTGTAGAATTTCTTGGGCTAGCTGCATGGTTTGTTCAGACAGTGCGCCAACCATGCGCCCCTGCACGACCTCCACAACCATAAATGTTTTTCCCAGAACAGTCCAATCTCTCCAGTTTTCTTAGTGAAAATTCAAATAGGGTCATGATTTTGACGTGTTCTAAAATCCTGGGTTCTTACAATCTCCTCACCTTAACATATCTCTTCCCCGAGAAATCAAACAAAACTCAGAGATGGAACTGAACATACCAACCCGATCAAAGAAACCCGAACATCCCCAGTCTCAAAGGTCCTGGATAAATTTATCAAGGGGATCCCAACCTTAGGAATCGTTTAACTCAGTCTCAACCCAACAAAACTAAAAACAAAGAAAAGTTCAGTATCCTTTTTTCCAGATGTATAGTCCTTCCATGATGCATCGTCACCCCTGCACCGCATTGGTGCTTATGTGTCCTTCCTGACACCCAATGTATCCCACACCGCATCGGTGTCTGCCTCCATGAGGTCCTACATCACATGGATGCTAAAAACGAACCTATTTCATAGCACCTCAAGTAACCTGCATCCTCGATGCCCCGATGCCCAGGGCACCTCACATTACCCGCATCCTCGATGCCCCGATGCCCATGACACCTCAACTAACCTGCATCCTTGATGCTCCTAACGCCCAAGTAACCACTAGTAAACCGCATCTTCGAAGCCCCTGATGCTATGAATCTTATATATATATCATGCACCCGATATGGTTCCAATCCCCCATACTAGAATCTAGTCTGTCCACATAGATCATGTGCATCACATGCACTCAAAACAGACATATCTTTACAGTTCATGCCAAAAGGGAACATGGAAATCACGGCCACACTAGTGGTGTACCTCTAACCATCATCGGCTCATCAGCCTGCTCATCCTCTGGCAGCTCCACAACGTGCACCTGGCCTGATGTTCGACTACAAGATGTCTGACCTCCCTACAGTGCTCCTCCAGCCGCTGGCCACTGACCCCTCAGCTAGATCCTTCTATATATGCCACGTCCTCCACGTGTAGCTAAACCTCGGCTACCCTCTCCTCGTACCGAACCTTAACCAACTCTGGAAGCCACCGTCTGTCCTAGTACCTTCCTACCTCATGTCTATGAAGGTTGTCTGCTAAATCTCTATAGATTCCCAACCTATCACATGCCCGACACTCCTTTGGAGGCCTATCGCATTGAGTCATAACATGACCTGGCTCTTCACACTGAAAACAAAACCACTGAAGAACTGTTATGAGGTGGTCTAGCTGAGTCCTTGGCATGATTTCCCTGCTAGAACTCATCCCTCCTCACTTCTTGCAATCTGAACCATCACCTGAAGTTGTTGCCCGGCCAACTTGGGGCCTATCCCTCTGGTTACCCCTACTATGATCTCCTGGTTCACTACCTCTAAAAATGAACCCTGCTTGAAGATATTCACCGGGATCCGAATGGCATTCTGTAATCCATCCTCGAAGTGTCTCACCCTTGATGTGTCATCTCTTACCATTCTAGGTGAAAACCAAGACAACTTAGTGAATGTAGCGGCATAGACCAAGATAGACATGTCTCCCTACTGAAGACTCAAGAACTCCTGATCTCTCTCTTCTCTCAGTGTCTCTGGGTAAAAGTTCTCAAAGAACCTGTCCTTGAACTCATTCTATGCCGGTCCCTCATGCCTACGATCCAGAACCTGCACATCCCACCAACTCTTTTTTGGTCCTCGCAGCATGTATGTCTCCATCTTGACCCTTCACCCTAGTGGGGTCATGAGCTTCTTGATGATCATATGCATGCTCTCTTTCTAGTTATCAGCCTCCTGTGGACCACCCTTAACTTGAAAAAGCGGTGGGTGTTGCGACTGGAACTCCCACATCAGATATGCTATAGATGGCTTTGTACCCTGCGCTCCGCTGTCGATCGCCTACAAGACACGTACCAGGCTAGCTCAGAGTTGCTAATCGAGACATGGTCTGAATGCTTCCAAACCCAACTGTTGTCTTGCCTGCACTGGATCCTAACCCTGATCATATCCCTAAGCCTCTACCCATAGCTCATGCTCTACCTGTACCGGATCCTGAACTTGATCCTACGGCACTGTATCATCTCCCGCCTGATACTCCATCGAGAGGTATAAGAGGAACCCTCTGAATAACATTAATGGTCGGATATCCCATATATATATATAACAATATATATTCAATGTAGATATTTAATGTAGTAAAAGGTAGTTCATTACTACTACCCTTACTCTCCTCCACCAAAAACATGCTCCAAGGAATCCTGGCCGCATGGCCTCTTTAACCACCCTTAATAGAGCCAAATATCAAGAGTAACTTGGGCCATTCTCGTCCCAACAACCAACATTGCCTTGAACCAATGACCGAGTCGCCCAATCCTAGTGATTAAAATCACTTCAACCGATAGTACATGTCTGCTCGTACAAGAGCCAGACCCAAATACCCCATCACATGCAATTCTAAAAAAGTTTAAAGCGTGGCATAAAAATTACAACAAACAATCAATTCTATCAATAATTTCAACCATTCACATTTCAAATCATAAAAATCATGGAAAATGATATCATTCACTTGGTATTATCACTTCACAAAGCATACATGTGGTTATGAAATTGAAATAACCTAAAAATGTGCATATCAAAAGCCAAGAAAACAAGCCTTTCAATACTAGGACAAGGCCCAATTCTCCCATACTGCACTGGGTCATGGGTCACATATAACAATCATTAAAACCACACACCAAGTGATCCTCTATGGTTGAAATCATATAAATTGTAATCTGGTCAAAAATAAAATAGCAATTCCCACCCATGGCAACTTGGTCCATCCCTCGTACCTCGGGCTATAGGAACCCAAGCATAGGTTCAAAACCTAGTTCCAGTCACAACCTTTCTCTAGTCTACCATGTCCCAAATATTAAAACTAGTATAAATAAAAATGGATGTCTCAATCTCATTAGTATCCAGCAAAACAATGCAACTAAATCTCTATCAAGAACTCCTCTAATACCACTTTGTAATGACTCGGACCTGAGCAGGCACCCGAACAGTGCTTAATGGGTCGGGTGTTACTACCTTAGGCGCACCTCCCCGAACACCAAAGCTTGCTGACTAAGAGAGAGGATCTTATAGGTATAGTGGGGAGGCTATACCCTCTCTGAGGATAATAACAATTGTACTGGTCCACATATAAAAATAAAGATGCTACATACTAAATGACTCAGCTGACTCGAACCAGACCCGCAGAGCAAAAGATCATTCAATATCAATGTACAATTGAAGAAATAAATATAAACAACAGCAGTGAAAAGTAAACACAACAACATGATGATCACATGTAACTACCATTAAACAAAAACAAGCATCCAAAGTAGGTCATACATGTCCATATGTAAGGGGTGCCAATGTCTAACCAATTGTAGCTACAAAACAAGAATGCTGATACATGAAGGAAACAGAACAATGTAAACTCTAGCTGAGATATATCTCAAGGTCCATAGCATCTCCATTCAACAGCTAATGCATCCCATCTCCTAATGTCGGCCTCTATCCTACACATAAGTCTATAAAGTCTTCATGCGTCCTAAAGGGCATGTGCGGGGTGTGAGATGAATCTCAATAGGATACCACCCAATGGTGCGTACCTAATATAAGTGTTTCAGCCGACATGCATTTACAAGGAAACTAGTAACCAGTACGATGCACACAACCAAACACAAACTCCATTGGTTCTCAAGAGCCACCATGGAGTGTCACCAGCTTTGACCAACGCCGGAATCTCTGTCACGTAATCTGGAAAGAAGTTCCCTAGACACCGCGTGTCTCAAGTACCGAAGTCCTAAAGGCACACCCAAGAAATTGTAGTCCGGAGGAACAATGATTTCTGTCCTCAAATAAGTAACTGGAGGAACAATGATATATTCCCTCAATTAATGTAACCAGATGGAAAACGATGTATTCCCTCAAATATGTAACTGGAGGAAAAACGATATCTGTCATTAAATAAGTAACTAGAGGAACAGTGATATCTTCCCTCAAATAGGTAATTGGAGGAATAGTGATAACTTCCCTCAAATAATGGAGAACCTCTGCCCCCAACCCGATATCCTCAATGATATCCCCTGAAGCCTCATCACCCTCCACGTGGCTTCCTAAAACAAGCACCCCCAACCAATAGTACCTAGACTACAACTAATAGGGTCCTTTACCCACACAAGTGGTTAAAACCACCTCAACACGGAGTCTCTCTTTGTTCACACTACATAAAGTTCCGAGTGAGTTGTAATCAACAAAATAGAACCTAAGAAAAAAATTCTCTAACACCTCGTGTCCCTACGACCATGTTTCTCAAGTATGAAAGCATTGCCATCCTAGTAACCTCGGCCGTGCCCAACCTGGCAGTCATCCAGCCTCAAGTCGATGTCCATGATACCCAATCCTATGGCATGTACCACACAAAGTATCACGGGCCAATCCCAACCTGTGATCCACACCACTCAGGAATATCTGGTCCATGACCAACACAACCAAGAGGGTTAAGTATATTTAATTACATATATAACACATGATAGGCAAAACAATCTAACAGTTGAATTGAACTAGCCCAACGGTTATCAAACAACATCACTAAGGTCTTAAATTCCTCAAAAAAAATCATTTAAAAACTTATTGAATTAAAATCAGTATTATAATCAAACAAAATCAATTCATACCATTTTGTCATTCGTGGCCAAAATTCTCCATTTTAGTGATGACCCCTCACCCAACCCCTCTCAATCAAAAAAAGTAATAGGGAAAACCCAAAGTCATACCATTGGTCAATTAACAATTTAACAAGAAATAACATGTAAAACAGGTTCATGCTCAAAATAACTGAAATTGTGCCATAGGTCGCGCCACCCAAAAGTACTCGAGAACAAAAAAAGAATTATGCACCTCATACCTTTAGGACTCTGGCAAAAACGACCCACAACAACCGCACCCCAATCCGGAAAACGCTTGAGGAAAACTGCTCAATATCTCCGTCCCTATCATCCACAAGCCTTAAAATTAACACCCAATGCATCCCCAACACTAGATCTATGTGCAATGGATGAAGATCTAGAAACCAGATAGATTGGGAAAAGAAGACCTAGAGAAAAAAAAGAAACCAAGAGGAGAGACTTACCCTAGATGAACTAGATTCAATCCAACAAGAAAACCATCAATTTGCTTCCAAAATGTGTGGGAGAGTCCCTCCAACCCTTGAGAATTGAAAATATCGAGAGAGATTTGAGTGAAAGGAAGAATGTGGGAGGAATGGGAAATCTTGAGTGGACTGGGACTTTAAAACCCTAACTTTAAGTGGCTTCAAGTTTACCCCACAAGGTTTGGAAAACCGTGCGCCAACCATGCATTTTCTACTGTCTCACCCTGGGGACTTCGAATGGATTTCCCGCATAGTTTTTCAAACCGTGTGCCACCCGTGCGGAGCTCACTGTTAAGGGGGCAAAGATTCCTGGGCTGGCTGCACAATTTGTTCAGAGCGTGCTCCAACCGTGTACCCTTGCACGACCTCCACAACATTAAATGTTTTTTCCAGAACTGCCCAATCACTATAGTTTTCTCAGGGACAAGTCAAAAATTCAAACATGGTCGGGATTTTGACCCGTTATAAAAACCAGGGTTCATACAATCTCCCTACCTTAACATATCTCATCCCTGAGCTATCAAACGAAACCCAGAGATGGAACTGAACATACCACCCCGATCAAAGTAACTCACACATCCCCGATAGCAAAGGTCCAGGATAAATTCCTCAAGGGGCTCCCCACCATAGGAATCACCTAACTCAGTCTCAAAAGAACAAATATCAAAACAAACAAAGGTTCACTAACCTTTTTTTCAGATGAACAATCCTTTTGTGACACATCATCAACCCTACACCGCATTGGTGCCCCTGTGTCATTCTCGACATCGAACGTATCTCGCACCACATCGGTGTCTGCCATCATGAGGTCCTGTATCCATTGTACATTCAAAAAAATAAACCTGGTGCCTAGCACCTCAGGTAACCTGCATCCTCAATTCCCAGATGACCAAGGTACCTCAAGTAACATGCATCCTTAATGCCCCGATGCCCACGACACCTCATGTAACCCACATCCTCGATGCTCCTGATGCCCAAGGTACCTCTAGTAACCCGCATCCTCAATGCCCCTAATTCTACTCATCTCATATATATAAAAATATATATATCATGCACCCGACATGGTGCCAATCCCACTGACTTGCATCTAGTCAGTCCACATAGATCCTGGGCATCAAGTTCACTCAAAACAGACAAGCCTCTTTAGGTCATGCCAAAACGTTATCATGGAAATCACAGCCACAGCTGTGGTGTACCTCTAACCGTCATCGACTCATAGGCCTACTCAGTATCTGGAAGCTCCACAGTGTGCACCAGGCATGAAGTACGACTGCCTGATGCATGACCTCCCTGCGGTGCTGCTCCACCCACCGGCCACTAACCCCATAGTTGGATCCCACTATCTCTGTCATGTTCTCTATGAGAAGCTGATCCTCAGCTGCCATTTTTTTACAGAACCTGAACCAAATCTAGATACCACAATCAGTCCTAGTCCTTGCCTACTGGATTTATGAGAAGGCTGCCTACAGAACCTCTCCAGATTCCCAACATGTCCACATGTCTGACACTCCTTTGGAGGCCTATCGCACTGAGTCTAAACATGCCCTAGATGTCCACACTAAAAAAACCACTGAAGAACTAATAAGAGGTGGTCTAGCTGACTCCTTGTCTTGAATTACCAACTAGAACTCATCCCGTCCTCACTTCCTACTATCTGAACCATCAACTGAAGCAGTCACCCGGCCAACCTGGGGCATTTCACTTTGGTTTCCCTATGCTGTGAGTGCCTGGTTCACTGCTTCTGAGAATGATCCCGGCCTTAAGATATTCATCTGGATATGAATGGAATGTCATAATCCATCCCTGAAGCATACCACCCTTGTTGTGTCGTCCCTTACCATTCTAGGTGCAATGTGACACAGCTCAGTGAATATAGATGTGTAGTCCATGACAAACATGTATCCCTGCTGAAGAGTCAAGAACTCCCGATATCTCTCTACTCTTGGTTTCTCTCAGTAAAAGTTCTCAGATAACCTATCCTCAAAGCCCTTCCATGCGAGTCCCTCATGCCCATGATCCTAAACCTGCACATCCCACCAATGGTTTTCCGGTCCTCGCAGCTTGTATGTCACCAGCATGACCCTTCACCCTGGACGGTTCTCGAGCTGCTCGAAGATCATCTGTATGCTCTTTATCAAATTCTCAGCCGCTAGTGGACACCCCTCAACCTGAAAAGACAGCAGGTGCTACGAATGGAACTCCCACATCAGATATTCCATAGATGGATATGTACCCTGCGCTCCTCTGTTGATCCCCTGCAGGACACATACCAGGCTAGCTCGGAGCTGCTCGTCGATCCCTGGTTTGAATGATACCAAACCCGATTGTTGTCCTGCCTGTACTGGATCCTGAACCTGATCCCATCTCAGAACCTATACCTACAGCTCCTACTCTGCCTATAATGGATCCTAAACCTGATCTTGTGGCACTGTATCATCTCCCGCCTAATCCTCCATCGAGACGTATAGGGGAACCCATTGAATAAAATAAATGGTCAAACAACCTATATATATATATAACAATATATATTCAATGAAGATAAGGAAAGCAGTAAATGCAGATCATTACTACAACCCTTACTCTCCCCCACAGGAATCATTCCCCATGGCATCTCGGCCTCATGGACTTTTTACCCACCCTTAACATAGCCAAGTATCAAAAGTATCATGGGCCATGCCCGTCCCAACAACCAAAATTTTCTCAAACTGATGACCGAGTCTCCCAATCCTAGTGATCCAAATCACCTCAACCGATAATACCTTCCCGCTGGTTCAAGTTCAAGACCCAAATACCCTGTCACATGCAATTTTACAAAATTATAAATCATGGCATACACATTGTAACAAACAAGAAATTCTATCAGGAATTTCACCTACTCACATTTCAAAGAATACAAATCATGGAAAATGATATAATTCACATGGAATTATGGCATGACAAAGCATATGTGCGGCTATGAAATTGAAATACCGTAAAAATGTGCCTATCAAAATCAAAGAAAACATGCGTTTCTATACTGGGACATGGTCCAATTCTCCCTTACCGCACCGGGTCTTGGGTCACATATCACAATCAATAACATCACATAGAAAGTGAGCCACTGAGGTGGAAATCATATAAACTGTAATCTGGGAAAAAAGCAAACATCAGTTCCCAGCCAAGGAAACTTGGTCCATCCCTCGTACCGGGGGATGCAGGAACCCAAGCACAAGCTCGAAACCCAGATCCAGTCACAACCTATCTCCAGTATACCGTGTCCCAAATTGTAAAACCAGTTGAAAAATAAAAGAGATGTCTCAATCTCATTAATATCCATAAAAATAGTGCTACTAAATCCATGTCAAGAACTCCTTTGATACCAGTTTGTAATGAACCAGACCTGAGCATCCACCTGAATAGTTCTTAATGGTTCAGGTGTTACTACCTTTGGTGCACCTCCCTGAACGCCAAACACTGTCGAATAATAGAAAGGGTCTTATAGGTATATTCAGGAGGCTATACACTCTCGGAGGATAATAATAATGGTACTGGTCCAAGTATAACAATAAAGATGCAGCATAACAAATGACTCAGGAAACTCGAACCAGACCCGCAGAGTGGAAGCTCATTCAATATCAATAAACTGTGGAAGCAATAAATATAAACAACAGTAGTGGAAAGTAAACACAACAACATGATGATGTCTTGTAACTACCACTAAACAAAAACATGTATCCAAAGCAGGCCATACATATCCAGATATAAGGGGTGCCAATGGATAAACAACAGTATATAAAAAACAAGAATGATGATACAAGAAGGAAAATAGAAAAAAGTAAACTCTAGAAAAGATATACCACATGGTCCATAGCATCTCTATGCAACAGCTAATGCAACCCATCTCCTGAAGATGGCCTATTTCCTACACGTAAGTCCATAAAGTTTTCATGCATCCTAAAGGGCCCACATTGGGTGTGAGAAAAATATTTGTAGGAACCACCCAATGGTGCGTGCCTAATATAAGTGTTTCAGCAAACATGCATCCATAAGGAAAAGAGTAAAGAGTACGATTAACACAACCAAACACAAACTCCACTGGTGCTCAGCAACCACCATGTAGTGTCACCTTCTTTAGAAAATGCTGGAATCTCTTTCATGTAACCTGGCATGAAGTTCCCCCTGACACCGTGTGCCTCAAGTACCGACCACCCGAAGGCACGCCCATGAAATAGTAGTCTGGAGGAATAGTGATGCATGTCCTCAAATAAGTAACCAGATGAACGGTGATATCTTCATTCAAATAATTTAACCAGAGGGACAACGATGTCTACCCTCATGTATGTAACCTGAGGAACAATGATATCTACCATCAAATAAGTAACCATAGGAATAGCGATATCTGCCCTCAAATAAGTACCCGGAGGAACAGTGATATCTGACCTCAAATAACGGTTAGAATCTTTCCCCAACCCGATAGCCTCAATGCTATCCCCTGAAGCCTCTTCACCTTCAACGTGGATTCCAATGAAATGCACCAAAAACCAATAGTACCTAGACGATAACTAATGGGGACCAAAACCCACACGAGTGGTCCAAACCACCTCATCACGAAGTCACTCTCTGTACACACTACTCAAAATTCCGAGTGAGCGGTAATCACCAAAATAGTTCCTAATCCACAACGTCTCTGACACCTCATGTCCATGTGACCGTGTCGCTCAAGTCTGATGACATCTCCATCCTAGTAACCTGGGTCGTGCCCAACCTGGTAGTCTTCATACCTCAAGTCGACATCCATGACGCCCAATCCCATGGTCTGAACCACACAAAGTATCCCAGGACAAGCCCAACCTGTGATCCAAATCACTCAAGATTATTTGGGGCATGCCCAATACAAACTAGAGGTTTCAGTATATGCAATTGCATATATAACTCATGGGAGGAAAAACATTCTAACTGTTGAATTTCACTAGCCCAATAGTTATCAAACAGTAGTATTGAGGTCTTAGATGCCTCAAACAATTCATATCAAAACATAATGAATTAAACTCAGCAGTTTAATCAAAAAAAATCAATTCATTCCATTTTGGCTTCCCGGCCAAAATGCCCCATATGAGTGACAACCCCTCGCCCAGCCCCGCTCAAGAAAAACAGGTAACAGGGAATACCCAAAAGCATCCCATGGGTCAATTATCAATTTAACAGGAAATAATAGGTAAAACATTGTCATGCTCAAAATACTGAAAATCGAGCCATAGGTCATTCCACCCAAAAGTCTATGAGAGCACAAAATGAAGTATGAACCACCTACCTTTAGGGTTCCGGTGGAAATGACCCACAACAACCGCACCCCAATCTGGAAAATGCTTCAGGAAAACAACTCTATATCTCCTTCCCTATCATCCACGATACTTAAAATTAACACCCAAGGAAACCCCAACACTATATCTACATGCAAAGGATGTAGATCTAGAAACCTGAGATAGAGGGAAAAGAAGAGATAGAGGAAAACACAAAGAAACCAAGAGAAGAAACTTACCTGAGACGAACCGACTTCAATCCAACAACAAACCCCTTCAGTTTTCTTCTAAAATTTATTGGAGAGTCCCTCCCACCCTTGAGAACCGAAAATCCTGAGAGTGCTTCACGTGGGAGGAATAATGAGGGAGAAATGGGAAATCTAGAGTGGCCTGGGACTTAAAAACACTAACTTTAAGTGGTTGTACAGTTAACTCGCATGACGTGGAAAACTGTGTGCCAACCATGTAGTTGCTACTGTCTCACCCATGGACATCACATGGTTTGTCAAACGTTGCGCTGCTCATGTAGAGCCCACTGTTAAGGGTGCACGGTTTCCTGGGCTGGCTGTACGGTTTTTTTCAGACCGTGTGCCAACTGTGTGCCTCTGCACGACCTCCACAACTATAAATGTTTTCCCAGAACTATCCAATCTCTCTATTTTTCTCAAGGACATGTCAAAAATTCAAACAGGGATATGATTTTGACCCGCTCTAAAAACTCGGGGTCCTACAATTTGTTAGAGTCGGGCTTTGAAAACTCATTTTTGGGACACACAACCATCGTGGCAGAGTTAGCACATAGTTAGTGTTAACCATGTGTCACAATTGTGAATCTTTTTTATACTAGGAGACGGTTTGATTAACTGTGCATGTTGGACTTCAAAACCCTAAAACATGGTATAGATATTTTGAGAAACTTGCACGATTGGTGTATGTTTTTTCTAATAATGCATTGTAACCATGTAGTGTAGGGAGTGTTTAGGAAGGGAAGCTTGTACGGTTGATTCTTTGTTAGTAAATAGTGTGGTGAAATCGTGTGACATATGGGTTCTTGGAATTTTTCACTTCATTGTTGGAAGATGGTTTTCATTACAATATAGCCTAAATACGTGCATCTGAAATAGGGTAAAATTTCCATTTTTTCTATTGATCATAAATTATTATCACCTATTTCATCCCCATTCAATCCTAGAAGCTATCTTTTCAAATCCTCTTCCTTGTCCTCTTCCCTTGGGTGGTCCTCCATCATTATTGATTTGAATCGAATGTTGTTAGATGGATTGGAATCCTAGAGGTAAAGCCATAAATCCACTTTATTCTTATCTCGTATTATTTTTAATATAAGATGTTATTTCCATGAAATCCCTTAGGCCCTACTTTTAGATAATATTTTTATTATTATAATTTCTATCATTTAGGATAAAATAAAATCCTTATAACAAATGAGTAAAACTTATTAAGCATGAGTCGGGTGGTCTATTTTTATTCCCCTAAAAACTTATTATATATAAAAAATTCATTGTGCCGCAAGCTATACTTCCTTCGTGTTTCTCCTAAAATGTGAAATTCTATAAATTAAATACATATACCACATTCATCATGTTATATAGACTCATTATCATGGTTGGAGTTTAAATACATCAACTTGAACCACCACCTATGTTGTGTTTTATTAAATTATTATAATGATCATTTATTTCTTATTCAATCAAACAACACATTGGATGTGTTGACCTCACCATTAGTTATTGATATGTCTTAAATAAATCGATATGAATCATAATGTGACATGTATACTTTCATGGACCTTTTATCCCTTGTAAGTGATTTGATAAATGGAATATAATGGATTGAAAAACGGTTTGGATAAACCACTTCGACCTTGATCGCATACCATTTTCTTGAAAGTTATAAGGAAACAACCTAATAAAATTATTTAAATTGAATTGATATTGATTAAATGATACTGTTAGGGAAGATTGGGAAATTTATAGGATGTGTTCAATGACTTTCTAATTTTTTTTAAATGAAATGGTCTAATGGTATATATTGAATCATGCTAGAATAAAAATATACATGTATAGTCCCCATAGACTATGTTAAATTATTAAATGAAATGTGTATTTTTATTTTAGTATTCCTTGATCGACACTTAGATCGTAATGAAAAATTCCTTATAAAATCTCACAAGGTACATTGACTAGAATTAATTATGAATAGTTAAGTCGTATTACAAATTTCACTACAAATCAGTTATTTATATATAATCATATGACGTGACATTATTCATTATTTATCTATCATCATTAGACATGATGTTCCTCATTATTAATCTATAATCATAGGACATGACATTCCATATCATTAGACATGAATTTCCCCACCATAGGATATGATGTTTCTCATAATAAATCATTATTTCCTCCAATTTTTATTTGTATTCATAGGACATGATGTTCCTCAATATTTGAAATGTATTTCCTCATTATTTATTGAATTTATTTGACATGGTCTTTCATATTCCTAGTTGGTACGTTGGGGAATATTCCACTTACATGAAATGTGAGGCCCTATTGACATTATACATGGATGCCTTGGCCTTCTTCCTCAGTTTGTCACCAGAACTCGTATATAAATATGTTTGTGTGTGTGTGAGATGGAACATGTTCAAGTATATTCTATATTAGGCCGAATTAAGTAGTGTTTAATTGGTGTCCTCTAGAAACTCGAGCCAGCATTGTTGCAGTTTCTTCCACATACGTTATTTTTTACACCTACACATTAAATAATTTTATACTCATATAATTGATTTTCATTAGTCACCATTGGTCAAGGCATAGTAGGTTTTACTCACACCCTATTCAGAACACAGATCGGTAACCAGATAGATCTTCTAACTCCGGGATAGGTCTTGGACCATGCTTCTATATTATTGTATCTTTTGGGCCATGACTTCAAATGGGAGTTGGGAACTGAATATGTACATGGGATACCTACAAGATTTGGGTTTTTTCTTCATTTATTCTTTTTTCTTTATAGACATGTTGTATTTAATACATGTTGTATATTGACTATTTGTGTTTTGACTCAATATGTTCATACAAGGTTGATTTTATTGAATCTGGATGGGTTTTTAGTTAACTATTGATTATCAGTAATCATTATCGTTCATTCCATTCATTTATTTATGATTTTTATATATTTCATATTGGTCAATAGGGTATAGTATTCCCACTGTACCTCCCTTATACACATATTTCTAATTTGAAACCATTGTTGTATGGGGTGGCATGCTTGATTCCATGTCACCAACTAATTTGGTTACTATTTATAGAGTGAACCATTTCTGAACATGACAACCTTCACTAGGATACATATATAAAGGATACACTTTACAATGTAATTGTGTACCAAAATCCAATAATTAGTGTAATTTTTCCTTAAAAATTAAATGCAACCTCACAAAACTTTTAGGTCTATAACCATCATAAGAATAGATAACTTACTACTCTAATATCTCAAAAAGATCACCACTTATCCTAGAAAAATACAATGCTCTACCATAAACCAATATTGATAATTACATGAATGGTGGTGTTGAATTCTACTCCTTCTTCATCTATATGATAAAATTCCATTAACATCTAAGGATGTAAACTATATGATATACCTCTTCTCATTCAAATAATGTTTCGACTTCTACTCTCTGTGAATTATAAATATATACTCTTTTTTTCTTTTTATAGAAATATATATTATTTAATATCCTGGGATAAAATTTCAATACTCCTAATTTTTAATTCCTCCAATTCATCATTGAATTAATGGATAATTAAATAAATAAAATTATTCCAAATCAGATACAACCAATTTTAATTTGGATCACGTAAAAAATCATAAAAGACAAGACCTTTGAAGATTAGGAAATAAATCTGACTCAATTCATTCATGGCGTGACACCCACAATAAATTCACAATTTCATCCTCTAAAAATCATTTCTTGAACTCTAAGCATCCCATCGTGTTAAATATACCTTCAATTAACACATTATGAAATTGGTAACTTTTTCTGGGTGTGACCTCCATTTTTTTGACTTAGCCTCTTTTCATGATCCATTCTTCATTAAAAAATTAATCTTACATATATCTATCATGAAATTTCTTTCTTTATTCAAGGTTTAATAATTCATTCAATCTCATTTTCATTTATTAATATATAAAATCATTTTAAATGATTCTAAACACAATCCATCATGTGTCCCCCATAACTATTCTAATATTGTAAATATTTTCATCAATGCAAGACATTTGTGATGGTGTCACCCGCTATCATTTTTAATATATCCATTTGGTCTCATATAGAAATGAATAAAAACCTCATGGGATTCTCCTTTTGTTTTTGAACTATTTCTTATGGTGAATTTAACATTATCTTGGTGCGAGTTCAATCCTTCATACAAAAAAACATCCTATAATTATTCAAAATTATATAAACTCCAAAAAATCATCTCACATTAATTTACTTGAGACCTTCACACACATTCAATAAGTCCTTGTCAATTACTAAAAATAAAAAATTCTTTATAGAATTGTTTTGGTAACACAATATATATCATAACATCTCTATAACATGTGTATAATTTGGGTAAAATATATGTATTATTATCAAAAAATTTAAATAAAACGTGTCTTACATTGTGTAAATGTACTATAATATATGCATTATCTTTTTCATTATTTAAAAGATTTTTATAATAAACTCTATTTTTTTAATAAAAACTATATATGTAATTTTAAGGGAAAAAATGATTGTAATTTTTGTGTTATGTGTTCATATTTTTAATCTATACAAATCCAAGTTATAATATGTATATTATAACCAATGTTCCTTTTAATAAGAATTTTTTGTATTGTAATCTATTAATTATAATTATCATCAATTTGGAAAAATATGTTCTTCATTTATGTTAATTTTCAATATTTTCATATCATTATCATTAATTGATCCATATTTTTTATAATCTATGTATAATAATCTATGTTTATTTGCTGTATTGGAGTTCGGAAGACTTATTTTTTATTTAACTAATTTTTTTAGATGCACCATTTTGTATGGAAGTTACAGAACAATAATATATTAATAGTTTAACTATGTATTCAAGAATATTTCAATGTAGAATAGGTAATTATGACTTCTATATGTATGGATTATATTCTAGATGGAGGTGTTCAGTTGGTGTGAGAACTTGAATCAAATGATTTCCTTAGTTGATGTAGTGTTGGAGAACAAATATCATTTGATCATGGAAGGAAGAGAGCTGATTGATAGTGGTTCCCAATGTTTTAAATTTATCATCTATAAATGGGTGGGGGATCACTCAATTTGTGGTAATTTAATATAATTTAAAATTTTTTAAAATTATCGTTCTCTCGATTAGTTTTACGATGTATGGTGCTTGTAACTTGAATATATTTATCCTCTTAATTTTTTTTTCATCAGGGAATATAGAGTAGTTCCAACTCTATATTACTTCAACACCCTAACCATGTTAATACTTGTGATTTTTGTTTTTTTTTGTGATTTTATTTTATTCTATTTGTTATTTTATATCTAGATGTTTTTTGAGTTGATTTAGAGTTTAAATTTGGAGTTTGGTTCGTTGGTTCAAATACGCAAACATTTCTTGTTTCCTTTTTAAAAAATATTGTACTATACTACATTAGGTATTTTTTGGGGGGAGGGTTCTAGATCTAGTTTTTTTAGAAAAGAAATTGGTATTAGGTCATTGATATAAGATTCTAATGAGAATCATTTTTTTCTGTAACATTTTTTTAGTGAGAGTAGTATTTGTAAGAAATGAAAGTCGAAGAGACTAGGGTAAGAATTTAAGATTTAAATCGGTTAGGTTTTGGATTCTAGATGATATATATTGAATACTATATGTTTCATATAGATATAGATCTTTTATTGATAGTATTCAAACAAAAAAATGATGGAAAAAAACGGATGTTAAAAGGATAAACCGAAAAGAAATTGGTGCTATTCAAATGACATTATAATGAACATGGAATTCAAATACAAGTAGGTGAAAGAAATAGCTGAGAATATCTGTACATTAAAAATGTGTATGAGAATATGACCACAATTAATAAAGTGTTTCTAATGTGGTTGTTGTCTGACCTGAATATGTCAAAAGGATAATCAGTGGAAGGTCATTGCAATTATTTTAATGAAAAAATAAATTATTAAGATAGATTTACTATTTCATGATTTATGAGATCTTATGATGAATTAAGAGAATCAAGGGATGAAATTCATGGAAAGTATTAGAACTAAATTTAATGTAGATGTTATAGGATATTTCACTTAATGAAAAATTCATAATAATAATGTTATTATGAGAGAAAAGAGACATAGGAAATTGTATTTCATTGGTAAGAGATTTGTATACTATATGAACTATTATAGTATGGTGGTTTTGACCATTGTTTGGTCTATACTAGAGTATTGTTGACACTCCGTTCCATCATAGAGTCTAAAAAAGGACAATGGGAAATACCTTATAGAAAAGGACAAAACACATTAAGAAAATCAATAATTTAAAAGGCTTGAGCATTGGATCACTCTAGCCAGAACAATTAGTCTTCGGTGCAAAATGTACTTCATTTCCGAAATCCGGCATGCAAAATACTTGCGCACCCACACTCCTTTCGCCCAGGGTCTTATTTTTACCTATAAATAGACCATTGGGGCCTTTATTTTTATGGATGAATTTCCCTAAATCCTAATTTCTGATCTGGTTTCCCAAGTGCTTTACCCAAGTCTTTTGAAACATTCAAGGTAGTTCGTTAACACCTGAAGAGGAAGAATTTAAGGAGGATCATAGGACATAAGTCCTTTTACTGTTTTAAATCCAAAAAACATTTGTGCCTAAAGAGCCTATCGTACCTAAATCAGAAACACTTGTACGCCACCTATTCCTCTTTAAAGAACTTCATGGCCCCACTTATGGGAATACATATGAATATTCTTGAAGGCTTTGCTCAGGTCTCACCCAAGTATTTACATCCATGTTATTCATCACTCAAGTGAATATTAGGTCTCCCAATCATACTTTCATGCCCATACTTGCGCACCAGTACCTACTTGTGTGCCACTCATTGATTCACCTACTCTCTTTCGTCTAGAAGCCATTAATCCCTCTTCAAATTCATTCATGGAAAGGCTTCTTCATCATTGGATCCCTTGTCTAAAAGGTATTCTTTTGAGACCTTTACCAAAACCTCCTGACATATAAAACCTTTGGGAAGGCACATTAGGGTGTCTCCTATTTGGGTTTGTATATACGTAGTCAGAGGTTTACCACAATTTTTTCAGAATAGTGTTAGGAATCATAAAGTGTATGTAGGTTTGTATATTTACATTCACAAGTAAATTTCTCCCAGGAACAGTTTTGGGGTGTTCTCGATTTAGAGGATTAGGGTTTGGGTTCGGATATCCCCTTCTCATCGATAAAACCTAAAACCTCATGTCTCTGGTAGGGAAGGTACGATTCACACTTTCTTTTCCATTCAAGCAATGGTAACGTATTCCTCTTCTACCAAGGTCAATTTTAGGGTATCCATCCTGGTTTAAGCACCTATCCTTTCTAGTAGAAGTTTAAATTCATGCACCTATCTACTTCCTTTACTTTAACTCCTTTACATTTGACCCTTTTCCAATGTAATGAAAACATAAGGAAGGCACATTGCCTCACCCTCTTCTCAGGATGACTCAACCTTGTCCTCCATCATCGTCGTAGGGGAACCTTCTTCCACTAGCGGAGGAGGAAAAGTGTGGGTGACATTGTTGAATCTTTGATGTTCTCTTGTTTATCACACCAAGGAGGACTCATGTGGGCTTAGGTATTTTTCATGATCACAACATTTTCATGATATTTCATGAACTACAAGGACTCTGATTCCAATCATAATTGGGATAGGTAGGAAGCCTTCTTATGGCTCGAGCTCATTGTAATCCTCTTCAAGAATCCAACCCTAATTTTCTTTAATCTGGGCATTTTCCTTAGGAGTAATCACCAAATTATCCAGGCATCCTTTTCAGGATGTAATCCCAAACTCATTTCTCTCAAAGGGGTACACTCTCCTATGAGATTTATCAAACTATGTAGGATTTGATTCCCATTCAAATGGGATGCGTAAGATGACTCATTGCGGATGAAATTCAATACATCAAACCAACCATGTTCTCATTGGTCCATATTCCCAATAAGGTCTAATATTATATAGAAATTCATATTCTCTCCAAGTTCTTTAGGCTGCATAGGCATAATTCCTACACCAAACCTTGAATACGAACCTTTTTCTTATATTTCCTTACCACATGATATTAAAATGTACAATTAGGTTCTTATCACATGACCTTAAATGTTATGATGTGTCCCATTGAGCAGCACTGAGAAATGAGGGTTCTGATTCCTTTCACAAGGATACATAGGTAGCCAATTTTATGGGTATGATCCCAATATCAAAACAAACCATCATCTCCCTGGATGACAATAAATACCAGAGTGCCCCCAATGAGTTTATTAAAGACTCATATGATCATAACGCTTATTAAAAGAATCTCTAAATAGTATATGAGATGATACCAACAATGGAGAACCTCTAATACATACGAATTTCTGCATTAATGAAGATCCTCGAATACATACAGATGATTCTAAATTTTACACATGTTAATAAGTGATTGCAAATACCAAGGGAAACTTATGTTATACTTTAATAATTAATAAGGATTCATGAATATATCTTAAATTTATAAAGAGAGTCACAGAGTAGACAATAATAGCCCCAAATGGGTGTGATGAGTCTGACATGTCATCCCCTCAACCAAGACATGTTCTTAAGTGACTTAGAGATCTAACATAATGAATGCATTCCTTTGGAAAGTAGGTCCCTTTTGGATAAAGAACTGTTTGATGTTTCTTTTTCATTGAATAAATCCTATGGAAACTGCGTTGAAGAAGTGGTTCATAAACTAGAAAACACATTTCAAGGAACTATGAAACAAAAATGGTGAACCTGATGTGAATCCGTTACCAAGTGAAAAATGTTACCAACTAGTCTGGCCCATATCAATTGATAATGGAATGATATAAAAAGGAATCAATCACACATATATCCATCTAAATGATGGTTCTTTAATGGATTTTATTGTTGTTTCATGTTTTTCCTCAAAACTCTCTTCACCCAAAACTGGATTCCTTCAAGTTTGCACCTGTGAATGTCTCCGCCACTACTCATGCTGAATCATCATCCGCCAGAAAGACGTAATCACCCACTCAAAATCTTCAATGTTGGGTCTCCAATGTACAGGTAATGTTGTATCTTCATCATAGTACTATCACATCCTTGGAGGCTGCCCAACAGGGTCTTCAGGTTAATAACAGCCCTTGATCGTTTGGTCAATGACGATCGATGGTCAAGAAGCAGACAGTTCCAATCACCGTCTTCAAAAATTTTATTTTCTTGTCCCCAAAATAAAACAATTAGTCTCTCTGATAATATCGGTATGTGGATCAAGAGGTCACTGAGGGCATAAATTCAAAGATACAGGGGTCCTTCCCGAGGACTCCACCAAGAATCACCACTCGCTGAATCGTGCGGCAGTGAACCCCCAACATGATAGGGGTGTTGCCTTTGGACATTCGGCCCAGGTCTCTCAGACTGAGGAATGAAAGACAAACTTATGGGGACAATGTTTGGTAAATAGGGATTATGTTTTTACCTTTTTCCCCTTCAGATAATTCCATCAACCTAACATGATGGAAAACACCAAGAAGGCACATACATATGTCGGGCCTAATTCTACTGCCTAGTAGGCTCATCTAGAAAGAACCCACCAATACCTATAGTTGATTCCAATTGTTTACCATGAATAGTCACATACAATTATTTACAAATTATAATCCATTCAATAGGCTCGTCTGACTGCATTTAAGGAAGCTTGTCGATCAAATGCAGTGGCAATCGGTAAACCAGAACATAAACCTGCTTACACTCACTAATTCTTCCAGTAGTCTCATCTCCCAATATTTAAAGAAGTTATTCAACCTTGTTTTATGGAAAATAGACTAAAGGTACATACACCTTTTAGTATTCGTCAAGCCTACCTATAGTGTTGTTTGGAAGCACCTAGATAATTCCTTCAGAAAGCTCAGACAACAAATATGGGGCAGACTCAACCTTTTCCCCCATACATGAGTACTGTCAGTATCTAATGACATGAAAAGGATGAAAGGATGAGGAACATACACCTAATATAGATATGTAATGGACGAATATTCCTATTTTGTATTCTGAAGTCACCAAACACATCTTTTCATTGGTGAAAGGGCAGACACAAATTGCAACCCATGTTCTGGAAGCATGCCATAATAACAAAAACATCAGTAGTACCAGGGGAACAGGCACATAAATCTATTCCCATATATATTATGACACATAATAATTCAATATCAGAGAATATAAATAAATGTATTCCAGTCTATGAGAGTTATGGGGCAGACACTCCCATTTCATACGGACAATATGATCGGGAACGTACACCCTTTCCAATTAGAGGTAATCATCCTATTCTGATGACCACTCCAAGGAAGTCACAAACACCTACCCAGGAAAACCTCTTTTCCCAAAAAGTGGCCTCAACTAAGTGTAAGAGAGTATTCAAGAAGAAGTCTCAGCAAACAAAGTTGGAAAATCAAGATCCAAGCTGTGATGTGTATCCTTTCAATGCTAGAGTTCTGGAATCCAAGAGACATTTATCTGTTGCAGCCCAAGATCCTACCCTCTAATTACCAAATTATGGGAGTAGTAATAATGATAATGATTTTCCCCGTCAAACACATCATCATGAAGGCTTCCATTATGAAAATTCTGTCAATCCAGAGAGCCTATCTCTAGATGATAGCCACGAAAACCCTCTCTGTGCACAGAAGACCAAGGATCAAGAGGATTTATCCCTTGTTGTAATCCACCATGGTGGTCCTACTAATGATGGAATTCCTTACAAATTTTCTCTATGGAAAAGTATTTTTCATTGTCAACATAATTCTATAATTTACAATGTAGTAATGAGAAATCCCTCTTATCTTGATGCACTTTACAACATAAGGCCACTTATCTTTGATACCTTGTCATTATCAGGTGAAATAATTTCATAACCAGAAGACATATTAAGGGAACGATCATTCTCTCAACCTCCTTTGGTTCATTTTTCTTCTAAAACAGTAGAGGGAAAATTAACGGATTCCATTTTTTTATAAAACAATCATTAAGCGTCAACTTCTGTCAGACCAAGTGGATAAACCTCTAGTGAATGATGATGAATATATGTTAAACATAATAAAAAAATTCCTAATGTATAAGTACCAGTCATGTCCAAGCCTTTGGAAAATTCTCAATACAATATTCTAGGATTGATGGAAGAAAATTACATTCATGTTGTCCTCCTAAACTTATTGAAGACTCTTCATCATTATAAAAACAAATTTTTACCATATGATGATTATCAAAATCATGTAAAGGTAATAGAAGGTCTGAAATGCCAAAATAACATGGGACCTAACTTAGTTTCCTAATATCCAAAGGATGAGAAGCAGAAAAGAACCCTTTAGTATGCTTGCCTAAGTGTTTTATAGAGGCTTCACCTTTTAATATCTGATACCTCGTCTGGTGTTTGTATCAATGGATGGGGTGCACATGGGTAATTTCATTTTACTTCACTCAAGAATCAGATAATCCCTTCAAAAGTGGTCTCATGTAATGTTATTTCCCACGGCCAGCGACAATCCATTGAATTTGTATGTAATCACGTATATACACATGAATAAACCTCAACTATTTCTCAACAAAGCCATTCCCAAAGAAAGCAAGCTGTTGAGATAAATTTGCACCAAGAATATGAGAATATTTATCAGGCATCTCACTTAAATAATGAAAGTCGTTAGATGGAGAAAATGTCTAAAATAGCATAGTGATCTTCCAAAACATTTTATTTTATTGGTTTTCAGATAATTCACCTAGCTTATGTTCTAACCAAAATTTGAAAAATCCGAACAGAAGCTACGTGAATCTCAACCATAGTAGTTTAAGAGCCACTCTAGATTTTAGGGCTGGGGTTGTTTAATTCAACCTTTAAATTAATTAAAAAAAATCAAAACATTGAAGAAGAAGAAGAAGAAGAACAGTAATAGCCCCAGCCTACAGGGCTGGAAGATTATTCACATCCACAATCCCCTTCTCAAAGGAATTCTATTTTCTTCTGATTATGGAGGAATCCGAAAATAGACCACCCAAGTGAACTATCCAAAGATTACCTTTGGGTAACATTCTGTCATATAGTTTTGGGAATTTATCAAATAGGAGAGCATAGCCTTGTGTATGATACCGAATTAGACGATATTAAAAAGATAATGACATAATTTCATCAATCCATTATGCATCGATAAATGTCATTAACATAATTGTAGAAGATCCTCCAAAAATTGAGTCTACTTTAGGGGAATTAGAATATGAATTTCATATCCATAATATGATACACACTGATGAAAATTAAGGAAGTGTGTGTACCTGAAATCATAGGCTTACCTAGAATATCGGTAAGACTTCAAATAATCAACTCCCACCCCTTTGAAAGGTATCTAACAATGGGATAGGGAAAAGTCAAATCATATATCACTTTCACCTAGAGAAGTTCAATCTCTTTCACTTGAAGAAAGATCTGCACAGTAAGAAGAGGAGATGAAATATTTGAAAAGACTCAATACTGAGTTACTTCAAAGCCGCATTTCTGCTAGACCTACTAATTAGGAAAATATTCAACATGCGTATCTTGTAGGAGATCCCCATCAAAGAGGACATGTGGTAACTACATATGTAGATAATGAATTACCTCTATTGGTTACAGAACTAGTTCAGAATCAAACACATCCTTATAGACATGACTCCTTGGGTTATCAATGGAAAATACTGGCACCAACACTAGTTGTTTTGCTGGACATTACACCAGTTCACGCTCAATCTATTGTACGTGAACAGGTCCCATCCCATATAGATATTACCAAAATTCTTATGAACACAATTGAGGCATTAACAACATGATTCGAAGCTATGGAAGAATGACGTGGACTAATTCAGCTAGAAAAGAGAGCTTACCTAGAATAGGGGGATCAGATCCCTCCCCCACAAATTTTTTGAATACTATATTCGCAATATTTAATGGTTCAGGTTATCTAGAAAAAAACCTAATGCATTTCGTTTCTCATTGTGATCCCATGATGGGGACTTCACAATATGAAGAAGCTGTAAATCATAGGTTCTTTGTGTAGTCATTCTATGGACCAGATTTTATATGGTATACAAGTTTGCAATATCGATCAATTACTGGATGGGAAGATCATTGTTAGAAATTCATTCTTCAATTAAACTAAATGCTAATGAAGAAAACAATTTTTTATCATAAAAATTGAATTAAAATGTTAAATGTATGATTTTTATATTACATTGCTCGATGGAAATGATTAACATATTCCTTCAATCTAGAACCCACTCAAGAAGTGTTGGTGCCAATTTTTTTTGGAAAATAAGTATGATGAGTTATGCACACCATGGATCCCTGTGACATTTATAGGAGGGTTTTGATACCTTTCTTAAATTTCAAAATAGTCATAGGATTTAATTGTTGAAAATAATTCTAAATATCATGTAATTCCATCAGCTCCGGGAAGGAGAATAGGTAACAAAGAGGATACTATAGACACACTCTTACAAGAACCTATACATGCTTCAACATCAAAACCATCATCATATTGGATGGCTCCACCTCTCGAGTTTTAGCAGCAATGACTACCTTTTCAAGAGCAATGATTATTAATTCTGGAATGATCAGGTTCCCGATTATTTAATCTCAAATCTCTAAAATAATATGGTCCAGTTTCCATGGTTGAAAAAACCCAACAAAGATGGAAATGGAGATCTTTTGAATTATTTTACATTTCACCAGATGTTGGAGAATCCCATTCCAGGTTGTTTAATTTTTAAGGACCTCATTCAAAAAATGGTAGACTCTGAACAAGTAAAACAGAAAAGGTCATCAGGACATGTAGCATGTGTTACTGCTACTGATCCAGATGAAGAAGGCGAATGGAAGGAATTCAAAGGTAAATGTGCATAGAAATGTGATGATTATATGATCCCGAAAATGATCAACCAAAATCATTTCATTCTACAAAAACAATTGAAACAATCGATTGTGTCTTCTTCCACTCCCACCACAGAAAAATAATCTTCATCAAAAGGTCAATCCTCAAAGAAGCGACATGATCAGAAAGACAAAGAGTAGTTAGAAGAAGATAAACTCATGTCAAGAACAATAATGTACTTGACTCTTGTAGATTCCATGCCATATATTTCAAATGAATGGGAACCACCCCACTAAATGGAATAATCATAAATGACCTGTCTAGTAGAATCCTCATCAGATAAAGAATTGATTTTTGGTTTCATTAACATTATCTACAAAAAAGATCCCTATGCCAACATTTATTCTGGTTATAATGAGCATGAGTATCATTATACCTAACTTGGGAACTGGAGGAAGAATCCATGAATGAGGATACATGGGAAGATGTGGGTATTCTAGAAGCCACTATTTTAACTCTACCCCTTCTTGAATCGTATATACGGTGGAAAATCATGGGAGAGCCCTTTCGTGATCTCAATAAGAACAAGGATATTCTTCCACTCATGATAGATTCGGTCATGAAATAATTACTTTGGAGGAATAATTAGTGGTTACACCATTTTTATATCTGCAAGTAGATAGACCTAATTTGTCTACTCTTCCATATCTAGGAGAATTTCTATATTCTACTCTGATACAGGGTGCATCTAAATCCAGAGCATCAACTTCCAATGCACCTGTAAAACCGCATTTACATGTGGGGAAATGATGACACCTGGAATAAATGTATTATGTTTTGAATATTCTGGCCGAAATACTAGATAATTTGTTAATTTTAGATTCCTTGAATATGTGAAAAGATATTCTAGAATCACTTATTGAGGCTTTGTCAAGTCATTAAGAGTTTGAAACCGAAGTTTCTGCTTTTGAGGTTTGCCGTATAGAAAATTAACCTGATGAATGTCATGAAATTATATATTTCAATTATAAAGATGAAGTGGATATTGTACATGGACATATCATGCCCTTGTATCTATATGGAATGGTCAATGACATAGGAATCTGATGAAACTTCATTGATAATGGCTTAAGAGTCAACCTCATTCTTGTTCGTAAACATCATCGATTGGGCCTCACTAAATCTAATTTATCTCCTTCCACTTTATTGTTTCAAGGTTGTGATAATAATGAGAAATAAACTCTGGGAGAGATTACACATAGAACACAATTTTGATATCTTGTGTCTAATTCATATTTTATGGTTGTCCGTCAGGACATAGCATTTAACATTCTTCTTGGTAGGCCTTGGTTTCATTTGCATACATCCTTACCTTCATATTTCGACCAATGTCTCAACTATTTTTTCAATGGACAAATTGGAACATTTTATGGTGACAAGGCTCCATTCAAAACATGTCAATCCAAATACATTGAGGCATAATTTTATTACAAAAATGGAACATGGTTTGTGATCAAAGAGGTAACCATAATCAATGCTCTAAATGCTCTGGAAAAGATCCCAAAAAACCAATTAAAACATTTGAGTATAGATTATGTGTTTCCTACTAATAAAATTTAATGTAAACCCAAATCTTAACACTGATCCACTTACTTTCATAATGTCAACTATGGAAAACGAGCCTAATTACATGGGAGAAATTGTTGATTCACCAAGAAGTGGTGATATATTAAATAGAAATGTCTTCATTTCCTCCACTTAACATCAGCAAGACTTTGATTCATCAATGAGACTAGAAAAAGTTCTATCAATACTAAAGGAAGACAGGGACGTTGATTCCCAACTCCTTATATCCTCTTTAATGCTCCATAATGACCCTTCATCATTAGTAAGATATGAAATGGTGGAATATTCTTTAGAATGTTCAAATAATGACTTCTCCCTTGCTTTGAACATTTTTATTCATCGCCCACTAGGGAAGTAGAAGCAGAAGAAGTGACAAATAAAGAAGAAGAATAATAAGATCTCAGTGATTCTCTTCCTAAATTTCAGTAAGGTGTCTCTACCACTATGGATGAGGCCAAAGAAATAAATCTGGGTATAGAAGAATATCAACACAAAAATTTTATTAGTGCAGTCATGACTTCTAAAGAGCATGAAGTGTATAATAAATTTCAAAAAAAGCATTGATATATATTTTCGTGGAATTATACATAAATTCTAGGTCTTAATCCATATAAAGCCACTAATCTTTTGAGTTTTCAAGGGGAACATCGAGAAATAAAGAAGGTATCAAGAAGAAAACACCCACCTCATACCTCTAAAATTGAAGCTAAAGTTTATATGATTTTAAATGATAACATTTTCGGGGAGGTTCGATATCCAAAATGGTTGGGAAATATTGTCCTAGTAAAATATAAGAATGGGAAAATCTTAGTTTTTATTGAATTCAGGGATCTTAATCGGCATTGTCCAAAAGATAACTTTCCAGTTTCGATCATAGAGTGTATAACTGATGAAGCAACTGGCTATGATGCTCTTTCCATCATGGAGGGTTACTCTGGGTACAATCAAAATTACATGTCCCCAAAGGATGAAGATTATATAGCCTACAAATCCCCTCATGGTCTAATTTTTTATCGGCTAATACCCTTTGACTTAAAGAATGTAGGAGCAACATATCAACGTTCCATGCACCATATCTTCAAATCCTTATTAGAAAAATTTGATGAATCTTATGTCGATGATTTTTTGGTTAAATTTAGACAACATTCCAATCAATTAGGTGATCTATAGACCATATTCAATAAAATTCGGCAACTCAATTTGAAGATGAACCCCTTGAAATGTTTTTTGTGGGAAACCACTGAAAAATTACACATCTTTACTGTACTCTGTCATGGAATCAAAGTTTATCCTATGAAAACAAAATTAATCATTTGAATGTCACCACCTACAAATTTTAAATAATTAAGAGGACTTCAAGTTCACATGGCCTATATTCGACGCTTCATCGTGAATTTGGAAGTAATGTGTTTTCCCATGACTAGATTAATGAAGAATGGAGTCACCTATCAATGGACTGAATATTGACAGGAGGAATTTTATCCCTTCAATAAATATCTCTGGATTCCACCAGTATTAATGTCACCTATTGAAGGAAGACCACTTATTCTCCATGTGACAGCTTTAGAGTGGTCAGTGGGTGCCTTCCTTGCCTAAAATAAAGATGTTGGGAATAAAAATAGCCTTTAATATTTTTATTGAATTATTCTTGACACAGTGACTCGATATGAAAGTATCCAGAAGTGTAGTTTGGCATTAATCTTTGTAGTTTAGAAATTGATGCACTACCTGCAACATCATGGAGTCTAGTTGGTATCTCAAAATAACCCACTCAAATTTATCCTTAGTCGTCCAATGATTATAGGGTATTTGGAATTGTGGTCAGTTATTTTTCACCAATGTGATATCCCGTTTCTACCTCAAAAAGAAATAAAAGTCCTATCTTTGGCCAAATTCATTACTGAACAACCATCAGCAGAAGATACATCATTGAATACTTTACTTCCTATTGAATTGGTCTTCTCTATTCAAGATAGTTCCCAAACATGGGAATGGTAATCTAATGGTGCTTCCTAAAGTCCAACTGGGAAGAGAAGTGAAACCCCTAAACTCAAGAATGTTTGGTTTGGAATTGTACTTATCTCCCTAGAAAAGGAAATGTTTCAATATTCATTCGTATTTTCACAAGTCGGTTCCAAAAATGTGGAAGAATATCAATCTCTCATCTTAGGCATAGAATTGGAACTTCAGGTACAAGTTAATCACCTGAATGTAAAAGGTAATTCAGAGTTGGTAATCAAACAAATCAATGGGGATTATGCTATCAGAAAAAAAAAGAGTTAACCTCTTTGTGTGATTAAGTCAGAGGGTTAATGGCTACATTTCCCATAGATTCGATATTTTCCTATGTCTCGTGATCACAAAATGCCCAAGATGATGCACTGGATAATGAAAGTTCAACCCAGAAAGATCCAAATTGAGACGAGACAATCATATGTATTTGCCTTTTTCATGTGGTCTCACCTTTCGTTCAAACTTGAATAGACGAAATTAATGAAATTTTCCCTATTTCTGAACCATATGTTCATACCACCGGATGGATGTCACCCATCAAGTAATATCTTCAAAATGGAGTACTTCCACTAGGTAGTGCTGAAACAGAACATATCTGAGGACATGTGGCCATTTTTACTCATTATAATAGTCCAAATCACTGAAAGATCCTCTAAAAATGAGGCTTTCATGGAATCCTCTTCAGGTGTATTGATGGAGAAGAAATTGAAGCTGTCAATAATGAAGTACATTCTAGAGCTCCTGGTTCTCACCGGTCTAGGCATATGTTTTCTGATCAAATATAAAGGCTTTGATACTTCTATCCATCAATGACGCTAGATTTCACATATTTTACCAATATATTTCATCTCTTCCAAGTGCATGCCAACTTAATTAATCAAACCCCAGAGTTTCTACATACAACTAAATACTCCAGTATTTTTTCCAAATGGGGAATTGATTAGTAGGTCCTTATCCTCTAGCTATGGCTAAGAAGTTCAAGTATATTCTTACTCATACTATGTTCTTCTCCAAATGGGATGAGGAAACACCTCGCAATGAAATCAAAGACAAAATCAGTGTTAATTATTTTCAAACTAACATCTTCACCAGATTTGGTTTCCCCATACTATATTGATGGAAAATGGAACGAATTTTTATTCTGTTGAGGTAAAGAAGATATATCAGGGGCATAATATCAAATCCAACCATTCATCTTATTATCATCCAATGAAAAATGGATTGATAGGGGAATTAAATAAGACCCTATATAATATAATTCTGAATGTGGTGGATAAAGATTAGAAATCATGGTCCGATAAACATTTTCATGCTTTATGGGCTTATCAAACTACTATAGGTACTACCACTAAGGAAACCCCATATTCATTGGTGTATGACACAGAATAATTTTTTCCAATTAAAATAAAAATTTTGTTACTCAGAGTTGTAAAATGTGATTAGTTTTTTATAGATGAGATGTCTTAGAAATTATCTGATGAGTTGGAAGGATTAAATGAAAAAAGATTCCATATTTTTCATCATTTAGAATTATATCCAAATAGAATTGCGTGAGGCTTCAACAAGAAAGTTCACATATATGAATTTCTTTAAGGAGAATTGGTATTGGTTCTCAGGACTCCAATGATACTATGTAAGAAACCTCCAAATCGTGAATCAAAGTGGGAAGGACCTTATTCTATACATAAGGTCTACTCCAATAGAGATTATTCCTTAATATCAATGGATGGAGAGCTTATAAAAACCCCAACCAATGTAATATTCTTGAACAAATACTTTTTGTAACTGTAAATCATGTCCTTTCTTGATGACTCTAACTTGAAAAACGCAAATTCCTAATTACAAGATATTGAACTTCATAATAACTATAAGCGTCCCTACTACACGATAATAAAATTCATAGCATCGTTGTCCTTGTCGCACGATCATAAACTGCATGATATCATTTTTCCCTATTACATGACATTAAATTATACGGTTAATGTCTTCTATACTTAACATTAAGAGCTTCCAAATGCAAGTATCATTGATATCATTATTACTCCTTAGTGGAATATGAGTCCATTTCTTCCCTATGTATGAATCATATCTACATAGGGACCTCATGTCAAGAACTACATGTGGATTCATTCTCATCCATATGATATATATAGAGATGCATGGATCTCCAATCATGGTCACAACCGCAACCCAAATATTTGTATTTCCCTTTTATTCCTCTTGTATATGAACCAAGTCTATACAGAGTGCCCTTTATAGATACATGACTTGATTTTCATACCATCTTGTGTCTTAAATTTAAATCATTCTTATAGAATTGGTATAAATCCCCTTTCTCTGACATCAATATTGATTGGTGTGAGAAATTTTTGTTCAGGAACTGTGTTTGGCATGATTCACATCTATATGAGATACATAGAGATGCTTAGATCATCAATATTGGTCCTAGCCATGACAAAACCCCATTTATTCCCTATGTAAGTGTTAAACATGCATAAAGAATGTTTAAAGAACTAAATATGGATTGATTATCATACAAGTGAGATACGTAGTAACACCTTGGATTAATTCCTTGGTCCAGGCAAAATATTCCCTTTTTTCTTCAGAATAATTTCACATCCTCTCTACATGATTCTAAACTGAAAAACATATTATTGATTCAAAGAAAAACAAACAAAGCCTCAATTTTTGCATATGAGTTAGATCAATGTAAAGGACTTCAATTCGATGAAAAATATTGATTCAAATATTTCTCATGTGCATTGAGCGTAACCCGTATTCAAATTTAACACTCTTAATCTTGAATATTTTCAGATCTTAAAAATATTTTTTATGGTATTTGGTGATAGGGTGTCTAATATCTGTGATATCATTTTCTTTACTATGCAGTATGCTCCCTTAGGTGGCCTTGCATAAGTTTCCTATCTAACAGGTCTCTCAGTCAAAAGATTCCACTATTTGGCTATGAATCATATACCCTAGTTGGCCCTGCATAACACAACCCCCATAATGGTTATTTCAAATAATGGTAATTTTGTTCTTGGTTAATGTTCCTTTAGTCCCATTCAAACTTTCATAACAATATATAAGAATCTGTATTTTAAAGAAGTCATTTGTCTATATTTGTCACTTTTCCTTTCTCTCAATCTGATAGTTTTTAAGACCGTGGTTTAAACATTTCCT
The DNA here is from genome assembly GCA_963277665.1 of Viscum album. Classification (NCBI taxonomy): domain Eukaryota; kingdom Viridiplantae; phylum Streptophyta; class Magnoliopsida; order Santalales; family Viscaceae; genus Viscum; species Viscum album. Next base: position 1,489,602,982 of record OY728129.1, read on the forward strand.
TATCAATGTGTTCAATACAATATGAAATAGCCTTGGATTACTTGATGAAATATCATATATTTTTTACATTTATGGACCTAGTTGTATGCCCTAAAACTACAAACACCACACTCCCTATATTTTGGCCAGACCTTTATAGAAATAATATTTCTTTGATTCTTTAGAAATCATGATTGGGTGTACTCTATATATATTTTGGTACCTTTATTAATAAACCAAACACTATGATTTAGTGAATATGAGTCTCCATAATCTTTCTTCAACTTTTAGAAAAAGAATTTCAAACTTCAAAGAGCTATTTTGTCTGACGATATAGAACGTGCCCTTAGGTGGCCTTTGATAAGTTGCCTTTTATAGTATGTCTGTCAGTCAAAAGATGCCACTACTTGGCTATATAGCATATTCCCTGGTTTTCCTAGCATAATATATCCCCCATAACGGTTTTTTCAAATAATGGTAACTCCGTTCTTGGAAAAAACATCCTCTAATGACTTTAACCCTTTTGTTCCCATAACAATATTTAAATACAAGAAATTCTAAAATCATAGTTTATATTTATTCTGTTTCATACCTGAATATGGTAGAATGTTTCTAAAAAAATTATCAAGAAATTGGGAGAGTCTCATACCTTTGGTCAGAGAAAGAGACCATAAATTAATGCCACACAATGTCCTCACAACATGAATTTTAACCACACAGTACAATAACCTCACTGCATGACATAAAACTGCACAGTACAATGTCCTCACTGCATGACTTAAAACTTCAAAATATATTCTCCTCAATGCATGACATAAAACTACATAGTACAATGTCCTCACTGCATGACTTAAAAATACACAGTACAATGTCCTCACTGCATGACTTAAAACGGCATAAAAAATATCATAAATTCTCATTTCTGGAAAATTTTAACCATTCCACATACACCAAATTTTTGTAGAATTGGTTTTCCTATTCATGACATTTGTTGGCATAGATAACCCTTTATTATGAAAATAAATTTCCTTGAAAAAACCACCCATTATGGTCTTCATTCACCCAAATCTTATTTTACCTTGTCTATAAATAGTAAAATGTTAAATTCATAAGAAATATTTTTCTTGACGATGCAGTACATGCCCCCAAAGGCCTGGCATAAAAATATCCTACATAATAGGCATGTCAGTCAAAAGATGCCACTATTGGGATATGTATCATATGCCCCAGTAGGCCCTGCATAATATAGCCCCTAAAACAGTTTTTTTAAATAATGGTAACTTCACTTTTGAAAGAGACTTCCTTTATGTTTATAAATGTTTTCAGATTTGATGACCATGAAAATCATGACTCAAGATTCCCTATGAATTTTTTTAAAGATTATTAGAGCAATTAATAGACATTGTGTCTTGTTTGGGATCTAATTTCAAAATTTAGGGTCAAAGATGCTTGACCTTAAACACTATACATTTATATTCCAACATACATGACTTTAAACTGCCAACAACAACAGACATGGTACTCACCAGATTGGGATCCCGCAAAGGACAATCCGGACAAAAGTTGAGTCCCAACTCACTAAAGGTACATTTTGTTTGGTTTAGGTAATACTGAGAAATGAAAAATTAAAATATACAAAGTATGTGGGGGTTTTTGTATAACCCTAGTAAAATTCAAACTATGCTTACTAGGCCCATTGGTTTAGGTAAGAAAGCTAGCAAGAATGAAAACACTGATGATTAAAAATAAAATGATTTTCATTTTTGCAAAACATTTCATAGATGGCATCATCAAAATGATGTCTATCTTCTGTTAGAAATCACAAAAGGGTTTCTACATAACTTCTCATTTGTTTAATGACCTCCTGAGCCACATCGATTTCCTGTTGAAGTTAATTTAGCTGACCAATATCATTCTATATAGAATAGAGAAGTGTTTCCTTATAATCTACAATGTCTTTTTCAATATCCATCTATAATTTTTATATTGTGTTATAAATCTAGTCATGATCTCCTATGATAATATCTAATTTATGTTGAAGACAAAACTGTTGAAAAGACTTTTTTTAATCATCTGTTTCAGTTCTTTCAACTTTGTACTATGATTGGCTTCAGTTAAGAATAGTGCTGCTTGGAATTAGTCAGTATTGATCAGTTGTTTAGTCTTTATCAGGTCATTCCGAAGATTCTACTCTTTCTCTCTATTTTATATAATCTCTCTCTTTGCGGTATGAATTTCACAGTATTCAAAACAGCCAAATCCCAACAGGATAAATATAGATGAAAGTTGTGGAATTCATGAAGGCAGTTCCTTAAGGGACATTTTAGATATTATCTTCCATATATTTTTACATTCCTTTAATTGTGTATCAAGAGGGGTCTGTTTCAGTTCTAGTTCTGATTCTGAATCACTATCACAATGAGGGACATATTCTATGATTAATGTTCTTAAATAAGTTAAATGTTATGATCCTTCCATGACAGTGGATTCTTGGCCTTCTAATATTGTTTGAGCTGATGAAGATGTTTCACCTCCAAATATTTCCATTGAAGTTTAAAGCCTTATATGTTGAATTTAATTATGGTTCTGGGTAGTTTCAAAGGATAAGAAAAGTGAGTTCAATCACAATATTAGTATCTCTTACCTAAAAATAGGTTGACATCTTGAGAAGAATCCTCTCCTGCATTCTCAGTTTTTATTGTTTTCTTTAGGACTCTGGGAGGGGAATTATCTCTTTTATTTTATCAGGATCCTCAGAATGAATCTCAGGAAGATCTTCATTCCGAAGATTCACCCGAGCCAATGTCTCTACAATAGTAGGATTTCCATTAGTTTCAATACTTCCTTTTGGAATCATCATGGCAATATTTTATTTAGATGGAACTGTATATTTCAACCAATAATGGTTAGAAATTTAATCAGAATAATATTAATAGGATGAATAATGGTAACTCACATTCAGTTGATTCAATACAAGGAACATCAAAATATTCTATAGAATGTGGTATATTAATATGTTTTAATAATTCATAAAATTTCATGTGAAGGTTCATCATATCATATAATTATATCCCAAATCACATGTTACTCTCACCTATGGGAGAACTCGGTATGTGTATTTCACAACCTTACTCTGAAAACCATTTACCCTAAACAGCTTCCTCAACAACAGTTGTGGGGTTAGAATCCGTTGTCGTAGGATGTTCTGGAGCATGTGATGAACCTGATGTATCACAAGATGAATGTTAGTTGTTGTTACATTTGATATCTTATAAAGCACTATTGATTTACAAGAGTCTTCCTCTATTCAGATAGCAGGAACATGACAAGTGCTGGGAATAGACATTATTTCTTTTGGCCTCAATGCCTCTTTAGGAACCACTTCATTAGCATAAATTTTTGCCTATTCAGCAGAACCCTCCAGTGTTCCTAGAATCATATTATTATTTTCTTTTAGATAACAAATAGAAGAAGCTTCTACAACTCCATGAATTTTATAAATTTTTTCATGAATAAAGCTAGATTCATGTTATCAAGAAGGATTACCACTACAGAGAAAGTGTTTAACCATGTTCTTCTTTCTTGGATGATTTTTTTCTTCTTTTTCATAGGAGAACATGAATAATCATATCCAAAAAATAGGTATTGGAGATTTAAATGCCCTTTCTACCTCATCCTTCATTTCTTATTGGCCTTTAGATATTTCTCCCAATTCATGGGATGATCCAATAGCTCCAAGAGCAGTTCCACTAAGGCTATATCATGGTGATGGAACATCACTAGATATCCATTATCCAAATGCAAGTAAAGATGATGTCTCTTTTGAGTAACAATTCATTGACTAAATTCAAATTTCAAAGTAAAATAGAATGTGAGAAAAAGGAAACTTACATCTTCAGGATCCATGATATCTTGACATTCTACATCTAATGAAATATTATTCCCATTTGTGCTACCATGATCTGTCATTTCTTTCACCCAATTAGTGGTGGGAATTGATTAATCGATTGCGTATATGAGCATTTCCAACTATCGAATGTAATTTATCACTTCATCATGATTTTTTTTTAAATATAATATCAAAAAAATCACGTAGATCCTCTATTCCTAGAATACACAGCCCTTCACATAGATCTATCCACCCGGTTTTAGCATTACAATATAAAATTTTCAATTTTTGAACAACATCTATTTGTATATATTCAAATTACATTCCAAAGGGTTGGGAAGAGGATCCTATAGTCTTGGATTTATGTTTCTTCCCAATTCATGTAGTCACAGATGGGGGATAAGAAAATGTAACTCGTCACTCTTCAGAATGATGGTGACTAGATTTCATTGGTATAGCCTTATTAGGGATTGATGGGGTGGATCTCTTAACTATAAAAGGTGGATTATATCTTGAATGAGGTTTCTTTAGTGAATTTGGAGACTCGTCACCTCCACCCTCTAACTATTGTGACTCGGCCCCTAATGATGATGAATTACCTTCCAAATAAAGGGGATATATCATACTGACTATCTTTATCCCCACTCAGTGGGGGACATCATTGTTTAATTCCCCTTCAGGGTAAGATTCGTCTTAGTTTTTAGTATACCAAGTAGTCAACCTGCTTATTGCATCAATGGAAGGTAAATTAAATATTTTCCCAGTCTTCTCCATAGGTGTCAGCAACCTTAGTTGTCAGGAAACCATCAGATATTTCTCTAATCTGACATGAACAAGGGGGATACGGTAATGTTTTGCATATATTTGAATTGGAAGGAAAATCTATAAGTATAATAGGCCTCACATATGATTTCTCTATCAATCCTGGTGTCCAATACACCATCTCTGTAAGCTAACATGGATGCCCTTAGCTCAAAAATGGTCATCCCATCATCAAAAAATGACCACATATTTAGATTCCCATATGGGCAGAGTTGAAATTACTTATGCATACTAAACCTTCCCTTGATATCATAAGCATTCAGAGACAAAGGTAAAATACTTGAGAACGTCTAAACAGATGGTCACCTAGAACATCCAATGACATGAACCTCACTTTTCACTACATATGTTCTGAAATGAGTGGTGATCCACCCCCATTACACATAGAATGGTCCCACAATTCTAAAAGGAGACTTCCCTTGGTAAATATGTAGTAAGAGTTTATGAATATTTTCCAAAATAGGAGTGAAAAACACTACCATCCTTCTCTTGGCCAGTTTGGTCATGAAAAAAAAAAGATCTTGGCCTCACATCTCCTTTGGAATCTTGGCCTGGTAATAGATACGCAATGAGCCACATGTTCAGGAAACCATTCAAAAATGTCATTTCTGGAATTTTGGAATTGACTTCATATCCCCACATGTCAAACTCTCCTTTCTCTGATGTTGGCCAAAAGGTTTAAGGTGTACCTCTCTTATCGGCCTTTGGACAGCTGGTTGGATGAGTGAATGTGGGACCTTTTTTCTTCTTCTTTACTAGAATTATTTTCATCCGCTCTTCTAGATGAATATCCCTTATTTTTTGGGACTTCATGGTGGTTGAATTATTGATTTTATAAAATATTTTCACCAACTCACGAACCAATGCTTGTGTTTTGTTTGAGTCATTACAAGTCACCTTGTGGGGAATAAACACATCATATATATCTCCAAGGATTGGAGCTCCAGAAATTTTGTAGACATCCCACAATCTGATGCCTACTTCTCCATATTTCAGGTGGAATTGTTTAGTTTATAGGATCTATAGGCTAAGTATTTCCGTCACAAAATCTTCATTCATATACACATAGGTTTTCCCATACCATACATCCTCATAAATCCCAACACCTGTTATGTCATCAATAAATTATGCACACATCATTCACACCCAATATCCCCACATCCATGTAGGTTTTACACCCCCTCCTGGGTTAAAACACTAACTTTTCATCCAGCCTTTGGATTTATCTATCTGCAAATCTTGAAATATGGATGAATAACTATGTGGCTACAGCTCTGGTGTGTGTGCTTTCAAATATAGAGGACATGATCTATGATGTATGATATGAGCCTTATTTTTTGTCCCAAAATTAGTATATGATCCCCTAATAGATTCATTAGTATATGAGATGTTGGTATTGTCATAAACCAGGAAGGTGGAATGCAATTCTTTGGGTTTGGAATATTAACATCTTGCAGATGACCATAATTATACCAAGGAAAATAAATTCTCTGGGGAAAATTGAAGTGATATTTCTTCAAATATTTTTCCAAGTCTAGGAGTGTGGTGTCACAGAGTTCAAATTAGTCATGACCGACAATGTTTATCATTTCATCAATCCTTTAACTGACCAATCCATCAGTGATTCCAATTCATTTGGGATCCATTGAACCTGCAAAAGAGATAAAAAATCATCTTTAAAGTAAGTTCATTTTTTATTTTATTGACAAAATAATTGAGAATATTTGATAAAGAAATTAAGGCATGAAATTATAATGCTTTTAACATAATTATAAAACCGGCGCGCATGTATAGAGCCATAGTTGTAGCGCAGAATTAAAAACATACAGAATAATCGAAACTAAACAAAACCGTCTGAGTGAAAAGAACTTGTGCGCTGAGTGCAGGATTTTCAGAATTCATGACAATTTTTGTCGATGTGAAGCCTACATATCTATGTTATTCAAGTCACTTTTCACTCCATAATCCTTTGTGCTACCAACTTTCGTTCCCATTTACCTTGTGCATTGAAACATGTGCTCCACAATACCCTCTTTTTTCTTATTCATTACTCTACCTCAGTATAGGATCCTCTTTTCATTATTGATCTAATTCTGGGGGGGGTTGACACTATGATCCATCACATAGTATAGAAATTGTAAAAGGGAAGTACCATAGAGAAAATAGGAGAAAACACATAAAGAAAATCAAGATTTATAAAGGCCTCATCATTGGATCACCCTCATCAGACCCAAGAGTCGTCGGCGTGAAAGGTACTAGCACGCCCACACTCCATTCAACCAGTTTCCTATTTTTTCCTTTAAATAGACCTTTGGGGACTTCATTTTTATGGAATAATTTCTCTGAAGCCTAACTGCTGCTCTGGTCACCCAAGTGCTTCACCCAAGTCTTCTGAGACATTCAAGGTAGTTATTTAACTTCTAAAGTGGAGGAATTTAAGTAGGATCATATGACCTAATTACTTTTAGTGTTTTAAATCCATAACACATGTATGCCTAATGTATACAACCTCCCTAAATTAGAAACACTTGCATGCCACCTATTCCTCCCATAGGAACATGAGAACCCCACTTCTTGGAATACCTGTGAATATTCTTGAAGGCTTGATTGAGGTCTCACCCATGTATTAACATCCAGGTTGTTCATCACTCATGTGAATAATAGGTACCCCAAGACTACATGTGAACCCATACATGTTCACCAGTACCTACTTGGGCACCCCTCTTTGATTCACCTTCTCTCTTCAGTCTATAGGTCATAATGCCCTCTTCAAATCCATTCATGGAAATGCTTCTTCTTCATTGGATCCCTTTATTGAAAGGTATTCTATTGATACCATCAACAAAACCTCATTACATATAAAAACTTTGGTAAAGGAACATTATCATTTATTATATTAATTTTTTATATCTGTAGTCATATGTTTCCCACATTTTTTCAAAAAGGGGTTATGAATCATGACTGTCTGTGGGATTGTATATCTGCAGTCACATGGACCTTTCTTCTAGGAACTGTGTCATGTAGTTTTTGGTTGGGAGGATTGGGGATTGGGTTCTAACCTCACCTTCTCATCTCTAAGACACATAACCTCAGGTGTCTATAAGTGAAGATACAGTTCACACATTCTATTATATTCATGAAAATGAAAAGTCACCCTCCCATACCAATATCAATTTTATGGTAGCTATCCTGGTGTAAGCCCCTAACCCTTCATGTAGGAGGTTGAATTCTTTCTCCTCTCTACATACTTAACTTTAAATCATTCCCTACATTGTACCCCTATCCAATGTAAAGAGAACAGAGGGAAGGCTCGTTGCCTCTCCCTCATCTCAGGTCCACTCAACCTCATCCACCCTTGTCGTCATAGGCGCACCTTCTTCCACTAGTATAGGAGGAAAAGTGTGGGTGATTTTGTAGAATATTTGACATCCTATTATTTCTCACACTGAGCATCACTCATGTGGGTTTAGATATTTATCATGATCAAAACATTTGTACGATCTTTCTTGAACAATGAGAACTCTAATTTCCACTATAATTAAGATACGTAGGAAGCCTTCTTAGTCCCTGAGCTCATTGGATATACCCTTCATGAATCCAACCCTAATTCCCTTAATCTGGAAATTTTCATTAGGATTAATCCCCAAATTATCAAGGCATCCTTTTCATGAAGTAATTCCAAACTCATATCTCTGAAAGGACTGTAATCTTCTATGAGATTTATCAAACAACATGGAATTTGATGCCGAATAGAAATGGGATATGTAGGAAGCCTCATTGATGTTCAAATCCAATACATAAAACTAACCTTGTTCTCCATGGACCATATTCCCAATAGGATCTAATATAACATAGAAAAATTATATTCCCTCCATGTTCCTTTGGCTAGTTAGGCATAAGTCCCACAACAAACCCTAACTAAGCACATTTTTCTTAGAAGTCCTTACCACGTTACATTAAACTGTATGATTATGTCCTTATCACATGACCTTAAAAGGTATGATGTGTCCCATTAAGTGGCACCGCACTACAAGGGTTCTGATTCCATTCACAAGGATATATTGGAAGCCCATTTTATGGGTACGATCCCAATATCCAAACAAACCTTCGCCTCCCTGGATGATAATAAATTCAATATTGCCCCACTAAGTGGATTAAAATCCAGTATCATCATAAAGATGATAAGGAGAATCTCTAAATAGTATATGAGAGGATACCATTGATGGAGAACAACGAATACATATGGATATCTCCATTAATGAAGAACCTAAAATACATACGGATGATTCTACATTTCACACATGTTAATATGTGAAAAAATATTCAATGGGAAACTCATGTTATACTTGATTAATTAATAAGTATTCATGAATATATCATAAATTTATAAAGAGATTCCCAATGTAAACCATAATTCCCCCCAAATGGGTGTGATGAGTCTAACCTCCCATCCCCTCAACCAATGCATGTTCTTAATTTTTGTAAATTTCAAACATAACAAACACCTGCCTTTGGAAAGCTTGTCCCTTTTGGATAAATAGATGTTGGATGTTTCCAATTCCATAAATAAATCCAATGGAAACCACATGGATGAAGTGATTCTTAAACTAGAACTCATGTTCCATGGAACTTCGAAACATGTACACAATTAAATAGTTTGAGACATTATAGTATGGTGTATCATTCATAGAATTATCACATTATGTGATAACATATATGAATCAATCCAATAAAACTCAAACTTCATTCATGATCGGATACTTAATATTTGATTATAATTATGAGGATTTGGGATTTGTATATCAATAATTTAAATAATAAAAGATGAATGTGAAGATTTATTCATATGCTTCAAGAGTTGAAATAGCTTGAGTAATTTATAAAGAATCTCATAAATAAGGATAAGTGTTATGGTTCCTAAAGACCAATTTATATTCAATATATCCCATAGAAACGTGTGTTCAAGAAATATGAAACTCCTTAAATCCAATTCCCTCTACCACTCATTTTAACCCCCCATTAAATGGGGTTCTAGAAGATCAGGGTGTTGGGATAGGCCATTCCCAATAATCCAAAGATTCCCATGATCTATGGATGTATTAAAAGAGATGAGCTCATAAATTTCACCTAAGTGATCTATATTAGACTCTTGTGGAAAAGGAATATCATTGAGGTCAAATTAATTTCATTGTATTTTTATCTTATCATTCATTACGGATACATAGATAGACACTATACATAATTTAGTTTTGAGTGGTTCTTATGCTATTTTTTGGATGATATACATCCCTTTAAACCCTTCAGTAGTATCATGGTAGATCTATAAATGTTTTGTGTTAACATTGAAGAATGAAGAAAACTAAAAATGGTGTTTTCCTTTTTCAAAAACGTGGTTGAAGATAAAATAGCTATGTTGGTTCTTTATTTCATAATACCATAATGTGGTTGACCAAGAAATGTGTGCAGTATCATAAATTTTGTTAGACCACACCTTAGTGAAGGTGAAATGGAAATTCTAGAAAATGTCATAAAATTTCGAATTACAAAGCATTGTGTGGTGATTCTATATTACATGGTTAGTAATTCACCATTTCATGGTGTTGATATCCCCACATGGCATCGTTGGTTCCCTATGGTTCATTGAAAAAACCAAAATTTATAAAACCCGAGATATGGTAATCAATTAAAATGTGGTATAATGATTTTTTGGGGGTCAAACCCAGATGGAAAGCCCATATGTTAAATTAATTAGGAAAAAAATTAAATTGTTTAATTTGTTTTGAGAAAAAGGAAATAACAGTCGATTTATTGGGGTCTGAAGTCAAGATGGGAGGCAATCCAGGTTTAATAATATTCCAGTTCGTGTTCTAGGGATTCAATTGAGTATGGGTTTATTCCTGATTGGTGTCATAATTGGGTTGACAGGGTCCTTTCGCTTGGTATCCCACCCTATTGCTATGATCGAACCATTGGAATGGTCATCTACTAGATTCAATCACATGGATAGGTGACCAAATACCGTGTTTCAACATATCTGACTTAGATTTCATAATTTTCATACGAATGCTAAAATTATTAATTGATTCAACTAAAATAGAACTCTTTAAATCACGAGTAATGATCATGCGATTTGAAAAAATAAGGAGATTTGAATTGATAAATAGTGTTTTCAATAATCAAAAAACATGAATAATAAAATAGAATAATCCCTAAGCACACATCCTCTTACAAATCACACCATTAGGCACTATGGGACTGCTCACTCATGGGGGAGGTGAGAATCTTGGATACCCGAGGAAGAATAGTGGGAAAGTGGGACCTCAAATCGTCATTCCATCATTTAGAGGCCTTCCATTGGTGTTGTTTGGCATCCTCTACCTCAGAGTGTTTCGGAATAGAGTCTGGGGGTCTTATTTATTGGTGTTTTTCATCCGAAACCATGGCCTTTGTTGCCAAATTTTTTATATGTGTGTCAATGTCATCACGATGTTTACCTAGAGTACACACTGTCTACTTTAAAACCAATTTTTCCTCCACTACATTGATTCCACATATACTGCTTTGACTGGTTGACTTCTGTCAGGACGTGTACTACTAGTACATGACAAGTACTTGGATTTCACATTGTGTATGTCCATAAAGACTTTTCCATCACATATTGTTTCCCTTAAAATGTTCACCACATGCACTTGTTGTACATGATGTGTAGGAAAATTTTCTTCATTTTTCCAACTCTTCATCTGCAGAATCTGGTATTGTGACACTTCAATTATCTCATGGAATAATGTGTCATTTGGATCATATTCTTATACCTTTTCATTCATTTTTCACAAATCCGTTATTTCCGTACCCAAATAATAAAACAACTCAATTTGTTCCAAATATGGAAATTTTATTCAATAAATAAAAAAATCAACCCATTCAAACACATTAAAATATATTCATGAAATAAACTTATCATGTTTTCTACTAAATTAGGATACAAGAAATAAAATACAATACTTCCAATCTATTTTAGTGATTTTTATGTTCGGACTAAAATCTCTTGGCCAAGAAAAATGTCTAAGAAAAATAGCATGAAAAAAATATCCACATACTACTAAAACTATATGTGTAAAATTTTATGGACAGATTGAAATACCTTCTAAACTAACTTTTGTATTCCCTAGGTAATATTTATAACCATAGGGATGACCGCATAAAGTTGAGTTTTTTTAATATAATTTTATGAAATTATATTTTAGTTAAAATTCATAAAAATCTTCGTCAATGTAGACCCGAGGGGTGATTTAAATCAAACCAAAAATATTTTGGTGGATTTGATCTAGACTAAAAGTCTATTTACATAGTAAATAATTTGTAGAAATTTTAAAATTGTTAAATAATGAAAATATATATAGGTTTTTATATTTATTTGTGCATTTTTTTATAAATTTAAATATAATGTTTTATATTAAGTCCATATTTTAAAATTTATTTAAACCATTACACAAGTAATCTTTTAAGATTTCATCAATTGAATAAATAAAATAAAATCTAATATATTTAAATTTTTTTAAAAAAATACATAAAATATGTATTTTTTATTTTTTTTATATTAAATTTATTCATAAAATATATCATATTTGAAATATTGAGGATTTTATATTAAAACCATTTAAATGATAATAAGAAAAATTCATATCAGACAAAACTGAATTCTTTATGTTTATCCATTTATAAATTATAAAATTTTTATTATTTCATTATTTATTAATTGATCATAATTTTATATCTCATGATTAAATATAATTTTGGATTGGGTTCCCTAAATCCAACTAATTTTTACTTTATATTATCTATGTCTTCATAAACTTGAATATTAATAAATATTGTATCATGTATTAATTATTCTTTTAGATAAATTTAATGTGATAATGTTCTACAGTATCATATACATCTTCAATATTATAGGAGATCCTCGATATGTTGGGGACCATGAAATTCCATGATAATATTCACAAAAAAAATATGTCTTATAGTCATATAACATCACCTACTGTGACATAAAATATGTAGGAAATTTGGTATCAGTACTCATTAGAGAATTAGACATCATCTCTTAAATATAAAACATGGTAATATCTAATATAGGTGAATGGGAGAATTTATCCACCAATAATAATTATACATATTTACCTATCATTAGATATTCCACTATATGAATGTGTGTAAGGATCCGTAGATGTTATGATTTTTATTAATACATATAATTTGGTGGGTGCTTTGATGTATTTCTCCAACTTGTGGTAGAATATGTTCATGATAAATTTATCTGTGTTGGTTGTTTCATGAGAGATATAATATTAATTATTAATTCAAGGAATTATTTTTTAGCTTCCATATTTAAAGAAGATCATTTCTTGGCCCTATGATTGAAATGAAACTGTAAAATTAATTCTGTGGTCATGGTCAATAGATGAGTGCATTATAGGAAGTCAAAGAATGACATATCAAGAATATGGGTTGATTAAATGAGTTTGCATCCAAATTTATTATATCTTGAGGCAGAGGGATAATACTACATTGTGATAATTCGTATGTGGATTTCAATGTTTCAGAATAAAATTATTCTTTTATGAGTGTCTTTCCATGATTCTAAAAGCTAATATTAGCTACTAGGAAAACCACTCTAATGTCACTAAGGAAGAAAATTATAGGGTCCTGCACTAAATTTATCCTTTTATATCAGTAATGTTCTCTTAAAATTTAATGAATATAGTAAACATAATTAACCAAAATGGTAAATAATATTTTTTCCGAATTTATTAATTGCATATATTCAATCTCTATTTTATGTGAGTTGAAAATTTAATAAATTTTTATTTTCTAGAATGTAAATATAATTTTGTTTTATTTAACATTTTAATAATATTTATTATATGTTGTTTGTTAAATTTTAAGGAAGGCGCCATGATTAAGTAAGTTGTATGGTACTAGAAATGATATATAATGTATCATTTAAATATATATAAATTTATTTACTGATATTTATATTATATGTGATACATGAATGCGTCAAATAAAAAATAAGTATAACATTATTATTATTTGATGTGGGATTCACTAAGGACTGTGATATTTACTAAGGGCCTATGTGAAATTACCAATTCTATAACCTAGCTCTATTTATACCCAATTATATCATTTCTGTTTAAGTTAAGAATAATTTTCTTATGCACAACATTTTTCTATATTGAAATTTATCTAAATTAATAATTTTTATTTGGTTTTCTCTTAATATCAAGAGAAAATATTTCACCTTCCCTTTAAATACCCTAACCCTAGTAGTGAAAATCTAGTGGATACTTTCTTACATTAGCATAACATACATTACATTTCATTCCAAATGACTAAATAGCTTAATAGTGTCGGTAATGTAGATTCATACATGAAACTCAAAAAAAATCAAAACATAAAATACAATTTATTATTTTATTAGAAAAAATATTTTTAATATCTAGAATATACTTTCATATCAATCCAACTACTATTCTTGGCATCCTGGTGAAATGAATGAAAATAAGGTTGAGATCAAATTATCAATGAGGGTTATATACAACAGAACCAATCTTGAGTATATAAGAATAATCAATATATAAATGTAAATAACTTAAAAAATATTCCATTTAATCAATAACTTGAGAATGAAGAATAATATAGTAGGAATAGTTAATTATCAAATAATTCCTTCTAAATAATCACATGATCATAGAGATTATTCATGGAAATCATAACTAATAAAATAAAAATATTAGAATTAATATTGTGTTTCATAGTTAAATAATGAATAAGTCTAGACATAAAAAACATAATATCAAGTCCCTATTCCAATACGTATTATATAAATTTATAAGGCTTAAACTAAAAATCAAAATTAGTTTGTCTCATGAGACCTGATCATGTATCTACGGGCTTCAACAAACCTCTCCGAATCTAGGGCTTCTTGTTAAAGGAAATCCACCATTTTATTGGTTTTAATATCCTCCCTACTTCGGGTGATGTTGCATTGGAGTCTCCCATGAAGGAAACTCCCAGCGCTATGGTGACTCTAGCAAAGGAGGTCTCATGTGATTCGCGAAGCAACGTTCGTCGTTGTAGTCCATTGGTCACTGTGAACACGAATAGAAAGGCCGGAATTCCCTCTGCATCAAATCCTGCTATAGGATCCGTCACTCAATAGTTCGGTGTGGTCGGTACAGGGATATCGAGTTACTTGAAGGATTCAGATTTCATGCAGATGTCTTCTAGACAGGAAGGTTTTGATGTGACAAGGAAGAGGTCTTCTCTTGATTTTGGGATTAAAGAGTCCTTATGGGTTGCGCGGATAGAATCACATGTTTATCCTCTTCCTAGAGTCTGATCCTTTGTGCATGTGATAAAATATACACATTATGGGCCGTAGTTGGATGGGTCTTCACTAAAGGATTCACACTGAGGAAGAATTCACCGTAATGGTTTATCTGTGCATGTTGAGGCCAATCCTACAACGCGTTCTGAGAGATTTCAAATAGGAAAAAAACTCATTGATTGCGTGCATTGTCTTGCCCAAAGGTACAAAACCGTGGATGTTAGATGACTTATTCCACAGAACATTGATGTTGTGGGGGTTTTTCCAATTGGAAATGTGTTTCTCTTTTTCGTGGGTTTTTTCACTTCCTTTTCCTATCAGATGACTCGAAGCTTTGTGTGTGGAGTATTAGTTCACTATCTATGAAACCTAGTTGGATTCATTTACATGAATGGTCGTTAGATGTCAATGTCTCTCATGCAATAAATTATTTTTATCAGGTTTGGGTTCAACTTTATGGTCTTAAATGGGTCCTTTGGCTTCCCAAGATTCTACATGACTTTGGCATGGAAATTGGGACACCTATTCGTCTTGATAAGGAGACTGAGGATGTTCGATTTGGGAACATCGCTAGGATTTTGGTGGAGGATGATCTCAGCTCCACACTAATTGACAAGGTAACCCTATCTACTCTGTCTGATGACATTCAAATTGATTTTGAGTCTGAAAAAAAATCCCCTCTTCTTCTCTGAATGTATGGTATTTGGACACTCTATGGAGTTATGCCAAAAACAATTCTTGTGAGAAGTGTTGGATGCAAGGTCATCCTACCGCCATTTGTCGAAGAAATACAAATGTGAAATACTCAACTTTAATAAAACTTGATAATAAGGATTGTGACCCCCCCCCCTAAAGAACCGGCTTCTAGTGTGGTTGTTGGGTTTATTTTGGGGAAGCCTGATTCTCAACTCTCTCTTTTTAAAGGAAAAGAGTTTATGATTGATACTTCCCCTAAAAGGGATTATAACAGTCCTTATAATCTTCAAGATGATTTGGTTAAGGAGGTTACATTAATGGAGTAAATAATTACTATGCCTTCCTTGGTTGATGTCTCTAATCGAATTGATACATCGCAGCACGATGATTGTCACCATGAAATTCAAAAACTCTTTCAGTCTTCTGATGTTTCTGGGAAATGAGGGAATGTCTCTTATGATGAAAGGTGGAAACAACAGAACTCTAGCTATGGGAAACGTTCGGCCTACATTCTTCAACGATGTTGACTTAATTGGTGAGGCAAGGATGACTGATGGTGAAGATTTTACCTCTTTTCCACCAAAGAGGATACCTTGCAAGGTTTTTTCCCATCTTCCAAAGATCGAGTCAACTAGATCATCTTAAAAGGTTTCAAAAAAGATGGATGAAAATCTTCTAATGATGTTCAACTAGGAGAAGTCTCAATTCAAGTGAGAGTTTACTAGTGACTCTAATTATGGAAATGACATTTCATATTATGATTATACGTCATATTATGATTATTATTCTTTCGATTGAGGGAAATTATGTTTTCTTGACCCCTTTTGCCACTTTTATGTTCTTCTTTTGAATAATAATTGGTCAGAATCTTTTCTTCTAGCTGACCCTTTAAAAAAAATATATAATAATATCAATAATTCTTTTAATAAAACATATCCCTGGTGTATAAAAATTCAAATAAAGGGTTTTTGTTGTTAATAAATAGAAATAGCATAAAAATATCATGAAAATATTATTGAGTAAAATAAAAATTTCAATTTAGAATTCATGTTTAAAAAGTAAAAACATTAAGGATATTAGGTTAAAACATTCTTTGAAAAGAATCCTGGAAACTAGTAAATAAAATATCAAATCCTTAATTGGTCATGAATGTGGTCAATTCTATTCATTCTGTGTATGTAAAAGTAAATATTCTTTTCCTTTATTTATTAAAAAGTGATAAACTGCCTAATTCGTAAAATGATATGAACATTCCATTTAAAATACTTTTAAAAATGTAAAACATGGGAAAAAATTTCGTTATTAAAAATTTTTAGAATAGTACAAATATTTTATAAAATATTTTTAAGAAAAATATGACCATGTAAGGAAAAAGATTCCATAACCATGCTAAAAAAGTATATTTCCCATAAAAATATTATTTCAGTATATATAGTACATAAAGAGATGAAGATGAAAGGAAATATTTTAATTTCAAGGAACAACTATAGGGGAATAAAATATTCTTGTTTTAAGATAGAATGATAAAATAATTCCCCTCATTAGAGACTAAAATATAAACAATACTAAATAAGGATGACATTGTGAAATAAACTCATACCACATTGGTACTTTCCAATCAAAACCCTATGGATGAAATAATTTAAATTTAAACATTCAATACCATAAATAATTTTTAATACATGATATAACATTACAAATGGATTTATATACAAATTATGGAAATAAATAGGTTCATAACATCGAACTCATCTAAAATAATAATAATGAGATAAAGAACCAATAAAAATAACATATCATTGAAGTGATAGTTAATTAATGAAGTTATAATATGTGAAAAAATTTAAATAAAAAAAAAGGTGGATATATAAGATAACACAGTCCTAGATAATTTCACACATAATCATGGAATAACATTGTAAATTAATTAGAATTATAACCCAATGAATGGAAATTGACTTAATAAACTCCTTACCACTTAGTAACATTTCAGTAAAATATCATTGGATTAAATAATTCAAATTGAAACATAGAACACCATGAAGTATGTAGGATTCAATATGTGACATGAAAAAGTTTTAGTATATACACCATATAAAATAAATTATGTTCATAATAGTAAAATACTCATCAACGAAGGAACATTGAGGTTAAATCACATACCTACAGAGCGAATCCTCGTATACATTATTTATCTTCATGAATAATAAACATATGTTAATTATTTAATTTATAAATAATATTTTTCAAGTTTATTATTCCCTTTATTTTATTTATCACTATATTATATTTATTTACTTAGTTAATTAAGTTCATGTCGGACATTTTTATGATATTCAGTTCACAAGTCCAAAATGACTTTTGGAGGTTGACTATGGTGAATGATGTCATTGTTTCAAAATATCTTGAATAATAATAGTTAAATAATTATCATTTGTATATATCAATTATAAATTAATAACCAACCATGAATTATTTCTATGGAAAATGAAATATGATACAAGAACGGAGAGGGTATGTCATATATACGTATGAGTAATTTTTACATTTTTCAACAATCATGATGGTAATAAGGTAATTATTATTTTATCTTTCTTTAGTTATCATTATATCATATATATTTTATTAAATATTTAATAAAACATATGTATATCATCCATGTGATGCGGTGATGGAAAATTAATAACATCGCTTTATAGAGGTGGCAGTCCATATGTACATATGAACAACGTTATAATTTTATAATGGATGGAAGGGGATTATATTAGATGAAATATTACTTATTAATAAAGTTAAATATTTAATTAATATCATATATAATCCCTAAATCCATCCTCATAACCATCTATGAGAGGTGGTGATTGAAAACAAATTAAATCAGTTTTTTAGGTGATAGTCTTCCGTACACACGAACGATAGTTTCAATTCCCATTTGATGGAAGAAGAGATAGATGTAGAGTATACCATTAACATGAAAACATATTATTATATGGAATGTAAATTATTATTATTTATTCATTTTTGAATAATAGTTTAATGAGGAAAACATTAAATAAAATTAAAACATTTGGCTAAAATTTGTACATCTTTTTCAGACAACCTTCATTACTTTACACCTTATGGCCTCTAAGGATGATACTATGCCAAAAATAAGAACTATATAGTTCATTAAGGTATGTTAGTAAGTTAAATTTTTTCGAAATTTCTAAACCAATCATTATTTAAGTGTGAAGAAAAGTGTTAAGGGAGTTCCCTTTTATAATTATGTGAAGGGAATTCTTAGAATTTCATAAATTATTAAATTAATAAAAATTAATTTTCTGGTTAAAAGGATATAAATTTATATAATTATAATATTATATTATTAGAGTTTTAAATATTATAATATGATAATAATTGGGGAATTTTGGTGTATTTTTTCAACCCTTATCTTTTTGTTTTGACCCTTCATTGACAATTTGGTGATTTACATGATAACAAAGTGTTTTAATTTTTCGGCATAAAAAAAGATTATAAAGGTAAATTAGCCCATAAATCAACCATAGTTTATATTATCAACCATATCCCAATAACATGGATGAATATATTATTTCTAATAATTTTAAATCAATTAATAATATGTTAGTCATTATAAAATAACATTAATGTTACTTTTGGACCTACATATTTAATTTGACTTCACAAACAACATGATTGAAAAGAAATTAGAATATTATTATTTGAAACAAACCTAAAATGTTATATTTCCCTAATAAATTCATTTAGTATAATTAATCATTCAAATTGTATTACTTTTCATATTTTCATAATCATTTATTACATTTTTCTCTTAATAAATGAAATATTATGTCAGTACTATTTAAGAATTTAAGGTAATTATTTCATAAATAAAAATCAATAATAAATTACCATGATAAAAAAATTATCTAAAATAACTCTTTATAACTGGATATTCATTATTTTTATCTTATCATAAAATATTGTAGTTATTAAATGTATATAAAGGGTTATTTTTTTATATTTTACTTAAATATTGTAAAGGTCAAAATCAATAACATATGGCGCCATGTTTCCATTATTTCTAAATACTGATGGAAGTGGATGAAATCAAATCATAAAATAGGTTAAAGGTAGGTTTTACTATCATTTTTAGGTTCTTATCATAATATATTTAACCATAACTACTCGATTTGCATTTATCATGGTCATATTAATTTAATACAACATTAATATTATAATTGAAAAAAATTTACTATTAAACCATTTGAAAACAAAATGGAACTTTTTATATGCATGATATAAAAAATACATTTCTCAAAAAAAAGTAGTATTTTTCACTTTTCAATGGGAAATAAAACATTTTAAAAAAATACCACAGATTCACCGTACTATAATATTGATATGATGATTTCCAAAGTGAAATAATTTTAATTATATATAGTTGCTACATATTATATAATTTATTTATAATATTTTCTCTTAAAAATAACAATTTTTTTTGAAGTAAATGTATTTTTTATGAATAAAATGACATTGTTAAAAAATTGATATTTTTTACTAAAAATTAGTTAATAATTTTTTTTGATTAGTTCTTTTATATATATTTTATAATGATGTTAACTATATTTAAACCCATAAATTAAAAAGTTATGTTATAGTGGTAATATTTAAATAATAATTGTTTTTTGTTCTTTTAAGATTTTTGTTGTGTGTCTTATGCCCCAACGAACATTGTGCTATTTTAAAATATCGGGGTTCTAAATTTTCCCCCTTTAACAATTTTTCTCTCGCAATTTGAACTTGTTTCTGGTAACCAAGTGTTTGAAGTTTCGAAATAAATTTTTTGAAAATCCACATCATAAAAAAGGGTTAATAAAGAATCATCCCCAAAGAGGGAATGGGAAATATGATGGATGTCTATAATAACACATAATTAATATTCCAAATAGGATAACATTTGTGGAAATAGTTATATAGATATGGAGGAAAAATAAATGGTCTAATAATGATATAGAGTTATAAATATCACTGATAACAAAAATTTAAATGATCATGAGAAATTTAATGGCCAAAAACTATAAAATAAACGGGTATGAAAAAGACCATAAATTCATTTGAAATGAAGGTAATATGACCACTTTTTTTCAAGATCCTTTTCTTAGAGCTGAAGAATTATTTTACATCCAAGAATAATAACATAATAACATGTCATTATTAAAAATTTATAATTTCATCCTTTAATTAATTTCCAAAATAATTGAATATGTTTTCAAATAATTAGTATTCAAGATAAATTTGAAATGTGTAAAGAATTAAAAACAACATCTAATGGATCACATTATCCATAACAGAATAAAGTGTTCATCCACATGTATTTTGAAAAAATAATATGTCTAGAACTATAAAAACCTAAGTAATTACAAGATAAATTAATTTAATAACATCTTAATATTCTTTATTTAGATCTTTTAGAGTTATATTCATATTGAAAATATGAGGTAATATTTTATTGAAAAAGAAAACATCTATATTTTTAACCAAAGCTGGTTTCCATTTATTATTTGGTTTTATTTCAAATATTAATTTTAAAATTATATTATTGTAATTTTATAAAATTAAATTCATTTTTGAGATCATCATATCAAAATTTTCATTGGTTGAAATTATAGAATTTTTATAAAATGTTTTATTTTTCAATGAATACAGAAATATTTTGATTTTTATTGAAAATGATATTTTCTTTTTTAGTACATACAAATTAAAATTTTCCATTTCATTAGTTTTAAATATAATAGTATATATTTATTAAAAATAATCCAATAATTTATTTTTTAATTGATTTTTACAATGAAATTTTTTATAAAAGCATTTTTACACGAAAATGGAAGTTTTAAAAAAAACATTTTTCATCAGATTTTGTAGGATTAATTTTCAAATAAATTTGGTCACATTTTTCAATTGAATTTTGAAAAAATTGATTCTAAATTTTTATAAAGTAGTCCCAACATTTTTAAATATGTTCCTTTTATTTTCTTGTACAATGTAAAAAGTAACATTATAATTTTTTGTAACCACAGTAAAGGGTAAATCAGGTAATTAAGGTTAAAAATAAAATGAAAAAGGAAAACAAAATGACCATAAAACATACCTTAATTTAATTTTATGATTATCAATCATTCCTGACCATATAAAGGTATAATATATAGCATTTTTTCCATTTATCTATGATTTTGACCTTTATATTATTTTATATTATGAAATGTCAAAAATGTATTTCTCTTTGTTTTGTTATCTCTAAATTTTTGACATATAGATAAGTAGAGGATATTTTCAGTTATAAATATTCATTTTAATGATACATTACTTTTCATTGTGTTAATTTATTCTAATTTTTATGGATGAAATAATTGCCTTAAAATATTATGCAACACTAATGCATTAATTATTCGATTAATTGAAAAATAAATAAAAGATATTACAAATATTAAAATTAATATAATTTTAAATAATTATTTTGATCCAAGAATTTTTTGGATATATATATATATATATATTAATTAGGGATGTTTTAAGTAATATTCATTTAATTAATTTTTTTTATTAATGTTATTAATGTCAGTGTAAATGAATAGTTCTATAATTGAAATTAATGATATTTTATAATAAATATTTTTTTTTTGAATTATTTAAAACTCAAAAAATTCTGTGTTTTCTTGGTTATTAGGATATGATTTAAAATAACAACCTTGTTCCATTTAGGGGAATTCTTTCCTTTTATAGTAACTGTATTTACCACTTAATAGTAAACCAAATTGATATTGATATAACTCTCAAAAGTGTTAACATAGGGGTTAAAACAAAATTATATGAGTACAAATGTTATCTAAACATTTTAAAATTTTATTTAATGAGAGTATTTAGACTCGTACTAATCATATATTCGAATATTATCAATTTGAATCAATACTATGAAGAAAATTATTATATATTAATTTATTATTTTAATAAATTTTTGGAGTTCCCCTCCACTCTCTTATAAAAGGGAACCTTTTATTATCATTTAAACACACTTAAAACCCCTTTTATTCTGATAATTGTTAGGTCGGACAGGGCAATGGAAGATGGTATAGAGGGGGGGTGAATAGACTAGATTAAAAAAATTTAAATCAAATAAATTAATTATCAAAGGTAATTATTAAGATTAATTAGCAGCGGAAAAAGAAAATAACGCAAGGATGTTTTTTTAGTAGTTCAGTCCAAAGAGGACCTACTCAACTATTATACCTCTCTACTCAGCGAGAGATACCTGTGCACTAAAAATGATTTTTAAAGGGGAATCATAACCCAATTAAAAAATCCTTTTCTAGTGGAGGGATAACCACGACACTGACATTTGTGTGGGGAGTCACTACCCTTAGAACCTGACTTTAGATACTGGGAGTCACAACTAAAACAGTCTAAACTTTAGATACAGGGAGTCACAACCCTATAATCCTGACTTTATAATCTTGGAGTCACAACCCAAAGAAAAAGAATAAAAAATAATGCTTTTGTGTGAAAAATCATACACAAAAAAATAATGTTCATGTGAAAGAATTAAAGTAGTTTTACAGACTCAGAACCAGATGAAAGAGAAGATAAAAATTAAAACACAAGTACTAGTTCTTGAGGTTTAGATCAGCATGTCTCTTCAATGTAATTATAGTCACAGTAGGATTATTTCATTGATTGAGAGAACGAGTAGGTGGTGAAGCAGAGTGTCACAAGACGTTGCAAACGCTTAACAGATTCAAAGTTCACAGCCCTTTCCATTTGTATTGTGTCATTCTTTTTCTAGAAATAGGAAATGATATATATAGAGAATGAAAAATATATATAACAGGTGAAGCAGCTCCGCTTCCTTTAGATATTAAAAATTAATTGAGTCAAGATCTCCCATAAATACCTCCATGAAAATAGCATCACTTGGCTTCTTTATTCCCATAGAATAAATATCTAATAAAGGAATTATAAATATTTTGAATAAGTCTTCCAATAAAATCTATAGAACAATAAATACATTTAAAATGATTTAAATGAAGTCAAATCAGTTCTTGAAAACTAGAAGTAGAATTTGAAATTAAATTCAAAAATTTTAATTTAAAAAATCTTGAAACGTCCCAATTTATTTGTAAATGACGTTGAAGAATTTTATTAATTTCTCTCTCTAAATATAGCACCCAAAATATTAAAAAATCATTGATTACAATCCTTATATTTAATGATATTTTTTCACAAAAAAATAACTAAAAATTTTTATATATTTGAAGAAAATCAATTATTAAAAAATTTGCATGGAATGAACAGTATCTTTGGATTGAACAGTAATTTCGGAGTGAACAGTAACTTCGGAGTGAACAGTAACTTCGAAGTGAACAATAACTTTGAAGTGAACAGTAACTTCGGAGTGAACAAAATCGTAATGTAGGATATGAACAGTAACGTAGGGTATGAACAGTAATATAGGGTATGAATAGTAGTATAGGGTATGAACAGTACATAGGGTATGAACAGTAAACCATACTTTTGTAAGATAAACAATGAGCCATACATTTGGGAGATAAACAATGAACCATACTTTTTTGAGATAATCAATGAACCATAATTTTGTGAGATAAACAATGAAACATACTTTTTTAAGAAAAAAATGAATCATACTTTTGTAATAAAAAAATGAACCATACATTTGTAATAAAAAAATGAACCATACTTTTGTAATAAAAAATGAACCATACTTTTGTAAGATAAAAATGAACCATACTTTTGTAATAAAAAAATGAACCATTCTTTTGTATTAAAAAAATGAAGCATATTTTTGTAACAAAAAATGAACCATACTTTTGTAAGATAAAAATGAACCATACTTTTGTAATAAAAAAATGAACCATACTTTTGTTATAAAAAAATGAGCATACTTTCGTAAGAAAACTGGACAGAATGTTTTGAAAAAATTCGAAGAATTTTTAAGGGCACTTAATAGAAGATTCAGACTTCGGTCAAAACTAATGATTTTTAGAAAAACTTATTATCTTTCTAACAAAAAAACCAATTAAAATTGACATCTACAGTTGTTAAAATCATTAAAAAATCATATGCAAAACAATTCTGGAGAAACTGCAACAACCAAATAGCATATCTTAACTTCATGTAATTAAACGTCCATTCAAAAGATACGTTTAGACATTGATGTAAACTGATAAAATCAAGATAAACATTTTATCTTTACATAGAATCAGGTTTAATGTAAATCGAATAACCGTATAATTTTCAATAAAATAAATAGAGAAATGTTTTAAAAAAGTGAAATGAAGAGTTTCTAAAACCATAGTGGAAAATTCAATAAACTTTTTGGGAAATAGATAAGCATTTTCATACTTCCTAATTAACTAAAAAAGTATAGATAAATATCTTATCTTTCCAACGTGATAAGAATCAAAAAAAATACAAATAACATAAATTATGATATTATTAAAATACAGAGTAATTTTAATCCAACAAAATCACATGAAATAAAATTAAAGGAAATATGCACATGAAAAATCAGTCTCCTCGTGTTTTTTTTGACTACAAAACTAAAACAATTAATCCATAAATGAATTATTTAAAATGATTCAAACAAAATTATTTCTTCCCCCACCTTCCCTCCAAAACTTCTCCCAATTTTTGTAAATAAACAAAAAGTAAAAACATGATCCCCCTAAACAAATGCAACAAATAAAATTTAAAATTCCAACATACCAAGTGAAAATTTAATTTTCCCAAACTGAGCAGAGTCTAAAGGATTTGTAAAAATATCTGAAAGATGATTTTCAGAAGGAATAAATTATAAAACAATATCACCCTTATTCACATGAGCATGAATGAAATGAAAACTATGATCAATATGTTTGTTATAGAATGTTCTAAGTGGGTTTTGGAAATAGAAATTGTAGATATATTATCACAATAAATAGGTAGTTTATCAATAAAAACACCAAAATAAAATAATGTTTTCTTAATCCATAAACTTTGAGCACAACTTCTAGCAGTAGAGATATACTCATCTTCTGTAGTAGATAACGCAACAGATAATTTTTTCTTAGATGACCAAGATTTTAAACATTTTACCAAATAATGACACATACCTGATGTAGTTTTTCGGTAAATTCTACCGCCTCCAAAATCAGAATCAGAATAATATTTTAAATCAAAATAGTTATATTTTGGATAAAGTAAACCAGAATCAACAGTTCCTTGAACATAACTAATTATTCTTTTTACAGCTTTAATATGACTTTATTTTGGATCAGCGTGAAATCTAGCACAAAAACAGACACTAAAAATTATATCAGGTTTAGATGCAGTTAAATAAAGAAAGCTACCTATCATACCTCTATAAACTCTAAAATCAACTGATTTACCATATGCATCACTATCTAATTTACAATTAGTACCCATAGAAGTTTTCATGGATTTAGAGGAATCAAGACCAAATTGTTTATCTAAATATTTAGCATACTTAGATAGATTAAGTAAAATTCAAAAATTACTTTGAAAAATTTTAAGTCCAAGAAAGAACGTTAATTCTCCCATTAAACTCATTTCAAATTTAGAAGAAATCAATAATGAAAAATTATTACAAAGTATTTCACTAGATGATCCAAAAACAATTACATCAACATAGATATGAAGAATTAAAATATCATTTGAATATATTTTAATAAAAAGAGTGGGATCAACACTATATTTCGTAAAACCATATTTTAATAAAAATAATGAATGTCTTTCATACTAAGAATTAGGTGCTTGTTTGAGACCGTATAAAGCTTTAGAACATGGTTGGGAAAATTTTACTTTTCAAAACCATGGGGTTGAAAACATAAACATGTTTTGTAATAAAATCATTTAAGAAGGCACTTTTTACATCCATTTGATATAATTTAAAAACATGAAAACGTGCAAAAGCTAACAAAATTATAATTACATATAACCTAGAAATAGGTGAAAATGAATCTTCAAATTCTATACCTTTTTCTTGAGAGTATCCATGAGTAACAAGTCTGGCTATGTTTTTGACATTCTGTCCATTTCATCCAGCTTGTTTCTAAAGATCCACTTAGTTCCAATTACCTACTTATCTTTAGGAAATTCAACTAAAGTCCAAACATTATTTATAACAAAATGATTTAATTAATCATTCATAGAAACAATCTAGTTTTCATCTTTTAAATCATCATTAATATTAATAGGAACAAAATAAAAAATAAAAGTAGAATTGGCACAATAATTTAAAATAGAATTTCCAGTTTTGACACCAGAATCAACATTTCCAATTACATTTTCAATAGGATGATCTTTTTGAATCTTCCATGACCTTTGATCAAGTTTAGAAGGAGTATTATCCCACTCAATTAATTCATTATTATCTTGAGGAATATCTTCACCAAAATTAAAATCACTAAACTCATCATCAATAACATTAGAATCAGAATTTATTTTAACATTATTTTAATCAAACATAACATGAAAAGAGTCTTCAATAACCATAGTTCTTTTATTTTAAACTCTATAAGCTTTATTGTTATTAGAATAACCAAGAAAAATACCTTCATCACGTTTAGCATCAAATTTTTCTATATTATCCTTTGAATTTAAAATGAAAACTTTTCATCCAAAAACTCTAAAATAACCAACTGTAGGTTTTTAATTTCTGAATAATTCACAAGGAGTTTTCTTTAGAAAAGGTCTAGTAAGAGTTCTATTTTAAATATTACATACAGAAAAAATAGCATCAACCCAAAAATATCTAGGAAGATTATATTATCTTAACATAGTTCGAGCCATTTCAATAAGAGTTCTATGTTTCCATTCTACAACCCCATTTTGTTGTGGTGTTCTAGGAGTAGAGAAATTATAAAAATATCCATTATTTTCACAGAATGTTTCAAAATCTAAATTATTAAATTCACCTCCATTATCACTACGAATATAAATAATCATACAACCTTTTTCATTTTGAACTATTATAGATAAAGTAGTAAATTTAGATAAAGTATCATTTTATGAGATAGAAAATATACCCAAGTAAACCTAAAACAATCATCAATAATAACTAAAGTATATTTCTTTCCACCATGGATAGAAATTTGAGTTGGACTAAATAATTCAAGATTTACTAACTGTAAATGCTTAATAGTACTTATCTGATTGATAGGTCTAAAGGAAATTTTGTGTTGCTTCCCTTTCATCCAGGAGTAAAAAACATGAAGTTGTTATTTCTTCAAAGAAGAAAGCTATAAAACATTCTCATGATTTCAGAGCTTATGCAAGAATCTGAAATTAAAATGTCCTAAATGATGGTGCCAAAGGATGTTATCATTCTGTACAACATTCAAACACTTTACATTTTGAATAGTTCGTTTAGAAAAATCAATAGTATAAAATTTTCTTTTCGATTAGAAAAAAATAATATAGAATCATATTTAAAAACTGAACATTTATCATTTTGAAATTTAACTTACATTCTATCATCATATAATTTTGATACACAAATTAAATTATGTATTAAACTATCAACGTATAAAAAATTGGAAATAAATGTAGAATTTGAAATAACAACTTTACCAAAACCATTTACATTGCCTTTGGAATTGTCTCCAAAAGTAACATTGCCACCATCACATGTGTTGTATGAGGTAAAATTTGATGGGTTTTCGGTAATATGCCTAGAGAATCCACAATCCGTGTACCATATGTCGTTCTTAAGATATCCAAGTAATTTTTCCTACAAAAAGAAATTAATTGACAATTTTGGTACCCAAGCTAATTTGGGTCCAATAGGATTAGCAATAAAACTTTTAGGTACCCATACATAATTTAAACATGTATTGTAAGGTACTATCGATAATAAATATTTTTAAATATTAGTTTTTTAAAATACAAAAGATTTTTTAAATATAAGTGAGCAGTCATTGGAATAGTGACCATTCATGCCCCATTTAAAACAAGTAACAGTTGAAGTACCACTATTTTTAATTTTAATAAAACAGGTTTTATACATTTGAGGTAATATTTTATCATAACCAAAACAATATTTATTTTTATCAGTTTTAGTCAAAGACATCATCTCATGATATTTTTCATGACCTTGAATAAAAGAAGATAAATTTTGTTTAAGACATTCAACTTCTTTTTTTAATTTCTCATTCAAATCTTGAGCAGTTTTTAAATTATCATAAACATTTCAATGAGAAGTAGAGGTAGTGTTTGTTGACTTTTTATTTTCTCGAAAACTTAATTTATTTTCAGAAATAAGTTTTTCATTATCTTCATTATGTTTGTTATATTAATCTGCAGCTTGGAAAATATCTTTTCTTAATCATTCAATTTCATTATTTAATTAAAAATCATTGGGATTTTCAGATTCATATTCAGAATCAGAACATTTAGAATAATAACTAGAATTACAAACCATATCGAGTGATGCCATGAAACACAAGTTAGCAGATTCTTTGTTATTTCCAGATTTTTCACAAGAATCAGATTCTTCAGTACAACTCCAGCTGGTTGTCAATACCTTTTTATCCTACTTTTTGTATTTGTATTTATTCATTAATGTAGGCGAATCGGGTGTGATATGGCCTTTCTTCCTGCACTCATAACAAGTTACATCTGAAGCATTGTAATTTGTATCACCTTTCTTATCTCCCTTATATTTTTATTTTTGAGGATTTCTACTAAACTAGTTTTTGAAACCTTTTTTTCATTCTTTTGTAGACTCTAGTTACAATCTGAGCCATGTCTTCATTTTCAATATCATGTAGATTAGAATAAGAATAATTATTTGACATAACATTTATAGACTTAAAAGCTACACCTTTTATTTTTGTTTTCTTCTCATCAGCTATGTTCTTCAGTTCCAGTTCATATTAGAGTAGTGATCCAATCAATTCATCAAGTGTGTACTCTTGGAAGTTATTTCTTTCATAAATGGAAACCTTCTTTTCATTCCATTTCTTTGGTAATGCACGTAGGACTCTTTCAACATGTATATGATTTTCAAGAGATTCTCTATGTGAATTCATTCCATTCACAACGCTTGTGAATCTATGGAACATTTGGTTTACAGTTTCATATTCACCCATCTAGAAGTCTTGATACTCAGCATGAAGTATTCCAAGCTTGGTTTGGATCAATGTTTTAGAGACATGGTGAGTAACTTGAAAAATATACCAAATCTCATGAGCTTTATTGCATGCAGACACATTACTAAAAACACTTCTGTTAATAACACAATAGAAAATATTAACGACATTGTAATTTAATACTTATCTAGTAGAATCAATTCCTGTAAGAGTATCTGGATCAGTTTCAAGTAGTGTGTATTGCTTTGACATGAGAGACTAGGTCTCAATGATCAACTATTTGAGGTATGCCTCCTTTTGGGATCTCCAATATCCATAATCATTGCCATCAAAATGTAGTGTCGTTTGAGGACTCCAAGCATCATTCGGGGTCAATCCTGCCATCTTATAAGATCATTATCCTTAGACCGTGAGGTCTATGAATAGGTTAGTACAGTAAAATATAAAAGCAGAATCAAAAAATTTCTTGGATAAATTCCTTAAGTAATAACCAATGGTGCCGATATTTGGTGTAAAGAAATATAGAGATAGAGAAAATCTATTCTTAAGAAGTTTTCCCTCTGATACAAATTGTTAGGTCAGACAGGGTAATGGAAGATGGTCTAGAGGGGGGTTGAATATAACAGATTAAAAAATTTAAATCAAATAAATTAATTATCAAAGTTAATTATTAAGATTAATTAACAGTGGAAAAAGTAAATAACGCAAGGATGTTTTTATAGTAGTTCGGTCCAAAGTGGGCCTACTCGAATCTTATACCTCTCTACATGGCGAGAGATACGTGTGAACTAAAAACTATTTTTAAAGTGGAATCATAACCCAATTACAAAATCCTTTTCTAGTTGAGGGATAACCACGACATTGACTTTTGTGTGGAGAGTCACAACCCTTACAACTTGACATTAGATACTGGGAGTCACAACACAAAAATTCTTGACTTTTGATACATGGAGTCACAACCTTAGGATCCTGAATTTAGAATCTGGGAGTCACAAACCGAATAAAAATAATAGCAAATAATGCTTTTGTGTGCAAAAGCATAAACAAAGAAAAATAAAGTGTGTTTGAGAGAAGGGAAGTAGTGTTACAGACTCAGAACCAGATGAAAGAGAAGATAAAAATTAAAGCACAAGTACTGGTTATTGAGGTTTAGATTAGCATGTCTTGTCAATGTAGTTGTAGTCGAAGTAGGATTAATTCAGTGCTTGAGAGAATGAGCAAGTGGTAAAGAAGAGTGTCACAGGACATTGCAAATGCACAGCAGATTCAAAGTTCACTGCACTTTCTCTTTGTATTGTGTCGTTATTTTTACTGCAAAAGTGAATGATATATATATAGAGAATAAAAAAATATATAGAAGGTGCAGCAGCTCTGTTTCCTTTGGATATTCAAAATAAATTGAGTTAGGAGCTCCCATAAATATCTCCATGAAAATAGCAGCACCGTTGCATCTTTATTCTTGTAGAATAAATATCTAATAATGGAATTGAATATATTTTGAATAAGTCTTCCAATAAATTATCCAGAATAATAAATGCATTTAAAATAATTTAAAAGAAGTCAAATCAGTTCCTGAAAACTAGCAGCTGATTCGGAAATTAAATTCAAGCATTTGAATTTAAACAATCTTGAAACGTCCATATTAATTTGTAAAAGACACTGAAGAATTTTATTAATTTTTTACTCTAAATACATCACCAAAAATACTAAAAAATATTTTATTAAGATCCTTATATTTAATGATAATTATTCACAAAATATCGTTAAAAATTAATCTATATATTTGCAAAAAATCAATTTTTACAAAAATTGCACAGAATGAATAGTTACTTCTGAATGAACAGTAACTTTGGAGTGAATAGTACCTTCGGAGTAAACACTAACTTCAGAGTGAAAAAAATCATAACGTAGGGTATGAATAGTAACATAGGGTATGAATAGTAACGTGGGGTATCCACAATAACATAGGGTATGAACTATATCGTAAGGTATGAACAGTAACGTAGGTTATGAAGAGTAAACTGTACTTTTGTGAGATAAACAATGAACCAAAATTTTGTGAGATAAACAATAAACCATACTTTTGTGAGGTAAACAATGAAAAATACTTCTGTTAGATAAACAATGAACCATACTTTTGTGAGATAAAAAATGAACCATACTTTTATAAGAAAAAAAATGAACCATTATTTTCTAATAGAATATTGAACCATATTTTGTAATAAAAAAATGAACCACACTTTTTAAATAAAAAATTAACCATACTTTTATACGATAAAAATCTACCATACTTTTGTAATAAAAAAATGAACCATACTTTTGTACTAAAAAAATGAAACATAATTTAGTAATAAAAATGAACCATACTTTTGTATGATAAAAATGAACCATACTATTGTAATAAAAAAATGAACCATACTTTTGTAATAAAAAAATTAACTGTAATTCTGTAAGAAAACTAGACCGAAGGTTTTGACAAATTTTAATGAATTTTTAAGGGCTCTTAAAAGCAGATTCGGACATTGGTCAAAACTAATGATTTTTAGAAAAACTTATTATCCTTCCAAAAAATTAACCAATTAAAACTGATATCTAAAGTTCCTAAAATCATTAATAAATAGAAGTAAAACATTTCTGGAAAAACTGACACTACAAAACAGCATAGCTTACGTTCATGTAATTAAAAGTCCATTCAATAGATATTTTTAAACTTTGATGTAAATTAATAAAATCAAGATAAACATTTTATATTTCCATATAATCAAGTTTCGTGTAAATGAGATAACCGTAGAAGTTGCAGTAAAATAAATACAAATATGTTTTAAAAAAGTGAAATGTAGAGATTCTAAAACCATAGTAGAAAAGTCATCGAATTGTTTGTGATATATATAAGCATTTTCAAACTTCTTCATTAACTAAAAATGTATAGATAAATATCTTATCATTCCAATGTGATTAGAATCACAAAAATCCAAATAACGTAAATTAATATATAATCAAAATACAGAGGAAAGGGAATCAAACAAATCACATGAAATCAAATTAATCGAAATTTTCACATGAACAAACAATAATAATTTTAAAAATCCATTCCATATACCCCTAAACACATCTTGAATTTTTGGGATTGATCATAGAACCATATTATAGAATATTGTTTTGTAAACCTTAAGAGGTTTTCCAATGATTAGGTAGAGTTCATTAACAAGTGTTTTTGTTTTATTTCTTCTTCCACCTCCTTCATATATTCATTGAACAATGTTATATAACGAAATAATTATATCCAATAAAATTAGTTGTTATTATGTTATTTTAATGAAATATATAAATATCTATCCTGCACAAATGGGAGGGGAATCCATTGTTTGTATATAATTATGTATATAATGTTTATATATAATGTTAATGAAATATTTAAAAAAAATTAAAGATAATATGAAACCTATTTTATTTCCTTTTCATTAATTGAAAAATGATTATGTCGTCCTTACGGATGTATAGACTACCATCTTCACAAAGATAAGTCATTCATTTTTCATCACCACATTAGATAGATGATGTATATAAGTATACATAATAAAATAATATTTTATTTATGATATGATGATAATTTTTAATGATAAAATAATACTTACCTTCTATCTATAATTATCATTGAAAAATAGAAACGTAACTCTAGCATATGTGAGACATACCATCTCTACTATTGAAACATAATTTATTTTATATAAACATATTTCATGGAAGGTTTTAAAATTATAATTTATATATAAATATGATAATGATTTCATTATTATTATTATATAAATGATATAATGGTGACTACTTTTACCATATTCAACCTAACAAATTTATTTTTGGATATATGAGTTGAATATCATAAAACAATGAACACAAACATAATTTATTAGTTAATTGTATTTACAAATATAATAATTTAAAATAAGGTAATAATAATCATGAAAAATATTCTCAAGAAATTAAATAATTTACATAATTTTATTATTAAAGATGAAACAGAACCCACAAGAAAAGTTTCAATCGATGTAAGGGACCTTCTTTTAGAATTCACTTTTAATGTTTCCCTTATAAATCATTTTCTTATAGGTCCATATTTAAAAATTAAATTTATGGATTTTTTATATAAAAATAAATGATTTATAATGGAAATTTTATATCTCTTTTTACTTTTTTCAAAAAAAATGATTCTTTTGATATATTTTTTTATCATTCTTTATAAAAGAATGAGTGAATGTTTAATTTTAGAATATATGGTGACAATGAATTTTTTCACCACTATAACTATTATTTGATATTTGACATAATTTATAAGATTATATGTTTTATTCAAGGAAAAACCTCCTTCCTTTATTATGGGTATTTTTTTTTTGAAAATTGGTTTTTAAAAGTAAAGGGTATTTCATTATCTAAAAAAGTTTTACATTTGGGTTCAAAAGTTTCTTGAAGGGTTTCATGATAAAAAAGTGCTAGATTAAAAATGTTTATTAATAATATGTCCTTTAAACATTTTTTATTCTAATGGGTGAGCCTAATATGGCTTTTATGATGGGTTGACACCCATTATAGCTCTTGAGAAAATTTTTTGATCACCATTATAGCCCATGATATAATGGGTGTGCCCCTATTATAGCTCTTTAATGCATTGGGGTTTTAATATGTTCTTTTGAGAGTTTTTTTGGAAGTTAAATGTATGGTTATTCCAATTATAAGGGATCTTTTAGGATTCTATGAATATGATGTATCAAGGAACCAACAAGAAATTTCTATTCATTCTTATAATTTTTTAATAAAATCATTTACATTAAAAAGTAATATAAATATCATTTGTTTAAAAGCAAGGACTATAATGTTTTTGTGTAAAAATTTATGTTTTATTAAAAAAAGTGTATTTGTTTTCATTTTTTCGATGAATCCCTCATGCCTATGATTTTTTCTTTACTTTTTTAAAATGTTTTTTAGGAAAAACATTAGTCGTTAAAATTTTTTTCATTGAGATTAAACTTTAAAACCAAACTCCTTTTATGACCTCATTAATTTAAAATAGGCTAAAAGGTTTCTTAATTTTTCATTCTATGCCCCTTACTAGGCTTTTTGTACTCAAAATATTTATTTAAAATTTATTTCATGGGGTTAAAGGATGGATTAAGGAAAATAATAAGTCAATATTAAATTCATAATGCTTTTTCCTAAAAAAACATGTTTTTCGTTAAAAGTTAATTTTGTTGGAAATTTGATAATGAGTAAACGTTGTGAAATTTTAATATATTGGTTTTTAATGTATGATTTATAACCTAATTATCTAACACTATAAACCTAAAATATCTTTTTTAATGAAAAAAAATTATTTTTTGTCTAAATACATTAGAATATCTAATGTTTATTGTTGGGTTATATTTTTTATTTGATAAAATGTTTATAAAACATTAGATTTTAGGATAATGATAATAGTATACCATTGCAATATTTTACCTTATATATAAGTTTAATTTATAAAAAAATTTAATATTACCATGATTATTCATGTAAACAATAATTTTTTTAATGTTTTTCCATATTGTAAATAGGGAATCAATACTATGAAAGAACTAAGTGGAAAATATACTTCAAAATCAATATCACATAATGGATTGTGTTAGAACTGGGTATGTTTTCTAAAGTTATGGCTTAGTTAACACATGATATAAATGGTAGTGGTATCCATTTTAGAGTGTATCCAGATCTTCCGAAGAGGGATATAATGATATTAGAGAATTTTATAAGACAACATCCTCCAGATTTTAGTGGGACAAAAGTTCCTATGGTAGGTGGAGGATAGATCAATTCCTTTGAAAAGATTTTTGAAGTCATGGGGTGTTTAGAATGTTAAAAGGTAACCCTTACCATTAATCATATTGATGTTCAAGTTTATCATTGACAATATTTAGTTATGAATTCTAAATAGAAATAAAATCATGTTTCTATGGAATGAGACATAGATATAAATATTTTCCTTGGGAAATATTTCCATATTATTTTTTGACTCAATATGGAAAAACAATTCTTAAAAATTATCAAAAATATGAAGATTTTTTTAGTTATATTTAAAAACGATTATGTATGATTGTAATGTTATATACCATATTTTATTTTTAATCATTCTAGTAAGATTAATTGGTTTAACTCTATGTTAAAACCATGATATCAAAGGGAATTATATTTTCTTTAATTGAAAATTTATTAGAAACATTATCATTATGATTAGAAGGTGGAAATTTAGTTCTCTAATGATCAATTATTCCATGAAAACAAGAATAGGTAAATTTATTGTTAGAAAACATTGGAGAATAATATATTAAACAAATATATAGTTAATAAAATCTTGTTCACATATTGTGATAAGTATAATAAAATAAATCTTGAGGAGTTAGTTGTAAATTTGAGTAATTGTTACCATTGTTGAAGCATTGGACATTTGGTTTGTTACTATAAGTAAAATGATCAAATAAATATTTGGAATCCAATAGTAATATTATTTATTTGAAAATACTAAGGGTAATTATGATAATGTGTTTCTAAAGTTAATTACATATAATAGAAATAATAAATATTTGAAACATAATGGTGTATAAAAATCATTGTTTATTATTATCATTTTATATTGCACCATGAAATGATGTCATGACAGCTCTAGAGAGCACATTATTTTTCAAAAATAGATCATAGTTCAGTGCACCATTAGTTGAAGGTGAAGGATGAATAAATCATGAAGACTGTGTTTAGGACTAGATATCAGCATTATTAGTTTGTAGTTATTCCCTTTAGGTTGTCTAGGGCACCAAATGTATTTATGGAACTTATTAATAGAGTTTTCCATGAGTTCATCTATATGTTTTTGGTTGGTTTTTTTAATGATATAATGGTATATTCTAAAATTTACAAGGATCATGAAAATAAACAAATAATTGTTTTGAAACCCTTAATGTAATAAACTCTATATTGAAAGTTTATTAAATGTTAATTTTGGTTGCAAAATATGTCTTTCCATGCGAATATAGTTTCTAATGATGGAATAATGGTTGTCCATACTAAAATATTTTTTGATGAGGAATATAAAATACCTAAATATTTTACATATATTCATTGTATTCATGGTTTAAGAGGTTACTATAAAAGTTTTATTGAAAACCTTGCTCATTTTCCTAGCCCATAAACTAAGTTAACTCTAAAAGGAGTTAAATTCATCTAGAAAAAATAATGTGATGATGGTTTTCAAGAAATAAATTTTTTTTGGTGAATTCTCTAGTTTATCTCAAGCCCTCTAAAAAAAGATGAATTTTTCATTGACGGTGATGCTTCGTTGAAGGGACATAGATTTTTCTGATGTAGAATGATTAGATAAATTTTTATGCTTCACATCAACTAGAACCTCATGATTCAAATTAGCCAACACATGATCTAGAATTAAATACTATGTTTTTTCTTTATTAATTTTTAGGAAACATTTATATAGAGTAAATTGTAAAATATATATCAATAATAATTGTTTTATGTCTATATTAACTCTGAATGAGTTGAACATGGAGTAGAGAAGATGGTTAAAACTGTATAAGGGTTATGACTACATGATTCATTACAATCCTATAAATTAAAACAAAGTAGCTAATGCTTTGATTTGAAAATATCATGCATCATTAACTATGTTATGTTTGGAAAAAAACCATTTGTTCACAACTTAATGAATTTTATCCAAGAAACTATGCATGCAAGGATACCCTTTATTTTTTAGGTTTCTATACAATCATATCTATCATAAATAATTAAGAAATATTCAAAGTAAGACTATGAGTTATAGTAAAAGTTACAATTATTTAATAAGGGTGATGTTTCTAAATTTAATATTCACAATCCATGTGTTTTTATATTTTGTAATATATTATGTGTTCCGGGTGATTCTCAGTTTAAGAGTGAATTGTTGAGTGAAGCTCATAGTTCCATTTTTTTAATTCATTATAGTATCACTAAGATGTATTGATTACTTATAGAGTATTACTGGTTGGATGAAATGATAAGATATATTTTTTAATGTACCAGGAAATGTTTGAATTTTAAAGTGGTTAAATATGTAAAATAATTTACAAAGGGGATGCTTCATCCATTTCCAATGCTAGAGTGAAAATGGGAAAATACATCCATTTATTTCATGTTGGTATTTCCAAACACATTTGGTTGTAATAATGAAATTTGGGTTATTATTGATTGATTAACTAATTCAATTCATTTTTTCCTATTTGAGATATTTTGTCATTGGATCTTCTTTTTCGATTATATCTCAATGATATAGTAAAATTACATGGAGTTCCTCAATTTATTATATCTAATCATGATCGTACATCCAGTTCTAATTATTTTAATGGTCTTCAGAATTCATTGGTCACAGAATTATATTTTTTTACATATTTTTATCCATATTGGATATTCAGAGTATTTTTTTAAGACCTTGTAATACATGGATTGAGATTTTTCATAGTATTTCCAATGAATTTGGGATCAAAACCATTCATTAGCAAAGCTTTATTATAATATCTGTTTCCATTCCAATATATAGAAGACAAAATTTGAGGCATTATATAAAAATCTATGTTAGACTCTAACTTTTTTTGATGAAGTAAAAGAGAGTAACTTTATGGAACTATAGTTAGTTAAGGAAATAGTTGATACATTAAGGATGATTCAGAAATATGTGAGGATAGGATAGAGTAGTTAGAAAAATAATGTATGTAATCATAGGGAATGTTTTTTTGAGGATGGGGATATAATTACTCGTTATTAACATACATAGACATTACATCATTTTTGTGGAATACTTAATACATTATACAAAACGACACCCATAGAACATATTATTTTAGTGCATTTTGAAACATAAAAATATAAATATAGGTACATAATTGAGTTACATTATCTCCTAAAAGGTTCTTCGTGACTATAACTCTTCTTAGACACATCATAAATAATACATATATTCATGAAATAGGGAAATGAAACATAAAAATGGGTGATCTCTGATTCTCAGTAATGGTAAACAAGGTAGATATGTTAGAATAATCATGAGCATAAGGGAATGAAAATGTGATCATAACCTTATAAGATCATACCATTCATAACAAAGATCATAAGCATGAATCATTTAATAAAGACTATAAGTTCATAAGACATGGATCATAATGGAATAAAGAGAATAATCAATGAATGCATCACATAGGAATAAGTCATTGAATTTTGGAAAATATCTAATCATATGAAATGATTCCCAAACGGGTCAAGGATTAATTCAAAGGTCGTCTTATTGGAATTATCTAACTCCAAAGACATTTAGGTAGTCATGTTTCCCTATAATTATTATATTAGTATTCAAGGTTCCCTCAAAATACCATTTTAGCGGACGTTGTCCTTTATTAAACCAATTTTACTCCCCATTTATTTCATCACTATCTCCTAAGATATAAATTTTTACCCAATTCATTGGTGGGATATATAGGTCACACCCATATAGTAATGAAATAATACATATATGTGCCACAATATCATAAAAATGCCTCATATAATAACCCATGGAATGAAATGGGTATCATAAACATGTCATCATATCATAACCTATGGAAAAGTGATAGGTTTCAAAATCATCTCATCAAAACATAACCCATTAAAAGAAGTGCTTTTAATAAGCATATAACTTGTGGAAAAGAAATGGGTTTCAGAAACATAATATCATGAAAACATAAACCAATTAGATAATGAATATTAATGTTTCCCTTGGATCATGTCCCTAGAAAGTCAAAAGTAACACCAAAGGATTTCTTCATAGATGAAAAATTAAATTTTAAAGAACATTTAAAACATTTCTTTGGGAAAATATCTCTTTCTCGTTGAAAAATAAAAATTTCACACATAAAACATTTTGAAAATATTTTTTTTTTGAAAAAGATATGAGAAATTATAATCAAATATTATAAAATAATTTTATTCATTTTTCATTGAAAATATTCCTAAAATTCCATTAAACAAATTAAATACATTTTATAAAACATGTATTTTGAAGAAAGAATATTTATAACTGATGAGAGAAATGAAATCTAATTTTCTCAAAACATTTTCTTAATATTATTTAGTAACAATGAGAGGAAAAATGGTACCATTACATGATTATATCAGGAATAATCATAGGTTAATAAAATTATATATAATTTTGAGGTATGTATTACAATATTTCATCAATGGAAGCATAATCATAAATAATCATGATAAACGATGAGATTTGAGCAATAAAATTTACCACTTTTGTAACATTGAATCAAAATCCCCATGAAATAATAAAATTAAATAAAGATTAAAATATAATTAAAATAATTATATTCATAATATAACATGCAAATGTCAGTATATACACCACGTAAAATATTATAGGTGCATAACAAATCATGCATCTCAAAGAAGGAAAATTGTGACAAAATTTCCCTACTGATTTGGTAACATTTGAACCCTAAAACCCCTTCTAATAGTTATCATAATTGGATATTTAAATACTTAATAATTTAATTATAAATGTTATATAATTCATTCCTATGTAGTATATACACCCTAGAAAATAAATGAGTGGTGAATAAGGTATAAGTCTTGCAGAAATAAAAGTGAGACTAGACATTCCTTAACATTATGTCCTAACACTCATTTTACTTGTTAAAACCATCGATATGATAAATTTATTTTTATTATACATCTATTAAATAAATATATTAATTTATATCATTTGATATATTATTTACTTATGACCTTATATTACCTGTTTTTTGACAATTCCATTTTAAAGTTATGTTTCATGTAATAACCACATTGTTTTTCATAC
The DNA here is from genome assembly GCA_963277665.1 of Viscum album. NCBI lineage: Eukaryota > Viridiplantae > Streptophyta > Magnoliopsida > Santalales > Viscaceae > Viscum > Viscum album. Next base: position 1,489,643,823 of record OY728129.1, read on the forward strand.
TTGTTTTCACTTGTTATTCTTGTTTGTATTAATTGTATCATGAATTTGTTATTTACATAATGATAAAAATCACATAAATTTCATATCTATTCATAATAAATTTACTTATAATAATCTATAAAATATAGAAATCAAAAATAATAGACATTGTTTATTGAGGCGGTAGGTCGTATGTATGCATAAACATTATTTCCATTTTCTTTTCATATTGGAAGAAATAAAGTAAATGAAACACATATATATATAATATAATTACATTGGAATTATTATTTCTTATATATCATATACTTTCCCTAAACCCATCATTAAAACAATCCATGTAAAGTGTGAATGAATCACATCGCTCTGAGGACATCCCATGTAATTCATGAATGTTAGAATTATATAATAAATAAATATATATATATATATATATTAAATATCATATATATCAAATAAAAATATAAATTGCATCATTATTACCAACCTTTAAAGGTGAAAATGTAAGAACAAATGACATTGGTTCATGAGGCATTAGTACATTGTACACAAGAACAATGATTGTGTATCCTATTTAATGGATGTGTGTGAAAGTGTAGGTCATACCCTTAAAATAATAACATATAAATACATTATGTATAAATATGTTATTAAATAATCATTTAATAATAATTTAGGGTTTGTATAAATAAATAAAAAAAAGTTCATATTTTTGGATATTAACAATTCTTTAGGTAACCCCTTTTGGTTTTCACCAAACGAATTCCTTAGTTGTATTTCTGTAAAAAGAGAGGATTTTAGAAAAAATTCGAAGAAGTGTTTTATTATATTTGTTCTTGGTTTGACCGAGAAAAATTTCTTGATGGGTGTGAATAAGTGAGGGGGTGAGTGTCCTTTTTATAGTAGAGAAGGAGTTGTATTCTTGAAAATATAGAAAGGTAAACACTATTGAGAGGTATCCCAAAAATCATGTGCCTCCAATAATTGAACTTTTAAAAAATGTTACTTGGGTGAAATATATCAATAAAATGGATTTTTGACATTTTTCTAATTTATTTTTCCCTTAAATTAATGTTTTTTTTTAAAGGTTGAGGCGCAATCCTCTATTATTAAATAAAAAAGTCATACAGTAGAGATAAAGGAGGAGCAAAACAGCAAAGCAGAAACAGAAAAAAATTCAACAGCGCACTCGAGATCGAGTGTTCATACCATGAATAGATGCTGGAGCACCCGTTTTACTTGGTTGTCTCCCCCTTTTCCCAGTCTTTGCCTGTATCCAGGGACCGCCACCATCATCCGGGACCTCAGACATTAATTCCGTGTTCACCGACATAGCTTCATCCCGAACTTCAATCGGTTTCCTGTCATCATCACTACTAGAAGATTCAAGTAATTCAAACGAGTTATAGGTACTCACTTGCTTTGAAACCTTCAGAATTTGAGATTGAGGGGTGCCACAGCTTGGCGAAGTCTGGGTTCTGCCCTCCAGACTAGAAATATGCAGGGCAGGGGGGTCCTGGATAGATTCCTTCCGAGAATCTGTCTGGTTATACTGCCCAGTTGGACCTTAAATTAATGTTTAACTACTAAGTAAACTCGTGTTTATCTTAATCGTTGAAATTAATCTTAATTAATTACCCTAAATAGTTGGGTAAAAAATTAAGATTAACATATTAGAAATTAGAAATTATAATTATTACAAATATAGAATCCATATTTCCAAATTATAATCATAGAAATGGAATAAATTAATTTAATATTACTCTAGTAGACGTGTCGTGAAAGAGGGGTTTAAAAGAAAAAATGTTTAAAAGGTTGAAATGTTTTTTAATCTAATTTCAATGTAAAATTGGTTAAAATTGCATAAATTGGATAAATGGATGTAAAATTTTACTGATTATTCTTTAAAACCATTTTAAAAAATAATTTATCTACATTAATAAATTAGAAGAAAAATTTAATTTATAATTCAAATTAAATATTTTTCAATATCATCCAAAAAATGAAATATTTAGAAAAAATCAAACAAATCATTCAAAGATAATTATGACATTATGAATTAAAATTTTAAGTTTTTATAATCAAATTAAATTGGTAAATGTGTCAAAATTTATATTTATTATTGTTCAATGAAGGATATAAAAAAGTTGTTATTTACAGAAAAATTATTTTTCAAAACTTATATACCTTTCTAAAAATTATATATTTAATTTCAAATATCTTTTTTATGTGAAATCATTATAAACAAAATTTAAACATTAGTTATTAATATTCATATAACTATGTTTAATATCTATTTTATAACTATCTTGTTTGAGATAATTATAATAATAAAGTGTTGTTTCGTTGAAATGTAGTGTTACATGTAATGAAAGATAAGCTGATATTGTGTGTAATGAAATATTAACTTGATGTAGCATATAAATAAAATATGACATGGTGTTTAATGAATCACAAAATATCAAATAAATTTAATTTATTTCTAAAAAAAATTTATAAATAATTGTGGTGTTGCATTCGACCCCCCTTAAATTGAATTTCACCCTCAAAATTAATCATTATGATAGAAAAAATGAGGATACATATAACACATCGTATCCTCATGTTATCAATTAGTTCACTCTAATTGGTGATTTCTCCTCAAATGTTTGACCAGGTTAGTGTTCGTGTTTCACAAAACTTTCTCTCTATGATAAAAACATTCAACTCTTTGTTTCACATAAGAAAGATATTGCTTTAGCGGACTGACCTCTATGTTCAGTACATGTGAGGGGTCAAGTATATAATCACTCAGGATAGATACATGTAACACATCATGGACTTGAGATAGATTTGGTGTATTTTCCTAGATAGTTTTTAAAATCATGATAGTATCAAGAATTTCAAAATGGATATTATTCCCATGTCTCAATTTTCCTTTCCTCTTTAATATCAAAACCTACTTCTATGTAGTAGTATATAGAAACACCTTATCAATGAATTAAAATTATAGTTCATTTGATGATTATAAGTATAAATTTTTTTCAAACTACGAGATGCCTTGATATGTTGTTGAATGGATCTAACCTTCTCTTTCATTTCCTTTGTGATCTCTTATCCAAATATCTTTCTTTCTTCTACTTCATTCCTGAATGTTGCAACTCCGCATTTTATCCATAGAGGGATTCATAGGGATCCATCTGAATTATTGAATGAAAAATATTTATATAAGAAAATTCAACTAGTGGAATGTGTTGATTCCAACCACCTCTACATAAAAACATGAAATTAATAGTTCTAGAATTGGCCGTTATCAATGCCTGAAAACTGCTGAAAATGTGAGCAACATTAAAATACAGTGACATTTATCAGCACAGGAAAATAACTGATAAAGGGGAAATTTATCAGTACTAATAAATGTTCTGATAAAAGGGACCTTTATCACGACTTATAAAAGTAGTGATAAAGGTACAATTTTTCCGCTCTTTTATTTAGCACTGGTAAACTAATCATTTATGAGTGATTTTATAAGCACTGCTAAAAGAATTTTTATCTATGTTGTAGAATCATGGATAATGTATACCTTTATCACATCTTTTATAAGCACTCATAATTGTGTCTATAATAAACATTTTTAAAAGAACTGATAAATTCCTTCTTTATCAGCACTATTAAAATCATTGATAAAGGGTGATACTATAGTTTGTTGTGCATTACAGTAAAACACCAATACATTGTGTCGTAACAACACATCCTAGCTTCTGGAGTATTAGAAACACACCAAAATCATACCATAAACACACCATATATGAATAAAAACATGTCGCAATACATAATTTAAATGAAATTAAATTTACAACCAAAGTCCCAGAAAAAATAGTTTAGTATAAAAAGTTCAAAAAATTGTTTATACAATTACATAAATACAAATTATTACATACATTAAAAAATATTGAATCTCAATGATAACATAATTTCCATTGACTTTATTTTTATAACTGACAACACTGCTTGAGTAGCATCAAAAAAACCACATCAACTAAAAATAATAATCCCCATGTATATGAAAAAAAATATATTGAGTAATACTAAAAATAAATAAATTCAACATAAATATTATATAATACATTAATTATATGGAATATTGTTTTACTATAAAAATATTAATATTACCTTTAAAATTGAGCAGTGGCAGAGGCATTTCCCTTCCTACAAAGGAAATGGAGAGAACATATATGTAAGTGATAAATGAAACATTATGGTCGTGAAAAGGTTCTGAGGGAGAAGAAGCATGAAAGTTGAACAGAGCACCCCAAATCGAAAAAAATAATCCACCTATATATGAAAACAATTTTTACATGATTAATACTAAAAAGAAATTAATTAAACATAAATATTAAATATTGTATTAATTCTAGGGACAATTATTTTACTATAAAAACAGAAAGATTGACTATGTGATTGTGCGAAAAAAAGCATAATGTTTATTCTTACAAAGGAAAGAAATATTGATAGAAATATTCTATAATAAATGAACACTACATGGAATAATTAAAATTGAATCAATGTTTCATTATAAAATTTTTCAGTAAAATAGAGAAAGTGTATTGTAACATTACATTTTCATCTTACCAAAGAGTTTATTTGGTCCAGATATATGCTAATAAAAAAACTAATGATTCTTTGTACACATCACTATAATTGGATAACTACTGATCAACATAACATTTTTCTTGAACTTTCATCCCCTCGTCCACATGATATTCTTTTCCCACACACACTTGCCCCCATCTCTATCATATCACCACTCAACATTATCTTTTCCTTCTCTTCTTGCACCCATTTAATACATGTAAAGATGAATGATGAATTTAGCTTTGTGAATATAGTAAATGGGTGGATTAAGAGAATGGAATGTTAATGATGAATGGGGATATGATATAGATGGTGGCGAGTGTGTGTGAGATGAGAGCAACACAGGGAAAATTGGAAATAAGTCTATGTCAGATGCTATAATAAGAGGTAGTTAACCAATATAAGTGAAGTGAATAGATAATCCTTTGTTTTGTCATTAAATTTATAAGTGGTAAACATTCAATCCATGTTTTTGATTCAATGATCAATTGAGCCAAATAGACATCAATATTATTACAACACACCACATCAGAAGAAATAGTCGTAAAAGTGATAAAAATAAGGAATATAAATAAACCCAAAAACAGGGTACAAAGTGTTATTTCCAAAAAAAATAGACATTTGTAAACAAGAACGAAATAAATTGGAGAACTAATTTAAGAAAGGATAACCATTTAAAGGTTTACATTCAAAAAAACCAATACCATTTTAATTACAAAAGGATAATTTCATAAAACTTTTTATAATGAATGATGAACGTACAACGGCCACAAAAAAATGAGAAAACTTCAAATATATTCACCCCAAAAAGGGTGACAACAAATAAGTCAATTTGTTTATTCTTATTTCACAACAACTCAACCAAAAATGAATCTTCCAACAACTTTTCAAAATGGAGATCCTTGGAGAAGAGGAATCCCTCCTTGATCTCTAGATGAAGACCCCCAATGGAAAGAGAATCATACAACAGATCCTACAACACCACATCCAAAAAAATGTAACAATTTATTTGAAGAGTTCAATATAAGAATTCATCAACTACGGACCTTTTTGGACACTCATGATCTCTTCCCTTTTCATCATCTTCACCTCCATAGGTATAAACAATCAGACAAAGATGGACATAAAATATTCCCACTTCATCCCAACCTCCATCATCGGTGAGGGAAGAAAACTCGCATTCATCCAAAGTTATACCCCCAAGCAGACCCAAAATAGTATGAAACCCTATCTTCTTTGGGAGTTCAAAACACTCTGATGACATGATCAACAACCTCATTCCACATCACTACCTTTAACAAACCTCAATTGCCACCAAAGATGGGCATCAACTGAGGAGAACTAGAAATAGGTTGAGACCCACTAGAAACGTTAGGGACCATTATAAGTGGAATATTATGAATAACACAAAAATAAAAAAACATGTTCTTAATCAATATGAAGCACAACCGAGCGGAATATCTTGAGCCAAAACAACTGTCTCACAAGCCAAATTTCAGATCAATACAAGAATTCTCTCTTCAAAACAAACTATTTCATTTTCATTTTCAATCCAACTTCTTCTAAGGCCACTTTTAACAATATAATAACACATTTTTTTGAATAAAATCCAATTCTGGAAATAATGTTTCCACTTTACAAAAGCCATTTCAGAAAACCGTCCCAAGATGATCCAGAAAATAGATCATGCACATAAGAAAAAATGGATGAGGAACAATTCCAACCCCAAACTAAGAAAATATTTTTCATGAAATAATTTTCATAGTGGTCATAAGTCATCTCTCATCATGCTTCGATGATGTTAAAAGTCACAAATTCATCCTAAAACAATGATATTAAACTATATAGTGTCTCTTATCTTGTTTTCATGATGTTAAACTACACAAATTCACCTTGGCCGAAAGTCATTAAACTGAAAAATATATCTAATCCTAGTTATAAGATGTTAAACTACACAAATTCATTCTATAAGAAATAATTTAAACCTTACAACATTTCTCATCTTTGTTGCATGACATCAAAAAACACAAATTCATCCTGGCAGTAGGAATTTAAATTGAAGGGAGTCTCTCATCCCATTTGTATGAAGTTAATATATAGATATTCACCATTTTAATAATCCATTAAAATGAACAATAGAGTCTCTACAGTAGTGGTGAGGTGATGAGATGTAGAGTTCATCAAGGTTATGAACAATGAAAAAATGAAAAACACAGAAGAAAAAAGAACAAACAATGATATAGGAAAAGTATAAAATAACCTAACTCAGATTCTATCCTTGGTTCGACCAATGGATTATAGTGGATTCTTATCGATAGTAGAGGAGGTTCATGATATCTTTATAATCATGATGATTGAATAGCGGTTAGGGTCCTTTTACATAGATCGAGAACACTTTTAATAGTGATTTTAGAAAAGCACTGATAAAGATCCCTATTATCAGTATTATGTTGATAAGAACTAATAAGATAGATCTTTATTAGTGCTAAAAAGAACTAATATAAAAAATCTTTTTCAGCACTCATAAAAATACTTTTTAACATTGCTTTTTAGCACTGATAAACAACGATCATTATGAGCGTTAAAATTTTAGTGCTGATAAAGGATTTATATAAATAAATTTATTATAATTTTGTATTTATTAAATGTATAAAATTATTTATTTATAATTATATAAATACCTATTTTAAAAATAAGTAATATTTATTTATAATAATAATAAATATATATATATATATTAAATATATCATTATAAATATATTTATTTACAAATATTTATTAAAACATTTATTTTTAACACTATTAGGGGATATATAATCTTAAATACATACATTTTATAAATGAGTGAAATTGAATTAATCAACATTAGTACACTTTAAAAATATTGATAAAATGAATAATTTTTATTAATTAAATATAAATTATTAAAAAAATATGCATATATATATATATTGAAGTAATGATGAATACATATTAAAAATACTAAAACATTATGAATAAATATATATATAATTAAATAATATAAAATGATAAAATTCAAAAATAAAATAAAAATAACAAAAATTAAAAATGAATTATCTAACATTAATAGTATTAAAAATAAATAAATAAAATTGACAAATTAAAAAATAGTCTATTAAATTTATCATGTTAATAATGAAATTCTAAAATATACTAAAATTTGAATAAATTACATAAATATTAGGTGTATGCATTTCTATATATTTCCTAAATATATTTTTGTGTGAGTTTGCATAAAAACTACATTAATTACACACACACACACACACACATATATATATATATACCTGTGTGTGTGTGTGTAAAATCAACGTAACACATGAAGTTTGAAATATGTTAAATTGAAAAATCAAACGATATTAAAAATGAATAAGACCGTAATATGTTTTAAATTAACATTTTATACATTTTATATATATTTATATTTTAATTTATATAATTTATTAATATTTATAATTGATATATATATATATATATATTACACTTACTCAATTTTATTAAAAAAAATTCCATTAATAAATTTTTTTAAAACAATTTAATTTATTCATTTTTTATTATTTTGTTTGAATATAGATTCATTTATATATCTACATTTAATATACACTATTTATCAATATTTATAATGTATGTATCTATATATATTGAATTTATTTTTTTATAATAATTATTATTTAATTAATAAACTATTTAATATTTTTCTTAACAAATTCATTTTAAATTTTTGATTTTTAATTATTTCATTTTATTCATTTTTCATTTTTATATATTTCATATATACTATTTAATAATTTTTCAAATTTATATATATATTTATTCAATTATAACAATAATTATTTACATAATGATTTTTAAAAAATATAATTTAATTTCCAGATCCTTTATCAGCGATATATTGTTAGCACTCATAATGGGTATCTTTTATGAGAGCTAAAAATAAATAACTAATTGTGGGTAATCGTTATCACTGCTAAAATAAAGTTCTGATTAAGGTGAAATTTTATCAATACTAAAACAATACTGATAAAGGTCCCCCTTCATCAGTTCTTATGTTGTACTGGTAAAGATGGACTTTTTCCGCACATTTTTCAAACGCTGAAAAATGTCAGCACTATTAAAGGCCAGTTTTGTAGTAGTGCACCTTTTAATATAGATAACAATATCTCTACATATCCTCTATGATTTTAATTGGCCATTCAGACTCACCATTCATCTGAATATTATAAATAGTGTTGAAACTCAATTTTATATCAAGTTATTGCTGAATAATTCTCCAGAACATTGAGGTAAACATTAGTTCCAAATCAGATAAAATGGATTGTCATACTCCATAAAAACATAACACCTCCTTAATTTATATCCTAGAAAAAGTGTTTAAAGATAAGTATTATTTGATATAAATGAAGTGTGATGAATCAGTAAAGTGATCAACTACCACCCAAAAATGGTTATTCCCTTTAGAGGTTTTATGTATTTCAATGACAAAATCTATAGTTACGTTCTCCCATTTCCATTTTGGTATGGGTATTGGATGCAACATCCCCCTAAAAAATTTTCATTCATTCTAAACTTTTTGGAATACAAAACTTCGAGATAAAAACTCAAAAAATATCTCACTCCATGAAATCACACTATAATAATTCTTTCAAGCCTCAATAAAACATCATACTTCAATGATGAATAGATAATTAATAGTTATGAGATTATTCTAACAACTCCTTCAAATCTTGTATGGAATGAACACATATATAGTTACTCAACCTTATCATTCCATAATTATCAAGGTCAAAATCATGAACCATTCTAACCATCTTTTGTAGTTCTACATCATCATTATATGCCTCTTTATGCTTCACATGGATATAGGGTTAAGCACACAATTGAGTGAGGTAATATTTTTCTCCTTGCTTCAAAATTTATTGGTTCATCCTTTGAAAATATAGAAATATTGCATATTTTTTGATTATTAACATGGATAAACTAACATGATCCTTTAAACTAAAAGCTTCATTCACCTTTTTCTCCTTACCAGGGTGGTAATTATTGAGTATTCATAATACTTTATCATCTCAAACCATCCTCTCTATTTCATTTTCAACTAATTTTGTGTGAATATATATTAGAAAATTTTATTATCAGTATATATATCACACTTTTATCTATAAATATAATTCCACCATATATTTAATGAAAAAATTACTTCAGCTAACTTCAAATCATGAGTTGGGTAATTTTTCTCATGAATATTCAATTCCAATGATGCGTAGACTATAACCATGTTATTCTATATAAGAACACATCACAATCCCTTGTAGATGCATAACTATATATTACAAAGCCTTATCCACTATATGGTAATGTGATAATAGGTGTGTTGACTAACCTTATCTTAGTTACTTGAAATTTTCCTCACATTCACCAATCCTTAATAACATGGAACCCTTCTATGATACATAGTTCATATGACGATATAATCAAGATAAATTCTCCATAAACCATCAACAATATCCAGCTAATCCAAGAATTCTATGGATCTCTGTCACCGTGGTTGGTATGGGCCAATATTCCATATCTTTTGTTTTTGATGGATCTATTAAAATACCATCTATTCAGAATATATAGCCCAAAAATGAAATCTTTTGTAGCCTGAAATCACACATTGTAAATTTTTCATATAGTTTCCCCTTCCTTAGAGTCTTTATTACAATTCTCAAGTGGTCTTCATGATCTTATTTTCACTTTAAATATATAAGAATATCTTTTATAAATAAACCACAAACTGATGAATGTAATCTCGAAAGGCTCTATAAATAAAATCTAATATGATCTTAGGGTAATTTTTAAGATGAAAATGAATCACTATATATTCATAGTGTCTATGAAGTGTATGTAATTTTTACTTGGGAATAGCCTTCTTCATGAACCTCTATTGAGGATATCTAGAAAAAATCCTAGTCTATGAAAATTATAGTGCTCAACATTGTTGATCAAACAACTCATCAATACGGGGAAGGGGATACTTGTTCTTGGTCTTGGTCTTCATCTTATTAAACTCCAGATAATCAATGTAGAGTTCCACTAATCCATCATTATTTTTAAAAATAATAATAGTTTTACCCTAATATGACACACTTGGATCAATAAATCCATTATCAAGGATTTTGTGGAGTTTCTTATTCAATTCCTAAAACTCAATTAGGACCATTATATATGGAGCCTTTGGAATTTGTGTTGAACTAAGTCTGAGTTTTATTAATAAATCAATATCTCCTTTTGATGGAAATATAGGTAACTCTTCTAGAAATACATCCACTAACTCCAAAACATTATTCATATCCTTGATGTTGATATTCCTCCCAAAACTTTGTTGAAAAAAACATTCTAAATGAGAATTATGACCAATACATGACATTTAATATCTATTTGAAGTCCGTACTTATAGTCACATCGATAGGAAATCATAGGTTGGTTTGAACTATAAAATGTAAATTTACTTCCTCAAAACTTTATTTGGGATATATGCAGAGAAATAAATTTCATGACTATAATGACATAAAATTCAACTAGAGGAAGAATGATAATATTTTCAAGATGTATATTCCAACAAACAAAAATTGGAGAGGAATGATACACGTGAGATACAATCATCATAAAATTAGAGATTTTCACTACTAATTCCACATCTTATTATTTGGGTTTAATCTTAATACCACTAAAAACATTATTTTATATAGAGGATTGGACATATCCAAAATTAAATAAGAAATTATTTATTCTATAGTAGATGGAATGTGTACATTTCACCACATAATTATGAAAATCATCATCAGAAATAGTTATTGAATGGAATTCCCCCTTGTCTCTCTTCTTAAGAGGTTTCAGACGTTGATAATCATCATTAAACATTGAGTTTGATCACTTCTTATCATAACGCTCATTCTCTTATACTTTTAGTACAGAAGTGGTGGAGGTTTATTCTATGTATATTTCTCTCCATTCATATTTTCATCTAACATCTTCCCATCAATTCACTAATTAAATGCCCTATGACCTTCCCTTACACCATTTAAACATTTATCAAACCCCATTATACAATTTAATCTATGATTATTCCAACACTTTTAGAATAAAGGAAACATCTTCTTCTTCTCTCCATGGTTTTTATATTTTCCTTTGAATTCCATCATTCTTTTCTTATCAAAACCATGATACTGATATATAACTCTAACCTCCATTTGAACCATTATTTCACAACACACAATATCTTCATACCTACTAATTTATCTATGGAAAACACAATTCTGAGACTTGAATTTAAGCCACTGAAAAATCATCCAACTTTACTTTCAGGTTTGATGATAATTTTAGAAATGTACCTCAAATGTCTTGTAAAATTGGATTCATAGGTACCAACGGATACATCATCCCATTATTCAAATTTATAAACACTTTATTTATATTCTTAATAAGAATGAAAGGAAAATAATTATTGAAAAATAAGTTCTTGAAGTCATCCCAAACCTTTGATTCAATTTTATCTTTTTGCATGATATTCTTGAATTGAGTCCACCACGGGTTTGCTTCACCTTATAAACAATTAACATCTAGAATTATTCTCTCAAGTTACAAACTCTGTAGAAGGGAAAATATCATTTTAGTGGTACCGCTTCATTATTTAAAAAATGGTGGATCAGAATACCCACTGAAAGAAGGTGAACGTTTCCTCATGAAGGACATAGCAGAATGTTGTTCCCTCCTTTTCTCATTTAGAAGTATACCAAGATTCATAGATTGAGAAATTTGGGTGATAATAGGAAGTATAATTTTTATTCTAGAACCCATAGAATTCGGATTCTCAGGTGAATAATCATTTCATTATCCATCACATTTAGCTTTATATCTATTTCTTTGGGTTCTATCCATTGTCAAATACCAAAATGAATATAGTAAGGAACATTTATCACAGTGGGGAGCTACATAATATTGAATAAGACTTATAGGGTGTTTAAATTATGAGAACCTTTTTAATATATGAAACATCAGGTTTATCATATGTTATTCATAGCTAACATCAATTTTAATCCATAATGATGGTTTATGAAAAGTTTGTGAATTTCCAAATGTTATCCCTCAGTTGTGTCAAACCAGGTTTACAGTAAGTCCCATTGTTATACACCAGTTCTTGATTGAGTATAGCTAAATATGGTTTTTTCATGGTCGTTAACCATGTGTAAATTTTTTCTAGAACCACATATATGTGTAGTATCTAGATAGGGATGTATTTCGAGGAAACCACTCACTCTATCCATTACCAAAATACCAAGATATTTTATAATACACTGACTCATCCTTAGGATTGTCCTTAGAGACATGTCCTTAATGATCTCACTTGGGTTTTTATCATCCTAGTTTCTAAATATTATCTAAAATGTTTTCTGATACCAACTATAGTGACCCTTTCTTCTAATTCATATAAATTACATCATTTTTGTGGAATAATTAATTCATTAAGAAAACATACACCCAAAAACTATATTAGTTCAGTTATAGTGGAAACATGGAATCATAAACTCTAGTACATAGGTGAGATGCATTATCTACCACTAGGTTCTTCATGGGTGTCACCATTCTTAGACAAATCATACACAATACATATGTTTATGAAATGCTGATAGGAAACATAAAATGGGTTGACATTAGATGATCAATATGGGTAAACACAAGAGATATGTAAGAATGTTCATGAGAATAATGGAATTATAATGTTATCAAAACATTAGAAGATCATACCCTACATGTCAAAGAACATAAACATGAATCATTGTAAAAATATTGGATGTTCATAAGACGTGAATCATAAGGGGATTAAGAGCATAAATAAGAAATAATAACATTGGAATAATAAATAGAATTGTTGTGATGCCTGAGCTTATATAATTATTTCCATAGTAGTAAAAGATTAATTATAATTCCGTATTAGTGGAATATGTTCACTCCCCAAACCATATTGGTATTCATTTTTCCCTCCCATGACCATCATAGTAGATAATTTTCACTCCCAAGACCTTGTAAGCAGAGAAAGTGTAATATTGTGACCTAGAGGCCACTAAACTAGTTCTTCGAGCTAGTTTAATAGAAGGCCTTAAGTGTGAATCCCCATACACCAGAGGCTTCTAACTAGCATCAAGGTACAAAGATGTGATATTAGGGAGACTATGAACTCATTAAAAAGTAATAAAATGGTGAAAATAGCCAGGTATCATACATGGTGGGAAGTAAAAAAAGTGCGGAAGCAATAAAAAATAGAAATACAATAAGTTGTAATAGTAAAATGTTGTAAAATAATGAAAAACTATGAAATACAATACAACACTCATCACCCATTGGGCCGACCATATAGATACAAGTATAGAATAAATTGAAAGTAAAAGAACTGGGCTCTACTACTAACTCTGAGCCATCCCACGTACCCAATCACTAAACACTATCAAATTGTACAAGCTCGATTAGTTGAATCACTCGAGCAGCTATGCCTAATCATGAAACAATGGGTCTTAGACCTATCCACCACAAAACATGTCCTCAACATGAAAAACAGACATAAGGTCTCCGCATACATTGAGTTAAACATGTAGGGGTGAGAAATAATCCCAATAGGGCACCCACACATGCAACAAATAACTGCGCTGCTAAAAGGGCATGCAACTCCAATGTACTCAGCCTAGTTGGAATACAACTAATGAAATTAAACAAAACGTGCAACCACCATAGATTCTAGGGTCTGTAATCCCTATCAACTGGGAAAGTGCCACCATGGATGTCCATATCTATATACATATACATTTATATTCTCATACCTACACACAAATACATAAATAAGAATAATCATGATTATGTGAATCAAATAAAAATAAACCACATCAGTAGTCGGTCCATTTGTCCATAATTCTGATAGCTTGGACATCCAATTCATGGGAATTGAGTTGGGTGTTGATCCACTCAAGCCATGTATCAATAAGTCAATATTTGTGTCTATAATCCCATCAACATGTACCTTCTTCGGCCATCATCAGAATTATATCTCTAAGAAAAATATGTCACCACAGGGGGAATTCTCATCCTATATATGGGATTACTTGTACTCGCTTCCAATCATAGAACAATGATATCGTATGCTGACTGTCAATCCTATGATGAAATATTTCAGGAAAAACATTCTGACATCTTGTGAGATGGAATGCTACACCCCTAGTGTCCCTAACTGATCTAAAATAATGTAATCATTCTAATCATATAACATCCATCCTATGATCCCGTCCAAGGGATTCCTACATGGGAATAAAATTATCTCTCAATGAATAAGAGTCATTAACTCACTAATATCGTTCAAGGAATCCCTCAACAAGATCCATGTATCACTCAGGGTACATAAGTCTAGCACCCACTGATCCCATTCATGGAATCCCTTAACTGGAACCATATATCACTCAAGGTATAATCATATCCAACCAACGAGCCAGTTCATGGCATCCCTCAACTGGATCCATGACTCACTCAAATTTTAACTATATTAAACATCCTACTAATCCCATCCAAGGCATTCCTACAATGGGAATCCATGAATCACTCTGGGTAAGTAATTCAATAGCCCAATGAGCATGTCCAAGCCATTCCTAGAATAGGAATCCATGTATCACTAAAAGCATACAAGTTAACACATAAGGCTTTAAATTCGAGTTCCACGTAATACCTATGGAACCAGTAAAATATCATAAATCACATAGACTAGAATATGGATCCTAGGAAAGCATGTTTGTTCATACCAACAAATAATAAATATGCATCGCATCATGCTCGACAACCACCTGCTTGAAAGCACCTCTGGCAACATCAATACATCATCAATAAAACAGTGAAACATAACAAAGAGCGAGGGTGGCCCAAATGAAAAACCCAACACTACAGTAATAGCCTCATGGGATTAATAGTTTGGAAAGTGTTATAGGGTCTCTCGAACACCATCTCTACCCAAACCCAACGTAAAAATCAGGGCTGGTCAAACCACAGTCTCCTGCTGGGTCACTCAAGTAAAACATTGGGGAGTCATTCGACTTGGGATCCTCTAGGTAAACACATGTGAAGGCATCCTACATGGGATCCATAAAAAACCAAAGAAGGAATCCTACACAAGATCCTGACACAAATAAAAATAGAGGCATCCTATAATAGGGATCCACTAAAAGGAAAATAGGAGAGAGATCATACAAAGGACTCCTTAGGTCAGTAAATAAGTTAAGGCATCCCTAAAGGGATACTCAGAAGCATCCAATATCATGGCCTCATAGGCTAGAATAGTACAAATCACAAGGGGTACATCCTCAAAATCATAGGTTACAAAAGATATATCACAACTCATCTCAGAAAAAAAGATCTCAACTAGGTTGGTCTAAACACCAAACCTAACATCCACGCCAGGTCTCACTCTCAGGTGATAATTGAACTCGATAAATGGAGGAGAAAACTCCCCATTTAAATATAAACCCCCAAAACCATTTATATGAACTCTAAATGTCAATAATATTCCTCAATTGAGATCTATGTGTAAAACCACTCAGAATGGACTACTCACACGCCCAAAACAGCCAACCGGTGAAAAAGGTACTATTCACTGTAATGATCTCGAGTGGGGATCAGACCTAATTTTGGTTTTATCTCCTAAAATCAGTCTGTAAATTTAAATATTTATTTCAGTGCCACAATTCCACTAATGGTGAATCAAATTGACATTGGATGTAGAAGATACATCTGATTAAATAATCACAAAATAATAATAATTAAAATATTATTAATATTTTTCTAGATGTTTCATACCACCGTGTATCGTTCTCAACAAAAAAAGTTCTCGAAATAAACTAAAAATATCTTCCACAAAGAAATGGTCATGTGGATGCAGACGACACATGAAACGGACCCCTGGATTGTATCTTACAGGGGTTTACAGAACCCCCGGACGAAACAGGCTGGACAAAGTACATGTCATTTACATGGATTTTCCCATGTAAAATTACATGGTGTGTATGTTTATATACATAGAATATACTATTCATAAAACACCATCTTGTGTGAATTTTTATCTAAAGACACACCAGTGCTCCACTACACAACATGTACTCACAGTACATGGTGTGTACAGTTCAAAAACCACTATTCTGTGTGTGTTTTTTCACCCGGTCAGACACACAACCAACCACCATACTACATGTACTCAGAGTACATGGAATTTAATTATGAAAATGTATTCTTCTTCCGACTAGAAGAACACATGGTGTGTTCCCCTAGAACACACGTCGTGTAACCTAGGTTTCCCAATAAGAAATCCCTTGGATCACCCAAAACACCGGTTTTCGCCCCTGAAACAGCAGATCCAGCCTCAAGAGGACACAATCAGGAAATATAAGGCTTTAAGAACATGATAAAAAGCATTTAAATGGGATCTAAGGTGAAAAATTAAATAGGCCAACCTTTGGGAAGAAGCCTTCATAGATTCTCTTGATCACACCATCCACGGATGCCACACGCTGACTCAACGCATCGAGAGCTTCGAAATAGTACTCATATTCCATTCCATCTCATAATATTTTTGTCTGTCTCAATTCTCACTTATGTCATGATCGATTATGATGACATAGAAAAAGAAGTAAGGAAGATAAAAAAAGAAAGAATGAAGAAAAGGAAATAAAATAAAAGGGTATCGAGCCTGGCTCGGCATCAGACTAGCGTTTATGCCTTGACTACTCTAAAATCCCCATTCCAGACTCAACAGCATAGAAAAAATATCAATCCAATGCATTGTTTAAAATTTATTTCCAAAAAAACCTTCTAGGATAAATTAATATTTAATTTAATAATACTAAATATTAATTATTATTCTAAAATTCGAACAGCTCAGATTTACCCAAACACATGTCTCTGGGTAAACACCTTATTCTGAGACAAACAGAGTGGTCATGTAAAATTAACCGAGATCAACTAGTTGGGAAAAAAATAACATTTTAACCCTCACGAGCATCTAACAACAAAAATCAAATTTCTGCTCAAAACTGCAGTCTAAAAAACATTGGTCCCTACAAAATCCCAACCAAAAACCATCTCATCCTTAAGAAGACTTGTGAAAGGAATAGCTGCCACGCTCACAACCCATGAATTTGCAAGACCAAAATATTTTTAATTTCTAAAGACTAGCTTTATAGAGTTAACAGCCACATTCTACAAAAAATACATTTAACTATGATCGATCAGGTACTCCCCATCATAGGAATACCCCTATCATCATCTCAAAATAAAACTTCAATCTCAAAAGCTCATGGAAAAAACATAAGTTTAACCAAAACATGGAAAACCACACTCAAATGGCCAATGGTGCACTCCCCGCCATATGGATTTCCGTACACCTCTCCTAGAGTGAAACCACAACATGTTCCCTCCTCAACAGGGAAGAACATTATGAAAGAAATAGGGGTATATCAGTGTAGTACTGAATATCTGTCAGAATACTCAAGATGAATCAAGATAGAGCATGATCATATCTAACAGGAGTACACTAAGATTATAAAAAAAGGTGCATCAAGATCACTCCAATCCATGCTCACCATCCTATCTAAACATGACTAGGATGCAACCATGGGTCCACCGTCTCTCACATAGGTTTCTATAGAACAGAAAAAACATTGAACTTCAAGGGTTCGAGTGAAAACCAAGGTTCTCTAGGTCTTCCACCATTCCCTATAGAACAAGCCTCACAAATGGGTCACAAGGTCTAACAACCTAGCCCAAAATATCCAAAACCACTCAAAATAAGGTAAAGATCTCAATCAACAATGAGGGTCAAATATAAAAAATCATGGCCTATGAAGGTCTTTATCCTATCCAAGAATCCTCAGAAGGAACAACTCCTTGGATTCCGCAACCAAAGAAGATGAGAAACTACGAACTAATACTCATCGAGTATACATTTACAGAAATACCCCATGGAGGTCTGGTTCATAAGAAAAGTCATGGTATTTATCGGCATCATACTCAGTGATCCGACTAGATAACCACTGACCTGAGAAACTATACCCAAGAAGGGGTTAAATGGAAAGGCTTCACGTTGCATATTGACCTACTGGCGTCACATTACAAGAGGTGCATGAGGACTGAGTTTTTAGTCTCTCAACAACAACTCCCCAATGTAGATCCACATAACCGGCCGTTAGTGTAAGAATTAATGTGTACGTAGACCCTAAGATCTCAGTCATCAGTTAAAACACACACTAGCAGGCCTATATGATGTGAATCCTACGTGCCAAGTATGAGGAATGAGATGCCTCTTTCCTTTTTTGCAAGGATCCAAAATCCATATTTGGTGTCTTACCAACGGCCAAGAGATAGATATTTATAGTAAATCATAACACACCCACACCAAAAATGTGCAACTCCCAAGGCGAAAATCTTATACAACTATAACATTTAAAATCAGAACAACAATCTCAACCCCTGGTAACCAGGACATCTTACCGGAACAAGTGTTCTCGATGCACCGGTCCAATATCAATCACAGGTTCTAACACATTGCTAAAACTATTGTCTACTATATCCCAAATAGTTAAGACCATGGAACGAAACGGTTCTGATACCAGTTTGTAACGCCCCGACTTAGAAGCCACTAAACCAGTGCTCTGAGCCAGTTTTTCACAATGCCTGAAGAACACCTCCCCATAAGCCAGAGGTTTCTGACTAGCAGTGAGGTCCTAAGAGGGGATTGTTGGGATACTATTCCCTCATAAAATAGAATGAAAACTGCGGAAATAGCTAGGTTTCATTCACAGAGGGAAAAAAGAGAGTGTGTAAGCATGAAACAACTGAAATAGAACTAGTTGTAATAGTAAAATGTTGTAAAAGCCTGAAAATCTATGTAATAAAATACAACACTGGTTTCCCACTGGGTTGAACATACAAATACAAGTAATAATGAAATTGAAAGTAAAATTCCAGGTCTCTTCTACTAACTCCGAGCCAACCCATGTACCTAATCTCTAGACACTGTCGATCTACACCAACCTGATCCATAAAACCACTCGAGAATTGTTTCTCTATCACGCAACATTGGGTCTCATCCCTATCCACCAAGAAACTCATGATCAACCTGAAAAGAAGACATAAGGTCTACATGTACACTAAGGTGCACGTGCAGGGGTGAGAAATAATATCAGTAGGGCACCTCGGCATGCAACCAATAACTGTGCTTTTAATAGTATATCCAATAGTATCGTGATGATCCTAGCTAGAACACAATAAAAGGATGTAATCCAAACGTGCAACCACCATCAAAACCAGGGTTTGTAGTCCTTATAAACAAGGAAAGTGCCACTATGGATGTCTTTTTCTGAAGCTTTCGATGTGGAATGTGTATCTGTCTTCATGAGTATGAAAGGCACGATTTCTTTGCCCCAGATTTCCAATTTCCAAAGGCAAGCTACATACATTCCTTGTTCAATGGTGTTTTCTCCTTAATCGAAATGGGATGATGTGATGTCGGCTCTTCCTTCTGTGGATTCCTCCCTGGAACTCATCACCTATTCTGGTTATCCCGTAAATATTAATTCATGGTTTTTGAATCCCATTCCCAGTTCCATATCTTGGTGGACACCTGTTAATTACACTAATTTCGTCCAGACATTCAATGGGGTCTTGACATGGTAGATACGTTTGTTCGGAGTAGATGACAACATCAGGCATGTTGGGGAATCTCTGGATTTGTCGACATTGGGGAACCCGTATTCATCCTTATAAGAGGGCATCTCATGGGTGCAGAACCTGAGGCATCCAATGTCAAATTTATGGAATCATATTACATAGTCATGTATTTGAGGGTTTCCTTAGATTTCCATGTTTAACACAGGGTATGCGTCCAGTTTAACATCCAGCATTGACGGTTATGCCAAAGGCATGTCAACCGAGGTTTTCCCCAGGCATATTGGGTTTATCATGAGGTGGCCCAAGAGTTTAATGTCTTGCGGAGATGGTATGAGGGTGATTAGACTGTACAATATAGATGGATCGGATTGGTACATCCCTAGGATGGAACACCTGGAAGGTTTATTGGGTGGATGGATCAGAACACTCGATAAGAGCAGACCCAAGATGGGGTGTCCCATAAAGGGCAGATTTCATTCCATGAATGCTGAACTGGACACCACTGAGGGCGGATCAGGGAGAGTTCACCCCAAAGTGGTGGAACACCAAGGTTTATGTTTGTCTGGTATTGATCCTCGTGGAAGTTTCCTACGTACCCTATGTAGAAGACAAGGATCCAAACCCACGTAGTTCGAAGGGGTGATGAAACAGGGTGTCCACAGAGGAGAACAACCTAAATACATGCTAGGGATTACACATGGATTGTGGCCCAAGTTCTGCTAGGAGTAGGGAGGAGGTGGATGACATGATCCCACCGGGAACTGGCGGCTCGGGTAAGAACCAGGATGGATGATGGGGAGTTGAATGAAGTGGAGGGAGAATGAGATGGAACCAACGTGAGGTCGACAATGATGTTGGTATTCAGCCTTGAATAGACATCCTACATATCCTCGTGGAAAGGAATCAAAGTTTGCGTAGTTCGGTGGGACGATGGGACACCTGAGGAGGCATCCCATGAGAATGGACACATGGATGGGACCCAGAGGAAGTAGAACCTCCGGGTTGGGGAATGATCTTCCAGGAATAGATGGGATCGAGGGATAGATCAGGATGAGACATGGGTGATGGGCTTGAACCTCATAGAGGCTTCCTACATATCCCCGTGGCAGGGAATAAAATTCCATGTAGTTCATCTAACGACGACTTACCACCAATTGGGGACTTCAGAGGCTTTCCGCCGAATGAGGTTGACAACATATTACAACTAAATAGCGGAACAACGACTTACCATTGATTGTGGTCCAATTTTTAATGTAATTCTGAACGGGGGTGAACTAACATGAAAGAGGACCTGGGGCCCAGATATATTGTGGGCTTAAACCACAAAGAGGCTTCTTACGTACCTTTCCTTGGCATGGATCAAAATCCAGGTAGTTTAGAAAGGGTTTGGGAGAACCTACATGAATGTGGTCGAAACCAATGGGGTGTTGGGCTTGATCCTCAGGGAGCCATCCTACGTACCTTACCTTGGAAATGATCAAATATCATGTAGTTCATAAGGGGTTGGTGAACCAATTTGAGGATGGTCGGGACCAATGGATGGTGGGCCTAAACCTCAAGAGGGATTCATACATACCTCACCTTATCAAGGATCAAAGACCATATAGTTCAAGTGGTGGGAACCAATGTGAAGGTGGTCAGAACCAATGGGGTGTTGGGCTTGAACCTAAGGGAGGCTTCCTACATACCTTGACATGGAAAGGATCATAGACCATGTCGTTCTGAAAGGGTTGGTGAACCGACGTGAGGATGATCGGGAAGGTAGGGTGTTGGGCTTGAACCTCAGGGAGGCTTCCTACATACCTTTCCTTGTTAAGGATCAAATTCCACGTAGTTTATAATGGTTTGTGTAGGGATTACGCTCTAGGATGCCTGAGTTATTGGTGAACTGACGTGAAGATGGTCGGAATTACCGAGTGTTGGTCTAGAACCACTGGAGGCTTCCAACGTATCTTGCCTTGGAAAGGATCAAAGACCACTTAGTTCAAGTGTGGTTGTGGAGCTTACAATCGAGGCTTCCTGAGGTGTTAGTGAACCGATGTGAAGATGGTCGGAATGACTGGGTGTTGGGCTTGATCCTCATGGCAGCTTCCTACGTACCATGCCTCGGCAAGGATCAAAGACCACGTACTTCAGGTGTGGTTGTCGGGATTACACTATATGATACCCATAGAGGATTTCATGGCCGATTCTTACTCTAAGACCACGTGAGTCATTCTCGGTGTGAGAAACAAGAGGCAGCAAGGACCTGACGATCACAGCACAAGGGTGCATCTAAGAAGTGTGGTGAATGTGTCTTATCTAAGGAAGCTGCCTTTGTTCCGCTATGGAGCGACAATGTTGCTTTGGGGATTATGAAAATAAGATGCATGGGTGTTTCTATAGAGTGACAATGGTGGATTGGGCTTACGCAAGGATGATGCCTGTGTGCCGATATGGAGTGGCAATAGTTGAAGGGTCTTATGTGAGGATGTTTCCTGGGTGCTGCTATGGAGCGGCATTCGTGGTGGGGTTTACATGAGGATCCTTCTTGGGCACTACTATGGTGTGACAATGGTGGATGGTGTTTATGTAAGGATTCTTCCCAGGTGCCGCTATGGAGTGTCAAAGGTGGATGGGGATTACACAATGATATTGTCCGGGTGCTACTATGGAGTGAAAAAGGTGGATGGGGCTTACGCAAGGATGCTTCTCAATTGTCTTCCTCATATTTGGCCATGAGGGCATTCCAACTCACTTGTGAGTTGGGGTGTATGATTTAGGCCCACACCTATGAACTAGTACATAATCGAGATAAAGCCATTGGGAGTTGGAATTAGTCCAAACAAAGGGAGATGAAAAGTGTGAATTACATGCCTGACATTCTGAACACCGTGAGGGTGGCATGGAGATGAAGGATAAATTTTGACCGTGTTTGAAACATGGAATCCATATCATGTTAGCCTCAATAGGGGAAAATAAATAAGGTTTGACTGTGGACAGTGTTCGAATCACAGGACCTGACTCAAAGTGTCATCCAATGTATTCCGGGGAATTTCCCCAGGAGGTAGGTGAGCTGATGCGGCATAGGACTAGGCTATCAGGGGGTCCCTTTAGACATGTAAGTGGATGATGATCTGAATGAAGGACACACAAAGTGTGAGGTGTAGTGATGGAGTGTCGGAACAGATTCCAAAACTCTTGAAATTATTCCATTGTAATCATGGCATTAGGAATTTTATACATGGAGCATTAGGCATCTCTTGTTTAGAGAAAGAGGTGTCCTATGTTTGGAAATAGGGTGTACTGCATATTATAGTCCTGTATATAGAACTATTGTCGTCTTATTCTTGGAGAATAAGGCATATCTTGTTTGGAGAATGAGGCATCCTATTATTTGTCAGATATGGAGTACTATAGTTTATAGTCATGTAGAGTGGACTGTTGGCATCTCGTGCTTGGAGCATAAGGCATCTCTTGTTTGGAGAAAGAGGTATCCTATGTTGGGAACATAGGGTGAACTACATTTTATAGTCATGTAGAGAGGACTATTGGGCATAAGGCACCTAGAAATGGTTGGTGTTGGGTCTTACGCAAGGGTGGAACTTTCTTGTTCGCCCTGGAATATGAGTCAGGTGATGGGGGTTTGGATGAGCTGTTTGAGGAATGGTTCAACTCAAGGTACCTGGGGGGAATTGATGACGAGAATCTCAACTCATGACATAGGAAACCAAACAATAGGAATATGTCGACTCAAGGTGTTTAATATTTTTTCATTGGAGTATATGAAATCATGTTATTCCATATGTGGAACGTGAGTGCGCATAAGGGTGTAATGGAAAATGTTGGCATCCTGGCCTGAAAAGTACATGGTGCGACACTCCATTTTTCATGGGGGTCAGGGGTGGTAGCAAAGGGACCAGCCCAATACTGACCTCAAGTGGGGGTGTGGGGCGCAGCCCCCGTGGTATGGACCGATGGGCATGAAGGTAGGAGCTTCGCAATGGATAGGTCTTCACGAATTAGATTTTTAGAGCACGGACTCGCAGATCATGAGATCGCAGAGCATAGACTTACAAAGCATGGACTCACGGAGCAACATCGTGAAGGAAGATACTCATGGAGCATGGACTCACGGAGCAGCTATGCAATGAAAGATACTCACAGAGCATGGAATCATGGAACAGCTATGCGAAGGAAGCTGCTCGTGGAGCATGGACTTGCAAAGAAGCTACGCGAAGGAAGCTACTCACAGAGCATGGACTCGCAGAGCAGCTACGCGATGGAAGCTACTCACGAAGCATAGACTCACATAGCAGCACCACAAAGGAAGCTACTCGCGGAGCATGGACTCCCGAAGCATCTACATGAAGGAAGCTACTCGCAGAGCATGGAATCGCGGAGTAGCTACATGAAGGAAGCTGATCGTGGAGCATGGACTGGCAGAGCAGCAACTTGATGGATGCTTCTTGTAGAGTACGGACTCACAGAGCACGAGTGCTATAAAAAATGGGATCGATCGGCTACCCAAGAGGCGGAGTCCCCATCCCGCTAAGGGGGCGGGTGAGCTAGGTTTTTATTGGGTAGAGGTGTCGCGAAGCAGAGCCCACTCAACACAATGATAGTGGTCACTCCGTGGAAGATCACGAACGTCAAAGGGTTTCGTGGAGCATCCCTCCTCCATTCTCCACAGTGGATCGCGAATGTCAAAAGGATTCACGGAGCATCCGACGTCCTTACAATGCGGTAGGTTCACAAGCATCAAAGGGGTTCATGGAGTATCATGCATCCTTGCTCAATGGTGGTGCTCAGCAATCGCAGAGGGAGCTTCGTGAATGGGCTTCACGAACCAGTTTTGTAGCCCAACTTTAAATAACCATAATTCCTAATCTGTAACTCTGTTCAGGCTCTACAACCATTGAAATTGAAGCTTATGAAACAGGCTACACTCTTAGATAATTTATTGGAGAATTTGGAAAATTTTGGGGACGCTTTTTCTGGTGTCAAAAATGACTATAACTATATATGTATACATCTATAGTACCATACCTATACACATAAATATAAATATCAATATTCATGAGTATGTTAATAATATAATAATAAAACACATCATTCGTCAATTTGTGGGTCCATAAGCCTGATCTCCAAGACATCCTGTGCTGGGGAATAGACATGGAAGTCATTCCACTCAATCCGTGTGTCAATAATTTAATCTCTAAGTCCGTAATCCCATCTACATGTACGTGCTTTGTCTAACATCGAAACTGGATCTCTATTGAAGCTACATATCCACGGGGGGAATTCTCATCCTACACCAAGGTTCACTCATACTCTCCTCCAATAACTGAACATGGATATCGTATACCGACGGTCAATCCTGTGAAGAAATATTTCATAAAAAACAAATGTGCATCTCGTGAGATGCCATGCTACACCCCTGGTGTCCCGTAACGGAACTAGAAGAATGTAATCATTCTGATCATATAACATCTATCCTATGATCCCATCTATCGAATTCCTACATGGGAATCCAAATATTACTCGAGGTAGTGGAGTTATTAACCCACTGAGCTCATTCAAGGCATCCCTCAAATAGATACAAGTATCACTTAGGGTACAGAAGTCTATCATCCACTGAGCCCATTCATGGTATCCCTCGTCTGGATCCTTGTATCCATTAGGGTAAAATCATATCCAACCAAAGAGCACGTTCAAGGCATCCCTCAAATAAATCCATGACTCATTCAAGGTTTAATTATATTCAATTTTTTATTGAGCCCATACAAGGCATTACTACAAAGGGAATACATGTATCACTTGGGGTACCTAAATAAATAGCCCAATGAGCTCGTCCAAGTCATTCCTACAATGGGAATCCATGTATCAGTCAGGGTATACAAGTCAACACATAAGGCTTAACAGCCAACTTCCAGGTAATACCTCTGGTATGAGTAAAATATTTGAAATTCCATGGCTCAGAAGCCAGATCCCATGAGAGAATGTATGAGAATCCAAAAAAACACGAAATATTCCTTATGTCAGGCTCAGTATCCACCATCCAGGAAGAACCTCTAGTAACATCACTACATCATCAATAAATAAGTGAAAAATAACAAAGAGTGATGTGGCCCAAACACCGAACCAAACACAACAGTCATATCCCCATGAGATTACTAGTTCAGTAAAAGTTATAGGTGACACCTGAACACCATATCTACCCAAATATGATATACAACACAGGGTCGTTCAAAACACGGGCACCTACTGGGTCCCTCAAGTCAATCACTATGGAGTCATCCTACTCGGGATCCTCCAGGTAAACACTAGCGAAGGCATCCTACATGGGATTCATAGGAAAATTCAAGGAGTTAATCATATATAGAATCTTTGAATGAAGAACAACAGAGGAATTATATAATAGGGATCCTCTTAAATGAAAATTGGAAAGGGATCATATAAGGGACTCCCTAGGTCAGTACATTAGTAAATCCATCCCTGAGGGGATCCTCAAAAGCATATAGTCTCACAAACTCATAGTCTAGAAGGGTACGTCTCACATGGGGGTCATCCTAAAAAGCATAGGTTACAGGAGATATCTCACAACCCCTCTCAAAACAATGTTCTCAACTAGGTTGGTCTGAACACCTAACCTAACATCCATGCTAAGTCTCACTCTAATGTAACAACTGAACTTGATAAATGGAGGAAAAACTTTTCTCTTTAGATAGAAACCCCTAAAGCACAATTTATATGACCTCTAAATGTCGAGAAATTTTCTCCATTCCAATATATGTGAAAAAAATGATCAGAATAGACTACTGACACACCAAAAACGGTCAACTGGTGAAAAAAAGTACCATTTATCATAACGATCGCATGTGGGGACCACATATGATTTTAGTTTTAGAACCCAAAATCATTTTATAAACATCCTACATTAATTCAGGGTCACAACTACATTGACAGTGCATCAAACATACATTTAATGAAGAAGATTTGTCTGATTCGATGATCACCAAATAATAATTATTAAAATATTATTATTATTATTCTAAACGTTTCATATCACCAAGAATTTTTCCCAACAAAAAAATTTCTCCAACTAGATTCAAAAGGTCCACCTCAAATGAAGGTTCATGTGGCTATAGATGGAATGTCAAATGGATCTCTAGATTGCAACTTATAAGGGTTTAAAGAATCCCAGGACGAAATATGCTGGACAAAGTACATAGCTTGTTCTCTGGAGTACATGCGGTCTTCCCATGAAAAAGTAAACAACATGTAAGTTACTGTACAAAATGTTTTCTGTTCACTGGACACCATCTTGTGTGCATTTTCACCCAGACACATGCCTATATTCCACTACATAGTCTGTACTCACGGTACACGGTGTGTACTATTCATAACCAACTATTCCATGTTTTTTTCACCCAGCCAAACACACAGACAACCGCCACATGGTGTGTACTTAGTGTAATCTGTGGGTAATTATGAAAACATCTTCTTCCCTAGATAGGAAGAATACATAGCATGTTTCTCGAGGACACACTCATGTAACTTGGGTTTCTCGATTGGAAATCCCTCAGATCGCCCAAAACACATGTTCTCACCCTCGAAATAGTAGATCGAGTCCCAAGAGGCCACAAGAAAGAAACATAATTATTTAAGAACATAAAAAAACTTTTAAGTGGGATATGTGGAAAAAATATAAACAGACATACCATTGGGTGGAAACCGCCGAAGCTTCGGTTGATTTCACCATCCACAAATGTCACACGCCGACTCAGTAGGTCGAGAGCTTCAAAACAGTAACCATTTTCCCTTCCCTATCTTAATAATTCTCCCTCTATCAATTCACCATTTGGTCACGATGGAGGAGGATCAGAATGGAGGGGTGTTCCATAAAGAGGAAGAAGGAAGAGAAAAAACGAATATGAAAATGGAAGAGAAAAAAGGGGTCTGGGATGGCCTCAATGCACTACTCGAGTTTATGCCTTGCCTAGGACAAACATCACATTCCGGACTCAACGGTGTACACAAAATCTCAATCTGTTACACCGTATAAAGTTATTTCCAAACTAACCGATACATATAAATTAATATTTAATTTATTAATATTAATTATTAATTATTCATCAAAAAATTAAAAATCTCATATTTCCACCAAATTCTTCTCCTTGGGTAAACACCCTATTCTGGGAAAAATAGAGTGGTAAAAAATTATCCAAAATTAACTGGTAGCGAAAAATACCATTTTACTCCTCACAAGAATCTAACTCCAAAAATTCCAATTTCTAATCAAAACATTAGTCCAGAAAAACACAGGTCCTTACAAACTCCACAACATAAACCTTTTCATCCCCAAGAAACATACTGAACAAACTAGCATCCATGCTCCCAACCCAAGAATCTACACAACCAATATATTTGGATGGTCCAATGACAATCCTTATAGTGTTAACAACTACCTTCTACTTGGACTACATTTAACTATGACTGATATGGTACTCCCCACCATAGGAATACCCCTATCATCATCTCAAATGAAAACATTGATCTCAAAACCTCATGGAAAACCCTGAAGTTTAACCAAAATGAGGAAAACGACCCTCATGTATCCAATGGTGCACTCCCCACCATATGTAATTTCTTACACCGCTCATAGAGAACTACCACAAAAAGTTCCCTCCTCAATAGGGAATAACATTAAGAAAGAAAAATGTGGAGCTCGACATAGGGTCGATGCTCTATCATCATACTCAAGATGAATCAAGATAGTGCATGATCTCCTCTAATAGAAGTACATCAAGATTCTACACAAAGGTGCCTCCATCTCACTCTGAGCCACTCTCACCTTCTTATCATAACATGACCAGGATTTATCCACACATCAACCATCTCTCACACTAGATTCCCTAGAATAGAACATACATTGACCTATAAGGGTTTGATTCCAAACCAAGGGTTGATAGGTATCCCACCTAGCCCTACATAACAAGCCTCGCAAGTGTGTCACAAGGTCTAACCACCTAGCACAAAATATCCAAAACCTATTAAAAGAGAAAAAAGATCACAATGACCAACGAGGGTCAATGATGAAAAACACAGCCTACGAGGGCCCTGATCCTCTCAGAGCATCCTCCAAAGGAATTTCTCCTTGGAGGTCGCAACTAAAGAAGAAGAGAAAATATGAACTAAAGATCATCGGGAATCCGTATATGGTAATACCACAAGGAAATCTAGTAGACAAGAAAATCCTTGGTATATATTGGCACTATACTCATAAATCCAGCAAGATGAATACAAACCCAAGAAAAAACACCCAGAAAAAGGGTTAAACAGAAAGGCACCACGTTCTATATTGACCTACTTGAGTCACTTCACAAGAGGCGAATGAATATTTAGTTTTAATCCACTAAAACAATTTCCCTAATGTAGATACACATAACCTTCCATATGAGTAAAAATTATGTGTAAGTAGATCCCAAGGTCATAGTCATCAGTAAAAACACTCACTAGCATGCCTATATGCTGCGAATACTATGTGCCTAGTATGACGCATAATACGCATCTTGCCTTTGTCTGCCAAGAGTAAAAATCCATCTCTGGTGTCTTGCCAATCGACAAGAGCCAGAGATTCACAGTAAATCGTAACACCCAGACAAAACATGTGTGTCACTTAGGGAAACAGTCATAAACAACTGTGACATTGTTAATCAGAACAACAATCCCAAACCCTATAAACCAAGACTTATTACCGGAACACGTGTTCTCGATGCACCAGTCTGATATCCATCATAGGTTCTGGCACATTTCTATATAGTTGTCTACCATATCCCAAATAGTAAATACTAGGAAAATAAACTGCTCTGATACCACTTTGTAACGTCCCGACCCAAAATCCACTAAACCAGTGCTCTAAGCCAGTTCACCATAAGGCCACAAGCTTGCCTCCCCGTATTCCATAGGCTTCCGAATAGTAATGAGGGCCTAACAGGTGAAAGTGGGGAGAAAATTACCTCATAATAGAGTAAGAATATAATAGAAATATCAAGGTATCCTACACAGTAGAAAGTAAACAGAGTGAGGAAGTAATAAAAAATCAAAATAGAACAAACCATAATAGTAAAATGTTGTAAAAGCGTGAACAACTACTCAATACAATGCAAAACTAGTCACCCACTAGGACAACCATACATATAAAATTACATAATAGCGTGAAATTAAAATCACATGGCTCTACTAATAACTCTGAGCCAACCAACTTACCAGATCTCCTCACACCGTCGAAATGCACCAGCCCGATCAGTAGAACCATGTGAGCAGCTCTGCTCGATCATGCAACATTGGGTCTCATCCCTATCCACCATGATACTCAATCTCAACCTATAAATCATTTATAATGTCTACACATACACTGATTTTCACATGTATATGTGATAAATAGTCTCAATAGGTAACCATAACAAGCAACCAATAACTATGCTGCTAAAAGTGTATGCAACAACAACGTGCTTAACTAATATGGAACAAAACAAAAGGAAGTAAACCAAATGTGCAACCACCATCAAACCGTGGCATGTACTCCATCTCAACTAGTCAAGTTCCACTATGGATGTACATATCTATATATGTATACACTTATAGTCCCATACATATACACATATACATAAATATGAATATTGATGTGTATGGGAATAAAATAACAAGAAACCACATTATTAGTCGACCCTTGGGTCCATAATCCCAATTTCCTGGACATCCTATGCAAGGGAATTTAGTTGGACTTTGTTCCACTCAAGATTTGTATCAATAAGTCGATATCTAGGTCTATAATCCCATATACATTCACCTACTTCGGCCAACGTTGGAATTATATCTATGAGCAAGATACGTCTCCATAGGGGAAATTCACTTCCTACACCTGGGTTCACTCATACTCACCTCCAATCACTAAACAAGGATATTATATACCGATATTCAATCCTATGAATAAATATTTCAGGAAAAACATCTGTACTTCTGGTGAGATGCCATGATAGACCCCTAGTGTCCCATAACTTATCTGGAAGAACACAATCATTCTGATCATATAACATTTAGCCTTTGATCCCATCCAAGGAATTCCTACAAGTGAATCAAAATATCACTCATGGCATAGTATTCATTAACCCACTGATCTTTTTGAAGGCACCCCTCAACTGGATCCAAGTATCTCTCAGGGTACAGAAGAATATCACCCACTGTGCTCATTCAAGAAATCCCTCATCAAGATCCATGTATCACATAGGTTATAATCATAACCAATAATGATCCCACTAATGGCATCCCTCAACTGGATCCATGACTCACTTAAGGTTTAATTAAATTCAATCCACTGAGCCCATACAAGGTATTCCTACAACAGGAATCCATGTATCACTCAGGGTATGTAAATAAACCACCCGATGAGCCCATCCAATGCATTCCTACAAAGGGAATACATGTATCACTCAGGGTATATGAGTGAACACAGAAGGCTTAATATCCGAGTTCGAAGTAATACCTTTGGTTCCAATAAAATATTAGAAATCACATGGATCCAAAGCTGGATCCCATAAGAGACTGTGTGGGGATCTTAGAAATAAATATAGACACCTTGATTCAGGCTCAACTACCACCAGCGAGGAAGCACCTATAGTAACATCTCTGTATCATCAATAAATAAGTGAAACATAGTAATGTGTAAGGGTGGCCCGAACACCCAACCTAACACTATAATACCATATTCTTTGGGTTACTAGTTTGGTACGGTGTCAAGGTAACACCCAAAAACCATCTCTACCCAGTCCAAGTCTCACTCTCAGGTGATAACTGAACTTGTTAAATGGAGGTAGAACCTATCCATTTCTATATAAACCCCCAAACCATTTATCTAACCTATAAATTTCAAGTGGACTCCACAATTTTGATCTACACAAAAACACACCTTGAATGGATTACTCACATGCCCAAAACGGTCATCCAGTGAAAAAGCTATTATTCACTATTACAGTCATGAGTGGAACCCACACATGATTTCGGTTTTAGAACCTGAAATCAGTCTCTAAAATTTTTCATTTAATTCATGGTTGAAACACCACTGACGGTGCATCAAATGGTCATCAGACTCAGAAGATACGTATGATTCAATAATCGCGAAATAATAATATTGAACATATTATTATTATTATTGTGGAAATTTCTTAAAATTTAGTATCATGAAAAACAAAAAAAAGTTCTCAAACTATCCTTAAAAGTATTGTCTCAATGTAAGGGTCATGTGGCCATTGACGGAATGCGAAACGGACCCCTGGATTGTATGTTACAGGGATTTAAAGAACCCCTGGACAAAGTACATGACATATACTCTAGAGTACATAGGGTGTTCCCATGTAAAAGTACATGTAATTTATGTTACTGTACATGGAATGCACTTTTAATCGAACACCATATCATGTGTGTTTTCACCAGTACACATGCATATTTTCCACTACATGTCATGTACTCACAGTACAAGACATATAGTGTTCAAAAACAACTATTCTTTGTTTTTTTCACTCTACTGGACACACGATGTACACTCAGAGTACCTAGTGTGTACATAAAAAACTTATTCTTCCCCCAATGGGAAGAACAAATGGATTGTTCCCCAAGAACACACGCCATGTAACTTGGGTTTCCCGACGAGAAATCTCTTTGATCGCTCGAAACACACATTTTCACCATCAAAACAGCAGATCGGGCCTCAGGAGGCCACAAGAAAGAAATATAAGGCACTAAAAATGTAAAAAAAATATTTTTAAATTTTATATATGGTGAAAATGTAAACGGTCCTACCTTCGGGCAAAACCCACTGATGCTTTAGTTGATTTCACCATCCACGGATGTCGCACGCCAACTCAGCGTGTTGAGAGCATCAAAATTGAACCCATATTCCCTACCCTCTCTTACTCTTCATCCCTCACTCAATTCTCCATTTAGTCATGATAGAGGTGGAGCACACAAGATATGTGAACCACAAAGAGGAAGAAGGAAGATCAAAGAAGAAAAGAAGAAAAGTGAAGAGAATAGAAAGGGACACGAGCTAACCTCGTTGCCCGACTCAAGTTTATGGCTCGCTTAGGATAAACTCCCCATTACGGACTCAACAGTGTAGAAATAATCTCAATCTGATGCACCGATTAAATCTTATTTCCAAATGAACCTACAAGAATAAATTAATATTAATTTTTCTGCTAAAATTCAAACATCATAGATTTCCATAAAACTCATGAAATAGGATAAACACCCTATTCTGGGACCAACATAGTGGCCCAAAAAATTATCTGAGATCAAATGGTAGGGTAAGAAGACCATTTTACCCCTCATATGCATCTAACAGCAAAAATTCAAATTTCTGCTCAAAACTACAGTCTGAAAAAACCCACGTCCGTAAAATCTCCCCATCATAAACCTTATCATCCCTGAGAAGCATGGTGAAGGGACTAGTATCCATGCTCTAAACCCAAGAATCTGCACAACCAAGCTATTTAGACTATCAAAAGATAAGAATTATAGTTTTAACAACTTCCATCTATATAGAAGACATTTAACTATGACCGATCTAGTACTCCCCACTATAGGAATACCCCTATCTTCATCTCAAAAGAAAAATCCAAGATCAAAAGCTCATGGAAAACACTGAAGTTTAACAGAAAGGAGGAAAACCACCCTAAAATGGCCAATGGTGCACTCCCCACCATATTTCTTTCCTTACACCACTCCTAGAGTGAAACCACAAAAAGTTCCCTCCTCAACTCAGAAGAACATTAAGAAAGAAAAATGAGGAGCTCCGCATAGGGCCAGAGCTCTATCATCATACTCAAGATGAATCAATATAGTGCGAGATCATCTCTAACATGAGTACACTGAGATTCTACAAAAAGGGGAGTCTAGCTCACTTCGAGCCACACTCACAATCCTGTCAAAACATGACCATGATTCAGCCACGAGTCATCCATCTCTCACAAAAATTTCCCTAGAACAGAACAGACATCGACCTACAAGGGTTCAAGTCACAACCAAGGGTCTCTAGGTCTACCAACAATTCCTACAGAACATGCCTCACAATTGGGTCACAAGGTCTAACCACCTAACCCAAAAGACCCAAAAACTCTTAATATAAGGTAATGATCAGAATGACTAATGAGGGTAAAAGCTTAAAAACGTAGCCTTTG
This sequence comes from Viscum album, assembly GCA_963277665.1. Taxonomy (NCBI): domain Eukaryota; kingdom Viridiplantae; phylum Streptophyta; class Magnoliopsida; order Santalales; family Viscaceae; genus Viscum; species Viscum album. The sequence goes on from OY728129.1 coordinate 1,489,678,388, forward strand.
AGGGCCTTGATCCTCACTAAGCATCCTCAAAAGGAACTATTCCTTAGAGGTCGCAACCAAAGAAGAAGATAAAATCTGAACTGACACTCATCGGGTATCCATATACAGAAATACCACAATGATGTCCAGTTCACAAGAAAATCCTTAGTATCTATCAACATCGTACTCCAAAATCTGACTAGATGACCACAGACCTGATAAACAACACCCAAAAAGGGGTTAAATATAAAAAGCACCACATTCCCTATTGACCTACAGGGGTCACTGCCCAAGAGGTGCATGAGGACTAAGTTGTCAGCCTCTCAACAAAAATTCCACAAAGTAGATCCAAATAACCTACCATCATATTAAAATGTATGTGTATGTAGACCCCATGGTCTCAATATTTAGTAAAAATAGACACTATCATGCCTATATGTTGTGAATCTTATGTGCCCAGTATGATGCATGAGATGCCTCTTTCCTTTGTTGTCTAATAGTCAAAATCCATCTATGGTGTCTTACCAATGGACAAGAGCCACAGATTCACAAAAACGCATAACACCCATACACAATATGTGCGTCTCTCAAGGTGAAAATCATATACAACTGTAACATTGCTAATCAAAACAACAATTCCAAACCCTGGAAACTAGGACTTCTTACCCGAACAAGTGTTCTCGATGCACTAGTTCGATATCCATCACAAGCTCAAACACATTCCCAATACTCTTATCTACCATATCCCCAATAGTAATGACTAGTAAAAGAATCTTCTCTGATACCACTCTGTAACATCCCAACCTAGAAGCCACTAAATCGGTGATCCGAGCCGGTTCGCCAAAAGGACTCAAGCACACCTCCCCATATGCCAGAGGCTATCGACTTGCAATGAGGGCCTAAGATGTGATAGTGGGGAGAATATTACCTCATAACGGAGTAATAATATAGATGAAATAGCATGTTATCATACACAGTGAAAAGTAAACAGAGTACAGAAGAAACAAACAACTGAAATATAACAAGTTGTAATAGTAAAATGTTGTAATATCCAGAACTACTATGAAATACCCCACACCACTGGTCACCCACTTGTCCAAGAATACAGATACAAGTACAAAAGAAACTGAAAAGTATAAGTGTATGGCTCTACAAATAACTCTGAGCCAACCCTTGTACCTGATCTCCAATCTCTATCGTACTGCACCAGCCCGATCAGCAGAACCACTCGAGAATCTCTGCTAGATCATGTAACACTGGGTGTCACTACTATCCACCATGAAACATATTCTCAATTTGAAAATAATACTAAGTTATATAGGTACATTGAGTTTCAAGTGTATGTTTGAGAAATAATCTTAGTAGGGATCCCTAACAAGAAACAAATAAATGTGTTGCTAAAAGTGTATGTAATAGCAACGTGCTCAGCCAAACTAGAACACAACATAAGTAATTAAACCAATTGTGCAACCATCGTGGAACCCAGGGTCTATAATCCCAGTAAACAAGAAATCTGCAACTGTGGATGGCCATATCTATATACATATACACATATATTAACATACCTATACACATATATAGAAATATGAATATTCATTAGTATGTGAATCAAATTACAATTATCCACATGACATGTCGATCCATTGGTCCATAAGCCCGATTTCCTGGACATACTGTGTGTGGGAATTGAGCTTGACATCGTGCCACTCAATATGTGTATCAATAATTCAATCTCTATTTCCATAATCTCATCGACATGTACCTACTTCAGCCAACATCAAAATTATATCTCTTAGAAATATACATCACTAAATAGGGAATACTCATCCTACACCAACGTTAACTCTAACTTGCCTCCCATAACTGAACAAGGATACCGTATACTAATGGTAAATCCTATGAAGAAATATTTCAAGAAAAATATCCGTACATATGGTGAGACGCCATGCTACATCCTGATGTCCCATAACTGATCTGGAAGAACGTAATATTTCTGATCATATAACATCCATTCAATGAGCCCATCCAAGGAATTCCTACATGGTAATTAAAATATACCTCAAGGAATAGGAGTCAATAACCCACTGAGCTCATTCAAGGCATCCCTCAACTTGGTCCAAGTATCACATAGGGTATATAATTCTATCACCTACTGACCCCATTCATGGAATCCATCACCCAGATCCATGTATCACCCTGGGTATAATCATATCCATCTAATAAGCCTGTTCCTGGAATCCATCAATTGGATCCATGACTCACTCTAGGATTAATTAAATTCAATATCCAACTGAGGCCATCCAAGGTATTCCTACAACGAGAATCCATGTATCACTCAGGGTACATAAATAAACATCCCAATGAGCCCATCCAAGGCATTCCTACAACTGTAATCCATGTATCCCTCTGGGCATAAAAGTAAACAAATAAGGCTTAACAAGAGAGTACCAGGTAATACATATAGTACCAGAAAAATATCAGAAATCACATGGCTCAAAATTTGTATCACATGAGAGCACGTCCAGGCATCCCAACAAACAAGAAAGATTCCTCGCATCAAGCTCAACATCCCGTATCTGGGAAGCATATAACGACCCATACTTTACATACATTGTTAATACTTCAAAATTGAAGCATACTTATTACAACATATGACAAAACCACAAAGGACCGTATAGGTATAGTGTCTTTAGAAACTGGGAAACATAAACAACTGGTTCATAAATCTTCTACAGTGTCTCCCATTTATTTCATCATATCTAGGGTCCCTTTTAGCATATTCTACTTAATATCCATCTTCCTAACCTGGGGAAAAGAAAACATAAAAGGGTGAGCTCAAATGCTCAGCAAGGGCAAATAAAGGAAATAAAAATCATATCATATCTTTATGAAAATCAAAACCTGCAAAAGAGATCATAATATCTTAACATGGAATAAATCATAGAAGTGAAAATGAGATCCCCATAATCATAACATAAAACTTGAAACTTTGTGGCATGCACACATAATCATGGAAAATCATTTCTTGTTAGTCATGACTCATTGCCAAGACTATCTTAGTGGACAAAGTCCCTTTCTGAATCGAGTTCACTCCTCATTTCAGTCCTGTATCACTGAACCGAAATAACCTTCCGTTCCAGCCATGTCTATCTCATGAGATATAAAATCTTTACCCAATGCATTGGAGGGAGATATAGGTCCTACCCATCTTATAATGAATCCTTTCTTATGTGTGCCACATAATCATAAAACATACATCATAGCGTAACCCATGTAATAAAAATGGGATTCTTAAACAACATGACATCATAAAACAATTCATATAAGATAAAGGAATTCATAAAAATGTTTCCATCACAACATAATCAAATCCATGTAATAATAGGGATAAAAACAGAACCCTTTTATTATCTTAGATGGAAAATAATTTTGATTAAAAACTTGAACTCCATTCTTGAGGAAAATATCCTTTATTTTTCAAAAACATTTTTTTCCTTTCTTAACATGTCATACAACTTTAAACTAAAATATGTTGATTAAAAATAAACTTGAAAACTTGTAAAGGATGCTTCTTATAAATAATGTTTTAAAAATCCATTCATGCCGTATAAGTTAAAAAAAACATTCTTCGTACTTTTCTCGGAAAAGTCAAAAAGTACCTCGTACGAAAAACGACAAAAGATTCCTTTCATACATATTACTAAAAACTCACCGAAGGGTAAAAATGGATTTAAACAATTTTAGGTGGATGGAAATAATATTAAATATTCAGGAAACATGGATGTGGATGATAAAATACACCCCAGTAAATACTTACAAATAAACAATCTCGGATAAAAATGAGATTGTGATATTTCCCTTACCTTAGGTCCGATTAGCTTTGTATGTGTCTGAAGCTCCTGTAGAATGGTTTAAATAATGTTATTGACTTATTCCATAATCATACATATTGATATGATATCATATATGGTCATATTCTTAGCTTCTTGTTAGTAATATTTCATTGTTACTTGTTACTCGGGTCTTTATTGCCTTTTGTTCTTATGCGTGTTTTGCCGAATACATTCTTATTCTTCTATTAAGGTTATAGATACCTTACATCCAGAATGGTATTAGTGTAACATATATCATATTTATTCATTCAATTCATTTATATAATTACTATGTAATGATGATCATGTAGAACGAGTCGCATCACATTGTGGAGACGGTATTCCGTACGTACGCACGAGTGATGATATTGTTCCTATGATCGTGGAACTGTATTGGAGTATATATATATTATTTCAGTATCAATATTACTTTATAATAATCATAAATAGTTACTCATTACATCATTATACCCATCCTTGTAAAGTGATGGTGGAAAAATAGATTACACCACGGCGTGGAGACGGTATTCTGTACGTACGCACGCGCGGTGATTTCTTTTTCCGTAGGATGGATAGATTGTGAAATAGGGTTGTTTAATACTTATAATAACATATCAGTATATGAGTAATACTGATGTTATTACTTCATAATGAAACAACCTAAGAAGAAGAAGTGGAAGAAGAAATAAAGATGAAAGAATTGGTAACGGTAATTACCTCTTCTTTGAAGCGCCTCTTTGAGACCTCCTCTTAGGGCACTAAAATTGGTCTTTGAGGAAGACCAGAACCTCTAGGATGTTTCTAGGGAAGTGTAGAAGGGAAAATGGCAGGGGTTGTCCGAGCTTGAGTGCTCAATTTGGTGTGAGGAGGAGGGGGAGGAGGTTCCCTTTTATAAGGGCGGAGAGGGGCACCTTAGCAATATCTCAAAATATTATTTTATATTAAAGTCAAAATCGGTTTATAATGGCTCCAAAGGGTCTTATTTCGAAGATAAGGTGGGTATGGGTCTAAATCCTATCAACCAATAAGATTTAGACGAGTTTAGGGTATTATTTTAACCTTATCAATTAGATTTAACTCTAAGTTAAATAATTTAACTTTTACCATGTCTTTTTGTTTTCTTTTACTATATGGTTAATAAACATACTATAACATGCCAAAAGAACCCCAAATTGTTTATTATTAATATATATATCCTTATCTAAGTCATTTGGCCGAACCTTAGATTTTTAGGAATAAAATAACAATTAATAATATAATATTTGATTTAAAAACTATTTTGTGTCAATTTTGACACTATTTGATATATGATTTTTGTGAAAGTCATAACAGAATTATATGTTCGAACCAAGTTGATTAAATCAACATAAATATATCATAGTAACCTAGAAAATTAGTGGAATTCATAAAAAGTCTTAAATTACATTTATTTTGGTATTTATATTATCAATTATGTCAATATTTCATTAATAAGATAATTACTGCATCATCTTTGTGTCATAAATAAATTAAATTATTTGATGTCTAAAAATTAAAAATAAAATACCATCATATATGAAATCTTTTTAGCTTTCTAATGAAAATTTACAATCGAATTTATCTTATGTATAACCCCATATTATAAATGATTGACTTATTAATCTTTGATTTTAACTATTTTAACCCTTCTTTAAATAAATTAATAATAAATGTCCTAATCTAATCCAAGTGGGCCTAAATGGTCATATTTTATTCCTAAGTTTGTTTTTGGTCGAATTACACTTGTCCAATAGAATTAGGACATGTGTTAGGGTAATATTAATATCATATTTACCCTTAGTTACCTAATTTACTATTAACCGCGGTAAAAAAAGTAAAAAGTTACTATTCACCAAAAAATTATTTTCATCTCATTGAACCTCATTTTAGTCCTTGATATTAACCGTGTCTCTCGGATTTTCGAAATTCCATTCACAGAAGCGGTAAAATTAAGTTTTATGCAAAATTCAGTTTTTAACCTACCACTTAGTGGTTTCACTATTCATCAAAAATTGAAAGTTTTCAGAAAAATACCAAAATTTCACCCTAGGCTAATTTCGATATTTTGAGTCCAAAAATGAAGTCCATTTTGAAAAATAAAATTTATAAAATTTCAAAAAGTGATTATTACTATTCATAACTGCTAGTTTTAATAGCATATCATTGTTTAGTGAAACTCAGTATTGCGTACGACGCAAGCTATCGAGGAAGGTCGCGATTGCGTGTAAAGAAAGCCAAGCAAGTGTTGTGTAGAAAAAGATTCCTTTGATGATTTATATAACATAAAAGTCTCGGGTGTTACATTCTACCCCCCTTAAAAAGAATTTTGCCCTCGAAATTCATCACTTTGTAACAAACAGATGAGGATAATTCTCACTCATCATATCCTCAAGCTCCCATGTAGATTCTTCATGTTGGTGGTTCCTCCATAAAACTTTCACCAATCGAGTGGTCTTGTTTCGTAGGACTTTTTCACTACGATCCAGAATCTCTATCGGCTGTTCTTCATAATAAAGATCTTGCTCCAGCGGTACCACTTCTGAGCTGAGTACATGTGAAGGATCTGGTATGTACTTTCTCAGGAGAGATACGTGGAACACATCGTGAACTTGAGAGAGATTCGGTGGAAGCGCCAATAGGTAAGCTACCTTCCCAACACGATCCAGTATTTCGAAAGGACCGATATATCTAGGGCTCAACTTCCCCTTCTTTCCAAATCTCATAACCCTATTCCAGGGAGATATTCATAAGAACACTTTATCACCCACTTCAAATTCTAGGTCTTTTCTTCGGTTGTCGGCATAACTTTTCTGTCGACTCTGAGATGCTCTTATGTGTTGTTGAATAGATCTGACCTTTTCTACCATTTCATCAACGAGATCAGGTCCTAACAGCTTTCTTTCCCCAACTTCATCCCAGCAAGTTGGAGTCCTGCATTTCATTCCATAGAGAGCTTCATAAGGAGCCATCTGAATACTGGAGTGAAAGCTATTATTATAAGAAAATTCCACCAAAGGTAGGTGTTGATCCCAACCTCCTTTGAAATCCATAGAGCAAGCTCTCAAAATATCTTCTAGGGTTTGAATTGTTCTCTCAGACTGACCGTCTGTCTGGGGATGATAAGCAGTGTTGAAACACAACTCTGTATCCAGAGTATTCTGAAGACTTCGCCAGAACATCGAGGTAAATCTCGGATCCCGATCAGATATAATAGAAAGTGGTACTCCATGAAATCTTACCACTTCCTTTACATATATCCTAGCAAGCTGATCTAGAGAGAAATCCTCTCTAATAGGAATGAAGTGTGCAGACTTTGTAAGACGATCAACTATGACCCAGATAGCATTATTGCCTTTGGATGTTTTAGGAAGTCCTGTGACAAAGTCCATAGTGATGTTTTCCCATTTCCATTCGGGTATGGGTAATGGTTGTAACATCTCCTTAGACTTCTGTCTCTCAGCTTTAACTTGTTGACAAACCAAGCATCGAGAGACATATTCAGCAACATCTCTTTTCATGCCATCCCACCAGAAGTACTCTTTCAGGTCCCTATACATCTTCGTGCTTCCAGGATGAATAGAGAATGAAGAACTATGAGCCTCATCCAGCAGCTCCTTCTTTAATTCGGGGATGGGAGGAACACAAACCTGATTCCTGAACTTTATTATCCCATCACAATCAAGGTTGAATTCAGGAACATTTCTCACCTTCTTTTGTAACTCGACATCTTTTTTCTGTGCCTCTTTAATCTTCACATGTATAGATAGTTGAACATTAATTTGAGAAAGATAAGATTTTTCCCCTTCCATTATAATTCCAAGATCCATCCTTTGTAAATCCATAAATATTGGATCCTTTGTGATCCTCATCATGGATAAACTAGCATGGTCTTGTCGACTTAATGCATCCGCCACCTTGTTTGCTTTCCCAGGGTGGTAATGGATTGAGCAGTCATAATCCTTAATCAGCTCCAACCATCTTCTTTGACGCATATTCAGCTCCTTTTGTGTGAAAATATACTTTAAACTTTTATGATCAGTATAAATATCACACCTTTCACCATAAAGGTAATGCCTCCAAATCTTTAATGCAAAGATTACCGCAGCCAACTCCAAATCATGTGTTGGGTAATTTTGCTCATGGATTTTCAACTGTCGTGAGGCATAAGCTATCACCATATCATTTTGCATAAGAACACACCCCAATCCCTTCTTGGATGCATCACTGTAGATCACAAACCTTTCTCCACTACAAGGCAGTGTGAGCACAGGTGCACTAGATAACCTTCTTTTCAAATCCTTGAAATTCTCTTCACATTCCTCTGTCCAGACAAACTTAACTCCTTTCCGAGTCAACTTGGTGAGTGGATTAGATAATCGTGAAAAATCCTTTAAAAAACGTCGATAATATCCAGCCAAACCAAGAAAACTTCGGATCTCAGTTACTGTTGTTGGTCTCGACCATCTTTCGATAACCTCTATTTTTGCTGGATCCACAGATATCCCCTCTTTTGAGATTATATGACCCAAAAATGCAACTTTTTGAATCCAAAATTCACACTTGGTAAATTTGGCATAAAGCTTCTCATTTCTCAGGGTCTTCAATATAATTCTCAAGTGATCTTCATGCTCTTCCTTGCTCTTTGAATAGACAAGAATATCGTCTATAAAGACTACCACAAATTGATCAAGATAGTCTCTAAAGACTCTATTCATTAGATCCATGAAGATAGTAGGGGCATTAGTAAGACCAAATGGCCTCACTATAAATTCATAGTGTCCATACCTTGTACGGAAAGCCGTCTTTGGTATATCCTCCCTTTTGACCCTTAATTGATGATACCCTGAACGAAGATCAATCTTGGAAAAGTATTGAGCTCCGCGTAGTTGGTCAAATAAGTCATCAATGCGTGGGAGAGGATATTTGTTCTTGATAGTGATCTTGTTAAGTTCTCGATAATCAATGCAGAGTCTCATTGATCCATCTTTCTTCTTAACAAATAGAACAGGTGCTCCCCAAGGTGACGCACTAGGGTGTATGAATCCCTTATCAAGATTCTCTTGGAGTTTCTTCTTCAATTCATGCAACTCAATTGGGGCCATTCTATAAGGTGTCTTTGAAATAGGCAAAGCACCCGGTACGAGTTCTATTAAAAACTCAACTTCATGATTTGGTGGAAGACCCGGTAATTCCTCCGGAAAGACATCATCAAACTCCCGTACAATGGGCATATTCTTAATCGTGAGTTTCTCACCAACCATTTGAGATAAATAACCTTCATTTAGTGGAATCAATACCCATAAGATGGAAGAAATTTCCACTGGAAGGTTATGTTCATCCTTGCATTGATATACGATTGTAGATTGATCTGGAATATGAAATGTGACTTCCCTTCTTTGGAAATTGATATGAGCTCCATGTAGGGAAAGCCAATCCATGCCAAGAATCACATCAAATTCCACTAAAGGAAGGATCACAAGATTTGCAGGAAGCACTTTCCCACAAACTTCGATCGGAGAAGAATTATAAACTTTTGATGCGACTTTTGTTCCATTAGGTGTTGTCACAGCTAACTCAACATCTAATTGTTGAGGTAATATGGTGATACCCTTAGAAAAGTATTCAGAAATAAAAGAGTGGGTGGATCCAGAATCAAATAAAACATTTTCTACTTTAGAGTGGATGGTAAGTGTACCTTTCACCACATCGTTATCGTACTCCACATTGCTGATAGAAATTGCATGTGACTTTCCTTTGTCTTTAGCCTTAAGAGTTTGTTGACGTCGACCATCATCATCAACCCTTGGATTTGGGCATTGATTGGCATAATTCCCCATCTCCTTGCACTTGAAACATTGAAGTGTAGTAGGTTCATTCTGTGTATCCCTTCCTTTGTTTGCATCATTAGAAATCTTCTTCCCATTATCATGGCATTCAAATGCCCGATGACCTTCCTTTCCACATTTAAAACATTTACTTGTCCCTTTAAGACAACTCCCTCCATGTTTCTTTCCACACTTTGAGCATAAGGAAAAGCTCAACTTCTTTTCAGTGTGCTCTTTAGATTTTTCTTTGAATTCCATCTTCCTCTTCTTATCAAACCCATGTGACTGATGGGTTATTCCAATCTCTATCTCGACTTTGAGAGCACATCGAACGATTTCCTCGTAGCTATTGAAGTCCCTTATGGCTAACGCCCTTCGAAGACTTGGTTTTAAGCAACTAAAGAATCGATCGATCTTACTCTCAGGTTGGATAATAATACCAGAAGCGTACCTTGCAAGTCTTGTAAAATTTGCTTCATAGGTACCAACAGATTCATCATCTCTTTGCTTCAGTTCAAGAAACTCTTTCTCCATCTTTGTTCGGAGAATACGAGGGAAGTACTTATTGAAAAATAAGTTCTTGAACTCATCCCATTCCATAGACTCAATTTCATCCCTTTGCCTCGTATTCTTAATAAGATTCCACCATTGATCAGCATCTCCTTCCAAACGATACACTTCTAGGATGACTTTATCATGTTCAGAACATTGAAGAACTGAAAATATCTTTTCAGTAGTACTAATCCATTGTTCAGCAACTAATGGATCAGTAGACCCACTGAAAGAAGGTGGACGCTGCCTCATGAAGGATTCAACAGAATGTCGCTCCTTCCTTTGCTCGTTTGGAAGTCCTGCATGATTCATAGCTTGAGAAAGTTGTGTGAGCATGGCTACAAGATTTTGCATTCCAGCTCCCATATCGTTTGGTTGCTCAGGGGGACAATCATTGCATTGCCCATCGCATTCCGCATTAACACGGTTCCTTCAGGTTCCAGCCATTGACTAAAACCAAGAAGAATAGTGTGAGCAACACTAATTATAATAGGAAAACCACATAATTCAAGAATAAAATTTTCATGCTTAAGGTCTTATCCTAGGGTATTAAAGGACATTTCTAAAACACTAAGATTGTGTTCTATGCTTAGACATATCCTTAGGGTTCTTACTAAGGCTTTCACATCCTAGTTTCCAAAGGTTGACTATACCTTTCCTCTGATACCAACTATAACGACCCATACTTTACATACATTGTTAATACTTCAAAATTGAAGCACACTTATTACAACATATGAAAAAACCACAAAGGACCGTATAGGTATAGTGTCTTTAGAAACTGGGAAACATAAACAACTGGTTCATAAATCTTCTACAGTGTCTCCCATTTATTTCATCATATCTAGGGTCCCTTTTAGCATAGTCTACTTAATATCCATCTTCCTGACCTGGGGAAAAGAAAACATAAAAGGGTGAGCTCAAATGCTCAGCAAGGGCAAATAAAGGAAATAAAAATCATATCATATCTTTATGAAAATCAAAACCTGCAAAAGAGATCATAATATCTTAACATGGAATAAATCATAGAAGTGAAAATGAGATCCCCAAAATCATAACATAAAACTTGAAACTTTGTGGCATGCACACATAATCATGGAAAATCATTTCTTGTTAGTCATGACTCATTGCCAAGACTATCTTAGTGGACAAAGTCCCTTTCTGAACCGAGTTCACTCCTCGTTTCAGTCCTGTATCACTGAACCGAAATAACCTTCCGTTCCAGCCATGTCTATCTCATGAGATATAAAATCTTTACCCAATGCATTGGAGGGAGATATAGGTCCCACCCATCTTATAATGAATCCTTTCTTATGTGTGCCACATAATCATAAAACATACATCATAGCGTAACCCATGTAATAAAAATGGGATTCTTAAACAACATGACATCATAAAACAATTCATATAAGATAAAGGAATTCATAAAAATGTTTCCATCACAACATAATCAAATCCATGTAATAATAGGGATAAAAACAGAACCCTTTTATTATCTTAGATGGAAAATAATTTTGATTAAAAACTTGAACTCCGTTCTTGAGGAAAATATCCTTTCTTTTTCAAAAACATTTTTTTCCTTTCTTAACATGTCATACAACTTTAAACTAAAATATGTTGATTAAAAATAATCTTGAAAACTTGTAAAGGATGCTTCTTAGAAATAATGTTTTAAAAATCCATTCATGCCGTATAAGTTAAAAAAAACATTCTTCGTACTTTTGTCGGAAAAGTCAAAAAGTACCTCATACGAAAAACGACAAAAGATTCCTTTCATACATATTACTAAAAACTCACCAAAGGGTAAAAATGGATTTAAACAATTGTAGGTGGATGGAAATAATATTAAATATTCAGGAAACATGGATGTGGATGATAAAATACACCCCAGTAAATACTTACAAATAAACAATCTCGGATAAAAATGAGATTGTGATATTTCCCTTACCTTAGGTCCGAATAGCTTTGTATGTGTCCGAAGCTCCTGTATAATGGTTTAAATAATGTTATTGACTTATTCCAGAATCATACATATTGATATGATATCATATATGGTCATATTCTTAGCTTCTTGATAGTAATATTTCATTGTTACTTGTTACTCGGGTCTTTATTGCCTTTTGTTCTTATGCGTGTTTTGCCGAATACATTCTTATTCTTCTTTTAAGGTTATAGATACCTTACATCCACAATGTTATTAGTGTAACATATATCATATTTATTCATTCAATTCATTTATATAATTACTATGTAATGATGATCATGTAGAACGAGTCGCATCACATCGTGGAGACGGTATTCCGTACGTACGCACGAGTGATGATATCGTTCCTATGATCGTGGAACTGTATTGGAGTATATATATATTATTTCAGTATCAATATTACTTTATAATAATCATAAATAGTTACTCATTACACCATTATACCCATCCTTGTAAAGTGATGGTGGAAAAATAGATTACACCACGGCGTGGAGACGGTATTCCGTACGTACGCACGCGCGGTGATTTCTTTTTCCGTAGGATGGATAGATTGTGAAATAGGGTTGTTTCATACTTATAATAACATATCAGTATATGAGTAATACTGATGTTATTACTTCATAATGAAACAACCTAAGAAGAAGAAGTGGAAGAAGAAATAAAGATGAAAGAATTGGTAACGGTAATTACCTCTTCTTTGAAGCGCCTCTTTGAGACCTCCTCTTAGGGCACTAAAATTGGTCTTTGAGGAAGACCCGAACCTCTAGGATGTTTCTAGGGAAGTGGAGAAGGGAAAACGGCAGGGGTTGGCCGAGCTTGAGTGCTCAATTTGGTGTGAGGAGAAGGGGGAGGAGGTGCCCTTTTATAAGGGAGGAGAGGGGCACCTTAGGAATATCTCAAAATATTATTTTATATTAAAGTCAAAATCGGTTTATAATGGATCCAAAGGGTCTTATTTCGAAGATAAGGTGGGGATGGGTCGAAATCCTATCAACCAATAAGATTTAGACAAGTTTAGGGTATTATTTTAACCTTATCAATTAGATTTAACTCTAAGTTAAATAATTTAACTTTTACCATGTCTTTTTGTTTTCTTTTACTATATGGTTAATAAACTTACTATAACATGCCAAACGAACCCCAAATTGTTTAATATTAATATATATATCCTTATCTAAGTCATTTGGCAGAACCTTAGATTTTTAGGAATAAAATAACAATTAATAATATAATATTTGATTTAAAAACTATTTTGTGTCAATTTTGACACTATTTGATATATGATTTTTGTGAAAGTCATAACAGAATTATATGTTCGAACCAAGTTTATTAAATAAACATTAATATATCCTAGTAACCTAGAAAATTATTGGAATTCATAAAAAGTCTTAAATTACATTTATTTTGGTATTTATATTATCAATTATGTCAATATTTCATTAATAAGATAATTACTGCATCATCTTTGTGTCATAAATAAATTAAATTATTTGATGTCTAAAAATTACAAATAAAATACCATCATGTAGGAAATCTTTTTATCTTTCTAATTAATATTTAAAATCTAATTTATCTTATGTATAACCCCATATTATAAATGATTTACTTATTAAACATTGATTTTAACTATTTTAACCCTTCTTTAAATAAATTAATAATAAATGTCCTAATCTAATCCAAGTGGGCCTAAATGGTCATATTTTATTCCTAAGTTTGTTTTTGGTCGAATTACACTTGTCCAATAGAATTAGGACATGTGTTAGGGTAATATTAATATCATATTTACCCTTAGTTACCTAATTTACTATTAACCGCGGTAAAAAAAGTAAAAAGTTACTATTCACCAAAAAATTATTTTCATCTCATTGAACCACATTTTAGTCCTTGATATTAACCGTGTCTCTCGGATTTTCGAAATTCCATTCACAGAAGCGGTAAAATTAAGTTTTATGCAAAATTCAGTTTTTAACCTACCACTTAGTGGTTTCACTATTCATCAAAAATTGAAAGTTTTCAGAAAAATACCAAAATTTCACCCTAGGCTAATTTCGATATTCTGAGTCCAAAAATGAAGTCCATTTTGAAAAATAAAATTTATAAAATTTTAAAAAGTGATTATTACTATTCATAACGGCTAGTTTTAATAGCATATCATTGTTTAGTGAAACTCGGTATTGCGTACGACGCAAGCTATCGAGGAAGGTCGTGATTGCGTGTAAAGAAAGCCAAGCAACTGTTGTGTAGAAAAAGATTCCTTTGATGATTTATATAACATAAAAGTCTCGGGTGTTACAAAGCATCTGAGGTAACATCCCTGAATCATCAATAAATAAGTGAAACATAACAAAGAGTGAGGGTCGACCGAATGCCCAACCCCACACAATAGTCACAACCCCATGGGCTTAATAGTTCTGCACAATTTCAATGTGACACCCGAACACCATCTATACCCAAACCAGATGTACTACTTAGGGTCGGTAAACCCACGGGCACCCGTTATGTACCTCAAGTCAAACACTAAGGAGTCATCCTACATGGGATCCTCTAGGTAATTATGAGTAAGGGAATCCTACAAGGGATCCTTAGAAAAAATAAATCAATGAATACTACATAGTATCCCCAAACAAAGAACAACAGATGCATCCTATAATAGGTATCCCTTAAAATAAAAATATGATAGATATCCAATAAGGGACTCCAAGGGTCAGTAAATAAGTAAAGCCATCCCTTAGGGGATCCAAGGAAGCATCCATTCTCACGACCTCGTAGGCCAGAAGGGTACATATCAAAAAAAGGGATGTCCTCAAAAGTATAGGTTACATGAGATAGCACACAACTCATCTCAGAATAATTTTCTCAACTAGGTTTGTACAAACACCCAACCTAACATCCATGCCATGTATCACTCGTAGGTGACAACAAAACTCGATAAATGGAGGAAGAACCTATAAATTTATATATAAACCTCCAAAAAACCATTTATATGACCAAAAATTTTCAATGGGATTCCATTATTGCGATCTATGTGAAAAAACGCTCAGAATGCACTACTCGCATACCCAAAATGGTTATCCGGTGAAAAATACACTATTCACAATAACGATCTCAAGTGGGTCCCACACATAATTTTGGTTTTGGAGCCTAAAATTAGTCTCTAAATGTACACCTTTATTTAAAATTCTCAATATCGATGATGGTGCATCAAATGGACATCGGACGTAGAACGTACATCTGATTCAATAATCACCAAATAATAATAATTAAAATATTTTTATTATTCTTATGGACATTTTGTACCACAAAGTATAGTGCCGAAAACAAAACATTATCCAACTAGCCTCAAAATTCCATCCTCAAATAAAGGTTCATGTGGCTGTAGATGACACATGAAATGGACCCCCAGATTGCAACTTACAGGGGTTTAAAGAACCCTCAGACGAAAGATGTTGGACAATGTACATGGCATGTACTATGGAGTAAATGGGGTCTGCCCTTGTAAAATTACACATCATGGAAGTTACTTTACATAAAATGTAATATTAATAGAACACCATCCCATATTTGTTTTCACGTAGACACACGCCCATGATCCACGACACGGCGTGTACTATTCAAAAACCATTATTCTGTGTTTTTTTCACCCGACCAGTCACATGACCAACCACCACACGGCGTGTACTCAGATTACACGGTGCGTAAAAAAGAATAAAATCCTCTTCCTTAAAATATAAGAACCCATTCTATGTTCCCCTAGAACACATTCCATGTAACCTGAGTTTCCCGATGGAGAATCCCTCAGATCACCCAAAACAACCTTTTTCACGCCCGAAATAGTTGATCAAGCATCCAGTGGCCAAAAGAAAGAAACATAAGGATTTAAGAACATAAAAAACATATTAAAAGGGGATATATGAAAAAAATGTAAATGGTCCTACATTTGGGAAGAAACAGTCTAATCTTCGGTTGATTTCACCATCCACAGATGCCACTCGCTGACTCAACCCGTCGAGAGCTTCGAAACGATACCCATATTCCCTTACCTATCATACTATTTCTCTATTTATCAGTTCTACCTTATGTCATGATGGAGGAGGATCACATATGAGGCATGCGCCAAAAAGATGAGGAATTAATAGAAATTAAATAAATAATAAAAGGAAAGAGAAGAAATAGGGGATTGGGCCGACCATAGCGCCCGACTCAACTCTATACCTCCCCTAGGCTAAATTCCCCATTTTTGACTCAATTGAGTAGATAGAATCTCAATCTGATGCACCTTTTAGAAGTTATTTCCAAACAAAACTGCACTAATAAATTAAAATTAAAATTAATAATATTAAATATTAGTTATTACATTAAAATTCAAACATCTTAGATTTCTACGAAACTCATGTCCCATGGTAAACACCCAATTCTGGGACCAACAGAGTAGTCAAAAAATTATCTGAGATCAACTGGTAGGGGAAAAAGACCATTTTACACCTCACAAGCATCTAACAGAAAAAATTCAAATGGCTACTCAAAATATAGTTCGGAGAAACACAGTTCCTTACAACAAGTACTTATCTATACCGATTTCACTCACCATTATATCCATATCTATCCCATGTGATATAAATCATTACCCAAATCATTGTAGGGAGATATACATCTAGCCCATCTCAAATAAATCATATATATGTGTTCCACTAGATCATAATAAATCAATATATAATATCCCATTAAATGAAATGGTTATCATAAAAATGTTATCATATAATAACCTATGGAAAAGGGATAGGTTTCGTAATCATTTCATACAAACAATTAACTATAATATGAAGCGGGCTTCATAAAAATATAACCCTTGGAAAGAAACGGGTGTTATAAAAATCATTCCATCAAGAAAAAAACAATTTATAAAATAATTATCAATGGAACCCCCAAATAATATCCACATAAATACGTGAGTAACTCTAGAGGATGTTATCTTAGATCGGAAATATTTTTGAAATGTCATTTAAAACATCTCTTGAGGAAATATCCCTTTCTCTTTGAAAATAATTTCGTTAATATATAAAACATTTTGGAAATAATTTTTTATAAGATAGATTAGAAAATTTAAATAAGATTATTTAGAAATCATTTAAATATTTTTTATTTAAAACAGTCTTAAAATATAATTTCAAATTATTTGAGAAATCTTATTTAGAAAACTTGTCTTTGGAAGAAAATAAATTTTGGAACGAAGAGAAAAATGAAATATGATTTTCTTAAAAATACATTCTTAATAATATTAACTTACAAAGAGTGGGAAAATGTGACCATTATATGTGGATATCATTAATAACCATTGGAGAATAAAATTCCTGAAAATTATTAAGTAATAGATAATAATGTTTCATCAATGGATGTATAATCATAAACAATCCTAATAATTGATGAGATTGTAGTAATAAACTCTTACCACATTGGTAACTTTGAATCAAAATCCACATGAAATAATAAAAATACATGAAGATTAAAATATCATGAAAATAAGAAGATACATGATACAACATGTTTAATTACAGTACATACACCTCATAATATAATATTGTTTCCTAACAAAACAATTGTCTCAAGGAAGACAAATTGAGACTAGATTAAATTATCAATTTGGTAACATTTGAACTGAAAAACACCATGAAATATAGATCATAAAATTGATATTTAAAAACATGTAAATGTTAGTATAAGGATCATATAATTAATTAAATGGTAGTATGTACACCATACAAAATAAATGGGCGGTGAATAAGTCATATGTGTCATAGAAATAAAATAGAGACTAGAAATCCCTTTACCTTATGACTGGACTCTCATCGTACTCGTTCAAACCTCCTATATGATAAATATAATTTTATTGTAAATATTTTAAATAACCATATCAATTTATATCATATCATTTATTATTTAATTATTACCTTATATTACCCTTTTATTAAAAATTTCATGGTAATGTTATGTTTCGAGTAATAACCCCTTCATACATGTTTTGACATTTTATTCTTGGTTCTCTTAGTTGGATATTGATTTAATTATTTAAATAAAGATAAATATTAAATAAATATCATATATACTCATTATATACTTATTTATAATAAACTATAAAATATATAAATATAAAATGAAATCCATGTTTCATGGAGATGGTAGGTTGTATGTAATAATGAATGTTGTTTCAACTTTCTTATCGTATTGAAAGAAAGAAATTAAATGGCATACATATATATAATATAATTCCATTAGAATTATTATTTCATATATATCATATAATTTCACCAGATCCATCTTTAATACATTCCATGTGATGTGTGAATGAAACACATCGCTTTGAGGAGGCGGTAGCCCACACATCCACAAATGAAGTTATCATATTTTGAAAAAATGTAAAGCATAAAGGTGTCAGTTATATAATAATTAAATAATGATAAATGAATCATAAATATCATTTATATAAAATAAAAACATATATTTCATCATTATTACCAACCTTGAAAGGTGGAAATGGAAGAACAAACGACATCAGTTAGTGAGTCGGTAGTCCTCTGTACACGCAAATAAATATTGTGCTTCCTATAAAAACCCGGAACATTTAAGGAAATTTTTTTCTTAAATACTTGGAATTTTACGAGTCAGCGTTTTCAGATGGCACCTTATTTCGAGGTTCGGTGTGCCCGGAATCAATTTTTGAGGTTTTTTTCGGGTGTGTTCAGTAAATGTACGAGTGGGTTTTTCTATCATTTGAACTGGTGCTCAGAATTGATATTTGAGGACACCGATGGAATTGCATCGCCGATATTCGCATAAAGGGACCCTTACCGCAGTTGTGATTTATATGGGATGAAAGTTACAATTTGGCGTTTTATTTTAAATTGAATAAAATTATGGTGATGCACAATTTTATTTTAAGAGGTGGTTATTTCCTCCAAGAGGATGTTAGGGGTGGGGCCCACACCCCACATAACCTCCCATGTGAGGATTTAGTGTGGTGGGTACTACACGAACCCAAACCCTTTTAACTCCCTTAAACTCCCCATTAACACCCCTTTATTTATTTTGACAACACCCCTCATTTATTATGGTGGAGCCTCTCTGCCTCCCTCTCATTAAGTATGCCAACACAATTAATTAATGACTTTATTAATTAATTTGTTGTGTCAATAATTCTTTTGAATTGTTTTGAATTCCATGGAAACTCTATTTTATTGGGGAAGCCTTTCTATTATATTTTTTTGGCAAATATTTGGTGGTGGAGCCTTCAGAGAATTGGAGGAGAGCTTCATCCCTCACGAACAAAGAACACAAGGAATGATAGTCTCTCGAAGACCGAGGAATGAATGTGAGGTGACACTCACGAGGAACGTCGTCATTCTTATTCTTCCTTTGAGTCAAGGGAGGAGACGCCATCCGCGAGGAAACATCAACCACTCTTCCTACTCGGATGCACCCCAACATCAACGAATCGACGTCGACTTCGGATCCTCTTCCGGCAACATGAAAAAGCGAGCATCGAAATCAATGTAGGGGTTTTGATATTATTTTTAATTGAATGAAATTATATCTCTTCCTTGGTGAATTCTCATTTTGTCTTCGACCAATTGATATTGCCTAACGTGGAGGGTGCGGGCCGAGTGAACATGTCCCGACGATCCTCCGATGGGTCTTGAATATTTTGGCAGTGACAATGGAAGGTGGTGGCAACCGGAGGCGGTGGAGAACGGAGGTGGAGACCACGTACCAGACGCATGGAGGAAACTACGGGCTGCATCCACGGGCCGCTCGGCCGAAGAAGAACCGACCGGCTAACGCCTGTCCGGCCAAATGAACCGCGGTGCCATGAGGGCGTCGTGCTGTGGAAGAACTGTGGCCCGAAATCTATAGGCTGCTCGGAAAAAGGAGAATCGGCAGGTCGTAGCCCTCCGGACAGGGAGACCGCGGTGCCATAAGGGGCATCGCGCTGCGGAGGACCGCGGCCTGCGCTCTGTGGGGCGCTTCAGCGGTGAACTGGCTGGCCGCCAGCAGGCCGGGTTGAAGGAGGCCGCGACACCCGCAGGTGCAGTACGGGAGAACCATGTCCTTCACATGCGGGCCGCTCACGTCTGGGAGACCGGCTGGCTTTGGCCGACTAGATAGGAGGGTGGCGCCGCTGTTTTGGAAAACCGGGGGCCGCGCCCCCCGGTCCACTCGGCCAGCTGGCCTAGCTGCACCCAGCCGGGCCATGCCCCGCCATGGGCCATGCTGGGCCATTCCCCATCAGATAGAGATGAACCCTTAGTCGGGTCAGCCCTGCCGACCCAGGACAGGCCGACCCGCCAGCCCCCCGGGCTTGACGGGCTGGGCCCATTTCGCTTAAATGTGAATAATTTCCAGACCGTGCGTTTGATCGACACGTCGTCTAAAACACTAGGACCCATAAAAAAGGAGGTCCTTTTAAGGTACTCTAACAGAGTTTTGGACAACTTTGGAAAATGGCTGGGTTTGGAACGAGCGTAATTCCAACCATACCCCTCGAACAGAAAAGCCAATAACTCTTAGAGTGGATGACTGATTGACGCGCCGTCTGTCACGTTGGGTTTTTTTGACGGGACAAAACATCAGGATACATAAACTCAGGACTTCATGATAATTTATGTATTGACCCTTTGCCTCGAGGAGCGGACCCTCCCAGAATCAAGTGTGATGTGTGCGGGAACCATAGAGTTGACTACGACTTCGATGACTACTGTGGTGGAATTCTTCGTGGGTTCAACAGTGACTACTACCATACTGGAATCCTTAGTGGGTAAGATGTTGATGAAAACTATTCTTGTATCCTGTGTAGTTCTGGCAGTATTGACCTCCGTACTTGTATCATGTGTGGGTCCGACAGAGTATCTGGTCTTGTATCATGTGTGGGTCCTATAGCCTAGCTGGTCTTCTATCCTTTGTGGGTCCGATAGCTTATATGAATCAGTGACTAAATCTGATCATCTCCATCACTATGAGAAATATTTATACCTATGTGAGATGAGTCTTGACTTTCAATCATTAACATCGATGTGATAGACTTTCTTTCCTGTGTGGACTGGGTTGTGCTTGGGCTCAAGAGTTGGAGCCGAAATAAGATTTATAAGTTAGGTATATGTATGGGAATATACCTAAGTAGCATTTGTCAATACTTCGTGGTTGTATATTTCTTCTGTGGTTTATCTTTGGTGGATTCTGGGAGTCCTTCAGCGGTCTCGGGGTCCCTACTGAGTATTGTATACTCAACCCTACACAGGCTACACACGCACTACGTTGTGTTGGATGCAGACGATGGACAAAACTGATCGAGGTAGAGACTGGTAGAGCTGGATGGTACCCGTAGATGGATCACATGGTGAGATGTACACTGAGCAGAATGATGGAACCGAAGTACTGAGGTGGCCATAAGTACCCACCCTTCAGGAGGGATTCCCGGAGGATGACTTAGTAGTGGATGTTTCACTTTTCTTCAGTTGTACTAGCTTTTCATTTGTATTGTACATACTGTTGGGATTGTATTTCCGACCCCTTTCCTTTCAGCACATACTTTTTGTATAAAGTATTTACTTAGTGATTACTTCAGTTGCGTACTCTGTTGTGTTTGTTTACATTCATAATGGTAGTGCCTTCCCATCTTAGGGATTTATGACTTTGGTGCTAGTCACCATCCCCTGGCCTATGGAAGGCGGGCATGGGGTTGTCACGACACGGGCCCCATGGACGGGTCGTGACAAATTGGTATCAGAGGTGTCAGTTCTACTGCAGAACTCTGAACTCTGATCATTCCTTTCTGTGAAGAAATATTTTTAAGATTATTGAGTGTGATTTTTAGTCCAGGGAGTCCAGTGTTGGTGTGGTAGCCGACGTATCCATACACCAGGACCTTGACCTCTGATTTCTGACTCAGTGCACGAAAACACTTATTGCGTGCGTGTTTCTTTGAAAAGTTTTCTTTGTGATTACTTCGTGTCATCTCACTAGGTATACTTTTTAATCGTGGCTCACCTGTTTAATTTCAGGATGGCCCCACGAATGTAGCCAACTAGGGTTCTAAGTTACGTACGAGATGGTAGTCCACCGAGCGACGAGGCCTCGATGCAGGGCCCCATCACAGCGAAGGCACCAGCGGTACCACTACCCATTGATCCACTGATACCACTAGCCCCAGCAGCAGAGAGTGCCAACTGTCTAAGTGAGTTGCACGAGTTCCAACGATAAAGGTCGCCTAGGATCCAAGGAGAGATGGACCCACAGGTAGCTGAGGATTTGCTGGAGGCTGTCGTTAGAGTTTTTAGATTGGTAGGGACACCAGCTGACCTTATGGGGATCCTTCTTGCGAGTCTCCTGCATGCAGTAGCATGTAGATGATGGAGAATGATGCTCTAGGTGCACGACAAGGCATCTCTACTTTGGACAGACTTCGAGAGTCTCTTATTCTCAGAGTTTGTTCCTGCCACCCTTCGTGCGGTTCAGGTCTAGGAGTTACTTCATCTGCGGCAGGGCAGCATGACAGTAGCTCGGTACTCAGCGAGGTTTACTGAACACTCACGCTATTCCACATATATGGTACGAGACTATTCATCAGAGCCCAGAACTTTGAGTAGGGACTCAGTCATGAGATCAAGGCTTCGACGATTCCCCTCAGTATCCCGACGCAGGCAGGGATGCTGGAGCGAGCCCTTCTAGTGGAGAGTTTTCTTGCTGAACAGACACCAGCGGCGAGACTCACTACAAAGAGACACGTAGCAGAGTCTTCTGCAGCCGATAGTAGACAGATGTCTCAGAGGTCCAAGCAGACCAGGCTATACAGTGGGAGACCACAGGATACAGGTTCACTTGTGCGGGGCACACAAAACAGATCTAGCCTTACGAGGAGCAGGCGGTGCTATGCATACGGTGGGTAGGGCCGCATGGCTCGTTACTGCCCGTACTACCATGGAGATGAGTAGCAGATATTGGAGATACCTCCCAGTCAGAGGCTGAGGTTTGACCGTGGTGGTCTATCTCGAGCAGGCAGACATGGCAGAGGAACTGGCCAAGCAGCGGGTGGTGGATGACTTTTCGAGGCTCTACCTCCACCACCACCACGAGGTCCAACCCGACCACAGGGAGCTGGCAGACAGAGAGAGGCTTAGCTCCAGGAAGTCGAGGCCTATGACCACGGTGCACCTGATATGATTAAAGGTACTATCTATGTCTACTCCACCCTTGCTTCATTCCTTATAAACTCAAATGCGAGCCATTATTTTATTATTGCTGCCCTTGTTCAGAGCTCAGAGATTCCGACGGAGTCGTTGGCTCGATCCTTATGGCTAGAGACACATATGGGAGTATACTCGATGATTACGCACATGTTTCGGCAGTGTGAGATTACTCTAGGAGGTGAGAGCTTTGGATGGGATCTTCTTGTAGCGGCGTCGAGGCCTTACGACGTCATCTTCGGTATGGACTCATTATCTATAGTTCATGCTCAGATCGACTATATTTGGCACAAACTATGGTGTGTCCACACCGATGGGACCAGCTTCACCGTCACCGGTGAGAAGGGAGCCTTTGCAGCACAGGATGGACTTTCGTTGAGGAGAGGGTATCCAATCATGCATCAATTGTCTAGTCTCATCCTCATAGAAGTTGATGTGCGGAGTCTGAGATTTCCTATTATGGTGGATCAGTATGCGGAAGTTTATCCTGACGACGTTCCAGAACTACCTCCTAGCAGAGAGGTAGACTTCTATATTCATCTATACCCCAGGACAGCACCGATATCTACTCCAGCATATCATATGTCTCCCTCCGAGCTTTGTGAGCTATAGGTATAGTTAGAGGACTTACAGGGAAAGGTATTTTTCTGACCTAGTGTTTCACCCTAGGATTCTCTGATTTTGTTCTCCAAGAAGGCGGATGGGAGCTTGCAATTTTTTGTCGACTACCGTCTCCTGAATCAGGTGACCGTGAAGAACAAGTATCCACTCTTGAGGATTGAAAACCTCTTTGATCAGCTTCATGGGAGCACAATGGTTCTCAAAGATAGACCTCAGATCAGGATATCACCAGCTCAGAGTTCGAGACAAGGATGTGTAGAAGATTTCCTTCAGGTGTCCGTATGGCCACTACGAGTTCTTGGTTATGCCCTTCATTGTAACCAACACTCCAGAAGTGTTCATGAGTCTCATGAAAAGGATATTCCAGCCTTACCTCGATCAATTTTTCTTAGTCTTCATCGATAATATACTGATTTACTCGACTACTTAGGAGGATCACGCCTACCATTTGCGGGTAGTACTGGACACTCTCTGAGAGCACCAGCTTTATGGTAAGCTCTCGAAGTTCAAGATCAGGATTCGAGAGGTTCACTTTTTGGGACACGTCATCTCAGAGGCTGGGGTAGCAGTGGATCTAGCAAATATTGAGGCAGTTCTTTCTTGGGAGCCACCCAGGAGTGTGACTGAGGTGCGGAGTTTGCCAGGTCTTGCTAGATACTATTGGTGATTTGTGCCAGAATTCTCCAGAGTTGAAGCACCACTTTTATCTTTGACAAACAAGGGGAAACTCTTCCTGTGGTCAGAGAGATTCCAGCATAGCATTCAGTAGATGAGGTAGAGGTTGACCAGTGTTCCTATCTTAAGTCTATAAGAGGAGGGCATAGGGTGCGTATTTTACTATGATGCATCAGGGACTGGACTCACGTGTGTCTTGATACAGGAGTGGGCAGTGATCGCATATGGTTCACCGCAGTTGAGACAGCTTGAGCATAACTATGCTACACATGACCTGTAGTTAGTAGCATTGGTCTTCTCCTTGAAGATGTGGCAGCACTATCTGATGGGCGAGTGCTTTATAGTCTACTCTGAACACCAGAGTCTCATGTACATATTCTCGTAGAAGGACCTGAACCTGAGACAACGATGGTGGCTCAAGTTCCTCCAAGACTATGACATCGAGATAGTGTATACTCTGGTGAAGGCGAGCGTCGTAGAAGATGCCCTCAGCAGGATATCGGGCATTCAACTACTAGGAGAGGCGACAGACCAGCTAGCCGCGTTGTAGATATCCTTTATGGATAGAGATGGAGTAGCCTTTCTGTAGTCTCTCATAGTCACTCCACAACTTCTATAGTGATTAAGAGAGGCACAATGTGGGGGCGTTGACTATGAGGTGCAACATACTCAGATATCCATAGGACAGGCACCTGATGAATTTTCTGAAGGTGGGGAGCACGTCATCCTCTTCAGAGGACATACAAGTGTACCAGTTGCATTATAGGAGGAGGTGATAAAGGAGATTCACACTACCCCTATTGTGATACATCCAGTTGTTTCGAAGATGTACCAGGACCTCAGACAACATCACTGGTGGCCGAGTATGAAAAAGGTTAAAGCATAGTTCATTTCACAATGTCTCATTTTTCAACATGTGAAGGGGGAGCACCCGGTACCAGTAGGCTTGGTACAACCCTTAGTGGTCCAGAGTGGAAGTGGGACGAGATATCCATGGATTTCGTGACGGGGCTTCCACGTACATCCAGAGGACACGACTCTATCTAGGTGATCGTAGAAGAACTCACCATATCTGCTCACTTCATACTGATCAGAGACCAGGGCTCAGTAGATAGCACGGGAAGCCTCTACATTCGAGAGATCATATGGCTTCATGGTGTTCCATCGATTATCATCTTTGATTGAGATGCTCGTTTCACTTCCCGGCATTGGAAGGGGTTACAAGAGGATTTTAGAACGCAGCTTCACTTGAGCACCGCCTTCCATCCTCAGACGAACGGTCAGACTGAGAGGACCATTCAGACTCTCGAGGACATGCTCTTTTCATGTTTCCTTGACATTGGTCACAGATAGGAGGATCACCTAACCTTGATGGAGTTTGCATATAACAACAACTACCACTCCACTATTAGGATGGAACCTTATGAGGCACTTTACGGCCGACCTTTCAGATCACCTCTGCGCTGGACTGACCCCGGGGAGTCAGCACTTCTAGGACCAAAGATGGTTGAGGCACTGACGAAGAAGGTGCAGATCATCCAGGAGCAGATGAAGACTACACATAGCAGACAAAAGTCCTATGCTGATAGGATATGGGGACCACTGAAGTTCAAGGATGGCGATCAAGTCTTCCTACGGGTCTCACCTCGATGAGGTCTATGAAGATTTGGTTGGCGTGGCATGTTATCTCCATGCTTCGTCGGACCTTTACAGTTCCTCAGCAGAGTAGGAAAGGTGGCTTACCGCCTGGCACTTCCACCTCTGTTGCACCGGGTGCATGACGTCTTCCACGTATCTTAACTGAGGAGATACGTGGACGATCTGTACCACATCATTACCATGGGGATCTGGACATCGATGATAGGGCGACATTCACAAAGGTTCTAGTGGAGATCGTGGATAGATAAGAGTAGGTTCTACATGGATGGTCGATTCCTCTAGTGTGCATTCGCTGGCAGCACGAGAACCTCCAGGAAAGCACTTGTAACCGGGAGGCTCATAAGCGAGCTCAGTACCCCCATTTGTTCCCCTAGAGTGTATTGTAGCTCTATGGGGACATAAAGCCATGAGGTGGGGGTAATTGAAATCCCTAAAATTTCATGGAAATTTTTTTCTTAAATACTTTGTAATTTTATGAGTCTGTGGTTTCTGACGGCACCTGATTCCAATGCCTGGTGTGCCTGGAATCAATTTTTCTGTTTTGTTTGGGTAAGTTCTGTAAATGTACGAGCGATTTTTTCTATCGTTTGAACCGGTGATCAGAATTGAAATCGGGGGACACCGATGGACTCGCATCGCCGATATTCTCTTAGGGTGACATTTACCGCAGTTTCATTTTATGCGGGTTGAAGGTTATATTGTTAGGTTTTATCTTAAATTAAATAAAATTGTGGTGATACACAATTTTATTTTAAGAGGTGTTTATTTCCACCAAGAGGAAGTTAGGGGTGGGACCCACACCCCACATAACCTCCCATGTGAGGATTTAGTGTGGTGGGGCCCACACGAACCCAAACCCTTTTTACACCCTTAAACTCCCCATTAACACACCATTTATTTATTTTGACAACACACCTCATTTATTATGGTGGATCCTCTCCACCTCCCTCTCATTAATTATGCCAACACAATTAATTAATGGCTTCATTAATTAATTTTTGGTGTCAACAATTCTTTTGAATTGTTTTGAATTGCATGGAAATTTTATTTTATTGGACAAGCCTTTCTATTATATTTTCTTGGAAAATATTTGGTGGTGGAGCCTTTGGAGAATTGGAGGAGAGATTCATCTATCACCAACGAAGAACATGAGGAATGATACTCTCTCGACGACCGAGGAAAGAACATGAGGCCACACTCATGAGGAACGTTGTCATTCTTCTTCTTCCTCCACGTCAAGGGAGGAGACACCGTCTGTGAGGAAACATCAACCACGCTTCCTCCGCGGACGCACCCCGACGTCAACGAATTGACGTCGACATCGGATCCTCTTCCCACAAGTCGGGAAATTGAGAATCAAAATCAAGGTAGGGGTATTGATATAATTTTTAAGTGAATGAAATTATATCCCGTCCTTGGTGAATGCTTGTTTTGTCTTCATCCAATTGATATCTCCTAATGCGGAGGGCGCAAGCTGAACGTACATGGACTGACAACCCTCTGATGGATCTTGAATATTTTGGCGGCGGCAACGTGAGGTGGTGGTGACTGGAGGCGGCGGTCGCGCACCTGCCATGTAGAGGAAACTACGGCCCGCATACGTGGGCCTCTCGACCGAAGAAGAACCGGCCGGACCGAAGGAACCGCGACGCCAGGAGGGCGCCGCGCTACGAAAGAACCACAGCCCGCAATCCGCGGGCCTCTCAGAAAATGGAGAACCGGTCGGCCGTAGCCAGCTAGATAGGGAGACCACAGAGCCACAAGGGGCGCCGCACTGCGAAGGACCATGTCCCGCGCTCTGCGGGCCACTTCGGCAGCGAACCGGCTGTCCGCCTGCCTACCGGGTTGAAGGAGGTCGCGGAACCCATTGGTGTCATGCTGGAGAACCGCGGGCCCCATGTGCAGGTCACTCGTTCCAGGAAGACCGGCCTGTTTCGGCTGGTCGGATAGAAGGGCGGTGCCGCTCGGTGTCGCCGTTTTGGAAAAACGGGGCCCGTGCCCCCCGGTCCGCTCGACCAGCTGGCCGAGCCGCGCCTCGCTGGGCCAGCCCTCTCCCTGCTGGGCCGGGCTAGGCTGGGCCACGCCCCATCAGACTGCGCCGACCCCTTAGTTAGGTCAGACCCGCCGAGTCAGGATGGGCTGACCCGCTAGCCCACCGGGCTTGACAGACCTGGCCCATTTCGCATAAACGCGAATAATTTCCACACCATGCGTCTGATCGACGTGCCCTCTGCGGAACTGGGACACTATTAATAAGGCAGTCCTTTTACGATACTCTAAGTGAGTTTTGGATAACATTTGAAAATGTCCGAGTTTGGAACGAGTGTAATTATAACCAGGCCCCTGGAACGGAAAAGCCAATAACATTTAGACCAGGCATCTGATTGATGCACTGCATGTCGCGTTGGGTTTCTTTTGACGAGGCAGAACTTCGGGATACATCATATAATTACTTCGTGATAGTTGATGTATCGACCCTTTTCCTTGAGGAGCAGACCCTCCCATAATCGAGTGTGCTGTGTGCACGAACCCTAGAGCTGGCTGTGACTGCGACCACTACTGTACTGGAATCACTCATGGGTTCGACAGCGACGACTACCATACTAGAATCCTCCATGGGTTCGACGACGATGACTACTATTTGTGTATCCTATGTGGTTCTGGTAGTATTGAACTCTTAACTTGTATCATGAGTGGGTTCGAAAGAGTAGGTGGCCTTGTATCTTCTGGGGGTCCAACAGCTTAGCTGATCTTGTAACCTTTGTGGGTCCGGCCGGTTAGATGAATCAGTGACTACATATAATCATCCTAATCGCTATAAAAAAGACGTATACCTATTTGAACTGAGTCTTGAATTTCAATCATTATCATCAATGTGATTGACTTTCTTTCCTGTGTGGACTGGGTTGTGCTTGGGCTCAAGAGTTGGAGCCGAACTTAGATTCATAACTTTGGTATATGTATGGGCATATACCTAAGTAGGGTTCGTTGATACTTCATGGTTGTATCTTACTTTTTTGGTTTATACTTTGTGAATTCTGGGAGATCTTTGGGGGTCTTGGGGTCCCTACTGAGGATCGTATACTCACCCATGCACGGGCTAAGCCCACACTACGTTTTGTTGGATGCAGAAAACAGACAACACTGATCGAGGTAGAGACTTGTAGAGCTGGAAGGTACCCGGAGGTGGATAAATTGGCGATACATACATGGAGTAGACGAATAGACCCGAGGTGCTGAGGTGGCCATCTGTACCTACCCTTTAGGAGGGATTCCCGTAGGGCAACTTAGTAGTGGCTGTTTTACTTTTCTGCAGTTGTACTATCTTTTCAGTTGTACTGTACTTACTGTTGGGATTTTATTTCCTGCCCCTTTCCTTTCAGCACTTACTTTTTGTATACAATATTTACTTAGTGTTTACTTTTGTTGCGTACTCTGTTTTGTTTGTTTACTTTCATAAAGGCAATGTCTTCCCAGCATAGAGATTTACGCCTTTGGTGCTAGTCGCCAGCCCTTTGCCTATAGAAGGTGGGCTTGGGGTAGTCACGAAACGGGCCCCGAGGACGGGCCGTGACACTTCCCATTTGATGGAAGATTGTGTGACTATAGGTTATAAAAATGTCATAAAAATATCAATATTTTTATTATAATTAGTTTATCACATAATAAATTAAATTGAATAATTTTTTGGGTGGTGAAAGAAATGAAAAAAGTTCTTGTTGAAGGATGTTACCTCTTATTTGCATAACTCCTTTTGGTTATCACCAATTGTATTCCTTTGTTGGACTTATTCCAAAAGGGAGTCTTCTATGATGAAGGTAAGAAAGTTGTGAGGAGATTTTTTTCAAGTTTTTTATGATCCAAATTGCTTAAGTGGTAAGAACAATTGAGGGGATGAGTGTCAATTTTATAGTGGGGGAGTGGAATTCTTGTAAATATAAAAAATTAAACACTATTGAGAAGTATCCATTAGATCACGTGCCTCTAATAAATTTAAATTTTAGATTAAATTGGATAAATTTTTAAAATATTTCAAAATATATATTTGGACATGTTTCTAGGTTATTACACCCCTTAAAATAATGATTAACAACTATGTAAACTAATTTTTACCTTAATTGTTGTAACTAATTATAATTTCTTTCATGAATAAATTTGGTAAAAAATCAAGTATACCTTAATATAAATTTTAAATTATTGTGATGTAAAATATGAAATAAAATTTATAAATTCAAATCAGATAATTATATGAAATTAATTTATAATTAATCCTATAAATGTATCAGGAAAGCAGGGTTTTAAAGAGAAAATGTTTAAAAGTTTGGAATGATTTCATATCCAATTTCAAGGAGAAATCGGTTCCAATGAACTAAATAGGATTAATAAATTTAAAATTGAAAAAATATATTCTATAAAAATGTTAAAATATAATTTAACTATATATATAAATTAGTTGGATAAACATTTGTCAATTAAAAGTTAGTATTTATCACTATTCATCTAAAAAATTAAATATTTTAGAAAAATACCAAAAATTCATCATTAGATATTTTTCACATTCTTATTTAAAAAAATTATTTTGTTTTATAAAATTCAATTTCTAATTGTGTCTATAATTAATTTTATTATTTATCACCCAAAGACATAAAATAAATAATTTTGAGAAAGAAGTATTTTTCAAAACAAATAGACTTTACCAAAAATTATATATTTTATTATAAATAAGTTTTATTTATGTCAAAAAATTCTATTTCATATGTAGAAATTAGTTATTACTATTTATATTACTAGGTTTAACAATTATGTTATTACAATCTTGTCGGAAATAATTATAATAATAAAGTGGTGTTTCATATAAACTCATTGTTAAGTGTAACTCAATATAATTTGATGTCATATGTAATGAAATATTTACATTGTATAGTGTATAATTAAAATTCAACATGGTGTATTGTTAAATTAAATATATGAAATAAATTTAATTTATTCATAAAAATTATAAAATCCTAGTTAGTTACACTTGATCATGTTTATCATAAAGTATCTCCATTGAAAACATCATTAATTTTTGTAAAAAAGATAGTTAAGATAAAAGTTCATTAGAAAATTGGAAATCTAAGGGAAAATAGGATCATTTTTCTACTGATTTACTTTTCCCTTTGATTTTATCCAAGGCAGGAAATGATTTTCATTTTTGGATCTTATGAAAATTTATTTTAGATCGATCTCCAAATTTGATCCCTGAAGTAGTTTAGTTGTAATATAACCATTATTATAAGGAAAAACCTATTAATATTCATGAACATTGAGAAAAAATTTTGTGAAAAATTTAATTTACTTGGTTAATGTTTTTATATAAACCATATGGTTTAAAAAGAAACATAGCAATCTAAAAATGATTTTAGGGAAAAATATCCCAATTTTTTAAGTGATGACTAAAATTAAGAGGATAAAATTTCAAAAATAGGGATGAATGTATCAACATAATTAATATTAATATATGTAATTTAAATTACATTTTAATATTCATTAATTATATTTTATTGATTTATATTTAGTATAAATTCTTTTTGTAATATTACTATCAAAAGGAAAAAAGTTATGTTTTTAACCAAATTGAGTGCTCATGTGTTATAAGATTTTACTTAAAATAATGATCACAAAATTATAGACTTTTACTTTAAAATAATTAATTCAAAATTTTAGATCATCATATGAAAATTATTTTAGGATAATTTTTGTTTATTTTTCAAAAAACTATTTATTTCTCAATGAATAGTGAAAATATAGATGTATATTGAAAACTATATTTAATTTTTTACTATTTAAAAATTAAAATAATATTTTTTTTAGTTTTAAATTTAATGAGTTAATTTTTTAAAAAAATAATCCAATTTTCACCTTTTCAATTCATGTTATTCTTCAATTGGGTATAAAATTATATTTACACTAAAAATGTAATTTTTATGAAAGACTATTTTCCATCGTGTTTTATGGGTTTCATTTTATATTAAATTATATAACTTTTATGAATTTAATATTAAAAATTGATTCCATATAACAAATAATCAGGTATAAATTTGGTAATTATCTCCATTTTACTTTCTGAACATTATGATTTGTAACCATGGTAATTGTTGTTGACACAATTATGGATAAATCAGGTAATTAAGCTTAAAATTAAAATAATAAAGACTAAAACATTACACTAAAACTATATTTGATTTAATTTGGTGATTATACCTCATCCATTATAAATAATTTTTATATATGGCATTTTGTTTCAATTTTTCCATGATTTGGGCCTTAATATTTTTTTTATATATTGAAAAGTCAAAAATATCATTCTCTTTGTTTTATTTTTACTAATTTTTTATAGAGAGATAAACAAAAGATATGTTCAATTATAAATTATATTTTTATGTCATTGTAACGTATTTCTAATTTTTAGGGATCAAATAATAATATTGAAATATTACACAACACTAATTCATTAATGATTCAATTAAAAGAAAAATAGAATAAATGATATTAGAAATATTAAAAGAAATATAATTTGAAGGAATTGTTGTGATACATTAATTTTTTGGATATAAAAAAAATTTAGGGAAGTTTTAATTAAATATATTTTAATTCATTTTTTCTAGATGTTTTAAAGTCAAAGTAAATGAATAGTTCTAAAAATTACATTAATGATGTTTTATAATATATAATAATTTATTAAATGATTTAAAATTCCAAAAGATACTATATTCCCAAAATTGATTAGTATAAGGTTTAAAATATCAAACATGGTCTATCTATTGGGATTTTTACTTTTACATTATCTTTATTAGCACCTAAGAATAAAAAATCATTGATATCGTCATAGTTTTCAAAAGGGTTAATAGAGGGTTAAAATGACAAAATAAGGGTAAAATGGTGCAATATAAACTTCGCCTAATTTTATTTCAAGGGTATATTTTTACTCTTACACATATTATATTGAAATAAAATCAATTTTATCCATTTTAATGTGAAATACAATTTATATTAATTTATGATTTTAAGAAAATCCAAGAGTGACCCTCCCCTCTCTTATAAAGGGACACCTCATCTTCTCATTTATCCACACTCAAAAATCAATTTCAAGCCACTAAATTCCCATATCCTTTACATACATCCCTACCCACATTCTATAGTCCTTTTTTTATCATAAAACCATCTTAGGGAATATTTCTGTGTAAACCATAAGAGGTTCTCTGAAGAAGATGTATTGTTATTAACTGAGAGTTTTTGTTTCATTTCTTCTTCCACCTCTATTAAATTTTCATTAACTATGATTTTATAATAATATAATTATATATAATATAATTATATATTATTATTTTAATAGAATATTCATTATTTTTCTCCAACCTCCATCATATTGGAAAGGAATCCATTATTTGTGTGTACGACGTACAACCGCTTTGAGAACTGATATAATTTGTTTTCAATGACCAAATCTAGAGGGTGTTTATATTGATGGATTTAATTTATATATATGATATTCATGAAATATTTATACTTATTTAAATCGTATATAACACCTATTATCTTACATTTTCATCCACTAAAAAATAAATATGGCGTTCGTGCGTACGTGTTGACTACCACCTCCACGAAGTAATGAGATTCATTTTTCATCACCACATCACATTGATGATATATATATATATATATATATATATGTATATGTATAAGTTTTTTTTAAACATGTTATTTATTATATTATTATAATTATGTAAATATAAAATTACCTACGTTCCATAATTATCAATGAAAATAGAAACATTACTCAAGCATACGTACGACCTACTCTTTCCATAATTGTAACATAGTTCGTTTTTCATAAGTATTATTCATGTTTGGTTTTGAAATTATAATTTATATATAAATTTTTATAATTATTTCATGTTTTTTATTTTTTATATGAATTAATAATGAATTATTTTACCATAATCAGCCTACCAATGTCATTTTGGATATATGTTCTGAATATCCTCAAACCATATAATGGCAACATAATCTATTAATTAATTATATATACCTTGGTAATGATTTAATTAAAGTATTTATAAAACATAAAATGGTTCTAATGAAAGTAAATAAATAACATAATTTAATTATTAGTGAAGATAAGTAATATTTGTGACAAGTCATGCATAAGGTAATTGAATTTCTCTTTAAAATCATCTTTTAATGTTTACCTTCAAACTCTTTTTATTAAAAATAAATATTTTTTTAAAAAAATTATATCTATTTTTATATGGAAGTAAATTTATTTTCTGCTTTATTTTATATCTATTTCTACTTTCTTTCAAAAAAATAAAAAGTTATCTTTTTATGTAATGTTTTTACATTATTTACCAAAGACAAAAAGAACATTCTATTTTAACTTATATGGTGACAATGAATTTCCATACCATTGTAATTGTTATGTGATATATGAATTTCATTATAGGATCTCTTTTTTAATCAAAAAAAACCCATAAATTATTTTGGATAATTTTAGTTTTGGAAATGGTTTTTTAAATGGATAGGGTATTTCCATATATGAAAATGTTTAATATATGGGTTTAAAAGTTTTTTCAGGGGTTTTATGATGAAAAATATTAATATTAAATTATTTAATTCATGATATGGTCCTTATAAATTGTTTACTGTAATAGGTTATCCTGATTCAGTTTATATGATGGGTTGATTCCCATTATATATCACGATATGATAGGTTGGACCTCAATATAGTTCATAATGTGATGAGAAATCTTCATTATACCCCTTCAATGTGTTGGGTAATGAATATGTTCTCTAGATAATCATGTTGGAAGTCAACCTTACAGTTATTCAATTTGTAAGGGTTCTATAAGGGTTTTGTAATGATTATTTCTTAATGAACCTACATTAATTTTTTATTCATGCTTATGAGTTTTCATAGAAATCATCAATTTCGAAAGGTAAGCTCAAAGTTATTTCTTTTATGTAATGATTATACCCTTTTGGGTAAAATGATTGATTTTAGAGGTTTTATTTCATGGTTTATATTTTTTCTAATAAACCCTCATGATTATGAGTTTTCCATCAAGATACCTTCTTATGTGTTTTATGAAAAACTCTGGGCATTAAAGTATATTTCACTGAGCTCAAAGTTTAATAGAAAACAATTTTTACAATATTATGGTTTTAAAATACACAAACATGTTTAATTATTTTTTTTTGTTCTTTATTGGGTTTTTTTTCTCATCCCATATTTTTTTAAAAAAATAAGGTGTTTAAGGATGTCTATGGGAAAATAAGTATTCTTATTTAAATTTGTGAAAATTTTTAATGAAAAATATTTCATGTTTTACTTTAATATATTTATATTGTACAAAACAATTTTACTGAGTTAAATATTCCACCTTGTATCATATGGTATTACTATGTACGATTCATGACCTAATTATCTAAAACTAATAAACTAAATGGTATTTTAGAATGAAAAGGTTGAATTCTAGTGTAAAGACACTAGAATTTGTAATGTTTAATGTTGGTTCCTTATAAGAACAGTGTAAGATAATAATCAAAATGTATAAACCTTAATATAAAGAAATAATACATTAATCACCAAAATTCAACAATAAAACCAATGGTTTAACATAGGTTATTCATTAAATAAATAATCCCCTCTCTCTAATTACCAGAATAACCTCAACATTGAAAATTTTTTACCTGCAAAGATTATTCCAGGCCCTTAATCGTACACCTCCAAAGTCATAATATTATTCTTTTCAAATATTACTTTATTTTAAACCAAATGGATATATATGAATTAACCCAACAAAACATCTCTTTATATATCACTTATCACAATAAAATCATAAAAATTTCAAAAATATTTGATACTATAATATGTTTCCAAATTCCAAGTTAATACTTATCTATCTAAACATTAAGGTAAAAACAATTTGATATTATCAAAGATATAATTTAGGTCAATGGTAAGTAGTTCACCCTAGTCTCCCTTCGATTGTAGGTTCAGGCCACCTGTAATTTCTAATTGTGGTGAGTTATCACATGAAATGCAGGTTGTCCTTTTCCTAAAACTATATTAATATAATTCCTATAAAATTCCAAAAAATATGATAAATATCCCCAAAAATAAAATTAATGACCAAATAACTTTTCAATATCATGGTTATCTACATGATAAAATATGTTTCCTCAAATTTTAATAACCCGTAATTACCTTATCATCAATGATCATATAAACCCTAAAGGATATCAATACCTTTAAAATTATATACCTAAAATAAAAATATTTATTCCTCAAATAACCTTTTCACTAAAACTGATACTAAACCAAAGGGTTTCATTCCCATAAATGTCTCCCAAAATATCTGTAATCATGTCAAATTTCCATCACATAATATCTCAAAAGGGTATTTATATCCTTAAACACATTGTCAACCATCGACTTATCACCCAAAGTCGCTTTAGTTTTTCTCTATATCACTATAAAATATCATAGGTTTATATAGGTTATATTGTAAAGACCCTAAGCTTGACGTACATGGAAATTAAATTACTTTCTTGAAATACTCAATTGCTGAAACAAACAGATTCCCAAAGGCCATATTAGTTTAGTGTCTTTGGAAACTGGGAAACAAAAAAACGGGTTCATGAAAAATCTACATTATCTCCATTATTTTCCATCATAAATATATCCATTTTTGACATATCTTACTTACTAAACTTCTTTATATCCTCGGGAAAAGAATCATAAAAAGGGGTGAGCTCAAATTCTTAGTAAGGGTAAATATGGAAAATTTCAAACATAACATAAACATAAGAATGTAAAAACATGAACATGACATTTTAGAATCATACCATGTATATAAAATAACAAAATATTGAGTCCTGAAATAATTCTTAGAAGATTATAAAGAATAAATCATAAAGTAACAAGAGCCATGAGAAACTAGCATTATCATAAAACATGGAATTATGGAAAACAAATAAGAAATGAAAATCATTTCCATATTAGCCAAGGATCATTGGAAACTCCATAATAGTGGGGATTTTTTTACTACACAATGTTTACTTGTTGTTCCATCTCAATATTGTTGTATTACATTTACTGGTTGTACATTCCCTCTATTACTGAATCGGGTTTACTTGTCAATCCAGCCCAGTATTACTGAACTAGATTTACATTCTGTTCGTGTTATGTATATCTCATGAGATATAATCATTTACCCAATGAATTTAAGTTAGATATAGGTCCCACCCATCCCATAATTAAATCATTCTTACGTGTTCCACAAAATCATAAATCATTCACCTTAGCATGACCTCAAGGATAAAATGGGTTTCTTAAAAATCATTCCATATTAATCCGTTTAAAAAAAATATTTCACAAGTATAATTCCATTTTAAACACAATAAACACATATTAATAATACGGATAGAAAAATAACCCTACTTAAATAATGTTATCTTATTAGAAAAATAATTTTAATAAATCACTTGAAATTAATTCTTGGGGAAAATATCCTTTTTTCTTTAAAAAATCATTTTTAAAACACCGCACAATTTTAAAATGAAATAATTTTTTGAAAATAACCTTGAAAACTTGTAAGATATTCATTGTGGAAATAATTATTTATGAAAGCGTAAAAATACATTCATGTCATATAACTGAAAAAAATATTCATCACGTACTTTTTTCATAAATGTAAAAATGTCGCTCATTTGGAAAATGTAATAATGATTCCTTCCAAACCAAGTATTAAAAGTAAAAAATGGGTAAAAATTACTATAAACATAATAGTATAATTTTAAACATTTTTTGAAGACATTTTTTTGAAAACATTGACTTGGATGATAAATATACCCAAGTAAATAATTACATATATACAATCTCGGATAATAATGAGATTATAAAATTTTTCCTTACTAATTTATAATCAGTAAAATTGATTTTATCCTAAAATAAAAAATATTATATGAATATTTAAATATCATAACCATCATAATAATAATCATAAAAACATTCTTAGGTAGTATAAACACCAAAAAAAAGAAATAGGTGGTGTACAAGGCATATGACCCATAGAAATAAAATTCTAACAAAAATAATCCCCTAACTTAGGTATTGTATCCTTTTTAAGTATGAAAACCTTTTGTATAATGATTTAAATTACATCATTGAATTAACCCATAATCAACGTAATCATATATGATCATATTATTAACTATTTGTTAGTAACATTATTTCTCATCCATTGGGTATTATCATCATTATTTTCTTATGCATGTTTTGTTGGATAAGTTCTTCTTCAAATGGGATAGTTTTATCATTTTAAAAATGATATTAGCATAATATATATCTTATTTTTTCATTAATTTAATTTATATAATCATTCTTTAATTAATATCTAGTATAATGAATCACATCGCATCGTGGAGACGGAAGGTCGTACGTACGCATGAGTTATGATATCATTCCCATAATTGTGAAATAGTATGAAAGTGGATGGTATATTTTTTTCCAAAATAAATAGAATTTTATAATAATCATATATATATATATATA
Source organism: Viscum album (assembly GCA_963277665.1). Taxonomy (NCBI): domain Eukaryota; kingdom Viridiplantae; phylum Streptophyta; class Magnoliopsida; order Santalales; family Viscaceae; genus Viscum; species Viscum album. Next base: position 1,489,717,402 of record OY728129.1, read on the forward strand.
TTATTTTCATCATTATATCCATCCAAGTACTATGTTGGTGAAAAACATATTACACCATGGTGTGGAGACTGTAAGTCGTACGTATACATGCATGTGGATTTTATTTAAAGAAGGTATAGAAGGTGGAATATAGTTGTCACATAACCATAATAAATTTTATGAGTATAATTTATACTATATTTATTACATTATAATTGAAACAACACAAGAAGATGAAGTAGAAGAAGTAATAATTTAAATGAATCAGTAGAGGAAATAACCTCTTCTTTGATGTGCTCCTTCTAAATATCCTCTTAAAAGAACTTGAGGAGGTATTTTGAGAAGCATAAAACCACTATAATATATAAGGATGTTGAGAAGGTAAATGTTAATTGTATTTGTAATGTCCCGAAATTTTTTTATAATGTATTTTTAATTATATGAAATTATTTCATGACCGCTTAATCTGACGGCGTGAGATTTCGAGGCCCAGAGTGCTCAGAATGATCCGTTGAAGTTTTGTTAAACATAAATTAGCGCACAGAAGTAGTGTTCCTGAAAAAGTTGAATAACACTTAAACGGTTATTTGGATCAGAAATCCAAGGGCACCATTGTGCTTGGGATGGCGGGTTTACCCTAGGTGGTACTTATGTTTAGTTGGCACGTGCCTCCTGTGAGAAAACCAAAACATGGCATAACCGTAAATAAAATAATTAAATAACATTATTTATTTTTTAACTGCTTATAACTCAAAAAATGGTAAATATGTTTAAAAATAGAAGACCACTACTAAACTCTTGAGGGTATGCTTCTTTTAGGCAGATACTAACATTGGTCAGCGCAAGCCACTAGTGAAAGTTAGTTTTTGGCTGTAAATAAAATAATTAAGTGACAATTATTTTATTGTAAAATTCATAACTTTTAAATGTTAAATTAGATTGGAAATACAAGTGTATCCAATGGTTTTTTGGGGCATGTTTCATTTTGGAAGAGCCTAAACTCGACTGGTATGGGTAGAGGTTGACTGTTAATAATTTTCTGAACTTTTTTTGGGTACGTTTAGTAAACACACAAGCGACGTTTTGTAACTTTTGAACTAGTTCTTGGAATTGAAATATGAGGACACCATTGAACTCACAATGCCAATATTCGCTTAAGGAGACCTTCATCTCGACCGTAGTAGGCCGAGGGTAGGAGTTAGTTTTTTATATTTTCATGGGAGGGTTGGACAAATAATAAAATAAAATAATTAACTTTTATTTTTATTTTAAAACCTCCCATTTGAATCTTAAAGGTGGGGATCACATGAGGGTGGTAGGGCATTTAATGTTGTGAATTAAATTCTTGGTTACAAAAAATGGGTAACCACATTTCACTTTAATTAATAGGATGCATTAATATTGAATTAATAACCCAAATTGTTAATGATTATTTATTTTATTAAATATTCTTATGGGTTGTATTCCCGTTGGCGAAAGGGAGAGGAGGCATGGGCTGAAGAATCCTCCAATGAAGAACCACCCCCCAATGAAAAATGAGGACGGCGTATGAGCCCAGATCGGAAATGTGTTGCGGGAGTGATGAATGTCGGTGTCCACTTCAACAACCTCATTATCCTCCTCGAAACATCTACAATAGATGATTGATGTATGTGTTTTAAATTTAATTATGATTAAATCTATTTTGATGATTATTCATATTATCGATTCACAACGAGGATGGACAAACAAACATGGTCATCATTTTGCACTAATACCTTTCCCATTTTCTTTTGTTCATCGTGCCTTCTTCATGTGTTCTTTGTGTGTTCTTTGACGCCAAATAATTAATGATGCTGAAAACACAATGTCTCGTGGAGCGCGACATATATACACGGAGCCCTCAACCCGAGGATCACGAATATGCAGTCATCATGTTTTTCAGGCATAGAATGAAGTTGCGGTGACCCACAGAAGAGGAGGGTGGTGGGCACGCCGGCCAGCCACATGGAGATAGGGTGTCACGTGTCCGTGATGCCGGATGAGCCGAAGGCCACATCTCGTCAACCGCAGTGAATCATGGTCACGGTCGGCACGCTAGACGGCCGCATGGCGATGTTGCGATGTGCGTCCGTGCCACCGGAGCTAGAGACAACAGCGGCTTTGCCACGGTGGAGTCGAAGGGCAGCCGACACCCTACTGGATGCAGAGGATAGTGGCACCACCGCGCCACTGGGAGGATCACCAACCGGGGACCCAGCCGGCCTTGAGGCACTGATCGGGAACATTGGGCGGTCCTGCATTCTAGCAGGGCAACCAAACAGCGATCAGGTTGTTCGGAATACTGAGGGCAGGGGATCCCCCCAGGAGGCGGCTTGGGTGGACCCCACCACGACGGCACACCCGATCGCGAGCTTCACCACGGGCCACCCAGCGGGCTGTGCTGGGAAACCACCTTTGCGGGTCCGGCAGGACCATTACCAAACAGGCCAGGCCCGCTACATCCCAGGCCAACTGGGCCAGACCCAAACTGGGTCGGGTCGACCCGGACTAGGTCAGGTCGGACCGGACCCGAGCCCAATTAGACCCAGATACGCCTCTGTGGCCATATCTTGAGAACTGGGCATCCGTTTTACGAACCGTTTGCAGCACTAGAATTTTTTGATCGAGGAGGTTTGATTGGTATACACTAATAGAGTTTTGGATAATGTTGTAGTATGTCTGGGTTGGATCAAGCCCTGAATCCAACCAGGCCCTCAGAGCAGAAACAGTAATAACTTACAGACCGGGCATCCGATTGACGTGTTGTCTATTATGTTGGGTACCTTATGAGGTAACTAAACTTTGGGATACTTCTTCATGTAACTTCATGGTGGTTGATGTATGACCAATTACAAGAGGAGTATTTCTCCAAAACTTGCTATTAGTATGAATCCATTGGCTGGAAGTGAGGCAGAGGTTTGAGATAGATCATACAAAGGTTAGTACTGTGCGATTTTGTGTGGGTCAGCACCAATCATGTGTGGGTCAGATTATGTGTGGGTCAGTGCTCAGAGATCCTATGTGGGTCGGCGCATACGAATCCTATGTGGGTCAGATTCTATGTGGGTAAGTGTTCACCGATCCTATGTGGGTCAGTGCATATCGATCGTGTGTGGGTCAGATCCTGTGTGGGGCATTGCAGGGGTTAGTACCTATCGACTCTGGGTGAGTCAAATCCTATGTGGGTCATTTCGGGGGTTAGTACCTATTGATCCTATGTGGGTCAGACTCCGTATGGTCAGAAACAGTGCCTCTTGACAAAATAAGATGATCTAGCTTCGTGACTAATCATTTGTACTTCCATACTTCACTGAAAACCAGGTTTGTGCTGAGACACTTTTTGAAATTTGACTTTTACCATCGTGGTACTATCTTCGTGGTAAAACATTTGTGGTACTTTTACCTTTGTGGTACTATCTTCTTGGTGATACATGTTTGATACTTTTACCTTCTTGGTATTATCTTTGTGGTGATACCTATGTGGTACTTTTACCTTCGTAGTAATATCATCGTGGTGATACCTGTTTGGTACTTCTACCTTCGTGGTGTATCCTTTGTTGTGTTACATATGTGGTACTTTGACCTTCGTGGTGTTACCTTCATGGTGTTATAGTTTTGGTATTATTCCCTCATGTATGAGATGCGTATATATTGATAACTTAGGTATATGTATGGGAATCTACCTAAGTATATTTGATGTCTTGCTTTTTGTTTTTCCCTTTGTGGAACTCGCGGAGACCTACAGGGGTCTTGGGGTCCCTAATGATTATTGTTATACTCACCCATTCCTAGGATTTGATCACACCTTTTTGTGTCTAGTGCAGACGATGTACAACATTGATCGAGGCTGAGGGATCTAGGACTGGATTGTTCATAGAGGTGGAACATTCGTCGTGACGTGACGTGGAGGAGACTGATGAATGTGGAGTGTTGAGGAGGAGATCTATACCTACCCATTAGTTTGGAACCTTGGGGGATGAATCAGTATTTGTTTTCCCTTTTTATTTCATTTGTATTATATTTTTAGTTGTACTTGTACCTTTAGAGTTGGGCTTGTATTCCGGCCCATTTTACTTTCAACACACGTTTACTATAGCAGTTTACTTCATAGTTTCTTCTTGTTGCATTCTTGGACTATGTGTTTGTACAAGATTAAAGGCAATGCCTTCCCATTTTAGGGAGAATGCCATTCAGTGCTAGTCGTCAGCCCCTGACCTATGGAAATTGGGCTTGGGTTAGTCACGACATGGACCCCGGGGGATGGGTCGTGACAAAGTGGTATTAAAGGAGTTCAGTTCAACTAAAGAACTAGTACTCAGATATTTTCTGTGAAGCAATAGTGTTAAGTGTTAAGGGTGTGGTTTTCAGTTTGTGGAGTCTAGTGTTGGTGTGGCGGCCGACGTATCCATACACCAAGACCCTGAATTCTGATTTCCAACTCACCACACGAAAACACTGGTTGTGTGTGTTTTTGAAATTTTTTTCTTTGGAATTTTTTTTAGTCAGCTCACCCAGTATAACTTAATGACCGCGGGGAACCTATTATTTATCAAGATGTAGTCGTATATACAACCACCCACGTTTCCTAAGAGAGTACGTGATGATGGCCCACCGAGCGATGAGGCCTTGGTGCAGGGCCCTCTTACAGCATTATCACCTTCAGGTGGTGTACTAGCTGCACCACTACCCCTTGGGCAGTCGTTACCACCCGTTCCACCAATAAAGGATTCACAACTATTGATTGTGTTGCATGAGTTCTAGTGGAAGAGGCCTCTGAGGTTTAGAGGATATATAGATTCCAAGGTAGATGAAGACTAGCTGGAGGTTGTGGCTAGAGTTTTCCGCCTAATTGAGACACCAATAGAGCAGATGGTTATTTTATCTTCTACTATTTTCTTGTGAGTGACCATGAGGATGGTCCACATAGTAATGGCGCTTAAGTATGTGGACTATTTCCTGGGATAGTACCTTCGGTTACTGTGTTAGCTATATCACTACCCACTGGGAAATAGTTACATCTGGCAGTACTGGTAGAGGACACATTTTGGATTTGTGCCTTACACGAGTTTCAGCATCGGATACCCCTCAGGTTCTGAGGTGATCCCGACTCATAGGCGGAAGAGAACTGGATTGAGGAGGTGGTTGAGAGTTCTCTATATCTTCTATAGCTTCATCAGGATGACATGTTGGAAGTTGAGTATTCATTGAGGCGTAACGACCATTCCTGGTACTCGATAAATACGATGTGATCAGTGCTTCAGAGCTTGGACTATTGAGTGTGGTGTGTTTAAGGATGTTTAAGACAACACTATTCATCTATGAATTCTTACCTATGTTAATGCGATAGATTAAACCTTTACGGTTGAATGTTATTTGGATGAGCGGAAACATCCAGTGAATGTTAGTGGTGGGAAAGTAGGAAACTGGCGCCACTCTTAAAGAAATGGGCATGTAATAATGTTTCGGGAAGAAGAAGTTTTAGGGACAAATGAATCTGCAGGGATACAGATGTGGGTGAAGATATAGGAGAGTAGCATGAGGTGGTGTATATTATGACAAGTTACAACCACCACGTTTGTGGTTCCCACTAGGCTTAGGGAGTTAGAGGAAAGACGAAGGGAGTAGCTACATATGGTTGTTGAGTGTGACCCAAGGGCTCTAGGAATGATTTGATGAATGGCTTGTATCTACTAGTAGCTATTGTATTAATAAACATAGGTACCAAACATTAATTCCATACATGAATCTTGTCCAATACCTTGAGTTTCAGGTTTAGCCGTTGATATGACCATCATGTCTCGAGATATCTTTGGGAGGAGACTCGATAATCACACTTATGCCGACGGTGTGATCTGACCCTTGAGGTGAGAGTTTCGGTTGGAACTTCTTGGTGGCAGCGTCGAGGCCTTATGATGTTAGTTTGGCTATGGACTAGACATCCATAGTTCATACTCAGATTGAATTTATTAGGAAAAAGGGTTTTGGTTTACCTACAAAGTTGGAGTGGGATTTTCCTTGTTCTAAGAAAAGGAACCCCAGGAAGCACACGATAAACTCATGAATAGGATGGTGCAATTGATCACTCTTGAGTTGGCCAAACATACCCTCATGGAAGCATGAATTTTGATTTTTCAGTTCCAAACAGGAGTGTTAGAGTATGGGGACATCTTTTCAAAAGATATTTTCAGGATTACCTCTCTGAAGAGAGATGGATGTCTTCTTGGTCTAGTTAATATCAGAGATTTGTACCTGACTTCTCCAGGGTAGCATCACCCTTTTCAGCTTTGATGAAAAAGGGGAGCCTTTCCAGTGGACGGAAAAGTTTTAGCAGAGCATTCAGGAGCTAAGACAAAGATTGACAAGAAGAACTATGCTACCCATGACTTCGAGTTTGTAGTAGTGGTCTTTTTGCTAATGATGTGGCAGAACTACTTGAGGGTTGAACGTTTTATAGTCTACTCTAATAACAAGTTTCTCATATACATCTTCTCTCAAAAGGACCTGAACCCGAGATAGCGGTGATGGCTAGAGTTCCTCCAGGACTTTGACTTTGAGACAATCTATACTCCTAGGAAGGGAAACGTGGTAGTATATGCACTCAGTAAGAGGACTGGTCTGTAGTTTCTAAGTGAGGCGACAAATTGTAAATATCCCTCATGGATAGAGATGGAGAAGCATACCTCCAGTCCAAGACAGTAACGCCCCCACTCTTTCAGTATGTCAAGGAGGCACAACTTTGGGACAATGACTGTGAGGGTCAACGTGCTCATATATCCTCAAGGAAGGCACCATATGGATTTTATGAAGGTAGGGAGCACATCATCCAATATAGAGGATGTAGAATGGTACCAATAGTGATATGGGAGGAGGAGTTTAGGGAGTTTTTGGTGATACATCCTAGAGTGGAGAATATGTACAAGGACCTCCGACGTCACTACTGATGGCACAGGATGAAGGAAGCAGTGGCAGAGTGTGTATCAGTATGCCTCAATTGTTAGCAAGTAAAAAATGCTCCGGGCAGGCAAAAATCATGCCGAAAGGAGGAGGGAGACCATTCCTTTCTATGGGTGTCATCCCGATGAGGTTTGCAGAGATTTGGCCAAGCCAACAAGTTATCACCGAAGTTTATTGGACAATCGTTGATACTTCGGAGGATTTCCAAGGTGTCATACTGCTTGTCACTACCATCATGGTTGGAGTAGGTGCACGACGCCTTCCACACATCCTAGCAGAGGAGATACATGCATGACCCTTCTCAAGTCATCGGCCTTGGAGAGTTGGACTTTGAGGATGGGGCGACGTTTACAGAGCTTCCAATATATATTGAGGATCGATAGGAGTGGGTCCTTCATGGGTGGTTGATACCTCTGGTGCGCATTCGATGGCAGCACGTAAATCTCCAAGAGAGCACATTGGAGCGGGAGGCTCAGATCCGTGCTCAGTACCCCCATTTGTTTCCTTAGCCTATTTTGGGGATTTTGGGGACGTAAAGCCCTAAGGTTGTGTAATGTCCTAGAAATTATGTATTATTTTTTTAATTACGTAGAATTATTTAAAGACTGTGAAATCATACGTTGTGCAATTCTGAGGCTCGGAGTTCCTGGAATGATCTATTGATGTTTTATTAAGCTTTAATTAGTATGTGTAAGCATTTTTCCTAAAAAAATAGAATAACTCTTAAACGGTTACTCCGATTTGAAATATGTGGGTCCTGGTATGCTCAAAATGGGTGGTTTACCCTAGACGTGACTTATGTCTAGTTGTCACGGGCCTCCAGTGAGAAATCCCAAAAATGGCATAATCGTAAATAAAGTAATTAAATAAAGTTATTTTATTTATCAAATGCTTATAACTAACAAATGATAACTCAGATAAAAATTATGAGACCACTGCGGAACATGTGGGGGTATGCTTCCTTTAGGTGGATACTAACATTGGCCAACGCAATCCACCAGTGAATGATAGTTTTTGGTCGTAAATAAAATAATTAAGTGACGGTTATTTTATTGTAAAATTCATAACTATTAAACGGAAACATATATTGGAAATCTGAGAGTACTTTTGGGTATGTTGTGGTGTGTTTCTCTTAGTCAAAGCCTAATCTCGACCGATGCGGATCAAGGGTGACTGTTAATATTTTTCCAAAAAACATTTCGGGTACGTTCACTGAACGCGTGAGCTGCATTTTGTAACTTTTGAACCGGTGCTCGGAATTGAAATCGGAGGACACTATTGAACTCACATCGCCGATATTTTCTTAAGGAGACCTTCACCTCGACCATAGTAGGTTGAGGGTAGGAGTTAGTTTTTTATATTTTCGTGGGAGGGTTGGAAAAATAATAAAATAAAATAATGAACATTTATTTTATTATTAAACCTCTGACATTGGAATCATAAAGGTTGGGACCACATTAGGTTGGTTGGGAATTAAATTTTGGGAATTAAATTCCTAGTTACACAAAATGTGTAACCACTTTTCTCTTTAATTAATAGGATGCATTAATCATGAATTAATAACCCAACTTGTCAACAAAGAGTTATTTTGTTAAATCTTCTTGTGGGTTATATTACTATTGGCGAAAGGGATATGAGGCTTGGTCTGGAGAATCCTCCAAAGAAGAACCACCCCCAATGAAGAATGAGGAAAATGTAATGGATTGGATCTAAAACGTGTTGCGGGAGTGACGAAAGTCGGTGTCCCCTTCAATGACCTCATCTTCCTCCCCACGCCATCTCCAACGAACGACTGATGTAGGGGTTTAAAATTGAATTATGATTAAATATTTCTTTTCGATTCTTCATAATATGGATTCACAATGATTATGACCAAACAAACATGGCCATCATCCCGCACATATACCTTGCCCCTTTTCATTCATTTTTCAGACATTCTTTGTGTGTTTTTCGACGCCAAATAATTGATGATGCTGAAAACACAGGGTCTCATTGAGCGCAACATATGGACATGGAGCCCTAGACCCAAGGATCATGAATATGTGGTCATCATATATTTCAGGCTTAGAATGATGTTGTGGTGACCCGCTGAAGAGGAGGGATGTCGTCACACCAACCGGCCATGTGGAGATAGTGTGGCTCGCGTCCATGCCGCTGAATAAGACGGAGGTTGTGGTCCATCAGCCATGACAAAGCAGGGTTATGGCCGGTAGGCCGACCGACCGTGTTGAGAAGTGGTGGAGCACATCCGAGCTTCCATAGCTGGAGAACATGGCTGCTCGGCCGCAACAGAGGCTGAAGGGTAGCCGACACCCGACCACCCATGGAGGACAACAACGTCATCACACCGCTGGGAGGAGGACCCGACCAGTCGTGATGCTCCGAGTGGGACCGTCATGTGGTATTTCATTCTAGCATAGTGATTGAATGACCATCGAGCTGTTCAAAATATGGGGGGCTCCCCCTGGGTTGCGGCTAGGGCGGACTCCGCCACGGTTGGCCACATGACCGCATGTCATGCTCTCTGGTTGGGTCGGCCCAGACCATGGCCAAGCAGGCCGAGCCCACCATGGCCTATGCCAATTGGGCTGGACCCAAACTGGGTCGGGTCGGCCTAGGTCAGGTCAGTCCAATCGGGTCGGACCGAACCCAGGCCCAATTAGACTCATGTACGCCTTTGTGGCCATATCTTGAGAATCAAGCGTCCTTTTAATGAACCGTCTATGGAACTAGAATCCTTGGATAGATATAGTACTATTGGTATATTCCACTTTAGTTTTGGATAAATTTGGTGTATGTATGGGTTGGATCAAACACCGAATCCAACTGGGGCCTTGGAGTAGAAACACTAATAACTTACAGATCGGGCGTCTGATTGACGCGCCGTCTATTGTGTTGGGTCCCTTATGACATGACAGACCATTGGGATACTTATTTGTGGAAATATTTTGTGGTTTAGGTATGACCAATGACTTGAGGAGCGGTTCTCCAATACGTGTTATTAGCAGAAATCTAGTGGCTGGCAGTGAGGTAGAGGTTTGAGACAGATCATACGGATGTTAGTACCAAGCGATCCTATGTGGGTCAGCACCGATCCTGTGTGGGTCAGTGCTCAGCAATCCTATGTGGGTAAGCACATGCTGGTCCTATGTGGGTCAGTGCTCAGCGTTCCTATGTGAGTCAGCGCATATCGATCCTGTGTGGGTCAATGAGGGGGTTAGTACCTATCGATCCTATATAGGTCATACTCCATATGGTCAGAAGCAGTTCCTCTTAATAGAATAAGATGATTTAGCTTCGCGAATAATCATTTGTACTTCTATACTACACAAAAAACTTGGTTTGAACTTATACACTTCTTGAACTAAGACTTTTACCATCATGGCACTATCTTCGTGGTGATACATGTGTGGTACTATTACCGTTGTGGTAATATCTTCATGGTGATACATGTGTGGTACTTTTACCTTTGTGGTATTGTCTCCGTGGTGATACATGTGTGGTAATTTTACCTTCATGGTATTATATTCGTGGTTATACCTATGTGGTACTTTTACCATCATTGTATTATCTTCATGGAGATACCTATGGGGTACTTTTGCCTTCGTTGTGTAACCATTGTAGTGTTATCTCTGTGGTACTTTTACCTTTGTGGAATCAACTTTATGGTATTCTTCCCTCATGTATGAGATTAGTATATCTTGATAACTTAGGTATATGTGTGGTCATATAACTAAGTAGAGTTTATTTGTTTCTTTGAGGTTTTTCATTTGTGGAAATCTAGGTGACCTACGGGGGTCATGAGGTCACTACTAAATATTGTCATACTCACCCCTACATGGGCTTCGCCCACACCTTGTTGTGTCTGGTGCAGATGACATACAAAATTGTTCAAGGCTGAGGGATCATGGACTGGATGGTGCACAGAGGTAGACCATTTGATATGACGTTACGTGCAGGAGACAGACAGATGTGGAGTGATGAAGAGGCGATCTGTACCAACCCTTTTAGGTAGGAACCTTGGAGGATGAACTAGTAGTGGTTTTACTTTTTCTTTCAGTTGTATTATATTTTTGGTTGTACTTGTACCTTTACAGTTGGGCTTGTATTCCGGCCCCTTTTACTTTCATCACTCTTTTACTACAACAGTTTACATAACAGTTGCTTCTTGTTATGTTCTTGGACCGTGTGTTTGTACAGTATTAAAGTCAATTACTTCATGTTTTAGGGAGTATGCCTTTCGGTGCTAGTCTCCATCCCCTGGCCTATGGAAGGCAGGCTTGGGGTAGTCACAGAATGGGCCCTGGGGGATGTTTCATGATATTATGGTCAATCATGAAGGCTCAATGTGAAGTTAATAGCTGAGGTAGTATGTGCCCTTTTATAATTAGGGTGAGAGGAACTTTTGAAATACCCAAAAGTATTAATTTATAATAAAATAAATACAAATAAAAAAACACCAAAATGACCTAATTTATAATATTAGATGAGATAAGGTTGTTCTATAATCAACCAATAAATTTTAGACATTTTTTATATCCATTTAATCCTTATCATTTTAATTTATCACTTGGTTATTCTATTTCATTTTAAATATGGTAAAAAATGATTCAATAAAAAATTAGTGTCATTTTTACTTATGTGATGTTAATTAGACCATAAATGAATAATGTATAATATTTTATACCATATCATAATTTTTTTATAATTTCAAAAAACTTATTATGATTTTTAAATAATTCAATAAATTTTTTTTTTGACAAAATATCAATAATGTCTATTTTGACACTATTTATTTCTAAATTTTTTAAAAATATCAATATAAGATTTTATCCCCAAATAAAAAATTTCATTATATTTCTAAGGGTTATTGTTCATCTATAAACTTCATTTTATATAGTAATTATCCATATAATATTTATTTTAATATTGTTAATCACATTAAATTGATATTTCCATTAAAATAATAATAACTACAATAGTTTTGTGGAATTATTTAATATACTTATATATTTAATAAAAATTATAAAATAATATGGTGATGAAAAATATTTTATATTGTAGATGAATACTAGTGGTTTAATATATATTATGTGTAATCGTACAATAAAAATTTTATATTTATTCAAACTTGAATGTGACAATATTACCATAACTTTAAATAAAATATTGAAAGTTTCTTTATCATTTCCATATGGCACCAAATGATCAATAACTCGTCCCATGGATGGTTATGGTCAAGATATACTCTACTAATAATATTTGGTCAAATGTTTTTGTCATTTAATGGCTATTGTCATTTTATTTAAATTTTTTTGATTTCTCAATAATTAAATAATTTCTACATCGTCATTGTATAAGAATTTATGATAATTATTTAATTCCTAAAAATTATAAATGAATTATCATTATGTAGTTAATTTCATTATATTTATTGAGATTTTTTATTATTTAATTTATCTCATATTTATCACAATATTAAAATTATTCCACTTAAAATATATAATGGGGTGACATGTTGTCACTTTCTTTTATTTTAATAATATATATATGAAATTTACATGAACAAGAGTCTATTAAATGATTTAATTCAGATCCTGAAGTGTTAATGGTAGAATTTTATTCATCTTATAGGATTTTGGTTTATTTTAGTGTAATTTGATTATCCTTATCATATTATTTGTTACCATAATTTACCTTATTAAACTTTATCGTTGGTAAATACAAATTATCAATGTTACTATTCATAAAATCCAAAAAATAAAAAGAAATTATTTACATAATTTGGACCCAATTATTCAAAATATGGAATCCATTTTTAAAACATTGAAACACATAATTTACAGTAATTATATTAAAATTATTCATGTTGTCGGAATGAAAAATGAGATTTAAAAGTTAAAACATTACAAAAGATTAAAATGTTTTTACATAAAATTTCGATGTAAAATTAATGTTAATGGAATAAATTATATTTACTGATAAAAAAAATTCTATTTTTACATTAAAACCATTAAATAATACAATTAAGTCATACAATTTATATTGATGAAAAAAGTGGTTTTCAATTAAAATTTACCGTATTTTTACAATTCATCAAAACTTGAATGTTATCAGAGAAATTTCAAAAATTAAACCAAATTAAATTTTTTTATCCTACTTCAACAAAAAAAAATTATTTTGTTAAATATAATATATAAATGTTTCAAAACTATATTTAAAATGAATGTGCCTTCAAAAGGTGAAAAAATGGTATTTTTTGAAAAACAAATTATTTTATCCAACACTTTTTTATCTGTTCTTATATCATATCTAGAAAATATTAAAGATGAATTTTAAACATTATATTGAATATATTAAAAATGTACATCATTAATTAAATCCATCAAGAGTGATTTTATTAATTTATAGACTCACTGAAACTCAATCATGCATGAAATAAATTTTATCAACATAACTATAAATTGTCTGTAACACAATCCAAGCATAATGTTGTGTATACCATAAGGTAACCCAATGTTTCACATTTAATAAGATTATATTGGTGTATAATACAACATAAGACATAAAAAAATTAAAAAATCTATCTCATAAAAATATATGGCTATTAAATTCTACCCCCTTAAAATGACTTTCTAACTTGAATTTTTCCTATGTTATAAATGGATAAATACAAGGGAGTTTATTTCATAGGGATACACATCATGAAAATGAAGTAAAATACTTCTTTTTATAAGGGAATATTTGGAAAATAATAATTACCCAAATTAAATCAAATATAGGGATCTACATAGGAGAATATAGGTGATGATTTGGACATTAAGAAAAAGTGTAGACAATTATAGGGATTCATAAAGATCACTGATCACAAGGAAGTGGGTGATCCAGAGAAAGTTAACAATAAAAATCCAAAAAAATAATATTCATTGCATAGGTCATTGATATCATCAAAAATGATGATAATATGACAGCATTTTACATCATGATCATTTTCCTAATATTAAATAATTTTTATGGGAAGATATACCTACATGATTATGGTATAATCTCATAATTGTTAGTACCTTGAAAAATTTCCACTACATATATTTTTCAATGAAATGATGTTAAACTTTTCATTCCATAAGTGTTAGTAGAACTTTTGATTGATAAATATAATGATAGGTCATTCCATCTATCATTATCACAACAAAAAGGATAGCACAAGTAATCAAATATGAATAATTCCATCTATGGCGAGATAATACATTATTATAACAAAACTCATCTGAAGTATAACTTAAAAATTACATAAATTGATAACATTATAATCCTTATAAAATCTAAAAATCTAAAAAATTAGAAATATGGTCACTAATATTAATATTAATCAACCATATATCATAAGGTATCTCTTTTTTGTCACATTCCAAACATGTGAACACTGTCATCAAGTATTTTCTTGAGTCATGTACATAACACGAATTACCACATATCCTTATAGAAAACATTCATGTTTTCTTATTCCAAAACATATTAGATATATTTCTTATGTACCAAATATTTTTATAGTTTACACATTATAGCATCACCCTTTGAAAAATAAATCTATAATAGTTCCCAAGAAACTAATATCATCCAATTTAATTATTCATATACAATATATATTTATACAAACATAATTATCTTTACATAAGGTACATATTATGTGTTCGACATCCCTTAGTCATGTGTTCTCCAACTATATCATCTTACACATATATAAATTTTATAGTTATTAAGAAATATTCAACATAACCTTTCTAATCTGTAATGAAAAACATATAACAAAAATACTTATATGTATCATGATGAGTATAATCGTTGATTTATGAAACCTATACACTTCAGTAATCCAACTTTGTTCTTAAACCATTACTCAACATCCCTCATCTTATTCTTTACTAAAGTATGAATCATGTCTTAAGGTTCATTAACCTAAATCTAACCAATATTCTTAGGTTTAATGTAAAAAATAATACTAGAACCTCCCATACATTTCACATGTTATTTACAATATGTTTATACTCAGTAGTATAACCAATAATAATACCAACATCATGATTCTATTCATAGGATTTCCAATTAAGAAATCAGTTTCATAATTCCCATACTTTCCTCATCTGAAACATTCAAGGTTAAATAAGTTCTATTTAGTTTTGGATATAGAGAAATATCATAAAGAAATGTTTAGAAAATACATATCAGTGATTAAAAACACATAAGTAAGTTAAATTACATATAATGTTTCAATCAATGATATCTTATGTTTAATCCTAGATTGTCCGTGATTGTCAAAAAAACTCTAGGATGGTAACCTAAACATAGATTTATCATTAAGAACATACCTAGACATAACTTAGAACTATATCTAGGGATCTCACAAATGTTTTCACATCCTAGTTTCCAAGGTTTACTAAACCTTTTCTCTGATACCAACTATGAATACCCTAAACTTAATGTATATGGAGATTACATTACTTTTACAGAATACTTAATATATGACAAAAATAGATTCCCAATGACTATAATAGTTTAGTGTCTTTGGAAATTGGTAAACATAAAAAACTAGTTCATAAAACATCTACATGATCTCTTGTGTTTTCCTTTATAAATATAACCCCTTTTTTGAAACATATTACTTAATACCCTTCTTCATATCCTTCGAAAAATGAACATAAAAGGGGTGATCTCAAATTTGCAGTAAGGGTAAACATGGATAATATCAAATAAAACATACACATAAGAATGTAAAAAACATGAACATAACGTTATAAAATCATACCATGTATAAAAAATATCAAAATATTTATTCATGAAAGAAATCATGGTATTTGATAAGGCATAAATCATAAAGGAACAACAGTCATGAGAAAATTGCATTGGTATAAATCATGGAATTTTTGTAAACAAATAATCTTAGAAAATAATTGTTATATTATCCAAGTCTTATTTCCAAGACCATAATAATGGAAAAAGTTCATTACTGATCTGGATTTACTTACCGTTCCATCCCTGTATTACTGAACCAGGTTTACTTATTATTCAAGCCCTGTATTATTAACCGGGTTTACTTTTCATTCCATCCCTGTATTACTGAACCAGATTTACTTGTTATTCGAGTCTTGTATATCTCAGGAGATATAAATATTTACAAAATACATTGGAGGTAGATATAGGTCCCACCTATCTCGTAATGAAATCATTCATACGAATGCCACAAAAACATAAACAATTCATCCTATTATAACCCAAAGAATAAAATGGGCTTCTTAATCATAATTACATAATATTCCATATAATAAAATGGATTTAATAAATATAATTACATCATAAACACAATAAAAACATATTAATAATAGGAATATAATCATAACCCTATATAAATATTATTATATTATATAGAAAATAAATTTGATAAAACACTTGAAAGTAATTATTGCAAAAAATTTCACTTTTTCTTCAAAAAAAATTTCATTTCATAAAAAGCCACACAATTTTGAAAAAAAATCTTTAAAAATAACGTTGAAAACTTTTAAGATTATATTCATATAAATAAATCGTAATTAAATCATAAAAATCCATTCAAGTCATATAAGTTAAAAAATTAATTTTATATTACTTTTTATATAGAATTAAAAAAATCACCTTGTATGGAAAACGAAATAAAAAATTCCTTCCAAACTAGGTAGTAAAAGTAAAAATTCTGTAAAAGTGACATTAAACAACCACTGAATAATAGTAATCATTTTATGAAATAATTTTTTATAAAATATAGACATTGATGATAAATATACCACTGTCAATAATTACATATATATGATCTCAGATAATAATGAGATTGGAAAATTATCACTTACCAATTTATTACTATTAAAATAATATAACTCCTAAAATAAATAATATTATATGATTATGTAAAAATCATAACCTTAATAATAATAATCTTAAAAAAATTCACGGGCAGCATAAACACTACACAAAAGATATAGGTTGTGTATAAGACAAATGTCCCATAGAAATAAAAGTGATGCAAAAATAATCCCATACCATAGACCTACTATCCTTTGTAAGTATATTTATCTCATGTATATTTATTTAAATGATTTTTTAATTATTATAGAATCATATTAATCATATATGATCATATTATCATCTGTTTGTTAGTAACATTATTACAAGTACATCAAGTATTGACTTTATTATTTTCTTATACATGTTTTGTCAGATAAGTTCCTCTTATTAGGGTGTATATATATTATTTACAGAATTATTTTAGTCTAATATATATCATATTTATTCATTCAAATCATTTATATAATCATGTTTTAATGAATATTAAGTAGAATTAATCGCATCACATCGTGGAGACAATAGGTCGTATGTACGCATGAGCGACGATATCATTCCCATAATTATAAAATGGTATGAAAGTGGATGGTATAAACTTTGTTCCCGAATCCATATAATGTTATGGTAATATATATATATATATATTCTTTCATTATATCCTTCCAAGTAATATTGTGGTGAAAACATATTACACACCAACGTGGAGATGGTAAATTTTACGTACCCACACGTGGTGATTTCATTTTTCATAGGATGGATATAAGGTGGAATATGGTTTTTACATAACAATAATAAAATATAAGCATATAATTTATATTTTATTGGTTACTTTATAATTCAAATCAACTCAAAAAGTTTAATTAGAATAATAAATAATTAGAAATAATCGATAGAGGAGACTACCTCTTCTTCGACATTCTCCCTCTAAATCGCCTCTTAAAGGCACTATTGTTGGTCTTTTGAGAAGAACATTACCTATAGAATGTAACTATGGATGTCTATGAGGGAACATAGAATGTTATATTTGATATCTAAGACTCAATTTTAATTGAAGAGGTGATGGATGAGGTTCCCTTTTATAATTGAGGTGAGGGGTATTTCTGGAATCATAAAAAGTATTAATTTACAATAAAATAAAAACATATCCAAAAAACCTAAAAAAATATCCTAATTCCAAATATGATATGGGATAAGTTTGTATTTCCATTAAAAAATAAATTTTAGACAAGTTCTTCTACCAATTTAAACGTTATCATTTTAATTTATCACATAGTTATTATATTTCATTTTAACTAGGGTAACAATTGTTTCAATATTAAAATAATTTAGTTTTTTATTATTTTATTTCAATTATGCCATAAATGAATAATTTATAACAAGTTATTCTATATAATAATTTTTTATATTTTTTAAAATTTTATTATTATTTTTAAATAATATAATAAAACATTATTTTTGATAAAATATCAAGTGTCAATTTAGATAATATTCATTTCGAGTATTTTTTAAAATATCAATATAAGATGTTATCATCAAATAAAATATTTTATTATATCTCAATGTGTTCAGGGTAATATATATAATTTAGTTTATATATTAATTATTTATAATAATATTTATTTTAATATTTTAAATCACATTAATTTAATATTTCCATTAATTAAATAATTATTACATCAGCTTTGTGTAATTATTTAATATACTTATTTTTTAATAAAAATTAAGAATAAAATACTATTGTAATGTCTTATATTTTCCATGTATTATCTTTTAAAATATTATATGGAAAAATTTCATGATTGGGCTCGAAAACGGCACATCATTCTGAGGCCTAGTGAGCCTGGAATGGTGGTTTGAACGTATTTTTAGTTAAGTGAGTCGGCACATGTGCGCAGTTGTGGAGGTTTCCAAAGGGATGAACAGATTAAAAATCTAAGGGCACTATTGCATCCAGGGTGATGACTTTATCTATGAATGAGCCCAACCTCGACTGGCGTGGTTCGAGGGAAAAAGTTAATTTTCAGTCGTTTTAAATAAAATAAAATAAAATATATTCGCACATTTATTTTATATATTTTAAGGAAACATCCGCTGCAGTGCAGCAACGGGGAAACTGTTTCCTTAATAAATGTTGATTCATAATGACTCAATAATGGAATGTTGGACTCCTTAATACCATAGCGTATTTTTGAATGTCAAATATGTTTCCCTTTTTGATTGGTTAATCAAATGTTGGTCATGGGCGAATGATTGAAAGAAACGCTGGAAAAAACTCTCATCAACAAACGATGATGGATCAAGGATGTGAATTGATGCATAGAAAAGGATGGAAGACCTCATTAATAATAGCAAAACGACCTCTTCATCAGTGATCGATCCCTTCTTGAGGTAGGGGTTTGTTATTTAATTTTTTTCTTTTCCCCGCTTTTGTTTTAAACGACTAATGCGGATCAGCCACAAAAACATTGATCTGAGGATTCATAAGTTCTTGCGGGAGGGATTTATTTGGGATTATTATGGGGTAAATCAATCCATGTTGGTTTTATAGTTGATTTTTCTGCTCCATTTAATCCTATTAATATGAGTGGATCAACGCCGTAACGAACAACGACGGAGGTTCGTTCTTCTTTTTGTTGGATTGGTTTTTCTTCCCCCATTTTCATCTCATGCTTTCTTCATGTTCTTTGCGAGACGGTGAAAAACGGGTCATTTTGCATCTGTTATGTGATGCAATGATCTCAAATTGAAGAATCACCAATGACCTTGTGGAGGTGTGATGACAATAGTGGACAACGAATCGGACCGGATCGGGAAGGACCATTCTTCGAGCGTTCGTCACACATATGGATCATTTCATGTTTTAGAAGCTGATCTGAGGTCCAAAAACAATGGAATCTACTTCGTGGTGTTGGTACAACCAAAACCTGGGGGTTTTATGGTGATCTGATGGTAGGATCGATGAACGGATCATTACCGGAGGCGTGACGACGGAGGTCTGTGTTTTTGGAAATTTCCAGAATACATATCGTGTACTTATGAAGAACATGCCTTTTAGTACAAGTGGAGGAGGCTAGGGTTTCGTGGATCAGAAGGTAATCACATGGCATGTGACTCTGGTCACACGACATGATAGACGTTCCCTAATGCATGGCATGTATTTTGGGAAGTACACGGACACAGGTTGGACTGCACGGCTTCAGGTGACACGGCGTGCACAACATTGCAGAGTCAGCTACGAGGAACTAGGCATGTATCTAAGGGGTACAAAGACACGAGATGGAGTACAAAATCATGTACTACATCACATGGACAAGCGAGGCTAGTAATGTGGGCCACCCCGTGTACCGATTACACGTGTTGGAGTAAATGGGTTGATGACCTTGTACGGGTAAATGGCTGGCGTACACGGAGCCAACCCCAGTCACTCGGACATCGTATATACATCGTACTACATTCCATGTACTCAGTTTCTCTACATGACCAGCCTTACGACATGGGTCATTGTACACTGGCAGTACCTAGGGTCAGACAATATAGAGTGTAACTTTTCTACATGATGTGTTCTTTTTAGAAAACAGCATGGTCCTCTTGTTCACCGCATCTTGGACATCTCTCTTTGGTGTCAGTTCCCCTTTATCTCATTCCCCTGATGTTCTGACAACTTTTTCTTTTAAAGGAGTATGATCCCTTCCACAAGACTATCTATGATAGAGTCAGGCATCCATCTAAGGGGCCCGGATCGAGATCCTCTATCCATTCATGACCCTAGGTAGAGTCCGGAATCGACGTGACCAACTCCACCAGGCATTGATCCTCTACATTGTAGATGAATTCCATATTAGTCACGATATCCAGCATGGCCATGTCAGTGATCCTCATCTATGTATCATGATCTTTCCCACTCAAGAGTGTGTCTCCCGTAATGAATTCATCAATCTACTGTAACCTTCTCACTCAGTAGTTTGTCTCTTGTAATGAGTGTAACTACCTCTCGTGATGCTTCCTGAAAAACAGTACTTCTCGGATGGTCTTCATTAGAGTTATAAGACTCATGGAGTTTGTTCTCCCAGAATGAGTGCTCCGTGGAATCTTCGAACTGAAACCATGGCTGGGGGTACGCGGTTGTGTGACATGTCTCTAGACTACAGGTCTGGGTTTTGAGTATATAAAGTTTGTGCTATATAATCTGTAGACATATATTGTGCATAGATGACCGTACCTTTACTTTGTGTACTACTTGGTTGTTTTTGGGATCCTCTATTGAGTATTGTTATACTCACCCATGCACGGGCTTTGCGTGCACGTGTCATGTCTTGTGCAGACGAGCATCCTTTTGACAGAGTCCAAGGTAGACCAGGACAGGACCGAGCTTTCTGAGTTCCATACATGTTGAGGCATTACTATAGCTATGAGCACCAGTTCGAGTACCTTTTGTGTTTACAACTTGGACTTTGATGTTTTCAGACTTTGTTTTTCTGGTGGGCTTGTATTCTGGCCAAGTTTACATTCAGTACTTTACCTTCCGTCACACTTTGTTGGTTAGGTTTAGTTGTATTCTTTCATTTTGTTCCTTAGTGTTTTTACTTTTCAGAATTTGTGGTCTTGGAGATGTGTTTGTTCATACAGGTACATATGCAATGCCTCCCATGATTAGTAATATGCCAACTTGGTGCTAGTCACCAGCCCCTGGCCTATTGGAGGCAGGCTTGGGGTCTCACGGTATGGGCCCCACTTGGATGGGTCGTAACAGAGTTGTATCAGAGGTGGTCGATTCTACCTTAGGGCCAGGAGTCTATGAGATTGGTTTGGGTAAATAGTATTCAGTTTTTCAAGTACGGCTTTTAGGCCAGGGACTCCAGTGTTGGTGCAGTGACCAACGTATCCATACACCAGGACTCTAATAACCTGCTTTTTGACTCGGTACAAGAATACACTCTTTGTGGGGAAAGAAAAGAATAGTACAAGCATTATATAGGAATGGGTTGTGTTTTCCATATCATTTGTGTCAGCTATCCAGATATACACATTAACCATGGTAAATCTTGTTTCCTTATAGGATGCCTCTACAATGCATACCCTTTAGTATTTAGCAGCGCGATCACGAGGAAGACCCCCTCAGTGACAAGGACTCGATACAGGGACCAGTCCCCTAGGTATTTCCACCAGGTGGTGAACCTTCTATGCCACCACTAGTGGAGTAGCTTGTGCTACCTATTGTACCGACTGACGAGGAGTGCTGGCTTAGTCTGATCCATGAGTTTTAGAGACAGATACATCTTAGGTACCGAGGCGATCCCGATCATCTTGCGGCTGAGGACAGGCTTGAGGCGGTGACCAGAATTTTCCATCTAGTGAGGACACCAACATACCAGATGGTGATCCTAGGATCGATCCTTCTTCAGGGTTCGACAGGACTTTGGTCGAGTCCGACCACATAGACTCACAAAGAGGACACTATTTCATGGATGGAGTTTGAGAAACTCTTTAGGGAGGAGTTTTCTCTAGTTACGCTGAGAGAAGTACACATCCAGCAGCTTCTCCAGCTCCAGTAGGTCTATATGACAGTAGCTAACTATTCGTCAAGGTTCACCAACCTCACCCGGTACTCCATGGATATGGATAGGGATCAGTAATTCAGATCCCGGACCTTCAGACGAGGTCTACGACTGGACATCTGAGCTACTGTTGTGCCTCTATTCATATCGAATTATATTGAAGTGCTCAAGTGGGCCTTGGTGATCCAGAGCTTCTTGGAAGAGCAGAGATAGTCGACGACAGTCAGAAGCAGGAAGACTGGTGTGGAGACCCTGGCAGTAGGGAGCCGGCATCAGACATAGGGATCTGGATGCCGGAGGTGTCATAGGAGGACCCAGGACAGAGGATCGATAGTCCAGGGCACTCAAGCAGGATCCAGTCATCCAAGGGAGAAGTGATGCTACATGTACGATGGTAGGGGACATCTCGCTAGAGATTGTCCGACCTATCGAGCTACTGATAGGGAAGCGGTGGATGGACCACGAAGGCAGAGTCAGAGAGTGGAGAAGACAGACCCGCCAGGTGGCAGACGTGGCAGAGGAGCAGGGAGAGCTGCGGGTGGTGGCAGATGCTTTGACATACTTCCACCACCACCTCTAAGAGGTCTTCACCAGGCTCAGTGAGCTGGGGGACATGGATGGGGACAGCTGCATGTGGTCGAGGCATATGACCCAAGGGCTCCAAAGATGATTCGTGG
This sequence comes from Viscum album, assembly GCA_963277665.1. Taxonomy (NCBI): domain Eukaryota; kingdom Viridiplantae; phylum Streptophyta; class Magnoliopsida; order Santalales; family Viscaceae; genus Viscum; species Viscum album. The sequence continues at coordinate 1,489,740,458 of OY728129.1, forward strand.
TATGATCTATTTCTTTTATACCTTAGCTTTCGTACATATAGACACAGGTTCCAGTCATTCCTTCATAGCCACATATCTTGTACGAAACCTTGAGATTCTGGTAGAACCATTGACTCGATCCTTATGCTTAGAGACACCAGCGGGAGGAGACTCGACAATCACACACCTTTGCAGACAGTGTGATCCTACCCTTGGAGGTGAGACTTTCGGTTGGAACCTCTTAGTGTAGTGTTGGGTCCTTACAATTTCATTCTCGATATGGATTGGATATCTTCGGTCCATGCCCAGATTGACTGTTTTAGGTGAAGAGTGTGATGCATTCTCCATGATGGAACAAGGTTTTATATTGTTGGAGAAAGGGAAACCCAGGAAATGCAAAATGGTCTTATGCATAGGAGGGTTCAACCAATCTCTCATGAGTTTTCTAGCCTTTCCCTCGGAGCATTGGATGTTGTGAGCTACAAGTTCCCAGTAGTAGTGGCAGAGTATGATGATGTATTTCCCGAAGATGTTCCAGGATTACCTCCTCGCCAGTATATCATCTTCTGCATCGACTTACCCCCTAGGATGACACTGATTTCCTCATTAACATATCGGATGGCTCCCACAGAGCATCATGAGATGAGGGTGCAGTTGGAGTAATTGCAGAGTAACGGTTTTGTGAGACCCATCATTTCACCCTGGGCGGACCAGTCTCGTTTTCCAAAAATGCAGACGGGAGTTTGAGGTTGTGCGTGGATTACCAATGACTAAACTTGGTGATGATGAAGATCCAATATCCCCTGCCAAGGATTGATGACCTCTTTGATCAGCTAAGAGGAGAGCAGTGGTTCTCGATGTTTGACCATTGATCAGGCTATCACCAGTTATGAGTGCGGGATGAGGATATACCAAAGATGGCTTTAAGATGCCACTATGGTCACTCTGAGTACTTGGTGATGCCTTTTGGCATGATGAATTCCCCAGCAGTGTTCATGGGATAGATGGACGGGATTTTCTAGCTGTATATGGACCGGTTCGTAGTGGTCTTCATCGACGACATCCTTATATACTCGATGTCAAAATAGGAGAATGTGAGACACCCGTGGATGGTTCTAAACGTACTTTAGGATCACCAGCTTTATGGGAAGCTCCCTAAGTGCCATTTTTGGATTCAGGAGGTCCGAATCCTGGTACATGTCATCCTAGTAGATGGATTAGCTGTAGACTGAGCCATGGTGGGGGCTGTGTTAGCCTGGGATCTACCTCGGAGCATGAAGGAGGTGCGGAGCTTCCTTGGGTTGGTAGGATATTACCAAAGATTCATTCCTGACTCCTCCCTGATATCAGAATCCATGGAAACCTTGACCTGGAAGGGGAATCCCTTCATGTGGATGGAGAAGTTCCAGCAGGCTTTGGAGCAGATGAGATAGAGTTTGACAAGCGCCCCGGTCATGAGATTGCTAGAGGTGGGTGTCAAAAACACAGTTTTCTGCGACGCCTCAGGGACTAGGCTTGGTTGTGTCCTGATGTAGATGCAGACAGTTATTTCTTATGGTTCACACCAGCTTAATCCACCTGAGCCGAAATACGTGACCCATGATCTTGAGTTGGCAGCGGTAGTCTTCGCATTGAATATGTGGTGACAGTACCTCATGGGCGAGCAATTTAACATCTACTCTGACCACAGGAGCCTCAAGTACATATTCTCACAAAAGGATCTGAATCTGAGGCAGAGGCGTTGGCTAGAGTTCATCCATGATTATGATTTCAAGATCATATATACTTCTGGGAAGAGGAACTAGGTGGCAGATTCTCTTAGTAGAAGGTCGAACTCACAGATGTTGAGTGATGCAACAGAGTAGTTAGCCATGTTGTAGTTATCCTTTATAGATAGAGAGGATACAGCTTACCTAAAGTTGTTGGTTGTTTCCCCTCCAATTTTACAATGGGTTAGGGAGCCATAGATAGGAGATGTTGACTGTGTGTCCTTACATGCTCAGTTATCCACATGACATGCTCCTGATGGATATTCGCAAGGTGGGGAGCATGTACTTCATTTCAGAGGACCCACTGTCATACTAGTGTCATTGCAGGAGGAGGTCATGAGGGAGTTTCATACATCCCCCTTGGTGGTACATCCTAGAGTGGTAAAGACGCACTATGATCTCTAACGGCAGTTCTACAGGTTAGGCATGAAGAAGGCAGTATCAGAATTCATTTCATGATTCCTTACGTGCCATTAGGTGAAGGCTGATCACCAGGTTCCAGTAGGATTACCTCATCCCCTAGATGTTCTTGAGTGGATGTGGGATGGAATATAAATGGACTTCATGACAGGCTTACCACAGACGTCCAAGGGGCATGATTCCATCTGGGTGATCGTTGAATGACTCACCAAGTCATCCCACTTCCTAGCTATCACTGATTAGAGTTCCGTTTAGAGAATGTGATGTGTCTATGAGAAAGAGATAGTTTGGATTCATGGAGTCCCCTCGACAATAGTCTCATACCGATATGCATGTTTCGCATCCCGGTTGTGGAAGGGATTGCACGAGGATTTTGGGACTCAGTTACGCTTGAGCACAGTGTTTCATACCGAGACAGATGGTCAGACAAAGAGAACAAATCAGGTTCTATAGAATATGTTGCAAGCCTGTGACTTGGACATTGGTCGCAGTTGGGAGGAACACCTACCACTGGGGGAGTTTGTGTACAACAATAGCTACCACTCCACCATTGTTATGGAACCTTTCGAGGCTTTGTATGGGAGGCTCTTCTGGTCACCGCTTGGCTGGAACGACCTTGGAGAGACATCACTCATGGGTCCAAAGTTGGTTCAAGCTACCACCGAGAAGGTTCAGATCATTCGGGAGTGGATGAAGATTGAACAAAGCCAGTAGAAGCCTTATGCTGACAGATGACAGAGACCTCTGGAGTTCGAAGAGGGAGGCCACGTCTTTCTTTGGGTCTCACCCCAACTAGGGTTACAGAGATTTGGTTGAGGCGACAAGCTATCTCTGAGGTTCATCAGATCTTTCCAGATACTATGCAGAGTTGGCGAGGTGGCATACCACCTAGATCTACCGCAATAGTTACATTGGGTACATGATGTATTCCATTAGTCTCAGCTATAAGGAGGTACTTTCATGACCCATCGCACGTCATCAACTGGGGTGAGCTGGACATCGAGGATGGAGTGACCATTACTGAGTACCTAGTGATGATTGAGGATTGGCAGGAGAGGATCCTTCGTGGGTGAATGATTCCCTTGGTGTGCATCTGGTGTTAGCACGAGAATCTTCATGAGAGAAAGTTGGAGCAGGAGGCCTAGATCGGTGCCCAGTACCCACATCTTTTTTATTAGCCTTTGACTTGGATTTTAGGGGATGTAAAGCCCCAAGGTGGGGAGTATTTAATGTCTCGGGTTTTCTATGTAATATTTTTTTAAAATATTAAATGGAATTATTTTGAGACTGGGAACACAAAACGACACAACATTATAAGGCCCAGTGATCCCGGAATGGTGGTTTGATCTTTTTTTTATGTTAAGTGAGTCGGCACTTGTGCGCGGTTGTGGCAGTTTCCAAATGGTTGCCCGGATTAAAAATGTGAGGGCACTGTTGCGTCTGGGGAGACGACTTTACCTAAGAACGAGGCTAACCTCGACTGGCACAGGTCGAGGGAAAAAGTTAGTTTTCATACGTTTTAAGTAGAATAAAATAAAATAAATTCGCAAGATTATTTTATTTCTTTTATAGAATCATCTGTTGTAGCGCAACAACGGGGAAGCTGTTTCCGTAATAAATGGCGCATCATAATGACTCAAGAATTTCATGTTGGAATCATTAATACTGTAACAGGTTTTTCAATGTCAAATACATTTCCCTTTTTATTTGGATAATCAAACATCGATCATTGGTGAATGATTGAAAGAAAGGATGGAGAAAACTCTCAGCGGTGAGCGATGATGGATTGAAGCTGTGAATCGCTGCTCCAACAAGGTTTGAGGATCTTAACGATGATGGTAGCACGACCTCTTCATCATTGATTGATCCCTTCGTGAGGTAGGGGTTTGTTATTTAATTTTTTATTTTCCCCGCTTTTGATTTAAATGACAAACGCAGATCAACCAGGAACAAATTGATCCACGGAATCATATGTTCTTGCGGGAGGGATTTCTTCAGGATGATTTTGGGGGAAATTAATCTATGTTGATTTTGTTGTTGATTTTTCTTCTCCATTTAAGTCTATTAACTGGAGAGGATTAATTCCGTAACAAACAATGGTGGAGGTTCATTCCTATTTTTTTGATTGATTTTCCTTCCCCCATTTTCTTCTCGCGCGTTTTTCGAATTCTTCACGGGGTGACGAACAACAGATTTTTTCACATATTTTCTACGATTCAGTGATCAAAAATTGAAGAATCAACACCCCAACGACCATGCGGAGGTGTGATGACGATAGCAGATGATAAATCAGACTGGATTGGGAAGGGTCATTCATCGAGCGTTCTTCATGCGGATGGATTGTTGCATGTTTTGGAGCCGATCGGAGGTCTGAAAACAAAGGAATCTGCTTCATGGTGTCAGGACGACCAAAACATGGGAGTTTCATGGCGATCGGACGGCTGGATCGATGAACAGGGAATCATCCGAGGGACGATGGTGGTGGTCCATGTTTCTGAAAATTTTGAGAATACACGGTGTGTACATCCAAAGAACATTCCATGTAGTACTGGTTGCAGAAGCTAGGGTTTCGGTGGTCAGAAGAGAATCACACAACATGTGACCCTGGTCCCACAACAAGATAGACATTCATTGAAGCTCAGTGTGTATTTCTTGAAGTACATGGACACGGGTTATACTACATGGCTTCAGGAAACATAGCGGGTACGGCATGGTAGAGGCGGCTATGCGGAACTCGACGTGTATCCAGGGGTACACGGACACGGGATGGAGTACAAAACCCTGTACTCCATCACACGTCCATGCGAGGCCAGTAACACGGGCCACTAAGTGTACCGATTACACGAGTTTGAGTACGCAGGTAGATGACCGTGTACAGGAACATGGATAGCATACACGGAGCCAACCCCAGTCACTCAGACACGACATGTACACCGTACTATGTGCACTGTACTCAGTTTTTCTAGGCAACCATCCTTACAAACATGGGCAATTTTACACGGGCAGTACACGGGGTCAGACAACACGGCGTGTAACTTTTCTACATGTCGTGTTCTTTTAGGAAAAAGGCATGGTCCTCCTCTTCACCGCATCTTGGAAATATTTTGTTTGGGTTAGTTCCCCGTTTTGTCATTCCCCTAATGGTTAGGCATCGTTTTCTTTTACAGAACTATGATCCGTTTAGCAGGACTGTCTATGTTAGAGTTAGGCATCCATCCCAGAGGCCCGGATCGAGATCCTCTATCCATTCTTGACCCTAGGTAGAGTCTGGCATCGATGTTACCAACTCCACTGGGCATCGATCGTCTACCTATCATGTGAATTCTTGATGAGTTGTGGTGCCCGCCATGGCCCTGGCAGGGATCTTCATCTGTGTATCGTGATTTTTCCCACTCAGGAGTGTGTCTCCCATAATGAGTTCATCTATATACCGTAACCTTATCACTCAGGAGTGTGTCTCCTGTAATGAGTGTAACTACCTCTTGTGATTCTTTTAGATGAATAGTAATTCTTGCACAGATGTCATCAGAGCTGTAAGACTCATGGAGTGTATTCTCTCGGAATGAGTGCTCTGTGGAATCTTCGAACTGAACACCTAGCTGGGGGTACGTGGTTGTGTGACTTGTCTCTAGACTATGGTTCTGGGTTTTGAGTATATCTGCTTTATGATATAGGTTCTATAGACATGTACTGTGAATAGATGACTGTACCTTCACGTTGTGTACTGCTATGTGGTTTTCGGGGTCCTCTACTGAGTATTGTTGTACTCACCCCTACACAGGCTTTTCTCGCATGTGTCGTGTCTTATGTAGACGAGCAGCCTTTTGAAAGAGTCCAGGGCAGAACAGGAGAGGGAATAGATTTCTAAGTTCCCTACAGGCCAAGGCGTTCCTACGGCTACGAGCGGCAGTCCCAGTACCATTTGTGTTTACAAGTTGGACATTGCAGTTTTCAGACTTTTTTTGGTGGGCTTGTATTCTGGCCTAGTTTACATTCAATACATTACCTTCTATCATACTCTGTTGGTTGGGTTTAGTTGTATGCATTCATTTTATTCCTTAGTGTTTTTACTTTTCATTATTTGTGCGCTTAAATATGTGTGCATATGTACATGTACTTAGGCAATGCCTCCCATTATTAGTAATATGCCTACTCGGTTCTTGTCACCCGCCCTTGGCCTTTTGGAGGTGGGCTTGGGGAGTCAGGGCCTGGGCCCCACTGGAACGGTTCGTGGAAACTATGATGAATAAAAATCTTCTAGACATTAGAGTAATACTTTTAGTTGAATATATATTTTGTATAATCCAACAAGAAAAATTTCATATTTATTAAAACATGAATTTGAAAACATTAACATCACTTTAAATAAAGTATTAGAAGTCTTACAATCTATTCCATATAGCTAAAAAAAATAAATAACTCAACCCTTAGACAATTGTGGTTTAGATATATTCTAACAATAATATTTGTTCAAATTTTTCAGTCTTTTAATGTCAATTATCATTTTATTTTAATAAAAATTATTGATTTCTCAACAATTATATAATTTCTATATCATTGTTGTATAGAAATTTAAGGTAATTATTTTGTTAGTAAAAATATAAAAAATTATAATGATGTATATAATTTCATTATATTTTTGGAGATTATTTATTATCTATGTTATCTCATATTTATCAAAATATTAAAAGTATTCTACTTATAAGAGATAAGGGGGTGACTTGGTGTCACTCGCTTTTATTTTAATAATATATATAACATTTTCATGAACCAGAGTCCATTAAATGAGTGAATTCCAATACTTAAGTGTTAAGGGTAGACCTTTATTCATCTAATAGTATTTGGGTAGGTTTTAGGGTAATTTTATTGTCCATATCAAATTATATATTACCCTAATTTAACTAATTTAACTTTAATAGTGATAAATTAAAATTACCAAATTTGTTATTCATAAAATCCAAAAAAGTAAAAGTTATTTATTTACATAATTTGGACCCATTTATTCCAAATATGGAATCTAATTTTCAATATTTAAAACACATAAATTTCATTAATTAACTTAAAATTATTTCCATTTTCGGAATGAAAAAAGGGTTTTAAAAGTTAAAACATTACAACATATTGAAATGTTTTTTCATCAAATTTCAATGTAATTTTTTTTTCAATGACATAAATTATATTTAATTATAACAATATTATATAATTATACATTAAAAAACTAAATAATAAAATTTTATCATATAAATTATATTTATGAAAAATGTTGTTTTCAATTAAAATTTATTATATTTTTACTTTTCATCAAAACATGAAAGTTGTCATAAAATTATCAAAAATTCATATAAAGTAAATTTTTATATCCCACATCCAAAGAAAATTTTTATGTTGTTTAATATAATATATAAAAGTTTCAAAACTAGATTTAAAATTGGTCATCCATCAGAAGGTGGAAAAACTGCATTTTTTAAAAAATACATCTTTTATCAAAAAAATTGAATTTGTTCTTATATAATGTATAGAAAACATATAAGAATATTTTTATACTTTATATTTCATATATTAAATATATATTTCAATAATAAAATCCATCAAGTGGGATTTTATTATTTTATAAACACACATAAACATTGCCTTGCTTGAAATGAATTTTATCAAAATAAATAGAAATTGTGTATAACACCATCCAAGCCTAGTGTTCAATATACCGTAATCTAAACCAGTGTTTCATATTGAGTAAGATTATCTTGTTTTAGAATAAAACAAAATATATCAGTGAAGTTAAAAAATCTATCTCATAAAAATCATAGGGTGTTACATCTATTCTCAGATTTATCATATAGGTTCATAAAAAAATGTGAATTAACCCAAGAATATATCCTAGGAGTGTCAAACCAAGTGTTGTGTAAGGTAAATTTCACTGTGTAACATAATGAGGGATGAAATATAATTCTTTTCGGGGTTATTAATCCTAGATGCAACTATGAAAAAATAACATTTACTTTTAGTATCTATACATGGGCATATTTCTAGGAAAACCACATAATATTTACCATACTAAATACTTTTTGATAGTATCCTATTATTAAGAATGTACTCAAGGTCAATCATAGGGTTAAAATCCTTAATCTTTGTCTTACTAAATCAAATTCATGATGTTTCTACTATACATCCTATGAGACCAACTATAAATACCTCATCCCAAGTAGACCAGAGTTGATGGTTACATTATTAAATTAACATAAGATATAAGTGATAATATCCCAATGGACCGAATGTTTTTGTAGTCCTGATAAAATAAATACATACCTGAAAATCACATACATTCATAAACATAAAATACAACAATTGATTTTGAAAACAACTTTATTATCTTGAGAATACCCTTTCATATAAATCATAGTACACTTCCTTCCATGCTAGGAAAGGAAAGAAAATAATGGTGACATTAAATGCTCATTAAGCCTTATGTATTGTAGAAACTATTATGAGTAAATAAGGAATAATCAATATGGAAAGGTAAATAATTGAAAACACATGACATTTAGTCAATAACTTGAGCAAAGATATGAATATGTCTAGAATATAGGATTTTTAAATAATTTCATATAAATAATCAAATCATCTTAAATATTATAAATGGATATAATAAAAAATAAATTAATCACATGGACATAAATATCTGATTTCATAATGACAGAATACATAATGTCGGACATTATAAACAAACCATTAAGGCCTTGTGCCAAAACATCACACATAAATACATACTGTCTTTGAAAAATACCAAATCTAGTTTTTATTAGGAGACCTATCAATGCATCAAGGGGGTATCATGGTCCCATATCATCACTTACTATGTCTAGTTGATTCATTATAAAAATGGGGTTAATAAAAATTCAATTAATAATACACATAAAAATCATACTGAAAAACAAGATTATGAAAAGTTAATATTTCCCCCAATCAAACTGATCATAAACCATCCATATAAAGAATAAATAGATTATAATGGAAATATATCCCCAGTGAATCAAAAGTAAAGTAATGGGTTTTTTCATTGATGAATATAAATAACATAAAAATATCATTAAAACATTTTTGAAGGAAAACACAATTCAAATTGAAATTTAACATCAAAAACTAAATATTTACAAGATATTATGATTAATATTTTCTCTAAAAACAATCATGGAACCTTATAAAAAAGATTCAAATAATTTATTGTTCATTTCTTTAGGAAATTAGATTTATGTTGAACCAAATTTTACTTACTGATATCAACCGTGTCTCTCAGATTTTTGAAATTCCACTCAGAGAAGTTGTAAAATTGTGTTTTATGTGAATTTTCACATTTTCCTAGGAGGTGGGTAAAAGGTGGAAAAAAGTTCTATAAAAAGTTTTATATATCTAAAATTATTATAAATTGACTCTAATGAATTACATTGAACTTATATAAGTATTATGTATCTATTTTTACCTAAAATAAATTTAATAAAAATAAATATTTATTTAAATAAAAATTCGGTTTCAAATGATAACTTAGTGTTTTTACACTATTCATCAAAAAATGAACGTTTTCAAAAAAATACCAAAAATTCACCCTAGGATAATTTTGATATTCTGAATCAAAAACTGATTTATATTTTACCAAATTCAAAACATAAAACTTTCATTTATTAATTTAAAATTAATTCTTGTTGTCAAAACAAAAAATTGGGGTTTTTAAGAAATAATAACTATCAAAAGATTAACACTTGTTTAAATGCAATTACAAAGCGAAATTACTCCCAAAGAACAATATTTAAATAAATGGTAAAAATATAATCTAATTATACTTTAAAACCACTCAAATTTATAATATAACAGTATAAATTATTTTGACTAAAAAAGTTGTTTTCAAATAAAATATAGTATTTTTCACTATTCACCCAAATATGAAAGTTAGCAGAAAACCACCAAAAATTTATTGAAAATAAATTCTTATGTTATGACTCTAAATAAGAAGTTTATTTTTTCAAATTCAATATATAAAAGATTCAAATATCGGATTTAAAAGGGTTCTCCATTAAAAGGTTGTAAAATTGCATTTTTTGAAAAATAATTCTTTTATCTGAAAAAAAATGAATTTGTTCTTACATTATGTCTAAGAAACTCATAATATGGATTCTAAAATATTAAGGATTATATAATGTTAAAAATTCAGTTAGTACTATTCATAACTGCTTTTGAACGACTAGTTCGGTAAGTCATGATGCGCTTGAACTTAGTGTTGTGTGTAGTGCATGTTATTGCATTACTTTAGAGAAATAATGTAATATGAAATCTTGGGGAGTTACATTAAAACCATTAAATGATCATACATTAATGTGACAATAAGAATGAACTTTTTCTGGATATTACATCCAGTGTATGGGTCTTAATTCTCATTCAAAAGGGTTATTTATCTCAAATGGTTGGGGAGAAGATCGAAATCAATGATATTACTATTGAGAGTTATTTTGTGGATGTATTTATGGAATATTTTCCTATCCTTCCACTAAAATGTGAAGTTGAGTTCTCAATAGAACTCATACTTAGTTCCACACCAATTTCAAAGACACCTTATAGAATGGCCCTAATTGAGTTGTGGGAATTGAAGTAGAAACTCTCAGAAAACCTTGAAATGGGATTCATTCAACCAAGTGTGTCACTTTGGGGTGAATCAATTATTTATTGAAAAATAAAGATGGATCAATGTGACTGTACATTTATTATCAGGAGTTGAACAAGATCATAATCAAGAATAAGTATCCTCTTCCCTATATTGAGGACTTATTTGATCAACTGTGTGGAGCACAATACTTTTACAAGATTGATCTTTGTTCTAGATATCATCAATTGAGGGTCAAGAAGGATTATATACCCAAGACAGCATTCTGGAAAATGTATGTTCACTATGAATATATAGTGATACCTTTTGGACTTACTAATTCCCCTTCTATCATCATTGATTTAATGAATTGATTCTTTAGATAATACCTCAATATGTTTATGGTAGTCTTTATAGATGATATTATTATCTAATCAAAAATAATGGAAGAGCATTATTATCACTTAATAATTTTACTGAGGACCCTATTAAAGGAGAATCTATATGAAAAATTAAAAACAATTGTTCATCTTTGTTGCAAAAAGTTTCATTTTTTGGGTCAAATAATCTCAAGAGATATTATATTTGTAGATCCATCAAAGATGGAGGCCATTGAATGATTGCCTAGACCAAAAATAGTTACTGAGATCCATAGTTTTCATGGTATAGTTGGACATTATCAACAGTTTCTGGAGAATTTATCATGACTATCAAATCCTCTGAAAAAGTTAACTCTGAAGGGTGTTAAGTTCCACGGTAAAGATGAATGTGAGGAAGGTTTCAAGGAACATAAGAGAAGGTTGGTTAATGCAATTGTGCTTACATTACCTTATAGTGGATAAGGGTTTGTAATCTATAGTGATGCATCTATGAAGGGATTGGAATGTTTTATTATGTAGAATAACAATGGTTGTCACTTATGCCTCATGGAAATTGAATATTCATAAGAAAAATTACCCAACTCATGATTTGGAGTTACCAGTGGTAATTTTTACATTAATGATATGGAGGTATTATCTTTATAGAGAAAATTGTGATATATAAATTGATTATAAAGGTCTAAAATATATATTCACATAGAAAGAGTTGAACATGTGCTAGAGAGGATGGTTATAGTTGATATAGTATTTTGACTTCTCAATACATTACCCCCATGGGAAATCGAACAAGGTGTCTCATACTTTTAGTTATAAGGATTGTGCTATATTATCCCAGATTAGGATCACAAAAGATCCAATATTTATTGAATTGAAAATAATGGATCTAGAAATCCTGAAGGAAGGGGAAAATATTATCTTTTAAAAAATGAATTTTCAGTCCTCTATAAATGTAAAGATTAAAGAGGGATATAAGGAAAATAAAGAGCTTCAAAATAAAGTAAAAAATTTTCATGAGTTTAACTTTGATCAAGATGGAATGGTATATTTCAAGAACAATGTATGTGTTCCTTCCATACCGTATTTGAAGAAGGATCTATTAGAGGAAGCTTATAGTTCTTCATTATCTATTAATCCTGAAAGTATGAAGATGTATAAGGACATGAAAGAATAATTTTGGTGGGAAGGAATAAAGAAATATATTATAGAGTTTACATCTTGGTGTTGGGTTTTATAGCAAGTTAAGGCTGAAGGAAAAAAGGATAAAGGGATGTTGTATCCGTTACCCATACCAGAATGGAAAAGGGAGGACATCACTATTGATTTTTTTATTGGACTACCCAAAACCTCAAAATGGTTTAACGTTATATGGTTGGTATTCGATCACCTTACTAAGTCAGCACACTTCATTTCTATCATAGAATATTTCTCTTTGTATCGTCATTTGATTATATATATTAAGGAAGTCGTAAGGTTTCATGTATTAACACATTCTATTGTATCATATCAGGATCTGACGTTTACCCCATTGTTCTGGTGAAGTCTTCAACAAGCACTTGATACATAGATGAGTTTCAAAACTACTTATCATCCTCAGACAGATGGTCAGTTTGAAAGAACAATTCAAAACCTAGTGGATATGTTGAGATCCTGTTTGTTATATTTCGAAGGTGGTTGGGCTCAAAACCTTCTTCTAGTTTAATTTTATAACAACAATAACTTTTACTCAAGAATTTAGATGGAACCATATAAATCCCTCCTTGGGAGAAAAATTAAAGCTCCAGCGTTATGGGATCAATTTTGAGAAATAAAGTTATTGGGACTTGATATCACTAAAGAAATGGTCGAGAAGGTTAGAACCATTCGGTGGAATTTCAAGGTAGCTCAAATTTAGAAGAAAAGTTATGACAATAACCATCAGTGTGATCTGTAATTTTAAGTTAGAGAAAAGGCATTTCTACAAATCTCACCCTCGAAGAAATTTATGATATTTGGGAAGAAATGGATACTAAGCCCTAGGTATATTGCTGCCATTGAGATTCTTGATCATATCGGGATATTGTCCTATAACTTGTAACTTCCTCCAAATATATCCCAATTACATGATGTGTTACATGTATATCTATTGATGGAAGTGCATACCTAACACTTCACATGTACAAAACTCATGCGCCATACCACTATTGTAGGATCATTCTTACGAGGAACAACCTTTTGAAATTCTAGACTGGTCAGAGATTGTTCTATGAAAAAATACGACTCATCTAGTCAATGATTTTTGGAGAAATCACCATTTAGAGGAAGCTATGTTGGAACATGAGGATATTATGAACTATAATTATTCTCATTTTTTTACCTGCGTGATGAATTTCGAGAGAGAAATTCATTTTAAGGGGGGTAGAATGTAACACCTCGAGTTTTTATGGATCTTTTTTCGAATAAATTAAATTTTCATTTATATCCATAAATGAACTAAGTTGAACATTCCATTTACACAGAACCTACTTTTTATACAATACCTGAAACATCTACTTGGTGTATGATACACTCAACACTAAGTTGGCGTGTGATACCTGAAACACTGGGTTTATAAGAAAATTATTTTTTTATAATTATTTAATTGAGATAATTAAAACATATCCATTAAACATTTTTATATAAATTGTAATAACTTATTTTCAAATATATTTTTTAATTTTTTTATATAAATTAAACATATTGATAATAAAAGATATGATTTTTGGTAATGTCCTCCTATGTTTGAAAATACGGTTTTCTCGAATGGTTCTCTTTTAATGTATTTCTGGGAAAAATAAAAAATTAATTTTAGACATATTTAAAAATTTAATTTGATAAAATAAAATTAATTTTTTAATTTATAATGATGAAATTAGCGTAGGGTGAATTTTTGGGATTTTTCTAACAAACATCATTTTTGGATGAATAGTGAAAAATACCAGATTTTAATTCAAAGTTGATTCTTAATTTAATAATATTTGAAATTGGTTTAAAAATTTAATTAGATAATATTTTTAACAATTAATCCAATTTTGTTCATTGGAACCAATTTCAAATTGAAATTGGATATAAAAACATAGCAAACTTTGGATAATATTTACTTCGAAAACTCGCATTGTCCACCCGACTACGGGATTACTTTCAAATTTATTCCTTCCACTTATGTGATTATAATTTCAATAAAATTATTCCATATTTGGAATAATAATAATTTATAAGATCTAATAAGTTCAAATTTTTTTGTCCAGAAATATTAGCGAAAGTGATTAAAATTATTACATCCGATAAGAGAAAAATTGGGTTAATAAAGTACTAAACATTAAACATAAAACCCAAAACAACCTAGAAACCTATGACACACCCATTTTATGGAAATTATTTAACCATTATCCTTAAATTATTGAGTTTGTTTTGTTTTATATGACTTTTTTTTAGGAAAAAACGTTGGTAAACCTAACTTTTTTTAAAACAAATGCCAAGTGTGTCCTTTCTCTTCTCTATAAAAGGCTACCACCTCTACCCACTTACTCGCACCTCTAAAGCTCCTTGGATCTACCAAACTCTACTCAAATAAGATACCAACATGCATACCTTCCTATTATATTCATTTATTTGGGTAGAATTCAACTCAAGTAATCATTTTTTCACAAATAAAAATGAGTTACCCGATTAAGAGGTAATGTCTTCTCTCAAACTACTTTCCTATATTTTCTTTCATGACCCCCTCCACTCTCTTTATTAAATTCTTGTATGAATACAAAGATATTCTAAAAAAACTAATATTTTTATCTTAATTGTTTTTTATACACTTAAACACACCTCTATCTAATGGATATCAAACATAATGTTTATATGTATGGCGAACTATCGCCTCACCAAACACTGATTATTCAATTATCCTTTACCACCTCTCATGGTGGAAATAATGATGGAAAATCCACTAAAATATATCATATATTATATTTATTATTTATGTAAACATCTTTATTCCTTTTAAAAAATACAAATTTTTACTTTATATTTGTTTTAATTAAGATAATTTGGTTTGAGCAAGTGTAGACTACCACCCCCTCAAAGCGATGTGATTCGTTCACACATTACATGGAATGTATTAAGGAATTTATTAGTGAAATTATAAGATATATATGAAATTATAATTATATTTTAATGATATTATATACATATACACTTTTATTCCATTTTCTTTCCTTTATTTCAATATGAAAATTAAAATGAAATCAACGTTCATGCATATATACGGCTAACCGTCTCCAAGAATAGTGTATTCAATTTCATAGTTCTTTATGGTATAGATTATTATAATATAAATATAATCGATATGAATGATATTTATATAATTATTAACATTAATGAATCATGATATAAGTATAATGACCAACGATATAACAAATTAAGACACATGAGATGAACAAAGTGAATATTACTCGAAGTGAAACCTCAACATAGGATTATTAAAAGGTGGGTAATATATGGTAATAATAAAACAGTATATGGTATTTTGTATAATAATATTCTTATATAAAATATTTATAATAAATTTATATTTATTATATAGGAATCTTGGACGAGTACGGAGAGAGTCAAGACAAAAGGTAAGGGGATTTTATCTCACTTTTTGTCCTCACAAGATACATGCTATGTTCACCACTATTTACTTTTGTGTGGTGTATGTACTGGCCAGGACTATATTATATGTATATTATATATAAATTTATGGGTATTAAAATATCCATTTTATGAACTTTCATTCATGAGTTTTAGTTTCAAAAGATACCAAATTGGTAAAAATGTTCTGTCTCAACTTTCCTTCTTTCAGACTAATGTTTTGTTATGCCCCAAAACTTTTTTCGTGGTGTATATACATTAATTTTACATGTTATATCATGAATATCATTATTTTCATGATATTTTAAGCTTCATGTAATTTTATTTTATTACATGGAGTGTATGATCCCAAGTTACCATGTTATAAGAGTTTATTGAGATAATTTAATCGCTTTTTGAGATTGTTTAAATTTATGCTTCCTTGTATTAAATATTGTGATCCATATCTCAACAGTACACATGATTTTACTTATACTTTTTATATTCAAGATATCCTCATGTTTTATTACCAAATTTTCCACAATTTGGTACTTAATATAATTTTTTAAAGTAAAATATGACTATCTCTCACTTCAGTTATAATTCTATTGGGTTTAAAAATCATGTTTTTAAAAATGTTCTCAAAAATATTTTCAAAATATATTTGAATCCAATTTTCATGGAAACAGGATTTTAATTTTTTTTTTATTTTTTTTCAGATATTAATTTTTAATTTTTCAGAGCTATTTTCAATGAAAAAGTTTATCAAAATGTTTTATGTTATAAAAATCAATTTTTTCAAGGATAAAAGTATATTTTCCTCAATAAATGATTTTAAAAGACATTTAAAAATTATTTACCATCTATAATAACATTCATTGATGTTTCTCATAACTTTATGGTGAAATTATTCAATATTTACATTCATATTATTTCTTTGAATGGATTATGTTTTGATGGCATGATTTTTAAGAATCCCATTTCTCTTTCATGGGTATTATGTTTTTGAAACCCTCTTTTTCCCATAGGTTATCTCTATGATTAAATAATTATGAAACTTCTATCTTTATACATGTTATGATATGATTACGTGTCTATAATAACCATTTAATTTCATAGGTTATGATATGAATATTTACGATCGTGTGGCGCATGTATGAATGAACTCACTATTAGATTGGTGGGACGTATATCTCCCTCCAATGCATTGGGTAAAGATTTATATCTCATGAGATAGAATAATATGGTCTTGGGAATGAACCATGACTACTAAGATGGTCATGGGAGAGAACTGTGACTACCACGATGGTATAATGAGTGAACAAATTCCCTTAAGATAGTCGAGGTATTTAACCATGACTACCAAGATTGTATGGGGAGTGAACATATACTACCAAGATGGTCTTAGAAGAAATTATTTGGATACTATAGAAATCATTATATATGATTTTTTGTTTCCCACAGTTCCATGTTTTATTCCTATATTATGATTTCATGGCTTATTATCTTTATTTCATTATGATTTATGTCTTATGAAATGCCAATATTCATGCCATGATTCTTATTATGATCTTTGATATATAGGGTGTGATCTTATATTTTCATGATCACATTCCCATACCCTTATGCTAATGTTTATGCTTTCATGTATCTCTTGTTTACCCTTATTGAGCATTTGAGTTCACCCCTTTTATGTTTCCTTTCCCCCTGGATATGACTATATGTATTATGTTTGAGGTTTATAAGAAGGGTGTTAGTACAGAAGAACCTAGTGGTTGATAATGTATCTCATTTATGTACTGATGTTTATGTTTCTATGTTTCCAAAGGAACTTGACCAATTATGGTCTTTGGGTGTCAGTTTGTATACATTTTAAGTATTCCAAAAAATTTATGTAATGTTTATGTTTTAAAATCTAGGGTCGCTATAATTTTTATATGGGTGGGGATTACACATGGAACCATCCTATTTGATTAATTTTTTGGGGAATACATATTATGAAGAAGGCTCATGGATTTGTATGTGGTTGGGACTTATACCAAATGGGAGTCCCATTTTCATATGGCTAAGGATTACACATAGATGTATCCCATTTAAGGCATGGTTCGGGGATTACATCTTTTTAATAAGGAATGATTGAGGTAGTTTTGGGATTGTGAGGTTGTCAAAATCGCCACTAACCTCTAATCACATGGGAGTCATTCCTAGTGTGAGAAACAAGAGGAAGCAGTGAATATGAAGATCACATGATCCAATTTTCCTGCTGGTGGAAGAAGTGTTGAAGCCTAAGGGGATTGGGATGGGGTGTTAAGTGTTCTAGTTTCCTTATTTATTTTGGTAACCATGATAGTCATATCAAGTAATCTCTCTGGATACATCATGGGCTAAGGAAAATATGAGAAAATGTACCACCTCACACAAGAAAGACTAGGGTATTACTCTAGGGAGATGCCCTAAAAAAATTTCAAGGGGGAAGATCTCATTCCCTATCAAAGGGAAAGGCAAGCGTGGTGGTTTCTCTAACCACCTAGAATGGTAAGGTTTATGTTAGCACAATAAGGTCTGAACCTGTGTAACCATGGGAATGTAAATTCAAGGACATTTTGAGGGTCCACCATACTACTGATGTTACACATGTGACTCTGGTTACCATGATTATGTAAACCTAAAAGGACACGATGATGTTCTTGATGTCCTGATCATATGTATCAGGAAGCTTTGGAAGAGTCCTTAGCTTGATGTCATTGGACATGTTTGTAGAGGATCCAACATGGTTCCCAATGACATTATGGAAGGAAATGATGGGATTTGGAGAGTATAATTCCCAAAGATAACCCATTCCATGTAGAAGGTTCTTAGGCAGGATGGTGTTCCCTCCCCATAACATGTTGCTATGTGGGTGAGTGTATTTTCCACATAGTTGTTTTCCTTCTGGACCTCAGTTCTTCCTAAATTGGATTTTCCTACATGGGGTTGGGTTCTATATGTATAGTGTGTAGCTACAGAGGGTCAAGTTCCTCCAGTGTAATATTTTCCTATGTGGGGTGGGGCTCCATCTGCAATGCATTTTTCTATCTGGGATACTTGCCTATAAATAATTCATCTATTTATGCCCGATAAAATAGTGTCCACAAATGGGTTTTGTAATGACCAAACCCTAGTTACCTAGAGTCGGTGCATTATTACATATTATTGGCATGATCACAAAAGATCACACCCCAAAAGACTGATTAGTTTAGTAGCCTTAGAAGTACGAGATACATACATAAGTTTTACATTACATCATGAAATAAAGAAAAACAACATTGTGTCCCCTTTGAACACACTCATATCCCTTAGCCTATTCTTGTAGGTTAATAATGATATACTTCTTCGAATCCTTGGAAAAATAAAAAATAGAAATTGATGAGCTCAAATGCTCAGTAAGGATAACAATATAGAAAAAATATTCATAAATAAGCATAATAATTTATAAAAAAGTATAAGACTAAAAAATCATTTTAAACATAAATTTCTGCATAATATGGAAATTATAAATCAAATAATTTCATTTAATTATTCACATGGACATTCTACTGGTCAAATAATCGCATTTAATATCAATACCTAATCTCATAATGATGGAATACATAATTCCAGACATCATAACCACATTGTAAAAGCCTCGTGCTAAGACTACAAATATGATTTTGTCAAGGCCATGTGCCAAGACACTAGTTTGTCTCGTGAGACCTACCGATGCATTGAGGAGATATAGCAGGAACCACCTGTCACTTAATAAGGCCAATGCATTCCTCATATGAAAAGGTTGAAACATAATCTAAGCATTCGTATTGAATCTAGCATACGAAATGTCAATATTTTAACTACAACCCATGAATGGTATAAAAATAGCACATCCTGAATCAAGAATAACTCATTAAATACAATATGGAAGATTTTATTATATTAAATTAACCTAAATTGAGATTAATTAAGGATATTGGAATAGATGAAAATAATTATCAAAACTATATGAGAGAAATATCCCCATTTTTCTTGAAAACATTTAAAAGTCTCAATATTTATCAAGAAGCTGTTTAAAATAGATTTTGGAATCAAAGTGCCCCATAACACTTTGAAACTTTTAAAAGGAATTTTAATTTTAATATATTTATTTCCATTTAAATAAATCCTTAAAAACATTTTTAAAACATGAGTATTAATGATAAATATTTAGAAGAATAAATATGTTAAACATTTAAAATGATATTTTAGTTAGAGTTCCTAAACAAATGAGAGATGATTGAATACAAATAATTGAGGTAATAAAAACATTATAATATCATGGGAATAAAGGGATTCATAATATAATATGTCAAAGTAGATTTTATACACCATATAAAAGTTAATTGGGGCATAACAACAAAGAAGTCTCAATAGAATGTAAATTGAGATGAAATCCCTTAAAAAGACCGTATTTTTAGGTTAAGGATAAATCAATGACATAATTATGCATGAAAAATATAAATACACTCAATATGATTGGATATTCATGTCACGACCCGTCCTCAGGGCCCGTGTCGTGACTACCCCAACCCTGCCTTCCATAGGCCAGGGGCTGGCGACTAGCACCAAGGCGTAATTCCCGGTAAAAAGGGAAGGCATTGCCTTTGTAAAGTAAACAAACACCACAGAGCAAACAAGAAGAAGAAGTAAACACTAAATAAAAACTGGGTACAACAGTAAGTGCGGAAAAGTAAGTAGGCCATAATACAAACCCAAACTAAAAGTAAAGTACAACTGGAAAGGGAAAACAGCAACTGAAAGTAAAGCCGTAGCCTCGAGTCATCCACTGGAAGTCCCACCCAAAGTGTGGGTACAGATAGCCTCCACAGCTCCTTAGGTCCAGCCGTCCGCTCCGTGTACGTCCCGCCCAATGGTCCACCTCCAGGTACTGACCTGCTCCGCAAGCCTCAACCACGATCAGTGTTGTCCGTCGTCTGCAATCAACACAACGTAGTGCGGGAAAAGACCATGTAGGGGTGAGTATAAGCTACTCAGTAGGGACCCGAGACCCCCGAAGGTCTCCTAGAATCCACAAAGGATAATCCACAAAGGAATGATACAATCACAAAGTAACATCTGACTCTACTTAGGTATATCCCCATACATATACCTAAGTCATCAATTCCAGTTCGCTCCAACATTCGTGACCAAGTTCGATCACAACCACACAGGAAATCACAACTCGATCCACACAGGAAAGCATAACGTAATCCCCATAGGAAAGCAAGTCAAGATTCAGCTCACACAGGTATACTTCTTCGTAAGACGATAGAGATGATCAGATATTGCCATTGATTCATCTAAGTCATCGTACCCACACATGATCGATAGGTACTAACCCCCGCAATGACCCACAAAGGATCTGACCCACACATGATCGATAGATAACTAACCCCCGCAATGACCCACAAAGGATCTGACCCACGCAGGATCGATAGGTAACTAACCCCCGCAATGACCCACACAGGATCGGACCCACACAGGATCTGTAGGCGCTGGCCCACACAGGACCACTGAGCACTGACCCACATATGATCTGACCCGCACAGGATCAGTAGCACTGACCCACTTAGGATCACTGAGTGTTTTAGTCGTCGTCGCCGATTCTACAGAGGATTTCTGCATAGTCGTCATCGTCGTCGCAGTCGCAGCCAGCTCTAGGGTTCCTGCACACAGCAAGCTCGTTTCGGAGTGTCCGCTCCACGAGCCGAGGGTCTGATACATCAGCTGACACAAAGCCCAGAGTTGATGTATCCAAAATTTCTGTATCGTCAACAGGAACTCAACGTCACAGACGGTGCGTCAATGGGACGCCCGGTCTGAGAGTTACTGACTTTTTCGCCCCAGGGGCCCGGTTGGTTTTTAAGTCAAAACCAACCCGACCGTACTCAAACTACGATCAAACCTCGAGCAGAGTAATCCAAAAGGTCCGTCTCACTTATAGGAATCCAAAAAAGTCGACGGCACGTTAATCGGACGTCCGGAGCTCAAGTTATAAGCGTTTCCGCTCCGAGGGCCCGGTTGGTTTTGTGTACGAACCAACCCGGACGAACTCAAAGTTCTCCGAAACCATGAGTGTAATATATTGAAA
This sequence comes from Viscum album, assembly GCA_963277665.1. Lineage (NCBI taxonomy): Eukaryota > Viridiplantae > Streptophyta > Magnoliopsida > Santalales > Viscaceae > Viscum > Viscum album. The sequence goes on from OY728129.1 coordinate 1,489,762,394, forward strand.
CGACCGCCTCGATCCAAGGAGCGCTACGCAACTGACTTTGTGTCGATCGGAGATACGTAGCTCACGTTATGGGCAACAGACCGAAAAGTACGGTATTATGGGGTTCGGGCCCAGTCCGACCCAGCCCGGTACCCCCTGGGTCGGCCCGAACCGGGTCGAACCGACCCGGGTCCAAGTCCGGCCTGCTTGGGCATGGCACGGCCCGGCCCGGCCTGGGTGCGGCCCGGCCTGGCGGTCCGGTCTGGCTGTGCGGCGCGCTGGCACATCGGCCAGGAGGCTCAGCCCAAACAGCCGAGCGTTGAGACCTGGGGGGGGGGGTGCTGACCCTCGCTTGCCTTCCTAATAGCGGCCCCATGGGGGGCCGATCCTTGCCAATGGACGCGGTCGAGTGCCGCGTCCCACCTCCTCCGGTCCCGCATGGTCGCGGGACTAGCGGCCTTCCACCGCGACTTCGGCCGCGGCGGCCCTTCCTTGCGTTGTGTCGGGCGCCGCAATCTCTTGGCGGACGGCCGTCGCCTCCGGCCTCTGGTGCCGTCGTGCCAGCGAGGCGCACCGGTGGAGCGTTCTGTGGACCACCGGACGAGCTCTGGTGGTCAGATTTTCCTGTCGTCTTCGCAAACGGCCCTCCCAAGAACGGTTCTTCACTGTGAAGACCTCACAATGCCCGTGCGCCCTATTTCATCATCGCCCGCTGATCCATACACCAAGAATGAAGGGACGGTGGTTTCAGACTTTTTTTTATTCCGCACCCACAGCATTAGCGGTTTAAAAATGCTTCCGACAAATATTTAAACATATGTCGTGGGTATAAATCACAAAGATTTAATTCAATCAAACCCCCTACCTCAAGCGTCATCGAGCGAGGGTTCGTCGCGGAAAAGCACATCGCGGAAGAAGGCGTCACATAAGTGGGATCATCGCGTCGCAGAAGAATCGTCGTGGAAGAAGCGTCGTTGATTTCTTAGGATCCGGCGTACTTCGCATTCTTCGCGAGGAAGAGAAGATCTTCAAGAGCCTGAGTGAAATCTCCCTAGCCTCTCAACACCACCAGCCTAATAAAAATAAGAGTTGTCTTATTTTTATTTCACAAGTCTTGCATTTTAAAATTCAAAAACAAAATAAACAATTAGGTGAATTAATTGCAATGCTTAAACCGCCACATTAATGAGGCGTTTCTTAACCAGAATAAACGCAAGGGTTGACTTCATTAATAGGGGGTGCGGGTGCGTTACATAAAAAGAAAAGAAATGATGGGGCTTTTGTGGGCCCCACCTCACAAATATCATACCAAGTGGGTAGGATATTGTGGGTCCCACATCATCCACTTAACATAGGTTAAGCGACTTAAAAATAAAATAAATTGGTCGCACCATTTTATTTTATTCATTTACTTAACCCGAAAAAAAATTAAAAAACCACACCCGAGTAAACGCATCTCCGGAAAAGGTGTTTCTAAGAAATTACTGGTGTCGTGATTCCATTGGTGCCCTCGGAATTTGATTCTGAGCACCGGTTAAAAAGTTAGAAAAACCCGCTCATTCGTTCACTGAACGTACCCGAGCTAAACTTCGAAAAAAGATTCCGGGCACACCGGGCCTCGGAATCATGTGCCGTCAGAAACTGCATTCTTGTAAAATTCCAAAGAAATTTAAGATAAAATATTTCCTTTAATTTTTACGGGTCTTTACATTACTCCCACCTCAGGGCTTTACGTCCCTGTAAAGATACATCAAAAACTAGGGAAACAAAAGTGGGTAATGCGCACGCATCTGAGCCTCCCGCTCCCAAGTGCTCTCCTAGAGGTTCTCGTGCTGCCATCTGATGCTCACTAGAGGAATCGACAGTTCACGTAGGACTCGCTCCTATCGATCCTCGATCTCCACTAGGACCTATGCAAAATTCACCCCATCATCAACGTCCAACTCCCCATGGTCAATGATATGTGTCAGGTCGTGCACGTATCTCCTTATTTGTGATACGTGGAAGACGTCATGCACCCGGTACAACTGAGGTGGTTGAGCCAGGCGATAAGCCCCCTCGCCAATCCTGCTGTGGACCTGCAAAGGTCCGATGAAGCGCGGTGATAACTTACTGCCTCAGCCAAATCATTGTAATCAACGTCGAGGTGAGACCCTCAAGAAGACGTGGTCGCTATCCTCGAACTCCTGTGGCCTCCGCCTCCTATCAGCACAAGACTTCTGTCAGCTCTGAGCTATCCTCATCTTCTCCTGGATGACATGGACCTTCTCTATCGTGGCCTGGAACATCTCCAGTCCCACAAGTGCTGACTCCCCAGGGTCTGTCCAACATAGAGGTGATCTGCAAGGTCGGCCATACAACGCCTCGTATAATATCATCCCGATGGTGGAGTGGTAGCTGTTGTTGTACGCAAACTCCACCAAGGGTAGGTGGTCCTCTCAGCTACGACCAAAGTCGAGGACACATGCGCGGAGCATGTCCTCGAGAGTCTGAATGGTCCTCTCCGTCTGACCATCTGTCTGAGGGTGAAAGGCGGTGCTAAGACGTAGTTGCGTCCTGAATGCCTCCTACAACACCCTCCCAAGCCGGGAAGTAAAGCGAGCATCTCGATCGGATATGATAGATGATGGAACACCATGAAGCCATACAATCTTCTTAACGTAGAGACGTCCCAAGCTCTCCACTGAGCCCTACTCTCTGATGGGCAGGAAGTGAGATGACTTGGTGAGTCGTTCGACAATCACCCAAATGGAGTCATGACCCCTGGAAGTGCGTGGAATTCCAGTCACGAAGTCCATAGATATCCCATCCCACTTCCACTCTGGGACTTCCAAGGGATGTACCAAGACTACTGGTACCTGGTGCTATGCCTTCACCTGCTGGCAGGTGAGGTGTTGAGAAATAAACTCTGACACAGCCTTCTTCATGCTCAGCCACTAGTGCTATCATCTGAGATCCTGGTACATCTTCGCCACTCCAGGATGTACCGCCAAAGGGGAAGTATGAAACTCTCTCAGCACCTCCTCTCATAAAGCAACTGGTACTAAGGTACGTCCTCTGAAAAGGACGTCGTGATCTCCTCCTACAGAGAAACCATCAGGTGCCTGTCCTGAGGATATCTGCGCACACCGTGTCTCACAGTCAGCGTTCCCACGATGTGCCTCTCTGACCCGCTGCAGTAGTGGAGGAGTGACTATGAGTGACTGAAGGAAGGCCTCTCTATCTCTATCCACGAAGGATATCTGCAAAGCGGATAGCTGCTCTGTCGCCTCCCCAAGTAGATGAATGCACGTCCTCCTGCTGAGAGAATCGACTACTACGTTCCCCTTACCAAGAGTATAGACTATTTCAAAGTCATAGTCCTGGAGGAACTTGAGCCATCGCCGCTGTCTCAGGTTCTGGTCCTTCTGAGAGAAGATGTACCTGAGACTCTGATGGTCAGAATAAACTATAAAGCGCTCGCCCATCAGATAGTGTCGCCACATCTTTAGAGCGAAGACCATTGCTACTAAATCCAAGTCATGGGTAGCGTATTTCTGCTCATGCGGCCTCAACTAGCATGATCCATAGGCGATCACTTCCCGCTTCTCCATCAGGACACATCCGAGCCTGGTCCCTAATGCATCGCAGTAGACTACATACCCAACACCCTCCTCTAGTAGCCTCAAGATAGGTGCACTGGTCAATCTCTGTCTCAGCTCCTGGAAGCTCTGGTGACATCTGTCTGAAAACATAAAGGTTTTACCCTTCTTCATCAAAGCTGAGATTGGTTCCGCAACTCTGGAGAAGTCTGGCACAAATCTCCGGTAGTATCCAGCCAGTCCCAAGAAACCCCGCACCTCCGTCACGCTCCTGGGTTGCTCCCAAGCTAGCACTTCCTCGATCTTCACAGGATCCACCGCAACTCCCGCCTCAGAGATGACGTGTCCCAAGAAGTGGACCTCACGTATCCATAACTGACACTTCGAGAGATTTCCATAATGTGGGTGCTCTAGGAGTGTGTCTAGTACAACCCGCAAGTGGTAGGCATGATCCTCCTTAGTGGTCGAGTATATCAAAATGTTGTCGATGAATACCACGACAAATTGATCAAGGTATGGCTGAAAGATCCTGTTCATGAGGCCCATGAACACTTCTGGAGCATTGGTTATGCTGAATGGAATAACCAATAACTCATAGTGGCCATACCGACATCTGAAGGCCGTCTTCTGCACGTCCTCGTCCCGAACTCTGAGCTGATGATATCCTGACCTGAGGTCTATCTTTGAGAACCACCGTGCTCCCTTGAGCTGATCGAAGAGGTCATCAATACTTGGTAGTAGATACTTATTCCTCGCTGTCACCTGGTTCAGGCGATGATAGTCGACACAAAGTCGCAAGATCCCATCCGCCTTCTTGGCAAACAATATCGGGGAAGCCCAGGGTGAAACACTGGGTTGGATGAATCCCTTTCCCTGCAAGTCCTCCAACTGTACCCATAGCTCTCGAAGCTCGGCGGGAGCCATCCGATATGCTGGGGTGGATATCGGGGCTGTCCTGGGGTACATATAAATATAAAAGTCTACCTCTCTGTGAGGAGGTAGTCATGGAACGTCGTTGGGGAAAACATCTGCATACTGATCCACCACTGCAGGAAAACCAGGACTCTGCACGTCAACTGCTCCTAGGATGAGGCTAGCCAACTGATGGGTGATGGGATGTCCTCTCATCTGCGAGAGTCCATCATATGATGCGAAGGCTCCCTTCTCGTCGGTGAAGGTGAACCTTCTACCGTCGGTGCGTACACACAACACCTTGCGCCTAATACAGTCAATTTGAGCATGGACTGTAGATTAGCAATCCATGCCCAGGATGACGTCGTAAGGCCTCGATGCCGCTACAAGAAGATCCCAGCCAAAGCTCTTGCCTCCTAGAGTAATCTCACACTGTCGGCACCAGTGCGTAATCGTCGAGTCTGCTCTCGTAGGAGTATCTAGCCGTAAGGATCGAGCCAACGGCACTGTCGGAATCTCCGAGCTCCGAACAAGGGCAGCGGCTATGAAATAATGACTCGCTCCTATGTCTATAAGAACTGCAGCAAGGGTGGAATAGACACAGATAGTACCTCGAATCATCTCAGGCGCACCATGTTCATAGGCCTCCGCTGCTTGAAGTTGTGCTTGTCTCTGCCCGCCAGCTCCCTGCGGTCGAGGTGGACCTCCTGGTGGTGGTGGTGGTAGAGCCTCAAAGCGTCGCCCACCACCTGCTGCTTGTCCAGCTCCTCTTCCTCCTCTGCTTTCTCCCTGCGGACCTCCACGTTTGACCATCTTCCACTGCCTGGGTTTCCCCTCAACCGTCTACTACTCCTCAGCACGGCAGGTCGGGCAGTCACGAGCCATGTGGCCATACCCGCCGCATGCGTAGCACTGTCTGCCTCTCGAAAGACTGGCTTTGTGCTACGTTCCCCGCACTGCTGAGCCAGTGTCCTGAGTTCGTCTGCCTGAGGTTTTGGTCTGCCTGGACCCATGAGTCATCTGTCGACTGCCTGCTGCAGAAGACTCTGCTACGTGCCGCCCTACGGTAGGTCTCGCTGCTGAAGTAAACTCAGTAAGGAACCTCTCGATGAGAAGGGCTCGCTCCAGTACTCCTGCTTGTGTCGGAATGCTGAGGGACATCAGTGATGCCCTGATCTCATGCCTCAATCCCTGCTCAAAGGTCCGGGTCCGGAAGAATGGGTCCTGTACCATGTCTATCAAGTAGTGCGGGAGATCGGTAAATCTCGCCGAGTACTGGGTGACCTTCAAGTTGCCATGCCGCAGCTGTAGAAGCTCCTGGTTGCACAGCGCATGGAGGGTGGCTGGGACGAACTCCGAGCGAAATAGGCTCTCAAAGACCATCCAGAGGAGAGATGCCTCGTCGTGCACCTGGAGCATCAAGCTCCACCATCTGCCTGCTGCCGCGTGCAGGAGGCTCGCTGTGAGGATCACCTTGAGGTCTGCTGGTGTCCTCACTAACCTGAAAACCCGTACAACTGCCTCCAGCCAATCCTCGACTTCCTGAGGGTCCATCTCCCCGCGGATCCTTGGCAGTTACTGGTGATGAAACTCGTGTAGTGCACTAAGGCGACGTGCATCATCAGCGGCTGGGGCTGGTAGCATCGGTGGCTCGGCGGGTAGAGGTACCTCCGGTGCCTCGACTATCAAAGGGCCCTCTACCAAGGCCTCATCGCTCGGTGGGTTGTCGTCACATACAACGCTCGGAACCCTAGCTGGCTACGGTCACGGTGCCATCCTGAAAAGAAACAGGTGTGCCACGGTCAAGCAGTATACCTGGTGATATGACACAAAGTAATCACAAAGAAAACTTGAAACACACATGCAATCCATATTTTTGTGCATTAAGACGGAAATTAGAAGTCAGGGTCCTGGTGTACGGATACGTCGGTCGTCGCACCAACACTGGAGTGCCTGGACTGATAACCACACTCAATACTCTTAACATTATTGCTTCACATAGAAAAAGATCAGAGTCCAATGTTCTGCAGTAGAACCGAACTCCTCCGATACCAATTTTTCACGACCCGTCCTCGGGGCCTGTGTCGTGACTACCCCAAGCCCGCCTTCCATAGGCCAGGGGCTGGCGACTAGCACCAAGGCATAATTTCCGGTAAAAAGGGAAGGCATTTCCTTTTTAAAGTAAACAAACACCACAGAGCAAGAAAGCAGAAGAGGTAAACACTAAGTAAAAACTGGGTACAACAGTAAGTGCGGAAAAGTAAGTGGGCCAGAGTACAAACCCAAACTGAAAGTAAAGTACAACTGGAAAGGAAAAACAGCAACTGAAAGTAAAGCCGCAGCCTTGAGCCATCCACTGGAAGTCCCACCTGAAGGGTGGGTACAAATGGCCTCCACAGCTCCTCGGTTCTTGCCGTCTGCTCCGTGTACGTCCCTCCCAATGGTCCACCTCCAGGTACTGACCTGCTCCGCAAGCCTCAACCACGATTAGCGTTTTCCTTCCTCTACAATCAACACAACGTAGTGCGGGAAATGCCCATGCAGGGGTGAGTATAAGCTACTCAGTAGGGACACCGAGACTCCCGAAGGTATCCCAGAATCCACAAAGGATAATCCACAAAGGAAAGATACAATCACAATGTAACATCTGACTCTACTTAGGTATATTCCCATATATATACCTAAGTCATCAATTCCAGTTCACTCCAACATCCATTCCCAAGTTCGATCACATCCACACTGTAAATCACAACCCGATCCACACAGGAAAGCATAACATAATCCACATAGGAAAGAAAGTCAAGATTCATTTCACACAGGTATACTTCTTCGTAACACGATAGAGATGATCAGATATTTCCACTGATTCATCTAAGCTGTCGGACCCACACAGGATCGATAAGTACTAACCCCCACAATGACCCACAAAGGATCTGACCGTCACACGATCGATAGATAACTAACCCCTGAAATGACCCACAAAGGGTCTGACCCACACAGGATCGATAGGTAACTAACCCCCGCAATGACCCACACAGGATCGGACCCAGACAGGATCTGTAGGCACTGGCCCACACAGGACCGCTGAGCACTGACCAACATAGAATCTAACCCACACAGTATCAGTAGCACTGACCCACGTAGGATCGTTGAGTGTTGTAATCGTCGTCGTCGAATCCACGGAGGATTTTTGTACAGTCGTCATCGTCATCGTAGTCACAGCCAGCTCTTGGGTTCACGCACACAACAAGATCATTTCGGAGGGTCCGCTCCACGAGCCGAGGGGATGATACATCAACTTACACAATGTCTGAAGATGATGTATACAAAAGTTTTGTATCGTCCACAGGAACTCAACGTCACAGACGGCGCGTCAATCGAACGCCCAGTCTGAGAGTTATTGGCTTTTTCGTCCCAGGGGCCCGGTTGGTTTTTAAGTCAAAACCAACCCGACCATACTCCAACTACATCCAAACCTCTAGCAGAGCAATCCAAAAGGATTTTCTCACTTAGAGGAATCCAATAATGTCGACGACACGTCAATCGGACGTCCGAAGCTCAAGTTATAAGCGTTTCTGCTCCAAGGGCCCGGTTAGTTTCGTGTACGAACCAAACCAGCCGGACCCAAAGTTCTCCGAAACTATGAGTTTAATATACCAAAACGACCGTCCCGATTCAAGGATCGCTGCGCAACTGAATGTGTGTCGAACGGAGGTCTGTAGCTCATGTTATGGACAACAGACCGAAAAGTCCGGTATTAAGGGGTTCGGACCCGGTCCGACCCGGCCCGGTACCCCCTGGGTCGGCCCGAACTGGGTCGATCCGACCCGGGTCCGGGTCCGGCCTGCTTGGGCATGGCCCGGGCCGGCCTGGGCGCGGCCCGGCCTGGTGGTTCAATCTGGTCGCGCGACGCGCTGGCGCACCGACTAGGAGGCTCGGCCGAAACGGCCGAGCGTTGAGACGCGTGGGGGGGGGGGGCGCTGCCCCCCGCTTGCATTGCTAACCGCAGCCCCACGGGGTGCCGCACCTGGCCAACAGACGTAGTCTAGCACCGCGTCCGGCCTCCTCCGGTCCCGTGTGGTCGCGGGACTAGCAGCCTGTCGCCCCGGCTGAAGCCGCGGCGGCCCTTTCCGGCGGCGGGCCGGGCGCCGCTGTCTCCGGGCGGCCGGGCAGCACCACCGTGCCGGCGAGGCGTGCCGGTGGAGCATTTCGTGGACCACAAGATGAGCTCTGGTGGTCGGATTTGCTTGTCGTCTTCGCCAATGGCCCTCCCGGGACCGGTTCTTCACTGTGAAGACCTCACAATGCCCGTGCGGCCTGTTTCATTATCGCCTGCCGATCCGCACACCAAGAACGAAGGGACGGTGGGTTCGAACTTGTTTGTTGGTCCTCACCCACCGCGTTAGCGGTTTAAAAAGGCTTCCGAAAAATATTTAAACATATTTCATGGGTATAAATCACAAAGATTTAATTGAATCAAAACCCCTACCTCAAGCGTCGTCGAGCGAGGGTTCGTCGCGGAAAAGAACGTCGCGGAAGAAGGCGTCGCAGAAGGGGGATCGTCACGTCGCGGAAGAAGCGTCGCAGAAGAAGCGTCGCGGAAGAAGCATCATTGATTTCCGAGGATCCGGAGTTCTTCGTGTTCTTCGCGTTCTTCACGTTCTTCACGAGGAAGAGAAGATCTTCAAGAGCCTGAGTGAAATCTACCTAGCTTCTCAACACCCCCAGCCTAATAAAAATAAGAGTTGTCTTATTTTTATTTCACAAGTCTTGCGTTTTAAAATTAAAAAACAAAAGAAACAATTAAGTGAATTAATTGCAATGCTTAAACTGCCACATTAATGAGGCGTTTCTTAACCAGAATAAACGCAAGGGTTGACTTCATTAATAGGGGTTGCAGGTGCGTTACTTAAAAAGAAAAGAAACGGTGGGGCTCCTATGGGCCCCACCTCACAAATATCCTTCCAAGTGGGTAGGATATTGTGGGTCCCACATCATCCACTTAACATAGGTTAAGCGACTTAAAAATTAAATAAATTGGTCGCACCATTTTATTTTATTCATTTACTTAACCCGAAAAAAAAATTAAAAACCACACCTGAGCAAACGCAACTCCGGAAAAGGTGTTTCTAAGAAATTACCAGCATCGCGATTCCATATGTGCCCTCAGAATTTGATTCTGAGCATTGGTTCAAAAGTAAAAAAACCCACTCGTTTGTTCACTGAACGTACCCGAGCTAAACTTCAGAAAACGATTCTGGGCACACCGGGCCTCGGAATCAGGTGCCGTCAAAAACGACGTTCTTGTAAAATTCCAAAGAAAATTAAGAAAAAAAATTTCATTTAATTTTTATGGGTCTTTACAATTCAATGTAAATCAATCATAGGATATTCACACATACTCTTGAAAAAACAACACCAATGAATTTGATGTTTAACTCAATGAATAGAAATTGAGTTAAAATTACTCTTATCAAGTTCATATCGATGACTTGAGAATTAATCGATGGATTTATTATGTTTATAAAAATTATATACACATAAAGGGGAGTAAAATTTACTACATGAATAAATAAATAGTGATTTCACACATAATCTTGGAGTAAAATAATTAATAAAGGTTTCGTAAAACCTAATGAGTGAAAATCAAAATTAGAAATTCCATTACTGATTTGGTATCTTATGAAACATACACCCCATGAAAGAAGGATGAAAAATGGAAGATTTTAATAACCATAAATTAAATTTTATTACACAAGGAATACAATCATGGGTAGTATATAAACCACACAAAAGGAAATAGAGGCCAATATAGCATTAATCTCATGGGAATAAAAAGTGAGATGAAAACTCTTTACCTTGTACCTTATTTAGTTAAGGGTACATTAACCTCCTGTATAATGGTGAAATAATTGTTATTAAATTATACAAGAACCATATTCATAAATATTATATCATATATGATATTTTAATATTGGTTTGTTAATAGTACTTCAGTAGTATCATTGTTTCAGGTGTTAACTGATTCATTTTAATTTATATATTTTTTTACATAAGTCATGTTTGTTATTGATAGGATTTATTTGATTCATATCCAGAATGATATTATGTTCTTACAAATTATTTATTAAATCATAAAATTATATTTATTCTTGAATGGTTATGATGGGGAATGCATCTCATCGCATTCATTGAGATGGTACTCCGTACATACGCACGAGAAACAATACCATTCTATTAATGGTGAAATAGTATATAGTTGGATAGTATATCATATGTATATATAATCATTACCATGTAATATTTATTATTTAGATAAATTATACTCATTATTATACCCATCCAAAATAATTAAGTGTTGAATAACAAACTAAACCATGACGTGGAGATGGTAAGTTGTACATACGCACGTATGGAGACTTTGTCATTCATATGAAGGATAGAATAATGAATATGGTTTTAACATATTTATAATAACATCACATTATGTATAAGTTACTGGAGTTATTATTTTGGTCTGGAAACAATGAATAAGGAGGATGTGGAAGAATAAAAGTACTTTTAAAGAGGTGATGAAATTATTACCTCTTCTTTGGGTTCTTCCTTTTGATTTGATCAAAATGGCTCTATAGGTTGTATTTATAATCAATATAAGGCCTCTAAGTTGAGTTTCGGTTAGTTGGAAGAATATCTGAGTAGGTTCTGGATGATCCAAATGGATTTGGAGGTGTGATATTGAGAGAAGGGGAAGTACCCTTTTATAAGAGAGGGGAGGGTCACTTTAGGAAAACCTTCAAATATTATTTTATTATACAATCATATTCGGTTTATAATGATTAAAAAAGAATTTATTTTAAGGATAACTTGGTTATGGGTCAAAAAACTCCCAAATAATAGGTTTTAGACAGGTTTAGTTCACCATATTAACCTTATCTTTTAGATTTAACTCTTAGTTAAATAGTTTAACATTTACCATGTCTCCTTGTATTTTTATATTATATGGTTAATAATATTACTATAAAATTCCAAAAGAACTCCAATTGGTTAATTAATGAAATATCTATTAATATGTAAGTTCTTTGGATGAACCTTTTATTTTTAGGACTATTATATCATTTAAAAATATAGTATTTGTTTTAAAAACTCAATTATGTCAATTTTGACATTATTTAGTATTTGGTTTTTCTGAAAGTCATAAAAATCTGATTTATTAGAAATAAATAAATTTAATAAACCCTAACATGTAATATTAACCTAAATTTTTTTTAATGCATCAAAAGTCTCAATTTACATTTATTTTAATATTTATAATATCAATTATTTTAATCTTTCATTAATAAGGTAATTACCGCATCATCATGGGGTCATAAATAAATTTAATTATTTAATATCTAAAAATTGTAAATAAAATCCAATAAGGTAGGAAATATTTTTATATTTACAATGAATATTTATATTAGAAATTATCTTATGTATAACCCTATATTAAAAATGATATAGTTACTGGAATTTGAATTTAACACTTTTAACTCTTCTTGAAATAAAATAATAATAAATGTCTGAATCTAATAAAAGTGGATGAAAAGGATAATATATTATTAATAAGGTTTATTTTGGTCTAAATAAACATATCCAATAGAATTAGGAAATGTGTTAAGGGAATTATAATATCATTTTTGCCTTTAATTACCCTATTTACTTTTAACCGTGGTAAATAAAAGTCAAAAGTTTCTATTCACCAAAAATTATTTTCATCTTATGGAACCAAATTTTACATACTAATTTCAATTGTGTCTCTTAGATTTATGAAATTCAACTCACAGAAGCAGTAAAATTATGTTTTATTCAAATTTTCAAATGCTCCTATAATGTGGGTAAAAGACGGTAAAAAGTTCAATAAAATTTTATATATCTAATATTATTATAAAATTACTCCAATGAATTACATTGAACATATATAGGTATTGTCTATATATATTTACCTAGTATAAATTGAAATAAAATAACTCATTATTTAATTAAAAATTTGATTTTAAACAATAATTCATGTTCTTCAATTTTCATCAAAAATTGTATGTTTTCTGAAAAATACCAAAAAATCACCCTAAGCTAATTTTGATATTCCGAATCCAAAAATGAAGTCCATTTTTAAAATTAAAATAAATAAAATTTCAAAAAATGGGAATTACTATTCATAACGGGTATTTTGATTGGTTGTGGTGTGCTTGAACTCGATGTTGCGTACATCACACGCTATTGTATTATTCAAAGAGAAGCGTAACATTGAATCTCAGGGTGTTATATTATTTCCTCCTTCAATAAATTCTGTCCTCACAATTTGAAATTGTTGATCAGAAATAATATAAAATAGCTTTGTGGAAAAACCACATCGGAAATAGTGTTAATAAACTTTAGTCTTAATAAGAGGGAAATGGAAATGAAAAAGTCAACACCAAATAAGGATTTTGAATAGGAGAACATTCGTGGAAATTATAATTGGAGGAAAAATGTAAATATTTATAGGGTGTGATTGGGGTCATCAATCACAAACAAGTTAATGGAAAATTGAGGGCCTCAAATCCATAGATATATGATGAATAATATAAGGTATTAGGATAACGAATTTTTGGTTTTAAGATCATTTCCCTAAGTTTTAAGAATTTATTTCTTCATATAATAAGAAAAAAACAACATGATAAGTAGAATTACACCCTTTATCTAATTTCTACCACAAATTCATCTTTAAATCCAAATGATGTGTATTCAAGATGACTTATTCACACCAGAAGTGCTAGAATCAAATTATCTTTCCATAATTTTTTATTGATTTTGATAATCCACCTTTCAAGGCGTGAGGTGGAACCCTTACAAGGCCCATAGGCGTAAGTATTACAAGGTTAGTACAAGATCAGACGATCCCCAAAAAGGATAATCCTTTATAGAAAGAAATATTAATCTTAATTTCTAATATTAAACCAACAATACCCAAAGTTCAATATATACCATTTAATAAACAACTTTATTTAAAATCCTTCAATATAATCCAAACTAAAATTGAAACCCGAAACTCAAAATAATTTGATTATGTAGTCCTCCACGTTAAACTGTATCTCCACATAACATCAAATACTCTTAAAGTCACTTACTTAAAAGTAAGTAACCAAATCATATATTTTCTAGGATAGGTTAATAATTTCCATAAATAACCCAAACCTATATAAATCCAAAATAAAATCATAGATAAGAATCCACCATTACTCCTCAAATTTAATCTCATAGTATTCTTTTTTCCTTATGCATATAGTGTTCCCAACAGAGCGAACGTCTTCCAAAATAACATTTATCACTTAATCACCAAATCATTTTACTACATTAAGTATATCTATTTGATAAAACCTAAGATCCCAAATCAACTTATTATTGATCAATAAAATCATTTAACTAAAAATAATTAGTCACACTAAACAGGGACTTCACGTAGTCCAGTGGTAGGTGATAAATCCCAGTTTCACTTTTATTGTGGGTTCGATTTCCATAGCATTGTTTGATGTGATAAGGTTGTCACATGGTTTGAATGTTTTCCATTTTCAAATACTATATTTTATAAAATTCCCAAAATGATATAAATTCCTCAAAATGACCATAACATAATTTGACCAATAAATGTTATCTCATACCTCACATTTTCATACCAAAAATTAATAACATGTAATTTACTCAAATTCAAGGATCATATAAACCCAAATGGTTATTTATAACTATATCCACAAAAGAAAAGATAATTCTTCCTCTAATAGATTTTTCACATAAGAAATTTTAGGATTACACATACAAGAGAAAATTCTTCCAATGTAATCCCATCAACAAAGATCACTAATAATTTTACGTATTTCTCCATCCAATTACTTCCACATAGGTTCTTCCTTGACCAAGAGGATTTCTTATAGAATAGGGCATTAACTTGGGTAATTCCCAGCTACCCTAAATTTATGGAAAATGACTGTAAATGGATTATTGGGATCATTTTTATTTTCTTCTATAGTAATCTTCATTTTTCCATGGAAATTATTTACTTTATGTCATTATTTCCCACACATAAAGCATTTCTTTGTTACATTGAGAAACTTTAATGGGTGTCTCCTTCCACATTTCTTGGATGATGGAAATTGAGCTTTCGTTTCTCTATGGTCTCCACTACAGGAGCTCTTATCATTCACCACCTTTCTCTTCATTTTTGATTCTGGGAGTTGGTTAATATATATTTTGTTGATCATATTTTTGGAAAACCGATTCGGTATAAACCGTGTATCTTTTACGCCTACCAAAATTCCATTTATTTGCTCATTTCCACCATCGTTCCAACCTTGTAAATAATATTCAATGTTACTACGACTTCCTTGGAATCCAGCCATTGACTAAAACCAAAAAGCATTATGTAAGTAACAATAGTCATAAAATCATTTAGAGAATATCATGACACCTTATTTTCAATCTAAAACACCTTAGGATTAACCATGGTTATTTATTCTCATCTTATTTTAAAATCATTCAAACCGGTTTTTAAAGAAAATGTGAATTATCCAAGTATATCCCCTGAGAGTGTCATAACCAAGAGTATAGTAAGGCTCATTGTCGTGCACCGGTTCTTTTTTGAGTCTATCTCAAAGAGGTATTTTCAGGTTTTACCTTTAGGTGCATCTTTTCCAGAGCCACCTCTACATACTCGTATCCAGACAGGGATGTATTGATTTCAAAACCCATATAATAATCACATTAAAATAAAATTTGGATGTTCTTCTATACGAATCCCCAAATTCTATCTTAGGGTAATGTTCCATAATAAGGGTTTTTCTAAATCTAGATTCCAAGGTTTGTACTAAAACTCCCTATGATACCAATTGCAATGCCCCGACCCTAGTTACCCATAGTCGGCGCATTATTACATATCATTGGCAGGATCACAAGATATCATGTCCTAAAAGACCGATTATTTTAGTATCCTTGGATATACTAGATACATACATAAGTTTTACATTACATCATGAAATAAAGAAAAACAAAATTGAGTCCCCTTTGAACACAATCATATCCCGTAGCCTATTCCTATAGGTTAATAATGATATACTTCTTCAAATCTTGGGAAAAATAAAACAAAGAAATAAATGAGCTCAGATGATCAGTAATGATAATACTATAGCAGAAACATTTATAAATAAGCATAAACATTTAAGGAAAAGTATAAGACTAAAACACTAGCCTTTTAAACCTAAATTGCACCATAAAATAGAAAATATAAATAAAATAATTCCATTTAATTATTCACATGGATATTCTACTAGTTGAATAATTGCATGAAATATTAATATCTGATTTCATAATGATGGAATGCATAATTCCTGATATCATAACCCCATATTCAAGGCCTCGTGACAAGAACACAAATAATATTTTGTCAAGAACTTCGTCCAAGACACTAGTTTGTCTCAGGAGACCTACCGATGCATCAAGGAGCTCTAGCCAGCTCCACCCGTCACTTATTATGTCAAATGAATTCTTCATATAAAAAGGTTGAAACATAATATAAACATTCAAATTAAAACTAGAATATGAAATGTTAATATTTTAATCACAAACAATGAATGATATAAAAATAGAACATCCATAGTCCAACATAACTCATTCAATACAATATGGAATATTTTGTTATAATAAATTAACCTAAATTGATAATAATGAAGGATATTGATATAGATGAAAATAATCATCAAAACTATATGATATAAATTTTCCCTTTTTTCTTGAAAACATTTAAAAGTCTCACTTTTTATCAAGAAGTTATTTAAAAAAGATTTTTAAATTAAAGTGTCTCGTAACTCATTGAACATTTTAAAAGTAATTTTAAGTTTAAAACCATGATTTTCATATAAATAAATCCTTAAAATCATTTTTAAAACATGGACATTAATGAGAATGATTTAGAAGAATAAATATTTAAAACATTTAAAATAATATTTTAGTTAGAGTTCCTTAACAAATTAGAGATTCTTGAATACAATTAATTGAGGTAATTAAAACTATATAATATAATGATAATAATGGGATTAATGATATACTATGTCAAAGAATAGTATATACACCATATAAAACTGATTTGGAACATAACAAAAAAGAAGTCTCAATGGAATGTAAATTGAGGTGAAATCCCTTATAAAGACCATATCCTTAAGTTAAGGATAAATAAATGAAATAATTATGTGTGAAAAATATAAACACACTCAGTATCACTGGATATTAAGTGTAAATCAATTAGAGGACATTCACAGATATTCTTGTAAAAACAACACCATTGACTTGGATGTTTAACTCAATGAATTGAAAATGAGTTAAAATATCTCTTATCAAGTTCATATCGATGACTTGAGAATTTATCAATGGAGTGATTATGTGTATCAAAAGTATATCCACACAAATTGGATGGGAAATTACAAAATAAATAAATAAATGGTGATTTCACACATAATCATGGAGTAAAATTATCAATGAAGTTTTCATAAAACCCAATGAGTGGAAATTGAAATTAAAAATTCCCTTACCGATTTGGTAACTTACCCAACATACACACCATGAAAGAAGAATCATAAAATGAAGATGTAAATATCCATAAATTAAATTATATTACTCAAAGAATAATATCATGGGTAGTACATACACCACACAAAAGGAAATAGTATCCAATATAGCATTAATCTCACGGGAATAAAAAGTGAGATGAAAACCCCTTGCCTGGTAATTTCGTTAGTTGAGGGTATGTTAACCACATGTTTAATGGTGAAATAATTATTATTAAATTATTAAAAACCCCTTATACATAAATATGATATCATATATGATCTTTTAATATTTCTTTGATATTATTACTTCTGTAGTATCATTGTTTTGGGTGTTAACTGATTCATTTTTAATTATATGTTTTGTTACGTAAGTCATATTTTTTATGGATATGATGTATTTGATTCATATACAGAATGATATTATGTTCTTAAAAATTATTTTTTAATTCATAAAATTTCATTTATACTTGAATGGTTATGATGGGGAATGAATCTTATCTTGTTCGTGGAGATGTATGTACGCTAGAGAGAAAATATCGTTCTATTGATGGTGAAATTGTATGTAATTTGATTGAATATCATATATACAGAATAATTAACATGTTATATTTATTATTTACATCAATTATATTCATTATTATATCCATCCAAAATATCTAAGTGTTGAATAACAAAGTACACCACGATGTGGAGATGGTAAACCGTACGTACACACGTATGGTGACTTTTTCATTCATATGTTTGATAGAATAATGAATATAGTTGTACCATATTTATAATAATATAACAGTATGTAGAGGGTACAAGAGTTATTATTTTTGTATGGAAATAAAAAATAAAGTTGAAGTGGAAGAAGAAAATAACACTGAAAGAGGTGATGAAATTATTACCTCTTCATCGAGTGCATCCTTTTCATTTGATCAATAGGGATCCTTCGGCTGTCTTTCCAATCAAAGTAAGGACTCTAGGTTGAATTGAGGGTAGTTGGGAGGGTATATGATCAGGGTTTGGCTGAGACAAATGGCTTGAATATGTGATATTGAGAGAAGGGGAAGTAACCTTTTATAAGAGAGGTGAGGGTCACTTTATGAAAACCATGAAATATTATTTTATTATACAATAATATTGGGTTTATAATGGCTCTAAAAGGATTTATTTTAAAGATAAGGTTATCCTAGGTCAAAAACATCTCAACCAATAGGTTTTACATAGGTTTAGGTTACCATATTAACCTTATCATTTATATTTAACTCTTGGTTAAATAGTTTAACATTTAACATGTCTTGTTGTATTTTTATATAATATGGCTAATGATCTTACTATAAAATGATAGAAGAACACTAAGTGGTTCATTAATAACATATCTATTAATATATAAGTCCTTTGGCCAAACCTTATATTTTTAGCACTATTATATTATCTAATAATATAGTATTTGTTTTAAAAACTCATTTATATTTATTTTGACATTATTTAGTATTTGGTTTTTGTGAAAGTCATAAAAATATTATTTCTTCGAAAAAAATAAATTTAATCATCCCTAAAATGTAATATTAACCTATAAAAACTTTATAATTCATAAAAAGTCTAAATTTACATTTATTTTAATATTTATAATATCAATTATTTTAATCTTTCATTAATAAGGTAATTATTTCATCATCATGGTGTCATAAATAAATTTAATTATCTAAGATCCAAAAATTATAAATAAAATACCATGATGTAGGAAATATTTCTATCTTTCTATTGAATATTTATATTCAAAATTATCTTATGTATAACCCTATATTAAAAATGTTTTAGTTATTAAAATTTCAATTTAACACTTTTAACTCTTCTTGAAATACAATAATAATAAATGTCCCAATCTAATCCAAGTGGACCAAAAGGATCAAATTTTAATCCTATGTTTTCTTTTGGCTGAAATACTCTTATCCAATAGAATTAAAAAATGTGTTAGGGTAATTATTATTTCATTTTTACCTTTAATTACCATATTTACTTTCAACCGTGGTAAATAAAAGTCAAAAGTTACTATTCACCAAAAACATATTTTCATCTTATTGAACCAAACTTTACTTGTTGATGACAACTGTGTCTCTCAAATATTTTAAATTCAACTCATATAAGTTGTAAAATTAAGTTTTATGAAAATTTTCAAATGCTCCTAGAAGGTGGGTAAAAGACGGTAAAAAGTTCAATAAAATTTTATATATCTAATATTATTATAAAATTACTCTAATGAATTAAATTGAACATACATAGGTATTATGTATCCATTTTAACCTAAAATAAATTTAAATAAAATAACAAATTATTTAAATAAAATCTAGGTTTTAATCAATAATGCAGTGTTTTTCACTATACATCAAAAAATTAAATGTTTTCAGAAAAATACCAAAAATTCACCCTAAGATAATTTTGATATTCCAAATCTAAAAATGAATTCGATTTTGAAAAATAAAATTTATAAAATTTCAAAAAATGGGTATTACGATTCATAACAGCTAGTTTGATTAGTCGTGGGGTGCTTGAACTCAGTGTTGCGTACATCGCACGCTATTTTATTATTCAAAGACAAGTGTACTGTGGAAGCTTGGGGTGTTAAAGGTTTTATGTTCACAAATGGTTGGATGATTTATTATTTCCTTCTTACTACAATGCAATGGGTTTTTACCTATTGGGAATCCCTGTACATGATCCAATTTTTTCGTTGCCTTATCGGCCGTCTCCTTAGGTTATCTTCAGTGTGGTCCCCTCATTTGGCCCCCTTGGGGTCTATTTATAGAAGAGTGGAGGGACCAGATATTGTCATGTATGATAGTCCATGGTGGGAATGAAACTCATTTTAAAAGAGCCCAAGGATAATTCCATGTCCCATGAATGACTTAGTCAGCATAGAGCGGCCATTCATGGAGGGGGATTTCATTTACAAGGGTGGAAATTTCCACCCAGCCTCGCAAATGACTTGGTTTTATTTTCAAGGGTTGGTGGAACTGCCTCATCACATGAATGATTTAGTTCATGGTAATGGTCATTCGCGAGAAAAAATTCATTGTTCGGCCCCAAAAAATGAATGTTCTCTCATTCATGGATGTCAGTGTTCAATCTTGTCCTATGAACTATTCTATGTGTGGGGTGCTTCATGGAGTGGCAGAACTTCATGCATATCGGCAATCTGTGAAGTGATTTTTTCATTGCATGATCAATAATTCATTCATAGATTCTCCCCTTTGAATATTTTCATAAAGTTATTCTTCAGATCTATCCTAAACCTTTTCCAATTTTATGGGATCCTCATCTTCACGCTTGTAGAATTTTTAGGACCCAACATAAACCAATGTTAAACTCCAAGATCCAACTCCATCATGAGGAAATAAAATCATGAATCTCCACTAGAGAAGTATAAGTAATTTCCTTTACTCGTTTCTTGAATAATAACGTCTAAAATTCCCCAAAGTGAATATGTAGAGGTATGTAAACGTACACAGTAGAATTTTCCTAATAAAATTCCAACACATCCACTAGGACTAAAAAAAATTATCTCAATGTTAAAAAAATATAGAGGTTGAGAATATCAAAATATTTAATCATAAGAAAACAATTTAAGAAAAAAATTGAACTATATCAATTTTTTCATTGGTTCTCTTACACTTATCATACCCATCCATGTTTCAAACAAACACACCCAAAATTCCTAATAAATTATAATCCCAACAATCATGAATAGTAATCCTTCTCTCACTAAGTATTCATGAGATGATAATCCCAAGTTCCTTTCCAGTCAACCCTGATCACCATGATTGTTTCACCAAGTCCCGGTACGGTGTAATACAAATACAAACCACCATGTATTCCAAGAAAACATTCCAAAATTAATTTTATCAAACCAAAAACATTTATATTTTAAAAAATCATTAAAATATAATTTTAATTCTCAATCATTGAAAATAATTATTACATAAGGTTCAAAAAAATTATAATAAACAATCCATTAAACAAACAAGTAGTATGTTTTTCTTAAATCCATGGAAACTAATATTTTCAATCCAATAAATAGTTGGGTTATTCTATTAAAATTATTTTAAACAGAGTTTATAAATCTAATCCATAAAATTACATAAATAATAGAGTGATGAAAAATCCACCTACCTCTTAGTGGGTGATGATAATGAAGAACGAAACTATAAAACTTATAGATCTAGGATTAAAACTCTTTTCCTCCAAAAGATATAATAAATATATCATCAAAACACATCAAAGATCATAGATATATCCATAAAATATTAGATCTAATGTGTTAAGTGATAGTATATGGTAATATATAATGAGAAATATAGTAAATAGATACATACCTTTTATTTTAGAGTTCCAATGCAATTAGATCCATCAAAACTTGTTTTAGGTCAAAATCAACCACCATGAACACTTAAGGAAGGAGGGGAATTCAATATCCTGAGATATGTGAATAAAAATTAGTTCATATTTTATAAAAATGGAGTTAAACCTTAATTTTCATAACAATAAATTCATGCATCATGGTTAGACTGCATGGTTCACCCTTTTCATGGTTTGACAGACTGTTTCCCAATCATGTTTTCCCTGATGTCTCTACTTGAATGGTTACAATTGTAACCCAAATAGTTTATCCAAACCATGTGTTAACCATGTTTCAACTTAGTGCCACCCAAAAATTCATTCATGATTTCATGGAAAAAAATGCATAGTTTTACCTAACTGTCCTTGCACCCTTACAAAGCCTTCTAAAACACTCAAAACCCATCCAAAAACTCATGAAATGCCCCCCAATTATTATATAGCTTAAAAATAAATAATAAAAGGGTAAAGTTACTTAAACTAAGATATTTAAACTCTCCCCCTCATTAGTATTTCTATCCCTAAAAAGTTATACACTTACGATGTTTTGAAGAAGATTGGGCCATTGACCTAACATTATGTCTTCTAATTCCCATGTCACATACAGAATTTAATAATTATAGAATAAAACTTTCACTAAAATGATATTCATTCCATGAAACACTTTCTCTTTTTTATCCATAATTAGTATCAGAACATGTAATAAAGTAGAATCTGGTGCAAGATCAGCATAGTCCCATTAAATCAATTGGCCAGAATCAGGTTGGTAATTCTTTAAATGAGACACATGAAAAACATTGTGTATGATTATAAATCATGGATGTAAATATATCCAATAATCCAAATCACTAATCCGTTCTAGTATTTCGAAAGTTTAAATGTACCATGGAGACAATTTACCTTTCTTACCCAATCATTGATACCCTATCCTCATAGAGACTTTAAAGAACGCATGATCACCCACATCAAATGATAACGACCGACAATGATAATCTGCATAATATTTATAAAGACTCTGATCCATCACAAATATTTTATACATTATCTAAATTTTCTGATTCATCTCTTGAATAAGGCTAGGTCCCAAAAATAAAGCATCTCTGGTCTCTTACCAATAAAGTGGAGGCAGAAATACGCAGTCAGAAAATCCTTCAAAAGGATAAATATGTATCGATGCATCATAGGTGTTATTTTATAAGAAATAAACTAATTTTATATGATCCTCCCATGAGCCTCTAAGATCCATAAAACAATATTAGAGAATTTCTTCTAATGTTTGGATCATATGTTATGATTTTTTGTCCATTTTTGGCTGATACGTCATGCTTGTGGTCAAATGGATATTGAAGGCTTGTTGTAAAATTAACTAAAATATAATAATTGAAATGAGGATCTCAGTTATAGATGATTAGAATTAGTACTCCATGAACCTTTATGACCTCAAAAATATAGATTTTTGACAAGTCCACCATATTAGATTAATTAATAGGGTTGAAGTGAGCTGAATTCATGAGATGATCCATAATCAATAATATAGAAATATGTTTTGGAATCATTATTGGAATAATTGTAAAGAAAATAAATATCTATATGCTCCCATTTCCATGTAAGGATATGTAAATATTGAAACATACAATCTGTTCATTGATTCCTAGCATTGATTTTCTAAAAAGTGGGGTATTTTGAGACATACTCTTCCACTTTTATTTTTATGTCATCCCACTAGAAATGAGTTCTCAACACCTTATATGTATTATGAATTCTAGGATGAATATCCCGTTTATAGTGGTGGTAAGAATAAAGGAGTTTCTACTAAGAAGACTACATAATGAAAAGTCAATCACAAAAAGGAGAGATACATTTCTCATCTTTCTTCCATCCATAAATGGGATCCCTGCCATTGAGTTTTGATGTAATGGTAAGGAAACTACTATTTAATATTTGAGAACACTTTACTTGTTCATCCAAATTAGAAATAATAGTAAATGAATAAAAAATTATAACAGTATACTTCTCAATTCAATATTAGGGAATATCCACAAGAACACACATCAACTACCACTGGCTAACTAATTGTATAACTTTCAAATCAAATAATCTGGTATAAAATTTCCTTGGACCATTGTATAAACCAAGTTAAAGTCAAAAATATGATGATAGTTTATCCATTATCTTTTTCTCTTGTTTAAATATATGTGCGAAAATATATTTTTCAAACTCTTATAATATGTAAACATGGGGAACTTCTCACAAAAGAGATAATGACACCTCATATTCAAAACATGGACTACCATCACTAATTCCAAATTATGGGTCATATAATTATCTCCATGAATTCAAAACTATCATAATCCTTGAGTTGCTAAATGATATCCTTTAATGGCAACACAAGAAATTATAGATATAGATGCATCATAATAAATGACATATCATTTCCATGGTTCTGAAAAAAAGGATTGATGCTGAAGTGGACCTTAATTTTAGCTCTAGGAATGATTTTTGGTAATCCTCAATCCAATGGAATAGAGTTCATTTTCTCATGATCACTACAATAAGAGATGTTAGTTGTGAGAAGTTCTAAATAAAGTGACAATAGTAGCCATCTATTCCCAAAATGTTGTGTATCTTAAATTTTTTATCCTATAGTTTCTAAGAACAATAACATATATATTTATAGAATCTACTGATACACTATTATCATAAATTACATGGCGAAGGAAGAAAACTTATTGAATCTAGAAATATTATTTTGAGAATTTTTCATACAACTGATTTTCAGGAAAGAAAGTCAACACAATCTCTAATTGTTCTTCATGTTATTTATAATTTTGAGAATATAAAAAAACATCCATAAATTCCATAATGAAAGAATATAGGTAACTCTAAAATAAGTTATTCATCAATACCATGAAAATTATTGGAAAATTTGTAATACCAATGGGTATGACCACATATTCATAATGATCATAACAACTCATGAAAGTTTTATTTGGTATATTCTCTTTCCTAAATGTAATTTGGTGATACTTAAAGAACATATTAATTTCATAGAACCATTGGGATCCATTAATTTGATCAAAAAGATCATCAATATGAGTTAGTGAATATCTATTATTTATCATAACTTGATTCAACTTATGAAATTAAACATACTAAAAAACCATCTACATTCCTTCTAAAAATAACTAAAGTATCCCAATGAGACAAATTTGTTCTTATGAACCCCTTAATTCCCAATAATTGAAATTACATCATAAACTCATGAAATTTTATGGTTCCATTCTATATGATTAAAGTGAAATGACATTTTTCCTTAGAAGAAGATCAATCAAAAATTACACTTAACTCTTCGTTGGATAACCAGTGAAATTTTTGGGGAACATATCTTGATATCAATATAAATTAGTAAGAAAATTTCTATTCTCAATTATGTAATCAGTCCCTAAAGTGACTACTGCAAATTGATAATAAATAGTACCAACCATTGGTTCTAAAACTACTTTTTTTCAACTTTCATATCATATCCTCCTTTATAGAGATACACTAACCAATCTAGAGATATAAACTTTTCCCATCATGCATAAAAACTGTTATGTGCCTTGAAAGAAACTAAATAATCAATTCCCATGATCAATTCAAATACATATATGTCCAAAATAGAAAATAAGAAATCAAGGTAGACTCCATATATTTTTATAGAATAAAATTCATATTTAAATCTCCTACACTCTTCTACCCAAATGTTTTTTGGATAAACATGATGTGTGGAATAATGTTGATATAAACCCCCCTTTGATCAAGGAAACATTAAGAAATAAAATAGTTTGATGCATGAGCATAAAATAAAAAGTTCATAGAGTTTAATTAAGAATAATGATGCATTATAAAGTTTAATAACCTGAGTAGTCATTCTTGATCATCTTATTAGAACCATACATCTACTTACTCACTCCCCCTTTTTCCATGCTTCAATGTTGAGGTTGCATTGTTTGAGTAGCTAGGTTGTTCCTATAATCACATTGGTTCATTTAGTTTAGAGGATGATATTTTTTTGATATGATCACCAAATTAATGTATTAGATGTTTGAGACACATGATATGTATTTGTAGACATTGACTTAGTAGCACAATGTAGATATTGTTGAAATTGTCCCATCTGAGTAAAATTCTAATCAAATCTGGGTATATCCACAAAATATCAATTAATATTATCAAACAAACCTCTTTGGAAAAACTATAGTCTTACTTTCGGGTTCTGAATGAAAGTTTACCAATCTGGTGGTCTAGATCTGTGATACTCCACAACCTTGTAAGTAGGTGTCCCTCTTCCACTTATTCATAAAATTAGAGTTGACACCTAGTCCCATAGATACAAACATAATTCCACAAGATAAATTTATAGTGATATCAATTTCCACCACCATCACACTAATAACCACCTCTATATAATTACTAATACAAAGGAAAAGATCCTATAATTAATCTTCGATCACAATACAGACTCAATGATCTATGCCTTCAAGGATGTGATGGCAGTAACTTCTAGAGTAAAATGAACTATTTTCATAAACATAGTTGTATACTATATCACTAAAAGATTATTTTTCTTTAATATGAATAAATCTATCTTCCATGATATCTTAAAGGTGCAGGGGTGGGATTTGTTTTTGAAAAAATATTCAAATTCCTCCCACTTAAGTCTTTGGTGAACTTTAAATTCGATAGATAAATCAATCTATTCAGGTGAAAGATCCTCGATTATGTATACTGTTGAATTTTCATTTATATTATATTTTTTTCTTAGGAAATCAAAGCCCTAGTTCATTCTATTAAGCGAAACCTCTACCTTTACTAGTATTGATTCGCCCTGAAAGATTAGCTAATTCACTTTCTAAAATTATACCGAATGATCCACTTCTCTTGGTTTTTCATTTCTATTTAATTTTTAAGCATTTTAAAAATCATGAAATTTTCTCTGAATATGTTGATGGTTCGCCTATGGTTTAAGTGAAAACATGTTTTCCATAGCCTCTTCTTACAGGTTTCTACATAATTTAATAATTTTCATTATCTATAAATAAAACAAAACACCACTAAGACATCACTCCTTATCAAACAAAGGAATAGAATGTTCTAAATCATTAAAATCATAAATCACTACCAATACTTTCCAAAAATCATCAAACACGTTATGAAAAATGAATACTTAGTGGTAAGTCTCAGTATTAATGCATTATATGTTACAACAATTGGCTTGTCCAATGATGATGAGATGACAACACACCTATAGGTGTGTAAAAAACATTTGTACTCAAACCACCCCAATAACTTAATGTTTAGAATAAAGTGTATAGATATGTATTTTTATGTTTATATTTTTCAAGTTCTAATGTTATTATATCCTCCTAATATACCAAGA
Organism: Viscum album; assembly: GCA_963277665.1. NCBI lineage: Eukaryota > Viridiplantae > Streptophyta > Magnoliopsida > Santalales > Viscaceae > Viscum > Viscum album. The sequence goes on from OY728129.1 coordinate 1,489,789,276, forward strand.
TGACATACCAACTAAGACTGATATCATTTATTACATCCCCACCCAACCCAATGGCTTGTTCTAGGTCATAGGTTCCACTAACTTTAGGTGAAATCCCTAAGACACCAAAGGATGTAAATAAATGTTGTGGGATTAGTAAAGCATTAGGGAATAATTTTACTAAAAGAAAAAAAATAGCCTAACAAGATAAAATATAAACAACCAAACCACTATATAATGGATGAGTATAAATAATGAAACTTAAATAAAAATAAAATAAACAATAATATCATTGTATCAGTGACAAAGTAAAAAAAATACTCAAGGAAAAAAAGGACGTCTTTACATAGTAATTCCAAAGTGGAATCACTCCAATGACACATAACAGAAACTCCAATCTCCTACATCATCTTGAGGAACTAACATCCTAATGCTCTACTAAATAAGTATGAGGCATTTCTTTTACATATTTCATGAAGAAAAATGTATGGATACACACCAATGTGAATATATAGGGGTGACTGAAAATAACTAATAGGGGTTCTCCAACAAACACCGCACACACACCACTAGGACCATAAATAAGTTCTATAATAGTTTATATACAAACATAGGGTGAGAATATCAAAACAGTTTCCCCTAAGAAAATGGTTTATGAAAAAAATTTAACTAAATCAATTTTTCATTATTTCCCTTCAACTTGTCATACATATCTATGTTTTACACACACACACACAGCATTCATGATAAATGAAAATACCAATACTATTGAGTTGTGATCCATCATTCACCAATTCATTTAATGGTGATAATCCCATGTTCATTTCTCATCAACAAAAATAAAAAAATCACTTTCAATAGGGCCTCATACAGTGAAATATTAATACATGCCACCATGTATGCCAAGAAAAAATTCTTTAATTCCTTTTATCAAAACTAAAACGTTTCATTTTCACAAATTCATTTAAATAGAAGTTTTATTATTAACTATTAAAAATATGGCTTCCACCAGGTTTAAAAAAATTCATTTAAGACACAAAACATTTAAAAAATAACAAGTATGTTTTTTTCAAAGCCATGGAAGAAAATATTTTCAATCCAATAAATATCAGGTGTTTCCTCATGAAAATCCCAACAAGAGAGTTTTTAAATCTAATCCTTCCAATTATATAAATAATAGAGTGATTGATAAGACACCCACCTCTCAATGGTTGATGACAATAAATAACAGCACTATCGAACTTATATATCCTTTATCAAAGCTCATTTAAAAAAAATCTAGTTAAGATATCATAAAAACACATCATAGGTCATAGATCAATACTTTATATATTACAGAAAACATTCTATGTGAGAGGAGACGATTGGATCTAAAGAAAATATAGGAAATAGAGACTTATCATTGATTATAGATATCTAGCAAACATAGATCCTCTAAAACGTTTTATCGGATCAAAAGAGACCACTGAGAATGCTTAAAGGATGATAAGAGGTCCATAACCTATAATGGGAGAAGAAAATGAGGGCTTCTGGGATAAAAAACAAGTTAAACTCTAATTTTTTTATTAATAAATTCAAGTCACATGGTTAGGCCACACGGTTTATTAATCCTTGTGTTAAATATGTTCATGATACTATCTCAAAACCACCACTTTCATGGTTAGATTGCATATATTCACAAACCATTCAACATCCATATTACTCCCATTTAACTCCACTTAAATAGTTTCACATTGAACCCATATAGATTTACCAAACCTTGTGCCTTCAATGTGACTCATAAAATCTCATGCAGAGTTTCCTCAATAAGGTTTATGGTTTTCCCTAACCTTTCTCAAATTATTAACCCTTAAAACCCCTTTCAAAACACTCTAAACCCATCCAAAAAACTATTGAAACTCAACCAAAGTATTATATGACTTCAAAATATATAATTAAAGGATAAATTACATCAAATAAAGTGTGTTACATGTCTCAATCATGTATCCATTGTACCTACATCTGGCTACACATAGGTCGTAGATCTTTACCATTGCCAACATCATAAAATATAATGTCTGAAAGCATCCTAGAGGGACTATGTAGGGTGGGAGTATGAACTTTATAGTCCACCACCAATGGTGTCCATAGATTATATCCATGCATATATGAGTTCATGTAAATTCTAATGTATGAAAACCATTATAATAAACTTAACAAGCTCTACCCCATGTGTGACTAGTTAGGGCTAATAAGTCTACCTAATTTATCTGATTCTGGTGTGGGATGATGTACCCAAAGTATGTACACTTTTTGAGGGAGAATGGTGCATCTTGCCTTATCTCATAAGCAAGTATCATTCAATCTCCATACTCATAACCTTATGGTGAATGAGGCATCACTGAACCACATTTCACAACCATCCTTCAAACATTCTGGATTAATATCCCTGAACATTTCCACACATAATAAGAATTCTTCTCCCAACCAGTGATCTTAATCACCCCTCAATTCCTATGGCCACCTATATCATATCCCTACTTTGGTTTTATGGTCAACACCATCACCCAAGGTTTCTAATCTATGAAGGATACCTTCAAACATATAGGGTCAACACCACCTCATGAGTCCTTCTTTGTGTGCCCATTGTAACATCCTGAACTCCAGAAACCTAAACCTGGTAGTTATATTACATTATTAGTAAAAAATAAAAGTTTTACCATAAGATTGAATAGCTTAGTAGTATTAAAATACTATATATATACATAAATTACATTTTCAAACATAAGATAAAACATAAACACATTGTGAGAACATTATTATCCCTTCCTTCATATCTCTGAAAATTACACATAATCATTGTATAGGATTTCTTGGGAAAGGAAAACAAATAAGGCTGAGCTCAGATGCTCATTAAGGAGTATCATATAGTGTAATATTGAATAACATAAACATGGTATATGTTATTTGGAAAGAAAAAATGAACAATATGAAGACATAATCAGCTAAAACTATGGGCATGTTATATCCATGACAACAAATTAAAACATGGATAATAATAATCATTGATACCATACTAATGGAATGCATAGTGTTATACATCCAAACCTACTATCAAGGAATTTTTACAATAAATTTATCCTTTTATTGGGAGATTTATAAACCGAAATCCAAATTGTTTTGTCTTATGATACATCTTGATGAATTGTGGGACTATATAATTCTGGACCCAAAATTCAATTTAATTCCCTATAAGATACATAAATACCATTCGTATCATTCCCTGGGGAACCTATTACTAAATAAAACTTATCTATATGTATATTAAGAAATATAAAAAGTAAAATACTTCTCCATTCAATATAATAATGTGGATGTCTATAAAAACATACCTTAATTAACTTAGAAGTTTTGTGTATCATCAAAGTAACGTGAAATACTTTCATCAAAGAAATACAATAGAGAGGGAACTGACAATGTGTTGAGTTATACCTGGAATATTGGGTTCAATATTTCTCATTGGTATAATACCAATGCAATTGTATGAAAAATCCTTTTTCATGGTTCACCATGAGTATGTTAATATTCCAAAGCATAACCCCCATGAGCATCTCTCCAAGTGTGTTGTCTTAGCCCCACTCGTCATGCATCAAGGTTATGATTAATTCAATGCTCAACCAATAAATTTCAGGATGATTTCCCATAGGTGAATATGTGAAACCTTTAAAATATCTATACAGGGATGTATTTTATATGAAATTACACACACTTTTATTTTACTAAAACTTAGGATGGTCTTTCCACCAAGGAAAAATTGAGTTTTGTAACAGTTTTGGTAACTCTTGAATAAAAATAATATGAGAGAGGGATAACAATATATTCTTGTAAATACCCTAAATTTCATGATTAGTATTCAAAAAAGTATTTTGACAAAAAATTATGCAAAAATTCATCCATGTAAATGTATGAACCACACTAAATAAAATAGGTGTGGAATATAATATGAGTCCCAAAGAATGAAAATCTATATGGACAAACCACACATACTGATTTGGTTGTAATTAAATCAAAACCACATGAAATATAAGGATACAAATTTATATTTAAATTCCATAAATTAATTAATTTCATGATATAATATGTCAAGTATGAGTTGTATACACCACATAAAATATGTTAGGTGTATAATACCAAATTTGTCCCAAAGAGCAGAATTTGAGATGAAAAACCCCTTACCTATTTTCAAAAAATCCAAGAACATATTTCAAAATACTATATAATAAAAATATCCATATTAATAAATTAATTTAGAACCTTAATATTTTGCATTTTCATTTATTCACCTCATTAATAGTCATTCTCTACCAAAATTCTTCTGATTGTCCACATCGAGTGATTATAGTTTTGATTATTTGTTATACTTTCATAATAGCTGTGTCCATGTGTATTATTTATTAAAATTTCATAATTAATATATCATTAAATTTAATATTATTTAGGGTATATAATTATTTATTATGTTTCAAATTCCATTTATGAGTGTTTTAGACTTTATCCTTGAAGATGAAATCAATAACAAGCATGTTTTGGCGATTCTTAACAATTAAAGTTTGTTTTCATAATTAATGAATTAAATGTTGATATAAAATATCCATAACCAAAAAACATATCTTTATTTATAAATTTATGTCATATTATACTATTAATATTATCCCATAGTTATTAAAGATATAAATTCAATGTATTATTTAATTAGGTGGTTAAACCGACCCAAACATGAACATGCTCTGATTTAATAGATTATTATGAGGTTGTTTTGTGGTATTATTTTTATAAAACATTCATAAGGATTATATTTAGTGTTTATTAGTGTTATATATCATAATTTTAATGTAATATACAAATAATTAATTTATTTTAAAATATTACACAATTTGAATATAAGGTTATACTTTTAGTATGCCTATTTTAAATGATTAAATAAATGGTGATTGTTTTTTTATCATATCATTAATAGGATCTATGATTTTTTATACCATAAAAATAATTATATCATAAAAATATTACTTATCCTTTAACACCATACTTTGGTACAAATTTTTAAATCGGTGAAGTAAAATGAAACATGTTGTGTTGCGGAGGTGGTAGTCCACCCAACGTACGAACAATTATTTTGTTTTTCCTAAAGGATGGGTTATATGAAAAAATATATAATAACATTAATATAGTAAAATTAAAGTATATAAATGGTACTAATATAATTATATTGGTGTTTTTAGAATAAATTTTTAAGAATATAATTAAGAATAAAAACTAAGCAGTTGATAATACCCATGTTACAAACTTGAATTTTCCATGGGAGTCTCCTTGGAAATGAAGACACTATGTTGAATATTGGCGAAGATAAGATTTTAAAAATTATATAGGGTTATAGTATGAGAAAATAGAATAATTTAATGGTTACATTATAATAATATGTGAGCCTTAATGTGGTGAATAAGTTACTCTTTTATAAGTGAAGCGAAAGGTAGTTTTGAGAGTGACCCTTACATTTTTAGTAATTTAAGGTTACTTTTATTTTTTAGAAAGTAAAAAAATAAAAAATAGTAGATAAAAATTATTTGATTAAATAATCACCTAAAAAACTAAATTTTTTGGAAAATTATAGTGTTTAAAGGCATTTTGTTTTAACTTTTTAACAATTACCCTACTTTACCTTTACCTTGTAATTAATTTCTAACAAAAGCAATTAATTTTAAAGAAAAAATTTAGGATTTACCTTTCCATCTAATTGGATAATTATAATCTAAATTTTAAAAATAATTTTATAAAAAAATCTAAAATTGTGATAAGATAATTTTAAAATAGACACACGTAATCATTAAAAACAGTTGTCAGAAAAATAATGTTTTTAAGATTTAAATTCTCATATAAGATATATTTATCTTCAATTATGATTTTAATGTCATAAATTGTTTTATTATAAAAAAATAAAGGGTATGGGTCCTTTAATGAAATCAAAAAATAAACCTCCCAATAAAATACTTGATTCGATGAAAAGATCGAAAATAGTTTTTTTATTAATGTAACATTTTATTTAATTCTAAAAATATTGTAAATAGGATTTATAAGTTAACAGAATATTTTAAAAGGATTATTATTATTACCGAAATTCATATTTTATCAATTATAATGTTTTTTAAACTTAAAGTTCATTCTTCTATAACAAATAATTTATACAAATTACATGTTCTGTGAAAACCACATTTTTTGTCTAAAAATCATCCTTTTCAGAAAAAGATAAAAAAATCTTAGTAAGTTAATTTTGATATAATGAAATTAAAAATTATTTTATCTTTTTCAATATAAAATTATAAAATTTAACTTTTAAATAATTTCATGAATAATTTCTCTTGAGAGATTTCTTGTCTATAAAATAGTCTTTAACCTTACATTAGGGTGTTAAGTATTATAAAAATCACCTCAGTGGACTCATACCCAATATAAGAAAAATTTACAACATACTATGAGCAAAAATCATATTTAAATCCTAAATCACCACAAAAAATGGTGTTCATAACTACCTATGTTAAACTGGTGAACCACAGAGTCTCATAAGAAACCACTTCCTAAATAGGTAAGAAACGAATGAAATCCCTCTTGAGAGGAGAGGAATGTGAGAGTGGTAGAGTGGGGGTCTTGCTACCAGCTATTGGGATCAAATCAGACCCATTGTTATTTAAAAAACTAAATTAATTAACTAATTTAAAATTTAGAAAAATGAACCTGATGCCCATAGAGTAATTGATCACCTTCCACTGGGTACTAGTTCCCATTAGGTACCTGTTACATGCCCATTGGGTGGTCAGGGGGGATAACAGAGACAACACACTTCTGACGGGCCCACCAATTACTAAGTACCAGTCCATCATGTGCCTAATGGAATATTTATTCAAATATATATCTCCCACACCTAGACCATCCTCCCAAAACCAAAGTTATATCCTTCATTAACACCTAAAAAATGACCTATTACACATGATTAGTTCGAACCTACACTCAAATTACCTCACGTGAATTATAAAGTTATTACATAGTAAATTTCCATTAAGATGATTCTCTCTAGAACTAATTATCTCCCAAATTTATTGAAGGTTATAATAGAAAGTGGAGTTGAGAGGGATCATTCACAGGTTTTATGAGAATCCCATGATCTAGGGACACCTTAAAATGGAGGAACCTATTATTTTTCCCTCATTAATATATATCAAACTCATTTAGAAAAAACAAACATAAAATTGAAAGGTATATCATTTAATTTTCATTTTATAATTCATCAAAAATTTATAGATATATTTCAATCCAATGGTGTTTTGGAGTCATTCTTTCTCTACATTTTTCAAGGTAAACATCTATATTAAATCCTTCACCTTGACTTATATGGTAGCATTTATGGATCATGGGGAACTTAAAGAAGGACAACAGGTACTGGAGGGTAAAATCAAGTGAGTTTGTTTATTAAATTCCATTTATAAATATATAGATGAGTATGAGATAACATTATTTATAAGTTTCATCAGTTCATTAGATTCATGGGTCATTTACACTATGGGTTTATTCTGAAAAAGTATAAGGAACATTTTATATTTAGAAGCATCAACAAGGTTTACCTTAAATATGATGAAGTGATTAATATTTTTGAGAAAGTTTATATAAACATTTAACCATTTCATGGATACTTTATAAAGTTAAAAAGAGTTTAGAATACATTGGGGTTATAAAAGAAACAAAATTTTATAGGTCAACTGGATGACACAAGCTTATATTTGAGTTTTTTGAATAGTGTATGTAAGATTAAATTGGGTTAGAAAGTGGTATCCAAAGGTGTGAAAGATAAAACATTGTATCTAAATGGATATTTGGAAAGAAAAATGTTTTCCAGAATATCAACATTCAAATTAAAAAAGATGTGGCATGATTGTCTTTGTTAGATGCGTAAGAAAGGAATGAAATAATTATTTGTGAAAGGGATATTGAAACTAAATAACTTGAAGTATAGAACATGTGGATATTATACTATTGGAATGTTGACGAACTTTTCATTTTCTATGGATGGAAAAATACCAAAGACTTGGAATATAGACCTCTTTCATACAATTATATTACTCTAACTTGCCTAAACCAATGAAAACCAGGTCTGGCATTGGCAGAGCGGCAATGAAGAAAGCTCATGAAGGGGATCGCCCAACCAAACCTAAGTTATCTCAAGAAATGCTATAGCGCAAGATGAAGTATCTGGAGATAATGAGGAAGTATGAGTCCTCAGAATGGGAGTCAGCTGGACCGGATGATGAGTTTTCAAACTATGGAGGTAAGAATGAATTTGGTTATGATGTGATGTAAGATGACTTGTTCTTTGCTCTACTTTTCTGCCTTTTATTTTTATTAATAAATTTGGGAATCGTGTTTTTCCTGGTTCGAACCTTCTTGCTTATTTCAGTGTAGTATGGTACTATGTTACCTTAATCTATAATGAAACACATAAGGTGTGGGTGTTATTTCTAAAACACAAGTCTGAATGTTATGGAAAATTCAATAGATAGAGATCCATGTGGGAAAATATAATAGAATGAGGTTATAATGATTATGTTTTGATAATGGGTGCGAGTAAAATAGTAAATAGTTATAAAATTACTACTGGGGGAAAACTATTGTTGGATAAGACTATACTCGAGACACTAATGTGGAATTTTAGGATAGAATGGATGGTTAAGATACTAAATTAGAAACCTTAGAGTATGGGATTACACTTTAGTTAACCTAATTATTTGTGGGTAGATGATTTTAATTGTACAGTTTATCTTGTGAATAGGATCACTGATAAACCATTGAGAAAGGAAATACTTGAGGAACATTATACTAGAAATCGAGTATATGTCTCACACCTAAACGTTTCAAAAAGTATAAATTCTCTCAATTTTGATTCTAGGGACTGGGAAATATTATAGTCTTGTTCTCGGACATGTTTCTTTATGTGGCATGGAAATAGAAACTTTGGTTTTTGGTTCTGGTATAATAACCCTATAAAGGAAATCTTATGTAGTAATGTAATCTTCAATATGGTGATCCTATTAACAAATTACAATTGTGTGGAAGATATAGTTAAGAAAAAGGAATAAATGGAGCATATCTAAGTTGATATAGATGTGAGTCACTATATTTTGGGTGGTTCATGAAGTATGAAAGTTCGGGATATATTAGATAGTTCAGATGAACTGGATGGATGTAGGATTCTTGAGGTATTTCCAATTCTAGATGTATAGGAAATCTCTATAATTATATAATATTATAATGTAATTCTGAAATAATTAATTCCATAAATATTGGATCATTTGGTTGTGTTGAGGAGGAATACTAAGGTTAGATGACCAGTGAAAATGTTCTAATTGGATATGCACTACTTGATTCTTATGTATGGAGGACAACCTAAAATCTAGGAATATGTGGTAAATATTTTTGATTGAGGAAAGTGGTGGTTAGTAATAAAGGAGAAGATTGAATCCTTATTTTTTAATAGAACATATGAGCTAACGTACTTCCATGTTAAGGTGGTATGCACAAAACATGGGTCTACTAGTTGAAAGAATAAGTGTATAATAGAAAACAGTAAAATAAAAGTTCAGTTGTGAAAGGATTCTAATAAATAGAGGGTGTTGATTTTAGTGAAATATTTTATGCGGTTATTATGTATACATAAATTCAAGAGATGTATTAAATGGTTGTGAATGATGGTCAACATCTAGAGCAATTATATTTTAACCCAACATTCCTTAATGTTTACTTGGAGGAGGAAATTTTCATGAATAATTTTGCATGTTTCATAAAAATTGAAATTGTTTATCTGGTACATAAAATCAAACTGAATTGGTGTGGATTGAAATAAGAACCCATAAAATGGAATCAAAATTATTATGCATTTGTATTTGAGAATGCATTCATTTATGGAATTTGGGATCACTATTTCGAATAGATGGTATTTAATTATGGTATTTTTATCATACTTCTCTTGTATGTGGATGATAAGCTCTAGATAAGTCTAAACATGAATCAAATTTGGGTATTATATTTGGGTTTTTCTGAACATTTAAAATGAAATATATAAATCCTACAAAGTTTATTTTAGTAATGTGGATTAATGGATATTGGAAAATAAGAGCTATGATTTCGCCTTAGTTTAATACACCAAAAGGTCTAGGAATGAGTCAAAATGTCTAGATCTAATCCCATGACAACGCCATTTTATATATATTTCACATTATCAAAATATAATTAATTAACAAAATAATATGTTTTTGAGTGTATGGAAAATGCTCTATATGAATAAAAAATCACAATTTTTATATATCCCTGCTTTGTACAAGACTGAACATTTCTTATGCAGTGGGATTTGTATTTAGATTCATATCAATTCTAGTAAAGGAACACTGAGAAGTTGAAAAATGGATACTCCAATATCTCAAAGATAATTCAGACTTATCTATGGGTTACAAAATATATGATCCATTATATGTATTTATAAATGCAGTCTTTGGAGGATATACAGACATACAGAGAAGTTCCACCAATTATGGGTTAACCTATGGAGGGAAAAATATGAGCTGGATATCTAGACTACTATAGGTAGTTACACTTTCCCTAAAAAAAATAAAAATCACTGAAATTCATAGAGGTAGATAATTATTTGATATGTTCAAAGTTTTTATTGGAAGAAATATTAATATTGTGGGAAACATTTATATGGTAGTCAGAGCATAATATATATTACAGTGAATTTAGGATTTCACTCATGGATGAAACAAATTCAGAAAAAGTATACTTTCATCTAGATTCTTTTGCAAGATGAAGTTATGGAGTTATAGAATATTAATAGAAGTTATAATAAAATGGATTTTAAAACTAAAGTAATGTTCTAGGAATATTTGGGGTCATTTTATACCACGATGTGGCTCTAATGATAGAAGGAATGAGTGGGGGGCCTTTCCTACTACAACAAATATAGAAGAAGGGAAGGGTAATAGCCTAAAGGTTACTAAATAGTTGGTAAGCCTTGAAATAAATATTCAAGTGAGACATTTTAAATCTTATATCCATAAAGACTAATTTCTAGAGAGTAAATAAACATTTAAGAGGATGATTTTAGAAGAAAGTTGCAAAACAATATTAGTCAAACCAAAAATTCCAAAATTCCAAAGTCCAAAAAATAAAATTATGAGTTTCAGAAGTGGGAATCCAATTCTAAATGAAGGTTTTCACCTAGAAAATGATTTGGTTGTTCTCCTGGGAAAGAATGTATAATATCATCAAGAATGGGTTTTAATTTATGTATTAAATAAAACCTGCAATTTTCCCACTAAACAATGAACACTGAACAGAAGATACAATATCATACTAGATAATAGTATAAAAAATAAATTTAAACCTAATGAAAAATAAAATAATAAAATTTTTATCACTTAACTAATAAAATTAATCTAATAAAAAATAAGAATAAAAAATTCAGATAAAAACAAAATTGGGAGTTCTGGATTATAATCAGAAAATGTCTATAATGGATCTTATTGCCAATATTTCCAATTAAAAGAAACTGTTCACTTTTATTCCAATTTGGGGGGATTATGGGTAATAAAATCCAAAGTATAAAAACTATGCGCTAGAAACATCATCAAAAAACCATTGGAAAGATAGATATTTTACACCAAGTTATTCTTCGACAAACCAATCAGTAGTAGACATCTTTATTCTAAAGCTTCTCTTCGATAAACATGATCAACATTAATTCAATCACAAGGAATTTTTTGAATAAAAATTTTTGGAGAATAATATTCCATTACTAGAGTATCATTGATAAAAAAGACCAAAATCAATGATTATAACAAATAAACAATAGATTTTTTACAATAAACTTCACCAAATTGGAAGCTCTATGTAAATCATGCTGAAAAATATTAAAATTTAAATCTCATAAAAGAAAAAAGTTAGTTCAATATATAATTAATGTGATTCATAATTGTATCTTATATTTAATTTATTGAGGATCTATTTAATTTAAAAACTTTTATGTAACTAATTTCTCTATGTACATCAAGTTTGATTATAATGGTATTGAAAACTTCATTATATCTTCCATTGGAATGATTCAACATTACTACACATAAATTTGAAAACTATATGAACCACTTCATATCACATAAACATTAAATTGAAAGTTAAGACTGTATAATAATATAACTTATAAAAAATTTCAATTTAATTCAAATTTATTAGAATGAAGTGTATTTCAATTTTTAAGAAAAGGATATGAAATATTTTATATGACTCAACATGAAAATGTATTTATTTCATTGGTTGATGTAGTGGTGGAGTGAAAAGATCGCATGGAGGTAGAACTGGGATAACTAGATAACATTTATTCCTGAGTTTTTTGGATGGGTCATCTATAAATGGGAGAGTGGGTCATGTTGAGTGGCTCCCTTCCACATTATTTAAATCATGTTTTGATAATTATAAAAAACCTTTATATATTTGTTTTTATTTTGATAAATCAAGAATTATTATTTTATTCCTTGTAACTTGAGTTTAAATCTTACACTACTTATAAAATTAAATGAAGTTACATAATTAATATTTATTTTTTATAGTTTATTTAGTTTTTCTTTGTATTTTTTATGTGTCTTCAGAACTAATTATGAATAAAAATATTTATCTATGTGTGTTAGGTAATAACTCATATGCTAAAATATTTCTAAGTGATAAATAAATCTTAAGATGAAATTTTTTAAGTGATGGGTGACCCATTAAAACATTTAAAAAATGATGCTTAAACTCTTATAAGATAATATTTTCATAGTATAAATATTATGTTTATTCATTTATACATTCATCCTTATGATATTGTATTTCGGAAAAGAAAACATGATTACACAAAATGATGCTTTTGAAAATAATCCTTATGGTTTCATGATTAATCTTTATATTTTTATAGTATCATGTTTACATAGTAAAAATTAAGCTTATGCAACCATACATTCATCCTTACAAAGTACAATTTTCTACTAATGAAACACGCTTATGAAAAACGGATCCTTACTCAATACAAAATGATGTTTATGAAACAAAATATTATTCTTATGTAAATAATATTTATAAACACTTTAATTCTTACATAGTTCAAGTTGATTTTTATATAGAATATAAAATTATTCTTATACACAATTATTTTTAAAAAGAAAAAGAACCTTATGATACTCAACATTTTATTTTTGTAAAACTCTAAATATGTAATGTTTTATTATATTTTAAAAACTACATTTCCTAAATAATTGTTTTAATTATTTTATTTGTTTTAAATATTCCATAATTATATATTAATTATTTTTTTTGTATTCAATATTACATGGGATTATTTTAGTTTGAATTAAATGAAAATCATATGTTATAAAGAGTGTTTGAATGTTTATTCATCAATCATGGAAATTTAGATATTCAAATTTGAATGTTTTGTAATATGAAGAGTTTATTTGGATTGTTTCTATGAATTATTTCAAAGACATTAATAATGATTATTATTTGAATATTTAATACTATATTAAAATTTTTTATGATTGTAGTTCCACAGGATGGATGGAACACTAAGAGGGAAATTAAATCAAAGGAACACTATTTTTATGAATTCTTTACCTTTTAAATTCAACCACTTAAAACAGATAGTGTTCTCAATCAACTCAATTAATTCTCACACCCTCACCTCATGTTTAGTAAATAAATTTTATATATCATTACATAGTATTTATATGTTTCTGCTCCAAAACCTACTCCTTTCCATGTTGTTTATTCTTTCCAAAATGGATTCCCCATTACCATCAACAATTGATTACCACCAAGGACAATCCAGCCTTATAATCATAGTTTCCACTATGTTCCCTTTAACAATTTCCTCCAAAAATAAAATCCACTAAATTTACATGGCTTCCAGAATCCACTAGAAGAGACATTACTTCTTCAATAATGATGATATAGGAATGAAATTCTTTCACCACTTGATTTAATTCCTCATGCATGAGAAAATGAATCATAAATTTTACACAAGTAAAATCTTCAAGAACATTAGTTTAATCCAATAGTAATTATAACATCTAGTCTCAAAACTTCCTCAAATATTGAATGATATCAGTCCTTATAAATACTCGAGAAGCCATTCTTCATCTCCAATGAATTACCTCTAAAATTAAAATTCTTCTCTCTATTCAATAATGGAAAATATCATCCACATATAATATTTTATAAGGATTATAATTCATCAACTCTTTATTTGAAACATGCATCACATATTTATACTCATGGAAAAAGTAAATATTGAATGATATTTTTCATATTAGAAATATGTAAATTCCATTAATCTTGATGGTAGATAATTTCAATATTCAAAACTAGATAATATTTCTTAGTATTGAATTCTCATTTAAAACCCATTTAAGCTCGATCAGTATTCTCATTTAACTTTATCTTGAAGACTTAACGTTCAATAATTCCATGAAATATTAAAATCCATGATTTATATCATCAATTAAATAACAATGAATCCCAGTATTTTATCTTCATGCAATATTTGAATTACCACGATCTCATATTATTCTTTTTATCTTCGACGTCACATGACATGAAATCACTTCATGTAATGATATTTCATGGCCTCATTGTTGTATGTGAACTAAAAATGAAAATTCACAATATATTTGTACACTTGCATGAATGATGTATATATTTATCACGCATGTGATGCATAAGAATAATATATATATATATATATATATTATTCATTAATCCAAAATAGTTTCTCATCAGTTACAGTTCTATATGAGTGAATAAAGGCTTTACATTAAATTTATAGAAAATGTTCAATGAATAATCCAACTCCATATAAAATAAATAAAATGTGAGTAGACTTGGGATTTAACTATGAAAGATGATTATGTTCTCTACTGTTGCGGATATAAAATTGATATCTTCTTCATAAAACTCCATTTGTCTCTATTCAGAAGGAGTTATACCCCATTTGGATATTAGTTATCCTCATGAGGCATTCATGGATCCAAGTTTTTAGTGTATCACCTTGGAGGTAGGGTTCTTACATTAACTTATCTTCATGAACATCCATAAACACTCTCCACTAAAGGAATATGGAAGCTATTGTAACCTTTGAATACAAGGTACTCTATTTACAGTATTATTTATGCGATATTTATTGAAGATAGATCTGCCTATGTTTGTGGGTTTCTTCCATTGAAAATGATCATAATATGATCATTCAAATATCATCATTGATATCAAATAAAATTTCATCAAGTTTTTAACATGATTTAATCACTGGTTTTTTAAGAAAAATAAAATGCATGGTTTTTGTAAAACTAGAGAAGAATGCATACCCTTATATGAGAAACATAATGATAAATTTGATTTTCCCATACATAGGTCAACTATGTAAGGGTAAATATTTTTTATTACCATTAAGAAAATGGGATTTGTAAAGGTAGTACCCATGTGCAAGTATCCTGCATAAAGGTAGATATACATTTACTCTTACGCATAAGTGTATGATAAGAGCTACGTAAATGTCATTGCCTTTTCCTTTATAAAACATGTAAAATATAGTGAGGAAACTTATACAAAGGAGTTATATAAAGGTAATATTTTTACACAATAGTTTTTATATTGGGATATGTAAAGGTAACCTTTATATTTCCTTTACATAATCTTTAGAAAACTTAATTTTCCATTACATAGAGCATCTACATAATGGTAAAAGGTGGATACCTTTACTCAGAATAAGGGTGATGCATAAGGGTAAACATAAATTTGTTAAACAAAATTATAATATTAAATGTTTTTAATGATTTAAACCTTTTTTATAAATCATGCTAAAAGGTATTTAGATAAAATTTAATTTATTATGTTTTTATAAATTAATAAATTAATATTAAATTTTTTATAATTAATTAAATAAATGTTTTTGAAATATTATTCCTTAATATTAAATGTTAATATTTTAAAATAATTTTGATAAAATTAAATCGCATGACTTGTGATCTAAATAAATGGTTTATTTAGAATTCATTAGAGGTGATTTATAAAGTGTTTATAAATTAAAAAATATATGATATTTAGAATACATAAATTTTTATATAATATAGATTGAATTATAAAATGTTTATAGTTGATGAAATATCATATAAATCCCATTTAATATATAATATTAAGTGGTTCATATTTAAATGAATCTAAAATGTGTATATTCTTTCTAAATTATATGATTTTATAATTAGCATTTATTTATGAATCATTTATAAATGCATCATGTTTTAGAAAATAAATAAATTGTATGTTTATTTGTTAAACTTCATTTATATTTAACTTTAGTTCACTATTTATTAAATAATAATATTTATTATTCTCATTTATATGATAAATTCCTTCTATGATAGAGCCTTGTATATCATGTTAGTTTTGATATCATAAAATTTAGTTTTCATCTACCTTATCCTCTGTGTGTGTTTTTAGTTATAAGCTTGAGAATAGTTTTTTGGAATATTTTTTTCATATTAGGGGTAATATTTTTTATGAATTGAATTCTATTTTGAGTGAATTATCCCATAGTAGAGGGACTTGTGGCCAGGCCACCTACTTTCCTACAAGATTTCATTGGATAGGAAAGTTAATGGGGTTATTTATCTTTCACTTTCGGATTAATCATGTGGAGTTTATCAATCTCTTATAACTCTATTCATTTACATGATGATTTCATATACCTTATTCATATTATTCATTTAGATATATATGAATATACTTGACTTATATGTTTTGCGTGATTAACCTAAACTTGTGGGTTGTGTAAATGGTTTCATATTAATGTGGTGTGAACACATGAACTTGATGGTTGGAATAGGGATTTAAAAAATATATTTTTATAAGCATGCATACACAAACGAAAATAAAACATGAAATCATAAATATTTCATATTATGTGTATTAAATTTATGATAACAAAATCCCTAAAATACTAAGTTTAATATTCCTTATAAAATGGTATTTTTCAAGACATTGATCATTAAACTGGGTATTTATTTCCCAATCAGAGTGCCACTGAATTATCTTGTGAAAGGAAAGACAATGGTGGATAAAACTGTATCATCCATGTGTAGCTTCTACCTAAGTAGTGTTCACTTGGAATGAATTGTTTTAGTCTGTTCTTGGTACTTGTTTTGGGTTACACTTAGCTGGGAAACCCTTGGGAAGGATACCAAAGGAATTGAAATGATTTTATCCATATTATGAATTTGGGTAAAGGGTTATCCACTCAACTATCCAAGAGTCACAACTGTTGTGATTAGGATTATTCCCTGCCAAAATAACTAAATAGTGAGGTAAATTCCCAAGATGACTGGTTTCTTAGTGAAATGAGGATCTTTTCTCATTAAATGGATATGATGTATGGGTTTATCATTTTTTGAGGGAGAACTATCATTAAAATTCCTTAATAAAAAGATATAAACACATGATATTAATAAGATAATTTTTTTTATTATAGATAAATATATTATCATCATCAAACAAATCATATTATTAATCCATGAAATGAAAAATTAATGTAAGAAACTCCTAGGATTGGTGTTCTTATAAAAGTTTATAAGTAAAATCCTATGTGTCATGAAAATATACCTTCCTCAGTAACCAAGTGTAGAATTTGTTCAATAATAAAATCTAGTTGTTTATAGAACCAATGAATGATTCAACTAATGATTCAAAGTCACTACATACTAATTCAAGTGAGGATATTTAATATCATATAATCAATTCCATTGTATATACTTTTAGAGTCTAAATAATTATTATAAGTATTATTTTGGTCAATGAATTTACTCAATTTTAATCTATGTAAATTTTATAGTAAGATAAATGAATTCAAGAAAATTTTACTTGATATTATTAAAAGTTTTGAGAATAGATGAACTAGGAATCTGATGTCAATTTTTTTTGTATTAAACTAATAGTATAATGAGTTAAAAGTTTAAAGCCATAAGAGATAAAGTTGAAAATTCTAATAATATTTCTATAAGGAGATAGTTAGGTTTATTTGAAACATGAGGGTGTTATTAAGAATGAGTAATGATTCCATATAATGGTATTATCCAGAATACCAGAAGGGGTTTGTGAACTCGATAGAATATCCATGTCAAGTATTCATGTTTTATAAATTGATTATTTGGTTTTTAAGCATATATGATATGGAATGTATAATTTAGATGTTTTTTAAATATATATATGAATTTTAAATATAAGTAATAATTGGAATATTATATAGTTTTTATTCAAATAATGTAGTAAATAGTTACTAAATTAGAAGTTTGAATGATTATCAAGCTTGGATGAATCTATGTAAATGAATTATAACTTCATATCACATGTCATATATGATAAGAGCTGTTAAAAAATATTTTTTATAAACAAACATAAGGTGATTTATTTTATACACATGATTTATGATTAATCGATTTCTATAACATTTTTTTAGAATAAGATAATGATAAAAGTATTTTACCATGGATAATGTTTTTATCCATATGTTTATTAAAATATGAGGGAATGTGTTCTCACCATCCATCAATGATATATTTTAAAAAAATATATTTTCAAAAAAGAAAGATTCCAAAAAATAGAATACCAAATATGATATGGAAATAATTTATTATTTGTTAATTACTTCAACTAAAGGAAAATAAATATCATTTTTTAAAATAAAAATTTGTTTGTGATGAGTCTTGGAAAGATATTACAAAGATAATATTATTCCTAATAGTCTAGTGGGAGTATGTTTGGACTTATAGAAGATCAAAAGATAAAAAATAAAATATTTCCCCAATATTTTTTATGTCATTTTTCACATAATATCCGAAAGAGTTAGGATATGAGACAATAAAGAAAAATCTAAATAGTTGAATTTTGTTACTATGAGAAATATAATATCACTATTAAATAACTGATTCTACAAATATAAGTGTATAGTGATTCTTCAATTATATTCTAAATAAGTTTAGGATATGTTATGGGAAAGAAAAATAATTAAATAGTTACATTTAGTTACCATAACAAGTGAACATCACAATTATATAAAGGTTTATACCATCCAATAAACAAAGTGTATCACTTTATATCCTAAAATAGTTCTGGGTATGATGGTAAGGAGAAATGTAAAGAGTTACATTAGTTACCATAAATAATTGAATATCATTTTATACTAAAAGTGTTTAGGATATTCTAGTAAATTGATAATGTAAACAGTTTAATTATTTTAAAAACACTTCAAGGATAATTTTTAATGTAAAGGGTTCCAAGGTTGATGATAATATATGTAGAAATATTTAGAGGTAGAAAATAGAATATAACCTTATGAAATTTGATATTATGAAGTAAATTATTTTGAATATATTTTTAATTATTTGATAATACGTAATTTTTTCTTAAGTCTCGCTATTATTCAAACTAACATGCTTTATAAATGTTACTCACTAAGAGGTTAGGGGCAGTATTTTATCATATGGTCAAATATTGGATGTGTCAAGAATTAGATATGGATGTAATGTTTATATTCCATTACTAGAGTAACTACATGATGTTCATGTTATATATATATGTGTTTAACACTTATGATATTGGTTGTGATGGTTGTAAACATATCAAGTATTTATAATAAGGGTAATCACTATTTATCATTAATTCACATGTTTTTTAATTTACATTACATGAGTTTTCAAATGATAAATATCCACTCAAAGTACAAAATTTGAGTTTTCCATAATCAGTGATCATTAGGGAGTATATAGATTTTTAAGGACATGTAATGGTTGGATTTAATATATTATTATATCTATTAGAAATGTTTATTTATTAGATATAAAGAATATATTATTGAGGTAATAATTAGAGTCTTATTACTTTTATTGATACGTGAAATTATATCACATGGAATTTCAAATGGTCATATATATTCGTAGGGGTGCATACTTATTGTAAATCCTTCTTTCCTAAAGTTGGAGAGATATTTATCTTAATAAACTTCATACTTTGATACCTTACATACAAAAGTAGACATATTAACATAGATAATCAACGGGTGGTTGGGTATGTTGTTAATCATGTCATCGGTTGGAGTGAAACTGATATGGGATTTTTCCACTTATATACGGGAAAAGATATGTGTCTCATGATTTAACTAGACTAGAGAAATACAAATCCATGCCTATTTATTTCATATATGATGGGTTCAACTACTTGGATAAGGGAAATGTTATATACATAATAAATAAATAAATGACTTATGATGAATTCATTGACGTTGTCATTTTTTTTAATGAAACATGAAATGATGAGAGACCAATGCTAGAATGAAATCTTCCATGTATGGTGATCACTCGATGTCATGGATAAAGAGATTATATAGAGTAAATATTATGTATATTATGCATAATGTGGTGGAAAAGTTCATATAGATATATGATTATTTTTTATGAAGATCATACAAAACCCCTTAGTAGCTTGATTTGCACTAGTTTTTTACTATGGGCCACTCTTTTCTTAAATCTATAAATTGGTATTTCATAGTTGTTTTCAATGATTCTAAGGGCCATAGGGTCACATGGTTAGGCCCTTGGATAAGATAAATTTTTGAATGAATTGTTCTTCACAATGAATTTATTTTGACGAAACCCCATGTCCAAAAGAGTTTGAATGAATTCAAAAATAGATGTAAAGTTTGCAAGTAGGATATTATTATAAATGCATGATATTTTTATACACATTCATGAATGATGCATGTAGATATCATGCATGGAATACATAAGAATAATACATATATATATATATATTATTCATTTCTCATGGATGGTTTCTTATTAGTTACAATTTATTATGAGTGAATAAATGGTTTTTAATAAATACATTGAAAATATTTATTGAATTATCCCAAATAGTCTAAAATTCATATGATGCAAGGGGACTATGACTTCTGTTATCAAATAGGATGAGTTATTATTCTATTGGCGGTATGAAATCACTCACTTATTCCTAAATCCCCATGTATCTATTTTTATAAGGCACTAGAACCCCTTAAAATACTTGTTATCCTCCTGATACATTTTTGGGATCCAAGTACTTGGTGTATCACCTTATAGGTAGGGTGCTTACATTCACTTCTCTTTGTGATGTTCTTTAAATTATCTCTACTGAATGTATATGGAAGTTGCTAAAACCTTTGAATACTATAAACTTTATTTACAGTACTATTTACACATTCTTTTTTAAAGATAGATGTATCTCTGTTTTGGGTTTTATTCCACTAAAAATGATCATAAGTGATCATATAAATCCCATCACTCATACATGTTGCTTCCATTTTATAACTGATTCATATTATTCATCTACCCACTACACTAATGCTCACAGTATCTCAAAGTCTCACAAATAACCATCATTGCTTAGTCATGTGATATCCGGAGCATTTTTCATGTGGTATCTCATATACATGGGATCTCCCGAGTTACTCATGTGGTCAATTAAAATCATGTAGCATGGTTGATAAACTAACCATGAAAGGAATGGTCGATCATGTTATTTATATCATTGTTAGGTATTAGGTGAGGAATTAATGAGAATGTGGAGAGAACTCGCTTATGATAATGAGATAGTAGGGTAAGATTCCATGGGAACCCAAGGATATTCCCATCCCAATTTTGAATCCAAAAACTGATCTCACCATAGCCAACGATCCCCTAGGAAAGTCATTATTGGACCAAAATATGGCCATGAAGGGACTACAAAAGGTGATAAACCTTGCCCCATGAATAATCCATGTTTGGCCCATATTTTCCCTAAATGAAACTACCCAAAATAGAGTGCCCCTCCAACACCTCCCCAGCCAAATTATCCGGAATAAAATAAATTGAACCTCTATAAAATGTATATTGATCCATCCACAAGCCATAGGTTTCACCATGCTTTTTCATAAAGCTCAGTGTCACCTACCCTCATTTGATGGTCCCAAATGATGTTTGTTAGGTCCCTTTCAATATTTCTCATAACCATTTTGAGAAACTTAAAAACTTATAATTCATGAATTCGGATGAAAGAAAGGACTTTGTTAAAAAGAGTGATCCTACTCCCAAAGGAGAAGAAATGATTTTTCCAATTGTTATTGTGACTCATGATCCTACCAACCACCCCCGCATAGTGATGGATTGGATGCTCTCCAGGGAGAAAAGGGATATACTAGGAAGTCCATGAAAAACTACCTTCTATGAATTCCAATAAAATCTTTCATGTTCATCCCATGGATTCCATAGTAGTGCTTGGAAAGAAAATTTACTCTTTTCTTATGATTGATCATCTGATGTCTCCTATTACAATATTATGTCCTTCCTTCATTGAAGCCCCCAATGGATTTGTTCCATAATTGAAAAAAAAATATCATTTCATCATCCAAAATAAGAAGAAAACACCACTAAAATTACTTCAACACTATAAATTATGGATGCTTCCACTATGAAGCCTCTTAGTAAGGATTCTTCTCAAAAAATCAAGAATCACTATAAACAAACAAGAGGAGATAGGGTCACCCTATCTATGTTCATGAAAAAAACATAAAGAACTTATACTTATTAACCATCTAGCACATCGAGGTCCATGAGGTGAGAAATAATCTAAATAAAAGGTACAAAAACCACTCTGCGATGTCCACATTTTCTTCTAGTCCACATCTACCACATACATCATTTAAAGAACCAAATATATTTTGTATGGACATGTTTGTTATTCTCCTAGTAACATCTTTCTTCTTCTGAGTATTTGTATTATTTTTTTCACCAAATATCACCTTTAATATTTCCAATTTCTTAGTATTGACTTATTATCCCAAAAATAGTAATACTTGTTTCCATACCTTCTAAAACACTAGAAATATCATCTAAACTATGATATTCCATCTTGATAGCAAGTCATTATAGAGTAATGTTGGGGTTGTATTCTGACAAATTAATCCTTCTTTTTCTAAGGGGTTTTTTTTGTTTTCATTGAATATTTTCCCCTTTATTTAATTTATATTATTTATTCTCATTAATTATTTTTTAAAACTGAAAAAAAGTAACACCTACAATGTTTTAAATGATAAAATTTTTTGAATTTGGTTTGGTTTGTATTTATCTTGTTCCCTTAGATCTTCCTTCTCAATTGTTTAAGAATAATCTCCTTTAATGTCCAATAATTTTATAATGTCTTCTTTGTCATAGTTCAATTTATATTGAACTATAAGACATATGGATTTTGTATCAAATAGATCCCCCACATTAGCAAATAAATTTTATTTAAGATCATATATAATTTTTCTTTAATCATTTATCTTTAGTTTTTGTATATTTATCTCTTCAACATAATTTTAATCCTTTACATATAGATTCACTTTATCATAAATCACTTTATTTTTCTCAAACTCATCATTTTCAATAAATAGATTTTTATTCTCTTTATCAAACTTCTTCTTCTCTTTCTTGTTTTTTGTAATCTACTCGAGACAAGATTACATCATCCCTCTTGTATGAGACTAAAGATTAGTAATTTATTCTCCATCATCATCATTGTTTGATGAATCAATTTTTTTTAAACTTTATAAAATAAGTTCAACTCAACTTATAATTAACAAATAAAGTTTTATTATTCTATATTGATCAGTAAATTCCTTATTTTACTAGTGAAATAGTTCTTCTTATCTTTTGTATTTTTCAATATCTATATTTTCTAATATTCCTTATATGGTTGGGATTATTCAACCTATTTCTTTGGTAAAAAAATAAATATGACCAATATTATCACAATTATAACATTTCCTAAATTTTTTACATTTTTCTTTCCATTTTCCCATCATGAATCTTGTTAATTAAAGATATATGACTTGGTTGAGATCTTAAAAATATTATTTATCATATAAATTACTTGATACATTATATTTGTCTTCATTGACTTTACCTTTTCTTATAGATTCCAAGGTAATTTCTACATTAGATTATTTTTTTAATGTTGGAGCCTTCCTCATTTCATAGGCTATGAGGATTTCAAGAAGTTTATTCATGGTCAAATCTTCACTATCCTCAAAATGTGAAACCTTAAGATCAAAATTTTCCTATAAATTTATTATAAACTTATTCAAAAGTATAGAATCATCCATATTCTCCCCAAATAAAAGAATTTTTCTGAATATTTCATTTACCTTTGTGAAATAATCATCTATATTCTTATTATTAGACATTTTATTTATTCATACATAATCCTTAAAACTTGTAATTTTTCTTTCATGATTCTGATATTTCCCTCATACCTGCTTCTTAATTTTTCCAAAATTTATTTGGTATTTTAGAGATTCATGAATTTGGTATAGGCTTTCTCTGATAGAGATGTCAGTATGGGATTTTGTTCATTTTCATCCATCATTATATTCTACTTGTTAGTATAAATCATGGTAGAATCATCAAAAATAGGTGGGAAAACTATAGTAGTTGAATCTATGACTTCTAGTCTAAGAGAAATAAGATAGGGTAGCATACTATTCATATATCTGTGGTATTTTATACCATAAAAAAATTGCCACTCCTTGGTTTTTCATATAATTATGATTCTATATTTTGGGATAAGAAAACTTTATAGATCATTA
The DNA here is from genome assembly GCA_963277665.1 of Viscum album. Lineage (NCBI taxonomy): Eukaryota > Viridiplantae > Streptophyta > Magnoliopsida > Santalales > Viscaceae > Viscum > Viscum album. The sequence continues at coordinate 1,489,814,039 of OY728129.1, forward strand.
GAGGTGGATTCACTTTGATACAACTTATATTTCCCTAGGTCAAATGGACCACTATTAGTGGTGAATTGGCTGTACACTCTTTTATGAATTCATTACCTTTTAAATTCAACCTCTTAAACTAGTTACATTTCATGATCTACTCAATAATTTCTCCTAGACTTACCACATGTACAGTAAATAAATGAAATATATTAGAACACAATATTTACAAGGTTTATCTTAAAAGCCTTTTCCTTTCCCTGTTGGTTATTCTCCCTAATATGGATTCTCCACTATCTTCAAAAAAAATTAAACTGAGTAAAATATATTCTTATCAATATAGATTATACTATGTTGCCTTCAAAAATTTCCACCTAACACAAAAACCATTGTGTTCCCATGGCATACATAATCCACTAGAAGAGACTTTACTTATTCAATAATAAAGATCCAAAAAAGAAAGAATTTCAAAAAATGAAAAAATAATCCTCCATGAGTAGATATATGATAAGGTCTATAAATTTATATTATTCAAGAAAATTAGAATCATCCAATAATCATTAGAACATCTGGTCTCAAAAATCACTCATCTCTGGGATTATTTGAGTCCTTCTTATAAATACTTGGGTTGTAGTTTATCTTATCAATTGAATGATCGCCTAGTTTCAAACTCTTCTATATCTTTAATAATATAATCGATTTGGATAAAATAGTGTCTTTCAAGACTTGTAATTCCTAAAATATTTCATGGACACCTAAATCACATATTTATACTCACCAAAGAAAAATATCTTGAATATTATTTTCCCTATTTGAAATATGTAAATTCCATAAATATCACCGAAAGGTGATATCTATATTCACAACTGGATAATATTTTTTGATTTTGAATTATAATTTAAAATAAATTTAATTTCCAACATTATTCAAATTTAAAATTCCTATTAAAGATTAAATATTCAATTATTCCATGTGATATTTAAATACCTGATTTATCTCTTCAATTAAATAACCATGAATATATAGATTTTATCTTCACACTATATTTGAATTTCCAAAATCTCCTCTTATCCCTTTAATATTTTACACCATGTGACATGAATTCGCTACATGTAATGATATTTCATGGCCTTATATACAAAAAATTATCATTATGACTGATTCATATCAGTCATCCACCCACTACACTTATTCTCATAGTAGATTGAGGGATCATGGTTGATAATCACTACTTACTCATGTGGTATCTTATAGACACTTCATATAGTCTCAAATATTCATTTGATGGATTTATTTACTCATGTGGTTCGTAATATTCATATCACATAGTTGATCAACTAATTGTTCAATGCATGTTTTATGGAATTATTGTGGTCAGTCACATTACACTTGTGATCACTCATCAATATTTTATTGAATCATGATCATTTTATTGATCATAATATTTAGACAATGTAGAATAGTGCATGTGTGTTATCTGAATTCATCTTATAGAATTTTGGATTCTATAAATCTCACCCAATATATAAGGATATAATCCCCTACGTCATTCTAAAATGTATATGTGAATCTCATATGCGACTTGAATTCTCTAATGTGGCTCACCTAAACTGCATATTATAAGTCTATTAAATCAATCCAAATGCCTACCGAAATCATGAATTTGAATATATAGAAATATTTAACTACATATATTTTTCTACATCACTAGAATTTTAGTTACATCACATAATTGGATTTTTTTTATCTTCATATGTTCTTGGAAGTATCTTATGTGAATTTCAAGAAATTTTATCTTCACTAAAATAGACACAACTCCTATTAAGCTAACTTATATGACTTATCAACCACTTCAAAACTTGTAAAAAAATTTATAGACAAGGTTCCTTCATCCATGAGAACTTATCTATTAAGATTAGCACAACAATAAACACACCATTAATGCCACTTTTTTTGAGTCAATCAATGATATCTTTAATATTGAAATCTATTTCTCATTAAATATTTACATTAAAAAAAAATACAACTTAAAATACATATGGGATAACAATTAGTTTAGTTGTATAATTTTTTTTGTTCTATATATTATTGACGTGTGTCCTAAATATGAAGTAATTCATTATCACTATGAGGGAAAATTATGGATACATAGGAAAAGATAAATTGGAATGGATATGAATGCACTAAATATTTCAATTTTTTGTTCATGAAGAATATATATATATATATAGTTTATCAGAACAAGTTAAAATATAATTGTTGAGGATATTTTAATTGTTTTTTATGATATATCTTTTCAATAAAAAACTACTAAACTATTTCATAATTACTTCAACATACTAAACATGCGATTTTTATGTGATCACAGCTACCTCAACACTCAAGAACTCACTGTTCTAATCTGTTTTCTATAGTACTATTTTTTCTTATCTCTTCTATGTGTGTAATTATTATTTTATTATTTGGAATTCAAACGTTGGACATTAGTGATGTTTTATACCTTCCTAAAAAAGATGCATCGGGTTGTATCATATTTCGGTAAAAGTTAAAGGTTGTTAATTATTTCTTGGTCTGAATAATGGTATGTTTGAATCTTCATCTAGTTCAAAGGTAATGTTTTAGATTGTTACTCCTTGTGATAATAAGTATGGATTGTGGTTATGACTCTAATTTGGAAATGGTGGTGTATTTTGAATTTAGGTTTAAGAAATGTTAGTTTTAATGGAATTCAGATCCCCATAAAAATTTAGGTCACTTATATAGTGGGTGTCATACTCTCACATTGAGAGTGTGAATAGTAAACATATAATCACTTTGATCAGAAATACTATAAAAAATTTTATGTCCCTATTTATTTTTATTTCCACTAAAAGTTTATTTTAAACTCTATTATATCTTTCAAATTTTAAAAAGTGGTCAATTCACCCCCCCCCCAACCTCTTAACCATTTAACCATCTTAAATTGGACCAAATATTAAGTACAAAAGATTGAATCTTTGGAGAACTTGATCATTTTACTTTTTTTATTTAATTTATCCTTTATATTTTTATTGGAACTAATTTCTAATCTAAACTACAAAAATACTTTGGAGATATTTTTGAGATGTAAGGAATAAATTCATGTGATGGTTGGATTCTATAACTACCTTATCTTTTTTATAGTACTCGTTGTGGTTAATAGATGAAAGGATGAAAGATTACCTTAAGAAGCTAATCATTTATAACTATAACCTGATATTAAAACCTTACAAACTACCCAAAATTAATCCATTTAACTTGACTATTAATTATTTTTTTATTTATGTATTGAATTATAAGGTGATGAATATTTTATGTTGAGAAATTGGAATAAATATGTTTATCTATATATCTGCATGTAATGTTGCACATGTTATTTTGAGAATACTTCATGTCACACATTATGGATATGATAATATTAAAAGAACAAAACATGGGATTCTTAGAGTTAAATATCAATATTTTAAACTAGGTGAAGATTAGACTATTTATAAAATGATTGATAAATTTACTACTATTGTAAATGGATTGAATTCTTTAGGTGAAACTTGGTATAATATTGTTATTTTTGGAAGATTTTTTAAATAGTTCTCTAAGAAATGGAATAAAAATAATGTTTATATAGATAAAATCAATACCATTAAATAATATACTATATGAATTAATTGGTTCTTTAAGTTAATAGGATTTAGAACTTCATAATATTTTTGAGAAATAATAAACAAAAAATAAATCCATTGAATTTAATATTTTGAAGGATTCTACTTACTCATCATATTCTAGGATACAAGGAAATTATTGTGATGAGGTTTATAAAGTTTATAGGGTAGTATTAAAAAATAAAAAGGACATTCAAGAAGAGATATACTCGATTATACTAGGGATAATATCAAAGGGAACTGAAAAGGTAATGTTATTCGTAATGATGTTTTATATGAAATTTTTTATAAGTACATGATAAAAGAAAACATCAACCCATAATGACTGAAGTTAAATAAATTAAGGAAGAAAAAAATATAAACAAATAAGGAAAATAGAGCACTTGGAACTAGATGGAACTGTATGGAAGACTCAGATTCAAGGGATAAATCTGCTTTTGAAAAGGAATTAGATATTTTTTTATTAATATATTTTTCAAATTAGGTTATTGAATCTAAATTTTAATCTTCAGAATCACATTCCAAAAAATCATTACGTGATAATTTATGTTATGAAATTTAAATTTATCGAAATCATAAACATAAAATTTCATAATTTTGTAAGGAACACAAAAATAATCATAAGAAATTTATTAAGAAAAAAGATCACTATAAAATGAAATGAAATGTTAAGGAATATTTATTCTATTAACAATGATAATATATATAGAGAGTATTCAAAAGTAAAATCCTAAACTCAAGGATTATCATTCCAAAATAATGAGGCTGAAGAAAGAAAAATTAAATTACTTTTAGAAAACAATGACATGCTGGAAAATGAAATTGTAAATTTAAAGATAGCTTCATCTAGATTTTTCCAAGGAAGGTGAATTTATAATAAAATGGTAAGAATGAAAAAAAAAATCAATCAAAAACAAGTTTTTTATGATAATTAATTAAATAAAGTGTGAAAAACATTTTTTTAAATATTAAATGGAAGTGTATCCATAGCCACTTGTTTTAGATATATGATGAAGATGTATTATGAAAGTCTATGTTCATTTTTTAATTCCTCAATATATTGGATAAAATAAATGATTTATTTATAAATAATTATCCTCTTACATTATTTTAAATAAATGTTTAAAATTATAATGGGTTCTTAATAATTATTTTTTAACCCAATTAGACCCAAGTATACATGGTTACCAACGTTTTATTAAAACAATATTTATAGGATATGTTCCATTAATGTTTGAAAAATTAAACTTGGTTCTTAGATAGTGGATTTTATAGAACATGACAGGTGATCCTATAAATTTTCTTTCATTTCACAATTTAATGGAAGTAATGTTACTTTTGGTGATAATTACAAAGGTATTGTCAAAGGTTTTAAATAGGTTGATATTTCTATTATCATTTAAAACGAATTATATTTTGAGGTTTTAAAAATTATTTTATTAGAATTTATCAATTATTTGATGGTGTAATTCATATAAAAATTCAAAATGATAAGTGTATAGTTTTTAATGATAAATATGTCTTGTTTTGTGTAGACCAAAAAGATAATTTATTCTATCGATTTTGTTGAATTAACTAACCAGAATGTTAAGTTTCTAAGTTTTATTCAGTTAGATAACATTTTATGGAATATGATACTTAGAAATTTTAATTTTATTTTTTTATATAAATTTTCAAAACATTAAAAAAATCTTCTTATTCCAAAATTAATATTGGGAATCACCTATATTTGTGGATCTTAAATGAATGGTAAACATAATAAAGAGTATTTAAAATCTATTAAGGATGTGAAAAATCTAAGGTCTCTTAAACTCATTCATCTTAATATATTTCAACCTATAACAAATACTTATCTTGGTGGTAAAAGTTTTTAATTTTTTTTTATATAATATTTTATTTCATAAACATGGATTTACTTTTAACCTGATAAATTTGAAACTATTTATATGTTTTATTACTATTAAAAACATTTAAAAATAAAAAATTTTAATTAATATTATACATTATAAGTGAAAATGGTAGATATTTTTTAAACTATAATTTTAAAAATTATATAAAGAAAATGGTTATTATATCAATTTTTTTCCCCTAGGACACCACAACAAAATTGTGTTGTAGTGAGGAAAATAGAACATTATACAAAATATCTAGAAGAATGATAAATGAGTTTAAAAAAAAGTTATTTTGCGGTTTGGATTTATAAATATAGTTTTTTATGTTTCTAATAGATTTATTTTTATAAGTATTTTAATTGAATACATATTATATAATTTATAAAGAAATAAAACCTAAAATTTTACATTTTAGAGTATTTTGATGTAATGTTTATATTCTTAATACTAAATATTTGTGAGAACATTTTGATATGACATCAACTGGAGTTATAGTTTTTGGTTATTTATGTTATTATAAACCCTATAGAGTTTATAATAGAATAACCACGGTGTTTAAAGAGTCTATTCATGTTAAATTTATTAAAAATATTTTAAAATATAATAATGATAATTTAGGTCAACTTGAAGAAGAGTTTATATATTTTAATTTTGGATTGGTTGAACATAAAAATTAAAAATAAAATGTTGAGGTGGATAATCACACTTATTAAAAATAAAAAAAATACCATCTCTAGATAAAGTTATTGAAAATTTTTATTCAGTAATTTAAACAAAAAATTCATTAAAGGATTTTTGTTCTCATTTTACTTTCATTTATGATTTTTTTCCAAAATACATTAATGAAGCTTAAACAAATTATAATTGGATTTTCTTATGGAAGATGAATTAAATTATATTTCATGATATAATTTATTCTATTTAGTTGAACTACCTAAAGAAAAATAATAATTTTCACTTAATAGATTCTTATGAATAAACCTACTGAATATATAAATATTATTATCAATAAGGAAAGATTAGTTTTTTTTGAGAAAAATAGATATCATTAATGACGAAGATCAGCAGACGTACATATTCAAAGCCACGAAGGGAAATTGTCCAGCTAGAGCTGGTTGGCATTGAAGGGGCCTGATGTCGCCTGCTGGTGGGCTGCATTGTTTCCTTCCCTTTTGGTAAAGGAGAAGGTGAAGAATGAAAAGCATTGGTGGAGCAAGAGAATTATCTTGGTGATGGGGCCAAATGACTGGAGTCCACCATCATTGTGGTTAATGACATCGATCACGGTGAGGCAGTCAGACACAATACTAATATCAACCAATCCACATTCCAAAGCCAGCATCATACCTGCAAGGATGGCATAAGCCTCAGCTATAGAAGGTTCCCAAAAGGCATGATGTGATTCATATTTTGTAGCAATGATATGCCCCAGATGATTTCGGGCCAGGAGACCGAGGGAGACAAGTCCATCCTTGGGGAGATATAAGAATATTATTCTCATATACTAATTTTCATGGATTTAAATTATTTCATATGGATGTCAAAAGTTCATTACTAAATGGATTTACTACTGAGGAAATATATCTATGACAACACCATGGTTTTGTAAATGAAAATTTTCATAATCATGTTTTAAATATTTATAAATCCATTTATAGTTTTAAACAAGTTCCATGATATCAGAATGAAATATTTTCTAATATTATTTGGAAAAATGGTTTTATTAAAGGAAATATCAATTCTATATTATTTATTAAGAAATTTTCTAAAAAATTTATTGTTTAGATTTATGTGGATGATATAATTTTTTGATCTTCAAATAATTCTTTGTTCAATAAATTTTTAAATTTAATGAAATGTGAATTTTTTAGACCTACTAGATTAAATACCCAGAGAGGGGATGAATCAAGGTATAATAGTTTAAAACGTCTTCCCCTTTATATATTATTTTTTAATTAAACAAAACACAATTTCCTCCTTTTCCCATAGCATTTTATGAGAAGAAATTAAAATATGCATATGAAATAGAAATTATACTTGGATCACCCACACTAGGCTACATCCAAAGAGAATACACATTCAAAGAGCCTATATCCCAAATCCACTAAATCGCATTGTAATTAAAAAATTTGGAGAGTTCTCAATATCCCTCTTAGTTTACTACCACCCACGAATAGAAATATCATTACGCTCTCAAATAAAGTGTACTCACTTATACATCAAAATATTCCCCTTTTTATCACTTGAATAAATATTTTTAACACTTCATTTGATGTTTCATGAAGCTCTAATTTAATGAAATTGTTAAATAAACTATTAAAATAAAAATTTTGGGAAAATAATTTTGGTTTTAATAAGATTCACTTTCATGAAACCCTATCCCAAATTTTCTAAAACTATCAATCAATCAGGAAACTTTCCAATAATTCGTAAAACATTCCCATTCGCAAAACACAAAAATCTTCATGATGCTCTCATAACTTTAAGGAAAATTAATTTCTTTGAAAAATAATATTATGATCAATCCTTCAGGTATGAGTATACTTTGTGAAACACCTTCATGAATTTATATCCATTGGATCTTCCTTAAGGCTTTCTTGACTTCAAAAGAGGGGGTTGGCACCAATTTATATATGTGGCTAACTCTTTGAAAAAATGTCATGATCTCCATTGTATTTTTGAAAAACACTTTATTTTTTTTAACAAAACTCATTCTATTTATGAATATTCCACACATATCTTATGTTCATGTAACTTATCATATTTTCAAAAATAACCATCTTTCACAGAACTCTCTTCTGTGAATCATCAATCTTTCATGAAATAAAAATCTTACACAAAACACCAATATTTTTCAAAAAACAAACATTTACAAATTCCATTATTTTTCCATTTTTTCACGAGTCGTACATAAATTATCATCTCTCTTGAAAATTTTCCATTCCTCCTAATTTTGGGTCCAAAAGAGTCAGAAAACACTAATAAAGAGTGGCACCTTGAATGTTAAACTTACTAAACCTATTCTAGTGCTCCCATACCTATATCTTGAAGTTATATTAGTAAAAATATTTAATAATTGGAAAAGAAAATGAACAATGACCTTTTCAACCTTCTTTGTCAACAAACACAATCAATATAAAAACACTGAAAATTCTCCTTGAGAGATTTTTTCCCAATAATCTATCCCTTTGGGTTTTTGAACAACTTTGAACCCTTTAATACTTATTTTAATATTATTTCTCCATATCCATGACAAAAAATTTCACTCCTCCATATATAACCACAAATCATAACCTACAACATTAGATAGTGAACAATGATTCACTCAAAAAAAACATTAAGCCTATATGTGCCATGTTCGGTGGGCAAAACTAGAGCAGCAAGTAAAGTTCATCAATGAATCACATCATTATAGAAAAAACTGGATGAACCTTTATCAATACCAATTTAAATTCATCACTAGGGACATTAAAATACAAAATTCTTATCCAAAAATTATAAACTACTAGTATCACAAACTACTCTCATGATTTATCTTCATTAAAAGAACCGCTTCAGTATCATAATATTTGAACCACTCCCCCTATTTCTCTTCTACCCCCATCATCTTATCCCCTTGTATTGATCAAGAAAATTTCTCCCCATTTTTCAATAAACCCAAAGTTCACTTCTTTTAGGTATCCAACATGGTAAAGAACACATATCATCATATAGGTAAAAACACATCATACTTAGGGAGAAGGGGTCCCACATTCACACTTTTTCAATTGTTGGGAGTCGACTGAATTCCAAGAACTAGTATATACCATTCAAATGATTCTTTTGTTAAGGCCTTTATCATGATTTCAATAACATGTAGGTCTGTAAGAACATAATTAAGTTTAAAAATACCATGATCAACCATATCATTGAAAAAATAATACTTGATTTCAATGTGCTTTGTCTAGGAGTGATGGATAGTATTTTTTAAAATATTTATTGAACTTGAATAATAATAATGGATTCTGATCAGAGACTTCTCTTGAACTCCCATATCTTGAAGCTATAGCTTCATCAACAATGACTATGTGAAATATTGAGTTGTTGTAATATATTCATCTTCTTCAGTTCTTAATAAAATATAAACTCATTTCTTTATTACCCAATAAATACCCAATCTACCAAAATAGAATGCACCACATAACATTGATTTTATATCATAATTTGAACATGAAAAAACTACATCTATATAATCCAATGAATCTTTATGGTATTTTTCATTATACAGCAAACCAAAATTCATCATTCCTTTTATATACTGAAGTACTATTTTTATTATAAGTGTATTTTATTGGGATTACTTTGATAATGCACCACATTGATTTTTAGAAAAAAATAGCAGGTCATATCACTGTATTGTAAAATATACCAACAATGATATTTCTATATTCTATGACAATAACCAATATACCTTCAACATCTCATGATAGTTTCATCTGAGTATCCACTAGATTTGGTATCTCTTTTATTTATCCATTACAAATCTTCTCAAAGCATAATTTTTATATTTGGATATAAAAAATGAATAATTCATTCCATACTTTTTAATGCCCCGACCCCAGCTACCCAGAGTCGGTGCATTACTTCGTAACATTGGCATGATCACAAAAGATCAAGTCTCGAAAGACCGATTAGTTTAGTATCCTTGGAAACACTAGATACATTTATAAGTGTTACATTACATCATAAAGTGAAAAACTACAATAACAAAGTCTCCATAGACCACACTCATAACCTCTTCTCACAATCCCTGCAGGTCATTCATAAAATACTTCTTCACATCCTGGAAAATATTAAAACATTGAAAGGGGTGAGCTCAGATGCTCAGTAAGGATAACAATATTGCGGAAGCTTTCATAAATAAACATAAAAATTTAAGGAAATGTATAACTAAAACAAAAGCCTTTTAAACTCGAACTTCAGTATAATATGGAAAAAATAAAATTAAATAATGTCATTTACTTACTCACATGGATATTCTACTAGTCGAATAATCACATGCAATATCAATAACCACTTTCATAATGAGGGAATGTATAATGTCGGACATTCTGAAACATTTTGTCAAGGCCTCGGCCAAGACGTCTAAAATGATTAAGGCCTCGTCCAAAACCATAAATCAAATTGGGAAAGGGTATCGGCCAATTCCACGTCTAGTTGTCTCATGAGACCTACCGATTCATCGAGGAGCTATAGCGGGCTCCACCCGTCACTTATTAAGTCCAATACATTCCTCATATGAATAGGTTTAAACATATCATAAACCATAACATAATCGTATCACATAAAACATGCATAAAGGAAACATAACATTTCCACATTTCAATCACAAGATATCAATACAACACATTGATATAATAAAAACGCTTTCAAAACCATTTTCAATACCAAAATAAAAGAAAGTTAAAACTTTGTATTTATTTTTCATTAAAAAAATGATGACTTGTAGAGGAAGTCGAAACTCAAATAATGGTCACGGCGGCGGAGAAGTAGTTGTCTCCACATAAGTACGAAAATAAAAACATTCCCTTTTTCTCGTTTAGTAAACGCTTCGTATAAAAATATTCCTTTTGAATAAACGTAAAATTCAAAGGGGTTTATACACCGTATAAAAGAAAGTTGTGTATAAAACCAAGTATGCCTCAATGAAAGGAGATTGAGATGAAGTCCTTAAAAAGATAATTTTTAAAATAAAATAGATCTATTATGTGTATTCACTATAGGTACACATAAAGAAAGTAAAAATACAAAATAGGACATAATAATATCATTAAATAATTTGAAAGTAGGAGATTAACCCAAAGAATGGAAACTGGGTTAAGAAGTTCCCTTACCTTGCGTCCTGTCCTGACTCGACCGTTCTTTAACCTACTGAATAATAAAATAGAGTTAATTACTATTTACTTAATAACCTTTTTCATCTTCATTATTCCTTTTATATCCCTTATTACCATGTTATGAACATTATGTAATTATTTAAGTTAATAACGGTCGTTTTGTCGATCTTTGGTACTTGAGTCAAAAATAAACTTCCTATAATTTCAAGTTGTTCATGTGGTGAAATATCCATTATATCCAGAATTATATTCATGATTTAGATATCATATATATGATATATATCCAGTATATACATTCATTCATAATTTTACGTAACATTTATAGGTAAGAAATGAAATGTACCGTTCATGGAGACGGTAAGCCGTACGTACGCATGAACGCTACTTTCATTTCAATTTCGTATTTAATGTAATGAAATCATAATTATATAAATTTATAATATAATTAAAGTATAATATAGTGTATAATACCGTTTAATCCATCCTTTATACATCCCACATATGGAATTAACGATTCAAATCACTTTGAGGGGGCGGTAGTCCGCACTTCCTAAAATGAAATTATCGCGTTTTACCCATAATGGAAATCATAAAGTATGCCATAAATGAGAAATACAGAAGCATAAGTAAAACATAAACACATTATATATCAAATATAAATATAGTGACATCTTAATGGCCACCTTTGAAGGTGTTATATGAGTTTTGAACAATCATCGTTTCGTGAGGCAGAAATTCGCCATCCACAGAAACCATATGTTCTTTAACCATTAGATGTAGGTGTGTGTAAGTGTAGCTCGAATCCTTCTTATAAAAACATCCTCGTATATTGAGGATACTGTTGTTGTTACAAAAGAAATGAATAAAAAGAGTTTAGGGGGTCGGAGAAGAAAAATAAAACAAAACAACATTAGACAAGACATTACCTCAAAATCGGGTAACTCTTTTTTATTTGAGCCAAAGGCTTCCTTGGGAGAATTTCTGCCCCAAGTGAGGCTTCTAGGAGTAAGGGAGGGATGTTGGGAGAGTATTTGGGTAGAGGTTGGCCGAGCCAAATGGCTTGAAGGTGTGAATAAGGTGGGAGAGGTGGGGGCCTTTTATAAGTGGAGAGGAGGGGCTCTTTTGGAAAGATTGAAATGTTACATTATTACACAATGCTTTTCGGATTATTAAGGTCCCACACTTATATAATTCGTGGATAAGGTGATAAGGGTTCGAAATATACCAATCCAATAGTATTTGGACAAGTGTAAGCCTTGTATTTTACATTATCTTTTTATTTTATTAAAAACGTTAAATAATGAGGTCATCGCTGCATCATAATGATGTCATAAATAATTTAATTTATTTAATGTCTAAAAATTATAAAAAGATTCTATGATGTATGAAATCTTTTTATCTTTCTAATTAATATTTATAATCAAAATTTGGACTTGTGTAACCCCACTTAAAAACTGTTTTAGTAAAACAACTCATGTTTGTGTCAATTTAATTTTAACATTAAATAAATATATATTAATGTCATTTTCCAACCAAAGTGGCTCCATGGGGTCCCCAAGTTGACCCATGGGTTTTCTTGGTCGGCCATGACTCATACAATAGGAGTAGGACAAGTTTCAAGCTCATCTCATATTATTAAAACATTATTTTTACCTTAAACTACACTAATTACCTCTAATCGCGATTAAGAACTTAAAAGTTACAATTCACCAAAAAATTATTTTAATCTCATTGAACCACATTTTACTTCTTAATGACAACCATGTATGTCGGATTTTTGAAAATCAAATCACAGAAGTGGTAATATTTCATTTTAACGAAAAATCAGTTTTTAACAACCACTTAGTGGTTTCACTATTCATCAAAAATTGAAGTTTTTCAGAATAAGGCCAAAATTTCACCCTAAGCTATAATTGATATTCCGAATTCAAAAATGATGTCTATTTTAAAAAATTCCATACATATAATTTGTATTAATTGATTTTATAATTAATTCCTGCTGTTACAAAAAATAGCGTGTTTTTAAGAAACAATTTATATCAAAAGATTGGCAATTGTTTATGTCCAATTTCAATGTTAAATTAATTATAATGACCCCCATTGGATAAAATGGTAAAAATATATTCTAATTATACTTTAAAACCACTAAATATTATAATTTATCACTATAAATTATTTTGATTAAAAAAGTTGTTTTTAAGTATTTTTCACTATTCATAAAAATTTAGAAGTTCTCAGAAAAATACCAAAAATTCAACATAGGCTAATTTCAATATTCCGAATCCAAAAATGAAGTCCATTTTGAAATATAAAATTTATATAATTTTAAAAAGTGGTTATTACTATTCATAACGGCTACTTTGATTAGTCGCGGTGTTTTAGAACACGAAGTTGCGTACAATGCAAGCTATTGCATTATTGAATGAGAAGCGTATCGTGGAAGCTCGGGGTGTTACATTCTCCCCTCCTTCAATAAATTGCGTCCTCGCAATTTGAAATTTTTCTTTGAAAATAAAAGGTTGAAAAGAGAAAATACCTTTGAGGAAAACCCACATCGGAAATAAGGTTAATAAATATATAACATTAAAAGAAAGCAAGATAAGTACAAAGGTCACCCGATATAGCCCATTCTAGGATTCTATGAAAATATGGATATGAAGGAGAAACAAACCATCAAGGTCTGATGGAGAGTTATAGAAAACCGGATTAGGAGAAAGTTTAACCACAATAAAATCACAAACTTGTGATTGGTTAAAAGGTCATTCAATCCCCAGTTGGAAAATTTAACCGACAACATTTTTGTTTTAAGTTACCTTTTATAATGTTGAGGAATTTATTTAGGAGATTTACTAAGAACGTAAGGGAATATACATACTTGTTATGTATACATTCATTCGTTAATAAATTTTTACCACAAACCCAACTTTTACTCCAAAAGGTAACGGAACTCAAAAATATTCTCTTTATCCTAATTGTATAAGGTTCCAAATGTTAACACATACCATTTAGATTAGAAAATTATTTTGTAATAACCAGGGACTTCCTGTAGGCTAGTGGTAGGAAATAAAGGCTTGTCGCACTATGGTTGTGGGTTCGATTCCTGCAGCTTTGTCCGACGCGACGGGTTATTCCCCACCCTGCAGGTTGTCCTTTTCCTAAAACTATAGTATCATAATATTCCAAAAATAATCATCATAAAATTTTTTAACCTTAAACATTACTTATCCAAAGATCAACTTAATCCACTCCAACCATTATAGTTATCCAAAATACCTCTGTCCAGACTTTCTCTAAAAGGTCTCCTAATTCCAAAATCAATTTATCAGATTCCCCAAACAAAGTAAAGTTTCTCTTATTGTCACATACTAAAAATATAATTACCTTCATCATATTAAAACATTACTTAAATCAACAAGTACTGCAGTACAATCCTTATATATATATATATCACATTATTCGAATAACCAAAATATAATCCATGAGTCCAAAAGCACCAATACCTTAGTTATTCTGCTTCAACTGTAGTAACAGCAAAAGATTGTCCTTGATCCCTTGGCCTTTTCTGAGGTAAGTTTCCCTGACGCTTAGGACATTCATTTGCATAATGACCCATTTCTCTACAATTGTAGCATTCAACTTTGATAGCCTCTTTCTTTCCCTTGCAATCACGAGCCTGGTGACCATTTTCTCTACATCTATAACAAACTCTCATTCCTTTTAGGCAAGTACCAGGGTGATTCTTCCCACAATTATCACATAATGGAAAATCCTTCTTTCCCTTTTTCCCTTTATCTGTCTCTTGTTCCACCGTTCTCTTCTTCTCTTGCTTTACTTTGTTGTCATAAGACTTAGAGAATTCCTTTTCTGTCTTGATAGCACACTAGACAATATCTTCGTATGATGAGAAAGATTGTGATACTAAAGCTCGATGGAGAAATGGTTTTAACCCATCAAAGAAACGATCAATCTTACTCCTTGGGTTACGTATATAATCGGAAGCATGCCTCGCTAACCTTGTAAAGTTAGCCTCATACTTTGCGACATTCTCATCCTCCTTCTGCCTCAGACTCAGAAATTACCTTTCCATATCTGCTCGATGGTCACGAGAAAAGTATTTTTCTAAGAAAATCTCTTTGAACTCCCTCCATTCCATATTCGATACGTCATCATCTTCCTTTGTGTTTTGAATCAGCGACCACCACTGATCGGCATCTCCAGTGAGGCGGTAAACTGCCATGACAACCTTCTCCCTTTCGCTACTCCCTAAGGCATGGAATATTTTCTCTAAGGAGTTTATCCATTGCTCAGCTACTAATGGATTTGTACCCCCATTAAATGTTGGCGTTTGTTGCCTCATGAAGCGGTCTAACATTGATCCTCCACGTTGCGGATCATGTTCCTCCATACGAGTAAGGTTATTATTCATAACCTGTGTAAGTTGTCCCAGTATGGTGATTAGCTGATCGGCACCAGTTGCATCACCAGTCCCACTATAATTATCTTGAGCAGGAGGGAAATCCCTACACGGAGTGCGTGCATTGATACGGTTTCCATTCCTTCCACTAGGCGCCATTTCTAAACAATGGCATAAACTAGATTAGTTTATGAATCAAAATACATAATCCCATTCTTATAAAACACTTAACATAAATTGAACTATTTATGGATATAATCCATAATCATAAAAATGTTTTCTTTGAGGAAGTATATACGCATAACCCTTCATAGTGGTTTGTAAATAAAATGATAATTATCCTAAGCATATCCCCCAGGAGTGTCGTAACAAAGAGTGCAGCAAGGCCCGTTGTCGTGCACCAGTTCCCGTTCGAGTCTAGCTCAAAGCGTTGTTTTCGGGTTTTAGCCCTAGGTACATCTGTTCCAGAGCCACCTCTACTTGCTCGTATCCAAACAGGGACGTATTGCTCGGAAAACTCACAAAATCTCTATAATACCAAATTTATAGGAATTTCTTCTATACTAATCCTTAAAGTCTATCTTCGGGCTATTTGCTCTAATCAGAGTTTATCTAAATCTAGCATCCAAGGTTAGTACTAAACTGCCTCTGATACCAACTATAACGTCCCAACCCCAGCTACCCAGAGTCGGTGCATTACTTCATAACATTGGCATGATCACAAAAGATCAAGTCTCGAAAGACCGATTAGTTTAGTAGCCTTGGAAACACTAGATACATTCATAAGTGTTACATTACATCATAAAGTGAAAAACTACAATAACAAAGTCTCCATAGACCACACTCATGTCCTCTTCTCACAATCCCTGCAGTTCATTCATAAAATACTTCTTCACATCCTAGAAAATATTAAAACATTGAAAGGGGTGAGCTCAGATGCTCAGTAAGGATAACAATATTGCGGAAGCTTTCATAAATAAACATAAAAATTTAAGGCAATGTATAACTAAAACAAAGCCTTTTAAACTCGAACTTCAGCATAATATGGAAAAAATAAAATTAAATAATTCCATTTACTTACTCACATGGATATTATACTAGTCGAATAATCACATGCAATATCAATAACCACTTTCATAATGAGGGAATGTATAATGACGGACATTCTGAAACATTTTGTCAAGGCCTCGGCCAAGACATCTAAAATGATTAAGGCCTCGGCCAAAACCATAAATCAAATTGGGAAAGGGCCTAGGCCAATTCCACGTCTAGTTGTCTCATGAGACCTACCGATGCATCGAGGAGCTATAGCGGGCTCCACCCGTCACTTATTAAGTCCAATACATTCCTCATATGAATAGGTTTAAACATATCATAAACCATAACATAAACGTATCACATAAAACATGCATAAAGGAAACATAACATTTCCACATTTCAATCACAAGATATCAATACAACACATTGATATAATAAAAACTCTTTCAAAACCATTTTCAATACCAAAATAAAAGAAAGTTAAAACTTTGTATTTATTTTTCATTAAAAAAAATGATGGCTTGTAGAGGAAGCCGATACTCAAATAATGGTCACGGCGGCGGAGAATTCATTGTCGCCGCATAAGTACGGAAATAAAAACATTCCCTTTTTGTCGTTTATTAAATGCTTCGTATAAAAATATTCCTTTTGAATAAACGTAAAAGTCAAAGGGGTTTATACACTGTATAAAAGAATGTTGTGTATAAAACCAAGTATGCCTCAATGAAAGGAGATTGAGATGAAGTCCTTAAAAAGATCATTTTTAAAATAAAATAGATCTATTATGTGTATTCACTATAGGTACACATAAATAAAGTAAAAATACAAAATAGGACATAATAATATCATTAAATAATTTGAAAGTAGGAGATTAACCCAATGAATGGAAACTGGGTTAAGAAGTTCCCTTACCTTGCGTCCTGTCCGGACTCGACCGTTCTTTAACCTCCTGAATAATAAAATAGAGTTAATTACTATTTACATAAGAACCTTTTTCATGTTCATTATTTCTTTTATATCCCTTATTACCATGTTATGAACATTATGTAATTATTTAAGTTAATAACGGTCGTTTTGTCGATCTTTGGTACTTGAGTCAAAAATAAACTTTCTATAATTTCAAGTTGTTCATGTGGTGAAATATCCATTATATCCAGAATTATATTCATGATGTAGATATCATATATATGATATATATCCAGTATATACATTCATTCATAATGTCACGTAACATTTAGAGGTAAGAAATGAAATGTACAGTTCATGGAGACGGTAAGCCGTACGTACGCATGAACGCTACATTCAATTCAATTTGGTATTTAATGTAATGAAATCATAATTATATAAATTTATAATATAATTAAAGTATAATATAGTGTATAATACCATTTAATCCATCCTTTATACATCCCACATATGACATTAACGATTCAAATCACTTTGAGGGGGCGGTAGTCCGCACTTCAAAATGAAATTATCGCGTTTTACCCATAATGGAAATCCTAAAGTATGCCATAAATGAGAAATACAGAAGCATAAGTAAAACATAAACACATTATATATCATATATAAATATATTGACATCTTAATGGCCACCTTTGAAGGTGTTATATGAGTGTTGAACAATCATCGTTTCGTGAGGCCGAAATTCGCCATCCACAGAAACCGTATGTTCTTTAACCATTAGATGTAGGTGTGTGTAAGTGTAGCTCGAATCATTATTATAACAACATCCTAGTATATTTAGGATACTGGTTTTGTTACAAAATAAATTAATAACAAGAGTTTAGGGGGTTGGAGAAGAAAAATAAAACAAAACAGCATTAGAGAAGACATTACCTCAAAATCGGGTAACTCTTTTTGATTTGAGCCAAAGGCTTCCTTGGGAAGCGTTCTGCCCCAAGTGAGGCTTCTAGGAGTAAGGGAGGGGTGTTGGGAGAGTATTTGGGCAGATTTTGGCCGAGCCAAATGGCTTTATGGTGTGAATAAGGTGGGAGATGTGGGGGCCTTTTATAAGTGGAGAGGAGGGGCTCTTTTCGAAAGATTGAAATGTTACATTATTACACAATGCTTTTCGGATTCTAAAGGTCCCACACTTATATAATTCGTGGATAAGGTGATAAGGGTTCGAAATATACCCATCCAATAGTCTTTGGACAAGTGTAAGCCTTGGATGTTACATTATCTTTTTATTTTATTAAAAACGTTAAATAATGAGGTCATCGCTGCATCATAATTATGTCATAAATAATTTAATTTATTTAATGTCTAAAAATTATAAAAAAAATACTATGATGTATGAAATCTTTTTATATTTCTAATGAATATTTATAATCAAAATTTGGACTTGTGTAACCCCACTTAAAAACTGTTTTAGTAAAACAACTCATGTTTGTGTCAATTTAATTTTAACATTAAATAAATATATATTAATGTCATTTTCCAACCAAAGTGGCTCCATGGGGTCCCCAAGTTGACCCATGGGTTGTCTTGGTCGGCCATGACTCATCCAAGAGGAGTAGGACAAGTGTCAAGCTCATCTCATATTATTAAAACATTATTTTTACCTTAAACTACACTAATTACCTCTAATCGCGATTAAGAACTTAAAAGTTACTATTCACCAAAAAATTATTTTAATCAAATTGAACCACATTTCACTTCTTAATGAAAACCATTTATCTCGTATTTTTGAAAATCAAATCACAGAAGTGGTAATATTTCATTTTAACGAAAAATCAGTTTTTAACAACCACTTAGTGGTTTCACTATTCATCAAAAATTGAAGTTTTTCAGAATAAGGCCAAAATTTCACCCTAAGCTATAATTGATATTACGAATTCAAAAATGATGTATATTTTATAAAATTCCATACATATAAGTTGTATTAATTAATTTTATAATTAATTCCCGCTGTTACAACAAATAGCGTGTTTTTAAGAAACAATTTATATCAAAAGATTGGCAATTGTTTATGTCCAATTTTAATGTTAAATTAATTATAATGACCACCATTGGATAAAATGGTAAAAAATATATTCTAATTATACTTTAAAACCACTAAATATTATAATTTATCACTATAAATTATTTTGATTAAAAAAGTTGTTTTTAAGTATTTTTCACTATTCATAAAAATTTAGAAGTTCTCAGAAAAATACCAAAAATTCAACATCAGCTAATTTCAATATTCCGAATCAAAAAATGAAGTCCATTTTGAAATATAAAATTTCTATAATTTTAAAAAGTGTTTATTACTATTCATAACGGCTACTTGGATTAGTCGCGGTGTTTTAGAACACAAAGTTGCGTACAATGCAAGCTATTGCATTATTGAATGAGAAACATATCGTGGAAGCTCGGGGTGTTACATACTTGTACCACCTATAATCCAAAGAAAAAAAATAAATTCTCTAATCATTAACATTTCAAACTCACCTTTCATGAATTTTGTGAAATTTTTTCATTGTGCTTCATCTTATCCACCAAAGATTATATCATTAATATACGCCATCACCATCATCCTTTGATATCTCTCATTATTTACATAGAGACTTTAATCAACTCCATGATTCTGAAAACTATGTTTCTTCAAAAACTGATCAGGTCTTGAATACCATGCTCTTGGTGCCTACTTTAATCAATATAAGTCCTTCAATTAAAAAAATTCTCATATTCATGAATAAGAAAACCATGGTTGTTAAATGTACACTTATTTTCATATAACCCAATTAAGAATTTCAAAATTGATATCTATCTAGAAGACATTGAACTTCTGTTACACCGCTATGGTGAAGAATAGGTGAATGGTTTCCAGATTTGTAATAGGTAAAAATGTCTCATAAATATTGATTCCCTTTATCTGGGATTATCCCTACCATACTAGTTGTAATTTTTTGGAATTACCAAGACATTTTCATTTAGTTTACTCTTAAAGACCAATTGGGTCCTAAGAACATTATTATATATTATCCATGAAATGGCCCCCAAATTTTGGTTCTTTTAGATTTTTTTTAATATCTTCATTCATAGCCTGAATCCAATTTTCATCTCTATAATCTTCTTCATAACACTTTGGTTCTACCTATGATATGAAATGTTCTTGATGAAATTCCTTTATCCTCCTTGTCTATATTGGTGTTTTCTATTCGCTGATTATGTTCTACCTATAAATTTTAGCAGAAATTGTAGGGGTATATATCTATGTAGTCATACCCATTTAATTTTTTCTAAGGTTCTTGGTGTGTGGATGAGGTTCAGTAGAGTTACGGGGGTGTTTGGATGCTAAAATATTGAATCGAAGAGAGATTATGATGTAAGTATGGGTTTACGACATCAGCAAGGTTTACGGCATATGTGGGTTGTGAATTATGTTATATGGCCCATAGAATTTACATTATAAACTGGAATTTTATGATGTAAATCAATTATGAGTCAAAATGGTTGAGGTGATGCATTTTTTTAAACTAAAAATTTGATTCCTTTATAATGTAACTGAATTATTTATGCCATAAATGTCCCCTAGGATATGTGTTTATTAAGTAAAAAAAAATTTGGTCTTTCTCAAACCCTACCCTTTACTCTAAGTACTCAAGGAATCCAGTGATGGGTTTTCATGGAATTTCAGGATCCCTTTGAAGGATATTAAGATCGGATTTCTATATTTTATCAGTAGTGATCCACGGTATTTCCTACCTCTTCTGTTTTAGTTATTTCATGTGGTTCGTCTATTGTTTCTTTCTATATGATGGTGGTTTCCACTCCATGATCTAAAAAGGGTTCTTTTGTTGGCATGGTTGTGGTGCAGCATCCTTGTAGGGATGTAGTATTCTTGTGGGATAGGTTATCAGGATCTAAAATGTTGAATTGTTCTTGTATGAATAACGATGGTTCCTTTGATATAGGTTACTCGTAGATTCTATTTTATGTACATGAAATCGTAAAGTTATCATGGTTTATCCCTTTGGATAGAAATGAAATTAATCTAGCAAATATTTAATTGTGTTAATGAAGAATTGGTTTATGAATAAAGATCACATGTTGTTTCCATTATGTTGGGTTGCCTCTTGATTTTCTAAATAGTGTTTTATCTATTCTATGCATTTTTATCATGTTTTTATACTTTTTTCATCATTTTTAAATTTATAAAGATGATAAACAAAAAAATATGTAATTAATTTATTAATTAGAATAAGAATTAAATAAGAGTAATATTTTAAATCTATTGTTTCTTATAAGTTGATGTTAATTCAAATTGACGTAATGATCATGTTTAATAAAATATAATATTCCTTGTGTTAATGGAATTGGTAAGTAATGTGGAGAATGTTAATTCTAGTTCATGATTATACAAAAAATTCTTATTATATGAAAATGGAACTTATATATGTTTTTTGAAACATTAATTAATGCTAAGAGGATGTAAAACTTTTGATAGCTTTTTATAGCTAATGTATTAGGTTTCCCTAAGTTGGAACCTTTGAATAAAGGAATCAATTAATTCAATATAGAATAAAACTGTTTGTTTGTTAAATATAAATTTTTGGGGCTGAGAGTTATTATTTTTATATAAAGGTTGGATGCCTTATGTTGGGGGCGTGAGTACCTATTTATGTACAAAGGATAAATTCTTTGTTTTAGGGATTTGTTTCCCTATTGAATATGTTTGATCTTTCTTCCTTTTTATGTGATCTATAAATGATCCTTTTGATGTGATCCTGGGATGGCTAAGCCTAGTATGGACGATGTGATATTGGGTGTGGTGACCCGAATGATATGGAAACAGTTAATGCTTATGATATAGAGATGCATTGGGATATGCATGGGGGTGTTAGTGATAGCTTTGGAGATGATTGAACAGGTTGAAGATTGGATTGCCCATTCATGTGTTTAAGCTGGATGATTTCTTGAAATGAATCTATTTAATGGAAAATGACTAGGTTTCTTGTTTATCTGTATTTTTTCCACTACTTGTGGTAGTTGGATGTTATTTCTTTCATGTTTTCTCTTGATGGTAGTTTTGGATGTTTTCCTAGAGTACCTGGAATTATGAAAATTTTAATACTATTTAATAAATGTTTAACCCATTTTATTTTGTGTTGCCAGAATGAAAAATAGATAACATTGAGAAACCGTGGAGATGGTTTGGATTATTAATGGAGGGAATATAATTTACTATGATGATTAATGTAATGTAATATAGAATATTTTTTATGTTTAATTAATGGTTTGTGAATTTATTAATGAAGTAAAATGATAAAAATTAAATAATTAATTTAATTTAGCTCTTTAAAATTCTCTTTTGTTTATAGGATATCTAGTCTTAATATTGAAACTAGGTGTTTGAGTAACGTTAGCTACGGTTGATTCTAAGAAAAATTTCTATCCATATTGTGATCTTGAGCTATATTATATCCTAAATATTTTGTGATTTCATATGTTACCCCATCCATTTTTTTAGGGAAACTGACACCAAGAGGACTCTAGGAGGTTGTTTTCCATGAGATCCTAGTAGTATGATGGATGGATAACTACCCACTTTTTCCCTGATCTATTTTCTTATTAATTACATGTGTTGAAATTCAAGGAGGTTAGTTTCCCTATAAATATATCTGTATAGGTACATGATGGATTGGGTTTATTTCACACATATGTATCTTTGAATACATTTTACAAAGGATTGATATAGGTATTACTTTTATCGGTTATGATGGCTTGAGGTACCGTACTTGTTGCATGGGTTATGATGACTTGAGGTATAATACCTGAAGTATGAAACGAGTAATAAAAGATATAGTGGCTCCCAAAAACTACTCAGTTACTATAGAGATATTTGTTACGGGATGATGTGATGATGTGATGCATGAGGTTCATGTTGTGATACTTAGCTCAGGTGTCTGTGGGGTGGATTAATTTTGGAGAGAGATGGATCATGATGTGTGATGTTAGGGAAGAGGATAAAAAATAGTAGGCAAGTGGGTGTGGGGTACCCTTATTGTTTCATTACTATATTATATTCTCTCTTATGTAATAGATTTTGTGAGAGTTATTCATGGTGAGTATTAGACCATAGTATA
Organism: Viscum album; assembly: GCA_963277665.1. Classification (NCBI taxonomy): domain Eukaryota; kingdom Viridiplantae; phylum Streptophyta; class Magnoliopsida; order Santalales; family Viscaceae; genus Viscum; species Viscum album. The sequence continues at coordinate 1,489,837,991 of OY728129.1, forward strand.
CCTATTTTAGTGATGAGTTACTATCACTGTTGTTCACTATGATTTAACAATATTTCTTTATCTTTTGTACAAGAAGGTCTAGGGAGGATCCTACTGTGTATACTATAATTATTACCCAATATATATATAAATTTTTTTCAAGTTAGTGGGATAAGGCTGGATATCTTGAGGGATATTACTAGATCATGGTTTTATAGGAGCTATTTTGGATTTTTGGTCATTGTTGAGTTTACCTTTTTTACTTTCATTTTACTTTTTTTAGTGTTATACGATATTTCATGCATACTCTTGGTATTATTTTTAAATATCCGAGTTGTTGTTAATTATTTTATTTTTCTTATATTTATTACTTCTACATATTCTCTTAGAGGGTAATGAAACCAATAAGTATGCTTATTATACCCTCGATGCTAGTAGCCAACACATGTCCTACTTGAGGCAGGACTTGAGTAGTCATCATCTCCCTTCTCTCATTGCTAGCCTTGGAGGGGAACTCATTAGGGAAGGGAGTTATGATATAGTTGTATTGAAGGTCAAATTTGAGGGATATAAAGGAGTTTGGAGTTAGTCACGGGTGAGACAACATGGGATAGTAGGGAAAAATGTTAGCTATATTTAGTAACTAATATACAAATGGGAGACCAACTAAGAAATGAATATTTAAGGCCCCCTATGATCTAATAACTGGAATTTAAGCATATTGAGCCTATAAAATGAATTGATTCTAGATATAGGGTAGATAAATAGGAAAAATCATGCGTCATTATTTTTTACACCTATGTTTGAAATGGGTACACCATAGGATTCGTTAAAACATTAAACATGATAATTAAATAAAAAAATAATAAATGTTAAGTATTATGTATTTTATGTTTATGATCTCTAGACATTTTTTATTTTTGTATGAATGGCTCGAGTTTGATTTCACCATTAGGTTGAAATTGAATATTTTTATTAGGAATTAACAAAATATTGTCACAGAGTAGAGGTCGATGAAGAAGAGTTTTGGAGGAGGAAACTCTGAGAGTTTCAACACCAGATTCTATATAAGTATAAGGTATTTATTTAAGTTATAGTCACAAAAGACTGGTTATAGGAGGTTGAGATAAAATTTAGTTTTATATGTGATCATAAAGAGCACTTTTTTCATTGGATATGATAATTATTCATGGATCAGTGAGTAAATAATGGAATTAGTTCCTTAGGTATCATTATGAGTCAGCAGTCTCAAACGAGAAGTTAAAAACCCGTTCTGAGTAGAGTAGCTTTCTTCGATCATGAAGGTGTCTAGTTTCTAGGAGCTTCATACCCATCGATAGGGTAGTTTTAGTATGATGGAGTTCATGATATTCTTCAGGACCCTTCTTTGATATGCTTCAAACCTATTTCTAGATGAGGAGGCCAGGGTGAAGCATTTTGATGAGGCTTCACATCCAGAGATCCATCACTAGGTCACCCCATTTGTTTTTTCAAACTATCTCGATGTATTGGTGGGAGAATATGTTTTTGATAAGATATTGGACCAAACCAAATCATTATAAGAGGGAAGTTGTCATGATTTCTAATGAATAATAGATGTGGTATAAGGTTACCAGTTTCCTGAACACAATAGTTTTCAATCATCCAAGGGTAGGATACATCCCTCATCATCTCATTTCTATAGTCTTTACAGCTCCTAGGCACATGCCAAGGGATCAGGTTCATATTTTTCTGAGGAAGAAGGAATTAGTTGTGAGAGTTCCTAACATTTATGAGAATTCATCACACACCAAGTGTTCCACTTTAGATTCCTCCATTGAGGAAATTACATCAATGGAAACAATATCATAGTGTACCAATTTGGGATCTGTTGAGAGAAGATCGGGTAGGTAGAGGATATCCCTAAGATGATCCTTAACCTCAAAGATCATTTCACAACCAAGGATGTTGTTTTAGCAGGGTTAAAGAGGTCATGGATCAATTTATTGAAATCTTTATTCTTTATCGTTGTTGGCTTCGGGTGATCCAGATATCATTCCAGGTACTCTTTCCTTTTTTTCTACATTTGGTGCATGATTTGTTTGATTCAAGAGACTTTCACTCCTCTATATCACCTACCCTTATCCATGCTTTGGCACTTGAGTTAGAGACGCTTCTAGTTCCCCTGGAATTGACTATGCCAGTTAGAGGTTAATATTACTTTTTTGAAGTATGTAGATACTATGCACTATTTTTGGGGAAGCATCCCTCTTGGGGGGACTTCCTCTATTTAAGGATACAGTCATATGACATCATCCTCTACATAGATTGTCTATATTCAGTTCAAGATATTGTGTATTTTTTCATGATCCAGGTTGTATTCCATGATGTTGATGGATATTAGGCAATGTTCATTGGATAGAGAGACCCATATATGGGTCAAATGTGTATTCCTTCCTTGCCTTAATTAATGGAAGAGATTTTTTTGAGCTCTTCGGAGGTTCAATAGTCAATGTTTCTTAGGGATATAGAAGAGTACCCAGATATAATTACAGATGAGGTGGTATCATTACCCCATTAATGAGAGGCTTATTTTGTGATAGATCTACAACTATGAGTGCAACCTATCCTAATATCTCCATAGAGGATGGAGCCTTCTATGTTGTAAGATATACGAGTATAACTCGATGATCTTTTGCAGTGAGGTTTTGTTCATCCAAGTGTGTCACCTTAGGGTGCACAAGTTCTTTATCTGAAGAAGGATGATGGATGTTTTCATCTCTGTTTTGATTATCATCACATGAACTAGGTGATAGTGAATAACTGTTATCCTCTTAAAGAGATTGATTATTTATTTTATTAGCTAAAAAGAGGAATTTGGTTATAGAATATTTATGTGTTCTTAGTATATCATCAGATGCAGGTAGAGGAAGAGAATATTAAAAATACTGCTTCTTGTTGATGTCATGGTAATTATGAGTTTTTTGTGATTTTTTGGTTGTGATGAAGACTTTATCCTTGTTTGTTGGTTTAAGGAACATTTTGTTTAGTGAGATCTTAGATCAGTTCATGGTGGTGTTCATTGATGACATCCTTGTGTACTTCATATATGAGGAGGAGCATATAGAGCATCTACATACCATTTTGAGAGTACTTTTTAATGAAAATATATTTGGGATGTTTTTTAAGTGTGATTTTTTTATTCATTAAGTTTTTTTAGGGAATTTTATGTCTCAATAGGAAGTAGTTGTGGATTCTTTGAATATAGAGGCAGTTGTTTCTTGGGAGGGCCCCAAGATAGTGGCATAGGTACAGAGTTTCCTTGGTTTTACATGCTATTACAAGAGGTTCATAGATAATATCTCTCATGTTGTGACCCTTATGAGATACTTTTCTATAAAGGATCACATGTTCTAATGGAATGAATAGTTTCAAATAGCTTTTTTGTACCTAAAGGAGGAGTTAGTCAGTGCACAAGTCATTTATTTTCCAGAAGAAGGAGTTTAGTTTGATGTTTTATGTGACGCTTCACATATTGGGTTGTAGTGTGTTCTAATGTAAAAGAGATTAGTTGTTTTTTATGGGTTTTTGTAGTTACATCCCCATGATCTTAACTATTCCACCCTTGATTTATAGTTGGAAGCAGCGTTGACCGCCTTGTAGTTGTGGTGACATTACCTCATCAGTGAGCGTTTTTTTTTCAATATTAAGAGAATGAGGAATGTATTCTATTCATATGAATTAAACTTTCTCAAATTCTAGTTAATTTAATTCTTGTAGTATTACAACTTTGAGATTTTTATGATCTGGGAAAGAGAAATTTTTACAAATTCAGTAAGCATGAATTCACGTATTGATTCCATGCATGAGTCTGGATATTTATAAAGAGTGATCAAAGAAAACTCCATGATGTATCTTGATATTGGATAGGTTAGAGGTAGAGGTTGTCTTTTTTAGATGAAAGTGTAGTCATCTTCGGTGTTGTGTGTGGAGGAGTACCATCTTGGGGATTCTGAGGTGGAGGTATGGAGAGATCGAGGTTTTTTTGGTAATTCCCTTGATTTGTGGTGTGAGGATTAACATCATTGATTATTATTCTAGGGGAGGATTTTTATCCATTTTGGGATACGTGAGATAGTTCTTCGTGAGATCCATATCTCACCCTTGCTGGTATATATGAGCATTAAAAATATCAATCGAGCTTTAAGAGGTCAGTTTTGGTGGCATGGGTCGAAGCATGAAGTTTTTGAGTTTGTTTCTTGATGTCTGTTCTAATATAAGGTGAAGGCTAAGCACCACGTTTTGGGTGGTTTACTGTAGATATTATATGTTCCCCAATTTAAGTGAGAGGACATATTTATAGACTTAGTTTTCATTTTATCTCAATATAAGGGAGATTATGACGCTATATGGGTGATTGTGTATTGTATCATGATATCATCCATCTTTATAGTGATCAGAGAGTTTCTCTTGAGGGATTTTTTGTTGAGGCAATATCTAGAAGAGGTAAAGAGACTCCATGGAGTCCCAATGATGATCATATTTGATCGAGATCCTTATTTTACCTCTATTATGTTGATAGATATCAATATTTCTTTTGACTCTCATTTATTTTTTATCACTCCTTTCATCCATAAACATATGGTCAGACATATCAGACTATAAAGACTCTTGAATATATGTTTTGTTATTTCTTGATTAATTTTAGAGGTTCATGGATGATTTATCTTCGCTTGGTTGAGTTTTCTAACAAAAATATTTTTCACTCCACGATTGGTATGGAACCGTTTGAATATTTTTACATTCAACCTTTCTATTCTCCATTGTGTTGGACTAGGGTTTGGGAGATAGTAAGTCTTGGGTATGAAATGATACAAAATATGATAGAGATGGTTTAAGTGATTTATTAAAGGATGAAGGTAGAAATGGATCGTCAAAAATCATATCTCGATCATAGGATTTGACCTAGGTATTTTAAAGTTATAGAATATGTTTTTTGGAAGGTGACTCCTAATCATGGATATTGATGGTTTGGTTGTGGGAGTAATATTTCCCTGTGGTTTGTTGGGCCTTTCAAGGTTTTGGCTCACATTGGAGTCATAGCGTATCGAATAGAACTTCCCCACATACAACCTGATACATGACGTTATTAACATGTTGCATCTCCACTTTTACCATGATGATGACTCTCACATCATCGATTAGAGTGAGATTGATTTTTATGATGATGTGGCCTTAGAGAAGAGGGTTGTGGAAATCCAAGACCACCAGGAGAAGGTGTTTCATGGGAATTTTATTCCCTTGGTTTGTGTCTTATGGTTACATTGTTTCATGGAGGAGTGTACCTAGTAACTTGAGTCATAGATATGTTCTCAGTACCCTGAGATGTTTTTTGTTTATCTATTCTCTTGTTATAATTCTAGTTGTGGGTGTTGAATTATTTCTAGTTTATGATATGGTTTTCTATTTTTTCCTTTTTTTGGTAACAATTCTCTTTTTTGAGAGGTATCACCCTTAATAAATTATTTAGGAACTAGATTTTTATGTTGTTTAGTTTTCACTTGTTTCTCTAATGAGGTGGTTGAGCCCATGGGATGGTGAGGTCATTGAGAGGTATCCCACAGGTTGGTTGTTCAGACAACCAATTTTTATTTTCTCCCTAAGTTTGGCTTTGTATTCTCAATTATGAGAATTTTTTGAGAGTTATATTATGTCAGGTCCTAGATCCAAGTAGTCTAGCCCTTTTGGGTGTTTCTGAAGCTTGTAGTGCTCAAATGATGATTAGTGTAGGTATAATTGTATTTGGATACTAAAATCTGGAATCATGGAGAACATACGATGTAAGTCGGGGTTTACATTGTAATTGGGGTTTACGTCATCAATGGGTTGTGGCTTATGTTATAATGCTTATGTAATTTACATCATAAACTAGAATTTTACAACGTAAATAAATTATGTGTTGAAATGGTTGAGGTGATATATTTTTTAGAGAAACTTGAAATTCAACATATTTATGAGGTAAATGAATTATTTACACTGTAAATGTCCCCTTTTTGGTGGTTTTATATCATGAAGTTCCACTTGGATTCACTCAAACCCTGCCCTTACCTCCCAGTTCACCAGGGATCCAATGATGTGTTTTTAATCCCTTTCGGGAGCCCTTTGAAGGGGATAAATCCCAGCCTTCATTCTTTTATCCATGGTGATCCAAGGTATACTCTACCTCTTATCTAGTGGTCCTTTGATTTGTTTCCTCCCTTGTTTCATTCCATGAAATGGAAATTTTCTCTCTATGATCTAAAATAGGTTTAGTTATTATCATGGTTGTGGTGCAGAATCCTTCGAGGGTTGCAATCTTCTTATGGGAGAGGTGATCGATATCGGTAATATTGATCTATTCTCAATAAAAGAATGATTATGCCTTTAAGTTAGGGGATTCATTGATTCTCCTTTATTTATGTTCAATCTTAAAGTAAGAATTGTTTATCCATCTGTATGTTAATTAAATTAATCCAATAAATATTGAACTGTATTAATAAAGAATAGGTTTATGTGTAGGAATTGTATGTTGTTTCTTTTTACCATTATAGCGGGCTACCACTTGATTTTCTAGATATTTCATTATCTATTATATTCTTGTTTAGAATGTTGTTATTCTTGGTTTAGCATATTGAAAGTGATGAAAATGGTAAATAAAGTAAATCCATAATTAATTGATTAATTGGATTAAGAAATAAAGAAGATACATGTTTGTAATTATGTGTTTGTTGTGAGATGATGGTAATTTAAATTGATGTAAATTATATTTTTAATGAATATGATCTTTCATGTGTTAATGTAATTGATAAATAATTTGGATCATGTTAATTATATTTGATGGTAATAATAAAAAGGAATGTTAAATGAGAATGTTACTTCCCTATGTTTGTTGAAACAAGAATTAATGTTAAGATCATGTTGAAATTTTGATAGATTTTTATAGCTTATTCCTTAGGTTTCCCATAGTTGAAACCTATGAATAACATGATTTGTTAATTCAATATCTAATAAAAAATGATTTTTCATTAATGATAAATATTTGTGTCCAAGTGTGTATGTTTTCTTTTAAAGGATGGATGCCTTGTCTTGGGGGTTGTGAGTGCCTATTTGTGTGCAAATGCTGAATGAATTATTTTAGGTCTCAATTACCCTATTGAATATATTTTTTCTTTATGCCTTGTGATGTAATCTAGATACAATCCTTGGGATATTATCCCGCTATGCCTGATCCTCGAATGGATGATGTGATGTGGGGAAGGGAGACCTCTATGATAAAGAAACAGTTGATGGTTGTGATAGAGATATGCATCAGGGTATTCCATAGGTTGTCAAGTAAGACACTAAAGATGATGGAATGGGTTAAATATGGAATTACCCATTTATGTGTTAATGTTAGATGCTTTCTTGAAATTAATTTGTTTAATGGTTAACGGTTGTTTTTTTTAATATGCATTCTATTCTCTGTTACTTGAGGTAGCTAGATGTTCTTGGTTATATATTTTCTCTATATGGAAGCTTAGGATTTTTTCATAGAGTACCTAGAATAAGGAATGTTTAATAAATTTTAATAATAATTTAACCCATAGGGATGGTTGTTGAGGGAATAAAAAATAGTTGATATTGAGGAATATTAGACTTAGATTGGATTATTCTTGGAGGTCATGGACTTCACTCTGATGATTATTGTAATATAATTTTGAATAATATTAATGGTTAGTGAATTAATTTATGAAAGTAAATCAAAAAAAATGAAACATGTAATTTAATTTATCTCTTTAAATTTCTTGTGTTCTTATAAGATATCTAGTCTCAACAGAGGAAGTCAATAGTCTAAGTGACATTAGAAACAGGTGAGTATAAGACTAGGTTATGTCCATAGTGTGGGTGTGATCTATATTATATCTTGTATATTTTTTTGATTTCATACGCTAACCCACCCATGTATTTTAGGGTGACTGACAACCAATGGAATCTGGGATGGTTTTTTCACTAATATCCTAGTGGGAGGGTGGATAGATAAGTACCCCCTCTATCTTTTATCTCTTCTATTTATAGATACATGTTATTGTATGCACATTGGTTAATTTCCCTATTTGGATGTTTGTAGTGTTTTGTGATGGATTTTGGTTATTTCACACACATGTCTCTCTGAATATATTATCCATAAGATTATTATAGGTATGACATGTATGGGTTGTACTGATTTGAGGTACCATACTCAGTGTATGGGTTGTGGTGGCTTGAGGTATGACACCTGATGTATGATATGTGTCAAATGGGATGTGGTAGATCTCTCAAACTACATAGTTACTATATGGAGATGTTATATGGGATGATTTGATGAAGTGATACATGAGTTGAATGTTGTGATACTTAGCCTAGGAGTGTGTGGGATGGCATACTTTTGGAGAGATATTGCTCAGGATTTGCGACATTAGGGAAGAGTAGAAAACTAGTGGAGAAGTGAGAGTAGGTTATCCTTGATGTTTTATTACTATATTATATTATCTCTTTTAGGTGATATTTTGTGTTGGGTATCCATGGGGAAGATGGGGACATATTGTACATGTTTAGGTGATGAGTTAGTTTCACTATCGTTCACTTTTATTTAGAATTCATTCTTTATCATTACATGAGAGGATCAATGGGAAATTATACTGAGTATAATTTTATGCTAAAACAACGTATATATGAACTATTTTTAGTTTATCAGGATTGGGTTAGAGTTCGAGCTAGATATTAATGGATCATCGTTTTTAGGAATTATTTGGGATTTGTAGTCACTTCCCAGTTTACATTTTTTGGTAATTTTAGTTTTCTTATCAGTTATTTTAGTATTGTATTACATTACATGTATGAACTGGGGATTTTTTATATATATATGAGCAGGTTTTGATTAATGTATTTATCTTGTAATAATCTCTTCTCTGTTTATCTTATAGGGTAATGTCTCCCATATATATGCTTATTATACCCTCAGTGCTTGTCACCCACTCAGTATAACGACCTAAAATTTACATACATTGTTAATACTTCAAAATTTAAGCACACTTATTACAACATATGACAAAACCACAAAGGACCGTATAGGTATAGTGTCTTTAGAAACTGGGAAACATAAACAACTGGTTCAAAAATATTCTACAACGTCTCCCATTTATTTCATCATATCTAGGGTCCCTTTTAGCATATTCTACTTAATATCCATCTTCCTGACCTGGGGAAAAGAAAACATACAAAAAAGGGTGAGCTCACATGCTCAGCAAGGGAAAATAAAGGAAATAAAAATCATATCATATCTTTTTGAAAATCATAACCTGCAAAAGAGATCATAATATCTTAACATGGAATAAATCATAGAAGTGAAAATGAGATCCCCATAATCGTAACATAAAACTTGAAACTTTGTGGCATGCACACATAATCATGGAAAATCATTTCTTGTTAGTCATGACTCATTTTCAAGACTATCTTAGCGGACAAAGTCCATTTCTGAACCGAGTTCACTCCTCGTTTCAGTCCTGTATCACTGAACCGAAATAACCTTCCATTCCGGCCATGTCTATCTCATGAGATATAAATCTTTACCCAATGCATTGGAGGGAGATATAGGTCCCACCCATCTTATAATGAATCCTTTCTTATGTGTTCCACATAATCACAAATCATACATCATCGCATAACACATGTAACAAAAATGGGATTCTTGAAACATCATGACATCATAAAACCAATCATATAAGGTAAATGACTTCATAAAAATAATTCCCTCACAACATAATCAAATCAATGTAATAATAGGGATAAAAACAGAACCCTATATTATCTTAGATGGAAAATAATTTTGATAAAACATTTGAACTCCATTCTTGAGGAAAATATCTTTTCTACTTCAAAAACACTTTTCTTTTCTTAACATTTCATATAATTATAAACTAAAAGAAGTTGATTAAAAATAAACATGAAAACTTATAAAGGAAGATTCTTGGAAATAATGTTTTAAAAATCCATTCTTGCCGTATAAGTTAAAAAACATTCTTCTCGTACTTTTGTCGGAAAAGTCAAAAAGTACCTTGTACGAAAAATGACAAAAGATTCCTTTCATATCTTTTACTAAAAACTCACCAAAGGGTAAAATTGGATTTAAAAAATTTTAGGTGGATGGAAATAATATTACATATTGAGGAAACATGGATTTGGATGATAAAATATACCCCAGTAAATACCAAAGTATAAACAATCTCGGATAAAAAATGAGATTGTGATATTTCCCTTACCTTAGGTCCGACTTGCTTTGTAAGTGTCCGAACCTCCTGTATAATGATTTAAATAATGTTATTGACTTATTCCATAATCATACTTATTTTTATGATATCATATATGGTAATATTCTTAGCTTCTTAGTAGTAATATTTCATTTCTACTTGTTATTTGGGTGTTTATAACTTTTCGTTCTTATGCGTGTTTTGTCGAATAAATTCTTATTATTTTTCTTTAGGTTATAGATACCTCATTTCCAGAATGGTATTAGTGTAATATATATCATATTCATTCATTCAATTCATTTATATAATCATTATGAAATGAAGATCATGTAGAACGAGTCACATCACATCGTGGAGACGGTATTTCGTACGTACGCACGAGTGATGATATCGTTCCTATGATCATGGAATTGTATTGGAGTATATGTATACTATTTTAGAATTGAAATCACTTTATAATAGTCATATATAGTCATTATTTACACCATTATACCCATCCAAGTAAGGTGGTGGTGGAAAATAGATTACACCACGGCGTGGAGACGGTATTCCGTACGTACGCACGCGCGGTGATTTCTTTTTCCGTAGGATGGATAGATTGTGAAATAGGGTTGTTTCATACTTATAATAACATATCAGTATATGAGTGATACTAATGTTATTACTTCATAATGAAACAACTAAAGAAGAAGAAGTGGAATAAGAAATAAAGATGAAAGAATCAGTAACGGACATTACCTCTTCTTTGAAGTGCTTCTTTGAGACCTTCTTTTAGGGCACTAAAATTGGTCTTTGAAGAAGACAAGGACCTCTAGGATGTCTCTAGGGAAGTGGAGAGGAGAAAGTGGCAGGGGTTGGCCGAGCTTGAAGGCTCAATGTGGTGTGAGGAATAGAGGGAGGAGGTGCCCTATTATAAGGGAGGAGAGGGGCACCTTTGGAATAACCAAAAATATTATTTTATTATAAAGTCAAGTTCGGTTTTAAATAGCTCCAAATTGATTTATTTCAAGGCTAAGGTGGGTATGGGTCGAAATACTCTAATCCAATAGAATTTAGACAAGTTTAGGTTCCTATTTTGACCTTATCATTTAGATTTAACATTAAGTTAAATAATTTTACTTTTACTGTGTCTTCTTGTGTTCTTATACTATAAGGTTAATAAACTTACTATAAGCAGCCAAACGAACCCCAATTTGTTTATTATTAATATATATAACCTTATCTAAGTCATTTGGACGAACCTTAGATTTTTAGGAATAAAATAACAATTACTAATATAATATTTTTTTTAAAAACTATTTTATGTCAATTTTGACACTATTTAGTAATTTATTTTTGTGAAAATCATAACAGAATGATTAGTTCAAAAACAGTTAATTAAATAAATAATAACATGTCATATTAACCTAGAAAATTAGTGTAATTCATAAAACGTCTCAAATTAAATTTATGTTTGTGTTCATAACATCAATTATGTCAATATTTTATTAATATAATAATTACTGCATCATCATTCTGTCATAAATAAATTAAATTATTTAATGTCTAATAATTACAAATAAAATATCATTATGTAGGAAATATTTTTAGCTTTCTAATGAATATTTATAGTCGAATTTATCTTATGTATAACCCCATATTAAAAATGTTTTAGTTATTAAACTTTGATTTTAACTATTTTTACTATTCAGTAAATAAAATAATATTAAATGTCATAATCTAATCCAAGTGGACCTAAATGGTCATATTATATTCATAAGGTTGTTTTTGGTCGAATTACACTTATCCAATAGAATTAGGACATGTGTTAGGGTAATAGTAATATCATATTTACCCTTAGTTACCCTATTTACTATTAACCGCGGTAAAAAAAAGTAAAAAGTTACTATTCACCAAAAATTATTTTCATCTCATTGAACCACATTTTAGTCCTTGATATTAACCATGTCTCTCGGATTTTTGAAATTCCATTCACAGAAGCGGTAAAATTAAGTTTTATGAAAAAATTCAATTTTTTAACTACCACTTAGTGGTTTCACTATTCATCAAAAATTGAAAGTTTTCAGAAAAATACCAAAATTTCACCCTAGGCTAATTTAGATATTCCGAATCCAAAAATGAAGTCCATTTTGTAAAATAAAATTTATAAAATTTCAAAAAGTGGTTATTACTATTCATAACGGCTAGTTTTAAAAATATTTTAATAGCATATCGTTGTTTAGTGAAACTCGGTATTGCGTACGACGCAAGCTATCGAGGAAGGTCGCGATTTCGTGTAAAGCAAGCCAAGAAAGTGTTGTGTAGAAAAAGATTCCTTTGATGATTTATATAACATAAAAGTCTCGGGTGTTACATTCTACCCCCCCATAAAATAAATTTCGCCCTCGAAATTCGTCACTTTGTAACAAATAGATGAGGATACCTCTCCCTCATCATATCCTCAAGCTCCCATGTAGCTTCTTCTAATTAGTGGTTCCTCCATAAAACTTTCACCAATCGAGTGGTCTTGATTCGTAGGACTTTTTCGCTACGATCCAGAATCTCTATCGGTTGTTCTTCATAAGAAAGATCTTGCTCCAGCGGTACAACTTCTGAGCTGAGTACATGTGAAGGATCAGGTATGTACTTTCTCAGGAGAGATACATGGAACACATCGTGAACTTGAGAGAGATTCGGTGGAAGCGCCAATCGGTAAGCTACCTTCCCAACACAATCCAGTATTTCGAAAGGACCGATATATCTAGGGCTCAACTTCCCCTTCTTTCCAAATCTCATAACCCTCTTCTAGGGAGATATTCGTAAGAACACTTTATCACCCACTTCAAACTCTAGGTCTTTTCTTCGGTTGTCGGCATAACTTTTCTGTCGACTCTGAGCTGCTCTTATGTGTTGTTGAAGAGATCTGACCTTTTCTGCCATTTCATCAACGAGATCAGGTCCTAAGAGCTTTCTTTCCCCAACTTCATCCCAGCAAGTTGGAGTCCTGCATTTCTTTCCATAGAGAGCTTCATAAGGAGCCATCTGAATACTGGAGTGAAAGCTATTATTATAAGAAAATTCCACCAAAGGTAGGTGTTGATCCCAACCTCCTTTGAAATCCATAGAGCAAGCTCTCAACATATCTTCTAGGGTTTGAATTGTTCTCTCAGACTGACCGTCTGTTTGAGGATGATAAGCAGTGCTGAAACTCAACTCTGTATCCAGAGTATGCTGAAGACTTCGCCAGAACTTCGAGGTAAATCTCGGATCCTGATCAGATATAATAGAAAGTGGTACTCCATGCAATCTTACCACTTCATTTACATATATCCTTGCAAGCTGATCCAGAGAGAAATCCTCTCTAAAAGCAATGAAGTGTGCAGACTTTATAAGATGATCATCTATGACCTAGATAGCATTATTGCCTTTGGATTTTTTAGGAAGTCCTATGACAAAGTCCATAGTGATGTTTTCCCATTTCCATTCGGGTATGGGTAATGGTTGTAACATCCCCTTAGACTTATGTCTCTCAGCTTTAACTTGTTGACAAACCAAGCATCAAGAGACATATTCAGCAACATCTCTTTTCATGCCATCCCACCAGAAGTACTCTTTCAGGTCCCTATACATCTTCATGCTTCCAGGATGAATAGAGAATGAAGAACTATGAGCCTTATCCAGCAGCTCCTTCTTTAATTCGGGGATGGGAGGAACACAAACCCGATTCCTGAACTTTATTATCCCATCACAATCAAGGTTGAACTCAGGAACATTTATCACCTTCTTTTGTAACTCAACATCTTCTTTCTGTGCCTCTTTAATCTTCACATGTATAGATTGTTGAACATTCATTTGAGAAAGATAAGATTTTTCCCCTTCCATTATAATTCCAAGATCCATCCTTTGTAAATCCATAAATATTGGATCTTTTGTGATCCTCATCATGGATAAACTAGCACGGTCTTGTCGACTTAATGCATCTTCCACCTTGTTTGCTTTCCCAGGGTGGTAATGGATTGAGAAGTCATAATCCTTAATCAGCTCCAACCATCTTCTTTGACGCATATTCAGCTCATTTTGTGTGAAAATATACTTTAAACTTTTATGATCAGTATAAATATCACACCTTTCACCATAAAGGTAATGCCTCCAAATATTTAATGCAAAGATTACTGCAGCTAACTCCAAATGATGAGTTGGGTAATTTTTCTCATGTATTTTCAACTGTCGTGAGGCATAAGCTATCACCATACCATTTTGCATAAGAACACACCCCAATCCCTTCTTGGATGCATCACTGTAGATCACAAACCTTTCTCCACTACAAGGAATTGTGAGCACAGGTGCACTGGATAACCTTCTTTTCAACTCCTTGAAATTATCTTCACATTCCTCTGTCCAAACATACTTAACTCCTTTCCGAGTCAACTTGGTGAGTGGATTAGATAATCGTGAAACATCTTTCACAAAACTTCGATAATATCCAGCCAAACCAAGAAAACCTCGGATCTCAGTTACTGTTGTTGGTCTCGACCATCTTTCGATAACCTCTGTTTTTGCTGGATCCACAGATATCCCCTCTTTTGAGATTATGTGACCCAAAAATGAAACTTTTTGAAGCCAAAATTCACACTTGGTAAATTTGGCATAAAGCTTCTCCTTTCTCAGGGTCTTCAATATAATTCTCAAGTGATCTTCATTCTCTTCCTTTCTCTTTGAATACACAAGAATATCGTCTATAAAGACTACCAAAAATTGATCAAAATAGTCTCTAAAGACTCTATTCATTATATCCAAGAAGATAGCAGGGGCATTAGTAAGACCAAATGGCATCACTATAAATTCATAGTTTCCATACCTTGTACGAAAAGCCGTCTTTGGTATATCCTCCCTTTTTACCCTTAATTGATGACACCCTGAATGAAGATCAATCTTGGAAAAGTATTGAGCTCTGCGTAGTTGGTCAAATAAGTCATCAATGCGTGGGAGAGGATATTTGATCTTGATAGTGATCGTGTTAAGTTCTCGATAATCAATGCAGAGTCTCATTGATCCATCTTTCTTCTTAACAAATAGAACAGGTGCTCCCCAAGGTGACACACTAGGGCGTATGAATCCCTTATCAAGATTCTCTTGGAGTTGCTTCTTCAATTCCTGCAACTCAATTGGGGCCATTCTATAAGGTGTCTTTTAAATAGGCAAAGTACCCGGTACGAGTTCTATTGAGAACTCAACTTCACAATTTGGTGGAAGTCATGGTAATTCCTCCAGAAAGACATCATCAAACTCCCGTACAATGGGCATATTCTTAATCGTGAGTTTCTCACCAACCATTTGAGATAAATAACCTTCATTTAGTGGAATCAATACCCATAAAATGGAAGAAATTTCCACTAGAAGGTTATGTTCATCCTTGCATTGATAGACGATCATAGATTGACCTGGAATATGAAATGTGACTTCCCTTCTTTGGCAATTGATATGAGCTCCATATAAAGAAAGCCAATCCATGCCAAGAATCACATCAAATTCCACTATAGGAAGGATCAAAAGATTTGCAGGAAGCACTTTCCCACAAACTTCGATCGGAGAAGAATTATAAACTTTTGATGTGACCGTTGTATCATAAGGTTTTGTCATAGCTAACTCAACATCTAATTGTTGAGGTAATACGGTGATACCCTTAGAAAAATCTTCAGAAATAAAAGAGTGGGTGGATCCAGAATCAAAAAAAAAACATTTACTACTTTAGAGTGGATGGTAAGTGTACCTTTCACAACATCGTTATCGTACTCCACATCGCTGATAGAAATTGCATGTTACTTTCCTTTGTCTTTAGCCTTAAGAGTTTTTTGACGTTGACCATCATCATCAACCCTTGTATTAGGGCATTTATTATCATAATGCCCCATCTCCTTGCACTTGAAACATTGAAGTGTAGTTGGTTCATTCTGTGTATCCCTTCCTTTGTTTGCATCATTAGACATCTTCTTGCCATCATCGCGGCATTCAAATGCCTGATGACCTTCCTTTACACATTTGAAACATTTAATTGTCCCTTTATTACAACTCCCTCCATGTTTCTTTCCACACTTTGAGCATAAGTGAAAGCTCATCTTCTTTTCAGTGTGCTCTTTAGATTTTCCTTTTAATTCCATTTTCCTCTTCTTGTCAAACCCATATGACTGATGGGTTACTCCAATCTCCATCTCGACTTTGAGATCACATCGAACGATTTCCTCGTAGCTATTGAAGTCCCTTATGGATAACGCCCTTCGAAGACTTGGTTTTAAGCCACTAAAGAATCGATTGATCTTACTCTCAGGTTGGACAATAATACCAGAAGTGTACCTTGCAATTCTTGTAAAATTTGCTTCATAGGTACCAACAGATTCATCATCCCTTTACTTCAGTTCAAGAAACTCTTTCTCCATCTTTGTTCGGAGAATACGAGGGAAGTACTTATTGAAAAATATGTTCTTGAACTCGTCCCATTCTATGGACTCAATTTCATCCCTTTTCCTCGTATTCTTAATAAGATTCCACCATTGATCAGCATATCCTTCCAAACGATACACTGCTAGGATGACTTTATCATGTTCGGAACATTGAAGAACTGAAAATATCTTTTTAGTAGTACTAATCCATTGTTCAGCAACTAATGGATCAGTAGACCCGCTGAAAGAAGGTGGACGCTGCCTCATGAAGGATTCAACAGATTGTTGCTCCTTTGCTCGTCTGAAAGTCCTGCATGATTCATAGCTTGACAAAGTTGTGTGAGCATGGCTACAAGATTTTGCATTCTAGCTCCCATATCATTTGGTTGCTCAGGGGGACAATCATTTCATTGCCCATCGCATTCCGCATTAACACGGTTCCTTCGGGTTCCTGCCATTGACTAAAACCAAGAAGAATAGTGTGAGGAACACTAATTATAATAGGAAAACCACATAATCAAGAATAAAATTTCCCACTTAAGTTCTTATCCTAGGTTATTCATGGCCATTTCTAAAACACTAAGATTGTGTTCTATGCTTAGACTTATCCTTAGGGTTCTTACTAAGGCTTTCACATCCTAGTTTCCAAAGGTTGACTATACCTTTCCTCTGATACCAACTATAACGACCCAAACATTACATAAATTGTTAATACTTCAAAATTGAAGCACATTTATTACAACATATGAAAAAACCACAAAGGACCGTATAGGTATAGTGTCTTTAGAAACTGGGAAACATAAACAACTGGTTCATAATTCTTCTACAGTGTCTCCCATTTATTTCACCATATCTAGGGTCCCTTTTAGCATATTCTACTTAATATACATCTTCTTGACCTGGGGAAAAGAAAACATACAAAAACGGGTGAGCTCAAATGCTCAGCAAGGGAAAATAATGGAAATAAAAATCATATCATATCTTTTTGAAAATCATAACTTGCAAAAGGGATCATAATATCTTAACATGGAATAAATCATAGAAGTGAAAATGAGATCCCCATAATCATAACATAAAACTTGAAACTTTTTGGCATGCACACATAATCATGGAAAATCATTTCTTGTTAGTCATGACTCATTTCCATGACTATCTTAGCGGACAAAGTCCATTTCTGAACCGAGTTCACACCTCGTTTCAGTCCTGTATCACTGAACCGAAATAACCTTTCGTTCCAGCCATGTCTATATCATGAGATATAAATATTTACCCAATGCATTGGAGGGATATATAGGTCCCACCCATCTTATAATTAATCCTTTCTTATGTGTGCCACATAATCATAAATCATACATCATCGCATAACACATGTAACAAAAATGGGATTCTTGAAACATCATGACATCATAAAACAAATCATATAAGGTAAATGACTTCATAAAAATAATTCCCTCACAACATAATCAAATCAATGTAATAATAGGGATAAAAACAGAACCCTATATTATCTTAGATGGAAAATAATTTTGATAAAACATTTGAACTCCATTCTTGAGGAAAATATCCTTTCTACTTCAAAAACACTTTTCTTTTCTTAACATGTCATAAAATTATAAACTAAAAGAAGTTGATTAAAAATAAACATTAAAACTTATAAAGGAATATTCATGGAAATAATGTTTTAAAAATCCATTCTTTCCATATAAGTTAAAAAAAACATTCTTCTCGTACTTTTGTCGGAAAAGTCCAAAAGTGCCTCGTACGAAAAATGACAAAAGATTCCTTTCATATCTTTTACTAAAAACTCACCAGAGGGTAAAATTGGATTTAAACAATTGTAGGTGGATGGAAATAATATTACATATTTAGGAAACATGGATGTGGATGATAAATTACACCCCAGTAAATACCAAAGTATAAACAATCTCGGATAAAAAATGAGATTGTGATATTTCCCTTACCTTAGGTCCGACTTGCTTTGTAAGTGTCCGAACCTCCTGTATAATGATTTAAATAATGTTATTGACTTATTCCAGAATCATACTTATTTTTATGATATCATATATGGTCATATTCTTATCTTCTTAGTAGTAATATTTCATTTCTACTTGTTATTTGTGTGTTTATAACTTTTCGTTCTTATGCGTGTTTTGTCGAATAAATTCTTATTATTTTTCTTTAGGTTATAGATACATAATTTCCATAATGGTATTAGTGTAATATATATCATATTCATTCATTAAATTTATTTATATAATCATTATGAAATGAAGATCATGTAGAACGAGTCGCATCACATCGTGGAGACGGTATTCCGTACGTACGCACGAGTGATGATATCGTTCCTATGATCGTGGAATTGTATTGGAGTATATGTATACTATTTTAGAATCAAAATAACTTTATAATAGTCATATATAGTCATTATTTAAACATTTATACCCATCCAAGTAAGGTGGTTGTGGAAAATAGATTACACCATAGCGTGGAGACGGTATTCCGTACGTACGCACGCGCGGTGATTTCTTTTTCCATAGGATGGATAGATGGTGAAATATGGTTGTTTAATACTTATAATAACATATCAGTATATGAGTGATACTAATGTTATTACTTCATAATAAAACAACTAAATAAGAAGAAGTGTAATAGGAAATAAAGATGAAAGAATCGGTAATGGACATTACCTCTTCTTTGAAGTGCTTCTTTGAGACCTTTTTTAAGGGCACTAAAATTGGTCTTTGAAGAAGACAAGGACCTCTAGGATGTCTCTAGGAAAGTGGAGAGGATAAAGTGGCAGGGTTTGGCCGAGCCTGAAGGCTCAATGTGGTGTGAGGAAGAGAGGGAGGAGGTGCCCTTTTATAAGGGAGGAGAGGGGCACCTTTGGAATAACTAAAAATATTATTTTATTATAAAGTCATGTTCGGTTTTAAATAGCTCCAAATTGATTTATTTCGAGGATAAGGTGGGGATGGGTCAAAATCCTCTCATCCAATATAATTTAGACAAGTTTAGGTTCCTATTTTAACCATATCATTTAGATTTAACATTAAGTTAAATAATATTACTTTTACCATGTCTTCTTGTGTTCTTATACTATAAGGTTAATAAACTTACTATAAGCAGCCAAACGAACCCCAATTTGTTTTTTATTAATATATATAACCTTATCTAAGTCATTTGGCCGAACCTTATATTTTTAGGAATAAAATAACAATTACTAATATAATATTTTTTTTAAAAACTATTTTATGTCAATTTTGATACTATTTAGTAATTTATTTTTGTGAAAATCATAACAGAATTATTAGTTCAAAAAAAGTTAATTAAATCAATAATAACATGTCATATTAACCTATAAAATTAGTGGAATTCATAAAAAGTCTCAAATTACATTTATTTTGGTGTTCATAACATCAATTATGTCAATATTTTATTAATAAAATAATTACTGCATCATCATTGTGTCATAACTAAATTAAATTATTTATTTTCTAAAAATTACAAATAAAATATCATTATGTAGGAAATAATTTTATCTTTCTAAGGAATATTTATAGTCGAATTTATCTTATTTATAACCCCATATTAAAAATGTTTTAGTTATTAAACTTTGATTTTAACTATTTTAACTATTCATTAAATAAAATAATATTAAATGTCATAATCTAATCCAAGTGGACCTAAATGGTCATATTATATTCATAAGGTTGTTTTTGGTCGAATTACACTTATCCAATAGAATTAGAACATGTGTTAGGGTAATAGTAATATCATATTTACCCTTAGTTACCCTATTTACTATTAACCGCGGTAAAAAAAAGTAAAAAGTTACTATTCACTAAAAATTATTTTCATCTCATTGAACCACATTTTAGTCCTTGATATTAACTGTGTCTCTCGGATTTTCGAAATTCCATTCACAGAAGCGGTAAAATTAAGTTTTATGAAAAAAATCAGTTTTTTAACTACCACTTAGTGGTTTCACAATTCATCAAAAATTGAAAGTTTTCAGAAAAATAACAAAATTTCACCCTAGGCTAATTTCGATATTCCGAATCCAAAAATGAAGTCCATTTTGAAAAATAAAATTTATAAAATTTCAAAAAGTGGTTATTACTATTCATAACGGCTAGTTTTAAAAATATTTTAATAGCATATCGTTGTTTAGTGAAACTCGGTATTGCGTACGACGCAAGCTATCGAGGAAGGTCACGATTTCGTGTAAAGCAAGCCAAGCAAGTGTTGTGTAGAAAAAGATTCCTTTGATGATTTATATAACATAAAAGTCTCGGGTGTTACACTCAGGGCCTATTGGAAGTAGGAATTGGGTAGTCATATCACCCTTCTATCATTATTGACCCAAGAGGGATGAGTTTATCATTTCATCATCACTATCATCCAAAAACTATTCATAGATTTTCTAAAGATTATACTCATTTTATACCACAGTAACATCACTACTCTATACGATTTTTCTCGGACACTTATTAAAGAATTTATATGACTTTATTTTTCTTGACTATCCAAGAAATATCCCTTCATAACTATGGGATTTAAACTTATTTTCTTTGTCCTTATTGAGAATCAAACACATACTTCTGAAGAGTATAAAGTAATTAAATGTTAGTTTCACTCCATACCACAACATGTAAGGAGTCCTTTCTTCCTTTTGACACAATAAGGATCTATTAGAAATCGATACAGACATCAAATCTACTTCTTTAAAAAAATCTCTAGAAGGTCTTTCCCAATGAGCACCATTTTGTACATGTTGTTGATAATCAGTTGTCTTATCTCAACCACTCCATTATTATGAGGATTTATTACAACTGAAACGTGATTACTTTTCCTATGTTTATTAATATAATCCTCCACTTGGATATTTTTTGAACTCTATTCCATTATTCCTTTAAAACTTTTGTATTTTTTAACCCAGCATATTTTTAAACTCTATCTGATAATGCCTTATACAACTAACACCTTGGTATTGTTGATGATAATTGAAACCCATTATATCCAATAGAAATCATCAATGTAGATTACATATTATATCTTCCCATAAATATATTTTGATGAAATAGTTCAAGAACATCAATAAGCACTAGTTCAATAACTCCTTTTAATCATTCCTCTTTAGCCTTATACATATTTCGAGTGATTATCCCTTGTTGTAAAGAATAAAATGTATGATTAAGATCATGTGATAACCTAGTTGGCCTTGAGAAGCATCAAATTTCACCAGATCTTCCAAGGAATGTTGGATCACATGAACAAGACATTTATTCCAGAATCTATTTTCTTCTTCCTTAAACAGAATGAACATATATTCTTCTCTACTCACAAGGTATAGATTCCCCTTTGTGAGCTTTACCATTAAAAAAACTACTCCATAATTTCCCATGATGATTCCCAAATTCTTAGTAAAGCCCACAGTATTCTCCAAGTTACATAATTAACTAACACTTAACTAATTGTGACTAATACCCTCAGAACCCAAGACATCATCACATCTCATATCTTTTCCCCTAAACATGGATTTTTTTGAACTAATAATCTTTATGCCTTCATCATTAACAAATATGACAATTCCTTCTTTTTCATACTTTATGTATGTCACTATATCCTTATTTCATATCATATGGGAGGTGAATCAACTATCAATGATCTATATTCCATTTTGATCTGATTCTTTGAAGGAAATCACTACAACCACTACCTACTCAACTCTTTTCTTTTTGATCGACGTATTAGGATTCATACTTTAATTCAGAATATATTATTTACCTTCTTCAGAGTATGATTGGGTAAAATTATTTTAAAGATCTACAAATCAATTATACATTTTCACTCACTCAAATTTTTCTTAAGTTGCCTCTTACTTCTATTTTGGGTTTGTTTTACAAACATCCTCTTCATTGTTGATGAACAATATATGACCATGTTCCCAATTCCACAACACCAAAAATAGTTACCATCAAATACATTCCTAGAATATTTAATTCTATTTAGTTTCTTTTTTTCTCTTTATCTCATCAATTCCTTTTGTCCATGGAACATAAATTTTGAGAGTGTCATTTCTTTCCAAAATAATAACACCTAATATGAGGTTTATTTCTTTTGTTTCATTATTACATTACTAATTTTCCCTTGAGTTATTTGAATATAATAATTTTGATTCATAATTAAATTGATCTTCAAACTTGGAGTGGTTTCTTGTGGTCTAACATAAATCATTATTACTTTATATTTATAGTTACATACCATAAAATTTATGTTGTTCTGATGTTTCATTTTCTTCTCTTGAAATTTATTTGACTATTTTTCTAGACCTATATACTCTAATTTCCCTTTTTATAACTTCAGTGTAACATTATTTCCTAATATAATATTGGTAATCAGTATTTTCTCATAATCTTTTATCTTTATTCATAGGCTAATAACATCATCCTTAAGTTCATTGATATAGTTTACGTGATCTTTTACTATGTTAGTTAATGTATTTGTAAACCCGGTATGTTCTTCTTCCATTGTCTTGTAATCAATGACTTTATCTGAGTTTTAATGCTAGTCAGATTTGAGAATTTCAATTTCATCCTTCAACTCATAGTTTTCTCCTTTCAACTACTACATATAGAGTTTGTCATCATGAACCCCTATATTTTCTTTCTTTGTTTTTGATCTCTAAATATCTCTCTCCTCAAGATCATCTTCTAATTCAAGCAAGAGTTTAACTTTTCCATTGATTTCCACTTCATTATTATTTATTTCTCCCATGTCTCAGAATTATCCACAACATCCACTATAGTATTTTCTCCATGATCATTTCATTATTCCATCTCTTCTACCTATGATTCTTTTGAATGGTCAATTTATTCTAAAAGAAAATATTTATTTCTAAATAATTTTTTCTTAGTGTTTTAATTTCCCCTCACACTAACTGAAGATTTATTCTTAGGAGTTTAAACATCATCCTTATCATCATCTTGAAACTTCTTTGGACGCTTTTCTATTAGATGTCCAATATTTTGACATCGAATGTATGTGATTGGCTGTTTACCTTGATCATTCCTTCTCCTCTTTGAAATTTTTATTAAATAAATGACATTACCTAATCCACATCATATTCTTCCAAAACATATTCAATAATGAGATTATTCATGACCTTGAATGATACCTCTTTGGATTTCCCTTTTCCCACAGACTCATTATCATCACTTATCATCTCATATGCAATAATAGCATTATGAAATTTATCTAATGATTTCTCATATGGATCTTTATCTTCCAGTTCATAGACTTTTTGGATTTAACTAAGGTGAAATTATTCTCATTATACTATTAATGAACTTTAAATCTTCAATAATTTCTCTGAAACCACACATGTCTTCTACGACATTATTCACCTAGACAAAGAATTCATCTGTATAATCATTAGGGAGTATTCTTGAGTCCTCATAATTGTTCCAAATAACCTATAATTTAGTTTCTCTAGCTATTGAATTATCCTCATAGATATTTACCTTTTTTCCCATATGGAATGTTTTGACTTACATGACATCACCTTATTATAGATTTAGTTAGATAAGTCACCTCATAAGAAATTGATTCCTTTTGCATAAACATAAAATTATCTAAGATATTATTCTAATAAAACTCCACTATCCATAATAGAATAAATATTATGCATCACAGATGTGAATAAGTCCATTACTAATGATCAAAAGTAGTACCGAATCCAATTATTCCATATTTGAAAATTATTTATATTAAATATTGGGATCTCTTTGTGATTAACAATATCCATTTCATCTACTAAGAGATAAATTCATACTTTAATGTAACGACCCGACCCCAGTTACCCAGAGTCGGTGCATTATTACATAACATTGGCATGATCACAAGAAAGATCAAATCTCAAAAGACCAATTAGTTTAGTAGCCTGGGAAACACTAGATATATTCATAAGTCTTACATTACATCATAAAAATGAAAACTACAACAACATAGTCTCCATATTCCACACTCATATCCCCACATACTATCCCTACAGGTCATTCATAAAATACTTTTCACCTCTAGGGAAAAATAAAACATAGAATGGGGTGAGCATAGATGCCTAGTAAGGATAACAATATAGAGGAAACTTTTAGAAATAAGTATAAAAATTTAAGGCAATGTATAACTAAAACAAAAGCCTTTTAAACATGAACATCAGCATAATATGGAAAAGATAAAATGAAATAATTCCATTTACTTATTCACATTGATATTCTACTAATCGAATAATCACATGAAATATCAATAACCACTTTCATAATGATGGAATGCATAATGCCAGAGTATTATAACCATGTATCCAAGGCCTCGTGCCAAGACTACAAAAAATATTTTGTCAATGCCTCGTTCCAAGTCACTAGTTTGTATCACGAGACCTACTGATGCATCGAGGAGCTATAGCGGGCTCCACCCGTCACTTACTAAGTCCAATGCATTCCTCATATGAACATGTTTAAACATAACATAAACATTCATATTAAAACTAGCATACAAAATTTCAATACTTTATCCATAAACCATGAATGGTATAAAAATAACACATCTACATTAAAAAATATCACAAAACCTTCGATACTATATTGATGTTTTGTATCATAATAAATCAACCTCAATCAAAAAATAATATCCAGTAAAGGATGCTGACATAGTTGAAAATGATGAGTAAAACTTTTTGAGAGAAATAACCTTTTTATAAAATCATTTAAAAGTCTCACATTTATAAAGAATGTAATTTAAAAGAGATTTTTGAATCAAATTGTTCCATACCACTTTGAAACTTTTGAATGGAATTATCATTTCAAAACATTCATGCCCATATAAATAAATCCTTAAAATAAAATTTGAAAACATAGACATTAATTAAAAATACTTAGAAAGGTAAATATTTGAAACATTTAAAATTCTGATCTTGATAAAGAGTACCTTTCAAAAATCCTTAAAATCTTCATTTTGAAATCATTTTTATGAAAAATGGACATGGATGATAAAAATATCCCAGAAAATACTTACACATTAAAAATCTCGGATAATAATGAGATTGAGGAATTAACCCTTACCACTTTGGTAACTTAAAAAACATACAACCCATGAAAGAGGTATCATACAATGAATATGTAAATACACATAAAATTAAGGTTTATTACACAAATAATACAATTATGGGCAGTACATACTCCACACAAAAGGTAATAGTGGCAATATGGCATGAATCTCACTGGAATAAGGAGTGAGATGAAAACCCCTTACCTTATACTTTTCCTTAGTCGATGGTACGTTAACCTCCTATATGTTAGTTAAAACATTTTTATTAAATTATAAAATAATCATATACATTAATATGATATCATATATGATCTTTTAAAGTATATTTATTAATAATATCTTAGTATTATTATCGTTTCAGGTGTTCACAGATTTGTTTTCCTTTATATTCTTTGTTATGTGAGCCATATTTGTTATGGATGGGATTTATATTATTAATATCCAGAATAATATCAAGTCCTTAAACATTATTTTTAATCATCAATAGAGAATTAGACTTGAATGGATACGATGGGGAATGAATCTCATCACGTTCGTGGAGACGGTAGTCCGTACGCACGCACGAGCGACAATTTCATTCTTTTGATATTAAAATAATATATAATTGGATGTTATAACATATATACAAAATCATTATCATGTTATATTTATTATGTAAATTAATTATACATCATTATTATACCCATCTAAATAATAATATATTGAATATCAATTACACCTCGACGTGGAGACGGTAGGTCGTACGTACGCACGTATGGTGACATATCATTCAAGGGATGGATAGAATAATGGATTTGTTTGTTCCATATTTATAATAACATCACATTATATAGAAGGTACTGGATTTATTATTTTAGAATTGAAATAACAAAGAAAGAAGAAGTTGAAGAAGAAAGGAACTTGAAAGAGGATGGTGAAATTATTACATCTTCATCGGGTTCTTCCTTTTGATTTGATCAAAAGAGCTGCTTAGAATGGCTTTTGGATCAAAATTAGGCCTCTAGGATGAAGTGAGGTAAGTTTAGAGAGAATTTGGGAAGGTTTTGGATGAACAAAAAGGCTTTGAAGGTGTGAAGAATTGGTTAGCATTTGTGTCCTTTTATAAGGGGGAGGAGGGGCTCTTTAGGAAAAACTTAAAGTATTAATTTATAATAAATTCATATTCGGTTTCTAATGGATAAAAAGTGGATTCCTCAAAGTATAAGGTAGATATGGGTCTAAATACTCTCAACCAATAGATTTTAGACAAGTTTAGGTTACCATTTTAACCGTATCTTTTAGATTTAACTTTTAGATAAATAGTTTAACATTTATCATGTCTTCTTGTATTCTTACTCTATATGGTTAATCAAATTACTATAAACATCCAAAAAAAACCTCAAGTGGATCATTAATTACATATAAAATAATATTTAATCCTTTTGGCCGATTCTTAAATTTTTAGGAAAATTATATCAACCAATAATATAGTATTTGTTTTAAATATTAATTTATGTCAATTTTGGCACTATTTGGTATTTTGTTTTTGTGAAAGTCATCACAACTTGGTTACTTATAACACGATACATTTAATCATCCCTAACATGTCATAGTCACCAATAAAATTCATGGATGTCATAAAAACATTGAAATTATATTTATTTTAATATTTATAATACCATTTATTTGATTCCTTCATGAAAAACGTAATTACTACATCATCATAGTGTCATGAATAAATATATTTAGTTAATGTATAAAAATTATAAATAAAATAACATGATGTAGGAAATCATTTTATATTTCTAATGAATATTTAAAATCGAATTTATCTTATGTATAACACTATATTAAAAATGTTTTAGTAATTAAAATGTTATTTTAACTCTTTTAACTCTTCTTTGAATTAAATAATAATAAATGTCCTAATCTAATCAAAGTGATCCTAAATGATAATATTTTATTCCTAAGGATGTTTTTGGTCTAGACACACTTTTCCAATAGAATTAGGACATGTGTTAGGGTAATATTAATATCATTTTTACCCTTAATTACCAGATTTACTTTTAACCGTGGTAAATAAAAGTAAAAAGATACTATTCATAAAAAATTATTTTCATCTCATTGAATGAAATTTTACTTACTGATATCATCCGTGTTTCTCAGATTTATGAAATTCTACTCACATAAGCGGTAAAATTAAGTTTTATGTGAATTTTCAAATTCTCCTAGGAGATAGGTAAAAGATGCTGAAAAGTTCAATAAAATTTTTATATATCAAAAATTAATATAAATTGACTCCAATGAATTACATTGAACTTATATAGGTATTATGTATCTATTTTGACCTAAAATAAATTTATAAAAATAAATAATTATTTATATAAAAAGACGGTTTTTAACCAACAACTCAGTGTTTTTCACTATTCATTAAAAATTGAAAGTTTTCAGAAAATTACCAAAAATTAACCCTAAGATAATTTCGATATTCGGAATCCAAAAATGAATTAAATTTTACAAAATTAAAAACATATAAGTTTCATTTATTAATTTAAAATTAATTCCCGTTGTCAAAACCAAAAGGCGTATTTTTAAGAAACATTATATATCAAAAGATTGACACTTGTTTATGTCCAATCTCAAATTGAAATTACTTAAAATGGCCATAACTGGATTAAATTGTAAAAATTTAATCTATTTATACTTTCAAACCATTAAAATTTATAATTTAAAACTATAAATTATTTTTATTAAAAAAGTTTTTTTCAGATAAAATATAGTATTTTTCACTCACCCAAATATGAAAGTTATTACAAAAGCAACAAAAATCTATTGAAACTAAATTCATATGTCCTGATTATAAATTTGACGTTTATTTTGTCAAATAAAATATATAAAAGTTTCAAATATTTTATTTAAAAGGGTTTCATCATTAAAAGGAGGTAAAAGTGCATTTTTGAAATAAATTCTTCTTTTATTAGATAAAAAATGAATTTGTTCTTAAATTATGTCTAAGAAACTCATTATATGAACTCTAAAATTATAAGTATTATATATAGTTCAATATTCAGTTAATATTATTCATAACTGCTTTTGAACGGCTAGTTTGGTAATATTGTGGTGCACTTGAACCATGTGTTGCATGTAGTGAAAGTTATTGAATTACTTTGAAGAAAAAGCGTACTATGAAATCTTGGGGTGTTACATTCTTCCATCCTTCAATAAATTGTGTCCTCGCAATTTGAAATTATTCTTCTAAAATAAAAGGTTGAAAATAGAAAATACCTTTGGGAAAACCCACATCAGAAATTAGGTTAATAAAATTTATTCTTAATAAGAGGAAAAGGAAAATGAAAGGGTCACCACCAAATTATGATCTCGATTAGGAGAACATTGGTGGAAATTATAGATATATAATTTGAGTAAAAATGTAAATATTTATAGGTAGTGATTGAGTTCATAAATCACAAACAAGTATAAAATTGAGGGCCTTAAATTCATCAATCTATGATGATTTAAAATACCATCGGTTCAAAAAAATATAAGGTATTAGGATAACACTTTTTTGGTTTTAAGATACCTTCACTAAAGTTTAAGAATTAATTTCTTCATAGAATAAGAGAAGAAGACAAATATATACATGACAAGTAGAGTTCCATCCTTTAACTAATTTCAACCACAGACTCATCTTTCACTCTAAAAGATAATAGAACATAAAAAAATATTCTATTTATCATGTTCGTATAGGGTTCCAAAAAAATGAATTTATAATTCATCTACCAGACCCTTTAAAAAACTTCATTATTCAATCCTGGACATCATGTGGGATAGTGATAGGTGATACACCGTTATCTCCCTTCTGTTGCGGGTTCAAGTATCGCGGCCTTACCAGACACGACGGGTTTCCGCCCGACCTCCAGGTTGTCCTTTTTATGGAAATCCAAAAATAACCTTAACAATAGTATCCAATTTCAAACATAATCCATTATAGAATTTATAATTATCTGAAATATGTATATCCAAACTCTCAGTCCAAAATTTATAAGGAAGTTAAACATAATGAGAATCCTTTTTCCCAGGTAATAACATGTGAACACCTTCATCATGTATTCTTTTACAACACCGCAACATCCTGAATTACCAAAATCAACCATCTATTATTCCAAAAACACTACCTCATTATCAGGACCATATTAATGATTACCTTTCCTTCAACCATGTATTTTCAAAAATGTGTAGCTTTCTATTAATTCACTTTTCTTAGAAACATATAATCTCAAATCCACAACAAAATAGTATTGCAGTACAATCCTTATTTATCTGCAAAATTTATTCAACCAGTATACTGTTCATACAACACTCAAAGGAAATAACAACATAAGAACACTAGTCATTCCTCTTCATCTGAGGTTGTATCATCATTTGTGGTATACTATTATGATTTGGACATTGGTTTGAATAGTGTCCCAACTCCTTGCAGATGAAATAGTGTACATTTAAAACCTTCTTATTACCCTTGCAGTCACGTACATGGTTTCCTTTTTCTCTACACTTAAAAAAACTCACATTTCCTTCAGGAAAGTTCTAGGGTGTTTCTTCCCATAGTTATCACATATGGGAAAATTCTTCTTTTACCTCTTCCCTTTACCCATCTTTCTCTCTTCCATCCTTTTCTTCTCTTGCTTCCCTTCAAAGCCATAGGACTCAGAGAATTCTTTACTTATCTTATGAACATGTGATATTATTTCTTTATATGTTGAGAATATATTGGAGACTATTTCCCTTCCTACTATTGTCTTAATACCATGAACGATATGATCTTTCTTACTCTTTGGATCATACGTATTACTGGAGTTCACATTCCTTCTACTGGGTGCCATTTCTATACAATGGCATACACTAGGTCAGTTTATTAATTACAATAAATAATTCCAAACATGAAAAATACCTAACAAAAATTGTACAGTTTATGGATATTATCCATAAACAAATTCCTTTGAGAAGGTATATACTTGTAGATCCTTCATAATTATTTGTAAAGAAAATGAGAATTATCCATAGCATATCCTCCGGGAGTGTCGTAACCAAGAGTGCAGCAAGTCTCGTTGTCGTGCACTAGTTCTCATTCGAGTCTAGCTCAAAGACATGTTTTTAGGTTTTACCCCTAGGTACATCTGTGCCAGAGCCGCCTCTACCTACTCGTATCCAGACAGATATGTATTGTCTTGGAAAACTCAAACAATCTCTACATTACCAAAATTCTAGAAATTTATTCTATACCAATCCTCAAAGTCTATCTTAGGGTAATGTGCACTAATCAGATTTTATCTAAATCTAGTTTCCAAGGTTATTTTTAAACTTCCTCGGATACCAACTGTTACGCCCCGACCCCAGTTACCCAGAGCTGGTGCATTATTTTAATACATTGGCAGAATTACAAGGAAGATCAAATCTCGAAAGACTGATTAGTTTAGTAGCCTTGGAAGCACTAGATATATTCATAAGTCATACATTACATAATAAAAATGAAAACTACAACAAAATAGTCTCCATAGTCCACACTCATATCCCCACATATTATCCCTGCAGGTCATTCATAAAATACTTCTTCACATCCTGGGAAAAATTAAACATAGAAAGGGGTGAGCTCAGATGCCCGGTAAGGATAACAATATAGCAGAAACATTCATAAATAAGAATAAACATTTAAGGCAATGTATAAATAAAACAAAATCCTTTTAAACATGAACTTCAGAATAATATGGCAAAGATAAAATGAAATAATTCCATTTACTTATTCACATGGATATTCTACTAATCGAATAAAAATATGTAATATCAATAACCACTTTCATAATGATGGAATGCATAATGTTAGACTATCATAACCACGTAGCCAAGGCCTCGTACCAAGACTACAAATAAGATTTTGTCAAGGGCTCGTGTCAAGACACTAGTTTGTCTCATGAGACCTACCGATGCATCGAGGAGCTATAGCGGGCTCCACCCGTCACTTACTAAGTCCAATGCATTCCTCATATGAACAGTTTTAAACATAACATAAACATTCATATTAAAACTAACATACGAAATGTCAATACATTATCCATAAACCATGAATGGTATAAAAATAACACATACATATTCAAACATATCAAAATACCTTCAATACTATATGGATGTTTTGTATCGTAATAAATCAACCTCAATCAAAAAATAATATCCAGTAAAGGATGGTGACGTAGTTTAAAGTGATGAGTAAAACTTTTTGATAGAAATAAACTTTTTGTAAAATCATTTAAATGTCACAAATTTATAAATGACGCAATTTAAAAGAGATTTTTTAATCAAAGTGTCCCATACAACTTTGAAACTTTTGAATGGAATTATCATTTCAAAACATTCATGTCCATATAAATAAATCCTTAAAATCATTTTGAAAACATGGACATTAATTAAAAATATTTAGAAAGATAAATATTTAAAACATTTAAAATTATGATCTTGATAAATATTAGCTTTCAAAAATCCTTAAAATATTCATTTTGAAATCAGTTTTATGAAAAATGGACATGGATGATAAAAATTTCCTAGTAAATACTTTTACATAAACAATCTCGGATAATGATGAGATTGAGGAATTAACCCTTACCAATTTGGTAAATTACGAAAAATACAACCCATGAAAGAAGTATCATACAATGAATATGTAAATACACATAAATTAAAGTGTATTATATAAAGAATACAATTATGTGAAGTACATACTCCACACAAAAGGTAATAGTGGAAATATGGCATGAATCTCACGGGAATAAGGAGTGAGATGAAAACCTATTACCTTGTACTTTTCCTTAGTCGATGGTACGTTAACCTCCTGTATATTATTTAAAACATTCTTATTAAATTAAACAATAATAATATACATTAATATGATATCATATATGATCTTTTAATGTTTATTTGTTAATAATATCTTAGTATTATTATCGTTTCGGGTGTTAACAGATTCGTTTTCCTTTATATTCTTTGTTATGTGAGCCATATTTGTTATGGATGGGATGTATATTATTCATATTCAGAATGATATCAAGTCCTTAAATATTATTTTTAATCATCAATTTAGAATTAGACTTTAATGGATACGATGGGGAATGAATCTCATCGAGTTCGTGGTTACGATAGTCCGTACGTACGCACGAGTGACAATATCATTCTTTTGATATTAAAATAATATATAATTGGATGTTATAAAATATATACAGAATAATTATAATGTTATATTTATTATTAAAATGAATTATACATCATTATTATACCTATCTAAATAATAATATATTGAATAACAATTACGCCACAACATAGAGACGGTAGGCCGTACGTACGCACGTATGGTGACATATCATTCAAGGGATGGATAGAATAATGAATTTGGTTGTTCCATATTTATAATAACATCACAGTATATAGAAGGTACTGGAGTTATTATTTTAGAATGGAAATAACAAATAAAGAAGAAGTCGAAGAAGAAAGGAACTTGAAAGAGGGTTGTGAAATCATTTCCGCTTCTTCGGGTTCTTCCTTTTGATTTGATCAAAAGGGCTCCTTAGGTTGGCGTTCTGATCAAAATAAGGCCTCTAGGAAGAATTCAGTGAAGTTGAGAGAGTATTTGGGTAGGGGTGGCCGAACCAAAAGGCCTTGAATGTGTGAATAATTGGTTATAAGTTGTGGTCTTTTATAAGGGGGGGAGGGGCTCTTTAGGAAAAACCTAAAGTATTAATTTATAATAAATTAATATTCGGTTTCTAATGGCTCAAAAGTGTATTATTAAAAGTATAAGGTAGGTATGGGTCTCAATACTCTCAAAAAATATATTTTATACAAGTTTAGGTTACCATTTTAACCTTATCTTTTAGATTTAACTCTTAGTTAAATAGTTTAACATTTACCATGTCTTCTTGTATTCTTACGCTATATGGTTAATAAACATACTCTAAACTTCCAAGAAAATCTCAAGTGGCTCATTAATGACATATATAATAATATTTAAGCCTTGTTTCCGAATCTTACATTTTTAGGAATATTATATCAACCAATAATGTAGTATTTATTTTAAATATTATTTTATGTCGATTTTGACACTATATGGTATTTTGTTTTTGTGAAAGTCATCAAAACATGGTTACTTAGAAAATGACACATTGAATTATAAAAAACATGTAATAGTCACCAAAAAAATTCATGGATGTCATAAAAACGTTGAAATTATATTTATTTTAATATTTATAATACCATTTATTTGATTCCTTCATGAATAAGGTAATTACAGCATCATCATTCTGTCATAAATAAATATATTTATTTAATATCTAAAAATTATAAATAAAATACCATGATGTAGGAAATATTTTTATCTTTATAATTAATATTTAAAATCGAATTTATATTATATATAACCCTATATTAAAAATGGATTAGTAATTAAACTTTTATTTTAACTTTTTTTACTCTTCTTTGAATTAAAATATAGTAAATGTCCTAATCTTATCAAGGTGGGCCTAAATGATAATATTTTATTCCTAAGGTTGTTTTTGGTCGAGATAAAATTTTCCAATCGAATTAGGACTTGTGTTAGGGTAATATTAAAATCATTTTTACCCTTAATTACCCTATTTACTTTTAACTGTGGTAAATAAAAGTAAAAAGTTACTATTCACCAAAAATTATTTTTATCTCATTGAACCATATTTTACTTACTGATATCAACCGTGTCTCTCAAAGTTTTGAAATTACAGTCACCGAAGCGGTAAAATTATGTTTTATGTGAATTTTCAAATTCTCCTAGGAGATAGGTAAAAGACGGTGAAAAGTTTAATAAACTTTTTATAAAACTAAAATTAATATAAATTGACTCCAATGAATTAAATTGAACTTATATAGGTATTATGTATCTATTTTGACCTAAAATAAATTTAAAAAAATAAATAATTATTTAAAAAAATTCGGTTTTTAACCAATAACTTAGTGTTTTTCACTATTCATCAAAAATTGAATGTTTTCAGAAAAATACCAAAAATTAACCCAAAGATAATTTCGATATTCCGAATCCAAAAATAAAATCCATTTTACAAAATTCATAACATAGAAGTTTCATTTATTAATTTAAAATTAATACCCTTTGTCAAAACCAAAAGGTGTATTTTTAAGAAACACTATCCATCAAAAGATTGACACATGTTTATGTCCAATCTCAAAGTGAAATTACTTAAAATGACTAGCATTGGATTAAATGGTGAAAATATAATCTATTTATTATTTAAAACTATTAAAATGTATAACGTAAAACTATAAATTATTTTGATTAAAAAAGTTGTTTTCAGTTAAAATATAGTATTTTTCACTATTCATCCAAATATGAAATTTATCAGAAAAGCACCAAAAATTTATTGAAACTAAATTCATATTTCTCGATTCTAAATAAGAAGATTATTTTTTCAAATAGAATATATAAAAGTTTCAAATATTGGATTTAAAATGGATTCATCATTAAAAGGAGGTAAAGGTGCATTTTTTGAAATAAATTCTTCTTTTATCTAAAAAAATTGAATTTGTCTTACATTATGTCTAAGAAACTCATAATATGGATTCTAAAATTGTGAGGATTATATATAGTTCAATATTTAGTTAATACTATTCATACCCTCTTTCCAACAGCTAGTTTGGTAATATTGTGGTGCGCTTGAACCCGGTGTTGCGTGTAGTGCAAGTTATTGAATTACATTGAAGAAATAACGTACTATGAAATCTTAGGGTGTTAATTTTAGCCTTTTTTATAATACCAATTATTATATAAACCTTGTTAAATTCCATAAGTGGGTGGGAGAACCAAGGTATGAAAGATTAAAATAACTTCCCCTATGGATCTTTTCTTTTTGTTAAAAAATACTATTTTCTTATTTTCGGATATCAATGTATGAGTAGAAATGAAAAAAATACAAAGTCACAAAACTTTTACTTGGTTCACCCGCACTGGGCTACGTTTAAAGAGTATACACAAGAAATGTTCCTATATACCAATTCCACTAAAGGGAACTATAATTACAAAGTTTTTAGTGAACTCATTTTCCCTCCTGGTTCACTACCAATTACAAATATAAATCCCATTGCACTCTCAACTGAAGTGTGATCACTTATCTACAAGATTATTCTTTTGATCTCTTCAATGAATATTTTTTACACCTCATTTAGTGTGTCATGAAGCTGTAATTTCATCCAACTGATGAATACCTCTTTACCATATAATTTTTAGGAAAATCATTTTGGTTCACAAAAGATTCACTTTAATGAAACCCTATACTAAATTTCAAGAAACTATCCAATCATCAGTGAAACTTTCCAATTGTTTTTGAAAAAATCCATTATTAAAAACAAAAAACAATTTGTTAACCTCTATAATCATTCATGAAACTTACTTTCTTCATGAAACTAATATTATTATCAATATTTCATTAAAGAAAATACTTCTTGAAACACTTTAATTAAAATCCTTTCGATCACCATAAAGTATGATTACATTCAAAGGAGGGGGTAACCACCTATTTACAGATGTTTCCACCACTTTATTAAACTTTCCACCACCTTTTCATGAAATAATTTATTTTTGTTTGTAAAAATCCTTCTCTTAGAAAAAACTACCATACATATCTTATGTTCATGTAACTTTTTGTATTCATGAAACTTACTATATTTTGTATAAATATCTTCCACAAATCATAAATCATCTATGGAACAGAAATCATTTCCAAAATACCAGTATTTTTTAAAACTTTAAACTTTATCGAATTCCATGCCTTTTATATATTTTCACAAGAAATTCATGAAAATTCACCTTTCATAAGAAATTTATATTCCTCCACATTTTAGATCCCAAAAAATTGGAGAACACTGTGAACCGATTCCACCTTGTACACACAATATCCTCAATCACTTCTAGATCATTAATACCTTTGTATGGAATTTTTATCAACTTTCCTTGTTAAGATCACACTAGAAATTCATAACTAACCTTATCAACCTAATTTTTCAACAAACAAAATCAATCCCAAAACAATACAATGTCACCTTGAGAGGTTTTTTCACAATAATCTTCCCTTTAGGTTGGCTAAATCTCTACACTATTCAATGCTTATTTTAAGATTATGTATCCATATTGTTGAAAAAACTTTTCAATCCTCCATATATAACCATAAATAACATCCTATAACTCCAGATAGTGAAAACTTATTTACTCAACACATGCTCTAAGCCCCCAGGATCCATGATCAGCATGAGAAACAAGAGTAGCATGTAAATTTCATCAATGAATCACATCATTCATGAAACCATTTAATGAACCTTCCTCGATACCAATTGTAACATAACACATGTCACATGATAATAAAACATAATTAATCCACAAATTGTTAACTAGTAGTATCATGAACTTCTCTCGTGATTTATGTTCTGTAAAATAACTTCTTTGATGTTATCAAATTCAAAACACTCCCCCTATTTTTTTTGTTCCCCCTATCAGCATCTCCCCCTATATTGATCAATAAATTTTATTCCCCTTTATAAATGAACCCGTAGGTCACTTCCTTGATGTATTAAATATGGTAAATAATACATATCAGTATATAGATAAAAACATGTCATACCATGGGTAGAGGGGTCATATAATCACACTTGTTTCTATATGTGGAGTTGAATAAATTCCAAGATCCATTAAATGTCCTTCAAATGTTTCTTTAGGTAATTCCTTCATCATTATCTTGGTAACTTGTAAGTCAGTTGGCACAGACACCAATATTACAATCACATACTATACTATCTCCCTGATAAAATAATAATTGATTTCAATATGCTTTAGCAAGGAGTGATGGATAAGATTTTTTCTAGTATTTATATCACTTGAACTATCATAATGGATTCTGATATAAGACTTCACTTCCACTATCATATCTTTAAGCTGCTACTTCATCCATAATAATTGTGTTCAAGATTTAGTGGCCACAATATATTTAACTTCTATAATACTCAATGAAATATAATCATTTTCCTTTCTTAAACAAGAAATAAAACATCTTCCAAGGTAAAATTCACCAACAAATATTGATTTTATATCATCTATAGAACTTGATCAATGTATATTTGTATAACCTAATAAATCTTTATAATATTTTTCATTTTATACCAAACAAAAATCCACCATGACTTTGATATAATTGATTATTATTTTTACTAAATGTAAGTGTATTTATTTGGGATTACTTTAATACAACATTGCTTATCCTATGTAAAAACAATATCGGGTTATGTAATTATTAATTACAATAGACTTCCAATGATCTCTTTATATTCTAGGACATTAACTGCTTTATCTTTATCATCTCGTGACATTTTTATCTAAATACCCACCAGAGTTGTGATCTCTATAGAATTATCCATTCCAACTCTTCTTATAATCTCCTTAGAATATTTTTATTTCAAAAATGAATCTTTAATTCCTTCCTTGTGATTTCTATAAGATAAGGAAAAACATCAGTTCGCCAATCGTTGACATTTCATACCAGCTTTTCATGAATTCAAAGAACTGATTGCACTGTGATTTATCTGTCCCAACAAATATTATGTCATTGAAATACACTAGAACCATAATCCTTTGGTCACTCTCATCTTTAAAATATAGATTATAGTTAAATCCACCATTTTTAAATCTGAGTCTCATCAAAATATGATCACATCTTCAATACCTGGATATCAATATCTACTTTAATACAAATAAGTCATTCTTCAACTGAAATTTTTTTCCTCGTCCTCATGGATAAAAAACCATCTAGTTTTTTTATTTACACTTCCTCTTCCAAATCCTCACTTGAAAATTCTGACTTGACATTCATCTAGAAAACATTGAAATTTATCTTCACTGTTATAGGTAAGAATAGGTGAGTATTTTCCATCCTTATAATAGGTGAAAATGTCTCATAAACATTGATTCCATTTATCTAGGAGTATCCCTTGCAAACTGGCCATTTTTTTTTAATTTACCACACTATATTCATTCAGTTAGTTCTAAAAGACTCATTTGGTCGTGATGAAATTCTAATCTATTAGCCTCAAAAAAGTCCCCCATGTTAGGTTATTTTCGATTTGTACAAGATCTTAGTTAATAGAATCAAACCATTTTTCATATACAATAGAATATTCAAAACACTTGTCTCCACCTATGATTGGAAAGATTCTTGATGAAGTTACATTATCCTCCTTATTTGCACTGGTGTTATATGATCACAGATTGTGTTCTGCATATCAGTTTCAACTTGACTATTTATTTTATATAAAGATAAAATCATAGGTTTATCCTTCTCATAATTTAAATATTCTTTGAAATCTACCTCATGTTCTTTCACTCCCCTTGAGCTTCTCATTTGTTCTTCAATATCATCCTGAGACTATTCATGGAGTTTTCAAAGATTTTGATATTTTTACACCACAATAACATAATTTCTCTCTACTAATTTTATAATCCCATTATTAAAGAATTTAAATTCTTTTCTTTGTCTTCACTAGCCAACAAATAACCCTTCATCTCCCTAGGATTAAAACGTTTGGTGTTTTTCCTTATTGAGAATGAAACACATACATTTGAAGACTTAAAAGTAATTAAATCTTGGATTCTTTCCATACCATAACTCATATGGATTATTTTCTTCCTTTGGACATAATAAGGCTCTAATATAAATGTGGACTGATAGAAACACTTCTTCTTTACAAAACTTCTCTAGAAGTTCTTTCTAAATGAGCATCATTCTATCCATATTGTTGACAATTTGGTTTCTTCTCATAGTGAATCCATTTTTATAAGAAGTTATTACTACTCAAACATGGTTTCTTATCCCATGGTTCTCAACATAATACACCACTTGGATATTTGTGAATTTTTATCCATTATAAATTCATAACATTAGGATGTTTTGACCATGTAACTTGTAAACATCCCTCAGATAATGCATTATGAAAGTGAACACCTTGGACTAATGGGTGATAATTGATACCCTTTCCATACTAATAAAATCATAAATGAGGAAAACGTATTATCTCTTACCACCAATAGATTTTGGTGAAATAGGTTCACACACATCAATATATACCAGTTTGATCACTCATATTAACCTTTCCTCTTTGACCTTGTATGTCTTTCAAGTGATCTTACCTTGTTGTCAAGAATCACATATATGACTATGATCAAATGATAACCTAGGGAGATATCAATTAGTATCCCATTTCACCATATTTTCCAAGTATGTTTGCCTTAGATGAAAAATAAATTTATTACACAACATATTTTCTTCTTCCTTAGACAGAAATAACGTATCTTCTTATCCAATCACAAGGAAAATATTCTACTTCATGTGTATTCCTTGTAAAATAACTACACCATATTTTCCCTTGATGGTTCAAAAATTCTTGGAAAATCCTATAGAATTCCTCAATTAACATAGTTTACTTACACATAGTAAGTCTTGACTATGACCTTCAATAACCAATATATCATCACATCTCATATCATTTTCCCCAAACATGGATTTTCCTAAACTAATAATATTTAGAACTTCATCAGTTTTGAATATGAAAACACCTACCTTATCATACTTGATTCCTATCACCATAACCTTATTTCTTATCATATGAGAGGTTCATCCACAATCAACGATCCATATTCGAGGGTGATATGATTCTTTTATTGGAATATCAACAATCATTTCCCACTCAACTATTTTATTTTTGATCCACATATTTGGGTTATTTCTTGAAATTGAATGATATTATGGATCTTCATCATAGTATGATATGAAAACTTCATTGTTCAGAGCTAAAAAACGAATTTTTGTTTCTATCTCACTTGATTATTCCTTAAACTATCACTTACTACCATGTTTTTCCTTTTTTGGAACACTCATATGTATTATTGAAGAGAAATATCTGGACATGTACAAAAATCCTCTGCACCGAAACAATGACCATAAAATTTATTCCTAGAAAATTGAACTCTATTTGGATTCCTTCGTTGATCTTTTTCATGATGATACCTCTTCTCCAAAGAAAATACATTTTGATAGTGTCCCAATTTTATACAACAATAACACCTGATATGAGGTGAATTCTTTAGTGTCATTGTTGTATTAATAGTTGTACCTTGAGTTCATTGAATCTTGTGCTTGTTTTTCATACTCAAATCAAACTTCAACCTTAGAGTGGGTGATTTTGGTCTGACATCAATCATTTCAAATTTATTTTTGCAGTCAAAATATATAATAGTTATAACATTATGATGTGTTTTTTTCTTCTCTTCATATTCCTTTAACTATTTTTCTATACTTCTTTACTCTAATTTACTTTTCCTCTCTCTTTTGTGACCAACTTTCAAAATATTATATCAATATTCAAGAGTTTCTTCTAATATTTTACCTTTATTTTTAGAATAACAAATCCATCCTCAAGTTTAATGATAAATTCGACTTGATCTTTTACTATGTTATTTAAACTATCAATAACCCTTGTCTATTTTTCTACCTTGATCTTGTACTCAATGACTTTATCTAAGTTTTTAATCATGTTATATTTGATCGTTTCAATTTTATCCTTTAACTCAGAATTCTCTTCTTCCTGTTAATACATATAGAGTTCAACATCATGAACCACTCTTTTTGGATTTCTTTGCTGTGTCTCTCAAAATGTCTACTCCTGAAGAGAAGTTTATAATTCAAAATGAAGTTCAAATATTCCTTCTATTTCTCTATAATTATATCCATTTTCTTACCTTGTCTAACAATTACCCACAACTACCACCATATCATTTTCTCCATGATAATTTCATTCTTCTATCTATTTTTCCTTTAATTATTCTAAATAGTCATTTTATTGGGAAAGAAATATCTTCTTTAGAAAGAAATTTTTCTAATTATTTTTATTTCCTCACACACTAGCGGAATATTTATTCATGATATTTTCATCTTCATAATCATCATTATTATGAAACTTCTTTGGACACCTTGCTTCTAGATGTCCAACCTTTCAGCATCAAAAACATATGATTGGATGTTTCCTTTTGAAATTTATTTTTCCTCTTTTCATATTTGAGGAAAGCAATGACATGACCTCATCCCTACAATATTCTTCTTATCCATCATCAATAGTGAGCTTCTTCATGGCCTTGATTTCCATATCTTTCTAATTCCCATTTTCCATAGACTCATTATAATCATTTCTGATCTCATATTTGATAAGAATAATATGAAATATATTCAATGGAATCTCCTTTATATCCTTATCTTCTATTACAAATACTTTTGGATTGAAATAGGTTGAAATAATTCTCAAGATTTTGTTAACAATCTTTACATCATAAAGAATTTTTCAGAGACTACACATGTCTTCTATGACAACATTAACCTTATCAAATAATGCATCTAAAAAATCATTAGCGTGTCTTCTCAGGTCCTTGTATTTGTTTCAAAGAACCTATAATTTAGATTTTACATCTTTTGAATCCCCTTCGTATATATTTAGTAGCATTTCCCACACATCATGCATTGAATTACATAACACCACCATCTTATAGATTATCTTAGTTAAAGAACCTCCTAATACATTGATTTATTTTTAAACAACATCCAATTCTCTTAGATCTACTACTAATGAAACTCCACTTTCAACAATATAAAAAATACCATGTTGTTATACATGTATTTTCTCAACAATACTCCATAAATATTATTGATTTTTATGCTCACAAAAACCCTTGTTTTATTTACTATTGATATTACCTTAAGTGTATTTAAAGAAATTAATATTAATTATAGTATTTATCCTGGAATTATTTTCATGTTATTAATCCACATGGAATACTCATCAATGTTTTTGAAACTCATTCCAGTGTATTCTATAAACATTGTTCATACCCTACATTGAAAAACGTCATAAAATGACAAAACCTACACATTAAACAGAACGCATGGATCATGAAACCTACATTTATATTCAACCTTACGTTAGAATAAGAAAGTGTGGGTTGTCATCTTTTAATTACATTGGATTCCTATATTCTGCATAGAGGAAAGTATGGTATAGAAACCATATGCTATGAAAAAGAACCGTATGTTTGGATGGACCCTTATATTTTTCAAAGATAAGAATGTTTGGTTGAGGAACCCTAAATTTTAGAAACAAAGTTATAGCTTGTCAACCTTACATTT
The DNA here is from genome assembly GCA_963277665.1 of Viscum album. Classification (NCBI taxonomy): domain Eukaryota; kingdom Viridiplantae; phylum Streptophyta; class Magnoliopsida; order Santalales; family Viscaceae; genus Viscum; species Viscum album. The sequence continues at coordinate 1,489,881,044 of OY728129.1, forward strand.
AAGATAAATTTTAATTTTATGATCAACCTTATGTTATCAACATTCTGTTCAGAGAATGAACGCGATGTAGTTAAACCCTATTTTTGGTATTTTCTTGTTTTATGAAGGAACCCTATGTTTGATTATTCAACATCAGAGATTTAAATTTTTGATTTTATCTGATATTTCTACAATGGTCTTCATAGAAATTAAAGATATATTGAAATATCATTTTTGACCAATTAAAATCTTGTAATGATTAATTCAATGAATTGTATTCATGAGATAAAATCTGTCCTTTTCTTAAGAGAAGTTATGAATCCCCTGATTATTTCGTATTTGAATATCCGTGATCTATTAGGTGAATTTCTTGGATCTATAATACCAAATAAAGATAACTAATCTATATATTATATTTTAGTTTCTTTTCAAATAGACACTCACATATATGAAAACATTCGTGTGAATATATTTTACAGAAATGATATAATGAATGATTGACTCTATTATTTGTGGAAGGGGTTACACATTAAAAGTTATATATACTTAAACATCTTACTACTGTAAGATTTTTTATGTTTTTTGTTTCTGTTCAAATTTAAGATCATTTGAAACCAAGATCGTTTCAGAGTTATTCTTTCTTGAAGACATTCATTTATGTAGAAGAATATCTATCTACTATCTATTGCAAATTTATTTTTGAAGTATAACCCTAACCATCAACAAATCAAATCTATTTTGATTTATTGAATTATAAACTACTCATACTCAGTTATGGTTTAATTATTAGCTTCTTATACTAATCTATAGACAAATAGTTTCCTGTATAAGAACCATAAGGCTTTGTTTATCCCTGTTGTAAAGGTTTCAACTACCTACACTCAATAGTTAATTTAAAGGTATTGTGATAAGAGAACCTTTCTAGTGAAATTCACCAAGCTCACAGAGAGAGGGTTGATGGAGTGGACTAGGGGATCTTTGTGCCTTAAACCACTATAAAATTTATGTGTCTATTCTTTATGTTTATCTACTGCTCACACACATTATATAAAAAGACATTGTATTTATGCATAAATCGTGAAGAGAGTTAAAAGACAGAATCTAACAAGATTATTGAAAAGGCACAATTCACCTCCCTCTTGTGTTTATTTGTATTATTCTAACCTAAAAATTGGTATCAAAGGTAAGATTTTGTGATAAATATCAAGAATGATCAAAAGTATAAGGTCTATTCAAGTTATATATCAAAGACAAATCTAAAACCAGGGATTTTTATGGTATGTGCCCCATATTTTAATAGTGACAAATATGGATGCTAGAAATCATGAATGATTATCTACTTAAAAATCTTGGATTTAAAGTTTATTCAAAGATTGTCACTCCTTATGAAATTCATGCAAATCCAAAGACTTGGGATGCTATAATAGAATATGGATATGACATTAAATCAATAGAAATGAATGTTATTATGTATGGACTTAGACATGATGATTTCAATCAATTCTCATAATTTCTTAATGCCTATGAGATGTGGAATACTATTGTAGTTTCTTATGACGTAATAGATAACATCAGAGAGATTAGGTATGCTACTACAGAACTGAAGTTTGGCACATTTTTAATGTTCTATGGTGAAATAATCACAAAAATAAATGGATAGTTAACAAATATTTTCAACAATATTACTACCTTTGGAGATCCCATCAGTCAATCTAATCAAGTGCAGAAAGTACTTAGAGTACTACACACAAAATGGAATGGAATATCTACAGTGATTCAACAATCATCACCTATCAAGAATTTTACTATAAAATAATTAATTATAAAATTCATGATGTAAAAATCATAAACTCAAGATGATGTTTAAAATCAAAATATTTTAGTAAAAATGGAAAATATTTCTCTTAATGTGACATATATGATGCATGAAAGAAATTCAAAAAAATCAAACCAAAACAAAACGTCAAACTCCTTGGATTTTGAAATATAACTAAAATAGCTAGCCATAAAATTCATTGAATTAAATAAGAAAAAGAAAGACTTACTAAATCATTTAAGAAGGATGAAAGAGAACCTAGAGAAGTAAGATGCAATGAATGGAAAAAATGTGGTTCACATCAGACCTGATTATGCTCAACTGAAAGATGAACTAAAGAGGATAGAACAAAATATCATATGAATGTAGATTATGATCATAAACAAAAAAAGATCTATGAAAGGTACATGGAGTATATCTAAAGTCTTTAGCACCTCTTCAAATTGGATTCAAAAAAAGGGCCCCAAAAACTAAAATCTAACATATTATTTATGGATAAGAAATAAGAAGAGGTACAATCCTATTACTAGTTGAATCTGATTCTAGTAGTTTCTCAAATGATAAATTAGAAGCTTATGATATGATGATAGAATATAAATATGATTATTTAATAAAAAACATAAATCATTAAAAGATATTCACAATTTTGTTTTAAGTAAAAGAGGCACTATGCAAAAACAACATCAATATCTAATTGAAAAATTCAACTCATCTACATCAAATTGTATTGATCGTGAAAAAAAAGACAAAATAATTACAATATGAAGTACAATCATATAGACATTATGAAATTACCTTAACTAAAGGAGAAAAAAATTATCAATCAGATTCTTTAAAAGAATTTTATTAAAATAGAATGATTTTTAATAGGAAGTAAGGGTGAAAAATCAAAATTATGCACAAAATATTTTGTGCCCAGTTCAAAAAACGCTATGTGCTATTACTGTGGAATTAAAAGTCATTAAAATAATAATTATTACATGATAAATCTTAAAATAAGTGTTAATAAAAATAATTTTATCTATTAAAATATATCTTAAGAAATTTGTATAAATTATGGAAAGATAATGTAGATTTGGATTCCCATATCATTTCTCTCTAACACTACTGGACCCAGGGAAATATGGGTACCAAAAAAACATGTGCTTAATTTCTTTTACAGGAAAAGGGTCCTAAGAACAAAAATTTTATATGGTATATGGACAATGGAATCTATAGACACATCCGTTGAGAATCATCAAATTTCCATACATTGACTCAAATGAATGGGGGTCTATTCACTTTTGGTGAAAATGAAAAAGGAAAATTTGTTTGAGTTGGAACTGTTGGAGATCCAATGATTATCTCAATCAAAAAAAATACTTATCATAAAAGGGTTAAAACAAAACCTGATAAGTATCTCTAAATTTTATGGTGATGGATATTACATTGATTTTTCTAAAAATTCATGTTCTATTTTCAATGATAAATTACTTAAATTTAGAGAACCAAGAATTGATAATGTTTATATATTGGATCAATATTTTGTATGTAAACAGAGTGAATTTTTTTACTGCTAAGTCAAATGAGTCAGGGACATGAAAAAGATGACATTGAAATTTAAATATATATGATTTACATAATTATCTAAGAAGAAATTAGTTTTATTTTCCATGTCTTAAATTCTAAAATGATATATTATGTGATGCATACCAAATTGAAAAACAACATAAATCATATTTCAAATTAATTAACAAAATTACAACATCTAAACCATTATAACTTATCCATATGGATTTTTTAAAACCAAACAGGGTAGAAAATATGGCTAGAAAATTATAATTTTATGTTTAAGTTGATGATTATTCTAAATTTAATTAGGTTTATTTTCAAAAACTAAAAATTAAATTATTCACAGTTTTTGAAATCTTTTTCAAAATTTTTCAAAATTAAAAATACTTTAAAATAATATCATTAATAAGTGACCATGGTGAAGAATTTGATAATAATGAATTTAATTTTTTTTATAAAATTTAGGAATTAAACACACCTTCTCTACACCAATAACACCTCAAAAAATGGAATTGTTAAAAGAAGAAAAAAACTATTCATGAAATGGCATGGACTGTGTTGAATGAATATAGTCTTCCTAACTATTTTTAGGGAAAATCTATAATCACAACTTGATATATCATGAATATTGTTTTAATATTAACAATTATTAAAAATACAACCCATGAACTTTAGAATAATAGAAAACCTAAAGTAAATTACTTTAATGTATTTAGATATAAGGTGTATATCTTTAATACTAAGGAAAACCTTGGTAAGTTAGATCCAAATGTTGATGAAGGAATATTTTTAGGATATTATGCTACTTCTAAATCATATAGATTGTTTAATAAAAATTCAATGATTTTGGAAGAATCGGTTCATGTGATGTTTGATCAAACTAACCCATTTAATAAATAGAAAGATAAAACATATGAAAATGTTGACTCTTTTGACAACATGAGACTTGAAAACCCTAAAGATAATTCTGAAAATTATTAAATAAAATTCAGTCTAGTTTTGAAGAACATAAAACTTAAGAACCTAAAAGTGTCTTACCTATATAGTCTAGAACCTTAAAGAACCATCATTTAGAAACTGTTATAGGAGACCTAGACCCATGAATAAAAACTATAAGAAATGCATGAAACTTATTTGAATTATATGCCTTTTTATCTCAGTTATAACCTAAATCTATTGAAGAAGTTTTAGAATATGAGAGTTGGATGTTATCCATGTCAGAAAAACTAAATTAATTCAGAAGAAATGATGTTTAAGATTTAGTGGAATGACCATAATATTATTTAGTAATAGTAAATAAGTGTATCTTTATAAATAAATAGGATGATCAAGGGATCATAACTAGAAACAAAGCTATATTAGTAGTTAAATTATATAATTAGGAAGAAGGTATAGATTATGATGAAATGTTTTCCCCTGTAGCTAGTTTATAATCTATTATAATATTTTTAGCTTATACATATCATATTAATTTTAAATTATATAATATGAATGTTAAATATTCCTTTCTAAATGGTTATTTTATGGATGAAGTTTATGTTGAACAACCACTCGGTTTTGAAAACCCTCATAAACCAACTTATATTTTTAAACTTTCCAAAGAACTGTGTGGCCTTAAACAAGCACCTCGATCTTGGTATGAAATATTAAGCTACTTTTTATTGTAAAATGGATTTTCAATAGGATTACTTGATCCTACTATTTTTAATAAAACTATTTGTTCAAATATTTTATTATTACAAATTTATGTTGATGATGTAATTTTCGGTTCAAAAAAACATTTCAATTATTTTTCAAATCTAATAAAAAAATAAATTGAAATGAGTATGATGGGAGAATTGAATTTATTTTTAGGAATTAAAATTTATCAAAAATATTATGATAATGTTTTAGAACAATTAAATATATAATTTATTTATTGAAAAAGTTTGGACAAGAAAAAAATAAGACCTATACAACTCCCATGAGTACAAATATAAAACTTGATTTGGATGAAGTTGAAAAAATAGTTGACAGAAAGTTATATAGAGGTATAATTGGTATTTTATTATATCTTACTACTATCAGACCATAAGTAATGTTTTATGTGTGTCAATATTCTAGATTTCAGTCAAATCCCAAAGAATCTCATCTTACGATTATTAAAAGAATTTTTAGATATTTAAATGGAACTATTTTTAAATCTCTACTTTAGCCCAAAACATCTAATTTTAATTTAATTTCATATACATATGCTAATTCTATAGGTTATAGATTATATAAAAAATCACCTCATGAACATATCACTTTTTAGGAAAATATTTATTATCATGGCCAAGTAAGAAACAGCACTCAGTTTCCCTATCAACAGTCAAGGAAGAATATGTCTACTGGCAGTTGTTGTGCACCGGTATTGTAGATGAAATGCACTCTACTAGATTTTGGAATAAATTTTAGCTAAATTAAAATTTTATGTGATAATACTACTGTAATAAATATTTCAAAATATCCTATAAGTCATTCAAGGACTATGCATATTGATATAATATATCATTTTCTAAGAGATCATGTTCCTAAAAAGAATATATCTTTTGAATTTGTAAAAACTAAATATCAATTTTCTAATATTTTTAATAAATAACTTCTCACTACAAGTTTTAATTTTATTAAGTAGAAGTATGGTTTATTTATTTTAAATAAATTTTTATCAATTTATTTTGATTAAATTTGTTTATCATTTTTATTCATTTTTAATCTAATTTATTGTAATGGTTTAATTTCACAATCAAATTATTATTTATTTTATTTGGTTCAATAAATTTTTTGTTATTTTTATTTTTTAAACCTCATGTTTTCAAGATTATAATTTTTAATGATTACCTTATGTAATCAGCATGAGAAACCAGACCACGTCACTATCTGTTAAAATACCCTTCATCATTTTTTACCCTTTGTTTTCAAACTATTTCTAATACCAAATCCCTATTCATTCTTCAAAAACCTATAATTTTAATACCTTCAACCTTGTGATTGTCATAAATAATGAAGACCATGTGAATAGATGAATGCGAACTAAGTGATATGAAGCGTTAGCATATCCCCTTCACGAAGATTCTTCTAGGGAAAGGCATAGATTTTGAATGGATGTATGAGATGAATCTTCTACTCAAGAAATATATTATGCTTCAAGGATATGAGTTTCTATTTAATGAGGAGAATACATATTTTGTTTATGAGATAGAATTGAATCAATTTTATAGAAATATTAATTTATATTTCAGTGAATCAAATGATTCGCCATCTTCTCAAATAGAAGATAGGGAGTTTTGATCTCCTAAGTAGAATTTTCTCAGATTTTTAAATTCCTTCATAAAGGTGTATTCCATTTTGATCATTGATCAATTGGTAATCAAGATCACAAATAAATAGATATCATCTCATTTGTTTTTTGTTCAACAAATATTAGGGAAATGTTTGTAAAAGATCTTGAGGCAGAATAAAAAGTTTTGACAAAGTTTATTCAAACTGTTATCACTCAAAGTGTTACTGAGATGGAGATTATTTCATAACTAGATTTGTATATTATGTTTTTATTTATTAGTGACATCAATTTGAACTTTCCTTGATAAATACTGAGATATCTAAATTACTATTTCCATTTAGAGGAAAGGATTTCATTCTATCCTTAAGGTTATATTCTATCTATTCTTTTGTTCAGAAGGAATTTGATTCATATTTTTGATTCTTAAATCAAATGTCATCACAATAATGTTCTGAATGATGGTACGTTAAAAAAATTGGTTTCTTTTGAAGTATTGTAAAATATAAATCTTTTCCAGTAATTTCAACTGACCAACAAGAATATAAACTATATTCTCAGGAGAAATAAGGAAACCTAAAGTCTCCAGGTTAAATTAGTTTATAAAATAAAGAAGTTAGAGAATACATAATAGAACATGTTTCTAAACCTCATAAAATAAAGTTTCATTATGTTGTTATAGATCTTTCAGAAAAACGTTCAGAAGAATAAAATTTTGAGGAACTTGTCTTAAGACCCATAATCAAAAGAGAACCCCATATTGAAGATCCATTGTTAGGATATGAAGATCTGAACCATTCATTACATTTGGAAGATCCAGATCATCCTAAAAATCAATAGGCAGAAATTCGAGCTCATGAAATTCAATTTGTTCTTCAACTAGATCAATAGAAGAAGTTTCTCAAGAAGATCAGCAAGTTAAAAAATTACTAACTAGAAACAATGATATTGTTGAGCTTTAATTTTTCTCTTTCATTGGTAAATCCATGGAAATAACAACATATGTTTCTGGAGAATGTATTGAGGTCTTTGATGGTATGTCTTTTTCAAGTGAGAAGTTTGTAGATAAATATTTAGTGATTATGGAAGTTTCTCATCAATCTGAGAATCACGATAAAGGAACAAATTATTCTCTACCAAATCTGATTAAAGACGAAGTTAAAAAGTTTAACAAGTTTCAGGAGGATAGCTTAATTATTCCAAAAGAACATGAAGCTACCAGGAAATATTTAGAAAATTTTAAAAATTCTTCTACCTAGAGATTGGAATTAGAGTCTATTTAGACTCTAATTTAATTTTTTAGAGAAACTTCTATTTCAAAAATCGATTTTGATGCATTTAATAGATAGAGGATATATTTGTTTGGGAAGCTGAAATAAGAATCTTTTTCCAAAATAGATTGTGCATATTTTAAATAATATTTGGGAAATTAATTAGAATACATAAAAGGGATTATGAATTACTCCAATGCTTCTATTGTTACACCACCATCATCATTGGACCTGGTTAGAATATTTCAAGATATCACATCATTAATGGCTGATATGGATGAATGGATTTAGTATCCTCAGTGCAATAGTTCACCTTTTTCAGTTCTGTTGGATGATATGAAAGATATTTTTGAGAAACTCACTTCAAGTGAACCCAGCATCAGGCTGTTTCTTAATAAGTTCCGTGATAAGCTATCTCATTTTCTATAGATATAGGATAATCTTCATAACAATATCAAATTCAATTTGATTGAAAATTTTAAATTAAGTCAAGATTCATGAATTTTTACAAGGAAGTTGGCAGACAATCTTTCAAAAATGTTACAAGCTCATGTGGCATATTTGAAATATGTTTTTCACGAAACTCGGGTTTCACCATAATAAGAAACTTCTCTTAATCAAAACCTTTCACCTTTTACTAGAAATCTTGTTTAAAACTTTTCCTCAATCCATAATATCTATTGTATTTATATAGATTGTATAATACATTCTTATTTTGTTCTATTCTGTTCATATTTTCTATATTTTATTATATGTTTATATCTACTTCCAGAACCCATGTCTTATTTATCAAAATAGTACAATATAAACATTCATGTATTGTTTTATGAAAAATTGAAAGTGTTTTAATCCTTTTTCTTATAAATTCATTTTGATATCACAAAAGAGGGAGAAAATTAGGTAAACACAAAATTCAAAAAAATCAAAATAGTTCTATAAAATCTAAACAATGATTTAATAAAATTAAGAAACAATTGTTTTCTTTAAAAAAGTTAGTGTTTACAAAAAAAAATTTGTAAATTATTTTTATGGGTTTCATGATCATTAAAAACAGGGATATTGTTGGGCATGTATTATATCAACAATAATCTATAAATCTTACTGATTTAGATTCTTACAAATACCTTTTTCTATTTTTCTAATGATATTACCTTAAGTGTATTTCTGGAAATTAATATCCATTTCAATATTTATTGTCTAGTTATTTTTAATTTATTAATCTACATGGAATACACTTCAAAAGTGTTCATAATGTGTTTTAGTGAATTCTAAAAACACTATTCATACCCTACATTGATAAATGTAATGTAAGGAAGAATCCCTAAGTTTGGAATGGGGAATATGGATCATGAAATCTATATTTGTATTCAACCTTGAGTTAGAAGAAGAATGTATAGATTATAATCCCTACATTACTTTTTATTTCTATATTCTGCATAGAGGAAAGTATAGTAAAGGAACCATATTCTATGTAATGGAACATTACATTTGGATGGAACATTATATTTGTTAATGAGAAGAAATTTTGGTTAAGGAATCTTATATAAGTTAGGAACCCTAAATTTGAGAAACAAATATATGATTCATCAAACTTACTTTTAAGATCAATGTTACATTATATACCTTACGTTCAGAGAATGAATGTTGCATAATTGAACCCTATGTTTGGTATTTTTTCGTTTTATGAAGGAACCCTATGTTTGACTTTTCAACATCGAAGATCTAGATTTTCCATTTTATCTGAGATTTTTGCAATGGACTTGAGATAAAAAAAATATTTATTGAAATCTCATTTTCAACCGATTCAAATCCCATTGTAATTGATTCAGAGAACTGTATTCATTGGAGAAAATCACTCCTTTTATTAAGGTAAGTTACACCTCCCCTGATTATTTCATATTTGAATATTCACAATCTATCAGAATACTTTATTATATCTAGAATACTAAAGAAAGTTTTTGGATCTATATATTATATCGCAATTTTATTTTAAATAGACACTCAAATATATGACAGTATTCATGTGAATATCTTTTATAGTGTTTCTACAACGAATGATTGACTCTGTTATTTGAGAAAGAGGATACACTTTGAAACTTCTATATATTTCAACCTCGTACTATTGTACTATTTCTACTGTTGTTTGTTTCTATTCAAATTAAAGATAATTTGCAAGTAGGATCACTTCAGATTTATTCTTTCTTGAAGAAATTCATTCATGAAGAAGAAGATCCATCTACTTTCAGTTTCTCCTGCAATTGTGAAGTAAAACCTAGATTATCAACAAATAAAATCTAATTTGATTTATTGGAGTTCCAACTGCGCATACTCAGTTGTGATTTAATTATCATCTTATTATACTAAGTTGTGGATAATCAGTTCCCTATAAAAGAACCAGAAGTCTCTGTTTAGCCTTGTTGTATAGGTTTGAATTGACTTCACTTAGTTTTGAATTTGAAGGTCTTGTTATAAGCGGACCTTTCTAGTGAAATTCACCAAGCTCGCAGCGAGAGCATTAGTGGAGTAGAATATGGGGTCTTTGTGTTCCAAACTACTATAAAATTGATGTGTTTTTTCTTTTTATTTATATGATTTTTATACTCATTACATAAAAGAACACTAAATTTCTTCATAAATCACAAAGAGATTTAAAATATATAATTTTTCAAGATTTTCAAAGAGACACAATTCACCCCCCCCCCCCCAATTGTGTATATTTGTATTATTCTGACCTAACAGATGCATCAAAACTATAAATAAAATCCATTACTAATTATCATATGTAGTGTGGAATTGATTCTTTCATAGCTGAATATTGTTTCCAACGAATATTAGAATCCTTTTGTGATTAATAATTTTCATTTCATCTATTGAGATAGAACCTATAACTTTAACATTTCACTCTAATGCCAATTGTTAGACCAACCAGGTTAAGTACACTAACAAGGGGGTTAATCATGGTATGATAAATTAACACAAATAACCATTTGGATCTTTTTTTAAATTAAAGAACACTCTTCTATCCTTTTACCATAGAAATGTATGAGCACAAATGAAAAGATTCACAAGACAATGCAATTATACTTGGTTCTCCTACACTAGGATACATACAAGGAGGATACATAGTCAAAATGAATATGTACTAAATCCACTAAATCACCATACAATTACAAAGTTCAGAGTAGAATCACTATCCCTCCTTGTTCACTATCAATCACAAAAAGAAAGATCACTGATCACTCAATTGAAGTGTTCTCACTACTCCTTTAGAAGATTCCTATTTTGATCACATGAATCAATATTTTTTATACCACATTTGGTGCCTCATAAAGCTCTAATTTCATCCAATTGATGAATATCACTTTACCACATAATTTTTGGGAAAATACTTCATGTTCTCATAATATTCAGTTTCATGAAACTTTATCCTACCTTTTGTGAAACTATCCAATAATTCATGAAATTATCCAATCTATCACAAAACATTCCCTTTTTTTAAACTCATATATCTTCATAAATCTCACTAAACTTTCAAAAATATTCCTTTTTTAGGAAACTAATATTTCTATTAGTCCCTCAAATAATAAAATCCTTCATAAAACACTTTTGATATTACAAAGCCTTTGGATCTTAATTGATATTTTATTTATTTCAAATGAGGTGGTACACAGCTATTTATAAACATTGTCACATATTTGAAAAACTTTTATGATCACCAACACCTTTTCATGAAACACTTCACTTGTGTTCATGAAAATCCTCTTCACAAACCATCTACAAATATCATTCATACACTTAATTTTTTGTATTCCCAAAACATACCATCATTCACATAAGTTTCTTCCAGGAATAATCAATATTTCATGAAATATGAAAATTTCATGAAGAAAATTAATTAAAATAACTAACAAAATTTCAATAATTCCATGATTTTTCTATATTTTCATAAGGCAATCATGAAACATTATATTTTGTGAAGATTTTCTCTTCCTCCAAATTTTTTATCCCCAAAATTTAAAAAACACTAGGAAACGACACCACCTTATATATGAAACTTATTTAATCACTTATAGAGCTTCCATATATTGATATTGAATATTTTTTAACATACCTAGTCAACAATTTCACTAGAAATTGATAATTAACCTTTTCATCCAACATTGTTACCAAACAAAATCAACCTAAAAACACTATAAAGTCGCCTTTAGTAATTTTTTCCCAATTTAATTTCATATGAGTCATATGGGGAAATTTATATTCTTTTTGGAATTAAAATTTTTCAAAGGAATAATGGAATATTTTTAAGTTAATCTAAGTACACAATATAATAGGGTATAATATTTTCACTACAAAATTTTAGAAGTTCAAATACCCCCTATGTACTTCACATAAACTAGATGTTGAGAAATCATGAAAATATATTGAAAATATGATTTATTGAGGAATGTTTGGTAGTTTATTATGTTTAACTACTTCTCAGTCTGATTTAATATTTTTATATTTTTTTGTGCCAGATTTCAAAGTGACCTCAATGAAAGTTGTATAAATGTGGTTAAAACAATCATAAAATATATTAAATTTTATTTAATCCTTGGTTTATTCTTCCCTAACATTACTTAATTTAATTTAAAAAGTTATTCAGATTCTTATTCTAGTGAATGTAAAATAGATAAAAAAATCACAAGTTGAATGAGTCACTTTCTAGGAAAAATTATAATATCATAGAATTTTAAGAAACATCTTTATGTTTCTTTTTCTAATATTAAAGTAAAATACAAAGTTACAGTAAGTTATTGTGCACAATACTTATATATTAAACAAACATTAACATATTTTGATACTTTCTTTGATAACATTATTATCTTTTGTGATAATTCATCTTCTATTTAAATTTAAAATTGCCCTTTACATCACTTAAAAAATAATACAGAATTTAGATATCATTTTACTAGAGACCATGTCTGAATGGTGAAATTTGTTTCGAATATATTTCAACTAATGATAAAATTATATATATATATATATATATATATATATATATATATATATATGTATGTATGTATGTATATTCTATGACTTTATATTTAGCCATGCTGGATAAAATCACGTATAAAATTTTCATGATGGATGTTTAGAATAAAATTTTAAAATAAAAAATGTTTTTGGAATCTTCTTATAGAAAACATGTGTCCATACAGAGTTGAGGGTACTTATTAAAGGCTAAAATAATTTCACCTTAAAAATTCCACTTCATTAAAACTCTATTATAAAAGGAATTGTCTTTTTGTTTTGACATAATATAATCTTTGGTTAGTTTCTAAGATTAATCATCTTTAGTATTATACTGTAATAAAAATATATTTTAAAATTTCTAGATAGTGATAATGAAAACTATTTATATTCTCTAGTTTACTAATATTTTTAATCACTTTTAGTTACTATTATAATTAAATAAATATATTAACATGTTTTTGTGGCTCCTTATAGCATTAAAATTATTTTTGAGGATGATTTTTTACTAATTTATTGGAGAAATGTTTAAATCCTACACAAAGAAGTTTTAAAATTTTGATACCTAATTTTGAATTTTCTAATATTTAAAGAATGGATAAAATGATTCTATTATGGGGTTTTTATAATTTTATTTTCTATCACCTTATATTACTATTTATTTTTTACATTTTCAGTTTGTATCTATTTTTAAAATGTATAGATATTTGTAGATCTATCTTCTTTTAATCTGAAATCTACTTTATTGTATGTTGAATATATTTTTATATTTAAATCCTTTTAAAATATACTTTGAATATTCTCTTTTTATTGAAATCTATTATTTTCGTTTAAATTATACTTTTATATATGCTAAAACCAAGGGGTATTTATAAATTTTTTTCATTGATTCATTATTTATTGCGAAGTAAACTGATTTGAGTTATTTGAGTGTGATGAAAGATTATTTTAAAAGGGTGGAGATATATTCTAATGGTATATTATTTAAATTTTTTGATAATTTAAATGTGGGGTTGAAATTATAATCAGTTTTGTAATTATTTAAATGGAGTATTGTTCAGTTTCTCTTTTTCACATCATTTCAATCATGTTTTGATAATTAAAAAACACCTTTCATTATTTGTTTTTGTTTTGATCATTATAAAATTCTTATTTTATTCCCTGTAATATGAGTTTTTAAGCTTTCACTATTTGTAAATTGTATTAATTATTAATTATTTATTTTTTATTTTATTTATTTTTTCTTTGTGTTTTTTATTTATCTTATAAACTAACTTTATAGAAAATCCACCCTTTTATGAGTTAGGTTATTACTCATATGCTGAATTTTTTTAAGTGTTAAATAACTCATAAGTTGAAATATTTAGCTGAAATTTTTATATACACTAGATGATCCTATGAAAATTTAAAAAAAATATAACCCTTAAAAACATATAATATCATCTTTATAAGGTAGAAAAATGATGTTGATATAGTTATACCTTTATCCTTGTGGTGTTTAATTATGGAAAAGGAAACATGATTACTAAAAATAATGCTTATATAAATCAACCTTATGGTTTTATGATTGATCCTTATGGTTTTATAAGATCATCTTTACACTACAGAAAAATTATTCATACATACCTATACATTAATCCTTACAAAGTTACAATTTTCACAAAGTAATTAGTTTTATTCAAAAAAATATATCCTTATGCAACCCAAAATGATGTTTATGAAATGCATGATGACTCTTATGCAAATCATCCTTATGCACATTCATACTTACAATATTAAAATTAATATTAATGAAAAATATAAAATGATGTGTATGTATATTGATATTTATATAGAGAATGAACCTTACTATAGTCAACAGTTTTTTTTCTAAAACTCAAAATTTTCTCTTTTTCCTTATCTTTTTATATTTTGATTTACTATATTTTTTTTTAATTATTTTATTTATTTTAAGTTTTTCATAATTATTTATTAGTTATTTATATTATATACTAAATTATTTTCATGTTTTTTATTTATAATTAAATAAATATCATATGTGATAAATCACATTCAAGTATTCACACTACCTTCTTAGAAATTTTGAGATTTAAATTTGAATTTTTTATTATATGAACAGTATATCTCACATTTTTTTAGGGTTTTTTTCAAGGAGTTTAATAATTATTATTATTAGTATTATATTTAAATTTGTATTAAATGTTCTAATGAGTGTAGTTGTGTAAGTGTTTTTGTTTCTATATATTATCAATGTTGTTTCTAAATCTAAAGTAATTCATTGTCACTATGAGATAAATTTTATGACCCATGGGAAATGATAAACTAAAATGGAAATGCATACACTAAATTTTTCAAATATTTTGTACATTAAGAAGCTTTATATATAGAGTTTGGTAGAACAGATGATGATATAATAGTCGAGGATATTTAAACTATTCTGTGTCAAATATTTTTGCGATCTGATTCTACTGGCCTCTGGCGTGGAAGCATCAACATACTAAACATATGTTCTCAAAGAGATCCCATCTACCTCAACACTCAATATATTACTATTTTATTATAGTTTTTTATTTCTATAATTTACTATCTCTTTCATTTTCATAATTTTTTGTTTATGATTTTTCATTCAAAATTCGGACCATAGTGGTGGGTTATACCTTCCTTACAAAATGTATGTACATTTTTTCCTTGGTCTGGTAAAAGTAAGGAGTTTTTAGTCATAAATTACTCTAAATAAAATCAATTTTGGTTCTTATTACACTTCAATAGGTTATAATTTTTTCATCTAGGTGACAAAAAGGAAGGTTTAGGGTTGTGCCACTGTGTATGAAAATGAAGTGTATTGGGTTGTGACTCTAAGGGTAAAAATATATTTTATAATAGTTTGGGACTCCCATTAAAAATATGCATCACTTATATAGTGGGTTTCATTCTCACACTTTGAGAGTGTAAAGATTGTACAAAGGATCCCTTTGAATAGAATTCCTATAAAAATTATTGTGTTTCTATTATTTTTTATTTATGCTACAAATTTATTTTAAACTCATATATATTTTAAATTCACAAATTTGTTCAATTAACTGGTCCCCCATATTAACCATTCTTCCATATTAACCAGGATCAAGAACGTCACTCGATCAATGGTAATTTTTTAGGATTCAGATGTTCTATAAATTTTATTTCTCTCATGTAATGTTCTAGTGTAGGGTTCTTATAAATAGAATATATTTATCTTCATCTCTAATTTATTAATATAAGATTTTATTGTTCAACTCATGGATTGGAGAAATACCCAAAACATGTAAATAATTTTTGTTATAGTGAATGTTATTTTTTGTTCTGTTTGACATTTTGTATCTAAACTTTTTCTAAGGTGGTTCAATGAAAAACATTGGAGACAGGTTCCTTAGTTCAAATACAATTACATCAGGTGCTTATTTATTAAGATATTATGATCATTTTTCTTCATGTAAGATCTTTGTGGGGGATTTTCAAATCTAGGTGTTTATTGTAACACCCCAAGCATCCACAGTACACTTCTCTTTGAATAATACAGTAGTGTGTGTTGTACGCAACTTCGAATTCTAACACACCGTGACTAATCAAAGCAGCCGTTATGAATAGTAATAACCAATTTTTAAATTTATAGAAATTTTATATTTCAAAATGGACTTCATTTTTGTATTCTTAATATCGAAATTAGCCTATGTTGAATTTTTTGTAATTTTCAGAGAACACCCAATTTTTTATGAATAGTGAAAAATACTTAAAAACAACTTTTTTAATCAAAATAATTTATAGTGATAAATTATACTATTGAGTGGTTTTAAAGTATAATTAGAATATATTTTTTCCATTTTATCTAATTGTGTTCATTAGAATTAATTTCACTTTGAAATTGGACATAAACAATTGTCAATCTTTTGATATATATTGTTTCTTAAAAACACGCTACTTGTTGTGACAGTGGGAATTAATTATAAAATTAATTAATGAAACTTATATGTTTGGAATTTTGTAAAATAGACATCATTTTAGACTTCGGAATATCAATTATATATTAGGGTGAAATTTTGGCATTGTTATGAAAAACTTCAATTTTTGATGAATAGTGAAACCACTAAGTGGTAGGTAAATAACTGATTTTTTGTTTAAATGAAATATTACCACTTCTGTGATTTGATTTTAAAAAATCCAACATACATGTTTTTCATTAGGAAGTAAAATTTGGTTCAATGGGATTAAAATAATTTTTTGGTGAATATTAACTTTTAAGTTTAATTATATGCCATTAAAGGTAATTAGTGAAATTTAAGGTAAAAATGATCTTATAAAAATATGAAATGACCTTTACACTTGTCCTACCCCTATTTGATGTTTCATGGACAACCAATAAAATCCATGGGTCAACTTGGGGACCCCATGGAGCCACTTTGGTTGGAAAATGACATAAATAACTTTTTATTTAAAGTTAAAATAAAAATGTCACAAACATAAGTTGTGTTACTAAAACAATTTTTAAATGGGGTTATACAAGTCATATTTTGACTATAAATATTAATTATAAATATAAAAAGATTTTCTACATCATGATAGTTTTTTAATAATTTTTAGACATTAAATAAATTAAATTATTTATGACACCATGATGATGCAGCGATTACCTCATTAATTAACGATTTTAATAAAATGGAAGGATATTGTAAAATCTAAGCATTACACTTGGCCAAAGCCTATTGGATTAGACTATTTAGAACCCTTATCACCATAGACTCTATTTATATATGTTTGGGACCTTTAGAATCCGAAAGTCATTGTATAATAAGGTAACATTTCATTACTTTCCAAGAGTGCCCCTCCTCTCCTCTTATAAAAGGCCCCCACCTCTACCACATTATTCACACCTTCAAAGCCTTTTGTCTCGGCCAAACTCTGCCCAAATACTCCCCCAAATTCCCTCCCTTACTCCAAGAAGCCTCACATTGGTCATAATTCTTCCCAAGGAAGCCTTTGGCTCAAATCAAAAGAGTTACCCGATTTTAAGGTAATGTATTCTCTTATGTTATTTTGTTTTATTTTTCTTCTCCAACACCCTAAAATATTTTTATTCATTTCATTTGTAACAACACCAGTATCCTCAATATACTAGGATGTTTTTATAAGAAGGATTCGAGCTACACTTACACACACATACATCTAATGGTTAAAGAACATACTGTTTCTGTGGATGGAGAATTTCTGCCTCACGAAACGATGATTGTTCAACACTCATATAACACATTCAAAGGTGGCCATTAAGATTTCACTATATTTATATATATGATATAAAATATGTATATGTTTTACTTATGTTTCTGTATTTTTCATTTATGGAATACCTTTATTGTTTCCATTATGGGTAAACACGATATTTTCATTTTAGGAAGTGCGGACTACCGCCCCCTCAAAGTGATTTGAATCATTAATGTCATATGTGGGATGTATAAAGGATGGAGTAAATGATATTATATATGATATTATACTGGAATTATAATATACCTTTATATCATTATGATTTCATTCCATTAAATATGAAATAGAAATGAAAGTAGCATTCATACGTACGTACGGCTTACCGTCTCCATGAACGGTGCTTTTCATTTCTTACCTCTAAATGTCATGTAATATTATGAATGAATTTATATACTATATATATATGAGATATATGATATCTATATCATGAATATAATTCTGGATATAACGGATATTTCACCACATGAACAACTTGTAATTATAAGAAGTTTATTTTTAACTCAAGTACCAAAGATCGGCAAAATGACCATTATTAACTTAAATAATTACATAATGTTCATAACATGGTTATAAGTGATATTAAAGGAATAATAAACCTGAAAAGGTTCTTAAGAAACTATAAATTAACTCTAGTTTATTATTCATGAGGTTAAAGAACGGTCGAGTCAAGACAGGACGCAAGGTAAGGGAACTTCTTAACCCAATTTCCATTCTTTGGGTTAATATCCTACTTTCAAATTATGTCATGATATTATTATTTCCTATATTGTACTTGTACTTTCTTTATGTTTAATTATAGTGAATATACATAATAGATCTATTTTATTTTAAAAAAATGATTTTTGTGAGGGACTTTTTCTCAATCTCCTTTCATTGAGGCATATTTGGTTTTATACACAACTTTCCTTTATACAGTGTATAAACCCCTTTGACTTTTACATTTATTCAAAGGGAATCTTTTTATACGAAGTGTTTTACTAAAATAAAAATAAATAATGTTTTTCTTGTCTTACGTATGCGGCGACAACGACTTCTCTGCCGCCATAGCCATTATTTGGGTTTCGGCTTCCTCTACAAGCCATAACTTTTTTTTAAATGAAAAATAAATTCCATGTTTTGATTTTCTTTTATTTTGGTATTGAAAATGGTTTTGAAAGTGTTTTTATTATATCAATGTGTTGTATTGATATATTGTGATTGAAATGTGGAAATGTTATGTTTCCTTTATGCATATTTTAGGTGATATGATTATGTTATGGTTTATGATATGTTTAAACCTGTTCATATGAGGAATGCATTGGACTTAATAATTGACGGGTGGAGCCCGCTATAGCTCCTCGATGCATCGGTAGGTCTCATGCGACAAACTAGTGTTTTGGCACGAGGCCTTGACAAAATCTTATTTGTGGTCTTGGCACAAGGCCTTGGCTACGTGGTTATGATAGTATGGAATTATGCATTCCATCATTATGAAAGTGGTTATTGATATTTCATGTGATTATTCGACTTGTAGAATATCCATGTGAGTAAGTAAATGGCATTATTTCATTTTACTTTTTCCATATTATGCTAAAGTTCAAGTTTAAAAGACTTTTGTTTTAGTTATACATTGCCTTAAATGTTAATGTTTATTTATGAAAGCTTCCGCTATATTGTTATCCTTACTGAGCATCTGAGCTCACCACTTTCAATGTTTTAATTTTTCCAGGATGTGAAAAAGTATATTATGAATGACCTGTAGGGATAATATAAGGGGATATTAAGAGAATATGTTGTAGTTTTGTTTTACTTTATGATGTAATGTAAGACTTATGAATGTATCTAGTGTTTCTAAGGCTACTAAACTAATCGGTCTTTCGAGACTTGATCTTTTGTGATCATGCCAATGATACTCAATAATGTACCGACTCTGGGTAACTGGGGTCGGGGCGTTACAGTTGGTATCAGAGGCAGTTTAGTACTAACCTTGGAAGCTATATTTAGATAAACTTTGATTAGAGCACATATCCCAAAGATAGACTTTGAGGATTATTATAGAAGAACTTCCTAAAAATTTGGTATTGTAGAGATGTTGTGATTTTTCCGAGCAATACATCCCTGTCTGGATACGAACAGGTAGAGGCGGCTCTGGCACAGATGTACCTAGGGGTAAACCCTGAAAACACCGCTTTGATCTAGACTCGAACGGGAACTGGTGCATGACAACTGGCCTTGCTGCACTCCTGGTTATGACACTCCCGGGGGATATGCATAGGATAATTCTCATTTTCATTACAAACCACTATGAAGGGTTATGAGAATATACTTCCTCAATGAAAACTTTTTTATGATTATGGATTATATCCATAAATAGTTCAATTAGTGTTAAGTGTTTTACAAGTATGAAATTATGTATTTTGATTCATAAACTAATCTAGTTTATGCCATTTTTTAGAAATGGCGCCTAGTGGAAGGAATGGAAACTGTATCAATGCACGCACTCCGTGTAGGGATTTCCCTCCAGCTCAAGATAATTATTGTGGAGCTGGAGATACAACTGGTGCTGATCAACTTATTACCATACTGGGACAGCTCACTCAGGTTATGAATAATAACCTTACTCGTATGGAGCACCCTGATCCTCAATGTGGAGGATCAATGTTAGACCGCTTCATGAGGAAACAACCGCCAACATTTAATGGGGGTACAAATCCATTAGTAGTTGAGCAATGGATAAAATCCTTAGAGAAAATATTCCACACCTTGGGGAGTAGCGAAAGGGAGAAGGTTATCATGGCAGTTTACCGCCTCACTGGAGATGCCGATCAATGGTGGTCATTGATTTAAAATACAAAGTAAGATAAAGAAGTATCAAGTATGGAATGGAGAGAGTTCAAAGATATTTTCTTAGAAAAATACTTTCCACATGACCATCGAGCAGATATGGAAAGGCAATTTCTAAGTCTGAGACAAAAGTAGGATGAGAATGTCGCAAAGTATGAGGTTAACTTTACAAGGTTAGCGAGGCATGCAGCAGATTGTATACGTAACCCAAGAAGTAAGATTGATCGTTTATTTTATGGGTTAAAACCATTTCTCCGTCGAGCATTAGTCTCACAAACCTTATCGTCGTATGAAGATATTGTCTCATGTGCTATCAAGATGGAAAAGGAATTCACTAAGTCTTATGATTTTAAAGCAAAGAAAGAAAAGAAGAGATCTTCTGATCAATCTGGAAATGGAAATAAGGGGAGGAAGGGAAGAGATGAATATCATTCCTGCAGTAAATGTGGAAAGAAACACATCGGTACTTGCTTGAAGGGAATGAGAGTCTGTTACAAGTGTGGTGAAAAAGGCCACCAAGCTCATGATTGCAAGGGAAAAAAGTTGATGTCAATGTGGAATGATATAATTGTAGAGATATGGGGAATTATGCAAATGAATGTCCTAAGCGTCAGGGGAACTTACCTCAGAAGAGGCCAAGGGATCAAGGCCAAGCTTATGTTATCACTACTGCTAAGGTTGAAGCTCCGAAAGATGTGGTGGCAGGTAATTTAATGGTTTCCTCAAGTTCAGCAAATTCATTATTTGATTCTGGATCATCGCATTGTTTCATATCTTCTCAGTTTTCTAAGAAAATTAGATATTTCCAGTTTGATTTAACAAGAGAGTTGTCAATCAAAACTCCTAAGGGAAGTATTATTGCAACAAAGTTTTGTGAATCAGTCCCCATTAGAGCACATAACTGTTCTTTATCCACTGATCTCATTGTCATACCTATGATTGAGTTTGATATAATCCTCGGTATGGATTGGCTTTCAGACTATGATGCAAAGATTTATTGTAAGAAGAAGGAGGTTACGATTTTTGATGATGATGATAAGGAACACCTTATTTTTAGAGAAGAATCGTCACCACCTAATTCTTATTTAGATCCACCCCCAGTAACTCAACTAAATTCAATTATTGGGGAGGAAGAGAATGAAATGACTAATGGAGAGGAATGTAATTTTCAAATAGAGGATGTACCTATTGTGAAAGAATATGTAGATGTGTTTCTAGAAGATTTACCTGGACATCCTCCAGAATGAGAAGTTGAGTTTTCCATTGATTTAATTCGTGGATCCAAGCCCATATCGAAGACCCCTTATAGAATGGAAACTGTGGAATTAGTTGAACTAAAGAAACAACTATAGGAATTTAGTAATAAGGGATTTATTCACCCTAGTATTTCTCCATGGGGAGCCCCAGTCCTTTTTGTTAAGAAGAAAGATGGATCTATGAGGTTGTGCGTTGACTACAGGGAGGTCAATGCTATAACAATAAAGAACAAGTATCCCCTACCTCGCATTGATGATTTATTTGACCAATTGCATGAAGCTCAATACTTTTCAAAGATTTACCTTCGATCTGGATACCATCAGTTGTGTGTGAAGAAGGAAGACATTCTGAAGATATCATTTCGAACAAGGTACGGGCATTACGAGTTTACAGTAATGCCTTTTGGATTGACTAATGCACCCTCTGTATTCATGGATCTAATGAATAGAGTTTTCAAGGGATATCTTGATGATTTTGTGGTGGTATTTATTGATGACATCTTGGTGTACTCCAAAATCTACGAACATCATGAAAATCATTTGTGGATTATCTTGAAGACTCTTAGAAGGCATGAATTATATGGGAAGTTTAGCAAGTATGAATTCTGGCTTCAGCAGATTTATTTTCTTGGCCATATTGTCTCTAAGGATGGAATTTCCGTTGATCCTTCTAAGACCAAGGCAATCCAAGAATGGCCAGCATCGACGAGTATAACTGAGGTATGCCACTTTATTGGTTTGGCAGGTTATTATCGACGGTTTGTCCAGAATTTTGCCCGATTGGCTAACCCATTAACGAAGCTCACACGTAAAAGGGTTAAATTTGTCTGGAAAAAAGAGTTGGAAGAATTTTTTGAAGAACTGAAGAGAAGATTATTTAATGCTCCTATATTGACTCTACCATCAGGGAGTGATGGTTTCGTTATTTATAGTGATGTATCAATGAAAGGTCTTGGTTGTGTCCTTATGCAGAATGATAGGGTTATTGCCTATGCATCACGACAGCTAAAACATCATGAGCAAAACTATCCTACTCATGATCTCGGGTTAGCTGCTGTAATATTTGCCTTGAAGATATGGAGACATTATCTATATGGTGAAAAATGTGAGATATATACCGATCACAAGAGTTTGAAATATATTTTCTCACAAAAAGAACTAAACATGAGGAAAAGGTGATGGCTTGTACTACTCAAGGATTATGATTGCATGATACACTAACACCCAGGGAAGGCAAATAAGGTTGCAGATGCTTTGAGTAGAAAAGATCATGGATTTTTGAACATGATGAGAGTGGAAAGGCATCCTATTTTCATGGATCTAGTAAAGATGGATATGGGAATCACCATGGAGGGTGAAACATCAAAAAAATTTCAAACGGTTGCCAAACCATCTTCACTAGAAAGGATAAAATGTTCTCAGGCCAATGATGAAGAGTTGAAAAAGAAGATTAAAGCTGTGAATGATGGGCGATTGAGTGACTTTGTGTATGAAGATGGAATTTTGAAATTTGGGAGGAGACTTTGTGTTCCCGATATACCGGATTTAAAGAGGGAATTTTTGGATGATTCTCATAGATCCAATTTCTCTATACACCCTGGGAGCACCAAAATGTATAGAGATTTAAAAGGACATTTTTGGTGGGACAACATGAAGAGGGATATTTCTGATTTTGTGTCAAGATGTATGGTTTGTCAACAAGTGAAAGCTGGAAGGCAACTGCCTGGTGGAGTATTGCAACCTCTTCCCATACCTGAGTGTAAATGGGATAATATTACAATGTATTTTTTCATGGGACTACCAAAGACTCCTAGAAGGAATGACACAGTATGGGTCATTGTTGATCATCTCATGAAGTCAGCACATTTTCTTGCTATAAGGGAAGATCTACCACTTGAACGTCTAGCAATACTATATATTAATGAAGTTGTGAGACTTCATGGAGTACCCCTATCGATTGTTTCGGATCGTGATCCTCATTTCACATCAAGATTTTGGAAAAGTCTTCAGAAGGCCTTGGATACTGAGCTTCGTTTGAGCACTGCTTACCACCCTCAAACAGATGGACAATCAGAAATAAATATTCAATCCTTAGAAGACATGTTGAGATCATGCTCACTTGACTTTCAAGGAATGTGGGATCAATATTTACCTTTGGTAGAATTTTCCTATAACAATAGTTTCCATTCAAGTATTCCGATGGCACCATATGAAGCGTTATATGGAAAGAGATGTCGCGCACCAACCTGTTGGGATGACGTTGGTGAAAGAAAACTTGTAGGCCCAGAACTGGTGGAGGAAACGATGGAAAAGGTTAAGGTAATCCAAAACCACATCAAAGCAGCTCAAAGTAGGCAGAAGAGCTATGCTGACAATCGAAGGAAGGATTTGGAGTTTCAGGTAGGAGATCATGTTTTATTGAAGGTATCACCGTGGAAGGGAGTTATAAGTTTCGGTAAGAAGGGTAAATTGAGTCCCAGGTACATCGGACCCTTCGAAATTCTAGAACGAATTGGGGTTGTAGCTTACCGTTTGGAAATGATGCCAAGTCTCTCCAAAGTTCATGACGTATTCCACGTATCACTATTGAGAAAATACATGCCTGACCCAACGCATGTACTCACCTATGTGGAATTAGAACTGGAACCCAATCTGTCTTATTGCGAAGAGCCCGTCAGGATTCTTGATACAAGAGAACAAGTGCTGAGAAACCGGACGACTCGTCTGGTAAATGTTCTATGGAGAAACCATAAGATAGAGGAGGCAACGTGGGATCCCGAGGAACTTATGATGAATAATCACCCGAGTCTTTTTATACAGTGATATTATATGAAATTTCGAGGACGAAATTATTTGAAGGAGGGGAGAATATAACACCCCAATCTTCCATGGTACACTTCTCTTTGAATAATACAGTAGTGTGTGTTGTACGCAACATCGAATTCTAACACACTGCGACTAATCAAAGTAGCCGTTATGAATAGTAATAACCAATTATTAAATTTATAGAAATTTTATATTTCAAAATGGACTTCATTTTTGTATTCGTAATATCGAAATCAGCCTATGTTGAATTTTTTGTAATTTTCGGAGAACTTCCAATTTTTTATGAATAGTGAAAAATACTTAAAAACAACTTTTTTAATCAATATAATTTATAGTGATAAAATATAATATTCAGTGGTTTTAAAGTATAATTAGAATATATTTTTACCATTTTATCCAATGGTGTTCATTAGAATTAATTTCACTTTGAAATTAGACATAAACAATTGTAAATATTTTGATATATATTGTTTCTTAAAACCACGCTATTTGTTGTGACAGCAGGAATTAATTATAAAATTAATTAATGCAACTTAAATGTTTGTAATTTTGTAAAATAGACATCATTTTCGAATACGGAATATCAATTATAGCTTAGGGTGAAATTTTGGCACTGTTATGAAAAACTTCAATTTTTGATGAATAGTGAAACCACTAAGTGGTAGGTAAATAACTGATTTTTCGTTTAAATGAAATATTACCACTTCTGTGATTTTATTTTCAAAAATCCGACATACATGGTTGTCATTAGGAAGTAAAATGTGGTTCAATGGGATTAAAATAATTTTTTTGTGAATAGTAACTTTTAAGTTTAATTAAACGCGATTAAAAGTAATTAGTGAAATTTAAGGTAAAAATGATATTATAAAAATATCAAATGACCTTAACACTTGTCCTACCCCTATTGGATGTTTCATGGCCGACCAAGACAATCCATGGGTCAACTTGGAGACCTCATGGAGCCACTTTGGTAGGAAAATGACATAAATAACTTTTTATTTAAAGTTAAAATAAAAATGTCACAAACATAAGTTGTTTTACTAAAACAATTTTTAAATGGGGATATACAAGTCATATTTTTTACTATAAATATTCATTAGAAAGATAAAACGATTTCCTACATCATGATATTTTTTTAATAATTTTTAGACATTAAATAAATTAAATTATTTAGGACACCATGATGATGCAGCGATTACCTCATTAATTAACGATTTTAATAAAATGGAAGGATAATGTAAAATATAAGCATTACACTTGTCAAAAGCCTATTGTATGAGAATATTTAGAACCCTTATCACCATATCCTGGACTTATATAAGTGTGGGACCTTTATAATCCCAAAAACATTTTATAATAAAGTAACATTTCATTACATTCCAAGAGTGTCCCTCCTCTCCTCTTATAAAAGGCCCCCACCTCTACCACATTATTCACACCTTCAAAGCCTTTTGGTTCGGCCAACCTCTGCCCAAATAATCCCCCAACTTCCCTATCTTACTCCAAGAAGCCTCACTTTGGGCATAATTCTTCCCAAGGAAACCTTTGGCTCAAATCAAAAGAGTTACCCGATTTAAAGGTAATGTCTTCTCTTATGTTATTTTGTTTTATTTTTCTTCTCCAACCCCCAAAACTCTTTTTATTCATTTCATTTGTAACAACACCAGTATCCTCAGTATACTAGGATGTTTTTATAATAAGGATTCGATCTACACTTACACACACCTACATCTAATGGTTAAAGAACATACTGTTTCTGTGGATGGCGAATTTATGCCTCACGAAACGATGATTGTTCAACACTCATATAACACCTTCAAATGTGGCCATTAATATGTCACTATATTTATATATATTATATATAATATGTTTATGTTTTACTTAAGGTTCTTTATTTTTCATTTATGGCATACCTTTATTGTTTCCATTATGGGTAAACGCGATATTTTCATTTTAGGAAGTGCAGACTACCGCCCCCTCAAAGTGATTTGAATCGTTAATGCCATATATGGGATGTATAAAGGATGGAGTAAATGATATTATATATGATATTATACTGGAATTATAATATACCTTTATATATTTATGATTTCATTCCATTAAATATGAAATAGAAATGAAAGAAGTGTTTATGCGTACGTACGTCTTACCGTCTCCATGAACGGTGCATTTCATTTCTTACCTCTAAATGTCATGTAATATTATGAATGAATGTATATACTGGATATATATGAGATATATGATATCTATATTATGAATATAATTCTGGATATAACGGATATTTCACCACATGAACAACTTGTAATTATAAGAAGTCTATTTTTGACTCAAGTACTAAAGATCGACAAAACGACCGTTATTAACTTAAATAATTACATAATGTTCATAACATGGTTATAAGTGATATTAAAGGAATAAGAAACTTTAAAAGGTTCTTAAGAAACTATAGATTAACTCTATTTTATTATTCAAGAGGTTAAATAATGGTCGAGTCAAGACAGGACGCAAGGTAAGGGAACTACTTAACCCAATTTCCATTCTTTGGGTTAATATCCTACTTTCAAATTATGTCATGATATTATTATGTCTTACCTTGTATTTTTACTTTCTTTATGTGTAATTATAGTGAATACCCATAATAGATCTATTTTATTTTAAAAAAATGATCTTTGTGAGGGACTTTGTCTCAATCTACTTTCATTGAGGCATATTTGGTTTTATACACAACTTTCCTTTATAAGGTGTATAAACCCCTTTGACTTTTAGGTTTATTCAAAAGGAATATTTTTATACGAAGTGTTTTACTAAACGGAAAAAAGGAATGTTTTTCTTGTCGTACGTATGCGGCGAAAACAAATTCTCCGCCACCATAGCCATTATTTGGGTTTCAGTTTCCTCTACAAGCCATAACTTTTTTTAAAATGAAAAATAAATTCCATGTTTTAATTTTCTTTTATTTTGGTATTGAAAATGGTTTTGAAAGTGTTTTTATTATATCAATGTGTTGTATTGATATCTTGTGATTGAAATGTGGAAATGTTATGTTTTCTTTATGCATATTTTATGTGATATGATTATGTTATGGTTTATGATATGTTTAAACCTGTTCGTATGAGGAATGCATTGGACTTAATAAGTGACGGGTGGAGCCCGCTATAGCTCCTCGATGCATCGGTAGGTCTCATTAGACAAACTAGTGTCTTGGCACGAGGCCTTTACAAAATCTTATTTGTGGTCTTGGCACGAGGCCTTGGCTACGTGGTTATGATAGTCTGGCATTATGCATTCCATCATTATGAAAGTGGTTATTGATATTTCATGTGATTATTCGACTAGTAGAATATCCATGTGAGTAAGTAAATGGCATTATTTCATTTTACTTTTGCCATATTATGCTAAAGTTCAAGTTTAAAAGGCTTTTGTTTTAGTTATACATTGCCTTAAATGTTAATGTTTATTTATGAAATCTTCCGCTATATTGTTATCCTTACTGAGCATCTGAGCTCACCCCTTTCAATGTTTTAATTTTTCCAGGATGTAAAGAAGTATATTATGAATGACCTGTAGGGATAATATAAGGGGATAGAAAGATAAGATGTTGTAGTTTTGTTTTACTTTATGATGTAATGTAAGACTTATGAATGTATCTAGTGTTTCCAAGGCTACTAAACTAATCGGTCTTTCGAGACTTGATCTTTTGTGATCATGCCAATGCTACGGAATAATGCACCGACTCTGGGTAACTGGGGTCAGGGCGTTACATTTATATAATTCATTTATAATCTATGTAATTGTATTTTAGAATAATAATGACAATATTTCTATTCTATAATATAAAAAAACAATGATAGTTTCTGTACTATAATATGGATTCTCTATAATATAATATATAATTAATATATTTTAATATGGAAATGGAAATACTAATATATGAATTATAATATTTTTATTATGGTCTAACTATTATAATCTGGAATCTATATGTGTATTATATTATACAATTTGTGTATTGTTCTTTATAACTATTGCAGTTTGTAATATATGTTTGTGTGTGTGTTACCTACCTATAATTAGTGTGTGTAATCCATATATTATTATTCACACACAAATTATAAATTATAATATGTTATGTAATTTGTGTGTGTATTATGTTAACCATTGTATTATTCATTATAATTCATTGAAATTTTTATGTATTATTTTTTGTAATTTTAAATGCTTATCATGATTTATTCATTTCCCTAATTAAACATAACACATATGATTATAATAAATTTTATTGCATATGAATTTTTATTGGATATTAATTCTTATTTAATGGTATATGCATGTTAATTTTTTATATTCAGATTTTAGGTGGTGTAACTACAATTTTATCTTTCTTTCACATTAATTTAATTTCATTTTTTCATCATTATAAATATATAAAAACTGGATAACTAGTGGTAAAAGAAATAAATATTATTACAACATGTAAGTTTATTTCAATGTTTTTTTAAATTCAATATTAAAATAAATTATACATACTTTATATTTTTTTCATTCATTCCTAAAATTAAAATTAAAGTAAAATATCAATTTTCCTCCATTATCTTTCATGAATACAAGGCATTATTTTTTTATTATTAATTTAACCAAATTTATTTCCAAATATACTGAACTAAGAGAAAATAATTTTTATCATAATATGAAAGGTTATTTAGAGAGTGCTATGTAATACTTGTAAATAAGTCGTGATGATGGTATTAGGTGAGGGTTTTACAACAACTCATTAAAGATGGGTTTATGGTACGGCTTAGAAAAAAGGATGGTTTGATCACTGTTTCCAACCACAAAATCTGATCACCACTTCAAATAAGACTTGAAGGCAATAAAAATATAGAATAAGAATTTCCCATGAAGGAATCTTATCATTCATGGAAGGATCATCATTTTTAGCATAAATATTGTTTAAAGCACTATAGTGAAGTTACTTGGAGAATGTATAACATTTTCAAGGCTAAAAATCACTTTGATCTGTCATAGTAGTGATCCTTTATGGCCACATAACAACCTCACAACCTTATTAATTTCCCTATATATATGATGTGGATATCCTTTTTGGTTTCATAAGATTGAACTAGTCGATGCTTCATATACATGCCAACGGAAAAGGAAAAAACTTTTCATATTAGCATGGTGTGGATTTATTTGATACATGTTTTCTATATACATTCTCTGAAAATTAAAATATTTTCATGATAAAATAAAATTTCATTTATAATATTTTTATTCTTTTTCATTTTAAGTGGAAATTGTGATTCTTTGAATATTTTCATAGAAATGATGGTTTTGGGGATTATTTAATAAAAAGTTATTTGAATTAATTTTCATGTATTCTAATAATAAATATTTAATTTTGGATTTTAATTTAAGTATTAATTTTTGAAGTTTTTTTAAATGATTTTTTGGTGATGTAATTGATATTTTCAAAGTTCAATGATTGTATCATAATATATATTTTTTGGAACCAATTATGGTTCTAATCTATAAAATTAAGAAATCCGTTGAAAATTTTATCTATGTCCCATTCATGTGTGAGTATTAAGTAGACTTGTAGGAATTTCATGTCATTTTATATGAATTTAAAAATCATTTATGACTTATTTGTGTCTCTTGATACTTTTTAATATCCACCATATATAAATTTATTAGTAGTTGCATAAGACCTATTAAAGGTTGTGTATGACTTTTGGCTGGCCTCCACCCATATATGACTTTTATATCCTAAATGACATTTGAAGAGGGTTTTTTATATGACTTCAACCACCATTTATGAATACCCCCATACATTTCCAAATCGTAGAGACATAGATATGAGGATGAAGAAGGAATATTTTCACATCTTCCCTTTATTTCCTCTTTCAGTATCAAAACAAAGGGTAGTCGATGCTAGGCTCAATACTACATTGTTCTTTAAGGGATTGATGAATATTAACAGGGAAGTTAGGATGATGTGAACTGATTAGGGAAGTATTTCTAGATTCATATTGTTTAAAGAAAATGTTTTACACACATGGGAGGAGTACATTAAATTAGAGTTATTATCTCATGTCACCATAATAAATAAGATTAATAATGACGGCCACCGTATAGAGATCAGTGATTCAAGGCCTTGATACTATCAGTGAGAAGCAATGATGATATTTCCTTTATATTAGATGTTTTTGGATTTAAAAGGGAATCCTAGAGACTCATTATGGGAGTGAGATGACACATAGCAGTGGGTTCTAGGGTTATCACTTAGCAATGTAGGGGACTAATATTGTAGAAAGGGGAAATATCAACATAGAAACTCCTTTATTTATTTCTTCATTTTTCTTGTTCCTTACTATATTTGAAATGGATTATTTAAATGTATTTTTTTCTATTGTGAACTGTGTAGTTAAACTTTTTTAAGGGTGTAATGAATTGAATTGAAATTTCTTTTACTATTATTGTCTAGATTTTCTTAGTATTTTGTTATTATTCCTAGATTGTTTCACTATCTTGTTTTCTCATTTCTTTTATAGTGAATTAAAAAATGAAGTTAGAGTTAAATTGTTTTTCATTATTCAAAATAAATTCAATATCTACTAAAATTGACATATAATGGTAATTTTCACTAGAAGTTCAACAACATGATATTTTCATTAAATGTTTCCATTTATTCATTCTTCATGGGAATAATTTCAATACAACTTCATGAATTGATAGATGAGGATTACTGTATCATTATCCTTTAGAGCATCGACTGAATAATTTCAATTAGAAAATATCAAATCCTATTTTCTCTATAAATATTCATTCATCTATTGAGTGTTTGGTAGACATATCAATCCTTAGGATAGTTCACTGGGGAATGTTATTAACTGAGTTAGATATGGGTAATTTGACTCACTTCTTCATGAATTTTTAGCACCACTATGTTTAATATTGATGCAAGATCAAAGATATTTTATTAATTTATTTTAATGTAGTTTCCCTTAAATACCAATAGCATTCTCTTTGGTCTAATTTTTTTTTGTTTTCAAGGTTTGACTTCACCTTTCACTTCATTAAATCATCAATTTTCTTTACCAGATATTTTCTTATTTGGCAGTTTTTTTTTTGTTTTTACTTTGATTTTTTATTGAACTCAATTATACCTTCCTTTGGGTTTAACCATATTCACCACTATCTAGTAGTAATTATGTTAATAAATTGTATTTTATATATTATGTAATGACCTCTTATAAAAAATTGGCATCTTTTTCGAGGAATTCATGTGTGATAATAAAAATAATAGAAAATTATATTTTTAAAAAAATCAAAAAAAAAACTTCTTTTATTTTTCTATTTTGTGTTGTATTTGAACTATTTTCACCTGATTTTTCATGAAAACTAGGTTATCATCCACATATTACCTTCATCCTTTAGTAGATAATATAGACAAACACAACCATTTCATAATTAATAACAATAAATTAGAAATGTAAATACTTGATATTGATAGAGTTAATAACCTTAATGAAAATTAAAAACAATTCCTATTCAACATAGAAATTAGTTTTTTGAGATGACTAGACAAAGGTATTTACAAATTACTATAGTTTCAAGTAACCCAAATTTTAAATGGTTATCCCATAGGTCTAGAAACTATTATATGTAACAATCATAACTCTCCATGTTTCCCTCCCCTAATAGACTAGCCAATAAGAATTCTTTGGAGTTTGCAAGATATTTTTACAGTTTAGTTCAACAATTATCTTTGAATGGGATTAGGTAAGAAGAGAATATGTTGAGAGTTTTCCTATTATGTTTGAAAGGAAAGGTTAAATATGGTTTCAGAATTTGGATGAATAAATCATAGAACATGGGAAAATATAACTTATTTTTTATGAAAATCTATCCTAGGAACATGATGAAGGAGGTGCTACAGGAAATCACTAGGTTTTATCAGGAAGATGAAGAAATATTTTATGAGACATGGAATAGATTTAGATCATTTATTATATAGTGTTCCATCCACCAAATTTCTCCCCAAATTTTAATGCATACTTTTTATAATGATCTCACCTCTTACAACCAAAACATACTTGACTAGTCCTCTGGTGGTGAATTTCATCATATAAAATCTAAAGGTATGAAGAAAACTTTTGATAAAATTTATCAAATTATCAAAATAAAAGTTATATAAGTAGAATAATTTATAATATTAAGTCCAATCCTCAAAATTCTTGAATTTTTAATGAGAATTATTTTATGACCCCAAAGGAGGATATGGGGAATTGTCAACATTCTTCAAACTGTTTCTATCAGGGTATATTCATGGAACCAGAAACACCCAAAGGTTTCTACATTCATGATATACTATAGAACTACTTTCCAAAGGCATTCAATCATTAGATTATTTTTAAGTGACACTTAAAAACTCACATTGTTCAAGAAGATGGGGTCGGGTTCATCATACCCTTTTGGAGACAATTATTGCCTACTATGGGACTCTCTTATATATTCAAATCATGTTATTGAATCTTTCCTAAGTCTAAGTAAGGTACTATTCACCCCATATTATCAAAAAATTATTAATATATACCTATAAACACATATGTAGGTATCACATGTTCTCCATGAATGTAACCATTTGTGTATATCATAGGTTCTCCATCAATGGTTCCATATATATGTATCATAGGTTTTACATTAATGGAACTATATTTATATATCATAGGTTCTCTATTTTTATTTCATTATTATTTTTTAGATGATTGACATAAAGTAGCTATGGTTTTAAGCATCATAGTTAGGAATTCAATAATTTATTATCCTTGAGGGAGATAATTATTGTTTTGATGCTTTCAAGGACCAATCCATGAAGTTTGATGTTATGCGGTAAGGAATTCTAGGTGAAAGGTTCCTATAAAATGATGATGTGGTACTTACACATGAGATTAAATTGATAATTGGAAGGACCTATAAGGAATATATCCCCCTGGTTGGGGGCATGGTCTCGTTGGGAATATATCCCAAAAATAGTGGTGATGCGTTAAATATATTGGGTTTGAACCTTAGTGGGGAATCCCACATATCCCATTAGGATGGAAATAAAATCCCACATTGTTCAATATGGTTGGGGATTACATCTAAGTAGGAGTCCTAGGAT
Source organism: Viscum album (assembly GCA_963277665.1). Classification (NCBI taxonomy): domain Eukaryota; kingdom Viridiplantae; phylum Streptophyta; class Magnoliopsida; order Santalales; family Viscaceae; genus Viscum; species Viscum album. Next base: position 1,489,915,329 of record OY728129.1, read on the forward strand.
ATAATTTTTATTATTATAATTATATGATCAACTAGAGTCCCTAATAACACATGTGTCATTCTCAGTGTGAGAAACAATGAAAAATATCATATCTGTCACATTTCATAACTGGTTTCAAGTGGGACTTACACCTAAAATGGAATCTCATGGTTGAACTTCCTTCCATGTAAGATTATGGATTTCGAAGGATATATGTAATGTAGGATGAATATAGCATCATGTAAGAAATGATTTGGTCTTACTCAAGTAAGAAATCCTATAAGAATCTTCTCCACATCTGTTGATTTATGCGGGTGAGCCTACGGTGGTCTAGCCAGGAAGAATCGATAGGGGTATAATCCTAGAGGTATCCCCATTCCCATATTCTTGTGTGTTTATAAACCCCGTATTGGGTATTATATATCCATTAAAAAAGAAAAAAGGTACATGTCCTTCCTGTTTTACTTTACATTTTAAGAAGCACATAGAAGGTGAGTATCGCTGCTTAATGTGGGAAGGTTCTCAACAATTCCTTTGAAATTGGGGGCCTCATTAAGAAGGGGATAAATAATCACAAATAGCTTAAGTACCACTCACCCCCACCACAAATTAAATAATTTAAGTGGGTAACATTCATTACCAAGGGAATTCATGATCGATAGGGGTAACACTGGTGTTCCTAATAGCCTAATTAGACATGTCTAATGCCCTCGAGGGAGTTCTTACTTCACCATTCCTTAGGTTTTGGATTTAATGTGATAGAACCATTTAGATAATTTTTTAATGGGTTATGTTAAAGAGAAAAACTATGTTAAAGGATAATGTTGATATTGGATAAGTGAATACCCAAAGGATACCCAATTTCACATATTGGTCTTATTATGTGAGATGAGGGATATCACAAAAGGTCTCTCACATAAAGGATATTCCTTAACGAAATTATTGCTTCACAAGGGAGAGTATATCATTTGTATAAGACCATGTGAGAATTCATTTTCACAAAGGAATTCATTTTTGATCAAATCCCTTTTATGAAGGACTATTTTTTGGGGAGTTTTTTCCCCCTTTACATTGAGCGGGTAACCTATGATTTATAGTGAGATTACTAAAATAGAAATTTCTCAATCTCAGTATTTATCTATCTCTACTCTTTCTCTCTATGTATCTTCATGTGTATCTATATCTGTTTCTTTAGGGGTAATTTGGTATTTATAGGCAGCTTGAGGGAAAAAAATTCCCACAATGGATGCTTCTCATAGAGACAGATGGGTTATTCAAATCAGGAAAAATTTCATACAGTGTGCATAAATTTAACACCTTAAAACCATAAAAATATATTGTTTTTATATTAAATGAAGTGTTATATGAACCATTAAAAACACCATGTTATGATCATGAACTTAATGCCTCCAAACACTAAACTATATGTGTTTTGCATAGAAATTAAGGTGTTATGTGTACTAATAAAAATATCTTATATTGGGCATAAACCTAAATCCTCCTAACTACAAATGACATACAGTTCGCATAGAAATTATAGTGTAATAAAAACTAGGAAATATTATATATGGTAAGAATGAACTTAACTCCTCTAAACTGAAAATTAAATATGACTCATATAGTAATTTTGGTGTTATACGAACCAGAAAAATGTCATGTGGTTTTTTGAAATTTGTTACTTTTCTTCTATGTTAAAATGAAAATTGACATAGAATGGTCATAACTTTTGATACCTAATTTTGTTTTTTAATAACAAAAAATTTTATAAAATAAATTCCCTCTTTTTTAATAAATAAATTCATTATCAAGTAATAAATTTATAGAAACCACATGCAATAATTTGGTTATTTTGGATAGTTATAGTCTATTGGATTTAACATATTCTTAATACCATGTGAATATCATTTATTAGAGTTTTGAGGGAGATATAATTACTAAAAGTTTCCCCTAATTAGGCCCAATATGAGATCAAAAAAATTAAATCACAAATGAATGTTTTTAGGGGATAATTTCAATCTCATCGAGTTCATGTCCCAGACAATTTACACTGAACCATCCCAATAAAATCGTACCATTTCTCACCTTAACCATAGAGAATTAACTGGTGTAATAAAGGGATGTGTATCTAGACCCTAATAGTATGAATTTGAATATTATATTTTAATTAAAAAATTAGTATATTTATCCCTTTTTAATATAAACTTTTAAATGAATAAATAGTTAGTTTGATGAAAATTAGATTATGATACAATGAAACATAAAATCTATTTTTTATGAAATATATAGTTTAAATCCAGACACTATTTTTCATGAATTTAAGAATTTTTCAAATAAATTATATTTTAACAAATTATTATTAAATAATATTTATTATATTTATATTAAAAAATAATTTTATGTAATCAAATGTAATTATTATAAGGGTCAATAAACTATTATTGCAAAAAACCCCATTATTTTTATGTAAATTTTTATTTTCATTTAAAATTTTAAATTATAAAATTTAAAGAGTTATTTTGATAAAATTATTATTATATTTTAAATCAGAACATTGAAATTATTCAATGGTTATTTTTTCAAAATAATTTGAGACAATTGATTTTTCAGGGAAAAATTAAATATAGTATAAATATGTGGTGTGTATTATGACATCATAATGACGTAAAAGTGATATAATATATGCCATAAAATGTATGCATAACCAAATAAATATTTACCCTTTAAAATTATGTGTTTTTGAAATTATTTTTTAATTTATAAACCCTTAATGAATCCTCCAAAACCTATATTATATTCTAAGGTTTTAAAATAAATTATTGGAAAACATGACTCACATATTAGAAAGGGTATTATTTTAATGATATCAGTTCTTAAACATGAAAAATATTTAAAATAAATTCAATTTTTTAGATACCATGGGTTAAACCAGGGAATGGTTTTTGGTTTTGGTCACATTATCATATAAAGTCCAAAAAATGATTTTGGAAATTAATAAAGAATTATCTCTATATTGCTATATAAACTCACCCAACTCTCATTAATATTCAATCAAAACCATTTGATAATAAAATTAATCTATCCTTAAATATATATGGTCCTCCCAATATTCCCACAGACTCTTAATAATCTCCTATCAAGCTTTTAGAAGAACCCTCTCAAGGTAAGAGATCATATCTTTCTCCTATTTATTCATGAACCTTCTTTATGTTCTGCCTATTGATTCCAAATTAGTCATGTTGGGATATGTTTCCATACATCTCTAATAATTCCCTTATTATTTCCATGTTACGAGAGACCAATTTCACTCTCATTCACCACTCCCATAAGACCTTTATGTACCCCTGTTATGCTGCCAAAAGTGTCCTACGAATTTCCATGAAAAACATTTGTATAGTGAATACACATCCTCATTTACAATCAAGAGTAATCCCCTAAATATACATATACATTATTGATTTTTTAATTACATATATATGTCTCGAACTCTATAATCATGGTATTAAAATTTATTAAATAACTCTTTATTGTGTATGATCTCTGTGGAACATGAAGGTTCTGGGCGCAGCGGAAGCACGTGGGTGGATGTGCCCACTTGGATTTTTGTCATTAGCAATGATCAATCCGAGATCAATACGACGATAAACGCCAGTCTCCATGGATCGGATCACAGAAAAAGACAAAGAAGAAGGTTTGTCCCGGAACCACAAACAAGGATCGTTAAAGGTTGATTATAATTAATTAATTAATTATAAAGAAATAACTTTTGGGTGTTCTTTCTTCGTTGATGTTCTTGATTATGTTGTCAATGTGATCCGTAGTTGTGTTTCAGAAGCCAAGTGTAGACTCCCACTTGCGGTGATCCACACGTGTACCTCATATCTTTGGACGTCACCAAAGGATTCTCCGGGTGACAGTGCGGAGAAGCCTTTTCTTGCGTTGTCCGCCTTAGATCGTCTTGATCTGATGGAAGAGTATCTCTCTCAGTCTTGAGAGCATTCTTGGAGGAAGAGGTTCTTTCGACCTTGAAATAATTCTCCAGAATTGTTTTGCACAACGATTCTCTTGTGTGTAGGAAAAGAGTTGGGGTTGTGAGGATATTTATAATCAGGTTTGTGGTTGTAGAGTTATGACAATAAATAAACGTGTTAAGCATTTTATTTATTTCATTGACTCTCATTTAAAACCCCCATGTCAAATAATTAATTCCTTGACTTGCTCCCATGCTTATTATAATAAATATCATTTAAAACAATATTATATCTTCAAAATCCCGACTGAAAAAACTACACGGCGTGTACTTGTTTTTCATTGAAAACTACACGGCGTGTACATTCAATGTACACAGCGTGTATATATTGTTTTAATTTATTTATTTATTTTCCATAAAAAAACTACACGGCATTTATTTATTAATACACGGTGTGTACTTGTTTTATATGAAAAACTGCACGGTGTGTAATCTTTAATACACGGCGTGTATATCTTGTTTTTCATTTCCTTATTCATCTATCATTAAAAAGATTTAGGCTTCCTTGAATAATTATTAAACCACATACAGGAATAATCTTTATTCTACTCGAGATACTTGAATACACTTTGTGTGTGACCCTCTAGGCCTCTTTCTCATTGGCATTAGACGATCTTTCCTAAAGTCCAAGATTACTATCTAGCAACAGGTCAAGGAACACAAGAGAAAGAAGTTGATGCCGCATTGACGTATCACCTCATACGAATGCATAATGTGTAATTTAATCCCTTTGTCTCGATATCTCATCAAACAGGTTTCATGGAAGTTTCATAAACCCATATTTTTGATCTGTCGTTATTTGACTACCTGAAATAAACTCGTCGTTCACACCATGGCCATGGAATTTAATGTGACAGTTCTATTTCAATCAAAGGGCTGAGATGTCAACTTCCATAAATGGAAGGTAAAAATCCTTCCTCGACTTATCCATTAACAACATGTCACTCGTGACGCACCCAACGTACCCTACTTCCCACCAACCGTCTGTGTGACGGTTTTTTGTCAGTAAATCTAAGTGCGCGAGTCATGACATGAGTTAATGATAATCATCCATTCTAATGATCATTACACACGCTCGTAGATAGAAATGTCTGATGACACCAAGTCATGAAGAATTGCAACTGGCGGGTCCATTCTCATAATCTCCCATCTTGGAGATTACCAAGTGCAAACTCCATGAGAGAGAGTCTCATCTTCTTACGAGTACTTGCACATGACGGCCTGTATACCATGTGTCCTATAATAGTACGTCATCCAACCATAGAACTTTATTTAAGAATACTTTTATAGCATTTCAAGTTTCCCATCATAGCAGGGATCTGCCATGACCTTATCAATGAAACAAATATTCCAGGAAATTATTATATTATAGTCATGAAGAAAAATGAACAATATATAATAAGTGAACATTCATGTAATCAAAGAACAAAATAGTTGGTTCTCAGGACACCAACCCTTACAAACTCCCACGTGGACTAGCGCCAACTGCCTAAGAATTTTAGTCCACTAGATCTCATATGATGATCTTGTTTCTGCTGAGTCAAGGCTTTGGTCAAGGGGTCTACCACGTTGTCTTCCGTGGAAATACTGCTCACTGTAACTTCACCTCTCTGAGAAAAATCCCTCAAGAGATGATACTTCTGAAGTATGTGCTTTTTCCACTGATGTGACCTTAGCTCTTCTTAAAGTTCCGCCATGGTAGTATTTTCACAATAGAGTGTGATAGGATCTTTACTGCTTAGTACAACATCGAACTCTTGAAAGAAGCTTCGCATCCATACTGATTCATTAGCTTCCTCAGAAGCTGCGATATACTCAGACTCCACTGTAGAATCTGCCACCACACTTTGCTTTGAGCTCTTCCAGCTCACTGCACCTCCATTCAAACTGAAGATGTATCCAGTCTATGACTTCATGCCATCTTGATCAGTCTGAAAACTAGCATCTACATGTCCTCTGATGACTAGTTCCTCATCTCCTCCATAAACCAAGAACATATCCTTAGTATGCCTCAGATACTTAAGGATAGTCTTGACTTCCATCCAATGGTGGTCTCCTGGATCATATTGATATCTGCCTACCGCACTTAATGTGTAAGCAACATATATCCTCGTGCATATCATAGCATACATGACTGACCCAATCGGGGATGCATAATGGATCCTTGTCATTATATTTATTTCCTCATGTGTCTGAGGACACATTTTCTTGGAAAGATGAATGCCCTGTGACACTGGAAAAAATCCCCTCTTGGACTGTTCCATATTGAATCTCTTCAATATCTTGTCAATGTATGTAATTTTACTCAGTCCCAGCATTCTCTTGGATCTATCACGATGGATCTTGATCCCAAGAATATATGCTGCCTCACCCAAGTATTTCATGGAGAATCATTTATGCAACCATGCCTTAACTGACTGTAAGATAGGTACTTCGTTTCCAATTAGTAATATTTCATCAACATATACTATTAGGAAAACGACTGCACTTCCACTAAACCTCTTGTAGACACAAGGCTCACATTCATTCTTAAAAAATTCAAATTCCATTACAGCTTCATCAAAATGAATGTTCCATGACCTTGATGCTTTCTTTAATCCATAAATGGATTTTTGAAACTTGCATACCTTGTTGGCATCCTTTGGAGTCATAAACCCTTCAGGTTGTGTTATGTAGACATCTTCCTAGAGGTTCCCATTAAGGAGAGCTTTTTCGACAACCATTTTCCAAATTTCATAGTCATGGTAAGCAGCAATGGCCGATAAGATTCTGATGGATTTAAGCATCACAACTGATGAAAATGTTTCATCATAGTCAATTCCTTGACGTTGTCTAAAAACTTTTGCAATCAGTCGTGCCTTATAGGTGCTGACTTACCCCTCCATGTCCATTTTCTTCTTGAATACCCATTTATTACCAATAGGATTTACATCAACTGGAGGATCTACCAAAATCCAGACATGGTTTTGGTACATGGAATCTATTTCAGAATTCATGGATTCATTACACTTGGAAATGTTTGTGCCTTCAACTGCTTCCTTGTAGGTAAGAGGATCATCATTGTCAATCAATAATGAGTCACCATCCTCAGTGACAAGAAAACCATATCGTTCTGGTTCTATCACCTCTCTCATGCTCCTACACAGTTCTTGTGTCTCTGGAACATATTGTTCTTCCATGAGGCTTTGTGGAATCTGTTCTTGTACCAACTCATGTGTATCTTGAGCCTCGACTTCATCGAATTCTATCTCCCTCCCACTATCTATTTTGGATATGTTATCCCACTCAAGGAATATGGCGTGTCTTGCCACTGTAACCTTTTTGTCTGAGGGGTTTTATAGGTAATATCCCCTTGTTTCCTTGGGATATTCTATAAAGATACACTTTGTGGCTCGGGGCGTGAGTTTGTTACCTTAAGAGGCCTTAATAGATGCTTCACTACCCCACACATGTAAATTCGATAACATGGCTTTTCTTCCACTCCATACCTCATATGGAATACCATTTATCGATTTAGTTGGTACTTGGTTTAGTATGTGTGATGCTGTTTGTAATGCATATCCCCAAAAGGATAATGGAAGATTCTCATGACTCATCATTGATCTCACCATGTTCAACAGGGTGCGGTTACTCCTTTCACTTACACAATTCCACTGGGGTGTGTATGGAGGAGTGAGTTGAGATAAAATCCCAAACTCCCATAAGAAATCAATGAAGTCCTGATTAAGATATTCTCCTCATCTTTCTAAGTGAAGTTTCTTAATATTCTTACCAAGATGGTTCTCAACTTCATTCTTGTATTCTTTGAACCAATCAAAATAATCTGACTTATACCTCATTAAGTAGATATATCCATATCTACTAAAATCACTAGTAAAATTTATGAAGTACAAGAACCCACCCATTGCATCAATTGGAAATGGTCCACACACATCTGTGTGAACTAATTCTAGAAGCTCTTTAGCCCTTTCACCTTTCCCACTAAATGGTGCTTTGGTCATTTTTCCTTGTGGACACTCATGACATACACCAAGTGGTTTCAGTTTGAAAGAATATAAATACCCATCTTGATGCAATTTTGTCAAACGCTACTCATTGACATGACCTAGCTGGTGATGCCAAAGTTGGGTGTGGTATGAGTCATGTGAATTTAATTTTTCATCAATTTCCATTACATGGTTTGTGTAGTCTAACACATAAAGGCCGTTATATAAATGTTCCATACCAAAACAAATTCTATCTTTATAAAATTAGCAACATTAATTTCTAAACTTGAATATGAATCCATCAGTATCTAATCTGGATACTGAAATAATTTTTCTAGTAACCAAAGTCACATAATAACAACCCTTTAACACCAAGATCATCCCAGTAGGCAATGTGAGGTGGTAGTCTCTGACAGCTACAACAGCGAGTCTGGCTCCGTTGGCTACTTGTAGATCCACCTCACCTCGGTCAATCTTTCTGAATCTACTTGGTTTCTGTATTTGGATACAGATGTGAGCACCAAAAGCAGTATCGAATACCCAATTAGTAGAAATAGATAGATTTCATTTGATAACAAATGCACCTGAAGCTTCCCCTTTCTTCCTTGGCTGGGTGCAGTTTTTCTTCCAGTGGCCCTTCTTGCCACATGCGAAACAAATAGCATCTTGTTCCTTTGCCTCCCCTTCGATCTTCTTTTTTTTAGAAGGACTTGAAGAATCTTTGGGCTTAAAGCTCTTTGCCTTCTCTTTCATTTTATTCACCATAAGTACAGATGGTTTTTCAAGCTTCATGTCATTATCCACTTGGCGAATAAGGATAAGAAGATCAGACAGCGGTTTCTCAATTTTGTTCATGTTGAAGTTCACAACAATGTTTGAGAAGCTCTGGGGGAGTGATGCAAGAATGAGATCGATACCCAGTTCTCCGGGGAGTTTAAACCCTAGAACCTCCAAGCGCTCAATGTAGCCAATGAGCTTGACTACATGAGGCCCAGCTGGGGAACCCTCTCCAAGCTTGCTCTGAAATAGAGCCTTGGAGATCTCAAACCTTTCTTGTCTTGCTCTCTCTTGGTATATACCACGGAGGTGCTCGAGCATGCTATAGGTATCCATGTCTTCATGAGACTTCATGAGCTCACTAGACATAGATGACAGCATCAAACATTGAACGTTGAGAGCGTCGTTCAAATGTTGATCATAGACCAGGAAATCTTCATCACTCACCCCTGGGGAAGGAGAATCAGAAAGCGAGGACTCCGTCACGTAAAACTTTCATTCATGGTGTAGGATAACCTGAAGGTGCCTAAACCATTCTTGAAAGTTACTGATGTTGAGGATATTGTCTTTATCCAGAATTGATCATAGAGAAAATGTGGTTGATGAGTTTGTCATCTTGATTCTACAATTTAAAAGAGCAGATTTATTAGTACTTTCTTGATTACATTTTATGAGAAATAATAAATTTTATTAAGTCTCCCACTATTTTATCAAGTCTCAATGGCCCTCACCATTGAACTCAGAATGTCCAGTTACTTTGAAATTCTAGTGGAAAGGATCCATTTTCCCATTTGTATAACCCCAACAAGGGTTGGTCATGCTATTTGAAGTTATTCAGGTAGGTAGGTCTTTGCCAACTGTGAGCTTACAGTTCCATGATCTGTTGAGTGGACTCCCCAATCCTGAAATCCTGACTTGGATTTCCTCAACTCTTGCCTCCAATATTACATCAAGTCTAGAAAGGGATACTTCTCTTGATGTAATATGGTTAAGTCAACCCTAAACCTTTCATAAGGGCTTCCTTTATAAAAGTAAGTGTCCCAACAAGGGTTGGTCAAACACATAGTTTTATTGAGTCCTGCCCTTAATCAAGTAATGGAAGGGTTGGTCTGACTTAATATGGTATTTTAGGGATTTTATTCTTTATGTGTAGTTTTTCATTATCACATGCTTGTTAATATTAAGTGATTCTTTCTTAAGTGATTAACCATGCTCAGATAATGTTTATGCATAGTCCGGTTTTTATTTTATTCCATATTTTCATACTTGTTCATTAATTATGTGATCACGACAACACATACATAATAAATAAACTATGAAATCAGATAGAAATAAAATAAGATGGCATGATCATTAGCATCTATTGGTTATCTTATCTAGCATTTTGATAAGCAAACCCTGACCTAGGGAAAAACACCTTGAACCCGGTGGTTCATGTTTTGCAGCTCCCACCTGTCCACCTTTGTATCTTCTTGTGTCGGTTTCGCCTCGGCTTCGAGATTTGAACCGTCTCCTCTAGCTTGGGAGATCCTCTATTATATGGGTTTACATTAAAGAAACAATGGGCACGCAAGCCCTAAATTTTATTGGAAGAAGGCTCGTAGGCCAACAAATTTAAATTAAATAAATTTAAATGAAACCATACACATACAAAGGGTCTTTGGTCTAGCTCAGGATCATCCATAGCATGCAAATACATTTATGCATATTTAGAATTAAAATTATTTTAATTGTTCTTTCATTTAAGATAAGTCGCGCTCGAATTAAATTAATTATGATCTTATAATTAATCAATTCTTTATCTTAAATTCTTTTCTGAAATTTCTTGAGATTATTTTCATCCATATTCCTTGTACAGGTCTTTGTAATTTTGGAGGAAACCTGGTGAAATTTCCTGAAAGTACACAACGTGTAGTTTATAATTACACGGCATGTATTTCCTTTCAACCTTTATCCAAAGTACACACCGGGGGCTTTGGCATGTTTTCTCAACTTTAGAAATTTTGGTGTACATGGCGTGTAGATGAATCATACACGGCATGTACTTCCTTGTTACGCGGTAACCGGCTTGGAAATCCCATGTACGTGGTACGCAGCTTATCCTTGTACACGGTTTCACCTAGGCCGGAATGGAATACACGGCGTGTTGCTCCAAAATACATGTCGTGTATTCCGGTTCCATGCATTTTTCAATTCTGGTCAATATGGCATGATTAATACTTAGGAATATTCAATTCACATGACGTGGTTTGGTGGACCAGTGCCGGTTCATTGAACCTAAGTACACGGCGTGTAGTTTTAATTACACACCGTGTAATCCCGTGTTGTACAGACAGAAAGAGAAGCTCCTCTGGATGAGTTACTCGTTTTTATTTTAATCAAAAAATTAAAATTAAAAGGCCGTTTCTGTGATATGAATCGAGAAATGAAGGAGGAGGAATAGATCTCGTTTATGAAAATTAATAGAGCGATATATTTTGAATTGAATCAGATATAAATGCAGAAATTATCAATGAAAATTAAATAACTATAATCAACGTTGTAACCTCCCTCTGATACCATTTTAAGGTTTTGGGCACAGCAGAAGCGCGTTGGTGGATGTGCCCACTTGGATTTTTTTCATTAGCAATGATCAATCCGGGATCAATACGACGATAAACACCAATCTCCACGGATCGAATCACAGAAAATTTCAAAGAAGAAGGTTTGTCCCGGAACCACAAACAAGGATCGTTACAGGTTGATTATAATAAATTTAATTAATTATAAATAAATACTTTTGGGTGTTCATTCTTAGTTGATGTTCTTGATCACGTTGTCGATGTGATTCGTCGCTGCGTCGCAGAAGCCAAGTGTAGACTCCCTCTAGCGGTGATTCACACATGTACCTCATTTCTCTGGACATCGCCAAAGGATTCTCTGGGTGCTAGCGTGGAAAAGCCTTTGCTTGCGTTGTCCGCCTTAGATCGTCTTGATCCGATGAAAGAGGATCTCTCTCGGTCTTGAGAGAGTTCATGGAGGAAGAGGTTCTTTTGGCCTTGAAAAAATTCTGCAGAATTGTTGTGCACAACGATTCTCTTGTGTGTAAGAAAAGAGTTGGGGTTTTGAGAATATTTATAATCAGGTTTGAGTTTGTAGAGTTATGACAATAAATAAACGCATTACGCATTTTATTTATTTCATTCACTCTCATTTAAAACCTCCATGTCGAATAATTAATTCTTTGACATGCACCCACACTGATTATAATAAATATCATTTAAAACAATATTATATCCTCAAAATCCCGACTGGAAAAACTACACGGCATGTATTAATAAATACACGGCATGTACTTGTTTTTTATTGAAAACTACACGGCGTGTACATTCAATGTACATGGCGTGTATATATTTTTTTCATTTATTTATTTCCTTTCCATAAAGAAAACTACATGGTGTGTATTTATTAATACACGACGTGTACTTGTTTTCCATGAAAAAACTACATGGTGTGTAATCTTTTATACATGGCGTGTATATCTTGTTTTTCATTTCCTTCTTCCTCCATCATTAAAAAGATTTAGGATTCCTTGAATAATTATTAAACCACATACGGAAATAATCTTTATTCTACTTGAGATACTTGAATACACTTAGTGTGTGACCCTCTAGGCCTCTTTCTCGTTGGCATTAGGCGAGCTTTCCTAATGTCCAAGATTACTGTCTAGCAATGGGTCAAGGCACCCAAGAAAAAGAAGTTATCACCACATTGACGTATCACCTCATACGAATGATTAATGTGTAATTTAGTCCCTTTGTCTCGATATCTCATCAAGCAGGTTTCATGGCAGTGTCGTAAACCTATATGCTTGATCTGTCGTTCTTTGACTACCTGAAATAAACTCGTCGTTCACACCATGGCCATGGAATTTAATGCGACAATTCTATTTCAATCAAAGGGCCGAGATATCAACTTCCATAAATGGAAGGGAAAAATCCTTCCTCGACTTATCCATTAACAACATGTCACTAGTGACGCACCCAACGTACCCTACTTCCCGCCAACTGTCTACGTGACGGTTTTTGTCAGAAAATCTAAGTGCGTGAGTCATGACATGAGTTAATGATAATCTTCCAGTCTAAGGATCATTACACACGCTCGTAGATAGCAATGTCCGATGACACCAAGACATGCAGAATTGCTACTGGTGGGTCTCTTCTCATAATCTCCCATCTTGGAGATTACCAAATGCGAACTCCATGAGAGAGAATCTCGTCTTCTTACGAGTACTCACACATGATGGTCTGTATACCATGTTTCCTATCATAGTACGTCATCCAACCATATAACTTTATTTAAGAATATTTTTATAGCATTTCAAGGTTCTCATCATAGAGGGGATCTTCCATGACCTTATCAATGCAACAAATATTCCCGGAAATTATTATATTATAGTCTTGCAGAACAATGACCAATATATAATAAGTGAACATTAATGTAATCAAAGTACAAAACAGTTGGTACTCAGGACACCAGCCCTTATAGAACACTTATGAATATACATGATATGAAAGTGGTGGTGGGATTAGAATTATATAGCCCTCCAATACATTGGGTAATGTTTTAATCTCATGAGATACCATGTATAGTTCATGGGAAGTTATAATAATCAAACTTTGTTATATTTTCTTGGTTTTTTTCCTTTACATATGTTTATTATTTCATGTTTTAAGTTGTTTCTTGCAACACCCCGAGATTTTATGAAAAATATTCTTTTAAATTTTTTTTATGTCTTGTGTTATACGCTACACCAAAAGGAGATTGCACTAGCTGCATCCTTGACTTGGCTTTCATTACACACCAGCGCGACCATCCACGATAGTGTGTGTTGTATGCAATACCGAGTTTCACTAAACAACGATATGTTATATAAACTAGCCGTTATGAATAGTAATACCCAATTTTTTAAATTTTATAAATTTTATCTTTTGAAATGGAATTCATTTTTGGATTCGGAATATCGAAATTAGACTAGGGTGAATTTTTTGTATTTTTCTGAAAAATTTCCATTTTTGATGAATAGTCAAAACAGTTGGTTACTATTTAAAAACAGACTTTTTATTTAAATAATTATTTATTTTATTTAAATTTATTTTAGGTCAAAATTGATACATAATACCTATATAATTTTAATTTAATTCATTGGATTCATTTTATAATAATTTTAGATATATAAAAAATTTATTGAACTTTTCACCCTCTTTTACCCACCTCCTAGGAGAATTTGGAAATTCACATAAAACTTAATTTTACCTCTTCCGTGAGTGGAATTTCGAAAATCTGAGAGACACGGTTAATATCAAGGACTAAAATGTGGTTCAATGAGATGAAAATAATTTTTGCTGAATAGTAACTTTTTTACTTTTATTTACCACGGTTAAATGTAAATAGGGTAATTAAGGGTAAAAACGATATTATTATTTCCCTAAAACATGTCCTAATTCTATTGTATAAGTTTAATTCGACCAAAAAAAGCATTACAAATAAAATATGACCACTTAGGTCCACTTTTATTAGATTAGTACATTTATTATTAATTTATTTAAAGAAGGGTTAAAATAGATAAAATCAAAGTTTAATAACTAATTCATTTTTAATATAGGGTTATAGATAAGATAAATTCGACTATAAATATTAATTAAAAATCTAAAAATATTTCCTACCTAATGGTAGTTTATTTATAATTTTTATACATTAAATAATTTAGGTTATTTATGACACAATGGTGATGCAGTAATTACCAAAATAATGAAATATTAAAATAATTGATATTATAAATACCAAATAAATGTAATTTGAGACTTTTTATGAATTAATCTAATTTTATAGGTTAATATTACATTTTTTATTTATTTAATTAACTTTTTTCGAACTAATCATTCTGTTAAGATTTTCACAAAAATCAATTACCAAAAATTGTCAAAATTGTCATAAAATAGTTTTTAAAACCAATATTATATTATTAATTGTTATTTTATTCCTAAAAGTCTAAGGTTCGGAAAAATGACTTATATAAGGATATATATATTAATAATTAACCACTTGGTGTTTTTTGGCTTGTTATATTATGTTTATTAACCATATAGTGTAAGAAAACAAGAAGACTTGGTAAAAGTTAAATTATTTAACTTAGATTTAAATCTAAATGATAAGGTTAAAATTGTAATCTAAACTTGTCTAAAATCTATTAGTTTAGAGTATTTTGACCCATACTTACTTTAACTTTTAAATAAATCAATTTGGAGCTATTATAAATCAAATATGACTTTATTATAAAATAATATTTTAAGTTTTTCCAAAGGTACCCCTCTCCTCCCTTATAAAAAGGGAACCCCTTCCCTCTTCTCTTCACACCCTTTTGAGCCCTGAATCTTGGCCAACCCCTGAACATTTCTCTTATCCAATTCCCTAGAAACATTCTGTGGTTTTTGGTCTTCTCAAAATACCAACTCTACTTCCTTAAGAGGAAGCTTAAAGGAGGTGCATCGAAGAAGAGGTAATCACTTCTTCCAATTCTTTCAAGTTTCATTCTTCTTCTACTTCTTCTTCTTTAGTTGTATCATTATAAAGTAGTAAAATAAATATTAATTATATACTGATATGTTATTATAAATATAAAACAACCCTATTTCACCTTCTATCCATCCTACGGATAACAAAATCACCGCGCGTGCGTACGTACGGAATACCGTCTTCACGCCATGGTGTAATCTGTTTTCGACGACCACCTTACTTAGATGGGTATAATGGTGTAAATCGATAACCATATATGATTATTGTAAAGTTATATTGATTATGAATTATTATACATACACTTCAATACAATTCCACGATCATGGGAAATATATCATCGCTCGTGCGTACGTACGGACTACCGTCTCCACGACGCGATGAGATTCATTCTCCATGTTAACCATTCAAGAATGATTATAAATTATAGATGATGAATAATAATGAAATATATGACATAATTAAGCTCAGGGATTTATGTATATATATATGTCATCTACTTACTTCTATTCAAGTCAATAAAGAAAGGAAAATAGCGTTCATGCGTACGTACGACCTACCATCTCCATGAACCATGTGTTTCATTTCATTTATCGATCTATTATATATATATATATATATATTGAATATATATGATATATAAATCATTTTTTATATTCTTTAAGTAAGTAAATCATGATATAATTAATAATAATATCAATAACAACAAGTCCAAACACGTTCGATAAATGAAACAATTTTACCCAAAACGCTACTTTAACATGGAATTGACAAATAAATGAGTAATATAAATACCTAAGTGAACCATATATGATATAATAACAATGAATACTATTCTGAAATAAGTCAATGACATTATTTAAATCATTATACAGGAGGTTCGGATACATACGAAGCATATCAGACATAAGGTAAGGGATAATTATTCCAATCTCATTCTCATCCGAGATTGTTTATTCGTAAGTATTTACTGGGGTAGTGTTTATTTTCCATGTCCATATGTTCTCAAAATGTTTCCATAAAATTTTTACATTTCTTCCATGTATGTTTAAAGTCATTTTTACCCTTTTTTACTTTTACCACATCGTATAGAAGGAATCATTCTTTTGTTTACAATACGAGGTATTTTTTTACTTTTCCAGAAAAAGTACGAGAAGAATGTTTTTTTAACTTATACAACATGAATATATTTTTACGGTTTTATAACGCCTTATTTTCATGAAGCTTACTCAATAATAGTTTCTGACTATTTTCAAAAAAATCCTTTTCTTTTAAAATTTAATGGCATTTTGTGAAAGAAAACGATTTTCAAGAAGAAAGGATATTTTCCTCAAGAATTCATTTCAAGTGCTTTATCAAAACAATTTTCCATCTAAGATGACATTATTTCATATGTGTATGTTTCAAGTATAATGTCTCTATGATTTATATTGTTTCACTTTTCTTATGATGAAATGATATCCATTTGTTTTATATGGATTATGTTATGATGGAATGATGTTTATGAAACCCGATTTATTCTTTGGGTTATGATGAATGATTTATGATTTTTCGTGGAACACGTAAGAATGATTTCATTATGAGATGGTTGGGACCTATATCTCCCTCCAATTCATTGGGTAAAGATTTATATCTCATTATATAGACATGGTTGTAACGGTAATTTAATCTGGTTCAGTGACACGGGACTGGAACAAGGAGTGAACTTGATTCGGAAAGGGACTTTGTCCACTAAGATGGTCTTGGCAGCAATGCCTTGGCTACTATGGAAATCATAACATGTGATTAATGGATTCCACAATTACGTGTTTTATTACCATGCTAGTTTATCATGACTAATGTTCCTTTATGATCTATGCCTTGTGTACTTCCATGATTCACGTCGTTGCTCATGATTTTGATGTTTATATTTTATGTTCATGTTTTTGCATTCAAATGTTTATGGATTGTTTTATGTTCTCTATGATTACCCTTACTGAGCATTTGATCTCACCCTTTATATGTTTTCTTTTCCCCAGGATTTAAATTAAGGTTTTAGGTAAGAAAAAAAAATCGGGGAAGATCTTTATGGGAGATTTTGAAGATCTTTCACCACGATTAGAAGATTATTTTTTGAGTGTCCAATGACACTAAACTATTACGGTCCTTGTGTGTATATTTTTGTTATGTATTAAATATTCCAAAAAAGTAATATAATGTCCATGTATGTCAAGCTTTGGGTATATACATTTCTAATTTATTAGGTTTCCTTTATGTTATCATGTTATATCATACCTCATTGTTCAATATTATAATAATCACCCCTCTTATTTTACCTTTATATGACTCTTGTCTCAAATATAAAAATTTAACTCATTATATTACTATTTTATTCCCTTACTAGTATTTATATCTCACCCATTTCTTATATACAACCCTAGGTTATCTCATACAGTTTTAGAAGAACAATTGAATGTTAAGAGCATGTTAATAATGTTTTTAAAAATGACATTATAATTGTGTTGAAAGTTGTTGTGCGATATACATAATTCCCAAAGAAACTATACATCACAATATTTTGGGATTTTATTATCTTTACCATTATTTAATACATCATTAATTAATGTCTAATAAAATAAAAATTGACTCACATTTGGGCCCTATAAGAAGGAAAATCAAAGACTTCGAAAAAAACTATGCCCCTAAATATTGTCTATACACCCTAGAAATATGTTTTATGATGCGAAAAAGTTCTTGGAAGACACTTAGAAATGAGGTTTTAGGAATTAACACCATTTTCACTAGAATATGGTGAAACTGATGGCCTACTCCTAGAGGGAGGTTATCACCATCATGTCATTAGATTAGGAAATGTTTCGAAGGAATCTTCATAACTTAGTCTGTGAGAGATATTGTGGTACATTAAAATACCATTTTCTTATCCTTTAGGCATGTAGATACTTTTCTACTCAAACTCATTTTATATTTTATGAGTGTGGATAACATCATGAATTGTATGGAAAAGGATGTGGCATGAATTCTCTAATGCCAACAAATTCACTTAGAGAACAATGCCAACGCTATAGCATTTTTGGGAACTCTAGAACTTGTTTCCCCAATATCAATTTTCCTACCCAACATCTTGAAAATGAAAACATTATTGGTAATAGACCTAGAACACAAGATAGAGATAACCCATTTTCAAACAATAACAATTGAGGTTATATGAATCATCCTAATCTTTCTTAGAAGGAGTAAAGAGTATTTAGATCTATTATTACCCCTAGCTTCCCACCACAGCCAAAAACATGGCTCCAAAATCAATATAGGGATGAGTCTTGCAATTATTAAGGGAATATATAAGGGATGATGAATAAAATAATCAGGGAACTTGGATCACTAAAAATTGATACTGATTTTAGAATCCACAATATGAAATTATAAATGGGCCAGCTAGCTATGAATTTATGTTCAGTAGATAAGGGAATGCTTCCCAGTTCAATATAAATCAATCCCATGGAAATTTTTATGGATGTTACCACAAGATCTAGTCTGAAAAATAAAGAGGATTCTAGGTTACAACATAGATAAGATGATATATAAGATCTAAACAAATATGAAAATAAATATATGGAAAATAATAAAACTATAAAAATTGAAAGCATGGTCTAAATTAATGTGGAGAATGATTATTTACTTGAAATAAATAAGTAATAAAAGAAAATGATATGATATGTGATTAAGAAAGAGAAAAATAAAGTTGGTAGTGATGAAATATATAAGGATGAACTAGCTTTTTCACACTTATTCCCATTGCTTTCCTTTTCCCCAAAGATTTTAGAAAATTAATTATGAGCTTAGTGGTTTAAAATTATTTGAAATTTTTAATATTTTTAATCTGAAAATACCCTTTACTGGATACATAAAAAAATACCCTCATATGTAAAAATTATCAAATGGGTTTGGGATAATAAAAGAAACTTGAAGTAAATTTCTAATATTATTTTAATTGGGAAATAATTTTTTTTCCTATAAAAGAATTTACCTCAAAAATTAAAAGAATCTATATTCTCTGTCAAACATTACATAATAGGAGAAATCAAGTGGGAAAATTTGTGTAGACTAGGAGCACGTTTTATATGTATTCCTTAATCCGTTTTTTCAAATGGATATTTCAAATTTAAATCCTCTTAATTTTATCTTAAATTGGATGATAGGTCTACTACTCAACCCATTGGAAGGGTGAATATCATATTAGTTAATATAGGGAAGCTCACATTGCCCCTGATTTATTCAGTTTCAGAAATAGAGTTTTTCAAGAAGGATCCAATTATTCTATGAAGACCATTATTTTTTATAGGTGGTGTTTTTATTGATGTCTCAAAGGGTAGGCTAAAGTTTCATGTTTCTAATTATCAATAAGAGGTTAATGTTTTTAGTAGATACATATTAGAGGTCATATTTAAGTTATTTTTATGTTTTTAATACGTTTTTATGGATGATATAAAGACGAATACAAATTTCTTCTATGAATAAGTAATTCCAAACTCAGTTAATAAACACTTTAAGGTTAACTTTATTGAGTCTGAATACACACAGGAACTTCAAATATCATGAATGATTGACTAAAAAATCAAGAAACTCATTAATAGGAACTTTAAATTAGTTCAACATGAACAAAGATGGTGGGTTGAATGAGTCTCTAAAGTTGTTAGTCAACACTCATAGATATCTATTTGTGACAAAACATTCCCCTTTTACCCATTTTGGATTAAATTATTTAAACTCTTTATTCTTATATTTATCAGTCTATTTTAGTAGGGGTTTTATCTAATAATGGGTGTCTTAATGTTAAGTAAAAGTTTGATATTAGTTATAACCCTTTAAAAGATTAAAATAAGTTTCCATATAATTTTTATAGTGTTTAAGATAATAATATGGATCACTTTTTAGTGGATTGTAGTGGGTCTTTTATTACTGATAAAATCTATTTTTTGGATCAGTTTACTACCTCTAATATTAAGGAATTATTAAAAGACCTTGAGGATTATTTCCATACTTAAAATAAGAACTTATATTGAATAATTTATCCTTTGTGATAAAATGAGAAATTTATAGTATTTTAAACTACTATTTATGTGTTTTTAGTTTCCTTAAATGAAGGGGTAAACTATGAGATAATTTCCAACTAACCCGATGACTTGTCTAGACTAATTTCAGACATTTTTTGTCTTTTTGTTGAACTTTTCAACATTAAAATAGTAGTTGACTACAACCTTAGTCCTATATCCTTGTATACATTTAGGATAATATTGATACATGTTATTAATGTGCACATTTTGATGGAAAATGATAAAATTTTCACACAAACATTGATGTAACAATCATTGTAAATCTAAAATCCTCTAGTTTTTATAGATATATTTTTAAGGAGGAATTATGGATGAAGACTCTAAACTTATCACAACATGGGTTGTTTCCTATGGTATATGTTTTTATTTTTATTATTTTTAATAAAATATCTCAACCCTGTATCTATATAGACTCCAAATATTTTCATAAATGGAGTACCTATTCATTGTTTTGAAATCCAATAAGTTTCCACACTATGGAATCAAATTATTTTGAAGGCATGTATTTTCATTGACACATTAAATCCCTTATCCATGGTTTCTTATTTTTTTCTTTCAATGATTTAATTTCTGAATTATTTTCTATTTTTGTTTTGTTTTATGAATGAGAGAAACCAAGAGGATATTGAAATTTGAGGGAGGTTGGACTTTTGGAATCATTTTAGAATCCTAGAAACACTTATTAGGGGATTAACCTTTTTAATTTCGTAATTATTCTTTGAATATTTTATATTGGTTTTGACTTTAGAACAATCCCTAGAAAATTTTACTTAAAATGATTATATGAATTTTTTAATTAAATTTTTTTTTTGATTGGAAATTAATTGTTATGGGGAAGCTCTTAATTTTGGAATAGAATGGAGTGTTGAATTGATTTTTAAGTAATTAGGTATTATGATTTAATTAATATAGGTTATTAAAAATATTTTTCATTATATTTAAAACCTTTATCATCACCCTAAAATTTTATTTGTTTTATTTTCAGATTTATTGAATTGGTTTTTTAAAAGTCATTTCTTTGTGGACCCAGGGACAAAATATCTTAATTTTCATAGACATTTTTAAAATTCATGAGTCTGATCATTGAGTAAAACCTTGTAAATTCAAAAAAATATACTTGGAATTATTTTATAAATTTATAAAATCATGATTTTTGAGCTTTTTTAAGACCCTAAATCATTATTTTCCATGCATAATTAGAAACGCTTCTGAACTGAATTGTTTTCAATGCTTCTCCCACTTTGAGGTCAAAATTTGAGAAATGTTTAGTTTATTGTTTAAGGGAGGGGTATCTTAAAATTTTAAACAATATTCTATTTAAAACACATCAAAAATACAATAATTGTTTTAAAAATTGAAATTTTCAATGCTCAATTTCATTTTAGTGGTTATAATTTTTCTTATTATTGAAGACTATTTTTCGAATTTGAGTGATTAATCATTAATTTTCAACGATGGGTTCAACCAAGTAACATATTTTCTATTTCCTCTTGAAAACAATATCTTTGTTGAAATTTTTGGATAGGTTTTATAATTTTAATTATATTAAAACTTCTTAAAAGGTTTTAAAATAATAATATTTGAATTTAACTGGGGTATAAATTCACTTATATTCCCATGTTAATATTTTTATCTTTAAAATAAAACTCATTAATGAGTTAATTATTCTTCCTTATAATTATTAAACTTATGAATCCATTGTGTTATGTCTAATTATTCTCTATGCTAATAATGTGTTACAATTCTCCATGAACAAAAAGATAAATTTGCGGGAAACATTGCATGAAAACTTGATTTGGATTAATTCCTTTAAAAAAATTAACTAGTCATGTATTCAAAACCGAAACCCATATTTTTTTCCAAAAAAAATTGTTTTGTAGAAAATAAATCATCCATTTTTACTTGGGATATTCCATAGGGTAAAATATATTTAAAAATAACCACATTATTAGAAATAAAAATCATTCACTTTTATGATGAATCTTCCTTCAATAAATTTGATTATTTGATTATTTGAGAAACAAAAATAAGTTATGTGTAGATAAATTTGATGTGGTTTTATTTTATACATGTTTTCCAGATCGTTTCTATGAAAATATCAATATTTTGATGATAAAATGTGATTTAATTAGAAATATTGTGAATCTTGTTCATTGTAATGCAAATAGTGATTCTATGAGTATTTTCATGAAAATGACGATTTAGAAGATTGATTTATAAAAAAATATATAATTTAATTTTCAAATATTTTAAAAACAAATATATAGTTTCATTGTATTTTTAATTTAAATATTAATTTTTAAAGTGTTTAAAAAGATGTTCGGTAATGAAATTAATAGTTTATTTTTTTCATGATTTTATAATAAAATATATTCTGTGGAATAAAATTGGGTTTTGTTCTATGGAGTTAATAAATTCCAGGAAAAATTGACTAAATCCCATTCCTGTATGAATTTTAAGAAGCCTTGTCACACCCCAAAAATTTATGCTTGATAGCTAGCTTAATACACAACACTAAGCTTTAAGAAAATTTTGATGTATTATAAAAACAATATTATTCAAATATGACCTAAATGTTAAATTTGAGGGTATGAATATGAGTTTCCACTTTATGAAATATATGGGTAATTTTCAAACTCAATAAATATTTTTGATAAATTCATAACATATAAGCACTCAATTTTTAGTAGAATCGTTTTATGATTTAAAAATACATTTTCTTCAAAAAAAATTAATACTTTTTCTGAGTGAATATTGTAATTATTTTATACCACTTTTAGAAAATTTATTTAATAAAAATAATATAATTTTTTAAATCATCATATTAAAATTATCTTAGAGTTAAATTTTTTGGTTTTTATAAAAATAATGATTTCTTAGAGAATAGTAAAAATTTCCAAAAAAATATAAATATATCATTTATTTTAATTGAAATGTATCGTTATGATTTGACTTTGATCTCAAATTAATAAAATTATTATTTATTTATAAATGATATAATTAATTATATATAAATCATTCTTATAATTTATTTTGGTATAAGTTCTTTTTTTGTCTTAAAACGCATTTTTCTAAAAAAATAATTACATTTAAGAATTTATATTAAAATAAATTTTTTTCCATTATAGGAATTGAATTTTATTAACTATAATTTATTTTTGGATTCATCAATTCAAATTTATCCTCAGATGAATTTTTGATATTTTTCTAAAAAAGTTAAAATCATGATGAATAGTAAATACAATTTTTATATAATACAATATATTTTATGATATCGTGAAGACAAAAATATTATATGAAAATTAATTCAACTTATAAAAAAATAATTCATGATAATATCATAAAAATATAATGAAAAATTATTCAAAATATATAATTTATAATTTATTTCATGATAAATAAGTAAATTATTTTCAATATCGATGCAGTGCTTTCATAACAATAGAAAAATCATATTTCGTGTCCTAAAAATAATATTTGAGAAGTAAGAAGTATTTTATAATTTTTTTTAATAAATATGATGTATTATTTACGATTTTTATGGATATATATGAATATTGAGTTATATAATAAGTGACTTATCCAAATTCTAGTGCAATGCTCGCATAATGATAGAAAAGTCAAAATAACATATTAAATAAGGTTTCATGACATAAATGTGATAAAATATACATATTTGACAAATTTAAAAGTTTATATTGAACTTAATTTATTTATTTTTATTATTTTTAATTATATTTATTTTTTGGGTTGATTTAATTACCTTAAATGTTTACAAAACACCGACACAGTGCTCGTACAAGCAGCAAAAAAGTCAACTAAATGGTTTTAAAATATCTAAAAGAAATTTTTTATAAGTAAAGTGTCCCATGAATGTTCAAGAAAAATATGAAATATTATATATTTTTTAAAGGTTTTTATAATAATTCTATTACTTTCATTATGTTTTCAAATTACAATTATGTGCATAGTTTGTAAAATGATATTAATAGTATTTTATATTAAATATATACTATTAAATTATTTAAAAGTGATAAAAATATTTATGGAGGAAAATTAAGATTATAAATTGTCTAAAATTTAATTCATTTCCATTTATTATTCAATTTTTACCTTATAAGTAAAAATGTAATCCTTTATTATAGATAAAGTCATTACTACGGATAAGGTTAAAATTAGTTAACCAATGGGTTAAACAAAAATATAAGGTTTAAAATTATATCTAAACCTATATAAATTTTATTTGATGCTTATATTAAGACCATATAATACTTATATTCTAATAGATTCCATATTTTAACCATTTTACATGAGTTTGATGCTATTATATTATAATATTTCATGTATTTCCAAAAATGATATTGATAATATTTTATAATTAATAATATTTTATTTTACAAGATAAAATTCATAAAAATAACTATCATAGGTCAAATTAATGTCATTTTTTAAAAATATGAATCATGTTCTATTTATAGTTCATTTTTCCTTTAATAGTAACTTTCTTGACCCTGAAATTGTAAAAAATATTAATATCATAGTAATTTTCAAAAGGGTTAATGGGGGTTAAAAAAGAAATAATAGTAATAACATAATCAAAACATGTGCAAATTTATATTATATGAGAGTATCGAGAATCATATTCATCCTATATTTTAATTTGATAAATTTTTATAAACGTCAACATGAATAATTAATTTATATTAATTTAATAATTTAGGAAATTCCAAGAATTCACCCCCACACTTATAAAAGGGTGCCTTCACTCCTCACTTCTTCACATCTATTGAGCCATTTAGATCGATAAAACCTAGAAAACATCTATAAACATATTTATAAACATTCAATAGGTTCTTTTATTCAGAATATATCATCCTTGTGATCCTTAAGAAGATATTTAAAAGAGGTCTATCGAAGAAGAGGTAATCATCTTTACCAACCCATTCAAGATTATTTCTTAATATACATAATATAAATTTTTAGTAAACATCCTAAATATAAGTACCCGGCCTTAAAAATTACATAATCCTAAATTAAATGAATAATTCACACTGAGGATCTTTTCAGGTTTAGAGTTTTAGAGAATTAGAAGAAAACTATTACATATCAACTTCAAAATTACATGTACACACTACTACTCAGTATCTGTTTTTTTTCATAAAATAAAGACTCTTAAAAAGAAACATGTCTATTTCCATGTTTTAGATAGCATGAATTTTCCTTGATCCCATCCTTGGCCCTATTAATCTTTATGTCTTGTGGAAAACATTTCAAAAACTTGGGATGAGAATAAAAAGATTATAAATGGTAATAAAATAAGTAAGGAAAATATTATCCCATCATTAAATACAAATCAATAAAACCATACTTTTCAATCATAACATACCTTACGTAATCATAAGATTTATGAATAACACACACAAATCGTAAATA
Source organism: Viscum album (assembly GCA_963277665.1). Lineage (NCBI taxonomy): Eukaryota > Viridiplantae > Streptophyta > Magnoliopsida > Santalales > Viscaceae > Viscum > Viscum album. Next base: position 1,489,941,194 of record OY728129.1, read on the forward strand.
ATAAAGGTAACATTTGGAATTCATAACATACTTACATTGTAGCTATCACAGCTACAAAGGAGGTTGAATTTTGAATACTCATCACAGTATACTCCTTAAATCTCTTAGGATAAACATTAATGTTTACCTCTAACACGTTACCGAATGCATTGGAGAGCTATCTCGGGCTCACCTGCCCTAGGTTTATCACGGAACCACCCATATACGTAAACAATTCCCAATAACCATAACGTAATCATAACACATAACACAAGAATAATGTAAACATAAAAGTTCCACATTCCAATCAAAACATATAATATCAAGATATTGAAATAAACAATGATTTATCAAACTATTTTCAAAACCATTTAAAACATTTAATAAATATATTTTTGAATCAAAGTGTACCGTACCACTTTGAAAATTTTAAATAAATTATCATTTGAAAACATTAATGTCAATATAAATAAATCCTTAAAACCATTTTTAAAACATAAGCATTAATGATAAAGATTTAGAGGAATAAATCATTAAAACATTTAAAACGATATTTTAGTTAAAGAGTTTTTAACAAAATGAGATACTCTTGAAAACAAATAATTGAGGAATAATATTGAATCAAAACGTTATAATATCATGAGAATAAATATATTCATGATATAATATTCCAAAGTACACTATATACACCATATAAAAGTGAATTGGTGCATAATGACAATGAAGCCTCAATGGAATGTAAATTGAGACGAAATCCCATATAAAAATTGTATCCTTAGATCAAGGATAAATAAATTAAATAATAATTTTTGAAAAATATAAATACACTAAATATGATTTTATTTTCAGATTAAATAAATCATAGTAAATTCACACATTTTCTTTTTAAGACAAAACCAATGACTTGGATGTTTAACTCAATGAATGGAAATTGAGTTAAAATTACTCTTAAAAAGTTCATATCGATGACCTGAGAATTTATCAATGGAGTGATTATGTGTATAAAAATTATATCCACACAAAGGGGAGTGGAAATTACAACATAAATAAATAAATAGTTATTACACACATAATCATAGCATGACATAATTAAGAATTAGAAGATTAACTCAAGGAATGGAAATTAGGTTAAAGGGTTCCCTTACCAATTTGGTAACTTACAAAACATACAACCCATGAAAGAGGAATAATTAAATTAATATGTAAATACCCATAAATGAAAGTATATTACACAAATATACAAATCATGTGCCATACGTACACTACACAAAGGAAATAGGGACAATATAGCATGAATCTCACGGGAATACAATGTGAGATGAAAACACTTTACCACGTAGTAATCAATCGGGTCGTATGAACAAAATTTCATAACAATGAAATTAATCATATAATAACATGAATATAAAGATAATCATGACAATATATATCAAATGGAAGTACACAATACACCACATGAAATAAATCAGTGGCGAATAACGGAAATCTCTTGGAATTAAAAGTGAGATAAGAAACGCCTTACCTCATGTCTGAATTGACTCCTTTGTTCCTTGTTCTTCATGAATAACAAACTAAAGTTAATTTATTCTTTCTTAATAAACTTTTTCAAGTTTATTATTCCTTTATATCACTTATTACCATGTTATAAACATTATGTAATCATTTAAGTTAATAATGTTTGTTTTGTCGATATTTGGTACTTAAGTCAAAAATGGACTTCTTATAATTACAAGTTGTTCACATAGTAAAAAGTTTATTATATCTAGAATTATATTCATGATTTAGATATCATATATATCATATATATCCAGTATATACATATATTTATAATAGTACATAATGTTTGGAGGTAAGAAATGAAATGCACCGTTCATGGAGATGGTAAGACGTACGTACGCATGAATGATACTTTCATTTATATTTCATATTTTAATTTAATTAAAACTTAATTATACATAGTTATATAATAATTACAGTATAATATAATATATAATTTCAATAACTCTATCCTTTATATGTCCTATGTACGGTATGAAAGTGTCATATCACTTTGAGGGGGTGCTAGTCCATACTTTCTCAAATGAAGCGTTTACTCATAATAGAATCCATAAAGGTATGCTATAAATTAAAAATAAATAAGTATAAATAAAACATAAACATAATATATATCATTTATAAATATATTGTCATCATAATGGCCACTATATGATGTGGTAGGAGATAATTGAACAATCATCGTTTCGTGAGGTGTTAATTTTCCATCTACAGAAACAGTATGTTCTTTACCCATTAGATAGAGGTGTTTGTAGGTGTAGTTTGAATAAATCTAATAAAAACATCCTAGTATATTGAGGATACTTTTTTTGTTATAAAATAAAGGAATAAAAATAATTAAGGGTTTGTAGAAGTAAAATAAAAGAAAAGAAGTTAAGAGAAATTGTTACCATTAATTTGGGTAACTCTCTTTGGTTTAAACCAAAAAGACTTCTTGAAGTGACATCTTCCTAAGGTAAGGCTTCTATTTGGAAGATATGTATCTTGATAGATTATTTGGTTTGGGTTTGTATGAGCCAAGGGGCTTGAGATGTGTGAGGAATGAGTTAGAAGTGAGGGCTTTTTATAAGGGGGAGGAGGGGCTCTTTAGGAAAGTGTGAAAATATTATTTTATAATATAATGGTTTTCGGTTTATAAAGGTTAAAAACTCATTAAGGTAGAATATAAGATGGATCATGGTCGAAATAAAATCATATAATAGGAATTGGACAGGTTTGGTATGTTATTTGGACATTTATAATCTTATTTATGTAAATCATTTATTAATGAGGTAAATACTGCATCATATTTGTGTCATAGATAATTTTATTTATTTGTTGTCTAAAAATTATAAAATAAATACCATGATGTAGGAAATAGTTTTATCTTTACAATTTATATTTATAGTCGAAAATATGACTTATATAACCCCATGTAAAAATTAATTTACTAAAAGATATTTGTTTGTGTCATTTTTGTCTTTACTTTAAGTTAATTAAAATAAAGTGTCATTATCGCCCTCAAGTGGCACCATGGGGTCCCAAATCAACCCTAGGATGCCCATGGTCGGCCATGACTCATATAATAATGTTAGGAATAGTGTTAAGGTAATTGTTTATTATTATAATATTCTTTTAACCTTGAATTACCCTATTTACCTTTAACCGCGTTAAAAAAAAGTCAAAAGTTACTATTCACCAAAAATTATTTTCACCTTATTGAACCACATTTTACTTTCCAATTACAACCATTTGTGTCGGATTTTAGAAATTAAATCCACAAAAATGTTAAAATTCCATTTAAATGAAAATGTCAGTTTTTAACTACTACTTAGTGGTTTCATTATTCATCAAAAATTGAAGATTTTCAGAAAACTACCAAAAATTCAGCCTAAGCTATATTTGATATTATGAATTCAAAAATGATGTCTATTTTAAAAAATTCAAAACATTGAAGTTTCATTAATTAATTTCAAATTAATTCCCATTATCAAAACAAATACCTTGTTTTTAATAAACAATATCTATCAAAGTATTGACACTTGTTTATGCCAAATTTCAAAGTGAGATTAATTCCAATGACCAACATTGGATTAAATGGTAAAAATATAATCTAATTACACATTAAAACCAATTACAAAGATAATATAACCATATAAATAAATTATTTTAAAAGTACTTTTGAATTAAAATATAGTATTTTTCACTATTCATAAAAAAATTAATTTTTTCATAAAAATACCAAAAAATTACCCAACGTAAATTTTGATGTCCCGATTCTAAAGAAGAATTTTATTTTTTTAAAATGGAAAATATAAAAGTGACTAAAACTATATTTAAATAGTGGTCTCCATTAAAAGGTGTTAAATCAACCTTTTAAAGTAAATTATGTTTAAAATTTGATTCATTCCAATTTTAAGCCTCTAACTTTTATTGGATAAATGTAAAAATATTTAACAAACATATATAATCATTTTTTAGTTAGTTCTTTTCATTCCCTCCATTTCAACGGCAAGGTATTAACTACTATTTAAAATAATAATATTATATTATTAGTGTGCAACGTAATATTTCATAGAAACCCTTTGTTGTGTATCGGGTATGCCATCGAACATAGATTCCCCTTTAAAGTGTAATTAATATTTAGTTCAAAAATATTAATAAATATGAAAAATGTCGTGTTCTTTATTTAACTGGGATGTTACATCCTTCCCCCCTTTTGGGAATTGTATCCTCTCAATTTTAAAACTGGGCTTGGAAACTTAATTAAAATTCCCACATTGGAATAGAGTTAGTAAAATTATCACTTTAAAAGAAATAAAGAAAAGTACAAAGGTCACCCGAGAAAACCCATACTAGGATTCCATGTAAGAAATCATGGATATGGAAGAGAGCACAAGCGATAAAGTTCTGATGGAGAGTGATAGAAAACATTATTAGGATAAAGTTAACCACCATAAATCACAAACTTATGATTTGTTAAATGGTCTTTGATTAATTAGTAGGAAATGTAAACCAACAACATTTTTGTTTTACATTCCTTTTCATAATTTTGAGGAATTAATTTACTACATAGAATAAGAACATTAGGAAATAAACTTACCTTCAAGTAGAGTTTCAACATTTAATATGTTTCTACCAAAAACTAATCTTTTCTTAAAACAATGAGCATTTAAAAAGACATGGTCACATCAAAAGCACAAGAATCATATTCTATAGAATCACATAATCCACAAATGAAGAACTGTATATTTCCCTTGTCTTTAGAAATCAACTAAAACCAAAATGGTTTGTGTGAGATTAGATAATACCCAAAAAGAATAATATTTTAAAAAAATAAAAACTACTCTTAATCTCCAAAATTCGTCAAACAATACACAAAGTTCAACCAAGACCATTCAATAAAACATTGTCCATAAAATTCTTCAAAAGTAATCAAAACTAAGATTGAAACACAAATCTCATAATGATTTAATTACATAGTCTTCCAAGATAAATATTAACATTTATCTCCAAATAACATCAGTTACTCATAAATTCTCATATTGAAAAGTAATTAACCTAATCACATATTCTCCGTGATATGTTAATCATTTTCATTAATAAACCAAATCATCATATTTCAACAATAAAAACATAGATTCTTCCAAACTAAAATTTCAAACAATATTTTACAATTGAAATCCCATAGTATTCTATCTTCCTTAGCCATATAGTGTTTCCTCACAAGATATAATGTCTTCCACAACAACCTTTATCATTTAATCACCAAATCAGTTTCCTATACTAATTATATCCATTTGATAAAACATAATTTCCCAAAATCAAATTATTCTTGTTCCACAAAATCATTTTACTAAAATAATTAGTCATATTAACCAGGGACTTCAAGTAGGCGAGTGGTAGGTGATATTCCCTTGTCACACTTCGATTGTAGGTTCAATTCTTGCGGCCTTGCTGGATGCGACGGGTTGTCACCCATCCTATGGGTTGTCCTTTTAAAAAACCCAAAAATAACCCTAACATGTTTTAACCTCAATGGTTTCGTTATACCTCTCATTTTAATAACAATTCATTATGATCTCAACATCTTAATTCTTTAAGTCTTATATATATTGTCATTTTTTTATTTCACCGCCATATGATAAAACAAAACGATCCCCAAAATGAAGAATATCATACCTTGATCATGGTGTCTATTTGGTTTCATCATCATCTTGTTCACATAGGTTGAAGGTCCATGCATTTCAACAATGATTTAAATATCCTTCAAAATAATTTTAATCCTTCATCCAAATACACCTTGAACAATATTTGTCATATGGGTGTTCACAGAAAAACAGTTTTGGAAAATAATCATGTATGATATATAATTTCAAAACATCTAATAAATCAGGATTTCTATAAAATAGTCGGACAAAATTTGAGTTGAAACTTTCAATTAATGGTCCTTTTAAAATACCATAGGTATGTTCTGAGAGACTATATTATAAAATAAAATAGAAATATGTTGCGCAAGGGTATCCTTCTTTAGCACCTTTTTCAAAATCATAATATGCTTCAAAATCTTGTGATAAGGTAAAATATTTGAAAATGCCTTGATAATATTTACCTTTCTGGAAAATATGAGAATATTTTGAAAATAGGATTTGTTTAAATACAAACATTGATCCATGCTGATAACAAGGTATATTGGTGGTGTTTGATATCTCAAACAACTGCTTGCAAGTGAGTTATATGCTAGAAAAAGTTTCACAATCATTTAAACATGACTTTTCAATAATTATTGCAAGCAAGTCATCAGGAAGAGATAGGAATGTCGTTTTAGATCCTCCTCCTTCCATTTGTAACTAACTTTCCTAGATTCTAAAAAGCTATTTAACAAGGATTTAATGGAAATAATAGTCATAGAGACTGACCATGTGTCTAACAAAAACTCCTAATCCCAAAAGTTTTCTAAATCAACCTTTGATACCAACTATAAGGACCAGACCTTAAACATTAAATAATCCTAAATTAAATGAAAAATTCACATTGAGGATATTTCTATATTTAGTGTTTTTGAGAGTTGGGTCATAACTATTACATATCAACTTGAAAATTACATGTACACACCAAAACTCAGTATCCATTTTTTTCATAAAATAAAAACTCATAAAAAGAAACATGTCTAATTCCATGTTTTAGATATCATGACTTTTCCTTGATCCCATCGTGGACCCTATTCATATTTATGTCCTGTGGAAAACATTTCAAAAACATGGGATGAGTATAAAAATCTAAGTAAGGGTTATAAAATAAGGAAGGAAAACATTATCCCATCATTAAATACAAATCAATGAAACCATACATTTTAATCATAACATACCTTACGAAATCATAAGATTTATGAATAACACACACAAATCATATATCATAAAGGTAACTTATGGAATTCATAACATACTTACATTTTAGTTATCACTGCTACATAGGTAGATGTATTTGGGATACCCATCACAGTATATTCCCTAAATCTCTTAGGATAAACAATAACATTTACCTTTGTCACGTTACTCAATGCATTGGAGAGCTATCTCGATCTCAACCACCCTAGGTATATCATAGAACCACCCATATACATAAAAAATGCCCAATAACGATAATGTTATCATAACACATAACACAAGAATATAGGAAATATAACATTTTCACATTCCAATCACAATATATCATATCAAGATACTGAAACAAACAATTCTTTATCAAACCATTTTCAAAACAATTTAAAAAATTTAATAATTAGATTTTTGAATCAATGTGTCTCATACCACTTTGAAACTTTTAAAAAAATTATCATTTGAAAAAATTAATGCCCCTATAAATAAATCCTTAAAACCAATTATAAAATATGGACATTAATGATAATGATTTAGAAGAATAAATATTTAAAACATTTAAAAAGATATTTTAGTTAAAGAGTTTTTAACAAAATGAGTGACTCTTGAATAAAAATAATTGAGGAATAATAATGAATCAGAACTTTATAATATCATGACAATAAAGGTATTCTTAATATAATATTTCAAAGGAGAGTATATACACCGTGTAAAAGTGAATTGGTGCATAACGACAATGAAGTCTTAATGGAATGTAAATTGAGACAAAATCCCATATAAAAATTGTATCCTTATATCAAGGATATATCAATTACATAATAATGTGTGAAAAATATGAATAAAATCAATATGATTGGATATTCAGTTTAAATCAATCATAGAAAATTCACACATGTTCTTTTTAAGACAAAACCAATTACTTGGATGTTTAACTCAATGAATAGAAATTGAGTTAAAATTACTCTTAGCAAGTTCATATCTATGACATGAGAATTTATCAATGGAGTGATTATGGGTATAAAATGTATATCCACAGAAAGGGGAGTTTAAATTACAACGTAAATAAATAAATAGTTCTTCCACATATAATCATATCAGGACATAATTAAGAATTAGAAGATTAACCCAATGAATGGAAATTGGGTTAAAAGGTTCCCTTACCGATTTGGAAACTTACGAAACATACATCCCATAAAATAGGAATCATTCAATGAATATGAAAATACCCATATTTTAAAGTATATTACACAAAGAGTACAAATTATGGGCAGTACGTACACCACACAAAGGAAATAGTGACAATATAGCATGCATCTCACGAGAATAGAAAGTGAGATGAAAAAACCTTGCCACATTGTAATCAATCGAGTTGTATGACAAAAGGTAAACAACCACCAAATAATTCACATAATAAAATGAATATAAATAGAATCATGATAATATATATCAAATGGAAGTACACAGTACACCACATGCAATAAATTAGTGGCGAACAATGGAAATCTCACAGAATTAAAAGTGAGATAAAAACCCCTTACCTCGTGTCCGGCTTGACTTGTGTGTTCCTTGTTCTTACTGAATAATAAAATAAAGTTAATTTATACTTGCTTAAGAAACTTTTTCACATTTATTATTACATTTATATCACTTATTACCATGTTATAATTATTATGTAATCATTTAACTTAATAACGTTCATTTTGTCGATATTTGGTACTTGAGTCAAAAATGGACTTCTTATAATTACAAGTTGTTCACATAGTCAAACTTTAATTATATCCAGAATGATATTCATGATTTAGATATCATATATATCCATTATATACATGTATTTATAATAGTTCATAACATTTGGAGGTAGGAAATGAAATGCACCATTCATGGAGACGGTAAGCCGTATGTACGCATGAACGCTTCTTTCATTTCTATTTCATATTTTAATTGAATGAAAAATTAATGACACATAGTATAATATCATATATAATTTCAATAGATACATCCTTTATATGTCCCACGTATGGTATGAATTAGTCATATCACTTTGAGGGGGTGGTAGTCCGCACTTCCTCAAATGAAATTATCACGTTTACTCATAATGGAAACCATAAATGTATGCTATAAATTAAAAATAAATAAGCATAAAGAAATCATAAAAATATTATATATCATATATAAAAACATTTTCATCATAATTACCACCATATGAGGTGGTAGTAGATAATTGAACAATCATTGTTTCGTGAGGCGTTAGTTTTCCTGCCACAGAAACAGTATGTTCTTTACCCATTAGATGGAGGTGTGTGTAAGTGTAGTTAGAATAATTCTCATAAAAACATCCTAGTATATTGAGGATACTGGTTTAGTTTTAAAATAAAGTAATAAAAAGAGTTTATGGGTTTTAGAATTAAAATAAAAGAAAAGAAGTTAAGAGAAAATATTACCTTTAATTTGGGTAACTCTCTTTGGTTTAAACCAAAAGGACTTATTAAAGTGACTTATGCATAAGTTAAGGCTTATATGAGGAAGATAGGGGTATTTAGAGATTATTTTGGAAGGTTATGGACAATAAAAGGGGTTTTTTAGGTGTGAGTAATGAGTTAGAAGTGAGGGATTTTTATAATTTGGAGGAGGGTCTATTTAGGAATGTGTGAAAATATTATTTTATTATATAATGATTTTCGGTTTCTAAAGGTCCAAAACTAATTAAGGTAGAATATAAGATGAGTCATGGTCAAAATAAAATCATAAAATAATAATTGGACAGGTTTTGTATGTTATTTTAATATTTATAATCTTATTTATTTAAATAATATATTAATGAGGTAAAAACTGCATTATTTTTGTGTTACATATAATTTTATTTATTTGATGCCTAAAAATTATAAAAAAAATACCATGATGTAGGAAATCGTTTTACCTTTATAATGAATATTTATATTCAAAAATATAACTTATATAACCCCATGTAAAAACTAATTTACTAAAAGATATTTGTTTGTGTCATTTTTCCCTTTGCTTTAAGTAAATTAAAATAATGTTTCATTATCATTCCCAAGTGGCACCATGGGGTCCCAAAATCGACCCAAGGATGTCCATGGTCTTCCAAGACTCATCCAATAAGTGTAGGTCAATTGTTAAGGTAATTTTGTTTATTATAATATTTTTTTACTTAGAATTGCTCTATTTACCTTTAACCACGTTAAATAAAAGTCAAAAGTTACTATTCACCAAAAATTATTTTCATCTTATTGAACAAAATTTTACTTACTAATAACAACAATGTATGTAGGATTTTCAAAATTTAATCCACATAAGCGGTAAATTTCTTTTAAAAGAAAATGTCAGCTTTTAACTACTATGTAGTGGTTTCACTATTCATCAAAAATTGACGTTTTTCAAAAAACTACCAAAAATTCAGAATAAGATATATATGATATTCTGAATTCAAAAATGATGTCTATTTTACCAAATTCAAAACATATAAGTTGCATTAATTAATTTAAAATTAATTCCCTTTATCAAAACAAATAGCGTTTTTTTGAGAAATAACATCTATCAAAATATTAACACTTGTTTATGCCCAATTTCAAAGTGAAATTAATTCCAATGACCAACATTGGATTAAATGTCAAAAATATAATCTAATTAAACTTTAAAAAAATTAAAAAGATAATATAACCATATAAATAAATTATATTAAAAGGCACTTTTGAATTAAAATATATTATTTTCACTATTCATAAAAAAATTAATTTTATCAGAAAAATACCAAAAATTCACCAAAAGTAAATTTTGATGTCCCAATTCTAAAGAAGAATTTTATTTTGTAAAATGGAACATATAAAAGTGAAAAAACTATATTTAAAGAGGGTTTTACATTAAGAGGTGGTAAATCATCCTTTTAAAGTAAATTATTTTTAAAATTAGATTCATTCACATTTTAAGCATCGAACTTTTATTTGATAAATGTAAAAACATTTAACAAACATATATAATAATTTTTTAGTTAGTTTTTTCATTCCTGCCATTACAATGGCAAGGTGTTAACTACCATTTAAGATAATAATATTATATTTTTAGTGTGCAGCGTAAGATTTCAAAGAAACTCATTGTTGTGTATCGGGTATGTCATCAAACATAGCATCCCCTTTAATGAAGAATTAATATTTAGTTCACATGTATTAATAAATATAAAAAATGTTTTGTTTTTTATTTACATAGGATTTTACACTAAAATAATAAATATAGTTTCATAATCATACTTATATGTTATTATTATTATGATAAAACCATTTTTCATATCTTTTCCATCCTACAAAAATCAAAAACATCGCTGGTGCATATGTATGACTTATCATCTCCACGTAGCGGAGTAATTCATTTTTCATCAACATTTTACTTGTATGGTTTTAAATATGGAACTAATGTGTATATATGATTTTTATGAAATAATTATAGTTTTTAAAATATAATATATCATTTACCTTGATACCATTCCATCTGTTAGAAAATGATAACGTCGCTCATGCATACGTGTGCACTGCCACCTCTATGAAGTGACGTTATTTGTTTTTTATTTATGATTTACAAGAATAGTAATAAGGATATATTTCATTAATATTCATTATTTAAATTATATATATTATATATATTATATAATAAGGATTCTACAAAGTGAATTCTTATTTACCTTTCTTTTGTTCAATCCTTTGAAAAGTTGAAACAAAGTTCATGTGTATGTATGGCATACCTTCTCCATGAACGATATAATTTTTGTTTCTATATATACCTTTTTTGATGATTATAAATATGCATATAATTAATATATATTATATTTATATCATTATAATAATTTTCTATATGATGTAACCATGATTAAAATATTAGGACTGGAACTTCTAAACTAAAACTTCCACCAAAAAATGAAACAGTTAACACCTTAAAACAGTGAAATTATTAACAAATGGGTGTTGACTTATTATAAGTGGATCATATATGAAATTATAAGTAAACATATCATTATTTAATATAAGTATGATACATTTAAATTTATTATACAGGAGGTAAAAATCACCTACAAATCATGTTGAACTCGAGGTAAGAGATTTCATCTACATATCCCTTTATTGAGGCATATTTTAATGTTATGAACAATATTTATTTTATATGGTGTATATACTACCCATTTTAAATATTATATCATGAATCCTCCATACTTAATGTTATTTTATTTTACAAATCTAATAAATTAATTAAAATGGATTTAACCTTAAAGTTACCATGTGGCAAGGGGTTTCTTAACTCAATTTTCATTCATTGGGTTATACTTATACTTAATTAACTATGTTATTCCATGATTATATTTTAAATTACCTATAATTTTATTATATTTGATTTCCACCAGTTTTTTTTATTTAATTTTTTCACACATAATCACTTATTTGATTAATTCTCACTTCAATGATATGATCTTTGTAAGGGTTTATTTTACAATCTCATCATTATTCAGGATTTTTTATGTTTAAGTGTCTATTGGTGTAATTATATGATATTTCGATCTTAAACCCAATATATTTTCTTATACTATGGTTATTCAAGTAATATTCAGGGAATATTTCCATTTTACTCTCTTTAGTACTTCAAATAATCAAGAAAATTTTTTAATAACAATAGTCTTTATTTCCCCTTTTGTTAGAAACCACTTCTTCTATATCCATTTTTTATTTAAAAATGTTTTCTATAATGTTTTAAATATTTTAGTATGATTATTAAACTCGTTTTTACCCATGTTTTTCTTTCTATAAAAAAATTCAAATGAACCTTCTTTTTTTAATGAGGTACTTTTTTCTTTTTACTGAATATTTGAAAGGGGTATTTATTTTAACATACTTTACATAAATGGAATTTTCTTCCATTATAACCACTAAATTATTTGAATATTCCTTCAAAATTTTCCATGGAACTTTTTAAATAAAATTTTTTCCTATTATTCTGGAAATTTATAGTTTTTAAAAGGAATTTTCATAGTGAAAATGGTATTTTTCTTAAAAATTATTTTAATCCTCTTTTATGATATTTATATTCCTCAATAACAAAAACCATTTATTTTATTTATTACACACTATGTATATGTTCTAATTATACCATCCTTATTATTTATCTAGATTTTTTAGAATCAGTTTGACTGGGGAAAGTAATGACACTTGATATGTTAGTTCATCCAATAAAGATATTTTTTTATTAATAAGGCATATTTATTATGAATTAAATTGATCATTCAATAAATAAGGAATGAAATGGACTTAGTAAGTGATTTTCAGGGTTATTTATAGATCATATATGTATCATTAGTTCTCATGAGACAAATAGTTTAGATATTTGGACAAGTCCTTGCCTATTTATGTAATATGTCTTTGTATTTGGCCTTAACAGTTGTTTAAGATGACTGAAATTATTCATTACATCATTATGAAATCCTTAATTGATTTCCATATGATTATTTTAATGATTATGATATACATGGATAATTTTTAAAATCATGGAATTATTTATATGGAATTATTTGATCATCATTTATTTATTCTATATTATTCTTATTGATTAATTTATTGATTAAATGGATTTTATTTTGAGTTATTTAACTTTACATTTTTATTATGACATATTTACTCATGATAGATTCCAATGTATGAATCCCTTACTAATCATAATAGCTCACCCTTAATTTCTTTCCTTCCCCATGATATGAATACGGAATCTATTAATGAGTTAAAGGATGAATAATATTTACTTTCACTATGTTTTATATTTTACTTCCAATTTATTGTAATATTCAAGTATGTATCGAGTTTACCATGACTAAAAAACTATTCATTACCTTTGAATGTGATCTCTTGAATCTAGTGTCAATGTAATAAAGTAACCATTAGATATGGACTACTAGAGTTGGCATCTTTAGAGTTAGTATTAGATAAATTTTAGTACAAACCATGGGAACTAGATTTAGTAAAACATAGATTAGGAAAAATAAATTTATTAAAAACATAAAGGATATTTTTAATTCTATGAAAATATCATAAAATTTTTTATAAGGGTATATTTTTTGTGGTTTTACTTACAATTTATCCATTTATAGACACTAAAAGTAGACATGGTTTTGGCATAAATTCATCTAGGGATAATAATCCCAAAAGGAGTTGGTTGAATATATCTTGATCATCATTCTGGTGCACAGTGAGTGTGTTCTTACTGCACACCCAGTTTGACACTCATGTGGGATATGCGTTGGTTAATTAAAATTTTTCTTTATGAATAATTATGATGAATAAGATAATTTAAACAAGGAGACCAATAATATGTCATTTTGATATGGGATAAACCTAAAGTGCCTTGGGTTGATAATTCTAAGGCATATCATAATTTTAAAGGCATAGATACCCCTTTTGAGGTTTTATGTGATTAGATCTTAACATGATTTAAGATATTTTGGGAGGAATTTATGGGTAAAAATGATTTGGTTTTGTATATGATTTAGTAAAAAGGTTATTTTATTAATAATGATTTTATATTTTGTGGATATAAGTTAATATTTATTAATAACATTTAGGGTTAATATTATCATTGATATTGATGTAATTATGGTTTATTGGAAATTTTATTTAGTATATTTTGGGAATACATTAAATAGATAACCATGGGATTAAAAAGTGATTTGGTGACTAATTTATTAATGTTAGATATACTATATTTGTAATATTATATTATTAAGGTAAATATAATTTTAGTAATGAACATTGATTTAATTAATGGGAGAATGTAGGATTTTATTATGGATTTATACTGATTCAAGCTATTTATGGTAATGATTTGAAAATTTTGGGGAGTAGATTATTTGGGTATATGAATTTTGGTATTACACCTTATAATGGATTTAATTTGGTCAAACATATTTTGGAGGAGACTTAAGGTTAAGTTGAAATTTGGGAATTATTGTGGCGGTTTTAGAAATTAATGTATTAGATTTATCCATATTAGATAACTTGTGTAAACCATTTTGGTTTTTTAAATGTTTAATTAAATAAGGAATGAATTTTCATTATTTTATAGATCTTATGATCCATTATTATTTAATTTTAATCATTTAGTCATGAAAAAATCATCTTGAAAATTCATTTCGAGGAATAAGACATGAAGTGTAAAATCATCAAAGAACAACAAAAATATGAAATTGTGCTTATGAAACGAAAAGAAATAAATTAAGTACATTTTCTCAAGTTCAATATATTAATATTAAAAGTATCCCCCAACTTTATTAAAAGTATCTTGGAATAAAAATGTTATCATTTTACATTTATTTCCAATAAATTGATGATCTTTTCACCCCTCTCTGATTTATGGTTTTTTTATCATTAACTTTCTCATGACCATGTTCTATATCACTCTCTATTGGTCCTTTGATGTTATTTTTCTTCTATATGTCAATAATATAACTTACCTACAATTTTCTCTTTATCTGGGAACCTTATTATGAATTATTTCATGTAACCATTACCCTTTCTGATCCCAATTTTAAAAGAAGTTTTATTATCCATATGTACAATGTGGTTTTTCAATATATGTATTTTCAAATAATGAACCTTTTATAAATAAGATAAAATTTTGAGGGTGGAATTTATTTAAGTATGGATAATTTAACACCCTAAAAATTTATGCTTGATAGCTTTCTTAAAACTCAACACTAAGCTTTAAGTTAATTGGTATATATTATAGAAATATTAATATTTAATTTGTGATCAAGCTATTAAATTGGCGGGTATGACTATGATTAACCAAATTATAATATATATATATATATATTATGGAACTAACAAATAAAAATATATTTATTAATTATTAATAAATAATTACCCAATTTTTTGTAAAATCATTTTATGCTTCAAAAATGCATGCTCCCCAAAAATGTTTTTATTGTTTTTTAGGGAATATTATAATCATTTTCTACCACTTTTAAAAATTTTATTTAATAAAAATTAAATAATATTATAAATCAACATATATAAATTATCTTGGAGTGAAATTTTGGGTATTCTCTAAATGTGTTGATTTTCAGTAAATAGTGAAAAATACCGATTTCTTTTTTAAACTGCATTTATTTTCATTGAAAAATATAATTATAATATTAAATTTATCATAAATTAATATAATCCTACTTTATTTATAAAAAATATAATTAATTATATTGTAATCCTCTTTATACTTGGTTTTGGTATAAGTTCATTTTTGTGATTAAAAACACATTTTTCTAAAAAAAATGTTTTTTGTTGCATTTTATGCATTTATGTTAAATGTTTATTTTTCAATTATAGGAATTGAATTTGATTAAATAAAATTTATTTTTTATTCATAAAATCAAATTTTTCCTTGTATTTATTTTGTCTATTTTTATGAAGGATATAAAATTTTGATGAATAGTAAATATTGTTTTTATAAAATGTGGTATCTTTTATGATATCATAAAGACATAAATATGATATAAAAATTTATTAAACTTATGTAGAAAATATTTTATGATAATATAATAAAAATATAATACAAAAAAATCAAAACATATAAATTATAATTTATTTCTGGATAAATATGAAATGCATTTTCAGTATCGATGTAGTGCTTCCAACACACTAGAATAGTCATTTTTGGTGTTCTAAAAATAATATTTGAGAAGTGAGAAGTATTTTATAAACATGGTTAATAAATATGATGTATTTTTTTTTTGTGGATATGTATGAATTTTTTATTTTTATAAAAAGTGAATAATCCAAATTCTTGTATAATGCTTATGCAAGGATAGAAAAGTCAAAATAACATATTAAATATGTTTTCATGACATATATGTGAGTAAAAATAAATATTTAATGAATATAAAGTTTATATTGAACTTAATATATTTTTTTATTATGCAAATTTATTTCTAATTTTTATTGATTATATAATTTCCTTCAATGATTACGCAATGTGGACATGGTGTTTGTGCAAGTAATAGGAAAATCAATTGAATGATTCTTAAAACTCTAAAAGTAATATTTGTATGGTTCATTAAATTGTACCATTAATTTTTAATATAAATATAATATATTAGATATTTTTTAAATATTAATATTATAATTTCATTTATGTAATGTTTTTTTCAAAGTCAAATTACGTGAATAGTTCTTAAAATGGATATAATAGTATTTTATGTTAAATATCCAATATTAAATTATTAAAAAATAATGACATTTTAAAAGAGTAAAATTATTATTATAAATGGTCTAAATGTAATTCATTGTCCATTTATGATCCAATTGTCACATTATAAGTAATATTATGAACCATAAATGTTTAAAAAGTCATTATCATGGTTACAGTTAAAATTGGTTGACCAAGGGGTTAAACTAAAATATAATATTTAAAATAATATATAAACTTCTATAAATTTTATTTGATGATTAAATGAAGACCATAAACTACTTATATTTTAATACATGTAATTTCTAAACCATTTTATATGAGTTTGAAATTTATTATGTTATAATATTTCATGTATTTTCAAAAATGATATTAATGATAATTTATAATAAACAATAATGTATCGAATGATTTAAAATTCATAAAAATAATATCATTGTTAAATTTAATGGTATATGGTTTAAAATATAAAACATGGTCCTTTTATGGGTCTTTTTTCTTTTTGTAGTAACTTTCTTGACTAAAAAATATTAACATCACAGTAATTATCAAAACGGTTAATATGGGTTAAAACAAAATTATAAAGGGGAAAAAATAATCTAAGCTTGTAAAAATTTTATTTTATAATAATATTTAAACTGATAATAATCTTATATTATAATTATATCAATTTTTAGCCACTTTAACATGAAAAATTAATTTATAATAATTTAACAGTTTAAGAAATCACATGAATGTACCTCCCCTCACTTATAAAAGGGCACCTCCTATCCTTACTTATTATCGCCTATTAATATATTTAGATCAAAAACCCCACAAAAATATCTTCCCAAAATCTTTATCCTTGTTATATAGTTACTTTTATTCCAAAAGTTACATCCCTAAGATCCTTAAGAAGATATCTAAAGGTGGTCTACCAATGAAAAGGCATTAAACTTTACTGGATCTCTAAAGTTTATTTCTTATTATAATTACACTAAAAATATTCTACCCATCATAAAAAAATAACTATTGTATCATAAATATAATTATGTTTATTATTATTATTATTTTAAAACCATTTCCACCTTTTTCCATCCAATGGAAATTGAAAACATTTCTTATACGTACATATGGCTCACAGTATCCATGTAGCGGTGTAATTCATTTTTCACCCCCATTTTTCTTGGATGGTTATAAATATGCGAATAATGAGTAAATATTATATTTTTGTAATAATTATATTTATGGAAATTTAATATATCATTTACCTTCATACCTTTCTATCTATTGTAAAATAATAATGTTGCTTGTACGAATGTGTCGATGACCACTTCCATAAGGCGATGTGATTTATTTTTCATGTATTATTTTCATGGATGGTAGTAAGAATATATTTAATTAATATATGTTATATATATGATATATTAATAATTCTTTAAATGTTAATTATTATTTAACTTTCTTTTATTCTATCCATCGAAAATTGAAAACAGCATTCTTGCATAAGTATGGATTACTATCACCATAAACAGTATATTTCATTTTTATATATTCAACTTTCATGGATGATTATAAATATGTATGTAATTAATATAGATGATATTTATATCAGTATTACAATTTAATGTGTTATGTAACCTTGATCAAAATACAAGTTCCATAACTGTCGAACTGAAACTTCCATAAAAAATGAAATAGTTAACACCTGAGAATGATGATTTTAAAGGAATTATTAATAAATATGTGTTGAAATATTATAATTGTATCATATATTATGTTATAATTATTTATATTTCTATGTTGTAAAATTATAATAAGTTTAAAATTATTATAAAGGAGGTTTAAATCACTTAAAAATCTAGTCAGACCTAAGTTACGGGATTTCATCTCAATTTCCCTTCATTATCACATATTTTAATGTTATGAACCTAATTTATTTTACATCATATATATAATTTCTCCTTTAAATTTTATATCATGAATACATCATACTTTTTTTTTTGACAAAATAAGACGGATCCATTAATGATGGAGATCAGCAGAAATACAGGAGCATAACCACAATGGAAAATGATTGAACCAGAGCAAATCCTCATAGGGAGGGCCAATGCCTGCCATCTTGTGAGCGGCTTCGTTCGCTTCCCTTTTAATAAATGAGAAATTGCAGGAATTGAAGCCTTGTCTCCGCGAATGAATACACCGGATAATGGGACCGAAAGGTTGAAGCCCGCCGTCAGTGAGATTGATGGCATTGATTACAGTGAGACAGTCGGATTCAATGTGAATGGAGTCCCAACCGCAATCTTTTGCGAAGTTTAATCCAGCAAGGATGGCGGCGGCCTCCGCGACTGAGGGCTCCCAAAGTGCATAACGTGCTTCGTATTTGGCAGCGATAAGATTTCCCAGGTTGTCCCGGGCCAGTAAACCTTGTCCAACTGGGCCATCCTTAGGGAGAGAGGCATCCACATTGATCTTAAAAATCCCTTCCGGTGGGGGGCACCAATGTTGGGGAAGAGGAGGGTGGGTGGAAAGTCTTTGTTGTTCAGGGTGGTTCTGCCAAACCGCAATCCATGACAATGCCCGGTCAATCCAAAACCTGGGGGGCCTCCGGAAATGATTGAAGATGGCCTCGTTCCGCCTATTCCAGATAATCCAAGCCACAATGCACAGGGCGCCTGCGTAAGCCGGCGAAAAGGAGGAGCACCATCGCATCAAGAGAGCTGTGAGATCTGAGGCGGGGTCCGGGAACAGCTCTAAAGTTGATCCCTAGCCATTCCAAATCTCCTGAGCCCCGGGACATTGAACAAGGGCATGGAAAGGGGATTCAGTCACAGAAGTTTAATACATACTCAAAATAACTTCTATTGTACACAACACTTAATGAGTATCTAATCTCACCCATAATTTGTTTCATTTCCCCAATATATGAAAAAGGAATCTATAAATGGGTCTAAGGATGAATATTATTTACTTTCACTATGTTTTATATTTTAATTTTAATGTAATGTGACATTCAAGTATTTATCTAGTTTACCAAGACTACAAAACTATTTGGTACTTTGGGATGTGATAAATTGTATATATTTCTAATTTCATAAAGTAACCATCAGATATGGGATACTGGACAAGGGGACTTTACAAGCCTTTTAAGACTTTTAAGTCATTTAGTATGAATTTTCCTTTCTCATATGAATTCAAGACCACCACATCAAACTTGTATTACCCATATAAATATTTCAAATGTCTCTTATGATTTTATACCAATATTTTATAAATTTTTAATTTCTTATAAGTTGTTTTCTTCGGCCTCCATGTATGAAATTTTTAGTAGTGTCATAGTACCTTTTCAAGGACACATGTGACTTTTGGATGGGCTCCAACCACATATGGCTTTTGTAGCTTGTATGAATTTTAAAGAGGATTTTGAATATAACTTTATCCACAAATTCACATATAATTTTTCAAATCATTCATTCTTATAAATGAGATTGAAAGAAGACTATTACTACATCATCACTTCATTTCATATTTTTAAATTATAACATAGGTGGGTCAAATCTAGGAAAGATGCTTTAAAATTATTCTTAAAGGGAGATTTTGAATATTTCCAAGGAAACTCAGATATAGTAAACCGTGTTGGGAATTCTATCTAGATTCATCTTTCATGAATCCCAAATTTAAACCATATGGGAGGAGTGCATTATTTTATATGGATTATCTTGAGTCACCATAATTAAGTAGTTGAATAACAATGATCACTACTAGGAGATCAGTGATTCATGTCTAGTGATTATGTTAGTAAGCTATGAAGCTGGTAATTCATCTATTTTTTTACAATGTTTCATTTAAAATAGAATCTTGGTGACTCGTTTTTTGAGAGATTAAACAAAAAATAGAAGATTCGATGGGAATCACTCAAAGAAATGATGTAGGGGTCTAGAGCTAGAGAAAGGAGTGATCTCAATAGAGAATATCCATTATTATTTTTCTTACTTTTTATTATCATTTAGTGTATTTGAAATTTATTTGAAAAATATTATTTAAATATATTTTTAGTTATTATGAACATGTGTAGTTTAACATCTTTATGTGGATAGAATAAATTGAATTGAAATTTCATTTCATGTTCTTTTTAGATTTTCATAGTAGTTTTTTTCTTATTAGCTTGTTTCACTTAATTCTTTTCTTCTTTATATGATGATGAATTAAAAAATTAAGTTAGTGTTATATTATTGTTGGTAATTTAAAATAAATTCACTCTCCACTAAAATTAAAAAATATGTGTGGTTTTAACTATAATTTAAACAGTGTGTTATTTTAATTTAGTATTCTAATTTCTTTTTTGTTCATGGGAATTATTTATATAATACATTATGAAATGAAGGGTGAAAATCATTGTAACATTATCCCTTTGAGAACCAATTGAAGTACTTAAATTGGAAAATGTTTAATTTTATTTTATGTATAAAGAATCATCCATCTATTGGGTGTTTGATAGACATATTGATCCTTAAGGGAGTTTTATGGGAAAGGTTATTCACTGAGTGACAGCTAGGTGTTTCAGCTCATGTCTTCTTATATTTTTACCACAACTATATTTAATTTTTATTCAAGAGTAGAGATATTTTCTCAATTCAATTTAGTGAAATTTATCCTAAATCCAATTATTGTTCTCTATTAACTCTTTTTTTATTTTTCACTAGTTTTACATAACCTTACACTTCATTCCATTATCATATTTCACTACCAGTTATTTTCTTATTTGTTTGTTTTTGTTAATTTTTTCATTGATTTTGAATTGTACACTATTTTTTCTTCCTTTGGGTTTGACGCTTGTCACCACTATATAGTAGTAAGTAGGTTTGTAAATTTTATTTTTGATATTATTCAATGACCTCTTATTATAGAACATCTATCTGAAAATAGTTATATATCATCCAAAATACTATTTCATATCATCCAAATACCCTTATGTACCATCCAAATAACCCTTATGAATCATTTTACACCTCATATCTAGGATCTTTTGTAACCATGTACATTATTTGTAATTTTAATTCTGTTGATTTTAGGGAAAAGAATTATGAAATTATACTATAAATACCTTTTCACAAACTTTATAACATCCCTGGTCATTTATACATATTATTACATGATTTTAAGCATAATTAACCAACAAATTAAAATCCAAGGATTGTAAATTCTAGTGTCTTTGGATGATTGAGTACATAAAACTAAAAACATGGAAATAGAATAAAATATAAATATTTCAATTATCCATAAAGAGATACGATCTTCCATTGATCTTCTATATATATAACAGATAACCTTGGGAATACATGAATAAAGGGATAATCTAAAAACTCAATAAGTGTGTAAACATTGGAATAAGGAAAGACAAGTGGTTTAGAAGGCATAACATTATGAAATAAAAAGGCATAGAACAGGAATAAACAAAAGAAATAATGACATTTAGAGAATGGGGACATGTAATCATGGAATCATAGGAATGTGGAAACAACACACAACATGGCATAAGCATGATTCATGGCTAACTACAAATACAATTACACATGGAGGATAAATTCCAATAAAGGATTCAGGTTCACTACCAATCCCAACATGAAATCTCATGAGACTATAGAATTACCCAATGAATTAGAGAACTATCTAGGTTCACCCATTAAAACATGTTCATGCATATGTGTGCCACATTAATAATCAAGCATAAGGGTTACCCATGGAAATAATTCGGCATCATAATCATGTCATAAGGCATAACAATGGGGAATATCATAGTGGTTTCCATAAAATAATGGATTTAAATAATACATGGACATTAACAATAGAAAATATGCATAGATCATGATTATTTATATCAAACTGAAGTGAATACACATAAAATAGTGTTTAAGAGACATTATAAATGAAACATTTTAGTGTATTTTGAGGAAAATATTAAAGAGAATTTAAAGCATAAAATGCATATTTGTTTTCATAAAACCAAAAATGAACCAAGATATTTTTTCGTGATGAAATGATTGATTTTATAAAAATAATGGTGGATTAAAAAAAAATTATGGAGTTCACTTAAAAATGTGTATAGAAATGGGAAGTTCCTTTTAATCACTATTGTTTTCTGGGAAGAATAGAGAAGGGAACCTTTTTAAATTTCCCAATAAAAAAGGATGATATATTATAGATACATTATTTTTGAACATATAAACCAAATTTAGAATAAGTACACTATAATAAATAATAATTACATTGGGTTAAAGAGATAGAAATAATAACCAAAGGAAAAACTGGAGGTTCGAGTAAAATCTCTTACCTTATGTCCAGAAGTGTTCTTCTCTTGAACTTAAATTACTAGATAATAAAATTAAATCTATTAATTAATTAATAAATAACCCTTTATACATTTATTTTATTTATTATAATTTTATTAATTTCATTTATGGCCTTTTTGATGGGTTATGAGATTTAATTTCATCATTTAGGAGTGTTTTTTATAAAGATTAGCATAGAGGCTCTAATATTGAAAAAGAAAGGAGTTACACAATACAGAAGGAGGGTATTTTACATTTATCCCAAGAAAGAAAATTAATCAGGTCATTCGGCACAGCATTTAGTCGCATGCATCTTTCTTCCAATATACCTTTTTTGGAAAGATCATCTACCATATAATTTCATTCCCGAAAAGTGTGTGTGACAAAGTAATTCATGTTGGTGATCCTTTCAAGGAAGTTTATCCATTTACCTGTCAGTTTCCATGAGAGTTGGGACTAATTCACCCTTACCTCCTACACAAGCGCTGTTGAATCACACTCAAACTAGATATCATTCCAATGAATTTCACAAACCATATTAACCTCTCGGATAAATGCCATCATTTCAGCTTCCAAGGTAGCAACATGTCTGTAAGGACCATAAGAACACTCCATCACATCACCCATGGAGTACTTGAAAATCAACCTGAAACCTGATGGTCCCAGATTTCTATGGGGGGCCCCATCTGCATTACATTTCAACAATATATTTTAGGGGGGATACTATAGAACCTCCATTTTTCCCCTTGGCTTAGGGAAGGACCATGAAACCTTCAACCACCTAAAAATCTTGAACTCCCTTACTGAGTTGTTTTAGTGGTCACTGATCTTGGAGCTGGAAAATTGAATGGCCAGAGAAATGTCTAATAGAGCTGTGAATTCATGAAACTGTGCCTGGTGATGAACAGTATTATTTTGGTCCCTTCAAACAGAGTATATGACTTCAACACAGGAAACCCAAAGTAGTGTGTTGAGTTTCTTGGACTATTATACACTAAACAAGGCATACAAAAACTCCAAAATTGAAACATTGTTGGTGGGAATCACCTCAAATGTGCTGAAAACTAATTTCCATATGGAGGAAGAATTATTAAAGGATAAGAATAAATGGTCAACATCCTCTCAATGCTGATGATAGAAAACATACTCCAAGCACAGATATATCCCAATCCTATGAAAATTACCATCCACTATGATCCTATTAGAAAAAAGTCTCCATATAAATGTAAATCTGGATGGGAGTTACCGTTTTTTATTTAGATCACCTATCCACTTGTAATCACCCTGTATCAAGTTCTTGTAGAGATATTTAGAGTCCAGCACACCACTCGACGACCCTTCCCATAACAGCATTTCATCCTAATTAATGAAATCATGTTCACTAATAATTGATGAAATCTCTTCTATAATGTCCTCAAGATGCTCAAGCTACTCCTTGATAGAGATACTATTGTCAATAAAATGTTCCTCAGTGTTAATTCACTCAAGAAGAGGGGTGATAGTTCAATTTGCATTCCAGAACTAAAGTGAAGAGTTCAGATTAACAGCCCAACATGAGTGCCTCATTATGTTTTGAAAAATAGAGCACAATCAAGGTCATATAGAAGAGTCAAGATAACCCTGATTCCCTACAATAAGTCTTGAAAGAATCATATTTCAATTAAAATTCAGAGAGGCATATTTCTTAGGAATTAGGTTCTTGAGAAACTTGTCCTGCAATGCTTTATTGAAATAGCTATGGTTCTTGATGCCTAGCCCTCCATGCATGGTAGGCATAAAACATTTGCTCCACTTTGTTGTGATGAGTTTCCTTTCAATAAATTTTCTACTCCAGATGCAGTTCCTCATCATTGAGTTGAGAGTCTTAAAGACTGGGGCCGAAAACATGTACACCATTAAATAATACACAAGCTATAAAATTATGACATGTTTGATAAGTAAAACATGTCCAGTCATTGAAAGAGACTTTCCCTTCCATGAGGAAAGATTTTTCCTAACTTGGGTTAGGACCTATGAAAAGTGTGATTCACTGGGCTTTCCCCAAGACAATGGAACTAAAATATGGATAAACAGAAGAGTTCCCTCCCTGAGACCAAGCATATGGATGAGTTGAGTCTTCTTTACAGTAGGAAACATTTTTCCAAAGTAAATGAAGGACTTTCCCCAATTAATTTCCTATCTTGACAAACTATCATGATGAATTAGATCACATTTTATATTATCAATATTCTTCCTATAACCCTATGTAAAAATCACAAGATCATCAGAAAAAATAAGTGAGAAGGGGTAGAGAACCTATATTCATGATGATAGTGTAAATCTCCCCCTTTTCCACCATATCGATTTGAATATTTCTCAAATAATCTTCAGTAATTGAAAAACTAATGGCAGATAGGAGATCCCCCTGCCTAACACCCCTCGAAAAAGTGATGTAACCCTCTGGTGACCCATTAATGATGATGTAGATGTGTGCTGACTCCATCAGCTTTTTAATCCATTTATAAAACACCGCACTGAATCCAAATCTATATAAAATTTGGATAATTAAACCCCAATCCATCGTATCAAAGGTATTTAGAATGTCAGGTTTAAGAGCCATATTTCATCCCCATGTTGTTTTCCTGAGAATATTAAAGCATTATTAAGTAGTGAGAAGGAAATACTATATGTTCCTACCTTTTACAAAGCCAAACAGGTTCCATGATATAATTTTATCACTGACCTGAGTAGGCATGATCTTTATAATCTTTGTGATGAATTTATGAATTGTATTAACCAGATAAAAATGCCTGAATTGACCAATTTCAATTGCATTATCCACCTTAATAGTTTGGGAAATTAACTAAGCATTAAACCCTGGAGGGATTTTCTCGCCCCTAAAAAATTCTTAAAAAGCATACACACCTCATTCTGAATAATTTCCCAATATGTTTGAAAGAGAAAATTTGTGAAGCCATTTGGTCCCGGAGAGCTATCTTTTTTGAGCCTAGTCACTGCTTCCTTGATTTAAAAATCCATTGGAATTGAATTAATGTGTTTATTATCCTCCTCAGTAATTAATTTAGGAATTATGTTGTGTCTAACAATTTCATTCTATGATATCCAATTTAAAATCTTTTTATAGAAAGTAACAATATGGTTTTCAAGATCCTTCATGTTCTCCAAAATTCGATCACCATCCTTAATTATAGAAAGGGGTATATTCACTCATCTAACCCATTTCAAGGAATTTTGGAACTTGGTATTTATATCCCCTTCATTAATCCACATAAATTTGAAGATTTCCTTTTTTATGTTGTCCCAAATCCTTACCAGATTTTTCAGATTAAGAGACAACTCAACCTCTTGTTGCATATTACATGAAAAAATGGATTTATTGGTCTATTCCTGAATTTCATGAAGATTTCATTCAAGTGCCTCAATTTTAACATCCAATGAGCTGAACTTAAATTTTATCCATTCCTTCAATTTAATCTTAATCATTATAAACATGTAAATTCATGCCAATTGATTTTCCTTACAACTTGAAGAATCCCAAATCTCTTTAACAATATTTGAGAATTCTAGAAGAGAGACCCAGGCAGTGTTGAACCTAAAAGGAATTGGATGCCCTCTATCTTTCCCAAGTAGACTTATCAGAAGAGGATTATGATCAGAGTTTAGTTTAGAAAGAGTAACACATGAGATTGACTTCCAAGCACCAATCATTTCATGATTCAAAAAATCCTGATCAATTCGGATTGCCCTCATTCCATTGATATATCTCATGTACCATCTGAATTGATCACCAATGTGGTTAATTTCCACTATTCTGGTAATCTCAATGCACTTTCAAAGTCTCTTATAGAGGTTTTACTTGTTATTGGATACATTTTCTGATCTACAGGGATAATGGCATTAAAATCAACCATGATAATTCATGAATTTGAAATAGTGCTCTCCTTGTTCTGAATCTTCTCCCATAAAATCCTCCTGTAAACCTGGTTATTCTAAGAAAATATAATGTTTTAGAATAGTTTATTTCCACCCTACTTAAGGATTCAATTAATAATCTGATTTTCCTCATCAATAATCCTTGTAGAATCAACCTTATTATGTGTTAGTAACCAAATTCTATCAGGACTTGAAATAGCTTGGTTCATGCCCAAGATATTGTACCCTCTTTTATTAAACAGGTTTCCCAGAATTTTTGAGTTCATATTGTGTTCATAAATTCCAATTATCTCAGGTTTATACCTTTCTATTAGGAGCCAAAAATAACCTTCAGTGTCAGGATTGTATATGCCCTGACAGTTCCAGAAGATAAATTTCATTTTGATTTTGTTTTGGAGGTCATACCTCCTTGTTTCCAAATATTCCTTTCTGACCTTCTGGGTGTTTCTTATTGAATTTCAGTTTCATCCACACCTTTCCCCTTATTCTTCATGTCAGACCTAAGTTGAGAGAAATCTTGCAGATCCTAAAGATTAATTTTCCTAGACTCTCCCATTTTACAGTTTCCCCTCTGAACATGTTCCTGCACTGTCCCCACCTCAGAAGGTGAAGAGTCCTTAGGAATCTCTAATTAAAACCCAGGTGACTCCAAAAATGCCTCTATTTTAGACTCAATGAGGTTGATGATAAATTACTCATTCTAAACTTCATATATTGTATCAACTACCTCAATAGATAGTTCCATTATTTGTTCATTAATGTCCACCAAAGGACTATCATTCACAGCACTAGCCAATTTATCAAGAAAATCATTATCTGTATGCTGATTATTCTCTTCTTCAACCATTTATACCCATGAGGGTCCAATATCTACTATTTTTAGCTATTACCTATCATTTCATGGGTCGTCCCTTTATCTTTTGTCTCATGCACACCTCTCCTACTTCATGGCACTTACCTCCAGACTGGAGTAGCTGGCGTTGGATTAACCAATTTCATGACAACGGGCCATGACTGGAATTCATTCCCAGTCATCATAAAGTACTTGTAGAATTTGTTAATATTCTCAAATTCATAATTATTCTCCAACTGATAATATTTATCATCTAGAAAAATGTGTTTTGATGGGTGTTTATCCATGTTGATCTCAAATAGAACACACACAAAGAGACCAAGATCCCCATTTATGGTATGATGGTCATTTAATAGAGGAGTTCCAATGTTTGCAATGAGATCATTCAGAATATTTAGATTCCAGTAGACCCATGAAAACCCATGAATCCTTTTCTAAACCTATGCCATATAATTCCTTTACTAGAAATGATTGAAGTTTTCATTTCATTATGACAGCCTCAAGAAACTCATCTTCAATATAAGGTTTCCAGTTCTCCAAACATAAGCCAAGTCCTATTTCTACTCAAGAATTATGTGGTAGAACCCTTTACCAAGTGGTATAATCCTCTATCCAGAAAATCCCTAGTAGTGCAAGATCCTAAACTTCAAATTAGATATCGACCAGGGTTTCTTACATTTTTCATATGAGGTTCTACCGAGCACCGAAAAATAGAAAAGATTCATTCTATGGTTGAGAGAATATTGGTCCATCACCAATAAGATTGTTCCATCCCCAGCATGCATAATCACAAGCCCATTCGAGGAATAAGCTACAACATTTAGTCCACCCATGAGCACCTCTAAAAATGAGAAAACCCTTCATGGTTGATTGGGAGAGTTATCATCATTACCATTGATTAGCGATGTCAAATGTCTCTCCTAATCTGGGTTGAATGAATCCATTATCACACCAGATCTTTTCAAGATCAAGCTTCACCATCATAGAAATTCAAAGGATGTTTCCCCGCTCCATCTTTCTCCATTAGTGTTGCTTCATTAAAGAGTGTTGGTTTCATTGGTTTTCATGATCAGTTTAATTTTATACATTTAAAAAATAATATAAAATGAGGATGGATATCTAGAATCGAAGATATATGTTATTACTGAACATCTAGAATATTAAATGTTTATATAACTCATCTGGTTACTTGTGGGGAATATGAATTATTAGATATGATGTTAGTGATAATCATTTAGATTATTTTAGTACATTTTCGATCATCACAAACTAGTTTTGTTTTATTAATTAATATTAAGTATATAAAATGATTTAATAAAATTAGATAGGATGTAATAAATATATTATAATCTATTTTAACGATAAAAAAGGTTCCAATCATCATCATTGAAGGCGGTAAAGTAAATTTAAAACTTTTCATACTTGAATGTGATAAATTAACACATCACAGACGATATTTTCATTTTTAGAACAAAAAAGGGAAGGAGAAGCAATTTTTTGATGAATTATTCAATTAACATGATAAAATTCATGTATATATATATGATATTGTATTTTTCATTTCACTTGGATAAGGTGAGGTGATGAGATAATAAAAAAATAAAATACATTTGAAATGGAATTAATGGAAAATGAAAGAGGATTTTACCTCTTGAATTTATCCTCCTTGAGAACCTCCTTAGGGAAAAGGGTTTGGTATTTTGTTGGTAATAAGGGATCTTGGGAATAGGGGTTATTTTTGGGAATATTATTTGGGTTAATTAAGACAACTATAAAATCATTTTAGGTTAGAGTAAACGAGGTGTTGATAGGTGGTATTTATAGTTGAGGAGAGGAGTGTTTTTTAGATTATTTAATTCATTAGTTAATTATTTAGGATCAAAACTATGAATAGTGTAAATTATTATGACTAAATATAGTATCTGATAGCTTTGGTTTCTAACCAAAGTCTTATTGCATCATCCATGACTCAGAAAATGCATTTATTTACCTTATACTGTATATTATCGTATTTCACTATTCACAAAAAATCAACTATTTTAGAAAAAACTCAAAAAATCACCCTAACCTTTTTTAAATGTGTATAATTAGAAAATAAACTCCATTTTATGAAAATAATTTTCAAAATATGAGAAATTTTATTTTTAATTAAAATCATTTTTCCTGAAAAAATACTGTTTTTAAAATTATATCTGATTTTATAGCACTTTAAACAATTAATTAGGGTCTTATAAAATTATCTTATAATCCTAAGAAAAAAATAGAAAATTTTGTGTCTATTTTATGAAAATAATTTTTCTTTTAAATCATTATATAAATTATAAAATTTTAAATAAACATTTTTGTTTTATTAAAATACCAACACATAATTTATCATTTTGAAAACATTTAATTACTTAAACTATGATATAATTATATCATATTTTCATTCATAAAATGGATAAATTTTATTTATATTTATATAGTTTAGGTTACTATTCTATTGGTTGGGTTACTATTCTTAAGGGTCACATTACTATTCCATATGTCATGTTACTATTCCATTGGCTTGGGTTTCTTAATTCTATAAATGCTTCTTATTTCATTCATTATTCATTTATAATGTTTTTATTGTGTTCTATTTGTTATTTATGTAATTTATAATTTTACAAATGGAGTTTTCATTGATTAAATTTCGGATCATTATATTCGTCCCCCCTTATAAAATTTTACCCTCGAAATTTCATTTTACATACTATGGTGAAAACAATTGAGGATACTTCCCATTTATCACTCCCTATAATTCCCATGTTTCATATTCGTACTTATTCTTCATCTATAGTAATTTAACTAGGTGAGTGGTATATTTTCATAGAACATTATCTATATAATCCAAGATCCTCACTGGTTTCTCCTCGTAATATATATCATTATCCAACTGTACCACCTATAAATCTAGTACATGCAAGGGATCTAGTATGTACTTCCTCAAGAGATACATGTGGAATACATTGTTTACTTGAGATTTGGTTGGTATAAATTCTATTTGATAGGCCATAGCACCAACATGATCGATAATATCGAAGTTTCCAATGTATTTGGGACTTATCTTTCCTTTATTCCCATATATCATGACCCTCTTCTATAGAGATATGTGGATGAATACGAAGTCTCCAACCTTAAAATCTCAGTCTCACTGATGATTGTCATTATTTCTCTTCTGTCAACTTTGGGATTATTTGATGTGTTATTGAATGGTTTACAATATTTCCACCATTTCTTTGACAATTTCAAGTCATATCAGCTTATGTTTACCAACTTTATCCCATCATGTCTGTGTTTTTCATATTTTCACAAAAAGGGCTTTTATAGAGTTATTTGGATGATTGAGTAAAAACTATTGTTGTAAGATAATTAAACTAGAGGTAGATGTTGGTACCATCCTCCTCTTAATTCCATAGAACACGCTCTCAACATGTCTTCTAGTGTTTGAATAGTTCTCTCAGATTGGCCATCATTTTGAGGATGTTATGCTATACTGAAGTTAAACTTAGTGTTTAAATCATTTTAGATACTTTTCCAAAATATAGAAGTGAAAATTTGATCCTGGTCGAATACAATCAATAGTGTTACAACATGAAACCTCAGCACATTTTTTAAATATATTTATGACAGTTAATCTGGTGAGAAGTCCTATCGGATTACGATAAAGGGATCAGTCTTTGTAGTATGATCCACAACAACTCATATAGAATTGTTTCCTATATATGTCTTTAGAAGTTTGGTGAAAAAAGTACATAGTGATGTTTTCTCATTTCCATATTGGTATGGTTAATGTTTTCATCATCCTTTTAGTATTTTTCCTTCCAAACTTCACTTTCAAACATACCAAGCACTTTTATGTATATACATTGATTCTCTTTTTCATATTGTCCCACTAATAGTTTCTCAGAGATCCTGATATATATTTATTCTCCCTAGGTTAATATCGAAGGATCGTCTATATGAATCACTTAGAAGATCTTTCTTTATCCCTGGATTGGATGGTGTACATATTCATAAACCAATCTTATAAATCCTACCTTATCAATTTTGAGCTTTGAGGTTTTCCCCTTTCTCATGGCTTCTATCTTCTTCTGAATTTCCACATCATTTCTTTGAGCATCCTTTATTTTATATATAATGGATGGTTGAGAAATCATTTGATAAAGGATCTATTAGTTATTTACTTAATTATTCCCATGTATATACTTTCCATGTCTAAGAATATTGGATCCTTATCAATTCTAATCATTGATAATGTTGAAGGATCCTTTCTTCTTAGAGCATCTTCCACCTTATTTGCTTTACTAGGATTGTAATGGATTCTTAAATTGTAATACTTGATTATATCTAACCATATTCACTGGTGTATATTAAGTTCCTCCTATGTGAATATATATTTGAGGCTCTTATGATCAGAATATATCTCACACTTCTCCCTATAGAGATAATGCCACCAGATTATCGATGAAAATATCATAGCTTCCAACTCCATATCATGTGTGTGATATCTTTTCTCATGAATTTTCAACTGAATTGAGGAATAGGATATCACTTTATCATTTTTCATGAATACACAACCTAATAAATTTTTGAATATGATTTTACACCATAAAGAGTTACCCACTTTTTTGGTAGTGTAAGAACCAGTGCAGTTATAAGCATCTTTTTCAACTCTTTAAAGCAGTCTTCACATTCACTAGTCCATATAAAATTTCTAACTTCCAAGTCATCTTGGCTAGTGGGTTTGAAAATCATGATAAGTTCTTCACAAATCACCAGTATTACCCAGATAAATCAAAGAGACTACAAATATCTATTATAGATGTTGGCATGGGACACTCTTCGATTACCTTTTTCTTTAAAGGGTCTATATATATATATCCTTTTACGGGTGATTACATGCCCCATGAATGATATTTCCTCCATCCATAACTCACATTTGTTGTAACTTGCATGGATTTTCTCCCTTAGAAAAGTTTTTATCACATAAATAAAATGATCTTCATATTCTTCCTTGCTCTTTGAGTATAATATAATATCATAAATAAAGATTACCACAAATTTTTCAAGGTAATATCCAAATACACTATTTATTAAATCCATGAAAATTTCAAGAGAATTAGTGAGTATGAAGGTAATCACTATAAACCCATATTGTCCATACCTTGTTTGAATGGCATCCTTTAAAATATATTCCTTTTTAACCCTTAGTTGATGATATCAGGACTGAAGGTCCACCTTAGAGAAATACTTGGTCCTATGAAGTTGATTGATAAATTCATCTATTCATGGTAGGGGATACTTTTTATTTATCATGGTTTTTTTTTGAACTCGTGATAATTAATACAGAACTGCATTGATACATCCTTCTCCTTGATGAAGATGACTATCGAACCCCATGGTGAAGCAATCGGCGTATAAAACCCTTATCCAGATTATCCAATAACTTCTTCTTTAGTTCTTCCAACTTAATGATGGCCATTCTATAAGGTATATTTGATATAGGTAGAGATCTTGGAATAAGTTCAATATATAACTCAACCTCTTGGTCAGAAGGAAGACCAGGAAACTCTTTAGGGAATATATTTGTGTATTCCCTCACATTGGGCATGTCTTTGAGCATGATTCTATCCTTTGTATCAGTAATTTGAGATAGATATGATTAATCATAAGGTAATAATATACACAATTCATATTATGATTCTAAAGGAGATTCATCTTCCTCCTTACACTTGTACTGAATTAGAGAATGCTTTAGGATGTGAAGAGTGATCTCCCTTTCCCGACAATTTAGGTTGGCTTATAGAATCGAACTCAACCAAACAAAATAAGATAATATGTTTGTTGACGCTCCTTTCGTCACAGAATCTAAATATCGGAAAAGGGAATATCTCAGCTGAAATTGATTCATCCTTTGAAGAAAACATGAAAAATCGACAAAGGCATGAACAAAGGATCAACAGCAAATCCACCGCGCAAGTTATACCACTGCCGCGCAAGTATACTTGCGCGGCTACCTTGGTCGCGTAGGTGACTTGCGCGACCTAAATGGTAACCGCCCGGTAACCGCCCTGGGTCTTCTTTTGCCTATAAATAGACCCTGTGGGCCCCCCATTCAAGAGGATCTTTTTCCAGAAACTCGGATTGAAGCTCCCGACGCCCAAGTCTCTTCTCAAAGATTACGAAACACTTCTAAGGTAATTTCTTACCTAGAACGGAAGATCTAAAGAGAAGAAGGAAGGCCTAAGTGTTGAAACTTATCAAACACTTGCGCGCCGACTCAATTCCTTCAATATAACTTGCGCGTCCCTTTTTTGGAAGAACCTCAAGGGGATTCTAAAGGGTTTTATCAAGAGTCGCTCAAGTATTTCAAATTCTGATTGAAAATCACGCAAGTACACCATGTGTCGCGCAAGTATACTTGCGCGGCCAATACTTGCGCGCCGCCACAGGACTTGCGCGTCTTTCAAGACTTGCGCGCCCCTATCTTTTTGGGTGCCCATCTTGCCCATTTTACCCCTCTTAAGCCATTTAACCTTTCCTTTTCAAGATTCAGTCTTCAAGACACTCTTCAAATCCATTTATGGCATGATTTCTTGATTTGACTTTCTTACCTGAAAGGAATTCTGTGGAATCTCTCTCAAAGTCTAGTGATTTAAATATCCTTATATCACTAAAATATGGAGAGTTCATTCATTCAACCTCATCCTTTAAGATGAGAGAATCCTAACCTGGGTCTTCTTTTCAGGAATAATCCCCAGTGATAAAACCTTTAATCTGGGCATCTTCCTTAGGAGTAAGCCCCAAATTCTTAAAGTTCCCAATCTTGGGCATCCTCCTCAGGAGTAAGCCCCAATCAAGTCCTTTAATCTTGGGCATCTTTCTTAAGAATAATCCCCAACCTCAAATATGGGCATCCTCCTCAGGAGTAAGCCCCAAACCTTAATCCCTAACCTGGGTCTCCTTTTTCAAGAATAAGACTCAGTCATAACCTTGGGCTTCCTTTTCAGGAGTAAGCTCCAAGTCCCTTTAAACTTCTCTTAACCAGTCATAATTTACCTTTGATTTGGGTTTCCTTTTCAGGAATACAACCCAATCATAAGTCCCCTCCTAACTTGGGCATCCTCCTTAGGAGTAAGCCCCAAGATTAGAGTATTCAAATCTCCATGAAGCACATATAACTTTATGGACCCTGTTCATGGATTTTCTCCCTAAAAGTAAATCCTAAACCTTCATCTATCTGGGCAGTCATCTATACATAAGCCCCAAACAAATTCTTATGATTGCATCTTTTATGGCACAATTGTCTAAATTTTATCAATACCTCTTGTTTCTCACACCGAGCATGACTCACGTGAGCTTAGAGTGTAAAAGTAATTATGACATTCATCTTTGAGCCATCAATCATAAACATCATACCCCATTCCTCGAACTACGTGGGTTCTTATTCCTTTTCCAAAAGAAAGGATACGTAGGTAGCCCATTTATGGGTTCGATCCCAACTTTGAAATAATCTATGTCCTTCTGAATGACGATAAACTTCAAGTGCCCCACTGAGTGGCTTTAAAACCAGCCTGGTCATCATAATGACCAAGAGACTTTTATATAAATGTTTTGAAGGATACCATTGACCAAGAATCTCTAAACAGATATAGATGATTCTCTATTGATGAAGAACCTCGAATACATATAAAAGATTCTCTAAATTTCTTGCATATTTTATCATTGATTGTTAAAACTAAAGGAAAGCACATTTTATACATGGTAATGTAATAAGGATTCACGAACATAACTTAAATCTATAAAGAGAGTCCCGGAGTAGACAATAATTCCCCTCAAAAAGGTGTGATGAGTCCGACCTCCCATTCTCTCGACCAATGCAAATTCCTAAGTCTCATTAGTCCACAAGCTAATGAGCACCTGCCTTTGGAAAGTAGGTCCAAACAGATGTGGAATCATTGGATGTTTCCGGTTCTACGAACAAACCCGTTAGAAACCGATCGGAACGTTTGAATCTCCCGTCCAGGAGGTCATCCCCGGATTCCGTGCGAAACAAAAATGGTGAACCCGATGTGAATCCTTAACCAAGTGAAAGTGATGTTCTTATTATTTGTTAGGCCCCTTGGGCCAACAAGGCAATCATTGACATATGCTCATCCAAAAGATGCAGTGGCCGGATTCATCTTGATTATGTCTGTTACATGGAACAGGCACTCTTTTCTCAGGATCTTCTGCAAAAATGGCTTTCCTTAAATTCACCCCTGTGAATACTGCTGCTGTGAACACCTCTACTATGAGGTCTGCTGCTGTGAAAACCAATGCTGCTACTCCTGCTGGAACGTCATCCGCTCTGAGGATGACATCACCAACTCAGCGTCTTCAACGCTGTGTTTCTAATGCACTGGTTAAGGAGTACCGTCGCAACGGTACTATCCCAACTCTGGAGGCCGCTCGTCAAGCCCTCCAAGTTAACAACTCTACTTGGTCGTCCGGACAACGGCGGCCAGCAATCAAGAAGCAGGCGGTGCTGACTACCGTCTCCAACCGTTTCGGGTCGTTATCCCCGGAATGCAATTTCCATTCACTCCCTTACTCCGAGGAAGTGAATGAGAAGGTCCCTCGGGGCCTTAATTCAAAAAGACAGGAGTCCTTCCCGAGGGCTCCCATCAACAATCGCCGCCAGACTCGTGCGGTAGTGCGCCCTCAACATGATGAGGGTACCGACTCCAGGCATTCAGCTCAAGTTCCTCGAACCCGAGCAGGCAAGATGAACCGCCAGAGACGGAATCTGGTTAACAATAGGCAGGTTGTCATCCCTGCCATCTCCGGAGAAGTCCACCAACCTAACTTGGTGGGAAACAACGAGCAGGCATACACACCTGCCCGTTTTAATTCAGCTGTCCAGCAGACTCGTCTGGCAGCATCAAGCCGATCCCGCCAGGCAATTCCGGCGGAGTACCATAGGTAGGAACATACACCTGCTTATACATCACCAGTTAGTCAGCAAACTCGTCTGACTACATATGATGGATCTCGTCAACCGCGTTTGGCGAAGTGTAATCAGCAGGCAGATACACCTGCTAATACTAATCAGGCCTACCAACAGTCTCGCTTGGTAGCACCCGGAGAAGTCAGTTGGAAAGTCCCGACGACAAACAGGGGCAGACTCAACTCTATGCCTCCACACTTGAGTACTGTCAGGAGTCACTAACAAGAAAAGGAGGACAGGAGCAGGCACATACACCTACTCCAATCCCGGAATGGACGTATATCCCCGTTCCGGCGGCTGAAGTCACCAAACATATTTTGTCAATAGTGAAAGAGCAGAAGCAAATTCCTGCTCATATTCTGGATGCTTTCCAGGATATCATAACAGCTTCAGCATCATCTCAGGTACAGACACATAAATCTATCCCTAGCAATGGAGTGACACATCAACGATTCACTCCGGAACAGACACACACATCTGTTCCAGTCCAAGAGGGTTATGGGGCATACTCCCCCATATCATAAGGACAACCAAGTCAGGCACATACACCTGATTTGAGTGGAGATCGTCAGCCTAACCTGACCATCTTTCCTGATCAGGCAAATACACCTGCTCAGAGAAATCACTTTCGTCATCAAGTGGTTTCTAAAGCGAGTAAGAATGCATCTAAGAAAAAGATCCGCCCAGCACAGTCATGAGATCAAAGGCCAATCTGCAACAAGGCCTTGCTCAATGCTGGAGTTCTTGAAGCCCTCATACATTTATCTGTCAGAATTCAAGATTCTACTCCCTCATTTCCCAATAACTGGAACATTAATTCTGAAGGTCTTCAACAGACACTTCCTCATGAAGACTTGCTTCATAAAAATTCGGTCAATCTTGAAGTTTCTTCTTCAGATGAGAGCCACAGGAACCCTCTGTGTGGTCAGAAGTCCAAGGAGCAAGAGATTTCATCTTTTGCTGTAACCCATCATGACGGTCCTCCTCATGGTGATGAACTTCGCTGCGAAAGTCCTCTCCGCAGTAGTGATTCATGTTGTCTCGAAAATTCTTCAGAAGGCAATGTAGTGACGAGAAAGCCCTCCTATCTCGAGGCACTTGCAAACGTAAAACCAGTCATGTCTGATGCTTTACTCTCGGCAGGTGAAACACTTTCTCCATCAGAAGATAGCCTGGGGTTCAGGTTATTCTCTGAATCATTCCTGGGTCATTCATCTTCCAGCATGAATAGTTATTTCTCTACCAATCTTGTTGAATCCGATGAAGCAACAAGGAAACACCAACTCTGGTCCAAACAGGTAGAAGAATCTTCATTTAATGATAAAGAGGAAATGCTGAACATGAGGAAAAAACTGGCAAAAGGTGAAGCACCAGTCATGTTTTGGCCTTTGGCTGATTCCCAGTACGACATTCCAAAGATGTTGACGGATGATGGAATCCCTGATATTCGTCTCAACATATGGAAAACTCTTTGTCAATTAAAGAAGAAGGTATTATCTTACGATGAATATGAAAATCATCTTAAGATAATAGAAGGGTTACAACGCCAGATTGATTTGGCATCTCTATCAGTCTCTCGGTATCCGAAGGCTGAAAAGCAACAGAGAACCCTTCAACGTTCATGCCTTGGCGCACTAAGAAGATTGCGTCAGTTAATTTCCAATGCTCCATCTGATGTTCATATCAGAGGATGGGGTGTTCACGGAGCACTACATTTCACAGTGCTTTCCGGTCAGCAAAGCCCGCCGAAAATGGTCTCATGCAATGTTATTGCCCATGGCCGGCCACAGTCAATGGGCTTTGTTCATAATCAAAAGCTTGCTCAAGAACAAGCTTCAACTAGTTCCTCTCAAAATCAAGTATATAGAGAACAGGTTGTTGAATTGCTCCTACATCAAGCAGGCGAGAATATTGCACAAGCCTCTCGTCTGGAGCAAACACGTCATCAAATGACAGAAGTTTCGGAAATAATCCAACGGTCTGTTGAACCAGGTGATAAAAGTGGATACAGGTTAATGCATCCAGCTAATTTCCGAACTAAGATTCGCAAGATCAAGAGAGATTTTAAGAAGATCTCAGATATAGCATGTCAAGAGACACCCCAGCTTGCCAGACTGGGGACTTCTCTAACCCAACCCTCAGAGTCAACGAATGGGATTCGAGGAGTTGAGTGGAAGCAGCAGGAACATCCCCAGTCCACCAGACTGGGGAATTTTTCAAATCTTCAATCCTTCCCTCAGAGAAAGTCAGTATTCTCTCGATTAGGGAATAAGCCTCAAGAGGAACGAAGAGCCAAGCTGTCAGGAGATTCTCTCCAAGTGACGGTTCTCCAAGAAATTCCTGAGGGATCAAGTCAACGGAATGCCATGTCTCATCATGGACATAGAAGGAGACAATATCACAGAAATGCTGATAGAAAGGATTCCATGAAATATGCATCCATTAATGTCATCAATGTCGTTGCTGCTGATTCACCAGATGAGGCTCAATCAGAGGGATCAGACGAAGAGGTTCCTGCTCAAGAAGTCGCGCACACAGACCTAAATGAAGAAGGTGTGCGCACACGTAATCAAAGGCTTGCCCAAAATTTGGGTATTCCTTCAAGTAACCCACTTCCCCCTCTCCGAAAAGGATCCAATAAGGGGAAAGGAAAGAATCAGGTTACTTCTCACCCTTCCTCTGAAGGAGGTCAATCGCTCTCATTAGAGCAATGGTTTGCACAACAGGAGGAAGAAATGAAATAATTAAGAAGGTTGAATGCAGAACTACTTCAGAGTAGTCTTCTTCTTAAGAATGCTGAAGTCTGACGGCCGAAGGAATTTGTTGTAACTACTGAGATGGATCAAGAATATCCTCCTTTATCAGTACACCCACAGAGGTCTAATCCTACGGGTCAAACGCAACAACGGTTGGCAGCACTACCATCAGTTGCAGCACCAACCACCACGTCTTTCCAAGCTCCATTCATTGCAGCTACCCAAAACCAAGTTCA
The DNA here is from genome assembly GCA_963277665.1 of Viscum album. Classification (NCBI taxonomy): domain Eukaryota; kingdom Viridiplantae; phylum Streptophyta; class Magnoliopsida; order Santalales; family Viscaceae; genus Viscum; species Viscum album. The sequence goes on from OY728129.1 coordinate 1,489,981,410, forward strand.
ACCTGACGTTTCTCAAAAGTTAATAACTACTATTGAGTCATTAACAGCTCGGTTAGAAACTATGGAAGGGAAACGGGCGCAAGTTCAACCTGAAAAGAAAGTTTACCCTGAATGGGTAGACTCAATTTCTCCTCCATCCAGTTTTGGAAACCCTATTTTCCCTACTTTCAATGGATCAGGCGACCCTGAACAACATTTGACGCATTACGTGTCTTGTTGTGATCCTATGATGGGAACTCCAGAGCAGCAAGAAGCAGTGAAACTCAGATGCTTCGTGCGAACCTTGCAAGGACTATCTTTTGTCTGGTATACAAGCTTGAAATCCCGGTCAGTCATCGGATGGGAGGATCTTCGTCAAAAATTCCTTCTTCAGTTTAGCTCAACTTTGCCAAAAACGACAGTTTTCGATCTTACAAACTGCAAGCAAAGGGAGAATGAAAGAGTCTCTGATTTCATTGCTCGTTGGAAGGGATTAACGTATTCCTTGAGTTTATCACTCCCTCAGGAGGAATTGTTGCCAATATGTGTGGCAAATTTGCGTGACGAATTACGCACGCCATTGATCCCTGTGAAATACACAGGAGGGTTTCGAGACCTTACTTCAATCGCTCAACAGATTGAAGATTCCCTTATACAGGCTAAGGTTAAATCTCGTGTAATTCCATCAGCTCCAGGAAGAAGAATGGGTAAAGCAGAAACTGCTACAGTTATGCTTAAACAGGCACCTGTACCTATTTCTACTTCAAAACCTTCATCTTCTCGAAGGGATCCACCTCCTGAACGCCAACAACAAAGGCTGTTTCGTCCAAATGATCAAAAAGATCAACGATGAAAACAATTTGAGGATATGAAGAGTAAAACATACTCTTTCCGAAGTTAGCAAGTTCCTGGTTACTTCATTTCAGCTCTGGAAAATAATTTGGTTCAATTACCAGTGCCAAAGAGGCCAAACAAGGAAGGAGATGAAGACCGTCCCAATTATTGTCCCTTTCATCAAATGTTGGGGCATCCCATCCAGGAGTGTTTTGTCTTTAAAGACCTCCTGCAAAAGATGGTCGACTTGGGACAAGTCAAATTGAAGGGTTCTTCAGCTCATGTAGCGTGTATTACCGCTACAAATCCAGAAGAAGGAGGCGAGTGGCAGGAAGTCAAAAGCAAAACTGCGAAAAAATATGATGATTGGATGGTCAGAAAGACAATCAATCGGACCCATTCCATTTTGCGAACACAATTGAAGAAGCCAATTGTGTCTCCTACAAAAGCTGCAGTAAAGCCTCCATCAAAAGACAAATCCTCAAAAGGGCAGCGCAATTCAAAGAAGAAAGAGGAATCAGGAGAAGATGAGTATGCATCAAAGCCTAAATTGTCTTTGACTCTGGCAGATTTCATGCCATCTACTTCAAAGCCACGGGCACCGTCCCACCAAACGGAACAGCCTAAACAGGCTAACCAGGCAGATTCTTTATCAGACGAAGAGTTAATCTTTGGTTCTGTTAATATGATTCAATTAACAGATTCATATTCCAGTCTTGATGAGCCTGAATTCCCTGTATCAAATAAGGGAACCCGAGGAAATTCTAGAGGTTCAGGATATAGGGGAAGACGTGGATCTTTCCGAAGCCACTACTCTAATTCTACCCCTGCTAGCACTGTATATGCAGCAGAAACTCATGGTAGAGCCCTTCAGCGAGCTCAAAAAGAACAAGCAAGTTCTTCTGCCAATGGCCAACTCAGCTTCGTCACAGTTATTTTGGAAGACCGATTAAAGGTTCCATCTTTTTTATCTCAGCAAGTAAATGGATCTAATCAGTCTAATTTTCCAAAACCAAAGATGTTTCCAACTTCAATACAAGATGCATCAGCTTCCAAAGCATCTGCTTCTAAGGTACCTGCTAAACCGCATATTCATATTGGGAAACGCAGACCTCTAGATCAAAAGTATGATATATTGAAACACTTGGCCCAAGTACCAGCCAAATTATCAATTTTGGATGCCTTGAATCTATCAAGAGATCTTCGGGAAGCACTCATCGAAGCTTTGTCAAGTCCTCAGGAGTTTGAAGCTGAAATTGCTGCAGCTGAAATTTATCACATAGAGAATAATCCTGCAGAATGCCATGCAGTGATATCTTTTACTGATAAAGATGAAGATGATGTTGTGCATGGGCACATAAAACCTTTGTACTTATCTGGCAAAGTCAATGGTATAGATGTTCGAAGATCTTTTATTGACAATGGTTCAGGAGTCAACCTCATGCCCATTCGCACACTTCGTCGATTGGGCCTCACGGAATCTGATTTATCTCCTTCTACCATGATGTTGCAAGGATATGATAAAAATGAACAAGAACCACTGGGAGAAGTTACGCTCAGAACTCAGTTTGGAGATCTTGTTTCCAATTCGGATTTCATGATTGTTGATCAAGACTCAGCTTTCAATATCTTGCTTGGAAGACCCTGGCTACATCAGCATGCAGCTATTCCGTCATCATACCATCAATGTCTCAAATACTGTTTCGATGGTCAAGTTGGAACATTGTATGGTGATAAGGCCCCGTTCAAGACATGTGAGTCTCAATACATTGAGGCGGAATTTTATCACATGAAGGGAAGAGAAAAATCTACAATGAAGGAAATTACCAAAGTTAATGCTCCATATGGTTTGGAAAAAATTCCAATAAATCCATTTTCACATTTGAGTACAGATTATGTGTTACCTATCAGTAAAATTGACAAAATAGGCCCAAATCAAAATACTCTTATGGAAAGATCCATAATGTCAATTATGGAAATCGAGCTAGACAACATGGGAGAAATTGGTAACTTACCAAGCAGTGATGAAAGCATAAGTGGTGACGTTTTCATTTCGTCTGCTGAAATCCAACAAGTCTATACTTCGCTAATCAGGCCAGAAGAAGTTATAGCAACACCAGAGGTGAATATTGATGTCGATTCTCAATCCATCATCTCCTCTTTATTTCCCAAAGAAGACCCTTTTTCATCAATAGGGTCGGAAATGGAAGCTTCTTCTTCAAAATGTGAAAATTTTGACATCTCTTATGATCATGAGAATTTCGTTTTTTCATCTACTTTGCAAGTAGAAACGGAAGAAATAACACATGATGAAGAGGAAGAGGAAGATCTTAGAGATGCTCCTCCAGCATTTGAAGAGGGTATCTCCACCACTGTGGATGAACTCAGAGAAGTAAATCTGGGTACAGAGAAAGATCCACGCCCCACTTTAATTAGTGCGGCCATGACCCTTAAAGAACAAGAGATGTATATTTCTTTTCTAAAGCAAAATAAAGATATTTTTTCTTGGAATTATACAGAGATGTCTGGCCTTGATCCTGATGTTTCCACCCATCATTTGGGTTTTCCAAAAGAACATCGAGGATTCAAGCAAGCCGCGAGAAGAACACACCCAACCTATTCTTCCAAAATCGAGGCGGAAGTGGATAAGCTTATCAAAGCAAACTTCGTCAGAGAAGTTCAATATCCCAAGTGGTTGGATAATATTTTCCCTGTAAAGAAGAAGAACGGACAAATTAGGGTTTGCATCGATTTCAGAGATCTTAATCGGTATTGTCCTAAAGTTGATTTCCCAGTTCCGATTACAGAACTCTTAATTGATGCGACGGCTGGCTATGAAGTACTTTCTTTCATGGATGGATATTCTGGATATAATCAGATCCGAATGGCCCCAGAAGATGAGGAATATACAGCCTTCAGAGCTCCTCAAGGTGTGTTTTGTTACCGGGTGATTCCCTTTGGTTTAAAGAATGCAGGTGCAACATATCAACGCGCCATGCATCGTATCTTCAAACCTTTTCTAGGGAAATTTGTTGAATGCTATGTAGATGATCTGGTGGTTAAATCCAAACAACGTTTTGATCACTTGGCTGATTTGGAAGTCATATTCCACAAGCTTCGACAACATAATTTGAAGATGAACCCCTTAAAATGTGCTTTTGGGGTAACCTCAGGAAAATTCCTCGGCTTTGTTGTACGCCATCGTGGTATTGAAGTCGATCCTGAGAAGACCAAATCAATCCTTGGTATGTCACCTCCTCAGAATTTGAAAGAATTAAGAGGACTTCAAGGACACTTAGCCTATATTCGGCGTTTCATCGCCAATTTGGAAGGAAAAAGTTTACCCTTTACCAAATTATTGAAGAAAGGAGTCACTTACCAGTGGACTGAAGAATGTCAAGAAGCATTTGATGTTCTCAAGAAATACCTCTTGAGTCCACCAGTACTCATGCCACCTGTTGAGGGTAGGCCTCTTATCCTCTATGTGACAGCTTTAGAGCGATCATTGGGTGCCTTTCTCGCTTAAAAGAATGATGCTGGGAATGAAAATAGTCTCTACTATCTCAGTAGAACTATGCTTGAAGCAGAAACCCGGTATTCGAGTATTGAAAAGTGTTGTCTAGCATTAATCTTTGCAGTTCAGAAACTGAGACACTACCTGCAACATCACGAGGTCCAATTGGTATCTCGTAATAATCCACTCAAATTCATCCTTAGTCGTCCAATGCTTACAGGACGTCTGGCAAGGTGGGAGGTTATTCTACAGCAGTTCGACATCCAGTATGTGTCTGAAAAGGCAATTAAGGGCCAAGCTCTGGCTGATTTCCTGGCTGAACATCCTTCAGTGGAAGACATGTATTCAGATATCGAACTCCCTGATGAGGAAGTTTTCTCTATTCAAGAGAGTCCTCAAACATGGGAAATGTATTTTGATGGTGCTTCTAGAAGTCCAACAGGGAAGAAAATGGAAAATCCTAAATTCAACAAAGTTGGTTTAGGAATTGTGCTCATTTCTCCAGATAAGGCAGTGTTACCTTATTCCTTTTTGTTGTGGGAAGGTGGTACCAATAATGAAGCTGAATACCAAGCTCTCATTACAGGCTTGGAGTTAGCACTTCAAGCACAAGTGAATCACTTAAAGGTGAAAGGTGATTCAGACCTGGTAATCAAACAAGTCAATGGGGATTATGCCATCAGAAAAGAAGAATTAATCCCTTTGTATGATTACGTCAGAGAGTTAATATCGGAATTCCCTTCAGAACCGACATTTTCTTATGTCCTAAGATCACAAAATGCTCAAGCTGATGCACTGGCTAATATAGCCACAGCTTTAGCAGATCCAAATCGGGATGAGACAACCATCTGTATTGCCCACCGTCGTGCAATTTCACCTTATGTTCAAGTCAGAAAAGAGGAAATTAATGAAATTAGTCCCATTCCTGAACCGTATGGTCATACTACAGGATGGATGTCACCTATCAGGGAATACCTTAAAAATGGAACACTTCCACCTAATAGAGCCGAGAAAGAACAAATTCGGCGACGTGTGGTCAATTTTACTCTTTATGATGGTCCAAACCACCTCGAGAAAATTCTCTACAAACGTGGTTTTGATGGAGTTCTCTTCAGATGTATTGATGGTGAAGAGACAATGGCTTTCATAAAAGAAGTGCATGCAGGAGTCTGTGGTGCCCACCAGTCTGGACATAGACTGTCTGATCAAATTCGAAGGCTTGGATACTTCTGGCATTCAATGATACAAGATTGTGTTAATTTCACAAAGAAGTGTCATTCATGCCAAGTATATGCCAACTTCATTCATCAACCTCCAGAGTTGCTTCATACAGCTAAATAGTCATGGCCATTTTCCACATGGGGAATGGATGTGGTGGGACCTTACCCTTCAGCTATGGCCAAGCAGTTTAAGTACATTCTTACTGCTACTGATTTCTTTTCCAAATGGGCAGAGGCAGTACCTCTCAAAGAAGTCAGTTCTAAATGCATTGTTAGCTTCATCAAGTCTAACATCATTACTAGATTTGGTGTCCCTCATACCATATTGACGGACAACGGCACCAACTTCTGTTCTTCTGAGGTAAAGAAATTGTATCAAGAATACAACATTAAGTCCAACCATTCATCTTGATATCATGCAGCGGCTAATGGCCAGATAGAGGCCTTCAACAAGACTCTTTCAAACATACTGCAAAAGATGGTGGATAAAGATAAGAGGTCATGGCCTGATAAACTCTTTCATGCTTTATGGGCTTATCGGACTACCACTCGCAATGAAACGCGGTCTACTCCATATTCATTGGTATATGGAACAGAAGCAGTCTTGCCAATTGAAGTTCAATTTCCCTCACTCAGAATAGCCATTTGTGATCAGTTGTCAACAGATGAGCAATCCCAAAAGCGGTTGAATGAATTGGAACAGTTAGATGAGAAAAGATTGTGCACTTTGCACCACGTGGAAATCTATCAGAATCGGATAGCACGAGCTTTTAACAAAAAAGTTCATCTTCGTTCATTCATTCAGGGAGAATTGGTATTGGTTCTCAGAGCACCAATGATACCAGGAAAGAAGCCTCCCAAACTTGAACCAAAATGGGAAGGACCTTATTCAATACATAAGGTCTACTCCAATGGAGCGTATTCTCTGATCTCAATGGATGGAGAACACATCACGACTCCAACTAATGCCAGATTTCTGAAGAAGTATTTTGTATAAACACAAAATACTGTTCCCAGAACCAAGACTCTTACAATTGGTTCATACAGCAATGGTCCAGTATGACCTTAAACTGCAACTTCGTCCAACATGACGTTAAACTGTGTCACCTTCAATGTCTGAGATGACATTAAACTATATTTTGTCCGAGATGACATTAAACTATATTGTGTCCTAGCAACATGACATTAAACTGTGTGGCACTTTCATCGTCCAGCATGACGTTAAACTGTAAAAAGTCCCCAGAACTGATATCCTCATATTGGTTCACCTTAGTCCTAGCTACATGACTTTAAACTGTACAGCACCAGTTCGTCCTTTCTATATGACGTTCAACTATACAGCAATGGTCCAGTATGACTTTAAACTGCAGCTTCATCCCACACGACATTAAACGGTGAAAAAGTTCCCTAAACCGTCCAGCATGACCTTAAACTGCATCATCCCTGGTCCATGTATATGACCATATACTATTTTCAAATCCCTTATGTCCAGCAAGACGTTAAACTGTGACGTCCTAAATTACATGACGCTAAACTGTATAAAAGTCCCTCACGTCCGGAAAGACGTTAAACTATATAATCTCAAAAGTCCAGTATGACATTAAACTGCACCATTCACGGTCCATGCATATGACCTTAAACTATTTCGCACCTTCGTCCGACATGACGTTAAAATGGTACACTCTTTTGTCCTTACTGCATGACATTAAAATGCACAGTCCCCCTTTCGTCCTATATGACGTTAAACTATTTTATCCTCATCTTCCTAACTACATGACGCTAAACTGTACAGAAAATCCTTGATATGTCCTACATGACATTAAACTGTATTTTGTCCCTGCTACATGACACTAAACTGTGCAGCACCAATAGTCCTAAATGCAAGACTTTAAACTGCATAGTCCCCTTTTTATGTCCTACATGACATTAAACTGTACATCGTTAAGGTTGTTATTACCTCTTGTTTCTCACACCGAGTATGACTCACGTGAGCTTAGAGCGAACATCAACCATAACACTCCCTTTGGGCCACTAACCATGTGTAAGTCCCAACAATATTTTTTATTAGATCATTGTCCACAAGAACAACTTGATCATTGATTCATTATTTAATTGAACTACACGGACTTTGATCCTTGCCCTCCAGGCTGGGTATGTAGGCAACCTCCCAGGGTTCAAGCCCAAAAAACAATCTCTTCACATCGGTTCACCACAACCTCATATGATGTTGATTTGTGAAACCGCCCCTGGAATCAATATTTTTACATTGATTCACTTTTGTCATTGTTATATGACGTTAAACTATACAACACTTTTGTCCGGTACGACAATAAACTACAATTTTTTTTTGATTTCCTCATTTGAGAAGGAACCATTATTGACATTGATTTTTTCAATCATGTTTCATTTCAAAAGACTACGTGCATACATGGTAATGCCTAAACTTTTTATCTCAGGTTAAACCATCATTTCACTAAAGTCCCCTTTCACCCTTCACATGTACGAACCAAATTTGTACAAAGGGTAGTTCTAGAACTACGTGGACTTGATTCCCATCCTTATGGGATACGTAGGAACATTCGAGTGTCCCTCGAATCCAGTCCCAAGTCTTTTGGGCCTAACCCCAAATTTCACTTTCAGTCCCTTGGCTGAAAAGTCCTCATGAAAACACACACTGTGTATTCATTATTATGGTCCGAATTCTATGACCCTAAACTAAGATCACTCATACATTCGTCTTGCACGACGTTAAACTGCATTTCAAGAACTACGTATGGCTTGATTCTCATTCTTATGAGATACGTAGTGAAGTCCAAGTTTCAATTCAGGACCCAGCCACAACATGATTATGGTTTTCATTGACCCATGTATCTCTATATACATTGGACAATACCCATCTTTATGTATTATAATCCTAACCTTAAATATTTTCAGATCTTCATAACCCTTTTCATGACTTCTAGTCACAAAAATGTCAAACTTCTGAGAATTATTTTGCCTGAATATGCAGCACGTGCCCATAGGTGGCCTTGCATAAACAGTCCACATAACAGACTTGTCAGCCAAAAGATGCTATTCATTTGACCATGCAGCCAATGCCCATAGGTGGCCCTGCATATTTCAACCCCCTAACGGGTTTTGTTAAATAATAGTAACTTCATTCTTGGGAAGAATGTCTCTTTTGTCCTTATTTGTCTTAAAAAACAATATGTAGGGATCCGCGAAAAAAAATATAGCCATCCTTAACATATTTGTCCCATATCCTTTTTCATGATCTGAAAGTATTCAAGTCTATGGTTTATTCTTCTTCCCTATGTTTGGGTCAGACCTTCGTAGGAGTGATATTCATCCAGTTCTTCAATATTCTTATTTGGAAATATCTTCTCTATATTCAAGTACCTCTTTCCATACAACAAACTCTATGCTTTAGAAAATTTGAATCTCCATAAACATTCACTGGCTTTTAGCACTAGGAAAGTAAATTTCTGGGAGTTCTTTTTCCTGACTATGCAGCACATGCCCATAGGTGGCCTTGCATAAACAGTCCACATAACAGACTTGTCATCCAAAAGATGCTATTTTATTTGACTATGCATCCAATGCCCATAGGTGGCCCTGCATATTTCAACCCCCTAACGGGTTTTGTTAAATAATAGTAACTTCATTCTTGGGAACTACTTCTTCTAATGCCTTTTAGCTATTTTTCATATCATTCCTCAGATTCAAATATTCTTAAGCCATAGTTTACATTTTTTCTCTCATACTTGAGTATGGTAATATGTTTTCATATAAACTGTCAAGGAATTGAATCCATTTTTAATCCATTTTCGGTCAAAGCTATTTCGACCTTAAACATTAGCCCCTTTATGTCCGGCGTGCATGACTTTAAACTGCCCACACAAAAGACAAAGGAACTCTGAATAAAAGTCAAGTTCCAGCTCACTAAATATACATTTTTTGTATGATTTAGGTAATATTGAGCAGTTAAAAGATTCAAAGTTTGTAGGGTTATTTGTAATAATCCTAGTAAAAATCAAACTATGATTACTAAGCCCATTGGCTTAAGTAAATTTGAAGTAGGTAATGGAAGAATGCAGGTACAAATGATTGAAGACAAAAGTGTTTTTTTTCATTGATACACAAGAGTTAGAAGGACATCCACAGACTGGAGTCTCTTCTCTCTTTCAAGAAATTACAGAAGATTGTCAACATAAGTCTTCATTTGATGTATAGCATCCTGAGCCTTATCAGCAGTTACTTGAAGCTCGTGCACTTGACCAGCTTCACTCTTTTCAGCTTGCTGAAGTGCCTTCTTAGCATCTGCGATGGCTTTCATGCCATTTATATGAGTTTCATCCAATGATTTATTAAGCTGATCAAGTTCCCCAGTAACAGCATCTAACTGTTGCTGGAGTTGCACCTGTTGGATGACCTTTTCTTTGATTTTTTGCTTCAGATCCTTCATCTTGACAGCATAATCAGCTTCAGCCTGGGATATCGCAGCCTCAAATTCGCCTATGTTGACTGACAATTTCACTCTGGTCAAATCTTTGCGACTTTTCTGCACTTGCTCCCTCCTGAAAATGATCTGTTTCACCACAGCGTGGATCTTTTCATACCCAAACCCACCAAGTCCCATTATAACAAATTGGGATGACAATCGGGAAATTTTTTATGGTATCTCTTCTAAAGGCACCCCCGATATGATGTTCCATATGTTATTCCATGCCTTACGTCGTGAAAAATTAAATGCTTTAAGCATATCTGGATCTGATTCAATATCATCGTCAGAAGGGGGTATGTAATCTGGAATTAGCGCACTTAGGGAGGTGCCTTGTCCTGCCCTTTCCCCCCTGACTTGTGCTTCGTCACTTTCAATTCCCGTTGGGGAAGAGGCTGAGGCCTCATCTTCGGGTCTAGTCATTGTAGTTGATGGTCCTGCATGATTAATTGAAAGGTTTAGTCAGCTTCAAAGGATAACAAAAGAATGGATTGTCTTGCGAATAAAGTACAATCACAAATATTGTTATCCATTACCCAATGGTGGTTCAGCAACCTAAGAAGACTTCTCCTTATCTTTCCCAGTTTCAACAGGATTTTCAAGATGGGTCTCAGGAGAGTTTATTGGATTTAGCTCTACTTGAGCTAATGTTTCTGCAATGATAGGGTTGACATCAGTGTCCACACCCTCTTCGGGCATTGGCAGTTCAGCGGCTTCTACGGAAGAAACTGCATATTATTTTCCATCATGGTTAGAAGTATATTTTTTAAAAAAAATTTGGGCGAAGGGTAGCACTCACGCCCAAGGTCTTCTAAATCACATGACAACTTAGCATGATCATAAAATTCTTCAAAAGTCATTCCTTGATTCATCATTTCATCCAATGATACTTCAGAATCTTGGTTAGTCTCACCAGTGGGAACATTTGCTACGTCTTCTTGCTGACTTATGTACTGCAACCCCTGACCCTGGACAACATCTTCAGTAATAAGAGGGATACTGGAAATGGATGGTAGCTCTTCTCCAGGAGCAACCAAGTCAGCCTGGGTCTGTGATTGTTCTACAGCACCTTCCACGACCTTTGAAGAAGGATCAGTCCCTTCCCTCAAGGGGGAAATTAAAGAAGCCCCTACAATCCTCAGAAATATGAGTAACCATATGATTATGGGTATAAACTCATGATTGTTCGAAGGACTTACCACTACTAATGAAACGTTTAGCTATGGATTTCCTCCTTCGTTGCCTTGGCTTCTTTTGTTTTTTCGGAGTATCAGTAGTCTCCCTTATTGGCACTTGGATTGGCGAATGAAAGGCTATGTCCAGTGCCTCATTCATGGCCTGCTGGCCTGGAGATATCTCGCCTGGTTCGCGAGGAGAATCAGCAGCAGCCCCGATAGCAGTACCACCAGGGCTATATTGTGGTGAAGGAACCCCGGTTCCTTTCTTTGCAAGCTGCAAGATGAAGAAAATAACTTCCTTAAGTAACAAAACTTCAACTAAAATCAAGTAGCAAAAAAAATAAGGAAAGAAAACTTACATCTTCAGGAGCCACGTACTCTTGCCATTCCTCATCTCCAGAACCACCAGCCCCCTCAGTGGTGCCACGATCAATCATTTCCTTCACCCGCTTGGTGATAGGAACCGAATTATCAGTGGCATATATGAGCATTTCCAGCTCTCTGATGTAAGCTCGCACTTCATTGGGGTTATCTCCATATTGAAGGTCTTTAGAAGCTAGAAGATATCCTATCCCAGGAAGTTGTAGGCCCTCACACAAATCCAGCCAGGCGGTCTCAGTATCACAGTATAAGCTCTGCCATAGCTGAACAGCCTCTGGTCTTAGATATAAAGGCTGTGAGGAAGGTCCTACAATTTTTGATTTTAATTTCTTCCCGACTCCTGCAACTACAGATAGAGAATAAGAAAGTAAGGCTTATTACTTTATAAAGTAGCAGTGATTGAAGTTATTACAATCAAATAACTCACCAGGAGCTGATGGAGTGGGTCTTTTAACTCTGGCCGGAGGATTATATCGGGCACGAAACCGCTTTGCTGCCGGTTGTGCCTCATCATCCCCATCGTGATAATCCGATGAATCAGTTCTAGAAGAGGAGTCTGTTGAACCTATTTCAGGTGGAGAAGCGTCACCTTCATGAGGAAGAGTTTCTTTCTCTATAGTCTTATTCCTCTTTCCCACTTGATATACTGGGTGATTCAATATCCCTTTAGGGTATGATGCTATCCAGTGTTCGGCATAAAATGTAGTCAGATAATGTGCCGCTTTTTCAACTGGTAGATCAAATACTGCCCCAGTCTTCTCTCTTGATGTCAGCAACCATAGTTGTCGAGCAACCATCGGATGTTGCTCTAACCTGACATGTACTGGAGGGGATACAACAATCTGTTGCAAACATTTGAATTGGCGTGCAAATCTATATGGAGCATAGGCCTCGCATATGATTTCTCCATCAATCCTGGCTACTAACACGCCATCCCTGCAAGCTAGCATGTATGCCCTCAAATCCAAATGGGCTTTCCCATCATCAACAAACCACCCGGATGGCGGACTTCCATAAGGAAAGAAGTTGAATTCCTTATACATGCTTAGTCTTACTTTCATGTCATAACCATTAACATATAATGGAGCAATTCCAGAGAATGCTTGCACTGACGGTCTGAAAGAGCTTCCAGGAATTTGTAATCCATTCTGTACATTGTAAGTCCTGAAGTGAGTGGCGATCCATCCCCACAAAACCTGGAATGGTCCCACTATTCTTAAAGGAGATTTACCCTGGAAGACGTGAAGTAAACTCCTGTGAATCTTTGCTAAAATGGGGGTAGCTAACCCAACCATTTTTCCCTCAGCCAACTTGGCCACAATGACGAAGTTCCCTGGCCTAACGCCTCCCTTCGAATCCCTGGCCGGCAAGAGATAAACACTGAGCCACATTGCCAAGAAACCCGCCAGACGAGTTTTCTTTGGAATTCTTTGATTCACTTCATATCCCCATTTTTCAAACTCTCCTGCTTCTAGAGTTGGCCAGAATGTGCCAGGAGCTCCTCTCTTCTCAGGTTTTGGACAAGTGGTCGGACATCTGGGCCGGGTATCCTTGGATTTCTTTTTCTTGGATCCTTTTTCTTTTGGCTCTATCCCTTTATTATCAGTAAGAAACACATTCATCCATTCTTCCGGATGAATATCTTTTCTAAAATGAGTTAATGAGGTCTCTGAACTCTTGAGCCTGTGAAAGATTTTAAATAATTCTCGAGCCAAAGCAGGAGTCTTCTCTGGATCATTCCAAGTCACCTTGGGAGGAATGAATTCATCATACATATCGCCCAAGATTGGAGCTCCTGAAATCTTGTGGACATTCCACAAACTGATACCTACTTCTCCATGAGTCAAATGGAAAGAATTAGTCGCTGGGCTCCAGTGGCTGAGTATCTCTGGCACGAAGTTATCTTGTCTGTAAATATATGTTTGCCCAACCCAAACAGCCTCATATATTGCAGCTCTCTTCAGATCCTCAATAAACTCTGCGCAAGTCTGTCGCACCCAGTATACCCACATCCAAGTTGGCTTCACACCTCCCCCAGGATGGAAATCCCAACTTTTCTTCCAGCCTTTGGATTGATCCATCTGAGCATTTCGGAAGATTGAAGGATGACAATGTGGTTGAAGCTCAGGTGTATGTTTTTTCAGATCTGGTGTGCAAGGGCTATGATGCATCAGATAAGCCTTCTCCACTGTTCCAGCAGTTTGAAATACTCCTCCGCCTGAGATATTTGCTGAAGCAAAATTGGTATAATTCTAAAACCGCGAAAATGGAAGATAATTCTTTACTTCTGGAATAATGAATTCTTGCAGATGACCATGACCATACAAAGGTAGATAAGTGCAATGAGGAAAGTCGCGATGATATTTCTTCAGATACTTAGCCAAATCTGGAAGAGTACTGTCTTTGACAGTATAGTAATCAGGGCCAATGATATCCATCATATCATCTATCCGCTTGCTAGCCAGTTCATCAATTAATCCAGTTCTAAGAGCCATTGAATCTTCACAGGAGTTGAATAAATTTAACTCTTAAATGAGTTTATTTTTTCATAAAATTTGTGAAAGAATTCGAAAAAATGGCTAAGGCATTAAGGCGCGCAAGTATGGAGATTCCGCGCAAGTAATACATGTGTCGCGCAAGTTTTTTTCGCGCAAGTATTACCGCGCAAGCCCTATTGCCTTGAGATTAGCGCGGCATCGAGGAAACAGTGAAAACAAGAGACTTGCGCGGCGAGGAAGACTTGCGCGGCGAGAGCTCGAGAAATCCGGAAATCCAGATGCATGTAACGGAGGTGAGGCCATGAATTTATAGGCCAGGAAGCCTACCAGCGCGCCACACCCAGAGCGCTTAAGGCCTGCGCGACGCAGACTTGCGCGCCGCCCTCTGCGCACTGAAAGACTTGCGCGCCCTCCCTTTTCCTTTGGAGGGATTCGATTTCCTCAGAGTCAAATCCTCATTTCTCTCCGGATCCAACTCTGAGGGGGGACTTTTGTTGACGCTCCTTTCGTCACAGAATCTAAAGATCAGAAAAGGGAATATCTCAGCTGAAAGTGATTCATCCTTTGAAGAAAACATGAAAAATCGACAAAGGCATGAACAAAGGATCAACAGCAAATCCACCGCGCAAGTTATACCACTGCCGCGCAAGTATACTTGCGCGGCTACCTTGGTCACGCAGGTGACTTGCGCGACCTAAATGGTAACCGCCTGGTAACCACCCAGGGTCTTCTTTTGCCTATAAATAGACCCTGTGGGCCCCCCATTCGAGAGGATCTTTTTCCAGAAACTCGGATTGAAGCTCCCGATGCCCAAGTCTCTTCTCAGAGATTCCGAAACACTTCTAAGGTAATTTCTTACCTAGAACGGAAGATCTAAAGAGAAGAAGGAAGGCCTAAGTGTTGAAACTTATCAAACACTTTCACGCCGACTTAATTCCTTCAATATAACTTGCGCGTCCCTTTTTTGGAAGAACCTCAAGGGGATTCTAAAGGGTTTTATCAAGAGTCGCTCAAGTATTTCAAATTCTGATTGAAAATCGCGCAAGTACACCATGTGTCGCGCAAGTATACTTGCACGGCCAATACTTGCGCGCCGCCGCAGGACTTGCGCGTCTTTCAAGACTTGAGCGCCCCTATCTTTTTGGGTGCCCATCTTGCCCATTTTACCCCTCTTAAGCCATTTCACCTTTCCTTTTCAAGATTCAGTCTTCAAGACACTCTTCAAAGCCATTTATGGCATGATTTCTTGATTTGACTTTCTTACCTGAAAGGAATTCTGTGGAATCTCTCTCAAAGTCTAGTGATTTAAATATCCTTATATCACTAAAATATGGAGAGTTCATTCATTCAACATCATCCTTTAAGATGAGAGAATCCTAACCTGGGTCTCCTTTTCAGGAATAATCCCTAGTGATAAAACCTTTAATCTGGGCATCTTCCTCAGGAGTAAGCCCCAAATTCTTAAAGTTCCCAATCTTGGGCATCCTCCTCAGGAGTAAGCCCAAATCAAGTCCTTTAATCTTGGGCATCTTTTTTAAGAATAAGCCCCAACCTCAAATATGGGCATCCTCCTCAAGAGTAAGCCCCAAACCTTAATCCCTAACCTGGGTCTCCTTTTTCAGGAATAAGACTCAGTCATAACCTTGGGCTTCCTTTTCAGGAGTAAGCTCCAAGTCCCTTTAAACTTCTCTTAACCAGTCATAATTTACCTTTGATTTGGGCTTCCTTTTCAGGAATAAAACCCAATCATAAGTCCCCTCCTAACTTGGGAATCCTCCTTAGGAGTAATCCCCAAGATTAGAGTATTCAAATCTCCATGAAGCACATATAACTTTATGGACCCTGTTCATGGATTTTCTCCCTAAAAGTAAATCCTAAACCTTCATCTATCTGGGCAGTCATCTATACATAAGCCCCAAACAAATTCTTATGATTTCATCTTTTATGGCACAATTGTCTAAATTTTATCAATACCTCTTGTTTCTCACACCGAGCATGACTCACGTGAGCTTAGAGTGTAAAAGTAATTATGACATTCATCTTTGAGCCATCAATCATAAACATCATACCCCATTCCTCGAACTACGTGGGTTCTGATTCCTTTTCCAAAAGAAAGGATACGTAGGTAGCCCATTTATGGGTTCGATCCCAACTTTGAAATAATCTATGTCCTTCTGAATGACGATAAACTTCAAGTGACCCACTGAGTGGCTTTAAAACCAGCCTGGTCATCATAATGACCAAGAGACTTTTATATAAATGTTTTGAAGGATACCATTGACCAAGAATCTCTAAACAGATATAGATGATTCTCTATTGATGAAGAACCTCGAATACATATAAAAGATTCTCTAAATTTCTTGCATATTTTATCATTGATTGTTAAAACTAAAGGAAAGCACATTTTATACTTGGTAATGTAATATGGATTCACGAACATAACTTAAATCTATAAAGAGAGTCCCGGAGTAGACAATAATTCCCCTCAAAAAGGTGTGATGAGTCCGACCTCCCATCCTCTCGACCAATGAAAATTCCTAAGTCTCATTAGTCCACAAGCTAATGAGCGCCTGCCTTTGGAAAGTAGGTCCAAACGGATGTGGAATCATTGGATCTTTCCGGTTCTACGAACAAACCCATTAGAAACCGATCGGAACGTTTGAATCTCCCGTCCAGGAGGTCATCCCCGGATTCCGTGCGAAACAATGTTCTAGGAGGTTCATTCCACAAACATTAACCAATGTTGAGTTATATTCATTGGATTCAATAATTTTCCCATTTTCTGTTCTCATGGATAACTCAACCTCCATATTTTTATGTGGTGTTTAAATTATTATACTAAACTTACAAGACATGAAAGAATGTGTTGAACCTGAATCAAATAGTAAGTTATCTATTCTTGAATGAATAACTAGTGTACCTATCACCAAATAATTTCTGGGATCCACTTCAGATGTAGTGATAGAATATAACCTTCCTTACTTCCTTTTAGGTTGCTGTTATTGATTGCCTCCAACAACCCTTGTCTTAGGGAAATGTCTTGTATAATTCCCATGTTCCTTACATTTGAAACAATATAATAAAGTATGAATGTTGATCTGAACCTTCCATTTTCTTCCAAATTAGTGGGATTCTTCATATCCCTTCGGAAGTTATTATATATATTCCCCTCCCTTCCACATTTAATACTCTATTAGTTCCCTTGAAGTAGTTTCTAGGATGCTTCTACGCAAACTTTTTATACATGGGGTCTTGGGTCTTCTTTCCATCATGGGATTTATTTATTGATCCTCCCATATTAAACTATGTTTTCCTTTTTTTTAACCAATCCCATGAGACCACTGAGACTCTCTAATCTCTATTTCAACCTTAAGGGCATAATGGAAAATTTCCTCGTAACTGTAAAAGTCTTGAATCATCATTGATTTTTGTAGGCTCATCTTTAGTATTACAAAGAGGTGGTAAACCTTACTTTCAGTTTTTAGGAAAAAGATCTAGGAATATATTGAAATACTTGTGAAGTTTTCTTCATACACCCTGATATACTCATCTTTCTTTTACTTAAATCCAAGGAACTCCCTTTCTATATTAAGACATAGTGTTTGCGGAAAATATATATTGAAAAATATTTTTTTGAAATATTCCAATTCCATGGAAATAATTTAATACTTATACTTTTTATTCTTGATAATTTTTCACCATTTATCATCTTCTCCATAAAAATGATATACCGCCAACACAATTTTCTCTTCTTATAAGCACCTGATGACAGATAATATCTTCTCAATATAGTTAATCCATTTTTATGTGAGTATGGGATCAGAATATCCACTAAACATGGGAGGCCTTTTTCTCGTAAAGTATTTGACCACAAATTTCTATTTAATAGGTTAAGGAGGAAAGACCACATTATTCAAGTGATTATTCATAACTTTATTCAGTTGATCAAGTATTATCATGAAGTTTTGGGCACCCATTCCCATTATATTTGGCATATCATTAGCGAAATATTCGCATTGCCTATCACATTTATTGTTGTAATGGGTTCTTCTATTTACATCCATTAACTAAGAAAAGGAAATTATAATTATAGGTCTTGAATACTTATCTAATAATCAAGATAACATTGAACTTTCAACATAAATGGATAAACTTATAAATGGAATTTATATCCTATCTTTTGATACCCTAAGTTTCAATCTACGTTATCTGTGCTGATAGAATTATCCCAAGTGTTTTTACTAACTTTTTCTAGTCCTAGTATCCAAAAATAACTAAAAAATACTATGATACTTACTATAATGACCCTAGTCTTTTACAAAAATCATTGCATTATTTTAAGCATAATTATCCATCAAATTTAAAAACAAGGATCGTAAATTCTAGTGTCTTTGGATGATTAGTTACATAAAACTAAAAACGTGGAAATCGAATAAAACATATTTATTTTAATAATATATAAAGATATCCTAACTTCCATTTATATCCTACATCTTCAAAGGATAACCTAGGTAATACATGAACAAATGAATGAGCTAAAAATCCCAGTAAGAGTAAAAACATAGGAATAAAGAAAATCACATTGATTATAAGACATACCATGATGACATAAAAATAGATAGAACATGAATAAAATTAAGTAATCATAATATATATATCATGGGTATGTATAATCATGTAATCCTAGGAATTTGTAAAAAACACACAACAGGGAATAAGAATGAGTCAAGGCTAACTTCCAAGACCATTACACATGGCGGAAAAACTTCAATAAAGGAATCGGGTTCACACCCTGTCCCAACATGACATATCATGAGACTAAACATTACCCAATGTATTGGATCACTATTCAGATGCACCCATCACAACATTTTTATGTAGACGTGTTCCACGTGAATAATCAATCATAATATTTACCCATGGAAATAATCGGGTATCATAATCATGTCATAAGGCATAATAAAATGAATTATCATAATGTTGTCCAAGAAATAATTGATTCAAATCATACATGCAAATTCAAAAGCTAAAATAGGAATATATCATGGTAGTTGATGTCAAACTGAAGTTAATACACTTAAAATTGTTTAATAGACATTAGAAATGAAATATTTTAGTTCATTTTAAGGGAAATATTAATGATCATTTAAAGAGTAAAAGGAATAATTGTTTTGATAAAACCATAAATTAACCAAGATATTTTTTCATGATTAAATTATTGATTATATAAAAATACTGGTGTATTAAAATATATTATTTATTTCACTTAAAATAGGAAGGAAAACGAGAAGCTCTCTTTAATCGGGCTTTCTTTTGGGGAAGAATTGAGAAGGAAACATTTTTAAAACTTGTATTTCCCCCATAAAATAATTGTAATATGATATAGATGAATGATTTTGGAACATATAAAAAATGTATAAGAATTAGGCAATAAAAAATAATCATTACATTGTGATAAAGATAGAGAAAGAGTAACCCCAAGGAAAAATGGAGGTTCGGGTAGAACCCCATACCTTATGTCTGAAAGTGTTCATCACTTGAACTTAATGTCATAGATAATGAAACTAAATCAATTAATTAATTAAGATCCTTTTCTATATTTATTTTATTTATTAAAATTTTATTAAGTTTATTTTTGGTTTTTTATGGGTTATGAGATTCAATTTCATCGTTCAAGAGTGTTGGTTTCCTTAGAATTCATGATTAGTTTACTTGTATACGTGTACATAAAATCATGTAAAATGAGAATGGTTGTCTAAAATTGAAATTATATGTTATTAAAAAACATATATAATATTAAATGGTTATATAATTCATTTGGTTATTTGGTTTGAGGATGAATCATTAGATAAGATGTTAGTGATAATCATTTAGATTATTTTAGTGGTTTTCTAATCATCACAAAATAGTTTTGTTTTATTAATTACTATTATATATATATAATGGTTCCCAAACATTAAATAGTATTTAATACATATACTATAATCTGGTTTAACCATAAATAATAGTTCAATTATCATCCTTGAAGTCGATAAAGAAAATTAAAAACTTTTAATCCTTAAATGCGATAAATTAACACATCAAGGACAATGTTTTCATTTTTGGAACAAAAAAAGGAAGGATAAGAGGTTTGATGAGGAAGTATTCCATTGAAATCATAAATTTATAGTATATATAAGATAATTTAATTTTCATGTCACTTTTATAAGGGGAGGTGAGGAGATAATAATAAAATAAAAGAAATTTAAAAATAAATTAAATGAAAATGAAAGAGGATTTTACCTCTTGAATTGTTCCTCCTTGAGAACCTCCTTAGGGAAAAGGGTTAGGTCTTTTATTGTGACCAAGGTCTCCTAGATGTGTTGGAGAGTCATGGGAGAGTTATTGGGTAGAATATTTACAAGGCTCAAATATTGAAAGGTCTGAGTAAAGGAAGTTATGTGGGGTGGTATTTATAGGGAAGAGATGGGTGTTTTTTGAATATTTAATTCATTAGTTTATTATTTTGGCTCATAACTATGAATAGTGTATATTATTGTGAATAAATACAATAAATAGTGTATGTGAGTTCAAACCATTGACTACCTACATCATCCATTACTCAAGCATGGCTCAGAAAATGCCTTTATTTACCTTATACCGTAAATTACTATATTTCACTATCACCAAAAATTCAACTATTTTAGAAAAATCCAAAAAATTAAACCTATAACTTTTTCAACGTGTAAAATAAAAAATGGACTCCATTTTATTAAAAAAATCAAAATATGAGAAATTTAATTTTAAATTAAAATTATCATTTACTCAAAAAATATGGATCTTAAAATTTTTACTGATTTAACACTTTGAAAAAATAATTATGGTCTCATAAAATTATGTAACAATCATAAGAAAACAAAATATAAATTTATGATTCTCTTTAATAATTTTTCTTTTAAATCATTATATTAATTATAAAATTATAAATAAAAATTAATCATATATAAAAATACCAACACTTAATTTATCATTTTCAAAACACTTATTTACTAATACTATGATATAATTATATCATACTTTCATTTATAAGATTGATAAATTTTATTTATATTTTCATAGGTGAGGTTACTATTATATAATATGGGTTAATATTCTTAATGGTCAAATTACTATTCAATAGGTCATGTTACTATTCCATTGGTTTAGTGTAATGGCCCGGACCTCTCCGGCCCATTCCGTTGTAAAAAAGAGGGTCATGAAGTGTTCTGGAGGGTAAAATGGAATTTTCCCACACTTTTCAGAAATTTGAAACTACGCGTCATGTAGTGTGAGTACACGCCGTGTACCCCCTCACCGGGTATACCTCGTGTTGAAGGTTGTGTCCTTGCCGTGTGAAATAAATTGGTACACGCCATCTACCTCATACTACACGCCATGTAGTCCCTCCCCGCGTACGCATTACCCTCAAACTGTGTGTTGACCAGTCAACGGTCGTGTGCCATGTTAGAGCCGTGTCCTTGCCATGTGAAATAAATGGGTACACTCCGTGTACCCCATAATACACACCGTGTAGTCCCTCCCCACGTATTTGTTACCCTAAAACTGTGTGTTTACCAGTCAACGGCCGCGTTCCGCATTGAAGGCCGTGTTGGAAGCCGCTTGGTGACCGTGTGAAATGACCGAGTACACTTCATGTACTAGGAAGTACACACTGTGTACTTTTGTTTTTCATGCCTATAAAAGGAGGGGTCCTTTCCTCCTTTTCAACTCACTCCTCTCCTCCCCATTCCTCTGAGCAGAGCTCTCCCAAGAGACTCAAAGGCTCGTTTTCTTCCATAACTTCTTCGTCTGAGCTCTGATTTACGATCCGTCAGTGGCCACAAGATTGTAACGATGAGCCGGAACTTCTGAGCTTGGATCTGTTGTCTTTCCTTCAGTCTTTCCTTTTCAACTTCCACCCGAGGAGGTTTTTCCGGGTTTTCCCAGAAGCGATGGACGCCGACAGACATCTTCTAAAGTTGATCTGGGGGAGCGTTGTGATCAGAACCTGTTGAGGTAGGGATATTACCTTCATCTATCTAATTTGTGCAACATGCTGGGTGGGTTTACTCTTGTTTGTTTGAAACACTTTTTAACCGGTTTAATGAAGATAATAACTGTCTTATATAACGGGGTTGGGAAGTTTGTGATTACTGTTACATTATTTTATATCCTATGATATTATGTTGTGAATTGAACAGGCTTATGCCTACTAAAAATCACGGTCATTAGGGGCCTTTTCTTGTGCAATTAAATGTTTCCCTATCTTTCTAGACCATTTTTGTGAATGGAACTTTGTTGAATGAGGAATTTGGTTAATCACATAAAGTTAGCTGATTTAAAATCTGGAACCCTTGTGTGATCACCCTGGTTGAACAAAATGGAATAATGAACATGTGGGTGTTGGCTTGGATATGTGGCATGTGATGGGGGTGTTTTTGTGGGTTGTTGTGGATCGGGTGAGCAGTGAGGTTGCGGTTGGCTTGGTTGTGGATTGGTGTGAATGCTATGTTAGTGATGGGCATTGGGGCTGCGATAAATGGTATTAAAGGGATAATGATGTATGGGTTTTGGTGTGATTGTGGTTATGGTGGTTGGTAGCCGGGCTGCAAGGATGGTCTTCAATGTGAACGAGCTACGGGTTGTGAATAATAAATAAAAATTGGAAGAGTTAATAAATAGTGGGGCCTGGTAATGGAACGGGAATAATAATCAATGGGTTAGTTGGTTAATAAGAAGGGACTTGTTGTGATGCTTGTGTTTTCTTAACTGGATTTGTGGATGGCAGGGATATGTTTCACAAACGATTGATATGGTTGGTTGCAGTTGTTTTCCCAGTAGATAAGGAACTAAATAAACAAATTCTGCTGAAACGTGAAAAAGTAAATGGGGTTAGGGTTGTTTGTTGTATGCATGATTCGTATTAGCAGTGTTGAGGCACGTGCTCAGTTCTCTGATTAGAAGCCATAGGTTGGGCTGAGTGTTTGGTATATATATATATATATATCTATATCTTTGGTGTTTTATCGCACCCCAGCCATGTTGAGCACTTAGTGCTGAACACTCCCATTTCATGGGAGAGGGTGTTTTCCCCTTAGTTACTAGCTCCTTCCTACTCCTTATTCCCCAGGTTGTGATGGCTTGAGGCGACCTTACACCTAAGACCCTTCAGGTAGATTTCGATTGTGGTGGTTTTGGACCAAGACTCTTCGGGCAGGTTTTTTTTCCCAAGAATATTCTGGATGAGGCCCAGGTGTCTTCGAGTGAGAGTCCTATTACTATTACTGTTCCCAAGAATCTTCAGGATGAGGCCCAGCAGTGTGCAGGCGAGATGTGTGGTTGTGAGGCCCAGGTTTGTGCGGGTGGGATGTGTGGTTGTGTGGCCCAGGTGTGTGCGGGCGGGAAGAGTGTAGCTCCAGGACGTTCGCCGTTAGGAAGAGCAGCTAACTAATGGGAAATGGTTCAGGGTACCCAATACTCTTTTTCTTATATACGACTACTACCTGTTGTTTTCTGTTTTGGTGAGCATTCCTGGTGAGGTTGGGTGGATATAATTCCTTTCTAGGTTTCTTCTGTTGTTCTCAAGGGACATTAGGATGTCTCACCACTTGTGCACGAGAGCTTTAGGTTTCCCTACTAAGTATACTTGTATGCTCACCCTATGTTTACTTTCACGTTTCCAGGAGGACTACCAGGGTCGTACGGGACCCTACTAGTCAGGACAGTTGGATTTGTTGCAGTTGTTGTACTCTTGTTTCTTTTGGTATTGCACTTTTGAGCTTTCTTGTACTTGTACCTTGTTTCAAAACTATTTAAACATGCATTTGGGATTGGTTTGGGTTTATTTACTTGTATTTCCTTTCTTTTCCTTGGTGGTTGACTCATCCTATTTCCCGATCATATATATTAAAAAGGGTAATTCCTCCCATATTTGTGAAAATGCATACCCTTGGTGCTAGTCGCCACTTAGGGGCCTACTGGAGGCGGGACTCGGGGTTCATTAACTCCCTTCCACCATTGCCAACTCAAGAGGCACATCTTTGGTGGGAGGGGGTCATGACAGAATGGTATCAGAGGTGATGGTTGAGATATAGGATGCAGTTTGGAGTTAGGAATAGTGAGGATTGCATGGGATGGTAGGGAACACTGTTGGCTGATCTTGGTGCGTGACATAGGCCAGGGAAGACCGGCTAGGAAAATGGATTTTAGGGACACCATGATCCGATGCAAGGACTCTGAGCCTATCGAATGACCAAGTGAGACTACATTGATTGTAGGGTAGAGACCCTAGGGAAGGTACATGCATCATCGTGACTGTGTTTTACAGGATTTGGGTGTTCTGGGAAAGAAATTGAATAAAATGATAAAATGAAACCTTGATAAATTTCTTTACTACTTGGGCTTAGGCGATCCTTGTTTACCATACTGCTATGGCACCTGGACATCGTCCCTGGGTGGATCAGACATCCGAGGCCCAGCAGATTCAGGCAGTCGATCAGTTGAGGATTGACCGAGAGGAGGAAGATAGCCAGTGGCAGAAGACTCTATGTTCTTTCCAGCGGTCAACCTTCAAGAAGTACGAGGGTAGTACTTCAGATATGGAGACAGAGGGGTGTCTTGAGGGGATAGGGATCGCTTTTACCTTGATCCATGCTCCGAGGGAGTATTGGGTTCCCCTACCTGTCAGTTAGCTGAGAGGTGTGGCGCGACAGTGGTGGACTCTCTACCTCAGAGAGAGGATAGAGGCAAACGTTCTCATGGGCTTACATTGAGAAGGATTCCGAGAGGAATTACATTCTTCCATGATCAAGGCGAATAAGCGGCAGGAGTTACTCTCCCTTCAGCAGGGATGTATGTTAGTACGAGAGTTGGGGATCAAGTTCAAGGATCTCCTACGCTTTTCTCTAGATCTATTTCCAGATGAGGAGTCTCAGGTGAGATATTTGGAGGAGGTGCTTCATCCTTTGCTCATGTATGCTGTCACCCCCCTTCACTCTTCCGACGTACATGGCAGTACAGAAGAAGGAAGAGGTTTTAGAGAGGATGCACTCGCAGGGAGGTGCACCACGTGAGGGGATCCAGCCCGGTTCGTTGAAGGGGAAGGCAGTCAGCAGTAGTTCCAGTTGGGAGCAGTCCCCAGCAGTTCCAGTTCAGATCTTCAGGTCCTCGTCCCTTTTTCATGAGCCCCGGACCAAAGTTTTTTTCTTATGGAGGTTTCGGGCACATTCAGTGTCAGTGCCCGACCCGAGCTCAGTACTGTGGAGGTGGGTAGGTTCAGCGCCCACGTCAGTAGCACCAGTTGTTGGCGAGGCCCTTCCATCAGCAGCAGGACCATGCTCCTATGAGGGTAAACTTTGCGGGAGGAGGCCGACCTCAGGGTGCTCCTTAGGGACCTCAACCAGGGCGTGGTCGGGGAGGTGGACGAAATTAGAGAGTTAGAGGAGCTGGGAGTGGACAGTTTCACGCAGGAGAGTTGGCAGCTCCAGCAGGACCATAGGTGGTGCGAGGTACGATTTGTTTGTTTAGCACTCTCATTTCTTCCTTGTTTGATTCAGGAGCTTCGCATTCCTTTGTTGCACCCGATCTAGCCCATGCTTTGGGTCTAGACGTAGAGAGACTTTCCGTACCCCTGGTGCTGAGTACACCAGTTGGAGTCCAGACCAGCATATCATGTGTTTTCCGGGGATGTGGGATGACGTTGGGAACACATCAATCTAGTGGGGATCTTCTTTTTATACAGATGCACCCATACGATGTCATTCTAGGAATCTGACTGGTTGTTTTCTGTTAGTTCCATTATCGACTACTTCCGAAGAAGAGTCGTGTTCTCATATGTGGATGGGCAACGTGTTTCTTTTGTTGGCGAGAGGAGCTATCAAGTGGGAAGCTGGCATGTGAAGCCTCTCCTTTCCTTTTTAGGTGGGTTATCAATAGTTTCAACTGATGCAGAGATGATGGATGTCCCAGAGGTTTTTGGGGAATTCCTCAATGTTTTTCACGAGGAGGTTGTGACTCCACCCCCCGACGTGACATTTATTTCGGGATAGACTTACAGCCTGGTGCCAGTCCAATTTTTATGGCCCCTTATCGGATGGCACCTTCGGAGTTGCGGGAGTTACAGATTCATATTGACGATCTGATGGAGAAGGGTTTTGTTCGACCAAGCATGTCGCCATGGGGTGCTCCTGTTTTGTTCATGAAGAAGGCAGATGGTGGCCTCAGGTTATGCATAGACTACCGAAGGTTGAATCAGGTAACGGTCTAGAACTGTTACCCCCTTCCAAGGATAGATGATCTCTTCGACCAGCTAAGGGGAGTAGGTTGGTTTTATAATATTGATCTATGATCTGGATATCATCAGCTGAGGGTAAAGAACAGTGACATCTCGGAGATGGCATTCAGGTGCAGGTGTGGGCACTTCGAGTTTGTGGTGATGTCGTTTGGAGTTACGAATGCACCGGCTGTGTTCATGGGACTTATTAACTTTGTCTTCCGAGAGTTTCTGGACCGGTTCATCATTGTGGTTATCGATGACATCCTGAACTAATCAAGATTAGAGGAGGAGGACGTTGAGCATCTCAGGGTAGTCTTAAAAGTACTTCGACACCACCATCTTTACGGGAAAGTTTTCGAAGTGTAAGTTCTTGACACAAGAAGTACACTTCCTTGGGCACGTAGTGTCTCAGCATGGACTGTTAGTGGACCCATCGAAGGTGGAGGCAGTTGTTTCTTGGGCAGCACCCAAGAGTGTGGAAGAAGTTCGTAGTATCCTGGGGTTAGCAGGATACTATCAGAGGTCATTTTTGGACTTCTCCCGAGTTTCTTCTCCATTAACAGCTTTGACTAGGAAGAACCAGGTCTTCCTATGGAGCGAGCAGTGCTAAAACATTTTCGACTACCTGAAGGAGAAGTTGGTCAGTGCTCCAGTACTCAAGTTTCCATAGGAAGGGTTGTTGGATGAGGTTTTTTGTGATGCTTCTGTCCTTGGTTTGGGGTGTGCACTGATGCAGAAGAAGGTTGTGATCTGTTATGGGTCTAGGCAGTTGCTCCCTCACGAGTGTAACTATGCCACCCATGACCTGGAGCTTACAGTAGTAGTGTTCGTACTGATTTTGTGGCGACATTACCTCTTTGGGGAGCGCTTTGTGGTCTTCTCAGATCACAGGAGCTTATGTTATATCTTATCTCAATGTGACATGTACCTGCGGCAGCGGAGATGGGTTGAGTTTCTCCAAGACTATGACTTCGAGATCTCCTACACTGAAGGTAAGGGAAATGTTGTGGCTGATTCTCTGTGTAGGAAGTCACATAAGTAAGTAGTTCGGGAATCCACTGATGCTTGGAAAGCGATGGGCGAGTTGGCCTCCTTGCACTTGGATGCAAGGGTAGAAGGTGTTAGAGGCTGTTTGTTTCAGATGACGATGCAGTCCTCCTTATTGTAGCAGGTGGAAGAGTCTCAGTGGGGGGACTTTGAGGCGGATGTAATACGGGATCGTGTTGATCAGGGAAATGCTCCAGAAGGATGATCAGAGGACAGCCGACATCGGATGCTTTTCCATGGAAGGTTGTTTGTTCTGGAGGCAATTCATGAGGGAGTTATCCGTGAGTTCCATATCTCAGCCTTGGCGGTACATCTGGGAGTTTCAAAAATGTACCAAGGCCAAAGGGAACAGTTTTGGTGTCCCGGGGTGAAACGGGTAGTGGCGGTGTTTGTGGCTAAGTGCCTA
Organism: Viscum album; assembly: GCA_963277665.1. Classification (NCBI taxonomy): domain Eukaryota; kingdom Viridiplantae; phylum Streptophyta; class Magnoliopsida; order Santalales; family Viscaceae; genus Viscum; species Viscum album. The sequence goes on from OY728129.1 coordinate 1,490,009,260, forward strand.
GTGTGTCAGCAGGTAAAGGCTGAACACCGTGTTCACAATGGTTTGTTGCATCCATTAGATGTCCCCGAGTGGAAGTGGGATGACATCTCGATGGAATTCATCACAGTAATACCTATATCTGAGGGAGGTTATGATGCTATCTGGGTGGTGGTGGATCATCTGATGAAATTAGCTCACTTCTTAGTAGTTAAGGAGTCGGGCCCGGTGAGTACCTTAGCACAGAGGTACGTAGACAAGGTGGTGCATTTGCATACAATTCCAAAGACTATCATCTTAGACTGGGATACTCAGTTTACCTCACGAGTCTGGATGGGGTTACAACATGATTTTGGCACCCATCTATGCCTTAGCACTGCTTTCCACCCCCAGACCGACGGGCAGACAGAGCAGACTATCTAGACATTGGAGGACATGCTGCAAGCATGCGTTCTGGATTTCAGAGGGACATGGGTACGACACTTGCCTTTAGTAGAGTTTTCCTACAAAAACAGCTTTCACTATACTATTGTCATGGCACCGTTTGAGGTTTTATATGGAAGACCATGTCGTTCACCCATTTTTTGGGCAGAGGTTGGTGAGACAGGTGCTCTTGGGCCAGAGGTAGTACAGAGCACCATAGAGAAAGTTCCGCTTGTGCGTGAGAGGATTAAAGTGGCTCAGGACCGACAGAAGTCTTATCTTGATCATCGGAGAAGGCCTTTGGAGTTCGAGGTGGGAGACCATGTGTTCTTTAAGGTTTCCCATCGACGGGGGAAGCGGACATTCTGGAAGGGGAGTAAGCTCTCCCCTAGGTTCATCGGACCTTTTGAGGTGCTGAGGCGAGTTGGAGAGGTGTCATATCAGCTGGCCCTGCCATCTCATTTGGAGAAGGTTCACAACGTCTTCCACGTCTCCCAGCTTCGCCGGTACTTACACAATGACTCTCACATTATTGAATGGGGAGAGTTAGATATGGGAGACAATGCGACCTTTGAGGAATGACTAGTTAGAATCAAGGATCGTAAAGAGAAGGTTCTCCGTGGATGAACCATTCCCTTGGTTCGTGTGTTGTGGAGGCATGGTGGCCTCGAGGAGAGAACTAGGGAGTGAGAGGCTCAAATGCACACTCAGTACCCGTAGTTGTTTTGACTTGTGTTTTCTTTGTTCTTCTAATCTTTTTTTTATGTTATACTATGTACCTTTGATATATGGAATGCTTGGCTTGTTGGTTGTGAGACGTTTTGTTTCCTTGGTCCCTGGAAATGTGTAACATGTCCATATGTGTGTGGAAAGGGAAAAACTTGACCCTTAATCAAGAATCATTAATGAGGATGTGATTGAACCCATGCAGGCGAGTCAGTGCCGCCTAAAGCGGATAATATCTCGACATAGGAGAAGTAATTTCCCCAAACCACATGTTCGGGCAGTGTGTTGGTTGTGTGGGGTTGGGGGTAGTGCAAGTTGAAAAATCCTAATGTATGAAAGTGGGAAGACCCAATTCTTAATCGAGACGCATTAATGAGGATGTGATTAAACCTGTGAAGGCGAGTCAGTGCCACCTAAAGAGGATAATATCTCGACATAGTAGAAGGAATTCCTCACAGATATGATTAGGGTTGTTGGTTAGGTTCCTGTTATAACGAGGGCCCTAAGAGGTATCTTTTTGGGTTCCTCTGGGTTGGCTTTTGAATTCTCGGGGATGATAATGTTTTAATAGGTATCTGATGTAATGGCCTGGACCTCTCCATCCATTCCTTTGTAAAAAAGAGGGTCATTATGTGTTTTGGAGGGTAAAATGGACTTTTCCCACACTTTTCAAAATTTTGAAACTACACACCGTGTAGTGTTACTACACGTTGTGTACCCCCTCGCCGGGTATACCCTGTGTTGAAATCCATGTCCTTGCCTTGTGAAATTAATGGATACATGTCGTGTACCCCATACTACACGCCTTGTAGTCCCTCCCTGCATACGCGTTACCCTCAACCCGTGTGTTGACCAGTCAATGGTCGTGTTCCGTGTTGGAGTCGTGTCCTTTCCATGAGAAATAAATGGGTACATGTCGTGTACCCCATACTACACGTCGTGTAGTCCCTCCCCGCATACGCGTTACCCTCAAACCGTGTGTTGACTAGTCAATGGCCACATTCCGCGTTGAATGACGTGTTGGAAGTCACGTGGTGACCGTGTGAAATGGCCGAGTACACGCCGTGTACTAGGAAGTACACGTCGTGTACTTTTGTTTTTTATGCCTATAAAAGGAGGGGTCCTCTCCTCCTTTTCAACTCACTCCTCTCCTCTCCATTCCTCTGAGTAGAGATCTCCCAAGATACTCGAAGGCTCTTTTTCTTCCATAACTTCTTTGTCCAAGCTCTGATTTATGATCTGTCAGTGGCCACGGGATCATAACGACGAGGAAGAACTTCTGATCTTGGATCCGTTGTCTTTCCTTCGGCCTTTCCTTTCCAACTTCCACTCAAGGAGGTTTTTTCGGGTTTTTTCAGAAGTGACATATGTCGAAGGACGTCTTCTAAAGTTGATCCGGGGGAGCATTGTGATCATAACCTATTGAGGTATGGATATTACCTTCGTCTCTCTAATTTGTGAAATATTCAGGGTGGGTGTCCTCTTTTTTACGTGAAACACTTTTGAACCGGTTTAATAAAGATAATAACTGGCTTATATAACGGGGTTCGGAAGTTTGTGATTACTGTTACATTATTTTATATCATGTGATATTATGTTGTGAATTGAATAGTCTTATGCCTACTGAAAATCACAGTCGTCAGGGGCCTTTTCTTATGTAATTAAATGCTTCCCTATCTTTGTAGACCGCTTTTGTGAATGGAACTTTGTTGAATGTGGAATTTGGTTAATCATGTAAATTTGGCTGATTTAAAATATGGAACCCTTGGGTGATCACCCTGGTTGAACAAAATGGAATAATGAACATGTGGGTGTTGGCTTGGATACGTGGCATGTGATGGGGGTGTTTTTGTGGGTTATTGTGGATCGGGTGAGCAGCGAGGCTGCGGTTGGCTTGGTTGTGGATTGGTGTGAATGCTATGTTAGTGATGGGTAGCAGGGCTGTGATAAACAATATTAAAGGGATAATAATGTATGGGTTTCGGTGTGATTGTGGTTATTGTGGTTGGAAGCGGGGCTGCAGGGATGGGATTGAATGTGAACGAACTATGGGTTGTGAATAATAAATAAAAAGTGGAAGAGTTAATAAATTTTGGGGCCTGGTAATGGAATGGGAATAATAATCAATAGGTTGGTTGGTTAATAAGAAGGGACTTGTTGTGCTTCTTGTGTTTTCCTAACATGATTCGTGGATGGCAGGGATATGTTTCACGAACGATTGATATGGTTGGTTTTGGTTGTTTTCCTAGTAGATAAGGAACTAAATAAACAAATTCTGCTGAAACCTGAAAACCTAAAAGGGGTTGGGGTTGTATTTTTTATGCATGCTTCGTAGTAGTAGTGTCGAGGCACGTGCTCAGTTCTCTAATTAGAAGTCATAGGTTGGGCTGAGTGTTTGTTATATATATATATATATATATATCTTTTGTGTTTTATCGCACCCCACCCATGTTGAGAACTTAGTGTCGAACACTCCCATTTCATGGGAGAGGGTGTTTTCCCCTAAGTTACTACCTCATTCTTGCTCCTTCTTCCCTAGGCTGTGATGGCTTGAGGCGACCTTACACCTAAGACCCTTCAGGTAGGTTTCAATTGGGTTAGTTTTGGGCCAAGACTCTTTGGGCAGGTTTGTTTTCCCAATAATCTTCGGGATGAGGCCCAAGTGTCTTCAGGCGAGATTTCTATTACTATTACTATTCCCAAGAATCTTCAGGATGAGGCCCAGGTGTGTGCGGGTGGGATATGTGGTTCTTGAGTCCCAGGTGTGTGCGGGAGAGAAGAGTGTGGTGGCATCAGGACGTTCACCGTTAGGAAGAGTAGCTAACTAATGGCAGATGGTGCGGGGTACCTAATACCCTTGTTCTTGTATACTACTACTACCTGTTGTTTTGTGTTTTGGTGAGCGTGGATGGTGAGGTTGGGTGGATAGAATTCCTTTCTAGGTTTCTTCTGTTGTTCTCACGGGACATTAGGATGCCTCCCCACTTGTGCATGATAGCTTTTGGTATCCCTACTGAGTATACTTGTATGCTCACCCTACGTTTACTTTCAGGTTTCCAGGAGGACTACCAGGGCTGTGTGGGACCCTACTAGTCGGGACAGTTGGAGTTGTTCTAGTTGTTTTACTCTTGTTTCTTTTGGTATTTCACTTTTGAGCTTTCTTGTACTTTTACCTTGTTTCAGAACTATTTAAACATGCATGTGGGATTGGTTTGGGTTTATTTACTAGTCTTTCCTTTCTTTTTCTTGGTGGTTGACTCATCCTATTTCTCGATCTTAAATAGTAAAAAGGGTAATGACTCCCATATTTGTGAAAACTCATACCCTTGGTGCTAGTTGCCACTCCGGGGCCTAATGGAGGCGGGACCCAGGGGTCATTATCACCCTTCCACCATTTCCAGCTTAGGAGGGGCATCTTTGGTGGGAGGGGGTCGTGACATTTAGGTTCTTTAATTTTATAAATACTTATTATTTCATTTATTCTTGTTTTATAAATTTTTTATTGTCTTTTATTTGTGCATTTATATGATTTATAATTATAATAAGGGAGTTGTCTTTAATAAAATTATGGGTTCCTTGAAAACTATGAGGAAAAGACATTTTTCTTGTTTGATATGAAGTTGGGGAGATGAATCACCTCATTTTATAACTCTCTCTTTATGTACTAAATTTTTTGAATTAACTTATGTAACTTTTGAGTTTAAGAATGAGATAGGGGGTAGGGAACCATGCAATATTTTCACAATTATTCATTCCTTGCATAAAAACTTCATGTATCCTCCCATGTAAGATCCTTAGTGAATTATTCTTATTTAACTTCTTCATGGAGGTATTCTCACATAAATACATCATGGTTGACATCCTTTAATAATTATGAATTTTTTAAAAACTACTTATTTACATAGAACTCTAATATTATGTGAAATTTTGGATTCTTCAATTAATTTTTTTCCTTTTTCTAGTGGTCCATCATCATATAATATTTAAACTATTGACAATTACTTCATGAAGGATTCCTATTGTGAATATTTGGGCCACCTTCATATGGGTTCTTTTTCTCAATTCATATACTTGGGTTAAATTAATAAAATTGACCACATTAGCATATTTTTTTAAAGTCAAAGCCCCAAAAATCCCATTTATTCATGGCCACTTTCATAACCTACTGAAAGAAACGAATGGGTTATGCAAGATAGAGGTATTACCTTCAATCATGTATTCATTTGATAAAAGGGATTCTGAATCCATTGAGAGATGTAACAACCCAATATTTTATGAATTTAATTACCTTTTGAATAAATAAATAACTTATTAATTAATATAGTTATATAAAACACATATTATACTTTAGTTATTTTGGAAAAATTATAAAATATAGCATATTGGATTTAAAAGATAGTTAAGAATCTTAACCTTTAAAAATATAGGTGTTGTATAGTGGTTTTTAAGATTAGTATATAATAAGGGTTATGATAATGTCTATTTGACATAAATTAAAGAAGTGATGGCCTCAAACAGTATGATTATACACTACGATGCACATTATTCAGATCTTCCAAGGGAGATGGAATCACTGGTCTTTGACCTTGACTAAAACCAAGCTAAGATTCAATAATTGATGCTCAAAAACTCATTTAAGGGAGAACTTCAATCTTATCAAGATCACAGCCCAAACAATTTTCACCAAACTACACCAAGAAAGCACCACCGTCACACATGTTACCCTTAGTGAATACATTGGTGTAATAAGTGGTTTTGTATCTAGACCCTAATAATACAAATTTTTATATTTTCTTTCTAATGATTTTATTTATCCAACTTCATTGTTACTTTATAAATGATCATATAATGTGTTTGATAAAAAATATATTTTGATGCATAGAAATCAAAATTATATTTTTAGGAAATATATATTCTAAATTAACATACTCTTTTGATAATCAAAGATTTTTTTAAATAAATTTTATTTTAATAAAATATTATTATTAACTCATATTTATTAAATTATGAGTGACAATGTAATTCAATGAAGAAAAATGTAATTTTTATGATGGTTGGTAAGTTATTAGTGTCATAAAAAGTATAATTTTTCAGTAAATAAGGGTTATTGTTTAAAAGTTAAAATAATCATATTTATAAAATTATTCTAAAAAAAATTAATATTATTGTTTAAAATTAGCACATCTAAATTATCTAATGGTCATTTTTCATAATTTTTTAAGATATAAGAATTTTTGGGTAAAAAATAAATATGGTATTAATATATAGTTTTTTTTATGACATCATAATAGCCAAAAAGTGATATAATAAATCCTATAAAAGGTATCCCTGATAAAATATAGGTCCCCGTTTAAAATAATTTGTTTTTAAAGTTATTTAATAAGTTATATAATCATTTAATGAATCCTCCAAAACCTATATTATATTTTTAAGGTTTTAAAATCACTTCTTTATAAACATGTCTCACTTCCACATCACCCATGGTATTATTTTAATATTTTTAGTTAATGTCCTTATAAAATATGTAAAACTAGTCCTATATGGTAGAAACCATGGTCAAAAACCATGGTAATGTTTTTGGTTTTGATTATTTTATTAGATAGAGTCCAAAGCCTATGTTTAGAAATTTATAAAGAATACCCCTCTCATTTAATATAAATACCCACTGAAACTCCCACTCCTCTTAACTAAAAACACAATTATCATGTATTTATTCTCCCTATCTCTCTATAATTCCTTACCAATGTGTTCCCAATCTCTTAAGAATCTCTTCACAAGTTTTTATAAGTTCCTACTCAAGGTAAGGGTATTCTCTCCTCCCCTTTATTCAATAACTTTCTTCGTATTATGATATTTTCATGTGGGGTGTGTTGTAACACATTAATTTTACTTTAATTATGATTTAAAATTAATTATAAACCCAATTTCACTCTAATTAAACCCTTACATGAATTTTTATGTATAGTTGTTGTGTTGTTGAAATTATCCAATGATTTTTCCATGCCAAACATTTGTGTAGTGAATACCCATACCCATTTCTACTAAAGAGTATTAACCTAGATGTACATATCCTTAATGTATTTTGGAAATCCGTGTATTTAACCTACACATATTAATTTTGGTATTAAAAGTGATAAAATATTCCCTTATGTTGTATGGTCTATATGGCACACAAATGCATGTACATGATTTGAATGTGATGGGTGAGCCCAAAATTATATATCCCTCGAATGTATTGGGTAATGTTTTTATCTCATGTGATACCATGTATGGTTAATGGTAGGTTATCCTAATAACACTATATGATGATATATTGGTGGTTATCCGTATCTTATGCTTATTATTTCATGTTTTATGCTGTTTCCACATTCCTATGTTCCCTTGATGTTATCATCTTTTATCGTGATTCAATGTTCATGTTTATGATTCTCATCACTTTTATTTCATCTTGATATCCCTCCTTGAAAAGAGGTATTGATTTCATCATTTTGTACTTTTTTTATTCTATTTAATGGATTTATATCTCACCTCTTTCTTATGTATACCCTCTGGTTATCCCGTGATGTATTGGAAGAGCGATGGAATTTTTAAATCATGTTAAAGAGTTTTAAAGGATGTTGTTGTATCTATATTTGAATTTATTATGTTAGGTAACTAATTACCCTAAGAAAGTAAACCTTTTGATCTTTTTTTATGTTATTATGTGTGTATATATGTAATTAATCAAGAATTTTGGTGTATTAATGATATGGGTTTTCATAGTTGGTATCATAGAAATGTCTAATTATTATTTTTAGATTAGAATTATAAAACATTAGTGAAAGATTCTTGGATAGTACCAAACAAAGTAAAACATACATAAATTATGGTAAATTATAAAGTAAGTTTTTCCATGTAGTAAAATCCTTTTCTAGATAATATAAGTGGATGTGTCTCCAACACAGTTGTACATAGGGGTAATAACCCCAAAAAGGGAGTATTGGGAATTGAATCAATCATCACATGTTGCATAAAAAAGAGTAATTTCCCCACACCAATATTGAAACTCTTTAGATATATGATTTGGTAAATTCATAATCTCTTTAGGAACCATTATAAAGGGAATTAAAATTCCCATAAAAATTTATGTTAGGAAATATAATATGGATAATTTATATTCAAACCTAGAAATTTATAAGTTAAAAATTGTCTGTAAATTATGAGATATCTATTTAATGTTCATATTTTTCCTTATATTTGTATAATTGTTTAATAATTATCATCGATAATTTTACCTTTATTTTATTCAATGGGAAGAAATAGGAGGAACTTATTCAACAACCAATGTGATGGGAAATTATCGAATGAGATTCCCAACCAAATCAGAGCAGAAGTAGAGAAATTTATTATTATTCTTTCTCAATTAACTCATGTTATGAACAAAAAATTTAATCATAGGGAAAACCCACATCCCCCTAAGAATGAGAAGTTCAAATTTAAGACTTTATAAGATAAATACCTCTAACTTTTATTGAATATTCTAATCCCTTAATCACAAAATAATTTATCAACTCCATTGAAAAGATCTTCCTCGTGCTTCAATGATATAATAAAGAGAAGTTAATGATGATTGTCTATAATATGGAGGGAGAAGTTGATCAATGGTGGATTTTTATCAAAAATATGAATCTTGATGAGGATATCAAAGCAATTGAGTGGGAATAATTCTAGAAAAAAAAATTGAAAAAATATTTTTCTCAAACACCCCAACTAAAAATGGACAAGGAGTTCCTTAGCCTCATGAAAAATGATGATGAATCCATCATGGATTATGGGGAAAACTTCACAAGAATAGTTTGATATAACTCCAAATTTATATTTTCCCCAAAAATTAACGTTAATCACTTCTTTAGTGGGATCAATTGGAAGCTTCAAAGATCTTTGGTGATTCAGAACTTTGATAGCTATAAGGAAATTTTATAATGTTCCCTAAAAGGAAAAATGGAAGTAAATGAATCTCTAGGGTCAGGAGATACGAAGTGGAAAATATATTTCAAATATGGAAGATCAATGGATAAATCTAATACTGGTAAATAATTACAAAATCCCACTTATTAAATGTTTGGTAATAATCATCTCAAAAATTACCTGAATAGGATAAGAAAATACTTTAGTTGTGGGAAGGAAGGGCACCTATATAGAAAATGTTGATGGGAAAAACCTACCAATGTTATAGGATAAAATAATGATCTAATCAACCATCAACCTCTTATCCAATTTTTCAACTATAAATAGCAATGGTACTATGAAAATCAATGTACTAATCAATGGTTTTTCGATGATAACTAACAGCAACAACCTAAAAGGCCTAGAGAGAAAGAGAGAGCTTATGTAGTCATAACTATTGAGGAGGATTCTGTAAATGAAGTGGTGAAAGGTATTCTAGTTATTAATTCAAAAATAGTGAATGTACTATTTGATTCTTTTTCTATGAATTATTTCATATCGTGCATGTTTATAATAAAAATTCAAACAACGCCTCAAAATATGAAAGTGGAGATATCGGTAATAACATAAAATGGGTAAATTATTGTATCCTAAGTATATAACTTCTCCCATGTCCATATTTTGAATATGAACATCCCAATGAACTTTTTGTTACTCCCTTTAGTATAATTTTATGAAATTTTTGGTATGGATTTAATTTCCTAATATGGAGAAAACATAAATTATTGGCAAGATCCATAATTTCTTAAGGCATGTTATCACTAACAAAGTAATATCTGTGGATAATTTGAAGACATATGAAAAAGAAGGATGAACCATAACAATATTTGTGATGAAGATCCATAATTTCCTTGTACTAGTGATATACTTCACAATATTAGTGAGAGACTTCACATGATTATCATGCCCACTATCTAAGCTAACTCGTATGGGGAAATTTTGTATGGACTGATGAATGTTAGGATAAATTTAAAGAGTTTAAGAAGAGGCTGATCACTATATCTATACTCATATTATGGACCAATGGGGAAGGATTTGTGATTTACAATTATCCATAAAAAAGGTATTAGTTTTTTACTCCATAAATATGAAAATGTGGAATTTTATGCCTCCTACCAACTAACATTCCATGAGAAGAACTAACCAATGCATGATATGGAATTGAATATAGTGATCTTAATTTTGAAGATTTTTTGAAATTATATCTTGCAAGGAGAAGTGTGACATATATATGGCCATTAAATCCTCAAGTATATATTAACACAAAATTAAGTTAATATTAACCAACAAATGTGGTTATATCTAATCAAGGATTATTATTATTCAATCCATTTCCATCTTGGGAAGGTGAACAAAGTGGAACATACTCTGCGTATAAAGGATCATATAACCCAATCCATGATTTGGATTGAAAGGGATCCAATATTTTGGACATGAAAAGGATGGAAATGGGAATAATAAAAGGATATTTTTCCTACCTTAATCATATAAATTCTCAACCATCCATACTTGAGAGGATCAAGGATTCTAAAAATGACAACGAGGGGATATAGAAAAATGTAGAGAATATTCTAGAGTTAAACTTTTATAAATATAGAGTTATAAGGTTTTAGAACCTAAACATGTTTCCTATTAAAACTGAACATTAATAGGGAAATTATAGATGATGCACATGGCTCATCTATATCTATTCATTCAAGAAGCATTAAGATGTATATAGATCTAAAGAAAAACATATTATAGGATAATATGAAGAGGGAGATTATAGAATTTATATCTTGATGCTTGTTAAGACAATAAGTAAAGGTTAAATCACAGAATTCTAAGGTTATAATGAAACCATAACCCATATCGGTATGGAAATGGGAACACATAACCATGGATTTTGTCATAGGACTTCCCAATACATCTAAAGAAAATAACTACATCTGGTTGGTAGTCGATCACCTTATAAATTCAGTGCATTTCATTTCCATCAAGGTATATTTATACCCTGGACAACTAACTAAGATATACATAAGAGAAGTCATAAGACTATATGGAGTACCCCTCTGCATTATATCTAATAGATATCTGAGGTTCAACTCGAGGTTGTAGAGAATCCTTCTATATGCACTAGATACAGAGCTAAGTTTATATACTTTTTATCACCCTCATATGGATGGTTATTCTGAGAGAACCATTAAAACTCTATAGGATATATTGAGATCATGTTAAGTGGAGTTCCAAGGATATTGGGACCAGTATCATCCCCTAGTGGAGTTCTCATATAACAATAGTTTCCATTCTATAATTCAAATGGAACCTTATGAGGATATGTAAGGGAAGAGTTGATTGACTCCAATATGTTGGGATGAAGTTGGAAATGAATAATCTTATGAGACCAGATCTTATCCAAGATATGAAATAGAAGGTTGAAACCATTCAACATTAAACAAAATTTAAAGTTTGGGGTCAAAGCCTCAATTTATTATTTAAAGAAAATACATCTTTTAGACTGGGTAGAGGGAGACCCATTACATAGCCTTGAGTCAATTAAATCCATGAAAATTAGATATAAATGTTATGAATTCAATATTAAATGAGATTAAAAGTTTGATGTTGTGGATAAGGTGTCCCTTCATGTATCACCATGGAAGAAATTCATGAGTTCTAGAAATAATGGAAAGATTATTCTTAGATACATCATCCCCTTTTAAATCCTCGATCACATTATAGTGGTGGCCTATCAACTAGAACCCATGACTAACCTATCTTAGGTACATGATCTATTCCATATATACCTTTTTAGGAAGTACATAATAGACACCTCACATGTACTAAATCTAGAGGTGGTAACTTGGAGAATGATCTTTTATATGAGGAACAACCATTGGAGAACTTATATCATAGAAACAAAGTTATATGAAAAAAGAGAACTATCCTGGTCAAAGTACTATGGAGGAACCAAAAGTTTGAGGAAGCAACTTAGGAACTATAAAAGGCAATTAAACATAAGTATCCTTATCAATTTTAGTGTATGAAATACAATTTTTAGGGAAAATTTTCTGAAGGGAGGATAATGTAATTAGACAAACTTTTATAAATGAATTTCCCTTTTGAATTAATAAATTATTTATTAATTAATATAGTTATAGAAAACTCATGCTATACTTTGGATATTTTAAACTTATTATAAAATATATCCTATTGAACATAAAATACCATTAATCATCTTAACCATTGATAATATAATTTTTTTATATTTACCGTTAAGTTTTGTATATAATATGGGTTATGATGAAGTCCAATTGACACCTATGAAAGAATTTATGGCCTCAGTATATATGATTGTACCCAATGAAGCCCATGTATCAGATCTTCTAAGGGAGATGGAATAACTTGAATTTTTCCTTTACTAATACTTAGCTGATATTCAATAAATAATGATAGAGTGAAACTGTTTATAGGATAATTTCAAGCTTATTAAGATCACTGCCCAAACAAATTATGCAACCACCCTAAGAAAGCACCACCATAGTATAGCTTACCCTTAGGGTATACGCTTTTGTAATAAGGGGTTATGTATCTAGTCCCTAGTAATATGAATTTATATATTTTATTTTTAATGATTATATTTATCTCTTTTTATTGTTACTCTATAAATGTTTATATGATGATATTGATATAAAATAGATATTGATATGAAAAAAATAAAAATTATATTTTTTGAGAAATAAATATTTTTAATTAAGACACTATATTTATAATCCATTAATTTTTGAAATAAATTTTATTTTAATAATAATTATTATTAAATAATATTTTTGAAAATATAAATTTAAATATTTATATATCAATGAATTCATATGTAATTTTTATTAGTGTTAGAAAGTATTTAGTGTTGCAAAAACAAGTATATTTCAATAAATAAGGATTTATATTGAAAAGTAAGAATTCAAAAAATTAGAAAATTATTTTGACAAAATAAATATTATTTTTCAAATCTTTATGTTGAAATTCTCTAATGGAAAAATTTTCATAATTTTTCGAGGTAGTCAAAATTTTTGGTTAAAAATTAAATATGGTATAAATATATGGTTTGTATTATGGCATCATAATATCCCAAAAGTGAAGTGAAAAATATTATAAAAGTAATACATGACCAAGTAATGTCTCCCATTTAAAATAATTTGTTTTTTAAGTTATTTAATATGTTTACAATCCTTTAATGAATCCTCCTAAACCTATATTATATTTTAATTTTCTAAAATAAATTCTTTATGAATATGACTCACTCTCACATGAAAAATAGTATTATTTTAATATTTCATATTCTATTAATTATAAAATATTTAAAAAAACTCCAATATAGTAGAAACCATGGGTAAAAACCATGGGAAGGTTTGTGGTTTTGATTATTTTATTATATAGAGTCCAAAACCTATATTTATAAATTAATAAAGAATTTACCTATCTTTTTCTATAAATACCCACCCAAACTCCCACTATTCTTCACTCAAAACCTATTTAGAATGATGTTACTCTACCTCTAAAAATTCCTCCCAGTTTGTTTCCAAACTCGTAAGATGATCCTACCAAGATTTTATAAGTACACCCTCAAGGTAAGGGGATTCTTTCCGCCTCCTCTTTATTCAAGAATGTTCTTCATGTTATGAATATTCTTGTTTGGATGTGTTTTTTCACATACATTTTATTATCATTATGATTTATAATTAATGATAGATAACTTTTAACTCTCATTAAACCCTTCTATGAGTCATTATATACACCCATTATGCTGCTGAAATTATCCTGCAACTTTCCATGCCAAACATTTGTATAGTGATTACCCATTCCCATTTCCACTTAAGAGTATTCATCTAGATGTACCTATCCTTAATTAATCAGTTAATTACATGTATATAACTCACACTTCTTAATTATAGGATTAAAATTGATGAAATATGACCTAATTTAGTATGATCTGTGTGGTACACAAATGCATGTACATGATATAAATGTGATTGGTGGGCCCAAAATTATAGCCCTCAAATACAATGAGAAATGTTTTTATCTAATGAAATACCATTTATGGTTCATGGGAGTTTATATTAAACACACTATGTTATGATTTTTTGGTGGTTAGCCTTGACTTATGCTAATTATGTCATGTTTTATGTTATTTCCACATTCCTATGTTGTCTTGATGTTATCATTTTATATCATGCTTAAATGTTCATGTTCATGATTCTCACCCATTTTATGTCATATTAATATGCCTCTTGACTAAGATTTATTAATTTTAATCATTTTATTATTTGATTATTCCCGTACTAGTATTTATAGATCCCCCATTTCTTATGTACATCCCTAGAATATCTTGTGTAGTTTTAGAATAGTGGTTTAATTTTAAGAGCATGTTAAGAAGTTTTAGATAATGTTGGTGTAGAGACCCAAAGCTTGACATACATGGACAATACATTACTTTTGCGGAATACATAACACATAAAAAAAATCAAAACTCAAGGACCGTAATAGTTTAGTGTCTTTGGAAACTCGGAACGTAATCTTCTAATCTTAGTGAAAGTTCTTCAACATCTCCCATAAAGATCTTCCACTTTTTGTTTCCTTACCTAAAACCTTTATTTTGATATTGGGGGAAAATAAAACATAAAAAGGGTGAGCTCAAATGATTAGTAAGGGTAAGCATGGATAAAATAAAACATACCATATAAATTTGAACTTAAAAACATGAACATGATGTTTAAACATCAAAATCTTGAGCAACGACATAAAACATGGAAGTACATAAGGCATAGATCATAATGGGACATAAATCATGATAAAATAGCATGGTAATAAAACATGTAATTGTGGCAAACATTCAGCACATGTCATGATTTCCATAGTAGCCAAGGCATTGCTTCCAAGACCATCTTAGTGGACAAAGTCCCTTTCTGAATCGAGTTCACTCCTCGTTTCAGTCCTGTAACACTGAACCAGATTAACTTAACGTTCTAGCCATGTCTATATCATGAGATATAAAATCTTTACCCAATGCATTGGAGTAAGATATAGGTTTCACCCATCTAATAATGATACCATTCTTATGTGTGCCACAAAATCATAAACCATACATCATAGCATAACCCATGTAATAAAAATTGGAATCTTAAACATCGTGACATCATAAAACAATTCATATAAGATAAAGGAATTCATAAAAATAATTCCATCACCACATAATCAAATCAATGTAATAATAGGGATAGAAACATAACCCTTTATTATCTTATATGGAAAATAATTTTGATAAAACACTTGAACTCCATTCTTGAGGAAAATATCCTTTCTACTTCAAAAACACTTTTCCTTTCTTAATATGTCATACAATTATAAACTAAAAGAAGTTGATTAAAAATAAACTTGAAAACTTGTAAGGGAAGATTCTTGGAAATAATGTTTTAAAAATCCATTCATGCTAAATAAGTTAAAAGAAAACATTCTTCTTGTACATTTGTCAGAAAAGTCAAAAAGTACCTCGTACGAAAAACGACAAAAGATTCATTTCATATCTTTTACTAAAAACTCACCGAAGGGTAAAATTTGATATAAACTATTGTAGAAGGATATAAATATTATATATTGAGGAAACATGGATGTGGATGATAAAATACACCCCAGTAAATTCCAAAGTATAAACAATATCGGATAAAAATGAGATTGTGATATTTCCCTTACCTTAGGTCTGATTTGCTTCGTAAGTGACTGAACATCCTCTTCTTTGAAGCGCCTCTTTGAGACCTCCTCTTAGGGCACTAAAATTGGTCTTTTAAGAATACCAGGACCTCTAGGATGTTTCTAGGGAAGTGGAGAAGAGAATTGGGCAGGGGTTTTCCGAGCTTGAAGGCTCAATGTGGTGTGTGGAAGAGAGGGAGGAGGTGCCCTTTTATAAGGGAGGGGAGGGGAACCTTTGGAATTCTTAAAAATATTAATTTATAATAAATCTAACACCACTTAAAAACCTCCAAAAATGACTCATATTCGAATATTTGATGATATAGGGTTGTAATATCATCAACTAATCAAATTTAGACATGTTTGGATCTTATTTTAAACCTTATCATTTTGATTTATCCATATTTAATCTATTTAAGTTTATTGGTGGTAATAAAATTCTAAATTTTAAATTATAACAACTAATTACTTATTTGTTGTGAAATTTACATAATTGGTTACTTTATAACATTATAGACCATATAAATTTAAATTTATAATTTTTAAATATTTTTGTGATTTTTAAACAATTTTATAATATGTTATTTTTATAAAATAACAATAGTGTCAATTTTGACACTATTAATTTATTTGAATTTAAATAAAATATATACAGAATATATGTTTGAACTAAAATCATTAATAGATTTATAAAAGTTCATATGTATCTATAAAATTAGTGGATCACATAAAATAGTTCCTATAATATTTATTTTATTATTTTTAAAACCATTTATTTGGTTTATCTCTTAATAAAATAATTACTACAACATTTTTGTATAATTATTTAATATACTGATTTGTTGCATAAACATTAAAAATAAAATCCTATGATGGAGATAAATATATTACCTTTCACAATAGTACTTTTACTAGAATTTATCATCTTAAAATAACAATATTTAAATTGGTATATTTTTTAAATTATGAAGGTGACAACTTTGGCATCATTTAATATAAAATAATATAAGTGTCATAATAACTTTTATAAGGCTCCAAACGGTTATATATTAGGTCATTGGATGATTAAGGTGTATATATACACTACCAATAAGTTTTTGTCAGGTTTTTGGGCCTTTTAATGGGTATTATTATTTCAATAAATACTATATTACTTATGTTTCACTTAATAAATAATTTCTTCATCATTAATGTATGACCATTAATGACAATTATTTAATCCCTAAAAATTCTAAATAAATTATCATGATGTAGATAATTTTATTAGAATTCTGGAGACTATTCATGTTTGAAGTTGTATATTGTTTATCACTAAATTAAAATTATTATACTTATAAGATTTAAGAGAGTGACATGTTGTCACTTTCTTTGGTTTTAATAATAATTAAATTATTTAATAGTAAAAAGTCCATAAAATGAATCTAATCCGACCCTTAGGTTATATGGTTCTACTTTTAGCCATCCAATATAATTTTGGCATGTGTTAGGGTAATTTTATAATATTATATTTACCCTTAATTACCTGAATTAC
This sequence comes from Viscum album, assembly GCA_963277665.1. Lineage (NCBI taxonomy): Eukaryota > Viridiplantae > Streptophyta > Magnoliopsida > Santalales > Viscaceae > Viscum > Viscum album. The sequence continues at coordinate 1,490,026,622 of OY728129.1, forward strand.
CTTTAACTATGGTAAATAAAATTTACCGTTGTTACTATTCATAAAGCCCAAAAATAAAAAGTAGCCTATTAACATAATTTGGACCCACTGATTCCAAATATGGAATCCATTTTTCCAAATTCAATACACAGAAGTTGCAGAAATTAAATTAAAATTAATCCTACTGTCGAAAGAAAATGGGTTTTTGTTTAAAACATTGCAAAAGATTGAATTTATTTGACCTACGAATTCAAGGTAAAATCAATGATAATGACATACATTGTATTAAAGGGTAAAAATATATTCTATTTATACTTTAAAACCATTAAATATTATAATTTAACCATATAAATTATTGCGATGAAAATAATTATTTTTAATTAAAATATAGCGTGTTTTTACTATTCATCAAAATATGAAAGTTACCAGAATAATATGAAAATTTTATCCAAAGTAAATTTTTATTTCTTGATTCCAAAGAATAAATTTATTTTGTCAAATTCAACTTATAAACATGTCAAAAACTAGATTTAAAGTGGGTGTGCCATCTAAAGGCCGCAAAACTGCATTTTTTGAAAAATACTTATTTTACCCGAAAATTTTATTTTGTTCGTATACCATGTTCTAGAAAATGTGTAAGATCAATAATAATGTTATAAAATTAAAAATTTAGTTAATACTATTCATAACGTCTAGTTCATAATAATATTATAATAATATATCATTGTTTAGTAAAACCCGGTATTGCGTACAACACACGCTATCGAGGCAGGTCGCGATTGCATGTAATGCAAGCCAAGTCAGGGTTGTGTGTTGTGCAAGAATCCTTCGGTGTTTCATATAACAGAATCCAAGCATATTTCATTTATACATTTAATATATATATATATAATCAATGTTGCAAAGAATAACTATTATCAAAATTGTGTGTAACACGATCCAAGAATAGTGTTGCGTATACTGCAAGCTAATATGGTGTTGCGTATGGCGCAAGGTAATATTGGTGTACCATACAACACAAGACATTAATTAAAAATAATACTTTTCATAAAATCTCAGGGTGTTACATTCTACCCCCTTAAAATGAATTTCGCCCTCGAAATTCGTTATAAATGGTTTACTACTCGAAAGTTTTTTTTTTAATAGAAACCCACATCGTAAAAAGGAATACCAAAATTTGGCATTAAAAACTAAAGTATGAAATGTAACGGTTACCCAAATTAACTCATTACTGGGTTTCCACGTAGGAGAACATATGTGAAAATATGGATATGGAAGAAAAATCTAACCATCAAGTTCTGATGGAGAGTGGTAGAGAACATGGCTATGAAAAAGCCAACACTCACAAAGCCATAAATTTGTGATTACCTAAGTTACCATCTGATTCATCGGATATAAGAGCACTAGGAAAAAAAATTTTGGTTTTCAAGATCATTTCCCTAAAGTTGATGAATTAAAAGAAATACTTGCATGATTTTGGTACAATCTCACTGTTGTTTGTGAATTGAACAATTTCCACTTCATCCCTTAAATAAATGAAGTTGAATTTGTTATTCGTGATGTGTTAGCAAATCATGTGATAGAATGATGGGTCATTCCATCTCTTTCAAACAAAATGTTAGAAAAAGTTATAAGTCCATCTTATGGTTAGATTAATCATATATGGTTCCAAAAATGAACTTATACTTCATATATCATACCTCTTAATAACATAAAACTAGTTTCTACTAACCATGGACTTCCTGTAGGCCAGTGGTAGGCGATAAAGGCCAGTCGCACTTTTGTTGTGGGTTCGATTACCACAGCCTTGTCCGACGCGATGGGTTGTCGCCCGTCTTGCAGGTTGTCCTTTTTCTAAAACTATATTACTATAACATCCCATCAATAATATCGAAAAAACTTTTATCCTTAAACAATACTAACTTATGTCCAACATAATCCATTACAATCTTTAGGCTTATCCATAATACTGCAGTCCACTCTCTTAATATAGTGAAAATGATTACCAGAGATTTAATACCATCGTTGATCCCCATATATCATAAGATATGTCTTGTTGGTCACATTCCAAACATTCGAAGTCCTTAATCATGTATTCTCTTGAAAAATGAATACCCATTGAATCTTAGTGAAAACATGAGTGCTGTCAAAAGTTAACTCTTTCCACATACCAAAATCCAAAAATTCTATATACTCAAACCATGATCTCACTTAGTCCTTATATCAATCATGAGCTCATTAATACAATCAAACATCTCATTATCTTCTTATTCCTTCATTATGCGCATATCATCTACTTTACAAAAATATCTGAATAACCTTTCATGGTTACTAGTACCATTAATCATACACTTTCAAAACTTAAGGAAAGACAACAGTGTAACAATCCTTAGATGTCTCTTTATTCCATAGTACCATGATATTACTTATACAACATTACACTTGATAAACATGTAATCATTCTACTACCTTATTAAACCATTGACTAAACTTCAACAATTCTTTCATCTTACATATCATTTGTAGTCTCTTCATCATCATCAACATAAATACTACCCATACGACCGTACTGATTCTCTTCATGAGACTTTCCCTTAGGGCATTGGTTTGCATAATTCCCATACATTCCACATTTAAAACATTTAACCATTGTTGATGTCGTAGAAATACCATTATCCTCATCCATGGTGTTAACTGAACCTTTTCCTTTGCACTTACTGGCTTTGTGTCCTTCTTTTCCACACCCAAAGCATCTTCCAGTTCCCTTGAAACATTCTCTTTGATGCCTCTTCCCACATGATTTGCATAGGGGAAATTGAACTTTCATTCCTCTATTATCATCATGAAACTCCATCTTTCTCTTATTAGCCGAGTCAGGAAACTTACCAAATTTGAGTTTATTGATCATATTATGAGATTGCTGATTCGGAATAATAATGATGTTTGGACTTCCAAATCCCATTTCATTTGGTTTCTCATTAATAATATCATTCCATTGTCTATCATATCCTCCATTATCGTGAATCTTCCTGTTTCCAGCCATTTTCTAAAACCCAAAAAGAATAGTATGAGAGGCAAAAATCATGATAGCGAAAACAACATGGTAAAGGGGGAGTACCCTCAATATCTAACATCTTAGGTTAAATTCTAAGATCGTTACCATAGTTCTAGGACTATATCCGATACGTATACTTGTCCTTAGAGACATCCCTAGACATACCTTAGGAATATCTCTAGGGATCTCACTAACGTTTTTGCATCCTAGTTTCCAAAGGTGGACTAAACCTTTCCTCTGATACCAACTGTAGAGACCCGAAGCTTGACGTACATGGACAATACATTACTTTTGCGGAATACTTAACACATAACAAAAATCAAAACTCAAGGACCGTAATAGTTTAGTGTCTTTGGAAACTCGGAACGTAATCTTCTAATCTTGGTGAAAGATCTTCAACATCTCCCATAAAGATCTTCCACTTTTTGTTTCCTTACCTAAAACCTTTCTTTTGATCCTGGGGGAAAATAAAACATAAAAATGGTGAGCTCAAATGCTCAGTAAGGGTAAGCATGGATAAAATAAAACATACCATGTACATTTGAACTTAAAAACATGAACACAATGTTTAAACATCAAAATCTTGAGCAACGACATAAAACATGGAAGTACATAAGGCACAGATCATAATGGGACATAAATCATGATAAAATAGCATGGGAATAAAACATTTAATTGTGGAAACCATTCAGCACATGTCATGATTTCCATATTATCCAAGGCATTGCTTCCAAGACCATCTTAGTGGACAAATCCCCTTTCTGAATCGAGTTCACTCCTCGTTTCAGTCCTGTAACACTGAACTGGATTAACATACCATTCCAGCCATGTCTATCTCATGAGATATAAAATCTTTACCCAATGCATTGGAGGGAGATATAGGTCCCACCCATATCATAATGATACCATTCTTATCTGTTCCACAAAACCATAAACCATACATCATAGCATAACCCATGTAATAAAAATGGGAATCTTAATCATCGTGACATCATAAAACAATTCATATAAGATAAAGGAATTCATAAAAATAATTCTATCACAAAATAATCAAATCAATGTAATAATAGGGATAGAAACAGAACCCTTTATTATCTTAGATGGAAAATAATTTTGATAAGACACTTGAACTCCATTCTTGAGGAAAATATCCTTTCTACTTCAAAAACACTTTTCCTTTCTTAACATGTCATACAATTCTAAACTAAAAGAAGTTGATTAAAAATAAACTTGAAAACTTGTAAGGGGAGCTTCTTGGAAATAATGTTTTAAAAATCCATTCATGACGTATAAGTTAAAATAAAACATTCTTCTTGTACTTTTGTCGGAAAAGTCAAAAAGTACCTCGTACGAAAAACGACAAAAGATTCCTTTCATATCTATTACTAAAAACTCACTAAAGGGTAAAATTGGATATAAACTATTGTAGAAGGATATAAATATTATATATTGAGGAAACGTGGATGTGGATGATAAAATACACCCCAGTAAATTCCAATGTATAAACAATCTCAGATAAAAATGAGATTGTGATATTTCCCTTACCTTAGATCTGATTTGCTTCATAAGTGTCTGAACCTCCTCTTCTTTGAAGCGCCTCTTTGAGACCTCCTCTTGGGGCACTAAAATTGGTCTTTTAAGAAGACCAGGACCTCTAGAATGTTTCTAGGGAAGTGGAGAAGATAATTGGGCAGGGGTTGGCCGATCTTGAAGGCACAAAGTGGTGTGTGGAAGAGAGGGAGGAGGTTCCCTTTTATAAGGGAGGAGAGGGGCACCTTTGGAATTCTTAAAAATATTAATTTATAATAAATCTAACCCCACTTAAAAACCTCAAAAAATGACTCATATTCGAAGATTAGATGAGATAGGGTTTTAATCTCATCAACCAATCAAATTTAGACATGTTTGGAGCTTATTTTAAACCTTATCATTTTGATTTATCCATATTTAATCTATTTAAGTTTATTTGTGGTAATAAAATTCTAAATTTTAAATTATAACAAATAATTACTTATTTGTTGTGAATTTTCCATAATTGGTTACTTTATAAAATTATAGACCATATAAATTTAAATTTATAATTTTTAAATATTTTTGTGATTTTGAAACAATTTAATAATATTTTATTTTTATAAAATAACAATAGTGTCAATTTTGACACTATTCATTTATTTGAATTTAAATAAAATATATACAGAAGATATGTTTGAACTAAAAGCTTTAATAGATTCATAAAAGGTCATATGTATCTATAAAATTAGTTGATCACATTAAATAGTTCATATAATATTTATTTTATTATTTTTAAAACCATTTATTTGGTTTATCTCTTAATAAAATAATTACTACAACATTTTTTTATAATTATTTAATATACTGATTTTTGCATAAAAATGAAAAATAAAATCCTATGATGAATATAAATCTATTAACTTTCACAATAATACTTTTACTCGAATTTATCATCTTAAAATCACAATATTTAAATTGTTATATTTATTAAATTATGAAGGTGACAACTTTGGGATTATTTAAAATAATATAATATAAGTTTCATAATCACTTTTATAAGGCTCCAAACGGTTATATATTAGGTCATTGGATGATTAAGGTGTATATATACACTACCAATAATTTTTTGTCTGGTTTGTGGGCCTTTTAATGGGTATTAGTATTTCAATAAAAACTATATTACTTATTTTTCACTTAATAAATAATTTCTTCATCATTAATGTATCACCCTTAATGACAATTATTTAATCCCTAAAAATTATAAATAAATTATCATGATGTAGATAATTTTATTAGCTTTCTGGAGACTATTCATGTTCGAAGTTGTGTAATGTTTATCACTAAATTAAAATTATTATACTTATAAGATTTAAGAGAGTGACATGTTGTCACTTTCTTTGGTGTTTATAATAATTAAATTATTTAATGGTCAAAAGTCCATAAAATGAATATAATCCGACCCTTAGGTTATATGGGTCTACTTTTAGTCATCCAATAAAATTTTGGCATGTTTTAGGGTAATTTTATAATATTATATTTACCCTTAATTACCTGATTTACCATTAACTATGGTAAATAAAATTTACCGTTGTTACTATTCATAAAGCCCAAAAATAAAAAGTAGCCTATTAATATAATTTGGATCCACTGATTCCAAATATGGAATCCATTTTTCCAAATTCAATACACAGAAGTTGCAGAAATTAAATTAAAATTAATCTCGTTGTCGAAAGAAAACGGGTTTTTGTTTAAAACATTGCAAAAGATTGAATTTATTTAACCTACGAATTCAAGGTAAAATATATGCTAATGACATAAATTGTATTAAATGGTAAAAATATATTCTATTTATACTTTAAAACCATTCAATATTATAATTTAACCATATAAATTATTGCGATGAAAATAATTGTTTTTAATTAAAATATAGCGTGTTTTTACTATTCATCAAAATATGAAAGTTACCAGAATAATATGAAAATTTTATCCAAAGTAAATTTTTATTTCTTTAATCCAAAGAATAATTTTATTTTGTCAAATTGAACTTATAAACATGTCAAAAACTAGATTTAAAGTGGGTGCTCCATCTAAAGGTGGCAAAAGTGCCTTTTTTGAAAAATACTTATTTTACCCGAAACATTTATTTTGTTCTTATACCATGTTCTAGAAAATGTGTAAGATGAAAAATAATGTTATAAAATTAAAATTTTAGTTAATACTATTCATAACGGCTAGTTCATAATATTATTATAATAATATATCGTTGTTTAGTAAAACCTGGTATTGCGTACAACGCACGCTATCGAGGAAGGTCGTGATTGCATGTAATGCAAGCCAAGTCAGGGTTGTGTGTTGTGCAAGAATCCTTCGGTGTTTCATATAACATAATCCAACCATATTTCATTTATACATTGAATATATATATATATATATATATACTCAATTTTTCAAAGAATAACTATTATCAAAATTGTGTGTAACACGATCCAAGAATAGTGTTGCGTATACTGCAAGCTAATACGGTGTTGCGTATGGCGCAAGGTAATATTGGTGTAGCATACAACACAAGACATTAATTAAAAATAATAATTTTCATAAAATCTCAGGGTGTTACAGTTGGTGTATCCCTATTTTAAGTTCATATGTTATGCATCTAATTTCTCAAATACACTAGGACTTTATATATTTTAGTATTGTATTATGTGTTCTTTATGTAATAAATAATATATTAAGGTGTATTAAATATATGTATTTTCATAATAGACCCTCCCTGAGTTTTTCTATCTAATTGATTGGACCCATAGGGTTTTAAAAATCATGTATTTCATTGATAACAGGGGTCTATATTGTTAGGTAACTAGGGAAACCTCCCTTTAGTTCAAGATACTCATCCTAGCTACACCAAACCAATTTTATAGCCCTCAAGCATCCGATCAGCTTCCTTATGGTCAAGTGATAGATAACATGGGCCTATGACCTGGTATAATTTCCAACCCTTACTCATTGGGCCACATAACCCATGAGTCTATTCATACTTACTTTTCTTGTGACCAATATATGATAGGTGGATGTGAAAATTTTGGCCTCCTACTAGGTGTAATCCTAGACCATATCATCATTGGTGATCCTATAAATTTTCCCCATCAATGATCCATAAATATTATAGGACCCCTATAAGTTGTAAACCCAAACTATACCCTCCCCTTTTTAGTTACAAATATACGTGAAGAATCCGAAAGGGTCACTAATACATAACTCCAACACAAACCATTACTAGGTTCCTTTCACCTAGTAGTATTAATTACATGAATTTAAACTGTATATCATATAGTCCACTCTACACAATTTTAAACTACTCAGAACAGGTTCTATTTATATGAAATTAAACTATATGATATCATGGTTCTGATTCCATAACCTTAAAAGATGAATCATTGGCCCTTTTCGTATGACCATAGAATTCAAATCATTTATCATTGTTACATGAAATTAATAGGCACAGAATAGTCCTTCTCACATGACCATAAAAGGTATGATGTGTCTCATTAAGAATCTAAACTACAATTGATCTAATTTTATTCTTAGGTATATGTAGGAATCCTATAACACCCTTATATTTTATGAAATATTTCTCTTAAAAAAATTTCATTTGATCAATGGCTTGTGTTACATATAATAGTGAGTTTAGATGAATCGTGTAACATTACTAAAATACTATGTGTTTTTTGTCACCTACTCATTGGATTGGTGGGTATAAATAGTTACAACTAAATTATAAAAAATATATGGTATTCACATTTATCAGATGAACTCATTGGTTATCAAATTATTATAATTAAAAAGAAAAAATATTTGAAAATAAAAGTTATTTTTTTCTAAAAAAATGTTTAAATGTGTGATATATATTATTATATTAATAAATTAAATTACTACCTAATTTTTTATTTATTTTAATAACATGTATATATTATTTACTTCATCAAATTTTTTAAATAATCAAAAAATATTTTTCTAGGCATAGAATAAGAATAAAACCATTTTTATGCTTAAAATGTATTTTTTTTAACAAAGTTGTTTTTGTCGCATTTTTTCCCAATTACAATAAAATTAATTTCTTAAATTTATAGGTATTTAATTATATAAAATTAATTACATATTTATAATCAGGTGTTTCAAAATTGGTAAACAGGCCCCTTTTATTTTTTGGTTAATATGAATAGTAATTGTAGTAAAATTGCCACCACAGTAAAGGTTAAATCAAATTAATCTAGATTAAAAATAAGGGATAAGGTCATATTATTCATCATAATTCTTATTTCATGGATTAAATTATAACCCTAACACCTTATTCAAGAAAATGAGTTGTTTAATAGACACTTTTCCATTTAAATTACTTATATATTATTTAAATCAAAGAAAGTTTTAAAATGTCACTCTGTTTTTAATATCCTTTATTGGGAAAAAAGTAAGTTGTGAATGAATATAACTTTTAATTTTGATATTAATAAAATTATTTTCATGATATAAATTTATTTTTATTTTTTAGTAATTATATAATGACCATAATTTCTTATACAACACTAATACAACTTGTCTCTATTTACTAAACAAAATAAAATGAATGATTTTAAAAATATTAAATGTCATATAATTTGAATGATTTAATGTGAAATAATAATTTTAAAGATATAAAAGAAATATTAGATAGGTGTTATATCATTATATTATAATTACACATTTTATAGGGTATTTAATGTAAAATTAAATGAATAGTGTCAAAATTGACAATAATGATATTTTATCAAATTAATATTTTATTAAATTATTTAAAAATCATCAAAAAAAATATGAAATAGGACAAGGTTAATATTATATGGTCCAAAATTTCATAAATTGTCCATTTATGTTTCAATTGATACCTTATATGTAAAAAATTGCTACCCTTTTATATTGAAAAGGTTGTTAACGTAGTTAATATTTAAATTGGTTAACTAAGGGTTAAACAAAATAATCACATTTAAAATTACAATAAACGTGAATAATTTATATTTATTTATGGGTTTAAACCCTTATATTATCTTATATTATAATAGATATCCCTTTGGAGGCATATTTCTTGAGAATTAATTTATTATAATTTAATAATTTTGGAAATTCCAAAAGTGTCCCTCACCCCATTTATAAAAAAGGAATCTTATCCCTCACTTATTCAAACAACATTACTCCTTATATCTACATCAAAATATAAATATCTCCCTTAAAAATTACCTATAAACTTTATAGTGGTTTTATTTTTTCCAAAATACCAACTGTAGATCCTTTTAAAGGAGATCTAAAGGAGTCATTCCTAAGAAGAGGTAACCGCCTTAACCGATCACAATATTTTCTTTTATTATTTACCTTATATAAATGTATGTTATTTATCATAAAATTATAAATTTAATATCCTAAATATTATGAAATTTTATTATTGTTATAAAAATCATCATTATACTCGCTATTTCCAATCAAACAAGAAGTGAATGTATCGCTCATGCGTACATATGGTTTACCATCTCCACATAGCAGTACAATTAATTTTTCATCATAAACTTTTATGGATGGGTGTTATGATGGATTTAATATTTATAAATGATATTAATGAAACAATTATACTTAATTAATAATAATATCATGTCTAACTTCTTACCATCCAATCCTTTAAGAAACGATAATGTTGTTTGTGCGTACATGTTTACTACCACCTCCATGAAGCGATGTGATTCATTTTTAATTTATATTTTAATTAGAAGTTAATAAGTATGTATTTGATAAATATATATGATATATATGATATAATAATGATCTGGGAAATTTTTATTAATATTAAAATTTAATTTTTTTCATCAATTAAAAAATGAATACAGCGTTCATGCATATGTGTGGCCTACCGCCTCCATGAAGAGTGAAGATATTTTATATCTCTTAATTTTATGTATGAATCTAAATATTTTTATAATTAGTATATATATATGATATATATATATATATATTATTAATATTCTATACATTATGTAAGTAAGATAAATGTACAAGGACGAGAACTACTAAACCAAAATAATCATGATAAACAAAAGAGTTAACTCCAAGAAATAACAATTTTAATAAAGGATTATTGACATAAATGGGGTGTTGGAATGTTATTATGGGAACATATATGATATTATAAGTATTAAAATGAATATGGTATGGATTTATAATAAATCTAATTTTATTATAAATGATTTTATAGTACTTTCTATATAAGGAAAACTCAAGATAAAGGTTTATTCCACAATCTCATCAATATCCAAGATTGTTTAAGTTTAAGTCTCTAATGGGGAATATTTATCATACATATCCATGTTTTCTAAAAAAAATACAAAAAGGTTTTACTATTCTCATATTATTGTTTAAATTCATTTTTAACCATTTTTTGTTTTTATAAAATTGGTTGGAAAAAATATTTATATTTTTTCTGAATAAGGTACTTTGTGAATTTTCTGACAAAATTTATAGAAGGAATTTTTTTTAACTTATACAGAATGAACGGATTTTACTACCATCATGACTAAATTTTTCTTTGAATATTCACTTACAATTTTACATGGTTGTTATCAAGGAAACTTTTTCCCTATATAATTACATATCTTTTTAAATATAAATTATTTCGAAATGGAAATTTTATTTTTCATAGGAATTATTCCAAGTGATATTTTAAAATCATTTTCTATATAAGATGAAATTATTTGATGTTAATTATTCATTACTATGGATATAATCTATGGATATAATATTTATTATTTCTCTATATGATTTATGTTTATGAAGAAAAGATGAAATTTTTATGAAACCCATTTCTTTTCCATGGGTTATGTTATGATGAAAGGTTTATTAAACACATTAATTTTCCATGGGTTATGTTATGATGAAATGTTTATGAAATCCATTTTTTCATGGGTTCTGATATGATTAATGTTTTATGAAATTTTCAAACGAATATGTATGAATTTAATTATGTTATGGGTGGGATCTATATTTCCCTCCAATGCATTGGGTAAATATTGTTATCTAATGAGATAAATTGTACCAGTATGGGGAGTGAACCCAATTTAGTAAGGGACTATGTCCACTATGATAGTATAGGGAGTGATCCTTGACTACTATTATTGTTTAGGTATTTAACCCATTCCACTATTATATCCATTTCAATGACCCTTTACTACTAAGGAAATAATTTTCTATGCTTATGTGTATGCCACAATTCCATTTCTTATGACTATATTATGATCTAATAGTTTATGTTATTTGATTCTTTTATAATTCATGTCTTATGAACTGACTAGATTTATTCCATGGATTAATATTATGATATTTTATTTGTATGGTATAGTTTTCAAATGTTAATATCATGTTCTTATACCCTTAGTATCATGTAATGCTTTTATGATCATTGATATATCCCTTGTTTACCCTTACTGATCACCTGAAATCACCCTTTTCTTATGTTTCCTTGTCCTAAGTTATGAAGAAATTTATTTAATATAATATATCTAAGAAGGGTTCTATTTGTGAAGAAATAAATTGGAGATTATGTAGATATTTTATGAAATATTTTTTTATGTTTCAGAGCTTCCAAATACATTATACCTATATGATTCTGGAATGGATCAAAATGTTATGAAATAAATATTTATCTATTAAATATGTAATTTCAATATATAAAAATTATGGATTTCAATATTTGGTGTTATATAAAGGTCTAGTTAACCTTTTGAATCTTTGATGAGAAAACTTTAGTTAGAGGCCTAGGGATAAGTCTGATTATAGGATAAAATCCTAAGGTTTTGTAATGATCATGAATGACCTAGGTTCAACCTAATTTTTCATAAAATAAGGTGTCATAATTTAGACATACTATAAATAATTTTTAATTATTATTTGGTTTCTCATTATGATTTTATTACTTACACTATGTTTAATAGTTTCTAGTTGATGTAAAATGAATCATGTTAATGTTTAATGTGATGGACAATGTAATAATTGTCCACTTGAGCAACAAAATTTTATAGGAGTTGTAATGACAAAACCCATTATTATGATTATGAAACTTTCTCAAGATATGAATCACATTGCGCTTATAAATGATCAAAGGATATAACAATTTTTTATTGAGTCCATTACATGGAAACATCCACCTTCTTTTAGTTGTTTTTTTATCCACTAGTTGTTGAGAAATGGATTATTACAATGAAAATATATTTTCTATTCTCTAGTATTTTGATCCAGAAAATATTATTTTTGGTGTTTAACTTTTGTAAGGAAAATAATATCAATAGTGGACTCTTATTAATAACATGAGGGAACTGGATGAAAATGAATCCATGGAGTGGGATGAGTTTAATAACTTATTTCTCAATAAGTATTTTCCTTATATTCTTAATATTAAAATGGAAAACGAATTCATTAAGTTGAAACAAAAGGATGATAAATTTTTTAGTACCTATGAGATAAATTTATAGAACCTTAAAGGTATGATTCTTGTATTATCATCCAACCTAAAATTAAGATATATTGATTCATCAATGTCTTAAAACGATGTCTCTGAATGGTTTTATCCATAATGGACTTAAATGGATATGAATAAATTGTTAGATGTTCTCTTAAGGTGGATATGAAGATTGTATTTACCCATCAATATCATAGTTTTGATAAGAAATGAAAAATGTAATAAAAAGTAAATTCTAAAAATCATAGAGAAAAGAAGATGAGCTTTCCTTTATGTTCGAAGTGTGGAAAGAAAATGGGGAAGATTTTATTAAGGGAACTGGTAAATGTTTCATGTGTATAACGGAAGGTTATCTGGAAATTGAATACTAAAGTGATGGGAAAAATTTAGATAATGATAAAAAATAGAGAGAAATATCCATAAAATGAATTACATATACTCTAGTGTTTTAAATGTAAGGAGTATGGGTATTATACTATTGAGGGCCCAAATCTGAAGGCTAATGATTATGATCGATGTAAACAATCTCTTAATCCCAAATACAAAGGGAAATCTCATGAGATTACTATTTATGAATTGGGGTATGATAACAATGTGATAAAAGGTATACTTATCATCCACTCTAGAACTAAAAATATCTTATTTGATTCTAGATCTACTCACTATTTTATATCTAAATAATTTTCCAAGGGTATCATATTACCACCTCAAAAATTAGATATTGAGTTCACAGTAAAAATCTCTAATGGTATTATGATCACATCATAATTCTATAATTCTTCTTTGATTGAAGTTTGTTGTAATTTGTTTCCTATAAATCTTGTTATTATTCTCTAGTTGATTTAAATGTTATTTTTGGAATAGATTGGATTTCCATAAATAAAAACCACATAAATTTCCAAGTAATAGAAGTCATGTTTGATATTAAAAACCAACCTATGATCATCTATTAGTGTGATCATAAATATGAAATTCTCATGGAAATCACATCCATTGTATGGGTCTTAATTTCAATTTAAAAGGGACATTTATCTCACATAGTTGGGGATAAACACAACGTCTAAGATATGTTTATTGTGTGGGATTTTGTTGATTTTTATGTAATAATTTATTGGTCTTCCTCCAAGTCATGAAGTTTAGTTTTCAATAGAAGTTATACCTAGTACTACACATATTTCCAAGACTCTATATAGAATATCCCAGATTGAGTTTCAAAAATTAAAGAAACAAATCGAGGAAAATCTTGAAAATGGATTCATTCAGCCAAGTGCATCACCTTGGGGTTCACCTGATCTATTTGTTAAGAAGAAATATGGATCAATACAACTCTGAATTTATTATCTATAACTTAACAAGATCACTATCAAGAACAAGTATCCTCTACCCCATATTGATTTCTCTTTTGATAAACTGCATGGATCTAAATAATTTTCCAAGATTGATCTTTATTATTTATATCATAAATTAAGATTTAAGAAGGAGGAGATATCCAAGACATCATTTTGTACAAGGTATGGAAACTGTGAATTTATAGTGATGTCATTTGGTCTTACTAATTCCAATATATCTTCACGGATTTAATTAATAGAGTATTTATAGATTACATGGTTTAGTTTGTGGTAATATTTATAGATGATATTATTATTTATTCAAAGGGAAATTAAGAAAATGAATATCATTTGATAATTATGATGAAGACACAAATTAATGGGAGTATTTATTATAAATTTACAAACTTTGAATGTGGATTTTGAAAGTTTCATTCTTGGGTCATATAATATCAAGTGAGTGTATATCAGTAGATTTTTAAAGATAGAAGTTATTGAACATTGGCCCAAACCAACCACTAGGAATAAGATCCATAGTTTTCTTATTTTTTCTGAATATTATTAGCACATAGTGTATAATTTTTCAAGTCTATATAATACAATCACAAAGTTAACTCTAAAGGGATCTAATTTCCACTGTATAGATGAATTCGATGAATGTTTTAAGGTACTGAATAGAAGGATAGTTAGTGCACATTTTCTTACTCTACCTTATAATGGATAATGGTTTATAATCTATAGTGATAAATCAAATAAGGGAATAAGATGTGTGCTCATACATAATTATATGGTTATATATTATGCCTCGAGACAATTTAAGGTCTATGGAAAAAAAATTCCCAACTCATGATTTGGAGTTAGTTGTGGTAATTTTTTCATTAAAGATATGGACGCATTATCTCTATATTGAAAAGTGTGGAATATATAATGACAAAAAAAAATAAGTGTGTTTTCACTCAAAAAGAGTTAAATATACACCATATAATATGGTTGGAATTGATCAAATACTATGATTGATCAATACATTACCACCATAGGAAAGCGAACAAGGTGGCATATGTTCTGTGTTAAAAGGATCATTATTTCTTATCTATGATGAGGATCGTAAAATATTCAATATTTCTAGAATTTTAAAGGATTTATATTGAGATATTGAAGGAAGGTTAGAAATATTATCTTTATCAAATGAGTGTCTAGTCATCTATCCAAGTAAAGATTAAAGAGTCGTAGAAGGAAGATATAGAGCTACAAAATAAGGTGAGAAATGTTCTTGAATTAAACCATGATTATGATATCACAATAAGGTTTAGGAACTATTTATATTTACATTTGGTTACATATTTGAATAAGGATATGACTTATGAAGATCATAGTTCGTCATTCTCTATTCATTCTAGAAATATTAAGATGTATAGTGATTTGAAAGAGTATTTGTGGTGAGATGGAATAAAGAGTGATATTGTAGAATTTGTATCTTGGTTGTTGGTATGTTAGTAAATTAAGGATAATAGATATAAGTCTAAGGGGATATTAAAAACATTACCCATGCCAGAATGGAAATGGGATGACATCTCCATGGATGGTGTCATTGGACTCCCCAAATCTTCTAAAGGTCATAATGTTATATGGTCTATAGTCAATCGGATTAAAAATTAATCAAACATTATTTCAATTAGAGAATATTTATCTTTGGATCAACTTTGTAGGATATACATTAAGTGGTAATGTTCCATGGAGTACCATATTCTATAGAATCTGATCGGGGTCTGAGATTTACCTCGATGATCTGGTAAATCCTATAGCAATCTCTGGATACATAGTTAAGTTTCAACATTGTGTATCATACTCAAATAGATGGTTGGTATAAGAGAAACATTCAATCCATAAAGGATATTCTGAGATTTTATTATATGTATTTTAAAGTTGGTTGGGATCAACACCCTCCTCTAATTGATTTTTCTTACAACAATAACTTTCACTCAAAAATTTAGATGGATCCTTATAAATCCCCCTATGGAAATAAGTGTAGAACTCCAACATGATAGAATGGAGTTGTAGAAATAAATCTATTGGTACCTGAGGTAGATGATAAAATGGAAGATAGATTTAGAACTATTCATCATGACATTAAGGCATCTCATAATCGATAGAAGATTTATGTTGACAATCATCGATGTGATTTTGAATTTAATGTTGGTGAGAATTTTTTTTAGTGAATTTATAAATATAATAAGATTATAAGATTTAGGAAAAATTTGAATTTGAGCCCTAATTATATTTTCCCCTTTAATATTCTTGATCGATTAAGGATAGTATCATATTGCTTAGTGATTCCACTTAACCTCTCTCGAGTTCATGGCATGTTTCATGTATCTCTCCTGAGAAAGTACATACCTGATCTTTCACATGTACTAAACATAAATGTCTTACCACTGGATAATGATCTTTCCTATAAGGAACAACCAATAGAAATAAAATATTGTAGAGATAAAGTTCTATATAAAAAGACTACTTTCTTGGTTAAAATTCTCTATAAATACCCCAAATTTGAAGAAGCTACTTAGGAACCTAAGGATGTAATGAAATATATATATCCTCATTTTTTTATATTAGATTGGTGAATTTGGAGGCTGCAATTAATTTAAATGGGGTATAATGTAACACCCTGATATTTTATAAAATATTTTTATTTAAATAATTAGATTTCATTGATGTCCTATGTTACACACAACATCGATTTTAGACGAACCGTGTAAAATTATTCAAATATTATGTGTATATTATATTCTTTCTATTGGATTAAGGGGGTAATAATAGTAATAAATAAATTATGAAAAATTTATGGTCTACATATTTACAAAATAAATTAATTATTTATCAAATTATTATAATTAAAAATAAAAAAAATTGAAAATAAAAGTGTTGTTTTTTCTGAAAAATAATTTATGCGTGAAAGGTGTTTTTATATGAATGCATTAAATTAATTCATATTAGTAAATTATTTTAATTAAATATATATATTATTTACTTGATCAAATATTTTAAGTAATCAACAAATATTTTTCTAGGAATATGATAAGAATAAATCTAGTTTTATTCTTAAAATGTATTTTTTTCTAACAAAGTTGTTTTTTAACATTTTGTGCACTTACATAAAAATTAATTTATAAAATATATTTGTATTAAATTGGATAAAATTGATTGAATATTTATAATCATTAAGTTAAATTTGGTAAATATGGCCCTTTTATTTTTTTGTCAACATGAATAGTAATCGTGGTAAAAGTTATCACCTCACTAAATGGTAAATAAGGTTAATCTAGGTTAAAAATAAGTTATAAGGCCATAATGATTCATAGTAATTATTATTAGATGAAATTAATTCTATACATACTATATTAGGCTCAAAATTGAGTTGTTTAATGGACACTTTTCCATGAAAATGACTTATATATTATTCAAATCAAATTAAGTTGCAAAATATTACTCTCTTTGTTTTTAATATTATTTATAGTTACAAAAGTAATTTATGAGTGAATATAAGTGTTAATTTTATCTTAACAATATTATTTTCATGATCTAAATTTATTATTAATTTTTAGTAATTATATAATGACTAAAATCATTTATGCACACAAATGTAGTATGTCTCCATTTACCAAAAAAATATAATAAATGATATTAGAAATATTAAAAGTAGTATAATTTTAGTGATTAAATGAGACATGAAACATTTATAGATATATATTAGATATTAGAGAGGTTTCAAAATAATTATATTCTAATTATACCTTTAACTTGAATTATTTAAATTTAAATAAAATGAATAGTTTAAAAATTAAAAATAATGATATTTTATTAAATAAATATTTTATAATATTATTTAAATATCATAATAATATTTAAATAAGACAATTTGAATATTATATGGTCAAAATTTTGATAAATGGGACATTTATAGTCCAATTTAAACTTATAATTAAAATATTACAACACTTTAATATTGAAAATTTGGTTACCGTAGTTAAAATTAAAATTGGTTAAGTGAGGGTTAATCAAAATGATAAGGTTTAAAATTATTCTAAAAATTTTCTAATTTATAATTTTTATGGTATTACAACCCTATGTTATATTATCTTTTAATACATTTCCATTTTGATGCATATTTCCTGAGATTTAATTTAATATAATTTAATATTTTGAGAAATTCCAAAAGTATCCCTCACCACAATTATAAAAGGGAACCTACGCCCTCATTTATTCAGACCACTTTAATCCTTATATCTCAACCTAACTCTGAAATTTATCTTATAATATTCCATATAAAAATTATAGATATTTTGGTCTTCCCCAAAGTCCTTCCCTATAGCCTTTTAGAGAAGATATAAAGGAGTCATTTCTAAGAAGTGGTAATTTCCTTAACCAATAATTTTCTTTTCTACTCTTATTTGCCTCATATAAATATGTGTTATATCATATAAAATAATAAATTTAGTATCCTAAATATTATTAAATGTTACTATGATTATGAAAAATCCATTATACACCCGATTTCCCATCATAATATAAGTGAAAGTATCGCTTGTACGTACGTATGGATTACCCTCTCCACGTAGTGATAAAATTCATTTGTCATCACCGTATTTTGTGGATGAGTATTATGATGGGTTTAATATTTATATATGATATTAATGACACAATTATACTTATATAATAATAATATCATGTATACATTTTTACCTTCCAATCCTTTGAGAAACAATAACTTCACTCGTGCATACATGTGTGCTACCACCTCCACAAAGCGATGTGATTCATTTTTCATTTATGTTTTAATCGGATGGTAATGAGTTTGAATTTGATGAATATTTATATATGATATATATGATATAATAATGATATTGTAAAGTTGAATTAATATTTACCTTTATTTCATTCCTTCCATTAAAAAATGAAATGATGTTCATGCATACGTACGGCCTACCATCTCCATGAATGGCATGATTCATTTTTTCTATATATAAATTTTATGTATGAATATAAATATGTATATAATTAATATATATTATATTTATATCATTATTTATATTATTGAGGTTATGGAACCAAGATAAATGTACGAGGATCGTAACTACTGAACTGAAATACTTATGATAAACAAAATAGATAACACCCAAAAATAATAATTCTAATAAACAATTAATAACAAAGGGGGTGTTGAAATGATATAAAGGCGGAATATGTGATATTGTATTTAACAACCCCGAATTATATCAATGAAGTTTCTGTTTTAATAATTATTCTATACAATATAAATCACATAAAATCATATAGATGAAACAATATAAAGTTTATAATTGGAGAATGCATGGAATAAGAAATATTTCTAGAAGTTAAGGGACCTATACCAATGGATTGGTAACTTGACCCTTAGAATAGTAATTTGAACATTAGGAATATTAATAAAACCAATATAATAATAACCTCTCCTATGAAATTATAAATAAAATTTATTTATCTTATGAATAAAAAATGATATATTTATTTCATGTTATAAGTAAATGAACACTATAGAAATGATAAATTAGGTGTTGGTATTTTTATAAGTTATAATTATATGAATAAAATTTTATAATTAATATTAATATTTAAAAGAATAATTATTTTCATAAAATTCATTCATAAATTATTATTTGTTGCCTTGTGATTATAAGATAATTTTATGATACATTAAGTAATTTTGTCAAAGTGTTATAAAATTAGTTATGATTTTCAAATCAATATTTTTATAATAAATTATGATTTTAATTAATAATTAAATTTAAAATATTTTCATAATTATTTTCATAAAATGGAGTTTATTTTTTAATTCTACATATTGAAAAAATTTATGGTGATTCTTTGGAATTTTTCTAAAATACTTAAATTTTTTGGTGAATAGTAAAATATGGTAATTTACAATTTATATACATTATAAGTAAAATACACTATTCCTTGAGTCATTTATGATGTAATAATAATAATATTGAAATAAACTTAATTATTTTAATATATTTATTGATAATTGTCAAACTATTCATAGTCTTGAGGCAAAATAATAAACTAATGAATAAAATAATGAGAAAACACCCCTCTCCTCAACTATAAATACTACCCATCACCACCTCTTCTCCTCACACATATTTGGCTTTGAATTTTGTCCAATTTATTACCAATAATATTACTAAGTCTCTTCCCTAGTTCTAGGAGGATCTTTTCACAACAAAAGATCAATACCAATTTCTGTATGGAGGTTCTCAAGGAGAAGAATTCAAGAGGTAAAATCCTCTTTCGCTTTCTTTATTTTCTTTTCACATTCATTTATTTTCCTATAAAATACTCACCATATCTATAAAAACATTAATGATAAATCCAATATCTTATATATAATTAAATTTTATTAAGTTAATGTAAAATCCATCATTAATTCTCTTCTCCTCCTCCTTTTATTCTAAAAATGAGAATATTGTCCACTAGGAGTTGATTTATCACGTTTGAGGATGAAAAGTTTTCATTTTACTTTACCGAATTCAAGGGTAGAAATAAAACCATTATAATGGTTGTTAAATATTGTAAAATTTATTTTATAATCCTTATATACACAATAATAAATTATAAAACAAAACTAGTTTGTGATGATCAAAAAATCCAACAAAATAATCTAAACGATTATCACTAGTGTCTTATCTAATGATTCATCCTCACCCCAAATAACCAAATGACTTATATAAACATTTAATATTATGGTTTTTCATTAATAAAATATAACTTCAATTATGGATATCTATTCCTGTTTTACATGATTTTTCTTACATTTATTCAAGTGAACCAATCATGAAAACTAACTAAGGAAATAAACACTCCCAAATGATGAAATTGTATCTTATAACTCATCAAAAAGTCCATAAATGACCTTAATAAAATTATAATAATTAAAATACATGAATAAAATCTTAAAAATTAATTAATTAATGGATTTAATTTTATTATCCTAGATATTAAGATCAAGCGCAAAACACTTTTGGACATAAGGTAAGGGATTCTTTTTTAAACTCTATTTTTTCCTTCAGGTTATGATTTCTATCTCTTTAACCCAATGTAGTTGTTAATTATTATTATTTAATAATCATATATTATATTTTTATGTTCAAAAAATATGTTTATATCCCTATTATTCTTTATTTTATGGGTAAATACATGTTTTATAAGGTTCCCTTCCCATTTGCTCCCAATAACCAAGCCTGATTAAAGGGAACTTCTAAAATTATTACTCATTTTCAAGTATCATCAAGAATATATTTTAAGCCGCCATTGTTTTTATAATTTCAATCATATTATCATGAAATACATTCTTGGTTTATTTCTGGTTTGATACAAACAATTATTACTTTTCCATTTT
Organism: Viscum album; assembly: GCA_963277665.1. Classification (NCBI taxonomy): domain Eukaryota; kingdom Viridiplantae; phylum Streptophyta; class Magnoliopsida; order Santalales; family Viscaceae; genus Viscum; species Viscum album. The sequence continues at coordinate 1,490,048,461 of OY728129.1, forward strand.
AATAACTCTTTAATGTTTTTCATTAAACTGCACTAAAGTGGACCTTTTATAAATTTTACTAAACAAAATTTTTAAATGTTTTAAAATAATTTATCATTATATATACCTATTTTATTTTATTAATTTCCATTTCTGATTTAAATCCATTCTTTCAAGAACTCTTTTATGATACACTCTTTGTTTTTTCCTTATGACATGTTTATGATACCAAATTATTTCCTTAGGTAACCCTTATGTTTATACCTCATGTTTGGTTCTTATTTTGGAACACATATGAATGAAAATTTTATTATGGGTGTGACCAGATATTTCTCTAATGCATTGGATAATGTTTAGTCCCAGGAAACATCATGTTGGTATAGGGATTGAACTCGATTCTTTTATGGGAATTTGTCTTCTATGTGTCATGGTCTTGGTAGTTAGCCATGACTCGTGACTATTTAATGTTGTGTGTTGTTTACACATTCCAATGATTCCATGATTATATGTCCCCATGATCTACATGTTATTCTTACTTATGTTTATTTATGATCCATACCTTTTTATGTTATCATTTTATTCCTTCTAACCCATGTTTCTTATTTTAATCCAATGTTTATACCCTTAATGGGATTTTTAGATCATCCCTTGTATTCTGGTACTCCATAGGTAATCCTATATAGATTTAGGATCTCAATATAATATTGGATCTATTTATGGATGATTAAAATAAATATGTTTTATTCTAATTCCATGATTTTATCTTTATGTACCTAATCATCCAAAGACACTAGACATTACGATCCTTGTCGTGTAATGTGATTATTAATTTTTATTAAAATTGTATAATAATATTTGTAAAATGATAGAGTTACTATAGTTGGTATAATAGATAGGTCTAGTTATTTTAGTGATTAAGAATATATATCTTTATTAATACCCTTATGTATAATCCTATCACCATGAATATTTTAGATTGGAACTTATTGAATCACATGTTATGATATACTTTTAATTTACAAGTTTATCCTTCTATTTTCAATGTTTTCTTTTTATATTATTATTATCTAAGTATTCAAGACCCCTAATTATAATTTATTTTTTATTTTAATGGATATAAATAGAATAATATGTTCTAACAATCAATGTGATGGGAAAATTGATGATTGACCTAATGATATTCCAAATAAGATGGGATTGAGTGCTCAAAACTCCATGATAGTACTTTCTAAACTAGCTCAAGTTATGAATAATAACTTGAAACATGTGTAACGCCCTCCTCCTACTAAAGATAAAGTTGGGGTTGAATCAATAATGTGACAAAGGCCTCTCATCTATGGTGGATCTTCAGATCCCATCATCACAGAACAATAGAATAACTCCATTGAGAAGATATTATCTATCCTTCGGTGCTTAGAAGAAGATAAATTTGTGTTGGCGGTATACCATTTTGATGGGGAAACTGATCAGTAGTGGGTGGTGATCACGAACATAAATACCAAGGAGGAAATTGATTCCATGTAATGGGAATATTTCAATAAAATATTTTTCAATAAATATTTTCCTCGAACCTTCCATCTCAAGATGGAAAATGGAATTCCTCAGAATGATGTTTAAGGAAGACAATTCTATTAGGTTGTATGAGGAGAAATTGAAAAGGCTTTCATGATATGCCTATGGATTTATCATGAACATAAAAATAAATGTGTATCTCATCTTTAATGAACTAAATATGTGTCTATGAAAAGCATTGGTGATTCAAGACTTTGAAATTTATGAGGACTTTTTTCGTTGTGTCCTTAAGGTTGAAATAGATATTGGATACTCTCTGTGGTCTCATGGGCCTAGAGATAGAAAGATTATAATATAGTTTAATATGGGTGGATCAATATAAAAATCCCATGATGGAAAGAGGACCCAACATCCCACGTGTTAAAAGTGTGGGAAGAAGCATACTAGAAATTTCTTAAAGGGAACCAAGAGATTATTAAAGTGTGAAAGAGAGGGGAACATGGATAATAACTACCAAAGGGATATGAAGAATACCACTAATATAGAATAATAAAGGAAGTTTCATATCAACACTTAGCCTATATTGTAGTGTTTCAATAAAAAGGAACATGGTCATTATGAAATCTATTGCCCCAATCCAAGGGTTGTTGGAGGCAATCAACCAAAAAAAACCTCTAAGGAAGTAAGGAAGGGAATATGTTATCACTACTACTGATGTGGAACCTGGAAATGATGTGATAATAGGTATTCTAGTTATTCATTCAATAATATATAACATACTATTTGATTATGGTTCTACGTATTATTTTATATCTTTCAAGTTTAGTAGAACTATTCAAACACCACCTCAAAATATAGAGTTTGATTTATCTATGATAATAGAAAATAGATGAAATTATTCCATCCAAAGTATATAACACCTCATATTATAATGTTTGTGGACTAAAACTCTTAGAAAATATTGTATTACTTCTTTTAGTGGAGTTCAATGCTATATTGTTAAGGGGTTGAATATATTTATAAAAATGAAACATCAATTGTCAGGAAAGGGAGATCACGCTTCACATCCCAAAGCATCTTCCAATTTTGTAAAAGTGTAAGAAGGAAGATGAATCTTATTTAGAATCATCATCTCAATTGGGGATATTATTTCCTTATGAGAAATTGTATCTATCTCAGATGATTGATACAGAGGATAGAATAATGATTGAAGACATGTTCATTGTGAGAGACTACGCTGATGTGTTCCCTAAAGAATTGCATAGAATTCCTCCTAATCGAGAGGTTGAGTTCTAAATAGGACTTATTTCTATATCTCTACCTATATTAAAAACACCTTATAGAATAGACACCATTTATTTAGAATAATAGAAGAAGAAGTTATAGAAGAATCTAAATAAGGGTTTTATATGCCTGAGTGCTTCACCATATGGAGAGCTAACCCTCTTTTTCAAAAATAATGATTTATAAATGGGCCTCTTTATTGAATATCCTGATCTTAATAAAATCATGATAAATAAAAGGTATTCTCTACCATGTATAGATGAATTATTTGATCAACTAAATAGGGCCAAGTATTTATCAATGGTGGACCTTCGGTTGGGATATCACTAATTAATGGTGAAGAAGGAAGATATTCCCAAGTCTGCCTTTTGAATAAGGTATGGACACTATGAGTTCATAGTTATTCCCTTTGGACTCACTACTTCTCCATCAATATTCATGGACTTAATGAATACAGTGTTTATATATTACCTTGAAAAATTTATGTTAGTCTTTATTTATGATATTCTGGTATACTCTAAGAGAAAGGAGGAACATGAGGATAATTTGAATATAGTGTTGAGGACTTTGAAATGGGAGAAATTTTTTTGCAAAGTATAGTAAATGTGAGTTATGGATGGAGGAAGTATCATTATTGGGGAATATTATCACTATTAAAAGAATATTTGTGGACCCTTCCAAGATAAATGAAATTTAGGAGTGGCCCAAGCCAACATCTCTAAAGAAGATACATAGTTTCCTTGTTCTATCTAGGTATTACTAATGATTTGTGAAGAATTTATCACAATTTTAAAACCTAATAACCATGATGGCTCAGAAGGGAGTGATGTTTTTCTAGACTAGGGAATTTGAATATTGCATCTAAGAGTTGAAAATGAGGCTTATCACTGCCCCAATGCTCATACTACTAAAAATTGGGGAACTCTTTGTGGTTTAAAACGATTCATTAAAAAATGGATTAGGATATCTACTAATTCAAAATGATAAAGTGATATCTTATGATTCATGGTAGTTAAAAATTTATGAGAAAAACTATCTCACACGTGATCTGGAGTTGGTGGATATGATCTTCATATTGAAAATATGTCATCATTATCTTTATGGAGAGAAGTGTGAAATATATACTGATAATAAGAGACTCAAATTTATATTCACATAGAATGAAATCAATATTCTCTAATAAAGATGGTTAGATCTCATCAAGGATTATGACTACTCAATCCATTACCATCCTAAAAATAAAAATAAAGAGGTGGATTCTCAAAGTAGAAATGATCCTACAATAATATCAATGATGAGAATTGATAAGGATCCAATATTATTATATTTTAAAAGGATATAAAAGGGAATCATTATGTAAGGAACATCATAAATCCTTTCTCGAATGATTTCTCAACCATCCCTCGTGGAGAAAATAAAGGATGGTCAAAGAAATGATGTGGAAATTCAGAAAAAGGGTGGAATCTATTAGAAATGGGAAATCCTCATAGTTAAAAATTGATGTGGAAGGAGTTGCAATATTTGGGTCACAACTATGTGTACCATCTAGTTGAGAGATAAATAAATATCTTCTAAGTGATGCAGACAGATCAACCATCTCTATTTATATAGGGAGAACAGAGATTTATTGAGATCTCTGAGAATATTATTGGTTTGATAATATAAATAATGTGATTGATGGATATACATTGAAGTGCTTAGTATTTCAGCAAGTTAAGGATAAAAGTAAAATGTATAAACAGATGATTCAACTATTACCCATACCAACATGGAAGTGAGAAATATATCTATAGACTTTGTCACTAGACTTCTAAAGACATCTAGAGGAAAAAATCTATATGTATTGTTATGGATAATCTCACAAAAATAGCTCACTTTATTGAAATTTGAGAGGACTTATCATTGGAGAATGTTTTATGGATATACATTAGAGAAGTGGTAAGCCTACATGGAGTACCACAATTGATTATATCTGATCAAGATTTGAGATTCACCTCAAAGTTCTGGAAAAGACTCCAACATTCTCTAAACACTTAGCTAAACTTAAATATAGTTTATCATCCTCAAACGGATGGTCAATATTAATGGACTATTCAAACACTATAAGCCATGTTGAGAGAATGGTCAATAGACTTAAAAGGAGGATGAGACCAATATTTGCCTCTGACCGAGTTCTCTTAAAAAAAGTTTCCACTTGAGTATTCAAATAGATCCATATGACTCATTTTATCAGAAATATATAGAACATTGTAATGCTAGGATAAAGTTGTGGAATGTAAGATTCTAGGACCTAAAATGGTTGAAGAAATGGTGGAGAAGGTGAAAACTGTTTACCATCACATCAAGGCATCCCAAATTTGAAAAAAGAAATATGCATATAATCATCAATGATACCTTTAGTTTAAGGATAGAGACATGGTATTCCTATCCATACCTCTATGGAATAGGGTCATGATATTTGTAAATAAAGGAAATCTAATTCCCAGGTACAAAGGTCTCTTTGAGATTCATGATTGTATTGGAGTTGTAGCCAATTGACTAGAACTTCCCCCAACCATGTCCTAATTAAACAATGTATTCCATGTATCCCACTTAAGTAAGTACATATCGGATCACTCACATTTACTAAATCTAGAGGTGGTACAGTTAGAAAAAGATCTCTCTTATGAGGAGTATCCACTGTAGATCTTGGACCGTAGAGATAGAGTTGTACACAACAAGACTACTCCCCTGGTCAAAGTACTATGGTGAAACCATATGTATGTAGAGGCAACATGGGAACCAGAAGAGGCAATAAAGGAGAATTATCCTTTCTTTTTTCACCATAGTTTTTAAAATGAAATTTCAAGGGTGAAATTTTATAAGGGGGGGAAATGTAACAACTGATAATTATGTCAATGAAATTTACCTTCTTATAATTATTCCATATAGTATAAATGGCATAAAATCACATAGAGGAAACAATATAAACTTTATAAATTGATAAATATTATCATAATATGTATTTCAAGAAGTTAAGGGACATATACCAAAGGAATAGTAACATGACTTTTGAAATAGTAATTTAACTAATAGGAATAGTAATATGGACAATAGAATAGTAACCTCGCCGATGAAATTATAAATAAAATTTAGGTATATTGTGAACAAAAAAAAGATATATTTAATTCATGGTTAAGAAAATAAACATTTTAGAAATGATAAATTAAGTGTTGGTATTTTTGTAAGTTAAAAAGATTTAATTACAATTTTATAATTAATATAATCATATAAAAGAAAATTTAATTTCATAAAATTTATTCATAAATTATTATTTTGTTTTATTATTATTATAAGATAATTTTAGTATTCCTTCAGTAATTTTTCAAAGTTTTATAAAAAATTATAATTTTAAAATCGGTATTTTTCTAATAAATGATTATTTTAATTAAAAATTAAATTTATCATATTTAGAAAATTATTTTCATAAAATGGAGTTCATTTTTGAATACTACATATTTAAAATGTTTAGGGTTAATTTTGTTTATTTTTCTAAAGTAATTTATTTTTTTGGTGAACAATAAAATACGGTAATTTGTGGTATATATACACTATAAGTTAAATAAACTATTACTTGAGTCATTGATGTTGGAATCATGATAATCTGAAAATATCCGTCATTATTTTAATTAATTTAGTGATAATTCTCAAACTATTCACAGCCTTGAGGGAAAATAATAAACTAATGAATAAAATAATGAGAAAACACCCCTCTCCTCCACTAAAAATACCACCCCGCACCACCTCTTCTCATAAAACCTATTAATAATTTAATCATTTAAAATTTTTACCAAATAATCTTTCCAAGTATCTTCCCCAAGTCCATGTGGTTCTGGTCTCAATGAAAGACCAAAACCAATTTCTCTAAGGAGGTTCCTGAGGAGAATAATTCAAGAGATAAAATCCTCTTTCGCTTTCTTTATTTTCTTTACGTGTTCTTTTATTTTATTATAATCTATTACAATCTTATATAAAAACATGAATTATAACTATAGTATCTTATATATACTTTAATGTTGATATTTTAATGTAAAATACACCACCAAGTCTCTTCTCCTCTTCCATTAATTCTAAAAATGAAAATATCATTTGTGAGGTGTTGATTTATCGCCTTCAAGGATGAAAAGGTTTAATTTTACTTTACTTCCTTCAAGGATGGAAATAAAACCATTATAATGGTTGGTATAGATTATTAAATTTATGTTATAACCCTTATATACACAATAATTAATAATGAAACAAAACTAGTTTGTGAGGATCAAAAAACTGCCAAAATTATCTAAATGATTATCACTAACATCTTATCTAATGATTCATCCTCATCCAAAATAAAAAAATAAATTATATAACCATTTTTTATTTTTTATTTTAATTAAAAAAATATAACTTTAATTATATATATCTATTCCCATTTTACATGATCTTTCATACATTTATTCAAGTGAATCAATCATGAAAACCTAGGAAAGAACACTCTTAAATGATAAAATTGTATCTTATAACTCATAAATAAGGTAAATAATGAACTTAATAAAATTATAATAAATAAAATAAATGTATAAAAGGTTCTTAATTTATTAATTAAGGGATTTAATTTTGTTTTCTAGGATATTAAGATCAAATGTAGAACACTTTTGGACATGAGGTAAGGGATTCTTCCCAAACCTCCATTTTTCTTTCAGGTTATGATTTATATATATTTATTGCAAGTTAATTCTTCATTATTCTTATGTAATCCTAAAATATTATATTTTTATCTTTCAATCATATTTTATTTTCCATTTTCTTCTTTATTTTATGAGGAAATAAATCTTTTTTAGTGATCCCTTCCCATTTCCTCCCGATATGCAAGCCCGATTAAAGGGAACTTCTCAAATTATTACTCATTTTCAAGTATTGTACTTAATATATTTCAAGCCAAATTATTTCAATAAAATCACTCATATTATCATGAAATACAATATTGGTTCATTTATGGTTTTATTCAAACATTTAAGACATTTCTGTTTTAATCACTCTTAAATGATTTCCCATAAACTGCACTAAATTAGTTCATTTATAAAGCTTCTTAAACACTATTATTAAATTTATTCACGTACTTTGGTCATAATTTATCATTATATATGAATTTTTTCCATTATGGTCTAAATCCATTTTCAATTCACTCTTTTATGATATGCCCTTTGGTTATGCCTTACAACTCTTTATGTTTATGATACCCAATTATTTTCTTGGGTAACCCTTACATTTATACCTTGTGTTTGATTATTATTGTGGCACACATATGTATGAAAATGTTATGATGGTTTCACCCATATAGTTCTCCAATTAATTGGGTAATATTTAATCTCATGATACATCATGTTATGATAGGGAGTGAACCCAATTCCTTTATGGGACTTTGTCCGCCTTGTGCAATGGTCATGGCAGTTAGCCTTGACTCAAGCTTATGTAATGTTGTGTGTTGTCACAAAATTTATACTACTCCATGATTACATGTACCCATTATCTACATTTTATTATTCCTTATGTTTATTCATGATTGATGACATTTTATGTCATCGTGTTATGCCTTCTAACCCATTTATTTGTTTTATTCTTATGTTTATACCCTTATTGGGTTTTTTAACTCATCCATTTGTTCATGTATTCCCCAGGTTATCTTATGAAGATATGGGATCTCAATGAAAGATAATATCTTTTTATGGATTATTAAAATAAATATTTTTTATTCTAATTCCATGTTTTCATCTTTATGTATTTAATCATCCAAAGACACTAGACTTTAAGATCCTTGGATTGTAATGTGATGGTTAATTATGCTTAAAATCATGTAATAATATGTGTAAAAGGATAGGGTCTCTATATTGTAAGTATGAACATTAATCCATTATATAGTTATAATAAATCTAAATTAATTATATAGGAGGTTATAGTGATTTAAAAGAAAGGAAAACTAGAGGTAGTGGTTTATTTTACAATCTTGTCAATATTCATGATTGTTTATGTTTATGTCTTTGTTGGGGAATATTTATCTTACATATACATGTTTTCTAAAAATAATAATTTTTTTACCATTATCCTATTAATCTTTAAATTAATTTTTACACATGTTTTAATTTTTACAAAATGTTTTGAAATGAATATTTTTTTAATTTTCCAAATGATTTACTTCATAAATATTTTAATAAAACTTATGCAAGGAATGTTTTTTTAACTTATACAAAAATAATATATTTTCCCATCATCATGACCAAATAATTATTTGAATATTACTTTAAAAAATTTTAAGGTTATTTCCAAATAAATTGTTTCCCTTTATAAATGTGTTTCCTTTTAAAAAGAATTTATTTTGAAATAGAAAGATTATTTTTCTCAAGAATTATTCCAAGTGATCTTTAAAAATCATTTTTCATCTAATATGGAATTATTTTATGTTACTTATGATATATGGGGATATAATTTAAGGATACTATTTTATTCTTTACATAGATGGTTTATTTTTATGATGAAAAGATGAAATGTCTATGAATCCCATTTCTTTTCCATGGGTTATGTTACGATGAAATATTTATGAAACCCATTTCATTTCTATGGGTTATGTTATGATGAAATGTTTATCAAACCCATTTCATTTCATGGGTTATGATATGATGAATTTTTTATGATATTTTTAAATATATATGTCTGATTTTCCTTTTGTGACTGGTGGGACCAATATCTCCTTACAATTCATTAGGTAAATATTGATATCTCATGAGATTAATAGGACTAGAATAGGGAGTGAATTGATTTCAATAAGATATTATATCCACTATTATAGTTTTGTGAGTGAACCTTGAAAACTATTTTGATTTGGGGATTGAACCCATTCCACTATTATAGCCTTAGAAATGATCCTTTACTACTAAAAATGATTTTCTATGCTTATGGGTATGCCACAATTCCATGTTTTGTGCCTATATTATGATATCATAATTCATGTTATTTTATTCCTTTATGATTCATGACTTATAAACTACCAATATTTATTCCATTATTTAATATAATGATCTTTAGTATTTAGGGTGTGGTTTTCAAATGTTATGATCATGTTCCTGTACTCTTATTACTATGTTATGTTTATGCGATAATTGATATCTCTCTTGTTTACCCTTACTAAGCATTTGAGCTCACCATTTTATTATGTTTCATTTCCCCATGTTATGAAAAAAGGGATTGAGTATGATATATTTAATAAAGATTCTTTTTATGAATAAATAAGTTAGATATTAATTGGATATTTTATGAACAAGTTTTTTATGTTTCCAAGTTTCCAAAGACACTAGACTTATATGATTCTGGAAAGGATCAAAATTTTATGTTTTGAATATTTATCTTATAAAAATATAATATCTATATATAAAAATTATGGGTTGTTATGACGCCCCTATCATGGGATGATCTCAACTCCACATAACCTACTACCTCCTTAGATGGATATAAATTCCATATTGCCAAGATGTGTGTCTTTAAACCATAGTCAACTAACTTACAAGAGAATAACGGAGAACCTATTATATATAAAGATATTCTCATTGATTTATAGTAAAAATTAATCACTCTCATTTCTTGGGTAGCTACCACCAAATTTAAATTTTTTATTAAGATTAGGCCTTTTTTAGGGAAAATGGCAACCACGGTTCAAAGCCATACACCACTACGTGCTAAAAGAGCTCACAAAATCTATATTAAATTTAAAAAAGAGTCTCAAACTAGTCAATAATTCTCCTTAAGGAGTGATTTGACCTCACATACTCTCAACAACTATGAAATACAAAAACAAATTTGTATATAACATTGACCTACTTCCTTTAGAAATTAGCTTTTCATAGATATAAAACACATGGGTATGGAGCACATGGGCGGATATAAATAGTGTATTTGGTGTGAAATATGTTACCCATAAAAGATATTATGATGACCACGTAGTTTTACTTTTGATATTGAATTAATGTGTTCCTTTTTTGTGTTTTCCCCATTTAATATATTTATACATGTCCAAATTGAATCATTAAATGAAATATCATATTTCAAGTTACCTAGATAGGTTTTTGGTAATCATAGGTCATCTCAAGTTATCACAAACCACTAGTTGATTCTCCAAACATATTTCTCGTCTAAGATGAATATTGTGGCCCCATAGTATCACTATAAATTGTCACCAACCAATTACCTTTGGTACCAATTGGTGAATTCCCTCATATGGGAGTATCGACTCAATGAATTCATTCGGATTATAGAAGTGGCTAATGAAATCCTATTGGAGAAGAATCTATAATGTTTAGCTGATAAATTATGGTTCATTGAGAAGCATGTGGAACCTATTCCTGTATATAAATATCTTATAAGTATATCCTCAAATCACAGTAATAATTACCTCCCATACCTTAGGGAGTTCAATGAGGATATCAACCACATACTCACTTATTTTAAGGAGAATCCTAACAGGGATCTCACAAGTTTCCTTCATCACTAGCACTTCATAGTCCCAACCCCTCAAGAATATACTGAGGTGATCGCCCTAGAGATCTTGGACCCAGTTTTCTAAACCAAGACACCTAGTAGGAGGTTCCACTTAGGTAAAATGGATATTGAATCACAAGATCATGTGTATATCCCTATTCCCACTCAAAACCATGAATCCCATCAGCATATTCCAATAGAAACTAAAGAGATACCTAGAAGGGATCCCACTCCTAAAGGTTTTATCCACACTGTATGGCCACAATTATGATTGAGGTTTCAACCCCAATCACCTAGATGATTGTTTCCAAAAGTGGCCTCACCATGAAAAATTTATAATATAGGATCAGTTTTATTCCCATTTCAACACTAATATCCTTGAGGCTCTTTATCATAATTTGATATAGGCCTAATGATTTTCTATCTATATATTAATAGGATAAAGAAACTATGGTCATAGATATACCACTCATGATCTTGAGGTAATCCCTGGATCATTTGGTGTGAAGGTCCTCCCCGCTACAACAGTTTCAATAACTCTATAATTCCTTTCCAGATCCTCCCTGAAATTATGTATTCAATAACTTTTGTGATCCTCCATTGAGGATTTACTATAAAATTCCTCTTTGTATCACTATAATAAACAAGACTAAAGGTCCTCACCATAGCGTCTGTTATAAAAATTCTCCACACAGTGTCATAACCAACAACATAAGGCATCCTCCCTAGATTCCCAGTTACAAAGTTCCTCCCCAAAATACCAAATATATCACCAGTGAAGGTATTACACATGGTAACATTAAAAAAATTATCATCCATGTAGCTTCTCACCATGGTCAAATGAAACTTATCTCTATAATTCTTCACTATCTCACCTATAGGAGAGGTCCTCCCCACAAAAATATAAAGGTTGATCATGAAGGTTCTCTTCATGATTCCAGTTTTTGCGTTACTACTTATATCCTAAAGATAAAATGGAAATACTTCTTCCCCTTAATAACTCATCAGTAATAAGTAACCACATATTTCTTCCACATGGAAACCAAGATATGATCTTTGGAGGTCCTCCCAAGGGTATGTGTTTTAGATGTTATTTCCATGAAAAAGGAAAAAAGTATATGTTATGGTCCTCCCCATGAAGAAAATCAACAAATTTGTAACTATGGAGGCCCTCCCCATTGAAATCAATATAATAACTATCAAGTTCCTCCCTAAATCATGTATTGTATATTTTTATATAAAATAAAAGAAAACAGATAATGTAAAGGTTCTCCCCATGATGTAAACCAACAAATTGGTAACCATAGAGACCATCCCTATGGAAAAGAACTTATTACCTTGAAGGCCCTCCCCAAATTATGTATTGTAGAGTTACTCCCTATGATAGAGCATTAGTCCAGAATGGAGTTCCTCCTCATGATGGGGATTTAGGAATCAACTATGGAGGTCCTAATCATGGTTCTTATTGTGAAGGCCCTAAATAATAGTGTATCTTCTCAGAATGAAGGTCCTCCCCATGTCAAAAGTACTCATATGTTTCCCACATTACTAGAGATAGTTGAGAAATCAAGTTCAACTACACCAAGTTACTCATCTTCAATCAAAAATGTATTATCTTGGTAAAAATGAGGTTCAACGTAATGATTATGATATGTGCCTCCCTCGGACCATGTACCCTTTAATTCAATTGAGAAATTTTTGAATGACGCGAACCCTCTTTATAAATTAGTATAGAAATAACCTTCATGGTCAGATCTAGTCAAATAACCCCTCATAAAGGATGAATATAACTCCATGGTCATGTGGAATGAGTTGGTCAAGGAAATAATATTGGTCATGTTCTTTCCCATGACCACTCCCTGGTATGAAATTCTAGAGGCATTAAAAGAGGAATCCATACCCCAATTTCATTGAAAATTGTGGGAGACTCTCTGACATCTAAAAACTAAATACCTATCTTAAAGGGACTATGTTGACCATATCAAGATAAAGAATGATCTTTGAATCCATGTTGACCTAGATTCCTTTTGTGGACCCAATCCTTAATTCAAATAAATAAGATGAGTTTCTCCAACATGAATTCCATATAAGTATGATGGCACTCTTCCATAAAGTCATTAACACCCCACCCAACGTATATATCATAGTGTGGGGTGAATAGAGAGCTCTAAATTTCACTCCACTCATTGGGAAATAACTTTTTTAGAGGAAAGAAGCTTTTAATTCCATCTCTTTGGGAAAAATATCAATCCCTAGGTATGTATATTCTAGTTGGCCCTTCCAATGAAGTCCCACTTTTTTAAATCCCAAAATTAGAATATTTGGTGGGAGTAATAAATTGAAAGTCTCTTGCACCAAGCTACCAAAAGGTCAATCAGGCCTACCATTTATGAAAAAAAACCTGAAATCATTTATAAACCCTTGAAAACAAATATTTTTCAACCAAAAAAGGTTATGCATAAAATTAATGCTAATATAAAATTCCAATAGGCTAATAAGGTATTAATATCATTCCCATAGGTAGTATAGAATCAGTCCCAGTCCATAGGGATGGAGATATTTTTTCCAACACTACCACCCCTAGAATAATAAAATCTACATTGAAATAATTCTATGATGGTGGAAGATCAAAATTATCCCTATGACATAGTACTAGCGGAATTATTACCTCTCCCTCCTCTAAGGAATTAAATATTTTCCAGACTAAGAGAAGATTCATAAGTAGTGCCTCCACAGTTTATTCTAATTTGTGATTCATTTACCACATCAGGATCCCATTCTATGAAATTAATTGGATAATCCCTTGGGATAACATTCAATAAATTGGTTTTGGGGGATTATCGAGGACAAAGAAAAAAACCAGCATGAGCTATAATTAAAGGAAGAATACTAAAAAACTAGATATTATGGAGTATTATGAAATATTCCTTGATTGATATTCATAGGAAGATGATCCCCCTAACAACTATAATATAGATGAGGATTTGATTATCACTACATGGTTTTCATTAGTGGATGTTGTTGACATTAGCCCTATAGTCAACACAGAGCATGAAACAATAATAGAATAATGTGATGAGGTTATACATATTGAAACCATGGTATACATCAGAATTCATGAATAATGATTTCATACCCAATATTATAGGTAGAATCATGACTTGGTAATTCCTCTAAACATTCATATATCGCCTATATGGTGATATTTGGATAAGTATTAATGGAAATTTATGGATATATCCATAACCCACACATCGCTTTAAGAATATAAGCTTATTACACTTATGATAATGTCTCTCAATATAAGGTAGAGTTACAAAATTGGAGGAAAATCAATTCCAAATTAAATAGAGGAAACATTTATTTTGAGCGCAACACCTAATCCAAGGTCAACCTCTACCCTTCAGTTAATCCCCGTCAATAAGAATGATCCTATCAACTAAAAATAGTGGATTTTATTCATCTAGATGACATGGGTACCAGATAACTAATATATTTAACCCTAATAGTTAGGGATTTATAGGAGTTCCCTCCCCTTAGGGTAGCAACCACTACCATTTCAAGTGAGCTACTCTAGTTCAAATAAAGATTAATATAAACAACAGGCCCAAAAGAACCAACCATATTAGATTCTACCAACCACCTCCACTAGATCATTGACCTAGGTAAAAGTGCCACAAAAAATCTTGACTCCATCTAATCCCTTACAACTAGAATGGAATCCATAGAGGGGTGACAAGCACTGGTGAACCCAGAGAGGAAACTATACCCTAATTGGGTGGACTTGAATCCTCCCCCATAAAATTTTGGGAATCCTAGTTTCATGATATTTAATGGAATGGTAGATCTAGAGAAGAACCTCATGCACCTTACATCTCAATATGTCCCCAAAAAGGAATGTTTGAGCTATAGGAGATAGAAAACTTAGGTGTTTCATAAAAACCCTTGAAGGACTAGCATTCATCTGGTATAGTAACTTATCATCCAAATATATCACCTATTAGAAATATATTAGGCAGTAGTTCCTTTACCAATTCATATCTATGCTAAGAAAGATAATGGTCCTCAACCTCTTGATTTGAAAACAACATGAAAAATGATAGAGTTTTAAACATCATTACTAGGTGTAAAGGTTAAACATTTTCAATAAATATGTATCTTACCCAAGATTAATTTTTGGAGATACATATAGAAAATATTTGTGATGAGTTTCAAACACTTATCATTTTATAGAAAACCCTCAATCATTTAAAATATTTTGTATCCGTAATAAAATACCTAGAAGATTCCATTCTATATTCGAAATCCAAATCCCATCTGAAATCATCATCATAAGGAAATAAGACTGGTAGATCATAAAATATGACTATCATGAAAAAAATCATCATTGACACTAGTTCTAATCCATAAGCTGACTTAATATAATGTGTTTCCTCCCCCAAAACAAAAGTGACACAATAGTGACCTTATAGAGAGGGGAAAATGGAGAAAAATAACTAAAACGTAAAATATGGGAATACTATAGTGTATTCCTTCCGAAAGGAGAAATTTTTAGGATTTTTACTCCCTGTATTAGAGAATAACATAGTTAAACTAGTGGAGATCATAAAACCAAATGAATTTGGTCTGAATAACTATCTAGATAACTTCCCCTTCAACTGGATGATAGGGTATAATATCTGATAATGTTTTACATTAAATGATATTATCTAGAATATTATTGACTTAGGTTATGTAAAATTAGGTAAAACTCCATCAAAAGTGACCCATGTATCTACCACTCTACTAGAGGGATAATGGAAGTGGAAAGAAGTTATAAATATAAATGTGTAGAAATTTGAGGATTCGATGAACGGTAAATTTGTTTATGAGGTGTATGAAATACTTTGGGAATAACTATACCATCTAGTTGTGACCCCAATTCCCTCTATGATATTAGAGGTGAAATATTCATCACCAAAAAATTATAAGATTCTATTCAACCAGCACTAGTGAAAAAAGGCATGAGAAGAAGATATGTTATTAGTACCCAACCCCATCAAGACTCTTCTGGATTTCTTATCCCATCACTAGGAGGTCAAGTACCTCCCCACCAAACAGAACCCTCATTTGATGAGGAATCATAAAATGACTTTTTCAATGTCATCCACATGATATACACCTTTCTTGATAATGAGGACTCATATGAACCTAATTTTCCTATCAATAATTGGGGAAGATGTTGTAGAGGGCAGAGAAGATAAAAAAATTATGGACCCCAATATTTTGGCATCATTTCTACTAAATCTATATATGAAACTAAAAAATGAAGAAAGGCGATCCAACAAGATCAACAGGAAAAATAATCTAATAATAAACCCTATAGATCTCGACTGAATACAATTATACTTTAAGACTGACTAGAGGAGTTTCAATTTTCCAATAAACATCAAAATGTGGGAATATCATCTTATCCAAACCCAAATATGTTGAGGGTTTCACCTTATTCTACACAAGGAATAGAGTTTTTCGGATAGTCAACTTTATCCCCTAATCCTAAATAAAATAAATAACCTTGTGGTGGGAAATATAGTTCACTAGTCTAGAAGTATGACATTTAAAAAAATATCTCTATCATCCTATCCAAGATCCCATTTTTCGATTCCATTTATTTTTCAATATATCTTGGGGAATCCCTTATTGAGTATCTTTTAATATATCCAGAGTTCAAAAATAAATTTTAAGTGGACAAGATATATCACATAGAGATCATCTCTATTGAATTCCACATGGTCATTTATTTCATCGAACAAGACTAAGAAGTTACCATACAAGGGAATATCATTCCCTTTTATATATTTGGATATCTCAACAATATTGAAATATGTTTATCCCTAATCAATAATGGTTTGGGATCAAACTCATCCTGATATAAATCCTATGACATCTTGGACATAGTAAGGCTCACTTGTATCCCTTCGACATAAAAATTCATGTAAATGAAAAGAGTGATTAGAAACCACTCAATAAGAATAAATTAAGAGACCAATTTTGGGATCTTCATTATAATCATGAATTCATTTTGGTCCACCAAGATACGGCTTTCAACATCTTACTGAGAATACCATGGATCCATTTTCATGTAACAGTCCCCCATTGTTGAGTGGATCCTTGAACCATTTTATTTTTTGATAATTTTAGAGATATAATTATTTTATTTTCATAAAATATTCTTAATATTTTGTCTTATGTATTGATTAAATTATTATAAATCTTTATTATCTCATAATGTTTTTCTTTATAAAATATATTTTTAATTCATGATTCGATTTCTCATTTCATGTTATTCAAGTATTATATTGTGTTATTAACCTAAATACATCATTTGGGACCTTAAAATATCATTTATATAGGTTTTTTATTGTTCCCGTGTATCCAATTCACGTAGTCAAATCTCCCGCATAGCCAATTTACTGTTCACTATGTAGTTGATTTTCTAGAATGTATTATCATCTATATTTTGACCAGAAAATTGGATAAATAACTCCAAATTGAGACATTATTATTGATTTAGAAAGATAAAAAAATTATATACATATCCTTAGAAAACATAATGTTTTGAACTGATCTCTATAATTTACTAAATTAAGTTATAAGTCATTGTATGTTTTTAGTATGAATTCTACAGCTTACAAAAAGCTGGTTGCTAAATTATTTTGATGACAACTTGCAATATAGAACTTTAATTAAGTTGATTATTAATTTTTATAAAGCTAATGAAATTATAGAAATATAAGTGTAATGGATCTAAAATTCATTTTTCCTTTCAACCGTCTATTTTAAGTATGAAATTTTATAAATCAAGTTTTTTACAAATTCCTAGAATTGACTATATAAAATAAAATATCTGAAATAGCTACATGAATTACCTTATGTGAATCACTTAAAGAGATTTTTCTTTTTGAATGCCCTTACATGAATCATCTATATATATTTTTCTATGTCAATTCTCTTATGTGAAGAAAAATGGCTACATAAAAATCCCCGATGTGAATTTTCCTATGTGGTTCTATGAATTTCTATAGGATATTCTAAAACATGGAAATAGGCTCTGTTTTATGAAATATTTCACATTTAAATTTAATAAAATTTAATTATAGATATAATTAGTGTTTTATTTTTTTTTATAATTAATCATTAATTATTTAAAATCCATGTGAACATGTTTTAAACTATTTTAGGATGAATTAAATGAGGTTCACATGGGATTTAGCATGTGTTAGTATTCATTATTAAACTTTGGTAATTGAAATATCCAAATTAAAATTGGATAAAATAAAAATGGTCAATCATGATTATTATTAATGTGTTAATTATTCTAATGATGATTTTTTTTTACTAAATTGTTAATTATTAATGTGTTAATTATTGTTTTGTTAAGTATTCTAACGATTCATGTTATTTACTAATGTGTAAATTATTATAATGAGTTCCATTTTACATGATTTTGTTTTTTTATAGTATATCATGAATGAATTTAATATTTATTGTATTTTATTTATAAATGATTTAAATATAAAATATTTTCTAGAAAATAAGTGTGGAAATTCTGAAATAGTTTTTTGAAATTTCAATTACCTCTCTTGCTTTGGGAAAAAGAAAGATTCAATGGGATTAAAATTTGAAAGTTATTGTGCATAAAGAAACTATATATATTTAGTGTTTAGATAACTGTTAGAGATAATATATGTTTAGGATATTCATTAACTATATAATGGATAAAAACTTTATCAGTCACCTACTTCTCCCAATTGAACTTTAACTATTTTATCTTTTACAGCTAGAGAGTTCACTACTGCCTCGACACTAAAATATTGAAACTATTCATCTGGTTTTGTGGTTATACTTATTTCCCTTAATTTTATATTCATGTAATTTAAAAGCATTATACCAACCATTAAGAGGTAATATTTTGGGTTGTTACACCTATACAAAAGTTAGGCATTGATTTCTTCCTCTAAGTTAAAAAGATGAGTTGTTCGGGTTATGCCTCTAGGTAGAAAAAGGTGGGACTTTTTTTCTTTAATCCTCTAGGGAAAAAATACTTTATAATTAGGTTATGAATCCATGTTGGAAAAAGTAATTTTAGTATTCCACTATATTGGTTATAGTGGGTGTCATCACTCTTAGTTCATGAGAGGGTTGAAGAGTGGACTAGGATGATTTTGATCCGAACCACTTTAAAATTATCCTCTATTAAATTTCTTTTTATTTTACATAATATTTACATTAAATTTCTAATATAAATTTAAATTCAATTTAAAATTCCAATTCTCCCCCTCTTGGAAATTTTTTCATCTTAACTCTGGAACAACAATTGGTATCAGAGATAGTCCCCAAGCTCGATATATATATTATTTATTTATGAGAACCATTTCCTGACTTAACCATCAAGCGTAAAATATGTATTAATATGGAAATAAAAACTCAAATGATGGATGGATACCTCAAAAACCACCTCATTTTTATGGTACTGATTATGGTTATTTTAAATATTGAATGGAAGATTTATTGAAGAAACATAGCATTGATCATTTGAAAATTTTCGTAAATCCATAAATGTTGCCCAAAGGTGAACATGAATTGTTGGATGGTAATGATACGGTAAAATATGTGTTAAATTACAAGGTTATGGATATATTATATTATGTAATAAATAGTAATGTATATTATCATGTTTCGGCATGTAAAACAACTCATGACATCTAGAAAATTATTCAAGTTACACATCTTGGTTTAGATAAGCTTATTAAAACAAATTTAGGATTGTTAAGATTGAATATAAAGAATTTAAAATGGGTGAATATGAAATTTTTAATCAAATTTTTCATAGATTCACTAGTATTTTAAATGGTATGAGTTATTTGGGGAAAACTCTAGAAAATTGTGCTCTTGTTAAAATATTACATAGATCACTTCCAAATATGTGGAATACTAAAAATATTGTTATATATGAAAGTAATAGCTTCAAGGAATACACTCTTGATGAGATAATTGGATCACTATTAAAATTTGAGTTGGATAACAAAAAAATTTAAGAATAAAATTCAAAAAGGAAGGGAATTACTTTTTATTAAAATGTTTCTACTTACTCTTCCAATTCTGAGTTATAGAGTAGTGGTAGGAATGATACACTTTGTTAAAAAATGTGGATATAGAAAGAAGAAAGGTTTCTCAATGAGATCCCAAAAAGACTATCATAAGGATGATTATAATGAGAATAATAATGGTAATTTCATTTCTAATGATACTGAATATGTAATTTGTTATGAGTTTAGGATATCGGGGAACATCAAGCCTAATTTCCCAATATTAAAGAAGCACAAAAATAAAAAAAAGTATTAAAAATATAAAATATGTAAATTTCATACAGATGGAGTTGTAATAAGAATTAAATTATAAATAAATATTCTGGTTCTAAAAAGGATTTGGAAAAACAATGCTTAATAGCTTATTTAAATCAAGTGACTCTACTTATTATTCATCTTCTAAATATGATTTTGAAATAAACCACGATTGATTAATTTATTAAATAAGTTTATATGGTTGAAAATAAAGTTATAAAACAAACATAATATACAGTATAAGTATGTTCTTAATAAGAGTGAAAACCAAAAGAAAAAAATCCATGATGATAAAAATTCTACTCATTCGGATTTAGAAATTGCACAAGAAAATATGAAAAATTCTCTTTCTGAAAATGAAAAACTAAAGAGAGAGGGTGATTTCATGTCTAAGTTTCTTGAAGATAAAATAAGTAATATTGACTATGTTCTTAAGTAAAATGAACATCTCAAAAATTAATTTTAAAGTTTAAAGTTAAATCTATCCATTTTTGTTATAGGTGGATAAGAAAATTGATAAAATGATGGGTTTCAATAAAATGAAAAAAAAGAGAGATAGAATCAATCTTGTTTATGATAATAATTTACCTAAAATGTATAATACCTTATTTGTTAAGATCATTAATGGAAGTACATCCACTACTACTTATTTTATATTTCATATGTAAGGTCATTATGAAAATGAGTGTTCCTTGAGATTTACACAATATCTTAGATATAATAAGGATTTAATTTATAAATATTTACATTCTATATTACCTATAAATAAATGTTTGAAATATGTTTGGATTCCAAAAAAATATCTCTGAATCCCATTAGCCCTGAATTATTTTGTGTACTAAAATTTTTTTAAATTTGTTTTTGTATGAAATGTATCTCAAGAGAATAAAAAAGGATGATTGGTAAGTTGATAGTGGATGCTCAAGACATATAACTGGTGAAGTATAAAATTTTCTAACATTCAATCAATGTGATTGAGGTAATTTTACCTTTTGTGATAATACTAAAGGAAATGTAAAAGGTTTTGTTCTGGTTGGAATTTCAAATTCTATGATTATTTATAAGGTTTTATATATTGAAGGGTTAAATAATATTTTAATAATAATTTAAAATTTATATTGGGATATAATTTTTATTAAATAATAAATGATAAATGCATTTTTTTCAAGGATAAATCAGTTTTTTATGAAAATAAAAAATACAACATTTATTCAATTAATTTTTAAGAATTAATGGATCAAAAATTCAAATGTTTGAATGTTTTTCAATATAATAACATTTTTTGTCATATAAGGTTGGAACATAAAAAATTTTGTTAATGAAAACTTTTTCCAAGGACCAAATTATTCTTTATTTATCAGAACATAAAGTGGACATATCCTCTGTTTGTGACTCTTTCTTGAATGGTAAACAATATAGAGGTAGTTTTAATTCAATCCAAGATGTAAAAACTGTAATGCCTCTAGATCATATTTATTTGGATTTATTTTTTTCTTACTCTTAAATATGAAACTTAATCTATGTTTATCACTTTTTTTATATTGGTTCAAAATGAGAAAATAAAAATAATTCAATCAATTATAAGTGATCATGGTGGTGAATTATAAAATCTATACTTTATCTAGTTTTTTAAATATAATGGGTATTTTAACTATTTCTTAGCCCCTAGGACACCACAATAAAATGATGTAGTAGAAAGGAAAAAATATAAAAATTAAAGAAATGGTTAAGAATTATTTGCCAATATATTTCTAGGAATAAGATAGGAATGCTTGTTGTTATGTTACAAATAGAATTATTTTAATACCCTAATTAAAAAATGACACCTTATGAGATTTATAAGGGAAGAAAACCCAAAATTGGATATTTTAGAGTTTTTGGGTGTAAATATTTTATTCTTAATACTAAGGATTATTTAGATAAATTTGATGAAAAATAAAATGAAGGCATTTTATTCAGATATTTGAACAATTATAAGGAATATAGAGTATACAATAATATAACCATGGTTGTTTAATAATTAATTCATGTTAAGTTTCACGAAAAGTTTTGAATAAAATAGTTGATGATATTGATCAACTAGAGGAATAATTTAGGAATTTTAATTTTTAATAATAAGTTCCTAAATATAAAGGTACACACATTGAGGGGGATAATATTTCTTCTCATTCTAAACATATTCATGAAAAATATATGAATACTCATAGATATCATCCTGTAGATAATGTGATTCATAGTTTTCAATGAAATATTTAAAGTAGAAAATATGTTAGGAATATTTTTTCTTATCATGATTTTATTTGTGATTGTGTACCTAAAAATATTGATGAGTCTTTAGATGATTCTAATTGGATAATTTCTATACAATATGAATTAAATCAACTTACAAGGAATAGTGTGTGGGCTTTAGTTGTTCTACTAAATAATATGAATATTATTAGAACAAAATGAATCTTTTGAAATAAATTTGATGAATATGAAAATGTAGTAAAAAATAAATCTA
This sequence comes from Viscum album, assembly GCA_963277665.1. Classification (NCBI taxonomy): domain Eukaryota; kingdom Viridiplantae; phylum Streptophyta; class Magnoliopsida; order Santalales; family Viscaceae; genus Viscum; species Viscum album. The sequence continues at coordinate 1,490,071,666 of OY728129.1, forward strand.
GATTAGTTTCATAAGGATACTCACAAAATGAGGGTATTGATTTTGAGGAATCCTTTACACATATTTTTAGGTTAGAAGAAATTAGGATATTATTGTCTTATAATGATTTTCATAGTATTAAATTATTTCAAATTTATATCAAAACATCTTTTATAAATAATAATATTTATGAAGAAGTGTATATTAGATAAACCCCTAGTTTTGAAAATGAAAAACATCAAGATCATATTTTTAAACTGTATAAGGATTTATTTGGTTCAAAACAAGCACCCAGAGCTTCGTTTAAAATGGTAACTAGTTTTCTTTTGAAAAATAGATTTTAGAAGGGAAATGTTGGTCCTAGTTTTTTTGTTAAGAAAATGTTTAATTATATTTTTATTGTAAAAAAATTTATTTATGATATTATATTTTTATCTTAAAATGAAAATATTTTTATAGAATTTTTAGATTTGATGTCTTCTAGATTTGATATGAGTATGATGGGAGAATTAAAATTCTTAGTTAGTTTGAAATTTTTTAAAATAATTAATAGTATTTATCTAAAATAATCCATGTATACTAAGGAATTATTTAATATATTTAATTTATATTCTTGTACAAGTAAAAATACTCCCCTGAGTACTACATGAAAATTATATTTTGATAAATTTTTAAAATTATTTGATATTAAAACCTACAGAGGATTGATTGGAATTTTATTATATTTAACTCCTTTTAGTCCTAATTTAATTTTTTCATTTTTCCTTTGTTCTATATATCACATTTATCCTAAACAATGTATTATTAAATTTGATTAAATTATTATTAGATACATTAGAGTTTATTTAAATCTTTGTTTATTTTACCCTACAAAAACAAACTTTGATTGGATATTCTATTATGATTCAGATTTTTTTAGATATAGGATATATGGTAAAAATCACATTACCTATTTTCCATTTACTTGGTAAATATTTAGTTTCATGGGTATCAAAGAAACAAAAAAAAATTTCTCTTTCAATCGTTAAATTTGAATATATACTTGTTTTATCATGTTGTGCTTAGTCTCTATGTATTGAGAAAACACTTTTTGATTTTGGTTTAATTTTAATAACATTATTATATTTCTTTGATAATAATTCTACGATTACTATTTAAAAAATATCTTACAAAACTCTAGTACTAAACATATTGATGTTAAATTTTATTTTCTTAGAGATCAAGTTAAAAAAGGAAATATAATTATAGAATTTATTTCTATATAAAATCAACTAGATGATATTTTTAATAATTAAATTAATATTAATAAGTTTGATAAAATATTTTTTTTAACTTTGTATGATGAATATTTGAATTTATGTTTATATGGAATGAATTTATGGGGAGTTTTGTGTGTTTATAAGATGAAATTTTCATATTTACTTGAAATTTTTGAAATATAGAATCTGTTTTTATATAAATATTGAATAATTTATCTATATATTTGTGAATTATATTACTATTTTGATAATTTTCTTACATATTATAAGATATTAACATGCTATTTAAACTCTTTTTGTATAAAATGATATTTATGAGGGGTTTCTCATTATTTTTCATAAAAATATTTTAAAATTATGCTCGATGTATCGTGGTTCCTTGCCGCATGATTTGAAAAATGGAAAAATTTATTGTGTCTCTTTGAAATAAGTTTTAAAAAAAGTTTAAGAACATTTTACACACTATTTAAATACATTTTAGCGATATAATTTTTCTTTATACACTATTTATGAATGTTTTGAAGGTTTATCTTTTTTGTAATTTCCAAAAGGGGGATAAGTTTTTAAAATTATACATGGTTTCGTAATTATCAAAAATTGGTTGAATTTTGAGTGGATACTTGGTCCACTTTATTTTTTTATAATTAAAATGATATACTTGATTTATTTCCCTTAAGGATTCATAACAATTTGTCTAATGTATTGATTAAATTATTCATATTCATGATTAGATCATAATGTTTCTTTGCTTAAAATGCCTTTTAAATTCCTATTTTGATTGGTCATTTCATGTTCTTAAAGTATTATATTGAATTTATAGGCTAAATACAACATTTTTTACCTAAAAATATGATTTATATAGGTTTTTAAACTATTACCACATAGCCAATTCATGTATACAAATCTCCCTTCAGGACAATTTATTATTCTACATGTATCTGATTTTTCAAAATTAGTTACCTTCAATATTTAGACGATAAAATGGGATCAAGAAATACAAATTGAGTGATTATTATTGATCTATAAGTAAAAAAAATTATATACATTTCATTGGAAGATATAAATTTCTAAATTGATTTCTATCATGTAGCAGATTAGGTTATTAGTCACTATATGTTTTCAGTCTGAATTATGATGTTTCTCAGAAGTGTTTTTCTAAAATATTTTTAATATAACTTGATATATATAAGTCTGATTAAGTTTATTCTTAATTATTTGGAAATATAATTAAATTATATTAATATAATTCAACTCTATCTAAAAATAATTTTTTTATTTAGAAGTTTTGTTTTAATTATCAAATTTTACAAGTTAAAGTGTTTACAAATTTCTAGAATTAGCTATGTGAGAATAGGTATGTGAAATGGCTATTTGAATTAAATTACTTGAATGGATTATAAGGATTCTAATATGTGAATAATATATTTATATTCATCTACATCATTTCCCTTATGTTTTAAAAAATGGATACATGAAAATCCTCTGTGTGGATTTATTTATATGGCTCTATGAATTTATACATGATATTCTAAAACCTATAAATATTATCAGTTTTACATAATATTTCAATTTTCAATTTTCTATATGTTTATTATATAAATAATTATTTTTTTATTTGTTGTATAATTAATTATTAATTATTTAGAATTCATGTGAACAAGTTTTAAACTATTTTATGATGAATTAAATGAGATCCACATGGGATATAGTGTATGTTGATATTCATGCTAAAATTTTCAGAATTAAAGTATCCAAATGTAAATCATCAAAAATAAAAATGTTCAATCATGATTATTATTAGGTTTTATTCCAAGGATATTAATGTTTTTTATTTAATAATGTATTAATTTTTCTAATAAGTTACATTGTGTGGGATGATATTTATATAATATCATAGAAGAATTTTATTTTTATTATATTTAATTTATAAATGATTTAAACATGGTATATTATCTTTAAAATAAGCATGTAAAACTTTTAAATAGTTCATTGAAGTTTTAAAATCTGCTCTTGCATTGGGAAAATGAAAAATGAAATATGATTCAAATTTAAAAGTTATTGTGCATAAAGAAATTATGTATATTTAGATTTGATAGAAATAGTAGAGAGAACATATTATTAGGATATTCTTGAACTGTATGTGGGATGAAAACTTTAGATATCACCTACTTCTCTCAACTAAACTTTAACTATTTAATCCATTATTATTGGAGAGTTTAATGTTGTCTCGACACTCAAATACTGAAATTGTTCTTTTAGTTATTTATTTATAATTATTTATATTAATTTTATATTTATGTAATTGTAAAGGTTTATATCATCCATTAAAAGGTAGGATTTTTGGTTTTGAATACCATAAAAAATTCAGGCATTGGGTAGTGTATCCAAGGGAATAATACAAGATGTTTAAGTTGTCTCTCTAGGTAGAAAATGGTAGGAATGTTTCGTTTTAAGACTCTAGGGGAAAAGGATCTATAATTAGGTTATAACTCCATGTTGGAAAAGGACACTATATTATTTTATTATATTGGTTATATTGGATTCCACCACTCTCAATTCATGAGGGGGTGAAGAGTTGACTGGAATAATTCATATCTGAACCACTATAAAAATATCTTGGTTTCATTTTTATTTTATTTTCCACTGAATTTACATTAAAACTATGATATAACTTTAAATACATTTTAAAAGTCCAATTCACCCCCTTATTGTATTTTTTACATCTTAACATCAGACCAACACTGATTATGTCACCAATTCCTAAAATACTTTGTTAATGGGAAAGTAAGGGTATTGTATTGTAATATCTCCCCTTTTGAGATGTGAAAATATCAATATATAGATTCATATAACTATAAAATGGAGGGGAAGAAAAAAATGTTGAATAATGAAATAGATATTACTATCCATAATTCCTTATAAATCACTCATATCAATCCACATAGTGAACTTGGTGAATATTTTATATTTTTCTTCAACTGAATCAAAGCAACAACCATAAATTTAGAAGACAACTAGTTCATAGTGGTTGATGACATGAACCATAAAAAATTTGGTAGACCACTGGGTCATAGTGGTCAAGGGGATGTTTCCATTAAGAAGTATTTGTAGTTAAAGGAGAAACCCATTGTTCAATTTATGTATATCAATCTTTCCCAGAGCACCATTACTCTAGCGTAGATCTGAAAAATATTTATATGAAATATCCAAGGCCCTTAAATTGAGTAATCATTAATCCTAAAAAGAGAGAAATGGTTTTAGGAACATTTATATCTATTCTTAGGGTGTCTACTATATCATATGAACACTAACATTTAGAATAAGGATGAGATTCTGATAGAAGTAACAATGCCCTTGCATCATATCTTGGATCTCTATGTTTTAATTCATCTAATTCTCCCAACAACAGTGAAGAGAATGAAGAAGAAATAAAATATTCTCATTTTTAATTCAATGATGGAATCTTGACAACCATTGATGAAATTAGACAAGTGAATTTGGTTATGTATTAAGATATATAGCCTATATTGATATGTTCCACCATGACTCCTAAAGAACATGACAAAGATATATCTTCCCTTAAATATCATCAAGATATGTTTTCAATGAATCATGTATAAATTCCTAGGTTTGATCCCCCAGAGGATACCCATAATTTGGGGCTATTGAATGACCATTTTAGCTATAAATAGATATTAAGGAGAATGCATCCAACTCATGTTACCAAAGTGAAAGTCGAAGTAGAAATGTTATTCAAAGGTAACTTCATCAAAGAAGCTCAATGCCTGAAGTGGCTCACCAAAAGCATCACCATAAAGAAAAAAGAAATGTAAAATCAGGGTCTAGATTCGTTTTAGGGATCTCAACCATCATTTTTCAAAGGATTATTTCTCATTCCCTATCAAAAAAACTACATATCAATGAAATGTATTGATTACCAGTCCTATCATTTATGGATGGTTTTTAAAGATATAAACATATATAAATTGAACCTAAAGATAATGAGTCCTATCTATATATCACACCCTAAGTGGTATAATATTACAAAATTATTCTATTTTCTTAAATAATTCTTGTGATGCATATAAATGTACCATGTACCACATCTTCAAAATCATTTTTGGCCAAGACCGTGGAATGTTACATAGCCAATTTGGCGATCAAATATCAACACATTTTTTATTATCTTACCAATATTGAGATAGTATTCAATACATTTTGATGACATGGAATGAATATAAATACCCTAAAATGTTATTTTAGGGTGACTTATAGGAAATTCCCCACCTTTTTTAGGTCTGATTGTAAGATGATAGATGGTCTAAAGGGGGTTGAATATACAAAATTAAAATTTATTTTATTAATCGATTAAAGTTTTAATTTAATTTTAAATTTTAATTAATAAATTTATTTTTCATTGGAATCAAAGTAAGAACTAAAGGATGTTTTTTATATTAGTTTAGTTCAAAGTGGACCTCATCTACTCTTATACCACTCTACTAAGTGAGAGATACATTTTTCACTAATGTAATTTTTTACCAAAATTTTATAATTAAAGTATAACCATAAGACACATAACTTTTATATAGGTATTCACAAGAAAATTATAACAATGATCTTAGATACCAAGATTCACAACCTGAATGGTCCTGAATTTAGAATCTATGAGACATAGTCCATAGAGAGAAAATACTTTTTTATCTAAAATCATAAAGATAAAGTGAAGGAATGTGAGAGATGTAAGATGTGTTTTAGAATTAATCAACCAGAATGAAATAGATAAAGAATAATAAAATGAAGGTACTAGTTCTTGATTAATCAACTTTAATGTATCATAAAAGTAGCCGAATAAGTTATAAAAGTTTTCGTTCAATCCTTGAGAGTTCTTATGATACTAGTGAGAAATTTTATTCACCTCTATAATATACATCACTTTATAGTATCAACACCACCACACTCTTTATACTATATCTCTAGAAAATATAAAATATCTTGTTGAAATAATATCACATGAGTAGTATAATACGTGTATAAAGTCTCAAAATTATTTTTCAAACAAATAAAATCAGTATATTTAGGATAGGTTATAGAATTAAAATTTTAATAAAAGGATAAAACTATATTATTAGAAAGAGGGAGAAAGAGATAAATTATCATTGCATAAGAATTCCTCAAATCATGACCAAATTTAAGATAATAGAGAATAATTCAAACCAATTTGAAATCACCCATTAAGTAATTGAAATAGTCTCCATAATAATAGGTCAAAAAATAAATCCCATGAAAATAGAAAATTTGAATTTAAATTATAAAATTTAAAAAAAAATTAATTTAAAAAATGTTAAATATGAAAATAATATCAAAAACTAATAAAAATGAATTAAATATTTTAAAAAAAGTTTGATTGAGTTTAATATCAACTAATATTAATTTAAAAATAATAGAATCAAAGAAATTAACCTAAAACAAAATAAAAACTTTTTATGTTTAAGCTATAATTTTCACTCATGAAGATAAAACACCCTCTGATCTTTATAAACACATATTTAAAACAATATAAAACACATTATATTGGTTCTATATAATTAATATGAATTTATAAATTCATTATAACAATTTATATATTTTAAATAAAAAATAATCAAATCAAAATATGAAATATTATTTAAAATAGAGTAATTTTCCAGATTTTATAATAACCTACATAATTTCACTGAACCTCAAAAGATAAATTATTTTAGGTGTATTTCACGTAGTTATTTTTCTATATATAAGATAATAGACATACGATATTCACATAGCTTAATCGATATAGGATTTTCATATAATAGAATCGACGTAGGTGATTTTCTCACGTATGTGAATTACTCACATATCTAAATTTCACACATATCTAGATTTATGAAATATATAAACATATTGAATTCAAAAATTTCAGAACTAAAAAACAAAAACTAAATGATAGAATGATCTTTGAGTTTAGTTTAGTTATATTTTTCAAATTTCATTGTTCTAAGTATTAGTGTTTTGATTTAATATCATATCTTGCCTCTAATTTTGGAGGTTGTAAAATTGATAGAAAATAACATCAGGTATGTTTCATTTTCGTGGAAAAAATTTAATTTCTTTGACTTTTAGGAATTGATTATCTGTTTCTCTATCTCTTATAGAGGCTGATTATGTATATTGTTCAAGTTATTGTTCTCAAAGTTTATAGATTAATAAAACCTTATGTGATTTTGGTATTTGTCTTGATAAACTTCCTATTTATTATGATAATACATCTACAATTTCTATTTCCAATAATCCTTTACATAATTTTAGAAAAAACATATCAATTTTAGATTTAATTTTATTAGAGATCATATGAATAAGAGAGATGGTTTTTTAGAGTTTATCCCTACTAGAAAATAAATTTGAGATATCTTTATTAAGGCTTTAGAATTTACTATGTATAAAAATATTAAATTTATATTTTTTATGATGGAGTCTTAATAGTTTTATGTTCTAATGTATTTACATACTAAAATTATCATATTTATATAAAATCTATAAAATATAAAATATGTTTTTTCAAATTAATTTTACTTAATTTATTTGATTATTTCTTTACTATATAATTATTTTAAAACCTCTCATACATCCTACATGATGTTAACTTGCTGTTTAAACCACCAGGTTTCATAAAATATTTTTTTTGAAATGATTTCTTATTATTTTCTCAGGCATTTTTTAAAAATTCTTTTCACTTTATTTAATTATAATTTATAATAATGGATAAAATTTTAGTGGCTCTTTGATACTTGTTTAAAAAATCATTTTTAAGAAAATATTTATACAAAATTTATAGTTGTATTTATTTCATTACCTAATAACATACAATCCATTATTTATTTATTTATTTGATACCCTATATTTTTTATAATTTGAAAAGGGGGAGATGTTTTTGAAATTATACATGGTTTTTTAATTTTCAAAAAGTGGGAGAATATTTAATGGATCCTTGAACAAATTTATGTTTTTATAATTATAAAGATTTATTTTTTAAAAAAATTCTTAATACTTTGAATTTTTTATTGATTATAGTGTGGTTAAATTTGATTATATCATAATATTTCATTTCCCAAAATATCTTTATATTTCATGTTTTGATTTTTCATAACATGTTATACATGTTTTATATTGTGTTCCTAGGTTATATAAGTATATTGGGACCTAAAATATCATTTAGATATGTTTTTTACTCCTCCCATATAGACTTTTATTAAATTCCATAAAATCATTTTCAAATTCACATAGTCAATTTTTGATCCATGTAGTTGTTTTACCCTATTCAATTTCCTTTTGTATTTTGACCACAACATTAGATACATAACTCTAAATTGAGTGATTATTTTTTTGAAAGATAAAAAAATTATCCATGTTTCATTAGAATACATCAAATTTGGAATCGATCTTTATCATGTTTGAAATTATGTTATAAGTCACTTGAGGTTTTTAGTCAGATTTTTGTAGTTTCTTGAACAATTTTTCAACTATTTTTTCAGGATAACTTATGCTATTGAGGGCTAATTAAGTATATTATTGATTATCTAGAAAAAACCCATAGTTAATAGTTCCTTTAACATATCTAATTATTCTTTAAAAACTATAATATGACTCTCTTTAATTATCATGGAAATAAAAAAATAACATAAGGATTTTTTATAGTAGTTCGGTCCAAAGTGGACCTAGTCTAATCTTATGCCTCTTTACTTAGTGTGAGATATGTTTTTCATTAATATAATTTTTAAAGAGGAATAATAACCAAATTTTAACCTAATTTTATAATGGATTTATAAAAAAATACACCTAACTTTTGTTTAAGGAATCACAACCCAATTAAAACCCTTAATTTAGATGTCAGGAGTCACAACCTGAACAATCTTGACATTAGAATCCAGAAGTCATAGGCTGAAGAAAGATAATTCTTTTTATGTAAAATTATAAAGAGAAAGTTAAGTCACATGAGAATTGGCTACATAAAATCGAATACGTGAAAGTTCTACATGAATTCCCTTATGTGAATTGCTTTTGTGGATTTATCTACATGAATCTCATTAAATAAATCAAAAATAGATTTTTCTATGTTGAGTCTCTTATGTGGATATAAATGGCTATGTGAAAATCCTCAATGTGTATTTTCTTACATGGTTCTATGAATTTCAACAAGATATTATAAAACTTAGAAATGTTCTTTGTTTTACATAATATTTCACATTTTATGTTTCTACAAGTTTATTATAGATATAATTAGTGTTTTATTTTTTCTATAATTAATCGTTAATTATTTAGAATCCATGATAATAGGTTTTAAACTATATTAGGATGAATTAAATGAGATTCACATGGGATTTTGCATGTTTTGATATTCAAACTGAAATTTGGGGAATTGAAATAACTAAATTTAAATTAGATTAAATACATAGGGTCAATCATGATTATTATCATGAATTATTCTAAGGATATTAATGCTTGCTATTTACTACTATATGAATTTTTCTAATGAGTTTCATTGTATAAGTTGTTGAATATTTTATTGGATATCATGAATGGATTTCATATTTATCATTTTTCATTTATAAATGATTTACACATGGAATATTATATAGAAAAAAAGTTTGTAAAACTTTGACATAGTTTGTTGGAGTTTTAGGTACCTCTCTTATTTCAAAAAAATGAAAGATCCAATAGGATTCAAATTTGAAAGTTGGCGTGCATAAAGAAACTCTATATATTTAAATTTGATAAAACCATTATAACGAATAAGGGTTAAGGATATTCTTGAACTATACAAGAGCTTAAAACATTAGTGATCAAATACTTTTCTTAGTTGAATGTTTATTATTTTATCATTTTTGGTGGAGATTTCAATGTTGCCTTGATACTAAAACAATAAAAATGTTAATCTAGTTTTGTGGTTCTACTTATTTGAATTAATTTTTTATGTGCATAATTTTAAAGGGTTATAACATCCATTAAAATGTCGAATTGTGGGTTGTGACTCCCATAAAAGATTTAGGCATTGGGTTGTGCATCCAATGGGAAAATTCAGGTTGTTTGAGTTGTGTCTCTAGGTAGAAAAAGGTAGGACTCTTTGGGTTTAAGCCTCTATGGTAAAAAGGCTCTGTAATTAGGTTGGGACTCTAGGTGGGAAAATCATTATAAGATTCATTTATATTAGTTATAGTGGGTGACATCACTCTAAATTCATGATAGGGTTAAGAGTGGACTTGGATCATTTAGATCTGAACCACTACAAAAATATCCTTTTATTTCCCTCTGTAATTACATTAAAAATCATATATAACTTTAAATTCATTTTAAAATTCTAGTTCACCCCCTATTTTCTATTTTCTCATCTTAAATCTATACCAAAAATTGGTATCATATGTAGACCATATATTATTTATTTGTGCTAAACATTTCATTACTTAACTATCAAGGGGAAAATATCAGTTTAAGATAGAAGGAACAACATTGAATGATATATGGATACCTCAAAAACCACCCCATTTTGATGGTACTAATTATAGATATTGAAAATCATGGATGGAATCTTTCTTGATTAAACTTAGCATTAATCATTAGATAATTTTGGAAAATCCATACAAGCTTCCCAAATATAAACCTGAATTGTTAACAGGAAATGATGAAGAAAAATATGTGCTAAATTAAAAGGTGATGGATGTATTATATTTTTTAATAAATAGGAAAGTGTATAGTTATGTTTTAGTATGTAAAAATGATCATGAAATCTGAAAAATTCTGCAAGTTACACATCTTGGTTCAAATAAGTTTGTTAAAACAAAGTTAGGTAATTTAAGAGTTGCATATAAATAATTTAAAATTGGTGAAGATAAATTATTTAATAAAATGTTTCATATATTCACTAGTATTGTAAATGGTATGATGTCTTTGGGATACACTCTTGAAAATGTTGTTCTTATTGAAAGAGTATTTTGAGCACTTCCTAAGACCTGGCATGATAAAAAGGTAGTTATAGATGAAAGTAAAATTTTCAAGTAATACACCCTTAATGAGCTTATTTGATCATTATTACACTATAAGTTAGAAATTAAAATATTGCTGAAGAATACAATTCAAAAAGTAATGGAATTTTTTTAAGTCAAATTTTTCTAATTACTCTTTTAATTTTGAGTTACATAGTAGTGACAGGAATGATATAGCCTTTTTTAAATAAAATAGATATAAAAAGAAGAAATGTTACTTAATGAGTTCCAGAAAATAATATATTAAGGATGTTTATAAGGTCAAAAAGAAAGGTAATTTCATTTCTAATGATTCTCAATATGTAATTTTTTATGAGTACAGAAATAGGGCACATATCAAGCCTGTTTTTATAAGATTAAATAAGGAAAAAAATAAAAAAAATTACAATATATAAAAGAAGGAAATGGAAGTCAGATAGAGTTTTAATTAGGATTCAAGTATTGAAAATTTATTTGGCTCTAAAAAAGGATGTGGAAAAAATTCACTTAATATCTTATTCAAATCAAGTAAGTGGCAACTTATTATTCATCTTCTGAATCTGATTCGAAAAAAACAGATTGTTGTGGAATTTCTTAAAGAAGTTGATAGAGTTGAACATAAATTTTAAAAATTCACTAGTTTAAAAAAGAACCTTAAGATAAAATATAATGATGATCCCAAGGATAGTGAAAATATGAATAAATCTATCCATGATGACAAAAAATCTGTTCATTAAAAATTTTAAATTGCATAAGAAAATATAAAAATTATCTTCTTAAAGATGAAAAATTAAAGATATATTTTGATTTCATGTCTAAGTGTCATGAATCTAAAAATAATGAATCTTGATATTGTTTTTAAAGAAAATGAACTGCTCAAAAATAAAGTTGAGAGTTTAAAGTCAAATCTATCCATTTTTGTTCAAGGTTGTTGACTCTTCTTTCCGTCACAGAGTCTAACGACTGAAAAAAAGGAAATACCTTAGTCCAAAGTGATTCATCCTTTGAAGAAACATCAAAAATCGACAAAGGGATGAACAAGAAGAACATTGCCCATAGGTCGCGCAAGTTCCCTCATGGTCGCGCAAGTACACTTGCGCGCCGCCTAGTGGTCGTGCAAGTATACTTGCGCGATGCCTTATGGTCGTGGAAGTGACTTGCGCGACCTAAGTGATAACCGCCCGGTAACCGCCCGGGGTCTTCTCCTGCCTATAAATAGACCTTGTGGGCCCCCCATTCAGGAGGATTTTTTTCCAGAAACTCGGATTGAAGCTCCCGATACCCAAGTCTCTTCTCAAAGCTTCCAGAACACTTCTAAGGTAATTTCTTACCGAGAACGGAAGATCTAAAGAGAGGGAGGAAGGCATAAGTGTTGAAACTCATCAACACTTGCGCGCCTGAGTGGCCAGCCCTTAAGGGAAGTGGTCCCACTTGCGCGCCGCCTTATTTCCTTCGATATAACTTGCGCGTCCCTTTTCTGGAAGAACCTCAAGAGAATTCTAAAGGCTTTAATAAAGAGTCGCTCAAATATTTCAATGTTGATTGACCATCGCACAAGTACACCACATGTCGCGCAAGTATACCTGCGCGGCCAATACTTGCGCGCCCCCGAAATACTTGCGCACCTTCCAAGACTTGCGTGCCCCTTCCTTTTTGGGTGCCTTTATTGCCCATTTCACCCCACTTAAGCCATTATACCTTTCCTTTTCAAGATTCAGTCTTCAAGACACTCTTCAAAGCCATTTATGGCATGATTTCTTGATTTGAATTCCTTATCTAAAAGGAATTCTGTGGAATATCTCTCAAAACCTAGTGATTTAAATATCCTTATGTCACTAAATATGGAGAGTTCATTCATTCAACCTCATCCTTTAAGATGAGAGAATTCTTAACCTGGGTCTCCTTTTCAGGAATAATCCCCAGTCATAAGTCCTCTAATTTGGGCATCCTTTTCAGGAGTAAGCCCCAAACCTTAATCCTTAACCTGGGTCTCCTTTTCAGGAATAAGTCCCAGTCATAATTTTGGGCTTCCTTCTCAGGAGTAAGCCCCAAGTCCCCTAACCTGGGTCTCCTTTTCAGGAATAAGTCCAAGTCCTAATCTTGGGCTTCCTTTTTCAGGAATAAGCCCAAAGTCCCTTAAATTCTCTTTAACCAGTCCTAGTTTACTTTTGATCTGGGATTCCTTCTCAGGAGTAAAACCCAGTTATCAATCCTATCCTAATTTGGGTTTCCTTTTCAGGAATAAGTCCCAAGTTAGAGTATTCAAATCTCCATGAAGCACATATACCTTTATAGACCATGTTCCTGGATTTTCTCCCTAAAGTAAATCCTAACCTTCATTTATCTGGGCAGTCATATATACATAAGCCCCAAACCATTTCTTATGATTGCATCTTTTATGGCACAATTGTCTAATTTTTACCAATACCTCTTGTTTCTCACACCGAGCATGACTCACGTGAGCTTATAGTGTAAAAGTAGTTGTGACATCCTGCTTTGAGCCATCAATCATAAACATCATACCCTTATTCGAACTACGTGGGTTCTGATTCCTTTTCCAAAACAAAGGATACGTAGGTAGCCCATCTATGGGTTCGATCCCGACTCTGAAATAATTCATGTCCTTCTGAATGACAATAAACTTCAAGTGCCCCATTGAGTGGCTTTAAAACCAGCCTGGTCATCATAATGACCAAGAGACTTTTATATGAATGTTTTGAAGGTTACCATTGACCAAGAATCTCTAAATAGATATAGATGATTCTCTATTGATGAAGAACCTCGAATACATATAAAAGATTCTCTACATTTCTTACATATTTAATCATTGATTGTCAAAACTGAAGGAAAAGATCATTTTTATACTTGGTAATGTAATAAGGATTCACGAACATAACTTAAATCTATAAAGAGAGTCCCGGAATATACAATAATTCCCCTCAAAAAGGTGTGATGAGTCCGAACTCCCATCCTCTCGACCAATGGAAATTCCTAAGCCTCATCAGTCCATAAGCTAATGATCACCTACCTTTGGAAAGTAGGTCCAAATGGATGTGGAATCATTGGATGTTTCTGGTTCTACGAACAAACCCGTTAGAAACCGATCGGAATGTTTGAATCTCCCATCCAGGAGGTCATCCCTGAATTCTGAGCGAAACAAAAAATGGTGAACCCGACGTGAATCCTTAACCAAGTTAAAATGATGTTTTACCTATTTGTTAATCCCCTATTTAAAACTCAATAAGAGGTCTAACAAAAACAATCATTGACATGTGTGCTCATCCAAAGGATGAAGTGGCTGAATTTTATCTTGATTACATCTGTTATATCAATCAGGCACTCTTTTCCAAGATCTTCTGTATTTCCATAATGGCTGCTCTCAAATTCACATCTGTGAATACTGCTGCTGCAAATACCACTGCTGTTATTCCTACTGGATCGTCATATTCTCTGAGGATGACATCACCTACTCAGTGTCTTCAACGCTGGGTATCAAATGCGCTGCTTAAGGAGTACCGTCAACACGGTACCATCCCAACTCTGGAGGCTACCCGACAGGCCCTCCAAGTGAACAACTCACACAGGTCGTCCGGACAACGACAACCAGTGATCAAGAGGTAGGCGGTGCTGACTACCATCTCCAACCGGTTCGGGTCGTTATCCCCGGAACGCAATTTCCATTCGCTCCCTTACTCTGAGGAAGTGAATGAGCAGGTCCCTCAGGTCCTTAATTAAAAAAAACAGGAGTCCTTCCCGAGGGCTCCCATCAACAATCGCCGCCAGTCTCGTGCGGCAGTGCGCCCTCAACATGATGAGGGTACCGACTCCAGGCATTCAGCTCAGGTTCCTCGAACCCGATTAGGCAAGACGAATCGCCAGAGATGGAATCCGGTTAACAATGGGCAGGTTTTCATCCCTGCCATCTCCGAAAAAGTCCACCAACCTAACTTGGTGGCGAACAACTAACAGGCACACACACCTGTCCATTTTAATTCCGCTGTCCAGCAGACTCGTCTGGCAGCATCAAGCCAATCCCGCCAGGCAATTCCGGCGGAGTACTATAGGCAGGAATATACACCTGCTTATACATCATCAGTTATTCAGCAGGCTCGCCTGACTACATATGATGGATCTCGTCAACCGCATTTGGTGAAGTGTAATCAGCAGGCACATACACCTGCTAGTACTAATCAATCCTACCAACAGTCTCGCTTGGTAGAACACGGAGAAGTCAGTTGGAAAGCTCTGATGACAAACAGGAGGTAGACTCAACTCTCTGCCTCCACACTTGAGTACTGCCAGGATTCACTGACAATAAAAGGAGGACAGGAGCAGGCACATACACCTACTCCAAGCCCAGAATGGACGTATATCCCCGTTCCAGCAGCTGAAGTCACCAAACATATTTTGTCAATGGTGAAAGAGCAGAAGCAAATTCCTACTCATATTCTGGATTCTTGTCAGGATATCATAACAGCTTCAGCATCATCTCAGGGAAAGACACATAAATCTATCCCTAGAAGTGGAGTGACACATCAACGATTCACTCTGGAACAGACTCACACATCTGTTCCAGTCCAAGAGGGTTATGGGGCATACTCCCCCATATCATACGGACAACCAAGTCAGGAACATACACCTGATTTGAGTGGAGATCGTCAGCCTAACCTGACCATCTTTCCTGATCAGGCACATACACCTTCTCAGAGTAACCACTTTCATCAACAAGTGGTTCCCAAAGAGAGTAAGAAGGCATCTAAGAAAAAGATTTGCCCATCACAGTCAGGAGATCAAAGGCCAATCTGTAACAAGGCCTTGCTCGATGCTGGAGTTCTTGAAGCCCTCGGACATTTATCTGTTGGAATTCAAGATTCTACTCCCTCAGTTCCCAATAAAGAGAACATTAATTCCGAAAGTCTTCAACAGACACTTCCTCATGAAGGCTTCCTTCATGAAAATTCGGTCAATCTTGAATTTTCTTCTTCAGATGAGAGCCACAGGAACCCTCTGTGTGGTCAGAAGACCAAGGAGCAAGAGATCTCATCTTTTTCTGTAACCCATTATGGTGGTCCTCCCCCTGATGATGAATTTCTTTGCGAAAGTCCTCTCCGCAGTAGTGATTCACATTGCCTGGAAAATACTCCAGTGGACAATGTAGTGCCGAGAAAGCCCTCTTATCTTGAGGCACTTGCAAATGTGAAACCAGTCATGTCTGATGCTTTATCGCTAGCAAGTGAAATACTTTCTCAATCAGAAGATAGCCCAGGGTGTAGGTCATTCTCTGAACCACCCCTAAGTCATGCATCTTCTAGTTTGATCAATGATCTCTCTACCAATCTTGTTTAATCCGATGAAGCAACAAGGAAACACCAACTCTGGTCAAAACAGGTAGAATAATCTTCATTTAATGATAAAGAGGAAATGCTGAACATGAGGAAAAAACTGGTGAAAAGTGAGGTACCAGTCATGTTTTGGCCTTTGGCTGACTCCCAGTATGACATTCCAAAGATGTTGACGGAAGATGGAGTCCATGATATTCGTCTCAACATATGGAAAATCTTTGTCAATTGAAGAATAATGTATTATCTTATGATGAATATAAAAATCATCTTAAGATAATAGAAGGGCTACAACGTCATATTGATTTGGCATCTCTATCAGTCTCTCGGTATCCGAAGGCTGAAAAGAAACAGAGAACCCTTCAACGTTCATGCCTTGGCGCACTAAGAAAATTGCGTCAGTTAATTTCCAATGCTCCATCTGGTGTTCATATCAGAGGATGGGGTGTTCACGGAGCACTACATTTCACAGTGCTTTCCAGTCAGCAAAGCCCGCCAAAAATGGTCTCATGCAATGTTATTACACATGGCCGGCCACAGTCAATGGGCTTTGTTCATAATCAACAGCTTGCTCAAGAACAGGCTTCAACTAGTTCCTCTCAAAATCAAGCATATAGAGAACAAGTTGTTGAATTTCTCCTACGTCAAGCAGGAGAGAATATTGCACAAGCCTCTCGTATGGAGCAAACACATCATCAAATGACAGAAGTCTCAGAAATCATCCAACAGTGTGTTGAACCAGGTGATAAAAGTGGATACAGGCTAATGCATCCAGCTAATTTCCGAACTAAGATTCGCAAGGTCAAGAGAGATTTTAAGAAGGTCTCAGACATAGCATGCCAAGAGCCACCCCAGCTAGTTAGACTGGGGACTCCTTTAACCCAACCCTCAGAGTCAACAAATGGGATTTGAGGAGTTGAGCGGAAGCAGCAGGAACATCCCCAGTTCTTGAGACTGGGGACTCTTTCAAATCATCAATCCCCTTCTCAAAGAATATCAGTCTTTTATCGATTGGGGAAGAAGCCCCAAGAGGAACAAAGAGCCAAATTATCAGGAGATTCCCTCCAAGTTATAGCTCGTCAAGAAGTTCCTAAAAGATTAAATCAACAAAAGGAAATGTCTCATCAAAGACATGAAAGAAGACAATATCACAGAAATGTTGATAGAAGGGATGCGATGCATTATACATCTATCAATGTCATCAATGCCGTTGTTGCTAATCCACCAGAGGAGAATCACTCAGGGGACTCAGATGAAGAGCGTCCTGCTCAAGAAAATGTATGCGCCGATACAAATGAAGAAGGTGTGCGTACACGAAGTCAAAGGATTACTCAGAACCTAGGTAATCCACTTCCTTCTCTCCAAAAAGTATCCAACAGAGGGAGGGGAAAGAATCAGGTTACATATCCTTCCTCCGGAGAAGGTCAATCGCTCTCATTAGAGCAAAGGTTTGCACAACAAGAGGAAGAAATGAAAGAATTAAGAAGGTTGAATGCAGAACTACTTCAGAGTAGTCTTCTTCTTAAGAATGCTGAATTCCGACAGCCGAAGGAATTTGTTGCAGTTACTGAGATTGATCAAGAATATCCTCCTTTATCAGTACACCCTCAGAGGTCTAATCTCGTGGGTCAAGCTCAACAATGGTTGGCATTTCTACCATCAGTTACATCACCAACCACCACGTCTGTCCAAGCTCCATTCATTGCACCTACCCAAGACCAAATTCAACCTGATGTTTCTCAAAAGTTAATAACTACTATTGAGTCATTAACAGCTCGGTTAGAAACTATGGAAGGGAAACAGGAGCAAGTTCAACCAGAAAAGAAAGTTTACCCTGAATGGGTAGATTCAATTTCTCCTCCATCTAGTTTTGGAAACCCTGTTTTCCCTACTTTCAATGGATCAGGCGACCCTGAACAACATTTGACGCATTACATGTCTTGTTGTGATCCTATGATGGGAACTCCAGAGCAGCAAGAAGCAGTGAAACTCAGATGCTTCGTGCGAACCTTGCAAGGACCAGCTTTTGTCTGGTATACAAGCTTGCAATCCCGGTCAATCATCAGATGGGAGGATCTTCGTCAAAAATTACTTCTTCAGTTTAGCTCAACCTTTCCAAAAACAACAGTTTTCGATCTTACAAACTGCAAGCAAAGGGAGAATGAAAGAGTCTCTGATTTCATTGCTCGCTGGAAGGGATTAACATATTCCCTGAGTTTAGCACTCCATCAGGAAGAGCTTTTGCCAATCTGTGTGGCAAATTTGCGTGATGAATTACGCACGCCATTAATCCCTGTGAAATACACATGAGGGTTTCGAGACCTTACTTCAATCGATCAGCAGATGAAGATTCCCTTATACAGGCTAAGGTTAAATCTCGTGTAATTCCATCAGCTTCAGGAAGGAGAATGGGTAAAGCATAAACTGCTATAGTTATGCTTAAACAAGCGCCTGTACCTATTACTACTTCAAAACCTTCATCTTCTCGAAGGGCTCCACCTCCTGAACGCCAACAACAAAGGCCGTTCTGTCCAAATGATCAAAGAGATAATTGACGAAAACAATTTGAGGATTTGAAGAGTAAAACATACTCTTTCCAAAGTGAGAAAGTTCCTGGTTACTTCATTTCAGCTCTGGAAAATAATTTGGTTCAATTACCAGTTCCCAAGAGTCCAAACAAGGAAGGAGATGAAGACCGTCCCAATTATTGTCCCTTTCATCAAATGTTAGGGAATCCCATCCAGGAGTGTTTTGTCTTCAAAGACCTCCTGCAAAATATGGTCGACATGGGACAAGTCAAGTTGAAAGGTTCTTCGACTCAGGTAGCATGTGTTACTGCTACAGTTCCAGAGGAGGAAGGTGAATGGAAAGAAGTCAAAAGCAGAAATGCACAGAAGTATGATGATTGGATGGTCAGAAAGACAATCAATCGGGCTCATGCCATTTTGAAAACACAATTAAAGAAACCAATTGTGTCTTCTGCCATGAATATTGCGGTAAAACCCTCTTTGTCAGAGGGAAAGTCCTCAAAGAAACGGTTTGATTCAAAGAAGGAAAAAGAATCAGAAGAAGATGAGTATGTGTCAAATCCTAAATTGTCTTTGACTCTAGCAGACTTTAGGTCATCTACTTCAAAACAACGGGCACTGCCCCATCAAACGGAACAGCCTAAACAGGCTAGTCAGGCAGAGTCTTTAATAGACGAAGAGTTAATCTTTGGTTCTGTTAATATGATTAAATTAACAGATCCATATTCCAGTCGTAATTTCAATTTTGATGAGTCTGAATTCCCTATATCAAATATGGGAATCCGAGGAAGTTCCAGAGGTTTAGGATGCAGCGGAAGACGTGGATCTTTCCGAAGCCACTACTCCAATTCTACCCCTACTAGCACTATGTATGCAGCAGAAACTTGTGCTAGAGCCCTTCAGCGAGCTCAAAAAGAACAAGCAAGTTCTTCTGCCAATAGTCAACTCAGTCTTGGCACAATTATTTTGGAAGACCGATTGAAAATTCCATCTTCTTTATCTCAGCAAGTAAATGGGCCTAATCGGTCTAATCTTCCAAAACCAAGGATTTTGCCAACTTCTATCCCAATACAAGATGAATCAGCTTCCAAAGCATCTGCTTCCAAGGTACCTGCTAAACCGCATATTCCTATTGGGAAACGCAGACCTCTAGGTCAAAAGTATGATATATTAAAACACTTGGCCCAAGTACCATCCAAGTTATCAATTTTGGATGCTTTGAATCTATCAAAAGATCTTCGGGAAGCACTCATCGAAGCTTTGTCAAGTCCTCAGGAGTTTGAAGCTGAAATTGCTGCAGCTGAAGTCTATCACATAGAGAATAATCCTGCAGAATGCCATGCAGTGATATCTTTTACTGATAAAGATGAAGATGATGTTGTGCATGGGCACATAAAACCTTTGTACTTATCTGGAAAAGTCAATGGTGTGGATATCCGAAGAGCTTTCATTGACAATGGTTCAGGAGTCAACCTCATGCCCATCCGTACACTTCGTCGATTGGGCCTCATGGAATCTGATTTATCTCCTTCTACCATGATGTTACAAGGATATGATAAAAATGAACAAGAACCACTGGGCGAAGTTACACTCAGAACTCAGTTTGGAGATCTTGTATCCAATTCGGATTTCATGATTGTTGATCAAGACTCAGCTTTCAACGTCTTTCTTCGAAGACCCTGGCTACATCATCATGCAGCAATTCCTTCATCATACCATCAATGTCTCAAATACTATTTCAATGGTCAATTTGGAACATTGTATGGTGATAAGGCCCCGTTCAAGACATGTGAGTCTCAATACATTGAGGCAGAATTTTATCACATGAAGGGAAGAGAAAAATCTACAATGAAGGAAATTACCAAAGTTAATGCTCCATATGGTTTGGATAAGATTCCAATAAATCCATTTACACATGTGAGTACAGATTATGTGTTACCTATCAGTAAAATTGACAAAATAGGCCCAAATCAAAATACTCTTATGGAAAGATCCATAATGTCAATTACGGCAGTTGAGCCAGACAACATGGGAGAAATTGGTAACCTACCAAACAGTGATGAAAGCACAAGTGGTGACGTCTTCATTTCATCTACTAAAATCCAACAGGTCTATAATTCACCAATCAGGCCAGAAGAAGTTATAGCAGCATCAGAGGTGAATAATGATGTCAATTCTCAATCCATCATCTTCTCTTTATTTCCCAAAGAAGGCCCTTTATCATCAATAGGGTCGGAAATAGAAGCTTCTTCTTCAAAATGTGCAAATTTTGACATCTCTTATGATCATGAAAATTTCGTTTTTTCATCTACTATGCAAGTAGAAACGGAAGAAATAGCACATGATGAAGAGGAAGAGGAAGATCTTAGAGATGCTCCTCCAGCATTTGAAGAGGGTATCTCTACCACTGTGGATGAACTCAGAAAACTAAATCTGGGTACAGAGAAAGATCCACGCCCCACTTTAATTAGTGTGGCCATGACCCTTGAAGATCAAGAGATGTATATTTCTTTTCTAAATCAAAATAACGATATTTTCGCTTGGAACTATACAGAAATTCCTGGGCTCGATCCTGATATTGCTACTCATAATTTGGGTTTACCAAAAGAACATCGAGGATTTAAGCAAGCCACGAGAAGAACACACCCAACCTATGCTTCCAGAATTGAAGCTGAAGTGGATAAGCTGATCAAAGCTAACTTCATCAGAGAAGTTCAGTATCCCAAGTGGTTGGCTAATATTGTCCCTTTAAAGAAGAAGAACTGACAAATTAGGGTTTGCATCGATTTCAGAGATCTTAATCGGTATTGTCCTAAAGATGATTTCCCAGTTCCGATTACAGAACTCTTAATTGATGCGACGGATGGCTATGAAGTACTTTCCTTCATGGATGGATATTCCAGATATAATCAGATCCGAATGGCCCCAGAAGATGAGGAATCTACAGCCTTCAGAGCCCCTCAAGGTGTGTTTTGTTACCGGGTGATTCCCTTTGCTTTAAAGAATGCAGGTGCAACATATCAACGCGCCATGCATCGTATCTTCAAACCTTTCTTAGGGAAGTTTGTTGAATGCTATGTAGACTATTTGGTGGTTAAATCCAAACAACGTTCTAATCACTTGGCTGATTTGGAAGTCATATTCCACAAGCTTCGACAACATAATTTGAAGATGAACCCCTTAAAATGTGCTTTTGGGGTAACCTCAGGAAAATTCCTCGGCTTTGTTGTACGCCATCGTGGTATTGAAGTCGATCCTGAGAAGACCAAATCAATCCTTGGTATGTCACCTCCTCATAATTTTAAAGAATTAAGAGTACTTCAAGGACACTTATCCTATATTCGGCGTTTCATCGCCAATTTGGAAGGCAAAAGTTTACCCTTTACCAAATTATTGAAAAAAGGAGTCACTAACCAATGGACTGAAGAATGTCAAGAAGCGTTTTTTGTTCTCAAGAAATACCTCTTGAGTCCACCAGTACTCATGCCACCTGTTGAAGGTAGACCACTTATCCTCTATGTGACAGCTCTAGATCAATCATTGGGTGATTTTCTCGCTCAAAAGAATGATGTTGGGAATGAAAATAGCCTCTACTATCTCAGTAGAACTATGCTTGAAGCAGAAACCTGGTATTCAAGTATTGAGAAGTGCTGCCTGGCATTAATCTTTGCAGTTAAAAAACTGAAACACTATCTGCAACATCACGAGGTCCAATTGGTATCTCGCAATAATCCGCTCAAATTCATCCTTAGTTGTTCAATGCTTACAGGACGTCTAGCAAGGTGGGCAGTTATTTTGCAGCAGTTCGACATTCAGTATGTATCTCAAAAGGCAATAAAGGTCCAAGCTCTGGCTGATTTCCTGGATGAACATCCTTCAGTGGAAGACATGTCTTCGGATATTGAACTCCCTAATGAGGAAGTTTTTTCTATTATAGAGTGTCCTCAAACATGGGAAATGTATTTTGATGGTGCTTCCAGAAGTCCAACAGGGAAGAAAATGGAAAATCCTAAATTCAACAAAGTTGGTTTAGGAATTGTACTCATTTCTCCAGATAAGGCATTATTACCTTATTTATTTTTATTGTGGGAAGGTGGTACCAATAATGAAGCCGAATACCAAGCTCTTATCACAGGCTTGGAGTTAGCGCTTCAAGTACAAGTGAATCACTTAAAGGTGAAAGGTGATTCAGAATTGGTAATCAAACAAGTCAATGGGGATTATGCCATCAGAAAAGAAGAGTTAATCCCTTTGTATGATTACGTCAGAAAGTTAATGGCGGAATTCCCTTCAGAACCGACATTTTCTTTTGTCCCAAGATTACAAAATGCTCAAGCTGATGCATTGGCTAATATAGCCACAGCTCTAGCAGATCCAAATCGGGACGAGACAACCATCAGTATTGCCCACCGTCGTGCAATTTCACCTTATGTTCAATCCAGAACAGAGGATATTAATGAAATTAGTCCCATTCCTGAACCGTATGGTCATACTACAAGATGGATATCACCTATCAGGGAATACCTTCAAAATGGAACACTTCCACCTGATAGAGCCGAGAAAGAACAAATTCGGCGACGTGTGGTCAATTTTACTCTTTATGATGGCCCAAACCACCAAGAGAAAATTCTCTACAAACGTGGTTTTGATGGAGTTCTCTTCAGATGCATTGATGGTGAAGAGACGATGGCTGTCATGAAAGAAGTGCATGCAGGAGTCTGTGGTGCCCACCAGTCTGGACATAGATTGTCTGATCAAATTCGAAGGCTTGGATACTTTTGGCCTTCAATGATACAAGATTGTGTTGATTTCAAAAATAAGTGTCATTCATGTCAAGTACATGCCAACTTCATTAATCAACCTCCAGAGTTGCTTCATACAACTAAATACTCATGTCCATTTTCCACATGGGGAATGGATGTGGTGGGACCTTACCCTTCAGCTATGGCCAAGCAGTTTAAGTACATTCTTACTGCTACTGATTTCTTTTCCAAATGGGAAGAGGTAGTACCTCTCAAAGAAGTCAGTTCTAAATGCATTGTAAGCTTCATCAAGTCTAACATCATTACTAGATTTGGTGTCCCTCATACCATATTGACGGACAACGGCACCAACTTCTGTTCTTCTAAAGTGAAGAAATTGTATCAAGAATACAACATTAAATCCAACCATTCATCTCGGTATCAAGCGGCAGCCAATGGCCAAATAGAATCCTTTTACAAGACTCTTTCAAATATACTGCAAAAGATGGTGGATAAAAATAAGAGTTCATGGCCTGATAAACTCTTTCATGCTTTATGGGCTTATCGGACTACCACCCGCAATGCAATGCGGTCAACTCCATATTCATTGGTATATAGAACAGAAGCAGTCTTTCCAATTGAAGTTCAATTTACCTCACTCAGAGTAGCCATTTGTGATCAGTTATCTACAGATGAGCAATCCCAAAAGCGATTGAATGAATTGGAATAGTTAGATGAGAAAAGATTGTGCACTTTGCACCACTTGGAAATCTATCAGAATCGAATAGCACGAGATTTTAACAAAAAAGTTTGTCTTCATTCATTCATTCAGGGAGAATTGGTATTAGTTCTCAGAACTCCAATGATACCAGGAAAGAAACCTCCCAATCTTGAGCCAAAATGGGAAGGACCTCATTCAATACATAGGGTCTACTCCAATGGAGTTTATTCATTAATCTCGATGGATGGAGAACTCATTACTACTCCAACTAATGCCATATTTTTGAATAAATATTTTGTATAAAATACAAAGTACTCGTATTATGTCCCCGCAACATGACACTAAACTATGCAGCACCAATTCATCCTTGCTATATGACGTTAAACTATACAGCAATGGTCTAAGAATATGACCCTAAACTATTTGCACATACATCCAACATGACGTTAAACTGTGTCACCTTCAGATGTCCCCACAACATGACACTAAACTGTGTGGTACTAGTTCGTCCTTGCTATATGACGTTAAACTATACAGCAACGGTCTAAGCATATGACCCTAAACTATTTGCACATACGTCCAACATGACGTTAAACTGTGTCACCTTCAGATGTCCCCACAACATGCCACTAAACTGTGCAGCACCAGTTCTTCCTTGCTATATGAAGTTA
The DNA here is from genome assembly GCA_963277665.1 of Viscum album. NCBI lineage: Eukaryota > Viridiplantae > Streptophyta > Magnoliopsida > Santalales > Viscaceae > Viscum > Viscum album. The sequence goes on from OY728129.1 coordinate 1,490,096,936, forward strand.
AACTATACAGCAACGGTCTAGTATGACCTTAAACTGAAACTTTGTCCCACACGACGTTAAACTATGAAAAAGTTCCCTAAATGGTCCAGTATGACCTTAGACTGCAACTAGGTCCTGTATGACCTTAAACTGCATCATCAACGGTCCATGCATATGACCCTAAACTATTTGCAAGTCCCTTACGTCCAGCAAGACGTTAAACTGTGACGTCCCAACTACATGACGCTAAACTGTATAAAAGTCCCTTACGTCCGGAAAGACGTTAAACTATATAATCATCAAAGGTCCTGTATGACCTTAAACTACACCACCGTCCAGCATGACATTAAACTGCACCATCCACGATCCATGCATATGACCTTAAACTATTCGCACTTTCATCCAACATGACGTTAAACTGTGAAACAAATCCCCAATGCGTCCAACATGACGTTAAAATGGTGCACTCTTTTTTCCTCACTGCATGACATTAAACTGCACAGTCCCCCTTTTTTGTCCAACATGACGTTAAACTGTATTGTCCCCATCGTCCTAACTACATGATGCTAAACTGTACAGAAAATTCATGATATGTCCTACATGACATTAAACTGTATTTTGTCCCTACTACATGACACTAAACTGTGCAGCACCAATAGTCCTAACTGCAAGACTTTAAACTGCATAGTCCCTTTATATGTCCTACATGACATTAAACTATGCATTGTTAAGGTTGTTGTTACCTCTTGTTTCTCACACCGAGTATGACTCATGTGAGCTTAGAGAAAACCTCAACCATAACACTCTCTTTGGGCCGCTAACCATGTATAAGTCCCAACAACATTTTTTTATTATTATTTAGATCGTTGTCCCCAAGAACAACTTGATCATTAATTCATTCTTTAATTGAACTACACGGACTTTGATCCTTGCCCTCCAGGCTGGGTATGTAGGCAACCTCCCAGGGTTCAAGCCCAAAAACAATCTCTTCACATCGGTTCACCACCATCTCATATGATGTTGATTCGTGAAACCGCCCCTAGAATCAATATCTTTACATTGATTCACTTTCGTCCTTGTTATATGACGTTAAACTATGCAACACTTTTTTCCGGTACGACAATAAACTACAATACTCTTTGATTTCCTCATTTGAGAGAGAACTATTATTGACATTGATTTTTCAATCATGTTTCATTTCAAAAGACTACATGCATACATGGTAATACCTAAACTTTTTTATCTCAGGTTAAACCATCATTGCACTAAAGTCCCCTTTCACCCTTCACATGTACGAACCAAATTTGTACAAAGGGTAGTTCTAGAACTACGTGGGCTTGATTCCCATCCATATGGGATACGTAGGAACGTTCGAGTATCCCTCGAATCCAGCCCCAAGTCTTTTGGGCCTAACCCCAAATTTCACTTTCAGTCCCTTGGCTGAAAAGTCCTTATGAAAACACACACTGTGTATTCATTATTATGGTCCGAACTCTATGACCCTAAACAAATATCTCTCATACTTTTGTCCTGCATGACATTAAACTATATTTCAAGAACTACGTATGGCTTGATTCCCATTCTTATGAGATACGCAGTGAAGTCCAAAATTTCAATTCAGGACCCAGCCACAACATGATTATGGTTATCATTGACCTATGTATCTCTATATACATTGGAAAATACCCATCTTTATGTGTTATAATCCTAACCTTAAATATTTTCAGATCTTCATAACCCTTTTTCATGACTTTTAGTCACAAAAATGTCAAACTTCTGAGAATTCTTTTGCCTGACTATGCAGCACGTGCCCATAGGTGGCCTTGCATAAACAGTCTACATAACAGACTTGTCAGCCGAAAGATGCTATTTATTTGACTATGCAGCCAATGCCCTTAGGTGGCCCTACATAATTCAACCCTAACGGGTTTGTTGGATAATAGTAACTTCATTCTTGGGAAGAATGCATCTTTTGTCCTTATTTGTCTTAAATGATGGTATGTAGGGATCTATAAAAGATAGCCATCCTTAACATATTTGTCCCATGTCCTTTTTCATGATCTTAAAGTATTCAAGTCTATGGTTTATACTCTCCATATTCTCTTTCCCTACGTTTGGGTTAGACCTTCGTAGGAGTGATATTTATTCAATTCTTCGATATTCTTGTTCGGAAATATCTTCTCCATATTCAAATACCTCTTTCCATACAACAAACTCTATACTTTAGAAAATTTGAATCTCCATAAACTTTCACTGGCTTTTAGCACTAGAAAAGTAAATTTCTGAGAGTTCTTTTGCCTGACTATGCAGCACGTGCCCATAGGTGGCCTTGCATAAACAGTCCACATAACAGACTTGTCAGCCGAAAGATGCTATTTATTTGACCATGCAGCTAATGCCCTTAGGTGGCCCTGCATAATTCAACCCCCTAACAGGTTTTGTTAAATAATATTAACTTCATTCTTGGAAACTACTTCTTCTAATTCCTTTTAGATCTTTTTCATATCATTCCTCAGATTCAAATATTCTTAAGCCATAGTTTACATATTTTCCCTCATACTTGAGTATGGTACTATGTTTTCAGATGAGTTGTCAAGGAATTGAATCAATTCTAATCCATTTCGGTCAAAGCTATTTCGACCATAAACATTAGCCTTTGTATGTCCGACATGCATGACTTTAAACTGCCAGATTTCTTGTTTTTCTTTTCACCTCAGAGTCAAATCCTCTTTTCTCTCCGGATCCAACTCTGAGGGGGGGACTTTTGTTGACGCTTCTTTCCGTCACAGAGTCTAACGACTGAAAAAAAGGAAATACCTTAGTCCAAAGTGATTCATCCTTTGAAGAAACATCAAAAATCGACAAAGGGATGAACAAGGAGAACATTGCCCATAGGTCGCGCAAGTTCCCTCATGGTCGCGCAAGTACACTTGCGCGCCGCCTAGTGGTCGTGCAAGTCTACTTGCGCGACGCCTTATGGTCGTGCAAGTGACTTGCGCGACCTAAGTGATAACCGCTCGGTAACCACCCGGGGTCTTCTCCTACCTATAAATAGACCCTGTGGGCCCCCCATTCGGGAGTATTTTTTTCCAGAAACTCGGATTGAAGCTCCCGACGCCCAAGTCTCTTCTCAAAGCTTCTGGAACACTTCTAAGGTAATTTCTTACCTAGAACGGAAGATCTAAAGAGAGGGAGGAAGGCCTAAGTGTTGAAACTCATCAACACTTGCGCGCCTGAGTGGCCAGCCCTTAAGGGAAGTGGTCCCACTTGCGCGCCGCCTTATTTCCTTCGATAGAACTTGCACGTCCCTTTTCTGGAAGAACCTCAAGAGAATTCTAAAGGCTTTAATAAAGAGTCGCTCAAGTATTTCAATGCTGGTTGACCATCGTGCAAGTACACCACATGTCACGCAGGTATACCTGCGCAACCAATACTTGTGCGCCCCCTCAATACTTGCGCGCCTTCCAAGACTTGCATGCCCCTTCCTTTTTGGGTGCCTTTCTTTCCCATTTCACCCCTCTTAAGCCATTATACCTTTCCTTTTCAAGATTCAGTCTTCAAGACACTCTTCAAAGCCCTTTATGGCATGATTTCTTGATTTGACTTCCTTATCTGAAAGGAATTCTGTGGAATATCTCTCAAAACCTAGTGATTTAAATATCCTTATGTCACTAAATATGGAGAGTTCATTCATACAACCTCATCCTTTAAGATGGGAGAATCCTTAACCTGTGTCTCCTTTTCAGGAATAATCCCTAGTCATAAGTCCTCTAATTTGGGAATCCTTTTCAGGAGTAAGCCCCAAACCTTAATCCTTAACCTGGGTCTCCTTTTTAGGAATAAGTTCCAGTCATAATTTTGGGATTCCTTCTCAGGAGTAAGCCCCATGTCCCGTAACCTGGGTCTCCTTTTCAGGAATAAGTCCCAGTCCTAATCTTGGGCTTCCTTTTTCAGGAATAAGCCCCAAGTTCCTCAAATTCTCTTTAACCAGTCCTAATTTACGTTTGATCTGGGATTACTTCTCAGGAGTAAAACCCAGTTATCAATCCTCTCCTAATTTGGGTTTCCTTTTCAGGAATAAGTCCCAAGTTAGAGTATTCAAATCTCCATGAAGCACATATACCTTTATGGACCCTGTTCCTGGATTTTCTCCCTAAAGAAAATCCTAACATTCATTTATCTGGGCAGTCATATATACATAAGCCCCAAACCATTTCTTATGATTGCATCTTTCATGGCACAATTGTCTAATTTTTACCAATACCTCTTGTTTCTCACACCGAGCATGAATCACATGAGCTTAGAGTGTAAAAGTAATTGTGACATCCTGTTTTGAGCCATCAATAATAAACATCATACCCTTATTCGAACTACGTGGGTTCTGATTCCTTTTCCAAAACAAAGGATACGTAGGTAGCCCATCAATGGGTTCGATCCCAACTCTGAAATAATTCATGTCCTTCTTGAATGACAATAAACTTCAAGTGCCCCACTGAGTGGCTTTAAAACCAGCCTGGTCATCATAAAGACCAAGATACTTTTATATGAATGTTTTGAAGGTTACCATTGACCATGAATCTCTAAATAGATATAGATGATTCTCTATTGATGAAGAACCTCAAATACATATAAAATATTCTCTAAATTTCTTACATATTTAATCATTGATTGTCAAAACTGAAGGAAAAGCTCATTTTTATACTTGGTAATTTAATAAGGATTCATGAACATAACTTAAATCTATAAAGAGAGTCCCGGAATAGACAATAATTCCCCTCAAAAAGGTGTGATGAGTCTGACCTCCCATCCTCTCGACCAATGAAAATTCTTAAGCCTCATCAGTCCATAAGCTAATGAGCGCCTACCTTTGGAAAGTAGGTCCAAATGGATGTGGAATCATTGGATGTTTCCGGTTCTACGAACAAACCCGTTAGAAACCGATCGGAACGTTTGAATATCCCATCCAGGAGGTCATCCCCGAATTCCGAGGGAAAGAAAGGTATAGAAAACTTCGATAAAATGATTATTTTGAATAAAATGAACTAAAAGAAAACTAGTCTTGGTTATGATAATAATTTTCCTAAAATGTATAAGACCTTATTTTTTAACATCACTAATAGATGTACATCTATTGATACTCTTTTTAGTTATCATATGAAAGGTAATTATGAAAATCTGTTTTCCATGATATTTCCACAATCATAAGGACATATTAAGGATATCATTTATAAATATTTTTCTTATATAAAAACTATAAATAAGTTTTTAAAAATCTGTTTGAATTTCAAAAAATTCATATGTTAATCCCATTGGACCCAAATTCAAATGGGTTCAAAGACTTTCTTATATCTATTTTTGTAGGAAATGTGTCTCGAGAGAATCAAAAAACATGTTTGGTATATGGATAGATGATTCTCAAGACACATTACTGGTGATATATAAAATGTTATATCATTCAATCAATGTAGTGGAGGTAATTTTACCATAAGTGAAAATGTTAAAGGAAAGGTAAAAGTTTTTGGTTGGGTTGGAATTTATAACTCTATTATTACTTATGTGGTTTTATATATTGAATAATTAAATCAAAATTTAATAATAATTTATTAACTATGAGGTGAGGGAATTTTTATTAAATTTCAAAATGATAAAGACATTATTTTCAAGTATAAATCAGTTTTGTTTAATGAAAACAAAAAAGAAAACATTTATTCAAATAATTTTGTAGAATTAACTTATCAAAATTTAAAATGATTGAATTTTTACAATTTGATAAAAAAAAATTGGCTTAAGAGGTTGGCACATACTAGTTTCAGGTTAATACATAAGTTGTCCAAGAACCAAACTGTTATACAGGTACCAGAACAAAAAGTAGAGATCACCATTGTTTATAACACTTTATTGAAAGATAAACAATATATAATTAGTTTCAAGTAAATAAAAGAAGTAAAAACTACAATCCCTATAAATTTTAGTAATTTTTATTTATTTTTCCCTATTAAAACTACTAGTTTGGGTTGTTAATGATGGTGCTTTTTTATTATAAATGATTTTACAAGATACACATGGGTTTACTTTCTTACTCTTAAATTTACAACATTATCTAATTTTATCACTTTTTGTAAGTTGGTTAAAAATGAGAAAGGAAACTTAATTAAATAAATTTTAAGTGATCATGGTTGTGAATTATAGAATCAATAATTTATATGATATTTTGAAGAAAATGGGTATTTTCATAATTTTTCATCCCCTAGGAAACAATAATAAAAATAGTGTAGTGGAAAGTAAAAAATAAAACAGTTTAATAAATAGCTAAGACTACGATTAATGAGTTTAATTTTCATAAATATTTGTAAGGAGAATTAGTGAATATTTATTTTTTTGTTACAAATAGAATTATTTTAGTACCCTTTCTTAAAAATAAACCTTATTATATTTGGAAGGAAAAAAACCTAAAATTGTCTATTTTAGAATCTTTAGGTGTAAATCTTTTATTCTTAAAACTAAGGGTTTTTTGGATAAATTTGATGCAAAATATAATGATGGAATTTTCATAGAATATTCAAAAGATAGTAAGGCATATAAAGTACACAATAAGAGAACCATGGTTGTTGAAGAATAAATTCATGTTAAGGTTTTTTAAAAGTATTTGAATAAAATATTTGATGATATTGATCAACTAGAGGAAAAATTTAGGAATTTTAATTTTGAATAAGAAGTTACTCAAGATAAAGATAAACATATTGAGGGAGAGAATATTTATTCTCGATCTTAACTTATTCATGAAAAATCTTGGAATAATCATAGAGATCATCATATAGATAATGAAATTGGTACTGTTGAATGAAATGTTCAAACTAGAAAATATGTTATGAATGTTTGTGATTTTCATGATTTTATTTCTAATTTTGTACCTAATAATGTTTATGAAAATTTTGATTTTGATAATAATGGCTATAGAAGATGAATTAAATCAGTTTACTAGGAATAGTGTGTAGACTTTAGTTGTTCCACAAAATAAATCTTATATTATTAGAACAAAATGGATATTTAGAAATAAAAATGATGAATATGGAAACATAGTTAAAAATAAAGAAAGATTAGTTTCTCAAGGATATCATAACAAAAGGGTAATGATTTTGAGGAATCCTTTTAACCTATTACTAATATATAAGTAATTAGGATATTATTGGATTATGCTATTTTTCATGGTTTTAAATTATTTAAAATGGATTTCAAATCATATTTTATAAATGGTAATATTTATGAATAAGTATATGTTATATATATTCTTATTTTTAAAAATTAAAAGCATCTTGTTTATGTTTTTATACATTCTAAGGATTTATATGGTTTTAAATAAGCTCCCCGATCTTGGTATAAAAGTGTAACTAGTTTTATTTTGAAAAATAGTTTTGAGAATGGGAAGGTTGATATTAATTTTCTTATTATTAAAAGTTTTAATGATATTTTTAGGTCTAAAAGGGGCCTAGATACCCTGAGAGGGGCAGTGAATTAGAATAAAGATATTCTTTTTAAAATTATTCTTCAAGCCCCACTAGATCTTGGTCTCTTTGTTATAAGGGTCACTTTGACTTCAGTTAAGTGTTTATGCAGATCTTATCCTTTCCTTATTTACCTAATGATGATGCCTTTAATGTAATTTAGGAAAGAAAGCAGACAAACACATATATTTTTACTTGGTTCACCCTCAATAAGCTACACCTAAGGAGCATACAACGACGATGTGCCGATATACCAAATCAACTAAAGCTCACTTCCAATTTACAATGTTCGGGCTAGATCACTTCTATATATAGGCTCACTATCCTTACAAATTTTAGTGGTATCTTACTACTTTTTTAAGGTTCACTCCTTATTTATCTTCCTTTGGATAACTACTGGTGGGATGGATCATCATCTTCCTCTTCCTTCATTCGCTGCTCTAGGAAGGGATCCACGCACAATTTATGGACTTGTAGGTCTGTTCATTATCTATAATAAATGTGTCCTCCACTATATGTAGATAATCTTTTGAAGTCTCACTTTCATCCATTAATGAATACCCCTTTGCCACTAAACACTAGGAAATACCTTTTGAAATTACTTTCATAAACATCACTGCTTCACAAAGCACCCAATTTTGAAAATCTTAAACAAGCCTTCAGGAAGTTCCAACCTCTTCACAAAGCACACACCCTCATATAGAACACCTCTTTATAGATCCCACTACTTCATAGATCTCAAGACTTCATAGATCTCAAGACGTCGTACAACACAACTGCCTTTGCATAACCCACTACCATCGTGAAGTACACATCCTTCGCGGAACAACATCATTCATGAAGTTCACTAAGACAAAATGGAACACCCCATCATTTTGAAGCTCTCAATACTTAGAAGCATTGACTTCAATCAAGAGTATCATATTATTATCAAAAATATCAATCCCCTCTTTGAAACCTTTCTTCTCAAAGAACCCATTTCTTTGAAAAATCAAATTGATACCTGATTTTATCTCTTAAGCTCATCTAGAATGAAGAGGGGTGGCCCCTTATTTATAGGCATGGTCAAACATGGAGCTCTGCTTCTTCCAACTCAATTTTCAGATCGGTTGAAAATGTCTCCATAGTGCTCCTTCCATTCAAAATGAACCACTGAAATTTGATGTTGCCACAATTCTCTCCATCAAATGATTTTTTCTTCCGTAATGCTCTAATTCTTGTAGTCGTAGATTCTTCCATCGAAACCTTTACCCACCACAATACTCTCTCGCAATGCGCTTCACCTCTACCATTCGCGAAGTTCGTCTTAATTATAGAGATCACTGTCAACTTTCATCATGTCTTTGTGAAATCCACTTCATTAAGCCCATCTTTATTAATTTCATGTCTTTTTCATATTTTGATGAGATCTTCAAGGAAATTCATATTTCTCAATTCTCACCAAACTCGAAATTTTGGACCCGAAAAATTTGGCAAATGCTAGAAAATAGCGCCACCTTGTATCTGTTCTTTTTGTACCACCTCCAGATATTTCATTCCTTTATCATGGTTCTTTATAAACATTGTTTGTTAAAAAGATCTATGTTACTCAATAATTCATCATGAAAACCTAATTTTTCAACAAAAACAACCAACCCAAAACTGATACAATGTTACCTTGAGGAATTTTTTCCCAATAATATTCCCCTTTGAGTTTCTTGAAAACTCTTATCATAATGATTCTCCACATTTTGATACCTCATTAAAGATTCTTCCATATTCTACCACCATTTTCCCCTTGTGATTCAGATAGCGATAAAGGATTTAATCCACACATACTCTAAGCCTACATGAGAAATAATTGTAATGTAAAACAAGAATAATATGAAAAGTTCATAAATGAGTAACTTAATTCCTAACACCAATTATTGATACAATTAAAATATCACTCTTCCACTTTCATCATGAATCTCAGCTGTCTTGGTATCTAATTTTTGATCGATCACTTTCACCATCATCAGATTTAAAACTACTACTCCCCCTATCATGTTTCTCTCCCCCTATCTCACTGCCCCACCTGTCATCTTATCCATGTGTCTTTGACTAAGACATTTTCTCCCATCTTTATCCATAGTTTCTCCCCCATTAGAAGTCACTCTTTCTCCCCCTTTGATCTCAATGTGATTTATCCTTGAGTGATGGATTGGATTTTTTCTATTCTTTATAACACTCGAATTATCACACTGGATTCTGATCGAATACTTCACTTCAACTCCCATATCATCAAGTTATTGCTTCATCCATAATAACTATGTGCGTGCTTGATTAGAGGCAATATACTCGGCTTATGCAGTTCTTAATGAAATGCAATACTACTTCTTTCTTAGATAAGAAATACACAAACCACCATGATAGAAAGAACATCCTGACATTGATTTTCTGTCATCTACTGATCTGGCCCAATCTGCATCTGTACATCCCAATAGCTTTGGATGAGATTTTTTAGTATACATCAAACCGAAATACACAGTTCTTTGGATATACCAAAGTATTATTTTAATTAAAAAAAAGTGGATTTAATTGGGATTACTTTGATATTGAGCTGCTTGGAATGTAGAAAAAACAATATCAGGTCATTTCATTATTAAGTACAGTAATCTTCCAATAATATGCCTATATTCTGTGATATTAATTATCCTACAATCATCATATTTTGATAATTTCATCTTGGTAGAAACCAAAGCCTTCGTATCCTTGGAATTTTCCATACCAAATATTCTCTGAAACTCCTTGGAATATTTGTATTGAGAAATAAATGTGTCATTCCTTCCTTTTGTTACTATTAAACCAAAGAAAAAAAGTCAACTCACCAATCATTGACATTTCAAACTCACTTTTCATGAATTTAGAAAACTGTCTGCATTGAGCTTCATCTAATCCACCAAATATTATGTCATCAAAATAAACTAGAACCATCATTCTATGATTATTTTCGTTATTGAAAAAGAGATTTTAATTAACTCCATGATTATGAAAGACGAGCTTATTCAAATACTAATCTAGTATTGAATATTGTGCTCTTGGTACTTGCTCCAACTTATACATAATTTTCTTCAACCGAAAAACTTTGTTCTTATCTTCAAGAATGAGAAAACCTTGTAGCTACTCAATATACACTTCTTCTTCCAGAATCCCATTCAAAAATGCTAACTTGGCGTCCATCTTGAAAACTTTGAACTTTATTTGCACTCATATGGAAAAGAATAAAATAATTGTATTCATTCTTGCAATATGTGAAAATTTTTCATCAACATCAATACCCTCTATCTGGGAGTACCCTTTGCACACCAATCTTGCCTTGTTTTTAATCATTGAATCATTCTTATTCATCTTGTTTTGAAAGACCCATTTCGTCTCGATGAAATTTTTATCTATTTCCCTCAAAACAATCTCTCACATTTGATTATTCTCAATTTGATCAAGATCTTCGCTGATATCATAAACCCAGTTCTCATCTACAGTTACTTCCTCCTACTCACCATTAGTATCCTCTAATGAATTATAATTTTAAACTTTAACTCCCCCTAGTTTTCTTACCTCCTTTTCACTATTATCAGGAAACCATTCACTTCATTGTTGAAAATTCTAATCATTTTCTACTACAATGACATTATTTATTTCAACTATATTCCTATACTCTTGTTGACCCATTTCCAATATTTTCTCATAGCATCTTGGTATCTTGAAAATATTCAACTGATACCATATTGTTAGAACACAATATATAATCATGAATGTTGCTTCTTGTCACCCAATAGGTCTTCTTGAATATAAACTTTCATCATTTATATCCCATTAAGATCTTGCATCTGATCAAGAGATAGATTTATCCCCTATGATGTGTAACTCTTCTTATTTTTGGGCCCACTATTTAGACCAACAAACCTTCTTCTTCTCCTGTATCATTTATTCTCATGTGGCACATTTCAATAATCCATTAACAAAACCTCTAAGACTATTGATTCAGAACTCTATATAGAAAACAAGAGATAAAGTTGATAACACCATCACTATCCATTGCACTCAATTACTTTTATATATCATGAATCCATGGACCATTAACTCATTTCAAAAAATTCTTCTAGATTTCTTATTCATCTATGGAAACTGATTAGAATCAGTTCACATTCTGAAGCACATCACTTAACGACTTGGCATCTTTTGATTCCACTTTCCCTTGGATTGTATCTCCCCTTGAACCTAAAACACTTTAACATTAGTTAATATCATTTATACACATAGGGAGAGGGGATTATCGGGAATCTTCATGATAATGACTATGGTTGATCTAGATGGATCAGCCCTTTGATACTCTCATGCAATAAACTATACTGCTTTTGTGCATGTTCCAACTGCCTAGCCAAATTCAACTATTTTGGACATATTACTAAGTATTCTTTTCCAACATGTTGAGCCTTTTTCTAATATATAGATTTTTTAGGCTTAGTCGTTCACACAATTTCGTGTTTAAATCCACTATTACACATTTCCTTCACTGATGTTCCACCAAAATTCCATTTCATGTTATTATTTATCTGAGTAGGAATTCCTCCATTGATTATCTTCTCTTGCTTCTTCCTCCATTGATGAGATATTTCTCTTGAATTCACTCCTCTCCATGTGGCAGGACATGAAAATTTGTCGAATCATTCTATATTCATTTTTCTTTTATCAGTTTTCCAAGTCATTGTAACACCCCAAGCTTCTACGGTACGTTTCCCTTCGAATAATGCGATAGCGTGTGTTGTACGCAACCTCGAGTTCTAACACACACCACAACTAATTAAACTAGCCGTTGTGAATAGTAATACCTACTTTTTGAAATTATATATATATTATATTTCAAAATGGACTTCATTTTTGGATTCGGAATATTGAAATTAGCCTAGGGTGAAATTTTGGTACTTTTCGGATAACTTTTATATTTTGATGAATAGTGAAAATTACTAAATTTTAATTAAAAACAACTTTTTTAATCAAAATAATTAATAGTGATAAATTGTGAATTTGAGTGGTTTTAAAGTATATTTAGAATATATTTTTACCATTTAATATAATTTTGGTCATTGGACATAATTTTACAATTAAACCGAACATAAACAAGTGTCAATCTTTTTATAGTTATTATCTCTTAAAAACACGCTTTTTGTTTTGACAGCGGGAATTAATTTTAAATTAATTTATGCCACTTCTGTGTTTTGAATTTAGGAAAATGGATTCCATATTTGGAATCAGGATGTTCAAATTGTGTAAATAGGTAACTTTTATTTTTAGACATTTTGAATAGTTACTGTGGTAAATATTTTATTTACCATGGTTAAAGGGTAAATCCGGTAAATAAGGGTTAAGAAATAATATTATAATAATAAAAAATTACCCTAAAACGTGTCCTAACCTTATTGGTGGACACATACCCGACCATGGGCATCCTTGGGTCAATTTGGGGACCCCTTGGAGCCACTTGTATGTGGTAGGGACACATTATATTAATAAAGTTAAAATAAAAATAAAAATGGCATAAGCTTACATCTTTTAGAAGAACAATTTTTACATAGGGTTATACATGTTGGATTTTCGATTATAAATATTCATTAGAAAGATAAATAGATTTCCTACATTATGATATTTTATTTATAATTTTTAGACATCAAATAAGTTAAATTATTAATGACACAATAATGATGCAATGTTTACCTCATTAATAAATCATTGAAATAAATAATATTATAATGATTAAAATATTATCTAAAACCTCTCCAATTATTATTGGTTGATGTTATTTAGAATATTAGTCATCTTATCTTCGACCTCAATGATTTTTGGACCATTATAAACCGAATATAATTATATTATAAAGTAATACTTTCACTCTTTCCTAAAGAGCCCCTCCTCTCCCTTATAAAAGGAGACCACTTCTACTCATTCCTCACACCTCTCAAGCCACGTGGCTCGTCCAAACTCTGCCTAACTAAGCTCCCCACATCCCTCTCCTCCTCCTTGAAGTTTCCCCTTAGGAAGAAAGCATTTCAACAAGTCCTTTGGTTCCAACCAAAGTGAGTTACCTAAATTAAAGGTAACGATTTCTCTTAAATTATTTTCATTTATTTTGCTTCTTCAACCCCCAAACTCTTTTTATTTCCTTTCTTTTGTAACAACAACAGTATCCTCAATATACTAGGATGTTGTTATAAGAAGTATTCAAACTAAACATACACACAACTCCATCTAATGGATGATGAACATAATGTTTCTGTGGATGGCAAACTAACGCCTCACGAAACGATGATTGTTCAAATACATCTTACCGCCTCTCATGGTGGCCATTATGATGGCACTGTAATTAAATATGATATTAATGATATATATTTTATATATAAGCTTCTGTAATTCCATTTTATTTCATACCATTATTCGTTTCATGTTGTATATACATACGATAATTTCATTTGAGGAAGTGCGGACTACCGCCCCCTTAAAATGATATGACTCGTTCATACCACACATGGAACGTATAAAGGATGGTGTTAATGAACTTAAGTAACATATATAAAATATTATATTATACTGGAATAGTAATATACCTATGTATCATTTGGATTCGATTCTTTTAAAATAAAAATTAAATGGAAATAGCGTTCGTGCGTACGTACGGACTACCGTCTCCACGAACGCGATGAGATTCATTCTCCATCGTATCCATTCAAGTATAATTATCATTTAATGATTTAAAAATGGTGTTTAAGGACTTGATATCATTCTGGATATGAATAAGATACAACAAACATGACTTATGTAACAAAACATATAAAGAAAATGAGTAAGTTAACACCCGAAACGGCGATAATACTAAGATATTATTATCAAATCAATATTAAAAGATCATATATGATATCATATTAATGTATATGATTCTTGTATAATTTAGTAACAATTATTTCACTATTATACAGGAGGTTAACCTACCCCAATTAAGGAAAAGTACAAGGTAAGGGTTTACTTTACAACCTCTTCATTATCCAAGGTTGTTTATACGTAATAATCTACTGGGATCTCTTTATCATCCACATCCATGTTTCTTAAAAATGCATTTCAAAACATTTTTACTATTTACTAGAATATGAGTTAAAGTCATTTATACCCTTTTTGACTTTTATAAGTGGTTTATAAAGGAATATTTCGGTCGTTTTCAAAACAAGGTCCTTTTTAACCTTTTCGACAGAATTAAGGTAAGAATGTTTTTTTTAACGGCGGGTGCGGCTATTTTCCGCCATTATAAAATCTTCAAAGCTTCCCTTACAAGCTTATAAGAATATTTTCAAAGAAAATGTTTTATTTTATATGGATCTTAAATTATTTCAAAATAAAAGGAGATATTTCTTTAAAAAGAATTTTGATTTCATCTATGTCAACATCCTTTGATGGATTTTAAGATTATTTGAAGTTGATTTATTATGATACAAAACTTCTATATTGTATTGAAGGTTTTGTGATATGTTTGACTGTGGATGTGCTATTTTTATACCATTCATAGTTTATGGTGAAATTATTGACATTTCGTATGCTAGTTTTAATACGAATGTTTATGTTATGTTTAAACCTTTTCATATGGGAATGCATTGGACTTAATAAGTGACGGGTGGAGCCCGCTATAGCTCCTAGATGCATCGGTAGGTCTCATGAGACAAACTAGTGTCTTGGCACAAGGCCTTGAAAAAATCTTATTTGTAGTCTTGGCACGAGGCCTTGGCTATGTGGTTATGATAGTCTGGCATTATGCATTCCAACATTATGAAAGTGGTTATTGATATTGCATGTGATTATTCGATTAGTAGAATATCCATGTGAATAAGTAAATGGCATTATTTCATTTTACTTTTGCCATACTATGTTGAAGTTCAATTTTAAAAGGCTTTTGTTTTAGTAATTCATTGCCTTAAATGTTTATGATTATTTTGAATGTTCCGCTATATTGTTATCCTTACTGGGCATTTGAGCTCACCCCTTTTCTATGTTTTATTTTTCCCAGGTAGTGAAGAAGTAAATTATGAATGACTTGCAGGGATATTATGAGGGGTTAATAGTGTGGATATGAAGACTTTTTTGTTGTAGTAGTTTTTCACTTTTAAATGTAATGTAAAACTTTATGATTATATCTAGTGTTTCCAAGGCTACTAAACCAATCGGTCTTTCGAGATTTGATCTTTCTTGTGATCATGCCAATGTTATGTAATAATGCACCGACTCTGGGTAACTGGGGTCGGGGCGTTACAGTTGGTATCAGAGGAAGTTTAGTACAAACCTTGGAAACTAGATTAAGATAAACTCTGATTAGAGCACGTAGACCTAAGATGAACTTTGAGGATTAGTATAGAAGAACTTCCTAGAATTTTGGTATTGTAGAGATTTTGTGAGTTTTCCGAGCAATACATCCCTGTCTGGATACGAGCAGGTAGAGGCGGCTCTGGCACAGATGTACCTAGGGGTAAAACCCGAAAACACCGCTTTGAGCTAGACTCGAACGGGAACTGGTGCACGACAACGAGCCTTGCTGCACTCTTGGTTACGACACTCCCGGGGGATATGCTTAGGATAACTCTCATTTTCTTTACAAATCATTTTGAAGGGATTATGAGTATATACTTCCTCAAAGAAAACATTCTTATGATTATGGATTATATCCATAAATAGTTCAATTTATTTTAAGTGTTTTATAAGTATGGGATTATGTATTTTGATTCATAAACTGATCTAGTTTATGCCATTGTTTAGAAATGGCGCCTAGTGGAAGAAATGGAAACCGTATCAATGCACGCACTCCATGTAGGGATTGCCCTCCTACTCAAGATAATTATAGTGGGGCTGGTGATATAACTGGTGCCGATCAGCTAATCACCATACTGGGACAACTTACTCAGGTTATGAACAATAACCTTACCCGTATGGAGCACCCTGATCCGCAGCATGGAGGATCAATGTTAGATCGATTCATGAGGCAACAACCACCAACATTCAATGGGAATACAAATCCCTTAGTAGCTGAGCAATGGATATTTTCCCTAGAGAAAATATTTCAGGCTTTGGGGAGCAGTGAAAGGGAAAAAGTTATCATGGCAGTTTACCGCCTCACTGGAGATGCTGATCAATGGTGGTCATTAATTCAAAACATGAAGGAAGATGATGAAGTATCAAATATGGAATGGAGGGAGTTCAAAGATCTGTTTTTAGAAAAATACTTCCCTCGCGACCATCAAGCAGATATGGAAAGGCAATTTCTGAGTCTGAGAGAAAAGGAGGATGAGAATGTCACAAAGTATGAGGCTAACTTTACAAGGTTAGCGAGGTACGCTGGTGATTATATTCACAACCCAAGAAGTAAGATTTATCGTTTCTTTGATGGGTTAAAACCATTTCTCCGTCGAGCATTAGTCTCACAATCCTTTTCATCGTACGAAGACATTGTCTCATGTGCTATCAAGACCGAAAAGGAATTCTCTAAGTCTTATGACTTTATAGCAAAGCAAGAGAAGAAGAGACCTGCTGATCAATCTGGGAATGGAAATAAGGGGAAGAAAGGAAAGGTTGAATATCCATCTTGTGGTAAATGCGGGAAGAAACATCCTGGTACTTGCTTGAAGGGAATGGGGGTCTGTTACAAGTGTGGTGAAAAAGGCCACCAAGCTCATGATTGCAAGGGGAAGAAGGAAGCTACCAACGTTCAGTGATACAATTGCAGGGAGATGGGGCATTATGCAAATGCATGTCCTAAGAGTCAGGAGAACTTACCTCAGAAAAGGCCAAGGGATCAAGGCCAGGCTAATGCTATCACTACTGCTGAGGTAGAAGCTCCGAAAGACGTGGTGGCAGGTAATTTAATGGTTTCCTCAAGTTTAGAAAATGCATTATTTGATTCTGGATCATCGCATTGTTTCATATCTTCCCAGTTTGCTAAGAAAATTAGATATTTCCAATTTGATTTAATAAGGGAGTTGTCAGTTAAAACTCCTAAGGGAAGTATCGTTGCAACAATGTTTTGTGAATCAGTCCCCATTAGAGCACATAAATTTTCTTTATCTGCTGATTTCATCGTCATACCTATGATTGAGTTTGATATAATCCTCGGTATGGACTGGCTTTCGGACTATGATGCGAAGAATTATTGTAAGAAGAAAGAGGTTACGAATCTTGATGATAATGATAAGGAGCACCTTATTTTTTAGAGCAGAATCGTCACCACCTAATTCTTATTTAGATCCACCCCCAGTAGCTCAACTTAATTCAATTATTGGGGAGGAAGAGAATGAAATAACTGTCGGTGAGGAAAGGAATGTTCAAATAGAGGATGTACCTGTTGTGAAAGAATTTGTGGATGTATTTCCGGAAGATTTACCTGGACATCCTCCAGAACGAGAAGTTGAGTTTTCTATTGATTTGATTCCTGGATCAAGGCCTATATCAAAGACCCCTTATAGAATGGCCACTGTAGAGTTAGTCGAACTAAAGAAACAACTAGAGGAATTGAGTAATAAGGGATTTATTCGCCCTAGTGTTTCTCCATGGGGAGCCACTGTTCTTTTTGTTAAAAAGAAAGATGGATCTATGAGGTTATGTATTGACTACAGGGAGATCAATGCTATAACGATAAAGAACAAGTATCCCCTACCTCGTATTGATGATTTATTTGACCAACTGCATGGAGCTCAATACTTTTCAAAGATTGACCTTTGATCTGGATACCATCAGTTGTGTGTGAAGAAGGAAGACATTCCGAAAACAGCATTTCGAACCAGGTACGGGCATTACGAGTTTACTGTAATGCCGTTTGGATTGACTAATGCACCCTCTGTATTCATGGATCTAATGAATAGAGTTTTCAAGGAGTATCTCGATGAATTTATGGTGGTATTTATTGATGATATCTTGGTATACTCCAAAACCTACGAAGATCATGAAAATCACTTGCGCATTATCTTGAAGACTCTGAGGAGGCATGAATTATATGGGAAGTTTAGCAAGTGTGAATTCTGTCTTCAGGAGATTTCTTTTCTTGGCCATATTGTCTCTAAAGATGGAATCTCTATTGATCCTTCTAAGACCAAGGCAATCCAAGAATGGCCAGCACCTACGAGTATAACTGAGGTACGTAGTTTTATTGGTTTGGCAGGTTATTATCGACGTTTCGTCCAGAATTTTGCCCGATTGGCTAACCCATTAACGAAGCTCACACGTAAAGGGGTTAAATTTGTTTGGACAAAAGAGTGTGAAGAATGTTTCGAAGAACTGAAGAGAAGATTAGTCAATGCTCCTATATTGACTCTACCAACGGGGAATGATGGGTTCGTTATTTATAGTGATGCATCGAAGAAAGGACTTGGCTGTGTCCTTATGCAGAATGATAGAGTTATTGCCTATGCATCACGACAGTTGAAAATTCATGAACAAAACTATCCTACTCGTGATCTCGAGTTAGCAGCAGTGATATTTGCTTTGAAGATATGGAGGCACTACCTCTATGGTGAAAAATGTGAGATTTATACTGATCACAAGAGTTTGAAGTATATTTTCTCACAAAAAGAACTCAACATGAGGCAAAGGAGATGGCTTGAATTACTCAAGGATTATGATTGTACGATACACTACCACCCAGGGAAGGCAAACAAGGTGGCAGATGCTTTGAGTAGAAAAGACCATGGAGTTTTGAACAATATGAGAATTGAAAGGGATCCAATTTTCATGGATCTAGTGAAGATGGACATGGGAATAACCAGGGAAGGTGAAACATCAATGCTTTTTCAAATGGTTGCCAAACCATCTTTACTAGAAAGGATTAAGAGTTCTCAGACCGATGATGAAGAATTCCAAAAGAAGATTAAAGCTGTGAATGATGGGAGATTGAGAGACTTTGTGTATGAAGATGGAATTTTGAAATTCAGGAAGAGACTTTGTGTTCCCAATATACCTGATCTAAAAAGGGAATTGCTGGATGATGCTCATAGTTCCAATTTCTCTATACACCCTGGGAGCACCAAAATGTATAGAGATTTGAAGGAACATTTTTGGTGGGACAACATGAAGAGGGAGATTGCTGATTTTGTGTCAAGATGTATGGTTTGTCAACAAGTGAAAGCTGGAAGGCAACAGCCTGGAGGAGTCATGCAACCTCTTCCCATACCGGAGTGGAAATGGGACAATGTTACGATGGACTTTGTCATGGGGCTACCAAAGACTCCTAGAAGGAACGATGCAATATGGGTTATTGTTGATCGTCTTACCAAGACAGCACATTTTCTTGCTATAAGAGAAGATCTACCACTGGAACGTCTAGCAAGACTATATATTAATGAAGTTGTGAGACTTCGTGGAGTACCCCTATCGATTGTTTTTGATCGTGATCTCCGTTTTACTTCAAGATTCTGGAAAAGTCTTCAGAAATCCCTGGATACTGAACTTCATTTGAGCACTGCTTACCACCCTCAGACAGACGGACAATCAGAATGGACTATTCAAACCTTAGAAGACATGTTGAGATCTTGCTCACTTGACTTTCAGGGTATGTGGGATCAATATTTACCACTGGTAGAATTTTCCTATAACAATAGCTTCCATTCGAGTATACAGATGGCACCATATGAAGCGTTATACGGAAAGAGATGTCGTACACCAACCTGTTGGGATGATGTTGGTGAAAGAAAACTTGTAGGCCCAGAGCTGGTGGAGGAAACGGTGGAAAAGGTGAAAGTAATCCAAAATCACATCAAAGCAGCTCAAAGTAGGCAGAAGAGCTATGCCGATAATCGAAGGAAGGATTTGGAATTTCAAGTCGGTGATCATGTTTTCCTAAAGGTATCTCCATGGAAGGGAGTCATACGTTTTGGAAAGAAAGGTAAATTGAGTCCCAGGTACATCGGACCTTTCGAAATTCTAGAACGAATTGGGGCTGTAGCTTACCGATTGGCAATGCCGCCAAGTCTCTCCAAAGTTCACGATGTGTTCCACGTATCTCTGTTGAGAAAATACATGCCTGACCCAACGCATGTACTCACCTATGAGGAATTAGAACTGGAACCCGATCTGTCTTATTGTGAAGAGCCCATCAAGATTCTTGATACAAGAGAACAAGTAATGAGAAACCGGACGACGCGTCTGGTAAAAGTTTTGTGGAGAAATCATAAGATGGAAGAGGCAACGTGGGAACCCGAGGAACTTATGATAAAGAACCACCCGAGTCTTTTTATGCAGTAATACCCTAGAAATTGCGAGGACGCAATTATTTGAAGGAGGGGAGAATGTAACACCCCAAGCTTCTACGGTACGTTTCCCTTCTAATAATGCGATAGCGTGTGTTGTACGCAACCTCGAGTTCTAACACACACCACAACTAATTAAACTAGTCGTTGTGAATAGTAATACCTACTTTTTGAAATTATATATATTTTATATTTCAAAATGGACTTCATTTTTGGATTCGGAATATTGAAATTATCCTAGGGTGAAATTTTGGTACTTTTCGGATAACTTTTATATTTTGATGAATAGTGAAAATTACTAAATTTTAATTAAAAACAACTTTTTTAATCAAAATATATAATAGTGATAAATTGTGAATTTGAGTGGTTTTAAAGTATATTTAGAATATATTTTTACCATTTAATATAATGTTGGTCATTGGACATAATTTTACAATTAAACCGAACATAAACAAGTGTCAATCTTTTTATAGTTATTATCTCTTAAAAACACGCTTTTTGTTTTGACAGCGGGAATTAATTTTAAATTAATTTCTGACACTTCTGTGTTTTGAATTTAGGAAAATGGATTCCATATTTGGAATCAGGATGTTCAAATTGTGTAAATAGGTAACTTTTATTTTTAGACATTTTGAATAGTTACTGTGGTAAATATTTTATTTACCATGGTTAAAGGGTAAATCCGGTAAATAAGGGTTAAAAAATAATATTATAATAATACAAAATTACCCTAAAACGTGTCCTAACCTTATTGGTGGACACATACCCGACCATGGGCATCCTTGGGTCAATTTGGGGACCCCTTGGAGCCACTTGTATGTGGTAGGGACACATTATATTAATAAAGTTAAAATAAAAATAAAAATGGCATAAGCTTACATCTTTTAGAAGAACAATTTTTACATAGGGTTATACATGTTGTATTTTCGATTATAAATATTCATTAGAAAGCTAAAAAGATTTCCTACATGATTATATTTTATTTATAATTTCTAGACATCAAATAAGTTAAATTATTAATGACACAATAATGATGCAATGTTTACCTCATTAGTAAATCATTGAAATAAATAATATTATAATGATTAAAATATTATCTAAAACCTCTCCAATTCTTATTGGTTGATGTTATTTAGAATATTAGTCATATTATCTTCGACCTAAATGATTTTTGGACCATTATAAACCGAATATAATTATATTATAAAGTAATACTTTCACTCTTTCCTAAAGAGCCCCTCCTCTCCCTTATAAAAGGAGACCACTTCTACTCATTCCTCACACCTCTCAAGCCACGTGGCTCGTCCAAACTCTGCCTAACTAAGCTCCCAACATCCCTCTACTCCTCCTTGAAGTTTCCCCTTAGTCAGAAAGCATTTCAACAAGTCCTTTGGTTCCAACCAAAGTGAGTTACCTAAATTAAAGGTAACGATTTCTCTTAAATTATTTTCATTTATTTTGCTTCTTCAACCCCCAAACTCTTTTTATTTCCTTTCTTTTGTAACAACACCAGTATCCTCAATATACTAGGATGTTGTTATAAGAAGGATTCAAACTACACATACACACAACTCCATCTAATGGATGATGAACATAATGTTTCTGTGGATGGAAAACTAACGCCTCACGAAACGATGATTGTTCAAATACATATTACCGCCTCTCATGGTGGCCATTATGATGGCACTGTAATTAAATATGATATTAATGATATATATTTTATATATAAGCTTCTGTAATTCCATTTTATTTCATACCATTATTCGTTTCATGTTGTATATACATACGATAATTTCATTTGAGGAAGTGCGGACTACCGCCCCCTTAAAATGATATGACCCGTTCATACCACACATGGAACGTATAAAGGATGGTGTTAATGAACTTAAGTAACATATATAAAATATTATATTATACTGGAATAGTAATATACCTATGTATCATTTGGATTCGATTATTTTAAAATAAAAATTAAATGGAAATAGCGTTCGTGCGTACGTACGGACTACCGTCTCCACGAACGCGATGAGATTCATTCTCCATCGTATCCATTCAAGTATAATTATCATTTAATGATTTAAAAATGGTGTTTAAGGACTTGATATCATTCTGGATATGAATAAGATACAACAAACATGACTTATTTAACAAAACATATAAAGAAAATGAGTAAGTTAACACCCGAAACGGCGATAATACTAAGATATTATTATCAAATCAATATTAAAAGATCATATATGATATCATATTAATGTATATGATTCTTTTATAATTTAGTAACAATTATTTCACTATTATACAGGAGGTTAACCTACCCCAACCAAGGAAAAGTACAAGGTAAGGGTTTACTTTACAACCTCTTCATTATCCAAGGTTGTTTATACGTAATAATCTACTGGGATCTCTTTATCATCCACATCCATGTTTCTTAAAAATGCATTTCAAAACATTTTTACTATTTACTAGAATATGAGTTAAAGTCATTTATACCATTTTTGACTTTTATAAGTGGTTTATAAAGGAATCTTTCGGTCGTTTTTAAAACAAGGTCCTTTTTAACCTTTTCGACAGAATTAAGGTAAGAATGTTTTTTTAAACGGCGGGTGCGGCTATTTTCCGCCGTTATAAAATCTTCAAAGCTTCCCTTACAAGCTTATAAGAATATTTTCAAATAAAATGTTTTATTTTATATGGATCTTAAATTATTTCAAAATAAAAGGAGATATTTCTTTAAAAAGAATTTTGATTTCATCTATGTCAACATCCTTTGATGGATTTTAAGATTATTTGAAGTTGATTTATTATGATACAAAACTTCTATATTGTATTGAAGGTTTTGTGATATGTTTGACTGTGGATGTGCTATTTTTATACCATTCATAGTTTATGGTGAAATTATTGACATTTCGTATGCTAGTTTTAATACGAATGTTTATGTTATGTTTAAACCTTTTCATATGGGAATGCATTGGACTTAATAAGTGACGGGTGGAGCCCGCTATAGCTCCTCGATGCATCGGTAGGTCTCATGAGACAAACTAGTGTCTTGGCACAAGCCCTTGACAAAATCTTATTTGTAGTCTTGGCACGAGGCCTTGGCTATGTGGTTATGATAGTATGGCATTATGCATTCCAACATTATGAAAGTGGTTATTGATATTGCATGTGATTATTCGATTAGTAGAATATCCATGTGAATAAGTAAATGGAATTATTTCATTTTACTTTTGCCATACTATGTTGAAGTTCAATTTTAAAAGGCTTTTGTTTTATTAATTCATTGCCTTAAATGTTTATGATTATTTTGAATGTTCCGCTATATTGTTATCCTTACTGGGCATTTGAGCTCACCCCTTTTCTATGTTTTATTTTTTCCAGGTAGTGAAGATGTAAATTATGAATGACTTGCAGGGATATTATGAGGGGTTAATAGTGTGGATATGAATAATTTGTTGTTGTAGTAGTTTTTCACTTTGAAATGTAATGTAAAACTTTATGATTATATCTAGTGTTTCCAAGGCTACTAAACCAATCGGTCTTTCGAGATTTGATCTTTCTTGTGATCATGCCAATGTTATGTAATAATGCACCGACTCTGGGTAACTGGGGTCGGGGCGTTACAGTCATTCCATCCTTTCTTGTTGGGGTTGATTCTTCCACTGAATTTGTATTCTTTTTTATCACCATTGGAGCATATCCTCCTTTTTTATTATAGGAATTTTAAAATTTATTCCAAGGGAGTGATTTTTATTTCAATAGAGGGGGTTATTAATACACCTTTCATTGGGATCCTTGTGATTATCCTAAGGCTATATGGCTATTTTTCATCTCACCATGTTTTCTTCCATCATACTATTTTTCATTATACATTTCATGTGTTGGGGATCTCATTACGGGTTTCTTTTTCCTTCACCACATTATTCGTATTGCAACATCTTTCCAAATGACCATGATCAGAACATATAAAACATCTTCCATCAAAGGCAAACCTCATTTCATCATTTCTAGCTGAGATGTTGATGTAGTTTGAGTTAATATTCTAATATTAATCTCCTAAGCATGTTGACACATACTCATGGTGTATCCCATTCTTCCACAGTAGAAGCACTTCATGAATACATTCTACTGGGAGACTCTTCTTTCAGATTTCTCATAGCACTTCTTCTTATTCTTAAATTTAGATAAATTCCTATCTTCACATCATGAAATGTATTCTTGATCCTCTAAACAAAATCTTGATATATGATCATGAATCCTACAAAAATGTCATATTATATCATTGCTTACTATAAAATAATTTTTAGGTCTATCTTTATAAAATGTATGACTTTTTCTATTTCTAGAACAATTTGTGGCTCTCTTATTATAATTCATGGGAGGGGATTCATCAAATATAATTCCAGATATTTCCAAACTATATAGCCTTTGTGATGAGAATATATGTTATTATTTCTCTTAATAAATAGAATATTTTCTTTTCATTTCACCATCACCTGCCGATGGATAATCAAAAAGTTAGTGCAGGGAATCCTTCATTTTAGGCTTTCCTTTGACATTGGATTTCTCCTCTTCTTTCTTCACTAATTCTAGATCTTCTTCCAACTGTTGAATCTTCATATCCCTTGATTCAACTTGAGAATTAAGTTCTCTCTTGAGATTATTCCCTCTACTCATCTCATCATCCAATTCACATGTGATATTATCCACTGTGTCACTTTTCTCCTTTATATTCAATTTTTCTTGAGCAACAAAATCATAAAATAATTAATTCTCTTGTTTTAGCATTTTATTTTCTTAGACTAGTTTGGATATTTTTGCAGTAAGATAATCATTTTGGGATCTCAGATTTTGAATGTTATATGAGTTCATATTCTTTCCCTTGTCATTATCATTGGGATTTTCTCTCTTTGTAGACAACCTTTTTTATTCTTCTTCTTGGGAATCATTTTTCTCTCTTAAATCAATAGCCAAATTGATAATCCTTTTAATTAATCCATTTATCTTGTTGACCTAAATTTCAAATTCTTGGATTAGGATATATTTATATTTAATTTTTTCATCAAATTTAAAATCCAATTTCTTTTTTTTCATAGATAACTTACACTTTTATCATTTTTGTAGTTTCTTCATCATCAATAGTTTCACCATCACTTTGAATGTCAGGTTCTTTGATCATTTCCTTCAGCATAATTTAATGAGTAATTATTTTCACAATATGATTCATCCAAACCATTATTTTTTCATTACTTGATTCATTTAATTGAATCACACTCTTTTCATTGAAACTTCCACACAGAGGTATTTCACAAGACTTCTTATTTGAAGTTCTTCCCTTTTCCATGGTACACCAAGATAGAACAAGACTGAATCTTTTCAAAAATCAATTGAACCATGTCAGAGAAAAAAAATCTGATAAAAGAAACCTTTCCTCTAATAAAAATTATTAATTCGAAAAGGGACCTAGATACCCTGAGAGGGGGTGAATTAGGGTATGGGTATTCTTTTACAAAATTATTCTTCCTACCCCACTAAATATTCAACTCTTTGTTATAAGGGTCATTTTGTTTTCATTTAAGTGTTTATGAAGATATTATCCTTTCATTATTTATCTGATGATAATGCTTTGAATGTAATGCAGGAAATTAATTAGATAGACATAAAGATTTTTACTTGGTTCACCCTCACTAGGATATCTCCAAGGAGCATACAATAGAAATGTGCCGATGTGCCAAATCCACTAAATCTCACTACCAATTTAAAATGTCCATGCTAGATAACTTCTATACCCAGGCTCACTATCCTTACAATTTTTAGGGTTAGCTCACTACTTTCCCAAGGGTCACTCCCTAGGTCTCTTCCTTTGGTGCACTGCTGGTGGGAAGGATCATCATCTTTCTCTTTCTTCCCACATGTTCTTGGAATGGATCCACTAACTGTTTATAGACTTGTAGGTCTATTCATTATCTCAAATGAATGCATTCTTCACTGTATGTAGATTCTCTAATGAAGTCCCACCTTTATCCACTAATGAATACCCCTATGCCACTGAACACTAGGAAATACCTTTTGAACATGCTTTTGAAAACCTCACTGCTTTGTGAAGCTCCCAGTTTCGCAAAGCTCGAACAAGCCTTCACAAAGTTCTTTCCTTTTTGCAAAGAAAACATATTTATAGAGCACATTGCTTCATAGATCCCACTTCTACATAGATCTCAAGCCTTTGTAGAGCTCAAGGTGTCACAGAGTACAACTGCCTTTGTGAAACCCACTGCCGTCGTGAAGCACACTACCTTCACAGAATAACTTCCTTCGCAAAGCTTACTGAGCCAACATAGAACACCCCATATTCTTGAAGCTCTCAATAAATATAATCATTTACTTCAGTCAAGACTAGAATAGTCTTTTCCCAAATCTCAATCCTCTATTTGAAACCTTTCTTTGTAGATCACCCCTTGTTTCACGAAATCAAAGTGATTGTGGATTTTCTCTCTTAATCTCATCTGGAATAAAAAGGGTTAGACTCTTATTTATAGGCATGGTTAAACAAGGAGCTCTGCTTATTCTAGTGTGATTTTTGGATAGGTCAAAAATGTCTTTACAACGCTCCTTCCATTATCAATGCACCACTGAAATTTGGAATGGTCATAATTCTCTTTATCAAACTCTCCACACCACGGTAATGCTCGAATTCTCATAATCGTATATTCTTGTGTCAAAAACTTTATGTTGCCTCAATTATCACTCGCAATTGTAAGAACATGGTTCTTAGTTTTGAGGTATGGGCTTCTTCTTTTCCTTTTTCCTTAAGTGTTTTTGAGAAAATATGGAAAATGAGGAAAAATAACAAATTTTGGAACTATACGCCATGTACTTTTTCCACACACCGTGTAATTCTGGCCGTGTTGGGATGAGTACACAGGGTGTGTAGCCTTGCCGGCAACAAAGGGTGTAGGAACCGACTACATGCCGGGTAGTCAGTAGGCAGGTCAAAAAGTAAGGCAGTGGAGCAGCCTCCAGCTGGGCAGCAGTACACGCCGTGTACTTAGTAGTACATGTCGTGTACTCTTGTCGGCAGGTGAACAGTGTCGCGCTGGTGGAAAGATGCTAGGTGAATAGTTAAATGAAAGAAGTGCATGCCATGTACTCAGAAGTACACGCCGTGTAATTTGTTTTTTCGGCTTAAAACAGGCAGTAGCCTCCTCATTTGGCAGAGGAGACACTTGAGCCGATTTGGAGCCAAAGGAGGAGTTCGGACCTTTGAAGATCTGCCGGGTGTTCGTCTGGAATCTGATTTGGCTTCGGATGATCTCGTTGGAACCGCATGGGCAAGCCCTATCCTCTCCTGGTACCGTCCTTACCAATTATTTCCCGAGGGGAAGTTATTTACATTTGAATGGGTTTTGTTCTTCGTCAGATCTACTCTGTTCTTGGGAATTTCTAGAGTCGGCGTTCAGGTATAATGTCCGTTGGTGTATAAGGTAGGTGGCTTTGTGTTTATTTTCCAACTTTTGTGAGTTTTTGTGTGTTTTCATGCCACGAACCCATGTTGGGGTGTCATGTGGCTAAGTCTGTTGCTATATTTAATGCCTATAATTTCATAGGTGATTAAATTGTGATAATATAATGCTGGTTGGGATCGTTGCTTGGATCCGGAACCACCCCAGGGGTGTGTTACACTATTTATCCGTTTTGCCAGGATACCCAAGGGTATGCCTTTAAAGTAGTAATTATAGAATTTCCTTGAGAGTAATTGCTTGTTTACTGCTTGTTTACCTATTGGGCATGGCCCGGTTACCTGTTTAGCTTGAGGGTATTGTTTTTATTAGCCTGTGGGCATTGTACTGTATTAGCTTGAGGGCGTGACTGTTTTAGCATGAAGGCTATCGTTATTCCACCCGAGGGCAGCCTTTCATGCCTAAGGGCTTGACTTCTATTCCTGAGGGCGACACTTCGTATTCCTGAGGGCGAGAATTCTGTTACAATGCCTGAGGGAGAGATTCTGTATAGCCCGAGGGCGTGGTTCACTATATTAGCCTGAGGACAAGATACTGGTTGGCCTGAGGGCTTGGTGCTGTTTAGAACAGAATGATACTAAATTTAATGGATTAATTGAATAATAAAATGGAAATTTAATTGTTAAGTTAGTTACTTTTTAGTACTGGTTACTTTGTTGCATTTTAATATTGCACACTGTTGTTGCATGCTTACAGGCAGTTGGGCACGGGCCTTTGGTGGGGGCCTACTGAGATATATTTCCCACCCCCTGTTTGGGTCACGCTTTTCGGCCCAAACAGATTACGTTGTTGCAGGTATAGATAGGGGCAAGTGTCCCTATACAGGTACATGATTTCCACTGAGGAATGGGAGGGCATGGGACCGAGCCTAGGCTCGCGATGCCGCTGCCAGCTGTTTTTCTTTGTTTTGTTGTACTCTGCTTTTGGTTGTATCGTATTGATGTATAACATATTTTGGCTATTTAATTAGAACATGAGACATGTAGCATCATCATTTATATACTGTTGGTTATATCCACTGCTGTTTTTTATTTCAGTTGTGTATGGTTTACTGCTTCTGTTAGTCGTTGTATGTTTTATTTAAATTCCACTGCGCTACACTTTGAAAAATGAGGGCATAGTTTCCCCAATATCAGACATGGTCCCTTGCTGCTTGTCGGAAGCCTCTGGTGTTTGGGGAAATGCACTTGAGGTCACGTGGAGAACCGGGCTCGGGGCACCCGTTGTGTGGCACCCGGGTCCGGGACGTTATAAAGTGGTATCAGAGGGGTTCTTTTCTTTGACTTACTATTTGGAGCCATAATCAGGAATAGGAAGAACGGTAGTTGGTAATAAGTTGTGCCCGGGCGTAGCTAACCCGTGTACAGGGAAAATCCAGTCTATCTCGTATTTTTCATTCTTTTGATTTTGCCAATTTACGGTTGATATGTTTTTACCATTGGGTGGAGCACTTTGAGATTGTGTTGTTTATAATTTATCTATGGGTTCTCTTGAGTTTCAACCCAATGAGATGGTGGTATGCCATCTCATGCATCATATAGGCACATGCTAGATATCATATGAAATGCATAGATTCCATGCCATGTAGGTGCATTAGAATTTGCATGTTGTTGTTATAGTTGTTGTGCTAATAAAGCATGATGTTGTGATTTCTGCTTGATAAATACCTGCCTTGTGATATGGTATGTTTGTTTGATCTTGTTTATAGAATGGACGCCAAACCTTGGTTTTTGGGGAGTATGGTACCCCATTGACCAGAATTTGGTGGATCATTGACTGTTTATTGGTTATAACACATATAAGATGTCAAAATTTGATTCGTGGGGAGTATGGTCCCCCACGGGTCGGAATTTGAAACTTAGGTGTTAGTTTCAGTATTTTATGGGATCCGGAGAAGTTTCTGAGGAATACTGTCTAGAAACCTAATATACACGCCATGTAGTATTTTTACGCACGTCGTGTATGGTCTTCTGTTCGGGAAGAAAAATGAACTTTTTGAGTACACGCCATGTACCCTAAGTATGTGCCGTGTAGTCTCTTCCCGTGTTACAAACCATGTGGGCGGCGACACGGGGTAGGGAAAGGCTTGGGTAAAACACGTCGTGTAGCATTTATACACGCCATGTAGTGTTGACCCGGAGTCCGACCGTGTAACTAACAACACGGGTCGGTGAACTCCTTGACAGAACCCGTCGTGTCAATGATGAACACGTCGTGTAGTGTGACCTGGGGACTCGGCCGTGTAACTAACAATACGGGTCAATGTCACCATTCCTTGAACACACTGTGTACTCTGAGGACACGTCGTGTAGTCTTGTCCGAGGACAGGCCGTGTGGAGTTAGCCGTGTAGCTGGGAAACGGGATGGTGTACACGCCATGTGCGGGTGTAACATGCCATGTAGTTTCAAGCCGAGTAGTCGGCCGCGTCACAAGCGACACGGGAAGTTGGAAAATAAAACCATACATGCCGTGTAGATAATATACATGCCTTGTAGTTTTGTTCAAATGGGAGTCGTGTGTCTTAGCCGTGCAGAAGGACCCGGGCAGGGGAAGGGAAGTCAAGTACACGCCGTGTAGACAGTGTACACACCGTGTAGTCTTGTTTTGAAAATTTTTAATACCTTCTTCTTCTTATCACCTTTGTGTTTTCTTCATTTCAGCCTTAATAGTTTTGAATCTAAGGCATGATTTTGACCTTGTACTGTCATGCCGCCTAGAAAACCGCGCGGTGTTCGCCAGGAGAGCGGCGACGACTTTACTCTAGAGATAGTGGGCCATGGGCTACCAGTTGATCCTCTCGCATGGCCAGATTCAGCACCAGCTGCTATACCGGAAACAGGTGCGGAGGCACAGTTCTGTGAAGGCTTTATGTGGTTCATGCAGACCTTTTAGGGAGAACCGCAGGCTGCCACATCTATGGCTGAGCTGACGCGTATCATCTAGCAGCAGCATCCGCCTACATTCTCAGAGGATGGTGGACCACAGGCTGTGGAGTCTTGGTTGGGGTCGATGAAGACTATTTTCGAGCATCTTAAGACGCCTCCAAGGTAGAGGGTCAAGCTCGCGACATACATGCTGCGTGATTCCACCAAGAGGTGGTGGGATGTTACCACCCAGTCAGAGCATCACAGGGACATGGCATGGGAAGACTTTCATGCAGTCTTCTATGACTTTTTCTTCCCGGAGATGCTGAGGTCAGATAGAGCTTGAGAGTTCATGAATCTGCAGCAGGGCGATATTTTAGTGATGGACTATTCTGCTCGTTTTACGGAGCTTCAGCGCTTTGCACCCGTGCTGGTGGGTGATGAGACGCTGAGAGCCAGACGTTTTGAGGATGGTCTTCGGTATGACATTCGTGCGCTGGTGAATGTCTTTAGGTTTCCTACTGTATACGCCATTGTGAACTAGGCATTGATCATAGAGAGGAAACATCGAGAATCTAGTGGTGTCGGCCAGGGCAGTTCAGCACCAGTTACTGGTACTTTTTCTACTGGCAAGAGGAAGAGACAGATGGATTTTTCTCAGGGTGGTAGTACCATCCAGGCAGCTTCTTCAGGTGGCCCGATCAGGTTCTACCAGTGTGGTAGAGAGGGGCACAAGAGACTGCAGTGTCCACAAGACCCAGTGGAGTGCCAAGATTCTGGCAAGATGGGTCCTCTGCAGTGCTTTTTAAGGGCGTTTTTAACAGTGGCTAGTGAGAGGGGTTATGTGCAGACTCCGCGTGCGGGGGTAGGACCAGTGGCTTCTTACCAGTCCGGAAACTGGAATACGTTAGGGCATGCAGGTAGAGATGGTGGTCGTGGTCGTGGTAGTCAGACACCAGGATCTCAGAGGCAGTAGGGCGGGACAGCTCAGGGTAGCCAGGCTGTGTCGCAGGGCCACGGCACTGGGCAGGCATATGCAGTGCAACAGACCCAATACGAGCAGGATCCCGGACCTTCTACAGTCATAGGTACTATTTTAGTATCTTTTGTCTTATCTTATGTGCTTTTTTATATGGGTGCAACACATAGTTTCATATCTGTACCCATTGTGGAGAGCCTTGGGCTCAGTGTTTCTACTTCTTCTGTTATCATGAAGCTAGACACTCCGTTGGGGACT
The DNA here is from genome assembly GCA_963277665.1 of Viscum album. Classification (NCBI taxonomy): domain Eukaryota; kingdom Viridiplantae; phylum Streptophyta; class Magnoliopsida; order Santalales; family Viscaceae; genus Viscum; species Viscum album. The sequence continues at coordinate 1,490,129,316 of OY728129.1, forward strand.
AGAACGGCTGATGTGTGTCAGTGCAGGGAGTGCCCCCTTGAGGTTGGTGGGTGTCACTTTCTTTGGGACCTTTATGTCCTAGAGATGACGAGCTATGACGTCATTCTCGGGATGGACTAGTTGGTTCCCTTTAGAGCCTTTGTAGACTGCTATCGTCGCAGGGTGTGTTTCACATCACCAGAGGGTGGAGAGTTTCTATACAAGGTCGAATGGGATGTTCAGGCGAGCCGAGCTGGACCAGAGCATCATGGGCGAGGTGGAGTCATAGCCCAGATTTCAAGCTTATATCTGAATGATCAGGGGACTTGTCAGACGGATTTCCCTCCAGTGGTTTATTGTTTCACGGATGTCTTCCCGGACGACTTTTCATGTCTACCTCCGGTGCGTGAGGTGGATTTCTCTATTGAGCTAGTCCCAGGAGCAGTGTCGGTGTCCATTCCTCCTTATAGGATGGCTACACCTGAGCTGCAGAAGCTTAAGAGGCAATTAGAGGAGTTACAGGAAAATGGTTTTATCCAACCCAGTTATTTTCCTTGGGGTTCTCCGGTCCTTTTTGCGATGAAGGCGGACGGTACCCTCAGACTTTGTGTGGATTATCGGAAGCTGAACTAGTTGACGGTTAAGAACCGATATCCCTTACCGAGGATTGATGATCTTTTTGATCAGCTTCGTGGAGCACGAGTGTTCTCGAAGATTGACCTGATATCAGGATATCATCAGCTACACGTTAGACCATCTGATATACCTCTCACAGCTTTCAAGGGTAGGTATGGTCTATATGAGTATATGGTTATGTCGTTCGGACTCACGAACACGCCAGCAGTTTTCATGGCTCTGATGAATCGTGTGTTCCATCCGTATCTTGACTCTTTTGTGGTAGTATTCGTGGAAGATATCTTGGTCTACTCTCACACTTGACACAACCATGCCACCCATCTTGATATCGTATTGAGTACACTAAGAGAGCATCAGCTATATGCTAAGCTCTCAAAGTGCCACTTTTGGATGGACCAGATTCACTTCCTAGGTCATATCATCTCATAGGAATGAGTTTCAGTAGACCCAGAGAAGGTGAGAGCAGTAGTTTCATGGGAGCATCATAAGAACATGTTTGAGATACGGAGTTTCTTAGGGCTGGCTAGTTACTACAGGCATTTTATACAAGACTTCTCCCACTTAGCAGCACTGTTGACGGGACTGACTAAGAAGGGTGTAAAGTTCGTTTGGTCAAAATATTGCGACATAGATTTCCCGGACCTGAAGGGAAGGTTGACATCAGCACCGATCCTGATACTCCCAGAGCAGGGGGAGATCTATACAGTTTATTGTGATGCATCAGGGATTGGGCTAGGAGCCGTTTTGTTGTAGGGAGACCGAGTTGTTGCGTATGGGTATCGGCAGTTGAGGCCACATGAGAGGAATTACCGGACGCATGATCTCGAGTTGGCATCAGTTGTTCATGCATTGCGCTATTGGAGACATTATCTGTTGGGAGAGAATTTTGTGGTTTTCACCGACCACAAAAGCCTCAAGTATATATTTACTCAGTGTGACCTGAATCTGAGGCAGAGAAGGTGGGTTGAGTACCTACAGTCCTTCGATTTTGAGATTTCCTATACACCTGGTAAAGGTAATGCAGTAGATGATGCACTGAGTAGGAAGACCCAGATACAGAAAATGCAGGAGGCCAGTGGTGAGTGGCAACTTATGGCTTTGTTCTCTGAGATGCATCTAGAGGTGCATGACAGTCAGGGGAAGATTTATCTTTCTTCTTTAGCTGTGACTTCTACCCTCCTGGATAAAGTGAGGATGAGGTAGCTATCTGATTCAGAAAGCCTAGTTCTACTGGAGTCGGTGGCAAGTGAGGACCCTCCTCCTAGTTGGACGATAGGCGATGATGCGGTTTTGTGTTTCCATAGACGAGTATGGGTTCCAGGGAATATATGCGAGGAACTGATGCAGGAGTTTCATGCTTCGGTTTGGGCAGTTCATCCCAGGGTTACCAAGATGTACAGTGAAATGAGATGTCAGTACTGGTGGCCGAGAATGAAGAGAGTTGTAGTTGGTTTTGTTACGAGATGTTCCACCTGTCAGCAGGTGAAGGCAGAGCATCAGAGACTAGCTGGGTTGTTACAGCAGTTACCCATTCCGGAGTGGAAATGGGATGATGTCACGATGGATTTTGTGACTGGGTTGCCGAGGTCACCTCGTGGAAACGATTCCGTGTGGGTTGTTGTGGACAGACTCACGAAGGTAGCTCACTTCTTTCCGATCAAGGAGACCTTCGATGTTGACAAGCTCAGAAGTCTATATATCCGAGAGATCGTATGTCTTCATGGGGTTCCTCATTCTATTGTTTCAGATAGGGACGCCCGCTTTACGTCTCGTTTCTGGCAGAGCTTTTAGAGGGAGCTGGGTACATGGGTGCTTTTGAGCACAGCATACCACCCTCAGACTGACGGCCAGTCAGAGCGTACGATACAAGTGCTTGAGGACATGTTGCGTGCATTCGTCCTAGACTTTGGGGGATCTTGAGAGAAGCATATATCCTTAGTCGAGTTTTCCTATAACAATAGTTTTCAAGCGACTGTTGAGATGGCACCATACGAGGCTTTATATGGTAGCTCATGCCGATCACCTTTGTGCTGGTTAGAGGTAGGTGAGGTAGCTTTACTGGGGCCACAGCTCGTGCAGGAGACATCTGAGCAGGTCCAGTTGATTCGGAAGCAGATGGATACCGCACAGTCTCGTAAGAAATCTTATGCTGATCGCCGCAGACGACCCTTGGAGTTCGTGGTCGGGGATCAAGTTTTTCTACGTGTTTCGCTGAGGCTGAGACACAAGCGGATCAGGAGACAGGGTAAGCTTTCACCAAGGTATGTGGGTCCATTCGAGATTCTGGAGAGAGTCGGGCTAGTTTCTTATCGGTTGCAGTTACCACAGCGATATCAATCCATGCACGACGTCTTCCACGTGTCTCAATTGCATCGCTATCATTCAGACCTGTCTCACATCTTTCAGCCAGAGGAGGTTGAGCTTCAGCATGATGTGTCCTTTGAGGAGCATCTGATCTGTATCGTTGACAGGAGCATGAAGGTTCTCCGAGGCCGGTCAGTTCCTCTCATACGGGTGCTATGGTAGCATAGATGAGTGCAGGATGAGACATGGGAGCGGGAGGCCGACGTACGTGCTCAGTGGCCGGAGTTGTTCACGGCTTTATCTTCACCACCCTTGGAAGAGAAATTTGGGGATCAATTTCTATAAGGGAGGACGTTTGTAAGAACTCGGTTCTTATTTTTGACGTACGAGCTTCTTATTTTCCTTTTTCCTTAAGTGTTTTTGAGAAAAAATAGAAAATGAGGGAAAATCCCAAATTTTGGAACTACACGCCGTGTACGTTTTCTACACGCCGTGTACTTCTGGCCGTGTTGGGATGAGTACATAGGGCGTGTAACCTTGCCGGCGAAAAACGGTGTAGGAACCGACTACGCGTCGTGTAGTGGTCCTCTACATGCCTTGTAGTCAGTCGACAGGTCAAAAAGTAAGGCAGTGGAGTAGCCGCCAGCTGGGTAGCAGTACATTCCGTGTACTCAGGAGTACATGTCGTGTACTCTTGTCGGTTGGTGAACAGTGTCGCGCTGGCGGAAAGCCGCCAGGTGAACAGTCAAATGAAAGAAGTACACATCGTGTACTCAGAATTACACGTCGTGTACTTTTTTTGGCTTAAAACAGGAAGTAGCCTCCTCATATGGCATAGGAGACACTTGAGCCGATTTGGAGCCAAAGGAGGAGGCCGGACCTTTGAAGATCTTCCGGGTGTTTGTCTGGAATCCGATTCGGCTTCTGACGTTCTCATTGGAACCGCACGGGTAATCCCTCTCCTCTCCTAGTACCGTTCTTACCAATTATTTCCTGAGGGGAAGTTATTTACATTTGAATGGGTTTTTTCTTCATTAGATCTACGTCGTTCATGGGAATTTCTGGAGTCGGCGTTCGGGTATAACGTCCGCTGGTGTATAAGGTAGGTAGATTTATGTTTATTTTCCAACTATCATATGTTTTTGTGAGTTTTCGTTCCATGAACCCATGTTGGGGTGTTGTGTGGTTGAGGCCTTTGCTATATTTAATTCCTAGAATGGAATAGGTGATTAAATTGTGATAATAAAATGCTGGTTGGGATCGTTTCTTGGATCCGAAACCACCCCAGGGGTGTGTTCCAATATTTAGCCGTTTGGCCAGGATACCCGAGGGTATGCCTTTAAAGTAGTAATTGTAGAATTTCCTTGAGAGGAATTGCTTGTTTACTGCTTGTTTACCTGTTGGGCATGGCCCGGTTACCTGTTTAGCCTGAGGGCATTGTTGTGATTAGCCTGTGGGCATTGTACTGTATTAGCCTGAGGGCGTGACTATTTTAGCCCGAGGGCTGTCATTATTCTGCCCGAGGGAAACCTTTCGTGTCTGAGGGCTTGACTTCTGTGCCTGAGGGTGACACTTCGTATGCCTGAGGGCGAGAATTATGTTACAATTCTTGAGGGCGAGATTCTGTATAGCCTAAGGGTGTGGTTCACTATATTAGCCTGAGGGCCAGATATTGGTTGGCCTGAGGGATTAGTGTTGTTGAGCACAGAACGATACTAAATTTAATGGATTAAATGAATAATAAAATTTCAATTTAATTGTTAAGTTAGTTAATTTTCAGTACTGCTTACTTTGTTGCATTTTACTATTGCACAATGTTGTTGCATGCTTACATGTAGTTGGGCACGGGCCTTTGGTTGGTGCCTACTGAGATATATTTCTCACACCCTGTTTGGGTTACGCTTTTCATCCCAAACAGATTACGTTGCTGTAAGTATAGATAGGGCCAATAGACCCTATACATGTAGATGATTACTACTGAGGAATGGGAGGGCATGGGACCGAGCCTAGGCACGCGATGCCGCTGCCAGCTGTTTTTCTTTGTTTTGTTGTACTCTGCTTTTGGTTGTATCATATTGATGTATAACATTTTATGGCTGTTTTCATAGAACTTTAGACATGTAGCATCATCATTTATATACTGTTGGTTATATCCACTACTGTTGTTTAGTTTAGTTGTGTATGGTTTACTGCTTCCACTGGTCATTGTATGTTTTATTTAAATTCTGTTGCACTACACTTTGACAAATGAGGGCATAGTCTCCCCACTATCAGACCTGGGCCCTTGCGGTTAGTTGGAAGCCTCTAGAATTTGGGGAAATTCACTAGAGGTCATGTGGTGAACCGGGCTTGGGGAACCCGTTGCGTGGCACCTGGGTCCGGGACGTTACAGCAATGATCTTCACCTCTTCCATTCATGAAGCTTGTCATAATCGTAGAGATCATCATCAACTTTCTTCATGTGTTTTAAAAATCCACTTCATGAATCCCGTCTTCTCAAAATTCATTCCTTTTCCATATTTTGATGATATTTTCAAGGAAATAGACATTTCTCAATGCCAACCAAACTCCAAATTTTGGAACCCAAAAATTTGGAAAGCACTAGAAAACAGCACCACCTTGTATCCATTCTTTTTTTTACAGACTCCAGATCTTCTATTCCTTTGTCATGGTTCTTTTTTAGTATGGGTTGTTAACAATATATTTGGAAATCAACAATTCACCATGAAAACATGCTTTGTCAATAAACACAACCAACCCAAAAATGCTACAATATTACCTTGAGGGATTTTTTCCCAATATATATTTTGATTGTAAAAATTTATGTTGTTGATATTATATTTGGATCCTCAAATGAAAACATGTGTAATGAATTTCCATATTTGATGACTTATAAATTTGATATAATTATGTTGGGGGATTTGAAATTATTCCTTGGTTTGAAAATTTTTCAAAGAAGTGTTGTTATATTTCTAAAATAATCCAAGTATGATAAATAAATAGTTAATAGGTTTTGTTTATATTCTTTTAAAAGTGAAAATATTCCCTTGGGAACTATTTTAAATTAGATTTAGATAAAACTATAAAATTAGTTGACGTTAAAACCTATAGTGGTGTGATTGGAAGTTTATTATATTTAACTATTTTTAGGCATAATTTAATTTTTTATGTTTTCAAGTGATCCTAAGGAAATTCATATAAATTCAGTTAAAATAATTATTAGATATTTTTTAGGTTCTATAAATATTAGTTTATTTTACCCTGCAAAAACTTACTTTTGATTTGATATGATATTCTGATTTTGATGTTGATGGATGCAAGATATATGGGAAGATAACTTTAATAATGTTCCATTTACTTTTTAAATATTTAATTTCATGGACCTCAAAGAAAAAAAGTTTTGTTTCTCTTTCAACCATGTAATCTGAATATATAGATGTTGTATCATATTGTGCTCAATATTTATGGATTATGAAAAAACTTTCTAATTTTGGATTTCATTTTGAAAATATTCCAATTTTATATAATAATAATTATGCTATTTCTATATCAAAAAATCTCTTACAGCACTCTAGGACTAAACACATTGATGATAAATTTCATTTTCTTAGATATCATGTACAAAATGAAAATATAAGTTTGGAATTTATTTCTACATTAAATCAACTAGATAATATATTTAATAATGCATTGGACATTAATAAGTTTTATAAAATCAATTTTGAACATGTTATGATGAAGATATATATTTACATTTATATGACAGGAATTTAGGGGGTGTTTATAAGCAGAAATTTTCATATTTACATGAAATCTGTGAAACATAGAATAAATTTTTCAGATTACTATTGGTAAATTTATGTACATATGTTTTTATTATAATACTATTTTTATACTTTTCATACATACTAGATTATATTAACTTACTATTTAAACTTTTAGTTTGTATAAAATTATATTTTATGGAGGTTTTATAATTATTTTCCACAAACATTTTTAAATTTTTTCTCAATGTATCGTGCTTCTTTCTCAAATGTTTTAAAATTTTTAAGGATTTACATTGGTTCATTGAAATATGTTTTTATAAATTTTAAGAACATTTTATACACTATTTACATTCATTTTAGGGAGATGATTTTTCTTTATAGACTATTTATTCATGTTTTTAAAGTTTAACTTTTTGATAATTTCTAAAAGGGGTGTAGGTTTTTTTAATTATACTTGGTTTTGTAATTATCAATAAAGGGGGAATGTGGATTGGATCCTTGAACTATTTTATGTTTTGATAATTATAAAGTTGTATTTTTTTATTTCCCTTAAATAGTTCTAATACTTTATCATATGTATTGATTATAGTATTAAAAATTTTGATTATATTATAATGTTTCATACTTAAAATATCTTTTGAATTCATGTTTTGGTTGTTCATTTCATGTTATTCAAGTCTTATATCGATTTTATTGGCTAAATACATCATTAGGGACCTTGAAATATCACTTATATAGGTTTTTTTACTATTCTCACATAGCCAATTCACATAGCCAATTTATTATTCACCACATAGTTGACTTTACAAAATCAATTACCTATGGTATTTCAACCATAAAATAGGATAAAGAACTCCAAATTGATTGATTATTATTTATTTAGAAATAAAAAAAAATTATATACATTTAATTAGAAGACATAATGTTCTTAATTGATCTCTATCATGTACTAAATTAGGTTATAAGTAACTGAATGTTTTAAGTCTAAATTATACAGTTTTTCAGAAGTGTTTTTCTTCTAAATTTTGATGATAAATTTAGATATATAAGTCTTATTAAGTTTATTATATACTATTTCTAAATATAATTAAATTATCTAAATATAGTTAAACTAGATCTAAAACTAATTTTATTTTTTAGAAGGTCTATTTTAATTTTGAAATTTTATAAGTCAAGTTGTTTACAAATTTACAGAATAGGCAATGTGAAATCAAATATATGAAACAGTCATGTTAATTATCTTAAGATAATCACTTATATAGATTCATCTATGTGAATTAGCTATGTAGATTCATCTACATCGATTCTATTATGTAGAGAAAAATGGTTATGTAAAAATCCCCTACATGTATTTTCCTATGTGGTTCAATGAATTTCTATAGGATATTATAAAATCGAAAAATATTATTTATATTAGGTAATATTTGACTTTTCAATTTTATGCAATTTTATAATAGATATAATTAGTATTTTATTTTTTCTATAATTACTCATTAATTATTTAGAATCTATACAAATCAGAATTAAACTATTTTAGGATACATTAAATGAAATTCACATGAGATTTAGAATGTATTGGTATTCACACTAAAATTTTGGGAATTGAAATATCCAAATCTAAATTGGATAAAATACAAAGGGTCAATCATGATTATTATCAGGAAGTATTCCAAGGATATTAATAATTTTATTCACTAGTGTATTATTTGTTCTAACGAGATCCATGGTACAAGATGTTTTTTATTTTACAAGATATCATGATGAACTTATATATTTATTATTTTTCATATATAAATGATTTACACAAGTTATATTTTCTATAAAATAAGTTTGTACAAATTTTAAATGGTTCTTTGAAGTTTCAGGAACCTCTCTTTCTTTGGGAAAATAAAAGATGCAGTGGGATGCAAATTTTAAAGTTATTGTGCCTAAATAAACTCTATATATTTTGATTTGATAGACCTGGTAGAGAGAATAGAGGTTGAGGATATTCTTGAAATGAAAAAGGGATACAAAATTTGGTGATCACCTAATTCATTCAACTAAACTTTAACTATTTGATCCTTTACTGTTGGAGAGTTCACTACTACCTCAACACTCAAATACAAAAACTGTTCATTTGGTTTTGTGGTTATACTTCCTTCAATTAATTTTATGTTTTCATAATTTTAAATGGTTATACCACTCATTAAAAGGTAGTATTGTGGGTTGTGACTCACATACAAAATTCCAGAATAGGTTTGTGCCTCCAATGGAAAAATGTGTGTTGTTTAGGTTGTGCCTCTAAGTAGAAAAAGACAGAAATTTTTGGGTTTAATCTTCTAGGGTAAAAAATGATCTATATTTGGGTTGTAGATCTAGGTTGGAAAAAATAATTGTAATATTCCATTATATTGGTTATATTGGGTGTCATCACTCTCAGTTCGTGAGAGAGGTGGAGCAAGGACTAGGATCATTTAGATCTGAAACACTATAAAAATATCATGTGTTCATTTTCCTTTAATTTTACACTAAATTTACATTAAAACTCTAATATAACTTTATATTCATTTTATAATTCTAATTCACCCCCCTCCCTCTTGTCTATTTTTTCATATTAACTCTGTTCCAAAACCCGTTATATCACCAATTCCTAAAATACTCTATTAATAAGAATGTTAGAGTAATGTATGGTGATATCTCCCATTTTGAGCCTTGTGAATCTTAGTACATATATTCATGGTACAATATAATGGAGGGGAAGCATCTGATGGTAAATAATGAAACACATATTAATGTCCCTATTGTCATGGAAATCACTCATCTCAGTCTATGGAGTGTACTTGGTGAATATTTTATATTGTGCATCGCCTGAATTGAAGCAAATAACCCCAAATTTGGTAGACCAATAGGCTATAATGGTTGATGAGATGAACTATCAAAATTTGGTAGACCAATAAGTCATAATAGTTAAGAGGGTGTTTCTATTAAGAAGTTGTTATATATAAAGGAGAAAATTTTTATATCGTTCATGCATATCAATCTTCCCCTAAGAACCCTTACTCAAGTGTATATCTGAAAAATATTTAGATGACATAGCCAAGGCCCTTAAATTGACTATAAATTAATACTAGAAAGAGGGAAAGTGTTTTATTGACGTTCATTTCCATTCTTAGGGTTTCAACTACAGCATATGAACCCATCCATTCAGAAGAAGGATGTGATTCTAATGGAAGTAATGATTCCCCCACATCATCTCTTGGATCTTGGGGTGTCAACTAGTTATCCTCTCCCAAAAATGGTGAATAGAAGGTTGGATAAATCAAATATACTCATTTGTAATTCAAAGAAAGAATCTTTCTTACCATTGATAAACTCATACAAGTGAATCTTATTATGTTGGAATACCTACAACCTACATTGATCAGGGCCACCATGGCTCATGAGGAACATGATAAATACATATATTTTCTTAAACAGCATCAATATGTATTTGAAAGGAATCACATAGAACTTCTCAGGTTGAATCCCCAAGTGGATACCCATATTTTGGGTTTGTTTAATGACCATCATGGTTATAAATAGGCATTAATAAGAATGCATCCAACTCATGCTACTAAAGTGTAAGTCGAAGTTGATAAGTTAATAAAATATAATTTCATCCAATAAGTTCAATACCTAAAGTGTCTCACTAACATAATCCCCATCAATAAAAAGTATGCGAAAATTAGGGTCTATAATGAATTTATGTATCTTATCCATTATTTCTCAGTGGATAATTTCTCAGTCCCGATCATGAAACTATTGATTAATGAAAAGGCTGGATTCCAGTTTCTCTCATTTATGGATGGGTATTTGGGCTATAACAATATCTAAATATCCCCTGACGATAAGGAATCCCCTATATTTAGGGAACCCCAACTAGTATACTATTACTAAATGATTCCCCTTAGATTAAAGAATACTAGATCGACATACCAAGGTACCATTTTCTATATCTTAAAAATCATTTTTGGAGAATACCATGGAATGTTAAATAGCCAATCTAGCAGTCAAATACAATCAAAGTTGTGATTTTCTTACCAATCTTGAGATAGTATTCAACAAAATTTGATAACATGGCTTGAATATAAACACCCTGAAATATGATTTTGGGGTAACATTTAGGAAATTCTACAGCTTTGTTAGGTCTGATGTTATAATGATATATTGTCTAGAGGGGGGTGAATATACCAAATTAATATTTCTTAAATTAATCATTTATTTTTTAAAATTAATTATAAAACTTAATTAATAGAGTTAATTAGAAATAGGATAAAATAAAGAACTCAATGATTTTTTTATAACAATTTTTTCTAAAGTGGGCATGGTTTACTCATATACCTCTATACTAATCAAGAGATACATTATGAACTAATATAGTTTTTGAAGGGGAATTATAAATCAATTACAACCAACTTTTTTTGATGGAATTATAACCAAAAGACACTTGACTTTTATATGTGGAGTCACAACCCAATTATAACACTAAATTTAGATGTTGGGATTCAAAACCCAAATGGTACTAAATTTAGAATCATAGATTCACAACCTGATAAAAGAAAATTATTTTTTATGTAAAATCATAAAGATAAAGTGAAGTAATGTGAGAGATAGGAAGAAGTTTTATAGATTCAATCAACTATAATGAAATATCTAGAATAAGAATAAAATATAGGTATCAGTTCTTGATTATTTGATCAACTTGACTGTCTCTTTAAGGAAAAAGAAGAAGTCATATAATTTTTTGTTCAGTCCTTGAGATATTATCCAATAGTAGTGAGAAATATTCCTCAAATGTAGAATATAAAACACTTCATAGTATCAGCACCACCACACTCTTCACATTGTATCACTTGAAAATATAAAATCTCTCATTGAAGAAGTGTCAAATGAGTGATATGTTACTTGAAGAAAAACTAGAAATCCTTTTATAAAAATAAACTCAACATGTCCTAGAGAGGTTATAGAATTCAAAATTCAAAAAAATAAAACTACATTATCGAAAAGAGAGAGAAAGAGATAAATTATCATTGCATAATAATTGCTCAAATAATGAATGAAATTGAAACAATAAGGAATAATTCAAACTAATTTAAAATATATAGTTAAATAATTCAAATAGTCTCCATAATAATAGGTTAAAAATAAATACCATGAAAAGGCAAAGTTTGAATTTAAAATTCAAAATTCAAAAACATTCCCTTTAAAACAAGTAGTAAATATGAAAAGAATATCAAAAACTAATAACACTATATTAAAGATATTAAAACAAGTTTTATTGAGTCGTTAGAAAAAAAAATATTTTAAATAAAAAATTATCCAATCAAAATATGAAATATTACAAAAAATGGATGTTTTTTCGGATTTTAGAATAACCTATAGAATTCCATTGAACCATGTAATAGAAATTCATATAGGTGTATCTCACATAGGAGTTATTATCAACATAAGTGAATAGATATATGATATTCACATAGACGAATTGATGTAGGAAATTCACATAAGTGAATAGACATTAGTGATTTTATCACATGGGATATTTTCTCATGTATCTAAATTTATAACATATCTGAATTTATGAAATATTTAAATAGACTGACTTCTCAAATTTAAGAGCTAAAAAATCAATAATAAATGGTAGAATAAACTTTAAGTCTGGTTGAATTATATTTATTAAATTTCATTATATTTCTAAATAATCAAGAATATTCTTAACTGGTCCTATGTAACTTAAGTCTTCATTAAAAAAACATTAGAAAAATTGTTCTAGAAAACTGTAGAAATCAGACTGAAAACATAGAGTTTCTTCTGACATAATTTTAGACATGATATAGATTGATTCCGAATTTAAAGTATTCTAATTAAATGTATATAATTTTATTATATTTTCAAAAAAAATCCATCGATTTGGAGTTCTATATATTAAGTTATAGTGGAAATATATAAGAAATTGAATATAAAAAAATGGTTATGTGGATCGCAAATCAGTAACATGAATTTCGAAAAGAATACAAGGATTTTGATAAAAATAATATGTGGGGATAATAAAAAACATATATAAAAGTTATTTTAATGTCCCAAATGACTTATTTATCCTATTAATTCTATATAAAACATGAAGAACATGTGATAAACAATCAAAACATAAAATTTGAAGATTTTTTAGAAATGAAATATTATGATATCCTCATAGTTTAGCATACTATAATCAATACATGATTCCAAGTATTGATACATTTGAATGAAAAAAACAAATAAATATTTATAATTATCAAAACATAAATTTTTTCAAGGATCCATTAAATATTATTCCCCTTTTTAATAATTATAAAACCAAGTATAATTTCAAAAACATCACCATTTTTTAAATAATAAAAAACATTAGGTTTTAAATAAATAAATAAATACTGGACTGTATGTTATAAGGTAATGAAATAAAGAAAAGTATAAAATTTGTATAAAATTTTTCTTAATCATGAAATATTTAAACAAGTGTCAAGGAGCCATTGTAAAGTCACCCACTATTAAACATGGAATTTGTTTAACCCTCTGGGAGAATTAGTTGAACTCATATTTTGATAATCCCAATTATGCTCAATTATGGTTTGATAATCCCTATATTGATTAATGGTTAATTACTTATTTTAGTATTTCTGTACACCATGCACATATTCATATATTATGATATTTACATGATCTTCAGAGAATTCGGTTAATGGAGGGATATATATGCTAACTTAACCCATTCTGCCAATAGAATGCTTAAATAGGCAAGTGGTCATCGTTACAGAACAAGCCTACCGATACGTGAAGGTTACTGATACAAGTCACCGTTATGCAAGTCTACCGATACAGAGTTACCGCTACCATTAAACGGAAGATCATCGGTACATCAAGCCTACCGATACATGAAGGTCACCGTTACAACAAGTCTACCGATACGGGAAGGTTACCGATACAACTCACCGTTATGAAAATATACCGATACAGAGTTACTGCTACCGTTACACAGAAGATCACTGGTACATCAAGCCTACCGCTACCGATGCAATAAAGCTTACCTCTACCAAAGTCTACCGATAGACATGAAGTCTACTCTTAGAAGGGTTACCTATGGAAACGCTACCGTTACACAAAGGGCTACAGTTACATAAGAAGCTACCGATACTCAAACCTACCGATACACAAGGCTACCGATATCCAAAGCTACTGTTCAACCTGACGCTGCATTAATTTCATTAACTTTATTTAATCTAACCAACGGTCATATCTGGTATATTTTAATGCACTGAAATTTATTTAATGTGTGTTGTTGGATTTCAGGGAACCGTACCTCGTACCTGCAAAAAGGAAATCATTTCTGTTGCCAGAGCTCGTGCTTTAAATAAGAGATGCTCCTGATGATGAAAAGGAGGTCGGAGAAAAATAAGAGCGTGACAAAAATAAGAAGGTGCTAAAATGTGTGCATGCAAAGAGACGACTGGACACACCAGTATACATACATACATTCCTGCATACCTGTGAAGAGCCAAGAACGAAAAAGAGAACATCAACACAAGAACTTCATCGACTAAATTTTTCTCTATCTGTGAACCTGGATGTCAAGCAGATGACACTCTGTTTTTTAGACAAAAACCAGAAGAGGACTCAGAACCATTTCTGATCAAATTCTTAAGGAGTCCAGAGCTACACTGAAATCACTAGAGCCATTCTAAACTCTATATCTTTCTCAGTGATTTATTATTTACATTTTTAGCAGTGTGTGTCATCTGCTATATTTTACACACACACTATCTCCTGTACTTTAACTGGAGGATCTGTAAATCCTCATCCAGCTCTTTACATCTTTTATTTCCCACTGCGAAAAGTGGTAGAGGTCGTGTGAGACCTGGACAGCTGGATTTGTTGTTGTTTTGTTTCCCACTAAGAACTGTGGAAGAGGTCATTGACCTGGAAAGTTATAAACTGTTGTAAACCCCGATCCAGGGTGTGGATCCAATTTATATAAATTGTTGAGAGGACTAAGTCTTGGCTTGAGACTGAACCTCTTGGTCATATCTGATGTGCTTTATTTAGTTTTATCTAAAACCTTTTATTCCGCTGCCAAGTGCTTTAAAACCTAAACTGTTTTTCAAAGTTACTCTGATAATTGAATTAGTAAGTGTTTGCATTATTTGTAAATCAGTAAGTTAGTTTCAAAAGCTAATATGATCCTCTGATTATATTAACTAGGAATTAATCAATCCCTTGAGAACCTAGCTGAAAGTTTTCTTTAGTTCAAATTCACTACAATTCAATTAGTATTTTAAATTTGGGGAATTTGGTAAAAGATTTTAAAACAGAAATTTTAATTGGAACTCAATTCACCCCCCCTCTTGAGTATCCACTCTGACCAACATTTGGTATCAGAGGTGCTTAAAATATTTTCTGAAGTACTCTGTTTTTCAACTATGATTTTAGTTGTATTTTAAAGTTCTTAAAATTTCTGTTATTTATAAATATTTATCTCTTTAAAATTTTTATTTTAACCTAGCTATCATGGATAACAGACTTGAAGGTGTTGCTACTAATAGACCACCATTTTTCAATGGAAACAACTATGCTCAGTGGAATATTAAGATGAAAATTCATTTAGAAAGAATGGTTTTTGATATTTGGACTGCCATAGAATCATAATATAAAATTCCTAATACTGTTAGATCTACGTGGAATGAAGCTACTAAGACATCCTACAATAATAATTGCAAAGCTATGAATGATCTGTATTGTGCTTTAGGAGATGATGAATTTAATAGAATATCTTCCTGTAAGACTGCACATGAAATTTGGGATACCTTAAGTGTTTCTCATGAAGGAACAACTAACGTTAAGGAAATGAGATTGAACACCTATACTATTAAATATGATAATTTTAAGATGAAGCCTGATGAACCCATTTCTGATATGTATCTTAGTTTTAATGAAATTTTCAACACAATGATCTCACTGAGAAAGGATGTTCCATCAAAGGAGCAGATCATGAGAATTTTGAGATGCCTACCTGAAAGATGGAGGGGCACTTCTGTTTCAATTAGAGAATCTTGTGATATTGGTGAACTGCCAGTTAAGGAACTTATAGGTAAGTTGATGATGTATGAAGAAGAGATTTAAGTAAACAAAGAAGAATAAGATGAACCAAAAAGTAATTCAGTTGCCTTCAAGACTTCTACTTCAAAGAACAAGGATAAGGAGAAACTTCAAGCTATAAGTGATAGCTCAAGCTGTGAAGAAAGTGAAAGTGCATCTAACAGTGATGCAGAAATGGCTCACATAGCCAGAAGATTTAAGAAGTTTTATAGGAAAATGAAGTTTTTCAGAAAATAAAATTACAAAGGTAAGTATGACAACAAGGGTACCTCGAAAAAGGACAAGAAGAAATCTGAGAAATCTGATGAAGTTATCTGCTATGAATGCAAGAGAAAAGGACATATAAAAGCTGACTGTCCAAAACTGAAATACAAGAAGAAGTCTGAGTATAAGGATAATAAGTATAAGAAGGACATGAAGGCTACTTGGAGTGCTTCTGAGGATATCTCCAGTGAATCTAAAGCTTCTGAAACTGAAATCAGAAATAAAGCAAACATGTTTTTTATGACAAACACCTCTGAGGTAACATCTGAAACTCTTACTTTAAATTCTTATTATTCTGGAGATGATTCTGATTCTGAAAATATGTCAAAATCGGAACTATTTGAATACTGTGATATGTTGGAAGAAACCTGTAATGAGGTGAAAGACAAATACAAAAGTTTAAAGAAATAGTATGCTTTAACTATTAATCATAAATCTGATCTTGACATAGAAATGGAAAAGAATTCTCAGTTACATAAAGAAAACACTGAACTGAAATTTTCAAATGAGCAACTTAGGATGGATTTAGAAAAGTTCAAAAATGTCAAAGATACTCTTACTCAAATGCTAGGTAAGCATATTGAACCTAGATATACTACTGGTATAGGATACCAGCCTGGACAAAGAAAAATTACCAAAACTTGATTTATTCCTAAATCTGGATAGAACGTAGATAGCTATAGTTCTGGAAGTTCATATGCTTCAACTAGTTATTTTCATAGTTATGGATCTAATAAGGTTTATCTGTCTAAATCTATTGATTTTGAAAATTTTATGAGACCCATAAGACAAATTTGGGTACCTAAAGTTTTATTGGCTAACCTGTCTGGACCCAAGAAAATCTAGGTACCAAAATCATTTCCTATCTAAATCTGTTTTGTAGGGAACCTACTTAAAGAGCTCCTATAGAAAGACTTGGTACTTGGACAGTGTATGTTCAAGACATATGTCATGAGACTTCTCATGCTTTAAAAGTATAGTCAGAGTTGATGGAGGTTTTGTCACTTTTGGTGATAATTCTAAAGGGAAAATCACCGGCTTAGGCCAGATTGGTAACACTGACTCAGTATTAACTTCTACAGTTCTATTTGTTGATGGACTTAAATATAATTTACTAAGTATTTCTTAGTTATGTGATGATGGTTTTAATGTTAAATTTAAAAATGATTCTTGCAATTTTTTAACTCTAAAAATGCTTTAGTCTTTTCTGCCTTGCGAAATGAAAATGTCTATGTTGTTGATTTAAATTCTTTATCTATGCAGAATATTACTTGTTTAAATGCTTTTCATAAAGATTCTTGGCTTTGGCACAATTATTAGGACACTTCAATATACATTCACTTAGAAAACATACAAGGAAGAACTTAGTTAGAGACCTAGCAAAACTTGAATTCTCAGCAGATAAATTTTGTAATCCCTGTCAAAAGGGAAAGCAACATAAAGTTTCTTTCAAATCAAAGAAAGAAGTGTCAACTTCTCAACCTCTCAAGTTGGTTCACATGGATTTGTTTGGACCTTATAGAGTTTCTAGTTTAAATGGGAAGCATTATGTCTATGTTCTAGTAGATGACTATTCTAGGTATACTTGGGTATATTTTCTTGATCTCAAAAGTGAAGCTTGTTCTTACTTTGTTAAATATTCCAAGTCTATAGAGAACCTTAGAGGACTTAAGATTAAATCCTTTAGAAGTGATCATGGTCATGAGTTTGAAAATCATGAGTTTGAATCCTACTGCTCACACAATGGCTATAGTCACAATTTCTCGGCCCCTAGGACACCTCAGAAAAATGGTGTAGTGGAAAGGATGAATAGAACCCTTCAGGAAATTTCCAGAACCATGCTCAATGAGTATGACCTACCTATTTATTTTTGGGCTGAAGCTGTCAATACAGCTTGTTATATTATCAATAGAGTCTTGATCAGACCTGTTCTTAAGAAGACCCCTTATGAGTTGTGGAACCATAGGAAACCTAAGTTTAACTACTTCATAGTTTTTGGTTGCAAAGTCTTTATTATTAACACTAAAGATAATCTTGACAAGTTTTCATCCAAGAGTGATGAAGTAATTTTCCTAGGTTACTCTATTTATAGTAAATCCTATATAGTTTTCAATAAAAGAACCAAATGTGTGGAGGAATCTGTTCACATCAAATTTGATGAAACTGATCCACATGAACCTAAGACCTCTCTTGAAAATCTTGAAGATGATCTCTCTGTTTTGAACCTTAATGATAAAGACAGTGGACCTATAATTAAAACATCCAGTTCTGGAAATTTTCCAGAACCTGCTTCTGTTGACTCACAACCTGTTGATGAGCCTGAAATCTCTAGCCCAACCTTTTTAAGACCAACTAGGATTCTAAAGAACCATACCTTAGATGTTGTTGTAGGTAATCTGGATAGAGGAACACAGACTAGAGATTCTCTAAGAAATCAGGTTGAACATCAAGCTTTTCTTTCACAGTTAGAACCTAAAAATTTCAATGATGCTATCAATGATGAATTCTGGGTAATAGCTATGCAAGAATAACTAAATCAATTTGAAATAAATAAAGTCTAGGAATTAGTAGAAAGACCTAAGGACACTTTAACCATAGGCACAAAGTGGGTGTTTAGAAACAAAGTTGATGAATATGGAAATATCATTAGAAACAAAGCTAGACTAGTTGCACAAGGTTACAATAAAAAGAAGGAATTGATTATGAGAAAACCTTTGCACTTGTAGCTAGATTAGAGGCAATTAGGATCTTACTTTCCTTTGCATAACATCTAAATTTCAATTTATATCAAATGGACGTGAAAAGTGCTTTTCTAAATGGTTTCATTGTTGAAGATGTTTTTGTGGAACAACCACCTGGTTTTTCAAATCCTCACTTTCAAAATCATGTTTTTAAGCTTTCTAAATATTTATATGGTTTAAAACAAGCTCCAAGAGCTTGGTATGAAAGACTTACAAATTTTCTTATTTCAAAAGGATTTACAAAAGGAATTTCTGATCTCACTCTTTTTATAAAAAGAATTTCAAAAGATGTTTTAATAGTACAAATCTATATTGATGATATTATTTTTGGATCTTCTAAAAATTCTTTATGTACTGATTTTTTAAAGGTTATGAAAAATGAGTTTGAAATGAGCTTAATGGGAGAGCTTGATTATTTTCTTGGATTTCAAATCTTTCAAACTAAAGATGGTATTATTTTGAATCAGAGTAAATATACTAAGGATTTATTAAAACGTTTTGGTTTGGATAGTATTAAGGGAAGTGATTCACCTATGAGTACCACCTGTAATTTGGATATTGATGAAACTGGTAAACCAGTAGATCAAACTAATTATAGAGGTATGATTAGAAGTTTACTTTATCTTATTGCTAGTCGACCTGATATTATGTTTAGTGTATGTATGTGTGATAGATTTCAAGCTAACCCTAAAGAGTCACATTTACTTGCTGTTAAAAGGATTTTCAAATATCTTAAATACACTTCCAATTTGGGACTGTTTTACCCAAAAGAACAATCATTTGATTTAATAAGTTATTCAGATGCTGACTTTGTTGGATGAAAGTTAGATAGAAAGGACACATCTGGAACATGTCATTTACTTGGAAAGTCCTTAGTATCATGTTGTAGTAAGAAACAGAACTCAGTTTCATTATCTACTGTAGAAGTAGAGTATATAGCTGCTGGTAGTTGCTGTGCACAGATTCTGTGGATGAAACACACTTTATTGGACAATGGATTTAAGTTTAAACATGATTCAATTAACAGTGACAACACTAATGCGATAAACATCTCAAAGAACCCTGTGTCTCACTCTAGAACCAAACACATTGATGTCAGGCACCACTTTCTAAGAGATCATTATCAAAGAGGTGATATAAATCTTGAATTTACAGGCACTAAACTCCAATTAGCTGATATTTTCACTAAGCCATTAAATTCAGAAAGATTAAGTTTCATTAGACATGAATTAGGAATGATAACTTACTCTTAAACCGTTAGGATGAACATCAAAATTAGGAAAAACCTCACCGTTAGGATGAACCTCACCGTTAGGACAAACCTCACCGTTAGGATGAACATCACCGTTAGGAAAACCCTCACCATTAGGAAAAACCTCACCGTTAGGATGAACATCACCGTTAGGACAAACCTCACCATTAGGATGAACCTCGTTGTTAGGATGAACCTCACCATTAGGATAAACCTCACCATTAGGATGAACCTCACCGTTAGGATAAACCTCACCGTTAGGATGAACCTCACTATTAGATAAACCTCACCGTTAGATAAACCTCACCGGTACATCTCTCGCGCTGTTTTAAATTTTTTTATTAAGGCCAAGACTTTTGAATTTCTTTCTAATATAAGATTTATTTTATATGTGAATCCTAAATGATATTAAACCTGACTCTATACATCACTCAATCACCATGAACCCGTCTGTTCTAATACCTCTTACCTAAACCTCTCAAGTTTGCAAAACCCTAAGCCTCGGAATCTAAAATGGATCATGTGAAGCGACCCTCAGTGGATGAAGGGAGTGATGCGCCGCAAGCTAAGAAGCAGAAAGTAACCAATGCTGGTGTCAGTGGAAGCAGTAGAGATGTTGTTCGAAGGAATCCTGTGAATCCACATTTATTGAAGCGATAAATTGTAGTAGAAAAGGAATTGTGTGCGGCATGGATGCTCAAAATCAAGTCCTTGATTCTGAAGGTTTTACAAGAACAAGGATGGATATAATGCTTCATGAACAATAATGGACCGTATTATCCAAGACTAGTAAAAGATTTTTATGAGTTTGTCTGTTTTGAGACATCAGAGGAGGAGAATAGGATGATTTACTTTGTGAATAGTCAAACGTTTTCATTTTCATCAGTTGAATGGGCTGAGAACCTTAAGGTTCCTCATAGTGGTGATTATGGATTTAATTAAAAATCCATACCTACTGCTAGTGACTTTTTAGAATATGAGGATGCCTTGTTAGAATTAACAGGAAATGGAACTCCTAGAAAGGTCATTACTGCATAGATGGCAGGAGAGGATAAACTACTTTTCAAGTTCATTCAGCATCTGATTAGTCCAAGGAGAGGAGATTTTGCTACCCTCATATTTCAAAATATTTATTTGCTATATCTGTTAAAGCATGGAGTAAAGGTGAATTTATGTAGACTGGTAATGATTCAGATTGATGAGATGACTAGACCGAAGTCTAAGTCCAATGCACTTTTCTTTTCTAAGTTGATTTCTATTATATTGAAGGCAAAGGAGGTAGCTGGACCTCAAGATGAAACTGTTGTGGTTAAGGATAACTTTTGCCTCACCAAGACTGTCTATAAGTTTATGAAAGTCAGTTGGAACCCTTGGAAGAAATAATGGGTTAATGATGATGGAAAAATCTATGACAAGTACACTCTTGTGGATCATCCTTCTAGACCAAAGGATGTGAGGGATCCTGGTCTTGGGCCAGATGAGCCAGAACCGGTCTACAGTGATAATGAAATTGAAGCTGAAGAGGAAGAGACATCAGTTGAGGAAGGAGGAGACCCAGATTTACCTACTAGTATTATGCCCCAAAACATTTCCTATGGAGCAGCTAGCCCCCTAAAAGAACTACCAAGGAGAGAAACTATTTAGAAGGACAATGACACTGAGACTATAGAAGAAGAAGAAGAAGCATATCAGATTGTTGTCAAAGACACCTCTGAAGAGGATGAGGCAACCGAGTCAGATCAGATTTCTCATGAAGAGAAGGAAGCTTCTGGTGAAGCAGATGATGAGGAAAATGAAGAAGTAGAGCTCAGTTTGAGCCCTCTGATAGACAGTACAGTCAAGACAGTGCCTGATTAGGAAGCAGAAGTAGCATCTATTGATGAGAGAGTCCTTCAGCCATCAGAGCAAATGGCTATTGAATCTGCTACAGTTGCAGAGGAACTTATAGAATTACCTCGAGCAGAACAGTTGGAGGAGATTCCTCAGGTGAATGCTCTAAGTGAGGGGGAGCATCTTGGTTCAGTATCAGTGTTGTATGACATTGAAGGTTGGACATCAGATCTATGATATATAGCTCTTGGACTTAATTATGAAGATTATGATGAGGAAGACCAGCCCTAAATAGAATTATTTATCCTACCTGTTGTGGCTGAAAATTTGGCAACCAAGGAGGACCTTGAGTCCTTAAAGGCTGAAATGAAAGAAACATTGAGAGAATCAGTGACAGATTTGAAGAAAATCCTGGTTAATGAAATGAGAAGTGTGGAGAAATACCTGGATCTATCTCTGGGATGTGTTGTTTCTAGTCCAGTGAAAGGAATGATGGATGATGTTAAAGTATGACATACTCAAATTGAGAGTTGGACAGGAGCTGTAGTGGCTCTAAGACAATCGATTTCTTCATTGACTGCTATGAACAGCTCTCAAACCCAAGTGCATACTGATATCATATATATCAAAGAAGTAGTCAAGTAGTTTGTGGAAGTTTTTGAGGCTTTTAAGACTTCAGTCAAAGAACATTTGAAAAGTCAAGATGAACTTGTTTAGAAGGTGGTTAGTAATCTGACACAGTCTTTCAAGGAGACAGTAGCTTTCTCAGTTAAACCCCTCCCCTCATCCAACTCCACTGTGAACCTTGACCAGATTAGAACTGTTATCCAGGAAGAGTTGTCTAAGGCCAGTACCAGTGGCTCCTCGGATACTCAGATCCTTGCTACCACTAGGGAATTTAGTAGTTTTGTTCGTGATCACCTACGGGAAGCTACTGCTTCTCAAGAGGCAATTAAAAATAAGGTGGATGCTTATTTTGAGAAGGTATATACCAAGCATCAAATGAACAACCATTTCAAGCTCTTACTGGAAAATATGAAGTTGCCTCCAGTGACTCAGGCTTTCAGAGAACAGGTTAGTAAGATCAGGGAGCTTACTCCCACCTTGGATAAATTCATTGAAAATCGAGATGAGTTTGTGTCTTCAATGGAGAGAGGAGGGAGTATTGTTCTGGATTTTAGGAACCTGTTGCTACCCTTATTGCATGTGGATGTCAGACCTATGATTGTACCTCCTGCTCTTCCTACCTATGCTTCTAGGAGTACACCTCAGTTGACTCCAGTTCAGGCTATTCGAAGCTTGACACCTATGATCTCACAGAAGAGCACAGATTTCAGAACTGGTACCGTTTCAGTGGTTGACCCTACGGTTGTTCTTTCAGATATTCCTAAGCCATCTACTCAATCTGAACCTACCCCCTTTTCTGATCCTAAGGGAAAGACTCCTGTTCAAGAGGATGATTGAGTGATTCTGAATGTTTTTGATAGGATTCGCTTGTATTTTTGTAGTCCTGACTTTCTCAGTTTGTACCTTTTGTACCTTAATGGAAATTTACTCTTACATTCTCCACTTTATTGTGTTTATGGTTCCTTGAAATCTATTCTCTTTTTGTCTCTACATTTCTCTGATTCTACCATTCATTTTGTTAATCACAAAGGGGGAGAAAATGCAACAAATGAGACCTGGGAGTGAAAATGCAACAAATGATAATTGGGAGTGCAATTGAAAGGGGGAGAAAAATGAGAGCTTTGTTTTGAAGTTTTTCTTAAGAAATTTGTTCCTCTGATATTAGTTTAATTTTCTTAATACTTTGGCATATGTTGTGATTATCAAAAAGAGGGAGATTGTTGAACCCTCTGGGAGAATTATTTGAACTCATATTTTGATAATCCCAATTATGCTCAATTAT
This sequence comes from Viscum album, assembly GCA_963277665.1. Classification (NCBI taxonomy): domain Eukaryota; kingdom Viridiplantae; phylum Streptophyta; class Magnoliopsida; order Santalales; family Viscaceae; genus Viscum; species Viscum album. Next base: position 1,490,153,145 of record OY728129.1, read on the forward strand.
GGTTTGATAATCCCTATATTTATTAATGGTTAATTACTTATTTCAGTATTTCTGTACACCATGCACATATTCATATATTATAATATTTACATGATCTTCAGATAATTAGGTTACTGGAAGGATATATATTCTAACTTAACCCATTCTGCCAATAGAATGCTTAAATAGGCAAGTGGTCACCGTTACATAACAAGCCTACCAATACGTGAAGGTCGCTAATACATGAAGGTCACTGTTACAATAAGTCTACCGATACGGGAAGGTTACCGATACAAGTCACTGTTATGCAAGTCTACCGATACAGAGTTACCGCTATCGTTACATGGAAGATCACTGGTACATCAAGCCTACCGATACATAAAGATCACCATTACAACAAGTCTACCGATACGGGAAGGTTACCGATACAACTCACCATTATGCAAGTCTACCGATACAGAGTTACCGCTACCGTTACATGGAAGATCACCGGTATATAAAGCCTACCGCTACCAATGCAATAAAGCTTACCGCTACCAAAGTCTACCGACAGACATGAAGTCTACCGTTAGAAGGGTTACCGATGGAAAGGCTACCGTTACACAATAAGTTACCGATACACAGACCTACCGATACACAAGGCTACCGATATCCAAATCCTCGTTCAACCCGACGCTGCTTTAATTTCTTTAACTTTATTTAATCTAACCAATGGTCATATCATGTATATTTTAATGCACTGACATTTATTTAATGTATGTTTTTGGATGTCAGGGAACCATACCTCGTACCTACAAAAAGGAAATCATTTCTGTTGCCGGAGCTCGTGCTTTAAATAAGAGATGCTCCTGCTGCTGAAAAGGAGGTCGGAGAAAAATAAGAGCGTGACAAAAATAAGAAGGTGCTAAAACGTGTGCATCCAAAGAGACGACTGGACACACCAGTATACACACATACATTCCTGTATACCTATGAAGATCCAAGAACGAAAAAGATAACATCAACACAAGAACTTCATCGACTACATTTTTCTCTATCTGTGAACCTGGATGTCAAGAAGACGACACTCAGTTTTTCAAAAAAAAACCCCAAGAGGACTCAGAACCATTTCTGATCAAATTCGAAGGATTCCAGAGCTACACTGCAATCACTAGAGCCATTATAAACTCTATATCTCTCTCAGTGATTTATTATTTACATTTTGAGCAGTGTGTGTCATCTGCTGTATTTTACACACACACTGTCTCCTGTACTTTAACTGGAGGATCTGTAAATCCTCATCCAGCTCTTTACATCTTTTATTTCTCACTGCAGAAAGTGGTAGAGGTCGTCTGAGACCTGGACAGCTGGATTTTCTGTTGTTTTTTTCCCATGAAGAACTGTGGTAGAGGTCATTGACCTGGACAGTTATAAACTGTTGTGAACCCCGATCCAGGGTGTGGATCCAATTTATATAAATTGCTGAGAGGACTATGTCTCGGCTTGAGACTGAACCTCTTGGTCATATCTGCTGTGCTTTATTTAGTTTTATCTAAAATATTTTATTCCACTGCCAAGTGCTTTAAAACCTAAAATGTTTTTCAATGTTACTCTGATAATTGAATTAGAAAGTGTTTGCATTATTTGTAAATCAGTAAGTTAGTTTCAAAAGCTAATCTGATCCTCTGATTAGATTAACTGGGAATTAATCAATCCCTTGAGAACCTAGCTGAAAGTTTGCTTTAGTTCAAATTCACTACAATTAAATTAGTATTTTAAATTGGGGGAATTTGGTAAAAGATTTTAAAACAGAAATTTTAATTGGAACTCAATTCACCTCCCCTCTTGAGTATCCACTCTGACCAACAGAATTAAATGTAGTGAGTAGAAAATTTAGAAAATGTTTGAGAAACTTTATGAGAAATATTTTAAAAAATAATATTTTATGTAAATTAAAGGATTAAAAAATGTTTTATATTAATCTAGGATATATGAGAGGTTTTAAAATAGTTATATAATAAAATAATATGCCCCGAAATTAAATAAAATTAATTTGAAAAAAAAATCTTTTAGATATTCAAGATTTCATTTAAATTTAAAAATTTCAACATATAAATACATAAAAACTCCCCCCTAAATGCATGAAAATATAAAACTATTAATATTCCATTATGCTAAGCACAAATTAATTATTTTCAAAATGATTAAAGTCTAATGTCGTTGTGTATATATATATATATAAGTTGATTTTTGGTAGAGATAAACTCAAAAATAATATCTCCCATATTCACATGATATCTGATAAAATGAAATCTAACATCAATATCCTTTATCCTAGAATATTGCAAAGGATTATTAGAAATAAAAATTAAAGATTTTTTATCCCAATTAACAGGAAATTAATCAAGATAAATACCAAAAACACATAAATTTTTCTTAATCTATAAAATTTGATCACAATAACTAGAAACAATGATATACTCAGCTTCTTTAGTAAATAAGGAAAAAGATTATTTATTCTCAGAAGGCCAAGAAATTAAACCTTTTGTAATAAAATGACACAAACCTAGTTTTCTTTTTACTTTAATTTTACAGCCTTCAAAATCATAATCATAATACAATATAAAATCAAAATAGTTATACTTAGAATAAAACAAACCAAAGCTAATAGTTCATTTAACATATCTAATTATTCATTTCACATATTTAATTTGAATCTCTTTAAGTAAAATTGAAATAAAATAAAGAATGAAAGGATTTTTTTATAGTTGTTTAGTCCAAAGTATAACTAGTCTACTCTTATACCCCTCTACACTATGAGAGATACGTTGTGTACTAATATTGTTTTTGAAGGGGAATCATAACCAAATTACAACCTATTTTTTCTAATGTAAGTATAATAAAAAGACACATGAATTTTGTAATGGGAGTTGCAACCCAATTGAAACAATGAATTTAGATGTCGGGATTCATAACCCATGGAAAGAAAATGATTTTGTATGTAAAATTATAAAGATAAAGTGAATGTATTTGAGATATGGGAAGAAGTTTTACAGACTCGTACAACTATAAAGAAATTGATATAAAAGGAATAAAATATAGTACTAGTTATGGAGTGTTTAATCAACTAGATTGCCTCGTCAAGTTAGTATAAGAAGTATTAGAATTGTTTTTTGAGCCCATGAGATATCTTAAAACCATAGTGATAAATGTTCTATATGGTAAGAATGTAAAGAACTTTACAATATCAATTCCACCATTCTATTCACAGTGTATCACTTGAAAATATGAAAGATATTGTCAAAGAAGTATCGCATGAGTAGTCTTTTAATTACACTAAGGCTCAAACTCTTTTTTAAAACAAATAAACTCAACATAAAAAAGAAACATTAGAGAATTAAAAATTTAAAAAATATAAACTGGATTATCAAAAGAGAGAGAAAGAGATAAATTATCATTGCATAATAATCACTCATATCACAGATGAAATTAGAAAAATGAATAATATTTTAAACCAACTGGAAATCACTTATTAAATAATTCAAAAAATATCTATGATAATTGATCAAAAATAAATTCTGTGAAAATAAGAAATTTTAATTTAAAATATTAAATTCAAAAACATTCTATTTAAAACAAGTGGTAAATATGAAGAGAAAATAAAAAACTAATAAAATTGAATTAAAGATATTAAAAAATATTTTAATTAGTTTAATATCAATGAATATTAATTTATAAACAATAAATTGGAAGAAATAAACCTAAAATAATAATAAAAATTGAGTTTCATGATGTAAGTTTCATGTGTGAATAAAAACACTCTTTGATCTTCATTAAAACATATTTAAAACAATTGAAAACAATTATCATAGGTTCTAAATTATAAATATGAATTTATAAATTCATTAGAATAATTTAAATATTTTAAATAATTTATAAATAAATCAAAATATGAAATACTATGTAAAATAGATAAAGTTTGTAGATTTTAGAATAACTTGTAGAATTTCACTGAAACACATAAGAGAAATTCACATAGTTGTATTTCAAGAAATAGTTTTTATCTACATAAGCAGATAAATGTATGAGATTCACATAGATAAATTTTCATAGGTGATTCATGCAAGTGAATCAGAATAATTTATTTTCTCACTTAGGAAAATTACTCACGAATCTGAATTCCTCACGTATCTAAATTTTTGAAATCAATAAATAGATTTAATTCCCAAATTTAAAAGAAAAAAAAACATACTAAATTATATAATCATCTTTTAGTCCTTTTTAATTATATTTATACAATTTTATTATATTTATAAAGAATCAAGAATAACCTTAATCAGACCTCTGTAACTTAAGTTATAATAAACAATTATAGAAAAATAGTTTTTAATAACTATAGAAATAAAATTGAAAAAATACAAATAATATTAACCTAATTTCATACATGATAGATATTTATTTAGAAGTTTAATTATTCTAATGAAATATAGAAAATTTTCTTATCTTTACATAAAAATCACTCAATTTAGAGTTCATTATCTTAATTTATTATTGAAATATAGAAGGAAATTGAATTTGTAAAAATGGCTATGTTGATCACAAATTGGCTACTTGAATTTAAAAATGGATACATGTATTACAAAATGGATATGTGTATTTTGAAAAAAAAAATATTATATGGTAATAGTTAAAAACATATCTAAATGATTGTTTAAGGTACCAAATGACTTATTTAGCTTGGTAACACTATATTAAACTTGTATAACATGTTATGAATAATAAAAACATAAAATATAAATATATTTTATTCAATGAAATATTATGATATAATAAAAGTTAAACATACTTTAATCAATACATAATATAAAGAATTAATACATTTTAAGAAAATAAAGAAAATAAATCTTTGTAATAATCAAAACATAAATTTTTTCAAAGATCCAATCAAGAGGATTTGTGGTATTTCATCATGACATTAAATTTGACCCTAAAAATAAAAAGGTAATACTCAATATTCCACCTCCTCAAAATCTCAAGGAATGATGGGAATCCATTGATGTCTCATCTATATTAGGAAATTAATTTTAATCTCATAAATAAGTGTTTTACCTTCAATAATTTAATAAAGGGATAACCTATCATTGGGATAAATATTTTAAAAAATCCATCAATTATTAGAACCACTTTGGAAAATAGATAATTAGATCAGTAATTACAAGTAATTTCCAAGCCATGTGTATAAGTGGTCCAACCCCACTTTTATTATGGTTTCAAACCAATCAACTTGTTTCACTAACCTTTAATATTTTCAAGATTCCCTCTATTGAACATGGTAACTTTAGATTGATTATATCAATTTACACATGACCATTAACATTCAGTGAATAGTGAAGTTTACTCTTACATTTCATCATATGACTCTTACATTCGATCCTTTACTAAAAATAATCATCAGGAATGAATTTTACATGCCATCATCAGAATCCCCAACACATTAATTTACCATAATGTTTTCTTAATATCATCCAGACAACTAATTTCTTTCACACAACATCTATAATATGATATTTCGGAACATCTACCTCCATTGGATTTTCTGCTACCATTGTCTGATCAATAGGTCGAGTTGTATTTACAAAGATGATACTTCTAGTAAACTTATGGTAACTTGTAACTTACCTAAAAATTCCTAAAAATACCCCATTTTATGGTTTCAAGTAAACCATGGAAACCTCCAACACATAGGAAAACAATAAGACCTTCCAGCTTCCACAATAATAATATTGTCTCCACCACTTTCCAATTAACCTAGTCCAACTAATGCATAATGTTTCCTTAGACTTTCTTAGAATAAAACCTCAGTTAACATGTCAAAAAAAATTTATCTTCTAGATATATTTTCAACTCCAGCACTCTTTACTCCAGCATCTTCTAGATAAATTAATATTTTAGGTCAAATTGTTTCATATTTGAATGAAATAATAGGTTCTTATCCAAATGGATTGAAGTATGACTATCACATAATAAAAATTTTCTTTCTTTAATCCTTACAAGCTCTTATAATAGATAAGTCAACCATATCAATTCTTTACCTACTTTTTTGATGTCTATATACATATCTTCAATTATAGACAGTGCTACCAATGATTGTATCCTTAAAATTAAACTAATTGTCATTCCTTTAAATGTGAAAACATGGTATGTTATATTATTCTATATTTTTGGATCTCCACATAAGTATAGATCCACATAACCCTTTAATAGATCATTTAATCTAAAGCATATAGTTATATCTTATCATCCTTCGAGATACCTAAGAATCCATTTTAGAGATTCCCAATTTTTGTTCCTCATATTTTCCATAAAATTTCTAATTAATTCCACTCAAAATGAAATTTTTGGTCGAGTACATACCATGGTGTACATTAGGCTTACTACTTCTAATTAAAATATAATTTTTTCTATGTACATGACCTCATCATTCATTTTTTGAACTTTCCATTTAGAAAATTTTAAGTGTTTGAAAAATGGGGTTAATATTGGAATACATATTGATATCCAAAATATTTCAATTATCTTTTGGATGTAATCCCTCTATGATAAAACCAATATTTCAATAATCTTATCTCTCTCAATTTATATCCCTAATATTTTCTTGGCCTCCCAAATATATTTCATCTCAAATATTATAGACAAATAAAATTTAATATATTTAATCCACTTAAGTTCTAGAAATTCTAAGAGAATTACATCAAGATACAAGATTATAATGGTGAAACTTTCATCCTCAAATTCCTTCTGATAGAAATAGTTATGTGAGTTGCTTTACATGAAACATTTTTCAGCCAAGAAAGCATCAAAATTTTGGTTCCACTATCTTGGAACCAAATTTAATCCATTAATACACCTATTTATCTTACACACCAATTACTTATTCTAATTAGTATCAAAACCATATATTTTTTCATAAAATTTTCCTCCTCTAAATTACCAAGAAGGAACATTGTTTTCAAATACATTTGATCCAAATTAAATCTATTAAATGTAATGAGACTTAGCACTATTAGGATAGTAATGTATTTTAATACTATTGAAAATATTTTGGTGTAATCCACTGTAACACCCCAAGAATTTACAAATATATTTATTATAGAATGCATAAATCACTAAGTCTCTAACAACACCACTTTTTTATAACCTACACATGTAAACATAATTTTTTCACTTCAATTATGAGAATTTAAAGAATCTGACATACACGGTTGTGATCAGTAAGTTATTTGGAGTCCGATAAGAAAAACTTAATTTTCGGTGAATAGTAACCTACCCTTATGAATAGTAACCTACCCTTAGGCATAGTAACTTACCCTTATTAATAGTAATATGATTCTTATGAATGGTATCCATACCCTTGAGTGTATAAATGAATTTAGACACCCTAAAGATGAAGATGAATATTCTAAGTGTTTATATTTTTCAATTAAATAATGATTTAATTAAATATTTAATTAATAATATTTAGAAAATTATTTTTGAAAAATGGAATTCATTTTTGGATTCTACATGTCGAAAAATGGTTAGGGTGAATTTTTTGGATTTTTCTAAAATACTTGAATTTTTTATGAATAGTGACATACCATAAATTGTAAAATTAAGATAAATACACAAATTATAGAGTCATGTGTGATGTTATGCTGATGTAATCCCACTTGGTTTGGTATCACATGATAAAAATACTATTCTTGGTCATGTAATACTCACTATTCCTTATCTTGAGGAGAAATAATAAATTAATGGGTTTTATATTAAGAAATCTCCTCTCTCCTCCACTATAAAAACCCCCTCTCACCCCCCTCCCCTTCCTTTCACTCCTCTCGAGCCTTGTGCCTTCTCCAAATTCTGTCCAAATACCTTCCCAACCTCCTCCCCCACGTCCATCAAGATTTTTTCTCATAAAAAGAGCAAAACTTCTCCCCTTAAGAGTTTCTCAAAGGAGGAAGTCTCAAGAGGTAAATTCCTCTTTCAAATCCCTTCTTTTCTTTTAAGTTCTTTTATTTGTGTTTCTTTTCTCACCTCCCTTCACAAAAATAGTATGATAAATCCAGTAACATACATGTAATGGAATTTTTTCTTTATAATGGTATATATTCCATTATCTTCTCTCCTTTCCCCACTTTTATTTGAAAGAAATGAAAGCACCGTTTGAGATGTGCTAATTTAGCACATTCAAGGACAACGGTTTATCGATTTCTATTATAATCTTTAATTCTGGTCAGGAAACCATTTGTGTTATGGTTGAACCAGATTATTAGTTAATATATCTTATTTTTAGTTCTATAATACTTTTTTACAAATGGTATTAAGTTATAAAGCAAAACATGTTCATCGTAATCAAACCCACCGATTAACCAAAACGGATATCACTAAGGTTATATATATATATATAACTTCAATTTCAATATAAGTAACCCTAATTAAATTTAAAACCATTTAATCTCCTGGATGTTCACTAATAGTGTATAACTTCATTTTTGGACAACCACATACATCTTATATATTTATCCAAACTTGAATATAAGTGAACCAATCATTTAAAACCAAGTAAACAAACAAGCTCGAACAATGAAATTGAACCTTATAACCAATCAAAATGGCCTAGAATGAACTAAAAAGGATTATAATAAATCACTTATATATAAAAGTGGTTCTGGAATTATGAATTAATAATCCTAATTTTTTTATTCAGGTCTTTAATAACAAGTCAATAACACCTTCAAGCTTAAGGTAAGGGTTTCCCACCCGAACTTCCATTTTCATTCGGGTTATTTTTATTGTCTAATTTCCTCGATGAAATTCTTATATATTGTTATGTAATCCTCATAAATTATGTGTGAGTATTCTATATATTTACACGAACCAGAATCCTTCCTTATTATATGAATAGTTACCTGTTTTAAAAGAAATTTTCAAAACTGTTTCCAAAATACAAGCCCGATTGTAAGGGATTTCTTAACTCAATTTTCATCCTTTGAGTTAAACATCTATTTAATTGGTTAAATTGTTTCAAGAATATGTTTTAATGTCATTTTATTATTCTATAATGTATATCCACTTATATTTTGTGGATTTTAATTTGTCACACATAAATATTTCATTGACATATCCTCACTCTAATGATACAATCTTTTTAAGGGATTGGTTAACTCAATTTTCATTCTTTGAGTTAAACATCTATTTCATTGGTCAAATTGTTACAAGAATATGTTTTAATGACATATTATTTTTTTATAATTTATATCCACTTATATTTTATGGATTTTTATTTTTCACACATAAATATTTCATTGATTTATCGTCACTTTAATAACACAATCTTTGTAAGGGATCCCCTCTCTCTCTTTTATTCAAGAATCGACCCTATATTGTGTGCTTTTTTTTAATTTATAATGATGGGGTATGTTTTTAAAACTCCCCCATACTTCCCTTTTTACATATAAATAATGGGATACCCCTTCACCTCTCATTAAGACCTTGCAATAACAGTCATTACCGTGCCAAAATGTTTGTAAGAGGTTTTCTCATCTCACCTTCAATTCTGTGGGATTTTCATTATTCGCCTCTTATTTCTTATATGTGGTATAGGTGTACTAAAATTTGACATATTTTATCATGGTTCCAATTATATTCATTTTATTATTTTACTCTTTTGGTAGTTATTAACGTTTTTCATATGAATCAATTGAATACAACACGGTAACGAGCTTTGTCTCAATTTTCACTTCATTGTGACTTGCTTAGTAACTGTGCACCTACTCTTTCTTATGTAGTGTACCTACTGCCCATTTGAGATCACTTTTCAATTGAAACTATATTCCCTTTAAATAACCATATTCTCATATCATGGATATTATTATTTTCTAAGTCGTATACCATTTTACATACGGTATTTATTTTGAATGTTGTTTTGACGGTGGAAATGTTGATGAATATGTATCCTATAATCTATACGGATAATGTAAATACATATTTCTCTTGTATTGAATCTATTTATAAAGAATTATTTGATGTAGAGGTGGGTGGGGCCCACTATAGCCCCTCGATGCATCGGTAGGTCTCATGAGACAAAACAGTTTGGCGACAAACCCTTCGAGTTTGTTTCCAAAAAATCAGATGGGTTTCTACCCACAGAACTAAACCGTTTTTACAGTATTATGGTTTCATGTTCCAGATACATGACTTATAGTTAATAAGCATTCTCTTTATTCATTATTGATTATTATTACTATCCATAAGTATTTCACTATGAAAAAATCTATGGACGTAGTTTCATTCTCAGTTTATTAATGGTATTAGTTGTTCATTTATTCACTATGTCATTTTGATTATGTCAAATTGACTATGATTCACTTATTATTGTACTCATTCTTTCGCTATTTGTAACCCTTACTGAGCGTTTGAGATCAACCCTTTCATTGTTTACCTTCAACATGTTATAAAGAGGAGGTCATTTATTGAGCGCTTGTGGATGTATTTTTTGTTTTTCATTATGTATTGTATCTTGTAACCTTATACAATGTAATTTATGTTAAATCTATGTATCTAGTTTCTTCAATACTACTAAACTGATCGTTCCTTCAGGAATTTCATTCCTTCTAACCATGCCAATATCACAAGTAATGCACTGGCGCCTGTCTAGAGGGGTCGGGGTGTTACATCCACTACTTTCTACTTAAATCCTTTTACCATCATCCTTGATTAGTATATTTCCTACCATAATACTCTCCTTTTATCTAGAAGAACCATTTTTTCTCAAATTATTTCTTCTATTTCGGTAGTTTTATCATCTCTCAGGTTTCATTTTCATGCAATGAATCCAAAAAATATTTCATTATTAAGTTCCACTTTCTAAAATCACTGAGATGAGATGATACTTCTAAGATCTTTATTTCTCATCCACTCATTAAAATTAAGTAATTAAAATAAAATCCAAACTTTTATATGAGTATCCTGGCCTGGGTATATCTCATTAATTCAATATGAAACTTTGATCTTTTTGAAACTATAGCTTTTGAAAATTCACCTTTAGAAAATTTGAACTAAGTTTAGTAGTTCTAGAGAATTCATGTATATATTACACTATCCTAACTTTTAAAAAAAATTCCCTATAAACTTTATGAAACATGTTTCCTTTGGAAACTTTTTTTCATTTATGATTAATATTTTTCAATCAAGTTATCTACTTTCCAAAATACATTCTCATTAATGATAACATTTTTAATTCTAATTAATTATTGATCTTCATCATCCTAATATCGAAAAACAAAGTTTTTGCCACCATGACCCCATAAAGAAACATGCCTTAGACTTAGCTTTGAGATGGTCCCATTCCTTGGAATCATATGAACATAGGCTAAACTTAAAAAAACTTTGAGCAGTTTAACTTCTTCTAGTTTTTTAGATTATATCTATTCTGGAATATTTTACCCCATTAGTGTAGAAGGACTCATGTTAACTAGGTATGTTTCACAGTTAATCACTTCCTCTCAAATTGTAATGTCCCTCATTTGCAGTAACTCGACAGCTATCCAAACTTGGCAATTACTAGATCTCAGGCATGCCTTTCCATGCACTAGAGTCTACCAACTAGTAGTAGGGGTCTAAGTTGTTGATATGGGGATACAATACCCCTATATTAGAGTGTTCAATAATATAAAAATAAAAAATATATAATCCATGAAAAAAAGTCAAAGTACAAAAAGGAAAACAAAACATAAGATTCTATAATAAATTATATGTGAAAGAAATCAATAATAAAGACTCACAATCATTCTAGCATATATTGATTGATCACCCAGGGGGTCAATTACATATACAAAGTAAATAAAATAAATAAAAATAAAACAATCTATATATATCCCCAAGTCGTACCCCATCTATTTCATGACTCCACTCAAGTTATCTATCTAAAAAATCATGTGACACTAGGCCTCTTCCCAACCTAATGCTATGAACAGTGAAGTATAATTGAGTACCCAAGTGTCATGGCCACCCGAGCAAGGTGTGAGTGTAACTCGGTAGGGAACCACAAATGGGGTCCCATACATAACAAGTAAATTTTGGGTGTATCCATGTGATATTATCAACTAAATAAATAAATACAGTGTGAAATTATAATTAAATAACCAATTTTGATTCTCAGGTTCTAATAAGACACTCTGGATTGATTATTCCTGATTCAACCAGTGTTGGAGTCTCTCTGAGCATGTCACTTGATCATGTTAACTAGTATTAGTCTCAATGATCATATAACAGTATTTGAAATCACTAAATGCTTGAAAGTATTTGAAGGAATCAAAATAGTATTAGGAATAAATGAATGAATTCATAAGAGGTAATCCAAGGAATTCCTCAGGTAGCAGGAATGCAGCTGATTCCTAAGGGGATGACTCTAGGAAATATTGTATCAACATCAGGCATGCAGTTAATTCCTAGGGGGATGAACCTAGGTGATATTTATAGACCTAAAAGTATTAATCTTAGTTTCATTTGAATACAATATAGTCATAATATAAATATAAGGGGATTTCTCATGACATGCTAAATAGATAGGCATTATAGATGAACCAAAGAAGATTTATCAAGGAATTCCATAGTGTCAATAATTTCATCTGAATCCTGTGTAACCACCCTATAATTTTGTATCTCATAATACATTCAATTATAATTTCTCAAGGGTATATTTTCCCTCCCATAATACATCATACTGATAATAATAATAAATTGGTTTCACCAACTTCTCAACCCATCACACATAATAGAAGTCAAACCCTCACATGCATGACCAGAAAATGTCATTGTAGCCATATCAGGCTCACACAATTGATTTGGATTCTAAGGTAACACCCACAATCATCTATACTTAATATTGTATGAAACCTATCTAAGGTCAACATATCACTAGGGTACCAACTAAGGTGTCCTAGGTCACAACACAACATGGACGCCCCTCTTGGGATCTTAGATCTCAATATCAATCTCTTGATCGAAGCCCATCATTCAGAGGGAATAACATCCCTTGAAATCATCATAATTATTTCATGGTATCATTGGATTCGTAATATATCTTATATCAATTTTACATAAGGGATATGGACTCAAGACCATTCCCTTTCCAATTCATCCTAGGTCGGTCCTTATGCTCTCAGGCAAACCGCAAGTCCCACCATGAACATCCCCACCTAGGTAATCGCATCTCATTAGGGTAGGAAAATCACCCCTTTTTCATATCAATTATCCTAGTGGATTAAAATAATCTCAGGGTCCTAACATGAGCTTCTCAAGCCTATCATCTCCAATTCATCACATACCCCTACTCAAGGAACCTACAAGCACCTATCCAGGTACACAATGTTCACCTTATCCCTTTAAATATCACCCCTCAACATATTTTTATCTCAGGGAATATATTTTATAATCAAGTCCTATGTAATCAGGGAATAAGTAATCAAGACAATGTTAAAGAGTCCTTCATGTCCCTTGACACCATGTCCAGTCTATTCATAGGAATTCAATTTTATTAAATAATTTATATAATTTAAACAGTTTAATCACACATAATAAATAGAAATTTTATCATAGAACACAAAAATAAAATTCATAAACCATAGGTAAACTCATAGAAACCGCCCACCTTGATTTTATAGTTATTCCATTTTAAATCAGATTAGAGACTCTCACCCAAGCTTATCCAAGTCTAACAATCCATCACCCATCATCATGAGGCCCTATATCACAAAAAAACATCCAAATTAATTAATTATAATTAATTAATAAATTTCAAAATAATTTTATGATTTAATTAAATTATTCATAATCACTCAATAAATATCCAAGGGACCTCCCCAAACCAAAATTATGACCAACCACCCATGGGAGGTCCATGGTTTACTCTCAATTCCATCTCAGAAAAAATCACTAAAAATCAACACCCATTCAATAATACAAATTATTTAATTTATAAAACCATAAATAGATTCATATGGAGACGTACATTTTAAAAATATCATGAGAATGTATACATTCATAGTCTTCGGACACCCAATAGAAAATCCACCTGAAAGCCTAATCATATCAGGATGATTCTACGGTAGTGTGGTAAAATCATCTCAAAACCCTAAAGCAAAATCACTTAAATCAGAGGATAAGAAATGTAAATAACAAGGGATGAATAACAAAGGGATATATTACCACTAAACACTAAATAAATCACCATAAGAACACCCCTATCAATGGGGGTCCAGAGAGAAGAAGGGGGAGAGCTCCCCTTGGCTCATCCACACACAAGGGAGATGAAAAGAGGATGTGGGGGTATAAGAAAATAAGGTCCATACCTTTATTAAAAAAATCCATGGGATATCCATGTATTTCTTCCCTAGACCATGATGTATAGGACCTTCCCCAGGTGACCCATGAGCCCCTAACATTCCCAACCCTATTGTATGCCCCCTCCCCTCTTCACTGAGTTGGGAAATTCACATGTCAATGCACCACATGGTGCTTCATGGTTTTTAAATCCCCATGGTCTACCCCAAATTTACAGAAACTATAGGACATGAATTTGGGGAGTATTTTAGTTCCCACTTTCCTTAGTCACCCAAGTCTCAACTAGGTCACCCAAAATTCCCATCATGGGAATTTTACCCATCTCATTTCCCACTGAGAACCCATCATTCTAAAACACCCACTGAAGAAAATGTTTTAATGGGACTACACTCATGGCCACCCACTAAGACATCACCACACCCTATACCATTGTATGGTTCTCCCCATGGTCCCTAAAAAAGCCCCATGAATCTACTACGGTGTGCTCTCCTGAGAACTTATAATAGGTACAATACTCAAGAGCCCTGTACTCAACCTATATGACATTCCCTCTAAAATTATTAGCCACCAAGGATCCAGGTGATCCAAAGCATCCAAAATCATACTAAAGTGTCTCCTTTTGGTTGTTTTATATGCACCATATCCATGAAAATAGGTCTTTAACACTTCCCATTTTCCATAGGGGCTACTCTCAGGAACCATGCTTTATACAGCACTCTACACCCTCTAGCCTAGGCATTTCACCCCCCACCACAGTGTGATCCTCTCTATGGTGGTGAACCTATTGTGAAATTCAGCTTTAGGTTCACTCGGATTCACTAAATCGTCTACCTGAACACCCAAAAAACCTATTGGCCCTCATTCCACATCAAAAAACATATCATTGATATTTTTAAACTCTTAAAATTCAAATTTAAGTCATAGTTCTAAAAAACTCTCACTAAATTAAAAAATAATTTTTTTTATGAATTTCACAACCCATAATGAAGTGAATATTTACACAAATTTCATTGGTAATTATATAATGAATTCCCATGCTTTTTTCCTTCTTGGTTAACATTTGATTCATCCACTCAGATTCATTGTTCTGCTCTAGTGATATGGGTATAGTTCTCTTAGTCCTAATTCTTTTTTGCTTGGAAAAGCTCCAAAAATCCCTATAATTTTATTCACTACCCTTGTTAGACCTTAATACTTTCATATTTATTTGGTTATCCATTTCAACCATGGCCTTCCATTGAACAATCACTTTGAATGGTTCATATTAGTATTTCAAGATGTAAACCCATTATTTCATTGTCGCATCATCAATTAATGTGAGGATGTGTATGGATCCTCTATGAGAAAAAAATGAGGAAAGCCCCCAAAAATCTATGTGAACAAGCTATAACATATGATGCCTAATATTTATTCCAATCAAGTTCAATGAAACCGTAACCTTTATTTTCTTTCTACATACAAAATTTTCAAACCTTCTGAACTTTGTGTAATCGAGTTTCACTATAAATTCTTCTACTATAACCCACATGTTCTTCTCACCAAGGTTCCCAAGATGATAATTCCATAATTATAAAATTTTAGAATTTTATACTCTAGAAATTGTTGGTCCATATGATCTTTTAGTCAGATAGAAGTTTAGCTTTATGAAATTTCTAGATGTATAATTTACCATGAACCCCCTCTTGTTCATTGAGTGAAACAAAGCCCCAGATTCAATTATCCATGATTAAAATGAAAATTTGATGATCAATAGTAAACTATTACTACCATTAGATATTGAGTTAATGGACCTTGAAATTATGGAATTTGATCTTCAAAAATTCACCATGTAATCCCTACAGTCCCTAAGATTTTGTATCTTCTCATAGTAAAAATAAATGGGTCTAGATTCAGTTGATTTATCTCAAATACTCTCTCTTTAATTCTCTTATAATTATTCCTACTTATTTTATGAGTATAATTTCCACTACCTTCCATAGTTAGTTCTCTTCTGGTATGTTCTTTTACTTACCTATTTTTGAGCACTTCATCCAAAATAATATTTTCAACATCCTCAAACACCTATTTAGTTTTACTATAAGAATTACTTATAGAAATTACCATCTCATCCCATGATCTTGGAAGTGGTGATAACAGAATCAATTCCCACACATCATCTATGAACTTAACATTAACTAATTTTATTTTACTTTGAATCATGTTACATTTATTCACATGATCAATCATAGGTCTACCTTATAAAAAACTCATGTAAAATAACATTTTATTCATGAAAACCTTGTTCAAATCTATCAAATTTTCATAAATTTATACTAGAGAATCCATAAACTCTATTGTGTAATTTTTCTCTAATATGTTAAAATAAATGTTCCATGTTAATGATATATGAATAAACTGGTGTTTATTTCTATTTAATATTTATCATTCCTCTTTCCCATTGGTTTTATGTTTGAATCCCTTCAAATAAACTTCAATACCCTTCCAAATTAGATAATATTCCAAATTCATCCACTAAAATATAATGTATAACCCATAAAACATATCTATCTAGACCTTGTGATATTCTGACGTTATACTTTAAAATAATATTAAACTCTCACTAAAATGAAAAAAAAACATTAAGATAAGAGGTGAGATACCTAAGTTCCTACTACCAAGTGTGTTATCAAGCCCTAAACCAAGCTTTGATACAACTTTTTAAGAGAAAACTGAACCACTAATACACCAAAATCTACCAATTTAACATACACCAATGGAAACAAATATCTATAACTTACTCTAACCAAAATAATATCCCCAAATTCAATGTACTGGATATTAGGAAGATAAATATCACCCTAAATAAGTGCACGGAGTTGAACCTCATGCACACCCAATAAAAAATCACAAATAAATATTCAAGAATAAATAAAATCAAAGTAAAGGACATAATGGATTTACATGGTTTTTAAATTAAGTCCTACATCCATAGTAGAACACTATTGTATTTATGTTTCTATCTAAACTAAATAAGATTACAATAACTTTGGAAAAATATAAAATAATATCAACTATCACAAGTAATCACCAGGAAATATATATAAGTGGTCACACCCACCTCTTATAAAAGGGTTTAACCATCAACCAGTTATACAGACTTTTGATCTTTGTGGAATTCCCTCCATTGAACATGGTAACCTTTGATTGTGTGTAGCAATATGAACCCGATCGCTGACTTACAATGAATAGTGAAAGTTACTCTTATGTTCTATATGACGACTCTTAAATTTCATCCTTTATAATAGAACACCGTGAGGAATGACTTTTATATATCATCATAAAAAATCCCCAAATCATGCATTTGTCATAATACCTACTCAAAATCATCCCAAAAACTTACCTCTTGAACATAATATTTGGAATATGAACTTCTGGAAAACTTGTAATAATGAATCATACTAGGATGACCCAATCCATCACCTAACCTAATCATCCATTGGGTCTGAAGGTAATTCCTAATTTCCAAGAGACGACAACTAGTACATGGATCTGAAGAATACACACTAGGGAATAATTTCACACCCATATGTCAGTATAAATAAGTAGTGTAAATAAATAAATAAACCAACCAAACATGTAATGATAAATAAATACCTATATAATATAAATAACCAAAATAAATATTGCAGAATAAGGTAAAATACTCCAAGGTAAAATGGATGATACAACATCCCAAAGGAAAATCAGATAGAACTCAAACAACTCTAATAACACCACCAGTGACCAATAATCACACACTGCATCTCATTAAGCTGTCAATATACTAAAAAACAACCAAAGAACTAAAGAAAATCTAGAAACCTGAAATACAACCATAAGAGTTGCATACTCACCCAATAAGTAGTACATATATACAGTGTAAGCTAAACACGCCCAGTATGATCTCATCAAGAGTCCATGCAATTCCCTTTATAAGGCAGTTTATAAAGTTCTAGTTTACAAATAATTATGAAATAGGTTTCTCATATTTTGGAATAATGGAAACTATATAACACTTCCTTCGCATTAAAAAAATACATTCCCTTTATAAAAAAATAAGGGTTAAAAACTGTTTAATTAAAACATTTCAAAACATGGAAATAGGTACCTCAAAACCATTGAAAACAATCCATTTTCACACTTTACCTCTTTCCTAAAACATTTCATAAAAATACCATTTTCATAAATAACCATGCCTTTTTGTTAAAATCGCAATTTTTAAACTATTTTAGAAATTAGTTTGAAAATAAAACAAAACACACTCAAGGTGAAATGAAATCACAATTAGGTACCATGATATTAATAACACATAATAAAATAAACTAAATCGAGAAGTGGTTCCATGTGATCAAATAAACCTTGGGGAATAAAAATGAGACAAGAGATAAAATCCCATAAAACATCTTAATAAGGACCGGCGAATCATGGTAAACATCCTAAGACTCAGGTAATATGATTTTAACTGGAGACACAAACCCTAGGCTGGCCTATAAGAATTTTTACAACCCAATTGTCCCATTAAACTAGTCAGGCCCAAAAACTATTTCAGGAGCATGAAGAGACCTTGGGTTTAGGATTTCTCAATATCCATATTTCATACCTCTATCTAAACACAAGATAAAATAGAGTTACAATTATCCAGGTAATTTTCTAATTCATAGGATTCTTATGACATCAACCAAGGGAGGTGAGTAATCAAGAAAAGCACAAAGAACAAGTATAAATAATTTAATATAACCCTCACCTCACCTCTAACACCATCACATGAAACAGACCCTTTTCACATTAATTTATAAGAATCGCTTATGAAATATATCAATATAACACATCCCCCAATGGGGGTTTACCATTCACCATGACATAACAATCATACATGGCCCAATGAGGGTCTCACGTATTTTAGAAAACAACTCTTTAAAAGTTTCAATTGTGATTTCAATAGAATATTAGCATTACAAGTCATTTCACACCTTTTTTAAATTCCATTTCAAAATATTCCCTAAAACCAACTTATGAAAACACCTTTAAAATATCATTTGGAAACCAACCACTTTCCAAAATTTCATTTTAAATGCATTTTAAACACCACTGAAACCCATCAGTCTCAAAACAATTTAAAATGATGGAAAACACACTTATTTTTATAAAACATGTTTTAAAACATCACACATCCACTTTAAAAATTAAACTGGTGTCAAATTACCTTTTTAAACATTGAACTCCATTTCAGAGAGCCACTAAATAATTTAGAAAATACTTGGAATGAACAAAATCCATGTTAAGTGTTGAAACCATTTATAAACCACTTAAAAAATTATGATCATGTAAACTATAGGTATATCAAAAAATTTAATTATAATGAAGTAATTAACAACATCCAAGAAATTTATAATATTCATTACAATGGAATTCCAAATAAACAACTATGTCTTTCAAGTGGAGCTATAATTGAAACTATCACCTTTAATCAAAAATTGGTCATTAATCCCTCACAAACCCCTAAACACCAAAATCACTTTCATTGAACCATATTAGACCCTAATCCCAACCTGAACAATCTTTAGGGTTCATGAAATAAATAAAAAAGAATAAATAGGATAAGTATAAGAAATGTTAAGAGAAGTTGAGGAGAAATACCATGAAACTCACTTTAAATCAAGGGAAAAGAGGCTAGGAATCAAAGTAGAGAGAAGTGATAAATATCCCACATGAACTCCATGGTTCATTTAAGAAACATGAGAGAAAGATGGATGGGGGAGGATAAACAATATGGTAAAATCATAAAAGTACCCTCTTTAATGAAGTTTGAGAATTTTCCATTTTTTGGATGCATGATATGGAAAATTATGTTCCAATAATGTGTATAGAATTTCTTAATAAAAACAACCTCATACAGTTTGTCCATAAAGTTTCCAAACCATGTTCCAATCATGAAAAATCCCTCTCTTAAAAAATGTAGACTTGTCACATTCTTTTCACATGTTTGCCTCTAGTTGTGCACAAACTGTGCACTAGTACTCTAAGAGAAAAAGGGATCCATGCACTTTCCACTAAAATTTTCAAGGTTTATACCATATCATTTCCTACTCATGTTCAGCAACCATTCACCAAAAAAATGAACTGAAAACACACTGTATACGGGTAACCACATGTTTTCACCTAACCCATATGTGCAAACCATGCACAAAATAAAAATTTAAATATTTTTCATGTCACAGGATAAAACTACATGGAAACTTAATTGACCCCAAGACAAGATAAAATAATATAAAATATAAAGAAATAGTGACATGCAGGCATCACAATTCTCCTCATCATGCCACTTTAAACCCCTATAAAGTCCCTTATAGAATAAAAGGTAAAGAAAAAATATAAAAACTCAAAACAATGACTCTAAGAGCAAGGTAACACCAAAAAAGGTCCACCCTATAAAAATAATCAAACTCCCCAATCAGGAAACAATGATATTGGGTAAGAATACAATCCATGAACTTGAGAACAATTCACTCTACCGCCACACAATAAGACTTGAAGAAAATAGATACCCAATATGGGTCTCCCCACCATTTATAATTAATCTAAAATAGAGAATCATTGAATGAACACTTAATAGGATAATGATACAAAAAAACTAACATTACGAAAATAAGTAAAGGAAACAACCATATTTCACTAACCATAAACATCCACAAAGGCTAGTTCAACTCCAAAAATGAAGCACTATTTATGAAACACCTAAAAGACACCAAAACCAAGAAGCATCCAAAATCAAGGGATCAAGTTACTGAAACGAACCTCAATTAATCACATTTCAAAACATTCAAAGCATGAATCACCCCAAAACACACCTCAATAATGAGAAAAAATATGTGATTCAACCATGGATCACAAATAGAACA
This sequence comes from Viscum album, assembly GCA_963277665.1. NCBI lineage: Eukaryota > Viridiplantae > Streptophyta > Magnoliopsida > Santalales > Viscaceae > Viscum > Viscum album. The sequence continues at coordinate 1,490,174,402 of OY728129.1, forward strand.
AAAGGGGTGAACTAGGACCTCATACTCATGCTAACATCACATAGTGCATCCAAATAGATCTAAACCAAAACTAGATAGTGCATAATCTCAACCAATTCCATGTCTATGTTGTCCACCTAAGACACTCACCCAAGGTCATACCATGCCAAAATAAACAAATAAAAACCCATGAATGAATCTCATCACAAATCTATAATCAAAAGGACAATTATAAAAGGAATGAAAAAACAATGAGTCATGAACACCCAAGACAACCACTGATCAAACAAGAGTGTCCAAATGGGATCACCCAAAGAACTCATAAAATAAAATCCACCTCAAGGAAATATAAGATATAATCCCATCAAATATAATGTCTAAAAAAATACCATCATCCTAAAATAAGGTTTACACCCAAAATACCAAGTAGATTAATCTTAATTAATCCAACCATCAAACTAGGGCTTATCAGTTTAATCTACGCCACTCAACTTACATAGTTCACAAAAAACCTGATAAAAAATGCACCACTACACCCTCAAAAGGGAATAAAAATTATTTCCACTCTATTGGGATTCTAGGAAATAACCAAGAATAATAAAACAAGTACTCTTATAGATGAACACCATAATTTTACTCAATAAAACTATGGGAGGAATATTTTACATCAAAAAAAACATAAAACCATTTGTTCTTGTTTTCTAAAAAACCAAGAAGTCATAATATAAAACTATTTTTTCATGTGTATATACTATGTTTCTTTTCTTTTTCTTTTTTTATTATAATTCCTATTATCAAGTATTAATATTTAAGTGTTTTAATTTTTCTTAGCATGATTAATGTTTTATACCATGTTTTATTTATTTAAATATATTTTACTTATATATATATCATTATATTTATATATTGAATCCATTATATATATATATATACATAAATAGATCATATTAGTTTGTTGCCATTTTTTGCTCAATGGTAGAACCTCTATGTCCGCTCACCTAAAGAACCCCTCTTTCACTCAATGGTAGCACCTCTATGTCTTCTCAATAGTATCACCTCGGTGTCTACTCAATGATAGCACTCCTCTATTCATATGGTAGCACTCCTCTAGTGGTAGGATACAATGGTATTGGTATTAGATTCATTATTCTTTAGTTAGTTCAAAATTTGAACTTCCATTAGTTAAAAATTTCTACTTCTATTAGTTCAAAGTTTCTACTTCCATTTGTTAAAAATTTATACTTATGTGTGTGTTTATTAGTAACTGTAGAGTGCGACAATACTAAAATCTATGTTCTAAAATTTATTTTATGAAAAAAAAATCATACTTTGTTTTTTTCAATAGTTTAATTACTACATTTCTTTTTACTTAGTTTAATTATTTTATGTATTTATAAATTATTTATAAATCTTGATAAGTGTTTGAATTATTTAGGAGCCTTGAAAATTTATTTTTAGTGTTATTTTATTCTTGTTCTTAATTTTTATATAAATACATATCATGTGTTATAATGTATTTAAATATAAGTTATGTTACATGTTTTTTAGTTTTAATTGTTCTAGAATAAATATTATATGTATAATTTTTTTCAAATTATTCTTAATGAATTAATTTCATGATAAATGTATTTATATTTTATGCATGATTTTAAAAAAGTATTTTTTACACATCCAATTCACATGATATATTCATGGAATTATTTGACTTGGTATTATAGAATCATTTTAAATGTTTTTTTACTTGTTTTAATTTTTTCAAATGAAATATTTGAATTAGTTTTAATTTCATCAAATTTTAAGGAAACTATTTTATCTCAGTGATATTTATGGTTGACTTGTTTTTTATTATTTAGAATTATTTTAATGGTATATTCGAGTTTTTATCTCAAATAGTTTTATATTTAAGGGACTAAAAGGATTCATGGAATGATGAAAAATGATAAAGATACACATTTGATTCAAAGAAATAAAAATCTCCCATTCTTTTAGAAACTTCAAGTGATAATGTGCTCAATGTTTTAAATATTTTGTGATTAAAAGAGAGTAATAATTATTATTTGAATTCATTCATCTTAGAGAAATGAATTTTACCTTTTCCAAATTACCCAAAGTACATTGCCAACATTTCAAAAGTGCCCACATCAATAGTTTCATAATCAGTAATCTTTATTCTTCTATTAACTTGTAATATTTGTTCTATCTATTAATTATGGGTAGAGGTCTACACTAAAATATTTTTTCATACATGTTATACTACCTATAAAATTTATTCCTTTTTTTATGCTATCTTGACCAAAAAACAGTACACTTAGGTTAGGGATGCCTCTTGTAGAAAATATTGGGTTCTGTATGCTCCCTAAAAATGATATGTAGTTGGGTTTGGGGATCTTCCTCACAAATTCCTGGATTTGGATTCATCCCATTATAATGTTATAGGTTTAGATTTCTCCCATTATAAAATTCTCTCTCACTTTCATATTGGGTTTCATAAGCTATAATCTGGGGTGTGAAGAGTGGGGTTATCTAGCTATACTGAACAACTATAAAAATTATTTTCCCACTCTTTCATTTTTCTTTCTATTGATTTATCACTTAATTTTAATATCTTTTTTTAATAAGGTTCTATTCACCCCCCTTTATACCATATTCCATTGTTTTTCTAACCTAACAAAAAAAGGGGAAATCCAAAATATTTCTTTTTCAAATTACAACCCCTTGATAAGGATTCCAAAAAGATCATTTTAAAATAAAACCCTCATTTTTTAAATGAGTTAAAACCCTAAAATTCGCAATTTAAGAGATTCAAAAAAAACCAGTTCCCATTTAAAAATACTTCACCCCAATAAAATTCTTTAATAAAATATTAAAATTCCATTTTAAAATTGTTCATTTTTGAGAAACACCTAAAAGGGGTTAAAATTTATTTCACTAAAACCATTAACAAGTTTCAAAACTAAAACATTATTTCATATTACATTATAAAATTGAACATTTCCAAAGAAAATCATGGAAAGGAATTTCATTTTATAGGTAAGATTTAAGGATCATTTTAAACAAAAATCATTTTCCCTAAAATCAACTTTTTAAAAAAAAAATTCATAATAACCACATAAAAAAGAGGCACATCAAAGATCAAAATAAAAGAAAACCCAAAAATCTCAAAATATCATAATAATCTCCTTGATTGATTCCTCATCATTGGTGATCACTCAAGATTATCCTAAATATCGATACTAAACAGGATGTGTAAACATGTTTGACTTAGATACATGGTTTGATGGGAAACAGAACAGTCATGTAACAATTCCTAAGATGTTTTAAAGATTGAGAATTTGGTCACTACCTAGTTTATCTATCCATAAAATATAACCTAATTTCAGTGTTATATTTTTTATTTTTACCCCAAAATCCAAAAAACTAAGGCAACTCATATAATTCCAACAAGGATCCAAACCAACATCAAAGATAATTAAAATGAAATTCCAAATTAAAAATTCAAATCCCCACTACCCATGGAAACTCAATCATCATCATGAAGGGTGGTGATCAAGAACCCACTCATGACATACCAATTGATACCTGATAACAACCATAACTTTATTATACCATGACACACCCAAATAACTGGAGATATTTCAAAGATCCTAGGCCCCTATTGAGAAACCTAGCCTCTAATACCATTTGTAACAAACTGTTCTTGGATGAACTGAAACATTACTTGTCCTAAACCACCATTGGACCTGAAGATTTTTCTCATTCCCCAAAGGCTAGAAACTTGTGCCTCGGTATCAATAATACACACTTGAGAATGATTTGACCCTCATATGTCAATATAAATAAGTAATAAAAAAATAAATTACAAACAAAACATGGAATATTAAATGAACATCAATAAAAAATAAACTACTAAAATAAATATAGTATAATCAAGTATAATACATGGGTAAAAAATAGTTGATACAACATCTTAAAAGAAAATCATAAAGAATCTGAATAGATCTAACAACACCTTTAGTGACCCGTGTTCACTCACCATGTCTGATTTATCCATCCATGGAATAAATAATAACTGAAGAACCAAAACAAAACTGGGAACCTAAAATAGAAACATAAGAGATTCATATGAACCTTGAAACTAGTGCATGTGAAGGGTGTGAACTAAACATTCCTAGTAGGATCTCGCTAATGATTCTATTCAATTCCATTCATAAGGTAGTCCATAAAGTGATAGTTTGAAAAAAATTATAAAATAGGTTTTTCACATATTCGAATATGGGAAACCAAATAACAAGTCCTCCATATTAATAAAACACACCCTATATAAATAAATAAGATTTAAAATCTATTTATTTAGAAATTTTAAAACCATAGAAATAGGCCCTTTAAAACCCTTGAACACAAAAAAAATCACCCATTCCCTCTTTCCTAAAATATTTCATAAAAATATAATTTTCATAAATAACCATTCCTTTATTTTAAACCCATAGTTTCTAAAACTATTTTATAAATTAGTTTGAAATTAAAAAAACATAGTGAAGGTAAAATTAAATCACAATTTGGCACCATGATATCAAGAATACATAATAAAATAGACTTAACCAAGAAGTGGTGCCATTTTATTAAATAAAACTAGAGGAATAAAAACGATTAAAGAGATTTAATCCCCTAAAATAACATAATAATGACCTAAGAATCATAGGAAACATCCTAGGATTTATATAACATGATATGAACTGGTGACACTAACCCTAAGTTAGACCAAAATAACATGTCTAACATGGTATTACTATTAAACTAATCAATCCCTACAAACATACTAGGAGTGAGAAGCTCCCATGGGTTTGGGATCTCTCAACATCAGAAATTTATAACTTTATCTAAACACAATCAAAACTAGAGTTTCACTTATATAGTTTGTTTAATAATTCCTAGTATTCCAATTACATCAACCAAGGGAGGTGATAAACAATAAAAGAACAAAGAACAAGTATAAATAATTTAAAATATCCCTCTCCTCACCTCCTATACCCTCGCATGAAATAGAACCTTTATACATTCATTTAAAATAATTGCATATGATATATATCAATATAACACATCCCCCAAGGGAGGTCAAAAGAAACCATGACATAAAAATCATATATATCCCAATAAGGGTCTCACATATTTTAGAAAACAACTCTTTAAAAGTTTCCATCATAATTTTAAAAGAATCTTGGGATGTCAATACATTTTAAACCTTTTTAAATTAAATTTTAAAACATTTATTGAAACTAACTTATCAAAATACCCTTAAAATCTCATTTAGAAACCAAAAATTTCCACAATTTTCTTTTTAATTCATTTTAAACATCATTAGTCTTTAAATAAAATAAAATTAGGTACAAACCATTTATTTTCATAAAAAATCCCATTAAAACATCACACTTTCTATTTAAAAATAAAATCAGTGTCAAATACCCTTTATAAACATTTAAATCCTTTTAAACAATCCACTCAATCATTTTGAAAAACACTTGGTATGAGAAAATTCCATTCTGAGTGTTGAAATTATTTGTAAAACCTTTAGAAAATTATTTTCATGCCCACTATAAGTATATAAAATACTTTTAATTTAAAAGTAAGCAATTAAAATCATCCAAGAAATTTATAACATGCATTAAAAGTAATTACAAAGAAATTCCTACCTTATTCAATCATAGACGCAACTGAAACATGTATCCTTCAGGTAAGAATGTACAACCGATAAAGAATAATCCCTCATGAACCCCTAAACACCCAAATCCCTGTTTTTAGAATCATCCCCAACCCTGATACCAACCAAAAAAATGATTAGGGTTTATAAAATAAATAAAAATCAAGAGAATGATCGGGGAGAAGAATGGGGAAGAGGAATGGAGGAGAAATACCTTATAACCCACTAGAAATTTAGGGAAATAAGGCTAGGAATCAAAGTAGGGATAAGGTATGTAGATCCCACGTGTACCCCTAGTTTAGATGTGTAAGAGGAGAGAGAGGGAATGGGAGAGGATAAACCTGGGGGGTAAAAGCATAAAATCACCCTCTTTATTGAAATATGGAAAAATCTTTATGGTTTGTCTATATAGTTTGAAAATTATTGCACTTAATCATGGGGATGAAACTACCTAAGTAAAATATTTTTACATTTCTTAGCTATATGGTTTCCAAATCATCTACCAACCATAAAAACCCCTTTTCTAAAAACTTCATACTTTTCACATACTTTTCATACGGTTTCTTCTAATCATTAGAAAGTCTTTCAAAAATAATCCAAGAATAAAAGGGAATTTCAATTTTTCCACAATAAGTCACATGGTTTGGACCAAAATGTGTACTGCCTAAGTATACCAACCATGTACTAAACAAAATGAATTGGAAAACTCACTGTATAATTGTAATCTCATGATTTACCCTAACCTATGTGTTCAAACCATGAACATAAGGAAAATTTCTAGATTTTTTTATATTCAATAATAAGATACTTAAAAACTTAATAAACCCCAAGATAATATAAAATAATAAAAATAAATAAAGTAACAGTGATATGTGGGTGTCGTATACTATTGATATGTTTTTTCTGCTGTTATCTGATTATCTAGTCAATTTTTATCTTCTAAAGCTTCTCCTTCTTTCCAACTAATCAAAACATGAAACAAAACTCACTATTCCTAAAAATACTCTCATCCTCTATGTGTAAACCCTAGAATGATCAATTGATACCCTCTTTAATTGGAAGAATGATGCAGGTGGGGAGAATAGTCTTTATTATCTTAGCATGATAATCTTAGACGTTGATACCTGATATTCTGATATCAAGAAGAACTACCTTGCATTGATTTTCATGGTAAAGATTCTAAGACACTATTTATAATGTCACGAATTCTACCTCATCTATTGTATCGATCTTATCAAATACATACTAAATTATAAAATTTTAACGATGCTTATAATATAATATGTATTCATTTTATAATAGTTTTACAAACAATTTTTCTAAAAAATACAATTAAAGGGAAAGAATTAGAAAATTTCCTCATGGTGAACCCTATCTTAGAAAAGTCAATATTCAACATGGATCTCCTTGATAAAGTGGAATTATCCATACATGAAATCTCTAAATCATGGGAGATGTGCTTTAATGGTGCCTCTAGAATCCCAACAGGGATAAGGATGGAAAATTTAAATCTCAAAAAGGTAATCTTAGGGATTGTATATATCTATATAATGAAAGTGACTTTTATGTAATCTTTTTTAATGCTAAAAGGATGTGCCAACAAAGAAGTAAAATATCAGGCCCTCATTATAGGCTGGGAACTATCTGAACAAATACCAGTGACTTAATTAAATATTAATCTTAATTTAGAGTTAATGAAAAATAAACTTAATGGTGAATATTCCATCAAGAAGGAAGATTATATTTCCTTGCTTGATTATGTGCAAGTGTTGATGGATGAATTCTCCTCAGATCTAGTGAAGTATCACATAATACCCAATTAGATACACTGGTGATTTTATTCACTTATTCATAACTTTTTATTTACTCTTTTTACTGATTTTAAATGAAATGTGCATAATTGGTGTGAAATACTCATGTTTTAATATTAAATGTAATTTTTTAGCATTATTTGAATTAATCCAATCAATCATGTTTACTAATTTAATTATAAATCTTAGTATACTTATCTAAATTGCATGATTATGGTTTTTTACGGTTCCTTAATCAAATTATAACATTTCATTAGAAGAGACCTTATGCCAAATCGTCCATTTAGAGGGCCATATTGTCCACACAAGAAGACCCAAAGAATCAGTAAAGAAACTGGATCAGCCATGATGATTGAGATATTGGTCAAAATCTTAAAGCCCAAATTTTATGAAACCCCCCCATATGTTCTTTATTATCAAATATAATCATGGATAAAATTTTTAAGGTCCAACTATAAAATCAATGGGCCCAACTAATGCTTTGAAGTCTGGCCCACCATTCTGGATGGGAATTAAAATCCGGACACTATTCTTTAATTTTTTTCTGAAATACTCCTCAAATCAAGTTTTTATTTCTCAGTGTGAAAGATAATATATGTTCAGAAAACTTGTTAGAAGAAATTATTTTTATTTTATGGAATCTTCCTATTCAAAAACCCATTCACATTTCATACTTTGAAAAGGTGGTGATAAAAATGGAGAGGTGAAAACCGGTTAGTAAAATAGCCATATATTTCGCTCCAAAAGTATAATGGCCACCAACATTTGAGGTATGATAGTAAATATAAATTTATAAAATTTTAAATAAGATAGTATCTCTATATTCAGCTTTCTATATGTCCAAATTGGCGATGAAAGTGGAGGGGAATATTTGGAATGCAAACAATCCACCTCCTTGGGATATAAATACAACCCCCTCTTCTCATTGCATGTGGTTGGAAATTAAGAATAGAGGAGGATAAATCGGAATGACCAAGTCTCTAAAAAATATTGGGATGTCATTCCAAACTCAAGTTTTCACTTGATATACCCTTCCTCCTCTTTTTTATTTCATTTACTTTTGTGTTCATTTTCATTTGAAATCTTGTAAGTGTTGTTTTTGTAATTGTCTTTTAATGAAAGTTTATTATTCATATTGTATTTTAATCATCCACTCTATGTTCTTAAATATTAATTCTCTTAAAATATTTAAAATCAATGTGAAACCCCTTCCCTTCTTTTTCTTTCTAATTCAATCTAATGTTCGTTTTCAATTCTCATCATCGTTCATGTGTGTGTGTTCGATGCACAAATCTTTTCTTATCCCATTCTTTTTGTTATATTTATAATTAAACACCATAAAAAAATATTAATATATTAATAAAAATATTAATGTATGATTAAATCTACCATTGGGGTGAGTTATTATTTGGGGATGTTAAGTGATTCAGATCTTTTTCTCGATGAATATTCTTTAAATTAACATGGTGTATGTTAAACTTAAAATTTCATGGATTAATGAAATCATTTGTTTGATGTGCGGTTTCCATGGATTATTGGAACTATAAATACACTAACATAAATAATATTTGATTAATATTATAATCCTAAGTTAATTTAAGTCTTGGATCAAAGCCTTAACACTTATGAATTCCAATCAATGTCATATTGTGAAGTGGGTGTTAATTTAATGCAATATAAAGTAAATCTCAAGGATATCACAAGCTTAAATTCCTAATAATAAACTTACACCAATATTTATCAAATTATTAAATCAAACATCAACCATTAAACAATTCATTTAAGCTCTTCAAACAACCCCCCCCCCCAATTAAAATACAATCAACTAAAAACAATCGATTATTAAAATGTATCATCATCGAGGATTCGACCCGAGTGTTGCTATACACATTAGTAGAGCACCGAAACCTTGAACGGTTGATAGGTGAAAATTTTCCACACTTTCAGATGGATTCATTTCTAAGGATGGTTCATTAAGTATTCATTCGTTTTTGTTTATTGTAAAAAAAAACAAAATTGAAACAAAAATTGAACAAAAAACACAAAGAAAAATATACCTTCTAATAAAAAGTATAATTGAAAAAAAAAACACAAAGAAAAATCCATCTTCATCTTTCTTCAAAAATCTCTCTGAATGCCCCGTAGCCTCCCAAAAAATCCTTTGGATTTTTTTGACCTTGAAATTTAGTGAACACTTCACCAACTTAGGAGGAACATTAGGGATAATCAAATAATTCAAGAACCAGTCCTTGTCCAACCAGTTGAATTAAAAATGGCCAATCCTAGGGAAAAAACCCTTAAAGAACTTGTTTCCATTGATATAAATTACCAACCCATTGATATTCAATATCCAAACATAGAATCTGGCTTTGAACTCAAATATGTTTTGGTTCATCTTCTACCACATTTCAACGATCTAGCCAGTGGGGATCCACATCTCCATCTTAAAGAGTTCCAAGTGGTGTGCTCTACCATAAATCCTCAAGGGGTTTCTGAGGAACAAATCAAACTTTGAACATTCCCTTTATCCCTAGCTGACACTGCTAATTCATGTTTTTACTACCTCCCTCCTGGTTCCATAACAACATGGAATGACCTAAAGTGACTCTTCTTAGAGAAATTCTTTCCTCCTCATGCGGCTTATATCCGAAAGGAAATAAGGAGTATCCATCAATTACCAAATGGATCACTCCATGACTATTGGTAGAGGTTCAAAAAACTTGTGGAAACCTATCCAAATCACCAAATCCCTAACCAACTCTTGATCCAATACTTCTATGAGGGGTTATTGGCTATAGAGAGAACCCTCATTGATGCCTCAAGTGGTGGTGATCTTATTGATAAAAATCCTGCAACTGTAAGATATCTAATAAGTAACATGGATGAAAACACACAAAAATTCCATATTCGAGAACATGAAAAAGTAAAACAAGCTCAATATAATCAATCAATAGACCCGAACAAAATGACAGAGTGGATGATTGAACTTACAGGTCTTGGGAAACAACTATCTATGGTGGCCAAAGCCCCCAACCTCGTCTTCTCCACAATCTATGTTCCCCAAACCTATCAATAATTGTGTAATCTATATCTCCCCATCTCATTCAACTAACACATATCCACAACTTCAAGAGGGCCCCTCTGATTCATCTAGACCAATGGAGCTCAATGAAGAATATGCTTAGAGGAACACTAACCCTCAAAAATCGGGTCAGTTCATTAGAAACTTCAACCAACCTCACTCTAAGCACTTATCTTATACCTTTAAGTAAGGATTGATGTATGGTAATCCCATTTCTCATCCCCCTCAATTCCCTCCTCAAAACCCAAACTAATTACAATATGGTCAAAGTGTTGGTAACTTCCAACAACCTTGACTTTTTATTCCTCAACCTCAATGGATCAATTCTCCTCTTCCTACTCCTAGAATCCACTATCCTAGTGAGACTTCACAATTCCCAAAACAATACAATTGCTTTCCCAAGAACCAAAATCAAGGCAATACCAATTTGTTACAAACAACTTCTTCTAAGAAATCATTGGAAAGTGCAGTGGAAGATCTTGCCTCCTTCACCCATTCCAACTAAAAAAACATTGAAACCCAAATTGGATAACTTGCATCCCACCTGAGCTAGCAAAAATAATAAAATTCTTCATAACTCCCAGATCAACCATTACCCAACCCCAAGGGTAATGTAAGTGAAATTTCACTTAGATCAGGAAAGAAAACTTATATGCCTCATAATGAGTCCTCCAACTCCCATTTAAATGTTTACTTAGAAAATTAAAAGAAAAAGAAAGTTGAAAAGGAATCTAAATCCATTCCATCAACTCCTTACATTCCATTTAGGAACCCAATTCCTTTTACTCGATACATTTCTAAGCCAAAGATGTCCTTTGAACCCAATCCTGAAATGATCGACATGTTTAGACATGTTGAAGTCAACATTCTCCTCTTAGATACCTTAAAAAAATCCCTATGTATGCCAAGTTTTATAAGGAATTGTGCACCCACAAGAGGAAACTTAGGACCATTGAAAATGTTTCCACCTAGCTGTATATTCCCATAAAGTGAAAAGATCCAGGGATGTTTATGGTTCCATGCCAAATTGGAAGTTCCAACTTCAATGATGCACTCATAGACCTAGGATCCTCAATTAATGTCATGACCAAATCCATCTTATGCAACATTGGTCTAGGTCCCTTACATACAATTGATTTTTTCAATTCAATTGGCTAATATAAGCACTGCTATTCCTGAGGGTATAATCAAGGATGTCCTTGTTCGTGTGAATGATCTTATCTTCCCTACAGATTTATATATCCCTAGCTTGGAATGTGAGACGAACTCTTCTCAATCTCCCTTAATTATAGGAAGACCACTTCTAATGATAATGAGAACCAAGATTTATGTCTATTCAGAAATCTTATCCATGGAATTTGGTGACCAATTGGTCAAGTTCAACATTTTCCAAGCCATGTGATACCCATCTGATGATCACTCTACATTCTCAATCCATGCTTCTTAGGACACTTTTGATAGTCAATTGAACCCCATTCCATCATGTTAATCATGTTATAATGAGAAAGGATATTTTGAAACCTTCACCATGATTAATCAAGTCATAAATAGTGAAGTTGATATAGACCTCTCATTCATAGACTCCATCAATCTAGAGGAACTTGAAAACTCTATTGAATCCCACATCAACTATGATCACTACTAATCAACCTTGGAAAGTATTAAAGAAAATGAATCTGAAGAAACTAAAGTCCCTTCCTCTATTCATGAGTTGACTAACCCCCAAATGAAAGATAAGACTGATCTGAAACCTCTTCTTGGACACCTAAAATATGAATTCTTTTTCCATGATCACTCTTATCCCGTCATTATCTCCGCTTCACTTACCGAAACTAAGGAGTCCGAACTTGTTCAGGTGTTAGAGGAAAACAAAAGTCTTTATTTTAGACCCTAGATGACATACCAGGAATCAACCCTGCTCTTTTCATACATCACATCCATCTTGAGGAATCATCCAAACCAATTAGACAACCACAAAGAAGACTCAATCCACTCATACTTGAGGTAGTTTGGGAAGAGATCACCAAGATTCTTCAATCTGGTATTATCTACCCAATTTCCAATAGTGAATGGGTTATTCCAATTCAAGTTCTACCTAAGAAGGGTGGGATAACTATTGTCACAAATAAACATGGGGAGGTAGTCACAACTCGAGTGAAGAACAAATGTGTGTGAATTGACTATAGGAAATTGAATTTTGAAACAAGAAAAGCTCACTACCCTATTCCATTCCTTGATCAAATTCTAGAATGATTATCTAAAAAGTCACACCATTGATTTCTTAATGTATACACTGGATACTTCCAAATCCCAATCGCACCTAAGGACCAAAAAAAGACTACTTTCACTTGCCCCTTTGGAATATATGCATATAGGAGAATGCCTTTTGGATTTTGCAATGCTTCTGAAAATTTTTAGAGGTGTATGATGAGTATATTTTCTGAATTCATTAAACACTACATGGAAGTCTTTATAGATTAATTTAGCATTTATGGTGTGTCATTTGAATCTTTCTTTCATTCACTCTCTCTAGTCCTTCAAAAGTGTGTCAAGTGTAACCTTGTGTTAAATTTTGAAAAATGTCACTTCATGTTTGGAAATACGATTGTTCTAGGGAACATAGTTTCAAAAGAGGGTATTGAAGTTGATCCTTCCAAAATTGAAGTGATCCAATCACTTCATGAACCCACCTTTGTTCGAGACATCCATTCATTCCTCGGTCATGCCAATTTTTATCAGAGATTCAACCATATCTTCAGTAGGATTTCCCTCTCACTCATTCAGTTGCTCCAAAATGATGTCACATCCCATTTTGATGAGGTTTGGAAGAGATCCTTCATTGAACTCAAAACTGCTCTTACATCTACCCCGATAATCAAACCCCCAAATTGGTCCTTACCCTTTGAGTTGATCTGTGATGCTTCTGATAGAACCATTGGGGTTGTTCATGGTCAAAGAAGAGAAAATATCCATCATGTCATCTATTATGCCTCAGAAACTTTTGATGAAACTCAATCTCACTAAATTTTAACTAAATAGGAACTTTTACGAGTGGTTTTTTCCTTAGATGAATTTCATCCCTATCTTTTAGGTGTCAAAATCATCATCTTCACAGACCATTCTACTATAAAATTCTTATTCAAGAAAAGTGATTCCAAACTGAAACTAATAAGAAGGATCCTAATGCTCCAAGAGTTTGACCTTGAAATCAAAGATAGACCAAAAAAAGAAAACCATGTGGCTGATCATCTGAGTATAATTTCTAATTCTTCTCATTCAGAAATCATTGATCCTAAATTACCCCACTGAGCACCTTTCATCTCTCACTCCAAAGTTACCATGGTATGACCCAATTGTAAACTACTTGGTTACTGGTATTTTTTTTGAAACTTTTTCAAAAGAAAAACAAATAAATCTAAAAAGTGATTCAAAATTCTATTTTTGGGAAGAACGTAATGTTTGGAAAACTGGGGCTAACATGGTAATTAGGAGATGCATTGATGAAGATGAACATTCCTCCATCTTAGAATTATGTCACTCACTTTTTAGAGGTGGCCACTTTGGACCACAAAGGACCTCCTGAAAGGTCCTTGACTCTAGATTCTTTTGTCCATCACTCTTCAAGGACTCACATGAGTTCTTTCAATCATGTCCCACTTTCCAAAAGTGTGGTACAATTTCAAATAGAAATGAAAATCCTCAAAATCCTTTAATATTCTGTGAGATATTAGATGTTTGGGCCACCGATTTCATGGGACCATTCCACCTTCTAATGGATTCTCATACATTCTTCTTGCGGTTGATTATGTTTCTAGGTGGGTCAAGGCCAAACCCAGTAGAAAGGATGATTCACATACTGTTAATGAGTTCCTAAATACCCACATCTTCCACTAATTTGGCACTCCTTGTGCCTTGATTAGTGACTTAGAAACCCATTTTGTAATAGAACCATGAAGTCTCTTTTGAAAAAGAATGGGATTACACATAAAACTTCAACATCATATCACCCCCAAATAGATGTCATGGATGAACTTTCTAATATAAAAGTGAAAAAGAGTTCTTGAGAAAATTGTAAAACCCACCAGAAAAGACTAGCCTGAAAGACTTTGTCAAGCCATTTGGGCTTATTGAACTGATTATAAAACACCCATTGGGATGTCTCCTTTTAGGTTAGTTTTTGGTAAAGCATGTTATTTTCCAGTTTAAATCCAACATAAGTCATTTTGGGATATGAAAACTTGTAATTTTGATTGTGAAAAATCTTGTGAATAGAGATTGTTACAGTTAAATGAACTGGAGGAGCTTTGACTTGATTCCTATGAGACTTCCATTCTCTATAAAGAAAAGACTAAGGTACTCCAAGAAAAACACATAATAACAAAGGTATTCCATGATGGTTAAAAGGTATTGCTCTTCAAATCTTGATTTCTACTTCACCCAGGTAATCTTAATTCTCTTTGGGAAGGTCCTTTTATTGTTTCTCATGTTTATCCATTTTGTGTAGTTCAAGTCCAAGACCCATCTTCCCAAAGTACATTCATAGTTAATGGACATCAGTTAAAGAATCACCATGAGAGGACACACAATTCGAGAATAACATCAACTTCAATTAGATACATAGTATACCCAGCACTGGATGGAGACAACAACACACCAAATCCAAACCAGGGGGAACCTCATTCCCATTAACTCCCTCTTTCTCTATTCTTCCTCATACTCTCTCTCTCTCTATCTTACCCTCTCTCCCTCTTTCTTCTTCTTCCTATATTTTTCATTTTTTTACCACTTACTTCATCAAACCCTTTATTTTTCTCTTTCTATTTTGTGTGGGTGTGTATTTTAAAAAAAACACTAAAAAACTAAAAAATGAAAAAAATGAAACAAAAAGAGTTATACTTACTCACCATCCAGATTTGAAATTTTTGTCTAACCATTTTGGGGAGTCAATGTACATATTTCGTCTCAAAATATTTGTATTTTCATCATAATTTTGGATAAATAATCTTATGCCAAAACCAAAAAAATTTGAATTCTGAATTTTTTATTTGAAAAATTATTGTCCCCAATCGTGAGGAAAAAATTAGCTTTCATTCCAATTCCACCTATGGTCATATTTTCAAAATGTGTGTTTTTTACCCCCATTTATGATTATTGAGTTTGGGGACCTTAGAGATAAATTTCCATCTTTGGTGTGCATTAATATGATAGAGGAATTTTCTAAACCACATGAGAATCACAATAGGCAAATAGACTCTCATTTCTCTTACATTAATCCTCCTTTTTAAATCCCCTTCGAGCCTATGAAACCTTTTCTTTGATAGCCACATTACAATCCCAATAACGTATCCCACCAAACATCTACATGGATTTAAATTGCATTGTTTATTTAAATTTAAGTATTGGGGGGAATAGATTTCATTTTTGGGTGTCCTTTTATTGATTTTCAATGAGTTATCATATGCTTGAGGGAAAGCATCCATTTTAGTGTGGGGGTGAGGTTGTCATTAAGTGATTTTTGGGGAATTTACTTTCATTTATGTAATTTTGTAAATTTTTTTGACAAGTGTTCATAAAAAAATAACAAAAAATAACAAAAAAAGGGTTGTGTCTTGGGAAGATCAAAAATAACCATTCCTAAACCTTTTATCTTGTTATAACTATTAAAATTAGTGTCATGAGGAGATCAATCATGGGTTTGGAGGTGAGTGTGAGATCTATTTGAAGTTAAACTTATGAAAAATGAAAAAAAAGGAAAAAAATAACACTTATGTCATTGGGAGAAGTTTTGTGTTTTGTAAATATTCCATCTTCTCATTCCCATCAACTTTTCTTCCACTTTTGTGTCTTAATTTACAAAATTGTTCCCTTGTAAATATTTTTTTCCATTACCTTCCAGGTTTTATTTCAAAAATATTATGCATTACTTATTCTATATTGGTGTTTTATCTCTCTTTATACTCTTTTGAATACTGAATTCCTACTGTCCCATAGCCATATAAAAACCCCTTAACAAGACCTCTTGATTCTTGTGCACTTTAGGACAGGGAATGGAAGATGAGATATTTTTAAAACTATAGGATTTTCTGTAAAACCCTGAGATTTTATGAGAATATTTTTTTATGTCTTATGTTATACGCAACACCAAAGGAATCTTTCACAGCACACAATACGGACTTGGCTTGCATTACACGCAATCGCGACCTTCCTCGATAGCGTGTGTAGTACGCAATATCGAGTTTCACTAAACAACGATATATTATTTTGAACTAGCCATTATGAATAGTATTAACTACATTTTTAATTTTATTATTCATCATACACATTTTCTAGAACATGGTAAGACAACAAAATAAATTTTTCAGGTAAAATAAGTATTTTTCAAAAAATGCAGTTTTGCCGCCTTTTGATGGAGCACCCACATTAAATATAGTTTTTAAAATGATTTTAATTTAAATTTGAAAAAATAAAATTCTTCTTTTGAATCAGGGTATAAAAATTTACTTTTGATAAATATTTGATATTTTTCTGATAACTTTCATATTTTGATGAAAAGTAAAAATACGCTAATTTTTAATTAAAAACAAATTTTTTCATTGAGATAATTTATATGGTTAAATTATAATATTGAATGTTTTTAAAGTATAAATAGAATAGATTTTTACCATTTAATATAATGTATGTAGTTATCAATAATTTCACATTGAATTCATAGGTAAAAACATTTCAATCTTTGGCAATGTTTTAACTTCTAAAACCCATTTTCTTGACAACGGGATTTATTTTAAATTAATTACTACAACTTATATGTTTTGAATTTTGAAAAATTTATTTCATATTTGGAATCAGTGGGTCCAAATTATATTATTAGGCTACTTTTTATTTTTGGGCATTATGAATAGTAACTACGGTAAATTTTATTTACCATAGTTAAAGGTAAATCGGGTAATTAAGGGTAAATATAAGATTATAAAATTACCCTAACACCTGCCAAAATCCTATTGGATGACTACAAGTCGACCCATATCACCTAAGAGTCGGATTAGACTCATTTAATGGACTTTTTTCCATGAAAATAATTTAATTATTATTAAAACCAAAGAATGTGACAACATGTAACTTTCTTAAATCTTATAAGTATAATAATTTTAATTTAGTAATAAACTTAATGAAACTTCGAACATGAATAGTCTCCCGAAAGATAATACAATTATATACATCATAGGAATTTATTTAGAATTTTTAAGGATTAAATAATTATCATTAATTATGACACAATAGTGATGTTGAAATTGATTTATTAATTAAAATATCAAATAAATGGTTTTAAAAATATTAAAATAAATATTATATGAACTATTTAATGTGCTCCAATAATTTTATAGATACATATGATATTTTATGAATATATTAAAGCTTTTATTTCGAACATATCTTCTGTATATATTTTATTTAAATTAAAATAAATTAATAGTGTCAAAATTGACACTATTGTTCTTTTATAAAAATAACATATTATAAAATTGTTTAAAAATCAAAAAAATATTTAAAAATTATAAATTAAACTTTATATGGTCTAAAATGTCATAAAGTGTCAAATTATAGAAAATTCACAACACATATGTAATTATTTATAATAATTTAAAATTTAGAATATTATTACCAAAAATAAAATTAAATTGATAAATAAGGATAAATCAAGTTGATAATGTTTAAAATAAATTCCTAACATGTCTAAATTTTATTTGATGATGATATTACAACCCTATATCATCTAATAGTTGGATATGAATCATTTTGGAAGTTTTTAAGTGGGGTTGGGATTTAATATAAACTAATATTTCTTATATTTCCAAAGGTGCCCCTCTCCTCCCTTATAAAAGGGCACCTCCTCCCTCTCCTCATCACATCAATTTTAGCCTTCACGCTCATCCAAAACCTGCCCATTTCACTTCCCCACTTCCCAAGAAACATCCTAGATGTCCTGGTCTTCTTCAAAGACCAATTTTAGTGCCCTAAAAGGAGGTCTCAAAGAGGCGCTTCAAAGAAGAGGTAATGTTCGTTACCGATTCTTTCAACTATATTTCTTCTTCTACTTCTTCTTCTTTAGTTGTTTCATTGTGAAGTAATAACATCAGTATCACTAATATACTGATATATTATTATAAGTATGAAACAACCCTATTTCACCATCTATCCATCCTACGGAAAACGAAATCACTGTGCGTGCGTACGTACGGAATACCGTCTCCACGTCGTGGTGTAATCTATTTTCCATCACCACCTTACTTGGATGGGTATAATGGTGAAAATAAAAAACTATATATGATTATTTTAAAGTGTTATTTATTATGAAATATTATACATACACTCCAATACAATTCCACGATCATGGGAATGATATCATCGCTCATGCGTACGTACGGAATACCGTCTCCACGATGTGATGTGATTTGTTCTACATGATCTTCATTGCATAATGATTATATAAATGAATTGAATGAATAAATATGATATATAGTACACTAATACAATTCTGGTAATTAGGTATCTATAACCTAAAGAGAAGAATAAGAATTTATTCGACAAAACACGCATAAGAACAAAAAGTAATAAACACCCGAATAACAAGTAGCAATGAAATATTACTAATAAGAAGCTAAGAGTATGACCATATATGATATAATAACAATGCGTATGATTCTGGAATAAGTCAATGACATTATTTAAATCATTATACAGGAGGTTCGGACACTTACGAAGCAAATCGGACCTAAGGTAATTGAAAATATCACAATCTCATTTTTATCTGAGATTGTTTATACTTTGGTATTTACTATGGTGTATTTTATCATCCACATCCATGTTCCCTCAATATGTAATATTGTTTCCATCCACCTACAATTTTTTAAATCCAATTTTAGCCTTCGGTGAGTTTTTAGTAAAGGATATGAAAGGAATATTTTGTCGTTTTTCGTACGAGGTACTTTTTGACTTTTCCAACAAAAGTACGAGAAGAATGTTTTTTTTAACTTATACCGCATGAATGGATTTTTAAAACATTATTTCCAAGAAGCCTCATTTAAAAGTTTTCATGTTTATTTTTAATCAACTTCTTTTAGTTTAAAATTTTATGACATGTTAAGAAAGGAAAAATGTTTTTGAAGTAGAAAGGATATTTTCCTCAAGAATAGAGTTCATGTGTTTTATCAAAATTATTTTCCATATAAGATAATATAGGGTTCTGTTTCTATCCCTATTATTACATTTATTTGATTATGTTGTGATCGAATTATTTTTATGAATTCATTTATCTTATATGAATTGTTTTATGATGTCACGATGTTTAAGAATCCCATTTTTATTACATGGGTTATGCAATGATGTATGATTTATGATTTTGTGGCACACATAAGAATAGTATCATTATGAGATGGGTGGGACCTATATCTCCCTCCAATGTATTGGGTAAAGATTTTATATCTCATGAGATAGACATGGCTGGAACGGCAGGTTAAACTGGTTCAGTGAAACAGGACTAAAACGAGGAGTGAACTCGGTTCAAAAATGGACTTTGTCCACTAAGATAGTCTTGGAAATGAGTCTTGACTACTAATAAATGATTCTCTATGATTATGTGTGTATTCCACAAAGTTCCATGTTTTAAGTTATGAATATTGTAATTACATTTCACTACCATGATTTATCCCATGTTATGAAATTATGATCTCTTTTGCAGGGTAAGATTTCCAAAATGTTATGTTCTTATGAATTTGATGTGATTGATATTTCTTTTGTTTACCCTTACTAAGCATTTGAGCTCACCCTTTTGTATGTTTTCTTTCCCTAGGTCAGGAAGAAGGGTATTAAGTAAGATATGCCAAAAGGGACTATGGATATGATGAAATAAATGTGAGACAGTGTAGATGCTTTATGAACCAGTTGTTTATGTTTCCCAGTTTCTAAAGACACTATACCTATACGGTCCTTTCATGGTTTTTTTATATGTTGTAATAAGTGTACTTCAATTTTTAAGTAATAACAATATATCTAAAGTATGGGTCATTATATTTGGAATCATAGGAAAGGTATAGTCAACCTTTGGAAACTAGGATGTGAAAGCCTTAGTAAGAATCCTAAGGATAAGTCTAAGCATAGAACACAATCTTAGTGTTTTAGAAATGACCATGAATAACCTAGGATAAGACCATAAGTGTGAAATTTTATTCTTGATTATGTGGTTTTCCTATTATAATTAGTGTTGCTCACACTATTCTTCTTGGTTTTAGTTAATGGCTGGAACCCGAAGGAACTGTGTTAATGCAGAATGTGACGGGAAATTCAATGATTGTCCCCCTGAGCAACCAAACATTATGGGAGCTGGAATGAAAAATCTTGTAGCCATGCTCACACAACTTTCTCAAGCTATGAATCATGCAGGACTTCCAAACGAGCAAAGGAAGGAGCAAAATTCTGTTGAATCCTTCATGAGGCAATGTCCGCCTTCATTCAGAGGGTCTACTGATCCATTAGTTGCTGAACAATGGATCAGTACTACTGAAAAGATATTTTCAGTTCTTCAAAGTTCTGAACATGATAAAGTCATCTTAGCAGTGTATCGTTTGGAAGGTGATGCTGATCAATGGTGGAATCTTATCAAGAATACGAGTCCAAGAGATGAAATTGAGTCCATGGAATGGGACGAGTTAAAGAACTTATTTTTCAATAAGTACTTCCATCGTATTCTCCGAACAAATATGGAGAAAGAGTTTCTTGAACTGAATCAAAAGGATGATGAATCTTTTGGTACCTATGAAGCAAATTTTACAAGACTTTCAAGGTACGCTTCTGGTATTATTATCCAACCTGAGAGTAAGATCGATCGATTCTTTAGTGTCTTAAAACCAAGTCTTCGAAGGGCGTTAGCCATAAGGGACTTCAATAACTACGAGGAAATTTTTTGATGTGCTCTCAAGGTTGAGATGGAGATTGGTGTAACCCATCAGTCACATGGGTTTGATAAGAAGAGGAAAATGGAATTCAAAGGAAAATCTAAAGACCACACTGAAAAGAAGATGAGTTTTCCCTTATTCTCAAAGTGTGGAAAGAAACATGGAGGAAATTGTCTTAAGGGGACAAGCAAATGTTATAAGTGTGGAAAAGAAGGTCATCGGGCAATTGAATGTCGAAATAATGGGAAGAAGATGTCTAATGATGCAAACAAAGGAAGGGATACACAGAATGAACCTACTACACTTCAATGTTTCAAGTGCAAGGAGATGGGGCATTATGCCAATCAATGCCCAAATACAAGGGTTGATGATGATGATCGACGTCAAAAAACTCTTAAGTCCAAATACAAAGGAAAGTCACATGAAATTACTATCGGCGATGTGGAGTACGACAATGAAGTGGTGAGAGGTACACTTATCATTCACTCTAAAGTAGAAAATGTTTTATTTGATTTTGGAACCACCCACTCTTTTATTTCTGAAGAATTTTCTAAGGGTATCACAGTATTACCTCAACAATTAGATGTTGAGTTGGTTGTGACAACTCCTAATGGCACAACAGTCGCATCAAAAGTTTACAATTCTTCTCCGATTGAAGTTTGTGGGAAAGTGCTTCCTGCAAATCTTGTGATCCTTCCTATAGTGGAATTTTATGTGATTCTTGGCATGGATTGGCTTTCTTTATATGGATCTCATATCAATTGCCAAAGAAGGGAAGTCACATTTAATATTCCAGATAAATCTATGATCGTCTATCGATGCAAGGGTGAACATAACCTTCCAGTGGAAATTTCTTCCATCTTATGGGTCTTGATTCCACTAAATGAAGGTTATTTATCTCAAATGGTTTGTGAGAAACTCATGATTAAGAATATTCCCATTGTACGGGAGTTTGATGATGTCTTTCCAGAGGAATTTTCGGATCTTCCACCAAATCGTGAAGTTGAGTTTTCAATAGAACTCGTACCAGGTGCTTTACCTATTTCAAAGACACCTTATAGAATGGCCCCAATTGAGTTACAGGAATTGAAGAAGCAACTCCAAGAGAATCCTGATAAAGGATTCATATGCCCTAGTGCGTCACCTTGGGGAGCACCTGTTCTGTTTGTTAAGAAGAAAGATGGATCAATGAGACTCTGCATTGATTATCGAGAACTTAACAAGATCACTATCAAGAACAAATATCCTCTCCCACGCATTGATGACTTATTTAACCAACTACACGGAGCTCAATACTTTTCCAAGATTGATCTTTGTTCAGGGTATCATCAATTAAGGTTCAAAAGGAACGATATACCAAAGATGGCTTTCCGTACAAGGTATGGACACTATGAATTTATAGTGATTCCATTTGGTCTTACTAATGCCCATGCTATCTTCATGGATCTGATGAATAGAGTCTTTAGAGACTATCTTGATCAGTTTTTGGTAGTCTTTATAGACGATATTCTTGTCTATTCAAAGAGCAAGGAAGAACATGAAGATCACTTGAGAATTTTATTGAAGACCCTGAGAAAGGAGAAGCTTTATGCCAAATTTACCAAGTGTGAATTTTGGATTCAAAAAGTTTCATTTTTGGGTCACATAATCTCAAAAGAGGGAATATATTTGGATCCAGCAAAAACAGAGGTTATCGAAAGATGGTTGAGACCAACAAAAGTAACTGAGATCCGAAGTTTTCTTGGTTTGGCTGGATATTATCGACGTTTTGTGAAAGATTTTTCACAATTATCTAATCCACTCACCAAGTTGACTCAGAAAGGAGTTAATTTTGTTTGGACGGAGGAATGTGAAGAGAATTTCAAGGAGTTGAAAAGAAGGTTATCCAGTGCACCTGTACTCACACTTCCTTGTAGTGGAGAAAGGTTTGTGATCTATAGTGATGCATACAAGAAGGGATTGGGGTATGTTCTTATGCAAAATGATATGGTGATAGCTTATGCCTCATGACAGTCGAAAATCCATGAGAAAAATTACCCAAATCATGATTTGGAGTTATCTGCGGTAATCTTTGAATTAAAGATTTGGAGGCATTATCTTTATGGAGAAAGGTGTGACATTTATACTGATCATAAAAGTTTAAATTATATTTTCACAAAAAAGGAGCTGAATATGCGCCAAAGAAGATGGTTAGAGTGGATTAAGGATTATGACTGCTCAATTCATTACCACCCTGGGAAAGCAAACAAGGTGGAAGATGCATTAAGTCGACAAGACCATGCTAGTTTATCCATGATGAGGATCACAAAAGATCTAATATTTATGGATTTACAAAGGATGGATCTTGGAATTATAATGGAAGGGGGGAAATCGTATCTTTCTCAAATAAATGTTCAACCATCTATACATGTGAAGATTAAAGAGGCACAGAAATAAGATATACAGTTACAAAAGAAGGTGAGAAATGTTCCTGAATTCAACCTTGATCATGATGGGATAATAAAGTTCAGGAATCGGGTTTGTGTTCCTCCCATCCCCGAATTAAAGAAGGAGTAGTTGGATGGGGATCATAGTTCTTCATTCTCTATTCATCCTGGAAGAACGAAGATGTATAGGGACCTGAAAGAGTACTTCTGGTGGGATGGCATGAAAAGAGATGTTGCTGAATATGTCTCTCGATGCTTGGTTTGTCAGCAAGTTAAATCATAGAGACAGAAGTCTAAGGGGATGTTACAACCATTACCCATACCCGAATGGAAATGGGAAAACATCACTATGGACTTTGTCACCGGACTTCCTAAAACATCCAAGGGCAATAATGATATCTGGGTCATAGTTGATCGTCTTACAAATTCTGCACACTTAATTGCTATTAGAGAGGATTTCTCTCTAGATCAGTTTTCCAGGATATATGTAAAGGAAGTGGAAAGATTGCATGGAGTACCACCTTCTATTATATCTGATCAGGATCCGAGGTTTACCTCAAAGTTCTGGTGAAGTCTTCAGCATACTCTGGATACAGAGTTGAGTTTCAGCACTGCTTATCATCCTCAGACAGACGATCAGTCTGAGAGGACAATTCAAATATTAGAAGATATGTTGAGAGCTTTCTCTATAGATTTCAAAGGTGGTTGGGATCAACACCTACCTTTGGTGGAATTTTCTTATAATAATATCTTTCACTCCAGTTTTCAGATGGCTCCTTATGAATCTCTTTTATGGAAAGAAATGCAGAACTCCAACTTGTTGGGATGAAGTTGGGGAAAGAAAGCTATTAGGACCTGATCTTGTTGATGAAATGGCAGAAAAGGTCAGATCTATTCAACAACACATAAGATCAGCTCAGAGTCGACAAAAAAGTTATGCCGACAACCGAAGAAAAGACTTAGAGTTTGAAGTGGGTGATAAAGTGTTCATACGAATATCTCCCTGGAAGAGGGTCATGAGATTTGGAAAGAAGGGAAAGTTGAGCCCTAGATATATCGGTCCTTTTGAAATTATGGATCATGTTGGGAAGGTAGCTTACCGATTGGAGCTTCCACCGAATCTCTCTCAAGTTCACGATGTGTTCCATGTATCTCTCCTGAGAAAGTACATACCTAACCCTTCACATGTACTCAGCTCAGAAGTTGTACCGCTGGAACAAGATCTTTCTTATGAAGAACAGCCGATAGAGATTCTCGATCGTAGTGAAAAAGTCCTACAGAACAAGACCACTCGCTTGGTGAAAGTTTTATGGAGGAACCACCAATTAGAAGAAGCTACATGGGAGCTTGAGGATATGATGAGGGAGAGGTATCCTCATCTGTTTGTTACAAGTGACGAATTTCGAGGGCGAAATTCATTTTAAGGGGGGTAGAATGTAACACCCTGAGATTTTATGAGAATTTTTTTTTATGTCTTATGTTATACGCAACACCAAAGGAATCTTTCACAGCACACAATACGGACTTGGCTTGCATTACACGCAATCGCGACCTTCCTCGATAGCGTGTGTAGTACGCAATACCGGGTTTCACTAAACAACGATATATTATTATGAACTAGCCTTTATGAATAGTATTAACTATATTTTTAATTTTATTATTCATCATACACATTTTCTAGAACATGGTAAGAGAAAAAAATAAATTTTTCGGCTAAAATAAGTATTTTTCAAAAAATGCAATTTTGCCGCCTTTTGATGGCGTACCCACATTAAATCTAGTTTTTGACATTATTATGAGTACAATTTGACAAAATAAAATTCTTATTTTGAATCAGGGTATAAAAATTTACTTGGGATAAATTTTTGATATTTTTCTGATAACTTTCATATTTTGATGAATAGTAAAAATACGCTTATTTTTAATTAAAAACAACTCTTTTCATTGAGATAATTTATATGGTTAAATTATAATATTGAATGGTTTTAAAGTATAAATAGAATATATTTTTACCATTTAATATAATTTATGTCATTAGCATTAATTTCACATTCAATTCATAGGTAAAAACATTTCAATCTTTGGCAATGTTTTAACTTCAAAAACCCGTTTTCTTAACAACAGGATTTATTTTAAATTAATTACTGCAACTTATATGTTTTGAATTTTGAAAAATGGATTCCATATTTGGAATCAGTGGGTCCAAAGTATGTTAATAGGCTGATTTTTATTTTTGGGTATTATGAATAGTAACTACGGTAAATTTTATTTACCATAGTTAAAGGTAAATCGGGTAATTAAGGGTAAATATAAGATTAAACAATTACCCTAACACCTGCCAAAATCCTATTGGATGACTAAAAGTCGACCCATATCACCTAAGGTTCATATTAGATTAATTTAATGGACTTTTGGCCATGAAAATAATTTAATTATTATTAAAACCAAAGAATGTGACAACATGTCACTTTCTTAAAGATTATAAGTATAATAATTTTAATTTAGTGATAAACTTAATGAAACTTCAAACATGAATAGTATCCAGAAATATAATACAATTATCTAAATCATAGAAATTTATTTAGAATTTTTAGGGATTAAATAATTATCATTAATTATGACACAATAGTGATGTTGAAATTATTTTATTAATTAAAATATCAAATAAATGGTTTTAAAAATATTAAAATAAATATTATATGAACTATTTAATTTGATCCACTAATTTTCTAGATACATATGACATTTTATTAATATATTAAAGCTTTTAGTTTGAACATATATTCTGTATATATTTTATTTAAATTCAAATAATTGAATAGTGTCAAAATTGACACTATTGTTATTTTATAAAAATAACATATTATAAAATTGTTTAAAAATAACAAATAATATTTAAAAATTATAAATTAAAATTTATATGGTCTAAAATGTCATAAAGTTTCAGATTATGGAAAATTCACAACACATATGTAATTATTTATAATAATTTAAAATTTAGAATATTATTACCAAAAATAAAATTAAATTGATAAATAAGAATATATCGAGTTGATAATGTTTAAAATAAATTCCTAACATGTCTAATTTTATTGGTTTATGAGATTACAACACTATCTCATCTAATCTTCGTATATGAGTCATTTTGAATGTTTTTAAGTGGGGTTGGGATTTAATATAAACTAATATTTCTTATATTTCCAAAGGTGCCCCTCTGCTCCCTTATAAAAGGGAACCTCCTCCCTCTCCTCCTCACACAAATTTGAGCCTTTAAGCTCAGCCAACCCCTTCCCATTTCACTTCCCCACTTCCCTAGAAACATCCTAGAGGTCTTGGTCTTCTTCAAAGACCAATTTTATTGCACTAAAAGGGGGTCTCAAAGAGGCGCTTCAAAGAAGAGGTAATGTCCGTTACCGATTCTTTCAACTCTATTTCTTATTCTACTTCTTATTATTTAGTTGTTTCATTATGAATTAATAAAATAAGTATCACTCATATACTGATATGTTATTATAAGTATGAAATAACCCTATTTCACCATCTATCCATCCTACGGAAAATGAAATCACCGTGCGTGCGTACGCACGGAATACCGTCTCCACGCCGTGGTGTAATATATTTTCCATCACCACCTTACTTGTATGGGTATAATGGTTCAAATAAATAACTATATATTATTATTGTAAAGTGGTATTGATTCTATAAAAGTATACGTACACTCCAATACAATTCCACGATCATGGGAACGATATCATCGCTCATGCGTACGTACGGAATATCGTCTCCACAATGTGATGCGATTCGTTATACATGATCTTCATTGAATAATGATTATATAAATGAATTGAATGAATAAATATGATATATAGTACACTAATACCATTCTGTAAATGAGGTATCTATAACCTAAAGAGAAGAATAAGAATTTATTCGACAAAACACGCATAAAAACAAAAAGTAATAAACACCCCAATAACAAGTAGCAATGAAATATTACAAATAAGAAGCTAAGAATATGACCATATATGATATCATAACAATGATTATGATTCTTTAATAATTCAATTAAATTATTTAAATCATTATACAGGAGGTTCGGACACTTACGAAGCAAATCAGACCTAAAGTAAGGGAAAATATCACAATCTCATTTTTATCTGAGATTGTTTATACTTTGGTATTTACTGGGGTGTATTTTATCATCCACATCCATGTTCCCTCAATATGTAATATTGTTTCGATCCACCTACAATTTTTTAAATACAATTTTACCCTTCGGTGAGTTTTTAGTAAAGGATATGAAAGGAATCTTTTGTCGTTTTTCGTACAAGGTACTTTTTCACTTTTCCGACAAAAGTACGAGAAGAATGTTTTTTTTAACTTATATGGAATGAATGTATTTTTAAAACATTATTTACAAGAAGCTTAATTTACAAGTTTTCATGTTTATTTTTAATCAACTTCTTTTAGTTTAAAATTTTATGACATGTTAAGAAAGGAAAAAAAATTGAAGTAGAAAGGATATTTTCCTCAAGAATGGAGTTCAAGTGTTTTATCAAAATTATTTTCCATCTAAGATAATATAGGGTTCTGTTTCTATCCCTATTATTACATTGATTTGATTATGTTGTGATGGAATTATTTTTATGAATTCATTTATCTTATATGAATTGTTTTATGATGTCACGATGTTTAAGAATCCCATTTCTATTACATGGGTTATGCAATGATGTATGATTTATGATTTTGTGGCACACATAAGAATGGTATCATTATGAGATGGGTGGGAACTATATCTCCCTCCAATGCATTGGGTAAAGATTTTATATCTCATGAGATAGACATGGCTGGAACGGCAGGTTAAACCGGTTCAGTGAAACAGGACTGAAACGAGGAGTGAACTCGGTTCAGAAATGGACTTTGTCCACTAAGATAGTCTTGGAAATGAGTCTTGACTACTATAAAATTATTCTCTATGATTATGTGTGTATGCCACAAAGTTCCATGTTTTATGTTATGAATATTGTGATTATATTTCACTACCATGATTTATCCCATGTTATGAAATTATGATCTCTTTTGCAGGGTAAGATTTCCAAAATGTTATGTTCTTATGAATTTGATGTGATTGATATTTCTTTTTTTTACCCTTATTGAGCATTTGAGCTCACCCTTTTGTATGTTTTCTTTCCCCAGGTCAGGAAGAAGGTTATTAAGTAAGATATTCCAAAAGGGACTATAGATGTGATGAAATAAATGGGAGACAGTGTAGATGCTTTATAAACCAGTTGTTTATGTTTCCCAGTTTCTAAAGACGCTATACCTATTCGGTCCTTTCATGGTTTTGTTATATGTTGTAATAAGTGTACTTAAATTTTGAATTACTAATAATGTATGTAAAGTATGGGTCATTATATTTTCACTTTTGGTTGGTGAATAAGTGAACCTCTTGAAATAAATTTTTTTCATCTTGAGAGGAGTAAGTTTCAAGTGCCCACATTTTCCATTTATAAATTTGACAATGAAAAAAGAGTTTTTTTTAACATTGTTTATGTAAAAATTTAATATGCAATTCAATATGGATGAGTGAAATTGTTTAAACCTCCCATGAGTTGAGAGAATAAAATTTTAATATTTTTTGGTGGGTGAAAATGATTTTGTAATGTTTTTTATATGTGTTGCTCATAAGGATATGCACCAGAATAAGTGTGGGGGTTGATTTTATTCACTTATTAAGAACTTTTTATTTACTCTATTTACTTATTTTCAATGAAAAGTGCATAATTGGTGTGAAATACTCAAGTTTTAATATTAAATGTAATTTTTGAGTATTATTTGAATTAATCAAATCGAGTCATTTTACTAATTTAATTATAACTCTCAATATACTTATCCAAATTTCATGATTCTTGTTTTTTAGGGTTACATTCTCAAATTACAACACTTCATTATAAGGTACCTATGTCCAAATTGTCCATTTGGAGGGTCATATGGTCTAGACAAGAAGACCCAAAGAATCTGTAAAGAAACTGGATCATCCATGATGATTGAGTTATTAGTCTAAACCCTGAAGCCCAAATTTTATGAAACTCCAACATATCTTCTTTATTATCCAAAATAATAATGTATAAAATTTTAAGTTCCAACTACAATAACAAGGGGTCGAACTGGTGTTTTGAAGTCCATCCCACTATTTTGGATGGGAATTAAAATCATGACACTATTCCTAAATTATATCCTAATATAATAATAAAATAAAGTTGGTATTTTTAATTGTGAAATATAATATATGGAAGGACAAACTGTTGGAAGAATTTTTTTTATTTGATGGTATATTCCTGTTCAAAAACCCATTCACATTTCAGCCTTTGAAAAGGTGTTTATAAAAATAGATAGGTGAAAACTGTTTAGTAAAATATCGATATATTTGGATCCAAAGGTAAAATGGCCTCAAAATTTTGAGTTATGACATTAAACATCAATATATATAACTTTTAAGCAGATAATATCTCTATATTCAACTTTCTGTATGGAAAAATTGGCGATGCAATTGGAGGGGTGAATTAAGAATGCAAACAGTCCACCTCCTTGGGCTATATATACAGCCCCTTCTTCTCCTTGCATGTGGTTGGAAATTAAGAATAGAGGAGAATCAATTTTAATGACCAAATATGTTCCAAAATACTTGGAGGACATTCCAAACTCAAGTTTTCATTTAAGAGACCCATCCTTCTCTCTTTTATTTCATTTACTTTTGTGTTCTTCTTCATTTGTAATCTTGTAAGTATTGTTTTTGTAATTCTATTTTAATTAAAGTTTCTTCATTATATTTTATTTTAATCATCCAACCTATATTATTAAATATTAATTCCATTAAAATATTTAAAATCTAGTTGAAACTCCTTCCCTTCTTTAACTTTCTCATTCAATCTAATGTTCATTTTTAATTCTCATCGTCGTTCGTGTGTGTGTGTTCGACGCACAAATCTTTTCTTATCCCATTATTTTTGTTCTATTTATAATTCATCACCATAAACACATATTACCATATTAATAAAAATATTAATTTATGAGTAAATATACCATTTGGTTGAGTCATTATTTGGGGATGTTAATTGATTTATATCTTTTGCTCGATGAATATTCTTTAAATTAACATTGTGTATGTTAAACTTAAAATGTCATGGATTAATGACATGCTTTATTTTATGTGTGGTTTACATGGATTATTGTAACTATAAATACAATAACATAGACAATATTTTATTAATATTAGAACCCTAAGTTAATTTAAGTCTTGGATTAAATCCTTAACACTTAGGAATTCTAATCAACATCATCTTGTGAAGTGGGTGTTAATTTAATGCAATATAAAGCAAATCCAAAGGATATCACAAGATTAAATCCCTAATAATGAAATCAACCCAATATTTATCAAATTATTAATTTAAACACCAACCATTAATCACTTAATTTAAGATCTGTAAACAACCCCCCCCCCCAATCAAATTATAATCAACTAAAAACAATCGACTATTAAAAAGTATCATCGTTGAGGATTATACCCGGGTGCTGCTATACACATTAGCAAAGCACTGTAACCTTGAACGGTCGATAGGAAACAATAAACCTCGCTTTCAACTGGATAATTCAGTAAAAACCCTGATAGATCCAAACCATAATGAGACAGTCATTCAGATCACACATGATAGGTTGGTCTGTAACAACCCAAAGTTTCATTAATGGAAATCCCTCTTGATCTAATTAAATGTATCTTTATGTAAAATTTTTATATAAAATGCCAACTTATTTGGGTTTATGTTAAGAATTGTGACAGTTTCTTTTATATCCGTTGAATAGTGATCACATGATTAGTATAAATATAGGGCTTTAACAAATCCAATTTACTCACAAAAAAAAAGAAGTGATGGCCTCATCTAGTAGAACTTCTCCATATGAAGCCCATTTTTCGGAGCTCAGAAAAGATTTCGCATCCTTGGGCTTCTCTCTTGACCAATCCCAAGTTGAGCTTTATCATGTCAAGCTCGAACGGGACCATTTACGGGAAAAGTGGAAGTTGATAGAGATTACCACACGAGCGATGTTATCTGAGTCCCCCCACCTCCCAAGAGTCTATCACCATCACACACCTTACCCTTAGGTCTTATGCGGCTGTTTTAAGGGGTTATGTAACAAATCTATAGAACTATGTTCATGTAAATTATTTTTGTATATAATAATGAATATACTTTCTTGTCATTATTGATACATTGTAAATAGTTTTTAAAGTACAAATTGTGTTTTTAGTTATTATTTAATTAAGAAATATAATTTATTAAATTAATGGATTTTTAAATTAAATATTATTTTAATAAAATATTATTATTATTATATTAATTTTATTATATATAAATGATCTTATAATTTTATGAATGCAATTATAATTTTTATTAAGGTTTGAAAGCCATTTCTGTCAAAACCCGTAAATTTTTTATAAATGTCAGTTTTTATTTTAAAAGTGAAAATTAACATATTTAGAAAATTATTTAGATAAAAAAAATGATATTTCTGGAATCAGGACATCAAAATTATCCAAAGGTGAATTTTTCATAATTTTCTGATATAGTCAAATTTTTGGGTAAAAATTAAATACCGTTTAAATATATATTGTGTTTTATGACATCATAATGACCCAATAGTCATGTAATAAAATAATATAAGCTTTATTTTCGTCCAATATATGTTTTAAAATTAAAATAATGTGATTTTGGGTTTGTTTGACTTACTTTTAAAAGCATTAATGGACCCCTCAAGACTTATTAAACATCTCGACTTTTTAAATTATTTTCCATGGGAGTGTGACTCACCTCCACATAAGCAACCCCATTATTTTAAGAAGTTCGGAATTTGGCCTTATAAAATATTGTTCTCCTATTCCCTTTTCCAAAAAACATGGGCAAAAACCATGAGTTGATTTTTGGTTTGGATTAGTTTAATGTAAGGGGTCCCAAACCTAAATAATAAAGAATTCACTCACCTTTCCTATATAAACCCACCCAAGCTCCCACTTCCTCCTCACTCAAAGCCATTAGAGTTCGTCTAACATCTTCCCTACTCTCTCTAGAATCCTACCAAGGTTCCACAAGGTCCCAATAAGCCTCTCTCATGCATCTCTCAAGCCTTTAGAATCACACTTCCATGTAAGGGTTTTTCTTCCTTTCACTTTTTTTGTCCAATTTTCTTAATATTTTTATGCCCTTTTAATTTCAATTATAAATGCTGGGGTATGCTTTCTCACCTCCCCCATACTGCCCTATTATTGTTTTAATTATGGGAGAACCCTTTATCTCTCATTAAATGCCTCCCATGTACACCCGTTACTATGCCAGAATTCCGAAAGGAACTTCTCTCTCTTCATTTACATTCAAGCAGTACTTTTGTATCATAAATATAAATTCCATTAAAATTGTTTGTACATGTATATATATGACCACCTTACTATACATTTCATGTAAGTACGATGAGACACCCCTTTCTCTCTCATCAACCATTTTTATGAATTCTTATGTCATGTCGTTACACTGTCGAAATTGCACCAATTTTCTAAGCCAATGCCATTGTGTAGTGAATACCATGCCCATTTCTCCATCAAGGGTATTCACATTTATGCACATTTACTTATTGATTATAAAGTTTCATGTATTAATTCCACATTCCTTTATCGTGAAATAAATTATTATGTTTAATGAATCCATGTTTTATGATCCATGTGGCACACTTATGCATGAAATGAAATGTTTAAGAAGGGTTCACCCTTATAGCGCTCCAATGCATTATGTAAAGTATAGTATCATGATATGTCATGTGCAATGAGTTTTGACTCATGCTAATTCAAGTGTAACGAGGGTTTACTTGTGCTTCATGTGCAATGAGAATTTACTCATGCTTCATGTGCAATGAGCCTTGGCTCATGCTAATTCCAGGTTAAGTGTTGTTGCCACATTTCCATGTTATGATTATCATGCTTTACCATGCCTTTATGTTCATGTTTCTCTTGTGATCTATTGATATTCCTATTGTCTAACATGTATTATACTCCTCATGTATTCCATGTTTATTCCCTTACTGGGCTTTATAGATCACCCCTTTTCTTATGCATATCCTCAGGTTTTCCCATGCAATGCTATGTACGAGGGAATGTCGTGGTCATGTAAAGAACCTTTTCAATAAAGATGTTGTATTTAATTATTTAAGTTGTTATGTAATGATCCTAAGCCCCAAATACACTAGACATCTCGATCTTCCATGTTGTATCAAGTGAATAGTTTATGTAATAAATCATGTTTAAGTTTGTAATAAAAGCAGTGTTATTATAGTTGGTATCAGAGAATAGGTTTAGTTATTTTTGGGATTATGATTAGAAAACCCTAGTAAAGCCTTAGATACAATAATAAGTACAATAAAAACATCCTTAAGTTTTGTTGAGTATTGAGTAAGTGGGTTATCAAGAA
Source organism: Viscum album (assembly GCA_963277665.1). Taxonomy (NCBI): domain Eukaryota; kingdom Viridiplantae; phylum Streptophyta; class Magnoliopsida; order Santalales; family Viscaceae; genus Viscum; species Viscum album. The sequence continues at coordinate 1,490,208,855 of OY728129.1, forward strand.
AATAGATCTCTGTCTGGATACGAGCAGGTAGAGGCGGCTCTGGCACATATGTATCCTAGGGGTAAAACCAAAAACACCACTTTGAGCTAGACTTAAACGGGAACTGGTGCACAACAACGGGCCTTGCTGCACTCTTGGTTACGACACTCCCGGGGGATATGATTTGGTAAATTCACAAGATTAGTATGAACCCTTATTAAGGTAATAAAAAAACCCTAAGAATATATGTTAGAAAGTAGATCACGAAAAGCCTAGACCTAAGCCTATAGATTCATAAGTTAAGGAAATAAAATTTAATTTATAAGTCATCAACTTTTGTCTTTGGATTACCCTTTATGTGTTACCCATAACTTTCCTTTTATTCCAGCCAATGGCCGGTAATAGGAGGACTCGGACTAACAACCGATGTGAAGATAAGTGTGATGACGTTACTAATGAGATGTACAATCCAATGGGAGCGGGAATCGTGAACTTTGTCACGATTATCTCTCAGCTAACTCAAGATTTGAATAGAAACATGGGTCAAGAGGAACGTTCAACCCACCCCCCCCCCCCAAGAAAGAAAAAGTTACTATCGAGAGCTTCATGAGACAAAGGCCTCCTACTTTTAGTGGATCATCCGATCCCATGATCGTTGAACAATTGATCAACTCCATTGAAAAGATCTTCTCCATACTTCAATGTTATGTAAAATAGAAGGTTCTCCTAGCGGCTTATCGTATGGAGGGTTAATATGAACAATGGTGGACGTTGATCAAAAATAAGAAGCCTGGGGAGGAGATTGAGGCGTTGGAATGGAAGGATTTCTAGAAGATGTTTTTCGATAAATATTTTATGCACACCCTCTGGCTTAAGATGGAAAGGGACTTGCTTTCCCTCAAGCAAAAAGACAAAGAATCTATTGGAGCGTACGAGGCAAACTTCATAAAGCTTGCACGATATGCTTCTGGCTTTGTCGTTACCCCCGAATGCATGGTTAACCGCTTCTTTGGTGGGCTGAAGCCTAGCCAACAGAAAGCATTAGCGATCCGTGACTTCGACAACTATGAGGAAATTGTATGATGTTCCCTCAAGGTCGAAATGGAGATCGGGGAATCACAGGGGTATCATGGGGACAATAATTGTAAGTTGGACTTCAATGCTGGTGGTCTAATAGATAAATCCAACGGTGCTAAGAATATCCAGCACCCCACTTTCCAAAAGTGCGGAAAGAAGCACCCTAGAAATTGCCTCAAGGGGACGAGGAAATGCTTTAGCTGTGAAAGAGAAGGGCACCTAGCTGTTAACTGTTGGCAAGAAAGACCCGCGGCTGCGATAGAGAATAGGAATTCTCTGTTCGAACCTCAACGCATTATTCATTTCTACAACTACAAAGAACTGGGGAATTTTGAAAATCAGTGCCCTAATCCAAGGGTTTTTGGAGGCAACCAAAAACCTCCAAGATAGCAAGGAAGAGCTTTTTCCATCACTTATACTGAAGAGAACCCCGACAATGAAGTGGTGACAGGTATGCTAGTTATTCATTCAAGAATAGCGAACATACTTTTTGATTCAGGTTCTACGCATTCTTTTATATCTTGAAATTTAGTAGAACAATCCTAGCACCACCACAAATCATGGAAGTGAAGATGTCGGTGAGTATGGAAAATGGGTAAATCATTACATCCCATGTATATAAGTACTCCCCTATTATAATCTGTGGATTTAATTTCCTGGAAAATCTCACCATACTCCCTCTGGTGGAATTTGATGCAATTATTGGCATGGGTTGGCTTTCCTTATATAGATCCAACATAAATTATTGGGAAAGGGAAATCACACTCCATATGGAGAATCGAACCCCAATTCTTTACAAGTGTAAGGAGGAAGATTAATCTCCTTTAGATACATCATCTCATGCATGGATATTACTGCCCTATGAGCACACGTATCTGGCTTAGATGATTGAGTCTAAGGAAGAAACCATCCTTGAAAAAATTCCTATTGTGAGGGAATTTACTGAAGTGTTTCCCGAGGAACTACCTGGTCTTCCTCCTAGAAGAGATGTTGAATTCTCAATTGAACTTATACCAGGGGCTCTACCAATATCCAATACTCCATATATAATTCCTGTTTTGGAGCTTGAAGAGATGAAGAAACAACTACTGGAGAATCTAGATAAAGGGTTTATACGCCCAAGTGCTTCACCATGGGGTTCACCAGTCCTCTTCATCAAGAATAAGGATGGGTCAATGCGCCTTTTCATTGATTATTGTGAACTCAAAAAAATCATGATAAAGAACAAGTATCCTCTCCCATGAATTGATGACTTGTTTGATCAACTTCATGGAGCACAATAATTTTCCAAGGTGGACTTGAGGTCAGGATATTATCAAGTAAGCGTGAAGAAGGAAGATATCCCGAAGACTGCTTTTCGCACAAGATACAGGCACTATGAATTCGTAGTAATGCCTTTCAGACTCACTAATTCTCTAGAAATATTCATGGACTTAATGAATAGTGTATTTAGAGATTACCTTGACATATTTGTGGTAGTATTTATAGATGATATTCTAATATACCCCAAAATCAAGGAGGATCATGAGGAGCATTTAAGAACTGTACTAGAGACTTTGCACAAGGAGAAGCTCTATGAAAAGTACAGCAAGTGTGAGTTCTAGTTGAATGAGGTCTCATTCTTGGGCCATATCATCACAAGAAATGGGATATCTGTGGATCCCTCCAAAATAGATTCAATTGAGGGATAGTCGAGGCCAACATCGGTAATAAATATTCGTAGCTTCTTGGGGTTAGCTGGATATTATCGACGATTTGTGATAAATTTCTCACGATTTTCCAACCCTCTTACCAAGATAACTCCAAAGGGAGTAAAGTTTTATTGTAGTGATGAATGTGAAGAAAGCTTCAAGGAGTTGAAAATGAGGCTTATCATTGTGCCCATGATCACCTTACCCACAAGTGGGGAAATTTTTGTGGTATTCAGTGACGCTTCGAAGAAGGGCTTAGGTTCTATGCTGATGCAGAATGATAAAGTGATATCTTATTCCTCAAACCAGTTGAAAATCCAAAAGAAAAACTATCCAACGCATCATCTGTAGTTGGTAGCGGTGATCTTTGCCTTGAAAATCTGGTGGCATTATCTCTATGGGGAGAAATGTGAGATATATACTGACCCCAAGAGTCTTAAATATATATTCACACAGAGAGAGAATAATATGCACTAGAGAAGATGGATAGAGCTAATAAAGGATTATGACTATTCAATACATTAACGCCCTGGGAAAGATAACAAGGTAGAAAATGCCCTAAGTAGAAAGGACCCAGTGATTCTATCAATGATGAGAATTGAGAAGGATCCAATCTTCTTAGACTTGATGAAGATGGACATGGGAATCATAAAGAAGGTAACATCATCAATCCTTTCACAAATTATTGCTCAACCGTCTCTTTTGAAAAGTTTAAAGGATGCTCAAAAGGATGATGTGGAAATTCAGAAAAAAGTGGAAGCTATAAAAAAGAGGAAATCCTTGGAGTTTAATGTTAATGAAGAAGTAATTGTGTGATTTTGGGAAAAGACTATGTGTTCCATCAAGTCTGGGGCTGAAGAAGGAACTTTTGGATGATGCACATAGTTCAAATTTCTCTATTCACCCAGGGAGCACAAAGATGTATCGATATCTCCGAGAAAACTTTTGGTGGGATAATATGAAGAAGGAGATTTCTGAATATAAAACAAAGTGTCTGGTGTTCCAGAAAGTGAATGCAGAGAGGAAGAAGTCTAAGGGGATGATGCAATCATTGCCCATACCAGAATGGAAATGGGAGAACATCACCATGGACTTTGTCACTGGACTTCCGAGGACATCTGAAGGCAGTAATGAAATCTGGGTTGTGGTGGATTGTCTTACAAAGACTGCACACTTCATTTCCATTCGTGAGGATTTATCATTGGATCAACTAGCATGGATATATATCAGGGAAGTGGTAAGGCTTCATGGAGTGCCACTATCTGTTGTGTCTGACCGAGATCCAAGATTCACCTCTAAGTTTTGGAAGAGTCTTCAAAATGCTCTGGATACTGAACTGAACTTCAGTACATCCTATCATCCTCAAACTGATGGCCAATCTGAGTGGACTATCCAAAAACTTGAGGACATGTTGAGAGCGTTCTCAATGGACTTTAAAGGAGGATGGTATCAACATCTTCTTCTGGTTGAGTTATCTTATAATAATAGTTTCCACTCGAGCATCCAAATGGAACCATATGAAGCCCTTTATGGGAAAAGGTGTAGAACACCAGCGTGTTGGGATGAGGTCGATGAACATAAGCTGCTTGGACTGGAAATGGTCGAGGAAATGGTGGAGAAGTTGAAAACCATTCAGCAGCATATCAAGGAAACCCAGAGTTGACGGAAGAGTTATGCATATAATCGTCGATGAGACCTTGAGTTTAAAGTTGGAGACATGGTTTTTCTACGCATATCTCTATGGAAGAAGGTCATGAGGTTTGGAAATAAAGGTAAGTTAAGTCCAAGGTACATCGTCCCCTTTGAGATTCTTGATCATGTCAGGGTTGTGGCCTATCGACTAGCACTTCCACCTACCATGGCCAACGTACATGATGTCTTTCATGTATCTCTCTTAAGGAAGTATATACCAGACCCTTCACATCTACTCTCTTCTGGGGTGGTACAGTTGAAGGATGATCTTTCTTATGAGGAGAAACCAGTGAAGATCTAAGATCATAGAGAAAAATTTCTACGAAATAAGAAAATGCCCCCCCCCCCCATCAAGGTGTTGTGGAGAAACCACATGTTTGAAGAAGCAACTTGGGAATCAGAGGAAATGATGAAGCTAAGTTACCCATATCTGTTTTAGTGTGGGAAAAGGAAATTTTGAGGGAGAAATTTCTTAAGGGGGTAATATTGTAATGACCCAATGTTTCATTAATGGAAATCCCTCTTGATCTAATTAAATTTCTCTTTATGTAAAATGTTTATATAAAATTTCAACTTATTTGGTTTTATGTTAATAATTGTGACAGTTTCTTTTATAGCCGTTGAACAGTGATAACATGATTAGTATAAATATAGGGCTTTAACAAATCTAATTTACTCAGCCAAAAGAAGAGATGGCCTCAACCAGTAGAATTGCTCCATACGAAGCCCATTTGTCGGAGCTCAAAAAAGAGGTGGTGTCCTTGGGCTTTGATCTTGACCAATCCCAAGCTTAGATTCATCATGCTAAGCTCGAATGGGACCATTTACAAGAAAAGTGGAAGTTGATAGAGATTACCACACGAGCGATGTTATCTGAGCCCCCCCCAAGAGTCTGTCCCCATCGCACACCTTACCCTTAGGTCTTATGCAGCTGTTTTAAGGGGTTATGTAACAAATCTCTAGTACTATGTTCATGTACATTATTTTTTTATATAATAATGAATATACTTTCTTGTCATTATTGATACATTGTAAATAGTTTTTAAAGTACAAATAGTGTTTTTAGTTATTATTTAATTAAGAAATATATTTTTTTAAATTAAGGGATTTTTGAATTAAATAATATTTTAATAAAATATTATTATTATTATTAAATTAATTTTATTATATATAAATGATCATATAATTTTATTAATGCAATTATAATTTTTTTTAAGGTTTAAAATCCATTTCTGTCAAAACCCGTGAATTTTTTATAAATGTCGGTTTTTATTTTAAAAGTAAAAATTAACATATTTAGAAAATTATTTAGATAAAATAAATTATATTTCTGGAATCAGGATGTTGAAATTATCCAAAGGTGAATTTTTCATAATTTTCTGAGACAGTCAAATTTTTGGGTAAAAATTAAATACCATTTAAATATATAATGTGTTTTATGACATCATAATGTCCCAATAGTGATGTAATAAAATACTATAAGCTTTATTTTCGTCCAATATACGTTTTACCATTAAAATAATGTAATTTTGGGTTTGTTTGACTTACTTTTCAAAGCATTAATGGACCCCTCAAGACTTGTTAAACATCTTGACTTTTTAAATTATTTTCCATGGGAGTGTGACTCACCTCCACATAAGCAACCCCATTATTTTAAGTAGTTCGGACTTTATCCTTATAAAATATTGTTCTCCTATTCCCTTTTCCAAAAACAATGGGCAAAACCATGATCTGATTTGTGGTTTGGATTAGTTTAATGTAAGGGGTCATAAACCTAAATAATAAAGAATTCACTCACCTTTCCTATATAAACCCACCCAAGATCCCACTTCCTCCTCACTTAAAGCCTTTGGAGTTCATCCAAACTCTGCCCTACTCTATCTAAAATCCTCTTAAGGTTCCCCAAGCTCCCAATAATCCTCTCTCAAGCCTCTCTCAAGCCTTTGGAAGCACACTTCCAAGTAAGTGTTTTTCTTCCTTTCACTTTTTTTGTCCAATTTTCTTAATATTGTTATGCCATTTTAATTTCAATTATAAATGATGGGGTATGGTTTCAAACCTACCACATACTTCCCAATTATTGTTTTAATGATGGAAGAACTCTTTCTCTCTCATTAAATGCCTCCCATGTACACCTGTTACTATGCCAAAATTCTAAAAGGAACTTCTCTCTCTTCATTTACATTCAAGAAATACTTTTGTATCATGAATCTAAATTACATTCAAATTTGTTATACATGTATCTATATGACCCCCTTACTATCCATTTCATGTAAGTATGATGAGACACCCTTTTCTCTCTCATCAACCATTTTTATTAACTCTTATGTCACGTCGTTACGCTGCCGAAATTGCACCGATTTTCTAAGCCAATGTCATTGTGTAGTGAATACCATGCCTATTTCTCCATCAAGGGTATTCACCTTTATCAACATTTACTTATTGATTATAAAGTTTCATGTATGAATTCCACATTCCTTTATTGTGGAATAAATTATTATGTTTAATGAATCCATGTTTTATGATCCATGTGGCACACTTATGTATGAAATGAAATTTTTAAGAAAGGTGTGCCCTTATAGCGCTCCAATGCATTGGGTAAAGTATATTATCATGATACATCATGTTAAATGAGTATTGACTCATGATAATTCAAGTACAATGAGGGTTTACTCGTGCTTCATGTGCAATGAGAATTTACTCATCCTTCATGTGCAATGATCTTTGGCTCATGTTAATTACATGTTAAGTGTTGTAGCCACATTTCCATGTTATTATTATCATGCTTTACCATGCCTTTATGTTCATGTTTCTCTTGTGCTCTATTGATATTCCTATTGTATAACATGTATTTTACTCCTCATTTATTCTATGTTTATTACCTTACTGGGCTTTATAGCTCACCCCTTTTCTTATGAATGTCCTCAGGTTATCCTATGAAATGCTAAGTATGAGGGAATGTGGTGGTCATGTAAAGTAAATTTTCAATAAAGATGTTGTATTTCATGTTTTAAGTTGTTATGTAATTATCCTAAGCCCCAAAGACACTAGACCTCTTGATCTTCCATGTTGTATCAAGTGAATAGTTTATGTAATAAATCATGTTTAAGTTTGTAATAAAAGCAGGGTTGTCATATGGTCTCTCCATTTATCAGTGGTTATATGGAATAAATCAATGAATTAAATGATAAAATAGGTTAAAGTGAGCCTTTTACCATATCGGATGATACCCAAATTGTATAGATGTATCCCATAATGGAGTACCTTCAAATTTTTATTCTCCTATAAAATTAATCTAATAATGAATAGATTTGTCGATGGGTGTTGAATTTTATAATTTATGGTGGCTTGAACTCCAAGAAATTCCTTTATAAACATGGCTTTAATGGAGTGCTCCTTTGGTGTACTGAAGGAATATAGATCCTCATTATTATACAAGAAGTCTGCGATAGTGCCTGCGGGACCCAGTAGTTAGGATCCAAGTTCTTATATTAAATCAATATACATGGATACTTCTAACCATCGATGATGCAAAACTGTATGGAATTAAAAAAGAAATTACATGATTGTCATTTATATTTAAATTTAATCCATCAACCCCTAGAATTTATTCACACCACCAAATAATCTTGGCCATTTATCATATGGGGGTAGATTTCATGGATCCATAACCTTTATCCATATCCAAGTAGTTCAAATTCATCCTTATTTTCACTGATTTCTTCTCGAAATGGTCCAAAGTAGTTCCCCTCAAATAATTTAGAATGAAATTGGTCATCAATTTCATGAAGTCTGATATCATTACCAGATTCTTTCTCCCTCACACAATACTGACAGTAAACAACACTAATTTTTTGGTTTAAAATTAAAGATGTTGTATCAAGAGTACAATATACAGTCCAACCATTCATCCTTCTATCATACAGTAGTAAACAGAAAAATGGAGGCCTTAAAAACTCTATTTAATATATTTCAAAGGACGATGGAAAAAAAAGACAAGAAGTATTGGATAGATAAACTATTTCATGCTTTACAATCTTATCATACTATAACCGATATCACTACATTGGTGGCCCCATATTCACATGTGTACCAGATAGAGGTAGTTTTATCCATTTAAGTTTATTTTACCACACTTTTCATCACCATATTTGATCAACTTCTTAAAGATGAGATATCTTATATACGTATTGATGAATTACAGTGATTTAATGAGAAAATATTTTTTATTATGAATAACCTTGTGATCTATAAAAATTGAGTCATGTGAGTGTTCAACAAAAAGTTTTATCTTTTTTTGTTCAGTCAAGTACAACTAGTGCTGGCTCTGAGAACTCCCATGATACTTGGGAAGAAACTTGAGAAATTGGAGTAGAAGTGGGAAGAATCTTATGATATATATAACTTCTACTCTAATAGATCTTATTCTTTGATTTTAGTGGATAGAAAATGTATTATTCTTACTACCAATGAATGGTTTCTCAATAAATACTTTGTGAAGATCCACGAAGGGTCCCATTTAGTCCATTCCACATGACTTTAAGCTACTTGAAAATTGTACTTGTCATAATACCTTAAATTGAAAGACACAACAGTCCTAGTCATATAATCTCAAAATATAATACATTGAGTCTTTATCTCATAATTTTAAAATTCTTGGCATACAATTCATCATATATGACCATAAATAAATTAGATTGGTCTATTTTCTGACATCCTATATTTCCAAAGAACATTTTTATAAATTTTATTTTATAAATATAAATGTAAATTATAAATGAATTTATTTATTTTAATAAACCAAAAATATATCACTTAAGTTATATATTTATATATTTTTCACGTATAATGGAAATTTATTTATTAAAATGGTTTTAGAAAAAGGGAAGCTCATTGGCCGAGCGATAACCCATTACATCTGGTGGGGACATGAGGCTCGAACACATGAATAAAGGGTGACAAGGTCATATCACCTACCACTATCTTACAGGATATCATATTTATATCTTCCATACTTTTTATATATGTTTATATATCATTGTTACTAAATGATGATTCTTTTTACATATAAATATTTATTTGATAACTATATTAATTTTATTAATAGTTTTATTTTCATGAAAATTAAGTTATTAAAATATAATGGTTAAATATTATTTTTACATAAAAAATAATAACATATCATATATTTTCAATTACATTTTGGGTTATTCAATTTCCAAATTTTTTTATCAAATTTGGTTATATGTTTCATTACTCTAAAAATATCCTTTTAAATATGACAAGTAACATGTTTCATAATTAAAAATATGTATTATTTGAATATAAATAGTATTTTATTATTATCATAGAAATATTATTATGTTTTGATAATATTTTTTGAAAAAAAAGTAAAATTTTCATTTACATGTCATTGTAATTCTAAAATACAGGGCTTGTTACACTAAACCCCATTTTTCTCAATTGTGTATTTCGAAAGTGAATTTCAATTAAATAGAAGAATAAATTCCAAAAATGCATAAAATAATTTAATATTATTATAATATATAAAAAAAATTCAATGTTAACATTTATATACACCTATCTCATAATGAAATTAGATTTTCTAAAAGTAGAGTTTTCTGATTTTACTCACCAAATGATCAATTTTAAAAAACACAAGTATTTTTAGATTTCACATATATAGAGAATTATTTTTAATAAAATGAATTTTTTTTGGACTTAAATCATAAAAATTATCTTAGGTTTAATTGTTTTGAATTTTTTTGGACTCCTCGTGTATTAATCATGTTTTAATGATCACAAATATTATTCAACCTAGTTAACTTCGTTAAATTATATCAAATCATGTGTATTAATGTTTAAAGTATTCTCATGCTTTAAGAAGATCCATTCAAGATCTTAGTTACTTTACATCCAGTTTAATTACTTTATAATATACTTTATTTACTCTGATATTACCTTCTTTGACAAATGCTTAAGTCCAATCCATTCTATTATCATCATTATTTAAGTCTGAACACAGTTACTTTGAAAAGTCTGAGACACCGTGAGTCTACCACTGGCTATGTCTTTCTGAAACTGTGAAGCAGGCACCGTGAAGAAAGACACCATGAAGCAGACACCGTGAAGCAAGACACCGTGAAGCAGACACTGTGAACAAGACACTGTGAAATAAGACACCCTGACCGTGAGACACCATGACACTCAGACACTGTGATTAATCTAGACACTGTGTAAAGGAGACACTATTTCCATGACTTACTGTGACACCGTTTCATAAACTATTTTTTCATCTTTCAATTTAATTTCTAACGGTAATATTTGATGATTTTAATGCTCTGACATAAATAATGTTTCTTTGTAGGCATATCATCGGATAGTACGAGGCACGAGGTGCACAATACATGAAACCTGTCGGGTCCAACACATGCATTCCAAGATAAAAGAAAAGTGTGGCCAAGATTCAAAAAGTGCGATACTGAACGAAAAAAAAGGTCATGAGCACGATAATAAATAACATACATGGATCAAGTTTCAAAAGAAATTCCCACTGCATGCAACTCCACACTGCTGAAGAACACACAAAGCATATTTAAAGCTTAGAGAACATCTTCGATCTGTTCAACCTTATGAAGAACACAAGATAAATCACGATACTCTGTTTTATAGACAAGGACTCGAAATCTTCATATGCTTCATCTTAGAAGTCCAATTCAGCAAAGACAAACACTCAGAGAACTTCTAAACCCATCTCCATATTTCTACTCTATTGTGTATCTGTTTATTACCTTTCGAGCAGAGTATGTACCTGTACAACAACACACTCTGTCTTCTGCATTAAACTGAAGGATACAAGATATCCTTTCACAACCATTATCTTACTCTTGTTTATACACATGGATAAGTGTGGAAGAGGTCCATGTGTGGCCTGGTATTTTGTCCCCATGAAAACTATAGAAGAGGTCCTTGTGTGACCTGGACAGTCGGTGTACTATTGTTAAACCCGATCCAGGGTGTGGATCAAAGTTTATTTATATAAACTTCATGGTGGAAGGTGATCACCGAGTGGAGTGGATTAGGTCTCGGCTTGAGACTAAACCACTTGTTTCATATCCACTATGCTACTTAATTTAGTTTACTTTGGTTTATTGCATTACTGTATAATCCAGAAATCACTAATTTTTCTTTGATAGTTAGTCTTGGAAAGAAGTTATAATTGTCTTGTATTAGTAGAATAACTTCAAAATTAATATTAATAACACAAATTAAGATTACTAGGAATTAATCAATCTTCTAAGAAGTTACTTAAATAGTTAAACTCTTATAACAGTATAACCTTGATTAACTGGGATATATTTAATCTTTGGGGAAACCTTTTTAGAAATACTTTTTACAGAAATTTTTATAGTTACTCAATTCACCCCTCCCCTCTTGAGTAATATACTCTGACCAACATTTGGTATCAAAGGTTGTTTATTAGGACTCCGTTTAATCTTATTAAATTGTGATTGTAGTTTTACTTTAAAGATCTATAAATTTATGTTAATTCTAAATTTTTAGCTCTTTTAAAGTTATACTTTATCATGAATAATAGATTGGAAGGTACTATAACCAACAGACTGCCATTCTTTAATAGAACCAATTATGCTCAATGGAAAATTAAAATGAAAATGCATTTAGAGAGTATGAGTTTTGAAATATGGTCATCCATTATAGATGAATACAAAATTACTAATACGAATATAATCACATGGGATGAACCTACCAAAACTGACTACAATAACAATTGCAAAGCTATGAATTCTTTATATTTCTGCTTAGGATATGAAGAGTTTAATCGAATTTCTGCTTGTAAGACCGCCAATGAAATTTGGGATACCATGTCTGTCTCAGATGAAGTAACATCTAGTGTAAAAGAAATGATACTTAATACTTATACCATAAAATATGATAATTTTAAAATCAAACCTGATGAGACTATTTATGACATGTATCTTAGGTTCAACGATATCATCAACACAATGATTTCTCTTAGAAGAGAAGTCACTGCCAAGGAACAAATCATGAGAATCCTTAGATGTATACCTGACAGATGGAGGGGAACCTCTGTCTCTATTAGAGAATTTTGTGACATCAGCAAACTACCTATAAAAGAATTCATTGGGAAACTGATGATGTATGAGGAAGAGCTGAAAGTAAATAAAGAGGAGGATGAACCAAAGAGGAAATATGTTGCATTCAAGACCACCACCTCTAAGCAAAAAGACAATGGGAAACTAGAAGCTTCTGTAGAAAGCTTCACCTGTGAACAATCATCACCTGACAGTGATGAGGAGATGGCTCAACTAGCCAAAAGATTCAAACGATTCTACAAAAAGAATATCTTTTTCAGAAAGCCTAACTTCAAGGGAAAATATGACCAAAAAATAAACTAGAATAAGTAATGGAAAATAAGTGACAAAAATGATGAAATTTTATGCTATGAATGTAAGCACAAAGGACATATAAAGGCTGACTATCCAAAGCTCAAGTACAAAAACAAATATGAGGAAAAGGACAGGATGTACAAAAAGTCAATGAAAGCAACTTGGAGTGCTTATGAGGATAGTTCAAGTGACTCGGAGACGTCGCATGATGAACAGTCTAACAAAGCCAATATGTGTTTTATGACAAACATATCTGAGGTAACATTGGACTCTTCTGTACATAACTCATATTATTATGAAGATGAAAGTGACTCTAAAAATATGACTAATGAAGAAATGTTTGAATACTGTAACATTCTTGAGGAAACATGCAATGAACTAAAAGACATATATAAATCATTAAAGAAACATCATGCTCTTACCGTAACTGTTAAATATGAACTCACAACTGAAAAGGAGAAAAATGATCAACTGCTCAAAGGAAACAATGAATTAAAAATGCCTAATGATCAATTAAAGAGTGACTTAGAAAATTTTACTAATGGGGAAAATACCCTTACCCAATTTCTAGGAAAAAAAATTACCCCTAAATACAACACTGACATTGGTTATCAACCTGGTAAAAGAAACCTTAGTAGAACAAGTTTTGTTTCAAAATCTAGGACATATAGTTTTACTCCCAGTTTTGGACTTAAATCAACTAATTCAATTCATGATACATATTCTATGGTTTCAATTTTTTGTGGACCAAATACAGTTTATTTTTCAAATACTTTACACAATTCTTATAGGAAACCTATGAGAAAAATATGGGTTCCTAAAGCACTTATTACTAATATTACTGGACCCAAACAAGTATGGGTACCAAAATCTGTTTTTTCTTAATATTTTTTTATGGAAAGCATCTTAAAGAGATCCTACAAAAGTCTATGGTACTTGGACAGTGGACATTCAAGGCACATGACAGGAGACTACTCATGCTTCAAGAACCTAATAAAAGCAGATGGAGGACATGTCACATTTGGTGACAATTCCAAGGGAAAGATTATTGGACTAGGCCAAATCAGTAACTCTAACTCGGTTTTAATTTCTAAAGTACTATTTGCTGATGGTTTAAAATACAATCTTCTTAGTATCTCACAATTATGTGATGATGGATTTCATGTTAGATCTGAAAATCATGCTTGTAATGTCTTTAATTCTAAATATAAATTAGTATTTTCTACATTAAGAAATGAAAATGTTTATTCTATTAATTTAGATTCTTTAGCTTCTCAAAATGCTTCATTCTTAAGTGTATTTCATAAATAATCTTGGCTCTGTAATAGGAGACTAGGACACTGTAATGTTCACTCCCTCAAAACGCTATCTAGAAAAAGCCTACTTAAAGACGTACCCAAACTTGAGTTTCCAAATGACAAAGTGTGTAATCCCTATCAAAAGGGAAAACAACACAAAGTTTCTTTCAAACCAAAGAAAGAAGTTTCAACTTCTCAACATCTTAAACTGGTTCACATGGATTTGTTTCGACCATCTAGAGTTTCTAGATTAAATGAGAAGCACTATTTTTATGTTCTTGTAGATGACATTTCTAGATATACTTGGAAATTCTTTATGTCTCACAAAAGTGAAGCATGCTCTTATTTTACTAAGTATTCCAAATCTGTAGAAAATATTAGTGGACTTAGAATTAAATCTTTAAGAATTGATCATGGTCTTGAGTTTGAAAATCAAGAGTTTGAATCCTTTTTCTCACAAAAAGGTTATAGTCACAATTTATTTTCCCCTAGAACACCTCAAAAGAATGGAGTTGTAGAGAGAAGAAATAGAACCCTGCAAGAGATTTCTAGAACAATGCTTAGTGAATATGACCTACCTATTTATTTTTGGGTTGAAGCTGTCAATATAGCTTGCTACATAGTCAATCGAGTATTGATCAGACCTATTCTTAAAAGTACTCCGTACGAATTCTGGAACAATAGAAATCCCAAGGTTAGCTACTCCAGTGTTTTTGGTTGTAAAGTCTATATTCTTAATACCATAGACAATCTTGACAAATTTGCATCCAAAAGTGATGAAGGTATCTTTTTAGGATATTCCATGTCTAGTAAAGCCTATAGAGTGTTAAATAAAATAACTAAATGTGTGGAAGAATCTGTTCATGTCAAATTTGATGAAACAGATCCACATGATCCTAAAACCATTTTAGAGAATCTGTATGATGGTGTATCAAATCTGAACATCAATTAAAATCCTCAAATTCTTCAGTGAAAGAATCTGTGAAAACTTCAACCTCTAGAAATTCCTTAGAATCAAGTCATAATGAACCTAAATCTATTGATGACCTAAAATTACTATTCCCTCTTTTTTTAGAACTGTTAGAATCCTTAAGAACCACACCTTGGATGTTGTTGTAGGAGACTTAGACAAAAGAACTTAAACTAGATCTTCTCTTAGAAATCAGGTTGAATATCAAGTCTTATTGTCACAACTTGAATGTAAAAACATTAATGATGCTATTAATAATGAATTTTGGGTGATGGCTATGTAATAATAACTTAATCAGTTTGAAAGGAACAAAGTGTGGAAACTTGTTGAAAGACCCAAGGATACTTTTACCATAGGCACTAATTGGGTGTTTATAAATAAGGTAGATGAATATGGTAACATAGTTAGAAATAAGGCTAGATTAGTTGCACAAGGCTATAGTCACGAAGAAGGAATTGACTATGAGGAGACCATTTCACCAGTATCCAGACTTGAAGCCATCAGAATCCCGCTTGCCTATGCTACACATTTGAATTTCAAACTATATCAAATGGATGTTAAGAGTGCATTCTTAAATGGGTATATAGCTGATGATGTTTTTGTTGAACAACCCCCTGGATTTAGAAACCCCCATTTTCCAAATCATATTTTTAAACTATCAAAATTATTATATGGTTTAAAGCAATCTCCAAGAGCTTGGTATGATAGATTGAGTACTTTTATTATTTCCAAAGGTTTTACAAAAGGAATAGTTGATCCTACCCTTTTTATAAAACAAATCTCTAATGATGTTTTAGTTGTTCAAATCTATGTAAATGAAATTATTTTAGGATCTTAGAAGAATTCGTTGTGTAGGGATTTTTCTAAAATGATGCAATACGAATTTGAAATGAGTTTAATGGGTGAACTAAAATTCTTTCTTGGATTTCAAATCTTTCAAAATAATGATGGAATTGTTTTAACCCAAAGTAAATATACTATATATATTCTAAAACTTTTTGGATTGGATATCACAAAAAGTAGTTAAACTCCCATGACTACCACTTTTAAGTTGGATCTTGATGAAGATATAAAATCTGTTGATCAAACCACTTATAGTGGAATGATTGGAAGATTACTCTACTTAAATTCTAGTCGTCTTGACATTATGTTTAGTGTGTGCATGTGTTCTCATTTTTAGGAAAACCCTAAGGAATATCATTTAAATGTTTTAAAGAGAATTTTCAAATACCTCAAGCATACACCCAATCTAGTACTGTTTTATCCTAAAGAACAATCTTTTGAATTAGTAAGTTATTCTGATGCTGCCTTCGGTGGTTTTAAGTTAGATAGAAAAAACACCTCTGGAATATGTCACCTTTTAGGAAAGTAACTAGTATCATGGTGTACTAAGAAACAAAATTTTGTTGCATTATCTACTAAAAAAGCTGAATACATAGCTGCTAGTAGTTATTGTGCACAAATTTTGTGAATGAAACACAAATTCCTAGATTATGGATATCAATTCAAACATGTACCTATAAATTGTGACAACACAAGTGCTATTAACATCTCAAAAAAAATTATTTCACATTCTAGGAAAAATCACATTGATGTAAGACATCACTTTTTGGGAGATCATTATCAAAAAGGTGATGTCACTTTGGAATTCATTGGTAATGAATATCAACTTGCTGATATATTCACCAAACCATTCAATTTTGAGAGAATAGACTACATCATACATGAACTAGGCATGATAAATCTCAAATAGATACCGTACTTGTTACTGTTT
Organism: Viscum album; assembly: GCA_963277665.1. Taxonomy (NCBI): domain Eukaryota; kingdom Viridiplantae; phylum Streptophyta; class Magnoliopsida; order Santalales; family Viscaceae; genus Viscum; species Viscum album. The sequence continues at coordinate 1,490,225,765 of OY728129.1, forward strand.
TAGGTCTTACTATTCGATATCTTACTATTCTATAATTTACTGTTTCATGATTACGGTTGTTCATGTTTAATGTCTCACTGTAATACTCAATTGTTGTCTCTCATGTTTACTGTCTCACTATAAAGTTCATGTTTACGGTCTCATAGTCAGTATTCTATGATTACTCTCTGACAGTTATTGTCTCACCGTAATGTTCACCGTGAAGTCCATTCACTTTCTCACCGTAACATGCATTTATTTTCTCACTGTAATGACCAAACATGGTCTCATTCTAAAAATTCTTTATATTTTTTTGTAAAAAACCCGTATCATGGTAATTATTCTTTTCCCTTACTTAATTTCCCACATTTTTATTTTTGTGATGTTTGGTATTCCTAAATGATACAATAGAGTAACACTCGATTCTTCACTTGGGGTTTCTTCTACTTACTCATTTTGAACCCTTATTCATCCCTGCAACCCTTCTCTCGCTCAAACCATCAGTGAATTCCAAGAATGAAACATCCTTCATCGTGGACACCTGAGAAGCGCAACTCGAAGAAGAAGAATATTGCTCCTAAGTTGACACCCGAAGGGCCTTTAAATTTGAATCTGGTAAACTTCATTGTTGTAACTGAGAAAGAGATTTTCCCCAAATGGATTCTGTCTAGTAAGTCTCTGGTATTTAAAGTGTTAGAACAAAAAGACTGGTTATAATGGTTCTCGAAGGAAGATAGACCCATCTACCCTAGGTTAGTGGCTCAATTTACCTGTACATACAGTTCTATTTTGATTCTGGTGATAGCTATGTTATAAGAAGCTGGGTCAATGGCCAGAGATGCTCATTCTCTTAGAGGTTATGGGCTACATGCCTTATGATACTTCATGAAGGAATCTGTGAGGATTATCAGAGAGGACCTCCACCTTTAACCAAATTATTTGATTTAGAATATGCCCTGAAAACCTTAACTATAAATATCACTCAGAGGAGTGCCATTGCTGCTGAATTAGATGGAGAATCAAGGTTTCTGTTCAAGTTTATAAAGAATTTTGTTAGTCCCAGAAAAGGTGATTTTGCGGTTTCAAAATATCAAGATGTTTTTCTGATTCACCTTATGAAAAATGGGAATAAGATCAACCTGTTCAAGTATATCATTCATCATATGTGTGGGCTGATCAAAGTCACATCTAAGTCAACTTACCTATTTTACTCTCGGAAAATCTAATCCATGCTTCTTTCCAAAGGTATAGTTATACCTAATTAAGAATTGATTAAGGACTGTGAGTTCTGTCTCTCAAAAGCCACTATCAAAAGAATGAAGATAAACTGGAATCCTTGGAAAAGGGAATGGGTAGAATTCAATGATAGAATTTATGAGAAATTAAATCCGGTGGATTATCCCTCAAGATAGATAAATATTTTTGATCTTGATTTGGAACCAGATGAGATTTTTGATTATCCTGAAGAAGAGGAGGAAGAGGTTGTAGTGGCACCTAGGGAAGCTATTGAGGAAGACAGAACTAATATTCCTCATGTAGTTCTTGAAGAAAAAGTCCCTATTTTTAAAGAAGCTGTTAATCTGGAAACTCAACCTAAAGCTTAAACAGAATCAGTTTCCAAAGAATCTGAAAATAATGTAATGGAATATCTTATAGTAGAAGAGCCTATAGTGGAAGGGCAACTTTTTTTCAAGAGGTCAATCTTGAGGAACTCCTGGTGGAACAATCTGTTCCTGAAATAATCCCTTCAGATGAAGAACGGATGGAGCTATATTCCATCTAGATAGACAAGAAATGAGTGAGGAACTTAGAGCTAAGTCTATGGAATTAGACCAAGATCCTAAGCCTCTCAGTCCTAAGAAGTAGTCACCTGTTTAGGGGGAGAAAACCCCAAATCTTGAGTCTATTGAAGCTTTGCATCCAACTGAGTCAAGTCCTGTAGACACTCAGTAAAATTTTCCTGGTTTCTATGATGTGGATGACTCTCAGCAGGTTACAGCAACCAGACTTGATCTTTCCTCTACATTCCAGTTGAAATCAGTCTCCAATATCACACTTGAGAAGGAACCTAAGCCTGTACTAGTCCCTACCCCTAAACCTTTATCTGAACAACCAACTTTTGTGAGTAAGGATAATCTGAAGCAATTTGGTGTTACCCTCTTATCTGGAGTTGAGAAACTCATGAATACCCAACCTCTTCCTGTGACCAATTTAAGTGAAATAGATGCCTCACTATTATTGGAGAAAATTATTTGGAAAATACAACCTAAGATACTTCATGAGATTCAAGAAGTAAGAGTTGAAAATAATTTTCTTAGTAATGAAGTGAAGACCCTAAGAAGTATGGTTGAAGACATGCAGAGAGAGCTGTATTCGAGATCTGAGGCTGTTTCTCCCCCTATAGAACCTGTTTCTCATCAAATCTCACAGGTTTTTGTGTCTTAGATTAAACTTTATCTAGCTTCCTTAGATGAAAATATCGCTGAAAGGAACAAACAAATTGTGAAGGAAATGAGAGAGCTTGTTTTCAATATCAATAAACTCACTGATTTCTATACAAGGTGTCTTCAAAAGGTTCTAAATCAAATAAAATCTCTGACCATATCTTTTAATGCCTCTAAAGCATCTTTTCAATCCTCTAAACCTTCCTTGGATAGTGATCTTCTCAGAACTGTAGTCAAAGAAGAACTTCAAAATGTAATCAGTGGTTTCAATATGACTTCTCTATCTAAATTTGTCAAGAACAATAATAGAGTTCTTGACCTAGTGCAGATTCACTCCAAAATTTCTAATGATTCTCAGCAAGAGATTGCCAAGAAAGTGGATTTATACTTCAATAGAAACTTCTCCATGACCAATATGACAAACCATTTCATGTATCTTGTAGAAAATATATGGATTCCTCCTGTGACTCAAGCTTTTAAGACTCAAGTCCAGAATATCATAGAGTTTACTAGATTTTTGGAAAATTTTATGGATAAAAAGGATGATTTTGAGAAATCCATGTAGTATGGTGGAGAGATCATTACATATTTCCTCAAAATCCTGAGGCCCTATCTTCATGTCCAGAGTACAACCACTGTTGCTCCAGCAGCTGCACCTCTCAGACCTGAGCTTCCTACCTTCACTTTTGTCCTAGCCTCAACCACTATGTCTGTTGGTCAAGCACTTAGTCAGATCAGGCCTGTGATTCTCAATCAACAACTGCCTAGATCTTCTACTGCTCCTACCTTGGCTCCATCAGTCTTTGAAGGCCTTCCATTACCCTCTTTATCAACCACCTCACTAACTTATTCTACCTCGACATTGGCCCCTATGGCTTCCTCTTCTTACACTGTAGATAAAGGCAAAGAGAAGGCCATCCCATGAAGGAGAAAAACGGTTTCTATTTTTTGATAGTAATGCTATTGATTTTGTACTGTTATTTTGTTTTTTACTGAACCTTGTTTCCAATTAATGGAATGTGCATTTTTGAATTCTCTTATTCCATAATTTTGATAATCCCAAAAGGGGGAGAACTCTCTATATGTTATCCATTTATTCCTATAGTTGAATCCAATATACACTTTCACTTTACACGATTTGTGATCATAAAAAAGGGAGATATTGTTGGACTTATCATGTATTAATCATGTTTTAATGATCACAAATCTTATTCATCCTAGTTAACTACTATAAATTATATCAAATCATGTGTATTAATGTTTAAAGTATTCCCATGCATTATGAAGATCCATTCAAGATCTTAGTTTCTCTATATCCAGTTTAATTGCTTTATACTATCCTTGATTTACTCTGATAATACCTTCTTTGACAAATGCTTAAGTCTAATCCATTTTATTATCATCATTGTTTAAGTCTGAACACAGTTACTTTGAAAAGTCTGAGACACTGTGAGTCTGCCACTGGCTATGTCTTTCTGACACCGTGAAGCAGACACTGTGAAGCAAGACACCGTGAAGAAGACATTGTGAAGTAAGACATTGTGAAGCAGACACCATGAACAAGACACCCTAAAACAAGACATAGTGACCACGAGACACTGTGACACTTAGACATCGTGATCAATCTAGACACCGTGTGAAGGAGACGCCATTTCCATGACTTACTGTGACACCATTTCTTAAACTATTTTTTTGTCTTTCAATTTAATTTCTAACGGTCATATTTGATTATTTTAATGCACTGACATAATGAATGTTTCTTTGTAGACATATCATCGGACAGTATGAGGTACGAGGTGCAGAATATATGCAACATGTCAGCTCCAACGCATGCATTCCAAGATAAAAGTGAAGTGTGGCCAAGAATCAAAACAATTGATACTGAATGAAAAACAAGGTCGTGAGCATGATAACGAAGAACATACTTAGAGAAAGTTTCAAAGGAAAGGCCCACTGCATGTAACTCGACACTACTGAAGAACACACGAAGCATATTTGAATCTTAGAGAACATCTTCGCGATGTTTAACCTTACTAAGAACACAATCTGAATCACAAAACTCTGTTTTACAGACAAGGACTAAAACTTTGCATCTGCTTCAGCTCAGAAGTCCAAAGATGTAAATACAAACACTCAGAGCACTTCTAAACCCATCTCCATATTTCAACTTTATTGTGTATCTCTTTATTACCTTTTGAGCATAGTGTGTACCTATAGAACAACACACTCTATCTCTTGCATTAAACTGAAGGATACAAGATATCCTTTCTCAACCATTCTCTTACTCTTGTTTATACCCACGGATAAGTGTGGAAGAGGTCCCTATGTGGCCTAGTATTTTGTCCCCATGAAAACTGTGTAAGAGGTCCCTATGTGACCTAGACAGTCGGTGTACTATTGTTATCCCTAATCCAGGGTGTGGATCAAAGTTTATTTATATAAACTTCTTGGTGGCAGGTGATCACCAAGTGGAGTGGATTAGGTCTTGGCTTGAGATTGAACCACTTGTTTCATATCCGTTGTGCTTCTTAATTTAGTTTACTCTGGTTTATTACTTTACTATATAATCCAGAAATCACTAATTTCATATTGATAGTTAGTCTTGGAAAGAAGTTATAACTGGATTTTCATAGTAGAATAACTTCAAAAGTAATATTAATAACACAAATTAAGATTACTGAGAATTAATCAATCTTATAAGAAGTTACTTAAACAGTCAAACTCTTATAATAGTATAAATTTGATTAACTGGGTTGTATTTAATCTTTGGAGAAAACTTTTTAGAAATACTTTTTACAGAAATTTTTATATTTAATAAATTCACCCCTCCCCTCTTGAGTAATCTACTCTGACCAACATTTTTGATAAATTAAATTTTTTGGTGAAAAGTTAAAAAATTAAAATTTTACGAGTTCTGTAATTTTAATTATATTATTATGATTTGAGTGTGACCTAAAAAATTATTTAAGGTTTTATTCAATAAATTTAATTATATTATTTTAATAATTAATTTAAAAAATTTAATTTAAATTTATAAATTTTTACCTAACATTTTTTAAACCTAAATTTAATTTTTTCTTAATAAAAACTATTTTGGGATTATATGTATTAAATGAGGGGTTACAAAATCACTTTAATTTTTATATAGTAATTAAATCATTAAATATCCTTCTTGGATAATTAATTAATGATAAATTTTTTTAATTAATTCTACCCACAAGTGGATGAATAAAATATTAAAATAAACAATATTTTAACCCTTAAATACCTCCCTCCTCAAGTATAAATCCCCACCCATTATCTTCCCACTCTCCACTCTAATGACATTTAGCATGAATACTATATATTTCTCTATATCAAGAGTCTCTAAAATGTGGTAATAAGGTTCTAATGTTTCCATATCAAGTATTAAGAATCTCCCTAGAAAGGTAAGGGTTCTCTCCCTTCTCTTTTTAATTCAAGCACTTCCTTTATTATAAGAATTTTTTATTTCCAAATGATTATGTTTCCATATGTTAATAGTTATAACTTAATACCCAAATAATGTCCCATTAATGTGATACTATCTCTTTCTCTCATTAATCTCTTCAATTAACTTTTATATACACCTATTATGTTGCCAAAATTATCCCTTGATTTTTCCATTTCATGCTCTTATGTTGTAAATACCTAACCCTATTTTCATTCAAGGGTATTCACCTAGATAAAAATATAATTAATTTATTGGGTAATTACATATATGAAACCCAAATTCCATAATCATGGTATTGAAATAATGAAATGTGTTCTTATGTTATATGATCAATGTGTAACATGTATGATTAGACATGTGAAAGGTGTTCCCTAACAGCACTCCAATGCATTTTGTAATGTTTACATATCATGATATACCATGTGTGGTGCATCAGTGGTCAACCTAAGAACACTATGTTATGACTTCTTGGTGGTTAACCTCTAATTATTCTTATGATGTCTTGTTAGTTAACTATGACTTATGCTTATGATGTCATGTTTTATATTATTTCCACATTCCTATAATACCATGATCTTATGATGTCATTTTATCATGTCATAATTCCATGTGAGTATGTATGATTATTACTTATTTATTTTATCATTATATGCCTCTTGACTCGCATGTATTGTTTTTCATCATGATATTCTTGATTATTCCCTTACTAGGATTCTTAGATCACCCTTTCTTATGTTTCCCTTTTTCCATGGGATTTTCAATAAAAGGGATATGTATAGGAGAATTACATATGTAGATAATCTTTATGGATGAAATACATATTTTAATATTATTTTATATATATTTTTACCTAGTTTACAAATAAACTAAACTTCAGATCTTTGGAGCTTTTTGTAACTCTAATGATGTATTAAAAGGTATGTATATTTAGCACCAGATTCAAAAGTGCGAGTCTGAGGGAATCTCATGTTCTATATGAATGGACAGCTTTATGTACGATATATATCTATATAATGGTTCTAAGTTTATGTATTCTTCTAATTCACCTCAGGTTTTCTTCAAAGGCCCCTATATTAGGACAAAAACATCCTTTTCATAAGGACTTCATATATCTTGATTCTTATCATCACAAGAAATGTGGTGAATCCCAGGCTTCCTACTTTGAGTCCAAACACAAATCCCATCAACTTTAATACTATTTCTCAGGCTCTTACTCATTCATGTTGGGTTTACCACAAATACCTAGCAATAGAAATAAAATCCACCTCATTTTTTCCTATATATGAACATGTTCTTTGTGGAGTCCCATTTCCTAGAACTATATGTGAATTAATTCCTATTATCACGGGATACTCAGTGATGTCTAGATTAATTTTCTCAAAATAAATCATAAATTTCAACAATATCAAACTTATGATTCATCATGGTATTGAGAATTTATTAGTTTTTTGACTTATCATTGAGATGAATCCATTTCATTTTTTTCAGGATATAGATATATGAAAAAAATACATAAAGGTCATCATCATATAAACTTAAAATGAATGACATCCAGGTCATGGTCACATGATATTAGACTGTATAGCATATAGTTCATCCCACATGTCCCTTAAACATCTCGGAGTGGTCCATCCTATATAACCTAATTTACTTACATGAGAGTCAGATCTGTGTAAGAGTCCTCAGTGTATAGTTTATTATCTATGAACTGATGGTAAGATAAAATTCCCCTACCAAGAATTATATCCCATTGTATGATACTTTTCTTATTCCTATTAGGTTATATAATTTTTTCATACATTAATCCACAATATTATAAAACCTATATCTCCTATATTGGGTATAATTATGGGGCTCACTTATGGTCCTGACCTTACATAGGAATAAAAATTCAACTTTTGAGAACAATGTATGTCTTGATTCTCATTACCATTGGATATGTAGTAATGTATGGATCTCTCATATTAGGCTTTGACATAGATTCCATTCTCATGCCTGATTTTACTATGGTGATTAGACCCTTACAAATTCACTCACCCAGGCACCCATATATTTATTCCATCCTCGCCTGCACAAGAGATAGATTTGTGCATAGATCCTTTAATAGAACTATATATGGATAGATTCTTATTATAATAGGATACATAGTGACATCCAGACCTTTTATTTTGGGTTTGGATAGAATATCTCATTCCCATATAATCTTCCACTCCATCCTAGTGTATGATCTCTCCTCATTCATGTAGGGTTTTCCCCAAAAGTCATACACTATGATGAAAATATTTTATTTTCTTTTGTGTATGAGTCAAATATATACAGAGAAACTATATAATAACTACATTTGGCTTGATTAATATTTTTTTTAGGATATGTAGTGATGTTCATATTATCTTTATTAGGCCCATGCATGGATTTTATCAATTTCAAACCCCTAGCTCGGTGTATAGTCTCTCTATTCATGTAAATTCATTCTATATTATACTCTATGATAGGATGGAATATATTTAATGAGAACTAAATGTGGATTTATGCTTTTTATTTTAGGATATGAGGTGATATGTGAGCCATCTATTTCAAACCCAACTACAAATCTTCATCAAATTCAACTCCCCTTCAACATCCTATAATAACCTTTCTTTGGTATGTTTTGGACTGGATTATTCCACTCACTTTTTGAACGCTCCTTTCCCATATACCAAACTTCATACCCTAAGTGTTTGATTACAATAAATATTTCATGGTTATTGGTAACAAGTATATCTGATTCCAAAAAAGACACATCTACTTTGTAATGATATTTTTATCGCATATTCATCCTGCTAACCAGATTCATGTTTTTAACCTCAATAGAAGGTATTATAACCTCATGTTTCAATAGTAATGTTATAAAACCCATAATTTGAAGATTTTTTAGTGACCATTCTTAGCATGATTATTCCATTTAATCATTTTTTTAATAAAATAACTTGAGTTTTGATTTACATTGTTTTCATCCATTATTCAAAGGTGTTAGATCACTCTCAGTACCTAATCCCCATTTGGGTTGTCACATCACACCCTTCATCATTAGTCTAAGAACTATGACCATAAATTGTATGAACTATTTTATACCCAAAGTTAATTTCATTAGATTTGATACATCATTAACATCTGTTCAATTCTAGCCTTACCTCTAGATGTGCAAACTTATATTTGGTCAAAGTTGTATGACCATGAACTATCATAACTTTTGATCCAAGAACTATGATCTCAAACTAATTGAACCTCACCTCAGGTTATATATATTGTTATGGGGCTCTCAATTCATGTTGAGTTAACCTTTAACTTATTATTAGGTATATTTCCTCATCTTTTGGAAAAGGCTGTATGACTATAAACTCTAAAAACTCTTGGTTAAAGCACTATGACCTTAAACTATACGAACCCATCCCTGGGGTATTATATACCAATATGGGTGCCTACTCATTCACATCATATTTACCTTTACTTTTTTATATATACTATCTCATCCTTTGATCAATTTTGTATGACCTTAAACATTAGACTCATTTTTATCAAAGTTTCCAAACTTAACCACCATAATCATTGTTCTAACTTACACAACCTTAAACTACCTAAGGAAACATGTGTATTAATCATTGCGTTGGAAACTCACAAAGGGTTACTTGGGAAAAATTAAAGTCTCTGCTCTCTAAACATGGATTTTACATAGCTTTCGAAAAATATTGAGTGTTGAAAAAGAAAAAGGCATAAAAATTATCTAGATGAAACCCTATAAAGGGTGTCCTAGAAAAAATTGAGTTCCTTCCCGCTTAGCCTCTCCCCATCCACATCTTAATAAAAAGTTAGGGATAAAATAAAAAAATACATAAAGCTCATGGGGCCACCATAATTACCTATAAAAATTTATTCTTTTATCATGAATTCCATATACCTTGGAAAATGTTATATCACCCTCTTATTCCTCATATATATTAGTTCAGATGATTTTTGTGAAATGAGTGAAGGTGTAATTTTAGGTTATTTGATCCCTTTTGATCATTTAAGTCCTCATTAAAATCCCTGATTGATTTTAATTATGTTGAGTCATTCACCTATCTCATATCTGAATGGACTAACCTTGGATTATAATGATGCAAAATGTGTTATGAATCTGACCCTACTATATCTATCTAAAAGAAAAAGTTAAATAGGGTGCCAAATGAATAGAATAAACTTGTATTACGATGATGGTAAATATGTTATATATTTAACCCACCTATATCCATACAAGATCATTAGTTCAAGAGGAAATTAAATTTTTTAGTCCTTTTTATTATATACTTTCTTTGAATTATGATGATTGTATATTTACTACATATCTAATTTGTCTATATTCATCTAAGGGAATTTGTTTAAGAGATAATGGATTTATTCATACTATCGTAAGTGCACATAAAATACATGTATGTGATGCATTGTGAATACATTAATGTGATGCATATGGCTATCTCAAACACTCTTGAATGGTTTTATTAGTTATTAATTAAATAGTTTGATTCATTATGGAATATGCATTCATTTAAAGAGTTCAATGAATTAATGTCAATAGGATGTAACATTCAGGTTCCCTAAGATAGAATCCAATAAATTAAAATTATATACAATGATATTTATTCTATGAAGATAATTGAGAAAGGAAATATAAGAGGATAAGATCATCTCTTATGGTGTGTATAATATTATCAATCCATGTCAGAAACTGTATTCCTTCTCATAACTTGTTTATCACCATCAGTGAAGGCACTAACATCCCTTTAGGCTTGAAATAATCCTCATGATATGATCATGGATCCAATGGATGGTGTATTCTCTCAGAGGAAGGTTACTTTTATTCCCAGCTTCTAATGATATTCCTCAAACACTCTCCATGAAAGTAATATAGAAACTTTTGTTTCTTGTGATATCCAGGTACTCTATTTATTGATTATTTATGCATTAATTTCTTGAAGATGGATATACATGTGTTATGGGGTTTTTTCTATTTCCCATTATTGTTATATGATCATAATAAACCCATAAATATTATTAGAATATTTATATTCAAGACTTAAACATGTTTGAATCACTGGTTTTTTAGAAAATAATACCTATAAATAAATAATAATAGTATCGTAAAATTTATGCAGGTTACAAACCTTTACATGTGATGTGTAAAGGTAAATATGATTTACCCTTATGTAAGGATTTTTTATAAAGGTTATACCCTTACATATAAGGTTTATGTAAAGATAATACCCTTGTGATAAAGGTTTTCATAAAGGTTTCCATCGATTATATAGGTATACACAAACGTAACTGGGACTTTACATTTACGTGTAAACGTAACCACTGCATTACCAATAAGAAGAGTGAGCTTCATAAAGGTAATATGTGTAATACCTTTACACAGAGAAGTTCCTCAAAGCATTGTAAAGGTAATATATTTTATTAAGTTTATACAATGGTTCTTGAAGGGTGCGTAATGTCATATTGAGACCAACCCTTATGTGAAGGGTTCAGGTAAAGGTAATATCCCTAGTACCCTTGCACGTAATGAGTTGCATAATGTTAATACTCTTATTACCTTTACACAATATGTTATATTTTAGTTGAGTAAAGGTATGTAGTTACTTAACTTTACTCAAGAGCTTCTGGATAGCCTGTGTATGGGTAGAATACTTTACCCTTATATAGGATTTCCCTATGTGTAAGGGTAATAAAAAACATAGATAAATTTGTTTTTAACATATTAAACATTTTTAATATTTTATAAATTGTGTATAAATCATGTTAAAAAGTATTTCAAGAATATATAGTTTATAGGGATTTTATAAATTAATATTTATTTATAAATTGTTTATAATTAATTTAAAAAAATTATGAAATATTTTTCTCAAATATTATAGGTAAATATTTTAAAATACCTTTTGAAAAATTAAATGGCATGTCTTTTGATCTATAAATAAAAGGTTTATTTAAAAATCATAATAGGTGATTTATAAAGTTCAAAATATATGATATTTAGATTATATAAAATGTTTATATAATATAAATTTAATGATAAAAACGTTATGGTCCATGAAATGTTATATAAATTCTATATAATATAAAATATTATGGATTTCATATTGAAATAAATATAAAATGTTTATAAATAGAATTTATTTATGAATAGTTCATAATGTATCATGTTTTGGAATATAAACAAAATTTTTATTTATTTGTTAAATTTGTTTAATATTCACGTTTAGTAAAATTTTTATGAAATATGAATACCTTGTATTCCCATTTATATTATAAATTGATTCAAGGATAGAGCCTTTCATATCATACTAGGTTTGATATCATAAAATTTAGTTTTTATCTACATTGACCTGGGTTTTTAATCATAGTTATGAGCTTTAGAATAGTTATTGAATATAGTTTGTGTATATTAGGTAATAGAATTATCATGAATTTAATTCTATCTTGAGTAAAGTATCATTGGGTAGAGGGACTTGAGGTCGGACCACCTACTTTCCAGAAGGCTTATGACTTGGCTAGGAAAGTTAATGGTGTTAGCTATCTATCACTATAGACTTACTCATGTGGATTTTATCAATCTCATATAACTCTATGCCTTTACATGAAGCATTTATCTACCTTATTCATATGATTTATTTATATATGTGTGAATATACATCGATTTTTTTTGGGTGAGTAACAAAAACTTTTGGTTTGTGTAAAGAGTTACACATTAATTTGGTGTGGATACATTAATTTGGTTGTTGGAATAGGGATTTCCAAAGACAAATTTATTATAAGAATGAATACAAAAAAATAAATAAAACATGAAAAGATAAATATTACATATGATGTAATAATTATGAATTTAATATGCATATGATGTATTTTAAATTGGTGAAACCTTAAATAGGAAACCCTTTTATAGACTAAGTGTGAGATTATTTCAAACCAAACACTTTTAAATACCTCATTCATCCAACTATGTATGTCATTCCAAAGTTGGGTGCACATGGATTATCATGTGTAAGGAAAACTAGAAATATGTGACTATGGATCATACTTGGGTAGGTCATTCCAAATCTATGTTCCCTTGGATTTTTCTTTGTTAATTTGTTTTTGGTATTTACTTTCAATTACACTAGTTGTGAGACCCTAATAGGATTAGGTTATCAAAGTAATAGAGTTGAGTGAATCCATGTGATGTATTTGGATAAGTGGTTATCCACTTAACTATCCAAGAATCGTAATTTTTGTGATTGGGAAGATTTATGATCTAAATAAATAAGTGGTGAGAGGAATGTCAAAACAGACTTATTTCTTAGTGAGATATAGATCTTGGCCCACTAAATTGATATGATTTATTATGTCATATTTTTTAGTGGTATCACTTTCATTTAAATCCTTTAATAAAAACATATAAGACATGATACTTATCTACTGATATGTCTTTGTTGTTGATTATTCCATACTTCACACTCCTAATATTGAGATAATTAATATGTATAACCTATAAAACAGTTAAAAATTGGTATCCAGGATTGAAGTGTGTCCTCTAGGAGAAACATTAAGAGTACCCAAATTTGAATTTTATAGAAATCAATTTCTCTAAATCTAACTCATGGTTATTAGATATCGAGTTTGTATCAAACATTTTTACTAATAAACATAGACTCTAAGATAGGAGGTAATTGATGAAGAGTGAAGTGGATCTTCATGTTAGTAATAAAGTACGAGTTTATGAATTATATTTCAGTACATGTGGTCTGATTTCACTATGTGGATTGATCCTAGAGTTAAAAAAATATATTATGTTCTCACCATAAACACGAATTTTATTTTTGTATCTTTTTTGGAAAAGATGATATTTTCATTCACTATTAAGAACAAGAGTTATTCTATATATAAGAAGGAAGATCTTTATAACATTGGGAATATAATGAATGGTTTAAATATTCTTGATATAGATAATCCTATTTATAACATTTAGAATAATAAGGTCATAGTTGATTCTAATCCCACCTACCCTTGGAATTGATTCCTTGGACATATAAACAAGAAATGTGTGCAAAGATTCCATAGAAATAGATTATTTTAATCATTCGATTATGGATAATTTTGATACATGTGAATCTTGTTTATTGGGGAAAATGAAAAATTCACCTTTTGGGAGAAAAGGTGAGAGGGCTAGTGGACTATTGAATCTTATACAAAATGATAAATTTGGACCAATAAGTACACAAGAAAATGGTGGTTTTTGGTAATTTGTTGCTTTTATCGATGACTTTAGTTGGTATGGGTATGTGTTTTTGATGAAATATAAGTATGAAACTTTTTAAATGTTAAAAGGTTTTTGGAACAAGGTATAGAATCAATTAGAAAAATGTATTAAAGTCCTATAATTAGATTAAGGTGTTGAATACTTGATCCAGAAATTTATAGCTCATCTAAGATATTGTGAAATTATTTCACAACTCAGTCCTCCTAGAACACCATAATGGAATGGTGTATCTAAAAGAAGGAATTCTACCTTTCTATACATGGTTTTATTAATGGTGAGTCTATGTGAACTTCCTATCTCATTTTGGGATTACGCTCTAGAGATTGGTTCATTTTTATTAAATTATGTTCCATATAAAGAAATCATAAAGATACCATGTGAGATATGGATTGGTAAATTTCTGAATATATTTTTCATTGATATTTGGGGTTGTGAATCTTATGTACAACATTTGGATTATGATAAACTTGACTCTAATTCTGAAAAAGTCATATTTTTTTATTATCGCAAGGAAACGAAGGGATATTATTTCTACCACCCTACTAAACATAGTGTTTGTGGCTCGAACTGGTATATTTATTGAGAAATAATATCTAAGTTGAGGATTCAATGGGAGTAAATATAAAAATAGATAAGTTTAGGACCAATAAACAGGATGTGTTCCTGAGATGGAGGTTGAGTCAGTTCCACAAAGAGTTATGGAAGAAGAGTCGACTCAAGTTACACAAGAACCTCAAAGGCATGGTAAGATTCATTAGGAACCTAAGAGATATGGATTTCTCATAGATAGTGATTATAAAGTAAATTTCATAGGAGATGAACCTACTTCCTATTGAAAGGCCATTGAGAGTTCTGATTCTGAGAAATAGTTAAAAGTTATTGAATCTAAGATGGACTTCATGTACACTAACCAAGTTTAGAATTGGATTCACCTGAAGGGGTGAGACCTTTAGGGTGAGATTAGTTTTTTCAAAAGAAAACTAACATGGATGTTAGAGTGTTTACCTATAAAGCATGTCCAGTGGAAAAGGGTTATAAAAAATTTTATGGTATTAACTATAAAGAGACCTTTTCGCCTGTTACGATGATAAATTCCATTCAAATTTTGTTAGCCATAGAATCTCATTATGAATATGATATATATCGAATGGATGTCAAAATGTTATTCCATAATGGTAATTTATTTGAGGATGTGTATATAATACATACATAGGATTTTGAAGTTCCAAATGATAATTGTAAGGTTTTCAAGTTGTAATAGTATATTTATGGACTTAAGTAAGATTCTTAGAGTTGGAATATCAAGTTTGAAGATGCAATAAAAAAGTTTTGTTTCATCAAGAATGTAAATTTTTCTTATGTATACAAGTGAATTAGTGGGATTATAGTAGTTTTTATAATACTATATATAGATGACATAATGGTTATTAGAAATGATATCTTAACACTTCACTCTATGAATATGTGGTTAGGTAAATGTTTCTCAATAAAAGTCATGGGTTAAGTAGTTTACATACTCAACATGAGTATCAATAGAGATAGATCTAAGAGGTTTATTGGACTGAGGAAAAACACATACATTGGTAAAGTGATAAAGTAGTTTATCATGGAGGACTTTAAGAGGGGATCATTACTAGTGTTGCATGACATGAATCTTAAGAAGATTCATAATCCTTCTAAAGAGTTATAAATTGTGGATATGATTCCTTATGTTCCTTCTATAGGATCTATCAGGTATTTCATGTTATGTACTCAACAAGATATCTCAAATGCTTTGATCATAACAAGTATATAGAAATAAAATCCCAGTGAGAGTCTCTATATTATTTTTAAGAACATACTTATGTACTAAAGAAGGACTGAGTATGTGTTCTTGGTCTTTAGTGAAGTGGACAAGATCTGTGTAAAGGGTTATACAGATACTAGTTTCCAATTTGACAAAGATGATATGAAATATCAATCCAGATTTTTTTTCCTATATGGAAGTTAAATTAGTTGGTAGAGTTATAAAAATTACACCATTGGAGACTCAATAATAGAGGAAAAATATATCATTGTATCGGATATTTTTAAGGAATTTTTTTGGATCACGAAGTTTATTTATGAACTTAGATTGAATCTTAGCATCAAGGGAGAAATTGATCAATAATGTGAAAATAATGGTGTTTTTTATCAGTCTAAGGAACCCTGGTCACATAAAATGACCAAAAACATCCTTCTCAAATACCATATCATATGAAAGATCATTGAGAGGGGAAATTTAAAGATTAGTTGGGTGGCTACATAGAATAATGTAGTATATTCATTGATGAAATCATTACTGCAACAAAAACATGAGGGTCATGTAGGATTTCTCGGTGTAAGAGACATGAGATATTGGTTGTAATATTTGTAAATGTATCATGGTATTATAATAAAAGCAATACCCAATTATCATTCATTTATATGTGCTGAAATTAATTTTACCTGAACAGTCAAATGATAATATCACCACAAAGTACAACTTTGAGTTGTCCCTAACTAATGATCATTATGGAGTATTATGGGTTGTAATGAAATGATAATGTTATATTGAATAGATTCTTATACTCATTACAAAGGGTTTTATTTGAGTTATGAATAATGGATTCGTGATGTAATGAGTAGACACTTATTACTTGGATTGATCTGTGGAAGTATATCTCATAGAATGTAATATAGTCTGCCTGAATGGCCCGAAGGCCTTCATTTTTTATTGATTTTTGATAACCCCCCTTTCAAGGGATGAGAGGTAACCCTTACAAGGACCGTAGGCTCAGATATTACATGGCCTGTAGGCTTAAGAGATTACATGACCCGAAGGTCTTAGGGAATTCAACCAGACTATCTACAAGGAACTGCCCCTCCCCAGCATCTGCATCTTGATAGTAGCTCTCCACATTTTCATGACCGTATGGCTAGGCTTCTCGTGCAAGCACAGGCTTGTACCGATGGCATAGCCATACCCTCTCATTCTGACAATCCATTTGGCTCTGCTCTGGTGAGTGCACCTGCTCTGAATCATCTTCTAGGGCTGTTCCTTTTTTGTAGTGTGTCTGGGGCCTGCATTCATGTGGCCCGAAGGCCTTGGGGTGGCCCTAAAGCCTTAAGGTGGCCCGAAGGCCTTGATAATCAACTGGCCCGAAGGCCTTGGGTGGCCCGAAAGCCTTGTAGAACCTGAGAACCAAACCAGTGGCCCGAAGGGCCAGATGGATAAATAGTTTCGGCTGCTACAGTACCGAACAGTTCCTGCTACAGTACTGCTACAGTGCCAGTTGGGATGTAATATAGTCATTGATATACATAAGGGTGTATTCTTATTATCAATACTTCTTACATGAGGTTTTTCAGATACCTAAAATTATAACCTTTATACTTTTATACCCTACTTATACAAGTATACATGTTGACTTTTCTAATATGTGGGTGGTTTGGTATGTTGTTGATTATGTTATCAGTTGAAGAATAGATAAGATGGGATATTTCCACTTGTATGAAAAGTTAAATACATTTCTACCTTGATTTAATTAGAATAAGTAAATGTATGGTCATGCTTAGTTGTTTCACATATTTGTGATCAACTACTTGGATAAGTGACGTGTGATGTACTTATTAGGTAAATGAATGACATGTGATATATTTATTGGATTTGTTAGTTTTTTCATAGAATCAAGAAATAATGAGAGGCAAATACTTGATTGGTATGTTCTATGTTTAGTGGTCTCTCAATGTCATGGAAATGGAGTTATATAGGTATATAAATGATGTATATGATACATCTTGTGGTGTAAATGTTCAAATAGAGATATAAGTATTTTTTAGGGAGATCACTCCATACCCCTTAGTATCTTCAGTAGCACTTACTATTTACTAGAGGTTACTATTCACTTAAATCTATGAAATATATATTTTATAGTTCTTGTCAATGCTTATAAGGATCATGGGGTCACACAGTTAGGTCCTTGGATAAAGATAATTTTTTTGAAAAAAAATTATTCAAAATGGAAAGATTTTGATAAAATTGCATCCAAAATATTTTGGATGGATTCACAAAAAGTTGTGAAGTTTTTAATAGATTCATTATGAGATTTTTATGAAAATGTGAAATTTTTTGAAGTGAATATAAAATCCATGCATATGATGCATGTTAAATATATATATATGATGCATATAGCTTCCATGGAAACTTACTAATGGTTTTATAAATTATGAATAAAATGGTTTGATTAGTTATGGAATACATATTCATTGATGGAGTTTAGTTAATCAACATCGACAGGTTGTAACATTCAGGTTCTATGAGATAGAACCCTATATGTTTCAATTACGTCGAATTATCTTCATTCCATGAAGAGTGTCTAGAAAGGCTATATAAGAGGATGAGATCCTCTCCTATGGTGTTTATAATACCATCATGCCATAGGAGAAACTCTCTTCCTTCTTGTATCCTATTTATCACCATTAGTGAAGGCTCTAGAATAACTTTAGGAATATGAGAATCCCCAGGATACGGTCATGGATCCATTGGATGGTTTATTCTCTTAGAGTTAGGGTTCTTTTGTTAATTTCTCCTCATGATCTTCTTTAAACACTCTCTATGAAAGGATAATGGAAGATGTTATTATTTGTGATATCTTGGTACTCTGTTTTTGAATTATTTACATGATGATTTCTTGGAGATAGATCTTCTTGTTTTTTGGGTTATTTTCCACTTCCAAAGATCATTATATGATCATATGAAACCTATCACATACATATAATCAATTATTCAATTATTTGGAAGTAATTATTTACCTGATAAATTCACATACAATATTGAAGTGGATTAACTTATTATGATATTAATCTTTATTAGTTTCCTAGATTATCATGAATTAATCTCAAGGATAACATTGAAGCTTTCAAACTTGAAAAAATTTGAGATAAAACTTCCATTCATAAAACCAAATATGGATGAACATCCATTAGATGGATCCTTCCCATGAAAATGAGACAGGGAATAAAAAAATATAAAAAATAGTTATGACATGATGGGGTTTCCTAAGTGTTTAAAATAAACTAATTTTTTATGGAAAGCATCGACTGATTTTTGGAGATCTACTTTCATGGTAGATTTAACTTCAGCTAATGGAAATGTTTATTTGATCAGTATAAAAATTATGATTCTTCCACTTGATAGTCTCAATTTCAGTTTTCACTTCCAACAAGTTTACTTTCATTTGTAGTATATGAGCCTCATATTTTTCTACTATCGTAGTCTTAGTGTCCACTTAGTCATGAAGTTGTGATTCTTTATAATTTTCAATTTCAGCTTATGGATAGCCCATTCCATGTGTTTTTTTAATGATTTATGATTTAAAAGGTATAAATATCCCTCTATTCAATTAATACTTTCTATTGAATGACTAAGGTTTGTTGAACATGAGTATTCAATCTTTGATAATCAAACCCACCTATATTCATATAATAAAAGAGTTACCAAAGGATCCTGACCTTATCACCAATCTCCTCCAAATAGCTTCTAGTGATGATTGGATGGACTTGTT
Organism: Viscum album; assembly: GCA_963277665.1. NCBI lineage: Eukaryota > Viridiplantae > Streptophyta > Magnoliopsida > Santalales > Viscaceae > Viscum > Viscum album. Next base: position 1,490,245,529 of record OY728129.1, read on the forward strand.
CATGCCCACTTCATTGTCATTGATTATCAGTTGCATGTTCAGAATTAAGACTCAAGTTGATTTTTGTTACAGGTATATAGTCAGGGATTAGATCCTATATAGAAGGATTCGGTATAGATGATGAGGTGGGTGGGGGAGTGTTCAACTAATAATCCTTGGTTAGTCTCGTGGACTGAATTTGTAGAACCAGCTTCAATAAATGGATCAATTACTGCTGGAATGAAGGAATCAACATCAGTGATGTAACCAACAATTTTGGCTATCGTCATTTTATTTATACCCCCTTCATTATAAAGAAGTTATGAAATTAATAATTCCCCATGTTGTTTGGGGTGCTTTCTTGGAGGGTCATATGGTTCAAGGATTTGTTCCAAAATAATCTCAGATAGTAGACTCTGACAAACAAATGTTTTTTCACCTGTTAGACTAGCTACCCAATCATGTCATTTGGGCATTTCTATATCCATGATTTGGAATAGTATCATATCTCATTACTTGGATCACTAGTTGGATATAATGTAATTTCGATGTTTATACCCTCACAAACCAACATCAACTAAAATTGATGAATTATAACATGGTGTCATGGTGTCATTCATTCTAAACTCAAGTAAAGGGATATGAAGAAACTCTCTATAAACACTTGAACTAGTGCACAAACCTGAATATAGAATAAGGCTTATAAATGGTCAAATCATTAACATGCACTACCAAAACCCAATCCTCTAAAGAAATGATAAATATACACTATTGAAAAACTAGCTTATGGCCATGCCCCTATTATCATAGTTATCTGGGAATGTGGAAATAGGGAACCTATAGCCATGATCCAGCTTTAACCATGGTTATAGGTCACCTATATCCATGGTCAAATCCCGTCCATGCCTATAGTTTTATGTGTGAATGCATGTACTATAAGAAAAAACGGGTTTAGTGGAAGTTTATTTTAACATTTAGCAGTGGTTTAAACCACCGCTAAACGATGTGTGGTTATTTCTAAAAGCATAGCATATTTGTGTTCCTGGAATATTTTCAGAGATATTTTTTTGAGGTGATTTTTCATTTAGAGGTAGTTTTTTATTTTTAAAATTTATTATCATTTATTATTTTTATTATTTTTATTATTTTTATTTATTTTTTAATACTTATTTTTACTATTTACTATTTATTATTTATTATTTATTATCTCGACCTCACCCTTACCTAGGCTCACCACACCCTAACCCACGAGACATGCCCTATAAAATCAAGCATATCAAACCCTCCATGTGGTAACTAAACAGAATTTAATATAATTATATATATACATGTAGACAAATACATTTAAATATATACATATGTGCACATATATTTATTCATAATTTATAAATACATACATATAAAAAAATAATTACATATAAATATATGTGTATATATATCAATATAATATATATTATTGTATATAAATATTCAAAATCATTTTACATCGTTTAAGGGGGGGAGAATGAGAATGTTGATCTTAAAGGATGGAAAACATACATTCCTAGATGGAAAAAGAATCAGGAAGGATCAAGGTCCCTCAAAGATATTGATCTTAGTGAGAAGGAAATGGACTCACAACCTATGATGGACTATGAACAAGACCTCCACTCGATTATGAGTGTAGGGTTAGGATCAAGAAATGGAAATCAAGGTAACCTATTTTTTGGAAATTTTCAATTCCATAAGGGGAAAATAAAGGTTGTGAAAGTAATACTTAAAATTAGTAAACACCATGGTTACCAAATCCTCATGTAAATAAAAAAACTAGGGAAGAGACAAGGTCAATGCAATCAACATCTGTAGAAGAAGTTATTCAGAATCTTGGTAAGTCGTATAGGAAAGGTCCATCTTCTAGAGAAAGGTTTGAGGAGGATTAAGGTGTCAAAAGCAAGGAATCAAAAGCTTTGATGGAAACTTAGGATGATAGTGAAATTTCCCTAGATACAATGACGGAATCAATAGTTAGAGTTCGGAAGGGTGTTGATAAGGAGGAAGCAAATAGAACAAATGTCTAGGATCTTCTCCTGCATTCTAATGAATATGTGTTGGAGGAATCCTTCATGATTAATGTTACAAAGGATGATACACATAAAATGTTTGAAACACCGCTTCAAGTTGATTTGAATGAAGAACAAGCTTCTTGGATTGACAAACAGAACCGTATTTTGTTACGTGGTTTTAATGAGGGGAAAACCAACTTGGAGGAACACCTACAGACTAGGGATAAGATGGCTTACCACTTTGAGGAGTTCATCAAGGAAAATCTAGACTTGAAGGTAACCTTAATCCAAAGGCATTTAGATCGGGTAAAACACTATAACTCTTTTAATTTTTTTTTTGGAATGACCATATTATATCCTATGTGGATTGATGTTTTTTTCTGGATTTGTAGACTTTTTTTTGTTTCCCATTTTTCCTTAAAAGTTCTTTCCAAAAATAAAAATTCAAATTGTTGTGTGTGTGTGTGTGTGTGTGTATTGTTAAATATAATATATATATATATATACCCACATAATAAATATAAATAAATATAAATACAAATAAATACAAATAAATATAAATATATATAAATATACATAAATACATATAAGTATCTATAAATATATATAAATATAAACAGATTAAAATAAATATATATAAAGATACACACACATACACGTATGTATATATATTTAAAAATACAATTATATATAAAGAAAAATAAATATACATATATATATATATACATATAACTATATATATCCACATAATATATATAAATATATATAAATATAAATACATATGAATATTTAAAAATATATATACATAAATATATATATATATATAAATTCATATATATATATAATTAGAGATAATTATATAAATATATATATATAAACACATATAAAGTTACATAAATACACACACACACACCTGAAGATGTATATATACCCACAGAACGTATACAAATATATACAAATATATAAAAATATATATAAATATACATAAATATACATAAATAAACATAAAAACATACAAATATCAATAAATATGTATAACTATAAATAAATTTATATAAATATATATAAATACACACACACACACACATACATATATAATTGAAAATAATTATATAAATAAACACATATAAATATATATGAATAGAAATCTATATATATACACATATAATTATATAGATATATACCCAAATAATTTGTTTAAAAATATATAACTATAGACAAATATATATATATATATATATAATAATACATAATTATTAAATAATTTATAATTTATAATTTATAATTAGCAATTCTTAATTATTTATCATAATAACTAATACATGATAAATAATTAAAAATAATTATTAATACTTATTAAATAATATATAATATCTAATATCTAATATCTAATATCTAATATCTAATATCTAATATCTAATATCTAATAGTTAATATCTAAATATATAAATATACAAATATATACATATGATTATCTATATATATATACCCATATAATATATATAAATATATATAAATATAGAAAAATATATATGAATATATATATATATAATTATTATTATTATTAATTATTAATTATTAATTAATCAATCATAATTATTTATAATTTTAAATAATAAATAATAAGTAATTATAATAAATAATACAAGATATATAATAATAATAAATTAATAATAAATAAATAATAAATAATAAATAATAAATAATTATAAATTCAAAACATTTTAAATGTTTTAAAAAATAAATAAATAATAAATAATCACCACTAAATATTTAGTAGGGTTTAAACCATTATGAAATGAACCACCTCTAAATGAAGATGATTTTTAATAAAGAATCATGAATTAGAGGTGGTTTTCTAAAACCAACACTAAATAAATAAAAACATTAAATTTAGCGGTGGTATTGAGAACCGTTGCTAACCACTATTTTTGTATAGTGATAGATAACTTTTTTAGCACAAAAACGGTGTAAGAACATGTTTATGGCTATGATCAGCTATGAATCATGTCCATATCCCCTAAACCCCAACTTTATAGACATGACTGACATCGGGCCATGGCCATAGCCACTACACCCGAACGTTATCACCACGATCACGTTTAACCGTGGATGTAGAGTCACATTAGATGGGGCTACTACCACAACCAAAATCCAGTTGCAGCCATATAGGGGTTATGGTCATTGTTTAACATGTCCATAGTATTTAATAATAAAATTTAAATATATTTTTATCTATGTGTGTGTGTGTCAATAAATACGTAAAAGTGTTTTAATTGAGTGGTAAAGTGGTGTTACTTCCATGAAAAATATGGGAGATTGGTTGTGGCTATATACATGGTAGAAAACCATGGCTATAATAGTGGAAGATCTTTTAATGGAAATAGCATCCAAATCCAGGCTGTTTGTTGGTCAAAAATCCCTTAAGGTAACATTAAAGCATTTCTAGGTTGTTTGTGTTTATTGATAGAGAGGTTAAAGCATTTTTGGGTAGTTTGTGTTTGTTAATAAAGAGGGTTTCATTAGTCAGTTGTGGTGTTCCAAATATATTTTTAACAATCTATGTTTGTAAAGAACCATGATAAAGGAATGGATGATCTGGAGGCGGCACAAAGAGAACATATACAAGGTGGTACGGTTTTTCAGTGTTTGCCAAATTTTTGGGCCTCGAAATCAGGAAAATGGAGATATGTGTTTTTGGAAAAGTAATTTTCTTGCAAGATAGAAGTTAGTTTAGAATGTTGCATGTAAGGCATGTTTTGGGATCAAAGCATTAAAAAATGGAAAAGGCATGAAGCACGCAAAATATTCAAAATCTGCGTGAAAGATGAAGTTGCACGAAAGAGTCTTACACATCCAATGCAATGTCAAATGTGGGTTTTCATGCTCAAATAAGATCTTTCATGATGTGTTAGAAGCTTACACGCATGTTTTAGTGATGCTTATAAATAATAGGTGACCCCCCTCATTTGATAAGCTCAATCCTTAGAGACATCTGAGGCTCAGGGTCATGTAAGAACTGCGTGCATAGGGAGTTGCATGCAGGAATTTGAGTTGTGTGTAAAAAAGGAAGTTTCGCATAAGATTTGAGTTGCGTGCAAGAATTAAGTTGCAGATAAAAATAGTTTTTTCATGAAAAGAATAAAACTTGCATTCAAGGCACAGCAAGGGTTGCGTGAAATATTGGAAGTTTCCCAGAACACCTGTGGTAAAGTGGTATTCATCAGTGGATGAAATTGGGACATCAACAAACCATCTACATATTGTAGATGATGAATTTATTTGAGATGATTAAGTGACCTAAAAGTCTACATAATTTGAGTGAATATTATGAAGAATCAATGAGCACACTTTAGTTGAGAGAGCAGTGAACTTTTATTTTATGATTGGTTGTAAATAAGGAGGGATAGTGAGTCTACTCTGAGTAGGGTTGCATTTTCGGCCCTTCTCCAACCCGAATTTCCTTCCCTCATTTCCGAAAGTGTCTGTAAGTCCCAAATTCCCAACTCTCCTTGATGGAATCCCCGACCTTCATATTTCACCTTCTGATTTCACGGAGTCCTCGGTGCTTCTTAACCTCACACTGATTGCTCGTTTTAAATAGAGGAGACCTTTCGTCGATACCTTTAACAGATTTTTGTTTTCCTCATGGGACCTCCAAGAAAAGGCATTTTTTGTTTTATTGGTCAGCCACCACATCATGATTCAGTTCGAATCAGAGGAGGACCTTATCAAATCCTGGTCGTCGGCCCCTCGCAGCTACAACGGGATTCGATTCTTCCTCCTACGTTGGTCATTCTACTTTCATATGGATCGTGATCCTCCCTCGGTGGCAGTTTGGGTAAGATTTCCTAACCTCCCATTACCTTTTCAAAATCCTTCTATTATCAAATTGTTGGGTAACCTCGTCGGGAGGTTTTTATGCGCGGATAGCTGAACGGAGGCAGTGTTCCACTCGGTTAATCCTCGGGTCTGTGTTGAAGTTGATGCCTCCAAGATTCCTTTTGATTATGTTTGGATTACCATTGGAGAGGAATATAGATGCAAGCAAAAGGTCAATTATGAAAATTGGGTTGAATTTTGTTCTTCTTGTAACCGTCTGGGTCACTCTCTGGGGGTTTTCTGAAGGAGACCTTCAACCAAGGTATCAGCAAGGAGGGAGGAAAGTTCGAAATATAATGAACCTGTAGTTTTCGGAGGGGGGTGTTCCATTTCAGAGGGAGCATGGTCCAGATAGTTGCGGAGGGGTTCATCCATTATGTCTGTTGGAGCAGGATGCTTCGAAGGGAGTTCACAAGGAGCCTGAATTTCGTGCTCTTGGTCCTGTGGTGAAGGAAGCGTTGGTTATCAACCCAACGGTGTCCGAAGTGTTTATAAGGCTGATACAGGACTTGGAGGGGACTTCTAAGCAGTGTTCATGGAATGAGGCCGATAATTCTCATGAGGAGAGAAAAGAAGAACCTCAAAGGAGTGGAATTGTGGAGGAGAATGTACAACTAGATGAAGCTGAAGGGGTTGTGACTACTATGGAGGTGACCAGTTCAGTCAGGAACTGAGAAGATGGAAGTCCTACTCTACCAGTGAGACCTCTACTGCAGTTGAGCAACAGGGTCAATAGTCTCTCCGAATTTGGTTTGGTCACTGATCATGTGGAAGCCTTTTCTGGAGGTGTGGATGAGGGTGACCAGGAGAATCAAATGTATGAAGGGTGGGATCACATGGAGACCTCTTTGCTGGTGGAAGAGCTTCCTAGCCGGGACTTTGGAAACATGAAAGACAAAGAAGAGGATACTAAGACAGTGGCAGAGGGTGAGGGGAATGACTCTCCTAAAGAAAATGGAGATTTGGTTAGGTGTCTTTCGTTGATTGAATGCAACACACCTGGAACGAGGAAGGGAAAGGACAAGGGATTTAAGGAACCTATGTTATAGATTTATTTTGGAAAGAGGGGGTATTCATCCGGGGGTGATAAAGAAAATCTGAGTGAATTTGGCACTTGATCCTTTAGTGATATATTTAATGGTGGGAAAATAAAGATGAATGAATATGTTGGAACGTTGTCGACTTTACCAAGAAGAAATACAAGTAAGGATTATTCTTATCTGTCGCGCCCGGCGATTACCAGAGATTCTTCCAAGCATGATCACGGGGTGATCCTTGATTTCAAAAAAGGCAGCATATCCATACAACTAAGCTAGGAGTAGCCCTCTCTGGATCAAATGAGGAGCCGGGTCCAAGGCGATAATCTCTGGAGGCAATATAAACCAGCTTCTGAATGGGAATTGGCCACTACGGAGGAGGGCTCATGTGTTGGGTGTGGTGATGAGTATGGTTATTATTATTATTAGTGGTTGTGTTGGTTGTTCTTGTTGTTTGTTTTGGTGATATTTTCTGCTGGTTGTTTTAGTTGTGTTCTTGTGTGGTTGTGTACCATGGTTTCTCACTTTCCCTAAAAGTGTTTGGAAATAAAAAAATTAAGTTTCAGTCAGTCATACTTTGTTGCAGGAAAGAGAGAGAAGAGATTTTTGTTTAACAACGAAACAAGATCAAAAGGGGAAGTTATTTTAATCTTTCATACCCTGATTCACCCCCCCCCCCCCCCCTCTTAGGGTATTTTACCTATTGGGGCTAACACTAACTGTGGCCATAGGATAGGGACATGGTTGGGTAGACTGTTGTCGTAGGTTGTGGTCAAGAGTCTTATAGTCACAGTCATCAACCTTGGATATAGATAAGTTTTCCAGTGGAAGAGTTCCCATTACAAGTTGTATTTCCATTATCAAAGACCATCCCATAGGAAAAATTATAAGGAATGAAGGTAAATCTGAAATGATTCCTTAATATGTCATCTACTTCCCTAATAGTTATCAATAGTGGATGAACTTCAGTGATGTTGAGAAGACTAAGGTGGGACTTATAATGGGTAATGGTTTCATTATTCTGAAAATTATAACACCTGTAGTGTTTACAACCCATCTATATAAGAACTAGAAAGGTGTATTAATCTGATACAGGGTGTTTTCTTGTTTTATATGTCCTAACATATGATAAACTTTGGCAAGGATAGGCACAAAAAGGTTTATTGGTTGTCCTTGTTCCATTTTCACTACCATCACCAGGGTACTAACCCTAACATCTAAGAAAAAATCCTCGATAGGGAAGAGCCACCCAATCGGGAACATTTCCAAAAACCAGACTAGTGAAAAGTTTTAAGCCACACTCTTATTGATTTTTTATCCCCTTGTGATATAGTAACCTTCTTCCATTGTAGACCAATATAAACCTTCAACATTCTAGTATTGTTGAGAAAGAAAGATCATTGGATTCCTAACTCCTGACCTCAATTTATTTAGCTACAGGAAGATATCCACCCATTCTCAGAAATGAATATTCAAGAAAAATTGAAGTTCTCTTCCTAGTATTTTCTCCACCTCAATCAGCAAGTCCCTCACTAGGGTAATATTTTTCTCTACATCCCCCCCAAACATTATACATGGGGAGGAACTTTTCATACATCCCTGTGAGGATTAGGAATACCCTAGTTATCGGATGTCCCACAAGTTGATTCCTACTTTATCATGTGGTGGGTGAAAAGTGGTGGTGTCCTAACACCAATGACAGATTAACTCTAGATGTATATCTTCTTTCTAATACATTATGAATTTTTATATCCATTCCACCTAGTATAGCTTTATTGGATATAGTTCTTCGGTGAATTATGTGAAGATTTGATGAATCTAGAAAGACCAAGACCATTCATTAGAAAAGTTGTCACCAAGATAGAGATTTCATTTTAAACTTCATCCTCCACTATATTTATTCAATGATATTCAAAATGTGGTTGAATAATATTTATTGATTAGTTGATTACACTAATCATGATCATATTGAATCAGTGGGGGACTATTTAGGATGTAAATTCTTTCTTTATGCACCTAAAATATGATTTATCCTTCAATGGAAATGTTATATAGAATATGGTAGTGATAAAACATAAACCACATTGATAGTAGGTTTTGATCAGGTGTAGGAATTGAAAAAATCATCATAAATACTGGATTAATATATGGGTATCTTATCGAATTGTGAGTAGTCCTAAAGCTCCATACTTAGAGAATTTTTCTAAGATGTAACATGATATTGAGGGTCAACACCAGTATTCTCAAAAATAGTGGCCCTTTTTCAATTTCATTTATGTATTCAGATAGACCAACCAAACTAAAATCCATTTTCCCCATAAAAAGAAATGATTTCAAAGCTATAATTGAAAAATTAAGGATTTATCCTATAAATTATATGAATCTATTAAGCCCAAAAGGGGTTTACTGATGTACCTAATTTTTGTATACTTATTCATTCATTTTAATAGATTATTAAAACACATTTTCACTGGATACACGTTATTTATAGATCAAATGATTTATTTCACTCTTCATAGTGATTTTTTAGGATTTTCTAGTTAAAGTCATAAATAAGGGTTGATGAGAACAAAAATTGTATTATACACAGTTTGTACTTTATAAACACCCATTTTGTACCATGCCCTAGGCATGGCTCAGCCATCTAAAGTACATTCCCATATAGTCCACCCGGACCAAAATTTTATGTGCATATCCTTCACACTCCTTGTACTCCCTTCTAGAAGTGGTTAGTGGTTGATAGAGCTTATGCATTCCATGTAAGGTGGTGCTACATGTTGTGTACTCCCACCTACTGGTCGTCGACACTTCAAATTCAATGGGTGGAATAGTTTTTCACCTACCAATTGAGAAAACAAGGAAATAGACGGTTGACCCAATTACACAGAATGTACATTTGTGTACATGTTGTGGAGTCTATTTTTCTATAAATTGATAGGAAGTCCTCCGAATTCAAGGTTATAAATTCATTGGGGAGGTGTTTTTTCCCTTCTTTTTGATCTCCCTCGAATCCAAAATATAATATTTTCTTCTATTTTACTTATATTTTAGTCTAATATTTCCCTTTTCCCATTTCTTCTCTCGTATCCATGGTAGGGGTTGAGTTTCTACTCAACCCAGACACCGTGACCATGGTCATAAGAGGATGAATTTTTTGTGTCGGGGTTGTAATAATATTTTGGTTATTTTTTAAAAGAATTTTTGATGTGTTTCTTCTAATTATGAATTCAATGTTATAATAACTTAAATGAAATTAATTACACATTCATTGTTGGTGTTGTATCTAACCAAAAATGACACCAATGGTAAAAACTAAAGGAGTTCTAATAAGGGAATCCATTAACATTGAGTGATCTTGCTACCACTATTTTAGGGGTGATGATCTTAATTTTTATTTAAAAATTCAATCATCGAACCAAGTGATTGACATTTAAATACATAATTACCAGTTATCAGACCGGGAAATAGTAGTACAATCGAATCATAATGGTAAAAGTATCTTCATAAATAATTTTAATACAAAATAATGACTATTGAAATTAAACCTAATCAATTTGAAATCCCAAAAAAGTTGTTTTACTTGTTTTTATTTCCCTTATTATTTTTTCATTGAATTTTTGCTAATAGTTTCATGTTTTCATTCTCTTACCTTCATTCATTTTGTCTAGATTATCGGCTGAGACTCGCCGAATCATGTCAGCAATTGCTTCTCCATATTTTTCTATGGTATCAACCTAGACCAATATGATTTACCTAATTATTTGTATTAGAAAGGAACAAAACTAATTTGTTTCACCTCATGATGGGTACGGTCAAATTATGGCATTGTTTCTAGGGAATCAGAAAATAGCAGTGTTGGTTTGATTCGAGGTTGGTTTACCTAAAATTTTTCTTTTTAATTTATTGATTCTTTTCTTGTGAACCTCTACCCCGCATCCCTATGGAATTTTATTCAACTTAAGACATTTCTTGAAGAGGATTTTTATCTAGATTATCCATCGATGTCATACTTCAATCTAGAAGAGTATTATCCGTATATAGATTTTGGGTTACATTATGAGAACTACCCATATACATCCTTCACCCCATACATTTTTTTCTTCTCTTACAGAACCATTTTTTGGTAATAACAAAAAATTAATATCGATTTGTGATCCTTTATCACATGCCAGTTGGAACAAATCGAAAGGTTGGGATGACTTGGACATATAGTAGAGCAGCTTTCCAAGATAATTTCTAATAGGATAATCCAATTGAGTATTTGGTTGGGTGTTCTAACTCTATTTTAACTGAGGAATCATTTTATGATGTGGTCCTCACTTTTTATATAGTAAATATTTTTGAAAATTACTTTCAAAACTCAAACATTGAATATTGAAACACGTAATATCATGTTAATACTAAATTTGATCAAACCTTTATTTATGAACCCCTAGTTGATTTCTTACTTATTACGAAGTATTCCTATGAATATTTTCAAGTTTTTAGTATATCAATGTAGGAATCCAAGGAGATGGAGGATGTACATGATCAAACCAATACACAATTCCACCATCATCACTTATTGGCCATGGAGAAAGGATATTGCAATGCTTCTAAGGCCATATGAAGGTTAATAAAACTATCTAAAAGATGAGTGCGATGGGAATATGTGGTGGCTCAAAAGGTAGAAGCCACATCTTCCATCTAATTATGGGTAAGTACCCTGACTCGGCTTAAGAAAAATACATAAAATAAAGGCTCTTTCTGGGATACATCCCAGCCACTCTCTTTCACTCTTTCTTTTTTATTTTTAATAGCACACGGCCTGTACTTTTCCTTTACATTTCATGAACTAACCTTTTTTTAATATATAATTTCAATGTGAATAAAATGAGGTTACAGAGTGTGTGTATCACTATTCATGGAATGTACCTTTATGTTAATTTTATTTTATAATAGAATTTTTTTTATAAATAAATATTGATTAAGTAAATAAATAGGAATGAAGCCTGTAGTGATGGAAAGGTCACCCAATTGTATTCGAGTCATCACATATTTGAATCACTTCACACCCTACTTTGGTACAGGATTCATTTTTTTCAATCTCATGTTTTAATTAAACAACATGTGAGATGTTTTCAAAAGTAATTAAAAATATTTCAAAAATAAAATAAAATCAATGGTTGGGCTGAATCGGCTTATAGGGTCATATCCCAAGCTCCAAAAGAACCAAGTTTGAGTCTTTCTAACCAATTAAGTTATATCCTTTTTCATTGAAATAAAACCACATGTCTTGTATTTTAGTTTACAAAACTTTTCACCTATATATTATTTTCAATAATAATTTAAAACACTTTTAAAAATAATAAATCACCTATGGGTTTATGGGTTAATTTACAAAATTGTAACCTAGGGTTCAAAAGACCTGGGTTCAAACTTGACTAATCTCCCTAAATCATCCAAATCTTCATTAATTAAAAGAACACATAATTTGTTCTTCCTTTAACCATGTAGTTCTATAAAAATGCATCAAGTATTAAAAGATAATAAAACTTTCAGTACTACAACCTGCGCTCTAATGGTTGAGGGAACACACATGGAATGGACCACACACTAGTTTGAATCATGCCTCGATCACCAGACCGAAGGTTATAGTTATCCTTGTCAAAATTTAGAAAACATGGCATGTATTTCTCTATTAATTATGTGTATATGTCTATTTTTGTGTGTAAATGTATATATTTTAATTATAAATAATAATTAATAAATATTTTATAATATTAACCATATTTTAAATATTAATTTATTTATATATATATAAACCCATACACGGCATGTTCTATCACCTACACATTGCGTGTCCTTACTATAAAAGCTGGGAACCCTACCTGGACTAACCCCGTTTCAAGCACCCCCCCCATCTTTCCTTCTGTTGTACGCCACTTAGCCTACCCCAATTCCAATCCTTCATTTAGTTTCAATTCAGGATGTGATTTATTCTTAATTTTTATCCTTGATCTAGGTATGTGCTTCCTCACCCTTTATTCCAATTATTTACAAGAATTATAGGTGATTTTTAGATTAGGTGATGCGTTCGGCCGAAACTCACAGCACATGGGTACGGTTGAAGAAAACAATTTGTGTACATCACATACACATCCACATATTTTTCTATTCAACATTATAATTCACATGGTGTTTGTATTCGGCACACACCATGTACAAATGCCTCTTCCTAGTTTATAATGATCTCATGACACTGATCCCACATGTCCAGAGAAACCGTATCTAACACATGACATGTGAATTCAGTACACATCATGTACATTATCCCAGATAATTTATCTCTATCTGGGCACATACATGGTCTGGTTACCCATGTCCACGAACATGATGTGTGTTTTTGGTACACATTGTGTCCTTCCATTTCTTCCCCACTTCACAAAGTCCATGTCTCAGTGCTACATGGACAGGATCCACATGTCCTTTCACACAGTGTGTGTCCATCATACACACCGTGTGCTATCATTTTTTCAAACACAATCCCATTGGGAGTGTGTATCCAAAGAACATGGGTTGAACTCCCTACAAGTCATGTACTCTAGATCTATATTCCAAGTACTATTTTTTATGTTTCCTCACTGTTTTAATTTATTTTTCTTATCATTTTAAATTGTTTTATTATTTTATTTATTTTAATATCCTAGTAGATGGAGACTGATTTAGTGGGAAGAAACTCATTCCTTGTACCAATTAGGAGTGACCCACACTACATTGAGTAAATATCAATACACTATGAGGGCATTCTATGACAGATCTACTGACTCACCAGTAGCTATAATTGGCGATATTGCCTCTTCTTCCATTGTTCATGCCATCCTCAATAGCAGGTTCAGGCTCTGTTTCCACCACAACACCTCCCACAGCTACTAATGGATCAAGATCTTCATATCAAACCATCACCATGAAATATTCCCCTACTCCCATTACTTAAGATCCATCCACAACAATAACCAATGTACCTCCACCTGTCGGCACCACATCAGAGCCTTATACACCAGTGGCCGGTGCACCACTATATCTAGTTCCTAAAGCCGCATAACCCTAGAAACATCCATGCCTTATCTTCAATGAGTTACATCCTACAAAATACTGACTGTGATGATTTTCATGGTGGATGATTCAGTTGAGCAGTCGGTTCCTAGACATCAGTGTTCCAAAATTCCTTGGCATTTAAGAGTAGATTGAGGAGTTCCTTGGGAAAATGCATCTCATTGAAACACTCTAAGTTAGTACTCCTACAATCAAATATTTATCTTTTGAGTTTTATTCAACTTTTGAGTTCTGTGGGCCTACATATCAAGACACACTGAGTGACACAGTGACTCCGGTCAAATTTGAACTCAGCAGGTGACACTTTTCACTCACTATGGAGAAGTTTGTCTGAGGGTGAGGCTTATACCCCCATTAATCGAACCCACCCCATGTTTCATCTCTCACCTACCTTAACCACATAGAACTACTCTTTTTATGTTGGGAGATTTTTGGAACCAATTTCTATTATGATCCCACCTCACATAAGAGAACCCTAAACATTTACCCTACCATTTACTTAATACACCACTATTTTAGTTCTATTATCTTACCCCACCATGAGGACATCGGTGTCATGTCCTGCTGAAATATGGATCTCCTGACCTGTATCGTCTAGCATGATTACCCTAACCTCCCTTACTTCACTGTCTCATACTTCCATTCCATGTTCACCAGCCATTAGGGAAACCTGAATGGTTGGTTTTATGCCACTAGGTTGGAACACTATCTGTGGGTGTTTGATCCATCTCTTCCTTGAAATCTCTTAGGTTCTCCCTAGAAGATGGAATTTATCATGTTTATTAACATGATTTGGGTCGATAAGAAGAAGAAAACCTATGTGATTTTGTAGGATCACTCAGCACCAGTTACAGTGGGAGAGGACCCACTTACCCCTGATGGTGTCACTACTATGATTCCACCCCCTAAACCAATGGACATACACTCTCTACCCTCCCCAATTCTTCCTCCCTTTCCTCATCTTCCACCATCCCTACTATGGACCCCTCCATACCCCCACCTCTACTTGTATCCTCAACTAATATCCCAGTTTCTCTCCATCTATCCACCATGGACCACTGTTATGATGTTATAGATTAGTGTCTCAGTCTGATTGAGGTCATGTTGGTCCTTATTCCGTAGAACCTGAGATTACCATTCTCACCAGCCCCTGCTCCTTGACTAGATCCTCAACCCTTAGCACCATAAACTCTGTTCACACCCATGTCTATTTAATCAATTATTTTTTCTTTTAATGGGTCAAGTGACACTTTAAATTCCATTGAGGTGCCCAGAGAGCATCGAATCACGACCACGCAGTAGATCAAGGTCCCTACACCACCAAATTACACTATTATTTCCCCCTCTCTTCCAAATCCCCTAATATATAATAATTCCTCCTAGGAGTCTACATAGTGATTATTTTTTACACACTATTATTTTATTATATATATCACTTCGGTGCTATTATTTCGATGTGATGATTTTTAGGCATGCACAATTCTTTTTCCATTTCATCGATAGTCACAGGTACTCTGGCACTTTCTATGCATCCACCTTTTTAATCTCGCCATGAGGGTATTATTATTTTGGAAATTATTTTCTTTCCTTTTCATTAGATTAATTCTCTCATTTATCTCCCTCGACCTAGCCCCGTTGTGTCTTTTCACATCCTCTTCTCTTAATTAGTTTTGTACTTCTAGGAGCATGTATGATAATAAATATGGGGAAGATTCTCTTTACTACATTATTCTTTGACCTTAAACTAATATAGGAGAAATCATTATGTAAAAGAAATATTGTAAAATGTTGAAATTTTTTGACTAATTATAATTATAAATAATTAAGACATATATGAAAATTTTAAAAGAAACATGCTTGTTTTAATTTTAAAGTATTTTAAAATGATTTCTAATATAGTTTGATTATTGATTTAAATTCTTTTCCATTTTAATTTGTTAGATCGATCAATTATATTCATGTCATGACCAGATTGACCCCTTATTATCCTCATTCGTGAGAGGTATTCTAATCCCTTTTTCATATTCTTCCTTATACCCTTTTTCTTGAGAGATTCTTTGGATATTCATAACTACTATATATTGTATATTTTTCTCTTCAAAACATGAATAATTTGAATCAAATTAAAAATACTGAGGCATTTGATTTATTTTTTCATCTCCTTTTGACTTTGAGGCCCACCCTACATTTTACCCATGTAAAACCCATAGAAAACCTAAACTGACTTGATTGGAAGCCACATTACAAGCCTTTTTATCCTTCCTACCCTTATTCTTCGTTAATTTTTCATGATTATTCATTTGATCTTTAAAGAGGGAGTTTATTGACTCATGGTATATTTTGGTAAGTGTCCATGAAATTAAGTGTGGGGGGGAGTGCCTTTTTTCATTTGGGAAAAATGGTACCAAAACCACCATTCCTTATATTCTTAAGTAGTCCCTTTTTAAAAAAATAATAATGATGTAAAATTAAAATGAGGAAAAAATCATTCTTTACACTTATTGATGGTTTACGAACTTTTGTTGGAAAGGGAAGATCATGGTGTTGTTGACCTTTGGGGGATCTTGATGGGGATGCATTTTTATTGAGTGAATATACTTGAGATTGATCGTAACTCTAATTAAATGATCTTGAGTGATGAGTGAGTCATTTTTTGGTGAGGTAAATCATCAAGTGGCATGCATATTTATGAAAGTTAAAAATGTAACTGAAAAGGGATGAAAGTATGTAGTTAAATTATATATGAGGTATGATTATAATATCTTTGAAATAAAAATATGTTTTTTGCCTTTTAAAATCCTCTACTATAATTATAATATTTATAAGTGTAATTAATTGAATGATTCCCTTTTTAGGGTATGGATTTTATTAATTAGATGTTGAGATTTTTCTTCAAGGCTAGAAAATGACTAAGTGTGGGGGAGTTTGATATTCCCAATTATTATATACTAATTCACTCATTTTTATAGATTATTAAAACATGTTTTCACTGGATAAAAATTATTTATGGATCAAATGATTTATTTTGGTGTTCATGTAAATTTTTCAGGAGTTTCTGATTAAAGTCATAAATCATGAATGATCGAAATAAAAATTGAAATATACAAAGTGTGTACTTTATAAACACATTCTATGGATCCTGCACTAGGCATGGCTTAGCCAACCCAAGTACATGCTCATGTAGTCAACCAAGACCAACACTCCATGTACATCTCCTTCAAATGTCATATACTCACTTCCATAACTGTTTGGTTGCTGATAGATCTTCTACACGCCATGTATGGTGGCTCTACATGCAATTTACTCCCACATACTAATCATTAATGCTCAGATTAAATGGGTGGCATAGTTTTTCGCCTACCAACAAAGAAAACAAGTAAATGGACAATTTACGCAAGTAAACAGTGTGTTCTTTTGGGTACATGTAGTGTAATATATTTTTCTATAAATAGAGTGGTAGGCATATGAATTTAGGGTTGGACATTCATGGGGGAGGTGTTACCACTCTATCGTTTGACTTCCATCAAATCCTAAATAGGATATTTTCTTCTATTTTACATATATTTTAGTGTAATAATTCCCTTTTCCCCTTTCTCCTATCGTATCTATGGTAGGGTTTGGTTTTCTTCTCAACCCACACACCATGATCATGGTTATAAGAGGCTGAATTTTTGGTATTGGGGTTGTAATAAGATTATGGTTGTTTTTTAATAAGAACTTTTGATGTGTTTCTTTTAATTATTAATTATTATTTATAATTCCTTTAATTAATTAATGAAATATTTATTTTTGGTTTTTTATTAGACCAAGAATGAAACCAACATTGATAACTAAAGGAGTTGAAATGGTAAAATCCATGATAATTAGGTGAGCCTGTTTCCACTCTTTTAAGGGTAATTTTTTAATGTGTATTTGAATATTCAATCATAGAAAAAAGGGAATAACATTTAAATACATAATTACCAGTTATCAGACCAAGAAAAGGTAATATAATTTAAACATTATGATAAATATATCTTCATAAATAATTTTAATATAAAAGAATGACTATTGTAATTAAACAAAATCAAGTTGAAACCCTGACACAATTGTTTTCTTAATTGATCTTTCCCTTATTTTGTTTTCATTGAATTTTCACAAATTGTTTCACATTTTCATTCTCATCCCTTCATTTTTTTTTTGGATTATTGGTTGAGACTTACTAACTTGCATCTAAAATTTCTTCTCCATATTTCCCTATGGGATCAACCCTAACTATCACTATCTACCTAATTAGTTTTATTATAAGGGAAAAAACAAATTTTCCATGACTCTACTATGACTATAATATTTATAAGTTTAATTAAGCTATTGCTTTCCTTTTTAGAAAATGTATTATATAAATTATATGTTGATATTTTTCTTGAGGGAAAGAAAATGACTAAGTTAGGGGGAGTTTTATGTGTCCGATTTTTGTATACTAATTTATGCATTTTTTTAGATTATTAAAACATTTTTTCACTGGATATACATTATTTCTAGATTAAATGATTTATTTCATTGTTCATGGTGATTTTTCAATAGTTTTTAGTTAAATTCACAAATCATGGATGATCATACAAAAAATTGGAATATACACAGCATGTACTTTATAAAAACATGTTATGTATCCTTCCCCAGGCATGGCTCAGCCAGCCCTAGTACATACCCATGTAGCCAACCCGAACCAACATGCCATGTAAATCTCTTTCACATGATTTGTGCTAATTTCCAAAATTATTTGGTGTCTAATAGAGCTTTTACACATCATGTACAATGGTGTTATACACCGTGTACTCCCACCTACCAATCAGTGATGCTTTAAATTTAATGAGTAACATAGTTTCTCACCTACCGGTGGAGAAAATAAGAAAATAAATGATTAACCCAAGAACATGGTGTGTACTTTTGGGTACATTCCATGTAATCTATTTTTCTATAAATAGAGTGGAAAGCCTCCAAATTTAGAGTTGGTCATTCGTGGGGGAGGTGTTGTCACTCTACCGTCTAATCTCCCTTGAATCCAAAATAGGATCTTTTCTTCTATTTTACTTTTTTTAGTGTAATAATTCCCTTTTACCCTTTCTCCTCTTGTATCTATTATAGGTGTTAAGTTTCTTCTCAAAACGCACATCATGACCATGTTCATAAGAGTCTGAATTTATAGTGTTAGTGTTATAATAAGATTATGGTTGTTTTATAATAGAAATTTTGATGTGTTTATTTTAATTATGAATTCTTCTTTATAATCCCTTTAATGAAATTAATTCCATATTCATTATTAGTTTCGTATCAGACCAAGAATTACACTAGTGGAAAAAACTAAAAGATTTTCAATAGGGAAATTCATGACTATTAGGTAAATATGTTTCCACTGTTTTTGGGGTGATGATCTTAATATGTGTTTAAACATTCAATAATCAGACCAAGGGAATGATATTTAAATACATAATTACCAATTATCAAACCAATAAATAGTAATATAATTGAATACCCATTGTTAAACTATCTTCATAAATAATTTTAATACAAAATAATGACAATTTAAATTAACCCTAATCAAGTTGAAACCCAAACACAATTGTTTTCCTGATTTTTCTTTCCCTTATTTTGTTTTCATTTAATTTTTTCAAATCATTTCACATTTTCATTCTCTTCCCTTTATTATTTTTTTCAATATTATTAAATGAGGCTTGTTGACTTGAATATGCAATTGCTTCTCCATCTCTTCCAATGGGATTAACCCTGACTGTTGTTAGATACCTAGTTAGTTGGAATACAAGAGAACAAAAATAATTTTATGCACCTCATGAAGGGTGTGTTCAATTAGATACCTTAAGTTCAGGTTAAATCAGGGTATGAATATTATTTACAAAATTCTTTCTATCCTACTAGATCTTGACCTCTTTATTATGAGGTCCACTTCTTTCTATCTTTATTATTTATATTGATCTTATCTTTACCAACATTATTTGATGATGATTCACTAAAAATAAAGTAATAAATCAAGTAAAATGACACATATAATTTTACTTGGTTCACCACTATTAGCTAGTCCAAGGAGTATGAATCCAATAGTGAGTTGGTGCACCAAAATCACAAATCTCATTGTTTATTAGCTTATGCCAGGTGACTTCTACATGGGTTCACTTCCATTAAAAATTTGAGGTAGATGGATTATATCCCCTGGACAACTTTCCTCATACTTCCTTCTAATGATCACTACTTTAGAAGGAGGAAAATGACAAGTTTTCCAATGAACAATATCTTATATTGATGAGAGTTTCTCTGAATGTAAGATAGGTGCCTTTGAACTTTACATTCTCCTTAATAGCCTTGATTTGAACATCCCCATAAGAATTAAATTTCCATGAAAGGATATGTAATCTCCTCCTCACTTTGGAAAGTTATTCAAGAGACAAAAATTATTTCTCTTTCAAGAATTATTCTAAAAATCCCTTCACTTTATAGAATGTATCACCAACTTCTTCCTTTCACTATCATACCAGAAAGGTTAGGTAATATCCCTTATTATTAGAAAAATAAAAGGAAAAGGAAAATAGGATGAGGGATGGGGTCATACAATAATTCATGCCCTCATTCCAAGAAAAGATGAAAGATCATAATCAACCTGATAGGAACCATAATAATCACCATAATAATTAGAGTCATATTCTGAGGGACCATGAGACCTGGTAACCATAGTTGGCTTCAATAAAAATAGTCTTTACTATGTATTTATTTCCTAGTAGGAACGGGTTGAAAACCTTAATCATCCATTACAACTTTTTTCCTTTGTACAAAGCCTGACAATATGATGGTTTTTGGGGGGAGTCATCCTTAATAACATCCCACTTTCCATGAATTCCCTACATTTTTTTTAATTTAAAAATTTTCTCTTGTATCATTGATAGATTCATACCATCCCTTATAGTTTTTTGACCCATAATTGTAGTAGTAGATTCCTACATACACTGATGTGTAACCCCTATACGATACCCTGACACATAACCCCTACGTGAGACCCTATTCATCTTACTCAGATCGTGATACCATATTTGTAACATCCCAGGTAAATAAATAATATTACATTCTAATTTTTATCAATATTTGTGAATAAAATGTTAATACTAATTTAAAGGTAATTCTATACTCTATGGCGTACCCAATACGCAACAATGAGTTTCTTTGAAATCTTACGTTGCACACTAATAATATAATAATATTATAATAGTTAACGCCTAGTCGTTGTAATGGAGGGAATGAACATAAATAACTAAAAAATTATTACATATTTTTGTCAAATATCTTTAAATTTATCCAATAAATTTTAGAGGCTTAAAATCCAAATGAAACCAATTTTAAGAATAAATACTCTAATATTTTTAAAAGATTGGTTTACCGCCTTTTGATGGCGAATCTTTTTTAAATATAATTTTTGACAATTTTATAAGATCTATTTGTCAAAATAAACTTATTCTTTATGATTGGGATATTGAAATTTACTTTGGTTAAATTTTTGGTATGTTTCTGACAATGTTCATTCTTTTTAATGAATAGTGAAAAATATTTCATTTTACATCAAAACTAATTTTTCATATAATTTAAATATATGGATAGATTATCTTTTTAATTGGTTTTAAAGTTTAATTATAATATATTTTTACAATTTAATTCAATGGTGGTCATTAGAATTAATTTCACTTTGAGAATGGACATAAACAAGTGCCAAACATTTCATAGATATTGTTTCCAAAAAACCCCCTATTTGTTTTGACAGCGGGAATTAACTATTTGATTTATTAATGAAAATTATATTTTTTGAATTTGGTAAAATGGACATCATTTCTTAATTTTAAATATCAAATATATATTAGGGTTAATATTTGGTATTTTTCTGATAATGCTTTTTTTAATGAATAGTGAAAAATACAGTTTTTAATTCAAAACTGCCTTTTCATCCAATTTATTTATATATTTATATTGTCATTTTAATTGTTTTTAAAGTATAATTGAATTTTTTTTATCACTTAATACAATGTTGTTCATTTTAAGTAATTTCACATTTCAATTGGATGTAAAAACATGTCAATCTTTTGATAAAGTTTACTTCTTAAAAACCCGTCTTTTGTTTTGACAACGGGATTTACTTTTAAATTAATTACTAAAATTTATGTGTTTTGAATTTTATGAAATGGATTCAATATTTGGAATCAGAAGGTCCAAATTATGTAATTAAGACTCTTGTTTTTGGAAATTATGAATAGTAACGACGGTAATTGTCTTTAATTGTCGTGTTTAATTGGTAATCGGGTAATTAAGGGTAAGAAAATAATATCATAAAAACATAAAATAACCCCAAAATGTGTCCTAATACTATTGGTGATGTCATGTACTACCATGGGATGTCTTTTTCCAACCTTGGGACCCCATGTAATCACTTTAGTGTGATAGTGACATTTTATCATATTTTTTTTAAAGAAAGGAAAATGTAACCAAAGTATGTAACACCGAAGTAAAATAATTTTACTTTTGTCTACATAAACAATATCTTAGACTATAAATAGTCATTGGAAAAGATAAAAATATTTCCTACATCATGATATCTTTTGTATAATTTTTATACATTAAATAAATTATTTTATTTATGACACCGTGATGATGTAGTGATTTACCTCATAAATGAACGATTTAAATAAAATGATAAGATAGGGTGAAATATACTTCTTAAACTTGTCACAAACCTATTAGATGGGTGGATTACGAAACCTTATCACCTTATCCTCGAAATATATCCTTTTGGGACCTTTAAAATCCGAAAATCATTTTATAATAATGTAATATTTTATAACTTTCCAAGAGTGCCCCTCCACTTCTCTTATAAAAGGCCCCCACCTCCACCACCTTACCCACACCACTCAAGCCTTTGGCTCAGCCAACCCCTTACCATTTCATCTCTACAAATCCCTCTCTTCATCATTGAAGCCTCACCTTTGGCACAATTATCTTCAAGAAACCCTTTTGGTTCAAACCAAGAGGAGTTATCTAATTTAAAGGTAATGTCTTCACTTGTGTTCTTTTGTTTTATTTTTGCTTCTACAAACCCGTAAAATCTTTTTATTCCTTTATTTTGTAATAACACTAGTATATTAAATATACTAGGATGTTTTTATGTGAATGATTTGAGCTACACTTACACACACCTCCATCTAATGGTTAAAGAACATACTGTTTCTGTGGATGGCGAATCACTGCCTCACGAAACGATGATTGTTCAATCTTCTCTTAACACCTTTAATGGTGGCCATTATGATGTCACTGTATTTTATATATGATATATATGGTATTTATATTTTCAATATGCCTCTGTATTTTATATTTAAAACATACCTTTATGCTTGGCATGTTGTGCAAATGCGATAATTTCATACGAGGAAGTGTGGACTACCGCCCCCTCACGTGATGTGACTCGTTCATGCAATACATGGAGTGTATAAGGAATGAAATTAATGAAAATATGTGGCCTATAAAACATATATAT
This sequence comes from Viscum album, assembly GCA_963277665.1. Classification (NCBI taxonomy): domain Eukaryota; kingdom Viridiplantae; phylum Streptophyta; class Magnoliopsida; order Santalales; family Viscaceae; genus Viscum; species Viscum album. Next base: position 1,490,269,123 of record OY728129.1, read on the forward strand.
TATTCTGGAATTATAACATATATATCTCTCAATTATTTTTAATTCCATTAATATGTCAAAGAAATGAAAGTAGCATTCATGCGTATGTACGGCCTACCGTCTCCATCAATGGTGCATTTCATTTATTTTTATCTCTGAATGTTATGGAATAGTATAAAATGAATATTTACTGGATATATATGATATTTAAATCATTAATACTATTCTGGAGATGATTTAATTATAACTACATGGACAATCATTTTCAAACATTTTCATTTTTGACTCATGTACCAAACATCGACAAAAACGTCTGATATGAACTCAAATTATTAACCAATTATTATAAAATTATAATATGTGATATTAACTGAATAATAATCTACAAAGTATGACCTTAATAAATTATAAATTGACCAAAGTTTATTATTCAGGAATATAAAGATACGAACAAGGCAAGTCGGACTTGAGGTAAGGGATTCTACCTCTCTCTTTATTTTTAAGTTCGCTTTCTATGTAACTTACTTGAAGATCCTCTTTCTTATGTTGGGGGATGTTCTTTTATATTCCTCTTGCTGTAAATTTTATGTTAATATGATTAGAGACCCTATTTTATCTAATCAATCCATTTTTGGATGTTTTATGTGGCGCCGTTAGGCTGCCGAATTTTCATAAGGGGATTTTCATCTCACTTTTTATTCCCGTGAGATTCATGCTACATTGGCCACTATTTCCTTTTGTGTGGTGTATGTACTGTACATTATTTTACTATTTGTATGATATAATCTCATTTATGGGTAGTTACATCTTCATTTTATGACCCTTATTTCATGGGGTGTACGTTTAGAACGTTTCCCAAATCGGTAAGGGAACCTTTCACACTCCTCTTTTAAAAAGACTTATTTTACTATGTCTTTTAATTTACATATTTTTCTGTTGGGATATGTTCTTATATATCCTTATTGATGTAAATTTTATGTCCAAGTGATAAGATACCATTTTCTTTATAATCAACTAATTTTATGAATTTTAAAGTGACGTCGTTAGGCTGTCGAGTTTTGCCAAGGGAACTTTTTAACCCAATTTCAATTTCTTTGGGTTCAACATGTAGTTATTGAATATGTCATCCTTTGAATATGTGTTAATGACCTTTGATTGTTTTAAAATTAATATCCACTTATATTTGGTGTTTTTATATTTGTCACACATAATTTTGAGATTGATTTATCCTTAATTTAAGGATACCTTCTTTATAAGGGATTTCATCTCATTTTACATTTCTATTGAGACTTCATTGTTGTTATGCACCAATTCACTCTTATATGGTGTATATACTGTTCTTTGGAATATTATATCATGAATCTATTTATTCTCATGATATTATAAAGTTCTGATTAAATGTTATTCCTCAATTATTATATTCAAGTGTCTCTAATTTTGGTAAAAACCCTTTTACTAAAATATTGCTTTAAATGTTTTAATGATTTGTTCTTATTAATATCCATGTTTTCAAAATAGTTTTAAGGATTTATTTATATTTATATTAATGGTTTAAAATTTTAAAAGCTTCAAGGTGGTATGGGACACTTTGATTCAAAAATCTCTTTATTGAATGTTTTAAATGGTTTTGAAAATGGTTTTTTTAATGGATTCATTATTTCAATATCTTAAAATGTTATATTGTTATTGAAATGTGGGAATGTTATCTTTCCTTTATTCTTAAGTTATGTGCTATGATTATGTTTTGTTTCTTGGGAATTATTTATGAAAACATACGGTTCTGTGATAAACTAAGGGTGGGTGAGCCCGATATAGCTCTCCAATGCATTGGGTAACACGAAGGGGTTAAACGCTAAGGTTTGTTCGAAGAGATTTAGGGAATATACTATGATGGGTATTCCAAACGTAACCATGAGGGTTACTCCCTACGTTAGAATGTTATGAATTCCTCAAGTTACCTTTATGCCTTATGATTTCTATTGAGTTATGCATAAATATTATGATTTCATGAGGTATGTTAAATTGCTTATGTTTTATGAGTAAAGTATGATTTCATTGATTCTTATGTATACATGGACTGATGTTTTCTTTCCATACAGTTATAACCCTTACTGATATTTTTATGCTCATCCCAAGTTTTTGAAATGTTTTCACAGGATATAAAGTTGAATAGGGTCAAGGATGGGATCAAGGAAATGTCAGGCTGTCTAAAACAAAGAACTATACATGACTCTTTTGTTCAAGAGTTTTTTTTGTGAAAAAAATGGAAGCTGGGTAGATGTGTCTACTTTGTAATCTTTGAGATGTAATAGTTATGTCCTAATTCTCTAAAACTCTAAACCTGAAAATATCCTCAATGTGAATTATTCATTTAATTCAATAATAAGTAATGTTTAAGGCCGGGTACCTACAGTTGGTATCAGAGTATGGTTTAGATAACTTTAGAGGTTAGAGTGTTAAGTGACAAGTTGTGTATAACCACAATGGTTATTATATTAGATAGAGTCATTGTTATTTTTGAAGGTTAAAATGAGTTTGAGATAACTTGGCTAAGTATATATTAGTGTTTATCTTCCACTTTAGTATATAATGATTTTGTTGATATACTCACACTGACATTTTTGGTTTTAGTAATGGATGGATCTAGCAGGAACCAAAGTGACAATGGGTTTGAATGAAACTGTGGTGGTTCTCTGGTTAAGAGACTGGATGAAATGGGTGATTCAATGAGAAATATCGTGTTTATTCTAAACCAACTATCAGGAGTCATGATCAACCACTTGAACCTTGGTGAGTTCTCTAATGCATCAGGTACGAGAGAACCAACTCGACATGGAATTTCAGGTAATAATTATAAAGGTAACCATTAGGGTTTATATGATCCTTACTTTTGAGGTAATTATGGGTTACTATACGTTATGATGGAATATGAATGACATGAGATAAACTTGAGGTTAAATTATATTATGGTTATTTTTGAATATTTTATCTCATTTTTGGGAATGTTTTAAGAATTATATAGTTTTGGAAAAAGGACAACATGCAGACCGTGTGACAACCCGTCGAGTCGGACAAAGCTACAGGAATAGAACCCACAACCAAAGTGCGACTGATATTTATCCCCTACCACTGGACTATGTGAAGTCCCCGGTTAGTTTGGATAATTATTTTTTTTAGTTATATTATTTTAGGAATAAAGAGTAAGTTGATTTTGGGTTATCTATGGAAATTATTAACCTATCATGGAGGATATGTGATTAGGTCAATTACTTTTCAGTATGAGACTTTAAGAGCAACTGATGTTATTTGGAGATAAATGTTAATTTGTACCTTGGGAGACTATGTGATTAAATCCTTCAAATATTTGGGTTTTAATCTTAGTTGGGTTTAATTTGAAGAATTTTATGGAAAAATTGTTTATTGAATGGTATTTGTTGAAATTTGGGTTTTGTTTGACAAATTTTGGAGATTAGGAGTAGTTTTTCTATTTGTAAAAACAATATCCTTTTTGGGTATTATCTGATCTCGTACTAAAATTTTTGGTTTGGTTTTGGTTGATATCTAAATACATGGAAAATATATAGTTCTCTTTTGTGGATTAGGTTATTCTCAAGAAGTTGATTATAGTACTCTTAATGCGAACAAGTCTTCCTAAATACTCGTCTTTTGGAGAAAATATGAGTTTGATTAAGGAATATAGTAAAAGTTGAAAGTCTACGTGACAACTAAGTATGTTTCATTATGATTTGGTTAAGTTCAGAAATAAATTCCTCAATTAAGAGTAACTTAAAACAAAAATGATGTTTGTTAACTTTTCCTACTGGGGAATCGAATACCGTTTAACCCATCACAAGTTTGTGAATTTCTTGTGGTTAACTTTCTCCTAGACATGTTTACTATCACTCCCCATCAGAACATGACCCTTTGTTTTTTCCTCCATATCTATATTTTCGTACTTGGAATCCTATTATGGGTTAACTCGGGTGACCTTTGTACTTCTCTCCTATTCTTTTAAAGTGATAGTCTTACTGACTCTTGTTCCAATGTGGGACTTTAAATGAAGTTTCCAAGCCCAATTTTGAAATTGCTAGGATGCAATTTCCAAAAGGGGGGAAGGATGTAACATCCCAGGTAAATAAATAATATTACATTCTAATTTTGTATCAATATTTGTGAATAAAATGTTAATACTACTTTAAAGGTAATGCTATGCTCAATGGTGTACCCAATACGCAACAACGAGTTTCTTTGAAATCTTATGTTGCACACTAATAATTTAATAATATTATAATAGTTAACGCATAGCCGTTGTAATGGAGGAAATGAACAGAAATAACTACAAAATTATTACATATGTTTGTCAAATATTTTTACATTTATCCAATAAATTTTAGAGGCTTAAAATCCAAATGAATCCAATTTTAAGAATAAATACTCTAATATTTTTTAAAGATTGTTTTACCGCCTTTTGATGGCAAACCTTTTTTAAATATAACTTTTGACAATTTTATAAGCTCTATTTGTAAAAATAAACTTATTATTTATGATTGGTATATTGAAATTTACTTTGGTTAAATTTTTTGTATGTTTCTGACAATGTTCATTCTTTTTAATGAATAGTGAAAAATATTGCATTTTACATCAAAACTGCTTTTTCATCTAATTTAAATATATGGATAGATTATCTTTTTAATTGGTTTTAAAGTTTAATTAGAATATATTTTTACAATTTAATTAAATTTTGGTTATTATAATTAATTTCACTTTGATAATGGACATAAACAAGTGCCAAACATTTCATAGATATTACTTCCAAAAAACCCGCTATTTGTTTTGACAGCAGAAATTAACTATATGATTTATAAATGAAAATTATATTTTTTGAATTTGGTAAAATGGACATCATTTTTTAATTTTAAATATCAAATATAGCTCCGGGTTAATTTTTGGTATTTTTCTGATAATGCTTTTTTTAATGAATAGTGAAAAATACAGTTTTTAATTCAAAACTGCCTTTTCATCCAATTTATTTATATATTTAGATTGTAATTTTAATTGTTTTTAAAGTATAATTGAATTATTTTTTTTATCACTTAATACAATTTTGTTCATTGGAAGTAATTTCACTTTTCAATTGGATGTAAAAACAAGTCAATCTTTTGATAAAGTTTACTTCTTAAAAACCCGTCTTTTGTTTTGACAATGGGATTTACTTTTAAATTAATTACTACAATTTATTTGTTTTTAATTTGATGAAATGGATTCCATATTTGGAATCATAAGGTCCAAATTATGTAATTAATAATCTTGTTTTTGGACATTATGAATAGTAACGACGGTAATTATCTTTAATTATCGTGTTTAATTAGTAATTGGGTAATTAAGGGTAAGAAAATAATATCATAAAAATATAAAATGACCCCCAAAATGTGTCCTAATGCTATTGGTGGTGTCATGGACGACCATGGGATGCCCTGTTCCAACCTTGGGACTCCATGGAATCACTTTAGTGTGGTAGTGACCTTTTATCATATTTTTTTAAAGAAAGGAAAATGTAACCAAAGTATGTAACACCTAAGTAAAATAATTTTACTTTTGTCTACATAAATTATATATTAGACTATAAATAGTCATTTGAAAATATAAAAATATTTCCTACATCATGATATTTTTTTTTTAATTTTTATACATTAAATAAATTATTTTATTTATGACACCGTGATGATACAGTGATTACCTCATAAATGAACTATTTAAATAAAATGAGAAGATAGGGTAAAATATAAGTCTTAAACTTGTCCCAAACATATTGTATGGGTGGATTTAGAAACCTTATCACCTTATCCTTGAAATATATCCTTTTGGGACCTTTAAAATCCGAGAAGCAGTTTATAATAATGTAATATTTTATAATTTTCCAAGACTGCCCCTCCTCTTCTCTTATAAAAGTCCCCCAACTCTACCACCTTACCCACACCTCTCAAGCCTTTGGCTCGGCCAACCCCTACCCATTTCATATCTCCAAATCCCTATATTCATCATTTAAGCCTCAACTTTGGCAGAATGCTCTTCAAGAAACCCTTTTGGTTCAAACCAAGAGGAGTTACCTGATTTAAAGGTAATGTCTTCACTTGTGTTCTTTTGTTTTATTTTTGCTTCTACAAACCCCTAAAGAATTTTTATTCCTTTCTTTTGTAAAAACACCAGTATCGTAAATATAATATGATGTTGTTGTGTGAATTATTCGTTCTACACTTTCACACACCTCTGTCTAATGGTTAAAGAACATACTGTTTCTGTGGATTGTGAATCACTGCCTCACGAAACGATGATTGTTCAATCATCTCTTAACACCTTTCATGGTGGCCATTGTGATGTCACTGTATTTTATATATGATGTATATGGTATTTATTTTTTCTATATTCTTGTGTATTTTATATTTAAAACATACCTTTATCCTTTGCATGTTGTGCAAATGCGATAATTCCATACGAGGAAGTGTGGACTACCGCCCCCTCAAGTGATGTGACTCGTTCATGCAATACATGGAGTGTATAAGGAATTAAATTAATGAACATAAGTGACCTATAAAACATATATATTATACTGTAATTATAATATATATATCTCTCAATTATTTTTAATTCCATTAATATGCCAAAGAAATGGAAGTAGCGTTCATGCGTACGTGCGGCCTACCGTCTCCATGAACGGTGCATTTCATTTCTTTTTATCTTCAAATGTTATGGAATAGTATAAAATGAATATGTACTGGATATATATGATATTTAAATCATTAATACTACTCTGGATATGATTTACTTATAAATACATGGACAATCATTTTCAAACAGGTTCATTTTTTACTCATGTACCAAACATCGACAAAAACGTCTAATATGAACTCACATTATTAACCAATTATTATAACATTATAATATGTGATATGAACTGAATAATAATCTTAAAAGGAGGACATTAATAAATTATAAATTGACCAAAGTTTATTATTCAGGAATATAAAGATACGAACAAGGCAAGTCGGACTTGAGGTAAGGGATCCTACCTCTCTCTTTATTTTTAAGTACTCTTTTTATGTAACTTAATTTAAGCTCCTCTTTCTTTTGTTGGGGGATGATATTTTATATTCCTCTTTCTGTAAATTTTATTTTAATATGATGAGAGACCATATTTTATCTCATCAATCCATTTTTGGATGTTTTATGTGGTTTCGTTAGGCTGCCGAATTTTCATAAGGGGATTTTCATCTCACTTTTTATTCCCGTAAGATTCATGCTACATTGGCCACTATTTCCTTTTGTTTGGTGTATGTACTGCACATTATTTTACTATTTGTATGATATAATCTCATTTATTTGTAGTTACATCTTTATTTTATGACCCTTATTTCATGGGGTGTACGTTTCGAAAGTTGCCCAAATCGGTAAGGTAACCTTTCACACTCCTCTTTTAAAAAGATTTATTTTATTATGTCTTTTAATTTACATTGTTTTAGGTTGGGATATGTTCTTATATATCCTTATTTATGTAAATTTTATGTCCAAGTGATGAGATACCATTTTCTCTCTCATCAACTAATTTTATGAATTTTAAAGTGACGTCGTTAGGCTTTCGAATTTTACCAAGGGAACTTTTTAACCCAATTTCAATTTCTTTGGGTTCAACATGTAGTTATTGAATATGACATCCTTTGAATATGTGTGAATTACCTTTTATTATTTTACACTTAATATCCACTTATATTGGGTGTATTTATATTTTTCCCACATAATTTTGAGATTGATTTATCCTTAATTTAAGGATACCTTCTTTATAAGGGATTTCATCTCATTTTACATTTCTATTGAGACTTCATTGTTGTTATGCACCAATTCACTCTTATATAGTGTATATACTATCCTTTGGAATATAATATTATGAATCCATTTATTCTCATGATATTATAAAGTTCTGATTAAATGTTATTCCTCAATTATTGTATTCAAGTGTCTCTAATATTGGTAAAATCCCTTTTACTAAAATATCGCTTTAAATGTTTTAATGATTTGTTCTTATTAATATCCATGTTTTTAAAATAGTTTTAAGGATTTATTTATATGGATATTAATGGTTTAAAATGTTAAAATCTTCAAGGTGGAATGGGACACTTTGATTCAAAAATCCCTTTATTGAATGTTTTAAATGGTTTTTTTTAATGGATTCATTATTTCAATATCTTAAAATGTTATATTGTTATTGCAATGTTGTAATGTTATCTTTCCTTTATGCTTAAGTTATGTTCTATGATTATGTTTTGTTTCTTGGGCATTGTTAATGAAAATGGTTGGTTCCGTGATAATCTAAGGGCGGGTGAGCCCGATATAGCTCTCCAATGCATTGGGTAACACGAAGGGGTTAAACGCTAAGGTTCATCCAAAGCGATTTAGGGAATATACTGTGATGGGTATTCCAAATGTAACCATGAGGGTTACTCCCTATGTAAGAATGTTATGAATGCCTCAAGTTACCTTTATGCCTTATTATTTCTATTGAGTTATGCATAAATATTATGATTTCATGAGGTATGTTAAATTTCTTTTGTTTTATGAGTAAAGTATGATTTCATTGATTCTTATGTATACATGGACTGAGGTTTTCCTTCCGTACTGTTATGACCCTTACTGAGATTGTTATGATCATCCCAAGTTTTTGAAATGTTTTCACAGGACATAAAGTTGAATAGGGTCAAGGATGGGATCAAGGAAATGTCAGGCTATCTAAAACAAGGAACTAGACATGACTCTTTTGTTCAAGAGTTTTTTTATTGTGAAAAAAAATGGAAGCTGAGTAGATGTGTCTACTTTGTAATCTTTGAGATATAATAGTTATGTCCTAATTCTCTAAAACTCTAAACCTGAAAAGATCCACAATGTGAATTATTCATTTAATTCAATAATAAGTAATGTTTAAGGATGGGTCCTTACAGTTGGTATCAGAGGATGGTTTAGATAACTTTAGATGTTAGAGTTTTAAGTGACAAGTTGTGTATAACCACAATGGTTATTATATTAGATAGAGTTATTGTTATTTTTGAAGGTTAAAATGATTTTGAGATAACTTGGATAAGTATATCTTAGTGTTTATCTTACTCTTTAGTACATAATGATTTTTTTGATATACTCACACTGACATTTTTGGTTTTAGTAAATGGATGCATCTAGAAGGCACCAAAGTGACAATGGGTTTGAAGGAAACTGTGGTGGTTCTCTAATTAAGAGACTGTATGAAATGGGGGATTCAATGAGAAATCGTGTGGTTATTCTAAACCAACTATCAGGAGTCATGATCAATAACTTGAACCTTGGTGAGTTATCTAATGCATCATGTACGAGAGAACCAACTCAACATGGAAGTTCAGGTAATAATTATAAAGGTAACCATTAGGGTTTATATGATCCTTACTTTTGAGGTAATTATGGGTTACTATACGTTATGATGGAATATGAACGACATGAGATAAACTTGAGGTTAAATTATATTATGGTTATTTCTGAAGATTTTATCTTATTTTGGGAAATATTGTAAGAATTATATAGTTTTGGAAAAAGGACAACACGCAGACCGTGTGACAACCCGTCTCGTCGGACAAAGCTGCGGGAATCGAACCCACAACCAAAGTGCGACTGGTATTTATCACCTACCACTGGACTACGTGAAGTCCCTGGTTAGTTTGACTAATTATTTTTTTAGTTAGATTATTTTAGGAATAAAGAGTAAGTTGATTTTGGGTTATCTATGGAAATTATTAACCTATCACGGAGGATATGTGATTAGGTTAATTACTTTTCAGTATGAGACTTTAAGAGCAACTGATGTTATTTAGAGATAAAGGTTAATTTGTACCTTGGGAGACTATGTGATTAAATCCTTCAAATATTTGGGTTTTAATATTAGTTGGGTTTACTTTGAATAATTTTATGGACAAATTGTTTATTGAATGGTATTTGTTGAACTTTAGGTTTTGTTTGACAAATTTTGGAGATTAGGAGTAGTTTTTCTTTTTGTAAAAAAATATCCTTTTTGGGTATTATATGATCTCATACTAAACTTTTTGGTTTGTTTTTGGTTGATATCTAAAGACATGGGAAATATATAGTTCTATTTTTTGGATTAGGTGATTCTCAAGAAGTTTATTATAGTACTCTTAATGTGAACAAGTCTTCCTAAACACTCGTCTTTTGGAGAAAATATGAGTTTGATTAAAGAATCTAGTAAAAGTTGAAATTATACATGACAACTAAGTATGTTTCATTATGATTTAGTTAAGTTCAAAAATAAATTCCTCAATTAAGAGTAACTTATAACAAAAATGTTGTTTGTTAACTTTTCCTACTGGGAAATCGAATACCGTTTAACCCATCACAAGTTTGTGAATTTCTTGTGGTTAACTTTATCCTAGACATGTTTACTATCACTCTCCATCAGAACATGACCCTTTGTTTTTTCCTCCATATCCATATTTTCATACTTGGAATCCTAGTATGGGTTAACTCGGGTGACCTTTGTACTTCTCTCTCGCTATTTTAAAGTGATAGTCTTACTGACTCTTGTTCCGATGTGGGACTTTCAATGAAGTTTCCAAGCCCAATTTTGAAATTGCTAGGATGCAATTCCCAAAAGGGGGGAAGGATGTAACATCCCAGGTAAATAAATAATATTACATTCTAATGTTAATCAATATTTGTGAATAAAATGTTAATACTACTTTAACAGGAATGTTATGCTCAATGGCGTACCCAATACGCAACAACGAGTTTATTTGAAATCTTATGTTCTACACTAATAATATAATAATATTATAATCGTTAACACCTAGCCGTTGTAATGGAGGGAATGAACATAAATAACTACAAATTTATTACATATTTTTGTCAAATATTTTTACATTTATCCAATAAATGTTAGAGGCTTAAAATCCAAATGAATCCAATTTTAAGAATAAATACTCTAATATTTTTAAAGATTGTTTTACCGCCTTTTGATGGAAAACCTTTTTCAAATCTAACTTTTGACAATTTTATAAGCTCAATTTGTCAAAATAAACTTATTCTTTATGATTGGTATATTTAAATTTACTTTGGTTAAATTTTTGGTATGTTTCTGACAATGTTCATTCTTTTTAATGAATAGTGAAAAATATTGCATTTTACATCAAAACTGCGTTTTCATATAATTTAAATATATGGATAAATTATCTTTTTAATTGGTTTTAAAGTTTAATTAGAATATATTTTTACAATTTAATTCAATGGTGGTCATTGGAATTAATTTCACTTTGAGAATGGACATAAACAAGTGTCTAACATTTCATAGATATTGCTTCCAAAAAACCCGCTATTTGTTTTGACAGCGGGATTTAACTATATGATTTATTAATGAAAATTATATTTTTTTAATTTTGTAAAATGGAAATAATTTCTGAATTTGAAATATCAAATATAGAATAGGGTTAATTTTTGGTATATTTCTGATAATGCTTTTTTTAATGAATAGTGAAAAATATAGTTTTTAATTCAAAACTGCCTTTTCATCCAATTTATTTATATATTTAGATTTTCATTTTAATTTTTTTAAAGTATAATTGAATTATGTTTTTATCACTTAATACAATTTTGTTAATTGGAAGTAATTTCACTTTTCAATTGGATGTAAAAACAAGTCAATCTTTTGATAAATTTTACTTCTTAAAACCCCGTCTTTTGTTTTGACAACGGGATTTACTTTTAAATTAATTAATAAAATTTATGTGTTTTGAATTTGATGAAATGTATTTCATATTTGGAATCATAAGGTCCAAATTATGTAATTAATACTCTTCTGTTTTTGGACATTATGAATAGTAACGACGGTAATTATCTTTAATTATCGTGTTTAATTAGTAATCAGGTAATTAAGGGTAAGAAAATAATATCATAAAAATATAAAATGACCCCAACATGTGTCCTAATTCTATTGGTAGTGTCATTTCCGACCATGGGATTCCTTGTGACAACCTTGGGGCCCCATGGAATCACTTTAGTGTGATAGTGACCTTTTATCATATTTTTTTTTAAGAAAGGAAAATGTAACCAAAGTATGTAACACCTAAGTAAAATAATTTTACTTTTGTCTAAATAAATGATCTCTTAGAGTATAAATAGTCATTGTAAAATATAAAAATAGTTCCTACATCATTATATTTTTTTTATAAATTTTATACATTAAATAAATTATTTTATTTATGACACCGTGATGATGCAGTGATTACCTCATAAATGAACGATTTAAATAAAATGAGAAGATAGGGTGAAATATAAGTCTTACACTTGTCACAAACCTATTTTATGGGTGGATTTAGAAACCTTATCACCTTATCCTTCAAATTTATCCTTTTGGGACCATTAAAATCTGAGAATCATTTTATAATAATGTAATATTTTATAATTTTCCAAGAGTTCCCCTCCTCTTCTCTTATAAAAGTCCCCCACCTCTACCACCTTACCCACACCTCTCAAGCCTTTGGCTCATAAAAACCCTACCTATTTCATCTCTCCAAATCCCTATCTTCATCATTGAAGCCTCACCTTTGGCAGAATGCTCTTCCAGAAACCCTTTTGGTTCAAACCAAGAGGAGTTACCCGATTTAAAGGTAATGTCTTCACTTGTGTTCTTTTGTTATATTTTTGCTACTACAAACCCCTAAACTCTTTTTATTCCTTTATTTTGTAACAACACCAGTATATTAAATATACTAGGATGTTGTTTTGTGAATTATTTAGGCTACACTTTCACACACCTCTGTCTAATGGTTAAAGAACATACTGTTTCTGTGGATGGAGAATCACTGCCTCACGAAACGATGATTGTTCAATCATCTCTTAACACCTTTCATGGTGGCCATTCTGATGTCAATGTATTTTATATATGATATATATGGTATTTATGTTTTCCATATGCTTATGTATTTTATATTTAAAACATACTTTTATGCTTTGCATGTTGTGCAAATGCGATAATTCCATACGAGGAAGTGTGGACTACCGCCCCCTCAAGTGATGTGACTCGTTCATGAAATACATGGAGTGTATAAGGAATGAAATTAATGAACATATTTGACCTATAAAACATATATATTATACTGGAATTATAATATATATATATCTCAATTATTTTTAATTCCATTAATATGCCAAATAAATGAAAGTAGCGTTCATGAGTACGTACAGCCTACTATCTCCATGAACGGTGCATTTCACTTATTTTTATCTCCAAATGTTATGTAATAGTATAAAATTAATATGTAATGGATATATATGATATTTAAATCATTAATACTATTCTGGATATGATTTACTTATAAATACATGGACAGTCATTTTCAAAGAGGTTCATTTTTGACTCATGTACCAAACATCGACAAAAACGTCTGATATGAACTCACATTATTAACCAATTATTATTACATTATAATATGTGATATTAACTGAATAATAATCTTCAAGGAGGACCTTAATAAATTATAAATTGACCAAAGTTTATTATTCAGGAATATAAAGATACGAACAAGGAAAGTCAGACTTGAGGTAAGGGATCCTACCTCTCTCTTTATTTTTAAGTTCTCTTTTTATGTAACATAATTTAAGCACCTCTTTATTATGTTGGGGGATGTTATTTTATATTCCTCTTGCTGTAAATTTTATTTTAATATGATTAGATACCCTATTTTATCTTATCAATCCATTTTTGGATGTTTTATGTGGTGCTGTTAGGCTGCCGAATTTTCATAAGGGGATTTTCATCTCACTTTTTATTCCCGTGAGATTCATGCTACATTGGACACTATTTACTTTTTTGTGGTGTATGTATTGTCCATTATTTCACTATTTATATGATATAATCTCATTTATGGGTAGTTACATCTTCATTGTATGTCCCTTCTTTCATGGGGTGTACGTTTCGAAAGTTGCCCAAATCGGTAAAGGAACCTTTCACACTCCTCTTTTAAAAAGACTTATTTTATTATGTCTATTAATTTACATATTTTTATGTTGGGATATGTTATTATATATTCTTATTGATTTAAATTTTATGTCCAAGTTATGAGATACCAGTTTCTCTCTCATCAACTAATTTTATGAATTTTAAAGTGACGTCGTTAGGCTGTCGAATTTTACCAAGAGAACTTTTTAACCCAATTTCAATTTCCTTGGGTTCAACATGTAGTTATTGAATATGTCATCCTTTGATTATGCATGAATTACCTTTTATTATTTTACACTTAATATCCACTTATATTGGGTGTATTTATATTTTTCACACATAATTTTGAGATTGATTTATCCTTAATTTAAGGATACCTTCTTTATAAGGGGTTTCATCTCATTTTACATTTCTATTCAGACTTCATTGTTGTTATGAACCAATTCACTCTTATATGGTGTATATACTGTCCTTTGGAATATTATATCATGAATCCATTTATTCTCATGATATTATAAAGTTCTGATTAAATTTTATTCCTCAATTATTGTATTCAAGTGTCTCTAATTTTGGTAAAAAACCCTTTTACTAAAATATCGCTTTAAATGTTTTAATGATTTGTTCTTATTAATATCCATGTTTTCAAAATTGTTTTAAGGATTTATTTATATGGATATTAATGGTTTAAAATGTTAAAATCTTCAAGGTGTTATGGGACACTTTGATTCAAAAATCTCTTTATTGAATGTTTTAAATGGTTTTGAAAATGGTTTTTTTAATGGATTCATTATTTCAATATCTTAAAATGTTATATTGTTATTGCAATGTGGGAATGTTATCTTTCCTTTATGATTAAGTTATTTTCTATGATTATTTTTTGTTTCTTGGGCATTGTTTATGAAAACGGGTGGTTCCGTGATAAACTAAGGGCGGGTGAGCCCAATATAACTCTCCAATGCATTGGGTAACGCGAAGGGGTTAAATGCTAAGGTTTCTCCGAAGAGATTTAGGGAATATACTATGATGGGTATTCCAAACGTAACCATGAGGGTTACTCCCTACGTAAGAATTTTATGAATGCCTCAAGTTACCTTTATGCCTTATGATTTCTATTTAGTTATGCATAAATCTTATGATTTCATGAGGTATGTTAAATTTCTTATGTTTTATGATTAAAGTATGATTTCATTGATTCTTATGTATATATGGACTGATGTTTTATTTCTGTACTGTTATAACCCTTACTGATCTTTTTATGCTCATCCCAAGTTTTTGAAATGTTTTCATAGGACATAAAGATGAATAGGTTCAAGGATAGGATCAAAGAAATGTCAGGCTATCTAAAACAAGGAACTAGACATGACCCTTTTGTTCAAGAGTTTTTTTTTTGTGAAAAAAATGGAAGTTGAATAGATGTGTCTACTTTGTAATCTTTGAGATGTAATAGTTATTTCCTAATTCTCTAAAACTCTAAACCTGAAAATACCCTCAATGTGAATTATTCATTTAATTCAATAATAAGTAGTGTTTAAGGTTGGGTCCTTACAATATTATTCTTATATGAATCACATGACTCTGGAATGAGACCTTGTTCTACTTACGTGGATCATATGATCCCAGTGCAAGAACCTGTTCATCTTGTGTGAATCACATGACTTTGTGGGTCTTCCTATGCACAAAACTTAGAGAACATAACTCCCTTTAGAATACATGTGATCACATGACCTTCTTCACTTCTCATAAATATGATTATACGCTCCCACTTTGAATTTCTAACCATCTTAACTTCACATGGACACCCTTAGGCTCTTCTTCTTATGCGACTCATGTTATCGCATAACTCCCCTCACTTAATGTGAAATTCATCCTCCACACTTTTCATCAGATCAAACCACTTAATAAAATTATCTTAACCATTTAATAATAGGTTAAGGGGTATTTATAAGCATAAATCCATTGCCTTAACTCTGCAAATCATGGTCATCCATCTGTTTTTCCACCTCAGCATCTCCTTTATGTGCTTCATGTAATCATTTATAACTTTCACGATTGAACTTCATGGAATATCACATATCACAATCCCTTTCATCAAGATCAGCATCATTACCTTCAAGTATTTAACATGACTCAATCACGATATCCATTGACAGAAATATTGTGGTCAATGGAATTGTCTTCAAGTATGTTACGGGACTCTATTGTGAGATCCCTTGACAGTCATGTGGTGTTCAGCAACATTGTCCTCAACCATGTCACGGGAATCCATCACAAGTTTCCTTGAGAATGTGGTTGTCAATGTCATTATTTTCAATTATATTACATGACTCAGTCACAAGATCCTTTGACAATCGTGTGGTAATCTGATTTGGAGTGACCATATGAATTCTCTGTCATTTCTAATCTATTTTCCTTCATGTGCTTCACATGAATCATTTGTGTTATTAGTTAGTACTTCATGTGATTTTGTGATCTCCTTCATCTCTCATGATCACAATTCTCCCATATTTCACTTGATTTTGAATGATTGTGAGAGAAATCCATCTTGTCAATACTTATACATTCCACATGATCCTTTAGGAATTACGTTCTCCACCTGATCCTTTAGGAATTATGTGATTTCTTGTGATATTTTCTCACTTATGTGCTCTGTGTGATACCTTGATACTTTCATTCTTCCATGTGATCAATTGACACTATTACACTCTTTGTGATCCTTTGGGACTTACACACTTTCGCATAATCCTTTGACATTATTGCACTCTGCATGATCCTTTGACGAACAGTCTTCGTTAACAATTTCTAACCTTGTCAAGAAACAAAATCAACCTTCAAAATCCATCAGGATGTATTTTTACCAAACATATACTCCATTGGGTTTGTTGAAAATGTTTCTAAAATTAAGAAACCAACGTTTTTATAAGTTATGAACATGCAAAACCACTTTCCTTATGTAAACCCAGATAGTGATCTATGACTTTCTCAAAATGCACTCTAAACCCACATGAGTTAAGATCAGTGTGAGAAAAAAATTGTAGCATGAAAATTTAATTGATTAATAACTTTTGTCTCAATCCTACTTTTGGAAAACTTCTCGATTCAAAAATATAAAATAATCCCAACCCTCGAGGTCACTTTTTAATCCTTACATGTCAACTGCTAGCATCATGAACTTGTCACTCATGTTCATGATTCTTCTTTAATAAAATACCAGCTTTAGCATCATCACATTTAAAACTCCCCCAATTTCACTAATCCCCCCTCCCTTCTTGATAAATAAATTTTCTCCCCCTTTTTCAATTAACCCAAAGGTAACTCCTCTATGGTCTACAACATGGTAAGGAATACATACCATCACATAGTGGAAAACACACCATACCTAAGGGATAGGGGGTATCACATCCACACTATTTAAGTTTGGGGAGAAGACTAAACTCTAATATCCAATCGATGGAATTAAAATGATTCTTTGGGTAAGTCCTTATTCAATATGTCTATGAATTTCAGTTTAGTAGGTATATGCTCTAGCTTCACAATGTCATGCTCTAATTTCTGCTTGATAAAGTGATATTTTATTTCAATGTGATTCATACTTGAGTGTTGGACAAGAATTTTTAAAAGATTTATATCATTTTAATTATCATAATGGATTCTAATTGGACACTTCACTTTAACTCACATATCTTCAAGTTACTATTTTATCTGCAGAAACTATATACAAGCTTGAGTAGCCACAATGTATTTAGTCTATGTAGTGATCAAAGAAATGCAATCTTGTTTCTTTCTTAGATAAGAA
The DNA here is from genome assembly GCA_963277665.1 of Viscum album. Lineage (NCBI taxonomy): Eukaryota > Viridiplantae > Streptophyta > Magnoliopsida > Santalales > Viscaceae > Viscum > Viscum album. The sequence continues at coordinate 1,490,286,915 of OY728129.1, forward strand.
ATACATATTCCTCCAAGATAGAATACACCACCTGATGTCAACTTTTGATCATCTAACTATGTAAACTATTTTACATCATTTACCTCTATTTATCAATCATATATTGAAAACTTTATCTATTTAGAACCTTTCAAGATTGGAGACATATATTTCATTGTATTTTTTCACTGCTGATAGATTTTTATCAAGTGAAATTACCACTTTTCATTGAGTCAATGATATATCCTCTAATCCTACTAATTCAAAACTCTTTGTAGGAAATACAATTTTAAACCAATAAACACCAACATTGTCCATGTCACTCACTTACTTCTAATGATGCAAGAAGCATGAATTTCTTCAATTCTTTATAGGAATATCTTGATGGATGAGCCTATATAGTCTAGAGTTATTATCACCTTATTTCCTTGAAAACCACCATCTTTAGATCAGTATATATTATTAATATAAATTGTTGAGCTAAATTGAGATATTGAATTATCTTTAGAATGGGGAGACCACTTGCTGAAAATTCTATTGATTTTATCTAAGAGATTCTTTGTATCCTAAAAATAGTCTGATTATACCACTTGTTAAAACAAATTAGATAAAGATAAAATAAATGAATATTGTTGTTTCTCCACAAATCTATCATCTCTTATTGTATAAAAACCACTTTAACTAATTTATGATATCAATGGTTGAAATTAAATGTGACTTGGAACCATTGTATCATTCAAGTATAACTTTGAAATCTATTCATTTTGACATCAGGATATTCATCGTGTAACCTTCCTTTTCCTCAACATGCAACTTCTAGGTATAGATTTAAAAATAGAGTTGTTTTTTAATACCAATTATTGAATCTAATACCATGTGTGAATTTAAAGATTTCTAATTCTTCTTATTGCTTATATCTCTATTCAGTTTATTCCCTTATTCCCTTTCGGTACATACACCCTATAAATCATATATACCCTTTAAGATAATACAACTTCAAACACATATTATAAATAGTTAATTGAATGGGGAGAGGGGTACCTCTAGAATCCTCAAGAATAGGACTTTGGTTGATCTTGATGGACTAACCCTTTGATATTTTCTCGAATATCATTGTACTCTTTCTATGATTGTTCCAACTGCCCAACCAACTTCAACTATTTTGGTCATATAACTAGACATTATCTTCCCACATGATTAGGATTATTCTGATATATTGGTTTTATAGGATTGGTCATTTTCACAATTTGGGGATTAAACCCACTCGAACTAATTTTTTTATTTGATGCTTCATTTTTCACAATTTGGGGATTAAACCCACTCGAACTAATTTTTTTATTTGACGCTCCACCTATATGATATTTTTCATGATTATTTCCCTAAGAAAGGTTTTTTTCACTAGTCATATTATCTTACTTATTCCACTATCATAGGGATAATTCTATTTCCTTCACTTCTCACCTTATGTAATGACAAGTGAATTCTTCAAGGTATTCATTATTCATTTTCCTTTTATCAGTTATCTAAGTCACCTCACCCTTTCTTAAAAGAGTTGATTCTTTCACTGAATATACTTTCTTCTTACTCATAGATAAAGAAGATACTCCCTTTTTCTTCCAGATTAGTTTATGTTCTTTCCAAGATATCTTCTATAAGTGTAATGGAATAGGTTATGGGTAGACATTTCATTAATCTCCTTTTTTTCCTTTGATACTGTAAACCTATTTTCCAACTTATCATGTTGACTTTCAATATAGGATTTCTTATTATACACCACTAGAATTGGGGATCTCCTTTCACCTTCTTTTACCTTTTATGCTTTATTTTAGCTATAGTATATTTCTAAATTCCCATGATTAGAAAATATGAAACATATACTATTAAAAACATACATCATTTCAATATTTCTCAATTGATATGTTTGTGTATCTAGAGTTATTATGAAATTGATCCCCGAGGCTTCTTGACACATACTCATGATGTGACCCAAAATTATAAAATAGTATCATTTAATGGATAATTTATTCCTAGAGATATTTATTTCACATTTTTCTAGAATCTTAAGCTTATTTTTATATTTATAAATATTTTAATTTTTACTACATGAAATATATTCCAAATATTTGAAATAAAAACTTGAAATATGACCATGATTACTAAAAAAATAGAACATGTTTTTATCACTTCTTGAAAATTTATTTTTAGATATATTTTCAGTACCTATAGGATTATCACTATTTTTTACAAATATTCATGGTTCTATTCCTATCATACATGGAAGAGGGTTCATCATACCTGATACCATATTTTCCCAAATTTCATGTCCTTTAGGATGAGACAATCATTTCATATTTTTCCTATGAAATAACATATCTTCCTTTTATTTCATTATTACTTATAGAAGGATAATCAAATAACAAATGAAAAGCATCCTTCAATTTGGGATTTCCTTTGGCGTTAAATTACTCTACTTCTTTCTTAACTGATTTTATCACTTCTATTAATTTTTGAATCATATTTTCCCTTAATCCAGGTTAAGCATTGAGTAATATCTTGAGATTATTCCCAATAGTAATCTCAAATTCCAATTCCTGGGTGATATTATCCACCATGTAATTTTCTCCTTTATTCTATAATTCATCTAAGAAATAGAATCATTAAATCATTAATTCTCTAGAACCAATTCTGGTAGTTGTGTAGTAATATTCTTATTTCTAACTTCCAAATTATGAATTTCATTTGAGTTTTTATTCTTTACATAATCATAATATTTGATTTTTTCCTTATTTTTCTGAAATAACTTGTAGTTCTTCATCTTGGGAATCATTATTCTATATTAGAATAGTGTCCACTTCAACAAGTCCTTTAATTTAACATTTTAGCTTGTTGTAATCAATTTTATATGCTTGGATCCAAATATCTTGAGTCTTATTTTCTTCTTTTAATTTTTGATCTAAGTCCATTTTTCATGTGAAAAACTTACATTGTTGGTCTTCTTGTGATTTCTTCATCATCAGTAGTTCCAGAATCACTTGGCATATTAGGCTCTTCATTCATTCCTTCAGCATCATTGAATGAAAAATAATTTCAAAATATTATTCATCCAAAACATTCTTTAGTAAGTTATTTATCACATTAAACTGAATCACACTCTTTCTATAGACACATCCAAAATAATGAATTCCACGAGAATTATGCTACTTCTTTTAAGATATTCCCTTTCTTATGTAATACTGAAATATAAGAGAAAAAAGTAGCTTCAAATTCAATAGTCGAATAAACCAATTCATATAAAACAAATATAATAAAATAAACATATCCTATAATTCCAATTTTTAGCCCCAAAATAGGATTATATACCCTGATAGGGGAGGGGTAAATTAGGGTATAGATATTCTTTATAAAATTCTTCTCACCCCACTGGATCTTGATCACTTTATTATGAGGGTAACTTATTTTTATCTTTAGTGTTTATATTGATATTATCATTTCCAACTTTACCTGATGATGACGAAATAAAATTAAATTAATAAATCAAGCATAAAAAAATATATTTTAACTTGGTTTACCATTATAGGCTAATCCATGGATAATGCATCCAATAGTGTGTTGGTAAACCAAAATCACTAAACTCACTACTTGTTGGTTTAGGCTATGTCACTCCTACCTGGGCTCATTGCCCTTAAAAAATTTTAGGTAGATGCACTATCTCCTTAGGATCACTTCCCTCACACTTCCATGCTCACTAATTAAGAAAGGAAAAAAAATTGGAACATAGGCCAAAGAACAATATCTTATATTGTTGAGAGTTAATATGAATATAAGATAGGTGTATTTGAACTTCACATGATCCTTCACAGCCTTTATGTGAACATCCCCTTGATCATCACATTTCCAATAGATGTCATGGAATATCCTCCTCACTTTTTCAAGTTCTTCAAGATATGACAAGTATTCCTCTTTCTAGAATGATTCTAGAAAACTCTTTACTTGTTGGAATGCAACACCTACATCTTCCTTTCACTATATCAGATATTGAGGTGAATAAAATTCTTCTGCAAGTATTTTCAAATGGTGAAAATCCTCCATATTATTCTTAATATTCTGACTTTAGATATGAAAATGATATTTTTCACCAGGTAAACTTAGTGTGTATCACCTTTCATAGGAACCTAGAGTGAAACCCCTGCATGAGACCCTAGTGAATAACCCCTGTGTGACTCCTTGTTCAGATTATGAAGATCACAAGACCTATTTCTATGTATGTAGATCACATGAATCTAGTTAGATTCTTTGTTCTACTTACATGGATCACATGAAACTAGCGTGAGACCCTGTTCAGATTATATGGATCTCGTGACTTCAGTGGATCTGCCTATATGTGAAACTCAGAGTGCATAACTCCCTTGAGAATATGTGTGATCACATAACCTTATTCACTTCTCATGAATATTCTTATATTCTTCCACTTTGATTTCATAATCATCTTTTCTTTGTGTGAACTCCCTTATGTGGTTCTTCTTAAATGACTTATACTATCATGTAACTTCCTTCTCTTCATGTGAAATTCCCCCTCTGTACTTTTCTTCGAATCAAACCACTTGAGAAAATTCTTTTAACCTATTAAGGATGGTTCAAGGTGAATTTATAGTCATAAATATACTAAAATAACTCTCAAAATCATGGTCATCCATTCGTTTGACTGCCTGATCATCTTCCTTACATGCTTCACATAATCAGTTCTTACTTTCATGATCAATCTTCATGGAATGTTTCATGTCACAAGACCTTCCATCTTTATTAGCTTCATTTACTTCAAGCATGTTATGTGACTCCATCATGAGATCCATTAACAATCACACTATGGTCAGTGAAAATTTATTAAAGCATTTCATGTGACTCCATTGTGAGATCCCTTGACAATCATGCAGTGGTCATTGACATTATCCTCAAGAGTGTTGTGTTACTCCATCAAAAGATCCCTTGATAATCATGTGGTGTTCAGAATTATTGTTTTCAATAATATCACATTAATCAATCATGATATCCATTTAAAATCATGTGTTCATGTGATTTTGAGTGGTCTCAAGAAGAATCTATCATTTCCAGCCTATTTTTCTTTCATGCGCTTAACATGACTCCTTCACATGATCTGTTGGTACTTAATGTGATTGTGTGATCTCCTTCAGCACTCACAATTATAAGTATTCAAATCATCACTTGATTCTGAATGACCATGAGACATTTCTTCCCTGAAAAAACTTACACACTCCACATAATACTTTAAGACTTACACACATTGTGTGATCCTTTAGGACTTGCACACTTCCACATGATCCTTTGAAACTTATGGGCTCTATGTTATCCTTTATTACTTACATGATTACACATGATCCTTTGACACTATCATGCTCCACAAGATCTTTTGGGACTTACATGATTATGTGTTATCCTTTGACATTGTCACGCACCATCTAATCCTTTGAAAAATAGTCTTCATCAACAAATTTAAACCTCATCAACAAACACAATAAACCTTAAAATACCATCAAGTGGGATTTTTTCAAAAAACTCATATGTCATATAACAACTATATTAATCAACATTCTTCAAATAATAAATATATAAAGGAAGTATGGTTAGCATTTTTATCAAATGATCACGTACCTCATATGAAGAGTGTTTTGTTTTTCAAGTGTAAAATAAGAATACTTTGTGGGTGAGAGAAGATTCAAATAATAAAAACATAACCAAAAAGAGTCAAATTAGGTCCCCCATTGAGGTATTTATAGTTTTGACCACTTATGAGAACTGCATAAAAATTAAGTGGACAATCTTGTTTCCTTGGAATTGAATCCTCTTCATTTTGATATGATCCAAATTTGAGGGGTGAAATTTTTTGAAGCCCACAAAAATAAATAACTACTTCAAATAAGACCAAATGGAAAGGAGAAATTGATAAGGAAAATTTTTCATAAAAGAATCATATCACTCATGGAAGTCTTTTCATTTGCGTTGAAAATGTCATTTGTGATAACATAGTGGAGATCTTTAGAGATAACATAATATTTATACAATTAGGAATAAATTTTTGGAATCATAGTAGAGATCATTTGTGATCATTTAATATCCTCATATCCTTGGAAATAACTCTATGGATATATTTCAGATATCCTTTATTATCTTGTAAGATTGAACAAGACAATATATCATGGGTGTACTAGCAAAAAAGAAAAAACTTATGTATCAATGCATTTGTTGGATAAAATTTACATATAAGAAAAAATAAAGTTATGTATAATCCATGTACCCTTATGTATCATCCAAGGGACCCTTATGAATTATTTTTAGAATTTTATTGGGGATCCTTTTTTATCGCATACTTCTTATGTGATGTTGATTCCACTGATTTCGAGAAAAATGATTGAGTGAGTGGACTATAAATACATTGACTTACACTTTGAGGTAAGAACCTTTTTCTCCCAAAACATAAAGTTTGATAGAATAATCACCCTATTTTAAAACTATCCCTTTTATAAAAATATTTCTGCACATTCCCTCAGATAAATTTTGAGTTTAATCTTGAGGGGTGGAGGTATAACAACCATGCTCTTTATTTCACACTTAAACATATTTTATTACATAAAACATTCACTTGATACAACAAGGAAAATCAATAGGTATAGTTTATTTGGGGATTAGGAACATTACATAACACCTTAAAACATAAAACAAAACATCTTTATTGAAAACTTTATTTACATGACCACAATATTCCTTCGTACTTAACATTGCTTGGGATAACCTGCAGACATGCATAAGAAAAGGGTGATCTATAAAGTCCAGAAAGGGAATAAACATGGAATAACATGAAGAATAAAATACATATTATAAAATAGTCATATCAATGGAGAATAAGAGAATAATGAACAGAAATTCATTATAAATAATGATAATCATAACATGGAAATGTGGCAATAACACTTAACATGGTATTAGCATGAGCCAAGGCTCATTGCACATGGAGCATGAGTAAACCCTCATTGAACTTGATTTATAATGAGTAAATACTCATTTAACTTGAATTAGTATGAGAAAATAATAATTTCACTTGATGTATCATGATGTTAATCTTTACCCAATGCATTGGAGGGCTATTAGGATGCACCCTTCATGATCATTTCATTTCACGCATAAGTGTGCCACATAAATCATACAACATGGATTCATTAACATCATAATTCATTCCATGAATAAGAGATGTGGAATACAAAAATTTATGTCCTCAATCAAAAATTACATGTTCATAAAGGTGAATACCCATGATAGAAAAGTAGGTATGGTATTCACTACATCATGATTTTGGAATGGAAATTTTGGTGTAATTCCGGCAGCATAACGGCGTCAAATAGATATTAGTAAAATGGGTTAATTAGAGTGAAAGGGGTCTCTCATAATTTATAAATTAAATTTATAGTAAGGGAATCATGTGACATAATATACCAACATATGGAATGGAATTTATATGCATAATATAAAAGAATTTCTTGAATGTAACGGAATTTCGGCATGGTAACGGGTGTACATGGGAGGCATTAATGAGAGAGAAAAAGGGATTTGTAATCATTGAAACATTAAGAGGGAAGTATGGTGGAGGTGAGAAATCATACACCAACATTTTTAATTGAAAATAAAAGTGCATAACAACATAATGAAATTTTGACAAAAATGAGAAAGGAAGAAATCCCTTACTTGGAAGTGTGATCCCAAAGGCTTGGGAGTGGCTTGAGAGAGGCTTATTTGGATCTTGGGGAACCTTGGGAGGATTCTAGAGAGAGGAGTTCAAAGTTTGGAAGAACTTAAAAGGATTTTAGTGAAGAGGAAGTGGGAGGTTGGGTTGGTTTATATAGGAAAGGAGAGGGAATTGTTTATTATTTAGGTTTGGGACACCACACATTAAACTAATCAAAACCACAAACCAGCCCATGGTTTTTGCCTGTGGTTTCTTCCAAAGGGGATTGGAAAAAAAATATTTTATAATTCCAATGGTCGAACATCTTAAAATAATAAGGTTTCTTATGTGGAGGTGAGTCACACTCTCAAGTAAATCAATTTAAAAAGATAAAATATTTTATAAGTCTTGGAAGGTCCACTGAGGATTTGTAAAATTAATAAAATAAATCTAAAATCACATTATTTTAAGGATAAAACATATATTGGCCGAACATATCATTTATAGTATTTTATTACATCACTATTGGGTCATTATGATGTCATAAAACACATTATATATTTAAACGGTATTTAATTTTTTACCCAAAAATTCCACTGTCTCAGAAAATTATGAAAAATTCACTGTTGGATAATTTCAACGTACTGATTCCAAAAATAATATTCAATTTACCTAAATAATTTTATAAATATGTGAATTTTTACTTTTAAAATAAAAACCTACATTTATCGAATATTCATGTGTTTTGACAAAAAATAGCTTTCAAACCTTAATAAAAATCAAGATCTTGTTCATAATAATTATATGGCCATTTATATTATATAAAAATTATATTGGTAATAATATTTAATTAAAATATTATTTAATTCAAAAATCCATTAATTCATCAAAATAGATTTCTTAATTAACTAAAATGTTATTTTTTCTTTAAAAACTATTTACAAAGTAACAATAATAAAATGAATGTATAAAAAAATAATGTACATAATCATAGTATTAGGGTTGTAACGCCCCGACCCCAGTTACCCAGAGTCAGTGCATTATTACATAACATTGGCATGATCACAATATCAAGTCTCGAAAGACCGATTAGTTTAGTATCCTTGGAAACACTAGATATATTCATAAGTCTTACATTACATCATAAAAATGAAAACTACAACAATATATTTTCTTCATAGTCCACACTCATATCCCCACATACTATCCTTGTAGGTCATTCATAAATTACTTCTTCACATCCTGGGAAAAATAAAACATTGAAAGGGGTGAGCTCAAATGCCCAGTAAGGATAACAATATAGCGGAAACTTTCATAAATAAGAATAAAAATTTAAGGCAATGTATAACTAAAAAAATCCTTTTAAACTTGAACTTCAACATAGTATGGAAAAAATAAAATGAAATAATGCCATTTACTTTTTCACATGGATATTCTACTAATCGAATAATCACATGCAATATCAATAACCACTTTCATAATGATGGAATGCGTAATGCCAGACTATCATAACCACATAGCCAAGGCCTCGTGCCAAGACTACACATAAGATTTTGTCAAGTACTTGTGCCAAGACACTAGTTTGTCTCATGAGACCTACCGATGCATCGAGGAGCTATAGCGGGATCCACCCGTCACATATTAAGTCCAATGCATTCCCATATGAAAAAGTTTAAACATAACATAATCATTCATATTAAAACTAGCATACGAAATGTAAATACTTCATCCATAAACCATGAATGGTATAAAAATAACACATCCATAGTCAAACATATCACAAAACCTTCAATAAAATATAAAATTTTTGTATCATAATAAATCAACTTCAAATAAGCGTAAAATCCATCAAAGGATGTTGACATAGATGAAATCAAAACTCTTTTTAGAGAAATATCTCTTTCTATTTTGAAATCATTTAAGAGTCATATATTTATAAAATAAAAAATTTTCTTTGAAAATATTCTTATAAGCTTGTAAGGTAAGCTTCAACGGAAAATATATGCACCCTCCGTATAAGTTAAAAAAACATTCTTACCTTAATTCTGTCAAAAAGGTTAAAAAGGACCTTGTTTGGAAAACGACGGAAAGATTCCTTTATAAACTTCTTATAAAAAGTCAAACAAGGGTATAAATGAATTTAACCCATATTATTTAAAATATTAATAATTTTTTCAAATACATTTTTAAGAAACATGGATGTGGATGATAAAGAAGTCCCAGTAGATAATCATGTATAAACAACCTCGGATAATGAAGATATTGTGAAATAACCCTTAACTTGTACTTTTCCTTGGTTGAGGGTAGGTTTACCTCCTGTATAATGGTGAAATAATTGTTATTAAATAATACAAGAATAATATATATTAATATGATATCATATATGATCTTTTAACATTGCTTTGTTAATAATATCTTAGTATTATCGTCGTTTCGGATGTTAACTTACTCATTTTCTTTGATATGTTTTGTTATGTAAGCCATGTTTGTAATGGATAGGATGTATCTTATTCTTATCTAGAATGATATCAAGTCCTTAAACATTATTTTTAAACCATAAAATGATAATTATACTTGAATGGATATGATGGAGAATGAATCTCATCGCGTTCGTGGATACGGTAGTCCGTACATACGCACGAGCGACAATATCATTCTTTTGATATTAAAATAATTTTTAATTGGATGGTATATATTATATAAAGAATAATTATCATGTTATATTTATTATTTATATTAATTACACATCATTATTATACCCATCCAAATAATAATAATATATTGAATAACAATTACACCACGACGTGGATACGGTAAGCCGTACGTACGCACGTATGGTGACATGTCATTCAAAGGATGGATAGAATATTGAATATGGTTGTACCATATTTATAATAATATTAAAGTATATAGGAGATACTGGATTAATTATTTTATAATGATAATAACAAAGAAAGAAGAAGTTGAAGAAGAAATGAATTTGAAAAAGGGTGGTGACAACATTACCTCTTCTTCGGGTTCTTTCTTTTGATTTGATCAAAAGGGCTCATTAGGTTGGATTTCTGATCCAAATAAGGCCTCTAGGTTGTATTGAGGGAACTTGGGAGAGTATGTGGTCAGAGGTTTGCCGAACCAAAAGGCTTTTAAGGTCTGAATTAATGATAAGGGTGAGTGCCCTTTTATAAGAGGGGTGAGGGGCACCTTTGGAAAAGCTAGAAATATTATTTTATAATAAATTCATATTCGGTTTCTAATGGCTCCAAATTGGATTATTTAAAGTTTAATGTGGTTATAGGTCAAAAACCACTCAACCAATATAATTTATACAGGTTTGGGTTATTATATTAACCTTATCTTTTAGTTTTAACTCTTAGTTAATTAGTTTGACACTTACCATGTCACTTTGTATTTTTATATTATATAGTTAATAAACTTACTATATACATCCAAGAGACCCCCAAGTGTTACATTAATGATAAACCTATCATGATATAAGTCTCTTGGCCGAACATTATATTTTTAGGAATTTAATATCAATTAATAATATAATATTGGTTTTAAAAACTCTTTTATGTCAATTTTGACACTATTCAATAATTGATTTTTGTAAAACTCATAACAGAATGATTACTTCAAACAAAGTTAATTAAATAAATCCTAACATGTCATATTATCCTATAAAATTAGTTTAATTCATAAAAAGTCTGAAATTATATTTATTTGGGTATTTATAATATCAATTATTCTAATGTTTCATTAATTTAGTAATTACTGCATCACCATTGTGTCATAATTAAATTAAATTATATAATGTCTAAAAATTATAAATATAATATAATTATTTAGGAAATCTTTTGAACTCTATAATGAATATTTATAGTTGAAAATCCAACATATATTACCCTATGTAAAAAAAATTCTAAAAGATATATGCTTATGTCATTTTTGTATTTATTTTAACTTAATTAATATAAAGTGTCATTATCACTTACAAGTGGATCCATGGGGTCCAAAAATCCACCCAAAGATGACCATGGTCGGACATGTATCAACCAATAAGGTTAGGACATGTTTTAGGGTAATTTAGTATTATTATAATATTATTTTTTTAACCCTTATCTATCGGATTTACCCTTAACCATGGTAAATAAAATATTTACCGAAGTAATTATTCAAAATGCCTAAAAATAAAAGTTACCTATTTACACAATATGAACATCCTGATTCCAAATATGGAATCCATTTTTCAAAATTCAAAACACAGAAGTGGCAGAAATTAATTTAAAATTAATTCTCGTTGTTAAAACAAAAAAGCGTGTTTTTAATAGATAATAACTATCAAAAGATTGACACTTGTTTATATCCGGTTTAATTGTAAAATTATGTAAAATGACCAACATTGTATTAAATGGTAAAAATATATTCTAAATATACTTTAAAACCACTCAAATTCATAATTTATCAATATAAATTATTTTGATTAAAAAAGTTGTTTTTAATTAAAATTTAGTAATTTTCACTATTCATGAAAATATAAATGTTATCCGAAAAGTTCCAAAATTTCACCCTAGGCTAAATTTGATATTCCAAATCCAAAAATGAAGTCCATTATGAGAGATAAAATTTATAAAATTTCAAAAATTAGGTATTACTATTCATAACGGCTAGTTTGATTGGTTGTGGTGTGTTAGAACTCGATGTTGCGTACAACACACGCTATCGCATTATTCAAAGAGAAGCGTACCGTAGAAGCTTGGGGTGTTACATTCTCCCCTCCTTCAAATAATTTCGTCCTTGAAATTTCTATAATACTACCGCATGAAAAGACTCGGGTGGTTCTTCATCATAAGTTCCTCGGGTTCCCACGTTGCCTCTTTCATCTTATGGTTTCTCCACAAAACTTTTACCAGATGCGTCATCTGATTTATCAGCACTTGTTCTCTCGTATCAAGAATATTGACAGGCTCTTCGAAATAAGACAGATCGGGTTCCAGTTCTAATTCCTCGTAGGTGAGTACATGCGTTGGGTTAGGCATGTATTTCCTCAACAGAGATACGTGGAACACATCATGAACTTTGGAGAGACTTGGCGGCATTGCCAATCGGTAAGCTACAGCCCCAATTTGTTCTAGAATTTCGAAAGGTCTGATGTACCTGGGACTCAATTTACCTTTCTTACCAAAACGTATGACTCCCTTCCATAGATATACCTTCAGGAAAACATGATCACCGACTTGAAATTCCAAATCCTTCCTTCGATTATCGGCATAGCTCTTCTGCCTACTTTGAGCTGCTTTGATGTGATTTTGGATTACCTTCACCTTTTCCATTGTTTCCTCCACCAGTTCTGGACCTACAAGTTTTCTTTCACCAACGCCATCCCAACAGGTTGGTGAGTGACATCTTTTTCTGTATAACGCTTCATATGGTGCCATATGAATACTATAATGGAAGCTATTGTTATAAGAAAATTCTACCAAAGGTAAATATTGATCCCACATACCCTGAAAGTCAAGTGAGCAAGATCTCAACATGTCTTCTAAGGTTTGAATAGTCCGTTCTGATTGTCCGTCTGTCGGAGGGTTGTAGGCAATGCTCAAATAAAGTTCAGTATCCAGGGATTTCTGAAGATTCTTCCAGAATCTTGAAGTAAAACGGGGATCACGATCCGAAACAATCGATAGGGGTACTCCATGAAATCTCACAACTTTATTAATATATAGTCTTGCTAGAAGTTCTAGTGGTAGATCTTCTCTTATTGTAAGAAAATGTGCTGACTTGGTAAGACGATCAACAGTAACCCATATTGAATCATTCTTTCTAGGAGTCTTTGTTAGCCTCATGACAAAGTCCATTGAGATATTATCCCATTTCCACTCTGGTATGGGAAGAGGTTGCATGACTCCTCCAGGTTATTGCCTTCCATCTTTCACTTGTTGAAAAACCATACATCTTGACACAAAATCAGCAATCTCCCTCTTCATGTTGTCCCACCAAAAATGATCCTTCAAATCTCTATACATTTTGGTGCTCCCAGGGTATATAGAGAAATTGGAACTATGAGCATCATCTAGCAATTCCCTTTTTAGATCAAGTATATCGGGAACACAAAGTCTCTTCCCGAATTTCAAAATTCCATCTTCATACACAAAGTCTCTCAATCTCCCATCATTCACAGCTTTAATATTCTTTTGAAATTCTTCATCATCAGTCTGAGAACTCTTAATCCTTTCTAGTAAAGATGGATTGGAAGCCATTTGAAAAAGAATTTATGTTTCACCTTCCATGGTTATTCCCATGTCCATCTTCACTAGAATCATAAAAATTGGATCCCTTTCAATTCTCATATTGTTCAAAACTCCATGATCTTTTCTTCTCAAAGCATCTGCCACCTTGTCTGCTTTCCCCGGATGGTAGTGTATAGTACAATCATAATCCTTGAGTAATTCAAGCCATCTCCTTTGCCTCATGTTGAGTTCTTTTTGTGAGAAAATATACTTCAAACTCTTGTGATGAGTATAAATCTCACATTTTTCACCATAGAGGTAGTGCCTCCATATCTTCAAAGAAAAGATCACAGATGCTAACTCGAGATCATGAGTAGGATAGTTTTTCTCATGAATTTTTAACTGTCGTGATGCATAGGCAATAACCCTATCATTATGCATAAGGACACAACCAAGTCCTTTCCTCGATGCATCGCTATAAATAATGAACTCATCATTCCCCGATGGTAGAGTCAATATAGGATCATTGACTAATCTTCTATTTAGTTCTTCGAAACATTATTCACACTCTTTTGTCCAAACAAATTTAACCCCATTACGTGTGAGCTTTGTTAATGGGTTAGCCAACCGGGAAAAAGTCTGGACGAAACGTTGATAATAACTTGTTAAACCAATAAAACTGCGTACCTTGGTTATACTCGTAGGTGCTGGCCATTCTTGGATTGCCTTGGTCTTAGAAGGATCAACAGAGATTCCATCTTTAGAGACAATATGGCCAAGAAAAGAAATCTCCTGAAGCCAGAATTCACACTTGCTAAACTTCCCATATAATTCATGTCTTCTCAGAGTCTTCAGGATAATGCGCAAGTAATTTTCATGATCTTCGTAGCTTTTGGAGTATACCAAGATATCATCAATAAATACCACCGCAAATTCATCGAGATATTCCTTGAAAACTCTATTCATCAGATCCATGAATACAGAGGGTGCATTAGTCAATACAAAAGGCATTACTGTAAACTCGTAATGCCTGTACCTGGTTCGAAATGCTGTCTTCGGAATGTCTTCCTTCTTCACACACAACTGATGGTATCCAGATCGAAGGTAAATATTTGAAAAGTATTGAGCTCAATATAGTTGGTCAAATAAATCATCAATAAGAGGTAGGGGATACTTGTTCTTTATTGTTATAGCATTGATCTCCCTGTAGTCGATACATAACCTCATAGATCCATCTTTCTTTTTAACAAAAAGAACAGGGTATCCCCATGGAGAAACACTAGGGCGAATAAATCCCTTATTACTCAATTCCTATAGTTGTTTCTTTAGTTCGACTAATTCCACAGTATCCATTCTATAAAGGGTCTTCGATATAGGCCTTGATCCAGGAATTAAATCAATGGAAAACTCAACTTCTCATTCTGGAGGATGTCAAGGTAAATCGTCCGGAAACACATCTACATATTCTTTCACAACAGGTACATCCTCTATTTGAACATTCATTTCCTCACCCATAGTCATTTCATTCTCTTCCTCCCCAATAATTGAATTTAGTTAAGCTACTGGGGGTGGATCTAGAAAAGAATTAGGTGGTGACGATTCTTCTCTAAAGATAAGGTGTTCCTTATCATTATCATCAAAAATCGTAACCTACTTCTTCTTACAATAAATCTTCACATCATAGTCTGAAATCCAATCCATACCGAGGATTACATCAAACTCAATCATAGGTATGACGATGAGATCAGAAGATAAAGAACATTTATGTGCTCTAATGGGGACTGATTCACAGAACTTTGTTGCAATGATACTTCCCTTAGTAGTTTTAACTGACAACTCCCTTGTTAAATAAAATTGTAAATATCTAATTTTCATAGAAAACTGGGAAGATATGAAACAATGCGATGATCCAGAATAAAATAATGCATTTTCTAAACTTGAGGAAACCATTAAATTACCCGCCACCACGTCTTTCGGAGCTTCTACCTCAGCAGTAGTGATAGCATAAGCTTGGCCTTGATCCCTTGTCCTTTTCTAAGGTAAGTTCCCTTGACGCTTAGGACATTCATTTTCATAATGTCCCATATCCCTGCAATTGTAGCACTGAACATTGGTAGCTTCCCTTTTCCATTTGCAATCATGAGCTTGGTGGCCTTTTTCAACACACTTGTAACAAACACCCATTCCCTTTAAGAAAGTACCAGGGTGTTTCTTCCCACATTTACCATAGGATGGATATTCAACCTTTCCCTTCTTCCCCTTATTTCCATTCCCATATTGATCAGCAGATCTCTTCTTCTCTTTCTTTGCTTTAAAGTCATAAGACTTAGAGAATTTCTTTTCAGTCTTGATAGCACATGAGACAATGTATTCGTACAATGAAAAGGATTGTGAGACTAATGCTCGATGGAGAAATGGTTTTAACCCATCAAAGAAACGATCAGTCTTACTTCTTGGGTTACTTATATAATCTCCAACATACCTTGCTAACCTTGAAAAGTTAGCCTCATACTTTGTGGCATTCTCATCCTCCTTTTGTCTCAGACTCAGAAATTGCCTTTCTATATCTGCTCGATGGTCACAAAGAAATTATTTTTCTAAAAACAGATCTTTGAACTCCCTCTATTCCATATTTGATACCTCATCATCTTCCTTCATGTTTTGAATCAATGACCACCATTGATCAGCATCTCCAGTGAGGTGGTAAACTTCCATGATAACTTTTTCCCTTTCACTACTCCTGAAAGCCTGAAATAGTTTCTCTAGGGAATTTATCCATTGCTCATATACTAAGGGATTTGTACTCCCATTGAATGTTGGTGGTTGTTGCCTCAGGAAGTGATCTAACATTGATCCTCCACACTGCGGATCAGGGTGCTTCATACGGGTAAGGTTATTATTCATAACCTGAGTGAGTTGTCCCAATATGGTGATTAGATGATCGGCACCAGTTGCATCACTAGCTCCACTATAATTATCTTGAGTAGGAGGGAAATCCCTACATGGATTGCGTGCATTGATACGGTTTCCATTTCTTCCACTAGGCGCCATTTCTAAACAATGGTATAAACTAGATCAGTTTATGAATCAAAATACATAATCCCATACTTATAAAACACTCAACATAAATTGAACTATTTATGGATATAATCCATAATCATAAAAAAAAATTCTTTGAGGAAGTATATACTCATAAACCCTTCATAATTATTTGTAAATAAAATGAGAGTTATCCTAAGCATATCCCCCGGGAGTGTCGTAACCAAGAGTGCAGCAAGGCCCGTTATCGTGCACCAGTTCCCGTTCAAGTCTAGCTCAATGTGGTGTTTTCGGGTTTTACCCCTAGGTACATCTGTGCCAGAGCCGCCTCTACCTGCTCGTATCTAGACAGGGATTTATTGCTCGGAAAACTCACAAAATCTCTACAATACCAAAATTCTGGGAAGTTCTTCTATACTAATCCTCAAAGTCCATCTTAGGTTTATGTGTTCTAATCAGAGTTTATCTAAATCTAGCTTCCAAGGTTTGTACTAAACTTCCTATGATACCAACTGTAATGCCCTGACCCCAGTTACCCAGAGTCGGCGAATTATTACATAACATTGGCATGATCACAAGAGAGATCAAGTCTCAAAAGACCGATTATTTTAGTAGACTTGGAAACACTAG
Source organism: Viscum album (assembly GCA_963277665.1). Classification (NCBI taxonomy): domain Eukaryota; kingdom Viridiplantae; phylum Streptophyta; class Magnoliopsida; order Santalales; family Viscaceae; genus Viscum; species Viscum album. Next base: position 1,490,304,522 of record OY728129.1, read on the forward strand.
ATATATTCATAAGTCTTAAATTACATCATAAAAATGAAAACTAAAACAACATATTTTCTTCATAGTACACACTCATATCCCCACATACTATCCCTATAGGTCATTCATAAATTACTTCTTCACATCCTGGGAAAAATAAAACATTGAAAGGGGTGAGCTCAAATGCCTAGTAAGGATAACAATATAGCAGAAACTTTCATAAATAAGAATAAACATTTAAGGCAATGTATAACTAAAACAAAATCCTTTTAAACTTGAACTTCAACATAGTATGGAAAAAATAAAATGAAATAATTTCATTTACTTATTCACATGGATATTATACTAATCGAATAATCACATGTAGTATCAATAACCACTTTCATAATGATGGAATGCATAATGCCAGACTATCATAACCACATAGCCAAGGCCTCGTGCCAAGACTACAAATAAGATTTTGTCAATGCCTTGTGCCAAGAAACTAGTTTGTCTCATGAGACCTACCGATGCATCGAGGAGATATAGCGGGCTCCACCCATCACATATTAAGTCCAATGCATTCCCATATGAAAAGGTTTAAACATAACATAAACATTCGTATTAAAACTAGCATAAGAAATGTAAATACTTCATCCATAAACCATGAAAGGTATAAAAATAACACATCCACAGTCAAACATATCACAAAACATTCAATAAAATATAAAAGTTTTGTATCATAATAAATCAACTTCAAATAAGCGTTAAATCCATTAAAGGATATTAACATAGATGAAATCAAAACTCTTTTTATAGAAATATCTCTTTCTATTTTGAAATCATTTAAGAGTCATATATTTATAAAATAAAAAATTTTCTTTAAAAATATTCTTATAAGCTTGTAAGGGAAGCTTCGACGGAAAATAGCTGCACCCGCCGTATAAGTTAAAAAAAACATTCTTACCTTAATTCTGTCGAAAAGGTTAAAAAGGACCTTGTTTGGAAAATGATGGAAAGATTCCTTTATAAACTTCTTATAAAAATTCAAACAAGGGTATAAATGACTCTAACCCATATTATATAAAATAGTAAGAATGTTTTGAAATATATTTTTAAAAAACATGGATGTGGATGATAAAGAAGTCCCAGTAGATAATCACGTATAAACAACCTCGGATAATGTAGAGATTGTGAAATAACCCTTACTTTGTATTTTTCCTTGGTTGAGGGTAGGTTAAACTCCTGTATAATGATGAAATAATTGTTATTAAATTATAAAAGAATCATATATATTAATATGATATCATATATGTTCTTTTAACATTGCTTTGTTAATAATATCTTAGTATTATCGTCGTTTCGGGTGTTAACTTACTCGTTTTCTTTGATATGTTTTGTTACGTAAGCCATGTTTATCATGGATAGGATGTATCTTATTCATATCTAGAATGATATCAAGTACTTAAAAATTATTTTTAAATCATCAAATGATAATTATACTTGAATGGATATGATGGAGAATGAATCTCATCGTGTTCGTGGAGACGGTAGTCCGTACGTACGCACGAGCGACAATATCATTCTTTTGATATTAAAATAATATTTAATTGGATGGTATATCTTATATACAGAATAATTATCATGTTATATTTATTATTTACATGAATTAAACATCATTATTACACCCATCCAAATAATAATAATATATTTAATAACAATTACACCACGACGTGGATACGGTAAGCCGTACGTACACACGTATGGTGACATGTCATTCAAAGGATGGATAGAATACTGAATATGGTTGTACCATATTTCTAATAATATTACAGTATATAGGAAATACGGGATTCATTATTTTAGAATGATAATAACAAAGAAAGAAGAAGTTCAAGAAGAAATGAATTCGAAAAAGGGTGGTGAAAACATTACCTCTTCTTCGGGTTCTTCCTTTTGATTTGATCAAAAGGGCTCCTTAGGTTGGCTTTATGATCCAAATAAGGCCTATAGGTTGTATTGAAGGAAGTTGGGAGAATATTTGGACAGATTTTGGCCGAACCAAAAGGATTTGAAGGTCTGAATTAATGAGAAGGGGGAATTCCCTTTTATAAGAGGGGTGAGGGGCACCTTTGGAAAAGATAGAAATATTATTTTATAATAAATTCATATTCGGTTTCTAATGGCTCCAAAGTTGATTCTTTAAAGGTTAATGTGGGTATAGGTTTAAAACCACTCAACCAATAGAATTTATACAGGTTTGGGTTATTATATTAACCTTATCTTTTAGTTTTAACTCTTAGTTAATTAGTTTGACACTTACCATGTCACTTTGTATTTTTATATTATATAGTTAATAAACTTACAATATACCTCCTAGAGACCCTAAAGTGGTTCATTAATGATACACCTGTAATGATATAAGTCTCTTGGCCGAACCTTAGATTTTTAGGAATTTAATATCAATTAATAATATAATATTTGTTTTACAAACTGTTTTATGTCAATTTTGACACTATTCAATAATTGATTTTTGTAAAACTCATAACAGAAAGATTACTTGAAAAAACGTTAATTAAATCAATCATAAAATGTCATATTATCCTATAAAAGTAGTTTAATTCATAAAAAGTCTGAAATTATATTTATTTGGGTATTTATAATATCAATTATTCTACATTTTCATTAATTTAGTAATTACTGCATCACCATTGTGTCATAATTAAATTAAATTATATAATGTCTAAAAATTATAAATAAAATATAATTATGTAGGAAATAATTTTACCTTTATAATTAATATTTATAGTCTAAAAGACAACATATATTACCCTATGTAAAAATTGTTTTTCTAAAAGATATATGCTTATGTCATTTTTGTATTTATTTTAACTTAATTAATATAAAGTGTCATTATCACTTACAAGTGGCTCCATGGGGTCCACAAATCGACCCCAAGATTCCCATGGTCGGACATATATCAACCAATAAGGTTAGTACACGTTTTAGGGTAATTTAGTATTATTATAATATTATTTTTTAACCCTTATTTACCGGATTTACCCTTAACCATGGTAAATAAAATATTTACCGAAGTAATTATTCAAAATGCCTAAAAATAAAAGTTACCTATTTATACAATATGGACATCCTGATTCCAAATATGAAATCCATTTTTCCAAATTCAAAACACAGAAGTGGCAGAAATTAATTTATAATTAATTCCCATTGTTAAAACAAAAACGCGTGTTTTTAAGAGATAATAACTATCAAAAGATTGACACTTGTTTATGTCCGATTTAATTGTAAAATTATGTAAAATGACCAAAATTGTATTAAATGGTAAAAATATATTCTAAATATACTTTAAAACCACTCAAATTAATAATTTATCAATATAAATTATTTCGATTAAAAAAGCTGTTTTTAATTAAAATTTAGTAATTTTCACTATTCATCAAAATATAAATGTTATCCGAAAAGTTCCAAAATTTCACCATAGGCTAAATTTGATATTCCGAATCCAAAAATGAAGTCCATTTTGAGAGTTAAAATTTATAAAATTTCAAAAATTAGGTATTACTATTCATAACGGCTAGTTTGATTGGTTGTGGTGTGTTAGAACTCGATGTTGCGTACAACACACGCTATCGCATTATTCAAAGAGAAGCGTACCGTAGAAGCTTGGGGTGTTACAAGGGTCTTGTTACATAACCCCTTATAACACCCACATAAGACCTAAGGGTAAGGTGTGCGATGGTGACAAACTCTTGGGGTGGCTCAGATAACATCGCTCGGGTGGTAATCTCTATCAACTTCCACTTCTCCCATAGGTGGCTCTATTTGAGCTTAACGTGTTGATGTTTGGATTGGTCTTGGTCAAGATTGAAGCCTAATGACTCCGCCTCCTTTCTGAGATCTGATAAATGGGCTTCATATGGGGAAAGTATACTGGATGAGGTCATCACTTCCTTTATCTGAGTAAATTGGATTCGTTAAAGCCCTATGTTTATATTAATCATGTGATCACTGTTCAACGACTATATTAGAAATGGTAACAATTCATAATGGTATTTTGAAATCCAAAAAACATAAAACCAAGGATGTGCATATTTTATATAACCATTTTACATAATGAGACATTTAATTAGATCAATATGAATTTCTATTAATAAAAGTTTGGGTCGTTACAATCTTCCCCCCTTAAGAAATTTCACCCTTGAAATTTCTTTTTCCTACACTAAAATAGATGTGGGTAACTATGCTTCATCACTTCCTTCGATTACCTCATCGCTTTTTCAAACTTGTGGTTTCGCCACAACATCTTGACAAGGGGTATTGTCTCATTTCGTAGAACTTTTTCTCTACGATCTTTGATTTTCACTGGTTTCTCCTCGTAAGAAAGATCATCCTCTAACTGTACTACCTCTGAAGAGAGTACATGTGAAGGTTCTGGTATGTACTTCCTTAAGAGGAATACATGAAATACATCATGTACTTTGGCCATGGTAGGTGGAAGTTCTAGTTTATAAGCCACAGCCCCAACACGATCAAGAATATCAAAGGGGTATATGTACCTAGGACTTAACTTCCCTTTCTTTCCAAACCTCATGACCTTCTTCCATAGATATATGCGTAGAAATACCATGTCTCCAACTTTGAACTCAAGGTCTCATCTACGGTTATCTATATAACTCTTATGTTGTCTTTGGGATGCCTTGATATGCTATTGAATGGTTTTCACCTACTCTGCCATTTCTTTGACCATTTCAGGTCCTAGCAGCTTACGCTCACCGACTTTATCCCAACACACCGGTATTATGCACCTTTTCCAATAAAGGGATTCATATGGTTCTATTTGGATGCTCAAGTAGAAACTGTTATTATAAGAGAATTCAACCAATGGAAGATTTTGGTCCCATCCTCCTTTGAAGTCCATAGAACATGATCTTAACATATCTTCCAGTGTCTGAATAGTTTGCTCAGATTGGCCATTAGTTTGAGTATGATAGTCCGTATTGAAGTTCAGTTCAGTGATTAGAGAATGTTGGATACTTTTTCAGAACTTTGAGGTGAATCTAGGATCATGATCAGATACAATAGATAGTGTTACTCCATGCATCCTTACCACTTCTTTGATGTAAATCCATGTAAGTTTATCCAATGAGAAGTCCTCTCAAATCGTGATAAAGTGATCTGTCTTCGTAAGACGATCCATAGCGACCCATATAGCATTGTTTTCTCTAGATTTTCTTAGAATCCCAGGGATAAAGTCCATGGTAATGTTGTACCACTTCCACGTTGGTATGGGTAGTGGTTGCATCATCCCCTTATAATTTTTCCTCTTAGACTTCACTTGATGACATACCGATAACTTTGATGTATATTTAGCAATCTCCCTTTTCATATTGTCCCACCAAAAGTTTTCTCAGATATCTCAAAACATCTTTGTGCTCCCCAGGTGAATAGAGAAGGTTGATCTATGTGCATCATTCAAAATATCCTTCTTTATCTCTGGATTGGATGGTACACATAATCATGGCCCAAATCTCACAAGTCCATCCTTGTCAACCACGAACTTTGAGGATTTCCCATTCCTGATAGCTTCCACCCTTTTCAGAATTTTCACATCCTTTCTTTGAGCATCCTTTATTTTCTTTATGAGGAATGGTTGAGCAATCATTTTAGAAAGATTGATGATGTTCCTCCCTTAATGATTCCCAAGTCCATCCTCTACAATTCTAATAAGATTTGATCCTTTTAAATTCCCATCATTGATAAAGATGCATGATCACTTCTACTTAGAGCATATGCCACCTTGTTTTCTTTTCCAGGATGGTAGTGGATTGAGTAGTCATAAACCTTTATGAGATCTATCCATCTTCATTGGAACATATTAATCTCTTTTTGTGTGAATATATATTTGAGGCTCTTGTGAACAGTATATATCTCACACTTCTACCCATAGAGATAATGTCGCCAGATTTTAAATGCAAAGATCGTAGCTTCTAACTCCAAATCATGTGTGGGATAGTTTTTCTCATGTATTTTCAGCTGCCATGAGGCATAGGCTATCAATTTATCATTCTGCAACAACACACAACCTAGGCAATTTTTCGAAGCATCACTGAATACCATAAAAATTTCTACACTTGTGGGTAAAGTGAATGTGAGAACAGTGATAAGCCTCCTTTTTAACTCCATAAATCTCTCTTCACATTCATCACTCCGAGAAAACTTCACCCCCTTCTGAGTTATCTTGGTAAGAGGGTTGGACAATCGTGAGAAATTTCTCACAAATCGGTGATAATATCCAGCTAACCCTAAGAATCTACGGTATCCATTACCGATGTTGGCCTTGTCCATCCCTCAATTGTAGTTGTCTTGGAGGAATCCATAGATATCTCATTGCTTGTGATGATATGACCCAATAATGAGACCTCCTTCAACCAGAACTCACACTTTCTGTATTTTTCAAAGAGATTCTCCTTCTTCAAGGTCTCTAGTATAGTTCTTAGATGCTCTTCCTGATCCTCCTTGGTTTTGGAGTATATTAGAATATCGTCTATAAAGACTACCACAAATTTTTCAAGGTAATCTCTAAACACTCTATTCATCATGTCCATGAATATTTTTGGAGCATTAGTGGGTCCGAAAGGGATTACTATGAATTCATAGTGCCTGTATCTTATACAAAATGCAATCTTGGGGATATCTTCTTTCTTCACCCTTACCTGATAATATCCCGGCTGCAAATACACTTTGGAGAAGTATTGTGCTCCACGCAGAAGATCAAAAAAGTCATCAATTCATGGTAGAGTATACTTTTTCTTTATCATGATTTTTTTGAGCTCGCAATAATCAATGCAAAGGTGCAATAACCCATCCTTCTTCTTGACTAATAGGACTAGTGCACCTCATGGTGAAGCACTTGGTCATATAAACCCTTTATCTAGATTCTCCTTTAGTTTTTTCTTCAGCTCATTAAGATACAAAACAGTCATTCTATATGGATTCTTGGATATTGTCAATGCCCCAAGTATAAGGTCAATTGAGAATTCAACATCTCTTCTAAGAGGAAGACCAGGTAGTTCCTCAGGAAACACTTCAGCGAATTCCCTCACAATAGGCATGTCTTCAAGGATTGTTGCCTCCTCAGACTCAATCATCTGACCTAGATACATGTGCTCATAGGGTAGTAATTTCCATACTTGAGATGATAGTGCTAAATAAGATTCATCTTCTTCCTTGAACTTGTATAGAATCGGGGGTTGATTCTCCATATGGAGAGTGATTTACCTCTCACAGCAATTTATGTTGGATCTATATAAGGAAAGTAAATACATGCTGATAATTGCATCAAATTCTACCAAAGGGAGTATAGAGAGGTTCCCCAGGAAGTTCAATCCAAAAATTATGATAGGGGAGGAGTTATATTCATGGGATGCAATGATTTCTCCATTTGTAGTATTCACCGACGTCTTTACTTCCATGATTTATGGTGGTGTTGGGATTGTTCTACTAAACTTTTAGGATATAAAAGAATGTGTAGAATCAGAATAAAAAAGTATGTTTGCTATTCTTGAATGAATAACTAGCGTACCTATCACCAATTTTTTTTCGGGGTTCACTTCGGCGGTAGTGATGGAAAAATATCTCCCTTGCTGCCTTGGAGGTTGTTGGTTGCCTCCAAAAAACCCTTGGATTAGGGTACTTATTTTCAAGGTTCTCTGGTTCTTTGTAGTTGAAGCAATGAACAATGCATTGAAAGTCGAACGGAGTGTGACCATCCTTTTTTGTAGCTGTGGGTTTCTCTTGTCGGTATTTAACAACTAGGTTCCCTTCTCTTCCACACCTAAAGCATTTCCTCATCCCCTTCAATAAATTTTCGGGGTGCTTCTTTCCACACCTTTGGAAAGTGGGGTGATGGATTCTCTTAGCACTATTGGATTTATCCATTGGACTTCCAAAATTGAAGCCCACCTTACACATCTTATCCCCATGATACCCCTGAGATTCTTCGATCTCCATTTCGACCTTGAGGGCACATCGGACAATTTTCTCATAGCTGTCGAAGTCACGGATTGCTAGGGATTTCCACATGCTAGGTTTCAGTGAACCAAATAAGCAGTCAACCTTGAATTTAGGGGTAACAACAAAGATGGAGGCGTATCATGGAAGCCTTGTGAAGTTTTCTTTGTACACTCTTATGGATTCTTCATCTTTTTTCTTGATGGAAAGGAAGTCCCTTTCCATCTTAAGTTGAAGGGTGTGAGGAAAATATTTATCAAAAAACATTTTTCAGAAATCCTTTCATTCCAAAGGCTCGATCTACTCCTCGGTCTTCATATTTTTGATCAATTTCCACCATTTATCAGCTTCACCCTCCATATGATAAGCATCCAGAAGAACCTTCTCTTGTTCGAAACATTGAAGGATAGAGAAGATCTTTTCAATGGAGTTGATCCATTGTTCGGTGATTGAGGGATCGGATGATCTATTAAAATTAGGAGGTCTTTGTCTCATGAAGCTCTCGATTATGACTTTTTCTTTCTTAGGGGGGGTTGAACGTTCCTCTTGACCCATGTTTATATTCAAATATTCAGTTAACTGAGAGAGAATCATGAAAAATTTTGCAATTCCCACTCCCAATGGGTTGGGCATCTCATTAGAACAGTCATCACATTTATCTTCGCATCGGTTGTTAGCCTGAGTCCTCCTATTACCAGACATTGGTAAGAATAAAAGGAAAGTTTCGGGTAACACATAAAGGGTAATCCACGGAAAAAATGGATAACTTATAAATAACTTTTATTTCCTTAACTTATGAATCTATTGGCTTCAATATATGTTATTCATGATCTACTTTCTAACATATATTCTTAGGGGTATTTTTTTAATTCCCTTAATAATGGTTCATACTAAGCTTATGAATTTACCAAATCATATCCCCCAGGAGTGTCGTAACCAAGAGTGCATCAAGGCCCATTTTCATGTACCAGGATACCCCAGGTCGAGCCTAAAACTCCTTGTTAAAGTTTTCACGCTTATGTACATCTATGTCAGATCCACCTCTACCGACTTGTATCCAGAGAGGGATGCATTTTCTTGATAAACCAATTGCTCAATACTCAAAAACATTTAGGTATCTTTTTATTATACTTAGTCTTATCCCTAAGTCTTTCACTAGGGTTTTCTAATCCTAATCCCAAAAATAAATAAACCTATCCTATGATACCAATTATAACTACCCTTCTCTTTATTTCACACTTAAACATATCTTATTACATAAAACCTTAACTTGATAAAACATGGAAAATAGATAGGTATAGTGTCTTTGGGGATTAGGAACATTACATAACAACTTAAAACATAAAACACAACATCTTTATTGAAAACTTATTTTACATGACCACAACATTCCTTCATACTTAAAATTGCATGGGATAACCTGAAAACATGCATAAGAAAAGGGTGATCTATAAATCCCAGTAAGGGAATAAACATGGAATAACATGAGTAATACAATACATGTTAGAAAATAGGCATATCAATGGAGAATAAGAGAAACATGAACATAAAGGCAAGATAAAGCATGATAATCATAACATGGAAATGTAGCAACAACACTTAACATGGTATTAGCATGACCCAAGGCTCAATGCACATGGAGCATGAGTAAACCCTCATTGAACTTTAATTTCCATGATTAAATCCTCAATTCACTTAAATTAGCATAATTAAATCCTTATTTCACTTTACGTATCATGATACTAATCTTTACCCAATGCATTGGAATGCTATTAGTGTGCACCCTTCATAATCATTTTATTTCATGCATAAGTGTGCCACATAGATCATAAAACATGGATTCATTAAAATCATAATTAATTATGAGAATAAGATATGTGGAATACATAAATTTATGTCTTAAATAAACAAGTACATGTGCATAAATTTGAATACCCTTGATAGAGGACTGGGTATGGTATTCACTACACAATGATTTTGGCATGGAAATTTTGGTGTAATTTCGAAAGCATAACATCGTCAAATGGAAATTTGTAAAATGGTTTGATGAGAGTGAAAGGGGTATCTCATAATTTATAAATTAAATTTAGAGTAAGGGAATCATGGTACATAATATAAAAACATATGGAATGGAATTTAGATTCATAATATAAAAGAATTTCTTGAATGTAAATGAGGAGAGAGAAATTCCTTATGGAATTTTGGCATGGTAATGGGTGTACATGGGTGGAATTAATTAGATAGAAAAGGGGTATATCATCATTAAAACATTAAAAGGTAAGTATGGGGGAGGTGAGAAATTATACCCCAACATTTGTAATTGAAAATTAAAGGGCATAACAACATAATGAAATTTGGACAAAAATGAGAAAGGAAGAAATCCTTTACTTGGAAGAGTGATCCCAAAGGATTGGTAGAGGCTTGATAGAGGGTTATTAGGAGCATAGGGTGCCTTGGGAGGATTATAGAGAGAAACGGTAAGGGTTTTGATGAACTCCAAATGCTTTGAGTGAAGAGTAAGTGGGAGCTTGGGTGGGTTTATATAGGAAAGGAGAGGGAATTGTTTATTATTTAGGTATGGGACACGACACATTAAACTAATCAAAACCACAAACCAGCCCATGGTTTTTGCCCGTGGTTTTTCCAAATGGGATTTGAAAAAATATTTTATAAGTCTAATGGATAACTTCTTAAAATAATAGGGTTTCTTATGTGGATGTGAGTCACACTCTCAAGGAAATCAATTTAAAAGGCAAAAATGTTTTATAAGTCTTGGAGGGTTCACTAAGGCTTTGTAAAATAAATCTAAAATTAAATTATTTTAATGATAAAACATATATTGGCCGAACATATCATTTATAGTATTTTATTACATCACTATTGGGTCATTATGATGTCATAAAACATATTATATATTTAAATGATATTTAATTTTCTACCCAAAAATTCAACTCTCTCAGAAAATTATGAAAAATTCACCGTTGGATAATTTTGACGTCCTAATTCTAAAAATAATATTCATTTTATCTAAATAATTTCTTAAATATTTTAATTTTTACTTTTAAAATAAAAACTGACATTTATCAAAAATTCATGGTTTTTGACAAAAATAGCTTTCAAACCTTAACAAAAATCACAATCATGTTCAAAATAATTATACAGTCATTTATATTATATAAAAAGTAATTTAGTAAAAATATTTAATTAAAATATTATTTAATTCAAAAATCCATTAATTCATCAAAATATATTTCTTAATTAACCAAAATGCTATTTTTTCTTTAAAAACTATTTACAAAGTAACAATAATAAAATTAATGTATACAAAAATAATGTACATAATAATTATACTAGGGTATTGTTACATAACCCCTTATAACACCCGCATAAGATCGAAGGGTAAGGTGTGCAATGGTGAGAGACACTTGGGGTGGCTCGGATAATATCGCTCGGGTGGTAATCTCTATCAACTTCTACTTCTCCCGTAGGCAGTTCTGTTCGAGATTAACGTGTTGAATCTCAGCTTGGGCTTGGTCAAGAGTGAAGCCTAATGATGCCACCTCCTTTATGAGCTCTGAAAATTGGGCTTTGTATGGGGAAAGTCTACTAGATGAGGTCATTACTTCCTTTGTCTGAATAAATTGGATTCGTTAAAGCCCTATGTTTATACTAATCATGTGATCACTGTTCAACAGCTATATTAGCAACGGTAACAATTCATAATGGTATTTTAAAATAAAAAAACATAAAACCAAGGAAGTTCATATTTTATATAACCATTTTACATAACGATACATTTAATTAGATCAATAGAAATTTCCATTAATAAAATTTTGGGTCGTTACAGGAGGTACTTTGAAATATTTTTGTGATAATGCCTTCCCCATATGAAAACTCTACGGAGCCTCTCATGTAAGACCCTTCATGAATGATTCTTATGTAACTATTTCATACAGTTTCACTCATTTAAATCATTTAAAATTAGTTTCCTTTAAGAACCATGAATTTATAAAACTCTATCCCTTCATGTATAACTCTAATCTTATATAAATTTTTATCTTCTTGAAGTTATTTTTGGCCTTTTATAGTGGTCCATCACCATGAAAAAATTGACCTATGGTCAGTTAATTTTAAAAGGATCCCTATTTTGAATATTTGGGCCTCCATCACACATATTATTTCACCCATTTCATCTACGTTGGTTGAATTAATCCAAAGGATATCAGGATTTCTTTTATCAATGTCAAATCCTTAAAAATATCATTCCATTATGGCTACCTCCACAAACTCCCAAAATACATGACTAGGTTATGCATGCTAGAGTGATCAAATTCAATCATTTATTCCTTTTATAATATGGATCGAGTATCCCATTATATACTATTCTACACTTTTTCTCCCTTACTGATAGGACCGTCGTGATTTTAACAATCATGTATTCCCTTGATAATAAGGATTTATATCATTAAGTAGTAGGTGAAACCTACCCTAGTTCAAGATCCTCATATTGGTTGTCCCAAACCTATTTCTATATCCCTCAAGCATCTTACCAGATTCCTAAGTAGATAGGGATAAATATCATGGGCCTACAAACTGATATAAGTCTCAACACTTCCTCATTGTGTCACATCACCCATGATTCATGTCATCCTTCCTCATCAAGTTACCAGTAGACAAGAGGTGTGCATGCATCTTCAGGCCTCCTACCAGGTGTAAAAACTTACCATATCTACATTAATGATATTATTTTTATTCCACATAAATTATTCACAAATACAATATGCGTCTTTTTAGGTATAATTCACAACCATACTATCTCTTGTTTAGTTACCAACAGATAGGATGAACCAAAAAGGACTGATCTTACATAAGTCCCACACAAACCATTTCTTGGTTCCTTTCACCTATTAGGCCTAGCTACATGAATTTAAACTGCATAACATATATTATATTCCACATGATGTTAAATTAATCAAAACAGGTCCTAGTTGTATGACCTTAAACTGAAAGACAACATGGTCTGGTTGCACGATCTTAAAAGAAACATTATTGGTCATGGTCACATGAACTTAAAAGAATCATCATTTTTCATGGATGAAAAAACTTAAAATAAACCATCATAATCCTTTTCAAAAAAACTTAAAAGTTATGATATATCAAATTAAGTAGCATCAAACTACATGGGTTTTAATTCTCTTCATAGGGATATGTATTAAACCCCTATCTTAGGACTAATCCTAAATCCACAACACCCACTGTCTTCTTAGATAGAGATAAATTGAAAAACACCTAACTATTTGGCTTTAAACCATATTATAATCAACTTTTATATGAAAGATTAAGAACCTATAATATATGAAAATGTTCACGCCGATGCATCATAAAAATTGATCACTCTCTTGATCAAGGTAGCTGGTATTGTTACTATGAAGGATTTCATGAATCAATTTTAAATAAATTGATTTATAAACTAGGTAATAAAACCCATTAAGGGATGATATAACATCACATGATATCCATAAATGTGAATTATAATGTTTTGCTGATATATTATAGTGATCATTTTCCTTTAGAAAAAAGGCATGCATTAACACAAAATGTGCAAGGCGTAAAGCGTATGGGGGAATAATCATTTTGGAATTTTAAATTTATATTCTATTTAAAATATTTACCATCATACAAAAAATAATTATTAAGCATAATTTTTATTTATTTTTTGATCCCTCTTCTGTTTTCATTTTTTATTTTTCCCTCAAATGGAAGAGTGATATTTAAATGTATCATTTTCATATTTTAATGTTGTATATTATATTTTCTAAAATATTATTTTAATTTGATTTAAATTTTATGATATCTATTATTATACAAATCTAATGTTTTTTTCTTATATGTTTCTTGTAATAACCCAAAGTCTTATAAATTAAATTCCCTTTCCAAATGAATAAACATTTTATTAAGTAATATAGTTAAAAATTCCCTTTGGTTATTTTGGACCATTATAATTTATATCCTATCGGATTTAAAAGACCATTAAAAATCATAATCATTGATAATATAATTTTTTTATTGTGATCATATATTTAATATATATATATAGGGTTATGATAAATCTAATTTACATAGATTAAGGAAGAGATGGCCTCGAAAATTAGGAATGTGCCCTATGAAGCCCATTTATCATAGATTCTAAGGGAGATAGAATCACGGGTATTTTCCCTTATCCAATCTTAATTATAGATTCAAAAACTAAATCATGAGAGAAAATATTTATAGGAAAATTTTGAGCTCATTGAGATCACGTCCCAAACCATGTTCACTGAACCACCCTAAGAAAATCTCACTATCACACAACTTACACTTAGGGCATTCGCTGGTGTAATAAAGGGTTATTCATCTAGAACCTAACATTATGAATTTTTATATTTTTATTTTAAATAAAATAATTATTATATTTATATTTAATTACTACTCTATAATGATTAAATAATAATTTTAATAAAAATTATATATTGATACGATTAAACACAAATTGTATTTTTGGGATATGTATAGTTTCAATCAAGACACTATTTTTGATGAATTAAAAAACTTTTGAAATAAATTATATTTTAATAAAATATTATTATTAAATAAAATTTATTAAATATAAATTATAATATAATTTTATGAAGTCTAGTATAATTTTTATATGGGTTAGAAAACTATCATTGTCAAAATACTATTATTTTTCAATAAATTGTATTTTTTGATTTAAAAGTGTAAATTATAATATTTACATAATTTTTTTGATAAAATAAATATTATTTTTGAAATCATAATGTCTAAATTATCCAATTTTTAATTTTCATAATTTTCTAAGATAGTCGAATTTTTTGGTAAAAATTAAATACGATATAACTATATGATATGTATTATGACAACATAAAATCCCAAGAGTTATATAATAAATACTATAAATAGTATCCATGAGAAAATTTATATTTAACCTTTAAAATAATTATTTTTTGAATTTATTTTATTTATTTTATTTATTTTATAATCCCTCAATGAATTATCCAAAACCTATATTATATTTTAAGGTTTTAAAATCAATTATGTATGATCATGACTCACTCCTGCATCACCAAGGGTATTATTTTAATGATTTAGGTTATTATCCTTATAAAAAATTAAAACCACTCTTATTTTATTGAAAAAATTGGTAGAACCATGGTATGTTTTATGATTTTGATTACTTTATCATATAGAGTCCATAACCTAAGTTTGGAAATTAATAAAGAATTCCCCTCTCTTTGGCTATAAAAACCAAGCCGGCCTCCCATTCCTCTTCACTAAAAAAACATTGGATCACAAATTTACTCATTACTTCCCCATATATATCCCTCCCAAGGTTCCCCAAATATCTTAAGAATTTCCCACCAAGCTTTTAGAAGCACCCTCTCAAGGTAAGAGATCCTCTCATTCTCCTCTTTATTTAAGAACCTTCTTTATATTATGCCTTTTGATTTCCAATTATTCATGTTGGGATAAGTTTTCAAACATCCTTATGATTTTACATATTATTTATAAATTATTATATACCCATTTCACTCTCATTAAACCGTTCCATGAATCTTTATGTACCTCTGTTATGTTGTGAAATTATCATACAATTTTTTATGCAAAACATTTGTGTTGTGAATAACCATCACCATTTCTACTTAAATGTATTATTTTATATGTAAATATACTTAATTTATTGGGTAATTACATGTATGTTACACACACTCCTTATTCATGGTATTAAAATTTATTAAATACGACCTTATTTTGTATGATTTATGTGGAACACTTAAACATGTACATGATATGAATGTAACGGGTGGGCCCGGAATTATATAGTCCTCCAATGCATTGGGTAATATTTTTATATCATGAGATACCATTTATGGTGCATGTGAGATTTTCCTAAGCACACTATTTTATAATGTCTATGTGGTTAGGCTTTACTTATGTCTATGATGTAATATTTTTATGTTATTGACATATTCTCATGTTGCCTTTATGTTATCATATTTTATCATGCTTTGATGTTCAAGTTTATGATTCTCACCACTATTATGTTACCTTGATATTCCTATTAACTCACATATATTTATTTCACTTTTTATTCTTTTATTATTACCTTACTAGGCTTTATATATCACCCATTTCTTATGTATGTCCCTAGGTTATCCCATGCAGTTTTAGAAAATCATGGAAATTTAAGCGCATGTTATGGAGTTTTAGTTTATGTATTTGTATTTATATTTCAAGTTGTTATGGTATGTACATAATTACCAAAATACACTATGCCTCATGGTCTTTTTTGTATTAAGTGTATCTTTATGAAATAAATCATAAAGTAGAGTGTATGAAATATATGGGTTTTCGTAGTTAGTATCAGAGTAAAGTTTATTTATTTGGGGGATTATGATTATAAAGCACTAGTGAAAGCCTTAGTTATTAGACTAAACATATGAACATGTCTATAAATTTTGGTATGGCATAGAGTAAGTGGTTTATAATAAAATATATAATTTTCTATATACTAAAAGTGGATGTAGCTATAGCACGGTTGTACCTAGGGGTAATAACCCTAAAATGGGCGGATTGAGCTAGACTTGGTCATCTCATCATACATGACAAAGGGGGCTTGATTCACACCTGATTTGACACTCTCAGGGGATATGATTTGGTAAATTTGAAATCTCATTATGAACAATTATTAAGTGAAAAAAAAATACCCATAATACTTTATGTTGGGAAATAGATCATGGATAACTTATATTGAATCCTATAAATTTATAGGTTAAAGAATATATGTCATTTATGAATTATCTATTTAATGTTCATGGTTTCCCATTTATGTGTTTTATAGTTTGAAAATTATCATCCCTGATTCTATTTTGGATGAAGTAAATGATTTGAACCAAATAGTTAATAAAAGTATTATCATCCATGTTTCTATTCATTCCTTTATATCATGATAGTTTAGTATAACTATTCAAACACCAATGTAAAACATGGAGGTGGAGCTATCAGTGGAAATAAAAAATAGGGAAATTATTTCATCTCAAGTATATAACTCCTCCACTGTTAAATTTTTTTGTCTTAATTCCCTAGAAAACCTTGTTATCATCCCTTTAAAATAATTTGATGTTACTCTGGGCATGGATTGGATTTACTTGTATAGAGCCGACATAAATTACTGAGAGGAGGAAATAAACCTCTGTATCACAAATTTCCCTCTAATTCTATACAATTTCAAGGAGCAGGATGAATCTCTTTTTGCATCATCATCTTAAGAATGAATATTATTTCCTTTTTAGCAAGCATATCTAGATTAAATGATTAAGGATAAAGAAAATATCATCCTTAATTACATGACCATTTTAATGGAATTTGATGATGTGTTTCTTGAAGAATTTACCGGTCTTCCTCCTAGTCATGAGGTTTAGTTATTGATGGAGATAATACCCAGTTCTTTTCCAATATCTAGGATTCCATATAGAATATTCATTTTTAAACTTGAAGAGTTGAATAAGCAACTATAAGATAATTTAGATAAAGGGTTATATGCCCAAGTGAATCACCCTAGGGTGAACCAATTAACTTCATCAAGAATAAAGATAGGAAAATTTTCATATACATTGATTAAGGTAATGAAAAATAATAAGTATCCACTGTCATGTATTGATTACTGGTTCTATCTCCTATGTAGGGCCTAGTACTTCTCTATGGTGGATCTTCTTTCGAGATATTATCAATTAAAGGTAAATAAGGAGGATATCCCCAAGACTACTTTATATATAAGTTGTGGGAACTAGAGTTTATAGTGATTCCATTTAGACTCACTAATTATATAGAAATTTTTATAAACTTAATGAATATAGTATTTAGGGATTACCTCAACAAATTTTTGGTAATATTTATAGATGATATTATAATCTACTCCAAAATAAAAGAGGAACATATGGAGTATTTGAATGTTGTACTAAAGATATTATATAAAGAAAAGATATATAAAAATTATATTAAATTATAGTTTTGGATGGAGGAAGTAAAATTATCGGGTCATGTTATTGATCATGTTGTCAAGTGCGTCAAATTAGTTGTTTATTTTTAACTAGAATTTCTGCAGTATAGCAGCAACCCTAGGTCGTCTCTCAAAGGAGATTTAGATCATTAATTAAAAAATGAGGTTTGGATTAAGAAACTAAAAGGGGAATGGGGTTTTATAAAACTTGGGTTTTTTTCTTTAAGAATAGAAAATGAAAGTATATTACTACTTAGAGAAACCAGTTGGAGAAATCGTAATCAACCCGGGTAAGTGTCGCTTGATACTCAATCTGTAATCACTCTCAAGGGAAAGGTAAGGATCATTGATTTCTTGATTTTATACATACTGAAACTAGTAATGGTATGTGATTTCTTATTAGGTTACCACCTAGGATTTTATCTATCGATGATATTGATTATCGACAACCGCTCAAAATAAAAAAACATGAATCGATATAAAAATGGAACTCAATCAAGGCATCACATCAACAACGTGATGAGATGACCAGATTTGTGTCAATGATAAAAATATTACACAATACAAGAACATGCATATTCATAGGTTCAAGCTCGTGTATTTTATCAACTGACACAATCAATTTGCAAACTCATGAAAGGGAGGGGTGAGAAAAGAAGCAATTTCACTCAAATCATCACAAGATCCGGGTTATGCATGGAAGCATTTGGATTCTTATTACTTTGATTTGTATTTAATCATACCAGAATAAACACAAATTTAGAGTAGAAATGAAGAAAAATTTACAAAAAACTTGGAAATAAATTACCTTATGAAAATTATAAGTGTGGAGCTCAGGATTACAATAAAGAATACCCCCCCCCCCAAAATTGATCACTAAGAGGTTTAGAAGTACATGAGGGAGTAGAGAAATAAAATGGGTGAACAGAGATCTCTAATTAGACTAACCTTAACCCCTATTTGTGGAACATAGATAATGAGGGGGAGGAGTGATTTTATGTGTAATTACATCCATATTTTCACATAAAGTGGTCAAGTATCTAAAGGGTTGCGTGACTATTCAAAGAAGATTTTTTACTCCATCTTTATCTGGAAGGTTGACTAAACAAAACGCATGAAAATGACTTAGAATTTGGTGGAGAAGCATGGATTTGAGTTATCTATCCAATGGAGCTGGACTCAGCCCAAATTGGATCTTAGAGTCCCGAATTATGGCTCACATATAGAAGGGTGGTCCAATATGGCCCGCCCAAAATTTCTTCACATTGTGGGCCTATTTTGGGCCTCCAAATGGAAAATTTGGGCTTCATGATATTCTAGAGAAATGTATCCCATATTTTTTGAACTCATATGCCCATTTTTATTACAATTTTATGAACGGATTATCCACAGAACAAATAATTGTCCGCATGCATGCTTGGGCTCTCGTGCATTTTGGCCCATTTTGCTTGAATTTCATCATGGGCTCTCCAAATCACCTCCTCCTATAATGTAAACACTAAAACAAGTAAAATTGGCCTATTAAATAGTGATAAACATTAATTCATTGATTAAAACATAAATTGAAATTTATTATTATATTTTTAATATTAATTAAAAAACTAGTTTAAAACAACGGTGTAAGGGTGGGTTTGAATAGTGAATCGCTATGCGATCACACCCCCACACCTAAACATTTGCACTCCTGGGAAAAGTCACATATCAAAAAAATGATGCATGTATATATTCCTAACATTATGAAGTTTTAACATTTGAGGAAATTTAAATTAATTAAAGTAATTTTATCAATACACAAACCACACCAAGGAGTTCTTCCTAGTGAAAATGGAAAAGGATGTCTCATAAATCATATCACAATGAAATTCAAAGAGATTCCTGATACCAAATTGATAAAGGAGGTAATAAGTAAACCATTCCACTAACTCTGTGTGTGTGTGTGTGAAAACCATTCCATTCTATTCTTTCCACTTTCTATCCAATAAATATAGGTTATTTTAACATTTTTCAGCTTAAAAGATTTTGTCCACTGAACCTACCCTACATCCTTTTCAATCATATTTCAAGACCCACTCACTTAAGCATTCTATAAATTCAAACTATAAGCTCTCAACCTAGATATCCTCATATGTTGCACATTTCATCACTCCCCTCATTTATTATTTTTGTTTTTTTTTAGAAGTTTCATTTGGAAAAAATCGCACACTTGTCTATCAACCCTTGTTTGATATCCTCATGACACTAATTGTAATAGTTATAACAAGATCAAAAATTGGGGAGGAGTGGTTTTTGTCTTTCCCAAGACACAACCCTTTTTTTATTTTTTTAGGGTGTGTAACAGTCAGATATCAGGTACGCATGCATAGTTCAATCCGGTATAGTAATGAAACAGATCGAATAAGGAATGAATGTGTGTAAATATCATTTTTAAATGAAAAATATTAACCTAACTTATATTAACCTTATAGTAAGTAAGAATTATTCACACTTTGTGGTTTGGTCAAAAATGTGTTGAGATATTAGTGACACTGTTTTCCCAAAAACTAATCACACAATGGGCATCGATCATCTCAAAGGTTTCACATAGATACAACCATTTATATCATTAACAGAAAACCAATTCACTAAAAAACACTCCCTGATGTTAAATTCATGCAAATATTAATTCCATAATAGCGACAGGTTTCATAAAATGTTAAAACAACATGGAATTAAAAATTTCAACATGCATTTTTAGTAATTTCCAGGATTTGGTGACCATAAGATTGGGAAAAGTTATAATACCATAAAGAAGGTGAAAAAGAGAAGAATAATTAAGACAATGAAAATCCTAATGAACCTAGAAATATGGTGAAAAGTGAAAATATCATAAAGAAGGTGAAAAATAAAATAAATAAGAAAGACAATGAAAATCCTAATGAACCCAAAAAGATAGGGAAAAGTAAAAATACCATAAAGAAGGAGAAAAAGAGAAGAAATAATAGAGATGATGAAAATCCTATTGAACCCAGGAATGTATCCACCCCCCCCCCCACACACACACACCTAGAATGTGTAGTTTCCTCACTGTAATAATTGAGAATGCGATAAGGAAGGATAAAACCTGGTGTGTTTCACTGGTAAGTTGCTTCTAGAAGGTGTATTTACTCCAATGGATTCTTTGTAAACTCCCCATTGAAGTATTTAAGTCACTACCCATTGATTTTAAGACATCATCCACTCAGCTCATGCAAAATCTTTATTGATCCAAAAGGGTAAACATAAGTAACATTATAAGAACTAATCCATCGGGAGCGAAGCTTACCTGGGTGGAGCGTTAGCCTGGAATTGTACATGGGGACCTTATCACCAATAGTAAACTTCCACGGATGAATCATGCTATCATGGATAGCCTTTGTCTTCTCTTTATAGATCTGGGAGTTCTCATATGCATCACGTCGAATTTCTTCCAACTCTTTAATATGCAGCTTTCTTTTCTCCCCTACATCTAAAAGATTCATATTACATTGTTTAGCAGCACAATATGCATGGTGTTATACCTCCCCTAGGAGGTTACAAGCCTTTTTAAACACAATTTTGTATGGTGACATTCCGATTGGGGTTTTAAAAGTTGTACGGTATACCCAAAGTGCATCATCCAAGCGCAAACTCCAATCTTTCCTATTGGGTTGTACCGCTTTTCCAAGATTCTCTTAACTTCCCGATTTGATATTTCTTCTTGTCTGTTAGTTTTGGGGTGATATGAAGTGGATACTTTATGATAAACCCCATAATTACAAAGAAAATTGTTCATGTTGCGATTGAAAAAATGGGAACCCTGGTCACTGATGATAAATCTCTGCAAACCAAACTGACTAAAAATTTGGGACCTCACAAAATCAACAAAAACTCAAGATTCATCGGTCATAGTAGCCTTTGATTCCACCCATTTAGACACATAGTCCATATCTAACAAGATGTACATGAATCCAAATGAAGTTGGAAAAGGCCACATGAATTCAATACCCCATGCATCAAAGATTTCATAGAATAACATGGGTTGTTGGGGAATTTAATTCCTCTTGGAGATATTCCCTGTGAATTGACAATGACTACATGACTTGAAAAATCGATGGGCATCCCAAAAAAAATTTTCCAATAAATTCATGAGTCAGGGACCTTTCGAGCTATTCTTTGAGAGCCAAAGTGTCCCCCAAAAGACAAAGTGTGACAGAAGGTCAAAATAGAGGTGAAATCATGGTCAGGGACACACCGACGAACTACTTGGTCACCAAAAATTATCCAAAAATATGGGTTATCCCAAATGTACAATCAAGAATAATGTTTAAGTATATATGATTGGGAAGTTCTGAAATATGTAGGAACCCTATAAGTTTCTATAAAATTCACAATGTATGTATACCATGGGGTAAGGTCCACAACATCACAAAGGTTCTCATGAGGGAAGAATTCTCCAATGGGGAGGGATGAGTCAACATGGTGGTCTAGTGGTGGAGAAATCCTACTAATGTGGTCAGCTACAAAATTTTCCACTCCCATATTATCTCTAATCTCAAGGTTAAACTCTTATAGGAGGAGCATCCATCGTATAAGGTGGGGCTTAGCTTCAAGTTTCTTTAAGAGAAATCGAAGGGGAGCATGGTCAGAAAACACAATCACTTTTGACCCAAGAAGATATGAATGAAATTTTTTCAAGGAAAAAACAATAGAAATGAGTTATTTTTTGGTGTTTGTGTAGTTTACTTAGGAAGGGTCAAGGGTACGTGAGGCATACGCGAAATGAGGAGCCTTCTCAACCCTTTGTAATAAAACTGCCCCAACTGCAAAGTTAGAGGCATCACACATAAGCTTGAAGGGGATATCCCACCTTAGTGGTTGGATGATGGGAGGTGATGTGAGACTCATTTTTAGTTAATTTAATGTATCCTCAAAATTTTTATCAAACAAAAACTCAGAATCTTTTTGCAATAATCGGGACAATGTAAGTGCAATCTTACTAAAGTCTTTAATGAATCAGCAGTAAAAACCAGCATGACCCAAGAAATATCGCACCTCACGAACACATTTTGGATATGTAAGGGTTTAAATTAATTCAATTTTATATTTATGAACTTTAATTCCCTTATTTTAAATGACATTCCCAATAATTATCCTCCGCTCAACCATGAAATGACATTTCTCATAATTTAATACAAGATATTTTTCAATGCAGCGGTGGAGGACAGAACCTAGGTGTTCCAAACAATCATTAAAAGAAGAACCATATACCATGAAGTCACCCATAAATACTTCCATACAACTCTCAAGTTACTTAGAAAAAATACTCAACATACATCGCTGAAAAGTACCAAGAGCATTACATAGACCGAATGGAATCCTTCTTTATGCAAATTTGTCAAATGGACAAGTAAATGTTATATTTTATTAATCCTAAGGGGCTATATGGATTTTTAAATAACCCAAATAACCATAAAGGAAACAATAATGGGACATACCATCCAATCGTTCTAACATTTGGTCAATGAAAGTTATAGGAAAGCGGTCCTTTCGCATGGCTTGATTCAATCGACGATAGTCAATAAAAACTCACCAACTATTTTTCACAGATGTTGGAACCAATTAATTCCTTTAATTTTACACAAATATTATTCTTGTTTTTTTAGGCACAATTTGCACTGGGCTAACCCATTTACTATCAGATATAGGATAAATGATCCCTGCAGCAAGTAATTTACTGACTTCCAATTTTACCACTTTAAGGAGAGTGGGATTCAACCAGTGTTGAGATTGCCTTACGGGATAATCCTCATCATCCAAAAGTATATGGTTCATACAAATAGATGGTATAATCTAGGGAATATCATCCAATGTCCATACTATTTCCTTTTTACACTCTCAAAAGTTTGAGCAGTTTCGATTCCTATTGTGGAGAGAGGTTATTGGAAATAATGGTGGGCAATTGGTCAATACCCTCAAGATATTCATATTTTAAATTAGAAGGAAGTTTTTTAAGTTCCAACACTGGTGGTT
This sequence comes from Viscum album, assembly GCA_963277665.1. Taxonomy (NCBI): domain Eukaryota; kingdom Viridiplantae; phylum Streptophyta; class Magnoliopsida; order Santalales; family Viscaceae; genus Viscum; species Viscum album. The sequence goes on from OY728129.1 coordinate 1,490,328,595, forward strand.
TATGGATTGATGGAGGGTTTTTAGGGGGAGTGAGGTCCATGAAACTGTCTATCTGCACATGTTTATTCTCTAACGATAGAGAATCTATTGAAATGAGATTTGCAGAATCATCGGCATTCATAGGTACCTAAGAATGAACACACTCATCAATTAAAGCACAAAATTTACACTTTTCAGAACCCACACAACACTCAAAACATGAATCAAAACTCAAATCATCCAAGGGTGAAAAGGATGAAAATGAATTAGAGTATGGGTTGAGCAGAGAATTGTGTGTGTGTGCATCATTTGAGAGCACTTCCATTGAATATACAGGAAGAGTGGATTTCTCTTCAACAGGGTGTTTCATAGCCTCAAGGATGTTAAAACTTTCCTTTTCTCCTATGAACTCCATGGACAGTGTACCATTGTGAATGTTGATGGTTATATTTTTTGTTTTGAGGAATAACCTCCCAAGTATGAGAGGAGAATTTCCTGGGGTTCGGGTATCTTCCATCTCAAGAATATAGAAATCAATGGGGAAGATGAGATACTTCACTCTTACAAGGACATCCTCAATCACTCCAATTGGATGTGTAGTACTCCGGTTTGCAATTTCCATGGAAATGCATGTTGGTTGAAGCTCTCCAAACTATAGAGAAGTATAAACGGAGTGAGGAATTACATTAATGGAAGCATATAAATCTAGCATAGCATTAGAGAAAAAAGGTCTCCCCTATGGTAAAAGGTATCGTAAATGTGCCTGGATCCTTGTACTTAGTTGGAATTTCTGGTTAAATCAAGGTCGATACATTCCTCCCCAAGTTGACTCTCTCATTCCCTTTAGACTTTGTCTATGGGTGAAAATTTATTTAAGAAATTTGGCATAATGGGGAATTTTCTTGACTGCATCCAATAAAGTAATATTAACTTGAAATTTTTTAAATGTATCCATTATTTCAGTATCAATCTCATTATTAGATTTTTTCCTTATATTTAGAGAGTTTTTGGGGAAAAGGAAGAGGAATAGATTGTTCATTTGAATCATCAATGATAATTTGATTACTCTTTTTATTTTGTTTTTCTTAATTGGAATATTTTATGGGTGGAGAGAGAGTGTTTTCAAAAGGGGGCATACCTATTGTGTAGAATCATTAGAATGAGAAACTTCTTTACTACTACGAAGTGTAACTGCACATACATTACCTTTTTCCTTTGGATTTTAAATGGGTTGGGATGGTAGTTGTCCAAAACCTTGCATCTTAAGCTCACCGATGGTGTTTTCTAACTACCCCACTTGAGTTTGTAGGTCTTGAATTGCCGATTTTGTGGTCTTTTGGAACTGGAGGTTCTGGGTTTTCATTTGTTTCACCATATCCTCGAGGCTTGGTTCAAATTTGGGAGGAGAAGTAGGATTGTTTTGAGAATTTGAAGGATAAGAAGGTTGCATACCTTGGCCTTGTTGATACCAATTCTGCTTGGGGTAGCTTGAGTTCCCTCCTTGTCAGTACTGGGTTTTGCTTGCCACCCAGGATTTTGATTTGGCCTGAATTGTTCTTTCATGAAGGTAGGTTCTTTTTGGAATGGACGCCCTAGGAACACAGCTGCACAAGACTCAGGTTAATCTAGAAGTTATGGGCACTGGTCAAAAAAATGAGTATTGTCAGAACAAATACCACAATGTAATGGAATAGGAGGAGATTGTGAGTTACCTTATGCTTGAGATAATTGCCTTAGAAGGGTATGCATCTCATCAAGCTTGTTATCTACCTTTTGTTCTAGAGATGAATGACTTACCTCATGTCAAATTATCCTTAGCCCGGTTGGTAAGGACTCCGTAAGTGCATCCAAGCAGCCAAGGATCAAATCCAGGTGGAGGCAGAATTTTCGGGGGGGGACTATAGCAGTCATGTAGTAGTACTGTAGTAGGGACTGTAGCGGGAACTGTGCAGTACTGTAGCAGGTACTGTAGTGGGAACTGTAGCAGCACTGTTTGGCACTGTAGCAGTCGAGAATATGCCCTGTTTGGGCCTTTGGGCCGCTGATTTGGTCCTTGAGTCCTTTAAGGCCTTCGGGCCACCCAGGCCTTCGGGTCAGTAAGGCCTTCGGGCCACCTCAAGGCCTTCGGGCCACCTTAAGTGCATATGTAAAACCAGACAACCTATAAGGAACAAGCTCTATAAGGAGGAGGAGTAAGGAGCTTTCACCACAGCAGAAGCTAAACAGATTGCAAGAATGAGAGGGTATGGCACCTACCATCGGGACAAGCCTGTTCATGCACAGGAATGCCTAGCCAAATAGCCATGCGAAGGTGGAGAGCTGATTTCATGATTAAGATGCTGGGGAGGAGCAGTTCTAAGTAGTTAGTCTGGGTTGTATGTAATGTTTGAAGCCTACGGGCAATGAATTCCTCTAAGACCTATGGCCATGTAATACTTACGCATACGGGCCCTGTAAGGGTTCCACCTCAACCCTTGAAAGGTGGACTATCAAAATCAATAAAAAAAAAAGAAGGAATGACTTACCTCATGAACTCCTCAAGTTGGTGAAATAGCTAATGTACCAAATTGTTGTTCATTTTGACCCATATTGGCTATTAAGTCATGAGCGGCAGAATTAGTTTTATCAACCAAAGAACCACCAGCTGCTACATCAATCATTACACGATCCATGGGGATAAGTCCTTCATAGAAGTAATGGATTAATATTTGTTCACTAATCTGGTGGTGGGGGAATCTTGATCAGATTCGTTTGAATCTCTCCCAGTATTCATGAAGGATCTCTCCTTGTGATTTCCTAATGCCACAAATTTCTTTCCTAATTGATGATGTTCTGGAGGTAGGGAAGAACTTCTCTAAAAATAGTATTTTCAGGTCACTCCATCCCCCAATTGTGGTAGGCAAATATTATATTCAATCTTTGGCTACACTATCAAGGGAGAAAGGGAAGTCCCTAAACTTAATTAAGTCCTCATAGACATTTTGTGGTTTCATGGTGGAGCATACTATATGAAACTCTTTGAGATTCTTGTGAGGGTCCTCACTAGGAAGACCATGGAATTTGGGAAGTAGGTGGATGAGGCTTGATCTCAGCTCAAAGTTGGCTGCTTCCTCGGGATATTGGATGTATGCAGGTTGGTACTCCACATCTGGGGTGGTTAGTTCTTTTAAGGTTTGATTATTTTCATCCATGTTTTCTTGGGTTTGATTGGGTTAAATTTTTAATTGGTTTATAACCACTTGATTTTCTACAAGGGTTTCCTTGGTGTTATTTTATTTACCTTCTCTATATTCCTTGATTTTTGTGTGAAGTGTCTTTTCAATTTTAGGGTCAAATTCAAGCAGTTTTTCTTTTTTTGATCGGGTCATGCAAATAAGTTGTGAAGTTTTTTTTATGATTGAATATGGATAAAATCTCTTAATAAGGGTGAAAGGAGAATATAATTTTATAATATAGAATTATAGAGAGAGAGAGATAGAGAATAGAGAGAGAGAGAGAACACAAAAAAACAACCAAAAATAGAAACAGAAAACCAAAACAAAGACAATAAAATGGGGGTGGAGTATTTAAAGGATTACTATTTAAGAGGTAAAATAAATACATAAAATGAAATATAGAAACAAAATTATCTTGTCTCCTAGGAAATGATTCCAAAATTTGATCGCGTTGTCAAGAGCGTCAAATTATATGTTTATTTTTAACTAGAATTTATGTAGTATAGCAGCAACCCTAGTTCGTCTCTTGAAGGAGGATTAGATAATTAATTAAAAATTTGGTTTTGATTAATAAAATAAAAGGGGTATGGGGTTTTATAAAACTTGGGTTTTGTTTCTTTAAGGACAGAAATTGAAAGTATATTACTACTGAGATAAACTGGTCGTAGAAATCGTGATCAACCCGGGTAAGTGTCCCTTGATGCTCAATTCATCATTGCTATGAAGGGAAATGGAAGGATCATTGATTCCTTGATTTTATAAAAACTCAAAATAGTGATGGTATGTGAGTTCTTACTAAGTTACCACCTAGGATTTGATCGATCAACGATATTGATTATCAGTAACCACTCAAAATCAACAAACATGAATCGATGTAAAAACGAAACTCAATCAAGGCATCACATCAAATACGTGATGAGATGACCAGGTTTGTGTCAATGATAAAAATATTCCACAAGAAAATAAGATGAATATTCATAGGTTCAAGCTCTTGGATTTTATCAACCGATGCAATCCATTTTCACACTCATGAAAGGGAGGGGTGAGAAAATAGGCAACCACACTCAAATCATCACAGGATCTGAGTTATGCATGGAAGCATGTGGATTCTTGTTACTTTGATTTGTATTTGATCATACCCAAATAAAATTAAATTTAGAAGGTATAAATAAATAACAATTGACAACAAACTTGGAGATCAATTACCTTATGAAGATTACAAGTGTGGAGCTCAGGATTACAACAAGGAACACCCCCCAAATTGATCACTAAGAGGTTTAGAATTACATAAGGGAGAAGAGAAATAAAATGGGTTAAGAGAGATCTACAATTAGACTAACCTTCACCCCTGGTCTTGAAACATAGATAATTAGGGGGAGGGTGATTTTATGGGAAATTGCATCCATATTTCCACATAAAGTGGTCAAGTATCTAAAGGGCTAAGTCACTATTCAAGGAATATTTTTTACTCCATTATTATCTGGATGGTTGACTAACCAAAACACATGAAAATGACTTCAAATTAATTGTAGAGTTGGGGTTTCGTGTTATCTATCCAAGGGATGTAGAATCAGACCAATTGGATCTCCAAGGATTGAGTTATATCCCAAATACAGAAGGTTGTTCCAATCTAGGCCGCCCAGAATTTCTTCACATTTTGGGCCTATTTGGGGCCTCCAAATGGACGAATTGGGATTCCTGATATTCTAGAGAAATGTATCTCACATATTTTTCACACATACACCCATTTTTATCCCAATTTGATGCATGGATTATCCATAGTACAAATAATTGTCCATATGCAAGCTTGGGCTCTCATGCAGTTTGGCCCATTTTGCTTGAATTTCATCACGGGCTCTCCAAATCACCTCCTCCTACAATGTAAACACCAAAACAAGTAAAATTTTACTATTAAACAGTGATAAAAATTAATTCATTGATTCAAATATAAATTTCAATTTATTATTATATTTGTAATATTCATTACAAAACCAGTTTAAAACAATGGTGTAAGGATGGGTTTGAATAGTGAATCACTATGAGATCAGTTATCACTAGAAAAGGGATATATATATATCCTTCAAAAATAGAGACAATTATTGGATGGCCCAAACCAACCTTGATTACAAAAATTCATAGTTTCATTAGATTATTTGGGTATTATCATCAATTTTGTGAAACTTAACATGATTTACAATCCCATTAAACAGGCTAACTTGTAAGAGGTGAAGTTTTTATATAATGATGAATGTGAAGAAATATTTAATGATCTCAAGAAGAGTTTAATCACTGCACCTATTCTCACATTACCCACCAATGGGGAAGGATTTTTGATCTGCAACAATTCATCCAAAAATTTATTGGGCTATGAACTCATGCAAGATGAAAAATTGATATCCTATACCTCTCTATAATTAAATATTCATGAGAATAACTACCTAACACATGATCTAGAATTGACTGCAGTGATCTTCCCATTGAAGATTTTGTGACATTCTCACTATGGGGAGAAGTGTGACATATATATATAGATCATAATATCATAAAGTATATATTCACACAAAAGGATATCAATATAAACCAATGGAGGTGGTTAGATCGAATCAAGGATTAATATTTTTAGATCCATTACCATTTTAGGAAGGAAAATAATGTCACAGATGCTCTGAGTAGAAAGGATCATGTAGTCCTATCCATGATGAGGATTGCAATGGATCCAATATTCTTGGACATATAAAGTATGGGAATGGGAATAATAAAAGTATATTCATACTACCCTTCTAAAATAACAACTCAATGATCCATTCTTAAGATGATCAAGGAGGTCCAGAAAGATGATGAGGTGATATGGAAAAAGGTAGAAAATATTATGGTGTTAAACTTTGCAAAATATAGAGTTATAAGGTTTGGAACCTGAATATGCATCCTAGAAAAACCAAAACTAAAGAGGGAACTTCTTGATTATGTATATGGACCATCCTTCTTTATTGATCCAAGAAGCACTAAGATGTATATATATATATATATACATCTGAAGCAAAACTTCTAGTGAGATAACATGAAGAGGGATATTATAGAATTTATATCTCAAAGATTGGTATGGAAATAAGTCAAGTCCTAACAATATAATCTCAAGGTTATGATGCAACCATTACCCATACCAGTATAGAAATGAAAAAACATAACCAATGATTTCATTATAGGACTCCCCAAGATAATTAAAGGAAATAAAACCATCTAGGAGGTAGTTGATCACCTTAACAAGTTAGCACATTTCATTATTATCAAAGAATATTTATCTCTTAAAAACTCTCCAAGATATACATAAAGTAAGTGGTAATATTTCATAAAGTTAAACTCTATTATAACTAATCAAGATTTGAGGATTACCTTAAGGTTTTGAAGAATCCTTCAGTGAGAATTGGATATATAACTGAGCTTTAGCACTTCTTATCACCCTTAAACAGATAGTAATTATAAAAGAAACATTAAAACTCTAGAATATATTTTGATATGTTTTTTAATATATTTATAAGGATGTTGGAATTAACACCTTCCACTAGTGGAGTTCTTATATAACAAAAATTTCCATTCTAGCATTAAAATGGAACCTTATGAGGCTCTGTATGGTAAGAACAGTCAGGAACTAAAATGTTGTGATGAAGATAGAGAGAAGAAGCTAATGAAACCTAATATTATCTAATATATGATAGATAAGGTTCAAACCATTAATCATTAAATTAAATCCACACAAATTCAATAGAAATCTATTCATAAAATCATCGATGGGACCTGGAGTTTTAGGTTAGAGATAAAGTGTTCTTTCGTGTATCATCATGGAAGAAATTAATGAGGTTTTGGAATAAGGGAAATATTATTCCAAGATACATAATCCCCTTTGGTATCTTTAATCACATCGGAGCTATGGCCTATTGATTAAAACTCCCACCTAACCTAGCTCAGGTACACAATGTGTTCTATATATCTCTCTTAAGGGAGTATATACCAAACCCCACACATGTATTCAATCTATAGGTGGTACCATTAGATAATTTTCTTTCATATGAGGAGCATAAAGTGAAGATATTAGATCATAGAGACAAAGTTCTATGGAATAAGACAACTCACCTGGTCAAAGTGTCATGGCAGAACCACACGTTTGAATAAGAAACATGGGAACCAGAAGAGGTTATGAAACAAAATTACCCTGATCAATTTTATTGTATGAAAATTTTGAGGGATAAATTTATGAAGGGGTAAGAATATAATGACCCAAAGTTTTATAAATGAAATTCCATCTCCAAAAGAATAAATTCCTTATTAAGTAATGTAGTTATAGAAAACAAAAACACTACTTTGCTTATTTTGGAGGATTATAAGTTATATTATTTCATATTTAAAAGACCATTAAAAATAATAATCATTGATAATATAGTCATTATACAGTGATCTTATGATTAATATATAGGCATAGTTATGATAAATATAATTGACACATATAAAGGAAATGATAGACTTAACCAGTAGGATCGTAGCCTTTGAATCCCATTTATCAGAGATTCTAAGAGAGATAGCATCATCGGTTTTTTACCTTGACCAATCCCAAGATTAAATTCAATGACTAAATCACAAGATAAACTATTTATTGGAAATTTTTTATCTCATCGAGATCATGTCCTAAATAATGTTCTCTAAACCACCCCGAGAAAATCTCATCATCGCACGTCTTACCTTTAAAGCATTCATTGGTGTAATAAAGGTCTATGTATCTATACCCCAATAGTATGAATTTTTATATATTTTTTAATAAAATAATTATTACATTTATATTTTATTATTACTTTTTAATTATTAAATAATAAGTTTGATAAAAAATAGATTTTAATATGATGAAACACAAATTTTTTTTCCTAATTTTTATAGTTTCAATCAAGACACTATTTTTGATGAATTATTCAATTTTGAAACAAAATATATTTTAATAAATTTTTATTATTAAATAATATTTTATTAAATAAAAATGATAATATAATTCTATGAATTCAAATATAATTTTTATAAGGATCAGAAAATTGTTATTGTAAAAAACTATATTTTTCAATAAATAGGGATTTTTTATTTAAAAGTGATAATTATCATATTTATATAATTATTTTGATAAAATAAATATTATTTTTTAAATTATAATGTTGAAATTATCCAACTAATATTTTTTCATAATTTTATAAGATAGTCAGATTTTTGGGTAAAAAATAAATATGGTATAATTATATAATATGTATTATATCATCATAAAAGATAAAAAGTGATTTAATAAATACTATAAATAGTATACATGACCAAAATTATGTTTCCCATATAATATAATGTGTTTTTTAAGTTATTTTATTAATTTTATAAGCCCTTAACGAATCCTCCAAAACCTATATTATATTTTAAGGTTTTAAAATCAATTCATTATGAACATGACTCAATTACACATAACCAAGGGTATTGTTTTAAGTATCTTAGTTATTATCATTATAAAATAATAATAAAACTCTCCTCATTTTCATAAACCATGGTAAAACCCATGTTAAGATTTTTGTTTTTGATTACTTTATCATATAGAGTCAAAAACTTAAGTTTGGAAATTAATAACAAATTCCCCTATCTTTTTCTATAAAACCCCACCCAACCTTTAATTAATATTCACTGAATCCCTTTTAGAATTAATTTAATATTACCTTACCACTCTATATCCCTCCAAATGTTCCCCTGATATCTTAAGAAGCTCCTTCCAATCTTTTAGAAGCACCCTCTCAAGGTAAAGGATCTTCTCCTTATCCTATTTATTCAAGCACCTTTTTTATATTATTCCTTCTTATTTACAATTTTCCATGTTGGATATGTTTTTAAACATCCCTATTACTATCCATATTATTTAAAAGTGATGATATACCCCTTTCACTTTCATTAAACCTTTTCATGAATCTTTATGTACCACTGTTATGCTACAAAAATTATCCTATGATTTTTCATGCCAAACATTTGTGTCATGAATACCCATCCCCATTTCCACTCATTGGTATTCTCCGAGAAGTACATATTCATAATTGATTGGTTACTTCCTTGTATATAACCCACACTCCTTAATTGTGGGACTAAAAGTGATAAAATACATCCTTATGTTGTATGATCTATGTGGCACACCTAGGCATGTATATGATATGAATTTGACGGGTGGACCTAGAATTATATAGTCCTATAATGAATTGGGTGATGTTTTTAACTCATGAGATACAATGTATGGTTCACAAGAGGTTATCATAAGCACACTTTGTTATGCTTTCTATGTAGTTATCCTTGAATTGTGTTTATGACATCTTTTTTATGTTATTACCACATTACTTTGTTGCCTTAATGTTATCATAATTTATCATGATTTAATGTTAAAGTTTATAATTTTCAACCCTCTTATATAACCTTGATATTCCTATTGAATCACATGTATTAATTTCATAATTTTATTCTTTTATTATTCCCTTACTAATCTTTATAGCTCACCCCTTTCTTATGTACATCCCCAGGTCATCCCATACAATTTTAGAATATTAAGGAAATTTAAGGGCATGTTATGGAGATTTATTTTATGTATTTGTATTTTTGTTTCAATTTATTATTATATATACCTAATTAATCAAAAACACTATGCCTTTTAATATTTTAGGGTTGTATTAAGTGTATCTTTATGAAATGAATCATGAATTAAAGTGTATGAAAGATATGGGATGTCATATGTCACCTCTAGATTGCTTATTTTACCTCCAAATCCCACTCTCCTTGTAGAGAATCAGATTTCATTATTCTCTCCATTATCATTTCCTCCCTCCTCTATATCTCTAATATTTCCCCTACCTCCCTAACCTCTGAATCCTTATCTCCCCACCTCCACGGCCTTTTCCTCCCCCTCTAACCTGGCTACCCACCTATGCCTCTATCTCCATCTTATAGCCTATTCCCCATCACCTCCTTCCTACATTTTCCTACCTTACTCCACCACTTCCCCCTCATCCATGTGTACTCTCCCTATAGAAATTTTATATTTGTGCATTCAAAGATAGATCATATCATCTCTCAATAGGTAATCCTCACTATTTCATTATCCTCTCTCAGTTGGTCAGTATGGGGTTTCTTGCTTGCAAACTTTATTTTAGGAAATGAATTTCATTATTTTAAGTTTTTAGTTTTATTTTCTTCCATTATAAATTTTATCAGAACCCCTCATTTTTTGAAACTATAGGTTTTTTCCCTATCCTCCCATATTTTCTATTAAAGAATCAGTTTGTCATCCATTGATGTTCTTCTCTTTCTTCTTCGATGATACCCGCACACCTGATTGTGAAACCCCAAAATTATTTTTCACTTCCTCCAATGATTTACATAGACAATTAATCTATCATTGCATTGCATCCTATATTCTTTGTATTATATAATGTAATCTCTTCATAATGTTTTTTCAAAATATAAATTATTCATTTTCATAATTGTTGTAATATATTATATACATAAAATTGAGTTGATATTGTCTATTATTCATATTCAAACTCTACATTATTCATTTACATAATTTTTTCATTTCAATGTACAATACTTATTGAAATATATTATTCACATAAAATGATACACATATTCCAAGGTTTAATGTTGGCCATTTGTGCACTGTGTAGATTTCTTCACAAGGTTGTAAGTAATATTTTATCATTTATTGTTTGGTTATATAGAGGTGGGGTGGTTTGGGTTTGGTGGGGTTAGGGTCAGGTCATGGGGTCAAGTCCCCAGGCGTGTGTGTTTACTGCATTTTTATTTCCTTGCATTGTGTTCCACAATATCAGATGTAATTATCCTTATATAATTTGGTATTTTATACTATAAATTTTACATGTGTAGTTTATTATGATTTCATTTCTCAAATTTTTATACATTTCTCAATTAATGTTAAAAAACATTTCTTTATTATAAAAAGTTATTATATATTCTCTATATTAAACTTAATAGCTTATATTTCCTCTTATAGGAAACAAAAATTCAAATAGTTATTGGTGATCAAAAATTGATTAATTATGAATACATTCATTTTATTACTATTGATAATTTATTTTTTATACCTTACAATGTAAAATATGGATAAAATTAGTATGCATATACTATATGTGTAATGTAAAATATCTATATGTTGCAATATGCACCATAGATGCAGTGAATTTTCAATAAATGGATATTAAATATTCAAAATGTATTTTCTGACTATTCAATATGCATACATTTCTATATACAATATGAATTTTGTGAATAATCAAATTCCAAATACTTAATATGATTTTTTGTAATATGTTTATGAAATATGTATTACACTATGTTTTAAATATGTAATATTCAATGACTGTTCAAAATCTAATTATGAAAAAAATTAATTATTAGTTCCATATTTATGCACTATGCTTCTTATATAAATGAAATATTTATTCTACAATGGGTTTTTTTAACCTATTAATGACATTTATGCATTATAGGTCCTCTAATTATACAATAGGTTTCCAAAATATATGAATTATCTATTATTTATTATGTATTATGTACTTTAATTCTTTTATATTATGCATAAATGTATTAGGTTTTGGCCCCCGAGGTATAACTCAATGGAATCTTATCATATGGGTCTCTATGAGGTCTTTATTTTGAGCCTCATCGAGTTCATTCCTACTTATGTGTGTTGTATTCTTTTCTCTATAATATATGCCCTTTCCCCTGCATCGATTTAAATATTATGTCAGGTATTTAAGTGATATATTCAGTACATGTAAAAACAATTACTTGATAATCTTTATATGCATTTTATTATTTATTAATTATTCTACAATCAAATTTTTATTTATATCCATATTTTCTTAATGCATATTTCTTCTTCATGTAAGCATTATGTGTTGTATATGTTGTGTATATGTATTATATGCACACATGTATATATAAAAAAGTAATGGATGTTTATATATTCCAAGATATCATTGGAAATTTTATTTCATACTTATAGATTCATTAACTAATGAAATCTATATTATACTAAAATTTTATTTACCATATACATTTGTCTCCTATAGATTTTTCATTTTCCCTCCAAATGCTTACTCTACTTTTCCTCACATTACTACTAATTTCTCAAAATTAATGGTCCAATTTTTTCCTTCACTCTCACTCATGCATTGATTCTCAGGGCTTCCATCACCTGGATTCTCAATCAGTTTCTTACTCTATATATTCCTTATTTATTTCTTTGTATGTTATATGATTGGTTTTCCATTTTTGATCTCCCAATTTGTTCTTCATGTTCAGCCTCACTAATCATCAACGCCTCCCATCAATTTCTTAGGGTATTTTCTCTTGTTTTTAATCTATCCTACGTTGAAAAATTTTCAAACCCATTCTTCATCAATTTCTTCATTCTTCAAGTATCTTGATTTCTTCTCCCTCTATTTTCAGTGTTGAATTTTTAATTCATAAATTATAGACAGATTCTAGATAAGATTATGTCTCTCTTTCTCCTTTATAATTTGATAATGTCATATTTCATGCATGCACATATATTTAGTTGGGTTAACTTAATGATTTAAAATAATAATAAATCCATATGACCTATGGAGGAGGAAGGAAGGATATATTCAAAAAACAATGATTGCCACTATTAGTCAATGAGCAACAGTTGATCATGTGAATATTTATCTCTCTTTTTTAATCATTCATCACATGATCTATTCTATATAATATGACATCATTCTCACATTACAAAGTTGAGTTTTGGACTTCTAATGTAGTTTGGATTATAATTCACATGTGGTTAGGGAAGGAATGTAGTTTGACATCTCATATGACATGCTAGGTAAAATTTTCATGTTTTTATTGATTATTTAGAGTTAGATAATGGTGTAATTATTTTATTGTGTGTTATATTTTATTCACTTATATTTTAATTTTCCTAAAAAAATAGTTTAGGTGTGATTACCCTAAACCTGATTTATAGTTATGAAATCATGCAGCAGTGACTATGAAGCTTATAGGTATACTTAATGAAATATTTTAAATGTTTTTAAATAATTATTTTTTTATATATTTATTTATTTTAACTAAAAATAAATGTGTTTAAAATTTTAATATTATCATTATGTTTTTTAATTACTTAAAACTTATATGTTAATACTATATGTATTAATAAAAAATTTAATCATTTTTTTAATACATAATTTTATTTCTAGATAATTATATTTTTCAATTATTTTTGTATTTTTTGAGTTTTTTCATGATTGATCTATGCTCATATTTTTGTTTTGGTTTGACTATGTTCTTTTGTAAATCTCACCTATCATTTTTTTTACTTTGTTTTGCATATAAAATTTTTCAAAAATTGTGTATTGGGAATGATATGATGTAACAAAACTATAATTGTAATTGGAACATTGATATTCATTTTTCTTTATTTCTTTATTATGTTATAAGAAGCATAAGATTAAAATAATTGTCTGATAGTGGGTATTTATAATTGTTTACCACACAATAATGATAAATCTATTTCATATTATTGATAAGTGGTGTTCATTCTATTTTTGAAAAAAAAATTACACTCATGCATTAATTTAATTGTTATTATCTACAATTTTTTTTATATTTAATTTTACATAAATTATATACTACTTCTATAAACCTAGATATTGTGAAATATCAAGTGAAATATTCAAACAATTTACTTGACCAATACATTCTCTCTAAGTGGAATATTTCAATGCCCTATCCTGGGATCCACTGAACCGATTCCCTGATCCAGTGCACCACAAGACCTCAGGTAATCCTTTACTCCCTATGATTAAGAGGCTACTAACTAGCAACAAGGGCCTATAGGTGGTATAATGGGGAGACTATATTCTCAGTTCAAATTCCAACACAATAAAAATAAAGGGAATAACATGAAAATTATATCCAAAATAAATAAATAGATACTAAAACTATAAAGTCATAATCCATGTGATAACATAATGATGATCTATAAAAAAACAAGTAGGGCAGTACATAACAACCAACAAAAAATAAAAGGAAAAATACCCAAAGATAACATCACCCTCAGATGTCCTAAGCTCTAACCCAGCTCCCAGCTCCTAATCTCCAACCTATCCAAACAATCCTGCATCACATAGGGCCTTGCCTTAAACCTCTAACATATTTCCAAGGATCATAATCTCTAGTAACCAGGGGACATGGTGGCCTGAGTAGGGTGTGAGTATAACTCAATAGGCCACCACCAACAATGTTTAAGGAAAATCCAATCAATGATCATAAAACATAAAAGTGTGTAATAAATAAATAAATAATCTAATGACAAAACTAGAACCCCATTGAACCTTGGGTCTCATGGGGATAACCCAGGTCGACACTACCTACTTTTTCCATCACCAATATCTCTAATATCGATGGAATCGTCAATTCATAATATGGTTCCAAGGCACACCACCAAGGAAACCATGATCAATAGGTCTAAGAGGAATCAGTGGAGCTTAAATAGGCATTTTGTCCCTGTAATATATAAGATAAATCATTTATTCAGTCTATACTCAATGGATATCCTTAGACATCCAGTGGCATGGATCAACTGGAATACTACATCACATCTAATCCATTTCATACTAATAATAATCAATCTGGATCTAGAGATCTCATCACATGGCATTGAATAAGGGACGCCCTTAAGAATCCATGGCATTAATTAATGGATTTTTTTCAAATGCATGCATTACCTGAATCCAATTGGGAGTCACCCCTTGACGTTCAAAATAATTAATCTAAGAAAAATCCACCAGTTTTCACAAGGCATTCCATAGTGGGGGACTTCATTGAATCCAAGGAGGTCTTTACTCCTAAGGCTTATCTATGGAATTCCACACCAATACATGTCATATGAAATCCATGGATATCTCCAAGGAATTATAATTATCCCATACAATTATTATAATATCAAAAACCATTACTTCCATTTTAAACATAAACAATTTAATATTTCAAGCCAAAATCCACACTTCAGTTCATTTTACATTTGAAAAAAATTTAACACTCCAAGAAAAATTCATGATTTTATTTCAATTCATAATTCCAATTAAAATTATCATGGAAAAGACATATACTAGTTCTTAAGTATCATCCTAGGAAACCCACACCCCAAAATAAAATCATCACATTTCCAAAGGCATCCTTAAACCACCCAATGTAGTTACCCAAACCTAAGGCACAAAGTAAACTCGCTACTTTAATGGTTCCAATAATAACCTACCCAAGACAACATGGTTTTCTAAGTCTGAAGGGGAGTTATAATCCATAATGAGATAACTAAAAATTCAATTGAATTATTAGTTCAAGTGATCGATGAGCCAGTGTGATAACAAAACTCAAAATGAAATATGATGACATGACTTTAAGGGAAGGTGTTTAGACCACCTACCTTAACCTTAAAGAGACCCACTCATCCGATATTAGCCTTCAATTCAAACAAAAATGGGAGAAATTAAAGAACCAGGATAATTCCCTAAAAATAGGGCATAACCCACATAAATGACATGCAAGATTTATCCAGTAATAGAAAACAAGAATGGAGGCTAGGGGGTGTTAGACTCACTGAGGTCTTTCCAATGCATTAGAAAGCACATGAAATGGCCAATATTCAGAGGAGAACCACCGTGGAATATGAGAGGAGGGAGGGGTGAACAATGGAGGGAATTCTAGTGAAGATATGGTTAAAAATTGGGTAAATAAGATTTAAGGTTTGGAAGGAAAAAATGGTATTTTTTCACATTTTAAATAGGTTCATGGTTTGGTCACACAGTTGATAAACTATGCACCTACTGTGTTTTCCTCACTATCCAAGACCAACCACCTCACATGGTTACAGCTCATGGTTTTAAAAACCATGTGCCAATTGTGCAGAATGATGATGTGTACATTTCATGAATATATTTTTGTGGTATTTTAATAAACTAATCTCAGTAACTTAATTGATATTATTACTAATATTTGTATTTTGTAATTGGTTCTATGATTTTTATAAGGATACATCAAAATTTTGAAAAAGTAAACAAAAAAGGTATGATTTAAGTTAGATAAAGACACTTCACACCATTACACTTCATATCTCAACATGATACCAGAAGTTTGAAGATGGTTTGAACCTCTAATAGAATTTTAGAAATTAGAAGAGTGATATTCATGTTGTAAATTCCAATTTACATTCTAATATTTCTGATACAAAAAATATTTATAGAAAATAATATATATGATAAATTTCATTAACAAATCAAATTCATCGAAAGAGAAAACTCACAGAATCAGAGTTGCACCATTTATGATGTGAATTGCCTATTCATGTTGTAAACTGATAGTCAACACAAAAATTAAAGATCTCATATTATAATTCTCTTTGGGGAATTTCAATGCATGGTCCATGGACTTCCATATGTAACCCAAGACAATTTTTGATGCATGTTTCACAACTTAAATCTGACCTAATCACCCCTAAAGATCTATAAGTAGAGGCTCAAGTTTATGCTATCGGGGATTAGATCTGGAGAACAAATCTTGGGGAGAAATGTTGTGTTGTTGTAGAGTCTTCTACCATTATTATCTCTATTTTCTTTCATGTTTTAATTCTATTTTCTCCTTCCTTATTATTCCCTCATTACTATAATAAGGCGTAATACAACCTTGTTCTAGGGTAATGTATAAAGATGGGGAATATTCTTTTAGATTGTATTTTATTATTTTCTTATTCATGTTGCATTGATACAGCTTCTAATTATAATTTCCAATCTCTTAATCTTTCTTAAATTCATGACCACGGATTTTTTAATTGAAAATGTTCATATTTAAATTGTGCAACTGATTTCACCAAAATATTTCATGAACATTGAATGGTCTAGGGTAATTTGGTTTAAATATGGTATCTAGATAAACTTAGTGCATTAAAACCCTAAATTACCAAACTAAGGAAAATGGGGTATTTTTATACTTAGGAGGGGACACCATGACCATTGAATCATCCTCATCCTAACTCTGACACTAACCATAAATTATTCAAATTAATTTTAAATATAGTTTCACCTAAACCCTAAAATATACAAAACCATAGAATTCATTTCAAACCTAATTTTAAAAACCCAAAACTGATTAGATTTATTTATTCTCACTTTCTTAATAAAAATAAAATGTTTATTGTTTCATCTTTCTCAAAATTAAATAAAATCATTTTTTTATTTTAAAAAATATAAAAATAACTAATTTCACTATCTCATGGGTCTGAACTCAGGCTTATGGTTAACTAAATTTTAATTAGTTTTTTATACTTGTTTGAGTTTTATAATTTTTTTAATTTTCTCAACTCTTTAGGGAATTGATGATGCCCCATTGGTGATCAAATGCCTCTATAATTCTCTACATACATTTTCCTTGTCTCCTAGGACCCTTTGCATGGTCTAACAAACCATGCACCTAAGAAATTTAGGATTCATGGTTTGGGGGAACATTTATCACTAACCATACACCCTTTTATGAAACTCCAAAAACATGAAATTTGAGTCCTAAACCCTTGGGGAACTCTCAAAACCCTTAAACCCCCTACATCAATTCCTTCTAAGTCCAAAATAGATATTTTGAGGGGTTCTATCCCTCAGAATTCAAATTTGAATATATGTAAAAAAAATATAACTCCTCTATGAAATGAAAACTCAAGCTTCCCTCAAAAACCAAACACTCATATGGATATGGGGTTTTACAATCTCTCTATCATACGCCATCTCATCCTCGAGATATACTCTTGAGAAACACCAAGCCTCAAACCATGAAAAAATTATGAACACTCCACCGATTTTGGTCATACCAAAACCAAATCAACAAACTTAACTACCTGAAATGACATCATCTTGTACACCACTACTAGTGACACCCTAAAACTCTTAACTCACCAACATCACACCCCACAGGTTGATGTTACTAGTATACACCTGGCCACATTCACCCAAGACTGTATCCCAAAAATGAAGTCCCCCTTATGATACCATCTAAATCATGAGGTTTCACCTTAGCACTAACATCAGCATGTCACCTAAAAACACCAATGCCTCATAGTCCTGATAAAAAAAATATCACCTCCTAATACCTACATTTGGTCTGAACACCTGACCATTATCCAGTAATCAATGGTCACTAAACTTGAACAAACCGCTTCCAACCAAAATAGAACAATCAACATGATAACTTTCTAGATTCATTAACACATCATTCTCGATGTTCACTGAAACAACTTGAAATGAGAACCACATACTCATCCAGTCCATGGTGTGCTCCCCACTACAGATCATCCTTAATATCAGTCAACGAGCACAAACCCTACCAGAATCCATTATCATCTAGCACTAGAAGTCCTAATAATATTTCACACCACTTGATAAGTCACAAAAACCAAACTACACTTTGATTTATACCAACATAGTGATACCCCCATGCAACATCTTTTCGATAAAATACAACCGCCCTTGGACACTCAATCTAGATAGTTCTACCCAAATCTCCAACACACAACACCCAAATATCAGTTTGGGAACTGGTCAAAAGTTGGATCAACTCATCATTCCTAATCCTAAACAAAATTGATGAGCTCCACACTTCCCATCCATAGGTTCCAACCATGATGGTTCTTGGCCCTTCATGTCTATTCATAAGTAAAAGAAACACCTAGAATTCATTGGTTGACTATTGAATGCTTAGTTTCACCTGTCGACACATCACCCAAGCACTCGATAATGATAACCCTTATCACCAAAAGCATTCCATGACCATTAAAAATAAACTTAATAAAGTCAAATTTGACCTATAGTAAAAATTGTATAGTTGAACCACTAAAAAAATGAACTCATCATCTTGATCTACCTAGAAAATCAACGTTCCAACGATCTAATTCATGTCTCAACCATCTATCGAACATTTTTAGTTGATGTAACCACTAAAATACACTTGATATAACACTTGAATTCATTACTAGCATCCCCCCAAGGATCTACATAATCTAGATCCACCATCCCAATGACTAGTCTCACCACATAGATGACACCCCTACATGAGGGTCGAACCTTTCACAACCAACTTGACACTCATAACCAATTAGTGTTCTTATCATCGCCAAAGGAACAAAAATTATGACCTACAAAAATAATGTCTCATTATTCACTGAACACAATGGTTGTACATGGTCATCCTACTTAAACCCAAGCATCAGACATGATCCAATAGTCACTACCTGTCTTTGGATGACATGAATATCATCTACAACATCCACTGTGACCTTATTTAGGATGAGGGTTTCACCCCCAAAATAGCTTTTGGTACACTCCCCACCACATTGATTTACTTGATATTCCCTCAAAAGAAACTTGATAAGACCCAACATACTCATTCCAATTCAATAAAACCATGCTCATCCACATCAAAACTTCTGGAATCCATACCTGAATGCATCAGCAAAACCTCGGTCACCTCATACCAAGAAGAACTTCCAACCGAAACCAATATGGTTCCATGACTCTCCACCAATTAGTTGTGAACCCATGAACATCACTATACTATTATCATTTCATCACTTGAGCTCTTCCTAGACCTGAAAAAATTACCACAAACCAATACATGACCCATTTTACCATTCCAAACAAAACCAATAGAACTCACACATAGGCAATGTGCACCACTTATACCGCAAGGAAAAAAAAATATATGCTCTCTCCCAAGACATTAGGAAACCTCACCTAAATGTTTCTATGCCCCCCATATGGGTGCTCACCATATCAATTTCACTAAAACCTCGGGGGTCACACCTTTCCCCACAACCACTTTTAACCCACAACTCATAACCCATTTAGTCATATAACACTGAGAACAACTCACACATTGATCCAATCATCTGACCAAGATGAAAATCTCCCCAAATACAACCCATCACTCAATTGTATTTATAGCACAAAGCATCCAACCTCCCACACTATATACCTTGACACATCAAAAATCCACAGGGCCATGCATCATACTGATCTTCCATCACATATAGCCTAGAAACCATGACTGTTATCACTCAAGGTGTCCTAAACCCCAAAGATAAGGAAACCCACAAGTCCTTTCCAAACCCTTCAAGGCACTCATAAGGCCTCTCCATGCCTGAACCACGTGCCTCCAAACACTTCGCATGCTTCAATTCCAAACCAGAGCGCTTCACCATGCCTCACTAACCTTAGAACCTCCCATATAGGATCATCACTAACCACACCATCGAAACTCCACCATAAGGTAATAGGCTAGGCATATGAATGATCCTACCTTCGAAAAATGACCTTTAAAGTTAAGTTCACTAAAACACCAAGTTCTCTTCCTCTCAAAACCTAAGGAATGAAAATGCCAAAACCAACCACTTGATAGAACCTCCCATTCATCGATTCAAAAAGTTGAAGCTTCTTTCAAAGCTTTGTGCATCCAAACAAAGGAATGAATTTGTTAACCCCTAATATAAATGCTAAGTTTCACCTCACAAATAACAAGGGTCACACCTAAGGGTCACTTGGTCCTTAACCCTAGCCTGAACATAAGAAACACCAAAACAAATCCCTAATGAAATAACTCTAACACATATTAAGATCACATTTTAGCTAACGGGCCAAAACTAACTATTGGTCTCAGGGGTTTCCCATAAAGAAACACAAACACCATAAAAGTTTCACAACCCGAGATCACTCTTTATCCTATCATTCCCATAAAAAAGGTCAACACCCATTACACAAGGTCACGACACAGGATCTCCATGAGCCCCATCTATTACCCAAATCTATAATCCACCATTCTGGAATACTCATATTTTCTCATAATTTATAGGACTACAATTTTATGTTCTAAGGATTTGTTAGATAGTATTACATTAAAAATATATGAGGGAAAACACATAATATTTTTATTATTAACATTTTATTTAAATTGAACCAACATTTACTTCCATTTGGGTCATATATCACACATACATTTAGGTCATTATAAAAATTCTATGTTACATTAAACTTTCTAAAATTCATGTCCAATGTGACATTATATGAAAGTTTAATCACAATGTATAGGGAAAACACTTTTTATGTTTTGATTGGTACCCTATTTAACTAACACCTTATAAAATCAAAAAAAAAAGAATCCACATATCATTTTTTCTAAGGATCCCTATTTTAAACATTTATAGTTTATAAAAATTATATTTTTGAACCATTCATCATTTATTTAAATGTAAAAAACCTAGTTTAGTTATATAGGATTTCATTCAAAAATTATAAAGGAAAACACTTTATAAATTGCATAATTTCACCCTATTAAACCAAATACAATACTTTAATAAACAATTTATATCTTCATAAGATGTACAAGGGTTAACTAAAGGATTTTTCCAAGTAGAATTATACCAGACACTTGTATATGAGAAAGACTATATAGATAAATGAAAACACTTTAAATGAAAAATACCTCTCGATAATTTAATTCCATAGGCATACAAGAATTACTAACATATATAATCCACACAAAATAAAATACCAATATATAAAAATACCAGGAAACTATCAATCATAGGCAGTATACGATTGAAATATAAATCAAATTTTCTTAGCATTATGCATTAACATACACACAAACTATTTACATACTAATCTAAGAGTAAAACCTTATCAATCAATAACATAACACCCAAGTGTGACACTCGAGGTGGGAATCCATCAACTATAAAAATGAAAAAGAAAGAAAAACAATTCCCTTGGATTTCCACCCCATGTGTACGGATAAAACACCCAGGCATGAGCTAATTTTCAAGATTTGACAACATCCTAGTCTCCTATATAACATCCATAAACTATAAGAAAAAATAAAATAGCTCTGATACAATTTTGTAACCACCTGACCGCGTTGTCGTGACATGTCAAATTGATTATGTTTTTAAGGTTTATTTATAGTATAGGGTATACCCTAAGTCATCTCTCAAGGAGCGTTGGTAGGTTTAGAGTGTGTATTTTTAATAAAAATGACTAAGAGAGGGGGTGGTTTTGAAAAGAGTTTAAAACAATGGCTTAGTTGAAATAGCTTAAAAGTTGAGTGACCAAGTGGATTTTGAAAAATATGAGATAAAAGGGTCGATGTGATTTCACTACATACATATCAAGTTCATTGTTCATAGAGATTCATCTTGGGTTTAGAGTAATTCTCTGGTTGGAGTTAATTGGAATCCCGATTAATTCCTAAGCTTTTATTTCAATGCTTTAAGGACCAAACCTTGACGTAACAATCGTATTGTCAAGGTCCAGTACTTATACATGGAATAAGAGCTTCCAAATCATATTGAAATCTCAATAAGGTGGGTAGGAAAAGGATTCTTGTGATGTCCAATCGGAACAACACAAGTCACGCACTCAAAACTTCACACCGATCGGTTAGAAATTAAGAGCATAACACTCACATGCATCAAATCAATCATTCAAATCTGAAATAAAATAAGATACATGGAATGAAGTGTTTAAACACCCAAATTAATCCAAACCAGTAGCTAGTGTATGCATCGGAACTCCCTTGACATGTGTGTAGCTCCCTCACAATGAACACCCAACTTTTAGCTCGACATCGGGAGGAGGAGGAAGCTCGGGTGGAACTCCTTATTCATCCTTGATTCCCCTATGAGGATAGGGTCCTCCAGAACCTACAAGGTGATTAGGAGACTCATCTAGGAATCCAAATTTTCATCACTTCACTCCTTGGCCGAACTTGCAAATGGGGATCCCGAGGTGCCATTTTATAGGAAAATTGGAACGTGGTTTTAGGCACACAGATTTTATCAATCCACTTGTACCACACATTTCGTTTTTCAGAAAGCCTTATATCGCTTTTAAGAAAATAGAAAATTTGTAGCCCTACTTCTTGAATGTCTCCACCGAAATTTTGGCACTGTTTGGACAACTACAGATCAAAATATTGATAAAATACAGAACACCGCATTTGACTTGGTCTAAATTCGGTGTCTTGGACAGATCAGTTCGAATGGGCCCCATAGAAGCCGAATCAGGATTGGGTTCCTTAATATCAAATGTATCCTATTAAATTTTGGATAGGCCCAAAAATTTCATCCCATTTGGATTCACTTATTTCGTGTACTATGAAAAACAGTGGACAGATGTCCATGGATCCATGCAATTTTGGCCCATTTTTCTTCCACATCATCAAGGGCCCTCCAAATCACCTCCACCTACATTGAAATAATAATAAAAAGTAACATTTCCCATTATAATGTTGATGAAAATTAATTTAATGATTCAAACATAAAGTGAAATTTATTATTATATTTGGAATATTCATTACAAAACTAGTTTAAAACAGCGGTGTAAGGGTGGAATAAAACAGTGAATCGTGGTACGATCACACCCTGACCTAAGAGACTATGAACAAGTTCCTTGAGTCGGTGTGCCACAAAACCTAAAGTGTACCTACCCATATTTTAGAGGTTTTAGACTAGTGGATAGGGTCTATAAGTGGTATAATTTAAAGACTATACCCTCTTATCAGATTCCAAAATGGAATAAATAAAAGTAATAACATACACATCACATCTGGAATAAAGAAATAGGTACTAAAACCATCAAGTCACAATCCATGAAATAACATGATGTTGATCTAAAAAAATAGATATAGAAATACATAATGAACAACAAAAAATAAAAGGCAAAATACCTAAGTATAAAATCACCCCTGGAAGTCCTTATCTCTATCCTAGCTCTCGGATCCCAAACTTCAACCTAGCCAAACAATCAAGCATCACATCGGGCCTTTCCTTAAACCTATAACCTATGACCAAGGATCATTTTCTCAAGTACCCAAGTGTCATGGAAACCTAATAAGGGTGTGAGTATGATTTAGTAGGCCAACATCAATTATTTCTAATGAAAATTCATTCTATGAGTGTAATGATTAGTAGTGTACAAAAAATAAATAAATAAGATGGTGAATAAATAAGATAAAAACATAACTGGAACCCCGTAAAATCTCAGGACTCAAGGAGACAACCCAGGTTGACACCACCTTCTTCAATCATCACTGGTATCGCTAATCTTAATGGAATAATCTAGTCATAATCCACTTCTAAGGTGCACTACCAAGGAAACCATTATCATGTGGATTAAGAGGAATCTGAGAGGCTTAAATAGGCATTTCATCCTAGAAATATCCAATATAAATCATTTACCTAGTCTGGACTCAAGGGACCACCCTTGACATACAGTATCATAACTTGATTGGAATCTTGACTCACACATGAGTCATTCTGTACCACTAATAATCAAGATAAATCTAGGGATATCATATCATGGTATTCAATAAGGGATACTCTTAAGAATCCATGGCATTAATCTATGGTATTCATCAAATGCTGACATTACCTAAATTCAATAGGGATCCACCCATAGAATTAATAGTAATGAATCTAAGTAGAATCCACTGGTTCACTCAAGGCATTCCATGGAATTTTATTTCATTGAATCTATTTAGTTCTTCACTCCTAACATTCATGTGAATCCTCTAGTGTAATATGAGTCTCATCCATGTCATTACACAGCAATACATGTCATATGAAATCCAAGGATCTCTCCAAGGAATTCCAGTTCTCCCATAAAAATTCTCATAATATCAAAAATCCCTTTCTTCCATTTTAAACATAAACAATTTAAAATTTCAAGACAAAAACCAAACTTTAATTTATTTCACATTTTAAAAAAATAACACTCTAATACAAATTCACCATTTCACTTCAATTCACAATTATAATTAAAAATCCCATCTCCAAGACATATATCAATTCCTAAGGATTTTTCTAGGAAACCCACACCCCAAAATAAATTCACCACATTACCAATGGAAGTCCTAAACCACCCAATTTAGTTACCTAAACATAAGTCACAAAGTAACTCTTCAAATTTAATGGTTCTAATGAAAACCTAGCCAAGATAAATGGTTTTCTAAGTTTAAATTGGATTTCTAATGCATATAGGGGAAACTAAAAATTCAATTCAATTATTAGGTCATGTGAACAGTAAGATGGCATGACAACACAGATCAAAAATCAATATGGTGACATGACTTTAAGGTAAGGCATTTAAACCACCTACCTTGACCTTGGAGAGAACCACCTATTTGATACCAACCATTGATTCAAACAAAAATTGTAGAAATAAAAGAACCATACTAATACCTTGAGAGTAGGTAATAACCCACATAAACAACATGATAGATTTAAATGGTAATAGAAAACAAGGACTAAGGCTAAATGAGTTTGAGACTCACTGAGGTATTTCCAAATCATCTGAAGATAAATAAAACAACCAATATTTTAATTAGAACTACCATATTAAAGGAGTGAAGCAGTGGTTCATGATAGAGGGAGTTATGGACAACAAATTTCTAGAAATTAGGTAAATACGGGTTAAGGGTCATAGGAAAAAAATGATAATTTTTTATTTTTTTAAAGAGGCGCATGGTTTAGTCGCACAGTTGAGAAACCATTCACCAATTGTGTTTTCCTCACTATCCAAGACCAACCACCTCACACGGTTATGACGTGTGGTTTTACAAACCTTGAACAAACCATGAAAAATTCATCTGAAACTATCCTTATACATTTACATGGTCTATTGTCACCCTTTTCATGGTTTAAAAAATTGTGTTCCTAATAAATTTAGACTGCACAGTTGGGGTGCACGGTTATCATTAATCGTATGATAATCATGTGATCCATGTTGCAACACTAAAAATATTAACTTCAAGCCTTAAACCCCCGATACACTCCCAAAATCCCCAAACCACTTATATCACTTCCTCCCAAGACCAAAATATCTCTTTTGAGGGGTTCTATCCCTCATAATTTGAATCTTAATCTCAGTATAAAAATTAACCCCTCCATGAAACAAAAACTCAAGCTTCCCTTAAAAAACTGAACACCCATATGGGTATGGGTTTTTAAAAGTACCAAAGTTACTTCCATATAATCTATGCTATATTTTTTAATCAAACTATGTATCATATTTTTTATGTATAAAATAAACCATACAAGATTACAAAAATTAATTTTAAACTAGACTTCAGTTCCACTTAATTAATTATAGTCTAATAAGTTGATATTTAAAATATGGTTTAGGTTTTCTTTATATATTATTATGGTATTATCCACTTGTAATATATTGATCCCTTGTAAAACAAGTTCTAATCATTTCTGAATAATCATCAATGAAAGCATCAAAACTGATTTATGAATATATGTTTGTGCAAAAAAATTTATAAAAAATATATTATATATAACTACATGAAATGTTTTCATATAAATTTTATGAAAATTAACTCAACTATATATCCCTTATATTATTCAATGAAAATAGTATTATATATAACTAAATGTTTTCTCATGATTTCTACTTTAGGCCACTTGATAAAAAGATAAATTTAAACATTATATTGCATTTACCATATATCATCCATTTCTTTATTTCATCTATCCAAACTTAACTATACATGGATGTTAGATATCATAGATATCGCATGTATTAATATATATTTATCTCAAATTTATAACATATATATGTACTATTTATGATTATTATTTTTCATAGATATTAAATTTATGTGTTCATACATTCAACTCAAAATCCATGTATTCAGAAACATATATTCATATATGTATTTTATTTAAGATTTTTACCTTTTGAAGAGGTATGTTTTTGTTTAATATAATGTATCTTGGGAGTAGGGAAGGTATCAGGAGTATCTTTGGGGTTTTGGACATGAAAAATAAGTAATAAGGGTCATGCAATACATGGATCATGGTTGGTGTATGGTTAGTACTAACGATTCTCCATGACCTTACACCCTATACAAGGGGGATACAAGGTTTGTAAACTATGTATAGGGGACCTAGAAATCGTGTGAGGTTGGAAAGATCCATTCACACAACTTCTGTATTTTTTTTCAAATTGTGTGGGTGCCCTAACAAACTATGTGACACATGATCTCCATGGACATAGGAGACCGCACAGTTAGTGCACGGCTTTCCAAACTATGCAGCCCTTTAAAATTTTATATTTGATGGTTTTTCCTAACCAATATATTTTTGATACTTTTTCATCGAAGTCACACATCATCACAATAGTGTGTGTTTATTAACCCATGTTCCCACTTTCTAAAGGTGGGTGGCCTCTACCACCTTGGATGGTGATGTGGGATCCTTGAACAAAATAGGATGATGGGATTTCAATTCCTCCTTTCATGGATTCCTCTTTAGAGCTCATTTCCTATTCTGGGTCTCCCTCATAGATTTGAGTCATGTTCATGAAACTCATTCTTGATTCTATCTCTATGTGGACGTTGGTTTATTATGATTCTTCTATCTCAATATGGAAAAAACCTTTCATTAGAGTAGATGTTAATGTTGGGAATTTATGGGTATTATTGGATTTTGGGTTCATTAGGCACCTGTAGTTATTCCTCTCACTGGGGGCATCTTATATGAGTCATCTTAGGCATAAACCCAAGGAATCTCATATCGATTTCAAGGTAATTGACTCCATGTATGGTCTTCTCCTTTTAAAGTCATATACATCTCATATGAGGCATCTTAGGCAAGGAACCTAAGGTATCTTGTGTCGGCCATGAGGTAGTTGACTCTCTGGGAGTATGTCTTCCAAGGAATTTTACCTCATACATCCCACATTAACTACATGGGGTAGGTATTCTAGATCAGATCATAAGTTTAATGAATTGCAGAGATGGATTGGGGAATGATTTTAACATCTTATGGAGATGGGCATAGGGTTAATGTCTTTTGGGGACATAATGGATGGATCAGAATACATCATGGAGATGAATATGGAGTTGTGGATCCGAATTCCCTATGGAGGAAGATCTAGGATATGTATCACTATGAGGGAAGATTTCACACTTGAAAGGTTATATTATAATTCCCCTTAAGGCAGATCTAGGATGGATGGATTGGAATATCCCTTGAGACAGATTCAGGAGGTCTGTCCCTAGGAAGGAAAATGTCACACCTAGGTGAATGGATTAGAAAACCCTTGAGACATATCAAAAATGGTTGATCAAAATGCCACTTGAGGTATATCAAGGAGGTGTGTCCCTAGGATGGTAGATGTCACAACTAGACAAATAGATCAGAACACCCCTTGAGATGGATATAGAATGGTTGATCAGAATTCCCCTTGAGGCGAATCAGGGAGGTGTATCCCTAGGAGAGAAGATGTCACACCTAATTGAATGGATCAGAACACCCCCTGAGATGGATCTAAAAGGTGTTTCCCTAGGAGGGACCACCTATGTTTACCATTTTTTAGGATTGAACCTCTGAGAGGTGTCATACATACCCTGTTTAGAATAAAGGGATCAAACCCATGTAGTTCGATTCCACAATTTAAGTTTGTGTGATAGGACTGGTCTATGAAGTTTAATTTTATGTGGTAAGAAAGCTCATGTCATGAAAATAGTATCAATTAGGGATGGTGTGGGGATTATTCATGGAAGCTTCCCTTTGTGAGAGGATTTCTCTTGGTTGGAATGGTGTGAGGCTTACGCATTGAGCGTCCTGAGGTACTTCTAGGAGTAGTGATTATGTGAATGGGGATTATGCATGAAAGTTTCCCATGCGCTACTAGGAGTAATGAGGATATGGTTATGGATTACATGTGAAAGTGTCCCATGCACTGCTAAAAGAAAAAAAGGATTTGTTTAGGGATTATGCATGGAAATAGCCCATGTGGTGCTAGGAATAAAAAGGATGTGAAAGTGTTATATTCATGATTCTTTATGTCAGGTCATGAGGGCATCCCATGTCTATGTCATGGGGTAATACTATAGTTTAACATCATGTGGAAGGATTTAGTATGTGGGGATTATGCATGGAAGATTCCCATTCATGCTTTCTCATGTCAGTTCATGAGGGCATCTCGACTTGCTGATGGGTTGAGGGATATTATTAGGGCTTACACTTGAAAAGGAGTCCCATGGTTGTTTTTTGGTGGTCGTCTCATGATTATTACATGGGGAATCTTATGCTTGGTGCATAAGGAATCTCATGTTTTTCATAGGAGCCATCCTATGTTTTTCATATAGGGTATGCTATATATTAAAGTCATGTAGTGGGGACTATGGAATTTCTTCTCATAGACATGGAATGAGGCATCTTATTCTTGACACTTAATGCATCCTATTCATGAGTGATAGGGTATTCTACAGTTTAAAGTCATTTAGTAAGAAATATAAAATGTATTCTCATGATCAGGGCATGAGGCATATTATGCTTGACACATAAGGCATCCTATTCATGAGTGATAGGGTATGATACAGTTTAAAGTCATGTAGTGAGGACTATGGTATGTCTTCTCATGATCATGGTATGAGGCATATTATGATTGACACATAAGGTGTACTATTCATGAGTGATAGGGTATGTTATATTTTAAATTCATGTAGTAAGTACTATGGAATATATTATCATGATCATGGAATGAGTCATCTTATGATTTACTCATAAGGTATCATATTCATGAGTGATAGGGTATCCTATGTTTAAATTAATATAGTGAGAACTATGAATGTATGATGCCTATAAATGGCTAGCATGGATCTTATGAAAGAGCATCCCTTCTAGTTTTATCTTTCATTGGAGTCAGTAGATAGGGTTTCATAAGTTTCTTGAGGAACAGTTTGAATAAAGGTACTCAAGTAATCTAAGAGGATAATCTCAACTCATGACATGGGAAAGGTACCAATAGAAGTAGGTCAACCCAAGGTATTTCAGGGAGTGTTGATAATTATCTCAATTTATGGAATTTTATAGGTTGGATGTTGGGGCCATATAAGGTGAAACTCAAAATGCCCTTGACCCAACACAAAATTTTCATGGTGACACTCTCCATTTTTCATGGGGTCAGTGATGATAGCAAAGGGATTGGGTTGGAGGCCTAGAACCACATCCCAGCATGGATCCTAAGTAGGGGTCTGAGGGCATAGCCCCATGGTATAAACCAACAGGCATGAAGGTAGGAGCTTCGTGAAGGATGGGAGTCTCTTAAAGGATAAGGCTTCATAGATATTAGGGTCTCATGAAGGATGGGGATTCATGGAGCTCGAGGTCTTGTGAAGGTTAGGGATTCACAAAGTTCAGGGTCTCACAATGGTTGGGGCTCTATAGAGCTCAAGTTCTTGTGAAGTTTTGGGACTTGTGAAACAGGGTGACCCTGTCTCATAATGAAGTCTTGATTACTATGGGAAGTGATTCAAGAAGGATAAATGATTCACAAATCCTCAAGTTTCTCAAAGGTCATTCTTCTTCCAAGAAGGGAATGGTCCTTCGTGTAAGGCATCTACAGATTGGTCGGAGGATCTCAAGAACACAAGAGAGGAGGTTTCGCGATGCCTCAGTACTTCAAGGAGGAGTGTCTCATGAAGTTTAAGAGATTAGATAATTGAGAGCATGATGTCGCAACCTGGTGAAATCTCCTCTTCATAATGAAGGCATGAGGGGGTATTTATAGGGTTTTGGTTTCACAAAGAACAGAGGCCTTCACAAAGCTATATGTTCCTCACGAATGGATGAGGCTTTTTGAATATGAATGATGTTGTGTAAAGGTTTAACATCAAGCCTTCAAGTGTTCATGAGTGGATATCCATGAACCAGACCTATGTGAATGGACCTCCATGAACAAACCTTCATGAACAAGACCACTACGAACGAACCTCCGCAAACATGACCTCTATGAATCGTTTTGGAAGCCTAACTTCAAATGGCCATAACTTCTTATCCATAACATAGTTTGGGCTTTAAAACTAGTCAAATTGAATCCTAGGAAATGAGCTATGCACTTGGATCAATATTCTCAACACTTTGTGCATTTTTGGATGTGTTTTTTAGTGAAAACACAATATTTATATGATCTAACCTGATTTTCACCCTCATTTCTTCCCCAGCAGCCTAAGGTATAGATCAAAATCTCACTCCTCTTCCAAGGATCATCCTCCTTTGATTCTAGGGAATTATAGGTTTCTTTTAGTTCCATTTAAATCCCTGGGTAAGTCTCTAACTCTATATCCTTCTATTTTTCTGAAAGAATCATGGTTGGTTGTTTTCTCTTATTTCCAAAATTATAAACCCTATTTACAAGTAATTATTATATTTGTTGTTAGTGGATGTTTTATCTCAAATAAAGGGATGATGTTAGGTGTGTGTTTGCCTATGTGCTTGATTTTTGTGGTTTAAGTACTTTCACCTATAGTCTTGATGTTGTTTTACGTGCATATGTTGTTTTCTAATGTGCTAACATGGTACGAAATTGTTTCTTAGAAATGAATGATAAATTGGGTTTTATAATGTTATGTGATACCTTTCATGAATCAAGTTGGGTCTATTGGATATTATAATTCTAGGATTAATGGACACTCGAGGGGTGTACCAATTTCATGAAAATGATAAATGTTGAATGTGAAAGGGTAAATAGAGGGTTTATGGGATGAAACCAATTATTTTTTTCATGGTATGATAATGGGGCCTAAGGGTTTGTTTGGATTGACTTGAATTTAAATTTGATATGTAATGAGAAATGGAAGTGTGGGAAAATTATGAAAACTTATTTTGTGTGAATTGTTAAATTATTTTAATGAATGAATCATTTTTTTTAAATGTGATGAAATTTTGAAATGGTCTAGTTTTTTTATATTGGTTAAATAGGGTTAAAAATGGTATACCATGTGATTAATGAATATTTTAAAATAATATAAATCCTTGTTTCCAACATGTGTTAAAAAGGTTAAGTATGTTGAACCCTAGAAATAGTTTTTGATAAATGTTTAAGATGTGGGACATAATGATCCTGACCCATGGGTAATAATGTTGGACATGGAATTCCTTATCATTGATTTTGGATGGTCAAATAGGAAATTCGGTATCCATGGATTATAGTGATGAGTATGATGTCTCATACTCTTGATTTGGGTGTTGACATGATGATTCAGTCACAAATGGATTGACATGATGTGGGTACTTGGATTGGAACCCTTTTTTTCTAATAATTAAAATAATGAGTGAACCCCCTTTTTATGTAAAGTGTTTACCCCTAGAGTTATTGGCCAAGAATTATGAAGTATAATACCAAAAATCATAAATAATAATTGATTAATTTAAAACATGTTTCCTTTCATGTATTATTATTATTATTCTATCACACTTTTTCATGTGCTTTTGTTCTGACTAGATATTTCTTTAGACGCCATTGGTGGTGGATTACTGAGTTGTACTCACACCCTACTCGAGCTGTCGATGGTACTTGAGAAGACTTCATGGTTATATGTTTGGATAATGGAAAGGGCCCTATGATATATGATTCACTTAGGATGGAGCATTGATGAGGTGAACAACATACTTTCAGGACTTATTGTGAGGGTCATCTTCAGTGTCTTATTTTGGTTTGCATTTGGAACCTTAGACTATCATGATAATAAATGTTTACTGTATTGTTTTATTGGTACTTACCTAGTTCGGGAATGTGGTATGTGATGCATGGTTATTGTTTATTATTACATGATATTGTCTATTATTATTTATAATATTGTCTTACTCTTGTAAATATGGTTTAGTATCTCCATGTTTTTTATTAGACCCTCATTGTTATTCAGCAGCCTCTGGAATACAAGGAGGCATACCTGAAGTCGTGTGGAGAATTATCTTGGAGCACTGGTTTAGTGGCACCCAGGTATGGGCATTACAAAGTGGTATCATAGGGGTTTGTTTTATATTTATTTACTATTTAAGAAAGGTAGATAGGAAACTAAGATATTTTTACCCTTATTAATGATCTCGTACATGGGAGTATCTGACCCATGTGTGTGGGATGGAACCCAAGTTCCTGGGGTGGGATTTTTTTTCTTGATGTTTTCCTATTATAGTTGGATATTATTTTACCTTGGATGGATCACATGTTGTGTGATGTTATTATTTCCTATGATTTTACTCATGGGTCAGCATGGTGTGAGATTTATGTATAGATGCATCATTTTAGGAACTCAAAGATTTATTTGAAATTCATCATGTTAGGAACATGTGGAAGACTGTGTATGGTTGGGTTGTGAGAAATAAAGTGATTTTCCATTTATTTTGTGGTTTTAAATAAATGATTCCTAATAAAGATGGTGCAATTTTTTTAAATTAGAATATGTTAATTTAAATGGTTAAAATTGTGCCTAATAAGGAAGTGTAACTGTTTTGAAAATTTAAAGATGTTAAAATGGTATCTAATGTAAAGTTTGAAATTTGGAAGTTTGGTTTACCCTGCTTTAGCCATGGTCCTAGATAAGGATGGTTGGGGATAATGATAGTAATGTGTTGTATATACTAGAATAGTATATTTGGAGTTTATTGTTATGTCTAGTTATGAACCCTACATTGTATAACTATGAAATAATTTGTTATGTGCATAGAAAAATGCATTTAACATTATAGAGAGATTCCACCATAATGATGTTTATCAGTAGGGTGATAAGAGAAAATTGTTGACAATGCACCTCCAGTAGTAGAAAAATAACCCCCATTGGTTTTGGGTAATAGGGGGAGATAATTTCAATGATAACATCACTGGTTTTATGTAGTTTATAGATAAATACCCAGGGTGGTCTACACCAAGTTTGTTTGATCTAATGAGAGAGTTCCAGCTGTAGTGTCATCTGATGTTTGTCAAAGAGGGTAGTCCTAAGGAATCTAAGTTATGTATTGAGTTTATCTGGTGAATTATATTTCACTTAGAGACTCATCTGGACATAAGGGTCAATTTGGTAGCTTATATATTATCAGGACAACCATAGTGCTAGGGGGATATTCAGGCATAGTATGAGAAGCTTGGTGGGATGATGTATAAGGACTCCTAAGAGAAGTTCCTATAATAGTTTTACCTAGAGAACATATGGAAAAAGATTCATTGGGTTCTTTCATTTGACTCAAGGGAATATTTTAGTGATGGATTATTCTAGCTACTTCACTGACCTATAAAATTTTGTTCTAACACTGATAGGGGATGAGGTTATGAGGGAGAAAAGTTTTTAGGATGGTCTCAGTGTGAGATTAAATTATAATTAAATATATTCTAGCTATAAAATTTTGTTGAGGTGGTAAATTAGGATCTCATTACTGAGGGTAACCTATATTATGACTTTAGTGGTGAGCAGAAATTTTCAGTTAGGTGGTCTAGTAGTACATCTTCCAATGGTAGGAAGTGTCGTTATGAGAACTTCTATCAAGGCGGTGGCAAATAATAAAACCAAAGGATTGGACCAAACTCTCAATGAAATATTCATGTGGTATTATATTAGTATGAAAAACCAGTTCACATGTGAGTTAAATGTATTTTTCCACCAGTAGAGTATTGATATTACATTAGGATGGGGAACCTACAAAGGTTCTACAGTAACCCTCAACAAATGGGTAGGGTTGGAGGATCTAGGATGATGTAGATCATTGGTATGGTATTTTTTATCCCATATCGGTCTAGAAGTTGGATTTATACTGGTCATACCAGTTAGGTTAGAGGATTAGGTACTCTAGGATAGGAGCATCTATATTAGTAGAGTATTGTAGTGCATGGGACTTGGGTAGGAGCACAGGGTAGAGGGACGAGTTAGTTGTATTCAATTCAGCCTACAGCTAGTGATAGCAAGTCTGGACCATCGACTGTCTGAGGTATGATTCTTTTAGATTCTATTATTTCTAGTGATTTATTTGATAATAGAGATGCACTCTCTTTTATATCTACCCGGTTTTTTGATAATTTGGGTTTGTTGGTGGAGTTCTTGTGTGGAGTTATGTCAATTGATATGCCCTTGGGGGTGAGATTAGAGGGTATCTATCTTTGTAACGGGTGTTCCCTAGAGGTTGGAGAGTATCATTTACTTTGGTATTTTTACATGCTTTAGATTTAAAGTTTTTACTTGATAATAGGTATGGAATGGTTGATTTTTCATCAAGATCACATTGACTTTTATCATCGAAGAGTAATGTTTACATCTCTTTAGGGTGACACTTATGTTCACCATGGGGAATGGGATATCTAGGAAAGCTATGTTGGTCCAGTTTCTCAAAAATTGGGTGACCGTATAGCCTAGGTTTCAAGTTTAATTATAGATGATGAGGGATTAAATCATGATTTATTCCCTCCTATAGTGGATCAGTATCAGTATGTGTTTTCTGGGGAGTTCTCAGGGATGCCACATGAGAGAGAGATTGAGTTCATAATTGATTTGATGTCAAGAGATAATCCAGATTCTATTCCAACCTATATAATGGTACCAACAGAACTTCAAGATCTTAAGGCTCACTTGGAGTTGTTGGAGGATAAAGGGTTCATCTATCTGATCACATTACCTTGAAGTTCTCCAGTTTTATTTTCCAAGAAGGCTGACGAAACATTACGGTTGTGCATCGATTATCGAAAGTTAAACATAATGGTGATTAAGAACTGATATCAAATCCTACGAATTGATTAGTTGTTTGAAAATTTTATGGGTTCCATGTATTCTCCAAGATTGATTTTATATTACGGTATCATCAATCGAGAGTGAGACCTTCTGATATACCACAAACTTCTTTTAAAAGTAGGAATGGTTTATATGAGTTTTTTGTGATGTAGTTTAAGTTGGTGAATTATCCTACTATGTTTATGGACTTGATTAAAAAAATATTTCACCCATACTTGGATTAGTTTGTGGTCATATTTTTATTTGAAATCTTAGTGTACTCTTAGACCCATGATGATCATGTCAAACATATTGACATCATCTTGAGTACACTGAGAGAGCATCATCAATATGTCAAGATATCTAAGTTTAATTTATCGATCAAAAAGGTAAATTTAGTGGGCCACATAATCTTAGAGGAAGGTGTGATAGTGGACCAAGAGAAGGTCCAAGTGGTTGTTTCTTAGGGAAAACCTAATAATGTTGTTTATATCTGAATCTTTTTTTTGAAGGTTGCAACTGAATGTTAATCAAAGGATTTTCTCACTTGGAAGCACTGATCTCAAACCTGAATAAGAAGGGTATAAAGTTTGAGTTGTATGATGGATGTGAGATTGAATTTTAGGAGCTAAAGAGGTGTTTTACCACTACATCAATTCTGATCTTACCTGAACCGAGTGAGGATTTCACCTTGTATTGTGATGCATTGGGGACCTGACTCAGGGTAGTGTTGATGTGGGAAGATTGATTCGTGGTGTATGGGTCATGGTAGATAATTCCACATTAATGGAACTGTCCTAATTATGATCTTGAGTTGGTTGTAGTAGTTTATGCCTTGAAGTTTTTGTGACATTATATTTTGGGTGAGAGGTTTATTGCTTATACTAATCATAATAGCCTCAAATTTATATTTTCTCAATGGGATTTAAATCTCTATAAATAGATATGGGTTTATTATGTGTGATGGAACCATATTTTTCATGTTTATTTTAATATAAAATAAGATTATTATGAAATTTAATTGATTAAACTTGCTTGTATTTAATTGTTTTTATGATTTATGATAGGATACAATATTTATTTGAAAATAGTCTAAAATGTTATGAATTCAACATATAAATGATGGACCATGATGAAGGATAAATGAAGGCCCAAGCATAAAGCTCAAAACTAAAGAATAAGGAACCAAATCTTCTAAAAATATACAATTTTCATCATGAATCATTCATTCAAAATGTGAAATACTTCATATAATAAAGGTGGGGTAGGATAGGATAAAAAAAATAAGTTTTTGAGGATGACATAATGTGTCACAACATAACACATATGGCCACACCGTGACAATCCCAAAAATAACTAAAATAAGAATTCATAGCATGAAACATGTTTTAAAAAGTCTAACCCTGCAAAATTCACATTCTGAAAACACTATTCATGATGTTAAACCCTCATATAGACCCAGAAATGGATACATTTGATAAATTTAAAGATAGTACACCTTTAAAAAATCATATTATGACCCGGGAATATGTTTAACCATTTAATGGTCCATTTATGATAGGTTGAGAACTGATTGAACCTTATAAATATAGGGAAGGGGGTTTAATTAGAAATCAATGAATCTAGGGAGTCGGTTGATGCACTGAGAAAGAAGGGTTGTTGATTTTTAGGTTTTCTATTTTATTTTTTAATTTATTTTGCATGTAATCCAATTTAAAAATTTAAATTTAAGTATCCCATTATCTTCTAATATCTAATCTCTTTCTATCCTCCCTCTTTCCATTGTGATCTCTTATTCTCACAATGATGAGTGATTGGCCTAAGGATTGGTCTTGGGGGAGTTTTCACAACATTCCAAAATTATTGTGCTTTAAATTCTTAAATGTTTTATTTCTATTTGTGGTGAATGAAGGTGAAGTGTACAGGTGTGGTGATTTTCCACCGTGACATGAATCTTGAAATCATCTTTATTCTTTAATTCACATTTTTCCTCCCTTATCTTAGTTAAACCCTTCATATGATAGAGTTGAGTATATATAAAGGGATGAAATGGAATATGATGGAGTTGGGTCCTTTAATATGTCACACTCTCGATTGAGGTGTGTCATTAAACTCGGTCATAGGAGGAGGTGGAGTTTAGTGTGCTAAATACATGCAAGATTTCACAAAAAATAAATTTAAGGATGGAAATTCAAGAGTGATATTTCATAAATGAATTATTAAACTAAATTTAAACACTAATAAATTATTAATGAAGGAACCATAATAACTAAACCATGTCACCAATACCTTTCTTCCTAAATTCATTTTGTGTTGTATCTGTATTTATTTTAGAATTGTATTGAAGTATATTTCCCCATCATTTATTATTTTCATAAAATAAAAATATATATAAAATATATAAAATTTGAATTATAATTAGTGATTTATCTACTAAAAAACTCCTAAAGTAAGATGACTATAGTCAGACACTGTGCTGCATTAGGAAAATAAATTATCTTTTGTACCTCCCTATGATAGGCACTTCAAAATTAGCACCATTTTTAGGGATCTAAGCCATATTTCTTTCATTTTTTCTATTTTAATATTTTAAATATTTTCATTGTTAAAAAAAATCTATTTATCATGATTTATTCAAATTAAAATTATTATGCATAGGTAGATTACCCTCAGGTGCAGCAAAAAAACAACAATAAGAAGATTATAATAGAGTCAATATGTAATAACTTAAAGAATACATAGAACAACTAAAAAGTAAATCTAAAAGGGTGTTTGAATATTTTTCTACATTACTAAAGAAAAAAACTTGAACTAGAGGTAGAACCTGAGTTAGTGGTGGAACAAATTTTCCAACTCATCTTTGAAGATAAAGAAATCCAATAGGTTAAAGTTTTAATTGAATAATATATGTAACCCAACCATATGGAGATCTAGATTGGAACCTACCATGAAGATATGGAGAGTGAAGATGAAGATTCATATGTTGATGTAAATCTATGATATCAAAAAGGCTTCTATCAATATTAGAGTGATTAGTAAAATGATAAAATGAAACATGATCTCCCCATATATAAGGTAGAAGAATCAACACCTATGTACCAATATCTATCCAAATAAGAAGAAACCACCCAAGTGGTGGAATTCAAAGAAAAACTATAGGATCCTAACTACCTGCCTCTATATACTACCATACAACTCCAAGAGGCACTTTCCACTGAAGAATAGATTCAAGCTGAACCAACTTATGGAGATGATCTTTTCTTGAAATTTATCTCTTCAAATTTTATTGTAACTGAATTGAGTATCACCCCCTGCAATTTTGAATTTCCATATTTAACCAACACATGGAATGTCTGTGAGGAAGATGAAAAAAATGAGAATGCACTTGATGAGTAACATATGGAGCTTCCAGGGAATATTTAACATTTACTATAGGGACTCCATGATGAGATCTAAGTGGATCTTCTTGAGAAAATAGAGACACATAATGCTCATAGTGAAGGGGAATATTTTACTATTCATTTTTCATTTTTCAATTTTATTCAAATTAAATTACATTATAACTCTCCCTTTGATTTTTCTTTTGATGAAACACACTTTGAGAAATTAGTGGATAGAGAAGAATATGTTTCACAAGTAGAAACCAACAAATTGTAGGACCCATACCTCATCCTTCCCCCTCCATGCAATTTTTACCTAATTAAAAAGGGGGTGAATCTAGTTTAATTTATCCATGGATTCCTCCACAACTAATAATAAGAAGAACAAGCTAGGAACAATAACATGTGGTGGCTAAAATCAAATAAACTCCACCCACTAAGAGACTATAGATGATAGTTCATACTACCCATTTGGATGTAGTCAAAAACCCAGGGCCCACTTGGGGGATCAAACCAAGATTATTATTTATTTTTATTCACTTTTTAGGAATTTAAATTCTAATTATTAGATTATGAGTTATTTATTATGATAAAACCCTATTCTTATATCTTTTTTAACTTAATTTACATGGTCTTTGCACTTTTATTATTTATTTTTATAGTTCTATCATGTTGATGGATGGAGAAGAAAATTGAGGAGGATTTCTACACATAATTAATTATATAAGAATGGAATCCACATTGTGGATTAAATTCACATCGTGAAATTAATTCACATCATGAAAATACTAAAAAATAGAGGTGTGAAATGAAAATTCACATTGTGAAAAGTATTCACATCATGAACTGTTGTAGAACAGAACATAACATACCCATGAAACTTGAAGTGAAGCATAATTAAAAGGGGATTATGCATTTCAATCCATTATTTTATTTTACTCTCGTAAATTTTAATCTTTTTTAGAGATTTGAAAGAAACTTTCATGTCCCGTTTTGAACTCTTGAACTCTAGTATTTATCTAGGAGACATACGTTTCTTAGGATAATCATTATGCCATGTTTTAATTTTTATTATTAACATGATCAGGTGAGTTAAATGGTAAAATTTATTTCTAAAGTTAATAATGAGGGGATAAATTTAAAAAAATCATTATTTTTTGGAATAAGTTTATTTTTTTAAATGAAATTCTTCTTAAATTTGGCATGTTTTGAATTTTTGAAATTGATAATGATTGGTTTATTATTTTTTATGAATTTCCATGAGTAATTATCCTAAACTATATGCTCTAATCCCTAAGAAAAATTATAAACTAATATTTACCATTCTTTCTATGGTATATTTCTTGAGAGAATCAGGTATTTTTTTTTCTTCTAGAACTTGGCATATTATCAAATCTATGACTGTACAGAATCAATTTTAATATGATTGAGGAATTTTTATTATTTATATCTTATCTTTGGACTCAACTTAATATTTAATCCTTATTTTTTTTATTGAAGGCATGAATGACCTCTATAGGAAATGAGCTATATTACAAGATTATTATATCCTTTCATATCCTACTTGCAGTGTATTGAATGATATTTAAAATAATAAGTGTATGGTAAAAGGTTATACAAGGTGGATAGGGATTTATTTCATTAAGGATATTTTATAGGGTTTTTTCTTATGGTTTAGGGAGAGGTCATTTTATCATACATTGTACCTTATTATTCACCTCTCTTGCTAAAAAAATATCATTA
The DNA here is from genome assembly GCA_963277665.1 of Viscum album. NCBI lineage: Eukaryota > Viridiplantae > Streptophyta > Magnoliopsida > Santalales > Viscaceae > Viscum > Viscum album. Next base: position 1,490,369,576 of record OY728129.1, read on the forward strand.
AAAAATAAAAAATATAAGAAAATTAAAAAAAAAAAGTTGTGTCTAGGGAGGATCAAAAATAACCATTCAGAGACCGGTGATATTTTGATAATATGTGGTTAGGTAATGGATTTTATATTTTTATTAAGAATATATTTCATAAAAAAATAGATGGTTATTCATTCATTATGATTACTTGTATCATGTGCCTACTTTGAGCTTCAGGGGTTGGAAGATGACATCATTTCAAGAGTATTTTCATTGAGCTTATATTCTGATATCATGTAGTATTCTCAGAGAAAAACCTCCTATTTGAGCCTTATTTTTATTCATTACCCACCTACCATAAGAATCAAATATAGTTGAACCTTAATTAAAATTTCACATGATAAATTTGATTTCTGTCTTTACACGGTGGAGATGTTAGATGTCTTGCAAGACTATGGTAAGTGACATGTACTTGAGGTATGAGAACAATTAAAATTACATTTATTACCATGAGATATGATTACAAATAATTCAATGTGAGGTAAATTGCAAGTTACATACACATTAATGATGAATTAAGAAATAAAATTTGAAGAAAGGAAAATCATTGTTATTTCAAAAATGAAAAAGTAAAATCCATGATTGATTTTGTTTCTTTGATAAGAGAAGAGTTAGATGAATTATTTTGTGTGGAATCTGAAAGTTTATTTACCATTGATAAACATTTGGTCTTGTTGATTTTGAAATTTAAATACTGGTAAAATAAAGTTCCTTTGCAAGGTTTTTGATATTACATGCTTAAGGAAAATCAGGTTATAAGTGTGGAGTAATTGACTAAACCATATTTTGAATGATTATTTTAATATAGCACACAATGATTATGAAATTTAATTTATTAAACTTACCCATGTTTAATTTTTTTATGATTTATGGTAGTATTTAATATTTGTTTAAAATTGATCTAAATGGCGATGAACTCAACATATAAATGGTGGCCCATGATGAAGGACAATTGAAGGCCCAAGCCAACTGGAGAATCGAGAAAATTTGTTGGAAATACACAATTCACATCATGAATTAGTTATTTATGATGTAAAATACTTCATACTAGTGAGGTGAAGGAAGATACGTTGGGAAAAGGGAGTTTTTGAGGATGATATCATGTGTCGCGGCATAACACCTATGGTCACACCCTGACACTCCCAAAAATCATACCAAAAAGAATTCAGAGTGTGAAACATGTTGTAAAAAGTTTGGCCTCACAAAATTAACATCATGAAAACACTATCCACATTATGAAACCCTCTAATAGACCTAGAAATGGGCACCTTTGAAAATTTTAATGACATATCTCCTTTAAAACACCCCATTACAACCTGAGAATACTTTTACCCATTTAATGGGACATTTACGATAGTAGGAGCACCAATTAAGCCCAATAAATATAGGTTTGGGGGATTGAATCAAATATTAATTAATCTAGAGAATTATTTGATGCATTGAGGAAGAAGGGAAACTGTTTTTTAGGTTTTATGTTTTAGTTTTTAATTTTTTCCATGTAATCCAATTTCATCTTTTTAATTTAAGAGATCTATTCTCTTCCAATATCGAATCTCTTTCACTCTTACCTTTTTAATCTATAATATCTTACACTCACAATGAAGAGTGACTGACCTGAGGCTTAGCCTTGGGGGTGGGGGGGTTTGCAGCATTCCAAAATTATTTCACTTTAAATTATTAAATGTTTTATTTCTGTTTGTGGTGAAAGAGGGTGAAGTGTATAGGTGTAGTGATTGACCACTATGAAATGAATCTAAAACTCATATATATTATTTAATTCACATCTTTCCTTATCTCCTCTTAAGTAAACTCTTTATATGATGGAGTTGAGGATACCCGAAGGGATGAAAATATATTCAGGTCTCGGAAGATGTCGCGCTCTCAATTGAAGTGTCTCATTTAACTTGATTATAGGAGGAGGTTAAGTTTAGTGTGCTAAATAATTTTCCTAATCATGCAATATTCCACATAAAATAAATTCAATAGTGATATTTCATAAACTAATTATCAAACTGAATTTAAATAATAATAAATTAATAATGAAGGAACCCACATAACTAAACCATGTGACCAAAACCTTTCTTTATAACTTTATTTTATTACACATCTTCATTTAGTTTAGAATTTCATTTAATTATATGTCCCTATATTTTCTTATTTCTATAAAATAAAATAAAATATAAACAAAATATAAAAAAGTGAGTTAGAATTATATATTGATCAATTGCAAAGCTCCTCAAGTGAGATGACTTTGGTCATCCACTATACCGCATTAAGAAAATAAATTAACTTTTATACCACTCTAAGATAGGTGCATTAATATGAAATCATTTTATTTTGAGTTAAATTATACACCAGGAAAAGGAAATAATGTTGTTGATGCCTTGAGTTGGAAGACACGGAATCAAGTAGTATAGGATTCTAGTTATGAGAGAAAGGTGATGGGATTATTCATTCATATGCATATAGGTGTTCGGGAGAATTGGAAGTAGATGAACCTCATGTATTTATCCATTGAGCCCTCTCTTTTAAGCCAGATCAAAATGAGTAAATATGAGTGTCATGACCTATCCTAGTGGGTCCTGTTCCATGACTCCCCAATCCCACCTATAATAGTCCAAAGGCTGGTGACTATCATCGAGTAGGCATATCGCTAACATGGGAGGCATTACCTATGTACCTGTACACATGAACATATCTCCAAGCCCACAAGATGTTGAAATGTAAAAAACCCACTAAGAAAACAATCCATTCATACCACTATATCCCAACCAATAGAGTATGATAGTAAAGTAAAGAAAAGTAAAATAGGGCCAAATAGAATCCCACCAAAGGAAGTCTGTAACCACAAGTCAAACCTATAAACAAAGGTACTTGGACTTTTGTCTATAGTTGTAGGGACACCTCATCCTTCCTGATATCACAAATCTCTGTCCAATATTGGTCTACCTAGGACTCCATCAAAAGGTTGTTCATCTGCACAAGACACAACACGTGCAGGCAAAGCCCGTGTAGGGGTGAGTATAACAATACTCAATAGGACACCTCAAAACCAAAAATAAATACAGAAAGGAAAGTACAGTCATATATACAAAAGTATATGTCTACAGAATATATAACAAGAATATATAGATATACTCAATCCATGACACACATTCTAGAGGTAAGCCACAACTATCATATACCAACACTAGGAATTCAGCTCGAAGATTCCACAAATCACTCACCCAGGAGAACACACTCCTGAGTCCAATAGCACTGATGATGTCTGACTAATAAGTATTATTCTTCAGGAACTTTCATGAGATAGATGCATTGATAGATCTGAAGAGAGAGATATGATACAATAGATGAGGATCATATCCATGGTCATGGGGTGATACCAACAACTCCATCTAGATTAACCTGCTAAGTAGAGGATCGATGTCTCGTAATATTGGTCACGTCAATACCAAGGACTCTAATTAGAGAACAAAGATTAATAGAGGGTCTCGCACCATGCCTCTCGGGGGATTCCAATGACTCTATCAAAAAGTTCTGCTGAAGGGATCACACTCTTATGAGTAGGCAATGATACCCACCAACCTTTAGGGAACCGATAAAGGGAATTAACCCTTAAAATTTATCCAAGGTATGGTGGACAAGAGATTCAATCTATGTAGAAAGGGGTAAAAGGAATTTATTAGGGTCACACGCCATGTCCCATGACCCCAATTATTTCCCATGTACAATGGCCCATGTCATTCCAACTATGTCATGTAGAATATGGGTACATGGCATGTATGAGGAGTAATGCGCCGTGTCCTTCTATCCTAGGTCTGTTCGTGTACTCTAGTCATGTGATAGTACACAGTTTCAACTTGTGTATCTATGCTCATGTACCAATACATGGGGTAGTCCATGTACTTGGTCCATGCCAAGTCATGTGGTGGGGTACACATCATGCAGGCAACCCGTGTACTCCACCCCGTGTCTTTGTATCTTTTAATATACGCACAGAGTCTTTGGGAAGGGCCTACACATTGTGTGACATTTAACTATCTCCCAAAACCCTATCCACCGCTCTTTGGGGGACACACACTATGTAACCCCAAGTTACATGTCGTGTTCATCGAGATTTTCCATAACCCTTGGTTTGTGATCCAGTCATCTCCTTCGTTACTCCGGCCACCATTCTGACTATGCCTTACCGTGAAACTCATGATCCATCCTCATTAGATCACGCCATCACCCAAAAAATGTGTTTCATCTTCTGATCCAATATCACAATGGATTAAAAAGGTCTTTCCTTATTCCACCAAATAATGTTGAATAATGAAGATTCGGGGATCCACAGTCATCTGAATCATTTCATGTCTATCTTCACACCTCCATCATGTCACTCTGATCCCGGATCTTTGATATCGGATTGTTGCACCAAGAATCAGGTGTGAAACAATTGATTGATCAGGATATGTAAATTCATGGGCCAAGTGAATAATGCCCATGACAAACAATGAACGAGGGGAGAAAAGTATAAATCAAATAAGAGGAATGGACCTTGATCAATTTTTGTGTTAATCATGGGTTTTTTCCATTATAATTAAAATCGAATTAGTCAACAAATAATAACAAGATTAAACTCCCAATAAATCTTGCAGAAATAAAACCCATCCTGCAATTTTATGATTGAATCATGGATCAACATGTTCGTTGGTTGGTCAACATTCATCATTGAATTCAAGAACAGGGAAGGAAATCCAAAATAAGTTATCCTACCTTTTATTTGGATTGTTTTCTGATGAAGTTTGGTCGTTTTGTCGCCGTTGTTGGCAAGATCCATCAAGAACAGCGTCCGTTGATCGTTGATCTATGATTTCATAACTGTTTTCTTGAGAGGTTTCTCCCAACCTCTCCCTAGTGATTTTCTGGATTTCATAGGGTTATGAAGCTAACCCTGGGATTTCTTCATAAGGATATTTTTAAAGTAAATCGTTGCATCAACAATATAATTTTTATTTAAATTATTTAATGACGATCACATTATTTTCAAGTTTTTTCATAGAATATATGTGTCGACTAAAGTTAAGATATGACTAGGGAAAAAACCACATTACGAACTCAATGATGGTCTTGGATTTCCAATATAAGTCGCCTTTCATGAGTTATTAGGATTTAAAAAATATTTAATTATTTTATTTACGGTTACGTCTTTGGTGACTTTTTCTACAGATGACCCACACTAACCAAAGTTAGGTTGAACCTAGGGTAAATCCACTACTCCAAACTCAATGGTTCCATAGTATTTTTGATCACAGTGTATGTTTAAGAGTTAATCCACTTTTTTAGGAAACTGTGCGTGAATTCTATTAAAAAGTTTAATATTTTTCAAGCAATTGTTTCAGGAACACCGGGCCTCAAAATTGCACAACTTCTAAGTTACTGGTCTCAAAATTAATCCATATAATATTTAAAAATAATACATGGAAAAATACAGGGCATTACATTCTCCTTTATTGGGTCTTTACATCCCCGAAAAGACAAAACAAAGGCTACTCAAAAAGATGAGGGTATTGAGCATGAATCTAATCATCCTACTCCCAAGTGATCTCCTAGATATTATAATTCTGCCACCAAACATAGACAAATGGAATCAATTTCCCATGAAGGATCCTCTCATGTTAATCCTCGATCTCCACTAGGTATTGAGAAAAAGTCTCTCCATCATCGATGTCCATCTCACCTCAGTCGATGATGTGCGATGGTTTATGGAAATACCTCCTCAAATGCGACACACAGAATACATCATTTACCTAATCCAACTATAGGGGTAGATCTAAGTAGTATTCCACCTCTCTAAATCTACATAATATCTGAAAAAGGTATGATAAACCTTGAAGATAACTTGTTTCCCCATCCAAATCTCTACAATCCATGTTGAAGTGAAACCCATAGGAATACATGGTCCCCTTCCTCTAACTCCAATGGCCTCCTAAAATTGTCAATATAATACTTTTGATGACTTTAGGTAGTCTTCATCTGCTCCTGGATGATATGAACCTTCTCTATTGTATCTCACACCAACTTTGGGTCCATAAGTGCTGACTCCCCTGGGTCAGTCCAGCAAAGTGGTGACCTACAAGGTCTCCCATACAAGGCCTCGAATGGTGTCATACCAATGGTGTAATGGTATCTATTTTAGTTCAAAAACTCCACCAGTGGTAGGTGATCCACCTTACTATGGCTAAATTCTAACATGAAATCTCGCAGCATGTCCTCTAGAACCTAAATGGTTTGCTTAGTCTGGTCGTTAGTTTGTGGGTGGAACGTTGTGCTCAAACATAACTGGGTCCCAAATTCCTCCTGTAATCCCTTCCACAACCGGGATGTAAAACGAGCATCATGATCTAAAAAAATCATCTATGGAACTCCATTGAGTCAAACTATCTACTAAACTTAGAGGAGTCCCAAGCTCTCTACTGAACTCTTCTCTAAAATAGCTAGGAAGTGGGATGACATGGTGAGTTGGTCAATGATCACCCATATGGAATCGTTTCCCATACATATATGCAAAAAAACCAATCACAAAGTCTATTGATATCTCAACCCACTTCTATTATGGTACCTCAATGGTTTGAGCTAAACCTGCTAGAACCTGGTGCTCAACCTTCACTTTTTGTCAAATAAGGCATTGAGAAACAAACTCCATTACTTCTTTCTTCATTCTTAAACACCAAAACTGATGTCAGAGGTCCATATATATCTTCTCCACACTTTTATGTACCACTAAAGGGGATGTAGGAAACTCACTCATAACCTCATCCTTTAATGCCACTAGCACTACTATATGTCCTCTAAAAAGGATGATATGCTCCCCACCTTTTGAATATCCATCAGAAGCATGCCCTATAGATATCTGATCACATAGATTCTCACATTCAGTATCCCCAAGATGTGCCTCCCTAACTCATTGAAAGAGTGGAGGGGTAATAACCATAGACTAGAGGTAAGCTGCTCCATATCCATTCACTAAGGATAAATGTAATGAGGATAACTGTTTTGATGCCTCATTCGGAAACTGTGAGCTAGATCTTCTACTGAGAGAATCTTCCACCATGTTCCCCTTCCCAAGAGTATAGAAAATCTCAAAGTCATAGTCCTGGAGGAACTCTAGCCATCGTATCTATCACAAGTTTAAATCCTTATGAGAAAAGATATACTTGATACTTTTATGATCAGAGTAGATGATAAACCTCTCACCCATCAGGAACTGTCGCAACATCTTCAACATGAAGACTACCACTACTAAATAAAGATTATGGGTCACATATTTCTAATCATGTGGCCTCAACTAGCATGAATCATAGGAAACCACCACTCTCCTATGAATCATGACACAACCAATCCCGATTCCTGATGCATCACATAATACCACCTACTTAACACCTTCCTATATAAATCTCAAGGTTTGAGCACTTATCAAACTCTACCTCATCTCTTTAAAGAATTGACCTGAGGTCAACCTTCGAGAACCATCGTGCCCATCACAACTGATCAAAAGGGGGTTTATTGATCCTTGATAGTGGATACTTTTTCTCCATGGTCACTTGGTTTAAGCACTGGTAATCCACACACAACCTCAAGCTCATGTTCACCTGCATGGAAAATAAAACTGGGGCTGCCCAGGGTGAAACACTAGGTCTCACGAAGCCCCTTCCTCTAAAATTCCTCCAACTATACCCTCAGTTCGTGAAGCTCTATGAGAGCTATAAAATATGTTGGTGTAGATATTAGTGTTTTCTTAAGGTATGAATCAATGAATAATTCTATCTCCCAATGGGAAGGTAATCCCAAAACATCTTCAATAAAGACGTCCTCATACTCCACCACCACCATTGGAAACTAGAATCTTATAACATTTGTTGCACTGAGGGTCAAACTATCCAACTAATGAGTAATAAGCTACACCATCCTATGCATGAGTCGATCATGTGCTGTTTGGATTCCTTTTTCACCAACAAAGGAATACTTGGTTTCATCACTACGGACATACCTCACTCTTCTCCTAAATTAGTCAATCTGGGCATGGATTATAGATAACCAATCCCTACCAAGAATTTCATCATAAGGCCTCAATGCTTTCACCAAGAAGTTCCAACCGAAACTCTCACCTCTAAGGGTCAGGTCACACTATCAGTATAGATGTGTGATCACTGAGTCTTCTCCAGTAGGTGTCTCCAAGCATAAGGGTTGAGTCAATGGTTCAACTGAAATCTATAGGTATCTAAAAAGATATGTGGTGAGAAAGGAATGACTATCACCTGTGTATATTAGTACTATAGCTAAAGTAGAAAAGACACAGATCATACCTCAAATTGTTTCTGGATTCCCTAGGTCATATTCCTCAACCGCATGTAGTTTTCCCCTCCCCTATCCACCTGCTTCCTAATCCTGGTGTAGACTACCTAGGAGTGGTGGTGGTAACATGTTGAAACATCAACCACCTCCTACTGCTCTCCCAGATCCTCCACCATGCATGATACTCTATAGATCTTCATGCTCTTGTCACTATCTCTATCTTGGTGATCCATCCACTATCTTTCTATCAGTAGTATGGTGTGTTGGAAAATCCCAAGAGAGATGTCCCCTCCCATCAGATGAATAACACCGCCTTTATTTGGGATGAATGGACCCAGCCTATGAGCTCTGAACTATAGTTCCCCTATCCTGGGTCCTCCTCTTAAAGCGCCTCATATGTCTAGGTCTCTAAGACCAACATCATCTCTATTCTATTGAGGTCTCTACTCCTACTTTCTTATTAATGACTACCGCAGGCTGTATCTTCTCATCCATGGAACTCTCAACTTCCAAGAATCGCTTTAACACCCCAGCATAGGTAGGAATGCACAGAGGGGTAACACTGGCTCGGATGTATCTACAAATACCTCAATTGAATGTAAAGCCATGTAGTACTAATTGTGTATCATATCCATCGAGTATCTAGAGAGGTTAGTATGTCTTGATGAATACTAAGAAACTAACATGTCATCCTACCTGAGCTGTAGAAGCTTCTGGATATGCATATCCCTTAGATTATAAGGTGATAACTCCTCTATGAAAATTTTCTAAAACTCCATCCATGAAAGAGTCACCTCATCATAATATTGGGTAACTAAACCCCACCATCTCCCTTATAATAAATGTAGAAGGCTCACCACCAAGACCACCATTAAATCCGTTGGTGTCCTAACTAGACAAAAAACTTGAGTCACCACCTTAAGCTAGCCCTCATCCAACTGAGGGTCAGTATTGCCTCAAAACCTGAGGGGTTTCTTCTATTGAAACTCATAAAGCGCGCTTAACCTGCGCACCTCATCCACTAGTAATACTGGTACCACATGCTTCTCTATAGGTGGAAGTATGGCTGGTACACCACCTGAAGGTAACATATAGGGAACTAGTCCCTGTATCTAAGACTTTTCACTGAGGGGGTCATCCTCATGATCAAGCTGCTAAATCCTAGCTGGTATGTGTTGTAGATGTATCCTATAAAACAAGATGTACCATAGTAAATGAGTATATCTAGAGAGTTGACTAAAGAAGGACATAAAAATCACAACTCATTCCTATATGATTCATGTACCATTATTTTCCCTGTAACTAATGTTCTTGTGTACTGAGTCGAAAAGAAGGTTATCAGAGTCCTGGTGTATGGATATGTCGGCCTCTGTACCAATACTGGAGTCTCTTGATTAAAAGATGAACTCAAAACACTTAATATTGTTTCCCCAAACCAAACTCACAGAATCCCAGTCCTAAAGTAGAATTCACCACATCTAATACCACTCTGTCATGACCCATCCCAATGGGACCCATGCCGCGACTCCCCAAGCCTGCTTCCAATAGGCTAGGGGTGGGTGACTAGCACTGAGTAGGAATATCACTAACATGGGAGGAATTTCCTATATACCTATACCCACACACACATCTCAAATCCTAAAAAATGCTGAAATGTAAAAAAATCACTAAGAAAACAATGCATGCATACCACTATATCCCAACCAACATAGTATGACAGGAAAGTAAAGTAAAGTGAAACTGAGCCAAATACAATCCCACTAAAGGAAGTTTGTAACCACAAGTCCAACCTATAAACAAATGTATTTAGACTACTATATATAGATGTAGGAAAACCTCATCCTAACTGATCTCACAAAGCTCTGACTAGTCCTAGTCCACCCTAGGACTCTGTCAAAAGTTCGCTCGTCTACACAAGACAAAACACGTGCGGGAAAAGCCCATGCAGGGGTGAGTATAACAATACTCACTAGGACACCCTGAAACCACAATGAAATACAAAAATGAAAGTATTGTCATCTCTACATGAGTATATTTATACAAAACATATAATAATAATGTCTAGATATACTCAATCCATGACACGTAGTCTAGAGGTAAGTCACAACTACTGCATACCAACACTAGGAATCCAGCTCGAAGATTCCACAAAGTAATCATCCTAGAGAACACACTCCTGAGTCTGATAGAACCAATGACATCCATATGAGAAGTATTATTCTTCAATAACTTTCATGATAGAGATACATTGAAAGATCTTAAGAGAGAGATACAATACAATAGATGAGGATCACAATTAGGTCTATGGGGTGATACCAACAACTCCATCTAGATTAACCCACTAGGTAGAGGATTAATGTTTGGTAGGATTGGACATTTCAATACCAAAGACTCTACCTAGGGAATGAAGATGAATATAGGATCCCATATCGAGCCTCTTGGGGGATTCCAACAACTCTATACAGGAATTCCTACTGAAGGGATCATACTCCTATGAGTAGGAAATGATACCCACCAACCTTCAGGGAAGTGATAAAGGGAACGAACCCTAGAAAAACTTGTCCAAGATATTGTTTACAAGAGATTAAATACATGTAGAAAGGGGTACAAGGTGTGTAGTAGGGTCACACATTGTGTCCCTTGACCCCGGGTACTACTCGTGTACAAAGGCATGTGTCATTCCAACTGTGTCATGTAGAAGATGGGTACACGGCGTGTATAAGAAGTAACATGTTGTGTCCTTCCATCCGAGGTCCACCTGTGTACTCTGGTTGTGTTCTAGTACATGGTGTCAAGCCGTGTATCTCTACTCATGTACCAATACATGGGGTAGTCCATGTACTTGGTCTAGGACAAGTTGTTTGGTGGAGTACATACCGTGTAGGCAACCCGTGTACTCCACCTTGTGTCCATGTATCTCTCGAGATACACTCTGAGTATCTGGGAAGGGCTTACACACCATGGGATAGGGTCACACACCGTGTGACATTTAACTATCTCCCAAAACCCTAGACACTGCTCAGTGGGGGCCACACATCATGTAACCTCGGGTTACACGTCGTGTTCATCAGGATTTTCCAGAATCCATGGTTCAAACTCTGGTTATCTCATATATTTCTTCAACTATGCCTTTTTGATAAACTCAATATCCAACATCGTTTGATCATGCCATCACCCAAAACAATGTGTTTCGTCTTACAATCTAGTCACATAGTGGATTAAAAGGTTCATTCTTCATTCCACCAAAGAATATCAAAGAATGCATCCACCAACATCTAAATTACTCTATCTTCACACCTCTTTCATTTTGTGCTGATCCCATATCTATGATATCGGATTGTTGTGCTAAGAATCGGGTGTGGAATGATAAATTTATTGGGATATGTTGATTCGTGGTCCAATCAAAGAACGCCTGAGATGAATGATGAACTAGGGGATAAAAGCATAGATAAAATAAGGGGAATGGACATAGACCAATGTTTGTGTTTATCATGGTTCATTTCCTTTAGAACTATAATCAAATTAGTCAACAAATAATCATAATATCAAACTCTTAATAAGTCCCGCATAAATAAAAATCATCCTTTAAGGTTATGATCAAACCGCGGATCAACCTATTCACTGGTTGGTTTGAATTCATTGTTGAATTTAGGAAAGGGGAAGTAAATCCAAAATAATGCATCCTACCTTTGATTTGAATCACTTGCTGATGAAGGTCAGTCACTATGTAGCTTTTTTTGTCAAGATCCACCAAGAACGGCATTCATCGATCGTCGATCTGTGATTTCATCGTCGTTTTCTTGAGTGGTTTCTCCCAAGTTCTCCCTATAAATTTTCCAAAGTTCCTAGGGTTATGCGGCTAACATTGGGATTTATACATGAGTATATTTTTAAAGGAAATCACTACATCAACAAAATAATTTTTATTTAAATTATTTAATGATGATCATGTCCTTTTTGAGTTTTTCTATAGAAAACCTGCACCGACTAAATTTAAGTCATGACTAAGGAAAACACCACATTACAAACTCAATACTGGTCTTAGGTTTCTAATATGATTCACCATTCATGAGTTATTAGGATTTAAAAATAATAATTTATTTAATTATTTTATTTACGGTTACATCCTTGGTGACTTTTTCTACAGATGACCCACACTGACCAAAGTTAGGTCTCACCTAGGGTAAATCCACTGCTCCAAACTCAACGGTACCCTCATATTTTTTATCTGAGAATCCATTTAATAGTTATTACATATTTTCAAGAAAACTTCACGTGTGTGCTATTAAAAGTTTAATATTTTTCAAGAAATTGTTCGGGGCACACCGAGCCTTGGAATCGCATGTCTTCTCAGAACCTGGTATTAAAATTAATCCATATAATATTTAAAAATAATATATAGAAAAATATAGGACATTATAATGAGTATCCATAGTGATAGGCATTAAGGGATATCATTGACGGTGGGGATCCACCCCCTAGTCAGGCCATTAATGATGATAAGATTATCTATGTTCATGGTCGTGTTATCATACCTACTTGTATGTGGGAGGATCTAATGTGTGAGTTAATGCATCAAATTGGGTGGTGTGTAAATACCCAACTCTAGTATCCCAAAGTCTATGGTTACTTTATTACATTGTTACTAGATATAGATAATCACATCCTAAAAGACCAAATAGTTTAGTAGTCTTAGAAAACTAGATACATGCTTTAATCTCACATTACATTTGAAAACTCAAATAAAGTAAATTAATTTCTCAAGGAACACCATTTTTTCCTTTATCATATCCATACATATCAACTATAAAACATTTCTTGGCATCTTGAGGAAAGAAAACATTAGAAATGGGTGATCTCAGATGCTCAATGTGGGTATGTGTACAGTGGAAGCTATCATGAATAAATAAGGTGTGATCAATATGTAAAGGTAAATATATGAAAACAAATGTAATTTAATCAATAACTTGAGCATGAAGAATAATATTTAAGGATGAAATGATGATCATATAATTCCATATAAATAATCACATGAGCTTGAAACTTATCCATGGATATAATAACTAATCAAATAATCTAATGGACATCAATAAATAATCTCATAATGAGGGAATGCATGATATCAAACATAATAAAAATTCCATCAAGGTATCATGCTAGGACATATTATATAAATGGGTAAGGTCTCTTCCAAATACCAAAGCAAGTTTGTCTCATGAAACCTAATGATGCATCGAGAGGCTATGGTGGGCCCCACACATCACTTACTAAGTCCAATAAATTCATCATATGAAAATCGTGAAACATAAACAATGTGAACATTCATATTGAAAAACTAGCATACAAAATGTTAAAACTTTCCCTAATCAATAAACATAATCATAAACCATCCAGAGTAATATGGTATCAAAATAGTATATCCCCAGTAAAACTTATCATAATCCATCTGAAGAAATAATAATAATGGTATCAAAAATGCCTAAACATGTAGTTTAATTCTTGTGAGCTTCGATCAGATTAGAATTTCTTTTTATCCCAAAATACACTTGCTACAATGACATAATAGAGTGATAGTGCGGGGTCGAACCCATGGGGAAAGATTGGATAACAAGGAACCAGAGACTTCAAATCCTTTATTTATGATTCCTCATGAATTGGGTTGATTTTGGGATTTAAATAAAAATATTTAGTTTGGTTTAAGATTTAAAAGGGAGATAGGTATCAGGGTCAATTCCTGGGTTTAGTTAAAAAAGGATAATCTTGGTCCTAAATTGGGATAGTCTTAAGGCTTAGGCTGCGAAGCAGTGCATAGAGCACTAGTTATCATGGTAAAACCAACTAGATATATCTAAGATGAAACTATTCCTTGGTTTGGATATAGCTAACAACCTAGATGCATTAATTATGTCTTCTATGGAATAAAATTTCGTGGGCTAATGGTCATAGCCTACTCAAATCCAATCAGGTCAGGTTTGTTCATTTAAACTTCCCATGGTCAGGTTTTCCTAAAATAATTGAATAAAAAGTTGTTATATAACATGATTTCTTGAATTAGGGTTACCAAGTTATTATTTATAAATTCATTAAGTTTAGAATAACCCTACTCTCAACCCTTACCCAAAGCAGTTTATCCTCTCATGATGGTAGTAATCAAGATCGAAGAAAAAATTACAGACATGCTTGGAAAATTGATAAAATAGTTGGAATATGATAGTTTTCAAAATAAGGTTAAAGAATTTAGAAGTTTGTAATAATATTAAGTAATAAACCAATCAAATACTTACTTGAAATAGTAAACAAGCAAGAATTTATGGTGAAGCCAACTTCGAACGGAAATGGAAATGGTAGACGGACATCAGAATGGTAAATAGTAATAAAAGAAATTAAGAACACGTGTAGAATAATAAAAAACAATTTTATTAAATCAAAATGTTAACAATAATTTTTTAGAGTTGAGTTGGGAGAGAAAATGAGAGAGAAAATGAGAGAGAATGAGAGAAATATGAAATGCAGAAATGTTCTTTGTTGTTGTGCATGCTCCAGAAAAAAATAGTTGTGAAATTACACGATGTGTAAACTTCTCACATTATGTAATCTTGATCCATGGTTTTCTCCACGTATTTTCTATCTGGCTTGAATCTTGGCCTGAATCTTTGGGGTTCATATATTTGACTCATCTCACAACATGTAATTGTAACTCATGACATGATTATTCTTACGACTTGAACTTTAAGCAAGAAGTGGACTTTGAATCTTACATGATGTTTATTGGAGATTCACATCATGTAATATTTTCATGACTTTTAAATTCTTCATGACTTTCTTCAAAACTTGTGACATGTTTTAAATTATTATTACATGTCTTTTAAGTAATTCACATTGTGTAATGTTTACTTTTGGGCATTTTCACACCTTTTCCTTTATAATCTTGGAAAACTATTCTCTATAATAATCAACACATACTTAGTGAATTATAAAATAAAACATGAATAATTATTAATTAAATGACTCCAAAGTTTATATACAATTTTATCTTATCAAATCCCCCCACACTTGAACAATTTCTTGTCCTCGAGAAAAAATCATCTCAATAGGGATTCCAAAAGAAACAATTTTTAAAACGAGAAACATTCATTATATCCAGGAAAATAAAACTAAGTGTAAGCATAATAATTCAATCTTATAGAATCAATATTGAAGATAAAATCAATCATGCTTCATAGTTCAGTTCCTTTATTTATATTATTAATCTTTTAATTATACTATCAAAAGTGTTTCTTAAATTCTAAACCCATTTTTCAATTTACAACATGATGGATTTTCCCTCATAACTCAGGGTAAAATGTAACTGTAGTTATTCTCATACCCTAAATACATGTTCCTATCCATATACTTTCATTGGTTATATCATCTCCACTTCATAAATACAAACACAAAATTAATCATGAGGGCTTCAACAAAAAGGTGCAAACGACTCTGAGGCTGGGGGAAGGTAGGTAAAAAGTAAAAATCAAGATCAAAATGAGGGTAAGATCTAAATTTTAATGAATTATAAATGGTAATAGTGTATTGGTGTGGCTCCTATAATATCAAATAGTTTCCATTCTTTAGGAATCTCAAAATGGATCCATAAGTGTATCAAAGATGTACCTTGTTTCTTTCATTTTCTTTTTATTTATTTTTTGAAATTCATGTTTAGGTCAGATCTCACATCCATCCCATAACTACATATGATACTTTAGGGGATTAATTAGTCTAGAAATTGTGATTTTTAACCTTCCTAAACCATAACCCAAAATATTTTTTTCTTTATTTTTTTGAAGGAATAGGGTAAGAATAAAATGCCAGAAATAACACACAGATCATAAAAAATAGTATGGTAAAGTACCAAAATACATCTTATTAATCAAAACATCATGTTTCTATTGGATTAATATTCCCCCAAACTTTTTCAAAGTATAATCATGCATAAAACCAAGAGTCGGTTAGGGAGGGATAAATGGATTGGAATAGCTATATCCTAAACATGTCATTCATGGAAACTATGGGCTTAAATGAAGTAAAATCGTAATATGGATCTCATAAAAAATTGGCTCAAAAAATATTTCCTCAATAATATTAAAATTATATTTGTTCAATCACAGCCTTAATAAGATCTCAATGAAATTTCTGATAGGTTCACATGTCCCAGGGGTCACTCAAGAAATATTATTAGAAAATAAAATAAAATTGTAGGCTTGGAATTCTCTCAAGAATACGATTATACAAAAGTAATTACAAATCACTCAAGGTATAAAAATTAAGTAATAATTCAATAAAATCAATTTAAAAAACTTTTAATTTGAATTAAATAATTAAACTCAACAATCATTCTAAAAATAAAAATTGGATTAAAACATGGATTTTAACAATTTACTACCTAACTTTGTATTTTATTTAAATGGGTGAAATGAGTTTTCAGGTTTAAAGCATGATATTTATGAAAAATGTATCCTAGATAAATTAAAACAAGAAAAAATACAAGTGTATTGACTGTAAAGCTCAAGAAAGACTCCCCCACACTTAAAATGAGATAGTTTATAAACTTTCCTAGAAAGTATCATGGGAGAGATATGATAGATATAGCCCAGAAAATGAATTAGAAAATTTGAAAATGAATGTTAGGGAATTGAGGGATCCCTTTAATGATTTTTATTCCATGGAAAAACTTGGGGAATCTTGATGTCAAATTGGGCTACCAGTATAAGGCGTTAAAAATAAAAATCTTACACTAGATAAAACATTAGTACAAATGGTTTAAATATTTTGGAAGCTATAATATGGGAAGTTTCATACAATTAATAGAAATTAAAGGCATCTTAGATACATGTATATAGTTGGGTACAATGTAGATCAAAGTGACCTATGATAAAAAATGTTATCAAAATAAAAACATAAAATCCTAAGTTCAAGACTAAAAAATAAGAAAACAAATTAAATATTGGTTGCCTCCTATAAATCACTAATAAATACATCATTATCTAGATGGATGGAAAAAAGTATCTGAAAGTGTCATCCATCTTCTCAGAAGTACTCTACCACCTACAAGAACTAGTGGTCATGTCATCGAGCTCATGTGGATATTTTGTAGGATTAATCACTATTGGTTCATACCGAGCATGTATCTCATACATAAGGAATAGAATTTGTGATCATTGTGGTGGTGACCATTGTTGAGCATAGATCTCCAATGAAAGATCCTCAAGATGGTTCTAAACATTAGCTAGATGTTAAGTAATCTATAGTACGATGGAAGATAGTGATGGAATACATTAATCAATAACCATGGAAAAGGTGGAAGATCTAGACATGGATAATGTAATACATTAATGAAATGGAAAATAATCCAAGAAATAGTGAGTAAAAAGTAGTATCACATGTATATAGTAGGTGAAATGATACATCAGTGATATAGAATAAAAATACTACAACAATATGATCACCTAGACAAAGTAAAAAAATGGGGGAGGGGACCAGGATATTCTAAGAGTAATCAAAATCCTAGATCTTCTCATCTACAGTCATATCCCAAACATATAGTGCCTATAGCTACCCCACCAAATCAATAATAGCAATGGAGTAAGGGGATAGCGGATTAATTGTTGGAGGGGGTTCTGTGGTGCTTGAAGCTATATCAGTGGCTAGCAGTTGAAAGGTACTGATCCTAAGTGTGTTCATGGATCTATAAGTAGGATCAATGAAATGTGCCTCAGGAGATGTCATAGGATTGGTACCCTTGACTCGTTGGGCCTTCTCTACCAGAAACTCCTATTGGGAAATAGGATCTGTCAGCTTGGGTAGTAAGTCGACAGAGGTGGTGGTAGGTGTAGAAATGGTTGAGGATAAAGGGTGTAATGGAGGTGGAGGTTGAGTGACCATAGGGGAGTATGGAGATGTAGGGATGGTAAATGAGGGTGGTGTTATGAATGTGATGTCTGGGTGATGACATATCTATTGAAGGTTCACCAGAATGCACTAGTGAGAATGCCAGAGGTTAGTAGGGTTGGGTGAGGTGGGTATGGTAGTGGTGGATGGGGAAGTGAAATGGGTGTGAGTAGGGTAAGCCACAGGAGATGGAATAGTAGTAGTGGAGGAATGGGCTGAGATGAAAGTAGTGGGAGGGGTGGTATCAGAGGTGGCAGGAGCAGGTGTTTAGTCGGAAGCATGGTCTCTGGGTGCCTTGTCAGCACCCTCAATGCATCCTGATTCCCAATGATAGATGTCATCATCCTTTATCACCATATTCATATTGTGAATAAAAATTAAGTCGATTGACTCCATCATCCCAAGAGAGGTGAGGGGAAGGGAGGAATCAAAAACACCAAGATGTCGAGCCAGATGAGTGATGAAGGACCCACCCATTATCATACCTCATGTCTAATGTGCATGCACCCTGAATTCAAATGAGAAATAAGATTACATATTGATGGTAGGGTTTCCCATGGTAGTGGTTAGGATGAGTATGTCTAATTGGTCGATGCTACCATGATCCTTAGTGCGGGTAAACAAGAAATGATTCAATTCCTAATGAAGAATCCAAAGTGTGGAACCTCTCAGATGAGTGGATTTGGTAATAATAGGATCATGGATTCTCTGAGGGTCCTAGGAAATCATCCTCTAAAGTTAGGTATCATCCTACTTTCTAAAAATCAAGCTGAAGATTTAGGAATACCTTGGAAGTGTAAAATTATACAAAATAAATATTGATCCAAATGTTGAACACAACATATGAGAGAACGTGGGGTCTACTACCTAGCCAAAAGTGGAGGCTGTCAACAACCCCTCAAAAGTGGACAAGAACTAAAGCAATAACTCTATAAATGACTCATCTCAAAATTTGAAAATGAGAGTGATGTAAAGGTGGTCAAGGAGGTAGAGGAACTCCTAGATGATTTGAAGGCGTGTGAGGATAGCTAAATACAATGTTTTTTTGATTCGTATGGGATTTTCCTATAGATAGACCAGTGTGACCTAGTGCTTGGGGTTGTAAAAGTGTAGTATGGGGTTCATATAGGGGCGAGGATCATCTTATAACCCGTTATAGGTAGAATGGGAGTCCTCAAGGTAGATGGGGTTGTGGAAGCATCTACAAGTCTCAAGGAGGATGAAGCGGGAGGTTATGGAGGTATAAGATCTCTTCAGCGCTTTTACATAGGAGAATCTTCATGCTCTGTTGTGGAATAAGTAGGGGAGGTTTCACCATCTTCCTACATTCCATTTGAGGCACAAAAAATAGTAAATAATGAAGAGGTGGAGGGTTGGGTTTGAGAAAAAGGAAGGAGGATATTTTAGTGAGGGGGTAAAGGATAGGTGCGGCCAAAGGGTGGGGTGCGGTCAGGTACTAGTGGTGAGAGAGGGGGTGGGGTTGAGCATCGTGAACCCTATGGTCATGACATAAATAATTCATAAAATTAAATGATGTGAATTTGAGTACACAATGTTTAATTTTAGAATTCAAAATTTTTTAGGATGTGAACCATACACATCATGTAGTTGATTACACGATGTTTATTTTTGGTTTTTTGCACATTTTTTAACCAAAGACTGATCCTTTTCTCTTATCATCCCCAAGATACACTAAACCCTATTCTATCTTATTCTATCCTATGGTGACATATCCTAGGTTTCTTCTCATCCATCACTTTGTTTAACATCGAGATATTGACTCAAGTTTTTCTTTTATGAATTTCAAAGTGATGACACACCCCTCACGGAATGGTTCTTGAAAAATTTTCAATCATTGACTATTGAATTTTAAGGGTGGATCAATTTATTTATAAATTTTGATGGTCCCATAGGGTAATACTTGTATGACCACAAAGGGTCCTGACCATATTGATTTTATATTACTAGGGAATAGTTTTAATTAAGAGTTGAATAATAATACCTTATTCCCTGGTACAAAAAATCGTCACACAATGTGTCGATCATGTCATTTCTTGGTTTTATCTTTATAAATCTTGGCATTTTCATTGGAATCCTTTCTTATCTATTCCAGTTCATTCAAATTTCACAACCTAACTTCCCCAGATTTTTTAGAATCCAGATTCAACTTCTTATTTTCCCAATATGAGTGATGCTTTAGTTAGACTGTTAAATATCAAGGCTTTTCATACACTAATCTAAAGGGGGTGGTGTTGATGGGTGTTTTGTATAAATTGAGGTACACCCAAAGTGAATCATCTAACTTGAGGCTCTATTCCTTTTTATTTGTGTCTATGGTATTTTGAAAGATATTTTTGATTTCCCTGTTTGAAAATTCAACTTTCTCTCTTATTTGGGAGTGATAGGGAGTTTCTATGTTATATTGGATTCCATAATTCCCCAGTGTTCCTTTAATAGAATTGTTGGTAAAATGTGTTCCACGGTCACTAATGAGTGGTTAGGGAAATCATAATCTTAAAAACACATTTTTCTTTAAGAAATTCATGACTAATTTTGTCATTTCATAAGTTGTAGCTTTGGATTCTACCCATTTTGCGACATATTCAATGCCACAATAAGGATATATAACTTTATATATGAGTTAGGAAATAGCCCCATGAAATATATTCCACAAAAATTGAATACTTTGACTTATATGATTGGGTTTTGGGGCATTTTATTTATTTTCCCAATGGTTCCAGTTCATTGGTATCAATCCTAGCTCTGGAAAAAAATTTCTTGCATCTTGATGAAGTATGGGCCAAAAGAGTTCACTTTGTAGGATTTTTTATACTATGTTTTCTATTCCATGATTCCCTCTAGTTGGTGATGTGTGACACATGTCT
Organism: Viscum album; assembly: GCA_963277665.1. NCBI lineage: Eukaryota > Viridiplantae > Streptophyta > Magnoliopsida > Santalales > Viscaceae > Viscum > Viscum album. The sequence continues at coordinate 1,490,390,749 of OY728129.1, forward strand.
AACACACTTTAGATATCATCTTCAGGGATAAAGCACCACATTAAGATATCAGCATAATGTTTAAAAAGTATCAGCTCGTCCCAGTAGTAGTGTTAAGACCTGACTAAAAATACCCTCCTTTTATGGTAAAAGAGGTTTGGGTAGATGTATATTGTGGTGAGATAGTTTGAAATATTAGAAAACCACGAGTGTTCCTTTTTGTTTAGTCTGAACAGAGTTTCATTTGGGAAGTCGACCTTGATGTCCATATTATCATCGTCCTTAATAAGGATTAGTGGGAGTCTGGATAGATGATTAGAGAAACAATTATCTATACCTTTGGTATCTTTGATGACAATCTCAAATTATTGAAACAATAGTATCCATTGTATCAGTCTTGGTATGTCATCCTTTTTTCTCATCAAATATCTTAGGGCAGCATGATCAGTGTAAACAATCACTTTTTAAAAAGTTAAGTAGGAGTAAAACTTTTCCAAAGTAAAAAATAACTATCAAGAGCTCTTTTTAGGTAGTGGTATAGTTTCCCTAATCATAATTAAAGGTGTGACTAACATAGTATATGGGATAGAAAATATAACCGACATGTTGTCCTAAGACAATGCCTATAGATAAGTCACTTGTGGCACACATTAACTCAAAGTCTTTGTCCTAATATAGTGGAATGATAATAGGAGTGGACACCAGGATTTTATTTAAAATTTTGAATGCCCTTAGAAACTATTTAGTGAACTAAAAAGGGGTTTCCTTTACTAATAGAAGTGTCATAGAGTGTGAAACTTTATCAAAATATTTCACAAAGTGATGGTATAATCCTTCATGGCCTATAAATATCCTTATGCCTTTAACGTTTGAGGGATTAGGTAAATATTTGATCACCTTGATCTTTATGGGATCAACTTCTATTCCATCCTTACAGATTTTTTCATTGAGGATTATTCCTCCTTGAACTATTAAGATTCGTTTTCCTAGTTTAAAATTAAACACTTATCTTTATAGTGTTGCAGGACTAGTTCAAGATTTCTTAAGCATACATCGAATGATATTCTATAAACTAAAAAATCATCCATAAAAATTTCCAAGAATTCCTCCACCATATCATGGAATATATGTTTCATACACATTTAAAAGTTTTTTGGTGCATTACACATACCAAATGATATGCATATATAGATGAAGGTACCGTATGGATTTGTGAATGTTGTTTTGGAGTAATTAGTTGGGTTAACTGCAATCTGATTCTATCAAGAATATCCATCTAAGAAATAATAGAATTCATGTTCTATGAGTCTCTCCATAATTTGATCCATGAAATGAAAGGGGAAATAATATTTCCAATTTTTTGTATTTAAGTTTCTATAGTACACACATACTCACTATCCATTTATGGTTTGATTCAAGATCAATTCATCTTTATCATTCTTTACAACTGTGAGTCCACCTTTCATTTGAACTACTTGTAGTGGAATCACTCACTCCCTATCATAGATTAAAAAAATTAGTCTAACATCCAGAAGTTTCAGTACTTATTTCCTAACTACCTCCTTCATTGGTGGTGTGATTCCCCTCTGAAGTTGGAGTTTGGGTTTCACTCTTTTTTCTAATAAAATATTATGAGTGAATAATGTTGGGATGATCCATTTTATGTCATCCATCCCTTAGGAAATTAAATTTTTATGTATTTGTAGGAATTCAATCAACATTTCCTCTTATGTTTGTGTCAATTCTGAGTTAATGGTGACTGGAAGTGCAGTTGTAGTCTCTAAAAAAGAATACTTGAGTATTCTTGGGAGAGGTTTCAGCTCTATCATTGGTGGATGAATGACTAGTGGTATGAAAGTTGGGATGGTGTCCCTTATAATAGTTTATGTCTAGTTTATTTTCTCAAGGTCATATTCCTCACTTTTAGTAGGATACAATTCATCACTATCATCCTCGATGGACATGTATCCATTCTTCTCTTCATTGATAAATATAGCTTGGTAGTCAAAAGAATCATCTGTTTGTTTTGCAGGTTTCACTAGATCAAACACAACTTGTTAATCACCTAATCTGAATATAATTATTCCTTGATTTACATCAATTAGTTCCTTCTCAGTGTCTAGTAATAGTCATCCTAAGATAATCAGAATGTCTCCTTCTTCTTCCATGTCCATAATTAGGTAATCTAGTGGGAAAATGAATTTACCAATTTTTACTAGAACATCCTCGATAATCCCTCAAGGATACTTAACTAATCACTCAGATAATTGATGTTCCACTCTATTATGCTTGAGTTTCTTGAGTTCTAGCTTTCAAAATACACTCATTGATATACAGCTGATGTCAGATACTAAGTCACATAGGGCTCTTCCAAAGTTGCATTCTCCTATGGTGCATGGAATTAAGAAAATATCAAGATATCTCATATTTTATGGATATTTATGATAAAAAAAATAAAATATAATTCTTCATTTATGGAAATTACTCCTAGGTTTTATATTTTTCTCTTGTGGGAAAGTAGTTCCTTGAGAAATTTTTCATAGGCAGGCATTTGGGAAATAGCTTCAACAAATGAGATGTTGATGTGAAATTGCTTGAACATCTCAAAAAAATCTTATATTTCCCTTCAATCCTTTATTGTATGATTATTTTTGGAAAGGTGAGAGGTGGTTTGTAAGATGGTTTGGAAATGAAGATATCCTCTTTAGGTTGCTCCTATGTTGGAGCTTTTGCATAAGGTGGTAATTCTAGTGGTTTCTCTTTATCAGTTTTATTTACTCTTTCTTTGTAATCTTCTTCAATTAATATTGTAGGTTTCTTATTTTCCTTATACTTTTATCTTATTATCTACATGATGCTTAAAATACATCACTTTTTCACTCCTTAGTACCAATTTCTTTTCCTCTTCCATTGGTTATGTCTCAATATTACCGGGCAACATACCTTGAAATCTATCAGACAAGGTCTTTGAGATTTAACCCATTTTATGTTGAAGATTTTGGATGGAATACCTTTTATTTTTAATTTTTTTCACTTGGGTTTTCACCCTTCAATATTCTTTTTAAATGAAGGTTGTGAGAAAATTCTCCAAATTTGATTAAAGTGGTGCGGCTGGTTGTAGTGGTATTTGTAGTGTTGGTTAAAAAATTTGTTGGATTCTATGAGGAAAAGGTTTTTGGGGTACTTATTGAGGTGTCCTAGGAATAGGATTCATAGGTGGATATATAGGGGGTCCTTGGTTACTAATTGGTGATTTACCAATTCTCTACCGGTAGTACCCTTGACTATTTTTCGGTGGTTGTTGAGACAACGTCTATTGGTAATAATGTTGTGGTTACTAGTATTTTTGGTTTTGATTATTATAATTAATGTAATTGAAATCTTGAATTTTTTTTCATATAATCCTACCCTTTAGTCTTGATTTAAGTGAGGGTTGATGCACATTTCTTAGGATTGAATCTCCATTATAAGAGCAGGAGGGGGAGGTGGTGCAATAGGTAGATGAAAGGATTCTATCTTCTTGTTCAGGGCCTCTACTTGTGCAGCTAGAAAGGTGTTTTCTTAAAATTGGTGGATTTCATGTCGAGGAGTTCCATGATAGCCCTTCCATAGACTGGAATTGTGCGAGACCTTGTCTAGAAGTGATCGGCCTACTTCTAGTGTTTTCAGCATTAGTCTGCCATCAGCAACAACATCTAATATTGTGCGAGCTATGGGTTGGGGACCTTGGTAGAAGGTTTGTAGCTGGAACCACACATCAATTCCATGGTGTGGGAATTTCATAGTAAGTTCCTTAAAGATCTCCTAGACCTCCCAGGATAATTCTCCATTTTTTTGAGAAAAAATTTGGATGACATTTCAATTTTTTAAGTCCATATAGGTGGAAAATATTTATCCATAAATTTCTTTACTAGTTATTCCCAAGTCATGATCAACTCAGGAGCTTGAATCTTCATCCAATCCTTGTCTCTATCATGAAACGATAATGGGAAAACCCACAATCAGATTATATCAAAGGATACTCCCTGGTTTCGAAAGGTATCACAAACTTCCAGGAAGTTAGAGATGTGCTCATGAGGATATGTGCTCTAAAGTCTGCCGAACTAACCCATGTTATGAATCATAATAATGAGTCTAGGTTTTATTTTAAATGAATGAACATGTAAAGTAGGGTAAACAATACTGTGTGTGGCACCATTTATTGATTGAAAACCATAATCCATAATGGTATGCTCCAGTTGCAGGGGTTGATCTCCTTGAAGTATTGGTGGAATATATTTTATGTTGGGTGGGTTGGGACCTATAGGTTTATTGTGATCTACCATATTTTATTGAAGGCATACAGAAAGGTACCTTTTAATTTTAAGAATGAAGGTAAGCAGTTCTTGGGTGTCAAGGATTCTTGAACGAGTCATGGGGCCCTAACAGGGAAATATTGGATGACAAAATAACCAAAGAATTCAAACCCCTTATATAGAATTCATCAAAAATTAGGTTGAGTTTTGGATTTAAATAATGCTATTTTTTTAAGATTCAAAAAGAATATATGGATAAGATTTAATTTTAGTGTTCAAGTAAAAAAATATAATCTCATTCCTAACTTGGGATAGTCCTAATTCTTAGGTTGTGAAGTGGTGCATAGATCATTAGTTGATCATGTTCAAACCAACTATATCTATATATGATACAACTATTATTTGGTATGAATATATCTAACAACCTAGATTCATTAAGCCTATATTCTATGCTAGAAAGTGTCATAGTCTAATGGTCATAGTCTACTCAACTCCAATCTGGTCAGGTTCATTCATTTAAACTTCTAATGGTCATGGTTGCCTAAAATAATTGAATAATTAGTTGTTTTGTTACCTAATTACTATACTTAGGGTTAACATGTTATGATTTATAAATTCATTAAGTTCATAACACCCCTACTCTCAACCCTTAACCTAAGCGGTTAGCCTCTCATGATGGTAATAATCAAGATTGAAGAAATAATTATAAACATGCTTGGAAAATTGATAAAACTATTCAAATGTGATAGTTTGAAATAAAAGGTTAAATAATCAAGTAGTTCGCAATCAGATTAAGTAATAAACCAATCAAACACTTACTTGAAATGGTAAATAAGAAAGAACTTATGGAGAAACTTCTCTTTAATGGAAAAGAAAATGGTAGATGATCTTCAGAATGGTAAATAGTGATGAAAGAAATAAAGAACACATGTAGAATAATCAGTGGCACTTGGATTAAATCAAAATAGTAACAAGAATTGTTTAGAGATGAGTTGGGAGTGAAAATAAGAGATAAAAATGAGAGATAATAAGAGAAATATGAAATGAGATAATGTTATTTGTTTTTGTGCACACTTTGGAAACAAATATTTAGAAAATTACACGATGTGTAAGCTTATCATGTTGTATAATCTAGATCCATGATTTTCTCCACATATTTTGAATATGGTGAGAATCTCATCCTGAATCTTTAGGATTTATATATTTCACTCATCTCATTATGAGTAATTGTAACACATGACAAGCTTCTTCTTACAACATGAACTTTAAGTAGAAAGTGTCCTTTGAATCTTGCATGAAGTGTATTGGAGATTCATATCGTATAATATTTTTATGACTTGTGAATTCTTCACAACCTGTGACATGCTTTTAATGATTCCTACATGTCTTTTAAGTGATTCATGATGTGTAATGTTCAATTTTGTCCAGTTTTCATATATTTTCCTTTGGAATCTTGGAAACTTATTCTCTACAATAATCAACACATACCTAGTACATTACCAAATTAAACATGAATAATTATTAATTAAATAACTCTAAAATGCATATAAAATTTCAGATTATTAGTTTCATTATAACATATCCCTAGTGGATCATAATTAAAATGAGGTTTTTTGTCATTTATGAATAGAAATACCATAAAAATATCATTAAAAACATTCTTGTAGAAAATATCCTATTCTCTTTGAAAATCACTTTTAAAAACTAAAAAATTCTAGAATATTAGGAAAAAAATTTCTTTGAAAATGAATCATGGAAACTTGTAAAGGAATCCTCAAATAAATGATCATTCATGGTGGTGGGTAATTCGATACATTTCATATAAGTTAAAAAACATTCCTTTTACACTGTTGTAAAAAGGTCAAAAAGTACCTCATTCAGAAAATGAAAAGAGGATTCCAAACCATTTTAAAAAAAATAAAAAATGGGTAAAATTTTCTTTAATAAAAGATTTTTTAGATGATGAAAATATTCTTGAAAATAGTTTTAGAAAACATGTATATGGAATAAAGAGGATTTTCAACCGAAGAGAGAAATAAAGTCATCTTTTCTTAAAAACGTTTTCTCAATACTTTTAAGTACCAAAGAGGGGGAAATTGTAAAATTACTTAAAAATTTAATAAAAACCCATATTAGAAGAAAATATATTGGGTTTAATATATAACTATCAAACAATTCCCCTAAGGGATACTTAAATATAAATAATCTTGAATAATGATGAGATTGTGAAATAAATCCTTACCTCAAATCTGATTTCCATTATAAATGTCTAAAACTTCTATATAATAAATATTGATTTATTATACATCTATTAAAAAACCATAATCATATATATCATACTATATATGATTTACTTATAACCTTTTATCACTCATTTATTAACAATTCTTTATTAAATCACTATTACAAGTGATAACTATTTCGTTTTTCATATATGTTTTAGTTCTGTATTTTCGGTACTTATACTTTGATCATAGTTTATTCATATATGTAATTTTAATCGTGATATAAAGATAATATATTTTCATTATATACATATTTAGTGTCATCCATAAAATTTATAGATATAAAAATGAATTATATTGTTCATGGAGATAGTAGGTCGTACATACGCATGAATGTCGGTGTCATTTTTTGACGAATGGAATAAAATAAAGGTAAATATTAATTCAACTTTAAAAAATAATTATTATTTCATAGAAATAATGTTTACTAATTAATTATATCCTTAGTACCACCCAAGTAAAATGGAAATGAAAAACAATTCACATTACTTTGTGGAGGTGGTAGTCCATGTGTACGCATGACTGACATTATCGTTTTCTAATGTATTGGAAGGTAATAAGGTAGATATAATATTATCATTAAAAAAGAATATTTATTCCATAAATATAATATATAAATATTAAACTTATCATGATTCTCATCCATAAAATATGGTGATGAAAAATGAATTGTATCGCTATGTGGAGACAGGAAGTTGTATGTATGCACGAGCGATACTTTCACTTTATATTTGATGGGAAAAGAGATGAATAATGATGTTTAATAATAATAATAATAACATTTAAGTATATTTATAATACTTAAGTTATTATTTTATGATAAATAAAATATATATAGAGGAGGTAAAATAAGAATTAAAAAGGAAAGTGATCAATTAAGGTAGTTACCTTTTCTTTGAAGGAACTCCTTTAGATATCCTCTTAAGGTCCATAGGTTTGGTCTCTTGGGAATAAAAAAACATCTATAATGTGTATAATTAAGTTTATAAGGTATTTTTGTAGGGTATATTTGATCTATATGTCTCAAAGTGGTGTAAATAAGAGAAAGGAGGGGTTCCCTTTTATAATTGAGGTGAGGGACACTTTTGGAATTTCTTAAAATATTAAAATATAATAAATTAATTATCTAGACCAAATTCATAAAAAAGGTCATATATTAAAAAATAATTCCAGATATAAAATTTTTATAGTTTTAAGTGGTGTTTAAAACCTTACCTTTTGGTTTAACCTCTTAGTTAACATATTTTAACATTAATCGCGGTAACATATTTTTAACTCTTAAAGGATTATAATTTTACATATAAGGTGATAATTGGATCATAAATGGTAAAGGGATAACATTTTGACCATATATTATCCAAATTTTCCTCTTTAAATATTTTTATGATTTATAAATAATTAATTAAATATTATTTTGATAAAATATCATTAATGTCAGTTTTGACACTAATCATCTGATTTGACTTAAAATAATTTAATAAAAAGTTTTAATTCGAATATAATCCTTTAATAAAACACTAATTTGTCATAATAAACTATAAAATTCGTTAAAAACTATAACACATTCAAATTATACCACTTTTAATATTTTAGAATCATTTATTTTTTTATTAATTGAATAAATATTTTATCAGTGCTAGGTAAGAATTTAAGGTAATTATATAATTACTTAAAATTATAAATAAATTAAAATAATTAAAATAATTTCATTATTATCAAAATATACATTTATATTCATTCATAACTTGATTTTTTTCCTATGTGTACACATAAAATATAGTTGAAACTAAGAGAGTGACACTTTGTAACCTTCTTTGCTTTAAATATTATATAGATCATTTTCATTGACTAGTGTCTATTAAACAAATAAATTTTGAGTATAAGGTGATAAGGTTTGAATTAAATTCATAAAATAAGAATTATGATGAAGAATTATGGCCATATCACTTATTTTTAACCAAGATTTACCCGATTTACCCTATACTGAGATGATAAATTTTACCATGCTTACTATTCCTAATGTCTAAAAATAAAAAGGGTCCTATTTAACAAATTTGAACCTCATAATTATAAATATGGAATTAATTTTATAAAATTAAATACCTTTTAGTGGTATAAATTAATTTTAAAATTAGTGCGCAAGAAACAATAAAAACCATTTTTTAGAAAAATGTAGTTTTTAAGCATAAAACTATATTTATTCTTATCCCATGAATAGTAAAAATATTAGATAAATGTTATAAAATTTTATTTAATATGTAATATATAAATTTCATTAAAATATTTAACTCATATTGATTAATTTAATTTATTAATATAAAAACAAATTATGTGCATAAAATTAGTTTTTTAGAAAAACACTTGTTTTACTTTCAAAGGATTTTTATTTATATTTATAAATAATTAATAACCAATAAATTTATTTTATAAGTGTTTAAACCATATACTTTTCAAAATTTAGTTATTACTATTCATACCCACTAATTTAATGTCTATGTTATAATGGTGTACTATATTATGGTTCATTTTGACTCGGGGTTGCATGTACCGCAAGCTATCAAAGAGATTATATTTATTTAAAAAGAAATATATCATAAAGTATTGAGGTATTAAATTTTACCTCCTTAAAAAAATACATCCTTGAAATTTTTATAATGTTACCTCATGAAAATATTTGGGTAGTTCTTTATCATATTTTCTTCAAGTTCCCATATTGCTTCTTTTATCTTATGATTTCTCCAAAGTACCATTACCAGTCGAGTCATTTGATTCCTAAACACTTGTTATATAGTGTCCAAAATATGGATAGGATCTTCATAGTAAGATATATTAGGTTCCAATTATATTTATTCATAGGTGAGTACATGCATTTGGTCTGACATGTACTTCCTTAACAATGATATATGGAACACATCATGTACTTTAGAGAATCTTGGTGACATTTCCAAATGGTAATCCAAAAATCTAATTATTTCTATGATTTCAAAAGGTTTGATGTACTTGGGGATCATTTTCTCTTTCTTTCCAAACGTTATACACCCTTTCATGGAGATAATTTCAAGAAAACTTGATATCCAACTTGAAATTCCAAATATTTCCTCTAATTATTGGCATAGCTCTTTTTCCTGCTTTAAGATGTTATGATATGGGTTTGAATAGTATTTACCATTTTTTTTATTCCTCTACAAGTTATGGGACTACAATATTCCTTTCACCAACTTCATCCTAACAAGTTGTAGTATGACATCTATTGCCATATAATGCTTTATATAATTCCATTTGAATAATTAAATGAAAGTTATTATTATAAGAGAACTCTACCAAAGATTAATATTAATCCCACATGCCTTCAAATTTAAGATATAGTGACCTTAACATGCCTTATAATGTTTTAATAGTCCTTTTAGAATATCCATCATCTTGAGGGTGATAAGTGGTGTTCAAATGAAGCTTAGTATCAAGATCCTTTTGAATAATTTTCCAAAATTTTGATGTAAATCATGGATTATGATTATACATAATTGAAATAGGTGAACCATGAAGTCTTATAACTTCATTAATATAGATTCTTGAGAGGAAATCAATAAGTAAATCTTATCTTATAGTAAGGAGATGTTCAAATTTGGTGAGGTGATCATCAATAACCTAAATTGCATCATTATTTTTAGTATTATTTGGTAAAAACATGAAAAAGTCTATAGTAATGTCATCCCATTTCTATATAGGAATAAGTAGGGGTTTCATGACTCCTCTAGGATATTGTCTCTTAGCCTTAACCTATTGAAAAACCAAACTTCTTGATACATAATCAGTAATTTACCACTTTATATTATCCCACCAAAAGTTTTCCTTTAAATCTATATACATCTTGGTGGTACCAGGTGTATAGATAAATTCAAGATATGGGAATAATCCAACAATTAACTTTTTAATTTAGGTATAGATAGAACACATAGTCTCATTCCAAATTTCAGAACACCATCTTCATATATGAAGTCATCCAATTTACCATCATTCACAGCTTTAATTTTCTTTTGAATATTCTCATCATCAGGCTGAGAATATTTTATCTTTTACAATAAAGATAGTTTGGAAATAATTTGAAAAAGGAGTGATGTTTCACCTTCCTTAATAATCCCCATATTCATCTTCACTTAATCCATGAACATAAGATCCCTGTCAATCCTCATTTTTGTCAAGACTCTATGATCTTTCCATATCAATGCTTATATTGCCTTATTTTTCTTCCTTAGGTGGTATTTTATTAAGCAATCATAGTCCTTTAGTAGATACATCCATCGTCTTTTCCTCATATTGATCTATTACTGTTAAAAGATATATTTTAAATTATTATGATCTATGTATATTTCACATCTTTCATCATAGAGATAATGTTTCCATATCTTTAGATAAAGGATTACAGCTGCCAACTCAAGATCATGATTTGGATTTTTTTTTTCTCCTGATTATTTAATTGCCTTGATGCATAAACAATAAATTCATCATTCTGCATAAATACATAACCAACTCCATTCCTCAATTCATCACTATATATCAAAGATCCATCATTTCCTGATAGTAGATTCAAAATATAATAATTTTCCAATATCTTCTTAAATTCTTAAAAATATTCTTCTCATTCCTTTATCCGTATAAACTTAACCCCTTTACGAGTAATCTTTTTTAACAAGTTATCCAATCAGAAACTGTTTTGGATAAATTGTTGATTGTAACCTACCAAAAAAATGAAACTATGTACCTTATTTATGTTCATTGGTTAAGGAAATTCTTGGAATGATTTTTTATTCATAGGATCAATTTAGATTCAATACTTAGAGAGAAAATGTCTAAGAAAAGAAACTTTCTGAAGCTAGAATTTACACTTACTAAATTTCCCATATAGCTATTTTCTTATAAGATTTTAAAGAATGGTCTATAAGTGATTATCATTATCCTCATATCTTTTAGATTAAACTAATATATAATCAATAAATACCAAAAACAAATCATCAATATATTTCTTGAATACTTAGTTCATTAGATCTATAAAAATAGAGGGTGTATTATTCAATCCAAATGGAATTATTATAAACTCATAAATTTCATACCTCATTCAAAATGTTATATTTCTAATATCTTCCTTATTTACTATAAATTTATTATAACCAAAATGCAGTTAAATCTTTGAAAAATATTGAGCTATGTGAATTTGATTAAATAAGTCATCAATGTGAGGTAGATGATACTTATTATTTATTGTAATAACATTGATTTCCCTATAATAAATTCACAACCTCATAGATCCATCTTTATTTTTATCAAAAATAATCAGGGATCTCCAAGTTAAAACACTATGGTGTATAAATACCTTATTGAACAACTCCTCTAGTTGTTTATTTAACTATAATAGTTTCAGATTGGACATTATATATGGATTATTTAATATAGGTCATGCATCAGGGATTAAATCAATAGAAAACTCAACCTCACGCTCTGGTAGATGCTCAAATAATTCCTTAGTAAATTCATTAAGGTATTCATATACAATAGGTATATTCTCAATTTGAAGATTACCTTTTCCATCTATAGATCATGGTTTCTATTATTCCCTAAGAATATCATTCATAAGAGTTACTAGGGGTGGTTCTAAACATGACTCAGATGATGAAGTCTCCCCTCTAAAGATAAGGAATTCCACATCTTAATCACAAATCATAATTTCATTCTCTGTTAAATAAATTTTTTCATCGTGTTTTGAAATTCATTCCATGCCAAGGATTATATCAAAATCAAACATGGGTATAATAATGAAGTTAGAAAATAGGGCATGTTTATGTTTCATAATGGGAACTGACTAACACATCCTTTTTGTGATTATACTTCCAATATGATTCTTTAATGATAACTCCCATCTTAAGGTGCTAGGAAAATATATGATTTTCTTAAAAAACTTGGAAGATATAAAAGAGTGAGAAGATCTAGTAACAAATAAAGCATTAGATAAATTTTAGGATATGATTAAAGTACCTTCCACCATATCATTAGGAGCTTTAACCTCAACTATTTTGATTGTATAAGCTTGTCTTTTATCCCTTGTCCTTTTCTGGGGAAAATACCTTTAACACCTAGGAAAATCATTTTCATAATGCCTTATCTCATTATAGTTGAAGCATTTAACATTGTTATATTCTTTATTACCCTTACAATCATGATCCTAGTGTCCTTTCACTCTACGCTTTTAGCAAACTCCCATTCCAATAAAGCATGTTCTATGGTGTTTCTTTCCACATTTATTATAGTATGGAAATTATACCCTTACCTTATAGCATTTTGCTGCATTTCCTTTTCCATCATGCTCAACCTTACTTTTCTTTTCTTTCTTTCCTTTAAATTCATAAGACCTGTAGAATTATTTCTCTATATTGATAGCACATGATACTATATCCTCATACGATGAGAATTTTTGAGAGACTAGTGTTGTAACGACCTAGAACTCTATCAATGAAATTTAAATTCTTATGTTTATTTCATCTAGTATATATCATATAAAATCACTTATATAACGCAATACAAACATTATAAATGGATAATTAATGAAATAATAGGTATTTATAGAAGTTAAGGAACCTTTATCAATAAAATAGTAGCATGCCCTTGGGAATAGTAATGGGACCCTTATGAATAGTAAATCAGCCAATAGAATAGTAACCTCACCAATAAAATTATAAATAAAATTTTTCCATATTATAAATGAAATTATTATATAATTATATCATAGTATAATTAAATGAATATTTTAAAAAATAATATTTAAGTGTTGGTATTTTTGTAAGTTATAAATATTTAATTACAATATTATAATTAATAAAATGATTTAAAATAAAATTAATTTTCATAAAAAATATTCATAAATTAATTTTTTTTCTTATAATTTTATGAGAATTTTATGTGACATTAATTAATTTTTTAAAGTGTTATAAAATCAGTTATAAATTTAAAACTGTATTTTTAGAGTAAATAATGATTTTAATTAAAAATTAAATTTATCATGTTTAGAAAATAATTTTCGTAAAATGGAGTTAATTTTTGAATTCTACACATTGAAAAATGGTTAGGGTGAATTTTTGGGATTTTTCTGAAATACTTGAATTTTTAGTGAATAGTAAAATATGATAATTTACAGTATAAATACATTATAAGAAAAACAAACTATTACTTGAGTCATGGATGGTATAAGAAACCTTGGTTAGAACTCACATGAACTTATTACTATATTTATTCACAAGAATCAACACTATTTCTTGCCTTCAGAAAAATAATAAAATAATGAGAAATCACCTCTCTCCTCCACTATAAATATCACCCCACACCACTACTTCTCCTCACACATCTAATCCATTAATGTTGTCAAAATTATACCCAAATCCTCTTACCTAGTCTCTCTCTACATACAGTAGCTATTGGTCTTATCAAACTACCAAAACCCCTTCCCTTAAGGAGGTTCTCAAGGAGGATAATTCAAGAGGTAAATCTTCTTCCTTTTTCTTTTAATTTCATTTCAATTTACTTTATTTTCTTATCCCCTCCTCACCTACTCTGTCCAAATGAACATGATAACTACAGTATCATATATATGATATCATGATATCATGTTAATGTAATATCAATTATAAATCTCCTTACTCTCTCTCTCTCTCTCTCTCTTTATTTTAAAAATGAAATCATCGTCCAGGAGGTGCCGATTTACAACCTTTGTGGACGATGAACTTTTGTTCTTCAATTTATCCTTCAATAAAGGTCATAAAACCATTTTTATGGTTAAAAAAGATTATAAAATATGTATTATATCTTATTTAATTTTTTGGAACCATTTTATATACATAATATTAAATAATAGAACAAAACTAGGTCATTGAGATTGAAAACCTACTAAAATTAAGCTAAAGGGTTATCATTAACATGTTATCTAATGATTCATCCTATTATATGGAAAAATAATAATAAATAATACCAATTACACTTATGTTTATTCATTAATAACGTTAAATTACAATTATGTAGAATTATACCCATTTTACATGAACATCATTACTCATATACAAGTATACCAATCATGAAAACAAAGGAAACGAACGCTCTCGAGTAATAAAATTGTATCTTATAACTCATCAAAAATACCATAAATGAACTTAATAAAATTATAGTAAATCAAATACTTGTAAAATTGGTTCTTAATTAATTAATTAATTAATTTAATTTGATTATCCAGGATGTTAAGGTCAAGTGCAGAACACATTCAGACATATCGTAAAGGTTTTCTACCCGAACCTCTAATTTATTTTGGGTTACTCTTTTTCTCTCTTTACACCAATTAAATTCTTAATTATTATTATGTAATCCTAATAAATTATGTGTTAATTTTCTATATATATTTACCAATAATAATCCTTCTTTCTTTTTTTGGGAGTTACATGTTTTAAAAGGATCTTTCTCAAATTATTTCTGATAAACAAGCCCAATTCAATGGAACTTCTTGAATTCTTAACTATTTTCAAGTTCACTTGATAATTTGTTTTAATCCACCATTATTTTTATAAAATCACTAATTTTATTGTGAAAACACTATATTATTAAACCTTTGGTTTTGTATAAATATTTTTTCAAAAGAACTCTTCTTTGTAAGTAAAAGAGTATTTTTATCAAGTATTAGTCGATGATTTCCTTATATGTCAACACTCTTGTTAATTCTTATGTTTAATTGGGATTAATATTTTATGATATAATATATCATATTTTATTTAATGGTTTATTATTAGTTTGAAAATGTATGTGCTATCTTGATACCATTCACCATATTACTCTGAATGGTTAGTGTATATGTTTACTGATTGGGGAAAGTTATTTACATTTACTATGTTAGTTTCAATATGAATGTATATGTTGATTGTATTTCTCCCCTTTCACATTAGAAATTCATTGAACTTAGTAAGTGATGGGTGGGTCTCGCTATATCCCCTTGATGCATCTATAGGTCTCATGAGACAAATTACCCTGGGTTTTTATCCATTATGTATGGTGTCTTGGCCGAGGCCTTGATAGTATGATTATGATGTCCGACATTATGCATTCCCTCATTATGAAGCTAGTAATTATTTGTATATGTGATTATTCTACTAGTAGAATATTAATGGTTATGTTTTATTATAGAATTATCAATTTTTAATTCCTACCATTTTATGCTCAAGATTATTTTTAATGGCATGTGTACTTTTAGTTATTCACCATGATTTATATTTTTTCTTATGTTGTATTACTTAACCTTACTGAGAATCTGAGCACACCCCTTTTTTATTTTTTATTTTTCCCCAAGATACAAAGATGTATAATATTAATGACTTGTGAGGATAATCTAGAAGTTTATTTGTGTTTCCAATTTAGTTAATATGTTGTACTTCATTTCAATTTGTAATTAAACTATTATGTACATATCTGGTTTTCCAATACTACTAAACTATACATTCCTTCGGGATAAAACTTCCTTGTTTATATGATAATGTAATAAAATAAGGCACCATCTCTAGGAAACTAGGGTCAGGGTCTTTAATGTTAGTATCATAGGAAGTTTAGTAGAAACCTTGGAAACTAGATTTAGAAAACATAGATTAGGGAACATATCCCTAAGATGGACTTTGGGGATAATCATAGAATAAAATCCTAAAATTTTGGTAAAGTAGATATTATGTGAGTCTTCCTAGAAATATATACCTCTATGGATAATACAAGTGGAAGTGGTTCTAGAACATATGTACCTAGGGGTAACAACTCCGAAAATTTGTCCCGGGCCTGAATCAGTGTAACCCGGTACACGAAAACGGGCCTTACTGTGCACCTGGTTTGATACTTCTGGGGGATATTCTTAGGATAATTCACATTTTCATTACAAACCATTATGAAGGATTTAAAATTAAATATGTCCCCAAGGAAACCATGTTTATGATTATGAGATTAACTATCCATAAAACTTCAATTTTTTCAAGTGTTTTGCTATTTTGAGATTATACATTATGATCCATAAACTAATCTAGTGTATTAAATTATTTAGAAATAGTGTCTAATGGAAGAAATGCAAATTTTATCAACACACGTATCCTATGTAGGGATTTACTTCATATTCAAGATAATTATTTAGGTATTGGAGCTATGAATGGTGCTAAGAAACTTATAACTATATTGGGATAGTTGACCCAGGTTATGAACAATAACCTTGCCCATATGGAGAATCCTAATCCACAACGTGGATGAGAAATGTTAGACCTCTTTATGTGACAAAAACCTCTATCATTCAATGGGACTACAAACTCATTTATATCTGAGTAGTGGATAAGTTACTTAGAGAAGATATTTATCGCTTTGGGAAGTAACAAAAGGGAGAAGGTTTTCATAAAGGTTTATAATCTATCGGGAGATGTGGGTCAATGGTGGTAACTAATCCAAAACAAAAAGGAGGAGAAAGAAATTAAAAGTTTTTAATAGATTAATTTTAAGTAAATTTTACTAGAAAAAAAATTTCTAACAATGAGAGGATATGGAATGTAAATTCTTGAATATGAGGCAAAAGGAGGATGAGAATATTGCCAAGTATAAATCCAAATTTACAAGGTTATCAAGGCATGCTTCGGACTACATATATAATCCAAGGGATAAGATTGATCGATTATTTTATGGTTTAAAACCATTCCTCTGAAGGGTACTAGTCTCCAAAAATTTCTTATTGTACTAAGATATAGTCTCATGTGCTATCAAGACAGAAAAATAATTCTATAATTCATATGAATTCAAAGTAAAGTAAGAGAAGAAGAGGGTTGTTGGAAACTCTGGAAAAGGAAATAAGGAAAAGGGGAATAAGGGAAGAGTTGATTTTCCATCCTATGATAATTTTGGGAAGAAACACCCCAGAACTTGCCTAAAGGGTATGGGTGTTTATTACAATTGTGTAGAAAAATGTCACCAAGCCTATGATTTTAAGGGAAAAAAGAATCTACCAATGTTCCATGATACAATTTAAAATATATGGGACATTATGAAAATTATTTTTCTAGGTGTCAAGGAAACTTTCCTCAAATAAGGCCAAGGGATCAAGGCCAAGATTATACAGTCAAAACTATTGAGTTTGAAGTTCCTAATGATGTGGTGGCAGGTACTTTAATCATTTCATCAAACTTATCCAATGATTTATTTGATTATGGGTCATTTCATTATTTTATATCTTCCCATTTTTTCAAGAAAATTAAACATTTCCAATTTTATTTAATAAGGGAGTTGTCAATCAAAATTCCTAAGGGAAACGTGCTTTAGTTTCTAAAATTATCATCATACCTATTATTTACTTTGATATAATTATCGGTATGGATTAGCTTTCAAATTATGATGCAAAAATCTATTGCAAGAATAAGGAAGTTACCATTTTTGAGAATGATGTAGATTACTTTATCTTTAGAGTAGAAACCTCACCATATGATTATTATCTAGATCCACCCATAGTAGTTCTTATGAATGCAATTCTTAAGGAGGAAGAGAAAAAATATTAATGGGTGAGGAAAGAAATCTTCAAATCAATGATGTACCTATTTTATAGGAATACATTAATATATTTCCATAGGATTTACTAGGACATCCTTAGAAGCAGGAAATTGAGTTTTCTATTAATTTAATTCTTAGTGTAAGGCCTATATCAAATACTCTTTATAGAATGGTCATAGTGGAATTAGTGAAGCTAAAGAAACAACTAAAGTAATTAGGTAATAAAGGATTTATTCACCCTAGTGTTTCTCCATGGGGAGCCTTTGTTATCTTTTTCAAGAAGAAATATGGGTCCATGAGGCTATGTATTGACTAGAGGGAAATCAATAATATTACGATAAAGAAAAAGTATCCTCTTTATCACATTGATGATTTATTTGATCAACTTGACAGGTCCCAATATTTTTCAAAGATTTACCTTCGATCTAGATATCATTAGTTTTATGTGATGAAGGAATATATTCCAAAGACATCATTTCAAATCAGGTATGGGCATTACAAGTTTATAGTAATGCCTTTTGGACTAACTAATACGCCCTCTTTTTTCATGGATCTAATGAATATAGTTTTTAAGTAATATCTTGATGACTTTGTTTTGGTATTTATTGATGATATCTTAGTATACTCCAAAATATATGAAGATTGTGATAATCACTTTTTTATTGTTCTGAATACTCTTAGAAGAAACGAGTTATATTGGAAGTTTAGAAAGTGTGAATTCTATCTTCAAATGGTTTCTTTTCTTGGACATATTATCTCTAAGGATGTAATATTAGTTGATCCTATAAAGACAAAGGTTGTTAAATAATTTCCTACACCAAAAAACATAATCTAGGTACGTAATTTTATTGTTTTAGAAAGTTATTATTAGTGTTGTATTCAGAACTTCACCCGATTAGCTATCTCCTTAAACAATCTTACTTGTAAATGGGTTAAGTTCATATGGAAAAATAATGTGAAGAATGTTTTGAATAATTAAATAAAATATTGGTGAATGCTCTGATCCTAACTCTACCATCAGGAAATGGTGGGTTTGTGATTTATAGTGATGCATCAAAGAAAGGACTCAGTTATGTCATTATGCAGAATAAAAGAGTTATTGCCTATTCATCAAGGCAGTTAAAAACCCATGAACATAACTATCCAACTCATGATCTTGAGTTAGCAGCTGTAATTTTTTCTCTGAAGATATGGAGATACTATATCTATGGTGAAATATGTGAGATATATACATATCACAAGATCTTGAAATATGTCTTCTCACATAAAGAACTCAACATGAGGAAAATTTGATGTCTTGAGATACTAAAGGATTATGATTGTTCAATATACTACCACCTTGGGAAGGAAAATAAGGTAGAAGATTCTTTGAGTAGGAAGGATCATGGAGTTATGAACAAAAATAAGGATGGAAAAAGATCTTGTGTATATGGATCTAGCAAGGATGGATATGGAAATTATCAAAAAAAGGTGAAACATCATTACTTTTTCAACTGGTTTCCCAACCATATTTATTGGAAAGAATTAAAATTTATCATTGTGATGATGAAAATATTCAAAAGATAATTAAAGGTGTGAATGATGGGAAGTTTATAGACTTCATATGTGAGGATGGAATTTTGAAATTTGGGAGTATGTTATGTGTTACCTCTATACCTGAGCTAAAAAGGGAGTTATTGGATAATACCCATAGCTGTAATTTCTCTATACACCCTGGTAGCACTAAGATTTATAGATATCTGAATGAACATTTTTGGTGGGATAATATGAAGCGAGAAATTACAGATTATGTATCAAGATGTTTAGTTTGTCAATAGGTGAAGGCTAAAATACAAAATCTTAGTGGTTTAATTCAAACCCTACCTATTCCTACATGGAAATGGGATGACATCGCTATGGATTTTGTCATCAGACTACCAAAAATCCAAGAAATAATGATGCAATATGGGTGATTATTAATCGACTTACCAAATATGTGCATTTCCTTTCTGTAAGGGAGGATTTCCCATTGGATCACCTTGCATGTCTCTATATTAATGAAGTTTTAAGACTTCATGGAGATCCTATCTCAATTGTTTATGATCATGATCTATGATTTACATTGAAATTTTAGAAAATTCTCCAAAAATAATTGGATATTGAGCTTCATTTGAGTACTTCTTATCACCCTCAAACTGATGGGTAGTCAGAAAGAATGATCTAAACTTTAGAATACATGTTAAGATCATTCTCACTTGACTTTTAAGGTATGTGGGATCAGTATTTACCTTTAATGGAGTTTACCTACAATAATAGTTTCCATTCAAGTATTTAAATGGTGCCATATGAAGCATTGTATGAAAAGAGATGTTGTACACCAACTTATTGGGATGAAGTTGGTGAAAGGAAACTTGTAGTCCTAGAGTTTGTATAGGAAACAATAGAGAAGGTAAAGACTATTCAAACTCATATCAAGGAATCTCAAAGAATACAAAAGATATATGTTGATATTAAAAGGAAGGATTTGAAATTTCAAGTGGGAGATTGTGTTTTCTTGAAAGTATATCCATGGAAGGGTGTTATAAGAATTGGGAAGAAAGAGAAACTGATCCCCAGTTACATTGGTCCTTTTGAAATTCTGGAGATAATTAGAGTTATGTCTTATTTTTTAGAAATCCTTCCTAGCCTTTTGAAGGTACACAATGTGTTCCACATATCCTTGTTAAGGAAATACATTCCATACTCAACACATGTACACACTTCTAAAGGAATATAATTGGAACTTGACTTATCTAACTGTGAAGAACCTATTCATATTTTGGACACTAAATAATAGGTGTTGAGAAATTGGATGACTCAGCTGGTAAAGGTACTTTGGAAAAAATCATAAAATTGAATAGGCAACATGGGAGCCTGAGAAGATTATGATGAAGAACTACCCAAATGTTTTTATGGGTTGATAATCTGGAAATTTTGAGGATGAAATTTTTATAGGAGGGGAGAATGTAATGACCCGGAACTCTATCACTGAAATTTTCCTTCTTGTGTTTATTTCATATAGTATAGATCATATAAAATCACTTATAGAACACAATAAAAACATCATAAATGAAGAATGAATGAAATAAGAGGTATTTCTAGAAGTTAAGGAACCTATACCGATGAAATAGTAACATGCCCTTAGGATTAGTAATGTGTCCCTTATGAATAGTAAACCAGCAAATATAATAGTAATATCACCAATGAAATTATAAATAAAATTTGGTTATCTTATAAATGAAATTAGATTATAATTATATCTTAGTGTATGTAAATGCATATTTTAAAAATTAATATTTAAGTGTTGGTATTTTTATAAGTCATAAATATTTAATTATAATATTATAATCCATAAAATGATTTAAAAAATATATTTTCATAAAAATTATTCATAAAAAAATATTTTTTTGTCTTATGATTTTATGATAATTTTATGAGACCTTAGTTAATTTTTGAAGGTGTTATAAAATCAATTATAAATTTAAAACTATATTTTTCAAGTAAATAATTATTTTAATTAAAAATTAAATTTATCGCTTTTAAAAAATTATTTTCATAAAATTTAGTTCATTTTTTAATTATATACATTGAAAAATGGTTGTGGTGAATTTTTGGAATTTTCTAAAATACTTGAATTTTTAGTGAATAATAAAATACAATAATTTATAGTATAAATACATTATTGCTTGGTTCATGGATGATGTAAGAAACATTGGTTCGAACTCACATGAACTTGTTACTGTATTTAGTCACAATAATCAACATTATTTCTTGTTTTGAGCAAAATAATAAAATAATGATAAATCACCCCTCTCCTCCACTATAAATACCACCCCTCATCACCACTTCTCCTCACACCTATAAGCCTTGAATCTTGTCAAAATTATTCCCAAATATTATTAACTAGTATCTCCTCACATCAAGGAGCTCTTGGTGTTTCCTAAATACGAAAATTCCTTCCTTTAAGGAGGTTCTCAAGGAGGATAATTCAAGAGGTAAATCCTCTTCCTTTTTCTTTTAATTTCATTTCCATTTACTTTCTTTTCTTATCCTATCCTCGCCTTATCTTTCCAAATGATCATGATAGCTCCAGTATCATATATATACTGGAAATATATCATTTTAATTTAATATAAATTATCAATCTCTTTACTCTCTCTCTCTCTCTTTATTTTAAAAATGAAATCATCATCTGGGAGGTGCCGATTGAAAACCTTTGTGGATGAAAAACTTTCGTTCTTAAATTTATCCTTAAAGACTAGTCATGAAACCATTTTTATGGTTGAAAAAGATTATAAAATATGTATTATATATTATTTAATTTTATAGAACCAATTTATATACATAATATTACATAATATAACAAAAGTAGTTCATTGAGATCGAAAAACCGCTAAAATTAAGCTAAATGATTATCATTAACATGTTATCTAATGATTCATCATCATATATGAAAAAATAATAATAAATAATAAGAATTAAACTTATTTTTTGTTCATTGATAACATTAAATTCTAATTATTTGTAATTATACACATTTTCCATGAACTTCATTACTCATATACAAGTATACCAATCGCGAAAACCTAGGAAACGAACACTCCCAAACAATAAAATTGTATCTTATAACTTGTCAAAAAGGCCATAAATAAACTTAATAAAATTATAATAAATCAAATACATGTAGAATAGGTTTTTAATTAATTAATTAATAGATTTAATTTGATTATCCATGACATTAAGTTCAAGTTTAGAATACATTCGAACATATGGTAAGGGTTTTATACCCAAACCTCCAATTTCTTTAGGGTTACTCTTTTTCTCTCCTTACCCCAATTAAATTCTTAATTATTCTAATTTACTCCTCATAAATTATGTGTTAATTTTGCATATTTATGTTCCAGTCATTATCCTTATTTATTTTATGGTGGGTTAGGTGTTTTAAAAGGATCTTTCTCAAATTCTTCCCAATAAACAAGCCCAATTCATGGTAACTTCTCGAATTCTTACCTATTTTCAAGTGCACTCTATAATCTATTTTAAGACACCATTGTTTTTCTAAAATCACTCATTTTATTATGAAAAAACTATATTAGTTAAATTATTTTTTTAGACAAATATTTTTCTAAAATAACTCTACTTTGTAAAGTAAAAGAGTATTTCTCTCAAGTATTACTCGATGGTTTCCATCTATTTCAACACTCTTATTGATTATTATGTTTAATTAGGATTAATATTTTATGATATAATCTACCATATTTTGTTGAATGGTTTATTATTATTTTTACTATAGATGTTATATCTTGATACCATTTATCATATTACTTCAAATGGTTAGTGTTTATGTTTACTGATTGGGGTAAGTTATTTACATTTCATATGTTAGTTTCAATATGAAAAAATATGTTGATTATGTTTCTCCCATTTAATATTAAGAATTTATTGGACTTAGTAAGTGATGGTTGGGGACCATTATATCCCCTTAATCCATCAGTAGGTCTCATGAGATAAACTATCATGGATTTTTACACATTATGTATGGTGTCTTGGACGAGACCTTAACGGTATGATTATGATGTCCGGAATTATGAATTCCCTCATTATGAAGCTAGAAATTGTTTTTCCATGTGATTATTAAATTAGTAGAATATCCATGATTATGTTTTATTATGTAATTATCAGTTTTTAATTCCTTCCATTTTATGCTCAAGATTATTTTTTAATGGAATGTGTACTTTTAGTTATTCACCATGCTTTATATTTTTTGTTTTTGCTATATTATTCACCCTTATCAAGCATATGAGATCACCCCTTTATTATTTTTTATTTTTTCTAGGAAGAGAATATGTATATTATGAATGACTTAAGAGTATAATATAGAAGTTTATTAGTGTTTCCAATATAGTTACTATGTTTTATTTCATTTTAGGTTGTAATGAAACTGCTTTTTATGTATCTAGTTTTCCAATGATAATAAACTATTCGTTCCTTCGGGAAATGACTTCATTTCTTGTATTCCAATGTAATAAAATAAGGCACCAGATCTGGGCAAATGGGTTCAAGGTATTTAAAATTTCCCTTATAAATATTGGATTAATCCCATCAAATAAATTTTCAATATTTCTCTTTATATTATGTACGTAATCTGTTGCATGTCTTCGTAACCTTTTTAAAGTTGAATTTATACCTAGAAACATTTTCATATTCCTTTTGTCTTAAACTCTTGAATTGTATCTCCATATATACTTGTTTCTCATGAGTAAAATATTTTTCCAAGAATAGTACCTTAAAATTCTTCCATTCCATTCTCTTTATTTCCTTCCCATCCTTAGTGTTTTGAATCAATGACCATCATTGATCTGTATCCCCTAAGAGATGATAAACTATTATGAAAACCTTCTCCCTTTCATTAATTTACAAAGCAATGAATATATTCTATAAGTAACTTATCCATTACTTAGATAAAAATAGATTTATATTCCCATTGAATGGTGTAGGCTTCTAACACATGAAGCGGTATAACATTGTTACACCATGTTGTGGATAATTAGGTTTCCCCATTCTAGTAAGGTTATTGGTCATAACCTAAGTTAGATTCCCCAATATAGTTATAATTTATTCAACTCCCTATATTACTTCATTATATTTCCTAGGATATAAATCTCTATATGGGTTACATGAATTGATACGGTTCTCATTTCTTCCACTAGGCACAATTTCTAAACAATGGCATGCACTTTATTAGATCATAATATTATAAAATATAATGTATAATCCCAAAACTAGTGAAACACTTAACAAAAATTGAAAATTTATGTATAAATAATCTCAAAATAATAAGATTGGTTTCTTTAGGAATATTCTCTAATTACATCATAGGGTTATATTCCCAAATCTACATTTTTCTAAATCTATTTATCAATTTTTCTACAAAACTTTCCTTGAAACCAACTATAAATACCCTGGCCCTAGTAACCCAGAGTTGGTGGTTACTTTATTACATTGGTACTAGATATAAGTGATTGCATCCCAAAGTACTGAATAGTTTAATAGTCTTGGGAAACTAGATACATGCTTGAATATCATATTATAATTGAAAAGTTAAATACAAAATAGTAATTTCTCTAGGAACACTATTTTTTCCTTTATCATATCCTTACATATCATTCACAAAACATTTACTATCATCCTAGGGAAAGAAGATATAATAAATGAGTGAGCTCAAATGCTCGGTAAGGGTATATGTATAGTGAAATATACCATGAATAAATAATAAATAATTAATATATAAAGGTAAATATATAAAAACATGTTACATTTAATCAATAACTTGATCCTAAAGAATAATATGGCAGGAATAAATGATGATCAAATAATGCCATGTAAATAATCATATTAGCTTGAAAATTATCCATGGATATAATAACTAATAAGATAATAATATGGACACCAAAACCTAATCTCATAATGAGGTAATACATAATTTTAGACATCATAAAAATTACATCAAAGCCTTAAGCTAAGAAATATTACATAAATTGGTAAGGCCTCTGCCAAATACCAAAGCTAGTTTTTCTCATGTGAAATACTGATGCATCGAGGAGCTATAGAAGGCCCCACCCAAAACTTATTAAGTCCAATTAATTCCTCATATTAAAGGGGTGAAACATAATCAAATTAAACATTCATATTGAAAAATAGCATATGAAATGTTAATATTTTCCCAATCAATAAGCATAATCATAAACCATCCAGAGTAATATGATGAATGGTATCAAAATAATACATACCCAATAAAAATGATCATAATCCATCCAAAATAATAATAAGGATGGTATAATTGAAAAATATCCCTAGTGGATCATAATTAAATTTAGGGTTTTTTTCATTGATGAATATAAATACTATAAAAATGTTATTAAAAACATTCTTGAGGAAAATACCACTTTCACATTAAAATCACTTTTAAAAACTAAAAAATTGTAAAATATTAGGAAAATATTTTATTTAAAAAATAATCATGGAAACTTATAAATTAATATTCAAATAAATGATCGTTTATGATGTTGGGAAATTTCATACATGTCATATAAGTTAAAAAAATATTTATTGCACACTCTTGTAAAAAAGTCAAAAATTACCTCATTTGGAAAACAAAAAGAATATTACTTTCAAAATATTTTTTAAAAAGTCATAAATGGGTAAAAATCTCTTTAATAAATCATTTTTAAGATTCTGATAATATTCTAGAAAATATTTTCAAAAAACATGGATATGGTAGAAAAAAGGATTTTTGACTAAAGATAGAAATAAAGTCACGTTTTCTTATAAACATTTTCTTAATAATTTTAATTAACGAATAGATGAAAATGGTAATACTACTTTAAAATATCATGAATAACTAGAGTATTATAAAATATATATTTTTAAGATATAAATATCAAACAATTCTCCCAAGATATACTTAAACGTAAACAATCCCGAATAAAGATGAGATTGTGAAATTAACCTTTATCTCGGATCCAATTTCCTTCATGCGTGTTTGAACCTCCTGTATAATAAATATAGATTTATTATACATATATTCTATAAACATACTTATATATATCATACTATATATTATATACGTATAACCTTTTATCACCTGTTTATTAAAAAATCTTTATTAAATTACTATTTCGAGTGATAACTACTTCGTATTTCACGCATGTTTTGGTTCGGTGGTTTCGGTCCTTATAATTTGATCCTAGTTTATTCATATAAAAAAATTATTCATGGTATTAAAATAATATATATTCATTATATTCATATTTATATTCATCTATAAAATTTATCGATATAAAAATGAATTACACTATTCATGGAGACGGTAGGTCGTACATACGCATGAATGTTGTTTTCATTTTTCAACGAATGTAATGAAAGAAAGGTAAATAATAATTCAACTTTAAATAGTAATTATTATATAATATACATAATTTATATTAATTAAAACTATCCTAATTTCCATCTAATTAAAATTAAAATGAAAAACAAATCATATCGCTTTGTGGAGGTGGCAGTCTACAAGTACGCATGAGCGATGTTATCATTTTTCATTAGATTGGAAGGAAAGAAGGTAAATATGATATTATCATTAAATAATTATTATTATTTTAGAAATATAAAATATAAATATTAAACTTATCATAATACCCATCCATAAAATATGGTGATTAAGAATGAATCGTATCATTACGTGGAGATGGTAAGTCGTACATACGCACGAGCGATACTTTCACATTCTATTTGATGGAAAAAATATGGATAATGGTATTTTCATAATCATAATAAAATTTTAGTATATTTAGGATATTAAATTTATTATTTTATGATAAATACAACAGATTTAGAGGAGCTAAAATAATAAGTAAAAAAATAAAGTGATCGATTAATGTGATCACCTCTTCTTTGAAAGAACTCCTTTAGATAACCTCTTAAGGAGCCTAGGATTGGTCTATTAGGAATGAAAAAACCTATATAATGTGTATAATAATGTTTATAAGGTATTTTTTCAGGTTATGGTCAATATAAATGGCTCAAAGTGGTGTAAATAAGAGAAAGGAGAGGTACCCTTTTATAATTGAGGTGAGGGGCACTTTTGGAATTTCTTAAATAATTAAAAAATAATAATGTAAATATCTAGAAAAAATGACTCAAAATTGATAAGTATTATAAGATAACATATTATGTTGTTTAAATATAATGAACCAATAAAAAAATTAGGTTTAAGTGGTGTTTTAAACCTTATCTTTTTGTTTAATCCCTTAGTAAACCTATTTTAACATTAATTATGGTAACATATTTTCCACTCTTAAAGGGTTATAATTTTACATATAAGGAGAAAATTGGATAATAAATGGAAAATGGATAATATTTTAGAACATATATTATCCAAATTTTCCTCTTTTAAGATTTTTATTATTTTTAAATAGTTTAATATAATATTATTTTGATAAAATGAAATTAATGTCAATTTTAACACTATTCATTTAATTTGACTTAAAAGTCATAAAGACAAAGTTTTAATTTGAATATAATACTTTGTTACAACACTAATGTTTTATAGTCGTCTATAAAATCCATGTAACACTATAACTCATTCAAATTTTGTCACTTTTAATATATTTAAAATCATTTATTTTATTTTTTGTTAATTAAATAAATATTCTGTCAATGTTGCGTAAGCATTTAAGATAATTATATAATTAAAAAAAATTATAAATAAATTTTAATCATTAAAATAATTTCATTTTTATCAAAATATTTATTTTTATTCGTTCATAACATTATTTTTCCTCTATATGGACACATAATAGATATTTTAGACTAAGAAAGTGACACTTTGTAACCTTCTTTGCCTTAAATATTATATAGATCATTTTCATGTAAAAGTGTCCATTAAATAAATAAATTTTGATCCTAAGGAGATAGGGGTAAAATTTTATTCATGCGATGATAATTAGTATAAAAATTCATGGTCTTATCACTTCTTTTCAACCTAAATTAACCCGATTTAGCCTTTATCGAGGTGATAAATTTTACCATGATTACTATTCCTAATGCCTAAAAATAAAAGGGATATATTTACCAAATTTTATTCACATTATTATAAATATGTAATATATTTTATCAAATTTAATACCTATAATTGGGAGAAATTAATTTTAAAATAAGTGCACAAAACGCGAGGAAAACCACTTTTTAGAAAAATACAATTTTTAAGCATAAAACGAGATTTATTCTTATACCATGCATAGTAAAAATATTAGATAAATGTTAAAAATTTTAATTGAATATAAATATAAAAAATTTATTAAAATCATTCACTTATATTTATTAATTTAATTTATTATGATAAAATAATATTGAGTACATAAAAATATTTTTTCAGAAAAATGCTTATTTTACTTTCAAATGATTTTTATTTTTATTTCTAATTAATTTATAACCAATTATTTTATTTTATAAGTGTTAAAACAAGATAATTTTCAAAAATTTAGTTATTCCTGTTCACACACTTCAATTAACATCTGGGTAACAATGGTATGCTATATTAAAGTTCATTTATACTTGGGGTTGCGTGCATCATAAGATATTGAAGGGATTAAATTTATTTAAAAGGAAATATATTATAAAGTCTTGAGGTGTTACATGGTGAACCTTGGTTTGACCAAAATGTATTCTGATCGTCGTAGAGAGTATTGGTGGCTCAAAATAAAAAAAGAGATTGCAGTTTTTATGACTCGATGTTACACCTCTCAGTGGGTGAAGGTTGAGTATCAACATCTTACTAGAATTTTACAGCCTTTTCTCGTTCTATAATGGAAGTGGGATGATGTTATCATGGGTTTTATGGTGGTTTTACTAAGGAATACTCAAAATAGTTTCATTATATGGGTGATTACGGATCGTTTGACAAAGGTAGCTCATTTCTTTACAATTCAAGAGACTTTCACCATCGACCAGTTGGGTGACTTTTATGTGCTAGATGTAGTGTGCTTGCATGAGGTAACTTAGAGTGTAGTTTCATATCATGATCCATATTTTACCTCATGCTTTTAGTAAGTCTTGTATAAGTTTTTGGGTAATCATGTTCTTTTGAGTATGGATTTTCACCCACAGATGAATAGGAAATAAGAACGTATTATCCATGTGTTAAAGGACATTTTAAGAGAATGTGCCCTAGATTTTGGTGGGACATTGGGAAAAAACCTAGTGATTGTTGAGTTTTTTTATAACAATAGTTATCAAGAAACTATTTAGATGACACCATATGAGGCACTAAATATTATTCCATGTTGATCACCTTTGTGTTAGATGGAAGCTAGAGAATCAAAGTTGTTTGGACCGAGTCTATTGTAGGAGACATCGAAGCAGGTTCTGTTAATCCGAAAGCATATGGCTATGGCCCATATTAGACATAAATCATATGATTATCTTCATCATTGGTCCCTTGAGTTCATAGTGGGTGGTTATTTATTTCTTAGTGTGTCTCCAAGATTGGGTCACTGTCAAATTCGAAAATAGGGGATGTTTGTGCCTAGGTATATTGGGTCATTCTAGATTTTGGAGAGGATTTGTACAGTAACATATCGATTGGATCTTCCAAAATGGTATAGTTCTATTCATGATGTTTTTCATGTGTCGAAACTTTGGTAGTATCACCACAACCCTTCTCATGTTATTGATGTTGATGATGTTGAGCTTAAGACTAATGCATCCTTTGTAGAGCATCTAATCCATATCATGGATCACAGTGAGAAAATTCTTTGGGGTAATACTGTGAATTTGGTCCTATTAAGCACATGTTGATCCAGAAATTTCAGTAATTTATTATTGATTTTTATGCTCACAAACACCCACATTTGTTTTACTAGTGAAATTACTTTAAATAAATTTTAGGTTTATATTAATTTAGTTTTAATCCGACTAAATCTTAATTTACTTAAGTATTCAGATCATTTTAAAGTAGTCTTTAATCACTATTTATAACCCTATATTTAAAGTTAATGTTAGGATCTAGAAACCTACTTTTTTAAGGATCACTAATTTTGGAACCCTATGTTTGGAGTAAATGTTATGATTGAGAACCTTACTTTTATCAACTACCCTATGTTTGGGTAATTAATGTATAATTTATCAGCCTTACTTTTGGAATTATCTATATATTGTCAATCATAATTTTAAAGATTATTCTTATGCTTTGCAACCCTACATTTGACCCAGTCGTCTGTGATATTTGAATTATGGATTATTTCCATTATTTTTGCAATGGTTTCATCAGAGTTTATACCTATTTAAAGTTTTTTAATGATATATTCAATAGCCCTTATTCAATAGATTAAATATTTCTTATTTATAAGGGAAGTTACAATTTTCCTTGGGTGTTTTTAAATTCAAATGATCACTTTTTATCAAGTGGATTTTTTAGATCTATCTAACCTGAAGAAAATCAATCTTATTGTTAAATACCAAGAGATTATTCTTCTCAAGTAAGATGGACTTTATAGTTCTTTGAAGAGATTCACTTTGGATACATATATGTTTTGATCTTTTTTTCTTTGATCATCGTATTATTATTGATGTTGTATCCATTGTAAATATTTTACTACAGTTTGTTGAAGTGACTATCAAAGATACACTTTGGATACATAAAACTTTATCATCTATTAAGTTTTTTCTTTGTTGTTGCCTAAAAAAATAAGCTTGTTCAATATTGAATATTATTTTTATACTATTGTGATTTATTGAAGATCGTCCATTATTTTTCAGTTGTTGCTGCAACTATGAGCTGAACTAGTTTTCGACGTTCTTTATATCATCCTTTATTTTGAAGTGTTGGGTTCTTGTACTCAGTCGTAGTGGAGTGTCATCTTCTCATACTAAGCTATAGATATTTTGGTTCCTTGTAAAATAACTAGAAGGAATTTTAAAATCTTTATTGTAAGGTGTCAACTATATGCACTTAGCTGTAGAGGTCCCTGAAAAAAAGACCTAGTGAAAATCACCAAGCTCGTAGAGAGAGTGTTGGTGGAGTGGACTAGGGGATTTTTATGCCTCGAACCACTGTATATCACCATTTCCAATTCTTTCCTTTATTTATATTCCACTTCTTATTCATCTTTAATATATAAGGAAATAATTTCTTTATTCTAAGAGGTACGCTTCTAATTTTTCAATATTTTTAAATACACACAATTCACCCCCACCCCACCCCCCATTATGTCTTTATCATCATCATTATGACCCAAAAATTGGTATCAAAGGTCAGGATCAAGTGGATATATTTATTTTGGAACTAAAATGTCTAAGTTAAAGATCTGGTCAAAGTAAAATTTCAATGGATGGTCATAGAGAAGGTATGTTAATGATCCATTCACCTTATTTTAATGGGGATAATTATGGATGATGGAAAGCATGCATGACTATTTATTTAAAGAATATCGGAATAAGTGTTTATTTTAAATTAATCAAGCCTTATGAAATTCCTAAATAAGATCTGGATAAGTGAAATACTACTCAAGACACTAATTATGATCTTAATTCTAGATCTATGAATGCTATTGTATGTGGATTAGGAAGTGATGAATTCAATAAAGTTTCTTAGTGTGATACTGCATATGATATGTGGTAGATAATCATTGTTTTTTATAAAGGAACCAATAATATTAGATATTTGAGGAATAATACTACAAAATTAAAATTTGATATGTTTAGAATTTGTGATGGTGAAATTATCACTCAAATGAATGGAATATTAACTGAAATAGTAAATGGTGTTTCTGTATTGGGAGAATCAATTCTCAAACTAGATTAGACTTTAAAATTTCTAGTAGTTTTACCCTTAAAATGGAATGAAATATTTTCTATAATTCAAAAATCCACTTTTGTCAAAATTATATCAATAAAGGAATTGATTGGCACATTAATGATATAGGAAGATAAGATGCAAGTAAAAGTTGAAATCGTATTTCTATCATAAAGGGAAGTGTTTCACTTAAAGTTTCAATGGATGAATTTATGAGTTGATTCATCCAGGTTGAAGTGGTGAGCTATCATAAATTTCTAGAATTTTGGAAATCTGTATGAACATAAAAAGGATAAATCAAAAATAAATAAATAAAAATACGTCAGATGCTACAAATGTAAGAAGAAAGGTCATGTGAGAAAGTTTTCATGTGATTAAAGCTCAAATGAAAACTAATTATAAAAGAGAATTTAAGAAATTCATAAAGGATACTTAGAGATATTCTAAAGATTCAATTGGTGAATCTACTACAAACTCTGATGCTGAGCATGAAAATTAAAAGGTACATCTATTTCTGAATCACACTAATGAGGTACAATCATCTTTCTCTCAAAATTATAATTCTAAAAAACTTTTTTATAGTGAACTTAATAAATATTATTTTATGCTTCAAGATAAATTTGAATCTTTAAATAAAGATAATAGAAAATTTTTAAAATCTTATAATGTTATTTATATTAAAAATTTGATTTTTTAAAATTAGTTTTTTAAAATTTAAAATATGTTCCTTCAAAAAAAATCTTATTCCTTACATGAAAATAAAATTAAGGAAATATTAAATGAAGTTGATAATTTAAGAACATGAGCCTCATCCCAATTGGTGAGGTCTCTCTAAGTGCATCCACGAGACCTAGGTTTGAAACCAGCCGGAGGCATAATTCTGGCACTATAATAGGTATTGTAGCAGGTACTATAGTAGGTATTGTAGCAGGCACTGTAGCAGCACTGTAGTAGTATTGTGTGGTACTGTAGCATTTATTGTAGTAGGTACTATTCAGTACTTTAGCAGCTGGAATATTCACCTTGGGCCACTGGTTTGGACTTGTAGACCTTAAGGCCTTCGGGTTACCCAAGCCTTCGAGTCATTAAGGCTTTCGGGCCACCTCAAAGGCCTTCAAGGCCACCTGATATACAGATGTCCAAACATATTCTACAAGGAACTAGCTCCAGAGGAGGAAGAGAAAGATGCATTCACCAGATCGGGACTAACATATTTGGAAGAATTAAAGGGTATGACATTACCATCGGTACCGATCCTGTGCATCTATGCACAGGACAGCTAACCGAACAGCTATAAAAAGGTGGAGAGCTGATCACGATGCAAATGCTGGGGAGGGGATATTTCTAGTAGACATAGTATGATTGATTTCCTTAAGAACTACGGGTCCTGTAACGTCTCCAAGCCTACGGGAAATGTAATCTCTAAGCCTACGGGCCTTTTAAGGGTTCCCCCTTATCCCTTTAAAGGGGGTTTATCACAAATCAATAAAAAAAGAATGTCTTTGGGCCATTTAGGTAGTTGATAATTTAAAATGAGCTTCTAGTGTACTTATCAAGGGTGGGAGTTATCTAAATAAAATTCTTATTAAAAATATAGCTAATAATAAAGGAAATATTGGTATTGGTAGTAATGGAGAAAAACCCAAATTATAAAGGAATTATTTTTTTCCTGGTTCTAAAAGTAAAAGCATGTTTAATTTTAATTTTTTAATTATGGTATTAATAGATATTGTATTAATGAATTTTATTTTAAAAATACTCAATTTTTTGGTTCCAAGTATGTTTATTATTCAAAATATTTATTTGAATCTAAATTTGGAATTTTTTCTCATAATAAAGAAATTTGGTTAGCTAAATATTTAATTGATAACAATTCCATGCCCAAAAGTATGTGGGTACCAAAAGAAACATTTTTTGATATTTTTCAGATGTGTGCCATTGAACTTCACTGTTATATTAATAAGAGGCTGGTAAAAAAATATGTGAATATTTCTTTGGATAAAAATCACAATTTCTTTCAAAAAGATTGACCAACTTTGAATTAGTTCATTATCTGAAAGGAAAGATCATTGGAGCTAAAACTATTAAAATCCAGAAATTATTTCATTTCCATTTAAATATTTTAATACACTATGTATTTTATATATATGGAGAAAAACTTTTAGCAATTTTATCTTTTATTCCTATTCATTTGATCATTCTTATGCTTGAACTATTTAGTCCTTTTCTCACTCTATTATTTTATGTGATGAATTAATTACTTGATTATTTTGATGACATTATCTTTAAAATTTTATGATTGGAATGCATAAAGGTTTTAAATTATTTGAAAAATAAATATCTATTATTAGTCTTAGGTGGTCTATTTTAAAAAAATTATCACGTGTTCAAATATTTTATTGTGGCATGAATTAATTATTTTGAGGCATTACTTTAATCCCACGTTATTTACTGAATAATATTTTACATGTTTTCATAACTCCTTTAGTATAACTTTTTAAATACATTCTAATTAAGGGGGAGTTTATCCTACTTCATGTATTGAGAATGCATATAAGGGAAGACATGTTTATTCAATGGTAATTTTTCTTGATAGATCTTTTTGAAAAGTTGTTTTTAAATCTTATTTTAACTTAATTATTTAAATTTATAAAAAAATTACTTGCGCAATCTTTCTTATGAAAAATTGTATTTTTAATTATAAAATACAAAATGATTACACTATAATTTTGGCTTGGAAAACAAAAATGTATCCTGAGAACCATCAGAATAAAACCATTCCTTCTTCTTTTCTCAAAATTACACCCTTTCACTCTCTTAAACTCTCTCTAAACTTTCGTCTTCCTTCCTTACAATTTCAAATTCAAAAACCTCTGATGAAGCCAACTCAAGTATCATGAAGAGACTAAAACTCCCTAATTCAAAAATGTGTCTACCTCAAATGTTAAGATTTCAAGGTTTGGAACATTTTTTTAATAATGATTTTTTAGAATATATTAGTGAGAAAGAGATAAAAGAAATCTATAAGCAAGGTATTCCTTTTTTCTACTTTAACTAATCTTTTAGGGGAACAATCAGTTTCTTTAGTTGGATAATCCTTATAGAAGTATTCTAGAAAATGTATAGAAATTTTAGGTTGTGAATAACCAGAAGTTCAATCACTTAAGATGGTTGAAGGTGTAATTCCATCTATAAAGTCTCATAAAACCCTATCTGATTATGATGCGTTGTTTTTTAGAGAACATTCTCTTTTTAGTGATATGAAAATGGAATCTAGGTTTAATATTTTAAAAATAGAAGCATTGAGGTGACATGAAGAACTTGAAAGTTCTAGGAAATATTTTAAAGAGATGAAAAACTCTATAGTTCAAAAAATAGATTTTGAATCCCTTCAAGCACAATATCAAATTTTTCAAAATAATTCAATCTCTGGAAGATATTTTGATGCATTTAAAATGGAAATAGTTGATAAATTGGGGAAGATCATATAATAAGATATTTCTAAATTAGATATTAATGAGTAGAAAGTGTTATTAGTTAGATAATTATTTTTATCTTCAAGAGTACAAAGATACTCAGATATTCAAAGGAGAATAGTTTGGTTGTCAAATGTATTAGCTTACACAAGTGACAAAGTTCAAAGTTTAGAGTATGAAGATACACCCCTTTGCCTATCAAAAGGCCTAATCCTTTTTCTCATCCTGCACCTTAGTCTATCCAAAACTTGAGCCAAAATATATTTGAAATCTTGGATGTTTAATAAAATTTCCTATGTTCTATATTATTTATTATTTATTTCTCATTATTTTAAATCTATGTTTTTTTTTGCTAATACATTTTACTAGATAAACATAAAATTCACTAAGAGTCTTGTACTATATTATAAGTGTACTAATTGGTTTCATATTTCTTTTTGATATCACAAAAAGGGGGAGAAATGTGTATAAACATAAACCTTTTAAAAAAATTGGGAGAAATATGTTTATAAAAAATAAAAAATAAATATTGGGAGAAATATGGATAAATAAAACCTTTTTTTTTGGGATAAATATGGATAAATATGATATTCTAATTATTATTTATTTGTGAAGAAGTATGTTTATTTTTTATTTCCAATATATTTTTTTGTTTATATAAAATTTCTATGTGATTATATTTTCATGGTCTTTATGATCATCAAAATGGGGGAGTTTTTTGGGAATATGTTGATCCAACAATTTTAGTAATTTCTTATTGATTTTGATGCTCACAAACACCCACATTTGTTTTACTAATGAAATTACTTTTAGTGGGTTTCATGTTTATATTATTTTAGTTCTAATTATGATAAAGTTTAATTTTCTTAAGTATTCTAGGAATTTTGAAGTAGTCTAAAATCATTGTTCATAACCCTACATTTGAAGTGAATTTTAGGATCATGAACCCTACTTTTACAAGGATTGTTGCTTTTGGAACCATACATTTAAAGTAAACATTAATATTGAGAACCTTACTTTTTTCAGCTACCCATCATTTGAGTAATTAACATATGATTCATCAACCCTACTTTTGGAATCATCTATGTGTTTTCAAGCATAATTTTGAAGATTATCCTTACATTCTGCAACCCTATGTTTGACACAGTCATCAATAAGATTTGAATTGTGGATTATTTCCATGATTTGAATAATAGTTTCATTGAAGTTTATATATCTTTAAATATATTTAATGATCAATTAAAATTCCCATATTAAATAGATTAAATTGTTTCTATTTTTAAGGGAAATTATGATTTTCCTAGGTGTTTTTAAATTCAAATGATCTCATTTTATCAAATGAATTTTCTAGATCTGTTTGAACTAAAGAAAATCAATCTTCTTGTTAAATACTGAGACCTTCTTCTTTTCAAGTGTGATGACCTCTCTAGTTCTCTGAAGAGCTACACTTTGGATACATATATGTTTTGATATTTTTCTATTTGATCTTTATATTGTTTTTGTTGTTGTATTCATTGTGAATATTTTATTGTGGTTTGTTTAAGTGGCTATCAGAGATACACTTAAAGACATACATGTTTATCATTTTTTGAGTGTTCGCTTTGTTTTTTTCTAGCAAAAAGGAATTCTATGTGACATTGAAGATTTTTTTTCTACTATGATTTATTGAAGACCATATATTTTCTATCTGTTTCAACTACAACTATGATCTAAACTATTTTTCACCTTCTACGTCTCATCATTTATTTTGAAGTTTTGGCTGTTTATACTCAGTCTTAGTGGAGTGTAAGCTTCTCATACTAAGCTATGGATATTTTAGTTCCCTATAAAATAACCTGAAGACCTTATAAAATCCTTTTTGTAAGGTATCAACTATCTGCATTCAGTTGTAGAGGTCACCATAAAAGGTCTTGCTGGTGAAAATCACTAAGCTCCTGGAGAGTGTTGGTGGAGTGGACTAGCGAATTTTTGTACCCCAAACCACTATATACCATTATCTCCAATTATTTACTTTATTTATTTTTTCTACTTATTATCCTTTAAGATATAAGGAAATAATAACTTTATTTCAATAGGGACGCTTCAAATTTTTCATGATTTTTAAAATGACACAATTCACCCCCCCCCCCCACTCCTATGTCTTTTTCATGGTCATTATGAACCAAAAAGATTGAGTGTTGTGGAAACATGTACATGTACAGGAGAAAACTTGTGAGAGGGAAGTTGATATATGGGCCCAATGTCTTGAACATTTTATAGTGTAGGCTTAATGATGCTTGGTATAGTAGCTTGATGATGAGCTATTATAATGTGGGGAGGTTGTAAGATCATAACTTTTAATGTGGAATGTTTCTATATAAATTTTGGTTAAACTCCATTAAAATGGTTTATGGAATGAATTTTGGGAGTAGGGAAGGTATTGGGAGTGTCTTGGGGGTTTGGGATATGAAAAAGAGGGAAGAAGTGCCATGCAGTGCATGAAACACTATTGGAACATGGTTAGTACTAAGAATGCACCATGATTATGCCCCCTAGAGAAGGGATATGCACAGTTTTTAAACTATGTATGGAAGCATGGAAACCATGAGGGGTTGGATAGATTCATTCTCGTGGCTTCTATATGGTTTGTTAATGTTGGAGTTGGTGTCCTAGGACAAATTGATTGTACTTTGATTACATGTATATTTGATGAATTGAACATTAATAAAACATCATGTTACATAATGTTCATTATTCTATGTAACTTTAATATAATAATGTTCTAGGGTAACCGTCATATTGATAATGTCATAGCAGTTCCTTAATGTGATAATAACCTTGAAGTTTTATGATGATATTTTTAAATATAGTTCTACGGTTAGATGATGTATTATGATATTACACATAGTATATAGACTGTTAAGTGTGAGTACTCATAAGCAGATGAGGATTCTTCTTATGAAGTTCATACTTGGTAATCTCCAAGATGGGAGATTATGAGAACAGGCCCTCCAATAGTAATTTTTCATGTTTTTGTGTCATCTAATATTCCTTTCTACTAGTTTGTAATGGTCCTTAGACTTTAATATTATCATTTATGTGTGTAATGACTCACACACTTAGATTTACTGACCAAAATCGCCACGCCATATGTTGGCGGTAAGTAGGCCATGTTGGGTGCATCATGAATGACATGTTATTAATGGATAAGTCGAGGAAAGATTTATCCCTTCCATATTTATGGAAACTTATATCTCAACCATTTTAT
This sequence comes from Viscum album, assembly GCA_963277665.1. NCBI lineage: Eukaryota > Viridiplantae > Streptophyta > Magnoliopsida > Santalales > Viscaceae > Viscum > Viscum album. The sequence continues at coordinate 1,490,429,979 of OY728129.1, forward strand.
AAGAATATAACTGTCATATTAAATTCTATGGTCATGGTCTAATGATGTTTTTATTTCAAATATTCAAAGAAAGATATGTCAATCATATAGGTTGATGACGCATATGTTCAACCTTCTTAATGAGATATTGAGACAAAGGGATTATATTACACATTGATTGTTTTTATGTGGTTGTCGATGTTGTGAAATTAAGTTCTTTCTCTTGGGTTCCTTGACCCATTGCTAGATAGTAATCTCGAACTTTAGGTAGGTCTTCCTGATTCCAATGAGAAATAATCCTAAAGGGTCGCACACTGAGTGTTCTTGTTAATATTGATTAAATTATATTTGAATTTAATTATTAGAATAACTAATATTCTCAAGACTAAGGAATAATTTTATTTAAGTTTTATCAATATTAAATACTTTTTAATGAATGAAATTTTTAATTAAATATTTATTTAGGCATTCAATAATTGTCTAGAAGTTTGAACAAATTCATCTGGTGATAAATATTAATTTACAAGCTGGTAAAATAATATTTTTTATTGCGCAAGTTAGCGTGCACACTATGAAATAATAATATTATTATTATTATATAGTATGAGTTTTAATAAAGATTATGATATTATTTAAGGGTTGATACATAATTAAATAATATTTTAACCTAAACCCTAGCTCTATAAATATATTTTTATGTCTATTGTGTAGGGTTAATCAAAAATTGAGAATTGAGAATCATTGCGCACTATGAACTTCTCTATCGAATTTTCCTTCTCCCCTCCTCTTAAGAATAAAAAAAATTCCTTCAAGCCTAAAGGATCTTAGATCGATCAAGATAAATAATGAAAGATTATTTATTCATCATTACAACACCTAAAAATCAATAAGCACCATTTGGAGATCAAAGTAGCATATGTGGATCACTAAAAGATGGATTCTATACTTGGATCCTTAAAGTTAAATAAAGGTAATCTGAAAAGGGTCTTTCAGAATGTCAACAATTTCATCGAAGAAAGGATCCTAATAAAGTTTAATTTAACACCCACCCCAAGAACTTATATTATGCTTGAATCCTACAAGTGATATTAGAGAGGTTACATTTCAAATTTATAATTATTTATTTAACTGTTGATCTATATTTGAAATAGTGGTAATATTTTCATTTCAAGAACTATTCATTTTTTAATAATATTGTTTAAATTAACATGTCTTAGACATTTTAATTTCTTCATTCAAGATTTATATTTTCTTAATTCCATGAAAATATAATTAATGTCTAGATATTTCATTGAGAAGTGTCAAGGAATCTAGTTGGATAACATCGGATTACATGACATGTAGCTGGAGTACACATCATGTACCCAAGTGAACTGTACCTAGCCACATCGCGGGATACACGACGTTCTGATCAATAATTAAACGTGATGAATTTATTTCACATCACATGTAGACTGAGAAAACTGGGAACACTTCACTTAAAAGTTAAATTTTTTATTATCAAACACTTTTAAGGGAAAAAGTGAGAAACCAATTCAAGAAATGAAGGAGAGTACAAGGCCATTAAAGTGAAATTTCAGACTACCTGTTTTGATCTCTCTAAACAGTTTCCATGATAAAGAGTTTACCTGGATATCTGGTTGCTCCATCAGAAGGTCTTCAAACCTGAATTCCAGCTTTCCCCACACCTGTATGTACTCCTCTACATTGATATTTCCGTTGTTGAACCCCTGAACCAGAATCAAGTCCTGCTTGTCGATCCATGCACTCTGCTCATCATTGGTGGCCACCTTAAGCGTATTTCCCATCATTCTTTCTGCCTCCTCATTGGAATATTTGATTGTCAGTACAGTTTCCAGTATAACCTCATCCGAGATCAAGAGCATATCCAAAGGATTATCATCCACCTCCCGTTGCTGGTAGGCCACCTCGGAGGAATGGGGGATGCACTCTATCTACTTTCCCTTAAACTTCTTTTCCAATATGCTCTCCATCGGCAAAGGCAAATGATAGTAGTCCTTTTTCTATTTCTATTTACCCCTTTTATTCTTGATCTGCCTCGAACTAGGGTACCTACCTCCCTAGTCCTCATCCTCTGTATCACCGGCAAAGAATCTTGATCTTTCGTCACTGGACTCTCTCTTAGACGGCATCTCCACATTCGCGGATATTCTGACCAAGTCATTTCCAACAGTTTGGGCAGGGTCCTCAACTACCAAAGCATCAAACCGATTAGCCATCCCAATACCTTCAACCGCTATAGATCTTTCCCTAGATGCAACCGCAACTGCACTCTTTCCAGCCTGTTCCAGGGACTTATCACCTTTGTCTCTCCTACCGCCACCTGAGCACAGTGCCTCTGCATAAGAAGTCATACCATATAATGAGGAAACTCCCTCATCCATTTTTTTGGCACCACCTAGTTGATGACACCACCAGAACGTTCCTCTGCCCCACCAGATCCCTCAAGCCTTGAAGAAGTATGCATATGGAGCTGAGGTGCACTCAAATCAGTCTGCAATTGGTTTAAAACTTCAGCCACCAAGGGATTCACCTCCCGGGATCCACTCGGCAATCCCCTTGCATCGGTACACTCAGGGGCCTCAACCAATGAATTTTTCTCAAGAATTACTAACTCAGCCACTGAATTCTGCCCAGGCACTACTAACTCATCCACCAAAGGATTCGCATCCCGCGGTCCACTCAGCATGCTGCTTGCATCGGTACCCTCAGAAGCTACACCCACTGGATTCAGCTCCGGCTCAACAAAATCAGCATGATACTGTGTACCCTTACCATTATCTGTAGGCTTCTCCTTGGAGAGAGTCGTAGCACCCCCGTCGACAGAGAGCTTGTGAATGTCCCAAGCGCTTACATCCTGCGCAGAACTCAGACCAAGATTCATAGACCACCGGTTGCTTCCACCTGAACTCTTCACCAACTATAATCCAGACATACTCGAACAGTACCCTAGACACATCCACCTCCACATAGGCACACGGGTTAACGGGGTGACAAAGTGACTTCGTACGGCTATCGGAGCAAAGGTATCTACTAACTAAGTTAGCAAGAATACGAATCACTGAGGGATTTTGAAAATGGAGGGGAAGATTAGGGAAACTCACCCAAATCGCCATCGTTGTAGTGTCACGCTGCATATGAAAGTCATACGACCAGTGAAAAAGGTAGAATCGGCTGCCATTGAAGCTTCGAGGAGCCCCAGACCAGGCTCTAATTAGGTCTTCCTCTGACGATAAATGAATCATGAAATTCTTGTTGTCAAGAAAACCCATCATTGCTCACTCTTGTAAATTCCACGACGTGAAGGCATGACGATCGAATGAATTCACCGAGGGGAGATGCTGCTTAAACCGCGCAACCAGGGTGAGATTCAGGAGGGTAGAGGCTCCATAAAATTCTGAAAGAAAAAATGGAAGATTGGGACTCCCTTTGAACATATCTAAGACTTTTGGACATAGAGAATCTTGAGGAAATGGAGGAAGAAGGTCTGGGTTAGAAAAGGGAGAGAAGGGGGATCTCGTTCCCTTGCTGATTGACGAAGTTCCCTCCCCCGTCGGGGGAAGAGGGACCGGCGCAGAGGCCAGCACCGTCACTGGTGGCCTAGAACGACTCCCGACTCCCGACTCTCCTCCCTCATCCAATTCTTATTAAGACAACTGGGCACACAACATATCGAATTAAATAACATGTAGCTAGCATAGATGCCTTGTAGTCTACATGATTTAGCGATAAAATTCGCAAAAACTGTGTGGTCAAATACATAGTCAAAATCGCATGAGACTGACATCCTGAAGCATTAATAAAGTACATGACATGTGGCTAGAGTACATTTCTTGTAGTTTATTAATTCATATATCTGAAATACATGCCAAGTTCCTCAGTGAGTTATGCGGAAACAGGACATGCAAGATACATAGCATGTTGTTGGATTGTACATGTCATATAGTCCTACATCCAATGAACATGTTGAGTTTTTTGGTGGCTTGCATGAACACACATAAAGTGGAACACATGAGGTGTAGTTAGTTATTACAAGTTGTGTAGTCCAACAGATAAATGAATCGAAGTCCCAAGCATGTACCTTGGATACACAACAATCGATATACATAGTGTGTAGCTGGATAGTACACGCCGTGTAGTATCCTAATAAAGGACAGAATTAAAATTAAATTAAGTTTATAATTATATCATCAAACCCTTATTATATTTATTGAAACCTATTGTGTTTGAAAATTTAATAATTTCTTTAAAGAGCTTTAAATTCTCAATTAATTTATTATAATAATTGTTAGTTATTGGTTCTTATGTTTATTTGACATGAATGCATTTATGATGGGTATCTTTAATAGAATTCAGATGGTCATTAAGATGAAAGGGAATTATTTGATTAAATAATTAATGAAATTGTGTCTATATTAATAATAAATAATGAATAATAAATGAATTTTAATCGTTTTTACTTTTTCGTATTCGTTACATGTATGAACGCTCATGAGCTTGACCAAGACCTATATATACGTTGGTTTTTTTTAATTTAATTTATTACATGTGATTATAATTGTTTAATATTGAATTAAATTTGATGGTCTATGAGTCATCCCTCCCTCCATTATTATACAGGACATGTATATCCAAGGTTATTTATGTAATTTCCCTTAACTAGTCCTTTGGTTCCTCTCACCTACGTATGAGTTATAAATATATATAATTAATGGAGCATCCCAAGGTGCATGGAGGTGATTCAAGATGAAACCATAATGATGCTAACCTAGGTGACACATAGGTGGATAGGTGGAATGTTTCAACTCATGCTAAGGCTGACATAGGGAGTTGTTACCTTAGTTTATAGGTCAAATTATTGTCCACTCAATAAATAAACCATTAGATAAACTCATGATCAGGTCATTTATTTATTTATATATTTTTATCTGTGAATTATTTAATTTATGGATGCAATACCATGATCATATAAATAAATGAATTAATTTTCAAAGATGGAATTTAAATAAATGAATTATTCATAAATGTTTTATCCAATATGGTTAATTAATTAAGTAAAATATACTTAATATTAAAAAGTTATATAAAATATAAAACAAGATAAAATTTATTCATAATAAATTAAAATCCTTCAACTAAATATTAAGTCAGACTTGGTCTTCCATTACTTGATTAGTAATAAAAGCCTTAGAACTAAGTGTTTGACCAACCATTATTAGGAAACATACTTTTAACGTGGAGTTATTATTAAGGTTATGATTAGAATTAACCATATTACATCAAGAGAAGTATCCCTCGCTTGACTTGGTGTAACTTGGAGGTAGGTGTTGAGGAAATCCAAGCCAATATTTCAGGATTGGAGAGTCCACTCAATGGATCAAGGAGCTGCAAGCCTGAAGTTGGCAAAGACCTGCCTGCCTAAATACCTTCAAATAGATTGACCAATACTATTTGGGGTTATGTAAAGGGGAATATGTATTCTTACTACTAGAATTCCCTAGAAAATAGACATTCTGAGTTCAATGGTGAGGGATATTAGGACTTGATAAAATAGTGAGATATTTAATAAACTTAATTTCATTATTTCTCAAATAATTTGTAACTAAGAAAGTACTAATAATATGCTCTTTTAAAATTTTATAATAAAATTTAAAGTTTACCATCCACACTATCCCTATGATCCATATTGTATAAATACCATCTCCTCACTGGTAGTAACTTCTAGGAGTGGTTTGAACACCTTTGGGTTGTGTTGCGCCATGAACATAAATATTATGCGCCAGAATCCTCAATGTATGATATGCTTACAAAGTATGTGAGTGATGAATATATCCTTTTCTATGAAAAATATAATAATTATGCAATCTACATTCAATGTTTGATGGTATCATCTATGTCTAGTGAACTCATGAAGTCTCATGAAAACATGGATACTTATATCATGATCAATCATATCTATGGAATTTATCATTAAAGATGAAGATAGTAATGGTTTGAGATTTCTGAAGCACTCCTTCATAGTAATCTTGTAGAGGGTGTGAAAATTGGGCCTAACATATTCAATATCATTTGCAACATTAAATGCTTAGAATTTCTAGGGTTTAAACTCCCTGGTGAACTAGGCACTGATCTTGTTCTTACATCACTCCCTTAGACCTTCTCCAGTTTTTTTATTAATTTTTTATATAAACAATATTGAGAAGTCTCTTTTAGATCTACTCACTCTTCTTCACCAATTAGATAAGGAGATAAAGTGAAAAAATACTTTTATACTTAAGGTGAATAAACAGAAAGGAAAAGTGAATAGATATGAGCCTAAAGTTTCTTCATGCTCTTCTAAGAAGAGAAGGGGTAGAAAGGGAGCAAGATGTTATTTATTTCATATTTGGTAAGAAGGTTCATTGGAAGAAAAACTACACTTATCCTAATAATAAAGGGGAAGCTTCAAGTGAATTTATTATCAAATTAAATTTATTTGTTTCCACAAATTGGGTATTGGATATAGATTGTGATTATCATGTATGTATTCAAATACAAGAAACAAGTAGATTTAGAAATATTGACTGAGGGGAGGTAGATCTATGATCCACCAATAGATCCAAACTAGATATTGTAGCTATCGAGGTCTACCACCTCTCATTTCAAGTGAGAATGAAATTGGTTTTGAAGGATTGTTATTTTGTTCCATTTATTACCAAAAATAATATTTCTATATATAGACTTGATACAAATGGATTTATTTTCATGTTTGGGAATAAATTTTACTTATTTTATAAAGATATAATTTTTATGGAAAGACGCATTTAAATAATAGCCTTTATGTGTTAGATTACACAAACCAAGTAATGGAAATCGATAACAAAATTATTTCACATAACTCATACCACACCTAACTTTATCATCATTGGATATGTCATGTAAATGAAATTTTTTTGAATAAATTACATTAAGATGGATATTTATATTATTTTGAACTAAAAATACTTGGTGTATATCATGCACATTTTCAAGAAAAAATGACCAAAGTCCCATTTAGTGGAAAAGGTGAAAGGGCCAAAGAGATTTTTTAATTAGTTCAAACTGTTGTGTATGGACCATTTCCTATTAAATCAAGGGTTGGGTAATCATACTTCATAACTTTTATTGATGATTTTAGTAGATATGTATATGTCTAAATGATGAGGTATAAGTCATATTACTTTAATAAATTCAAGGAATACAATAATGAAGTTGAGAACCATCTTGGAAAGAAGATTAAGAAACTCTGCTCAGATCATAGTGGAGAATATCTTAATCAATACTTCATTGAATATTTATGGAAGTATAAGATATTATACCTAATAACTCTTTCTTACATAGCTCAATGGAATTGTGTAAGTAAAATAAGAAACTTAACCTTTTTGACATGGTGAGATCAATGACGAGTCGTGTGAGTCTTCCATTATCCTTTTAGAGATATGCATTACAAACAACATCACAAATTCTAAACCAAGTGCTAACTAAAAGAATAAGATGGTATACCATACCAATTTTGGAATGGAAATAAAATTTTGTTGTTGTGATTACATGTGTGGGGTTTTGAAAAAAATTTAAGGCCTCTTCAGGTAACAAACTTTCACCTTAATGAACAAAGTGTATCATTATAGGTTACCCTAAGGAAACAAGGTGATATTACCTATAAGATCCCTCGGACAAAGAAGATAATAGTGGCAAGACATTCCATATTTATTGGAAGGGAGAACATATCTAAAAGAGATAGTGGGAGTGAGATTGACATAAATTAATTTGAGGCTAAAGGTACATAGGATTTGTCATAGGAATAGATTCCACAAAGCCTTGTGGAAGAAGAATAAGTTATAGAGATACAAGTACTACGTAGGAGTACAAGAGAGGTTAGAGAGACAACAAGGTATGGTTTTCTAGTCACTGAGGATGGTGACTCATTATTGGTTGGTAATAATGATCCTCTAACCTACAAAGAAATAGTAAGTGGCACAAATGTTTCCAAGTGGAAAGAAGCCATGAATTTTGAAATGGATTCCATGTACCAAAACCAAATATGTATTTTGGTAGATCCTCCAGTGAATGTAAAACCCATTGGTTTTAAACATGTATCCAAGAATAAACTAAAAATTGATGGAAAATTCAGTGCCTATAAGGCATGACTAGTTACAAAATGGTTTAAACAACAATAAGGCATAGACTATAAAGAAACATTTTTACTAGTTTAAATGCTAAAATCCATTAGAATTATACTTTCCATTGCAACCTCCCATGACTATGAGATTTAAAAAATGGATTTCAAAATAGTCTTACTTAATTGGAATATTCAGTAAGATGTCTATATGACACAACCTGAAGGTTTTGTGACTCCAAAGGATTCCAATAAGATAAGAAAATTACAAAAATCCATATATGGATTAAATAAATCATCTAGGTCGTGAAGCATTTGATTTGATGAGGTCATAATGGAATTTTATTTCATAAATAATGAATGTGATCCTTGTGTCTATAAATGGTTTAGTGGTAGTGCAGTCATTTTCTTAATATTATACATCAATGAAATATTACTTATTGGAAACAAAATACCAATCTTATAGTCTGTTAAAGCCTGGTTCAATAAACACTTCTCCATGTAGGACTTAGGAGAGGTGGCATACATTCTTGGGATCAAGATCCACCATGATGGATCCAAGAGATTGCTCGGCCTAATTCAAGGTACATATATTGACAAGATATTAAATAGGTTCGATGTGAAATAATCTAATAGGGGATTGTTTCCAATGCCACATGGAATTCATCTTTCTAAGAAAATGTATCCTCAGAAACATGAGTAAATAAAAATAATGGAAAGGATTCCATGCGTGTTAATAATTGGATCAATCATGTATGTTATGATAAATACTAGGCTAGATGTGAAGGTTCTGGGCACAGTGGAAGTGTGGTTGGGCTGGCACCCAAATTTGATTTTTACCATGATCAATGATTATTCCAGGATCAATATGACGATGAAATCCAGTGTCCATGCAATAGAATCAAAGATTTATATAAAGAAGTAAGAGGCTTGAAACCTTTAGAGAGTATATTTCACATCGTGTTTATAATTAATTTAATTAATTTCATAAAGAAAATAATACCTAGATCTTCATTATTTTCTTCATTGATGATGTTGATCATCCGGAATGACCCTTCCGGATTATATTGTTGTGCTTGCAAGGATCCAAACTAGAATACCTCTAGCGGTGATCCACACGTGATCCGATGGACTCCGATCGACACCGCTCGTTCTCCGGGTGCTAGCGCGGCGAAGCGAGTGTCTTGTGTCAATTGTTATTGATTGCTTTTTCTTCATCCTTGAAGAACGTCTCTCGTTCTTGAGAGGGGTGGGAAGAGGATTCGAGTGAGAAAATGTTCTGCTCAATAATTCTCAATTCTATGGGTGTGCAGTTCAGTACATGGAACAATAGACGTATGTGTCTATTTATTGACATGGGGCTTCAATTACAATATTTAATTGGATAATGAATATTAAATACATTCATAACCTTAGAGAAAACTCATGCTCTTAATAATAATACTACGTCATTATTTATGGTGCGCCAACTTGCGCAAAACAGAATTATAAATAAAATTTTACATCACAAAATAGTAGCTGTATTATTTTAATTTGTGCCAACTAGTTAAATAATTATTTATCATCTTGCAAATAATTATTTTGCTACCGGACTGGCTTTGGTCCTCTCGAACTCCACTTCCATTTATTGAGCACCTGAATAAATAAATAAATAATTTATACTCTTAAATAAATATTTTATTTACAAACTAGTAAATAAATATTTATTAAATGTTCAATGAAATAAATAAATAAATTTTACCCACAATTCGGTGAATAAATATTTATTTAATTTATGCAATCGTTTTAACTTGAAAAAATATTCCATTGTATTGAGAATAATATTTATTAATTAAATTCAAATATAATTTAACTGAGACCACCAGAAACACTTAGTGTGTGACCCTCTAGGATTCTTTCTCGTTGGCATTAGGTGGGATTGCCTAAAGTTCAAGAGTACTATCTAGAAACGGGTCAAGTGACCTAAGAGAAATAAATTAAATTCGCAACAATGACATCCACATACGAATTCTCACTGTGTAATATAATCCCTTTGTCGCAATATCTCATAAAACAGGTTTCATGATAGTGTCATCAACTTTTATGTTTGATACGTCGCTCTTTGACTACCTGAAATAAACTCATCATTACACCATAGACATGGAATTTTGCGCGAAGGTTCTATTTCAATCAAATGGTCGAGATATCAACTTCCATAAATGGAAGGGACAAGTCCTTCCTCAACTTATCCATTAATAACATGTCACTCGTGACACACCCAACGTGCCCTAATTCCTGCCAATTGTTTGTGTGACGGTTTTCATCAGTAAATCAAAGTGCATGAGTCATGACACATATTAATGATAATATTAAAGTCTAAGGATCATTACACATGCTCGCAGGTATAAATATCCAATTACACCAAACCATGTGGAATTCTTACCGGCGGGTCTGTTCTCATAATCTTCTATCTTGGAGATTACCAAGTGCAAACTTCATGAGTGGAAGTCTCATCTTCTTACGAGTACACACACTTGACTGTATGTATTCTATGTGTCCCATCATAGTATGTCATCCAACTGTAGAACTATATTTAAGAATATTGTTATATAATTTCATGGTTCTCATCATTGTGGGGAACTGCCATGACCTTATCAATGCAACAAATACTCTAGGAAATTATTACATCATAGTCATGCAGAACAATGAACAATATGTAATAAGATGTTTAATATTTAAATACATTAAATATCCATGTAATCAAAGAACAACCAGTTGCTTCTAGAACACCAAATCTTACAAACTCCCACTTAGATTAGATCCAACTGCCTACGACTTTCAGTCTGCTAAACCTCACATGGTAATAATGTTTCTATTGAGTCAAGGATTTAGTCAAGGGGTCCACCATGTTGTCTTCCATGGAAATACTGCTCACTGCAACTTCACCTCTCTGAGAAAAATCCCTCAAGAGATGATACTTCCAAAGTATATACTTCTTCTGCTGATGTGACTTTGGCTCTTATGTGAGAGCCACCGTTGTAGTATTATCACAGTACAGTTTGATGGGATCTTTACTACTATTTATCATATCCATCTCCTGGATGAAGCTTCAAATCCAAACTACTTATTTAGCTGCCTCAGAAGCTATGATATACTCAGACTCTATTGTATAATTTACGACCACACTCTGCTTTGAGCTCTTCCATCTCACTGTACCTCCATTCAAAGTGAAGATGTATCTCGTTTGCGACTTCATGTCATATTGATCAGTCTAGAAACTAGAATCTGCATATCCTCTGATGACTAGTTCCTCATCTCCTCTATAAACCAGGAACATATCCTTAGTATGCCTCAGATACTTTAGGATAGTCTTGACTTCCATCAAATATCAGTCACCTGGGTCAGCTTGATATCTTCCTACTGCACTCAATGCGTAGGCAACATCCAGCCTAGTACATTGTATGGCATACATAACTAACCCAATCAATAATGTGTATGGAGTCCTTTCCATTATCTTTATTTCCTCATGTGTCTGAGGACACATTTTCTTGGAAATATGAATTCCATGTGATGCTGGTAACAATCCCCTCTTGGATTGTTCCATACTGAATCTCTTAAGTATCTTATCAATGTGTGTACTTTGAATTAGACCCAACAATCTCTTGGATCTATCATAATGGATCTTGATCCCAAGAATATATGATACCACGCCCAAGTCCTTCATGGAGAAGCATTGATTCAACCATGCCTTAACAAACTATAAGACGGGTATCTCGTTTCCAGTAAGTAATATTTCATCAACATATACTATTAGAAAAATGATTGCACTCCCACTAAACTGTTTTTAGAAACAAGGATCACATTCTTTCTTGATAAAAGAAAATTTTTTTATGGCTTCATCAAAAGGAATATTCCATGACCTGGATGCTTGTTTTAATCCATAAATGAATTTTTGCAACTTTCATACCTTATTGGAATCCTTTGGAGTCATAAAACCTTCAGGTTGTGTCATTTAGACATCTTCCTGAATATTCCCATTAAGGAAGGCTGTTTTGACATAAATTTTTCAAATATCATAGTCATGGTAAGCGACAATGGCCAGTATAATTCTGATGGATTTCAGCATTGCAACTAGTAAAAAGGTTTCATCATAGTCAATGCGTTGACATTGTTTGAACCCTTTTAAAACTAGTCGTTCCTTATAGGTACTGACTTGTAATTCCATGTCCAGTTTCTTCTTGAATACCCATTTTCAACCAACAGGATTTACATCAACTGGAGGATCTACCAAAATCTATACTTGGTTTTGGTACATGGAATCCATTTTAGAATTCATGGATTCTTGTCACTTGGAAATATTTTTGCTACTTACTGCTTCCTTGTAGGTTAAAAGATCATTATTATCAACTAATAATGAGTCACCATCCTTGGTAACTATAAAATCATACCGTTTCGGTTCTCTAACCTCTCTTGTACTCCTACATAGCTCTTATGTCTCTAAAACAGTTCTTTCTTCCACGGGGCTTTATGGAATCTATTCATGTACCAACTCTTGTGTACTTTGATCCTCAACTTCATCAAAGTCTATCTCACTCCCACTATCCCTTTTGGATATGTACTCCCTATCAAGTAATATGGCATGTCTTTCCACTATAACCTTTTTGTATGAGGGGTTGTATAGGTAATATCCCCTTGTTTCCATGGGGTATCCTATAAAGGTACACTTTATACCTCAGGGTGCAATTTTGTTACCTAATGAGGCCTTAACAAATGCATCGCTTCCCCACACATGTAAATTCGATAATATGGATTTCTTTCCACTCTAGAACTTGTATGGAATACCATTTATCAATTTAGTTGGTACTTGGTTTAGTATGTATGTCGTTGTTTGTAACGCATATCCCCAAAAGGATAATGGAATACTCGCATGACTCATTATTGATCTCACCATGTCCAAAAGGGTTTGGTTCCTCCTTTTTCTCACACCATTTCACTGGGGCATGTATGGAGGAGTGAGTTGGGATAGGATCCCAAACTCCCGTAAGTAATCAATAAAGTCTTGATGAAAATATTCTCCACCTCGGTCTGAGTGTAGTTTCTTAATATTCTTACCAAGCTGGTTATCAACTTCATTCTTTTATTATTTGAAATTATCAAAATAATATGACTTATACCTCATTAAGTAGATATATCCATATCTACTAAAATCATCAGTAAAAGTTATGAAGTATGATCACCCTCCCCTTGCTTTAACTGGAAATAGTCCACACACATCGGTATAAACCAATTCAAGAAGTTATTTAGCCCTTTCACCTTTCCCACTAAATGGGTCTTTGGTCATTTTTCCTTGTAAACATGCATGACATACACCAAGTGGTTTTACTTCGAAAGAATCTAAATATCCATCTTGTTGTAACTTTGTCAAGAGTTTCTCATTTACATGAAATAGTCGGTGATGCCAAAGTTGGGTGTGGTATGAGTCATGTGAAGTATCTTTATTATCGATTACCATTACTTGGTTTGTGCAATCCAACATGTAAAGACTGTTTTATAAATGTGCCCTACAAAAAAATGCTATATTTGTAAAAGAAGCAACATTCATTTCCAAACTTGAAAAAAAAATCCATCTATATCTAATCTGGATACAAAAATAATTTTTTTAGTAAAAAATGGCACATAATAACAACCCTTTAAAACCAATATCATCCCAGTTGGAAATTTGAGGTGGTAGTCCCTAATAGCTAATGTAGCAAGTTTGGATCTGTTGGATGCTCATAGATCTACCTCCCCTCGGTCAATCTTCCTGAATATACTTGGTTCCTATAATTGGATACATATGTGAGCACTAAAATTTGTATCTAATACCCAATTTTTAGAAATAGATAGATTGCATTTGATAACAAATACACCTAAATCTTCTCCTTGCTTCTTAGGCTGGGTGCAGTTCTTCTTCCAGTGGCCCTTCTTGCCACATTCAAAACAAATATCCTCATGTTCCCTTTCATTCCCTTTGATATTCATTTTCTTGGAAGGCTATGAAGAAGATTTGGGCTTAAATATCTTCACCTTCCCTTTCCTCTTATGCACCATAAGGATAGAATGATTTTTGCGCTTCATATCTTTATCTACTTAGATAATGAGGATAAGAAGATTAGATAGATACTTCTCAATGTTGTTCATATTGAAATTGATAAAAAAAAATTAGAGAAGCTTTAAGGGAGTGATGCGATAATGAGATCGGTGCCCAGTTCTTTAGGGAGTTTAAACCCTAGAACCTCCAGGATCTCAATGTATCCAATGATCTTGACTACATGAGGCTCAGCTGGGGCACCTTCTCTAAGCTTACTCTGAAAGAGTGCCTTAGATATCTCAAACCTTTCCTGTCTTAATCTCTCCTGGTAAAGACCATAGAGGTTCTCGAGCATGATATAAGCATCCAAGTTTTCATGAGACTTCATGAGATCACTAGACATTGATGATAGCATCAAACATTGAACGTCAACCACTTCATTCATATTTTTCTCATAGACTAGGAAATCCTCATCACTCACCTCTTTGGCAGGAAGATTAGGTAATGCTGACTCCAGCGCGTAATACTTCTGTCCATGGCGTAAGATAACCCGAAGGTGTCTAAACCATTCCTCGGAGTTACTGTCAATGAGGATGTTGTCTTTATCCAGAATTGATCACAGGGATAGTGTGGTTGAAAAACTTTTCATTTTTATTCTAAAATTAAAATAGAATATCATTATTACTTTCTTGATTACATTTTATGAGAAATAATAAATTTTATTAAGTCTCCCACTATTTTATCAAGTACCAATAACCCTCACCATTGAACTTGGAATTTTCAGTTTCCATGAAATTCTAGTGGAAAGGATCCATATTCTCCTTCACATAACCCCAACAAGGGTTGGTCAAGCTATTATAAGGTATTTAGGTAGGCAGGTCTTTTCCAACTACAGGTTTGCAGCTCCTTGATCTGTTAAGTGGACTCCCCTATACTAAAATCATGAATTTGGATTTACTCAACTCTTGCCTCCAATATTACACTAATTCTAGCAAGGGATACTCCTCTTGATGTAATATGGTTAATTAAACCCGAAACCTTTCATAAGGGCTTCTTCTATAAAAGTAAGTTTCCCAAAATGGGTTCACCAAACACATAGTTTTATTGAGTTTTTCCCTTAATAAAGTAATGGAAGGCTTCATATGACTTAATATTTTATTTGAGGGATTTTTATCACTTATGTGTGAATTTATTATTATCATTATTACATGATTGTTAATATTAAGTGGAACTTACTTAAGTGATTAACCATGTCTTGATAATATTTATGCATAATTCTAGTTTATTTTAGTTTCATCTTGCATGCTTGTTTAATTCATTAATTATGTGATCGTGACAACACATCCATAATGATAAACCATGCAACTGACAGAAATAAAATAAAGGGCATGATCATGAGCTTTTCTAATGGTTAGTTTATCAAGCGGTTGATAAACTAACCCTGGCCTATAGGAGAAACATCTTGAACCTTTTGGGTTCGTTTTTATAGTTGTCCACCTATCCACCTCTGTATCTCCTGGGATTGGTTTCGTCTCGGCTCCAACTTGAACCGCCTCCACTAGCTTCGGAGTTACATCCATTACATATTCCCTTTTTAACTCACATGCAGGTGAGGGGAAAAAAGGTTTTATATAAAAGAAACATTGGGAATACAGGCCCTACATATTAATGAGGAGAAGGCTCGCATGCCAACAAATTTAATTTAAATAAATAAATTAAAATAAACCATCCACATACAAAGTTCTTGGTCTAGCTCATGATCATTCATACATGCAACGATATTTAGGCATAAATAAAACTAGCATTCAATTATTTAATCATTATTTTTTAAGATAAATCACGCTCGAATCAATTAATTATTATCTTTAATTAATCAATCTTTTTATCTTAAACCCTTTTCTGAATTTCCTTCATATTCCCATCCATCATAATTTTAAACAAATAAATTCATTTAAAATTATCTTTGTACGTAACTTGTACCTTGGAGGTAACCCAGTGAGTTCCTATTCATAACTACCCAATTAGTAGAAATGAAAATTATACAGATGTTAAATTAAACACATATATATATAACATCTATCAAGTGTTGTGCATCAGCTTTACGCTCATACGATGGTACATGTCTCAAGGGTTTTTATAATATAATAATAAATTTTAATAAATCTGCATAATTTGGGTGAGTAAACGGTGTGTAGTTCCAACTACACGGCATGTACTATTTTTCATCGTCCATCTGAAGTATACACCTAGGGAAACAATGTGTGATTGTACTTCAGAAATCTTCGGAGTACACAACATTTCTAGTGGGACACATGCCGTGTAGTTCCTCATTACACAGTCTCCAGTCGGGCAATCCGTGTACAGGGTACATGGTCTAACCCTAACCCAAAGGGAATACACGTCATGTCCAGTTGACCATATGGCATGTAATCTGGAAACTGTGTGCCACTTGTTCCTGGTCAACACATAGAGTCATTAAGACTTAGACAAACTCCAATGACATATCTTGGTTTAGCAGACCAGACCCGGTGCATTGAACCTTGGCTACACAATGTGTACTGCCAAATACACATTGTGTGTTTTGGCGTTGTATGGCCAGGAACCTTTGGCACCTTCGGATGAGATCCTCTGTTATATTTTAATCAAAATTAAAAGAAAATATTATTTCTGTAAGGTGAACGAGAAACGAAAGAGGAGGAACAAATCTTGAGATTCAGATTTTTAGAACGATTAACTTGAATTGAAATAACTAAATTATTAAATGTGTAAATCATCAATGAAATATTTAAATAATTATAAACTATGATGTAACCCCTCTGATACCACTTAAAGGTTCTAGGTGCAGTGGAAGCGTGGTTGGTCCGGCAACCAACTTTGATTTTTACCATGATCAATGATTATTTTGAGATCAATAAGACGATGAATTCCAATCTCCACAGAATAGAATCAAATATTTATATAAAGAAGGAAAAGGACTAAAACCTTTAGAGAGGATCTTTTGCATCATGTTTATAATTAATTTAATCAATTTCATAAAGAAAATAATACCTGGATCTTCGGTATTTTCTTCGTCTATGGTGTTGATCATCTGGAATGACCCTTCCATATTATCTTATTGTGCTTCCAAGGATCCAAACTAGAATCCCTCTAGTGGTGATCCACACATGCTCGGATGGTCTCTGATCAACATCGCTCATTATGTGGGTGCTAGTACAACGAAATGAGTGTCTTGTATCATTATTTCTTGATCTCTTTTTCTTCATACTTGAAGAACATCTCTCATTCTTGAGAGGGGCGGGAAGAGGATTTGAGAGAGAAATTTTTTAGCTCAACAATTCTCAATTCACTGGGTGTGTGGTTTGGTACATGGAACAATAGACATATGTGTCTATTTATTGAAATGGGGCTTTAGTTACAATATTTAATTTCATAAAAGCAATTAAATACATTCATAACCTTAGAAAAAACTCATGCTATTAATAATAATACAGTGTCATTATTTATGGTTCTCCAACCTGCGCAAAACAAAATTATAAATAAAATTCTACATCACAAAATAATAGCAGCATTATTTTAATTTGTGTCAAATAGTTAAATAACTATTTATCATCTTGAAAATAATTATTTTACTACCAGACTGGACTTGGTCCTCTCGAACTCCGCTTCCATTTATTGAAAAATCGAATAAATAAATAAATAATTTATTCTCTTAAATAAATATTTTATTTAGAAACTAGTAAATAAATATTTATTAAATGTTCAATAAAATAAATAAATAAATTTTACCCACAATTGGTGAATAAATATTTATTTAATTTATGAAAACATTTTAACTTGAATAAAATTATTCAACTGTCTTGAGAATAATATTTATTAATTAAATTCAAATAGAATTTAACTGAGACCACCAGAAACACTTAGTGTGTGACCCTCTAGGATTTTTTTCTTTGGCATTAGGTGGACTTGCCTAAAGTCCAAGAGTACTATCTAGAAACAGGTCAAGGAACCCAAGAGAAAGAACTTAAAGTTTCAAAAATAACATCCACATACAAATGCTCACTGTGTAATATAATCCCTTTGTCGCAATATCTCAACAAGCAGGTTTCGTGATAGTGTCATCAACTTTTATGATTGATACTCCATTCTTTGACTACTTAAAATAAACTCATTGTTACACCATCATCATGGAATTTTGTGCGATATCAACTTTGTAGTGGCTCTGACCCCTCCGGTCCATTCCTTTGTTGAAATCGATGTGGTCAACACGACGCGCGTTATAATAATTTTTAATACCGATGATAACATAAAAATATGTTAAATAATAATGATGATGACATAAATTGTGTGATTAATTAAACTGAAAAGAAAATAATCATGATAAAATTATTTAATGGGTGTTATTATTATTAATGATGTGAAGTGGGAAGTTGTGTGACCCATTAGACGTTGATAAATGAAACATGCAGTTTATTATTAATTGAGTAATTGTTGAAATTAAATTTGAATAATAATAATGGGAGTTGTGTTATTAATATTATTCATAATATTAATAATAATGTGAAATTAATGAAATGATTCATGGTATTTATTGCAAACAAATAAATGAAGATGGACAGTGGAAGCATGGTGGTGCATTAATAAAATTAAAGGTGAGTTCGTTATTATTATTATGTTAAATAATAATAATAATGGTGGCGTAAAAATATGTTGGGTTTATTAAATTGAATGGTTTTAATTTAATAAAATTGGTTTCAATTTAATCAGTGTGAAATAAAAATAAATAGAATTAAATAATTAAATTTACGGATGTTATGCGACATTGATGTGGCATGGTCAGATTCAGAAATCCAGCAGGGTGGTTTAACGTGGTCAATACGATGAGCGTAAATATTATTATCATTGTTAAAAATAATAATGGTGATGAGTTAATAAAATAATTTGATGAATTTCTATTATTATTGAAAAACAATAAATAACAATGATGGCATAAAACTATGTGCGAGAGGTTAATGAAATTAAATGTATTAAAACGGAGTTGAATATGTAAGTTATATTAATTTTGTTTTGTCATTTAATTCAATTAAATGAAATGGTTTTGAGTTTCATGGAATGGTTTTAGTTTAATATGAGAATAATTATGGTAATCTAATTTAATGGGATTAAATTAGAACATTAATTATGGGTGTTATTAATATTAATTTTATTAATAATGACGTTGAAATGAGATTGGAGAGAGATTACAAAGTGATGGAATAATAAATAAAATAATAAAAACCATAAGGTAATGAAGGTTGGGGCGTGTTGGGAATGGAATGAGGAAGGGGAGGTGCCACTTTGGTTGGATCATGAGGGAATTGTGGAAGATATTGGAGAGAGAATATGTGATATCAAAAGTTGTGAAATAATAAAAGAAATAAAAAAAGGAAATCAATCAAGGGGGGTGGGGCGTGGTTGACACGGAGTCAAAGGAGAGGAGTTTTTTTGGTGGTTTGTGGGACTGGATATGAGGTTTTAATTAATTAAATAAAATTAAAAATAATAATAATATAATAATGTTGTTATTATTTTTGTTGGGTAAACCGTGTTTTGTCCGTAACTTCTTCGTGCGACCTCGGATTCATGAACTGTCAGTGGCAGTGTGACCCTGACTATGAGACAAAAATTATGAGTCCAATATTGGATGTCTCTTTCAGGTTTTTGGATTGGGTACCCAAAACGCTCGTGAATTAATAGATTTAATATTATTATTAAATTTTCAACCCGCCGTAACTCCCACGTGTGATATCCGATTGACCTGCCGTTAGTGGAGATGTAAACCTATAATTAATATGATCAATTCAAGTCTAATGTTGGGTATTAAATTATGGTTCGTGTCTCGGGTCAATAAAACACCTATTATTAATTGAAGTTATTATTATCATTAAAACGCGTGGAAACCGAGTGACGTGTCATGTGTTGACCAGTCAAAACGTGTAACCAGTGTACGGTCACACAGTGTATTCATTAATACATGTTGCACGCCGTTTTACCTTTTCATTGCCTATATAAGAAAGGGTCGCAGATTATTTCCAGACTGATCGCTTCTTTGTCGCATGACGACGCTCTTGGACGATCAAGAAGTCTTCCTCCTCTAACTTCTTCATCCGGACTCCGATCGTCGATCCATCAGTGACTGAGGGATCGTGTCAGTGAGAAGAACACCGTACACCCTGTTCCGTTCCATCTTCTTCAACTTCCCCTCCACAGTTTCCAACTGAGGAGACTGCTGATAATTAACGGGAATGACGGTCTTTGATGAACGACTCTAAAAAGGTATGTTAAACCTATGTTCTTATATTCTCTTCCGATCCTACTTCTCCCATTTTCTTTCCATTCTACGGCATGTGATCTCTGTGTTGGGGGAGTTTCTTGTGTTGTTGATTCGGTGGTTCCACGACGTCCTTGGTGGGTGCAGTCATTCTGGGGGAAGCATTGTGATCGTGGTGGTCATGTTCATAGAAGGAAATCAGAATCTGTTGAGGTATGGATCTTACCTTCATCTCTCTGGATTGTGCATCATGCGGGGTTGTTGTCCTCTTGTTTACATGAAGCACATTTGAACTGTTTTAATAAAGATAATAATTGGATTATATAATTGGGATGGGAAGTTTGTGAATGCAGTTACATTATTTATATCCTGTGATATTATGTTGTGAATTGAATAAGCTTCTCCCTACTGAAAATCATGGTTGTTGGGGGCCTTTGCTTACGCAATTAAATTTTTCCCTCTCCTTCTGGATTTTCTTATGGATGAAAATTTTATTGAATTTGGAAATTGGTCAGTCACGTAAAGTTGGCTGATTAAATACTCGAAACCCTTTTGTGATCACCCCGGTTCAACAAAACGGAATAATGAACATGTTGATGTTGGGTTGGTTTTGTTATGGGATGTGTGAAGTGGTAATTTCTGGGTTGTTGTGTGATATGATGTTTGGCAGCGAGGCTGCAATAATGGGTGGTGAATATTATTAAAGTGGTTAGTATTGGATTATATACGGGGGAAAAGTAATGTAAATGTGGAATGTGGAAAATGAATTTATATGTGGAACTTGGGAATAAATGAACGGTGGGGTATTGTGATGGAAATGAATTAAAGATGGATACGATAATCAAATTTTTAAGGAGTTGGTATGTGATTGCTTGTGTTTTCCCTAACTTTTATTGTGGTTGGCAGTGGGGCTATGATAAATGGTATCAAAGGGATGATGATGTACGGGTTTCGATGTGATTGTGGTTATGGTGGTCAGCAGCAGGGCTGCAGGGATGGGTTTGAATGTGAACGAACTATGGGTTGTGAATAATAAATAAAAGTGGAAGAGTTAATTAATGGTGGGGCATAGTAATGGAACGGGAATAATAACCAATGGGGTTGGTTGGTTAATAAGAAGGGACTTGTTTGTGTTGCTTGTGTTTTCCTAACTTGATTTGTAGATGGCAGGGATATGTTTTATGAACGCTTATCCAGTTTGGTTGTTGATAGTTTCCCAGTAGTTAAGAAAATGATAACTAAAGTTGTTGAAATATGAAAACATTAAATGGGGTTTTGGGATTGTTTGTTGTGTGCATACTCTCGAAGTAGTAGTGCCAAGTCACATGCTCAGATCTTTGTGTAGAAGCCTTAGGATGGGCTGAGTGGTTGTTATACTTATATAAATCTATATGTTTTATATTTCTTTACGCACCCCACCCATGTTGAGCACTTAGTGTTGAACACCCCCATTTCATGGGAGAGGGTGTTTTTTCCAACACTTCTATTAGTGGCTGGTTATTAGCTCCTTTCTTCTCCCTTTCTCGGGTAGCCCAAGTATCTTCGGGCAGGCTGTGATGGCCTGAGGTCCATTATTAGCCCAAGAATCTTCGGGCAGGGTAGTGTGGTGGTTGGCCCAGGTGTGTGCGGGCAGGTGGTTTCCCAAGTGTCTTCGGGATGAGGCCCAGGTGTCTTCGGGCGTGGTAGTAGATCTTCTAGCCCAGGTGTCTTCGGGCATGGCGGTGGTTATTCTAGCCTAGGTGTTTACAGGCGTGGTTACGTGTGACAGTTGTGGCCTAGGTGTGTGCAGGCAGGATGAGGCAGTGGGACTGCGGTGAGAATGGCGGGATTGGTCTGATGCGTAGGATGTCTTCCATAACCAGTGGGAAGGTGGTGCGGGGTACCCATACTTTGATAACATTACTACTATACTCTATTGACTTGTGTTACTTGGTGAGTGTGAATGGTGAGGCTGAGTGGATATATTCCTTGCTAGGTTTTGGTTCTTCTGTTTTCTCACAGGGCATTAGGATGTCTCCCCACTTGTGCACAGGAGCTTTAGGTTTCCCTACTGAGTATACTTGTATGCTCACCCTACGTTTGATTTTAGGTTTTCAGAAGGACTACAGGGACTATGCGGGACCTTACTAGTCAGGCAGGGGGAGTTGCTGCTGGTTGTTGTTATTGTTTTTCTTTACTTTTGGTACATTACTTTGAGCTTTTCTGTACTTGTAGTTTTGTTTCACTATTGTATAAATCATGCATATGGGATTGGTTTTGGGATATTTCTATACTTGTTACTTTTCTTCTTCTTGGTTTTTGACTCATCCTATTTCCTGATCTTAAATTAATAAAAAGGATAATGCCTCCCATATTTGTGAAAAACTCATACCCTTGGTGCTAGTCGCCACTCCGGGGCCTACTGGAGGCGGGAATCGGGGGTCATTATCTCCCTTCTACTATTTCCAGCTCAGGAGGGGCATCTTTAGTGGGAGGGGGTCGTGACAGAATGGTATCATAGGTGATGGTTGAGAGATAGGATGGATTCTGGAGTTAGGCACAGTGAGGATTGCATGGGATGGCAGGGCAACAGTGTTGGTTAATCTTGGTGCGTGACATAGGCCAGGGAAGACCGGCTAGGACATGGGATTTTAGGGGCCCCCGTGATCCGATGCAAGGATTCTGAGCCTACCGAACAACCAAGTGAGACTACATTAATTGTAGGGAAGAGGCCCTAGGAAAGGTACATGCATCATCATGATTGTGTTTTACTTGATTTGGGTGTTCTGGGAAAGAAATTGAAATAAAATGATAAAATGAAACCTTGAGAAAATTTTCTTACTACTTGGGCTTAGGTGTTATTTTTTTACCATAAAACTATGGCACCTGGACGTTAACAGAGAGGCAGAGGAGTGGGACACAGATAGTTGCATGCAACAGAAGCGGCAACCCTAGCTAGGCCAGAGATTGAGAGAGATGTTTTCAGTTTTAATTAAATGCTCTTGTTTATGTTTTGTTTAAATTCAGGATCATCACACTCCTTTGTTGAAACTCATTCTCGCCCATGCTTTGGGCCTGGACCTTGTTTTCCATGAGTCTATAATGCTATGTTGTTTCCCTCTTTCCTTTAAATGTGTGTGAAGAGTCCTAACATGTGGGGAGAGGAGGACCTGATCCCTAATCGAGATGCATTAATGTGGATGCAATTAAACCCGTGCAGGAGATTCAGAGCCACCTAAAGCGGATAATATCTCGACATGGGAGAAGGAATTCCTCAAGCCATGTGTTCAGGCAATTTATTGTTGTTTTGTATGGTGTTGGGGGTAGTATAAGTTTGGAAAATCCTAATATATGGAAGTTGGAAGACCTAATTCCTAATCGAGACGCATTAATGTGGATGCGATTAAACCCGTGCAGGCGAGTCAGTGTCACCTAAAGCAGATAATATCTCGGTATGGGAGAAGGAATTCCTAACTCATATAATTAGGGTTGTCGGTTGTTTCCTGTTATGACAAGAGCCCTGAGAGGTATCTTGCAGAGTGGTTGTTCGGATCCATTCTTTCTTCTAGGTTGGTTTTTAATTCTCGAGGACGAGAATGTTTTGAGTGGTATCTGATGTAATGGCCCAGACCCCTCTGGTCCATTCCTTTGTTGAAATCGATGTGTTCAACACGACGCGCGTTATAATAATTTTTAATACTGATGATAACGTAAAAATATGTTAAATAATAATGATGATGACATAAATTGTGTGATTAATTAAACTGAAAAGAAAATAATCATGATAAAATTATTTAATGGGTGTTATTATTATTAATGATGTGAAGTGGGAAGCTGTGTGACCCATTAGACGTTGATAAATGAAACATGTGGTTTATTATTAATTGAGTAATTGTTGAAATTAAATTTGAATAATAATAATGGGTGTTGTGTTATTAATATTATTCATAATATTAATAATAATGTGAAATTAATGAAATGAGTCATGGTATTTATTGCAAACAAATAAATGAAAATGCACAGTGGAAGAATGGTGGTGCGTTAATAAAATTAAAGGTGAGTTCGTTATTATTATTATGTTAAATGATAATAATAATGGTGGCATAAAAATATGTTGGGTTTATTAAATTGAATGGTTTTAATTTAATAAAAGTGGTTTCAATTTAATCAGTGTGAAATAAAAATAAATAGAATTAAATAATTAAATTGACGGATGTTATGAGACATTGACGTGGCATGGTTAGATTCATAAATCCAGCGGGGTGGTTTAACGTGGTCAATGCGATGAGCGTAAATATTATTATCATTATTAAAAATAATAATGGTGATGAGTTAATAAAATAATTTGATGAATTGTTATTATTATTGAAAAACAATAAATAACAATGATGGCGTAAAACTATGTGCGAGAGGTTAATGAAATTAAATGTATTAAAAAGGGGTTTAATATGTAAGTTATATTAATTTTGTTTTGTCATTTAATTCAATTAAATGAAATGGTTTTTAGTCGCATGGAATGGTTTTGGTTTAATATGAGAATAATTATGGTAATCTAATTTAATGGGATTAAATTAGAACATTAATGATGGGTGTTATTAATATTAATTTTATTAATAATAACATTGAAGTGAGATTGGAGAGAGATTACAAAGTGATGGAATAATAAAGAAAATAATAAAAACCATAAGGGAATGAAGGTTGGGGCGTGTTGGGCATGGAATGAGGAAGGGGAGGCGCCACTTTGGTTGGAGCATTAGGGAATTGTGGAAGAGATTGGAGAGAGAATATGAGATATCAAAATTTGTGAAATAATAAAAAAAATAAAAAAAAAGGAAATCAATCAAGGGGGTGGGACGTGGTTGACATGGAGTCAAAGGAGAGGCGTTTTTTTGGTGGTGCGTGGGTTTGGATATGAGGTTTTAAGTAATTAAATAAAATTAAAAATAATAATAATATAATAATGTTATTATTATTTTCGTTGGGTAAACCGTGTTTTTTCCACAACTTCTTCGTGCGACCTCGGATTCACGAACCGTTAGTGGCAGTGCAACCCTAACTACGAGACGGAAATTATGAGTCCAATATTGGATGTCTTTTTCGGGTTTTCGGATTAGGTACCCGAAATGCTTGTGAATTAATAGATTTAATATTATTATTAAATCTTCGACCCGTCGTAACTCCCACGTGCGATATCCGATTGACCTTCCTTTAGTGGTGATGTAAACCTATCATTAATATGATCAATTCAAGTCTAATGTTGGGTATTAAATTATGGTTTGTGTCCCGGGTCAATAAAACACCTATTATTAATTGAAGTTATTATTATCATTAAAACGTGTGGAAACCACGTGACGTGTCGTCGGTTGACAAGTCAAAATGCGTAACGGGTGTACGGTCACACAATGTATTCATTAATACATGTTGCACACCATTTTACCTTTTCGTTGCCTATATAAGAAAGGGTCACGGATTATTTCCAGACCGATCGCTTCTTCGTCGCACGACGACTCTCTTGGACGATCGAGAAGTCTTCCTCCTATAACTTCTTCATCCGAACTCTGATCGTCGATCCATCAGTGACTGCAGGATCGTGTCAGTGAGAAGAACACCATACACCCTATTTCGTTCCCTCTTCTTCAACTTCCCCTCCATAGTTTCCAACTGAGGAGACTGCTGCTAATTAACGGGAACGACGGTCTTTGACGAACGACTCTAAAAAGGTATGTTAAACCTATGTTCTTGTATTCTCTTCTGATCCTACTTCTCTCATTTTCTTTCCACGCTACGGAATGTTATCTCTGTGTTGAGGTATTTTCTTGTGTTGTTGATTCAGTGGTGTCATGACATCCTTGGTGGGTGCAGTCATTCTGGTGGAATCCTTGTGATCGTGGTGGTCGTGTTCATAGAAGGACATCGGAACCAGTTGAGGTAGGGATCTTACCTTCGTCTCTCTATATTGTGCATCATGATGGGTTGGTGTCCTCTTGTTTACGTGAAACACATTTTAACCAGTTTAATAAAGATAATAATTGGCTTATATAATGGGGATAGGAAGTTTGTGAATGCAGTTACATTATTTATATCCTGTGATATTATGTTATGAATTGAATAAGCTTCTGCCTACTAAAAATCATGGTCGTTGGGGGCCTTTTCTTACACAATTAAATGTTGCCCTCTCCTTCTGGATTTTCTTATGGATGAAAATTTTATTGAATGTGTAAATTGGTTAATCACGTAAAGTTGGCTGATTAAATACTCGAAACCCTTTTGTGATCACCCCGGTTCAACAAAACGGAATAATGAACATGTTGGTGTTGGGTTGGTTTTGTTATGGGATGTGTGAAGTGGTAATTTCTGGGTTGTTGTGTGATATGATGTTTGGCAGCGAGGCTGCAATAATGGGTGGTGAATATTATTAAAGTGGTTAGTAGTGGATTATATATGGGGGAAAAGTAATGAAAATGTGGAATGTTGAAAATGAATTTATATGTGGAACTTGGGAATAAATGAACGGTGGGGTATTGTGATGGAAATGAATTAAAGATGGATATGATAATCAAATTGTTAAGGAGTTGGTATGTGATTGCTTGTGTTTTCCCTAACTTTTGTTGTGGTTGGTAGTGGGGCTGTGATAAATGGTATCAAAGGGATGATGATGTACAGGTTTTGGTGTGATTGTGGTTATGGTGGTTGGTAGCGGGGCTGCAGGGATGGGTTTGAATGTGAACGAACTATGGGTTGTGAATAATAAATAAAAGTTGAAGAGTTAATGAATGGTGGTCCATGGTAATGGAACGGGAATAATAACCAATGGGGTTGGTTGGTTAATAAGAAAGGACTTATTTGTGTTGCTTGTGTTTTCCTAACTTGATTTGTGGATGGTGGGGATATGTTTTATAAACGCTTGATCCAGTTTGGTTGTTGATAGTTTCCTGGTTGTTAAGAAAATGATAACTAAAGATGTTGAAACATGAAAACATTAAATGGGGTTTTGGTATTGTTTGTTGTGTGCATACTCTCGAAGTAGCAGTGCCAAGGCACGTGCTCAGATCTTTGTGTAGAAGCCTTAGGATGGGCTGAGTGGTTGTTATACTTATATAATTTTGTACGTTTTATGTTTCTTTATTCACCCCACCCATGTTGAGCACTTAGTGCCGAACACCCCCATTTCATGGGGAAGGGTGTTTTTCCCAACACTTCTATTAGTGGCTGGTTATTAGCTCCTTTCTGCTCCCTTTCTCGGGTAGCCCAAGTATCTTCGGGCAGGTTGTGATGGACTGAGGTCCATTATTAGCCCAAGAATCTTCGAGCAGGGTAGTGTGGTGGTTGGCCCAGGTCTGTGCGGGCAGGTGGTTTCTCAAGTGTCTTAGGGATGAGGCCCAGGTGTCTTCGGGCGTGGCAGTATATCTTCTAGTCCAGGTGTCTTTGGGCATGGCGGTGGTTTTTTTGGCCTAGGTGTTTGTAGGCGTGGTTACATGTGACAGTTGTGGCCCAGGTGTTTGCGGGTGGGTTTTGGAAGTAGGACTGCGTGAGGATGTGGCCCAGTTGTGTGTGGGTGGGATGAGGCAGTGGGACTGCGGTGAGAATGGCGGGATTGGTCTGATGCATAGGATATCTTCAATAACCAGTGGGAAGGTTGTGCGGGGTACCCATACTTTGATAACATTACTACTATACTCTATTGACTTGTGTTACTTGGTGAGTGTGACTGGTGAGGCTAGGTGGATAGATTCCTTGCTAGGTTTTGGTTCTTCTGTTTTCTCATGGGGCATTAGGATGTCTCCCCACTTGTTCATGATAGCTTTAGGTTTCCCTACTAAGTATACTTGTATTCCCACCCTACGTTTGCTTTCAGGTTTTCAGGAGGACTACAGGGACTATGCGGGACCTTACTAGTCAGGTAGGGGGAGTTGCTACTGGTTGTTGTTGTTGTTTTTCTTTACTTTTGGTACAGTACTTTGAGCTTTTCTGTACTTGTAGTTTTGTTTCACTATTGTATAAAGCATGCATAAGGGATTGGTTTTGGGATATTTCTATAAATGTTCCTTTTCTTCTTCTTGGTGTTTGACTCATCTTATTTCCCGATCTTAAATTAATAAAAAGGGTAATGCCTCCCATATTTGTGAAATACTCATACCCTTGGTGCTAGTCGCCACTCCGGGGCCTACTGGAGGCGGGACTTGGGGGTCATTATCTCCCTTCCACCATTGCCAGCTCAGGAGGGGCATCTTTGGTGGGAGGGGGTCGTGAAAAACTTCCATAAATGGAAGGGACAAATCCTTCCTCAACTTATCCATTAATAACATGCCACTCATGACGCACCCAACATACCCTACTTCCCACTAACTGTCTGTGTGATGTTTTTCATCAGTAAATCAAAGTGCTTGAGTCGTGACATGTATTAATGATATTCTTAAAGTATAAGTATCATTACACATGCTTGCAGATAGAAATATCTGATGACATCAAAACATGTGGAATTCCTACTGGTGGGTATGTTCTCATAATCTTCTGTCTTGGAGATTACCAAGTGAAAAATTTATGAGAGGAATTCTCATCTGCTTATGAGTACTCACACCTAACGGTATGCATGCTATGTGTCCCATTATAGTATGACATCCAACCGTAGAACTATATTTAAGAATATTGTTATAGAATTTCCAGGTTCTCATCATAGCAGGGAACTACCATGACCTTATCAATACAACAAATACTCAAAGACATTATTACATCATAGTCATGAAAAATAATGAATAATATATAATAAGATGTTTAATATTTAAATACATTAAATATCCATGTAATCAAAGTACAAACAGTTTCTTCTATTACACCAACTCTTATAAGATGTTGCTTATGCCTTAATTGCGGTAGGTGGATATCAAGATGACCTAGTGACCTCTATTGGATGGTTTTCAAGACTATCCTTAAGTATCTAAGGAATAATAAGGATATGTTTTGGGTAAATAGAGGATATGAGTAACTAATCATCATAGTATATGAATATGCAAGTTTCCAAATAGATCAAGGCAATATGAAGTCAAAAACAGGATACATCTTTACTTTAAATGGAGGTGTTGTGGGCTAGAAGAGATCAAATCATGTTGTTGTTGTAGATTC
The DNA here is from genome assembly GCA_963277665.1 of Viscum album. Classification (NCBI taxonomy): domain Eukaryota; kingdom Viridiplantae; phylum Streptophyta; class Magnoliopsida; order Santalales; family Viscaceae; genus Viscum; species Viscum album. Next base: position 1,490,459,568 of record OY728129.1, read on the forward strand.
TAGAGCAGATTCTAAGTATATTGTGGCTTCTGAGGTATCTAAAGAAACAATTTGGATATAAATTTTTTTCCAAGATCTTGAAATTGTACCTATTAGTAAATATACTATCACACTCTATTGTGATAATACTACAATGGTGGCCCTTTCCAAGGAGCTAAGGTCACATCAGTAGATGAAGAATATACTCTAAAATTTTCATCTCTTGAGGGATTTTTCTTAGAGATGTGAGGTTGTAGTGAGTATTATTTCCACAAAAGACAATGTGGAAGACCCCTTGACTAAATCCTTGACTCAACAGAAACATGATTATCATGTGAGGTCTAATGAACTAAAAGTCGTAGGCAGTTGGGTCTAATCCAAGTGAGAGTTTTTTGGAGTTAGTGTCCTAAGACCAACTAGTTATAATTTTATTACATGTATATTCTATTAATTGAATATTAATAAAACATTTTATTACATATTTTTCATTGTTTTTCAAGGATTTAATGTAAAAATGTCCTAGGGTATCAATCACATTGATAAGGTCATAATAGTTCCCCACTATGATGAGAACCTTGAACTATTGGGATGATATTCATAAATATAGTGCTATGGTTAGATAATATACTATGATAGGACACATATCATATAGACCATCAATTGAGATTACTCATAATTAGATGAGATATCTTCTCATGAAGTTTTCACTCTGTAATCTCTAAGATATGAGATTATGATAATAGACCCTTGAATAGGAATTATGATTGTTTTGGTGTAATTGGATATTCTTATATGAAAGCATTGGTAATGTTCCTTAGACTTTAATATTATCATTGATTCATGTCATAACTCACACACTTAGATTTACTAACCAAAATTTTCATGCCATATGTTGGCAAGAAGTAGGGTATGTTGGGTGTGTCATGAATGACATATTATTAATGGATAATTCAAGGAATGATTTTCCCCTTACGTCTTTATGAAATCTTATATCTTGTCCCTTTGATTGGAATAGAACCATCACATTAAATTCCATGCTCATAGTGTAACTACGTGTTTGTTTCAAATAGTCAAATAAAGATGTATCAAGCATATTGGTTGATGAAACAAATGTGAAACTTACTTAATGATCTATTAAGATAAAGGGATTATATTACACAATGAGCATTCATATGTGGTTTTCAACATCATAAAATTAATTTCTTTCTCTTGTGTGCCTTGACCAATTGCTATAAAGTAATCTTAGACTTTAGGTAAGTATGCCTAATGATAATGAGAAATAATCCTAGAGGGTTACACGCTAAGTATTTTTTTATCTCGATTAAATTCTATTTAAATTTAATTATTATAATAAATACTATTCTCAAGGCCAAAGAATAATTTTATTCAAGTTTTATCGATCATGAATATTTATTAATGAATGAAATATTTAATTAAATATTTATTTGGGTATTCAATAAATTCTGAGGAGTACGAACAAATAAAGATTGTGTTAGATGATAAATATTAATTTACAATCTAGTAAAATAATATTTGTTATTGTGCAAGTTAGCACGCACACCATAAAATAATATTATTATTACTATTATTATATGGCATGTTGTTTAATAAAGATTATAATATTATTTAAGGGATGATGCACATTTAAATAATATTTTAACCTAAACTCTAACTCTATAAAAAGCTGGTTATGTCTATTATGTAGGGTTAATCAAAATTGAGAATTGAGAATCATTATTCCCAATGAAATTATCTCCTGAATTTTCCTCCTCTACTCCTCTCAAGAATGATATGAATTTCTTCAATCCCAAAAAAAACTTAGAGCAATATAGATGAATGCTGTAAGATTATTGATTTGTCGTTCTAGCACCTAGAAATAAATTGGCATTATTCAAATATCAAAGGATCACATGTGGATCACCTCTAGAGGGATTCTACACTTGGATCCTTAAAGAATAATAAAGGTAATATAAAATGGGTATTTTGGAAGATCAATAACGGAATCAAAGAAAGGATCCTAAAAAAAGGTAATTTATTTATTTAGATCTAAATAAATTAATTATAAATTTAATGTGCAAGATCCTCTATTGGGGCTTCAGGAAAATATAAATTAAAAAAATATTTTAATTTAATTTCAATCCCAAGTGTTTCTACTATGCTAAAAACCTATAGTTAAACCATGTGGGTGTCCTAAAAAAAATTTCAACCCATACCTTCCATGGACAGAGGATACCACATGGTTAGCGCATAGTTTTCCAAACTATGTGGCATAATCATGCGGCCCTTTAAATGTGGATATTTGATGATTTTTTCACCAATCCTTAAATGAGATAACCTAATTTTCACCCTCATTTCTTCCCCAACAACATAGGGTATGAACCAAAAGCTTAATCCTCTTCCAAGGATCATTCTCCTTTGATTATAGGGAGTTAGATGTGTTATTAAGTGCTATTAAAAGCCTCAGGTAAGTCTTGGGATCTATTTCATTCTATTTTTTTGGAAGAATCGTGGTTGGTTGTTTTCTCTTCTTATGAAACATATAAACACTATTTATAGGTAATTTTAATATTTGATGTTAGTGTTTGTTTTATCTCTAATCAAGGTCCAAGTTTGGGTGAGTGTTTGTCTAAGATCTTAAGGTAAGCGGTCTATATATTTTCTCACATAGTCTCGATGTTGGTTTATGTGTATGTGATGTGTGATAATGCGCCAATGTGTTGCATAATTGTTTCTTGGATAATAATGATAAATTGGGTTTTAGAATGTCATGTGAGGCCTTTCATGAATCTCGTTGGGTCTGTTGGATATTATAAGTCTAGGATTAATGGCCACCCAAGGGGTGTGTTAATTCCTTGAAAATGATAAATGTTGAATGTGAAAGGGGAAATGGAGGGTTTATGGGATCAAACTAATTATTTTGTTATATGGTATGATAATGGGTCCTAATGGTATGTTTGGCATGACTTGAATTTAAATGTGATATGTCATGAGAAAGAGAAGTGAGGTAAAATTATGAAATGGGATTATATGTGAATTGTCAAATGATTTTATTGAATGGATCATTATCCTGAAAAGTGAATGAAATGTTGAAATGGTTTAGTTTGGTAAATTGGTTAACCGGGGTTTAATATGGTATACCATGTGATTTATGAATGTTTGAGAATAATGGAAATCCTTGTTTTTATTATGTGTTAAAAATGTTAAGTATGTTGAACCTTATAAATGGTTGTTGATCAATGTTTGAGATGTGGGACATGACGCTCCTGACCCATGTGTAAAGATGTTGGATATGGTGTTCCTTATCCTTGATTTATGAGGGTTGAACATGACATTATACATCTTTATATTATAGTGATGAGCATGATTCTACATATTCTTGATTTGGGTGTTAACATGATGATCCAAGCACAAATGGTTTAACATGGTGAGCGCACTTCGATGGGATCCCTTTTTGTACCAATAATTGAAATGATGAATGAACCCCCTCCCCTTTTATGTAAAGTTTTAACCCCTAAAGTTCATGGCCTATAATTTTAGTATTTAATACCAAAGAGATTAAATGATAATTGGTTAATTTAAAACATGTTTAATTTCATGTATTATTATTATTATTCCATCACACTTTTTCATACACTTTCATTCTTACTAGATATTGTTTTAGACACCGTTTGTGGGGTCCAACTGATAGAGCTAATATTTTCATAATTTTTCATATGTATTTCAATTATTTTAACCCTAAAAATTTATCAATTTGATTTTATTTGCATCAATTTTTTATTTATGGTGTGTTTTGGGATAAAATGTGAAAATTTCTTAATTCTGTAACTTTAACAAATTTTAATCACTTTGGTATCTCAAGCATAACTTTTAAAATATTGATCTAATTTGAGTGATTATTTTTTTTAGTATTCCTAGATTTATGGGATTAAACTTAATACACTAAAACATGAGCTTATTCGAACATCCAAAGGCCCTAAAAATTCAATCAAGTTTAATTTTTGTTATGGATAACATCGTGGAACCCGCCTTAGTAAATGAATAATAACTCGGGTTACATACCTACAATTGAGGTGATTATAGATGTATTTAAAATATAATTAAAAGTATCATTTAAAAATTAATTATCATGAAGATATTTCTTCATTAATGTAGATATAAGACACTCAAAATTGGAGGATTATTTAGGAAACATTTGGTTAGAAAGAGTGTGACTCATTAATTGTGTCATAACTTCCTCTATACACATAAAATTACTTTGAAATTTGGAGGGACAATATAATAATTAATTTAAATAATCTTATAATAAGAACACTTGAGGATATTCATCCATATTGTGGTCATAACAGTATCCAACTTTTAGGGGATAGATTTGGAATGGGAAGTTGATGCACCCATTTCTTTTCTTCTTTTATTTTTATTTTTATTATTTTTTACTTTATCTTTCTTTTAAATATAATTTTAATTTATTTTATTTAAAATTAAATCTAATTCATTCATGGTTTTTATTTTTATGCCTTCTTCCAACCACCATTTTTACTATTCTCTATATTTTTATTTTTATTTTCTTCTTTTTATTTCTCTTCTTCTCATTGTGATCTCTAATACACATGATCATGAGTAACTAACCCAAGGAAGTTCATGGGGGATCAATCTAGTGTTGAAACCAATTCATTTAAAATTTATGTTTATTGTTTCTTATTTTCTTATAGTTAGTTCAATGTTGATCTTAGTGGGTAAGGTGCCTTTGTGTCTCCACTTTCCACCTAAGGCTTAACTTTCTCTTTTGAAATATTTTCCCTCAATTGAGGAGGTGGATGTGTGGTCTATTGATGATCATTGAGTGCACTATATATTCATAGCCATATGTAGAAGAGGATATTTATTCATATTATGGAGAATGTTCATTGAGTTAATTTGAAACTAATAAAGAGATGATGATGGTTCACTCTGGGTGTTCTATTGGGAGAACTTCCTTTCTTCTCTAATTCCATTATGTTTTATCATTGTATGGTAGTTTAGAATTGAATGTTAGTTTCAACTTATTTTTTCATTTAATTTATTTTCTTAAATATCATTTTTTCATAAAATAATAAAAACAAACAAAAATAAGTAGTTTAGGTTAGTTAGATTAAGTGAGTGAACAATAGAGAAAGCTCCTCAAGTGAGATGACCCTCGTCATCCTTTGTGATGCATTAAGAAAATAAATTTTCTTTTTTCATTCCCTACGATAGGCATGCATCAAAACCGACACCATTTTATGGGATCCAATTAGTAGTTTATTTAATTTTTCTATTTTCACATCATAGATAGATTTTCATTTTTTTTTTAAAAACCATAAAAAATATTTTTTTCATGATTTATCTAAACTGAAATTATTATGCATGGTAAGATTACTCACATGTGCAATATCAAGGACAATAATTTGATTATAGTGATCTAAATGATCGGGTGAAAAATATGAGTGATACTCTAGATGAATTTGGGAACAAAATGGAAAGAGTGTTTTACTATGTTTCTACATTGATAGAGCATCCATAACATGAACTACATGAGGGAGATCAATGAGATCTAAATGTCTTATAGAATGAGTGTGAGGAACAACTTGATATATCCAAAGAATCAGAATCACTGGAGCATCCTAATTTTAGTGAAGAAATTAAATGGGTTGAGGTGACACTTAAATAAAATCAACAACCAAACCATTTTATGAATCAGATCCAAGATGAACATGTTAAGCTAGAGTGGATTCATGATGATATCTATGTGTGGGAGATCAACAAGATCTGGATGAATTCTAGAATATGATTGAGGTAAAGCATTATCTCCCATATCCCTATAAATAATAAGATCCAATACCATTTCATGCCACTCTATCCATGGAAGGGGAGGATACAACCCATTTGTTGGAATTTTAATAAAGTATTGAATAGACCGACTACCTAATTCCATGCACTGATACTCACCTTTAATAGGCACTCACCACTGAGGCAATGATTGAACTAGAAAAAAAATCAGGGAGATGATCTTATTTTAAATTCTTTTTCTAGTAATATTTAATCTGATTTGGGTATCACTCCTTATTGTTTTGAATTTTCAAATTTGGTCAATTATTTCCATGCCTTAGAGGAATATGAAGAAACTGAACAAGCATCTATTGAGGAACACATGGATCTCCCTGATTTTGATTAACATAAATTTGAGGAATCCCATGAAAAAATCCATGTAGATGATCCTAAGGAAATAAATACAAGGGATTGTCATTCTTAAAGGGAGAATATTTTTTCTAATTCAAATTTAAATTTTATTCAAGAAAAATTACCTGATTACTTTCCCTCTGAACATTCAATTCATGAAGCCCATGTTGAAATAGCACTGGAAAATAAGTAGGATGTTGAACAAGTGGAAACCAAAGAAGAGGATGATCTATACTTCATCCTACCCCCTCCATTCAAGTTCTACTTAATTATGATGGGGATTGATTAGGTATACTCTATCCATGTATCATTACTCACCACCAACAAAGAAACACAAGTTGGGAAAATCCATATGTGGTGGTTCAAGTCCAATAAGATCCACCCACCATCAGACTATGGATAATAACTTGTACTTCCCTTTAGAGGTAGTAAAAATTCAGGTCCCACTTGGGGGATCATACCAAGATTTATATTTATATGATTTTTATTAATTTAGATTTCAAATTCATTCCTAGGAATTAGTCCAACATGCAACCCACTCCCTCTTATATTTTTGAGCTTAAATGAAATTATCATTGTGTTTAATTGTGAAATTTTCTTTTATAGTTTCATGATGGCACAAGGAATCCCAAACAACCAAGGAGTAAATATGACTAATATTAATTTCAAAATGGAGTTCATTTTTATTGTTTATCTTTCAAACTCTCTACATTTTTGCCCTAATATTGTTTTGATCTTTAAACTAGAATTACATTCCCTTGCTTGAATTCATATTTTACTTGACTTATCTAGGAGACATGAGTTTATTAGGAATCTTGTGATGCCATGTTTTAGATTTTCAGTTTAATGAGACTGAATGAGTAAAATGTGGAATTGATGTTTAAAGTGAAGCATTTATATTTAAATGAGAACTCATGATTTGAGTTAATCAGTTGATTCATGTAAATTAAATTTTCCAAACATTTTTTATGCTTTAAATTTATAAAATTCATGTGAATTGATTTGTTATTATTAATTGTGCATTGAGTGATTGTCCAATATCATATTTTCCCATTCCCGATAGTATTTCAAGACTTAGTACTTTATATTTTTCTTTTGTATATTTCTTAAGTGATATTGGGACATGTCACCGACCAGAACTTTCATTTGAACTTTTCAAAGCTATTACTGTGAAAAAACATATTTAAAATGATTGAGGAATCTTTTGACAAACCACTTATCCTTAAAATAACACCTTTACATAAATCCTTCGTTATTTCATAGATACCATGAATGACCTTTATAGTAATGAGCCATATTTCAATCCATTTTTATCCATTCCTACCCTCCTCTTAATATTTTCATGGTATTTTAAAATTAAAGTGTGGGGGTAAAGGGAGTCATGGTGGAAGGGATGAAATACACTTTAAGGGAAAAAAGTGTGGGGTTCTATTTTTGTAATAAATAAATGTTTTCTATTCATTCAATGTACTTAGTTTTTTTTAACCTTTATGAAAACAAAAAAAACGAAAAAAAATGGGTAATGACTTAGAAGAATAAAAAATCACCATCATTGGACTGATAATTTTTATAATATGTGGTTATGTGGTGTATGTGAGGTTTATTCTAATCATAACATTAAAAAATATACTTTAAAAAAAGTAGATAAAACTCAATAAGGTGCACACCATTCATTACTCTTTCATTATTCATGACCTTTGATTTGAAATTTTGGGGAAGTGGGAGATGGTACTTTGAAAGGGAGAATTTAATTACACTTTTATTTTTGATATCATTCATTGTACTTAAGATAAATCTTCTCCTTAAGACTTGATTTTTAAATCATCAAATCCTACTAACCTTAAGCCTCAGATTCATTTGAACCTTTATTGAACGTCATCGTGATGTTATGTGCATTTTGTCTTTAAAAAGTGGATAAAGTAGTTCCTTTACAATCCTATAGATAAGGATCATGTTCTCATGATATGAGCATAACTCCACTTGAAATTTATCATGAGAGATGTGAGAAAATATTCAAGTGAGGTAAATCATGATTTGTCATGTTTAATAATAATGAATTAAGGAACTTGAATAAATTAGAACAAAGTATTGTTAATTTAAAATGAGAGAAAGTAAAATACCTGGGTTGATTGTTTCTTTGAAAATTGATAAAATGAATTGATATTTTATGTGGAATTTGAAAATTTTATTTGACATTGAAAATTGTTTGATTTTATTGCTTTGGAATTTGAATATTGGTAAATTGGTTCCCTCTGAATTCCTTGTTGAGATTTTATGCTTGAGGACAAGCATTGTTTAAGTGTGGGGGAATTGATAGAGATAATATTTTCATAATTTTTCACATTTATTTAAATGATTTAAACACTCCCAGTTTATCAATTTGATCTTATTTGCATCAATTTTGAATTTATGATGTGTTTTGGACTAAAATGTGAAAATATCTTAATTTTGTAATTTTAAAAACTTTTAAACACTTTGGTATTTCAATCATAACTTTTAAAATATTAATCCAATTTGAGTGATTATTTTTTTAGGATTCATTGATTTATGGGATTTAACTTCTTCCTCTGGTACAAGAGCTGATTCGAACATCTAAAGGGCCTAAAAATCAATCTAGTTAAATTTTTGTTTTGGATGACAGTGTGGACCCCACCTTAGTCAATGAAGAATAACTCAGGATACAGATATCCAATTGTGGTGATTCTAGCTATATTTTAAATATAATTCAAAGGATCATTTCACTATTAATGATAATGAAGATATTTTTTCATTAATATAGATATTGTATGCTCAAAATTGAATAAATATTTAGGTAACATTAGGCCAGAAAGAGTGTGGATTATTAATTGTGTCATAACATCCTCTATAAGAATCAAATTACTTGAAATTTTGTAGGGTCAATAGGAAACTTAATTTTGAGCATCTTATATGAAGGAAACTTGAGGATATTCATCCATATAATGGGCATAATAGGATCCAAAATTTGGAGGACAGATTCTGGAGGTGAAGTTGCTGCACCCATTTCTTATTTTTTATTATTTTTATTATTTATTATTTTAGATTTATTTTAAATGTAATTTTAATTTATTTTATTTTAAATAAAATATAATTCATGCATGGTTTTTATTTTTGTGCCTTTTTTCACTCACCCTTCTTATTCTTCTCCATATTTAAATTTTTTTTTCTTCTTCTTCTTTCTCTTTTTCTCACTATGATCTATAATACTCATGATCATGAGTAACTAACCTGAGAAAGTTCCCATGGGATAAATTTAGTGTTGAACCCAAGTCATTTCATATTCATGTTTATTTTTTCTTATTTTATTAGAGTTAGGTCAAGGTGGATCTTAGTGTCAAGCCGTCTTTGTGTCTCTACTGTCCACCTGAGGCTTAACTTTCTCTTCTATAATATTTTCCCTCAATCAAGGAGGTGGATGTGTGGTCTTTCAGTGATTGTTGAGTGCACTATATATTAAAAACCATATGTAGAAGATTATATTCATGCATATGTTGGGTCATGTTCATTAAGTTAATTTGAAACTAATAAAGAGATGATGGAGGTTTACTCTGGGTGTTCTCTTAGGAGAACTTTATTTTTCTCTAATTCCATTTTGTTTAGAATTGAATGGTAATTTAGAATTGAATGTTAGTTTTGTATTATTTTTTTATTTCATTTATTTTATTAAACATCATTTTTTCATAAAATAATAAAAAAACAAAAATAATTAGTTTATGTGAATTAGATTAAGTGAGTGAACAACAGAGAAAGATCCTTAAGTGAGACGACCCTGGTAAGACTCTATGATGCATTAGGAAAATAAATTTTCTTTTTTCATGCCCTGTGATAAGTGTGTGTCACCTACTAAGTTGCATTCACACCCTACTCAGGTCACTGATGGTACCCAAGAAAACTTCATGGTTTCATGTTTGGATAAGGGCAAGGGCCCTGTGGTGAATGGTTGACTTGGGATGGGGAACTGATGAGGGGGCCAGACATGATTTTGGGACCCATCATGAGGATCATCTTTAGTTTCTTATTTTGATTTCCCTTTGGAACCTTAGACTATCATGACATGACATGTTTACTGTATTGGTTTATTGGTACTTCCCCAATTTGGTAAAGTGGTATGTGATGTGTGGTTATTGTTTATTATTGCATGTTATTATCTATTATGATTTTCTTTTTTGTCTTAATCTGATAATGAGGGTATAGTCTCACCATGTGTTTTATTAAACCCTTAATAGTAGTCCACAGCCTTTGGCATATAGGGAGTAACATCTGAGGTCATTTGGCGACCTGGATCGAGGCACCAGTTTAGTGGCATCCAGATTCAGGCATCACATTTTAAGTTGAATTGATGTGATTTTCCTTCATTATCTAGAAAAATACAATATAAAGGTGAATAGGCCTAAGGCCACGCAATTGAATTTTTAATAAAATGAGTATCTGAAAACCAAATTAAAAAAATTGAACAGGTAATAATTTTAATAATTGAAAACCAAATTTAAAAAAATGAACATGTATTAATTTAATTTTGTTAATATCCAATTTTTTGTGGGTTTTTAATAACTGGAACCCATAAAAATAATCAAATTATTTAATTTTTATTATTTATTAATTTAATATTTTAAATAACCCATGACATAGATTATAACCATAAAAAATAAGACATTTTTGTTTATAAATTAATGTTTCTTTAAAATAATTTGTTTTTTAATAAAATTTAAGGATTTATATATGTTTTTGAGTTATTGTTAGAAATAGTTAGGATGATATTTTTTTACATAATGGATAACTGAATGATTAATTGGATATTGAAATAAAAATAATGGAATGGTCACATTAAACTAAAAATTCTGTCGGTTTGCATGGGTGGACTAGTAATTTTATTTATCATTCATGTAAACACTCAGGAAAGTTGTAACACTCTGACCCTAGTTACCTAAAGTCGGTGAATTATTACATATCATTAGCATGATCACAAGAGATCAATTACCAAAAGACCGATTAGTTTAATAGCCTTGGAAGTACTAGATACATATATAAGTTTTACATTACATCATGAAATAAAGAAAAGAAAAATTGTGTTCCCATTGAACACACTCATATCCCTTAGCCTATTCCTACAGGTTAATCATGATATACTACTTCACATCCTGGGAAAAATAAAACATAGAAAGGGATGAGCTCAGATGCTCAGTAAGGATAACAATATAGTGAAAACTTTCATAAATAAGCATAAACATTTAAGGTAATGTATAAGACTAAAATTAAATCCTTTTAAACTTAAATTTCAGCATAATATGGAAAATATAAATCAAATAATTCTGTTTACTTATTCACATGGATATTCTAATAGTCAAATAATCCCATGTAATATCAATAGATAATTTCATAATGATGTAATGCATAATATCAAACATCATAACCACATAGTCAAGGCCTCGTGCCAAGATTACAAATAAGATTTTTTTCAAGGCCTTGTGCCAAGACACTAGTTTGTCTCATGAGACCTATCAATGCATTGAGGAGATATAGCAGACTCCACCCGCCACTTACTAAGTCCAATTCATTCCTCATATGAAAAGTTTGAAACATAATCTAAACATTCGTATTAAAACTAGCATACAAAATGTCAATATTTTAACCACAAACCATGAATGGTATAAAAATAGCACATCCACAGTCAAACATAACTCATTAAATTCAATATGGAAGATTGTATTATAATAAATTAACCTCAATCGGGAATAATGAAGGATATTGACATAAATGAAAATAATCATAAAAACTATATGATATAAATATCTCCCTTTTTCTTGAAAACATTTAAAAGTCTCAATATTTATCAAGAATCCATTTAAAATATATTTTTGAATCAAAGTGTCCCATACCACTTTCAAACTTTTAAAAGGAATTTTAATTTTAAAACATTTATGTCTATATAAATAAATCCTTAAAACCATTTTTAAAACATGGACATTAATGAGAAAGATTTAGAAGAATAAATCGTTAAAACATTTAAAATGATATTTTAGTTAGAGTTCCTAACCAAATGAGAGATGCTTGAATACAAATAATTGAGGTAATAAAAACTTTATAATATCATGAGAATAAATGTAATCATGATATATTGTGTCAAAGTACATTATATACACCATATAAAAGTGAATTGGTGCATAACAACAAAGAAGTCTCAATGGAATGTAAATTGAGATGAAATCCCTTATAAAGGTCGTATCTTTAGGTTAAGGATAAATCAATGGCATAATTATTTTTGGAAAATATAAATACACTCAATATTATTGGATATTTAGTGTAAATAAATTAGAGTACATTCACAGATATTCTTGTCAAAACAACACCAATGACTTGGATGTTTAACTCAATGAATAGAAATTGAGTTAAAATTACTCTTATCAAGTTCATATCGATGACTTGAAAATTTATCAATAGATTGATTATGTGTATCAAAAGTATATCCTCACAAAGGGGAGTGGAAATTACTAAATAAATAAATAAATAGTGATTTCAGATATAATCTTGGAGTAAAATAATCAATGAAGTTTTCGTAAAACCCAATGAGTGGAAATCAGAATTAGAAATTCCATTACTGATTTGGTAACTTACGAAACATACACCCCATGAAATAAGGATCATACAATTAAGATATAAATACCCATAAATTAAAGTATATTACACAAAGAATACAATCATGGGCAGTACATATACCACACAAAAGGAAATAGTGGCCAATATAGCATTAATCTCATGGGAATAAAAAGTGAGATGCAAACCCATTACCTTGTATTTTCCTTAGTTGAGGGTACATTAACCTCCTATATAATGGTGAAATAATTTTTATTAAATTATAAAAAAATCATATACACAAATATGATATCATATATGATCTTTTAATATTGCTTTGTTAGTAATACTTCAGTAGTATCATTGTTTCGGGTGTTAACTAATTCGTTTTTCTTTATATGTTTTGTTACGTAAGTCATGTTTGTTATGGATAGGATGTATTTGATTCATATACAGAATGATATTATTTTCTTAAATGTTATTTTTTTAATCATAAAATGATATTTATTCTAGAATGGTTACGATGGGGAATGAATCTCATCGTGTTCGTGGAGACGGTAATCCGTACGTACGCACGAGCGACAATACCATTCTATTGATGGTGAAATTGTATGTAATTGTATGTTATATCATATATACATAATCATTAGCTTGTTATAGTTATTATTTACATAAATTATACTCGTTATTATACCCATCCAAAATAATTAAGTATTGAATAACAAACTACACCACGACGTGGAGACGGTAAGCCGTACGTACACACGTATGGTGACTTTGTCATTCATAGTATAGATAGAATAATGAATATGGTTGTACCATATTTATAATAACATCATAGTATATTGACGGTACTAGATTTATTATTCTGGTATGGAAACAACAATGAAAGAGTAAGTGGAAGAAGAAAAGAACTTTGAAAGAGGTGATGAAATTAATACCTCTTCTTCGGGTGCTTCATTTTGATTTGATCAAAATGTATTCTTAGGTTGTCTTTCTGGTAAAATTAAGGCCTCTAGGTTAACGTGAGGGTAGTTGTAAGGATATTGAATCAGATTTTGGTCGATCCAAATGGCTTTTGAGGTGTGATTTTGAGAGAAGGGGAAGTACCCTTTTATAAGAGAGGTGAGGGTCACTTTAGGAAAACCTTGAAATGTTATTTTATTATACAGTGATATTCAGTTTATAATGACTCAAAAAGGATTTATTTTTAGTATAAGGTGGTTATGGGTAAAAAACCTCTCAACCAATAGGTTTTAGATAGGTTTAGGTCACCATAGTAACCTTATCTTTTAGATTTAACTCTTGGTTAAATAGTTTAACATTTACAATGTCTCCTTGTATTTTTATATTATATGGTTAATAATCTTACTATAAAATGTCAATAGAATCCCAAGTGGTTCATTAATGACATATATATTATTATATAATTCCTTTGGATGAACCTTATATTTTTAGGACTATTATATTATTTAATAATATAGTATTTTTTTTAAACTCATTTATGTCAATTTTGACATTATTTAGTATTTGTTTTTTGTGAAATTCATAACAATCTAATTTCTTCAAAAAAAAATTAAATCAACCCTAACATGTAATATTAACCTATAACCTTTTTTTTAATTCATAAAAAGTCTCAATTTACATTTATTTTAATATTTTTAATATCAATTATTTTAATCTTTCGTTAATAAGGTAATTACTACATCATCATGGTGTCATAAATAAATTTAATTATTTAATGTCTAAAATTTATAAATAATATACCATGATGTAGGAAATATTTTTATCTTTCTAATGAATATTTATAGTTGAAATTATCTTATGTATAACCCTATATTAAAAAAAATATTTATTAAAATTTGAATTTAACACTTTTAACTCTTCTTGAAATAAAATAATAATAAATGTCCTAATCTAATACAAGTGAGCCAAAAGGATCATATTTTATTCCTAAGGTTGATTTTGGTCGAAATACACTTATCTAATAGAATTAGGACATGTGTTAGGGTAATTATAATATCATTTTTATATTTAATTACCCTATTTAATTTTAACCGTGGTAAATAAAAGTCAAAAGTTACTATTCACCAAAAATTATTTTCATCTTATTGAACCAAATTTTACTTACTAATTTCAACCGTGTCTCTTGGATTTTTGAAATTCAACTCACAGAAGTGGTAAAATTAAGTTTTATGCAAATTTTCAAATGCTCCTAGAAAATGGGTAAATGATGCACAGGGATCGCAAGTAAGCATTCACTTAAAGATGAAGAATACCTTGCTCGATATACTTTGCCTATGCCCTGACTGTCACCATGCTCCGTCTGCGAGTCCAGTTGGTCTTCTTATTCCAACTGCTCCTCGGTCTGGATGTTCAGAACAGGGCGCCTGGGTATATTGGATTCCCCCTCGACATGGTCTGAAACTTAACACGGATGGATCTCTAATTTGGGGGAGATGCGCGGGGGTGGGGTTGTAAGAGATCATAGGGGTTCTGTTGTTGTAGCGTTAGCAGATTTATTTGGGCGAGGTGATGTGCTGCAGGCGGAGGCTCTGGCCATGGCCACGAGTTTGGAAATGTGTAGTCAAAGACAGCTCGAGGTTCATATGGTGGAGTCTGACTCTTTACTGCTTTGTAATGCAATTCTTGGAAAGGGTAATATTCCTTGGCATATCTTATACACCATTAGAAAATGCAACGCGTTCAGGGGAAACAATATGATGGTGTCTCACACATGGCGGGAGGGGAATATGGTGGCAGATTATCTGGCTTCCATGGCTTCCTCAAATTAGAGGGTAATATATTTCTTTTGCTTGGGTGTGTTTCCTAAGGAGGGGATGAAATTTTTGGCCAATGATGTTATGGGTTTGCACTAATTTCGACCACCTTGATGTGTTTTTGTGGTTATTTTGTACTATGGCTTTTATTTCAATAAAAATGGTAGCTTTCAGTTCTATAAGGTGGGTAAAAGACGGTAAAAAGTTCAATAAAATTTTATATATCTAATATTATTATAAAATTACTCTAATGAATTACATTGAACATATATAGGTATTATGTATATATTTTTACCTAATATAAATTTAAATAAAATAACTAATTATTTAAATAAAAAGTCGGTTTTAAACAATAACGTAGTGTTTTTCACTATTCATCAAAAATTGAAAGTTTTCAGAAAAATACCAAAAATTCACCCTAAGATAATTTTGATATTATGAATCCAAAAATGAAGTCCATTTTGAAAAATAAAATTTATAAAATTTAAAAAAGTGGGTATTTATATTCATAACAGCTAGTTTGATTGGTCGTGGTGTGCTTGAACTCAGTGTTGCGTACATCGCATGTTATTGTATTATTCAAAGAGAAGCGTATCGTGGAAGCTTGGGGTGTTACATTCTTTCCTCCTTCAATAAATTGCATCCTCGCAATTTGAAATTGTTCTTCATAAATAATAGAAAATACCTTCGTGGAAAACCCACATCGGGAATAAGGTTAATAAAATTTAGTCTTAATAAGAGGGAAATGGAAATGAAAAAGTCGCCACCAAATTAGGATTTAAAATAGGAGAACATTGGTGGAAATTATAATTGGAGGGAAAATGTAAATATTTATAGGAAGTGATTGAGGTCATCAATCACAAACAAGTGAATGGAAAATTGAGGGCCTCAAAGCCATAAATCTATGATGAATAATGTAAGGTATTAGGATAAAAAACTTTTGGGTTTAAGATCATTTCCCTAAGGTTTAAGAATTAATTTCTTCATAGAATAAGGAAAAAAATTGATAAGTAGAGTTTCATCCTTTAACTAATTTCTACCACAAACTCATCTTTCCATCCAAATTATGAGTATTCAAGATGACTTGGTCACACCTAAAGCACTAGAATCAACTTATAGAGAATAACATAATCCATAGAGGATGAACTATATATTTCCCTTGTCTTTAGAGATTAACCAAAACCAAAATGGTTAGTACAAGATCATATGATCCCCAAAAAGGATAATCCTTTAAAGAAATAAATACTAATCTTAATTTCTAAAATTAAACCAACAATACCCAAAGTTCAATAAATACCATTCAATAAATAATTGTTCTTAAAATCCTTTAATATAATCCAAACTAAGATTGAAACCTAAAACTCAGAAGAATTTGATTACGTAGTCTTCCACATTAAATTGTATCTCCAAATAACATCGACTACTCTTAAAGTCACATACTTAAAAGTAATTAACCTAATCACATATTTTCTATGATAGGTTAATCATTTACATAAATAAACCAAACCTCTATAAATCCAAAATAAAAACATAGATAAAAATATACCATTATTCCTCAAATGGAATCCCATATTATTCTATTTTTATTAGGCATATAGTGTTCCCAACAGAGCGAACATCTTCAAAAATAACATTTATCACTTAATCACCAAATCATTTTCCTAAACTAAGGATATCCATTTGATAAAACATAATATCCCAAATCAAATTATTATTGATCAATAAAATCATTTAACTAAAAAGAATTAGTCACACTAACCAGGGACTTCACGTAGTCCAGTGGTAGGCAATAAATCCCAGTCGCACTTTGGTTGTGGGTTCGATTCCCGCAGCTTTGTCTGACGTGATGGGTTGTCACACGATCTGCGTGTTGTCCTTTTTCAAAAACTATATTTTATAACATTCCCAAAATGAGATAAATTCCTCAAAATAACTATAACATAATTTAACCACAAATTTTATCTCATACCTCACATTTTCATCCCAAAAATTAATAACCTATAATTTTCTCAAATTCAAGGATCATATAAACCCAAATGGTTATTTATAACTATATCCAAAAAAGAAAATATAATTCTTCCTCAAATAGCAGTTTCATATAACAAACTGAAGGTTACACATACAAGAGAAAAGTCTTCCAAAGTAATCCCATCAACAAAGATCACTAATACTTTTAAACATTTCGTTGTCCATTTATTTCCACATAGGTTCTTCCTTGACCAAGAGGTTATCCTATAGAATAGGGAATTGACTCAGGTAATGCCCAGGTCCCCTACATTTACGCTAAATGACTGTAAATGGATTCTTGGAATCATTTTTATTTTCTTCCATAGTACTCTTCATTTTTCTACAGAAAATCTTTAATTTATGTCATTCTTTCCCACACATAAATAATTTATTTATTCCATTGAGACACTTTCCTAGGTGTCTCCTTCCAAATTTCTTGTATGATGGAAATTGAGCTTTCTTTTCTCTATGGTCTCCACTGTTGGAGCTCTTATCATTCACCACCTTTCTCTTCTTTGTTGAGTCTAGTAGTTGGTTAATATATATGTTATTGATCATATTTTTGGAAAACTAATTTGGCATGAACATGATATATTTTACGCCTATCAATATTCTATTTTGTTGTTCATTTACACCATTGTTCCTACCTTGTACATCATGTTCATTGTTACTATGACTTCCTTGGAATCCAATGATTGACTAAAACCAGAAATCATTGTGTGAGTAACAATAGTCATAAAATCATTTATAGAATATCATGACACCTTATTTTCAATCTAAAACACCTTAGGATTAACCAAGGTTATTTATTCTCATCTTATATTAAAACCCTTAAAATCATTTTGTAAAAAAAATGTGAATTATCCTAAGCATATCTCCCGGGAGTGTCATAACCAAGAGTGCAGTAAGGCATGTTGTCATGCACCAGTTCCCGTTCGAGTCTAACTCAAAGATATGTTTTTGGGTTTTACCCCTAGGTACATCTATACCAAAGCCGCCTCTACCTTCTCATATCTAGAAAGGGATGTATTGCTTGGAAAACCCACATAATATTTACATAACCAAAAATTTTGGATGTTCTTCTATACTAATTCCCAAAGTCTATCTTACGTTAATGTTCTCTAATCAGATTTTTCTAAATCTAGTTTCCAAGATTTGTAATAAACTTCATCTGATACCAACTGTAGCACCTCAACCCTAGTTACCCATAGTCAGTGAATTATTAAATATCCTTGGCATGATCACAATAGATCAAGTCTCGAAAGACCGATTAGTTTAGTAGCCTTGGAAGTACTAGATACATACATAAGTTTTACATTACATCGTGAAATAAAGAAAAACAAAATTGTGTCACCTTTGAACACACTCATATCCCTTAACCTATTCTTGCTGATTAATCATGATATACTTCTTCACATCCTGAGAAATATAAAACATATAAATGGATGAGCTCAGATGCTCAGTAAGGATAACAATATAACGTAAACTTTCATAAATAAGAATAAACATTTAAGGCAATGTATAATACTAAAACACAAGTCTTTTAAACTTAAATTTCAGCATAATATAGAAAATATAAATCAAATAATTCCATTTACTTATTCACATGGATATTCTACTAGTCTAATAATCACATGTAATATCAATAGCTAATTTCATAATGATGGAATGCATAATGTCGGACATCATAACCACATAGTTAAGTCCTCGTTCTAATACTACAAATAAGATTTTGTCAAGCCCTTGTGTCAAGCCACTTGTTTTTCTTATGATACCTACCAATGTATTGAGGAGCTATAGCGAGCTCAACCAATCACTTACTAATCCCAATTCATTCCTCATATGAAAAGGTTGAAACATAATCTAAACATTTGTATTAAAACTAGCATACGAAATGTCAATATTTTAACCACAAACCATGAATGGTATAAAAATATCACATACACATTCAAACATAATTCATTAAATACAATATATAAGATTTTATTATAATAAATTAACCTCAATAGATAATAATGAAGTATATTTATATAGATGAAAATAATCATCAAAACTGTATGAGAAAAATATCCTCCTTTTTCTTGAAAACATTTAAAAGTATCAATATTTATAAATAAGACGTTTAAAATAGATTTTTGAATCAAAGTGTCTCATACCAATTTGAAACTTTTAAAAGTAATTTTAATTTTAAAACATTTATTTCCATATAAATAAATCCTTAAAACCATTTTTAAAACATGGACATTAATGAGAAAGATTTAGAAGAATACATCTTTAAAACATTTAAAATGATATTTTAGTTAGAGTTCCTAACCAAATGAGAGATACTTGAATACAAATAATTGAGGTAATAAAAACTTTATAATATCATGAAAATAAACGGATTCATAATATAATATGTCAAAGTATAGTATATACACCATATAAAAGTGAATTTGCTCATAACAACAAAGAAGTCTCAATGGAATGTAAATTGAAATGAAATCCCTTATAAAGACCGTATCCTTAGGTTAAGGATAAAGAAATGACATAATTATGTGTGAAAAATATAAATACATTTAATATGATTGGATATTCAGTGTAAATCAATCAGAGTACATTCACACATATTCTTTTAAAAACAACACCAATGACTTGGATGTTTAACTCAATGAATAGAAATTGAGTTAAAATGACTCTTATCAAGCTCATATCGATGACTTGAGAATTTATCAATGGAGTTATTATGTGTATCAAAAGTATATACACACAAATGGGAGTGGAAATTACTACATAAATAGATAAATAGTGATTTCACACATAATCTTGGAGTAAAATAATCAATGAAGTTTGCATAAAACCCAATGAGTGGAAATCGAAATTAGAAATTCCCTTACCAATTTGGTAACTTACAAAACATACACCCCCTGAAAGAATTATCATACAATTAAGATGTAAATACCCATAAATTAAAGTATATTACACAAATAATACAATCATGGGCAGTACATACACCACACAAAAGGAAATAGTGGCCAATATAGCATTAATCTCACGGGAATAAAAAGTGAGATGAAAACCCCTTACCTTATACTTTCCTTAGTTGAGGGTACATTAACCTCCTATATAATGGTTAAATAATTTTTATTAAATTATATAATAACAATATACATAAATATGATATCATATATGACCTTTTAATATTGCTTTGTTAATAATACTTCAGTAGTATCATTGTTTTGGGTGTTAACTAATTCGTTTTTATTTATATGTTTCATTACGTAAGTCATGTTTGTTATGGATAGGATATATTTGATTCATATCCAGGATGATATTATGTTATTAAACATTATTTTTTTAATCATAAAATTATATTTATTCTTGAATGGTTACGATGGGGAATGAATCTCATCGTGTTCGTGGAGACGGTAATCTGTACATACGCACGAGCGATAATACCATTTTATTGATGGTGAAATCATATATAATTGGATGGTATATCATATCTACAAAATAATTAACATGTTATATTTATTATTTAAATCAATTATACTCATTATTATACTCATCCAAAATAATTAAGTGTTGAATAACAAACTACACCACGACGTGGAGACAGTAAGTCGTACATACGCATGTATGGTGACTTTGTCATTCATAGGATGAATAGAATAATGAATATGGTTGTAAAATATTTATAATAACATCACAGTATGTAGAAGGTACTGTATTTATTATTTTTTTATGGAAACAACAAAGAAATAGGAAGTGGAAGAAGAAAGGAATTTTGAAAGAGGTGATGAAATTATTACCTCATCTTCGGGTACTTCCTTTTGATTTTATCAAAAGGGCTCCTTAGGTTGTCTTTATGATCAAATTAAGGACTCTAGGTTGAAGTTAGGGTAGTTGGTAGGATATTGAATTAGGGTTTTGCCGATCCAAATTGATTTGGAGGTGTGATTTTGAGAGAATGGGAAGTACCCTTTTATAAGAGAGGTGAGGGTCACTTTAGGAAAACCTTGAAATATTATTTTATTATACGATCATATTCAGTTTATAATGGCTCCAAGAGAATTTATTTTGAGGATAAGATGGTTCTGGGTCAAAAACCTCTTAACCAATAGGTTTTAGACCGGTTTATGTCACCATATTAACCTTATCTTTTAGATTTAACTATTGGTTAAATAGTTTAACATTTACCATGTCTCCTTGTATTTTTATATTATATGGTTAATAATATTACTATAAAATTACAATAGAACCCCAAGTGGTTAATTAATGACATATATATTATTATATAAGTCCTTTTTCTGAACCTTATATTCTTAGGACTATTATATCATTTAATAATATATAATTTTTAAAAAAAACTCATTTATGTCAATTTAAACATTATTTAGTATTTGGTTTTTTTGAAAGTCATAAAAATCTGATTTATTCAAAAAAAAAATTAAATCAACCCTAACATGTAATATTAAACTAGAAAATTTTTGGAATTCATCAAAAGTCTCAATTTACATTTATTTTAATATTTATAATATTCATTATTTTAATCTTTCTTTAATAAGGTAATTACTGCATCATCATGATGTCATAAATAAATTTAATTATTTAATGTTTAAAAATTATAAATAAAATTACATGATGTAGGAAATATTTTTATCTTTCTAATGAATATTTATAGTTGAAATTATCTTATGTATAACCCTATATTAAAAATGTTTTAGTTATTAAAATTTGAATTTTATGCTTTTAACTCTTCGCGAAATAAAATAATAATAAATGTCCTAATATAATCAAGTGAACCAAAAGGATCATATTTTATTCCTAAGGTTTATTTTGGTCTAAATACACTTATCCAATAGAATTACGACACGTTTTAGGGTAATTATAATATCATTTTTACCTTTAATTGCTCTATTTACTTTTAACCATGGTAAATAAAAGTCAAAATTTACAATTCACCAAAAATTGTTTTCATCTTATTAAACCACATTTTACTTACTAATGTCAACCTTGTCTCTCAGATTTTTGAAATTCAACTCACATAAGTGGTAAATTTAAGTTTTATGCAAATTTTCAAATGCTCCTAGCATGTGGGTAAAAGACGGTAAAAAGTTCAATAAAATTTTACATATCTAATATTATTATAAAATTACTCCAATGAATTACATTGAACATATATAGGTATTATGTATCTATTTTTATCTAATATAAATTTAAATAAATTAACTAATTATTTAAATAAAAATTCGGTTTTAAACAATAACGCAGTGTTTTCACTATTCATCAAAAATTGAAAGTTTTCAGAAAAATACCAAAAATTTACCCTAAGATAATTTTTATATTTTGAATCTAAAAATGATGTCCATTTTGAAAAATAAAATATATAAAATTTCAAAAATTGGTTATTACTATTCATAGCGGCTGGTTTGATTGGTAGTGGTGTGCTTGAACTCAGTATTGCGCACATCGCATGCTATTGTATTATTCAATGAGAAACGTACCATGGAAGCTTGGGGTGTTACAAAAGTACCTCCCATGTATTTACTCCCGCTTGTATCACCCCCACCATGCCATGATGTTGCCTCGCCTTTTCTCCTACTGTATGTCTGCTCCTATATAGGAGCACCTCTGTGCCCGATTCGACAATTGTGGCACCTCGGCTCTCACTGCCATTGTAATGCTCCCACTCCCACCCCCGTCGCACCATTTCTCATGTTCGTGCCAACATCACACCACTGATTTGGCTCTCGTTATAGTGCCCTTTCTCTCACTCTTATCCCTCCTCCTCTACTCCCACTCTAGTTGTGCCACTGATACCACTCTAGTAGTCGCGACACCTATAATCCCACTTTTTTCATTGTAATTGCACCTCCTTCTACCCTAACCTCTCATTCCTTTTCTCCAACTCTATCTCCCATTGCGCCATTGTTCCTTCCACTACCTATCTCCTAGTATACATATGGGGGTACCCTTACCTTTTTTATTTTTTTTACACTTTATCTTTTTTAAAATCTATAGTCATTTACTTATGATCTTCCTCCCATACCAAACATCAAAATGGAATATATAGGGGGGCTACACTGAAAGGTATGTCCCTAATCAATTCCCAAGGACCACATAATATACAATTGGGTTCAATTTATTATTCGAGGTAGAAAATAAAATGTGATAATGTAGAAAACAGACCCAAATACAAATATATTGTGGTGAATAGAGAGGTGAAGAAACCAAAAAATAAGAAACAAGAGAAAATGGTCATAAGAAGAAATGAAAAATAGTAGATGGACATCAAAATTTAATGTGGTTCGGAACCAATTTGGCCCTACTATATGGAAAGAACACCACCATATGCTATCCTTTAATTAAATCTCAAAGTAAACAAATTACAAAGACAAAAACATGCAGAACAGCTCAAGAACAGTAGTGGATAGGAAATTTAAATTGAATAAATTAGTGGATATAAAAGAAAACATACATGGTGTAAAAGTTACCAATTTCATATGGTATGATCATGCTTTGCAAGTTGAGTATCTTGATCTGGATTTGCAAGCACCCCCATGACAATTCCCTTTAGTGAAAAAAAATATGTATCTCCACCAGAGATGCACACCAAGATCGATTATCCTCAGGAAAATAGTGCAAGAATATAAGTAATCCAAGAATGTCATGTAATATCTCAAAATGGAGTTAGGGATCCTCAAAAACTTGAGAGTAATGCAGCACTAGATGGGAATCACATCTGGGAAGAGGTTGGCATCAGGATAGTGAATGACAATGGAAGATCACATAGGTTTGAGATTATTCTCTTTATTTATTTCTTAAGGGTTTCACTCTAAAATTGGGATGGAATTGTACAGTGAAAGATCTGAATCAAATCTACTTCAAACTGAAATCATGTAGGGGAATAAATGTGCTTTTAGAAAATTAAATAGACAAGACAATCGAGAAACAACTCAAGCAAATGAGAAGGATCCATGTGGAATTCATGAATATAATGAGAAGTACCAACATATTGGGTGGACAACTAATATGGTCCCTAAGAGCAAGTAAGTGGCCCAGAAAAAAACCATTTACAGATTGAAAAAAATAGGAAATAATTTGAGCAAAAATAAAATGCATAAGGAATTTAAATAATTTTCTATGGAGATAAAAACTCACAAATCACCAACATTTTCATATAAAATTGGAAATGTTCTGACAACTAAATGTTATTAAAGTGGAACTAAGTTCAAGATACCTAAGAAATACTTGAACTTGGATAAAGTTATAGCCTTAGTCAAACTACCAGCTGGATTTTCATCCATGTGTATCTTAGTTACACACATTGTTCCACTTTCTATAACTTATATAATGAAATGAATCCTAATATCTATGTATTTATACATACCATTAAAAACTAAATTTTTAGACATATAAAGAATAAACTAAAAATCACAAGGTATAGTAATAAAAAAATTACTTATACTAATCATAGAAATCAAACACTTAAGTCATATGGATTCTTTGACAGCTTCTATCAGTGCTATGTACTCGGCCTCAGTGGTTGAGAGGGCCACCACAGATTGAATATTTCACTTCCATGGTATAGGTCCTCCACAAGCAGTAGATATGTAACCAGTTAGTGATTTCCTAGTATTGATATTTTCAGTATAGTCAAAATCCACATAACCAGTCACTGATTTAAAATAATTAACATTCTTATCATATAAAAATTAAAGAGATAAAGTAGAAGAAATGTACCTTAACAACCATTTAAGAGTACGAAAATGTGGCTTTCCTGGATTTTCCATAAACCTTATCAATGCACAGACAAAAAAGGAAACATCTAGTCTGGTACAAATCATAGCATACATAATACTTCCCACTACATTATCATATGGGATTATACTCATATATTTAATATCATAAGTTTTGGTAGGTGACTAAGACCAATAAAATTTAAAATTATTACCTAAAGGAACACTAACAAGCTTCAAAGAATCAAACAAATACCTCTTAATAACTTTAATGGTATAAGAATGTTGAGATATATAAAGAAACATATGCCTCTTATCCCTAATAATTTTCATGCCCAAAATTTTCTTAACACGACCTAGATCTTTCATTTCAAAAGTTGAATTTAATTTCATTTTAACATGGATGATTAATTTCATATCACTACACGTGAGTAACATGTCATAAACATAAATCATTAAATAAATCATGCAATTTTTAATAGATTTAAAATATACACATGCATCAAATTGACTCCTGTTGAAACCATTTTATAACATAAATGAATCAAACTTCTTATATCATTGTCTTAAAAATTATTTTAATTCATATAACAATCTATTAAGAAATAAACTTGGTTATCTTTAAATTCATTCTCAAAACCAATAGGAGGCTTCATGTATAATTTTTTAATTAAATCACCGTGAAAGAAAGAAGTTTTTGAATCTAGATGTTCTATATTCAAGTCTAAATGGGAATCAAAAGAAAGAAAAAATCGTATGGTAGAATGCATAACCACGGGAGAAAAAATTTCACAATAATCAATTACTTCTCTTTAAAGGAATAATTTATCTAAGAGTTTGGATTTAAACTTAATTTTATTCTCTATAGTGTTATCTTATTTTACTTTATATATCCATTTATAGAAAATCACCATGAAAATAGGTGGTTTATTTACTGTGGACCAAGTATGGTTCTTTCTTAGGGATGTCATCTCATCTTCTATGGATGAAATCCACTACTTAGATTTGCTTTCATTGATAGATTTATTGTCTCTTTGGGGATCCTCTCTACTGAATCCTCTACCACATGTAAGGAAAAGGAAGCCATATCAACATGTTTTTAAATAGGATGAGGTATAATGACTCTCCTATGTCTATCCCTAGTGATATGATAACCTCTGAGGTCACTAGGATCTCCATCATCAGGGGTATCATTAGAATCATACCCAAATTCCAGTTCAGGATGAGAAAGAGAGACCTAAGGGGTAGATTGAGTCTCAACGAGAGACTCACTAACACTAGGAGGATAAACCTCAAGATCCCTCTTCTAAGATGGATTGTCACTAACATCAGAGGGAGGATAGACTCCAGCAGGAATAGACTCTTGAAACACTACATCTCAGCTAAGAATAAACTTCTAAAAATCAGGTTTATTAATCCAAAGCTTATACCCATTCACCCCCTCAGGATACCCTGTGAAAATTCACTTGACAGATCTAGAATCAAGTTTATCATACTTAACATGAGCATAGGCGGTGCATCCAAAAACCCTAAGATGTTCATAGAATGGGGGGATTTCACTATAATTCTATAGGAGTCTTTAAGTCATTGGAAGATAAGGGTCACCTATTTATTATGTAAACTTTTATGGTGATAGCTTCTACCCAAAATTATTTAGACAAGCTCGGGCATGAAACCATGCTACGAACCTGATCAATAATGGTATGGTTCATACGCTTAGCTAGACCATTTTGTTGAGGAGTATGACTCATAGTTTAGTGCCTAATAATTCCCTCATTTTCACAAAACTTGAAGAATTAATTAGATAGGTATTTAAGGCCATTGTCAGTCCTTAAATCCTTTAATTTCTTCCCATGTTTATTTTCTATAGAGGCTTTCCAAGTTTTAAAAAACTAAAATAAATAATATTTATTTTTCAAAATATAAACTCATACGTTCCTTGAAAATTCATATATAATAGTGAAGAAGTAGGAGCCTCCACCATGAGAGGTGGTCCTAACAGGTCCCCACAAATCAGAGTGAACATACTCAAGTGTGTGGCTCGATTTAAAGCTGGATTTATGAAAATTGACTCTTTTAGACTTACCCAGGACACATTACTCACAAAAAGGTAAGTTACTTGGTGTAACTTGAATGAGCAGCCCTTGATTTGAGTCCTTTATCACTCACATGTCTCAGGCGCCAATGTCAATTCATAGTTTTGTCATTATTAGTGACATTGAAATTTTCCAGATGTTATACATGTGTTCTTCCATCCAAAACATAACACATTCAACAAGGATCCTTAAATAACCATATGATATCCCTTGGAGATTCAAAGATAACCAAAATCAGATTTAAAAGTGAAGCCTCTCTGATCCAAGAAACCTAATGAGGTCAGAAACCTATGTAAATCTAAAACCCGTCTCACATCCATCAAGGTGATAAGAGAATTGTTTGAGTTCTCTAGAATAAAAGAACCTCTACCCATGACACAACATCACTTTTTATTTTCTAAAACTACCTCTCCTTCAACTCCCTCAATCAAAATAGAAAAATAACTCATATCCAGGAACATGTAGAATGAACATCCCGAGTCTTAGACCCAATCGACATGAAGAGTATCTCAGAACATACACAACACCTCAACACTTTCATAGCCTTGGTCAGCAAATACAAAATTATCCTTAGATTCGTTGAAAGGTTTTCTAGATTTTAAATTGGGAAATTTGGGTCTAAGATGCCCAGGTTTCTCACAATGGTAGCGGGTAACCTTTTTCAGCATGGACTTAAACCAATATTCCCTAGATTATCTATGGTTATTTCCACCCTTATTTATTTTACCTTTCTTCTTCCCTCAAAAATATGAATGAACCCTCACATCCAAACCCTTAGCTTCAGGTTTAACTCTAGCCTTCCCACACAACTCATGAGAAAGCAAGAAAATTTTGACTTCCTCTAAGGTCAAGGAATCTATATCATACATCATAGAATCAATAAGATTTTAATATAAACTATCTAAATAAATTAAAAGTATAATGGCTTGATCCTCATCTACAACACTAAAATTTATATTTTCTAACTCTTATAAGATTTTATTAAACTCATCAAGGTGTGTTTGAATGGAAATTCCATGATGCATCTTGAAGGTACATAATTTTTTCTTCTTATGTAGATGGCCAATTAAGGATGTTTTCATATAAAGTTTTTTAGGTTTATACCAAATACCAACTATGGAAGTTTCATAAGTAACCTTATGTGGGACTTTATCACCTAAATACAAGGTTAAAGAGCTATGTGCTTTCATTAAAACATCAAGAGGGACATTTGAATAGGTCGTCACTGTCTGACCATTAGTGAACTGACTTACATGGGTTTTCTTAGGTCCAAAAAGAAAATCTTGCAGCCCTTGCTGGACTAGTAGGGATTTCATCTTTAATCACCACAAATTAAATTCATTATTGCCATAAAATTTTTATATTTCATACTTCATAGAATTGATTGTTTATTCAGGAGCATTTGATACCACTTTGTTGGGGACTACATTGAAAGGTAAGTCCCCGATAAATTTCGAAGGACCGCTGAATATATAATTGGGTTCAATTCAGTATTTGAAGCAAAAAAAATAAAATGTGATAATGATACAAATAGACCCAAATACAAAGCTTTTGTGGCTAATAGAGACATGACAAAACCAGAAACTAAGAAACAAGAGCAAATAGAAAGAATAAGAAATGGAAATAATAGAAGGACACTAGAATTTAACATGATTCAGAACCGATTTGGCCTTACTCCCTGGAAATAACACTACCATTGTAAGGACCCGACCCCAGTTGCCTAGAGCTAGTGCCTTATTTTATTACATTGGCATATAAACAAGGAATATGCATCCTGAAGGACCAAATATTTTAGTAGTTTTGGGAAACAAGATACATATATAAGTTCAACATTACATCATGAGAGGAAAACAACACTAATTTATTCCATTAGAAACATCAATGCCTCCTAGATTATGCTCACAAGTCATTCATAACTAAATTCTTCATATCCTTAAGTCTGAATGTGTTCTGCTCTTGAACTTAAAGTCCTCTTGGAAAACCTCCTTGAGAACCTCCTTAAGGGAAGGGGTTTTGGTCTTTTGGAAAGACCGATAGATTCTTGGATGTGGGGATTGACTAGGGAAGGGTATTTGGGAAGAACTTTGAGGAGCTTCAAGGCTTAGAGGAGTGAAGAGAAGAGGAAGTGAGGGGGGTTATAGTGGAGGAGAGGATTGAATTTTGAATATTTTATTCATTATTTTATTATTTCCCTCAATAAAACCAATATTTTTGTTTCATGTGACCCCTAATAGTAATAAGTGCATGTTAGTTTGAACCAAGTGGCCTTACATAACTCATGATGTCATAAATAGTGTATTTAACTAATAATTTGTATATACGGTATTTTACCATATTTCACTATTCATCAAAAATTCAAGAATTTCAGAAAAATCCCAAATATTCCCCCTAACCATTTTTCAAAATTTAGAATTAAAAAATGAACTCCATTTTTCAAAAATAATTTTATAAATATTATTAATTTAATTTTAAATAAAATCATAGTTAATTCGAAAAATAACAATTTTAAAAGTATAATTAGTTTTATATCACATTGAAAGATTAAATAAGATCTCATTATCTTATTACCTTAAGAAAATAAAATATTATTATTATTTACTATTCATAAGGGTCATATTAATGTTCATAAGGGTATGTTACTATTCATCAAAAATCAAGTTTGTTCTATCAGACTCCAAATGACTTGCTGATCACAACTCTAGATGACCATTTTTCAAAATTCAAAACATAGAAGAGGAAAAGTTGTGTTTAATGGATAGATTATAAAATGTGTTATTTTGTAAGGAATCATTGTTTTGTGTATTCAATTTTTATTTTCAAAACCTTGGGGTGTTACATTCTCCCCTCCTTATAAAAATTTCATCCTCGAAATTCACAGAATATTACCTCACAAAAAGATTTGGCTAGGTCTTCCTCATAAGCTCCTCAGGCTCCCATGTTGCCTCTTCGATTTTATGATTCCTCCAAAGTATCTTTATCAGATGAGTCATCTGGTTCTTCAACACTTATTCTTTAGTGTCCAGAATCTGGATAGTCTCTTCACAGTAAGATAGATCAGGTTCCAATTCTATACCTTCAGAAGTGAGGACATGCGTTAGGTATGGCATGTACTTTCTCAGCAATGAGACATGGAACACATTGTGTACCTTGGACACGCTAGGTAGTATAGCCAAATGATATGAAACAGTTCCAGTTCTCTCCATAATTTCAAAAGGCCCAATGTACCTAGGGCTCAGTTTCCCTTTCTTTGCAAATCTTATAATTCCCTTCCATGGAGATACTTTCAAGAAAACGCGATCTCCCACTTGAAATTTCATATCATTCCTTCAATTATCGGCATAGATATTTTGTCTACTTTGTGTTGTTTTGAAATGACCTTGAATAGTCTTTACCTTCATTGTTTTTTCCTCCACAAGCTCTGGACCCACAAGACTCATTTCTCCAACTTCATCCCAACAAGTTGGTGTACTAAATCTCTTTCCATACAATGTTTCATATGGCGCCATTTGAATACTTGAATGGAAACTATTATTGTATTCAAAATACACTAAAGGTAAGTATTGATCCCATATACCTTGTAAGTCAAGTGAACATGATCTCAACATGTCCTCTAAGGTTTGGATCATCTGTTCTGATTTCCCGTTAGTTTGTGGGTGGTAAGCAGTACTCAATTGAAGTTCAGTATCTAAATATTTCTGAATAATTTTCCAAAACTTCGATGTAAACCATGGATCATGATCAAAAAAAAATTAGAGAGGTTCTCCATGAAGTCTCAAAACTTTATTGATATAGATTCTTTCTAGGTGATCTAATTGAAAATCCTCCCTTGTAGCTAGGAAATGTGTAGATTTTGTAAGTCGATCCACAATTACTCATATCGCATCATTATTACTTGGAGTTTAGGGCAATACAGTGACAAAATACATGGTAACATCATCCCATTTCCACATAGGAATAGGTAGAGGTTACATGAATCCTTTTTTATGTTTCCTTTAGGCCTTCATTTGTTGATAGACTAAACATCTTCATACATAATCCACAATTTCCCTCTTCATGTTATCCCACCAGAAATGTTCCTTCAAATCTCTATACATCTTAGTGCTACCAGGGTGTATGGAGAAATTTAAACTATGGGCATCATCCAATAACTCCCTTTTTAGCTCAGGTACAGCTGGAATGTAAAGCCTATTCCCAAATTTTAGAACACCATCTTCACACACAAAGTCATCCATCTTACCATCTTTCATAGCATTAATTTTCTTTTGAAGGTTATCGTCATAAGGATGATAAGATCTAATTCTTTATAATAAAGATGGTTGGGCAACCGTTTGAAAAAGTAATGATTTTTCACCTTCTTTGATAATTCACATGTACATCCTTACTAGATCTATGTACAAAGGATCCTTTTTAATCCAAATTTTATTAAGACCTCCATGATCCTTCCTGATCAATGCATCAACTACCTTGTTTACCTTTACAGGGTGGTCGTGTCTGGTACAATCATAATACTTGAGTAGCTCAATTCATCTCCTTTTCCTCATGTTGAGTTCTTTCTATGAGAAGATATACTTCAGACTCTTGTGATCTATATATATCTCATATTTTTCTCCATAGAGATAATTCCTCCATATCTTCAGAGAAAATATTACCTATGCTAACTCAAGATCATGAGTGTGATAGTTTTGTTCATTAATTTTAACTACCTTTATGCATAAGAAATAACTCTATCATTCTGCATAAGGACACAACCAAGCCCTTTCGTTGATCCATCATTAAAGATCACAAGCCCATCATTCCCTGATGGTAGGGTTTGGATCGGAGAATTCGCTAATCTTCTCTTCAATTATTCGAAATAGTCTTTACATTATTTTGACCATACAAACTTAACCCCTTTATATGTAATCTTGGTCATTAGGTTGGATAAACGGATGAAGTTTTGAACGAAACACCGATAATAACCTGCTAAACCAATAAAACTACATACCTCAGTTATGTTTGTTAGAGTATGCCATTCTTGCACAACCTTTATCTTTGTAGGATCAACATATATTCCATATTTAGAGATAATGTGGCCCAGAAAGGAAACTGATTGGATCCAAAATTCACACTTGATGAACTTCCCATATAATTCATTTCTTCTAAGAGTCTTCAGAATAGTGTGCAAGTGATTTTCATGATCCTCATAACTTTTGGAGTATACCAAGATATCATCAATAAATACCACCACAAAGTTATCCAGATATTCCTTGAAAACTCTATTCATTAGATCCATGAAAATAGAGGGTGCATTAGTTAGTCCAAAAGGCATTACTGTAAACTCATAATGCCCATACTTGGTTCAAAATGTTCTCTTTGGGATGTCTTCCTTCCTCACAAGAAACTGATGATATCCAGATCGAAGGTCAATCTTTGAAAAATATTGAGCTCCATGAATTTTATCAAATAAATCATCCATGTGAGGTGGGGGATACTTTTTCTTTATTGTTATAGCATTGATCTCCCTATAGTCAATGTATAACATCATGGATCCATCTTTCTTCTTAACGAAAAGTATAGGGGCTCCCCATAGAGAAATACTAGGGTGAATAAATCCTTTATCACTCAATTCCTCTGGTTGTTTCTTCAGTTCCACAAATTCCACAGTGGACATTCTATAAGTTTTCTTTGATATGGGACTTGAACCAAGAATTAAGTCAATGGAAAACTCAATTTCCCACTTTGGAGGATGTCCAGGTAAGTCCTTTGGAAACACGTCAACATATTCTTGCACAATCGGTACATCCTATATATAAACATTCTTCTCCTCACCCATAGTAATTGCATTCCCTTCCTCCCCAATAATTGAATTTAGTAGAGATACTAGGGGTGGATCTAAATAATAATTAGATGGTGATGTTTCTACCCTAAATATAATGGATTCCACATCATTCTCAAAAATAGTAACCTCCTTTTTCTTACAAAAAAATTTCAAATAATGGTTCGAAATCCAATCCATACCAAGGATTATATCAAATTTAATCATGGGTATGACAATAAAATCAACAGATAAAGCACATTTGTATGCCATAATGGGGACTACCTAACACAACTTTGTTGTAATGATACTTCCCTTATGAGTTTTTACTGACAAATCCTTTATTAAATAAAATTGGAAATATCTAATTTTCTTGGAAAACTAGGAAGATATAAAAGAATGTGGTGATCCAGAATCAAATAAAGCATTGGCTAAGTTTGAGTAAACGATTAAAGTACCTGCCACCACATCATTAGAAACTTCAATATCAGCAGTTGTAATCGCATAAGCTTGCCCCTTCTCCCTTGGCCTTTTATGTGGCATGTTTCCTTGATGATTTGGATAATAATTAGCATAGTTTCCCATCTCCCAACAATTATAGCATTGAACATCAATAGCCTCCTACTTCCCCTTATAATCACCAGCAAGATGGCCTTTCTGTCCACATTTGTAGCATACTCCTTTTCCCTTTAAGCAGGAACCATGGTGTTTCCTTTCACAATTATCACAGGGTGGAAATTCAAATCTTCCCTTCTTCCCTGTTTCTTTATTTAATTTTCTAGAGTTTTCAGCATCCCTCTTCTTCTCTTGCTTTCCCTTAAAGTCGTAAGATTTAGAGAATTCCTTTTCTATCTTGATAGCACATGAAACTACATCTTCATATGATGAGAAACTTTGGGATACCAGTTCCTGTCAGAGGAATGGCTTTATTCCATCAAAGAATCGATCAATTTTTCTCCTTGGATTTCATATGTAGTCCACAGCATGCCTTGCTGACCTTGCGAAGTTATCTTCATACTTTTCAACATTCTCATCTTCCTTTTGCCTCAAATTTAGAAACTAACTTTCCATATCTACTCGTTGTTCATGAGGAAAGTATTTCTCTAGGAATATTTCCTTAAAGTCTCTCCATTCCATCTCTTCTATCTCTTCCTCCTCTGTGTTTTGGATTAACAACCACCACTGATTCGTATCTCCTGATAGATGATGAACTTCCATAATGACCTTCTCTATTTCATTACATCCCAAAGCGAGAAATATCTTCTCTAGGGAACTTATCCACTGATCAAAAATAAAGGGGTTTGTAGTCTCATTGAATGATGGAGGCTATTGTCGCATAAAGCGATCTAACAAAGCTTCTCCACGTGGTGGATCTGGATGCTCTATATGGGTAAGGTTATTGTTCATAACCTGAGTAAGTTGTCCTAGTATAGTTATAAGATACTTTGCACCAGTCGTAGCATTAGAGCCAACATCATTATCTTGAGTTGGAGGGAAATCCCTACATGGGATACGAGTGTTCATGTGGTTTCCATTTCTTCCACTAGGCGCCATTTATATATAACGGCACACACAAAACTAGGCTATAAATCATAATGTATAATCTTAACTTAGAAAAATACTTAGCATAAATTAAAATCCTATACATGTCTAACCCCATAATCACAAAAATGGTTTCTTTGAGGAAAAAATTACATTTAGATCCTTCATAATGGATTGTAAAGAAAATGTGAATTGTCCTAAGCATATCCACTAGGAGTGTCAAACCAAGTGCGCAGTAAGGTCTGTTGTCATGTACCAGGATACCCCAGGTCAAGCCTGAAACTCCTTGTCATATTTTTCACCCCTATATACATCTGTTCCATAACCATGTCTAGTTGTAGTATCCATACATGGATGTATCTTCTAGAAAGATCCACATAATCTATTCCTTACCAAAATACCAAGATTTTCTTGTATGTTTATCCTCAAAGACTATCATAGGGATTAATTCCCTAACCTGAATTTTCTAAATCTAGTTTTCAAGTTTTCTACTAAACTTCCTCTAATACCAAATGTAAGGACCTGGCCCCAGTTGTCCAGATCCGGTGCCTTATTTTATTACATTGGCATATAAACAAGGAATATGCATCCCAAAGGACCAAGTAGTTTAGTAGTTTTTGGAAACAAGATACATATATAAGTTCAACATTACATCATGAGAGAAAAAACAACACTAATTTATTCCATTAAAAACATCCATGCCTCCTATATTATGCTTGCAAGTCATTCATAACTAACTTCTTCATATCCTTAAGTCTGAATGTGTTCCACTCTTGAACTTCAGGTCCTCTTGGAATAAACTCCTTGAGAACCTTCTTAAGGGAAGGGGTTTTGGTCTTTTGGAAAGACAAATATATTATTGGATGTAGGCAGTGACTAGGGAAGGGTATTTGGGTAGAACTTTGAGGAGATTCAATACTTAGAGGAGTGAAGAGAAAAGGAAGTGGGGGGGTTATAGTGGAGGAGAGGAGTGAATTTTGAATATTTTATTCATTATTTTATTATTTTTCTCAAGAAAACCAATAGTGTTGTTTCATGTGACCCCTAATAGTAATAAGTACATGTGAGTTCGAACCAAGTGGCCTTACATCACTCATGATGTCATAAATATTGTATTTAACTGATAATTTGTATATATGGTATTTTACCGTATTTCACTATTCATCAAAAATTTAGAATTTCAAAAAAATCCCAAAAATTCACCCTAACCATTTTTCAACATGTATAATTCAAAAATAAACTCCATTTTTCAAAAATAATTTTCTAAATATTATTAATTTAATTTTAAATAAAATCATAGTTAATTTGAAAAATAATAATTTTAAAAGTATAATTAGTTTTATATCACATTGGAAGATTAAATAATATCTCATTATCTTATTACCTTAAGAAAATAAAATAATATTATTATTTACTATTCATAAAGGTCATATTACTATTTATATTACTATTCATAAGGGTATGTTGCTATTCATCAAAAATCAAGTTTGTTCTATTCGACTCTAAATGACTTACTGATCACAACTCTAGATGATTGTTTTTCGAAATTCAAAACATAGAAGAGGAAAAGTTGTGTTTAATTGATAGATTATAAAATGTGTTGTTTTGTAGGGACTCGGTGTTTCATGTATTCAATATTTATTTTCAAAACCTTGGGGTGTTACATTCTCCCCTCCTTATAAAAATTTCATCCTCGAATTTCATATAATATTACCTCACAAAAATATTTGGGTTGGTCTTCCTCATAAGCTCATCAGGATCCCATGTTGCCTCTTTGATTTTATGATTCCTACAAAGTATCTTTATGAGACGAGTC
The DNA here is from genome assembly GCA_963277665.1 of Viscum album. Classification (NCBI taxonomy): domain Eukaryota; kingdom Viridiplantae; phylum Streptophyta; class Magnoliopsida; order Santalales; family Viscaceae; genus Viscum; species Viscum album. The sequence goes on from OY728129.1 coordinate 1,490,496,086, forward strand.
ATATGATTCCTCAATATTTGTTCTTTAGTGTCTATAATCCGGATAGGCTCTTCATAGTAAGATAGATCAGGTTCCAATTGTATACCTTCAGAAGTGAGGACATGTGTTGGGTCTGGCATGTACTTTTTCAACAATGAGACATGGAACACATTGTGTTCCTTGGATAGGATAGGAAGCATATCCAAACAATCTACAAAATTTCAAAAGTCCCAATGTACCTAGGGGTTAGTTTCCCTCTCTTTCCAAATATTATAATGCCCTTCCATGGAGATACTTTCAAGAAAACGTGATCTCCCACTTGAAATTCCAGATCCTTCCTTTGATTATCAGTATAGATATTTTGTCTACTTTGTGTTGTTTTGATATGACCTTGAATAGTATTTACCTCTGTTGTTGTTTCCTCTATAAGCTCTGGACTCATAAGCCTCCTTTCTCAAACTTCATCTCAACAAGTTGGTGTACGAAATCTCTTTCCGTACAATGTTTCATATGGGGCCATTTGAATACTTGAATGGAAACTATTATTCTATTCAAACTCCACTAAAGGTAAGTATTCATACCACATAACTTGGAAGTCAAGTGAACATGATCTCAACATGTCCTCTAAGGTTTGGATCATCCTTTCTGATTGCCCATCAGTTTGTGGGTGGTAAACAGTACTCAATCAAAGTTCGGTATCCAAAGATTTCTGAAGAATTTTCCAGAACTTCGATGTAAACCATGGATCATGATCAGAAATAATTAATATAGGTTCTCCATGAAGTCTCACAACTCCATTGATATAGAGTCTTTCTAGGCACTCCAGTGTAAAATCCTCCCTTATAGCGAGGAAATGTGCAGATTTTGTAAGTCAATCCACAATTACTCATATCACATCATTCTTCCTTGGATTTTTGGGTAATCCAGTGACAAAATTCATGGTGATTTTATCCCATTTCCATTTAGGAATAGGTAGAGGTTTAATGAATCCTTTCGGATGTTTATTTTCGGCCTTCACTTGTTGACAGACTAAACATGTTGATACATAATTCGCAATTTCCCTCTTCATGTTATCCCACCATAAATGTTCCTTCAAATCTCTATACATCTTAGTGCTACCAGGATGTATGGAGAAATTCAAACTATGGGAATCATCCAATAACTCCCTTTTTAGCTCAGGTACAGATGGAACTCAAAGCCTCTTCCCAAATTTTAGAATACCAAATTCACACACAAAGTCTACCATCTTCCCATCTTTCACAGCATTAATTTTCTTTTGAAGGTTATCATCATCAGGCTGAGAAGATTTAATTCTTTTTAATAAATATGGTTGGGCAACCATTTGAAAAATTAATGATTTTCACCTTCTTTGATAATTCACATTTCCATTATTACTAGATCCATGTACAAAGGATCCTTTTAAATTATCATTTTGATGAGAACTCCATGATCCTTCCTACTCAATGCATCATTTACCTTGTTTTCATTTCTAGGATGGTAGTGTGTGGTACAATAATAATCCTTGAGTAGTTTGAGCCATCTCTTTTTCCTCATGTTGAGTTATTTATGTGAGAAGATATACTTCAGACTCTTGTGATCGGTACATATCTCACATTTTTCACCATAGAGATAATGCCTCCATATCTTTAGAGAAAATATTACTACTGCTAACTCAAGATCATGAGTGGGATAGTTTTTTTCATGAATTTTTAACTACCTTTATACATAAGCAATAACCCTATCATTCTGCATAAGGACACAATCAAGCCCTTTCTTTGATGAATTTCTAAAGATCACAAACCCATCATTACCTGATGGTAAGGTTAGGATCGGAGCATTCACTAATCTCATCTTCAATTCTTCAAAATAGTATTCACATTCTTTTTTCCATATGAACTTAACCCCTTTATGTGTAATCTTGGTCATTGGGTTGGCTCAACAGGCAATGTTTTGAACGAAATGCTGATAATAACCTGTTAAACCAATAAAACTGTGTACCTCAGTTATATTCGTTGGAGTAGGTAATTCTTGCACAACCTTTGTCTTTGCAAGATCAATAGATATTATATCTTTAGATACAATGTGGCCCATAAAGGAAACTGATTAGAGCCAAAATTCCTACTTGCTAAACTTACCATGTGATTCATTTCCTCTAAGAGTCTTCAGAATATTGCACAAGTGATTTTCATGATCCTCGTAACTTTTGAAGTATACTGAGATATCATCAATAAATACCACCACAAAGTCATCCGGATACTTCTGGAAAACTCTATTCATTAGATCCATGAAAATAGAGGGTGCATTAGTCAGTCCAAAAGGCATTACTGTAAACTCATAATGCCCATACTTGGTTCAAAATACTTTTTTGGGATGTTTTCCTTTCTCACAAGAAACCGATGATATCCAGATCGAAGTTCAATCTTTGAAAAATATTGAGATCCATAAATTTGATCAAATAAATCATCGATGTGAGGTAGGGGATACTTGTTATTTATTATTATATCATTGATCTCCCTATAGTCAATTCATAACCTCATGGATCCATCTTTCTTCTTAACGAAAAGAACAGGGGCTTCCCATAGAGAAACACTAGGGAGAATAAATCCTTTATCACTTAATTCCTCTAGTTGTTTCTTCAATTACACAAATTCCATAGTGGAAATTCTATAAGGGGTCTTTGATATGGGCCTTGAACTAGGCATTAAGTCAATGTAAAACTCAATTTCTCACTCTGGAGGATGTCCAGGTAAGTCCTTTGGAAATACATCAACATATTCTTGCACAATCGGTATGTCCTCTATCTGAACATTCTTCTCCTCACCCATAGTTATTGCATTCCCTTCCTCTCCAAAAATTAAAGTTAGTAAATCTACTAGGGGTGGATCTAGATGAGAATCAGATGGTGATGTTTCTGCCCTAAAGATAATGGATTCCACATCGTCCTTAAAAAATGTAACCTACTTTTTCTTGCAATAAATTTTTGCATCATGGTTCGAAAGACAATTCATACCAAGGATTATATCAAATTCAATCATGGGTATGATAATAAAATCAGAAGATAATTCATGTTTATACACCAAAATGGGGACTTCCTGACACAAATTTATTATAATGATACTTCCCTTAGGAGTTTTGACTGAAAAAATAACTTATTAAATCAAATTGGAAATATCTAATTTTCTTGGAAAACTAGGAATATATGAAAGAATTCAATGATCCAGAATCAAATAAAGCATTGGCTAAGTTTGAGGAAACAATTAAAGTACCTACCACCACATCATTAGGAACTTCAATATCAATAGTTGTGATCGTATAAACTTGTCCCTACTCTCTTGTCCTTTTCTATGGCATGTTTTCTTGACTCTTTCGAGAATCATTATCATAGTGTCCCATCTCCTGAAAATTATAGTATTGAACATTAATATTTTCCTTCTTCACCTTACAATCACCAGCAAGATGGAATTTCTGTCCAAATTTTTAGTATACTCTTTTTCCTTTTAAGCAGGCACCAGGGTGTTTCCTTCCACAATTATCACAGGGTAGAAATTCAACTCTTCCCTTCTTCCCTATTTCCTTATTTCCTTTTCCAGAGTTTTTAGCAGCCCTATTATTCTCTTGTTTTCCCTTAAATTCATAAGACTTGGAGAATTCCTTTTCCGTCTTGATAGCACATGAAATTATATCTTCAATTGATGAGAAACTTTGGGAGACCAGTGTCCATCATAGTAATGGATTTAGTCCATCAAAGAATCGATCAATTTTTCTCCTTGGATTTTGTATGTAGTCCAAAACATGACTTTCTAACATTGTGAAGTTAGCTTCATACTTTTCAACATTCTCATCTTCCTTTTTCCTCAAATTCAGAAACTGCCTTTCCATATCTGCTCGGTGTTCATGAGGAAAGTCTTTCTCTAGGAATATTTCCTTAAAGTCCCTCCATTCCATCTCTTATATCTCTTCATCCTCCTATGTGTTTTGGATTAACGACCTCCACTGATCTGTATCTCTTGATAGAAGATAAACTTCCATGATGAACTTCTCTCTTTCGTTACATCCCAAAGAAAGAAATATCTTATCTAGGGAACTTATCCACTGCTCAGAAACAAAGGTGTTTGTAGTCTCATTGAATCATGGAGGTTGTTGTCGCATAAATTAATCTAACAAAGCTTCTCCACATGGTGGATCCAGATGCTCCATACGGGTAAGGTTATTGTTCATAACCTGAGTAAGTTGTGCCAGTATAGTTATAAGATACTCTGCACTAGTCGCAGCACCAGATCCAACATCATTATCTTGTGTCGGAGGGCAATCCCTACAAGGGATACATGTGTTCATGTGGTTTCCATTTCTTCCACTAGGTGTCATTTCTAAATAATGGAACTCACTAAATTAGCCTATGAATCATAATGTTTAATCTTAACTTATCAAATTACTTAGATTAAATTTAAATCCTATGCATGTTTAACCCCATAATCACAAAATTGGTTTCTTTGAGGAAAAATTTACATTTATATCCTTCATAATGGCTTGTAAAGAAAATGTGAATTATCCTAAGCATATCCCTCACGAGTGTCAAACCAGGTGTGCATTAAGGCCTGTTGTAGTGTACTAGCATACCCCAGGTCAAGCCTGAAACTCCTTGTCAAAGTTTTCACCCCTAGGTACATCTATTCCAAAACCACGTTGGTTTCTCCCAAATTTACCCAAGAGAAGAAGCTAGAACGATCCTTGTAGTCTAGCTTGGGTTGTCGAATCCTCAGAGACCTAAGAAGTAACCTATAGACATGCACATTCTAAGGACTGTTTTTGGATATGAAGTGGCCAACTTGGGTTGATTTTAGATATATTTAAGGGATCACTAATAGATTTAAGTTAATTCAAATTAAGGTAATGAGTTGATCCTAGATTATCGCTCGGGGTGGATTGCATGAATTCCTTTTTTAATGATTTCAATTTCTTATATTTGAGATGGGTTCATTTAAGAAGATCAAAAAACATCATCACTTACTGATTTAATGCCTACACAACCTAATACTAATTACCTATAAACTTTAAGGATCAAAGTTTTGAGAACTTCAAGGTAAAGGTTTGTATTAGCACTTGAAATGTGTGACCTTAAATTCAATAAGGATGAAGAGGTTTTAAAATCATCAAATAAAAATCTCATTTAAAAGAAGTGATTATCCATTAATGGAATGAGAAATAACATCCAATACAGACCCTTGATACTCAATTGGATCAACCCATAAAATATTTATCCCTCCATTGATGACATGTCTTCAATGGAAGCGGGAAGTAGACTTACGAGGGTAGAATTGAAGAAGTAAAAACAACAACAAAAATTAATCACTCCACCATTGTGTGATAAATATCACAAAGTATGGTGTGAATAAATTCACAACTTGAACCAATGGTATCAACGTGATATGCATAAGAACAGAATAAGAGTAAAGGAATAACTTTTATTAATAAACTAAGGTGAATTAAACAACTTACATGATAAAGAAATGCGATTACAAAACACAAAGCGGCAGCATAACACTACAATGAAACCAAGCACCAAAGATCATCAACTCCTCCACCACCACTACCTTAAATAGGAATTTCTAGAGTCTTGGGTAGATCTCCCAACAGTAAAAAAGATTCCAATTGAGTATGGTAGGCCTAGGGTGGTGGAAAGTAAGGGAGAGGAGACTTTTCCACCCTTGACCCGAGGTGGCAGCCAGCTTGCTTCCAACGAACAGATGTGCCTGGAAGACCTTCTAAATGGACGAATTGGAGTGGTCCATAGAAGAAAAAAATGAATCTACGGATTTCCCCTAACCTTTTGTAAAGTTTCAACCCAAAATATTTTATGGTTAACGAGATATGTGTAAAATGGTGGGTTGTTTTTCTGGGCCGCAGAATCTGGCCCATAATTTTATCTTCAAATTGGGCCGCCGGAATAACCATAATGGAGGAATAATTAGAACTGACTACTAAATAATGATTTTTTTATATATATTTCTTATAGAATCCCATGAAATTTGGGATTAATTGGGCCTGAATGTTGGGCCCCACATTCTCATCAGTGGGATGGTGTCCAATCTGCCTTCTCGAGAATTGTTTGCATGAAATCCCATTTTGGTGGTCTTCCAATGTGAATCTTCCAACACTCCACAAGTATGAATTGTTCCCAATATAATTATAAACTTTAAAATTAAATATGAAAATAAAATCAAGATCATTGTGTACTTTAAATGGTGTTCAAAAATGTACCACATAATAGTGCATTTTAAGAAGAAATTACAATCATAATGTGAAATGATGTTCAAATTGTAAAATGAAATAAAAATGGATAAATCACATGAATATTATATATATTAAAAATTGATATTAGCCTAATTTAGTGTCTAATCACACCCCCAACTTGATTTTTTCTATTCCTGAGCAAAATATATCTCAACAATATGAAATTCGTATTCCCTTTTCCAAAAACATTTTAATACACAATGATCACCAAAAACCCCTATAACAAATAATCATGAAACCCATCAAAATATTTTAATACATGATATTTTCATAATCATATCACAATACCAAGCCCATTCCTTTTCAAATTCATCTCCATATTTCATCCAATATCAATTAAGAGTGATGATGTGTTGCGCATCGCAATAGATATGGGGGTTCATCTTTATTCAATAGGGAAATGATGAAAGTGCTAGGTGGAATCACATTTCAATATTAAGATGAGTATTCAATTTTTTTTTATTATTGTATTTTTTATAAAAATTTTCCATGGTAATTTAAATTGCACTCAAAAGAGTCAACCCCTATAGCGACACTTTGCCGATGACTCCCAGGCTCAAAGACCTTAGGGCACCAAGTGAAGCCCACATACTCAGGCATCATCTCGAGTTAAATTAGTCAAAAAAAAATTCAAATTACCAAAAAAAGATATAAAATTACTAAATCTGGGCCAGACAACTTTGGAGTCATGATCCCCAAGTGCCGAAAGCCATGCATTAGATCATTTAATTGCTCTACGTGCAAATTTATTGTTTTTTTTATTGAATACTCATACTAAAACTAAAATTATCACCAAAACTATGCTATTTATTTGGGGGACCCCATGAACTCAAACTAATACCCCACTATCCAAAGGACATTTATTGTGATTTTTTTTATTTGGATGAAAATATAAACGATGAAATATCACATTGGACAGCCACACTTTCCAAAATCTATGCTCATGAAATTATACAAGGATTAAAATCAGAATAAGGGAATTATAAATTATTTTATATTCAATTTCAAAGTGTACAATGTGTATTACCATGTTCAAAGTTAAAGTAATTTTTCCTACCATTTACACACTTTTTTTCAAATCATTCATTTTTTTGACACAAAAGCATTTTTTTATTTTATCTCCCCCCAACTTAAAATAACATTGTCCCCAATGTTTGAAGAAATGAAAATTTAGAAGGAGTATAGATAGAGAAGTTAAGTTCAAAAAGGAAATTGAAATATGAGGATCATGGAAAGAATTCACCTGGTGGTTGAAGTTGAAGTTCTTGCTGCTCTAATTTAGTCCCTTGATCTTGATGTCACTCTGAGAATTACCTAGTGGAAAAAAAACAAACAAAAAAAACTATATATATATATATATAATAAAGAAAGTAAAATATAAGTATATATATAAAAATTATAGAATAAGGAAGCACAAAAATTCATAGGTCAGTGGTAAGCGTGTGCCCCTATCTCCCTTTGGTCCCGGGTTCGAATCCCCGCAGCTTCACCGGTTGTGAAGAGGTTTAACCCACGACCTATTATGTGTCCCTTTTTATTATTATTATTATATTTTTATTTATTTTTTATATTTTTATTTTAACCTAAAAACACATAAAATAAAATAAATTGATGATACATTGTCTTTTTTTTAAAAATTTGGGTAAGGTATTACTCATGGATCACACCACGTGACACGGATGAATATGTTTCTCCCCTTTCATACCCATCCATAATCATAATAGAAGAAAAGGTCAAAAGTATATATATTTTTTAAATATCAAAATGATTCATTAATCCTATTTAAAAAAATGAATCGCAAATATGAAAATCACGGGTTGCCTCCCGTGCAGTGCTTTGGTTTAATGTCGCTAGCTCGACTTAGACCTTTAATTATTTAAGTATTTTCCTCATCTAAGGTTGGTTCACTCAAGTTTTCATCAAATTAATTTTTTTGAAATGGTTCAATGAATGGTTTGACTCTATGACCCTTAACTTTAAAGTTTTGACCATTGGTGGGATCTTTAATTTCTACAGCCCCATGGGGGTACACCTTATGCACTATGTATGGACCTGACCATCTAGACCTCAACTTTCCCAGGTTTAAATGAAGTTTGTAACTATACAAAAAAATAGGTTTACCCGGTACAATGTGTTTGGTTTTAATATTTCATGATTGGTAGTCTTGTACTTTAGCTTTATTGATCCTTGAATTTTCATAAGCCTCCATCCTAAGTTCCTCAAGTTCATTGAGATCTAATTTCCTTTTTTCTTCGGCCAATGAGAGGTCATAATTCATTTTCTTAATTGCCCAAAAATCCTTATGTTCAATCTCCACTGGCAAATGGAATGCTCTACCATAAACCAACCTATATGGTTACATTCTTGAAATGGTTTTATATGTGGTTTGATAGGCCCAAATAGCATCTAAGAGTTTGCTTGACCAATCTATCCAAGATGGTTTAACAGTTTTCTCAAGAATTTGTTTGATTTCTCGATTGGATAACTCAGATTGACCATTGGTCTATGGGTGGTAAGAATTGGACACTTTGTGAGAAATTCCATACTTGTCCATGATTCATGAGAATGGACGATTGCAAAAATGAGTTCCATGATCACTAATGATAGACCTTGGAATTCCAAATCTAGAGAAGATGTTTTCTTTTAGGAATCTAATCACAGTTTGATGATCATTAGATTTTGTGGGAATGGACTCAACCCATTTTGAGACATAATCAATAGATAAAAGAATGTAAATATATCCCTTAGATTTTGGGAAGGGACCCATGAAATCAATTCCCCAACAGTCAAAGATTTCAACCACTAAGATGGGAGTGAGTGGCATTTGATTCCTTTTTGTGATGGACCCTACTTGTTGACACCTAGGACAGCTTTGACAAAATGTGTAGGAGTCCCTTGAGTGGGTGGTCCAGAAGATACCACACTGAAGAATCTTAGAAGATGTTTTCTTAGAGGAAAAGTGACCTCCACATGCCTCACTATGATAGAATTTAAGGATGGAATCTTGTTCATATTCTGGGACACACCTTCTAATGACTTGGTCAGGGCAGAACTTATAGAGGTATGGATCATCAAACACATAGTTTCTAACATTATAAAGGAATTTCCTTCGATATTGAGTCCCTAATAATTTGGGAATGACACCTGTAACTAAGAAATTGGTTATGTCGGCATACCAAGGGCAGTCACTCATAGAGTATAAGTGTTCATCAGGAAATGAATCAGACACAAAAAGGTGATTTGAGTTGTCTTTGAATTCCATACTAGATGGGTGATTAGCTATAACATTTTCAACACCCTTTTTATCCTTGATTGTGAGGTCAAATTCTTGTAAGAGAAGGACCCACCTAATCAGTATAGCCTTATCATCTTGTTTTTGGAAGACATATTTTAGTACAGAACGGACAGTGAACACAGTGATGGGGGATCCTAAGAGGTAGAACCTAAACTTCTCTAAGGCAAACACAATATAAAGTAACTCTTTTTTAGTGGTGGTGTAGTTTATTTGGGAATAATTTAAGGATTTTCTTGCATAATCAATGACATAAGGAGTTTTATCAAAATGTTGTCCTAACACAACTCCTACAGAAAAGTCACTGGCATCACACATAAGTTCAAAAGGTAGGTTCTAATTTGGAGATTTCATGATGGGGGGAGAGGTGGGAGAGGATTTGAGGGTTGATAATGAACCCTCATAGCTTTATGTCCAAACAAATGGAGCATCATTCACTAGGAGAGCACAAAGGGGACGAGAGATTGAACTAAAGTCCTTGATGAATCTTCTATAAAAACCAGAATTCCCTAAGAAAGACCTCACTTCCTTGACAGTTTTGGGTGATGGAAGGTGAAAAATGATGTCAACCTTGGATTTTTCAACTAAAATCCCCCTACCTGAGACCAGATGGCCTAGAACTAGTCCCTCTTTAACCATGAAATGGCATTTTTTCTAATTTAGGACCAGATTTTTTTCTTCACATCTTGACAAGACTTTATCCACATTCCTCAGACATCCCTCAAATGTATCCCCAAACATAGAGAAGTCATCTATGAAGAACTATAGAAAATCCCCTACCATGCCTAAGAATATTCCCATCATGCACCACCGGAAGGTTCCAGGGGCATTTCATAAACCGAAGGGAATTCGTTTGAAGGCAAAGGTGTCGAATGGATAGGTGAATGTACTCTTCCCTTGATCCTCTAGGGATACCTAAATCTGATTGTACCCCAAGTACCCATCTAAGAAACAGTAGAAGGCATGACCCGCCACTCTCTCAAGGACTTGGTCAATGAATGGTAAGGGGAAATGGTCCTTTTTGGTAAATGATTTTAGCTTCTTATAGTCAATGCAGACTCTCCAGCCACTACTCTCCCTTGTTGGAAGAATATATCCATACTTATTGGTTATCACTCTGATTCCCATCTTCTTGGGAACCACTTGGATTGGGCTGACCCGCTCACTCTCAGCTATGGGATATATGATACCATATTTTAACAATTTCAGATGTTCCTTCCTTACTACCTCCATGATATTAGGATTGAGTCATCTTTGAGGTTGATGACATGGCTTTGAATCAGATTCCAAAACAATACTATGAGTCCCGATAAGTGGGCTAATCCCAGGAATATCATACAGGGTCCAACCAATGGCTTTATTATGTTTCCTAAGGACATCTAGAAGCATCCTCTCATGATTGGATTAAAGAGAAGAATAAATTACAATAGGATGTGTTTGATTTTCCCCTAGGATGGCATACTTGAGTGCAGTGGGAAGTTACTTCAATTCAAGATGAGATTGGTTCAGAATTTTAGTAAAAGATTGGGACATTGGATCAAGATCAATTTTGTTTCCAAGAGTTTTAGATAAGATTGATTCCCCACATGTAGAAGTTTTAGCTACTAGATTGGATTGATCAGATTTAGGGAAGGAAGTTGGAGTGGTCTCCATGAAATTGGTTTCCTGAAATGTTTCACTTATTGTTGGACCTAAGACTTCATCATAAGATCAATTTGAAAATGATTCAATCCAAGTAGATAAACTTTCTTCATGTGAACAAAGGAAATCAATCTCATCCTGACTTAAACATCCATCAAATATTCCTTGATATTATATGAATTCATTATCAATGCTTCATATCATGTTTAATTCATCAATGACATAATCCCCTATTTGTGATCTTGCATTATAGATGTTCAAGTCTAGACTCATGTTTCCAAAGGTGATGGTCATGTTCCCATTTCGTACTCAGATAACAGAGTTGATTGTTGCAAGGAAAGGATGACCAAGGATGATTGGGGTTTGTTTCTTATTTCCTAAGTTTGGATGGTTGTCAAGGACAACGAAGTCAACAGGGTAGATGAAGTTTTCAACCTTTACCAGAACATCCTTTAAAATCCCCTTTGGAACCCTAAGGCTATGATCAGCAAGTTGAAGTGTGACAGATGTGGTTTGGAGATCTTCTAGGCCTAACTGGTAGTACACAGCATAGGGGATTAGATTGACACTAGCACCTAGGTCACACAAGGCCTTGACAACTTTGCTCTCTCCTAGTTCAACATTGATGTAAGGGAAACCCGGGTCCTTTAACTTAGGAGGAATGTTCCCTTGAATGGTGGTACTCACATTAGCATCCAAAAGGACTTGGTATTTATGTGAAATTTTTCTTTTAAAAGTGCACAAGTCATTAAGGTACTTTGAGTAGGTAGGTATGGTTTGGATTGCATCAAGAATTGGAATGTTCAACTTGACTTGTGAGAATATTTCCCTCAATGTTTCACTCAATTCAGGCTTGTTTTTCCCCCTCATGCATTGAGGAAATGGTGCAGGTTGTGGGGTTGTTTGTTGAAGAGTTGTTTCTTTCACATTGTTATCAGTTTCCTCGGTTTTATATTGTGGTTCAGTTGAATTTTCATTAGAGTTTGAATCTTCACATGGTTTATAACTTATTTTTTTAGGTTTCTCAATTGATTTCTATAGCGACCCATTCCTTTTACATAAAACATTTCATGATTTTAAGCGTAATTAATCATCAGAGTACAATCCAAGGATTGATAAGTCTAGTGTCTTGGAAGACTAGGTATATATAACATAAAACATGGGCTAAAAAACTTCTTTATTTATTCACCATAAATAGATCCTAACTTCCTTTGAGCCCTTACATCCGTATAGGGTGCCCTGGGGAACACATGAACAAAGGGATGAGCCTAAAAATCCCAGTAAGGGAATGAACATAAGGATACATCTCAAGCACATGAGTTGGGAAGCATGACATAATGATATCCAAAGCATGAAACTTATAAAATCATTTAATATAAACATGGTATCATATAAGCATGGAATCATATAAATGTGGTAGAATCATAAATCATATCTTTAGTACGGGTCAAGGCTAACCGCCAATCTCGTTTCCCATTTTAGTACGGGTCAAGGCTAACCGTCAATCCCGTTTCACATCGCATCTCATGAGACTTAACCTTAACCAATGCATTGGAGTGCTATATAGGTGCACACATATCAACATTTTCATGAATATTCATGCCACATAAACATTCTTACCACATATACAATCATTCATAATCAACCATACATAAATATAAGGGTACCCATGGAAAGAATTGGGTACCACAATCATGACATAAATCATAACCAATGGGAGTATCATGAAAGTGTCCATGAAAGAAAAGGATTAGAACATAAATGGATGTTAATAAGGTATTATATGCATATAACATGGTATGTGGTAACAAATATAAGTGACATCACATAAGAAATGTATTTGAGAGACATTAGCAATAAAACATTTTTGTGCGGTTTTAAGGAAAATACTATAGATATTTTAAAATAGTAAAGAAGTCATTATTTTATATAAAACCAGAATGGAACCAAGAAGGTTTTCATAATAAAAATACTGAATTTAAAAATACAATGGTGTCTTAAAATAGAAGATAGAGTGCACTTGAAATTGGGTAAAAGTTTGAGAAGTCCCTTTAAAACGAGTGTGCTTGTTGGGAAGTATCGAGGAGAGATTCACTTAAAAGCATGTATATCCCTGAAAGAGAATGAGAGATGGATATTAGAACATGATTTTGGAGCATATAAACATAATTTTGAATTTATACATAAAAATAAAATACAACTATATTTTGGAAAAAAGAATGATAGAGCAACCCGAAGGAATAAAGGAAGTTCGGGTAGAATCCATTATGGTTTATCGGCACGGTATCGGGTGTAACTAAGAGGGATTGATGAGAGATACAAGGGGTTTCTCATCACTTATAAAACATTAGGGTGATATGGGGAAGGTGTATAAACATACCCCATCACTTGGTATTACACAAAAAAAGGCATAGTATAGAGAACAATCTTGATTAAGAGTGAAAAGGGGAGGATCCCTTACCTCAAATCCGGTGGTGTTCTCCACTTGTTATTAATGACCTGAATAAACAAATTAGGATTATTAATTCATAATTTTATAACCTATTATATATGTAATTGATTTATTATAACCCTTTTTAGTTCATTCAAATCCTTTTTGATTAGTTATAAGGTTCAATTTCACTGTTCGGGCTCGTTTGTTTACTTGGCTTTAAAAGATCATTTCACTTATATTCAAGTTTGGATTATATGCAAGATGAAAGTGGTTGTATAGAATTGAGGTTGAATTATTTAGTTCATATCCAGGAGATTACATGGTTTTAATTTTAATTAGGTTACTTAGAGTGATGTCGAATTATTATATATATAACCTTAGTGATAACCGTTTTTGTTAATCGGTGGATTTGGTTACAAAGAATGTGTTTTTTATTATAACTTAATTCCATTTGTACCAAAAGATTATAGAACCAAAAATAAGATATATTACATATATAATAATCTGGTTCAACCATAACACAAATGGTTTCATGACCAGAATTAAAGATAATAACAAAAATTGATAAATCGTTGTCCTTGAATGTGCTAAATTGGCACATCTCAAACGGTGCTTTCATTTATTTCAAATAAAAGGGTGGGGAAAGAAGATAAGATAATGAAATTTACCACTAGAAAGAAGACATTATAGTAAATTTATTATATTGTATTTATCATACTCTTATGGTGAAGGGAGGTGAGGAAAGAAATTAAAAAGAAAAGAACTTAAAAGAAAAGAAGAAATTTGGGAAGAGGAATTTTACCTCTTGAGACTTCCTCCTTTGAGAACCTCTTAAGGGGAGAGGTTTTGGTATTTTGGGGAGTCTGAGAGATTTTGGACATGGTGGAGGACCTTGGGGAGAGATTTGGGTATAATTTAGATAAGTCTTGGATCTTCAGAGGAGTGGAGAGAAGAAGGAGTGAAGGGGGTTTTTATAGTGGATGAGAGGAGGGATTTCATGATATATTAATCATTAATTTATTATTTCTTCCCAAGACAAGGAATAGTAAGTATTACATGACCAAGAATAGTAAATGGGTCATGTGAATTCGAACCAAGTGGGATTACATCAGTAGAACATCATTGATGGCTCAATTAATCCAATATTTAGCATTTATTGTGAATTATCGGATTCTAATATTCATCAAAAATTCAAGTATTTCAGAAAAATATCAAAAATTCACCCTAACCATTTTTCAACATGTAGAATCCAAAAATGAAGTACATTTTTCAAAAATAATTTTCTAAATATGATTATTTTAATATTTAATTAAAATAATAATTTATTATCAAAACCAGTTTTAAAACATTCATTAACTCATTCTAAAAGATAGGTATATCGTACTTCCAACATGAATATTATTTTTATACCACCATAGGTAAGGTTAATATTCATTAGGGTATATCACTATTCATAAGGGTATGTTACTATTCATTAGGGTAGGTTACTATTCACTAAAAAAATATTTTTGTTTTATTAGACTCCAAAAAACATCTTGAACACAACCGTGTATGTCAGATTTTCAAAATTCCAAACACAGAAGTGACAACTTATGTTTAAAGGTCACTTATCACTTAGTAGTTCATTATTATGTGAATTTATGTCATATTTATAAGAAGGGAATTTCCATTAAAAACATTGGGTTGTTACATTCTTCCCCCTTAAGAAATTTCACCCTCGAAATTTCATTTTACATTCTAAGCCAAAAACAGGTGTGGGTACTTTTCCTTCATTGATTCCTCCAGCTCCCATGTTGCTTCCTCAAACTTATGGTTCCACCAAAACACTTTGACAAGATGGGTTGTCTTGTTGCGTAGAACCTTATCTCTCTGATCCATAATCTTTACTAGATGCTCCTCAAAGGAGAGATCATCTTCCAGCTGCACCACCTCTGAGTTTATTACATGTGAGGGATCAGGTATGTACTTCCTCAAGAGTGATACGTGGAAAAAATCATAAACTCGAGCCATATTCGGTGGAAGTGCAAGCCGATAGGCCACGACTCCTATGTGTTCAAGGATCTCAAAGGGGTAAATATACCTTGGGCTTAGCTTCCCTTTCTTCCCGAATTGCATGACTCTATTCCATGGAGATATTTGAAGGAAAAATTTTTCTCCAACGTCGAACTCCAAGTCCCTTCGAAGGTTGTCAGCATAGCTATTTTGACGACTTTAAGCAGCTTTGATGTGTTTCTGGATGACTTGAACCTTCTCTGTCGTCTCTTGAACAAGATCGGGTCCAAGTAGATTTCTTTCTCCAACTTCATCCCAACAGGTTGGAGTTCTACATCGCTTTCCATACAAAGCTTCATATAGAGCCATCTGAATACTCGAGTGGAAGATATTGTTGTATGAGAACTCAACCAATGGGAGATGCTGATCCCATCCACCTTTGAATTCTAGAGAGCAGGCTCTAAGCATATCTTCAAGCGTCTGAATAGTTCTTTCAGACTATCCATCAGTATTGGGGTGATAGGTCATGCTAAAATTTAATTTAGTACTCAAATCATGTTGAAGACTCCTCCAGAATTTAGATGTGAACCTTGGATCGCGGTCAGAGACAATTGAGAGTGGAACACCGTGTAGTCTCACCACTTCCTTCACATATAACTTTGCAAGTTGTTCAAGTGATATATCTTCCCGAATAGCGATGAAATGGGATGTATTGGTGAGTTGGTCAACCACAACCCATATCACATTATTTCCCTTTGACGTCTTCAGGAGACCCGTGACAAAGTCCATAGTAACATTTTCTCATTTCCACATGGGTATAGGCAAAGGCTGCATCATACCTTTGGAATTTTGTCGCTCAGATTTAACTTGCTGACATACCAAGTACCTTGATATATATTCTGCAATCTCCTTCTTCATGTTATCCCACCAGAAGTGTTCTCGGAGATCACGGTACATTTTGGTACTCCCAGGATGGATAGAGAAGGACAAGCTATGATCATCATTCAATAACTCCTTCTTTATATCTATATCAGATGGTACACATAATTGTGTCCCAAATCTTACAACTCCTTCCTCATCAATTTTCAAATCATAGGATTTCCCATTTTTAACAGCTTCCACCCTTTTCTGAATTTCCACATCCTTTCTTTGACCAACCTTTATTTTCTCTATGAGGGATGGTTGAGCAATCATTTGAGAAAGGATTTATGATGTTCCTCCCTTAATTATTCCCATGTCCATCCTTTTCAAATCTAAGAAGATAATATCCCTTTCAATTCTCATCATTGATAAAGATGCAAGATCCTTTCTACTTAGAGTATTTGCCACCTTGTTTGCCTTACCGGGATGGTAGTAGATTGAGCAGTCATAATCCTTGATGATCTCTATCCATATTCATTGGCGCATATTAATCTCTTTCTGTGTGAATATATATTTTAGACTCTTGTGGTCAGTATATATCTCACATTTTTTCCCATAGAGATAATGCCGCCATATTTTTAACGCAAAGATCACAGCCGCAAACTCCAGATCATGCATGGGATAGTTTTGCTCATGGATTTTCAGCTGCCTTGAGGCATAGGCTATCACTTTATCATTTTTCATTAGCACACAACCTAATCCTTTCTTAGAAGCATCACTATACACCACAAATATTTCTCCACTTGAAGGGAGTGTGAGTATCGGTGAGTGATAAGCCACTTTTTCAACTCCTTGAAACAGTCTTCACATTCCTGTGTCCA
This sequence comes from Viscum album, assembly GCA_963277665.1. Lineage (NCBI taxonomy): Eukaryota > Viridiplantae > Streptophyta > Magnoliopsida > Santalales > Viscaceae > Viscum > Viscum album. The sequence goes on from OY728129.1 coordinate 1,490,513,457, forward strand.
GACGAACTTTACTCCCTTCTGTGTCAGCTTGGTCATTGGGTTTGACAATCGTGAAAATTTCTTCATGAATCGTCAATAATACCCAGCTAGACCTAAAAAGCTACGGATATCCGTAACAGAAGTTGGCCTCAGCCACTCTTCAATTGCCTTCGTCTTGAAAGGGTCCACAGATATCCCTTTCCTGGTGATAACATGCCCCAAGAATGATACTTCCTCCATCCAGAACTCACATTTAATGTACTTTGAATACAACTTCTCCCTTCGCAAAGTTTTTAACACAGTTTCCAAATGCTCCTCATGTTCCTCCTTGATCTTATAGTATATCATAATATCATCAATAAAGACCACCACAAATTTGTCGAGGTAATCTCTAAAGACTCTATTCATTAAATCCATGAAAATTGCTGGAGAATTAGTGAGTTCTAAGGGAATCACTATGAACTCATAGTTTCCATACCTCGTTCGAAAGTCAGTCTTAGGAATATCTTCCTTCCTCACCTTTATTTGGTGATATCCCGACCGAAGGTCCACCTTAAAGAAATAACTGGCCCCACGAAGCTGATCGAACAATTCATCTATCCATGGAAGGGGATACTTGTTCTTTATATTGATTTTATTGAGCTCACGATAATCAATGCAGAGACGCATTGATCCATCCTTCTTCTTGACGAAGAGGACTGGAGCACCCCACGGTGAAGCACTCGGGCGTATAAAACCCTTCTCCATATTCTCCTGTAACTGTTTCTTCAGCTCTTCCATCTCTACAGTGGCCATTCTGTAAGGTGTCTTTGATATTTTAAGAGATCCAGGGATAAGTTCAATTTATAACTCAACCTCTCGGTCAGGAGGAAGACCAGGAAACTCTTCGGGGAATACATCAGTGTAATCCCTCACGATGGGCATGTCTTTAAGCATGATTCTCTCCTTTGTCTCAATCATTTGAGCTAGATATGCATGCTCATAAGGAAGAAATATCCACACTTGATATGATGCTTCTAAAGGAGACCCATCTTGCTCCTTACACTTGTAATGAATCGTAGGATTCTTCAAGATGTGAAGAGTAATCTCCCTTTCCCGGCAGTTGATGTTGGCCTTGTACAAAGATAGCTAATCCATTCCCAAGATAACATCAAACTCCACTAAAGGAAGTATGACAAGATTTTTTGGGAGCTCCAGTCCACAAACATTAACTGGCGAGGAGTTATAAACCATGGATGCAATAATTTCCCCATTCTTTGTTCTCACATATAACTTTTCCTCCAAATTTTGAGGTGGTGTTTGAATAGTTCTACTAAACTTGCAAGATATGAAAGAATGCGTAGAACCAGAATCAAATAGTACATTCACTATTCTTGAATGAATAACAAGAGTACATGTCACCACATCGTTTTCCAGCTCCACCTCAGCAGTAGTGATATCATAAGACCTTCCTTATTTCCATGGAGGTTGTTGCTGATTGCCTCTGACAACCCTTGTCTTAGGGAAATTGTTCGCATAATGCCCAAGCTCCTTGCAGTTAAAACACTGCACTACAGGCTGAGTGTTGATCTGAACCTTCCATTCTTCTTCAACATTAGTGGTATTTTTCATATCCCTTTGGTATTTCTTGGCTAGATGACCAAACATTCCGCATTTGAAGCAATTCACGGTTCCCTTGAGATAGTCACCAAGATGCTTCTTCCCACAATTCTTGCAAAGGGGAAAGTGAGGCTTCTTTCCATCATGGTATTTGTTTGATTAACTACCCATGTTGTTCTCCATTTTCCACTTCTTTTCACTAGGCCCATGAGACCATTGAGAGTCTCCAATCTCCATTTCAACCTTGAGGGCACAACGGACAATCTCCTCATAGATGTCGAAGTCTCGAATCGCCAACACTTTTCGTAGACTCAGATTTAGTCCGCTAAAGAAGTGATCCACCTTACTTTCGGTGTTCATGAAAAAGCCAGAGACATACCTTGCAAGCCTTGTAAAGTTCGCTTCATATACCCCAATGGACTCATCTTCCTTCTTCTTGAGTCCAAGGAACTCTCTTTCCATATTGAGATGGAGGGTTCTAGGAAAATATTTGTTGAAAAACATCTTCTTGAATTACTCCCAATATATGGAATCAATTTCCTCTTGGGACTTTGTATTCTTGATCAGCATCCACCACTGATCAGCTTCCCCATCAAAACAATAGACTGCCAGTACAACTTTCTCTTCTTTAGAGCACTGGAGGACAGAGAAAATCTTTTCAATGGAGTTAATCCATTGTTCTACGAGGAGGGGATCAGAAGACCCGCTAAACATGGGAGGCCTTTGTCACATGAAGGATTCTATGGAAACTTTCTCTTTCCTTGGAGGAGGGGGACGTTCCACATGATTCAAGTTATTATTCATAACTCGAGCCAGCTGAGCAAGTACTTCCATGAAGTTTTGAGCACCCACTTCCATCACATTAGGCATGTCATTAGGGCAGTCATTACATTGACTATCACATTGGTTGTTGGAACGTGTTCTTCTATTTCCCGCCATTAACTAAGAAAAATAATTTATAATTATAGGTCTTGAATACTTAGCTATTGAGCATAAAAAAGGAAACATTGAACATTAAAGGATAAACTTATAAAGAATAAGTACATCCTAACTTTTGATTCCTTAGGTTTATATCTAGGTTATCCTCGATCTATTCCTTAACTTATATTCTTATGGGATTCTTTTTGTCCCATAATAATGGTTTGTACTAATCTCGTGAATCTACCAAAGAATATCCCTCGGGAGTGTCATAACCAAGAGTGCAGCAAGGCCCGTTTTCGTACACCAATTCCCGTTTGAGTCTAGCTCAAAGAGGTGTTTTCGGGCTTTAACCCTAGATACATCTGTTCCAGATCCACCTTTACCAACTCGTATCTAGATAGGGATGTATTTTCCTGATAAACCACTTACTCTATACTCACCAAAATATAGGACTGTTTTCTTATACTTAGTCTCATCCATAAGGTTCTCGCTAAGGTTCTCTATTCCTAATCTCCAAAAATAACTAGACCATCCTCTGACACCAACTATAGCGACCCAAGCCTTTTACATAAAACATTTCATGATTTTAATCATAATTAATCATCAGAGTAAAATCCAAGGATCTATAAGTCTAGTGTCTTGGAAGACTAGATACATATAACATAAAACATGGGCTAAAAAAAATCTTTATTTAATCTCCATAAAGATCTCCTAACTTCCTTTGAGCCCTTAAATCCACATAGGGTACCCTGTGGAACACATGAACAAATGGATGAGCCTAAAAATCTCAGTAAGGGAATGAACATAAGGATACATCTCAAGCACATGAGTTCGGAAGCATGACATAATGATATCCAAAGCATGAAACTTATAAAATCATTTAATATAAACATGGTATCATATAAACATGGAATCATATAAATGTGGAAGAATCATAAATCATATCTTTATTATGGGTCAAGGCTAACTGCCAATCCCCTTTCCCATTTTAGGATTGGTCAAGGCTAACCGCCAATCCCGTTTCACATTGCATCTCATGAGACTTAACCTTACCCAATGAATTGGAGCACTATCTGGGCGCACCAATCTCAAAATTTTCATGAATATTCTTGCCACATAAATATTCTTACCACATATACAATAATTCATAATCAACCATACATAAATATAAGGGTACCCATGGAAAGAATTGGGTACCACAATCATGACATAAATCATAACCAATGGGCGTATCATGAAAGTGTCCATGAAAGAAAAAGATTAGAACATACATGGACTTTCATAAGGTATTATATGCATATAACATGGTAGGTGGTAACAAATATAGTTACATCACATAAGAAATGTATTTGAGAGACATTAGCAATAAAACATTTTTGTGCGGTTTTAAGGAAAATACTATAGAGATTTTAAAATAGTAAAGAAGTAATTATTTTATATAAAACCAGAATTGAACCAAGAACATTTTCATAATAAAAATACTGAATTTTAAAAATACAATGGTGTCTTAAAACAGAAGATAGAGTTCACTTGAAATTGGGTAAAAGTTCTAGAAGTTCCTTTAAAACGAGTGTGCTTATTGGGTAGTATCGAGGAGAGATTCACTTAAAAGCGCGTATATCCCTGAAAGAGAATGATATATGGATATTAGAACATGATTTTGGAGCATATAAACATAATTTTTAATTTCTACATAAAAATAAAATACAACTATATTTTGGTAAAAAGAATGATAGAGCAACCCAAAGGAATAAAGGAAGTTCGGGTAGAATCCATTATGGTTTATCGGCATGGTATCGGGTGTAACTAAGAGGGCTTGATGAGAGATATAAGGGATTTTTCATCACTTATAAAAAATTATGGAGATATGGGGAAGGTATATAAACATACCCCATCACTTTTTATTACACAAAAAATGGCATAGCATAGAGAACAATCTTGATTAAGAGTGAAAAGGGGAGGATCCCTTACCTCAAATCTGGTGTTGTTCTCCACTTGTTATTAATGACATGAATAAAAAAATTAGGATTATTAATTAATAATTCCACAACCTATTCTATATGTAATTTATTTATTATAACCCTTTTTAGTTCATTAAAATCCTTTTTTATTAGTTATAAGGTTCAATTTCATTGTTTGGGCTCGTTTGTTTACTTGACTTTAAAAGATCAGTTCACTTATATTCAAGTTTGGATTATATGCAATATGAAAGCGGCTGTCCATAATTGAAGTTAAATTCTTTAGTTCATATCCAGGAGATTACATGGTTTTAATTTTAATTAGGTTACTTAGAGTGATGTCAAATTATTATATATATAACCTTAGTGATAATCGTTTTTGTTAATCGGTGGATTTGGTTACAAAGAATGTTTTTTTCATTATAAATTAATTCCATTTGTACCAAAAGATTAAAGAACAAAAAATAGGATATATTACATATATAATAATCTAGTTCAACCATAACACAAATGTTTTCATGACAATAATTAAAGATAATAACAAAAATTGATAAACTGTTGTCCTTGAATGTGCTAAATTAGCACATCTCAAACGGTGCTTTCATTTCTTTCAAATAAAAGGGTGGGGAAAGAAGAGAAGATAATGAAATTTACCACTAGCATGAAGAAATTACAGTACATGTATGCTACTGGATTTATCATACTATTATGGTGAAGGTAGGTGAGGAAAGAAATTAAAAAGAAAAGAACTTAAAAGAAAAGAAGAAATTTGGGAAGAGGAATTTTACCTCTTGAGACTTCCTCCTTTGAGAACCTCTTAAGGGGAGAGGTTTTGGTATTTTGAGGAGACTAAGAGCTTTTGGACGTGGGGGAGGACCTTGGGGAGAGATTTGGGCAGACTTTAGAGAAGTATTGGAGCTTGAGAGGAGTGGAGAGAAGAGGGAGTGAAGGGGGTTTTTATAGTGGAGGAGAGGAGGGATTTCATGATATAATAATCATTAATTTATTATTTCTTCCCAAGACACGGAATAGTAAGTATTCCATGATCAATAATAGTAAATGGGTCATGTGAATTAGAACCAATTGGGATTACATTAGCATAACATCATCTATGACTCAATTAATCCAATATTTAGCATTTATTGTGAATTATCGGATTCTACTATTCATCAAAAATTCAAGTATTTCAGAAAAATCTCAAAAATTCACTCTAAACATTTTTCGACGTGTAGAATCCAAAAATGAAATCCATTTTTCAAAAATAATTTTCTAAATATGATTATTTTAATATTTAATTAAAATAATAATTTATTATCAAAACCAGTTTTAAAACATTCATTAACTCATTTTAAACTATAGGTATATCATACTTCCAACCTGAATATTATTTTTATACCACCAAAGGTAATGTTACTATTCATTAGGGTATATCACTATTCATAAGGGTATGTTATTATTCATTAGGGTAGGTTACTATTCACTAAAAAATTATTTTTGTTTTATTAGACTCCAAAAAACATCTTGAACACAACCGTGTGTGTCAGATTTTCAAAATTCCAAACACAAAAGTGATAACTTATGTTTAAAGGTCACTTATCACTTACTAGTTCATTATTATGTGATTTTATGGAATATTTATAAGAAGGTAATTTCCATTAAAAACATTGGGTCGTTACAATTTCCCACTTCTTAAAACAGTCACAGCCTTTAGTTGTTCATGAGTTGTTTGAGTACAACTTGACTCTCCCCTTGAAGTTGAGGATGGTACTTCCTAAGTATCCATGGGTGCCTTTCCAGTTTTTATGGTTTGAAGTTCTTTTTTTATAGAAGATACTTCTATTTTCATCCTTTCCATTTGTTTGCACAGTTGTTCTAGTCGGCTTTGTGGAACAGTTTGGGTTGGTGCTTGAGAAGATTGGTTTATCCCAAGGGGATATTTTGGAGGTGGGATGGTTTGTTGAAAATGGACTCGTGGATGTTGGTATTCTATATATTGGGTTTGGAACTGGTTATGGGTTTGGTAGTTTTGATGGGGGTAAGGATTTTGTCCTTGTGGTTGTCTAGGTTGTTGGTTATCTTTCCAGCGGAAGCCTGGGTGGTCATTATACCTTGGGTTGAAGTTGTTTTGGTATTGAGGCTTTTGAAAGTTCAAAGAATTTAATTCCACTGGGGCTCCTCCTAAAATAACATCCTTTATGGATGGAATGGTTGGGTAGTTGTCTGTCTTTTGGTCATGTTTGTCACAAATTGTTTACACAGGGTCAAAAGTTTGGATTTTATGGACTTTCCTAAGGTCTATCTCTTCAACCTTGCTAGGGAGTGCTGCGAGTTTAACCCTAAGGCTTTACTCTTCTCTAAGTGTATGAATTCTAATAGTTCTTTGTGGATTTTCAGAATAAGGCGAGGTTCCCCATGTTTGGTTTTGTTCATCAAGACTTTCTAGATACTCGTAAGCATCATTTGGGGCTTTGTTTTTAAAGGTTCCATTACACATCATGTCAATGAATTGTTTGTTCCCCGGACCCAACCCTTCATAGAAAATTCTCACTTGTTTAGGAATAGAAAAACCATGGCATGGAACCATGTTTAGAGTGTATTTGAACCTCTCCCATGTTTCATAGAATGACTCTCCCTCTTTTTCAAAAATGTTTTGGATACTCTTTTTAAGTGAAATTGTTTTGTGGTGTTGAAAGTATTTTTTGTAGAATTCTCTTTGTAGTTGGTCCCAAGAGTTGATGTATGATGGTCTCAAATTGTTTAGCCAATTTTTATCTCGATCCTTTAAAAAAGGAAATGGCCTCATCTTATCTGATTCTAGTTGATGTGGGGGACGCATGGTTTCTACAATGTCATTGAATTCCTTAATGTGAAGGTAGGGCATCTCGGACTCCATTCCATGGAATGTGGGAAGGTGGGTTAGGACATGGGGTTTAAAGATGTAGTTGGAATATCCTAGGGAATTTTTTCTAATGCATGAGGTGGCATTTGTCTAGGAAGGTTTGAGGTAGTCATTCATGGTTTGATCGACCGCATTCCCCAAGTTTGGGGCTGCCTCATTTGGATTTCCATTTTGGTTTCCACCGAGTTTATGAGTTGGTTTCTTTGAATACCTTCCATTGAAATGGGCTCAATTTTGGAATCTGGAATATCAATAGGATTAGGATCTAATTGAAATAATCCCCTAGGTTCACTTGAGTCCCCAACCTTAGTACTTTCCACCCTAACTAGATGGTTTGATTGATCACGGGTGTAGACGGACATGCGCCAAAAGAAAAAAAACAAGGGACAAGATAAGAGAATTTGGATGAGAAAAGAAGAAATGGAGGAGAATATAATGGGTGTTTATATGACTTACTTGGGTCCCTGGAAATAGCACCAAAATTTGGTTTCACCCAAATTTACCCAAGAGAAGAAGGTAGAACGGTCCTTGTAGTCTAGCTTGGGTTGTCAAATCCTCAGAGACCTAAGAAGTAACCTATAGACACACACATTATAAGGACTATTTTTGGATATAAAGTGGCCAACTTGGGTTGATTTTAGATGGGTTTAAAGGATCACTAACAGATTTAAGTTAATTCAAATTAAGTTAATGAGTTGATCCTAGGTTATCGCTCGGGGTGGATTGGATGAATTCCTTTTTTTAATGATTTCAATTTCTTATATTTGAGATGGGTTCATTTAAGAAGATCAAAAAACTTCATCACTTACTGATTTAATGCCTACACAACCTAATACTAATTACCTGTACACTTTAAGGATAAAATTTTTGAGCACTCCAAGGTAAAGGTTCATATTAGCACTTCAAATGTGTGACCTTAAATTCAATAAGGATGAAGAGGTTTTAAAATCATCAAATAAAAATCTCATTTAAAAGAAGTGATTATCCATTAATGGAGTGATAAATAACATCCAATACAGACTTTTTCTACTCCCTTAGATCAACCCATAAAAGAGTTATCCCTCCATTGATGACATATCTTCACCGGAAGTGGGAAGTAGACTTACAAGGTTGGAATTGAAGAAGTAAAAACAACAACAAAAATTGATCACTCCACCGTTGTGTGATAAATATCACAAAGTATGGTGTGAATAAATTCACACATTTAACCAAAGGTATCAACATGATATGTATAAGAACATAATAAGGTTAAAGTAAGAACTTTTATTAAGAAACTAAGGTGAATTAAACAACTTACATGAGAAAGAAATGTGATTACAAACACAAAGCGGCAGCATAACACTACAATGAAACCAAGCACCAAAGATCATAAACTCCTCCACCACCAATGCCTTAAATAGTAATTTACATAGTCTTGGGTCGAGATCTCAATAGTATAAAATATTCCACTTGAGTATGGTAGGCCTAGGGTGGTGGAAAGTAAGGGAGATGAGACTTTTCCACCCTTGACCCGAGGTGGCAGTAAGCTTGCTTCCACCGAACAGATGAGCCTAGAAGACCTTCTAGATGGCCGAATTGTAGTGGGACATAGAAGAAAAATATGAATCTACAGATGTATCATAACCTTATGTAAAGTTTAAGCCCAAAATAGTTTATTTTTAAGGAGATATGTGTAAAATGGTTGGCTGTTTTTCTGGGCCATAGAATCTGGCCCAGAATTTTATCTTCAACTTGGGTCGCCTGAATAACCATAACGGAGGCCGAATTATCACTGAATCGTGAAGAATGATTTTTTACTATATATTTATTATATAATACCACAAAATTTGGGATTAATTGGTCCTGTATGTTGGGCCCCACATTCTCATCAGTGGGCTGGTGTCCAATATGCCTTCTCCAGAATTGTTTGCATGAAATCCCATTTTGGTGGTCTTCCAATGTGAATCTTCTAACACTCTACAAGTATGAATTGTTCCCAATATAATTATAAACCTGAAAATTAAATATGAAAATAAAATCAAGATCATTGGGTACTTTAAATGATGTTCAAAAATGTACCACATAATAGTGCATTTTAAGAAGGAATTACAATCATAATGTGAAATGATGTTCAAAGTGTAAAATACACTAAAAATGGTGTTTATGAATAATAAAGCTCATGAATATTATATATATTAATAATTAATATTAGCCTCATTTAATGGCTAATCACACCGCCCAACTTGATTTTTTCTAGTCCCGAGAAAAATATATCTCAACAATATGAAATTCGAATTCCCTTTTCCAAAAACATTTTAATACACAATGATCACCAAAAACCCCTATACCAAATAATCATGAAACCCATCAAAATATTTTAATACATGATATTTTCATGAGAATATCCCAATACCAAGCTCATTCCTTTGTTCAAATTCATCTCCATATTTCATCCAATATCAATTAAGAGTGATGATGTGTTGTGCATCGCATTAGACATGGGGGTTCATATTTATTCAAGAGGGAAATGATGGAAGTTCTAGGTGGAATCACATTTCAATATTAAGATGAGTATTAAAAAAAATTATTATTTTATTTTTTTTCAATTTTTACATGGTAATTGAAATTGCACTCAAAAGAGTCAACCCCTGTAGCGAGACTTTGCTGATGACTCCCAGGCTCAAAGACCTTAGGGGACCAAGTGAAGCCCACATACTCGGGTATCATCTAGAGTTAAATCAGTCAAAAAAAATTCAAATTACCAAAAATAGAGATAAAATTACTAACTCTGATCCAGACAACTATGGAGTCATGATCCCCAAGTGTCGAAAGCCACGCATTAGGTCATTTCATTGCTCTACGTGCAAATTTATTGTTTTTTTTAATTTTTTTTATTGAATGATCATATTAAAACTAAAATGATCACCAAACCTATGATATTTATTTGGGGGGCCCCATGAACTCAAACTAATACCCCACTATCCAAAGGATGTGCATTGTGATCTTTTTTTTATTTGGATGAAAATATAAATGATGAAATATCACATTGGATAGCCACACTTTCCAAAATCTATGCTCATGAAATTATACAAGGATTAAAATTAGAATCGGGGCATGCTAAATTATTTGATATTCAATTTCAAAGTGTGCAATGTGTATTACCATGTTCAAAGTTAAAGGAATTTTTCCTTCCATTTACACACTTTTTTTTCAAATCATTCATTTTTTTTGACACAAAAGCATTTTTTTATTTTATCTCCCCCCAACATAAAATAACACTGTCCCTAGTGTTTGAGGAAATGAAAATTTAGAAGGAGTAGAGGCAGATAAGGTAATTTCAAAAAGGAAATTGAAATATGAGGATCATGGAATGAAGTCGCCTGGTGGTTGAAGTTGAAGTTCTTGCTGCTCTAATTTAGTCCCTTGATCTCGATGTCACTCTGAGAATTCCCTAGTGGAAAAAAAAGAAAAACAAACAAACAAAAAAACTATATATATATATATAATAAATAAAGTAAAATATAAGTATATATATAAAAATTATAGAATAAGGAAGCACAAAAAGTCATAGGTCAGTGGTAAGCACGCGTGAAATGACCCAAACTTTTTGAACAGTATATTAACTTGCTCTTAACGATTTAATAGAGATTTTAATGGTTAATGCAGAAAGAGGAGTCGATGGCTTCATCCAGTAGACTTGAACCTTATGAAGCCCACTTATCAGAGCTTGGGAATCAGGTGGCATCTTTGGGCTTTACTTTGGACCAAGCCCAAGCCGAACTCCAGCGTGTCAAGCTTTAACAGAGACGCCTGCAGGAGAAGTTCAAGTTAGTAGAGATTACTACTAGGGAAATGTTATCTAAGCCTTCCTCAGATTCTCTCACTATATCACACCTTACACTTAGGTCATATGCTGGTGTTATAAGGGGCTATGTGACGAGACCGTAGCTTCTTTGTGTAATCCTTTGGGATGAATAAATTGAGATTTCCTCCTTTAGTGAAGTTTGTGAAATTTCAAATGTCTGGATAATTTTAGGATGTATTTTATTGATGAATTTTAAAAAAAAGGATATTTTAAAATATTTATGTAAACCTTAAATAATTAATGATGTGTAATGATTTTCAAAAAATTCTCTTCTGCAAAAGTGTTCAGTAAGGAATTTGGAGTCTAATAAGATCAACTTAATTTTTGATGAATAGTAAATTATGAATAGTGATTTTATGATTAGGACTAGTAATGTGACCAACTGGATTAGTAATCTCACTTAAATAAAGTTTTAATATAATTTAGGCACCTATATTAAGTAATGTTATTCAATAAAATGGGTAAATAACAGTTTCATAAATTATTAGTCAAGTATTAGTTTTTTCGGGTGATTAGTGTTTTTTAATTAAAATTAAATTAAAAATATTTAGAAAATTATTTTTATAAAATGGACTTTATTTTTGAACTCAGAGCATCGATATTATGTTATGGTAATTTTTGGGGATTTTTCTGAAAAAAAAATGAATTTTCGATGAATAGCGAAAATACAGTTTTTAAGTTACGGGTGTTTAATGACATCATTAAATGATGTATTAAGTATGTAATCAATATGGTAGACTTATGAATAGTAATATAAGGTATTAGGTGTCCCAAGTGGCCAATACCATTGGCAAATACCATAGGAAAGCCCATGGTTTTTCCAAAACCACCAATGAGGTGTCCCTTGGCCATTAATGCCTTGTCCCCTCACTTTTCCTATAAATACCAATCCATCCTCTCATCCATTCGACTACAAAATAATACTCAACGAAGTTCTGGTCTCCTTACCTCCCAAGGAGTCCTCCCAAGGTGCCCTTAAGCCTCTCAAGGTCCCAACCTTTGAGTTTTAAGAGTTACATTTAAGGTAAGGGATCTGACCTCTCTCTTTCTTTTCAAGTAATCTCTTTTATGTCATTTCTTTTATTCTCCATGTTATTATGTTGGAGGATGTTCTTTTATATTCATATTACTTCCCTTTTTATGTTCATATGATTATATACCCTATTTTATCTCTTCAATTCATTTTTGTTGAAGTTTAAGTGACGTCGTTAGGCTGCCGAATTTTCATAAGAGAAATCTAATTTTTGTCTTCCATCCATGTTTTTCATTTCAAATGGTATGTACTTAAAATTTCATTAACATGTTCATATATCCTTCATATTAGGTCCCTCTATTGTTTTATGGGTAATTTATGAATGTTTGACCCATGTCCCCTCTCTTTTCAATGTTTTCTAAAACCCCGAAACATAGTCGTTATGCTGCAGAATTTCCGTCTCAAAATGTCTCTCTTTTTCTAAAGTTCTTTTATTTTATTAATTGAATACACAAATCTCTCTATTATATAGGGGTATTAACATATATACCAAGTTTTTCTATTTTAAATTCTGGTATTTACATACATGAGACATGCTTTCCCTTTCCGTGGGTTTAAAGTGACATAAAGATCATGTCTTTAAAGCAGTTTTAAAACGTTATGATTATGAAATGAAACCCATTTCTTTTATGCTATATGGGTTGTTTATGAAATGATTGATGATGATATATGTGTCTCACATGATAATAAATACATGTAAATGGTTCTCCCTGATAGTGATCCAATGCATTGGGTAATGACTTAATCTCTATAGATGACTATTTTTAACGATGCCTTGGTAAATAACCTTGGTAATTTTTAATGACACCTTAGGGATGGACCTTGGTGAAATAGAAATGATTGTCAATATTAAATGTTGTAGCCACATCTTCAAGTTATGAAAAACTTTATTTTTATTATTATATGCCTCATTATTTCTTTCTCATGCCTTAAAGTTCTTTTCATGACCTTATTGAAGTATCTCAAGTTCACATGTAAAATGTTTCTCTTGTTTCCCTTACTGGGCCTTCTGCTCACCCTTTCTTTTGATGTATGTCCCCAGGTTATGAGATGTAGTAATGAACCTAGGATGAACTTAAGGAGAAGCCTTTAAAGTGTTTAAGAAGAATGTTTTATGTTGTTTCATGTATTATGTTCCTGGTTTCCAAGACACTAAACCTTAAAGATCCTCAGTTTTGTGTAATGTAATGAAAGTTCATGTTATATAAAGTCGGGATGCCACAGCGCGCCCCTGTCTCCCTTCGGTCTTGGGTTCGAATCCCCGCGGCTTCACCAGTTGTGATGGGGTTTGACCCACGACCTACGACATGTCCCTTTTTATTATTATTATTATATTTTTATTTATTTTTTTTATTTTTATTTTAACCTACAAACACATATAATAAAATAAATTGATGATACATTGTCTTCTTTTTAAATTTCTGGGTAAGGTATTACTCAAGGATCACACCACATGACACGGATGAATATGGTGCTCCCCTTTCGTACCCATCCATACTCATAATATAAGAATAGGTCGATAATATTTTTTTTTTAAATATCAAAATTATTCATTAATACTATTTAAAAAAATGATTCGCAAATATGAAAATCACGGGTTGCCTCTCGTGCAGTGATTTTGTTTAATGTCGCTAGCTTAACTTAGACCTTTAATTATTTAAGTATTTTCCTCATATAAGGTTGGTTCACTCAAGTTTTCATCAACTTCATTTTTTTGGAATGGTTCAATGAATGGTTTGACTCTATGACCATTAACTTTAAAGGTTTAACCATTGGTGGGATCTTGAATTTCTACAGCCCCATGGGGGTACACCTTATGCACTATGTATGGACCTGACCATCTAGACCTCAACTTTCCCAGGTGTAGATGAAGTTTAGAACTATACAAAAGAATAGGTTTACCCAGTACAATGTGTTTGGTTTTAATATTTCGAGATTGGTAGGCTTGTAATTTAGCTTTATTAATCCTTGAATTTTCATAAGCCTCCATCCTAAGTTCCTTAAGTTCATTGAGATCTAATTTCCTTTTTGTTTCATCCAATGAGAGGTTATAATTCATTTTCTTAATTTCCCAAAAAGCCTTATGTTCAATCTCCACTGGAAAATGGCATGCTTTACCATAAACCAACCTATATAGGGACATTCCTAAAATGGTTTTATATGTGGTTCGATAGGACCAAAGAGCATCTAAGAGTTTGCTTGACCAATCTTTCCTAGATGATTTAATAGTTTTCTCAATAATTTGATTGATTTATCAATTGGATAACTCAGATTGACCATTGGTCTGTGGGTGGTAAGCAGTGGACACTTTGTGAGAAATTCCATACTTTTCCATGAGTGATGAGAATGGACGATTGCAAAAATGAGTTCCACGATCACTAATGATAGCCCTAGGAATTCCAAATCTAGAGAAGATGTTTTCTTTTAGGAATATAATCACAGTTTTATGATCATTGGATTTTGTGGGAATAGCCTCAACCCATTTTTAGACATAATCAATAGCTAAGAGAATGTAAAGATATCCCCTAGAGTTTGGGAAGGGACCCATGAAATCAATTCCCCAATAGTCAAAGATTTCAAACACTAAGATGGGAGTGAGTGGCATTTGATTCTTTTTTGTGATGGACCCTACTTGTTGACACCTAGGATAGCTTTGACAAAATGTGTAGGAGTCCCTTGAGAGGGTGGTCTAGAAGAGACCACACTGAAGAATCTTAGCAGATGTTTTCTTAGAGAAAAAGTGACCTCCACATGCCTCACTATGACAGAATTTAAGGATGGAATCTTGTTCAGATTCTGGGACACACCTCCTAATTACTTGGTCAGGGAAGAACTTATAGAGGTATGGATCATCAAACACATAGTGTCTAACATCATAAAGGAATTTCCTTCGATCTTGAGTCCCTAATAATTTTTGGAATGATACCTATAACTAAGAAATTGGCTATGTCGGAATACCAAGGGCAGTCACTCACAGAGTATAGGTGTTCATCAGGAAATGAATCAGACATAGAAAGGTGATTTGATTTGTCTTTGAATTCCATCCTAGAGAGGTGATCATCTATAAAATTTTCAACACCCTTTTTATCCTTGATTGTGAGGTCAAATTCTTGTAAGAGAAGGACCCACCTAATCAGTCTATCCTTAGAATCTTGTTTTTGGAAGAGGTATTTTAGTGCAAAATGGTCAGTGAACACAGTGATGAGGGATCCTAAGAGGTAGGACCTAAACTTCTCTAAAGAAAACACAATAGCAAGTAACTCCTTTTCAGTGGTGGTGTAGTTTATTTGGGAATCATTTAAGGATTTTCTTGCATAAGAAATGACATAAGGATTTTTATCAAAATGTTGTCCTAACACAGATCCTACAGAAAAGTCACTGGAATCACACATAAGTTCAAAAGGGAGGTTCCAATTTAGAGATTTAATGATGGGAGGAGAGGTGAGAGATTATTTGAGGGTTGATAATGAACCCTCATAGCTTTATGTCCAAACAAATGGATCATCCTTCACTAGGAGAGCACAAAGGGGACGAGAGATTGAACTAAAGTCCTTGATGAATCTTCTATAAAAACCAGCATGTCCTAAGAAAGACCTCACTTCATTGACAGTTTTGGGTGATGTAAGGTGACAAATGATGTCAACCTTGGATTTTTCAACTACAATCCCCCTACCTGAGACCATATGGCCTAGAACTAGTCCCTCTTTAACCATGAAATGAAATTTTTTCCAATTTAGGACCAGGTTTTTTTCTTCACATCTTGACAAGACTTTATCCACATTCCTCAGACATCCCTCAAATGTATCCCCAAACATAGAGAAGTCATCTAGGAAGAACTATATAAAATCCCCTACCATGTCTAAGAATATTCCCATCATGCACCGCTGGAAGGTTCCAGGGGAATTTCATAAACCGAAGGGCATGTGTTTGAAGGTAAAGGTGCCGAATGGATAGGTGAATGTAGTCTTCCCTTGATCCTCTAGGGATACTTAAATCTGATTGTACCCCAAGTACCCATCTAAGAAACAGTAGAAGGCATGACCTGCCACTCTCTCAAGGACTCAGTCAATGAATGGTAAGGGGAAATGGTCCTTCTTGGTAAATGATTTTAGCTTCCTATAATCAATGCAGACTCTCCAGCCACTACTCACCCTTAATGGAATAATCTCTCCATCCTTATTGGTTATCACTGTGATTCCTACCTTCTTGGGAACCACTTGGATTGGGCTGACCCACTCACTCTCAGCTATGGGATATATGATACCAGCTTTTAACAATTTCATAATTTCCTTCCTTACTACCTCCATGATATTAGGATTGAGTCACAATTGAGGTTGACGACATGGCTTTAAATCAGATTCCAAAAAAATCCTATGAGTCCCAATAAGTGGGCTAATCCCAGGAATATTAGACAGGGTCCAACCAATGGCTTTCTTATGTTTCTTAAGTACATCTAGAAGCATTCTCTCATGATTGGCTTCAAGAGAAGAGTGAATGACAATAGGATGTGTTTGATTGTCCCCTAGGAAGGCATACTTGAGTTTAGCGGGAAGTTCCTTCAATTCAAGATCAGGTTGGTTTAGAATTTCAGTAAAATATTGGGACATTGGATCAAGATCAATTTTGTTTCCTAGAGTTTTAGATAGGATTGATTCCTCACATGTATAAGTTTCAGCTACTAGATTGGCTTGATCATATTTATGGAAGGAAGTTGGAGTGGTCTCCATGAAAGTGGTTTCCTGAAATGTTTAACTTATTGTTGGACCTAAGACTTCATCATAAGAGCAATTTGAAAATGATTCAATCCAAGGAGATAAACTTCCTTCATGTGAACAAAGGAAATCAATCTCATCCTGACTTAAACATCCATCAAATATTCCTTGATGTTATATGAATTCATTATCAATGCTTTATATCATGTTTACTTAATGAATATCCTCATCATCCCCTATTTGTGAGCTTGCATTATAGATGTTCAAGTCTAGACTCATGTTTCCAAAGGTGATGGTCATGTTCCCATTTTGTACTCGGATAACAGAGTTGATTGTTGAAAGGAAAGGACGACCAATGATGATTGGGGTTTGTTCCTTATTTTCTAAGTTTGGATAGTTGTCAAGGACAATGAAGTCAGCAGGGTAGATGAAGTTTTCAACCTTTACCATAAAGTCCTTTAAAATCCCCTTTGGAACCCTAATGCTACGATCAGCAAGTTGAAGTGTGACAGATGTGGGTTGGAGCTCTTCTAGGCCTAACTGGCAGTACAAACCATAGGGGATGAGATTGACACTAGCACCTAGGTCACACAAGGCCTTGACAACTTTTCTCTCTCCTAGTTCAACATTGATGTAAGGGCAACCCGGGTCTTTAAACTTAGGAGGAATGGTCCCTTGAATGGTGGTACTCACATTAGCAGCCAAAAGGACTTAGTTTTTATGTGAAAATTTTCTTTTAAAAGTGCACAAGTCCTTAAGTTACTTTGAGTAGGCATGTATGGTTTGGATTGCATCAAGAAGGTGAATGTTCAACTTGACTTGTGAGAAGATTTCCCTCAATGTTTCACTCAATTCAGGCTTGGGTTTCCCCCTCATTCATTGAGGAAATGGTGCAGGTTATGAGGTTATTTGTTGAAGAGTTATTTCTTTCACATTGTTATCAGTTTCATTAGTTTGATCTTGTGGTTCACTTGAATTTTCATTAGATTTTGAAGCTTCACATTGTTCCAAACTTATTTTTTGAGGTTTCTCAATTGATTTCCCACTTCTTAAAACAGCCACAACCTTTAGTTGTTCATGAGTTGTTTGAGTACAACTTGACTCTCCCCTTGAAGTTGAGGATGGTACCGCCTGAGTAGGCATGGGTACCTTTCCAGTTTTTATGGTTTGAAGTTCTTGTTTTAGGAAAGAGACTTCTGAGTTCATCCTTTCCATTTGTTTGCATAGTTGTTATAGTATTCTTTGAGGAATAGTTTGGGTTGGTGTTGGAGAAGATTGGTTTATCCCAAGGGGATATTTTGGAGGTGGGATGGTTTGTTGAAAATGGACCGGTGGCTGTTGATATTGGATAGGTTGGTTTTGCAATTGGTTATGGGTTTGGTAGTTCTGATGGGCGTAAGGATTTTGTCCATGTTGTTGTCTAGGTTACTGGTTATCTTTCCAGCGGAAGCCTGGGTGGTCATTATACCTTAGGTTGAAGTTGTTTTGGTATTGAGGCTTTTGAAAGTTCAAAGCATTTTCTTCCACTAGGGGTCCTCCTAAAAGAACATCCTTTATGGATGGAATGGTTGGGTAGTTGTCTGTATTATGGTCATGTTTGTCACAAATTGTGCAAACAGGGTCAACAGTTTGGATTTCATGGACTTTCCTAAGGTCTGTCTCTTCAACCTTCCTAGAGAGTGCTGCGAGTTTAGCCCTAAGGATTTCCTCTTCTCTAAGTGTATGAATTCCAGTAGTTCTTTGTGGATTTTCAGAATAAGGTGAAGTTCCCCATGTTTGGTTTTGTTCAACAAGGCTTTCTAGATACTCATAAGCATCATTTGAGGCTTTGTTTTTAAAGGTTCCATTACACATCATGTCAATGAATTGTTTGTTCCCCAGATCCAACCCTTCATAGAAAATTATAGGTTGTTTAGGAATAGAAAAACCATGGTGTGGAACCATGTTTTGAGTGTCTTTGAACCTCTACCATGTTTCATAGAATGACTCTCCCTCTTTTTCAAAAAAGTTTTGGATACTCTTTTTAAGTGCAATTATTTTGTGGTGGGGAGAGTATTTTTTTTGTAGAATTCTCTTTGTAGTTGGTCCCAAGAGTTGATGGATGATGGTCTCAAATTTTTTAGCCAATTTTTAGCTCGATCATTTAAATAAAAAAGAAATATCATCATCTTATCTAATTCTAGTTGATGTGGGGGACACATGGTTTCTACAATGTCATTGAATTCCTTAACGTGAAGGTAGGGCATCTCAGACTCCATTCCATGGAACGTGGGAAGGTGGTTTAGGACATGGGGTTTAAAGATGTAGTTGGAATATCCTAGGTAATTGTGTCTAATGAACGAGGCGTCATTGGTCTAGGAAGGTTTGAGGTAGTCATTCATGGTTTGATCGACCGCTTTCCCCAAGTTTGGGGCTGCCTCATTTGGATTTCCATTTTGGTTTCCACCCGGGTTTATGAGTTGGTTTCTTTGAATACCTTCCATTGAAATGGGATCAATTTTGGAATATGGAATATAAATAGGATTAGGATCTAATGGAAACAATCCCCTAGGTTCACTTGACTCCCCATCCCTAGGACTTTCCACCCTAACTAGACGGTCTGATTGATTGCAGGTGTAGGCGAACATGCGCCAAAAGAAAAAAAAACAAGGGACAAGATAAGAGAATTTGGATGAGAAAAGAATAAATGGAGGAGAATAGAATGGCTGTTTAGATGACTTATTTGGGTCCCCGTAAACAGTGACAAAATTTGATTTCTCCCAAATTTACCCAAGAGAAGAAGGTAGAACGGTCCTTGTAGTCTAGCTTAGGTTGTCGAATCCTCAGAGACCTAAGAAGTAACCTATAGACACGCACATTCTAAGGACTGTTTTTGGATATGAAGTGGCCAAATTGGGTTGATTTTATATGGGTTTAAAGGATCACTAATAGATTTAATTTAATTCAAATTAAGGTAATGAGTTGATCTTAGGTTATCACTCGGGGTGGATTGGATGAATTCCTTTTTTAATGATTTCAATTTCTTATATTTGAGATGGGTTCATTTAAGAAGATCAAAAAACTTCATCACTTACTGATTTAATTCCTACACAAACTAATAATAATTACCTATACACTTGAAGGAACAAAGTTTTGAGCACTCCAAGGTAAAGGTTCGTATCAGCACTTGAAATGTGTGACCTTAAATTCAATAAGGTTGAAGAGGTTTTAAAATCATCAAATAAAATTCTCATTTAAAAGAAGTTATTAGCCATTAATGGAGTGATAAATAACATCCAATACAGACCCTTGCTACTCCCTTGGATCAAACCATAAAATATTTATCCCTCCATTGATGACATGTCTTCAACAGAAGTGGGAAGTATACTTACGAGGGTGGAATTGAAGAAGTAAAAACAACAACAAAAATTGATCACTCCACCGTTGTGTGATAAATATCACAAAGTATGGTATGAATAAATTCACACCTTGAACCAATGGTATCAACACGATATGTATAAGAACAGAATAAGAGTAAAGGAAGATCTTTTATTAATAAACTAAGGTGAATTAAACAACTTACATGATAAAGAAATGTGATTACAAACACAAAGCGACAACATAACACTACAATGAAACCAAGCACCAAAGATCATCAAATCCTCCACCACAACTTCCTTAAATAGGAATTTCTAGAGTCTTGGTTCGATTTCCCAAAAATAAAAAATATTACACTTGAGTATGGTAGGCCTAGGGTGGTGGAAAGTAAGGGAGAGGAGACTTTTCCACCCTTGACCCGAGGTGGCATCCAGCTTACTTCTACCGAACAGATGCGCCTGGAATACCTTATAGATGGAAAAATTGGAGTAGGTCATAGAAGAAAAAAATAAATATACGGATGTCCCCTAATATTATGTAAAGTTTCATCCAAAAATAGTTTATGGTTAACGAGATATGTGTAAAATGGTGGGCTGTTTTTCTGGGATGCAGAATCTGACCCAGAATTTTATCTTCATGGGACACCTGAATAACCATAATAGAGGCCGAATTAGCACTGACTCATGAATAATGATTTGTTCCTATATATGTATTATAGCATCCCACGAAATTTGGGCTTCATTTGGCTTGTATTTTGGGCCTCACATTCTCATCAGTGGGCTGGTGTCCAATCTGCCTTCTCCAGAATTGTTTGAATGAAATCTCATTTTGGTGGTCTTCCAATGTGAATCTTCCAACACTCCACAAATATGAATTGTTCCCAATATAATTATAAACCTGAAAATTAAATATGAAAATAAAATCAAGATCATTGGGTACTTTAAATGATGTTAAAAAATGTACCACATAATAGTGCATTTTAAGAAGGAATTACAATCATAATGTGAAATGATGTTCAAAGTGTAAAATGCACTAAAATGGTGTTTATGAATAATAAATCACATGAATATTATATATATTAACAATTAATATTAGCCTAATTTAGTGGATAATAACACGTCCACTTTTAGTATCCAGACAAGGATGTATTTGCTAGAAAGATCCACATAATCTATTCCTTACCAAAATACCAAGATTTTCTTGTATGTTTATCCTGAAAGACTGTCATAAGGATTTGTTCCCTAACCTATGTTTTCTAAATGTAGTTTCCAAGTTTTCTACTAAACTTTCTCTGATACCAAATATAAGGACCTGACCCCAGTTTCCTGTATCTGGTGCCTTATTTCATTACATTGGCATATAAATAAGGAATATGCATCCTGAAGGACCAAGTAGTTTAGTAGTTTTTGGAAACAAGATACATATATGAGTTCAACATTACATAATAAGAGGATTTATTCCATTAGAAACATCCATTCATCCTAGATTATTTCTTCAAGTCATTCATAACTAACTTCTTCATATCCTTAGGTCGGAATGTGTTCTGCTCTTGAACTTAAGGTCCTCTTGGAATAACCTCCTTAAGAACCTCCTTAAGGGAAGGGGTTTTGGTCTTTTGGAAAGGCCAATATCTTCTTGGATGTGAGGAGTGACTATGGAAGGGTATTTGTACAGAACTTTGAGGAGATTCAAAGCTTAAAGGAGTGAAGAGAAGAGGAAGTGAGGGGAGTTTATAGTGGAGGAGAGGAGTGAATTTTGAATATTTTATTCATTATTTTATTATTTTCCTCATGACAACCAATAGTGTTGTTTCATGTGACCCCTAATAGTAATAAGAGAATGTGAGTTCGAACCAAGTGACCTTACATCACTCATGATGCCATAAATAGTGTTTTTAATTGATAATTTGTATATACGGTATTTTACCGTATTTCACTATTCATCAAAAATTCAAGAATTTTAGAAAAATTCCAAAAATTCACCATAACCATTTTTCAATATTTAGAATTCAAAAATGAACTCCATTTTTCAAAAATAATTTTCTAAATATTATTAATTTAATTTTAAATAAAATCATAGTTAATTCAAAAAATAACAATTTTAAAAGTATAATTAGTTTTATATCACATTGAAAAATTAAATAAGATCTCATTATCTTATTACCTTAAGAAAATAAAATATTATTATTATTTATTATTCAAAATGGTCATATTACTATTCATATTAATATTCATAAGGGTATGTTACTATTCACCAAAAATCAAGTTTATTCTATCAGACTCCAAATGACTTACTGATCACAACTCCAGATGACCGTTTTTTGAAATTAAAAGGATAGATGAGGCAAAGTTGTGTTTAATGGATATATTATAAAATTTGTTGTTTTGTAGGGACTCAGTGTTTCATGCATTCAATATTTATTTTCAAAACCTTGGGGTGTTATAACCATATGTTATTCTTTTATTAAAGATCAAAGTAAATAAATTAAAAAGACAAAAACAACCAGAACATATCAAGAATAGTAGTGGACTAGAAACATAAATCAAAGTAATTAGAGGATGAAAAAGAAATCATACATGGTAGATAGGTTACCACTATCTGATGGTCTGATCATGCTTTGCATGTTGAGAATCTTGATCTGGATCTGCAAGCACCCCTAAGACAACACCCTTTGGTGAAAGAAAAATATGTATCTCCACCAAAGATGCACACCAAGATCGATTTTCCTTTAAGAAAATAGTGCAAGACTGGCAGTAATCTAATAACATCATAAAAACTCTCAAAAGAAAGTTAGGGATCCTCTAAAACTCAAGAGTGGTGCAATGTTAGATGGGAATCACATATGGGAAGAGCTGGAAGTTGGAAAATGAATGAAAATAGCAGTTCACATAGGTTTGAGCTTTTTCTTTGCATTTTATTCTCAAGGCTTTCACTATGAAATTGGTATGGTGTTTTGTAGCACAATATTTGAATCAAAACCACTTCAAACTGGAATCCTATAAGGGAATAAATGCTCTTCCATAAAATGTAACAGATGAGACAATCGAGAAATAGATTAAGAGAATGAGTAGGAGCCACATGGAACCCTAAAAAAGAATGAGCAGTACCAGCTTATTAGGTGGATAGATAATATTATCCCCATGATAAAGTAATCATCCCAATAGAAAACTAATTATAGACTGAAAGAAACCAGGAAATAATTTGATAAAAAATAAAATTCATAAGGAATTTAAACAATTTTATATCGAAATAAAAACTCACAATTCTCAACTATTTTTATATAAAATTAGTGATGTTCTTGGACCTAAATGTTATTTAAGTGAAACCAAGTTCAAGATACCTAAGAAATGCTTTAACTTGGATAAATTTATAGCCTTAGTAAACTATCAGTAGGATTGACACACACAATTCCACTTTCTATAACTTATATAATAAAATGAATCCTAAAATCTATGTGTTTAAACCTACTATAGAAAACTAAATTTTTAGACAGATAAAGGGAAAACTGAGAATAAAAATGTACATTAATAATAGAATTACTTATACTAAGCTCATAAATCAAACCCTTAATCCATATGGCTTCATTAACATCTTTTGTTAGTGCTATGTACTCGGCCTCGGTGGTTGGGAGGGACACCACTGATTGCATATTGCACTTCCTTGATATATTTCCTCCACATGCAGTAAAGATATAACAAGTTAGTGATTTCCTGATATCAATATTTCTAGAATAGTCAAAATCCACATAACTAGTCACTAATTCAGAAGAATTAACATTCTTACCATAGAAAATTGAATGAGATAAATTAGAAGAAATGTACCTTAACAACCATTTAAGAGCATGACAATGTGGTTTTCCTAGATTTTCCATGAAACCTGCTCAATATATAGATATAAAAGGCATCATTTTGTTTGGTACAAGTCATAGCATACATAATACTTCCCACTACATTATTATATGGGATTCTACTCATATATTTATCATTACAAGTTGTGGTAGGTGGATGAGATAAAGACAATTTAAAATGATGACCTAATGGAACACGAATAGGATTCAAATCATCAAACAAATACATCTTAATCACTTTAAGGATATAAAAATGTTGAGATATATAAATAATCCTATGCTTCATATCCCTAATAAATTTTATGCCCAAAATTTTTTTAGCACATCCTAGATCTTTCATTTCAAAGGTTGAATTCAATTTCATTTTAAAATGGGTGATTAATTTCATATCACTAAACATGAGTAACATGTCATAAACATAAAGTAGTAAATAAAGAATGCAATTTTTAATGGATTTAAAATATACACATGCATCAAAATGAATCCCACTGAACCATTTTCTAACATGAATAAATCAAACTTATTATACCATTATCTTGAAGCTTATTTTAATCCATACAGTGATTTATTGAGAAAATAAACTTGGTTAGTTTTAAACTCTTACTCAAAACCAGTAGGAGGCTTCATGTATAATTATTCAATTAAATCACCATGAAAGAAAGAAATTTTAACATCTATATGTTCTATATGAAAGTCTAAATGGGAAGAAAAATCAAGAATAATTCTTATGGAAGAATGCTTAACTACATGAGAAAAAATTCCAGAGTGGTCAATTCCTTCTCTTTGTAGGAAGCCTTTGGCTATAAGTATAGATTTAAACTTAATTTTATTATC
Source organism: Viscum album (assembly GCA_963277665.1). Taxonomy (NCBI): domain Eukaryota; kingdom Viridiplantae; phylum Streptophyta; class Magnoliopsida; order Santalales; family Viscaceae; genus Viscum; species Viscum album. The sequence goes on from OY728129.1 coordinate 1,490,538,440, forward strand.
TATAGTGTTTTATTATTTTGTTTTATATATCTATTTACAGGCAATCATCTTGTAATTAGGTGGTTTATTTACAAGGGACCAGGTATGGTTCTTTCTTAGGTATGTCATCTCATCTTCCATAACTAAAATCCAATGTTTAGAGTTGTTGTCATTGAAAGCTTGATCGTAGCTTTGGGGATCCTCTCCACCGAGATCCTATGACACATGTAAGGTAAAGGAAGACATATCTGCAACACCCCATGATCTTATGGTATGTCTATTTTATAATTTAATAACTTAAATAGTTTATGTTTCACACATCATCAAGTATAAAACTATAATACACTATTAAATATGAACATTAGAATAGTAATGTGACCCTTAGGAATAGTAATCCAGCTAATAGAAAAGTAACCTCACCTATTAAAGTATGAATAAAATTTAGGTTTCTTATAAATTAAAATATGGTATATTTATAACATGGATTAAGTAAATAATTTTAAAAAAATGATAAATTAAGTGTTTCTATTTTTGTGAAACATAAATATTTATTTATAATTTTATAATTAAAATAATTATTTAAAAGAAATTTTATTTTCATGAAATATATTCATAAATTAATATTTTTTGTCTAATTATTATAAGATAATTTTTTGAGACCTTAATTAATTTTTTAAAGTATCATAAAATCAGTTATAATTTTAAAATCAGTATTTTTTGAGTAGATGATGATTTTTTTTAAAATAAATTTCTCATATTTAGAAAATTATTATCATAAAATGGAGTTAATTTTTTATTTATAAACATTAAAAATGGTTAGGGTTAATTTTTTTATATTTCTAAAATATTTGAATTTTCAGTGAAAAGTGAAATACGGTAATTTACAATATTTAATAAATACATGATTTATTGAGTCATAGATGTTGTATGGATGATGTAAACCCATAATATGGAACTTTACTTCATTATTTTAATATATTTAGTGATAATTCTCAAGATATTCATAGTCTTGAACCAAAATAATAAACAAATGAATAAAATATTCAAAAAACACCCCTCTCCTCAAGTAAATAATTTTAAAAAAAAATGATAAATTAAGTGTTGCTATTTTTGTGAAACATAAATATTTATTTACAATTTTATAATTAAAATAATTTTTTAAAAGAAAATTTATTTTCATGAAATATATTCATAAATTAATATTTTTTTATTATTGTTATAAGATAATTTTATGAGACCTTAATTAATTTTTCAAAGTGTCATAAAATCAGTTATAATTTTAAAATCGGTATTTTTCGAGTAAATGATGATTTTATTTAAAAATTAAATTTCTAATATTTAGAAAATTATTTTCATAAAATGGATTTCATTTTTTAATTCTACACATCAAAAAATGGTTAGGGTGAATTTTTGGTATATTTCTAAAATAGTTGATTTTTTAGTGAATAGTGAAATACGGTAATTTACAATATTTAATAAATACATGATTTATTGAGTCATAGATGATGTATGGATGATATAAGATCATAATATAGAAATATAATTCATTATTTTAATATATTTAGTGATAATTCTCAAGATATTCATAGTCTTGGGCCAAAATAATAAACAAATGAATAAAATATTCAAAAAAACACCCCTCTCCTCCACTATAAATATCACCCCTCACCATCTCTTCTCCTCGCACTTCCAAAGATCTAAATCTTACTTATATTCTGCCCATTTTCTCTCCCAAACCTCTCCCCCATGTTATGGCCTTTCGGGTCTCACCAAAAGACCATTTCAAAGTTCCTTAAGGAGGTTCTCAAGGAGAAGAATTCAAGAGGTAGATCATTTTTCGTTCTCTTTCAATTTCTTTAAACTTATTTTATTCTTATTCTATCCTTACCTATTTTGTAAAAACTTTCATGATAACTCCATTATATTATATATACTGTAATTATATTATGTTAATGTAATATCCATCATCAATCCTCTCCCCCCCCTTATTCTAAAAATGAAAACATCATCCGTGATGTGCCAATTTTCCGCTATCGTGGACGATGCGACTTAGTTTTCCCTTACCACCTTCAAGTATGGTTATAAAATCATAATTATGGTTAAAAAATATTATATTATACATATTATAAGTTATTTATGTTCTATAATCAGTATATATACATGATGTTAATTAATAATACAAAACTAGTTCGTGACGATCGAAAAACCACCAAAATAATCTAAACGGTAATCATTAAAGTTCTATCTAATGAATCATCCTAATATCTAGAAAAAATAATATATAAGACCATTAAATATTATTTATGTTCATTAATAACATATAATTTCAGTTATTGAGAATTATTTCCATTTTACATGATCTTTCATACACATATACAAGTGAACCAATCATGAAAACTAAGGAAATGAACACTTACGAATGACAAAACTGAATTTTATAACTCATCAAAAAGACCATAAATGAACTTAATAAAATTATAATAAATCAAATACATGTTTAATTTGTTCTTAATTAAATTATTAATAAATTTAATTTCATTATCCATGACGTTAAGTACGAGTGCAAAACACTTTCAGACATAAGGTAAGGGTTTCTCCCAAAACCTCCATTTTTCATTCGAGTTACACTTTATCTCTCTTTACACCAATGTAATTTCTTATTTATTTTTATATAATTATTATATATTCTATGTATATGTTCCAAAATCATGTCTCTAGATTAGTTCATCTTTCTTTTGTGGGTAAATACATGATTTATAAGGTTTTCTTCTTCAATTCCTCCCGATAAGAAAGCTCGATTAAAGGAAACTTCCCAATTTCTCATCTATATTCAGTACACTCCATAATATATTTTAGAACAAAAATATTTTTATAAAATCACTATTTTTATTATGAAAAACTATATTATCTCTTTTCTGGTTTTATGTAAATAATTAAGCCTTGTCTGTTTTAAAGACTCTTTAGTATTTTCCCTTAAAATGCACTAAAGCGGCTCATTTCTAAAGTTTCTTAAATGATTTTTTACATGTTTTCACTTCATTTGGAAATCATTTTTTCCTAAAATATAATTACATTTCCCTCTATTTTATTTTTTTGGATATACATGTTTATTTTCTAATTTTATGACAAATACAAATGATTTTCCATAAGAACTCTTCTTTACAAAGTAAAAAAGGTTATTTCTCTCAATAATTCTTCAATGATTTTATTAGAGAATTTTCAACTATTTCAACATCCACTGTTGAATATTATTCTCATTTTGGATTGATCTTTTATGATATCATCTACCATATTTTATTAAATGTTTTATGACAAGTTTGACTGTGGATGTGCTATTTTGATACCATTTACCATATTACTCAGAATGGTTAGTGATTATGTTTACTAATTAGGGAAAGTTATTTATATTTCATATGTATATGTTGTTATGTTTCACCCCATTCATATGAGGAGTGTATTGTACTTATTAAGTGATGGGTGGGGCTTGTTATAGCCCCTCTATGCATCATTAGGTCTCATGAGACAAACTAGACCGGGTTTTTACACATTTATGAATGGTGTCTTAGTCGAAGCCTTGATAGCATGATTATGATATCCAGTATTATGAATTAGCTCATCATGATGCTATTAATTGATAATACATGTGATTATTCTACTATTATAATATTCATGGTTAAGTTTCATTCTCTTATTATTATTTATATGGATTTATTTAACCGACTTATATTCCTTCCATATTATGCTCAAGTTTATGTTTAAAGGCATATGTTTTTAGTCATTCACCTTGTATTATTGTTTATGTTTATTTATGTTGGATTCCATTGTATTTATTACCCTTACTGATCATATAAGATCACCCCTTTATTATGTTTTATTTTTCTACAGGATAAGAAGATGTATATTATGAATGACTTGTAGGGATAACCTAGGAGTTTATGGGTGTTTCCAATGGAGTTGGTATGTTGTATTTCTTTTCAAACTATAATGAAATACTTATGTTTGTATCTAGTATTCCAAATCTACTAAAATATTCGGTCCTTTGGGATGTGAACACTTGTTTATCATACCAATTTAATAAAATAAGGCATCAGATTCGAGCTATTGGGGTCGGGGTCTTTACAGTTGGTATTAGAGGAAGTTTAGTAAAAAATCTTAGAAACTATATTTAAAAAACATATATTAGGGAGCATAACCCTGAGATATACTTTGATGATAATCATAGAATAACATCCTATAATTTTAGTAAGGTATAGATTTTGTGGGTCTTCCTAGAAATACATCCTTGTCTGGATACTACAAGTGGATGTGGTTCTAGAATAGATGTACCTATGGATAACAACTCTGACAAGGTGCATCGGGCCTAACTCGGCGTAACCTGGTACATAAAAACGGGTCTTACTATGCACCTAGTTTGATACTCCTAAGGGATATTCTTAGGATAATTCACATTTTCTTTACAAACAATTATGAAGGATTTAAAATTAAACAAGTCCCCAAAGAAAACCATGTTTATGATTATGAGATTAGCTATGCATAAATTTCCAATTTATGTTAAGTGTTTTTATAGTTAAAAAATTGTGCATTATTATTTATAACCAAATTTAGTGTATTTAATTATTTAGAAATGACATCTAGTGTAAGGAATAAAAACTATATCAACACACATATTCCATGTAGGTATTACCCTCCTATGAAAGATAATGATGTTCAAACAGGAGCTGAAACTGGAGCTAAGAAACTTATAACTATAATGGGATAACTCACTCAGATTATGAATAATAACATTACCTGTATGGAGCATCCTGATCTACAATGTGGAGGAACAATGTTATACTGCTTTATGAGACAACAACCTTTGTTATTCAATAAGACTACAAACCCATTTATAGCTAAGCAGTGGATAAGTTTCTTAGAGAATATATCTCATGCTTTGGGAAGTAACAAAAGGGAGAAGGTTTTCATGAAAATTTATCATCTCTCAGGTGATTCAGATCAATGATGGTCATTAATTCAAAACATGAAGGAGGAGGAAGAAATAGGAAACAGGGAATATAAGGATTTTAATAAAATTTTCTTGGAAAAATATTTCCATTGTGAACAGTGAGAAGATATGGAGAGAAAATTCTTGAATCTAAGGCAAAAGGAGGATGAGAATGTTGCTAAGTATGAAGCCAAATTTATATGGTTATCAAGGCATGTTACATATTACATACTCAATCCAAAGTGAAAGATCAATCGATTCTTTTATGGGTTAAAACCATTCCTTCGAAGGGCACTAGTCTCTCAAAATTTCTCATCATATGAAGATATAGTCTCATGTTCTATCAAAATAGAAAAACAATTCTCTAAGTATTATGAATTTAAAGGGAATCAAGTGAATAAGAGGGTTGTTAAACACTCTAGAAAAGGAAATAAAAAAAAGGGAAAAATTAAAGAGTTGAATTTCCATCCTATGATAACTGTGGGAAGAAACACCATGGTACTTGCTTGAAGGGAATGGGAGTTTGTTACAAGTGTGGAGAAAAAGTCCACCAATCTCGTGATTGTAAGGGAAAGAAAGAAACCACTAATGTTCAATGTCACAATTTTAAAGATATGGGACATTATGCAAATGATTTTCCTAAGTGTTGAGGAAACTTTCCCCAAAAAGGAAAAGGGAGCAAGGTCAATATTATGCGATCACAACTATTGAGGTTGAAATTCATAATGATGTGGTGGAAGGTACTTTAATCATTTTCTCAAACTTGGTAGATGCTTTATTTGATTTCAGGTCATCACATTCTTTTATATCTTCCCAGTTTTCCAAGAAAATTAGATATCTCTCTATTGATTTAATAAATGAGTTGTTAGTCAAAACTCCAAAGGAAAGTCTCATTGCAACAAAGATGTGTTGTTCAATACCTTTTATGACACATAAACGTGCTTTAATTGTTGGCCTTTTTATCATACGTATGATTGAATTTGATATAATCCTTGATATGGATTGTCTTTAAAATATAATATGAAAATATATTTCATGAAGGAAATTACTATTGGTGAGGAAGATGTAGAATCCCTTATCTTTAGAGCAGAAATCTCATCATCTGATTCTTATCTAGATCCACCTCCATTAGTTCTACTGAATGAAATTCTTGGGGATGAAGAGAAAACATAATCTATGGATGAGAAAAGAAATCTTTAAATTGAATATGTACCTATTTTTAAAGAATAAATTAATGTATTTCTAGAGTATTTACTTGGACATCCTATAGAGTGTGAAGTTGAGTTCTCTATTGATTCAATTCCTAGTGAAAGACCTATATCAAAGAATCCTTATAGAATGACCATTGTGGAGTTAGTAGATATGAATAAATAGCTAGAGGAATTGAGTGATAAGGGATTTATTTTCCTTAGTGTTTCTCCATGGGGAACCCATATTATCTCTATCAATAAGAAATATGGATCCATGAGGTTGTGCATTGACTATAGAGAAAGGGATGCTATTATAATAAATAACAAGTATCATCTTCCTTGCATTGATGATTTATTTGATAAACTTCGTGAAGATCAATATTTTTTGAAGATTTACCTTTGATATGGATATCATCAATTGTGTGTGAGGAAGGAATATATTCCAAAGATAGTATTTTGAACCAGGTATGGACATTATGAGTTTATAGTATTGACATTTGGACTGAGTAATACACCCTCTATTTTTATAGATCTGATGAATAAATCATTCAAGGAATATCTTGATGATTTTTTTTGTGGTATTTATTGATGATATATTGATATAATCAAAATCTGTGAGGAACATGACAACTACTTGTTGATTGTTCTGAAGAATCATAGAAGAAAATAGTTACATGGGAATTTTAGTAAGTGTGAATTTTGACTTCACACAGTTTCTTTTATTGGCCATATTTTCTCTAAGGATGGAATCTCAGTTGATACTGTAAAGACAAAGGCAATTCAAAAATGGACTACACCAACGAACATAACTAAGGTACATATTTTTATTGGTTTAGTAGGTTACTATTGGAGTTTCCTTCATAATATTTCCCAATTAGTTAACCCATTAACCAAACTTACTCATAAAGGGGTTAAATTTATTTGGACATAGGAATGTAAAGAATGATTTGTAGAACTGGAGAAGAGATTAGTGAATGATCTGATCTTGACTCTACCATCAAGAAATGGTGGATTTGTGATTTATAGTGATGCATCAAATAAAAGACTTGGTTTTGTCCTTATGTAGAATTATATAGTTATTGTTTATGAATCAAGGTAGTTAAAAACTCATGAATATAACTATCCAACTTCAGATCTTGAGTTAATAGTTGTAATATTTGTTTTGAAGATATAGAAATGCTATCTCTATGGTGAAAGATGTGAGATATATATAGATCAAAAGAGTTTGAAATATATCTTCTCACAGAAATAACTCAACATGAGGCAAAGGTGATGGCTCGATCTACTCAAGGATTATGATTGTTCAATACACTACCACCTGGGGAGGGAGGAAAAGGTAGTAGATGCTTTGAACAATAAGGATCATGAAGTTCTGAACAAAATGAGTATTGATAAAGATCCTGTGTATATGGATCTAGTAAAGATGTATATGAGAATTATCAAGAGAGGTGAAACATTGATACTTTTTCAAATTGTTTCTAAACCATATTTATTGGAAAGGATTAAAAGTTCTTAGTCAGATGATGAGAATATTCAAAAAAAAATCAAAGTTGTGAATGATGATAAATTGGTAGACTTCGTATATAAATATGGTATTTTGAAATTTGGGAAGATGCTTTGTGTTCCCTCTATACCCGAGCTAAAAAGAGAATTATTGAATGATTCTCATAGCTTGAATTTTTCTATACACCTTGGTAGCACTAAAATGTATAGAGATTTTAAGGAACATTTCTGGTGGGATAATATGAAGTGGGAAATTGTTGATTATGTGTCAAGATGTTTAGTATGTCAATAGGTGAAGGCTGAAAGACAACATCCTAGAGGATTTATTCAACCTCTGAGTATTCCTACATGGAAATGGGATGAAATTACTACAGATTTTGTCACTGGATTACCAAATACTCTAAGAAAGAATGATGTAATATGGGTAATTATTGTTCGACTTACCAAATCTGCACATTTCCTCGCAATGAGGGAAAATTTTCCACTGGAGCACCTTACATGACTCTATATCAATAAAGTTGTAAGACTTAATGGAGCACCTCTTTCAATTGTTTCTGATCTTGATCCGTGATTTACATTGAAATTATGGAAAAATCTTCAAAAAATTTTAAACACTGGGCTTCATTTGAGTACAGCTTATCACCCTCAAACTGATGGGAATTTTGAAAGAACCATTAAAACATTAGAAGACACGTTGAGATCATGATCACTTGACTTTCAAGATATGTGAGATCATTATTTACCTTTGGTAGATTTTTCCTACAATAATAGTTTCCATTTAAGTATTCAAATATCACCAATGAAGCATTGTATGGAAAGAGATATCATACACCAACTTTTTGGGATGAAGTTGGTGAAAGGAAGCTTATAGGTCCAGAACTTGTGGAGGAAACAATGACAAAGGTAAAGACTATTAAATACCATATCAAAGTATCTCAAAGTAGTCAAAAGAGATATACTGACAACTGGAGAAAATATTTGGAGCTTCAAGTCAAAGATCATGTCTTCTTGAAGGTATCTCTATGGAAGGGTGTTATAAGATTTAGAAAGAAAGGGAAATTAAGTCTTGGGTACATTGGACCTTTTGAAATTATGGAGAGAATTGTAGTTGTGGGTTATCATTTGGTAATGACACCTAGAATTTTTAAAGTACACAATGTGTTTCACATCTCTTTGTTAAGGAAGTACATGTCAGACCCAACACATGTCCTCGCTTCTAAAGGAATAGAATTGGAACCTAATTTATCTTACTATGAAGAACCTATCCAGATTTTGGACACTAAAGAATATGTGTTGAGGAATTGGACGACTAAGATGGTAAAGGTACTTTGGAAAAATCATAAAATTAAAGAGGTGATGTGGGAACCATAAGAATTTATAATGAAGAACTGCATAAATCTTTTTATGAGGTGACATTCTATAAATTTCAAGGATGAAATTTTTTGAAGGAGGGGAGAATGCAACACCTCATGATCTTATGGTATGTCTCTTTTAGAATTTAATATCTTTGATAGTTTATGCTTCACATAATACCAAGTTTAAAACTGTAATATACTATTAAATATGACCATTGGTATAGTAATGTGACCCTTAGGAATAGTAATCTGGCCAATAGAATAGTAACCTCACCTATGAAATTATAAATAAAATTTTGGTTTCTTATAAATGAAAATGTGGTATATTTACAACATGGATTAAGTAAATAATTTTTTTTAACGATAAATTAAGTATTGGTATTTTTACGAAACATAAATATTTATTTATAATTTTATAATTAAAATAATTATTTAAAATAAAATTAATTTTCATAAAATAGATTCATAAATTAATATTTTTTTTCTTGTGATTATAAGATAATTTTATGAGACCTTAATTAATTTTTCAAAGTGTCATAAAATCAGTTATAATTTTAAAATCAGTATTTTTTGAGTAAATGATGATTTTATTTAAAAATTAAATTTATCATATTTAAAATAATATTTTCATAAAATGGAGTTCATTTATTAATTATACACATCAAAAAATGTTTAGGGTAAATTTTTTAGATTTTTCTAAAATAGTTGAATTTTTGGTGTATAGTGAAATACGGTAATTTATGATATTTAATAAATATGTAATTTATTGAGCCATGGATTATTTATGGTTGATGTAATCCCATGATATCAAAATATACTTAATTATTTTAATATATTTAGTGATAATTCTCAAACTATTCATATTCTTGAGGCAAAATAATAAACAAATGAATAAAATATTCAAAAAACACCCCTCACTTCCACTATGAATATCACCTCTTCTCCTCACACTTCTAAAGCCTTTAATATTGCTTATATTATACCAATTTCCTCTCCCAAAAATATCTCCCACATTCTTGTTTTGTTGGCCTCACCAAAATACCATTTCAAAGTTCCTTAAGGAGGCTCTCAAGAAGAAGAATTCAAGAGGTAAATCCTTTTTCGTTCTCTTTCAATTTATTTTAATTTATTTTATTCTTATTCTATCCTTACCTATTATACCGAACATGAATGATAAATACAATATCTTATATATACTATAATTTTATTATGTTAATGTAATATTCATCATCAAACCCCTTCTCCTCCCCACTTTTATTCTAAAAATGAAAATATTGTTTGTGATGTGTTGAGTTACCGCCATCGTGGATGATACGAATTCATTTCCCTTTACCACATTAAAAGCTAGTTATAAAACCATAATTATGGTTAAAACATATTTTATTATACATATTATAAATTATTCAGTGTTCTGAAAGTAGTATATATACATGATATTAATTAATAAGATAAAAATAGTTTGTGGTGATCGAAAAAATGCCAAAATAATCTAAACAATTATCATTAAAGTTCTATCTAATGAATCATCCTCGTATTTTAATATATATATATATATATATAATACCATTAAATATTTTTTATATTCATTAATAACATATAATTTCAATTTTTTATAATTATTTCCATTTTACATGATCTTCCATACACGTATACAAGTGAACCAATTGTGAAATCTAAGGAAACGAACACTTCTGAATGATGAAATTGAATTTTATAACTCATAAAACATACCATAAATAAACTTAATAAAATTATAATAAATCAAATATAGGTTTAATAGGTTCTTAATTAAATTATTAATTAATTTAATTTCATTATCCAGGACGTTAAGTACAAGTGTAAAACACTTTCAGACATAAGGTAAGGGTTTCTCCTTGAACCTCCATTTTCATTCGGATTATGATTTTTCTCTCTTTACACCAATGTAATTTATTCTTTATTTTTATATAATTATTTTATATTATGTTTATATGTTCCAAACTCATGTATTCAGATTATTTCATCTTTATTTTTTGGAGAAATACATTATTTATAAGGTTTCCCTCTTCAATTTCTCCCGATAAGCAAGCTAAATTAAAGGGAACTTCCCAATTTCTCATCCATTTTAAAGTACACTACAAAATATGGTATAGGACAAAAATATTTTTATAAAATCGCTATTTTTATCATGAAAAACTATCTTATCTCTTTTCTTGTTTTATCCAAACAATTAAGCCTTGTTCATTTTGAAGACTCTTTAGTATTTTCTCTTAAAATGCACTAAAGCAGATCATTTCTAAAGTTTCTTAAATGATTTTTTTACATGTTTTCACTTTAGTTGGAAATAAATTATTCCTAAAATATAATTTCATTGTCCCTCCTTTTATTTTTTGGGATATACATGTTTATTGTCTAATTTTATGACAAATAAAAATGATTTTTCAAAAGAAATCTTCTTTCCAAAGTAAAAAAGGGTATTTCTCTCAATAATTCCTCGATGATTTTATTAGAGAATTTTAATTTATTTCAATACCCTTTTTTGAATCTTATTCTCAATTGGGATTGATCTTTTATGATATCATCTTCCATATTTTATTAAATGGTTTATGATCAGTATGACTGTGGATGTGTGATTGTGATACTATTCACCATACTACTCAGAATGGTTAGTGATTATGTTTATTGATTGGAGAAAGTTATTTACATTTCATGTGTATATGTTTTTATATTTCACCTCATTTATATGAGGAATGAATTGGACTTATTAAGTGATGGGTGAGACCTGTTATAGCCCCTATATGCATCGGTAGGTCTCATGAGACAAACTAAACCAGGTTTTTACCCATTTATAAATGGTGTCTTGGATAAAGCCTTGATGATATGATTGTAATGTACGGTATTATGCATTATATCATTATGATATTAGTAATTGATAATCCATGTGATTATTTGACTAGTAGAATATCCATGGTTAAGTTTCATTCTCTTATGATTTTTTATATGGATTTATTTAATCAGTTTATATTCCTACCATATTATGCTCAAGATTATGTTTAAAGGCATGTGTTTTTAGTTATTCACCTTGCCTTATTGTTTATGTTTATTTATGTTAGCTTCATTTTTATTTTTTATCCTTACTGAGCATTTGATCTCACCCCTTTCTTACATTTTATTTTTCCCCAGGATGCGAAGATGTATATTATGAATGACCTGTAGGGATAACCTAGGATTTTATGGGTGTTTCTAATGGAGTTGCTATGTTTATTTATTTTCAATTTTTAATGTAATACTTATGTTTGTATCTAGTCTTCCAAAGCTACTAAACTATTTGGTCATTTGGGATGCGAACACTTGTTCATAGTACCAATGTAATAAAATAAGGCACCAGCTTTGGGATACTGGGGTTGGGGTCTTTACAATATCATCATGGTTATACCTAGGAGGAGGTTTACTAACTATCATATGCATATACCTAGTGATCTAATAACCTATAAGGTCGCTAGGAGCTCCATAATTTGGAGTATCATCAGAATCATACCCAGATTCTGGCTCAGGCTGAGAAAGAGGCACCTAAGAGGTAGAATGAGTCTCAACAGGAGACTCGCTAACACTTGGAGGATCAAACTCAAGAACCCTATTCTAAGAAGGATCATCACTACCATTAGAGGTAGGATGGAATATAGTAGGAAAAAACTCTTAAAACACCACATCCTATCTAAGAATACACTTCTAAAAGATAGTTTTATCTATCCAAAGATTATACCCCTTCACCCCCTTAGGATACCCTATGAAAATGCACTTGAAAACTCTAGGATAAAGTTTTTCATCCTTAACATGAGCATAAGTATTGAATCCAAAAACTCTAAGATATTTATAAGATGGGTGATTTCACCATAATTATATAGGAGTACTGAAGTCATTGAAAGATTAGAGACACCTATTTATTAAGTAAACTATCGTGGTAACAACTTCTACCCAAAATGATTTGGGAAAGTCCGAGCATTAAAGCATTCTACAAACCCTCTCAAGAATAGTATGGTTTGTATGCTCAACTATACCATTTTTTTGAGGAGTACAACTCATAGTTTGATGCCTCATAATTCTCTCATTTTCACAAAAATTGAAGAATTTAGTAGATAGGTATTTAAGGACGTTGTCAGACCTTAAATACTTTAATTTATTCCCAGATTGATTTTTCAGAGAGGCTTTCCAAGTTTTAAACACCTTAAAGACATCAGATTTATTTCTCAAAAAATAAACCGAGATTTTCCTTGAAAATTCATCTATAAAGGTGACAAAGTATGAGCCTCCACCATGGAATCTAGTCCTAGAAGGTCCCCACAAATCAAAGTGAACATACTCTAGTAGGTGACTAGATTTAAAGCTAGATTTATGAAAACTATCTCTTTTAGACTTACCCAGGACACAATCCTCACAAAAAGCTAAGTTACTTGGTGTAACTTGAGTGAGCAACCCTTGCTTTATCAATTCCTCGAGTACTTTAGCACTCAAATGTCCTAGTCACCTATGCCAAATCATAGTGTTGTCATTATTAGTGACATGGGTGTTTCCCAAATGCTTTACATGTGTTCTTCCATCCAAAACATATAACCCATTCAACAAGGATCCTTTAATAATTATACGATCTCCCTTGGAGATTCAAAAACAACCAAAATTGTATTTAAAATTGAAACCTCTCCGATCCAAGACACTTAATGAGATCAGATTTATATGAAAATATGGAACCCATCTCACATCCAACAAGGTGACAAGAGAATATTTTGAGAGCTATGACATAACGGAACCTCTACCCATGACACAACACCTCTTGTTGTTGCCTAAAACTACCTCTCCTTCAACTTCCTCAATCAAACTAGAAAAAGAAATCCTATATGGGAACATATGGAATGAACATTCAGAGTTTAAGACTCACTCATCCTAAAGAGTATATCGAGACACACATAACACCTTAGTACTTTCATAGCCATGGTCGGTAAAGAGAGAATGATCATTAGATTCATCAGAAGGTTTACTAGATTTTAAATCAGGTAATTTGGGTCTAAGATGACCAGGTTTCCCAAAATGGTAGTGGGTAACCTTCTTCATCTTGAACTTAGACCAATATTACCTAGATTGTCTATGGTTCTTGACACCATTCTTGCTTTTACCTTTCTTCTTCCCTCGAAACTCGGAACTACCCCTTACATTCAGACTGTCAGCTTTAGGTTTAACCATAGACTTCCCACGCAACTCATAAGAAAGCAAGGAAGACTTGACTTTTTCTAATGTCAAGGAATCTCTTACATACATCATAGCATCAATAAGATGTTCATATGAACTATCATAAGAAATTAAAATTATAATGTCTTGGTCCTCATATTCAAAACTAACATTTATGTTGGATAACTCTAATAATATTTTATTGAACTAATCAAGGTGTGCCTGAATAGAAATATCATGATGCATCTTGAAGCTATATAATTTGTGCTTCTAATGTAGACAGACAATTAAGGATATTTTCATATAATTTTTTTCAAGTTTAGACCAAATACCATCTATAGAAGTTTCATAAGCAACCTCTGGGGGGAATTTATCACCTAAAGATAAGGTTAAAGAGCAATGTGATTTCATAAAAACATCAGGAGGGACATCTGAATAGTTCGTCAAAATCTAACCATCAGTGACTAACTTACATAGGGGTTTTTAGGTCTTTAAAGGGAATCTTGTTTCCCTTGTTGGAATAACAGGGCTCACATATTTAATTTCCACAAATTGAAGTCATTGCTGTAATCAAATTTTTATATTTTATACTTTGCTGAAGACATTGTTTATTCTAGAGCCTTTTATACCACTTTTTTGGGGGCTACGCTGAAAGGTAAGTCCCCAATAAATTTCCAAGGACCACTAAATATATAATTGGGTTCAATTCCATATTCGAAGAAGAAAATAAAATGTGATAACATTGTAAACAGACCCAAATACAAAGTTGTTGTGGTGAATAGAGATTTGAAGAAACCATAAAATAAGAAATAAGATCAAATGGGTAGAAGAAAACATGAAAAAAAGTAGAGGAACACCAAATTTAATGTGGATTAGAATTGATTTGGCCCTACTCCCCAGCAATAACACCGCCATATGCTATCCTTTTATTAATTCTCAAAGTAAACAAATTAAAAAGACAAAAACTGATAGAACATCTCAAGAACAACAGTGGACTGGAAACGTAAATAAAATCAATTAGAGGATACAAAAGAAAACATACATGGAAGATAGGTTACCACTATCTAATGGTCTGATCATGCTTCACATGTTGAGAATCTTGATCTGGATTCACAAGCACCCCTGAACCAACACCCTTTGGTGAAAACAAAATCTATATCTCTACCAAAGATACACACTAATATCGATTCTCCTTCAGGACAACAGTGCAAGGCTAGAATCAATACAAGAACATCATGAAGGCTCTCAAAATTGAGTTAGGGCTCCTCCAAAACTCGAGAGTGGTGTAGCGCCTAAATGTAATCATGTTTGGGAAGAGTTGGCGGCAAGACAACGAATGAAAATAGATACTCGCGTAGGTTCGAGCTTCAGTACTGGAAAAGGCACCTATACCCACGATTTTGGGAACCGTGGCTAGTTTAGTTATCGGTATAGCTCTAATTTATAACCACATTTTGAAAATTATATACCCACGGTTTCAAAACCTTGGGAATAGGTGTATTCCACTATGTCATTAACTCGATACCCATGGTTTCAAAACTATGGGTATAGGTTTTAAAAAAAAATCATCTGCGGGTTTCGTTCCCTGGACCGCCTGTATACAATTATCATGCCTAACCACTACACCACATTGACTTATATGTATATAAATATATATTTACTTATATATTTTTAGATAAACTTTGGCTATAGGTAGAAAACCATGGCAATAGGTGTTCTCACGGAATTTTTTTTGTCCTATGGAAATTTTTTTCCCACCTTAAGGCGGGAAAACTATACCCATGTTTTGGAAAACCGTGGGTATAGGAATGACCTATACCCATGGTTTTTCAAAAATCGTGGTTATAGGTGACAATTTCAAACCTATGCCCATAGTTTTCCAAAATTGTGGGTATAGGTTCCCATCTAATCCCTATACCCACAGTTTTTGAAAAACCATGGGTATGGGGTCATTTTTTAGTAGTGTTTATTCTCCATATTTCCTTCTTTAGGGTTTTACTCTATAATTGGGATGGAGTTATGCAGCGGAAGATCCAAATAAAATCCACTTAAAACTAAAATCCTTTAGGGGAATGAATGTGCTTCCAAAAAATGTAATAGATGAGACAATAGATCAACAACTCAATAAAATGAGCAAGAGCAGCGTGGCACCCCCAGATAGAAGGAGAAGTACTAGCTTATTAGGTGGACATAGAATATGAGACCCCTAAGAAAGTAAGCGGACCAATATAAAACCAATTATAGACATACAAAACTAGGAAATAATTTGAGTAAAAATAAAATACATAAGGAATTTAAACAATTTTATATGAAAATAAAAACACACAAATTTCCACCATTTTCATATAAAATTAGAAATGTTCTTATACATAACTAATCACTAATTCTGAATAATTGAAATTATTACCATAGAAAAATAAAAGAGATGAAGCACAAGAAATGTCCCTTAATATCCATTTAAGATCATACCAATGTGGCTTGCCTGGATCTTCCATAAACCTGCTCAATGTACAGACAAAAAATGCTACATCCGATCTGGTATAAATCATAGCATACGTAATACTTCTTCCCAAAATGATTTGGGCAAGCTCGAGCATGAAAGTATGCTAAAAACCTACTCAAGAATGCTACAGTTCATATTCTCAGCTAGATCATTCTGCTAAGGAGTATGACTCACAGTTCAGTGCCTCATAATTCCCTCATTTTCACAAAACTTGAAGAATTTAGTAGATAGGTATTCAAGGCCATTGTCAGTCCTTAAATCCTTTAATTTCTTCCTAGATTGATTTTATATAGAGGATTTCCAAGTTTTAAACACCTTAAAGACATCAGATTTATTTCTTAAAATATAAACCCAGACTTTCCTTGAAATTTCATCTATAATGGTGACAAAGTAGGAGCCTCCACCATCAGAGGTAGTCCTAGAAGGTCCCCACAAACCAGAGTGAACATACTCAAGTGGAATACTAGCTTTAAAATTGGATTTATGAAAAATGAATCTTTTAGACTTACCGGGGAAACAATCCTTGCAAAAAGGTAATTTACTTGGTGTAACTTGAGTAAGCAGCCCTTGCTTGCTCAATTCCTCGAGTCCTTTAGCACTCACATGTCCTAACTTCCTATGAAAAAACACAATGTTGTCATTTTTTGTGGCATAGGTGTTTCCCAATTGCTTTACATGTGTTCTTCCATCCAAAACATATAACCCATTCAACGCGGAGCCTTTAAAAACCATATGTGCTCCCTTGGAGATTCAAAGACAATCGAAATCAGATTTAAAAGTGAAACCTCTCTAATCCAAGGTACCTAATGAGATCAGATTCCTATGTAAATCTAGAACCCATCTCACATTCAACAAGGTGACAAGAGAATGTTCAGAGATCTCTAGCATAACAGAACCTCTACCTATGACACAACATCTCTTGTTATTGCCTAAAACTACCGCTCCTTCAACTCCCTCGGTCAAACTAGAAAAAGAACTCCTATCTAGGCACATATGGAATGAGCATCCCGAGTTTAAGACTCACTCGAAATGAATCGTATTTTGGGACACACACAATACCCCCAACACTTTCATAGCCTTGGTCGGCAAAGATTGAATGATCGCTATATTCATTGGAAGGTTTACCAGGTTTTAAATCAGGGCGTTTGGGTCTAAGATGCCCAGGTTTCACACAATGGTAGCAAGTAACCTCCTTCGACTTGGACTTAGATCTATATTCCCTAGATTGGATATAGTTTTTTCCACCTTTCTTTCTTTTACCTTTCCTCTTCTCTTGAAACTCTGAATGACCCCTCACATTCAGACCCTCGGCTTCAAGTTTAACCTTAGCCTTCCCACACAACTCATGGGAAAGCAAGGCATACTTAAATTCCTCTAAGGTCAAGGAATCTCTATCATACATCATAACATCAATAAGATGTTCATATAAACTTTCTAAAGAAATTAAAAGTAGAATGGTTTGGTCCTTATCTTCAACACTAACATTTATGTTGGCTAACTCTGATAATATTTTATTAAACTCATCAAGGTGCATCTGAATGGCAATTCCATGATGCGTCTTGAAGGTATATAATTTATGCTTCTTATATAGACGGCCAATCAAGGATGTTGTCATATAATTTTTTTCAAGTTTAGACCAAATACCAGCTGTAAAAGTTTTATAAGCAACCTCTCATGAGACTTTATCACCTAAAGACAAGGTTAACGAGCTATGTGATTTTATCAAAACGTCGGGAGGGACATCTAAATAGGTCGCCATTGTATGACCATCAGCATACTAACTTACATGAGGTTTCTTAGGTCCACAAAGGGCATCTTACAGCCTCTGTTGGACTAACAGAGCTCACATCTTTAATCGCCACAAATTAAAGTCATTACTGCCATCAATTTTTTCTATTTCATACTTCGTAGAAGCCATTGTTTATTCAGGATCCTATGATACCACTTTGTTGGGGGCTACACTGAAAGGTAAGTCCCCGATAAATTTCCAAGGACCATAGAATATACAATTGAGTTCAATTCAGTATTTGAAGTAGAAAATAAAATGTGATAACACTGCAAACAGACCCAAATACAAAGTTGTTGTGGCGAATAGAGACGCGACGAAACAAAAAACTAAGAAACAAGAGCAAATGGGTAGAATAAGAAATGAAAATAGTAGAGGGACATCGGGATTTAACATGGTTCAGAACCGATTTGGTCCTTCTCCACAATAAGAAAAATCATCATATACTATCATTTTATTAAAGTTCAGAGTAAACAACTTACAAAGACAAAAACAGGCAGAACAAATTTAGAACAACAGCGGACTGAAAACATAAATCGAAGCAATTAGAGGATGCAAAAAGAAACATGCATGGTAGACATGTTACTGTTGTCCGATGGTTCGATCATGCTTCAAAAGTTGAGAATTTTGATCTGGATCTGCAAGCACCCCCACGCCAATGCCCTTTGGTGAAAACAAAATATGTATCTCTACCGGAGATGGACATCAAGATCGATTCTCCTTCAGTACAACAATGCAAAGTTGGAAGTTATCCAAGAACACCGTGCAAGCTCTCAAAATCGAGTTAGGGATCCTTTCAAAACTCAAGAGCAGTGCAGTGCTTGATGTGAATCACATCTGAGAAGAGCTAGCGGTGGGACAACGAACGACAATAGCAACCCGCGTAGGTTCGAGCTTCTTCTCTGTATTTCCTTCTCGAGGGTTTCACTCTGAAATTATGATGGAGCTGTGCAACAGAAGATCCGAATCAAATCCACTTCAAATGTGCTTCCAGAAAATGTAACAGATAAGACAACCGAGCAACAACTCAAACAAGTGAGCAAGAGCCATGTGACACCCCGAACAGAATGAGCAGTACTAGCGTATTGGGTGAACAACTAACATGAGCCCCATGATCAAGTAAGTGGCCCAACATAAAACCAATTGCAGGAAATAATTTGAGTAAAAATAAAATGCATACTAAATTTAAACAATTTTATATAGAAATAAAAACTCACATAAGCTAATTTCAAATTCCTTTTCCCCATCACTCCTCATTTCCCTTTCCATTGTACAAGATTTTGCCTACCAAACGATGCCTACCTCGATCAATTTTCTCTATCCATGGAATGTCGTATTCTTCACTTTCTACTTCATTGAGGTTGCACAACATGGCAAGGAGCAACTCAAAGCGCTCATTTTCTCTGTCACGACGCACCAAAGGAAGGGATCAATCTATGACTTCCGTCTTATTTCTCATGAGTCGGCGTGCCAACAGACTTCCACTAAGATAGGTAATTTTTCTTCCAACACTAGGGCAGCTACAGTGGCTTGAATCCTGTGTGAAAGGGACATTTACATTCGGGTTTGCTTTGAAATCCGGACTAAGTATGGGTTCTTCGTGCAATCCTTGATTTTAGTTTTATTTTGGGTATTTTGTTGAGGGGTCGAGTCCCCGAGCCTGTTTTCTTCTTGCGCGCGTTGTAATAAAAACCCCATTTTTTTAAGTCAACTGGTCTTTAGACTAAACTGGGGGGTTTCACGACAACATTAATTGGAGAATGGATTTGGTTAATTTATTAAATTTGTATTGTTGACATGAAATTATGGATTGGTCATGGTTGTTAGCCTTATAATAGTATGATTAATGTCTGTCCTTATCGATTATGGGTATTAATATGTTATAAATGTCCAGTCCTAAATAAAACCATAAAAAACATTCAAGTCCTTGACCCTCCATGACCCGGCAATGTTGTACCATGGAAGTAAACTGCCTTGGGAGTCGAAAGAGTATATAAGCGTTCCACACCATATGATTGTCGAATTCTCCCAACAGGGTCTTTCATTACATTTTGTAATAAAGGATCATTCTAAGGAGTCAAATGAGTTTGGGGGGATGATGTGGAGTGTTAGTAGCTTCACAATGACATCCATGAGATATGATATTATCAGCCATAAATGATTTAGTTTCCATTGTGGAATCAAATTTTTGTAGAGAGGGGTTTCCATATGACCATTCCTTTGCTTGGAGGAAAAGTCATGCTTACAAACAAGGACATTGCTAATTGTGTTGTACTAGCGGAGTTCGTTGGAACTCACTTGAGGTTGCCAGACTTCTTGAAGTGGAAAACTTGCTTCATGACAAACTACATATGGGAGCTAAAGAGGAAATAGATACCAACTGTATTTGTGTTTGAATTGTGTAAACATGTTGATCGATGATTGTTCAACAATGTCATTTGTACAAAATACATTTAAACATTCAATGACTAATCTACACACAAAGTGTCGTAAGGTGAGGAGGTCTCTTTCTATTCTATATAAAATATAATTGAGTGTTGACCATTTTGTATACGAAATACGATAGAGTTCTTCCTTATATATCCATATCTATCAATCTATCTATCTATATATAAAATACAATAAAGGAAGAGTTGATCTATATACTAAATATAGTAGAGTCAATATCATTAGACTTAATTAAGTAATTTGTATACAAAATGTAATAGATTTTAATTAAACAGTCTTAAAACCAATCTATAGACAAAGTGCAAAAAGAAATGGAGACAAGAAAGGAGAGAAAAATAAAAAACCCGAGACCAACGATGCTTGTTACCACCTTCTGACAAAATTTGTGTTTTGCAGTACCCAAAGAAACGGACAATTATCTTTGAGGATAGAATGAATTATCTTATCAAATACTTAAAATCCAAAGATGCTTTGACACACAACTGATGTAGATGAATGGACAAATTTTACACTTTAAAAAGTAAGAGAGAAAGCGAGAGTGGTACTTGATAGAAAAAATTATCTCAAATGAGGAGGTCCCTCCTATTTATAGGGAAAAGAAGGGGGATTTTTGAATTAATAAAATATAAAATTTATTTTAATAAAACGCCCATCGACATGAACTCGGGGGACAATGGCTGATAAACCGCCGAGCACCGCACTCAATACCGACACCGATCTCTCTCTCTTTTTTCCATTTATTTCCCTACAGCGATTGCTTGTTTTATTGGAATTATTATTTGACGATGATCACACACAAGTCAATATTTACGATCATGCTTTTTTTTCAATCAGATGAAGTGTTTTTTTCATTAACATCCTTTCATAAATTATTTCACGATTCTATCAGAAAATGTTATGTAGACGAACTCAAGGTGTCTTACACCTTCACAAGGCTACAGGAATAGGTATTCTCAGGAATTGGCATATCTTTTTCTCAACCAGAAATACTTTCACCCATCCACCAACGAAGCCTGAAGAATCCAAGCGCAAGCCTGTAATAGCACTTTCAGATGATTTAAAGCGTATAGCTAGGGCACGGAGGAAAGCAAAGCAGGATGTGCGTGAGATTTCACTACAGCCTCCTGAGAATGGTTTTTTGGTCAAGAAATTAGTGCCAGTGGCTCATGATGTATATTCTCTTAGAGACAAACTACTTGCTTGTGCATCAAGAGTTGTCAAGGAAATCTCTATATACACATGCAGGTGAACTTCAATGTTGCCAATTTTATTTATGCATTGTAGGAAAGTTTGAACCTTTTTTGGTGATGCGTGGATGTGGGTTTTAATGGGTAACAAACACCATGCAACTAACGATATGTTGTTTTATTTCAAAATTAGGCATGATGGTGATGAAAATTTACCTCGAGCATGCTATTTTTTGTCAAGCTTGTTAGAATGATTGCTTTTGTAGTCCATAGAGTGATTATAAATTAGGTCAGCAAAAAATCTCACACTTTGGTATATTATTGATGTGTGAATTTTAGGAAGTAAAATGAAATTATATTGTCTTGTACAAGAGTTGATGACAATACTTATTTGGTAGAGGTTAAGTTGAGTCAAGTCCCACATCGGACTTGACGCATCATGTAATCACTATTATTCATTATAAAATAAACTCCAAGGCCCCTTTTAAGAGGCATCTTGGGTATTGGGTTCACCTATCTATCATTTTACATGGTATCAGAGCGGGTTATCTAACCCTAGCCCTCTAGTCTATCCTCTCTCCCCCGTCTACGTTTTTTTTTCTTAGGGATTTTCCCTTGTGGGGGGGCGGCGGCTCGCAGCCTCATTTGAGTCGGTTGCCCCCTCATTTTAGTCAGCGCATCTACTTTGTGCGTCTCCTCTCTCGGTGCGGCCCCTCCGTCGAAGCCGCCCCTGCGCGACTCCCCCTCCCGCCTGCTTCCCCGCGCGACAGATCCAGCACAACCACGCCCCTCCTGTCCTGACGCACCCTTTCTCCCTCGCGACGGATCTGAGGACTCTCTATTATTGATTATAAATAAACTCCAAGACCTCTCTTAAGAGGTATCTTGGGTATTCGGTCCACTTCTACATGGTATCAAAGGAGGTCTAATCCTAACACTTCCTCCCGTCATTTTTTGTTCACGTCGAAGGACACCTACGTTTTCCCCTTTGGGGGGCGGCGGCCCCAGGCCTTTGGCCACCGTCACTGCAGCGCCGCCCCCTGCCTCCTCCGTTGCGCCCCGTCACCGGCCCCGCCTGCGCTACTCCTCCACGACTCCCTCTCAGCCGCTCGTCCTGCTGATCCCGTCTGATTTGCCGTCGGGCGACCCGCCGTGCCCCTCATCCTCGCCGCGTCCATCATCCTTGCCCACTCTTGTTCCCTGCAGATCCGTTGAGGGACTGCACTCGTTGAGGACGGGAGGAGGGGATGAGATGAAGGTGTCGTACTGTTCGACTCCCTGCTCGCCGTCCTCCCGCGCCTTTAGCAAAACCTGGCGAGCCAACCATGCCACCCCTCTTTTCCAGTCGTGATCCCTCATTGCGCGACCCCTACCCACGCGACACCTCCTTGCGCCACCCCTCTTCTGCCCGTTGCGACCCCTACATGCGATGACCCTTACACAGCGTTGAAGGAACCCCCCAGAATCGCCCAACCCCACCCTCCGCCCAGAGCTCCTGCGGAGCAACAACAACCCCCTTCCTGATCGGATTTTCCAAATCTGCTCATCGCATGCGCACAACGTCCTGCAAAATGAATTCTTTGCCTCTATTAGGTTCTCCGCTGCTCCCTGCTATTTTTCAGACCTTTGCTATCAACCATTTTAGGGTCCGCAAATTAGGACGCCGTTTCACCTCGACAATCTGCGTCCATAAAGTTGGACGCCTTATCACCCGACCTTTTGGATCTGCTAGTCGGACGCCGTATCACTTGGCCTTTTGGGTCCGATAGTCGGGCGTCGTTTCACTCGGCCATTTTGAGACCGTTTGTCGGTCGCCATTTCATACGGTATCTTGAAGCAAGGGTCGTCCTTAGCAAGGGAGCATGAGAGTTCTACGGTGATCATCTTTCCTTTAGCAGCTATGGGCGGGAGCGCAACAGGTGGAGCAAAATCAATAGGCACTGCATGACGGACGTTGTTCCATGGTTAACGCATCTTTTTTAACGGCATCATCCATCATTTTCATCTCGAGGGGGAGCTGCGATTGCAGATGATTTCTTTTTTGTTTCGTCTTATTTTGTAATCAAGTTGGGTATGTCCATCTTGAGGGGGAGTGTTTGCAGTGTTTGTTGATTGTTTTGTTTTCTTTGCTTTGGTTTATTTAATTATGTGTCCAAGCTAGGTACACCTAGCTTGAGGGGGAGTGCTAGAGGTTAAGTTGAGTCAAGTCCGAATCATGTGATCTCTATTATTCATTATAAAACAAACTCCAAAGGCCTCTCTTAAGAGGCATCTTGGATATTGGGTTCACCTCTATTATTTTACACCATTCAATGATAAATTTATGGTTTACATGAGTCATAAAGTCTTAAGAAAAAAGTTCTCAATTCATGATGTCAAAAGTGGATGTAATTCATGCAAATGATTCATTTTGTTAACACATAAACATCAAGAAAATGCAACAAAATGCCTGACATGTTGAGTGGAAAGACTAATGCCATGCTAGCTCAAAATAATGCTAAGAAATGAATGGTGATGGGATAGCTATTGAGGTTGAGTGTGACATATAAGGTGCATTGTGATAGGTCCCTCACGCCAACAGACGAACAAGCTACTTTGTATTAATATAGTGACGCTGTGAGGAATCCGGAATTACATGAGTGAAGGTCCCGGGCGCAGCGGAAGCTTGTAGGTGGATGTGCCCACTTGATTTTTTGTCACTAGCAATGATCAATCCGGGATCAATACGACGATAAACGCCAGACTCCACGGATCGAATCACAGAAATAGACAAAGAAGAAGAATAGTCCCAGAACCACAAAGGAGGATCATCACAGGTTGATTATAATTAATTTAATTAATTGACAAGAAGTACCTTTTATGGCGTTCTTTCTTCGTTGATATTTCTGATCACGTTTCAATGTATCTGTCGTTGCGTCGTAGAAGCCAAGTGTAGACTTCCTCTAGCGGTGATCCACACGTGCACCACGTATCTCTGGACGTCGGCAAAGGAATCTTCGGGTGCTAGTGTGGAGAAAGCTTTGATTGCGTTGTCCGCCTTAGACCGCCTTGATCCGATGGAGGAGGATCTCTCTCGGTCTTGAGAGCGTTCTTGAAGGAAGGAGTTCTTTCGGCCTTGAGAGAATTCTTCAGAATTGTTGTGCACAACGATTAGGAAAAAGTGTTGGGGTTGTTAGGATATTTATAATCAGGTTTGAGGTTATAGAGTTATGACAATAAATAAACGCGTTGCACGTTTTATTTATTTCATTAACTCCTATTGAAAACCCCCATGTCGAATCATTAATTCCTTGACATGCGCACACGCTGATTATAATAAATATCATTTAATAAAACAATATCATTTCCTCAAAAATCCCGACTGGAAAAACTACATGGCGTGTAATCATTAATACACGACGTGTACTCGTTTTTCATTTCCTTTCCAAAATGAAAACCACACGGCGTGTACATTCAATGTACACGGCGTGTATATCTTGTTTTCATTTTATTTTTTCTCCAACATTAAAACGATTTAGGCTTCCTTGAATAATTATTAAACCACATACGAGAATAATTTTTATTCTACTTGAGATACTTGAATACACTTAGTGTGTGACCCTCTAGGCCTTTTTCTTGTTGACATTAGGCGGACTTGCCTAAAGTCCAAGATTACTGTCTAGCAACAGGTCAAGGCACCCAAGAGAAAGAAGTTGGCGCCGCATTGACGTGTCACCTCATACGAACGCTTATTGTGTAATTTAATCCCTTTGTCTCAATATCTCATAAAGCAGGTTTCATGGCAGTGTCATAAACCTATATGCTTGATCTGTCATTCTTTGATTTTCAGAAATAAACTCGTCGTGACACCATGACCATGGAATTTGGGCGACAGTTCTATTTCAATCAAAGGGCCCGAGATATCTACCTCCATAAATATGGAAGGGACAAATCCTTCCTCGACTTATCCATTAACAACATGTCATTCGTGACGCACCCAACGTACCCTACTTCCCGCCAACTGTCTTCGTGACGGTTTTCGTCAGCAAATCTAAGTGCGCGAGTCATGACATGAGTTAATGATAATCTTCCATTCTAAGGACCATTACACACGCTCGTAGATAGCAATGTCCGATGACACCAAGACATGCAGAATTACTACTGGCGAGTCTGTTCTCGTAATCTCCCATCTTAGAGATTACCAAGTGCGAACTCCATGAGAGAGAGTCTCGTCTTCTTACGAGTACTCGCACATGACGGTCTGTATACTATGTGTCCTATCATAGTATGTCATCCAACTGTAGAACTTTATTTAAGAATATTGTTATAGCATTTCAAGGTTCTCATCATAGCGGAGATCTGCCATGACCTTATTAATGCAACAAATATTTTCCAGGACATTATTATATTATATTAATGCAGAACAATGAACAATATATAATACGTGTACATTCATGTAATCAAAGTAGAAACAGTTGGTTCTCAGGACACCAATTCTAACAAACTCCCACTTGGACTAGAGCCCTGCCTACGACTTTTAGTCCGCTAGACCTCACATGATGATCATGTTTCTGATGAGTCAAAGCTTTAGTCAAGGGGTCCGCCACATTGTCTTCCGTGGAAATACTGCTCACTGCAACTTCACCTCTCTGAGAAAAATCTCTCAAGTGATGATACTTTCGAAGTATGTTCTTTGTCCGCTGATGTGACCTTGGCTCTTTTGCAAGTGCCGCCGCTGCAGTATTATCACAATAGAGTGTGATAGGATCTTTACTGCTAGGTACTACATCCAGCTCTTGAACGAAGCTTCGCATCCATACTGCTTCTTTAGCTGCCTCAGAAGCTACGATATACTCGGACTCTGCTATAGAATCTGCGACCACACCTTGTTTTGAGCTCTTTCAGCTCACTGCACCTCCATTCAAACTGAAGATGTATCCAGTCTGCGACTTCATGTCATCTTGATCAATCTGGAAACTAGTATCTA
Organism: Viscum album; assembly: GCA_963277665.1. Taxonomy (NCBI): domain Eukaryota; kingdom Viridiplantae; phylum Streptophyta; class Magnoliopsida; order Santalales; family Viscaceae; genus Viscum; species Viscum album. Next base: position 1,490,565,537 of record OY728129.1, read on the forward strand.
CATGTCCTCTGATGACTAGTTCCTCATTTCCTCCATAAACCAGGAACATATCCTTAGTACGCCTCAGATACTTAAGGATAGTCTTGACTGCCATCCAATGACGATCTCCTAGATCAGCTTGATATCTGCTTACCACACTTAATGCATAAACAACATCTAGCCTTGTACATAGCATAATATACATGACTGACCCAATCGCGGATGCGTAAGAGATCCTTGCCATTTTCTTTCTTTCCTCATGTGTCTGAGGACACATTTTCTTGGAAAGATGAATGCTATGTGACACTGACAACAATCCCCTCTTGGACTGTTCCATACTGAATCTCTTCAGTATCTTGTCAATGTATGTACTTTGACTCAGGCTCAGCATTCTCTTGAATCTATCACGATGGATCTTGATCCCAAGAATATATTCTGTCTCGCCCAAGTCTTTTATAGAGAAACATTTATCCAACCATGCCTTAACTGACTGTAAGATAGGTACTTCGTTTCTAATTAGTAATATGTCATCAACATATACTATTAGGAAAACGACTGCACTTCCTATAAACCTTTTGTAGACACAAGGCTCACATTCGTTCTTAACAAAGCCAAATTCCGTTACGGGTTCATCAAAACGAATGTTCGATGACCTTGATGCTTGTTTTAATCCATAAATGGATTTCTGCAACTTGCATACCTTGTTGGCATTCTTTGGAGTCACAAACCCTTCAGGTTGTGTCATGTAGACATCTTCCTGGAGGTTCCCGTTAAAGAATTCTGTTTTGACATCCATTTGCCAAATTTCATAGTCATGGTAAGCGACAATGATCAATAGGATTCTGATGGATTTCAGCATCGCAACCGGTGAAAAGGTTTCATCATAGTCAATTCCTTGACGCTGTCTAAAACCTTTTGCAACCAGTCGTGCCTTATAGGTGCTGACTTGTCCCTCCATGTCCAGTCTCTTCTCGAATACCCATTTATTACTAACAGGCTTTACATCAACTGGAGGATCTACCAAAATCCAGACTTGGTTTTGGTTCATGGAATCAATTTCAGGATTCATGGCTTCTTGCCACTTGGCAACGTCTGTGCCTTCAACTGCTTCCTTGTAGGTAAGAGGATCATCATTGTTAACCAATAATGAGTCACCATCCTCGGTGACAAGAAAACCATATCGTTCTGGTTCTCTCACCTCTCTCGTGCTTCTACGCAGTTCTTGTGTCTCTGGAACAGATTGTTCTTCCACGGGGCTTTGTGGAATCTGTTCTTATACCAACTCCTGTGTATCTTAAGCCTCGACTTCATCGAAGTCTATCTCGCTCTCACTATCTCTTTTGGAGATGTGCTCCCTCTCAAGGAATATGACGTGTCTTGCCACTGTAACCTTTTTATCTGAGGGGTTGTATAGGTAATATCCCATTGTTTCCTTGGGATATCCTATAAAGGTACACTTTGTGCCTCGGGGTGCAAGTTTGTTACCTGAAGAGGCCTTAACAAATGCTTCGCTACCCCACACATGTAAATTTGATAACATGGCTTTACGTCCACTCCATAACTCTTATGGAATACCATTTATCGATTTAGTTGGTACTTGGTTTAGTATGTTTGCTGCTGTTTGTAATGCATATCCCCAAGAGGATAATGGAAGACTCGCATGACTTATTATTGATCTCACCATGTCCAACAGGGTGCGGTTCCTCCTTTCACTTACACCATTCCACTGAGGCGTGTAAGGAGGAGTGAGTTGAGATAGAATCCCAAACTCCCGTAAGAAATCAATGAAGTCCTGATTAAGATATTCTCCTTCTCTGTCTGATCGGAGTTTCTTAATCTTCTTACCAAGCTGGTTCTCAACTTCATTCTTGTATTCATTGAATCGATCAAAAGAATCTGACTTATACCTCATTAAGTAAATATATCCATATCTACTAAAATCATTAGTAAAAGTTATGAAGTACAAGAACCGACCCCTTGCTTCAACTGGAAATGGTCCACACACATCTGTGTGAACTAATTCTAGAAGCTCTTTATCCCTTTCACATTTCCCACTAAATGGGGCTTTGGTCTTTTTGTCTTGTAGACACGCATGACATACACCAAGTGGTTTTAGTTCGAAGGAATCTAAATACCCATCTTGATGTAATTTTGTCAAACGTTTCTCATTGACATGACCTAGCCAGTGATGCCAAAGATGGGTGTGGTATGAGTCATGTGAATTAACTTTGTCATCGATTGCCATTACTTGGTTTGTGTAGTCTAACACATAAAGACCATTATATAAATGCGCCCTACCAAAACAAATGCTATCTTTATAAAAGTAGCAACATTCATTTCCAAACTTGAAGATGAATCCATCAGTATCTAATCTGGATACTGAAATAATGTTTTTGGTTACAGAGGGTACATAATAACATCCTTTTAATACCAAGACCATCCCAGTAGGCAATGTGAGGGGGTAATCTCCGACAGCTACAGCAGTGAGTCTGGCTCCGTTGGCTGCTCGCAGATCCAGCTCACCTCGGTCAATTTTTCTGAATCTACTTGGTTCCTGTATTTGGATACAGATGTGAGCACCACAAGCGGTATCTAATACCCAATTGGTAGAAATAGATAGATTGCATTCGATAACAAACGCACCTGAAGCTTCCCCTTGCTTCCTTGGCTGGGTGCAGTTTTTCTTCCAGTGGCTCTTCTTGCCACATGCGAAACAAACAACCTCCTGTTCTCTTGCCTCCCATTTGATCTTCCTTTTCTTGGAAGGCCTTGAAGAAGCTTTGGGCTTAAAGCTCTTCGCTTTCCCTTTCCTTTTATTCACCATAAGGACAAAAGGCTTTTCACGCTTCATATCAGTGTCCACTTGGCGAATGAGGATAAGAAGATCAGATAAAGACTTCTAAATGTTGTTCATGTTGAAATTTACAACAAAGTTAGAGAAACTCTGGGGGAGTGGTGCAAGAATGAGATCGGTACCCAGTTTTTCGGGGAGTTTAAACCCTAGAACCTCCAAGCGCTCAATGTAGCCAATGAAATAGAGCCTTGGAGATGTCAAACTTTTCATGTCTTGCTCTTTCCTGGTATAGACCATGGAGGTGCTCGAGCATGCTATAGGCATCCATGTCTTCATGAGACATCATGAGCTCACTAGACATTGATGACATCATCAAACATTGAACGTCGAGTGCATCGTTCAAATGTTGATCATAGACCAGGAAATCTTCATCACTCGCCCCTTGGGCAGGTGAATCAGGAAGTGAGGACTCCAACACGTAAAACTTTCGTTCATGGCGTAGGATAACCTGAAGGCGCCTAAACCATTCCTTAAAGTTACTGCCGGTAATGATAGTCTTTATCCAGAATTGATCGCAGAGAAAATGTGGTTGACGAGTTTGTCATATTGATTCTACAAATTAAAAGAGTAGATTTATCAGTACCTTTTGATTACATTTTATGAAAAATAATAAATGAATTTATTAATTCTCCCACTATTTTATCATGTCCCAACGACTCCCACCATTGAACATGGAATGCCTAGTTGCTATGACATTTTAGTGGCAAGGATCCATATTTCCCTTCGTATAAAGGGTTGGTCAAGCTATTTATAGGTATTTAGGTAGGCAGGTCTTTGCCAACTGTGAGCTTACAGTTCCTTGATCTGTTGAGTGGACTCTCCAATCCTGAAATCCTGACTTGGATTTGCTCAACACTTGCCTCCATTTTACAACAAGTCTAGCAAGGGCTACTGCTCTTGATGTAAAATGTTTAAGTCAACCCGAAACTTTCATAAGAGCTTCTTTTATAAAAGTAAGTATCCCAACAAGGGTTGGTCAAACACATAGTTTTATTGAGTCTTGCCCTTAATCAAGTAACGGAAGACTTGGTCTGACTTAATATGGTATTTGAGGGATTTTAAATCCTTTATGCGTAGTTTCGCATTATCACATGCTTGTTAATATTAAGTGATGTTTGCTTAAGTGAATAACCATGTTCTGATAATGTTTACGCATAGTCCGGTTTTTATTTTATTCCATCTTTGCATGCTTGTTTATTTCATGAACTATGTGATCGCGACAACACATACATAATAAATAAACCATACGATCAGGCAGAAATAAGATAAGATGGCATGATCATGAGCTTCTATTGGTTAGCTTATCTAGCGGTTTTGATAAGCTAACCCTGACCTAGGGAAAAACACCTTGAACCCTATGGTTTGTGTTTTGCAGCTCCCACCTGCCCACCTTTGTATCTTCTTGGGTTGGTTTCGCCTCAACTTCGGATTTTGAATCGTCTCCTCTGGCTTAGGAGATCCTCCATTACATGGGGTTTACATTAAAGAAACCATGGGCACGCCGCCCCTACATTTTATTGGAAGAAGGCTCGCAGGCCAACGAATTTAAATTAAATAAATTTAAATGAAACCATACACACACAAAGGGTCTTTGGTCTAGCTCATGATCATCCATAGCATGCAATGACATCTACGCATATTTAGTATTCAAATTCTTTTAATCGTTCTTTTATTCAAGATAAGTCGTGCTTGAATTCAATTAATTATGATCTTATAATTAATCAATTCTTTATCTTAAATTCCTTTCTGAATTTCCTTGAGATTCTTCTCATCCATATTCCTTGTACGGGTCTTTGTACTTTGGAGGAAACTTGGTGAAATTCCATTTTTGGAAAGTACACGGCGTGTAGGCTATATTACATGGCGTGTATTTGTTTTCACCCTTTATCCAAAGTACACGTCGGGGGCTTTGGCGTGTTTTTTGTACTTTGAAAATTTTGGAGTACACGGCGTGTAGATTAATCTAACACGGCATGTACTTCCTTGTTACGCGGTTACCGGCCTGACAATCCTGTGTACGCGGTTACACGGCTTCTCCTTGTACACAGTTTCACCTAGGCCGAATCAGACTACACGACGTGTTGATTCAACATACACGCCGTGTATTCCGGTTTCCACGCGCTGTTCAGTTCTGATCAACACGGTGTATTAAAAAAAAACTTAGGTATGCTCAATTCACACGGCGTGGTTTGGCGGACCAGTACCGGTTCGTTAAACCTAAGTACACGGCGTGTAGATTTCACTACACGCCGTGTATTCCCGTGTTGTACACACAGAACGAGCGGCTCCTCCGGATGAGTTTCTCGTTTTTTATTTTAATCAAAATTAAAATTAAAAGGTTGTTTCTGTGATGTGAATTGAGAAACGAAGGAGGAAGAATAGATCTCGTTCATTCAGTTTTATAGAACGATTTATCTTGAATTGAATCAAATATACATGCGTAAATTATCAACGAAAATTAAATAACTATAATCAACGTTGTGACCCCTCTGATACCACTTGAAGGTCCCGGGCGCAGCGGAAGCTCGTGGGTGGATGTGCCCACTTGACTTTTTATCATTAGCAATGATCAATCCGGGATCAATACAACGATAGACGCCAGACTCCACGGATCGAATCACAGAAATAGACAAAGAAGAATAATAATCTCGGAACCACAAAGGAGGATCATCACAGGTTGATTATAATTAATTTAATTAATTGACAAGAAGTACCTTTTATGGCGTTCTTTCTTCGTTGATATTTCTGATCACGTTCCGATAAGATCTGTCGTTGCGTCGCAGAAGTCAAGTGTAGACTTTCTCTAGCGGTGATCCACACGCGCACCACGTATCTCTGGACGTCGCCAAAGGAATTTTCGGGTGCTAGCGTGGAGAAGCTTTTGCTTGCGTTGTTCGCCTTAGATCGCCTTGATCCGATGGAGGAGGATCTCTCTCGGTCTTGAGAGCGTTCTTGGAGGAAGAAGTTCTTTCGGCCTTGAGAGAATTCTCCAGAATTGTTGTGCACAACGATTAGGGAAAAGTGTTGGGGTTGTTAGGATATTTATAATCGGGTTTGAGGTTATAGAGTTATGACAATAAATAAAAGCGTTATGCGTTTTATTTATTTCATCAACTCTTATTGAAAACCCCCATGTCGAATCATTAATTCCTTGACATGCGCCTACGCTGATTATAATAAATATCATTTAATAAAACGATATCATTTCCTCAAAAATCCCGACTGGAAAAATTACACGGCGTGTAATCATTAATACACGACGTGTACTCGTTTTTCATTTTCTTTCCAAAATGAAAACTACACGGCGTGTACATTCAATGTACACGGTGTGTATATCTTGTTTTCATTTTATTCTTCCTCCAACATTAAAACGATTTAGGCTTTCTCGAATAATTATTAAACCACATACGAGAATAATCTTTATTCTACTTGAGATACTTGGATACACTTAGTGTGTGACCCTTTAGGCCTCTTTCTCGTTGGCATTAGGCGGGCTTGCCTAAAGTCCAAGATTACTGTCTAGCAACGGGTCAAGGCACCCAAGAGAAAGAAGTTGACGCTGCATTAACGTGTCACCTCATACGAACGCTTACCGTGTAATTTAATCCCTTTGTCTCAATATCTCATCAAACAGGTTTCATGGCAGTGTCATAAACCTATATACTTGATCCGTCATTCTTTGACTTTCAGAAATAAACTCATCGTCCATGACCATGAAATTTGGGTGACAGTTCTATTTCAATCAAAGGGTCCGAGATATCTATTTCCATAAATATGGAAGGGACAAATCCTTCCTCGACTTATCCATTAACAACATGTCATTCAACGCATCCTACTTCCCGCCAACTGTATTCGTGACGGTTTTCGTCAGCAAATCTAAGTGCGCGAGTCATGACATGAGTTAAATGATAATCTTCCAGTCTAAGGACCATTACACACGCTCGTAGATAGCAATGTCCGATGACACCAAGACATGCGAAATTACTATTGGCGGGCCTGTTTTCATAATCTCCCATCTTGGAGATTACCAAGTGCGAACTCCATGAGAGAGTCTCGTCTTCTTACGAGTACTCGCACATGACGGTCTGTATACTATGTGTCCTATTATAGTATGTCATCCAACCGTAGAACTTTATTTAAAAATATTGTTATAGCATTTCAAGGTTCTCATCATAGCGGAGATCTACCATGACTTTATTAATGCAACAAATATTCCAGGACATTATTATATTATACTCATGCAGAACAATGAACAATATATAATAAGTGTACATTCTTGTAATCAAAGTATAAACAGTTGGTTCTCAGGACACAAACTCTAACAAGGAGGAGGAAACAGAGGAAGAAATAGAGGGAAAAAAAAGAATGAAAGATGAAAGAAATACACGAGAGGTATTCCGCTCTCCCACCCAAGCCCCAGGCCGAACTGACTAACAAATTCATTCCCGCCCCCACTCTCTCCAGCCCCCACCTCTTATGACAGCCTGACCTCCCTTGTTCCTCATGCTGGCCCCCCTAACAAACTTCCGTGGGAACCTGCCACAAAAGCAAGTCAGTTGAGCCAGCTGTGGTTTTCTCCGACAGTGATCTTTATGCCCCTCCTGGAGTGTGCTTCCCAGACTCCCACGGTCTCTATCACTCGCCCCTCTTTATGAATCAATCTTGTCCTCAAGACTGAGGAAAAGAAACTGATTATAGTTGATAAATACCTCTTCCCATGTAGCTTCTTCCTCTGGACGCCCCTTCCATTTGGTCAGCCTTGGAGTCATCGCTGCCTTATTTCGTCGAAACAACTGCCATACCTTCAGAATGTTTCCCCCCCGAGGCAAGGCAGCGGTCGACTGCAGGCTGGCAGGAGGTTGGCTAAATACACTCCAAAGTGGAGGTGTCGTAGCCCTTCTACAACTTCCAATGAGCGAAGAACATGGTTGCATGCTTGACTAGCGAGAGTGGAAACGATCTTGTTTTCATTGATGACATCTATGGCCTCCTCCAAGCTGCCATCCCGCATGCAACTGGCCTTAAGATCTCTTCCTTGTAACACTCCATGTCTCCCCTGACCCCACTTAGGATTGTGGGACCAATGAGCTTTCCATTTTCATATCCTGGAACCATGATGTTTCTTCAATCAAGAAAAAACTTTAGCGCTGCTTTCAACGCCACTTTTGAAACAGTTTCATATTCTCTCCTTTGCCTGCCTGCTAGTCACTGGACCCAGGTCCGCGTTTGGTTCTGTACCAACATTTACGTCGAGTACTTTAGCAAGTTGTGCTAGTTAACCAAGATTTTTATTCTCTATCAAATACAACTGTGCTAAGTGCCATGCATTTCTGTCCTGCAGCGCCAAAACCAGCAGTAACTAGAGCATTCAGAGTAGCATCTTTGTTTGCATCAGGCATGACAATTGCATGTTTTTTGGCTCCCATGTTGGACTGAACACACTTCCCTTTAGCAGATGCTCTTCCATTTATGTGCATGCCAACAACATTTGAACCAACAAATGATATTACTCTGATATCACCATCATCGCAGATGGCATTAACTATATCTTCAGTGCCATGAACTATATTTAAGGCACCCTTCGGCAAGCCAACTTCCAAGGCTAGTTCTGCAAGTAATGTAGCAGCCCCTTTGTTCGGTCCATTAGAAAGCGCTTCCGCCCTCTTAAAAGACCACCTTGTCCTCAAGGTGAAAAACTGGTCGGCATAGACAGACCGACCCCATCTTCTGTCTTTAGTGATTGAACGTATTCACTGAATCTTCCTGAGACAGGGCTGAGTGAAGCTGAAGACTCCGAACATCTTCTCACTATCAGTGCACAATGCGACCTAAAGACTCCGTGAAGGACATGCCTATGGTGGTGGCTTTGGCGGTGTCTTGGGGAACAATGCATCTTGATCTAAGTTTTTTTTTTTTAAACTTCATCCACCCGTTTTCTTAGAACAAACAACTGCTGCTGTGCACTGGCCGGGCCACGATGGTTTGGTTCAAACAACGGAGATTTCAGCCTCCGAGCAAGAACTTCAAACAACACCACTTCCCCCAAACTCCTCACAAAAATGGATTGAGAAGTATATTGAGAACTTTTAACATTGCTGAAAATTCCTCCGAACTTGTTTATGTAATTCTCTTGAGCTGTTTTTTCGGTTCACTATCGGTTGCAGCTTCATATTGGCAAAGTAATTCCGTCTTCAATTCTTTCTTTAATTCTGTCTGCAATTCTGTCTTTGATTCCCACCTGAGAATCTCTTCGCAACCCATGGAAGCAATATCCCCCGCACTGCTGCTCAGGTTGTTGCTGGGGTGGCGATGCCAGATATCTGAACTGCTCAGAGTACTCCTGGATGGTTCCCTTCCACTGTAGGGCTGCAGCCTCCGCGTTCGGATTCTGAACCTCTAATACACCAGATGAAGCATTAAAATGGTAGGGGCAGCTAAATTCTTTGTTGATGCTAGTGACATAGAAGGGGCATCTGTGTTTCCTAGCTCACTGAATCGCTCCATTTACTGCTCTTTGAACATTGGCCATTTCAATTCCGAATGGAACTCCCTCATAACAGTAAATTAGTATATTGCGTCTCCCTCCATACTTTCCTGAGCAAGAGAGACCTTTGTTTCCTCAGGTGTCTCATGGATGTGGAAATAAAGTTCAGCACACACAATCCAGCTGCGCGGATCACTCCCATAAAATGCGGGCAGCTCCACCCATTGTGTAATTGATGACTGGCCACGTGCGGTGCCAACCGGTTTTATGGTCACATCCGCGCCACACCCCTATGTCTCCATAGCCCCAGTCGCTGCGGATGGTGCCTCAGGCAGTGCGGCTGTCAAAGGTGGGGTCACCTCTTGCTGCAGCATCTTCTCCAGGCGACGCACCGGGAGCATGAGGTTTTTCTGGAATTCTGATTGTTCTTGTTAATTCCCAATCCCACTTCTGCTATTGTTCCCGATCCCAGTCCTGCTGCATTCCCTTCTCCAGGTGATGCATCACTCCAGGGAAGTACTCTCAGAATTCCGCCTGATCTTTTCGCTCTTGTTCCCACCGTTGTGTGATGTTTTTCGCTGTTGAAGCTAGTCTGGACAGCGTCGTCTCCATCGTCATGTTGCTCCTCCTTCGGTTGACAAGCATCCGGTAGGTTGGACCAATTGATAGGTCTCTCACACCAACAGTCCTCCACAAACATGCTACTTTATTAATATAGTGAAGCTGTGAGGAACCTAGAATTACACGAGGAAACAGAGGAAGGAATCGAGGAAGAAGAGGAAGTATGGAAGATGTAAGAAATACATGAGGCATTCTGCTCCCCCGCCCAAGTCCCTGACTGAATTGACTGACAAATTGTTGGAACCGGGGTTTTTCACAGCTGGAAACGGATTGTTTTTTTTTGTGTTTGTTGTTAATCCACACTGGTTTGATCAAGGAGTTTGTAAGCTAAGTGATCTTACAGTGTAGGTGGCTTCAGTGTTGAAGGTGACGTCATTTCTCAGTGTTTGTCAAATTTTTAGAGTTCAAAATTCGGAGGAAGGGACAAGCTTCGTGAAATATGGATTTCCTGGACTGACTCTTTAAAACATGGAAAAACACGGATTTCACGAAGTTGTGGAGCTTCGTGAAGATGCGGGGTTTCGTGAAGAGATCTGGTTTCGCGAAGGTTTGAAGGTTCACGAATGAGGTTTCGTGAAGAATGGCCGAGGCGTGATGAAAAGACGGTAAGTTACGCGACTATGAGAAGCTTCGCGAACGGAAAATTTTCACTGAAGCTCCGTGAAGAAAAGGAGCTTTGCGAACATGAAAGAAGAGGTTCGCAAAACGGCCGTGGTGAGCTTGAAAGCTTCGCGAAGGAGGTGATGTCTATAAATAGGCGACCGCTCATCATATGAGATATTGAGAGAGTTTGGAAGAAGGGCGAATCACTCTGATTTCACGAAGGTCTTACGAGAAGGTAATTCTTTCGTGAATCAGGAACTCTTCATGAACACAAGCTTTGCGAAAAGAATGGTTAAGAACTAATTGATGCTTAGGCATTCCAGAAAAGTGAGTTTTGCGAAGGCTGAAAGTTTTGCGATAGTTTGGAGTTCCACGAAAGCCTGAAGCTTCGCGAAGGTTGGGAGCTTCGTGAAAGTATGTAGTTTCGCAAAAGATGAAAGATCTTTTAAACAAAAAGGGGTTTCGTGAGGGAGGAAGTTTCCCGAAAGGTACTTACTCGAACATCAGGTTTTGAACATCTGGTTTGAGTGAACAGTGCTTTCAAGTGCATCTATTCAGGCCTATGGTGCAAGCGGTCTCGTGCTATTTAGAGACAAATACTCATGTGCTCAATCTATTGAAGCGACCTTCAAGTCGATAAACTGTGAGCAAAGGGGAGTTGACGTAAGTGATCAGAGGAAGACAGTGTGCTGTTATTAAAATTCTTGTAAAGGCAGTGTGCCTGACACGAAGTGACCGTGTCTGATCTTTTGTAATCCACAATATCTAGTGAAGCCTAGTGGATTTAGGTACAATTGACACACTGTTTGCGTATGCTCTTTGGATTAACCCTTAGTGGCGAACTAAGTAAAACTGACGTGTTGTGTTTCTATTTCTGCATATGGGTGTTTAGTAATTGCACGATTCCATCAGACAGGTTTAACAAGTTCCTACCAACGTGGCGACAAGGTCCGTCTCATTGAAAGAAAAAGTTGACATTCTGATTCACCCCCTCCCCTCAGGGTGTTCTAGCGTCTTACAAGTGGTATTAAATGGTACAGGTTGTAGGTGTTAAATCTGTCCTCTGTTGTTATTTTCATGGAGAATTTAGTGAATGTTAGGAGAGTTCCCCTTTTTGATGGAAACAACTTTAAGATTTCGAAGAATAGAATGAGATCTCATCTGCGATCTCTTGGGATGAAAGTTCTCTATGACGCAGTTCAAGGGATTCAGGTCAGTGATGCGACAGGTCTTTTTATGACTGAAACAGATAAAAAAATGCTTGATGCGGATGCCAAAGCTTAAAATGCTCTTAATGCAACACTATCTAATCAAATCTATTTGAAGGTGATGAGTTGCACTACAACTAAGTCCACGTGAGAAAAAATGAAAAATATATACGAAAGCGATAACAAAGTAAAAGAGGCCAAACATTAGGTTTTGCACAATTAGTTCGATGATCTGAAAATGCATCCAGATGAAAATGCAGATAGTTTCTTTAATCATATTGCTGAAGTTGTTGAAGTTATTCGAGGAATTGGGAAAGAAATTAAGGATATTGACATTGTGAAAAAAATCCAAAGAAGGCTCCCACCTCTATACAATCCAAAAGTGTCAGCCCTTGAGGAAAGAGATCCGTCTAAGCTTTCTTTTGATGATCTGCTAAGCAGTCCGGTGACTTATGAAATGAGAATCAAACCAGAACATACAACAATTCGAGTAAGCAAGGAAATGACATTCAAAGCTATGAAAAAACTTGACATTTTCAAAGTTAGTGATGATGGAGACGATGTGGATGATGAACTTCTTTCCATTTTTGCTAAAAAATTCAAGAGAGGAAAAAGAAGATCTGAAGCCAAGCTTCCTTTGACTTGTTTTCGGTGCGGTAAAGTAGGGCACATTACCGCTCGATGCTCAAGGAGATTCGATGATGTAGAAAGTGAAGCAAAAATCATGTAGAGGCCTTAGAGGTGGTTCCCGCAAAAGGGAGACTTCAAATCAAAAAAGAAATTACCAAGAAAAAGCTTCGTCTGCAAAGAGGAACAAGATAATACTAACCTTTTGAAGGATGTAGAACCAGAGTTTAAATACGATATTGAAGATTCCATGATGGCAGTTGAAAAGGTAGAACCTACGAAAGATGAAGACAATCAGTCTAATGGTGTTGTTGATCTAAAGGTGGAACTTGAGGGTGCTCTTGATGAGCTTCACATTGAAAGAAAGAAGAACAAAAAGATGAGAGTTTTGTTGAAAGAGCCATTAAAGTATGTGGATTGGCTTGAAGCAGAGATTGATCGACTGCAAGGAGAGGCAGAAGAACATTTGACAACTCTTGAAAGCTCGGAAGAGGTTGTGGAGTTTATACTTAGGATTGAAGAGCAGACAAAAGCCATCAATGACCTTATATCGAGAGCGGAGGAAAAGGCTAAGATAGTTGAAGGCCTTGAAGAAGAAGTCCTTTCTTTAAAGAGTAAACTGAAAACTAAATCAAAATCAAGGGAAACAAAGAAGTAATTACAGTTTGGAAGGTTTTCAGATGCAGAGCTTTTAAAAAGAGTTAAACGCGGTTCCGAAGGTGTAGAGAAAGCCTTGAATGATCAAAGATCTAAATTGATGGGAAAAAGTGGAATTAGCTATGATATAGAAACATCAAAGGCTGAAAACGGGATGAGCCAAATCAAAGGAAAACAGAAAGTTGGACATATCACAAAGGCGCCTGATGTCCTAACAAAGACAGCTTTGAACCAAACAGAGAAGATAGCTGAAAATAATCCTCAATTATCCAGAGAGGATCGCCGGTCAAATACCTATAGAAAAGAAGGGGACATGTGGAAGAATGAAATTGAAAAGATATTTTCTCTTATGAAATGTCAATTTTGTGGTTTTATGGGCCATACCATGTCTGACTGTGAAGAGATAGGGAGCTATCTGGATGGGAAAACACCTAAAAATCAACAATGGAGAATGAGACCATCATATAAAAGCAATAATTTATATGGATATTGTTTTCACTATTCTAACTTTGGTCATAAAACTATTCATCGCAGGCAGAGGAAAGGTGAGAATAATAACTATAGAACTCCGAGGCAAGTCAATACTGGTCAACCAAGCAGAATTACCCTTGAAAATAGGTATTATCCTCTAGAAGAAGAATATGATTATGATTCACCCATGCATGTTGAAAAGAGATTGAAGATGCCATCTTTTGCCTCCACTCAATCAGGTATCTCAAGGAAGGAAAAGAAGAAGATTGTGAAAGCCAACCTGACAGAAATCGCTCTCAAAGCTACAAAGAACAGTAGCACCTGGATTCTTAACAACGAATTCTCATCCCACATGACAGGAATTGCAATTTTTTTGAAAAATGTTAAGAAAAGGGTTGATGGAACAGTGAGATTCGACAACAATGGTGCCTTAAAGATCAAAGACAGTGGAAATACATAATTAACAAATGATGAGCTAATGAAAACAGAAGTACTTTACGTGGACGGTTTGCGTCACAATCTCCTGAGTGCGAGTCCACTATGTGACTCAGGACTGGTAGTGACATTTAATCAGAAGGGGTGCACCATCAAAGGGAAGACAGATAATTCTCTCATGAAAAGCTGCAGGATAAATGGTAATTTATACCAGGTAGACAGTATAGAAAACACTTGTTTCTTAACAATTGAAGAGGAAAACAACTTATGACACCGAAGGTTGGGTCACATTAATCAATAGAGCATGGAAAACTTATCCAAGCTAAAGGCTGTTGTCATTATTCCCAATATGAAGCGTGGTCAAGAAAAGACATGTGATGCTTGCATGCGAGGAAAGATGGTCCAAAATTCTTATCGGTCGAGGAACAAAAGGGCATCGAATTGCTTGATCTTGTCCACACAAATGTGTGTGGTCCAATGAATGTGGGTGACACATATGGAGAGAGGTACTTCATTCTTTTTATTGATGTCTATAGTAGAATGATACGTGTGATGTTTATGTAGCGCAAACATGATGTAAATGACTGCATGAAGAGATATCTCTGAAGAGTTGAGAATGAAACTGGTTGCACAATCAAGATATTACAATTTGACAATGAAACATAATACACATCCATTGTATTTGAAAATTACCTCGAAAAACATGAAATCAAGCATGAGGTGTCTTCAGTGAGAACACCTTAACAAATGGGGTTGTTGAACGCAAAAATCGACAGATGAATAATATGGTCAAAACTATGTTGATTGAGAGTTGTGTTTCTCACCATTACTGGAAAGAGGTTGTTCAAGTTGCGGTGTACACTCAAAATCGAACAGGGCTATGTATAGGAGAGGACAAGACACCATATGAGATATGACATGGAAGGAAGCCCTCCCTAAAGTATTTTCGTGTTTTTGGAAGTAAATGTTTCATCCGAAACAAAGAAGGAAATCAAGGTAAGTATGGTGATGCTGCAAATGAGGGAATGTTCCTTGGATACTCAATAAAAAGTAAAACCTACAAATGCTACGATAATCATCTTAGAAAGATTGTGAAGAGTAATAATGTCAAGATCATTGAGGATAAAATTATGAATAACTCAGAGAGCTCATATATCGATATGATTGAAGATGGAGAAGAAAGTGGAAAAAGGGATAGATTTAAATACAGAAATTGTGGATGGCTTGCCCAACATTCAGGGCTCTCAAAATGATGATGATTCAAAAGTAGAATCAGAAGAGGAGACCATTGCTAAAGAAACTCCACCAGAACCTCACAGGAGAAATAGAAGAGCAGAAGTTGATCAATCCAACATTATTGGGGATTGAACTACACCTGCACAGACAAGGAGAAGGAGGAATGAAACACATTATGCTCTCCTATCAATTGTGGAACCAACCTATTTTGAAGAAGCAGTAAAGGATGAATCATGGGTTAAGGCCATGAATGAAGAATTGGATCAGATTGACAAAAACCGGACTTGAGATCTTGTTAAGAGATCAGACAATCACAATGTGATTGGAATAAAGTGGATCTTCAAAAACAAATTCGATGAGTTAGGAGATGTGATCAGAAACAAGGCACGCTTGGTGTGTAAAGGCTATGCACAGATTGAAGGCACTGATGTTGAAGAAACGCTTGCTCCAGTAGCTTGACTGGAGTCGATTAGGCTCTTCCTAACCATGACGATTCAAAGATGGTACAAAGTTTATCAGATGGATGTCGAAACGACACTCTTAAATGGTGTTCTTGAAGAAGTCTACATTGAACAACCAGTGAGATTTCTGATTGGAAATGACAAAACAAAGGTTTGTAGATTAAAGAAGACTCTTTATGGTCTAATGCAGACACCACGAGCATGGTATTCTCGATTGGATGCTTATTTGAAGAAGCTTAAATTTAAAAGAGGAGGTGTTGACTATAATCTCTATACGAAGAATTCACAGGGAGATCAATTTATGGTTCTTGTGCATATGGATGATATTATATTTTGCGGAAGCAGACATGACTGTGAAAAAATTTGCTAATCACATGAAATCGGAATTTGAAATGTCCGTGATTGGAGAACTCACGTACTTTTTGGGGCTGCAGGTGATTCAAAAGAAGGAATACACCTTCATTTCTCAGGCAAAGTATGCAAGAGGTCTTGTGAAGAAATTCAACATGCATGACTCCAAACCAATGCTGACTGCGATTGTGGTCGAGACAAAACTTGGAAAGCACGAGGATGAGAAATCTGTCGATTTTACCTTGTATAGGAGGATCATTAGAATATTTGATTGGAACATGACCAGATATCGTCTTTTCAGCATGTTTAGAGGCTCGCTTCCAAAACACTCTGAAGGAAGAGCATTTTGCAGCAGTTGAAAGAATCATGAGATATATTCAAGGTACTCTCAACTTTGGCTTATACTTTGCAGTAGGTAGAGATAATGAATTATTGACATTTTATGATGCTGACTGGGCTGGAGATGTGGTGGATCGAAAGTCCACAAATGTGGGTGCATTCTTCATTGGAAACAAATGCGTGGATTGGTTGAGCAAGAAACAAGAAAACATTTCTCTTAGTACGGCTGAAGCATAGTATATCTCTGTGATAAAGGCTTGCACTCAACTATTGTGGATGAAACAACTTATTGATATTGACGATGAGGTGAAACAGCCGATGGTGATACACTGTGACAACAAGTGCGTGATCGAGCTTACGAAAAATCGGGTTCAACACTCTCGCACCAATCATATTGATATCAGATATCACTTCATCAAAGAAAAAGTTGAACAATGTGTGATTAAAATGGAGCATGCTGGAACTAATGATCAAGTGATTGCATCCTGACTAAGCCTTTGGTAGCACCAATGTTTGAGAAATATCAGGTGAATCTTGGTGTTCAGCCACCTCCCATTGCATGGGGAGGTTACGCTTTTTTTTCTCTCCCCATTTTTGTTAACTATTTTAATCTTTTTGTGGCTGTGATGCAGGTCTATGGGGGAGATATGATTCAGGGGAGTGTTTGTTTTGCGTACTAAGGTCCCAATACAATTTCTTTGTGTTTATTGCCAAAAAGGGAGAATGAAATTCAATGAATTGTTGGTTTGCAGGATAGGTCTCTCGAGGCATGAAATTCTCTTTTACTGCTCTTGTTTTCTACACCGAGCTTTGCTCACGTAGAGAGTGATAGATGAGTTATTTCACACCTATCAGGTTTTTGTTCGAGACCGGTGTTTTATTGAATTTATCTGTAGATTGCCAAGAAACCCAAACGGGGAGATTGTTGGAATCAGAGTTTTTCATAGCTGGAAACAAATTGTTTTTTTTTGTTTGTTACCAATCCACATTGGGTTGATCAAGGAGTTTGCAACCTAAGTGATTTTACGATGCAAGTGGCTTCAATGTTGAACGTGATGTCATTTTCCAGTGTTTGCCAAATTTTTGGAGCTCAAAATCTGAAGGGACAAGCTTCGCGAAATATGGATTTTCAGGACTGGCTTTTTAAAATATGGAAAAGACATGAATTTTACGAAGGTTGGAGTTTTGTGAAGATGTGGAGCTTCGCGAAGGGATCTGGTTCGTGAAGGTTGTTCGTGAATGAGGTTTCGCGAAGAATGGGTGAGGAGCGATGGAAAGACGATAAGTTACGCGACAACGAGAAGCTTCGTGAACTGAAAATTTTCACTGAAGCTTCTCGAAGAAAAGGAGCTTCACGAACATGAAAGAAGAGGTTCACGAAGCTTGAAAGCTTCACGAAGGAGGTGATGTCTATAAATAGGCGGCCGCTCGTCATACGAGATATTGAGAGAGTTTGGGAAAAGGGGGAATCACTCTGATTTTGCGAAGGTCTTACAAGAAGGTAATTCTTTTGCGAATCAGGAACTTTTCGCGAACAAAAGCTTTGCGAAAAGAATGGTTAAGAACTAATTACCGCTTTGGCATTCCAAAAAAGTGAGTTTCACGAAGGTTGGGAGTTTCGCGATAGTCTGGAGTTCCGCGAAAGCCCGGAGCTTCATGATGTTTGCGAGCTTCGCAAAAGTATGTAGTTTCGCGAACGCTGAAAGATCTTTGAAACAAAAAGGGGTTTTGCAAAGGAGAAAGTTTCGCGAAAGGTACTTACTCGGACAGTAGGTTTTGAACATCTGGTTTGAGTAAACAGTGCTTTCAAGTGCATCAATTCAGAACTATGGTGCAAACAGAGTCTCGTGCTAATCAGGGACAAAGACTTATGCGCTCAATCTATTGAAGCGACCTTCAAGTCAATAAACTGAGTAAAACTTTCCCGAAGGAATTGAGCAAGAGGGAGTTGACGAAAGTGATCTGAAGGAGTCAGTGTGCTATCCCTAAAATTCCTATAAAGGCAGTGTGCCTAACAAGAAGTGACCTTGTCTGATCTTTTGTAATCCACAATATCTAGTAAAGCCCAGTGGATTCAGGTATGTATGACTGACACACTGTCGGCGTATGCTCTTTGGACTAGCCCTTGGTGGTGAATTAAGTAAAATTGCTGTGTTGTGTTTCTATTTCTGCATATGGGTGTTTAGTAATTGCACGATTCCATCAGACATGTTTAGCAAGTTCCTACCAACGTGGGGACATGATCAGTCTCATTGAAAGAAAAAGTTGACACCTTGTTCACCCCTCCCCTCTTAGGGTGTTGTAAGGTCTTATACAAATTCATTCCCGCCCCTTCTCTCCAGCCCCCACCCCTTATACCTGACCCCCCTTATTCCTCCGGCGGGGCCCCCTAACAAACAGC
The DNA here is from genome assembly GCA_963277665.1 of Viscum album. Lineage (NCBI taxonomy): Eukaryota > Viridiplantae > Streptophyta > Magnoliopsida > Santalales > Viscaceae > Viscum > Viscum album. The sequence goes on from OY728129.1 coordinate 1,490,584,264, forward strand.
TGTGGAGACCTGCCACAAGCAAGCCAGCTGAGCTAGCTGTGATTTTCCCCTGCAGTGACCCTTATGCCCCTCCTGGAGTGTGCTTTCCAGACTCCCACGGTCTATCGCATAGGGAATGGGTATACTTGCCTTACGTAGTAGTATCACTTTCCATTATTGCCTTACGCGATTGTTTTTTTATTGAAGAATGTTTTGGTCGTTTAACAAAAGCTTTGACTGACAAGTTGAAATTCAGAGGGAGGCTATATACCTTAGATAAGTGGTGATGACATAATTTCATGATTTCATTTTAGTTATGCGACGACAATGTTGGCGGCCATTGATAAATAGTAGCAAAATGTATATCTTGATGAGCAATGGCAAAACATCAATGGATTGTAAGCCCGTTGCAGCCTCTACTCATTCTGGAATGAATGTGGGATTGCAGTTATTCTGAATTCTGTAATTGTGATAACATGACGTTATATACGCAGTCATTGCCCAACTCAAATAGATTTGATGTTTTTATATATTATGCATGATAATTGATAAATACTAACTCATCCAACCTGGTTTCTACAATTTGAGCACCTAATCTTTCCCTACACTAAGGATTTATTGATTCAAACCCCTAAAAAAATTAATGAAAATTATTGCACTCTAGTTTGAACTATTAAGGTATTAGTGGTTACATAATCTGGTATTTGTGCCACATCGGTACCACAACATTTTTTAATCTTTTGAGTGGGTACATTCTTCATGCTGGCAATATTGGAATCCTAGGTGGAGTTTTTTGCATCCAGTTTAGTGATCTCTGTGGTGCATTTTGATTATATGAACTTCATGAAATTACATTTTATATGACAGTGGACCCTCATGTGTAGATTTTGTGGAGAAGTCCATGTTGGTCATCCACCGCATGAGATTAAAACATGCAGCAGGCGACCATACACACACGGTTGGGAATGTGGGGGTTTGGAACATGTCATGCCTCAGGTGGAATGCTTTCATCTATACGACCGCATAGGATATTCAGTTAAACATTTTGAGCAGTTGCAGGTGGATCGTCTTCCAGCCATTGTAGAGCTGTGTATCCAAGCAGGTGTTGACCTCCCTGAATATGCAACTAAAAGGAGGACCTGCCCTGTTTACAACATATCTGGTAAAACCATAGATTTTGAACAGAGAATTCTCAGAGATGGAATGCCTGGTGGTGATATTGAGCCTTGTGGCTTTTGGGTGAAGAAGAATAAGAAGCAACCACAGGAAGGCATAGAATCCATTGATTTGCAATCGGATGATATACGAGGTCCTTTCTAATAGTCTCTATTTTCTGATTATCATGTCCTCGTCCTTTGTTCAAAGGTCTTAAATTCACCCCAGCTTGTTTTATTATTTATTTGGAGTGTCCTAGGAATTATAATAGTTCCCTTGCCCCCCTTTGGTTCATTATTGTTATTAAAACCCATCAACAACTGAGATTTTGTCTCTTTTCTTTTGTCTGTCACTTGATTTTAGGTTTGGGCTGAATGAGGGTGACCTCATTTTTAAACCTTTTGTTTTGGGGAATCATTAATAAAGTCTACCGTCTGTCTGATACATGGGAAGTCTTTCTCATGTAAACAGAAAAGACATGGGGAGAGAGAATGGGAAAGAGACTGGCGGGTCCATTGTTTGTTTGGTATAAATGGAAAAAATGTGATGGTATGCGTTAAATAATATGAATATACAGTAACAAAAACATTTGATATAATTTCTCTTCATTGTTCAAGGGCCATTGTTAATAAAATTTAAAATCATGGACAATTCATATCCTTATAATTTATTCTCTGATGGAGTGAGGATTTTGGCTCTCCTTTGTACTAAACATGATTTCTGATTGTTCTTTTGTTAACCTTAATGCAACCCGATATTTCTACAACACCTCAAATCCTTTTCAGGTGTTGCAATCCGGGGTATGGAAACATTGGATCAATTGTATTCAGGAGTGTCGAAACTTATGGAGAAGTATGCGGTCAAAACCTGTGGATATTGCCCTGAGGTCCAAGTGGGCCCCCGAAACCATAGGGTGAGGAATTGCAAGGGCCACAAGTACGGGTCGAGGAACGGGCGTCACGAGTGGCAAAATGCCAGGATTCATGATGTGATCTTTCCTGTTTGGGTGTGGCACACAGATGATTCGCTGGTTGATGGGCTGCTCGTGGATCGCCTCAAAAGGTACTATAGAAAGGTGCCTGCAGTGGTGGAACTGTTTGCGCAGGCCGGGGCACCCTTGGGGAAGGATTATGGTGATAGAGCCATGCAGAGTGTTACGGTGCCTGGATTAGATGAGGAGAAGTGGGTCTTGTGAAAAGCTCGAGCTCGACTTGGATACTAGGCAGCGGATGTTTGTTTGGTCGAGTGAAAAGTTGTGGTATGATCTCCTCCTCCTTGTGGTCATTATGTTTTACAGGTGCTCTGCATTGACATCATTGGGGTCCATTTCCACCAACTACTCCTGCCCCTGTTTTGGTGGACTCATTTCCTAATACGTTTTCCATGACTATTCGAAATGAGAGAAGTACCTTTGGTGAATTGTAGTTTGTTTTGATTAGACAATTTTTCTTTATCATCTCAAGAAACTTTCATGGGATCGTTTGTTTTGATTATACAATTTTTCTTTATCATCTCAATAAACTTTCGCGCCCACATCTCAACTTTAGCTCTTGTTATCACTACATTCTTTCTTCGTACCTTTTAAATGGGAATGGATTGATCAAAATATCTTCTAGTTCTTTCCACAAATATTCTATGTGGATTTGGTGAGTTTTTTTCAATGAGAAATCTTCATAGTTGAGTGCAAACAACTGACATTTGAGATTACAAAGACAATAGTCAATCCTAAGCTCTTTTACAGAGGCATTTTCCTAGGGTCTTATTTCCACACTAAGTACAAGTATTATGCACTAAAGAATACATTGAAAAATCAGATTGCAGATTCATCACAGAATTGTGTATAGACACGATTAAAAAATATAGTAGGAATCAAATACAATTGGTGTAAGAACACTACTACAATAATGACTATTAGCGACTGTTAGGACTGTGTGGTGGGAGCTTTCAGTGTATGGTTGTAGTAACGACCAAGGGGCAGTGTAGTCATTTTCTTTGTATTGGTTGTTGTGTTAGGTGGGCAGGTGGGAGTTGGAGGAGAGAATTTCATTTTGAGTATTCTGCTTAGTAGGTGTTTGGGGGTCGGTCTTGGGAGGTCTCGCTAGGTCTCTTGGAGAGTGGTCTTGTCCAACAAATTTATTCTTCTTCTCCTCCTTATTTCTACTTTAATTTTGTCTCGTTCTTGCTGAATAATCTGAATAAACTGCTGTTTGATCTCTTCCTATTGACTATAATCTTCTGTTGTTGCGACGACTGTTAGAGAGACGAGAACGCTGTGAGCAGGACGAATGAAGAGGACGATCTGGTTGCAATGCGCCATGATCGTTGAAAAAAAAAATATATATATATACTGCTGCACAGGAATTTAAGAAAGAAAATTCTTGATCGTTGGAAAACGTTGGAGGGAAAGCAAGTGTTGGTTGTTGTCCATTGCTACTGCTGGTGTGACCTCGTTGGGGGAGACGAGCGCCGTGGTAATCCAATCGCAACGTCTGATGACGACTCAAGTCTTGTCTGTTGGGGAAGAGATGATCGCCAGGGACGACAACCGTCATTGGTTTGGCGACATGTTGTCTAGAGAGAGACGATTGCCAGGTGCAGACTCTTTGTTAGGGGTCGTTGGGGCAGGTACGACTCCACTGGAAGAAAAAAAAACTGTTGTGCAGGTGCCGAACATAGCGAGTGCTATGTGTGGGGAGGACGACCTGTAGCGACCTTATTAGTAATTTTTGTTTCCTGGATAAATGTGTGTTGTATTGTATTATATAATATTATACACATACAAAATATGGTGAAACCAACAAAGACTTTGTTCCATTACTAAATACTGTTATGTTAATTAACAATGAAACCAATTAAAATTCCAAATATTATAACTGGACAAAAAATATAAAATAGAAAATCTAAAATGGGAAAAAATAGATTGCCCCAATCTACTAGAATCATCGCTCCCATTGCAAACACTATAGAGAATCAAAATATTAGTAAACCAAAAAACATTATAGAAAATGGAAATATAGAACCTTGAGAGAAGTTGAGTTGAATATTGAGTGAAAGAATGGAGTGGTATAAATAGGATGTAATGTGACCGTTGAGAATAGTAACTTGACCGTTGGGAATAGTAACATGATCGTTGGAATAATAATTTTACCTCAAAATAATAAATGTTGATATAAATAATATTTATTATGATTAATTTAAGTAAATAAAAATATTATAATGCTAAAAGATAAATATCATGATTAAAAAACTCAAAGAAAATATAAGCGCATTTTTATTTTTATATTAAAAATTAAAATTACCTATTTTTGAAATTTATTTTGATGAAATGAATATCATTTTTGAAATTAGCACGTCGAAATTGTCGAAGGGTGATTTTTTGGTAATTTTTTGAAATACTTCAATTTTGGGTGAATAGTAAAAATACACTTTCATATAATCGGTGTATCTTAAATTACATCATTTATGATGTAATAATGACACAATCCTTTCTAGAACTTGAGGTTCGGTCATGAGATATTTTATTTCATAAACGAGTCGTTAAAATATGATAAACTTAATTTCTAAACCTAAAAAGAATTTTCCAAAACCTGAAGTCAAACTTGATTCATTAAAATAACAAATTTTCTTTTTTTCCACTTTCATTTTTAATAAACTAATGAATTTGAATTATAAAAGGGGATTTAAAGTCTTAAACTCATTATATTATATTAATATATGATTTATAATTTCAAAAATTCACCATTACAAGTTTTAACTTTGATATATTATTTTATTCAATATTTTATTCTAAAAATACCTCTCTTTTCAAGTATAAATAACCTCTCCCTCCCCTCAACAAACCACTCCTCCCATCCATTTCAAAGCCTAAGCTTTGTCCAAATCCTCCCTCTCAAGCCCCACATAATCCTTAGGGACATTCTGGAGCCATCCAACTCTAATCACCAATGAGTTATAGTGTCGTACAAGGGAAGCTACACTGAGGATTAAGTAAGTTACGATAAACTTTTCTCTTTTTTTTTTATTTCTTCTTCCTCTTCTCTTTCTTTTTTTCCACCAACCCTTTCACAACCAAACCTTAACAAATTAATTAAGCAATAAGTTAACATTCTATTAATGATGTTAACCTACTGTAAGTATTATACTACTATATATATAAATTTTAAACTTCTCTTTCTCACGCTTCCAATAATGTCCTGTCAAAGGTTGGTTAACCGTCTATGGAGACATTGCCATGTCAGCACAATAACCATTGTCATTGATGAATATTATAAACTATATATAATATATAAACATGTAATTATATGCATTATATGCTTTTGGAATTAATTATACTAATGTATAAATTACATTTAAGAAAATAGAGAAATCTAAGCGAAATGGGGAATTTTTAAGAAAAACATGACATCAAAACTGTTCAATTTCATCAACAGAAATTAAGAAATACAATCCAATGATTATAATTGATAAATAGTTGTATAAATCATTGTAATTCACTTCTGGATCAATGTTTTAATAAATATAAGTTTATTATTCAAGAGACATAAAAATGACGAAATAAAGCGGGAATAAAGGTAAGGGGATTCTCAAACCCAATTTCTTTTCTTTGGGTTATACCTTTTTAATGCCAAATTTCCGTGTGAATGTTTCTTTAATGTTCCTTAAATAAAATTTCATTGTTATTCCTTCTTCTTTTCGAGGATATACATGTTTCCAGCTTGGTTTTATGACAAATATAAAGATTCTTCCAAAAGAAGTCTTCTTTCCAAAACACATCTTGACTTATCTTGAGATTGTTTCTTCTTTACTCAAGATTGATGATTCTTATACCAAATATGTTTTTCCTTTTTCTTTTGGGAACCCCAATGTTTATTCATGAATGTATGCTTTATGAAATTCTTAATCCACTCCTTTCCATAGGTTATTTTATGAATACGATTGTTATACGTTCTATGTGCCATGCATGATTATGTAATGTTATGATGTGATGGGTGGACTTAGAATTATATAGCTCTCTAATGCATTGAGTAATATGATGTATCGCATGAGATAATGTGCAATATGCGTGAACATGATGCTAGCTTTGTTCATAACGATGATATGATTATGCACAAATGTTATGCATGAACATGATACTAGATTTGTTCATAATGATGTGTGATATTTGACCACTAAGACATGATGTTTCATTTTTATGCATTGCCACATTCCATGTCTTTATCCATTGTTTCCCTCATGATGTTGATGATAATCCTATGCTTATGTTATGATGATGATGATGTTTATGCTCACTCATGTTATATTGATTCATGTCCCTTATTCATCCTCTTACTGGGCTTTCAGTTCACCCCTTTCATTAATGTATATCCTCAGGTGATTACTTGTACTAAGGAGAACACAAGGGCCACTAAAAAGATAAAGAAGGAATTAAATAACGTTTATGTTTTATTATGTAAAAGTTATGTATAAACTTAATTTGTCAAAGACAATAAACCTTTGGATTTTGGATTTGTAATGCTATTATGTTTATATTTAAAATGGTGTAATAGTCATGTAAGAAAAATTAGGGTCGCTATACGGCCGCGATCAGACGATTGAGTTGTCTCCTCAACTTATTTCTAGCTGAGGCGCGATTACTGCTAGAGTCACGAATGCTGTTTGGTAACACTGCTGGAAACGCAATCGCAAGAGTTTGCCTACCAAGGGTGGCGACAGGGGGTGCTACTGGGGTGATGGAGTAGGAACGCTCGATGCAAGCACAAATGATTGAGATGTAGAAGCTTCAAACATCTATGGCAATCTTGGCTAAGTTGCAGGCGGAGGGTGCGGGACAACGCCGTTAATAGGTGTGAGAGAGTTAAGTGAGAGAAATTTATTAACAGGCCAAAATACAGTGGTACAACAATGAAGAAGAAGAACAAGATGAAAAAGAAGAATAAAAGTAGAAGATGATTTCTTTGGAGAGAGGGTGGATCACAAGGCGATGGGAAGGAACAATAGTAACAAGCCTGAGGAGCAGACTAGCTCCGGTATCGTTCTACTAGAAGTAATTCCCGATCCAGGCCCTAGTCGGGATAAGCGGGCACAAATCGACCAACATGAGTTGTTTGTCCCTGTTCTGTGTTCGAAGCTTCCGACTGCTGTGGTGGCAAGTCCAGGATACGAAAGGAGGTGAGACCGAGGAGTGTTTTCTGCAGTGCATGCAAAAAAAGTTTGGCCAACAACTCTCGAAGTGAAGTTGTTCCCGTGTTGGAGCCTAACAATGGGGTGTTCCAACAAAATCCTACACCAACCGTGCACAAAATTTTTCCACTGGCCACATGAACATTGGTTACGCAGCTCTCGGATGCTGTGATCGTGGAGGGGGAAAGCAACTGGGAAGCTTTAGGTGCCTTGATGCTTAGGCCACCACCAAAGCCACCACCAGAGGTTGTCATTCTGGTGCTTAAGAAGGGACGTTGAGATGCCCGTTCTAGTGATAAAGCAGCTGTGCAAAACTATTGAAAGTCCAGCTCGGGGGGGGGGGGGGGTGAAAATTGTTAGGACCGTGTGTGGTGGGGGCTTTTAGTGTATGGTTGTAGTAACTGCCAAGGGGCAGTGTAGTCATTTGTTTTGTATTAGTTGTTGTGTTAGGTGGGCAGGTAAAGGGTATTAATGTGTTGGGGAAGGATAGGATTTCATTTTGAGTATTCTGCTTGGTAGCTGTTTGGGGGTCTGCCTTGGGAGGTCTCGCCAGGTTCTCTCGGAGAGTGGTATTCTCTAACAGATTTCTTCTTTTTCTTATTTCTACTGTAATCCTGTCTCGTTCTTGCTGAATGATCTGAATAAACTGATGTTTGATTCCTTCCTACTGCCTATAATCTCCTGTGAAACTATTGTTAGGAGATAGTTTCAACAGAGACCATCAAAAGCGGTCGCTAATAGCTTTTAGTGGTTATGCAACAACCACTTTTGGCAGTCGCTGTTGCTCAGTTGCTGAAGGCTTTAGTGACCGTGATAGGTTCCGCACTAGAAGTAGCTCTTAGAATGACAGCTTTGTATATAAAATGAGTACCAACAGCAAAATTACAAAGGATGAGTGAAGACAAAGAATAAGAAGAGGAGAAGAAGAATCGACACTGTTGCCCCCTCGCCCAAGCCACTGGTGGACGAAGTCCCAAGCCGAAGCCGAATCTCTTGAACTATTCTCACTACCCCGCTCCTCCTTCCCAACCCTCTATATATAATAGTTTCCCTAACAGAACATGGACCCCCAACATATTCAATTTATCCTCCAACATATTCCCCTTAACCACCCCAGCTGGTCCACTATCCCGGGTGCCTAACACTACCCCGCCCTGGAAAATCACCTTGTCGTCAAGGTGATACATAGGGTGAATATTTGGATCAGCAGTTGCAGTTGCCAGCCCCCTACTTTGTTTTCTCGGTCGTGTGTCGGGCAGACAAGGTTCGACATATACATTCCATGCAATCATCCAAATTGCTCTTGAAACGTTAGAGGTTGGCATCTCCATCGTTTAACGAGGCGGCTGTGTCATCAAGTCAGAGGCTGGTGGTCACGTTCGGGCAAAGTAGTACCCACAGAGAAGGTCCCATGGATCGTTACTGATGAACGTAGGGTGTTGGATCTGTGGGGCGTACGCGCCTGTGAGTTTTCAAAGCTCCAGTCGAAGCAGGCTGCGCCTCAGACTGCTCGGTCGTCAGAGAAGGCCGAGACACCTGATGTGGAAACGTCGGAAGTTGCAGCAACAGAAACGGCGAAACACATAAAAGTAGAAGGAAAACAAAGAAGAACAAGAACACAAAGAAGAACAAGAACACAAAGATTTACATGGTTCGGGAAATAATCCCTACGTCCACGTAGAGGTAGAATATTCACTATAATTTGGGAGCACAATTATAGAGTTTTTCAGTAAGTAATCCTAGCCCGAAATGAGCTACAAATGGAGAAGACGATCCATTGTTCCACCAACTGCACAGGAAGTCCACATTGCTACAGTGAAAAAGCGGCCACCCAAGTCAGAAGTGCTACAGTGGCTGTTGGCTGGAAGTCCAAAAGGCTAGAGTAAAGTTGACTCCAAAGTCCGCACTGCTACAATGCTCTGTCGGTGTCGGCCGATCAGCTTTGCTATAGTGTCAGAGATGCTACAGTACCCGAAAAAATGGGTCGGGGACCTTCGGCCCCCAGACCCCCGGAGTAGAGGCGCGTTGCCCCCTGCAACCCCCAACGAGCTCACCACGGAGCTCAACCCACAAAAGTCGTGGGCTAGTGCGCAGTATGGGTCACAAGCATTCGACCCAACCGGATCGAGTTACACCAATCCAACAACACCTTGAGCTACTGCACCGTCACGTCAGCAACTGTATTTTTTATTGAAGCCTTAGTCTGCCCCAACACTGACGATGCATCCCTCCTCTCTTGCACTCCTCTTCCAAAAAATATTTCTGGCAGAACCACAGGGCGCCTCAACGGCTGACCGTACCAAACTTCGCTGCTGCGCGTAGGAAATGTCGTTTTGTCGATTACCTCAGAACGTGCTTCAGACTGGTTGGACGACAAATAAGGTCGATTGACCTCGGACATCCAGATCGTCGATGAAGTTTCTGATTCCTTGTTGTCGCTACGGTCCAAACGCAAGCCGACCTCCTACATAACCAGCGGCAGCCGACTCCCGTTCGTTGATAGTCGTAAATGTGACTGGTGCTCCCATTATTTTTGATTGTTTTTTGGACCATAAATGGCAGAGAACAGGTAACTTAAATTGTACATGTTCAGTAAATTTTGTCGTTAAAGCCTCATTTCGTGTCAGTGGATCACCAAATGAAGTTGAGTGCGCCTCAACCAGCCTGAATGTTCAAAGAGGCGGAGTTGCCTCTTGTTGCGGCTGCTTTCTGGTGAAGTCCCGAAACCCGTTTCCCCCGCCACTGCCGTTGTCTGAGCGTGATTTGGTCGCCTTCGTAGTCGATGCCGACCGATCATTTTGAAACCACCGCAGCGCAGCTTCGCCTCGTGCACCTCGTGTTGCGGCGTCTCTGTTGTGTGGCGTACCAAACCTGAAGTAGTACCAATCCAAATAGTGTCGGCTCATGCGTCTCTTTATCATCTAAGCGTGAGACAGAGGAGCTGGATTCTCTTAGCTACGTCGGTAGGCATGTAACCTCATCTCCAAGTGACGCACACACCGACCGTGAATTTTCGAAATGCAGCTTCCTCTTGACAGTGGCGATCCCAGCGCTGCTCCCATGTGAGCTGGTTGTGCTGCATCGGGAGAAGAAAAGTGAAGAACAACGATAGGTTGGACCAAATGATAGGTTCTGCACCAGCAAAAACTCTTAGAACAGACGCTTTGTATATAAAATGAGCACCAACAACAGAATTACAGAGGATGAGTGAAGAAAAAGAAGAAAAGAGGAGAAGAAGAATCGAGAGACACTGCTGCTCCCTTGCCCAAGCCGTTGGTGGCCGAAGTTCCAAGCCGAAGTCGAATCTCTTGAACTATAGCTATCCTGCTCCTTCCCAACCCTATATATATAATAGTTCCCCTAACAGAATGTGCCCCCCGGGGGGCAGGCTATCCACGAGGTGGCGGGGCTGTCGAGGGGGGTAAGTGGTGTCCAAGGGGGTGGGCGGGCTATCCACAGGGGTGGGGTGGGTTGTCCACGGGGGTGGACGGGCTATCCATGGGGGTGGGGGGGGGGGGTGTCTAGGTGGTACGGGGTCTCCAGGGGGGTGGGTGGGCTGTCCACGAGGGTGGAGAGGCTGTCCAGGGGGGTACAGGGTGTCCAAGGGGGTGGGCGGGCTGTCCACGGGGTGTGGGGGGCTATCCACGGGGGTGTGGGGGAGGCTGTTCAGGGGGGTATGAGGTGTCTAGGGGGGTGGGCGGGGCTATCCAGGGGGTACGGGGTGTCCAGAGGGGTGGGCGGGCTGTCCATGGGGGGTGGCGGGGTTGTCCAGGGGGTAGGGGTGTCCAAGGGGCGGGCGAGCTATCCACGAGGGCGGGGGGGGGGGGGGGGCTGTTTACAGGGGGAGGGGATGTCTAGGGGGTGGGCAGGCTGTCCACGGGGGTGGCGGGGCTGTCCAGGGGGGTTGGGGGTGTCCAGGGGGTGGGGTGGGTGGGGGGGGGGGCTTTCCAGGGGTGGCGGGGCTATCCAAGGGGGTATGAGGTGTCCAAGGGGTGGGCGGGGTGTCCAGGGTGGTGGGCGGGGCTGTCCAGGGGTGTATGGGGTGTCCAAGGGGGTGGGAGGGCTGTCCACGGGGGTGGAGGGGTTGTTCAGGGGGGTAGGGGTGTCCAGGGGGTGGGCGGGCTATCCACGGGGATGGGGGGGCTATCCACAGGGGGAGGGGCTGTCCAGGGGGTGGGTGGGCTGTCCACGGGGGTGGAAGGACTGTCCAGGGGGGTTGGGGGCGTCCAGGGGGTCGGGGGGGGGGGGGGGGGTCTTTCTAGGGGATGGGGGGGGGGGCTGTCCAGGGGGGTGGATGAGCTTTCCAGGGGGTGGGTGGGGCTGTCCAGGGGGTTACGGGGTGTCCAGGGGGTGGGCGGGTTGTCCACGGGGTTGGCGGGGTTGTCCAGGGGGTAGGGGGTGTTTGGGGGGGGGGGGGGCTGTCCACAGGGTGGGGGGATGTCCACGGGGAGAGGGGATGTCCAGGGGGTGGGCGGGCTGTCTACGGGTGTTGCAGGATTGTCCAGGGGGTCAGGGGTGTCCAGGGGGTGGGGGGGGGCTTTCCAGGTGGGGGGGGGTATCCATGGGGGTATGAGGTGTCCAGGGGGTGGGCGGGCTATCTAGGGGGTTGGGCGGGGCTGTCCAGGGGGTACTGGGGGTGGGCAGGGCTGTCTAGGGGGGTGGACGGGCTGTCCATGGGGGTAGGGGGGGCTGTCCATGGGGGGAGGGGCTATCCAGGGGGTAAGAGTGTCCAAGGGGGTGGGCGGGATGTCCAGGGGGGTGGGTGGGGTTGTCTAGGGGGTACAGGGTGTCCAAGGGGGTGGGCGGGCTGTCCACGAGGGTGGCAGGGCTGTCCAGGGCAGTAAGGGGTTTTCCAGGGGGTGAGTGGGCTATCCATGGGGGTGGGAGGGATGTCCTCGAGGGGAGGGGGTGTCCAGGGGGTGGGCGGGCTGTCCACGGGGGTGGTGGCGTTGTCCAGGTCGGTACGGGGTGTCCAGGGTGGTGGGCGAGCTGTCCACAGGGGTGGGGGGGGGGGCTGTCTAGGGGAGAGGTGAATCAGTCAAAACAAATCATCAAGTCAAGTTTTATATTTTATAGATAAAAAAATAAAGATAATGTGACCTACCTAATCACACATATTCAGGCACAACAAATCAATAAACATCAAAGGTCAGTAATATTAGTAAAAAATGTAATGGATCAATCTATCCCTCATCACCATCACTATCATCATTGTCATCATCAGTCTCACCCTTGTCCTCATCATTGTCTCCATCATCATCCCCACCCTCCTCAATGCCCTCCTCATCACCCTCATACTCATCCTCGGCCTCCTCATTGTCCTCCTCCTCTGCCTCGGCCTCTTCCTCACCATCATCTTGACCACCACTAGAACTGACACTTGGTGCACCATATACAGAACACATCAAAGAAATATATTCATCACAAGTTGTGCTGGCCTCTGGTGGAAGTGTTGGACGTAAAACTTCCATCAGTTTCATAAATGCAGTGTTTTCCCTAGAAGACTGTTCTGCCGTCTCTGTGGCCCTTTTTTCAACTTGTTCTGCTTGTGCCTTAACCTTCTAGAATTGGTGTCACTACAACTCATACCTGAGGAGGGCCAATACCTCACGAAACTATACTCTTCCTAGTTCGGCAGTGTACTCTACTAGGGTGCTCATCTCCCAACACCTGATGTAAGTGATCATTTGGCCCAAAATTGTCAGGTTCCTGGGCATCAAGGGCCTCTAAAACAGCCTATTTCAAATATAAATAGATTATTAAGTTAAAAAACAGAGATTAAAAATTTAAATCTACAAAGTAAAACTTACAATATGTTGCTGAGTCGGTTCATTAACCGTACTTCCATCTTTCTTCCTTCTACTCGAGCAAAACAGTTTTTCTTGAGGCACACATCCTTCTATATTCAATTTATGCATCTACATTGACATTTAATGTAGGAAACCATAATTAAAAATAAGATACCAATAATTAATTGCATAACTAAAATTGTATAATAACTTTAGCAATCAAATAAATTATGGAGGAAGCAATAGAAAGTGTAAGTCATAAAGAAAAATTATAAACTGTCATACCTACTACCTCTCATGATCTGGCATCGTAGTACATCTCAATGTGTGGAGGAATTTTTTAGCATCAATGTTTTTTTTATTTCTTCCAGATGATTCCTAAATAAAATTCAATAATTAGTATTAATGAAAAACATGAAAATTTTCATTTAAATACCTATAATGTGATTAATACCTTAAACCGGCTAGTTTTCCAATGAGTAATCATCTGTCGATACTTTTCTAATGGATAATCATCCATGATAGGGACCGCCTCTAACTCTGTGACAACTCTACCACGCCAGCCAATATACAACTCGTGCTTATATGCTCTCTAAAGCTCACCTAAATCCTTTAGACGTGCTGGATTTGCACTCGCACCATCGGGGGAATTAAACCGAAGATGAAACCAAAATATTAATTCATATAAATACAAAAAATAATATATTGCATTAAATACAACAGATTTTTTTACCCATATCTCTGGACAAGATTTATCCTTAACTTAAATTGGCAACTTTCTCCATGAGAGCGGGCTGACAGGAATGATGTCGGAGTATTTGGAAAGCGTCGCAAAAAAACTCCAACATTGCTGCCTTGATTTTTCAATCATTTGACTATCTACATTATAGTCCACCATCAATTGCGTATGGTGGTTCCACACCGCACACATGCGTGTACACCCCCACCCCTGCCTCCTATTAGTAGATGTATTTGTTATGAAATAAAAACAAATATTTTATCAATACATGTTATAATGAAAACAAATAATGGTGTAAAAATTTGTTAGGGTTGTATAAGTATACCTACGGTAGTCTGATCAATGGGAGCCGCTGGATCCGCAGAAAGTGAAGGAACACCCTATACAGGTGGAGTGGGTCCCAATGTATGCTCCGTAGGGATAGAATCTAGCAGATCAGGAGTCGAAGAATATGGAATATAAAAGTTCGGAGAGAAGGAAGCAGAATTAAAAGAATATGACAAGGATAGTTGGCTGAATGTTGGATGGGGAGTGGGAATCATCATCGGATATGGTACAGATGGGTGAGGAGGCTCAGATGTAAAGGGTGGTGAAAACATAGGAGGTCTAAATATCTCGTGTGTCCCTAATGACACACCAATATCAGAATGTGGTATGGATGATATGTTAGTGGGAGGGACAAGGTCTAATCGGGTATGCCAACCATATTGTCTAGCTCTCGTACCTCCCCTCGTACAAACACCCTTAAGTACCAAGACCACTACTAGGCTTCTCATCAAATAACTGTCGCTTAATAAATGGATCCTGCAAAAATGTTGAAAACAAAATTAATCACATGACATTATATATTATTTAAATATATATATTTGAAATAAAATACTCACTACATGCACTAGTGGTGGAATGCCCATCTCAGTTATGCGATGATTGTTGTCCATCATCTGTTTCTGTCACCTCTCTTCAATTGGTTTCATTTCCTGCATTTGAAAACAAATATGGAAGTAATTAGAAAATCATAACTAATGTGTAACCCAAAAAAATGAGAGGGAATAGGGGGATTCATGGATAATTTAACTATCCATTGTTTTAGGTGAGATTGAACAGATATATAATGAAGTCAATAAATCGTACAATATGTAATAAAGAAATTTAATTTTTAGTAGGATGGTAATTTACTAAGTGTCATCAATCTATTAAAATCATGGAACATTGATTCTACCAGATTCATAAGGGGTAAAGCAGTTGTCGAAATTAAAGAAAATTTTAATTTCTTTAGCCCAGGTAGACGATGCAGGTTTCTATACATGTTTTGCAGAAGAATACAAACCATCATGTTCATTACCTGGTAAAATGTTAAAGAGAGGTCTTAGATTTATACTAATTTTATACAAATCACAGTTAAAGCATTGAAATGTTCACCAAGTCAGAAATGTTGGTTTTGTAGGTTTGAATATAGTTCAATTCCAAATTAGAAAATGAAATTTAAATAAAATTGCAACCAATAAACATTGAAAATTCACATAACGGTCAAGTCAGATACAACATATTTGTAATAAATATTAAATAAATTTTAATAGTACCAACCTTAACAACCCAAGTTGAGGTAAACCAAAATAGTTGAGAACATGAATGAATGATTTTATATATTTCCCACCACAAATTCAGGTTCATAGTCAACTCTGACAATTGAGCTATTGGAGTCATCAAAAGTAATAAATGGATCATTTCCAATGACAGTAGGAATAGGGACAATTCCATCATCACCATCATAAAAAATATGTCTTGGAATTACTTCAATAATGACACCAAATCCAGGTCGAAGATGGTCTTTGACATAAAAAACTTGTGTCTCCATTGATACCAATACATATGGTTCATCGGTAGCAAGAGTGCGAGTCATATCAATTACTCAAAATCCACAATCATCAATAAGTGTGCCCTGCCTCATCATCAATCAAACCACTGACATTTCATCATCATGAATCGTCTACTAGAATAATAATCCATTATTATTATTTTTTCAACGACTTCATAATAACCTACATTTTCAAATCACGGTCTACTATATGATGCACTAGCATAATGGTCTGCTATGGAAGTAACCATAACACCATCATGTTGTGTTCTCATGTTCTTTGCTCGTTCAGTGATAATAAATCTGTACCCATTGATAACAATTGATTTACAGTCATGAACCACGATATTAAGACCAAAAGCCAAAGCTCTTATTTCTTCAGAGACATAGTCAGCAAGAAAACTCAATAACTAAAATATAAATGAATATTAAACTTAATTAAATATTGTTTTAATTATTTTAAATAGTAATATTATTACCTTAAATTTTAACTAAGTAGAAAACTCTTTGCTATGCAAAGTCTTCCTCCTTCTCAAAGATAAAGAATGATGCTTTCTATTTATCATCGCTTTATGTTCCCTATAGATAAAAATAGTAATAGTTTAAAAGAGATATATATATATATATATATATATATATATATAAGATATACATATTCAATTTACTTACAAGATGTAGTCATCGAACAAATCACAGTTGAACAAAACTGTGTGATGTGCCATCTCCCGCTCTTCAAGGCTTCATGTCATCAATGTATATGATCTAGGAATTCCTTCTATTTGAGTAAGTGATGGAAAATTGGGTTTAATTTTCTCATACTGTTCTTCTTCATTTCTTATTGGTATATTCATTTTTGTTTTAAGATCACAGAAATACATTGAGCAGAAATCCATACATTCTTGAGCCAAGTAACCGTTCACAATAGAACCTTAAAGATGATTCCTGTTAAGGACATAAGACTTTAATGTGACATATTTCTTTCAGTTGGATACATCCAACGAAAATAAATAGGTCCTCCGAGAAGTATTTCAGTTGTAATATGGATAGTTAGATGCAACATGCATGTGGAAAATGATGGAGGAAATATTTTCTCTAACTCACACAAAATTAATGGGGCATCTGCCAAATTTTTTTGAAAGAAAGATTTTTACAAATTCTTAGCACAAAGATCTCTAAACAAATGGCACAACCGAATAATATTCACCCTTACATTATTGGAAAAAAGATGACGAATTTATATTGGAATCAACTCATGCCGAAGGATGTGATAATCATGAGTCTTCAAAGATTTTAGCTTCAACTCTCTTCTGTTGACCCGTTTAGATATGTTTCTTGAATAGCCATCATGAACTTTAATAGTCTCTAGTACTTCTAGTAATTTATTTTTTTTCTGTAGGTGTTATCACATAAAAAGCACATGGAACTTTCCATTTATTTTCACTAATACGCACAAGATGCAATTGTGGTCTGATGCCCCAATCCACCAAGTCATGCCAAGAACATAAATCATATTTTGTATTTTCCTTAACATTTAGAAGAATATAAAGAAACATTTCACACATATTTTTTTCAATGTGCATTACGTCTAAGCAATGATGTAACAAATTGGTTGACCAATAAGGCAAATCAAAGAAGATACTTCTCTTCTTCCAATTATAACTGGTTTCAGTGGAAACATTCTTTCTCTTTCTAGATTTCATTTGACCCTTCCTAAATAAAAAACTGAAATCTTTAAATTCATTAAGAACATCAGTTCTAGACATATGTTGAGGTGGATCATCGGTCTTTATGGTATTTTCAAATCTTCAATGATTATTTTTATATGGATGGTCCATTGGAAAGAATCGTCGATGTACCATAAAACTGAAACTACAACGATGTTTCAGTCTTCTGGATCATGTATTCTTCATAAAAATAAGACATGATAGTTTTCCCTTTGTGCTCCATCCAGACATCATTGCATAAGTAAGAAAATCATTGATCGTCCACATAAGCGTAACATGCATCTGAAATATGTCTTTCGAACATGCATCGTATGTGCGCACACCCACATCCCAAATAAGTTTCAACTATTTTATTAAAGGTTTCATGTATACGTCTATATCATTGCCAGGATCCGAAGGGACAGATATGAGTATACTCATGAAAGTGAAAGGTTTTTTCATACACAACCATGAGGGAAGATTATAAATGTGTATAAAAATTGGCCATGTACTATGTGGTGTAAGCATCTACCCAAATGGATTAAAACCATCACATGAAAGTCCCAACCTAACATTATGCACGTCACCTACAAAATCAGGATATCAAGCATCAAATCTCTTCCATGCAAATCCATTTTCATGGTGAACCAAATCATCATTAGTCTTCTTTCTCTCGGTATCATGCTATCACATTTTTATTGATATTTAATCAGACATAAAAAGATTATGGACTCTGGGGATCAATGTAAAGTGCCACATTACTTTCTATGACACACGGGATGGTGTTTCATCAGCTTTTGGATTCTCACGGGATGTGCCACATTTTATACAATCATTTCATTCAGTAGTTTCCTCCCAGAATAAACTGCAATCTTTTGAGAAATCATGATTTTGTTTCTTGAAAATACAAGTTCCTGAACTAACTTCCATGCCATATAGTGGTTTGAGGGAATATCGACATCATATGGAAGTAAGTACTTAAAGAAGTTAAGAATGTAGTCGATGACAGTATTATAAATCCCATACATAGTTTTTCCATAAAATAATCGGATTAAAAATTCTAGGTTTTTCATTTTACCGCATTGTCTATATATTGGAGTTGTGGTAGCATCATTAAAAATTTTCACCCTAAAAACATCATCATTTTTATTAGATGCATCATGTGTGCTCATATCAAAATATTCTTGGGTCGGAATACTTTCTTTTTCATGATGATGAATAAACGGAAATCGGTCATATACCGAATTCTCAAATCTAGTCCTCTCATTTGGATCATCAGTAATTTGAGATTTCATTTTCTCCCCATTTTGATACCACACAAAGTAGTTTTCTTGAAAGCCATATTTGGTTATGTGGTAGATGACTTCTTCATAGCTCAACCAAGGTCTTCCAACACATTTTTAATAGGGGTAGTGTATGTGGACACTATCTGAAGCATTGTGAAATGAAAAATCTAAAAATATCTTCAAATTGTTTTGAAAATCGCTTGAAATCCGATTGGTTTCATACATCCAACTTCTATCCATTCTGTAAAAAAAAATTGTTATAAGTCATTTCATCAAAAGCAATTCAATAAGATTGAAGTTTCATCAAAAATATATTTAAGTAAATGAGAATTGTTCACTTTATATGAAACCATAACTAACACACTACTCTATATGAGAATCATAATATAAAAGACAACAAAATACTATATTTATAAAAAAATATCTTTGAAGAACTATACATGAGTGTACAAGATCATGTACACTTGTGGACGATAATTATTCAGGAGTTGAGTAACTTTTAGATTAAAGAAATTTTATATTTTAGAAGATTATTTGAGTGATCACATACACTGCCCAATGGGGTGGGGGTTTCTAGGGGGTACGAGGTGTCCAGGGGGTGGTGAGGCTGTCCAGGGGGTTTGGGGGTGTCCAGGGGGTGGGGGGGCTGTCCAGGGGGTCGGGGTGTCCAGGTGGGTGGGCTTTCCACAGGGGTGGGGGGGGGGGGGGGGGGGCTATCCATGGGGGTAAAGGGTGTCGAGGGGGATGGGTGGGCTATCCACGGGGGTGGCGGGGCTGTCCAGGGGGGCCAGGGGTGTCCAGGGGGCGTGGGGGTGTGTGTGTGTGTGGGGGGGGATTTCTAGGGGGGGGGGGATGTCCAGGGGGTATGAGGTGTCCATGGGGTGGGCGGGGTGTCCAGGGGGTGAGTGGGGCTGTCCAGGTGGTACGGGGTGTTCGGGGGGTGGGCGGGCTATCCACGGGGGTGGTGGGGCTGTCCAGGGGTGTAAGGGGTGTTCAGGGGGTGGGTGGGCTGTCCACGGGGGGTGGGCGGGCTGTCCACGGGGGTGGCGGGGCTGTCTAGGGGGTTCAGGGGTGTCCAAGGGGGTGGGGTGGGGGGGGTTTCTAGGGGGTGGGGGTGTTCGGGGGGATGGGGGTGTCCGGGGGGTGGTGGGTGGGTGTCCAAGGAGGATTATCTATGGGGGTGGAGGGGCTGTCCAGGGGGGTCAGGGGTGTCCAGGGGGTGGGGGGGGGGCTTTCCAGGGGGTGGGGGGCTTTCTAAGGGGTACGAGGTGTCCAGGGGGTGGGCAGGCTATCCACGGGGGTGGCGGGGTTGTCCAGGGGGTACGAGGTGGGTGGGTAGGCCATCCACGGGGGTGGAGGGGATATCCAGGGGGTACGGGGTGTCCAGGGGTAGACAGGCTGTCCACGGGGGGTGGGTGGGCTATCCATGGGGGCGGCGGGGCTATCTAGGGGGTGGGGGTGTCTAGGGGGGTGTCCAAGGGGGTGGGGGTGTCCACCACCAAATTAGGGTTGTAAAATCCAATCACTATCCAATTGTAGCATGATTTCAATCCTATTATAGATGACCAAGAAGACTGTTGGTGTTAACCATGAATATCATACATATAAATCACAACACACCCAATTTTAAAAAAACCACCAAATATCATACGTGGATCAGATTTTATGAGCCATGTTTCGATGGGACACTACTCATGGGAGTATGATCCTTGTTATATCATTAGGTGATAAGGAGTTGTACAAATGTTAAATTTGTATGAGATCAATATGGATAGTGGATAAGAACCTGAGTGAAATTTCTTTATAGAGATCACTTCTTCTTGAAAGGGTAAGAGTGAGTGTTAGTATGGAACTTCAAGAAAAGTCTTAACGTATGAAAGAAACTATACATTGGTTATACGTGACTCCTATTTTTTTTATAGAGTATTGAAGTGGACAACCCACCCCCCTCCTTGGACATCCCACACCCCCCTAACCCCTACAACCCCTACCCCCTGTAGCCCCCACCTCGATAGCCCCCCACCCCACCTAGACACCCCCACCACACCTGGACAACCCACCCCCTCATCCCTGGACAACCCACACCCCCTACCCTACAAGGAAAACCCACCCCCACCACCCTTGGATAGCCCACCCCTTGGCATCCCACACCCCTCCCCTACATCCTCCTTACCTCCTCTACACCCCCTTGGATAGCCCACCCACCTCCACCTGGACAGACCACGCCCCCACCCCCCACTGGACATCCCCCCCTCCTTGGATAGCCCATACCCCCTCCCCCACCTGGATAGACCACCCACCCCTGGACAATCCACCCCCCTCCCTGGACAGCCCACCCCCCTCCCCTACAACCCCCCTGGACAACCCCCCACCTGGAAAACCCCCACCTCCACCTGAACAGCCCACCCCACCCCCACCTGGATAGCCCCCCACCCCCACCTGAACATACCCAACTCCCCCCACCTGGACAACCCACCACCCCCACCTGGATAGATCCCCCCACCCCCACCCCCTGGACAACCCACCCCTAGGACATCCCGCACCCTCTCCCCCACCTAGACACCCCACCCTGACCCACCTGGATATCCCACACCCCTCCTTGGGCAGCCCATACCCCCCACACCCCTATAGCCCCCTACCCCCTGCATCCCCTTACCCCCTGGACAACCCACCCCCACACCTAGATAGCCCCCTACCCCACTTGCATCCCCCTTAGGGTAATTTTATTTAAAATCATTTTATTCATTAAGAAAGGAAAACAATCATGCATTAGCCATTCATTCCAAACAACCCATTCAATTTATCAAAACATGATAAATTCAATTTATAAGGCTCTATGGGTCACTTAAGAAATGTCATTGAGGAAAGGGAAAATCAACTACATTGTTAATTACAATTTAAAAATTGGGCCAAGCACTTAGGAGGTGCGATGGTGTCTAGGAGGTGTGGTGGTGTCCAGGGGGGCTGTCTAAGGGGGTCGGGGGGGGGGGGGGGGTGTCCAGGGGGTGGAGGGTGTCCAGGGGGTGGGGGTGTCCAAGGGGGTGGGGGTGTCTAGGGGTGGTGGGGGGGGGGGAGGGCTGTCCAAGGGGGTGGGGGGTGTCCAGGGGGGATGGGGTGGGGGTGGGTGGGGGGGGGGCTGTCCATGGGGGGTGAGGGGTGTCTAGGGAGGGTGGGGTGGGGGTGTCTAGGGGGTGGGGGTGTCCAGGGGGGTGGGGGTGGGGGGAGGGGGATGTCCAAAGGGTGGGGGTGTCCAAGGGGGTGGGGGGGGGTGTCCAAGGGGGTGGGGGGGGGGGATGTCTAAGGGGGGTGAGGGGTGTCCAGGGAGGGTGGGGGTGGGGGTGTCCAGTGGGGTTGGGGGTATCCAGGGGAGCAGGGGGAGGGGACTATCCAAAGGGTGGGGGGGGGGGTGTCCAAGGGGGTGGGGGGGGGGGGGGCTTTCCAATGGGGGGGGGGGTGTCCAGGGGGTGGTGGGGTGCTGTCCAGGGGGGTGGGAGGTGTCCATGGGGTTGGGGGGTGTTCAGAGGTGGGAATATCCATATAATACCTTAAAAATTACATATACCCAATCCAACCAACACCACAATTCCAATCCATTACCCAACCAACAACCAATTCATCCTCAATATCAATAACCTTCCCATTATTACTTAAAAAAAACTCTGCCAACGAGCATGTACCCTAGTGGTACAGGCTCCTGCTTGGCATCCAAAAGACTCAGGATCAAATCTGGGCAGGGGCGATTTTTTGGGCAGAACTGTTGCAGTGGTGGCTGTAATGTAGCAGTTACTGTAGCAGCGTGGGTATTGTAGCAGTACTGTTCACTGAGGGGTCCTTTGGTACAAAAAATGGGCTTTCAAGCCTTGTATTCAGGACACTTGTCCTTGGGCCTTTGGGATATTTATTGGGTCTCCCTCTACCCAGTCTAAAGAGGTCTTTTCTTTAAAACTAATAAATTGAGGCTTCAGCCCCAACCTTTAAAAAAAAACTTAAAAAAAATATAAATAAAAAATCCAAATCCAATTTTCAACTAAACTAAAGTCCATATAAATTACCATATTACTTCACTAAACAAACCCTTTACCATGTTTGAAGTGTAGAACAAAAAATAGAAAACAAATCAAAGGGTTCGGTATGCCACAGATCGCAGGAACTCTAATTTAGCCAAAATCAAAACAAAAAACATAAAAAAATAGAGGGATAACATTAAAACTAAGGTAAAACTTACTAATTTGAAGTGTAGAAATAAAAAATTTATTGATTGAAGATGGATATATGGCTAGAAGGAGTTTCATGGCTGAGAAAACTTCAGGAGGGGCTTTGGATTAGGGTTTGCAATCAGGCGGAGGGGGGACTTGGGTGCTGTGTATTTGGGGGAATAATTTCCCAACGGTTTTTAAAAACCATTGGGAAAGCCTCTCTTTACCAATGGTTTATTAAAACTGTTGGTATATCTCAAAGGAACTAAATATTTCCCAATGGTTTTGTCAAACTTTTGGAAAATCTTAACTATATTAACACATTGCCAACAGTTTGAACAAACCGTTGGCAAATGTTGCCTTTTTTACAGTATACCAACGGTTTGAAGAAACTTTTGGTATATATCCATTGGGAAAACCTCCATTTCTAGTAGTGCTTCTCCATCATCACTACTACTTGATGAATTAGTTCCTTATTTACATGAGAAAAGAAACAAACTTCATTATCTGAAGAACATATTGATGATTAATTTTACTTATGCTTTCTCATAAGATTTCTCTTCTTGCTCCAGAGGTGCTTATTCTTCTTCTTACCCCATTTATGATTATAAAGCATCTCATCATTTGATTTTGATTCTAATTCTAAATCTTCAAGCTTCTTTCTTGGACATTTCTTGACAAAATGACCAGAGTCGCCACAGTTGAAGCATTTTAGTGGTTGCTTACTCTTGACATTACAATTTACATTTTTTAATCCTTTTGATATAAGATAAACAATTTGATTGAATTCTTCATCATCTGAATCTTCAGATTCTTAAGCCTCTTCTTTTGGAATTTACCTATCCTCATGGCTTCAAAATCCATTTCAAAAATTTCTTTCTTCTTGAAAGTTGAAATTCTCATAAGCTATGAGAATGCTATGTAGTTCATCAAGAGAAAAATCATCTTTCTTTTAGGGATGATATATTTGAATCAAAACAATCTAGAAAATTACTCATTAATTTTTTGACAATGATAAAGTCATCTGTTTTCTCACCAAATCATAGAATTTTTTTGACTATATCATTCACTTTGGTGAAATTATCATCAATATTTTCTTCATTAGTCATTTTTATGTCCTCAAATTTACTCCTCCAAACTTGTAGTTTGACTTCCTTGAATTAGAAATTGTCTTTATAATTGATTCTTAGTTTTTCCTAGATTTCCTTGGAAATATGGAGACCCATGGCCTTTGTGTACACCTTATTTGATAGAGACATCAAGATGAAATTTTGAGCCTTTCCATATAAGTCCATATTTCTCTTATCAGCTTGTGCCATGGCAGAATCATAAAAAATGAGTGGAAAAACCACTATTGTAGCATCTCTCACTTCTAGGCCGAGTGATAGGAGATATTGTAGCATTCTATTCCTCCAGCTATGATTGTTCTTCCCATCGAATGCGGGAATACCTCATATATTAAAAGAGTTAAGATTCTTTATCTTTAAAAGTACTTGGATATTTAGAGGGAATCCACTCTGATATCACTTGTAGAGCCCCAGACCGGATTGACCAATGGAGGGGGAGTGGATCAATAGTTTTTTTTATGAATTCTTTTTCTTTCAATTCAACCTCTCAAACTTGTTAAGGTTTTCAATCCACTCAATATCATCTCTTAATCTGACTTCGTGTGAAATTGTAATAATAGAGAGAGTAAAACACAAAGTTTTACAAGGTTCAACATAAAATACTACACCTTTATATATTGGTTAGACACCCCAACTCAAATTCTTCACTATCAAACAAGTGATTACATCAACTTTTGACACCAACTGGAAGATTCTCCTACTTTGAGCACCAACTAAAGGACTTCTCCTGCTTACAACACTAACTGAAAGGCTTCTCCTACTTCCAACACCAACTGAAATACTTCTTCCTTTCTTTAGGGTTGATCCACAACTAGAATTATCTTCAACCTTACGGATGTTAGTATTCATACACAATCCTACAATATTAGGTTTTCTTGTGTACAATTCAAGAGCCTTTTCACCTGATGAATCAGAGTTATTGGTCTTGGTCAAATATATCCGACCACCTATGTATGATTAGCTACCTTAGTGAAACATTTCCTAGGAAATTCTTCCTTCAGTCTGATGAAGTCCTGACCTAATAAAGATGTGTATAAGTGGTGCACAATTTTTTTCAATATTATTTTATGCTAGATTAAACTTTCACAACTCAATCCACTTACTTCTTGAATTCTCAACCTAATTTGATCATATGCAATTAATTCATGTAAGTTTAATGCATGGAGCATGAAATATGAAACCTTAACACATTAATTTTCTTTATTATTATTTTATGTGCCTTTTTAGTTTTGTTTTAAATAGCTTAGGTATCTCAACCGGCATGCATGTATCGTATGATCAAATGAATTCACTGTCATCTCCTTCACGTAAACCATGTTCATGAATCATCATTATATCATACATTATCATTCATGAAAACTAAAAGAGATTATTGGTATAACATGAAAGTTCTTCTTCACACAAATACCTCCATGAAAACCTAGAAGGTTTTACAGAACCAGTTCTTTGTGAAACTCTTGAGTGTGATAGTCGTAAGTCAAGAGGTTGTGTGATCTTCTTCTTCTTATTTTAACAAGTAGAAAGCTTCACAAGAACTTCTCTTCATGAAACAATGGTTTTTCAGAGCTCTATTTATCTCTGTAAAATGAAAGCCTCAATGATGGAAGTAGCACTCTCATCTGTGGTGCCTCGATATTTATAGGCAAGCTCTATATCACCTTTTCTCCAAACTTCATTCCACATAATGGATATTTAATATATCTCAATTTTTTTGTGTAAATAATATTTTAATTCATCTGAATATCTCAACTTTTCTCAAATATTCTTACACAAAAAAGCACGATGTCTTCGTGATGATATCCTCATATGCATGTGATGATGATTGAATGCATCAACTCACACTACCTCAAATGATATTCATGTCAATATATTCATTCGATAGTATGAAAGTATTTAAATGATCACATGGTGTCTCAAGCTCGCATGAAAAGAACCCTTAAAATGTTCAAGGTTGAATATGATAGATCTTCGAATGCCCTTACGTGACTAGTGACAACCCTTACATGAACGGATAACCTTATGCAGCTTCACGACTACCTTTACGCAGGTCAGGTTACCTTTTCACCATGCCCTGTTACCCTTACGTAGGCAGTGTAGTTTACACATTACCCTTATGTAGTGCCTCAGTTTGGTTTTATCTTTACACAAGCCATTGGTTACTTTTACGTTGTGCATTGTTACTCTTTTACCATGATGTTTTCAAATGATTATTTGTTTAATTCATGGAATAATTACCCACAAGTGCAAGAACCAACGTTTAAATCAACTTTGTCTATGGAGGATAGTGTTTCTTTATTTGTTAAATAGATCATGGGAGATCGAATCTAAATCATCAAGGAGGATGAATTCAAGGATCTCATTCAATACCTTAAAGTGAACCTCGAATAACCAGTGTTGAAGGGATTGTCCAGAGAATTAATTGAACTCCAGGAGTATTTTTTAGAATTTTATCAAGAAATGGTCGAGGTAAAAAAAGAGACTTACTTGTTTCATAAAAATATTTTTGGAGGAATTTCATAGGTGAAACACCAAGAAGAAGAAGTTAATAAGGATCTTGAAGACTGATTGGAAAGGATTAGTCAAATAGTGAAAAAATTGGAGAGAAAAAGAGTGGATAACTGAATCTGTACATGCATCCTAGGATCTATAACTGGAGATGGAACAAGAACTAGAACCATAAAATTGGTGGAAAAAGTATCCCCACTTATCATTCAAGTTGAAGAAACCATGGAGGCCTCAATGAAATTAAAATAATATCCATTTGTCCTTCCTCAACCATTGATGAAGGAGATTGATGAATAATATTTTCCTTATAAAGTACATATAGGTGATCAATAAGATCTGGATGAGTTTTGGAAGGAGTGTGAGGAAATAATTGATCCCAATATTCCTTATAAAATAGAAGAGACAACATCATTGAAGGAAGACCCCACCAAAGTGGTTGAATTTGAAGAAAAGATGGAGGATTCTAACTACCTACCTCTATCTGGTGAAATCCAACTTCAAGAACCACCTCCCACTGAAGAAGCAATTGAATCCAAACAAACTTAGGGAGATGATATTTTCATGAACTCATTATATTATAATTTTTTGAAAATGGATTGAGTATTACCTCCCCTTTCTTGAAATTTTTAGATTTTTCCAACACATGTATTTCCTTGGTGGATGAGGAAGAAAAGGAATAAATTATTGATGAGGAACATCTGGAGCTCCCTGAACTTGTGGAACACTTATTGGAGGGAGTTCAAGAGAAGATAAAAGTGGATTTGTTGGAGGAAAATGAGACACATGCTACTCATATTTAAAGGTAAGAATTTGATATTGATTCATCATTTTTTAATTTTTTTCAAATATAAGTACGCTCTAAAATTTTCTTTGATTATTCCACTGATATAGTATATGTTGAGAAATTAGAGGAGAATAAAGAAGATATTGTTCAAGTGGAAACCAAGAAAGGGGAGAAATCATTCTTTAACCTAACCCCACCATACAAGATGAATCTCATTTTATTTGTGGTGTATTTGGAATACTATATCCATGGATACCTCAACAAAAAGGTATAAGTGAAATCTGTAAGAATAAGTGTTGTTTGTTCATCTCAAAGAAACTCTATCCACCATCAGATCAGGGATAACCATATGGAACTGCCCATCTAGAGGCAATCAAACCCCGGGGCCCAATTAGGTTATTAAACTAAGATCTACCCTTCTTTTTTCATTCTTTTTCTATTTTCATTTTTTTAATAAATTTATTATGTTTTCTTTTCTACATTTTCTTATAGGTTTTCAGTGTGTAACACTTAGGAGCTTAACTCAATTTTACACTATAAATACGTCAGGTCATACCTATCCTTTAAACTTACTTACTTTCTTGATATGATTCATTTTCAAATATTCTTATATGTTAAATTCATTTGAATTCATTGTGGATACTACATCATTTAAGTTTGGGGAAGAGAACCTTTTTAGTTTAGGATTTTCATTTGTTGTTTGTTTTTATTTTTTCACAAAAAAATGTGTGTTTTTCAAATTTTTGTGTGTTTCATTTTTAATTTTTGTGCATTTTAAAAATTTTGAGCTGAAATGATTATCATTTCCATTTTTGAAACCCATTTAAATGAGTGAACCAATTTATTCCATGAAACTCAACTTAAATGAATGCTGAAAATGACTTTATTTTAAGTTCAAATCTTTGGTAATTTCATGAAAAGTACTCCAGTTTTTGAATCTCATGCTATATATCACATTATTTATCTTTTAAATAACTTTCCTATGAGGCTTATAAACCCCTTTTGTTATATATTTTTTATTCACCTCACTTATTAAGAGAACTAAACCATGATTTCTTTAACCCAAATTTGATTTATTCCTATAAAAACTTGAGGGTTTGAGGTATTTGTGTTTTAAATTATTGAGGCATTTATTTTTTTAAAGTCCCCTTTTCAAGAGAATCATTTTAATCATGGACTTCCTATACATTTAATCATTATATCCCTTATAATCCATGAAAAAACTATCATGTTAGCCACATTACAATCTAATTTCCTTATCAAGCCTGCTCTTGAAGGGAAATTTCATGATCTAATTGAACTTAATTGTGGGGGGAAACAGTATTTTGTTTTTCTACATCATTTAATGATACTTTGGGTGGAAAATAAAATGATTAAGAGATGCGTTTTCTACTAAAAAAATCATTATGTTGAAAGCTATTCCTTTTCCAGAGCTTTCATGATAATAGAAACTATGCCTTTCTGGAGCTTCCAATGGAGAAAGAAAGGTGTTCCTTTTCTAGAGATTTCATGAAAAATTATGTTTAAGATGATTTAAAATTTTTATTCTCAAATGATGAATGGTGTGTACTTTACTTGAGTTTTCACGATGATAGATATGATTTTCTACTATAGGGAGTGAGGAAGAGACCATACTTGAGTAAAAATTAGAATCTTGCATTTTTACTTCAAAAAGAGACAAACCCTCCTTATTTGACCACAAGATTTTTCATATGTCAATCCTACCAACTATAATCCACAAAAAACTATTCAAAGTCCTCATGATTAACATATTTCTTTAACTCACATTGGGTGGATATGTAGGAATTTATCAAGCCTATGGTGACCCTTGCATTGGTTTGGATAAGAAAAGTATTATTGAAAATCAACATTTGTGAGATGAGAGAAAATTCATATGAGGTAGGTGTTTTGTGTGCATGGAAGGAAAAATTAAGAGGAAATATATTGAATGGCATGACTGAATAAATTTAAATAATGGTTTTTGAGGAGGCATGATATCTTTTGTTTCTGGGTGTGGAATTGGTGGATCTCATGGGTATGTGTTTTTAATTTCCTTTGATTTGATTTTGATGTTGAATTTTCCAGGAGTCCAAGTTCTAAGTATGGGGGAATTGATAGAGATAATATTTTCATAATTATTCATATTTTTTTTCAATGATTTAATCCATACCAATTAATCAATTTGAGTTGATTTGCATCATTTTTGTTTTTTTTGGTGAATTTCCACCTTAATTGTGAAAATTGTTTAATTCTAAAAATTTAAAAGTTTTATGGATCTTATGTATTTCCGGAATATATTTTACAATTATGATCCAAATTGAGTGATTAATTTTTTCAGGATTTCCTTTCTTGTGAGATTAAACTTTTTCTTATGGACCTAGATTCAATTCGAATCACACATGCCTAGAAAAATCAGTCAAGTGGAGAAAGTTTTATGGATGATAGAATGAAACCTACCTCAGCAATGGAAGACTATCTCGTCCTAGTGACATCCAAATGAAGTTATTCTAACTGGAGTATAAATAAAACTCCTTTAATCATGTCCATATTAAATTTCATGAAGAAATTCTCTCATTAAGGCATCAATTTAATGCATCAAAGTGGAGGGAGTTGAGAAGTCTTATCAGACAGAAAAAGTAGTTTTTAGTAATTCAAGAATAACTTTTCTACACTTATCCAAATAAGATGAGATTTTATGGGAACATGAACAAGAGAGAGGGGAATAACTTTTATGAATGAAACTTCTTGAGATTCATCCATTTACTATGCAAATTTAACTCCAAATTTTGGTGGAATGAATCTAGAGGGAAAATTTTCCACCTCTCAACCCAATATATATGAGTGTCCACTTCCAATCATGGGTGTTGAAGAAGGTGAAAGTGGGGATATGCTGGAGGATTGGATAATTAAATAGATTTGGATTTTATATTATCTATTTTCTTATTTTCATAATGCTCACTTCTTCCCCTTTCAACTCTCTTACCCTTCACATGGAGGGGTAAAACCTTTGAAGGAAGGGGGAATTGTAATATTGGAGTCTTGCGCTTTAATTTGAAACTCTATTTTTCTATTGAATTATTTATATTTTTAGTAGCTTCCAATCTTGTTAATGAGATTTTATTTTGGGTTTTGGTTTCATTCATTGTTTATAGCTTTGGTTGAAGAAATTTAAACTCCCTCCGCCTAGTGTAGTTTGTCTCGATCGAGCAGATTGTGTTAGGTGGTGAGTGTCTAGTGATCATTGGAATGTGTGTGGAATAAGTGAACTTTTTCTATATTTATAAGGATAAACAATTCCTGATCGAGAGTTTCCTTATTTATTTGGGAATGGTTTATGAATTTTCATGCACATAAGAGTGGTTTCCATTGATTCCTTCAACCAAGGGTGATTGATAACTTGATCGAGGAGTATTTCACTTTTCATTAAATAGGAAGAGAGGGGAAATGATCTTTATGACTATGATGACATTGAAAAATGTGGTCCTACCCTAACCCCATCAATCTCTTCATCCATTTGTTTCAAAATTTATTTTTAATTTCCTTCTTTCTTTTTTAACTAAAAAAATTTCAAAAAAACCTCCACTTCTTTCTCAAATTTAAGTGACAAATGTGATTGTTGTACAATCATCTATAGAGACATTCTAGGTCGACCACTTTACTTTATTTTAACTTAGTAAACATTTTTTTTCACGCCTCATGACAAACATGTGTTAGGGTGCATATAAAATAACATAAAGACACATATACATAGATAACACACAATACACAACCTATGAGTTAACATTAACAACACTAGTGCACACCACATTACCATTAGGTACCACACATAAACTGTCAAAACTACCACAACCACTATATGCAACACACCACATAACCACCACACAATCCACAGAACATTTTCCACTTTCAACTTACAAGTTCCACTAATTTTATTCATTATCCTTTTAATTTTACATTACCCCACTCATTCATTCAATTAAATTTAAGTCATCTATCACATATCAATTTCACCCATTCATATTCATTTAACATCATCATTTATTCCATGGCTAACTAGGATACTATCTCAACCATACCGCACAACTGACCCAAAAAACATAACTACTTCCACAACACCACACATATACCATAGTTATCACATTACATCACCCAACCCATCTCACCACAACAAGCCACTATTCCATAACCACTGGGCCACAATCATGACACCACAACCACCGTGTCACAACCACTGTGCTGCAACCACTGCACCATAACCTCATCGCACCACACCACACAACTTCCCACACACATCCATTCCAATGAACCATTGCATTACTTCCCCACACACTACACAACCCAAAAAAGTCATGTATATCATCGTACAATAGCCCAAACCACATAGATCAACACAACAAGAACAATGACACATCAAAACACACATTCTAGCTTCCATTTATTTAGGGGCTTTATCACATTACTTCTTTAAATTATCATGGGTACTATCACATGAACCATAATTTCTAGGGGAAACCAATTATTATCTGAATATAAGTTCTTTAACATTTTATTCAAGGAAAGATCACAAAACAATACAACAAGGTCCATCACATATATAAACTACACCACAAGAAAGACTTCCAACAACCATTATTTTTAGAATTGGAAATAGGAATTCAAAACAACATCGAAAACATATAAAAAACAACAAATTCATGTGATAATTCCACATACCCATCAATTTTAGACATGTCAATTAATTATATGATCATGCCAATGCTTACTATCCATCCAACGGTAAGAAAAAGCCTGCAATTCCCACACATAGCTTGTAAAAAGGGTGAGAAAGAGGATCCCCTATATTGAGGAAGCTTTTTGATCTTGTTGCGTATCACAGGGAAAAGAAGAAACCACCCATGAACCACCTCCACACAAGAAACTTGTGGGTCAACCTACACTACACCTAAAGAGCCTTAAAACATAGTCCAAACACATAACCCAAACCAAACCTCACCACTGTAGTGAACTCCGAAGAATAAAGGTAGGAAAAATATAATAATGAGAGGATAAATCATCATTGATTGAAGATGGGAAGCCAAGAATCTAAGATGGGAAGCCACAAATAAATCTCCATTGAAGGAATCCCAAAATTCATCAAGGGAGCACTGTGGGATGCCTAGAACGAGAGAGAGAAAGAGAGAGTAGGGTTTGAGTAAAACCTGAGCACTGTACAACCTTATAATCATACTATACAGAGGAATTACATGACATGTAATTCCCTTGCACATCATGTAATCCTTGGGGTTCAGTTTCACCAAAAAACACGTCGCCTCGAAAGATTTTAACACCCGATTTATTACACATTATGAACCGGCCCTCTACAAGACGTGAAACTAAATTTCACATCATGTAAACTTTACATGGAATGTATTTCCTCTACTTCCATAATTTAGCATTCAAAATCCTCTAGGCCTTCTCTAGGCCTCCTCCAAGCACCTCCAACACCCAAAAACGGAAAAGTAACAGACCAAGAAAGAATAAACCATTACATTCGATACCTCTAAAAAGATTCTCATCAATGAGAATCCAAAACGAATCCTAGAAGGAAAGGGGTATGAAAAACCACCCCACGAGATAGCTCCCAAGGTTCTCATCACATCACAAACACTACCACCATCCAAACATGCCAAAAAAAGACCACTAAACACTGCAAAACCAAACAACCTCTTATCATCAGCCACAACACTACATTATTCAGTACCATCCATCACCAAAACTTCTCCACACAACCACTACATAACCACCTAACCTCCAAAAAACCCAAACCAACCAGCCACACGAACCCAAACATACGAATCATGTAATCTCATCCTCTATGTCTAGATACTATTCGCACTGGGTGACACTGACTCACCCTCACAGGTTTAATCAAATTATAGTTAATGCATCTTGATTACGATTTTGGTCCTCCCTTTTTCACATGTGTGGGGGGGGGGATCTTATCACACATCACAAGATCAATAAAAACAACATATCTCATAAAATAAAAAGATCCAAACATCACATCACAAGTAAAAAAAAGCAAAGAAAAACTCAAAGAAACTCCAGGTACTGAGCACACATATTCTTCTCTTACTCTCAGGTACTATACTTAAGGCCACCATGCCTCCCAAGTACATGAACCAAGGAATGGTTTATCCACACAACACCTTATCTCAATAATCCTAGATCTCTACTGGTCTCTCCATGAACGTCACATCATCCTCTATATCCAATTCTCCCCAATCAATGACACATGAGTCATCACGAAGATAATGAAAAAGCAGAGAGATGTGGAAGATTTCATAGATCCTATCCAATCACAGTGGCAACACCAACCAATATCCCCCCTTACCGACACACCCCAACACCACAAAGGGCCCAAAAAACCTGGGAGAAAGCTTAATCCCTATACCAAACCTACACTACCCACCCTGAGGGGATAATATCAAGAATACATGGTCTCTAGTATTGAACTCCAGGGGCCTCTTCCTACGATTAGAATAGACCTTATGACATTCCCGCACAGCCCTCATCTTCTTACAAACCAACTGGATCTTCTCGGTCGTGCTCTGAACTACATCAGGACCAAGAATTGAAGAATCTCCAACCTCCTACTAGCACAATGAATAACAACATGAACGCCCGTACAACGCCTCAAATGGAGCCATACTAATGGAAAAGTCATAGTTATTATTGTACAAAAACTCAAAAAAGGAAGGTGTCATACCCAAGATCCACCAAAGTCCAAGATGCATGCCCACAACATATTATCTAGTGTCTAGATGGTCTGCTTCATCTTCCCATCTATCTGAGAGTGGAAAATAGTGCTAAGGTGCAACTAAGAGACAAAATCATGTTGTAATACCTTCCTGATCCATGAGGTAAAATGAGGACCCCAATCAAAGATGATGGTCCTCAGAACCTCATGAAGCCTAACCACATCATCCCTGTACCACCACACTAAAACATCCACAACACTTGATTCACAGATCACTATAAAGTGATCCAATTTCGTCAGCTGGTCCACTATCACCCAAACTGCATCACAAACTCCTTGACCTTGAGGTAGAACTGTGATGAAATCCATCATGATGACCTCCCATTTCCACTTGGTAACATCTAAGGACTGCAACAGACCTCTTGAAACACAATGTTCCTTTTTCACCTACCAGAAAACCATACATCTTTCCAAAAACTCTTCCACTGACCAGTTCATCCTCAACCACCGAATCTGTTTCCTCAATCCACGATACATCTTTTTTCGATCCAGGATGTACAACCAAGGGTGAGTTGTGAAACTCATGGAGAACCTCGTCACACATCGTCTACAGAACAAACAACCACCCCTAGAACAACATCCATTTCTGGTCATCCTCTAACCATCCATTAGGAGCATCACCATGGCCAACACAATCACGTATCAGTTCTCTCTATGTATCCCTACTGATAATCCTCCACCTTCCACATCAAATAATACTCCATGGTCATATGGCAAATAAAAAATTGACACTACTCTCTAAAAAGTTGAGATGAATCATTGAAAGATCCTCCATTCCTTTCCAAACATCTGTAGACTCCTGAGCCACATCCTCTTGGGAATTCCAACCCAACGCATCAGTAACCCCATTACCCTTCCTTAGGGTGTAAGATATCTCAAAATCATAATCCTGAAGAAACTCCATTCACCTCCACTAGCTTAGATTCTGATCTCGTTGAAAGAAAACATATCTCAGACTCTTGTGGTCTATGAAAACCACAAAATGATCACTGATGAGGTAATTCCACCAAATATTTAGTACAAA
This sequence comes from Viscum album, assembly GCA_963277665.1. Taxonomy (NCBI): domain Eukaryota; kingdom Viridiplantae; phylum Streptophyta; class Magnoliopsida; order Santalales; family Viscaceae; genus Viscum; species Viscum album. Next base: position 1,490,619,385 of record OY728129.1, read on the forward strand.
CACAACTGACAAAAAATCCATATCATGGGTGGAATAGTTATGCTTGTGGGGAAAAAATACCCAGAACCATAAGATATTACCACCTTCTGCTGCATTAACACGCATCCCAATCCTAGAAGGGACGTGTCACATAAAACCTCAAATAATGCACCCACCTCTAGAAACTGAAGCACTAGAGCACCAACCAACTTCTAATTCAGGTAATTGAACACTAATTGACATTGATCTTTCTACAAAAAATCTTGGTCCTTCCTGGTCAATGTTATTAGTAGGGCGAAAAATTGATAGAAATTTGGTACAAACCTCCAATAATATCCTTTGAGAATAAGGGAACTATGAACCATTGCCACATTCTTGGGTTCTTCCCAAGAAAAAACTACTTTGAACTCTGATAGGTCCACTTCCACACCCTTCTAGGACACCACATGTCCAAGGAAACACACCTATTGCATCCAGAACTCACACTTGGAAAACTTTCCATAAAGATGGTGGTGTCGAAGTACCTGCAAAACAATTATGAGATTCCCAAAATGCTCCTATAACTTTGGGTATACCAAGATATCATTGATGAATACAATGATGAACTGATCTAGGAACTCACAGAACATGGAGTTCATAAGTCCCATGAACATGGATGGTGCATTCGTAACATCGAACAACATAACCACAAACATGAAGTTCCCATACCTGCATTTGAATGAAGTATTCTAAATATCCACATCTTTCACCCTTGACTTGTGATATCCATACTGAAGATAAATCTTTGAGAACAAACTATCTCCTCTAAATTGGTTGAACAGATCATCGATCCTTGGAATAGGGTAAAATTTCTTGAACATTTCTTGATTAAACCTTCGAAAATCTATACAAAACCTCATACTATCACCCCCCTTCTTGGAAAAAAACATTGGAGCACCCTACAGTGACACACTGGGTTAGATGAAACCCATCTACATCAGGTCATCCACCCGCAACCTCAACTAATGTAACTTTGTGGGCGCCATCCGATAGGGATCCATCAAAATCATAGATGCACCCAGTTGAAACTCTATCCCGAAATCTATGTCACGTCAAGGAGGTAGTGCCATAAACTCCTCTAGAAAAACATCTAGGAACTCCTCCACAACCATGGGAACACTCCCAACCTAAGATTCTACTAAAATCTCTACCAACTATGAAAAAAGAGGCTTTACTTGCTTACCACCCAAATGATAACCTCACTCACCAATGAATTCCACTCAATGGACCTCCACATTAGAAAAAAAGAATCTTATTTGAAATAAATATATGACTGCATGCACATAATACAACCAATCCATGCTAGGGATAATATTGTATAACTGTATTTTCAATAAGAAGAAGTCCCCCACTGACTGGTGCTTCCTCATCACCAGTCTACATTCCCGAAACACATCAAAACAGGAAGCCTGTCATCCAACTCACGTAGTTAACACCAGGGACACTAGAAGCCTCTCCAAATCCAGTCCCAATATAAAAACCAAAATAGGAAAAAAAATGGAGTGTGAGGTTTCTAAATAAAAAAAGAACACACAAGGGTATATGATAAAATGATCATACCTCGAACAACTCCCAACTTTGTTGGTGCTTCTATCTCTAACATGTGTATCTGAACACACCCAAATCATCTACATATCTACTATCAGCATCCATGGAAATTATATAAACTAGGTCTCTGTGGAAGGGGACTATCACGAGGCTTCCCTCTTCCAACTCCACCTTCTCTTGGATGATGAACAACAAACTGCGGTCCCTTTTGTTGGAACTATCTTAGAGGCAACTATTGCTGCTAAAAAGGGCCCAGACTGCCCATCTAAAACTGGCCTCCTTTAGTGGTCAAACACTGAGCCTAGAATTTCCCATATCTCCCGAAGATATGGAATAAAAATTGAAAAACTAAAAAGGTTCTTGAAAACTACCCATCCCTAATGGTCGGTAAAGAAACTACCGTGACCAATTCCCCATTGAATGGAACCTTGAATACTTGAACACCTGAGTCCTGCCTCCAGTAGGTCCCAGGTTGGAATCTAGCACTGAGGGTATAAAAATATCATAGTATAGGAGAAATTACCCTTTATAAATGAAACTAGATCGAGAGATAGGATAAATAATCACAAAAAAACTCCAACAAAATATATAAAGGTAAACCAAAGACTATCCCACAATGCACGAATAAAGTAAAACTAATACATATAAAAGTCTCCAAAGTAAATACCAAAAAGGAAAGTCTATAACATCAACTCAACCAAAACTCCAACCCATATATTAATGTCTAGATCGATCCCCAAAGTCATCATTGAGAACTGAAAAGAGTTTATATATATAGGGTGAGCATAATAGGTATACTCAGTAGGGTTATAACTAAGGCCTCAAGTGAACATGTGAAACAGGCATATAATATGCCAGTGAAAAAACAACAGAACCAACAAGAACCTATACAGGTCATCTAACCAAACCCATCCTCATCATGAATCACTCACCAAATCACACATCCAATATAATTATATAATATCAAAATCATAACAAAGAAAGGAACCCTGCTACCTCTTCCTCACTGATTTTATGCTCTCGTGACCCAATATCAAATGTCTCATGCTCCCATCCATTAAACACATATCACATCACATGATGTCCATACACACTTGGGCCACACATAATGTCACATTCATCCCACACACACTTGGTCCAAACATCACATCACATCCCATCCCAAAGACACATGTGTTGGATTGGTGTAGCTCGATCCATTCTGGATGATGATTGATCTGAATACTTCTAGCCCATACTGTGCACCAGGCCATAACTTCTACCAATTGAGATGACCGACTGACACTGATAGGGAACTACAGTAAATCTAACCACTATAGCAGAGCTAACTGACTAACACTGACATGAATTGTTGTAGGTTAGAATTTGGAGTCAATAGTACTGTAGTGATGCAGACTTCCAGCCACTGAACACTGTATCATCTTGGACTTGGGTGGCTAAAAAGCTGTAGCAATGCAGATTTTTCCACCTTTCATTGTAGCATAATGGGATCCTTATGTGGTTGGTGGAATAGTAATTTTTCCTCCTTATTAGCCCATTTTAGGCTAGTGTTTTGCATGTTCTTGAGAACCCTGTAATTGTTTGCTTCTAAAACTAGTGAAAATTCTACCTCTCTATGGACGTAGGGATCATTTCCTAAACCACATAAATCTCGATGTCCAAGATCTTATTATTCTTCTTTTGTTTTTCCCTTTTACTCTTCTATGAATCATTTTTCACTTCGTTTCTCCCAGTGTTTCCAAAATAACATGGGAACACACATCACAACTCATCCAGATGACACCTGAGACCACACATCATAGATTATCTCAAAGATACCTAGGACCACACATCACATATCTTCCAAAAGACACCTAGGAATACACATCATAGATGAAGGAAGAGTGGGGGAGAGGGGGTATCCAACCATCTATATTACCACCATCCTAGATGTTGGGGAAAACACCCGGAACCCAGAACCTTTGAGTGTTGGTAAGTTTATCCAAATCAGGTGGGTAACATATAAAATAAAATAAAATAAACATACATGATACATAGATAACACACAATACCCAACCTATGGGTTAAAATTAACAACACCATCACACACCACATTACCACCATGTACCACACATCAATCATCACAACTGCTACCACCACTATATAAAACACACCACACAAGCCACACAATATTTTCCACTTTCAACTTAGAAGTTCCAACACTTTTATTCATTATACTTTTCATTTCAAATTATACCACTAATTTATTTAATTAAATTTAATTCATTTATCACATATAAATTTTACCCATTCATATTCATTTAGCATCATCATTTATTCCATGGATAACCAGGAAACTATCTCAACCATGCCACAAAACTAGCCCAACAAACATAACTACTACCATGAAACCACACATCTACAATTATCATCACATCACATCATCCAATCCATCTCACCACAAAAATCCATTGTGCCACAACCACTGTGCCACAACCACTACACCATAACCTCATCGCACCACACCACACAATTTCCCACAAACGTCCATGCCAACCAACCACTGCATCACTGAACCACACACTGTACAACCCATATGGTCACATATATCATCACAAAACAACCGAAACCACATAGGGAAGCTGAATATAATTTATTTTACATTTTATTCAAAGTGAGATCTAAAAACAACACAACAAGGTCCATCAAATATATCAACTACAATGCAATCAAGGCTTCTAACAACTATTATTTTCAAAATTTGAAACATACATGCATAACAAAATAAAAAAATATAATAAAGAACAAAGCATGTGATAAATCACCATACACATCAATTTTAGACATGAAAATTAATTATATGATTATGCCGACACTTATTATCCACCTGAAGGTAAGAAAAAGCATGCAGTTCCCACACATAGCATGTAAAAAGGGTGAGAATGAGGATACCCTACCTCAAAGAAGATTTTCAATCTCACTGAACACTGTAAGATGAAGAAGAAACCACCCAAGAACCATTTCCACACAAGAAAATTGTGGGTTAACCTACAACGCACCCAGAAATCATCAAAACACATCCTAAAAACATAACCCAAACCAAACCACACCACCACAATAGACTCCGAATAAGAAAGAAAGAAAAAAGATGATAACACGATGAGAAATCACTAAAGATCAAAGACGAGAATCCCATAATTGAATATTAGAATCCACAAATCAATACTCATTGAAGGAATCCCAAAACACCTCAAGGGATCTCCATCGAACTCATGAAATGATAGATAGATAGAGTGTAGGGTTTAAGGAAAACCTAAGCACTATGCAGCCCTATAATCGTGTTGCACAGGGGAATTAAATGACATGTAATCCACTTTCATGTTGTGTAATCCTCGGGGTTTGGTTTCTATGAAAAATGTATTGACTCAAAAGATTTTAACACCCAATTTATTACACATCATGAATCGGCACTGTATGTTTGGAAAATAATAGAGGAGCTTGCAACGATGCATCTCAGCATTGGAGAGATTAGTGGCCGAGATTGTCCTTAATAGATGACCATGGAGTCTTCTTTTATGCAGTATGTGGTGGAGTCTTAGTGTGGAGACTTAGAGGAAGAGGTGATGCATGATCGTGTTGGCCATAGTGACACTCCCGAGGGATGGATAGAGGATGATTGGAACCAAATGTTGTTCTAGGGAAGATTGTTTGTTCTATAAGTGATATGTGAGGTATTTATCCATGAGATTCATAGATCACCCTTGGTGGTACATCCTGGTGTGAAAAGGATGTATCATGGCTTGAGGAGACAACTTTGGCGGCAGAGGATGAAATAATCAATGATTAAGTTTGTGGTAAGATAGTTGGTTTGTTAGAAGGTGAAAGAGGAACACCGCATTTTGGGAGGTTTGTTTCAGTACATGGATATTCTTGAGTGTAAATGGGAGAACACCTCAATGGATTTTCTCATAGGGTTACCTCAATCTCAGGGAGGCTATGATCTAGTTTGGGTGATAGTGGATCGGTTGAAAAAATCGGCTCACTTTCTGGTGATTCGTGAGTCGAGTGTTGTGGATGTTTTGGTGAGGTAGTATGTGGATGATGTGGTTAGGATTCATGGGGTACTGATTCCCATCATATTTGACTGGGTTCCTTATTTTACCTTACAAGTTTGGAGGGGATTACAACATTTTTTTGGCTCTCAGTTTCACCTTATAACTACTTTCCACCCCCAGACAGATGGAAGATAGATCGGACCATCCAAATACTGGAGGATATGTCACATGCATGCATATTAGACTTTGGAAGATCTTGGGTGTGACACCTGCCTTTGGTTGAGTTTGCGTACAATAATATCTATCACTCTTCCATTGGTATGGATTTATTTGAGGAATTTTTGGGGTGGTCATGTCATTCTTCATTGTGCTAAATGGAGGTTGGAGAGTTGGATTTTCTTGGTCCCAATGTAGTACAGAGTTGGAATGAGAATATCTAGTTAGTTTATGAGAAGATGAGGGTGGTGTAGGACTATTAGAAGGCCTATTCTGATCATTTTCATAGGCCCCTATATTTTGAGGTTCGAGACCATTTGTTCATTAGAGTCTCCCCTCTACTTCGACAGCAGATGTTTGGAAAAGGGAGTAAGATTTCTCCTATAAGGCCCCAGCCTTAAACCTTACTTAATATTGAATTAAAAGAATAATTCACGTTGAGGATCTTTTCAGGTTTAGAGTTTTAGAGAATTAGAACATAACTATTACATCTCAAAAGATTACAAAGTAGTCACTTATACTAAGCTTCCATAATAACAAAAAAAACTCTTGAAAGAAACATGTCTAGTTCCATGTTTTATATAGCATGACATTCCCTTGATCCCATCCTTGACCTTATTCCACATTAAGTCCTGTGAAAAACATTTCAAAAAAACTTGGGGTGAGCATAAAAAGCTCAGTAAGGGATACACAAAGAATGAAAACTGTTAGTTTTTCAAAATCAAGTAAACCATGTATACTCTATCAAAGTAATACCTTCACCTTCATGAAGTAGTAAAAACTCTTCACTGAATAAAGTATCATTACTTACCTTTTTGTAACCAAAGTATTACCATAAAACCCATATAAAGAACACATAACATATATAAAGGTAACTTGGGACATAAACATACTTAAGTGGAATAACCATACGGTCGACTTCCACACATATCACTTAATGGAATAGCCATACGGCCAATTTCCATACATACTTAATGGAATAGCCATACGGCCGACTTCCATACCCAATGCATTGGAGGTTATAACGTAACCACCCGTCCTGGTATTCACGGCACCACCCGTCATATGGTTTATAACGTAACCACCCGTTAAAATGTCCAAGTACTAGTATAAAATCATAAAACATAAAACCAATATAAAGGAATGATAACATTTCCACATTTCAATCACAATATTTCATAAATATATTGACATAATAGAATCCTTTTTCAAAACCATTTTCAATACCAAAATACATAAAAGAGTATATGGTATTTATTTTATTCTAAAAACATTACGGCTTGTTGAGAAAGCCAAAGACCAGATAATACTCACGGCGGCGGAAAAGGTCGTTGTCGCCGCGTACGTTAAAAGAAACATTCCTTTTTGTCATTTTGTAAAACGCTTCGTAGAAAAAGATTCCTTTTGTATAAAAGTAAAAGTCAAAGGGGTTTATACACTGTATAAAAGAAAGTTGTGTATAAAACGAAATATGCCTCAATGAAAGGAGATTGAGACGAAGTCCCTTACCTCGGGTCCGACTTGACTCGATCGTTCTTTAACGTCCTGAATAATAAACTTGAGTTAATTTATACTTGATTAAGAACCTTTTTAAAGTTCATTATTCCTTTTATATCACTTATTTCCATGTTATAAACATTATGTAACCATTTAAGTTAATAATGTTTGTTTTGTCAATATTTGGTTCTTAAGTCGAAAGTTGACTTCTTACAATTACATGTTGTTCGTGTGGTCAAAAGTTCTTTATATCCAGAATGAAATTCCTGATTTGGATATCATATATATCATATATATCCAGAATATACATGTATTTATAATATTACATAATCATTTAGAGGTAAGAAATGAAATGCACCGTTCATGGAGACGGTAATCCGTACGTACGCATGAACGCTACTTTCATTTCTTTGTCATATTAATGGAATTAAAACTAAATGAGAGGTATGTATATTTTAATTCCAGAATTATATTCATCATTTAGATATATCATTAATTATATATATCCATTATATACATGTACTTTTAACAGTACATTACATTTGGGGATAAGAAATGAAATGCACCGTTCATGGAGACGGTAAGCCGTACGTACGCATGAACGCTACTTTCATTTATATCTCATACATTAATGGAAAGAAATAATAATGATATAGAGGTATATTATAATTCTAGTATAACATCATATTTAATAACATTAAATCCATCCTTTATACGTCCCACGTATGGCATTAACAAATCAAATCACTTTCAGGGGGCGGTAGTCCGCACTTCCTTAAATGAAGATATCGTGTTTACCCATAATGGAAACCATAAAGGTATGCCGAAAATGAAAAATACAGAAGCTTAAAGAAAAAAATAAACATATTATATATCATATATAAAAATAGTGACATCATAATGGCCACCTTTGAAGGTGTTAAATGAGTATTGAACAATCATCGTTTCGGGAGGCAGAATTTCGCCATCCACGGAAACCGTATGTTCTTTAACCATTTGATGTAGTTGTGTGAGAGTGTAGCTCAAATAAATCTTATAACAACATCCTAGTATATTTAAGATACTGGTGTTGTTACAAAAGAAGTAAATAAATAGAGTTTAGAGGGTTGGAGAAGCAAAATAAAACAAATGAACAAGAGAGAATGAATTACCTTTAAAAGTGTAACTCCTTTTGATTTGAGCCTAAAGGCTTCATTTGAAAGGATTCTTCCCAAAGGGAATCCTCTAGGATGAGTAGAGGGATGTGGAGAGAGTAAATGGGCAGGGGTTGGCCGAGCCAAAGGCTTGAGGAGTGTGTGAAATGAGGTAGAGGTGGGGGCCTTTTATAAGAGGAGAGGAGGGGCACTTTTGGAAAGTAAAGAAATATTACTTTATTTGAAAATGTTTTTCGGTTTTAAAAGGTCCCACATTGATATAATTCGTGGATAAGTTGATAAGGGTTCGAAATACACTCATCCAATTGGTTTTGGCCATGTGTAGGTTTTATATTTTTCATTATCTTTCCATTTTATTTAAATTGTCAAATAATGATGTCATCGCTGCATCATTATTATGTCATACATAATTTAATATATTTAATGTATAAAAATTATAAAAAAAATACTATGATGTAGGAAACCTTTTTAGATTTCCAATGACTATTTATAATCAAAAATCTGACTTGTATAACCCCATTTAAAAATTGTTTTAGTAAAACATATCATGTTTGTGTCATTTTTACTTTTACATTAAATAAAAAGTTATTTATGTCATTTCCCAACCAAAGTGTCTCCATGGGGTCCCCAAGTTGACCCATGGCTTGTCTTGGTCGGCCATGACACAACCAATGAGGGTAGGACATGTTTCAAGCTCATCTTATTTTATTAAAGCATTATTTTTACCTTAAACTACACTAATTACCACTAATCGTGATTAAGAACTTAATAAGTTACTATTCACCAAAAAATTATTATAATCTCATTGAACCAAATTTTACTTCTTAATGACAACCATGTATGTCGGATTTTTGAAATTCAAAACACAATGATGGCAAAATTTCATTTAAATGGAAAATCAGTCTTTATAAGTACCACTTAGTGGTTTCACTATTCATCAAAAATTGATGTTTTTCAGAAAATTACCAAAAATTCACCCTAAGCTATATTTGATATTACGAATTCAAAAATGAAGTCTATTTTACAAAATTCAAAACATATAAGTCACATTAATTAATTTAATAATTAATTCCCGCTGTCAGAGCAAATAGCGTGTTTTTATGAAACAATAAGTATCAAAAGATTGACACTAGTTTAAGTCCGATTTCAAAGTGAAATTAATTCCAACGACCACTATTGGATTTAATGGTAAAAATATTTTCTAATTTCACTTTAAAACCAATTCAAAAGATAATCTAATCATATAAATAAATTAGATTAAAAAGAGGTTTTGAATTAAAATACAACATTTTACACTATTCATTAAAAAAAATGAACTTTATCAGAAAGGTACCAAAAATTTACACAAAGTAAATTTTGATGTCCTGATTCTAAAGAAGAGTTATATTTGGTCCAATAGAATTTATAAGATCGATCAAAACTATATTTAATGACGGTTCTCCGTCAAAAGGTGATAAGTGGACCTTTCGTGAAAATTAGGGTATAAATGCCTAAAATTGAACTCTTTCCGTATTTTTAAGCCTTTATCTTTTATTGGGTAAATGTAAAAACATTTAAAAACATATATAATCATATTTTAGTTATTTCTATCCATTCCCTCCAGTACAACGTCTACTCGTTAACTAACATTTAAAATAATATTATTTTATTACTTGTGTGCAACGTAAGTTTTCAATGAAACTCATCGTTGCGTACCGAGTACGCTATCGAACGTAGAAACCCCTTTTAATTAAAATTAATATTTAATTTGTAAATATTAATAAATATGAAAATTCTTTATTCTTTATTTACCTGGGATGTTACATCCTTCCCCCCTTTTGGGAATTGCATCCTCGCAATTTTATTCACTTATCAAAATAAGTGGGGGTATTTATCCCTCATAGCATTTTCAGATTCCCACGTTGCCTCTTCAATCACATGGTTTTTCCACAAAACCTTTACCTGATGAATAACCTTATTCCGTAACACCTACTCCCTGTGGTCAAGAATCTGGATCGGTTGTTCATCATAAGATAGGTTCTCTTCCAGCTGAACTACCTCTGGACTCAAAACATGAGATGGATCTGGCATATACTTTCTCAACATCGAAACGTGAAAAACATTGTGTACCTGAGTTAAACTCGGAGGTAAAGCCACTCGGTATGCAACTGATCCAACTCTCTCTAGAATTTCATATGGTCCAATAAACCTTGGAATCAGCTTTCCTTTCTTACCAAATCTCATCACACTTTTCCAAGGAGAAACCTTGAGAAAAACATGATTACCTACCTCGAAAGATAGATCCTTCCTCCGGTTATCCGCATAACTCTTCTGCCTGCTCTGAGCTGTTCTCATGTGCTTCTGAATCAACTGAACTTTTTCTGCCATCTCTTCTACCAATTCTGGTCCCATCAGCTTCCTTTCACCCACTTCATTCCAAAATGCTGGAGTTCGACACTGCTTCCCATATAATGCCTCAAATGGTGCCATCTGTATACTGGAATGAAAACTGTTATTATAAGAAAACTCAACCAAAGAAGGATGTTGGTCCCAACTTCCCTGATAATCCATTGAACACACTACTACATTTTTTAGTTTTGGTGCCTATGGTAGCGGGCGACCGCCATTGGCGGTCGCTACTAATGCTATTAGCGACCGCCAAAAGCGGTCGCTAAAACTGAAATGTAAATGGCGGGATTTTTCCCGCCCCCGCGTTGTCTTCTTCGATGTCACTCGCTACAACAGCGTTGACACCTCCCGCCGCCGCACCGCCACCACAGGTCACCCCCTGTCGCCGCCACCCCGTCGCCTCCCGTCGCCCCTACCAATGCTGCCGGAAAACCTCTCACCCTCGGCAGTCAACCGATGCTGTTAAATCCCCAACGTCACCCTTGACGCTTCCTCCGGCCACCGTGGTTCTTCCATGGCCGTCAACCCAAGCTCGGGGTCACCTCCAACATGCCGCGCGCGCCCCAGTATACAATCAGCACCAAATAATCGTCGGTTTTCGAAGAGAGTATTAGCGACCGCCATTAGCGGTCGCTATTACTCAATAGCGACGGAGCAACTGCGACCGCCAAAAGCGATCGCAGGGCGGTCTCTAAAGGGAATTAGCGACCGCTTTTGGCGGTCACTAAAACCCTCATTTCTAGTAGTGACAAGCTCGTAGCATATCCTCCAATGTCTGGATTGTTCATTCTGACTGCCCATCTGATTGAGGATAAAAAGCTGTACTAAAATTTAATTCAGTACCCAAAGACTTCTGAAGGCCTTTCCAAAAGTTAGAAGTAAACCTGGGATCACGATCCGATACAATGGAGAGAGGAACTCCATGTAACCTGACTATCTCTTTAAGATACAAACGGGAAAGTTGATCAAGAGAGAAAGTATCTCGTATAGAAAGGAAATGAGCAGATTTGGTCAAGCGGTCAACAATATCCCAGATTGCATTATTACCTCGAGATGTCCTCGGTAATCCCACAACAAAGTCCATGGATATGTTTTCACATTTCCACTCTGGCACTGGTAAAGGCTGAAGCATCCCTGCCGCTCTGCTTTAACCTGTTGACATGTCAAACACTTCACAGTAAAATCAGCAATGTATCTTTTCATTCCATCCTACCAGTAATACTCCCGCAGATCTCTGTACATCTTAGTACTGCCAGGATGAACTGAAAACGGGGAACTATGAGCCTCACATAACAACTCATTCTTCAACTGTGAATCACAAGGCACACATAACCTCTTCCCAAACCTCAAAACACAAACTTATCCAAGAACTCATGGAAAATTTTATTCATAAGGTCCATGAATACAGCAGGTGCATTGGTTATCCCAAAAGGCATAACTACAAATTCATAATGGCCATATCTAGTACGGAACGCAGTCTTCGAAACGTCTGCTTCTTTTACTTTCAACTGATGGTACCCCGACCTCAAGTCAATCTTCGAAAAATACTGAGCTCCCTGGAGATGATACCACTTCATTCGATGACCCAACATCTGCTGAAGTTGTTGCAAAGGATTTCACCACCCCTTTCTGCTTGTAGTCTGGCTGAATTCCCCCAGTTGAGTTCTTCGTTGGACACTCGTTTGCATAATGACCCATTTCATTACACTTAAAACATCTTACCATTGGCTTTTCATTTCCTGCTTGATCATCTTCCTTACAGTTACGAGCAATATGACCAGACTTACCACATCGAAAGCACTTACCAGACTTGGATAAACATTCTCCAGGATGCATTTTACCACACTTCTCACAGGATGGATATTTGGTTTTCTTACCTCCTTGCTTCTTTGATGAATTCTCCCCCTTTGCCTGCCAACTAGACCTCTTATTCTATTGTTTTTCATAGAACACCTGATCATCAGCAAACTCCATTTCCACCTTCTCCGCACATCGAACAAGTTCTTCATAACTTTTGAACTCACGAGAAGCTAAAGCCCTTCGATATTTTGGCTTTAATCCTGAGTAAAAATGATTGATTTTACTATCAAGATCTCGTATGAAGTTTGGAGAATACCTTGCCAATCGAGTGAACTTTTCTTCATAAGCAGCCACTGAATCATCCTCCTGCCTCAATTCTAGGAACTGTTTTTCCATCCTAAGACGAACCACCTTAGGAAAATATTTCTCAAGAAACATACCTTTGAATTCGTCCCAGTGAAGATCCTCAATCTCATCACCATCCCTTATATTTCTCACCATCGACCACCACTGATCAGCTTCACCTTCAAAACGGTAAACAGCAAGACTAACCTTTTGAGGTTCTGAACACCCCATGACATCAAAAATCTTCTCCAGTGCTTTAATCCACCCTTCAGCTTGCACAGGGTCAGATGATCCTCTGAATGATGGGGGATGTTGCCTCATGAAATGTTCCACCACTGACATGTTCCTCTGCGGTTGATCTGGCTGATCTCGTGCATGGATACCACCACCATTTATAGCCTGAGTCAACTGTGCCATCACTGCAACAAACTGTTCAGTTACGATTCCGACCATCTCAGGTTGCTGATTTGGAAGGTTATCTTCCTCCTAATGTCGTCCCAACATAGCTGCTTTTTTTCCTCTGCGGAAAACCATTCTCAACACAGAAATATCTTAGGCGAAGCAACATGGTAATCCGTAAATGCTATATCATTTCAATAATATTATAATTTAACACTTTTCTAACTCCTAAAGTTGTCTAAACCGACCTTTGATACCAACTATAAGTCCCCAACCTTAAAACTTACTTAATATTGAATTAAAAGAATAATTCACGTTGAGAATCTTTTCAGGTTTAGAGTTTTAGAGAATTAGAACATAACTATTACATCTCAAAATATTACAAAGTAGTCACTTATACTAAGTTTCCATAATAATAATAAAAAAACTCTTGAAAGAAACATGTCTAGTTCCATATTTTATATAGCATGACATTCCCTTGATCCCATCCTTGACCTTATTCCACATTAAGTCCTGTGAAAAACATTTCAAAAAAAACTTGGGGTGAGCATAAAAAGCTCAGTAAGGGATACACAAAGAATGAAAACTGTTATTTTTTCAAAATCAAGTAAACCATGTATACTCTATCAAAGTAATACCTTCACCTTCATGAAGTAGTAAAAACTCTTCACTGAATAAAGTATCATTACTTACCTTTTTGTAACCAAAGTATTACCATAAAACCCATATAAAGAACACATAACATATATAAAGGTAACTTGGGACATAAACATACTTAAGTGGAATAACCATACGGTCTACTTCCACACATATCACTTAATGGAATAGCCATACGGCCAATTTCCATACATACTTAATGGAATAGCCATACGGCCGACTTCCATACCCAATGCATTGGAGGTTATAACGTAACCACCCGTCCTGGTATTCACGGCACCACCCGTCATATGGTTTATAATGTAACCACCCGTTAAAATGTCCAAGTACCAGTATAAAATCATAAAACATAAAACCAATATAAAGGAATGATAACATTTCCACATTTCAATCACAATATTTCATAAATATATTGACATAATAGAATCCTTTTTCAAAACCATTTTCAATACCAAAATACATAAAAGAGTATATGGTATTTATTTTATTCTAAAAACATTACGGCTTGTTGAGAAAGCCAAAGACCAGATAATACTCGCGGCGGCGGAAAAGGTCGTTGTCGCCGCGTACGTTAAAAGAAACATTCCTTTTTGTCATTTTGTAAAACGCTTCGTAGAAAAAGATTCCTTTTGTATAAAAGTAAAAGTCAAAGGGGTTTATACACTGTATAAAAGAAAGTTGTGTATAAAACGAAATATGCCTCAATGAAAGGAGATTGAGACGAAGTCCCTTACCTCGGGTCCGACTTGACTCGATCGTTCTTTAACGTCCTGAATAATAAACTTGAGTTAATTTATACTTGATTAAGAACCTTTTTAAAGTTCATTATTCCTTTTATATCACTTATTTCCATGTTATAAACATTATGTAACCATTTAAGTTAATAATGTTTGTTTTGTCAATATTTGGTTCTTAAGTCGAAAGTTGACTTCTTACAATTACATGTTGTTCGTGTGGTCAAAAGTTCTTTATATCCAGAATGAAATTCCTGATTTGGATATCATATATATCATATATATCCAGAATATACATGTATTTATAATATTACATAATCATTTAGAGGTAAGAAATAAAATGCACCGTTCATGGAGACGGTAATCCGTACGTACGCATGAACGCTACTTTCATTTCTTTGTCATATTAATGGAATTAAAACTAAATGAGAGGTATGTATATTTTAATTCCAGAATTATATTCATCATTTAGATATATCATTAATTATATATATCCATTATATACATGTACTTTTAATAGTACATTACATTTGGGGATAAGAAATGAAATGCACCGTTCATGGAGACGGTAAGCCGTACGTACGCATGAACGCTACTTTCATTTCTATCTCATACATTAATGGAAAGAAATAATAATGATATAGAGGTATATTATAATTCCAGTATAACATCATATTTAATAACATTAAATCCATCCTTTATACGTCCCACGTATGGCATTAACAAATCAAATCACTTTCAGGGGGCGGTAGTCCGCACTTCCTTAAATGAAGATATCGTGTTTACCCATAATGGAAACCATAAAGGTATGCCCAAAATGAAAAATACAGAAGCTTAAAGAAAAAAATAAACATATTATATATCATATATAAAAATAGTGACATCATAATGGCCACCTTTGAAGGTGTTAAATGATTATTGAACAATCATCGTTTCGGGAGGCAGAATTTCGCCATCCACGGAAACCGTATGTTCTTTAACCATTTGATGTAGTTGTGTGAGAGTGTAGCTCGAATAAATATTATAACAACATCCTAGTATATTGAAGATACTGGTGTTGTTACAAAAGAAGTAAATAAATAGAGTTTAGAGGGTTGGAGAAGCAAAATAAAACAAATGAACAAGAGAGAATGAATTACCTTTAAAAGTGTAACTCCTTTTGATTTGAGCCTAAAGGCTTCCTTTGAAAGGATTATGCCCAAAGGGAATCCTCTAGGATGAGTATAGGGATGTGGAGAGAGTAAATGGGCAGGGTTTGGCCGAGCCAAAGGCTTGAGGAGTGTGTGAAATGAGGTAGAGGTGGGGGCCTTTTATAAGAGGAGAGGAGGGACACTTTTGGAAAGTAAAGAAATATTACTTTATTTGAAAATGTTTTTCGGTTTTAAAAGGTCCCAAATTGATATAATTCGTGGATAAGGTGATAAGGGTTCGAAATACACTCATCCAATTGGTTTTGGCCATGTGTAGGTTTTATATTTTTCATTATCTTTCCATTTTATTTAAATTGTCAAATAATGATGTCATCGCTGCATCATTATTATGTCATACATAATTTAATATATTTAATGTATAAAAATTATAAAAAAAATACTATAGTGTAGGAAACCTTTTTATATTTCCAATGACTATTTATAATAAAAAATATGACTTGTATAACCCCATTTAAAAATTGTTTTAGTAAAACATATCATGTTTGTGTCATTTTTACTTTTACATTAAATAAAAAGTTATTTATGTCATTTACCAACCAAAGTGTATCCATGGGGTCCCCAAGTTGACCCATGGCTTTTCTTGGTCGGCCATGACACAACCAATGAGGGTAGGACATGTTTCAAGCTCATCTTATTTTATTAAAGCATTATTTTTACCTTAAACTACACTAATTACCACTAATCGTGATTAAGAACTTAATAAGTTACTATTCACCAAAAAATTATTATAATCTCATTGAACCAAATTTTACTTCTTAATGACAACCATGTATGTCGGATTTTTGAAATTCAAAACACAATGATGGCAAAATTTCAGTTAAACGGAAAATCAGTCTTTATAAGTACCACTTAGTGGTTTCACTATTCATAAAAAATTGATGTTTTTCAGAAAATTACCAAAACTTCACCCTAAGCTATATTTGATATTAAGAATTCAAAAATGAAGTCTATTTTACAAAATTCAAAACATATAAGTCACATTAATTAATTTAATAATTAATTCCCGCTATCAGAGCAAATAGCGTGTTTTTATGAATCAATAAGTATCAAAAGATTGACACTAGTTTAAGTCCGATTTCAAAGTGAAATTAATTCCAACGACCACTATTGGATTTAATGGTAAAAATATTTTCTAATTTCACTTTAAAACCAATTCAAAAGATAATCTAATCATATAAATAAATTAGATTAAAAAGAGGTTTTGAATTAAAATACAACATTTTACACTATTCATTTAAAAAAATAAACTTTATCAGAAAGGTACCAAAAATTTACACAAAGTAAATTTTGATGTCCTGATTCAAAAGAAGAGTTATATTTGATCCAATAGAATTTATAAGATCGATCAAAACTATATTTAATAACGGTTCTCCGTCAAAAGGTGATAAGTGGACCTTTCGTGAAAATTAGGGTATAAATGCCTAAAATTGAACTCTTTCCGTATTTTTAAGCCTTTATCTATTATTCGGTAAATGTAAAAACATTTAAAAACATATATAATCATATTTTAGTTATTTCTATCCATTCCCGCCAGTACAACGGCTACTCATTAACTAACATTTAAAATAATATTATTTTATTACTTGTGTGCAACGTAAGTTTTCAATGAAACTCATCGTTGCGTACCGAGTACGCTATCGAACGTAGAAACCCCTTTTAATTAAAATTAATATTTAATTTGTAAATATTAATAAATATGAAAATTCTTTATTATTTATTTACCTGGGATGTTACATCCTTCCCCCCTTTTGGGAATTGCGTCCTCGCAATTTTATTCACTTATCAAAATAAGTGGGGGTATTTATCCCTCATAGCATTTTCAGATTCCCACGTTGCCTCTTCAATCACATGGTTTTTCCACAAAACCTTTACCTGATGAATAACCTTATTCCGTAACACCTGCTCCCTGTGGTCAAGAATCTGGACCGGTTGTTCCTCATAAGATAGGTTCTCTTCCAACTGAACTACCTATGGACTCAAAACATGAGATGGATCTGGCATATACTTTCTCAACATCGAAACGTGAAAAACATTGTGTACCTGAGTTAAACTCGGAGGTAAAGCCACTCAGTATGCAACTGATCCAACTCTCTCTAGAATTTCATATGGTCCAATAAACCTTGGAATCAGCTTTCCTTTCTTACCAAATCTCATCACACTTTTCCAAGGAGAAACCTTGAGAAAAACATGATTACCTACCTCGAAAGATAGATCCTTCCTCCGGTTATCCGCATAACTCTTCTGCCTGCTCTGAGCTGTTCTCATGTGCTTCTGAATCAACTGAACTTTTTCTGCCATCTCTTCTACCAATTCTGGTCCCATCAGCTTCCTTTCACCCACTTCATTCCAAAATGCTGGAGTTCGACACTGCTTCCCATATAATGCCTCAAATGGTGCCATCTGTATACTGGAATGAAAACTGTTATTATAAGAAAACTCAACCAAAGAAAGATGTTGGTCCCAACTTCCCTGATAATCCATTGAACACACTACTACATTTTTTAGTTTTGGCGCCTATGGTAGCGGGCGACCGCCATTGGCGGTCGCTACTGATGCTATTAGCGACCGCCAAAAGCGGTCGCTAAAACTGAAATGTAAATGGCGGGATTTTTCCCGCCCCCCGCGTTGTCTTCTTCGATGTCACTCGCTGCAACAGCGTTGACACCTCCCGCCGCTGCACCGCCACCACAGGTCACCCCCTATCGCCGCCACCCCGTCGCCTCCCATCGCCCCTACCAATGCTGCCGGAAAACCTCTCACCCTCGGCAGTCAACCGATGCTGTTAAATCCCCAACGTCACCCTTGACGCTTCCTCCGGCCACCGTGGTTCTTCCATGGCCGTCAACCCAAGCTCGCGGTCACCTCCAACATGCCGCGCACGCCCCAGTATACAATCGGCACCAAATAATCATCGGTTTTCGAAGAGAGTATTAGCGACCGCCATTAGCGGTCGCTATTACTCAATAGCGACGGAGCAACTGCGACCGCCAAAAGCGATCGCAGGGCAGTCTCTAAAGGGAATTAGCGACCGCTTTTGGCGGTCGCTAAAACCCTCATTTCTAGTAGTGACAAGCTCGTAGCATATCCTCAAATGTCTGGATTGTTCGTTCTGACTGCCCATATGATTGAGGATAAAAAGCTGTACTAAAATTTAATTCAGTACCCAAAGACTTCTGAAGGCCTTTCCAAAAGTTAGAAGTAAACCTGGGATCACGATCGGATACAATGGAGAGAGGAACTCCATGTAACCTGACTATCTCTTTAAGATATAAACGGAAAAGTTGATCAAGAGAGAAAGTATCTCGTATAGAAAGGAAATGAGCAGATTTGGTCAAGTGGTCAACAATAACCCAGATTTCATTATTACCTCGAGATGTCCTCGGTAATCCCACAACAAAGTCCATGGATATGTTTTCCCATTTCCACTCTGGCACTGGTAAAGGCTGAAGCATCCCTGCCGCTCTGCTTTAACCTGTTGACATGTCAAACACTTCACAGTAAAATCAGCAATGTATCTTTTCATTCCATCCTACCAGTAATACTCCCGCAGATCTCTGTACATCTTAGTACTGCCAGGATGAACTGAAAACGGGGAACTATGAGCCTCACATAACAACTCATTCTTCAACTGTGAATCACAAGGCACACATAACCTCTTCCCAAACCTCAAAACACAAACTTATCCAAGAACTCATGGAAAATTTTATTCATAAGGTCCATGAATACAACAGGTTCATTGGTTATCCCAAAAGGCATAACTACAAATTCATAATGGCCATATCTAGTACGGAACGCAGTCTTCGAAACGTCTGCTTCTTTTACTTTCAACTGATGGTACCCCGACCTCAAGTCAATCTTCGAAAAATACTGATCTCCCTGGAGCTGATACCACTTCATTCGATGGCCCAACATCTGCTGAAGTTGTTGCAAAGGATTTCACCACCCCTTTCTGCTTGTAGTCTGGCTGCATTCCCCCAGTTGAGTTCTTCGTTGGACACTCGTTTTCATAATGACCCATTTCATTACACTTAAAACATCTTACCGTTGGCTTTTCATTTCATGCTTGATCATCTTCCTTACAGTTACGAGCAATATGACCAGACTTACCACATCAAAAGCACTTACCAGACTTGGATAAACATTCTCCAGGATGCATTTTACCACACTTCTCACAGGATGGATATTTGGTTTTCTTACCTCCTTGCTTCTTTGATGAATTCTCCCCCTTTGCCGGCCAACTAGACCTCTTATTCTATTGTTTTTCATAGAACACCTGATCATCGGAAAACTCCATTTCCACCTTCTCCGCACATCGAACAAGTTCTTCATAACTTTTGAACTCACGAGAAGCTAAAGCCCTTAGATATTTTGGCTTTAATCCTGAGTAAAAATGATTGATTTTACTATCAAGATCTCGTATGAAGTTTGGAGAATACCTTGCCAATCGAGTGAACTTTTCTTCATAAGCAGCCACTGAATCATCCTCCTGCCTCAATTCTAGGAACTGTTTTTCCATCCTAAGACGAACCACTTTAGGAAAATATTTCTCAAGAAACATACCTTTGAATTCTTCCCAGTGAAGATCCTCAATCTCATCACCATCCCTTATATTTCTCACCATCGACCACCACTGATCAGCTTCACCTTCAAAACGGTAAACAGCAAGACTAACCTTTTGAGGTTCTGAACACCCCATGACATCAAAAATCTTCTCCAGTGCTTTAATCCACCCTTCAGCTTGCACAGGGTCAGATGATCCTCTGAATGATGGGGGATGTTGCCTCATGAAATGTTCCACCACTGACATGTTCCTCTACGGTTGATCTGGATGATCTCGTGCATGGATACCACCACCATTTATAGCATGAGTCAACTGTGCCATCACTGCAACAAACTGTTCAGTTCCGATTCCGACCATCTTAGGTTGCTGATTTGGAAGGTTATCTTCCTCCTGATGTCGTCCCAACATAGCTGCTTTGTTTCCTCTGCGGAAAACCATTCTGAACACAGAAATATCTTAGGCGAAGCAACATGGTAATCCGTAAATGCTATATCATTTCAATCATATTATAATTTAACACTTTTCTAACTCCTAAAGTTGTCTAAACCGACCTTTGATACCAACTATAAGTCCCCAGCCTTAAACCTTACTTAATATTGAATTAAAAGAATAATTCACGTTGAGAATCTTTTCAAGTTTAGAGTTTTAGAGAATTAGAACATAACTATTACATCTCAAAATATTACAAAGTAGTCACTTATACTAAGTTTCCATAATAATAATAAAAAAACTCTTGAAAGAAACATGTCTAGTTCCATGTTTTATATAGCATGACATTCCCTTGATCCCATCCTTGACCTTATTCCACATTAAGTCCTGTGAAAAACATTTCAAAAAAACTTGGGGTGAGCATAAAAAGCTCAGTAAGGGATACACAAAGAATGAAAACTGTTAGTTTTTCAAAATCAAGTAAACCATGTATACTCTATCAAAGTAATACCTTCACCTTCATGAAGTAGTAAAAACTCTTCACTGAATAAAGTATCATTACTTACCTTTTTGTAAGCAAAGTATTACCATAAAACCCATATAAAGAACACATAACATATATAAAGGTAACTTGGGACATAAACATACTTAAGTGGAATAACCATACGGTCGACTTCCACACATATCACTTAATGGAATAGCCATACGGCCAATTTCCATACATACTTAATGGAATAGCCATACGGCCGACTTCCATACCCAATGCATTGGAGGTTATAACGTAACCACCCGTCCTGGTATTCACGGCACCACCCGTCATATGGTTTATAACGTAACCACCCGTTAAAATGTCCAAGTACCAGTATAAAATCATAAAACATAAAACCAATATAAAGGAATGATAACATTTCCACATTTCAATCACAATATTTCATAAATATATTGACATAATAGAATCCTTTTTCAAAACCATTTTCAATACCAAAATACATAAAAGAGTATATGGTATTTATTTTATTCTAAAAACATTACGGCTTGTTGAGAAAGCCAAAGACCAGATAATACTCGCGGCGGCGGAAAAGGTCGTTGTCACCGCGTACGTTAAAAGAAACATTCCTTTTTGTCGTTTTGTAAAACGCTTCGTAGAAAAAGATTCCTTTTGTATAAAAGTAAAAGTCAAAGGGGTTTATACACTGTATAAAAGAAAGTTGTGTATAAAACGAAATATGCCTCAATGAAAGGAGATTGAGACGAAGTCCCTTACCTCGGGTCCGACTTGACTCGATCGTTCTTTAACGTCCTGAATAATAAACTTGAGTTAATTTATACTTGATTAAGAACCTTTTTAAAGTTCATTATTCCTTTTATATCACTTATTTCCATGTTATAAACATTATGTAACCATTTAAGTTAATAATGTTTGTTTTGTCAATATTTGGTTCTTAAGTCGAAAGTTGACTTCTTACAATTACATGTTGTTCGTGTGGTCAAAAGTTATTTATATCCAGAATGAAATTCCTGATTTGGATATCATATATATCATATATATCCAGAATATACATGTATTTATAATATTACATAATCATTTAGAGGTAAGAAATGAAATGCACCGTTCATGGAGACGGTAATCCGTACGTACGCATGAACGCTACTTTCATTTCTTTGTCATATTAATGGAATTAAAACTAAATGAGAGGTATGTATATTTTAATTCCAGAATTATATTCATCATTTAGATATATCATTAATTATATATATCCATTATATACATGTACTTTTAATAGTACATTACATTTGGGGATAAGAAATGAAATGCACCGTTCATGGAGACGGTAAGCCGTACGTACGCATGAACGCTACTTTCATTTCTATCTCATACATTAATGGAAAGAAATAATAATGATATAGAGGTATATTATAATTACAGTATAACATCATATTTAATAACATTAAATCCATCCTTTATACGTCCCACGTATGGCATTAACAAATCAAATCACTTTCAGGGGGCGGTAGTCCGCACTTCCTTAAATGAAGATATCGTATTTACCCATAATGGAAACCATAAAGGTATGCCCAAAATGAAAAATACAGAAGATTAAAGAAAAAAATAAACATATTATATATCATATATAAAAATAGTGACATCATAATGGCCACCTTTGAAGGTGTTAAATGAGTATTGAACAATCATCATTTCGGGAGGCAGAATTTCGCCATCCACGGAAACCGTATGTTCTTTAACCATTTGATGTAGTTGTGTGAGAGTGTAGCTCGAATAAATCTTATAACAACATCCTAGTATATTGAAGATACTGGTGTTGTTACAAAATAAGTAAATAAATAGAGTTTAGAGGGTTGGAGAAGCAAAATAAAACAAATGAACAAGAGAGAATAAATTACCTTTAAAAGTGTAACTCCTTTTGATTTGAGCCTAAAGGCTTCCTTTGAAAGGATTATGCCGAAAGGGAATACTCTAGGATGAGGAGAGGGATGTGGAGAGAGTAAATGGGCAGGGTTTGGCCGAGCCAAAGGCTTGAGGAGTGTGTGAAATGAGGTAGAGGTGGGGGCCTTTTATAAGAGGAGAGGAGGGGCACTTTTGGAAAGTAAAGAAATATTACTTTATTTGAAAATGTTTTTCGGTTTTAAAAGGTCCCACATTGATATAATTCGTGGATAAGGTGATAAGGGTTCGAAATACACTCATCCAATTGGTTTTGGCCATGTGTAGGTTTTATATTTTTCATTATCTTTCCACTTTATTTAAATTGTCAAATAATGATGTCATCGCTGCATCATTATTATGTCATACATAATTTAATATATTTAATGTATAAAAATTATAAAAAAAATACTATGATGTAGGAAACCTTTTTAGATTTCCAATGAATATTTATAATCAATAATCTGACTTGTATAACCCCATTTAAAAATTGTTTTAGTAAAACATATCATGTTTGTGTCATTTTTACTTTTACATTAAATAAAAAGTTATTTATGTCATTTCCCAACCAAAGTGTCTCCATGGGGTCCCCAAGTTGACCCATGGCTTGTCTTGGTCGGCCATGACACAACCAATGAGGGTAGGACATGTTTCAAGCTCATCTTATTTTATTAAAGCATTATTTTTACCTTAAACTACACTAATTACCACTAATCGTGATTAAGAACTTAATAAGTTACTATTCACCAAAAAATTATTATAATCTCATTGAACCAAATTTTACTTCTTAATGACAACCATGTATGTCGGATTTTTGAAATTCAAAACACAATGATGGCAAAATTTCATTTAAACGGAAAATCAGTCTTTATAAGTACCACTTAGTGGTTTCACTATTCATCAAAAATTGATGTTTTTCAGAAAATTACCAAAAATTCACCCTAAGCTATATTTGATATTACGAATTCAAAAATGAAGTCTATTTTAAAAAATTCAAAACATATAAGTCACATTAATTAATTTAATAATTAATTCCCGCTGTCAGAGCAAATAGCGTGTTTTTATGAAACAATAAGTATCAAAAGATTGACACTAGTTTAAGTCCGATTTCAAAGTGAAATTAATTCCAACGACCACTATTGGATTTAATGGTAAAAATATTTTCTAATTTCACTTTAAAACCAATTCAAAAGATAATCTAATCATATAAATAAATTAGATTAAAAAGAGGTTTTGAATTAAAATACAACATTTTACACTATTCATTTAAAAAAATGAACTTTATCAGAAAGGTACCAAAAATTTACACAAAGTAAATTTTGATGTCCTGATTCTAAAGAAGAGTTATATTTGGTCCAATAGAATTTATAAGATCGATCAAAACTATATTTAATGACGGTTCTCCGTCAAAAGGTGATAAGTGGACCTTTCGTGAAAATTAGGGTATAAATGCCTAAAATTGAACTCTTTCCGTATTTTTAAGCCTTTATCTTTTATTGGGTAAATGTAAAAACATTTAAAAACATATATAATCATATTTTAGTTATTTCTATCCATTCCCGCCAGTACAACGGCTACTCGTTAACTAACATTTAAAATAATATTATTTTATTACTTGTGTGCAACGTAAGTTTTCAATGAAACTCATCGTTGCGTACCGAGTACGCTATCGAATGTAGAAACCCATTTTAATTAAAATTAATATTTAATTTGTAAATATTAATAAATATGAAAATTCTTTATTCTTTATTTACCTGGGATGTTACATCTCCCTAGTTTTTTGGGAAATTTGAGTTGTTGGGGCATGTTGGAGAGGTGAAATATCGATTAGAGTTTCCACTATATCTGGACAAGATCCAAAATGTCTTCCACATCTCCCAGATTTGTTGATATCTTCATGATGAATCCCATGTCATTGACTGGGGAGAGTTGGATATCGAGGACGACCTGATGTCTGTGGATAAGCCAATAGAGATCTATTATTGTTGATAGAATGTGTTTTATGGATGAACCATTCCCTTGGTTCATGTTCTGTGGAGGCATGGTGGCCTGGAAGAGAGTACCTAGGAATGAGAGATAAAAATGTGTGCTCAGTACCTAAAGCTATTTTGAGTTTTTATTTTCTTTGTTTTTATTGTGATGTGATGTTTGGATCTTGCTATGTTATGAGATGTACTACTTTTCTTGATGTTGTGATGTGTGATAAGACCCCCTGACATGTGAAAAGAGAAGGGCTTGAATCATAATTGAGATTAATTAACTACAATGTAATTAAACCCATGTGGGTGACTCAGTTCCACCTATAATGAATTGTATCTTGACATAGAGGATGATTTTCTATGATTTATATATTTAGGGTAGTGTGGATGTTTGGTTTGGGTTGTGTGGAATTTAGATGGTTGTGTGGAAAATTGGTGGTTGTGGTTGGTACTGGATGATGAAATTTTGTGCCTGATGAGAGGTGGTGGTGTGGCTGTGTAGTGTTTAGTGGTTTTTTGTTTTGGTGTGTTTGGTTGGTAGTAGAATTTGTGATGTGATGAGATCCTTGAGAGGTATCTCATGGGGTGGTTATTTGGTCCCCTTTCCTTTTGGGCTTGATTTTGGAATCTAGAGGGAGATGATTTTTTGAGAGGTATCTAATATAATGTACTGTGCCTTCATGACCTCTTACTTTTCCAGTTTTGGGTGTTAGTGGTGCTTGGAGGAGGCATGGAGTGGTCCAGGAGGAGTTTGGCTGCTAAAAGCAGAAAGTAGAGGGAATACATGCTGTGTAAAGTTTACATGTTGTGAAAGTTGGTTTCAAAGTTTGTACAAGGCTGGTTCACAATGTGTAATAAATCAGGTGTTAAAATCTTTTGAGGTGACATGTTTTTTGGTGAAACCGAACCTCAAGTATTACATGATGTGAAAGGGGATTACACGACATACAATTTCCCTGTGCAATGCGATTATAAGGCTATAGAGTGATCAGATTTTTATCAAATCCTACACTCTCTCATTCCAGGTGTCTGACTATGCTTCCTTGAGAGGTTTTGGGATTCATTTGATGGGGATTGATCCCTAGCTTACCATATTTGATCCATGGTAAGTTCTCATCTCGTTCTCATCCCTTTCCTTCTATTATTATTTAGAGTTCGCTGTAGTGGTGAATTTTGGTTTGAGTTATGTGTTTGGGCTACGTTTTGACGATCTTCAGGTGCAGTGTAGGTTTAACCTCAAGTTTCTTGTATTGGAGTGGTCCTTGGGAGGTTTCTTCTTTACCCTGTAGTGCACAATGAGATCATGAAGTTTACTCGAGGTAGGAGATCCTCATCCTCACCCTTTTTATGTGCTACATGTGGGAATTGCATGATTTTCCTTACCTTTGGGTGGATAATAAGGGTTTTCATAATCATATAATTAATTAGCATGTCTAAAATTAATGGGTATGGGGAGTTATCACATGCTTTTCTTTTTGTATGTTGCTGATGTTGTTATGGATTACTGTTTCCAGTTTTGAAAATAATGGTTGTGGGAAACCTTGCTTGTGTTGTAGTTGATATAGGTGATGATCCTTATTGTGTTTTTGTGTGATCGTACCTTGAATAAAAGACTAAAGAACTTATATTTGGATAATAATTGGTTTCCCCTAGACATTCTGGTTTGTGTGATGATACCCACACTAATTTGAAGAAGTAATGTGATAAATCCCCTGAATAAATGGAACCTAGAATGTGTGTTATGATGTGTGCTTGTGCTTGTTGTGTTGCCTTGCATGGTTTGGGATGTTGTGCAATAATACACTACTACAAAATAGACCTTTAATAGTGTTGGCCTTTATCAGCGCTAAGAAAATGCACTAATAAAAGGTACCCTTTATCGGTGCTTTTTTTAGTGCTGATAAAGGGTAACCTTTATCAGAGCTTTTATGTAGCACTGATAAAAGGTACCCTTTATCAGTGCTTTATTTTTAGCATTGATAAATAGTACCATTTATCAACACTTTATTTTTAGTGCTGATAATGGCTTTGAATAAAATGAAATCATTAAACAAATAAAAATTAAAAATGAGTAAATTAAAAAAAATATTAATAATTTTATTAATTAAATAATTATTGAAAAAAATGAATAAATTTAATATACATTTATATAAATTATAAATATTAATAAATAGTATATATTAAATATATAGAAATATAAAATGAATAAAATGAAATAATTAGACAAATAAAAATTAAAAACGAGTAAATTAAGAAAAATATTCAATATTTTATTAATTAAATAATTATTGATATAAACGAATAAATTTAATATACATACATATAGATTATAAATATAAATAAATATTATATATATTATATATATATAATGAATAAATTGTAATAATTAAACTAAAAAATTAAAAATAAATAAATTATAATAATTAAACAAAAAAATTAAAAATTAATAAATTAAAAAATTATTAAAAAAATTATGAATGAAATAATTATTAATAAAAATGAATAAGTTTAATATATATATATTAATTTTAAATAGTAATAAATAATATATATTAAATATAAATATATAAAATGAATAAAATGTAATAAGTAAAAACATATCAACATCTTATTCATTTTTAATGGTTTTTATACAAATTTATTCATTAATACATTTAATATAAAATTATATTCACATATATTTCTATATATATATATATATCAATGTATATAATATTTTCTAAAATATGATTTATATAATACAAAATATTTATGCTTACATTAAATAAGTCATATATCTAGTGAAGAATGATTTATAATTAAAAATTAATATTAACTGCAAATACTAACTATTTACATTGAGTAATGGACATAATTGAATGTTGTTTGATTTTTCAATTTGATATATATCAAACATGTGTTACGTTAATTTAACATACATATACATAATTAATGTATTTTTATATACAATGCACACACACAAATATTTATGCAATTAATGAAATCTTATATAGAAACACATACACCTAACATTTATGTAATTTATTCAAATTTTAGTATTCATTTTGGAATTTCATTTTAACATGACACATTTAATATATTATGTTTTTAATTGGTAAATTTTATTTATTTATTTTTAATATTATTACAGTTACGTATTATTTTTTCACTTTTAATATTTTTTTGAATTTAATCATAATCTATTATTTATTTATATATATATATTTACTATTTTTTAGTATTTTTAAAACATATTAATCTTTAAATTAATATATACCCATATTCTTTTAATAATTTATATTTAATTAATAAAACTTATCTATTTTTTCAATATTTTTAAAGTGCACTCATTTTTAATTATTCAATTTCACTCAATTTTAAGATGAATTCATTTAAGATTATATATTTATTAATAATGTTAAAAATATATTTGTAAATAAATATTTGTAAATAAATATTTATAAATAAATATATTTATAAATGTATATTTACTATATTTATAAATTTATAATTTTATAATTATAAATAAATAAGTATAATTTTTTAAAAGTATTTCTATAATTATAAATAAATAATTATATATATTTAAATAATTGTAAAATTATAATAAATTTATTTAAATAATGAATATATTTATTATATTTATATTTATATTTATTATATATATATATAATGATATAAAAATATATATTTTTTAAAAATTATTTATATATTTATAAATAAATAATTATATATTTAAATAATTATAAAATTATAATAAATATATTTACTATATTTATATTTATATTTATATTTATATTTATTTATCAAAGCCCATGGGGTGTTAGCCGAGTTGTACCTACAAGTTGTACCCCTCGCTCTTCATGGGAACAAGCCGAGGCTCGAGTCCCACCAGACTCAGACACTGTGCATATTATACACAGGGTGATTGAGAGCCATTACCTGGTTGGGGGACGTGCGACAAGCTCTGGGCCTAGCGGGGCCCCCTAGTGGGAGGTAAGTGTTACCCTTACACATGTTTTGCAGTTGGGGGCTTACATGAGTGGTAAAGGTTCCCTGTAATCCCGCATTAAACCCGGGTTCAAATCCGGGTGGGGGCAAATTTCCACAGGCAGACAGTGACACAAACATGACACTCGATGCAGGCATGTGGTGATGCATGCTTGGTGATGTAGGTAGTATGATGCAAGCAGTGATGTTGCACTGGAAATTTGTGCTATGTAATGGGCTTCATGCTCACTGGGCCTTCGGGCCATGTACTGAATAAATAAGTCTTGATGAGTGGGTTATCCCTTGAGGGGGCTATGACCCCCCTTTCCAGCCTATGTGTGTGGTGTGTGTGTTTAATATAATTGTACCCCTAAACACATAATATATATATATATATATTAAATATATATATAATTATATAAATATATATAATGATATAAATATATTTATAATTATAAAATTATAATAAATATATTTAAATAATGAATATATTAACTATATTTATATTTAAATATATTTATTAAATATATATATAATTATATAAATATATACAATGATATAAATATATTTATAATTATGAGTAAATAATTATAAATATATTTAAAAATATATTTAGTTATAAATATATTTATAAATATATATTTACTATATTTAAAAATTATTTATTTATAATTATAAATAAAAAATATAATTTTTTTAAAAATTATTTATATAATTATAAATAAATAATTATATATTTAAATAACTATAGAATTATTATAAATAATTATAAAATTATATAAATATATTTACAAATTTTTTATTTATAATTATAACAATAAATCCTTTATTAGCGCTTCTTTAGCATTTATAAAGATGGAGGTTTAGTAGTGCTAAAAACCACTGATAAAAGGTATCTTTATCAGTGATAAACCTTTAGCGCTCATAAATATGCCTTTTATCAGTGTTTTTTAGCGCTGATAAAGATAAATTTTATCAGCACTTATGAATTTAGCATTGATAAAAGGTATATTTATTAGCGCTTTTTTGGAAGCACTGATAAAGGTTACCCCGATATTTTTAAAAGAACCCTAACTGTGACTGATTCAATCATGATTCTGAAGCTTTCACAGAACTACCCTATTGCCAATGCTCCTCCTCTACGTTCTCCTGGATGAATCAGACTAGAATCTAAGGTATATTATTTTCTCCTCCTCCTCACTCGTTAATTGATTTTTTGGGTTCCATGGTTTGCATTATTGCGGTGTTCTCAACCATGATGAACCCTACTTCTCTTCTCCCATAAATCCAGTTGTGATTAGTCTCTCTCATTCTTCCTCATTATTGCCATTATTATCACCACCTTCACTCATGTCTCTTGTCATTGTTAGTGCTATCGATGTCACCACCACCACCACTACCATCAATTTTCCATTTTTCTTCATCCTATACTACTGCTTCTCTTTGATAATTATCCATGATTTTTAATTATAGTTCTGATTTTTTCACACATCCAAGGTCTGTTTTATTTGATAAATTTTTGTTTTGGGATTTTGGTTTTCTTGTATGATTATTTGATGAATGGGTGTTATAAATTATATTGATTTACCTATAATTGTGTGCCTAAGGTATGTTTAGTAGGTTCTATCTTTGACTGAATGATTATTAAATGAGTTTCATAATAAATATGGTATGTTTGATTTTCTAGAATTATTATTTAACCAGTGTTATATTTGAGGAATGATTTTTTGATGAATGAGTGTCTTGTAAATATTTTAATACTTTTTTCATGACATTTAAAGTATGTTTAATTTTCTTATTAATCTTTTTACAGCATGTAAGGTATGTTTAATTTACTAAATGAGTGTTTGGATGATTAATGAATGTTGTTTTCTTGAATTGTGAAGGGGCGTTTTGAGGGTATAATTGATTACAGAGTTTGAATATGGAGTATTGATAATATATATTTAAATGATCATCCTGAGAAAGTTTTAATTGCGTTGATTGTGTAATTTTAGTATAGGGGAATTTAGTTTATAATTCAGTTTGAATAACACAATCATAATATAAGAGTTTTTTAGAGTTATCCCCCATTTATTTTCTATTATATAGTTTAATATTTATATACAATTCCTATGGGAAATCTTTAACTTAACCCTCATCAGGTACTATAAACATTTCATTGAAAAACATCATCACTTCCCTAATTTTACTTTCTACATCATCTATAGTCATAGATTACACTAATATTGATCATTCTAAAATAATATGATAAGGAGAATAAGATTGAAATTTATTTTGAATATAATTAAAAAAATAATAATAAACTATTTAATCATGTTCATAGTATATATCACTTCATATTTACAACATGAAGTGACATTTTCATTTTCTATATGATATATGAAATCATATACCTCCTTTTGGATCCTTATAACCATCGATATTTTTTTCATCACTAATATATTATTCATAATGTTATTTTATAATTTATATTTATTTATATATTTTGAAAAAAATAATTACCAAATTATGGAATGAAAAGAAATAAAAGTGGAGTTTTATTTGTGGTATACCTTTTAAAATAAATGTTAAGATTCATTTTTTTGTAATTTTTTCTGAATGGATTATAATTGAATAAGTCTAAGGTGAAACCTTTTTTGAAATATATTATCTTTATTTTATTTGTGAAATATTTTTCATTTATTTGATTTTATTTTTATTTATAAAGGTAAATTTGAATTTAATTTTCCAAAAAAAAAATATTTAGTACTTGAAATTTATTATAGGTTATAATTAATCATAGTTGGATTATAACACTATGAACAAGTGATGAATATGAGGAAAGGGTCGATGATTTTTTAGAATTTTCAAAACAGAATGTTCTAAAAAATGACATGTTTTTCTATATTTGGTTGAAATTTTTAAGGGCAAAAAATTTGAAAATTAGATAAGTTAAAGATCATTTAATTTTTTATGGTTTTAATACATGTTATAGTCTTTAGATTTGGCATGGTAAAATTGTGTAGAATTCATGATCTATTAATGATGAAGATTATCAGGTTGATAAGTTTGATCAAATTAAAGAAATTCTTTTTGATATTAAAGTATTTTAAATTGAGAACACACCAGTGATCACACACTTATATGGTGATACTAAAAAACATTGTATCTAGGTTGTATAAAATTTATGGTTTCATTAATGAATTTCTAAATCAAAACCTGGGTAATTTATTGGATAAGTTATTATGTTGTTTATTAAATCATATCTCATTCCTTTTCATGAGATAGACTAGGAGATTTTAATGGAAGGATCCAGATCTAATTGGAATATAGAAATCTAGGACCAATATTTTGATATGGTTCCCACTTTTTCAGTTTCAACTATTGCATTTGGATTGAAAACCACATATAGACCAAAGAGTGGTTTCCAATTTGGGTGGATCCAATTTTCTAGTCCAAACATATGAGAGATACATTCCTTTATAGATATTAAAATGATTTAGAGATTATATAATTTCTAATAAAAAAATTATATAAATGAAATAATGTAAATAATTAAAGAACACAAGTCCAAACTTTAATTTCATAGAATAAATAATTTTAAAACAAGTAAACATGTTTAACATAATTTACACAATAAACCAAGAATAAATATATAATGTGAACAACATGTGTGATGTGGTTTCCATCTCACCACACCCAATCTCATGCAAAAACATTATTCTATAGTGATGTGCTAAGAGGAATATAAGGGTAATAATGTATAATAGAAGTATCCCATAAGGGTAGAATGATGTATGAATTTACCTATGAATGTTTTTATTAGGGCATTAATGTGAAAAGAGGGATTATATGATCACCATATTAGTGATTATATATGTGGTATAAAATCGAGTATAGTTCCTTAAAACCTAGTGGGATACCCTATAAAGGGTATAATGTATTAGTTGATCATATAGCTTACTTTGTCTTGAGATTTGAGGTGTGTGAGTGGCGAATTAAGGCCTACAGACTATGAGACTATCTAATGAGTGATCTTTGAGAAAGATGATCAATGCCCAAGATAGATAATATTTGAGTATCATATATTAGAATATGATGGGTATTATGTGAGGGCTAGGTATGGTATGTTATAACGTGAGTTACTATAGACATGTTAGTGTTTCATCGAGGGCTAGGGTGCAGGTGAGGGTGATGTGACATTTGTGTTATTATTTGTTCTTCTTTATTGTTTTTTTAGAATTTAGGTTTAAATAATGTATTATAGAACCCATTGTATGTTTATTTCTTAAAGGAACCAATTATGTTAAGACTTCCCCATACATCAAATGCACTTACTAATAAAAATGGCCATGTTATACCCATTTCATGATTTGGATGCAATAAGTACATGTGATGGTTATCCATGAGGGATAGTATTTGATGCTAGGGGTATAAAGTATAATCTCATGGTACATGTAATGTGGTTATTTACAGAGGGAGACAAATAATTTTTTCTCCTATAATGGTTCAAATATTAACCTCTTATTAGTGAAATGATTTTAATGTCAGAGAACAACCATGGTATAAACCTATGGTATGATTAGTATAATTCACTAGTATGAAATAAAGTAGGTACATTTTATTATCATGGTGTCCTAGTTAGTACATAATTAATTGAGTTAAATTTTTATTTTGAGTGTAACTACTTTGAGAATATACTCAAATATATGCATTATTGTATATTTTAGGGACCCTGTTAGTATTTACTTGTTTATTTTTATAGTCATACCCTACACGTGAACCTCAGTGGACATAGAACTATTATATTTGAGATACATGTGAGGGAAAAGGACTAGTATCATAGATCAGAGTCAGTGTAAATTAGTGGGAGATGATTTGATGTTTTAATGGTAGTTTCATAGACCTTTATCATTTTGAGATGATATTTGAAATTTTAAATTAAGATGTGGTAATTTAAAAAGTTTTAAGTACACAACAGTCATCCTCACTAGCTTCATCCCTTGAATAGTTATTATTGAATTTTGTTGCTTGAGACTCATCCTCCATATATTCTATGTTTATCAAACTACTCTGAGTAGTAGTCATCAAACATGATCACCAGTACCCGGTATGGTATGACTACTACTCAGAGCATTTCAAGCAACATAGTTGCATGTCTATATAATATAGAATATGAGTCTCAAGAAACAAAATGTAATAATAACTATTTAGGAGATGAAGCTGATGAGGATGACAGTTGTCTATAACTTTCACCTTTGGATGAATTCAAAGGATAACACCTACTATAGTAGAGTAATTATTTTCTTAAATTAAATTGCACATTCCCTTCAAAATTGATACATGCTAATAATTTGACAAAAGAATATAAATATGGAGTTAAATAGTTAATTAAGTTTTTAATAGAGAATCCACATGACCCTTCTCAAATCCTTTGTTCATATTTACATTTTTTTATTCAAGACAAATTAAATGTTTGACTACTCATGCAGACAATGTCTTCTGCACATGATGATGTTACCAATACTGAGGAAGAACAGAATATTGATGCAAAAACTATAGAATTATTATGAGATTAAAAACGCATTAAAAAAAACAATAATGACACAACATCACAGTGTTGAATAAAATTATCAAGGCAAGAATAAAGGGTATAAAATTTGAGGTTGGTTGGAATAAACATGGATAACCTGTTGACCTCAATAAGTCAATGTTCATTAGTTATGTTGGGGTCACAAAAAAGATTAATGCACCAATTGATATTAATTCAGGGAGCCATGTCTAACCTGTAATGAATGAAACCCTTTGGAAAGATATAATAATAACGTTATGATATACTTTACCTATTTTATTGAAAAATCATATAATGAAACATTGATTTAATTTTCATTATTACTTGCAAAGTTAGTTTATTTTAAAATATTTACATAATAAACTTGTATTAATGGCTGTTGGAATATCCCATAGAGGCTTCTAAACTCTTCTTACCAAGTTACATCTTAGGGATGCTGAGGGAAAAGTAAATCTCAACCCACTAGTTAGTTATGAACACATTATAATGTAGGAAACATGGAATTCTTTCATCAGTAGTCATAATGAGAAATCATTTTAGGTTCATTATAGTTGATAATATATTATTTGACATTATTCATTTTATCCAGTTTTATTCAAAATTATAATTTATGAAATAGAAAAAGAGTGTTGAAAATAAATAACTTGCATCAAAACCAATGTACCCATATTATAAATAATGGACATGGTATACTTAACTAGAGAATAAATTGGTATGCATTTTAAATAAAAAAAAGTTTTTTTGATATGAAATAACATATGTTCCTTTGTTTATATCCTGATTGATGAATCAAAATATGAATCCACTTCCTTCCCATGTCATGTGCTATGGAAGGAGGATCGCATAAATAAGGAGGGTAAACTAGTTGATGAAAACACAAAGCATTATGAGAAACATGTGTAAGAATGACATAATAGTAATTCATTATGCTTTATAATAGTTTTACATTAAAATATCTATTTATTTTCATATTTTTTTATATAGTTTAGATATAAGAATTTTTAGTGACCATACTGGAAGAAAAAACACTTTTAGTATCTTTGAAGTGGCTGGAATAATATGGTCGCATTAGAGTATTAGGTTTTGGAGTGTCTCCTCGAACATATTTCAAGAAGATAAAACCACATAAAGATACATATAAGATGGTGAAAGAATTTCAGGACCAAATAGATGCTTTTAAAGATATTATTGTCTTGTCTAGTTTGGAATACCAATATATGTGAAAAGATCAAAGTGAATCGGTGGTGGAATAAATATCCTCACATGAACCAAATAACTCCGCTAGCTTTGAGGATATCCATTACCCTAAACCTCATACCTTAACTTAGGTAATCAATTTTTTCATTACTATTTCTCCTAAATGTGAATCAAATAACCTATGATAACTTTATATTTCTGAAATTTTGTATTGTATAGTTGTATGTGATTTCTATCTATCAAAACTCATGAACCACCTTGTTGTGTGGGATATAGTGTATAATATCTCAGGAGACAAGCTACACTAGAAAGAAATCCCAAAAGATCACATGAGAGTGGAGATTGAGGTAGCTCATGATCCAACTACTGAGTTGCCTATTACGGTTGATGATTTAAATATTATAAGGGTCAATGATGCTATTGCATCTTTCATAGCCTGACTATCTAATCTTATAAAGATACATTAAGTACGTCTTTAACAAATTTTTTCATATTAAAAACCTATAAAAATCAATGAAAAAATGTCTAAAATGAGGTATGATATTACATATGGATAAAGTGGTGAGGAAACGAAAGGTTGGATCAAGAAAATCTAGTGAAACAACCAAAAAATCAAAATGAAATTTCAGGAGTACCTTCTCCCCACCAGTTCTAGAGAAAAATTTATTATCATTATAACTTCATCTAGAGACCACATTTAAAGATGAAAATATGCCTTACATTCGATATGAAAAAGAAATATATGTAACTTCCATGACATATGTATTTGGTATCAAGAGTATAAATGAGATTCTCAACCATGAATGGATGTGAGTCTCAGGTGTGAATACATAAATAAGATACATTTTCATAATATGTTTGTCCAAATAGTAAGATAATATGTTTATTAAAGTTAATAACTATTCATATTTTCTACAAACATTTATATTAATACTATGTAAAGGGAAAATCATGTGAAGTATTATTTGGATTCATTAATCCCTGCATCATTTCTATAGAAAAACTTACTTTGGATAAGGAAGAAATTGATAAGAAAAGAGATGATTTACTTAGAGTGTTTGAGAAAAAAATAATAGATGAAATTCTATTTTGATGCCTAAAATGTATAAGTAAATATCTAAAATCTAATCACATAAATTATATTTCTATTTTTTACATTACATATTTGGTTTTTAGGAAGAAATGGATGTTGATCACAGTTAATCTGGATACTCCAAATATTTATTTTTTGGATCCAATGCATGGGTATCAAACAAACCAACCACACATGATGTGTATTGTGAATTTTTAATAAACTGTAATCAAAATTTTATAGATAAACTTCAAATTATATGTTTCATTATATGTTTTAATAATATTTTTTTATGATAAGATGACCACTAAATATAGGCTAAATCATGGCATGAAGTTGGTGTCTAAACATAAAAAGCCTAATGATTACTGAAAACAGAAACAAATTAAGGTATATATTGAAACATTTAACTATCAAAACTTATTTCAAAACAATTTAATTATTTTTTCACTGTTTCTTCAGTTTTTGAAGCAAGATAATGACAATTATTGTGGATATTATCTTTGTAGATTTATGAGAGAGATCATAAACCATCAAAAGAACAACATCCTTGAATAGGTAATTTCTAAATGTAATTACAATTTTATTAAAAATATTTATAAATAATTTATTTTATATATTTTCTCAGTACTACCAATATTTACGACAACCTTCGTACTCAAAATAAGAAGTAATATTTTTAGAGATGAGTGAGAATTGTACATGCTGTCAAAATGTTTTCTGACAACAAATTTTTGTGATTACCTATTACTTTTGTGATCTATTATTTTTTTTACCGTAGAAATATATTTGGGGTGTGAAGCATTAGTGTTATAATTATTATATATTATTTTTGATTTGTTTCTCAAGGAGAAGTATTTTAGAGGAAATAAATTTGTTTAGAAGTGCTGAACTTGAAATAATAAAATTGTTGGGAAATAAAGGAAATGGAGGTGGATTTAGAGGCATAGGATGAGGTGGAGAGAGCGACAGAGGTAGAGGTGGAGGTGGAGTTAGAGCCAGAGACTGATGTGGAAGAGGAGGCAGAGGCAAAGACTAAGGTGGAGGAGGAGATGAAGCACTGGATTTCAAATAATAAAATTATTGGGCAATGGAGTAGAATGGGGATCATACCAGGGTTGTGTTTGAGAAAAATTATTGAAAAGTGCGCAAAACACTTGGAACTTAAGATAAGATCCATTTTACAAGTATTTTAGGATTTTTATTGAAAAAATGTTTTTCACCACTTTTTAAAGTGATTTTATACATGAATTTAAGTAGAGTAATTTTTTTTAGAAACAAAACAAACACCACTTATTTTTTTTAAATGATTATCATAGGATAAAATTTCTATTAGCACATTACAAGTACTATCAAATATTATTAAAGTGTGAAATAAATCCCTCACCAAGAATAAAATTAACAAAAACAAACATATGCAGTTAATTTCCCATGGATTCTATACACTACAAAGAAAGGGTCTTAGTAGTGGAGCCAATAGTCAATTGATGGTCATACAACACCAATACAATCATCAAAAAAGTATATAATCCCACACAAAAGTTTGAATAAATATATTTTTTAATCAACCACTAAATCCAGTAGGTGTATGGGAGAACTATTGGAGGAAAACCAACATTGAGAGATCATTTTCATTAAGGAGAAATGGTATCAAAGGAAACGTGGCATAAAATGAAAAGAAACCACTTTATAAACAAATACCTAAAAATAATAAACCCTCTTCAAATGAAATCTTGATGCATTGAAAGTACAAACAAAGACCCCTTTGATAAATAAGCTAGTAGCTTGATCCAAAACCTCTAAAAAAATAAAGAAATAAAAAATTTCATTAACCAAATCATGAATTTTTTGAAAATAACAATATTGTGGTTTATATTTGGCGGGTTATATAATTATTTGGGATATTCTATCATCAATTAGATTCATGATACAATATTAAAAATTCTTGTGAAATCCATACAAGTAACTTTCATTATGCATGTGCACATTCATTATGTAAAGTTATCCATTTTCAAAAGCTCATTAATAAAAAACTCATCATCATTATCAATAAAAAATATATTAAAATAGGGATATTTCCATTTTTATAAACAAATAATGATGATGTTATGTTAGAGTTTATCATCACCGAGAATATTTAAAAGGATATACTAATCTATAAAATAATCTAGGAATACTTAATGGATGCAATAGATTTTAGAGTCATTTGAATGCTATAAAGGGATATATTGATGTTTAATACTGTCAAAAAGGGGTAAAAAATTTATAATAGAGTTTAGAATCTTTTGAAAATACATAATGGGTCACACTGATGTTGTTTCCATCAAAGAAGGTAAATGGTTTATCATAGAGTTTTTACTCTCTATGATGGTGAAAGGTAAATATGGATTTTATTATGCTCCATAAAAAATCATATGTAAATATTTATTTTAGTTTAATCAATGAAAGATAATAGGTTTACACTAATGGTTAATGTTTTCTAAGAATAAATGAATTTGTTGACAAGGATGATTCACTCCTATACTATGATCATGAACTCAATAAGGATGATTCACTCACGATGATTAAATTTTCATTTTATTATAAAATACATTCAACATTCTAGGTTATCAAAATACAATATTATTATATGACCTAGAGTGTTTAACGCACTTTAGGATAAAAAGACACATTTAAATCAACCAAACATCAAAACAATACATGGTGTACCCAGTATGACTCAAGTTGTGTGATTTTAGTTTAAAATCTAAATTTTATTAATGTATTGTATCATATTTATGTTTAATTTATTTATTTATAGTATTACTAAAATAATAATTGTTTTATTATACAGGTGGATTATTTTTCTCGAGTTGGGGTGGTTTGCTCGAAGTTGCTCGTGCTCATAAGAGATTGGACTTCGAGGGTGAAACTGAGATAACAAAAACAAGGTAATGGGTCAAGAATGTATATAACCATCATGAAAATGTAAATTCATACTACTTATTTATTTAATTTTTTCATCATTTTATCTAATATTTTTAAATTAATTTCCTTATCT
Source organism: Viscum album (assembly GCA_963277665.1). NCBI lineage: Eukaryota > Viridiplantae > Streptophyta > Magnoliopsida > Santalales > Viscaceae > Viscum > Viscum album. Next base: position 1,490,659,630 of record OY728129.1, read on the forward strand.
TTTTTTTTTCTAATAATTTTTTAAAATATCTTTTGAGAATTCATATTTTTCCTTCAATCGTCTGCAAAAAGCCAAGAAATAGAGAACATGTTTCTTTTAGATGATGTGTTTCAAGAAACATGGGGTTTCTTCTTCCATACAAATATAAAATTTATTTATTTTCTAGCTTGGTAAAAATGGTTTAAAGAAAAATACATATCACATACTCAATTAACTACACCTCAATCCGACGTACGATGTGACTGGTATGACTCAAATTGTATGTTTTTAGTTTATAATTTACATTTTAGATAAAAAAATAACATTACATACTCAAAAATGAGAAAAATAATTAATATTATTTTGAAACTTTAGGAAAAAAATCAATAAGTTATTTTTGATGTGTAGGAATCTGTCACACCTCAATCCGATGCACGATGTGCCCAGTATGACTTAAAGTGTCCATTATCAGTTTAAAATTGACATTTTAGTTCAAAAAGTGACACTCACTGAAAAATGAGAAAACATGATTATATTTTCTTGATAATTTAGGATAACAATTAATAATTTATTTGTGACATGTAGTAATTAGTCTCACTTAAAACCGACACACAATGTGACCGATATGACTCAAAGTGTGTGTTTCCAGTTTAAAATGAAATTTTAGTAAAAAACACAAGTGACATTCTCAAAACTAAGAAAAAAACATTTTTTTATACTTTTGGAAAATGATCCATTAGTAATTTGATACATGTAGGAATCAACTACACCCCAATTTGATGCACAATGTGACCAGTATGACTCCAAGTACATCTTTTTATTTAAAATTGACATTAATTTTAGTAAGAAAGACAACTGACATACTCAAAACCAAGAAAAAACATTCATATTATTTTTATAATTTATAAAAATTATCCATAATTAATTTTTTATGTGTATAAATCATCCTCACTTCAATTTTATACACGATATGCTCAGTATGACTCAAAGTGCCTGTTATCAGTTTAAAATTGATATTTAAGTTAAAAAAGAGTCACTCACTAAAAATTTGAGAAAACACACTCATATTTCTTAATAATTCATAAAAAAGTATTAATAATTCATTTTTTACATATAGTAATCAATCTCACATAAAACAGGCACACTGTGTGACTGGTATGACTCAAAGTACGTGTTTCTAGTTTAAAATGACATTTGAGTAAAAAATACAAGTGATGTACTCATATATAAGAAAATACATTTATATTGTTTTTATAATTTATTAAAACAATCCAAAAATCATTTTAGATGTGTAGGAATCCGTCTCACCTCAATTAGACGCACGATGTGACCAGTATGACTCCAAGTGCATCTTTTTATTTAAAATTGACATTATTTTTTTTGTAAAAAAGAAAACTGACATACTCAAAATTAATCAGATGAATTTTTATTATTTTTATAATTTATAAAAATTATTCATAATTTATTTTTTAAATTTAAGAATTAGTCATACCTCTATTCGATACGCGATTTTCTCAGCATGACTCAAAGTATCTGTTATCAGTTTAAAATTGATATTTTAGTTCAAAAAGTGTCACTCATTGAACAACGAGAAAACATACTCAGATTATCATGATAATTTAGAAAAATGATTCATAAGTAATGTTTGATATATAGGAATCAAATATCATATCAAACTGATATATGATGTGACTGGTATGACTCAAAGTGCTTGTTTCCAGTTTAAAATGACATTTTAGTAAAAAACACAAGTGACATACTCAAAAATAATAAAAATAATTCAGATTGTTTTTATACTTTATTAAAATTATCTATAAGTCATTTTGGATGTTTATCAATCATCCAAACCTCAATCCGATGCTGGGTGTGACCGGTATGACTCTAAGTGCATCTTTTTATTTAAAATTAACATTAATTTTAGTAAAAAAGACAACTGACATACTCAAAACTAATAAAAAAACATCAGGTTGTTTTTATATGCTAGGAAACTGATACATATGTCATTTTTGATGTTTAGGAATCATCCTTACCTCAATCCAATACACTATATTCCTGGTATGTCTCAAAGTGTCTTCTATCACTTTAAAATTAACATCTAAGTTAAAAAATCACCACTCAATGAAAACCATGGAAACATGATCATATTGTCTTGATAATTTAGGATAATTATTAATAAGTGATTTTATCTTTTATAAATCAATATTACATATAAATGACACACGATGTGACTGGTATCACTAAAAGTGTGTGTTTCCTATTTAAAGTGACATTTTAGTAGAAAACACAAGTGACATACTCGAAACTGAGAAAAAAAATTCAGATTATTTTTATAATTTATGAAAACTATCCATAAGTCTTTTAGGACATGTAGGAATAAACCTTACCTAAATCTGATGCACATTGTGACTGGTATGACTCCAAGTGTGTCCTTTTATTTAAAATTGACATTAATTTTAGTAAAAAAGACAAATGACATACTCAAAACCAAGAAAAAATATTCAGATTGTTCTGATACTTTAAGAAAATGATCCATAAGTAATTTTTGATGTGTAGAAATCAGCCTCACCTTGATCAGATACACAGTGTTCCCGACATGACTCAAAGTGTTTATTATTAGTTTAAAATTGACATTTATGTTCAAAAAGTGTCACTCACTGAAAACTAAGAAAACATGCTCAGATTTTATTGATAATTTAGTAAAACAATTTATAAGTCATTTGTGATGTGTAGGAATTAGTGCGACATCAAACCAACACATGATGTGTCTGGTATGACTCAAAGTTCATGTTTCCACTTTAAAATAAAATTTTAGTAAAAAAATGATGTAATAAAAACTAAGAAAACACATTTGAATTGTTCTAATACTTTATGAAAATGATCTAGAAGTCATTTGGAACATTTAGGAATCATATGAACCCAAATTTTACATATGGTGTGACTGATATGACCAAAAGTGCATCTTTTCAATATATAAGTGTCATTCTAGTTTAAAACATGCACCACATCGCCAAAACAAAGAAATGAGCCTAGATTTTTTTTCTCATTATTTTATCTGCTATTAGATAATTAATTTCTTTATTATTTTTATCTTATACTTATTTAGTTAATTTTTATAGACATAATGCTTGAAGATGAATAGAAAATGTTGTGATGTGCAAGAATCAACCATAACTCAATTTGATATACAATGTTTCAGGTATAAATCAAAGTTTAGTTTACAATTCAAACTTTTTATTTAATTTATTTCTTTATATTATTACTAAAGTAGTATTTTTTTATATAAGTGAGTTATTTTTATCGAGTATGGGTGGTTTTTTCTTTTATACAGGTGCGTTCTTTTTCTCTATAACAGTATTTTTTCTTGTTTTTGTGTTATAAATTTTGTTTTATTTAAATTATGTATTTTTATTTGATTTTTCTAATTTATGATTCTGTTTCTAGTGTTGTATTATGCAGTTAAAATACACCACATTATCCCCTTTATCAGTGATTATAGAAGTACTGATAAAAGCCCAGATATTTTAATCACGTTCCATTAGTCAGTGTTTTTTAACACTTATAAAGGACAATTCTAGATATATTAAAGCCTATTTTGTAGTAGTGATATATGTGAATGGCTGGGTTGTGTAGTGTGTGGGTAAGTGATGTAGTGGTTGGTTGGCATGGATGTGCTAGGGAAGTTGTGCGGTGTGGTGTGGTGCGATGAGGTTATGGCGTAGTGGTTGTGGTACAATGGTTGTGGCATAGTGGCTTATTGTGGTGAGATGACTTGGGTGATTAGATGTGATGATGATGGTACATGTACGGTTTCATGACATTAGTTATGTTTATTGGGATTATTGTGTGGCATGATTGAGATAGTTTCTTAGTTTTCCATGGAATAAATGATGATGCTAAATGAATATGAATGAGTAAAATTAATATGTGATAACTGAATTAAATTTAATTAAATGAATGAGTGGTGTCATGTGAAATGAAAAGGATAATGAATAAAAGTTGTGTAACTTGAAATTTTAATGTTGAAAATGTTGTATGGCTTGTGTGCTAGTCATGTGGTGTGTTTCATATAGTGGTGGTAACAGTTGTGGTGGTTGATGTGTGGTATGTGGTGGTAATGCAGTGTGAACTAGTGTTGCTAATGTTAACCCATAGGTTGTGTATTATGTTCTATTAATGTATCATATATGTTTATATTATTTTATACGCGCCCCAACTGAGTTGGATAACCTTAAAAATGCTTAGAGGTTTTGGATTTCAGGTGTTTTCCCAACATCTAAGATGGTGGTAATATGGATGGATGGATACCACCTCTACCCCCTCTTCCTTTAGCTGTGATATGTGGTCCCATGTGTCTTTGTGTTGAAATGTGTTGTGTGTTCCTAGTTGTGTTTGGGATGAGCTATGATGTGTGGTCCCTGGTATCTTCAGGATGAGTTGTGATGTGTGGTCATAAGTGTATTTGATATAGGATGTGATGTGATATGTGTCCTAGGTGTGTGCAGGCGAGATATTATGTGACGTGTAGACCAGGTGTGTACGGGCGGTATGTGACATGGTATGTGTGGAAGGAATGGGAGCATAGGAAGTTCGATGTTGGGGCATGAGAGAAAAAAATAAGTAAGGGAAGAGGCAGCGGGGTTCCTTTCTTTGTTATGATCTCAATATTATTATATTAAATTGGATTCATGATTTGGTAAGTGAGACATGGTGAGGATGAGTTTTTTATAAGAATTGTTTAGGAGCTTGTTGGTTCTGCTGTTTGTTTACTGGCACATTTGTATACTCTTTTTGACATGTGCATCTGAGGCCATGGTTATGTCCCTACTAAGTATACCTATTATGCTCACCCTATGTATATAAAATATTTTTAGGTTTTCTAGAGGAATTTGGGGACCAAGCTGGACATTACTAGCTGGGTTGGAGTTATTGTTGAGTTTTTACCATAGTTTTTTCTTTTTGGTATTTACTTTGGAGATTTTTATATGTATCATTTTTTATATTATTCATGCATTGAGGGATGGTTTTTGTTTTACCTTTATATAGTTTGTTGTTGTTTAGTTTTTTTATCCTATGACCCAATCTTGTTTAATTATAAAGGGTAATGCCTCCCATACTGTGAGATTTTTGTACCCTCAATGCTATTCACCAACCCAGGACCAATTGGTGGAACTTTTAAGTTAAAATTGAAAAATTTTGTGTGGCTTGTGTGTCAGTTGTGTGGTGTGTTTCATATAGTGGTGGAATTAGTTGTGATGGTTGATGTGTGTTACGTGGTGGTAATGTGGTGTGTACTAGTGTTATTAATGTTAACCCATAGTTTGGTTATTATGTGCTATCTATGTATCATGTATGTTTATGTTATTTTATCTGTTCCCCACATGAGTTGTATAAACTTATAAACCCTCATATGTTCTGGGTTTCAGGTGTTTTCTCCAACATCTAGGATGGTGGTAATATGGATGGCTGGCTACCCCCTCTCCTCTACTCTTACTTTAGTTGTGATGTGTGGTCCCATGTGTCTTTATAACGAGATGTGATGTGTGTCCCCAAGTGTCTTCAGGATGAGTTGTGATGTGTGGTCCCAAGTGTCTTTGGAATGAGATGTGATGTGTGGTCCCGGGTGTCTTTGGGATGAGCCATGATGTGTGGTCCCATGTGTCTTTGGGACATGATGTGTGTACCAGGTGTGTGCGAGTAGTATGTGATGTGATGTGTGTCCCAGGTGTGTGCGGGTAGGATGTGACATGATATGTGTGGAAGGGATGAGATCATAGTACGTTTGATGTTGGGGAATGAGAGTAGAAAATAAGAAGGGAAGAGGTAGAGGGGAACCATTCTTTATTATGATCTCGATATTATATTATTATATTGGATGCATGATTTAGTGAGTGAGCCATGGTGAGGTTGGGTTTGGTTAGATGACCTGTATAGGTGCTTATTGGTTCTTCTATTTGTTCACTAGTGCATTAGTATGTTGTTTTAACATGTACACTTGAGGCCTTGGTTATGTCCCTACCGAGTATACCTATTATGCCGAACCTACGTATATAAAATATTTTTAGGTTTCCAGGAGGACTTTGGGGACTGAGATGGACATTACTATATGGGTTGGAGTTTCTTTAATAGACTTTTCTTTTTGGTATTTACTTTGGATACTTTTTATATGTATCAGTTTTAATTTATTAATGCATTGTGGGATAGTTTTAGGTTTAACTTTATATAGTCTACTGGAGTTTTTGGTGATTTTTTATCTTATCTTATGATCTTATTTCATTTATAGAGGGTAATTCCTCCCATAGTGTATGATTTTTATACCCTCAGTGCTAGTTTCCAACCTGAGGCCTACTAGAGGTGGGACTCAGGGGTCATTATCTTCCTTCCTTCATTGAGACATCTTTGGTGTGAGGGGTTCATGATAGTTTAAGTAGACAACCAATCTGTAGAAATTTTTTTTATGCATTCATGAATAAAAATGAATAAAATTGATGTGGCATGGATTAATGTAGATACATCAAGTCTTTTGGTGATGAATATATTATTCTGATTCTATATGTGGATGACATACTCATTTCAGGAACATGTATGTAGAGGATTGATGAGATAAAAGAGAATCTGGTTGAGGAGTTCGAGATGAAAGATCTTAGAGAAGCTGATAAGATTTTGGGGATAAAGATCAAGTGAGACTGCAAAGCCGGAACCTTGATGTTATAATAGGAATACTACATTGGAAAGGTTATGATAATATTTCTTATGTTGGAAGAAAACCCAGTCTCTATTCCCCTGGTGGACCATTTCAAATTATCAAAGGAGAAATCACCAAAGATGGAAGAAGAGGTTGAGTACATGGAAAAGGTTCCATACACATCATCTTTTGGAATCCTAATGTATGTCATGGTTTTTACATGACCTGTCATTGCTCATGTAGTGGGAGTTGTGAGCAGGTATATGAATAACCCTAGAAAGCAACATTGGGAAGATTTTAAAAGGATACTAATATACTTGAAGGGAATAAAAAAAGTATATCTCTGCTATAGGAAAGGAAGTTCTTTGTAGGGGTATATAAATATTGACCTTGGAGGTGATGTTGACGGTATAAGGAGTACCAAAGGTTATGTATTTACCTATAGAGGTACTATAGCGAGATGGATATCTCAACTACAGAAGTTGGTGGCTCTATCCACTATAGAGGTAGAATACATTACTGTAATAGAATATGGAAAATAGATGGTTTAGCTAAATATCTTCTTGGATGAGATGGGTAGAAATCAAGAGGAAATTATATTACACTATGATATTTAGAGTGATGTAAATATTGTAAAGAACCTAGTGTTTTATGACTGGATGAAGCACATTCTATTGAAGTACCATTTTATCAAAGTATTGATATAGGATGGGTTGTTGACATTGCAGAAGGTTTATGGAAAAAAAAATCCAACAGAAATATTGATGAAGCCGATGATGATACAAAAGATGAGGCACTATTGTGCCTCTATTGATCTCCATGAGAGTCAGAATATGGGAGAACACTATGGGAGCAAAAAAGGTAAAACAAGTGGTATTTTATGAATCATTATCTTAAAATTGAAGTTGTAAATGGAAATCATGCACTGGTTAGTGAAAAAGAGGAGAAACTCAGATTAAGTAATTTGTATAAGTTAGTAGCATTGAAGAAGTTTAGTTTAGTGGATCAGGTTCCAACTGGTAGATTGTTGTATTGGTGTAGCCCGATCCATTTGGATGATGTTGGGCCGAATTCTAGCAGCCAATACTGGAGATATTGGTGTTGTAGCTTCATATACTTCTTGTCACTAGACACTATAGTAGCTTGGACTTGGGTGGTTGTAGCACTGTAGAAATGAGAACTTCCAACCACCATTCACTATAGTTTAGAGGAATTACTATACAATTGATGGAACATTGTTTCATCTTATTTATTATCTCATTTGAGATAGGGTTTTGTGTGTGTGAAAATCTGATCACCCTATAATTGTGCTCCCGATTATAATGAAGTGATTCTACCTCTCTGTGGATGTAGGTATCTTTCCCGAACCATGTAAATCATTGTTTCTATGTTAATCTTCATATTCTTATTTTTTTCCATCTTTTCTTCATCTTCAAACCTATTTTTATATGTGAATCCTGGTGTTTTCTCAACATAAAATAAATAAATTTAGTAAATAAATGGGGATAAATAAAAATAAAACTACCAACCTCGAAATCTTGTCTGAAACCTAAGGTAAATCTACCCCCATTTTGGCCTACACTAGGGGATTTATAGCATGTGGATCACCTAGACACATGACATTAGGTGAGTCCACTAGATCTTCACAGGATCTTTAAGGAATCTAAAACAACAATAGGCACTAATGCTAGACCCTAGGTCATAACTATAGGCATCCAAAATGACACATGAAAATCTAACAGGATATAAGACTCTAATGGAACAATATGAACCTAAGAAAATAACTCTTCTAACACTAAGAGAACCCATCAAAATCATTAAAGTCTCACAGAACTAACTTCCTCTATAAAATATAAAGTCAAGGAAAGGCATAACCCACAACTCAAGTCCATAAACACATTTGATGTAATGCCCTGACCCAAACCACTGGGATTGATATAGAGAGTCACATGACCTCATGTGAATCTCCCCATACAAAAAAATATACCAACTAGTATCGAGGGTTTAAACACCATTAGTGGGGAGAATATACCCTCATTATCATGTTATTTCATAAATAATAATAAATAAAAATAATATCTTAGAGTAAAAATGTGGAAGAAAAATAATATCAAATGACATGCATGTCATATAATAAATTAAAAATGGGATTCGTATGTGTCAAGCCAAACTAGAGTATATAGAGTGAAAAAAAACTATGGTATCCTCCAGAGTTTGTCTTGATCCTGACACCAGCTCCATGATCCACAAATCAACTATCTTCCACAAGCTCCTTGCGCTTACTTGGATCCCTAAACATAAAGTATACACACCCATAAAAATACCTATATAGGGTGTGAATAATAAAATCTAATAGGACACCATTTGTGAGTCCTTAAAAATTGTGCACATGTATAACAACATTATGAAATGATAATAATAAATGCACAAGAAATCATAAAAAATCATATACTGAGCACCCATGTGCTAACCCATCCACCATGAGTCCCAACTATACCTTCTCCGGGTTTATTCTAGAAGTATGATCAAGGTTTTTGAATTAATAAAGAACTACCCTAAGGTCGACATCGTGATAATCGATATCCTCAAGGAATTGAGTCTTTAGTTAGGCCATAAGGCCAACTAATGAACATATACTCATCATCATCAAGGTGTCAAATTTCATCAAGTCTTCTCGAAATCCCCAAGGAATAAAGTTCCGGGCTGGGAAAAAAGGATATCATGCTTCTACCCACCATCTTCTTTGCCTCACATTATGCACACACCCCCTATAAGGGGTAATCATACCACAATAGTCAACTATCACAAATACCAAGAATAAAATCCAATGACATGGTAATACACATAACAATGTAGAGTATAATAAGATAAACATAACACATCATAATGAGCATATAGTATAAAAAATACAACAATATGCGATCAACATCAAACATGTTAACAAGATACTCAAGAAATAATCATGGGAACAAGGATCAAATATGGGTCTCACAATAATGTGCACACCCAAAAGCAATCACCATCAATAAAGAATAAAAATCCATGCCAACACATCATAAATCAAGAAAAAAGAGTACACAAGGGACTTAAAAGGTAAGAAACTTCCCACCTCAAGGTTTTTGATGATTAATTCCAAGTTTTTTCAAGGATCGAAGATTGAACATATCACACACCCACAAATAATGACAGACACATAAATGAATTCCTAACTCGGGTTCTAGTTCATCAATAAAGGGATAATTCTAAATCAATAATGTTGTTCTAGAATTATATACCTTAAGGATTCCATCAAAAAAATCAATTTTGAGGTATGATGAAGGAAGGAATTACAATTCATCAAATCTATTATTTATCAAATAATGTATTGTGAATTCATTTTTGATTCTAGAAGAGGGCCTCAGGTCTTGAAAATGACCATCGATCCATCATCAATCCATCAAAGGGAAAATGATTCAATATGAGAACCATGAAGAAGAATATCTCATGATGATCTTTTTATGATGACTTGCCTAGAAATGTACATCATTCTTGAGAATTATAGATCTATTCAAGGGGTGTTATTGTTGAGACATCAAATCCTCCCCCAATCTAATAAGGAACTGTCAATAGATTAAGGTCCTGTCATCAATCCACTACCAATAAGAGGTTTAAAACGGTGATTTATGAATGCTTAGACAAAGATTTTTTGATGGTAGATACCAATTAGATCAAGAAATGTCATCAACACACTATATCATCCACTAATCTATGAATAAAGTAAAGAAACATCATTATATCTTCATGGAATTCACATATTTGACATACATACATGAAAACCTCTCAAAGAAGAAGAATTATTTGGATTATATCTAAAGAAAAATCACCAATTAAACATTTTTTGATCGTTTAAACAAAGGAGAGGCAAGGTAAGAATAATTAGAGTTCCAAGATTAAAGAGAGGAGGTTTAAAATTCGTATTAAGGTCACCAGGTTTAGAATCAGACAATTAAAGGGAAATTAAACATGTGGAATTAAAAGCTCACGGGGTGAATTAATTTTACCCTCAGACTAGGAACACCAGTGGAACTACTGGATAGCTAGTGATAGGCCACCGAATGGCTAGTGGGGTATTATGATCTATGCAAGACTACTAGATTCCCACCAATTAGCTGGTGGGTTCCACCAACTAGCTGGTGGGTGCCTTCCATCCACCAAATGACATAGCCCTTCCTCAACTCTTCCACCTTCAAAACCTGAACCCTTGTACACTTAAAAAATTTATTCTAAATAGAACATAATATATTAGAATTTAATGATAAAGGATAATTAATAAACTTGAAACATCTCATACATCCAAAAAAGTGTGGGTGTTACATCCAAGACGACAAACACCCAAACTTTATCAGGGGTAAAACATTCACGGGATGAGGGGAGACTGAACTCCTCCAGATCATCTATTATCTCCTTATTCCTGTCTAACCATAAAAAACCAATATAGAAGAGAAAAAAATAAATCTCAAGGCCAAAAACCATTTCAATGATGTCATGAACCAGTCCGAGTCGACCCTGAACTGGTCACCCAGGCCAGCCTGCAACAAGTCCCGAGAGGCATTACTGATCCTACCGGGATGGCGACAAGCTCCAAGGGCATCAATAGAGTACACAAGGGAATGATTTCTCCCATATATGAATAATAAAATGAACAACAGAAATAAAAGGACAACCCAAAATACATTTATATAAAAATTGAACTGAACATTATTTGTACAAGAAACTGAAAGTACAACTAAGAAAACAAATCAACTGACCAAACCCGATAACCAACTAAATCCATGTGACCTTTCTGGTCACTCTCTAAAAAAATGATCACACATCACCCAAGGCGATCGAACTCAAGCTGAAACCTGCATAAGGGCTAAAAACAGAAGAAGACTATATGCGTGAGTATTAAAAATCAGTAGGTTAAATCGATATTCTTTTCCCAATGCACATTCCTTTAAAATAAAAGAAACATCAATTTATAGTTTTAAATTAAAGATATGAAAGTATGGTTTTCAAATGAGGTTCCATGCTATAATAATTATCAGACAAAAACATGCATGTTTAATAAACAAAAATGCAAATAACAATTTTTCAAAGAGGTGCAACTTCAAAATGAAAATAGTTTTCAAGAGGGATACTTTAAAGAATTTTAAATTTTAAATAAATCACACACACAACTGAATTTACCAACCAAACACACCGTATGCCGACAGTGAGTACAAAAGATCCAATGAGCACAAGTCATGGAAACACCCTTAGGCACTAGTCAGTTGTGAGCTCCAGGTACCTCGTATCTCGGTGAAATTAAACATAATAAATATCCGTTCTTGTGCACGGGACCCTAGTAGGGAACGTACCCATAAGCTAGTGGTCCCCAATAATCATCATCATAGTTTAGTTAGTGTTTTCATCATAAAACTTGCTACGTGAAACAGGGACCAAACCCCACATGATCACTAGCATAATAGTACACGTCCGCCCACCTAGATACCTGAGATTCCCTTTAGTGCTAAATCAAGTTAAAAATATTATAAAATACACATTTCATGTAAAAATTACATTCCCAAACCATAAACACACAACATCCCACAAACTTTCTTCACATTTCTTTCATCAATCAACAAACCGCTAAAAATTTTCTTAAAACAATTTCAAGAAGTCTATTGAGGATTTGCACATAAAAATCATTCAAAAACACTCCTTAAATTATAAACACACATCAAAACCATACCAAAACAAAATTTTCAGCCTTAAAAACATTTAATAAAATCATTTAATGGACTATAAAACAATCCCAATCGCACAACTTGGTATATACAAGTAAAACACTCATTATTCATTTTTAGGAAAGGCCAAATGGGCCTTTAAACATTTTCTCAAAACTAACATTGGACAAAGTTATGCATTTAAATTTTATTAAGGAGATGTGTACACACCATTTACATAATAAAACCACATTCATAAATCCCTTAAAACACTAAGGTGACATATTCAAAACACAACCATTTTTATAAGAATGTGAAACATGCCATTTTCCAGCAACTCGGGCCAAAACATGTTGTAAACAAAAAAACCATTTGTTTGTAAAACCAAATCAAAATTTTAAATCCATAAAAGGATCCCAAAATAATTTTATTACATGATTCCAATATATTTATAAATCTAAACAAATTATTTTAAATTTCACTAGACACATAAAAGCCAACCGGGCAATTTACCGAACAAGGACATGCACTCTTAAAAAAACAACTTATATTAAGCACTTAAAAAGGGATAAAACACCATTTTCATTTCATAAATTTATTCAATATACTGAGACATATTCAAAATACCATAAACCAAGTGTGAAATCTCATGGAATAATTTATCAAACAATAGGAGTGCACATTTATACCAAAACAACTATATTTTTATCAAAATAAGTCATAAAACATAATTTGCACACAAAACCTTTAGAACCAAAGTTTCATAGCAGAAAATATCATATAAATAAGGTTATAAAAGAATTAAAATGATGAAACTTAAATGATAAAGGTTTGTGCAAGGGACATCCTACCTCAAAACCTTGGCGTAATAGAAACGCACAACCGAAATCACCCGTTGTGGGGTTATAAACCCTAAAACTATGAAGAAAAGATATAAAATAATATATTCACCATAAAAAACCATGGGATAACATAAAACTAGGTCTATCATGAGTAGGAGAGATTATAAAACCAAGAAATAAGGAAAGGAGGAAGAAGATGGAGGATAAAAGAGATGGAATCTCACCTTTTCCACAAGAAAACTCTTTGTATTCCATTATATATGAACCCCTATAGAAAAGGGAATGGGATGAAACTTCAAGGAGTGTCTCTTAAGGTCTGGAGGAACTAGTTAAAGAATATTTTTTTGAAAAATATAATGAATTTAATGAGTTATGTATAAAACGATTTACCTTATCAATTTCAGGTGATTTGAGGTAACCTGAGAACTTTAGCCCTAATCCGCAACCCATATGAGCTCCAAAGATGGTAAATAGATAATGGGGGTGAGTATAGGGATATTGGATTATAGGGGGAGGTGGAAGAACCGAAAAATATTAAAAATTTAATTAGATATAAAATAAAAAAATAGTTAAAAAAAAGGAAATGGGCCCATGGGCTAACCCAATACCTAAATAAGTAACCCCAATTCACCATGGTTATGAATTTATATGGGGTCCAAAAGGATAAGGAAGTTTTAATATATCATTATAAAACAAGTGGTAAGTGTAATGGGTGAAAAAGGTTGAAAAACAAAGGAGTTATAAAAGAAATAAATTTAGTTTTTAAAACTAGAAATGAACTCAAGGTTGGCCCAAATCATGAAGTAACCACCCTTTCTTCAAAAACTACTAATCAAAAAATGGGGAACCAAAATTAGGGTGATTAGAAATATATTAAACTTCAAAACTAAAGATTAATCTCACCAAATACCCATGAAAAGGATTGGAATTTCCAATGGACCGGATCAATACAAAGACAAAAAAAACAGGTGTGACAAGTCTCCCCACCATTAAATCTTTCCGCCCCCGGAAAGCCATAACACTTTCCGATAGAAAAATAAACACCTAAGGATTACCTATAAATATGATCCTGAATATCAAGAAAATAAAAAAAACATCAACCATGAATGTATGTTAATCCTCTTTCTAAAAAAACACACTACTCACAACCACTTCCGAAAAATCATTTGAAATATCAAGCCACCACCTCCACAACCAAGGCAAGAACCTGATTGTTGGGCCTTCTACCAATGAACCCAAAAATCACCCAAACCAAAGAGAACTCACAAAAACCAAATATTCTAGGGGATTCCAGAATGTACTCCCCACCATTAAGAAACAACTAGCACTAGAAAATGTTTTAGGATGAAAATCCATGAGACCCATGGTGGGTCTTCCCACTATTAGAGACCAAATAGCAACGAACATACAAGAATTCAACATGATATAGAATTGGGAATCAATCAAAAAATCACAACAAAACTACCCTACAAAAACCTATAATACCAAGTTAATAGGGTTACAACATGGACATCTAAACCACCCACTCCTGAACGGAGGGGACAAGAACTGGGCCAAGACTTTCAGCACGGATCTGGACCCCCACCACTCAGGGAGGGGAGGGAAGGGGACACAATAATTAGGCCATTGAAAATAAAAAAGAAAAAAATTAACTACCCAACACTCTCCACCTAAGAATAGGTAACACAAAGACCGCACCCTATTTTCATAGGAGGTCCACACAAGGACATTGATCGAAAACCCACATCCATGAAGGCATAACCATAGACACTGTGTGAAGCATAATTCCACCACCCTTATTGTGACGAAGGGAAATTCATAGTAATGAGGAACCAAAATTGATACATAGAAACTACCATAATAAAATGGTGGATAAAGGAGCCTGGTAAAGATCCCCATACCTCTGGAGATTTCCTGACTGCGTGAAAAGCTTCACTCTGAGGCCTATGACTGGAGCCCTGATTCTTGAAGCATCTGCTGCACCGCAGTCAGGGTTCTAAGGATTAAATCACTAAAAAAAAACTCACATTCTCAACAAAACACCTTCATCTAAATAGGATCTCATAGATTCATATCAAAATTCTGTCTCACTCCGAACGAGGGGCAGAACGAACAAGGAATACGGTGAAACACATCAACATCACCGAACACAACTACTATATCCAAAAGAATTATCACGACCTAGAAGCACTTTTAATCGATCCCAAATAGATCTCCATTCCAACAAACAGGTTTAGGAATCATCAAAATATGTTTATTTAACATTTGAAATTAATCCTTAGGTTTATCAGCAGAAATTATTTCCAATGGAGAACTATCTATGGCCACATCACAACATCAAAAACATCTTTAGGAACCCAATGAACATTACTCAAAAACTGAGCCACCAATAAGATCTCATCTAAAGATAAATAAAGAGTATGAATTATATATCACAAGGAAGCTTACTAAATAAACAAATCTTCTAAGAAATAGAAAAATCAAGCCACATAACCATTGGTTTAAAAAAAGGCCACAAATTTTCAGCTCAAAACACTTTTGAAAAACAAACTAACTTGGTGGGTTTCCATATTCACTAATGGTGTTTCATCAAGTATCACCCACATAAACATTTCCATGACACCCTAGGAACCCAACCACCATTAAATATAGGCCATCCTTCCAGATATCAATAAAACCATGCATGTGACCACCCATGAAAACACCAAAGGCTAAAACAAAACAACATCATTCCAAAAATCATTTACCTTTCAAAGGAACACCAACCACCAAGTCAAAAACCCTTTTTATATTTCACAAAAAAACCACAATTCATTAAGAACCATTTTCTTAAAAACCTAACCCTTTTAATTTTTAACAACTTTTAAAATAACCAAGACACTCCAAACAACCCCATCCAATTTTTTTTAAAATTCAGAAAGGTATATTTTTATAATCAGAGGTCCATTGAGACCAATACCCTTTCTAGGAAAACACCAACTGATGAAAACCAATTTCAAAAACTAATTTATCTGATTAATTTTTTTACATCCTAAAATACACAATTTAAAACAAATATTCAGAATCACCTTAAAATGATTCACAATTTCAAAACATTTTATTCCAATAAACCATAGGTTTAGATTATGGAAATCCAATCCCGTTAAATCATTTCCACTTCCCTCCAATTTTTTTTCAAAAAAACACAACCTTCTAAAACCATTCTTATATTTAATTTTTGAAAACCCCCTTTTTTACTTTTAAAAATCCAATCCTTCCTTTAAAACCCATTTCCACAATTCTCACACAAGGATTTTCAAAAAAAAATTCAGAATTCAAGAAAGGTTTAAGAGACCCAAAAAAGGGAACTAGTGTTAGTGGATGACTTGACCATATGGTTGGCGGCCATATGTCAACCACAAAACTAACATAGAGAGACTTATTAGGACTATTCCTCAGCTCCACATGGCTTCCCAGGCCCTGTGAGCTCACATAGGCCATTATTCAGACTCCCCTTGTCATATCCCAACACCAAAATATCAACAAGAACAAAGGACACTAATAAAACCGAACTTCCCATGGAAACCTGAGGATTAGAATGAGAAAGAGTTTGCGAAGCTCATCCTGTACTTACCCCTCAAGTCCCAACAATCCCACTCCATCTACCTTGAAATACCCAAAATAAAAAGGGCTATATAAAAAGAAGGGTCTTTTAAGAGCCGACCTCCTCTAATACCATTTTGTCACGAACCGGTCCGAGTCGACCCTGAACCGATCACCCAGGCCAGCCCGCGACAAGTCCCGAGAGGTGTTCCCGATCCTCTCGAGATGGATACAAGCACCAAGGGAATCAATAGAGTACACAAGGGAACGATTTCACCCATATATGGACAATCAAATGAACAACAGAAAGAAAAGGACAACCCAAAATACATTTATATAAAAATTGAACTGAACATTATTTGTACAAGAAACTGAAAGTACAACTAAGACAACAACTCAAATGACCAAACCCAATAACCAAATAACTCCATGTGACCTCCCTGGTCACACCCCAACAAAATGATCACACATCTCCCAAGGCGATCGAACTCAAGCTGAAACCTGCACAAGGGCTAAAAACAGAAGAAGACTATAGGCGTGAGTATTAAAACTCAGTAGGTTAGCCCGATATTCTATTACCAATGCACATTCCTTTAAAATAAAATAAACATAAATTTATAGTTTTAAATTCAAGATATTAAAGTATGGTTTTCAAATTAGGTTCCATGCTATAATAATTATCAGACAAAAACATGCATGTTTAATAAACAAAAATGCAAGTAAAAATTTTTCAAAGAGGTGCAACTTAAAAATGAAAATAGTTTTCAAGAGGGCTTCTTTAAAGAATTTTAACTTTTAAATAAATCACACACACTATTGAATTTACCAATGAAACACATCGTATGCCGATGGTGAGTAAAAAAGATCCAATGAGCACAAGTCACGGGAACACCCCTAGGCACTAGTCAGTTGTGAGCCCCAGGTACCTCGTATCTCGGTGAAAGTAACCATAATAAATATCCGTTCTCATGCATGATCCACTAGTAGGGAACATACCCATATCCTAGTGGTCCCTAATCATCATCATCATAGTTTAGATATTTTTGTCATCGTAAAACTTGCTACGTGAAACAGGGGCCAAACCCCACATGATCACTAGCATACTAGTACACGTCCGCCCACCTAGATACCCAAGATTGCCTTTAGTGCTAAATAAAGTTACACATATTATCAAATACACATTTCAAATAAAAATTACATTACCAAACCATAAACACACAACATCCCACAAACTTTCTTCACATTTCTTTCACGAATCAGTAAACCGCTAAATATTTTCGTAAAACAATTTCAAGAAGTGTATTGAGGGTTTGCACTTAAAACTCATTCAAAAACACTATTTAAATTATAAACAAACATCAAAACCATACCAATTTTTTTTTTCAGCCCTAAAAACATTTAATAAAATAATTTCATGGACCATAAAACAATCCCAAATGCAAAACTCGGTATATACAAGTAAAACACTCATTGTTCATTTTTAGGAAAGGTAAAACAGGCCTTTAAACATTTTCTCAAAACTAACATTTGACAAAGTTATGCATTTCAATTTTATTAAGGAGGTGTGTACACACCATTTAAAGAATAAAAAAACATTCATAAATCCCTTAAAACACTCAGGTGACATATTCAAAACACAACCATTTTTATAAGAATGTGAAACGGGCTATTTTCCGGCAACTCGGGCCAAAACATGTTGTAAACAAAAAAACCATTTGTTTGTAAAACCAAATCCAAATTTTAAATCCATAAAGGATCCCAAAATAATTTTATTAAATTCTTCCAATATATTTATTAATCCAAACAAATTATTTTAAATTTCACTAGACACATAAAATCCAATCAGGCAATTTACCGAACAATGACATGCACTCTTAAAAAAAAACTTATATTAAAATATTAAAAAGGGATAAAACACAATTTTCTGGCCATAAAGTTATTAAATATATTGATACATATTCAAAATACCATAAACCAAGTGTGAAAGCTCATGGAATAATTTATCAAACAATAGGAGTGCACATTTATACCAAAATAACTATATTTTTATCAAAATAAGTCATAAAACATAATTTGCACCCAAAACCTTTAGAAAAAAAGTTTCATAGCAGAACATATCATATAAATAAGGTTATAACAGAATTAAAATGATGAAAATTAAATGATAAAGGTTTGTGCAAGGGACATCCTACCTCAAAACCTTGGCGTAATGGAAACGCACACCCGGAATCAACCTCGTGGGTTTATAAACCCTAAAACTATGAAGAACAGACCTAAAATAATATAAAAACCATAAAAAACCATGGTATAACAAAACCCTAGGTCTATCATTAGTAGGGGAGATTATAAAACCAAGAAATAATGAAAGGAGGAAGAAGAGGGAGGATAAAAGAGATGGAATCTCACCTTTTCCGCAAGAAAACTCTTCGTATTCCATTAGATCTGCACCCCTAGAAAAAAGGGAATGAGATGAAAATTCACTGAGAGTCTCTTAAGGTCTGGAAGAACCAGGTAAAGAATATTTTTTTGAAAAAGAGTACGAATTGAATGAGTTATGTATTAAAGTATTTACCTTATCAATTCTGGGATATTTGAGGTAACCTGAGAAATTTCGGCCTAATCCACGACTCATATGAGCTCCAAAGAGGGTAAATCGATAACGGGGGTGAGGATAGGGATATTGGATTCTAGGGGGAGGTGGAAGAACCGAAAAATATTAAAAATTGAATTAGATATAAAAGAAACAAATAGTTAAAAAAAAAGGAAATTGGCCCATGGGCTGGCCCAATACCTAAATAAGTAACCCCAATTCACCATGATTATGAATTTATATGGGGTAAAAAAGGATAAGGAAGTTTTAATATATCAGTATAAAACAAGTGTTAAGTGTAATGGGTGAAAAATGTTGAAAAAAAAAGGAGTTATAAAAGAAACAAATTTGGTTTTTAAAACTGGAAATAGGCTCATGGTTGACCCAAATCATGAAGTAACCACTCTTTCTTCAAAAACTCCTAAACAAACAATGGGGAACCCAAATTAGGGTGATTCTAAATACATTAAACTTCAAAACTCAAGATTAATCTAACTAAAAACCCATAAAAAGGATTGGTATTTCCAATGGACTGGATTAATACAAAGACAAAAAAAACAAGGTGTGACAATTCTCCCCACCATTAAAGCTTTCCTCCCCCGGAAAGCCATAACACTTTTCGACTGAAAAATAAACACCTAAGGATTACCTATAAATATGAACCTGACTATAAAGAAAATAAAAAAACATCAAACATTAATGGATGTTAATCCTCTTTCTAAAAAAAACATACTACTCACAACCACTTCCGGAAAATCATTTGAAATATCAAGCCACCACCTCCAAAACCAAGCCAAGAACTTGATTGTTGGGCCTTCTCACAATGAAACCAACAACCACCCAAACCAAATAGAACTCACAAAAACAAAATATTCCAAGGGAGTCCAGAATGTAATCCCCACCATTAAGAAACAACTAGCACTAGAAAAGTTTTTAGGATGAAAATCCATGAGACCCATGGTGGGTATCCCCACTATTAGAGACCAACTAGCAATGAACATACAAGAATTAAAAATGAGATAGAATTGGGACTCACTCACACAAGCCCAAAAAAACTATCCTACAAAAACCTACAATACCAAGTTAATAGGGTTACAACATGGAAATATAAACCACCCACTCCTGAAGGGAGGGGACAAGAATTGGGCCAAGACTTTCAGCACGGATCTGGACACCCACCACTCGGGGAGGGGAGGGAATGGGACACAATAATTAGGCCATTTAAAATATAAAAGAAACAAATTAACTACCCAACACTCTCCACCTACGAATAGGTAACACCAAGACTGCACCCAATTTTCATAGGAGTTCCACACAGGGACATTGATCGAAAACCCACATCCATGAAGGCATAACCATAGACACTGTGTGAGGAGTAATTCCACCACCCTTGTTGTGAAAAAGAGAAATTCACAGTAATGGGGAACCACAATTGATACATAGAAACTACCATACCAAAATGGTGGATAAAGGAGCCTGGTCAAGCTCCCCATACCTCTGGATATTTCCTAACCGCATGAAAAGCTTCACTCCGAGGCCTATGGCTGGAGCCTTGATTCTTGAAGCATCTGCTGCACCGCAGTCAGAGTTATAAGGATTACACCGCTCAAAAAAAAACTCACATTCTCAAAAAAACACCTTCATCTAAATAGGAACTCATAGATTCATATCAAAATTATGTCTCACTCCAAACGAGGGGCAGAACAGACAAGGAATACAGCGAAACACATCAACATCACCGAACACAACTACTATGTCCAAAAGAATTATCACAACCTAGAAGCACTTTTAATCAATCCAAAATAGCTCTATATTCCAAAAAACAGGTTGAGTCATCATCAAAAGTGGTTTATTTAACATTTGAAATTAATCCTTAGGTTGATCAGCAGAAATTATTTCCAATGGAGAACTATCCATGGCCACATCACAACATCAAACACATCTTTAGGAACCCAATGAACATTACTCAAAAACTGAGCCACCAATAATATCTCATCTCAAGATACAACAAGATTATGACTTCTAGATCACAAGGAATCTTAATAAATAAAAAACTCTTCTAAGACATATAAAAATCAATGCACATAACCAGTTGTTTAAAAAAAGGCCACAAATTTTCAGCTCAAAACACTTTTGAAAAACAAACTAACTTGGTGGGTTTCCACATTCACCAATGGTGTTTCATCAAGTCTCACCCACATGTAAATTTCAATTCAACTATAGGAACCCAACCACCATTCCATATAGGCCATCCTTCCAGATATCAATAAAACCATACATGTGAGCACCCATGAAAACACCAAAAGCTAAAAAAAAACAACATCATTCCAAAAATCATTTACCTTCAAAATGAACACCAACCACCAAGTTAAAAACCCTTTTCATATTTCACAAAAAAATCACAATTCATTAAGAACCATTTGCTTGAAACCTACCCCTTTTAATTTTTAACAACTTTTAAAATAACCAAGCCACTCCAAACAACCCCATCCAATTTTTTTTAAAATTCAGAAAGGTATGTTTTTATAATCAGAGGTCCATTAAGACCAATACCCTTTCTAGGAAAACACCAACCGATCAAAACCAATTTCCAAAACCAATTTATCCGATTAAAAAACTTTTTTGACATCCCAAAATACACCATTTAAAACAAAGATTCAGAATCACCTTAAAATGAATCACAATTTCAAAACATTTTATTCCAACAAACCACAGGTTAAATTATGGATAATCCAATCCTGTTAAATCATTTCCACTTCCCCACAATTTTTTTTTCAAAAAAACACAACCTTCTAAAACCATTCTTATATTTAATTTTTTAAAACCCCCTTTTTCACTTTTCAAAATCCAATCCTTCCTTTAAAACCCATTTCGACAATTCTCACACAAGGATTTTAAAAACAAAAATTCAGAATTCAAGAAAGGTTCAAGAGACCCAAAAAAGGGAACTAGTGTCAGTGGGTTACTTGACCATATGGTTGGCGGACATATGTCAAACACAACACCAACACAGAGAGACTTATTATGACCATTACCTATCTCCACATTGCTTTCCAGGCCCTGTGACCTCATGGAGGCCATTAGTCAGACTCCCCTTGTCATATACCGACACCAAACAATCAACAAGAACAAAGGACACTAATAAAACTGGACTTCCCATGGAAACCTAAGGATTATAATGAGAAAGAGTTCGCGACGTTCTTCCTGTACTTACCCCTCAAGTCCCAAAAATCCTACTCCATCTACCTTGACATCCCCAAAATAATAAGGGCTCTCTAAAAGAAAGGTCTATTAAGAGACGACCTCCTCTGATACCATTTCGTCACGAACCAGTCTGAGTCGACCCTGAATCGGTCACCTAGGCCAGCCTGCAACAAGTCTCGAGAGGCGTTCCCGATCCTCCCAGGATGGAGAAAAGCACCAAGGGCATCAATAGAGTACACGAGGGAACTATTTCTCCCATATATGAACAATCAAACAAACAACAGAAATAAAAGGACAACCCAAAATACATTTATATAAAAATTGAATTGAACATTATTTGTACAAGAAACTGACAGTACAACTAAGCCAACAACTCAACTGACCAAACTCGATAAACAACAAACTCCATGTGACCTCACTGGTCACTCTCCAACAAAATGATCACACATATCCCGAGGCGATCAAACTCAAGCTGAAACCTGCACAAGGGCTAAAAACAGAAGAAGACTATAGGCGTGAGTATTAAAACTCGATAGGTTAGCCCGATATTCTATTCCCAATACACATTCCTTTAAAATAAAAGAAACATCAATTTATATATTTAAATTCAAGATATGAAAGTATGGTTTTCTAATGAGGTTCCATGCTATAATAATTATCAGACAAAAACATGCATGTTTAATAAACAAAAATGCAAGTAACAATTTTTCAAAGAGGTGAAACTTCAAAATGAAAATAGTTTTCATGAGGGATGCTTTAAAGAATTTTAACTTTTAAATAAATCACACACACTTCTTAATTTACCAACCAAACACACCATATTCCGATGGTGAGTACAAAATATCCAATGAGCATAAGTCACGGGAACACCCCTAGGCACTAGTCAGTTGTGAGCCCCAGGTACCTCGTATCTCGGTGAAAGTAACCATAATAAATATCTATTCTTGTGCAAGAGCCACTAGTAGGGAACATACCCATAACATAGTGGTTACCAATCATCATCATCATAGTTTAGTTAGTGTTTTCATCGTAAAACTTTCTACATGAAACATAGGCCAAACCCCACAAGATCACTAGCATACTAGTACACGTCTGCCCACCTAGATACCCGAGATTCCCTTTAGTGCTCAATAAAGTTACACATATTATCAAATAAAAATTTCATATAAAAATTCCATTCCCAAACCATAAACACACAACATCCCACAAACTTTCTTCACATTTCTTTCACGAATCAACAAACCACAAAATATTTTTGTAAAACAATTTCAATAAGTGTATTGAGGCTTTGCACATAAAACTCATTCAAAAACACTCTTTAATTTATAAAAACACATCAAAACCATACCAAAACAAAATTTTCAGCCCTAAAAACATTTAATAAAATCATTTCATGGACCATAAAATAATCCCAATTGCACAACTTGGTATATACAAGTAGAACACTCATTCTTCATTTTTAGGAAATGCCAAACAAGCCTTTAATTTTTTTCTCAAAACTAACATTTGACAAAGTTATGAATTTAAATTTTATTAAGGAGGTGTGTACACACCATTTAAATAATAAAACCACATTCATAAATCCCTTAAAACACTGAGGTGACATATTTAAAACACAACCATTTTTATAAGAATGTGAAACGGGCCATTTTCCGGCAACTCGGGCCAAAACATGTTGTAAACAAAAAAACCATTTGTTTGTAAAACCAAATACAAATTTTAAATCCATAAAATAATCAAAAAATAATTTTATTACATGCTTCCAATATATTTATAAACCCAAACAAATTATTTTAAATTTCACTAGACACATAAAATCCAACCGAACAATTTACCGAACAATGGCATGCACTCTTAAAAAAACAACTTATATTAAGCACTTAAAAAGGGATAAAACACCATTTTCATTACATAAAGTTATTAAAGCTACTGAGACATATTCAAAATACCATAAACCAAGTGAAAAATCTCATGGAATAATTTATCAAACAATAGGAGTGCACATTTATACCAAAACATCTATATTTTTATCAAAATAAGTCATAAAACATAATTTGCACACAAAAACTTTAGAACCAAAGTTTCATAGAAGAAAATATCTTATAAATAAGGTTATAACAGAATTAAAATAATGAAACTTAAATGATAAAGGTTTGTGCAAGGGACATCCTACCTCAAAACCTTGGCATAATGGAAACCCACACCCAAAATCACCCGTCATGGGTTTATAAACCCTAAAACTATGAAGACTAGACCTAAAATAATATAAAAACCATAAAAAACCATGGTATAACAGAAACCTAGGTAGATCATGATTAGGGGAGATTATAAAACCAATAAATAATGAAAGGAGGAAGAAGAGGGGGGATAAAGGAGATGGAATCTCACCTTTTCCACAAGAAAACTCTTCGTATTCCATTATATATTCACCCCTAGAGAAAAGGTAATGGGATGAAACTCCAGGGAGAGTATATTAAGGTATAGAAGAACCCGGTAAAGAATATTTTATTAAAATAGAGCACAAATTTAATGAGATATGTATAAAACTATTTACCTTATCAATTTTGGGCGATTTGAGGTAACCTGAGAACTTTCTCCCTAATCCACGACCCATATGAGATACAAAGAGGGTAAATCGATAATGGGGGTGAGGATAGAGATATTGGATTCTAGGGGGAGGTGTAATAACCGAACAATATTAAAAATTTAATTATATATAAAATAAAAAAATAGTTTTTTTAAAAAGCAGGAAATGGGACCATGGGTTGGACCAATACCTAAATAAGTAACCCAAATTCACCATTATTATGAATTTATATGGGGTCCAAAAGGATAATTAAGTTTTAATATATCAGTATAAAACAAGTGGGAAGTGGAATGGATGAAAAAGGTTAAAAAACAAAGGATTTATAAAATAAACAAATTTGGTTCTTAAAACTGGAAATGGGCTCACGGTTGGCCCAAATCATGAAGTAACCACACTTTCTTCAAAAACTCCTAAACAAACAATGGTGAACCCAAATTAGTGTGATTATACATATATGAAACTTCAAAACTCAAGATTCATCTCAAAAAATACCCATTAAAAGGATCGGTATTTCCAATGGACCGGATCAATACAAAGACAAAAAAAAACCGGGTGTGACAAATGATATCCTAAAGGTATCCTCCTATATCACATCCTGAGTAGAAACTGCCTCAAACATCCTAAACCATATGACATAAAAGCATGGGTAGGTCCACTCCATAACCCATCATCTAAACTAATAAACCATTAAAATAAAATCTTGTTAAATAAATCTCAGGGATCCCACGATCCACTAAAACACAAAAAAAACCACTACCGGCCCAAACAACCATTATTTTGGGTTATAAGCGTATACCCGACGTCTCCATTGCTGAGTATGAACTGACCCTTCACTGGGTTGACTAAAATAATAGGGATCCCATGGTACCCTAGATCACATCCATCTCAAAATGAGGTCCATTATAGATATAATAATCCATAACTAGTTACTCGACACCCAACCCACCCCATGACCACCACTCGTTCACAAGGGTATCCAAAAAGATACGGAAAGACACTCTATGAGGGGCTCCGATATCACATCCAAATCATGGGACAATCCTAATGTGAGAAAAATCTCCAAGAGACCCTCAATGGTTGACCATTGATACTCAATCAAAAGTGTCCCCAAAAAGATGTACAAAAGAAAAAGAACACCCATGAGGGGCATCCTCAATATTACCTCTGAATCTTCTCAACATGAACTCGATGATACTCAACCGCACTCTACATCCCTTAATGTCAACCTAGACCAAGTGATCCAACTTATATGATCCTAAAACATAGGATTTACCTTTAAATTCTCTAACCTCTAGAAAATAGTCCTAATATCCTAGGTCCATCCAAGATATTGGAGATTTCACCTGATACCACCTATCAGGAATCATTCGAAGTACCTCAACAAATTCCCTTGAAATATTCTATGCCATATTTTCCAAGAGACCCATGATACTCAATGAGGTTGTAACTTCATCTCACTCAGGATATATCTCAAGGTAAACCTCTTAGAATCCCAATATGAGATAATGATCATGCTCACAACCCTCACTTAGAGGATTTAAAATCCAAAACCTTGAGGGGAACCACATGTACAACCTTGATTAACCCAAAGAACTATTAGATGAAAACCCAATCCCACATAGGTTTCCATAAATTATGGTGGATCACATATAATATTTTATAGGAAATTCCTCTTATCACCCATGAGTTTTAAGATGAAACCCCAGAAGGGATAATGTGTTAGGACTAGAAGACTTAGGGATGAATAAAAAGGATCATAAAAAGTGGTATCAGAGGAATGTTATAGCCTAGGTGTGATGTGGACAACCCCAAACTATTTTGAGAAAGATAATGATGGATTGGGTGGGAGAATTTAGATCTATGGTGGTGCCTTGTATTGAAATACTATCCGATAGAAGTGGGAAAATGAAATGTCTTAGTTGAGAGAGAAATGATAGTTCAAGTGAAAGATAAATTTGATTAGATGGATTATCATTGAAGGGAAGGTCCAGTTGTATAGTATTTGGTTTGAGGGGAGGATTGTTGGGTGAAAACACAATCCCACATTGGTTTTCTCAAAGGATGGCGGCTCACATATAAGTTTGGATGATAAATTCCTTCTAGAACCCATGGATTTTAGGATAGAACCCTAGAAGGAATTATGTGCTGGGCCTGGAAGACTTAGGGATTAAGAAAAAGGGACCTAACACTACTTTTGGATTCCAACGGATTTCTACTATTGCTAGTTGAATCGTTGAGGTTTCATGTTTTAGGAGTCACACTGTGGAAGATCCTCCTCCAAAAGGTTTTGATAGGCATGATCATGATTCAGAATGTTAAAGTGCTGAGTTCAGATGGGATAATTTTCCTCACAAGAAGGATTCCTAGGTCCCGATTCCTCAAAAAGTTCCATAATTAGGTAAGTTTGATCTCTAGAATCTCATTTATCCTAGTTCTTTTGTCGCTATTTTAGAAAATAAGGAATTCTATCAGGTTTCTAGACTATCTAGTGGGTATTGGGGGAAAAAGAATTAATCCTATACCTATAATGTTTAGAAAAAAAATTTAACTCTAATGCTATTAGTTTATCTTCATCCTATCAAGGTGTAGATGTCATAACCGATAAAGTTGATATGGATTATGCTCTTATTTCCCCATGTTTTCCATAATTATTTTAAAATCAAGGGGTCTCAAATCCCCAATAAAAATCAAATTTCTTTCAAATTAATTAATTAAAAATAATATTTCCCTCATTATTGTACTAAGACCAAAGATCAATCTTGAATCTTTCTAATAGTTTTATATATTCATGGGGAATTTCAAGCATGATATTCCCATAAATAACCATAATTTTATATTTTTGAAAAATGGTATGTAGGTGAAAATTTTCAATTCCTCACCACAATATATTATGATTAAAGCTATCTATTCCTCCTTCCCAGTTTACTTATCAATAATGTAAGAAAAATGTGATATTCTTAAAAGGAAACATCTCTGAAATACTTTTGCTTCCTTAAACCTAGTCCATAATGGCTAAAAACTTTGAGATTATTTCAATATGATTCTTAACCCATCTAAAAATAAAGGAGGGATTTGTTTCTCAATGAAATCTATGCAGGATTTAAAACCATTTTTAGTGGAAAAAAACTTCCAAACCTTGGATATTTCAGTGATAATATCACTTGGTGCAATTAATAGTGATGAAATTGGAAAACCTAGTGTCACCTGGATTGGATTTTATTTAATTTTAGAGGTATCATAGTGTTTTTGAATTCTTATGTTACTCATAAGGCTTAAGTTCTTTCCTATCATTCTTCTTTACTAAGAAATCTCAAAAATATAACTAATAGATATTATTTCTTTGTTTTCTATGATGACTGGAACCAAGACACAAACTTCTTAACCATGATGAAATATTCTTGGGAGACCCCATGAAATTTCACACATGTGTTTTTATTCAAAAATAATCTTAGGATACTTAAAGGTGATATTATATAATGGGGAAAATTTTATCCCAGTCACCCCATCTCCATGAAAGACCCTCAAAAGGAAATAAATTTGGTCAAAACTGGATTACATAATAGATATAATGAAGAAAATTTTGTGTCCCTATCAAATAAGTAGATAATTATGATAGATATATTGACCAAGGAAGATAGGTGGGCTTGGGATAAATCTAGAGTGTTGTGGATCAAAGAGGGAGATAAAACTACTGCATACTTCCATGATTCTATCAGGGAAACAATGTTTTTTGGGAAACTCAATTGCAACCTGGTGACATATCATTTTTCAATGATGATGTTGTTGTGGGGAATCATGTGGTGTCATATTCCTCTTCCCATATAGAAGTTTTGTGGAAATATTTTGGGTGTTTTTATCCCAAAGTGGGTGAGACCAATTTTCTGTTTGATAATATCCCATGTTCCATTGATTCTCCCCAAAATGATGTTTTTTAATCTAACCTAATGAAGGAGGCTATCAAGGAGGCCGTATATAAACTCACCCCCAATGGTTCTCTAGGAACCAATGAATTTATTGGGTCCTTATATATAGCTACATGGGATATTATTAATGAAGATGTTAATTCATCCATGAAAGACTATTTCAAGGGATTCTTTCTACCTATAGTCACATGTGAAGACATCATAATCCTTATTTTTAAGGTAAAACAACAATGTTATTTATTCTAGTATCATTATATTATCATGTGTAATAGATATAATAAAATCCCTTCCAAATTCATAATGATAAACTCTCCCATATTATAAAAAAACATGATATCCAAAAAGCACCATAGTTTTGTTAGGGGAAGGAGTATTCAAGGAGTCATAAGTTTAGCACAGTAAATGTAAAAAAAACTTGACATGAAAGTGGTGAGGTCTAATATCATGGTGAAGATTGATATGGATAAAGCTTATACAAAAATTTATTCAAATTTTATCTTGAATCCCATAGTGTGATGTGGATTTTGGAATGGTTTTGTGATTTGTTTTTTCAGTGTAATATTCACCATTGTTTGTAATATCTATTATGGGTAGGAAATTTGGATTCTTTAAATTTCCATGTGGCCTCATCCAAGGTGATCCTATCCCCCAGCATTTTTATCTTGACACAAGACATTCTCAACAAGAGCCTTATCAATTCAGTTTCTGATGGGAAGGTTCTTTTTCCCAGAGGTAGATATGGATTTCCTAGTATTTCTCATATTTTTTTACCATCAATATGTTTTTTACCAAAATGGATGGAATAATTCAATCCAATGTTTCAAGGATATGATGAAACTTTATTATATGTGGGGAGGCCAATGTATCAACCATAATGAAAGTAGTGTATTTATCTCAGTGAAATAACTAATCAGATGTTCCCTTACTCATCAAAATATAGATGGGATTTTCCATGAAGACATTCCCTATGATCTATCTTAGAGCCCCATTATCTAGAGAAAGGATTCAAATTCATCATTTTGATAGTTCTATGAAGAGAATCACTGACCATATCATGAACTTTAAGAGAAATTTTCTCTCATTCAAAGGCGTGATTAATCTCATTTCTAGTGTCCTATATTCAATGAATATGCATGTGATCTCAGTTATCAGGGTCTTGAAATAAGTCATCAAGATAATTGAAAATATCATCAATTTATTTTTATGGGACTCCCACCAATAGGGTAAGGGTCAGTAGGTGATTTGGGATTATCTTGTGAGACCCATTGTTGAAGGTGATATTAATCTCAAGCATCTTGAGGAATGAATGCAAGGCTTAGAGGTTAATCTTGCATGGGAGACTTTCATGGGCCATCCCCATTGATAAAAACATGTATAGGCTAAATGTTGGAGGATTCCTATTTCTATTTATAATGTTTACCCATAATATTTTCATATCTCAAGGAGAAAATAGGGAACCCTTTATACTCTTCTTGACCACTCATGTTGGATTATTGGATGTGATGATATTTCTTTTTTGGATGAGAACTGATCTTTCCATTATTTGTACTTCTAAATATTCACATACCTAGGAATGAATTTCTGATAATCTAGGTAGTTTCTTATTTTTAAAATGATTTCCTTAAAAAATAATAGAAGGCCATGCTATAGAGCATCAGACTAGTGGATGCTAATAACTTGTGTGTTTTTACTAATTCTAGTTTGAGATTATTTACACCGCTAATTTTTGGAAGCTCATTAATGTCTAGCATAAAACAAACCAATGGGAGAATCTATTCTAGAAAAATACTATCCTTGTAAAATATTTTTTTTGGGTGTGGTATTGAATAAATAGAGCTATTATCACTAATAATCTCAAAAAAAAAAACAACAATAACAACAAACAAGCCTTAAACTCAATTAAATGGGGATTCACACTAATAATATAATTCAAAATAAATGTATTCACCTCACCTATAAATGTATTTGCTGTGAAAACTTCAATTGGACTAAGGGGAATTTGTTTTTGGATGTAGGGTGAGAATTCTATACTTGGAACTTGGATATTGTTTGGTTATTATGATCCTTCTCAGTTACCTCGCCTTGTTTCTACATGATTAATTTCATAATATGGATACTTCTTCATGTGAAGAATAATATATAAATTTATTTTTCATCATGGTTTATTGGGTGTTATGGGAGGCACAAAATAAAACCAGACACATAGACTCCTAGGCCTCCTATAATCAGTTAAAAACTAAATTACTGTATATGATTTATGGGATTTGATCTTTGTATTTAGAAAGTACCCAATATCCTTCACACCATAATATTCACTAAATTTTTATGTTATACAAGATAGGTAGTGGTAGGATTAAACAGTTCCATTGGGTTTATTGGAAAGTGAAAGTATATAAATCAAAGTTAAACTCAAATGACTCTTATTGGAATGGCATCATGCATGACTAAAACAATATATGTGATAGCCATGGATCTGTGGTGATATCTTATAGTGACTTCAATGGGGAGGGAAACCCACTCATTGTATAATTTAGGGATATGCTCAATGGGATTATTGTATGTAGACACTTCCACATTTCTCCCTTTATCATGGAGCCAGACTCTAACATCATTGTTAAATTTATAATTTTTTAGGTTCACCAATTCATTACCTATCTCATATGGGATTTCCATCCCAATTTAAAGATTTATCATACTTATAGATGAGGTAATATGGTGATAGATCTCTTAGATTTTAAAGGTGATATTAATGATTCATTCTAGTTTTTTACCAGAATTAGTCCACTTATGATTGTAATAACATTTTTTGGGGGGACACCCTTTATATCAGCCACTTTAGACCCTCTATTTTATCTTTTCTACCTCTCTCTTTTAAAAAATTATATGAATATGAGGAAAAAATTCGAAAACACACACATTTAATATATAAATATGAATATGTATTTTTATAAATAATTTTAAATAAATATATTTATGTATATATAACTATCTCTATATATATGTTATTAATTTCAAATATTCACGCAGACACACACATATTTATATAATTATATATATGTTTAAATTTTAATTTATGTATATGTATATAAACACACATTTAATATATAAATATACATATGTATATTTTGTTGGATTTGGTGTTCTAGAAATAACTATTTGTAATTTGGATTACATCTATATTCAATGAAGTGAATATTAATTTAAATATCTTATTACATATCATGCATAGTTCTATGTTAGTTTAATTTAATAACATCCTAGCATATCTATCAAATAAAAATTTCATAGTAGTTCTATGATATTATGTGAACCTTGAAATTCCATGATGATATTTCTAACCCTAGTTCTACGGTCTAATTACATTATATGATAGAGCACATAACATATTTCCTATCAACTGTGAATACTTATAATCATATAAAATGTCTTCTCATGAAGTTCACACTTGGTAATATTCAATATGAGAGATTATGAGAATGGACCCATCGATAGAAATTTTACATGTTTATGTACCATTGGATATTCCTATCTTCAAGCATGTGTAATGATCCTCATACTTTAATACTATAATTAATGAATTTAATGACTTGTACATTTAGATGTATTCTTGTAAACAATGATGATAACAATTCATTGTGAATTTGGGTACGTTGGCTATGTCACAAATGATGTGATATTAATGAATAATTATAGGAAATATTTTTCCCTTCCATATTAATAGAAGTTGATATCTCTGTACTATGATTGAAATATAATTGCCACATTAAATTCTATAGACATGGTGTAATAATGAGTTTATTTTATATAGTCAAAGAAATACGTATCAAACATATAGGTTGATGAAATGGGTGTGAAACCTATTTGATGAGATATTGTGACCAAGAAATTATATTACACAAAGTGAGAACTTATTTGGTTACTGATGTTGCATCATTAAATTCATTCTCTTGGGAGAATTGACCTATTGGTAGATAGTAATCTTAGACTTTAGGAAAGCCTACATAATTCCAATGAGAAAGAAGCCCAGAGGGTCACACTCTAAATGTTTCTATTGATCTCAATTAAATTCCATTTGAATTTAATTATTAGAATAAATATTATTCTCATATCAGAGAAATAATTTTATTCATGATTTATTGATTTCATAAATTAAATAAATATTCATTCTTAAGGTAATTAATTATTCTATAGATATATAATATTTATTCATAAATGTCAAGTATGAATAGTTGACCAAGACAGTATCTGATGATAAATATTAATTTGAAATCTAGTAAAATAATATTTATCATTTCGCTAATTAGAAAACACCATGAAATAAAAATGATATTATTATTTTAATACATGACATGGGGTCAGACTTGAGTTTAATATTTTATTAAGGGAACTTGGGAAATTAATTAAATTATGAACTCTTACCCTAGGTATATAAATATGCCACTAATACCTTCTAAGAGAGGTTAATAAGAAATTGTAGTGAAAAAATGATTTCTATCTAGAATCCTCTTCATTTTCACACCCTCTCAAGAATAATAAGATAAAGAGAGATTTCTTCAAGACTAATAAAAAATGAAGTGATCAAGATGAAAAATGCAAGATGGTCAATTGAAATAGATATCACTTGATGATTCACCGATATTGGTTAGAGATCACAGGATCACATGTGGATCACCACTAGAGGGATTATACACTTAGATACTAAAAGTACAATGACAGATTACTGAAAATTATTTCAGATGATCAACATATAATTCGAAGAAATATATCAAGAACAAGGTATTAATTTTTCCAATTTAATTAAATTAATTATAAATTTAACATAAAAATATATTCTCTTGGTTTCGAAGATCCTTTATTTGTAAATATTTTTTGGAAACATTTCATTGGTCATAAAATTTATGTATTTCACAATATGTGAATGATCTAATAAATCTGACAATTTCCGAGTTAGGATTTTCCCTGATAAGCGCCTCTACTATGCTTAGAACCATCAAATGGTATTAGAGGGTTCATTTTCAAATTTATAATTATTTATTTTATTTTTGATCATTGCACATTTAAAAGTTAATATTCATTTCTAGTTTTAATTATTTATTGACCCATTTTCACAATCACTTATTCCTACTCTTTGTTTTTTTCTCATATTACCAAGATCAGTTAATAATTAATGAAGATCACATATGAAGAACCCATCCTAAGGTGCCATGAATTCTGGCTAGAAAATACAAGACTACAAGACATGTACTCCTTTGTTACACGTAATGTATCCTTATTAATTGCATAAGGATAAACACATGGATTCCAGATCATCATGTAATTAGTACACACCATGTACAATAAATGCACAACATGTTGACCAGTTAAAGTAGCACATGACTTTTTTGGAGTACATGTTGTGTAGATTGACTACACACTGTATATTCCACATGTTTTCAAGGTAGAAAACATGGGGTCAAACCACATCATGTAATTAATACACCATGCATATTTAATACATGTTGTGTATAAACTAGCATTCATGTAACTTGAAGTACACACCATTTACTTCATAAATGTTTTCAATAAGTACACATCATGTCCCTAAGAGTGTACTATAGATATATGGGGAAGATAATTACACGCCATGTGGTTAACCATCACACATCATGTAATTTACCTCTTTACACATAAATATTAAATTTAATTATTTAATAAATTAAACCTCATCAAACTGAGTTTCTTGGATCACTAATTTGACAGCACATGTCAGTTGTTAGGTTTTATATTTTAGTAAAGGATTAATTAATTATGTATAGTATTTGAAACTATGAATCATGTATGGTTATTGTATACCAATTACTCAACACATTAAATTGTACATGATATGTAATTTTCATGTGTTTCCTATGAAATTAAATTGAAATAATAC
Source organism: Viscum album (assembly GCA_963277665.1). Classification (NCBI taxonomy): domain Eukaryota; kingdom Viridiplantae; phylum Streptophyta; class Magnoliopsida; order Santalales; family Viscaceae; genus Viscum; species Viscum album. The sequence goes on from OY728129.1 coordinate 1,490,694,653, forward strand.
ACCATGAAATTATAACACATTCTATATACAAAAATTGTCATACGAGTGCATTGTTTATAATTAAAACCATAGTGAATAATTCAGATAGGTAATAATGAAGTTTCTTCCAAGTACACAACAATGTACTATTTTATTGAGTTTTAAATAAAATAAATAAATTTATTTTATGTAAAATAACAACAAATGAGAATTTTAGGACAATTGGATGATATAAGATAAAATGAATTAATTTATTAATAAGATAATTGATCAAATTAATTCGTCAAAGTTTTATTTTGTTAAAGAACAAATAGAAATGAATGATAGTTAGTTTCAAATGTGTAATTGTTGCATGTGTATGAATGATCATGAGATTTAATCATACCTATATAAGTGTTGGTTTAATTTAATTTAATTTAATTTTATGGTTTTGAAATTATTTATTATTAAATTAAATATGGTGTCCAGTGAGTCCTCCCTCTCTCCTTTATTATGTAGGACCTATATGTACAAGGTTGTTTTATGTAATTCTCATTAAATAATCCTTTGGTCCCACTCACTTGTGTGTGAGTTATAAAACATATGTAATAGAAGGAGTATCCTAAGGTGAATGGAGTTAGTTCAAGGCAGATACGAGGTGGGGGCAGTTGAAGATGGAACTAAGAGGAAACAGACATAGAAGATACATAGGTACACATCAAGAATACTACAACTCATGCCAAGATCATAATAATAATTTTTTCCTCTTGGTTCATAGGATAATTTATTTTCTACTTAATAAATAAACCATTAGATAAGATCATGAACATATCATTTATTTATTTATTTTATTTCTATCTTATACATGATTTACTTTTTGGATGCAAGACTATGATCACATAAATGAATAAAATTATATGCAAAGATAAAATTAAAACAAATGTGTTATGTGTAAATGTTTTATTAGAAAACGGTTAATCCCTATAGTAAAATACACCATATATTAACAAGACATGAAAAATGATAAAAAAAGAAATATTTACACATGATAAAAAAAATCCATCAAGTTAATATTAAGATATTATGTCTTTCGTTATCTGAATTAAGACAACCCATAATTAAATGTGTTAGTTCATGGAATAGTTTAGGGAAATTTTAATTATCAGGGAATCTTAACTAAGATGATAATTTGACTTAACCAAACTTTTATTGAATTTAATGACTATAATCTATTCAATAAAAATTTTGATACCAGTATTGAGGAAAACCAAGTCAGGATTGGGGAGTACACTAAATATAATAAGGAGTTTCAAGATCATAGTTTGAAAGATGGCCTACCTAAACACCTTCCTATGGTTTTTATGGCCATAGTCTTGATTATAAGGAGGGAAATATGAATCCCTTCTACTAGGAGGTCTAAAGTGATGAGAAATTCCTAGTTTAAAGGAGAGTACCACTGAAACTTGAAAAAATAGTGGGAGACTTAATTAAATTAAAATTATTATATCCCCACATATATTGTAATCAAGAAAAGTTGTAATAATCTTCTCTTTTATTATTATAGAATAATGAAAAGTTCATCAACCACATTATCCCTACTATCAATTTTGTAGAAATAATATCTCATAACTATTAGTAATTTCCAATAATGGTTTAGGCACATATGAGTAGTGTTACACCATGAACATAAGTATTATGTTCTAGAATCATTACTTCTTGATCCATTTTCTAAGGAGGCAAGTGATGAGGTGTTCACTGTCTATGATACAAACTTGATTGATGCAGTCAATATTCAATGTTTAATGATTTCATCTATATATAATGAACTCATTAAATCATGTGGATACTTATATAATGATCTAATATCTTCATGGTATATATTAGGAGAGAGCTAGACATGAATAGTTTGAGATATCCAAGGCACTCTATCAGAGCGAACTTAGAGAAGGTGCTCCAGCTGGGCATCACGTAGTCAAACTCATTGGATACATTGAATGTTTTTAGGTTTTAGGGTTTAAAACACCATATATATTCTCTAGATTTGTTTTTAATTTCAATAAGAACTACATAGAGAAGTATATCCTAGTTCTTCTCACTTTACTTTGCCAAGTTGATAAGGATATGAAAAATGAAATTATTTCTATCCCTAGAGTGAAGAAAAATAAAGTTTATGCTAAGATTTATAAGTCCAAATATTATTTTAATTTCCCTTGAAATAAGATAAACATCAAGATGAAAGTAAGAAAATTTGTTTCAAATGTGGGAATAAGGGACACTGGAAGAAAAACAACACCCATACAAAGAGAAAAGTGGAACCTTCATGTGAATTTTTTATCACATGAAATTTATCTGTTTATATAAATTGGGTATTGAATACATCATATAGTGCTCACATATGTATTAAAATATAGGAACCAAGTAGATTTCAAAATATTGTCTAAGGTAAGGTAGATCTAAAAATAGCCAACAGAGCCATACTTGTTGTTGTGGCTGTTAGGGACAACCACCTCAAGTTTTCAATTTGAATGATCTTGATTTTAAAATACTATTATCATGCACCTTCAGTTATAAAAAACATTATATTTTTTGCACATACTTGATACAAATGGATTTATTTTCACATTTATAAATAAGTGTTGTTTCTTTTATAATGAAATCATTTTTATGGTTAGAAATATTTAAATAATATCCTTTACGTGTTGGATTACACAAACCAAGTATTGATAATCGATACTATAACAACCGGACATCAATTATAGTAATATTTTCTTTTTAATGAAATAATAGCCTAATAAAAATAGTTTTATTCAAGAATGTGATCAAAACATAGATATTTAAATATTATAAATTTATTATTTTGTATTAATTTCAATTTTAAATTAGAATATCAAAATTAAATTAGGATGAAATTTTGAAATTTTTCTAAAATGATTGATTTTTCAATGAATAATGAAAAATACCGATATTTCAAATACGATCAATTATTTTCACTAAATTAAATACTTTAAAAGTCTCATTATATTTTGGATTTGTTCTTAAAATTAAATATGATCTATTTGATTCTCATGATTTTTATATAAGTGTATTTTTATGATTAAAAACACATTTTTCTAAAAAAACCATTTTCATTAAATTTTACACAATTATATTAAAATTAATTTCTTCCACTTATAGAAAATAAATATTGAAAAAATGGTTATTAGGTTTTTAATTATGAGAATCAAATTTTGTAAATAGGCCTTTTTTATTTTTAGGCATTATGAACTGTAACTGTGGTAAAAATTGTCTCTACGATAAAGATAAAACGGGAAAATAGGGTTAAAACTTTGGGATAAGGCTTTAGAAATTCTATAACACTTTAATTTATCTATTTGGATGATTCAAGTTTGAAAAATATCATACAAGTCTCAAAAATATATCCCCTTGGTTCCAATTTCGTTTGATATCGACTATTATATTATTTTAAGAAAAGAATAAATACAAAATGTCACTCCCTTGACTTTAATATATCTAATATTTTGATATAAATATAAAAATAATTTATGTTAGATTTTAGATATTTATTTAAAATATGAATTAATTTTTTATCATGATAATTTATTTTTAATATTTAATTATTGACTAAATATCTTTAAATGGTTACACAATGCTGACACAATACATGTGTAAGAAGCATAAAAATCAAGTAAATGATTTAAAAAACTCTAAAATTAATGTTTTTTGAGTGAGTTATAGAAAATTAACAATTTTATAAATAAATATAACATGTTATATATTTTTTAAAGGGTTATATTATAATTTCTTTTCTATCATGCCATTTTCAAAGTCAAATTAAATGAATAGTTCCAAAAATGACACTAATGATATTTTATAATAAATAATATTTTATTAAATGATTTAAAAGACATAAAAATTTATATTATACCATTTTAATGGGACATGGTTTAAAATATAAACAATGTTCCATTTTTGAGTCGTTTTTACTTTTATAATAATATTTTTTACCCTTAAAGGGCATAAAACTTTTATATCGTGATAATTGTCAAAAGGGTTAAGGGGGATTAAAACTAACAAATAAGAGTGAAACCATAATTTTTTTCCAAATTTCATTCGATGAGATTATTTCGACTCATACTCATTTAAGATTAAAATTATATAAACTTGGGGCTATTTTTTTATTAAAATTAATTTATATTAATTTAATACTTTAAGTAATTCCAATAGTTTCCCTACCCTCACTTATAAATGGATACCCCTTATCTATTTTCTTTACACCACATTAAGAAATCTAGATTGACCAAAACCTAATAATTTCAATTTTAAACATAATTATAAAACAAATATAGGTTCTGATATTTCCAAAAGACCAAACCTAGGTCTCTTTAGAGGATATCTAAAGAAAGTCTACCGAAGAAAAGGTAATCATCTTTACTGAATCTATAAAATTTATTTATTATTATATTTCCTATAAATATTTTGTGACAATTATAAAATAATAAATCCAATGTTATAAATATACATAAATGTTATTATGGTTATAGGACAAGATTTTTTAATCTCTTTTCCATCATACAAAAATCCAAAACATCACTCATGTGTACGTACAACTTACCATCTCCACATAGTGGTGTAATTTGTTTCTCATTACCATTTTACTTGGATGGTTATATAGATAGAAATAATTAATATATATTATGTTTATGAAATAATTATTCTTATGTAATTATTATATAATATCTACCTTCTTACCTTCAAATCCATTGGAAAATGATAACGTCTCTTGTGCGTATGTGTGGACTACCACCTCCAAAGTGATGTGATCCATTTTTTATTTCTGCTTTACGTGGAATATAATAAGGATATATTTAATGAATAAATATGATATCTATATCATTATTTACATTTTTCAGATGATGTATCTATAATTAAATTATAAGTATTGGAACTTCAACGACAAAACATGCACGAAAAAATAAAGTAGCTTGCACCCAAAACAATGATAATAATAAAATATTTTTAATAGATGGGTGAAAAGATGGTATAAGATAATCATATATAATATTATAAATTTTAATATTTTTATAGTATAAATTAATAACATATTTAAAACCATTATACAAGAGGTCAAAGCATGTTAAACTAATAGAAAACTTGAGGTAGAGGATTTCATCTCAATTTCCACTCAATTGAGAAATATTTAGTCCAAATAGCCCGAAGGCCTTCAATTTTTATTCATTTTGATAATCAACCTTTTAACCATTGAAGGGTAAACCTTACATGGCTTGTAGGTTTTGTGACATTAAATGACCCATAGATCTTAGAGGAATTCTTCCAGACTATAACTACTTGGAACTACCCTTCCCCAACATCTACATCATGATTTCATCTCTCCACCTTCGCATGGATATTCGACTAGGCTTCACGTGCATGAAAAATATGGTCCCTATGTAAATTTCCATACCCAATAATTTTTTCAAATTTTATTTCTCTTCTATGGTGAATGCGCTTAATCTGAATCCTCTTCCGAAGAATACTCCTTGTAGAGTCTTCCTGGTCCATTTAAGCACAATTACATGTGGTATAAAGGCCTTGAGGTGGCCTGAAGACCTTGAGGTGGCCCAAAATCCTTACTAGACCAAAGGCCTTGGGTGTCCCAAAGGCCTTAAAAGACTCGAGGACCAAACTGGTGGCCCAAAAGCCCAAATGGATGAATAGTTATAGATACGACAGTACTAAATAGTACCTGCTACAGTTTATGCTACATTAACCCATAAATATGTCTCCTCTCAGATTTGATCTCAAGTATCTTGGATTCACTTGCTAAGTCTTTACCAATATGGATGAGGCACTTTTGAAAATTGAGACATATTTGGTATTATGAACCTATTTAATTTTATGTGGTGTATATAATAACCCTTTGATGTATTTAAAATGAATATATATTTATTAATGATGATTAATGTTTCAATTCAAGTTTATTATTTCAAGTGGTTAAAACTTGAATGTTCTCAAAGAATTATGAATTTATTTTACAATCTTATTTTTGAGAATGCTCTTATTTTCATTAAAGGAATCCTATAATATATTCTTCATATAGTCTATCTATTTTCTTATCCTTTGGATATTTAACGATTTTCCATATTTTAATGTATTTTTTTACTATATTTGGTACTTCAATCATGCAAATAAAATTTTAAAATAAAATCTTATCGTATTTCTATTTTTAATTGGGTGTATTTTTCTTCCATGTCTATATTTTAAAATAAATTATTTTTTATTTACTCAAATAATTTATTAAGGTAATTTTTAACTTATTCTTGACTTTTTATAAGGTTTTAAAAGAATCTTTCTAACATTTTCCAAAAGGTTTATTTTTAAATTTATTTATAAAAATTCAAAATGAAAGTTTTCATTTTAACTTATGTGATATTAGTAGACATTACCACCACCATAATCATTTTATTCACTTTTTATTATATAATAATTAAATTATTTTACAAATAAAATTAATTATGAAAAATTATTTAAATTATTTGACTCTATTATCTTTATTTCCCCAAAGTACATGATTTTATTAAAAAACCTATAGTTCTAATGAACTGGTTTTCATATTTTATGTTTTATTATTTTTGAAGTCATTAAATTTATATTAAAGAATTCACTTTCTTGTGATCATCAGATATTAAATTTTTATTAAATATCCATATCATTTGTATCATGGATATGATTATTACATAAAACATATAATATTTCTACATTTGATTTTTTATTTTGAAAATTAATTAATTTATTGAAGGAATATTGATATTTCGTATCTTTACTCAATACAAAAATTTATTGATAAGACATATTATTTATGAATTAAATTGATCATTCTATATATGAGGAATGCATTGGGAATTAAGTGATGGGTGGATCTCATAATTATATATCCCCTTGATGCATTGTAAATCATCATGAGACAAATCAATTGGCTAGCCTTATTAAATGAGTTTTTAGTGTATGTCTATCTATAGTTTAAAATGTATTGGATTCAGACCTTAATAGAAAAGATATCATGAAGTTTGAGATCATTATGTCCAAAATTATGCAATTCCATCATTTATAATTTAGTTATTATTATTAATGTGTTTTTTATACAGATATTATCAATGGATACTCATTGAACTCAAGTGTTGATTAAGTGACATATGTTTTAAATTATTTAACTTTCCATATTGATTATGAATTATTTAATCATAATATACTCCATTATACTTAAACCTTACTGATAATTTAAGCTCACCTTTGTTTTGTTTCCTTTTCCAAGGATATGAAGAATAAATCGTTGAATGATTTTTAAGGATGTTGAACATTTTCTTTTTTTATGTTTTATATTTTATTTCAAATGAAAAATGAGAATCATATATGTATTTGGTTCTTCAATACTATTTAACTAATCGATCCTTTGCGACAAGATCCCTTATATCTTATACTAATGTAATAAAGTAGACACTAAATATGTGTTACTGGAGTTGGGGTTGTTATAATTGATATCAAATGAAGTTCAATAGAAACATAGAGAACTAGATTTTAAATGAACATAGCTAACATGATAAATTTGATAATCCCTTATAGTATTTGAGTACTTTTACCATTAAATGGATTTTTTATTTTATGGATCAATATTCATGATTATTATGAGATAATTCATCATGCACCATTATTTAGTAATGATACCTAATGAAAGAAATGGAATCAATACCCATGGTTAATGTACGAATTTCCCTACTTAGTAATCCAATACAATTAGTGTTGAAACTAAGCAGATCATGACTATATTAGGGTATATAATCTAGATTATGACTAATAACCTTGAAAATATGGAGAAACATGATGTTCCAAGATATGATACACCTATATTGGATTTTTTCTTATGAAAACATCCTCTATATTTTAGTGTATCTATAAATCTAGTGGTGGTTGAGCAATGAATTAAGTTTCTTGAAAAGATATTTCTAGCCTTGGGATGCAATGAAAGGGAAAAGGTTTTGATGGATGTGTATTGTCTTAGGGGCGATGCTGATCAATGGTGGTAATTGATATAGAATACTAGGGAGGGAGAAGAAATGAAAATATGGAATGAAGAGTGTTTAATGTAACATTATTTGATATATATTTCCCTCACGAACAATGAACTGAAATGAAGAGAAAGTTCCTTAACTTAAAGTAAAATGAAGATTAATGTGGTTCAGTGTATAAGGGTACCCTTAAAAGAATATCCATATATTCCATGGATTACATACACAATATAAAGATAAATATTGATCATTTCTTTGATGGCCTTAAGCCAAGTCTCCAAAGGTCACTGGTTTCTCAAACTTTTCCATCATATAATGAAATGGTAACATGTTCCATTAAAACAGAGAAGGAATTTTCTGGATCCTATATCTTCAAAGGAAATCAAGAGAATAAAAGGTTATCTAAGTATTAATAAAAAGGAAAAGTTTCAAATAATAATAAGGGAATTAAGTGATTTTAATCATGTAAATTTTTTGGAAAGAAACATCTAGGAAAATGTTTGAAGTTCATGGGATTTTGTTATAAGTGTGGAGATAAGGGTCACATAGATAATGAATGCAAGGTGAATATTGGATTAGTCTAGAACCTCCTTATTTTAATGACCTAAAATCATGTTTATTATTTTACAAATGAATTTCATGTTTTATAATAGTCAAATATTTTTTTGGATGAAATGATAAAAATTACTAATTCTTGAAGTAACTATGAAAACCTACCATGTGAAGAAGTTGAACTGACCATGATGGTCAAGTAACCATATGGAACAGACTTCACATTGAACTCTAAGTGAACACAAGTAAAATCAAGTTACCATGCATCTGATGAGATAATTTTTTATAATTAAAAAACTGACAACACGTTGAAGATCAAGTGACCACGTGATGGATTCAACTTACCGCATGAACAACCTAGTCAACTATGTGTCAGGTGAGAAATTTTTCCTAAGTTTTGAATTGATCATGTGTGTGTGTAATATAGTGATTTATTAAATAAAATAACCTACTGTAATAATAAAATAACCTACCACATGAAGAAAAGAACCCAGCGTAAGACGAAAATAACCTACTGTAAGAAGAAAAGAACCCACCACATGAAAAGTCAAGTGATCGCAAGAAAAAATGAAGTGACCTTGAGAATAGAAAGATAATAAATTAATATATGAACCTACCAAATAAAGATATAAACCTATTGTAATAAATTAAGTGACCAGAAGAAGAAATCAACTTACCAGAATAAAGAATGAAGCGACTGTGAGAAGAAAAGAAGTAACCACATGAAGATGCAAAGTTACTCTGCCTAGTAACCACACAAGTAACCTCAAGCCAATGTAACTATGCCTAAGTGAAGACCAAGTGACTATGTATAACTTAAGAAGTCATGTATTTTAAAATATCCAAAGGCTATATTTTGGAGAATTTATTACAAAGTAAATGAATTTAAGGCTGTAATAAGCATGAGGATTAAATTATGAATATCCTCCAATGGCTAATTAGAGAGGATATCTATTTAAGGAGAAGCACAACTAGTGAAAAAACAAACAAAGATTTTGGAGATACACATGATACATTGAAAATGATTACACAACAATCTATTTTTATGACTTCTATGTAAAAACTTGGTTAAATATTTTAAAGGATAGATCTAAAGATAATTGTTCAACCGTAGATGATCATATTGAACTACACCAAATCTTCTAACCTTTCATATTTTACTCTCTCTATTTTAGATTAAAATTTTGAGTGGTATTTTTTATAATCTATTTATTTATTAACTAAGGATCCTGTATTGTATTAAAAACTAATAGAAACTCTTTATTTCACTATTTTACATATTTTATTTCACATAGAATTGTGGAAGAGGTTGTGTGTAGCCCAGAATTCATGTGTTTAGTTTTTTATGTAAAACCTGATATGGGTTGTGGAATAATTTATTTGTTTAATAAAATTATTCGCTACATGTGATTTATAAGTAGAGAGTACTAGTTATCGGATTGAGGCTAAACCTCTTGTTTTATTCAACTGCATGTTTTTTTATCTATTTTAGATATAAACCCATTTTTAGTTTTCAAAACTATTGGAAAACATTACTTTGATAGTTAGTTTTAATAAGTGTTTTATATACAATGTTTGATATAACTATTTTTTTTTTCAAAATTTAAAGAGTTTTTTAAACTTATTTTAACTAAATTATGATTGAAATTTCAAGAATCTTTTTTAAATATAAAATTATATACTTATACTATTTTAGTTAACTAGGTTATTTTTATAAAATGGGGGATTTAGTTTTTAAATAATTTTTAACAAAATTTTAATTGGTAACTCAATTCACCCCTCTCGAGTTGTCCACCAGACCAACATTTTTTTATCAAGGGTTTCTTATTTATTTTTTAAATATGATCAAGTTTTACCCAAAAAATAAAAATTCATGTTATTTATAAATTTATATCTTTAGGGATAATAATAGGCTTGAGTGGACTACTACTAAAATGGCTCCTTATTTCATTACAAATCATTTTTTTTCATTTTTAGAATAAATAAAATTTTCTGGATGAAGTGGGAACCTCACAAAATCATGCCAAAACCACATTACACCATAAAAAAAATACCAAAATCAGGAGGCACCGAAAAATTGCACAACATGCACATGGAAATTCAATAATAAAATAAAAAACAACACACATACACATATAAGACCCTCGGGCAGCACACCCTATGCACCGATCACCATCTTCAACATCACAACCATATCGCTGTTGAAGACCCAACCAACATTAATGACACCATTTAATGGAGTAACAAATATACTGGAAACTTGTTCACTGAAAACCACTATATCTGTTGAGAGAAAGAAAAATATCAATAAAACCTCCCTTCCACCAAGGATCAATATTAGTAATCATAGAATAAAAAAACTAAAACTGATTGTAAAAATAAAGACTAGATCCACCAAACCAGGACCAAAACTCAAAACATTCACCGAATACATCAGCCATTAACACACCATTGAGAATCTTCAATCATCTCCCCATTTTCACCAAGAGAAAAAAACACCATCACTGACACCGAAAACCACCAACAAAAACCATCATCAGTACTGACCCTATCACCATCAATAGAACCATCACTTCCACCTCATACCATCACCGAAAACCACCATCAACACATATAAGAATTCCACCATTTCCTTCACAAGAAAGAATAAAGTGGGATGAAACCCAAATAAGGGAATGGTTTTGAAACCCTAGGAATATGGACCAACTCTAAAGCACCAGGAAATTTTTCATCTTCTAAAAAATATGCACAAGACTTTAGAGAATACTATGCTCCAAAACCAACCTTGATAGAAGCTGGGGAATGAAAGATCAAATCATAGAGAGATGAACAAGGAGAAAACTAGAGAACTAACAAAAAGTAGAGAAAAGTGAGAAAGAGAGAAGGAAAGTAACTACCAGGAGAAAGATGAAAGCGGGAAAAAACCCGATAAGGGAGTGGGATTGAAAACCTAGGAAGAAGGAACAACTCTAATAGTTCCTAGAAATCTGTCATCCAAAAAAAAGCTCACCCAAAACCTCATCATATCCCATGCTCCAAATCCGACCTGGAGAGAAGATAAGGAATGCAATATCAGAGCACAGAGAGGTGGATGGGTATAAAACTGGGGCACTAGAACAGAGTGAGGATAGGTGAGTGAGAGAGAAATAAAAAACTGAGAGAGAGTGAAACCCATAGTGAGAGAGAGATCTGCTACCTAGAGAAGCCAAAACCCTAGGAGATGGAAATCATACCGCGAGCTCAGGAGCAACCAGGAAATTGAGGTACCATATGATCTAGTCTATCTATGCTTCCTTATTTTAATGTCACTAATTATGATCTATGAAAGATTAAAATTAAAATACATATTATGATAATTTGGTTTGATATTTGGACTATAATAGAGGAAAAATATGAAAAAACAAAAGTGGATAGAGTTTATTAGAGTGATTCCACTAAAGATGATTATGAATATAATTATAAATATATGAATTCATTATATTTTGTTTTTATAGAAGATGAATTTAATATAGTTTATACTTGTTCTACTACTTATGAAATTTTGGATACATTTTTTGTTTCTCATAAAGGAAATTAAATTATAAAAGATTTTTTTTGAATATATATACTATTAAATATGATACATTTAAGATGAAACCTGACAAAACAATTTATGATATTTATCTTAGGTTGAATGAAATTTTCAATACAATGCATGCACTTAGGAAGAAAATTGAAGATAAAGATCAAGTGATGAGGCTCCTATGATGCTTACCTGATCAATGGAAAGGAACCTCTGCTTCTATTTTAGAATCATGTGATATAAGTAAAATTCTAGTGAAGGATTTTATTAGAGAAATTGTAATTTATAAGGATGAATTGAAAGTGAACAAATAATATGATGAAACTTAAAGAAAATCCATTTATTTCAAAACTTATAAGTCAAAGATGAAGGAATGGATAAAATAAGATAGTTAAAGTGAGGATGAATTACCTTCTGATAGTGATGAGGAGATGGATCATCTATCCGGAATATTTAAAAAGTTACATAGGAAGAAAAAATTATTCAAGAAGTCAAATTATGGAGGAAAGTATGATAGAAGGAGAAACTAGAAAAATATAAATCAATCAGGTGAGGTAACCTATTATTAATGAAAATGAAAAGGTAACATCAAAGAATAATATAAAAAATTAAATTATAATAATGTTATGAGGATAAAGTAAAAAGACTAAAGAAATCTATGAAATCAACCTGGATCATCTTTGAGGACAGTTCCGGCGAGTCTAACTTGAGAAGTGAAGATAAGGCTGACAGTGAAAACATGTGTTTTATGGAAAACACAATAAAGGTAATGGACACTATCTCTATATCTCATGTTAATATTTATAATCTATTTGAAAATAAAAATAATAATGAAAATATATCCAGTGAAGATTTATTTTAATACTATAATATTCCGGAGGAAAATTTAAATGAACTTAAAGACAACTATAAAAATTGGAAGAATAAACATGCTTTATTTGGTTATTTTAAATATGATATTGCTGTATAAAAATTAAAGAATACTCATTTATTAAAAGAAAACAATGGAATTAAAAAAGTAAAATGAGAAACTCAAAAATTATCTTGAAATTTTTAAAAATGTTATAGAAATATTGATCGATATTTTTGGTAAACATACCACACCCAAGTGCATAATTAGTATTGGATACTAGTTTAGTCAGAGGAGAATTTACAAGAATAAATTTATTCCTATATCAAGATCTTACAATTGTGTAAACATATAATATTCTGATGGACCTAATATTTTATTTATTTTTAAAAGTATTAAGTCTATTTATGGTAAACCTGTTAAACAAATTTGGATTCCAATTTTTTTTTATTACTAACATTTCTGGACCAAAGAATGTGTGGGTACCAAAATAGTTTCTTATTTAAATGTGTGTAGGAAACTATATTTAAGATTACTAGTAAGTACTTATGGTATCTATATAGATTATTTTATAAACACATGACTATATACTACTCAATATTTAATAAAATTATAATGGTGGATGATGGAAATGTCACTTTTGGTGAAAATGTCAAAGTAAAAACAATAGAGATCAATCAAATCGATAACTCTAACTATATTTTAATTCCAAAAGTCTTATTTATTAATGGTTTAAAGTATAATCGACTTATCATCTCAAAATTATGTGATGATGGTTACCATATCACATTTGAAAACAATTATTGTAAAATATATGATTCTAAGCATTCTTTAGTCTTTACTTCTTTATGTAGAGATAATATTTATGCAGTTAATTTAGGTTCTTTATTTTCTCAAAATATTTCTTAATTAAGTGCCTTTCACCAAGAATATTGGTAATGGACTAGGATATTGTCCAATTCAACCTTCAATCTCTTATAAATATAACTAGAAAATGATTAGTTAAAGATATTCCTAAACTAGAATCCCCAAATGACAAAGTCTGTAACCCCTATAAAAAAAGAGAAACAACATAAGATCTCATTCAAACTAAAGAAATAAGTTTCAAATTCTCAACCCCTAGAGTTGGTTCATATGGAACTTTTTGGACCTTCAAGATTTTCTCTATTAAACATGAAGAATTATGTTTATGTTTTTATATACACTTGGGTATTCCTTCTAGCTCAAAAAAGTGAAGTTTGTTCCTATTTTTTAAAATATGAAAAATATGTAGAAAATATTGGTGTACTTACTATTAAGAAATTAAGGAGTGATCATGGCCATGAGTTTGAAAATCAATTCTTTAAATTTTTATGCTCACAACATGGTTACAATCACACATTTGTTTCTCCTATGGTTCCTCCACAGAATTGTTTTGTATAAAGAGGGAATAAGACTCTTCAATAGATTTCCCAGAATATGCTCAATGAGTATGACCTAGCTATATATTTTTTGGAAGTGGTTTTCAATATATCCTATTATATTTTCAATAGGGTTCTTATTAGACCACTTTTGAAGAAAACTACATATGAGTTGTGGACTGAATGAAAACCAAAGGTTAATTACTTAAGAGTTTTTAGATTCAAGGTCTTTATTCTCAACACAAATGAAATTTTAGAAAAAATTTCATCTAAAAGTGATGAATGAATATTCCTTGGTTGTTATAATTTTAGAAAATCAAATAGGTCATTCAATAAAATAAACAAAATTTTTGAATAATCGATACATGTAAAATTTTATAAAATAGATCCACATGAGCCTAAAACATCTTTAAAAAACCTTGAGAATGATATTTCTAACTTGAATATCAATATCTCAACCAGGATTAGTGATGGGTATATAAAAACTTCTATAGAAAAATCACCCTATGAAAAGGAACTATTTGAACCAAAACCTGAGGAAGAAAATGAAGTACCAAGATATTTTATCCCTAGATCTATTAGAACTCATATAGACCATACTTTAGATGAGGTTATGGAGATCTAGATGGAGATACTCAAACTAGATATTCTATTAGAAAATAGGTTGAAACATCAAGCCTTCTTATCATAGCTTGAACCTAAAAAGTCAATTGAATATATAAATGAGGAATTATGGGTAATGAATATGAAAAAAAATTGAATCAGTTTGAAAGAAACAAAGTTTGGGAGATAGTAGAAATACCTAATGAATTCTAGAACATTGGAACTAAATGGGTGTTTAGAAACAAGGTTGATTAGTCTGGAACAATAATTAGAAATAAATCTAGATTGGTTTCACAAGGATACATTCAAGAGAAAGGTATTGATAATGAAGAAACCTTTTATACAGTTGAAATATTTTAATCTATTAAAATATTTCTTACCTATGAATCACATTTTAATTTCAAATTATATCAAATTGATGTCAAGAGTTATTTTCTTAATGGTTATATTATTAAGGATGTTTTTAGAAACCCAGTGTATTTCAAAACCATCATTTTACAAATCATATTTTAAAATTAAAAAAAACCTTTTATGGTTTAAAAAAAATCTCATTGATCTTGGTATGATGGGATCAACCATTTTCTAAAATTTAAAGGCTTTTCAAAAGGTATAGATGATCCTAATTTATTTATTAAAATTTTTTACAAAGATATTTTGGTAGTTCAAATTTATGTTAGTTACATTTTTTTAGTTCATCAAGAAATTATTTATGTATTGAATGTTCAAATTTTTTGAAAAATTAATTTGAAATGAGTTTAATGGGTGAGTTAAAATTATTCCTTGTTGATCATATTTTTCAAAATAAAGAAGAAATAATTTTAAAACTAAAAAAATACACTAAACATTTTGGTATGGATACCACCAAAGGTAGTTTTACTCCCATGAGTACAATATGTAAGTTGTATCTCAATGAAATTATGAAACCAGTTGATCAAACTATCAATAGATGTATGATTGTAAGTTTACTATACCTAATTTTTAGGTGACCTAATATTATGTTTAGTGTGTTCATTTGTTATTTTTTTCAATCAAACCTAAAGGAATCAATTTTGAATATTGTGAAAAGAATTTTTAAATACCTCAAAAATAAAACTAATTTAGGAACATTCTATTCTAGTGGAAAATAATTTGAGTTAGTTAGTTATTTAGATCCAGATTTTGGTGGCTATAAGTTAGATAAAAAAGCACCTCTAGAATTTTTCACTTTTTGGGAAAGTCTCTAGTTTCAATGTTTAGTAAGAAATAATTTTTTTTTCTATTATCTACTATTGAGGTTGAGTATATAGATGTAAGTAGTTTTTCTGAAAATATTATATAGATGAAACATACATTACTAGATTATGGATATTAATTAAGATATTTTCTTTATAAGCTGTGATAATAGAATTTCTATTAACATTTATAAGAATCATGTATCTCATTCAAGGAAAAAACATATTGATATAAGACATCAATTTTTGAGAGGAGATTATTAAAAGGGTGATATTACTATTGAATTAATTGGTACTAACCATCATCTTGCTAAGATATTTCTGAATAATTTGAATATTTAGAGAATGAATTATATCATACATGAGTTAGGGATGATTAACCATTCCTAAATATTTCAATTTAGTTCTAAATCTTATAATTGTTTAAATTCTTATTATAATTTCTTAAGTTATGTTATTATTTAGTTTTTTCTTATGTAACAATGATGTATAATTCACACAGTTAGTTAAGTGACTATGAGATTTGTTCATATAGTTAGTAAAGTAACCATGAATTTTTAGTCATGTGGTCAGTTAAGTGACCATGACCATTTTTTTCATGTGGTAAATATACTACCTACCATGAGTTTATGGGTAATATACATACCTTGAAAATTTTAAGTTTGAATTTTTATTTAAGTTATTTTGATGATATTTTCATTAAGTATATTATTATTTTAATCCATAAATTATTGAATAAAATTTAAAATAAAAATGAAAATCATCACACGTCTTTATTTTTCTAAAAACCCTTTCTTCCTTTCAAAGACCTGCATGATCCCCCCTCTCTCGGATCCCTCTTTCTCAAACCTATTTATCGAAATCAAACTAGAACCTCCATAAAAAGAATCAAAGTGAAAAATTATAAGGATGAAATTAATTCAATATGATTCATTTCATATAGGATCACGTACTCAAAAGAAATTTAAAATGAAAAAAGGTAGCACAAGTGCTATAGTGAAGCCACACAACCTACATCTGATCAATCAAATGGTCTTTTCTAAAAAGGAAGTTGATGGAGAATGACGTAAGTTTAGAAAATTTTTAGTTTAGTGATTGATTAAAAATAAAGTTTATATTATTTGGTTCAAGGAAAATATTAATCCATTTTATTCAATATTACTTAAATAATTTTATACCCAAAGGAGGGGTATTTCCATCGCCTCTCACCGTTTTTGCTGCACTACTCCATAGGTTGAGTCAACAGTTCACCTCTTATTCCAAGGTGAATGGGCCTTTTCTCTTTGGTCCTCCTTCAGTCTTCAGACACGATCCACTGAGGAGGAGTTCTCCATAAAAGCTTTCATCTCTTTATGGCTACAGGGGATGGATCGTAATAGCATGGAGCTGAAGGTGTGGAGTACTATTTTCACGACAATCTTCTAGACTCTTTGGGAATCCCGTAACCAGGTTAGATTGGGTAATATGTGCTCGCTTCTCTATATCTATGTGAGAATGCGATTGCTGCTGGTGGAATTGTGTTCCCTGCTGAAAGGGGGTCAGAACTCGGTCACCCTTTCTGGTTTTCTGAACAGACCATTGGAAGATGTCATAACCAGTGTTCGATGGATTAAATGGTCTCCTCTGGGTGATGTACTGAAAATTAATGTTGACAGATTCCTTTTGAACGGACAGATGTGAGGTGGGGGGATTCTTAGGGACTCTCGGAGTTCAGTGTGTTTTAGTTTTAGTGCCTTCTATGGGCTGGGCTGTTTTCTAGGTGCGGAAGTTAGGGCACTGCATACTGGTCTCAGGATGTGTAGAGATTTTGACCTCCAGGTGTTGGAAATTGAGTCGGACTCTGAGGTCTTGGTGAGTCTGAAAATAACGAGGAATTCCCTGATATTTCTTCCACTCTAATCTCTGTTATTGGAAAATCTCAGACCTTGTGTACATGATTCACCTAATAAGGGGGATAAGTCCCTTGAATCAATAGTAATAGTATTGGATTACTCTAAATCTAATGAAAATAGTGATAAAGGTGGAAAACCTCCTGAGCATGGTAGACCTTCCATCCCTTCTTCTCAAAGAGATATAGTATTATCTTTGATAGTTGAGATTGATTCTCAAGAGGGACTTGAAGTATCTCCTCCAAGGACACCTATTGACCAAGTTCTAGAATATATGTTTGGCCCAAATATTACCAAGAATATTGAGGAACTAGTGAAAAGAAATGAAACTAATCCTCTTGAGGTGGATGAGGATACTGATGGAAAACCAAATGTTCAGTTAGAACATGTGAGGATTGAGTTAGATCATATAAAATTTTCCTTGTATCCATCTACTCCCATACCTACTTTTGTTACTTAATCATCCCATGTGAAAAATAGGATTTAAATGAGTTCAAATCAGATCTAATGGGTGTGTTGAAAGAACTCTTTATTGGTTTTGGAAATGCTATGGAACCAGTTAGAGAAGAAGATATATACATGATAATGAATTTAGTGATTTATTATCTTCAACCAAGATTTAATATCAAAATGGAACATATGAAAAATGAGTTTGATAACTTGAGAGGAAAAGTGTGTTGTTTACAAGATGATCTTCAAGATATGATGACGAAGTTAGATCAAATATTTCTAAATGTAGTGTTTCAATATTCAACTGATCTCCCTTAATCTTCCTAAGTACCTCCTCTTGCTCCAGTGCAATCTTCTATTAAGGAAGAAGGAATAATATATCTCATAAGAAATATGTTAAAATTTAATTTTATGAGTTTAATAAGAAAATATAATTGTTTTTTAAGGTTTCCAGACTCATACTTCTAAGACCTTGGAATTGGTCAAAAAACATGTCAAACATTTTGGTATAGTTAGAAATACTATTATAAGATCCATTTATTTCTATCTAAATAGGATCTTCACCAAGACATACTTGGAGACTATGTTTATATCACTATAGATTGATCTTAGGATTCATCCCTTGATTCAATAATTCAAGTCTCAAGTTTATAAGATGAAATTTATAACTCCTATTTTGGAAGACTTTATGGAAAAAAGAGGATTATTTTCAAGCTATAGAACATAGATCAAGAGTAGTAAAATATTTTACCATATTCCTAGAGCCTTACCTCTATACTACCAACATGACTATCCTCTCTCTTTATACCTTACCCATTACTTAAAAACCTTATTCCACTATAAAATACTCTATTAATCCTTTTTGTTTGTTTACTAAACATAAAGTTCAACACCTTCATCCAATTTCTTGGCATGTGGTGATCAGAGAACCCACTACCACATCAGCACCATAACATACCCAACCAACCTCATCCAATACATAAAAAAGAAATGATCCAATCCTACTCATCAAAATCAAAGATATTTTAGATTCTGATTGAGATTAGAATTCTAAATAGGGACCCTATTTATAATATTTTTACAATACATTTTTAAATTAATGAAATACCATTTGATCTTGATTTTCATTTAGTATCTTCAAACTATTTTGGTTAATATCTATATACCATTTATTTTATATTATTTTCTCTCTGGTATACTTTTCTATAATCCCTAAAAGGAGATAAAAGTTGAGAAATTGAGAATATGGTGTTTTAATTCATTAGAAATATATTATATTTGGAGACATCCATTATGTTTCAAGTTTAAATTCATTGAATTTTATATATCATGATTTCTTATCATGAAAAATGAGGATAATGTTATATTAGTCCAATATCTACTTATTTTAATGATACTAAATCATATTTCTTATATTACTAATGAATTTCATGTTTTCTGATAGTAAACTATTTTTTGGCCAAAATGATAAAAATTCCTAAGTCTTTAAATAACCATGAAAACCTACTACATGAAGAGGTTGAATTGACTGTGAAGCTCAAGTGATAGTGTGGAAGTGACCACATGTTGATCTTTAAGTGACCACATGCATAATCAAGTGATCATGTATCAGATGAGATATTTTCTAAGTCATGAACTAACCACATGTTTAATATCAAGTGACTATATTATGGATTCAACCTACTACATGAACAAATAAGTTATCATGCACAAGGAGAGAAATTTTTTATCAATATTTGAACTGATTGTGTGTGTTTAATTTAGTGATCACATGTAAGAAATGAAATTAACATAAGAAGAAAATAACCTCATGAAGAAAAGAACCAACCACAAGAATAAAAGAACCTACCTAAAAAATAAAAAACCCACTACATTAAGAAGTAAAGTGATTTCAAGAAAAAGTGAAGTGACCATGAGAATATAAATCTACCACATGAAGAAATAAACGTAATACAAGAAATGAAGTGATCACATGAAGAAATCAACATACTTAAAGAATAAATGAAGTGAACATGATAATAAAATAAGTGACTAAACAAATATTCCATGTTACCATTATTAGTAAATGTGAAAGTAACCACAATCCAAAGTAACTTTTCCTAATTGAGGACCACATGAATGTGTCTAACTTTAAGAGTGAGGTATTTTGAAATATTTAATGGATATATTTTGGAGTATTTATTAAAAAATCAGTGCATTTAATTCTACAATGAGTATGAGGATTAAATTATGAATATAATCCAATGGATAATTAAGAGAGGATCTCTATTTAAGAATAAAAGCCACTCATAGACAAACATAAATAGATTTTTGAGATACACACGATACAGTAACAATGATTCAATGACACTCTATTTTTATGAATTCTCTATAAAAACTTGGTTGAATCATTTCAAGGAAAATCTAAAAAAAATTTATCAACCGAAGCTAGCCAAATTGAGATACACTAAATCATCTCACCTCTTATATTTTGATCTCTCTATTTTAGATTATATTTTGATATGTGTTTGTTATACTCTGTTTATTAATTAACACAAGATCTTTTATTGTATTAAAGAGTGATATACAGTCTTTATTTCATTATTTTACATTTGTTATCCCATATATAATTGTAGAAGAGGTTGTGTGTAGCCTACACTACCTGTGGGTAGTTGTTTTATGTAAAACTCGATCCAAGTTGTAGATCGATTTATTTCTTTAACAATTGGTTGATAGTGGGTGATTTCCAAGTGTAGAGAAATAGGTCTTGTCTTGATACTGAACCTATTATTTTATTCCATTGTGTGTTTTATTCTTTTGTTTTTATTTTTTAGAAATAAACCTATTTTTAGTTTTTAAAACAATATCAAAACATTACTTGGATATTTATCTTTAATAAGTGTTTTATATATGGTGTTTGATACAAGTAAAATTGTTTCAAAAGTAAAAGAGTTTTTATAACTTTTTTTTAACTGAGTTGTGATCAAAATTTTTATAATCTTTTTGAATGATCAAATTATATACATATAATTTTTTTTCTTAACCAAGAAATTTTTATAAATTGGGAAATTTATTTTTTAAATCATTTTAAAAAAAATTTAATTAGAAACTCAATTTACCCACTATTGAGTTGTCCAATTTGATCAATAGGGATGAAATAAACCAATGATTTCTAGCACTTCTACTGTAGAAAAATGGGAAAATATTGACACAATTTTCCCAAGTGTCAAAAGAACCTATCATATAAGATGCTGAGGGGAAAAGGCCAAGATTATATGATCATTTCAACATACATTGAAGTATCTAAATATGTAGGGGGAGGTACTTTGAACATAGCATAAAATTTACTCAATGATTTATTTTATTCTATATCTTCACACTCTTTTATATCTTACATATTTTCATGGAAAATTAGATATTTCCTTAGCACCTTAAGAAGGAATTTTTCAGTTAAGAATCATTGTGGAAATATCACAGAATAAGGATGCGTAAATAATTTCTCATAACAAATCAAAAAAATTCCCTATTTATAAATTTTATTATTATACCTATGGTTTATTTTGATATAATCCTTGGTATGGATTTTCTTTAAAAATATAATGAAAAAAATTATTTCTAAGAGTAGGAAATTATAATTTGTGATAAGGATATATAATTCCTTATCTCAAGAGGGGAGACTTCATCATCTGAGTCATGTCAAGATCCCCCCATATTAGCTCTTATGAATGATATTCGTAGGGAAGAAGAGTAGATACAATCTATGGATAGAAAGGGTAATCTTCAAATTGAGGATGTACCAATTGTACATGATTGTACTATTATATTTCCTGAGGAATTACCTATACATACACCCGAACATGAAGTTGAATTTACCATTTATTTAATTTCTTATGTAAGACTTATATCAATGACTCCCAATAGAATGACCATTATGTAATTAGTGGAGTTTAAAAAAACTACAAGTTTTATGTTATAAGGGATTTAAATCCCTTAGTATTTCACCTTGGGGAGCCCCTATTATTTTTGTTAAGAAGAAATATGGATCTATGAGGTTTTTAATTGATTATATATAAATGAATACTATTACTATACAAAACAAATATCCTCTACCTCACTTTGGTGACTTGATCGATCAACTTTATGAAGATAATTATTTTTAAAAGATAGAATTTCATTATAATTATCATAAATTATGATTAAATAAGGAAAATATTCCAAAGATAATATTTTGTATGAGGTTTGGACATTATGAGTTTATAGTAATGCAATTTTGATTAACTAATACACCCTCTATTTTTCTGGATATAATAAATAGAGTATTCAAGGAATATCTTGAAAATTTTGTAGTGGTATTTATTGAGGGTATCTCAGTGTACTCTAAAAGCTACGAGGACCATGAGAATCACTTGTGAATCATTATTGAGACTCTTAAAGAAAAAGAGTTTGTTTTGTATGGAAATGGGGATAACCTTGTTTGTTTAAGGTCCAAACATTCCAATTGATTTCTAACGGTTTTATTCATAGAACCGGAAACATACAATGATTCTATATCCATTTGGACCTACTTTCCAAAGGTAGGTGCTCATTAGTTGTGGACCGATGAGGCTTAATAATTTGCATTAGTCGAGAGGATGGGAGGTCGGACTCATCACACCTTTTTGGGGGGAATTATTGTCTACTTAGGGACTCTCTTTATAGATTTGAGTTATGTTTGTGAATCCTTATTAAATTACCAAGTATGAAAATGAGCTTTCCTTTAGATATGAAAATCAATGATTAATATGTATTAGATTTAGAGAATCTTTTTATATGTATTTGAGTTTCTTCATCGATAGAGAATCATCTATATTTATTAGAGATTCTTAGTCAATGGTATCCTTCCAGACATTATATAGAAATCTATTGGTCATTATGATGACCATACCGGTTTTAAATCTACTCAACAGGGCACTTGAAGTTTAATATCATTCAGAAGGACAGGGATTTATTTTAGAGCTGGGATCGTACCCACAGATGGGCTACCTACATATCCTTATTTAGAAAAGGAATAAAAACCCACGTAGTTCGAGTGGAGAAGTATGAAGTTTTATGCATGATTAATGGACCAAAGAGATATCATAATTAATTTTACTCTCTAAGCTCATGCAAGTCATGATCAGTGTGAGAAACAAGTGGTATTAGTAAAACTAGATGATTATGCCACTAAAGATGAAATCATGAGAAATGATGTGGGGATTACGTATGTATGACTGCCCAAAATAGATGAATATCGAGACTTACTTTAGGGAAGGAGCTCAAGAACAAGGTCTATAAAGGTATATGTTCTTTATGGGGATTGAATAATTAATTTAGGGCTTACTCCTGAGAAGAAGGCCCAAATTAGAGGGAACTTATGATTAGGTTTTTGTTCTTGAGAAGGAAGCCCAAATCAAAATGAAATTAAGACTGGGGCTTACTCCTAATAAGGAGGCCCAAGTTAAGGAGACTTGGAACTTGGGGCTTATTCCTGAGAAGGAGGCCTATGTTAAAGGAGATTATGAGTAGGGATTACTCCTAAGGAGGATGCCATGGTTTAAGGAAAATTATGATGGGGATTACCCTTAAGGAGGATGCCCAAATTAAAGATTTTGGACTGGGGATTACTAATGAAAAGGAGGCCCAGGTTAGGGAACTTGGGTCTTACTCCTAAAGAGGATGCCCAAATTAAATATCTTATCATCTTAAAGGATTAGGTTGAATGAATGAAGTATCTAACCTTAGTGATATAAAGATATGTAAATCACTAGGTTTTGACAGATGTTCCACATAATTCCTTTAAAATAAGGAAGCTAACAAAGGAACCATGACAAAAAATGGCTTTGAAGAAGGTTTTGAAGGCTAAATCTTGAAGAGGAGAGGTGGATTTGAAGAAAAGAGTTGAATAGACAGGAGGGGCACCCAAAAAGAGGCAAGCGCGCAAGTCCTGTTTGGGCGCGCAAGTACTGGTCATGCAAGTATACTTTCGCGACACATGTATACTTGTGCGACGCCCAACCCATAGGGTAATACTTGGGCGAAACTTGGCTCAAGCCCTTAGTATTATCTCTAAAGGCTTCCAAAATGGTGGAGCGCAAGTTCTGTTGAATAGATAAGGTGGCGTGAAAGTGTGACCATTTTCCCTTAAGGGATGGACACTTAGGCGTGTAAGTGTTGATGAATTCCACACTTAGGCCTTATTCCTCCTCCTTAGATCTTCCATTCTAGGTAAGAAATTACCTTAGAAGTGATCGGAAGACTTCAAACAGAGACTAGGGTGTCGAGATCTTAAATCCGACTTTTGTAATTTTTTTCCCCGAAATGGGGGGCCCACAGGGGGTATTTATAGGCCATTGAAGACCTTGGGAGAAAATAAAATAGGGCTCCCAAGTCACCTGCGTGACCAATATGTGGTGTAAAGGTATACTTGCGCGACCAGCTTGAAACTAGTGCAGCCCATGCTTAAAAAAAATCCTTGTTCATGCCATTGAAATTTTTTGATGTTTCTTCAAAGGATGAATAACTTTGAGATTAAGGTATTCCCCTTTTTCAGTATTTGGACTCTGTGATGGAAATGAGTATAAAAAAAGTCCTCCCTAAGAGTTGGATCTGAATGGAAGGAGGATTTGAATCTGGGGAAAAGGAGAAAACCCAAGAAATTGCGGTGTGCAGGTGTTGAGCGCATAGGTAGTGGAACACAGGTGCCAGACGCGTAGGCTTTAGCACGCTGGGTATGTCTTTTTCCTATAAATATATGGCCATTCTCGTGCAAAGAAACCAACTTTCAAACTTTCCTGCTCTCGCCGCGCAAGTTACTCTTCTTTCTGCTCGCTTCTTTGTGTCGTGCATCTACAGAGGTAGTTTGACTTGCACGGTGATACCTGCGCGCCCAAACTTGCATGACCATACTAGACTTGCACGCCACCATAGGACTTGCGCGCCTTAATTCCTTAGCCAATTTTTCACTTTTATTCACAAATTTCATGAAAAATCAACTTACTTAAGAGTTAATTATTAGATCTTTGTGCAGATTCAATGGCTCACAGAAGAATTGGAACGGCTAATGAGTTGGATAGCAAGAAGATTGATGACATGATGAGAATTGTTGGCCATGATTATTACAATATCTGTGACAAAACTCTCCCATATTTGGCCAAGTAATTGAAGAAGTATCATCTTAATTTTCCACAGAGAATCTACCATCCTCTGTATGGTCATGGTCATCTACAAGAAGTCAACATTCCAGTGGCAAATAATTATCTTCCACATTCTTGGTTTTAGACTTACACCAAATTTTCTTGAGAAAATATCTCAATTGGAGGATCGTTTGTAAATGCTGGAACAGTGGAGAAGGCCTACATAATGCTTCATAGCCCATGTGCCTCATATATGAAACCTCACAAGCCTAAGCTGCAACCACATTGTTATCCCTCAATCTTCTGAAACTCTCAGATGGATCAATCCAAAGCCTGGAAGAAGAGTTGGGACTTCAGTCTTGGAGGAGGTGTGAAGCCGACTTGGATGTGGGCATACTGGGTGTGATAAACCTGCGCAGAGTTTGTCTAGGATTTAAAAGGAGATGCAATATATGAAGCTGTCTGGGTTGGGAAGATATATGTTTTTAGGAATGATGAATTTTTGATGGAACTAATCTGCCGCTGGATCCCAGGAACCAATTATTTCCATTTGAATCATGGAGAAGTAGGAATCAGTTTGTGGGATGTCTACAAGATCTCAAGGGCTCTAATTTTTGGAGATATGTATGATGAATTCATCTCTACCAAGGCGACTTAGAATGATTCAGAGAAGACTCTGACTTTGGCTCAGGAATTATTGAAAATTTTCTACATGCTCAAGAACTCAAAGACCTCCAAAACTCATTCTAGAAAGGATTTTCATATAGAGGAGTGGATGGATATGTTTCTTACCAAGAAGTAGGTGAAGGGGCCCAACTGTACTCATATTACTACTGGACCTAGAACAGAGAAGAGGGGTGATCTTGGAACATTCTGGCCGACCCTGGAAGTAGGATAGTTTGAGAAGTGGGGGTACAGAGTGGATCAAAGAATCCCAGAAAAGACCCGTCTCGCAGGATTCTTAGCCTTGTGGGTCAGTGTTTATCTTCTGCCAGTCAGGGATTCAAAGGGAGGCGTCAGGCCAGGGACCTTCGTTGTTTCAGCCAAGTTGGATGAGAGGAAAATGGTTGGGTTGACCACCCCCATTTTGGAAAAGATTCATAGGATCTTACTCCATGTTTTTATGGGTAAGTCTCCTTTGAGAATAGTGGGACCATTCCAAGTTTTGTGGGGATGGATCGCCACTAATATCAGAACATATGTTGTAGAGAATAGAGTACAGGTTCCTGGAAGTTATTTCAGGCCATCAATGTAGGAATTTTCAAGAATTTTTCCATTATCCCTCAAATCCTATGATATGAAGGCAAGGCTAAGAATACTCAAGGAATTTCATTTCTTTCTTTATGGAAGCCCGCTAATCGGGCGATTTGTTGATGATGGAACAACCGGCTTGGAATTGAGGTCATACATGTTGGCTTTTAGAGATGGTGTATTAGCCACCAGGATTGACGGCAAGATTATATGCGAGGCCAATGCTCTATACAGATTTTCACGCCAATTCAAGTGTCTGCAGAAAACTGTTATATCCCCTCCTGTGCATGTCAGGTCAGAGAAGCATCCGATGGTTGCTCGACAACTATGGTTGCTGACATATATGGAGAATATCGGGGTAGTGTTTGATCTACCATTTTCTAAAGAGGCGAGTAACTTAACTACATGTTATACCGAGAACTGGGTAGCATCATACCCTGAAGGGGTACTGAATCATCCAGTTCATCGGGTGGGGAAAAAGAAAAGAACTATAGACAAAGAAACCCTTCATCTGGAAGGTGACTCTTCCACACCCGGAGATGATTCACCGGGTTCCTCACCCAGGGCTGACTTGCCGGATTCTCAGGATCGAGACGATGAGGTAAGACATGTGTCAAAGAGGCCTCATGCCGTATATAATCATCCTGTTAGAATCAATAGACCCACTCCATCGACTCCTGGTGAGTTACTTCATTGGGGAAATTTAATCACCATTATTTTATAAAGAAACGAGTTTTATTTTCTTATTCTCTATATGTGATTACAGAAACTGGGAAGAAGTTGAAGTCTAAGATTGTAGGATCCTCCTCATAGCCTTCTGGTACACATGATGAACATCTATGACTAGAGGATATCTAGACATGGAAGAGTTTATATTGTGATGCTGAAACTGCTTGGATGGACCTGTGTGAGGAGCTACACATCCCTGGAGTAGGGAATTTTCGGGCCTCTACTGAAATCCGTTTCGAGGATAAACCCGATGAAGTGTGGGACTACATCAGAGAGCTGGAGATGCTCATATATTCCACCGATGATTCCATTCCTGTCACAAAAAAGGTGAAGGAAATGATAGATCGTGGCACCACTGAGGGGACTGGTGCTTCTAGAGATGAGGAGTGGCACAATTACATGGATCCTGAAGATGTAAGTCTCTTTACTTATTTTCTTTGAAACTTTATTCCAGTTATAGATTTGTTTATTCAAGGAAATTACTTTCTTCATCCTGTAGCTTGCAAAGAAAGGAACTTATGAGGTTCCATCACCACATTATAGCCCTGGTGGTACTTCCATCGGGGCTGCTGAATCTTCTCACGATCCAGGTGAGGTATCTCCAGGTCCAAAAGCCATGGAGGAGGAGTTAGAAATTGCTTTTCATTCTCCAATTTTTGTATTTTGAGATGACGATGTCAACACTCCTAAAAAGCCAAAGAAGCAAAGGCATCAAAGGAGGAATTCCACAGCTAAACACTTCATCAGTAGTGATAAGTCCTTTGGATAGTTATGAGTCTTAACCCATGAAAAGATTGCTCATACTTCTTGGGATTGTAGGGGCTTCTTTAATTTCCCCTTTGAGGGAGAGGACTGACCCTCCTATGAGAAATAAGGAGGGTGTTGGTGAACAATCACAAGTTCATGCTGACTTGGCTGCTCCTGAAGAAGAGCCAGCGTCTGTTCCCAGTACCGCTCCTACTGCTTCTGCAAGGAGAGAAGAGCTTGCTTCTGGTAATTTAATAATGCTTCATAAAATGTTTAATGAAACATCAACTAACTTCTATTCTGTGATACTTTAGGTTCAACACCTGTACCGGAACATTTGGCGGCCACTACAACTGATGCCACAATTTTATCTTAAGAAGCTGTCCGGGGTCAGAGGCCGTAGAATGAGGGTCACCAAGAAGATGTATCGAATGCTTCTACTGGTGAGACTCACCAAGAATCATGTAATTAAGAAGATTTTGGACATGAGTGTTATCCTTCATCCTGTTAAAAATTTCTTATTACATCTCTGACCATGTTTGGTTCAAATGTGCAGTTCCATCTGAGCAAGCTGCTGAACTGCCAATTCCTGAGGGGGTATAGACAACCCTACTATTGCAGAGACACTAGCTCAAGTAGAGCTTAACCCATAAGAGCTTCCTAAAACGCGTCATGAAAATCCTATTGAAGCTAGGAAAGAAAGGGAGGAACCTTCTCATGTTGCTGATCTACCATTGGGTAAGAGATAATAATATTTGTGGCTGCACTTAATTTGCAAGGCAACTTAATCAACTTTTTTTATCCTTTGAAACTAACTAGAACTTTCAATTGACTATGCAGGGACATCAATTTTAGTGGCTAGATCTGGAGGTGAAGCCTCAACTTCCACCCCAACGAGAATAAAAAGTGAAATAACAAGGGTTAGGGGGGAAGAAGTAGAATAGGGAACTTCTCTAAGTGCATTAATCCTGGATTATATTCCCCCCTATGACAGTGATGCTGAGTCAGACCCAGAAGTACAAAAGGCGCTCTAATTTTCACATTTCAAGGCATGGAAGAACATATGAAAGATTATATCTGAAGTGCCTCTTGAAGAGATGTCTTCAAAGATCCCGCGACTGTCATCCCTGTTCGTCATGTTGGGGCTTGGCGGTTTTGGATATCAAGAAATCCATGCCACGGTGAAACAAGTCATCTTAAAAAGGGAGAAGGAGAAAAAGTTCCATCAATATTTGACCAGAGAAAGGCTGTTGACCAATATCAGTGAATTTGAGGCTGCGGTGTCCCGAGCTGAGGATGATCATGCTACCAAGTTGAAGGAGCTGAAGCATAAGATCAAGGAGAAAGTTGTCCAGCAGATGCACCTCCAACAACAGTCAGATGCTGTTACTGGGGAACTTGACCAGCTTAACAATTCATTGAAAGGAGTTCAAATGAATGGTATTAAATCCATTGCAGATGCCAAGAAAACACTCCATCAAGATGAAAAGAGTGAAGTTGGTCGAGTGCATGAGCTTCAAGTGGC
The DNA here is from genome assembly GCA_963277665.1 of Viscum album. Classification (NCBI taxonomy): domain Eukaryota; kingdom Viridiplantae; phylum Streptophyta; class Magnoliopsida; order Santalales; family Viscaceae; genus Viscum; species Viscum album. The sequence goes on from OY728129.1 coordinate 1,490,724,570, forward strand.
TGTTGATGAAGCTCAAGATGCCGTAAATCAAATGAAGATTTATGTTGAAAGCCTCTTGTAATTCCTGAAAAAGATAAGAGACTCCAGTATGTGGATGTCCTTCTAACTATTGTGCATCAATGAAAAACACTTTCATCTTCAATCATTTGTGTCTGTATTCTTTTGCTAATTTTTTTTTACTTAAGCCAATGGGCCTAGTAAACATAGTTTGATTTTTTCTAAGATTATAAAAATAACCCTACAAACTTTGAATCTTTTTATTTTTCAATATTACCTAAATCATAAAAAATTTACTTTTAGTGAGCTGGTACTTGACTTTTGTTCAGAGTTACCTTATCTTTTTTGGGCAGTTTAAATTCATGGACATCAGACATAAAAGGCTAATGTTTAAGGTCGAAATAGCTTTGACCGAATGGATAAAAATTGACTCAATTCCTTGATAATTTATCTGAAAATATATTACCATATTCAAGTATGAGGGAAAATATGTAAACTATGACTTAAGAAATTTTGAATCTGAGGAATGATATGAAAAAAGGATAAAAAGGCATTAGAATAAGTATTTCCCAAGAATGAAGTTACCACTATTTAACAAACCCGTTAGGGGGTTGAATTATGTAGGTCCACTTAAGGGCATTGGATGCATAGTCAAATAATAACATCTTTTGGATGACAGGTCCATTATGTATAATACTTATGCAAGGCTGACTAAGGGCACGTGATGCATAGTCAGACAAAAGAACTCTTAGAAATTTTACTTTTCTATTGCTAAAAAGCCAATTAAAGTTTATGGAGATTCAAATTTTCCAAATAATAGAGTCTGCTGTATAAAGAGAGGTACCAGAACATAGAGAGGAAATTTCCAATTAAGATTGTCTAAGAATTGGATGAATGTCACTCCTGCGAATGTATGACCCAAATTTAGGGAAAGGAAATATAAACCATATACTTAAATACTTTCAGATCATGAAAAATAGTATGGGACAAATATGTTAAGGATGGATATTTTTGCGGATCCCTGCATATTGTTGTTAAGACAAATAAGGACAAAAGAGGTTTTCCTCCCAAGAATGAAGTTACCACTATTTAAAAAACCCTTTAGGGGGTTTAATTATATAGGGCCACTTAAGGGAATTGGATGCATAGTCAAATAATAGCATCTTTTGGCTGACAGGTCCATTATGTAGACTAATTATGCAAGGCCGCCTAAGGGCACGTGCTGCATAGTCAGGCAAAAGAATTCCTTGGTATCAGAAATTTTTTGACCAGAAGTCAAGAAATGGGTTATGGAGATCTGGAATAATTTAAGGTTAGGAGTATGACACATGAAAAAATGGGTATTTTCCAATGCATGAAGAAGATACATAGGTCAATGCTGACCATAATCATGTTTTGGCTGGGTCCTGAATTGAAGTGTTGGACTTCACTACATATCCCATAAGGATGGGAATCAATCCATACGTATTTCTTGAAATACAGTTTAACATCATGTGGGAAAAGAGTGTAGGAGATATTAGTTTAGGGTCATAGAGCTCAGACCATAATAAGGAATACACAGTGTGTGTTTGTTATAAACCTGATGTGAATGAAGACCAGGGTTTTCGTACCACATTCATGTTCTCACAGGGGGACTTTTCAGCCAAGGGACTAAAAGAGGAATTTGGGGTTAGGCCCAAAGATTTGGGGATAGATTCGAGGTATGCTCGAACGTTCATACATATCCCATAAGGATGGGAATCAAGCCATACATAGTTCTTGATATACCCTCTATACAGATTTAGTTCGTACAAGTGAAGGGTGAAAAGTGACTTTAGTGCAATGATGGTTTGACCTAAGATTAAAAGTTCGGGCATTTCCATGTATGCATGTATTATTTATAATATAACATGATTGGAGATCAATGTAAATAATGATTCCCTCTTAAGTGAGGGTGTCAAAGAATGTTGTAGTTTATTGTCATACAGGACAAAAGTGAGAATAGTTTAACGTCATATAGCAAGGAAGATGGTGAACCAATGTAAATATATTGGTTTTGGGATTGAACCTCAAGAGGTTACCTACATTCCCAAACTATTAGGCAAGGATCAAAGTCCGTGTAGTTCAATTGAAGAATGAATTGGTGATCAAGTTGTTCTTGAGTACAACGACCTAAAAAATGGTGTTGGGACTTACACATGGTCAGCGGCCCAGAGAGGGTGTTATAGTTGAATTTTACTCTAAGCTCATGTGATTTGTACTCGGTGTGAGAAATAAGAGCTAGAAACAACCTTAACGATGCACGATTTAATGTCATGTATGACATATAAGGGATTGGACACAGTTTAACGTCATGTTGGACGACTAAGGGACTGTGTAGTTTAAAGTCTTGCAGTAAGGACTATAATTGTTTTAGGTCATATGTATAGACCAATGCTACATATTTTAGCGTCATGTATCTAGGACAAGGACTGTATGGTTTAACGTCCTATAGCAAAGACGATGAAGGGGACACAGTTTAATGTCATGTTGGATAAATGAGGGGACTATGCAGTTTAAAGTCTTGCAGTGAGGACTATTGGTGCTACACAGTTTAGTGTCATTTTGCTGGGAAAAAATATAGTTTAACGTCATGTAGGACATATTAAGGGACTTTTTCACAGTTTAATGTCATGTAGGATGAAAGGGTGCTGTACAATTTAGCGTCATGTAGCTAGGACGTTGGTTATGCAGTTTAACATCTTGTTGGATGTATTAGGGACTGTTTTCATAGTTTAACGTCATGTTGGACATAAGTGCGAATAGTTTAAGGTCATATGCATGGACTGTGGTGATATATTTTTATTATACAAAATACTTCTTCAAAAATCTGGCATTAGTTGGAGTTGTGATGAGTTCTCTATCCATTGAGGTTAAAGAATAAGCTCCATTGGAGTAGACTTTATGTATTGAGTAAGGTCCTTCCCACTTTGGCTCAAGATTGGGAGGTTTCTTTCTTGGTATCATTGGAGTTATGAGAACCAATACCAATTCTCCCTGAATGAATGAATGAAGACAAACTTTTTTATTGAAAGATCCTGCTATTCGATTCTGATAGACTTCCAAGTGGTGCAAGGTGAAAAATATTTTCTCATCTAATAGTTCCAATTCATCCAATCGCTTTTGAGACTATTCATATGTAGATGATTGATCACAAATGGCTACTCTGAGTGATGGTAATTGAACCTCAATGGGAAATACTGCTTCCGTTCCATATACCAATGAATATAGAGTTGTCCGCGTAGTAGTGCGAGTGGTAGTCTGATAAGCCCATAAAGCATGAAAAAGTTTATAAGGCCTTGATTTCTTATCTTTATACACCATCTTTTGTAGTATATTTTAAAGATTCTTATTGAATGATTCTATTTGGACATTGGCCGCTACATGATATCGAGAGGAATGGTTGGATTTGATGTCGTATTCTTGATACAACTTCCTTAACTCAGATGAATAGACGTTGGTTCCATTGTCTATCAATATGGAATGAGGGACACCAAATCTGGTAATGATGATATACTTGATGAAGATAACAATGCTTTTATAACTACCTTATTTAAGAGGTATTTCCTCTTCCCATTTGGAAAATAAGTCATCAGTAGTAAGAATATACTTAAACTGCTTGGATGTAGCCGAAGGGTAAGGTCCTACTATATCCATTCCCCATGTGGAAAATGGCCATGAGTATTTAGATGTATGAAGAAACTCTAGGGGTTGATGAATGAAGTTGGCATGTACTTGGAAATAATGACACTTCTTATTGAAATTAACACAATCTTGTATCATTGAAGGCCAAAAATATCCAAGCCTTTGAATTTGATTAGATAGTCTATGTCCAGACAGGTGGCCACCACAGACTCCTTCATTTACTTCTTTCATGACAACCATTGTCTCTTCACCATCAATGCATCTGAAGAGAATTCCATCAAAACCTCTTTTTTAGATAATTTTCTGGTGATCTGAGCTATCAAAAAGAGTAAAATTGACCACACATCGCCAGATTTGTTCTTTCCCAACTCTATCAGGTGGGAGTATTCCATTTTGAAGGTATTCCTTGATAGGTATCATGAATCCCATAGTATGACCATATGGTTCAGAAATGAGACTAATTTCATTGATTTCCTCTATTATTATTTGAACATAAGGTGAAACTGTACGACAGTGGGAAATGCTGATGATTTTCTTGTCCTGATTTGGATCTACCAGAGCTGTGGCTATATTAGCTAGTGCATCAGCTTGGGAATTTTGTGATCACGGGACATGAGAAAATTTCAGTTCTGAAGGAAACTCCTCCATTAACTCTCTAATGTAATCATACAAATGGATTAACTCTTCTTTTCTGATGGCATAATTCCCATTGATTTGTTTGATTACCAGGTCTGAATCACCTTTCACCTTTAAGTGAATCACTTGTTCCTGAAGCACCAAATCCAATCCTGTGATGAGAGCTTGATATTATGCTTCATTGTTTGTCCCGCCTCCCAACAATAATAAGGACTAGGGTAGAATCACATTTTCTAAGGAAATAAGCACAATTCCTAACCCAAATTTGTTGAATTTAGGATCTTTAATTTTCTTCCCTGTTGGACTTCTGGAAGCACCATCAAAGTACATTTCCCATGTTTGAAGATTATCTTGAATAGAGAAGAATTCCTCATCAGGAAGTTCAATATCTGAAGATGTATCTTCTATTGAAGGGTGTTCAGCAAGGAAATCAGCCCGAGCTTGGACCTTTATTTCCTTTTGAGACACGTACTGGATATAAAATTGCTGCAAAATAACTTCCCACCTTTCTAGATGTCCTGTAAGCATTGGACGACTAAGGATGAATTTGAGTGGGTTATTGTGAGATACCAATTGGACCTCATGATGTTGCAGGTAGTGTCTCAAATTCTGAACTACAAAGATTAATTCTAGGAGGCACTTTTCAATACTTGAATATTGGGGTTCTGCTTCAAGAATAGTTCGAATGAGATAGTAAAGGCTGTTTTCATTCCTAGCATCATTCTTCTAAAAAAGGAAGAAACCCAATGATCGCTCTAAAGATGTCACATAAAGAATAAGTGGTCTTCCTTCAATAGGTGGAATTAATACCGGTGGACTCAAGAGATATTTCTTGAGAATATTGAATGCTTATTGACATTCTTCAGTCCACTGGTAAGTGACTTCCTTCTTCATCAATTTGGTGAAGGGTAAACTTTTTCCTGTCAGATTGGCGATGAAATTCTGAATATAGGCCAAGTATCCTTGAATTCATCTCAATTATTTCAAGTTTCTAGGAGGTGACATACCAAGGATTGACTTTTTCTTCTCAGGATAAACTTCGATACCATGATGGCGTACAACAAAGCTGAGAAATTTTCTCGAGGTTACCCCAAAAGCACATTTTAAGGGGTTCATCTTCAAATTATGTTGTCGAAGTTTATGGAATATGATTTCCAAATCAGCCAATTGATTAGAACATTGTTTGGATTTAACCACCAAATATTCCACATAAAATTCAACAAATTTCCTTAAAAAGGGTTTGAAGATATGATGCATAGCACGCTGATATGTTGCGCCTGCATTCTTCAGGCCAAAGGGCATTACCCGATAGAAAAACACACCCTGAGGGGCTCTAAAGGCTGTAGATTCTTTATCTTCTGGATCCATTTGGATTTGATTATACCCAGAATATCCATCCATGAAGGAAAGTGCTTCATATCCAACTGTTGCATCAATTAAGAGTTCTGTAATCAGAACTAGAAAATCATCCTTATTACAATGCCGATTAAGATCTCTGAAATCAATGAAAAATCTAATTTTTCCATTCTTCTTTTTCACTGGGACAATATTATCCAACCATTTGGGATATTGAACTTCTCTGACGAAGTTAGATTTGATAAACTTATCCACTTCAGCTTCAATTTTGGAAGCATAAGTTGGGTGTGTTCTTCTTGCGGATTGCTTGAATCCTCGATGTTCTTCTAGAAAACCCAAATGATGAGTAGAAACACCAGGATCAAGCCCTAGAATTTCTGTATAAGTCCAAGAAAATACATCTCGATTTTTCTTTAAAAATGAAATATAAATTTCTTGTTCTTCAAGAGTCATGGCCGCACTAATTAAAGTGGGGCGTGAATCTTCTTTTGTACCCAGATTTATTTCTCTGAGTTCATCCACAGTGGTAGAGATACCCTCTTCAAATGCTGGAGGAGAATCCCTGAGATCTTCCTCTTCTTCTTTAACATGTGTTATTTCTTCTGTTTCTACTTACATAGTAGATGATGAAGCAGAAATTCCATGATCAGAAGAGATGTTAAAATTTGAACATTTTGAAGAAGAAGATTCCATTTCTGACCCTATTGATGATGAAGGGTATTCCTGGGGTAATAAAGAGGAGATGATGGATTGATAATTTACATCATCGTTCACCTCTGACATTGATATAACTTCTTCTGGCCTGATTGGAAAAGTATAGAATTTATGGATTTCAGCAGATGAAATGAATACATATCCATTTGAGCTTTCATCATTGCTTGGTGAATCACCAATTTCTCCCATGCTTCCTGGCTTGATTTCCGTAATTGACATTATGGAAGTTTCCATAAGAGTATTTGTATTTGGGTCTATCTTTTCAATTTGACTGATAGGCAACACATAATCTTTACTCACATGTATGAATGGGTTTACTGGAATTTTTTCCAAACCATATAGAGCATTAACTTTTGTAACCTCCCTTGTTGTGTATTTCTCCTTTCCATCCATATGATAGAATGGCGCCTCAATGTATTGAGATTCACACATTTTGAATGGGGCTTTATCACCATAAAATTTCCCAATTTGACCATTGAAACAATATTTGAGTCATTGATGGTATGATGAAGGGATAACTGCATGTTGATGTAGCCAAGGTCTTCCAAGAAAAATGTTGAAGGCTGTGTCATGTCAAACAACCATAAAATCTAAATTAGATACAAGACCTACAAACTGGGTTTTGAGTGTAATCTCACCCATAGGTTCTTGTTCATTTTTATCATATCCTTGCAACATCAAAGTAGAAGGAGATAAATCAGATTCGGTGAGGCCCAAATGACGAAGTGTACGAATGGGGATGAGGTTGACTCCTGAACCATTATCAATAAAATCTTATCGTATGTCTACATAATTGGCCTTGAAATATAAATACAAAGGTCTAATATGTCCATGCACAGCATCGTCTTCATCTTCATCTGTAAAAGATATCACTTCATGACATTCTGCAGGATCATTCTCTATATGGTATACTTCAGCTGCAGCAATTTCAGTTGTGAATTCCTGAGGACTTGAAAAAGCCTCAATGAGTTCCTCCCTAAGATCCTTTGATAGATTCAAGGAATCCAAAATTGATTACTTGGCCGGTACTTGGAAAAAATGTTTCAAGAAATCATATTTTTGATTGAAAGGTCTGTGTTTCCCAACAGGAACATGTGGTTTCGCAGGTACCTTAGAAGTTGATGCTTTGGAAGTAGATGCTTCTTGTATCGGGGTAGGAGTTAGAAATACTCCTGGCTTTGGAATATTAGACTGACTAGGTCTATTTACTTACTGAGAGGAATAAGGTGTAACCTCCAATCAATTATCCAAAATAATTGTTCCAGGACTGAATCTGCCATGCATGGAAGAACTGTCTTGTTTCTATTGAGCCTACTGAAGGGCTCTACCATGTGTTTCTGCTGCATATACAGTTCTAGCAGGGGTAGAATTGGAATAGTGGTTTCTGGGATATCCATGTCTTCCTCTGTATCCTAGACCTTTGGTACTCCCTATAATTCCTCTATTTGATATAGGGAACTTATTCTCATTAAGATCAAAACTGTGACTGGCATAAAGATATGTTAAGTGAATCATGTTAATAGAACCAAAAAGCAACTCTTCATCTGATGAAGACTCTTCCTGATTATCCATTTTAGGCTGTGCCGTTTGGTGGGGTGGTGCCCGTGACTTTGAAGTAGATGACATAAAATCTTCCAGAGTCAAAGACAACTTGGTATTTGACACGATTTCATCTTCTTATGATTTTCCATCTTTCTTTGAATTATGTCGCCCCTTTGAGGATTTTTCTTTTGATGAAGGAGGTTTTTCTGTGGCATTCATAGCAGAAGACACAATTGGTTTCTTCAATTGCATTCAAAAAATAGCATGAGTTCGGTTGATCATTTTTCTGACCATCCAATAATCATATTTATTCACATTTTTTCTTTTTTACTTCTTTCCACTTGCCTTCTTCCTCTGGATTTGTAGCAGTAACACATGCTACCTGAGCTGAAGAACCTTTCAGTTTGACTTGTCCCGAGTCCACCATATTTTGTAGGAGGTCTTTGAAGACAAAACACTTCTGAATGGGATGCCCCAACATCTGATGAAATGGGCAATAGTTGGGACGGTCTTCTTCTCCTTCCTTGTTTGGCCCTTTGGGCCTTTGCAACTAAACCAAATTATTTTCCAGAGCCGAAATTAAGTAACCGAGAACTTGTTCATTTTGGAAAGAATAAACTTTTTTCTTCAACTCATCAAATTGTTTTTTCCTTTTATATCTTTGATCATATTGACTAAATGACCTCTTTTTTTGAAGCTCAGTAGGTGGAGCCCTTCGATAAGATGAAGGTTTTGAAGTAGAAGTAGGTACAAGTGCTTGTTTAAGCATAACTGTAGCAGTCTCTGCTCTACCCATCCTCCTTCATGGAACTGATGAAATTACACGAGTTTTATCCTTAGTCTTCATAAGAGATTCTTAAATCTGTTGAGCGATTAAAATATGGTCTCAAAACCCTCATGTGTATTTCACAGGGATCAACGACGTGTGTAATTCATCACGCAAATTTGCCACATAGATTGGAAACAACTCTTCTTGAGGGATTGCTAAGCTTAGGGAATATGTTAACCACTTCCAGTGAGAAATGAAATCTGAAAATCTTTCATTTTCCCTTTACTTACAATTTTTAAGATAAAAAACTATTGTCTTTGGAAAAGTTGAGCCGAATTGAAGAAGAAATCATTGACGGAGATCTTCCCACCTGGTAATTTACCGGGATTGAAAGCTTGTATACTAGACAAAAGCAGGACCTTGTAATTACTGTACAAAACACCTGATCTTAACTGCTTCTTTTTATTGAGGAGTTCCCATCATAGGATCACAATGAGAAACAAAATGAATTAAGTGTCGTTCTGGATCTCCCGAACCATTAAATATTGGGAATGTGGTACTTGGAAAATTTGATGGAGGAGGAATTTCATCAACCCATTCAAGGAAAGATCTATTTTATGGTTTAATTTATGCATGATTTCCCTCTATAGCATCCAACCGAGATGTTAATGACTCAATGGTAGTTATTAACTTTTGAGAAACATCCGGTTGAGCTTGGACCTAAGCAGGTGCAATAACTGGAGCTTGGACAGGTGTGGTGGCTGGTACTGCAACTGATGGTAGCACCACTGATTGTTGTTTCACATGACCCATAGGATTAGACCTATGAGGGTGTAATGGTAAAGGGGGATATTCTTGATCCATATCAGCAGCTGCAACCAATTCCCTTGGCTGACTGACTCCAACACGCTTAGGAGAAAAACTACCTTGAATTAGTTCTGCATTCAACCTCCTTAACTCCTTCATTTATTCCCCCTGTTTTGAAAAACTTTGATCTAGTGAGAGAGATTGGACTTCTCTAGAGGAAGGATGGGATGTAACCTGATTCTTTCCTTTCCCCTAATTGGACACCTTTCGAAGAGGGGGAAGTTGGTTATTTGAAGGAATACCTAGATTCTGGGTAAGCCTTTGATTTTGTGTAGGCACACCTTCTTCATTGGCTTCCTTCTGCATAGCCTCTTGAGCTGGAACTTCTTCATCTGATCCCTCTGAGTGAGTATCATCTGGGGGATCAGTAACAATGGCATTGATGATATTAATTGATGCATAACACATTAAATCCCTTCTATCAGCATTTCTGTGATACTGTATTTTTCCATGTCCTTGATGAGACATTGTCTTCTGTTGATTTGATCCCTCAGGAACTTCTTGACGAACTGTAATTTGGTGGGAATCTCTTGATAATCCGTCTCTTAATTCCTATTGTGGCTTCTTACCCAATCTAGAGAAGAATGAATTTCTTTGAGGAAGAGATTGAGGATTTGAAAAAGTCCACAGTCCTGTGGACTGGGGCTGTTCCTACTATTCCTGCTCAACTCCTCGAATCCTATTTGTTGATTCTGAGGGTTGTTCTGAAAGAGTCCCCATTCTGGAAAGATGGGGTGGTTCTTAAGCTTTTACATCTGAGACTTTCTTAAAAGATCTCCTGATCTTGAGGAATTTAGTCCGGAAATTGGATGGATGCATCAACCTACATCCACTCAAATCACCTGGCTCAAATGATCATTGGATGATTTCTAAAACTTCTGTCACCTGATGATGTGCATGCTCTAAATTAGAGGCCTATTCAATATTCTCATTTGCTTGATGCAAGAGTAATTGAACAACTTGTTCTTTGTATGCCTAACTTTGGGAAGAACTAGTTGAGGCCTGTTCTTGGGAAAGCCTTTGATTATGCACAAAACCAGCTAGATGTGGCCAATTTTGGGAAATAACATTGCATGAAACTACCTTTGGTGGGCTTTGTTGAATGGAGAGTACAGTGAAATGTAGTTCTCCACGAACACCCCATCCCATGATATGAATACCAGATGGGACATTGGCAATTAACTGGCGCAATCTTTTTTGTGTGCCAAGGCATGAATGCTGAAGGGTTCTCTACTGCTTTTCAACCTTTAGATATCGAGAGACTGAGAGAGATACCAAGTCAATTTGGAATTGAAACCCTTCTATTATCTTAACATGATTTTCATATTCATCATAAGATAATATTTTCTTTTTAAATTGACAAAGATTTTTCCACATGTTGAGACGAATATCATGAATACAATATTCTCTCAACATTTCTGGAATATCATACTGAGATTCAGCCAAAGGCCAAAACATGACTGATACTTCACCTTTTGCCAGTTGTTTTCTCATATTCATCACTTACTCTTTATCATTTGATGAAGATTATTCTACATGATTAGACCAAAGCTAGTGCTTCTTTGTTGTTTCATCAGATTCAACAAGATTGGTAGAGAATTCATTTATCAAACTAAAAGATGAATGACCTAGGGGTGGTTAAGAGAATGAACTACACCCCATGTTATCTTCTGATTGAGAAAGTATTTCACCTGCTAGCGGTAAAGCATCAGACATGACTGGATTCACATTTGCAAGTGCCTCAAGATAAGAGGGATTTCTCATTACTGCATTGTCATTTGAAGAATTCTTCAGGCAATGTGAATTACTATTGTAGAGAAGACTTTCGCAGCTAAATTCATCATCATGGGGAGGACCACCATGGTAGGTTACAGTAAAAGATGAAACCTATTTCTCCTTAGTCTTCTGGACACGTAGAGGGTTATCGCGACTCTCATCTGATGACCAAACTGTCATGAAGCAAGAATTCATGAGGAAGTTTCTGATGAAGACCTTTGGAATTATTGTTCCCACTATTGGGAAATGAGAGAGTAGAATATTGAGTTTCTACAGATAATTTTCTGAGCACATCAAGAACTCCAGTATCGAGCAAGGCCTTATTACAGATTGGCTCTTGATTTCTTGATTGTGCTGGACGAGTATTTTTCTTAGACACCTTCTTACTCACTTTGGTAACCACTTGTTGAAAAAAGTGGTTATTATGGGAAGGTGTATGTTCCTGCTCAGGAGAAATGATCAGGTTAGGCTGATTATCTCAATTCAAATCGGGCATATATGCCTGACTTGATTGTCCGTATGACATGGGGGAGTATGCCCCACAACCCTCTTGGACCGGAACAGAGGTGTGTATCTGTTCTGGAGTGACATGTTGATGAATCACTCCAATGGTAGGGATATATTTATGTTTCTTTCCCTGTGATGCTGTTGAAGTTGTTATAATATTATGACAGGCATCCAGAATATGAGCATGGATTTGCTTCTGCTCTTTCACCATTGTCAGAATGTGCTTGGTGACTTCAGCTGCTGGAATGGGAATATACGTCCATTCCATGCTTGGATTAGGTGTGTGTTCCTTCTCTTGTCCTTCTTTTCCTTTCAGTGAATTCTGACAGTACTCATGCATAGGGGCAGAGAGTTGAGTCTGCTCCATATTTGTCGTCGGAGCTTCCCGAATGACTTCTCCAGGTGCTACCAAATGAGACTGTTGGAAGAATTGATGAACATTGGTAGGTTTATGTGCCTGCTAGATGTTCTTCATAAAGCATGGTTGAAGAATTTCCTTCAATACTGTCAGAAGAGACTACTGACAGAATTGTTGATTGTAAACAAGTGTATGTCTCTGCTTATCAATTGCCACTGTATTAGATTGGCAGGCTTCTTTGGTTGTAGTCATATGAGTCTGCTGACTAGCTGATGAGTTATAAACAGGTTTATATGCCTGCTTATAATACTCTGCCAGAATTTCCTAACGGGATTGATGGGTTACTTCCAAACGAGTCTGCTGGACAGTGGGATTAGAACGGACGGGTGTATGTGCCCGCTCGTTGGTTGCCATCAAGTTGGCTTGATGGACTTCTACAGAGGGGGAAAAAGTAAGAACCTACTCCCTATTGACCATATTTCTCCTTTGGCAGTTCTTCTTGCATGCTCAGGTCTAAGGAACCTGATCTGAACCCCTAAAGGTGATGCCATCATCATGTTGAGGGCGCACTGCCGCACGAGCCTAACGACGATTGTTGATGGGATCCCTCGATAAAGACTCCTGTCTCCTTGAATTAAGGACTTGTTTGACCTCTTCATTCAACTCCCTTTAATATGGGAGAGACTGGTTGTTGTGTTTTGGGGATAACGACCCAAAATGGTTGGAGACGGTGGTTAGCATTGCCTGCTTCTTGATAACTGGTTGTCGCTGTCCGGAAAACCAGGGTAAATTATTGACTTGGAGGGATTTTCGAGCAGCCTCCAGAGTGGGAATGGTACCGTGTTGATGGTACTCCTTAATCAGTGCATTTGAGACCTAGTGTTGAAGACGCTGAGTATGTGATGTCATCCTCAGAGCGGACGAGGATCCAACAGGAGCAGCAGCCGGGGCATTCACAGGTGTGAATTTTAGAGAAGCCATTTCTGTAACGCAGATAGATCTTGGAAAAGAGTGCCTGTTTGATATAACAAAAATAATCAAGATAAGTTCATCCACTACATATTTTGGATGAGCACATATGTTATTGATTGATTTGTTGGACCTCACATTGAATTAAATAGGGGACTAACAAATATGTAAAACATCATTTTAACTTGGTTAAAGATTCACGTCGGGTTCACCATTTTTGTTTCGTCTAAAAATGGGCATGACCTTGTTTGTTTAAGGTTCAAACATTACAATCAGTTTCTAATGGGTTTATTCGTAGAACCAGAAACATCCAATGATTCTATATCCATTTGGACCTACTTTCCAAAGGCAGGTGCTCATTAGTTGTGGACCGATGAGGCTTAAGAATTTTCATTGGTCGAGAGGATGGGAGGTTGGACTCATCACACCTTTTTGGGGGGAATTATTGTCTACTCCAGGACTCTCTTTATAGATTTGAGTTATGTTCATGAATCCTTATTAAATTACCAAGTATGAAAATGAGCTTTCCTTTAGATCTGACAATCAATGATTAATATGTATGAGATTTAGAGAATATTTTTATATGTATTTTAGGTTCTTCATCGATAGAGAATCATCTGTATTTGTTAGATATTCTTAGTCAATGGTATCCTTCCAGACATTATATAGAAATCTCTTGGTCATTATGATGACCATACTGGTTTTAAAGCCACTCAGCGGGGCACTTGAAGTTTAATTTCATTCAGAAGGATAAGGATTTATTTTAGATTTGGGATCGTACCTGAAGATGGGATACCTACGTATCCTTATTTAGAAAAGGAATCAGAACCCACATAGTTCGAGTGGAGAAGTATGAAGTTTTATGCATGATTAATGGCCCAAAGAGATGTCATAATTACTTTTACACTCTAAGCTCATGTGAGTCATGCTCGGTGTGAGAAATAAGAGGTATCGGTAAAACTTGATGATTGTGCCACTAAAGATGCAATAATAAGAAACGATGTGGGGATTACATATGCATGATTGCCCAAAATAGATGAAGATCGGAGCTTACTTCAGGGAAGAAGCCTGAGAACAAGGTCCATAAAGGTATATGTGCTTTATGGTGATTTGAATACTTAATTTAGGACTTACTCCTAAGAAGAAGGACCAAATTAGAGGGAACATATGATTGGGTTTTTATTCCTGAGAAGGAATCCTAAATCAAAAAGGAATTAAGACTGGGGCTTACTCCTTAGAAGGAGTCCCAGGTTAAGGAGACTTGGAACTTGGGGCTTATTCTGGAGATGGAAGCCTAAGTTAAAGGAGATTATGAGTGGGGCTTACTCCTAAGGAGGATGCCCGGGTTTAAGAAAAATTATGATTGGGGCTTACCCTTAAGGAGGATGCCCAAATTAAAGATCTTGTACTGGGGCTTACTCCTAAAAAGGAGGCCTAGGTTAGGGAACTTGGGGATTACTCCTAAGGATGATTCCCAAATTAAAGATCTTATCATCTTAAAGGATGAGGTTGAATGAATGAAATCTCTAAACTTAGTGACATAAAGATATGTAAATCACTAGGTTTTGAGAGATGTTCCACATAATTTCTTTCAGATAAGGAAGCCAACAAAAGAACAATGCCAAAAAAATGGCTTTGAAGAAGGTTTTAAAGGATAAATCTTGAAGAGGAGAGGTGGATTTGAAGAAAAGAGTTGAATAGATAGGAGGGGCACCCAAAAAGAGGTAGGCGCACAAGTCCTGTTTGGGCACGCAAGTACTGGTCGTGAAAATATACTTGCGCGACACATGTATACTTGTGCGACGCCCAACCCATAGGGTAATACTTGGGCGAAACCTGGATCAATCCATTAGTATTATCTCTAAAGGCTTCCAAAATGGTGGCACACAAGTTCTGTTGAAGAGATAAGGTGGCACGCAAGTGTGACCATTTCCCCTTAAGGGATGGACACTTAGGCATGCAAGTATTGATGAATTCTAACACTTAGGCCTTATTCCTCCTCCTTATATCTTCCATTCTAGGTAAAAAATTACCTTAGAAGTGATCAGAAGAGTTCAAGAAGAGACTAGGGTGCCGAGAGCTTAAATCTGACTTTTGGAATTTTTAGTCCCTGAAATGGGGGGTCCATAGGGGGTATTTATAGGCCATTGAAGACCTTGGGCGAAAATAAAATAGGGCATGCAAGTCACTTTCATGACCAATATGTGGCGCGCAGGTATACTTGCGCGAACAACTTGAAACTTGCGCAGCCCATGCTTAAAGAAATCCTTGTTCATGCCTTTGCTAATTTTTGATGTTTCTTCAAAGGATGAATCACTTTGAGCTTAAGGTATTCCCCTTTTTCAGTCATTGGAATCTGTGACGGAAAGGAGCATCAATAGAGTTCTATGGTAAATTTATCAAGTGTAAATTTTGGATATAGAAAGTATTTTTTCTTGGCCATATTCTCTCCAAGGATGTATTCTCAGTTGATCTTGCAAAGACAAAGGTATTTAAATATTTCCATACACCAATGAACATAACCAAGGTACATATTTTCATTGGAATGGAAGATTACTATCATTTATTTGTTCAAAATTTTTCCTGATTAGATAACCCATTAACAAAGATTACACATAAATGGGTTAAGTTCACATAGAAAAAGGAATGTGAAGAATGTTTCGAAGAATTTAAGATTATATTGGTGAATGATCTGATTTTTACTTTACCATCAATAAATGATGGATTTGTGATATAGAATGATGCATTAAATAAGGAATTGGTCATGTAATTATGTAGAAGGATAAAGTTATTGCCCATGCATCAACACAATTAAAGAATCTTGAACATAACTACCCAAATAATGATATCGAGTTTCTATTCATAATATTTTATTTGAAAATATAGAGACATTATATCTACAGTGAAAAATGTAAGATATACATAGACCACAAGAGCCTAAAATTCATCTGTTCACAAAAAGATATCAATATGGTGAAAAGGTGGTGGATCAAGATACTCAAGGATTATGTTTTCTCAATAAACTACCACCTAGGGAATATAAATAAGGTAGCATATGCATCAAGTAGAAATGATCATGGAGTCTTGACCCAAATGAGGATTGACAAAGATCCTATGTTCATTAATTTAGTTAAGTTGGATGTGGGAATTATTAAAGAAGGGGAAACATAATACCTTTTTTAAAATGATTTCTAAAACATCTTTATTAGAAAATATAAAAAGTTCTTAGCATAATGATTATAATTTTAAAATGAAAATTAAAGATAAAAATGATAGAAAATTGGAAGACTTCATATATAAAGATGATGTTCTGAAATTTGGAAAGAGGCTATGTGTTCCATCTATAACACAACTGAAAAGGGAATTTTCAGAAGATACTCGTAGCTCATATTTCTCTATACATCTCAGTAGTACCTATGTATATATATTTGATTGAAATTTTTTTGTTGGATAATATGAAGAGGGAAATTTTTTATTATGTGTAAAGATATTTATTTTTTCAACCATTGAAGGTTGAGGGATATAATCCTAGAGGAGTCATGAATCATATACCTCTTTTTATATGGAAATGGGATAACATTACTATGTAATTTTTCACTAGACTACCAAAAAATCCTATAAATAATAATGAAATATATGTTATTGTCGATCACCTTAAAAAACATACACATTTCCTAACTATAAGAGAAAATTTACCTCTTAGGTTCCTTTCATGATTCTATATTAATGAAGTTATAATAATTTATGGAGCACCTATTTTAATTGTGTCATATCATGATATATGATTTATACCATGTTGGCCAGATTAGATTACTCAAGAGGGGGGGGGGGTGAATTGAGTATCTATAAAAAATTTCTATTAAAAAGTCTACTTTAAAAAAGATTCCTCAATAAAAAGAATACTACCCAGTTAATCAAGGCAATACTATTATAACAATTTGACTATTCGAGTAACTTCTCAGAAGATTGATTAATTCTCAGTAATATCAATGTGAGTTATTGACACAACTTTTCAAGTTGTTATAATGAGGGAAAACCATTATAACTTCTATCCAAGACTAACTATCAAAGTGAAATCTAGTCTTTTTTAAAATATATAGTAAATCAGAGAAAAATAAAATTAAAAGACACAGAGGATAAAACTAGTGGTTCAGTCTCAAGACGAGACCTAATCCACTCCACTTAGTGATCACCTTCCACTAGGAAGTTTATATTAATAAACTTTATCCACACTATGGATCAGGGTAAACAACAGTACATAGAACTATCCAGGTCACATGACATCTTCCACTGTTCTTCATGGGTATACACTACCAATTCACACAAGGACCTCTTCCACACTTATCCATGGGAGTAAACAGATGTAATAAGTGATGAGAGTAATGATATCTCTTATCCTTCAGTTTAATATAGGAGACAATGTGTGTTTTTAATACACACACATACACACACACACTGCTCGAAAGCTAAAAACAATACACAATAGAGCAAAGATGATGATAAAGGGTCAAAATTGCTCTGAGTGTTATTTTATAAATCTCTAGGATTATAGTATGATAAAGATGAAGGTATTAAGTATTCTTGTGAAAAAATAGAGTATCATAAGTCTAGTGCTCGGGTTTTTAGTTAGTTCTAGCTCGTGTTCTTCCTGGAGTTGGTACTGCAAAGATGATTTTGATTCTGATCTATGGTATTCTAGCCTTTTTGAATCGAGAGTGATTCATATGTTCTTCATTTGTATATTATTTCATGTATCATTTTTTTTCAAAAACTCTCTCTTATAATTCTATGTCTGTGTGTTTTTGCAGCTCGACTTATCTTTCTTTTTAATTGTGGGTGCACACATTGTAACCGAGAGGATGCATGTATTCTGCACCTCGTACCTCGTACTGTCAGGTGACATGTCTATAAGGAAACATTAATTATGTAAATGATTTTAAATGAATCAAATATTACTATTTGAAATTAAATTGAAAATTAAAAAATAGATTAAATAACGGTGTCACAATTTGTCTTGAAATGGTATCACTTGGAAACAGTGTGACCACGAAACAATGTCTTCTTATTTTCCTTTGAGCTGTGAGACAATTTTGATGCTACGGTTTCATTGAGATCAAGAACCAATAGCACAAATATGGTGTTAGGATCACAATGTCTAGTCCTATTCCAAAATTTGAATGGTGTCTTGGTGATGGTAGAAAGGAACCGGTGTCATAGACTTCATGATATCTAAAACTGATTACGGTGTCTGGGTCATGGTGTCTGGGTCATGGTGTCTGGGTCACAGTGTTTGGGTAATGGTGTCTAGGTCCTTTTCCAGAAAACCAAAACCGATGGGAGACTCATGGTTTATCAGACTTAGACAAATATATGTAAATATTCTTAAGAAATAATATTCACATAATGAATTAGAATTAATCATTCATAGAAGAAATAATTATAGAATAAAATAAATTTAGTTTACAATAATCAAACATGATTTATAGGAATCAGGATCTTATGAAAGTTTATTTAAAGCATAGGGAAACCAACCATCTCTACACATGATTTAAGATAGATTAAATAGGATTAACGTGATTTGTGATCATTAAAACATGATTAAAACATGAGGAGTCCAACAATATCCCCCCTTTTTTATGATCATAATTCATAGGAGTTGGATTTCTATTCTTAGTTTACTTTATCCCCATTTTGGGATTATCAAAAATATTATAGGAAAAATAAAGAAAAGAAGGAAATAAAATAATATAATAGACAACAATAGTGCACATTGCATTAGATAGAAAGATATTTTTCATTACAAGAAGTAGGAAAAAGTACAAAACATCCCTATCAAGATACACTTTTCACTTTTCTTTAGCACTAGCTATCTTTTCTTTACCCTTGGAAGCAACATTAGAAAGAGCCATATGAGCAGAAGTAGAGGTGGAAGATGGGAGTGAGCCAACTGTCAGAGAAGAAAGAGGTAGTCCTTCAAAAATAGAAGGTTCCGAAGTGGGTTTGGTGGAAGACCGAGGAAAGTTTTGGTCAAGGATAATAGGTCTGATCTAGCTCATAGCCTGAGATATAGACATAGAGGTAGACTCAAAAGTTGTGGATGAGGAAGGAGGTAAACCAGGCCGCAAAGGTGCAGCTGTAGGATCCACAATAGTAGTGCTCTGCACATGAAGATAAGGCTTCAACAACTGAATGAAATCAGTAATGATCTCACCACCATACTATATTTCTTTTTAGAAATCATCTTTTTTCTCCATGAACTTGTCTAATAGAAGAGTTAAATCTTTTAGCTTTTGGACTTGAGTCTTGAAGGCTTGAGTGACAGGTGAAATTTTCACATTCTCTATAAGATATTTGAAATGATTGGTCATATCATGCTTAGAGAAAATCCTATTAAAGTAGAAATCCACTTTCTTAGTAATTTCTTCCTGAGCATCATTTTCAATCTTTGAATGAATCCTTACTAAGTCAAGGAATCTGTCACTATTCTTGACAACCATAGAAAAATCTCATTTTCAAAGACATTGAATACTGAATGAAGTTCTTCCTTAACAATAGTTCTAAGTAGATCACTATCAAAGGGATGAGATGACTGTCCAAATAGAGTAAAGGCTGTAACAACTGGAGTGTGGGACTTGAGCTGATTGAAAACTTTCTATAGACATCCCTTGTACCTATTAGTTAGTTTGTTGAGACTAACAACAAGATCATGTATCTCATTAAATATCTAGATGTTTCTCTCAACTACTTTTACAAATATTGAAGTCAAGTTCAGTTGAATTAGAGAGGAAACTTTCTGTGGAATCTGACCACTAACATCCTCAACAGAATGAGAAATATGATCTTTTCCTAATTGTAACAATTTTTTCATATCTTCAACCATAACTCAAAGATAATTTACCTCATTACTCAACTACTTGTTTTCAATTATAACCTCTTGTATTTCATTTATCATTTTTGGTTGAATCTGCCATTTGATTTTCTCTAAAAGCAAGGAAGCATCTCTTTCCCTAAGATTTGTCATAGGAGAAGGTTATGTGTTCATGATATTTTCAAATCCAGCTAATAAAGTAGATCCAAAGGCTTTTAAATCACTGTGGCTCATAGAAGTAGAATGTTATTTAGAAGGTTAAAGAATAGGAGTTGAGACAGGCATAGGTTCCTTTGTAGAGATTACTTCTAGAACAGAAACTGTTTTCAATTGAAACATAGTAGACAAGTCTATGCCTTTAACTAAGGCCTCCTGGGCATTATCCACATCAAAGTATCTAGGGAAATTATACCAGGTATCCACAATGATTTGATAATAAGGATTAGGAACTTCAAGACTTTATAGACTAGGGTGTTTCTCCCCCTCAACAGGTGTATCTCTCACAGGATTAAGAGATTTAGTCCCTTGATCTATTTCTAAAATTTCATCTCCAATAGCCTCACCCATTTCTTTTCTAACAAATTTGAAGGCTTGTTCCATTCTTTATTTAGTAGATAGGATAGGTTTATGATTATCTTGTTCCTCTAAATGTTCCTCAACAACAACCTCTTCCTCAATAAGAAGTTCTTCTTCTAGATGCTCCTTAGGTACAACATTTTCTTTTACACTAACAATAGATTATTTTCTAGAAGTAGGTTCTTCTTTTAAATTATCATTATCTTCAGTAACATGTTCTTCCTTCTCAAATATATCTTGTGGAATAGGTAGACCATTGTCTTCTTTATCCAAGATAGTTCCTTCCATATGTGCAACAACTGCCTCTTATTCTTCATCAGAATAATCAAAAACTTCATATGGTTCCAAAATATGATCATAAATGTTCTTAGGTCTTGAAGGATACTCAACCGGATTAAAATTTTCATATATCCTTGAATTATCCTCCACCCAAGACTTTTTCCAAGGATTGTAACTTATTTTCTTCCTTTGGACTGCAACCTTTGAGATACAGAACTCATGGTCTTTAATGACTTCTTCATTTGGTCCAACCATTCCTTTAGCATACATCATTGTAGAGATAAAACTTGAATAAAACAAAGAGGTAGACTTTGAAGTTGTCTTAATCAATTTACACATGTGAAGTATAACATACTTACACCGATTGATCCTGTGTCCATTTTTCATAAGATGTATCAAGAATACATCTTTATACTTGAGGGTAGAAAAATCTCATTTCCTTGTACTAATCAAATTATGGATAAACTTAAACAGTAACCTCAATTCACCATCCAACTATGTAGAAATTTATCTTCTATTCTTCTTATCGTCAGTCAAGCTTCCCAATGCCTCTTTTAATATAAAAATATCACTTTGAGGAGGAGGAAATATCTGGTAGTCCTAAAAAATTCCTTCATGAGGCATCCCTAGGCATAAAACCCATAAAATCGAGGAAAAAGTGCATTTTTAAACTTTAATCCAGCTTCTTACAACAAAACCATCTTCTGTATTGAATGAAAACTAAACAAAATGATAAAACTGAGCAACAAGTTTTAGATAAATCAGCCTTGCCTCTTTTGTGAATCAGTTCAGCCATCCCTTATTTTTAGTACTTTAAAAAATAAGGAATTACTTATCAGCAACCACTTAGTACATATTTCATTTTTTGGTACTACTATTCTATCAACAAGATTTGAGTTTAGCGGTCCTTCAGGAGCTACCTTCGATGCTCTTTTTACTTTCTTCTTAGATCTATTCTTCTTTGGAGTTGATGAAGATGGGAGCTTCATCCTGGGAATTCAATGAGGGTTCAAGAGAGAGATAAAGATATGAAGGGATGAATGAGAACTTAAATTTTGAGAGAAGGGTTTTTATTTTGAGAAAATAGATCTCAAGTGAAGAAAAGAGTGAAAGATATTTCGTTTTTATCATTTAGGTATTTCAAGCGTTGTAAATTCAAAAGCGCGAGATAAAAATAATAAAATAATCAACAAAGTGATATAGGTAATAAAATGAAAATAAAACAAAAAAGTGTCATTATGGTGATACCAGAAAAGATCTTCACGGTGAGATTGGAACAAATTGTCATGATTTCACCTTTATAGTGTGTTTCCAAATGGTACAACCACAACATTTTAAATAGTAAGTGCAAGACAGTAACTGAGATATAGTAACTATGAGACTTTAAACATGAAACAGTATCTTCAAGATAGTAATATGTAGAACTATGAGACTAGGATATTAATTCTAATATAGTGACTTGTGAAACTGTAAATCATGAAACCATAAAGCATGAAACTGTAAACTGTGAAATAGTAAGCTATGAAAGAGTACGTTTTTGAAAGCAGTACATTTTCTACTTGAGATTTATCATTCCTAATTCATGTATGGTGTAATCTATCCTTTTAGAATTTAATGGTTTGGTGAATATATCACCAAGATTATATTCAGTTCTAATTAATTCCAAAGTGATACCACCTTTTTGATAATGGTCTCTCAAAAAGTGATGTCTTACATCAAATTTTCCTAGAATGTGAAACAAGACTTTTTGAAATTTTAATAGCACTTGAATTTTCTCAATTTATGGGTACATTCCTGAATTGATATCCACAATCTAGTAATGTGTGTTTCATCCACAAAATTTTTGCACAACAACTAATAGAAACTATTTATTCAACTTTGACAGTAGAAAATTCAATAGAGTTTTGTTTCTTACTAGACCATGATACTAGAGACTTTCCTAAAAGGTGACATGTTCTAGAGGTGATTTTTCTATCTAACTTACAACCACCGAAATCAGCATCATAATATATAACTAACTCAAATGATTTTCCTCTAGGGTAGAACATTCCAAGATTGGGTGTATGTTTGAGGTATTTAAAAATCATTTTAACAACATTTAAATGAGGTTCTTTAGGATTTTCTTGAAAATGAACACACATACCTACACTAAACATAATATCAGGTCGGCTAGCAGTTAAGTGGAGTAAGCTTCCAATCATTACTATGTAAGTGGTTTGATCAATAAATTTTCCATCTTCATCAAGATTCAACCTAAAAGTATTACTCATTAGAGTATCCCTACTTTTAGTGCTATCTAAGCCAAAACATTTCAGAATATCTTTAGTATATTTTTTTTGACTTAAAATAATACCATCTTTATTTTGAAATATTTTAAATCCAATAAAGAATTTTTAATTTACCCATTAAACTCATTTTAAATTCATTTTACATCATTTTAGAAAACTCGATACATTAATATTTTTTTGAAGATCCAAAAATAATATCATCTACATAAATTTGAACTACTAAAACATCATTGGAAATTCATTTTATAAAAAGGGTAGGATCATCTATACATTTTGTAAAACCTTTGGAAATAAGAAAAGTACTTAATCTATCATACCAAGCTCTTGGATATTGTTTTAAACCATAAAAAGTTTTTGATAATTTGAAAACATGATTTAGAAAGTGAGGATTTGTGAAACTAGGGGGTTGTTCAATCAAAAATATCCTCAACTATATACTCATTTAGGAATGAAATTTTGACATCCATTTGATATAGTTTGAAATTCACATGTGCATCATAAGCAAGTAGGATTTTTAAGGCTTCAAGTCTAGAAATAGGTGAAAAGGTCTCCTCATAGTCAATTCCTTCTTCTTGACTATAGCCTTGTGCAACCACTATAGCCTTGTTTCTAGATATATTATCATCTTAACCTACCTTATTTCTAAACATCCACTTAGTGGCTATGGTAAATATGTCTTTGGGTTTGTCAAAAATTTTCCAGACTTTTTTCCTTTCAAACTGATTAAGTTCTTCTTGCACAACCATCACCCAAAATTCATCATTGATAGCATCATTAATGTTTTTAGGTTCAAGTTGTGATAAAAATACTTGTTGTTCAACCTGATTTCTAAGAGAATATCTTGTTTGAGTTCCTTTATCTAATTATCCTATAACAACATCTAAAGGATGGTTATTAAGGGTTATAATAGCTCTAGAAAAAGAGGGGCTAGTTATTTCAGGTTTTTCAATAGGTTTGGGTTCATTATGACTTGAATCTAGAGAATTTCAAAAACTAGAAGTTTTTACAGATTCCTTTATAGGATAGTTGGAGGGTTTAACATTGATGTCTAGATTTGACATATCATCCTCAAGATTCTCTAGTGAGGTCTTAGGATCATGTGAATCTATCTCATCAAACTTGACATAGAAATATTCTTCCACACATTTAGTTATTTTGTTAAACACTCTATAGTCTTTACTAGAGATTGAGTATCCTAGAAATATTCCTTACTCACTCTTGGATGAAAACTTGTCAAGATTGTCCTAAGTATTAAGGATATAACCTTTTCAACCAAATACTTTGAAGTAGCTTACTTTGGGTTTTCTATTGTTCCATAACTCATATGGAGTTATTTTAAGAATAGGTCTAGTCAATAATCTATTAATAATATAGCATACTATATTTATAGCTTCAAACAAAAAGTAAATAGGTAAGTCACATTCACTAATCATAGTTCTCAAAATTTCTTGCAAAGTCCTATTTATTCTTTCTATAACTCTATTTGGTTGAGGAGTTCTAGGAGCATAAAAATTATGACTATAGCCATTTTGTGTGAAAAAGCATTTGAACTCTTGATTTTCAAACTCATGGACATGATCACTTCTTAATGATTTAATTCTAAGTCCACTAAGGTTTTCTATAGTTTTAGCATATTTGGTGAAATGAGAGCATGCTTCAATTTTGTGATAAAAAAATAAGGTCCAAGTATATCTAGAAAATTCATCTACAAGAACATATACATAGTGATTCCCATTTAAACTAGAAACTATAGATAGTCCAAAAAAATCCATGTGAACCAACTTGAGAGGTTAATAAGTTGAAACTTATTTCTTTGGTTTGAAGAAAATTTTGTGTTGCTTTCCCTTTTGACAAGGATTACACACTTTATCATTTGGAAACTATAGTTTGGGTATATCTTTGACTAAACCTTTTTATTTAGATTTATAAGAGAGTGAATATTATAGTGTCCCAATATTCTATGCCAAATACAATATTCTTTGTGAAATACACTTAAACATGAATCATTTTGAGAAACTAAAGAATCTAAGTTAACAGAATACACATTTTTATTTCTTAATACAAAAAATACTAATTCATTTTTAGAATTAAAAACATTAAAATCATCATTTAAAAATTTAATATGAAATCCATCATCACATAGTTGTGAAATACTAAGCAGATTATATTTCAGTCCATCAACAAAAAGTACTTTGGAAATTAAAACTGAGTTAGAGTTACCGATTTGGCCAAGGCAAAAGATTTTTCCTTTATAATTATCACCAAAGGTGACATGTCCACCATCAATATTTATTAAGTTCTTGAAGCTTGAATAGTCTCCTATCATGTGTCTTGAACACCCACTATCCAAGTACCATAATCTTTTATAGGAGCTCTTCAATCAATTTTCCTAGAAAATAGTCCAATAAAAATAGACATCAGTACCCATATTTGTTTGGGTCCCATAATATTAGTAACTAGTGATTTAGGAACCCACATCCGCCTCATAGGTTTCCTATAAGAATTATGTAATGTATTTGAGAAATAAACTTTATTTAGTCCAGAAAAACTCGAAATAGTAGAGAATGTATCATAATTTGAACTAAAAAAATGTTTTCTTGAACTAGGAGTAAATATGTATGTTCTAGATTCAAAAACAAAATTGGTTTTTCCAAAACTTCTTTTACCAAGTTGATATCCAGTACCAGTAGTGTATTTAGGGGAAATCTATTTACCTAGAATTTGTACCAAGGTATCTTTACCATTAATAAAACTTTCAAGGTCCTTTTTCAATTACTCATTAGATAGCTTTAATTCATTATTTTCTTTGAGTAATTGAACATTTTTTTTCTCTTTATATAACAAGTTTAGATTTAATAGTTGAGGTAAGAGCATAATATTTATTTAAAGACTTGTATTTATCTTTTAGTTCATTACATTTCTCTTCAAGCATATTGTAATACTCAAACATTTCTTCTTTAGACATATTTTCAGAATCACTTTCATCTCCAGAATAGTAGGAATTCGTACAGGAGATTCTAGGGTTACCTCAGATGTATTTGTCATGAAATATATATTGTATTTATTAGCATGTTCATCATGTGAATACTCTAAGTCACTTGAACTATACTCAGAAGCACTCCAAGTTACTTTCATTGCCTTTTTATACTTTCAATATTTGTCCTTATATTTCTTTTTATAATTGACCTTGGGATAGCCTGCCTTTACATGTCCCTTGAACTTACATTCATAACATACTATCTCATCAGACTTGTCATTTCTTTTCCAATCTTTCTTCAGGCTTCCCTTTTGATCATATCTTCCTTTGAAGTTAGGCTATCAGAAAAATTTCTTCCTTTTTTAAAATTTATTAAACCTTCTGGATAATTGAGCCATCTACTCATCACTCTTAGGTGAATATTGTTCACTACTGGAACTTTCTACATAGACTTGTAATTTTTCCTTTTATTTGTGTTTAGAGGTAGTGGTCTTGAATGCCACAGATTTTATTTTGGGTTCATCCTCCTCCTCTTTTTTGAATTTCAGCTCCTCTTCATACATCATTAGTTTCCCAATATGTTCTTTTACATGTAATTTTCTGATGTCACATGAATCTCTAATAGAGATAGAGGTTCCTCTCTATCTATTAGGTAGGAATCTTAGAATCCTCATGATTTGTTCTTTGGGAGTAACTTCTCTTCCTAAAGAAATCATTGTGTTGAAAATTTTGTTGAAACCGAGATACATGTCAGAAATAGGATCATTAGGATTAATTTTAAAGTTATCATATTTAATAGTATAAGCATTAAGTCTCATTTATTTCACACTAGAAGTTACTTCATGTGAAAGAGACAAAGTATCCCAAATTTCATGGGTAGTTTTACATGAAGATATTCTATTAAATTTCTCATCTCCTAAAGAGAAATATAAGGAATTCATGGTTTTGAAATTATTGTTATAAGTAGTTTTAGTTGGGTTATCCCAAGTAATTCTACCAGTAGAAGGAATCTTATACTCATCTATACTTGAAGAACAAATTTCAAAACCCATACCTTCTAAATGAATTTTCATTTTAATTTTACATTGGGCATAATTAGTTCCATTAAAGAATGGTGGTTTATTTGTTGTATCACATTCAATTCTATTATCCATAATAAATAAATACTTTTAAAGAGCTATAAATTTATAAGTAACAAAAATTTATAGATCTTTAAATTATAACTAAAATCACAGTTGAACAGATGTAAAAAATAGAGTCTTAATAAGAATCAATTCCTCTGATACCAAATGTTGGTTAGAGTAGATTACTCAGGGGGGGGGGGTGAATTGAGTATCTATAAAAAATTTATGTTAAAAAGTTCACTTTAAAAATATTCCCTAATAAAAATAATACAACCCAGTTAATCAAGGTAATACTGTTATAATAGTTTGACTGTTTGAGTAACTTCTTAGAATATTGATTAATTCTCAGTAATATCAATGTGAGTTATTGATACAACTTTTGAAGCTATTCTAATAAGGATATATAGTTATAAATTCTATCTAAGACTAACCATCAAAGTAAAATCTAGTGTTTTCTAAAATATATAGTAAAGATAAGAAAAAATAAATTAAAATACACAACAGATAAAACGAGTGGTTCAGTATCAAGCTGTGACTTAATCCACTCCACTTGATGATCACCTGACACTAAGTAGTTTATATCCATAAACTTGATCTACACCCTGGATCGAGATAAAAAACAGTACACATGACTGTCTAGGTCACACGACCTCTTCCACTGTTCTTTGTGGGTATAAAATACCAGGTCACACAAGGACCTCTTCGACACTTATCTATGGGAGTAAATAGATGTAAGAAGTGATGAGAGGAATGATATCTAATATCATTCAATTTAATATAGGAGACATTGTGTGTTTTTAATATAGAAACAAACACACTACTCAAAAGATAAAAATAGTACACAATATATCAAAGATGACGAGAAAGGGTTATAAGTGCTCTGAGTGTTATTTGATGCAGCTTTGGGCTTCTAGGATGAAGCAGATGAAGGTATCGAGTCTTCTTGTGAAAAAAAAGTATCGCAAGTCTGGTGCCATGGTTTCCAATTAGATCTAGATTGTGTTCTTCTTGGAGTTGGTAATGAGAATATTATTTTGATTTTGACCTATGGTAGTCCATACTTTTTGAATTAAGAGTGCTTCACGTGTTCTTCAGTTGTATCTTATTGCATGTATCAGTTCGTTTTTTCAAAAACTCGCTCTTCTTATTCTATGTATATATGTTTTTGCAGCCCATCTTATCTTCCTTTTTAATCGCGGGTGCATACATTGGAACCAACATGATGCATGTATTATGCACCTCATACCTCATACTATTAGGTGAAATGTCTATAAAGAAACATTAATTATGCCATTTATTTTAAATAACTCAAATATGACCATTATAAATTAAATTAAAAATTAAAAAACAGATTAAATAATGGTGTCATAGTTTGTCTTGAAATGGTATCACTTGGAAACGGTGTCACCACAAAATGGTGTCTTATTATTTTTCTTTGAGCGGTGAGATAGTCGTGATGCTACAGTTTTATTCAGATCAGGAATTGGTATCACAAATGTAGTGTTAGGATCACAGTGTATGGTCCTTTTCCAAACATTGAACGATGTCTTAGTGATGGTAGCAGGGAACCAGTGTCATTGACTTCATGAGATATGAAACTGATTACGGTGTCTAGTCACGGTGTCTGGGTCACGGTGTCTAGATCACGGTGTCTGGGTCATGGTGTCTGGGTCAAAGTGTCTGGGTCAAAGTGTCTGGGTCACAGTGTCTGGGTCACAGTGTCTGGGTCACGATGTCTAGATCCTTTTATAGAAAACCAAAACCAATGGAAGAATCACAGTTTCTTAGACTTAGCCAAATATCTGTAAACCGTCTTAAGTAGTTATATTCAAAGAATGAATTATACTTAATAATTCATAAAAGAAATCATTGTAGAATAAAAATAAATGTAGTTTAAAATAATGAAACATAATTTATAGGAATCAGGATCTTGTGAAATTTTATTTAAATCATTGGGAAACCAACCATCTTTACACATGATTTGACATGAATTAAAAAAGATTAATAGGATTTGTGATCATTAAAGCATGATTAAAAAATGATGATTCCAACACATAAAAATTATGGAAACATCTTTATAAGGCTTTGGATACTGAGCTTCATTTGAGCACAATCTATCAACCTCAAACCAATGGATAATTTGAAAGGACTATTCTTACTTTATATGATATGTTGAGGTCATTCTCACTTGACTTTCAAGATATGTGACATTAGTATTTACCTTTTTTTAGTTTTCTGATAAAAATATCATCCATTTAAGTATTCAAATGGTTCTTTACAAGGAATTATATGGCAAGATATTTCGTACTTCAACTTGTTGGGATGAAGTTGGTGAAAGAAATATTTTGGGTCTAAAATTTATTAAGGAGACAACAATGAAGCTAAAAACTATTCAAACCCATATTAAATAATATTGAACTAAGAAAATGATCTATGATTACAATGAAAAGAAATATTTTGAATTTAAAGTGGGAGATACTGTTTTCTTGAAAGTATCCCCATGGAAGGGTAAACCACATGGAAGGGTGTTATAAGTTTTAATAAGAAATAAAAAATTAGTCCCAGGTACATCAGACCTTTTTAAAATTTGAAAATAATGCCAGCAAACCTCTCTAAAGTACATGATGTGTTCTATTTTTCATTGTTAAGGAAGTATATGATTATCCAGACTGTGGAAACTAGAGAACAAGTGTTGAGGAATCAGACAACTCGGCTGGTAAAGTTAATTTTGAGAAATTATAATATAGAAGAGGTGACTTGGAAACATGATAAAATAATTATGAATAACTACCCATATCTATTCTTGAGGTGAGATTATAGAAATTTTGAGTTTGAAATTTTTTGAAGGTGGGAATAATGTAACTCCTGAGATTCAATTATAGTAATAATTTTTTTAAAGATTCAATACCACAATACACATAGTTTTATTCAAGAATGTTATTAATACCTAAATTCTCAAGTTTTATAAATTAAATTTCGTAAATTAATTTCATTTTTTAAATCAAAATATCAAAATTAACTTTGGATAAAATATTTGGATTTTTTTTATAATTTTCCAATGATAGTGAAAAATATCGATTATTAAAATACTATCATTTCTTTTCATTAAATTAACTAATTTAAAAGTACCATTATATTTTGGATTTGGTCTTAAAGTGACCTATGATAAATTTAATTCTCGTTATTTTTATATAAGTTAATTTTTATTCATTAAAACACATTTTTCAAAAATAATATTTTTCATTTAGTTTTACACATTTATATTAAAATTAATTTATACCAATTCTAGAAATTGAAACTTAAAAAATAGATACCATATTTGGAATCAAGAGATTAAAATTTATTAAATATTACCATTTTATTTTTAGGCATCATGAATATTTATCATGGTAAAATTTGTTACCTCAACAGGGGTAAAAAAAAATAGGGTTAAAACATTGTGATATGGCTTTAAAAATTCTACAACACTTTATTTTATCCTATTGGATGAGTGAAGTTCGATCAATTATATCTAAGTATCTAAAATATGGACAATTGGTGAAATTTTTCATTGATATTGACCTTTATATTATTTTAATAAAATAATAAATAACAAATGTAACTCTCTTGAATTTAATATCACTAATATTTTGACATAAGGATAAAAAGAAGTTATGTATGGTTTTAGAAATTTATTTGAAATATGGATTGATTTTTTTATCATGATTTTTTTTTAATTTTTATTGTTTGACTAATTTTATTAAATGATTATGAAATACTGACACAATACTTTTACAAACTATAGAAAAATGAAGTAAATGATTTTAAAATCTCTAAAATTAATATCTTTTCAGATAGTTATAGCGTCACAAAATTTTTATAAATAAGTATAAAATATTAGGGTTCTGTGAAATATTTATATCATATTTTTTTTCAAGTCATATTAAATAAATATTTCCAATAATGGAATTAATGATATTAAATAATAAATAATATTTTATTAAATGATGTAAAATTAATAAAAATAATATATTTATACAAGTGAATGATATATGGTTGAAAATATCAACCATGATTCATTTATTAGTATATTTTTCTTTTATGGTAACATTATTGACCCTTAAAGGGTAGAAAAGTTTTATATTGTGATAATTGTCAAAAGGGTTAACAGGTGGTTAAAACTAAGAGATAAGGGTCAAAACATAACCAAAACTTGTATAAATTTTATTATATTTATGGGTTTACCCTAATTAGAATATTATATTTAAATTATATCAATTTGGATAAATTTTTCCATGAAAATTAATTTATATTAATTTAATAATTTATGAAATACCAAGAGAGTCCTTCCCCTCACTTATAATGGGTCACCAATTCTATCTTTTATTTAAACCACATTGAGAAACCTAGCTCAACCAAACCCTACCCATTTATCTTCTCAAAATCCTTAGAAAATTTATAGAGGTTATATTCTTTCCAAAAGACCAACCCTAGTTCCCTTAATAATATATATAAATAAAGTCTACCGAAGAAGAGATAATCATCTTTATAGACTCTTTCAAATTTATTTCTTCTTATACTTCCTCCGAATATTTTGTACCTATTCTAAAATAATAAATCTATTATCATAAATACATTGATATGCTATTATTATTATGGTACTATGAGGCCCCAACCTTAAACATTACATTATCTTGAGTTTTATTCAAGAGTTTACTTTCTTTCACTTTGAGGATCTTTTCAGGATTATAGTTTTAAATAATTAGACCAAAAATCATACATAACAAAACCATTTAACCAAAAGTGGAAACTTATGATCAGTATTCATTTTTTATATAACATAAAAATCTTAAAATAAAGCATTAATTATTTTCATGGAAAATCTCCATGACTTTAAACTTAACTTATTCCTTTCCCTTACCCATCCTTAAACCATGTGAAAATATTTTAAAAACTTGGAATGATCAAAAAATCTTAGTAAGGGATATAAAAATAAAGGAAACTGTTAGTTTAGTAAAACATGAAAATTCATATAACATTTACCTTCATCTTTAAGGTTCTTTGAGAATATGAAATAAAACCATTTCACATTAAATATAAACACACATTTTTCTAAAAGAAAATCATTAAAACCCATATAAATAAATTAAAACCCCCTTATGTGATTTAGAGCATCATATTCATAAAACCCTTTAAATTGGAAGAACCATATGACTGACATCCAATATAATCATTACCTAATGAATTCTAGTGGTATCTAGGAACACCCATCATTAAGCTATTATGGGACTACCCAAAACTATATGGACCATCCTATGTTAAGCTATAATGGGCTTACTCGATGCTATCTAGTTCACCCCATGTTAAGCTATAACGGGCTTACTCGACACTATTTGGGCCACCCCATATTAAGCTATAACAGACTTACCAAACACTATATGGGCCACCACATCATGTAATGATCAATTAACACTTAATTAATAAAACAAAATTAATAAAAAAACCTTTTAAAAACTCTTTTCAACTCACATTAAAACACTTTCATATAAAAATACCATTTTCTTTAAAAAAACCCATTTTTAAAACAAAAAACCCAGAAAAGGAAAAGAGGATTTTTATTCTATTAAAAACATGAAGTCTTATATAGGAATATAAATATAAAAATATATATAAAATTTATTTTATAATTATTTTGTATCCATATAAAAAAATATGTGAAATAATATCAAGAATATTGACATGGAGAAACAAAAAGTGATTTTTTTAAATCAAAGTGTCCCATACCACTTTGAAATAATCGAATCATAAGACCGATGAAAGAATAAAATTTTAAAAATCACTAAATAACATGAGAATAAATAAATTCATGGTATGATATTTCAAATTTTCTGTATATACACCTCATAAAATAAGGAGGGCATTTGTCATCAAAATATGCCTTAATGAAAGGAGATTGAGATGAAGTCTTACCTTGAGCCCAAATTGTCACGTGTGTCTTTATCTTCAAAAATAATAATTATTTACTTGATTAATATTTTTTTCAAATTTATCATTAATTTTATTTCAATTATAACAATTTTTTATACAATTAATTAAATAATTAATAATTATGTGAAATAATATCAAGAATATTTACATGAAGAAGAAAAAAGAGATTTTTTTAAATCAAAGTGTCTCATACCACTTAAAATAATTGAATCATAAGCCCCATAAAATAATAAAATTTTAAAAATAATTAAATAACATGAGAATAAATAAATTCATTGTATGATATTTTAAATTTTCTATATATACATGTCATAAAAGGAGAGTGTATAACATCAAAATATGCCTCATTGAAAAGAGATTGAGACAGAGTCTCTTACCTTAAGACTGAATTATCATGTGTGTATTTATATTCATGAATAATCATTTTTTACTTAATTAATAACATTTTTTATGTTTATCATTAATTTTATTTCACTTATTACAATTTTTTATACAACAACTTAAATAATTAATTTTACGTCGGGTGTTTCGACCCTATTTGGTTTATGTGTCAAAAAACGACTTTGGTAGGTCGACCAAGGTCAAAGGGTTCATTATTAAAATGTATCCAGAATAATAATAATGAAATAATTATATTATTTAAAAATCAATTATACTTTTAAAACTAATAATGAAATATGGTTATGAAAAATTAACCAAAGTTACAGTCATGGAAACAGTAGGCCATACGTACACATGAGTAACGTTCCCATTTTTCAATGATCATTATAGAAAAAAGGTAAGTAAATTTTTTATTTTTTCATTATAATTGTATCATAAATACCATATTATTTAATCATATATACTTATATATATAATTCTTGTGATTTAAAAGGAATCATATCTCTTTGAGGTGGTGGTAGTCCACACGTCCAAGAATGACGTTCTCACTTTTCAGTGTGTGAAAAGGTAATAAAGAAAATGATATATTATATTTATATAAAGGTAATTATGTGATTAATATAATATATATTTCATTTATATAACATATTTTTAGTAAACCCATTCTTAATATATTTTATGTAAAGTGTGAATGTATCACATCGCTTTGAAGATGTGGCAGTCCACACATCCACAAATGATGTTATCGTATTAAAAAAAAATGGAAAGAAGGTATATGTTATATAAAAATTAAATAAAAATTAATAAATCATAAATATCATATATATATATAATATAAAAACATTATTTCCATCATAATTCCCAACCATTATAGGTGGTAAAGTAAAAACAAACGATATCGTTTCGCGAGGTGGTAGTCCGTCGTACACAGGAATGATGATTTAGTTTCCCATTTTATAGAAGTGTGTCTAGTTTTAGGTCAAACACTTAATATAAAAACATATCAGTATATTTAGGATAATGATTTTATTATATAACCACTCAATCAAAATAATTTAATTATTGATGAAATAAATAAAAAAAAGTGCTCGTTGAAGAATCACTACACCAAAATTATCTATTAGCAGTTTCTTTTAAATAACCACCACTAATACTTTGATTTTTAAAAAAAATGAAATTTCTTCCCCAAAAATCCCCAAACCCCACCCCCATCCTAACTCCCACACTCCTCTCCCCCTAACCCCCTAAGCCCTAGCCCTCTCCATCACCCCCATTCTCCCAGATCTATCGCCACCTAACCCCTTCCTCCTACCCCCTGAATCCCATCCATCATCTTTGACCCTCTTCCATGAGATCCCTAAGCCCGATCCTGAGCCACTGAACCCTATTTCCCATGATCTCTCACTTTCAATGATCTCATCACCACCACCTCACCACTGATCCCCCTCGTCACCAACCCTTCCCCCTCACCGCCTCCCCTTCTCCCTCAATCATGGATCCTCAACCCATATCCCTATGAGAAGAAGATGAAAAGAGGAAGAAAGTTTCCTTGATAATGGGTATTGAATCTGTATCCATGATTATATATCTCACATTTAAATTTATTTTAAGTTTTTTATTTCTTAGGTTGAAATTAATAAATTATTGAAGGTCATTTAGATGTACCAAATTGATTTGTCCCCTATATTTGTTTTCACTTTAAATATTTATAGGAATCATGAATTGTGTATGTTTATTACTATCTTAATGATTTATTGAACTTTGTTTGGTTTTTAGGTTGGGATACTTGGAGGAGTGTGTCAAGTTTTGTTTAACAGGTATTGATTTTAAACCACCACTACTGTTTTATTCATATAAGGATTACATGGTAAATTTTCATTTGAATGAATTATGGGATTAATTTTATTTATTTATTTAAAAAAAATTCATTTATATGTATTCTTTAAATTGAAAATTTCACTGATTTAATTATTTCTGGTTCCAAATATTTAAATCCATAATCTTTTTGCACCCATGCTTGTTTACTTTTCCAAATGATTATGTTTAATAGTCCATGATATTGTTATTTTTTTATTCTTATATCTCAGTGTTGGAACTTGAGTCAAAAATTGGAGGTGAATGATGGAACATTTTAAAAGTTGGTTACTATTGTCCTTAGTTGGTTTTAATATATGGAATATGGTTATAATTATGCTTCAATGTTAATATAAGTTCAGTTTAGTATTTTTTAAATAAAGAAAAAATATTGGTGTAATGTTTATTAGCACATCATATTTTATCTCTAGAGTTTATTAGAATTCTATTTTTTGAAAAAATAAAAATTATTTTATAGTTATGAAATAAGACATCCTAATTTAATGAGTATATTTAAAGATGAATTACCTTATTATACATGTCAAAGTCAATTAGGTCATAATGAAAAGTAATATTTTGAAATTTTGAAGTTCTTTATAACACACTATATAGATTATGTCAGTGTTATTCAATAATTGGAGATAAATTTATTTTAAAAAAGAAATGAATCAGTCTATTAGACACACCATATGAGGTTATCATGTATCTATAAGATGTATTTTTTTAGAACAAGTAACTATGCCATGGTTTTAGTAATTTTGAAATAATAAACATATCATATTGATTTCCTAAATTTTTTAAGATTATTATTTTTAAATAAATAGATTCATATATCATGGTATTTTCTAGATTTTATTTTTGAAGTTAAAAATTTCATAGTGTATAACATTATGACATTATTTTTGAAATCATTTTACATTTTACGTATTTAAATAATTCTTTTATATAAAAAGTTAGGGTGATTAATTATAGCTTTATATTGATAATTCACTACACCAAAACTATCTATTAGTGGAAGTTTTATATAGACACTGATAATTGTTTCAGTTTCACTTTTTTCCATTGATTTCACTGCTCACACAACCTAGAAAAATACTAACCTGATTTTGGGTGTTTCATTTGTGGATTATTAGTTTCTATGGTTCGTGAGACCCGATTGAACTAAATACTTTCTATGAAAATTAAAGGCAATCAATTTCCACGATTGATTTCATTTTATTAATTTAAAATTTTGTATTACTTATATGAATATTCTTATAACTACTTGGGTTGTGTTTTTTTCACTTCCATTTATCTATTTTCCTACTTAATAATAGTTATGTATTTTTTTTTTCTGAATGAATTTTTTGAAATATATATTTCAAAGTTAATTTTATTTTATTAAATGATAGGAATGATAAGGAGGAATAATTTCACTGATACTAGTTGACTCTCAGTCAATGTTCCCATGACCACACTGTTGGACTCACCTGTTTTGATAATCCCAAATCATGTTTAAATATTGATCATAATATATTAAGTCAGTAATTAATCCTTTTAATATACATTTATAATTATCTTATCCTCAACAATGTATACTCTTAAGACTCATGACTTTGCTGCATCAATTTACAGTTTATATTTATCTAAATATAAGTTCACTGTTAAAGGCTACTGGTAAGAGACTTCTGTTCAAAGTCACCGTTATATCTCACTGTCACTCTAAGTCACTGATTCTAGAAGATCACCGTTGAAGATTTAAAGTCACTGTTGTAAGATACCGGTACACGGGTACTGTCACAAAGTCACTACTATGACAAAGCTTCTGTTGGAAGTTCACTGTCAGACTCTTTCTCAAGTCTTCTGTTGAGAACCTCACTATTCAAGCCTACAGTTGGACAAGTCTACCATTAGTAAATGGCTACCACTGGACAAATCCTACTATCGAGATAGTCGACTGTTGTTCAAACTCCACTGATGAGGAGCTACTGTTACATAGGGTAACAACTACCATTACAAGCCTACAGACAAAGAGACTACTATTGAAATTCACAGTTTAATTGTCTACTGATGAAGTCCACAGTTGGAAATACCACAGTTGGACAAGTATACCGTGTGACATGCATCTTATACCAGTCTAATGATAATCTATTCTTTTCTTTAACAATTTTATTAATACTATTATAACGGTCATGTCTGGACAAATTAATACACCTGACATTATTTAATTCTATTTGTAGGTATATCATCAAACAATACGATGTACGAGGAAGACCACATGTGGTTGAAACATTTTTCCTGTCGGCCCCTGATGAACCAAAAGAGATAAAGATGAACTAGAAAAGAGTATATATATATATATGAGAGAGAGACATTCAGAGTACAGAGGCCAATACATACAAAAACAAGAAAAGTGGTGTAGATATATAAACAGAACACTATAAGAGAGAACCATACACAATCCGAAGAAGAACCTTCAAGCACTTATTTAGAATAACATAGATCTTCACAAAGATCTATTGAAATAATCTTCGTCAAGCTGTCGTGGTGTGCTGCAAAGAGCTT
The DNA here is from genome assembly GCA_963277665.1 of Viscum album. Taxonomy (NCBI): domain Eukaryota; kingdom Viridiplantae; phylum Streptophyta; class Magnoliopsida; order Santalales; family Viscaceae; genus Viscum; species Viscum album. Next base: position 1,490,762,582 of record OY728129.1, read on the forward strand.
AAAACCCAAGAAGCTGATCATCTCTACATCTAGAAGTCAGAACCTGAAAGTTGCAACACTCTATTTTGGAGGCATCTTGTAGAGAAGGACCAAAACTTCATTTACTTAATTCCAACAAGTACAGAGCTGATCTGCCAACACAACAGAGCATTTTAAACTTATCCCTACTATATTTAGCTCTAATGTGTTTAAATACTTTACATTTTTGAGCAGTGTGTATGTGTTGCACACACTGACTTTTGTGCTTGAACTGAGGGATACTGAAAATCCCCATATCAAACTATCTTTACATTTGTTTCCCACATATAACTGTGGAAGAAGCCTTGTGTGGCTTGTTAGTTTATTATCCCACGTAGAACTGTGGTAGAGGTTGTAAAACCTGGACAGTTTGTGAAAACTATTGTAAAGACCGATACAAGCTGTGTATCACTTTTAATATAATTTCTTGGTGGCAGGTGATCACCAAGTGGAGAGGACTAGGTCTTGTCTTAAGACTGAACCTCTTGTTTAAATTGTTGTGTTCATCTTTCCATTACTCTGTTTTACATTTATCCGCTGTGCTTATACTTGCAAAGACAAAAATCTATTTTTACATTTACTCTGATAGTTAGTTCTAGTTAGTGAGTATATGTGTTTCATTTAGTAAACTTGTTTCAAAAGTGGAATTAGTTCTCATACTGATTCTACTGAGGAGTAATCAAACTTTGAGAAAACTATTGAACAATAAGTCACTTATATCTCTACTACCTTAATTTACTGGGCCGTTTTAATTAGGGGGAGTTTAATCCTAACATTTTTTAACAAAAATTTTAATTAGAACTCAATTCACCCCCCTCTTGAGTATCCACTCCGACCAACATTTGGTATCAGAGGAAACATCTTTATCTACAAAGTTTTCAAACCCTCTATTTTTCAAGCTGTGATTTTAGCTTTATCTTAAAGATCTTAAATTTCTGTTAGTTCAAAATTTTCTCTCTTTAATATATTTTCTAAAATCTAGTTATGGAAAATAGACTAGAAGGGGATTCTACTAACATGACACATTTCTTTAATGGTGTGAATTATGCTCAATGTAAAATTAAAATGAAAATTCATTTGGAAAGTATTGGTTTTGATATTTGGTCTGCTATAGAATCAAAATATGAGATCCCCAAAACTGCTAGATCTACCTGGGATGATTCTACAAAGTCTAAATATAACAATAATTGTAAAGCTATGAAGGCCCTTTACTGCTCTTTAGGAGATGAGGAATTTAACCGAATTTCTTCATGTAAAACAGCTCATGAAATCTGGGACACCTTGGATGTTTCTCATGAAGGAACAACCAACGTGAAGGAAATGAGATTAAATACTTATACTATTAAATATGATAATTTTAAGATGAGACCTGATGAACCCACTTATGACATGTACCTTAGGTTTAATTATATTTTCAACACCATGAGTTCACTGGGAAAAGCTGTTCCAGAGAAGGAGTAGATCATGAGAATATTGAGATGTCTTCTTGACAGATGGATAGGCACTTCTGTGTCTATCTGAGAGTCATGTGACATTATCAAGCTACCAGTTAAGGAGTTTATTGGTAAACTAATGATGTATTAAGAGTAAATTAAGGTGAAAAAAGAAGAAGATGATGAACCCAAAAGAAAATCTGTGGCATTCAAGTCTACCGCTTCAAAGAGAACAGACAAGGAGAAAATACATATGCCTACTGAAAGTTCAACTAGTGAAGATTCAGATTCAGACAGTGATGGAGAAATGGCTCAAATATCCAGGAGATTTAAGAAGTTCTATAGGAAGAAGAAGTTTTTCAGAAAACCAAACTACAAAGGTAAGTGGAAAAAGGATTAGAGGAAATTTGATAAGGAAGATGATATAGTCTGCTATGAATGAAAGAGGAAAGGACACATCAAGGATGACTGGCTGAAGTTAAAATTCAAAAATAAATATGACTATAAGGACAAGAAGTACAGGAAATCCATGAAAGCAACCTGGAGTGCTTCAGAAGACAGCACAAGTGAATCAGAAGATACTGATTCTGAAAAGAATCATGCCAACATGTGCTTCATGACTAATATATCCGAGGTACCTGTTTCCCCTATTCTAAATGATTATTATTCTAGAAATAACAGTGATTCAGATAATGATATGTCTAAGGATGAACTGTTTGAATATTGAAATATACTAGAAGATACCTGCAATGAACTAAAAGATAAATACAAATATTTGAAGAAAAACATGCCTTGACTAGTAACATTAAAACAGATCTAAGTGTAGAAAAATAAAAGAATGCTCAATTGTTGAAAGAGAAAACTCAACTCAAATTATAAAATGAACAATTAAGAAAGGATATTGAGAAGTTCACTGCTGGTAGGGATACCTTGACATAGTTTCTAGGAAAACATATTGCTCTAGAATATACAACTGGTCTAGGATATCAGCTTGGACAAAGACAAATTAGCAAAACCAAATTTGTTCCAAAATATGGACAGTTCACTGGTAATTTTGGATCATCTTTTGAGAAACAATTTTCTAAAGGACCTAACAAAGTATTTATGTCTCAAAATATGTTTGTTGATTTTAGAAAATCTATAAAGAAAATATGGGTTCCCAAAGTTTTATTGGCTAACCTTTCTGGACCCAAGAAGATATGGGTACTAAAATTATCCCATGTTTAATCTGTTTTGCAGGGAAGTTGTTTAAAGAGTTCCTGTAACACTCTGTGGTACTTGGACAGTAGATTTTCAAGACATATGACAAGAGACTATTCTTGATGGTGGGCATGTCACCTTTGGTGACAATGCAAAAGGAAAAATCATCGGCTTAGGCCAGATTAGTAACCCTGATACAATATTAATTTCTAAAGTACTTTTTGTTGATGGATTAAAGTATAATTTACTTTGCATATCTCAGTTATGTGATGATGTCCTTAATGTTAAATTTGAAAATGATTCATTCAATGTTTTGAATTCAAAAAATGATTTGGTTTTCACTGCATGTAGAAATGAGAATGTATATTCTGTTGATTTAAACTCCTTAGCCAAACAAAATGTTTCCTTCTTAAATGATTTTCATAAAGAGTCTTGGTTGTGGCATAGAAGATTAGGACACTGTAATGTGCACTCACTTAGGAAACTATCTAAGAAATGTTCAGTTAGAGACCTACCTAAGTTAGAATTCCCAATTGATAAAGTGTGTAATCCCTGTCAAAAGGGAAAACAACACAAAGTTTATTTCAAACCAAAGAAAGAAGTTTCAACTTCTCAACCACTTGAGTTGGTTCACATGGATTTGTTTGGACCATCAAGAGTTTCAAGTATAAATGGGAAGAACTATGTTTATGTTATTGTAGATGACTTTTCTAGGTATACTTGGGTATACTTTCTAGATCACAAAAGTGAAGCTTGCTCCTACTTTGTCAAATATTACAAGTTTGTATAAAACCTTAGTGGAATTAAGATTAAAACCCTGAGAAGTGATCATGGACATGAGTTTGAGAATCATGAGTTTGAATCTTACTGCTCACACAATGGCTATAATCACAAATTTTCTTCCCCTAGGACACCTCAACAAAATGGAGTTGTAGAAAGAAGAAATATGACCCTTCAAGAAATTGTAAGGACTATGCTTAATGAGTATGACTTACCTATTTATTTTTGGGCTGAAGCTATAAATACAGCCTGTTATGTTATCAATAGAGTATTAATGAGACCTATTCTAAAAATAACCCCTTATGAACTTTGGAATAATAGGAAGCCTAAGGTTAATTATTTTAGAGTTTTTGGTTGCAAAGTCTTTATTCTTAATACTAAAGATAATCTTGACAAATTTTCTCCCAAAAGTGATGAAGGAATTTTCCTGGGTTATTCTATTTCAAGTAAAGCATATAGAGTGTTCAATAAGAAAACCAAATGCGTGGAAGAGTCAGTTCATATCAAATTCGATGAGACTGATCCACACGAGCCTAAAACCTCTCTTGAACATCTTGAGGAAGATTTGTCAAATCTGAACTTTAATGATTAAAATAGTGAATCCCCTGTAAAAGTATCTAGTTCTGAAAATTTTCCAGAATCTGCACCTGCTGATTCTGAACCAACAGGCAACAATGAAAAATCTAGTTCAACCCTTCCTAGAGGTATTAGGACTCTTAATAATCATCCTCTAGATGCTGTTGTAGGTGATTTAAATAGAGGAACACAAACTAGAGCTTCTCTAAGAAACCAGGTTGAACATCAAGCTTTTCTTTCACAGCTTGAACCCAAAAATATTAATGATGCAATCAATGATGAATTTTGGGTAATGGCTATGTAAGAAGAACTAAATCAGTTCGAAAGAAACAAAGTTTGGGAATTAGTGGAAAGACCTAAGGACACTTTGACCATAGGCACTAAATGGGTGTTTAGAAACAAAGTAGATGAGTCTAGGAATATATTTAGAAATAAGGCTAGGCTAGTTTCACAAGGATATAGTCAAGAATAAGGAATAGACTACAAGGAGAAATTTTCACCTGTAGCTAGACTAGAATCCATTAGGATACTACTTGCATATGCAGTTCATCTGAATTTCAAACTTTATAAAATGGATGTTAAAAGTTCTTTTCTAAATGGGTATATAGTTGAGGATGTATTTTTTGAACAACCTCCTGGTTTTACAAATCCCAATTTTTCCAATCATGTTTTTTAACTATATAAAGCTTTATATGGCTTAAAACAAGCTCCAAGAGCATGGTATGATAGGCTCAACTCTTTTCTTATTTCAAAAGGTTTTTCCAAAGGGATAGCTGATCCTACTCTTTTCATTAAATAGATTTCTAAAGATGTTTTGATAGTAAAAATTTATGTGGATGATATTATTTTTGGATCTTCTAAAAATTCATTATGTGTTGATTTTTCAAAAATGATGAAAAATGAGTTTAATGGGAGAACTCAAAATTTTCCTTGGATTTCAGATCTTTCAAAATAAAAATGGCATTGTTTTGAATCAAAGTAAATATATTAAAGATCTTTTAAAACGTTTTTCTTTGGATGGTAGTAAAGGTAGTGACACACCTATGAGTACCACTTGTAAGTTGGATGCTGATGAAATTGGAGAACCAGTGGATCAAACCAACTACAAAGGTATGATAGGGAGTCTAATATATCTTACGACTAGTAGACCTGACATCATGTTCAGTGTATGCATGTGTGATCTCTTTCAAGCCAATCCAAAATAGTCTCATTTAACTGTTATAAAAATAATTTTTAAATATCTCAAACATACTTCTAACTTAGGATTATTTTATCCAAAGGGATAATCATTTGATTTGTTGAGTTATTCTGATGCTGATTTTTCCGGTTGCAAGTTAGATAGAAAAAGCACCTCTGGGACATGTCACATTTTAGGCAATTCACTAGTATCTTGGTGTAGTAAGAAGCAGAACTCTGTTGCATTATCTACTGCTGAAGATGAGTACATAGCTGCTGGTAGTTGTTGTGCTCAAATTATGTGGATGAAACATACTTTACTGGACTATGGATATCAATTCAAACATGTCTCTATAAAGTGTGACAATACAAGTGATATCAACATTTCCAAAAATCTAGTATCTCATGCTAGGACAAAGCATATTGATGTGAGACATCACTTTTTGAGGGATCATTATAAAAAGGGTGATATCACTCTTGAATTCATTGGCACTGAACATCAATTGGCTGATATATTCACAAAGCCCTTGAATTATGAGAGGTTAAATTACATCAAACATGAGTTAGGTATGATTAATTTCAGCATAGTAGACCTCACAGTTGGACCTCACAGTTGGACCTCATAGTTAGACCTCACAGTTGGACCCCACAGTTAGACCTCACAGTTGGACCTCATAGTTAGACCTCATAGTTGGACCTCATAGTTGGACCTCACAGTTGGACCTCACAGTTAGAACTCACAGTTAGACCTCACAGTTCGACCTCACAGTTAGACCTCACAGTTGGACCTCACAGTTGGACCTCACAGTTGGACCTTACTGTTATACCTCACTGTTTCACCTCATCGGTGTACCTCACTGGTACATCTCACTGTTTGTTTTTATTTTTTCGGGAATTCGAACCATTTTTATTCCTTTTTATTATTTCTATTTTATTTTGTTTTAATCCCTAAATGATAAAATCAAAGGCAACGAACACATCTCAATCCACCTTCCTCTCTCAATATCGAACCTTTCTCTCGAAATTCCTAAACCCTAACCCTTCACCTGAGCCCTCGAACCTCTCTCAATATCTATGTCTAGAACAAAGTGACCCCCGACTGTCAATGAGGATGCACCAAGGCCAAAGAGGACTCGAGCCGAAGCCAGTGGCACCAGTAATACTCCGACGGGACCTGTAAACCCGCATCTGACCAAGAGACAAATCTTTGCTGAGAAGGAGTTAAGTGAAGAATGGATACTGTCGAGCAAGTCATTAGTGCTGGAAGTACTGAATTCCCAAGCATGGACCGAATGTTTTTCCAACAAAAATGGACCATACTACCTGAAGCTTGTGAAAGAGTTCTATGAATATCTAAAGTTCAAAGAGGAAGATGATGTGCATAAGCTAATATCCAGAGTCAATGGAAATAAAGTCAGCTTCTCTTCTGTTTGAGAGTTCCTCATGAAGGAATATACAATTACTACTCTGGAATAGATCCTCTAGACAGTGCTGTTTTTGAATATGAAAAAGGTCTAGAAGAACTGAAAGGAGATGGAAAATCAAAGAGGATCATTGCAGCTGAGATGAATGGAGAAGACGAGCTTTTATTCAAATTCATTTAGCATGAACTTAGTCCGAGGAGAGGAGACTTTGCAGTGCTAAAGTACCAGGACATATTTCTGATGTACTTACTGAAGCATGGAAATTAGGGGTGTTCATGGGTCGGGTTGAGTTGGGTTGAGGGCTATTTTGGACCCGACCCAAGCAAAATAAGTCGGGTCAGGTTGGGTTGGGTCAGAGATGTTTTTGGATTCAGACCCGACCCGACCCGACCCGTCTCAAATCGGGTTGGGTCGGGTTGGGTTGATCGGGTTAAGGAAAAAAAATTGTTTGGTATTTTTTTATGATCCCAACCCGCAGGTTGACCGAGTTATGACAAAAAAAATTGTTCAGTTCTTTTTTTGACTATCGCCCCATGGGTTGATCGGGTTACGTATTTCTCTGCTTCATCTTATTCGCCACACTAGGGAACGCCCGCATCCTCTTCCTTGTAATAAATCGACCCAAAAAAACGTCAGTCTGTGACTCGATGTTGTGATGTGATTAACTTTCCTACAAGTAGTTATCAAGGTTTGAGGAGGTTCAAGTTGAGTCCAATAGAGTGATGAGAATGGGGGTAGTGACTGACATTGATAGATTTGGCACTGAACACAATCTCAATGGATATAGAGGTGGTGGCAGAGGCAGGGGGTACATGCAGGTGCAGCGTGGTGGATACACTGGACTAGTGAGGGCGGGGGAGATGTTCAATGATCATTTTCTTAGTCGATCCTCCACCATCGGATCTTTGAATCATTAAAATTATTCTATCTTCCATTGGTTTTTTTCTTGTTCTTTAGTTTTCGTAGAAAAATCGAATGAAATCTGGTTATCTTCATGTTTTTTTATTGATCGGGCATTGTTTTTCCGCTGATTTCACATGTCTCGATTCCTTTGAATTTATTTTATGTTTGTCTTAGAAATTTCATGGAAAATTCAATCATCTATGTGATTAATAGAGTATTCATGTAATAGTGGGCAATGACATGGAATCAATGGATGGTGTAGGAAAGGAGAAAGACAGTGGCGTGGGGTGAGGGTGAGGGGGAATTGGGTCAAGAGGCAGGGGGAGAGGGAGAAGTCTGAAGAGGCGACTCACAATAGTCAGGTTGGTTGGGTTGGGTTGGGTCAATTTTTCCCAACCCATGACCTGACCCAACCTGACCATGACATAACCCAACCCGACCCAACCCGTGGTATAAATTTTTTAACCTGACCCAACTCGACCCAACCCGATCGGGTCGAGTCGGGTTGGTCAGGTAGGGTCAGGTCCGAACACCCCTAATGGAAATAAGATTAACCTATGTAGGTTACTAATGGAACAATTGGAGGATATGACTAAGGAAAGCTCAAAATCCAATGACTTATTTCATGCCAAGCTTATTTCAGTGATGCTAAAGGTAAAGCGTGTGGCTGGAGATCAAGAAGAGATGATAATGGCCAAGAACAGTGTCTGTATCTCCAAGGTGATTTGCAAATTCATGAAAATTAGCTGGAATCCTTGGAAGAGGACATGGGTGAATGATGAAGGAAAGGTATATGAAAAGTTTGACCCCATTACTCATCCAACTAGGCCAAAAGACAAGAGAGATCCATGCCTGAAGCCTGATGAGCCAGAACCGGCTTATTCTGATGAGGAGGAGGCTAAAGGAGTTGTGGACCCTCAAAGAGAGAACACCCCCATTAATGACGGGAGTGATCCTGATTTTCCTCACAGTCCTATAAGGACAGTAGAATTCGGAGCAGCTAGCCCTCCAAAAGAACTTCCAAGAAGAGAGACTGTTCTAAATGGAAGTTATACTGAGACCACTGAAGAAGAATAAGAAGCATATCATAATATTTTCAAGGACACCTCTGAAGAGGATGAGGCTACCGAGTCAGATCATTTTACTCATGAAGGTAAGGAGGTTGTTGCTAAAGCTGATGATGAGAACACTGAAGAAGAAGAGCTCATTTTGAGCCCTCTGATAGATAATACAGACAATATAGTGTCTGGTCAAGAAGCAAGAGTGGCATATACTACCATTAATATGGGATTCATTGATGACTCAGAAAAGGATAAGACTCACCCTACTGTTGAACTAACAGAGAAAATGGTTGTTGAATCTGCTGGAGTTGTAGAGGAGGTTGTGGAGTTACCTAGAGCAGAACAGATAGAGGAGATTCCTCAGGAGAGAGCTCTAAGTGAGGGGGAGCATCTTAGTTCAGTTTCTGTGTTGTATGACATCGAAGGTTGGTCATCAGATCCAGGGTACATGGTACTTGGACTCAACTATGGAGATTTTGATAAGGAAGACCAGCCACAAAAGGATTCTTTTATCCTACTTGAAAGTGTTCCAGTAGTTATGACTGAAAATTTGGAAACCAAGGAGGACCTTGAGTCCTTAAAGGCTGAAATGAAAGAGGAAATCAGAGAATCAGTGGAAGATTTAAAGAAAATACTAGTTGAAGAGCTGAGGAGTGTGGAGCAATCCTTGGAGCTATCTCTAGGATGTGATGTGTATAGTCCAGTGAAAGGAATAATGGATGAAGTTAAGGTCTGCCATACTCAAATTGAAAGTTAGACAGGAGATTTTGTTGCTCTAAGACAATCATTTTCTTTATTGACTACCATGAGTAGTTCTCAAAACCAAGTGAATGATGATATTAGATATATCAAAGAAGTAGTCAAGCAGTTTGTGGAAGTTTTTGAGGCTTTTAAGAAATAAGTCAAAGAACATTTGAACAGTCAGGATGCACTTGTTCAGAAGGTTATTAGTAACTTGACTCAGTCTTTCAAAGAGACATTGGATTTCTTAGTCAAACCCCTTCCCTCATCTAGCTCATCTTTGAACATTGACCAGATCCAGACTGTGATCTAGGAAGAGCTTGCTCAGGCCAGTACCAGTGGCACCTCTGATTCTCAGATACTTTCTACCACTAGGGAAGTCAACAGTTTTGTTCGTGACCACTTGCGGGCAGCTACTGCTTCTCAAGAGGCCATTAAGAATAAGGTAGATTCTTACTTTGAGAAGGTCTATTCCAAGCATCAAATGACCAACCATTTCAAGATCTTGATAGAAAATATGAAGCTAACTCCAGTGACTCAGGATTTTAAGGAGTAGGTCAGTAAACTGAGAGAATTAACCCCTACTTTGGATAAGTTTTTGGAGAATAAAGATGATTTATTATCTGATATGGAAAGAGGAGGAAGCATTGTTATGGATTTTAGAAACCTTATTCTACCCTTTCTCCATGTAGACTGCACCCATGTCATCATCCCTCTTGCCTTACCTACATCTAAACCCAGTGGTTCTTCCATAATGTATCCTGCTAAAGCTATCATAAGCCTTACTCCACTGATACCCCAATGAGCTACCCACTACAGACCCACAGGAGCTTCTGTTTCTGCCCCTCCAGTCATTCCTTCATCCATTCCTAAACCTGCTGATCCACCGGCTCAACCTTCATCTTCTTCTTCCAAAGGGAAAGACCCCTTACCTACGAATGATGTGGATTGAGTATCTTTATGTCTTTTGATAGGGACTATTTATTCTTTTTGGATCATTTAATGTAATTTCATTAATACAAGATTTCTCTGTTCTCTCATTTGTATTTCTTTTTGCTAATCACAAAGGGGGAGAAATACTGTGCTAATTTGAAAATACTGTGCTAATTTGCGAAATACTATGCTAATTTCAATATACTGTGCTAATTTGAGAGATAATGTTCTTATTAATCTCTGATACTTGAGACATTTTTTGTTCTTAGTATTAATAACTGTATTATATATGACATCTATCTTTAATACACACTGACATAATTTGTGATTATCAAAAAGGGGGAGATTGTTGGACTCACCTGTCTTGATAATCCCAAATCATGTTTAAATATTGATCATGATATATTAAGTCAATAATTAATCTTTTTAATCTACATTTATAATTATCTTATCTTCAACAATGTATACTCTTAAGACTCATGACTTTTCTTCATTGGTTTACAGTTTATATTTATCTAAATATAAGTTCACTGTTAAAGGCTACTGGTAAGAGGCTTCTGTTCAAAGTCACCGTTATAGCTCACTGTCACTCTAAGTCACTGATGCTAGAAGATCACCGTTGAAGATTTACAGTCACTGTTGGAAGCTACCGGTATACAGGTACTGTCACAAAGTCACTACTATGACAAAGCTTCTGTTGGAAGTTCACTGTCAGACTCTTTCTCAAGTCTTCTGTTGAGAACCTAACTGTTCAAGCCTACAGTTGGACAAGTCTACCGTTAGTAGAAGGCTACCGTTGGAAAAATCCTACTGTCGAGATAGTCGAATGTTGTTCAAAGTCCACTGATGAGGAGATACTGTTACATAGAGTAACAACTACTTTTACAAGCCTACAGACAAAGAGCCTACCGTTGAAATTCACAGTTGAATTGTCTACTAATGAAGTTCACAGTTGGAAAGACCACAGTTGGACAAGTCTACCGTGTGAAAAGCATCTGCTACCAGTCTAATGATAATCTATTCTTTTCTTTACCAATTTTATTAATACTATTATAACGGTCATGTCTGGACAAATTAATACACCTGACATTATTTAATTCCATTTGTAGGTATATCAGGAAACAGTACGATGTACGAGGAAGACCACACGTGGTTGAAACATTTTTCCTGTCGGCCCCTGATGAACCAAAAGAGATAAATATGAACTGGAAAAGAGTATATATATATGAGAGAGATACATTCAGAGTACAGAGGCCAATACATACAGAAACAAGAAAAGTGGTGTGGATATATACACAGAACACTATAAGAGAGAACCATACACATTCCGAAGAAGAACCTTCAAGCACTCATTCAGAAGAACATAGATCTTCACGAAGATCTATTGAAAGAATCTTCTTCAAGCTGTCATGGTGTGCTGAAAAGAGCTTAAAACCCAAGAAGCTGATCATCTCTACATCTAAAAGTCAGAACCTGAAAGTTACGACACTCTATTTTGGAGGCAACTTGCACAGAAGGACCAAAACTTCATTTACTTCATTCCAACAAGTCCAGAGATGATCTTCCAACACAACAGAGCATTATAAACTTATCCCTACTATCTTTATCTCTACCGTGTTTAAATACTTTACATTTGTGAGCAGTGTGTATGTGTTACACACACTGACTTTTGTGCTTGAACTTAGGGATACTGAAAATCCCCATATCAAACTATCTTTACATTTGTTTCCCACGTATAACTATGGAAGAAGCCTTATGTGGCTTGGTAGTTTATTATCCCACATAGAACTGTGGTGGAGGTTGTAAAACCTAGACAGTTTGTGAAAACTATTGTAAAGACCGATACAAGATGTGTATCACTTTTAATATAATTGCTTGGGGGTAGGTGATCACCAAGTGGAGAGGAATAGGTCTTGTCTTAATACTGAACCTCTTGTTTAAATTGTTGTGTTCATCCTTCGATTACTCTGTTTTACATTTATCCGCTGTTCTTATACTTGCAAAGACAAAAATCTGTTTTTACATTTACTCTGATAGTTAGTTCTGGTTAGTGATTATATGTGATTCGTTCAGTAAACTTGTTTCAAAAGTGGAATTAGTTCTCATACTGATTCTACTGAGGAGTAATCAACCTTTGAGAAACCTATTGAACAATAAGTCACTTATATCTCTACTTCCTTAATTGACTGGGCCGTTTTAATTTGGGAGAGTTTAATCCTAAAAGTTTTTAACAGAAATTTTAATTGGAACTCAATTCACCTCCCTCTTGAGTATCTACTCCGACCAACACACACTGAAAAATTTATATCCATTAGTCTCCCTCCCAACAACATCCAAGAAACCCTCCATCCACCCCCTTTACCATCTCTCATACCCTCTATTTTTTTAACATTTGGAACACCCTTTGTCAGCATCTCATTAGAATCTGAGATAGTGGATCCCTATTTAGCTACTTCAGTACCAAGGGAACATGTTGTCTCATGAGGATATTAGTGGGTAAAATTATTGGTACAAATTTTAATGTGAATAAATTTATTGCACTTTTTTATACTACTAACTATTTTTTCATAAAAGATAAACACAATGTTACTAGAGAGATAAATATAAAAAGTTTTGATGTCTGGAATTTGAATAGAATGAGGATACTTGTTCAATTTAATTGTTATGATGTCCCCACTGATGATGCTACATGATTATTATTCCTAATTCTAGGCTAGATTGTAGTGGAGCTGGTTACCCTTCCAATTACCTATGAATATTGGAGGCATGTGCCTTGGACTTGAAAAAATAATGTTTTTGATTCATAGATTAAGGTAATTTTAATACATTATGATTTAATTGAATGTAATTATGTTTTTAAATTATAATATTTTAAAAATGAATCTCTTTGTACATATGTTTTTTCACTTTATTGTTTCTGATCTGATCGCATGAAAGTGGATATTGAAAAACTTGGTTGAGAAATAGAAGGATTTTAAATGGATATTATGGAATGAATTCAATGATACTTCATTGAGTACTAAAAAACTATATGATAAGGCATTATAAGGGGTACCTAGAGAGAAATGGAAGGTTTTTGTTGATATCCATCATCATGAGAAGCCTATGGTATTGAAATATATATTATTACATTAATCACATTTTACATATATACATGCATATAAAAAGGATATGAAATTTCATACATTAATATTAAATTACATGTTATTTATTTCAAGATGTTTTAAGGAAAAATCCATCAGGTTGAGATAACCAAATCAACCCTCACACTATCAGTTCAAAGAGTTTTTCCATAAATAGATCAACTTTAGTAATATTTTCATTATTTTAAAAATTAATAATACACCATTATCTATTTTATATATTAAAATTTTGATTTATCTTTGTTTAATGTAGTCAAGGAATTTAGGGCAACAAGTATCCTAAATAGAACTGTGGTTAGATGTTCATACAAAATCTTATGAGAGTTATGTTAATGATATTTCCAAAGAAATTGAGGTATGAATTCATTTTTCATTAAATATAAATTATTTTCAGTTTTCACTATGTTAATATGTACTACTTCAAATATGACTGATATTTTCTTTATAGGTAAAAATAAAATAACTATGGAATACAAATATTGCCCGGTCTTTCTCGGTATCCTAGGATAACCTAGTTAGTCAAGTCCTTAGGAAGGAGCATCCTGGTCGAGTGTACAGGATGGGTTTAAGACCATTACTATCTAAGGTATTTGGAAGACCACTGGGGATTTCAGAAGCATATAATCCAAGTTTTAGTGACTCCCTACCATGATATAGATCGATGGAGTTTTTTTCAATGAAAAACACTATTTAGGAATAAGGGTCTTATATAAATATGCAAGATGAAAAGGTCGATGATCTATAGAAATCATTGATTGAATTATATCAGAATATGAATGGATCTATCCCCGCTGATATTGCATCATTGGATATTAGTGATAAGGTAAATCAAACAAATTCAAAATCATTTAGTACAAAAAGTTTTATTATTTTTAATTTTTAATTTAAATTTATAACATTGTTTAATTTTAAACATAATTTTCATGTAGGTACCAGTAGTAGGAAGTGGAGACGAAGATGGAGAGGGTGTCTATGAAATTTCATTTGGTAGTGATTAAGGTTCACTTTAGATCTAGGGATGATTTTTAGCTAAACATATAATGGCTTCTTTACACATTCCCCTGATTAGCCACATATTTTTAGCTTAAACACTTGATGGTCAAAAAATCATTCTTCTCAATATCGTTTTAGTAACTTGAAAATAATATTTGGATGTTTCTAAATTTATAGTTCATAATAATGTAAAAAAAATATTCCTTCATGAATGAAGTAGTTTCTTTAACAATCTATCCATTTAATTATTCAAGGATCTAAACCACTTGAAAATCCTAAAACTATTCCCCAAAAAAGGCTAGAAACTATTGGAATATATCATATTTTTCTATAGAAAATATTAAACTCCAAGGTAAGATTCATAAAAGATAGTAATTTGATCTTATAATTTTCACCACTTTTGTTTCTATAATAATTTTAGCGCAAATATAATATCTTCCAATAATATCATACTGTTTTAATGTTGTATTGATTGAGATATGGTTACATTAGGTCATTATTATTTTGTTAAACCTTATAGGTTCCATAAAAAAACTCATAGTGTGTCCAAATCTACCAAATATTTAGCACTATAACACTATCTTTGAGAACTATTTACATCTTTATGAGAAGGTCTATACAACCTTTTACTTGAGTCCAGATTAATTTATTTCTTACTACCACCCAAAGTCCCCCCTGAGAATCCTTGGTTTTTAACATCTTCTATATATCCCAATGCTCTACCTCAATCTTCTTAAACCTTAAGTTATTCTACTTTATTTGGCCTTCAAAATTCTTAAACTGAGAATTTTTTTCCCTATATAAATTATCCACCCATTATTTACACCGTTCTATAAGGGTAGTCATGGATGATTCATGGATTTTATCCTTTTCCATTATTTACTTCATTTCATGAATAAGTTCATTAATTATATCACATTTTTCATTCATTTTTTTATTCATTTTTGTGATCTTTTCCACAAAATTTATAATGATATCAAAACTTTTTCCACTATTGACCTTTAATAACTACACTTCATTTTTCACAGTTTGAATCTCTTCTTATCAATTTCACCAATAATTTCAATATTTACCACCTGAAACTGAACCTATTGGATCTAATACTAATTATTTGTACCAAATACCCCCTTGGGTTCTAAATTTTTAATTTTTTAGTGGGTTCTTATAATTTTATACAAATATTGATAAAATATAATATTTTATAAATTAGTTTCAAAGTATATAGGCTTATTCTATATGTTTAATAAAATAGAAAAAGGGGTTTTACATGGATTCTGATTTTTTAATCGGTGTTTTGGATTTCAAATGCTCTTATATGATAATGTTAAGGTCTTGAGTTGTGGTTTGATTTGGTATCTTATTTCTTGTGGAATTTTAGTGATTTATCTTTTTGAATCCCTTGGTTTTAATGAGTGGATTAATACATATTATATATTAATCTATTTAGAACTTCCAAAGAATGTTGATATATATATACATGTATATTCTGTTCAATCTGGTTTGGTTGGGATATTTCCAACAACTTTGTTTTTGTTTGGATATTTAGGGGAATCATATTCTATAGATATTTTTTTTGAAAAAATATATATAAAGGCAGTTTAAAACACTGATATATATGTCAAATTAATGTTTAACGATAGTATAAATAGCCACTATTTTTAGTTGAAATTTATTTAGCAGTGATTTTTTGGATTTTATCAGCATTTTATACTCCAAAAAAATGATGAGGTGATATAAGTGGTTTGCACTACCTCTATACTCTTGAAATGTTTTAGGATCAGAAAACACCCCTAAATCCCAAAAAACCACCTCTAAACAAATTTTCTGTGATGGTTTCCCGAGACTACCACTAAATGAATAGAAGTGATGCGAGTTGGATGCCAAAAAAAAAACTCCAGTGGTGATTTTTTGAAATTGTCGCAAAACGATATAGTGGTGATTTAAGCCAGCTCCAAATAAAAAAACCACCTTTACCAGTTGATTTTGTTGTAGTGAATGTTACCTCTACTTCAGGTAACTCATTTTGGTCTCCACCAAAAGATTTTCTTGGTTTGTTTTTCTCCAAAAGTGGGGCTTATAGGATGAGAGGAGGTGTTTTTGGAGATTATTTGGGTAGGTTTTGGATGATCCAAAAGGCTTTAGTTATTTGAATAAATAGGGAGAGTGATGTTCTTTTTATAGTGAAGTGACATTCTTGTAAATACGAAAAGGTAAACACTATTGGGAGGTCTCCCTTACATATTGTACCTACAATAATGAAAATAATTTAATAAAAGATGGTATACGGTTTAAATATGGACATAAATGGGTTTTTGAAAATTTTTTAGGTCATTTGAACCTTTAAGATTAAATTTTACCCACAAACTAAACTCATTTTTACTTTAATCACTGTAATAAATTTTAATTTCTTTCACTAATACTTTTGTTAAAAAACTAATTTGAAATTAATATAAATTATAAATTATGATTATTCCAAATATGAAATACATTTTGATAAATTAAAATAACATAAGTGGAGGAATTTAATTTAAAATCAATACCACATACAGAATGGGAAAGCAAGTTTTTAAAGAAAAAAAGTTCAAAAGTTCAAAATGTTTTTATATCTAATGTCAATGTGAAATTATTTATAATAAACTAAATTGGATTAAATTATATAAGAATTATCTAATTATACTTTAAAACCAATTGAAAATATAATTTAACGCTATAAATTATTTAGATGAAAAAATAGTTTTAAATTAAAATTCAGTATTTTTACTATTCATCAAAACATGAAACTTCTCAGGAAAATACCAAAAATTCACCCAAAGTATATTTTTATTTTTTTTATTTCAAAAAAAAAATTCTATTTTTTCAAAAATAATTGATAAAAGTTTCAAAATTTAGTTTTAAAACAAGTGCACCATTAAAAGGTGGTAAAACTACCTTTTAAAAATATATGACTTTTTATACTGAAAATTAGATTTATTATTATCTTAAGACTATAAAACTTATTAGATTTATTTTAAATAATTTTATGAAATATATAAAATATAATTTTCATTTATATCTTTCACCAATAGTGATTAATTTTATTTATTAAGATAAAATTCAAATCTGATCATAAAAATAGTTTTTCATAAAAAAACATCCTTTATATTAAAGTGGTATTTTTTTCATTTCCAATTATTTGGTAAATAATGAAATCATTTTATAAAAATGTGTAAAATATAATTTCATAATTTATTTAATCTCATTCATTCCCTCTATTCCAACAACTAGGTGAAAACTATCATAATAATATTAAATGTATATTTTTGTCTGGTAAGAATTGAGATTGTGTGAAACATAAGTTATCAAAGGAACTTGATGTTGCATGAAATGCATGATAATTTTTTTTTATTGCAAGTAAGATAAAATATTTATTGTACATAAAAAATATATTAAATAATTTAAATTAATTTTAAATAATATATTCCATAAAATCTCATAATGTTACATCCTACCCCCCTTGAAATGATTTTTTCTCTCAAAATTCATCTTGGTTAAACAATGATTAACATTTATAGAATTACTTTATTGAAAACCACATCGTATAAAGTGTTAATAAAACATCCTATTAAAAAGGGAAAGTGGGAAGCATAAATTTCACTGAAAGTTACACATAACTAGGATTCCATATAAGGAGAACATTATGGGGAAATTAAATGATGGATTTGGAAGGGAAGAATAATTCCTATGGACTAATAGAGATTCACAGAGAACATGGCCAAGAGGAACTTAATTAAGACAAAACCACAATCCAAATTGGTGTGGAAAAGGTCATTGATATCGTAAAAAAATATGGTAATAGGATAACATTTTATTTCCAGACCATTTTCCTAGAGTTTAAGGATTCCTGAACCATCTATAATAAGATCGCAAGGAAATATAATTAATTTATGAGTATAGATTCATCATTTAATAAATTTTCACCAAATAATCATCTCTTACTCTAAATAGTGAGTATCCAAGATGAAATTTCATACGTGAAGCACTAAAATCAACTTCTAACAGATCACATAATCCTCAAAAGTATATAATTGATATTCCTCCTATCTTTAGATATTAACCAAAACCAAAATAGTTAGCAGATAGTAATACAATTAAAAAATTCATGTGATGATATAATACATTAATATCTAAATTTAAATAGTAATACCCAAAGTTACAACTAAATCATTCCATATATATATAACCCTAATGGTCACCAATACTATTAAACTTAATTATGTAAAAGTAATGCTATTATTCCAAAAATACTTTTTAATATATACCTTAGACATATATAAAAACTCAATAAATTTCTCCCAGTGTATTTAAATTATTTAAAACATTAAGAGATGGGTGCCTAAGACATTTTGATTATGATAAAACTTTAAAAAATACCAAGCTCCCTAAAGATGGAACTACTTCACTAGATGGAACAACATCAAATGTATAAGTAGAAAATGATTTCTCTATCCTTTTTCTTTTGATCACAATGATTTCTACTATAAGTAAGTTTCTTCAGACACATGTTAGCATAATGTCCCAACTCATTGTAGCTAAAACTTCTTACTGTTGACTAGATATATATTATATCATTGTTGGATTGTTTAAGACTCTTTTCCTTATAGTCATGAACTTTATGACCAAACTTACCACACCAGAAACTCTTTCCAAATCCTGACATACATTCTTTGAAATGTCATTTTTCATACTTGTAACATTTTGGGGGCTTACCTATAGATTTATTAGTTTATTTTTTCTTCATTTTTTCTACCTTAACCTTTTATTACTCTTTTAATATCTAGGAACATATGTGTTAAAAAACTATAACTCAACTTTATTATCACAATGAACCATTTTCTCATAACTTTTAAATTATTAAAATGAAAAATCTATTTGTCGATTTGGTTTCAATCTTGAGTAAAATCTATTAATTTTAAAATCAGTGTCCTGAATAAAATCCATCACATACCTGGCCAATCTTGTGAATGTTCATTCATATGCATCTATAGAATATTCATCTTTTTTCCTCAATACTAGGAATTGTTTTTCCATTTGAAGTCAAACAACATTAGGGAAATATTTCTCAAGGAAAATATCATTGAATATTTACCATTCCATATAATCAAGATCACCTTTCGCTCTAGTATTATTAATGAAAGACCACCATCGATCATCTTAACCTTTAAAATGATAAATGGAAAGGGTTTCCTTTTGGTGTTCTAAACATCCTGTAATATTAAATATGTTTTCCATATTATTGATCCATCCTTTAATTACCACCAGTTCATATGATCCACTAAATGATGGGGGATATTTCCTCCTAAAATTCTTCACAAAATATATGTTCCTTAGTGGCAGATCAAGTTCTTATCTAGAATGAAAACCACCTCCATTTATCACTTGAGTCAAATAATACATTACTACAATAAACTATTTTGTTATGATTCTAACCATATTAGGATTATTATTTGGAAAGATATCTTCCTCTTGGTTCCTTACCACTGACAGTTACCTATTTCTTTAGTAGAAAACCATTCTGAACAGACATAGTTTAGATGAATCAACATGGTAATATTAAAATGATATATCCTTTAATATTAAACATAATGTTAAATTTTATAGGGGAATTATATTAACACTCTCTTAACCAATAAATTTGTCTAAAACTTTCCTTTGATAACAATTATAAGGTCCCAAACTTAAACATTACATTATCTTGAGTTTTAGTCAAGAATTTATTTTCTTTCACTTTGAGGATCTTTTCTGGTTTATAGTTTTAGATAATTAGGCTACAACTTATACATAAAAAAACCATAAAATACAAAGTAGACACATCTGATCATTATCCATTTTTTTGTAATATAAAATTATTAAAATAAATCATGAATTATTTTCATGAAAAAATATCCATGACTTTAAACTTGAATTATTACTTTCCCTTCCCATCCTTAAACCTTGTGAAAACATTTTAAAAACTTGGTATGATCATAAAAGCTCAATAAGGGATATAAAAATAATGGAAATTGTTAGTTCAGTAAAAAAATGTAAACTCATATAACATTAACCTTTATCTTAAAGGATATTTGTGAATATGAAATAAAAAATTTTCAAATAAAAAATAAACACGCATTTCTCTCAAATAAAATAATTAAAATCCATATCAAGCAATCATGACTCCTCTCTATAACATATAGAATCATATTCATTAAACACTTTCAAAAGCCTTTCAAAACCCTTAAAATTTAAATAACCAAATGAAAAACTTCTAATATAATCATTGACCAATGCATTGGAGTGTTATCTTGGAACACCCATAATTAAAATATTAAAATCTTACCTAGTGCTATCTAGGCCACCCCATGTTAATCTATAATAGGAATACCTGTAATTATCTGGTTCACTCTAAGATAAGGTATAAAGGGATTACCTGATACTATCCGGGATGCCCCAAAATGTAATTATCAAGTAAAAATTCATTAATAAAACAATTTCATCATAAAACCCTTTGAAAAACTCTTTAAATTCACATGAAAACACTTTTAGATAAAATACCATTTTCTTTAAGAAACCCATTTTCAAAACAAAAACACCCTGAAAAGAAAAAGTGGGGTTTCTATTTATTTTAAAAACATGAAGGATTATAGAGGAATCCAAATATTAAAATAGACATAAAATTTACTTTATAATCAATTTATATCCATATAAATAAATATGTGAAATAATATCAATAATATTGATATGGAGGAAGAAAAATATATTTTTTTTAAATCAAAGTGTCCCAAACCACTTTAAAATAATTGAATCCTAATCCCCATGAATGAATAAAATTTAAAAACTAATTAAATAGAATGATAATAAATAAATTCATGATATAATATGTCAAAGTGGCTATATATACACCTCATAAAATAATGAGGGTGTTTAAAATCAAAATATTCCTCAATGAATGGAGATTGAGACAAAGTTCATTACCTTGAGTCTGGATTGTCTCATGTGTCATTATCTTCAGGAATAATAAACTTATTTTAATTATTTACTTTATTCAGAAATTTTTTCAAGTCTATAATTACTTTTGTTTCATTTATTGTAGTTTTTTATATGACTATTTAAACTATTAATTTTACATTGGATGTTTTGACCCAATTTGGTTTATGTGTTAAAAATGAATTTGGTAGGTCAACCAAGGTCAAAGGGGTCATTATTAAAATATATAAAAAATAACAATCATGAAATAATTATCATATTTATATATCAATTATAGTTTTAAAACTAATCATGAAATATGATTATAAAAAATGAACCAACATTACAATCACAGAGATAGTAGGCCGTACGTACGCATGAGTATTGTTCCTATTTTTCAATGATCATTATGGAAAGAAGGTAAGTAAAATTTATCTTTACATAATTATAATTATATCATAAATATAATATTATTTAATAATATATACTTATATATATAATACTTATTATGTAAAGGGAATTATATCACTTTGAGGAGGTGGTAGTCCACACATCCACGAACAACGTTATCACTTTTTCAATGTCTAAAAAGGTAATAAACAAAATGATATATTATATTTCCAGAAACATAATTATGTCATGAATATAATATATATTTATTTTATATCAATTATTTTTATTAAAACTATCCTTAACACATTCCATGTAAAGTGTGAATGTATCACATTGCTTTGAGGAGACGATTGTCCACACGTCCACAAATGATGTTATCATATTCTCAAAAAATGGAAAGAATGAAGGTATGTGTTATATAAAAATTAGAATAGTATTAAGACATACTAAAAATAATATATATAATATAAAAATATTATGTTCTTCATAATTATAAACCATGAGAGGTGGTAAAGGAAAAATGAACGACATCATTTCACGAGGCGGTAGTCCGCGATACACACGGACGTTGATTTCATTACCCATTTGATGGAAGTGTGTGTAGGTATAGGTTGAAACATTAGAATAATAATATATTAGTATATTTATGATATTTAAGTTATTATATAATCATGTAATAATAAAAATTTAATAGGAGGAGAAAAAAATAAACCAGAAGTGCTTATTGAAGAATGTTACCTCTTCTTCGAGTAACTCTTTTTGATTTGCACCAATGGTCTTCCTTGGTTTGATTTATGACCATAGTGTGGATTATATGATTAGAGGAGTAATTTTGGGATATTATTTGGAAATATTTTGTATTATGAAAAATTATTTATAGGTGTGAGGAATGGGGGAGAGTGAGTGCCTTTTTATAATAGAGGAGGAGTGACATTTTTTTTAAATACAAAAAGGCAAACATTATTGGGAAGTGTCCCTTACATAATGTGACTAAAATAATAAAATAAATTATATAAAAGTTGTTATATGGTATAAATATGGCTATAAAATGTTTTCTTGACAATTTTATAGGTCATTTGGCCCCTTAATATTAAATTTTAACCACTAAGTAAACTCATTTGTACCTTAATCACTATAATTAATTTTAATCTCTTTCACTAATATTTTTGGTAAAAAACCAAGTTTACCTTAATTTAAATTATAAATTATTATTATTTAAAATATATAATACATTTTTACAAATTAAAATCACATAAGTAGAAGAATTTAATTTAAAATTAATCCTGCAGACGAAACTAGAAAGCGAGCAGTTTAAGTAAAAAGTTCCAAAGTTTGAAATGTTTTTATATTCAATTTCAATGTGAAATTGATTACAATTACATAAATTGGTTTAAATTATATATAATTTATCTAATTATACTTTATAAATAATTAAAAATATCATTTAATACTCTAAATTATTTAGACAAAAAAGAAGTTTTCAATTAAAATCCTGTATTTTTCACTATTCATCAAAACATGCAACTTCTCAAAAAATACCAAAAATTATCCCAAAGTAAATTTTGATATAGAAATTTCAAAAATTAAGTTTATTGTATAAAATATATTTTATAAAAGTTTTAAAATTTAGTATTAAAGCAAATGCTCCATTAAAAGGCGGTAAAACAGCCCTTTAAAAACTATCAAACTTATTGGATGAATTTAAAAACATATATTAAATATATAACATATAAATTTAATTTATATATTTAAATAATAGTTATTAATTAAATTTATTTAGATAAAACACCATTTTGTTAATAAAAATATCTTTTCATAAAAGCACATCCATTATATTAAATTGGTTTTTGTTTTAATTTCTAATTAATTGGTAACCAATGAATTTATTTTATAAAAATGTGTAAGATATAATTTCATAATTTAGTTAATCTCATTTATTCCCAACATTAAAATGGATAGGTGATAACTATCATAATAGTAATAGTATATTATTGTTCGATAAGACTCAGGTTTGTGTGTAACATATGTCATCAAAGGAACTGGATGTTGTAGGCAACACGAGATAAAATTGGTGTTGTTTGAAAGATAAAATATCCAGAGTGTAAAAAATTTATTAAATAATTTATATTAATTTTAAATAATATATTTAATAATATCTCAGGATGTTACAAGTATAACCATTTTCACCTCTTTTCCATCCTATGAGAGGCAAAAACATTGCTTGTGCGTATGTACGACTTATCGTCTCCACATAATGGTGTAATTCATTTTTCAACACCATTTAAATTATATGGATATAAATATGAAACTAATTAATATATATGATATTTATGAAATAATTATTCTTATAAAATTATAATATCATATCTACCTTCTTACCTTAAAATATTTTGGAAAACAATAATGTTGCTCGTGTGTACGTATGAACTACCAACTTCATGAAGTGATGTGATTGGTTTCTCATTTAATATTTTCATGTATGGTAATATGTATAGATTTAATAAATATATATGACATTTATTTCATTATTAACATTTTAGATATTATTAAACCGTAATTGAAGTACAAGGAACATAAATATTTGTGACAAAACATGCATAAGAAAATAAATCATTTAACACCCGAAACAATGATAATAATGGAATATTGTTAACAAATCTGTTATAATATGTTATAAGATAATAATATATGGTATTATATATATTAATTTATTCCTTTTATAAATTAATATAATGTTTAAAACCATTATACATGAGGTTAAATCTCATTCAAATAAGGGGAAATATGAGGTAAGGGTTTCGTCTAAATTTCCACTCCATTGAGACATATTTGGTATTATGAACTTATTTAGTTTTATGTGGTTTATATAATTCCAATTTTTTCTATTTAAAATGAATAAATATTTATTAATAATGATTAAAGTTTCAATTCAATTTTATTATTTCAATGGGTTATAACTTGAAAGTTTCCAAAGATTTAAGAATTTATTTTACAATCTCATTTTTTGGATTGATCTTATTTTAATTGAAGGAATATTATAATCTATCCTTCATAAAATCCATATATTTTATCATCCTCTAGAAAATTAATTATTTTACATATTTTATTCTAACTTTTCCTCTCTTTGGTAGTTCAAGAAAATAAGCATTTTAAACAAAATCTGATCACATTTCTCTATTTGATCACGCACATTTTTCTCCCATGTATATATTTTTTACAAAATTGTTTTAAAAAAGTCCTTTTTTAATCAAATATTTTATTAAAGAAATTTTATGTTATCCTTTAATTTTTTAAATGTTTTAAAGTAATATTTATAATATTTTCTAAAAGTATAATTTTTGGATTTCCTTTAAAAAATCAAAAGAAATGTTTTTTTAACTTATACAGATTTAAAGAAATTTCCCATCACTATAACCATTTTACACTATTTATATTCCTATAAAAGATTTAAATGATTTTATAATGAAAAATATTAATTAAAACTTATTTTAAATACTTTAATTCTATTTTCTTTATTTCTATAAAGGACATTATTTTATTACAAAAGCTATATTTCTGATGAATTGATAGTTATCCTTTATCTTTTATCAATTTTTTGTTCATTAAATTTATATTAAAATATTCACATTCTTATTATTATTGGGAATAATATTTCTCTTATATATTCATATTATTTATATCATTGATAATATTATTTCTTGAACTATATACCATTTCTAAATATGATGTTTTACTTTGAAATTTATTTGATTGAGTAGGTAAATATTGACATTCCATATTATTTACTCAATAAAGATTTTTTTGATAAGGAATATTGTTGATGAATTAAATTTGAAATTAAAGATATGGGAAATGTATTGGAAATTTAGTGATAGATGGAACCCAGAATTATATATCCCCTTAATGCATCAAAAAGTCTCATGAGACAAACTAGTTTTTCAGACTTAATAAATAGGGTTTTGGTGTATGCCTACCCATAGTTTAAAATGTATGTGATTAAGGAATTAGTGGTAAATAAATCATGATGTTTGATATCATGACATCCAAAATTATGAATTTCCAAAATTTATGATTTCTTTATTATTATCCATGTGTTTTAATGTTAATATTATCCACAAATACCCATTGAACTCAGGTGTTGATTAAATGGAATGTGTTTTCCAATTATTTATCTTGTAATTTTTATTAATCCTTATTTATTCATAATATATTATGTTATACTTAACCCTTTATGATCATTTGAGCTCACCCTTATTTTTTCCCTTTCTCTAATATATGAAAGAAAAAACTTTGAATGAGTTTGAAGGGTTCTAGAAATTTTATTTTGTTTTGTTTTATATTTTACTTCCAATATAAAATCGGAATCTTATATGTATATAGTTCTTTAATACTACTAAAGTGATTGATTCTTTAGGATGTTATCACTTGTATATTATACCAATTCAATAAAGTAGACATCGACTTTGGGTTACTAGAGTTGGGGTTATTATATATAATGAGAATAGTTCACATGATTCATACCACACCAAACTATGGAATCATTGATTCGGTTATGTAAATGAAAAAAATTGACCATATTAAACCATTATGGATTTTTATATTTATTTGAATTAAAAAATATTTTTTTATTACATACATGTTTACAAGTAAAATTAACCAATTCTCTATTTAGTGGAAAAGGTGAAAGGGCTACTAAGCTTCTTAAGTTGGTTAATATCAATGTGTGTGAACTATTTCTAGTTGAAACATGGAGTGGGTACTCAAGATTCATTAATTTTATATATGATTTTAGTATATATAGTTATGTTTAATTAATGAGTTACAATTCATACTTCTTTGATAGATTTAATAAATATAAAAAATAAGGTGAGAACCACTTTGGAAAAAATAAGAAGAAACTTCATTCATATCATGGTGGTGAATATATTAATCATGTATTCATTAACTATTTATAAGAATTTGGGATTCCACTGCAACACACTCATCCTTGTAAAACATAATGTAATGGTTCAAGTGAAAGGAGAAACTTCACCCTTTTATATTGGTTTATCTATTGGTGTTGCAAGTGGATTTGATATCTGTTTCTTCTGGAAATGGGGATGACCTTGTTTGTTTAAGGTTCAAAATTTCCAATAGGTTTCTAACGGGTTTATTCATAGAACTAGAAACACCCAATGATTCTATATCCATTTGGACCTACTTTCCAAAGGTAGGTGCTCATTAGTTGTGGACCGAAGAGGCTTAAGAATTTGCATTGGTCGAGAGGATGGGAGGTCAGTCTCATCACACCTTTTGGGGGGGAATTATTTCCTACTATGGTACTCTCTTATAGATTTAATTTATGTTAACGAGTCCTTATTAATTCACAAAGCATGAAAATGAGTTTTCCTTTAGATTTGGAAACCAATGATTGATATGTATGGGATTTAGAGATTCTTATATATGTATTTGATGTTCTTCATTGATAGAGAATCATCCATATGTATTGGAGATTCTTAGTCAATGGTATCCTTCAATATATTATATAGAAATCTCTTGGACACTATGATGACCATACTGGTTTTAAAGCCACTTAGTGGGGAATTTAAAGTTTATTTTCGTTCAGAAAGACAGATATTATTTCAGAGTTGGGATCGTACCCACAGATGGTCTACCTATGTATCCTTGTTAAAAAGGAATTAGAACCCACATATTTCGATAAAAAGGATATAGTTTAACGTCATATGGGATGGAAAATAATTAATGAAAGATGGTATTTAACCTTATAAAGGATTCCTACGTACTCTAATTAAGGCAGAGATCAAAGTCCACGTAGTTCAGGCAAAGAAATATGGGGTTTATAAATAGTTAATGGATCAAAAAGAGATGTCATGATTAATTTTACACTCTAAGCCCACGTGAGTCATGATCGGTGTGAGAAACAAGAGGTACCAGTAAACTTGAAAATGGTTCCATGAAAGATGCAGTCATGAGAAATGATATGGGGATTACGTATGTATGCCGACCTAAGTAAATAAAAACCAAAAATTAGGAAATAATCCCAAGAGAAGGGTCCATAAAGGTATTTATAATTTATGGAGATTTGGAATTTTAACCTGGGAGTTACTCCTAAAAAGGAAGCCCAAATTAAGAGGGACTTATGATTGGGTTTTATTCCTGAGAAGGAAGCCCAAATCAAAAGAAATTAAGATTGGGGATTACTTCTGAGGAGGATGACCAATGTTAAATGAAATTATGACTGGGGTTTATTCATGAGAAGGAGGCCTAGGTTAAAGGAAATTATGACTGGGGCTTACTTCTGAGAAGGAGGCCCAGGTTAAAGGGAATTTTAACAAGGGGCTTATTCCTGAGAAGGAGGACCAAACCAAGGGAACTTCTCATCTCAAATGATGAGGTTATATAGGAAACCCCTAACCGTGGTGACATAAAGCTTTTAAGTCACGAGTTTTTGGGAGAGGTTCTCACAGAATTCATTTTAGATAAGGAATCCAACAAAGTAACCATGCCATAAATGGATTTGAAGAGGGTTTTGAAGGCTATATCTTGAAAAGGAGAGATGGATTTGAGGAAAGGAGGTGACTAGGAATGAGGCACCCAAGTATCATTCTGGCGCGCAAATCCTGCTCGCACAAGTAGACTTACATGACATGATTCACCTTGGTCCACGAATAATACATAGGGTAATACCTGGGTGAATTTGAACTCAAGCCCTTAGTATCATCCCTAGAGGCTTCCAGAAGGGTGGCGCACAAGTTTCCTTGAGAGGTCAAGGATGCACGCAAGTGTCTTTATTTACCTTAAGGGTTGGACACTGAGGAGTGCAAGGGTTGATTAGTTCTAACACTTAGGCCTTATTCTTCCTCTTTAGAGCTTCCATTCTAGGTAAAGAATTAACTTAGAAGTGTTCAGAAGACTTCAGACAAAGACTTGGGTGACCATAGCTTGAATCTGAGTTTTGGAAAATTCATCACTGAAATAGGGGGCCCATAGGGGCTATTTATAGGCCACTGGGCACCTTGGGAGAAAAAAAATGAATAGGGCGCGCAAGTGACTTGTGTAACCCATATGTGGCGCGTAAGTGACTTGTGCGGCGAGAAGAAAACTTGCACGTCTCCTTCTTAATGGGTTCCTTATTCACGCCTTTGTCAATTTTTGATGTTCTTCAAAGGATGATTCTTTTTGTGCTTAAGGTATTCACCTTTACCATTCATTAGACTCTATGATGGAAAGGAGCGTCAAAAAAATTCCCCCCTCAGAGTTGGATCCTAAAAAGGAAAGATGATTTTACTCTGAGGAAAATGAGAAACCAGGGTTCAGCGACGCACAATTTTTAGGCGCGCAGGTTCCGGCGCACAGGGTTGTGGGATCGCCTATATATATGGGCGTCACTTCATTCAAACCATCCTTCCTTTAAAGCTTTTGAGCTCTCATCGCTCAAGTGTGTTTCTTTTCTCGGTCGATCACTCTTATTTGTGTCGCGCTTCTCCAGTGAGGATTTTGACTTGCGTGATAATACTTGTGCGACAATACTTGCGCGCCAACACTTGTGTGGAAAAACTTGCATGCCTTAATGCCTTTGCCATTTTTTTTGTTTTCTTCACAAATATTTCATAAAAACAGACTTACTTAAAAGTTAACTGTTTGATCTTTATGCAGATTCAATGGATCCCAAAAGAATTGGATCGACTGTTGAGTTGGCCAGAAAGAGAATAGATGATATGATGAACATCATTTGCCATGACTATTATGATATCTGTGATAGCACTCTCCCAGATTTGGCTAAGTACTTGAAGAAATATCATGCCAATTTACCACAGAGCTTCTACTTGCCTTTATACATCCATGGTCATCTGTAAGGATTTAATGTTCCAGAGGCAAAAAATTATATTCCTCGTTCCTAGTTTCATACTTACACCAATTTCTCTTCGGAAAATTTCTCAGTTACAAGATCATTTGTCAATGCTGGAACAGTGGATAAGGCATACATAATGCATCATATCCCATGTTCTCCATATCTGAAGCCTCACAAGCCTGAGCTGCAGCCTCATTGTTATCCTTTTATTTTCCTAAATTCTCAGATGGACCAATCAAAGGGATGGAAAAAGAGTTGGGATTTCCATCTTGGTGGAGGTGTGAAGCTGTCTTGGATGTGGGAATATTGGGTGCGGAAAAACTATGCAGAGTTTGTCGAGGATCTGAAGGGAGCTGCAATATATGAAGCCGTCTGGGCTGGGCAGACATATGTCTATAGGAATGATAATTTTTTGCCAGAGCTAATAAGCCACTGGAGCCCAAAAACCAATTCTTTCCATCTAAATCATGGAGAAGTAGAAATCATCTTGTTGGATGTCTATAAGATCTCAGGGGCTCCAATTTTGGGAGACATGTATGATGAATTCACCCCCAAGGTGACTTGGAATGATTCTGAGAAGACTCCGGCTCTAGCTCGGGAGTTAATGAAGATTTTCCACAATCTTAACAATACCGTAACCATGAAGAACCAATATAGAAAAGATATCCATCTAGAGGAGTGGATTGACATGTTTCTCATCAAGAAGAAGGAGAAGAGGCCCACCTATACTCATCCTACTAGCTGCCCCATAGCAGAGAAGAGGGGTGATCTTGGCACATTCTGGCCAACTCTGGAATCGGGAGAGTTTGAAAAGTGGGGGTATGAAGTAAATCAAAGAATCCCAGAGAAGACCCATCTGGCGGGTTTCTTAGCCTTGTGGCTCAGTGTTTATCTTCTACCAGTTAGGGATTTGAAGTGAGGTGTCATGCCAGGGACCTTCGTTATTGCAACCAAGTTGGCTGAGAGAAGAATGGTTGGGTTGGCCACCTCAGTTTTGGTGAAGATTCATAGGAGCTTACTCCATGTCTATATGGGTAAGTATCCTTTGAGAATAATGGGACCATTCCAAGTTTTGTGGAGATGGATCACCACTCACTTTAGGACATACACTGTACAGAGTGGAGTACAGGTTCTTGGAAGTTCTTTTAGGCCATCGGTGCAGGCATTTTCCAGAATTTCTCCATTGTCCCTCAATCCTTATGATCTAAAGGTGAGGCTGAGCATGTTCAAGTAATTTCATTTCTTTCCTTATGGAAACCTGCCAACTGGGTGGTTTGTTGATGATAGAAAAACTGGCCTGGAATTGAGGTCATATATGCTGGCTTGCATAGATGGTGTATTGGCCACCAGAATTGACAGAGAGATTATATGTGAGGCCTATGATCCATATAGATTTTCACGCCAATTCAAGTGTCTATAGTAGATTATTGTATCCCCTCCTGTGCACGTCAGGTTAGAGAAGTATCCAATGGTTTCCTGCAACTATGGTTACTGACAGCTATGGAGAAGACCAGGGCAGTGTTTGATCTACCAGTTTCTAGAGCGGTGAGTCAATTGACTACATGGTATACTAAGAACTGGGTAGCATCATACCCGACATGGGTATTGAATCTTCCTATCTACTAGGTGGGGAGTAAAAAGATAAGTGTCAGGAAAGAAACCTTTCATCTTGAAGGTGAATATTCCTCACCCATAGCTGATTTACCGGGTTCTTCACTTGGGGATGATTCACCGGATTCCCAAAATGGGGATGATGAGGCGCGAAATGCGTCAAAACGGCCTCGTTCCAGATATAATCCTCCTTCCAGAGTAAAGATACCTACTCCATCGACTCTTGGTGAGCTATATCATTGAGAAAATTTAGTCTCCATTATTTTATAGAGCAACAAGTTTCATTTCCTTATCCTTTATTTGTGATTGCAGGAGTTGGGAAGAAGTTGAAGTCCCAAATTATAGGACCCTCCTCGCGGCCTTCTAGTGCGCATTATGAATATTTATGACCATAGGCTGTCCAGACATGGTAGAGTTTATATTGTGATGCTGAAACTGCCTGGATGGACTTATGCGAAGAGCTACATATCCCCGGAGTGGGGGATCTCCAGGCTTCTGCTGTTATCTGCTTCGAGGATAACCCTGATGAAGTGCGGGCTTGCATCAGAGAGTTGGAAATGCTCATATATTCCACTAATGATTCCATTACTATCACCAAGTGGGTGAAGGAAATGATGAATCATGTAATCACTGAGGGGATTGGTGCTTCAGTTGACATGGAGTGGCATGATTACGTGGCTCCTGAAGATGTAAATTTCTTTCCTTATTTGCTTTGCAATTTAATTTCATTCAAAGCTTTGTTACTCAAGGAAATTACTTTATTCATCCTGCAACTTGTTAAGGAAGAAACTATTGAGGTCCCTTCACCATAGTATAGCCCTGGAGGCACTGATCTTGGAGTCCCTGAATCTCCTCGTGAGCTAGGAGAAGTATCTACAGGCCGACAAGCAATGGACGAGGAGTTAGAAAGGGATTTTCAATCTCCAATACCTGTATTTGGAGGTTATTATGTCAACACACCCAAAAAGTCAAAGAAGTAAAGGCATCGAAGGAAGAAGTCCACAACTAGACGCTTCATCAGTAGTGGTAAGTCTTTCAAATAATCATGAATCTTAACTCATGAAAATATTTCCTATACTTCTTGGGATTGCAAGGGCTTATTCAATTTCACCTTTAAGGGATAGGACTAACCCTCCTCTAAGGACGATGTATGGTGCTAGTGAATAGTCGTAAATTCATGTTGACCCAGCTGCTCCTGAAGAAACGATGAGAGAAGAAGAGCCAGCGTCTGTTCCCAGTACTGCTCATGTTGCTGCTGTAAGGAGAGAAGAGACTGCTTATGGTAAATTAACAATACTTCGTAGAACGTTGAATGAAAACATCAAATGAATTCCATCCTATGATTCATTAGGTTCAACACCTTCACCAGAACATTTGGCGACCACTTTAACTGACTCCACAATTTTCTTTAAGGAAGCTATCCGGGGTTAGAGGTCATAGGAGGAGGGTCTCCAAGAAGACATGTCAAATGCTCCCACTGGTGAGACTAACTAGGAATATGGGATATCACTGGATGAAATGATGAAACTTGGCACGTCTTTTGAATAAATTTTAGATCATGTTAAATTACCATATGATTTAGAAGATTTTGGACGTGAGTGTTATCCTTCGTCCTATTAAATTTTTTTATTACATCTCTGACCATGATTGTTTGAAATATGCAGTTTCGTCTGAGCAAGATGTTGATCTTCTGATGCCTGAAGGGGGTAGAGACAACCCTATCATTACAGAGATGCTAGCTCAAGTGGAGATTAACCTGGAATAGCTTCCTGAAACCTGTCCGGAAAATCCTGTTGAAGCTAGGAAAGATGGGGATGATCCTTCTCATGCTGATGATCTACCATTGGGTAAAAGATGATAATATTTGTGGCTGTACTTAATTTTCAAGATAGCTAATCAACTTTTGTTATCCTTTGAAACTAACCCAATATTTCAATTGACTATGCAGAGCTTTCAACTTCAGTGGCTAGATCCGGAGGTGAAGCCTCAGCCTCAGTCCCAATGGGAGTAGAAAGTGAAGCACCAAGGGTCAGGGGGGAAGGAGAAGAACTGGGAACTTCCTTAAGTGTATTAATCCCGGACTATATTCCCCCCTATGATAGTGATGCTGAATCAGACCCAGAGGTAAAAAAGGCGCTTCAATTCTCACGTCGTAAGGCATGAAAGAATATATGGAAGATCATATCTGAAGTTCCTCTTGAAGAGCTATCTTTGAAGATTCCACGATTTTTATCCTTGTTCTTAATGCTAGGACTTGGCGGTTTTGGATATCAAGAGATCCATACCGCAGTGAAACAAGTCATCTTAAGGAGGGAGCAGGAGAAAAAGTGCTGTCAAGATCTGACCAGAGTGAGGCTGCTGACCAATATCGGCGAATTCGAGGCTGCGGTGTCCTGAGATGAGGCTGATCATGCTGCAAAGATGAAGAAGCTGAAGCATAAGATCAAGGAGAAAGTTGTCCAGTAGATACACCTTCAGCAACAGTTAGATACCATTACTGGGGAACTTAACTGGCTCAACAATTCATTGGAAGGAGTCCAAATGGATGGTATGAAAGCCATCATAGATGCCAAGAAAACACTCCATCAAGCTGAAAAGAGTGAAGCTAGTCGAGTGAATGAACTTCAAGTGGCTACTGATGAAGCAAGGGATGCTGTAAATCAAATGAAAAGTTATGTTGAAAGCCTCTCGTATTTTTTGAAAAAAGAGAAGATACTCAAATATGTGGATGTTCTTTTAATCTTGTGCATCAATGAAAAATACCTTTCATCTTCAATCATTTGTACCTGCATTCTTTTTGTAACTACTTAAATTTTTTTACCTAAGAAAATGTGCCTAGTAAGCATAGTTTTATCTTTTCTAGGATTATACAAACAATCCCACACACTTTGCATCTTTTTGTTGCTCAATATTGCCTAAATAATATATAAAAAATGTATGTTTAGAAAACTGGGACCCGAATTTTATTTAGAGTTCCTTTTACAAGTTCCTAATTTAATAAGTACCTTGTCTCTTGTTGGCAGTTTAAAGTTATGCATGTTGGACATAAAAAGGATAATGTTTAAGGTCAAATAGATTTGACTGAATGGATTAAAATAGACTCAATTCCTTGATAATTTTTTTGAAAACATATTACCACATTCAAGTATGGGGGAAAACATGGAAACTATGACTTAAGAAATTTTGAATCTAAGGGATGATATGAAAAAGGGGCTAAAAGGAATTAGAGGAAGTATTTCCTAAGAGTGAAGTTACCACTATTTGACAAACCCATTAGGGGGTTGAATTATGTAGGGCCACTTAAGGGAATTAGCTGTATAGTCAAATAATAGCATCTTTTGGCTGACATGTACATTATGTAGACTACTTATGCAAGGCCACCTAGGGGCACGTGCTACATAGTCAGGCAAAAGAACTCTCATAAATTTTACTTTTCTATTACTAAAAGCTAGTGAATGTTTATGGAGATTAAAATTTTCCAAAGCATAGAGTCTGATGTATGGAGAAAGGTACTTAAATATGGAAAGGATATTCCCAATAAAAATTGTCAAAGAATTGGATGAATGTCACTCCTGCGAAGGTCTGACCCAAACGTAGGGAAGGGAAATATAAACCATAGACTTGAATACTTTTAGATCATGAAAAATAGTATGGGAAAAATATATTAAGGATTGATGTTTTTGTGGATTCCTACATATCATCGTTAAGACTAATAAAGAAAAAAGAGGTTTTCCCCCCAAGAATGAAGTTACAACTATTTAACAAACCTGTTATGGGGGTTCAATTATACAGGGCCACCTAAGGGCATTGGCTGCATAGTCAAATAATAGAATTTTTTGGCTGATAGGTCCGTTATGTAGACTTATTTATGCAAGGCCGACTAAGGGTACATGCTGCATGGTCAAGAAAAAGAATTCCTAGGTATCAGACATTTTTCAACCAGAAGTCAAGAAAAGGGTTATGAAGATCTGGAAATATTTAAGGTTAGGATTATGAAACATAAAGATGGATATTTTCCAATGTATTAAGGAGATACATAGACCAATGCTGACGATAATCATGTTGTGGCTGGGTCCTGAATTGAGATGATGGACTTCACTACATATCTCATTAGGAAGAGAATCAAGCCATACGTAGTTCTTGAAATACAATTTAACGTCATGTGGGATGAGAATGTAGGAGATCTTAGTTTAGGGTCATAGATCTCAGTCCATAATGAGGGAGACACATTGTGTGTTTGTTATAAACCTGATGTGAATAAAGACCAGGGTTTTCATACCACATTCATGTGCTCACAGGGGGACTTTTTAGCCAAGGGACTGAAAATGGAGTTTGGGGTTAGGCCCAAAGACTTGGGGCTAGATTCGAGGGATTCTCGAATGTTCCTACGTATCCCATAAGGATGGGAATCAAGCCATATATAGTTATTGAAATATCCTCTATAAATATTTGGTTCGTATATGTGAAGGGTGAAAGGGGACTTTAGTGAAATGATGGTTGGACCCAAGATTAAAGGTTTGGGCATTGAAATGTATGCACGTAGTCCTTGGAATATGACATGATTGGAGATCAATGTCAATAATGATTCCCTCTCAGGTGAGGGTGTCAAAGACTATTGTAGTTTATTGTCATACATGACAAAAGTGTGAATAATTTAAGGTCATATGCATAGACCGGTGCTGCACAGTTTAGCATCATGTAGCTAGGAAATATTGCCATGTAGTTTAATGTCTTGCAGTGAGTACAATGGGGGGATATATAGTTTAACGTCATATAAAAAGGACGATGGTGAACTAATGTGAAGATATTGGTTTCAGGGGGATATTCATGGATCAACATCGTATGATATGGAGGTGGACCGATGTGAAGATATTGGTTTGGGGGGGGGGGCTTCACGGATCAACATCGTATGAGATGGAGGTGAACCGATGTGAAGATATTGATTTTGGGCTTGAAACTAGGGAGGTTTCCTATGTACCCAGCCTAGAAGGCAAGGATCAAAGTCCGCGTAGTTCGATTGAGAATGAATTGGTGGTTGAGTTGTGATTGAGGACAATGAACCAAAGATGATGTTGGGACTTATGCGTAGTTAGCGGCCCAGAGAGGGTGTTATGGTTGAAGCTTATTCTAAGATCACGCGAGTCATGCTCGGTGTGAGAAAAAAGAGGTAGAAAAAACCCTAACGATGCACAGTTTAACGTCATGTGCGACAAAGGGTGCTATACAGTTTAGCGTCATATAACTAGGACGTATTGTTGTGAATTTTAACGTCTTGCAAGACATGTGCACAGTTTAACGTCATGTAGGACGTATTAAGGGACTTTTTCACAGTTTAAATGTCATGTAGGATGAACAAGTACAGTTTAACGTCATGTAGGACGTATAAGGGAATTTTTACAATTTAACATCATACATGACGAAAATGGGGGACACAGTTTAACGTCATGTGGGACAATAGATGGAGCTATGCAGTTTAATGTCCTGCAGCAAGGAAAATCGGTGTATTTGTGTTACAAAAAATACTTCTTCAAGAATCTTACATTGGTTGGAGTTGTAATGAGTTTTCTACCCATTGAGATTAAAGAATAAGCTCCATTGGAGTAGACCTTATGTATTGAGTAAGGTCATTCCCACTTTGGCTCAAGCATTGGAGGATTCTTTCCTGATATCATTGGAGTTATGGGGACCAATACCAATTCTCCTTGAATGAATGAACGAAGACGAATTTTTTTATTGAAATCCCATGCTATTCGATTCTGATAGACTTCCAAGTGGTGCAAGGTGCACAATCTTTTTTCATCTAACCATTCCAATTCATCAAATCACTTCTGAGATTATTCATATATAGATGAATGATAAAAAATGGCTACTCTGATCGAGGGTAATTGAACCTCAATGGGAAAGAATGATTCTGTTCCATATACCAGTGAATATGGAGTTGACCGCATAGCAGTGAGGGTGGTGGTCAGATAATCCCATAAAGCATGAAAAAGTTTATTAGGCCATGATTTCTTATCTTTATCCACCATATTTTACAGTATGTTTGAAAGAGTCTTATTGAAGGCCTCTATTTGTCCATTGGCCACTGCATGATACCGAGATGAATGGTTGAATTTGATGTTGTATTCTTGATACAAATTTCTCACCTCGGATGAACAGAATTTGGTGCCATTGTCCGTCAATATGGTATGAGGGACACCAAAAATGGTAATGATGTTAGACTCGAAGAAGCTAACAATGCCTTTAGAACTAGCTTCTTTGAGAGGTATTGCCTCTGCCCATTTGGAAAATAAGTCAGCAGTAGTAAGAATATACTTAAAATGCTTGGATGTAGCTGGATGATAAGGTCCTACTACATCCATTCCCCATGTGGAAAATGGACATGAGTATTTAGTTGTATGAAGAAACTCTGGGGGTTGATGAATGAAGTTGGAACATACTTGGAAAGAATGATACTTCTTAGTGAAATCAACACAATCTTATATCATTGAAGGCCAGAAGTATCCAAGCCTTCGAATTTGACCAGAAAGTCTATGTCCAGACTGGTGGGCACCACAAACTCCTGCATGAACTTCACTCATGACATCCATTATCTCTTCACCACTAATACATATTAATAGAATTCCATCAAAACCTCACTTGTAGAGAATTTTTTGGTGATCCGGGCTATCATAAAGAGTAAAATTGACCACACGTCTCCCGACTTGTTCTTTTCTGGCTCAATCAGGTGGGAGTGTTCCATTTTGAAGGTATTACCTAATAGGTGTCATCCATCCTGTACTATGACCATATGGTTCAAAAATGGGACTAATTTCATTGATTTCCTCTGTTCTGATTTGAACAAAAGGTGGAACTACATGATGGTGGGAAATACTGATGATTGTTTCATCCTGGTTTGGATCCGCTAGGGTTGTGGCTACATTAGCCAGTGCATCAGCTTCGGCATTTTTGTGATTGTGGGACATAAGAAAATGTCAGTTCCAAAAGAAATTATACCATTAACTCTTTGACATAATCACACAAATGAATTAACTCTTCCTTTTTTATGGCATAATCCCCATTGATTTGTTTGATTACCAAATCTGAATCACCTTTTACTTTCAATTGATTCACCTATGCCTAAAGCGCCAATTCCAAGAGTGCGATGAGAGCTTGATATTATACTTCATTATTTGTACCGCCTTCCAACAATAAGAAGTAATAGGGTAGCACTGCCTTTTCTGGGGAAACAAGCATGATTCCTAACCCAACTTTGTTGAATTTAGGATCTTCTATTTTATTCCCTGTTCAACTTCTGGAGGCACCATAAAAGTACATTTCCCATGTTTGAGGATTATATTGAATAGAGAAGAATTCCTCATCAGGAAGCTCAATATTTAAAGATGTATATTCTATAGATGGGTGTTCAGCAAGGAAATCGGCCATATCTTGGCCTTTTATTGCCTTTTGATACACATACTGGATATTAAACTGATGAAAAATAACTTCCCACCTTGCCAGACGTCCTGTAAGCATTGGAAAACTAATGATAAATTTGAATGAGTTATTGCGAGATACCAATTGGACCTCATGATGTTGTAGGTAGTGTCTCAATTTCTGAACTATAAAGATTAATGCTAGGCAGAACTTTTCAATACTTGAATATTGAGTTTCTGCCTCAAGCATAGTTCGACTGAGATAGTAAAAACATTTTTCATCCCCAACACCATTCTTTTGGGAAAAGAAGGCACCCAATGATCGTTATAAAGATGTCACATAGAGAATAAGTGGTATTCCTTCAACAGGTGACATTAATACCGGTGGACTGAAGAGATATTTCTTGATAACATCGAATGCTTCTTGACATTCTTCAGTACAATGGTAGGTGACTCCCTTATTCATTAATTTGGTGAAGGGTAAACACTTTCCTTTCAAATTGGTAATGAAACGCTGAATATAGGCCAAGTTTCCTTGAATTCCTCTTAATTCCTTCAAATTTTGAGGAGGTGACATTCCAAGGATTGATTTTTTTCTTCTCAGGATCAACTTCGATACCACGATGGCATACAACAAAGCTGAGAAATTTTCCCGAGGTTAACCCTAAAGCACATTTCAAGGGATTCATATTCAAATTGTGTTGTCGAAGTTTGTTGAATTTGATTTCTAGATCGGCCAAGTGATCAGGACATTGTCTGGATTTAACCACCAAATCATCCACATAATATTCAACAAATTTCCCTACAAAGGGTTTGAAGATATGGTGCATGGAATGTTGATACGTTGCACCTGCATTCTTCAGGCCAAAGGGCATTAACCAATAGAAAAACACACCATGAGGAGCTCTGAAGGCTGTAGACTCTTCATCTTCTGGGGCCATTTATATTTTATTGTACCGAGAATAACTATCCATGATGGAAAGTTCTTCATAGCCATCCATTTCATCAATTAGAAGTTCTGTAATCAGAACTGGAAAATCATCCTTGGGACAATGCTGATTATGATCTCTGAAGTCAATAAAAACTCTAATTTGTCCATTCTTCTTCTTCTTCATAGGGACAATATTAGCTAGCCACTTGGGATATTGAACTTCTCTGATGAAGTTAGACTTGATAAGATTATCAAATTCAGCTTCAATTTTGGAAGCATAAGTTGGGTGTGTTCTTCTTACTTCTTGCTTGAATTCTCAATGTTCTTCTGACAAACCCAAATGATGAGTGGAAACATCGGGACCAAGACCTAGCATTTCTGTATAATTCCAAGAAAATACATCTCGATTTTGATTTAAAAACGAAGTATACATTTCTTTCTCTTCAAGAGTCATGGAAGCACTAATTAAAGTGGGGAGTGGATCTTCTTTTGTACCTAGATTTATTTCTATGAGTTCATCCATAGTGGTGGAGATACCCTCTTCAACTGCTAGGGGAGAATCCCTGAGATCTTCCTCTTCCTCTTCAATATGTGTTACTTCTTCTATTTATACTTGCATAGTGGATGACGAAACAGAATTTCCATGGTCAGGATAGAAGTTAAAATTTGAACATCTTGAAGAAGAGGCTTCCATTTCTGACCCTATTGATGATGAAGGGTCTTTCTGGGGTGAAAAAGAGGAGATGATGGATTGGGAATCGACATCGTTGTTTTCCTCTGACATTTCTATAACTTCTTCTGGCATGGTTGATGAAGTATAGAATTGCTGGATTTCATCGGATGAAATGAATACATCTCCATCTAAGATTTCATCATTGCTTGGTGAATCAAAAATTTCTCCCATGATGTCTGGTTTGATTTCTATAATTGACATTATGGAAGTTTCCATAAGAGTGTTTGGATTTAGGTCTATCCTGTCAATTTTGTTGATAGTAAACACATAATCCTTACTCACATGTACGAATGGGTTTACTGGAATCTTTTCTAAACCACTTGGAGCATTAATTTTGGTGACCTTCTTCACCATGGATTTTTCCTTTCCTTCCATGTGATAGAATTCTTCCTCAATGTATTGAGATTCACATGTTTTGAATGGGGTTTTGTCACCATATAATGTCCCAATTTGACCATTGAAACAATATTTGATACATTGATGGTATGGAGAAAGTACAACCGCATGTTGATGTAGACAAGGTCTTCTAAGAAAAATATTGAAAGCTGTGTCCTGACGAACAACCATGAAATCTGAATTAGAAACAAGGTCTCCAAACTGAATTTTGAGTGTAATTTCTCCCAGAGGTTCTTGTTAATTCTTATAATATACTTGCAACATCAAAGTAGAAGGAGATAAATTATATTCGGTGAGGCCCAATTGACAAAGTGTACGAATAGTAATGGTATTGACTCATGATCCATTATTAATGAAAGCTCTTCAGATGTATATATCAACGACTTTTCCAGATAGATACAAAGTTCTAATATGTCCATGTACAACATCATATTCATCTTCATCTATAAAAGATATCACTGTATGACATTCAGCAGAATCATTCTCTATATGGTAGACCTCAACCACAATAATTTCAGTTTTGAATTCTGAGGACTTGACAAAGCCTCAATAAGTGCCTCCCGAAGATCTTTTGATAGATTCAAGGCATCCATAATCAATAACTTGGCTGGTACTTGGACCAAATGTTTCAAGACATCATAATTTTGGTCCAAAGGTCTGCGTTTCCCATCTGGAAAATGTGGTTTCACAGGTACCTTGGAAGTTGTTGCTTTGACAGTGGATGCATCTCGTATCAGGGTAGAAGTTGGAAATACTCCTGGATTTGGTAGATTAGACTAACTAGGTCTATCTATTTGCTGAGAGGAAGAAGGTGTGACCTCTAACCGGTCTTCCAAAATGACTGTGTCAGGATTGAATCTACTATGTGTGGAAGAACATTCTTGCTTTTATTGAGCCCGCTGAAGGGAATTACCACGAGTTTCCGCGGCATATACAGTTCTAGAAATGGTAGGATTGAAATAATGGATTCTGGAATATCCATGTCTTCCCCTGTATCCTAGAACTCTGTGTCTTCCTCTAATTCCACTGTTAGATACAGGGAACTTAGGCTCATCATAATTGAAACTGTCATTGGAATAAGGATATGTTAAATGAATCATGTTAACAAAACCAAAGATCAATTTTTCATCTGATGAAGATTCTGCCTGATTAGCCAGTTCGGGCTGCACTTTTTGGTGGGGAGGTGCCCTTGATTTTGACTTCATGCCACTCGCCTTCATCCTCTAGATCAGTAGTAGTAACACATGCTACCTAGGCAGAATAACCTTTCAGTTTTACCTATCTAGAGTCAGCCATCTTTTTCAGGAGGTCTTTGAAGACAAAACACTCATAAATGGGATGCCCCGACATCTAATAAAATGGGAAATAGTTGGGGAGGTCTTCATCTCCTTCATTGTTCGGCCTTTTGGGCCTTGGCAACTGAACCAGATTGTTTTCCAGAGTTGAGATGAAGTAGCCAGGAACTTGTTCATTTCAGAAAGAATAAAATTTGTTCTTAAAATATTCAAACTGTTTTCGCATTTGATCTATTTGATCATCTTGGTGAGGTAGCTGTTGTTGTTGATGCTCAGGAGGTGGAGCCCTTTGATATGATGAAGGTTTTGAAGTGGAAACAGGCAAAAATGCTTGTTTAAGTGTAACTGTAGCAGTCTATGCTTTCCCTATTCTCCTTCTTAGAACTGATGAAATTACATGAGTTTTAGCCTTAGTCTTTGTGAGAGAGTATTCTATCTTTTGAGAAATTGAAGTAAGGTATCGAAACCCTCCTGTGTATTTCACATGGATCAACAGTGTGCGTAATTAATCAAGTATATTTTCCACATAGATTGGCAAAAATTCTTCTTGGGGGAGTGCTAAACTTAAGGAATATGTTAATCCATTCCAGCGAGTAATGAAATCTAAAACTCCTTCATTTTCCCTTTTCTTACAATTGGTAAGATCAGAAACTATTTTCTTTGGCAACGTTGAGAAAAATTGAAGAAGGAACCTTTTACTGAGATCTTCCCACCCGATAATTGACCGAGATTGCAAACTT
The DNA here is from genome assembly GCA_963277665.1 of Viscum album. NCBI lineage: Eukaryota > Viridiplantae > Streptophyta > Magnoliopsida > Santalales > Viscaceae > Viscum > Viscum album. The sequence continues at coordinate 1,490,805,307 of OY728129.1, forward strand.
GTATACTAGAAAAAATCAGGTCCTTGTAATGACTGCACAAAACACCTGAGCTTAACTGCTTCTTGTTGTTGAGGAGTTCCCATCATAGGATCACAATAAGAAACAAAATGTGTTAAGTGTTGTTCTGGATCCCCAAAACCATTAAAAATTGGGAATGTGGTATTCACAAAATTTGATGGGGGAGAGATTGCATCCACCCATTCAGGGTAAGCTCTCTTTTCTAGTTGAACTTCTACACTCTTTTCTTCCATAGCTTCCAACCGAGATGTTAATGACTCAATAGTAGTCATTAATTTTTGAGAAACATTTGGTTGAGCTTGGGCCTAAGTAGGTGCAATAACTGGAGTTTGGATGGGTGCAGCGACCAGTACTGCCACTAATGGTATTATTGCCGGTTGCTATCATGCATGACCCATATGATTGGACCTGTGAGGGTGTACTTTTAAAGGGGGATATTCTTGATCCATCCCAATATCTACAACAGATTTTCTTAATTGATTAACTCTAGTATGCTTAGGAGGAAGACTACCTTGAAGTAGTTCTATATTTAACCTCCTTAACTCCTTCATTTCTTCTTCTTATTGTGAGAACCCTTCCTTTAATGAGAGTGATTGGCATTCTTCAGAGTTAGGGTGGAATGTAACCTGACTTTTACCCCTTTCCTTGGCATGTTACTTTCTAGAGTATAGTTGGGAATTACCCAAAGGAATGTCTTTCCCCTGGACAACCCTCTGTCTTCTGGTATGCACACCTTCTTCATTCGTTTATGTGTGTACAAATTCTTGAATAGGAACTTCTTCATATAATTCCTCTGAGTGAGCCTCACATTCTGGGGGATCAGTGACAATGGCATTGATGACATTTATCGATGCATAACATATTTCAGCCCTTCTATCAGTGCTTCTGCGATACTGTCTTCTTCCATGTCCTTTATGAGACATTGCCTTTTGTTTGGTTGATCCCTCAGGAACTTCTTGATAAACCATAATTTGGAGGGAATCCCCTGATAATTTGGCCCTACGTTCCTCTTGTGGATTCTTCCCTAATCAAGAGAAGACTGGATTTTGCTGAGGAAGAGATTGAGAATTTGAAAAAGTCCTCAGTCCGGTGGACTAGGGCTGTTCTTATTTTTCCTACTCAACTCCTCAAATCCTATCTATTGATCTTGAGGGTTGGATTAAAAGAGTCCCCAATCTGGCAAGCTAAGGTGGATCTTGAGGTGCTACATGTGAAAATTTCTTAAAAACTCTATTGATTTTGCAAACCTTAGTCTGGGAATTGGCTGGATGCATCATCCGACATCCACTCAAATCATCTGGCTCAGATAACGGTTGGATTATTTCGGACACTTCTGTCACCTGATGATATGCATGCTCTAAATAAGAAGCTTTTTCAATATTCTCATTTGTTTTATGCAAGAATAATTTTACAACTTGTTCCTTATATGCCTGAATTTGGGAAGAACTAGTTGAGGCATGTTCTTGGGCAAGCCTTTGATTATGCACAAAACCAGTTAGATGTGGCCAGCCATGGGCAATAACATTTCATCATACCACTTTTGGCGGGCTTTGTTGACTGGAGAGCATAGTGAAATGCAATGCTCCATGAACACCCCATCCCCTAATATGAATACTAGATGGGGCATTGGTAATTAACTAATGCAACCTTTTTAATGTGCTAAGGCATGAACACTGAAGGGCTCTCTACTTCTTTTCAACATTTGGATGTCAGGAAACTGAGAGATATGCCAAGTCAATTTGGCGTTGCAACCCTTCTATTATATTGACATGATTTTGGTATTCATCATAAGATAATATTTTATCTTTTAAGTGACAAAGAGTTTTCCATATGTTGAGACGAATATCGTGAATACAATCTTCTGTCAACGTTTCTGGAATATCATACTGAGAGTCATCCAAAGGCCAAAAAATGATTGGTATTTCACCTTTCGCCAGTTTTTTTCTCATATTCAGCACTTACTCTTTGTCATTTGATGAAGATTATTCTACCTGATTGGACCAAATCTAGTGCTTCTTTTTTGCTTCATCAGATTCAACAAGATTGGTAGAGAATTAATTTGTCAAATTAGAATATGAATGACCCATGGGTGGTTCGGAGAATGACCTACACCTCGGGCTGTCTTCTGATTGAGAAAGTATTTCACCTAAAAGTGGTAAGGCATCGGAGATGACTGGGTTTGAATTTGCAAGTGCATCAAGATAAGAGGGATTTATCATTATTGCATTTTCCATTGAAGAATTTTCTAGGAAATGCGAATTACTACTGTGGAGAGGACTTTCGCAGCTAAATTCATCATCATGGGGAGGGCCACCATGGTGGGTTACAAAAAAAGATGAAACCTCTTTCTCCTTGGTCTTCTATCCATGCAGAGGGTTATTGTGGCTCTCATATGAAGATGATACTTCTAGATTGATTGAATTTTCATAAAGAAAGCCTTCATGAGGAAGTTTATGATGAAGACCTTCAGAATTACTGTTGTTACTTCTAGAATATGGAAGTGAGAGAGTAGAATCTTGAGTTGCAATAGACAATTTTCTGAGGGCTTCAAGAACTCTAGCATTGAGAAAGGCCTTATTGCAGATTGGCTCTTGATTTTTCAACTATGCCGGATGGTTATTTTTATTGGATTCCTTCTTACTCACTTTGGAAACCACTTGTTGACAAAAGTAGTTATTATGGGCAGGTGTATGTGCCTACTCAGAAGAAATGGTCATGTTAGGCTGATTATATCCATTTAAATCAGGTGTATGTGCCCAACTTGATTGTCCGTATGACATGGGGGGTATGCCCCACAACTCTCCTAGACTGGAACATAGGTGTGTATCTGCTTGAGAGTTACATGTTGATGAGTTACTCCACTAATAGGGATAGATTTATGATTATTTCCCTATGATGATACTGAAGTTGTTATAATATTCTAACATGTATCCATAATATGGGCAGGGATTTGCTTCTTCTCTTTCACCATTTTCAGAATGTTCTTGGTAACTTCAGCTATTAGAATGAGAATATACATTCATTCCGTGTTTAGAGTAGGTGTGTGTTCCTTCTCTTATCCTCCTTTTCCTGTAAGTGAATTTTGAAAGTACTCATGTGTGGGGGAAGAAAGTTGTGTCTGCCTCTTGTTTGTCATTAGATCTTTCCAATTGACATATCTGAGTGCTACCAAACGAGATTGTTGGTTAGCTTGATGAATCACAAGTGTATGTGCCTATTGATTGTTCTCCACCAAATATGATCGATGAACTTTCTTCAAGACTGGAAGACGAGACTGCTGAAATAATTGATGAGTGTAAGCAGGTGTATGTGCCTGTTTACAGGTGGTCACCACATTTGATTGGTGAGCTTCTTTGGTTGCAGTCAGACGAGCCTGCTGACTAGATGATGATTTATAAACAGGTGTATGTGCCTGCCTATAATACTCTAATGTAATTTCCTGGCAGGATTGGTGTGTTACTGCCATACGAGACTGCTGGGTAGTGAAATTAGGATGGACGTGTGTATATGCCGGCTCGTTGTTTTCCATCAAGTTAGATTGATGGACTTCTCTAGAGGGGGAAAAATAAGAACATGCTCCATATTATCTGAATTTCACCTCTGATGGTTCATCTTGTGTGCTCGGGTCTGAGGGACCTGAGCCGAACATCCCGAGGTGATACCCTCATCATGTTGAGGGTGCACTACTGCACGAGTCTGGAGACAATTGTTGGTTATAGTCATCAGAAAGGGATCCTGTATTTTTGAATTGATTCCTTGAGTAACCTCTTCATTCATGTCCCTATAATATAGGAGTTACTGGTTGTTGCGTTCTGGGGATAATGACCAAAAAACGGTTGGAAACGGTGGTTGGAACCACCTGCTTTTTAACCACTGGTCGTCGCTGTCTGGACAACCAGGGTGAGTTGTTCACTTGGAGGGCTTTTTGAGCGGCATCCAGATTCGAGATGGTACCATATTGATAGTATTACCTCACTAATGCATTCAATACCCATTGTTGAAGATTCTGAGTAGGTGATGTCGTCCTTAGAGCGGATGAGGATCCAACAGGAGTAGCAGCCGATGCATTCACAGGTGTGAACTTTAAAGAAGCCATTCTGTGTTGTAGAGAGATCTTGGAAAAGAGTTCCTACTTGATATAGAAGACATAATCAATATAGGTTTGGCTAGACTACATCTTCTGGATGATCACTTATGTGTTTTATTACTTTGTTGGCCCTCATATTGAGTTTAATAGGGGCCTACCAAATAAGTAAAACATCACTTAACTTGGTTAATGATTCATGTCGGGTTCACCATTTTTTGTTTCTTCTGGAAATGGGGATGACCTCGTTTGTTTAAGGTTCAAAATTTCCAATAAGTTTCTAACGGGTTTATTCATAGAACCGGAAACATCCAATGATTTTATATCCATTTGGACCTACTTTCCAAAGGTAGGTTCTCAGTAGTTGTGGACCGATGAGGCTTAAGAATTTTCATTAGTCAAGAGGATGGGGGGTTAGGCTCATCACACCTTTTTTGGGGGGAATTATTGCCTACTCCAGGACTCTCTTATAGATTTAAGTTATGTTCACGAATCCTTATTAATTCACCAAGCATGAAAATGAGTTTTCTTTTATATTTGGAAACAAATGATTTATATGTATGGGATTTAGAGAATCTTATATATGTATTTGAGGTTCTTCATTGATAGAGAATCATCCATATGTATTGGAAATTCTTAGTCAATGGTATCCTTCAATATATTATATAGAAATATATTGGTCACTATGATGACCATACTAGTTTTAAATCCACTCAGTGGGGCATTTGAAGTTTATTGTCGTTCATAAAGATAGGTATTATTTCAGAGCTGGGATCGTACCCGTAGATGGGCTACCTACGTATCCTTGTTAAAAAGGAATTAGAACCCATGTTGTTTGATAAAAAGGATATAGTTTAACGTCATATGGGACAAAAATAATTAATGAAATATGGTCTTGAACCTTATAAAGGCTTCCTACGTACTCTACTTTTAAGGAAGATATCAAATTCCACATAGTTCGGGCAAAGAAATATGGGGTTTATTCATAGTTAATGGCTCAAAAAGAGATGTCGTGATTACTTTTACACTCTAAGCCCACACTAGTCATGCTCGGTGTGAGAAACAAGAGGTATCAATAAAATTGACAATGGTGACACGAAAGATGTAGTCATGAGAAATGATGTGGGGCGTACGTATGTTTGACGACCCAAGTAAATATAAACCAGGACTTAGGAAAGAATCCCAAGAGCAGGGTCCACAAAGGTATTTGTACTTTATGGATATTTGGAATTTTAACCCGGGACTTACTCCTGAAAAGGAAGCCCAAATTAAGAGGGACTTATGATTGGGTTTTATTCCTAATAAGGAATCCCAAATCAAAAGAAATTAATATTGGGGCTTACTCCTGAGGAGGATGCCCAATGTTGAAGGAAATTATGACCGGGGCTTATTTCTGAGAAGGAGGCCCAGGTTAAAGGAAATTATGACTAGGGCTTACTCATGAGAAGGAGGCCTAGGTTAAAGGGACTTGTAACTTGGGGCTTACTCATGAGAAGGAGGCCCAAACCAAGGGAACTTATCATCTCAAAGGATGAGGTTATATAGGAAACCCCTAACCGTGGTGACATAAATCTTGTAAGTCACGAGGTCTTGGGAGAGGTTCTCACAGAATTCCTTTCAGATAAGGAAGACAACAAAGGAACCAAGCCATAAATGGATTTGAAGAGGGTTTTGAAGGCTATATCTTGAATAGGAGAGATGTATTTGAGTAAAGGATGTGACTATAAAGGAGGCGCACAAGTATCATTCTGGTGCGCAAGTCCTGGTCGCGCAAGTAGACTTGCACGACATGAGTCACCTTGGGCGACGAATAATCCATAAGGTAATACTTGGGCGACTTTGAACTCAAGCCCTTAGTATCATCCCTAGAGGCTTCCTGAAGGGTAGCACGCAAGTTTCCTTTAGAGGGAAAGGTGGTGCGCAAGTTTCTTTATTTCCCTTAAGGACCAGACACTTAGGCACGCAAGTGTTGATGAGTTCTAACACTTAGGCCTTATTCTTCCTCTTTAGAGATTCCATTCCAGGTAAATAATTACCTTAGAAGTTTTCGGAAGACTTAAGACAAATACTTGGGCGACCAGAGCTTGAATCTGAGTTTTGGAAAAAATTTCACTAAAATGAGGGGCTCACAGGGGCTATTTATAGGCCACTGGGCACCTTGATTACTAGGATTTACAATCAACCGATTTAGTTTTTTCTATCCAAGATCCTATCCATCCAGACATTCAATGGAAGGTAAAATGATTTCCTTTAACTAATAAGTATTGGTAGGTAGTTCTCACATTATTATATGGGTGGATTATCACTAAGTTACCCTTTTATCCATGTTTCTATTAACATGCTCAGTGATATCATTCGATAAAAAATAATACAAAACACATTTTTTGGAACTTCAATATCCCACTTTATATTTGTTTTCAATACCATTAAACCACTTCACTCTTAGTGAATGTCAATAGTAGTTCACTTTTATAATCCCCCTTAATGATAATAAATAAAAATGAGGGAAAATAATTTTCTTTCCTGTATGATTATACCATATATTCATGGGAATGTTTTCTAAGGGTAAATATTCCTCTCCTCTTAATTGATCAAATTTAAAGAACCATATAATCCCCAATGAAATTTTATTTTCATCATTAAAGGATGGAATGATAGGTTTCTTATTAATTATCCTCATGTTTGTAAGATCTATATCTATATGTACTAACCCATTATAGATAAAAATATTGGTTTTACCAAATCATTAATATTGTTCAATCAAATTTCATTATATAATACCAGTTTATAATTTAAATAATTGGGGATTGAAAAATATAATTTAAAGATATGTCATATTTATTTACTCAACATAACAATCAAATTATAACATTTAGGTGTGGTTTAATTTACTTCCCCATTTTTTTGGATATCCACTCCCACTAGATAATATGTCTAACATACATCAAAATAGATTTAGGAGAGGGAAAACCATAACTTATTTTTTTCTTTATTATTTCTATCCAAAATTTCATATTTAAATAAAAACTATAAATATCTACCAGCCTCACTCATTTTGTTAGATTCCCCTCAATAAATACTTACCATTAATCTTAACCAAGGTAATCATAGTTTTATTATAAACAAAATTGATACCGATTTCTGTATAATACCATGAAAATGAATATCAAATAAAATTTATATGATGGTTTTCTATCCTAACTGTACTTTTTACCCCAGTGTTACATTTTTTTTCAATAATATACCAATATATGTTTTGTGAGTTTTAATGTAGTGGTGATTCTCAAAAAATTATTATGGATTCACATGATGTCATTAGATTCCATTCTTGTGCTATTTTCCATGATAAACATGGTGATTGTTTAAACTGTTCTAAAAGTTTAAAGACACATGAAAATGATATTTAATATATGGAACATTGTTTACTTAAAGAATATTTCCATCCAAATATGTGTGGGAATGAAGAATCATTTAATGAGTTTGAATTTGGGAAGAATTTGAGGAGTCCATGAAGGTCATTAAAATAAAAAGAAAACATGTATTTATATAATGAATTATATTGAGGATGACTTGGAATTACGTTTTATACTTAGATTATTTATATGTACATCAATAGTTATCATATAAAAATATGGCTTGTCATAAAGGTAAAATGGACCAACTCAACCCCACACATGTGGGAGGAGGTCCTCATCCATGTGGGGAATCAGTTCACATAGCCCGCATGGGGAATAGGTGAAAATAGGCCCATGTATAATGCTCATCGGAGGGCACACTTGAGTGCACATGAGGATGAGATAGTTATGCCCATTGAGACTCATCCTATGTGTGTGGGTTTTTATAAGAGAGTGATTATCCCCCCAAAACATGGAATATTGTGGTTACATAATCCTCATTCTAATAAAGAGATACCTTGAATAACCATATTTTCAATGTGGGATATGGGATGTCATGTACTGTTCACCATCCCCTTAATGACATGAAAATATCATTGGCCATATGATCATGATATTTCAAGCCATCAATTGAATCTGACATATTTCATATTAAAATAACCCATATCTAGGGACTTTATCTTTATCCATTTTCCATTGAAGGAAATCCACACAAGATTGAGAGAATCGACAACCTCCACTCATCATGTTGAAGGGTTGAGAAATGTTTGATCAAATCAAAGAAAGGAATGCAACTTAATCTTACATGTATGTTGAATATTTGAATAATAGTAAAATTGAGAGAATCTATCACATGAAGTTTTCATAAGAACCAATGAAATTTCAAGAGTTCATTATAAGAATTAGTGGAATAGTATTATGTTATTTTTATTACGTGAAGCTTCAAGTGATTGTGAGATGCTGTCACATAAAAAGAACATATATTTTTATCACAAAATCATACATCTTTTAGAAATATTTTCACATGAATTATTTTTTAACATCAATAGGATATCCACTGAGCCATAAAGTAGCATTGAGTGAAGGAAATACAAAAATCAATTTATCATTGAAAGATGTTCACTAAGGAATCACATGATCAACAATGTAATCATGTGAAGCGATCATGCGATTGTGTGATCATTCCAGTGATTCATGGAGAAGTTGAAAGATTCAAAATTCATTGATATTACTAGATCATCAAAAATTTAATGATTCCTCAACATGCCTAAAAATTCATAGGAGAACTTAATATATAAATCGAGTCTCAATCAAGTGTTAGTGTAGCTAACCTTTGAGTTATCCTGAGAGATCTCTTGAAAAACGAGTAATCATGTGACTCATTCACACAAAAGAGAAGGATCCTGCATGATTCTATCATGCAGATAAAAATCTTGTAAAACAATCTTGTTATTTGAATCATAGTAAGAGGCATCATAGAAAAACCCTTGTCTCATGAAGCAACACCCATGTACAAACATCTTATCACGTGAAGGATCTCGTAGATAGTGAATTGTTCTCATGAATCACAGATGTAAAGGAAGTGTGATTAAAAGAGGAAATATTTCATGAACTCTCCTTGTTCATGAAAAGGAGGCAGTGTGACATCACAATATCCTTTCATGTAAAGGGAGGATAAGATCCTAAAAGCCTCATTTCAATTACATAAATCAACATAGATATCATAAACCATAATTGGACACATAAAGGATGAGGGGACAAACCTTTCATGAAACCCATGCATGAAATGAACCCTAAACACACCTTTTGATAATCATTAAGTTATTGGAAGGTAAATTTAAAGAAGAATATTAAAAGGGTTTTTGAAATATTTTGATATTAAAAATAATAGAGTTTATATTGAACATAAAATAATAAAATCAAAATACTTATTTTCAATGGTTTTCAAAGTGAGAAATCCATGTGGTGTATCACACATGTATGTGGTTTTAGAATTCAAGAAGTCATACTGGTTTGACATTGTGAATGATATTTCTTACATAAAATATTTCTTTTATAATTCTTATGCATAACTTGAAAACATTATGTGTTGCTTGATATTTATTATAAGAATAAATAATATCTACCTGAGCATAGTTTCATTGTGGAAAATGATTAGATATAGGTGATCAAAATTGATTAAGAAAGATCATCCAAAAATAAAGGTTCTTGAATAGGTATAAAATCGAGTAATATTCAATGATATCATGGAGGAAGGTAAAAAAATCATCATATAGTGGATCAATCCTTGATTAAAAGAGAAAGTAAATCAGTTGGAGTTAGGATAAATATAAGTCTATTATGTGATTTAGGAGATGAATTCACTAGTATGGATTTTGGAGTAGGGAATTGTAGATTCTGGAAATACTAAAAGATGTAGTATAAAGAAACTTATATGTGGAATAAATATTAAATACAGTGTGATTATATATTTACCATTGTAATTGATTATAAGATTATAATAGAGAATCCATGTTGGGGAGAATAACCAACAAGTGAAGGAGTAGGTATTTGTACTGAACCTTGTAAATACTGTGTTTTACACTCTCTCTTATTATTTATGCATAAAAAGTGAGACCGTGAGATATAAATGAGTGGATTAATAACTTTAACATGTTAAATATGTTAAATTTAATATATATTTTTTAAAATCAAACCACTGATTCAACCTCCTCCTAGTGGTCATCTGTCTTGGGGCTCTATAGGTTTTATCAGAGGGTATGCCACCTATAAATATCCTAGAGAGTTTTTTTGAAGTGAATATTTTAGGAAATGAGTGAGCTACTTAATATGGAGAAAAATGATGTCAATACCATGGATACTAATATGGAAATGTTTTCCAAGAATCAGAAGAATAGAAAGAAGTAATAGTAAAAATCCTTGAAGAAGAATATTGAAGTATAGGCAGAGATACGGCTATGGGAAGGTAATCAAAATGGTATATATTGAAATAATAATAATAATTATTATTTTTCTAATAAATAAATATCAATCTATGATGACGATGGATCACTTAGTGTTATTATTTTTAAATTCAAAGAACATATAATGAAAGTTTATAAATAATTTGTAAAAAATATTGTTGAAGGTATAAAGCGTCTTTAAGATGAAAAATTATAGATTTTATAAGAGAATTATACCGTAGAAGAGGAATTGGATTAAAATGTTGGTATATCAAACACTCTAAAAAATCATATAAAAGAAATGGAGAAAAACGTTTTTTTGAATTGAAATATATGTAGAATATTTTTTTAGAATTGAAATGAAATGTTTGTGAGAAATAATTTATTGAGATTGTATTTTTAGTTGCTTTCCATTCATTTGAAAAATTTCACAGAGTTTCTATGGTTGTGATAGTTTCTCAATTAGAGGATTATGATAAAAAGTTAAAGGAACTTGAAAATTCATTTCAAGAATAAATAAGAATGCATGAAGAGAAAATGAAGAATATGAAGTAATATTGGGAATCTAAGCTAAGATCTGTTAAGGATGAGAATTACTCCCTTAATAAGAATTGTTTATAGTTATAGGTGAGATTGAAAAACTATGAATCACTTAAAGTTTAAACTTCCAAAATTACTAGAAAAATATATTCTTCAACACAAGTTTGTATAGAGAACCATGATTCCATAAATAACATGATATAATCCTCTAATAAAATGAAAACATATTCCAAGAATAATTTACCCCATAATCTAGAAACTATCTTATGTACTAATGATGTTTCAAATGCTGGTATAAGTTTCAAACCAATATCTAGGAAATTATGTATGGTAAAAAATGTTTATAAATTAACCACATAAATGGTGGATATGAAAGTAAAAATGAAGATATATTCTCTAATAAATGACCAAAAGAGTGTTGGTTTCACTAAAAAATGGAAAGTTTCACAATCCATGAAATCCAAATAGGATACACTATAAAAGAAGAGGAGAATATTCATAAGATGTTGTTGGTGTTGTAGGAAGTTTGGAAATTATGTATTGGAATGTTAACATAACATAACAATTCATGCAAATAAAATATGGAATGCATTCAGGGGGAGAAAATCTGAAGATAAGAGAACATCAACACCAGAGAAGAAAAACTCACAAAAATTGAATCTTTATAAAAAGAATATATTTGAATGATTTGAATATTTCTATGAGTAATACAACAGAATATTTAATTATTATGGTGAGTTATATAATGTAAAAAATATGTATAAATCATCTAATAATGTGAAGAGAAGACCACAAAAACGGGATACAGGTAAGAAAAGTAGGTGATAAGTCTGTCTTGAAAGATGAAAAAAAGAGGAAGAATATAAAAAAAACTATCACCAAGAGGAAAAATGAAATATCCTTTCTCACACTAATGAGATATAGGTAAATGTGTCAAGAAAATAATTCCCCTTAGGAAAAATAAGTCTCATTTTGAAGAATTACAACAACATCAATTTCCTAGAAAAAATACACATCAAGATGAAAAATCTAGGTTCAGTGGTTTTTGTTGGTGTTTTGAAACATATGGAAATACATCCTACTCTTTCTAGTATAACATGACACTTTTAAAAAATAGGCATGAATCAAGGGGGAGTCGTGATGAAAAAAAGATAATTGATTCTCAGAGAAATAATGTTGTGACTAGAAATTAATCCAAGCTCCTAAGGAAAAAAGATATGAATTCTTAAAAGAAACTTGTGGTAGATTTCATCAGAAGGGACACAAAGATGATAAATTCATGAAAATACTTCCATAAGACATTCCCCATGTTGTGAAATGTAAGAATATAAAACTAAAAAAATAGTGTTATGTCTTGAAAATATTCTGATAAAATAGAGAATGTCTAGAAAGAATAAATATTTTTTATCCAAATAAACTAAATTTCTCTATGAAATTAGAGGAATATGAAAAGAATTTAAAATATAATGGAAAAAATGACTTCAGAAAATAAAGTAAAAACCCTTGAGAATTTATCAACATTTGGAAACTAAAAGAAAGAAAGTGACTTTTTTGAAAGTTTCAATATATGAGCACATACAACTAAAAAATGATTGATGTTCCTTCTTAGATAGTTATATATATTTAAAAATAAAATAAAAGCACATAAGGCTTCATGTGATCAAATGAATACAATTGAAAATGGTATTTTAAAAAAAGAATAAGTGAAAGGGTAAAAAATAAAAAATCAAGAAAATGAGACTCAAAACAAAAATATGAGTCTAAATAAATATACCCATATTGATATTGGGTGAAAAGAATTGACTAGGTTGAGAGGAAGCTCTTGGTTTGAATATTACTCTTGAAAAATTAGAAGTTCCCTAATTATTCCCAATATATATATGTTCTTTTTTATTGATATTCAAGGAATTTAATGAGATGAATTTATCCTTTTGGGAGATAATTTTTGAGATAAAGCTATCTAATCTTTACTATAGGGTGAATTCATAACTTTTAAATAGATTTATAAGATAGGAATATGAGGTATCCCAACCCCACTTTCATCCCTCATTCCTAATTTTATTTATCATATTAATTAAGGGGGAGTGCTTGGTTGATGAAAAAATGAGACTAAGGGGGATTTGTATCTTTTTCACTTGATCTTTCTAATGTGTTTATTGAAGTGTGCTTAGGATTTTGCATTAAATTGATAAATATTATTATTTTCAACCCCTAAAAGAAAAATTGAGATCTTTTGAGTATTATTTTACATGCATGGTTGTTTATAGAGAGCATATAAAACCATGGTTTTATCTCCCTTGTTTTCTAAATCGAGTGAGCCCATATATACTTAGAGTTAATTAACTAAAGGTTATTTTCTAAGAAAATTATATGATATTAGTTCTCTCTTAGAGGAGATTAGTAAATTTTCATATAAGGGAGAAGAATATGTTTATAGAAGAAAAATGTGTTGAGAAGAAACCCACTTACCCATTTCATTTGATTTTCAATAAGAGGAGAAAGTTTGAACACAAATATTGAATATTAAATATGTCAAGATATATTGAAAATAGAATACAAAGGGGGATATTTTTGGGCCCAATGTTGTATTTGTTTTCAATAATGTGTTAATATTTGTTTGGTGAGTTTGGATGAAATGATGATGCTTGTAAAATTATTATGGATTCACATGATGTCATTGGATCTTATGATCAAACAATTTTCCATGTTAAATGTGATGATTATTTGAACTTTTCTTAATTCTTAAATGCATGAGAAAATGGTATTAATTATATGGAAGATTGTTTAATTCAAGAATATTTCCATCCTAAAATGTATGGGAATGAAGAATTATTTAACGAGGATAAATTAATGAAGAAATTTAGGAGTCCATGAACTCCTTGAAAATAAAAACTACACATGTATTTTCATGATGAATTATATTGAGGAAGGATTGTAATTACATATTATACATAGATTATTTCTCTGTACATGAATAGGCCTCACATAAAAGATAGACCATCATAAAGGACACATGGACTAACTAAACAACACACATGTGTGAGGAGGACCTCAACCACATGGGGGAATCATTCCATGTGGCCCACATAGTATATAGGTGAGAGTGGGACTATGTAAGGCCTATATGAGTGCATTCCCAAGAACACATAAGGATAGTCCGGATAGTCCCATTTAGCCACAACCCGTGTGTGTTAGTTTGTGTAAGTGGGTTATGATACCCCACAACTGGGGAATAATGTGGTATTAGAAGGCCCATGCTAAAAAGCGTGACTTAGAACAACCATATTTTTGATGTGGGATTCAAGATTCCACATACTTATCATTTTACCTTTAATGATATGTAATTAATGTTGGTCATTTAATCATGTTGATTAGAGACATACATTAAATTATATGCATTATGTATTAAAGTAAACATCATATATAGAATTTTTCTTCAACCTTAGGCCATTGAAGGCTATCTACAAAATCTTGAGACAACTAACCATCTCCACTTGTCATGTCAAAGAATCGATATAAGGTTGATCAAACTAATGAAAGGATTGAATCTTTATCTGACATGCATGTTGAATAATTGAAAAATAATGACATTGTGAGAAGTTGTTGCATGAATCTATCTCATGAACTAGTAAAATCACAATATTTTATTTCAAGAATTTGTGGCATCACATGATATTATTTGGATTATGTAAAGCAATCAAGTGATCATGAGATACCATCATGTGAAAATAGAGTGTATCTTTTCATTTCAATAAGAGTTCATATTTTACATCTATTTTCACATTAATTATTTAGGAACATCAAGAATATTTCCACCACACCTTCAAAAAACATCACATGAAGGCATTACAATAATCACTGAGGCATTGCAATAAGTCCACCAAGGCATCACATGATCAAAAAAGTGATCATTATAAATGACCACAAGATCATTTGATCATTTGAAATGATCACATGATCACATGATCATTCCTATGATGCATGGATAAGCTGAAAACTTTGGCATTCATGTACATGATGATATCTCCTAGAATTTAACAAGTCCTCAACATGCCTTAAAATTCAGAGTAGAACTACCTATATGGACCAATGCTTGGTATAGTGTTAGAATAACTTCACTTAGAGTTATCTTGAGATCTATATTGAAAATATAGTGCTTTCATGATTCATTCATGAAAAGGGGGAGAATATCATATGATTATATCATGTGAAGGAATATATCACAAACCACTTTGGTTATGCAAAGGAAAGGTGGATACCTCGCAAAAAAACCCATGTCTCATGAAGAATAACCTGTACACAAACCCTTGTGTCATGAAGAGACACCCATATAAAAATATCTTTTCATGTGAAAGATCTCAAGAATAGTGCCTTGGTCACAAGAATAACTTGCATGGTGGTGGTGCAATTGAAGGAGGAAAACTCACATGAACTCTCCCTGGTCACACGAAGGAGGCAGTGAGACACTGTGAGATCCCTTTATATGAAGGAAGTAGAAGAATATGTTCATATATGTGATATAATATAGATCAAATGAACCCTAGTTGGTCATGTAAAGTAGGATAGGTCAAACCTTTCATAAAACCTATGTTTTCCATCCACCATATATACCACTTTTCATAAACATCAAGCTGTTGGAAGGAAAATTTAAATAAGAATATTAAAATTTTTCTTGAAATATTTTGACCTTAAAAATAATTCAGTTGACTGATTGAATGGTATAGAAGCCTAATTTTTTATTTATTTTTTGGATAATCCCAATTTTAAGGGTAAAGGGGGAAATCCTCACATGACATCAAAGACGAAGAGACATATAACATAACCTAAAGGTATTAAGGGAATAAGGCCACAATCATCCCAGAATAAGACTACTTAGAAATTCCCCTCCACAACATCAACATCATTATGGAAAGCCTCTACCTTTACATGGCTTCTCAGTAAGCTGTCCAATGTAGAAATTCAACGGCTTGGTACTGATGGATGTGACATAACCTCTCGATCTTCCAAATCTAAATAACCATGCTCGGTGAAAGAAACCTTCTCTATATCCTTAATTGAATCAGTTCCTTGTTGAATGTCTGGTAAATACCACCATCCAAAATAAAAAATAAACAAACCATATGAATCATGCTCCAAACATCATTTCTACCAAGGTAAACCAAAAATCCATTTCAAATTTTGAAATTCAAATATCCATCAGAACATCATCATGCCTCAGATACCTAACTGAAGTGCATTGTGTTGAATTTGTTGTCAATGAGGCAAGAAGTTGTCTTGGAATGAATGGTCGTCAAGGAGTCATGATGTGAATGTCAAAGGATGTGATGGTGATGGTGATGAAGGAGAATGGCCATGGTACACAGATGCATGTCACTTAGGAGATTCACTAAGTGACATAGGAGATGATGGTTGAAACATTCTCTAAGATATCAGACGATTGCTGAACTGATCTTTAAGTTCTAAGAACTTGTATCAACTGGATACAAAGTCACAACAAAGTTAGAAGACCATGCATTGTATTGACAATGCATGAGAAGAGGAAGATGATCCATCCACACCTCCTAAGTGGATGAAGTGAGCTGAAGAAGTCCATGCACTATTATTTAGTGCATGAGAATTAGAAGAAGTCCCAATTGATCTCTGATTAGATCAATGAAGCACTTTGAATAATTTAAGTGATTCAGGAGTTCGGTTGAATATGCAGAACCTTCGGGAATTCCATTTCTAAGTGATGAATAAATGTTGAAGTAAGAATGGAGGAATTCTAATGAAGAAGAAAGGAATTATCTTGAAGAAGAAGAAAAATAATGAGGAAGATGGAAGAAGTGGCACTTGGCACTTGGCATGTTTTACATAGAGGAGGACTTTGTTTTTACAAAGTCTTATTTGAAGACTGCCAAAAAATTGGGCCACCAAGGAGGCCAGCCGAGGGTCATCACCCAAGGCACATGTGGGACTCAAGGTCACCACGCCCATGGGGAACCCTCAAGGCCAGGGCAGCATCCTTGAGGCAGGGGCGCACCCCTAGGACACCGCATGGGCGCCTGGGGCACGCCCGGAGGAGCGCAGGGGGCCGTGTGTAAGCCCCCGAGGGCACGCGGTGGTGAAGCCCGCGCACCCAGGATGCATAGTGGGCGCTAGGAGCGCGCCCGCAGGAGCAGAGAGTGGGCGCAGAGCGCGCCCGCAGGAAGAACACGGTGCGGGGCGGCACCGTGGAGGGAGAAGTTCAACTGGCGTGTTGAGGCAGCGCCAGGGTAATAAACCGCAGCAAAAACGCTGGCCGATTCGATGTGGGACGGGATTTTTATCCCGGGATCTAATCCTGGCCGCATGTTTGATCTCGCGCGAGATCTCCACCGTACGATCCATCTCCGCGGCGATGTTATAATCTGAGCCGTCCGCGGTCATTTAAATGGCGATCCGACGGCTCCCAGCGTCGTCTCCTTCGCCGAGCTCGTCCGAAGCCTCCCCGTGAGCCGCCGATGAACCAGAGGCATCCCGACGACATATCTCGAGCTCCCGGCCACCATTTTCGAATCCGAAGCCTCCATTGAGCTCGTCTGGCCATAACGAACAGGATCATGCCTAAAAATGACCATGCATGCAGTGTATGGAGAATTTCGAATGAGGCCGAGGCAAACGGAGTTGCCGAGGCATCGGGGTATTTGTGTTTTGCATGGGATAGCCAAACCGAGGCCGTGCATGCGTTCGAAATCGCATGCACGAGGAAGAGAAAAATTAAATGAAATCCCGCGGTGAAACAGAGAGTAAAAGCAAGATTCGTAAAGATTTTTAAAGAACCAAAATCTTCGGTGATTCAAGATTTATTGCACGCGGATAATCTGAGGCATCTCTGCCTATAAAAGGAGAGGCCGAGACCTCTGAGCAGCTTGCTGATACGCTGATGTTTTGAAGTCCCGTGAGAGCCTCTGTGCCTCACGAAGTTTGGAGCTCCGCGCAACCCACTTGCGCGACGAAGCAGCCCGAAGCCACCCTTGGCTTCGTGAGTCCCTTTCGCGCACTCCCTGCGTGAAAGAAGAAAGGGGAAGACCCCTGCGCGCTCCTCACTTGAGCAGCAGGAAGAACCGGGGTCGCACCAAGCCTTGCGCGCCCACGGTTGAAGCCCCGCGGTGTTGCAAGCTTGCACACCCGAGCGCTTGCACGGCCAAGTGCACCCTTGCACTTGCGCGCCCACGCCCGAGATCCTTGTGCCTTGTGCTTGCGCGGACAAGAAGTGAAGATATGCCGCACCTTGCATGCCCTTGTGCATCTTGAAGACCTATGCGGCAGTGGGAGAAGAAGAATTGGCCGCACCCTCTTTCACGGCTTGCTTAAGGCAGTAGCCTTGGTTGTGTGTGAAACAAGAAGACCACCGCAACTTAAGTGTGTGCAAAAACAGAAGAGGACCCGAGGCCGTGAGTGTGCAAGAATAGGAGAACCCGAGACCACACCTTGTGTGAAGTAAAAGAACACACCCTTTGGGTGAATGTGCAAACAAGAACAGTGGGAGAATAGGCCAAGCCGAGTGTGTGCATAAGGAGGAAGACCACACTATTTGTGTGTGTGCACCAAGTGGAAGACCACACTTTGTGTGTGAGAGGTGAAGAAGGAAGGCCGAGGCCTTTGTGCCTTTGTGTGCAAAAAGAACAAGAGAAGGCCGTAGCCCTTGTGTGTGAAAAATGAAGAACCAAGTGTGTGCATAAGTGGAGTGCACACTTTGAAGAAGATTATAAGAACAAGGAAGTGAGTGTGCTTTGCAAGTGAAGTAGGCCAAGCTCAAGTGTTTGCCAAAGTGAAGAAGTTTTGTGTGCAATGAGATAAGGAGGCCGAACCTAGTGTGTGTGCACTAAGTGAAGTGAACACACTTAGAAGAAGGAAGATTGAGGAGACCCTCACACTAAAGTAAAACACACTTCTTAGTGTGTGAGCAATTTGAATATAGTGTGTGAAGATTGTGGAAAAGGTGTGTGCTATAATTGATTACACCCTTTGTGGGTCTACTGCACCAAGAGGAAGAAAAGGAAAGTGCATGCATGCATGCATGCACGTGCACACGTGAACAGTGCTAAATCAGTGGTGTGCATATGAGGAGTCCAAGACTTGAAGATCTTGAAGAGATGCCATGCACTCAGTGCATGAAGTTGTTTTGAACTGAGACTGGACCAGATCGAAGATAAAGATATTATTTGTCTGAGCATTCAGTAATTGGAGAGAAGCCGGGGCATCCTTAGAAGAAGGTGATAAAGCCCGAGCAAGACAAGAAGACCTGTTCACCACAAGTGATCAGAAGAAGAGCAAGGCCAGCAGTCTTTATCCCAGACTGCTGAGGATACTTGAAGAAGAACTTAAAGTGAAGAAGAGCTACTCGTGTGACTCGAGGAGCCAGGAGAAGACCCTGTGGGACTCAGGGAGAAGAAGTCTTCAGTGGGATTCTGGAGCAGGCCAGTGGGACTCTGGTAACACTGTGGGACGCAGTATAAAGACCCTCCTGTGGGACTCAGGAGAGATACAGTGGGACTCTGTATCGACCATTGTAATTTTAACAGGTTATAATGAAGAATCCATGCTTGGAGAAGCATGGCAAGGATGTAGGCCTTTGATGCCGAACCTTGTAAATCCTTGTGTCCTGTGCCTTTTCATTACTGCAGTATCCGGGAAAGGTTGAGAGATACAAGAAGAGTGGATCGAGGCTTTAACCAGCCATAGAGGTTTAATTGATTAAGAATCAATTAGTAAAAAGTTTTAAAGGATCACTGATTCACCCCCTCCCCCTCTCAGTGATTCACACTGAACTGGGCACTTCAATTAGTATCAGAGGGAGGTTACCTCTAAAAGATCCAAGGGAGTCTTTATGGAGTGCAGAATTGAGGAAATGAGTGACCAGCCTCAAATGGAGATATCTGCCAAGACTCAGAAAAATAGAAAGAAGAAACAGGCAAAGAAGATGAGGAAGAAGGTTGCTGCAATCAGAGAAACTCCTTCTATGGAAAGAAATGTGAAAGTCACATCAGATGACAATTCCTTTTATCATTCTTCTGATGAAGCCTGCTCTAGCTGTGATGAAGATGGAAGGAACAATGATCTTCTAAATGCAATCAAATATCTTCAGAAGAGAGTCCCCAAGGAAATTGCAATGTGTATAGCTACAGGCCTCCTTGATCTTCAAGAAGAAAAATTACAGCTAGAAGATGAAGCCAATTCTCTAGAAGTCCAATTGGCAAAAAGGGTTGGCATAACCAACACTCTCAGAAAGCTGGTGAATGCCAAGGATGAAACAGTTTCCCTTTGCAATGAAAGATATGAAGATACCTGTGAAGAATTGCAAAGGAGCTCTTCTGAGAAAGAAATATTTTTGATAATGATCAAAGATGTTTACCATGCACTGGAGAAGAGGTATAAAGTATCAATGGTTGTCAGAGATGCTCAACTTGAAGAAAAAGTCAACTTGGTGAAGGAGCTTGACAATTCATTGCAAGAAATGAAGAAGGTGCATGAAGACCAGATGAAACAGCTGGAAGAGAAATGGGAAGGAAGGCTAAGAATAGTTGAGGATGAGAAGAACTCCCTCAACATGAAGTGTTTAGAACTAGAGGTGATATTGAAAAATCAGCAATCACCCAAAGCTGAATCCTCCCAGTCAGCTGAAAGAAGAAATGTTGCTACTCAAGTGAACCTTGAGCAGGATGATTCTAAGAGAAAGACATCCTCCAATAAAAGTGCAACATCTTCTAGAAAGAAGGTACCATCCATACCATCTTGTACTCATGCTTCTAAAAGTGTTTCTACTAAAAGTGCAGGATGGAAGAATGAATCCAAACAAGTATGGATGAAGACAGTAGAGAAAGAGAGCTCTCCTGAAACAGCACAACAGGTCAAGAAAAGTACCCTACAATCAGAAGGACTGAAAAGGTCAAGATTCGTGGGACAATGCTGGTGTTGTAACAAGTATGGGCATTGTGCAAAGGATTGTTGGTACAATCCACTGAATGCCAAAGCACAGAGGAAGCCCATGCCTAGGGGGAGCAAGCCAGAAGAAAAGAAGCAGCATCCACAGGTCAAGAGACATCTGTTTACTGCAAATAGATTTGGATTACTTGACAACATCTGGGATGATTGCAAAAGTGGTCAAAAAGATACATGTCAATCTCCAACTGTATCCAGAGCTCAAAAGAAGAAAAGATCACTGAACCTGGCTCAGAGAGATTCCTTGGGAAGCAAGCAGAAGAAAGTGGAAGATGCTCCCAAGAAGAGTTTGAAGAATGAAGAGAAGTCCTTGGAGTCTAAATCCAAGAAGGGTGAGTCATCCAGAAGGACCACCAAGAAATGCTTCTACTGTGGAAAGAAAGGACACATCATGGACCTTTGTAAAGAAGCCATGAAACTAAATAGAAGCAGACTGAACTCCAAAAGACAATCAATCCAGAAGAAGAAGGGATTGATTGAAAATAAGTTTCCTAAGAGAGGTAGCTTAGCAGCATCCAAAGAACCATGTGGAACTTCCAAAACTGAGGCCACTCTTCCAAATAATATACTTGTCATATGGCCACATCAGTTGCAACTTGCCAGAGAACTACAAAAAGCTGAAGATGAAGCTCTGGCATTTGCTAAAGCAAAAGGGAAGAAAAAGATTTCACATGAAGATGGGTTGAGAACCACACCAGCACAGACATCAATGAAGATCAAATGTGCAAGTGTGAAGACTGGTGAAAATGGGACATCTTGGTTGAGAGAATCTTCTCAACCTTGTTGTTCACATTGATGAACCAAGGAGGTTCCATCTTATTCCCTTATACACTTGTATTTACATGTGCTAACAATGCAGGGAATTGAAGATGATGATCATTCTCATCTGGAGGATGGTTTGGACAGAATGGAGTGCACCCCTTGAGGGGGAGCCAATCTGGAGAAGATGGTATTCTAAGATTTAATACTATCTTGAGAAAAGCTGAAGGATTTAGCACTTTATTGAATATCTGGAAAAAGTTTCAAACCCCTGAAGCATGATCTCACATGTATAGTGAATGTTGGACAGCATTGAGTACCTTGGTCATATCACTCTTGTTTTCTACACCGGGTTAGCCCAAGTAGACTTAGAGCTGATTTACTAAAGGTTCTTTGCTAAAGAAGAACATGTGACATCATCCCTCTCTTAGTGATTTCTAAGAAGATGCTATTGAAAGGGAGGAAGAGATTTTTTTTTAAGTGAACCACACCACACCTTTGCATTTGATTGCCAATAAGGGGGAGAAAAGATTGGGCACACATATTGACCCATTCATATGTGCTGATGGAGTGTATTGACAACAAATACAAAGGGGGAGATTGAAGTGCATTGTGTTGCATTTGTTGTCAATGAGGCAAGAAGTTGTCTTGGAATGAATGGTCGTCAAGGAGTCATGATGTGAATGTCAAAGGATGTGATGGTGATGGTGATGAAGGAGAATGGCCATGGTACACAGATGCATGTCACTTAGGAGATTCACTAAGTGACATAGGAGATGATGGTTGAAACATTCTCTAAGATATCAGACGATTGCTGAACTGATCTTTAAGTTCTAAGAACTTGTATCAACTGGATACAAAGTCACAACAAAGTTAGAAGACCATGCATTGTATTGACAATGCATGAGAAGAGGAAGATGATCCATCCACACCTCCTAAGTGGATGAAGTGAGCTGAAGAAGTCCATGCACTATTATTTAGTGCATGAGAATTAGAAGAAGTCCCAATTGATCTCTGATTAGATCAATGAAGCACTTTGAATAATTTAAGTGATTCAGGAGTTCGGTTGAATATGCAGAACCTTCGGGAATTCCATTTCTAAGTGATGAATAAATGTTGAAGTAAGAATGGAGGAATTCTAATGAAGAAGAAAGGAATTATCTTGAAGAAGAAGAAAAATAATGAGGAAGATGGAAGAAGTGGCACTTGGCACTTGGCATGTTTTACATAGAGGAGGACTTTGTTTTTACAAAGTCTTATTTGAAGACTGCCAAAAAATTGGGCCACCAAGGAGGCCAGCCGAGGGTCATCACCCAAGGCACGCACATGTGGGACTCAAGGTCACCACGCCCATGGGGAACCCTCAAGGCCAGGGCAGCATCCTTGAGGCAGGGGCGCACCCCTAGGACACCGCATGGGCGCCTGGGGCACGCCCGGAGGAGCGCAGGGGGCCGTGTGTAAGCCCCCGAGGGCACGCGGTGGTGAAGCCCGCGCACCCAGGATGCATAGTGGGCGCTAGGAGCGCGCCCGCAGGAGCAGAGAGTGGGCGCAGAGCGCGCCCGCAGGGAGAACACGGTGCGGGGCGGCACCGTGGAGGGAGAAGTTCAACTGGCGTGTTGAGGCAGCGCCAGGGTAATAAACCGCAGCAAAAACGCTGGCCGATTCGATGTGGGACGATATTTTTATCCCGGGATCTAATCCTGGCCGCATGTTTGATCTCGCGCGAGATCTCCACCGTACGATCCATCTCCGCGGCGATGTTATAATCTGAGCCGTCCGCGGTCATTTAAATGGCGATCCGACGGCTCCCAGCGTCGTCTCCTTTGCCGAGCTCGTCCGAAGCCTCCCCGTGAGCCGCCGATGAACCAGAGGCATCCCGACGACATATCTCGAGCTCCCGGCCACCATTTTCGAATCCGAAGCCTCCATTGAGCTCGTCTGGCCATAACGAACAGGATCATGCCTAAAAATGACCATGCATGCAGTGTATGGAGAATTTCGAATGAGGCCGAGGCAAACGGAGTTGCCGAGGCATCGGGGTATTTGTGTTTTGCATGGGATAGCCAAACCGAGGCCGTGCATGCGTTCGAAATCGCATGCACGAGGAAGAGAAAAATTAAATGAAATCCCGCGGTGAAACAGAGAGTAAAAGCAAGATTCGTAAAGATTTTTAAAGAACCAAAATCTTCGGTGATTCAAGATTTATTGCACGCGGATAATCTGAGGCATCTCTGCCTATAAAAGGAGAGGCCGAGACCTCTGAGCAGCTTGCTGATACGCTGATGTTTTGAAGTCCCGTGAGAGCCTCTGTGCCTCACGAAGTTTGGAGCTCCGCGCAACCCACTTGCGCGACGAAGCAGCCCGAAGCCACCCTTAGCTTCGTGAGTCCCTTTCGCGCACTCCCTGCGTGAAAGAAGAAAGGGGAAGACCCCTGCGCGCTCCTCACTTGAGCAGCAGGAAGAACCGGGGTCGCACCAAGCCTTGCGCGCCCACGGTTGAAGCCCCGCGGTGTTACAAGCTTGCACACCCGAGCGCTTGCACGGCCAAGTGCACCCTTGCACTTGCGCGCCCACGCCCGAGATCCTTGTGCCTTGTTCTTGCGCGGACAAGAAGTGAAGATATGCCGCACCTTGCATGCCCTTGTGCATCTTGAAGACCTATGCGGCAGTGGGAGAAGAAGAATTGGCCGCACCCTCTTTCACGGCTTGCTTAAGGCAGTAGCCTTGGGTGTGTGTGAAACAAGAAGACCACCGCAACTTAAGTGTGTGCAAAAACAGAAGAGGACCCGAGGCCGTGAGTGTGCAAGAATAGGAGAACCCGAGACCACACCTTGTGTGAAGTAAAAGAACACACCCTTTGGGTGAATGTGCAAACAAGAACAGTGGGAGAATAGGCCAAGCCGAGTGTGTGCATAAGGAGGAAGACCACACTATTTGTGTGTGTGCACCAAGTGGAAGACCACACTTTGTGTGTGAGAGGTGAAGAAGGAAGGCCGAGGCCTTTGTGCCTTTGTGTGCAAAAAGAACAAGAGAAGGCCGTAGCCCTTGTGTGTGAAAAATGAAGAACCAAGTGTGTGCATAAGTGGAGTGCAGACTTTGAAGAAGATTATAAGAACAAGGAAGTGAGTGTGCTTTGCAAGTGAAGTAGGCCAAGCTCAAGTGTTTGCCAAAGTGAAGAAGTTTTGTGTGCAATGAGATAAGGAGGCCGAACCTAGTGTGTGTGCACTAAGTGAAGTGAACACACTTAGAAGAAGGAAGATTGAGGAGACCCTCACACTAAAGTAAAACACACTTCTTAGTGTGTGAGCAATTTGAATATAGTGTGTGAAGATTGTGGAAAAGGTGTGTGCTATAATTGATTACACCCTTTGTGGGTCTACTGCACCAAGAGGAAGAAAAGGAAAGTGCATGCATGCATGCATGCACGTGCACACGTGAACAGTGCTAAATCAGTGGTGTGCATCTGAGGAGTCCAAGACTTGAAGATCTTGAAGAGATGCCATGCACTCAGTGCATGAAGTTGTTTTGAACTGAGACTGGACCAGATCGAAGATAAAGATATTATTTGTCTGAGCATTCAGTAATTGGAGAGAAGCCGGGGCATCCTTAGAAGAAGGTGATAAAGCCCGAGCAAGACGAGAAGACCTGTTCACCACAAGTGATCAGAAGAAGAGCAAGGCCAGCAGTCTTTATCCCAGACTGCTGAGGATACTTGAAGAAGAACTTAAAGTGAAGAAGAGCTACTCGTGTGACTCGAGGAGCCAGGAGAAGACCCTGTGGGACTCAGGGAGAAGAAGTCTTCAGTGGGATTCTGGAGCAGGCCAGTGGGACTCTGGTAACACTGTGGGACGCAGTATAAAGACCCTCCTGTGGGACTCAGGAGAGATACAGTGGGACTCTGTATCGACCATTGTAATTTTAACAGGTTATAATGAAGAATCCATGCTTGGAGAAGCATGGCAAGGATGTAGGCCTTTGATGCCGAACCTTGTAAATCCTTGTGTCCTGTGCCTTTTCATTACTGCAGTATCCGGGAAAGGTTGAGAGATACAAGAAGAGTGGATCGAGGCTTTAACCAGCCATAGAGGTTTAATTGATTAAGAATCAATTAGTAAAAAGTTTTAAAGGATCACTGATTCACCCCCTCCCCCTCTCAGTGATTCACACTGAACTGGGCACTTCACTAACTACCTCGAAAAAACCACCAATACATCATCCAACATCAGAAATTTCCCCCAGAATCCCCTATCATTGTTGAAAACCACAAACACCATCGTTGACACTGAGAACCTCCACTAGAATCATCGATGTTTCACCTCAAAACATCACCAGAAACCACCATCAAATAGATAAGAATTCCATCATTGATAAACACCAATCGATGTCATCCAAATAAATCCATTATCATCACTACCATGGAATAGAAGATATTCTTCATTGATGTCATCCACACCATTGGAAAACACCAAGATACACGACCAACACAAAACAGCAAAGAAAAAAAGAAGGACTAAAACCTGAATAATAATTTGGAATTGAAAAACTAGGGAGAAACCCTAATAAAGAAGAAAACAAATAAGTAGATCCACAAATAGAAAAAGAAGACCTAAAAAAGAAAAAAGAAAACAGGACAAAACCCAGACAAGTGATTGAGAATGAAACCTTAGGAAGAAGTTCCAACTATGGAAATTCCTGGATATCTGTTATTCTCCAAATCGCTATCCTTAAACCTTAGTGTATCCTGTTCTCCTAATTCAGCCTGGAGAGGAGCTAAAGAGCACAGGATCATAGAACAAAGTGGTGGAAAAAGAGAAAACTAGAGTTCCATCATAGATTAGGGAGAGATGATTGAGAAATAAAGAAGAACCAAGAGATAACACATCCCAGTACAAGCGGGAGAGATGATATAACCCAAGAGGAGAAGTGAGGAGGAATCATCACCACTAGGGAAATCTAAAACCCTAGGAGACCAGTTGAGAGCTCTGGTGTGGCCAGGCGAGTGAGGTTCCATGATAATTTATTTGATATTGCACATAAAATAATAAACGTAAAATTATTATGTGAAAAGGTTTTGAAAGTGAGAAGGTATTGGATTGTATCAAACATATATGATGTTTGAGAATTCAAGAAGAAATACTAGTTTAACATTGTGCCAGATCGTTCTTGTATAAAATATTCTTGAAGAATTTTTGTGCATCCCTTGAATGAATTAAGGGAGGTCCTATATTCATTAGAATAAGAAATAATATCTTCCTAAGAATAGGTTTACTAAGAAAAATGATTAGATATAGGTGATCATAATTGATTGAGGAATCCTAAAAAACATAAAAGGTTCTTTAATAGGTAAATGAGAAATTCATATTCAAAAAACTTATGGAGGAATGTCAGTAGATATTTCTACAGTATATCCAGACTT
The DNA here is from genome assembly GCA_963277665.1 of Viscum album. Lineage (NCBI taxonomy): Eukaryota > Viridiplantae > Streptophyta > Magnoliopsida > Santalales > Viscaceae > Viscum > Viscum album. The sequence goes on from OY728129.1 coordinate 1,490,832,423, forward strand.
GAAGAAATTAAGAAGTATCTCAATTGGAGATAAGAGAAAGAGAAGTCTCCTATGTAATTTTGGAGAAGAAGTATCTAGTGTGGATTCTGGATTAGGCCAGTGTGGATTCAAATAACACTGTGGGATACATTATAAATAACCTTCTATATGGATTCAAAATTAGATATGGTGTGATTTGTTATCAACCATTATAATTGATTATATTATTATTGTGGAAAATCCATGTTTGGGAGAATAACCAACACAAAAAGGAGTATGTATTTTTATCGAACCTTGTAAATACCATGTGATGTGCTCCTTTTTATTGTTTCTATATACAAAGTGAGACTGTGAGATATCACTGAGTGGATCAAGAACCATAAAACATTCAAGAAGTTGAATTCAAAAGAAAGAATTTATAAAAGTAAACTACCAATTCACCCCCCTCTCAGTGGCCATTTGTCCTGAGTTGCTATATGAAAAAACATCACAACCTTCATTATTTCTTCTCATTACCCACTATTATCCCCCTTTTGTAAATAAAAATATTTAAAATGATGATATTATTTCAGGATTTCTTTGCTTCATTAGTCATATAAGTGGGGATAAGACCTATTTACCCACCCAAAAACTTTATTCTTTAAGGGTGTAAAATTTATAGTTTATTTATTTATTATAATCTCTTTAAATTTTTGGATCATTTCTAACTTGGTAAGTATAGATACATCTTCATTTTTAGATTTATACTTATATTAAAATGGATTATTCACTTGAAAAACTAGAGAACTCTCACATTATTCATTTAATTATTAAAAAATTGAATCTTCGAACTGATCTATCCTTATAATCAAAATATCAATAACCATATTATCTTTATTCATGTTCAGTGTGGAATTATTCTTTGATGAATTAGATTTGTCACATGAAATCACTTATGATTTACTCTTGTCAAATTACAAATTATATTGATGATATAGTCATGATAATGATTTTTTAAAAGTTTTCCAATAGGATTTCACTGTCCAAACACCTTTTTATCATCTATTGGGTTACACTTTTTGGGAAAACTATCACCTTCATCATAATAAGTGTCAATAACCTATCCAATTATTATATATATTTCATGAATTCAATCACTTTTTGTTTCCACATTACCCCTTCAATAATTGGTTTTAATGACATATTTTCACAAGTCAATATTATAGAATTTCTCAACATATTAGAAAATTATAATTATATTAAATGTGGAATCATTCTCATATTTCTTCCATGATATATTGGTAGTTAAATTATTGTGATCTTTCATATTTGATTGAAATCCCATGGTAGAAAGTTTTTTAGATATTTTCTTATTCTTATATTATGGAATATTTACATATGTATAGGAATTTTATTGAGTTATTGGACATAAAAAATCTTCAATGGATTGAAAAATTATCTTGAAATATTCATAGAGTTACTCTAGTAAATAAAATATATTGTCAAAAGATAGATTCTACTTTATCTATTCATCGACCTTCAAATTAACATATTTTATTATATTAATAGATTTTCTCCACCTATGTTAAATACTTATCTGGTGTATATAATTTTACATATTCTATCAATAGTCTATATCCTTATTCCCAAACATCTAATAACAATAACATTTTCTAAAAAATATTATTCTTTTTATATATTATGTAGGCTGCATAGATTTTTCTTCTTGATCATTGTGCCATTTTTCAGTTGAAACACTAATATTTTGGTCTCTTATCAAGAATAATTTATTATAAAACATTAATACCATCACACTTATACATTGGTTAGTATAATATTATTTTTTATCATGCATATTTTTTACAAAATTTTACTTATTTCATGAAATCACAGATAAAATAGTTTTAACATGTACAACATTATCCAAATTGTGGGATACCATACTCATTAACAATGAGGCAAAGGATTATCTACATGTTCTCACACTATCATTAAAACTTATTGGATTTATTTTTATGGAGAAAATCACCTCTGAAAAACGAGTAAAAGGAATTCTTTTCTTGATTTTTTGGGAAGGTCCAGTTTGGGTTTTTTCTAGATTCTTAAAATTTTCTCCCAACTCTAAGAACTTATTATTAAGGGAATGTATCTATGACTCAATCAGTTTAAATAAAACTTTTCAATATCATTTAAGCTTATAAACATTATCATAATGAAATTTTCAACTAATATTTATATATTTTTCAAGGATTTAAGTTCTTTAATAATTCACATTCAACTGAGCTTCCTTGACACCATGTGTATCCTTTTGATATTATTTTAGAGTATATATCTTATCTTTATTGACCATAATTACCATATATTTCTATTTAATATATAATTTTATGTTTCTATCTATCATTAAAAAAATTTCTCTACTATTTTTAATGATTTATTTTTAGATATAAACTCTTTTATGAGAGATTTTAATTTTTGGAATGAATTATATATTCCAATATCATCTTCCATAAGATGTTATTTTTTATCAACTAGCTCCAAATTAAACCCAAATATATGAGTAAAAACATAATAGTAACTTCCTTCATGAGTTTCCAAGATCAAATTATATATTATCTGTAACTTAACTCTATCAGTCTCATTATTAGTTGAACTACCATCACCACTCTGACTACCATTAACTTGTGGTTCTTCATATCTCATTTTTATGAATTTTTATATCTTCATGGAAAATTACTTTTTCTAGTGATTAATAGTCATTATAAATACTTGAAAAAGTGTATAAATACAAATAAAATAAATTTATACCATTAGAGGCTCTTCTATAACTCCCTGAAATTTTAACATTTGATTACCTTTAAATAAGTACATGTGTTCGATAGTTTGATCCACATGAAAAACCTATCTTAAACAAAACTAGGATATATATTAATAAATATATAAATATTAAGTATGTTAAAAACTATCCATTGAATTATCACAAATGAATACGATTAACCACATTATGAAATATTTATAAAAATAAAAAAATGGATATATCTAATATGATTGAAATTAAATTAGTATAGCTAAACCAATTACGTAAATCATTTTATACTTAAATATATATATATATTTTTTAAAATTAATGTTTTATTTAAAAAATTAAAGTATATTTTGGTTATATAATAATAAAATATATCAATAATATAATAATATATTTCCATTAAATTATTTAGTAATTCACATGAAATAAGAATAAAGAACAAATAATATTTTAAAAATATATTTTCCAAAATATATTGTTTTACACTATATTATGGGATTTTATATTATTGAATTATCAATTTTTTTATTTTTTTAAAAAAATTTAATTTTGGATTAGGAATAATTATATAATCTCAACATTAATTTATGGTATTTTTATTAAATATTTGATTCTTAGTTTAATAGTGCAAAATACCATTTATACAAACAAGATGACTTTCATGACACTATTATTACATAAATATGAATTGTAAATTCTTTAAACATTTTTAAAAGATCAAATATGTATTTTATATGTTAATTTATATTTTTTTTAAATTCAAAAACCCATATTTGATATTTTCAAACAATAGTAATATATTCTCAAAAATTATTTTTAATACATTATAAATTTTTATTTTAAATTTATTTTTTCAAAATTATAAACTGAATTAAATGAAATGGATTTAAAATTTAGAATCAGTGGGAAAAAATTATTTAATAAGGACCAATTTATTTTTAGGTATATATATTATGTTACCTTACATAAAAACTAGTTACTGAGGTAAACATTAAAATCATAAAAGTAATCATTCAAGGTGTAAAAGGATTAAAAAATAATAATAAAATGTCTATAATTGTGTGTATGAGGTTTTTCTTGATTTTATCCCTTTTACACTTAACTATTTCTTAATTTTGGTACCACTAGACATGTTTAACATATGTTCCCACAATATTAAGTTGAAATATTTACCAAAATGTCATTCTAACCACTTAAAAAGGGCCCTCTCTCCAACCCCAAATTAAATACCTAAAAATATGGTTTCACCTAGAAAACCTACATTTTTTATTTCCCCTGAAATATACTTTCATATTCATAATATTCTAGTCATAATATATTATCATATTCTATCCATTTCCAAGGGACCATCGAAGGAAATATCAAAGTGTTCAACATGAGTAATTATGTTTTCTTAACATCTTATATTTATATTTATATTTTATAATTATAATATTAAAGCCACTATTAAATGAAATAATTTTTGGTTATATAATAATAATAATTATTTTTTTGGGAATAATCATCAATATCATTTCTATTTTTCTATTAACAATAATGAAACCCTAATTTGTGAACTGTGTGGACCATCGCCTCCATGACGCAACATGCTTCATTTTACATCCCCACCTTTTAAGGATGGTGTAAAAGTAGAATTTAAAAATAATTATGATATTTATATCATTTTTATGATTCTAAAATAATAAACCACATTACTCCTTCCTCCCTTTCTATGGAAAATGAAATTACCAACCATGCATATGTGTGGACTACCTCCACTATGGAATGATAGGTTTTAATTTTTCTTTTCATCATCACCTTACGTGGATGATCCTGAAGATGATATTAAAGGATAAATATGATTTTTATGATATCATTGAGTTTATGGTATGAAAAATTTGAGAAACTATTAATGATATGATTAACAAATGATTATCATTAATTCAATCGTTTAAAATGACCGAACTAAATGACAATGATCTCTTATTTATATGTAATGAATTTATATAATTTATAACCTATTTATAATTTCTTATAATTCTAAAATATAATGATGATAAAATTTAGATAATATAATTATGATTCTAATTTATTGATATTACAACTAAAAAACCTCATAATCATCCATTAATCATGACAGGTTTTTATTTACGTTAGTTTAACAACCTACATGAAAAATCCTATGAATTTATATCGTAAATGAATATGAGAATAGATTTAATATATAAAATTTTATAAATATGTAAATAATGGTATTTTTTAGGTTATGTTAATTTTATATCATCATTAAAATAATTAATTAAGAAAACACCTTTTGTTCGTTAAGAATCGCAAAAACATGATCATCGTCGATTTCATCATCATGGTTTGTAACCAAAAAATAAAATAGAATAAATTATAACCCTTATAAATATAATTTAATATATATTAAAATTAATTTAATTAGATTTAAAATTTGAAATTTGTAACAATAATGAATACCGATACTGTTTTTATAAAACAAACTCAAAATGATATTTATTACCCGGTGTTAAAAATTGTAAAAAAGTATGTAACAACCTAGAATTTTATCAAATAAATTTCCCTTATTAAAATTATTTTAAACAATATAAAACACATACTTCAAATATAGAACCTAATAAAAACATTATTCTCAAAAAGTAATAATGAAACAAGTGGTATTCCTATAAATTAAGAAACCTATTCCGATAGGAAAATAACCCGACCATTAGAATAATAATACGACCATTTGAAATATAAATCCAGCTAATAGAATAGTAACCCCACCTATAAAATTATAAAGAAAATTTAGTTATCTTATAAATTAAAATATGATATATTTATACCATAGTATAAGTAAATAATTTTTTTAAAAATGATAAATTAAAAGTTGGTATTTTTGTAAAATGCAAATGTTTATTTACAATTTTATAATTAATATAATCATTCAAAATAAAATTTATTTTCCTAAAATTGGTTAATAAATCAATATTTTGTTTTCATATGATTATAATATAATTTTATGATACCTTAATTATTTTTTCAAAGTGTCATAAAATCGGTAATAATATAAAAATTTGTATTTTTCAAATAAATAATGATTTTCATTAAAAATTGAATTTCTCATATTTATAAAATTATTTTCTTAAAATGGATTCAAATTTAAAAATTTACATAACTAAAAAGGGTTTTGGTGTTTTTTGGATTTTTCTAAAATTGTAGAATTTTTGGTGAATAGTGAAATGCATAAATTTATGGTATTTAACATTATAAGTTAATAAATGAATTTTCGAGTCATGGTAAAGTCATAGATGATACAAGTGATCATAATCTCTAAATCACATGCTCTAATTACTGTACTTATTCACAATAATCAACACCATTGATATTTGTGTGACAAAATAATAAGCACATGAATAAAATAATAAAAAACACCCCCTCTCCCTATAAATACCACCCATCACCACCTGTTCTCCTCACACATTCTGAGACTTGGATATTGATAATATTCTTCCCAATTCATCTCCCAAGCCTCTTACCCATGTCTTAATATTTCTAGTATCACCGAAATACCATTTCCATGTTCCTTAAGGAGGTTCTCAAGGAGACAATATTCAAGAGGATATTAAGTGCAAGTGCAGAACACTTTCGAACATAAGGTAAGAGATTCTATCCAAACCTCCATTTTTTCCTTCAGCTTACACTTTCTCTCTATTTACCCTAATTTAATGCTTAATTATTATTATTTACTTCTCATACATTCTATGTGTATGTTCCAAACATATGTACCTAGCTCAATTCTTCTTTCTTTGATAGGGAAATGCATGTTTTGTAAGGTTCCCTTTTCAATTTCTCCTAATAAGCATGACTGATTAAAGGGAACTTCCCAATTTATTACCCATTTTCATGTAGACTCCATAATATGTTTTTATACACTAATATTTTTATAAAATCACTCTTTTATTCATGAAAAACTATATTAGTTCATTTCTGGTTTTATGAAAACAATTATGACTTTGTCCTCTTTAAAGACTCTTTTATATTTTCCCTTAAACCGTACTAAAGTGGGTCATTTTTAACATTTATTAAACAATATTTTTATATATTTTCACTTTATTTGGACATCATTTATCTTGATCTGTGCCTATTTTCCCTTATGAATTTCCAAGTATGATTTAAATCCATTCTTTCATGGACACCATTATGATATTCCATTTGGTTATGCCTTATGACATGATTTTGATACCCATTTATTTCCATGGGTAACCCTTATGTTTGATTATTAAATTTTAACACATAATCATGAACATGTTATTATGGGTGTTCCCAAATAGCTCTCCAATTTATTGGGTAATGCTTAGTCTCATGAGATGTCATGTTGGGATATGGAGTAAACCTAATTACTTTACGGTAATTTCTCCACCATGTGATATAGTCTTAGAAGTTATCCTTGACTCATGTTTATGTTATGTTATATGTTGTTTACATATTCCTATGTATCCATAATTATATGATCCCTTGTTCAACATGTTATGCTACTATATGTTTATTCTTGGGCCATGGATTTTTTATGTCATCATGTTATTCCTTCTAACTCATGTGCTATTCTTTATTCCTATGTTTATTACCTTACTAGGATTTTTAGACCATTCCCTTGTTAATTTATTCCCTAGGTTATCATATATATATGTAATAGCTCAAAGTAAGTTAGGAGATCATTATGGAGTTTAAATAAAAAAGTATTTATTTTTGTTTCATGAATTCTAATTTTGTACCTAATCTTCCAAAGGAAATAGAATTTATGACCCTTGGTTTTTATTTGATGATTAATTATGTTTAAAATCATGTAATAATATGTGTAAAAGTCTAGGGTCTCTAAAGTTGTTATCAGATCATAATCAAGTTATTTTTTCATATTAGGACTATATAACATGAGTAAGAACCCTATGAATAATTCTATCACCACATATAACATAGATAGAAACTTAGGGAATCACAAGATAGGATATACTTTTCATTTACAAGTTTCTACTTCTATATTAAAAGTCTCATTTTATTATTCTTATTAGATAAGTATTCAATCCCCCCTAATTGAATTTTTTCCCTTTTTTAGTTAATTTTTGGAAATAGGAGAACCCATTCCTAAAATCAATGTGACAGGCAATGTGATGATTTCCCTAATGAAATTCCAAATATGATGGGAATATGATCTCAAAAATTCATGATTTTACTTTCTCAAATGGCTCAAGTTATGAATAATAACTTAAATTGTGTGGAACTATCTCCTTCTCCTACGAAATATAAAGTTATAGTCAAATCCTTTATGAAAAAAAATAATCCTATATTTAGAGGATCTTCCAATACCCTCATCACATAAAAATGAATAAACTCCATTGGGAAGATATTCTCTATACTCTAATGATCAAAATAAGTGAAATTTGGGCTAGTAGTCTATCATTTAGATGGGGGAAGCTAATCAATTGTGGACATTGATCAAGAATACAAAGTCTATAGAGGAAATTGATTCCATGGAATGGGAAGAGTTCAATAATTTTTTTTCAATAAAATTTTCCCCAAATATGACATATTAAAATATAAAGGGAGTTCCTCAAAATGAAGAAAAAATAAGATGATTCTATCAGGTCGTACGAGGAAAAATTTACAAGGATTTTAAAATACTACTCTGGTTTTTTCATGAACACTGAAATTAAGTTGGATAACTTATTTAGTAGACTAAAGTCAAGTATATGAAAAAATTTGGTGATTCAATACTTTGAGATATATTATAAGATTTTCCATTATTCCCTTAATGTTGAAATAGAGATAAGATACTTTCTATGGTCTCATGGGCCCAAAGATAAAAAGTAGAAAATCGAGTTTAATATAGGAGGATCAACAAATAAATCCCATGATGAAAAGAAAACCCAACATACCCCATGTCAACTATGTGAGTAGAAACATCCTAGAAATAACCTAAGGGGAACCATTAGATACTTCAAATGTGGAAGAGAGCATCATCAAGCTAATTTTTACTAAAGGGATTTAAATAATTCCACTAATGTGGAAGAATAAAGGAAGGTTCAAACCAATACTCATCCAATAGTACAGTGTTTCAATTGCAAGGAATATTGTCATTATGATACACTAGTTATTCATTCATGAATAGAGAAAATACTATTTGAATCTAGTTCTACACATTCTTTCATATTTTTCAAGTTTAGTAGAACTATTCTAACACCACCTCAAAATATATAGGTTGAGTTATATATGAAAATGTTAAATTGGTATATTATTGCATATAAAGTATATAACTACTCCCTAGTTAAGGTTTGTGTACTGAACCTCCCAGAAAATCTTTTCATACTTAATTTGGTAGATTTTTATGATTTATTGGGCATGTATTGTCTATCTTTATAAACATACAACATCAATTATCAAGAAAGGGAGATCAATCTTCACATCCTACGGAATCCTCCAATTATATACAAGTGTAAGGAGGAAGATGAATTTACTTCAGAATTATTATCTCAATTGTGGATATTATTACCTTATGAGAAAGTAGATCCAGCTAAAATGATCGATACAAAGGAGAGAATCGTGCTTGAAGACATGCCCATTGTGAGGTACTGCACTGTTTTGTTACCTAGAGAATTTCATTGTCTTCCTCCTAAACAAGAGGTTGAGTTATCAATTGAACCTATTCCCGGATCTCTAACTATATCAAATAATCCTTACAGAATGGACACCATTTATTTGGAAGAATTGAAGAAGCCATTGCAAGATAATATGGACAAGGGTTTTATACGCCCGAGTTCTTCACCGTGTGGTGAACCGGTTTTCTTCATCAAGAAGAAGGATGGATAAATGTGACTCTGTATTGATTATCATGAGATAAAAAAACCATGATAAAGAATACAGATCCCCTTACATGGATAGATGACTTGTTCAATTAGCTACATGGGGCCAAATATTTCTCAAAGGTGGACCTTAGGTCAAGATATCACCAATTAAAGGTGAAAAAGGAAGATATGCCCAAGACTTCCTTTCAAATGAGGTATGGAAACTATGAGTTTATAGTGTTTTCCTTAAAACTCACTAATTCTCCAAAAAATTTCATAGAATAAATGAATAGAGTATTTACAGATTACCAAAACAAATTTGTGGTAGTCTTTATCAATGATATTCTGATATACTCCAAGAGTAAGGAGGAACATGAAGGTCATTTGAAAACCATGCTAATGACTTTGTGAAGTGATAAACTATATTAAAAGTATAGTAAATGTGAGTTCTAGATGGAGTAATTATCATTCTTGGGTCTTGTTATCACTAGAAAAGGTATATATATGGACCCTTCTAAAACAAAGACAATTTAGGAGTGGCCTAGACCAACATCTATAATGGATATCCTCTGTTTTGTTGGCTTAACTGGGTACTAATGATTTTTTTGAGGAATTTATAATGATTTTATAAACATTTAAATAAGTTAACATAGAAAGGGGTCAGAGTATTTCTGGATGGAAGAATGTGAGGGAATATTTAAGGATCTTAAGAAGAGGTTAATTCCTACACCTGTGATCACACTACCAACAAGTGAAAAAGGTTTTTTGATATAAAACGATTCATAGAAAAATATATTGGGTTGTGAACTCATGAAAAACGATAAAGTGATAGCCTATACCTCGTGGAAGTTAAATATCCATGAGAAGAACTATTTGATTCATGATCTGGAGCTAGCGGTTGTGATATTTTTCTTAAAAATCTAGTGGCACTACCAATATGGTGAGAAGTGTGACATATATACTGATCAAAAGAGCCTAAAGTATATATTGAAACAAAAGGAGATAAAAATTCATCAAAGGATATAGTTAGAGATAATAAAAGACTATGATTGATCTATTCACTATCATCCTAGGAAGGCAAAAAAGGAAGCTGGTTCTCTTAGAATAAAAGAAACCTCCTACTCTATCCATGATGCGTATTGAGAAAGACCCTATATTCATGGAAACACAAAGTTTGGATATTTAAATCATAAAAAATGGAATAAATCCTACCTTTACCAAACAATTTCCTAACCATATATCCATGAGAAGATCACGGATGCACAAAGGGATGATTTGGAGCTACAAATGAAGGTGAAACTAGTAAAGGAAGGGAATATACATTATTTTCACATCAATGATGATGGTGTGATTCAGTTTGGAACTAGGCTTTGTGTGCCTTCATCACCTGAGATAAATAAGGATATACTAGATAATACACATAATGTAACGCCCCGACCCCAGCTACCCAGAGTCGGTGCATTACTTCGTAACATTGGCATGATCACAAAAGATCAAGTCTCGAAAGACCGATTAGTTTAGTAGCCTTGGAAACACTAGATACATTCATAAGTCTTACATTACATCATAAAGTGAAAAACTAATAACAAAGTCTTCATAGTCCACACTCATATCCTCTTCTGACTATCCCTGCAGGTCATTCATAAAATAATTCTTCACATCCTGGAAAATATTAAAACATTGAAAGGGGTGAGCTCAGATGCTCAGTAAGGATAACAATATTGCGGAAGCTTTCATAAATAAACATAAACATTTAAGGCAATGTATAACTAAAACAAAATCCTTTTAAACTTGAACATCAACATAATATGGCAAAAGTAAAATGATAGAATTCCATTTACTTCTTCACATGGATATTCTACTGGTCGAATAATCACATGCAATATCAATAACCACTTTCATAATGATGGAATGCATAATGCCAGACTATCATAACCACGTAGCCAATGCCTCGTGCCAAGACCACAAATAAGATTTTGTCAAGGCCTCGTGCCAAGACACTAGTTTGTCTCATGAGACCTGCCGATGCATCGAGGAGCTATAGCGGGCTCCACCCGTCACTTATTAAGTCCAATTCATTCCTCATATGAATAGCTTTAAACATATCATAAACCATAACATAATCATATCACATAAAACATGCATAAAGGAAACATAACATTTCCATATTTCAATCAAAAGATATCAATACAACACATTGATATAATAAAAATGCTTTCAAAACCATTTTCAATACCAAAATAAAAGAAAGTTAAAAATTTGTATTTATTTTTCATTAAAAAAAGTGATGGCTTGTAGAGGAAGCCGAAACTCAAATAATGGTCACGGCACCGGAGAAGTCGTTGTCGCCAAATATGTACGGAAATAAAAACATTCCCTTTTTGTCGTTTAGTAAAATGCTTCATATAAAAAAGATTCCTTTTGAATAAACGTAAAAGTCAAAGGGGTTTATACACCGTATAAAAGAAAGTTGTGTATAAAACCAAATATGCCTCAATGAAAGGAGATTGAGACGAAGTCCTTAAAAGATAATTAAAAAAAATAGATCTATTATGTGTATTCACTATAGGTACACATAAATAAAGTAAAAATACAAAATAGGACATAATAATATCATGACATAATTTGAAAGTAGGAGATTAACCCAAAGAATGGAAGTTGGGTTAATAAATTCCCTTACCTTGCGTCCTGTCCTGACTCGACCGTTCTTTAACCTCCTGAATAATAAACTAGAGTTAATTTATATTTACTTAAGAACCTTTTTCATGTTCATTATTCCTTTTATATCATTACCATGTTATGAACATTATGTAATTATTTAAGTTAATAACGGTCGTTTTGTCGATCTTTGGTACTTGAGTCAAAAATAAACTTCTTATAATTACAAGTTGTTCATGTGGTGAAATATCCATTATATCCAGAATTATATTAATGATTTAGATATCATATGTATCATATATATACAGTATATACATTCATTTATAATATTACGTAACATTTAGAGGTAAGAAATGAAATGCACCGTTCATGGAGACGGTAAGCCGTACGTACGCATGAACGCTACTTTCATTTCTATTTCGTATTTAATGGAATGAAATCATAATGATATAAATGTATAATATAATTCCAGTATAATATCATATATAATATCATTTATTCCATCCTTTATACATCCCACATGTGGCATTAATGATTCACATCACTTTGAGGGGGCGGTAGTCCGCACTTCCTAAAATGAAATTATCGCGTTTACCCATAATGGAAATCATAAAGTATGCCATAAATGAGAAATAAAGAAGCATAAGTAAAACATAAACATATTATATATCATATATAAATATAGTGACATCTTAATGGCCACCTTTGAAGGTGTTATATGAGTGTTGAACAATCACCGTTTCGTGAGGCAGACATTCACCATCCACAGAAACCGTATGTTCTTTAACCATTAGATGTAGGTGTGTGTAATTGTAGCTCGAATAATTCTTATAACAACATCCTATTATATTGAGGATACTGGTGTTTTTACAAAAGAAATGAATAAAAAGATTTTAGGGGGTTGGAGAAGAAAAATAAAACAAAACAACATTAGAGAAGACATTACCTCAAAATCGGGTAACTCTTTTTGATTTGAGCCAAAGGCTTCCTTGGGAAGAGTTCTGACCAAATTGAGGCTTCTAGGAGTAAGAGGGGGAAGTTGGGAGAGTATTTGGGCAGAGGTTGGCCGAGCCAAATGGCTTGAAAGTGTGAATGAGGTGGTAGATGTGGCGGCCTTTTATAAGAGGAGAGGAGGGGCACTCTTGGAAAGTAATAAAATGTTACTTTATTATACAATGCTTTTCGGATTCTAAAGGTCCCAAACTTATATAATTAGAGGCTAAGGTGATAAGGGTTATAAATCTACTCATCCAATAGTCTTTGGACAAGTGTAAGCCTTGGAATGTACATTATCTTTTCATTTTATTAAAATCGTTAAATAATGAGGTCATCGCTGCATCATAATGATGTCATAAATAATTTAATTTATTTAATGTCTAAAAATTATAAACAAAAATACTATGATGTAGGAAATCTTTTTATATTTCCAATGACTATTTATAGTAAAAAATATGACTTGTATAACCCCATTTCAAAATTTCTTTAGTAAAACATTTCATGTTTGTGTCATTTTTTTACTTTAACATTAAATAAAAGGTATTTATGTCATTTTCCAACTAAAGTGGCTCCATGGAGTCTCGAAGTTGACCCATGGATTGTCTTGGTCAGTCATGGCACATCCAATGAGGGTAGGACATGTGTCAAGCTCATCTCATATTATTAAAACATTATTTTTACCTTAAACTACACTAATTACCTCTAATCGTGATTAAGAACTTAAAAGTTACTATTCACCAAAAAATTATTTTAATCTCATTGAACCACATTTTACTTCTTAATGACAACCATGTATGTCGGATTTTTGAATATCAAATCACAGAAGTGGTAATATTTCATTTAAATGAAAAATCAGTTATTTAACTACCACTTAGTGGTTTCACTATTCATCAAAAATTGAAGTTTTTCAGAACAATGCCAAAATTTCACCCTAAGCTATAATTGATATTCCGATTTAAAAAATGATGTATATTTTACAAATTTCCAAACATATAAGTTGCATTAATTAATTTTATAATTAATTCCCGCTGTCACAACAAATAGCGTGTTTTTAAGAAACAATTTATATCAAAATATTGGTAATTGTTTATGTCCAATTTCAATGTTAAATTAATTATAATGACCACCATTGGATAAAATGGTAAAAATATATTATAATTATACTTTAAAACCACTAAATAGTATAATTTATCACTATAAATTATTTTGATTAAAAAAGTTTTTTTTAAGTATTTTTCACTATTCATAAAAAATTAGAAGTTCTCAGAAAAATACTAAAAATTCAACATAGGATAATTTCGATATTCCGAATCCAAAAATAAATTCCATTTTGAAATATAAAATTTCTATAATTTTAAAAAGTGGTTATTACTATTCATAATGTCTACTTTGATTAGTCGCGGTGTTTTAGAACTCAAAGTTGCGTACAATGCAAGCTATTGCATTATTGAATGAGAAGCGTATTGTGGAAGCTTGGGGTGTTACATTCTCCCCTCCTTCAATAAATTGCATCCTCGCAATTTGAAATTTTTTCTTTGCAAATAAAAGGTTGAAAAGAGAAAATACTTTTGTGGAAAACTCACATTGGAAATAAGATTAATAAAATTTAGCCGTAATAAGAGGGAAATGGAAATACGAAAGTCACCACCAAATTATGATCTCGATAAGGAGAACATTGGTGGAAATTAGAGAAATATAATTGGAGGAAAAACGTAAATATTTGTAGGGAGTGATTGAGGTCATCAATCACAATCAACTGTCAAATTGAGGGCCTCAAAGCCTTCAATCTATGTTGATTTAAAATATCATCACTTCAACAAGACATAAAGTATTAGGATAACACATTTTTTTGTTTTAATATCCCTTTAATAAAGTTTAAGAATTAATTTATTCATTGAATAAGAGATAGGTATGTATATATTTATGCTTGACAATTAGAGTTTCAACCTTCAACTCATCTTTCACTCAAAAAGATAATATAACTCAAAAATATTATACTTATCCTAATTGTATAAGGTTCCAAATGTTAACACATACCATTTAGATTAGTAAAATTATTTTGTAATAACCAGGGACTTCCTGTAGGCTAGTGGTATGAAATAAAGGCATGTCACACTATGGTTGTGGGTTCAATTCCTGCAGCTTTGTCCGACGCGACGGGTTATGCCCCACCCTGCAGGTTGTCCTTTTCCTAAAACTATAGTATTATAATATTCCAAAAATAATCTTAATAAATTTTTTAACCTTAAACAACACTATCCAAAGATCAACTTAATCTACTCCAACCTTTATAGTTATCCAAAATACCTCTGTCCAGACTTTCTCTAAAAGGTCTCTTAATTCCAAAATCAATTTATCAGATTCCCCAAACAAAGTAAAGTTTCTCTTATTGTCACATACTAAAAATATAATTACCTTCATCATATGAAAACCTTACTGAAATCAACAAGTAATGCAGTACAATCCTTCTATATATATCACATTATTCTAATAACCAGAATATAATCCATGAGTCCAAAAGCACCAATACATTAATTATTCCGCTTCAACTGTAGTAACAGTATAAGATTGTCCTTGATCCCTTGGCCTTTTCTGAGGTAAGTTTCCCTGACGCTTAGTACATTCATTTGCATAATGCCCCATTTCCCTACAATTATAGCATTCAACATTGATAGCCTCTTTATTTCCCTTGCAATCACGCGCCTGGTGACCCTTTTCTCCACATTTGTAACAAACTCCCATTCCTTTTAGGCAAGTACCAGGGTGATTCTTCCCACAATTATCACATAATGGAAAATCCTTCTTTCCCTTTTTCCCTTTATCTGTCTCTTGTTCCACCGTTCTCTTCTTCTCTTGCTTTACTTTGTTGTCATAAGACTTAGAGAATTCCTTTTCTGTCTTGATAGCACATGAGACAATATCTTCATATGTTGAGAAAGATTATGATACTAAATCTCTACGGAGAAATGGTTTTAACCCATAAAAGAAACGATAAATCTTACCTCTTGGGTTACGTATATAATCTGCAGCATACCTCGCCAACCTTGTAAAGTTGGCCTCATACTTTGCGACATTCTCATCCTCCTTCTGCCTCAGACTTAGAAATTGCCTTTCCATATCTGCTCGATGGTCATGAGGAAAGTATTTTTCTAAGAAAATCTCTTTGAACTCCCTCCATTCCATATTTGATGCGTCATCATCTTCCTTTGTATTTTGAATCAATGACCACCATTGATCGACATCTCCAGTGAGGCGGTAAATAGCCATGATAACCTTCTCCCTTTCGCTACTCCCCAAGGCGTGGAATATTTTCTCTAAGGAGTTTATCCATTGCTCAGCTACTAACGGATTTGTACCCCTATTAAATGTTGGTGGTTGTTGCCTCATGAAGCGGTCTAACATTGATCTTCCACGTTGCGGATTAGGGTGCTCCATACGAGTAAGGTTATTATTCATAACCTGAGTGAGTTGTCCCAGTAGGGTAATAAGTTGATCAGCACCAGTTGTATCTCTAGATCCACAATAATTATCTTGAGCAGGAGGGAAATCCCTAAACGGAGTGTGTGCATTGATACGGTTTCCATTCCTTCCACTAGGTGCCATTTCTAAACAATGTCATAAACTATATTAGTTTATGAATCAAAATACATAATTCCATACTTTTAAGATACTTAACATAAATTGACCTATTTATGGATATAATCCATAAAAATGTTTTTTTTGAGGAAGTATATACTCATAACCCTTCATAGTGGTTTATAAAGAAAATGAGAATTATCCAAAGCATATCCCCCGGGAGTGTCTTAACCAAGAGTGCAGCAAGGCCCGTTGTCGTGCACCAGTTCCCGTTCGAGTCTAGCTCAAAGCGGTGTTTTCGGGTTTTACCCCTAGGTACATCTGTTCCAGAGCCTCCTCTACCTTCTCGTATCCAGACATGGATTTATTTCTCGGAAAACTCACAAAATATCTATAATACCAAAATTCTAGGAAGTTCTTCTATACTAATCCTTAAAGTCTATCTTCGGGCTATGTGCTCTAATTAGAGATTATCTAAATCTAGATTCCAAGGTTAGTACTAAACTACCTCTGATACCAACTATAACGCCCTGACCCCAGCTACCCAGAGTCGGTGCATTACTTCATAACATTGGCATGATCACAAAAGATCAAGTCTTGAAAGACCGATTAGTTTAGTAGCCTTGGAAACACTAGATACATTCATAAGTCTTACATTACATCATAAAGTGAAAAACTAATAACAAAGTCTTCATAGTCCACACTCATATCCTCTTCTGACTATCCCTGCAGGTCATTCATAAAATACTTCTTCACATCCTGGAAAATATTAAAACATTGAAAGGGGTGAGCTCAGATGCTCAGTAAGGATAACAATATTGCGGAAGCTTTTATAAATAAACATAAACATTTAAGGAAATGTATAACTAAAACAAAAGCCTTTTAAACTTGAACATCAACATAATATGGAAAAAGTAAAATGAGATAATGCCATTTACTTCTTCACATGGATATTCTACTGGTCGAATAATCACATACAATATCAATAACCACTTTCATAATGATGGAATGCATAATGCCAGACTATCATAACCACGTAGCCAAGGCCTCGTGCCAAGACCACAAATAAGATTTTGTCAAGGCCTCGTGCCAAGACACTAGTTTGTCTCATGAGACCTGCCGATGCATCAAGGAGCTATAGCGGGCTCCACCCGTCACTTATTAAGTCCAATGCATTCCTCATATGAATAGGTTTAAACATATCATAAACCATAACATAATCGTATCACATACAACATGCATAAAGGAAACATAACATTTCCACATTTCAATCACAAGATATTAATACAACACATTGATATAATAAAAACGCTTTCAAAACCATTTTCAATACCAAAATAAAAGAAAGTTAAAACTTTGTATTTATTTTTCATTAAAAAAAGTGATGGCTTGCAGAGGAAGCCGAAACTCAAATAATGGTCACGGCGGCGGAGAAGTCGTTGTCGCCGCATATGTACGGAAAGAAAAACATTCCCTTTTTGTCATTTAGTAAAACACTTCGTATAAAAAATATTCCTTTTGAATAAACGTAAAAGTCAAAGGGGTTTATACACCGTATAAAAGAAAGTTGTGTATAAAACCAAATATGCCTCAATGAAAGGAGATTGAGACGAAGTCCTTAAAAGATCATTTTTTTAAAAAAAAATAGATCTATTATGTGTATTCACTATAGGTACACATAAAGAAAGTAAAAATACAAAATAGGACATAATAATATCATGACATAATTTGAAAGTAGGAGATTAACCCAAAGAATGGAAGTTGGGTTAAGAAATTCCCTTACCTTGCGTCCTGTCCTGACTCGACCATTCTTTAACCTCCTGAATAATAAACTAGAGTTAATTTCTATTTACTTAAGAAACTTTTTCATGTTCATTATTCCTTTTATATCACTTATTACCATGTTATGAATATTATGTAATTATTTAAGTTAATAACGGTCGTTTTGTCGATCTTTGGTACTCGAGTCAAAAATAAACTTCTTATAATTACAAGTTGTTCATGTGGTGAAATATCCATTATATTCAGAATTATATTAATGATGTAGATATAATATATATCATATATATACATTATATACATTCATTTATAATATTACGTAACATTTAGAGGTAAGAAATGAAATGCACCGTTCATGGAGACGGTAAGTCGTACGTACGCATGAACACTACTTTCATTTCTATTTCGTATTTAATGGAATGAAATCATAATGATATAAATGTATAATATAATTCTAGTATAATATCATATATAATATCATTTATTCCATCCTTTATACATCCCACATGTGGCATTAACGATTCACATCACTTTGAGGGGGCGGTAGTCCGCACTTCCTAAAATGAAATTATCGCGTTTACCCATAATGGAAATCATAAAGTATGCCATAAATGAGAAATACAGAATCATAAGTAAAACATAAACATATTATATATCATATATAAATATAGTGACATCTTAATGGCCACCTTTGAAGGTGTTATATGAGTGTTGAACAATCATCGTTTCGTGAGGCAGAAATTCACTATCCACAGAAACCGTATGTTCTTTAACCATTAGATGTAGGTGTGTGTAATTGTAGCTCAAATACTTCTTATAAAAACATTCTATTATATTGAGGATACTTGTTTTTTTACAAAATAAATGAATAAAAAGTGTTTAGGGGGTTGGAGAAGAAAAATAAAACAAAACAACATTAGAGAAGACATTAACTCAAAATCGGGTAACTCTTTTTGATTTGAGCCAAAGGCTTCCTTGGGAAGAGTTCTGCCCAAAGTGAGGCTTCTAGGAGTAAGAGGGGGAAGTTGTGAGAGTATTTGGGAAGAGTTTGTCCGAGCCAAATGGCTTGAAAGTGTGAATGAGGTGGTAGAGGTGGGGGCCTTTTATAAGAGGAGAGGAGGGGCACTCTTGGAAAGTAATAAAATGTTACTTTATTATACAATGATTTTAGGATTCTAAAGGTCCCAAACTTATATAATTCGAGACTAAGGTGATAATGGTTCGAAATATACTCATCCAATAGTCTTTGGACAAGTTTAAGCCTTGGATTTTACATTATCGTTTCATTTTATTAAAATCGTTAAATAATGAGGTCATCACTGCATCATAATGATGTCATAAATAATTTAATTTATTTAATGTCTAAAAATTATAAAAAAATACTATGATGTAGGAAATCTTTTTATCTTTCCAATGACTATTTATAGTCAAAAATATGACTCGTATAACCCCATTTAAAAATTGTTTTAGTAAAACATTTCATGTTTGTGTCATTTTTTTACTTTAACATTAAATAAAAGGTATTTATGTCATTTTCCAACTAAAGTGGCTCCATGGGGTCCCCAAGTTGACCCATGGATTGTCTTGGTCGGTCATGACACATCCAATGAGGGTAGGACAAGTGTCAAGCTCATCTCATATTATTAAAACATTATTTTTACCTTAAACTACACTAATTACCTCTAATCGCGATTAAGAACTTAAAAGTTACTATTCGCCAAAAAATTATTTTAATCTCATTGAACCACATTTTACTTCTTAATGACAACCATGTATGTCGGATTTTTGAAAATCAAATCACAGAAGTGGTAATATTTCTTTTAAACGAAAAATCAGTTATTTAACTACCACTTAGTGGTTTCACTATTCATCAAAAATTGAAGTTTTTCAGAACAATGCCAAAATTTCACCCTAAGCTATAATTGATATTCCGATTTCAAAAATGATGTCTATTTTACAAAATTCTAAACATATAAGTTGCATTAATTAATTTTATAATTAATTACCGCTGTCACAACAAATATCGTGTTTTTAAGAAACAATTTATATCAAAAGATTGGCAATTGTTTATGTCCAATTTCAATGTTAAATTAATTATAATGACCAACATTGGATAAAATGGTAAAAATATATTATAATTATACTTAAAAACCACTAAATAGTATAATTTATCACTATAAATTATTTTTATTAAAAAAGTTGTTTTTAAGTATTTTTCACTATTCATAAAAAATTAGAAGTTCTCAGAAAAATACCAAAAATTCAACATAGGATAATTTCGATATTCCGAATCCAAAAATGAAGTCCATTTTAAAATATTAAATTTCTATAATTTTAAAAAGTGGTTATTACTATTCATAACGGCTACTTTGATTAGTCGCGGTGTTTTAGAACTCAAAGTTGCGTACAATGCAAGCTATTGCATTATTGAATGAGAAGCGTATTGTGGAAGCTCGGGGTGTTACACATAACTCATCTTTCTATATCCATCCTAGAAGTAATAATATGTACCATGATCTTCAAGAACACTTTTTGTGGGACAATATGAAAAAAATAGATTGTAGAGTATATCTAAAGGTGTTTGGGATGTAAGTAAGTTAAAGCAGAGTGATATAAGTCCAAACAGATGTTAAAAATATTGCCTATACCCACATGGAAATAGGATAATTCCAATACGTACATTGTCACCAGTCTCTCGAAAGAATATAAAGGAAACAATTTGATATGGGTTTTAGTGGATTGTCTCACCAAGACTTCCCACTTCATTGCTATTTGAGAAGATTTCTCACTTGAAAAAAATTCCGAGTTATATGTGAAGGAAGTGGTGAGGCTGCATGGGGTAACTCTTTTGATCATAATTGATCATGATCCAAGGTTCACATATAAATTATAGAGAAGTATTCAACATTATTTGAGTGTTGAATTGAATTTCAGAACAACCTATAATCCCCAAATTGATTGACAATTCAAAAGGGCTATTTAGATGCATAGGGGCATACTGAGATCCCACTCAATGGAATTTAAATGTGGATTGGATTAACCTCTACCATTGGTTGAGTTTTCATACAAAAATAGTTTTCACTCAATTATTTAGATGGAACCATATGAATCTATATATGGGAAGAAATGTAGAAACCCAACCTGTTGGGATGAAGTTTGAAAATAAAAGCTACTTAGACCGGATGTTGATAAAAATATTATAGAGATGGTTCATGATATAACAGAACATATCAAAGCTACTCAGAGTTATAAAAAGAGATATACTAACAACCATTGAAGGGATTTGGAGTTTGATGTTAGAGATAAAGTCTTCCTTAGAATATCACTATGGAAAGAAGTCATACGGTTTGGAAAAAAAGGAAAGCTTATCCTAAGGTACATTGGCCCCTTTGAGATCCTTGATCACATAAGAAAAGTGGCCTAATGGCTTTAACTTTCACTAAATATGGACAAAGATCATGAAGTGTTCCATGTATCTCACCTAAGAAGTACATACCTGACCCCTCACATATATGGAATCCGGAGGTGGTACAACTGGAGAATGAACTCTCGTATGAAGAGTATCCAATGAAGATCTTGGACTGTAGAGACAAAGTCCCACACAATAATAAAAATTAACATTTAAATGTTTTTTTGAGGAATCATATGTATTAAAAGGTGACATGGGAACTAAAATAATCAATTAAGGATATGTAACCTCACCTTTTTCAACTTAGAATGTAAAACAAAATTTGGAAGGTGATATTTCATAAGGGGGAAGAATATAACAACCAAAAATTTTATCAATGAAATTTACCTTCTTATAACTATGTTTTATAGTATAAAAAATGTACAACACATAGATAACTTTATTTAAACATTATTCTTATAAATTAAGAATGAAATAAGTGGCATTCATAGAAATTAAGGAACCTATACCAATGGAATAATAACATGACTGTTGGAATAGTAATATAACCATTAAGAATGGTAATCTTTCCAATAGAATAGTAATATAACCTATGAAAGTATAAATAAAATTTAGGTATCTTATAAATGAAAATATGATATATTTATGTCATGGTATAAGTAAATAAATGTTTTTAAAACGATAAATTAAGTGTTGGTATTTTTTGTAAAATGTAAATGCTTATTTACAATATTATAATTAATATAATGATTTAAAAGAAAATTTAATTTCATAAAATAGATTAATAAATTAATATTTTTTTAATTATGATTATAAGATAATTTTATAATACCTGAACTAAATTTTCAAAGTGTCATAAAATCAGTTATAATATTAAAATCAGTATTTTTTGAAAAAATGATGATTTTAATTAAAAATTGAATTTATCATATTTATAAAATTATTTTTATAAAATAGAGTTTATTTTTGAAATATACCTACCGAAAGATGGTTAGGGTGAATTTTTGGTATTTTTCTAAAATATTTGAATTTTTGGTGAATAGTGAAATACGACAATTTATGGTATTTAACATTATAAGTAAATAAATGATTTTTGAGTCATGTTGAGTCATGGATGATGTAGGTTCCAATTATCTCGAACTATCATGCTCTAGTTATTTTACTTAGTCATAAGAATCAACGCTATTGATATTCTTGATCCAAAATAATAAACAAATGAATAAAATAATAAAAAACATCCCTCTACCCCTATAAATAAAACCCCTAACCACATATTATCCTTAAAACTTCTAAGACTTTGATCTTGTTAATATTATACACAATTCCTCTCCCAATACTCTTATACATGTCTTGGTCTTACTAGTCTCACCAAAAGACCATTTCCAAATGCCTTACGAAAGTTCTCAAGGAGATAATATTCAAGAGGACATTAAGTGCAAGTGCATAACACTTTCAGACATTAGGTAGAGGATTCTCTTAGAACCTCCATTTTTCCTTCAGGTTACAATTTATCTCTCTTTACCCCAATGTAATTATTAATTATTCTTATTTACTCCTCCTATATTCTGTGTTTATGTTCCAAACAATTGCACTGATCCCAATTCTTCTTTCTTTTATGGGGAAATACATATTTTATAAGGTTCCCTTTTCAATTCATCCCAATAAGAAATCTATATTAAAGGTAACTTCTCAATTTATTACCCATTTTAAATTACACTCCACAACTTGTTTAATCCACCAATTTTTTTAAAAAATCACATTTTTTATCATGAAAAACTTGCTTAGTTAATTTCAGATTTTATGCAAAAAATTATGCCTTTGTCTGCTTTAGAGACTATTTTATATTTTCCCTTAAACCACACTAATTTGAATCATTTCTAAAGTTTATTAAACACTATTATTATGTGTTTTAACTTTATTTTTACATAATTTATCATGAGATATACCTATTTTCCCTTATTAATTTCTAGGTATGATTTAAATCCATTCTTTCATGTACACCATTATGATATTCCCTTTGGTTATTCCTTATGACATGATTATGATACCCATTTCATTCCATGGGTAACACTTATGTTTATTCCTTATATTTTATTCTTCATTTGGTACACATACGCATGAACATGTTATGATGGGTGTTCCCAGATTTTTCTCCAATGCATTGGGCAATGTTCAGTCTCATGAGACGTTATGTTGGGATAAGGAGTAAACCTAATTCCTTTATGGTACTTTGTCAACCATGTGATATAGTCTTGGTAGTTATCATTGACTCATGTTTTTGTCATGTTATATGTTTCTACCGCATTCCTTTATAGCCATGATTACATGATCCCATGTTCTATATGTTATGCTTCCATATGTTTATTCTTATGTCATACCTTTTTATATCATATTGTTATTCCTTCTAACCCATGTTCTATTATTTATTACTATGTTTATACCCTTACTGATTTTTTATCTCATCCCTTTGTTCATGTATTACTTAGGTTATCCTATGAATATGTAATATATCAAAGGAAGTTAGGATCTCATTATGGATTTAAAATAAAATATGTCTTTATTTTAGTTTCATGCCTTCTAATTATGTACCGAATATTACAAAGACACAAGAATTTATGATCCTTGGTTTGTATTTGATGATTAATTATGCTTAAAATCGTGTAATAATATGTGTAAAAGGCTGAGGTCACTATAAAATAGCTATTATTTATAGGTATATAGTGATTATCAATGTAGAGTATAAATTTCTATATTTATTAAAAAGGTTCTTGGGTATGTATTTAGTTAACTTAATTTATTTATATAGTATGTTTGGTGTGATTGTAGATCAAATTATGATTAAGGAAAGGGTTTTTACCTCAAATTATTCTCTTTAATACATGTATAATATTACCCACCTAATTTCATTTATGTGGAGTATATACTGAAAATTTGAGGTATCATATCAAGAATTACCTTTTAACCATGGGATTTTAAGTTCAATTATAGTCCCTATCATTCAATGGGTTTTGATTGTAGTGTTACCTAAGTCGTAGGGGTTTCCTTTGTCTCAATTTTTATTCACTGTGACATGTTACATGTTATGCACCGTGTTTCCTATGTATGGTTTTCAATTGATTTAATATCCATTGAATTTTATATACATTATTTACATTTAATTAATGGGATAAACTAATCCAAATAAATTTCTTTCCTTCAATTGTCATTTTATTCAAGTGTTTCCCCAATTGTAAGAGTTTTTGGTGACTCAATTATCATTTACTAAGTGATGATCACTCATTGGAACATATTTCATATATATTGTGCACATTATACCCATTGATTTTATAATATGGTGTTATCTTATTGTTTAAATTTTTACAAAATAAATCAATTTTTAAATTTTTCTTGATTCATGGAGTATGTTTCTTGAATGTGATATTGATAACTCAAGTCTCCTTTACATGAGTCATATTATTTCACTATTAAATTCATTCATCCCTGACTGAGTTTTCCAACAATATTATTTCATTATATGATATTTTAAAATCCTCTTTGGAAAAAATTAGTTTAAATAAAATGAATTCGTTATTACATTTCTGACAATGTGAGTTTTAATCAAAGGTACTTTGAAAATAACAAAAAGGGATTTTTATTTATTTCTCATATGTTTTGTCTTCCTATCCTATTTTTAACATGATAAAAATTATTTATTTTCAAGGATATTTGTTGGAGATTATTTTTTAATTAATTTTTTTAAGAATAATTAATGTCACCTATTCAAATTTTACCATTTAATGAGATATATAAATTTTTATTTTACATAAATGTTAAAAATTATTTCTAAAAGATATTTTAGGTTTCCATTTACACTTCTCTGTTTATTTTCAAAATAATTAACCCAAAAAAGGTTTTTATTTTATGGTTTATCCTCTAATATATATATTTTTAATTTTGGAGATTTAACTCTTAGTATCAATCATTTATAATCTTGATTCCTTATTTTGTGATATTTATTGAAGCATTCTTTTTCAGGGGTGATTTTCTTACTTATGTTAACACCCTTCAATATTTTATCTACATCACTAATGTTATATTCTCTAGAAACCATCCACCTTATTTCTCTAGATGTCTTATGATATTGTTAATATAATATTGACATAAAAGTGTTCTCATTTCTCTATTCGACTTGAACATCATATTTTAACATAATTCATATTTGATAATGTTCACCTAGAAAGAATGTTATTATATTGAAATCAGGAAAGTATCGAAATTATGAATATTCTTACTCTAATATAGATGATTATTAGAATATTGAAAGTGTATTTAACCATCCATATTTTTATTATATATGGTTTATGACAATGTTATCCCTTTTATTTACATGGACAAAGGTTTTGATATTCTTGATGATTATTGAATGCTAACGTTGGTTGAATATGTAATGAAATTTCATTTAATTCATTATATGGATTGCCATATTTTATTTAGAAAGTAGTTCCTTATAGAATAGTATAAAATGTATTATATAAACTTATGGTGAATTCATTGGGATTAAATAGGTAATGGGTGGGGACCATAATTATATATCCCCATAATGCATCGAAAACTCTCATGAGGCAAAACATATGAGGGTTTTGGTGAATGCCACTTCACATAACATGATATTGACTTATTAAAAGTCCTTAAGAGGATGTTATTCATGTATAGAATTAAATATTATATCATTATGAGATCAGTATTATTGATATCTATGTATGAATTGGTTATCATGGATTTAGTATGCTCCCAATTTCATGTTTAAAATGGATTCATGTTTTCTACCTATTCTTGCCATAATATTTATTCCATTTTATACCATGATTAATTCTATTATAAGTTTCCATTACTAAGAATTTGATATCACCCCTTTCTTATTTTTATATTATCCAAGTTATGATAATATGTAGTATAAGGGACATGACTTAAAGGGTATCATGTTTGGATGAATTTATGAGATATGTTGAAGATATATCATGAATTAATTAGTTTTATTATATAGTGGAAAACATGTTCATTAGTTCATAATGACATGGGTTTTATTATTTTATGATGTATATTAATTGTCCAAAGGTCTAAATCTACATATATCATTTAAATATAAGAGAATAAATAATGGTTATTTATTTTTAATTAAGGATAGTGATATGAATGATTTTACAGTTGGTATCAAAGAGAATATGTAACATATGTGTCTATAAGAACCAGATCTGGGAGTAAAGGTCCAGTCCATCACAATTTGTAACAAAATAATGGTTTAAATAACATTGTATATTTTTATGTTTGTTGAGGATAACTTTATGGTTGAGAAGTTAAGGTTGATAATATATTAAAATTTATAGATAAACCTTTGGGATAATAATATGATTTAATGTTAGGGTAATAATGTACATTATATTTGGAGATTAGGGTTAGATAAAATTAGTAACCACCCTAAATATGAGTCTATGTATAGGATGATATCCTGAATATTTGGTAATGTCTTGAGTATGTGGGTTTTATAGAAATTGCATCACTATCTAGATACCATATGTAGATGGAATCTCTAGAAAATATGTACCTAGAAGTAATATACTTAAAAATGGATGATTGGGTACAAACATGAATTTCACCCAGTGAAAAATTGTTAGGCCTTACTAGAAACCTTTTTTGACACTCTATAGGGATATTATTTGGTCAATCAAATTATATTTATGAACCATTATGTGGAATCAGAATATGATTAGGTTAGAAAACCCAATGAAGATTTTATGATGGGTAATATGGATTGAAACATATATATTAATAAGTTTAGGGATATATTAATTGATTTTTTCATTCTTGGATAAGAGTTAAGTTATATTTTGAGAGCATAAAGTTCAATGATTTTTGGAGTTAAAATATTTTGAGAATGTCTGTGATAGTTTGGGATATTTATTTTTAGGATTATGTTAAGAAGTATGAGAGAACCAAAATTAATGTAACCTATGTTTATCCTAGAATTATACAGGTTAAACGAATATTGATGTAGTTTTAACTAAAGGAATTATAGGCTACTAAGATAATTAGGGTAAAATGTTTTATGGTCGAATACCTTTTATATAGTTGATTATGATAATTCCTCCATATTATTAATTTTTCATCACTCTTTTCATCCCTTTTTTTAGCAATGGATTGAACTAGAATAAACCATGTGTGAGAGGGACAATGTAGATATTACCTTAACAAGAAAACCCATAGTAATATGAGTCAGAGTGAGAAAAATCATGATTATTCTAAACTAGATCAAAAATGTGAATAGATTGGAAGTACCAAACACACCAAATAATAAAAATATGGATTCTCATGAAAGATTATGTGATGAATTCGATGAATGAAATAATATTCAATTTCCTATATGTCATAATTTTCGGATGAAAGATAGGATAAATTACCTTAATGAGATATATAAATGATATTTTTTATTGATATGATGGTCATCAAACTCATAGGTGTAAGAGAAAGGGATATGACATAAATATATATTGAATTAATTACATGATAGTTGAGAATTGATCAACTAAATGTCCCAATCCAAGGGCCATTGAGGGAAATACTCCCCAAAAACCTTACAAACAATGAAAATCCTATGACACTGCTACTAATATATCAAATAAAAATATTTCACACAACATTTTCTAGTATCTTATAGAATTTATATTTTCACGAAATACTGGATTTTGAATTATAAATAAAAACCCTAGTGGTATGATTATTAAATATATAAATTTCAATGTTTGTGGGATGTTATTCAATATGGATCTCAATCTTCTTCCCTTTTATAATTTGATTCAAAATTACAAATGGGTTAACACCATTTATAAAGGGAATAAAATAAATTTTCAAATATATAAATACCATTACAAATCCCAAATAAACAAATGAATTTATAGCAGTGAATGATTAATAATGAATTCCATATAAAAATTTATAGGATCTTATGTGTTAAATTTTGAGGACACAATTTATTTAACGGGGGGAGAATATAGCACACCGAAATTTTAATATATGATTACCTTTAAATAATTCATTGGGTTTGATATATTTCTATACAAACTACACCCAACTTAAATAGAACCATAATATTTTATATAGTCTATTACATCCTCCACTGTGTAACACAATGCAAGGAAAGAAAACTACAATAAATATCTAGGATAGGGTAATTGATCCCATAAAAATAGAACCTCAATATATTTTGATGAAAATCTAAATATTATTTATGATATTGAAAACCTATATTTTAAACTAGTGGTAATGAAAATATATAACCAAATTATGAAATATTTAATGAAATGAAATAATTTTTACATTTAATAGGATTGAAATTCAATTAGTGTAAATAAAAAAACTAATAAAATCACTTTTATCTTAAATATATATTTTTATAAAATTGATCTTTTATATCAGGAAACAATGTTTATTATAAATAAATAATAATAAAATATATTAATAATATTAATAATAAATCACCAATAAATTAACTAGTAATTTATAGAAACTTATAATAAATAATATATAACATTTTAAGAAGCTATTTTTCAATATGAATAGTTTTCCACTATATTATGAGAAATTTTTTAAATGTTTAATTATCTAATTTTATAAATTTATTTTGAAAAAATAACTTAATTTTTTGATTAATTATAATAATTAAATATTAAGATGCATTATTTTTTTCTAAAATATTTTATGTATATGATAATAGTGGAAAATACCATTTTTACAAATAAAACGACTTGTACTGCATTAATAGTATTTAATTAGGATTTGGTAATTTTTTGAATCTTTTTATATGATCAAATATTTATTATATATTTAAAATTCTAATTTTAAAAATATTTGTTTGTATTTACATACTCATATTTGGTATTTTAGAACATGAGTAATATTTTCTCAAAAATTTATTTTAATAAAGTAATCATTTTTATTTTAAAATTAACCATTATCACTTTTATTAAATGAATAAAATTAAATTAATTTTAAAATTTTAATCATTGGGTTGAAATTATCTATCAAGTATAACTTTATTTTTAGGCATAAAAATTATGTTACTTTAGGAAAAAAAATATTTACCTAAGGTAAAAGCTAAAAGGATAAATTAATAATTCTATGGGTAAAGGTCTTGAAAATGATATAAACATGCATATAATTTTTTAAATGAGGTTTTTATTGGCCCTGTATCTCCCCTAATTAGTTATTTTTCAATTTTGGATCCACATGATGTGTTTAACATGTGATCCCTTTATATTAAGTTGAAATATTTACAAAAATTCTATTCTCACCACTTATAAGTAGGGCCTCTCACCAACTCTTCATTGAACCACTAAAAATTAGTTTCCCTCTTAAAAATAATCCATATTTACTTCTCCTATAATAAACTATCATTATATTATGATTCTTGTGACAAGATATTATCATATTCCATCCATTTCAATGTGATCTTCCAAGGAAGTCTCAAAGTGACCAACATGAGTAATTATTTTTAATTAAATTCATCCATTTATATTTCCCTTTTATAATTATTATTTTCAAATACCTATGAAATAAAATAATAATTGGTTATATACATAGTTTTATTATGTTACTGTAACATTCAATAATTAGTTTTTCCCTTATACATTAAGAAAAATGAAACCCCAATTTGTGTGTTGTATGAACTAACACCTCTAAGATGAAACACATTTCATTTTCATTCACCACATTATGAAGATGTTATAAATAAGAAATTTAATAAATAATTATTATATTTTTTTCATTTTTATTATTTTTAAACAATAAAACATATTACTCTATTCTATCGATCTATGGAAAATGAAATCATGAACTGTGTGTATGTGTGGACCACCACCTCTATGGAAAATTTGATTTTAATTTTTATTTTCATCAACTAATTTCATGGTTATTCATTATGATTTTATTAAATAATAAATATTATTTTGTTTCTATTATGAAATATTTGAGAACACATTAATGATATAATTATCAAAAGATTATTTCTAATTAAAGTGGTTAAAATGAGTGAACTATTATGATAATGATCACTTACTTATATGTAATGATTTCTTATAAATTATATTATATTTATTATAAATTAAAATTCTTATATATAAAACTCATAAAAACTAAAAATGATCATTATACTTTTGGTATAATGATATTATAACTAAACCACATCATAATCATCCATTAATCATTACAGTTGTATGTTTGGGCCAGTTTAACCTCCTAAATGAAAAATACTATGAATTTATATAATGGATGAATAATAGATATTATTTAATAGTATAATATGATATAAATATGTAAATAATGTTATTTTCATCTAGTATTTTTATATAATCTTTTAACTTGTTAATTAAGAAAAAACTATTAATTCCTTATAAATCCTCAAAACATGATCATTGCCGATTTCATATTCCTATTTTTAACCAAAGGTAGCCTGGAATGTGTTATTAGATTTATAAATATCACATAACATATATTCTAGTAAATTTAATTATATTTTAATAATGAACTTTATAACAAGAATTAATACCAACACCATTTTTATGAAACTAGTTCAAAATTATTAATATTACTCGGACCTTCTATTGAAAATAGGTAAAAATCACTAATATATAGGTATATAATGATTATAAAAGGGTATATTTATCAATAAAGTTATTGGGTATATATTTAATGAAAACAATTTGCTTATTCTGGATGTTTGGCACAAGCATAAAATGAATCAAGATTGAAGTACTGGTTTTCATCTCAAATTTAGTATTATGAAACAGATTTCATTTATGTGGTATATATAATATATATTTTTGATATAATATCATGAATTTTATTTAAATAATATAATTTTATGTTCTATTACAATATCACTCATTAAATTTGTTTTGATTAAGGTGATACCTAGGTCGCAAGTGTTATCTAGGTCTCAATTCTGATTCTTTGAGAAAAAGTACATGTTATACACCATGTTTCATTTTTATAGTTCTATATTGATTTACTATCCCATTAATGTTCTATAAATTATGTCCTTTTAATTTAGGTGATAAAATAAGAAAAATCAATTTTCTTATTCAATTTTCTTTTTAATCATGTGTTACCCAAGTCGTAAGAGTTTTTGGTAACTCAATTTTCATTCATTGAGTTATGATCATTCAATCAAACTTATATCATTTATGTTAGTACATTATAAATTTGATTTTATTTTTTCATATTCTATCATTTTTAAATATTTTACACATAAAACACAATTCAGAATTTTCATGTTTCATGGTGTATGTTTCCCATAAGGGATATTAATAAATCAACTTTATATTACATGATTTATATTACTACATCATAAATTTATTTCTTCCATGATTTGGTTCTACCATACCAATATTTAAAAATATGTAATATTAAAATCCTATTTTGTAATTTTTTTGTAATTCAAAATATTATTTTTCTACTATTTATATATTTTATTTTTTGAATAAAGGTATTTTGATAATAATATAAAGGGTGTTTCCCTTAAATTTCATATGTTTTTTCTTCTTATAAAATTTTCTATAAGATAAAATTTATGTATTTTAAATTATCAATATTGGTGTATCTTTTTAAAATTAAATTATTTCAAAATATTTCATGTCACCTTTTGAAAATTTACCTTTTAAAGAGACATGTAATTTTTTTACATCATTGTTAAAAATGTTTTCTAATTTATATTGTATGTTTTAATTTCTACTTCCATTTTTATTTTCAAAAGGATTTTCCCTAATGAGGATAATGCTATATGATTTATCCTCAAATATATATATATATATATATATATATCATATTGGGGATTAACATAGAAATATCAAATAATTTAATTCTTGATCCCTTTTTCTGGGATATCGATCATTGTATTATTTTTTAAAAGGCGTTTTATACTTATGTTACTACCCTTATACATTTAATTTGTTACACTAGGGACATGTTCTATTGAAACCATACACCTTCATTCATTGGATGGATTATGATCATGTTATATTAGTAGTGGCATAGTTTTATACACATTTATATATACAATGTGAATATTATATTTTTAAAGAATTAATATTGGATGATGTTTACCTAAAAAAATGTTAATCTACTAAATGGGGCAATGTATTGGAATTATATATGTTTTTATTCCAAAAATGATGATTATTGGAATGTTTACTATGTATTGTTTACTATACACCTTAATTATTTGGATGGGTTATTACTATGTTATTTATTTTTTTGATATGGGGAAAATAATTGATATTATTGATTATTATTTTCATCTAACATAGGTTGATTATTTATTGAAATTCAGTATTTTTCTTTATATGGATTTCCACGTTTTATTTAGTAAGTGGTTCATTAGATAATGGTATATGTCTTGTTGACTCTTATAGAAAATGTATTGTATATAAACAAGTCATAGGTGGGATTGAAATTATATATCCCCTTTGATGAATCAATAGGTCCCATGAGACAAAATAAGTTATGTTTTGGTGTATACATCTTCCAAAAATAGGATAGTGTCTTGGAACAAGGCACTAACATAAGGTATTCGATGCATGAAATTATACATTCGATTAGAATGGGATCAGTATTATTGATATCCTTGTTATTTATTATTGTCATGGATATATCATACTCCCAGTTTTAGGTTGATTATAAGTTCATGTTGTTTACAGATTCCCACCATAATATTTATGATATATTTATTCTATGATTTATTTATCTCTATGTATCACTTACTAAGAATTTATTTTTACCCAATTATTATATTTATATTATCCTCATTATAAAGAAAAATATTATGTGAGACATGATTATAAGGATGTAATTAGTGGAATAATTCATGGGATAAGCTCAAGAATTAACCTTAATTAAGTATTTTTTTATAGTAAAATAAATTTCCATTACTTGGGAAATTTATGGGATTTATTATTTTATGATGTTTCCCAATTCTCTTAAGACCCATACATAAAAAATATATATTGGATGTAAGAAATTTAGTAATATTTATTGATTTTGTAATCAAGGATAGTTATATTTAGGAATTTTTAGCTGATATCAAAGTGAGAATATAAAGTATGTGTTTGTGATCACTAGATCCAGGAGTGTGGATCTAGGGAATCATAATTGGTATCAAAGTAAAGATTTTGATAACTTTGGATATTAGTATTTTTTAGGGTAATTTAAGGGTTGATATATTAATTAGGATCATAATTTAAAAGGTATAGATAAAACATGGGATAAGTATATGAATTAATTTTAAAGTAATAATTAAAATTGATTTGGGGATTAGGGTTATAAAACCATAATAAAAAATATAGTGATGAGTCTAAGTATATAATTAAATGATGATGTTTTAGTAAAATTTTGAGTATATGGTTTCCCTAGAAATTACATCCATGCCTATATACTATATATGGATATAGGTTCTAAAATTGATTTACCTAGGTGTAATAACATTGAAAAGGATGGATTTGGTATTAAATAGATCATCATATGGTGCATAATAATCAGGCTTAGATGAAAATTCAGTTTGACACTCCCTAGAGATATTCTTTGGTCAATCAAATTCTCTTTATAAACCATTATTAGGGATTGAGTTTGTTTAGGTTAGATAACCTACTAATAAAGTGACCAAGGATTATATATATAATAACCCTGATTTATATTACACACTTAGACATGATTTATTACATAAAAACATCACTTGATACAACATATAAGATCAATAGTTCTAGTGTATTTGTGTATTAGTAACATTACATAATGACTTAAAACATGAAATACAACATCTTTATTGAAAACTTCTTTTACATGACCACAACATTCCTTCGTACTTAACATTACATGGGTTAAGATGAGGACACACATAAGAAAAGAGTGAGCTATAAATCCCAGTAAGGAAATAAAAATGGAATAAAATGAGGAATAAAATATAATTTATACAATAGGAATATAAATGGAGAATAAGAAAAACATGAACATAAAGGAATGATAAAGAACGATAATCATAACATGTAGATGTGGTAACAACACTTAACATGGTATTAGCATGAGCCAAGGCTCATTGCACATGGAGCATGAGTAAACCCTCATTACACATAAAGCATGAGTAAACCCTCGTTTCACTTGAATTATCATGATTCAACACCCATTTTACATGATGTATCATGATACTATACTTTACCTAATGCATTGGAGCGCTATCAAGGCACACCCTTTTTAAACATTTCATTTCGTGCATAAGTGTGCCACATGGATCATACAACATGGAATCAATCATCATAATTTATTCAATGATAAAGGTATGTGGAATACATACATGAATCTTTATAATCAATAAGTAAATGTTAATTAAGGTGAATATCATTGATAGATAAATGAGCATGGTATTCACTACACAATGACATTGGCTTGGAAAATCGGTGCAATTTCAGTAGCATAACGTCATGACGTAAGAATTCATAAAAATGTTTAATGAGAGATAAAGGGGTGTATCATCATATATACATGAAATGGAAGGTAAGGGGTCATATATATACATGTCCCAACATATGTAATGGAATTTAGATTCATAATACAAAATAATTGCTTAAATGTAAATGAGGAGAGAGAAATTCCTTATGGAATATCGGCATAGTAAGAGGTGTACTAGGAAGGAATTAATGAGAGAGAAAGGGGTATACCATCATTAAAAAAAATAGGGTAGTATGTGGGAGGTTTGAAACCATACCCCAGTATTTATAATTGAAAATAAAATGGAATAACAATATTAAGAAACTTGGATAAAATGTGAATTGAAGGAATCTTCTAACATGGAAGTGTGATCCCAAAGTCTTGAAAGAGGCTTGAGAGAGGATTATTGGGATCTTAGGGCACCTTGGAAGGATTATAGAGAGAGTAGGGAAGAGTTTTTAAGAACTCCTATGGATTTGAGTGAAGAGTAAGTGGGAGCTTGCGTGAGTTTATATAGGAAAGGAGGGAATTCTTTATTATTTAGGTTTGGGTCACCACACATCAAACTAATCCAAACCACAAACCAGCCCATGGTTGTTGCCCATGGTTTTCTTCAAAGGGGAGTTGAAAACAAGATTTTATAATTACAATGTCCTAAATTCTTAAAATAATAGTATTTATTATGTGGAGGTGAGTCACACTCTCAAGGAAATCAATTTTAAAAGATAAAATGTTTTATAAGTCTTGGAGGGTCCACTAAGGCTTTTTAAAATAAATAAAACAAACCTAAAATCATATTATTTTAATTTAAAATCATATATTTTCTAAAAAAAAATTTATAGTATTTTATTACATCACTATTGGATCATTATGATGTCATAAAACACATTATATATTTAAACAATATTTATTTTTTACCCAAAATTTTGACTATCTCAGAAAATTATGAAAAATTAACCGTTGGATAATTTTGACATCCCAATTACAAAAATAATATTAATTTTATCCAAATAATTTTCTAAATATGTAAATTTTCACTTTTAAAATAAAAACCAACATTTATCAAAAATTCATGGTTTTTGATAAAAATAGCTTTCAAACCTTAATAAAAATTACAATTGTATTCATAAAAATTATAAGATCATCTACAATTAATAAAAATTAATTTAATAATAATAATATTTTATTATAATATTATTTAATTCAAAAATATATTAATTTATCAAAATATATTTCTTAGTTGAATATTAAATAAAAATACAATTTGTGATTTAAAAACTATTTACAAAGTAACAACAATAATGAAATGAATGTATATTCATTATTATATACAAAAATAATGCAAATAATCAAAGTGATAATGTATTGTTAGATAACCCCTTATAACACTTGCATAAGATCAAAGGGTAAGGGGTGCGATGGTGACAGACTCTTGGGGTGGCTTGGATAACATCGCTCGGGTGGTAATCTCTATCAACTTCCACTTATCCCATAAGTGGTTCTGTTCTAGATTAATATGTTAAAGCTCAGATTGGGCTTGGTCAAGAGAGAAGCCCAATGATGCCACCTCCTTTTTGAGCTCTAAAAAAGGGATTCTTACGGGGCAAGTCTACTGGATGAGGCCACCACTTCCTTTGTCTGAGTAAATTGGATTTGTTAAAGCCCTATATTTATACTAATCATGTGATCACTATTCAAAATCTATATTAGAAATGGTCACAATTCTTAACAGTATTTTAAAATACAAAAACATAAAACCAAGGAAGTCAATACGTTATATAACCATCTTACATAATAATACATCCAATTAGATCAAGAAAAATTTTCATTAAAGAAATTTTGGGTCATTACAATCTTCCCCCTGAAAGAAATTTATCCCTTGAAATTTTCTTTTCCTACCCTAAAACAGATGTGGGTAACTCTACTTCATCACTTCCTCCAATTTCCACATTTCCTCTTCAAAATTTTGGTTGCGCCACAACACCTTGACGAGGGGAATTGTCTTATTTCGTAGAACTTTTTCTCTACGATCTAATATCTTCACTAGTTTCTCCTCGTAAGAAAGATCACCCTCTAACTATACTACCTCTGAAGAGAGTACATGTGAAGGGTCTGGTATGTACTTCCATAATATGGTTAAATGAAAGAAATCATGTACTTTGTCCATGGTAGGTGGAAGTTCTAGTCGATAGGCCACAACGCCGACACAATCAAGAATATTGAAGGGGATGATGTACCTAAGACTTAACTTCATTTTATTTGAAAACCTCATGAAATTATTCCATGGAGATATGCATAGAAATACCATGTCTCCAACTTTGAACTCAAGGTCTCGTCGATGGTTATCTTCATAACTCTTGTATCAACTTTGGGATGCCTTGATATGCGGCTGAATGGTTTTCACCTTCTCCACCATTTCTTCTACCATTTTAGGTCCTAGCATCTTACGCTCACCGACTTCATCCCAACATGCTGGTGTTCTACACCTTTTCCCATAAAGGGCTTAATATGGTTCCATTAGGATGCTCTAGTATAAACTGTTATTGTAGGAGAATTCAACCAGTGGAAGATGTTGGTACCATCCTCCTTTGAAGTCCATAGAACATGATATTAACATATTTTCAAATTTCTAAATAGTTCACCCAGATTGGCCATCAGTTTGAGGATGATAGGCCTTACTGAAGTTCAGTTTAGTGCTTAGATCATGTTGGATAATTTTCCAGAACTTAGAGGTGAATCTAGGATCATGACTGTATACAATAGATAGTGGTACTCCATGAAACCTTACCACTTATTTGATGTAAATCAGTGTAAGTTGATCAAATGAGAAGTCCTCTCGAATCACGATAAAGTGAGATATCTTCATAAGACGATCCACAATGAACCGTATAGCATTGTTTCCTCTGGATGTCTTTGGAATTCTTGTGAAAAAGTCCATGGTAATTTTGTCCCACTTCAATGTTGGTATGGGTAGTGGTTGCATCATCCCCTTAGAATTTTTCCTCTTAGCCTTCACTTGTTGACATACTAGGCACTTTGATTCATATTCATCAATCTACCTTTTCATATTGTCCCACCAAAATATTTCTTGGAGATATCGATACATATTTGTGCTCCCTAGGTGAATAGAGAAGGTTGAGCTATGTGCGTCATTCATAAGCTCCTTCTTTATCTCTGGATCGGATGGTACACATAATCATGACCCAAATCTCACAATTCCATCCTTGTCAAACACGAAATCTGAGGATTTACCATTTCTAATAGCTTACACCTTTTTCAGAATTTCCACATCCTTTCTTTGAGCATCCTTTATTTTCACTATGAGGGATGATTGAGAAATCATTTGAGAAAATATTGATGATTTTCCATCCTTATTGATTCCCATGTCCATCCTCTGCAAATCTAAGAAGATCGCATCCTTTTCAATTCTCATCATTGATAATGATGTCAAATACTTTCTACATAGATCATCCACCTCCTTATTTGATTTCCCAGGGTGGTAATAGATCGATCAGTCATAATCCTTGATGAGTTATATCCATATTCATTAGCGCATATTTAGTTCTTTTTGTGTGAATGTATATTTTAGGCTCTTTTGATCAGTATATATCTCACACTTCTCCCCATAGAGATAATTCGGCTATATTTTCAATGCAAATATCACAGCCGCCAACTCCAGATCATGCATGGGATAGTTTTTCTCATGGATTTTAAGCTTCCATGAGGCATAAGATATCACTTTATCATTATTCATCAACACACAACCCATGCCCTTCTTCGAAGCATCACTGAATACCACAAAAGGTTCTACACTTGTGGGTAAAGTGAGCACGAGTGCGGTGATAAGCCTCCTTTTAAAATCCTTGAAGCTCTCTTCTCATTCATCACTCTAATAAAACCTTAATCCCTTCTGGGTTATCTTGATAAGAGGGTTGGAAAAGTATGAGACATTTTTCAAAAAATCAGCGATAATA
Source organism: Viscum album (assembly GCA_963277665.1). Taxonomy (NCBI): domain Eukaryota; kingdom Viridiplantae; phylum Streptophyta; class Magnoliopsida; order Santalales; family Viscaceae; genus Viscum; species Viscum album. The sequence goes on from OY728129.1 coordinate 1,490,871,900, forward strand.
TCCAGTTAACCCCAAGAAGCTACAGATATCAGTTACTGATGTTGGCCTTAGACATCCCTCAATTGCAGTTGTCAGGGAGGGATATACATATATCCCATTACTTGTGATGATATGACCCAAGAATTAGACATCCTTTAACTAGAACTCACACTTGATGTACTTTTTCATAGATCTTCTCTTTACACAAGGTCTCTAGTACAGTTATTAGATGCTCCCCATGATCCTCCTTGGTTTTGGAGTATATTAGAATATCGTATATAAAGACTACCACAAATTTGTCAAGGAAATATATATATACTCTATTAATCAATTCCATGAAGATTTTTGGATAATTAGTGAGTCCAAAAGGCATTACTATGAATTCATAGTGCTCATATCTTGTACGAAAAGTAGTATTGGGGATATCTTCCTTCTTCAAACTTACTTGATAATATCCCAATTGCAAATCCACCTTGGAGAAGTATTGTGCTTCATGAAGCTAATCGAACAAGTCATCAATTCAAGGAAGATGATACTTGTTCTTTATCGTGATTTTTTTGATCTCATGATAATCAATGCAAAGGTGAATTGATCTCTACTTCTTCTTGATGAAGAGGAATGGTTCACCCCATGGTGAAGCACTTGGGTGTATAAACCATTTATTCATATTCTCTTGTATTTGTTTCTTCATCTCCTCAATCTTCAGAATAACCATTATATATGGAGTCTTAGATATTGGAAACTTCCCAGGTATAAGGCTAATTGAGAATTCAACATCTCTTCTAAGAGGAAGACCAGGCAATTTCTTGGGAAACACTTCAGTGAATTCCTTCACAATAGGCATGTATTCAAGGATGGTTTCCTCCTCAGACTCAATCATTTGAGCCAAATACGCATGCTCATAGGGTAGTAATATCGATGCTTGAGATGATTGTGCTAAATAATATTCATCTTCCTCCTTGAACTTGTATATAATTGGGGGATGATTCCCCATATATAGAGTGATTTACCTCTCACAGAAATTTATGTTGGCTCTATATAAGGAAATCCAATCCATGCCAATAATTTCATCAAATTACACTAGAGGGAGTATGATGAGGTTTTTCGAGAAGTTCATTCCACAAATTATTATAGGGGAGGATTTATATTTATGAGATGAAATTATTTCCCCATTTTTCGTAATCAATAACATCTTTACTTCCATGATTTGTGGTGGTGTTGGGATTATTCAACAAAACTTTCAGGATATAAAAGAATGCGTAGAACCAGAATCAAAAAGTATGTTCTCTATTCATGAATGAATAAATAGAGTAACTATCACCACTTCATTTTCGGGGTTCACTTTGGAAGTAGTAATGGAAAAAGATCTACCTTTTTACCTTGGAGGTTGTTGGTTGCCTCCGAAACCCCTTAGCTTAGGGCACTGATTTGCAAGGTTCCCTGGTTCTTTGTAGTTGAAGTAATGAAAAATGTGTTGAGAGTCAAACAGAGTGTTCCTCTCCTCTGTCGAGGCCACGGGTATTTCCTATCAGCAGTTAACGACTAAGTTCCCTTCTCTTCCACACCTAAGTCATTTCCTCATCCCCTTCAGGAAATTTTCGGGGTGCTTCTTTTTGCACCATTGACAAGTGGGGTCCTGGATTTTCTTAGCACCATTGGATTTATCCATCGGACTTCCAGAATTGAATTCCACCTTATGCTTAATATTCCCATGATACCCCTGATATTATCTGATCTCTATTTTGACCTTGAGAGAAGATCAGACAATTTCTTCATAGCTGTCGAAGTCACGGATTTACAAGGATTTCTACAGGCTAGGTTTCAGCCCACCAAATAAGTAGTCAGCCTTGCATTCAGGGGTAACAAAAAAATATGAAGGTGTGTCTTAAAAGCCTTGTGAAGTTTTCTTTGTATGCTCTGATGGATTCATCGTATTTTTTCTTGAGGGAAAGGAAGTCCCTTTCAATCTTTAGTCATAGGGTGCACGAAAAATATTTATCGAAAAACATCTTTCGAAAATCCTTCGATTCCAACGCATTGATCTCCACCTTAGGCTTTATATTTTTGATTAATATCCACCATTGATTGGCTTCATTCTCCATATGATAAGCATCTATAATAACCTTCTATTGTTCATAACATTGAAGGATGAAGAAGATCTTTTCAATGGATTTGATCCATTTTCCGGCGATTGAGGGATCAGATGATCCCTTAAAAGTAGGAGGCCTTTGTCTCATGAAGCTCTTGATAGAGACTTGTTCTTTCTTGAGGGGTGGGGGGGTGTGGGTGGGGGGTTTAATGTTTCTCTTGACCCATGTTTATATTCAAATCTTGAGTTAACTGAGAGAGTATCCTGACAAAGTTCGCGGTTCCCGCTCCCATCGGATTGGGCATCTCATTAGAACAGTCGTCACATTGGTATTCACATCAGTTGTTAGCCCAAGTTATCCTATTACTAGCCATTGGATTGAATAAAAGGAAATTTAGGGTTAACACATAAAGGGTAATCCAAGGACAAAATGGATGACTTATAAATAACTTTTAATTGATTAACTTATGAATCTATAGGCTTCAATCTATGTTATACATGATCTAATTTCTAACATATATTCTTAGGGACATTTTTTTTAATTCCCTTAATAATGTTTCATGCTATTCTTGTGAATTTAACAAAGAATATCTCCCTGAAGTGTCATAACCAATAGTGCATCAAGGCCCATTTTCATGTTCCATGATACCCCGGGTTAAGCCCAAAACTCATTGTCGGAGTTTTCACTCCTAGGTACATCTGTGCAAGAGCCGCCTCTATTTGCTCATATCCAGATAGAGATGTATTTGTTTGATAAACCACTTACTCAATACTCACCAAAATTTATGGATGTTTTTAGTATACTTAGTCTTGTCTCTAGTGCTTCACTAGGGTTTTCTAATCCTAATCCCAAAAATAACTAAACCTATCCTCTAATACCAACTATAACAACCTTGCTTTATATTACTAACATAGACATGATTTATTACATAAAATATTCACTTGATACAACATAGAAGATCGAGAGGTATAGTGTCTTTGGGGCTTAGGAACATTACATAATGACTTAAAAAATTAAATACAATATCTTTATTGAAAACTTCATTTACATGACCTCAATATTTCTTCGTACTTAACATTGCATGGGATAACTTGAGGACATACATAAGAAAGGGGTGAGCTATAAAGCCCAGTAAGGAAATAAAAATTGAATAAAATGAGGAATAAAATAAATGTTATACAATAGTAATATCAATGGAACACAAGAGAAACATGAACATAAAGGCATGATAAATAATGATAATCATAACATGGAGATGTGTCAACAACACTTAACATGGTATTAGCATGATCCAAGGCTCATTGAACAAGGAGAATGAGTAAAACCTCATTGAACATGAATCATGAGTAAAAACTATTTGTAATTGAATTAGAATGAGTCAACACCCATTGCACATGAAGTATCATGATACTATACTTTACCCAATTTATTTGAGTGCTATTAGGGCGCACCCTTCTTAAACACTTCATTTCATGCATAAGTGTGCCACATGGATCATAAAACATGGAATAAATAATTATAATTTATTCTATGATAAAGGTATTTATAATACATACAAGAAGATTTATAATCAATAAGTAAATGTTCATAATGGTGAATACCCTTGATAGAGAAATAGGCATGGTATTCACTACACAATGACATTAGCTTGGGAAATCTGTGCAATTTCGGCTGCGTAACGACGTGATGTAAGAAATCATAAAAATGGTTGATGAGAGAGAAAGGGGTGTCTCATCATATGTACATTAAATGGACTGTAAGGGGGTCATATAGATATATGTCCCAATATATGTAATAAAATTTAGATTCATAATACAAAAGAATTGCTTGAATGTAAATGATGAGAGAGAAATTCCTTATGGAATTTCAACATAGTAACGAGTGTACAAGGAAAGAATTAATGATAGAGAAAGGGCTATAATGTCATTCAAAAATAAATAGTGCAGTATGAGTGAGGTGAAAAACTATACGCCAACATTTATAATGGAAAATAAAATGGCACTACAATATTAAGAAACTTGGATAAAGTGAGAAAGGAAGGAATCCCTTACTTGGAAGTGTGATCCCAAAGGCTTGGGAGAGGCTTGAGAGAGTCTTCTTGGGAGATTGGGCCACCTTGATAGGATTATAGAGAGAGTAGGGAATATGTTGGATGAACTCCAAGGGCTTTTAGTGAAGAGTAAGTGAGATCTTGGGTGGGTTTATATAGGAAAGGAGAGGGAATTATTTATTATTTAGGTTTGGGTCACCACACATTAAACTAATCCAAACCAAAAACCATACCAGGGTTTTTGCCCATAGGTTTTTCCAAAGGGGAGTGGAAAAAATATTTTTTAAGTCCAATGGTCTAAATTCTTAAAATAATAGGGTTTCTTATGTAGAGGTGAGTCACATTCTCAAGAAAATCAATTTAAAAAGCTAAAATGTTTTATAAGTATTGGAGGGTCCACTATGGATTTTTAAAATAAATCAAACAAACCTAAAATAACATTATTTTAATGTTGAAACATATATTGGCCGAGAAAAATGTTTATAGTATTTTATTACATCACTATTGGGTCATTATGATGTCATAAAATACATTATATATTTAAACGATATTTAATTTTTAGCCAAAAATTCAACTGTCTCAAAAAATTATGAAAAATTCACTATTGGATAATTTTGATGTCCTGATTCCAGAAATAATATTAATTGTTTCCAAATAATTTTATAAATATGTGTATTTTCACTTTTAAAATAAAAACTGAAATTTATCGAAAATTCACGGGTTTTGATAAAAACAACTTTTAAACCTTAATTAAAATTACAATTGTATTCATAAAAATTACTCAATCATTTATACTTAATAAAAAGTAATTTAATAATAATAATATTTTAATAAAAATTTATTTAATTCAAAAATCCATTAATTTATTAAAATATATTTCTTAGTTGAATATTAACTAAAAATACTATTTGTGCTTTAAAAACTATTTACAAATTAACAACAATAATAAAATGAATGTATATTCTTTATTATATACAAGAATAACGCACATAATCATAGTGATAATCTATTATTACATAACCCATTATAAAACCCACATAATTCCAATGGTTAAGGTGTGTGATGGTGACAGACTCCTGGGGTGGCTCAGATAACATCACTCGGGTGGTAATCTCTATCAACTTCCACATCTCCTGTAGGCAGTTCCGTTCGAGCTTAACATGTTGAAGATCAGCTTGTGATTGTTCAAGATCGAAGTCCAATGAAACCACCTCCTTTCCAAGCTCCGAAAAATGGGCTTCTTACAGGGCAAGTCTACTGGATGTGGCCATCACTTCCTTTTTCTGAGTAAATTGGATTTGTTAAATACCTATATTTATACTAATCATGTGATCACTGTTCAACAAATATATTAGCAACAATAACAATTCTTAAAGGTATTTTAAAATCCAAAAACATTAAACCAAGGAAGTGCATACATTATATAACCATCTTACATAATAAGACATCTAATTAGATCAAGAGGAATTTTCATTATAAAATTTTGGGTCGTTACAATATAGATTCAAATGTAGTGATTCATAAGTTATCATACCTGTTAATTGATATGAGTTTTCCTGGATAAGAGTTAAGTTGGATGTTGAGAGAATAAATTTAAATGTTTTTTGGATTTAGAATATTTTAATAAAGATCATTCTAGTGCGTGCTCTTTATTTTAAAGATTATTTCAAGTAGTATGAGAGAACCCAATTTAAACTAAACTATGATAAACCATGAATTATATATATTAAACTAATATTGATTTAGTTTTTACTAAAGGAATTATAGGATAATATGGTGAAAAGGGTAAATATTTTAATAGTTTAATACCTTTTATATTGTAGATTAATATAATTTCCAAAAATTATTAATGTTTTATCACTCATATAATACATTTCAGTTTTATTAAATGCCAGAATAGGAAGGAACCATGGGTGCAAGGGACAATGTGAATATTACCTCAATGAAAAACCCATCGGATTGGTTTTTTTAGTGAGAAACCTCATGATCATGAAAAAATAGATATAATTAATTATGCTTAATAATGTAAACATAGTAAAAGTCCCAAAGACATGAAATAAGATAATTAAGGAGACTCATGAAATATAAAGTGAAGAAAATGATATTGGAATAATGATTCAATTTTCTATATGTTAATACTCTTGGAAAAAGAAAGAATAAATTTCCTTAAAGGGATAGGTAAATGCTATAATTTTTGAGATTAAGGCCATCAGAATCACAAGTTTAAGGGAGAGGACATATAAAAATTTGTTAATATAATTACAAGAAATCTAAAAATTATGTGACTCAACTTCCTGATCTAAGATCCAATGGGATAAATAGTCACCAAATCACACAAATATGGATAATCCTATAAAAATACTAATAATGTATTACATATTGAGGTTTCAATCTAGGTTTTCATGTGTCTTGTTATAAGAACCAGGTTTTTTCTATAAAAGACTTTGGAATATTCTTGATGTTATTCCAGAGCAGTGCCTTCAGAGGACGTGCGATTCCGAGCCACGATGTGGCCGAAATTAAATTTTGAGTGCGTTCACCCTGGGCACGCAAAATAAATGTGATAACTCCTAAACGGTGCTTCGGATCCTAAATCTGAGTGGACGGATGGGTCCGAAATGGGGTGTTTACCCTAGGAACGACATAAAACATGTCAGCGCGGGGTGTTTGGACCCCTCGCTCGCTTCCGGAACATTAAACGGATAAATTAAATAATTAATTTATTCTTTTAATGGTTAAACTCAGGTATCTATTAAACGGTAGCATGGATTGGAAAACCGAGGGCACCATTGAGTCTATAGCGTACCATTTACCCTAGGAGGGGTGTAAGTTTCACGGGCGCGGGCCTTTTGTGGAAAATGGCCCCAGAGGTGTTTTCGTAATTTAGCGGCCTCAATCGTTAAATTTTATAACTTTTGAACAGGGCCTTAGATTAAAATTATGAGACTGCCGTTGTGCTCAAGAGGTGGTGTTTACCCTAGGGGAGGATTAACCTCGACCTCATCGAGAGTTTCAGATGCGGGTTAAATTATGGGTTTAAATTAATTAAAATTTTAATTAATTCTTTTTTTTATTTAAACCCTTCTTCTCACCTTCCCCTCCCTTGTTCTCCCATGGAGAAACCTCCCTCAAACCTTCCCTCTCAACCTCCCTCCTCCGATCAAGGTGGCATCGAGAGTCGGAAGCGGTAGCGGCACGTGCGGTGAAGCTTTGGGCGAAGCCCTGCGAGGTAGGATCTCTTCATGTTCATTTTAAATTCAGCACCTCCTTTGAATCCATAATTATGCATCGAATTGTTGTTTGATCTTTGAAAAAATCCCATGGTCGTGTATTATAAATTTGGATCATTCCAATTCATCTTTTAGATTTAAAATCTTAGTTCTGAGGAGCTCGTAAACATCCGCCGAAGATTGCGGGTTTAAGGGTGTTTTCCGGCGGATTTGGGTTCTCCGGCGTGCTGGGACGGCGGTCCGGCGTGGGTTCACGACGCATGAGAGCGACCGGGGCAGAGGGTGTCAGCGCGAGGCAGCGGCTGGCTGAAGCAGAGCGGCCGCGGCAAGCTGGGGTGACGGTGAGGCGGTGCTGGTCGGGGCATGGAGGCGGCTCCAGGCGGCGAGGCCGAGCCGCTGGGGCGCGATAGCAGCGGGGTCGCGACACGTGAACCCCGCGCGGTGACAGAGACCAGTGCTCGGCGGGTCTCCGCGGAAGACCAAGACCGGACCTCCTGGCCGGTTGGTGCAAGAGTGGACTGAGGGTCCACGGCCGGCCCACGCGGCAGAGCCCTAGGCCGGCACTGCGAGCCGGGCCGGCCCAGAACGGGTGGACTGGTCGGCCCAGGCCGGTCCAGCCCAAGGGGAATCGTCCCCACTGTTTTCGGACACCCGTATCTTTCACTACAGGTGTCCGTTTTTCTTACCGTCTGTGGAAGTGTACTCCAGGCTTCGAGACAAAGCTTTTGAGATAGTTTCGGGGGGGGGGGGGGTTTAACTCCCGAAATGAGGGGCTCGAGGGCGTGACACGATGTGAAGTGGACGAGCGTTTTTCTTGGGGGTTCTTGTTTTGGATGGCACGGACACATCCGATGTTCGAAGTGAGCACCGTTAGTGGCGTTTCGAACCGGGTGTTGAACCAAAGTTTTCCAGTGTTGTTTCGGGCGTTGAAACCATAGTTGAGGCATGGGCCCCAAGACCCGTCTTTTAAGCTGTGAGAAGCATTTAGAAACTTTTTAATCGGATGTCCGTTTGAGGCGTGCGACCAGTCAATTTTGGGTGTTTTTCCGAGGGCATTGCAATGGTGCAATCTGCCCGCTTTAATTCAGCACGCTGGCATGGGCCCCATGAGGGCCGTTTTGGGAGTTGGCGGTGATTTCTAGCTTTATCACTGGGTTTCCATTTTGGACAAGTGAATAGTCCACCTTGTGTAATTTTTCGAGAAGATCGCAATGGTGCAATCCGTTCGTTGCATTTCGGGACCGAGATATGGGTCCCACGAAGCACCGCACGTGTGCGGTGCGGCGAAATGCATCTTTTTCTCTGGATATCTGTTCCACTCAAGCGATCAGTCCTTTTGACGTGTTTTCCCAAGGGGATCGCAATGGTGCGATGCGCCTGACTATTTTCGGGGCCGAGGCTCGGGATCATGGGACGTTGTTCGGGTGTAAAGCGGTGTTGGACGACTTTTCCGTCGGATATCCGTTTAAGGTGAGTAAGTAGTCTATCTCACATGTTTTTCCATGAGGATTAAAACGGTGTAATCTATTCAGGCGAGCAGAGCCTCTTACATGATCTTATTAAATGCGGAAGAAAGTAAGGTGCTCTAGTGGTGGTTCGTCCTATTGTGTTTTTAGTAGACCCTTAGCATGTGATCGCATGCGCTCCTGTGTGAGTGAAGTAATTCTTGAAGAAATGTATTTGGCTGTGCCTGGGCCAATGAGGTGGCAAGTTGGATTTGTTACATTTACGCTCTTCACGTTGACGTTGGGTGCCGTGTGGAAGATAGCCTTTGGGATGGAAACGTGGTATACTCTGGGAGTATATGGGAACACTTAGAGGTACATGTGGTTGTTTGTACCTGAGAACGTTTGTGCGCTTGGTTGGAGTTGACTTGGGGCCACACATAGTGTGGGACCCATGTGCTGGCTGTGTTCTGGTTTACGTACCTTTGACCTCTCGCGACGTAGAGGGTCCCTCTGTTCTTGTTTTTTTGACCAGAATGGTTGAGTTTCCCCTGGTTCTGTTCTCATTTTCTTGACCAGTAGGGATGAGTTTCCCTTAGTTCTGTTCTCGTTTGTTTGACCAGAAGGTTTGAGTGGGTATCCCCCCTGGTCCTGTTCATGATGGTTTCGACCAGCAGGGTGAGTGGTTTACCCCTGGTTTTGTTCTCGATGGTTTGGCCAGTAGAGTTGCTTCGTGTTCCCTGGTAGAGTTCTTGTGGATTCGGTGTGACCAACACTTTACACGGGCACCGATCCTCTACCCTGGAGGTTCTTTCCAGCATGGATGGCCAGAGCAGTATCATCCAGTAGGGATGGCCAGAGCAGTACCATCCAGCAGGGATGGCCAGAGTAGTACCATCCAGCAGGGATGGCCAGTGGGTTACCATCCAGCAGGGATGGCCAGTACAGCGGTGTTCACCGAGTAGTACCATCTAGTAGGGATGGCCAGAGCGGTTCTGGGTTTACCTCCAGCGGGGCTGGGAAGTGGTCCCCAATGCCGGGTTTACCTCCAGCTGGGATGGGAAGTGGTCCCCGTTGTCGTGCTTACCTACATCTGGGCTGAGAAGTGGTCCCCGATGCCAGGTTTACTTCCAACTGGGCTGGGAAGTGGTCCCCGATGACGGTTCCGAGCCTCCCTCTAGTGGAGTACCCTTTTATGGGACTGAGCATTGGGACTCGTCGAGGACTTTAGCCGCGTCACCCTCCAGTGGATTTCACTTTTATGGGACTAGGAAGTGTGTCACCCATCGACTCTTGTCAGGTCTCCCTCCAGTGGGAACCCGTCGACTTCCAGGGATTAACCTCCAGCGGGGTTGGGTAGGGGGTCGTCTGTCGACTTTGAGGAGACCTCTCGACTGCGGGGCAGTGACGAGGTGTGGATTGACATTCCCCCAGAACTCTCAAGTATGAGGGGTGATTTCCCCACTGAGATGCGTCCTTTATATGCGACCTAAAACCGTGCGGGCGAGTTAGTGCTGCCAAAAGAAGATAGTGTCAAGGTGAGGTGATTTGAGCCCCTTAACTTGTAGTTCAGGGCAAACATGAGGGATGCTGGGCATCAATGGTGTTTACTTATGGGACTGTTGGATACTCACTTTCTTCAGCTGAGCTATGAGATAGAGACCCCTTACGATCTTGTTCGGGCTTCTTGATTGAGCATATGAATATGCATATACCTTTTTCCAGTACCCACTTCTTGGGTTTTTGTTACTCTCCTTCCAGGAGAGGTGAAGACACACGGGGCATGTCACGTGCTTTATGTGTTTAGATTATTGTGGTTGGATGAGTCTACTCTCCTGCCATAGGTAGCGAAGACTCGACGAGAAGTTCATCTTCTCACCGTTTCCAGCTACTTTTGTCTGGACGAGTCTACCTCCTTTCTCTTGTTGGGTTGAGTTGGAATCTCTACTGTTACCCTACTGCACTTCTTTTTGTACTCCTTACTACACTCTCGGTTGTACTCCTTTAATTTCCCCTATTCAATCTACTACTCACCCTTTGGTACCTCCTTTTTTGCTCCCTCGAGCCTTCGGGGTATCCTACTAAGTATTTTTATACTCACCCCTACTTGGGATTTTCCTGCACTTGGTGCACCCTTGCAGACAACGGATAGGTTGGTCGTGACTTCAGTGGAGCTTAGGAGTTCAGGAGCTTGTACCGCGTGCGGTGGTCGCAGTCGGGTTCCAGTTGTGGGACTCTCCCAGGTTGTGTCACTTTTCTGGTTGGGTGCGTGTTTTTCCCTTTTTCCTTTTCAGTTTACCTTCAGCTTTTTCTTGGTACTTTTTATAGGTCGATGCACATTTGTGGTTTATTTATAGTAGTTGGTACTTTTCTTTTCTTTTTACTCTGCAATTTTTCATTGAGTGTGCTGCATGTGTGTGTACAGGTACTCAGGAAAAGGCCTCCCCAAGTTGTTTAGCCTTCGGCGCTTGTCTCCAGCCCCTGGCCTATGGAGGTGGGCTTGGGGTAGTTGCGGCTTGAGCCCGGGTAGGGTCGGGTCGTGAAAAAGTGGTATCAGAGGTGGTTTGTTCCTTGGGACATTGTTCGGACATCCCTACAAAGGAATTGGATGGGATCTAGGGCAACAATTTTGACGTGTCTCGAGAGCGGCTCTCAAGCCAGGGAGTCCAGTGATGGTGTGAAGGCCGATGTATCCATTCACCAGGACCCTAATAACCCGCTTTTTGACTCAGAATGATGAGAAACTTTTTGTAGGGAAAATTGGTTGTGCATCAAATAAGATTGAGTCTTTGACTGCCCTTATTGAGCCAGCTCCCCATTGTTGTGACTGTTATATACATATATGCTCATCTGATCGCGGAACTCCTTGATAATATTCAGAATGTCTCCGCGAAGACAGCCAGCCAGGATACCAGATTTGGTTCATGAAGACGACCCTGTGAGCTACGAGGCCTCAGTCCAGGACCCATCATGAGAGTCCATTTTTCTGGGTGGGCCAGTTGCAGCACCCCCACCTGTTCAGCAGCAGACAGTTCTAGCAGAGCAGACTGAGCTTGAGCGCACTCCACGAGTTCCAGCGGTAGGGAATACTGAGGTTCAGTGGTGAGCCAGACCCTCAGGAAGTAGAGGTTTGGCTCGAGATAGTGGTTCGCCTCTTCAGGCTTGTGCACACGCTGACAGATCTTATGGTGGCTTTGGCTGCCAAACTTTTTTGTGGAGAAGCTTGGCGTTGGTGGAGTCTGGTAACTCAGTTTCTTGACGAGTCGTCTCTTTCATGGGGAGAATTTCAGTTGTTGTTTCGTGAGGAGTTTTTCCCTTCCTACTTACGCTCCGTTCGGATTCAGGATCTTCTGGCAGTTTTAGCAGGGAGGGATGACGGTGGCCGAGTACGTGGATAGTTTCGTAGACTATGCATGCTTTTACCCAGACTTGGTCCATGATGGCAACTTCCGAGCGCATATGTTTGAGAAGGGTCTCCACTGAGAGATTCGTGCTATCATAGTGCCCTTGGTCATTCCCACTTATGCCAAGGTGCTAGATAAGGTTCTAGTGACAGAGATCTTCCTGTCGCGTTCTACAGTTGGTGGTGGCAGCGGGCATGTTGGAGCCGAGAATCTTCCATAGCTAGCGGGCATCGACAAGTAGAACCTCAACACAGATGGATTTCTGACAACCAGACTCAGGGGCGTGGTTGTACCCCATAGTGGCACCGGAGGGAACCAGTGAAACCTGGAGAGAGTCAGTGTTATGCTTGCAATGGACAAGGTCACTTGGCATGAGACTGCCCGACCAGGCATGCTAAGAATTTCGGGTAGGCAGCAGGTGCACCACAACGACGGAGGCAACACCGTGATCATAGTAGCGCCCAGAGAGGTGGTTCTTTTAGAGAAGCGGGAGGAGATGGAAGTGGAGGACGACCTTACGAGGTCTTCCCATCACCACCAGGTGGTCCACGTCAGTCTCCAGGAGCTGACAGTTGGGACCACGAACAGCCGCGAGCTTTGGATTTCTAGAATCCTGCAGAGCATGAGGTGATGAGAGGTACGCTCTACAACTCTTCTACTTTTTGAAGTAGAATTGTTAGACTCTGTGTGTGAAATTCCTTTCTCCCTGATCTTTTCTTGAGTTGTTACCAAGGTGATGCAGGGCATCGGTATAACCCTATGTTAGAAAGGTAGAAGGTGTGGAACCTTTCTCTTTAGTCGATGGTGTTGACTCCTTCACTTCCGAGCGTGTAAGAGGGTCTTGGTTGTCGGACATCGACTATGAAACCTTATGTGATCAGATATCCTTGGGTGTTTCAACATATAGATATTCTGAAGGAGGGAATCACTGGAATTTGTCCCAGGTCCAAATGCTGATTCCATTCACGACATGTGACATAGGGGTTTGGTCGGGGAGGTGAGCTACCCCAGAGATCCTTTGGGCCGTTTGAGACCATGTGAAGGGATGGAGAGGTTTCCTACCACCCTGCCCTAACCCCAAGGTTGGGAGTGGGTGTATGGAATCTCCTGTGTGACTCACCTGAGAAGAGGTGTGCATGCTCCTATGAACGTCATCAGAAAGGGAAGACCTCGTGTGAATAGATCAAATCCTTTGGTCTGTGTGTGGTGACGTGGGACTATGCATGAGTTCTTCTGGGTATGAGAGAGCCAGGTGTGGGCTTAGTACCCTGAGTTGTTCCTTGGTTTTTCATTTCAAGGATGAGAATCTTGAAGGAGGGAATGATGTAAGAACCCGGTTTTTTCAATAAAAGACTTTGGAATATTCTTGATGTTATTCCAGAGCATCGCCTTCAGATGACGTGCGATTCCGAGCCCCGGTGTGGCCGAAATTAAATTTTTAGTGCGTTCACACTGGGCACACCAAATAAATGGGATAACTCCTAAAAGTTGCTTCGGATCCTAAATCTGAGTGGACGGGTGGGTCCGAAATGGGGTGTTTAACCTAGGAACGACATAAAACATGTCGGCGCAGGGCGTTTGGACCCCTCGCTCATGTCTGGAATGTTAAACAGATAATCGTCCATTAATCATGGTTGGTTCATGTTTGGGTATGTTTAACCACCTATATTAAAAACCATAGAATTTATATCATGAATGAATATGAGAATAAATTTAATTGTATAATATGATATAATTATTTTTCTAATGTTATTTTATTGGTTTTTTATGTCTATATCTATTATTAACACATTAATTAAGTAAACACCTTTTGTTCATTAATAATCAACTAAACATGATCATCATCAATTTCATCTTCATGGTTAGTAACCAAAACTACCACAAAATAAATTATATCCTTTATAAAAATCATGTAGCCTCTATTATAATACATTAAATTATTTTGGTATGATGAAATTTTCAACAATAATGATTATGAACATGGGGTTTTTAAACTAGCACAAATCAATAAAGATTAATCACACCTAGTATTGAAAATAGTTAAAAAACTAATAATTATTTATATAATGATTAGAAATGAGTATTATAAATGAATATATTTATAAATAAGGTTCTAGGGTATGTATTTAATTTACTTAATTTAATTATTTAGGACACTTGGTGCAATTGTAAAATGAATTAAGATTGAGGTTAGTGTTTTCATCTCAAATTCATCTCTTTGAGAAAGGTTAAGTATTACACACCTAATTACATTTATTTTGTGTACATAATTCATATTTTACATATCATATCATGATTTATCTTTTCATCATGGTGTTTGAGGTTTAATTATAGTCCCACTATTTCAATGGGTCTTGAAGTGTTACCAAAGTCGCAAGGTTTTTCTTGGTCTCAATTTTTATTATTTGAGAAATTTTACATTTTAGGAAACCTGTTTACTTTGTATGATTTTATATTTATTTAATATCCATGTAATTTTATATACATTTTTCCTTCTAATTAATGGGATAAAATAATCCAAATCATGTCTTTTCTTCATATTTTATTTGATTCATGTGTTACCCTAGTTGTAAGAATATTTAGAAAATTAAATTTCATTCATTGAATTATGATAATCCAATTTAACATATTTCATTAATTTTGGGTACATTATACCTTATAATTTTAATATTTTGTATTATCTCATTGTATACATTCTTACAATATAATACCCTTTTCAATAATTTCTTATTTCATGAAGTATATTTCCCATAAGGTATATTGAAAACTCAAGTCTCCTTCCCTTGAGTAATATTGTTTCATTAGGGAATTATTTTCTTTGAACATGGGTAATCCCCCCAAAATAGTTCATTATATAGTATTTTATAATTCTATTTTGAAAATGTTTGTTTTAGTAAAAATGAATATTTTTTTACTCCTCTTGCAATGTGAGTTTGAAAAAATGTAACTTAAAAATAATAAAAAAGTATTTCCTTTAATTTTTTACATGGTTACCCTTACTCACCTATTTTATATAATATAAAATTTATTTCTATTAAAGGCTCAATATTGGAGATTATTTTTAAATATATCTATTTTCAAAAGAATTCATATAACCTTTTCAAAAGTTACATTTGAAAGTGACATGTATATTTCAATTTTACATCAATTTTAAAAATGTTTTCTAAAATTTATTTTAAGACTTAATTTACACACCTATTTTTATATTCAAATATGTTTACCCTATTATTTTTTATGTTTTAGGATTTATCCTCTGTAATATATATTTATCATTTGGGGGATTGAACTCACAATATCAAGTAATTTAATTCTTTGTTATTCCTTTTATGATACCGATTGAAACATTCTTTTTGAAATGGAGTTTTTCAACTTATGTAAATACACTTATATATTTTCATTAGTTTATAAAGGTTTTTTTATTTTAAAACCATCCACCTTATTTCTCTAATTGTATCATGGTTATGTTATTCTAGTGTCAACATCGTCGCATACTCATTTCTCTACAAGGTGTGTAAATCACATTTTTATATAATTCAAATTGGATGATGTTCACCTAGATAGAATGTTATTCTATAGATATGGGAAAAATGATCGGAATTCTATATATTATTATTCCAATATATATTACTATTGGTAAGTTTGCTATGTATTTTTTTAAAATAAACCCTTGTTCTTTAGATGGGGGGTTATGACCATGTCCTCCCTTTTTTTGACACGTGGAAAATTATTGATATTCTTGATTATTATTGAATTCTATCACATGTAAATAATATATTGAAATTCAGTATCATTCATTATATGAAAAAACAAGATTTACTCAGTAAGATATTCCTTAAGGAATGATATGAAATATCATGTTGACTCTTATGGTGAATGTTTTGGATTTATACATATAGTAGGTAGGCCCTATAATTATATAGACCCTCAGAGAATAAATATGTCTAATGATAAAAAAACATGTTAGGTTTAAGGTATACCTGTTTCCATAAAAGGATAATGTCTTATAAAAAGGAATTGACAGCAAGTTTTTGATGTATGACATTATGAATTCCATCAATATGAGATAATTATTATTTATATCCATATTTTCAGTTATTATCATGGATATAGGATGCTTCTAGTTTCATGTTGATCATGGAATCATTTTGATAACCTATTTCTTCCATAACATTTACCCAATTGTTATTCCATTATTTCCCCAGTTATAAGTTTTTCTAACTAAGCATTTGAGATCAACCATTTCTTATGTTTCTATTACATAGGTTATAAATAAATGTAGTATACTTGATATGATTATAATTTTAGCATGTTTGGACTAATTTATTAGAGTTGGTAAAGGCACATCATTAATAAATTATTATTTTTATTTAGTGGAAGAAAATTCTCATTAGTTGGGAAAGACATGGGATTTGTAAGATTATTATGCGTTCTATTTATCCAAATATCTAAAGTTAAAAATATCCTTCATATTTAAGAGATTAAATAATCATTTTTTATTTTATAATTATGTATATTTATATCTACGATTTTATAATATGAATCAATTTGAGTATGTATTTCACATGTTTATGGAAACAAACATGGGAGCACAGGTCTAGGGTGTCATATCTTTATCAATCAACTCTTCAAATTTTCACTCCATGAACTTAGATAAAAATCTTGAGTAATATAACCAATATCCACCTAGGTTTAACCATTGTTAGGATAATTATTCAATTGACCCTAAGGAATAGCCTAAACACCTGATCAGGGGAATGAATTAGGCGTTAACTAATTTTTAACAATTAAATTAAAAATTATTCTCTAAATCATTAACCTCGTATACTTATAAAAGTCTATTTTCGGTTATGATAGTTGGAAAATATTTAAATTTAATCATGAAATCATACCACATTAAAATAAAGTGAATAGAATAAAAATAGAACATGGTATTTTAACATGGTTCAGTTATAATAAATTATCCCTTCTAGGATTTATTATCCACCCTAGTCAAGGGTTCTCCAATATAATAAAATTTTGACTATAATGGTTGGTTTTTCCTAAACCTCCACAATATCTTACCCTGTATACACATACATGTATCTCATAGTAATTACATAATAATCATAATAGTATAATAAATATTTCACTATTTTTACTCCATACATAGCTTGAGACACATAGATCCTATGGATTACACTATGTATATAATTTTTTTTCTTTTATCTCATTATTGAAATAGATCACCAGGACTCCATTTGATGCTACCACATCAAGAATTATGATCTTATTCCTCTTAGATAGAGTCTTTTAATTCCATATGTTCTTTAGGAATGCAAACCTATAACCCAATATATGCTTATTAGTTCAACCTTATAGTTCAAAACCATAACTGCTGATATGGATTTCTTAAATAACTTCTCAATTACACAAAAAATATCCACAAATAATATAAATAGAAATATAGTTATTCTCTCAATATATTTTTTCTTTCAACTAATTCAGTAAAATCAATCTAATATTTGGAATAATGGTTTTCTCATTCTTCTTTATTTAGTTTTAATACTTATAATTTATTCCATTAAGTTTAGTATCATATTCTTAATGTTTTTATTCCATGATAATTATTTAGTTTTATTCAGTATAAATTATTTGAGTTAGCTACTAAAAAAACATTCACTTTATCTATTTTTAATTTTATATATAGATCATAGGAAAATTTTTCTTTTATTTTTTTTTATAAAATATTAATTCAAATAATTTCCCACACTCCTAATTCTCATTTTATCTACCAATTTGATACATATGAGTGCTCCATTATACCAAATAATTATTGTCTCCAAAATTATTGTGTCCTTGGAATTTCCAGTAGTGATGTTTTTTTAATTATACCACATTTGTTTTGGACCATTGTTCCTCTATATCATTATTCTAGTAGACTTGAGTTCTTTCACATAATTATAAAAAATATCCCCATTAAAATACAAAAAAAATCTACATTGTTGTAAATATTTACATAGTATAAATCTGTGAAACTCAACTCATTTTATCATTATGTTGAAATACATAGTAGCTATCCACCAATATACCCACAAACAAGAATATTCAAACACTTATCAAAATAACTACATTTAATCAAACTCAGTCCCTTTGAAAAAAACATGTTCACTTGTGGTGTTTAAAATATTTCATATCATCTTGACCATATTCACATTATATTATAAAATATTTTATTATAATTTTTATTTTCAAATATTCCCAATTGAAATTCATTTGTAGATGAAACAATTACCCTCTCCCTCCATCATTCCCAAACCAATCTTGAATCATGGATTTATAGTTATTTGAGAATATGTCAATCATCAACTAAAATAGTTCTCATCTAAATAATAAATTCTATAAGATCTAAATTTATAAATATGAAAGGTTTCTCCAAACCCCCATCTTTGATTTTATCTTTTAATGATTCAAAGATCAGTTTCTCTATAAGTTAGTTCTTATATCACATTTATTTTTTATGGAAATAGATTAATGATTTTCTCTGTCTATTGACATTATCTAAAATTAAATATGTAATTTTAATATTTTAGTTTATAGTATTCTCAAATATCAGTAATTTTTTATTCTTATTTTGAAAAAATTCATACTTACATAGATTAATAAACTCAGTAAATGATGACTTCATAGATGCATATGATGCTTATACATGAAGGATTCATATTATGTAGTATAGATGATGGTTACATAGAAACCAAATCATGTTTACTTAGAGACTAGATTATTCTTATTCACATGATAGATAATACTTTGGCATAAATCAAATAATTTCAGATGACGGTTACAAAACACCAGATCTTTCATATACAAGTCCTTGGTCTTTTAAATAATGTTTACATTAGACTCTAGAATTATAAAAATTTCAGACATATACTCTAAAATTACAATTTAACCAATATAACTTCAAACCAATTTGAATAATCTCAGAAAAATTTAAATATCTTATAAATATATTTGAGAATATTTGAAACCTTAAAAAAAATTTACTACAATTATCAACCAGCCTTGGAACACATATACATCACTTCAATTTTTCTAATATTACTAAAAAAACTTCACACATGAATACATCATTTAACCTTTATAAAACATCATACAATTTTTTAAATATTTATTTTTGGAGTAAATCATAGAATCACACTAGGATATATTCTCCTAAATAATGTCTATATATTCTTACACAAATACCATGTCTTCAATATCCTATATATCTAGATTTACACTCACTTTTACAACGTATTGTATACAACACTAGAAAAAATCCCTCAACATTAGTCCTTATTTATCATAATGAATAGATCATTAAATTGATATATTTAGTAGTATATATCATTGAACCTTTCCAACAATATGTTCAAGGGTAGAAAAACATCTTTCTATTACTGAAAATAGAATGGTTAGGAAATAATTGTTTTTTTATATGGGTGGAAGATCACTCCATCACCCATGTCTCTATGTTCCTGTTGA
This sequence comes from Viscum album, assembly GCA_963277665.1. Classification (NCBI taxonomy): domain Eukaryota; kingdom Viridiplantae; phylum Streptophyta; class Magnoliopsida; order Santalales; family Viscaceae; genus Viscum; species Viscum album. The sequence continues at coordinate 1,490,891,601 of OY728129.1, forward strand.
CATGATCATTAATATAATTTGATAAAAAATACATCCAACCACATATTTTGGCACTTGAATATTTTATCCACTCTTTATTTTAGTTTCCCATGCAGGTTACATGGATTTATAGAAACTATATTAATGATTCAATAGTTTGATCAAAATATGGAAATACCAACATGATGAAGATCATTGAGATCATTATATTACAATAAGTTATTTTTTATAAATTACTATTAAAGGGATTTTATTAATATATAGAGAACATGATACAAAGTACAAAAGTTTTGAAATACTCCAATTAAGTTTTCTATTATACTACTAAGATCATTATTTATGATATACAATGTGAAATAATTAGCTAAGAATTGTTTAATTTTTTATTAATTTTTATTAGGTTATTATTTTCCCATAAAAGTATAGGTTTTTTTTTTAATAATATATAAAAAATGGTAAGTTTGTTTGGGTTTTAGATCCTATATAAAAGTAAGGGTTGTTATAGGTTATGCATCAAAGTGTGTAAAATGCAGTTTTTATAGAATGTTATCACATCCTTTTAAAATAATGGTTTTCATTAGTATGATTCATTTATCTTGTGTATAAGAGAGGATTTAATAGTATATTTATTTTCATATTGATCAAATTTTGATAAACATATGATTTTCTTGTTTTATTTGTTTCCACTACACATTCACTTATGTTTTATTAGACATGAAATTATAACTGATTTTCATGAATTTTATTTTTATAATATCATTATCAGAGATATTGAAAAATATTTTAATAAAATATTTAATGAATTAATAAAGACTATTAACAACCCATATATGCCATCTTGATTTCCCACACTAGGCCAACAAATAGCATCAGAGCCTATTCCTTTTTGGATTTATGTTTTGTTTCTTAAAAATTTATGTGATAACCAAATAATAGACATAATTATCTAAGTAAAATATAATTTTTAATATATTATGAATGAATTATAATTATGGTTATATCCCTCAGTAACTATCATACTTCAATGGTAATAATTATGAAAACTATAAGGTGAGAATAAAAGAAAACCTTAAACTTTTATGAATATATAACTTGACGATAATGGTAAAATGATACAAAAAACTTGAAGCTTATTGAAATACTCTTTAAATTAATGATTGAGTAAAGTAAATTTAAAATTTACATATCTTGAATATATTATATTTTAAAATTATTCAATGTGTGTTTATCAGGATCTTTGTATATAAGACTGCTCAAGACATGCGAATGATACTAAAATTCACTCACTATGGTGAAAACAGGATAAAGTGAATGAAATTAGGAATGATTTTTGTATAACTTGAATAAATTAATAGGGATGATGAAGAATTTGTGGAATAAAAGTTTTATATATTTATAATCATCATAAATGGTATGAGTTGCCTAATCGATGTTTTGGACAAGGAAATACTCTTCAAAACAGTGTTTCATTATCTAATAATTTTGTGGCATATGAAAAAGAATGAAATCAATGAGATTATGATTTTAAATGAGTCTACATGGTATTATCTAATTGGTTCATTTTTAAAATAGAAATACAATTTAATGATCATTGTGAATAAAGATTATTTAATTTGTAAAGGTATTTCATTTAAATCACATATGATCATTTCATCCGAGTCTTCAAATTTTGAGCCACAAATAATTGAGAAATATTAGATATCTCACTTTACTAAAGAAAGTTACAACTTAATGAAAATTTTAAAAGGATTAAAAAAATTGCTTATAAGGAAAGGTCAAAAAATAAGTAAGAAAGGTAATACTAGTATGTATAATAATGTTTCAAAACTTATGTGTTATTAGTTTATATAGAAGGGACATATCATGGTAGACTGTCAAAATTTGAAGCATGAAAGAAAGAATAAGAATTGTAGAAATATGTAGCAGTGATCTTTGTTTTATGGATGGAGTTATATCAAAGATTTAGAATCAAGTTATGATTCTAAAAGTGAGATGGAATCATCTAATGTGTTCTTATTTTTTATGACCAAAATATAGTTACTAATAAATTTTATTCTAATTCATGATAAGATTTATATTCTAAAAATTCTAGTTTCAATGTTCTATATGATGAAAAAATACAGAAAAATGATTGAATAATTGTTTAGTTATAAAAAACCTAAAAGAAGAAAATAAAATGATATTTAAAAAATATTAAATATACCAAGAATATTAGAATATTAGAAATATAGTTACTTTATCAAATTAATGAATATGTGATGACCAAGATATTTCCCAAAAAGAGAATGATACGTCAAAAATATAAATTTTTAGATCACTTTATAGAAAAATTAATTATTGATGTTAAATATGGAACTCAAACTAGGAATTTTTTTTCAATTATACCATAATATCATAATTTATTCATAAAAATATTAAATAATCCCCAAAAGATTATATTTGGATGGTTTTTTTTGGAAGATAAAATTAAAAAATTCTCACAGAATAATGCTTGGCCACTAATAAAATACCCTAAAGATAAAAAGATTATTGTAAGTAAATTAGTATTTTGAAATAAAATTGTTATGTTTGGTAATATTGTAATGAATAAAGTTGGATTTTTTATGGACTTTTGAAAAATGAATATACTAATTTTCAAGATTATTTTTCACCTTTTAGTAATATTGAATCTATTAGTTTTTTATTGGATTTTTATTGATTTCAAGTTTATAAATTGTTTTGAATGTTTTTTTAGCAGAGATTTTTAAAATGGTTTAATTTCTAGAGAGATTTATGTTAATAAAATACCTTGTTTTGAAAATATACAATTTTCTTATCATGGATTCAAACCATAAAAATATTTATATGATCTTAAACATTCTCTTAGAGATTGGTTTGATAGACTATCAATTTTTTTAGTAATTATTTTAATAAAGGTAATATTGACCTGAAATTATTTATTAATAATGTGTTTAATTATATTTTAATTAATAAAATTTATGTTTATTTTTTTGGTTTACATAGTGCTTCACTTAGCAAAGAATTTTCAAAATTGACGCCTTCGAAATTTAATATGATATTAATGAGGGAACTAAATTTTTTTAGGACATAAAAATTTTCAATGATGTGATATATTATTATTGAATCAACGTAAATATGATAAAGGGTTATTTAAAATTTTTGGTTTTAATTCTAGTAAAAATTTTAGAACCACTGGTGTACTAATTATAAAATTTATTTAGTTGAATATGGAGTCCATATAGAAATTATAATATTCAAAAGAATGATATGATTTTTTCTTTATTTGATATCCATTAGACTTGATATTATGTTTATTATGTGTATGTATGCAGTATTTTAGTCATATACTAAAGAATTTTATTTAAAAAAACTTAAAATAATCATTATATATATTAAAGGAACTGTAAAATCTTATTTATTTTATTATAATAATAACTATATTGATTTATTTTATAATTTGGTTTTAGATTATAGAGGTTATATGATTAATCAAATGTGTACTTTGAGTTTGTATCATTTTTATTTTCAATGTTTAATTTCCTAGATATCAAATAAAAAATTATATGTTTCTTTATACATTGAATAGGTTGAGTATATTTCTACCACTAATTATTATGTTCAAAGAATATATATTACGTAAACATCAGATTATATTTCTATTTATTTTTGATATAATGTTTATTTATTATGATAATACTTCAACTATTTCAACATCAATGAATCCAATTATTATTCTAGAACTAAACATACATGTGTTAGATTTCATTTGTATAATGATTATGTTAAAAAAGAAGATATATTTTTTGGAATTTTTTTCAGATGATAATAAATTGGAATATATATTTACTAATCCTTTAAATGTAGTGAAATTTGAGGAAATTAAATTTGAAATTGGTATGATGGAGATTGAGTCTGAACTGCTAATGTATTAAGTTATTAATGTTTTAAAATATCCTTCTCTAGTGAATCTATTTTATAGGTATATATTTAAAATAATGAAGTTAAATATTTTATTTTATACTAAATTTATAATCTTGTAAAAATATAATTTATTTGTGTTAGTATCCACTTATTTTAGAAAAGTTATAAAAAAAAATTCTTTTCTACTTATCTGTGACTATTATTAAAACATGTTCTACTTATTTTATCATTATAGGGTTTTAATCATTAATTATCTAAAATAATTGTACTTTTAAAAAAAGTGTAGTGTTTTTGAATAATTTTTTGATTTTTTATCTTTTTGATAAAATTAAAAATGGGTGAAGATTTTAAAATTGTTGACCTATTTTTTAATTTTCTAAAAGAGTGATATTATTAGCACTAAAAGTACCTCACATTTACAATACCAGATAGTTATAATTTCTCATAATTTTATATTAATTATTATTATTAACATTGATCAATTTTTTATAAAATTTATATTGATTAACAAAAAAAATAAGTATATCAATTCTTAAAATTTTAAAATCATGTGATTGTATAATTTATTTTAGGACTATCTAAGTAATATGATTTATATTTTAATGTTTTAGAAATATTATTTAATGAATTATAATGTGGAATGCATTTCATATAAAACTGAAAGCTTATACATGATGTAATTATTCCTATAGTTTTTAGGGTAACTCAAACATTGAATGATTTCATACATACATAAAATGAATTCACAAATACAAAAATATAAAATAAACCATATGAAAATAAAACACATACTATAAAAGGCTCGTAAGAAGTTATCTTATATGAAATATTTCTAAGGGTCAACTCACACACATATGAGTTCTATCATTCATTTTTTATTAATTAAATTTTATTTGTATATTTATTTTTCTCTTGGATATATTTTCCCACATAGGTTGGTACAATTTATGAAAAAGAATTTAAATATTCAATGAGTGGATCAAAATATGGAAACACCCTTGTGATAATGATTAGGAAGATCGAGAGAATATTGTTGGTGAATATGTCTATAAATTTGTATTTAAGGAATCAGATGAATGTATGTTGAACACTATATGAAATAAGAAAGTTCTAAAAGGTTTCTACTATGAATTTTATTACACTACTTTGATCATTTTATGATAATATGGAACCATTTATTACATTGAATAAAGTGATTTAAATGTATAAACTCCTATTATTCTATGATTTTTATGATTTAAATGTTTTATAAGTATTCATTTATTTTTTGGATTTATTTTTATCATAATTTTATATTTTTATCCAAAATCACATTTATGTTTTTGGTTATACCTCCAATTTAAATGATATTTTTTGGGTTGTGAATCTCATTTAATAGTCAAGGCCTTTTTCTCTAGGTTATGCTTCTAGGTATGCTAAATGTAGTGGCTGTAAAAGGTTATCAAATCTTTTAATAATTGAAATTTTATTTAGTGGGAATAATTTCTCATGTAGAGATGTTAAGAGTGAACTATAGATGTAGTAATATGTATATTCAGGCTAATAATTTTTTTGTTCTTGTTTTCATTTTTTCCACTTCTTATAAACTTATATTTTATTTCCCTTACACATGTGAGTACATTTCATGACTTGTATGCATATAATTTTATTAAATTTGATATTGAAAACTATTTTTATAATATATTTAATTTTTTTAGAAGTTTTTACCCTCATTTAGACTATATTAATATTTCATACTAGGTTAACACTCCCCTCCATGACTAAAAGTTGTAAAATCCTATTCATATATCATTCAAAATTATTTTTCATGATTACCCCCTATAAAAGATGTAATAAACACCCTTGGTTTGGTCTTGATAATTAATCATATCTTATTAATCTATTACCCTATTATGCCAATGGAGTTGTGAGAGGCATAACTATAACATGATGAGCTTGATCATAAATGGTTCTTTCAAATGAGTGTTTCCACTATGATAGTCACACTATTTTTTTCTAATATAATTAATGTAAGTATTAGAACGTGGATTAATAATCAGAGACTAAACCATTACATGGTTAATTATAAATGTAATCTACCATGAATTAGTGATTTTTTGATCAAATAACTGGTTCTTGTTGGTTCTCTAATATTAACATTCAATATTTCTATCATCAACTAGGAATAAGATATAAGATATATTAAAGACAAATTTACATTATTGATATGGTTATTATGATCATTTTGTCCTTCCATTTGTATTTACTAATTAACATGTAGTCTTTATGGATATGATTAATATGATTTTCCATTGGTACTTAATTTAATTAGTAGTTATATATGTGGATGATATCTTAATTTATTCAGAGAATAAAGAGGATAAAAAATACATCAAGAAATTTATTTTTAAAACATAATTGAGTACTGGTTATATGTTAAATTCTCAAAATTATATTTCTAGATTCAAGAGGTAATATTTATTAGGCATGTAGTTTCACATATAGGAATATTTTATCATATAGATAAGATCAATTTGATGATGAACTATGAGATATTCAAGAATTTTTTCAAGGTTTGGAGTTTCATGGGGTTGTATATAAATTAAGAAATATTTTTTTTATGATTTCTCAAAGAAGGATTAACCCAAAATGGAATTAACTTATAAAATAGAGAAGTTTTATTTATATGAGAAGTTCCAAGAACATTTCATGGTATTCATAATGAGTATTACTTTAAAATTGTTACTTATTGTCCCAGAATCAAGAGTTGGATATGAGTCATATTGTTATGCATCAGATTCTAGGATTGTATTTTTCATGTTATAGCTAGGATAAAGCATTCCATATAGGCTTGGTAGTTGAGGCCTCTTGAGAAAGACTACCCTACTCATGAACTAAAATTAAAAATGTTGGTGTATTCTCTAGAGTTTTGGAAGAATTATATTTCAAAATAATTTTTTTGGTGTACTCTTATATATAAAATATAAAATATATTTATCCCTAACATAATAATAATCGCAGGTAGAAAATATGGGTAGAATACCAACATAAATTTGATTTTCAATTTGTGTACAACTCGAGAAAGGTGAATTTTATAGTTGAGTATTTGTACATAGAAACCAAAATTCAGGTTATGAAGTAAGGATGGATGTAATGAAAATAAATGAAATTTTTATTAGAGTTTCACATAAAGGATACATACATACCTAGTGTTTTGATTCCCTTTACCTTTAATGTGATGTATGAGTTAGTGGAGCTAGTGAAAATAGGGAGACTGTCTTATGAAAATTATAAGAAGATAAAGGATACTCATAGAATTGAGGAGAATGTGAAAGTTTAATCCAATGGTATAGACTTGGCCCTTATTTTTAGAGGTTCAATAGTGGTGTTAGATTTTCTTAAGGATGATTTACTAAAATATTTTAACCATTTGTGTAATACGGTATATACAGAGGCTACCTAAATGTACCATGAGGTTTAGTGTCAACTATAGTGTTTGGGGATAAAGAGGGATGTAGTTGAGTTTGTTTCCTAATTCATCACATGCGAGTTGGTAAATGTGACACATTAATGACCAACAAGGTTATTATAGCATATAGTAGTGACCACCTGAAAAGGGAGGACATATAGATGGAATTTTTATTTGGGTTATTGAGATCTACAAAAATGAATGAAAACATATGTGTGATTATTTACTGACTCATGAATTCGGATCATTTACTTCTAATAATAGTGTTATAAAAATTTTATGATTTCAAGATTATATATGTGAAAGAGATAATTAGACACCATGGAGATCCTATGAATATTTTCTTTGACTAAGACCCCAGGAATACGTAAAGGTTCTTTATAGGTCTCTATAAGGATATGTGAATCTAGTTACTGATGTATATAACATAGAATCCTCAAATGTATCGGAAATACTATTATATCAACATAGATTTTGAGGATATTATTTAGGCACACTTGGTTGATTTCATAAGATTTGGTGAAGATAATTTACTAATATTACAGGGTTTTAATATAAATTTTTTCATACACTAATCAAGATAGAATAATATGGGTTACAATAAGACTAAACAAGATGTTTACCTATATAGGAGTTCCATTAGGGTTTTTATTGGTTTACATTTGTTTTACATCTTGACCAAGAATCATTGGATGTTACTATAGTGTTGATTAAATATATAAATCTTTTTTATTGTATTTTGAGATGATATGAGGTGAATTGAATATATTATTTGAGTGTTTATTTTTTTTTCTATAATTAATGTGATAAATATTGAATATTTCCACAAGTAAAATGTCTTATGAACATAAAATAAGATATTTTAGACACCATGTACGAAACGTGGTGACTCATGTATGAATATTGATCTACACGTATGAAATTTGATCCACTCATAGGATAATTATATGGATCATAATAAATTTTTACATGTATTTGAATTATAATACAAATAAGATATTTTATCCTTGCATAATATAATTATCCAAAATGTAAGTGAATTGTTCGGCACAATTGAGATTTTCCATGTTCAAAATTTTGGATCCACATTTAATAAGATTTAATTATGCATAGAATATCTATATTACATTTGAATATTTAATTACAAAAAGAATATTTATGTCTCCTATGAAGATGTAGTTACACATATAATATTTTTCTTATTATATTTTCCTTTTTGAAAAATTGTGTTTCCAATATGTTGATATTCTCATTGAATTTAAACAAGGAGACACGAGATCTATTCATACACTAGAAAAACAAAAAAAATTAATGGTGATTATAGAAACATGAAGAACCTATGATCCTTATATAATGAAATACTAGATATTTAAATAATAAAATTAAATGAGGGAGATCATTATGAATTCTAATTTCATTTATTCTATTTTAAAGAGTAAAAAATATGTATTAACGGGATGATAATTTACTTTTATTTAATTATAAAAAATAACTATGAGCTGTTTTAGTGATTCAATGGGAGTTTTAAAATATTTTTTCTTGGGAGAGTTTAGTTTTTTCTATGTTCTATTTTATACCAAAGTGATTTTTTTTCTAATATTTTTGTAGTATAAATATTTTTTTATCATTATTGAGGTTTGTTTTAAAGTTCAAAGATAATAGTTTGAGATGATATAGTGGATAAATTTTCAATAGTAAATTAATGGGAAAAAACAGTCCATATTGATCATATTTTTTATATAAGCACACATGAAAATGATTTTTCTCAGTGTAGTATTTTAATAATCAATTCTTTGGAGGTCATAAGAAAAAGGTTTCACTATTTTAAATTTTAGGATATTTTTTTCAATGTAAGAAATTTATTTATCAAAAATGGATAAATTTTAGAGAAATTGGATATATATAATATTAGATGTGAAGGATGAAAATACCACCACTATTGTATAAAAAATACAAAATATATTAAGTGAGAGAGTTTAAAAATTGGAAAAATTGATATTTTGAGATAATAGAGTGGTTGAATAAATCCTTTTAGAAGTCATAATATATATATATATATACATATTTTTGAGATTGAGCTATCCTTGAATCATCTCTAAGAATGATTATTGAGGAACATATCATTATCAGATTATATATTGAGTGAGAAAATTTTTATTCAATATTATTTAAGGCTTAAGGAGTAGGATCTTCATACACTATTGTCGAAACAGTTAGATCTTCAAAGTGGTCTTTCTCATTTTGGTTACATTACATTGAATATTAAGTGTAAAGTTATACAATCTAGTGTTACTCTAGAAGGTAATAGTGGGATTATATGCTCATATATTTAATATGAAATGACTTGTTCTAATAGTGAATAATCTATGTTTGGGGAGGAAAACTAACCATGGAAAAAATTTTGCCTTCCAAGAAGGATCCAATATTTTTAGAAATAATTATTTTCATTTCTATTATTTTATTCATATACGAGTGAGGTTGGAATATCATATTTGAATGGATAAAAAATTTACAGGTAGTATATGATGATTCAATAAGAAAATATATTCTAATAAATTTTTCCCAAATAATTAATCACCGCACTTCAGTTGAGCAAGTCAATAATATTCACTTCAAATGATATTTTATCTTAGTTCCCTCAATTTAATCCATTTAGGTTCTTATGATAGAAAATATTATATGTGTTAATAGAAGGTTTATTCCTATATTTAATGGTAAAAGTTATCATAGTTTGAATAACCTGATGATCCATATATTTCACCCCATGTATTTGTGGTTAGAGATGTTGAATTGTTTCCATTTTCAACCTTTGAAGGGAATTATTAAATAAAAAATGTAGTGTAATGAAATATAAATGTTTATATAATGGAATATTCCTATAAAGGAAATGTTAAGGTCAAAGAGGAAAAATTACCAATTTTTAGAATCTAGTATGAATATATCATAATGACCAAGGAATATAAAATTAGTGATTATTTTACTAGGTTTAATTAAATTTTAATCTATATCCATGTTTTTGGTGAAAAGAAAAAATATTCTACATTATCAAAAAAGTATATGAAAAAATTTATAGAAATATTTGGCACAAGATATTTTTCCTTGAACAAAAATAATACACATAAATTAGTCATTTTCATAATATTCTCATAGAATATGATATGATAAAACATTCATCCTTCATTAATATGGTTAAAGTTGAAATTTATTTTAACGTGATGAGATATTTAAAAATAAAATAAGATATTGATAATGAAAATTCATGTGAATATGCAAATAAAAGAAGATGTTTGAGAGTTTAAGAGAATATTTTCTATTTTTCAAGGAGGATCAAGATGGAGAATATGATAAAAAAAGAAAAATTTAAATTTAAATATTAGAAAATTTATTGAATTAGTCATTATAGAATTTACTATATTGAGAAGAAGGGAGAAAATTTTAAATTTTAAAAACATAAGAAACATTATAAAATGATTTCTGATAAAAGTTAAAAAAAATTATCCAATGAAAGATGAAGTATGAAGAAAGTTTTTGGAAGCAAGATAATAAATATAATTAGAAAAAAATATATGATCAGTCATCCCACAATGTATCTTAATTTTCTTTCATGAAAAATTTACTAATTTCATAGATTATATTGAAAAATAATTTTATACATAAACTAATGAAGAAGATAAATTAGAACTAATTAAAATGGAAACCATATTGAAGAATAAACTTGAAGTATATCAAGAATAGAATACCATTCTTAACTAAGAAAATAATAAAATGGAAAAATTGAGAAATAGTATAATGAAAAGAATTATATTTAAAATAAATAAGTATCCCTTGTTCATGATATCAAAATTTTTAGGTTGATAGATATTAAACATAGAGAAGATGATGAAAGATAATAGAAAAATTTTGTTTAAAAAAGATATTTATCAGAGATATATCTAGTTGTACTAAGGTAGGGAATGATATGATGATATAAAAAATTATTTTTAATTAAAGGATTAATCCTCGATGTAGGTTGAGATAACTTACACAAAAGTATAGGTTTAAACTAAACATGTTGAATCTTATTGTAATTATATTTTCACAATCAATGTTGATTCATACTCAAAATTTGTTGAATACTAGACCCTGAAAAACAAGGAGAATATTTCACATAATTTTTTAGATGAAAGGAAGTAATATGGAATCCCCATGACTCCCATGAAAATATAAATTCATATTGAATGTGTTTAGAAATAAAAAAATTCGACAACATTTCAGGAGGACTTTTTGTAATCTTATAAAATATTTATTCCATGGTTATTGATGGTGCTAAGTAGTGTTTAGGATGGGGGACTAAAAATTCTAGTATAATATTCTGCAACCAATAATATAGAATGAAGTTAGAGTGAGTCATTTTTTGAAGAATAACTCATGTTCTTAGAGAAAATAGGTCATACAAACAAAAACATAAAATTTTCCTATATAGAACATTTTTAGTAGCTCAAGGAAGTATGTATCATCTGTGAGTAGTAGGGTTATAATGTAGTTAAGTGTATAAGAATCCCTCAAGGATAAGTTTACTATACTAATAAAGGAAACGGTTTTCAAAATCTAATGGACGAAAAGAAATGTCTAGGAGAAATTGAGTTGTAGGCTAGTAAAATTGATAAGTCATGGATTCTTTATAGTTGGTTGAAGACATGTCATCTAGAGATCCAAAAAAATAATTACCAACACGAATTAGGAAGATTAAACTTTGTTAATGATTTTTATTTAAAAATAAAAGGTATTTTCCATACTGATATTAATTCTCAAAATATAAAATTAAATAATGTTTTGTATATGGATGAGAATAATCATAACTACTTGAGTGTAATTGATATTTTTTTATGGTCATTAGTTTACTATAAAAAAGTAAACTTACATTATTAAAATAATAAATGATGGAAGGATCATTACACAAGGGAAAAATATTAATTGAAATTTGTTTTAAGTTGGTGATCTAATTAATTTCTATTATATTAGTGAAAAAGTGTAATTTTTTATGGAATTTAAGGTTTGACCATATGAGTCAAATTAGCCTAAGAAAAAATAAAAAGTATGATTTTAAGTGATTTTACCAATATGAAAATAGACAATAATGTTTTTTATGGATCATGTGTGAAAGAAAATATGTCACATAAATATTACAAGAAGTTTGACATTCTTTCTAGAAGACCAATGTAACTCTTTTGCATGGATTTATATGGTCATATAGAGAAATATATTATAAGAGTTTATTTATATTTTATCAAATTCAAAGATTATTACACTTGAATTCAAAATTTTATTTTCATCAAGAACATGTTACAATCCTGTGAGATGTCTATAATTTTTTGTAGACATGTGGAAAAAGAGTTGGGACTCATCATTGAGAAATCAAGATCTGATAATAGAAATGGATATACATGTGATGTATTTAAGGGAAATTTTTCTAAAAATGGAATTAAGAATCAATTTCATATAGAAAATAATTCCTAATATAATGTTTTATTAGAGAGGAAGAATAAAATAATAGATTGGATAGAAAAAACAATAATAGTTGAAATAAAATATCAAAATATTATTATAGAGATAATGTTTGTGGTGTTGTACACATTCATAACCAATGACTATTAAAAAATATGACACATTATATTATATATTAAATGTATTTAAATAAAATTACAACTATCAAGTACTAAAAAGTATTTGGTCTTCCATTATTTATAAATATTAGAGGATGATTTATGGGAATTTTTAAAGAGAATGTTAATAAAGGGGTTTTATGGGCTTGATATCTAGTAGATTTGAGTATATGTTTTGTAAAAAGATGATACACAAGATTTTAATTGAAATGATGACAAAAATATTAAAAATATTCATCAATATGGGGGATTTTTTGAGGTATAATGTGAGTAAACACAATCTGTAAACAACTAGATGTTTTAAAATTATAATTTAAAACAAGAAGAATTATAGAATAATATAGTTAGTATTGAATATGACAAAACATATGGAGATAAGGATTCTAATATCAGTATTTAAGACATAAAATCTAAAAAAATCTTGTTGATATAGAAAATATAAAAGGAAACAAGGAGGTACTATTCCAAAATAGAAGAATACTAATAATTGAAAACCAAAACCAAATCTTAAATAACAAGATGCATAGTGAACTATAAAGGAAGTTATTTAGAATTAATATTGGTTTAAATATGAAAATTATAATACCCCAAGATTTTTTGGTATATATATTCTTAAATAATATCAATTTATTTGATAACTTACATTGCACGCAACACCAAGCTTAAATGAACTATGATATTCTATTAAATATTTACATGACCATTAAAAAAGTAATATGATCGCTAGGAATATTAATGTGTCCATTAGAATAATAACCTCACCCATGAAAGTATAAATAAAATTTAGGTTTCTCATAATTGAAATTATGATATATATTTATATCATGGAATAAGTAAATAAATGTTTAAAAAATGATAAATTAAGTGTTGGTATTTTTTGTGAAACATAAAAGTTTATTTACAATTTAATAATTAATATAATGATTTAAAAGAAAATTCATGTTCATAAAATAGATTAATTAATTAATATATTTTTTTATTATAATTATAATATATTTTTTAGACCATAATTAACATTTTCAATGTTTTATAAAATTAGTTATAATATTAAAATCGTTATTTTTCAAATAAATGATAATTTTAAATAGAAATTAAATTTCTCATATATAGAAAATTATTTTCATAAAATGGAGTCAATTTTTTAAAACTACAAATTTAAAAATGGTTAGGGTAAATTTTTTGTATTTTTCTAAAATATTTGAATTTTTAGTGAATAGTGAAATACAATAATTTATGGTATTTTACATTATAAGCCAAATAAATGATTTATTGAGTCATGGATAGTTTATGTATAATATAATAATTATTAGTTATAACTCACATGTACTAGTTACTATACTTAGTCATAATAATTATCACTATTGATAGTCCTGAGCCAAAATAATAAACAGATAAATAAAATAATAAAAACCACCCCTCTCCTCTACCTATAATTTAAACCACCCCACCCCTTATCCTCACACATTTTAAGCCTTGAATCATGTATATATTTGTACAATTCCCTTCTCAAGCCTCTTCACCATGTCTAAGACTCACTGGTCTTACCAAAATACCAAATCTAAGTGTCTTAAGAAGGTTCCCAAGGAGATGATATTCAAGATAGAAAAATCCTCATTTTTTTCTTTTAATTTATTTTATTTTCTTATCTTATCCTCATGTACCCTATCCAAAGTGTCATTCTTAATATAGTATCAAAGATACATTTTATTGTTTTTCTAATGGAATATCAATCTTTAAATCTCTTATCTTCACCTTTTATTTTAAAAATGAAAACATCTTCTGTGATATGTTTATTCACCTCTTTCGTGAACGATGAGTTTTAGTTTTCATTTACCACCTTCAAGGATAGTAATAAATCCATTATTATGGATAAATCAGATTATAATATGTAAATTATAACTTCTTTATGTTTTGTAACTAATATATATATATGCATAATATTAAAGAATAAAACAAAACTAGTTCATGATGACCGAAATACCGAAAAAATAGACTAAATGTTTATCATTAACATTTTATCTAATGAATAATACTCATACCATATAAAAAATGTTATATGAGACCATTTAAACTTCTAAAGCTCCATTAATACTAAATAATTTTACTTTTGGAGTTTTTCTTCCATTTTAAAAGAACTCCCATAATTAAACATATGGGAACCGACCATAAAACCATGAAATGAATGCTCCCAGAACAACGAAATTAAACATTATAACTCATACTAATGGCCATAAATGAACTTAATAAAATTATAATAAATCATATATATGTTTAAGAGGTTATGGATTAAGTAATTATTGAATCCAATTTTATTATCCAGGATATTAAGTATAAGTGCATAACACTTTTGGATATAAGGTATGGGTTTTTTTGCCTCACTTTAATTTATGTGGGACATATGACATATTAATCACTCATTTTATTTGTGTAATATCCTATTTGTTTATGATAATAAATCATTTAATATTTCATTAAATATCTATATTTAATTTATCATGGATATGATAATTATCTAATTCATTTACCATTTTTACATATGCTTTTTAATTAAAATGTTGTTTTAACTGGGGAAATATTGATAAATATGTAACCTCTACTCAATACAGATATCTTGATAAGGATTATTGTTAATGAATTAAATATATGTTTTAATAATGATTTGGAATTGTAGTGATGGGAAGGGCCTAATATTATATAGACCCTATATGCATCGACAGGTCTCATGAGACAAAACAGTTAGTGAAAAAACATTCACATTTGTTTCTAAGAAAAAATAGACAGATTTCTATCCAGACTTAAACTGTCTTCTGATAGGTCTTAGAAGTAATGGTTCATTTTATAGATGAATTATGTATAATTATTAATCATTTCCTTTATTAATTATTCATTTATATTTATCCATGATATTTTCACTATGAATAAATCTATGGTTGCATTTTCATTCTTAATTTATTGATTAAATGACATATGTTTTTTAGTTATTTACCTTCCCATATTGATTATGATTTAATTATTATTGATTCATGTTTCTTATATATATACCCCTTGCTAATCATTTGATATCAAACTTTTATATTTTTTCCTTCCCCAGGTTATGAAGATGAAATATTTGAACAAGTGTCAAGGAAGTAGTTTATTTTCCTTTGTTATATTCTATGTTTAATTACCAATGTAATAAGGGAACCATGTATGTATATTATTCTTCAATAATACTAAACTGATCAATCCTTAGTGATGTTACCTCTTGTATCTATTTTATTATAATAAAATAAGTACTAAATCTGAGGTACTAGGGTCAGGGTTTTTACAGTCAGTAGAAAAGAATGTTTATTAGAAACCTTGGAAACTAGATGTTAAATAAACATGAGAATTATAATAATTCCTTATAGTGAATTTTTGGCTCAATAATAATTATTATTATGAGTTTGTTTTTATTTTCCATTATTTAGTGATGGATCCTAACAGAAGAAAGATAATTAATACCCATAGAAAATTTAGGGATTTCCCCACTAAGCAAGTCAACATAGTGGGTGTTGGAGTTGAGAAGATCATGAAAAATTTAGGATAGATTACTCAGATTATGAAGAGTAACTGTACTACACATATGATGGATCATTTCATGCAGTATAATGATCTATACTTTAGTGAGAATAATAATCTAGTGGTAGTTGAGTAATGAATCAAGTCCCTTGAAAAGATATTTCTAGCATTAAGATGAAATGAAAATGAATAAGTAGTACTAGAATTATATTTTCTCAAGGGAGATACTGATAAATAGTGATCATTAATCTAGTATACTAGGGAGGAAGATCGAATAGAACACATGGTACATTAATAATTTTAAATACACAATTTTATAAAATATTTCCCTCATGAGAAATGAACTAAAATAAAGAGAAATTTTTTAACTTAAAGAAAAAGGAAGAAGAGAGTGTTTTAGAGTATAAAGCTACATTCACAAGACTAGCCATGTATTCTATAGATTATATATGTTATTCATAAAAAATAATTAATCATTTCTTTGAAGGTTTTAATACAAGTATTCCAAGGGAACCTGATTCTCAAAAAAATTCATCATATGATGAAATAGTATTAAGTGCCATAAAATTATAGAAGAAATTTTCTTGATCCTATATGTTCAAGGGAAATCAAGAGAAGAAGAGTTATTTCGATAACCATGAAAAAGGTAAATCATCTAATAATAATAGGGGAATAAATCAATTCCAATTATGCAAAAATTGTTGAAATAATAATCCTAGGAAATAATTGAATGACATGGGAGTTTGTTATAAGTGTAAAGAAAAGGGTCATTGAGATAATAAATGAAAGTGAAATAAACAAATAAATTATGTTCATTACTTAAACTGTAAGAATGGGTCATTATTCAAATCAATGTCGCAAGCATTAGGGGAATAAACCATAGAAGAGGCCAAGGGGAGATGGCCAAGATTATGCGATCACCACAGCTAAAGTAGAAGTACCCATTGATGTAGTGGTAGGTACATTAATCATATCTTTAAATTTATCCAATGCTTTATTTGATTATTAATCATCAAACACTTTTATTTCTACCTAGTTTATTAGGAAAATTAAACATTTACCTTTTTGTTTAATAATGTATTTTTCAGTCAAAACTCCTATGGTAAGCCTCATTACAAAAAAAATGCATCAGGCAATCCCTATTACGACACATAAACATGCTCTATTTTCTAACCTTATCATCATACCTATAGTTTAATTTGACATAATCCTTAGTATGGATTGGATTTGAAAATATGATACAGAAATTTATTACAAGAAGAAGGAAATTATGATTTGGGAAGAAGATATAGAATTCCTTATATTTAGAGGAAAAACTTCATCATCTAATCTTGATCCACCCTTAGCAGCTCTACTAAATGAAATTATTTGGGAGGAATATAAAAAACATCTAAGGATGAGGAAATTATTCTTCAAATCAAGGATGTACCAATAGTACATGAATATATTGATGTATTTTGCAAAGAATTACCTGGACACCCCACAAATCATGATGTTGAGTTTACAATTTATTTAATCCATGATATAAGAACAATATACAAGTATTCTTATAAAATGAACACTGTGAAATTAGTGGAGCTAAAGAAACAACAATATAAGTTCAATAATAAGGTATTTATTCACCCTAGTGTTTCTACATGGGGAGCCCCTATGCTATTTGTTTAGAATAAAGATGTATCCATGAGTATATGCATTGGATATAGAGAAATTAATGTTATTAAAATAAAGAACAAGTATCATTTTCTTTTCATTAATGGTTTATTTGATCAAATTAATAGAGCTTAATATTTTTTGAAGATTGAACTTCATTCTGGGTATCATAAATTACAAGTAAAGAAGGAATATATTATAAAGACATAATTTTGAATGAGGTATAGAAATTATGAGTTTATATTAATGCCATTTGGATTGACTAATACACCATCAGTTTTCATGGATCTAATGAATAGAGTATTCAAGGAATATCTTGATGATTTTTTTGTAGTATTCAGTAATGATATTATTGTGTCTTCTAAAAGTTATGAAGACTATGATAATGAGTTTTATACCATTCTTGAGACTCTCTGAAGGAAAGAGTTATATGGTAAATTTAGAATGTTTGAATTTTGGATTCAATAAATTTCTTTTCTTGGCCATATTATCTCTTAGGATAGAATATTAGTTGATTCTGTAAAGACAAAGTCAATCCAAGAATGGCCTACACCAACAAAAATAACCAAGGTACATATTTTCTTTTTTTATTAGGTTACTATTGACATTTCATTTATAATTTTTCTGGATTGGATAATCAATTAACCAAGCTCACATGTAAATGGGTTAAGTTCGTATGGACAAAAGAATGTGTAGAATGTTTTGAGGAATTGAAGAGAATATTAGTCAATAATCTAATTTTGACTTTACCATTAGGAAATGTTGGGTTTTTTATATACATTGATTAATCAAAGAAAGGACTGGGTTTTTTATTTATAAAAGAGGATAAATCTATTGTATATGAATCAAGGTAGTTGAAGATTAATGAAAAAAATTATAAACTCATGATCTTGAGTTAGAAGCCATAATTTTTTCTCTAAATATATGGAGACACTATATCTATGTTGAAAGATGTGATATATATATATATATATATCACAAGAGTTTTAAATACATATATACATATAAATACCTCAATATGTGGCAACAATTATGTCTAAAGTTACTCAAATATTATGATTTCTCAATACACTACCACCCAAAAAAAAGAAAATAAGGTAGAAAATGAATTTAGTTGGAAAGATAATGGAATTATAACCCAAATAAAGATTGAGAAATATACTATGTTCATTGATTTAGTGATGATGGATATAGGAATTATTAAGGAATAGTAAACATCACTCTTTCAAATTATTTTGAAAAAAACTTTATCGAAAAAGATCAAAATCTCTCAATCTGATGATGAGAATTCTCAAAAGAAAATTAAAACTGTTTAAGATAAAAGACTGGAAAATTTCATTTATGAGGATAGAATTATAAAAATTGGAAATTGGTTATGTATTCCATAAATACATGAGAATAAAGGGAGCTATTAGATGATTATTATAGCTTAAATTTCTCTACACACCCTAATAGTACCAATATGTATAGAGGTATGAAAGAAAATTTTTGGTTGAATAATATGAAGCAAGAAATTACTGAATATGTGTCAAGATATATAGTTTGTCAACAAGTAAAGTCTGATAGATATAATACCAAAGGATTCATGCAACCTGTACCTATTTCTATGTGGAAGTGGGATGAAATTACTATAGACTTGTTCACTAGACTACTAAAGATCCCTAAAAAGAATGATATTATATAGGTTATTGTTGACCTCATTACAAAATAGGCACATTTTTTTTGCTATAAGATAATATTTACCTCTTAAGAACCTAAAAATAATCTATATCAATTAATTTTTAAGACTTTATGATATATCTATATTGATTTTGTCAAATCAAGATCCCTGTTTTACATCAAAATTATAGAAGATTCTTCAGAAGGCTTTGGATATTGTGCTTTATTTGAATACTACTTATCACCCTCAAACTGACGAACAGTCTATAAGGATTATTAAAAAATTTAAAGAAATTTTTAGATCATGTTAACTTTAATTTCTAGGTATGTGGGATCAATATTAAACTTTTGAAGAGTTTTTATATAATAATAGTTTGAATTTTAGTATTCAAATGGAACCATATAATGAATTTTATAGAAATAGATTTCATACTACAACTTGTTGGGATGATGTTGGTGAGTGGAAACTTATAGGCCTAGAACTTATTGAAAAGGAAATGAAAAATTTAAAGACTA
Source organism: Viscum album (assembly GCA_963277665.1). NCBI lineage: Eukaryota > Viridiplantae > Streptophyta > Magnoliopsida > Santalales > Viscaceae > Viscum > Viscum album. The sequence goes on from OY728129.1 coordinate 1,490,911,956, forward strand.
TCCTGGATCATATTAAATCATCTCAAAGTAGTAAAAATAGTTTTTCTGAAAACTGGAGAATAGATTCATACTTTCAAGATAGAGATCATGTCTTTCTAAAAGTATATCCATAGAAGAGTTTCATAAGGTTCAATAAGAAAGGGGAACTTATCCTTAGGTACATCATACCATTAGAAATTTTGAAAATAATTGGAGTTGTAGCTTGCCGATTAGAAATGCCACCAAGCCTCTCCAAAGATCACGATGTGTTGCACATATCATTGTTAAGGAAGTACATGCTAGATCCAACAAATTTACTCACCTATAAAGAAATATACCTGGAACCTAATTTGTCTTACTGGGAAGAGCCTATTGAGATTATTGAAACCAGAGAGAAAGTATTGAGAAATCAGATAATGTGGGAACTTGAGGATGTTGTGTAGATGAACCACCCTCATCTGTTTAGAAGGAAATTTTTATGAAAAAATTTAATTAAGAATTTTTCAATGAGGGAAGAATATAACACCCCAAGATTTTTTGGTATGTACCTTCTTAAATAAATTCAATTTATTCTATAGCTTACATTACATGAAAAACTGAGCTTAAACGAACCATGATATACTACTAAATATTAACATGAATATTGGAATAATAATGTGATTGTTAGGAATAGTAATGTGGACATTAAAATAATAACCTCACCCATGAAAATATAAATAAAATTTAGGTATCTCATAAATGAAAATATGACATATTTATATCATAAAATAATTTAATAAATGTTTTAAAAATGACAAATTAATTGCTGGTAATGTTTTGTGAAATATAAATGTTTATTTAAAATTTTATAATTAATATAATGATTTAAAATAATATATTTCCATAAAATATATTTAGGAATTAATATTTTGTTGTATTATATTATAAGATAATTTTTTGAGAGCATAAGTATTTTTTCAAAGTGTCATAAAATCGATTACAATATTAAAATCAGTTTTTTTAATTAAATGATGATTTTAATTAGAAACTGAATTTATATTATTTAGATTTTTTTTATAAAATGGATTCCATTTTTAAAATATACATGTTAAAAAATTTCAAGGGTGAATGTTTGGGATTTTTCTAAAATATTTGAATTTTTGGTGAATAGTGAAATATGAAAATTTATGGTTTGAAACAATATAAGATAAATACCTTAATTTTTGTGTCATGGATGGTTTATGGATGATGTAAGAACCATTATTTTGAACTCAAATGCACTAGTTTCTATACTTAGTCACAATAATCATCACTATTGGTAGTATTGATCCAAAAACAATAAATAAATGGATAAAATAATAAAAAAACCACTCTCATCTCCCTATAAATACCACCCCACACCAACCCATATCCTAACACATTAAAATCCTTGAATCTTGTCTAAATGATTCCCAATTACCTTCCCAATCCTCTTCCTGACATCTAAGACCTTCTGGAATTACCAAAATACCAAAGTCAAGTGTCTTAACGAGGTTCCTAGGAGACGATATTCAAGAGGTAAAATTCTCTTTTTTTCTTTTAATTTCATCTATTTTCTCATCCTCTCATAAAATACCCTATTCAAAGTGAAAAGGTAAATACAGTATCATATATATACTAGTATTTTATTATGATAATGAAATATCCATTATAAAATATATTCTCTTATCCTTTTATTTTAAAAATGAAAACATTGTCTGTGATGTGTTGATTCACCGACTTCATGAACAACGAGTTTTCATTTTCCTTTAATTACTTAAATAATGGTCATAGAACCATTATTATATCTAAATAAAACTATAATATTTAAATTATAAATAGTTTTATGTTCTGTAACTAATATACATATATACATAATATTAAATAATAATAAAACTAGTTCATGATGATTGATAAATTTCCAAAATAAACTAAATGTTTATCATTAACATTTTGTCTAATATATTATCCTCATACCATATAACCAAATGATATATGAGACCATTTAAAATTATTTAATTTCATTAATAATAAATGATTTCACTTCCGAATTTTTTCTCTCATTTTATAAGAACTCCCATAATTATACACAAGGGAACCGACAATAAAACCATGAAACTAACGCTCTTGGAATAAAAAATTAAACTTTATAACTCATTATAATGTCCATAAATGAATTTAATAAAATTATAATAAATCAAAAATATTTTTAATAGGTTCATAATTAAGTAATTGATGAATCTAATTTGATTATCCAAGAAATTATGTACAAGGGAAGAACTCTTTCGGACAAAAGGTAAGGGTTTTTCATCTCACTTTAATTTCTGTGGGATATATGCCATATTAATCACTCATTTAGTTTTCATACTTCCCCTTTTATTTATGATCATAAATCATTTAATATTTCATTAAATATAAATTTTCTTATATCATGGATATGATTATTGTTTAATCCACATAGCATTTTTACATATGATGTTTACTTTGAATATTATTTTAATTGGGGAAATATTGAAAAATATGTATCCTCTACTCAATATGAATATTTTGATAAGGAATATTGTTGATGAATTAAATATATGTATGAATAATGATTTTTAATTGTAGTGATAGGTGTGGACCAAAATTATATATCCCCTTGATGCATCGACAGGTCTCATAAGACAAAAAAGTTGGTGATAATTCATTCATGTTATTTTGAAAGAAGAATTAGAAGGGTTTCTACCCACATACTTAAACCCTATTGTGAAAGGTATTTATAGTAGTGGTTCATGTTAAAAATACATGACGTCTAATAATTATTCATTTCATTCATTCAATATTCAGTTATTCCCATCCATGATATTCTCACTATAACAAAATCTATGGATGCATTTTCATTCTTGATTTATTGATTTAATGGAATGTGTTTTTTAGTTATTTATCTTGCTATATTGATTATGCCTTATTTACTATTCTTTAGTTATTATTGATTAATGGGACTTCTATATTTAACCCTTACTGGGAATTTTATCTCAAACTTTTATTTTTTTCCTTCCCCACTTTATGAAGATGAAATATTTGAAAAAGTGTCAAGGAATTAGTTTATTTTTCTTTGTTATATTCTATATTTAATTACCAATGTAATAAGGGAACCATTTTTGTATATAGTTCTTCAAGGATACTAAAATGACTAATCCTTGGTGATGTGATCCCTTATATCTATTCCATTTTAATAAAATAACCACCGAATCTGGGCTATTGGGGTTGGGGTTGTTACATGAATGGTTAGATAAATCAAATTTCAAAAAAAACACGACATGAGAGATTTACTTAAGACCAATAGTTAAAACTATAATTGTTATGATGTGGGTTTTTATAAAAAAAATTAATGATAAACATGATGTGACTTAAATAAGGCAATGCTGGTATATATGGGATATTCTCAAATAGATCACATGCACTTTTAATAAATGCTTTATATAATTGAAAGTATTGAGAAAATGAGTATTTTTGTGTCAATGGAAACACATAATAATTATAATGTTTATCTTATGGATGAGGAATCATACTTTTTGAATGGTGATATTAAGTAATAAGTGTTTATTTAGAAAGTAATGGGCTTAATTATTGATGTTTATAGAAGAACAAAGTCTAAACTAAGAAAAGAATTATACAACATGAAACTAATGTCTAGAGATTAGTATAAAAACTTGATTTATTATTAAGTAAAATGAGTTTTATAAAATTTAATATAAATATAAATCTATATGTAATGATTTTTTTCACAAGTAAACTACATTTTATAATGAATTTTGTGCCAACAAGCCTGTACCCTAGTGGTACAGGCTCTTGCTTGGCATCCAAAAGTCCCAGGATCAAATCCGGGAAGGGACTAATTTTTGTGTTACTGTAGCATCACAGTAGCAGGGCACTATAGCAGTGATATACTATAGTAGCGGCGACACTATAGCGGAAGAGGTACTATAGCAGGAACTGTAGCGGTGGTGGTACTGTAGCAGCCTGGGTACTATAGTAGTACTATTCACTGAGGGCCCCTTTGGGCCAAAAACGGGCTTTCAAGTCTAGTATTCAGGCCACTTGGCTATGGGCATTCTGGCTATGTAATGGGTCTCCCTCTACCTAGTCTAAAGAAGTCTTTGATTTAAATAATAAAATGAGGCTTCAACCCAAACCTTTAAAAAAATGAATTTTGTTAATATCCTTTTTTATATGGAATCTGTAAACCATTATGAGGAGTTTTATAAGAGAATGAAAAATGAGTTTGAGATTTTTTTATTGGTAGAATTGATATACATTGTAGGATTAAAGGTTTAAAATAAATTTGATTATATCATTTTTCAAAAGAAAAATATTCTATAAAGATATAGAAAACGTTTGGAATGGGAGAGTTAGGGAATTTTGAATTCCAATTTCAGTTGGAACAAAATAATTTGATGACGTTAATATAAGTTAGGTTGTTGAAAAGGAGTTTAGAAGAGTTATTAGAAGCTTATTGTATTTTATATTGTTGTAGACTTATGTTGTTCCGACATATATTAGTTTTTATGTTTTTTGATGATTAAAAAAATCCATACTTTTATTCAAATGATTTTATAATAAGTGTTTGAGATTATACTTTTATCAAAGGAATTTATATTACAATGACTATAAGGTTTTATCTAATGACATGTAATATATGCATTCAACGACAAAGTATTTTATCTTACGAGAATCGAAGATTATCTTATGTCTACTCAGAATCAAGGATATTATTTTTAGAAGTTTATATTACTATATAAGATATTATACAATGAAGATAATGATTGAGTTGCTGCATAATCCAGAGTCAAAAATTTTTGTCAGTCAGTTATGAGAATATTTAACTTATGTATGTTAGAAGAAGTTGTGAAAGCTAAGTATCACTCTTCAGTAACATATTTATCTTACTATAAAGAACTATCCTATGAAATGTTTTAATTAATTATATCTTACACCCTAAAGAAGAAAATATTAGTTTTATCTTATAGAGTCCCTCAAAATTTTATCATACCACAAGTTTCATATCTTACGAAGAATTAGCTTTTATGAAGAATGTCATGATTACTTTTATAATATCTTAATAATTCATTTCATGCCTTTTAAAGATCATTTGAAAAGATATTTTCCATTTAAGAAATATTTATTTGTAAAAAGTTTCATTTTGATAGTAATGGAATGATCCAAAGAAGAAGATCTCTAACAGTACTGCCACATCAGTAAATGGTTTTTCCAATTATTAATGCGATTGGTGATTTTACTTACCATCCATTAAAGTGGTAGGTGTGAATCCTTACCAAGGAGATTGGGGATCCCATTTACTCCATGGGGAAACTATTTATGATAAAACATAATAATTATTCCATATTCCTCCCCCTTCTTTTAGAACAGAGCATCAAAGTATAAATACTACTTTTACATCTATTGATTATATCCTCGCTTCGCTTAAAATAGTCTTCCAACAAATTATTCAGGTTTCTAATGGATATTCCCCCTCCATTAATAAAAAATATTATATAATTTTCAAACATAATATGAGAGATCCCATTCTAGTTTCATCTGAACTTGTAGGGTTGAATGGTTCCATTCTTTATATGAGTTGTTGTGAGCATATTGAGAGAGTCCTGAGACATGATGGACATACTAGGAGAAACTATGTCCCCCTTCCTAACCCCTATGATGGATTTTAAAAAACACATATTCTCCCTATCATTAACACTGAGATCCACGAGGGGGGGGGGGGATTAAAACATCAGTAAAAGATGCCCCTCACCCTACTAGAGAAGACCATAAAACTAATAACCCAGACGATGAAACCCATTCGAGAAGGTAAAATTCCTTGTCCATATCAATCTTAATAACCACATTGGATCCATGGGTTTTTTTATTAAGATACTATAACATTTATTTGAAAAGACCAACTATACCTTGAGTGGACCTTCCTTTGATGAATCTATATTTCTTAGTAGAAACCCATTCATGAAGATAAGATTCCAATACCTTATTGAGGATACTTTCCATAATATTATAAGATGAATTTTACATGCTGATCAACCTAAATTGGTGGAGGGAGGTTGGATATATTATATTAGAAATAAGAATGAGAGTGGTTTCACATACCAATCTAGGTAGATTACCCCCACAAAATTAATCATGAATTTATTTAGTTAGATTATCTTTAATGAGATACCAAGCGCCATTATTAAATGAGGTTGGGAATCTATATGGCCCTAGGGAGCTATTGTGGTTAAGGGAGATCACATCATCCAAAATTTCCTATTGATCCAGAATGCTCTTGAAGAAGTCATTGATCGAAGGAAAAACCACCCATGGAATGTTCTCAAATAGATCAAAGTGTCCTCTTGAGTACCCTCCCTACATGTATGGTTTAGCATAAAAAAGAATGGATTTTAAATACTCCTCATCATTACCTCCCACCACATCGGGGTCATTTTAGAAAGACCCATACTCTATGATCATGTTGGGAGAACTCCCTACCCCCTTTCTTTGATAGAAACTTGGAAGAATGCATTATTTCTGTATCTTACGTTGATCCAATTCACTTTGGATATATCATGTTCAGATTTTTCTTATTCCAAAAAAATACTGGATAAATGATCCATTTTATGAATGAGGATGTTGAAAAAATCCTCATCCCACCCATTCTCTAGAGCAGCTTCAATGATTTCAATCTCATTCTTGAGGCCATCTAGGTCACTGAAACAAGGGGTTTTTCCATTTCAGGTATCTCTAATTCATATCCACTTTTGTGTGTCTTATCATTCAAAGATGCATGAAAACATGCATTCACTATTTAAAATCCCCTTTTATTATTCTTAAACACATATATATACAAAAAAAATTGTCCACCATCTTCTTTATTCTCAGCACAATCATGATACCTTTTCACAACATAGAATCAAGCTTGTAAAATCATGCACATGAGCACATGTGTTTCATGAATTCACACATGACCCATTCTTTCATGAGTTATTCTTCTCCACTGAAACCACACCTTTATGCAATCAGTATTTTTTTGTTCATTCCTTTATGAAGTCAAGAAAGCATTTACATAGAATAAATCTTCCCAAAGAATAGTGGGAGTTCTCAACTTATGAATTGTCTTGTGGAACCTATTGTATTAGTAAATCATGATGAGTGTGTCAAACACCAGTCACATTTCTATGGTTCTCCTTCATGAAAGATCTATGTACAATCTAACTAGTTATCATGACTCTACTATTTGTGAATCCTTTAAGAATCATGGTTTTGTTTCTCCTTCACACAAAAGGAACATTCCAGAGGTTCTTGTTTTTTTAGTACACATCCAATATATCCCAAGCATCATCTTATTCTAGGATCAACACATCTCTTTCTTTTGGCATGGGATCATAGCCTTGAACATACTTTAAACATAGAATCAATCATGAATATCATGTCGTGAAAATAATATATTGGAATAACCAAATACATTGTATTTGAATTATTAAAACATGGGTTAAATTGAACCTATAATGGTGGTGTACTTGCTTCATGGTATTGGCTTCTCTTTTTAAGTGATATAATCATGTGTATTCAATGAGGATCCCATGCTACATCATGAACTCATCCATGAAGAGTGAAAAACTGAATGACCTCATATAATTTCATTTGAATTCAGATAAAGATTCATAATTTGATATATCACATTCATGAAAGAAAAATTTACATTTATAGATTTCCTTCATCCCTTAATTTCATCATTTCGACCTTAGAACAATCCTGGCAGCATCAGGTTCGACCAATGGTGGTTCAACCATTTTCTCTGGAGAGTTTTTAGCACCATCGAAATATAGGAGGAGAAATATAATGACACTGGTTGAAACCATCATGGTGTAGGTGATCATTTACCCCTAATTAAATCGACCAGTTGGTCAGTTTTATATGAATATTTTTTAAAACACATGAACGGTACTGCTCAAATATTTTTCCGCATAGAAGCTTCTCTTGGTCATATCTTTAGTTTGTCAATCAATTAGTGATTTTTATCATTATATCCATCACCGAGGTTGGAACATGGAAAAAATGTACCTCAAGACCACATGATCCATCACACACATGGTCCATGGGATCTTCCAGGCTTCTAGACTAACCCATGCATGCCCATGGGTGTTCGCATTGCAGACCTTAAATAGGGGCCTTCTAAGGGATATGTGGGCCTCCACTCCTCTGCCACCATTCATGGTGGATTAAGCTGACCTCCAATGGGTGTGGATGACCCTAGGGTCCCACACAAGCCTTTCTCGAGGTTTTATTGTCTACTAAGTGTGGAAAGGTATATTGTTTATACAATCCTCTAATATAAATACTTTTAAATCTAAGAAAATAAAGAAATCAAACATCAAATTACATATAATCTCTTTTCCTTATCTTCAAGTTATTTCTTCATGCATATTACATGAACTTATAATTTTTCTTGATCACCATTAAAACTTTATTGAAACCTCATAAAAATATTAATTATATTTTTATGGTTCTACTTTAGGGAAATAAAAATATGAACATTATTCAAGTTTTCTTTTCATGGTTCTCATGAAATAATGACATATTTTATAACCTTATTAAAATCCTATTCTTCTCTTCTTAGAATATAAATTCCAAATAGATTCTTAACACAAAATGAACTTATTTTAACAAAAAATCACCTTTGATACATGTATTTTCCTTGAGAATCAGTTCATCAATCATCATTATCTCTAGGATAATTATTCAACCATGACATAAAATTTCATCAAAGGAATCTATAGAAACTCTCCAGACATCACCTTTAAATCTCAAAGTATTCAAAACATTTATATGTTTCTTTATATTACATGACATTATAACTTAATCCAAGATACAATGAAATCTTTTTCTTTCATTGATCACCATTAAAAACCATTAAAAATAATTGAAAAAAATATAACTCATAAAAAAAGTGGGATCTTGACGTAACATATTTTTTTTCTACTTGGAGTATCCCTTAGTTTTGATCCTAGTAAAATTACGATGTTACATTATTTATATATCATATATTTATTTTTTGGAGGATTTATTGATAATTAAAGCTTCATATATTTATTTCTAAATATATAAAAAGTTCTAATTTAAATGGATATGATTTTTATAGCATAATAAACCACCTTTTAAAGTGTATTTGGGGTGTAGTTATTACATTAAGTGCTATCAAGGCCATAGGATTTTCTTTGTGAATCTATAAGTAAAACCTCATTATCTTGAATATTGTTAATTTGAGATTTGTTCTGTTATTCTATGGCTACAATTATCCTATTTAGATGATAAAAATGAGATCAATCTTATAGACTATTAGAAATAGTTTTTGTTGACTTCTATACATGTAAACATATGATAACTACCATATAGATATTTATAACTAGAATATATATAAACTTTCTAAAATATATTAAAAAGTTATAGAATACATTATTTAGTGAATTTAAAAATTTGATATACAGAATTTTAGTGATTTATATAGCTGCTTATAAAATTTGGGGAAAACATGGAAACATATAAGATGGTTATAATTGGGAGAAAGAGGAAAAATTTCAGTTTATTGATAAAAATATTGATAATATTAAGGAAATAAATAATATGAATAAAATGGTTTATCCCTTCAAGAATAAATATTTAGTATATGAATGAATCTCTATGTTGATTTAAAACCATGTTGTTCTAAAAATAAACCATTGTTTTTAAAATTTTCAGATGCAAAACTAAATGAAATAGAAAATTTTCTTTTTGAGAACCATTGAGGAGGTTCTAAATGGTCACATTCTTAATTACATGGGCATGAGTGGACTAAGTTTCAATAAATAATCATGAAAAACATTATGAGAAGTCTAAAATTATAAAGGAAAGAAAAATGTCAATGATAATTATGGATCAGTGGGAGAATATTTAAGGACGAGTAGCAATTCTAAATCCACAGATATGTAGAGATATGGAAGTGATTAATTATTTCCCTTAATTAATTTTCGATTTTATGATTACCTATCACACACAATGAAAAATTTCAATGATGTAGAACTATACTAGAATATAGAGTCCTTCATAATTCCACAAAGGAGGACAAGAACATGTCTTACACCATATTGAAGAAACATTTTTCAAAAACATTTTTTATTTATTTAATTTTGGTGATACATCTTTGAATTATATGTAATAATTGAATATAAATGTTTTTTAAAGTTGGAAAATTATAATATATAGATAGTCCAATAACACAATTCTATTAAGAAATAGAATTTCACATCTCGATAAAGAAAGATACGACAACACTACTTATGCTAAAGAGAATTAGGATGGAATGTTATATATTTCTACTCAATCTTTAATTTCATGAATGAAATTTAAGAAGATGGTAAAAGGGAACCTAGGAAAAAATTTGTTGAAAAAATAAATTAATGGTATCATATGGATCATTGATAGTGTGTTATCATATAATATTTTAAAATGATTAACATTTTAATGATTATAAAATATCATGTTGGAGGTATAATTATATTTTGGAATGATTGTTCCCTAAATATCAAAGGTATTTTAAAGATAATTATAACCAGTTATGAATTAAAAAACATAGATGTTATTTCTATATATGGACTTCAAAAAAATAATTTCAAACAAAAATGACTTTGTTACTCATATATTGAAGTTTCATTCAATGAAAATGGATTCATGGTCAAAGGATATGTTATAAATATATTGATGATTGGATAAAGATCTAATTCTAAATTATATCATCTATAAAGAAGTGTGGAAAGTGAATTCATTATAGTTGAGTAGGAGGAAAATTTAAAGCATACTAGGATTTCTCACATACATCAATAAATCATGGAGAATTTATCTAAGATAATGGTTTTGGTTAACATTCATAATTTTATGTTTGATCAAGAGAGAAATTGCGATGATTTTATAAAAATGAAGATAATGATAAATCCTTAAAAACAAAATAAAAAATAAGCATAAAACATTTTTCATTTAATCCATATAAATGTTTATGGTCCAATGACACATCTATAAACATGTTGGGAAAGTTAAATTATCTTTTTTTTAATCATTATAGTAGAATTAGTTGTATCATATTCATATAAACCAAGAAAAAAGATATGTATTTTAAAAAAAATATCCAATGTGAGCTAAAAATACAACTTATAGAATAATCAAAGTGTTGACATAACATAATGGAATTATGTACACCACTATTGAAGTGAAAAAAACTACTCATAGATGAATGGAATCTAACATGAATTATCATCAATAATTAAATAATAGAAAAATGGTGTCATAGAAAGAAGAAACTAGATCATGAATAAAATGGAAAACAATTTTCACAATGTGGGTGAGATATCAATCCACTATTGAAAACAATTAGTGAAAATGGTTTCTCATTAAAATAAAATAGGCCTTGCTATGCCTTAGATGGGAGAATACACCATTTCAAATGTTTTTCAGAATAATTCAAACATTTAAACACATTTTCATGTTTAATATTACATCCTATATCAAAAATAATAGAATAATTCCATGATATTGAAGGGAATGATGAAAAAATATAGAAACACAAATTTGAGTTATGTTTATAGTGATAATGATTATTCCAACCAAAATTCTATAAGACTGCATGAGATTATATGATAAGGGAATTTTTAGCTATGATTTAAGGGTGAATTATTCATTGAGAAACATTAACCACATTCCCATAGAAATAATAAATGAGTTTATATTGATAAAATAAATAACATTTGGAAAACAATTCTCAAATATAGACTTAAAATTTTGGGATTATAAATCACCTATAGTATTATATCAAATGAGTCCATCCAAATTTAATAAATACATAATGATGTCTCAAGGGTGATGTACATAAATTAGGAGTTGGATCAAATCATAAAATACTAATCATGTGAACATATAAAAAGATAAAATGATAATAATATAATTCTTGCTGAGTGGGTATTCATGAAAAAATATTATGAACATACAAAGGTGATATGAAATAAAATAATATTGGTTTACGAGGGGTTTTTACAAATATAAAGAATGGATATAAAGGCTAATTTAATACATGGGGAGAGGAATGACTAAATATGTGTCTTCATATATATGAAAATTAAAGGAGTCTTTAATTATTTTCAAATGTATATAAACATGGAACTCATAAATAGATTTTTCATGTAAGAAATATATTTGAATAATATATGGTTTTTCAAATTATAGATGACAGATTAAAAGTGTGGATATTTAATAAGGCATTCAATAGCTTCAAACAAGCACCTCATGTGTGTTATACATAATTGAATAGTATTTTAAAGAAGGAATAATTTTAGATATGTGGTGTCGAGCATAACCTCTTTGATAAATTAAAAATATAAGATATGTTCATTTTAATCATATAAATTTATAATATTCTTTTTGATAAACAAAGAAGAAAAAATGTATTAATTTTTATGATTACAAATCTAAGATCTCGAGAGGTTAATGATTAATGTTCCTACTTACTTTCTTGGGATTAAAATGAAGTAATAGAATTAATATACCTTTATCTCTATGGAAATAATTACACTAGAGTTGCAAAAGAATATTGAGATGGATAAAATAAGACCAGTTTCAATTAATGTTTTATTTAGAATAAAACTAAAAATGAAAGTGTATGGAAGAGTACCTGATCGAACAGTTTATTGAAATATGGTAGGAAGTTCGTTATATTTGATAGAAATAAGGCTGAACATAAATAAAACTACAAGATTAACTACTCAATTACCAAGATGTTTAAAGGATGTAAAATAACCTACTAGGAACTAAATTATATGGTATGACATAAGTACTATAAATTATGGTTTAGTGTTGGGTAATAGGAAAGATATTAATTTATTTCATATAAGAATTGGATTTGTGTTAGAGTTTTTTTGGATAATAACATCATAAGTTCAATACTACTCACTATCAAGTTCATGAGTTTTTTCAGTTGAGAAATTAGTAAGTGATCAGATCTTAGTTTTACTATAGTGTAGTATATTTAATCTATGAAGGAATATAGTCAAATACTATAGATGATGGCATCAAATGATGGATATTGGTGTACATGTGATTGTTATTATGATGATTCATTGTGGAAAAAAGTGTGTAATTGAATTGAAAAATAATTATGTATACCATTATTGTAAAAAAGAAAATTAAGATCATGTGCTATTTTATTAAATTGAAGTTACATTAAAGAGTTATAATGATGAAATATATTAGATAAATCAAAACTTGGTGGAAATTTTCACAAAAAAATTAGATACATCAACATTAGAAAATAATTAATTGATCATTTTGATTCATCCACTATGCTAATCTTGATTAGTTTTGGGAATCCTCTATTTTTATATGATAATAAAGAAAAATTTCATTTCTTCTATTTAATAAAATATTTACCTTTCATTTTATTATAAAGGGGGGAGAAATAATGAATGATGGATAAATGTAGAGACATGAAAAGTGGAAAGAATTGGATAAATTGACCCATCATGGGTAGATACAATTTTGGGGGAGATATAATCCATATGGTTTATTTTTATAAAATTTTATATAGAAATGGAAATTGGGAGTTTGATGAAGTTTTTATAGTTTTACAATAATTATTTTAGTATAGATGTGGGATATGCATTGAGCAGTTAATTCTCTCATAAAATCTTACATTCTACAATGATAATTGTTCATGTAGACATATAATGATGGATGAGCTACTCTATCACCATTTTGGTTTCTTCCTGAAGATGAATTTCAATGGAGTATAATTGATTTTCCATAAATAAAATGGGAAATATTTTGGTACTAAGATTATTGGTAACAAGGACTTAAGGAATATTATGGGTATGTTTGAAATGTAGTGTTTTTTGTAGGACCCCGGGACACCCTGAGAGGGGAGGGGTGAATCAGGGTGTCAACTTTTTCTTTTAAAGTTATGGATCTTGTTCCCACGTTGGTAGAAACTTGTTAAACCTATATGATGGATATGAACAGAAAGAAAGCATTCACATGCAGAGAGATGACACAACACTTTTTACTTGGTTCACCACTAAGTGCTACGTCCAAGGAGAATACGCCGACAAGTTGTCGGTCGTACCAAATTCCACTAAACTTCACTAGATGTGGATTACAAAGGTTCAGGCACAGTCACTCTGTCCAAGGCTCACGGCCTTTACAAAAGATTTAGGGAAAGCTCACAACGTCCCTCGGGTTACCCCCGTTGACTCCCCCTGGCTCACTGATCTTGGTGAATTCACACACAATTTATAGACGTGAAGGTCTCTTCAATAGATTTGCATTGAAGTATTTATCTCTACTTAGCACGAGACTCTGCTTGCATCAAAGTCCAAAATTGATGCACTAGAACGTAAAAAATCACTGAACTAGATAACCAAAACATGTAGACAAGCTTCACTGACAATTGCGCGCAACAACAAGCCTTTGCGCGCAAAACCTTCCTATTGCACGCAAATTTTTCTTTTCGCGCGTAAAAATATTTCACGCAATCACACCCGTTTTCACATAGCTAAATCTTTTACGTGCAACCCCAATTTTTACGCGCAACCTATCCTTTTCCGCGCATCCTGGAATTTTTTGGGAAATCCATAATATTTCGCGCAAGGCCTTTTCGTGATCATTTTTCGCACATCAGACCTCAGAACTTTTCTAAGTCTTTAACCGTTCGAAAAGAGGGGGTTCACCTCTTTTTTATATGCGTCTGAGACCCCCGTGCGCAAAATCTCCTTTCGCGTGAAAACCTCGCATCTGGCGCATAATTTTTCACGCAGGTATCATTTTACGCGTACCTATCCATATATTTCGCGCAGCCCATGCCTTTTCCATTTTTTGACATTTTGATTCCAAAACACTATTTGCGCGAAAAAAATCGCTCCACTTTTTCGCGCACCACAATGTTTTTCACGCCCAGCTCAAGTATTTCGCGCACAACCCTTATTTTCCGCGCACCACTTACTCTTTGTGAGCACCCCTTTTTAAGACAATCTGTAAGAACCCGGTTTTTGCTGTGAAAGACTTTGGAATATTCTTGATGATATTCCAGAGCAGCTCCTTCAGAAGGCGTGCGATTCTGAGCCCCGGAGTGGCCGAAATTAAATTTTCAGTGCGTTCACACTAGAAATGCAAAATAAATGTGATAAATCCTAAATGGTGATTCGGATCAGGGATCCGAGTGTACGGATGGGTCCGTAATGGGGTTTTTACCCTAGGAACGACATAAAACTTGTCGGCGCGGGATGTTTGGACCCCTCGCCCGCTCCCGGAACATTAAACGGATAAATAAATTAAATTAATTCGTTTAATGTTGAAACGTAGGTATCTCTTAAACGGTGCCTCGGATTGGGAAACCAAGGGCACCGTTGTGTTCGGAATGTGCCGTTTACCCTAAGAGGGGTATAAGTTTCACGGGCGCGGGCCGTTTGTGAAAAATGGCCCCAGGAGCGTTTCCGTAATTTAGCGGCTTTGGACGTTAAATTTTATAACTTTTGAATGGGATCTCGGATTAAAATTATGAGACCGCCGTTGTACTCGGGAGGTGGTTTTTACCCTAGGGGAGGCTTAACCTCGACCCTGCTGAGAGTTCGGGTCCGGGCCGACGGGCGGGTGGTTAAGCGTTTTCTATTTAAACGCTTAACACACCCTCCTCCCTCCTCTCCTTCCCCTTTCCCCTGGCAGACCCTCTTCTCCCTCCTCCTCCTCCATCTCCGGCGAGACTCCGGTGAGACTCCGACGAGACAGCTCTGGTGAGGCGTGGTGGCCGGCGGATCGTCGCGAAGCTTCGGGCGAAACCCCGCGAGGTAGGATTTGTCGTTTGAGTTTTCATTCACCGCACCTACTTCGAACTCGATTAATTTTATTGAACCTCTGTAGGATTTTAGAACGAAGCCCATGAACGCGTAGTATATAATTTTCTCTTTCCGACGCTTGTTTCAGATTTGGAATCGGAGATTGGAGGCATTCGCAATCGTCCGCCGAAGTTGGCAGGTTTTCGGTTTCCGGCGGGATCGTGCGGCGGCGCGGCGAGGGAGGACGGCGCGGCAAGGGTGTCCGCGGGTGTCCGGTGGAGGCGCTGGGCACTGCAGGGGTGTCTGGAGAGGTGTCCGGGGGAGGTGCTGGGCGCGGCAGCAGGGCGCTCGGACATCTGGCGGGGGCGTCTTGCGGAGCTCCCGGCGAGACGGCGGTTGCCAGGGAGCGGCGACCGCGGGGTCGCGTCGCGCGACCCCTGTGCGGCGACAAAGACCCGCGCCGCGCGGGTCTTCATGCGGCGGCCGCGACAAGCCCTCTTGGCCTGTCTGTGCAGGGACGGCGTGTTCGCGGCCGGCCCGCGCGGCTAAGCCGCGGGCCGGCCCAGGCCGGGCGGACCGACCGATCCAGGCCGGTCCAGCCCCAGGGGTCTTGCCCCCTCGGTGTTCGGACACCCGTACTTTCCGCTACGGGTGTCCGTTTTGAGTGTCGTCTGCTGCGGTGGAACCGTATTGACGAGATAGTCTTTTTGAGATGGTTTCGAGAATTTTTAATTCCTGAAACGAGGGGTCGCGGAGGCGCGACGTGTCCTTAAGTGGGTGAGTGTAATCCCCGAGATTCTTGTTTTTGACGGCGCGGACGCGTTCGACGTCTGTTTTGAGCGCCGTCAGTGGCGTTGGGACCCTGGCATAGAGGCTGAGGTTTCCAGGGTGGTTTCAGGGGTTGAGGCCGAAGATGAGGCGCGGGCCCCGTGGCCCGTCTTTTGAGCTGCATGCAGCTAGTAGCGACTTTTTCCTCGGACGTCCGTTCGGGGCGTGCGAGCAGTTGATGTTGGGTGTTTTTTCTGAGGGAAACGCGTTGGCGCAGTCTGCCCGCTGTAATTACGCACGATGGTGTGGGGCCCGCGAGGGCCGTTTCGGGAGTTGACGGTGATTTCCATCTTTATCACCGGGCGACCTTTTTGGACAAGTGAATAGTCCATTTCATGTACTTTCTCGAGAGGATCGCAACGGTGTGATCCGTTCGTTGAGTTTCGGGACCGGGATGCGGGTCTCACGTGGCACCCCTCGTGTGCGGTGCGCCGGGATGCATCTTTTTCTCCGGATATCTATTGCACTCAAGTGAGTGGTGATTTTGACGTGTTTTCTCGAGGGGATCGCAATGGTGCGGTGCGCCCGACTGTTTTCGGGGCCGAGGCTCGGATCACGGGACGTTGTTCGGGCGTGAGGCGGAGTTGGTGACTTTTCCGTCGGATATCCGTTTCAGGCGAGTAAGTAGTCGATCTCGCGTGTTTTTCCGCGAGGATTACAACGGTGCGATCCGTTTGGTTGTGCGAAGCCTCTTGCACGATCTTATTAAATGTGAAAATGTGAAAGACGCCCATGATGATGGTTCTTCTCGCTGTGTTTGCAGAGAACCCTTGGCGTGTGATCGCGTGCACTCCCGTGTGAGTGAAGAGATGTGGTTGGTCGTGCCTGGGCCTTTGAGGTGGATTTGTTACGTCACGCCTTCGCGTTGACGCTGGGTGCCGTGTGCACGATAGCCTTTGGGCTGGAATGAGGTATACTCTGGGAGTATATGGGAGCGCGTTGAGGTACGTGTGGTTGTTTGTACCTGAGGATGTTTGTGCGCTCAGTTGGGGTTGACTTGGGGCCACATGTTGTGTGGGACCCATGTGCGTGCCGTGATCTGCTTTGCGTACTTGACCTCTCGCGACGTAGAGGGTCCCTCTGCAATCGTTTGTTTGACCAGCAGGGTAGAGTTTTCCCTTGGATGTGTGCTTGTTTGTTTGGCCAGCAGGGAGGAGTTTTCCCCTGGCTCTGCGCTCGTTTGTTTGACCAGCAGGGTGGAGTTTTCCCTGGCCTAGTGCTCTTTTGTCTGACCAACAGGGTTGAGCGGTCTCCCCCTGGCCTTGTGCTCGATGGTTTGGCTGGCAGAGATGGTTTGGTTCCTCTACTTATTTGGCTGTGAGGGGTTTCAGTACTGTGCCCTTTCACCGGACTGTGACACCGTCTGCGACTACGGGTGTCCGTGCAGCGTGGGTGTTTCCCCCACTTTCTGGGATGAGATGTCTTGGTCTGCTTCGACAGTGACTCAGCGGTTTGGAGTGGGATCGCCTTGTGAGTCCTGGGGAGTTTCCCCCGTTTCTCCATGTTCCCTGGTAGAGCTTGTGGTTTTGGTGTGACCAACACTTTACGCGGGCACCGATCCTCTACCTAGGAGGTTGTTCCAGTAGGGCTGAGGTTGCTCCAGCAGGGCTGAGGTTGTTTCCAGCAGGGATGAGGTTGTTCCAGCAGGGCTGAGGTTGTTCCAGCAGGGCTGAGGTTGTTTCCATGAGGGCTGAGGTTGCTCCAGCAGGGCTGAGGTTGTTTCCAGCAGGGCTGAGGTTGTTCCAGCAGAGCTGAGGTTGTTTCGAGCGGGGCTCGCCAGTGGGTTACCATCCAGCAGGGATGGCCAGTATAGTGGTGTTTACCGAGCAGTACCATCCAGCAGGGATGGCCAGAGCAGTTCCGGGCTTACCTCTAGCGGGGCTGGGCAGTGGTCCCCGATGTCGGGCTTACATTCAGCTGGGCTGGGTAGTGGTCCCCGATGCCGGGCTTACCTCCAGCTGGGTTGGGCAGTGGTCCCCGATGTCGGGCTTACCTCCAGCTGGTCTGGGTAGTGGTCCCCGATGCCGGGTTACCTCCAGCTGGGCTGGGCAGTGGTCCCGTCGCCGACTTTAGCCGGGTCTCCCTCTAGTGGATTACCCTGTTACGGGACTGGGCAGTGAGGCACCCGTCAACTTTCTGGGTCTCCCTGTAGTGGGAACCCTTTGACTTCCATGGATCCTCCAGCGGGTCTGGGCAGGGGGTCGCCTGTCGACTTTGAGCAGATCTCTCGACTGCGGGTCAGTGAAGAGTTGTGGTTGATGTTCCCCTAGAACCCTCAAGTACAGGGAGCACTTTCCCCCACCGAGACGCGTCCTTGTGACGCGACCTAAAACTGTGTGGGTGAGTCAGTGCCGCCCAAAAGCGGATAGTGTCGAGGTGTGCTGATTGAGCCCCTTGGCTTGCGGTTCGGGGCAGACGTGCGGGATTCTGGGCATCGATGGTGTTACCTCTGGGACTGTTGGCTACTCTTTCTTGGGCTGAGCTATGGGACAGAGATCCCCTTATGAGTTTTTTCGGGCTTCTTGATAGAGCATACATATGTATATACCTTGTTTCTGGAACCCACTTCTGAGGTTTGGCTACTCTACTTCCAGGAGAGGCGAAGACGCACGGGGTATGCCACTTTCTTTCCGTGTCTAGCTTCTCATGGTTGGACGAGTCTACTCTCCTACTATAGGTAGCGAAGAATCGACGAGAAGTTCATCTTCTCACTGTTTCTAGATCCTTGTGTCTGGATGAGTCTACCTTCTTTCCTCTTGTTGGGTTGAGCTGGAATCTTTACTGCACTCCTTGTTGTACTCCTTTACTTTTCTGTTCTCTCTACTGCTCACCCTTCGGTACCTCCTTTTGTTGCTCCCTCGAGCCTTCGGGGTATCCTACTGAGTATTTTTATACTCACTCCTGCTTGGGCTTTGCCCACACTTGGTGTACCCTTGCAGACGACGGATGGGTGGAGCGTGACTTCAGTGGAGCGTAGTAGCTTGGGAGCTTGGACCGCGTGTGGTGGTCGTGGCTAGGTTCCAGGTGGGAGACCCGTCAGCAGTTTCTTTTGTTTACCTATTGCCGGGTTGTGGCACTTTTTGGTTGGGCGCGTGTTTTGCCCCTTTTCTTTTCAGCTTGTACTTTGTACTGTTTAGAGGTCGATGCACATCTGTGGTTTATTTATATAGAAGTTGTTCTTTTTTACTCTGCATGTTCTTTCTTTACTATGCACTTTTGCATTGAGTTTGTTGCGTGTGTGTGTACAAGTGATTAGGCAAAGGCCTCCCTGAGTTATTGTGCCTTCGGCGCTGGTCGCCAGCCCCTGACCTATGGAGGCGGGCCTGGGGTAGTTGCGGCTCGAGCCCGGGTAGGGTCGGGTCGTGAAAAAGTGGTATCAGAGGTGGTTCGTTCCTTGGGGCGTTGTGCGGACGTCCCTAAAAGAGGAATTGGTTGGGATATAGGGGAACAGTATTAACGTGTCTCAAGAGCGGCTCTCAGGCCAGGGAGTCCAGTGATGGTGCGGCGGCCGACGTATCCATTCACCAGGACCTTGATAACCTGCGTGTCGACTCGGCATGCTGAGACACTTGTTTCAGGGAAAATTTGTTTGTGCATCACATAGGACTGAGTCTTGACTGTCCTTCTTGAGTCATCTCCCCATCGTTGTTGTTTTTGGTATATACATATATGCTCATCTGACCGCGACACTCCTTGATAATTTTCAGGATGTCTCCGCGAGGACAGCCAGCCAGGATACCAGCTTTGGTTCGTGACGACGACCCTGTGAGCTACGAGGCCATAGTCCAGGACCCATCATGCGAGCCCCTTTCTCCAGGTGGGCCAGTAGCAGCACCCCCACCTGTTGAGCAGCAGGCAGTTTCAGCAGAGCAGGCTGAGCTGGAGCGCAGGTTGAGCGCGCTCCGTGAGTTCCAGCGGAAGAGACCGCTGAGGTTCAGTGGTGAGCCAGACCCTCAGGCAGCAGAGGTTTGGCTCGAGGCAGTGGTTCACCTTTTCAGGCTTGTGCAGACACCGGCAGATTAGAGAGTGGATTTGGTAGCCACCCTTTTTTGTGGATCTGCTTGGCGTTGGTGGAGTCTGGTGACTCGGTTTCTTGATGAGTCGTCGCTTTCGTGGGGCGACTTTCGGTTGTTGTTTCGTGAGGAGTTTTCCCCTCCTGCTTGCGCTCCGTTCGGATTCAGGAGCTCCTGCAGTTTCAGCAGGGAGGGATGACGGTGGCCGAGTACGCGGCTAGTTTTGCAGACCGTGCACGCTTTTATCCAAACATGGTCCATGACGACAACCTCCAAGCGCGGAAGTTTGAGCAGGGTCTCCACCGAGAGATTCGTACTGTCATAGCACCCTTGGGAATTTCCACATGTGTCGGGGTGCTAGAGCAGACGTTGGTGACAGAGAGCTTCCTGTCACATTCTAGAGTTGGTGGTGGAAGTGGGCATGTTGTAGCCGAGACGTCTGCCGCAGCTCGCGGGCATCGGCAAGCAAGACCTCGACGCAGGTGGATTTCTGACAACCGGACTCAGGGGCATGGTCATACACCACAGTGGCGCCGGAGGGCACCAGTGCATCCCAGAGAGAGTCGGTGCTATTCTTGTGACGGGCGAGGTCACTTGGCATGAGACTGCCCGACCCGAGTTGCTGGGAGCTTCAGGCAGGCAGCAGGTGCACCACCATGGCAGAGGCACCACCGTGATCGGAGTGGTACCCAGAGAGGTGGTGCTTGCAGAGGAGCAGGAGGAGCTGGTAGTGGGGGACGATGTTACGAGATCTCCCCATCACCACTAGGCGGTCCACGTCAGGCTCAGGGAGCTAACGTTTGGGACCGCGGGTAGCCGCGAGCTTTGGATGTCTACGATCCTGCAGAGCACGGGATGGTGAGAGGTACCCCTTGCGACTCTTCTACTTCTTGCAGTAGAATTGTTAGGCTCTGCATGTGAAAGGCTTTTCTCCCTGCTCCTTGTTTGAGGTGTTACCAGGATGACGTAGGGCGTCGGGTGCAACCCTGTGTTGGTGAGGAAAAAGGCGTGAGACCTTTTCCTTTAAGTTGATGGTGTTGACTCCTTCAATTTTTTAGCGTGAAAGAGAGCATCGACTGTGGAACCTTGCATGACCAGATATCCTTGGGTGTTTCACCATATGGATATTCTGAAGGAGGAAATCACCGGGCCTTGTTTCAGGTGCGGGCGGTGATTCCAGTCGCGACGTGCGACGTAGAGGTTCGTTCGGGGAGGTGAGCTACCCCCGAGGGCCTTCGGGCCGTTTGAGACCGTGCAAAGGGATGGCGATGTACCCTACTGCCTTGCCCTAACCCCAAAGTCTGGAGTGGGTGAACAACATCATCAAGGTCCGACCTCACGTGAATGGATCAATCCTTTGGTCTGTGTGCGGTGATGCAGAGCTGTGCGTGGGTTCTTCTGGGTATGGGAAAGCCAGGTGTGGGCTTAGTACCCTGTGTGGCTCCCTCGTTTTGATTTTCGGGGACGAAAAGATTGAAGGAGGGAATGATGTAAGAACCCAGTTTTTGTTGTGAAAGACTTTAGAATATTTTTGATGATATTCCAGAGCAGCGCCTTCAGACGGCGTGTGATTCCGAGCCCCGGAGTGGCCAGAATTAAATTTTCAGTGCGTTCACACTGGAAACGCCAAATAAATGCAATAACTCCTAAACGGTGATCCAGATCAGGGATCCGAGTGTATGGATGGGTACGTAATGGGGTTTTTACCCTAGGAACGACATAAAACTTGTCGGCGCGGGATGTTTGGACCCCTCGCCCGCTCCTGGAACATTAAACGGATAAATAAATTAAATTAATTTGTTTAATGTTGAAACGCAGGTATCTCTTAAAAGGTGGCTCAGATTGGGAAACCGAGGGCACCGTTGTGTTTGGAATGTGCCGTTTACCCTAGGAGGGGTATAAGTTTCGAGGGCACGGGCCGTTTGTGAAAAATGGCCCCAGGGGCGTTTCTATAATTTAGCGGCTTCAGACGTTAAATTTTATAACTTTTGAACAGGATCTCGGATTAAAATTCCAAGACCTCTGTTGTGCTCGGGAGGTGGTTTTTACCCTAGGGGAGGCTTAACCTCGACCCTGCTGAGAGTTCGGGTCCGAGCCGACGGGCGGGTGGTTAAGCGTTTTCTATTTAAACGCTTAACACACCCTCCTCCTTCCTCTCCTTCCCCGTTCCCCTGGCAGCCCCTCTTCTCCCTCTTCCTCCTCCATCTCCGGAGAGACTCCGGCGAGACAGCTCCGGCGAGGCGTGGTGGCCGGCGGATCGTCGCGAAGCTTCGGGCGAAGCCCCGCGAGGTAGGATTTGTCGTTTGAGTTTTCATTCACCGCACCTACTTCGAACTCGATTAATTTTATTGAAACTCTGTCGGATTTTCGAACGAAGCCCATGAACGCGTAGTATACAATTTTCTCTTTCCGACGCTTGTTTCGAATTTAGAATCGGAGATCGGAGGCATTCGCAATCGTCTGCCGAAGTTGGCGGGTTTTCGGTTTCCGGCAGGATCGAGCGGCGGCGCGGCGAGGGCGGACGGCACGGCAGGGGTGTCTGCGGGTGTCCGGTGGAGGCGCTGGGCACTGCAGGGGTGTCTGGCGGGGTGTCCGCGGTGTCGGCGTGGGTGTCCGGGGGAGGCGCTAGGCGCGGCAGTAGGGCGCTCGAGCGTCTGGCAGGGGCGTCTGGCGGAGCTCCCGGCGAGACGGCGGTCGCCAGGGAGCGGCGAACGCGGGGTCGCGTCGCGCAACCCCTGTGTGGCGACAAAGACCTGCGCCGCGCGGGTCTTCACGCGGCGGCCGCGACAGGCCCTCGTGGCCTGTCTGCGCGGGGACGGCGTGTCCACGGCCGGCCCGCGCGGCTAAGCCGCGGGCCGGCCCAGGCCGGTCCAGCCCCAGGGGTCTTGCCCCCTCGGTGTTCGGACACCCGTACTTTCTGCTACGGGTGTCCGTTTTGAGTTCCGTCTACTGCAGTGGAACCGTATTGACGAGACGGTCTTTTTGAGATGGTTTCGGGAATTTTTAATTCCCGAAACGAGGGGTCGCGGAGGTGCGACATGTCCTTAAGTGGGTGATCGTAATCACTGAGATTCTTGTTTTGGACGGCGCAGACGCGTCCGACGTCCGTTTTGAGCACCGTCAGTGGAGTTGGGACCCTGGCATCGAGGAGGAGGTTTCCAGGGTGGTTTCAGGCGTTGAGGCCGAAGATGAGGTGCAGACCCCGCAGCCCGTCTTTTGAGCTGCGTGCAACTAGTAGCGAATTTTTCCTCGGACGCCCGTTCGGGGCGTGCGAGCAGTCGATGTGGGGTGTTTTTCTGAGGGCAATGCCTTGGCGCAGTCTGCCCGCTGTAATTCTGCACGATGGTGCAGGCCCCGTGAGGGCCGTTTCGGGAGTTGACGGTGATTTCCAGCTTTATCACCGGGCGACCGTTTTGGACAAGTGAATAGTCCATTTCATGTACTTCTCGAGAGGATCGCAATGGTGCGATCCGTTCGTTGAGTTTCGGGACCGGGATGTGGGTCCCACGTGGCACCGCTCATGTGCGGTGCGCCGGGATGCACCTTTTTTTCGGATATACGTTTCACTCTAGTGAGTAGTGCTTTTGACGTGTTTTCCGGAGGGGATCACAATGGTGCGGTGCGCCCGACTGTTTTCGGGGCCGAGGCTCAGATCACGGGACGCCGTTCGGGCGTGAGGCGGAGTTGGTGACTTTTCCATCGGATATCCGTTTCAGGCGAGTAAGTAGTCGATCTCGCGTGTTTTTTCGCGAGTATTACAACGGTGTGATCTGTTTGGTTGTGTGGAGCCTCTTGCACGATATTATTAAATGTGAAAATGTGAAAGACGCCCCTGATGATGGTTCTTCTCGCCGTGTTTGCAGAGAACCCTTGGCGTGTGATCGCGTGCACTCCCGTGTGAGTGAAGAGATGTGGTTGGCCGTGCCTGGGCCTTTGAGGTGGAGTTGTTACGTCACGCCTTCGTGTTGACGCTGGGTGCCGTGTGCACGATAGCCTTTGGGCTGGAATGAGGTATACTCCGGGAGTATACGAGAGCGCTTTGAGGTACGTGTGGTTGTTTGTACCTGAGGATGTTTGTGCGCTCAGTTGGGGTTGACTTGGGGCCACACGTCGTGTGGGACCCATGTGCGTGTCGTGATCTACTTTGCATACTTGACCTCTCGCGACGTAGAGGGTCCCTCTACGCTCGTTTGTTTGACCAGTAGGGTGGAGTTTTCCCCTGGCTTTGTGCTCGTTTGTTTGTCCAGTAGGGAGGAGTTTTCCCCTGGCTTTGCGCTCGTTTGTTTGAATAGCAGGGTGGAGTTTCCCCTAGCCTGGTGCTCTTTTGTCTGACCAGCAGGGTTGATCAGTCTCTCCCTGGTCTTGTGCTCGATGGTTTGGCCGGCAGAGATGGTTTGGTTCCTCTGCTTCTTTGGCTGTGAGGGGTTTCAGTACTGTTCCCTTTCACCGGACTGTGACACCGTCTGCGACTACGGGTGTCTGTGCAGTGTGGGTGTTTTCCCCACTTTCTGAGATGAGAAGTCTTGGTCCGCTTCGACAGTGACTCAGCGGTTTGGAGTGGGATCGCCTTGTGAGGCCTGGGGAGTTTCCCCCGTTGCTCCGTGTTCCCTGGTAGAGCTTGTGGTTTTGGTGTGACCAACACTTTACGCGGGCACCGATCCTCTACCCAGGAGGTTGTTCCAGCAGGGTTGAGGTTGTTTCCAGCAGGGCTGAGGTTGTTCCAGCAGGGCTGAGGTTGTTCCAGTAGGGCTGAGGTTGTTTCCAGCAGGGCTGAGGTTGCTCCAGCAGGGCTGAGGTTATTTCCAGTAGGGCTGAGGTTGTTCCAGCAGAGCAGAGGTTGTTTCGAGCGGGGCTCGCCAGTGGGTTGCCATCCAGCAGGGATGGCCAGTACAGTGGTGTTTACCGAGTAGTACCATCCAGCAGGGATGGCCAGAGCAGTTCCGGGCTTACCTTCAGCGGGGCTGGGCAGTGGTCCTCGATTCCGGGCTTACCTCCAGCTGGGCTGGGTAGTGGTCCCTGATGCCGGGCTTACCTCCAGCTGGGCTGGGCAGTGGTCCCCGATGACGGGCTTACCTCCAGCTGGGCTGGGAAGTGGTCCCCAATGTCGGGTTACCTCCAACTGGGCTGGGCAGTGGTCCCATCGCCGACTTTAGCCGGGTCTCCCTCCAGTGGATTACCTTGTTACGGGACTGGCCAGTGAGGCACCTGTCGACTTTCCGGGTCTCCCTGTAGTGGGAACCCGTTGACTTTGAGGGATCCTCCAGCGGGGCTGGGCAGGGGGTCGCCTGTCGACTTTGAGCAGATCTCTCGACTGCGGGGTAGTGACGAGTTGTGTTTAACGTTCCCCCAGAACCCTCAAGTACGGGGAGCACTTTCCCCCACTGAGATGCGTCCTTGTGACGCGACCTAAAACCGTGCGGGCGAGTCAGTGCCGCCCAAAGCGGATAGTGTCGAGGTGTGGTGATTGAGCCCCTTGGATTGCGGTTCGGGGTAGACGTGTGGGATGCTGGGCATCGATGGTGTTACCTTTGGGACTGTTGGCTACTCTTTCTTGGGCTGAGCTATGGGACGGAGATCCCCTAACGAGTTTGTTAGGGCTTCTTGACAGAGCATACATATGTATATACCATGTTTCCGGCACCCACTTCTTGGGTTTGGCTACTCTCCTTCCAGGAGAGGCGAAGACGCGCGGGGTATGCCACATGCTTTCCGTGTCTAGCTTCTCATGGTTGGACGAGTCTACTCTCCTACTATAGGTAGCGAAGAATCGACGAGAAGTTCATATTCTCACTGTTTCCAGCTCCTTGTGTCTGGATGAGTCTACCTTCTTTCCTCTTGTTGGGTTGAGCTGGACTCTTTACTGCACTCCTTGTTGTACTCCTTTACTTTTCTGTTCTCTCTATTGCTCACCTTTCGATACCTCCTTTTGTTGCTCCCTCGAGCCTTTGGGGTATCCTATTGAGTATTTTTATACTCACCCCTGCTTGGGCTTTGCCCGCACTTGGTGTGCCCTTGCAGACGACGGACAGGTGGAGTGTGCCTTCAGTGGAGCGTAGGAGCTTGGGAACTTGGACCGCGTGCGGTGGTCATGGCCGGGTTCCAGGTGGGAGACCCGTCAGCAGTTTATTTTGTTTACCTGTTGCTGGGTTGTGGCACTTTTTGGTTGGGTGTGTGTTTTTCCCCTTTTCTTTTCAGCTTTTACTTTGTACTGTTTAGAGGTCGATGCACATCTGTGGTTTATTTATATAGCAGTTGTTCTTTTTTACTCTGCTTGTTCTTTCTTTACTCTGCACTTTTGCATTGAGTTTGCTGTGTGGTGTGTGTACATGTTCTTAGGCAAAGTCCTCCCCGAGTTATTGTGCCTTTGGCGCTGGTCGCCAGCCCCTGGACTATGGAGGTGGGCCTGGGGTAGTTGCGGCTCGAGCCCGGGTAGGGTCGGGTCATGACACAATCCATGTCTTGATTTTCCAATTTTGAGGCCCAAAAAAATTGGCAAACACTGGGAAACAAAACCACCTTCAATACTGTTGTCTTCTTGAACTGTATGAACACTTTTCTGGCACACATTCTGAACTTCCACTGAGGATTGACAACAAACACAAACCAAAATCCAATTCCTACATAGAATATCCATGGTTCCAACAATATCCCCCTTTGGGTTTTTTGGCAATCACCAAATAAATTCAAAAGATCACCATCCCCATGCAATCCAAAAATGCAAGGATCAACTCAGCCAACACTCTAAGTCTACGTGAGGAATGCTCGGTGTAGAAAACAAGAGAGGAAGCTTGAATTGGATTCCCTTGTTTTGGAATTCTCAATGACGCCCAAGAAATTTTATTATAGTGTCACAAAAGCATTACATGTCCAGTTAATTCCTTCTCATCCTATCACCGACATAGAATTTTCATCGTGTTACGTGTTACAGAAGAATTACACGTCCACTGACAATCCTGAATTTATTCCTTTCTCCCCCATTGTCAATAACCCCAAAAACAGGTAAATTGTTCATTGTTCAGCTCAACCCATACTCCCCCTGGATAGTATCTCCCCCACAAACCTGCATCACATCCATAAATAGATAAAAAAAAGTTATAATAATCGGAGAGAGGGGAAATTCGTATCCTTCTTATGAACTTGGAGGTGGATGAACACCGAGGTTCAACCGATGCTTCTCAAACACAGCCGCGGAAAATGGCTTGGTCAGGATATCAGCTACTTGCTCATCAGTTCCCACATGATCCATTCTAATGACACCTTGCTCAACTTTTTCTTTGATAAAGTGATACCATATTTCAATATGTTTTGTACGAGAATGATGAACATGATTCTTCGTAAGATCAATTGCACTCTTGTTATCATAGTAAATCACCATTGGTTCTTTTATCTCATCACCAATATCTATCAATTTTTACTTCATCCATAACAGTTGAGTGCATGCCTTTGTAGCGGATATATACTCAGCTTCAGCAGTACTAAGAGAAGTAATTTCTTGTTTCTTTCTCAACCAGCCAACACATTTATTTCCAATATAGAATGCTCCACCACTAGTGGACTTTCTGTCAACTATATCTCCAGCCCAGTCAGCATCAGAAAAATATGATAATTCACTGTCCCTACCTGTAGAAGAGTATAACCCAAAGTTATGAGTACCTTGAATGTACCTCATGATTATTTTCCCTGCCGCCATATGTTCCTCCTTTGGATTACTCTGAAATCGGGCTGCAAGACATGTGTCAAAGACAATATCTGGCCATGTTGCTGTCAGGTATAATAAGCTTCCAATGATCCTTCTGTACATGGTGGGATCTACAGAAGTACCATCCTCATGCTTTCCAAGTTTAGTTCCAACTACAATTGTAGTTGACATTGGTTTGGAGTCTTGCATATTAAACTTCTTCAATAGCTCTCTTGCATACTTTTCCTGAGAAATGAAAGTGTAATCCTTCTATTGAATCACATGCAACCCCAAGAAATATGTGAGCTCCCCAATCATAGACATTTCAAATTCTAATTTCAAATGATTGGCAAATTCGTCCAATGATTTCTTCATGCTGCCACCAAATATGATATCATCAACGTAGACACGAACCATGAATTGATATTTTGTAGAATTCTTCACATATAGATTGTGATCTACTCCTCCTCTTTTGAATTCCAGCTTCTTGAGATAAGAATCCAGCCAAGAGTACCACGACTGTGGTGCCTACTTCAAACCATATAGATCTTTCTTCAGTTTACATACCTTTGTTTCATTAGTACCAAGAACAAAACCCACTGGTTGTTCAATGTACACTTCTTCTTCAAGTACACCATTTAGGAATGCTGTCTTGAAATCCATTTGATATACTTTATATCCTCTTTGGAGTGCCATGGAAAGGAACAACCTGATTGACTCTATTCTAGCCACTGGAGCAAAGGTTTCTTCAACATCAACACCTTCAATCTGGGAAAATATCCCTTACAAACTAGTCGTGCCTTGTTTCTGATAAAACTTCCTTGCTCATCAAACTTTTTATTGAAGATCCATTTTGTACCAATCACATTGTGACCTTCGGGTCTCTGGACAAGATCCCATGTCTAGTTTTTTTCAATCTGATCTAACTCTTCATTCATGTCTTTCACCCATGATTCATCCTTTGCAGCTTCTTCAAATGAAGATGGCTCCACAACTGACAGAAATGCATATTGCGTGTTATTCTTCATCCTCCTTGTTTGTGTGGGTGCACTCATATCCCCAATTATGTTAGATGGATCAATCTAAGCTCTATGATTTCTCCTCTGTGGCTCAGTTTCATTCTCTCCATCCCCAGTTTCTTCTTTAGATTCTTCTTCTAAGTCAACATCATGATGTGACTGCAGAGTGTTTTTTACAGCTTCCTCTATTTCTGTATTTGTATTTTCTATACGTTCACTTTCTTCCTCACTCTCTATCACATCAGCATATGACGTCCCTGAAGCACCTATGGTTTTCTCTTCAATTATCGTAACATCACTGCTTACAACAATCCTTCCTAATCACTAGTTGAAACACTTGTAGGCTTTGATGTTCATTGGATACCCAAGAAAATTTCCTCCATCAGCATTGTCACCAAACTTCCCTTGATTTCATCCTTTATTCCGAATGAAACATTTACTTACGAACACACGAAAGTATTTCAATGAAGGCTTCCTTCCATGCCACAATTCATATGGTGTCTTTGTTTCTACCATATAAAGCCCTGTTCGATTCTAAATGTGAACTATAGCTTTAACTGCTTCCTTCCAGTAATGGAGAGAGATACTACTCTCGATCAGCATAGTCATGGCCATATTGCTGACCTACCGATTCTGATGCTCAACAACTCTATTTTGTTGTGGAGTTCTCACAATAGCTACCTCATGTTGTATTCCATGTTTTTCTAGGTAATTTTCAAATTCAATGGACGTGTATTATCCTCCATTGTCAGATTGCATGACTTTTATTGTCTGCCCTGTATCATTCTCGACAATCCAGCGATAAGTTTTCTTGAAATCAAGAACTTTTTGCTTCCTATGAATCACCATTACACAAGCCATTCTACTATAATCAACAACGAAAAGGACAAAGTACCTTTCTCCATGGGTTCCAGCAACATTTATTGGGCCACATACGTCTGTAAAGATGAGATCAAGAAGATGCGATGCCCTTTTCTTATTTGGCCGATATGAACTACATACTGACTTCCCACGAATACAAGCATCACAAGACTTTTCCCGTTCATTCTTTAGAATGGGAATATCCATGACTATCTTCAGATTAGATATCTTTTCCATGTCTTGTTGGTTAATGTGCCCCAGCCTTCGATGCCACAAATTGTTTTCTTCTTCAACAGACAAATGGCAAGAGTTTACTTTGTTGTCAACCTTATATAAGTTCCCATCTGTTCTACAACCTTTCATAAGAGAATTCCTTATTTTTACCTTTATAGTGCAGCCTTTATGATTGAAGGTTACTATGAGCCCTGAGTCACAGAGTTGACTTACACTGAGGATATTGTGGCGTAGACCGTCCACATAAAGAACTTCAGTCTTCTTCAGCTCTCCGTTGGCGAGAGCAGTATTCCCACTGCCTTTAATCTTCAAAGCACCATCATTACCAAACCATACTGTTCCATCAACCTTCTTTTCAATGTTGTTCAAAAGATCATCATTTCCCGTCATATGGGAAGAGCATCCACTATCAAGGATCCAGGTGCTTCTTCTCTTTGTAGCTTTGAGGGATACTTCTGTAAGATTGGATTTATCGATCTTCTTCTTTTCTTTCCATGAGATATTGGTCTGAGTATAGGATACTGATGGTCTTTTAATACTTTCTTCCACATAATTTGATTCTTCATACCCATAATCTTCTTCAAGAGGGGAAAAACTTTTTGTGAGAACAACACCATCAGGAGGATGAAAACTGGCCCGTATTTGAGTGTTGTATGAATTTCTCCTGTCGTACCTCTACCTGCATTACATAGATTTTTTGCCAAAGTTAGAACAATTAAAACAGTAACCATAGAAGCTATTTATTCTACAAGATGGATGATATGAGATCAGTCTCCTTTGTTGACTTCCCAGATCTTCCCCATTCAAGTAGCTCCTTACCTCTTCGCAGTATGACATGGTATGGCCCAGATAACCACATAACTAACATTTCATGAGAGGAAATGTATTTTCACTTGAATTTCTCCTCACGATTTCTTCCTTGAGAGAATGGCTGCACTGCCTGTCATTTCTGAATGTTTGAGGATAATTTTCAGTTCTCCTTTTATTTTGGATTTGGGGTTCCTTTTTCAGAACATCAGGAAATGTTTCAACATTTCCAACTTTCATATTGTCTTTCTTTTGTCTCTCCTTACTTCCAGCAGTTGATGTCTCAGCTTCACAGCCAATTCCACTATTTCCCATGAAAGGGGGTCTTTGATCACTCAAGATTTTTCCAACCCCATCTGAACCACTCTTGGATCTTACAAGTAATTCTGCATCTGAGAATCTTCCAAACTGTATTTTCTTCCTTAGTTCTTTTGAAATTGATTCAGTCTCAAGTTTTCTTCTAAGAGTAACAAATTCTTCCTCAAGACCCTCAACGATCTTGGATTTTTCTTCTAGTCTGGAGGTGAGGTCATTGATGACCTTTTCCTTCTCTTCAATTCCCAACTTTATATCCACTACATCAACATTTCTCTCAAGAATTTTAGACTGAACTTCTACAAATTCTTCCATTCATTCAATCTCAGCTTCAATATTCAGTTGATTCTTCTACCATTGATTTCCACTTATTGCAACTCTTACATTTAATCTTAAGCTTGATAACAGTATCCTTAAGTTGCAACTCGAGATTTGCACTAGTTCTTAACTGATTTTCTCCACCAGTATCTTCTGAATTTTCAACATTGGCCATCATAGAATCATGTTTCCCAGTTTTTAATTCTAGTTCTTCTTCATCACAGAATTTATTATCATCTTCTTCCTCTTCACAGAAAAAACTCTTTTTCAGAACTTTCTTTCTAGATTTGAATTCTCCTTTCTTGAAAAACCTTTTTTGAGGCTTCTCAATGTTTTCAGCATCCCTATCATCATCATTGATATTTCTTAAGCACTGAGAAGCAATGTGCCCGACTTTGCCACAACGAAAGCAAGCTAGAGGTAACTTCCCTTTGAATTTCCCTTTTCCCTTCTTAAACTTCTTGGAAATGAGAGAATGAATTTATTTTTCCTCATCGTCTTCACCACTACTATATTTTGAGACATTCAGTTTCTCCATGGATTTGAACGCCATCTCCTTACTTACACATGTAGAAGCATCTTCTGGTTTGACTCTAATTTCATATTCCACCAAGCTGCTCAACAGATCATCCAAAGATAGTTTGGAAATATCTTTTTCCTCGAGGGCTGACACCTTTGCATTGTATAGGGGTGGTAGTCTTCTCAGTATTTTCTTCACAATGTCAATGTCTCTGATTTATTCTCCAAGGCCCCGAATTTCTCCAACCACTTCAGTAATTCGATTGAAGAAGGAGTCTGCATTCTCATCAGGATGCATCTTCAGATCATCAAATCTATTGTGTAGAACTTGTAGTTTTTCTTCATTCACTTTACTATCTCCTTCATAAATATTTTCATGTTTATACCACATGGACTTTGCTGAGTTGCAACTCATCACTTTTAGATAGATCTGATCAGAAAGTGCTGTAGTGAGAGCATTCTGTGCTTTATCATTTGCATCAAGAATTTTCCTATCTATATCAGTCATAGCCAGCCCTGTTGGATCAGAAACATTAATACCTTGCACAGTGGAAAACAGAACTTCCATTCCAAGGGATCTTATATGAGATCTCATTCTGTTCTTCCAGATCTGGAAATTAATTCCATCGAAGAGAGGACTCCCCTGACATTGACTGCATTCTCCATGACGACAAATGACAGATTCAACACCAGTAACCTCCCTCTGATACCACTTGTAGGACCCTGGGATACCCTGAGAGGGGAGGGGTGAATCAGGGTGTCAACTTTTTCTTTTAAAGTTATGGATCTTGTTCCCACATTGGTAGAAACTTGTCAAACCTATAT
The DNA here is from genome assembly GCA_963277665.1 of Viscum album. NCBI lineage: Eukaryota > Viridiplantae > Streptophyta > Magnoliopsida > Santalales > Viscaceae > Viscum > Viscum album. The sequence goes on from OY728129.1 coordinate 1,490,945,218, forward strand.
GATCGATATGAATATAGAAAGCAAGCATTCACATGCAGCGAGATGACACAACACTTTTTACCTGGTTCACCACTAAGGGCTATGTCCAAGGAGCATATGCCGACAAGTTGTCAGTTGTACCAAATTCCACTAAACTTCACTAGCTATGGATTACAAAGGTTCGGGCATAGTCACTCTTTTCCAGGCTCACTATATTTACAAAAGATTTAGGGAAAGCTCACAACGTCCCTCGGGTCACCCCCGTTGACTCCCCCTGGCTCACTGCTCTTGGTGAAGTCACACGCAGTTTATAGAGGTGAAGGTCTCTTCAATAGATTTGCATTGAAGTCTTTGTCTCTACTTAGTACGAGACTCTGCTTGCATCAAAGTCTAGAATTGATGCACTAGAACGTACAGAATCACTGAATCAGATAACCAGAACGTGCAGACAAGCTTCACTGACAATTGTGTGCAACACCAACCCTTTGCGCGCAAAACATTCCTATTACGCGCAAATTTTTATTTTCGCGCGTAAAAATATTTCGCGCAATCACACCCTTTTTCGCGCAGCTGAATCTTTTACGTGCAACCCCAATTTTTACGCGCAACTTATCCTTTTCCGTGCATCCTGGAATTTTCTGCACAATCCAGAATATTTTGTGCAAGCCCTTTTCGCGATCCTTTTTCACACATCAGACCTCGGATCTTCTCTAAGTCTTAAACCGTTCGAAATGAGAGGGGTCACCTCTTATTTATAGGCATCTGAGACCCCCGCGTGAAAATATTTTTTGGCGTGAAAACCTCTCATCTGGTGCGTAATGTTTCGCACAGGTATCGTTTTCCGCGCACCTCTCCAGATATTTCGTGCAACCCATGCCTTTTCCATTTTTCGACATTTTGATTCCGAAACACTATTTGCGTGAAAAACTTCGCTCCGCTATTTCGTGCACCACGCTATTTTTTTGCGGCCAGGTCAAGTATTTCGCACACAACCCTTATTTTCCTCGCACCACTTCCTCTTTGTATGCACCTCCTTTTGTAGACAATCCATGCCTTCATTTTCCAATTTTGAGGCTCAAAAAAATTGGCAAACACTGGGAGATAGTGCCACCTTCAATACTGTTGTCTACTTGAACTGTATGAACACTTTGCTGGTATACATTCTGAACTTCCACTGAGGATTGACAACAAACAAAAACCAAACTCCAATTCCTGCAAAAAATTGCCATGGTTCTAACAATCTACCCCTTTGGGTTTGTTGGAAATCACCAAATAAATTCAAAAGATCACCATCCCCATGCATCCAAAAATGCAAGGATCAACTCAGCCAACACTCTAAGTCTACATGAGCAATGCTCGGTGTAGAAAACAAGAGAGGAAGCTTGAATTGGATTCCCATGTTTTGGAATTCTCAATGACGCCCAAGAAATTTTCTTACAGTGTCACAGAAGCATTACATGTCCAATTAATTCTTTCTCATCCTATCACTGACACAAAATTTTCATCGTGTTACGTGTTACAGAAGCATTAAATTTCCACTGAGAATCCTGAATTTATTCCTTTCTCCCCCATTGTCAATAAACCCAAAAAGAGGTAAATTGTTCATTTTTCAGCTCAACCCATACTCCCCCTGGATAGTATCTCCCCCACAAACCTGCATCACATCCATAAATAGATAAAAAAAGTTATAATAATCGGGAAGAGGGGAAATTCATATCCTCCTTATGCACTTGGAGGTGGCTGAACACCAAGGTTCAACCGATGCTTCTCAAACACAGCCGCGGACAGTGGATTGGTCAGGATATCAGCTACTTGCTCATCAGTTCCCACATGATCCATTCTAATCACACCTTACTCAACTTTTTCTTTGATAAAGTGATACCATATTTCAATATGTTTTCTACGAGAATGCTGAACATGATTCTTCGTAATATCAATTGCACTCTTGTTATCACAGTAAATCACCATTGGTTGTTTTACCTCATCACCAATATCTATCAACTGTTACTTCATCCATAACAGTTTGGTGCATGCCTTTGTAGCGGATATATACTCAGCTTCAGCAGTACTAAGAGAAGTACTTTCTTGTTTCTTGCTCAACCAGCCAACACATTTATTTTCAATATAGAATGCTCCACCACTAGTGGACTTTCTGTCAACTATATCTCCAACCCAGTCAGCATCAGAAAACGCTGATAATTCACTGTCCGTACCTGCAGCAAAGTATAACTCAAAGTTATGAGTACCTTGAATGTACCTCATGATTCTTTTCACTGCCGCCATATGTTCCTCCTTTGGATTACTCTGAAATCGGGCTGCAAGACATGTGGCAAAGACAATATCTAGCCGTGTCGCTGTCATGTACAATAAGCTTCCAATGATCCTTCTGTACATGGTGGGATCTATAGAAGTACCATCCTCATGCTTTCCAATTTTAGTTCCAACTACAATCAGAGTTGACAGTGGTTTGGAGTATTGCATATTAAACTTCTTTAGCAGCTCTCTTGCATACTTTTCCTGAGAAATTAAAGTGTAATCCTTCTTTTGAATCACATACAGCCCCAAGAAATATGTGAGCTCCCCAATCATAGACATTTCAAATTCTAATTTCACATGATTGGAAAATTCATTCACTGATTTATGTCTTCTTCCACCAAATATGATATCATCAACGTAGACAAGAACCATGAATTTATCTTTTGGAGAATTATTCACCTATAGATTGTGATCTACTCCTCCTCTTTTTAATTCCAGCTTCTGGAGATAAGAATCCAGCCGAGAGTACCACGCCCGTGGTTCCTACTTCAAAACATATAGAGAATTCTTCAGTTTACATACCATTGTTTGATCAATACCAAGAACAAAACCCATTGGTTGTTCAATGTATGCTTCTTCTTCAAGTACACCATTTAGGAATGCTGTCTTGACATCCATTTGATATAATTTATATCCTCTTTGGAGTGCCATGGCAAGGAACAACCTGATTGACTCCAGTCTAGCCACTGGAGTAAAGGTTTCTTCAACATCAACATATTCAATCTGGGAATATCCCTTACAAACCAGTCGTTCCTTGTTTCTGATAACACTTCCATGCTCATCAAACTTGTTCTTGAAGATCCATACTGTACCAATCACATTGTGACCTTTGGGTCTCTGGACAAGATCCCATGTATGATTCTTGTCAATCTGATCTAACTCTTCATTCATGGCTTTTGCCCATGATTCATCCTTTGCAGCTTCTTCAAATGAAAATGGCACCACAACTGACATAAATGTAGATTGCGTGTTATTACTAATCCTCCTTGTTTGTGTGGGTTCACTCCTATCCCCAATTATGTTAGATGGATCAATATAAGCTCTATGATTTCTCCTCTGTGGTTCAGTTGCATTCTCTCCAGCCCCAGTTTCTTCTTCATATTCTTCTTCTGAGTCAACATCATGATGTGACTGTTGAGTGTTTTGTACAACTTCCTCTATTTCTGTATTTGTATTTTCTCTACGTTCACTTTCTTCCTCACTCTCTATCACATCAACATATGACGTCCCTGGAGAACTTGTGGTTTTCTCTTCAGTTATATTAACATCACTGCTTACAACAATCCTTCCTAATCTCTTGTTGAAACACTTGTAGGATTTTCTATTCATTGGATACCCAAGAAAAATTCCTTCATCAGCATTGTCACCAAACTTCCCTTGATTTCCTTCTTTATTCCGAATGAAACATTTACTTCCGAACACACAAAAGTATTTCAATGAAGGCTTCCTTCCATGCCGCAATTCAAATGGTGTCTTTTTTTCTCCCATATAAAGCTCTGTTTGATTCTGAATGTGCACTGCAACTTTAACTGCTTCCTTCCAGTAATGGCGAGAGATACCACTCTTGATCAGCATAGTCCTGGCCATATTGTTGACCTGCCGATTCCGACGTTCAACAACTCCATTTTGTTGTGGAGTTCTCACAGCAGCTACCTCATGTTGAATTCCATGTTTTTCTAGGTAATTTTAAAATTCAATGGATGTGTATTCTCCTCCATTGTCAGATCACAGGACTTTTGTTGTCCGTCCTGTATCATTCTCGACAATCCGGCGATAAGTTTTCATGCAATCAAGAACTTGTTTCTTCTTATGAATCTCCATTACACAAGCCATTCTACTATAATCATCAATGAAAAAGACAAAGTACCTTTCTCCATGGGTTCCAGAAACATTTATTAGGCCACATACGTATGTATGAATGAGATCAAGAAGATGCGATGCCCTTTTCTTCTTTGGCCGATATGAACTATAGACCATCTTCCCACGAATACAAGCATCACAAGACTTTTCCCATTCACGCTTTAGAATGGGAATATCCATGACTATCTTCAGATTAGATATCTTTGCCATGTCTTGTTGGTTAATGTGCCCTAGCCTTCGATGCCACAAATTGTTTTCTTCTTCAACAGACAAATAGCATGATTTTACTTTGCTGTCAACCTGAAATAAGTTCCCATATATTCTACAACCTTTCATAATAGAATTACCTATTTTTCCCTTTATAGTGCAGCCTTTATGATTGAAGGTTACATTGAGCCCTGAGTCACAGAGTTGACTTACACTGAGGAGATTGTGGCATAGACCGTCCACATAAAGAACTTCAGTCTTCTTCAGCTCTCCGTTGGCGAGAGCAGTATTACCACTGCCTTTAATCTTCAAAGCACCATCATTACCAAACCGTACTGTTCCATCAAACTTCTTTTCAATGTTCTTCAAAATATTAGCATTTCCCGTCATATGGGAAGAGCATCCACTATCAAGGATCCAGGTGCTGCTACTCTTTGTATCTTTGAGGGCTACTTCTACAAGATTGGATTTCTCGATCTTCTTCTTTTCTTTCCATGAGATATTGGTTTGAGTATATGATACTGATGGTATTTTAATACTTTCTTCCACATAATATGATTCATCATAACCATAATCTTCTTTGAGAGGGGAAAAATTGTTTTTGAGAAAAACACCATCAGGAGGATGAAAAATGGCCCATCTTTGAGTGTTGTATGAATTTCTCCTGTCGTACCTCTGCCTGCAATACATAGCTTTATGTCCAAAGTTAGAACAATTAAAACAATAACCATAGAAGCTATTTCTTCTATAAGATGGAGGATATGAGATTGTTCTCCTTTATTGACTTCCCAGATCTTCCCCATTCAAGTATCTCCTTTCCTCTTCGCAGTATGACATGGTATGGCCCAGATAACCATAGAACTAACATTTCATGAGAGGAAATGTATTTTCATTTGAATTTATCCTCATGCTTTCTTCCTTGGGAGAATGGTTGCTCTGCCTGTCATTTCTGAATGTTTGAGGATAATTTTCAGTTCTCTTTTTATTTTGGATTTGGGGTTTCTTTTTCAGAACATCAGGAAATGTTTCAACATGTCCAACTTTCATATTGTCTTTCTTTTTTCTCTCCTTACTTCCAGTAGTTGATGTCTCAGATTCACAGCCAATTCCACTCTTTCCCATAAAAGCGGGTCTTTGATCACTAAATATTTTTTCAACCCCATCTGAACCACTCTTGGATCTTGCTAGTAATTATGTATTTGAGAATCTTCTAAACTGTATTTTCTTCCTTGGTTCTTTTAAAATTGATTCAGTCTCAAGTTTTCTCTTAAGAGTAACAACATCTTCCTCAAGACCCTCAATGATCTTGTATTTTTCTTCTATTCTGGAGGTGAGGTCATTGATGACCTTTTTTTGCTCTTCAATTTTCAACTTCATATCCACTACATCAACATTTCTCTCAAGAATTTTAGACTGAAATTCTACAAATTCCTCCAGTCGTTCAATCTCAGCTTCAATATTCAGTTGATTCTTCTACCATTGATTTCCACTTATTACAACTCTTACATTTAATCTTAATCTTGATAACAGTATCCTTAAGTTGCAACTCGAGATCTGCACTAATTCTTAACTGATTTTATCCACCAGTATCTTCTGAATTTTCAACAGTGGACATCATGGAAGCATGTTTCCCAGTTTTAAATTCTAGTTCTTCTTCATCACATAATTTATTATCATCTTCTTCCTCTTCACAGACAAAACTCTTCTTCAAAACTTTCTTTCTAGATTTGAAGTCTCCTTTCTTGAAAAACCTTTTCTGAGGCTTCTCAATGTTTTCAGCATCGCTATCATCATCATCGATATTTCTTAAGCACTGAGAAGCAATGTTCCCGACTTTTCCACAACGAAAGCAAGCTAGAGGTAATTCTGGTCATTGAAAATTTAGTATGGACCTAAATTTAAGATAAAATGTTGGATCACATGAAAATGAATTTGAAATTTCCATAGTTTGTATATAATATTTCCATATTTGGATGACTATGTCATGATTTTCATGGAGTTTTTAAAATGTATTTGATATGGGTATTATTGGTTTGTAATTATCATGTAATCATATAACTATTAATCATTCCACATAATAATTTTTGTGAAGTGGAACGTGATTAGATGTAAATCATTGGAAATATTCCATGATGTGATGGTTTCCAAACTTTTTAAAAAATTCAAACACAATCAGAATTGCGTGGAATTTTATTTTATTTATATTAGTTCTATTTCACCTATTATGAATAGTTTTGGTGGTTAGTGATTTAATGAAAATTCATAAATTTAATGAAATAAATTAGAAGATAATATTGATGATGTTAGGTAATTATAGAAAAAGGAGGTTTAATGTGATATTTGAAGATAAAATTAATATTTATAAGGATAATGAAATAATTATGTGAGGAAAAAAATTTAAGGATCTTGATTTGATGAAGGAAATTTGAGTTCAACAAGAATCCCATTACTACTATCTGTTAATCACATAAATGATTGTATAATAGAGAAACTAATGTGTTGTATATTCTTATGGAATAAATTCTATAAACTAGTATTAAAATAGAGAGAAATAAAGAGTGACCCTTAGATCAACTGTGATCTTTTCTATAACATTCAAATCACCAACAACATATAGTGATATCCCCTAACACATTGACTCAACATTTGTGTATTCAATTTATAGTATGCCTTGTTATTGAAAAATATAGAATCATTTTTACACTAATTTTTTTTCTTCATAATTGTATATGTATAAATACTAGTTGATTTTAATATGATGATATCGTTTTCTCTAATGAAAGAACAAGATCTTATTGAGGTGAAAATTATTTTGACACCATAATTCACCTTCTATTATGGTGTATTGAGGTTCTATGGTTTTCAATTTCATTGGGGAAAATAAATTCTTAAGACGTGTTCATGTACCCTACCATACATTAGAGAATTATCCTGATAGTATTATATGATATAAGATAGTCATGGAAAATAATTTTTATAAATCATTAAGGAGATCAAAATTAAAAATGAGTAAAATTAATGGGGAAATTTGAATTATAGTGAATCACTTCTTAGAAGGGAAAAAATCTAAATAGGAGGAAATGAACCTAAAATGAATATACTTAAACATGATTATAGAAATTCCATGGGGTCATTGGAATATATTAGGCTCATTATTATAGAGCATAAAATGTTTTTTCTAAAGTATTCCTATACCAGTGTTACCATCAAAATCATGTATAGAAAACAAATTTCTTGGGAAATATTTAATACCTTTAAAATTTTTGTCTCTATTTATGTATCCCTTAAATATTTTCTAAGCCTTATAATATCCATCTTATCATATGGATACATGAAATTTAGTAATGTCTCCAAATATGGGTATTCAACATAAAAAGTTAGGTGTCGATTATTTGATATTCAATGGTCTTAAACATTGTAGAAATGATGCATTTTATATAGGTACGTGAATCTTGAATCAAAAGATGATGTTTATGGTGTAAGGCTATATATAATTGAAAACAATTTGTTGTTTGATGTTTTTATCACACAATTTAAACTTTAAAGTTGTAACTAAATTTATTATCTTTTATCTTGACTCGAAATTTTGACTCTTAGTTTAATGTAATAGTCCCTAGAACAAAAAATAATAGGATTTAAGCTCATATAATGTGGATAATTCTTGTAAAGGGTTCACTCATCCAAAATAGATTAAATTGAATCAACAAGATATACAAACCAATCATAGGGTGAACTACCAATGTGTAAAATATCCAAACAAGTATCTCTATATCATTTACATTTATTTATAAATCTATTAATCATAGATTGTTCTTCCCTATGGCCAGATGTTGGTCCCAAAGGGCCTTTTATATTTTTCTTTTTACACATGACTTTTTTCTTAATATTGGAATACATTATCCATTGCTAGTGGGGACATATTTTTTTTATAGGACACCTTGTATGGGTCTTCATTATTATATGTTTTGAATCACTTTTAAAAGATCCCAGAACTTATATTCCCATAGATGGTATTAATAATAGTTTATTAATGCTGAATATAATGTTTTTTATGGATATAATAGTTTTTTAGTATTGAATTTCTCGATACATACATACAATACAATTAAATATATAGGATACATCATGAGAATATTGTGAGAACATGACTATCCCCCCATAATATCCAATAAATTTAAACATAGTCCACGTTTATGTTTCTTAGGGAAATGAATAAAAATTAGGGTGTTCTTAGATTCTTAGTAATGAGTTGCACACAACATAAGTTTTCATGACATGAACCAATAGTAAGAGATATGGTAGGTATAAAGGTACAACCTGAATCTATAAAATTGAAACTGGGGGGGGGGTATGTTATATATATCAATGTAAATTAAGATATAGAAAATAATAATAAATTATCCCATACTATTGAACCTCATAATGTGGGATGCGGAAACATGTTGTAAAGGCCTTGTTACATGAAACATTCCTTTCATTGGAAGTGGTATACACCACAATCCTATTTGTTTTCACTCATGATACACATTGATTCAGGGAGGGTGTATATAATTAAATTCCCTTCCCTTTACCAAATTAAGTACAATTCATTCACTATAATACTTTTCATGATAATTAATACCATTACCTATGGAAACTATCACTGAATAAAAATTATCAATAATTATATTGAGAAATATGGAAAGAAAATACTCTATATTTAATAAAATAATATATATAAATATATATCAAGGATAACATCCCTTATTCATCTTAAAATCCATGTGGGTATAGTTAAAGTAATATAATGAACCAATATCAAATAAATATAGTGAAAGGGTTAGTTACAGAGTTAATGGTTATCCATAGAAGATAGTAATGGAAAATAATAGCCTCAATTAGTAGAAGACCAAGGAAATGGTTGGAAATATATATCATTATGGTTCATAAATACTGTGTGTATATTCTAAATAATATCCCCTAGGGGTGTCTATTGAAGGATATAGTATTAGGCCCATTCATCATGAATCAGAATAATGATTGGGTAAATGAAAAACTAACCCTTTATAGGGTGAATACCCCTAGGTGAATCAGTTCTAAAACCAAATACATTTTCTAGTATCAAGGAAGAGATTTATTTTTTAGGAAACTACATAAAAATTTATTCTATCAAAACAAATGATCATTCATTACTATAGAAAATATCAAAATTTTACAACAGTTTAGGTAAATCTTAAATGAAATGAATATTTTAAAGGGATAACAATATATAATTGTAAAGACCGTAAATTTCATGATTAATATGGTAAAATTAATCCATTAAAATTTATTCACCTCACATAAGGAAATATATTCTGAATAGAACATGAGTCCCAAAGAATGAAAATTGTGATGGAAAATCCAAAGTTATGGCATGGGATGACATTCAAACATAATAACTTGAAAGATAAAAATTAAACATGATCTTAAGATTCCACGAATAAAGGTATTTTAGGATATAAAATCCCAAATATATAGTATATATTCCACATAATAGAAATTAGGTGCATAATAGAAAACATATCTCATAGAGATGAATTTGAGACGGAAAACCCTTAATCCTTATCCTGACTTCAAGAACATATTTTAACATTTTGTTTAAAAAAAATCTACAATAATCTCTCAATCTATATCCTTACTCATATCCATGTTCCTTCTAATTCTTTGTAAATTTTCATTCTCTATAATAACTCCTATAATTTTTCCCATTGGGTGTCTATAGTTTTAACCATTTGTATTATTTTCATTAAAGTGATGTGTATATTCATTCTTACTCAAAATTTAGACAGTAAATTTTTGATAATTTCACTGTAAATGATTATTTTCAATAATTTATGATGTTTAAAATTAAATTGTTTATTTTTTCATTCCTTACCCCTGAAGATGAAATGAGTAATTAGCATTTTTTAGTGATATTTGATGAATATATGATATTTACTTAATTTATTAATTAGAATTTTATATTAAATATACCAAAGAAATAATTATTTACACATTTATATCAAACTATTATAATAAAAAGTATTCATTACAATCCACTATATGAATGCATACTATTGTTCATGTAGGTGTTTAAATAGATCCAAACATGAATAATCCCTTATTTAATAAATGATTACAAGGTGGTTTTTTGGTAATATAATATGATATAATAATAATTCTCTTATTTATTATTTATTAGTTTGATATATCGTGTTTTTATAGTGTTAGAAAAAGAAGAATTGGATATGAAAATATGGCACAATTTGAATAAAAGATTATCCTCTTAGTATGCCTGTATTAAATGAGTAAATAAAAGATGATTGTATGTTGATAATATCAATAATAGATTCTCTAATTTGATATACCAAAACATTAATGGAATCATAAAAATCATATTTATCCATTAATATCACAAACATATCCATCCTTGTAAGGTGGTGATTAAAAAAATAGGTTGTGTCATGGAGGCACACACAACACAAGAAATAATTTTTTTTCTTAATGGATGGGATATATGAATAAAAATTTATTATAACCTTAATATAATTTTCTTAAATTATATAAATTATATTAATATAATTATAATGTTATGGATAGAATAAATTTTTATAAGGACAATTAAGTGGAAATGCTATGTAGTTTGTAATACTCATGTTTGGGACATGAATTCTCCTTTGAAGTCACTTTTAAAATTAAGGAATTATTGTAACTATTTCTTGGATAGATTATTTTGAACATGAGATAGGGTTCTAAATTTTTTAAAATGTTATATTTTCATGGAGAAATTTTAATGATACGTGAGTCTTGAAGGGATGAAGATGTTAACGTTTTATTAGTTAAGGGAAGGGTGGTTTTTGGAGTAACCCTTAGATTTTCAATAATATAAGGTCATTATTAAATGTTCCATTTTAAAATAATGTTTAAAGAGTTAGGGATACTGATTTTGGTTCAAAAACCTCCACAACCACTCATTTTTTAGAAAACCTAGAAAGATTTTGGTCTTTTTAAATTTTATCTTTTATGCTAATTTTCTTTTACCTTTGCAATTAATTTAAAACCTCTAAAATAAATTAATATGAAAAAGAATAAGGTTGAAATTTTTATATAATTTTATCCATTTAATATAAAATTATGAAATAATTTTATAAAATAATATTTCTAATGATTTGAAAATTAAATTTAAAAAATATATTTGTAATTGCATAATTGTTTTGGAAAAAAACTACTTAATATTTCAATTTATATAAAATATAATGTGATCTTGGATAATTATTTTAATGTAATAAATTGATTTATTATAAAAAAATATTTTTATAAGAATTTAAATATAATAAGAAATTTAATATCCCATGTTAAAACCATATTCAATGAAAAGAATGAAATATGTTTTTAATTATTAATGAAAATTTTAATTAGTTCAAAAAAATGTTTGACATTGCACTTATAAATACAAATAATTGTCACGACCTGTCCTCGGGGCCCGTGCCATGACTACCCCATATAAGGCCCCAGCCTTAAACCTTATTTAATCTTGAGTTATTACAAGATTACACATTGAGGATCTTTTCAGGTTTAGAGTTTTAGAGAATTAGATCATGAAACTTGCATTACATTCCACATTTAAGCAAAGTGGTTACATAAAAGACAGTATTCATTCTTTCCATCAACGGAAACATATTTAAAATATAACACGGATTCTTTCTTGACACATCCTTGAAACTATCATCACATCATTTACCTTTCCATTGACTTGTGAAAAACATTTCAAAAACTTGGGATGAGCATAAAAAGCTCAGTAAGAGTTATAAAAATATGGAAAGGAAACATGAGTACATGTATACATAAGAATGAAATCATACTTTACCCATAAAACATAAGCACCTTAACATACCTCATAAAATCATAGAAATCATATGACATAAAGGAAACTTGAGGCATTCATAACATTCTTACGTAGGGAGTAACCCTCTTGGTTACGTTTGGAATACCCATCACAGTATATTCCCTAAATCTCTTCGGAGAAACCTTAACGTTTCACTCCTTCGCGTTACCCAATGCATTGGAGAGCTATATCGGGCTCACCCGCCCTTAGTTTATCACGGAACCACCCGTTTTCATAACAATTCCCAAGAACCATAACATAAATGTATCACAAAAAACATGCATAAAGGAAACATAACATTTCCACATTTCAATCATAATATAACATTTTAGTATATTGAAATAATGAATCCATTCGAAAAGAAACCATTTCCAAAACCATTTCAAACATTTAATAAAGATATTTTGGAATCAAAGTGTCCCATACCACCTTGAAGCTTTTAAAATTTTAAACCATTAATATCCATATAAACAAATCCTTAAAACCATTTTGAAACATGGATATTAATAAGAATAAATATTTAAAACATTTAAAGTGATATTTTGGTTAAAGGGGTTTTTACCAAAATTAGAGACACTTGAATACAATAATTGAGGAATAACATTTAGTCAGAACTTTATAATATCATGAGAATAAATGTATTCATGATATAATACTCCAAAGGACAGTATATACACCATATAAGAGTGAATTGGTGCATAACAACAAAGAAGTCTCAATAGAAATGTCAAATGTGATGAAATCCCTTAAAAAGAAGGTATCCTTAAATTAAGGATAAATCAATCTCAAAATTATGTGTGACAAATATAAATACACCCAATATAAGTGTATATTAAGTTTAAAACAATAAAAGGTCATTCACACATATTCAAAGGATGACATATTCAATAACTACATGTTGAACCCAAAGAAATCAAAATTGGGTTAAGAAATTCCCTTGACAGCCTAACGGCGTCACATCAAAATGAGTTGATGAGAGATAAAAAGTGTATCTAATCACTTGGGCATAAAATTTACATCAATAAGGATATATGAAAACATATCCCAACATAAAAATATGTAAATTAAAAGACCCAATAAAAGAAGTCTTTTAAAAAAGAGGAGGGTGAAAGGTTCCCTTACCGACTTGGGTATCTTTCAAAACATACACCCCATGAAAGAAGGACAATAGATCATTGATGTAAATACTCATAAACGAAAGTATATTACACAAAGAGTAGAATAATGGGCAGTACATACACCACTCAATGGAATTTGTGGCAAATGTAGCATAAATATCACGGGAATAAAAGTGAGATGAAAAATCCCTTACGAAAACTCGGCAGCCTAACGGCGCCACATAAAACTTCCGAATATGGATTGATGAGATCAAATAGGGTATATGATCACATTAAAATAAAATTTACAGCAAGAGGAATATAAAAAAACATCCCCCAACATTACAAAGAGGATCTTAAAAGAAGTGACATAAAGGAGAGTACTTAAAAAGAAAGAGAGAGGTTAGATCTCTTACAAAAGTTCGACAACCTAACGGCACCACTCAAAACTTCCAAAATGGATTGATGAGAGAGAATAGGGTCTCTAATCACATGAACATAAAAATTATAGTAAGTGTAATATAAAAGATCATCCCAATAACAATAAAGATGAGCTTTAAAAGGAATGACATAAAAGTGTGTACTTAAAAAGAAAGAGAGGAGTAGGATCCCTTACCTCGGGTCTGACTTGACTCGATCGTTCTTTAATCTCCTGAATAATAAACTTGAGTTAATTTATACTTCCTTAAGAACCTTTTTAAAGTTCATTATTTCTTTTATATCACTTATTACCATGTCATAAACATTATGTAATCATTTAAGTTAATAATATTTGTTTTGCCGATATTTGGTTCTTAAGTCGAAAGTGGACTTCTTACAATTACATGTTGTTCGTGTGGACAAATGTTTATTATATAAAGAATTGTATTCATGATGTAGATATCATATATGTCATATATATCCAGTACATGCACGCATTTATAACATTACATAATCATTTAGAGGTAAGAAATGAAATGCACCGTTCATGGAGACGGTAAGCCGTACGTACGCATGAACGCTACTTTCATTTCTATTTCGTATTTTATAGAATGGAATAATAATGATATAAAGGTATATTATAATTCCAGTATAATATCATATATAATATCATTAAATCCATCCTTTATACGTCCCACGTATGGCATTAACGAATCACATCACTTTGAGGGGGCGGTAGTCCGCACTTCCTAAAATGAAGATATCGCGTATACCCATAATGGATTCCATAAAGGTAAGACACAAATGAAAAATACAGAAGCATAAGTAAAACATAAACATATTATATATCATATATAAAAATAGTGACATCATAATGGCCACCTTTGAAGGTGTTAAATGAGTATTGAACAATCATCGTTTCGGGAGGCAGAATTTCGCCATCCACGGAAACCGTATGTTCTTTAACCATTTGATGTAGTTGTGTGAGAGTGTAGCTAGAATAAATCTTATAACAAAATCCTAGTATAATGAATATACTGGTGTTGTTACAAAAGAAGTAAATAAAAAGATTTTAGGGGGTTGGAGAAGCAAAATAAAACAAATGAACAAGAGAGAATGAATTACCTTTAAAAGTGTAACTCCTTTTGATTTGATCCTAAAGGCTTACTTTGAAAGGATTCTGCCCAAATGGAATCCTCTAGGATGAGGAGAGGGATGTGTAGAGAGTAAATGGGCAGGGGTTGGCCGAGCCAAAGGCATGAGGAGTGTGTGAAATGAGGTAGAGGTGGGGGCCTTTTATAAGAGGAGAGGAGGGGCACTTTTGGAAAGTAAAGAAATATTACTTTATTTGAAAATGTGTTTCGGTTTTAAAAGGTAACACATTGATATAATTCGTGGATAAGGTGATAAGGGTTGTAAATCCACCCATCCAATAAGTTTTGGACATGTGTAGTTCATAGATTTTACATTATCTTTCCATTTTATTTAAATCGTCAAATAATGATGTCATCGCCGCATCATTATTATGTCATAAATAATTTAATTTATTTAATGTCTAAAAAAAATACTATGATGTAGGAAATCTTTTTATCTTTCTAATGACTATTTATAATCAAAATTTGGACTTGTTTAACCCTACTTAAAAACTGTTTTAGTAAAACAACTCATGTTTGTGTCAATTTAATTTTAACATTAAATAAAAAGTTATTTATGTCATTTCCCAACCAAAGTGGCTCCATGGGGTCCCCAAGTTGACCCATGGCTTGTCTTGGTCGGCCATTACACATCCAATGAGGTTAGGACATGTGTCAAGTTCATTTCATATTATTAAAACATTATTTTTACCTTAAACTACACTAATTACCTCTAATCGCGATTAAAAACTTAATAAGTTACTATTCACCAAAAAATTATTTTTATCCCATTGAACCACATTTTACTTCTTAATGACAACCATGTATGTCGGATTTTTAAAATTCAAAACACAAAGATGGAAAAATTTCATTTAAACGGAAAAATCAGTTTTTATAAGTACCACTTAGTGGTTTCACTATTCATCAAAAATTGAAGTTTTTCAGAAAAATCCCAAAAATTTACCCTAAGATATATTTGATATTCTGAATTCAAAAATGAAGTCTATTTTACAAAATTTAAAACATATATGTCACATTAATTAATTTAATAATTAATTCCCGCTGTCATGACAAATAGCGTGTTTTTATGAAACAATAAGTATCAAAAGATTGACACTGGTTTAAGTCTGATTTCAATGTGAAATTAATTCCAACAACCACTATTTGATTTAATGGTAAAAATATATTATAATTTCACTTTAAAACCAAATAAAAAGATAATCTAATCATATAAATAAATTAGATTAAAAAGAGGTTTTGAATTAAAATACAACATTTTACACTATTCATTAAAAAAATGAACTTTGTCGGAAAGATACCAAAAATTTACACAAAGTAAAATTTGATGTCCCGATTCTTAATAAGAGTTTTATTTGGTCCAATAGAATGTTTAAGAGTGAACAAAACTATATTTAATGATGGTTCAACATCAAAAGGTGACAAGTGAACCTTTTGTGAAAACTAGGGCATATACAACTAAAATTGAATTCTTTCCGTATTTTAAGCCTCTATCCTTTATTGGATAAATGTAAAAACATTTAAAAACATATATAATCATATTTTAGTTATTTCTATCCATTCCCTCCATTACAACGGCTACATGTTAACTACCATTTAAAATAATATTATTTTATTATTAGAGTGCAACGTAAGATTCCCAAGAAACTCGTTGTTGCGTGTTGGGTACGCCATCGAGCATAGCAACCATTTAAAGTAATATTAATACTTTATTCACAAATAAGGATAAATATGAAGATGTCATATTCTTTATTTACCCGGGATGTTACACCCCAAGCCCGCCTTCCATAGGCCAGGGGCTGGAAACTAGCACCAAGGCGTAATTCCTGATAAAAAGGGAAGGCATTGCCTTTGTAAAGTAAACAAAAACCTCAGAGTAAGCAAGAAGAAGTAAACACTAAGTAAAACTGGGTACAAAAGTAAGTGCGGAAAAGTAAGTGGGCCAGAATACAAACCCAAACTGAAAGTAAAGTACAACTGAAAAAGGGAGTACAACAACTGAAAAGTAAAGCCTCAGCCTCGAGCTGTCCACTGGAAGTCCCACCTGAGGGTGGGTACAAATAGCCTCCATAGCTCCTCGGGTCCAGCCGTCCGCTCCGAGTACGCCCCGCCCAGTGGTCCACCTCAGGGTACCGACCTGCTCCTCGTGCCTCAACCATGATCAGCATTGTCCGTCGTCTGCAACCAACACAACGTAGTGCGGGCATAGCCCGTGCAGGGGTGAGTATACGCTACTCATTAAGGACCCTGAGACCCCCGAAGGACTCCCAGAATCCACAAAGGATAATCCAAAAGGAAATATACAATCACGAAGTAACATCCGACACTACTTAGGTATATGCCCATATATATACCTAAGTCATCAATTCTCGTTCGACTCCAATATCCAAGACCAAGTCTGATCACATCCACACAGGATAGCACAACACAATCCACATAGGAAAGAAAGTCAATCATAACGAAGATAAAGATTGAAAGTCAAGATTCATCTCACACAGTATACTTCTTCGTAAGACTATAGAGATGATCAGGTGTAGCCACTGATTCATCTAAGCCGTCGGACCCACAGAGGATCGATAGGTACTAACCCCCCAATGACCCACACAGGATCGGACCCACATGGGATCTGTAGGTGCTGGCCCACACAGGACCGCTGAGCGCTGACCCACACAGGATCGGTAGCACTGATCCATGTAGGATCGCTGAGTGTTGTAGTCGTCGCCGTCGATTCCACGGAGGATTTCTGTACAGTCGTCATCGTCGTCGCATTCGCAACCAGCTCTAGGGTTCCCGCACACAGCAAGCTCGTTCGAGAGGGTCCGCTCCACGAGCCGAGGGGCTGATACATCAACTGACACATAGTCTGGAGATGATGTATCCAAAAGTTCCGTATCGTCAATAGGAACTCAACGCGACAGACGGCGCATCGATCGGACGCCTGGTCTGAGAGTTATTGGCTTTTTCGTCCCAGGGGCCCGGTTGGTTTTTAAGTCAAAACCAACCTGACCGTACTCCAACTACATCCAAATCTCGAGTGGAGTAATCCAAAAGGTCCGTCTCACTTAGAGGAATCCATCAAAGTCGACGACACGTCAATCGGACGTCCGGAGTTCAAGTTATAAGCGTTTCCACTCCCAGGGCCCGGTTGGTTTCGTGTACGAACCAACCCAACTGAACCCAAAGTTCTTCGAAACCTTAATTTCAACATACCGAAACAACCGTCTCGATCCAAGGATCGCATCATAGCTGACAGTGCGTCGATTGGAGGTTCGAAACCCAAGTTATGGGAAAAAGACCGTGAGAGTTCCGGTATTAGGGGGTTCGGGCCCGGTCCGACCCGGCCCGGGACCCCCTGGGGTGGCCCGAACCGGATCGACCTGACCCGGGTCAAGGTATGGCCCACTTGGGCGCGGCTCGGCCCGGCCCGACTAGCGCTGGCCAGGTGGCCAGGTGGCTCGGCCGTTTCGGCCGAGCGGATGGGGGGGGGGGGGGGGGGGGGGCGCTGCCCCCCTATTTCGTAACTGCGGCCCCCATGTGGGGGGCCGCTCTTGTCCGGCCAGCTGGGGGTTGTAACCCCCGGCTCCTCCTCTGACCAGTCGGCCCGCTCCGGCCGGCCGGCTGTTGCCGCCTCGGGACCGGCATGGGCCGATCCCCCTGCACCGACGCCAGCGGCCCGGAACCGGCAGCGGGTCCCTACTCCGCTGCGGCCTAAGCCGCAACCTTGATCCGTCAAGTGCGGTGTGATGGCGCCGCACCCCTCCGTTGCGGCCCCGCTCCGGCCGCGGTGTCTTAGATGTTCCTTCGAGGATCTCCGGCGCGGCGCGACGATGCCACGCTCTCTAGCCGTAAATCCCACGCGGTGTCGTTGCACCGTGCCACTTTCCTTCGAACCACATCCACAAAACTTACAAGGGAGGAGGGTCGGCCGTGTTTGTGCGGTCTGGCCCCCTCCCGTTAATCGATAGCAAGCGGAAAAGTTTCAGGAAGAACAGTAATGAAAATATTCATGAACAAAAACAAAATCCCCTACCTCGTCTAATTCATTGAGAGAAGGTTCGTCGCGGAATTTATCGTCATGGAAGAAGGCGTCATGGAAGGAGAGGGTCGTTGGCGTCACGGTACATGGCATCGCGTAATCGATCTCCGAGGATTCGGCGTTCTTCGTCGGAGATCGGTGCATTCTTTGCGTTTTCGCGTTCTTCGCGTTTTTCGACGAAGAAGATGAAGATCTTCAAGCCTCCCATTTTTCTCCCAATCCCCTCTCAACACAACTAGTCCAACCAAAAATAAAATAAGTCCTTCACTTATTTTCTAATCATGACTTAAGTTTTAAAAATTCAAAAAATGAATTTAAAACACTTAATTAAATGTTTTTATTAAAAGGAGGTTAAGGGGGGTTAGGGAAAATGAAGGGGTGGGGTTCGTGTGGGGCCCACCGCCCTCATAACCTCTCTTGGGTGGTTATCCAACTTCCACCCAAAGGTTAACCGCTTAGAAGAAATAAAAATTGTAGCTCAATTTTTATTTTTAACTTCCACAATTTTTAACAACTCCTCCCATGTAAACGCAACTCCAGAAAAGGTGTTCCTAAGCAATTACCGGTGCTGCGAATTCATCGGTGCCCTTGGAATTCGATTCCGATCACCGGTTCAAAATTTAGGAAAACCCGCTCGTTCGTTCACTAAACGTACCCGAGCTAAACTTCGGATTAAAATTCCGGGCACACCGGGCCTCGAAATCAAGTGCCGTCAGAAACCGCGTTCTTTTAAAATCCCAAAGAAAATTAAGAAAAAATTTCCCTTGAATTTTACGGGTCTTTACATTACTCCCACCTCAGAGATTTACGTTCCCGTAAAGATACATCATAAACTAGGGGAATGAATGTGGGTACTGTGCACGCATCTGAGCCTCCCGCTCCCAAGTGCTCTCCTGGAGGTTCCCGTGCTACCATCTGATGCGCACTAGAGGAATCGACCGTCCACGTAGGACCCACTCCTTTAGATCCTCGATCTCCATTGGAACCTACGCAAAAGTCTCCCCATCATCAATGTCCAGCTCCCCATGGTCAATGATATGCGTCGAGTCATGCACGTATCTCCTCAGCTAGGATACGTGGAAAACGTCATGCACCCGGTGCAACAGAGATGGTAGAGCCAGACGATAAGCCACCTCGCCAATCATGCTGAGGACCTGGAATGGTCCGATGAAGCATGGAGACAACTTGCCGTCTCGGCCAAATCTTTGTAATCCACGTCGAGGTGAGACCCGCAAGAAGACGTGGTCGCCATCCTCGAACTCTAGTGTCCTCCGGCTCCTGTCAGCATAAGACTTCTCCCGGCTCTGAGCTGTCCTCATCCGCTCCTAGAAGACCTGGACCTTCTCTGTCGTGGCCTGGACCATCTCCGGTCCAACAAGTGCTGACTCCCCTGGGTCTGTCTAGCACAGAGGAGATCTGCAAGGACGTTCGTACAGCGCCTCGTATGGTGCCATCCCGATGGTGGAGTGGTAGCTGTTGTTGTACGTGAACTCCACCAAGGGTAGGTGGTCCTCCCAGCTGCGACCAAAGTCGAGGACACATGCACAGAGCATGTCCTCGAGAGTCTGAATGGTCCTCTCCCTCTGACCATATGTCTGAGGGTGAAAGGCAGTACTCAGACGTAGTTGTGTCCCGAATGCCTCCTGTAACCCCTTCCAAAGATGGGAAGTAAAGAGAGCATCTCGATCGGAGACGATAGATGATGGCACACCATTAATCCATACAATCTCCTGAACGTAGAGAAGTCCCAAGCTCTCCACTGAGCCCTGATCTATGATGGGTAAGAAATGGTCCGACTTGGTGAGTCGGTCGACAATCACCCAAATGGAGTCGTGACATCTGGAAGTGCGTCGAAGTACAGTCATGAAGTCCATAGATATCCCGTCCCACTTCCACTCTGGGACCTCCAAGGGTTGCACCAAGCCTGCTAGTACCAGGTTCTCTGCCTTCACCTGCTGGCTGGTGAGGCATCGAGAAACGAACTCTGCCACATCCTTCTTCATACCTGGCCACCAGTGCTGTCGTCTGAGGTCCTGGTACATCTTCGCCACTCCTGGATGTACCTCTAAAGGGGAAGTGTGAAACTCTCTCAGCACCTCCTCTCGTAAAGAAACTGGTACCAAGGTACGTCCTCTGAAAAGGACGTCGTGCTCTCCTCCTAAAGAGAATCCATCAGGTGCCTTTCCTGAGGATATCTGCGCACGCCGCGTCTCACAGTCAGCATCCCCATGCTATGCCTCTCTGACCCGCTGCAGTAGTGGAGGTGTGACTGTGAGTGACTGAAGGAAGACTACTCCATATCTATCCATGAAGGATATCTGCAAAGCGGCTAGCTACTCTGTCGCCTCCCCAAGTAGCTGAATTCCCATCCTCCTGCTGAGGGCATCGACTACTACGTTCCCCTTTCCAGGAGTATAGACTTTCTCAAAGTCATAGCCCTGGAGGAACTCGAGCCATCGCCGCTGTATCAGGTTCAGGTCCTTCTGCGAGAAGATGTACCTGAGACTCTGGCGGTCAGAATAGACTGTAAAGCTCTCTCCCATCAGATAGTGTCGCCACATCTTCAGAGAGAAGACCACTGCTGCTAACTCCAGGTCATGGGTAGCGTAGTTCTGCTCATGCTGCCTCAACTGATGTGATCCATAGGCGATCACTGCCCGCTCCTATATCATAACACATCCGAGTCCGGTCCCTGATGCATCGCAGTAAACTACGTACCCTTCTCCCTCCTCCGTCAACCTCAAGATAGGCGCGCTGGTCAATCTCTGTCTCAGCTCTTGGAAGCTCTGCTGAAATATGGCTTACCACATGAAGGGTTTACCCTTCTTCGTCAAGGATGAGAGTGGTGCTGCAACTCTGGAAAAGTCTGGCACAAATCTCTGGTAGTACCCAGCTAGACCCAAGAAACTCCGCACCTCCGTCATGCTCCTGGGTGGCTCCCAGGCTAGCACTGCCTCTATCTTCATAGGATCCACCGCAACTCCCACCTTAGAGATGACGTGTCTCAAGAAGTGGACCTCACATAACCAAAACTGACACTTAGAGAGATTTCTATAAAGCTGGTGATCTCGGAGTTTGTCTAGTACAACCCGCAAGTGGTAGGAATTCTCTTCCTCAGTAGTCGAGTAAATCAAAATGTCATCGATGAAGACCACGACAAATCGATCGAGGTATGGCTAAAATATCATGTTCATGAGGGCCATTAACACTGCTGGAGCATTGGGTACCCCGAATGGCATAACCAAGAACTCATAGTGGCCATACCGACACCTGAAAGTCGTCTTCTGCACGTCCTCGTCCCGAACTCTGAGCTAGTGATAGCCTGACCTGAGGTCTATCTTCAAGAACCACCATGCTCCCTTGAGCTGATCGAAGAGGTCTTCAATCCTTGGTAGTAGATACTTGTTCCTCACGGTCACCTGGTTCAGGCGATGATAGTCGACACAAAGTCGCAAGATCCCGTCCGCCTTCTTGGCGAACAATATCGGGGAAGCCCAGGGTGAAACACTGGGTCGGATGAATCCCTCACCATGCAAGTCCTCCGACTGTACCCATAGCTCTCGAAGCTCAGTGGGGTCCATCCGATATGCTAGAGTGGATATCGGGGTTGTCCCGGGGTACAGATCAATATAAAATTCTACCTCTCTACGATGAGGTTGTCCTGGAACGTCGTTGGGGAAAACGTCCGCATACTGATCCACCACTGTAGTAAAACCAGGACTCCGCACGTCAACTACTCCTAGGATGAGGCTAGCCAACTAATGAGTGATGGGTTGTCCTCTCCTCTGCGAGAGTCCATCTTCTGCTGCGAAGGCTCCCTTCTCACCGGTGAAGGTGAACCTGCTCCCATTGGTGTGTACACACCGCACCTTGCGCCTAATACAGTCGATCTAAGCAGGGACTGTAGATAACCAATCCATGCCCAAGATGATGTCGTAAGGCCTCGATGCCACTACAAGAAGATCCCAGCCGAAGCTCTCGCCTCCTAGAGTAAGCTCACACTGCCGACACCAGTGCGTAATAGTCGAGTCTGCTACCGTAGGAGTCTCTAGCCATAAGGATCGAGCCAACGACTCTGTCAGAATCTCTGAGCTCCAAACAAGGGCAGTGGCTATGAAAGAATGACTCACTCCTGTGTCTATAAGAACTGCAGAAAGGGTGGAATAGACACATATAGTACCTCGAATCATCTCTGCCGCGCCGTGGTCGTAGGTCTCCGCTGCCTGGATCTGTGCCTGTCTCTGCCCCCCAGCTCCATATGGTCGGGGTGGGCCTACTGGTGGTGGTGGTGGTAGAGCCTCAAAGCTTCGCCCACCACCTGTTGCTCATCCAGCTCCTCTGCCTCATCCGCCTGCTCCCTATGGACCGCCACGATCGACCCTCTGCCTCTTCCTGGGTGGTCCCTCAACCGTCTGCTGCTCCTCGGTAAGGCGGGTCGGGAAGTCACGAGAAATGTGTCCCTGCCCGCCGCATGCGTAGCACTGTATGCCTCTCGAAAGACTGGCTCTGCGCTGTGTGCCCCGCACCTCTGAGCCAGTGTCCTGAGGTCTTCTGCCTGAGGGTCTGGTCTGCCTGGACCCATGTGTCATCCGTCGACTACCTGTTATAGAAGACTCTGCTACGTGCCGCCATGCGGTAGGTCTCGCTGCTGATGTAGGCTCAGCAAGGAAGCTCTCGATCAGAAGGGCTCGCTCTAGTACCCCTTCCTGTGTCAGAATGCTGAGGGAGATCATCGATGCCCTGATCTCATGCCTCAGTCCCTGCTCGAAGGTCCGGGCCCAGAAGAATGGGTCTCGTACCATGTCTGTCAAATAGCGCGAGAGATCTGTAAATCTTGCCGAGTACTGGGTGACCATCAAGCTGCCCTGCCGCAGCTGTAGTAGCTCTTGGATGCGCACCGCACGGAGGGTGGCCGAGACGAACTCTGAGCGGAAGAGGCTTTCAAAGTCCGTCCAGAGGAGAGATGCCTCATCGTGCACCTATAGCATCAAGCTCGACCATCTGCCTGCTGCCGCGTGTAGGAGGCTCGCTGCGAGGATCACCATGAGGTCAGCTGGTGTCCTCACTAACCTGAAAAACTCGTACAACTACCTCCAGCCAATCCTCGGCTTTCTGAGGGTCCATCTCCCAGCAGAACCTGGGTAGTCGCTGACGCTGAAACTCATGCAGTGCACTAAGGCGTCGTGCATCGTCAGTGGCTGGGGCTGGTAGCATCGGTGGCTCGGCGGGTACAGGTACCTCTGGTGCCTCTGCTGTCAAAGGGCCCTGTACCGAGGCCTTGTCGCTCAGTGGTCTATCGTCATGTACAACGCTCGTAACCCTAGCTGGCTGCCATCGTGGGGACATCCTGTAAAGAAACAGGTGATCCACGATCAAATAGTATACCTGGTGAGCTGACATAAAGTAATAACAAAGAAAACTTGAAACACACATGAAATCAATGTTTTCGTGCATTAAGTCAGAAATCAGAAGTCAGGGTCCTGGTGTACGGATACGTTGGCTGCCGCACCAACAATGGACTCCCTGGACTGATAACCACAACCAATACCCTTAACACTATTGTTTCACATAGAAGAAAGATCAGAGTCCAAAGTTCTGCGGTAGAACCGAACTCCTTTGATACCAATTTGTCACGACCCGTCCTTGGGGCCCGTGCCGTGACTACCCCAAGCCCACCTTCTGTAGGCCAGGGGCTGGCGACTAGAACCAAAGTGTAATTCCCAATAAAAAGGGAAGGCATTGACTTTGTAAAGTAAAAAAACACCTCAGAGTAAGCAAGCAGAAGTAAACACTAAGTAAAACTGGGTACAAAAGTAAGTGCGGAAAAGTAAGTGGGCCAGAATACAAACCCAAACTGAAAGTAAAGTACAACTGAAAAAGGGAGTACATCAATTGAAAAGTAAAGCCGTAGCCTCAAGTCATCCACTGGAAGTCCCACCTGAAGGGTGGGTAAAGATATCCTCCACATCTCCTCGGGTCTAGCCGTCCGCTCCGAGTATGCCCCGCCCAGTGGTCCACCTCCGGGTACCGACCTGCTCCTCATGCCTCAACCACGATCAGCGCTGTCCGTCGTCTGCAACCAACACAATGTAGTGCGGGCATAGACTGTGCAGGGGTGAGTATACATTACTCAGTAGGGACCCTGAGACCCCCGAAGGTCTCCCAGAATCCACAAAGGATAATACACAAGGAAAGATACAATCACGAAGTAACATCCGGCACTACTTAGGTATATGCCCATATATATACCTAAGTCATCAATTCTCGTTCGGCTCCAACATCCAAACCCAAGTCTGATCACATCCACACAGGATAGCACAACACAATCCACATAAGAAAGCAAGTCAATCATAACGAAGATAAAGATTGAAAGTCAAGATTCAGCTCACACAATATACTTCTTCGTAAGATGATAGAGATGATCAGATGTAGCCAATGATTCATCTAAGCTATAGGACCCACATAGGATCGATATGTACTAACCCCCGCAATGACCCACAAAGGATCGATAGGTAACTAACCCCCGCAATGACCCACACAGGATCGGACCCACACAGGATCTGTAGGCGCTGGCCCACACAGGACCGCTGAGCACTGACCCACAAAGGATATAACCCACACAAGATCAGTAGCACAAATCCACGTAGGATCGCTGAGTGTTGTAGTCGTCGTCGCCGATTCCACAGAGGATTTATGTACAGTCGTCATCGTCGTCGCAGTCGCAGCCAGCTCTAGGGTTCCCGCACAGAGCAAGCTTGTTCGGGAGGGTCCGCTCCACGATCCGAGGGGCTGATACATCAACTGAAACATAGTCCGGATTTGATGTATCAAAAAGTTCCGTATCGTCAATAGGAACTCAACGCGACAGACGGCGCGTCGATCGGACGCCCGGTCTGAGAGTTATTGGCCTTTTCGTCCCAGGGGGCCGGTTGGTTTTTAAGTCAAAACCAACTCGACTATACTCAAACTACGTCAAAACCTCTAGTGGAGTAAGCCAAAAGGTCCGTATCACTTAGAAGAATCCATCAAAGTCGACGGCACATCAATCGGACGTCTGGAGCTCAAGTTATAAGTGTTTCCGCTCTGAGGGCTCGGTTGGTTTTGTGTACGAACCAACCCGAACAAACCCAAAGTTCTCCAAAACCTTGAGTGTAACATACTGAAATGACCGTCTTGATCCGAGGATCGCATCGCAGCTGACGGTGCGTCGATCGGAGGTCTGCATCCCAAGTTATGGGCAAAAGACCGTGAGAGGTCCGGTATTAGGGGGTTCGGGCCCGGTCCGACCCGGCCCGGCACCCCCTGGGTCGGCCCGAACCGGTTCGACCCGACCCGGGTCCGGCCTGGGCACGGCCAAGCCCGGCCTGGCGGCCCGGCGCGCTGGCGCTGGCTAGGTGGCTCGGCCGTTTCGACCGAGCAGATGGGGGGGGGGGGCGCTGCCACCCTGTTTTGTAACCGCGACCCCCATGTGGGGGGCCGCTCTTGTCCGGCCAGCCGGGGGTCATAACCCTGGCTCCTCCTCTGACCGGCCGGCCCGCTCCGGCTGGCCGGCTGTTGCCGCCACGGGACCGGCATGGGCCGGTCCCCCTACTCCGACGCCGGCGGCCTGGAACCGGCTGTCGGTTTCTGCTCCGCCGCGACCTAAGCCGCAGCCTTGATCCGTCCGGCGCGGCGCGACGACGTTGTGCCTTTGATCGACTTGAACGGCGCAGCGCGACGGCGCCGTGCACCCTTGCCGTAAATCCCGCGCGGTGCCATTGCACCGCGCCGCTTTCCTTCGAACCGCATCAACACAACTTACAAGGGAGGAGGATCGGCCATGTTTGTGTGCTCCGGCCCCCTCCCGTTAATCGATAGCAAGTGGAAAAGTTTCACAAAGAACGACAATGAAAATATTCACGAACAAAAAACAAATCCCCTACCTCATCGAATTCGTTGAGCGAGGGTTCATCGCAGAATTTATCGTCGCGGAAGAAGGCGTCGCGGAAGGAGATGGACGTTGGCGTCGCGGTACACAGCGTCGCGTAATCGATCTCCGAGGGTTCGACGTTCTTCGTCGGAGATCGGTGCGTTCTTCACGTTCTTCGCATTCTTCGACGAAGAAGATGAAGATCTTCAAGGCTCCCCTTTTTCTCCCAATCCCCTCTCAACACAACCAGTCCAACCAAAAATAAAATAAGTCCTTCACTTATTTTATTATCATGACTTAAGTTTTAAAAATTCAAAAATTGAATTTAAACCACTTAATTAAAAGTTGTCATTAAAAGGAGGTTAAGGGGGGTTAGTGAAAATGAAGGGGTGGGGTTCGTGTGGGCCCCACCACCCTCATAACCTCTCTTGGGTGGTTACCCAACTTCCACCCAAAGGTTAACTGCTTGGAAGAAATAAAAATTGCAGCTCAATTTTTATTTTTAACTTCCATAATTTTTAACAACTCCTCCCGTGTAAAAGCAACTTCGGAAAAGGTGTTCCTAAGCAATTATCGGTGATGAGAATTAATCGGTGCCCTCAGAATTCGATTTCGAGCACCGGTTCAAAAGTTAGGAAAACTCGCTCGTTCATTCACTGAACGTACCCGAGCTAAGCTTCGGATAAAAATTCCGGGCACACCGGGCCTCGGAATCAAGTGCCGTCAGAAACCGCGTTCTTGTAAAATCCCAAAGAAAATTAAGAAAAAATTTCCCTTGAATTTTATGGGTCTTTACAATAATATTTATAGAATTCATATTGTAACTCAAAAATTTTATATTTTATTAAATAAATTGTTTTTAAATCTTATAGGACATTATTATATTATTATAACTTCATAAAAATTTCATGTTTTGTGAAAACCTTATTTTCAGACTAAATTCAACAATTTTAGAAAAATCCAAAAAATTAATACCAAAATTTTTTATATATTTTGAATTCAAAAATTATTTTATTTTGGTTAATTTCAATTTTATAAATTTAAATATTTAAAAATTTCATGAATAAATTATCTTTATAGTTTGATTATTAAATATATGATATTTACTTGATGCAGTTGGGTATTGGGTATTACATTCTCTCCCACCCTTCATATAATTTCATCCCAGAAAATGGGGAATTTATGAGATATTGAACAACTACGGATACTCCTTATAGATTCTCTAGGTTTACCTATTTCCACTTATAATACATGATTTCCCTAATTCACTTTAACCAATTAATTTTTCTAATTCTACAACACATGATATCTGGTTCTAATAACGTTGTTAGGTTCTTCATTAAAAGATAAGTCAAGATCTAAGTATATTACCTTATATGTGAGAACATGTTTTGTATATATTTTGTATATCTTATGTAGTGAAATATTTAATATTTATTATAATTTATAGTTTTTAGGTAATATATAAAATAAGTAAGATATATATCCAATTGTCTCATGTATTTTAAAACTCCTAATATACATATGTATTAACATACCTTTTTTACCAAATATTTCATCTAATTTAATGTAAGTAACTTAATAATACATGATCCCTAACTTTAAATTCCCTATATTTCCCTAAATTATTAACTTTACTCTTAATATGATCCTGGATATAATTTAAAATAACAATAATATTCCCCAAAATATCTAGGTCAACTATTATTCATTCTCCAACTTCATCCCAACATGTCGGATTATGACTCATCTTACCATAAAATGCTTTATATGGTGACTTTTGGATTCTCAATTGGAAGTTGTTACTATATAAATATTCCAATGAATGTAGATACTAGTAAAACATATCATGTAAGTCTATATAACATGATCTCTGTAACATCCCAAGTAAGTAATGAATAATAGATATTTTTATCT
The DNA here is from genome assembly GCA_963277665.1 of Viscum album. Taxonomy (NCBI): domain Eukaryota; kingdom Viridiplantae; phylum Streptophyta; class Magnoliopsida; order Santalales; family Viscaceae; genus Viscum; species Viscum album. The sequence continues at coordinate 1,490,973,992 of OY728129.1, forward strand.
ATGTCTATTAATGATTAAGATAGTGTTATAGAGGCTTAAAATGAAAATAAATACAATCTTATGCATGGAATACACTAATATTCTTAAAAGATTGTTTTACTGCCTTTTGATGGAAAACCATTTTTGAATCTATATTTTGACAATTTTATAAACTATGTTTGTCAAAATAAACTTATTCTTTATGATTGGGACATCAAAATTTACCTTGTGTGAATTTTTGGTATTTTTCTGACAATGTTCATTTTTTAATGAATAGTGAAAAATACTGCATTTTACATCAAAACTACTTTTTAATCTAATTTATTTATATGATTATATTATGTTTTGAATTGGTTTTGAAATGAAATTAGAATATATTTTTACCATTTTATCCAATGGTGGTCATTGGAATCAATTTCACTTTGAAATTATACTTAAACTGGTGTCAATCTTTTGATACTTATTGTTTTGTAAAAACACGCTATTTGCTCTAGCAGCGGGAATTAATTATTAAATTAATTAATGTGACTTATATGATTTGAATTTTGTAAAATAGACTTCATTTTTGAATTCGGAATATCAAATATAGCTTAGGGTGAATTTTTGGTAATTTTCTGAAAAACTTCAATTTTTGATGAATAGTGAAACCACTAAGTGGTAATCAAGCAAACTGATTTTTCAGTTAAATGAAAGTTTACCACTAATGTGTATTGAATTTAGAAAATCCGACATACATGGTTGTCATTAAGAAGTAAAATGTGGTTCAATGAGATTAAAATAATTTTTTGGTGAATAGTAACTTATTAAGTTCTTAATCGCGATTAGTGGTAATTAGTGTAGTTTAAGGTATAAATAATGATTTAATAATATGAAATGACCTAGACACATGTCCTACCCTTATTGGTTGTTTCATGGCCGACCAAGACAAGCCATGGGTCAACTTGGGGACCCCATGGATCCACTTTTGTTGGGAAATGACATAAATTACTTTTTATTAAATGTTAAAGTGGAAATGACACAAACATAATATGTTTTGCGAAAACAATTTTTAAGTGGGCTTATACAAGTCCAAATTTTGATTATAAATAGTCATTGGAAAGATAAAAAGATTTCCTATATCATAGTATTTTTTATATTTTTTAGAAATTAAATAAATTTAATTATTTATGACATAATAATGATGCAGCGATGACATCATTATTTGACGATTTAAATAAAATAGAAAGATAATGTAAAATCTATGATCTACACATGTCCAAAACCAATTGTATGAGTGTATTTCGAACCCTTATCACCTTATCCACGAATTCTATCAATGTGGGACCTTTTGAAACCGAAAAACATTTTCAAATAAAGTAATGTTTCTTTACTTTCCAAAAGTACCCCTCCTCTCCTCTTATAAAAGGCCCCCACCTCTACCTCATTTCACACACTCTTCAAGCCTTTGGCTCGGCCAACCCCTGCCCATTTGCTCTCTCCAAATCCCTCTCCTCATCCTAGAGGATTCCCTTTGGGTAGAATCCTTTCAAAGGAAGCCTTTAGGCTCAAACCAAAAGGAGTTACACTTTTTAAAGGTAATTCATTCTTTCATGTTCATTTGTTTTATTTTGCTTCTCCAACCCCCTAAACTCTTTTTATTTAATTATTTTGTAATAACACCAGTATCTTAAATATACAAGGATGTTTTTATAAGATTTATTTTACCTACACTCTCACACAACTACATCAAATGGTTAAAGAACATACGGTTTCCGTGGATGGCGAAATTCTGCCTCCCGAAACGATGATTGTTCAACACTCATTTAACACCTTCAAAGGTGGCCATTATGATGTCACTATTTTTATATATGATACATAATATGTTTATGTTTTCCTTAAGCTTCTGTTTTTTTCATTTTGGTCATACCTTTATGGTTTCCATTATGGGTAAACACGATATCTTCATTTTAGGAAGTGCGGACTACCGCCCCCTAAAAGTGATTTTATTCGTTAATACCATATGTGGGATGTGTAAAGGATAAAGTTAATGATATTATATATGTTATTATACTGGAATTATAATATACTCTTATATCATTATGATTCCATTCCAGAGAATATGAAATAGAAATGGAAGTAGCGTTCATGCGTACGTACGGCTTACCGTCTCCATGAACGGTGCATTTCATTTCTTACCTCTAAATGTGATGTAATATTATAAATTCATGTATGTACTGGATATATATGACATATATGATATCTAAATCATTAATAACATTCTGGATATAATGAACCTTTGACCAAATTAACAACATGTAAGTGTAAGAAGTCTATTTTTGACTTAAGAACCAAATACCGACAAAATGAACATTATTAACTTAAATAATTACATGATGTTCATAACATGGTATAAAAGGAATAATGAACTTGAAAAAGATTCATAAGCAAGTAGAGATTAACTCAAGTTTATTATTCAGGAGTTTAAAGAACGGTCGGGTCAAGTCGGATACGAGGTATGGGACTTCGTCTCAATCTCCTTTCGTTGAGGCATATTTTATTTTATACACAACTTTCTTTTATACGGTGTATAAACCCCTTTGACTTTTACGTTTATTCAAAAGGAATCTTTTTTATACGAAGCGTTTACTAAATGACAAAAGGGAATGTTTTTGTCGTACGTATGCAGCGACAATGACTTCTCCGCCGTCGTAACCGTTATTTGAGTTTCGGCTTCCTCTACAAGCCATACCTTCTTTTTAAAAGAAAAATAAATACCATGTTTTACTTTTCTTTTATTTTGGTATTGAAAATGTTTTTCATAATATTTTATATCAATGTGTGGTATTGATATCTTGTGATTGAATGGTGGAAATGTTATGTTTCCGTTATGCATGTTTTATGTGATACGTTTATGTTGAGGTTCTTGGGCATTATTATGAAGACGGGTGGTTCCGTGATAGGCTAAGGGCGGGTGAGCCCATTATAGCTCTCCAATGCATTGGGTAACGTGAAGGAGTGAAACGTTAAGGTTTCTCCGAAGAGATTTTTAGGGAATATACTGTGATGGGTATTCCAAACGTAACCAAGAGGGTTACTCCCTACGTAAGAATGTTATGAATGCCTCAAGTTACCTTTATGTATTATGATTTCTATGATTTATTCATGATTTTATGAGGTATGTTAAAGTGCCTATGTTTTATGGGTAAAGTATGATTTCATTCTTATGTATATATAAACTCATGTTTCCTTTCCATGTTTTTTTATAACCCATACTGAGTTTTTATGCTCATCCCAAGTTTTTTTGAAATGTTTTTCACAGGTCAAGGGAAAGGTACATGATAAGATGATAGAGTCAAGGATGTGTCAAGAAATAATCCATGTTTTATTTTAAATGTGTTTCCATTGATGGGAATGAATAAAACTATCTTTATGTAACCACTTTGTTTATATGTGGAATGTAATGCAAGTTTTATGATCTAATTCTCTAAAACTCTAAACCTGAAAAGATCCTCAATGTGTAATCTTGTAATAACTCAAGATTAAGTAAGGTTTAAGGCTGGGGCCTTATAATCTCAACATATCTTGAAAAAATAGGATAGTCTATCCAGACTTCCTTTCCATTTGAGGATGATATACAATGGTTAAATGTATCTTGGTGTCATGATCCCTTTAAGAATTATTTAGATATATTCATATGAACCTATGTCTATAATTAGATAAAATTTATAGAGGTTACCCATGAATACTTATGATTTAATTGATATAAATAAGTGTAAGGTGCTCAAGGCATATATATTCTGTTATTTCTATGAAATTACAAGTCTATGTAAAATGATTAATGAAAATACATATAAAATAATTCTCCATTTTTTAGTCTTATAGTGAAAAAAATAAAATGTAAAATTATCTCACCTCAATATAGGTACAGAGAGAGGTTTCATGGCTACCTTAGGAAGTTATCTTTTACCCTTCACTTTCTGACATACTAAGTATCTTCGAACGTAGTCCACAATTATTTGATTTATAAAATCCCATAATAATTATTCTTTTAAATACATATACATTATTGTTATTTGAGGGTTTATAGAGAAATTTTATATATTTTATTCATTTAGAAGTTCCTTTTTTAGATACGGTACTGATGGTGCACACAACCTCTTCTCAAACAACAACACGCCATCTCTGTAGACAATCTCTTTCATCTTCCCATCAATTAATTTTTTAATCTTCATATTATGTTGTTGTAATACTAATTATACTTCTCTATCTTTTCAAGTAAATATGTTTTAATATTTTTTTTGAAAAAGGTAATATGATTCCCATTTATAAAAACCACCATATCCATATTTACAATAGAAAAATATAGAAGATCTTTGTTAAACATCATCATATTTAGAATACCGTGGTGGCTACTACTCAATTCAACATCCAACTTATTAACCTTCTATGGGGTTTAGTGAATCAGGAAAACATAGTTCTTGAGTACTTCCAACCATAATCATTTCCTCATTTTTACCTCCTTCTGAGATACGATATACCTCAAAATGTTGTGGTCAGTATATATATATCTAATCATTCACTATAGAGTTAATGTATTCAGATTTTGAAAGTAAATATTACTATTTCCAAGGAAAGTCACGAGTGGGATAGTTTTGTTCATGTATTTTCACTTTAAATTATAAATATGAAATCACTCTATCATTCTATATAAAGACAGAACCAAGTTCTTTCTTTTATGAATCACTATACATTATATATCCTTCCTTAACTAAGGTTGATTCAAAACTTGTGTATTAATCAATATCAATATTATCTCCCTAGAACATTCCTAAAAATATCCATGAACATGGTAATTTATCCCCTTTATGTGTTATCTTGGTAAAGGGTCTGGAAAACTAAGAAAAATATTTAATAAACTATAAAATATAACCTACTATGCTTAGGAAGATTTAGATATTTTTTCATTCTTCAGTGAAGGCCATTCAAAGACTAAATTTTTCATTGAATATTCAAAACATATCCCATACCTAGAGATAATATGTCCATAAAAAGAAACTTCATTGAACTTAAATCCAAAATTACTATATATCCTAAATAATTTCTTTTTTTTCAAGGGTCTCTACAATAATTATAAGATGAATCTCACTCTCCTAATATCCCTAAGAGTATATCAATATATTTTCAATGAATACCACCCAATGTTTATCAATATGAATTATAAATATTTTATTCCCAAGAATTATAAATGAAAAAGTTTAATTAGTTAATACATGAGGCATAAATGTTTACCCGTATTGTCCATACCTTGTTTGAAAATTTTGTATTAGGTATATAAAACTTCTTCACCATTAACTGATGATTTCCCAGGAAATGGGAAATATTTGAAAATTATTAGGATCTACGAAGCTGATAAAATAAGTCATCAATGTGTGATAAAGTATAATTATTTTTTATTTTAATGAAATTTATCTCCCTATAATCATTTCACAATATCATAGATCCATAATTCCTTTTAATGAATAAAATATGTTTATCCTCAGGTGAAATGATACGGTGTATAAATCAGTTATAAAAAAACTCCAACAACTATTTTCTCAACTCTACTAACTCTAATATTGAAATTTTATTGGGAGTTTTAGATTTAGGTGTTGCATCAAGAATTAGTTCAATGGAGAACTTTACTTCACACTCATGTGGATGATCATGAAAATACACTGGTAATACGTCAATTTATTTTAGCACAATGGGTGAATCCTCTATCCCTAGGATGTCCTTACCATCCATATATTGTTCTTGATCTTCCACTTTTCCCATAATTTTATTAAGGAGACATATTTTGGGAGGATCCAAACAAGATTTTGATGATGAGGGTTCATCTCTAAAGATAAGAGATTACACCTCTCACCTTCATTAATAATAATTTCATTCTTATGAAAATAAATTTTTGAATTATGCATTGATAGAAAATACATGCCATGTATAATATTAAATTTAACTATTTTTATAATAATAATGTTTAATAATAGGGTATTTACATTAATCATAATTTGAACTACTTGATACATCATTTCTCTCATAAGATTCTCACTTGGTTTCTTAATTCATAACTCCATTATTAGGGATGTAGGGAAGTATCTTATGTATTTATAAAACATAGATTATTTGAATGATTGAGAAGATAAAAAATCAAATAAAACAATATCTAACTTTGAGGAAACAATCAAAGAACCTTACACCACATCATTTGGAAATTTGAATTCAGATACGGTAATCACATAATATTCACCTAACTAATTATCATTTTCTAAATTAATTTAACTTGAACGTTATAGAATTGGTTCAAATAACGTCTATTCTCTATATTGTTAAAACATTTCACATCAACAGAATCGACATTTCCATTAAATTCACGAGGTTTTTGGGATATTTTTCTATATTTTTAACATGATCAGGTTCCCATATTGAAATATTGGGAGTGTTTCTTTCCAAATATATCAAATTTGGTAAACCCTAGAGTTAATTTCATCCCTTTGTACACATTGCCATCCCATTATGTACAATAACATCTTATTCTCCTGATTTACTCTAAAAATAAATTTCCTAAAGAACAAATTTTTTGTATTAATGGATCATATGACTATATTATCAATTATAGAAAAGATATAAAAGAAAAATTACCTTCCATATCTCAAATTTTAAAAATTAAAGAGATTATAAATTATTTTTTGTCCAGGTAGATAATTTACATAATGCATAGATAACTGTAGAATGTTTTCATAATATTTTGTGACATTTTTCTCCACATTTTTCCTAATAATGAATAATTTTACTTCTATTTCTTATGTATTACCATGAATAAAGTATTATTCATATAATAACTCTTCAAATGTTCCATATTATATGCACACTATCTCATATTACAATTTATTTTTCTGAATTAGGGATTAACATTGGTCTATATCATCATTCAAATGATAGGACTCCATGATGAGGTTTTCCTTTTCACAACTTCTTAACGTGTGGAATCCCTTATCTAGTGACATGATCAATTTTCAGTTACAAATGTATTTTTGGTTTGACTGAATATTTTTGGTTATTTTCACATGATATAGATCAAAATAGTTTCATTGTTTTGTGGATTATTTGGTCACTATACATAGGTGAGTTTCTTTTTCATTACCTAGGTAAGCTGACCTAATATGGTTATGATCTAATTTTATTCTACAACAACTTCATGAACGTGTTCTTAAAGAACATCCCTACATTTTCTATGGTTTTTGATATAGTTCCTATTACTCATAATTATTATATAATGAAATTCACATAATATACTCATGAAATTGAATTTTAAAATTAATTTCCAATAATGTCTCATAGAGAATTCCCAGAAAATCCTTTATTTTTTTCATAGTACATGTGATATCACAAATTTTAAATCTATATTTAGTCCCCAAGGTTTCTACTAGACATACCTTTAACACTATTTATAACATCCCATACTCCAAAATCCTAGAGATGGAAGTTATATCAAATTAATGATATAGAATAAAAGATTTCCCAATGGATCCAATAGTTTAGCAGTATTATAAAACTAGATCCATACATGAAATTAATTTTAAAAAATAATATACAAAATGAATATATTTCCAGAACACGATTACCCCTCCCATAAATTCTTGGAAAATTACACATAGTTCCCACTAGTATTCATAGGGAAATCAAAAAAAATAGGGTTTAACTTAAGTGATCACTAAGGAGTAGCTTACAATGTAAGTTGTTATAAAATTAATAATGAATAAATGATATGGAAGGACGAAATAAACCAAATAAAAGCATAATCAACATAAAAAGAGGGAATTTTATATCAATTACCATAAATTAAAACATCATAAACAATAATATTTGATTGCATTCTAATGTGATTCATAATAATAGAAATCAAAAACTTCTTTCAAGGCCTTATGAAAATACAATTTTTTGTAATGGGAAGTGGTATACACTATAAATAAACTTTTTTCTCATGAGAATTATAGATGCATCTTGGGGCTATAAAATTTCTTTCCTCACTCATCACACGATTATGTCCAATACATTCATAATAAGAGTCATCAGGACCATTCATACAATTCCCAAAGTTACCTATTACCATATAAAACTTTTATATCTATATAATGATAAAAATTAAAATAAAATATTTCACCATTAAATTTAGTAATGTGTATTTCTAAGAGAATATACCTTAATCAATATAGAATGAATGTGGAACCATTGATGTGACATGAATTACCTTTATCGAAGAAATAAAATGGTGAGCGTATATAAAATGTGTTGGGTTATCCATGTAAGATATTAATTGGAATGAAAATCTTGTATTGGTAGGAGAAAAATAAAATTATATAAAATATCCTTCAATGTGGTTCATAAAGAGGATGTTAATATTCCAAATAATATCTCTTGTATGTGTATAAACAAGAGTGTAGTCTTATGACCATTTATCATGAACTAGAGTGACGATTAAGTCAATTCTCAAATAAACATTATTAGGGTTATTACCCATATTTGATTCTCTTACAAACTCACATCCACATTTTCATATCCACATATGGATTTAATTTCTCCGAAACTACATATACCATTATTTTATGAAAACATTGAATGGTTTTCCACCATAGAAAAGATTGTGTTTTACAATGTTTTTTGTTAATATTGAAGAAAAAGAATACGACAGTGGAATAAAAATATAAAAATGTAAATCCCTAAAATTGTAAGAAAAATATGGTAAAATTATTCTATGTAAATATATTCACCACACATATTGAAATAGGCGGTCAATTTTACATGAGTCCCAAAGAATGAAGTTAAGACAGAAAAAACCCACTTATAGCTTGGGAAGAAATTCAATTATAACCAATTAGAATATAGGGATTTAAAATGATCATAAAATACCACTAATAAATCAATTTTAGGGTTTAATATCTCAAATAGGTAGTATATAAAAAATATAAATTTAATTACATGCGTAATACAAAACATGTCTCAAAGAGAAGAATATGAGATGAAAACCCTTACCTCTTATCCTGAATTCCAAAAATGTACTTTAAACTCATGTATCATAAAAAATATCAATATTCATAAAATTTTCTAGAAAATTACTTCAATATATTTTCATTCTTACTCTTCATAAATAATAATTACCTACATGAATTCTTCTGATTTTTTCACATCGGGTGTTAATAGTTTTAACCATTTATACTAGTTTCATAATAACTATGTTTGTATTCTTTCTTAATCAAATTTTTATCATTAACAGTTCACTAATATTACTATTATGGACTATTTATAATAATTATTTTTTTAATTCCTTTTATGAATTTTTTATTCTTTATCAAAAAATATGAAATCAATAATAAGCATGTTTTGGTGATTTTTTTATGAAGGATGAGTGTTTACTTCATTGATAATTTAGAAATTTATATAAAATTTACAAAAACAAATAATTAATTATATTTACACATTTATGGTATTATAATTGAAACTAAGTGTCAATAATCCAATATTATATATACTCATATTATTGTTCAAGTAAGAGGATTACTTAACCCAAACATCAACATAATCTTATTTCATAAATTATTATGGGGTGGTTTATTGTAATATCATTAAGAAATAATCATAAATATATGATTTATTTTTATTACTGTGACATATGATAGTTTTAATGTTGTTGGAGAATATGTAATGAATTAGAAAATATGGAACAATTGGAATAAAATATCATCATCTTAGTACATTAGTTTTAAAAGGTTAAATTAATGATTATTTCTATTTAATCATATCATTAATAGATTCTCTAATTTTTTATACCATAACATTAATGATATAAAAAAATATTTATCTTTCAATCAAAATTGATGGATACAAGCTTGTAATTCAGTGAAGGAAAATTAAACATGTTGCATCGTGCAATCAGAAGTTAGAACATGGAACATACAATGATTTTTTTAATGGATGGGGTATATAAATAAAAAATTATAATACCCTTAATGTAGTACATTATAGTATATAAATTATTATTTTATAATTACATTACTTTGGATAGAATAAAATAGAATGAAGATAAATAAAAGGAAATTCTAATCCATTGAAAATACGCGCATTGAGGACATGGATGTTCCTTAGAATTATCCATGTAAATAAATTCTTTATGAAAAATAATGGTGACTAGATGATTTTAAATGTGTTATAGTGTTCTAAGAGGATAAAATGGAGGAGTTTGAAGTATAAATTTTAATTATGGGTGATCCTTTATTTTTTAAATATTTTACACTTTTATAAGTGATTGAAAGGGTGGTTTTTAGAGTAACCCTTAAAGTTTCCATAATATATTGTTAGTAGTTACAGTTCAATGGAAAAAATATCTAGGATAGTGATTTTTTTAGGAAACCCTCATTAATCACTATTTTTGTGAAAAAATGTGTGCTTTAGGTCTTATAGTTTTAAAATTTATCATTTAATATAATTAAATTTACTATGGTATTTAAAATCCAACCTTAGTGATTAATTTTAATGAAAAATATAAAGATTCACCTTTTCACATAATATTTTACTTAAAATTTAAAATTATATATTTATTTTAAGAAATAAAATTCTTAAGGTTAAAATATAATATAAAAAAATACACAGAATCTTGTCAAACAGTATTTTGGGAAATATCATTTTTAAGGATTAAATTTATATATAAGAAAACATTATATTGGATAATAATTTTGATGACATAAATAGATTTAAAAGAAAAGAAATAATGTATATGATAATTTATTGTTTTGAAAATAGAAAATCTCCCTTGAAAATCTTTTTTTTCAGTGAAAAGATAGAAAACAATTTTACTATTATTAATGAAACTTTCTAATTTGTTCCTAAAATGATGGGCATAAGATGTATAAGTTTAAAAAATATTTTTAATAATTATATTTATTTTATTTAAAAAGTTTAATTTATTAAATTAATGGGTTTTAAACTTATAGGTTATTATTACATTATGATAATATCATAGAAGTTACATATTTTGTCAAAACTATATTTTTTGACTAAAAACAAACCTTTTCAAAAAATGGTCAAAAATTGAAAAAAAATTACATTGATATTATGAATACAAAAATGAATTTAATTTTATCTGTTTAAAATTAAAAAAAATTATTTTTACATATTTTTTTATAAATCCTCTTTAAAGTGTTGTTTTCCAAGATGTTTTGTTTAACTTCAGTACAAAGGTACAAGGTATTAAAATTTTCAATATATGTTATAGTGTTGTATTTTGGATAGTGTCAAGATTAGTATATTAAGGATACATAAGATAGAACACAATGTTGGTTCATATCTCATGGTATTAAAGATTAAAAAAAATTATATTTGATATTAATTCTTTTACAAATTAGACCAAAGGTGTATTTATTTATTTAAAGTGATCGGGGAGAATATGAAAGAACACATTATTTTCACGATCGAACAACTTTGACTAAAAGAGGATAGTCATTATTTATTTTCATAATTATTTTCCCAAATATGTGTCTCATTGTTTAAAACCATAGATCTCAAAATAAATTATTACATTTTTAACTCTTTTACAACATGAATACTGATATTAATGTCATGTTTATTCACCCAATGTTTATGATTATATATTGACATGAGTATATCTATGAATATTTATGTATAAAAATGGTTAAAAGTATAATAGGGGAATAAATCAGAAGATAACTTGTGTTTGGGACCTAGATAAGTGATTGAGGAGTCCCTAAATATCCTATGAGTATAGGGATAAAGTCAAATAAAGTTTTAAAAAACACAACTCAATTTTAAAATCATAGGGTAAATTGAAAATAATATTGAGTGTATATTAAGATATTATCCAAAATGGGATAGATGAAGACACTAGAAAACACAAAATATATTGTCTTATGTGAGAAAAAAACAGTGTTGTTCAAAAAATATGTTTATGTATTGATGGTATTAGTCCATTGTAATTGTTATAATCTTTAAAGGTCACTATACTAATTGTGATCATATAAATGAGTAAAGGAACCAAACAGTTTAACTTCATATGTGATGTATGATATGCCATAGAGTTGATGGTTATGTGATAATGGACTCATTCTATATATGTTAATATGATAAAATAAAGACTATTTATGTGTAGTTTAATTTTATATAGGTAGGATAATACTCTATATAATTTAAGGTCATTTGAAAGGGACCAAATGATTGATTCCAAATTTAGGGTTGCAACGATTAGACCAACATAGTGATTATGGTTTATGTTCAAATGAATTAACCAAAATAACATTTCTAGTTTAATGATATATAAAATTGATCATATATATATTATTTATACTCTTACGACATGGAGTATCCTTCATCATAGAGATGAACATCCCCAAACTTTTGTCTCTTTCCCAACATGATCAAGTTTAACGCAATGTGATTAAATAAAGGATTTGATTCAATATTAAATGAAGATAGAATATAAAACTATTTCCTAGATCCATATATCTTGTAACACCCTATAAATTTTGAGTTAAAAACCATTTAATATTCTCTATGTTTTTTATTTTATTATAATCATGTATTTTTTTGAAGTGTTAGCAGAGATCAGAGATCTCCCTTTTTAATTATCAAATGATTAGAGGTCAATATTTATGAAAGTTAATATCTCATGTTGTGAGCATGGATCATGTTGTGTTAACAAAAACTATTCACCCAAATCATGTGTTGGGATAAGAAATTAATAGTTTCATTGTCACAGTTTCCATAAAACCCTTCAAACCATGATTTCCATCCATTCAAACCTAGTGAAACCTATAATAAATTGAAGATAGAACTACATAATTAGTGAATGGTTTAATAAATAATATTTATTAACCATGTGTGGGGTGGGTTCCTTAATAGAAAGAACTACATTTTTGGATTTTTTTAAAACCATATGGCCTAACTCGTTACATAGAAATTACGAATTTATAGATCTACCATTATTGACATAAGATAAAAAAACCACTAATTGTTTATCTCTAGTTGACCAAAATAACCCCCAATACACCTCTCCCCCTTTTCCTTCAATTATTATATATTTAAGCTTCTAATAATTTGAGAATAAAGTAATTTTTTTCCCTATAATGATCTAGATGTAAATATACCCTTCCATCTTCAACACCTGTTCAAAATCCCTCACTAACTAGTAGACTCACACCAGTTTTAGGTATTTATTCACGCTTATAGTTTATTCAAATACTTCATTAATTTTTTTATATTTAATCAAACAATAGTGGTCCATACTCCATGATTAAACTTTTATATCACTAAGGTTGGTGTATATTAAACTATCCCTTAATCTATATCTTATTTCTAGTTTGTTTTTTTTGTGGTTTCATTGACCTATAGTAAACATGACCTAAAATGAAAATAAAACTCAATAAAATCATTTCTAATTAAATTTGTTAATAAAAAATTGTAAAATACTAATGGTGTGGTTAATGTTGGATATAAAATTATGGTTAATGTGAAATATTTGAGTATAGTTCTATTTTCTTGGAAAGCAATTTCTGCAACTGAGTTGCAAATAATTGTTTCTTATTTTTTGTCATGGAGTGTCTACCCCATTATTATTGATGACATGTTCTTATTTCTAGGTAGGGAATGTATACAGCTAAGTTTTAGGTGACTATATATTATTCCCTATCATGTATTGTTTAACCATATGTTTTAGATGACTATTTCTTGTTTCCCATAAGGTATTGTCTACCCATTTTTTATAGATGAATCATTATTTTTCCTTGGAGGGGTGAAAGTATTTATACTATATCCATGTTGAAATATCATTTTTAGATATATTTTATACTATCTGAAGTTGTTATACTCTATCTTTTGTGTCAGCTATGAGATTGTAGATTAATGATGGTGTATTATACAATTTTTCCATATTTATTATCCACAAAGACCTGTGAATTTAATTAGAGTATATATGTTTATTAAAACTGTTGGTGTTGGATGATTGATTTTTTCTCACAACATACTTGGGTAACCATTAAAGTATGACATGAATTTATAGTGGAAGGATATGAAGATGGAAAGTTCTCTATGACCTGGGCTAGATCTATTTTATGGCATGTGACATGGGATATGTGATCGATCATAGACTACAAACTAGTATTGTAGTTTCCCTAGTTATTTATAATTTTATTCTTTTTTATTTGACTATATGAAATCCTCCCATGGTGGATCCTTCTCCTTATGGTATTCCTTTTAGGATTATTATGAAATTTTTTTATAACTTGGGATATGTTTATTACTAGTATCACATTCCATAATATATTTTCTCCTCATTTTTCTCGATATAATTATTTTTGATTATTTTTTTATTTCTCACTCTAATATGATGTTATAATATTCCTATGGTAACACCACAGAATATCCCTAATATTTAGTAGCCTATAGAATATGGAGAGGTACTCCTAAGGTCTAGTGAACCTCCGATTTGGTTTATGTAGAGTGAATTGGAACAAGTAATAACAAAGTGGTCTTATATAATATTTTTTATTATTACTATTTAGGAAATGTAGACAAGATATATGAAGTTTGTAAATCATACTAAAACAATGTGTCTGGTTTTAACTATCCCTTTTATGGGGGAGAGTTATTCAACTAGTGACATGACTACTTCTTTTTGTTTTATATTTTATAGTTTTTTTTACTTCACCTTTATTGATATTTTGAGTTTCGATTTATGTTTTATTATATTCCAATATTTTGGATGGAATAGATGGAGGGTGTTTTTCTATGTATCCTGATAGGTACCAAGGATTCACATATTTTTTTAGGATCATTTTGATTGGTTACATGACTATTATACATAAGGTTATAAATTTATGGTCTTTTCATCAATATATATGGTGTTTTTTAATATATGTTGATTTTGGAAACTTATGTAGCTGATTCATTGATGAAAAAGTATTATTATTTGTTATTAAATAACATATTGATGTATAATGTTGATTAAATAAGATGAAAATATTAGAATATAAATTATTTTACTCAATAACTTAAAAATAGAATTTCATTTTACTAAAACAAAATATAATAATTTAAAAAATTAAATAAATATAATAAATTAAAATTTAGATAATATTGTTCTAATTTTTTCTATGAAGATGCCCTTGAGTATGGTTACAAGGGGATAAATTGAGTTTTCTTGTCTGGATTTCTTTGATGTGACATTTGAATAATATAATGATGTTATACTTTTTATTTATTTCTTTAAACTATGATCCTTTTAATTATTATGGTGATGCATTCAAATTTATGTTTTTGATATTATATAGGGATTTCACCAGGAAAACCTTCAGTAGAGTTCTATGTGGGCGATGATGAGTATTCCCCCAAGTGATTGGGAATGATAACCCTAGATATCTACGAATAGAGATGGATGATTAATTCCATGATATTTTAATATGAGTTATTACATTTATAGATAGAGAGATACAAATAAAGATTTTAGAACAATATTTTATTTGACATGGGACTTTCAGATTCATTATACTATATTTTCTACAAGGGATGGTTGTTCCCAAGAATTTGAGTTCCAAATGGATTTTATTTAAATATTCTATGACCATATTTAGAGGCCCTTGAGAGGAGGGTGATTATATATATTTATACAATGTGAGTACTTATAATGTGATAGTGAAATAATTTTTTATAAACCTTACTTACATGTGGGTATGTCTGTGAAGGACTTCAAAACTTGTCACCTCAGTCATTTCTTCCATGAGACTATGAGAGAAGACACATATTTAGATTTTGTGCACCACATGTTCTAAGGAACATTGGTTAAGATTTTATTAATCACATTATATACCTACAAAATTTTATCATATTCTTATAAATGGATGATGTGTATATATAATTTTGTTTTGAGGATGGGTTGAGTTATGAGAATCTGGTGTATGTGAACATCAGTAATCTTCCAAAAAATTTAGAGGTTGTTAAAGAGGTCCTTATTTATGAGATAAAATTTCATTATGATAGAGGCACATATAATGTATTATATACATGTATTATTGAGAATGTATTGGTTTAAAGAATTAATATTCAGATGGTTTATTCTATTGTGGTGGTTGGTATATTAGACATAGGAACATATTATATCTTTCTCTAATGGGAGGAAGATCCATGTAGTGTTATTAGTAGGAAATGAATTATAATATTCTTATCTTATATAAAAAACCAATTTTTTTTAAAGAATGTGAGAGGAAAAGAGACCCATAACCACTATATAGATCCCTCCAATAATGGTTTGATGATAAAGGATAAAAACAAGGATTTACAATATGATCAGGGTTGATGTTACATGATGGTAGTTAGAGATCCACTATATATTATGATTATAGTGGTGGACGTGGTATCCAGAAATTAGGGTAATAACTCTAATATAGTGGTTCTTTATAAGAGACATATATTAGATCTTGGGGGCCATGGAATATTAATGTTGCACTATATTATAACGATTCCCACTGACCATGATGTTGTACCTTTTATGGTCTGAGGTATGATTTTGTGGATTCAAATTTAGCATGGTATGTTTTTAACATAGAATAAAAAAAATTATATCTTCAATGTTCAAGGAATTATTAGGTTTATATATAGAGTAATTATAAGGGGTAATTTCAATTGACACACAATAAGTAGTGTTATTTGAGGGAATAATGTGATATAGTGAATGACCATTATGAGTGGTGGATATAAACTCTTATAGGATTTCATTTTATTGGAGATGACTAAATTCAAATTTATTATTAAGATGAATTATTTTTTACCATATCAATAGTCATAATCAATGATTATCATTTACAACTCCCAAGGCTATAAGTTATTTTTTTACTGAAGAGTAGGACATACATGAGGGCCATTCAAGACCAGGAAATTGGTAGCTAAGAGAGATTATAACTTAGGTTCTAGTCCTTTATTGGTTTATGAGAGGACCTATTAGGATTATTTTTATCCTATATTTGACTAGTTTGATGATGCTTTTCAGATGATTTATTTTTATTTCCACCTGAGAGAGAGAGATAGGAAGAGAGAGGTTTCATTCACTATGAGGCTTATTCTAGGTTCATATTCTTCTTCCATTCCACCTTTTCAGGTAGATAATATGAACCTTAAAGTGATTAAATTTCATATTGAGGAAGTATAAGACAAGGTATTACTATAGAATAGTATATGTCCTTGTGGTACTCTAATTCTATTCACCATGAAGTCAAGTTATACATTAAGGTTATGTGTATATTTTCATAAGATTACCAACATATTAATATGAATGGATATATACTTCCCCATGTAAATAATTTATATAATCATCTTTGATTAAATCTTTTGTTCTCTAATATATACCTAATAATTACTTATCACTAGTTGAGTGTGAGCGATTTTTTCATATCAAACCCATGTTTTAAGAGAATTTATTTTTTGTATGAGTAATTGGTGATTCCATTAAAACTAATTAATATACCAAAAATATGTATGGCCTTGATTCATTCTAACTTTTATCTAGATTTTTATATGTTTATGGTCATTTTTAGTTGATATTATTGTGTACTCTATGATAGTAGATAATCATGGATGACATTTATATATCATTTTGGGCACACTTCTGGAGAATTATCCATATTCTAAGACCACATAGTGTTACTATTTGATTGACTAGGTGAACCTTTTGGGGAATAGTATATATTAAAATAGATTATTAGTTGAAAACTTATATGGTTAGAGTAGTTGTTTCATGGGAGTGACCCTAATTTTTTTTGAGAACGTAGATTTTTGGGACTAGCCATATATTATAAGAAATTTAGTTGGCCTTTATCCCAGATGGAATCATTACTAATAGGATTAAAAATATTACAAGGTTTGTTGGTGTGACAATTCTAAGGGTTATTTCTAGAATTTGAAATAAAGTATTGCTACAATGTAGATTCGAATGTTAACTATATTGGATAAGAAGTATAACTTGTATTTTGATTCATTAGAATTCGAGCTAGGAGAATTATTAATGTATGAAAATCTTGTGGTCACATTTTTGGTCTAGGAAGTTGAGGAAACATGAATGGATATACATGAAAAATGACTTGGAGGTAACATAAATATTAAATTTCATGAGATATTAGTGGAATTAAATATTATTCTAGAGGATTATGGTGTCTACTAACAACATGAGAATGATACACATTTTTTCATAGTAGGAACCGATCCCATGTTAATGATAATGTGTTGATTATTTACATTTGTTTGATTTTTATCTAGAGTACACTGCTATAAAGATGAATTAATATGTATATTCATTGATTTAAAAGAAAAAACATAAAGGTTTGATGAATTTTGGGAGTGAGTTAAAGATGATAACCCCATTTTATGATATTCAAGTGTACATTTATGAGTACCATGTCCAAGCGGGCCACATATACTTATCAATATAATCTTCTATATTTTTATGGTGAAGTGGGATCAAATATATGTTTATGATTGTTTGGTCATGTGACAATATATATTTGGTGGGTTTACACCATTAGACTAAATTCATAGTGTAGGCTAGATCTTTCATTTTTGAGGCCACGTCATGTATCTATGGGAATTTGTGAGGATGTAGTGATAGAATCTCATATCTCAATGTGGGGGATATGTCCATGATTTGTATAGAAATACTATGACATGTGAATGAATTACTATTTTCCTAGGTTAATTAGAGATATCACAGGTTTTATCACACGGTGATGTACCTATTTGTATATGAAATCCAAGAAGCAATGTCCCACTAGTTTAATTCAACCAATATCCATTTCATAGTGGATGTTAGATGATGTGACCAGTGATTTTTAAAGGGGTTTCTGAGGGCACAATGAAGATGTAACATAGTGTGTAAGATCATGGTTTGATTGAATAAGGTGCATCAATTCCTTCTATTATGGAACACAGTTTTATTTGATGATCTTGGTATTCTATTTGTTCTAGAAATAAGGTTATTTATTAGGATACCACATAGAATCATCTTAGATAGAGATTCCCTCTTTACATCATGATCCTAGTTTGGATTAAAAAATGTTTTTGGTATATTGGTGAATATATTAACTACATATAAACCATAGATATATGGATAATTCAATAGTAATATTCAAATTTTAATGGAAATGTTGAGAGTATGAATCCAGGACTATGGCGATTCTAGGGATAACCACATAGCCTAGGTAAAGATTCCCTATATCAATAATTGTCAATATTCTATTCAAATGGATCCATTCAAGGAATTATATGATATTTATTACTTTCCATTGTTATATTGGATAGAATATACTAAGTCTAGGATGATTAAATTGAATTTTTTATAAGATATATAATATCATATTTTTTTGATCAGGATGTGGTGGGGGACCACTTAGTGTAATTGTAGTCCGTATACCAATTGACAGTTCCATCCTCTTTAGTTTGAGGTGGGTGATTTGGAATTATTACTAGTGTTATTGTGGTAGGGACATATCTAGGTTGAGAGGTAGGATATGATAACACTGAGGTATGTGGTTTCATTCAAGATAGGATTGATGATCATCACAGTGACAGATTGATTAGCTCTCCATCATGATTTCCATGTGATACACAATGAATTCCACATATTACAGTTCTGATGGAATTATCCCAAACTACCTCAAGTGATCAATTATGATAACAATGATATAAATATTAATTAATATTTTTGGGAGAATTTAATTCATATAGTGTATAAGAGGGAGAATACTCATATTAAAAAAAAGATTCTTATGGAATGAGTGTAGTGGTGGAACATGATTATCCAACAAGAGATGTTGGAGAATGAGTTTGATATATAGTCCCAATGGTGATAATTATTTATCAATGAGTCCTAGTGATAGTTAAGATTTAAAACCAAGTGTAAACAAATCTATATTTTCTATGTTATAAAATTTAAGTTCTTATTGAGGTATAAATCAATTTAATTTTACCAATTTTGTGTTGTAGCCTTTTCATGGATGTTTTTAAGAGTTCCTGTGGTACTGATCTTTACATTTAGATGTTTCAAGAGATTAGAGGTGATTAATTATGAAAATGGAGATCTCAGGTTGGTTAAATGGATAGATAATTGTTAAATATAATCATTCATCCATACCAAGGTATAAGAGATGATCTTCATAGTTCTATTTCCATGGTTGGTCAAAGATCCTTTAAAATATGTATGGAATCTTTGAAAAAGAAGTGAAACAAGAATAAATTTGAAACACGAACACATAGTTGGTTCATGGTTTACCAGACCATAATGCCTAATTACATATAGTGTGTATACCTTTTATAGTGGGAAATTCATTATTGGTTTACCTATAGAAATATTGTGTGGCCAAACCATGTATTTTGGGTTGGCACATAAGATATTGAATTTGTGGATCTATCTCTATTGATTTTAAATACCCAAACCCCTCATTTTATTCCTTAATCCAATTGGAGGCACCCCTAGTTCACCTCCCCATATCTTTCATCAAAAATTGTTTATTTTTACATCTAATATTGATGGAATAAATGATTATTTATGCATATGTTGTGGTATATTTAAGGAAATCCATCCAACATCAACTTTTTTTTATTCTCTAAATGATAAATGGTCAATGATGGTTATGGATATTTAATCAATATTCTTATGTTTTCATCTTCTTATTAAATTTATTCTATTTAAGGAAAAATATGTGGTCATTTCACTATGATTAAAAGTTCATGAGCTAAGGGTTGTTGGTCTATGAACTATCCATTGATGTACTACTTTTATCAACTATGTGTTGTGTTTGTCCATGATATTCTATGGTGATCTTGAACTAGAACAAAATATATTTAAATATTCCCCTTTATAATGATGTAAATTTCAACAAAAATATATATAAAAAAGGGTTTTTTAAATTTTTGATTAAGTGGTGTGGATAACAATTAACAATTTATAATAGTTCTTATCTCTTAGAGGGAATTTTCTACTCCTGTTTACAAAAAATGATTATTATTTCATGGAATGGAGTGTCTAACCCTAATTTCCAAATGACTGGTTCTTATTTCCTAGTTGGTACTTCTACCCTCTTTGATATATATTCTTATATATTGTTTTATTGATGGTATTTCCCACACCTGAGTTCCTGATAACCTATTCTTTTTTCCATGAAATTTGTGTCTACCCATGAGTTTTAGATGGATTGTTATTTTTTCCTAGAAGAGTGTTTATAAGATCAAATTTTTTAAATTATGATCCAAAGTTTTGAGACCTCAGATATTGCCTAAATAATGTATATTTGATCTAATGTGTCACCTAGTAACTCAAGGATCAATTATAGTTTAATCAATCATTATAAATATATTTATTATTCACATTCACATACACCTTTAATACAAATGTATATGATTATAAATGTTTTGGATTGTAGTATAATAAGTAGTACTCACAACCAACTGGGTTATTCATGGGTAATTGGGTAGATTTTATGACTATTGGATAGGATAATGGAATATTCCATATGACTGAGGGACATTATTTTTTCCTGTGTGTGGCATGAGAGATGGGGCCTGGTCAAGAATCATGATAAGTTTTATAGTTTCCCAAATTAATTTATTTTAATTATTTTTAGACTTTATTGTTTATAAACATCCCAAGGGGAATCTTGATACTGGTGGTATTCATTGTATGACTTATATGAAATTAAATTACTATTGAATGGGATTTGTACGTTATTATTTTCACTTTACATTATTCTAGTTCTCTTTATTTATCGTGATATATATGATTTTAATTAATTTTCACAATTATTACTGACTCTAATATGAGGTTATAGTATCCTGACTGTAACATCATAATCCCTTAATGATAGTCAACCATGTCTAGTATATGTTATGAGACACCTGAAGTATAGAGACACATTGATCTTGTTACTAATGATTGAACTTGAATGGGTGTTACTGTCCTAATGGAAGAAACTCCACTATTTGTATAGATAGTTTCCCATACCTATGATTTTTTTCTTCCTTTATCTTATATGACATTCCTAATACCACATGATATCAAGATTAAAAAAAGGAACTAGGATTTTTCTAATATTTCCCACTATTTATTTTCATCCCTCTATGTTTTATGACCCTTTAATCACTAATTTCTACCACATAGATAAAGAGTGATCCCAAGTAGTTTAAGGTTATTCGATGAGAACCAAAAACCACTTCATAGTTGATTTTATTCTATCTTAAAAAAATATGTGTTTATTAGTTTGAGGTTATATAACTCAGATAAAAATGGATTCTCTTTATTTCATGTTATAAAATTTAAACTAAATCACCTTTGATGGTTACGATTTTATGATATAAAATATTCTTGTTTATTAGGTCGTTCGCCCATTGTGAATAAAATTAACCAAATATGAATATAGGAATGTGACATACTCTTGAGTTTCTTCACTTATTAAGGTTGGTTGTCAATGTTTAAAATAGTAATATCATAGATCCATGACTAGAACTACTATAATATAATATAGTTTATAAATTCTAGGATTAAACCACATAGAACATAGACAATGTAAAATGAAATATATAATAAATTCTTGGATCTTGATAAATAAATCTCATAATAAAAAGGAAATTTGAAAAACAAAACACAATAAACATCAAATCAACATAACATCCTTTATAAAAAAAGTGGATCAATGAGTTAATTTTAATGAATGTTGTTTTAAAAAATATTATTTCATTTATATTAATTATAATTGATAACATTAATTTTGATATTAATAGTGTAATAATTTTTTATTTAATTAATTTAAATAAGTAATATTCAAATTATTTCACTTATTTGGGGCTCAAATATCCTACTTAAGATGTGATTATTTAGTTCAAATCATTATTGTGAAAGAAATATAAAAAAAATCTAATAGAAAAAATCCTTCTCTATAAAATTAACCCTCCAACCCAATTGATTACATTTATAAAAGGTTAAATATAGAATATGATATAAATACATCTCAATATTATACTAAAACAAAAAAAGTTATCATAAAAAAATATAAATTATTATAAATAAATAATCATCATTATTCTCTTAATTTATCACCCCTTAAAGTAAAAATCACTAATGATTGATTGGTAATTAATAAAAATTAAAGAACTCATCGTCATAAATGTACAATTCTTTTATGTTTAAGAGGTAATCAAGATAATTCTAAAAATGATTTTAATAAATTCATCTTATATATAAATACTCTATTCCAAACTTCTATGATTTAGTTCTCTATTTCCTAGTTCTCTATAGAATAGAGAAATTTTAAAATACAATATCATGCCTAAATTAGTTTTAAACATTAATAAATATATACTAATGTGAAAATTTAAATGTAACACTATCAATTATTCCATAACTCACATTTCACTTATATCCCCCGACATTTTCACTACTGGGAATATTTTTCTTCTATAAATAATCTAATATCACACCACGGTGAAATGATTTTCATTATAATCATTATCCCCCCAAATAAAAAATAAAATATAAAACTATCATGGAAAAACCTCATGATATTTTTTATCATGGTTTTATTTTAAAATCATTCAATAAAAAAAGTTATTTCACAAGGTTGTTGGAATTTTAGTGTAAAAGTATCACCATGCTTGGTATTATTCCTTTGTGGTTGTGGTGTAATGCCCCTCTTCTTTATTTGATTTGTACTTAAATAAATTTCACCAAAAATTTAATATTTCATAAAATTCCAGATATAATTATAATATTCATGGTTTAATGGAAGTTTCCTGTATTTATTCTAAAAAAATACTCATATGCATGCTTCTTGGGGTGAATTAAATGGCTTGTACCATACTTTTTTTAAATCCCAATCTTAGATACATATTAAAATAATCAAAATTATAAAAAAAAGTGTTGGGGTTTATTCTTTGTCTATCAATTTTTTAAATAATCAAAATCATCCCTAATGTCTATTAAAATATTTGGTCTACTAATAATAATTGAAAAAAAACATATATAATTTATTTCTACCCTCTTTGATATATATGCTTATATATTGTTTTATTGATGGTATTTCCCACACCTGAGTTCCTGATAACCTATTCATTTTCCATGAAATTTGTGTCTACCCATGAGTTCTAGATGGATTGTTATTTTTTCCTAGAAGAGTGTATATAAGATCAAAATTTTTAAATTATGATCCAAAGTTTTGAGACCTCAGATATTGCCTAAATAATGTATATTTGATCTGATGTGTCACCTACTAACTCAAGGATCGATTATAGTTTAATCAATCATTATAAATATATTTATTATTCACATTCACATACACCTTTAATCCAAATGTATATGATTATAGATGTTTTGGATTGTAGTATAATAAGTAGTACTCAGAACCAACTGGGTTATTCATGGGTACTTGAGAAGATTTTATGACTATTGGATAGGATAATGGAATGTTCCATATGACTGAGGGACATTCTTTTTTCCTGTTTGTGGCATGAGAGATGGGGCCTGGTCAATAATCATGATAAGTTTTATAGTTTCCCAAATTCATTTATTTTAATTATTTTTAGACTTGATTGTTTATAAACATCCCATGTGGAATCTTGATACTGGTGGTATTCATTGTATGACTTGTATGAAATTAAATTACTATTGAATGGTATTTTTACGTTATTATTTTCACTTTACATTATGCTAGTTCTCTTTATTTATCGTGATATATGTGATTTTACTTAATTTTCACAATTATTGCTGACTCTAATATGAGGTTATAGTATCCTGACTGTAACATCATAATCCCTTAATGATAGTCAACCATGTCTAGTATATGGTATGAGACACCTGAAGTATAGAGACACCTTGATCTTGTTACTAATGATTGAACTCGAATGGGTGTTACTGTCCTAATGGAAGAAACTCCACTATTTGTATAGATAGTTTCCCATACCTATGATTTTTTTGTTCCTTTATCTTATATGACATTCCTAATACCACATGATATCAAGACTAAAAAAAGGAACTTGGATTTTTCTAATATTTCCCACTATTTATTTCCATCCCTCTATGTTTTATGACCCTTTAATCACTAATTTCTACTACATAGATAAAGAGTGATCCCGAGTAGTTTAAGGTCATTCTATGAGAACCACAAACCACTTCATAGTTGATTTTATTCTATCTTAAAAAAATATGTGTTTATTAGTTTGAGGTTATATAACTCAGATAAAAATGGATTCTCTTTATTTCATGTTATAAAATTTAAACTAAATCACCTATGATGGTTACGATTTTATGATATAAAATATTCTTGTTTATTAGGTCGTTCACCCATTGTGAATACAATTAACCAAATATGAATATAGGAATGTGACATACACTTGAGTTTCTTCACTTCCTAAGGTTGGTTGTCAATGTTTAAAATAGTAATATCATAGATCCATGACTAGAACTACTATAATATAATATAGTTTATAAATTCTAGGATTTAACCACATAGAACATAGACAATTTAAAATAAAATATATAATAAATTTTGGATCTTGATAAATAAATCTCATAATAAAATGGAAATTTGAAAAACAAAACACAATAAACATCAAATCAGCATAACATCATTTATAAAAAAAAGTGGATCAATGAGTTAATTTTAATGAATGTTGTTTTCAAAAATATTATTTCATTTATATTAATTATAATTGATACCATTAATTTTGATATTAATAGTGTAATAATTTTTTATTTAATTAATGTAAATAAATAATATTCAAATTATTTCACTTATTTGGGGCTCAAATATCCTACTTAAGATGTGATTATTTAGTTCAAATCATTATTGTGAAAGTAATATAAAAAACAATCTAATAGAAAAAATACTTCTCTATAAAATTAACCCTCCAACCCAATTGATTACATTTATAAAAGGTTAAATATAGAATATAATATAAATACTTATCAATATGATACTAAAACAAAAAAAGTTATCAACAAAAAATATCAATTATGATAAATAAATAATCATCATTATGCTCTTAATTTATCACCCCTTGAAGTAAAAATCACTCATGATTGATTGGTAATTAATAAAAATTGAAGAACTCATCATCATAAATGTATAGTTATTTTATGTTTAAGAGGTAATCAAGATAATCCTAAAAATTATTTTAATAAATTCATCTTATATAGAAATACTCTATTCCAAACTTCTATGATTTAGTTATCTATTTCCTAGTTATCTATAGAATAGAGAAATTTTAAAATACTATATCATGCCTAAATTAGTTTTAAACATTAATAAATATATACTAATGTGAAAATTTAAATGTAACACTATCAATTATTCCATAACTCACATTTCACTTATATCCCCCAACATTTTCACTACTAGGAATATTTTTCTTCTATAAATAATCTAATATCACACCATGGTGAAATGATTTTCATTATAATCATTATCCCCTCAACTAAAAAATAAAATATAAAACTATCATGGAAAAACCTCATGATATTTTTTATCATGGTTTTATTTTAAAATAATTCAATAAAAAAAGTTAGTTCACAAGGTTGTTGGAATTTTACTGTAAAAAGTATCACCATGCTTTGTATTATTCCTTTGTGGTTGTGGTGTAATGCCCCTCTTCTTGATTTGATTTGATTTGTACTTAAATAAATTTCATGAAAAATTTAATATTTCATAAAATTCCAGATATAATTATAATATTCATGGTTTAATGGATGTTTCTTGTATTTATTCTAAAACAATACTCATATGTATGCTTCTTGGGGTGAATTAAATGGGTTGTACCATACTTTTTTTTAAATCCTAAGCTTAGATACATATTAAAATAATCAAAATTATAAAAAAGAGTGTTGGGGTTTATTCTTTGTCTATCAATTTTTTAAATAATCAAAATCATCCCTAATGTCTATTAAAATATTTGGTCTACTAATAATAATTGAAAACAACATATATAATGTATTTATTAGTCCAATTATCATTGGGATATATAATGTATAATTTGACGAGTTGGGTGATTTTTAAATTATTAATTATATGTGTCCTAATCATTTCTCATACAAAACTTAAAATAAAAAATCCTTTTATCTACCACAAATATTATTCAACTATTTATTAATATTCTTAACTCTATTAATATAACCAATGAAATATTATATCTCCCATCACTCAAGATCATTTAAACATAGTTATTATGAATCTTGGGTGTATATATTATATCCATAGGCTTGAATTATATCTAAATAAAAACATATAAATAAAAAAATAGTAATTTTTAAAGGTTAATCTATTTTTTAATTTTGGTGGTTTATAATGAAAAATTGAAAAATTAAGATAAAAAATTTTCTTAGATTATCATCATAGCATACATGAATTTTTGAATATGGTTAATTAAAAAACCCTCCATTTTTTCATTATAATTAATAAATAGAAACTTCCTTTTTTATATTTTTCATACGGTTTATAAGCATGAACATCTAAAAATGAATATTTTACTATTTTCTTCATTTCCCCCTATATTTTCAATTTAATCAAAGAAGAATCATGTCTAACATCTACCAAAACTACATTTTATTTATTTATTTGTAAAAATAATTTTAATATTTAGAATAAAATCATTGATCATTTGTGTATAATCCTCAAAGTGACTAAGATAATCCCTTTATCAATTATTAAAATGAGAAAGGATCCATTTAAGCTTAATGATAAATATATATCGAACTACTGTCCAAATAAAAGAGTCGATACCCCAATTAAATATAATAAAGACAAAATATCCATGTCTCTTTATGAATCTCTAAAATTTACCTCTTCAAATAAAATAAAATCAAGAAATAATGTTAAATAATTTGTGTAACAATTATAAGTCACCTTTTAATGTGGTATCATATAAGAAAATTAAAATTGTATTTAAGATTAAAAGATGTTGAATATAGGGGTGGTTTAAAGGTCAAATGAGATAATATATTGTCCAATACATCTTCAGTCATTTTTATATCCTTTAATATTATAATTTTTTTAGAAAAATTAAAATAAAATTTATAGTTGGGATTCATATCCAAAAAATCACCCAATTTAGTGGGTACTAGAAAAAATATGTAAGTGGGTTTTATAGTACGTATCAGGATTGGAAAAAAAATACTACTCAATAATTTAATGAAATAAATATTAACAATAATTATATGTAATTAAATATTGAATTAGTTAGATTCAATTAAATTAAACATATGTGTAATAATTTGAAAAATAACTTTCAATTATAATTTGAGTGTTATATTAAAATTATTTAACAATTTCATTATCATTTTTGGTCATTATTTGTCATTATGTTTTGAAAATAGAAAATAATTCTCATAAATAAAAGTATTTACTAGTTAAATTACTGGTAAACTCCTGTGGTTTCAAATATTCCACTCCCAAACATAAATTACCATCCTTCACAATATATAAATGTAGTGAGAGAGGATCCAATTAAAAATAATTAATTTCCAAAATAGGAATAATAATAATAGAATGAATGAATCTGAAATTAGTTCCTACTAAATAATGACTCTCTTCCTTTATCATTGAATGAAATAAATTCCATTAATGTTCATTGTATTTATTTAATGTTGGTAATTTGAAATTAATTATTTAAAATTAATTCAATTTGGTAATTGGTAATAAAAAAAATATCTATATCAATATTTCTTAAAAATATATTGTTTCTAAAAAAATTAATATGTCCAATGTATTTTTATAAGATATTATAAAAAATTATTGTCCATATGCGTAAAACTAAAAAAATACATAGAAATAGAAAAACCATGAGAATAGTTTACTTAAATAAAATCCACAAACATAAAAATGGGGTAGGTTGATATCCTAAAACTCCAATGTATCTTCGTTATATTCCACTTTATCCTCCTCCTCCTTTTCTAATGTAGTTTTGGTAGAAAATATGTATTCATGTAGAATTTACTCTACAACACAATATCCTCTTGTTCCTCTATATATATGCTTGCATCGATAGTATAAAAAAAGGATACTTAAATATTAATTTGTCAACTGGTTCTGGAATTTTCCATTAAGTCATAAACGGATTTTCCTATAGTGAATGACACAATAATGAATGTAAGAGGGAAGGTATCTTGATCTCAATGGTTGATTATGATTTTTCATTGAAATATATCTAATAACTAGTTATATAAATATATCAATCTAGAGATGTCTAGTTTTTTTTTTAAAGGAGTACCTGGTGGGGTTTTTAATATAATGGATTTTGAGAAATTTATTTAGTAAGATACTGATGTATTTATATTTAGTATCACCATTAAAATTTAATTTTGATCGTTAAGTTTTCCTTGGTTAATCCTCTCTAGAAATAGATGGTATGGAAAACAATGTTTCACCATGGGTTACTATAAAGTATCCTTTTTTATATTTATTATTCTTTAGATTACCCACTAAATTCCTTTGGTTTTCCTTTCACATTTTTCTATACTCTACTTCTTTATGATTTTAAAGTGTCTTTTCCTTATAGGATTTAGTTAAAACAGGATCCCTAAAAAATCATAATAGGAAGTGGGTGTGGGGTGAGGATAATTATAGATATTCCTTTTTCATTGTTTTCAAAATATCATTACATCCTGTAAGAAATAAAATTATGATTATTTCATTCATCATAAACACACATGAAACTCAACAATGATAATTAATGCAAAGACATAAATGTTTTAATTGGATCACCATAAAGGGATAGTCCAGGGGGAATACATAATTTTTTTTCAATATAACAGAAGGTGATACTATCCACTATAGGTATTAAAATATTTTGGGATGGATGAAATTTGGATCATAAGTTCCCATCTTCTTTATGGCCTCTTATACACTACATCAAGGAAAGGGTAACAATGAAATGGTGAAACTCGTAGAATTATTATAGTATCATTTAATAACTAAATGTGAAAATTTATTGAATATGGCTGTTATAATTATTCACTTTTATTTATATCTATATATATTTTTTCATTTTTGTTTATTCATATCTTATTCAAAATATATACTTCTTCTTCTATAAATATATGGCTACCAATAATAGCACCAAAGTCGTTTCTATTATTTTTCTCTCTTTATATTACATGAACTTTAAAATAGTTTTTTATATTATTTTTATGGAAATACCATAACATAGGGAATTAAATTTTTCATGAAAATTTATGCATGATAATTTCCATTTTTTAAATATTAAAATTTTATGAAATTTGTAATTGTTAAAAAAATCTGTTTAAATCAACTTTGTTATCTCAATCATTGTCCTAAATAAAGGGCCTATCATCTATAATAAATCCCCAAGTACCATTATTCTTGATTTAATGAATAATTAATCATACATTAAAGTTGATAATATTTCCATGAATATTGACATGCGATATGGGACATTTATTTTCAACATGATTTAAATTTAGAATTGAAACTACAAAATATCTGTATTTTAAATCCATAATAATATCAAAATATAGTCCTCATACATTCCAATGAAATTTGATAAATATTATCTCGATAAAAATAATATTTTATGATTGATAATATGTATTAAAATCCATATATATCACTTAATTTTACCTTTTATATCTTCCTAATGAGTTTTATTAACTTCCAGATCACATATATGTAGTATGAATACTTTCACTTCACATCCTCAAGGGAAATTATTTTATTCTTTTGTTTTAAACATCATTTTTACATATCACATAAAATGATACATATCAAACTTTCATTCTTATGTATTGAGTAAATGAATATTATATATTACTTTTTTTGAGATATTATACAATTTCTAAAGTGAAAATTTTATGTATGAGCTCGTGAATCTTACAAATTTTAAGTATTATTTTACCTTTGTAAATTATAATTCCCCCCACCATATTATATTTATCCCTATAACTCAGTGTATTTGTAAAATTTAAGACCTCCCATCATTTTATATATTCATCCTTCTTTTTATGTATCCAAGGATTTCAAATACATTGTTGTATTCTTTCACTCTAATGCATCCAATGTGTCAAGGATTTTCTATAATATATTTTATCATTTTCTTCATCAGACAACAAAACTTTTTTATAAAATTAGTTTTTATATAATAACTTATATTTATATATTTTAACTTAATATAACCAACATCTAACCCATGAAATAAAATATTATATATGTCATGTATCTTCCAGAATCAACCTACTGAAATATGATTTTTTGAAATCTTACTAAATAATTCAAAATACATTATTAATTTTATCAAAAGGTGTTAAAAATACATTTCAAAAAAGAAATGTAATAATAAAAACCTTCTTATATAGATGAAACTACCAATGGTTTATTTTCCATTAAATATTCTTATTTATATTCAAAGTTCCATTAACAATAAATCTGAAAGAAAAGATATATAGTTCCAAAATTTTCCCCCTATCGAATTTTTGTTAATTTAATCTCATCATCATACTTCCATGACTCTTCTTATTTCACTACCTATATATGTACTTCACAAATTGAAAAATGACACCATTAGTACAATACAATTAAATCATAATTTCAAGCTCCAAACCCAATCTAATCCATTCTTCCAAATCATCCAAAGATTAAAAAAATAACGACTAATCTATCAGAAATATTTATAATATTACATGGTCATTTATCTGTATAGTAAATGTGAAATTATAATTGATTCCTAGAATTCTCTTCATATTAATAATATAAAGACTCTATTATTTTTATCAAATCCCAAATTCCTAATATCTCCCCATTTTTTCTAAAATTAATCAAACAGAAGCGCATGAACTCAAAATAGAATGATAATAAAATTAATCATTAAATATTGTGGGGAAAGGGGAACCTTCTAAACCTCCTCTAGTAGAAGGAGGTGGTTGACCACCAAGGATCATCCAATGAAACTCAAAATCTATTTCAACAATGGTCTTAGTATTGATATTTTATTCCCTATTATCTATTCCAAAAATATACATTTGATATCACCCTCCTCCAATTATTATTTTATATAATGGAACCTTAGATGAATATTATTGGTTCAAGTTTTTTCAATATGATTCAGTATGAGATTTATTGGACCCCTTTTCATAAAATATTACTATTGGTGGTTCAACATTTTCTCCAAGATATCTCAATTGTTTGTTCTTCTAATGAATCTATGTGTTAAACTTGCTTAATATAATGTATTTTTCCTTATACTTTCCAATAGATGTGATTTCAGCTTCTTAATCTTTAACCAAACATAGTTATTCCCAATATTAAAGGTTCACATGTTCTTAGTATTTATATCAACCACATCAATAACCCAACAAGTACTAGAGAATGATGATTGATCATGTTCTTTCTCTACATTAATGTGTAATCTATAAGTAATAGTGCCATTAAATTTTTTTTTTAATTTTTCATCTAAAAGGTTCTCATCCTTAGGATATCATTAAAATAGAGTTACCAAAGTAATAGCATTAGTAATGTATTTTATAGTTACCTTATAGAATAAAAAACCAAATGATTCTTCTATATATAATTAGATCCATTGAATCACAATTTTTTTTCTCCCCTAGATTATTTACAATGGAAATGGGTGTCGATAATGGTTTTTGATCATATATGTCAAATTTATTAAGTATATTGATTTATATTTAGAGAATGAGGTGAATGTGCATCTATAATTTGAAATCACTTCCTATCTTAGAATACGATGACATTTAAAATTATGAATTGATTTCATTAAAAAAAATATGTCCATTGAATTTAGTTTTATTCTATCACATATTATATCATTCACATAGACAAGTGACATAAAATTTTCTTACTTGGATATATTAATTTTGTAGGTTTGATAAAAAAACACCTTTTGAATTCCAGTTTCATCAAATAAGATTCAAAGTGGGCATACCCTGAATGTGTACCATTATTCACAATATATGGTTTCTTTTTTATCTAAATAATTTATCATCACTTTAAATTTGAAAACCTACTAGTTCAATGTAAAAAATCTCTTTTAGAAACCAACTTAGGAATTTTATTTTCACATCCTTCAAAAAAATCATTAAACAACTTTGAATCAACTATAATAGGAAGAGAATGATTGACTCCAGTCAAGCAAATAGTGAAAATGTCACTTCAATTTCAATTACTTTAGTCTATGAATAACCACTACACATTAATTTGTATTTATTACCAATAGTATTACCATATTAACCCAAATTATTTCAAAAAACCCATATGGTTCCAATCATGTTATAGTTTTTTGGGTCTCTCTATAAGAACCCTCACCTATTTTTTAACAATTTGATATATCTAATCATTCAAGGATTTTAACGATTCTACATCTTTCTAATATAATTATATTTTTTTGGAAGTAAAACTCATAGTAATGCATCATATTTGGTAATCCTCATTCTTCATGTATAATTTATGGTATTATTATCACCATTAATTTTTTCAGTTAAAAATCAATCATCCAAAATTTTCATAATGGTATATCATGAAAATATTTATTAATGTTTTCCTCCACCAATATATAATAAAAAATATTCATCTCTTTAATGACCTGGTATAGTCTCGAAATTTATACGAGCCTTGTCACCTTGTATAAATACACCATCTAGTTTAATACCCCAATAACATTTTCATTCTATCTCCTTGATAACCCTACCATATTTAATATATAATAATGTATATCCACTCATGTTAAATAATTTTAGGATTTATTCTTATCTGAGTAGCCTAAGAAAACTCCTACATCATTATCATATTTCCAAAAATTTCATACCTTATTTTGAATGAAACAATTTTTTCCAAAAACACAAATGTCCTTCAGTGAAGGATTTCACACATACAAAATATCATAGGGGATTCATTTTTATTTAAGAATTTTCAATACCATATTTAAAATATACAATTTTACTTATACTACATCCTTCAAATAATGGAGAGAGACACTACTTTTGATAATCATTTTTCAGCCATATTATTCAATATCTGGTTTCAAAATTCAACTACCCCAATATATTTTGGGGTCTTGGTAGAGGATAATTAATGTTTGATTCAATTATTTTCAATTTAATACTACACATTAATAAGGGTATAAAATATCCAATTATCATAAAAAATATTAATTATAGTGTATCCATTTTATTTTGCAATCTCCTATAATTACAATTCCTTCACTACATAACCTCTATATTTCTCTACATGAACAAGTCAATAAATATCTATTATAATCATATATAAGTAATTTTATGTACCTATATATACATTTTTCTAATAGATTAATTGAGTTAAAAACATTGGTATGAACCAAATAAATTAAATTAGACTACATATTCTTCTATTCCTGATAATGGTTATATAACAACCTCCATATCTTATATTCATCACATACTAACAATTAGTTATGCTTCATTTTAGGGTTGTAAAAATTTCAATTTAGATACAATATTTGTAATTTTTTTATAGAATATATTATATCCTTTTGTACCATAAATTATTCTATTCTTCCAATATAATAATGAAAATGTTTTACTTAATTTATCCTATGTAAAGGTTAATTATCATTCTCTAGATATTCATGTGTGAATTCACATATATTATTTTGATTATAAATAATTTATAATTTATGATAACCTTAAGACCAAATTCATGAAAATAATTCATTATTAAGAGTTTCTAGATATATATATCCCTCAGAAGCATTTATATTATTTATATTCCATATCAAACTAGATGTGTATTTCCACATACCTTTATTTTAAAGATCCATTACTGAGAAATCTATCACTATAATTAAATATCTCCTTTGTGTTCTTATAGAGGTCCAAATTTCTGATCAGGTGTAATGAGAACATCCTATTTCGGTTTCTATGTGTTTATATATATTGTTTCTTAGAGTTGAACCTTATCAATGATTTCATTGTCCCTTATCTTCATTTTATTTCAGGATAATATCATTCTGGTTGAGGTGTGGTATGGAAAATAATTCCCCTCCTAATTTCCATAAACATTGTCATAATCACCTTCATATTTCATTATATAGAATCATTTTTAGGGTAATTAATTTGGGATTCAATGAATCCACTTTACTTTGATTTCCAGGGTATCCACTTCCACATCTTATATTCTTATCACGAATGGATTTATGACCAAATATGGGGCATTGATAAAAATTACCATAGAAATATTTTTTTAAATGATATGAGGGATATGAATTAATTTATGTTTTCCAACATTTAGGTTCTTATAAATCTAGATAGTCTCAAGACACCTTACAACATTACATGGTATTTCCTAGAAATTGAAAAAATGAGCACATCATTATAGGAAATATCCCTTCAATTCATCTCATCCACATGTCTTATTATTTTGGGAATCCCCATAATTTTTTATTACACTAAAAAAACTAATGAGTTTACATGGAATCATATAATTATCTTCTTATAAATTACCACTAATTATAATATTAAGGTCTCATAATTATATCAAATTTAAATTTTTTTCCCACCCATATGGGTCTTTGACTATACAAAATTTTACTAACACTTTACATGCCTCATTTAGATCATAATAGTAATTTCATATATATGAATTTCCAAAGTTATAAATTATTATTTAGAACAAATGAATTTATTTAAAATTCATGTTTACTTATCAAACTAACCCCTTCTTCTATGAGAGCATCAACTCTATTAATTCTTTCCATCACACAATCATTAAGAGCATCAATCATCTTGTACCATTCATCATTTTTTGTTCAAGTTATAATACATATACAAAAGTCCCATAAATATAAAATTTATGTTCCATAACCATATAATGTTTTTTAATATCATATTCATGATGGTCCACATACTGAAAATATTCATTCAATAGTTCATTTTTTGATTCATTTAATTTTGATCTCTTCAAGAGCTCCCATAAGCTCAAACTTGTGATCTAGAAATATCTCAGTTTTATGGTTAATATCTCCCATAAATTTTTCTTTAACTATGATATCCATAATATAATAATATATATTATAATTAAATTTATTTCCATTTTATTTTGTACAGACTTCATTAGCATCCTATTACTTATTAAAAGGACCTTTCTTTGGACCTAATTTAAGAACAATATAAAAATTAAAATTCCCTTTCAAGGGGAAATTTTTTTTGTATCAATTGTATGAATTCCACCTTAAATTAATAAATATTTAATTTATTAGGAAACCATTTCATAATGTTTATAAAAATTACGCAGAAAAAACTAGAAACATATAGCTTTCAATTAAATACACCCTTTCCCCTTTTAAACTTTATTTCCACTAAAGAGAGAAAATCGTCTTCTATATATTTCCATTCACATTTTCCATTAGTTATACTAATTATTTTAATTAATTTAAATGAAATATAATTTTTTATGATTTTATTTTCTATCTAGATTGAATCCCATTCTAGAGGCCACCAAACAGCTATTAAGTTCATCACATGATAGATTATCAAAGTTTCTTTCATAATGATTGGAAAAAAATTGTTTATAAAGTTAAGATTACATCTATATTTTATTTAAAAAATAAAAATCACATATTTTTCACTAATTCCTTCTATTCCAAAAACAATATAAATAATGAGATTGATAAATCCATTAATATTTACATCTAGACACTTCTACAGATGATCAACCCCATTGTGTAAAACCTGCATATTTTATTTTTTTACCTGATGTCCCATTGATGGATATTTTCCAAATTTTACCAAATTTCTATTATAGTATTATAACTCATTATTTTAATATGAATATTTTTTAATTGAGTACCTATCAATGAATTAAGGGATTCAGTATTAGTATCTAGTATCTTTTAATCTCCACTGGTTATGGGAAATTCAAAAGCCGCACATACATGTATTTATTTAAAAATAGTACAGTAAACATTGAATTCAAGAGAACATATGTGAGATATCACTATATTTTTTTCCATGTTTATTAATTTCATGAGTTGAAATAAAAATCTCCCTATACTTGTACTATATTTTATATATATCTAAACTAAATAAAATATATTATGCACTCAATACCTATGGTCGTGATACCTAATGTTTCACCCTGATGTCTAATACACCCTAATATGTGGGGATGAATTAGGGTGATGTAGGTTTCTTATTTTTCATATAATATTACCCATATGTTAGGAATAACATATCAATTAAATAAATCTTAATAAAGAAAAAGAGTCGCATAACCTAGATAGTGAGAATAAATGACAACACATATATGTTTTTCTTATATTATCATAAAGAAATAATCCATAAGGCATATTTCCATAGTTTATTAATGTACCTAGAGGAAATAATATACTTTATAAGTATTATAAAAATTTCAGAAGGATGAAATACCTATCCCTGAATAACTTCCTATTCCTGACCTCTTCCACACCAATTCGGGTTAGGTGAATCTTGAATGTTTCATATAATTTTATCAAATAATAGATTGTAAAAACCGATCCTGCGAGGGTTTTATCATTTACCTATAATTTTATTATTCATATACATATTTTCTGGTGTTTTAATTACTCCACTATTCACAATCTACACTTCATCTTCTATATAATTATTTCTTATGACAGAGGTAATGACATCCTTTTCCTTATTCTTCATATATTTTTATTCTCCCAGATTTCAAAAAATAATATCTTCTATATTTTTGATATCAGAACCCTATAATATAAAATAAAATTTTCCCCTTTATAATATATAGAATATAATTTCCACATTTTGAAAACCCAAATTCTATGAAGTCTACACTATATATTCCTTTCATTTAAAACAACATAAACATCATGATCTTCCAAAAAATTAGGATTTTTCATATATATAATATTTAGGAGTTATTTTCTTCATAATTGATTAAATTATTATTCATGTATTATTAATAATAATATTCCAAAGCATAATAAAAATGATGTGTAACTTTGAATTTTGGCATTATTTATGTTAAGAATTTAAATTACACAATCTTTTTATTTTGAATCCCCCACAATGTCACAACATAATCCTCCACCATTATTATTATTTTATTTTAAGATTTAAATATTTTATAAACAATAATGTATTTGTAATTATATAAATTAATATACACGTGTATCACTGAATATTTCCTTATATGAATTCCTTTTGAGTTTTCAAAAGAGTAAGATAAACTACAAGAAATATGAATTCTTATATATCACTTCTTCTAGAGTAAATGTGTTTCTTCAGGTATATTAATCTTTATGATAAATAAGAATTGGTGAACTAATGATAAAGAGAGGTTGAATAAGTGGTTCCTTTTTATAAATTCATTTGTCAATAAATAAACCATAGTGACTAGTTAATGTTAAAATCCACTTTTGTTATAAGAATATCTTTCTCCCATTTATTAAAATAATAAAAGTGAAGAGAACATACATGAGTTTCACCATGTTCAACCAGAATGTGGGAACCTAATCCTTATAGTGATAAGTATTTATATTTAATAAATAATCCATTATAATCAGTTATCAATAAATATGGTTTAGGAATGAATAATCCAAACCTATATGTGAAAACCAAACACACTCCTTCTGAAAAATTATTATACTCTTTTCCACCATCTACAAGGTCTTGATAATTATCTATGCATTTTTAAGTGAAAATAAAATTCTACTCCCAAAAATAAATATCTCAAAAATAAATTTCTAGAACTTTTATATTATAGTTTTGTACTCAAATAAGAAGTATATGTCTTTATCTATGTATATATTTTAAAGAATATTGTTCATGGTCTTGATAATTTTGATGAGAAAAATTTATCACTATTATCTATAAAATCCATTGAAATTATTTCTCCCTTTATACAACAAAAATAACTCAATAAAAATTGGTAAAAACCCTAGATTATATTTGGAATTTTAGAAAATAGTATTCTATATTCAATTAGTTGCAAAGTCTTTTGATGAAATATGATTTTGAATATTCCAAAACTTATAGAAATATTTGAGTAAATTATCTTCAAATCATTCCAAAATCTAAAATTGAATCATGAACATTCCTTCATGAATATCTCACTTTAAACATCTGTTATATAATTTATCATGACATCATTACTTTTATATAAATTCACTCAATATTTTTGGGAAAAGTTCACCCATCCCCTTGTCTTATGTCTCTCTATCATCTAGTGATATGACATATTGAATCTCATTTCATTACCCTGAGAATCAAAATTGATATTAATTAAAATAGACTTAATATACAACCTAATCATCTTCAGTCACTTTTAAACTTATTTCAATGTAGTGTTTTTTATTCTTATTGAATATCACTTTCTCTAACAAATTTAACTTCCTAATAATCATCTGTAAAAAATAGCATTCCAATCCTACATGATATTTCATTCATCCTGAATTCTGGACATATTTTTTGAGAATCCTATAATATCAATATATTTCACAAAAAAATACACATCACTTGGTAAATTGATCATTTCATTTTAACTATTATCATATAGTGATGGTAGAAAATCCTCTTTGGATAGTTATTATGATGGATAAATTTTTTTAACTCATCTCAAAAACATTCATCCATGTTGTGCTAACAAATATACCACACCTTAATAATCTTTGGGAAAGTTCAATCTCCCCATTTGAAGTTATTTGAAAAATAAATCTTTTCAAACCTCATCACTTTTCAATTTTTTATAAAATCAAATACTTTATTAAGAAGAAAATTTCTAACACAACAATACTAGATAATTAATGTTTTTTTAATATAATTCATTATCTTAGTGACATGTAATTTTTATTAGGAGATGTTGATTCAATACCCCTAAATACTTTCAATTTACTTTTCCTCCATCTTATTTATAAATGTAAAATATATAGTTTATCAAATAGTGGAAATATTTTACATCCCCTTAGAAAATAGAGTAGCGTGACACTCCCCTATAGGAAACATAATTCACGGAATAAGGGGTGAATGTCCCATAACATAATTTAAGTGATAGGGGAAGTTTGAACATGTTGTTTGATCCAAAATTCCTTATATAATTCCCCTAGTGTAATTTTAGTGAAAATTTCCATAATTTTTTCCTTTGATAAAATATACTCAATTATTTTCTCTGGAAACAACATTCTATTTAATGAAATAAAAATAATGTAAGTTTTTTTATTTAGATTACAATACCATGTTTTCCCAAATTCATATTGAACCTTGATTATCATAGAAAATCTTGATTAGATTGTAATCATTCAATTTCATTATTAGAAATAATTATTTATCCATATCATTTGAGTGAAATTTTGGGTGGAAGAAACAAATTATGATGCTATTTTACTCATAGTAATTTTTTTTTTATTTTTATTCCAAAAAAGGAAAAAAATCATTAATAGAATGTTTTATTGAATGATTGTTTTGGGTCATTGGAGACACTATTCTAACCATCATCCATGAATCCAAGTATTCTCAAATCAATAAATACATTATACATTATGCCAATGTTTGATGTCTCATTAAAATGACTAAAAACTATTTTAGATTCCATAAAATATGATCCAT
Organism: Viscum album; assembly: GCA_963277665.1. Lineage (NCBI taxonomy): Eukaryota > Viridiplantae > Streptophyta > Magnoliopsida > Santalales > Viscaceae > Viscum > Viscum album. The sequence continues at coordinate 1,491,014,616 of OY728129.1, forward strand.
TTGGGTTAATCTAATATATGGGATATGAAGTGAATACATAAAAAATATCTAACTGATCATAAGTTAGATAGGGTAAACATCAATTTATCTCATGGACATCACTTTGATTAACGCGTCTGTTGGTTTAATCATTACTTAGCTTTACTATATCAGATATAGGAGTAGTAATATCCCATGAACATTCTATGCAAAACATCTTCAATAACTACATGGTATAATTTTATTATGAAATGAATATATAACATTCTTTTTGTAAAACCTTTAGTTCAAAAATGAAATTAATTTACTAATGAATCAACAATGATTACCAATTTTATGAAGTAGGAATCATTTTCATATATAGTTTTATCACCTTTTCTCTTATAAAAATTCAATATCATCAGCAAGCTACCAAGGATAGTGCACTAGGACCGAGGGGCCTACTTCGACCCATACACAACATTATTCAGTTTATAAACCATACTTCCACTCTCATAAAGTATGAATCTATCTATTTAGTAAATACAAGCATATTATTTAACATCAAAATTAAATAATTTTTAAATTACATCCATTAGATTGTTGATGTATTTTTTATGAACAGTAGTAGAAAAAAACATTTGGATGGTATCAAGACATATAATATTGGAAACAATTTAGGATAAAAATCAACACCTTACACCTGTTAATATCCCTTACAAATGAACCCTCGTTATTTTCTAAAACATATACCTCACATTTATTTTATTATGAAAAACTATTTTTTTCTGATAATATTTTATCTTTCAGAACTCAGAATAAGCCCCAAGGTTCCATTCTTCTTAAACTAATAAAACTCCTCATTTATTGATTTAATACATTCCTTATTCTCAAATACCTCTGATAGTGTCTAAGGATCAACATATGTGATAAGTTCTATTTTATTTTCTATTATAGACCTTCTATTTATATTAAATAAATCTTTCAAACTTCTGAAAATATTATCTTGTTCAATATGATTCTATAGTGTTCATAACATTAATTGTCTTTTGGTAGACCCATATTTATCAGTATATTCATCCAAATTTTTTTATTCAATATCAAACTAATTTATTACTTCATAGGTAATAGTTATTCTAGAGTATTCTCTTGTATATACATTGTGTTCATCAGATTCACCATTCTCCTCATCAATTAGATTCAATTGATTTTCAATAACTTTAATGTAAAATGAATGAATGATTGTGTATAATTATTTGTTCCTATAAATATATCTTCTGTGGTTGTTTGAATAACCAAGAAAAATATTTATTCTTATTTTTTCACAAATTTCCCTTTTTTATTTTTTATTTTCAATATAAAAGGACTTACCAATGCTTAAAAATATTTCACTATTGGTTTTTTCTTATACCATGTCTCATAGGTGGTAATATTAGATTCTATTCCTAATAAACATATATTATAGAAATTTATCAAAGTTAATATAGCTTCCCACTAGGAGAATATGGAGTTTTTATAATAGATAATCATATAATATCCCATTTTAACCAAAATATATTTTTTATTTCTATAAACCAATTTTTTGGTTTTTGTAGGGAGAACTGTACATATGTTTTATGGTGTCCCTAAATAGATAAGCTTCAAAATATATACATGTAAAAAACATCAATTGTTAAATATTATCTTCTAGATAAATATACCAATTTCCTTTTCAATTTCCCTCTTATAAAACATTATCATTTCCAAAATATAATAATCATTTTTTATAACAATAAAACATGTCATTTTGGTGAAATCATCAATTAAGAATATAAACTAAGAATATAGCTTTATTCATTATGTCTCATATTTCAACAAACATAAAAATGAATAATGTTATAAAGCCCAGTGAATTGAATATATTACATTGTTTGTTTTCCTTAAGTCATCATCCATTATAAACATTATTCATATACACTGATTTTCTCTTCTTTTAGTAAACGTAAATCTCATACCTCATCTTCCATTAAGTTTTATCTAATGTTCTATTAGACGTGATGATAATATCTTCTATGAAATATAATATTTTCAAAATTCTCACATAGGTAACCAGAGTTACTCCAATCCCCAATATGAAAAATATTTCCTTTGATTCTTACTTCTAGAAAATGAGTTTTTTTCTAATTTTGAGATGATATACACTTTTATCTAGTAGGGTGTTCCTGGTTGGCACATGGTTTGTCAAACCGTGTGGCCTAACTATTCAAGTTTCCTAGATTATTAAATGTTGGAAATTACCTTTTTGTCATCTTCTTTTTTCACCCAAATTTGGGATTTCCTCCCCTTTCTTGAAAAAGGTGCACTATGGTAGCCTCCAAGCTTCCCTCCTTTGGAATTCCTTTGACCAAGGATGTTTTTTTAAGGTTCCAAGGTGAGTTCTTCATGGATTTTGGTATATTTTTTCAGCTTCTATATTTTCTATTTTTATTCCTTGGGTTTTCTTCAGTGGAACTTCTCTTGGATGGACTTTATAGTTTAGGGTTTATTTTTGGGTTGTTTCTCATTGATGTTAGGGTGTATAGATTTTCTATCAGGCTCAATTCTTCCTTCTCCCGAAGTTTCTTATCATTTTCACATCGTTGAGGTAGGTGTTTCCAACTATTTCCTTTCCATCACATTCCATTTGATTCTTGATCTTTCCTAAATGGTTTCTAAATGATTTGAACTTTATTTTAATGGGTTAATATAAATTTATTTGGTGTTTTTATGATGGTAGTTTACTATAAAATAATTTTCCAAGGGATTATTTTACTATGTTTGTATTTATATGCACACATGGTTCTTGATAAAATGTCAAATGATCATTTAATATGAAATTGGATGCTTTGGGTGGTGTTTTCACTTTTTTAATTTTTAATAATGTGGTTTGTATTTGATTTTTTTATGTGGAAATTTGTGACTTTTAAGTTGTGATGCTTATGTGTGTCTTTTTGTGTTGGTTTAAAATAAATGATTTATATTTAAAAAGGGTTCTTAGGAGATTTCATGGATTCTTGAATCGTGTCAATGAATTTTGTTTTTGTATTCATTAAATTAATTTCTATGTGGTTTTGAGAAATATAAATGATGTGTTGGGTTATTTTGGAAATGTGTGATTTATAATGATTTCTTGAGGATCGTTTGGAACATTGATGAAAATTGGGTCTTCTTTGAACTATGGTTTTACAAAGGATTCAAATTACTTTATATTTTTTATTTTCAAAATGGTTCATTGATTTATAAATGGTTTGTTGATGCTTTATGTGTCTTTAAATTTAGATTCAAGTGTCTTTAAAATTCTTCTCCTATTTTTAATTTTAAGTTATGTTTTGGTGAATAATGGTCATAAAGGCCCATTTGGAATTTAGTGATGTGGATTTGTTTCTAAAATGATATGATATAATATTTTTTACTTCCCATGTTGTTTTATGTTTTCAATTTTTCTTATAAGAGTTTTGAATTTGAATTTTAGAGACCTATTTTTCATTATACATGTGAAAGTGGTTTTTTACATTGACTTTGGAAAATGGTTTGGAAATGGATTTGTGAATATTTTTGGATTGGAAAAGTTGAAGTCTTGGTTGGTACTTTGGGTTCTCATTAAAAATTTGGTTTTTATGTGATGTAATGTGAATGCTTGAGTGGAACATTGTGATGTTTTAGAATTTTTTTTCGAACTCATGTGATTTATGGGCTTGATGGGAATGTAGGAATATTTTAAAAAATGTGTTGAAAACATGGGTAGTGTGAGGAATAGATGGTATTTAAAAGTGATTAGGAAAGTGTTTTTTGAAAGTAAAATGTTATGATAGCCTGATTAGAACTTGTGAATGGCTTGTTGTGAGATGAGAACCTCTATGGAGGATTCCCCAAAGAGAGGGACATCACATAAGTGGTGTTAGTGTTTGTGTTAGGTAGGCACTTGGGTAGTGGGTTTTACTAGAACTATACATTTGAGGACCTTCTCATTCACCACATACTATTATCACGGGATTCAAGGGAATTATCTATAGGGTTGAGTGATGGTTTCTTCTTAACCATGAGTTATATAGGTTGGTTTACCATGGATTTATTGAGATGTTAGGTGGTATATGCCATTTAATTGGCTAGTTTAGAGTAGAAAATTGGTTATTAACTTTGGAGATGCACCATATGATGGTAGGTGAGTCCAAACTTTGTATATACAGGGATTACATCTTGATATATTCAAGAAATGATCATGATCTACTATCTGTATATTCTATTTATTTCTACTTTTTGTTGGATGTTAACTTCGCTCGTTTTCTCTACTTGTTTTTCTTACTTTACTATATGCATAAACCCAATTTAGTTACTTGGTATTGATTTCACATAGGTTTTTGTTTTGATTCGGTATGGTAAAGGTGAAACCATTTTTAAAAAGGGAAAGATGTGTGTGTTGTCTTAGAAATGGATTTCATGGAAAGCTTTGTTTACTTGATAGAAATATTTTAAAACCCTATTTTATCAATATATTTAAACCTAGTATTTGGGGACTAATTTAGGAAATTAAATTCATGGACTCTATGGTGATTACCTACTAAGCTACTTAAGCTCACACCCTACATATGCCACTTAGTGTCGTTAGATCCAAACTGTTTTGCTGGTTCAAGTTTTTGGTTTGGTTTTCCTTTGAAGAAGGTTTGACTTGTGGTTGTTGGTGACAAAGAGTTCATATGGAGATAATGTTAGAATGGTTTGATTTTAGTTTTATTTTTAGTTTATATTTTGTTCAGTGGATGTTGTATTTAGATCAGTTTGTATATTTATTTATGCATATTTTTTAGTACTTCTAAATGTTCCGTTTGGATTTTTATCCTAGTTTTTTAGATTAAATTGTTCTTATTGGATTATTTTGATGATTGACACTAGTTTCCATTCCATGGGGATTTAGAACGCCCTTCAGGCCATGTCTTGGATCATGTTGGGTGTCGTGTTGGATGAAATCTTAGTCTAGTTCATGACACTTCTTCCCTTCTTAATTTTATAATAGTTGATGATCATTTTTGAGTTTTTAATTTACTCAATACATTCTTCTTATTTTTATTATGAAATGTGTTCCACATAAGTTACTCCACGTTATTATTATTAAAAAATATGTGTTTATTGATGTTCACTTGATTAGATTAGATTAATATTTTTATTAGAAACTCTTCATCAGATGATATATCGCCCAATTATTCATCTTATTCTTCCTTTATATGATAACATCTTATCCTTTTCTGAGTAGATTTACATTTTTTTCTAAAGTTATTATTCTAAATTCTATTTTATTTCCATTAAACTTATTCTTCCCATGATTTTTCTCAGGCTCATCTTCTTAATAAACCCTTCCATTACATTTAGGTTAATTAAAGGAAGCATTCATAACTTCACTATACTTGAGTTAGTACAAAAAATCAATTTTATTATACTTATATTCACCTTTAATAAAATATAATGAAATATGAGACATCCTCCTATGATCATTAACCATATGATCCTAATACTTTGATATATTTAAATTTAAATCTTTTGATACATTGAGTTTAATTTTATCATGTCATGGAAATACATTTTTTACTTAAACCATTTTTTAAATTCTATATCCTTCACCATTTCATATGACATTAGTATATTTTAAAGTTCATTTAATGATAGATAATCTATATCATCCAAAAATTAAAGGATAAGATTAAATATATCCCTAAAATTTCTATTTATGTTTTTTACACTAGTTATGTCTATTAGACATTCTCTAAACCCCCTAATGTAATTGATGTTTTTTTGGATATTGTGAAATAATCGTATATGGTTTATACATCATCCATCTTTAGGTCCTAAAACTTGTATATCAAGATTTCCATGTTTTCTTCCTTTACTATAACATTACCTTTAATGATAATTTCTAACTTGTCCCGTGTTTCCTTAGTTTATTTAACTATCATCACCTTAGTGTAATTGTTGTCTAATAATGACATGTTAGATGCATTCCAAGACATAACATATACATCCATTATTCATTTTACTATATAATCCATTATTACATCCTTTTCTATTAGTGGAAAATTTTCATAATAGAATCTATCCATTCTATTATAAGAGAAAAAATAAGATATTATCATATCCATCAATCCAAGAATAGTTTTTCCATTATTGTTTGGGATATTGTGGATCTTTTTTGAATCCTTGTTCTCCATCCTCAAAAAATGAATTCCCTAGACAAAACTAACAATAATGAAACTTGTTATACATAGGAATAAGTGACCCACTAAAAGGGGTTTTTGGGTTACTAGGTGGTTCTATTTTAAAATTTTCATTATAATTAATTAAACTTATGAATATTTTTATATTTATGATCACCTCAATATATAATACTCACACTAACCCATATTTGGAAATAAACATGAAAATTTTACACATAATAATTTTACAATATTTCATCACAATGAGGGAATGTAGTATTTTTTTAATTGTGATATATGAGTCCAAGATTTTCCACCATAATCAATTATGAATTACAAAGAATTGAGAAGGGACCAGCCTTAACACAAATGTGTATACCACACTTATTTCTCTTAATAAATGATTATACAGTTTCACACATGTTATAATATAAAACATAGAAATAAAAATTTATATATGTTTTTTCTAAAAAAGTTTTCCTCCTTATATTAATGATCTTTTTCTTTATCCCTGAGAATCATTTGGTAAAATTAGTTTATTCTATTTATAATATTATTTATTTAAAATTATCATCTTTTTTAGATATATCAAGTAGTATTTTTCTCCCATTTATATATTAAAACCCTCTCAAGTAAATGTGTGGAATATGGTGGCATAAATTTAGAATCCCAATATAATTTTTTTTTCTAAAAAACTTCAATGTATTATAATGATATTAGGATTTTATATACTAAAAACTATTGTAATGCATCAAATAAACAATCTTCATCTTATTCTCTAATAATGGATTTAATTATGAATTTTACTTTATGAATTCTGTCATTTGAATGTTTAGTGAAATATATTCATAATGACTATGAATTTATAATTTCTATACTACTACAAAAAATGATTTTATCAACATTGAAATTTATCATCTCTAGAAAAATTCACCGATAAAGTCCATATTTATCAGCACTAAAACAAGAGATTATTAAATTTAACCTTTTTCGGCACTTTGGTTTAGCACTGATAAAGAAAACCTTTATCAACACATTATTTTTAGCACTGATAAAATTTTCCCTTTATCAGTGTTTTTTTAGAACTGATAAAAGTTTCCCTTAATCAGTGCTTTTTTATCCTTGATAAAGGTCCAGAATAAAATGAAAAATTAACCAGATAAAAATAAAATGAGTAAATTAAGAAAAATATTTAACATTTGATTAATTAAATAAGTATTGATAAAAACTAATAAATTTAATATACATATATATAGATTATAAATATTAATATATAGTATATATTAAATTTTTATATATAAAATGAATAAGTATAATATAGATATAAAATGTAAATTAAAAAAATATTAATGCCTTATTCATTTTTAATTTTGTTTGATTTTTTAATTTAACATATATCAAATAACCTATATTGCATTTATTTCAAGTACATATATATTTATATATATAAGTTAATGCATTTGTAAACACAAACTCAGATAGAAATATATTTACGCAATATTTAGAAACACATACACCTAATATTTATGTAATTTATTCAAAATTTAGAATATTTAAGAATTTAATTATAACATGATACATTTAATATATATTGTGTTTTTAATCGGTCTGTTTTATTTATTTGTTTTTAATACTATGGTCATAGTATTAATTTTTAATATTTTTTTATTTTTTATTTTATTTTTTCATTTGATCATTTTCTATTATTTATTTATATATTTTTATTTACTATTTTTAAGTATTTTCAATATGTATTCATCAACTTTAATATATATATATCCATTTTTTTTAATAAATTATATTTAATTAATAAAACTTATCCATTTTTTCAATATTTTTAATGTGTACTCATTCTGAATTATTCAATTTCACTCAATTTTAAAATTCATTTTTTTAAGATTATATATCCATTAATAATGTTAATAATATATTTATAAATAAATATTTATATATAAATTTATATTTAATATATTTATAAATTTATAAATTTATATTTCTTATAAGTAAAGAAATATTATTTTATAAATAAATATTTATATAATTATAAATAAACAGTTATTTATATTTAAATTGTTATAAAATTATAATATATTTATTTAAAAAATTATAAAATTATAATAAATTTATTTAAATAACTATAAAATTATAAGAGATGATAAATATTTCTTTTATTAGTGCTTATAAATTTAGCACTGATAAAAGGGATCTTTATCAACACTTTTCTAAAAGCACTATTAAAAGTGTCCTTTGTCTATTTAAAAAATCCCTAACCACAACTCAATCACTCACAATTTTCAATCTCTCGTGCAACTCCTATGCTGTCAGCATGACTCCTCTACGTTCCCTCAAATTAATCAAGACTATAATCCAATGTATGTTATTTTCTACTTTTCCTCTATCATTGTTTAATGTTTTCGGTTCTGCGTTTTGTGTTTTTGCGCCGTTCTTAACCATGAAAAACCCTAACTCTCCAATCCTAACCACTAAAATACAATGAGTGTTTCTATTTCATTATTTTATCCATAGAAAATGGTTTCAAATAAATAGAAGGATGATTTCATATGGTTAGGTTAGTCAATATATGTGTATGGCCCTGTATGGATAAATAAAATAGATTTTATGCCACACACTACGGAAAAAGTAATGTTGTATTTATAGCTTGATCAAATTGATTTTAGTTAAACATTAAACAAGTTAACACATTTCTCAAACATATTATCTTTATCTCTTAGCATTTACATAAGACTTTTGTAATTAGGAAGTGTGTCTTAGGTGATTTTATAACCTAAGTTGAGAACTATTTGGGTATATTAGGTCAAAAATGTTACAAAATGGAATCGAAGTGAAATTAGGGATATTGGTATTGATTATATCCAAAAAAAGATAAACTTTATAGACATATAAAGTAATCCATAAATATGTCTAGATAGTATAATTTTGTTGGATACTTGAGTTTCCATTTGAAGTCGATGATTTTTTTGTTTATTTTTTCCTTGACATATCTTCTCAAGTCTCGTGCCTCTTATTAAGGAGTTGATAGGTAGGAATCAGTAAGAATATATGAAATGTCATGTTCTTATGTGTCTTTGTTTATTTTTTTTCTAGAATTAATTATAAATTTATATTAATTTAAACATGAATAGTAAATAAATAGTGCATTATTATTTACTTATTAGTGATTATTAGGTTTATATAACTTATTAATTGATTGATTTTATTTAGTAACCCCCTTTATCGAGACTATTAGTTAGTTGTTTCATAATTATATTTAAAATAATGATTCTAAAATCATTTAAATTACATATAAAGTACGAAAAGACTTATTAAAAATAAATGAATGAGAGAGAGGGATAGGGGGTTCTCATTTAATATTTATTATATTATGCCTATTTCTGAAAGATTATTGTTTTTTGGAAGTATAAAATTTTGTGAATATCTACATTAATATAGAACATGTCACCACTCTGACCCCCATATCTCCATAGGAAGGAGCCAACGAACATTCTCTATATGCTATAACTTATATTTATCCTTATTTATTAGAGGTAATTATATATCTAATTCAACCTATGTGGTATAATTTTCAATGATAGGAAGTATCTATGGTTCCTCTAATATTTTATGGTAATATATCATAATAGTACATTTAGGATTTCATTTAATAGATTCATTTCATTTATATGAGTAAAAAATATATAGATTAATACTGAGAATAAATGAAAAAATTCACCCTTTAAAGGGATGTATATTATTTCATGGAACTTATGGTGGATTAAAAATATCAAAAATTGGAAGGTGAGGAATACTTGAGTAGACAGAAGTGATGTCCAATGTAGGTGGGGTGAGAATCCTTTCTTCAAGACCATTAGAGTGGATGTATTCCAATTTCTCTTCAATTGAGGAGACTTTTTTATTGATTACATTACTGTAGGTTCCTAAGACACTTAAATCCTTAGAATCTTTATTGTATTCCATATCTTTATGATGGATCAGACTCCCCCTTTCAAACAAGATTTCCTCCAATCATTATAGTTCCAAAGTTCATTGATGACATAGCTCCCAAACAGTGATGGGGGGAAGGCTAGTTTGAAAGAGGGAATGAGTAGCCTCAAATAAATTATCAAGATATGGATGGAAATCATGAGTTTTAGGATGGATTAAATAAAGTAGTGAAGGTTATTTGTACTATAGTATATAATTATTATATCTCCATTCAAGACAGTAACAATTTTCATTCCAGATGTATGCAATTGTGAACTTTTTTTCATGGAGTGTATTGTTGTTATTCAATAAAAATTAAATGTTTGGCTACTCATATATACAATTTATTATAAACATTATGATGTTATGAATCCTGAGGAAGAACATACTATTATTGATTAAACTAAGGAATATTAGGGAATCAACTACCTGTTGATGAAAAAGTGACAATGATGAAACAATATAGTTTTGAATAAAATTATCTTGAAAAGAAGTTAGGGTATAAAATTGTTTGTTGGTTGGAATCAATGTGGACAACCTATTGACCCCAAAAAGTCAACGTTCATTAGTTATCTTGGGGTCACAATGAGTTTTAATGTGCCAATTGATATTGACTCATGTCACCACATCCAACCTGTAATGAATGAAATCCTTTGGAAAGATATGACTGTAATGTTACAATATACTTTATCTATTTTACTAAAAATATATATAATGAAACATTGATTTAGTTTTCATTATTCCATGTAGAATTCATTTATTTTATAATATTTCTGTAATAAATATTTCTTAATGGTCACTAGAAAATCCCATAGAGTCTTTCAAACACTTCTGATGAAGTTACATCTTAGGGATGTTGAGGGGTAAATAAATCCCCTCCCACAATACAGTTAAAAATACATTATAAAGTAGTAAACATGGACTGATTTCAACAATCATCATAATGAGAAATCATTTTATGTGAATTTCGGTTGATAATATTTTATTTGAAATTATTTATTTTATCCATATTTATTCAAAATTTTTTAATTTATGAAAAAACAAAAGAGTGATGAAAAGAAAGAACGTTCATCAAAACCAACTTACCACTATCATAGAGGAAGGATGGGTTATGCATCATTAGAGAATAAATTGGTATGTATTTTTAATCCACAATGAAATTTTAATTATGTGATATTAAATAACATATGTTTCTTTGTTTATATAAAAATTAATGAATCAAAATTTGAAGCCACTTCCATCTCACGTCATGTGCTATGGAAGGAGGATCAAATAAATAAAGAGGGTAAATTAGTTGATGAAAATAGAAAATAAGTATGGGAAGCATGTGTAAGTATGAAATAATTATAATTCGTTATGATTTATAACAATATTACATAAAAATTAATATGTTCATATTTTTTATATAGTTTAGAAATAAGAATCGGAAATGACTGTACTAGAAGAAAAGTGACTTTCAATAGCATTGAAGCTGGTTGAACAGTATAGTAATGTTATAGGATTAGGTTTTGGAGTCACTCTATGGACATATTTCAAGAAGATAAAACCACATGAAGATATATATAATATGTTCAGATGAATTTAGGCACAAATAGACTCAATGTAAGATATTATTTTTCGGTCTGGTTTGGCATATCAATGTATATGAAAGGATCAAAGAAAACTGGTGGTGAAGAAAAGATCTACACATGAACCAAGTGATCCCACTAGCTTTCAGGCTCGTCATTCCACCCAACCACATACCTTACCCGAGGTATTAATTTTTTTCATTACTATTTCTAATAAATATGAATCTAATAAATCCCGATAACATTTTACTAATAAAATTTTTTAGGGTACATTTGTATGTTATTTTTATCTATCAGCACCCATGCACCATTGTGTTGGGATGGGTAAAGTGAATAATATCTTGGGAGACCAGCTACACAATCAACCTATCCCAAAATATCACATGATAGGTGGTATTGATGTAGATTATGAGCCTAATGCTAAGTTTCCTATTACACTTGATGGATTGAATATTAAAACTATCAAATTTGTTATTGTAGCTTTTATAGCAGGGTCATCTAATATTATAAAGATAAATTATATACATATCAAACAAATTTTTTCATATGAAAAACATGTAACAGTTGATGATAAAAGCTCTGAAGTGAGACATGATATTACATATGGATAAAGTGGTGGAGAAACGAAAGGTTGAATCAAGAAAATCTAGTGAATTGACTAAGGAAACAAAATGACCTTCTAAGAGAACCTTCTCCCCGCCCATTCCAGAGAAAAATTTATTATCATTACAACTTCATGCATAGACCAAATTTAATGACAAAACTATTTCTTACATTGAATATAAATAAAACATATATTGATATTCTTTCATAGACGTAATTGGTCTTGAGAGTCTAACTGTGATTATCAGGCATAAATGGTTGGGTGTCTTAGCTGTGAATATATACATAAAGTACATTTTCATAATATGTTTTTTCAAAATAATGATCTAAATAGGTTTATTAATATTAATAACTATTCATATTTCTTATAGGCATTTATATTACAACTATATAAAGGGAAGTTCGTACGAATCATGATTTGGATTCATTAATCCCTACATCATTTCTACGTAAGAAATTACTTTGAAGGAGGAATAAATTAAGAAGAAGAAAAAGATGAGTAACCTGAAGTGTTTAATAAAAAATAACTTATTGATAGACTCTTTTTGATGACTACATTTCAAGGGTAGAACTCAATGATCTAATCACATAATTTCTTCTTTATTTTTTCACTACTTAATTGTTTTTTGTTTTTTTAGGTGGAACTGGATGCTGATAACAGTCAATAAAAACAACAAAAATATTTATTTTTTGGATTCAATTCATGGATATGAAACCAACCTACCACACATGATGTGTATTGTGAATATATAATACACTAAAATAAACATTTTATAGATAACTTCAAATTATATGTTCATTGTGTGTTTTAATGAGATTTTTTTATGATTGGGAGGTTGCTTAATACATGCTAGATCATGTCATGAAGTCAGTGTCTGAAGGGATAAATATAATGGATTAATACAAATGGAAACAAATTAAGGTGTATCTTGAAATATTTAACTATCAAAATATTTCAAAACAATTTACTTATTTTGTTCAATATTTCTACAATATATGAAACTAGATAACAAAATATATTGTGGATATTATGTTTACAAATTTATGAGAGAAATAATAAAGCATGAAAAGACCAGCATCCCCCAATAGGTAATTTCTAAAGGTAATTAGAATTTTATTAAATATATTTCATAGTCAATTTTTGTCTATATTTTCTCAGTACTATTAAGATTACCAACAACAAGGTTACTAAAAATAATAAATCAATTTGATTAAAGAAGAGTGGGAAACACACTTTTTGTTAGAATGTATGATGATAACAAATTTAGGTGATTAATAACTATGTTTCTGATCTAGTATGAGTTATGACCTTTGAAAGATATTTGGGGTGTGAATCATTAGTGTCAGAATGCTTATATATTATTTTTGATCTCTTTCTCAAGGAGAATAATAATTTAGAAAAAAAAATTGTTTAAAATCATTGACCTATAAATAATAAAATTTTAGGGTAATTTAGGAGGCATAGGTAGAGGCATAGGCAAAGGTGGAGGCAAAAGATGAGGTAGAGTAGGAGTTAGAGACTGATTTGGATGAGAAGGTAGAGGTGAAGAATGATGTGGAGACTAAGGCAAAGGAGGATAAGAAACACTGGCTTGCAAAAAATAAAATTATTGGGAAATAAAGTAGAATAAAGATCATATCATGATTTTATTTGAATTTTATTTAAATATTCACACAACACTTGTCACACAAGATAAGATACATTGTACTTGTTTCCAGTTTAAAATGAAGTTTTAGCAAAAAAACACATCTGGAATACTCAAAATTAAATAAATGCATTCTGATTATTTTGATAGTTTAGGAAAACAATCCACGAGACATTTAGTATGTGTAACAATCAGCATGTCCTCAATACGACACATGTTGTGATCAGTATGAATCCAAGTGCTTTTTTATTCAAAATTTACATCAATTTTAGTGAAAAATGACAATCGACATACTCAGAACCAAGAAAATGCATTCCCATTGTTTTGGTACTTTAATAAAATGATCCATACATAGTTTTTTATGTATAGGGATCAATATCACCTCAATCTGATGCATAGTGTGTCCTGTATGACTCTAAGATCATTTTTTATTCAAAATTAACATTAATTTTAGTTAAAAAACAACTGAAATACTCAAAACCAATATAAAATATTTTTATTGTCTTTTTTACTTTAGAAAATAGATCTATATGTCATTTACGAGTTTTAGGGATCAAGAGAACCTCAATATGACACACGGTGTGACTGATATGACTCCAATTGTCTGTTATTAATTTAAAATTGACATTTTAATACAAAAAAAGTGTCCCTGACTAAAAACCAATAAATTTTTCTTGTATTGTATTAATAATTTGGAAAAAGTATTCATAATTAATTTTTAACATGTACGAATCAGTCTTATGTAAAACCCACACACAATGCCACCTGTACGACTCAATGTGTGTGTTTCCACATTAAAATGACATTTTAGTAAAAAACAAATGTGGTTTACTTAAACTGAGGAAACACATTATGATTATTTTGATACATTAAGAAAATAATCAATGAGTTATTTGGGATGTGCAGAAATATAGCGCACCTCAATCTGAAGTATACTGTGACCAGTATGACTCTAAGTGTTCGTTATAAGTTTAAAATGGAAATTTTAATATAAAAAGTGTTACTCATTGAAAACCAAGAAAACAAACTCATATTTTCATGATAATTTGGGATAATAATTCATAATTCATTTTTGATATCTATGAATTAGTCTCATGTCAAAACCACACATGATTCCCCATGTATGGATCAAAGTGTGTGTTTCTAGTTTAAAATGGCATTTTAGTAAAAAAGACACATGGTTTAATAAAAACCAAGGAAACACATTAATATTATTTTTATACTTTATTAAAATGACCCATGAGGCATTTGGAATGTGTATAAATAATTTGTGCCTCAATCTGGCACATGGTGGGACCGATATGACTCTAAGTTCATCTTTTTATTCAAAATTGACATTAATTTTAGTGTTTAAAACAACTAACATACGCAAAACTGACAAAAATAATTAGGATTTTTTTGGTACATTATGAAAATGATCCAATCATCATTGTTTCATGTAGGGATCACCATCACCTCAATCAAACAAATGGTGTGACCGGTATGACTCCAAGTGTCCGTTATGAGTTTAAAATTGACATTTTAATACAAAAAAAGTATCAGTCACTGAAAATTGAGAAAAAATGATTGTATTTCCTTGATAATTTAGGAAAACTATTCATAGTTAATTTATGAAATGTATGTATCAGTCTCATGTCAAACCTACACATGATTCCATTTTTATGGCTCAAAGTGTGCATTTCTAGTTAAAAATGACATTTTAGTAAAAAACACATGTGGCATACTCAAAATAGTTGAAACACAATTAGATTACTTTGATACTTTATAAAAATGATCCATAGTTTATTTGGGATGTTAATCAATTAATCGTTCCTCAATTTGACGCACGATGTGATCGATATGACTCCATGTGTGTCTTTTATTCAAAATTGACATTAATTTTAGTGGGAAAAAACTAACATACTCCAAATTGATAAGACACATTTGGATTGTTTTGGTACATTAGTAAAACGATAAATATTTCATTTGAGATGTGGATCAGTCTCACCTCAATATGATGCACAGTGTGATTAGTATGACTCCAAGTGTCTGTTATCAGTTTAAAATTGATATTTTAATATAAAAAAGTGTCCCTCACTAAAAAATGACAAAAATGAACTGTGATTGTCTTGATAATTTTATAAATTGATTCATAATTCATTAATGACATGTATGAATCAGTATCATGTCAAACCAACACACAATTCCACATGTATATATCCAAGTGGGCGTTTCTAGTTTAAAATTACATTTTAGTAAAAAAACAAACTTAGAATATGAAAAACTGATGAAATACATTTTTATTACTTTGAAACATTATAAAAATGATCCATGAGTCATTTGGGATGTGTATCAATCATATGCACCTTAATTTGACTAATGGTGTGACCGGTATGAATCTAAGTGTGTTTTTTTATTCAAAATTGACATTGATTTTAGTGAATAAAATTACTAACATACTTAAAACTGTGAAAACACATTCAAATTGTTTGGTACTTTAGGTAAATGATACATATGACATTTTTGATCTACGTGGATCAACCACACCTCAATCTGACATACAGTGTGACCGGTATGACTCAAGGTGTCTGTTATCAGTTTAAAATTGACATTTTAATACAGAAAAGTGTCACTCATTGAAAATCATGTAAACATTCTCAGATTGTCTTGATTATTTGGGGAAAATGATTCATAATTTATTTTTGACATGTATGAATCATTGTCATATAAAACCCACACAAAATTCCACCTTTATGGCCTAAAGTACATGTTTCTAATTTAAAATTACATCTTAGTAAAAAAACACTTGTGGTATACTCAAAATTGAGGAAACACATTCTGATTATTTTGATATTATAGTAAAACAATCCATGAGTCATTTGGGGAATGTATCATTCTGCTTCACCTTAATCTAGTGCATGGTGTGACCAGTATGACACCAAGTATGTATTTTTATTAAAACTTTACATTAATTTTAGTGAAAAAACAAGTAACATACTAAAAAATTATCAAATTCATTCTTATGGTTTTGGTACCTTAGGAGAATGATCCATATTTTATTTGTAATGTGTAGGGATCAACCACACCTCAATCAAAAGAATGGTGTGACTGATATTACTCCAAGTGTAGCTTTTTATTCAAAAGTGACATTAATTTTAATAGAAAAATAACATAATGAAATCCAAGAAAACACATTATGATTTTTTTTTCTACTTTAGTAAAACAACTCATAAGTCATTTTTGACGTGAAGTACTCATTAAAAAATCAATTCTACTCACGATGTGACCGGTATAACTCAAAGTGTGCCTTTTTAACCAAAATTTACATTAATTTAGTAAAAAAACTAACATACTCCATAATATTGTTTTATTTTTCTTGTATTGGTGTTAAAAATATTATTTCATTTAAATTCAGTATTTTTATCTTGTTTTGATAAATTTTTGTTGCTATTTATGGTGATGTTGTGTGTTTTTGTAGCACACTGAACTTTTTTCTGGTGATATAGTGTGCTGCAATATCACACTATTGTTTTCATCTTTATCAGTGCTACTAAATGCACTGATAAAAGTATGATTTATCAGCACTTCTAAAGGTTCTTATAAAGATACCCTTTATCATAAATTTTAAAAGTGTTGATAAAGTACACAATTATTATTACTTATACAGGTGCTGGAAAAGTCTATATTTATCAGCATATTTAAAAGTGCTAAAAAATAATAATTTCGTCAGAATAAATAAAAGAACTGATAAATCATATTTTTATCATCACTTTTAAATGTATTGATAAATATGATCCTTTATCAGCGCTTTTATTTTCATTGATAAATCTACCCTTTATTAGCACTTTCTCTGTAATGATAAAATCCATAGACTTTTAACTTCACTAAGGTAGTGAACACTTTTCTAGCACTAATAAAGACCAATTCTAGCACTATTAAAGTCAGGTTTTGTAGTAGTGCAATGTGAAGTAACTTGTTAATATTCAATTGTTCTAATTATTTATAGTTAATTTAGTATTTTTTTAGATCTACCTTTTACTTACCATCACCTGAACATCCACTACCTTTACCAATTTTTAAGACCACCAGGATTTATATTATGATTCTAGGGATCTTTATATGTTGGTTCAATCACGTTGTTTATCCATCAACTTTTAGCTTGATCATTTAACCATTAAAATATTGAGATTTGAAGAGATCCAGATGTTCCATGTTCTTCTGAAGATGATGGATTATCCTCTAGTCTTCAGTTCACCAATCTCATAATGATACAACATATTATAATTCTTCTCCAATTCTATATCTCTAACATCAAAATTACATTTAGTCTACTTAATATCCAACCCATTATGTAAGAATAACTTTTAGTATCCAACTAATATGATGAATTTGATTACTAAAAGAAAAAAAAATTTCATCGTATGACTTAGTTTCTAGGTTATTCTCTACTAAAACACCAACTCTACATGACTTCATGATCTTCCATTCATATTGTTGTTTTTTCCTTATCTTGTGTGTGTCTTAAAACAATATCACTATTCATCACCATATAATTCAAAGCATATAGTCAGTTGATAAGTTCAAATTAACCCTAATCATAAAGAATCTTTATGAAAGCCTCTAAATTTTTTTTTTCTGTATTGAAAAACCTTTACTATGAATATGAGAAAAAGCTCCAAATTGAGTTGATAATAAATACAACACCTTCATAATAATATGGGAACTTAAAAAATTCATTATATATATCACCCAAAAACTTATGTTTTATTCTTTCTAACTTATGTATTGTCTAGTTGAATATTAAATAATAATAACCTTTTTTACATTAAATAATTTATTAAGATAACATATCACATACACACCCATGAATCTAATGTTTCTAGGAAAGGTTTTCCATTTTTCTATTTTTCTACTCCCTTATAAATCTTATGTATTCATAAAAACTCTATAAAATATAAAAATTAATTCTTTCTATCATCATTTGTATCGACCCTACTTCATATATATTCATAGAAGTCCATGACCTTGAAAGATACTATCATTATATAGAATAGTATATATATAATGATATTTCAATTCTATTTAAATTTTATATATTACTCTTCAAAAAACCTATGTTCTTTATTGAAAAACATATGACTTATTACTTACCATGTACAAATTTAAATATTAACTCAATAAATCATCTTTCATATGGAAGAACAAATTACATATGAAGTGATCTAACTATATTTTGATAACCTGTACAAATATAATGTTTCATAAATCATCAAAAATAAGTTCAAACAATTCATAAATACATATAATGAAGTTCTGAATCTATAGTAACAAATAATAAAATTAATCAATCACTTATCTTCCAATCTAGAATATAATTTTTTTAAAATGTTGAGGTTTGAGACCTCTTTATTGAACAAAAAACAAAAGAACCTCTTTTATGACTAGGTAAGAGGGAACCTATTACAGAGAAGGGAAAAATTACTAAACAAACAAAAAAGACAAAGGTCAAAATGGGGCTATAAGTTCAAATAAAGAAATCATCCAATCAAGCATAAGTCAAAGCCTCCTTTCCCCCCTCTGTAGACAGTGCATCAGTGAGACCAGTCCAAAGGTTACATCACCCCCTCTTACAAGAAGTTTCACCATGATGAAAATACAACATGTAAAAGAACCTCTCCAACCAACACAGGAGTGTGGAGGAGAGTTGGATGAAAGTCTCTAGCACACCCTTCTCTCAAAAGATCTGCCCTGCCCGACAAATCATGAAAATGATTCAAGCAATTTCACTTGATGAGATACAAGATCAGAAAAAAAACATTGAGCAAAAGACATGGTGAGGAACCCATTAGTACATCAAGATCATGAACAATGGCTAGATGATGAATGTCAATACACTCATCCCTCATTCAAGGCCTACCACCCAACTACACCAGAAGAAAGATGTGCCGCACCAAATGAACCAAGGAAAATAAGAACTTGTGAAGAAATCAGCAGGTTAAGAGAAAACCGAGCCATTGTGACCAATGAAAAAAAGGAAGAAATTCATATGAATTACTCCTAAAACCACCACCATTGTAGAAAAAACACATAAAAATAGTAGATTCCAAGAACCATAAACATGATCTATCAAGAGTCTACAATTCTTAGTATCACCCTTCCCAAAACCTTCAAATTGGAAGCAAAGTAACCAAACAAGTGGAACCAGCAACACTTCCTGAGCAGGTACAAACCAAGGAATCTTTGCAAGAATGAAGAAATTGACACTTCACACAATAAAATCCACACACTACCTACAATATTTCAGAATCCACCACTTGAAGGAGCCTAATCCATCTTGGAAACCTTCAACACCGCGCAGAGGAGCATCGAAGGCGCTGTTTGAAGAATATCCACCATGAGGAGCATGAAATGCTGATAAAAAAACATAGCTTGATCCACATCGGTGGTGCCCAGATCTGAAACCAGATCCTAAGGTAGAGAAGAAATGCTAGTCTGCTACAAGAGAGATGACTTTGCCACCCACAATTCTCTAGAAAGAGGTCTAGCAAGAATTCTTAGAACCTCATCGAAGATCCTATCATGATGAGGAATGAAAAAACACGCATCAAATAAAGGGTGAAGGAAGGATTCAAGAATGTTTTCCAATTTGATGCTAAATATGTTGACGAGAATATTGGTGTTTTTTCAAAATGATATTATGGTTTTAGCCTTTTCATAACATGGATGACACACTGGTTAGTTTTTATAATATTATATGTCACCACATCTTAAAATAAGGGTTGAGCTTATTGAACTATTAATTGGAATTGTTGAGACTATTTCTATGATTATTAGGTTATTTATGGAATCATGGATTAGTATTAATAACTAGTAAGTCATGGTATTTCATTTTATTGTAAAAAGTTAAAAGACCCAAAGAATGGATTTTATTCTTCCACATCTTTATTATTCATGACCATGGTATCTAATCATTGATAAAAATTGTTTCCCATATTTATTTTGAAAATATATTTGATGTTTGTTATATAACATAATACTCATTTTTAACCTTTTAGTTATGATTATTACTATCATGATAATATTGAAAAAAATTTAGACTTATAGACATCTCAAATGAAGGTATTTTTTACTTGGGTTATTCTCCATTACATTTGGTAGCTAATGGTTCCTTTAATTATTTTGATATCATTTCAACATGGTATCTTAGCATATCAATTTTTAACACATTGTCAATACTTTATTATAGAGGGAATATTTCCCTTTTATATTGAGATATATTTATTACCATATCTTATATGATATGTTGTGCTCCGTCTAGTTCATTTCTCATTAATCCTGATCTTATAGTTATATCAACAATAGTTCATTTATTGGGTTGTAAACAAATATTTAATGTTTAAAATTATATACAACTCATTGATCTATTGTTTGGTTTATCACTATGTAACATATTAACCTTCACCCATTCATGATAAGATGATTATTGATCATTATATACTTATTACTAAATTTAATTCATGCCTATCATTTTTTTAATATTATATAATTACATTTCCAAGAATCTACCTACAAGATTTTCCTATGTTGTATTTGAACTGAAGAGTAGTCATTTTAACCAATATTTTTATTTTTTCCATAATTGTTAAAGATAATGATTCCCATTATATTACATCATTAAAACCCATATTTTTATTTAATTTCTCATAATTTTATAAATAATTAAATATATTTATCTAAGGATATTTCTTTGCAACCCACTAAATTTTCTAAAAACATTTATCATCTCAAGAACCCTTGGATTAATCTCAAAGTTATTGTCTTGAATATTTTTCCTCATAATACTAATGTTATATCCATTGATAAAATTAAGTGTAAAATCCATTATAGTAATTTCACATTGTGCTCTTGGGACATTATAGATGACATTCCTTGGATTATTCTTATTCACACCATGGAATATGCTTTATAAAATTCATATTCATTAAAATATCAATAGTTATCTCTCAATATTGGTGAGAAAATACAATGTCATATAATTGTTCATAAACCCGGATTTTGTGTGATTTGTTTGAATTATACTCCTATGAAATAAAATCCAAAAAACCGAAGACCCATTTCATGTAAAAGTGATTCCAAAGTAAAATGGGTTCAAATAAAATAATGTGATCAATTAAAAATTGTTGAACTAATCGAGTAGGAGTGTCATATTTCCATAAATATGGTTCTAAAAACATTAAATGAACTTTGTAATTATCACATTCCAGTGATTGAGGATAATAATTTGAATTGAAATATCATAACCCATTTATTAAAATAATAAAATATATATATATAGTTTTTATAGACAAAAAATAACCACTAATAATATGGAAAATAAAAAATTCATTATATAAGGAATTGATAATTATTGACCCAAAAAATTCATATAAAAATGAAAATATCAAAACCCTAAAAATAATATTTCAAATTAATTATTAATTATTATATCAAACAACCTAGATGAAGAATTAATTTTAATGTATGATGTTTGAAAAACTATGACTTTATTTACTTATCAATAAGGTATAATCAATTAGTTATGATAATTCAAGAGTAATTAATTTTATATTGAGAAATATTAATTAATGTTATCCAAATCCTTTACATATGTATGCCCAAAATAACCTACTTAAACTAAGATTCATTATGTTATTATATGTATTAAGAATGAAGTACCATGATTACTCTAGAATCCAAAATAATCTTTTATCATATTAAATTTCTTCCCCAACACATTAATTTTCTAAAATAATAAATAGGGAATAATATAGTCGTTTATATCAATGTTATTTTAAATAAAAAAATCATTCACAAGAAAACTCAATCATTAAATATAAATAATCATCCTTTTACTTTTAATTCAAAAACCATTTAGAGAAAACTCGCTCCTGATTGATTAAGAATTTATCACATACAAATAAATTATCACAAAGAATATAGAAATAATTAATGATAAATATAAAATCAAGAGAATAATTCAAGAGAATTGAATGAATTCCACTATTATATAAATCCAAAATTGTAAATATTCATATCCAGGTTCTCTATGTCCTAGGTATCATTAGAACTGTACAAATATTAAAAAATTCATCTAGCCTTAAATAATTTAGAGCATAAGAAATTTATGCAATTATAGAAATGATAATGTAATGAATTACATTACGTTTTAATTTATGTGTCACTAATAATAAACCTATTATTTATATATTATACATATTTATCATCTCTAAATATTTAGATATTTTTTTGTGGGAAAATTATATATGCATTACTCTATATCTCCTAAAAAAATAAAATCTCTAACAATCATGGAGAAACCTCTTGATATTTTCTATCATGGGTTTTTTCACTAAATATGCACTTCCATATATTCATGTATTAATGAGGATGAAATTTTAGCATAGATAAATGGTGTAATTATATGTATTCCCACTTCATTGTTGAGGTGTAATTCATATCATCATGACATGAATTGTACATCTCTTAATTTATTCACACAGTGTTACAATAATGAAAACTTTATATTGTAATGATATTATTTATAGAATAATGGTTTATTATTTTATATAATTTTTGTAAATATACTCATACATAGGAACTATGACATGAATTATAATGGGTACACTATTTTTCATTATAACATTAAATATAAATCCATTTCAAAACATTCTCATATTAAATAATGTGTGTTGTAACAAGTTTTTCTAATTCCATATTTAAATTGTTTCCAATCATCTTAAATATATACCAAATATCTAATTTGTTAAAAATCACTCAAAAATTATTATGAAGAAATAACACTAATTATCAATGAAATATATAAAAAAATGTTATGAAATGTTTAAGGGTATCAAAATGACTCTAGAATAATGGGAATGATTGAGGGGGAGAATTAGAGTGGAACGATTTATCATATATTTGAAAACTAATTTATCATAAATTTGTAGACATAGAGTGTGTGGATTGAGTTTTAATATAATTAAATTTTATTTCTAAATTATATTTTCATTTTTCATTTTTTTTCTATCTTTTTTTTTCTTGGATACATTTTTGTTTAGCTGAAAAGTGAATACATGAGTTTCTTAAGGTACCCTATGGGGGCTCTAGGTGTAATTATTATTGTGGCTATTTTAATACAATTTATTGAATCATATTATAGTCTTGAATAATTCATATTGTTTAAGGACATATATCATGTACAAAAGACATACTTTATAGTTTTTGGTATTGGGGATTTAATTAAAGTGTTATTGAAATCATGCTCTTGGGATGTGGAGCATTATTCCAAGTGTGAAAGTAATTTCAATAGAAAAATATAAATGATAAAAAAAATTAATGAATTGTGATTAAATCATTGAAATTAATAAATGTTACCAATGTATAGAAACGTGTTGATTCCAATCCATAATAATAGTTATGGGTGAATAATCATACTCAACACAAATTAGATTCCATATAGATCCGATAACATGTTTAATGCACATGAATATAAAAATAAAACAAATTTCATGTTAGTGTGATAACATAAATCGGTTATTTGGAGTCCCAATACCAACATATACATGATCTATCCTAAAGGGACTATAGTATAGATTTATTTTTGACATAAAAAGGGGAACTTGATTGAAATCTAAGAAAAAAAGGACCACATGTCATGTAGTTTACGGTTGTATGATAATGATTCAGATGATGCATGCAGTTTTTGGTCATATTGATTTATGGAAAATGATTTATATTAGTATAAAACCATATATCATGGACCATGGAATAATATATTTTATTTTATTGTGACAATGAAATATTATTTTTGTCTTTACATTGTATAATGAAGATAATGAAAAATAATATAGAATGGGTTTTTATGGATTTTAATTTATTTTTTTAGATCCAAATACCTAGTCAACATGGAATAATTTTTTATGGGTCTGGTTTTCGGACCCAAAAAAATTATGAATTTCTATTTTTTTGATCAATTTTGTTTTTCTGAATCCCTTGATATATATCATTTTTAGAATGAAATTACTAGAATTTTCCTCATGCTCTAATTTATTCATTTTCATCCACATAAGTTTCTTGTATCATTTATTATATTGAGAAGTGGTATCAAGGGAAGAGAATTGTCACATAGTTTATGGTCATATTATGTGGAACATATGATTCTATGTAAATCATGGTCATAAATCATTCAATGAAGTTTGAAAATATTTATACTCTAATGATCCGGAGTAATGGTAATGTAGAAGGTGATTCATTGGAAAAGTAAATCAAAATGACTTGATGTGAATAAATAGATTCTAAAGGGTTGGTTCATATGACTCAAACGATAGAATTACATGATGTAATGTTGATATATATAGGATCTGTTGTTTATTACTAGGTTACATATAAGATATTTGAGGAACATTATATATCCAATATGAATCAGAACCAATCCACATAATGTTCTTAAAAATGGAGTACGCATCATATTATAATATTGATATGGTAAAACCTAATGTGAGTTCATGGGATCAGACATTTAGAAGGTATGGTTTATAGAAATTAGGAACTGTGGAATATATAATGTGAATGAGTAATTTTTTGATACATAAGAGTATAATAGGGAATGAAATAAATAAAAAAATTATGGCTAGGCCCAAGAGAGAAGATTTGAGAATCACTATGTATTCTATGGGTATATGAATAAATCCATGTAATATCTTAAAAATGGACTCACCATGGTGTAGGGTGGGTAAATTAACCATGATGAAATATGAATAGGTATCTAGGCACCATGTTAAAACATATGGAGTAATTATAAAATAATATAACTGATAAAAATGAACTGATAAATGGATGCATTAGTTTTATTGAGGTATTGGAAAAGATTATTAAAAATGTATTTTGAGGGGTATATCGTAGAATTAAAGGAAAATAACATCAATGATTTATATATTGATATGGATCTGACACTAGAGGATGGAAGTTTAATATTTTATATCCATTTGTTAAGGAAATTATTTCATACAGTCTTTAGTCTTATGAAAATGACCATTCCATTTGTTTTAACATCATATAGAAAAAATATTATGCCTATAGTTTAATGATATATGACAATTACTACAAGTCATATAGTTTTTTTTTATTGGATATGAAATGGACAATGTATAATTTATAGTCATGTGTAAATGACCTTAGTTGTGTAGTTTAGGGACTTTTGATGATGATGTTTTATCATAGAGTTTAGTTTATTATGATGAGGTCCTATTACATTTATTTATATTAATGATATAGTGAGTAACTAGGTCAAACCACAAGATCATGGTTTGGATATTTATGTTCATGGTTGATTTTATTGGAATGGAAAAAACGTAGTGAATTTATAAGAGTTTAACTCCTACACAATGTGATAGGAGTGAAGGATGTAAGGATTTTACCAATCATAACACACAACCTTAAGGTTCTTACCTATACTGGAGTGGCTATAATTAAGGGAATGAAAACTGTACAAATACCCCTAAATTTATATACTACTAACAAAATTTATTTTATATCTATAATTATATCATTAGATAATATATAATAAGATATTCCAAATTCCTTTTTAATTAAACTATTTTTCTTAATAACATTTTCTATCTATCCATACTATAGACATTGAATCTATAATATTTGGTGTTGTGGTGTCTGATATCACTACATAAAGATAATGGTATTATTATGAGGAAAGATAGGTATCAAATTTATATGTTGTTAAACAAATATTCCTTCAATATAGTTTCCATGTTAAATATTTTTTTTCTTAATGAGAGCCTCTATCGGTTTTCCTTCACTCAAACCCTAAAAATATTACAAAATGTGACCATGAGTAGTGTATTTATAATAAGAGATTGATTCAAATAAAAATAACACTACAATCAAATATATGAGATGTTGACACCAAAATGTGGGGAGGAGAAGAAGACACAGACCCGATGGCTGCCTCGCGAAGCCCATTCGTGGAGAACAGGCCGCATCGCGCCGCCACGAAGCCAGGAGGCGGTAACGCTTCACGACCACCATTAAAGTTCATGACCCACCGCGAAGCAAGGAGTCGGTAATGCTCCGCGACCACCCTTGACGTTCACGACCCACCACGAAGCAAGACGGTGGTAATTCTACGCGACCGCCCTTGATGTTCGTGATCCTCCGCGAAGCAAGGAGGCGGTAATGCTCCATGACCGCCCTTGACATTCGCGACCCGCCGCGAACCAAGGAGGTGGTAATGCTCCACAACCGCCTATGATGTTTGAGACCTACCATGAAGCAAGGAGGTGGTAACACTCCACGACCGCCCTTGATGTTCGCAACCCGTCGTGAAGGAAGGAGGCAGTAACCCTCTGCGACCACCCTTGACGTTTATGACCCGCCACAAATCAAGGAGGCGGTAATGCTCCGTGACCCGCTGTGAATCAAATGACTTCCCCTTCATGCCGAGTGAGCACTACTTCTCGGTGCCTCTCCACTATAAATACTATCCTCCCTCCAAGTTAAAGGGGCAAACAATCCGACCTTTCGACTTCCTAGCTCCTGAATCGCGAAGCACCCTTCTGCTCTGTGAACCATGAGTTGTACGAGGTACTTCTGCACTGCGAAGTTCCTCCCCTTTGTCTCGTTTTGATCCCCCCTTCCGAGAGGGATGAATTTCATGGAGCCTAAGGGTATCCGTGAATGAAGAGGATCCCCAAGGGGAAATAGGTCATTGCGAAGTGTTTATGCTTCACGAAACACCCTTCACATACACATGATCTGCATGCCAAGGCAGGGTCACTGTACTTCACGAATAACATTACTTCATGATGCCTTGATCGCGAGGCAAATTTTCTCCTCAAGGAAATGCTCCAAGAATCCCTTTTCACTTCACGAAGCACCTCTCATATGCATCGTTGCCCTATTCTTAGGTTGAGTCTCCCCACTTCGCGACGCACACCCCTTCGCAAGTACCCTCCTCCACATGGAGGAATAGAGTTTTATAAGGCCCCTCCCTATGAACCCCTCTGCTTTGCAATTCCTTTTCTTATGAGACCCTCCAAGTCTGCACAATGTGATTTCAAAGTCCCTTGTACAATACTTCCCATTGCTTTGCTTCGCCTCAAGCTTCTTTTCATAGGAACGCTAATGGAAACTGCTTCTTTTCATAGCCACGCTAACGTAGACCCCCCAATGGTTCGCTCCATAACATCCCCGAGCCATGAAATTGTTGATGCCTTCCCTTCCACAAGGATCAGAGGGTACTCTTTATGTAATCCCTAGGGGTTAGAAGAAAACCCACCTTGTCCGAGCTGCAGGATGTTAAACTTCTAATCACCATTGTCCTCAGCACATGACGTTAACTATGATCTCACACCGTGCCTCGCACGTGGGGTTCCCCCACCTTGGAAATTCTGCATGCCCACTGGTCTCAATGAGGATGAGATCTTCCCTTACAGGGTATGATATCCTCCTTATTGGAGTGGCGTTTGTCTATGGGGAAAGGGAAACCACTATGGTGTAAGTCCCTAGCCTTCCTCGCAGGAGGTAGCACCTCTGCTCCTCCTATATTCCTGGGTGCCAAGTCCCTCTCCCACTGGGCTTTTTCACAATCCGGGCCTCTATCCTAGAGTAAGTCCCAACCCCTTCAGGCTTCTAAGCATGCATAAGCCCCTATCTCCTCTTTGGGCCACTAACTACATGTAATCTCCACTTCACTTCCCACGGATGCAACTTTTGTGATGTGATCGTAAGGTCTCTGCTTCCTCTTGTTTCTTACACCGAGAATGACTCATGTGGGCTTAGAGTAAGCATCTACCATGACATCTTCTATGGATATCCTAGAGTGTAATCCCCACACCTTTCCACCTGAACTACGAGGACTTTGATCCTTACCAAGGCATGGTACGTAGGAAGCCTCCATGTGGTTCAAGCCCACTACCCATGGGACCCCAGGTCCTCCTTCTCATCGGTTCACCGACCATAATCCTGAACTACGTGAACTTTGATCCTTGCCAAGGCAAGGTACGTAGGAAGCCTCCATGAGGTTAAAGACCAATACCCGGTCATTCTGACCGCTTTCATGTATATTCACCAACACCTTGGGCTACCTCAGAGTGTAAGCCCCAAATGCCTCAACCTGAACTACATGGACTTTGATCCTTGCCAAGGCAAGGTACATAGGAAGCCTCTACGAGGTTCAAGCCCCACAACCATTGGTCCTGACTACCCCATGTCGGTGCACCAAGCCCATTTCCATCCCAAACTAC
The DNA here is from genome assembly GCA_963277665.1 of Viscum album. Taxonomy (NCBI): domain Eukaryota; kingdom Viridiplantae; phylum Streptophyta; class Magnoliopsida; order Santalales; family Viscaceae; genus Viscum; species Viscum album. The sequence goes on from OY728129.1 coordinate 1,491,043,847, forward strand.
ATGTACTTTGATCCTTGACAAGGCAAGGTACGTAGGAAGCCTCCACAAGATTCAAGCCCAACAACCATGGGACCCTAGATCCACCTTCACGTCGGTTTAATGGCCATCATTATGAACTATGAGGTCTTTGATCCTTGCCAAGGCAAGGTACATAGGAAGCCTCCCTGAGGTTAAATCCCAAGAAACATTGGAACCCAGGTCCTCCTTCACGTCGGTTCGCCCCTGTCCCGCATGATGTAAAACTGTGGACCTCCATTTACAAGTAATCCATTGTCACTCTATTCAGCGATAAGTCGTTGTCACTCCTTCCAGCGGTAATCCATCGCGATCTTATCTAGTGGTAATCCATTGAGAACCCCAATCGGCGGTAAGACGTCATCAAATGAACTAAGTGGATTTTGATTACCTGCCACGGGGATACGTAGGAAGCCTCTTCGAGGCTCAATCCCAAAACCATCATCATCCTTATGACAGTTCCATCCCATTCACCACCCACTTCATAGAACCTTCAATTATCCACCTTGATTCCTACCTAGGCCGCCACATCCTGGTGGGATCATGCCACCCCATTCCTCATTCCATTAGGGAGGCCAACCACACGTTGACCCCAACATCGATGTTCCCCCCAGGGGTTTCCTCTATCTGATCCACTCTAGCCAATGTTCTGATCAGTCCGATCCATCTCCGCTGGACGTTAAACTTGCGGCATACCCTTTGTTAAACATGGGAAGCTGAGGAAAACCTTAGATACATTCCCATGACATATGATTCCCTATCTTCGATGTGGGATTTCTCGGGCCTCCTCACCCTCGAGGGGATCTATAATAAGGGATATAAGATAGACACACCAATCCCACAACGTCCAGACACACCAGTGATGCTCAACGTGACTACTCCCCTAACTGAAGGTTGCTACCCTGATCAGACCCCTTGGAATGTCCCAACAGAAGCAGTGTACTTAACTGGTGTCCAAGAAGATATGGAACTAGGAAGAGTTTCACAAAAAATGTATTAAATCTATGAGGGAGACCCGGACTATGTGACGAGTTCTGAGGAGGATTCCATGGAAGGAAGAACCGACATCCCATCATCCTGTTTTGATCAAGGAGAAAACATCCCTGAATAAGCGACAGATGCTACCCGCCTTTGGAAAATGGTAATGTGGGGAAACAAATATGTGCCTTTCGTACTCAAGAAGACAGACGCACGTGCCCTGATGAAAGTTTTGGAAATATAAATGGCAAACATGAAGTGAAATTATTATCCTAAAAATGGAGATTAGTAGCGTTCAAGGAATCAATGGATTGACGTGTCACCAGATCTAGTTATCCGGCACCGGGTCCTACTAAGAAAATTGTGGGCCTGGCATGAAACTCACCTGAATTTGGGGCAGTAGAACATTGGAAATTCCCGTTCTGCGACGTTGTCAGTGTGGATCCCTCTTACCGACCATAAAATACGGGATGGTGATGGGGAATTGGTCGTCGATTTCTTTTTCTTTCAGCACTGATGAGTTCAATCTCCCTGCTTCTCATGAATCAAGTTGCTGCTTCAGGGATGCAATCACTTCCTTCCCATTGACGCAGGGGCTGGGGCAGCACCCACATGGCCATTCCACCTAGCTTCACCTCTTCCTCAATAACCTCTACATCGATGACTGTGGGACTCCCATGCCCCCTCTCAGCATCTGAGGTCATTCAAAGGAGGGTAATCAACGACCTCGTGTGACATTATGAGGAGGAGGGAATAATCCCAACCCGGGATATGGCCCTCCTAGATTTGGAGGCATCTGCACCTTGCCATAAAGTCGCCCTCGAGGGTCGTGCAGGGAGCCATTTCTCCCCACCCCGACGTACAACCGCTTCATGAGCCTGTCCCCGGAGCACTTTAATGACTCTACGCCTTACACCGATGAGGTAGGTGAAATCTGGCCTAGCCTGGTCAGAGTTCCATTCTAGGGGTTCCTAGTGAGGATTCCCAACCAGACACGTCAGCTCCGCCGCCCGATCTTCTTGGAAGAGGAGCAGGTAAGCTACGTACCTGCACCACTGGCCCCAGTTTGTCCGACCCGACGCCAGCGTCGGGCGCAGGCTAAAGAGGATGCTCACCAAGGGGCATCGACGTCCGCAGCTACTGTGGCTCGAGCCACCACCGACGCATACCCTCAGTTCCCTACATACATAGAGTAGGGGCACTTATATGCCCGACCAGGATCGAGGCCCCAACCACCCCACGAGCAGGCTGGGTCGACTCTCGTGGTCGTTGGTACAATCAGTGGTCGCCACGAACCAATCCCCAGTGATGTCACCCTGTACGGAGGTCCTCCACATACCAATACCATAGAAAGCACAGGTCTTCCCCTCTTTGAGGCCCAAAATGGAGGTCCGCCTTGTGCCACCCTCAATCCTAATGAAGGTCTTCACCACAATGGTGATACTTGGCACAAAAGCCTCTCTCGAGCCCATTACACTGGGTATGGAGTCATTACTCCTGCCCCTGACCATTGGCATAGGGACATTGCCCATCTGGTCTCTTTTCAATGTGGGGATCCTCCCCATGTCCTCTCAGCAACTGGTGAAGGTCCTCCTCGGCTCAGCAACTAGAGGGGTGAAGGCCAGCCTCGCTCCACCCGCACCCAACACAGAGGTCCTACCCATGTTCAGCTGGACCGGTACAAGGATCCTCCTCGAACTGAGGTTGCTAGGTAAAACATGCATGGAGGTCCTCCCCATGCTTCTTCCAGTTCCAGTGGGGGTCTTTCTCACTCTAGTGCTACCCATGGAGATCCTCCCCAGGCCCCATTCGACATTTGTCCCGGTGCTCCTCGCACCCTGGCTTTATCGGGTGGAAACCCTCTCTACCCCAAAACCAATGCAGCTGAAGGACCCCATGTCAAAAATCTTACCTATCATGAGGATCCACCTAGGGAAAGGAAGGCGGGCCATCTCTGTCACAAGAATAATTCTAAGAAGGTCCGAATAGAGATCAGGCCAGTCTGCTTCTTAGACTCTGAGGCAGAGTACGACTCGGCACGAGATCCCTCCTCTCGCTCATCCAAGTCAGGGGTTGGGGAAGAGATGAGGTGCATCAGCTTGGTGCTCCTAGAATGCGAGATTTGTTGGATTCATGCCTCCCTCCATAGGTACATCCAGGAGGATGAAAATCTGGTGACCCCACAGGTTACGGTCGTACAGTCACCACCATCATCACCGGAATCACTCTCTACCTCCACAAGAGATCATAGAGAGCTATTCTACGGACCAATGATGGGAGAGCAGCAGCACGAACCATCACCAGTAGCCCTATTACCAGAGCTGGGAACTGCATCTGTCATCCCATCCTATCACGACGTACCGCCCAGGTCGCTACACTCTTCTGAAAAAACCCCGAGATTTGGCGGCCAGTCAGCCCGCTCACCATACTCTCCACTGGCCGGCCTTCCATCCCAATGGTCTATCTTAGTACTGATACTAGTTCCTCAGCCACCTCTAGTTGATGAGTGGGGAAATCAAGGTCCATACCATGAATCTAAGCCGAGGAGATTTTGGAACATCTTCGCAACAGACCACTTCCTCAAGATGTTCTGGCCCGTTGTAGCACCAAATTTATGCATACCGAAATCCCTTGCCTCAGAGGTAGTTTATTGTTTCTACCACACCCTTTAGGAGACGCATTTTAGTCTTCATCATCAGCGCATGTTTTATCTATGGATCCAAATTCATTTCGAAGAAATCAGCGAGCAATGCCATCTGGTCGATTTGGCTACACTCCCTGTGGCCCAGCGCCCCGAGTCACCAGGTCGCCATGAGGCCCACCAGTAGTAATGTGTTCATATTATCAAGGTATTCTGCAAAATTATCAAGGAGGATACCCCTCATGTGAAAATATATGGCAGGGGGCAGTACACTTTCCTCCTCTTCAGTCCCATCCAGCGGCAGCCCGACTCTCTTGGAGACATCAAGGACATGCCCCCAGGAAGGGTCACGGTCAATATGGCCGACATAGTGGATGAGGAGGATGATTTGGACCTTCTTTATGGAGACTTACCCCCTGAGGGTGTGCCACTACTATTGGATACATCGGGTAGGGTCACTCATCAGTAGAGGAACCTAATTGGTCTCCCTGTGCCCACCGAGGAACTCGTACTCTACAGGAATTCTGGTAAGGGAAAAGAGAACATCGGAGCTGCCAAGCACTCCGACCCATCCACCTCAGTGTAGAAGATGGAGGAGGACCCTGAGAAGGCCACGTTGCGGCAACAACTTCCTGAGTAGAAGAAGTTGGTCGATGAACTTTTGGTTGAACGCGTTGTAGAGCAATGGCCTGACTACGGCAATCTTAGGCCAGTACAGCAGGGGAAAGAACAACTTCCCCTCAGTGAGGTGACCCCATGCAACCCTAATCATGCTTCTCCCATGGATAGGGCTGAAGCTGGAGCTCACGGTAAGAAGGCACAGTATGTCTCGCCAAACCCTCCAGAATGGCACGACAATCCAAGGAATTCATCCCAGGATCCCCCAGCTGCCCCGCAAGTCCTCTCCATCAGACACTCCATGAGCCACTGAGCATGTCTACCGTGTTGAAGAACACGCCAATGTACTTGTGTTTAGGGATCCCCGTCAAGATAGGGAACCCATCCCAGATGACATGGAAACGCTCATAGACCTCCTACAGGCATTGGAAACGTGGCAGGTGGCGATCCCACATGATGTTAAGCCATACCCGACATGGGTGGATGATATGTCGACGCCTTCGGGTTATGTTAATCCCACATTCTACCCCTTTAAATGGGACGAGGGACCCACTGCAACACCTGGCCCACTTCAACTCAAGGTGTAGGCCCATGTTGGGGACCCCAGCACAGCAGGAGGCTGCCAAGATCATCTATTTTGTTCAGACATTAGAGGGGCCGACATTCGTCTGGTACAGCCAGCTCCCCGTCGGATATTTAACCAGCTGGGTGGACCTTTGCAGGTAATTCCCCAACTGGTTCAGCTCTACCACCCAGAAAATGAGCATCACAGACTTCTTTAAGTGCAAGTAATGGCCTGATGAGCGAGTCATGGACTTTATCTCCCAGTGGAAGGGGCTCACATACTCCCTTGACATGCCACTGAATCAGGAGAAAATACTGACGATGTGCATGGGAAATGTCAATATAGATCTGGTTCCCTCTCTAATCACCCATAACTACCCTGGAGGATTCAGATACTTTTATGATAAGACCTAGCGCCTGGAGAAAGCCCTATAACAGGCTAGCCAGGCATGTTTGTTGCCCCTGTAATTCCCGCGAGGTGGGATCCCAAAGTCGAGCCCGCCACGGTGGCCCAAATAGAAGCCCTTGGGAAACTAGAATTACTACCGATAGAACCATCCATACAGCCTCGCAGAGGCCCTCCTCCTTAGGTGCGGCCTCCGGCTTAGCACCATCCGCCTCAGAATCGGCAGGTGCCTCCGTGGAATGCGCCGCCACCGCCCAGGCAGGACAATCAGGGTCTGGCTCCTCGACAGGATCCCCCTGATCCTTGACAGGGCCATTCTCTAAGGGTACCCTTTCTAGACAGAAGAAATTGGACCTACTCGTTCAATGAGAATCAGGTCCCCAACTATTTCAGGAGTGCCTTGGAACAAGAGATCGTGCGCTTGCCTGAGTTCAGAAGGCCGGAAGAGGAGAACCTCACTGATCACCCCAACTACTACCCCTATCATCGAATCCTGGGGAACACCCTCAAGTACTTATATGTGTTTAAAGACTGTCTTCAAGACCAGTTCGATAACAACATAGTCAGGATGGGCCCGACCCCAACACATGTGGCATGTATCTTTGTAAAGCCAGACAGCAGTAACGACAGTGAAGGTGAGTGGAAGCAGGTTTCTAATTGTGGGTCCTAGAAGTATGATGATTGGGTGACTCACAAAATGGTCTCCCATTCCCATGGTATCATTTAGGAATGCTTGAATTAGCTGGATCCTTCAGAAGCTGTGGTCGCTACTTCTTTATCGTCATCTCAGACTGCCTCTTCCCAGAAGAGAAAGCATCAGCGGTGCAAGAAAAATTATTGCGCCCTGCTAATGCCATCATTTTCCCATACTCTCGGTGAATTCATGCCCCCTGAGATGGGGATTCCCCCTATAATCCACCCAATAGAGGATGACTCTTCAAGTGATAGTCAAGAGTATTCTTCGGTTAATACCGTGGAGTTGGTAAATCCCTATATTACACCCGACGGTGGGGAGTGCCAGGAGAACCTTCACAACGTCCCCAGACGATGTCAATGTTGGCAGAGCCATGACCATATAGGTCATCGGGGCACATCAGTTAGCACCTCTAGCCAGGTTGCGCATGCCACTAAGACCAGAAAACAGGCCCAGCATAGAGCTCAGCATGTGCAACCACTTCATTCGGTGTCGCCAGGCCCGTCTCCCCCACCGTTTGTGCTACTGGATCAGGAAGAGCTACTGTGACCATGCCGCGATCAACCTCGTCCTGCTATAGGATGATCTCAGTCATTCGGTCCTCAGCTGGCAGCTACCCTTCGAGCATCGACTAGCGAGCAACGAGATATACCCAGCACCAGTCAGCCATCGGCCCAGCAGGCAGGGCCCGCCATGCCTCCTGTCATAGACCGGCCTCCTGTAAGTAGAAGTTCATGCCTGTCACAGAAATATGAGGTTCTCAAGCACCTTTCCAGCATCCCAACGAGTCTTTACATCCTTGAGGCCCTTCGCCTGCCGTCAGATATGCGCGAGGCCCTTACAGAGGCTTTAAGAAGCCCCCTCCAGTATGAGACGGAGGTAGCAGCTGCAGAAGCCTTTCATGCTAAGGCAGTTGAGAATGCTGATTGTCAGGACATCATTTAATTCTATGGAGAAGATGAGGTCTCTCTCATAAAGGGGAACATCTGCCCATTGTACATCACCGACCAATTTAACGGCATGGAGGTTCATCGTAGTCTTGTTGAAACTGGCTCTGGGATTAACCTTATCCCGACGCGGATGCTGTGGAAGATGGGGTTATCCAAAGATGACCCGACTCCCTCCAATTTTAGATTTCAAGGGTATGACAGGATAGAGCAGACCCCAGTTGGTAGATCCATTTGAAGACCAGTTCGGCGGCCTAGTTACCAGCACCAAGTTTATGGTTGTCTCCTAGGACACCACATACAATGAATTGATGGGAAGACCATAGATCCACCTACATGCAACGATCCCCTCATCGTATCAGCAGTGCCTAAAGTACTCCCTCAAAGGTCGATTAGGCGTACTCTAAGGTGATGTGTCTACCTTTTCCTCTTTTGAAGCCCACTACATGGATGCCGACTATTACAAGAGCACAGACAAACAGATTCAGGCTAGTGAGGTTGAACCCGTCGTGGTTATGGCTAACCCCTGGATAGGTCTGGATGATGCCTATGTCTTCCCAATCCATTAATTGGAGGCCAAAACCCCTGACATGGGGCAATGTTTTGTTGTCTTGGGTATAAGAGGGATGCATATTCCCAAGTCCAAGCGACGACGGAAAATCACCCCGTACTCCTACACGAACCAGGCTCAGGTGATCCAGGAACCTCCTACCCCCATACGGTATCAGGATGTCCGACCCATGGAAACGACAGTACATCATGCATGTGTATTTCACCAGGATGGAATCAACCGGCTCAAGACGACTCACCACTACTGCTTTGATATCATCAAGTGTGGCCTCTTAGGCCGAAGGAAATATGGGATCAGATCGAATTCCTTCATTTTTATGATTTCGGCAGCACATGAATCTCCCGATATGCCGTCCACCACTGCCCAGGCTAGCACCAGCCTACCGTCAGGATCCTTTGACCCAGATGAAACACCTCTCACTAGATATTCCCCCTCTGTAAGTGAGGAAGAGGATCTGGAGGATGCTCCCCTGCCTTTGAAGAAGGCGTCTCCGCCACGGTTGATGAACTGGTATAGGTTAACCTTGGTAGTGAGGCATATCCAAGGCCCACATTAATCAGTGCCACCATGCCCCCTGAGAAGAAACAACAGTATGTGGATTTCTTGAAGTATCATCGTGATTTATTTGCCTAGATCTATGACCATATGCCAGGAATAGATCCTCAGGTAGCCATCCACCGCCTCAATCTTCTGGAAAATCATCACGCGTTCACGCAGCCTCCCAGAAATATGCACCCTTCTCACGGTTCCATGGTCGAGGCTGAATTTGACAAGATTATCTGAGCCAACTTCATCAAGGAGGTCTAGTACCGAAAATGGCTAAGCAACATTGTGCTTTTCAGGAAGAAGAATAGACAGATCAGGGTCTGTATCGACTTCTGAGATCTCAGCCGTCACTATCCGAAGGATGATTTTCCCCTTCTAGTGACAGAATTGTTGATCGATACTAAAGCTGGATTCCAAGACCTCTCCTTCTTGGATGGTTACTCCAGATATAACCAGATTCTAATGGACCCCGATTAAGAGGGGTCCACGGATTTCAGGGTGCCACAAGGTATGTTTTGTTACCAGGTCATGCCCTTCTTCCTGAAGAATGCAGGTGCCACCTATCAGCGGGTCATGCACCGCATATTCAAGCCAATCCTCAGGACATTGGTATAATGCTATGTGGAAGATCTAGTGGTCAAATCTCACAAATTCTAGGACCATATCAAGGACCTTGAGAGAGTGTTCGACTTCCTCCATTCCTGCCACCTAAAGATGAACCCATTGAAGTGTGCCTTTGGGGTCACCTCTGGGAAGTTTCTTGGCTTTGTTGTTAGGTATCAGGGCATCAAGATCGACCCAGATAAGATCAAGGAAATCATAAAGATGCCTCCCTTGAGAAATATTCGAGAGCTTTGAGGTTTCTAAGGCCACTTAGCCTATATACTCTGATTCATCACGAATCAGGCCGACAAGTGTAAGCCCTTATCTTGGCTCATGAAGAAAGGCTCTGCCTACGAGTGGGATGAAGAGTGCCAGACCGCGTTCAAGAAAATGAAGAAGTATCTGCTCCAACATCTAGTCTTGATTCCACTCGTCTCTGGAAAACCATTGATCCTGTATGTTACTGCCCTGGAATGATCTCTTGGCACCCTTCTCACCTAGAAGAACAATGAGGGGATGGAAAACAACCTCTACTACCTCAGCCGCATGCTCCTCAATATGGAGACCAGATACTCCCCCATCAAAAAGAGTTTCCTTGCACTGGTATTCACAATACAGATGTTGTGACACTACTTGTAGCACCATGAGATATAGATGGTGTCGCGGGTGGACCCGTTGAAGTATATTCTGAGCCACCCCATACTGACTGGCCGTCTAGAATGGTGGGAAGTAATCCTCCAGTAGTTTGACATCAGGTTTTTTCCTCAGAAGGCTATCAAGGGACAGGCATTGGCATACTTACTTACTACCCATCCAACCCCCGCAGACCGGTCCCTAGACCTAGATTTTCCTGAAGAGGCAATCCTCTTAGTAGATCAGGTCATCCCATGTTGGTAAATGCACTTTTATGGTGCCTCCTGGAGCCTCGCCGAAAGGAGTCTCAATGACCCCATACTCAACAGAGTGGGCCTAGGTATTGTCTTCATTACCCTAGCGCAAGCCATTCTCCCATACTCATTCCCATTATCGGAAGTCTACACCAACAATGAGGCAGAGTATCATGCTCTTATCACTGGCCTCGAGCTGGCCCTTGAGATCAATGTGTCCCATTTTCATGTGAAAGGGTATTCCGAACTAGTCATTAAGCAGATCAACAGTGACTACTTCATCAAAAATCTAGATCTCGTACCATTGTTGGAGAGCACCCTCCAGCTAATGGACTTGTTCCCATCTCATTCGGAAGTTACTCATGTCCCTCAGTCTCAGAACGGCTGAGCTGATGCCCTGGCCGGCCTGGCTGCATCACTTGCAGAACCCAAGCAGGATGATCTGATTATACATGTGGCACATCAGAGATTCATTGCTCTCGTCACCCCGGATGATGACGACGACCTATGAGTAATCCATCTTACCACCGAAGCCTCCACATTAGGACCCACAGGTTCTTCAGATGTATTAGTCTAAGTGACTCTTGACTGGAGAGCCCCCTTTATTGAGTATCTCCAAAATGGTTACCTCTCGGCTGATTGGGCCGAGTGCGAGTGAATCTGACGCCGTGCGCTGTAGTTTACCCTCCAGAGTGGTCCTAGCCTTGAGCAGATCCTTTAGAAGCGTGGGTTCGATGGAGTTCTCCTCCGTTTCATCGAAGGAGTTGAGATGTCTCAAGTCATACATGAGGTTCATGCTAGTTCTTGTGGGGCTCACTAGACTGGGCCAAAGTTATCCCATCAAATTCGGAGACTGGGGTACTTCTGGCCCTCCATGATCCATGACTGTATAGAGTTCTCAAAGAGATTTCATGCATGCCAAATTCATGCTAACTTCATGCATCGACCGCTAGAACATCTCCACTCCACCATGTAATCTTGTCCATTTGTGGTGTGGGGACTCGACATCGTGGGACCATACCCACCGACGACAGCTCACTAGTGCAGGTTCATCCTGACTGCCACATATTTCTTTTCCAATTGGACAGAGGGAGTTCCAATCAGGGATGTCAAGGCCTATTCTGTCATTGACTTCATGATCTCAAATATCATCTACCGGATTAGAGTCCCTCACGCCGTCCTCACTGAAAAAACACCAGCTTTCGTGCAATCGATCTTAACAAATTTTACGCCAAGTACAACATCTGTTCGAACCATACCTCCCGCTATCACGCGCAGGCAAATGGACAGATTGAGGCATTCAACAAAACCCTCTCTAACATATTGAAGAAAATGGTTGGTCAGAACAATAAGATTTGGTCGGACTATCTCCCCAACAACCTCTGGGCTTATCGGATTGTGACTTGTAATTCCACCCAGGTGACCCCATATTCCCTGGTGTAAGGAGCTGAGGTTGTTCTGCCCATCGAGATCTAGCTTCCTTCATTATGCACAGCGGTCTATGATCAGCAGGCATCGGATAAGGTAGCCAAAATTCATCTGGCAGAATTGGAAGCACTTGACGAGAGTAGGCTTCGTGCCCTACAAAATCTGGAAAGACACCAGAACAATATAGCTAGAGCCTTCAACAAGAAGGTTCACCTCCGCTATTTCCTGCTAGGAGACTTGGTATTGGCCCTCTAGACACCAATGATCCCTGGCAGGAAACCACCCAAGTTGGATCCCAAATGGGAAGGACCTTACATAATCCACAGGGTTTACCCCAATGGAGCATACTACCTGGTGACCATGGACGGTGAGATTATAACTCCTCCCACCAATGCCAAGTTCCTCAAGAAATAATTTTCATGAGCCTGCTGGTCCTACATGACCTTAAACTGCCGGTCTCGTATGACCTTAAACTATGTACTGGTCCTGCATGACCTTAAACTTCCGGTCTTTCATGACCTTAAACTGCGTTCTGGTCCGGCATAACCTTAAACTACTGGTCAAAAATGACCTTAAACTACGTGATGGTCCTGCATGACCTTAAAATTCCGGTCTCGCGTGACCTTAAACTATGTGTTGGTCCTGCATGACCTTAAACTGGTGGTCTCGCATGACCTTAAACTACATGCTGGTCTTGCATGACCTTAAACTTCCGGTCTTGCATGACCATAAACTGTGTGCTAGTCATGCATGACCTTAAACTGCCATTCTCGCATGACCTTAAACTGCATGCTAGTTCTGCATGACCTTAAACTGCTGGTTTGGCATAACCTTAAACTGTGTGCGTGTCCTGCATGACCTTAAACTTCCATTCCCACATTACCTTAAACTATATTCTGGTCCTGCACAACCTTAAACTGCCAGTTCCACATGACCCTAAACTGCGTGCTGGTCCCGCATGACACTAAACTGCACGATGGCCCAACATAACCTTAAACTATCTAGTCCTATATGACTTCAAACTGTGCATTTTCATACATGACGTTAAACTGCACCCTTAGAACTACATATGGATTGATTCCTATCTGCATGGGATACTTAGGAACATTCAATTATTTCATCTTGATCCCAGCCCCCAAACTCTTCTCTTTGACTATTCCACCTAGGTATAGTTCTCTCGGAGGATCCTTGCATGATATGGTGTAATATTCCTTAGCCCCACTCATGCAAAGATTATAACAGTCGTACCATGTGCCTGCTCCTTGTTCTTCTATCCCCCCACATCCTTACCACATGACGTTAAATTTCATGGCCTTCAAGAACTACGTATGGCTTGATTCCCATCCTTACGGAATAGATAGGAAGGCCCATAAATATCGTCTTTCAGCCCATCCCAAACACCAGATCCTCCCCTTGGGTCAAGACATATGGTGGGGTGCATAATTTCACCCCAATTCACGTCAAGATAATCTCGATCAGGCCATACGTCTTGATTCTTGGAGACGTTCGCCTCTTTCATAAATGGGTACAACTATGCTTCACCCACTCCTTTGATTAGGACTTCATTATCTTCCCCATCTAGAAGGACCCCCGAATCATATGGATGCTAGTCCAAAGGTCTCTCCTACTACTTCGGGCCAACACCCTCGAGGATGTTGAGCAACAAGCCGATACAAATCCTGCGTTGCGAATATGGTCAGCGGTCGATGCTCATTTGTTGCTCCCAGTCCAGGTTACTATATGGATGTTGTGTTTCGAACACAGTCAACAGCTACCCTTTGTCATTAGAACCACCCCAAAATTTCTTGAACATTGAGTGTAGTGGTTCATTATGCCATGTTGTATCTCCAAGAGATGAACTCCCTTCAGAAGATGTCAGTTGTCAGACCCCTATATGACAGAAAGAGTCGAGTCCAGTTCCTTGCTTCCCACACCGAGCACTGATCACGTGGGCTTAGAAGCTGTGATGAGTCAGTAACTGTACAAGAGGATGTATGGCCTTCCCATATAAGGCCCAACCTTAGGCCCCTTGGCCTTTTCGATCCCCGCCCCAAGTTCTTACCTAGGGTGTACAGTGTGGTATGGAGTTATGTACTCATTCACATCGGGTTTCTTGCCATGTCGTACACATCCCTGGATGAGATACCTTATCCCATCTTCGTCCTCACTATAATACTTTAAACTAAAAACTGGTCGGGCCTTTCTGACTGAGGCCCAGCCTCAGGCCCCTTGGAGTTCTCAGGCCCCAACCCAAGTTCTTACCTGGAGTGTACGGTGTGGTATGGGATTATGTCCTCATTCCCGTCGGGTTATTCGCCACGTCGTACACCTCCCTTGTTTGGGGTATCTTACTCATCTCTTCATCCTCACTGTAAGAAGTTAAACTGCAAACTGGTCGGGCCTTCTCGACCAAGGCCCAGCCTCAGGCCCCTTGGCCTTTTCAGGCCCCCGAACCAAGTTCCTATTTAGGGTTGTATGGTGTGGTATGAGATTATGTCCTCATTCACGTCAGGTTACTCATTGTGTTGTACACCTCCCTCATTAGAGTATCTTACCCCTATATGTGATTCCAGAACTACATGTGTCTTGATTCCAATCCTCATGGGATATATAGGACCACCCGAGCATATCGTCTTTGGGTCCATCCCCATCTTGTCCCCTTGGCTTGCATTCTTCCATGAAAGGGATATATGGTGCAGTACGAGATTATGTCCTCGTTCACGTCGGGTTTGTAACAACCACGACATGTACCTCTTTATCCTGAGGGTTCTCTATCCCCTTATTCTATGATCATCTATTCAAACTGGCCACTCTCAAGATGAGCCCCTCGGCCCTCTTTGACGATCCACCAATGTGCCTATGGGTACTTTGGTTTAGTACCTGGAATGTCAGACTCTACTCGGACATGCTTTCACCCATTTTTCAGGCTTCATGTTCTCCCTCATTAGGGATTTTGTGACCTTTCACATCCAAAGGGACCCCTAAATGGCATGGATTCTTGGCTCAAGGGCTCTCCTACCATCACGGGCCAACGTCCTCAAGGGTTTCAGACAATAAATCGATACAAGTCCCGCTTTGTGAATATGGTCTGGAGTTGATGCTCATTTGTTTGTCCCCATTTCAGGCTAATGTGATATGGGTGCTGTGTTTTGAGCATGGTCAATAGTTATCCTCCATCGTCATGACAACCCCATTAAGCCCAAAATGTCGGTTACATGATTCACATTCTTCTCCACCTCATCGTGTCCTAGTAGAACTTCAAAATTCTTGGTACTATTCCTCAGTGCGCATCTGCATGTTAGGAGGAAAAATCTGCGTTAACATAATCATTTGGGGATCCACCAGTTTCCCTTTTTCATATATTCCATGTATTGTAAATAGATTATCTGTCCTTGTTTCCTACATCGAGATCGACTCACATTGGCTTAGGGATCGGGTTAGGGTTCACCTTTACTTGGGATAGTCCGGATTCTTCATGGTCCGAGTTCTAAAGACCTTAAACTAAGATCTTTTTGTATTTACCCTTCATGGAACTATGTACAACTTGATTCCCATCCTCATGGGATACGTAGGAACGCCTGAATGTCTAGAATTTAGGCCCAACCCCATCTCTCAAAAATATCCCTTTCACTTTGGACCCTTGGCCTACTGATTAGTCACTAAAAGTGGCTAATATTCATTGTTAAGATCTTAATATTAATGTTTTTAAAAGTTCATAAACATCAATTTTAGTCCAATTCAGAAATTGAACTTCATTTCCCATCATTGTGCAATTCATGCTTAAAATGTCAATTTGGGCCCACTCAATAATTTGCTTGTGGAAATTACAATATTCATAATTTTAATTTGAACTTTTGGGATATGATTGATCACTTTGTTTGAAACATTTTATCTTTTAGGTCCGATGGATGAATCCTAAAGGAAGATGGAGAATTTTGCGCCTGAAGGCAGAAACTTTCTGGAAAAAGCATAATGGGCCTAAGGCCCATCAAACAAATGTGGGGCCCAGAAACCAAGCCCAATGAAGCTCAAATTTATACAGGAGGAAGATAAAAATATGAGGATCATTTTATTCAACTGTGGCCGGATCTAATTCTGATGTTTTCATGATGATAAATGGATCTGAAGTTGAGATTTAAATGGTGGACATGACATTAATGCTCAAAAATCCGTCCCACCATTTCGACTATAACATCCAAAATGATGAGCGAAATTTCCTGAAATTTTTACAGATCATAGAGGACAGATGGATGAATATATTTCTCTTCTACAGACCCTCCGGATTCGGCCTTCTTCAATTTCTAATTCACACTTCAATGTGGTGGACGAATCTGGACAGTTTTCCGGGTCAAATTCAAAACATCAATTTCCTTTTGATTATTCACCCTCCATTTGACTCTATTAATTGTTGGGGGGTGAATTAATTGTTGGGGGATGTACCTAAGGCTCCTAATATGCCTATATAAGGAGCTAGTGGTGAAGGGAATGGGGGGTAGAAAATTTTCTTATCATCTTGGATGCTTTGTTTCATTGTAATGTTTTGCTTCCAAATTTCCTTTGTAATGTTTTCCATTTCCATGTAAGTTTATTTTTTGTATCTTTATGTTCTTAATCAACTTCTTTCTCTTATATATTTTCCATTTCATTTATTAAAACTTTATAATCACAAAGCACAGTGATATCTCTGTGTTGTTGTGAATTAGTTCACACATAGGTGTGAATTTCATTCACACACACGGAGGAGTGCTCGTTATTTCCGCGGTTTTAATTTCTTCAATCCAATTCTTGTTAGCCATCTTCCGCCCACCATTGAGAGTATATCATCAATGGAGGGCTAAACCCTTAATGGGTTGATCTTAGGAGGATGCGAAGGCTGGATTGAATGTTATTTTATGAACGAATTGTTGTTAATTGGATAATTAATTTAAGACATTCATTCTTCAGTTATTTCTACTCTTCATCTTTACTGTGTTTGAGAAAAATAAATTCAATTACTAAATGACCATATACCTCGGAGAGATCATGAATTTGGTTCTCTAAGTGTATAGGGGATTAGTAATTGTGTTTAGTAAGCACCAAACCAGAAAATGATGAAGTTAGTGTTATTTTTGAAGAATGGATTCATCAAGAATTAATAAAACCAAAATTGTTTAAAGAAGTAAAATTCATTCAATCCACCCCGAGCATAATCCTAGATCAACCCATTTTCATTGAATTGAATTCACGTAGGTTTCTTAGTGTTATTTAAAACCATCCAAAATCAAAACCAAAGTTGGCTACTTCATAGCCCATCCTTCACCAAATCATAGCGTCTCAAGGTTACTTCTTCGGTCCCTGTGGACTCGACCCCTACATGTACTACATCGATTGCTTTTACCCGTAGGATAAATTTGGGCGCAACCAAATTTTGGCACCGTTGCCGGGGACCCTAGTAAGTTTTCTTAGACACCCACCTTCTATTCTCACCTAACTTCTCTTTTCTCACCTCTATTTCTCTTTTCTTTTCCCCTTTCTGTTTTTTCAAAAAAAACAAATCCAAATCCAAATTTCATTATACTCCAATGGCGTATCATCAACAATTTCATTTCATAAAATCGGGCTGGAATCGAATAGAAAATCAACATTGGGAATCCCCTCACATAGGAAATTACTTTGATCAACCTTTAAATGAATACCCCACACCCGATAACATGAACGATCAATGGGATGCTGATTTTTTGAAGGATAAATTTCCATACCTCTCAAGGATGATTGAAGAGATCAAACTTAATGATGATGATGATGTACAAACAACAATCAATCCTAATTCTGAAAAAATTATTGAACATTTATGTGAAAAAATGGTTAAAATGAATTCAGAAGTTTCATCACTGAGATTAGAAATACAAAATATTGAGACTTATGAAGAACCCATTCCCACTCAGGATGTCCTTTACACTTCACTTATAGAAGAATCTTGTTTCCCACATAACTCATGTGAATTTAGTAAAGAACCCACTTTAAAATCTTGGAATACAGAGTTGGATAATGAAGAGATTTGGTCAGGTAATTTTGAAATTCAAGATAAAGAACATGAAGGAATTGTTAATGAGTATTTAAATCAGGATGAAATTGATTTCATGAATTCACAAGAGGGAAATTATTCTTCAAGGATTGAATGTCCAGAATATTACACCAAAAATGATTTTTTAGAATCACCAATCACTGAAAAATTTGGAGAAATACCAAACATTGAGCCCATACACACTCCTGAAATTAAACTAGACACTTTTGGGGATGAATCATATTTTCAAACGGAACCAATTCTTTCTAAAATTTTTGGGGAAGAAATCGACTTTCATTCCAATTGCCAATCTTCATTAGGAAATTTCAATCAACCAAAACTCAAAATCATCATCCTTCATTCCCCAAACAAGAATTACATCATAGGTGATACCCACGACCATAATTTATTCATTCATTCTTCTCATGAAAGAAATAATGTTAGATTGAACCTTAACGTCTTAGGCAAGACAAAAAATGCAACTAGATCAACCATTTCTGACATTCCTTGTATCTTCAGATTTCTTTTAGAACATGGATTTATACAAGGAAAAGATTCTAAAAAAACAATCAATCTCAATCATGTTGAAGTGGAGAAAGATGGGTTAATTAAAATGCTGAAAGTTGGAATTGGATAAGTTGGGGGGTAAAAGTCGAGCCAACGACGTTAAACAAAAGCGCTTCATGGGAGTCAACCCATGGTTTTCATGTTTTCTAATCATTTTGAATCATTTTCTTTTTCATATAATAAATTACCATAGACTGTTGACCTGTTCTTCTTTTATGAGTAAGGATGGGTATGAAAGGGGAGCGCCATATTCATCCGTGTCATGTGGCGTGATCTCTGAGTAATACCTTACCCAGAAAATATAAAGAAGACAATGTATCATCAGTTTATTTTGTTTTGTTTTATTTTTAGGTTTTTATAGCTTTAAAAAAATGAAAGGACATGTCGTAAACCATAAGGAAAATCCATTCACCATCATCCAAGCCGCTGAGACTCAAATCCAGGATTGAAGGGAGACTATGGCATGCGCTATCATCATCAACCACCAGGTGACTTCATTCCATGATTTTCATTTAAAATTTCTTCTTTGAACTCCTCTCCTACCCCCTTCTATCTTTTCTTTTCTTTAAACACTGGGGACAGTGTTATTCTAAGTTGGGGGGGATAAAAAATGATTTTTTTTTGAATAAAAACATGCATGAAAAGAAAAATTCCATTAACCATAAACATGATAACACACATTGCAAACTCAAAAATTGGATATCAAATAAATTTTGCATGCTTTGATTCTGATTTTAATGCAAGTTTAAGTTCATGATCATAGTTTTTGGAAAGTGCGGTTGTCCGATGTGATTTTTCAATGTTTACAATTTCATCCTATTAATAAAAATGCCACAATGCACGTCTACTGGATCGTGGGTGTAAATTTGAGTTCTTGGGTCCCTTTCATTATAGCATAGGGTTCTGGGGTCACTTTTAGTTTAATTTGAGTATCCAAAAAAAACACACACAAAAAAACAACAACAAAAAACAAAAAAAAATGACCACATAGAGCAATTTTTTTTACAAATGCATGGCGTCCGGCACTTGGGGATCGTGACTCCATAGTTGTCTTGCCCAGAGTTAGGCTTTATATCTCTATTTAAGAGCATGAAATTGACAATATGTGTGGCGTCCGGCACTTGGGGATCGTGACTCCATAGTTGTCTTGCCCAGAGTTAGTCTTTTCATATCTATTGTGGATAAAAAAATCATCAAAAAAAAATCAAAAAAAAATGGATACTCATATTAAGGTTTAATGTGATTCCCACCTAGCGCTTCCATTTTTTCCCCTTGAACAATAAAATGGGCCCCATATCTTTTATGATGCACAACACTTTATCATGCTTAATTGGAATTGGATGAAATGTGGCAATGAATTTGAACAAAGGAATGGGCTTGGGCTTGTGATATGCTTATGGACCTATCTTGTTTTAAATGATTTTGATGGGTTCCATAATTTTTTTGATATGAGGTCTTTTTAGTGAGCAATGTGTATTTAAATGTTTTTGGAAAAGGGGATTTGGATTTCATATTTGTAATTTATTTTGCTCGGGACTAGCAAAACTCAAGTTGGGAGGTGTGATTAGTCACTAAAAGTGGCTAATATTCATTGTTAAGATCTTAATATTAATGTTTTTAAAAGTTCATAAACATCAATTTTAGTCCAATTCAGAAATTGAACTTCATTTCCCATCATTGTGCAATTCATGCTTAAAATGTCAATTTGGGCCCACTCAATAATTTGCTTGTGTAAATTACAATATTCATAATTTTAATTTGAAATTTTTTGATATTATTGATCACTTTGTTTGAAACATTTTATCTTTTAGGTCCGATGGATTAATCCCAAAGGAAGATGGAGAATTTTGCGCCTGAAGGCAGAAACTTTCTGGAAAAATCATAATGGGCCTAAGGCCCATCAAACAAATGTGGGGCCCAGAAACCAAGCCCAATGAAGCTCAAATTTATACAGGAGGAAGATAAAAATATGAGGATCATTTTATTCAACTGTGGCCGGATCTAATTCTGATGTTTTCATGATGATAAATGGATCTGAAGTTGAGATTTAAATGGTGGACATGACATTAATGCTCAAATATCCGTCCCACCATTTAGACTATATCTTCCAAAAGGCTGAGATAAATTCCCTGAAATTTTTACAGATCATAGAAGACAGATGGATGAAGATATTTCTCTTCTACATCCCCTCCGGATTCGGCCTTCTTCAATTTCGAATTCACACTTCAATATGGTGGACGAATCTGGACAGTTTTCCGGGTCAAATTCAAAACATCAATTTCCTTTTGATTATTCACCCTCCATTTGACTCTATTAATTGTTGGGGGGTGAATTAATTGTTGGGGGATGTACCTAAGGCTCCTAATATGCCTATATAAGGAGCTATTGGTGAAGGGAATGGGGGGTAGAAAATTTTCTTATCATCTTGGATGCTTTGTTTCATTGTAATGTTTTGCTTCCAAATTTCCTTTGTAATGTTTTCCATTTCCATGTAAGTTTATTTTTTGTATCTTTATGTTCTTAATCAACTTATTTCTCTTATATATTTTCCATTTCATTTATTAAAACTTTATAATCACAAAGCACAGTGATATCTCTGTGTTGTTGTGAATTAGTTCACACATAGGTGTGAATTTCATTCACACACACGGAGGAGTGCTCGTTATTTCCGCGGTTTTAATTTCTTCAATCCAATTCTTGTTAGCCATCTTCCGCCCACCATTGAGAGTATATCATCAATGGAGGGCTAAACCCTTAATGGGTTGATCTTAGGAGGATGCGAAGGCTGGATTGAATGTTATTTTATGAACGAATTGTTGTTAATTGGATAATTAATTTAAGACATTTATTCTTCAGTTATTTCTACTCTTCATCTTTACTGTGTTTGAGAAAAATAAATTCAATTACTAAATGACCATATACCTCGGAGAGATCATGAATTTGGTTCTCTAAGTGTATAGGGGATTAGTAATTGTGTTTAGTAAGCACCAAACCAGAAAATGATGAAGTTAGTGTTATTTTTGAAGAATGGATTCATCAAGAATTAATAAAACCAAAATTGTTTAAAGAAGTAAAATTCATTCAATCCACCCCGAGCATAATCCTAGATCAACCCATTTTCATTGAATTGAATTCACGTAGGTTTCTTAGTGTTATTTAAAACCATCCAAAATCAAAACCAAAGTTGGCTACTTCATAGCCCATCCTTCACCAAATCATAGCGTCTCAAGGTTACTTCTTCGGTCCCTGTGGACTCGACCCCTACATGTACTACATCGATCGCTTTTACCCGTAGGGTAAATTTGGGCGCAACCACCTACCCTTTTCTGGGGAGGGGAGTATATGGTGTGGTATGGGATTATGTTCTCATTCATGTCAAGTTTGTAATGACCACGCCACGTGCCTCTTCCTCTTGGGAGTTCTCTATCCCTGTGTTCTGTACTCATCCCTTCAAATTGGTTACTTTTAAGTTGAGCACCCTCCTCGACCCTCGTCGGCAATGCACCAATCTGTTTAAGAGTACTCTGGTTCAGTGTTTAGAGTGTTGGATTTAATCTGGACATGCTTTCAAACATTTTTCAGGATTTGTGTTCCCTTTAATTCAGGCTTCCATCACCTTTCACACCCAAAGGGACTCCCGAGTGGAATGGATGCTCGGCCCAAGGGCCCTCCTACCATTACGAGCCAACATCCTCCAGGGTTCCGGACGACAAATCAATAAGAGTCCTGTGTTGCGAACATGGTCAGCGGTTGATGCTCATTTTTTTTCTCCATTTCAGGCTGACATGATATGGATGTTGTGTTTTGAACATGGTCAACATTCATCCTCCATCGTCACGCCAGCCCCATAAAGACTTGAATGTCAGTTACATGATTCACATCATTGTCCACCCCATCATGTCCACGTGGAATTTTTACACTCCTAACACTATCCCTTAGTGTGCATTTGCATGTTAGAAGGATAGAGCCATGGTAAAGGAATAACTTGAGGCTCCACGCCGACTTCCCTTATCCATGGTCCGATCTCTAAGACTATAAACTAAGATCTATTCCAGAATTATGTGTGGCTTGATTCCTATCCTCATGGGATATGTAGGAACACCCAAACGTCTCGTTTTCGAGTCTAGCTCAATTGGGAGCTAGTTTCTCCTACCCCTTACCCTCTTGCCTCTATTTTGGCCCCTTGGCCTGAGGTTTCCTTCACAGAATCACATACGGTGTGGTATAAGATTATGTCCTCATTCACGTCGGGTATGTTTTATTTCACCATGTACATTCCCCCTTTAGCCTC
The DNA here is from genome assembly GCA_963277665.1 of Viscum album. Lineage (NCBI taxonomy): Eukaryota > Viridiplantae > Streptophyta > Magnoliopsida > Santalales > Viscaceae > Viscum > Viscum album. Next base: position 1,491,065,646 of record OY728129.1, read on the forward strand.
ATCTCTACTACATCTGTGCCACATGATGTTAAAATGCACGCCTGGTCCTATCACATGACCCTAAACTATGAAATTATCATCCTGGACGCACGACGAAAAATGGCACTGCATCAGGATTCCCTCACTCATGGGGACACCATGTTTGGTATCGGTCACACACCATACCATTTGTCAATGCCTGCATACGGCTTGATTCTTGTGGTGATTTCAGGACTTACTATCCTAGGCCTATCACTTCACAAAAAAAACCCATTCAACTTAAAGGACAAAAAATACACATCAAGTACCGCTTCTTTTGGTGTGAGGGCCACACTCACATGCCCCTTTTCCCCTATCACTGGTACCTTACCGTGTTGTCTCCTAGAATTACGTACGACTTGATTCTCATTCTCATGAGATATGTAGGAACGCCTGAGCACTTCCCCCACGGGCCTAGCTTAACTCTAATTTCTGGTCCCTCGACCTAAAACCCTCTCAGGGAACACATGGTAATCTGGACTCTGGGTCCTCATTCACCTCGGGTTTCATAATCACTTTTCCATGTATCCCCTGCACTCTATACCAATCCATGGTCCAAGATCTATGACCGTAAACTAAGACCACTCTGTGTCCTTTCCACAAGACGTTAAACTGCACGAGGCCTCTCAAAACTACGTATGGCTTGATTACCATCCTTACGGGATACGTAGAAACAACCAGGCATTTCACCTCGGGTCCAGCCTCAAGGATCATAAATCCTATTCCTTCTCATTTCCACCCCCCTGGCCTGACCCCTTGCGGGGAACCATGTAACTGCAACTTTGCCCTGAACAAGTTCGGGATGCCCCATGATGACATTGGGAAGTGACGAATCTCTATCCAGAGAGGTCCTGTCTAAAATAAGGGATGATCCATGATCAAATTGATGTGCGGCCTCCACCACGGTGGCGTACTTTCGAGAGTGTTGGATTCTGTCCGAACAAACCATCACTCCACATTCCACGCTTTACATGCCCCTTATTCAGTCCCTCATCCTCTTTAATGTATAAGGGGACCCCCTAACAGTATGGATGCTTGGCATATGGCCCACCTATTGTCCTAGGCCAACGTTGTAGAAGACTAACAGATGACATTTTGAGCCAGGCCCCGTGTTTTGAACATGGTCATCGGTCGGCCCCCATTTTCTATCCCCATTCCAGGCTAACACAATATGGATACTGTGTTTTGAATGAAGTCAACAGTTATTCTTTATTATCACACCACCCCCAAAGTGTTCTGAATCTTGGGTATCATGATTCACACCTTCTAATCCCATCTGTTCAGATTGATTCTGGCGCCCTTGGTGTTACCATGTTCATGCACAAGAGCACACTGGGAAAATGGTAATTCGGCTGCTCTGAGAGCTTCATTCTCCAGTCAGGTCTCTCCCATTTCCTTTGGAAATCTGGGCCAGTTGTTCAAACCCCGGATGCATGAAGCTTGGTTTTCACTCCTACATTTGAATTGGGGTGATAAGGTGGTCATCCCTTATTTCTCACATCGGTCCCGACCCATGTGAGTTTAGGTAATGACCGAAGGACGATCCAAGAATTTCATAAGAATGCAATAAACCAATATAAAAAATAGAACTCATGCATGCAATGGAATCAAACAATCAAATATTGAAAGTACATTTGAGGGTTTTTAATCACTATATAACCTGAGGGTCGACTACCCCCATGGACGGGTTGACCTCATCAAAAGAGCGTAGCAGCTCCAACACCCTCTAGACGGTGGCGTCTAAGATTTATTGCCGCCTGTTCATCTCCCATTCCTCCTCGGCAGTGATGGGACGCAATTCATCGGTCGTGATCTGGGTCTTCTTTAGATCGGTCTGAATGGCGGTCATCTCCTCAGAAGCTCGCTTCATTCCCTCTTTTGACTCCACCAACTGGGCTTTCAGCCATGATACAATCTCTGATTGCACGTCAAGGGAAGTATAATTCTCATCCGCAAAGTCCTGTAGTCGTTGAACCTCATCTTCGTCCTCCCGGAGCCTTTTGACGTTTACCTCTTTCCTCCACTTCCATCCCACACTGAGGCCACAGTCATACTGCCAAATCTTTTCTGCCATAAGATCTCGAATGAGCATGTGAGGATGTTGTACATCCACTCCCCCAGCACACAGTTCACGCAGTCACAAGAAAATTCTATCCATCTCATCCAACCATAGTGCTTGGGGGGTGTCATTGATGAAGCGCGTGATCAGATTCCACGATCAATGATGGAATATCTTTCTATCATCTTTGTCAGAGGTTGTATCGTCCTAGTCAGCACGATTGGTAGGATCATACATGGGTAACGCCCCCAGGAACTCTTTGGATGGGTCCACATCTGGTGTTTGATCGGGTGTGGTGGGATTTAGACTATCTTATCGATCCTCATCATCGGATCCTACCTCAAAAGGCCAGGAGATTGGCCTGATGTGCTTTTGTCCCCCGGACTTCATCAGTAAATACCCCCATAAGCAATGGAAATGGGTGGAAATTGAATTCCTCCACCCTCCACACTCGGTCTAGAACTGACGGTGCGGTCAGCTTAGCTGGAAAGCTCCTGACAGCGTTCAAGATTGATGGGTGGAATTTCGAGCTCGGAGGAGAGATAGGGTTCAGGTATTCATAAACCCCCCTGATATGTGCTGCTATCCACCCATACAGGAGGTGGAATGGCCCACATACCCTCTGCAGCCTTTTTCCCTCGCTGATATGCCACAACACCTTATATAGCTTGGCGAACACCGAGATTCCTAGGTTGACCCGCCCACCAGTTGCCAATGTGAACTCCATGATGAATGTGCTTGGGCGTACTCCCATGTTGGTATCCCTCACCGGCAGGATCCAATCACATATCAGAGCCACAATGAACACCACCAACCTAACTTTTGGTTGTTTCTCGGTGTTGAGGCTGAATCCTCACGTCTTCCACTGGTTGTCCTCAAAAAACCACCAGTACAAGTATTCCTTGCCTCATTGAGCCCCCTTTGGACAAGTCCGAGGCCTCGATTGAAACTGCATGTTTTCTGGGAAGTTTAAGAATTTTTTGAACCACCACCTGAAGTGGATGTCCTTTACTGCCTCCTTGTCCTCCCCAAGAACAAGCTCCATCAGTTCCATCTCCAGCCATGACATTTTCTTTGAATCCTGCCACGCACTCATGACGGGGAGGAATTCGTCGTACATCACCCCCAGTATTGGGACCCCCGAGATCTGGTGGACATCCCACAAGCTGATAGCAACCTCCCCATGGTGTAAGTGGAAGGTATTAGTCCTAGATGACCATCTTCTCAACAACTCTAGCATCATCTTTTTCAGTTGATATATGTGGAATTGAGAGGCCCAGGCCACCTCATGCAAACCCACTCTTCTCAGCTCATCCCCAAACTCCTCACATGAGGTGCCTACCCAATAGGCCCAGGCCCAATCATCTGTGAAGTTTCCAACCCGGCGCAGTTACCATTCCTCAGACCACCCCTTACTCAGGTTCCTCAAAGATGCCTTCAGTATCGTGTGGTACATAAGAGGAGACGTCTCCAGTTGCAACACATTCCCATCGATTTTATTCAGGTGGTTGTATAAGCAATCAGCAGTGATGGGTGTGAAATCCTCCTGGGCATGGCCATCAGATGCCCTAAACCATCGGCGCTGGCACGAAGTTCTCCTAAACCAGTAAGCTGGTTTGTCCCAAATTCCTTCTAGGATGAAGACGTCATCCCTCAGCCCAAAGCCATACAAAGACAACCTCTTACATAGCGGGTAGTTCTTCTGGCTCTCCGAAAGTAGCTGCACCAACGAATCATGGTTGGAATGGCTTCGAACCAATTCCCCCAAACCTAGACTGTTCTCCATCTCATCCCTTCGAGCGGCATCCGCAAGGACCCCTCGGTCAGCTTCTTGGCGAGCCATTCATTTTTGAAGTTTGAGAGCTTTTCAGGTTGGTTCGAAAACCTAGTTTGCAGAGTATATTTGAGAAGCCTGTTCACAGAGCCCTGCCTCATCCTTCAAACGTAGAGTCGCGAAGTGATGAGACGCGGAGTTAAAGACTCGCAGAAGCACCACGAAGAAGAAGGCCTGACTTGCATAGAGAAATCACGGAGTACGCGGAGCTTCAAAAATTGAGAGAGCTAGAGTCAAAATAATGGATAAAAGAAAATAAAAAAGAGAGTTCAAGTCCCCTATTTATAGGCGGGGGACCTTCAGAGCTTCACGGTACACCTTGAACAAAGAGAGCTTTGCGGTGCGTCCGTTCGGGGCTTCACTTTCCAACTTGGCGAGTCCTCTTCGCGAGATTGCTTCACGAAAGACCTAAGATTTTGGCGATCGATCCTCATACTTCGACCCTTTATTTCTTCGCAGCTCCAAGTCTGAGGGGGGGATTTTGTTGACGCTAAAATGTGGGGAGGATAAGAAGACACAGACCCAATGGCTACCTCGCGAAGCCCATTCACAGAGAACCAACTGCACCATGTCGGCATGAAGTAATGAGGAGGTAATGCTCCACGACCTCCCTAGACGTTTGCAACCCGCCGCGAAGCAAGGAGGCAGTAATGCTCCACGATAGCCTTTGACATTCACGAACCTCCGCGAATCAAGGACTTGGTAATGCTCCGTGACCGCCCTTGATGTTCACGACCTACCCCGAAGCAAGGAGGTGGTAACGCTGCGTGACCTCCCTTGACATTCGCGACCCTCTGTAAAGAAAACAACCTCCCCTTTGTGCTGAGTGAGCACTGCTTCGTAGTTCCTCTCCACTATAAATACCGGTCTCCCCACAATTTCAAGTGATTGACAATCCGACCATTCAACTTCCTTGCTCCCAAATCATGAAGCACCCTTCTGCTCTGCGAACCATGAGCTATGAGAGGTACTTTTGCTCTGCGAAGTGCCTCCCCTTTCTCTCGTTTTGATCCCCTCTTCCAAGAGGGATGACTTTCGTGGAGCCTAAGGGTCTTCGCGAAGGAAGGGGATCCCCAAGGAGACCCGGGTCATCGCGAAGCATTTATGCTTTGTGAATCACCCTTCACGTACACATGATATGTACGCCAAGGCAGGGTCACTATACTTCACGAAGCACATTGCTTCACGATACCTTGCTTCACGAGGCACCTTTTCTCCACAAGGAAGTGCTCCACGAATCCCTTTTCACTTAGAGAAGCACCTCTCATATGCACCGTTGCCCTATACTTAGGCTGAGGCGCCCCACTTAGTGAGGCACACCCCTTCGCAAGTACCCTCCTCCATGCGGAGCAGCAGAGTTTCACAAGGCCCCTATCCATGAACCCCTCTGCTTTGAAATTCATTTTCCCATGCGACCCTCTAGGTTTTCACGATGTGATTTCAAATTCTCTTGGACAATACTTATCATTGCGTTGCTTTGCCTCATGCTTCTTTGCATAGGCACACTAATGGCTATTTCCTCTTCGCATATCCACGCTAACATGGATCACCCAATGGTTCACTCCATAACACCCCCGAGCCACGACATTGCTGATGCCTTCCCTTCCACAAGTAGAACAGGGTACCAGTTATTTAAGTCCTAGGGGTGCAGAGAAAACCCCCCTCATCCGAGCTGAAGGACGTTAAACTGCCAAGCACCATCGTCCTCAGCACATGATGTTAAATTGTGATCTCTACGAGTGCCTCGCACACGGGGTTCCCCCACCTTGGACATTCTGCACACCCACTGGTCTCCACATGGATGATATCTTCCTTCACAGGGGATGATATCCTCCTTATCGGAGTGACATTTGTCTGTGGGGAAAGGGAAACCACTCTGGTGTAAGCCCCTAGCCTTCCTCACAAGAGGTAGCACATCTTCTCCTCCTCTCTTCCTGGGTGCCAAGTCCCTCTCCCTCTAGGCTTTGTCACCATCCGGGCCACCATCCTAGAGTAAGTCCCAACCCCTTAGGGCTTCTAACCACACATAAGCCCATGTCTCCTCTTTGGGCCACTAAATATGTGTAATCCCCACTTCACGTCCCACAGATGCACCTTTCACGATGTGATCATCAGGTATATGCTACCTCTTGTTTCTCACACCGAGCATGAATCACATGGTCTTAGAGTATGCATCATCCATGAAATCTTCTATGGGAATCCTAGAGTGTAATCCCCACACATTTCCACCAGAACTATGAGGAATTTGATCCATTACAAGGCAGGGTATGTAGGAAGCCTCTATGAGGTTCAAGCCCCACAACCATTGGTCCCGACTACCCCATGTCGGTGCACCAAGCCCCTTTCCATCCTGAACTACATGTGCATTGATCCTTGCCAAGGCAAGGTACGTAGGAATCCACCACAAGGTTCAAGCCCAACAACCATGGGACCCCAGGTCCTCCTTCACGTCGGTTCACCAACCACCATCATGAACTACGAGGTCATTGATCCTTGCCAAGGAAAGGTATGTAGGAAGCCTCCCTGAGCTTAAATCCTAATAGCCATTGGACCCCAGGTCCTCCTTTACATTGGTTCGCCCCCGTCCCACATGACGTTAAAATGTGGACCTCCATTCAGCGGTAAGTTGTTGTCACTCCATTCAGCGGTAAGCCGTTGTCACTCCTTCCAGTGGTAAGCCATTGAGATCTTATCCAGCGGTAAGCCATTGAGAACCCAAATTGGTGGTAAGCTGTCATCAAATGAACTATGTGGACTTTGATTACCTACCACGAGGATACGTAGGAAGCCTCTTCGAGTCTCAAGCCCAAAACCATCGTCATCCTCATGACAGTTCCATCCCATTCACCACCCACTTCACAGAACCTTACATTATCGAACTTGATTCCTACCCGGGCCGCAACATACCAGTGGGATCATGCCACCCCATTCGTCATTACATTAGGGAAGCCAACCACACATTGAACCCAACATCCGTGTTCCCTCCAGGGGTTTCCTCCATCTGATCCACTCTAGCCAGTGTTCTAATCAGTCAGATCCATCTCCACTGGACGTTAAACTTGCGGAATACCCTATGTTAAACATGGGAAGCTGAGGAAAACCTCAGATACATTCCCATGAAATATGATTCGCTGCATTCGATGTGGGATGACTCGGGCCTCCGCGCCCTTTAGAATCCGTATAACAAGGGACATAATATAGACACACCAATCCCCCAGCGTCCAGGCATGCTAGTGATGCCCAACATGACTAATCCCATGACTGAAGTTTGCTTCCCTGACTGGACCCCTTGTAATGTCCCGATAGAAGAAGTGTAATTAGCTGGTGTTTATAAAGATATGGCACTAGGAAGAGTTTCACGAACAATGTATTAAATCTATGAGGGAGACCCAGACTAGGTGATGAGTTCCGAGGAGGAATCCACAGAAGGAAGAACCGACATCCCATCAACCCATTTCGATCAAGGAGAAAACATACCTAAATAAGTGACAGATGTTGCCCGCCTTTGGAAAGAAAGAATGCAGGGCAACAAATTCGTGCCTTTCATACTCAAGAAGACGGGCGCAGGAGCCCCGACAAAAGTGTCAGAAACATGAGATTATATTCATTTAATAATTATTCAAAAAATTTGTTAATTTATATAGCCATATAAAATATCATAATTATATGAAAGTGTAGAAAATTTAATGTAATTTTATAGACTCATTCAAAGAGATAGTTTAATCCATACAAAGATAGGTGTTATGCTATTACAATGTAATATCATTCCTTGGAAATTTCTTATAGAATAACCTATTCCCCCACTATTTCACATGATATTATTTCCATCTAAGGACTGATTCTCTCTCTATATTTATTATTATTTCAGAAATATCTATCTTTTCTTCCTTGATTATATATTATATATCAATCATTTATTTATGACATAAGTTATTTATTTGATTACATATCATTGGAGGAAAAATTTACTTCCATGATAATTATAAATAATAGAACCATTCCATACATTCTTCACTAATTATAGATCTTCCTCCATGTTTCCATAATGTTATGGAATCACCAAATTTAGGTAGGTAGTTTTTTATGATTCTATTATCTCCTTAGGTTCTTATATGTGTACCATGTATGTTTCACATTATTCAACCATCACTAAATCCTCCACTCTATCATATCATAATACATTCTTGTCCTTTTTAAATGATCATGGATGCTTTATAATGTTTTTTATGGATTTCGGAGAGTACTTGTTTTAATTTTGTGATGTTTTGAATTATTTATGATATGTGAATATTTTATTTTTGGTATAGTAATTATTTAGTGAAATAGAATTATAATTAATTTTGATTCATGGGTATCTTATTCACTAACATAAGTTTCCTCTATGAAATAGAAACCATTATTGGTTTCTTATAGCCTATTTAAGGAATATATGATTTGATATGAGATGTCTCAGACATAATGTCATATAAATGCTTCCATTAAAGGCATTCAATGTATTGATGATCAAAACTTGTGCTTTTATAGTGTTAATGAAGTATGTGATAGGGACATATAGAATAACATTGATATTTCAATATATTATTATGTAATGAAATTTTTATTATGAATATCATAGCTATGTGTTATGAAATTGATAATGTTACATGATTCATGTTGTATTGTCTTGTTTCATCGAAGTCATTATATCAATATTGTTATATACATTCTCTAAAAACCATTAATAGTTATTTTAGCTAATATCATGTAACTGGGTGACTTGATAGCCAAATGGGTCAAGAGGAAGATGAACCAGCTCCTAATAAATTTTATTAAAATATTAATGCGTGAAAAGAAAATTTACAAGGAGGGTTTACAAAGGCGGGTATGCTAATCACTAGGATAAATAGTATCAACCAGACCCGAGAAAAAATCCAGTAAAACAAAGGATCAAATCAAACTAACCTCAATGATGGGATTCGTAGAAAGAGCATCAATAACCTAATTTTCCTCCCTATAGACATGAATAACATCAATGGACAATGAATAAAAAAAGGCAATAAATCTAGCGCATCATCATTCTCCATGGGACATTCCTGGAGTGGTTTTTAATCATTATCATAGCTATGGTTGAATATGATTCCAACCATAGAATACGCCAACCAAAGTGGACCACATAACATATAGCCTTGATCATTTCCCAAAACTCAGCCTCAATTGAATGACCATTGTTAATAAAGTGATATAAGAATCATTTAACAAATCCTCGATGGGTAAAAAAGATACTACCACATCCCAAGTGCCCTGGTACACCTGAAGTCACCCCATAAATGTTTATGAACTCATATTTTAATTAAAAAATGGTGTTTTGTGGTATACTATATATCCATATCATTTAATAGAATATTCAATTTCCTTAAACAATTTCTATTTACCATGTATTTGTATCATCCCAACTTTCATAATCCAAATATAAATTTAATAAATATTTCTAGAATTGAAGTAATTAAAATAGAAAATGAAATAAATAAATTATTAACTTGAAATTAAATAATTCATTAAATATGATTAAATAGTACTTAATAATAATTTTTTTTGTAAAATTATTTACAAAAATTTAATTAATATATCAAAAAATGTTATATAAAGAAAAAATAAATGGGTTATAGTGTGAATAATATATAGTAAAAAATAATAATAAATTTATTGAAAAATATCTCAAATTCATCATTAAAGTTAATACTTCTATGAAATTATATGTAAAACCCTGAACTAATGTCAATAAAAATATATGACACTTTTTGAATTAATAATAACAAAAATAACACCTGAAAATAATTTAAGTCTATGTGAGTAGTTCATTTAACATGTATTATCATAATTAAACCAAAATGCTCATTAATAATTAACCTCACCATTATCAAAAAATAATTCACTATATGAAAATATTATTCATCATATTTTTTGGGAACATTAAATAATTTCCTTTAATGAATTCATTAAAATAATAAGACTAACTATCTTAATCTATAAAATCTAAAATTAATATAATAGCTATTTTTATTAGTTACTCCAGCCTAAATTGTCAATTGAAATGTTTAATTTATTCTGGGATCTCAATTCTTTATGTGTGATATACACATCATTATCCTCCATTATATCTTATTATTGGTCATACACCCACCATGATATTTTATCTATTTTTTGGTTCTTTTTCTTTTTTTAAGACATCTTTTACAAATAACATATTCAAGAATGAGTATAGGTAATTTTAAAATATGTACTTTCATCTGTTGGTACCCTTTTAGACTAATTAAGATATCAAAGTACCTAAAGCAACATGGATAGTCAGATCATGAATAAAATGTAACTCCTACACATTGATTATTATACACCTTTTATATGCTCTTTTTGAACCAGTTTTCTAAAATATATTTGAAAAGGTCACGATGAAATTTTTTCTTTACTCATACTACACCAAGAAATTCACTTATCAAGGAATATTTTAAAATAGATTTTTAAATACACTTAGCAATAAAAATCCAATTAATCTTCAATGTTGGAAGGTAATAATCCAATATTTTATACTAACATACTTGTTTTTTCATTCCCATTTATTTAATGATTCAAAATAATATTATGTTCAAACAAAGTTATTTATGAAAATCCTATGTAAGATATCTATAGGGTCAATAAAATAATCATGTCTTAATTTCTTTTCCATGCTTCCAAACTAACACACACTTAGTCCAAAATTATATCACATTAATATAACTATGTGATGTATCCAAAATGATTATATACATAAAATAACATTTTAAATAAATTTAAAAATATAAAGGAAAGATAAGAAACTCTAAAAATGTGAATTAAAATCTTCTTATTAGAAGTGGATTAATCCTCCTCCAATCCCATTAGAGAATACATAGTCCTATAAAAATGAAGGTTCTAAAAAATATTTATGGTTTTTTAAAATAAACATAAATAAAATTGTATCATAAATTAAACTAAAATAATTAAATGTGATAAAGAAATCATAAAAATTACCTTATGCTACTTCCCAAGAGTGTTTTTTTAATACTTCAACTAGGTTTGGTATAAAAGTTTCATTAACTTTTGGTGTGTTACTGTGGCTCCCATAAGAGGAAATACCAAATGTAGGCTGATCATATGCTCATAAAATGATTACAATTACATGATCCATAGAAGGTCCCATATAAGAAATATGGAGCTCTATTTAGAAGATATCCTATAAAATTCCCGATATATAGTTTAATGAAAATGACACTTCATATTGTTATTCACTACAAGAAAAATTTAATACATATTATCATATAATATAATCTAAATATCTAAATATGTCTTTTATATTGACATATGTTTTCCAAAAATGTGGGGAAATGAGGATTCAATAATTTTATAAAGTTTAATTAGTAATATTTTCAAAAACATGGCTAATTAGCTATGTTTTATTAAACATATAAAATTATTAACAACATGAAATTATAAAAGGAAAAACTTTGATTTGATATCATGTGATACATGCAACATCAATCTTAAACAACCCATTAAATATATATCCTCAAATTTAATCACCGTGATATCTTTAAAAACACACATCCCCAAGTATAATGAAACCATAATAAAGTATAAAATTATAACCAAGCTATTAAATTTGTAGGTCTGATTAGTACAAAATAAATTTTCAATATTATTGTTACCTATTTATTACTAATAAAATAATAATCATTTAAAATAAAAAAAAATATTTTCTGAAAAATTGTATTTTTCTAAAAAATGTTTTAGTCGTGACTTGAAAACATAATCTATAACTAATTTTTACCACTATTATAAAATTTATTTTAAAAAATAGACTTAATTTTTTATATCATCATATTGGCATTATCTTATAGTGAATTTTTTTCCATTTTATTAAAAGATTCATTTTTTGGATGAATGGTGAACAATACTGATTTTTATTGAAAAATGCCTATTTCATTTAATTAATTTAGAAGGTTAAATTATATATTAAATTGTTTTTAAAGTATTATATTTTCAACTATAGTAAATTTTAACTAATTTATCTAATTTCAATCAACTTAATATTGAAGATTGATATTAAAAGATTCAATTCTTATGAGAATATTCTCTTTTCAAACCTATATTTTCATCGCGTCGGTATGTGTAATTTTGTCTTGGATTCTGCCACATATGTGTGATGAATTTGAAAAAATGGATTCTATATTTGGAATCAAAATAATTTATAATATCTAATAATATCAACATATTTTTTTACCATAATGAACGTTGAAAATAGTAAGAATTAATTATTGTTGTTAACGTAAAACGAGTTTACAGGGGGTTAAATTTGGAAGATAATAGTTAAATATTACCAAACATTACCCAAAACAGTTTGAAATTATATATTTATACATTATAAAGTATAGTTTTTAGTAATAAACCTTTTTGGAGACTTTTTTCCTGATAAAACCATGTGTGTAATTGATTCTTTTCAAAAATTCATTTTCCATCTTATCCCCCACTTATTAAAGAAACCCAATATCTTCTTATCTTCTCACTTACAATGACATTCGGTTCATAAAATACCAAACCTAATCAAAAAATTAATCACCTATAATCATAATAGAGCCCTTTTTTCATGAATATAATATAAGAAGGATTTTGGTGTAGTCTAAAAGAAGTTATTCGAAGAAGAGGTAACATTATTAAACAAGCATTTTTATTATTTTCTTCTACCACCACCCTCAAACCTTATTCAAACCTAATTATACAGTAAAATAATTATATCCCATATAATTTTATTTTATTAATTCATGGTAATTATTGATATAATTACCATCTTCCATCAAAGGGGAATCAAATCTGTCGATCGTGTGTATGGCATATTACGACCTCACGAACTGATGTAACTTATCTTCCATCAACACAAATCATGATTGCATAAAATGATAGATGTAATATATATATATATATATATACACTCATAATATTTATGATATTTTTACACTTATGGAATCATAATATCATAATACAGTCTTATATTACTTTCCAATTAAATTATGATAACATCGATCGATTTTATGGCGGACTATCATCTCACAAAGCGATGCGATTTTTTTTCACATACAATTTACATGGAAGGTAAAAAGGAAATATTTAATGAATATGTGTGATATATATGACATGAAATTGATTTTTCAAAACTAATATATCACCAAGTCTAATAACCTTTCACCTGTTAATGAAATGATAATGTCACTCGTGTGTACGTATAGCCTACCATCTTCAAAAAGTAATGTGAACCATTATCCATGTTAAAATTTCAATAGTGATTATAAAAAATGAATCTAATGAGAAAATATTATATTTATAACATTGATATAATTTTTTATATTATGTAACAATACAATATTCCCTTGAATGAGAACATTCATGTTAAAACGTGCATTAGAATACAAGAAATCCAACACTTAAAACAACAATAATAAGGAAATATAATTAATGAATGGGTGATAATATACTATAAGATGATAATATATGATATTATAAAGATTAATATAGTACTATTAAAATATAATAACATGTTTAAAACCACTATAAATTAGTTTAAATCATGATCAACAAAAATGAAGCATGAGGTGCGGAACTTTATCATAATTTCCCTTTGTTGATGCATATTGTAATGTTACACATATAATTTATTTTATACATTGTATACACTAACCATTTTTTATGTAATATGATGAATAATTTACACTTCATTATATTTTATGTTTTAATTTTAATTATTTCATCTAAGGGAATTTGAATTAAAAATTACCAAGTAGTAAACAAATTTGTAACTCAATTTCATTTCATTGGGCTATATTTTTTTAAATTGTATTTTACACTCTATGATTATGTGTGTAATTTATTTTTCATATAATATTTTTAATTTATACTTATTTTATATGGAATAAAATTTTATACACATAATATATTCATTGATTAATTTTCAGTTCCATATTATGATCTTTGTATGGTCTTGTTTTACAATATCATTTAAATCATGATTTTTTATTCCTGAATTTTCATTAAAGGAAACTATTTAGACATTATATAATAAGACCCTTTTATTTTATTCTCATATGGTTATTCATGATGTTTTCATGCAATAGTACCATATTCCTCTCTTTGTTAATTAACATGATTGAGAATTTATTATTTATAAAATAATACCTCATTTTTAACTTTAGTCAAAAGTAATTTTTATTCTGAAACCATTTTTTATTAAAAAAATCAGAAATTTCTTTAACATTTTTCAAATTATTTACTAAAGAAATTTTTACCCATGATTTAATTTTTCTTAAAATATTTTGAAATGAATCTTCATGATCTTTTCCAAACAAGGTATTATTTTCTATCTTTGAAAATGTGAAAAATACTACTTTTAACATTAAATATATAAAAAAAATTTCAAGCCCTCATGGCCACTCAATTTTTTGAAGCTTAATTTTTAATTTTCAATGATTATTTCCAAATAAACACATATTCAAAATATTTAATGAAATTTTAGTTTTGAAGAAAATATTTTCAAAGTGAAATGTTATTTTCCATAAGAATTCATTTAATGAAATTTTTTTAGTATTTCTATTAATCAATGAATTCAAAAATTTATTTTGGATACAATAAATGGGTGAAATATTATATTGATACCATAATTATTATCCCTCTGGTTGGGTTATGACCAATATGTATAGGGAAAGTATGGACATTCTATTTATTCATTAATTATTTTAATCATTAACATTCCCTAGAAATATTTAGTTTATTATCATAATTGGGTATTATATTTACCCTAAATATTCATATTATTTATCATGGATACACTTATTACATAAACCATAAATCATTTCTACATATGGTATTTTACATTGAAATTTATTTGACTAACTAAGGAAATTATTGTAAATCGGTATTAATCACTTGATAATGAAATTTTCTATCATGGAATATTATTTATGAATTAAATTGATCATTATATATATGAGGAATTATTTGGTCAAGAAATTATGGGTTTTTACACGTTTAAGATAATCCCTCAATGCAACGGTATTCTCATGAAATGAATAAATTGGCTTACCTTAGTTAAATTGTGTTTAGGTGTATACCTACCCATATATTTATACTATCTTGTGAAATGGCTTGATAGTAGAGGTATCATTATGCATGTGATCATGACATAAAATAATTAAGAATTTACTTCATTGGAATTTAGTAATTTTTACCCATTAGAGTTTCTCAATGATATTATATCTTGATGCATTATCATTCTTAGTTTAATAAATAAATGGAATGTATTTTTAGTTATTTACCTTGATATAATTATTATTCCTTATCTATTCATTATAGTCATTTAATTTAAATGGAATGTGTGTTCAATTATATGAATTTAGATATTTATTATTCCATATCAATTCATGGTAGTGAAGTTATTTATATGGAATTCATGTTCAGTTATTTACCTTTCTATATTGACTATTCCTTATCTAATCATGATAGTCATGTTATTGATTAATTGTAACACCAAAAAATTATAAATAAAGAACATTGAATTTTTTTTATTATGCGATATGAAATACCTAAATAAAACCTCCAATGAAATATTTCTTTAAAATTTTATCTCTTTGATTGAAAGTAGAACATATAACCCTTATTCTAAATAAACTGTAATATAGTATATCATTTTAACCTAGATGATATATTAGAAGGTATAGATAATAATAACTAAATTATTTAAATTATATGGTTTTCAAATTTATGAATTAAATTCAATTTATATAAATTAATTATAAATAAAATAATAATATTTTAAAATAAAAAAGAATATTATTTCCAAAAGACTATATTTTCCCAAAAAAATGGGTTTGTATCATTTTATGAATTTAATTTTTAAATTAATTTTCTTCAATTTTATAATATTTATTTTAAAAAACAAAATTCATTTTTCAAATCATCATTTCTAAACTATCTTGGTGGTAATTGTTTATAATTTTCTAACAAGATAAATTTTTAATGAATAATGAAAAATACTCATTTATATTATTAATTTTCATTTATTTTAAAGAATTTAAAAACAATAAATTTTTTTTAATATGATATTAAAATTAAAATTATTTCAAATATATATCTATAAATACAATTTATATATTTGGAATAAATTTAAATTTTTATTTTGATATATTTGTTTTAAAATTTTTGAACATTTTCCCTTCAAAAACCTACTTTCTTATCATATCTGTGGGTATAATTTTAAATTTAATTATACCACATAATTTAGATAAATTTATAAAAATGTATCCCATATTTGGAATAAAAATTATTTATTTTATCTAATATGTTAAATTTAATTTTTCCCCAAATAAATAGTAAACAAAGTAAAAATTATTTATCATAGTTAAGGTAAATAATTGTTTATCCTGGGTTAAACTAAAAGTATAATGATAAAAAATGACCTAAAACATGTCCATGTGGAATTTTATGGAAATATTTATACACTATAAAATTAAGTATCTATAATGGGACATTTTTTTAGACTTTTGAAATTTGAAAATCATTGGTACACATTTTTATTTTCAATAATTTCAAGTATTCCTCCCACCTCACTTATTGATGGCCACAAAATCTCCTCTCCACTAAAAAAATGACAAAATTTTGGTTCATCCAATACCTACCAAAATATCACCCTTAATTTCCTCCCAAAATCATATAACCCTTGGTTAAATCATTAATCCAACCTAGGAATGGTTTTGGTTCAAACCTAAAAGAGTTTTCTGAAAATGAGGTAACATTCCTTAAATGGGTATTTTTATTTATTTATTTTATTTAAAATCTTAAAATATTATTAAAAAAATTATATTTTAAAATTATTATCATACATATAGTATAATTATATTAATTTTATTAAATATATCCATTATGTCTTATATTAAATGAGAAATAAAATCTTTGATCGTGTGTACGGTGGACTACTACCACCTCACAAATCGTTGCAATTCATTTTCCATCACCCCTTTTAGGAATGGATATAATAACGGATTAAAAAAGTTTATATGTTAAATAGGATACAATTACACGTATTTAATTTTAATATCACATATAAATATTTATTTCCATTCAATTTAAATTATTATCACATCGCTCATGTGTACGACAGACTACCACCAAGCGAAGCGATATGATTCATTTTTTACATTCTATTTACAAGGAATGTATTAAGGATAAATAAAATGAATATATGTGATATATTTCATGTGATATTGATTCATTAAAACTTAGACATCACCTAATTCTATACTATTTCACTCGTTAATGAATTGATAATATCGAACATGAATCTGTACGTCCTACTATCTCCATGAATCGATGTGATCCTTTATGTATGTTCAATTTAAATAATTATTATATAGATTTTTATAATGAAAAAAATGATATTTATAACATTTATATCACTTTTATGAATATGTAAATATATAATAAGCTCAAGAATAGGAACAATCATGAGTAAACATGATGGAGAAAGTAAATAAATTAACAACTAGAAAAATGAAAATAGTGAAAAATTATTAACAATTATGTGATAAAATATAATAATTGGATCATATATGATATTATTAATACTAATATACTTGTTTTATAAACCAATAACATTTTTAGAAGCATTATATATGATTTAAATAATTTTCATCAAAAATGAAGGGTGAGGTAAGGTACTTCTTCTCAATTTCTCATCATAGAGGCATATTGTAATTTTATATACCTAATTTCATTTATATGGGGTATACAATTCCCATTTTTCATGTAATATCATGAATATATCATACTTAATGGTATTATATGTTTTAATATGAACTATTTATTCTATTAAATTTTTCATTTAAAATTACTAGGTTGTAAATAAATCAATTACTCAATTTATTTTAATTAAGATATACTACTTTATTTTCTTTGGCATTCTATGATTATGAGTGAAAAAATTATTATCTGATGTTTTATTTACAAATTTTTTATTTTATTTAAATTTATACACACAATTTCTTTGTTAATTAATTATCACATTAACATTATTATTTGTGTGAGGGATTATTTCAAAATATCATTTTAATTAGGACTCTTTATGCTTGAATTTATATTTATAGAAATTATTTTTCATTCATAGATAAGCCCCATTAATTTTATTCCCCACTACTTATTCATGATGTTTTCAAGTAATATTTCAATTTTCAAACACTTTAGTTCATATAATGATTGATAAAAATTTTAAATGATATCAGACTTCATTTCTTTATATGGATGAAAATATGTTTTCTTCCAGACCCATGTATTCAAAAAAAGATTTCAAAAATATTTTTTACTTCCCAAAAAGGATTTATTTAATACATTCCTACAAATGATTTAATTTTTAAAAAATATTTTTAAATGTACCTTAATGTCATTTTCTAAATAAATAATGTTTTGATTTTATCAAAAATGTTAAAATAATATTAGTTTTTTTGACAAAAAATAATATTGGTTTTAACATGTATGAAAATATAGAATTTCCCACAATCATATCTATTTTGTCGGGATTTGACATGGACATGGAATGGGATCCCCTTGATGGTTTGATTGATGAATATCTTAAGGACATGCTCAATCTAACACATTGGGTTTACCATCTATTTTATCTTCCCTAGAAACTCCAAATGATTCCCTCATCCATACCTGGGTATGGACCTGCTTTCTAAAGGTCTTCAATCATATAGGTTTTCAAGACCATTGAATCTTGGGGACTCACATTGGTTGAGAGGATGGGAGGTCGGGATCACCACACCCTTTTGGGGGGAATTATTACATACTCTTGGACTCTATTATATATTTAAAATATGTTCATGAACCTCTTCCTAATATATATATACGACCAGTTACCCTAAAAAAATATAGAAGCCGTATAACCAAGTGCTTAAGAGCATGATTCCATGTAATGAGGTGGTTGATATTCTAAGGAGGGGATTGAGCCATTATAAGGCTTCCTACATATCCTAATTATTTCTGGAATCAAAAATCACATAGTTATTCATCCCATGTAGTTTAATATAATGCATTGAAGATATATTTTCGGGTACTTAACACCAAATATTTTAGATCAAACCCTAATGGGGTGTCGTACATATCCTAAGTATAGTTAGAATCATAATTATCATAGTTCTCATTCTTTATCATGTAATTATAGATACTCATAGTTTAGATGATATGATAATCATAAATCCATAAGCTCACATGATCCATCATCATTGTGAGAAAAAAGGTATGAAAAATGATCACTTCATTGCTCATGGTTTAGTTCTTATACACTAGGACTTCCATGAGATGATTTTTTATGGGACTTAGGTCTTGGAGAGACATCTTACATATCCTAGTTGTGGAAGGATTGAGATTCCTTAGAGCATGGTGGGTTTCTCAGTCTGCTGATAGATGGGGTATAATGATCATCTCCCAGGACTAATTGAGTCCTACTGGTTGAGACGTCAGAGTCATTGAAGGACTTATACTGAAAGAGGAGTTTTATTGAGCTTGAGCCTTAGAAAAGAATCCTAAGTATCCAGGTTATGGCAGAAATCAAAGTCACCGTAGTTTGGTTTATATCAGGGTTTAAAAACTAAGGTTACCCTATAACATTGTGGAGGATTATTGTGTAAATGATATGATCATTGGTACCCCCTAAGCCCATGTGACTTATTCTCATTTTGAGAAACAAGGGATATAAAATGATATATGTCATTGGTTTGAATAAGGTACATAGATGTTAGGATTTCCCTGGATGATCAATATAGGGATCGAACCTTGGGGATAGGTAGCCTTCATATCCTAGATATTATTGGAAATAAATTCATTGTAGTTCCCTTTATATCGAGGATTACACACTGAGGCTTCCCTACATTTGGGGCTTAAACACTAATAACAAATAATGCTATCAAGCCCTGGGATACCTTATTGACATGGACTTCTTGTCTGGAGGGCATCGTATGACCTAGTCGGCATGTTCGGGGATCCATCACATGGCTTGGAATGACACATATGGAGGGGGTCATGAGATTCATTGTGGAATAGTCTGAGGGGTGTCTTGTATCTTTGATGAAAACTCTGGGAGACATCGTGAGACCTGACCGACAGGTCTGGAGGGAATCGTGTGTCCTAGTTGACTTTCCCAGAGGGTGTCATAGTATCTTGGATATCATGTCTGAAAGATTTACCAAGACTCTAATTACATGATAAAACACTATTATATGAGTTAAGTGATGTTTCAGATGGACGTCACTAGTCCTAGGTGACATACCCATAGGGATTTGTGAGATCAAAGTTGTGTCCATGGGGGTGGGGGGTGGGGGGACCGTGTGACTCACTCTGACATTTCTAGAGTATTCTGCATGTCCCAGATGGCATACTGGAGGAGTGTCATGAAATTTAGGTTACATTCCCTACTACTATCACATGTCTTTGGGTGAATCAAATTTAGCACATGAGGACCATAAATCATGTATTTTTCTTAAGTCTTCTACTTCTAATCTCAGTTCTAACCCTTGTATTGTGAAGGAAATAGGTTTATTCAGTGCCAGTTCCTTTTAGTATCATGATATCTAGAATACATGTGGTATGTTCTTCTCAATTTTTTCCAAAATTCCTTCATGTGATTTATGAATGAGAAAACTAAGATCCTTATGTGTACCACATGATTTCTCTAGTTTTCCGCTGGTGTATTACCTGACAGAAAGTTATCGGTCGCATGATCAGTTGCTCAGAGAAATCCATAGAGAGGCTGAGAATAATATAGTCTAGAGTCCAAGTCTCAAGAGTCTTAGATTCTAACCCTCTCTTCATGGTGGAGTGTGGAATTTATATACATATTTAACCCTCTTTTATGGCGCTTTGTTCAGCGTATCTAGCGTGAGTCCAACCTAGAGTCAGAGAAGGGGTCTAGCACTATGCGTCTTTGTGAGTCTTTACCATGGACCTCTCCAACTGTGTTGCCTAATTTTCAGAGATCGCAAGTGTCTTCCATCAATGCCTCCATTATTTGATTATATCCAATTAATTGGGACTTGTTTGATTATGCAGGCGTGTTGAAGGACATTATCATAGCCAAATATTAAGTCATTTTTCACAATTACCCAGATAATATGTGGTCATTTAATCTCCTTTTGGGTGGATTCAATGTAGTGATATGTGAATAGTTCCATGTTTTCATGATGGAACATATTCACAAGGTGCATTCTCTATCCACATGTTATGGTATTCAATACTAAATCATTTTGAAAGATAGGTTATGCACTACCTTGGATTTATCATAAGTATTTTCATCGGGAAACTTCCTTTCAAATGAAGGGTTATTCTGTGAAAAACCCTTTCACATGATATGTTATGCACTGTCTTGGATTTTTAGCATGATTAATCATGCTATTTCCTTCCACATAAACCTCTTCATGTGACTGAAATAGTGGTTCTTGCGTGACCTTCTTCACAAAAAATATATAATGTTTTCGATGCTCTATTTTTCTAGGAAATGGGAGCTCTCCATTTGGAGTGGCCACTGCCCAAAATATTGATTTCCCTTCAACATTAATAGAAATATTCTCTCACTATATTCTCACATCCAATAATGGCGGTGTGTCTGAAAAATACGCTCCATCGCTTATCCCACCGACTTTCTCAGAACCAAATATGGTGGGGTACCGAACCATCCTCATGCAACACGAAGGTTCACCATTATTTAACTTTTCAAGAGATTTTCTATTCACATATTTCCATCTGATGAATTTGGTTTTCTAACTATGCATTGAATACGACATTATAGAAAGTCATTCATCTCTTTAGATCATCCATGGTAGGGGATATGGTCTGGCGTGTGACTTAATCTCCCCATGACGTGAACTCATATAGTGGTCTGGACATGAGGAGTTCTAATGTGTGCAAGATTTCCCACTCAAGATCTCATATGTGAGGTCTATTCTTGGTGCAATAAGCAAACTGAAACCCTATCATCACTAGGTGGTAGGAGTCCGTCTACAGTGTCACTTATTCGTCACATGATATCTTCATGTTTGAATAAAATCGACCACTAATTTTATTTATTTTTTATTTCTTATAATTATTATTATTTGTAGACACATAATAATAATAATAATAATAAACTTCTAAAATTGTGCAATCAAGGAGAAGACACTATGAATCATTGTTATATGTTTGATCAAGTGATCAATCATTAAATGCATCCCACCCCAAAAAGTGTACGATAAGCAGTTATGATCATAAAAGAAATTCTCTTCTTAGAATTATATTCGTTCAGCACCAAAAAATATGGTTCTATGGTAAATTTAGATCACTTTTCCACATATCTAAATGATGATTTATTCCTCATATAGTATGTTATCGGTGAATGGATTTTATGAACTTTGTACATCGTCACCCAATTTTCTTTCATTAATGATGTGCATGACTTCTCATTGATACGATATTATGTGAATTTCCAACGATACCAATCCCTTACTTTATATTGAATGATCTTGAATGCCTAGAATTTAATTTTTAAATTTTAATAGATTCCCTTTAAAAGGTGATTGTGAATTCCCACTCACATGAGATTCTATATTACAGATATGGTCAAACTATTTTGATATCACTTGATCTATTAAGGGATTACATAGGTAGGAGATATGTCTTGGAGGATGAATGATCTATATTTTACCAAAGACGATAGGTTGGCAAAGCATATTTTGACATTAAAGGTTGTATGGATGGACTTTACAAGATTTTGTAGACTAAATTATTATTGTACTTTTGTTTAGGGTATTTTATATTAGACCTAATATTGATTTAGTTTTGGGTACTTTAACTCAGACATGCTATATCATAAGTTTCAGGTCTTTTAGCTCAAACCTCATATTTATTTATTTTAGACTCTTTTAACTTGGAGCTCATATTGATTTAGTTTATGGTATTTTAGCCCATACCTAATATTTATTTAGTTTTGGGGTATTTCAGTTTGACCCTTCTATATGATCATGTGATATGGAATAGACATACCAAGAATAAAATACTCTGAGATATTGGGTTTTTCAATGGTTCTTCTAAGGATCATGAGGATCAAAATTTCAATTTTCAGAGTGACACATTTAATTTTTGTACATATGTGCATATGCAAGAGCCATGGACATGTATGCATAGTCAAGAAAAGGTCCCTTGAAGCTAGTATCCTTTCCAAGGGTTATTGAAGATTAATTGAAGTATTATAAATGAGGTTAGAAAAACTATGGATACTAGGACCTCTTGGATAGTTGGAGTATAGATGGTGTAAATCATAACCTAGAAGTTTGAGTCCATGAATATGAGATAGTGTATAGATTATGGGTATGTCCCATGAAATTCTGGAAGGTCTGGTTCTACAAAAATATTTTTAAGGATCACATGGATTGAAGCTCATTTCTGGAAAGGAAAATATGTCTTTAGTGGGTGGTTTATGACCCTTATGCGTCAGTATAATGCCAATAAAAAGCTGATCTATATTTTTTTCTGAGCGCTATGAAAGATTAAAGAAGACAGAAACATTTATATGATGAAGTTGGGTATGGGATTAAAGATATCTAAAAGGCCTTTGGAATCCTAGTATAGTTTATCTCTTAATGAGAAGCTCAAGCCCCATGACCTGTGGTTTCAAATCACGAAGTGTGGTCCATCACCGGTTAGGAAATGAAGTGTCACAGTCTGTTATTGAGAAAGGATAATAAAAACAGTGACATAACGATGAGGATATAAAATTTTCTTGGATATTTTGGTGTGGGGATTGTAAATAATGATCCAGAGTGCTCGAGTCAGGATAAAGATTTGGAATATTCTTTCATGGAGTGGTTCAGAAACACTGGGGTGTTGAGTACTACCACGATGATGTCAGGGCTCACGATAATTGGATTGTCCTTTTCTATAGTGAATCATTTGGTTGAAACCCATAGGCACATATGCAGGAGCCATAGGCATGTATGCATAGTCAATAAAAGGTTCCTTGAAGCAGTATATCCTTTCCAAGGTCCCTGAAAAGTTATGGTGATTCAAGACACCCCAACCCATGAAATTTGATTTGTGGAGAGTATAAAATCCAAGGAGGGATATAGTAACTTAAAAGTGGTGTCACCTCCTAGTGAATACATTATCATGGTGAGGAGATGTGAAAAATGATGCTCAAACTTTTTCCTGAACTAGTGGTTCTAGTGAGCATAGCTTGAATTTTACTAGGGCTATAAGGTAGAACCTATGTGCTTTATTTCATTTATCATTATACCCACATTTTTTCCTAAACTTTGAGGATGAAAATTTTAGAGGGTGGAGACTTGACTTTTTCTAAGGCCACCCTTTGTGGGTTTTCAATCTAACTTGTTTTGTGTCTCCTTCATTAGCAGTTTATGGTCTTGTGGTTTGGACCATTATGGGATAGAGTTTAAGGTCGTACAGTTTCAAAGAAAGCATAGGCAGTTTAAGGTCATGACTTGCATGGAACTAATTTGGGATATGTGACACAAGATACTAATTTAGGTACCAGGGTCAAGAGCACTCTAACATCTCCCGGATCATGGGATGGAAACACTGTAAATCATGGTTAGAGTTCTTAGTTCATGAGTAATAATATGAGACAGTTTTACATGGAGTGGTTCAGACACACTGGGGAGTTGAGTGTTTCCTTGATGATGTCAGGTCTTACGATAATTGTAATGTCCTTTCTCATAGTGATGCATTTGGTTCACAGGCATAGGAATGTATGCATGATCCAAGGGCATGTAATCATATTAAATAAAGGGGTCCTTGAAGATGGATGTCCTTTCCAAATGACATAGAAGATTTTGGAGACCTAAGAATCATGAGAAATGATGCTCGGTATATTGTTTCATGGTTCTTCTGAAAGATAGTAGAACCACTCCATACTTTGGTTGACTGAGGAAAGTATCTTGTGGCTCTTTAATGAAGGATTAAAAATGGGAGATGATTTGCATTTCTTATTTTATGTAGTGGGGATGTTTTTCCATTCATTTTAACATCATACAGTAAGAAAATTGGAACCAACGTGAATTTGTGGTAATTTTGTGGTTGGGCCCAAAGATGTAGGCTTGGGTATCACTATGTATATTATGCATACGATAATCAATCTTCAAGTAGTTATAGAAAGTCATTCAGTTTAATTTCTAACGATAAGTATTGATGCAAATCGATGTGAAATGTGGTAATGTTGCAGATGGTCCCAATGATGGAGACTGGGTGTCACTATGTATCTCGCGAGTATTAGAATCAATCCCCACTTAGTTCTGTAAATTTAAATACTCTACACAAGTCTGACCCATATGTAGAGGTGGGAATTGTTTTCGTTGACCATTGCAGCTTGGCCTAGGATTAGAGATCCAAGTGTCACTACATATACTATGATTAAGAGAATCAAGATACATGTAGTTATTGATATTACATGTAGTTTAATGTCATGTGGTAGGGATGAAGTCGAGTCATCATGAATTGATGGGAAATTTTTGGTTT
The DNA here is from genome assembly GCA_963277665.1 of Viscum album. Taxonomy (NCBI): domain Eukaryota; kingdom Viridiplantae; phylum Streptophyta; class Magnoliopsida; order Santalales; family Viscaceae; genus Viscum; species Viscum album. The sequence continues at coordinate 1,491,091,139 of OY728129.1, forward strand.
ATCTCAGGGGTGGAATTTTGGGCATCACTATGTATCTCATGAAATTAACAATCAAACAACACGTAGTTATAGAAATTTCAGGCAGTTTAATGTCATGTGGTGTGGATGAAGATATATCCAGGCTAATACGTCTTTCCTTTCCCATGTGGTGAATCATTTTTATTAATTCATATGCCCACACGAGCCATGATTGGTGTGACAAATACTGAAAAAAAAATTGCCCTATGTAGGACATGGTACCGTGCATCCTGTGGTAGCTGGACCAAGATACAAGATCGATGCATCCCTATGCATCCCATTTGAAAATGAGAATCAATACATATGTAGTTCTAGAATAATCGTGTTGTTTAACATTATGTGGAAAGGATGTAGGTGACCCAAAATGAATGGGGATGAATATTATGGATCTATGCAATTTTATTGTCATGTGGTGAGGACATTGGGCCACCCGCCATAAAGGGGTAAGTTCTAGGTCTTTGCAGTTTAATGTCATTCCATAAGGATTATGGATCACTAGTCATTAAAAGAAAATAATCTTATAGATAGACCCAAAAATAGATGTTTGGCTTTCACTAAGTATCCTATTATGGTAGGATTCAAGGCACACATATTTCTTAGGGAACTGTGTCGTTTAACATCTTATAGAAAGGAAGGAATCCATACAGTTTAATGTCATGTGGTTAGGATGACGGATGTCATGTAATTTAATGTCTTGCTTCTAGGATGAACTTGTACATTTTAATGTTGTGTACCTATGATGAATGATGGGAGTTACACCTATGTGTATTCCCTACTTCTAGTGGCTATGCAAATATTTCTTTAGAAATATTTCATTGGTTTGTGGTGTGACATGATCCCTACCCATTGTCACTAATGAGTAGGCTCTGTTATGATATAACTTATGCATGTTTTAAGGTCCATCCCATTTGGATTCCAATTTTTGGGGCTTATTTCCCAGTATCATTGGGGTTCTAAGATCAACACCAGTTCTCTTTAAAGGAACGAATGGAGGTGATCCTTTTAATTGAAAGCTCATGCAATTTGGTTTGAATGAATTTTGAGATTATGCAATGTGTGCAACCTATTCTCATCTATATGTTCCAAATCATCCAAAAACTTTTCATATTTTCCATCATCTAAGTGTTTTCTAAAAATGGATATTCAGAGTCTGGGAAGATGGGCCTCTATGGGTAACACTACCTCGATCTCGTACATCAATGAGTATGGTGTTTATTGTGAAGTATTATGTGTGGTGGTATGATAGGACCATAAATAATGGAGGAGTTTTTGTGGTCAGGACTTATTATCCTTATTCACCATCTTTTAGATTATATTTTATAGAGTCTTATTGAAGGCCACAGTCTATCTATTTTCCACTACTTGATAGAGAGACGAGTGATTAGAATTGATGATGTACTCATGGTAAAGCTTCTTAAACTTTGTGGAACAGAATTTTGTACCGATGTGCATAAATTTTGTGTGAGGCACTCCGAACCTAGTGATGATATGGGACTTCATGAAGTTGATGATATTATTTTTACCGATTTATTTGAGTGGTATTGATTATGACCATTTGTAAAATAAGTCAGTAGAAATGAGGATGTACTTGAACTGCTTAGCTATGGCTGGGGGATATGGCCCCACAATATCCATCCCCCAAACATAAAATGGTCAGAAATATTTATCCGTATGTGGAAATTATAGGGGATTATGGACGAAGTTTACATGAATCTGGAACACATAAAATTTTCTGGTGAATTCCATATAGTCATATATTAAGGTTTTCTAGTAGTATCTCAATCCTTTTAATTTATTGATGAAACCAGGTTCTAGATTGATGGGCACCATAAGAGCCTACATGGAAATCCTTCATTATGGTGATAACCTCTCATTCTGTTATTTACTTGAGGATAAATCCATCAAATCCACATTTGTATATTATTTTTTCTTATTCAGACCTTTCTTTCATAGTGAAGTTTACTGTCTAGCACTGTATATATTCCCTTCCTACATGATCCCTTGTGAGAGACTCTTTTCTTAAATATAACCAACTATAGGATATATCCATTAAGGGGTGGTCATTGGTTCATCTCACTATGGGGTGGTGTTGACCTAATTGATCTCTTCAAAGTCACATATGATGATCAATAATACCATTATTCGATGTATGATACAGAAGTTTTCTTCCTCTTAATCATAGTTGGCGAGGATGGAAGTTGCATTAGAAAGTGAATCATAATGAGCATTTTGTGATTGGGGAACATAATTTGAGTTGGGATCAAAGGAGAATTCTACCATAAGTCCCCTAACATATCCAGTGAGGGGGGCCAACACTTCCTTTTTAATTTCATATTCACCATTGATATGATTTATCACTTGTTATGAGTTCCCTTTTATATTAAGGTAGGTTATGTGAAACTATAGAGCTAGTTCCAATCCAGTGATGAGGCCTTAGTAGTCGACCTCATTATCTATTCACCCATTGGATAGTGAGAAATTGTAGGAAAAATTTCTTTGTCTGGAGAGAAAAACACAATCCCTAGACCAACCCGATCGATCTTCAAGTTTTCCATTAATGTGCCAACTGGAATCTAGGAGGTGCCATCAAAGTTTATCACCCATGTATGGGGAGTTTCATGGTAATATAAGACCTCTTCATCTTGGAGACTAGTGTATGTCGGTGTATTTTCGGAAGCTAGATGTACTACATGGAAATCAGCTAGGGTTTTTCCTTTCATCGACTTATAAGATATGAATAGAATGTCATATTACTATAGAATGACAGCCAATCAAGCCAAGTACCCAGTCAACATGGGGTAGCCAAGTATATACTAGAGAGGGATAATATAAGAGACCATATGGACATCTTGGTGTTGAAAATAGTGTATCATCTTTTTCTCTGCAAAGATGAGTGCGGTGTAGTTCTTTTCGACATCAGAATATTATGTCTCAGTACCTGGAATGGTCAGAATAAGGTAGTAGAGACTATTTTCACTTTTTTCATCATTTTGTGTGTGTGTGGAGGGTGCCCAATGAGCATTCCATGGTGGCCACATATATGATGAGTGTCCTCCCTTCCACTGGATGCATTAGAACTTTTTGGAGTAGCATGCATTTTATGATACATTCAAAGGATTTTTGGAAATCTTCATCCCATTGGTAGGTGACTCCCTTTTCATTATCATGGTGGAGGGGAGAGATTTTCCAGCAAGATTGGATATGAATCGCTAAATTTAGGTGAGGTTCCCTTGGATACCCCTCGTTTGTTTGAGATTTCTGGGTGGTGCCATCGCTAAAATAGAACTGGTTTCTCTAGGTCCACTTCAATGTCATGGTTTTGTACCCCATAGCCATGGAATTTTCTTAATGTTACCCGAAAAGAGTACATCAGCAAATTAATCTTTATACTATGTTGTCACGGCTTGTTGAATATTTTTTGGATATCCATGAGGTGATTAGATCATTTTCAGGATTTGAAGACCAGGTCATTGACATAACTCTCGGCTATCCTTCCCAATAATTTCATAAAGATGTGATGCATGGAATGATGATATGTTGTGTTGGAATTCTTTAATCCAAAGGGAATGACCAGAGAGAAGAATTTATCTTGAGTCACTCTGAAGGAAGTGTCTTCTTCATCCTCAGGGGCTATATTGATCTAATTATACCCTGAGTACCTACCCAGAATGAAAATAGTTTGGAAGCCAGTAGTTTCATCAATTAAGAGTTCAGTGATGGAAAATGGGAAGTTAGCTTTCGAGTAATGTCAGTTAAGGTCTATGAAGTCAATGAAAACCCTAATCTGCTCATTCTTTTTCTTAAGAGGGATGATGTTAGAAATCCCCCTTAGATATTTCACTTCTATAAAGAAGGTTTCATTGATCATTTTTTAAAATTATGCCTCTACATTGGTGGAATAAGAGGGTTTCATTCTACTAGATTCCTTCATGAAGCATCGATGCCCACAAGGTAGTCAGATATGGGGCGTACACACATATATATTGAGTTTGGGTATTTCTTTATAATTAAAGATGAAAACATATTGGTACTACTTTATAAATTCGATGTACATATCTTTCTATTAAAGGGGAATGAAGGAATTGATTAGAGTAAGTCGTGGGTCTTCTTCTATTCCCAGATTTATCTATCTGATATCATCTATGGTGGTGGATACACCCACCTTTAATGCTATAGGGGTGTTACTGAGATCATACTCATCCATTTCTAAGTCTATGGATATGTATTCAGGCGATGATGGAAATATAGGGGCCTCTCAGGCAATATTAGGGTGAGGGAGGATATTAGAAGAGACATCACCATCCCTTTCTCTCTGAGTCATTTCAAAGAGACATTGTTGCTGGATGTTGTCACTGAGGATAGGTGAGTCTTGGTCATCTAGGATTATATCCACTACTTCAACCATGTTAATGGGGAGAACATAATTTGCATCGAGCAAACTCTAGGGATTCATAGGAGTTATCACTAAGACATTGGGATATAAAACCTATATATCATAATCTTCCATTTGTTTCTTACTTCACTTCTTATTGAAATTTTCTTTAGCATATGTTGATCTGAATGTCTCGAAGGCTGCACTATCACCATTTAGTATGACAACATTTCCATTGATGGGGTATATCATACATTTATAGAGTGTTGATGGTACCACAAAGTGGCTATGGAGCCAAGGCCTTTCAAGTAGGACATTATATGAAGTGTCTTGCTGGATAACAATAAACTCAGCCTCAGATGTGATTTACCCAAATTGTGAATCAAGGATTGATCTTCCCAAAATGAATTTTATTACACTTATCATATCCCTGAATGGTCATCTTTATAGGGGATAATCCCCCTTTGTTATACCCCAAACGTCAAAGAGTCCGAACTGGGATGAGATTGATCCCAGATCCATTATCCATCAGTACCCTTTAGACATTTGCATTATTGAGTTTTCCCAAAATGTATAAGGGCCTTATGTGACCTTGTATGAACTCCTATTGATATTGATCATTGAATGATATGGAGAAATGAAATCTGGAGGACATAGTATCCACTTGATAGACCTCAGTTACGAAGACTTCAGTTTCAATTTCTTGTGGGATTCAGAGGGATTAAATGAGTCCCTCCATACATTATTTTGAAAGACAATGTGCATTAAGGATTGAGGACTTATCTAGGACTATAGCTAGCAATTTCATATCATCGTAATTTTTTCTAGAGGTTGGTGCTTCCTGATATGGGGTTGATTTTGGGAATGCAGTTTAGGAGCTGTAGCATCTAAGGGAGTTCTTCCCAGCAATTGCATGGAGGTTGAGGGAGTATCTTATGCTAGCGGTGCAGGCCATGCTGACCTTATCCATTTCCAATGATGATCTAATTAGACCCATGCTAAGCGGTCATGCAAGACAGTCATATTCAGGTGACTGGTGAAGGGATTTGAGGCCCCATCATGCATCTTTTGATTCTGTTGGAGTACTTACCCATGGGTTTAGGCTACTTATATATCTTCCATGGGTATATGGTCATAATATTGAGTCTGACCATGCCCGCATTGTCCCCTGTATCATTGATTTCAATGCATCTGACCTCCCATTCCCTGGTTATATGTGGGAAAACCATATTTGGTGGCATAATCATCATTGAATAAGGGGTTTGATAGGTGTATCACATTGACAGAACTGAATACTACCTCTGTGTAGGATGAGTATTCCTTTTTTTGGGGGGCTCTCATGTTGCAGATATTGTAGGGAATAAACCATCAAGATTTAGGGATTACTTTACAGTAGAATATGTTTTTTTCCTCTATCTCTTCTTGATTCTGGTGGTCACACCCACCCATGGGAGGCACATCTAATGTATCCCTTTTATGTGGTAAAACTAAAGTGAGTTTGATAAACTATTCTTTTAGGGAGGCATTAGCTCGATAAACTATTTTCCAAGTCATCCAATTGTCAAAATTTTGCACTCACCTACCTAGAGAGAACTTTTTTCCAACAGTTTTCTTCTTCTGACCAGAAGATAGTTATTCAAGCCACCTTATCTTGGGAATTTTCTGACATCACCTATACATATTTGATTATTCATTAGAAGATGACCTTAAATATAAATAAATTCTAGATATTATGAGCCAACGTTTTGTGGGAAGGGAAGTAATTGGGATGGTCTGTGAGGTTGAATTCATTAGGCCTCCTGGGTTACGGGAGTGTGAACATGTTATTATCCATGGATGATAAGAAATAACCTGAGGCCTGTTCATTTAAAAACGAGTATACATTGTCCATTCATTCCTAAAATCCTAGGAAACCTTGATTTATTTGTGCTTCTGACCAAGGGGGATTGTGTGGTGGTCGCCGCTCGATAAGAGGTTCTAGGAAATTTCAGAGCTTGCCTGGGTGTTTGGATATGAATTACTATGGTCTTGAGAGCGATAGTCGTGACTTCTGCTCTTCCTAGATTATTCCCCTATGATATGGGTGTGAGACAAGACTTTGATTGGATTCTCTGAATATCTGCTTCAAGATGTTGAGCTATTTCAGTAAAATCTCAGAACCAACCTGGATAATTCATGGGGATTAGGGGTTTCTACAACACATCCCTAATATTTTAAGCACATAGTTCCATCAATTGATCCTGTGAGACGGAGATGATGAGTGAATAGGTTAAAAATTTACACCTTTCTATGAAATCAGACACCCTCTCTTTCTCATGTTTCTTTAAGTTTGTTATCTCGATTATCGCCATTTTCCTCAATGTTTAACTGAACTGAAAAAGGAACTAATGACGAAGTTCATCCCTTCTAGTGATAGATCCTACTGGAAGACTATTATACCAAACAAAGGATTTTCCTGTTAGATTCTATACAAAACACTTCAGTTCTGTTTACTTCTATTGATCTCAAGGTCTCATCATAGGCTTGCATCAGGATACGAAGTGTGTGAGAATTTTTTTAGGTTCACCAGTACCATCAAAGGTAGAAAATGTGGGGTTTACGAAGTTGGGTGGTGGTGGATTATCATCCACCCATTCTGGATATGGATTCCTTTTAGGCTGCATAGGTGCTCTCCACCCTTCAATCGCTTCCATTAGAGTGGATATGGATTCAATGGTGACGATTATATTTGGGGGAACATCTATCTAAGCCATCTCCCATATATAGGGAGAGGGTGGGGGCGATTTGGTGGTCCTGATATCATGTATTTATGATCCTCAATTAATCCTATGACTGAATGTTTACCCTAGTTAAGGAGAGGTTGTCACTACAATGGAGGGAATTCCTGATAATCTTTGGCTTCCAAATTTATGTAAACTAGATATCTATATTTAGATCCAATCTGATGCTTGGATACTGCACATTCTATTAGATCTAATATGGGAGGTAGAATACCCATCTCTCAATGAAGACAATATCCAGTAAGAATATTTCCCTTGAGTAACTTCTTATTGAGTTATTGGAGAGCTTTTATTTTACTCTCATATTGTGACAATTGTTCCTCTGTGGATGGAAATTGAGATGTAGTCACCTCTTTTCCTTTTTTCTTTTCTAGTATTTCACTAAGGAGGTGTGAAATCATTTTTTGGTGGTGCCAAATTTTATATCCTTCTCTGGTTCTGGGTGCGTAAAACCCTCATTTGGTGTGTCCAAATCACACTCCTCCAGGGTACATGTTCCTTGTTGTGGACCTCTATGTTTTTTGTCTTGATCAACATCTCTCATATTGACAGTTATTATATTCACAAAGGCATATCAGGCAATGGTGGTTGTTCCATTTATTTCTATGCAATAAGATGATTCTACATAGCTTCCATCAGGATCATTATTCGAATCCTTGGCCTTATTAATCCATTTTGTTTTGCAACCCCAACGAGGTTTGATTTCCTTTTTCATATACTCCTCCCATCCTAGCCTATGAACAGTGAATATGAGGGAGTGTATGGTCGTGATGTTCGAGCGAGACTCAACCAAAAGAGGTTTTTCTTATAGTGGGAGGAATATGTGCGATGCTGACAATTGATTTCTTCATCCCAAACTAGAGAATATGGATTCCCTATATGGTGATGATGATGATGTAAATTACACTATCCCTATAGGGTGGGGGTTGTTTGGGGACTCCATTAAGATGATTAGTCCTTTTATTGAGGATCTAATGCCTCTAGTTGGGGACTTGATGATTCCTAAGATAGGATGATATAAATGATCCCATACCATTGGGGTGGGGGTGATCTAGAATCATCGATGATGTCTCCAGTGTCCTCTCAAGGGACAATGAACTTGGGGATGATGATTGAGATATAAATTCCCCCATCCCAACGGGTTGGGGGTGACCTACGCTATCGAGGGTAATTTCGAAATCCCCTTGGGGATTAAATTCCTGAGGGGTGGAGGTGGTGGAAGATATTATACTAACCTAGGGGGACGAGTCCACTTCTAGATGACCACTATGGCAGTATCTACTGTAGTCAGGCTGATGTAGCACAACTATGCTTGTGTGGAATCTAGGTGCGATGTTATCCCATGGTGAGTATTATTCCTTATAAGAAGTTTTTCGGGTGATCACAAATTCAATTTACATGTTCAGAATGTCCTCCTATTATATTGAGGGGCCTAGTTTTAAGTCTTGTTAGTTATCTTATCTCCCCATCGATGGTGTCTGGGAACTATTGATGTTGTGGAATTTTATTGAAGTGACCAACTAGGCCAATCGTTACCTAGTCCCCCGATTTCGTCGAAGGTTATAACATTGTCAAAAGTCGTGTATGAGGGGTTCCAATATTCCATGTTAGAGGGAAAATGTAACACTCTATAATATCCACATCATCGAATACAGATGAAATATGTGGATTCTAAGATCAGCTGTTGAAGTTTTACGATGGAATGGTAGAAAGAATGTTCTATATTTGAATTGTGTTTTTTGGTTTTGGATCCTAGGCCATGGAGAGAGCATCTGGGTCAAGATGGAAATATAGTATCTTGATTTTCAGAAGGTGACACTGATATCCTGGATAAGGGTTATTTAAATACTTCAGTCGTGATGAGTAGCTCACATATTTTGGCACAAATAAGGAATGCCCTCATTTTCTAGCTCATCTAGGTTCTCGTAGCTGGAATTAGTGAGGGGCCATAACATGACGGAGAGTTTGTTTCAATCTAACACTCTCCATATAAAAATGATGTAATCCTCCTCATTATACTTACACAACTCCATATTTTCAGACCATATAAAATGGATCTGATGGTCGCCTACTCACGAGAGTGGAGTGTTATAGGAAGTTGATGGGGAACCATATATAGTTGAACCTAGTGTTTTTAGAACCTTCCTGTATGAAGGTGTTAGGTTTTGGTTCACCTATCTATATGGTGGTTTTTGGAAAAAACGAGGATTTCCTTTCACATGGGTGATATCTTTGTGGGGAGTTTGACCATAGTTGATGTCAATAGTATATTCCACACAATCCACCCCCATACTACCATGAGGAGGACTATCAGGGTAATGAACACCTTCTAATTCTACTTCGATAAAAGAGTCGATGGACCCTTGTGGTGTTGAGAATGTGACTTGAAAACCCCCAAGGAAACTGGAAGTAAGTTTATTAGGATCATGGTCCATGTTTTTCATCATGTTTTTAATATTCCTAACATCCTTTTGTGATTGTACAAGCATATGAGCCTACTTGTGATGGTTTTAGAAACCTATGTAGAACCACTAGGTTTTGTGGGAGTATCAACCCACTACTGAGAAGTTATTGGAATATACCAATAATTTATCTCATTATCGACAGGGATATGAGTCTATCCTGAGGCATGTCCCACTCTCACATAGTGAGCCTAAGTAAATATTAGAGTATGAGCCTGATATTGATCCTTTGGTACATGCCTCTAGTATTTATTGGAAGGAATATGAGCCTGCCCTAAGGCGTGTTCCACTTTTACCTAGTGAGCCCTTCTTGAAATAGGAATATGATCCTGGTTTGAATTTGAATTCCTTATTAGAATATGAATAAAGACCTCTAGAATGGGAGAATGAATATGAGCCTCCTCCTTTATTGTCATGAAATGATGCTTGCATAGTCATTTGTGGGTAGAAGAAGTGATATACACCTTGATTCTATGATCTATTGGAGTATTCCAAATATATTCACTAATAGGAATATGAGCATGTCTCAAGATTTATGACATTCCCACATGATTAAACTAATCCATAATAGGTAAATATGCATGATCCTGGGAATTTGGAGTATGCTACTATAATTTTTCGATAGGAATATGAGCCTATCCTAAGTCTTGTTCCCATCTCACAAGGTGAGCCCCGACCAGAATGGAGGTATGAGCCCAATCCTGGGCCTTTGGAATATGCAGCCAGAAATTTTTGACATGCATGTTCCCCTATCCCAAGGCATGATCCACTCTCACCCTTGATCCTTGGTTGGAATAGAATATGATCCTAGTCTGATGCCTCACCCTTTATTAGGATATTCTGATAATCCTACTGTACGAGAGAAATAATGTTTTCTTGCTCCAGTACAACCACTTGTTCATTATTATTAGAGTTTTGAGTTGTCTTGGTTGTAGTGATATGAGTATTCACTTATCCCTTTATCTATAATAGTTCCAAAATATGCCGGTGGATATCTTCAGCTATTGCTAAAATATATTTTTATTTTGGAAATGTGTGTGAAGGGATATAATCTTACACATTCTAAATCTCCATTATTTGTTGATTGATATATTCGAATCAAGTGGGGATATGTTCCCACTTATTTTCTCTTTGTTCAATCAGGTAATGCTTATGTGTTTAATGAATAGGGTGAGAGTTTGAGCCACCCCCTTTTTTGTGTGGGGATATTCCTACATACTTGTTCTGAGATAGCAGCAATATGAGCTTGCTTGCTAGTTCTTGTTGGAGTATGTTGTCACGCATCATCAGCAAGAGCAGGGATATGATCCATCTCCTAGATATCCAATGACTTCATTCTATGAAGTGTCTTCCTTTTATCCCATTCATGGTCATCAGAGGTGGCTATGTGTCATATGACACCCTAAGTAGAAGACTGATGGGTACCTCTGGGGTGGTGTTAGTGATGGAAGTTGGAAGGTTCCCTCCTCGGAGACACTTGAATCTAAAGGGATCCATATTTAGACTCCAAGTCCACCTTAATTAGATATGGATGGTGGAAGTTGTTGTGCTCCATGTATAAGCTATCAAACGAGTTGGTTGTAGTGATTAGGGTTACTGGCATAACAACAACCTTTGACAAGCAATACAGATTCATTAGCTGCCGTTCATGGAGGATCTCACTAGTAGCTTCCATGGTCAGGATTTTACCATGTCATTGGTACTCCTAGACCATCAAATTTTCCACTTTACATTTGATATTTCAAGTGCGTAAGATTTATTTATGACCTATGGGGGTTGCAAGGGTAAATGAGTTATTGGAGAGAATGCTGGATGATGAATACATTTCCACAGGTTTGGAGTCTATCGATGAGAGAAGCATCTATAATCCTGAAGACAACAAGGAATAGGGGTACTGATCAGTTCTATATCGTAGGAATAAAAATGATCAATCATATATGCATGTTTAACAAAATTTTCCTATATTCCCATTCTGTCCATTCAGCTTTCATGGACTTGTCAATGCATGAAAGCACTTAGATGAATTGCAGATTATGATGGTATTACTGCTTTGTTTGTATATATGGTTTTCAAAACAAAGTGTCCTAAGAGATCCACATAAAGCTTATGAATGGTGTTTATATATGATGAGAAAGAATCATGGCTTGATAGATTATAACCCAATCATTTATATTAGAGAGACTCAAATCGGGATCACCATTTTTGTTTCATTGAGATTTGACGTAGACGTGAGATGGGATCTCCTTGATAGTTTGATTGAGGGATATTTTAAGGCCTCACTCAATCACACATACCAGGTTTACCATATATTTCATTTTCCCTATAAACCCCCAAAATTCCCCTCATCCATAGTTGGGTATGGACCTAATTTCCAATGTTTGATGGTCATATGGGTTTTTAGACCCATCTAATCTTGGGGAATTGCATTGGTTTAGATAATGGGAGGTTAGAATCATCGCACCCTTTTGGGGGGAATTACTGCCTACTTTAGGGAACACTTATGAATTAATGATATGTTCTTTAATATCTTCTAAATCCTGATACGGGGCCGGTTACCCTAACAAAATAACAATAGGTTAATTATCTTTCACATGTAAAAGACCAGGATCTCATTAGTGAATTGATTTGTATGTATATTAGGTTCTTCGTCATTTTTTAGTAATGAGATGTTTCTTATAGATAGAAACTGTATAACCAAGTGCTTCTGAGCATACTTACATGTAAGGAGGTGGTTAATATTCCTTGTAGGGGATTGAGCCATTATGAGGAATCTTACAAATCTAAATTATTACAGGAATAAAAACCCACATAGTTCATTGGTCACTATGCAGTTTAAAGTTTTGCAGTGAGGACATATGTTCGGGTACTTAAACACTAATTATTTCAGCTCGAACCCTAATGGAGAGTCCTATGTATCCTGAGTATTGAAATAATCAAATTGGTTGTGGTTCTCATTCTTGTATGTGTCATTATAGATTCTCATAGTGTAGATGATATGATTATCCTGAATCTCTAAGATCATTTTATCCATGCTCTATGTGAGAAACAAGGGATGAAAAATGATCACTTATTTTCTCATGATGCAGGTATTATGAGCTAGGACTTCCTAGAGATGATTTATTATGGGGCATAGGTTTTGAGGAGACATCTTACGTATGCTAGTTATGGAAGTAATCTAAGTCATCATAGATTAATGGGTTTCTCAGTCCACAAACAGAGAAGATAGGGTGATCATATCCCAGAACTAATTGAGTCTTTTTGGTTGAGAAGTTAGAGTATTGGAAGGACTTATATGAATTGGGGTGTTGTATTTCATCTTAGGCCTTAGGAAGGTGTCCTATGTATCCTGGTTATGGTAGGAATTATAGTAATCATAGTTCAGTTTATATTGGTGCTTACACACTAAGGTTGACATGTACCATTGTGGGGGTTTATAGTGTAGATGATACAAGCATTACTACTTCCTAAGACAAAATGATCCATGATCATATTGAGAAACAAGGTACAAAAAATGTTCAATTCCATTGGTTTAAATTAGAGACTTAGATATTAAGATTTCCTTGGATGATCAATATTGTGATTGAACCTCAGGGAGAGGTACCATATGTATCCTAGATATGGAATGAATCAGACTTTCCATAGTTCCCTTTATGTTGGGGATTTCACACTGAGGATGCCTTATCTTTGGAGTTTACACACAAAGGATTTTCAATTCTATCAAGTCCTCGGTTTCCTTATTTTCATGGCCTTCTTGTCTAGAGGGAGTCATATGACCCAACTAGAATGTCCTAGGATCCATCACATGAACTGGATTGACACATATAGAGGATTTCATAAGATTCATTAAGGAATAGTTTGAAGGGTGTCATGTATCTTTGATGACACCATGGGTAGACATCGTGAGACCAAGAAGACATGCCTGGAGGGTGTCTTGAGTCCCAGTTGACTTACCCAGAGGGTGTTGTGTGAGCTTGGTTATTATTTCTAGATGATTTCACGAGACTCAATTGATAATATAAAAAGTCGTTATATGGTCAGGATATGTGTCCAAAGGATGTCACAAGTCTTGGGTGACATACCTAAAGTGTTTCACAAGATTGATGTGGTATCTGTAGGGGGAACTGTGTGACTCACTATAACATGTTTGGAGTATACCATGTGTCTTATATGGCATGTTAGAGGAGTTTTTTGAGATCTAGGAGACATGAATTTTTTTATCACGTGTCTTTGGGTGACTCACAGGGAGTGCACAAGGGCTAGGGATCTTTTATTTCTCTTAATTATTCAACTTTTAATCTTGTTTCTAACCCTTTCATTGCAATGATGTTATGTTTATTCTGTACCAATTTCTTTGAGTCTTGATTGATCTAGAAGACATGTGGTATGTTCTTTTCAAGTATTTCCATAATCACTTCACGTGATATATTATTGATCATGTGAAACATCTTATGTGTGGAAAATTATTTCTCTGGATATTCACCGGTGTATTACCTGATAGAAAGTTTCTGGTCACATGATTAGTTTTTCTGAGAAATCCATAGAGGATGAGAGTCAAATCTCCCAAAGTCCCAGAATTTAGATTCTCAGATTCCAACCGTTTATTCATATTGGAGTGTGGAATTTATAGCTATATTTTAGTGATCATGAGTCTATTCCATCAAATCTTTCATTATTAGATTATAGATAATTAATGGGGACTTGTTTGAACGTGAGGATGTGTTGAAGGAATTCCTTGTCATTTTGACAATCCCAAGGGCCTTTGCAAGATCCAAATGTCTATTGAAAGGAATCCAAAATACCTTGGGTGACTTGTCTTGGGGTCTCATGGGGCTATGATGGTTTGTCTAGGGGCCTCAATGGACCACAATGTGGACTTCCTCAGGTGAGTCACAATTATTTTATAACCAGAAGCACCTTCTACCTCTTTCATATTTATTCCTTTATATTAATTTTACAATGGTTGTGATTCATGAGAGATTGCATGATTAATGTCAAGGAAAATTACTCTATTTTTTGGTGATGCATCATGGGACCAATATGGGTCATATGGGGAGGCACACAAATTTTATTGGAAAAATCCATTAGTTCATCCTTAGTGTGTCGAAGGGTTTCCTATCCATACCTAACGACTTCTATATGGGGAGGCAGACAAGCCAAAGGTCTTTCATGTGATGAGGAATACATTCCATTGAGGACTCAAAACATATTATGGGTTGCTAGGGGCTTCTCTCATATCCTTTAGATACTGTGAACACCAATCAAATACTCTATTTCTATATCCTTTTTTATATTCTACAAATTTTTGGAGTTATGAAAGTTTACACGAGCAATGCTTGGGATTTTTGCTTGATTTTTAAGTGATGTGTCTCCGGACCAATATGGGTCATATGGAGTGTGTTAAATCCTGTAGTGGACAAATCTATCTATCATTCCTTGGAGCACAAAAAGTGATACTTGGACATAACTTAGGACTTTTGTGTGGTGGGGATGAATAGCCAAATAGATTTCATGATATGAGGCAGACATGATGCTGAGGTCCTGTGGCGTCTCACGAATCGCCCAGGGATCATGTCGTGTGACCTTCAACGACCACAAACACATCTCACCTCCTCCCCATCATCTCCTTCATTTTATCCTATAAAGGATTAGAGGTCTTATGAGTTTTCTAGGATATTATCATGGAAATTTATCCTTCCCATCAATGATATGGTGCATGAGATTTACAAACACTGGGGTTCTCTCCCTTTGTAAATTATTCCTATTTATTTTCTGAAGATTTTTGCCCCCTTCACCCAATGATTTTCTGTGAGTGATTCACATGATCAATATGGGATCTTGCGATGACACTCACGACTTTTCTTGGCCTGAAATATTGTTTTCCTATGGCATGTAGTACAATTAATGTTGGATCATGTGACGACATGAAGACTTTGTTAGGGATAGTTTCTTCACATGACTTTGATGTGCTGCATGTTCATTGCTCTATATAAAAATGGCATGAATAAATTTCTAAGGACAATCATTGTTCTTTTCCTTTGATATGTCATGTGTCCATGGTATATCTTGCAATGGTGTGCGAAAATATTCAGGGATAGTCACATTTCACTCTTTGATATGTTGCATATCCATGGCTGTATGATTCCATAGTGTGACCATGGGTTCTTCTATGTCATGGCCATATGATAAAGGTTTCATGGAGAGTGTTTCAAAACATCACATTATAGTCTCATAACCCAATACATGTTAATTTATTGCACACATGAAGGTTGTAAAGAGGGAGTTGTATGATGTCCAATTCCACATGTGATCCTGTAAAGGGGTTCGAGCAATAAAGTCTCATGTGCACACAAGAAATATTTATAATATTCACATGGTGATATTAAGAACAACATGAAGCTTCTCATGTACACATGAATATTTCATGTGTGTGGTGTGGAAATCAATTGGATCGACATGGTGAATCAAGGCCTGAATGATATATCATGATCATCATTTGGGTTGAATAAAATAAATTATTTAGTACTTGATCATATCCAAATGCCGAGTCATTGTCCTAAATTTCTTAGATAATTGGGTATGCGGTTATTTAATCTCATTTTAGGTGGAGTAAGGGTGGTGATATCTGTCTAGTTCCATGTTTTCATGATGAAACACATACACAAGGTCCATTATCTCTCTGTATGTTAGGGTATGTGATGCCACATCATTTTTTTAAAACTTTTTATGTGCTACCTTGGCCTTTGTATGAGGAGTTTCATGGTTCCGACTTCCCATCGCATGAGGGGTCATGCAGTGACACAAACTTTTAGAAGAAAAATTATTTACTTCCTTGGAAATTTATTGTGAATGATCATGTGATTAACTTACACATAAACCACTTTGTGTGACTGAAATAGTGGGTCTCATGTGACCTAATTTGCAAAACCAATATAGGATTTTTGATGATCTATTTTTCAAGGAAATTAAAGCTATCCTTTTAGAGATTTTGTGGACCAAAATATTTATTTCCATTCATTATTTATAGAAATATTATTTCACTATATTTTCAAATTTGAGAATAGTGGAATTTCAAAAAAAATGTGCACCACCGTTTATCTCACCAACTTTCTCAGATCTGAAGATTTCAGCAAACTGAATCATCCTCACATAGTGCTCAGGTTCACCGTGATTCAATTTAACAAGAGATTGGTTCTTTGTATATCTACATCCAATGAATTTGTATTTCTAACTATGAAATTCTTACATAACATACAATCATACATTTCTTCATATCAGTTATGGAAGGGGATATGGCTTGGCACATAGATCAATCTCCCTATGAAAACAACCCATCTGGGGGTCCAGGCATGAGGACTTTCAGTGCACGACATATTTCCCACTCAATATGAGATGTGTGATGTTTATTATTGTTGTAATAGGTTAAATAAAACCCTATCATCATGAGGTGGGAGGAGACTCTCTACAACACCACTTGTCCCTCACATGATATGCACTTGTTTAACGAAAATCAACAACTCAATTTATTTATTTTATTTTTATTTATTATAATTAATATTATTTAGAAACACATAATAATAACAATAATAATAGTAATAAAAATTATTATCATTATAATAAAAAATCTCTTGCAATTTTTCAATTAATGAGAAGACTCTGAGAATCATTTTCATATGTTTGATCAACTGATCACTCATGACCTGAATCCTTCCATGAAAAAGTGTGTGATGTGAAATTATGACTTTGAACAATGTCGACTCAATATTTTAATGATTCCTTTATAAGTTTTAAATTTTATTTTCAATGAAACATATTTTCAAAATTTTCTATAAACTATTATTTTTAAAAGGTTATTTTCTAAATAAAAAGGATATTTTCCTCCAGAATGTTTTAAATACACTTTATGGTATTTCTAATCACAAATGAAAACAACCCTTTATTTTACTTATAATCCATTGGGGATGTTTTGTATTGATCCAATCATTATTCTTACTCTAGATGGTATATTATTATTTTAACCAAGTACAATATTTATGTTCACTTTCTTGATTAATATTGGTATTCATTAACTTTCCCTTGAAATATTCAATTCCTTATGATTGCTGGACATTAAATTTCCCCTAAATATCAATATTATTTATCTCATATATTCTTATTTCTTAAATTGTATATCATTTTTACATAAAATGTTTTATTTTTAATTTTATATGATTGAGTGGGGAAATTATTATTAATATGTATTTTGTACTCAATGCAAAAAAATTCTGATAGGGTATATTATTCATGAATTAAACTGATTATTCAATATATGAGAAATGATTTGGACACTCAGATATTAGTGGGGGCCTAGTTATAGATAGTACCTCAATACATCGGTAGTCTAATGAGATTAATTAGTTGGATAGACTTAGTTAAATGGGTTTTTGTTGTATAATTACTCATTTATTTTAATGTTCCTTGAAAAAAGTATTGACAGTAGAGGTATCATGACTCTTGAGATCTTCGCATCCAACAAATAATCATCTCTATCATTGAGAATTTAGATATTTTTATCCATGATATTTTTATGATGATGTTATCCCTGGAATAATTTTATTCTTATTTTATTGATTAAATATTCATTTTTTCAGTTATTTAGATTGTCATATTGTTCATGACTTATCAGGTTATGATTTTCATATTAATGATTAAATGAAATGTGTTTTTAATTATTTACCATGAAATAATTATTATACATTATCGAAATTATGGTAGTTATATTGTTTAAAAGGCATATGTGTTCGATTATTACACTTTACTTATTGGTTACGTGTTATCTTATGAGGAAAACAAGTTTTTAAATGGATTGTGTGTTCAGTTATTTAACTTTTAATATTGATTAGGGGTTTTCTTATCATGATTTTCAAGTTATTTGAACCTAAGAAACATAATTGAAGGCCCGAGTGAATAATTTCATACTTGGAGCACCAAATTCTTAGTGGTACAGTTAGGGGGAGAGTTATAGCCAAGTCTTATATGACAATATAAATAAAGGTCTCAAAAGAGTTTTACACAGCCCAAGGAGGAAGAAGGGATATGGAGGATTTAGGGATATGAGGAGTTGCATTGTATGTAAGAGTAAGAGACCCATGGGGAAAAATATTATTCATACATGCCTAATGAAGTTCAGACAAGTTCGGACAAGGAAATTGGATCCAAGGTAATGGAATTTGATTCTTATAAGAATGCACCATTGAAGGAGATCATCATGATCTTATTCAAGGACAATGAAATGGACAAATGTGGTGGCTCTAAGGATCATTACACTAAGAATACGGGTGACATGATTGGAATTTGGTCTAAGGGTGAATATCTTGTTAATTGAGAATGACCAGATAGTTACCCAGGGGACATCTGGAAATGAGGCTGAAAAGGAAGATGCATCAATTGAATTTATGAATGCAACATAGTGAGTAGTGGGTGAGGAGGTAGGGGAAAAGTGGGAACCTATCCTACACTCAGAGGATGGTATTTTGGAGGAGGCATTGATTATTCATTCCTCTTACATGGATGCAGATAAGATGGATGATAGAAAAATTCACGTGGACAAAAATAAGGAGAAGAGTAACGAGATAAAGAAGAAAAACACAATCTTGATAAGTTGATTCAATGAAAATAAGTTATCAGTGGAGGAATTCATCCAATAATTGGACAATATGGATTACACCTTTGAATATATTATCAAAAATGAACCATAAAAAGGTAACTAATCTCTTATAGAAACATTATAGGGATATATCTTCTAATATGTTCAATGCTTCATTCAATAATTTTGTAATATCCTATTTTTTTTATGTTTCTTGGGTTGTACCTTTCACGTTTTTTCATATTCTCCACAAAAGTGCTTTTATAATAAAATTTAATTTTCAATTAGTTGGGTTATTTAAATGGAATGTGTGTTTAGTTATTTACCTTTCTATGATAATTATTCTTATTGATTTGTGATAGATTCCTCTATACATAACCCTTAGTGATAATTAGAAACACCACTATTTTTTTCCTTTTCCTAGAAATCTATGAAGTTGACATTGATGGTTACATAGGGATATACTTCATGTGATAATGTTATTTTGAAAAAACATATTATTCTTTATTTTTTATTTTTAAATGTAATATGAAAATCATGTATGTATATATTATACCAATAATACTAAACTATTTTCTCATTAGAGATGTGATTCCTTATATCTTAATTCAATGTAATAAAGTAGACACCGATATTAGGTTACTAGGGTTAGGGTTACTATTTTTGGTATCAGATTATGTTTAATAAAAATCTCAGGAAATAAACATATGAAACCATGGATTAGGAAGCATAACCATATGAAAATATTTGAGGATAAGTATAGACCCTACTAGAATAGTACCATATACCATAATTTTAAAACCATTGATGTAGGACCCAAAACATTGGTATAACCTATACCAATGGTTCTATGAACTGTACGTATTTTAGGAATCAGTATACGTCTATTTCAGTTGCTTCATTGAAACTGTTGGTATAACTATCAAGAAAAATTGAACACCCTTTGTTTAAATTTAACCATGGGAATAAATCTATATCAATGGTTCATATAACTATGGGTATAGAATCTTGTACAATATTAATGTATACCAAAGGGTCTCAAAACCATTTTTAAAGATTTCTATCACCAATTCATATTTGTACCATCTTACACCACTACAAGAACCTATAAATAAAATAAAAACCATATTGAAAATTTAATGTATTAATAATATTATATATTTAGAATTTAACAATCTTGTTATCAATAGTTTTCCAACTATTTATAGTACTATAACACATATATAAAATCCAAATAATCAATCAATTATATTCATTAAACATCATCCACACATACGTCTCTTAACTTTCAACTCAAAAATTGAGGGGATCAATATCCCCTTCAAAACCACTTGTACCATCAATATCATCAGAAGTATCCTTATCAGCATCATTGCTTTGAGAACCATCACCATCATCATCATCATCA
Organism: Viscum album; assembly: GCA_963277665.1. Lineage (NCBI taxonomy): Eukaryota > Viridiplantae > Streptophyta > Magnoliopsida > Santalales > Viscaceae > Viscum > Viscum album. The sequence continues at coordinate 1,491,111,801 of OY728129.1, forward strand.
TTATCATTATCATTGTCATCATTGTGAGTGTTATCACCTAGACCTCCATGAGTACCCTTATTGATATCACTTGGTGCATCATATAAAGAGTGCATTGTTTCCATACATGAATAAAAAACATTGTCATCCTCTTATGGATGTGATGGAAATATAGATATCATAGATTTTTGGAATTGTTAAGTGACTAGTTTCTCTCTTTCACGATCCTTTATATCTATTTTTTCTTTTTCTTCTTCTATATAAGAATTTTATAGCTTTGTGGTGTTAGATATTTAAGAGGAACTAGATGAGGAACAATTACTAGGGGGGATGATGCATTTCCTAGGTTGATATCATACTCTCCCTTGGTGCTCCTCACCTAATACTTGTCTCAAATGAATATTTAGCCCAATGATTTAATCTTCTGTCTCATTAAGGGCCTCTTGGTCTCATTGTTGAAAATATAAATTAGATATTAAATAATTAATTAGAAATCAAAAATTTTAATATAAATAAAAATATGTAAAATATTTTCTTGAGTCTGTGTATTTACATCACTTACATCCCTTTTCCTCCTACTCGAGCAATATAACTTTTCTTGAGGAAAACATCATTTGATACCCAATGTTTCTTTAGGAAAATGAAATTGATTACTATAATAGTACATTATAGAAAAATATGATATTGATAAATAGAACCCAAAAAATCAATTGTGAATACTAGTGAGATTAACCCTATACTCACACCAAAATAAAACATTCCCACATTAGATTAAATTATAGTGGTGAGTAACTATGTTTTAAAAACATAAATTAAATCATTAGATTAAGATTAAAGATAATGAATCTTCATGTGATTAAGTTAGAGTCAAGATCAAATGGGATGCATGGATTAGGAGGAAACTATTTTAGATCAATAATTTAGTGAGTATCAATTAAAGTAACCAATTTAAGATTTATAAGAGATAAAATGTTAGGACCAATAGGGGCATGTATACCCTGATAGGGGGGGTGAATCGGGGTATTGATATTATTTTCATAATTCTTCCTTCCCCACTGGATCTTGACCTCTTTATTACAAGGGTAACTTTGTTTTCACTTGTGTATTAATTATGATCAATTATTTTCCTCTTTATCTGATGACAATGCTTTGAATGCAATGAAGGGAAGCAAGCAGGAAGACACAGAGATTTTTACTTGGTTCACCCTAACTGGGCTACGACCAAGGAGAATACAATGGCAATGTGCCACTGTACCAAATCCACTAAAGCACACTACTGTTTACAAGGTTCGGGATAGATCACTTATATTACCTAGCTCACTGCCTTTATAAGGTTTAGGGTCAGCTCACTGCTTTCCCAAGGGTCACTCTCAGTTTCTCTCTCTCTGGCTCACTGTCGGTGGAGAGGATCGCCTTCTTCCTCTTTATTTGCTCACTGCTCTGGAAAGGATCCACTCACAGTTTATAGACCTATAGGTATCTTCTTTATAAATAATTAATACATCATCTGTTGTATGTAGATGCTCCATTGAAGTATAACTTTCACCCATAGATGAATCTCACTTTGCACCAAAGGTATCGGGCAATCTTCCAACTTCTAGGCAGCCTTGAATCACTGTCGGGAATCAAACATACTTGGCTCCCTTCTCTAAGCCAGCGTTCAAGTCTCGGCATGCAAGTCAAAACTGGCGTGCAAGTCCACATCAACCACTTGTGTGACACAAGCTTCTACAACTCCAATCTTGCATGACGCACACCCTTTTACGCCCAAACCAATATTGGCGTGCAACCAACAATTTTCGCGCTTCTTCAAAATCTAGCACGCAAGTGTCACCAAACCACTTGCGCGAAGCCTTATTCTACAACTCAAAACTTGCGTGACTCACTTACTTTCTCACTCAAACCACCTTAGGCACACAACTATCACCTGGCGCGCAACTTATACTTGCGCGACCACACACCACTTGCGCAACCACCACACCTTCGTGACGGAAGTTCTGATTTTTCTTAGTGTTGAACTCTTCTCCGAATAAGGAGGGGTCGACCTGTATTTATAGGCATTTGGACACCCTGTGCGATGGCGCGCAATTCTCCCCTTGGTGCACAAGTTTCGGCGTTCAAGTCTCTACCGTGCAAATCACTTGCGTGACTAAATCTAAAACTTGAGAGCCCCTTCTCCCTTTGCCAAATTTTGATGTTATCATCTTTAAAAACATTAGGCACGTAAGTTTCTTCTCCTTCAAGTACATGGCGTGCAAGGCCCTCTGCCAAAAACCACTTTTCTTCATTTTTCGAGTTTCAGGCCCAAAAATTTGGCAAACACTGGAAAACAGTACCACTTTGTATATGCTCTTTTTATACCGCCTCCAGATCATCCATTCCTTTGTCGACGTTCTTGAATAAAACATTGATCGTTAGCCACAACCCTTGAACTTGAAATGCCACCATGAAATCCTTTTTGTCAAAAAATTTGTATGTCATGGTTTTCTTTGTCAACAATCACAACTCAGATGTTCACTTTGTCAACAAACACAATTGCCTTAAAAATGGTTCAATGATACCTTGAGGGATTTTTTCCCAACAATCTCCCCCTTTGGGTTAGTTGAAAACTCTTCCATAAAAAGATACATCATTAATTCTTCATCCACCATTCACCTATTGAAATTCCGATAGCGATCAAGGATTTACTCAACACATACTCTAAGCCCACATCAGCAATGCTCGGTGTGAGAAACAAGATTAAATGAAAAGTTCATAAATGAATCACTTCATCTCTAACACCTACTGTTGACACCAAACTGATACCAATTTTTACCAAACTGATACCAATTTTTTGAAATATTCTTACCACATTCTAACACCACTGTTCTACTTTTATCACGATCCTCAGCTGTCGTGATATCTATTCTTTGATCGATCACTTCTAGCATCGTCAGATTTAATATGTCCCCCTTTCTTATTGCTCCCCTATCTCACTACTTCACCTATCAGCTTCTACCCATATCATTCATGATTTATCAAATTTCCACACTGTCTCCCCCTTGAACAATCACTCTCTCCCCCTTTATCAACGAACCAAAAGGTCATTCCTTTGCAGTCTGTAATAGAGTAGAGAACACATATCAATACATTAGGGAAAAACACATCATACCTCAGGGAGAGGGGTGGGGTGTTCCACATCCACACTCTTTCAGGTGCGGGGAGGCGACTGAACTCCCAGAGCCAGTCGATGCATCTCAAAAGCTTCCTTGGGTAAGGCCTTTGTCAGAATGTCTGCAACCTGTAGCTTTGTAGGCACATACTCCAACTTCACGATTACCTGCTCAACCTTCTCCTTGATAAAATGATACTTTTATCTCAATGTGCTTTGTACTTGAGTGATGAAGTGGATTTTTTCTAAGATTGATAATAATTTAGTTATCGCACTACATTCCGATCGGAGACTTCACTTCAACTCCCATATCTTCAAGCTGCTGCTTCATCCATAATAACTATGTGCATGCTTGAGTGGCCACAATATACTTAGATTATGCGGTGCTTAATAAAATGCAATCCTGATTATTTCTTAACCAAGAAATACATAGTCCACCAAGATAGAATGCACCTCCAGATGTTTATTTACAATCATCCGCTGAACTAGCCCAATCGACATTAGTATATCCAAATAACTCTGTCTGAGATTTATCATTATATGTCAAGCCGAAGTCCACCATTCCCTTGATATACTGAAGTATTCTTTTCACTGCAAGACGGTGGATTTCCATTGGATTACTCTGATATCTCATTTCTTGGCTTGTGGCGAATACAATGACAGGCCTTGTTGTGGTCAAGTACAACAAATTTCCAATAATTTTCCTGTATTCTGTGAAATTAACTGCCTTGCCATCCTCATCTTTAGATAGTTTTGTCTGGGTAGGAATCGAAGTCTCCATCTCCTTGGAATTTTCCATTACAAATATTTTTAAAACATCCATGGCATATTTGGATTGAGAAATTAATTTTCCATGCTCTCAGTACATGTTTCAAACCATATAACACCTTTTTCAACTGAAAAACCTTGTTCTCATCCTTATAAATGAGAAAACCATCTAGCTGCTCAATATACACTTCTTACTCTCGAATCCCATTCAATAATTCTGATTTTACATCCTTCTGGAACACTATGAACTTATGTTGCACTAAAATGGCTAGAAATAATATGATTTTCTCTAGCCTTGCAACTGGTGAAAATGTCTCATCAACATATATTCCCTCTATCTAGGAGTACCCCTTGAACACTAGTCATGCTTTGTTCCAAATCAATGTGCCATATTCATTCATCTTGTTATGATAGACCCATTTAGTCCCTATAACCATATTATCTTCTGGCCTTAAAACAATCTCCCATGTCTGATTCTTCTAAATCTGATCTAGCTCTTTATTCATGACCTGATCCCAGTTTTCATCTTCAGCTACATCAGCAAAGAATTTCGGCTCAACCTGAGATAGAAATGATGTCTGGAGCAGTGATTTCATTCTTCTTGTCTGAGCTAGAGCTGACTAATCATCAATGATATTCTGCCTGTCAATTTCAGCTCGACTCTTCATCTTTTGTGCAGATAAAGATTTTACTTCCTCATACTCACCATCAATATCTTCTTCTAAATCAACTTCAGCCACTTCTGATCTCCCTGAGTCTCTTACCACTTCCTCACTTTTAACAGAAAACTTATCACTGTTTCATTGTTCAATGATGTCATTTCTTTCAACTAATTTCTCAGATTTTGGTTGAAGCACCATTGATTTTCTCTCGCAGCTTCTTGGTATCCTGAAAGCAGCCAGCTGATACCATATTATTAGAACAAAATAAAAAATCCTGAAAAATCTGTGTGTTGTTGCTTGTCCCCCAATCATTATTCATGAACATAAACATTCATCCTTTATATCCCATTGAGATCTTTCATCTGATTAGGATATAAACTACTCCCCCTGTGTTATACAACTCTTCCATTTGTTAGGCCCACTACTTAGGCCCTTAACCAGTTTTCTCCTCCTACATCATTCTGATCTAGAACTCAGCATTGATCTATTAAAAAAATCTCTAAGCCTACTGAGTTGGAACTCAGTGTAGGAAACAAGATATAAAGTTAATAACAAAATCAATTCCTATTTCACTCTGTTGCTTCCTTTCTTCATCAACTCTGGTACCTGATATGAGTCAATTAAAACTCTGAAGCATATCACTTCTCCACTTTGCATCTTTAGATGCCTCTTCCCCTTGGATTGTATCTCCCTAAAACTTGAAACACATGAATCATAAGTTAATACCATTTATACACATAGGGAGAGGGGTTCTTCTGGAATCTTCAAGACGAGGATTGTGGTTGATCTTGATGGGTAAACCCTTTTATTATTTCTTGTAGAGCATCACACTCTTTACTTGATTCTTCTAGCTACCTTGCCAACTTCAACTACTCTATCCATATGACTAAGAATTAATTACCTACATGCTGAGTATTTTTCTGATATGAATATTTTTTAGGCCTGGCCTTTCTCACCATTTGGGGTTTAAACCCACGAGTACACATTTCCGTCTTTGATGTTCCACCAAAATTCTATTTCCCTTGATTTCTTCTCTGAGAAGGAATATCTTTTCTGGTCATCTTCCCTTGATCCTTTCTCCATTGTATGGATCTTCCTCTTTCCTCCACTTCTTTTGGTGGAACACAACATGAAAATTTTTCAATGAATTCATTGTTTATTTTTCTTTTATCATGTTTCTGAGTTACCACACTATTTTTCATTGGTGGTGGGTCCTCCACTGAAAGTACATTCTTTTTTACTCACAACTTTAGCATTTCCTCCCTTTTTCTTCCATATTTGTTCATGTTATTTATTAGAGGGCGATTGTGAGTGTGATAGAGGGGGTGAAAGATACACTTTTCGTTCAGCTCCATGTGATTTCCCTGAGGCTCTAAGCCTATTCTACAACTTTCCACTTTGTCTCCCAATGTAATATTTCTCTTTATACATCACTGGAGTCAAGAATCTCTTTCTAGACTCCTTTTAATTTCTCACATTCTTCTTACTACAATATCTTTCCAAATACCCATTATTAGAACATATGAAACATCTACCATTAAAGGCATACCTAATTTCATCATATCTTAGTTGAGATGTTGATGCAACTTGAGTTTTTCCTCTGACATTGAGCTCTTAAGCTTCCTGACACATATTCATGGAGTTCCCCATTCTTCCACAGTAATAGCATCTTATGAATGCTTTCCTCTGAGAGAATATTCTCTATGATTTCTCATGATGATACTTATTATTCTCAGATTTATTAGAGTTTCTATTTTCACAACCTGAAATGTATTCTAGAACCTTTGAACAGAAGTTGATGTGTGGCCATGAATCCCGCAGAAATAGAACTTTTCATCATTTCTTTTTGAAACTATTCTCTTAGGCCTATCTCCAAGACCTATAGGTTTTTCTTCACTCCTGGAACTATTCATAGTTCGTATTCTATCTTGAATGGGAGGGGATTCATCAAATCCAATTCCATATTTTCCCAAACTATATGGTCTTTGAGATGACTAAATATTTTGTTGTTTCTCCTCACAAATCTCATACTTACTTTTCATTTTATCATCAACTTCCGAAGGATAATCAAATAGTAAGTGCAGTGCATCCTTCAACTTAGGTTTTCCTTTTCCATTTGATATCTCTATTTCTTTCTTGGATTTTATATCACTTCCTCCAATTGTTGAAACTTATTATCTCTTTATTCAATTTGAACATTGAGTTCTTTTCTGAGATTCTTCCCACTATCCAACTCATCTTCTAGTTCCCGTGTGAGATTTTCCACCATGTCACTTTTCTCCTTCACTTTCAATTTTTCTTCTTTAATAGAATCAGAACAACATGAATTCTCTTGTTGTAGCCTTTTATTCTTCTGAAATAGTTCCGATAGATGTGTAGCAAGATCAACATTTTTGGATTTCAAATTTTGAATCTCATCTGTGTTCAGATTCTTTCCCTTGACATCATCTTTGGATTTTTCTACCTTTATAGATCTCTTTTGCAGTTCTTCATCTTGAGAATCATTCTTCTCCCTCATATCAGTAGCTACATCAATAAGTCTTTGATTCAAACCTCTTAGCTTATTGATCTCAGTTTCTAGTGCTTGGATCCGAATATCTTTAGACTTAATTTCATCAGTGAATTTCTGATCCAGTTCTTTCTCTTTGGGGACAACTTCCACTTTTCGACTTCTAGGAGTTTCTTCATCATCAGTAGTTTCAACATCACTTGGAATATCTTGTTCTTCACTCATTCCTTCAGTGTCATTGAATGAGTAAGTATTTTCATAGTATGATTCATCCAAACCATTATTTTGTTCACTACATGATTCTTTTAATTGAATCACACTCTTTCCATTGACACTTCCACAATGGGTAATTTCACCAGACTTCTGCTTCTTCTTGGAAGTTCTTCCCTTTGCCATGGCACAATAAATAAGAGCACACTAAATCTGTATCTACACAAATTGACTAAACCAAGTCAATGAAAAAAAATCTGATAAAAGAAACCTTCTCTCTGATGCCAATTGTTAGGACCAATAGGGGCCTGTATAATCTGAGAGGGGGGTGAATCAGGGTATGGATATTATTTTCATAATTCTTCCAACCCCACTGGATCTTGAACTATTTATTACAAGGGTCACTTTGTTTTCACTTGTGTATTAATTATGATCAATTCTTTTCTTCTTTATCTGATGATAATGATTTGAATGAAATGCAGGGAAGCAAGCAGGAAGACACATAGATTTTTACTTGGTTCACCCTCACTGGGATACATCCAAGGAGCATACAACGACGATGCACTGCTATACCAAATCAACTAAATCACACTGCTATTTACAAGGTTCGGGATAGATCACTTCTATTCCCAGGCTCACTGCCTTTACAAGTTTTAGTTTCATCTCACTTCTTTCCCAAGGGTCACTCCATGTTTTTCTCTCTCTGGATCACTGCCAGTGGAGAGAATCACCTTCTTCCACTTCCTTTGCTCACTGCTCTAGAAATGATCCACTCACAGTTTAGAGACCAGTAGGTCTCTTCATTATCACTAATGAATGTATCCTCTGTTGTATGTAGATTCTCTGTTGAAGTCCAAATTTCACCTGTAGATGAATCTCACTTTTCACCGAAGGTATCAGGCAATCTTCCAGCTTCCACACAGCCCTGAATCACTACTGGAAATCAACCATACTGGGCGCCCTTCTCTAAGCTGATGCACAAGTCACGACATGCAAGTCAAAACTGGCGCACAAGTCCACCTCAACCACTTGTGCGACACAAGCTTCTCCAACTCCAAACTTGCGCGACACACACCCTTTTACACCCAAACCAATATTGGCGCGCAACCAACAATTTTTGCGCTTCTTCAAACTCTGGCGCGGAAGTTTCACCAAACCAATTGTGCGACACCTTCTTCTACAACTAAAAACTTGCGCGACTCACTTTCTTTCTCACCCAAACCACCTTATGCGCGCAACTATCACCTGGCGCGCAACTTATACTTGCGCGACCACACACCACTTGCGCGACCACCACACCTGCGCGACGGGAGCTCTGATTTTTCTTAGTGGTGAACTCTTTTCCAAATGAAGAGAGGTTGACCTGTATATATAGGCATTTGGACACCCTATTTGACGGCGCTCAAGTCTCCCCTTAGCGTACAAGTTTCGGCGCACAAGTCTCTGCCGTGAAAATAACTTGCGCGACCAACTCTAAAACTTGAGTGCCCCTTCTCCCTTTTACATATTTTGATGTTCTAATCTAGAAAAACATTAGGCATGAAAGTTTCCTCTCCTTCAAGCACATGGTGCACAAGTACCTTTTCTAAAAACCACTTTTCTTCATTTTTCAATTTTCAGGCCCAAAAATTTGGCAAACACTGGAAAGCGGTGGCACCTTGTATCTGCTCTTTTTGTATGGCCTCCATATCATCCATTCATTTTTCAACGTTCTTGAATCAAACATGGATTGTTAACCATATACCTTGAACTTGAAATTCTATCAAGAAATCCCTTTTGTCAACAAATTTGTATGTCATGGTTTGCTTTGTCAACAATCATAACTTAGATGTTCATTTTGTTAACGAACACAATCTCCTAAAAAATGATTCAATGATACCTTGAGGGATTTTTTCCCAACATAAACACTATCTTGAATAGATTAAAATTTTATATGTTAAAGTAATATATAAAATGGTAAATAATCTAACTAGATATTTCTCTATAATTCATAAATGAAAATCATAAATTTTAACTACATTGTCTTTATCCATTAATTGTTTTTAATTATCAACTAACTAGAATATATGCTATAATTCATAAATAAAAACATTATTAGTTAACTACATGGAATATATCCATCAATAACCAAAATAATATGAAATTATACCCTATTATATACAAACCACATAGCATTTAGTATTTCTAGTTATTTTTTACCATCTCAAATGCACTTTGTAACAGTTTCATATGTAAATAAAATAATATCATCATAATGTTTAGTTAAATAGTTTTAATTGGTTACAATACACGAAACAATGAATTTATTAATAGTTTAATATGTTATAAATGATTCAATTATCACTTTTATCATTGAATTCATTCTTTAATAACTTTTTTAATGCATTAATCCCCCCTGAAAGTGATGCATTCAAAATGAAAAGTATCTTATTATTTTTTTGCAAATGGTCATAAGTTATACTCATTTACCAGCACAAACTTCTTTATAAAAGTGATAAAAATGGTTCTGAATATCCCTTTTAGTTAGTGACATATTGGTGCATATAAAATTGAAGAATTATTTGAGTTTATTTCTCTTCAAAAAAATTATGCATGGTCATAACAAATGATATTATATAATCCTAACCATTGGGATGATATGTTTCTTCCATTTTTTTATGAAATAGACTTATCAATTGGAATTATAATTAAAATAGACTTATCAATTGGAATTAGTTGATTTTTTCCTTTTAATACTTGAATGACCTTAGAATGATATTATAATAAATGAGGGGGTTCTCACTTTTTAAAAGAGTAACAATTTATTTAAAGGATATTTTTGATGTTAATGAATTAAAAAGTGTGTCCCTTAAGGGCGAAGAATCATGAGAAAATTATGAAAAATAAATATCATACAATAAATTATACATCTATAGAGGATATATTGAAAATAATTATTTGGTATTCTAGTAAAAAAATCATATATTTTCTTATTTATACCAGGCATGTTGATGGGGGGGGTCATTTGAAGATAAAGAAAAGTATAATGGGGGTGGGGTAACCTTATATGAACATAAACTATTTTTATGGGGTTGTTGACATGAGTGTAATAACTAAATTTTTATTCATAAATATAGTTTTCATCTAATAATGTATTGAATTTAAAATGATATCACATTTATGATGATTAATAAATATCTTTCACTAACATGGTTACTCACACTTTTTTATACATAGGGTTTTTCAATGTATAGTATGAGAAATTAATTTGAGGACCATATATAAGAAAATGTGTTGTGTAATCACTTTTTTAATTAATTTAATCAAAATTGAAAATATGGATTGGAAAGAGATTGTATTTAAATAAAAAAAACTTTTCTTCCCCCAAAAACACCATTTTATTTTTTATCAATAAGAGGGAGATATAAGGGATATAATATAAACATATACACTTAATGTTTTTTGAGGGTAGTGATTAAAATTTGAATGTGGAGATTGAATATATCAATCTTGATGGTTGTATTTCTTGTCATTAAGGATTATAACCTTTGTATGGCTGATGATTGCATTATTCATGGAAGAAGAGAATCAATTCGATGTGTTTTAAGGATCTTAATAATGTTGATGATGGAATGGAGTTTGAAATAAATGTTTCATTGTGCATGAAGAATTCTAAATTGAGATAGTGACATCTTGGATGAAGAAAAATGTAATGGAGAAGGTATTTTAAGATTGCTGTAATTTTATGGATGTATATTACTACTAATATATATTGTTTTTTATTTTTTTAGTAACTCTAATAAAGTATAGAAAAATATTCCATAGACCAAAAACAGTATATCCAACTCAGTATCCAGGGAATCAAAAGAACACCTGACCAAGAATGAATGTGGTGGCTAGTCTCAAGCTATCCCATAGAAGTATAGAGAGTGAATATAACCTTCATGGGTTACTATGGGATTGAATAATTTAAGGGTTACTAGCATTATCTTTGCAGGATGACAAGAAACACAGCTAGAGGGCACCAACTCTTGGTCAATTGTACGATTTTGGTCATGGAGAGTGGTTTTTTAAGAGTTTGTTTCATGAAGTTATTTCAAATATGGGAGATAATTTTTCTACTAATTTTTATTTTTAATATGTCATGAACATTAGATTAATGTAATGATATATGGAATGTAATGAATACAAATTTTCTTGGAATATTTTATCTTCAATATTAGGTGCTCAAGTCAAGATATGTGGGAACTTGCATAAACTAATATTAATGAATGAAGCATGAGAACCTAAATTAATTATTAATTTCCAAAATATTATATATTCTGAAAAATGTATATATCATATGGTGCACACGAGAATATATTTATAAATAAAATCATATAAATATATTATTGTTGAATGTTTTTTGCAAAGATTCATCCCACATCGTGGAAGGAAAAATTTTATGCTATAATGATTTTAATACAATGAAATGTCATTATGATGTGGAAGTTATTTAAAGTAGTAGGATTTGTGGAAGAATATGTTGTGAAATTTTAAAATATAACATTAAAATTAATGTTCCATGTCTTTAGTATAATAAATGGGAACTCAAGGATATAATATTTTGAGTCTTATAAAAAATTTATTATAAATAATTAAATACCTATATTTTAGGAAATTAGAATGTTATGAACATAAAAATCATATACACACCTAATGATCAATATTTAATAGATTCATAAAAACTGAAGAGATGTAGTTTCACTTTTATATTTTTTATATACCGTCTACATGTCTATGAAAAATATATAGAGACTTGGATGTGATGATTCTACATATTTTGTGAATGAAAATGTAATAGGAAGAAGAAAATAATCCTTCAACTAGTGAAAAAATTACACAAAACCTCCTTGATTTTAAAATATTCCTAATTATAGGATAAAGAAATAAATATAAAATGGATTCATAACTCATTACAAGATTAATGAATTATTCATAAATATTTTATTCAATTGGAGAAGAAAAATTTGGAATTAAAGTTTAGACTAGTTATTGATGAATAATATTCCATTAACATAAAGTGTATTGATCTATGGATAAAAATATAAAATATTGAAACTAATCATGTTGGAAATTCCCTAAATTATGAAGGTAGTTTTTTCCATGAAAGTTTATACTAATATCCATTGTTCCAAAAAGTGTAATATTTATAAAAAAATAACTTATTATTACCTATATAAGTATCTATATAAATCTCATGGAGAAATGTAACATCTATCTCTAATTATGATAATTACAATAAACATAATTTTTCAAATATTGAAGATATAATATTTATAAAATTTTGGTAATTAAAATTGATGATAATACTAAAATAATATAATTGGATTATAAAATAATTTATAAAAGAGTCAGATCTCCAAAGTATGCCTTAAGTTGTTTTTAATAACATCTATAAACAATCAACAACCTATTTTTCAAAATCAGGGAAAAAATCACTCAAAATAACAAAAAATGATTTTATTTCATTGTTTAAACTATTATAAGTTTAGGAATAGGGAACTATATTGTCGGTATTTTTATTCAATATTTTATGAAACCTATAATATTATATTTCATCCCACTCTAAGCATGATAAATATTGAGTCATATCTAATAGAGAGATCCCCCAAAATTTTAAATCCATCAAAAAAATACCATATTCTTAAGTAATAATTAAAATATTGATATTATTTCTCTTGATATTATTGTAAATGGTTTCTATCATGATATAACATTGTAGTGTTACCCTACATGAGCATATGCATCTTATAATCCTTGTTCTTCTTTTTCTAATGCATCCTAAAAAAATTAAATAAAATTTATAAGAATTTAATTTTCAATAAAAAACATCAAAATTAAGAATGCCTTAGAATGATTACTTTTCCAATATTTGATCATTTCCCAGTATTATGTTCTTGGATAGTCAGTGAATATTGGTACATCTCCTAAGTGAGATCTAACTATAATCTTCTAAAAAACATATAATTCATTTATATAGGATGAATTTTTGGGATGTATGATATCATTATCATCTTAAGGATGAATATACTCTAATGCATGAATTGGTTCATCTACATGAATTAGAGTGGAAGCTGAATGTTCACAAATATCAGATCGTGGATAGATATTATAAAATGAAGGTGCTATAGACATGGTAGGATACATATAAAAGGTATGGGAGTAAATAATAGGATATGGATATAGTATATATTGGAACATATCTGGAGGTAGCATAGACATGTTATGAGAAGTAGTGCCTAAATAAGATGATGATAGATTCATGGGTGTGAACATACCTAGCAGCTCAAGTGGAGGATGAAAATGTGTGGTAGATGTGATTTTTACTTACGGTTTAGGGTGTGAATGGGTACGACAGGTGATTTATATAGCTCTAGGAGAACCCCTACTCAGACCCACACTATTAGGATAAATATAGGTAAAATATAGTTCAGATGAATATACAAAAAATTGATAAAGAATAAGAACATGGTAGGAAATGTAATGCAGAAGAAAAATATTGGAATTGTTATACCCAATAAGAGAACCATAGAAAACATTCATAGTTTACAAAATCATGAATCATTATCAAATACTATCTTCCTTCAAATTTCATCACTATATTTCATAAGTTTTTATAACAATTAAATGTAATTTTTTTAGAAATAGTTTTTATAAATTATGCATTCAACATTCAAGTCAAACGAGACATAAACAATATCATAACATGTTTTAAAAAGTATACTTTAAAACCAAGTTATACATATTTTAAACCATTTTTTTAAATACCTAATTTAAAATTTCTTTTAGGAATTAAAATAAATGAAATTAATTAATCAAAAAAATATTAAAATAAATATTAATAGAAATATCATATTCTATAAGTGATTCCTAAAAATAACATAGCAAACATGGTATAAGACATGGAACAGAGAATACCTATTACACTATCAAACTAAATAAATATGTATTTAAGAAACAATTGTTTTTAATACTTCCTTATTTTGAATATGAAATAAATTCAATTAAATACACTTGTATTTATGGTGGAAATCATTTAATAAAAAATAATAATAATGCATCACCTAACATCAAAACAAAAAAACATGGTATAATAATATCTTGAAAATTATACCATAATTTATATAAATATGAATAATCAAAAAATTATAATATAATTGAAACTAATATTTATAATATAATGGAAATATGTCAAAAATATAAAAATGGAGATAGAATCATGAAGTTGAATGATATATGAAATTGTTTCCAATGAAATGAATCATGGTGTTCTTGATATAACTGATTGTGGGGGTTTGAATATTTCATAATCATTCACATTAGGGTCACCATTTTTTTCACACCCATTTGGGACGTCTCAGTTTCCAATGGGGTCTTTTAGTGGAACCAAAAACACCCAATGATTCTTATATCAATGATGACTCATGAAACTACCTTCCAAAGGATGGAGTTTTTTGGGGAACTTGGCCAACATCACTTAGGAACTCATGTTGTTCAAGAGGATGGGAGGTCAGGCTTATCACACCATTTGGGGGGTGGGATTATTTCCAATTTTGGGACTCTCATACAGACATAATTTAAGACATTTTTGTGAATACTTTGTGTATTCCCAAGTATAAAAATCGTCGCCTTTGGGATAACAATAAATTATTGGTATTCACAGAATTTATACACATTTGTATGTATATGAGGTTTCATATCAATAAGAATATTTTTAATAAATGAGGTTCTCCATAAATGGTATCCTTTTATGGATGAATTAGATAATATGAGGTCATTTATGATTATGATGGTGGCTCTAATGTACACCATGGGGTGATCTGGAACTTATAATCATCCAAGGAGACGAGAGCTATGTTGATTTCACGATCAAAGATTAGGTTGAATTTTGTGTGTTGTGTTTGGACCATAGGGAGTCTTTTTACATATCCCAGTTGGATGAGAATCAAATATCATGTAGTTCATAAGGATCGGGGATTACACCTATAGTGGAGGCCCAATTACTAGATTTATTATGAATATGGAACTTTGATGGTTCATCTTGTGGTGAATGTGGCCCTTTGGGAGGGTAATGACATGGTTTCTAGGCTTACACCTAGGAGATTTTACATGCTCCTGTTTAACAACCTGGTCTAAGTTCCACTCATCGGTGCCCCAAGATGGACCACAAAATGACCTCAAGCACACCTCCCCATATACCAGAGTCTACTGACTAGAAATGACATTCTAATATTGACCATGGGGAGACTATACCCTATTTTTTTCTTTTATAATTGTAATACACCAATGGAAATAAATAAATAAATATGAAAGAATATATATATATATATATATTGAAAAATGAATATCACAAGTTGACCAAAACTGGAAGTACAGAATCAAAACTACATAGTATAAATAACATTCTAAGTACATTTTAAGTGTAAAATATAACCCCAAATGTAAAAAAATTGAAAAATTCCAAGTGGGTACCAAACCACATATGGTTCCCTCATCCATGCTCTACCCTAACTTAGCCATCAAGCACATGGACTTTTACCTTATCCTGTCTAGAAAACACAAAGTTTATTCATGTATTGATCAGGATACCCAAGTTGGGTGTGAGTACAACTCATTAGGCCACCACCAACAGAGTTTAAAAAAAATCCAGTTAATAAAATTGTATGTAATTGTATAAAGAATAGTAATAAAGTAAACATTTTACATTTATTCAATTATCATTTATTTAAACGAATAAACCCTTAGGTTCCCATTGACACCTGAACCATAATACATGTTTCGGCCCTCATCGAAGTCTGGTCTATTCCCAAGGGATATCACAAATCTAAATGTCCATCCATCCAAACTTTATTTTTTGTTATTATCCAGAATCAATTTTATGGAAAAAGTGATAAACCCCAAGAGAAAAAAAAAGTTATTAAAGGACAACTTGAGCCTATTGGCATTTTTATCTTTAAGAAGTTTCCAGGAAGAAGAAGTTACTAATGTTTCTAGGTCATCCTTTATAAGGTTTTCAAGTCTACACACACATTACTTCTAAAAAACATAATATCTTATAGTTTTCTTCCTCGAAGGCTCACATGTTAAATCATAAAACAAATAGAAGCTCATACAATCTTCTTCCACAAAGGCTAACACAATCCTTCAGAAAATAACAATGGAAGCTCTCCTGGTATTCCTCGTTAATCCCATTCTCAAACCTTGTTATCCCATATGCTACTCCATGTCAACATAATCACAACCATTATCCATTTAACCAATCCTTCCATTAATTAATTCACAATTAATTAATCAAGTCAAAATTATTTAATTAATTCAACAATTAATTAACCATAACAAATCCTTCAATTAATTCATCAATTAATTGTTCACTACATCTCCGTTAATTAATACAACAATTAATTAACTATAATAAACCCTTAAATTAATTCATTAATTAATTGGTCATCTCAACACTGTTAATTAATTCAATAATTAATTAACTATATTTATTTCATTAATTAATTCACTGATTAATTAATCATAACCCATTTTCATCAATTAACCCAAGGATTAATTAATCACAACAATTTTATTAATTAATTACCCCAACTAGTTAATCATTCACAATCCTTTAACCAATTAAAAAATTAATTACCCATGAATATCCCATTAATTAATTCAGTGATTAATTAATCACAAACCTTCCATTAATTAATTAATTAAACAATTAATTAACCATATAAAGTCTGTTTATTAATTCAACAATTAGTCTATTATTTCACAACTCAACATCCAATAATTAATTCACCAATTAATTATTCACAATTTATAATTAAAAAATTTGATGATTAATTCAAAAATTAATTATCCACCAATTCCATTAGTAATTCAACAATTAGTTTGTCGCATAAATACCCTTAATTAATTACCCAATTAATTAAGGAATTAAATCCCATTAATTAATTGATAAATTAATTAATCACTATCCAAAAACTCAAAATCTCAAACTTAATTTTGTAATTAATTATCTCATTAAAAATATCAATACTTCATAATTAATTCTACAATTAATTATATCAATTCTCAAATCTCAGTAACTCATAATTAATTCATCAATTAATTATCCAATTCTATCAACTCAATATGTAAACAATCCACATTAATTAATCCACTAATTAATTAATCTAATTCATTCAATTACACCATCATAAAGATCCCTATTAACTCACTAATTAATTAATCTAACTCATTCAATTTTTTAACACAATAGTCTCTATTAATTAATTTTATAGTTAATTAAACTCTTTAATCTCATTAATTAATTCAAAAATTAATTAATCCCATTAATAATATTAATTAATTCACCAATTACACAGTCACATAACTCCCATTAATTAATTCAACAATTAATTCATTTATTTAATTCAATAATTAAATAATCACATAACACTCATTAATTAGTCAATCCATTAATTAATCCATATATTTAATTCAACGATTAAATTATCACATGACTCTAATTAATTAATTCATCAATTAATTTATTTTTTTTATTTAATTCACAATTTACTAATCTCACTACTAACATTATCATTTCATCAATTAATTAAATCTATTATTTAATTTTACAATTAAATAATCTCATTACTCACATTAATTATTTTGTCAATTAATTAATCCCTTTATTTAATTCAAGAATTAAATAATCAAAATGGCCGCATTAATTAATTCTTTAATTAATTAATCCCATTAATTAATCCAATAATTTAATAATCACATTGATCACATAAATTAATTCTGTAATTAATTAATCCAATTATTTAATTTAATAATTAAATAATAATATTAGTCCATTAGTTAATTAATAAATTAATCAATCCATTTAATTCCCATTATTTATTTTAATAATTAAATAATCATATAACTCATATTAATTAATTCCTCGATTAATTAATCCTTTTTTTAATTCAAAAAATAAATAATAACATAAATACATTAATTAATTCATCAATTAATTAATCCATTCAATTATCATTATTTACTTTAACAATTTAATAATCACATTAGTCAATTAATTAATTCATCAATTAATTAATCATTTTATTTAATTCAATAATTAAATAATCACTTAACTACTATTAATTAATTCCTCAATTAATTAATCCAACTCAATCAATTTAATATCCTCAAAAAATTCCTTAATTAATTGTTCCAACACAATTAATTAAATATTTCCAAATAATTCATCAATTAATTATCCTCTCTAAACCAGTTAAATATCCCCTACAAATTTTTCAATTAGTTAGTCTAAATCAACAAATTAAATATCCCCTTTTATTTTTTCAATTAATTGTTCTTAATCAATCAAATTATTTAATTAAATAATTATATAATTACATTCAAACAATTTCCTAATCACAACAATCTCCAATAATTAATTCTAAAATTAATTGTTCTATTTCAACAACTTCAATATAACAATAAATAATTAAAAAATTAATTATTCAAAACACAATTTCATAATCCCAACCATCCCTATTAATTAATTCTACAATTAATTAATCATGTTTGATAAACTCAGAGTCCTCAAAATTAATTTAACAATTAATTATTCATGACCTAAAATCCCAATATACCAATTCAACATTTTCCTTAATTAATTAATTCACTAAAAAATTAATTCAATCAAGAACACAATTTCTAAAAATAAAATAGAAATTCTGCAATTACATACATAGAATTGCAATCAATACCATGAGACTAGAATTTTAGACCACCTACCTCATGAATGGTGATGAATGATTTCTGAAAATTAATCCCAATTTGAATGAGATCAACTAAGAACGCAATGATGAATGCAGTATAGATTTGAAACCTAAATCCATAGTTAAATTAAACAAGATCCCTTAAATATAGATCTAAATCCAACAAATCTAGGTCTAGATCCAATAATCCTAGATCTAGATTCGATAAATCTTGATCTAGATCCTATAATCCTAGATTTAGATTAAATAAATCTAGATATAGATCCAATAGCAGATAAACATGTTTCTTTTATATGGTAAGAGGAGTGGAAGTGAAATATTGATCTAAACAAGAAAAAAACATATACCCAGGAGGTGAGTAGAGGGTATTTGATTAAAGATAGTGGCGTGTAGAGGAGCTTTGGTCCAAGGAAGTGGTGTGAAAAGGAGTTTTAGTCTAAGAAGGTGGTGCATGGGACATCTATAACATGGAAAAGATGATTTGAAGGGTTACACAAAGCTTTGGACATCTCTTTAAAAAGTTAGACTTTAGAATTACATGAAGTGAATTTTAATTTCACATCATGAAATACGTTGCAACTTATTGCAAATTTTTTCCATGAAATCCTCTCACAACCCTTTTAAAAAACAATAAATACCTATTATATGTGGTGTAATCTACTTTCATAACATGTTGACATGTGGTGAAAGACAATTATAGGGGGTGTAATCTACTTACATGACATGTCAAAATGTGGAGAGAAATAATTTCATGGAATGTCTATATATAGTGAAATCCAATATCATGACATGAATACATATGGTGAAAAAAAATTATAGGGGGTGAAAATATTTAATGATTGGAATTAATTAAATTCAAAAATTAAATTCATATGGTCTACCAAAAATAATTAACATCGTGAATTGGGTCCATGATGCATATTTTTTCTATAGCCAGAAATCAGAACATAATCGTTATACATCCCTATAAAAATATGTGATCTTACAATCTCCCCACCTTATAATATAGCATCATCATGCTATACTCACAAGCTACTCTATGATTTAGAGTCAAAACGATCGGTCCACTGAGTCCTCACATCCATTTTTCTGCCCTATATTTCTTCTAACATACGTCCATGTTTCCATAATACACGAACTATTTGTAGGGTCTTTTCCTGTAACACCTTATCACTATGACCCAACAAATATACTAGATTTATCTCAAATGGCGTATCAATCTCACGATCAACTTCCATGATATCTCTGATGAGTTTCCTAACTCACTATTATCAGGAACCATAGGAATAAAATCCAACATTAACACTTAGCCTTTCCATCAAATACTTCATGGAAAGGATGTATATCCACCACCTCCAAGGCCCATATGACCTTTCCCCATGGAATTTAAACAAACACCTTATAGTTTCCTCATTGGAATTCTGATTCCACCACTTCTATCCCATAATCGTTCTCTATGCACATTCTACTGACACATATCTCCCCACCCTAGGAACATTGTTAACACCAATTTTTAAGAATCTCAACCACCATGGCCTATGGTCCATGATATTTATCGATCTCTAGTCCCTCCTAAGAACATTATATGTAAACTATCGATGGAATACCTCACTCCATCCAGCTCCATATATATACCACTTCATAAGAACAACTTCTATGGGGCCCCATATCTAACCGAAACACATTTAGATTTCTAGGAATAAAGCTAGAGCTTTTTCAGTGTACCTAGGACAATGTTAAGGTATTCTATATAGTCATCACTAATTAAAAGTACACTAATAATTCATTGGGGAATAACCAAAACAAATATTTCATCCCCAATGTTACTTCCCCATATGAAAACAAGTTAACATATTGAAAGTCTCTAGCTTCCTTTCCCACCAATATCTCACCACACTAATCCAAAACAAGAATGTTCCTCACCCAACCCACAATTGTGTTCTCTAACTAGAGAATTATCACTACCGAGACTACTCACATCAAGGTAAAAATAAACATAAAGAAGGATTTTTTCACCACATTATCACAATTAACAAGAGGGATTCATACAAAACCATAAAAATTCATTCCCCCTTTTTCCTGCCACACAGTCACAACCGATGCACTATCACTACCCTTAACCATCCTATACCTGGGTATTGGTTGAGAATGGTAGACACAATATCATTATTATATTTTTATTATTTAGACACCTATATATTCTCATATTGCATCATTTTACACTCTTTATGAATTTCATGTTGGGAACCATTTTTAGTTCAATTTCACAAGAAGGGAAAAAAAGTTCATGTTCAATAACCTTCCCTAAACCCATTTTACTCCATGTGCCTACATTGATGCATGTCAAAAATTAATCCAGAGTTTCTAGAATGATGTATGCAGACTAAAATCTTTTTTCATTCATGTCAATGAGTAAATCTCAACAAATATCAAAAACAATAATCACATCACACAATAAGTGCACCACCCATGTGGAAATAAAATTCAACTATAATAGCAAACAACATTAAAAATAATCCCACCCTATTATATAGAGTTTCTCTCTTGCATGAGCTCATAACGAAGCCCTGAATATTCCTAGTGTCTTGTCTGTCTTTCCCAAAGAGTAAGACCAAAATAATAATAAAAGAAAATTGACCTCTGATACCACTTTATAACATCCCAACCCGTGTTCTGCTCATTGGTGCCCCTAACCGGATCACAACAAGACCTCTGGCGCACCTCCCTATATGTTAGAGGTTTCCGACAAGCAGCGAGGGTCTAATATCAATCTTGGGGAGACAATAACCTCTCTTTTTTTCTTTTAATAGAGTAATTTACCAGTAAAAATAAACAACAATAGAATAATAATATATATATATATACAGAAACAAAATCAATATCATAAGATGACCAAAACTAGAAATATAGAATCAAAACTGAATAGTAGAAATTACATTCTATGTATGTCAAATGTGTCAAATGAAAACCCAAATATAAAGACACTAACAACTCCAAATAGGGTCCCGAACCACATATAGTTCCCTAATCCATGCTCCACCCCAACTTAGCCATCTAACACAGGGATACTTACCTTATCCTATCCAGAAAACACAAAGTCTATTCGAGTGTTGATCAGGCTGCCCGAGTAGGGTCTGAGTAAAACTCAATAGGCCACCACCAACTGTATCAAAAAAATCTATTCAATAAAAGTGTATGAATTTTTATAAATAATTAAATACAAGTAATAAAGAAAAAAAGTTTACATTTATTTAATTATACTTTATTTAACTGCATATACCCTTGGGTTCCCATGGACACTTGAACTATAATACTAGTCTCATCCCACACCGTAGTCTGATATATCCCCAATGGATATCAAAAATCTAAATGTCCATATAACCATCCATTATCATAATTAATATGGAATTTATCAAATATATAAACATTTAAATCAGTATCGTATGAGTAATGTACACTATATGTTCTAACCTCAAGGGCCTATATTGAGTAATATAATGAAAACTATAAATTATTTATATGAAAATGGGAAAGATCTTGTGGTTTTTCACCTCGAAGGATCACATGGTCCTTCGAAAAAAACAGAATCTGACATAGTCTTCTTCCTCGAAGGCTCGCATAGTCCTTCGAAAAGAAATTGAAGCTCACATAGTCTTCTTCCACAAAGGATCACACGGTCCTTTAGAAAACAATAATAGATTCTCTCTCAATCTTCCCAGTTAATCCATTTCTTACACCTCATTAACCCATGTGCCACTCCATGCCAACATAATCACAACCATTTTCCATTTTACCAATCATTCCATTAATTAATTCATAATTAATTAATCATATATAATACTTTTAATTAATTCAACAATTAATTAACCATAACAAACTCTTAAATTAATTCATCAATAAATTGTCCACTAAAACTCCATTAATTAATTCAACAATTAATTAACCATAACAAACCCTTCAACTAATCCATGAATTAATCGGTCATTTCAACTCCGTTAATTAATTTAATAATTAATTAACTACATTCATTCCATTAATTAATTCAAAAATTTATTAATCACAACCCATTTCCATTAATTAGACCAATTATTAATTAATCACATCAATTTCATTAATTAATTACTATAATTAGTTAATAATTCCTAATCCTTTAATTAATTCAACAATTAATTAACCATGTTTATCCAATTAAAAAATTCAGAAAATAATTAATCAAAAACATTCAGTTAATTAAATAAAAAATTAATTAACCATATGAAGTCCATTAATTAATTCAATAATTAATTAATCATTTCACAACTCAACATTTAATAATTAATTTACCAATTAATTATTCACAATTTATAATTAAAAAATTCGATAATTAACTCGACAATTAATTCTCCCCAAATTCCATTATTAATTTAACAATTAAATATTCACATAAATCCCCTTAATTAATTCCCAATTAATTAAGGAAGTAAATCCCATTAATTAATTCATTAATTAAGTAATCAATGTCCACAAACTCAAAATATTATAATTAATTCCGCAATTAATTATCTCATTAAAAATCTCAATACTTTATAATTAATTCCATAATTAATTATATCAATTCTCAAATCTCAATAGCTCATAATAATTTCATCAATTAATTATCCAATTCTATCAATTAAATATCCCAACCATTGATAATAATTAATTCAACACCAATTAATTCAATTGAACTATCACAATGATCCCCATTAATTCACCAATTAATTAATATAACATATTCAATTACTTCAACACAATAGTCTTTGTTAATTAATTAGAAAATTAATTAATCTAACTCATTCAATTTCTTCATCACAATAATATTAATTAATTAATTCTAGAATTTATTAATCTCGTCAATCCCACTAATTAATTAAACAATTAATTAATCCCTTCAATCAAATTATTTAATTTATTAATTAAATAATCACATAACTCCCATTAATTAATTTATCAATTAATTAATCAATTTATTTAATTAAATAATTAAATAATCAAATAAATCCCATTAATTAATTCAGAAATTAATTAATCCATGTATTTAATTCAACAATTCGATAATTACATAACACTCATTAATTAATTATTTAATTAATTCATTCATTTATTTAATTCAAAATTAAATAATCTCACTACTCACATTAATTAATTCATAAATTAATTAATAGATTTATTTCATTAAACAATTAAATAATCTCAACACTAACATTAATAAACTACTCAATCAATTAATAACTTTATTTAATTCAGAAATCAAATAATAACATTTGTCACATTAATTAATTCTCCAATTAATTATTCTCATTATTTAGAACAAAAATTAAGTAATCACATTGCTCATGTTAATTAATTCATTAATTAATTAACCACATTATTTAATTCAAAAATTAGATAATCACATTACTCAATTATTTAATTCATCCATTAATAATTCCATTCAATTACCATTATTTAATTTAACAATTAAATAATCACATAACTCCAATTAATTAATTCCTAAATTAATTAATTATTTTATTTAATTGATTAATTTAATAATAACATAACCCAATTAATTAATTCATCAATCAACTAATCCATTCGATTTTCATTATTTAATTAAATAATTAAATAATTACATCATTCCACTAATTAATTCGTCAATTAATTAATCCCATTATTTAGTTTAGTAATTAAATAATCACATACTTCAATTAATTAATTAATTGATTAATTAATCATTTTATCTACTTCAACAATTAAATAATCACTCAACGCCTATTAATTAATTCCAAAATTAATTTATCCAACTCAATAAATTTAATACCCCCCGTTATTTCCTTAATTGTTCCAACACAATCAATTAAATGTTCCAAAATTACTCATCAATTAATAATCCTTACTCAACCAATTAAATATCCCCTAATAATTTTTCAATTAATTAGATTAACTCAACAAATTAAATATCCCATTCAATTCGTCAATTAATTATTCTTACTCAATCACATTATTTAATTCCCCAATAAAAAAATTATATTCAAATAATTTCCTAATCATAGAAATATCCAATAACTAATTTTTAAAATTAATTAATCTATTTTAATAACTTATTTTAGAAATAATTAATTCGAAAATTAATTATTGAAATCAAAAGTTCATAATCCCAATAATTCCCATTAATTAAATATTTAATTAATTAATTAAGTTTGATAATATCAATTTCCTCAAAATTAATTTAACAATTAATTTTTCATGATCTAAAATCCCAATATCCAATTTCAACATTTTCCCTAATTAATTAATTCACCAAATTAATTAATTAGATCTAGTGAACAATTTCTAAACATATAATAGCAATTCTAAAATTGCATACACATAATTGCAATCAAAACTATGAGACTTGAATTTTAGAACACCTACCTTAAGAATGGTGATGAATGCTTGCCAACAGTTAATACAAATTTGAAGTTGATCAACCGAGAATGTGATGATGAATGAAATATAGATAAAAAACCTAAATCCATAGTTAAATGAAACAAAATATCTTAACTATAAATATAAATCAAACAACCATAGATCTAGATTCAACAAGTCTGTATCTAGATCCAATAAACCCAGATCTAGATTCAATAAATCTAGATCTAGATCAAGAAAATACTAGATCTAGATTGAATAAATCTAGTTCTATATCAAAAAACTGATAAACACATTTCTTTTATCTTGGAAGAGGAGTGAAAGTGAAAGATAGATATAAAAAAGAAGAACACCCATAACAAGGAGGTCAGGGGAGGGTATTTGATCGAAGATGGAGGTTTGTAAAGGAGCTTAAGTCCAAGGTTGAGGTGCACTGAAGAGTTCTAGTCCAATCCTAAGGTGTGCAGGGGCATCTACAGTATAGAAGAGAAGATGTTGAGGGTTACTCGAAGCTGTGGATATGTTTTTAAAAGGATGGTCTCTAGAATTACATAATGTGAATTCTCATTGCATGTCATGTAATAAGTCATAACTTATTGCATGATTTTTCAAAGCAATCCCATCACAAACCCTTAAAAAAATGATCACACATGGTGTAATCTAATTTCATGAAATGTGGTGAAAGACAGTTATAGGGGGTGTATTCTATATTCGTGACATGTCAACATGTGGCGAGAACTACTTTCATGACATGTCTATATGTAGTGAAAACCACATTCATGACATGCATACATATTGAGAAAAACAATTATAGGGGGTGTAAATATCCAATGTTGTTAATTAAATCAATTTGAGAAATAAATTCATAGGTCCTGGCCTAGATAATTCACATTTTTAAATGGTTCCATGATGTGTATTTGTTATGTAGTAAGAACTCACCAATTAATCATGTCACATCCCTATAAAAATATGAGATATTTCATCTTGAAACCATGAGGAAAGTATTGATTCAATGATATTTTGATGTTTTTTTGGTGCTTACACTTATGAGGATTCCCATGTGCTTTGGATCATGCATATTTCATGATTACCACTCACCACTAAGCACGCATGAGTCATACTAGTGTAAGAAATAAGAGGAAGTAATTGATCTGGAACACCACACAATCTGCTTTTTTCCATTGGTGGACAATGTTGGGGCCCAAAGGGAGAGAGAAAGGGTGGGCTCTAGAACCCATGTCCTTTATTATTTTGGTAAATTTTATAGTCACAAACACTCCTGACTATAACCTAACAGGTGAAAAATAGAAAGAGTGAAACCTCCATCAAGAAAGACTAGGGGATTACTCTAAGAGGGATACCCTTGTCCTAATTTCAAAGAGGATGATATAAGGATATTTCACCATCCCTCATAGAAGGGAAAGGAAAATAGTTCCCCTCAATCTCTAAAATAGGGAGGTCCACGTAAGTACATCCAAGGTCAAGATCCTCGTTACTATAGTAACGTATGCTTGATATAATTATGAGGACAACCCTTGTTAATGAGGTTACCAAAAGGACCTCACTTACCACAAGTATGTATGCTCGATAGGACATACTCAAGAATCCAATGATTTGATTATACACATCGAGTGGCTTTGGTAGAGGCCTTGACCTAATGCCTCACAATCCATCCCACTTTGGACATAGAGCATCACATAAAATGACTGAATGAGGAAGGCTATTTGGGGAGTACATGGTGGGGCCAAGTTGGGGCTGAATGGTACATCATAGTGGAGAAATGAGTGTTAGAAAGCAGTATATCCCAGGTTTTCCCATTCTATATAGTTTATTTCTATTCAGGATTGGGTTCCCACCATGTAGATTTTTCTACAAAGGCCTGGGTTCCCTCCATATAGTGTTTTTCTATGGGGTCTTGGGTTCCCTCTATATATCAATTTTCTAAATGGGTCTATGTTCTATATGTATAATGTCTTCTTATGCAGGCTTGAGTTCTTCCCACATAGCATCTTCCTAAACAGACTTGATTTCATCCGGGATAGAATCTTTCTGCATGGGGTAGGGATCCCTCCACATAGCATTTTACTACACGGGGTGATGGACCTCAAGGATTCTATCCTCATATGATATATGGAATGGCATCTATAGAGGGTTTTGAGTCTATATATTTTAATTGAATCTCTTGTTTCCCATTAATGTTATGCGATAAATTTACCTACTGGAAATCAACGGATCTATCTATTTTTAATCTCCCTTCATGTGTGTCCATAATATTTTTCATTTCAACTATTGGTTATTTTATAGAGGATTATATTAATGTGATATCAGGAAGGTCGGTCATTTATAGTGGTCTATAGGTCCTTCTTTTTTGGGAGCACAATAATGATGTCCGAGCCTATAAACGATTTCATTCACGATGGATGGAAATAATTTTCCGTCCCCAAAAACAATTTATCATTCATGGGGGTGGTTTTTTTGGGTGATGGAAATCACCATCAATCCCCAAAAATGATATGGTTCCATTTTTGGGAACATTCATACATTTTTTCATCCCACACATGTTTTCATTAATGGCACACTATGGTAAGAGTCAGTCCGTAGAGCGAGTTTTTTTATGAAAAACCTATCTCTCCTTTATGGGTTTTCATCCTTTAACAGTTTTCAAACATTCTCATAGTTTAATTTTACCCTTAAAAAACATTCCTAGAAGTATTTTTACCTTCCATTTGGATTTTGCAGGACTTAAAAAATTCCCCCATCAGAATGGGCTTCGATTTAAATAAAGAGGATATAGTTACGATGAAAAAGTTGGTCTAATTTGAACTTCTTTACAGTATGCATGTGGACCAATAGAGGTGACCACAAAAAATAAAATGGGGGGAACTAGATCATTTTTCACTCACCAATTCTCTTCTACTAACAAATACCATTTCCAATTTCTCATCGCTTACTCTTCATGTGTAGCATCCTCCTTTGAGGATAGCCACTCCGTGAAATCAAAGATCATATCACATGAACGATATGTTTTCTTATCCTAATATAAATACAATCATCTGAATGATGGATTCATAGATTGAGAGAATCATAGTCATAAACTGAATTCCTTATAGGGTGATTACCATGCAGTCCAATGGTTCATAGTAAGATTCTTTTCTATGAGAGGAAATATGATAAAGTTGTAGAGAAGAGAGCCTTTGTGGAGAATCTTTTTCAGAATTTTTAGAGGCTTAAACAAGAGTTGGTGTTATATCAATATTTAATTGTATCATGATAATGTAGATATTGTGGAAGGTCAAAATTTAGTTGAATAGGCTGAGAAGGTAGGATTGGATACTACCAAGAGTGTAGAGTAATTTTAGGCTGGTGTTAATTCTGAGACTATATCATTGTCCAAGCTACACTGGGCTATTGAGGACTCACATTAAGCACTGATTAAACTTTAAGAATCTTCCTAGTGAACTTTGTGAACAAAATGTCCTACTCACATGAAGATACTCTATGATGTGGTTGTTCCTCATTTTCATCCATTTATTAGATAAATTAAAATTATATCTTCATCTAAGTCTAAACCTTTATCATATCATGTAGTCTAAATCAATCATAACTTGTATTATTTTGAAACATAATATTTAAAATCACATTAATGGTTTTATCCCAAGATAACAATCTTATTCATAACCTGAATAACCAATCTAAAACGACCTCTTCCAGATAATTTTTCATGGATATGTAAAATCATATATTACTATTACAATAATACCATAGTCATTTTATTTGGATGAAATAACATGTAATGTTTAATTTTTTTCTGAGCATAGGGACACAGTGAGAATAGTTTGACTATCTCAAGGGTTTTATGGATAACTCTAAAAACATTATTTATTTTTAGTTACCATCCAAAATCTTTTCTAATCCCACTATATCTCAGACTTAGCGGGTGTGTCTAATATTTTATTTGGTTTCCATTTGTGGGGCTTTGACCTAACAATTTTTATGACTTTTTCTTTTCATTTACAAATTTTTGTTTAAACCATGTTGAGTTCATGCCTAGTGAGTTGAGACTCGACTCATACCCAGAGTTCCCTGTGTAGGTTTCCACATGGAGATTAAGTTTTCTATTTTTTTGGGATTTTTGAGTCTTGAAATTCTAACTAATGAAATTTATTTTTTAGGTAAAATTTCTTTTACCATGAGTTATGGGGTGACGAACCTAGTTGGTCTTGTTGGCTAAGAATGTCTCAATACTTGACAAACATATCATGGGGGATATTTTTGAGTCATGGTTTTATGATATTCAGATGTAGATCATGATGTGGGATAAGTGAACAAGGTGTAACTTCATGGAATGTTTGAAATAAAATTTTACAGTGTGATGTTCTTAGTGATTCTGAAGAAATAAGAGGTATATTCTATGAAGAAATGTAACTTTGGTTGATAGGCCATTTTTGGGTGATTTATGAAAAGGAAACTAAGGAATATTATGAAGAGTAAAACTAATGATTCCTTAGGACATTGAACCTCTATTTCTGATGGATATTTTTTTTGAAAATATAGATTTCTTACAACCATGAATGGTGTATTTTCAATGTAAGACATCAAATAATTACAAGGGCATCTGTATTGGCACTGATCATTAATGAAAAAACCAGTCCAACATGAATTTTACCTCTATAATGGAGGATTAATTAATAGTATAGTTTAATGTTGTGTGATAAGGACATGGAACATGTTTTTTAAAATCTTATGGAAAGGAAATTTGGGGGATACAATTTAAGGAAACTTATCTTTGACTAAAAGATTAGTATTGGGAATTTTCATGATAATATTTCTAGAAATACTTCATCATCATTAGGAATGAAGGAAAGATTTTTTAAGTTTCAATCTAGGGGCTTCAGAATATGAGGATAGAAATGGGATTAAAAATTAATTAGGGATTATGTATATAGAAGATGTCTCTCCTGAGGGAAAATTTTTCTATTGTAGACATCACTATTTGTGAGCGATATATGCAACAAAAACATGGGTTCATTATGAATAGTTAATAAAAGGTATCCTCATAACATTAACCATCCATTTTTTATGGCAAAAGAAATCTTATATAGATTCAGACTTCCATGAACATAAATTTTTGTCTTTTGTAAGGAATGTTCTTTAATATGGAAGGCGTATTGAATATCAAAATTATACATGAAAAGGTAGGAATATTTCCCTCACATAGGATTGACCCATATACAAGAAATGAGGTTTTCTATTTTTATGGATGGGCCTTAGAATTATGGTATGAGTGTCACATAGTATATCAAAAAATTTATAATTAACTCATACAAAGTTATACAACAGATCCCCCCCACTGATCAAATCCTTATGTGGAGAGGGGACATTTTATTCTAGAATAATGACTCACAAATGGGGCGAGGACCCATACTGGGCCCTCTTATATGGATTTGGATCGTATATAGAATAGTGGGAGAATTTATGAATTATATATGGACTATAATGTGTTATCCAAGTTTCATTATATATCTCATCAAAGTGAGAATGAATCCATGCATAGTTCTACTATGAAACTCCCCTATGCAGGTTTCACCCATACATAGTGAAAGAGGGCATTTTTATGTCGTGGTTGGACCTAGAATTGGAGACTTGTGAATCACTCTATATCATGTGATATTAAGAATCATTATAGATGCAGTTCTCAGAAATCTTGTTGTTTAATGTAATCCAGTAAGAAAATAAACCATACAGTTTAGCATCATTCAGTAAGGAAGAAGGTGCCTCATCTTGAAAAAGAAGGCATAATGCTCTATAAATTCTATTTGGGAATTCTAGGTATCACCTTATAGTATGTATCTTGAATTTTTTATATAAGGATTCTGGATTTGGATTCTTAGGGAATCATATGCTTTCTATACAAGGTAAGACTAAATTTTAACATCATGTTTTAAATATGTTTTCATACAGTTTAACATCATTTTACTAGGATGGCATGGGGTATTGCAGTTTTAAACATATGTCTAGGACCATAGGTCATGGAAATAATGAGTAATAAATGTTTTTTCTGGCCATGATGTTCTAACGTTCCTCAGATGTGAAATGGAAATGTGCAAACCACAATTCTAGAGGTTCTCATATTAGGATAAATAATATGAAAAAAATTACATTAGGTATTATGGAGATAGAAGTGTACACTCCTAGAGAAACATTTTCCTTTGGTTGGTAGATCTTTTTTATGGGTAATTTATGAAAATCCAACTAGGGTGTATTATTCATATTAAAATAAAGGTTTCCTCGTGACACTTTTATCCTTTACTGATGACCAAGGAAATATTATCGAGATCCACAGTTTCTTAGGACAAAGACTATGAAATGCAGAATGAATATGTTTAAATATGTAGAATTCATCGAGATTGATATTTTTCATATATTTTAGATTTCCCTATGTAAAATTGACTCATATGTTGGGAATGATACATTTTTAGTTGTGAATTGCAGTTGGGATAGGAAAAAGGATCTAGGTGTTTCTATGTATCATATGTGGACATGAATCAAGCCTCACATATTTCATTATATAGGATTCATATGTAGGTATCAATTGTTCATAGGTATGGGGAATTATCTTGCTATGGATAGACCTAGAATTGAAGATTTAGGAATCACTATGTATCTTTACAGATCAATAATAAATCTATATGTAGTTCTAAAAGGCTCCCTTGTATGTCTCACCCATATGAAGAGGGGAATTGATCCCATTTATTATTGTAGGGTGGCCCAATATGTGGATCTATTAATCACTCAATATTGTTTGATGAAACGAATCAGGCCACACATAGTTCCTAAAAGAATTTTTAATTTGGGAACAACAACCAATTTTTTTATCCATTCAAGTATTGGTGGGAATTAAATGAAGTTTTATGTCATGAAACAACGATATGGACCCTATAGTTTAATTTCTTGTGGATAGGATGATAGTTTTTGGTAGTTTTACGTCAAATAAAACGGACACTTAGTTATAGAAAATAAGTTTTTTTTGATAAGAAATAAGAAATATCCAATATGAAGAGAGGATTGGACGCCCAAGGATGGTGAAAACCTTCTTATTAATGGTGGAAAATTTGGGGGGGTTAATAATATAGGCCTAGTCATCACTACATATCCTATGATGAAAGGAATTATGTCGTATAGTGTTCTTGAATTTAGGTGTGGAAGGAGAAAAACCCAAGGGTAGGGGCCCTCTCAGGAGAGGTCCACAATAATGTTCCATTTTAGTTCATGAAAAGGACATCAACCATATATCTTAACGTTGCATGGAAAGGACTCAAGATATTCCTTTTATGTTATTTCATTCAAGACCATGCAAACCCTATCATGATCTAATATATCAGAATCATTCAGGGAATCCCCAACCATAATTTCTAATCTCACATGATCTATGATTGGTTTAATCAATAAGGAATGGAAAAGGTTCCTCATGGAGTGGATGTAGTTATATAAAAGATAGGTGAATTTTGTGTCATGTGGTGGCTATGCTAAGATATAGTATCTTGGCATCCCTACATATTTCATTGGTATGAGAATCAAGACATATGTAGTTATAAAAACCTATGCAATTTAGTATCATATGGTGAGGACATCGACCATGTAGTTTTACATCATGTAGTGAGTAAAGTGTTTCCATGTAATCTAATGTCATATAATGAGGAATTTGTAATCATGCAGTTTATCATCTTTCAACATAGACGACATGGTTCTGTGGAGTTTAATGTCTTGATGCAAGGATGAAGATGTTATATTGTTTAATATGGTACAATGTGGAAGTTTTTGTCACACATTTTTTCATCATACGACATGGATAATGTGATACTTAGTTTCTTTTATTATTTCATGGACTAATATTATAATTACAGGGTGTATTTCTGGATTAATATTTTATAGATAGGATCTATGGTATTTTTATATCCATTGAAATCAATTAATAACCATTATTTGAGTAGAATTTGTGTGTGGAATAATTTCCCTCCAACTTTGGTTCTGGTTTTGGAGGTTAATTTTAGGGCGTCATTGGAGTCCATAGGACCAACACCATATCTCCCTTACGAAACTAAAAGAGGACAAATATTCTATTAAAGGATCATGCAATCCGGTTTTTGTGGGAATCCAAATGAAACAATGTATGCAATATCTTCTCATCCAATCACCCCAATTCGCCCATCCATTTATGGGATTTCTTATCTAAAGATAGTTTCTTGAAAATGGAAATTCAAATAAAGAGAAGTTGAAACTTTATGGGTTGGACCACCTCTATCCCATATACCATGGAGTAGGGGGCCACTTTTGCGGTGGTGCGATTTGTTGTCTGGTAAGTACACAAGGCATGAAGAAGTTTGTTCGAACAAGACTTTTTTATCTTAATTTACCTTCCTTTGTAATATATATGATAATTTCTTATTGAAGGCTTTTATATGACTATTTTATACTGCATGATAGTGGAAAAAATGGGATTACATGATATTATACTCCTGATACATATTATTAAACTAAAAAAACTAGAAATTGGTTTTGCTATCTGTCAATATTGTATGAAGGAAAAAACTGGTAATGATGTTGGATTTTTTTTGAATACTTTTTGGTGTATATCTTCAATCCACTTTGAGAAAATGTTGGTTGTAGTGAGATTGTACTTGAAATTTTTGGATGTGGATGAATGATATGGTCCCATGAAATCTATCCCCTAAATGGAAAATGGATAGTAGTATTTGGAAGAGTGAAACAACTCCAAGGGGTGATGAATAAAGATGGAATATACCTAACTGGAATGACATTTTTTGGTTATTTTTTTGTTATCATGATTCATAGTTGTTCATGAGTTCCCAAGCCTCTATATTTTATGAGAAATCTTAAACCATTGATTTTGGTGACCATAAGATATGGTGTTCACTTATTTCATAACAAAAGTGATCTCTTCTCCCTAAATGCACCTGAGAAAGACCCCATCAAGGCCGCTCTTATAGAGGACCCTTGGATTGTTTGTGTTGTCATTTGGAACAAAGTTAATTTCTCATCTTTATATTTTCCCTTTCCTAGATCTTTTTAACAAGATTACTCCATTTTTATTATGTTCCATAATAACTATCATTCACCCAGTGGTCAGACCGCATGGTTTTAGGATAGGGATAACTTCATCGATTTCTTCCATGATATCTTAACAAATGGTGAGACCATATAGAGATGTTCCATAATGGTGATTTTTTCATCATGGTATGAATCTTCTAGAGTCATGGATTTAATTTAAAGGGCATTTTCCTAGTCATTTTGTGAGTACGTGATGTGATTCAATGTCAATTCCAAAGTTAATTTCTCTATTAGTCCTTATACATAGTATATAAGGGTGATTTTCTCTTCCTTTTTAATGGAATAAACATTATTTACCTACTTGATGACCAATTATGGATTCCATTTAGCTTTAAGGGACTTAATTGTAACTAATGATCCATATCTAACCCTAAAATGAAGTCTTGATATTCTACTGCATTGTTTTGAACTCTTATGATATCTGGAAGGAGTAATGTTAGACTGCATTTTTTGGAGAAATGAGCATGACTCCCAACCAAACATTGTTTGGATTGGTGACTTTTACCACCATCCATATTGGGATTTAGGATGTGCTATAAAAATAAATCTACCATATCTGGGTGCCTTCTTGGATAGAGAATATATCTTCATTGTACAGTTCAATATCTAGTGACATCATTTCTAAATAGGGATGTTCTTTAAAAAGTCTGTCAATTCATGTCCTTTTACCACATTATGAAGCACAGACTAAATACCAAGATGATGTAGGATCACCTCCCACCATGATATATTCCCATTCAATATAGGATAGCTTAGAATTTATTTGATAGGATTTCCTTGAGAGACTAAATAGACCTTGTGAACCTACAGGTGGTACTGTAGTTTCTGGACTCTAAAGATTAGAGTTATACATCTCTTCTCGATATCTGAATAATGAGTCTCAACATCGATCATGATTCAGATGAGGTAATAAAGGATGTTTTTTTTCTCACTTGGAATCACTATTTTGTGTGAGGAATGAACCCAATGATTTATCTATGGTTATTACATATAAAATTATAGGCTTTAAACTAATAGGAGTCATAAGAATTGGTGGTCTCAAAATACATTTCTTGAGACTGTCAAATCCTT
Source organism: Viscum album (assembly GCA_963277665.1). Classification (NCBI taxonomy): domain Eukaryota; kingdom Viridiplantae; phylum Streptophyta; class Magnoliopsida; order Santalales; family Viscaceae; genus Viscum; species Viscum album. Next base: position 1,491,147,456 of record OY728129.1, read on the forward strand.
CATGATAGTAATCAATAAACTGATATATAAACCCTTTTTTCATCAACCAAGTGTGGGGAAAACAATTTCATGTACTTTGTCTATAAAGAACCAAATATAATCTAAATTCCTTTAATGTCCTCTCAACTATTTAAGATTTTGAGTAGGTGACATACCAAGGATAACCTTCGTTTTATTAGGGTTAACCTCAATTTTACAATGGTGTATGAAGAAGCTGAGAAATTTCCCTAAGGTGATGATAATAACAGATTTCAAGGGGTTAATTTTTTAGGTTGTGCTACCATAGTTTGTTGGAGAGGGTTTCAAGATTAGCCAATAAGTCAGGAATCGGTCTATATTTAACTACTAGATCATTGATGTACCATTATATAAACTCCCCTAAGAAGGGTTTGAAGATGTAATTCATAGCACATTGGTTTATAATTCCATAATTCTTCAAGACAAATGGAATTACCAAATAGCAGAATACTCCATATAGGTTGCATAAGGCAGTGTATTGTTCATCTTCTTAGGACATTCAGATTTGATTGTACCCCCAAATAGTCATCCATGAAGTATAAGTCTTTATATAGAGTTGTTACATCAATCAATAGCTCTGTGTCCGGGACTAGGAAACCATCCTTCAGATAGTGCTGGTTGAGATCTTTAAAATTGAAAAATATTCTAATTTTACAATTTGTTTTATTTAAAGGGACTATACTTTCCATCTATTTTGGATATTGGACCACCTGAATGAAGTTTTACTTTGAAATTTTCAACTTCAACCTCAATTTTAGCATCATTAGTAGACTGTGTCCCTCTAGCTTCCTACTAAAAACCTTGGTGGTATGCTGGTTGGCTAAGGCGATGGGTGGTCACATCTAGATCAAGCCCAAGAATTTCCATGTAGTTCATAGACGAACACATCCCAATTCTAATAAAAAAGGGAGGTATATACCTCTTGTTTTTTGGAAGATGTGGATACACTAATCAAATTTGGTCTTGGGTCCTATTTTGTACAATTTTTTTGTTGGACTCTCCATGATATTGAAGTTTTCATAATCACAAATTATTTCAGTATACAGATTCTACTCTTTCAATAAATTTTAATATCTCTATGTGAATCAATTTTGTTATACAGCAACATATACCAAAATAAGTCTATAACATATATTCATGAATAAATATGCCTATAAGTGTATTTGTTCATGTAATTTTGATTAACGCTTTGTCTTGTAATGGTATATACAAGAAAGACTCTTCATAACCTTTTTTGATTACCTGACACCGAAGTCGACACACCGAAACCGAATTCGACACACCGAAACTGAAATCAACACACCTAAATCGAAGTCAACACACAGAAACCAAAATCGCCACACCAAAACCAAAGTTGGACAGACCGAAGAATGAAAGAATGAAGTTTGAAAGACCAAAGTTTGACAGACCAATGTTTGACAAACCGAAGCCAACACACCAAAACCAAAGTATGACACACCAAAGTTGACACACTGAAGTTTGACAGACTGAAGTACGACAGACCGATGTTATCAGACCGAAGTCAACACACCGAAGTTCGACAGACCAAAGTCAACACACCGAAGATGACACACCAAAGATGACAGACTGATGTTATCAAACCAAAGACGATAGACAGAAGTTTACTCACCGATTGATATAAATAATTGTTTCCATTTTATTAATTCAAATTTATTTCTAATTGTCATATTTAGACAAATTAATATTTCTGACATTATTTAATGTTGTCTGTAGGAGTATCTGTAGACAGTACGAGGTACATGAACATGTGAATATCCTTATGCCTAGAGGGTCTTGGAGTATAAAAGGACCTAATATTTCATATTAAAGATACGATAGTAGCAGTACACGCTGAGACACAGACTGTGTGAATACTAAAAGAGAACAACTAAGCACTTGAGATTACAGGAAGACTGTAACAAGCTACCTTCTCCAAAAAGGGATCAGTATACAACAAGACATTAAAGAGATGAACCATTTCATTCCTCAAAGATGGATTACAGAAACTACGATACTCTGTTCTAAAGAAAACTTCCAAAAGAAGACTGAAATACAATTTTCTCAACATTCATTAAGTCTAGAGCATTACTTCACAACACATAGATAATTCTTAACTCTATTCTCTTTCTTAACTCTATTGTGTTTCATATTCAATATTTAAGAAGTGTGTATATTTGTTTTACACACACTGACTCATGATCATAACTAGAGGATATCAAACTATCCTCATACTCAATCACTTATTTCATTTGTTTCCCAAAAATAATTGTGGTAGAGGTCAAGTGTGACCTGGACAGCCAGGTGTTCTATTGTAAACCCCGATCCAGGGTGTGGATCAAAAGTTTATTTATATAAACAATCTAAGTGGTAGGTGATCACCAAGTGGAGAGGATTATGTCTTGGCTTGAGACTGAACCTCTTGTTTACATTTTTGTGCCAATCTTCAATTACTCTGTTTTGTTTTATTCGCTTCTTATATATTTTCAAAGATAGAAAAATGTATTTACTTTAACTATGGTAGTTAGTTTTGGTTAGTGTGTATTTATGCTTAATTCAATAAACCTATTTCAAAAGTTGAATTAGTGATTACATTTATTCAACTGAGTACCAATCAATCTTAGAGAAACTCATTGAGAAATTTAACATTTATATCTCTACTGCCTTAATTGACTGGGATGTTTTGAATTGGGGGATTTTTATCATAAAGTTTTTTAATAGAAATTTTAATTGGAACTCAATTCAACCCCACATATTGATTATCCACTCCGACCAATAGTTTTATCTCTTTGATTTTATCAATGGTAGTAGAGATATGCTTCTTAAATGGTGTAGGGTAATACTTGAGGTATTCTCATCTTCCTATTACTCCTTTTCCTCCTCCACTTTTTCATGTTCTATAGAGGTAGTAAATGGTGAAAATAATTCTTTAATGTTAATAGAGGAGTAAATATTTTTTCATTTGAAATATAAAGTGACATCCTCTGACCCAACTAATGATGTGGAGTTTCATTCAAATTTTAGATGGGAGATGAGGGGAAGAGAGTGAGTATCTTCAATTTCCCATAGTTTCGTGAAGAATTGCATTGACTCGGTTAATGAATAAGCGATCTATCAAAACATAGGATATGTAATGAGGGCATTTTTATCTATGTTTTTACCACTGTCAGGGGAATAAAATTAATTTTCATCTTTTATATACATAGTTTTCTTGAATGATATCTGGAATATTGATGAATATGATTTCAAATTTGGGATGTGAACCATGTGAAACCATCAACCATGGGTTGTTTCCCCTCCCTTTGATAGAATCCTGAATCAATATAATGAAACTCATAGGATTCTAATTAGGCCTTATCGGTGTGAAACATACGAATTTTTCCTTTAAGGTAGTATTAGTTTTATTGATTATATATGGATGGTATTTCCATATGTTTATGCAACCATGGCCTTTATATAAAATCATTTAAGGTCATATTACAATGAACAACAAAAAATTATCACTTAGATGCAAGGATTTCAAACTAAGATCTAATATAGATTTAGACCAATAGTTTTTTATCCAATTTTTCAAATCCTTGTAGAATTATAGAATATTGTGCTAGGTCAGTATCATTATATCCCATAAATAAAAGTGTCTATACTATAATGAGAATAAATCATAATTCATTATCGATGAAATCCCACTAGACATCGATGTCATTTATCCTGCCAAACACATACCAGGTTCTAACGTGTCCCTATATGGTAGAATGTTTATACTAATACATAAAAAATATAACCTTGTGACATTATGAAGGATCAATCGTTATATGGTAAACCTCAGTAGTGACAACCTTGACATAAAACTTATGGGGGATTAGGAAAGCCTCTTTGAGTGCTTCCGTGAGTTCATTTAATATACTCGTGGGATCCAAGATTGATAACTCGGTCATAAATGAGGTTAATTTCTTCAAGATTTCATACTTATGGGCCACAATATTGTTCTCCCTAATGTGTACATGCTATTTCACATGATCTTTAGTGGTTGGATCACTAGACAGAGATGGATATATCCTCTATGTACAAGTTGAAGGTACTCCTTTTCTTGGTTGGTTGGACTGAACATGCCTACCTTCCAGGCGAGGGTGATGGGACACTGGTTCCTCTTCAAATTGATTCTCTATAATGATTGAGTTTGTGAAAATTTTAGTATATTCTAGGGGACGTCTCTATTACCACAAGACACTCTAAGAGATATTCCATGTTTTTCCACAACACTGACCATCTGGTTAGAGTTGTGTCTTGAATTATATCTTATTCTGTGACTACGTCTTCCAATATACCCTTGGATATTGTGGTCTATTCCTCTAGTTCACCAATCTGGTGTGAGGAACTTATGTTCCTATAAATATTTTTCATCATACAAGGGGTCCATTAAATGAATGATGCTTATGGAGATGAAGATTAATGATATATTCTATGATGGTTTTGTATGGTCGACCTTCTTTGGTGCTACCATTTTATTGGGTGGAACCTGATATTTCAAACATGAATTAATAAAACCAGAGAGGATCAAATCCAACCTTATCCTTAATGTAGGTTCATCTTCCTACATTTTCTCTCTCCTATTTTAGACAAATTTTTTCTTTAAAGACAGAATTCTGGAAGACTGTTTTGTTAATGGAATAAATTTTGTTATAGTAGAAGTGGTCGAGGTAATGGTTGGTTTTCTCAAATATGATGGGAGGATGGAATTTTTTTAGTAGATTTTTTTTATTCATCCAAACAAAAAAAAATTGTGTGGCTTTTATAACAGCCTTTTTCATTCACTTTCTTCTATAATAGAAATAGCATAGATATATGCTATTTGTGTTGGGGACATCCCCAAATTTAACTACATAGAGTCTATCAAATTTTTAGTATGTATTTAAAAATAAATAATTCTTGAATGGTGTTCCAAAAAAAAGTGAAAGGGGGAATAATCTAGCTGGTCATCAAGACGTACATGGTTGGGCCTCTTGTGATTTGGTAGGTGGCACAACTCATTATTCATAAATACTATAATCTACTCATGAAATTGCTCATATCAAAATGAGTAAACATTATTACCTCTCTCCTTGAATTGATTTCACTGAGGCCCTCTCTTCTCATCCGAACAAGGAGAGAATTTTATTTGACACCCAAGGGGTTCAACATGAAATGGTGTGGGTTTTGGATGTAGATCTAGCAAGGAGTGTATCTTAAGAGTTATAGATTCATCATTCAACTTTCATCTATTTTAATTGGGACTGATGGATCCATTTAGGACATGAGTCTACTCAGCTGTATAGAATATTCCATTATTAGAGTAATTATAGAAAGATCTCAAAATCCACCTATATATTTGACCGAGATGAGTGGTGTTTGAAACTCTTCATGAAGATTATATATGAAAATAAAAATAAAATATTATTATATAATCTATAGGATTAATGAGTAGGTCATTCATTTCCATATGGAAATGAAATTTGAGATCCTATCTTTATCCCATTTTTTCAATTTGAGTGGTTAAGGATCATTTTCATTTTGGTTTTGAGAAGAATTAAGAAGGAAACTTTTGGCATGGTCTTTCCATATCGTGATTCAAAGAGCTGGTAAACTAGGACACCATAAAATTTCCATCACTTATAGGGTTTTCATTAAAAAAACTAATTTTTATTTCCACTTATTGTGTAGGGGTTCTCTTCATGGGATTAATGTGGGAAAAAAATGTTTTAGATGCTATTTTAGGTCAATTGATCCATTAAATATTAGAAACTTATGACTCTTAGAATTTGATTTGGGTGGTTTTTCAGTTCACCATTTAGTGTAAGGCTTTCATTCTGGCTATACTGGTGCACATCATTCCTCTGCAATATACAATAGAGATACCAATGATTTTTTGGTGTTGATAATCTTGTGATGAATATCTGGTTGAATAAAAGATTGAATAGGAGTGGTAATAGGTCGGGTATAATGTGTGGGGTCTACCAATATATTTGGCTGACACTCGGTAGGGGATATATTTTGGGGGGTCTCCAAAGTCTATTCTTATTTTTTACATAATATATGTATTTTATTGAAATATTTTCATAATCAGGTCTAGGTAGGATGGTGGTCTAGGTGTAGGGTTGAGCAGAAGTTTAGGATCTACTTCAGTAACTAGGATGAACCCTCATTACTGATAAGAACTAGTTGGAAGTGTGAGTTGAGGATTTGATCATGGGACATAATCAGTAGGAATGTTTCCTTGAACAAATTCTGCAATGAGTCTTCTCAACTCTATCATTTCATCATCCTGTTGAGTGAACCCTTATTCCAGTGTAAGGGATTCAAACTCTTTGAGATAAAGGTCATTCAAAGTCTTTTGTTTACCATTTTACAAGGTGGATATTCACTGAGGAGGAATTAATGGATCGATTGAGGGAATTCCCAAATTTAGACCATGCCAATGGATCCAGGTATGCAAGCCTCATTGATGTGTCTCAATGTGGACCATGTTCCATGTAAAACCATATTCTCCTTACTCTAATATATTGGGGACATCATCATCATCAACCATAAGATTGAAACCCTTTATTTTCACCAATAGATAATGCATTACATGCATTATAATGACCATCAAATGATAGGTGGGTCATTGGTTCCATTTACTGTACATATTATCCTCGTTTCAGGATCCTCTTCAAGATTATTAGTGAAGAGTGACTCGGAGGGAACCACCACACAACCTCATCATATGTTTCCCTTCTAAGGGACATGAGTTATAATATGAGATTAACTGGAAGACCTCATTTCTTGATGTTCCACCAAACAGTAAAAGAAAAATTTCCATTAAAGAGGGTATTGAGGTAAAATTTCCCACAACCTTATGTGTAGGGGTTTCTCCCCTTATTATGTTTTCATTCCTTGGACTGATTTTTTCAGCTTTGATGGGGGAATATGAAATAAAAATTCTCCCAGCCCTATGGGTTGGGTTTGATCCTATATTGTGGAGGATTTTATTACTATCACTAATCTATTGATTTGGTGATTTCTTTTTTGGGAATGATTCTCGTGCAATGTAGGATATGTATATGAACCACTTAATTTTGAGGACAAGAGTAGTTCATAATGCTTATCTTCCCTTATGAGAGAATCCAAATTCATGTTCTGAGTTAGTTGATTCAAGATATCTTTTATATTATTCTATTATCAATCCTAATGGTTTTGAGTCTTATTTAGGTTCGATTCATGTTGATTGTTCCATCTTTCTTGAGTGGGGGTATTTTTTGTAGTCTCCCCAAATCAATGACAATAAAAATTTTATCCTATAGAGGATTTTGCTGACTAGAGAATCAAGTGAAATGAAAACTTCTCTATTCTCCACTCCCTAGAATATAAACACCAAGAGGGTCGTTTATGATTAGCTTAAATAACTTGTGTGATGCATTGAGGCTTGTAAATTTTTGATCTTTATTTTTCTTCTTTGATCAAGATCATTGTGAAGATGGAAGGGATTTTAAGTAAATTTTTTCATTAATCTCTCTCAATACTTTGATTTGGTCTGAATAGAAATTGTAACGCAATAACATTAATTTTACATAGTGAACATTTGTCTAAAGATTTTGAAGGTTTTTTGTATACACTATTCTGAAAATACCTAAGGAAACGGGAACTAAGAAGTGGATGAGGTCCAAAAAAAAATTGGTATATCTTCCCTAGCCAATTGCCTTCTTGTATTCATTCTTTATTTTGAAAAATATTCCTCTACTTTAACATCCCAAATTGGGGGTTTTCATACTATTTTGTCACAAGCAGTAGAGCTATTAGGGATAAAATCAATACACAAATAGTCCATATGTGGTTTAGAGGACAACTTTTTCCTCAAATCATCTTTTGACTGATAATGAATTCCACCTTTCATGGATAGGATGTTGGGAATGACTAACCCCATCATATTAAGTGCCTAAAAATATGAGGGCCTTCATGTATTTGTTATGGTAAGGAACTTAACTACTTTTCGACTGATCTTATGGAAATAAGGAAGGTTATCCTGGTTCTCATAAAGAGATGAGCTCTCATGATCAATCATATTGCTCTCATAAGGAATGATTTCATAGAGATCATTCTGAGAAGGACCTCCAAAGATGATGGTTGTGATGTTTTAAGGAGGCCCTTCATGAAATTTTCTACCACATATATAATTTATTCATGGATAGATAGGGTCTTGGGATACTTTTGATAAATATTTTATGGACTCAAGAAATTTATCTTGTAAAAGTGTAGATTCGTGAGTCTTCTTTGTAATTTTGAACATCCCTGTGCGAGAATTATTTTCCATACTCTTCCATAAGAATCTCAAACCACATATTCTTAATGATGATTCCCATACATGGATATTCATTAAAAATACAATTTTGTTTCATTTTACGAATTCCAAAATGGTTTTAGTGTTTCAGTAGTGATATATACCTACCCGGGAGCATCCCCTAAAATGGGCCAACAATCCCTAGTTGAAACTGGGATTTGTGCTCGATTCAGTTGTCCTTTTTTCATGGAGTGTTATGGATGATCTTTCTATATGAGAGTAGGGATACATGTGGGATCCTGAGTAACCCTCCTATTGTAAGGATGAACCACCCTACTTGAGGAGGGGGGATTGTGTGACCGAATCCTAGATATTGTTTTAGACATGATTATGCTTTGGAAAGTTTGAATAATATGGTCATGAATTGATGTATTCCCTTCTATAAACTACATTATCTTCTGAGAATCATCCTTTGTGGTAATAAGAATATAGACCCATTATGGTGTTGATGTGAGAATATGGGTCTGCCCCTGATTCGTAACTATGATACACCAACTAGGTCCTCCATTTTCCACCGTATTTGGATGGCGGGCATGACATTAATGATAAGAAATCCAAATCTTCCCATGGTGTGTTTCAACATTTTACTGATGGACTTGTCATGCACGAGTAGGTATTTTCTACTGCTCATTGTGTACTACTATTATTGACTGGTGGTCTTGATATGTAGGAGCAAGAATTTTCATCTTCTTATGGTGTTCCACCGTATTTGATTAGAGGACTTGATATATGTGGGTATGGATTTTTGTCTACTCATTCAGTGACGTTGTAATTGACTAGTGAGCTTCATATATGTGAGATGGGATTTTCATCTACTCATGAACTACCACCTTATTTGACTATTGATATTGAAATTATTGAGTAGTTATCTGCATTTTCTCATGGGGTGAAACTATATTTGACCATTGGTATTGATATTCTTAATAAGGGATTTGTGTATACTTATAATGTGTTGATGTATTTGACTAGTGGGGTTCATATTCATGGTAAGGGATTTTCATATACTCATGAACATTTGTAGTATTTGACTAATATGATTGATATTCATAAGTATGGATGTGAATCTTCTATTTGTGTTCTATTGTATTTGATTCATAGTATTAATATTAATGAGTATGGATTTACATGTTTTCTTTATATTACATCGTATTTGACTGAAGATATTGATAAGCGTGAGTAGTAATTTTCATCTGCTCATGCGCTATTGTCATATTTGAATGATGATCTTGATATTCCTGAGTAGGGATTTGGTTCTTCTCATGGTGTGCCCCTTTATTTGTTATGTGGGATTAATATATGTGAGAAGTGATTTTCATCTTCTCATGGTGTGATTATATATTTGAATGAAGGGATTGATTGGAAGGGGTAATAATTATGGTTTATCCTTAGTTTTTCAATAGTATCCCTCTATGGGAATTCTAGGGGTTAAGTTTGAATACCTTTGGTGAGATCTCATGGGGTGGTGTCTTATTTATGGTGAGTATTATAGGTTTCATGACGTTGTTGATGGAATTTACATAAAAAATCCCTCATGCGGGACCCCTATATAATTGAGATGAAGTCACCGGTGAACACTTAATCAACCTCTCTAAGGTAACGGTGGAACTTGTTGTCCTGTTGTAGAGAAAGACTCTCAAAATGCTTTCAGATGGCTATCAGTATCATTTTTTTTGGACTTCTGACCATCTTTGAGAGGATGAATGTCATGTATTAATAATATGGAGATCCTATCGGGATACCTCTAGGGTTGGGAGAGTATTGTTTGGGTTTTACTATTATACTAATGAATTTGAGACCCAATGTTGAAGATGTTGGGTGGGTGATGGAATCCTCTTTTTGGTTGAGAGCCTAGATTGGGTAGTGTCTGATGCATACATTTATGTGAACTGGAGAGATTACATTTTGAATAAAAAGTGTTATAGTGAAGATTTACTAAAGTATATGTGAAAAAAACTAGTCATAAAACCTCATAAAAGTAGAATCTCTATAAATGAACCCATACGTAAATGATTTCCTTTTCCCCTCTTTCATTTTTGATGAAAAAGGGGACATAGATGAAGGTTACAATTATATATTAGTGTAGGATTCATTTTAGGTTCTCCATTTTGTTCATGATGAAATGAATTATTTTTTAATCAATATGACTGATTTTGGGGGGTTTTGAATATTTCAAAACCATTCACATCAGGATCACCATTTTTATTTCAAAACCTTTTCTGATGGATCAGTTTCTAATGGGGATTGTTCATAGAACTAGGACCACCCAATAGTTCTTATATCTGTGATGAATCATTGACCTACTTTCCAAAGGCATTCATTCATTGGGGGACTTTTCCAATGTCACTTAAGAACTCACACTGTTCAAGAGGATGGGAGGTCAAGTTTATCAAAACCTTTTTGGGGGAATTATTTCCTACTTCATGACTCTCTTATATATTTTATTTAAGACAATTTTGTGATTCCTTTGTTCATTCCCATGTATATAATGGTTCCCCTTGGGGATAAAAATAAATTATTAGTATCCATAAAATTTAGAATCTTTTATATGTATCCAAGGTTCTACATCAATGGAGATATTTGAATGTATCAAATATTCTCTGTCAATGGTATCCATTTATGGATGAATTATAAATTATTTAGTTTTTATGATTACGACGAAAGTTCTAAGACATGTAGTGCGGTGATATGGAACTTATCATCATCTAGGGAGATGTGAGATATTTTAATATCTGGATCGAACCCATAGAATGGGCTACCAACATATCCTTATGAAAGAAATTATAACCTATATAGTTTAGTTCCACTTAACAGGACACATAATACCATTTACAGTCATGTGATAAGGACAAAACTGTGCAATTTTAACACGATAAGGAAAGGAATCCAATGAGTAAGGTTCCTAATCAACGTTTGGTGTGGGAATTAAGATGAAGTGGCCTAAATAGTCTAGTTGAAATGTGGTCTCCCTAGTAGGGTAGAATCTTACTTGGAATATGGACTAATAAGAATGGTGATGTAAAGGGTCCTGAAAGGAATATATCCCTCTAGTTTGGATATGAACCTACATGTAATATGACCCAAATAATATTTGTGTGAATTTAGGTGGTTGGGTTTGGACCTCGGGGAGGCTTCCTACTTATCACAATTGGTCCGGAATTAGAGGCCAGGTAGTTCAGAAGGGTTTGGAATTGCACCTATGGAAGAGGCCTGATTACTGGTTTTATCAAGAATATGGAACATTGAAGGTTTATCTCATTGGTATATGGCCCTTTGAGAAGGTGGTGACACAGTTTCAAGACTTACACCTAGGAGGTTACCCATTCTCCAAGAACAATGAAGAAATTCTCTAATCACAGTGACTTTGAGTCTTGGTTGGGGATTACACTTAGGGGGATGTCCATGTGCTTGGGATAGTATAGATTTCATGATCACCACTCACATATAAGACCATGTGATTCATGATTAGTGTGAAAAAAAAGAATAATAAATAGATATAGAACACCACAAAATCTTCTTTTTCCACTGGGGGATAAGTTTTGGGCTGAAAGTGAGAGAGAAACGACAGGATCTATCACCCATCTCCTTTCCTGTTTTGGTAACCAAGATAGTCACATCGACTCCTGGATATGACCTAGTCATCAAATATGAGAAAGAGTAGAACTTATAATAAGAAATACTAGGGGCTTTATCTAGGAGGGAGGACCTAGTCTCAATTTTAAAGAGGATGAGATAAGGATCCAACACTAGCCCTCATCAAAGGGAAATTCCAATAGTTCCCATCAATCTCTGAAATGGGGAGGTCCATGTGAGTAACTCCAAGGTTAGGACAACCATTTCCATGAGATTTTATGATCAATATCATTTTGAGGAACCCCCTTATTAATGAGGTTACCAATATAACTACACTTATCATGGGTATGTGCACTGAAGAGGACACATTGTTGTGTCCAATGAATTGATCATACACATTAGGTGGATTTGGAAGATGCCTTATCCAGATGCCACATAAGGGGGACCACTAAGGAAATATATATTTAAATAAAAATATTTGAACAAGAAGGAAATTAGGGTTGAACATGGAGGGGCCAATGTAGGATATAATGGTATGTTGGAGGGGATCAATGTGAGACGAAAAAACTGTACATCCTTGGATATTCTATTCAACACAGTGTGTTGCTATGTGGGTTGGGATTCCCATGGTAGAGATTTTTTCTATACGATACTAGGTTACCTCTGCATAGACTTTTTCTACATGAGCCTTAGTTCCATGAACATAGAACTTTTCTACACATGTTTTACTTCCATCTATATAATGTCTTCAGACATGGGTTTCAGTTCCTCCAATACACCTTCCTTTATAGGATAAGTTCATCCTACGAAGCATCTTTCTACATTGGGTAGGGATCCATCCGCATAGTAATTTAATATGTAGTGGGATATAATGTAGATAGATCATCCATACATGCTTTATGGAATGAAGTATATATAGGTTTTTGAGTCTACTGATGTCAATTAACCCTCCTTTTCCCATTAAGGTTACGCGGTAAATTTACATGTTGTAAATTGATGGATCTCACATGTTTCCTTGGTATTTCATCCATTTTTCATCACTCTCCCTATGTGTACATCCTTTTTTCATGATTCCTATTAGATATTTTATAGAGGAGTATTACAACTGTATACTATGATGGTTGGTCATCCGTAGTGGGCTGCATGGCTTTCCTTTGTGGGATCCCAAAAAGGATGCCCAGGACCATAATCAATTTCATTCACAGGGGATGGAAATCATTATCTAGCCCCATAAATAACTTATAATTCATTAGTAAAGGGCATTTTAAGGGAAGAAATCACATTTTTCCATAAAAAATATTTTTCTTTATTCATGGGTACTGGAAGACACTGCCATGTCAAGTAAACAAGTTCATTTATTAGATTCCATAAAGAACGACTGTCTTCATAGTGATATTTGATATACATACCCTAGGGATCCATTTTTTGTTTTTAATCCTTTAAAATTTTTCAAACCCTTCTTCGGTTTTATTTTTACCATTTTTAAAATTCAGTAAATTATTTTTTACTTTCATTCATATTTTTTAGGACCCAAAAAAATACAACACCAAATTTGTTATCACAAATTACTCATATCTATGTGAAAAGAAAAAATGAATCACCAATCTCTTTACACGAGCCCAAAACATATGCAATGATCATCCTCTAAATCATACAGTAACTTTTAACTAAAAATAAATTTCAATTGGGCCTTCAAGAACATATATTATTCATAATTTGTGTAAAAGATAATTAGTTAACATATATTACAAAGAAATTATATTGTACCTTTTTTTAGAGAGAAATGATACATGATCTGGTTTCCCAAATCATTCCCATAAAATAAATTAAAAAAATAAGAATTTATAGCTCACACATGAGGTAAAATTACCTAGATCCATCTAAGAACTGAAATATATTAAAAAAATACATTAAAAAGACCTGAATTAGTGAGAATGAATGTTTACTACTTAATCCAATCATCATATAAAATCAGAAACATAGGGGTACTCATTTGATAGACAGTCCATTAATCAATCCCAAATTTTAGTCAGTTGAAAGTTGTGAAGATTATACCAAAAAATAGATTCCATAAAAGGGTTTCATCATCAGATGTAGAGAATCAAATTCCCATTATAAATTCAAAACATACTTCATAAATATTGATAAAATAATTCTACAATAAAATGTTTCATATAAATCTCATTCAGTCACAATAATAAAATAAATATAATAAAAACCTTCAAATTTTGGTCACCATAAATATGAATTAGATGTTTTTAATAGTAGTTCTATATAGATTCAACAAATCATAAACATGTTTTGAGGTGAGATTTATTTTGAAGATACCTTTCATTCTATAAAAATAGAAATCAAGAGATTCCAACAGTATCAACATCTAAGTAGACAACACTCCCTAAGATTAAAAATTTGAGAGTGAAAAATAAATATCAGCGAACATCCATCCAAATAGTCCATGAATTAAATATATCATGTGGACATCAGGAAAAATAAGACTAAAAAAAGAGAGAAGTAATTCCACCATAAGGATAGAAAAACATGAATTCATGGTCTCATGGGTGTGTCCAATTGTAAAATGAAAAAGAACAGTGCAACTACATGACAAAATCTAGTTACAAAAATAAAAAACATTTATATCTATTAAAATCACATATAATAGGAAATACTAAAAGAAAAAATATATAAAGAAGTCATTTGATAAATAATCCAGATGAATCATGGTGTAACTGTATCTTGATTATGTTATTATACATAGATAAAAATCAAAACAAATATTAATAATTTGAGAATGAATGCTCAAAACTCACTAATATGATGATGAAGAATATCAAAATAAACATAATCCATATATAATGAGAGAATGGTCGAGGATAATATAAGGTCTTTACATGCCCTGGTGAGGAATATTAGGGATCATGGGTGAATGGGGGACGGTTGGAGGCCAAGGGATTTTAGAATACTCTACACAAATGTTTAAAAAAAATATTGGTATAACTATTGATATACCAACAGAATTTAAAAAAATACTAGTATAGAATAATATATAACAATGGTTTTAATGTACCTATTGTAAAGAATATACCCATATATTCTATACCAATGGTTCCTCTAAACCAATGGTATAGATGTTTCAGGATAACCCCATTTTTTATTAGTGATATAAACATCCTAATGTTTTGTAAATGAATATAATATATGGGTTTTCCTATAAATATATCCATGTATGGATTGTACAAGTGGACATGGATCTTGAAAATTTATACCTAGGTGTAATAACTTCAAAAATAGTACATTGGTATTGACCAAATTGTCACCGAGTGTATGAAAATGGGCTTTACTGCACACCCAATTTGTCACTCTCGGTGGATATGAATTTTTAAATTGAAATTTTCTTTAAAACCATTATTAAGGGGTATAATTGATGATGAAAATGAATTACCTAGTTCAAAACTAAGGTTTCATATATTGAAAATTAATTTTCGTGATTTATACATCCTATAAATGATAATATGGTTTCCACATTATGATTATTTTTGTTAACACAATGCTTTTTAGATTTGTCAATAGTTGGAAACCATTGGAATTGTGTTAACATTTAATATGAAGGACAATGTGGTCTCTATCAACAACCAAATGAAAATATGATGGAGTAAACTATGTCATGATTATTCCTAATCAATTAACATAAAATATGATTAATAACCTATACCTTAACTAACACTTGAACTCATCCAGGAATATAATGATTACATTATCTAAGAGCTCAAGTGGTAGAGACCATGGAGTAAAGATGTCTCAATTTCATTCATATAAAAAATATGTAAAGTGATTCCAAAAACAGTGTTCTAGAGGAATGATAAAATGTTTTACTTGTTTAAAATAAGGGAATAATGAAATGAATTGTCAATGAAAAATTGAATTATATGATAGAAGGAAAATATTTTCATCCTATGGATATACCTATAGTTTAATTTATTAAATGTTGAAACTTGGGCATTGTCTACATCAATTCCAACTTCTAAAGGATAAACCTTATATCAAGGAAGGTATTGTGTTGTAATAAAATAGATTAAGGTTTAATGTATTGGTATTCAATAATTTAATTTTACAATTATTTTTTATAATGGTATTTTTGATATCATAATCATGAAAAATATAATTAATGAGTAAAATATTAGAAGAATATATGTATTAATTAAAATAAGTGGTATGTACACCATCATGTTTTATGAGTTTATGGTTGATCATATATAAAATGTCTTCAAAACCTATTTTTAGGTTTTATGTGAAGGGAATTTTGAAATATTAGAAAAATATATACATTGATGGGAATACAATCCATTAGTTTAGTATAAGGAAATATTATATGATGAAAAAATATTTACATTTTTATTGAGTAATGATTAAAGGTATTTGTAACATTTATGGTTTATCATATATTTTATGTTTTTTATAGTTCTGTGTCATTATAGTTTTAGTATTTTATATGATATATATTAATAAAGGTTTATAAAAATGACATCTCATATATCAGGTGACAACCTGTTTTTTGGGGCAAAGCCACGAGGCCTTATCCTATAACTAAAGGATGACAATAGTTCATAACCTACCACTGGACTACATGATGTATTGGTTAATATATCATTGTTTTAACTTAAATTATTTTACAAATAAAAAGTAATGATAAACCAATTATTTTATTATTAAGGTTTAGATATTAATGTATTATATTGGCAATTTTTTCTAACCCTATTAGATTTTCAAAATAGTTTGAGATAGAAATAAAGTTTTGTTACACTTTAATGAATCTTACAATCCATTAAAGGTAAATTTTATTGGTTTATGAATAAAAAATTAATTTTTGGATATTCATTTCTTAGAGTAAGTGATGAATTGTAAATTTATTGAAGAACTAGAAAAGGATGAAATTGTTATTATGAAATACAAACCTAACAAGTAAGTA
This sequence comes from Viscum album, assembly GCA_963277665.1. Taxonomy (NCBI): domain Eukaryota; kingdom Viridiplantae; phylum Streptophyta; class Magnoliopsida; order Santalales; family Viscaceae; genus Viscum; species Viscum album. The sequence continues at coordinate 1,491,164,354 of OY728129.1, forward strand.
TATTCCCTTAAATTCTTAAATAGTTAAATAATTCCTAAACATTAAGAAAATGATATTAAAATAAAAAATTTATCCTATTACCCTAATATCAAAAAAAACAAATTATAATTTTATATCATCCGATATTTAGGTTTTTTAGGTCCTTAACATTCCATTTATCATTAATTTTTTTTATCAATGACCTCTATCACTCTGTAAAATTATTTATGTATTTATTCAATGTCTATATATTAAATTACAAAAAATGCTATCCTACATAGAATCCTAGTTATGTGTTATTACATATAACCTTTTTTACTTCCCTTTAACTCATATAAATATAATGTTTAAATAACCCATTTTCATAAGTGGGTTTTCAAAAAAGGAATATTCGAAAATCAAACCCTTAATTTCTGACCACAATATCAAATTATGAGGATGAAAATTATTTAATATGGGGAGAATGTAACAACATGAAATTATAAAATAAGAAAATTTTATTCTAAAATTCCTGATGCATGAAACACTATTATTAAACAACCCATGAAATATTTAAATTTAAATTTAGTCTCTTTGATAGATACCAGAACACACAACCCTCGGTCTAAATAAATAATAATATAGTATTTTTTATCCTAATCATTAAAGAAGATGGTATGAATAGTAATAAATAAATTATAAAAATTATATTGTTTAAATTTTTATAAAATAAATTCCATTAATATCTATTGATCATGAATAAAATAATCATCATTTGAACGAAATAGAAAATGTTTTCAGAAAAACTGAATTTTTCAAAGAAAACCATTTTCTCACTTTTTGTGCACTTATTTATAAAATTAATTTTCATCACTTTTAAAAATATTATTTTAAAAAATAAAATTAATTTTTTAAATAGTAATATAAGAATTATTTTGGAGTCATATTTTAATAATTTTATAAAAAGATACATTTTTCGATGAATGGTGAATAATACTGGTTTTTATTAATAATTTTAATTTATTTTAAAATATTTGAAATCTTATAAATTATTTTTATATAGTAACAAAAATTGAATTAGATAAATTATATATATTAATCTAATTTAGTTCATTTTAATCAATTTCACATTGACTCATTATATAAAATATTTTTTAGCCTTTGATAATTTTCCCTTTGAATGCATGCTATCTCATCGCATCTACGAGTTTAAGTTCAAATTAAAAAAATTATATTATATTATTTAAATATGTAAAAATTGTTTCATTATTTTTAATATAAATAAATTTTATTATTTAATAATTTCAAATTAATTTTTGACAATGATTAAAAGTAAAATAGTAATCATTATTTATTGTGGTTAAAGTAAAAATGGGTTTATCGGGTTAAACTAAAATGATATGGGTTATAAATGCCCAAAAACATTAAAAACACCAATTTACTGATCATATATAGGCCTTATATATTCTTATTTTGATAATTGACCATTTTGGAGCTTTTTACCATTTGAAAAAAATGGGTACACCTTTTTCATTTCAAAAATTACAATTGTGCCACTCATCTCACTTATAAAAGGCCACCCTATCCTCTTCTCTTCACACTTACTAAACCCTTTAGTTATTCCAAATAATTATCAAATCACATCATTAATTTCATCCCAAAATACTATAACCCTTTTTTGATCATAAACTCATCCTAGGAAATATTTTGATTAAAAGATAAATAAGTTTTCAGAATATGATGTAATTTTCATAAAAAAAATTTATATTGTTTATTCTTATAAAAATTAAAATCTTATTAAACCATTGAATATATAATCAAATATATATAAGTAATATAATAATATTTTTATGTTAATTTAATGACATATATCAACCTCCACATCCATAATATGGGAAATAAAACCCTCGATCATGTGTACGGTAGACTACCGCATCACGAACTGATGTAATTGATTTTTCATCACCACTATTCAAGGATAAATATAATCAAATATTAAAAAAATGTATAGTATATTTAGTATATATTTATAATTATTGAAATTTATTACCACACATACCTTATTACATTCTATTTTTTTAAATTTCTTTGATTGTAGTCATGTGTACGATGAGCTACTACCTCATGAAGTGATGTGATTTTTTTTCACCTAGGAATTACATGGTATGTAATAATTATAAATTTTATGAATATATGTGATGTATATGAAATAATAATTATTTTGGGAAATTAATGTATCACCTACTATGTAACACCCCTGAACCGAGTAGCTTGAAATCAGTGTCTTCTTTATTACACTGGAATATGACATAATGAATCACAACATGAAGGACTGAATAGTTTTATAGTATTAGTATAATAGATAAATAGTTGAATTTTTTATTAAAATTGAAGACATAAAATAAATATATTATTTTATTTAAAAATTTCATTATTCTACTTAGTACATCACTGAATATCCATCACAAAACACTTCCTAGTATCCCAGTGAAAATAAAACATAAGGAAGTAGTGAGATTAGATGCTCAATAAAGTGTATGCTTATAGTAGATGTTATGAATAAATATGGGATAATCAGTATGGAAGGTAAAATAACTTAAACACATTCCATATAATTAATAAATTTATTACAATATTTCAAGAATAATTAATGACCATATAATTCTATAAAAATAATTACATTTTCTTTAAATACAACCAAGGATATTCTAACCAATCATGTAGTCACTTGATATATTAATAACTGAATTCCAAATGATGGAATTCATAATGATTGGAATATAAAAAAAACCATATAGGACTTATTAAAATACATCTAATAATCTTAAGTACTTATTCTAATATATCTATACAAATGGGTAATGCCTCAGAAAAAACCCAATATAGTTTGTCTCATGAGATCTACTGATGAATTGTGGGATAATAGAAGCCGCCTCCAATCACTTACTAAGTTTAATTCATTCCTCATAACAAATGGGAGGAACATAATTTATATAAAAATTTGTATTTAATCTAGGATAAAAAATATAAATACTTTTCCAAAAACAACAAACATAATCATAAACCATCCAAAGTAATGTCAATGGTATTGACATAATACATCCCTAGTCCATCTAATCAAAAATCGTTCAGATAAATAATAATCTTAGAATCACTAGATAATATCTCTTTTTACGAATAAATAACATAAATGGATGTATTATTGTATCGAAAATGATTTATAAATATTTATTTGAAAATTATTTTGGTAAAATAATGTTACTTTAAAATGAACCCTTTTATTTTAAAATAAGATTTTTTTAAATATTTTCATAATCGTTTTCTTTGAAAATCACATATAAAAAGTATAAATTTACAAAAAATTAGGAATATAATTTTATTTAGAACCAAAATTATAAAAATTTAATTTAATATTTAATAAAATGATTCTCATGATGGTGGGTAATTTTGTATATTTTATATGTGTTAAAAAGTACATTAATTTTGCACTGTAAAAATGCTAGAAAAGGTTATCATTCAGAAAAAGATAAGAGGAATCATTTAAAACTCTTTTTTAAAAGAAAAAAATGGGAAAAAAGTTTAAATAAATAATTTTATTAATGAAAAAACATTTTTGGTATCACTTTTTGAAAATTTGGTTTTGGAAACAAAAAGATTTTTTACCAAAGAGAGAAATAATATCTGATTTTCTTTTTAAAATTTATTAATAATATTTAGTACTAAATACAATATAAATGGATATAATAATTGAAAAATATCATTAATTACCATATTATAATAAAATATATTTACTTAAATATAAAAATATCTAATAATTCCCTCCAAGGGAAACTTAAACCAAAACAACCCTAAATAATGATGATATTGTGAAATAAACCCTTAAAACTTTTGTAAATTTTGTACCATAATCCCAATGAAAGAAATAAAATTAAATGAAACATTAAATACCATATAAATAGATTAATTAATGATATACCATACATAAATGGTAGTATATACACAATAAGAAAAAATTGTAGGGGAATATGGCTATGTTTTATAGGAGTAAAAGTGAGATGAGAAACCCTTATATTTGAGTTCGACTCATCACAGGAGTTCGTTATCTAACCGAATAATAATATTATGTTAATTATGTAATTTATTAAGAAAAAATTTCATTTTTATTATAAATTTTATTTCACTTATTACAATTTTATATATGATAACTTAATAAATTAAATTTTTTTCAATGTTTTGACGATATTTGGCTTATATGTCAAAAATGACATTGGTAGGTTGACTATGGTCAAAGTGGACATTATTTGAACATAATAATAATAATAATAATAATAATAATAAAATATTTATAATATTTATACATATATTATAATTCCAAAACTAATCATGAAATATGGTTTTAATAAATGGAGAATGTTATGATCATGAAGATGGTAGGTTATACGTACGCACAAGTAACGATTCCATTTTTTAATGATCCTTATGGAAAGGTGGTAATTAATATTTTACCCTTACAGAATGATCATAATATTATAAATAATATAGTTTACTTTAAAACAAATTATATATATCATTCATCTAGTGCAATGATGAAATGTGGGTCACATCGCTTCGTGAATGTAGTATTCCACACATACATAAACGATGTTATCATCGTTCAGTGAGTAAAAAGGTAAGAGATAAGATGATATATTATATATTTATAATACTAAGTATTTCATTAATATAATAATTATTTTATTTGTATCAATTTATTCATTAAATGTATCCTTATAACATTCCATGTAAAGTGTTAGTGAAATACAAATCACATCACTTAGCAAGGTAGTATTCTTTCGTACACACGAGCGACGTTATCATATCCCCAACGAAACAAAATTTAAAAATTTATATATATGATAAAATGACTCAATAGTTTTAATGATGCTATAAATATCATAAATATACTTGATACCTATTATCATTCACAACCGTGGGAGGTTGTAATGGAAAAAATGAATGACATCGGTTCGTGAAGCCGTAGTCCTAAGTAAACACGAATGATGGTTTTGTAACCAATTTTATAGAAATTGGGATTTATTTAGGTCACTAACATAAAATAAACATATATTATTATATTTAATATACTTAATTTAATATATCATCATGATTTAACAAAAACATAAGGTGGTGGTGGAAGATAATAAATAAAAAAAATATTAGAGAATATTACCTCTTCACAACAACCTCTTGGGATCATACCTAATGAATAAATAGAGTGGAATTATGACCAAAAATTTAATATAGTAAGATGGTATGGAAAGTGGGAAGTTATTGGGAAGGTATTTTCTGAACCCAAATGGTGTAATGGTGTTAAAAATAAAGGATAGTCGGTGGATTTTTATAGGTGAGGTGAGTGGAACACTTGTAATTTTTAAACAAAATGGGTGGCCCACATTTTTCACATGACATAAGGGTTAAAAATGGAGTATTAACTATCATAATAAATTATAATGTCAAAATATTTACCTCCAATTTTTTTTATAAAATATTTTTTGATCATTTTAACCCTTATCTTTTTAGATTAACCACAAGTAAACTTTTTTTACCTTAACTACAGTAATTAATTTTTACAGTTTTTAGTATTACTTATGATAAAAAATCAAATTAGCCTTACTAGATATTATAAATTATTATTATTGTAAATATTTAATCCATTTTCCCAAATTCAATTCATATAAGTTTAAAATTCTAATTTAATTAAATATCACAGGCGTGACAAGAAATTAGGTTTTCAAGGAGAAAATGTCCAAAAGTTTACAAAGTTTATATATGAAACATTAATATGAAAAAAACACAAATAACATAATTTGGATTAATAGATATATAATTTTACATTAAATATAATTTGAAATGTAATTTTCAATTATAAATAATTTTAAAAATCAATTTCGATTAAAATTTAATATTTTTCATTTTTCATCATCAAATGAAACTTTTCATAAAAATATAAAAAATTCCACATAAGCTAAATTTTTTATTATAATTTCCAATATTATGTTTTCTAAATAGATCTTATAAATTTTTTAATAATTAATTATAATTTATGTGTGTTAATCTTGACTAGCTTGCCTATTAGAAAAATATAGTTTTTCATAAGACATTTATTTTTCTTTCAAATAGTCTTAATTTCATATATCATCCATTGATATCAATTTTATTTACATTATATATGTGTAAAACATATTAATATCATAATTTAGTTATTATTATTCATACCCTCCAATTTAATGTCTATTTTATAACCTTAATGTCTAAATAATAACATTTTAATAGATAATCGTGTTTCATTTATACCAGGTGTTGTGTGCATTTCAATATATTAGAGAGATTGAATTTATTTAAAAATAGTTATGTAATAAAGTAGTAGGATGTTATATTCTCTTATATTCTTGGTATTGCGTGTCATACGAGCTATAAAATAAAATGTTCCTCTTTTGTAATTTCTTGGTGTTACCTTTACCCACCATAAATAAATTTCATTCACACAATTTGATCTTTTAATTATAAATAAAGTGTTTGATATTTTAATGTTTCATTTTTAAAAAAAAAACATTGTAAGAAAAGTGAATAAAATATCCTCTTAATAAGAGAGATAGGGAAGTACAAATTTCATATGGAATAAAACATAACTTTGATTCTAGGTAGGATGACATTGGTGGCATGTGATGATATGGAAATAGTTTAAAATAATAAATAATTATATATATTTGTTGAGGACATTAATCACAAGAAATTTAATTATCAATTAATAACTAAGGGCCTAAAACCAAAAATCTATAATGATTTAAAAAAACCATTTGATTCATCGAATATGAAGTTAGTATGATCGAATTTTTTGTTTCAAGATAATTTTCCTAAAGTTAAGGGATTACTTTACTTTTTAAGAATAAAAAGAAATAAATGTAGTTGATATGTTTCTATTTAATAAGTATGACTTCATGCTTCAGTAGTGCCTTGAACAATTTCTATTTCATTACTTACTCTATGAATTGAATATCCAAAAAAATTATTTTTTCATGCCTCAAACACAAAAATTTACTTTTAAGGGATTATAAAATCCAATATAGATTGATAAGTAATCCCTTAAATATCTTGATATTATTATATGAAAATGATTAGTATAGGTTATTTGATATGCATAAATATTCAAATGGTGAAGTAATACATTAATCTCTAAAAACTCATCTAATGTTAACCTTAATCTCATTCATAAATGGTAATCCATTTGACCCTTAAAATGCTAAGATCAAGACATTATAAATAAGGCCACTAAATTTAAAAAATTAACTTATCATTAAACCTGAAAAAAAAAATATGAAGTAACTATTAATCATCACATAATACACACATGAATACCTCTATCATGTATTCTCTTGAAACATGGTAATAACCTAAATTACCATAAAAAATTATTTAAAACATGTTGGATTCTATATTCCATAAATTAAAAAATATTGGATGTATTAATTAAATATAAAAATGTGGTTAACTTAATAAATGATTACATATACCAATTTTTCAGCAAATCATTAATTAGTTAGAATGTAGTTAGTATTACCCAGTTTACTTTATCTATATCAATCATCTATTTTTCCCAACATCATTTTCTCATAATCATGTTGTTAATAAGGATTATATTTCCTTTAATAATTATTTTTTCCAAGAATTTCAACATTCAACTAAATCATTTTCTTTGGATATCTGTACTGTTCAACATACACTTTCAAATCCAAAATGAAAAATTACTGTAGTAAAACCCTTATACATTTTATAGTTCTTAAAACTAGGATATCAATGTTAAAATAATAAAATGACATAATTATTTAATCCATACACAAGCACAATATTCATTCCACTTTTTGCATTTAATAGGAACAGCTTAAACATGATCCACTTGATACTTTTGTGGTATATTATTTTTACTATTGGGAATTTGTTTTCATAGTTCCTCATACCCTTATAAATGAATCAGAAAACATTATAAATGTTTTTATAAGAATTTAAATGATGATTATGGTGTCCTTTATCTCCAAAATTGTATAAAACTCCCATTCCCTTTATGAATGTAGTAGGGTGTTTCTTTCCATAATTTTCATTTGTGAAAAAATCCATTATTACCTTCCCTTATTTATACATCTTTTTATTTGTCATCATCTAATTATTTTACTTCTATTCAAAGCCATAATACTCATAGAATTATTTCATTGTCTTGTTATCATATGAAATTATATTCTCATATGATGAGAATGTTTGTAACACAAGTTCCCTTCAGAATATTCACTTAATCCCATCAAGTAAACAATTATTCTTACTCTTTATATTATATTCATTGAGGTTGTTATCATTCATTCCACTAAGTGTAATTTATAAATGATTGGATACACTAGATTAGATCATATCATTTTGAAACATAATACATAATCCCAATACTATTAAAATAAAGAACACAAATTTAAAAATTTATTTATATATAATCTCATAATCATAAAAACAATTCCTTTCAGGATGTGTTTACTTTCAAATCCTTTATAATGGTTTGTATAGAAAATTTTAACTATCCAAATAATATCCCCTGGGAGTATGAAAATTGGTGTGCAGCAATTCCCTTTGTCAAGAACCAGGTGATCATAAAGTCTAGACCAATGCGCCTTTTTCATAGTCATACCCCTATGTAATATGTTTCATAACCACATCCACTTGTATTATATATACATGGATCTATTTATTATATGAACCACATAATATCTTTATCAGTAAACATTAGGATTTTCTTTTATACCAATCCTCAAAGTCAATCATTGGGTTATGTTTTTTTAAATATAGTTCCCATATTTTCAGCTAACGTTACACAGTTAACAACTATTACTCTGCTGACCCCAGTAGACTGAGGCCAGTTTCTTCTTCATTACTTTATCATAAGACAAAAAGAATAAAACCCTGAAAAATGAATAGTTTTTTAGTCTTGGTAAACTAGATACATACTTACAATTCTTAATAAAATTGAAAAAATAAAATACAAAAATTATTTTCATTGATAATTCCATTATTCCTTTTATTTTATCACTATATATCTATCCCAAAACACTTCAAGGTATTTGGTGGAAAATAAAGCATAATAAAGTGGAGATATTAGATTCTCAGTATTGGTAAGTGTATATTGGAAGCTATAAGTAAATAACTAACAATAAATATGGAAAGATAAATAATTGAGACACATGACATTAAATCAATAACTTGAGCATAATTTGGAAGGAATAATTGAATATAAAATAGTTCGATATAAATAATTACATGAGCATAAAACATGAAAATGTTATTATATCTAATTTAATAATCACAAGGTATTTCAATAACTAAATTCTAAATGATTGAATGAAAAATTCTTGACATCTAAAACGTATCATCAAGGCCTTATGGAAAGAAATATAATACCATAGAGGCCTTGATAAAAGACATATATATAATTGGGAAAGGCATCATCCAAAACCTAGTCTATTTTGAGGGACTATAGAGATCCCCACCCATCAATTACTGAGTCCAATGAATTCCTCATATGAAGGGTGTGAAATATAATGAACAAAAATATTCATATTTAAACTACCATATGAAATGTAAATAATTCCCCAAATCAATAAACATAATTACAGATCATCTAAAGTAATGTAAATGGTATCAACATAATATATACCTTGTTATAACGATTATAACCCATCTGGAGAAATAAAAAGGATGGTATCATTGGATTATATTCCCATTAAATAAAATGCAATATAATAGGATGTATTCATAGATGGAAAATGATTTTGAATCAATTTGGTCCTTTGAGATCTATTTCCTTGTATCACATTCCAATATAATAAATTATACACTATCTTCATGTTACTAGAGTCAGGGTATCTATAATAAATGGCATGTATGTTAAGATATTTATGTTCCCCTGTTGATGATTACTTACTAGTTATTATTCATTTACTCATGATACCTTCCACTTTACATTCCCCTTTATGAGAATTTGAGCTCTTCCTTATTTTCCCCCTTTACCAGGAATCCAGGAAGTGAAATATCAACAATATTATAGAATATTCTATAGAGAATAATAATATTCTAGAAAAAAAGTATGTTGTAACTTGTAAATTCAAATGTAATATAAAAATCAGGTATGTATCTTGTTAACCAATACTATTAAAATATTTGGTCTCTCATGACGTGGTTCTTTGCATCTTATAACAATTTAATTAGTGGGAACTTGATATAGTATACTTGGGTTGGGGTAATTATAGTGGGTATTAAAGGGAATTTAGTCAAATCCTTAGGAAATAGATTTAGGAAATCATATATTTGATATCATAAACCAATGTTAGATATTGAAGACATGTATATAGAAACATCTTAATGTTTTTGTATGTTAGAGATTTTGTGTTTCCCCATGAAATGTATCCCTATTTGTATACTGGAAGTGGACATATTTCTAGAAAAGATGTACCAAGTGGTACTAACTCCAAAAAAGGTGCATTGGGATTCACTCGAGCATTACCTGGTACAAGAAAACATGATTTACTGTGCACCTAGTTTGACACTCCCAAGTGATATTCTTTGGATAATTCACATTTTCATTAAAAACCAATATAAAGTACATATATACATGATGAAAATGAATAACCTATGTCAAAAATAAAGTTTTTTATACTATAAATATGTTTTAATTATTTATAAATCCTTTAAAAAATTATGGTTTTCCCAATATTATTATTTTTTCTCACACTATAAATTTTGGTTTTAGTCAATGGATGGAATTTTAAGAAATCATGTTAATATGGAATGTAAATGAAAATGTTGTGACTATGAGAAACCAAATGGGATTATGACATGAGTGAATTATATAATTATTTTTTCCTAATCAGTTATTCCAATATATTTTTAATAACTTTAACCTTTACTAACACCTGGACTTAATAAATAAGATAATGATGGACTTCTCTATGAGCCCGAGTGGTATAGACCATGGGGGAAAGAATGATTGATTTCCTTTATGTCAGAAATATGGAATGTGACACCCATGAAATTGCCTCAAAGGAATGGGAAAATACTTGATGAGTGGAAATTAATGGAATAAGGCTATAAATTACTCTAGAAAAATGATGATTACGATGGAAGGAAATAAATTTCCCTCTAGGGATCCATTTATAGTTTGTTTTCTAAAATGTGGGGAACCTAGCAATTTATTAAGTCAATACCCTTTTCTGAAGGTTAACCCCTATAACATAGAAGGACATGTGATGGAATAAAATAGTTCAAGTATTTATTGTGATTATATAATTATTTTGTAGAATTATTTTTATGAATGGTATTTTTGTTATAATAATCACTAAAAATTACATGATTTTATAATTTTAGGAATCATATACATCTTAATTATATTAAGTCTTATGGATACCATCATGGGGTTATGGGTTTATTATTAATACTAATTTAAAAGTCTTAAAAACCTATTTTTAGGTTTTATGTGATGGGATTATAAAAACTATTATGGATATTTTTGAAAAACATTGTGGAAATACAACTAATTGGTTTATTAGATGTTTTAATGAAAATGTTATTTAAGGAAAAAAGACCTTACATTTTTTTGTAATAATTTGGAAGGTACTGGTGACCATTGGGTTGATCTTATATTAATTTTGAGGTAAACATGGGTTATTAAATATTTGGAAAATTATAGTAATTATACTAATATTACTTTTTAAAAAAGACAACCCACATGTAGGGTGACAACCAGCCACATCCACCAAGTACTTCGAGGCTTGAACCCACAACCAAAGGAATACAGGTTTGATGCAGCTACCACTATCCTATGCGATGTTCTACTATATATTTAATCACTTTTAGTCAAATTTAATAATGGATAAATATTAATGTTGAACCAATAGTGTTACTATTGAGGTTTAGAGATTAATATATTATATTGGATAACCTTTGATATCCATACTAGTTTTAGAAAATAATCAGAGATAAAAAAGAATGATATGAAACTATTTTATAGATATTATGATCAGTTAAAAGTGATTTTCTGTGGTTCAGGTGTAAAAAATGATTTTTAGATATTCATTTCTTAGAGTTAGCGATGTATAAGATGTTGATTTATGCACAATAAAATGATTAAATTGTGCTTATAAAATAGATATTTATCTTGTAATTATACTTATTTATATTATTAGATAGTAAAAGAATTTATAAAAACTAGAAAAAGGATATTAAAACAAAAACCTTATCCTATTACTTTCATATCTACTGAATAAATAGTCTTTCGATTCATCAAATATTTATGGTTTTCAGTTTATTAACTTTACATTGATCGTTCACTTTTTTGTGATCAAGGATATCTATCACTCTATATAATTATTTTCTTTATTCTTCCATATATACATCATCATTTGACACCATTTTTCTTCTATATAGGATCCTAATTATTTTCTATTCAATAAGACCTTTTGAAAACCCTTTCTCTCATAGTAACAAGATATTATATTATCCCTTTTTTATGATGTGTTTTTCAAGAAAGAGATTTTAAAACTTTAAACCCTTGGTTTTTTAGAGGAAGAAAATTTTTTATGGACACAATATGGTGGAGAGAATGAAACACCCTAAAATTTTAAAACAATAACATTTTATTTTATAGAATATAATACTTGAAACACTGAGCTTATGAAACCCATGAAATATATTTCTTTAAATCTAATCTCTTTAATAGAATATGAAACATGAAAACTTGAGTATAGAGGAACCATACAATTGTATAACCTTATAACCTTGTAATTAAATTAGAATTTATTAATAGTAATAAATAAAATTTTAAAATTATGGTTATTAATTGCTAACAAATAATATAAGAATCATTTTAATATAAAATAAATGTTTTATGAAAACTGTATTTTTCTAAAAAAAGGTTTAGTTGTGCTTTGCATACATTATTTAAAATTTAATATATACTATATTAGAATATTTAATTTAATAAATTAAAATAATTTTTGAAATAATAACATAAAAGTTATAATAGTGTGAATTTTCAATATTTATTGAAATTTTTTTATTTTTTCGATGAATAATTTTAAATACTGATTTTTATTGAAAAAATTATTTTGATTTAAATATTTTAGATGGGAAAATTATATTTAAAAAATTGATTTTAGAGTAAAATTAGTTACATTATAATACAATGTATCTAATTTAGGTCATTTTAATCAAATACATTTTTAATGCTAATATTAAATCATTTTATACTTATGAGAATATTCTCTTTGAAAACATGCTTTCTCGTCGCAACTATGGGTATAATATTAAATTGTATTTTTCCACTTCTTTAAATTAAATATGTAAAAAAGATTAAATATTTATAATATTTATAATTTATACTATCTAATATGTTCAAATTAATTTTTTCTTATAATTAATATTGTAAATTTTATAAAAGATTATCGTAGTTAAGTTAAACCCGATTTATTAGGGTTAGGAAAAGAAGATAAGGGTTAAATATTAATTTAAACTTATAAAAAATCATTTTTATAGACATATGTAAACCTTATAACATATATGTTTCTATTTTTACTGATTATTTAGGCTTTTTTCAGGATAAAAATGGTTGTGTAATTTATTATATTTAAAGATTCTATGTGTGTTCTCTCACTCACTTATAAAAGGACACCTCATCTCCTCCCCTCATCACACATTCGAATCTATTTTCCTCCACCATTACCTACCAAAATAAAATAAAACTCTAAAAACATATTTTATCCATTGTAATGATTTTAAATCCATCCATGTTGGTCTTTCAGTGAAAAACAAAAAAAAATTCCAAAGAAGAGGTAACGTTATTAAATGAGTGTTTTTATTTTTTTTCTTATTTAACCTAATTAAAATAATATTAAACAATTATTTTATAATAAAATAACTATATTTCATATAATTATATTATAGTATAGTAATTTCATGACCTATATACATATCCACTTCAATCAAATGGTAAACTACACCATTGATCGTGTGTATGGTGGATTACCGCCTCGTGAACCGATATAACTCATTTTCCATAAACACATCTCATGATTGTAATTATTGATGAATTTAATGTAAATATATAATATTTAGGGAATTATTATAATTATTGAATTATAATATCACATATACCTTCCTATTTTACATTCCATTTAAATTATGATAATGTTTCTCGTGTGTATGATTGACTACATCCTCACAAAATGATGTGATTGTTTTCTCAATTATACTTTACCTAGATGATAATAAAAATAAATATAATGAATATATTTTCTATATATTAAATTATATTTATTATTTAAAACTAATATATTATCTACTTTATTACCCTTTCACACATTAAATAAATTAAAATTTCACTTGTCTGTACGTACGACCTTTCATCTCCACAAAGTGATGTGATCCATTATCCATGTTTAAATATTAGTAGTGATTATAAAAATTTATATAATGAAAAAATGATATTTATATCATTAATATTAATTTTAAGATGATTTTACTATATAATATACTCAAGAATTGGAAATTTCACGTTAAAACATGCATGAGAATACAAGGCATTTAACACCTTAACCAATAGTAATAATGAATGATTATTAAATAATGGGGGATAAGATGTTATAAAAGAATCAAATTATATTTTATAAAAATTAATATGGTTCTAGTATATGTTAAAAAAATTTCTTAGACATCTATGCATGAGGATAATGTTAATTCAACTAAAAGGATGCATGCGGTGTGGTACTTTGTCTCAATTTCACTTCATGAGGCATATTATAAAGTTATGCACGAGACATCTTTTATATTACTTATATAGTTCCATATTTTAATTAAATATCATAAATAAATCATACTTAATTGTATTTTATATTTTAAATTTAATAATTTCATCAAATGGTATTTGACTTGAAAATTTCCAAGGGGTAAATAATTTAATAACTCTATTTCCTTTCATTATGTTATATTATTTCTTCATAGACATTGACATTATAAGATTATGTGGAAAAATAAATTTTTACTATCTTATTCTACATTTAAAATTGTTTTATTTGGATTTAAATTTTATTTACATAATCAATTCATTGATTAATTTTCACTTCAATGTTATGATCTTTATAAGGGTTTATTTCACAATATCATTTCAATCAGGATTAGTTACACTTGAATTTACACTGAAGGAAATTATATGATAATTTTATAATAAACCCCATTCATTTAAATATCCTATGTTTATTCATTATTTGTTTATGAAATAAAACCATACTCATCTCATTGGTACTTAAAAGGATTGAGAATTTGTTTTTAATAAAATATGGTATCATTTTTCTCTTTGGTCAAAAATAATTTTTCTTCAAAAACCAAGGTTTATAAAAATTATTTCAAAAAACGTTTTTTAAAATAATAAATATTATTTATCAAAGATATTTGTACCCATATTTTACATTTTAAATTTTTTAAATGAATATTTATTTTTTTCCAAATAATGATTGTTTGGTTATTACTAAAAACGTGAAAATAATCTTTATTTTAATATATATAACATGTATAGAATTTCCTACCATAATGACCAATCAATTTTTTAGATATTACATTATAGTTTTCAATGGTTATTTTCAAAGAAATGTATTTTCAAAATATTTTATTAAAATTATGTTTTTTTGAATATTTGCAAATTGAAAAGGCTATTTTCCTTAAGAATATATTTAATGACATTTGTATGATATTTCTATTCATTAATGACATCAAACAGTTTCCGTAATTATGATCCACTTGGGATATATTTTATTGATACCATCTTTATTATTTGTCTTGATGGTTTACGATTAGTTTGACTAGAGAAAATATTAATATTCTCTTTCTTGATAAAGTTTTGTAATCAATAACTTTACCTTGAAATATTTTCATTCTTACTATCATTTGAGTATAAGTCATCACTAAATATTCACATTATTTATCATTAATATAAATGGTGGTATATTATACACAAATACTATAGAAGAAGAATGACATGAGGACTTGACCCCGCGATCGACGCCCCACACCCCAACCCCCCATGCCACCCCATCCGCATGGAGGGGGAAATAATGATATGACATATTTATCATAAATATAATTATTATATAAACTATATATCAATTTTATATATGATATTTTACATTGAATTTTGTATGGTTGAATGGGGAAATTATTGATAATCTATATTCATTACATGATATAGAAATTTATCGATAAGGCATATTATTTAGGAATTAAATATATTATTCAAAATTTGAGGAATGATTTAGACAAGAAGTTAATGGAGGGGTCTAATTATAGAAATCCCCTAGATTCATCAATAGTCTCATGAGAAAGATTATTTAGCTATTATTAGATATATATTCTTCTTATGTATACATACCCATTAGTTTTAAACTGTCTTGTGAATGTTCTTGACTGAAGAGTTATCATGGTAGATGAGATTAGTCCATTCAATAATTAATAATTTCATTCATTAATAATTCCATTATTATTTCCCATGATACTATCACAATGATATAATCTCTTGATGCATTTTCATTCTTAGTTTAATAGATAAATATAATTTATTTCCAATTATATACTTTCCATATGTATTATTCCTTGTCTATTAATGATAGTCAACATATTTAAATGGAATTCATGTTTAGTTATTTACCATTCCTTATTGATTATTCTTTCCCTGTTCATGATATTCAATTTATTTAAATAGAATGTGTGTTCAGTTATTTCACTTTTCATATTGTTTATTCCTGAAATAATTATGATTATCAAGTTATTGACTAAATGGTATGTCTGTTTATATATTTACCATGCCATATTGATTATTATTTGATTATTCTTCATTTAATCATGTTTTCTTCCTCTTTATGTTGATCTTACAAAGAATTTGAGCTCACCCTTATTTTCCTTTATTTCCTAGGAATTCAGAAAGCATAATATGAAATATATTAAAATATTTTCTAAATATAATAATGATATCATCGAAAACAATTATGTTGTAACTTCTGTTTTCAAATGTAATATGGGGATCATTTATGTTTCTAGCTTACCAAGACTACTAAATTGTTATGTTCTTCAGGATGTGATTCCTTGTATCTTTTACTAATGTAATATAATGGGAACTAGTTCATGGCTACTAGGTTTATGGTCATTACAAACTTATCAATGTCTATATCTGTGAATAATTACCAAAAACTAATTTTTATGAATTTCAAAAAGAACCATGATATATGTTAGAAAATATAGAAAATATTATAGATATATTATTTATATTATAAATTTATGTTATACTTTCTCCACTTCCACACTGAACAAATACACCATTCCCAACTACACCACCGTATTGACTTCCTGATGTATGTCGTGCGTCTTTACCCCAAAAATTTGGTATGCCACCACATAACCCTAATAATTTTTTTACATATTAAGGGAAATAGAGACCAAACCATTCACCAGTGGGTTTCTATACGATACTCATATCAACTAGTCTAAGAATTTTTTCTTTATTTATATAGTTTATATCTACACACACGAGAAATATATTTTATATATTACCCACTAGGGGTTCCCTGATGGTTAGAGTTAACCCCAAGATCATTGAAGTCCCAGGTTTGATTCCCACTATTTGTGATCTTGTATCATAAGCACGGTACTTTTGATTTACTACCTCAATGTCTAGGGTTGGGTGTGGGGGTGGGGGAGTTTTACCTAATTGGTTCATGCTATGTGTTCGAGACTGGGGTCTAGTAAATGCTTTAGGGGGGAGTGATGGCATGAGCATGAATCATATGTTTTAGGTAGGGTTTCTGTATTTTTAAATATTTCTTAATATGAGATTTTAAATAATATTTTAATATATAAATTTATATATATGTATATTTTATACATATATTTTTTGGGAATATATATTTTTATATATTGGTGTTCTTTTTAATACAAATATTAATACACCCATGCACAAATATATATAGTATATATATATTACTTATATAGAAAAAAAAATAATTTAATTATCTAATAAAATGTACTATATTTTAATATATTAATTTTGGATTTATATTTTCTGAATATAACATATATTTGGGTGTAAAGATTTTTTTATTTTTTTTATTTTTAAATTTAACATATATTTGTGTGTGTGTGTGTGTGGCTGTGGGTGTGGGTATTTGTGTATATATATTTATTACATTTTTAAATATAAATTTATAACACCCACATATATATTTATGTGTGTGCATCTCTGTGTGTGCACATATGTACTATAGTGATATACATATTTATATGTAAATATATATATATATGTCATTATATTTTTTATTTTTTTATTTTTGTAAATATTAATGAATTATATGTATATGGTTGTGTGTGTAAATATATGTATATATATATATATCTGTGTGTGTGTGTGTGTGTATTGTAGTGATATAATTTTATCTATATATATGTATGTATTTCTAAATTTTTGTTTTATAATACATGAGCATGTGTAGACACATATAAAAATTTGTGTTTCTGTATGCATTACATCAGAAAACAAACACACAAATATATATATGTGTGTGTATATATATTATAGTAATATAAAAATTTGTATTTATATAGATATAATTGATATGAACAAAAATATATATATGTTTATTATTTTTGTATACATATATATTGTATTCAAATACACCAACACATATATATTTTTATTTTCTATATTATAAAAATTGGTATACATATTATTTATTAATAGTATATATTAAATATATATTACATGAATTTTAAAAACAATTATAATATTATTTTTTATATAATATATAATATAATAAAATGTTGTGTTTTTTTAAACATTTAAGTAATTTTTAATATTATATAAATTGTTTCAATTTCTAGAAATCAAAAATAATTTTTTATGATATCCAAAAAACAAAGATAAATTTGGATATTTATATACATTTTTATTTTAATGATTAATGATTACTAGAGTATTTGAGTATAGGGAGGGTGGTGATGAAATATGGGGGAATTTTAAGGTTCTTTATGATATTCACCACTACTATCCATCACTTTAATAGCCTCTTCTTCATCTTCTTCTTCACTTCTCTGGAAAACATAATGAATATTTTTAACATTAATTGGTTTTTCAACCACTATTTCCTTTTTACTCATGCATTAAAAGTGTAACATGCCAAACCATTATTTGTAGCTCCTTGATTATCTTCTCTATATTTTCAAAACTATTATATAAAATATCTTTCTCAGACTGTATATATTATAAGATTTATTTGATTTGCGTTTCTATACTTTTACGTTCCCCTTCTATTATTTTTTGGTTTCTCCATAATTAGTTTCATATCAATGGACCAAGACTCCTATCATTTCTCTTCTATATTATTGTGTTTCATTGACCTTGATACATTACAACTCCTAAATATATATTTAATAGTACCCAAAAAATCCGTTAAATATCACATATTGATTATTCCATTTGATACCTTATCTGTCTAGAAACACAAATATCAAATAGTGATATACCAGTATTTATATGGATGATTTATAAAATATATAAAAAATAAAAATATTATGAAATGTTTTTTATAAAAAGGTTATTTAAATTATTCAATAATAAAAATCAGAACTATGAAAATATTATTACAAATTTTGGGTTTTCTTCATTTTTTATTTTTATGGGTTTTTAATGTTATTATGTTTTTATTTATTTTTCTCCCAACATATTAATGGAAATAATTATTTTTTCTAATCTATTTATTTAAAAACTTTGTAGAAGAGCATACTCAAACAATAGGGACATGATTCAAGAATAAGTGATCTTGGATGATTTAAATGGAATGTAGTAAATATAATGTGAATTGAATGTTTATGGGTGTCACTACCACACTCAAGTTTGGGTGTTCACATATGTTTTAAGAAATCCACCAAGTTATTTTCCTCCATAAGAGTAAAGATAATTATGGGATGGAAGTTCCATGTGAACTAACC
Organism: Viscum album; assembly: GCA_963277665.1. Lineage (NCBI taxonomy): Eukaryota > Viridiplantae > Streptophyta > Magnoliopsida > Santalales > Viscaceae > Viscum > Viscum album. Next base: position 1,491,184,400 of record OY728129.1, read on the forward strand.
AAACTAATCATATACTCATAAAAATGAATTTATAATATGAAAATGTGCCCTTAAGGAATCTCTATTGAGTAATTACACAATATTCCTAATGTAATTATGGGTCCCTATAAAAGAAATTATTATTCCTCCAATTGGAGATTTATTCTCAAAATCTAAAATGTGTTGTATGTGTTTCTGATGTTTGAAGAGATTGGGATTGTTTTTAGGGTTGTTAGGTTTCACTAGTATGGGTTCTCAAACTAAACCAAACCTCATTATCTATAGATCTAGAATTTTCCTCTATAGTGACTAGTGTGGGATCCCACTTTCTATCATTCACTCACAATAAAAAAACATCGACACAATATCTCCATATGTAAGGAATTAAGTATTCTGGAGATAATCAACTAACATTAACACAAATAATTAAAAGATAAGAAAAAAATTAAATTTAAAACTAATTCTAATAATTAACTCATTATACATCATAAAACAATATATTAATTATTTGAAACTATAGAAATAGATAAAATTTAGTAAACAAAATCTAGAAAAGACCTACTTTACTCTTAGCATTGATTGTGGATATACTATATCAGTGTAATGTCATGCCCTTAAAATATCTTATTTCACTAGATAACCCCCCACAACATTTTTATCTATTTTTTATTTAAGGATCAACCCCCTATCCCAATATCTTATTCTTATTATAAATCTATAAATAACCATCTTCACAACCATTATTCCTTGGGATGTATTGATAAATTTAACATAAAAAAGGCTCTTTAGTTTACTATTGCACATGGGTTAGGAAAATATATATCCAATAAAAACATGAAATTGAAGTATAATACAATTATTCTTCCTTTATCATCTATCATTCATAACACAATATTCTTACTATTTATTTACCAAAAAATTATATGTTGTTTTATTTCTTGATTAATTTTCTACTTATTATTATTTTTTATGTTTCATAAGTGTTTTATTTTCATTAATGAACATGGTAATATCCACTTTTACATAAATCATCCCATTTTCTCTAACATTTTTACCTTTATAAACTAATGATGGATTCCATTAGTGGCTTGTTTTCTAAATTAGTGACATATCCCAAAAAAAAATTAGAGATTTTATGAATGATTTATGTTATGGGAATTCCATAGTGGTGATATTTCACAATTTCAATTCATATGGTATTCCATTATCCATGAAGAAATGGTATCATATTTTTTGATTTAATGATCCTCTATGATGTGGATAGTTATATGGTTTTATTATTTTAGGTGTTTGGAATTATATTAACATTTTGATATGTAATAGGTATCAAAAAAACTTGATCATGAACTATTCCTTGACCCTGATAAATATAGTTTCATGGAACTACATAAATTATCCCTTTATAACTATTTATTATAGTAATAAATGAGCAGTGATACTATTAATGTAGTATGAATTTGGAATGAATTCAACATCAGTGTTATTTACCATCTTAGGATGAAATATACATAGTGTTATAAATGTCACTTCTATTATGATACAGAAACTTAACTCTTAATATTCCTAATTCATGTTGTATTTGTGAAGGAATCATTCACATATCATTATTTATTATCTCTTTGGTCCATTAGTTATTTCTACAGTCGATTTCTGGTAATTGGATTATTTTTAATAAAGCTAGTGACCTAACCATATCCCTACCTTGGGTTTTATCACAAGCAATGAAAAATTATTTTCACTATTAAAAAACTCAAAGATTCATTAAAATATAGTGTATTGCGATATATCATATATCCATATCATTGAATAAGAAAAGATTTATTTTAAGAAAACTGTTTTCCCATGTCTTCACATTAGTATAATTTTGTTCATCCAAATCAATATTAAATAAATAATATTAGGATTAAAATAATATAACAAGAAAGGATTTAATAAAATAAAATAAAATAAAATAAAATAAAATAAAATCATAAATTTATTATCATTAAATACTACATAATAATAAATTTATTTATAATATTATTCACAAAAAATATAATCCAAATATAAAAATACATTATATAATGACAAAATCAAATTAATCATGTATAAAAAAAGATACAGTCATAATAATAAATAAATTAAATAAAAAATAAATAAAATTTTGTATTTATGTTCATATTTCTAAAAATAATTATGTGATTACCATAAAAAAATTAAATAAATTACATTTGAGGTATTTTTGAGTTTTATTCACACAATATATATATATATATTAAATCAAATATTATAAAATTCCTTGAATCACCTATGATTTTATTTTAATTATTAAATATGATTATTTTCTAGAATATTTTTGAGGCCTTTCAAACATGTGAAATTTATATTGGGAATATCCAACACCATAATGTTTATGTGTATCTACTTATGAAGAAAGCTATTGAAAATAAAATAGTCTTGTATTGCATTCTATAAAAATTATTAAAAGTGGAAATTTATGAAAAGGATCTTGGTGTTTACCACATTTGGTCTATTGATCATATTATTATTGAGTATTTTTTTCTCCAAGATAAAACTAAATTACCCCTGAAATTTTTCTCAAATGAATTAATACATCTACTTCTATATATAATTGTAAAATTGAATGTATTGTTTGACATGTATCGCTTATATGCTTTGACTAGGTTTCTAATAAAGAAAAATAATAATTTATGGGTAGTTGAATTTTCTAAATAATATAATGTAGAGGAATTTATGAAATGTTTTATGATTTTTTACCTATGAGGTAAAAATTATATTAAAGGACTTTTTTGGTCTTAGGAAATTAATTTTGATTATCAATCTTGGCCCAAACTTAGAAAATCCTGGTGTATAGAGAATATTTTATAAGCATTCCAAGTTCTTATTTTTATATAGAACTTCATCATAGGTAGGAATACTATAATGGTTGATTTATTTACCATAGATAGGACCTCTTTAATAGAAAATTTATGTTTCACTATGTGGGAATATTCCATATGATCCACAGCTAATATGCATAGATGAATGAGTTCTTGTTTCTAAGAACCTATTAAGAAAAATTTTTCAACCCTTTCAGATTGGAAAATTCATTCTATCATGGTTTGTCAACTAGTGGTGGTAGATCATCAAATAATATATTATCATCATTGGTCTTTGTCACTCCAAAAACTCAATATTAATCAAAAAAACGTTTTCAATGTCTATTTTATACTTAAAGATATTCTAATTGATAAATGAGTCATAGAAAATCCAGGTGGTTGATGATATAAAGATGTTTAAATTTTCATTCCCAAATATTCTTTATCACCTCTTTGAGAATGAAAAAATTATGAATTTTTCAGTGGATCATATTTTTGAGTATATCATTGATGTTTAGTGTGTACACCCTCCTATATTTCAACACAAATTGTATTTTAAAATATTGTAATATTCCCATAAGATTCATTTCCCTCCTCATATTCTATAGTCTCAATTTGTTTTATCAAAATATACAAAAAAATCATACTCTATTGTAACTAAATAATTATCTACATCTAGGATGAATAGGGACCCATCATGTTTGTAAAATCATTAAGGGAAATAACATAATCAGAACTTATGAACAATATATTCAAGGGAAAAATATATTTTTCATCCTTGAAATTTATTTATGTCATTATTTTGTATATAAGGTGTGCTAGAAGTATTATTAATACATTTTATTTCAGTGGAAGTTCATCGAATTTCTATAGAACACTAATCCATAAAAGGAATCATGTGGCTGACTATCCCTGGGGATACATCATCCATATTAATATCAATATCCATTGAGGGGTTACAAAAGTAATAAAATATGATTTTCCTATATTAAAAAATAATGGATATTGAAGTTGGTTTGTAAATTCCACTATCCCTATATGTTGGGGTTATACCATGGTTTATTCAGCTACCATTACGAATTCTCCCTTATATTGAGACCTTACTATAGAAATTGATGGATATAAATGAACCATTCATTATGGACGCCCCTATTTTTTCTGATGTTTCCTATGGGGATTTATTTTATGGGGAGTCTAGTCTTAATGGATATCACAATTTATGGGTTTTATAATTCATTTGATACATTGAAGACTTCATGAATGATCTGGTCAATTACTTGATATCTTGATGCCTATCTCTTTTATACCTTTCTGATAGGGTGTATTTTCTATGTAAATTTATTAATGTTTCATTACCCTAATTTCATGGTACTTCCAAGGGATATTAAATTTCACACATCCTTTTATTATTTCATTGAGGAATGCATCATGATTTAACTTTCCATATCCTCTACTTAGTAGCATATACTAAAATAGAGTAGGAAATAATATTTACCCAATCCTTTGGTATATATATATTATAAATTTTCATAGATTATTTATATTCTATTAACACTGTTAGTTCATAAATGTTAGATGTAATCATATTGTGTAAAATACACTGGATTCATTATTACTAAGAGGGTAATAAGATAAAACTATCTATCATTTTTCTTCATGATTCTAAAAGAGTTATATATAAAGTGTGTATGAAAAATGATTATTTCATGGGAAATTTAGTTTTTCCCATGTTTATAAAATAGGCGCATCTTGTGTTAATATTTGATTTTATCAAGTATGAAAAATTATTTAGGCTGATATAAAGATAAATAACAAGTATTTCCATTCCTGTAGAAATTTTTTCACATATGATTATAGTTACCTTCATCCCAAAAAAGGGTTCATTGGGTTATTCCAACCATATAGATCATTTCTTTGCTACCATCCCAAGTGGGTTCAAATAAAATTGGGAACTAATAACATCTCACAAATTCAAATGATCTATGGTTGGAATGGGTTATTATAGTTTTCCAAAAATACATCTTGGTAGGGATGGGTCATCAAATATTACTGGTGTAGTGCATAATTGGGTTGGTTCCACTCTTTGGATAATTTACTAGAGTGAATTATTTTCATTACTATGCTATAAAATAGGGAGTGGTTACTTAGTATTTTTGTTTCATGACTATACACATATAAGGTATAATAATACAAGTTGGAAACTAATATCCTAGATCCTAAATAAGTGTACTTGTGGTGCGAGTCTGGAAATGTTTGTATTTATTCTTATCGTATAAAATATTATCTAAAAATAAGAATTGGGTACGATTCCATGGATATAGATACCTATAAGAGCATTTATTTAACCACATAGGCTATACCTTTTAGATGATTGATTACATTATCAATGGGAAGAAGTCTATAGTTTATATACTTAGTCTTAAATAAATAAGGATATGAATGTCACTTAATGTCCATTTGTGGGAAATTGTTCATAGAAATAGATACTAAGATACAATAGTGGGTAGTCAGGCCCTCCAAGTAATGTTGATTTAATATCTTCATGTGTCACCATATGAAGAGACATATGGATCCCAGTAGTCTTGGAAACAATTAAATTATTTTCTCCCTTTGAGTGGTGGGGTTAAATTTATTTCGATGGGATATAATCATGGTTTTCTTATCATGACCCAAGATTAACATAAATGTATATTACATCATTTTAGATTAATATTTAGCACATTACAAAAAATTGATGCACGAGAACCTTAATAGTTTAGTGACTTTAGAAACATCAAAACATGGTATTCTAACTTGGTGAAAGATATTAATAATCTCACATAAATATATTCCCCTTTATTACTCCTACTTAAAAACATTATCCATAACCTGATTAAGGGAAACATAAGAAAGGGGTGAGTTCATATTCTCAATAAGGGTAAATAAGGGAGATATTTAAGCATAACATTATCACAAGGGTAAGAGGACATGATCTTAACATTATGATATCATACCCTACATAAAAATATCAAAATCATGAGATATGTAATAAATATTTTCAGTTCATAAGACATGAATCATATGTAAATTAAGAACATGAACCATGTGATAATATCAATGTCTTAAGACATAGAATTAGTGGAAAACACATGAATATGTAACATTATTCCCCATAAGTCAGGGATTGCTACCAAAAACATATCATGGAACTTAATAGGGATTACACCTACTAGGCAGGACACACCACCATCCCAGTCACAGTACATTCCTTTTAATGGATCGGGTAATCCATCCTTACATAGTGGATCGGGTTTCCCCATCATCCTATAGTGGATCAAGTATCCCCATCTTCCTACAGTGGATCAGGACACACCTTGTTCCCATTTTGTATCAGGATGCACCTATATCCCTTTTTGGATGAATCCCATCAACTTGTTTCCCATGATTTTCTCATGAGATATAAATCATTAATAAATTCATTAGAGGGAGATATAAGTCCCACCAATCACATAATAAAATCATACATGCATGTGCCATAGGATAATAAAACATTCATTATATCATGACCCATAATAATATATGGGTTTCAAAAACATCATATAATAACCCATGAAATGAAATAGGTATCATAACATTTTATCATATCATTACCTGTTGAAAATAGATAGTTTTCATAATTGTTTCATCAAATAATTTCCCATGAAATGAAATGTGTTTCAAAATAATTTAACTTGTGGAAGAGGAATGGTTGTTTTAAATATCATTCCATCAAAACATAAACCATTCAAGAAATAATATGAATGGTATTCATAGATCATATCCCTAGTGAATTATAAACTATAACAAAGTATGTCATATTATATGGAGAAGTATCTTGAAAGATCACATAGAAATTTTGTTAAGTTAAATAGAATTTATTTGAAAATCCTTTCCTTATATAGAATATTGTTCCATTTCATTAAAACATTTCTTGAGGAAAATATCTTTTCTTCATTGAAAATTTATTTTTAATACATAATACCTTTTTAAAAACATTTTAATTGAAAATAATCCAAAAAACTTATAAATTAATCTATAAAACATTTAAAAAATAATTTAAATGTAAAACCTCATTGAAAACGTTTTCTTTTAAATTAGTATTGAAAACATTTATAGATTTCTTTGAAAATAATTTAAAAAACTTCTTGATCATAAAACACATTTGAAAACCTTTTTCATTGAAAAACACTTTAAAAATAATGAATTATATAATATTAGAAAATTAATTTTCCATAAAAATAAATATTCTAAACATGAAAAGGAATCTTCAATGTTAGTATGATAATGGTATTGGATGAATTCTTATATGTCAAAAATTCATTTTGCCTCATAAAATTTCAAAAAAGTTCATGGATTGGAAAACAAAAAGAAGATTCATTTTTAAAAACATTTTATAAAAAGGAATAAATGGGTAAAAATTTCATTTAAACATTATATGATAATATTAAAACATTTTTTTATTTTTTTTAGAAAACACCATTTTTAAAGAACACAAATTTTTTATCGAATGGACAAATAAATTTGTATTTTCATAATAAAAATTTTCTTAAGTATATTAAGTAAAAAAGTGTGGAAAATGGTACTAATACATGAATATTTCACGGATAACCATAGGATATGAAATTTCATGAGTTTTATTCGGAGGTAGATTATAATATTTCATCAATGGAAGCATAATCATAAACAATCCTGATAAACGATGAGATTATAACAATAAGTTGTTACCACAATAATAAATTTGAATAAAACTAACCATGGAAGAATAAAATTTTATAAGGATTAAAATTTCATGAAAATAATGATATTTCTGATATAGCATGTCAATGGAAATTATATACACCACACAAAATAATCGAGGGTGGAACATGGCATGTCTCTCATTGATTTAAAAAGTGAGATAAAATTCCCTTACCTTAGTTCTTGAATTTTTTTGTACACGTTCAACCATCCTGTATAATAAATATATGTTTATTATACATATAAAACATAAACATATTATTATATCTCATACCATATATTATATGGTTATGAATTTATATTACTAATTTTGTAACAACTCTATGTTAATGTTATGTTTTGGGTAATATCTTATTTGTTTTTTGTATATGTTTAGGCTTGTAATTCTTGATCCTCTTACTTAGATCATTATTTAAATATTTCAAGAATTTAAATAATTATATAATTAACATATATATTCAGTATATATTTATTTATAAAATTCTATAAAATATAGAAATATTAAACAGAATACATCTATTATGAAGACGTTATGTCGTACATACGCATGAAAGTTGTTTTTGTTTTATTATCGTATCGAAAGAAATAAAGTAAATGAAATATATTTATGTATATAATATCATTATATAAGATTTATTTTGTCATATATATCATATAAGTTCACTAAAACCATATTTAATACATTACATATAGAGTGTGAATGAATCACTTCGCTTTGAGAAGGCGGTAGTCCACATGTTCACATACGAATTTACCGTATTTACACAAAATGGAAACCATGACGGTATGTTTTATATAAAAATTTCATAAAAATAAATAAATAATAAATATAATATATATATATATATATATATGAATATATCATATAAAAATATATTGTATATCATAATTCTTACCATGAGATGTGGTCAAGGAAAAAACGAATAACATCGTTTCGTGATGCAGTAGTTCACCGCACACAAGAACGGTAAGTTTGTTAACCATTAGATGGAAGTAAGTGTAATTTTAGATTTAAAATTTAGAATAAAAATATCTAAACATATTTAGAATATTGATTTTATTATATAATATTAGAATAATAATTTTTTAGGGGTGGAGAATGAAAATAAATCAAAGGATCTTGAGGAAGGATGTTACCTCGTCTTTGGGTAACTCCTCATGGTTTGCAATATAGGGATACCTTGGTTGGATTTATACCCAAAGGGGTCCTTATAGGTTTAATGGGTGGGATTTTTGTATCTTCTTTTCAATGATTTTGGATGAGTCAAAGGGCTTGATAGGTGTGAATAAGTAGGAGGGGTGAGTGCTTTTTGAAGTGGATGAGGAGTGACATTCTTGTAATTTTTTTGTAAACGGAATTAAACCAATGTTTTTCCTATGTACATTGGAACCAATAATAGTAAAATTTATATAAAATATATTATAGGGTCAAATATGTACATACAATGGATTTTATACAAGTTTCTATGTCATTTTGGCTCTTATGTTTAAGGTTTAGTCCTTTATTAATGAAATATTTCTATTAATATTTTTAATTAATTTTAATCACTTTCACTAATAGTTTTGGTCAAAAAATACCATATCAAACTTTTTAAATTATTATTATCCAAAAAATGAAATCCAATTTTTTCAAATTCTAATCACATAAGTGGCATAAATTAATTTAAACTTAATCTCATAGATGGGATGACAAATTCGGATTTTTATTGTAAAAATCTTTCAAAGGTTGAGATTTTTATATCCATTTTCATTGTGAAATTTATTAAAATGACCTAAATTGTATTAATTTATTAAAAAATGATATAATTAAACTATAAAAAAACAAAAATATAATTCAAATATATAAATAATTTAGTATAAAATGTAGTTTTGAATTAAAATTCAGTGTTTTTCAATATTAATAAAAATAATGAAACTTCTCAAAAAAATTCTAGAAATTCACCAAAACTAGATTTTGATATTACAATTAAAAAATGATATTTATTTTGTTAAATAAAAATTATAAAAGTTTTAAAAATCAAATTTAAAATGGGTTCTCTAATAAAAGGTAGTAAAATTGCTTTTTAGAAAAATATTTATTTTTATTCATAAAATTGGATTTATTCTTATCTTATATATTTAAAATCTATTAGATGAGTATAAAAAACATTGATTAAATATATAATATATAAATTTAATTGAAAAATTTAATCACAGGTGGTTTTTTAATTTATTGAGATAATTGTTTTTACATATAAAAAGAGTTTTCTTAGAAAAGTAATTTCCTTATTTTTAAATATTTCATACATTAAATCCTACTAATAGATAACCAAAGGATTAATTTGTTATATGTGTTTATATCATATTTTCTAAATTTAGTTAATCTTATTATTAACTTGAATTCCAATGGATATTTGATAACTATAATAATATTTTAATAATATTATTAATAGTAAATTGTTATTCGGTAATACAAGGCCTTGTGTGTAATTTAAGCTATTAAAGGGACTTAGTATTGTGTGTAATGTAATCTAAGCATAGTGTTTCATGTACTCCATGATAATCTAAGTGTTTTTTATACCACAATATTGACTTGGTGTTGCATATAATGAAAGACACATTTAGTGGCTTCAAAAAATAAAATCTATTTATAGTGTTGTGTGAAATAAAAAATATTAAAAAAATTAACTTAATTTTCCAAAAAAAACATTTCAAAAAATATCAAGGTGTAAAATCTCTAGACAAGAAATTTTGTGTTGAAGGACATAATTAATGACCTTTGGTAAAGTAGAGGTTGTGTCTGGTTAACAATGTCTCATATGGAAAAGATCTCTCTCAAGAAACTAATGTATAATAAGATAAAAATATATCACATACTTATCATCTTCCCATAAGTATTGGTGAATAGTTATATGAAATTTATGATAAAGGCTCCCCAAATAGTTATATGTTAAGAAGGTGGTCTCTTTCACCATTTGTAACATCTATCTTATTTTTTTTCTCCATGGTATCAACCACTCATTATTCTCATAGTTTTATACACATTTATTTGTTAAACCTTCCCATGCATATTCAGGTTTCACTAAATCTACTATCTGGTAATAGATATTTTGATAGGGATAGAGTGCATGTGAACCTTTAAAGGATAATTTAGATACTATCACTACACCCTAATATGTTTTTTTATGAATAGTCCTTAAAATTAATATTATGATAAATATCTTATATCACAAAAAGCACCAAATTAAAATAAACCATGATATGTTTATTAAATAAAATAATTAAACATGAACATTATAACAAAACCATTTAATTAGTAGTTAAAAATATAAATATAAAATTTATCAAATTTATGTAAAAATGATGCGCAATGGGATCAAGTAGTATGATTCTTATGTAAGAAGGTAATTTTTCTATGCTTGGAATAGAGGAAGCTTTGTAAGGGGTTTCCCAAGACCAAGACAGTACAAAACATCAATATGTGTGGATTGATATAAATAATTTATGCAATAAGTTCAAAATTATGGAAATCACTATGAAATCCATTCTAGTTATACCACAATCGATGACAGGCACCACTTTTCTTCTTCCCTTAGATCTTACGTGGTTGTTTTCAGAGGATTTTTATGTTGAAGTTAAGATGATATAAAAATATAATTAATAAAATTTTATATATTAATACATATAATTTATACATTTCAATTTCCATAATATTTAATTTTATTTTAATAATTTAATTAAATTCTATATGTTTTAATTTTTTTGATGAAATGTAATTAATAATTATAACTTTTTTATAAATCTTAAATAATTACAGAGAAAATAATTTATGATCTATTTTTATAATAATTTTTTTCTATATATTATGTATTTTTATACTAATAAACTATATTGATCAATTTTAAACAATTATTATAATCTTTTCAATATGAAAACAAATATTTAAACAAAAAATATTAAGGACTAACTAATATAAAAATTGATTAAGAACACCACATGATTTTTAAATACCACTTTCCTAAAAAAAGTATATATATATATTTAAAATTAAAATATATATTTATGTTATCTAAAAACTCATTTTTTTTTAAAATTAATTATATATATATAATATCCAAATTATCATAGGGTAAATTATATTATTTTTCTAAAAATGATGATTTTTAGATAAATATTTAAAAATACATTTTTACAAATACAATTATTTTTATGAAATCATCATAGTATAGAAATGACATAATAGTTTATAAAACCATTTTCATAAAAAAATATTTTTTCATTATTGTTAAAAAAATACTTAAAAATTTTCATTTGGATTTATAAGTTTATATTTAACACCATGGACAAAATTGGTATTGCATTATAATAAATGAATTTTATATCTATTATTTTAATTATTTAATTAAAATATAAAATTTGTTATTGTTTTGTTTTTAAAGTCACATAACTATACTTTTTTTTACTTATATACCATTAAGTTTTTTTAAAATGATTTCTAAAAATGATTTTTTTGTAAATTATTTTTATTTTGATTTTTAAAAAAAATTGGTTGTCTTTGCGATTTGTATACTCATAATAAAAATAATTTTGAACACTATTATAAAATGTGTTCCTTAACAAGGATTTAAATTTTTTAATTATAATAGTCAAAATTAGTCAATATTCTTAACAGACATTTTCTACATAGAAACAATTCACTAAGTTTAAAGTTTATCACCGCGGAAGTGTTAAAAGGGTTAAGGGGGGGACCTAAAATATAAGGCCCTATTTGTCTCCATAAAAATAAAAAAAAATATCTATTTTTTAGTGAATAGAGAAAATCAATCACCTTATCATCTTATTTGGTCGTATTTTGGGACACATTTCCATAAGAATTACATTATAGTATTTTTAATGTTTTTTATTTACAATAGTGCCACTTAATTTACTTATGAATGGAACAATGCACCACCAACTTAAATATACACAAAAAACTCATAATATCACAAATAATATATCCCATTTCCTTACAAAAAAATTCTCTCTATCATTATTGTTATTTTGTTCCATAAATATTTCCCAAATCCAATCTAAATCTAGAATCCTTCCATAATGAAATCAAATTCATCTACATAACTAATTTATTCTCTATAATCATTCTTTCATTTTTTAATCTTCTAAAACCCCTAAAAATATTTATCTATATATTATAATTTTTTAATAAATAATTAAACATCTTAAAAAATAATATTAGAATTTTTAAATAACTCATTATTAATCATTTATCCATTATAACATGACCCTGTTTCGGTTGGTTTTATATCATATGTGAAAGATGTTATCATGATTATATTATGTTTGATAGAGAAATATAGAATTGTGAATTATGTTATAATTTTTATAATTTTTTTATCATTATTTTTAAATTAAAATACATTAAAAAATATAGAGACATGGGATTAACATATCTTGATATTACAACATTTTATATGAATGTTTAATGCATTGGAAAAATACCAGCCCTAGGACCATAATAGTTTAGTGTCTTTGGAAATTGGGAAACCAAATCTTTTATCATGGTGATATATCTTCAACATCTTCTATAAAGATCTACAACTTTATCACTTCTACCTAAAACCTTTCTTTATAACCTAAAGAAATGAAACATAAGAAATGGAAGAGCATAGATGCTCTGTAATGGTGAATAAAGAAAATGCATAAGCATAACATGAAAAAAAAAGGGTATGGAACCTGAACATAAAATTTGAAGGTCATACCATATATATCAGAGATCAGAATAAAGACTTTAAATTTATAATACATGAATCATAAGGAAGTAGTTAACATAATTCATGAGAGCATAACATAGAAAAAAACATGGGATTGTGGAAAACACATATAAATACCCTATGTCAAGGTGGCCTACCAAGACCTTCGTAACATATTAGGCTTGGGTTAATCACCTATGTACTTTCATTGAGCTTAGGATTCCCTCCTGTGTACCCTCTTATTTCTAGATTGGGATGCCCTCCCATATAGCCTCTTATTTTGGGATTTGGATGTCCTCATATGTACCCTCTTGTTTCAGGATTGGGATGTTCTCCAATGTTCCCTCTTGTTTCGAGATTGGGATGTTCTCTCATGTTCCCTCTTGTTTTGGGCTTGGGATGTCCTCTCGTGTACCATTTTAGCTCATAAAACATTTATCATTACCAAATTCATTGGAGGGATGTAATGAACCACTAACTGTCATAGAATTAAGAATAAAAAAAATCAATACTAGGCCTTAAGCAACATCCCCAAGACACCAAAGGCTGGAAATAAATGCCAAAGGGTTTCAAATACCTATGGGGGAAAATTTACCCATTAAGAAATAAACCACTAAACCAACAAACCATATCCAAAACATTCACTAAATGATGAAAGAACAAATTAAAGACAACACAACTACTTTATTCATAAAAAACCACTCAAAAGTGTGAAATAACTGATGACCAAACAAGCATCAAAGTAAACAACAGATAAACAACTAAAGACTCTCAAAATACCACAAGACACCATAGTCCACATACTCCAATCTCCATAATCACCGAAAAACCCAATTATCACAAGGTGGTGCAAAAAACATGTGATACTTTTCCTTTTCCCATTTACTAAAAGATAGAATCAACAAAAGCACTAAAGTGGAAAAGTAAGGGTGAGTAAGAAACTCAGTAGGTTTTCCCCAATGACTTCCATACTAATTCCGCTTTTATAGAATAGTTAGAAACATTTACATAAAACAGTTTATATAAAACAATTTCTCAAAATAGTTTATAACTAAATATAAACATGTTTCCAAAACTATTTATAACCAAAAGATTTCAAGTGAAATTGAAAACAATTTTCCAGCACGTTTTTTCTCCAGAAAAAACCAAAAAAATATTTTAAAATATTTCTCAATATTACTTTGGCATCCACAATCCATTCCACACATCCACAAAACAAACCATGTATGCTACATGATGACAGTTTCATACTCATGAGCAGTTTCCCATCAATCTACCAAGTCGTCACAAGGTAATTATATCCCATGTTCAATTTGACATTTGGCACCAAGAAAAATGTCATATTTCAACCAATACCCATAAATACAACATGAACACACACACCAAATATTCCTAAGGATCATTCCAAAAAACACCCTTTTAATAAAAACACATTTTCATTGGAAACCATTTCCATCAAAACCATTTCAATGCCAAATAATTTCAATAAAAAACAATTTTTATTGAAAAAACCATTTACATCAAACCATTTAGAAATTCCAGCAACTCCATTATTTAAAATTATCATTTGAAATTGAAGAAACTAAATCACTTTTCACAACAATTCACTGAGATCACATAATTTCACAAAAACCATAAATCATCACTAAAGAATTTTTATTCCATTATTTTCACAATAAATTTCATTCAAATAAATCAACTTGAAACTCAAAAAATCAATTATAGAAAGAGGAGTCGAGATAGAAGCCACCTACCTCAAATTATTTTGATGAAACTCGACAATGGATGAAGAAGACACAAGAAACTAGATCAATTCTCCAAAAATCACCTTATATCTCCTCTACTATCATGATCAAGACCAAATATAAATATATTTGGCATCCAAAATCTTAGATATGCCCATAAAAGGCATAGATCTAGAAAATTGAGAAGAGAAGAGAAGTATATCTATGTAGATCTAAGAAATAGGTAAAAAACGATGAAGAACATTCACATACCCCAAGAATCTGGCATTGAATTACCAAGGGAATCCTTCGAATTGACTCTAGATTGATGGGAGAACCATATTTTTTCTTAAGAGATGAAAAATACTGATTTAGAGCCAGTTTGAGGAAAAATTGTTTATTAAAGGAAAGGATGACCTAGATCCAATTTTTAAGTTCCTTTTTAACCCTGTGTACGGTTAATTTACACAGTTAGACTAACCATACACTAACTGTGTGTTAGAAACTACATTAAGGAAACCCTCTCACAGCCTCCTCGCATGGTATCCCTAACCGTACTCAAACTGTGCCAAAGTTTCTTACTCAAAAGTAAAAATTCTCATAGTTTCTCCTAGGTTATCCGCACTTTTTGGAAAACTATACTCAGACCGTATGACTCTCCTCTAGCCCCCAAAAAATATTGAAAGTTCACCAAAATCTCTCATCCTTCACCCAATGCCTTTATATACATAAAACCTAAAGAAATGGTTTCTTACCAGAAACAAGGGGTACTAAATTCTCCCCACCCTTGGTCTTTCTATCCCAAGAAAGTAGAAAACCATCACTTCTCTGAAAGTTTCATGTTCATTGCTCTTTTGTTTCCTTCCTGTGTTACCAAGTCTATTCCGGAATATGACCTTGTTTCCATAAAAACCACATTAGACTGATGATTTTTCTATGCAATAATTTCTCTTGTCCATCCACAATCTACACTGAGATATGTACCAACAAAGCATCTTGCTCTATGTCAACATGATCCCATCTGATCACATGGTCAGGATCAGGCTGATAATTTTTCAACTGAGATACATGGAACACATTATGTATCGAATTGAATTCTGGTTTTAATTACAACTAATATTCCACCTCTCCAACCCATTCCAATATCTTAAAATGGACTATGTATCGAGGAGATAAATTTCCCTTCTTCCCAAAATTATGATGTCCAATCCATAGATAGATCCTCATGAAAACATGATCAGTCATGAAAAATGACAACAATCATTAATGATGATCTGAATAATATTTAGGATGACTCTTATCCACCTCCATCATCTTTATGATCAATTTAATCTTGTTTATGGTTTCTTGGAAAAAAATAGGCCCAAATAGTGAAGTCTCCAATGTTTCCACCCAACACAGTAGAGAATGAAAAGGATGCCCATTAATGCTTCAAACAGAGCCATATTCATCGAGTCCTGATATCTCTTATTATATAAGAACTCTACTAAGGTTATATGCTCCTACCATGAGTTACCAAAATTCATTACACAATCCCTTAACATGTCTTCCAACATCTATATCATCCTTTCGGATTGCTTTTCCATCTGAGGATGATACACCATACTAATATTCAACTAAGTTCCCAGGGATTTCTATAAGGATTTCAAAAAAGGAGACATGAACCTCGGATCATTATCTAACATGATCGATATTGGTATGTCATGCATCTTTACCACTTATTTGATATAGATTTGGTATATATCCCCCCACCATATGAATTTCAAAAATTTAGATGAAATGGGCTGACTTAGTTTAGCGATCCTCTATCACCCATATGGAATCAACTTTCTGAACTATTCTTAGGGGAACTGCAATAAAATTCATCACTATCTGATACCATTTCCACACTACGATAAGTAAATATTGAAACATACATGTCGGTTGTGGATTCTCTTCTTTAACTTGCTGACAAGATAAGCACCACGAGATAAACTTAGCAACCTTCCTTTTCATGCCGCTCCACCAAAACTACACCTTTAACACCTTGTACATATTCTGTGTACTAGGATGTACAGACCATCTTGAATGGTGTTAATCATGAAGAATATGTTCTCAAAAATCCATATGTATAACCATCTGCTCTCTGAACCACAAAATTTCACTCCCATCAAGTTTCCAACTATCAAAGGTCTCCCCACCATGGAGTTTAAACTCACAACCAAACATTATACATCAGATGTTTGGGCCTCTTTGACCATATTTACCAAATTAGGAACAAGCGTAGCTGAAAGAACCCACAACATCACATTGGTCTCCACATTCCCCATGCATGTTGACTAGGACACACATTAATTGCCAGTCATCTGAAGCTTCTTTTACAAAATGATCATATTACATTATACTCAATGCATCTTCCAATAAAGTCCCTTTTCCTAGTTTATACATCAAGTCAAATTCAAACATCTAGAGAAACTCCATCTATCTTCTTTTCCTTCGATTTAAATCTTATTATGAGAAAATTTGTTTCAAGATTTTCAGATCTGTGAACACAGTGAATTTATCAGCAAATATATAATGACACCGGGTCTTCAAATCATGTATGATTGCAACTAGCTCTAAACCATTTGGTTTGTAATTCTTTTCATGCACTCTCAACTTCCTTGAACCATAATCCACATCATGGTATCCTTGTATAATAAAACAGCCCAACCCCAATCCCAAAGCGTCACAATACACCACATATCCCCATACGGATTTTGGAAAAATCATGATAGGAGCCGAAGTAAGACAAACTTTCAGCTCCTGGAAAGAGTTCTGGAATTCCTCTTCCTATTCGAATAGATAAATGTTCTTTTTCAAAGTTGTCATTGGTGATCATAGCCATGAGAATTCACACACAAAGTATTAGTAATAACCAGCTTTACCAAGAAAACATTGTATCTCAAAGACATTTTTCGGTGGATTCCAATATATAACAACCTCTATATTTTCTAGATCAACTAAAACACCTTTTTCATAAATCACCTGGTAGAGAAAGCGTACCCCTTGTATCCAAAAGTCACACATATGTAATTTCTAATGAAAACGATGGTCTCTTAAGATTACCTATAGTATCACCAAGTGTTACTCATGCTCATCCCTGGTCCTTGAATACACCAATATGTCATCCAAAAACACCACAAAAAAAGAGTACAAATATCTCTGAAATATCTGATTCATCAAATCCATAAAGACCACTGGTGCATTCATAAGACCAAAAGTCATGAATACATATTTATAGTTTCAATTTCTACTTTTTAAAGCTGTCTTTGGAATTTCTTCATTATGAAATCACAATTGATGATATCCTGATCACAATTCAATTTTAGAGAACCTCTGACCTCCCTTTAATTGATCAAATTGATCATCAATGCATGGAAGTGTATATTGATTCTTTATCGTAATATAGTTAATCTTACAATAATCGATGCACAACTGAATAGTTCTATCTAATTTCTTTACGAATAAGACTGGGGTTATCCATGGATATGCACATTGAAAAATGAAACCCTTGTTTTCTAGCTCCTCCAACTTCACTTTTAATTATCTTAACTTCATTGGTGCCATTATATAAGATGGAAAAGAAATAAGACTATTCCCCAGAAGGAGTTTAATCATAAACTCCACTTCCCTTAGTGATGGTAACCCTAAGAAGTTCCTAGGAATGAAATTTGGAAATTTATCCACAACTACTTGAAAACTATATTCCTTGATCTCTTACATTGATTCCAAAGTTAGTTCTTCCAACTGATAAGATATTTTTCCCACCATTGGTTCTAAAAAACCCATTTCACCCTTCATCACAACCTTCTCTCCTTTGAAGATATTCTTGATGCCATCCTCATATGTGAAACTAACCATTCTTATATAACAGTTGATGTGAGCCTTGAACTTCCTCAAACAATTCATACCTAGTATTACATCTTTGAAATCCATCCCTAACATCGAGAAAGTCCATTTCAGCTCATCTCCATCAACAGTTATAGCACATCATCTACACACAAAGTCTTGACATTCACTTTCACTGATGGGAGTTTGTAGTTTTATCATAGAGGGTATCATTTCATGTTTTAAACACAGCAGGTCAACAACATGAGAAGAAACTAAGGAATGTAATGAACTAGTATAAAACATTACTTGCATAAAGGTATAATTCAAAATAATCATACCTCTCACTATAGATGGTCTATCCTGATCATCAGTAATTATCTACTCAACTCTATACAATTTCTTCATTACATCACTCTTCTCCATGTTTCCTTGTTGAGATTTCCCTTGATGATGAGTCATTGTATTCTGAGAATCGCCATGGATAGCTCTGCTTTATTGAAAATACTTATTCCATTGGCCTCATCCTGTTGAAGCATCCTGTGATTGCAACACCTAAAATGTGTCTCAATCATCACTCCCCAGATCACTGTGACAGAAGCACTTAAGATTTACCATCTTGTTGCAGTTATGGCATGATCTTGGTGGTGTTCTACGTTCCCTCATTATGTGGTCAATGGAACCACATTAGTATCATCCTTCTTGGATATTTGGTTGTAGATGATGATTTATTGGTATAGTTTTCTAATTTTGTAACAACCCAAGATTTCAAAGTATGTTATCTCTTCAAAGTAATTCAATAACTAGCACTACAGGCAACACCGAGTTCGAGAACACCACGACTTACCAAACTAGCCATTCAAAAAGCAGTTATGAATAGAATTAACTGAATTTTGAATTTTATATACTCCATATAATTTTAGAATCCATGTTATGTGTTTCTTAGACATAATATAATAACAAATTCATTTTTTTCAGATAAAAGAAGTACTTTTTTAAAAATGAAATTTTACAGCCTTTTAATGGATAACCTATTTTAAAACCAATATTTTACAATTTTATATATTAAATTTAATTAAATTATATTATTCTTTAGAATAGGGACATAAAAATTTACTTTGGATAAAATTTTGGTACTTTTCTGATAACTTTTATATTTTGATGACTAGTGAAAAATACTAAATTTTAATTGACCATAACATTTTAAATCAAAATAATTTATAGTGTTAGATTTTGAATTTGAATGGTTTCTAAGTATAATAAGATTATATTTTTATCATTTAATACAATATAGGTCATTATAAGTAACTTCACATTTAAATTTTACATAAACACGTGTCAGTCTTTTGATAGTTTTTACTTTTTAAAAACCCGCATTTTGATTTTAACAACGGGAATTAATTTTAAATTAATTAATGCAACTTCTATGTTTTGAATTTGGTAAAATAGAATTCATTTTTGAATTCTTAATATCAAAATTAGCTTTGGGTGAATTTTTTTCATTTTTCTGAAAACTTTCGGTTTTTTGATGAATAGCGAAAAATAATGCGTTGTTGTTTAAAACCGACTTTTTATTTAAATAATAATTTATTTGATTTAAGTTTATTTTTAAGTTAAAATAGATATATAATACCTATATAAGTTCAATGTAATTCATTGGATTCATTTTATAATGAAATTAGATGTATAAAATTTTATTGAACTTCTTAACGTCTTTTACCCACCTTCTAGGCACTTTTAAAAATTTGTATAAAATGTAATTTTATGGCTTCTTTGAATTGAATTTCAAAAATCTGAGAGACACGGTTGATATCATTATGTAAAATTT
This sequence comes from Viscum album, assembly GCA_963277665.1. NCBI lineage: Eukaryota > Viridiplantae > Streptophyta > Magnoliopsida > Santalales > Viscaceae > Viscum > Viscum album. The sequence continues at coordinate 1,491,205,119 of OY728129.1, forward strand.
GTTTCAATAAGATGAAAATAATTTTTGGTGAATAGTAATTTTTTACTTTTATTTACCACAATTAAAAGTGAATAGGGAAATTAAAGGTAAAAATGATATTATAATTAACCTAACACATATCCTAATTCTATTGGATAAGTGTATTTTGACCAAAACCAACCTTAGGAATAAAATATTATCATTTTGGTCTACTTGGATTAGATTAGTATATTTATTATTATTTTACTTAAAGAAGAGTTAAAAGAGCTAAATTCAATGTTTAATAACTAAACCATTTTTAGTATAGGGTTATAGATAAAATAAATTCGACTATATATATTAATTATAAATATAAAAAGATTTCCTACATAATGATATTTTATTTATAATTTTTAGAGATTAAATAATTTAATTTGATTATGACATAATGATGACGCAGTAATTACTTTATTAATGAAAGAATAAAATAATTGATATTATAAATATAAAAATAAATGTAAATTGAGGCTTTTGATGCCATACATGAATTTTATAAGTTAATATGACATGTTAGGGTAGATTAAATTATTTTTTTAAAGTGATAATTTTGTTATGACTTTAACAAAAACAAAATACCAAATAGTGTCAAAATTGACAAAAATGAATTTTTAAAACAAATACTATTATTAATTGATATAATATTTCTAAAAATCTATGGATTAGCCAAAGGAATTAGATAAGGTTATATATATCAATAATTAACCACTTTTAGGTTCTATTATATTTTTATAGTATGTTTATTAACCATTTATTATAATAATACATGAGGACATGGTAAAAGATAAACTATTTAACTACGAGTTAAATCGAAAAGATAGGGTTAATATGATAAACTAAACTTATCTAAAACATATAGGTTGAAAGGATTTATACCCATCCCCACCTTAGCTTCTAAATAAATCAATTTGGTGACATTAGAAACTGAAAATGATTTTATAATAGAATAATATTTTAAACTTTTCCTAAAGTAACCATCACCTCTCTTATAAAAGGGCACTTCCCCTTCTCTCAAAATCACACCTCCAAATCCATTTGGCTTGGCCAAACCCTGCCCAAATCTCCTCCTATTAGGTCCACTATGCTGGATACCCTGTGAGGAGGGGGTGAATAAGTGTGTGACAGATTAAAACAACTACCCCTTTTGATCTTGTTTTGCTGTTTGAAAAAACCCTCTTCTCTCTCCTTCCTGTTGCAGAGTATGAATAATTCTTAAAGCATGGACAAGACACAAAATTGTTTACTTGGTTCACCCTCACTGGGCTATGTCCACAGAACATACACCAACGGTGAGCCGATGTACCAATTCCACTGTAAGAACACTGCAAATTACAAGTTCGAAGTGGACTCACTATCCCTCCTGGTTTACAACCCCTCAAAATTTGAGAACTCACTAATCTTTCAACTGAAGTGAGATCACTACTTCTTCAAAAGATCCACTCATAGTTTATAGACCTTTAGGCCTCTTCATTATCTCTAATAAATTCTTCATCCTTAACTGTTGACAGATGCTCTGTTGATGCTCAACTTTTACCCACAGATGAATCTCACTTTACACCGGGTATACTGGGAAACCCCATTTTTTACGTGAAGCCCTTATTACACCTTGAACATAATTCCCTTAACTTGCACAAAATCCTATTTTCGTGCAATACCCCTTTTATGCGCAACCACTTCTTTTTCATGCAGCCACTTCTTTTACACATAGTCTCTACACTGCCTTGCGCGTAATTTTCTTCTTTTGGGCACAATCCACTTTTCACGCACCAGTCTTCTTTTCCGCACACCCATGTATTTTCATGAAACCTCTTCTTTTTGTGCAACAGTCTTCTTTTCCATGCACCCTCTTCTTTTCAAACAACCTCTTCTTTTCACGCAACCTCTTCTTTTCATGCAACAGTCTTTTACATGCAAACATATTGTTTTCGATCATCTTTCTTATGCACTACAATTTCATGTGCTGGAGCTCGGATACTCTCTAAGTCTTGACATGCATAGAATGAGAGGGGTCACTTCATATTTACACGTAAAATCGACCTCGCGTGAAAAAACCTTCTTCCGTGCATAATCCTCTTCGAGCGCGAAAAACACATCTTCCACACATCATCATTTTTCGCGCACTGCTCCAATATTTTGCACACCTCATGCCTTTGACAATTTTTGAGCTTTTGATGACGAAAAATATATTGCGCGAAAAAAACAAATTCTCTATTTAACGCACCCACTAATATTTTTTGTACCATTTTCTTTTTCTCACACCATGAAAATATTTCGCACGCCACTTTCCTTTTTCGTTCACCACGCTGATATTTCACGCAACACTTTATTTTTCGCGCACCACTAAATGTTTTCACGTACCTCCCTTTTCCACCTTGTATCTTATCTTTTTGTATCGCCTCCAGATCAGTCATTCCATTGTTGAGGTTATTCAGTCAAACATGAATATCCAAAACCATCTATTGAACCTGAAAAATCACCATGTAAACCTCTTTGTCAACAAATTATACATCGTGGTCTGATTTGTGAACAAACACAACATGGAGGCCCGCATTGTCAACAAACACAATAACCTAAAAAATTGTTCAATGATTCCTTGAGGGATTGTTTCCCAACACCTCCCAAATTATGTAACCTCAACCTAGAGGCCTTCCCTTGATCAGAAACGCAACATAAGGATCCCTTCTATTCAAATAAGTAGGAAACACCCAAAGAAGAGGTAATTATTTTATCACCTATTTTAAAGTTCTTTTCTTATTCAACTTTCTCTTTATTTGTTATTTCCATGCAAAAATAAAAAATCGAGTACATTATACATACCATGATGTTATTATAAATATGTCACAACCATATTCATTATTCTATCCATCCTATGAATGATAATGTCACCATGCGTGCGTACATATGACTTACCGTCTCCACACCGTGGTGTAAATTGTTTTTCAACACTATGTTATTTGTATGGATATAATGATGAGTAATATGTATATAAATAATGAAAATAACATGATAATTTCTCTATATAATTAATATACCATTGTTTTTTATGTTTTCTTCGGGGCGCGCACATCCATCACGTAGAGGACGCACTGCTATTACCCAACATTCCCGCTTTCCAAAGTCGGGCGACATCTACTCCTTATTCAGGGACGTCTTCTCCTTGATCAAAACATAATGATGGGATGTCGGTTCTTCCATCCATGTATTCCTCCTCAGATCTCGTCACCTAGTCTGGTTCTCCCTCATAGATTTAAAATGTAGCTCGTGAACCTCTTCCCGGCACCATATTTTCATGGATGCCAGTTAATCACGCTACTTCTGTCAAGACCTTCTAAGGAGTCCGGTCAGGGTAGCAACCTTCGGTTAGGAGCGTAGTCACATTGGGGCATCACTGGCATGTCTTGATGCTGGGGATTGGCATGTTTGTCCTCTTTCCCTTATTTTAGGGCTTCTTGAGGGCACGTAAGCCCAAGGCATCCCACATCGAACGTGGGGAATTGTATTCCATAGGCATGTATCTGAGGTTTTCCTCAACTTCCCATATTTAACAAAGGGTATGAAGCCAGTTTTATGTCCAACAGAGACGGATCGGACTGATTGGAACACTAGCTAGAGTGAATCAAAATGAAGAACCCCCTGGAGGGAACACCGATGTTGGGGCCAGTACCTGGGCAGCTTCCCGAATTTTGTGGAGGGGAATGAGGAGTGGAGTGGCATGATCTCACTAGGATATTGCGGCCTTGGTAAGAGTTGGGATGAATGGTGGATTTGTGCTTGGGTCCCGAGAAGACTTCCTATGTATCCTCGTGGCAGGGAATCAAAGTCCGCGTAGTTCGAGAATGTGATGGGACACCTGAAGAGGTAACCCGTGGGGATGGATTCTTGGATGGGACCCATAGGAAGTGGAACCTCCAGGTTAGGGCATGAGCTTCTCGAGACATGTGGGCTCGAGGGAGAGATCAGGATGAGACATGGGCTTGAGCTTTGTGAAGGCCTCCTACGTATCCTCGTGGTGGGGAATCAAAGTCTTTGTAGTTTAGAATTGAATGTAGTTTAACATCATGCGGGATGGGAACATTTGGGGATCACACCCTGAGGTGGCCCAAAGTTGGAGTCGGTGAACCTACGTGAAGAGGGACCTAGGGTCCAGGTGGATTTGGGCTTGGCACACTAACACGAAGACGGTCGGGGACAATGGTTTGTGGGGCTTGAACCTCATGGAGGCTTCCTACGTACCATGTCTTAGCACAGATCAAAGTCCCCGTAGTTCGGGATGGTTGGGGATTATGCTCTGAGATGGCCCAAAGTAGTGGGTCTTGAACCTCATGGTGGCTTCCTACGTACCATGGCTTAGCATGGATCAAAGTCCCCATAGTTCGGGATGGTTGGGGATTATGCTCTGAGACGACCCAAGGTGGTAGGGCATGAACCTCGTGGAGGCTTCCTATTTACCATGACTTAGCACGGATCGAAGTCCCCATAGTTCGGGATTTTTGGGGATAACGCTCTGATATGACCCAAGGTGGTGGGGCTTTAACCTCGTGGAGGCTTCCTACGTTCCATGCCTTAGCACGGATCAAAGTCCCCGTAGTTCGGGATTGTTGGGACTTATGCTCTGAGACAGCCCAAGGTGGTGGGGCTTGAACCTCATGAAGGATTCCTACGTACCATGCCTTAGAACATATCAAAGTCCCCGTAGTTCGGGATGGTTGGGGCTTACGCTCTGAGATGACCCAAGGTGGTGGGGCTTGAACCTCGTGGAGGGTTCCTATGTACCATGCCTTATCACAGATCAAAGTTCTCATAGTTCGGGATGGATGGGTCTTACGCTCTAAGACGGCCCAAGGTGATGGGGTTTGAACCTCATGGAGGCTTCCTATGTACCATGGCTTAGGACGGATCAAAGTCCCCGTAGTTTGGGATAGTTGGGGCTTATTCTCTGAGACTGCCAAAGGTGGTGGGTCTTGACCCTTGTGGAGGCTTCCTACGTACCATGGCTTAGCATGGATCAAAGTCCCCATAGGTTGGGATGGTTGGGGATTATGCTCTGAGATGGACCAAGTTGGTGGGGCTTGAACCTCGTGGAGACTTCCTACATACCATGCCTTAGCACGGATCAAAGTCCCCATAGTTCGGGATGGTTGGGGCTTACGCTCTGAGACGGCCCAAGGTGGTGGGGATTGAACCTCATGGAGGCTTCCTATGTACCATGCCTTAGCATGGATCAAAGTACCCGTAGTTCGGGATGGTTGGGGCTTATGCTCTGAGACAACCCAAAGTGGTGGGGATTGAACCTCGTGGAGGCTTCCTACATACCATGCCTTAGCATGGATCAAAGTCCCCATAGTTCAGGATGGATAGGTTAACATCATGCGGGACGAGGGCATTTGGGGCTTACGCTCTGAGGCGGCCCATGGTGTGTCATAGTCTATTCCCACTCTAAGCTCATGGGCGTCATGCTCAGTGTGAGAAACAAGAGCTAGCAGGGACCTGACGATCACGTCGCGAAGTGTGCATCCGTGGGAAGCGAAGAGGGTCTTACGCGTTGAGCGGCCCATGGTACCGGGGATTACTCCATGATAGAGGCCTGGGGGGCGACAAAGCTCAGCGGGTGAGGTATTTTGCACCCAAGAAAAGAGGAGGGGCCTCGTTCCCTATCATGCCCTTCGCTGGCCTTGGCACTGAGGAGGTGAGGAAGAGCAGGGGTGCTACCTCCTGGAAGGAAGGCTAGGGACTTACGCTAGGGTGGCTGCCCTTCCCTGTGGACAAACGCCACTCTAATAAATCACCCCCTGTGAGGGATGATCCCATCCTTATGGAGACGAGTGGGTGTGGAGAATATCCGAGGTGGGGGGACCCTATGTGCGAGGCACGGGTCCAAGTCATAGTTTAATGTCATGTGTGGAGGATGAGGTGCTTGGCAGTTTAACGTCCTGCTGCTCAGACAGGGTGGGTTTAACCCGCACCCCTAAGACTTACATGACCAATTCCCTTTGTCCCTTGTAGAAGGGGAGGCATTGGCAAGGCCGTTCTGAGGGGGTGTCGTGGAGCGAACCATCGAGGGGTCCACGTTAGCATGGCTATGCGAAAAAGCAATAGCTGTTAGCGTGCCTATGCGAAGAAGCATAAGGCGAAGCAATGCAATGGGAAGGATTGTCCAAGGGACTTTAAAGTTACTTCGTACGAGCCTGGAAGGTCGCACCAGAAAACCATGCAAGATGCAGATGCCTGGGGTGCACGAGACACCTGTGAATGGCACCTGGGAGAAGGGCATCAGGTGCTCGCACAAGGTGGGCACCTGGGGAGTACAGAGGCGAAGGGCCTCGGGGATTTCACGCAACTCTAGGGGCTTGCGCAAAATAAAGGGGTCCGGCACAAAAAATCCCCGGGTTGGCGCGGAATCAGTTTCATCCGTGCGGGATTGGGAGTTTAGGTTTTGCATGCAGCTTGAAGGGTTTGCACACAAAGGAAGAAAGTGCGTGCAAAATAAGGGGTGCATGCGCAAGGGAAGGATTGTGCGTGGCTTGGACGACTTTCATGCCATATAATGGGTTGCATGCAAGGGGAAGACCCCAAAGGGGTTGAAGTTTAGTCTAAGCCAGGGGGATCTCGTGCGAAGGAGGATCCCGGGGCAACTTGGCGCGAAAAAGAACCATACTTGAAGGCCATATTGCGCGCGCGCGGAATGCCAATTACGCGCACGAGAAGCGGTTCGAATTCTTCAGCCTCGAATAAGAAGGGGCGCCTTCTATTTATAGGCATCCGGTGGTGTGGAATTCAGGACCGCACGAAATATTTGTGTGGCGGAGGCGGCGGCGTGAAAGGCCCACCACACGGGGTGTAGGCGTGAAGTTGTTTCACACCGGCACTAGGACCCTTTGCGAATTCTGGTTCTTTCCGCGCGAGAGAAGTATTTTTCATTCGCTTCACCCTTTTTTCCACGCGACACCTCTGGACCCTCCGAACCGAGCCCCCGAGTCCAAATATGACATCACTTTTTTGTTTTGAAACTTTATCCAGCACTTAAGCACTTTTCGGTATCTACAAATGCCCCCCTCGAAATTGGATCGGTGAGGGGTCACAATGATGGGATTTAGAGGGAAATGACGAAGTGAAGGGCTTTGTGGGACCCTGCGCACAAAAAAGCCGAGCGGCGCGCAAAAAATAAAAAAAATCCCGGCCATGCCTGGAAGTTTCTTTTCGCACAGTGTGGAATCGTATCTTTTCCTATAAAAGTCATCGTCGGTCCCATTATCTATATGACGTTTCTCACGCGACAATCCTTAAGCTCTCATGCATGAAATTTCTTCTGCTCCTGCGTGAAAATCCACCTTAGTTGCGCGTAATTCCGTAGAGATTTAGCGTCTTCTTACAGGAAAACCCGGGAATTTTCACGCACCGACCTCAAATTTTGCGCCAGACGCATATTTTCCACACCGGGCTCTCATATTTCATGTCAAACTCCCCTTTTTCGTGCCAAATCCTGAAACACTCAGTTGGAAGAATATGGATTCAAACCAGGTTGATGAGGGGGAAGTCGCCGCTCGTAGGGATGAAATGGCTGTAAAACCAGAATTTTATGGTGCCAAGAGGGTCGTCTCCAATAACCACACCCTCTTCAACATTCTAACCCCTACCTAGAAAGAGTATTCCCTATCTGAAAACCTACCGCTATGGAACTTCAGCATTCTGGAGGAGGTCCCTTTGTCGGGGTTCGAGGTTGATACCCTGTGATCATGGGTGACCCGCGAAGATGACCTTCCTCAATAAAACATCACCAATAACAGCCACCCCTCCATAGAAACCAGGTATATGGACGTCTATGTCCTTAACCCCAAGACCAAGACCATTTTAGGGGGTGACCCTATTGCGGAGAGCTAGCCGGCCCTCTACGTGAGCACCTTTCGTCAGAGAATTAATGAAGAGACCAAGGGTTGGCTGCTGGACTAGGATCTGCGGTCTGGAGGCAAATTCACCAGCGAGTGGGCCAAGGCGTATTGGGTTCGTCACACATGTGACCAATTCAGGGCCGAGCTATGGCATATTGGTCTGTTCGAGGTGGTCTGGACATCGTAGTTCCACTTCTACCGGCAGCCTGAGCTCGGTTCGGAGCTGTTCACCCGATGGTCCCCTAATACTAAAACATTACACCTTCACCCTAGGAAAGTCATAATCAGCCTCTGATATGTCCACTACATCGGAGGCATCCCTTTGGAGGGCCATCAATACGATGAGTTCCTTCCGCTGATGAACATCTGGGGTGACAGATCTCGAACCCCCATACTGACATGGCACCTACTGGAGTTGTCCAAGGAGAAGTTGAAGGTCAAGGACTTCCTGAAGGATATTTCCTATAAGGAATGGTTCAGCCTGTTCCTGGAGAAGGATCCGGAGGTCAAGATGCCAGGGCGGGGAAAACGTTGTCCAATCGCAGTTCAGAGGAGCAAGAGCGGATCCTATTGGAGGATCCTGGAGGCGGGGAAATACCAATCATGGGGCTATAGAATAAATGAGGCCCGGGACCCAAATGCCAAGTATTCTAGATTCCTCACCACATTTCTGATTAGATGGCTCTTGTCAGTGCGGGACGCAAGGATGGTCGTCCGTCCAGCGACTCTGGTGATGGCGGGCATCATGGCCGCCAATAAGAGGTTCAACCTAGGGGTCCCCATGCTATCCCGGATGTATGCCATTTTGGGATGCATCTTGAGAGGGGGATATCCTAGGAGAGTGTGTGGTCCCTTCTAGATCTTCCACGGCTAGGTTGAAGCTCATTGCGGTGGGTACACCTTCTTGAATGCCATCCATCCCCTGGGCGACGGCCTGCGACGCTCTCTGCTAAATATTGTCGGGGTCATGCCGATGACGGTAAATGAGGAGGGGGTATGAATCAAGATTGTTAACCATGCCAACTTCACCTTCAGCCCATTTCCCACCCCAACTGGTCAGCTGATAGATGATGGGGAAGGTTCACTAGAGCAGAAAGAGTACTTCCAAAGCATCAGAGGCGGGGTGCTTGTGACCCGGATTGATGGGAAGATTTTCTGCAAGCCTTACATGCCATCCAGGTTCTATAGGTAGTTTGGATGCCTCCAGCAAATTATAAAGAAAGTTTACATAGATGTGTAGGAGGAGCAGCATCCCTGTGTTCTTCGTCAACTATGGCTAATGTTCACAACCTACGGTGTCGGTGAAATCATCACTTTTCCTCCCACCAGAGTCAACACTAGCCTCTCGACTGAGTATACTGAACACTGGACCATAGAATACCCTGAGGGGCTTCTGTGGAAGTGAGTCCGATAGATCAAGGTTATAGTGCGGAACCCCGACAGCGAGAGAGTAGGAGGGTTGCCTCTAGAGGAGGAGGTCCAGGAGCACCTTAAGGAATAGGGCCTGCATAGGTTGGGACCTCAACAGTGGGGGTGTCGCATGGTGTGGTCGCGCCCTCAATGACTGGAGGAGGAGGGCCCCGCGAAGCATCCAGAGAACTTTCTGGGAAGCAAATAAGATACTTGCTTCAACCTTCCCAGGATACTGTTTTCCCTGCACTGTGGTTGGCTTGGATAACCCTACGGCAATCAATGAGTACTGAATCCCTCTGGAAAAAGATAGTGTATGACGAGATCCAACTACCAGAATTCAAGCTCATCCGGATCACCGACAAAGTGAACTTCTACCGACGGCATGCATATCTAACGGACATGGACACATACGCGCGCCAGAGGGGTCGGCGCGAGGAGTCGTCCTTCTTGGTGAAAGTGATGATTGGCCAGGAACACGACCCAGAAAAGCTGTCGTCAGAGGATGATGATGGCAGTGATGAGTCAGAGGATGGTGAAACAGGAGAAGAGGCATAAGGGGAAGGTGAAGGAGAAGGATAATAGGTCCATGAAGGTGAAGGGTCACAAGGGGCGTCCCACCAAGGGAGTCTCCGGGAGAGTGGTGAGATCGTCGGCTCTGATATGGATGTAACCGAGCTGCTCGAGGTAGGATCTGACCCTTATCTTTCTTCTCCTATATTCTTTTTCCTCTGAAACCCTTAAACCACATTTCTCATCCTACTCAGGATCACATCGGTTCTAACCAAATGCCTCCGGCCGAAGGAGGGGAGGAAGCGTCAATAAGATAAGGCGGGGCACCGATGCTCATTATCAACCTGACAAGTGTTGAGGGATCCCCCACCATGACAGTTCATGTAGTGGCCAGAGCACTAGAGGCTGATGCCTTGGGTTCCTGTAAGTTTCTTGCCTCGATACCGGTACTCACTGTTAGAAGACTCAACTAATCAGGGTGCTCCTTGTCTGTACAGTGATCATGACGCTAGAGGATCATCAAGCTGCTTAGGCCGGACCATCTGCTATTGTGCCGATGGAAAACGTGCTACCCCATCTAGAATATGCCCCACAAACTGAGTTGTCTCTGGAAAATGGTGAACAAGGAGCGGCAGACATTGGTGGTGCTGCCGTGGGGGCAGGAATCTCTGAGGAAGACCCTGTTGCTTCCCTGCTGGTTGTCCTCCCTGTCTATCGGCCTGCTAAACCTGAAGAAATTGACAATTCAGATTTGGAAGAGGCTGAGGAGAGTCGGATGATACAATGAAAGGGATGTAAGTGAATCTGGTATTTCCTCGATCAGCCCCAGGCGGAATGGCTAAAGCGGATGGGGTCACTCCATACCTGGCAACGCTTCCTGTGTGCTGGAGGGGCGGATTCTCAACATCTTCACCTGATGGTCCATGAATACATGGCCGAGATGATGCGTGAGAGAAACCGGCGTGCCAACGTCATCCAGTTCTAGGAGGAGTCATGGAGTACCCGGGCATTTCTGAGGGCAGAGCAGGAGGTCCGACGCCTCGAAGAATAGACGAAGAAGCAGGAGGTATTCATTGCAAATTGCTCTGATCTCGTGGAGCAATTGAGGGCCCATCTGGCGAATGCTCAAGATAAACTAATAGAAGCGAGTCGTCAGATAACCGATATCTAAGATGAACAGATGCGGGCACAGGCCAGGGTCAACAAGCTGCACTCCATGGCCGCTGATGAAGAAAGGGTCCTCAGGGGATGGGAAGCAGTCCTGGGGGCCAACAGGGAAAAGGTGGTGGCATTGGAGAGATCTATCCAAGCATCCGACCCTTAGGGCCCTGTTTTGGCCACACCCATACACTTGTCCTTATTTGACTACTTCTTGTTCTTTTGAACTGTATGTATAGACAAATTTACTTACATGACTCCTTGATTAACATAATCAACCATAATCCCAAAACAAATAACAATCCATCCCTATGCTACGTTGGATGTGAGAAGCAAAGGAGGCTCATATCATCACTTAGTTTGATCGTGGGAGCATCACCCAAGCTTCGGGAATTGGAAATTTGAACGTGGATTTCTGAGGAGAAGAGGGAGGCCCATCCAAAAGAGGAGGACCTCAGAACAATTGATGTATCGTCTTCTCAACATGCTCTAGCGCACGAGAAGGGCAATGTCAGGGGCATTGGAATCAATACGAACATAGGGAGATGAAAAAGGTGAATCACGTTACCCAAATTCGGAACACTATGGGAGGGTCGTGACGATGGAGGATAGCTGTTGACCGTGGCAGAAATACAGCATCCATATCGCATTAGCCTGAAATGGGGACAACAAATGCGGGTCGACCGCTGACCATGTTCGCAACATGGAGCCTAAATCAAATATCGTCGATCAGTTTTCTAGAACGTTGGCCTAGGACACAAAGAGTACCATAGGTCGAGCATCCATACTGTTAAGGGGTCCCTCTAAACGTGATCAGTCTTTTGGAACATTGTCCCAGGACAGCAGGCGGACCATGGGTCAAGCATCCGTACTATTAGGGGGTCCCTTAAAATGTGAAAGAGGATGAAGATCCGAATAAATGGGCACAAAAATCATGGAAAGTGAAGTGGTGGTTTGTTCTTATAGAATCCAAAACTCCCAAGATTACACCACCGTGGTGAAAGCACATTAGGCGGGCACATTAATCTGGTCACAGATCATTCTTACTTTTAGACAGGAGCTCCCTGGTGAGGGAACTGTCGCTTCCAAATGTCATTATAAGGCATCCTGAACTTATTCAGGGAAAATGATATAGTTTCACAATTCCCCAAGAAGTCAGGCCAAGGGGCCGACAGTGAGGAGGGGCGGGATTTGGTGATCCCTGGGGCTGGACCCTAGACGAAATGTCTGGGTGTTCTTACATATCCCATAAGGATTGGAATCAAGCCGCACATAGTTCTGGAAAAGGTCTTAGTTTAAGGTCTTAGATTTTGGTCCAAGGATGGGTTAAGGAGAGCAGGAGAAACATGGTAAGGTGGTTACAAAACCCGACGTGAATGAGGACATAATCCCTACTTACTGTGTGTTCCCTGGGGGAAGTGTTCCGGTCAAGGGACCAAACACGAAAGTTAGGCTGGGCCTGCGGGAAAGTGCTTGGGCGCTCCCACGTATCTCATGAGAATGAGAATCAATCCACACGTAGTTCTTGTAGGGTTACCCGACATGGAAAGGTACCTATGAAAAGGATGAAAGGGGAGTGTTGGTCTATCCCTTTCACCAAAAGAAGCGGCATTTGATGTATTTTGTTTGTCCTTTAAGGTGAATGATTTTTCTTTTGTGGAGTAGCCAACCTAGGGTAGAGATTCCTGGCATTTCCATAATAATAAAGCCGCATATGGGCATTGACCAATGGTATGGTAAATGACCGATACCCAATGCGATGTCCTCTATGATGAGGTGACCACAATGCAGTGCTGTTTTTCGTCGTGTGGCCAGGACAATATCGTCACAGTTTATAGTCATGTGGTAGGACCAAATAGAACAGTTTAAGGTCATATGGCTTGGACCAGGGGGAATGCGCATGAAGTGAAAAAACCTACCTAGCGTAATTGTGGATGAAGTCCAGATAATCACCTTGTGTGATCCCGGGAGAGGAGCCTCGAGCCTAGAGGCCGGAGAGGGTCAGAGGAAAAAGGGCAGGAGAGACTATCTCATAGCTTAGCTGGACCCGAAAGCACGATGTCTGGGTGATACCATGTATCCCATGGGGATGAGGATCAAGATGCACATGGCCCTTAAGGAATATCCCATCCTATAGTCTTAGCGCTCGGATCGCGGGAGCCTCGAGAGACACCGTATTGCAGCTTCGTCCCCCTAATGTGCCAAGGTTCACTAAGGGATAGTGCCAAGAGTGTTGAGATTCCACCTGGACATGATGGGGTGGAACATAATGTGAATCATGGAACCAACATTCAAGACCCAAAGGGGATGGTATGACAACGGAGGATTACTGCTGATCATGTTCGCAACATAACATCATGTCGCGTTAGCCTGAAACGGGGACAAACAAATGAGCATCGACCACTGACCATTTTTGCAATGCGGGATTTGTATCAATTTTTTGTCTGAAACCTTCTGGGGCATTGTCCCATAATGGTAGGAGATCCCTTAGGCGTGGTATCCATGTCGTTCTTGGGGGTCCCTTCGGGTGTGAAAGATAATGGGGGCCCAAATGAAGGAGAACACGAAGCTTCACAAGTGGAAGGAACTTTCCTAAGTTGAATCTGACACTCTAGGTCCTAGACCAGAGTACTCTGAACACATTGGCGGACCACTGCAAAGGGTCAAGGGGCTCAACGTAAGAGCGGCAAAGAGATAGCGGATTCCCGGGAGAAGGGGGCATGGTGCCTAAAACCCTGTACCACACCTATATATCCCCCTCATGGAGAGGGACATGCCAAGGGGCCTAGGTGGCCAGGAAATATGGGAGATATATTAGGATATGGGGCTGGACTTGAAATCTTAGATGTTCGGGCGGTCCTACGTATCCCATAAGAATGGGAATCCATCCACACGTAGTTCTGTAGGATACCCAAGGGTAAGATGTCCTATCCAAAAAAAGAAGGGTGTATGGCATGGTGAACAACCCGACGTGAATGAGGACATAATTTCCCACCACACCATACACTCTGGGAAGAACTGGGGTCGGGGGCCCGAGAAAGGCCGCGGGGCCTGAGGCTAGGCCTTGGTCAGGTAGGCCTGGCCAACATGCAGTTTAACGACATGAGGGATGAGAAGGTGATAAGGTGCCTCATCCAGGGATGTGTATGACATGGTGAGCAACCCAATGTGAATGAGTAAATAATCCCACACCACACCGCAAACCCCCATAAGAGAGAACCTGGGCCGGTGGCCCGATGGTTGGCATCGCCCGGAGGGAGTTCATCGCTTGGAGATACAACGGGGTAGAATGAACCACTACACTTGACATTTGGGACCTCTTGGGGAGGCCCTAACGATCTAGGACAGCTGTTGACCATGTTTGAAACACAGAATCCCTATAGTGACCTAATATGGGAACAACAAACAAGCATCGACCACTGACCATATTCAAAATGCGGGACTTTTATCAGCTTGTTTCTCAACATCCTCATCGGCATTGGCACAAAGTGGTAAGAGAGATCCCTTAGGCCTAGCATCCATACCATTCAGGGGCCCTTCCATACGGGGAAGGTGATGAAATCCAAGTCAAGGAGTGGGTTAAGCATAGTTGTACCCACTCTCAAAGAGTCGAACGTCTCCAGTGAGTGGGACATATGGACGGATTGAGGTTAGATTGACATGAATTGGGGAAAAATTTGGCAACCCTGCCAATGTCTTGACCCCGGGGGGGGGGGGAGGGAGGATTCTAGCGTTTGGGCTGGGATAACAGACGAAATGTCCAGGCGTTCCTATGTATCCCATAAGGATGGGAATCAAGTCATACGTAGTTCTCAAGATGAAGTTTAACGTCATGCAGTACTGGACAGTTGAAGGTCATGCAGGACAGTAGGGGCCCGAAAATAGGACCAAGCGCAGTTTAATTGTCGTGAAGGACCACAATCCAGTTTGAGGTCATGGGGGACCCGACAGTTTAAGGTTGTGCCGAACCTATGAAGTCCTTAGGCAAAGTATTGCTTAAGGAATTTGGCGTTGGTGGGAGGATTTATACGCTCACCTTCCATGGTCGCCAAAGAGTATGCTTCATTGGGGTAAACCTTATGAACAATGAAAGGTCCTTCCCACTTGGGCTCCAACTTGGGTGGCTTCCTACCGGGGATCATTAGTTCCCTGAGAGTTAATACCAAATCGCCTTTCCAGAAAGAGAGGAGGTGAACCTTCTTATTGAAAGCTTGAGCCATCCTGCTCTGATGCCTTTCTAGGTTGTGCAGGGCACGAAGCCTATTCTCGTCCAGTGCTTCCAATTATGCTAGATGGATTTCAGCCACTCCATTGGAACTTTCTGGTCATAGACTACTATGCGTAATGAGTAAAATTTAATCTCGATGGGTAGGACGTCCTCCGTTCCGTACACTAGAGAATACGGGGTTAACTGGGTGGAATTACGGGTTGTCGTCTGATAAGCCCAGAGGGTGTTGGGGAGCTTCTCTGGACAACTCTTCTTGTTCTGACCAACCATTTTCTGTAGAATGTTAGAGAGGGTTTTATTAAATTCCTCAATCTATCCATTTTCTTTCCCATGATAGCAGGAGGTATGGTTGGAGAGAATGTTGTACTTGGCGTACAATTTCTTCAGCTCGACTGCTCGAAATTTGGTGTCGTTATCGGTGAGGATAGCGTGAGGTACCCCAAATCGATAGATGATATTGGAACTCTCAAATTTGACGATAGAATGGGCCTTGACTTCCTTGAGTGGAATTGTCTCTGCCCACTTGAAAAGAAATCTGTATCTGTTAGAATGAATCAGTATTGGCGAGCCGTTGCTGGTGGGTATGGTCCTACGATATCTAGCACCCAGACTGCAAAGGGCCAAGAGTACTTGGTAGTATAGAGAGGCTATGGTGGATGATTCACAAAGTCATCATCAACTTGGCACAGATGGAACCTTTTGGGGAACTCGATTGTAACACCCAAAGCTGCCATGGTACGCTTCTCTTTGAATAATACGGTAGCGTGTGTTGTACGCAACTTCGAGTTCTAACACACACCACAAACAATCAAAGTAGCCATTATGAATAGTAATACCTACTTTTTGAAATTTTATACATTTTATCTTTCAAAATGGACTTCATTTTTGGATTCATAATATCAAATTTAGCCTAGGGTGAAATTTTGGAACTTTTCGGATAACTTTTATATTTTGATGAATAGTAAAAATTACTAAATTTTAATTCAAAAAAACGTTTTTAATAAAAATAATTAATAGTGATAAATTATACTATTGAATGGTTTTAAAGTATAATTAGAATATAATTTTATCATTTTATCCAATGGTGGTCATTAGAATTAATTTCCCTTTGAAATTGGAAATAAACAATTGTCAATCTTTTGATTGATAATGTTTCTTAAAAACACGCTATTTGTTTTGACAACAGGAATTAATTATAAAATTAATTAATGAAACTTATACATTTAAAATTTTGTAAAATATACACCATTTTTGAATTAGGAATATCAATTATAGCTTAGGGTTAATATTTGGTATTTTTCTGAAAAACTTCAATTTTTGATGTATAGTGAAATCACTAAGTGGTAGTTTAAAAACTAATTTTTCATGTAAATGAAACATTACCACTTATGTGATTTGATTTTCAAAAATCCGACATATATTGTTGTCATTATGAAGAAAAATTTGGTTCAATGGGATTAAAATAATTTTTTGGTGAATAGTAACTTTTAAGTTTTATTAATCGCGATTAAAGGTAATTAGTGAAATTTAAGGTAAAAATGATATTATAAAAATATGAAAATATCTTGAAACTTGTCCTACCCTTATTGGATGAGTCATGTCCGACCAATAGAATCCATGGGTCAACTTGGGGACCCCATGGAGCCACTTGGGTAAGAAAATGACATTAATAACCTTTTATTTAAAGTAAAAATAAAAGTGTCACAAATATGTATTGTTTTACTAAAAAAAATTTACATAGGATTATATAAGTTAACTTTTCGACTATAAATATTCATTGGAAATATAAAAAGATTTAATACATCATGATATTTTTTTTATAATTTTTAGACATTAAATAAATTAAATTTTGTATGACACCATGATGATGCAACGATTACCTCATTGATTAACGAGTTAAATAAAATGAAAAGATAATGTAAAATCTAAGACTTACACTTGTCAAAAACTTATTTGATGAGTATATTTCGAACCCTTATCACCTTATCCTAGAAATATATAATTGTGGGACCTTTGGAATCCGAAAAACACTTCATAATAATATAACATTTCATGACTTTCCAAGAGTGCCCCTCCTCTCCTCTTATAAAAGGCCCCCACCACTACCACCTTATTCACACCATCAAAGCAATTTGGCTCAGCCAAAATCTGCCCAAATACTCTCTCAACTTCCCTCTATTACTCATATAATCATCACTTTTGGCATAAGTCTTCCCAAGGAAGCCTTTGGCTCAAATCAAAAAGAGTTACCTGATTTTAAGGTAATGTCTTCGCTTATGTTCTTTTGTTTTATTTTTCTTCTCCAACCCCTTAAACTCTTTTTATTCCTTTCTTTTGTAACAACACCAGTATCTAAAATATACTAGGATTTATTCATGATAAGTATTTTATTTACACTTACACATACCATCGTCTAATGGTTAAAGAACATACTGTTTTTGTGGCTGGCGAATTACTGCCTCACGAAACGATGATCGTTCAATCTTATTTTAACACCTCTCATGGTGGCCATTTTGATGACAATATTTTCATATATGATATATATATTATGTTTATGTTTTCCTTATGCTTATTTATTTCTCATTTATGGCATACCTTTATGATTTACATTATGGGTAAACGTGATAATTTCATTTTAGGAAGTGCGGACTACCGCCCCCTCAAAGTGATTTGAATCGTTAATGCCATATGTGGGACGTATAAAGGATGGAGTAAATGATATTTTATATGATATTATACTGTAATTATAATAAACCTTTATATCATTATGATTTCATACCATTAAATACGAAATAGAAATGAAAGTAGCGTTTATGCGTACGTACGGCTTACCGTCTCCATGAACGGTGCATTTCATTTTTTACCTCTAAATGTTACGTAATATTATGAATGAATGTATATACTAGATATATATGATATATATTATATCTACATCATGAATATAATTCTGGATATAATGGATATTTTACCACATGAACAACTTGTAATTATAAGAAGTTTATTTTTGACTCAAGTACCAAAGATCGACAAAACGACCGTTATTTACATAAATAATTACATAATGTTTATAACATGGTAATAAGTGATATAAAAGGAATAATAAACTTGAAAAAGGTTCTTAAGAAAATATAAATTAACTCTAGTTTATTATTCAGGAGGTTAAAGAATTTTCGAGTCATGTCGGACACGAGGTAAGGGTCTTCGTCTCAATCTCCTTTCATTGAGGCATATTTTGTTTTATATACAACATTATTATATAATGTGTATAAACCCCTTTGACTTTTACGTTTATTCAAGAGGAATCTTTTTTATACGAAGCGCTTTACTAAATGATAAAAGGGAATGTTTTTTTGTCGTACGTATATGGTGACAACGACTTCTCCGCCGCCGTGACGATTATTTGAGTTTCGGCTTCCTCTACAAGCCAAAACTTTTTTAAAAGAAAAATAAATACCATGTTTTACTTTTATTTTATTTTGGTATTGAAAATGGTTTTGATAAATTTTTTATTATATCAATGTGTTTTATTGATATCTTGTGATTGAAATGTGGAAATCTTATGTTTCCTTTATGTCTTTTTTATGTGATACAATTATGTTATGGTTTATGATATGTTTAAACATTTTCATATAAGGAATGAATTGGACTTAATAAGTGGCGGGTGGAGCCCGCTATAGCTCCTCAATTCATCGGTAGGTCTCATGAGACAAACTAGTGTCTTGGCATGAGGCCTTGACAAAATCGTATTTGTAGTCTTGGCACGAGGCCTTGGCTGCGTGGTTATGATAGTCTGGAATTATGCATTCCATCATTATGAAAGTTGTTATTGATATTGCATGTGATTATTCAAATAGTATAATATCCATGTGAATAAGTAAATGGCATTATTTCATTTTATTTTTTCCATATTATTCGGAAGTTCAAGTTTAAAAGGCTTTTTCTTTAGTTATACATTGCCTTAAATGTTAATGTTTATTTATGAAAGCTTCTGCTATATTACCATCCTTACTAAGCATCTGAGCTCCCCCCTTCCAATGTTTTAATATTTCCAGGATGTGAAGAAGTATATTATGAATGACCTACAGGGATAGTATGAGGGGATATGAAGACAAGATGTTGTAGTAGTTTTGTTTTACTTTATGATGTAATGTAATACTAATAAATGTATCTAGTGTTTCCAAGGATACTAAACAAATCGGTCTTTTGAGACATGATCTTTTTTTATCATGCCAATGTTATGCAATAATGCACCGACTCTGGGTAACTGGGGTTGGGGTGTTACAGTTGGTATCAGAGGTAGTTTAGTACTAACCTTGGAAGTTATATTTAGATAAACTCTTATTAGAGCACATATCCCTATGATAGACTTTGAGGATTAGAATAGATGAACTTCCTAGAATTTTGTTATTATAGAGATTTTGTGATTTTTCCGAGAAATACATCCCTGTTTGGATACGAGCAGGTAGAGGCGGCTCTAGAACAGATGTACCTAGGGGTAAAACCCGAAAACACCGCTTTGAGCTAGACTCGAATGGGAACTGGTGCACGACAACGGGCCTTGCTGCACTCTTGGTTACGATACTTTTGAGGGATATGATTTGGATAATTCTCATTATCTTTACAAACCATTATAAAGGGTTTATGAGTATATACTTCCTCAAAGAAAACATTTTTATGATTATGGATTATATCCATAAATAGTTCAATTTATGTTAAGTGTTTTTCAAAGTTTGTTATTATGTATTTTGATTCATAAACTAATATAGTTTATGCCATTGTTTAGAAATGGTACCTAGTGGGAGGAATGGAAACCATATCAATGCACACGCTCCATGTAGGGATTTCCCTCCTGCTCAAGATAATTATAGTGGAGCTGGAGATACAACTGGTGCTGATCAACTTATCACCATACTGGGACAACTCACTCAGGTTATGAATAATAATATTACTCGTATGGAGCACCCTGATCCGCAATGTGGAGGATCAATGTTATACCGTTTCATGAGGCAACAACCGCCAACATTTAATGGGGTTACAAATCCATTTGTAGCTGAGAAATGGATAAACTCCTTAGAGAAAATATTCCATGCCTTGGGGAGTAGTGAAAGGGAGTAGGTTTTCATGGCAGTTTACCGCCTCACTGGAGATGCCGATCAATGGTGGTCGCTGATTCGAAACACAAAGGAATATGAAGAAGTATCAAGTATGGAATGGATGTAGTTTAAGGAAATTTTATCAGAAAAATACTTTCCACATGACCATCGAGCAGATATGGAAAAGAAATTTCTGAGTCTGAGGCAGAAGGAGGATGAGAATGTCGCAAAGTATGAGGCTAAATTTACAAGGTTAGAGAGGCATTCTCTAGATTATATACGTAACCCAAGAAGTAAGATTAATCATTTATTTGATGGGTTAAAACCATTTCTCCGTCGAGCATTAGTCTCACAAACCTTCTCGTCGTACGAAGATATTGTCTCGTGTGCTATCAAGATGGAAAAGGAATTCTCTAAGTCTTATGACTTTAAAGCAAATAAAGATAAGAAGAGATCTTCTGATCAATCTGGAAATGGAAATATGGGGAAGAAGGGAAAATTTGAATATCAGTCATGTAGTAAATGTGGGAAGAAACACCCTGGTATTTGCTTGAAGGGAATGGGAGTCTGTTGCAAGTGTGGTGAAAAAGGCCACCAAGCTCATGATTGCAAGGGAAAGAAATTTGTTGTCAATGTGGAATTCTATAATTGTAGAGAGATGGGTCATTATGAAAATGAATTTCCTAAGTGTCAGGGGAAATTACCTCAGAAGAGGCCAAGGGATCAAGGCCAAGCTTATGCTATCACTACTGCTGAGGTTGAAGCTTCGAAAGACATGGTGGTAGGTAATTTAATGGTTTCCTAAAGTTTATCAAATGCATTATTTGATTCTAGATAATCTCATTGTTTCATATCTTCCCAGTTTTCTAAGAAAATTAGATATTTCTAATTTGATTTAACAAGAGAATAGTCAGTCAAAACTCCTAAAGGAAGTATCATTGCAAAAAAGTTTTGTGAATCAGTCCCCATTAGATCACATAAATGTTTTTTATCCGCTGATCTCATTTTCATACCTATGATTGAGTTTGATATAATCCTTGGTATGGATTGGATTTCAGAATATGATGCAAAGATTTATTGTAAGAAGAAGGAGGTTACAATTTTTGATGATGATGATAAGGAACACCTTATCCTTAGAGCAGAATCGTCACCACCTAATTTTTATTTAGATCCACCCCAGTAGCTCAACTAAATTCAATTATTAGGGAGGAAGAGAATGAAATGACTGAGGGAGAGTAAAGGAATGTTCAAATAGAGGATGTACCTATTGTGAAAGAATATGTAGATGTGTTTTCGGAAGATTTACCTGGACATCCTCCATAACGAGAAGTTGAGTTTTCCATTGATTTAATTCCTGGAGCAAGGCCTATATCGAAGACCCCTTATAGAATGGCCACCGTGGAATTAGTTGAACTAAAGAAACAACTAGAGGAATTTAGTAATAAGGAATTTATTCTCCCTAGTGTTTCTCAATGGGGATCCCCTATCCTTTTTGTTAAGAAGAAAGATGGATCTATGAGGTTGTGTGTTGAATACAGGGATATCAATGATATAACAATAAAGAACAAGTATCCCCTACCTTGCATTGATGATTTATTTGACCAACTGCATGGAGCTCAATACTTTTCAAAGATTTACCTTCGATCCGGATACCATCAGTTGTGTGTGAAGAAGGAAGACATTCTGAAGACAACATTTCGATCAAGGTATGGGCATTACGAGTTTGTAGTAATGCCTTTTGGATTGACTAATGCACCCTCTGTATTCATGGATCTAATGAATAGAGTTTTAAAGAAATATCTTGATTATTTTGGGGTGGTATTTATTGATGATATCTTGGTATACTCCAAAAGTTATGAAGATCATGAAAATCACTTGCGCATTATCTTGAAGGCTCTTAGAAGGCATGAATTATATGGGAAGTTTAGAAAGTGTGAATTCTGGCTTCAGGAGATTTATTTTCTTGGCCATATTGTCTCCAAGGATGGTATTTCCATTGATCCTTCTAATACCAAGTCAATACAAGAATGGCCAGCACCGACGAGTATAACTGAGGTACGCAATTTTATTGGTTTGGCAGGTTATTATCGACGTTTTGTCCAGAATTTTGCCCAATTGGCTAACCCATTAACGAAGCTCACATGTAAAGGGGTTAAATTTGTCTGGAAAAAAGAGTGTGAAGAATGTTTTGAAGAACTGAAGAGAAGATTAGTCAATGCTACTATATTGGCTCTACCATCGGGGAATGATGGGTTCGTTATTTATAGTGATGCATCAATGAAAGGACTTGGTTGTGTCCTTATGCAGAATGATAGGGCTATTGCCTATGCATCACGACGGCTAAAAATTCATGAGCAGAACTATCCTACTCATGATCTCGAGTTAGGTGTTGTAATCTTTTCCTTGAAGATATGGATACATTATCTCTATGGTGAAAAATATGAGATATATAATGATCACAAGAGTTTGAAATATATTTTCTCACAAAAAGAACTCAACATGAGGCAAAGGAGATGTCTTGAACTAGTCAAGGATTATGATTGCACGATACACTACCACCCGGGGAAGGAAAATAAGGTTGCAGATGCTTTGAGTAGAAAAGATAATGGAGTTTTGAACATGATGAGAGTGGAAAGGGATCCTATTTTCATGGATCTAGTAAAGATGGATATGGGAATCACCATGGAGGGTGAAACATCAAAACGTTTTCAAATGGTTGCCAAACCATCTTTACTAGAAAGGATAAAGTGTTCTTAGGCCGATGATGAAGAGTTGAAAAAGAAGATTAAAGCTGTGAATGATGGGCGATTGAGTGACTTTGTGTATGAAGATGGAATTTTGAAATTTGGGAGGAGACTTTGTGTTCCCGATATACCTGATTTAAAGAGGGAATTGTTGGATGATTCTCATAGTTCCAATTTCTCTATACACCCTGGGAGCACCAAAATGTATAGATATTTAAAGGGAAAATTTTGGTGGGACAATATGAAGAGGGAGATTTCTGATTTTGTGTCAAGATGTATGGTTTGTCAACAAGTGAAAGCTGGAAGGCAACTGCCTGGTGGAGTATTGCAACCTCTTCCCATACCTGATTGGAAATGGGATAATAATATGATGGACTTTGTCAACGGACTACCAAATACTCCTAGAAGGAATGACGCAATAGGGGTCATTTTTGATCGTCTCACGAAGTCAGCACATTTTCTTGCTATAAGATAAGATCTACCACTTGAACGTCTAGAAAGACTATATATTAATGAAGTTGTGAGACATCATGGAGTACCCCTGTCGATTGTCTCAGATCGTGATCCCCGTTTTACATCAAGATTCTGGAAATGTCTTCAGAAGGCCTTGGATACTGAACTTCGTTTGAGCATTGCTTACCACCCTCAAACATATGGACAATCAGAACGAACTATTCAAACCTTAGAAGGCATGTTGAGATCATGCTCACTTGACTTTCAGGGTATGTGGGATCAATATTTACCTCTGGTAGAATTTTCCTATAACAATAGCTTCTATTCAAGTATTCAGATGGCACCATATGAAGCATTATACGGAAAGAGATGTCGCACACCAACCTGTTGGGATGAAATTGGTGAAAGAAAACTTGTAGGCCCAGATCTGGTGGAGGAAACGATGGAAAAGGTGAAAGTAATCCAAAACCACATCAAAGCAGCTCAAAGTAGGCAGAAGAGCTATGCTGACAACCGAAGGAAGGATTTGGAATTTCAGGTAGGAGATCATGTTTTCTTGAAGGTATCTCCATGGAAGGGAGTTATACGTTTCGCTAAGAAGGTTAAATTGAGTCCCAGGTACATCGGACCCTTCGAAATTCTAGAACGAATTGGGGCTGTAGCTTACCGTTTGGCAATGCCGCCAAGTCTCTCCAAAGTTCACGATGTATTCCATGTATCACTGTTGAGAAAATACATGCCTGACCCAATGCATGTACTCACCTATGAAGAATTAGAACTGGAACCCGATCTGTCTTATTGCGAAGAGCCCGTCAGGATTTTTGATACAAGAGAACAAGTGCTAAGAAACCAGACGACTCGTCTGGTAAAAGTTCTATGGAGACACCATAAGATAGAGGAGGCAACGTGGGAACCCGAGGAACTTATGATGAAGAATCACCCGAGCCTTTTTATACAGTGATATTATATGAAATTTCAAGGATGAAATTATTTGAATTAGGGGAGAATGTAACACCCCAAGCTTCCACGGTATGCTTCTCTTTGAATAATACGGTAGCATGTGTTGTACGCAACTTCGAGTTCTAACATACACCACAACCAATCAATGTAGCCGTTATGAATAGTAATACCTACTTTTTGAAATTTTATAAATTTTATCTTTCAAAATGGACTTCATTTTTGGATTCAAAATATCGAATTTAGCCTAGGGTGAACTTTTGGAACTTTTTGGATAACTTTTATATTTTGATGAATAGTGAAAATTACTAAATTTTAATTAAAAACAACTTTTTTAATCAAAATAATTAATAGTGATAAATTATACTATTGAGTGGTTTTAATTTATAATTAGAATATAATTTTACCATTTTATCCAATGGTGGTCATTAGAATTAATTTCACTTTGAAATTGGCCATAAATAATTGTCAATCTTTTGATTGATAATGTTTCTTAAAAACACGCTATTTGTTTTGAAAATAGGAATTAATTATAAAATTAATTAATGAAACTTATATTTTTGGAATTTTTTAAAATAGACACCATTTTTGAATTAGGAATATCAATTATAGCTTAGGGTGAATTTTTGGTAATTTTCTGAAAAACTTCAATTTTTGATGAATAGTGAAATCACTAAGTGGTAGTTTAAAAACTAATTTTTCGTGTAAATGAAACATTACCACTTCTTTGATTTGATTTTAAAAAATCTGACATACATGGTTTTCATTAGGAAGTAAAATGTAGTTCAATGGGATTAAAATAAGTTTTTGGTGAATAGTAACTTTTAAGTTTTATTAATCGCGATTAAAGGTAATTAGTGAAATTTAAGGTAAACATGATATTATAAAAATATGAAAATATCATGACACTTGTCCTACCCTTATTGGATGAGTCATGTACGACCAATAAAATCCATGGGTCAACTTGGGGACCCCATGGAGCCACTTGGGTAAGAAAATGACATTAATAACTTTTTATTTAAAGTAAAAATAAAAGTGTCACAAACATGTATTGTTTTTCTAAAACAATTTTTACATTGGGTTACATAAGTTAACTTTTAGACTATAAATATTCATTGGAAAGATAAAAATATTTCCTACATCATGATATTTGTTTTATAATTTTTAGACATTAAATAAATTAAATTTTTTATGACACCATGATGATGCAACGATTACCTCATTAATTAACGATTTAAATAAAATGAAAATATAATGTAAAATCTAAGACTTACACTTTTCAAAAACTTATTTGATGAGTATATTTCGAACCCTTATCACCTTAACCTTGAAATATATAATTTTGGGACCTTTGGAATCCGAAAATCATTTCATAATAATATAACATTTCATGACTTTCCAAGAGTACCCCCCCTCTCCTCTTATAAAAGGCCCCCACCACTACCACCTTATTCACACCATAAAAGCCATTTGGATCAGCTAAATTCTGCCCAAATACTCTCTCAACTTTCCTATATTACTCCTAGAACCCTCACTTTGAGCATAAGTCTTTCCAATAAAGCCTTTGGCTCAAATCAAAAAGAGTTACCCGATTTTAAGGTAATGTCTTCACTTATGTTATTTTGTTTTATTTTGCTTCTCCGACCCCTTAAACTATTTTTATTCATTTATTTTGTAACAAAACCAGTATCTAAAATATACTAGGATGTTTTCATGAGAATGATTTTATTTACACTTACACATACCTTCATCTAATGGTTAAAGAACATACTGTTTCTGTGGTTGGTGAATTACTGCCTCATGAAACGATGATTGTTCATTATTCTTTTAACACCTCTCATGGTGGCCATTTTGATGACACTATTTTCATATATGATATATATATTATGTTTATGTTTTCCTTATTCTTCTGTATTTCTCATTTATGACATACCTTTATGATTTCCATTATGGGTAAACGTGATAATTTCATTTTAGGAAGTACGGACTATCGCCCCCTCAAAGTGATTTGAATCATTAATGCTATATGAAGGATGTATAAAGGATGGAGTAAATGATATTATATATGATATTATACTGGAATTATAATTCACCTTTATATCATTATTATTTCATCCCATTAAATATGAAATAGAAATGAAAGTAGCGTTCATGCGTACGTACGGCTTACCGTCTCCATGAACGGTGCATTTCATTTCTTACCTCTAAATGTTACATAATATTATGATTGAATGTATATACTGGATATATATGATATATATGATATCTAAATCATGAATATAATTCTGGATATAATGGATATTTTACCACATGAACAACTTGTAATTATAAGAAGTTTATTTTTGACTCAAGT
Source organism: Viscum album (assembly GCA_963277665.1). Classification (NCBI taxonomy): domain Eukaryota; kingdom Viridiplantae; phylum Streptophyta; class Magnoliopsida; order Santalales; family Viscaceae; genus Viscum; species Viscum album. The sequence goes on from OY728129.1 coordinate 1,491,231,929, forward strand.
ACCAAAGATCGACAAAACAACCGTTATTTACATAAATAATTACAAAATGTTCATATAATGGTATTAAGTGATATAAAAGGAATAAAAAACTTGAAAAAGGTTCTTAAGCAATTATAAATTAACTCTAGTTTATTATTCAGGAGGTTAAATAATGGTCGAGTCAAGTCGGACACGAGGTAAGGGTCTTCGTCTCAATCTCCTTTCATTGAGGCATATTTTGTTTTATATACAACTTTATTTTATACGGTGTATAAACCCCTTTAACTTTTATTTTTATTCAAAAATAATTTTTTTTTATACGAAGCATTTTACTAAACGACAAAAGGGAATGTTTTTTTATCGTACATATGTGGCGACAACGACTTCTCCGCCGCCGTGACGATTATTTGAGTTTCGGCTTCCTCTACAAGCCATAACTTTTTTTAAAAGAAAAATAAATACCATGTTTTACTTTTCTTTTATTTTGGTATTGAAAATGGTTTTGATAAAGTTTTTATTATATCAATGTGTTGTATGGATATCTTGTGATTGAAATTTGAAAATCTTATGTTTCCTTTATGCATGTTTTATGTGATACAATTATGTTATGGTTTATGATATGTTTAAACCTTTTCATATAAGGAATGCATTAGACTTAATAAGTGACGGGTGGATCCCGCTATAGCTCCTCAATGCATCGGTAGGTCTCATGAGACAAACTAGTGTCTTGGCACGAGGCCTTGAAAAAATCTTATTTGTAGTCTTGGCATGAGGCCTTGGCTACGTGGTTATGATAGTCTGGCATTATGCATTACATCATTATGAAAGTAGTTATTGATATTGCATGTGATTATTCGACTAGTAGAATATCCATGTGAATAAGTAAATGACATTATTTCATTTTATTTTTGTCATATTATGCTGAAGTTCAAGTTTTAAAGGCTTTTGTTTTAGTTATACATTGCTTTAAATGTTAATGTTTATTTACGAAAGCTTCTGCTATATTGTCATCCTTACTCAGCATCTGAGCTCACCACTTCCAATGTTTTAATTTTTCCAGGATTTGAAGAAGTATATTATGAATGACCTATAGGGATAGTATGAGGGGATATGAAGACAAGATGTTGTTGTAGTTTTGTTTTTACTTTATGATGTAATGTAAGACTAATGAATGTATCTAGTGTTTCCAAGGCTACTAAACTAATCGGTCTTTCGAGACTTGATCTTTTGTGGTCATGCCAATGTTACGCAATAATGCACCAACTCTGGGTAAATGGGTTTGGGGCGTTACATCGATGCAGTCATGGATCATGGAGGGAGAAAAATACCCTAGTCTCCAAATCTGGTGAGACAGTTTCGGCCCGGCCTGATGAGCATCACAGGAACCGACATGAACCTCTTGCATGACATGTGGAATCTCGACTCCTTGAAGGCAACAGAGGATAACACCATCAAATCCACGTTTATAGAGGGTTTTATAAAGGATGGGACCACTCTGGAGAGTAAACTGCATTGTTCGGCATCAGATTTGCTCACGCTCGGCCCGATCTAATGGGAGATTAGTGTGTTGGAGGTATTCGACCAAGGGTGTCCTCCAATCGGCCATTACTTTGATCACCACATCTGAACTACCCGGATGCCCTAACGTAGAGGCACCGGTGGTAAGATGGTTTACCTATGGGCCGCCATCACCTTCTCGGGTGATGGGAGCAATGACTCTCTGGTGCGCCATGTGGATAATCAGATCATCATGCTTGGGCTCTGCAAGCGACACGACCAAGCTGGCCAAAGCATCTTCTTGGCCATTCTGTGACCGAGGGACATGGATAACCTCTTGATGAGAAGGGAACTAGGCTATTAGCTGGAGAGTGAGTTCTAAAATGGTATGAGTTCTGGCTTCCTGACAACATAGTCTCTATTGACCTTTTTGATGACCATCTCGGAATCCCCTTTCACGTGCAAATGGGGCACGTCGATCTCAAGGGCCTACTCGAGACCAGTGATGAGGTCCTTATGCTATACCTCGTTGTTGGTGTAGAATTATTACAATAGGAATGAGTAAGGCAAGACGGCTTGCACTGGGGTGATAAAGACGATGCCTAGACCTACTCTGTTGAGCCTAGGATCATTGAGTTTTCTACTGGTAAGGCTCCGGGAGGCACTGTCAAAGTGCATCTGCCAACATGGGATGACTTGATCGACTGATAGGATTGTCTTGTTAGGAAAATCCAGGTACAGGGACTGCTCTGCGAAGGTTGGATGGGATGCTATAAATTCTACAATTGTCTTCCCCTTGACGGCCTTCTAGGGAACGAACCTAATGTCTAACTTCTAGAGGATCACCGCCCACTGCGTCAGTCGGCCAGTAAACATGGGATGACTCAGAATGTAATTCAGCGGGTCTACCCATGAGACCAGCTATACCTCATGGTTCTGCAGGTAATGCCGCAGTTTCTGCACAGCAAATACGAGCGCAAGACATCTATTCTCGATGGGGGAGTATCTGGTTTCCGTGTCGAGGAGCATGTGGTTGACAGAGTAGAGGTTGTTCTTTGTCCCCTTGTTGTTCTTCTGGGTGAGAAGGGCGCCCAGGGATCATTCCAAGGCAGTGACATAGAGAATCAATAGCTTCCTGGAGATGGGTGGCATCAAGACCGAAGGCTAGAGAAAATATTTCTTGATTTCCTCAAAGGCGGTCTGACACTCCTCATTCCACTCATAAGCAGTGCCCTTCTTCATGAGCTAATAAAAGGGCTTACACTTTCTAGCCAGATTCTCAATGAATCAACGTATGTAGGCTAAGTGTCCTTGAAGACCTCGAAGCTCTCAAATATTACTCGGGGGAGGCATGTGGTTGATTTCCTTGATCTTCTATGGGTTGATCTCGATGCCCCGGTACCAGACGACAAAGCCAAGAAACTTTCCAGAGGTGACCCCAAAGGCACACTTCAACGGGTTCATCTTCAAGTGGCGGGAACGGAGGAAACCGACACTTTCTCAAGGTCTTTGGGATGGTCCTGGTGCTGGAAAAATTTAACCACCAGGTCGTCCACATAGCACTCCAAAAATGTTCCCAGAATTGGCTTGAATATGCGATGCATGGCCCGCTGATAGGTGGTACCGGAATTCTTCAGTCCAAATGGAAGAACCTGGTAATAGAAAGTAACTTTGGGTACCTTGAAAGCTGTAAAATCATCATCCTCGGGGTCCATTCAGATCTGATTATATCTAGAGTATCCATCCATGAAGGAGAGGGCTTGGTATCCTACCATAGCATCGATCAACAATTCTGTCACTGTAAGGGTAAAATCATCCTTCGGACAGTGACGGTTGAGATCGCGGAAGTCGATGCAGACTCTGATCTGCCCGTTCTTCTTTCTGAATGGCACGATGTTGGCTAACCACCTGGGGTACTGGACCTCCTTGATGAAGTTGGATCTGATGAGCTTGTTAACTTCAGACTCAACCATGGCACAATGAGATGGATGCATCTTTCTAGGAGGCTACTTGAACCCGGGATGGTTTCCCGGGAGACAGAGGCGATGGACGACTACCTGAGGATCTAGCCATGGCATCTCTTCATAACTCCAAGAAAATATATCACGGTGTTGTTTGAGTAATTCCACATACTGCTATAGCTATTCAGGGGACATATCGGTGCTGATCAATGTGGGTCTCGGATCTGCCTCACTACCGATGTCCACCTATACCAAATCATCGACCGTGGCTGAGACACCTTCCTCAAAAGTAGTGGGAGCATCCTCCATATCATCTTCTCCACTTATGGAGGAATCTTCCATGGGGGAAGGTGCTTCTGAGCTACCGAACCCTGATGGGAGGCTGCTACCAGCTTGTGCAGCCATGGTCAGTGTATCGGGGCACTCTGGTGCCGCTGAGACCATGGCTACGAAGGCTGTCGATCTGATCCCATCTAGTCTTCAGCCCAAGGGGCCATGCTTGATGATATCAAATCAGTAGTGTAACGTCAGCCGGATCTGACTTATTCCAGCCTGACAAAACAAACAAGTATAACGTACTAACCTTGCCATGAGCCGAACGTCCCGATACCTGATGGGAGTGGGAGGCTCCGGGATCACTAGAGCTTGGTTCATATAATAATATGAAGTGATCTTCTAACACCGCCTGGATCTGGGAGTATGATCCCCCTTATCCCGGAAATGAAAACACATTGCCCCATATCGGGGGGTCGTGGCCTCCAACCTATGGATCAAGAAGACGTAGGCATCATTCAGATCTTCCCAAGGGTTAGTCGTAGCGGCAATGGGCTCAACTTTGCTTGCTTGGACTTGCTTATCCTTGCTCTTGTAATAATTAGCATCCAAGTAGCGGGTTTTTCAAGAGGTGAAGGGAGATGCATCACCTTGGAGTATGCCTACTTGACCATTAAGGGAGTACATGAGGCATTGGTGATATGATGAGGGGATTGTCGCATGCAGATGGATACACAGCCTACCCATCAATGCATTATACGCGGTGTCCTAGGAGACAACCATGAACTCGGTGCTAGCGATTAGGCCGCCGAACTAGCTCTTCATATGGATCTTGCTGACCGGTTTCTACTCTGTCCTGTCATATACCTGGATCCTTAAATCAGAGGGAGTAAGGTCATCTTCGGATAGCCCTAGCTTCCGTAGTATCCGTGTCGGGATAAGGTTGATATCTAAGCCAGTGTCAACGAGACAATGTTGAATCTCCACACCGTTGAATTGGCTGGTGATGTACAGTGGTCAGATGTTCCCCTGTATGGGGGGCCTTCATCCTCTTCCGAGAACAAGATGATGGCCTAGAATTCGGCATCCTTAACTACTTCAGCATGGAATGCCTCCGAAACTGCTATCTCCATCGCAAACTGGAGGGGGATCCTTAAAGCCTCAGCGAGTGCTTTGTGAATATCTGGAAATAGGAGAAGGGATTCAAGGATGGAGATCCTTGTTTGGATGCTAGCGAGGTGCTTCAGAACATCATACTTCCATGCCAGGCGTGAACTTCTTCTTAAAGGAGGCCGCTCTGCAATGGATGTAATGGCGGACCCTGCCGGCTGACTGGTACTAGGTACATCCCGCTGCTCACTAGTTGAGGCTCGGAGGGTAGCCGACAGGTGAGGACCAAGCAACTGATATTATCCTGTAGTATGGAGAGGCTGGTCACTATATGGTCGGAGTGGCTCTACCTGATCCAGTAGCACAAATGGTGGTGGAGGCGGACTTGTCGACACCAGATGAAGAGGCTGTGTGTGATGAGTTCTGCGCTAGACCTTTTATTTGATCTCAGTGGTGTACACGGCCTGGCTAGAGGCACTAACTGACGTGCCCTGGAGACCCATATGGTCGCAGTTCCGCCGATGTTGGCGTCGGCTGGGGACATCAGGGAGGTTCGTCTGGCACTTCCCCTCGTCGGGAGCCATATAGGGATTTACCAACTCGACGGTGTTAACCTAAGCATACCCTTGATTGTCACTTGATGAATCATCTACCACCGGGTGGATTATAGGAGGGATCCCTATCTCCGGGGGCATGAACTCGCCGAGAGTGCGGGACGACGACGACATTGGCAGGGCGCGTTGCTTCCTCTTGCGTCGCTGATGCTTACTCTTCTGGGAAGAGGTCGGCTGAGATGATGATGTAGAAGTGGTGGTTGTGACTTCTGAAGGATCTGGATGATTCATGCATTCATGGATAATTCCATGAGCACGGGCGACTGTCCTACAAGCCATCCATTCATTATACTTCTGGGACCCGCGGTTAGGAACCTGCTACCACTCGCCTTCTTCATCGCTACCGCTATCTGGTCCCACAAAGACACCCACCACTTGTTCCGGGGTCGGACCCAACCCGACTATGTTATTGTCAATCTGGTCTTGGAGCCAGTCCTTGAACACATAGCACTGCTTGATGGTGTGCCCCAGGATCCGATGATAAGGGTAGTAGTTGGCGTGATCGGTGAGATGTGCCTCTTCTGGCTTTCTGCACTCAGGCAGTCGTACAATTCTATATTCTAAGGCATTGCGAAAGTAACCAGGGACCTAAGCCTCATCAAACGAGTAGGTATGATTCCTTCTGTCTAGAAAGGGGGATTTGGGAGCCTGACCCTGACGACGAGGGGGGGAGGATCCTACCGAGGAGGTGGACCTTGATTATCTCGCCTAGGCGGTGGCGGCGCATTACGCAGAGACGCCTACCGATTCTGAGGTGGACACTACTAGGCTAGAAGTTGTGCCTGTGGTGGAGGACCTCTATGGGGCTGCGGAGCTGGCTCCACTGGTAGCAATTCTAGCTGCCTAGGGTCCTCTACCTGGGCCACCACGGTGGGCTCAACTCTTTCAGCCCTCCTTGCTGGGATTACAGGGGGCAGTGGACGTGCCTTACTAGCCTATTGCAGGGATTCCTCGAGGTGCTGGGCCTTATCTAAGAAGTCTCGGAACTGTCTGGGATAATTCTGAGTGATCAGGGAGGGGACCAATTCCGTATTCACATTCCCCACACACAACATCAGTAATTTCTCCTGAGTCAGTTGCATATCGAGGGAGTACGTGTGCCCCTTCCACCGGGCGATGAAGTCTGTGACTCGCTCATTGGGCCTCTTCTTGCACCTAAAATGGTCTTCAATGTTCGTCATCCATGTGGTAGAGCTGAACTGGTAAAGGAACTGCCTGCGAAGGTCCTCCTAGCTAGTCACGGATCCAACGGGGAGCTGGTTATACCAAACGAATGTCATCCCCTCCAGTGTCTAAAAAAATCAACGGAGCTTGGAGGCCTCCTGCTGTACTAGGGTCCCTAACATAGGCCCTCACCTCATGTTAAAGTGGTCTAGGTGCTTCGGCGGGTACCCCATCTCGTTAAAGGGGGAGAAAGTTGGATTTCCGAATCCTGGGGGTGCCGGTATGTCATCCACCCATGCTGGGTATGGCTTTCCATCAAGCAGGATAACCACCTATCGTGTTTCTAAGGCTTCCAGGTGGGAAATGAGTTCCACCATCGAATCGTATAGATGCGGGTCCCTATCCTAGTGGGGATCCCGAACCACGAGTGCATTGTCGGGTTCTTCAATGCGGTATCCAAGTTCAGCAGCTCTTGGATAAACTGGTGGAGCGACCCTTGGGGAGGCTGGAGGAGCCCGAGTAGGGTTCCTTGAGTTGTCACGCCGCTCTAGAGGGTTCACTGAGACATACCACACTCTCTTTCCATAAGCTCCAGGTTCCGCCCTGTCAGTGAATACGACATGATCCGGGTTGCCTGGTAGAATCTCGCCAAGGGGTAGCTGTTCCTGCCCCTGCTGCCCCAGCCTAGGATCACCATAGTCGGGTCACCACTCTGCAATGCATTCATCCAGATGTTCATCGAACAAATTATTTTGCTTAGCAATTTGCTGGCGTAGCGTGGCCTTCTCAGGGTCCTCTTCCGTCTTCTGCACTGAGGCCGATGGGTCGGAGTGCTTGACAGCTCCAACATGCTCTTTGCCTTTAAAAACACTCCGTCTCAGAACCAATGCCTAGGTAGGTGGAGGGAGACCTAGGAGGTTTCTCTGTTGGTGAGTAATCCTTCATGATGGATCCAGTGGCAACACGTCCCTAGGGGGAACGCCCCCATCGAGAAGTCCTAGCTCATTCGACTCTCCTTTTAGATTAGTCATGTTGACCACCACTCTTCCATGGGGCATGTCCTCGATACCTCCAAGTGAGTCAGGATTCCGGTGAATCGTACTGAAGAAGAGGGAATAATACTACCCCCAGCCATGAACTTTTATTTGGGGGGTGGCCTCCTTGACAACTATACGGATTACTTGGAAACTCTGAAAAAATTGTTGCGGGAGGGCCCTGTGGCGGCTAGGTGACTCAGGGTGTCAGACCGTAGGGAGTGTGGCCAGGCCAACCAGATGGAATTTTTTGCCGATGTCTCCCAGGTTCTCTTGGATCCCGGGATAAGTCACTCACCGATGGTGAAGACAAAGGTGAGTCACCCAGAGGGTCTGGGGGAAACATTCAAACTCCTCCGGGTTGAGCGATTCTAGAGTATCAATGTTTGATCCCACAACCAGAAAAAACACCTCGGGGAAGTGGCCTGCTGTGAGGATGGTCCAGAAGCTCCCCAGCTCAGATTCATAGTATGGCCTCTGATTTACCAACTCATCAACTGAGGGTGGCTAAGGAACCAGCAGCGGCGCTGAGGCAGGACACTAGGATGGTAGTCTGGCCGGTAGAGAATACAGTGAGCGGGCTGATTGGCCGTCGAATCTTGGGCTGTCCTTAGAGGATTGCAGTGTCCTGGCTGCCATGTCATGATAAGATGGACCGACGAACAAAGCTTGTGACGCGGAAGTAGTGTCTGTCGGGGGTGGGTTATGCCCCGACTCATCCATCATTGACCCCCAAAATAGCTCCGAGGTAGAGGGTGATTCCATAGATGATGGTGGCGACTGTGTGGTCGGCCCCTGGAGACATGCTAGATTCTTGTCCTCTTGAATATACCTTTGGAGGGAGACAGTGATCCTGTGGATCTCACATTTCGGGAGAAAGAGGCTGATGCGCCTCGTTCCTGCCCTACCCCTTAACTCGGGGGACTAGGGGGAGGGATGTTGCGTGGAATCGTATTCCGCCTTGGAGTCTGAGAAGCGGACCAGACTGATTCCTGCCCAGTTGTCCCCAGGATTCCTCTTGTATTGGAGGTGACCTTCTCTCCTGCCCCTGGGTGGTTCTTTAGGGCAGTTCTGGTTTCCGAGATGGGTTCCTCCAGCTGTAATAGTGCTAGGGCGGAGAGGGTTTCCACCTGAGGAAGTCGGGGTGCGAGGAGCACCGAGACAAATGTCAAAAGGGACATGGGGAGGACCTCCATGCTGGGAGTTGGTGAAGCAGGGTTGGATTCCACCACTCCGATTGGTGGGGCAAGGAGGACCTCCTCCGATTGGTACGGGGACATGGGGAGGACCTTCATGTTGGCGAGTGACCAGACATGCAATGTCTCCATGCTCGAGATCAGCGGCAGGGGGAGTGACCCCGTACCCGGTGTAGTGAGCGTGGGAGAGAACCCCATATGGGTTGTTGCCGTCATGGGGAAGACCCTCACCTTAGTTGCAGGTGGCATGGGGCAGACCTCCAAACTGAGGTTGGAAGCAAGGAGGGCTCACACCTTCTGTAGTGGTGGTGTGGAGTGAGCCTCCACGTTGGGCGGAACTGCTACGGATTGGTCCCCGGCGGCCATCACCTATGCTGGTGACCAGGAGAGTCGACCAAACCTTCCTGTGGGGCAGTCGGGGCCTTGATCCGGGTCGGGCGTATAACTGCCCCTGCTCAACGTATGTCGGGATCTGGGGATATGAATCAGCAGTGGCTCAGGCCACATTAGTTGCTGACATTGACGCCCCACAATGAGCGTCTTCTTCTACTTGTGCCCGATGTTGGCGCTAGGTCAGATGGACTGGAGCCAGTAGTGCAGGTGCATGGATTACCTACTCTTCAGCTCGGGGAACTGGGTGGTAGTGCTGACGCAGCCTAGTGGGGGCCCTCAGTGAGATTCCTAGAATCGGGACTCTAATCGGGCCTACCTGGATATCCCCTACTTCATTGTCATAAGGGAGGGAGCTGTCGAGGTGCTTCGGGGACAAACTCCTGAAGCGATTGAATGTTAGGGTGGGGAGCATCGGCTCCCTGCACGGCCCTCAGGGGTGGCGTGGATGGTGGGGTGCGGCTGCCTTAATATCTAGGAGGGTCGTACCCCTAGTGGGGATGACCCCCTCCTCCTCGTACCTGCGTACAAGGTCATTGATTACCCTTCGTAGAATAATCTCTGATGGGGAGAGGAGGCTTGGGAACCCATCAGTCATGGTGGTCGAAGCCGTCATGGATGAGGTAGAACCATGTGGGGTAGCCGCATTGGTATTTCCCCTATCCCTACACCGATGGGAAGGTGAATGAGCTCCAGATGCAGAAACTTGATTCCTGAAGCAGGGAGATGAACTCATTAATACTTCTAGAAAAAGGAATCAACACCTAGTGACCCTATGTCATTCCATCTTTCGTGGTTGAAAAGAGGGATCCACACTGACAACGTCATAGAATGGAATGCCCAACATCCTGACTTTCCCAAGTTACTGTGAGTTTCACATCAGGAATGTTTGGTAGGACCTAGTATCAGATGATGAGGTTAGACGACATGCTTATCCCCTGATGTTTGTCCCAAATGTTACTAGCCTCCAAGCTGAGGAGAGGAGATTCATGTCGGGTTAACATTTTCTGTTTCTGACGCCTTGGCCGGGGCATGCGCATCCGTCACGTAGAGGACGCACTGCTATTACCCCTCATTTCCACTTTCCAAAGAAGGGCAGAATCTGCTCCTTATTCAGGGACATCTGCTCCTTGATCAAAATGGGATAATGGGATGTCGGTTCTTCCTTCCATGGATTCCTCCTCGGAGCTCGTCACCTAGTCCGGGTCTCCCTCATAGATTTAAAATGTAGCTCGTGAACCTCTTCCTGGTGCCATATTTTTATGGATGCCAGTTAATTACACTACTTCTGTCAAGAACTTCCAAGGAGTCTGGTCAGGGTAGCAACCTTCAGTTAGGAGAGTAGTCATGTTGGGGCATCACTGGTGTGTCTTGACACTGGGGATTGTCATGTTTGTCCTTTGTCCCTTATTATAGGGCTTCTCGAGGGCGCGTAAGCCCGAGGCATCCCACATTGAATGCGGGGAATTGTATGCCATAGGCATGTATCTGAGGATTTCCTTAGCTTCCCATGTTTAACACAGGGTATGATGCAAGTTTAACATTTAGCATAGAAGGATCAGAATGATTGGAACACTAGCTAGAGTGGATCAGATTGAAGAACCCCCTGGAGGGAACATAGATGTTGGGGCCAACACATGTGCAGCTTCCCGAATGTTGTGGAGGGGAATGTGGAGTAGAGTGGCATGATCTCACCGGGATGTGGCGGCCTGAGTAAGATTCAGGATGGATGTTGTGTTTGGGATTGGGTCCCGAGGAGACTTCCTACGTATCCCCATGGTAGGGAATCAAAGTCCGCGTAGTTCGAGAATGTGATGGGACACCTGAAGAGGCAACCCGTGAGGATGGACGCTTGGATAGGACCAGGAGGAAGTGGAACCTATGGGCTAGGGCATGAGCTTCCCGAGACACGTGGGATCGAGGGAGAGATCAGGATGAGACATGGTCTTGAGCCTTGTGAAGGCCTCCTACATATCCCCATGGTGGGGAATCAAAGTCTTCGTAGTTCAGAATGGAATATAGTTTAACGTCAGGCGGGACGGGAACATTTGGGGCTCACAACCTAAGGCGGCCCAAAGATGGTGTTGGTGAATTGATGTGAAGAGGTACCTGGGGTCTAGGTGGATTGGGGCTTGGCGCACAGACACTGATACGGTTGGGGCCAATGGTTTGTGGGGATTGAACCTCGTGGAGGCTTCCTACGTACCATGTCTTAGCACGGATCAAAGTACCCGTAGTTCAGGATGGTTGGGGCTTACGCTCTGAGGCGGCCTAAGGTGGTGGGGCTTGAACCTCGTGGAGGCTTCCTACATACCATGCCATAGCATGGATCAAAGTCCCCATAGTTCGGGATGGTTGGGTATTACGCTCTGAGACGGCCCAAGGTGGTGGGGATTGAACCTCGTGGAGGATTCCTACATACCATACCTTAGAATAGATTAAATTCCCCATAGTTAGGGATGGTTGGGGATTACACTCTGAGACGGCCCAAGGTGGTGGGTCTTGAACCTCGTGGAGGCTTCCTACATACCATGCCTTAGCACAGATCAAAGTCCCCGTAGTTCAGGATGGTTGGGGATTATGCTCTGAGACGACCCAAGGTGGTGGGGGTTGAACCTCATGGAGGCTTCCTACGTACCATGCCATAGCATGGATCAAAGTCCCCATAGTTCGTGATGGTTGGGGATTACGCTCTGAGACGACCCAAGGTGGTGGGTCTTGAACCTCATGGAGGCTTCCTATGTACCATTCCTTAACATGGATCAAAGACCCCATAGTTCAGGATAGTTGGGGATTACGCTTTGAGACGGCCCAAGGTGGTGGGGCTTGAACCTCGTGGAGGCTTCCTACGTACCATGACATAACACAGATCAAAGTCCCTATAGTTCGGGATGGATGGGGCTTACGCTCTGAGACAGCCCAAGGTGGTGGGGCTTGAACCTCATGGAGACTTCCTACGTACCATGCCTTAGCATGGATCAAAGTCTCTGTAGTTCGGGATGTTTGGTACTTACGCTCTAAGATGGCCCAAGGTGGTGGGGATTGAACCTTGTGGAGGATTGCTACATTCCATGACTTAGCACAGATCAAATTCCCTGTAGTTCAGGATGGTTGGGGCTTACGCTCTGAGATGGACCAAGGTGGTGGGGCTTGAACCACGTTGAAGCTTCCTACGTACCATGCCTTAGAACAGATCAAAGTCCCCGTATTTCAGGATTGTTGGGGCTTACACTCTAAGATGGCCCAAGGTGGTGGGACTTGAACCTCATGTAGGCTTTCTACATACCAAGCCTTATCATGGATCAATTTCCCTATAGTTCGGGATGGACAATTTAACATCATGTGGGATGAGGGCGTTTGGGGCTTATGCTCTGAGGCGGCCCATGGTGTGTCATGGTCAGTGCCCACTCTAAGATCACGAGATTCATGCTTAGTGTGAGAAACAAGAGCTAGCAGGGACCTGATGATCACGTTGTGAAGGGTGCGTCCGTGGGAAGCGAAGAGGGGCTTATGCGTTGAGCGGACCATGGTGCTGGGGCTTACTCCATGATGGAGGCCCAAGGGGGCAACAAAGCACATCAGGGGAGGGCTTTGGCACCTAGTAAAAGAGGAGGGGCCTCATTCCCTATCATGACCTCCGCTGGCCATAGCACCGAGGAAGTGAGGAGGAGCAGGGGTGTTGACTCCTAGAAGGAAGGCTAGGGGCTTACGCCAGGGTGGTTGCCCTTCCCTGTAGACAAACGCCACTCCAATAAATCACCTCCTGTGAGGGATGATCCCATACCCGTGGAGACGAGTGGTCATGGAGAATATCCGAGGTGGTGGGACCTTGCATGCGAGTCACGGGGCCAAGTCACAGTTTAATGTCATGTGTTGAGGATGAGGTTCTTGGCAGTTTAACGTCCTGCAGCTCGGACGGGGTGGGTTTACCCCGCACCCCTAAGACTTACATGACTGATGCCATCTACCCCTTTTGGAAGGAGAGGCATCGACAAGGCCGTACTGAGGGGGTGTCGTGGAGCGAACCATCGAGGGTTCCATGTTAGCGTGGCTATTTGAAGAATCAATAGTCATTAGTGTGCCTATGCGAAGAAGCATAAAGTGAAGCAAAGCAACAGGAAGGATTTCCCAAGGGACTTTGAAGTTTGTACAAGCCTGGAAGGTCACACGGAAAAACCACACATGATGTAGATGCCCAGGGTGCACGAGACACCTGTGAATGGAACCCAGGATAAGGGCATAGGGTGCTCGCACAGGGGGGTGTGGAGTACAGAGGCGAAGGGCCCCGAGGATTGCGCACAACTCGCGAGGCTTGCGTAAAATAAAGGGGCCCAGCGCAAAAAGCCCCGGGTTGTAATAGAATTAGTGTCATCCATGTGGGATTGGGGGTTTAGGTTTTCTGAACAGCTTGAAGGGTTTGCGTGAAAAGGAAGAAATTGCGTGCAAAGGAAGGGGTGTTTGTGCAAGTGAAAGATTGCGCGCGGCTTGGCCGACTTGCACGCCACAGAACGGGTTGCGTGCAAGGGGAAGACCCTAAAGGGGTTGAAGTTTAGTCTAAGACAGGGGCTCTCGTGCGAAGGTCGATCCTAGGGAAACTTGGCGCGAAAAAAAACCATACCTGAAGGCCATATTGCGTGCATGCGGAATTACAGTTACGCGCACGATAGGTGGTTCAAATTCTTCAACCCGGAATAAGAAGGGGGCGCCTTCTATTTATAGGAATCTTGCGGTACAGAATTCAGGACCATGCGAAATATTTGCATGACAGAGGCGGCGGCGTGAAAAACCCACTACGCGGGGCGTAGGTGCGAAATTGTTTTGCGCTGGTGTCGGGACCCTTCACGAATCTCGTTTCTTTCCGTGAGGGAGAAGTTTTTTTCACATGATTCACCCTTTTTTCTGCGTGACACCTCCGGGCCCCTCGGACCGAGCCCCTAAGTCCAAATATGACGTCTATTTTTTGTTTCAAAACTTTCTCTGGCAAATAAGAACTTTTCAGAATCTACAAAAATCCAATTTCACATCTTTTAATCATTATGGAAATGATATCGTAGCTCGTGTGTACGTACGGCGTACCGTCTCTGCGACGTGATGAGACTCATTTCCATGTTCACCATTCAACAATGATTGTAAAAATATATATTATTAATAAGTATGTAATATATGAAATAATTATGATACTGGAGATACACACACACACACACACAGATATATATATATATATATATATGTACTTACGTATATCTTATTCACTTACTCTAATTCAATACAATATGAAAACAGAAAGCACGTTTATGCGTACGTACGGCCTACCGTCTCCATAAATGGTGTTTTCCATTCCACATATCAATATATTATACATATTTGTATTTTAAATATGTATGATATATAAATCATTTTTATATTATGGAATTATTTAAATCATGATCTAAATGACATGATCAAGAAAAACAAGTTAAAACATGTACGATAAAGAAAACGATTATTACCCGAAATGTTAATTTAACATGGAAATAATTATTAAATGGATAAAATAATGTCATAAATGAATAATGTATGATTTAATAAATATGAATATTTTTATGGTATAATTTAACAACATACTATGGTCATTATACAGGAAGTTAAACGTACCCTCATCCAAAGCAAAGTGCAAGGTTAGGGTTAATTCCTCAATCTCATTATTATCCAAGATTGTTTACGTGTAAGTATTTTCTGGGACATATTTATTATACATTTCCATGTTTCATTAAATACTTTTCAAAATTATTCTTTCAAGGTACTCTTTAACTAAAATATCATTTTAAATGTTTTAAATATTTATTCTTCTAAATATTTCTCATTAATGCCCATGTTTTCAAAATGTTTTTAAGGATTTATTTATATGGACATGAATGTTTTAAAATGTTAATTCCATTAAAAAGTTTCAAAGTGGTATGTGACACTTTGATTCAAAAATATCTTTTAAATTTCTTCCTTTATAAATTGTGAGACTTTTAAATGATTTCATGAGAAAAAAAGATATAACTCTCAAAGGGTTTTACTGATTATTTTCAACTATATCAACATCCTTTTTGGATATTATTCTTGATTGAGGTTGCTTTCTCATAAATACAATATTCAATATTGTATTGAATGAGTTATCATATGTTTGACTGTAAATGTTCTATTTTTATACCATTCATGTTTTATGGTTGAAGTATTGAAATTTCGTATGCTAGTTTTAATAAGAATGTTTATGTTATGTTTCAACATTTTCATATGAGGAATGCAGTGGGCTTAGTAAGTAACGGGTGGTGCCTCTATAGCTCCTCGATGCATCAGTAGGTATCATGAGACAAACTAGTGTCTTGGAATAAATCTTTGTCAAAAATGTTATTTTTATTCTTAGCACAAGGCCTTGACTATGTGGTAATGATATCCGGCGTTAGGCATTCCCTCATTATGAAATTAATTATTACATGTGATTATTCGACTAGTAGAATATCCATGTGCATGTTTATATGGTAATGTTTGATTTATTTTTTTCATATTATGTTCAAGTTTATGTTTAAAAGGCTGTTGTTATTATTACACATCTTTTCTTAAAAAATTTTAGCTTCCGCTAAATTATTTACCCTTACTGAGCATCTGAGCTCACCCCTTTCTTATGTTTTGTTTTCCCAAGATTCCAAGAAGTGTTTTATGTTTGATATGTAGGGTTAATCTAGGGGAATAAGGGAATTATAAATGGATTATTTATGTTTTGTTTTATGTTTGAATGAGTAATGTAAGGTTTGTGTATGTAATCTATTTTCCAAGATAGCTAAATTGACCAGTATTTTGGGACTAGATTCTTTGTAATCAGGAAAATGTATTAAAATAATGCACCAGCTCCCGGATTCTGGGGTCAGGGGGTTATAGTTGGTATCAGAGTATGTTTAGTAACAACCTTGGAAATAGATTTAGATAAACTCTGATTTTGAAACATTACCCTAAGATATACTTTGAGGGTTAGTGTAACAAACCAAGCTTCTACGGTACGCTTATCTTTGAATAATGTGATAGCGTGTGTTGTACGCGACATTGAGTTCTAACACACCACAACCAATCAAACTAGCCGTTATGAATAGTAATACCTAATTTTTGAAATTATATATATATTATATTTTAAAATGGACTTTATTTTTGGATTCGGAATATCGAAATTATCCGAAGTTGAATTTTTGGTATTTTTCTGAGAACTTCCAATTTTTATGAATAGTGAAAAATACTTAAAAAAAATTAATCAAAATAATTTATAGCGATAAATTATATTATTGAGTTATTTTAAAGTATAATTAGAATATATTTTTACCATTTTATCCAATGGTGTTCATTATAATTAATTTTACTTTGAAATTGGACATAAACAATTGTCAATCTTTTGATATATATTGTTTCTTAAAAACACACTATTTGTTGTAACAGCGGGAATTAATTAGAAAATTAATTAATGCAACTTATATGTTTGTAATTTTTTAAAATAGAAATAATTTTTGAATTCGGAATATCAATTATAGCTTAGGGTGAAATTTTGGGATTGTTCTGAAAAACATCAATTTTTGATGAATAGTGAAACCACTAAGTGGTAGTGGAAAAACTGAATTTTTCATAAAACTTAATTTTACCGCTTCTATGAATGTAATTTCTAAAATCTTAGAGACACGGTTAATATCAAGTAGTAAAATGTGGTTCAATGAGATGAAAATAATTTTTGGTGAATAGTAACTTTTTACTTTTATTTACCACGGTTAAAAGTAAATAGGGTAATTAAGGGTAAAAATGATATTAATATTACCCTAACAGATGTCCTAATTCTATTGGACAAGTGTATCTCAACCAAAAACAACATTAGGAATAAAATATTATCATTTAGGTCCACTTGGATTAGATTAGGACATTTATTATTATTTAATTCAAAGAAGAGTTAAAAGAGTTAAAATCAAAGTTTATTTACTAAAACATTTTTAATATAGGGTTATACATAATATAAATTCGATTTTAAATATTAATTAGAAATCTAAAATTATTTCCTACATAATGATATTTTATTTATAATTTTAGACATTAAATAAGTTAATTTATTTATGACACAATGATGATGCAGTAATTACCATAATAGTGAAAAATTAAAATAATTGATATTATAAATACCCAAATAAATATAATTTGAGAGTTTTTATGAATTAAACTAATTTTATAGGTTCATATGACATGTTAGTATTGACTTAAGTAACTTTGTTAGAAGTAATCATTCTGTTATGATTTTCAAAAATATCAATTATTGAATAGTGTCAAAATTGACATAAAAGAGTTTTTAAAAACAATATTATATTATTAATTGATATTAAATTCCTAAAAATCTAAGGTTAGGCCAAGAGACTTATATCATGATAGGTGTATCATTAATGGACCACTTGGGGGTCTCTTGGATGTATATAGTAAGTTTATTAACCATATAATATAAAAATACAAAGAGACATTGTAAAAGTGAAACTAATTAACTTAGAGTTAATACTTAAAGATAAGGTTAATATAGTAACCCAAACCTATCTAAATTCTATTGGTTGAGTGGTTTTAGACCCATCCCCACAATAAAATTTAAATAATCCACTTTGTAGCCATTAGAAACCGAATATGAATTTATTATAAAATAATATTTCTAGCTTTTCCAAAGGTGCCCCTCACCACTCTTATAAAAGGGCACTCCTCCTTCTCATTAACTCACACCTTCAAAGCCTTTTGGTTTGGCCAAAATCTACCCAAATACTCTCTCAAATTCCCTCACTTCATCCTAGAGGCCTTCCTTTATCCATAAATCCAACTTAAGGAGCCCTTTTGATCAAATGAAAAGGAAGAACCCGAAGAAGAGGTAATGATTTCACCACCCTTTTTCAAGTTCTTTTCTTCTTCCACTTATTATTTCTTTGTTATTACCATTCGAAAATAATAACTCCAGTATATTCTATATACTTTGATGTTATTATAAACATTTTACAACCATATTTCAGTATTTTATCCATCCTTTTAATAACATGTCACCATACGTGCGTACGTACGGCTTACCGTCTCCATGTCGTGGTGTAATTGTTATCCAATAAATTATTATTTGGATGGGTATAATAATGATATGTAATTCATGTAAATAATAAATATAACATGATAATGATTCTGTATATATGATATAAAATCAAATTATATATTATTTTAATATCAAAAGAATGATATTGTCGCTCGTGCGTACGTACGGACTACCGTCTCCACGAACGCGATGAGATTCATTCTCCATCGTATCCATTCAAGTATAATTATCATTTGATTATTTAAAAATAATTTTTAAGGACTTGATATCATTCTGGATATGAATAAGATACAACCTATCCATGACAAACATGTATTACGTAACAAAACATATAAAAAAACGAGTAAGTTAACACCCGAAACAACGATAATACTAAGATATTATTAAAAAATCAATGTTAAAAGATCATATATGATATCATATTAATATATATGATTATTGTATAATTTAATAACAATTATTTCACCATTATACATGAGGTTAAACTACCAAGGAAAAGTACAACGTAAGGGTTTATTTCGCAATCTCTTCATTATCCGAGGTTGTTCATACGTGATTATCTACTGGGACCTCTTTATCATCCACATCCATGTTTCTTAAAAATGTATTTCAAATCTTTCTTACTATTTTAAAGACTATGGTATAAATTCATTTATACCCTTTTTTATTTTTATAAGTGGTTTATAAAGGAATCTTTTCGTCGTATTCCAAACAAGGTTCTTTTTAACCTTTTCGACATAATTAAGGTAAGAATGTTTTTTTAACTTATACGACGGGTGCAGTTATTTTCCGCCGTTATAAAATCTTCAAAGCTTCCCTTACAATCTTATAAGAATATTTTCAAAGAAAATGTTTTATTTTATAAATATATGACTCTTAAATGATTTCAAAATAAAAAGAGATATTTCTCTAAAAAGAGTTTTGATTTCATCAATGTCAACATCCTTTGATGAATTTTACGCTTATTTGAAGTTGATTTATTATGATACAAAACTTCTATATTGTATTGAAGGTTTTGTGATATGTTTGACTGTGGATGTGTTATTTTTATACCATTCATGGTTTATGGATGAAGTATTTACATTTCGTATGCTAGTTTTAATACGAATTTTTATGTTATGTTTAAACCTTTTCATATGGGAATGCATTGGACTTAATATGTGACGGGTGGAGCCCGCTATAGCTCCTCGATGCATCGGTAGGTCTCATGAGACAAACTAGTGTCTTGGAACAAGGTCTTGACAAAATCTTATTTGTATTCTTGGCACGAGGCCTTGGCTATGTGGTTATGATAGTCTGGCATTATGCACTCCATCATTATCAAAGTGGTTATTGATGTTGCATGTGATTATTCGATTAGTAGAATATCTATGTGAATAAGTAAATTGAATTATTTCATTTTATTTTTTCCATACTATGTTTAAGTTCAAGTTTAAAAGGCTTTTGTTTTAGTTATACATTACCTTATATGTTTATTCTTATTTATGAAAGTTTCCGCTATATTGTTATCCTTACTGGACATTTGAGCTCACCCCTTTCAATGTTTTATTTTTTCCAGGATATGAAGAAGTAATTTATGAATGATCTGCAAGGATAGTATGTGGGGATATGAGTGTGGACTATGAAGAAAAGATGTTGTTTTAGTTTTCATTTTTATGATGTAATGTAAGACTTATGAATATATCTAGTGTTTCCAAGGATACTAAACCAATCAGTCTTTCAAGATTTGATCTTTCTTGTGATCATGCCAATGTTATGTAATAATGCACCGACTCTGGGTAACTGGTTCCGAGGCGTTACAGTTAGTATATAAGAACTTCATATAATTTTGGTAATGTAGAGATTTTGTGAATTTTTAAAGCAATACATCCCTATCTGGATATGATCTGGTGGAGGTGGCTCTAGTACAGATGTACCTAGGTGTGAAAACTCTAACAAGGAGTTTTGGGCTTGGGACGTCATATCCTATTACCCGACAATGATCCTTGTTATACTATTGGTTACGACACTCCCGAGGGATATGCTTAGGATAATTCACATTTTCTTTACAAACCATTATGAAGGATTTGAGTAAATATCTCCTTAAAGAAAACATTTTTTTATGATTATGGATTATATGAATAAACTGTTCAATTTATGTTAGGTATTTTAAAATTTTGGAATTATGCATTGCGATTAAAAAACTAACCTAGTGTATGCCATTGTATAGAAATGGAGCCCAGTAGAAGGAATGATAACTACAACAATACGCATGATCCAAAGAATAAGAAGGATAGTATCTTTTATGGTTTTAAGGAAATATTTAGAAGGGAAATAGTCTCCCAGGTATTCTTTTCATATGAATAAATAGTATAATGTGTTAATAAGATAAGTAAATAATTCTCTGAGTTATATGGATTTGAAAGGAAGCCAGAGAAGAAAATAATGTTAGAGAGAAAGATGGATAAATGGAAGAAGGGAAAGAAGGATTTCCCATATGTGATAACTGTGGAAAGAATCACCTTGGTAAATTCTTGAAGGGAATGAGAGTTTGTTATAAGTGTGGAGAAAAAGGACACCTAGTACATGATTTCAAGGGTAAGAAAAAGGTTTCAAATATACAATTCTTCATTTGCAAGAAGTTGGGACACTACATGAATCAATGTCCCAATAATTAGAGTATATAGCGAATGATGCTATTGGATAATAATCATGTTATGATACTACCATAGATGAATAGCAATGACTAGTGTTCTTATGTTGTTACTGAAGAATTATGTAATTTTAGTGTTTTATCAATGATGTACTGGTTATAAGAATTATGTAATATGTAAGGATTGTACTGTAGTACTATTTCATTAAGTATTTGAGATAGTATAGTACCAAGTAAAGTGACATAGTTTCAAGTTAAACATTTTGGAAAATATATCATTGGGATAAATAATACCCTTAATATGTTTCTGGAACTAAGATAATGATTTCAAAATAAGATATGATTGATTTGGTTAAATTATATTTGATATTCTTTACTACCATGAAACTAATTAATTGTTTTTTTATTCCATTATTGTAGGAGTTTAAAAAAAAATTGGATATAAGTAGTATATCCAGTATTCTATAAGGAATATGGGAGAATGAATGTAATAAATAAGGTTTATGGTAATTCAGGGTGTTACAATGTTTTAAGAGAATACATGACGAAGGTATGAACATGTTATTACATGGAAAAAGAGATGATCATTATGTTTACCTTCCTTATAAATTTTGGACTGTGAGTTTGGAAAAAAGTTTTTTGGATAAGTCTAAAGGTTAGAATGAATTATGTAAGACATTGGATACTATAGTTTAAGGTTGAAACATTTTTAAGATTCTTTTTGGATTGTTATAAAAAGGACAACCTGGAGGTTGGGAGACAACCTGTCCCATCCAGCAAGGCCATGATATTTTAACTCGAAACCGAAGGGAGAAAAGGGTTAATCACCTACCACATGCCTACGTGATGTCCTCATTTGTATAATGTAGTTTTTTAAATATGCTGACAAATTAATTTTAAATTCATTATTTTTGGAATCCTATACAATTAGGATAAATAGAATATTTTTGAATTCTATTATCATTTGGAGTGAAAGATGAGTTTGTAGTAGGAATTAGTTGAGGGATGAAACTCTACATGTCAAGTATATATTTTTTTTCCTCTTATTCTATGAATAAATTAATTCTTAAACATTAGGTAGGGGATCATAAAAACAAAAATGTGTTATCCTAATACCTTATGTTTTGTTGAACCGATGATATTTTAAATCATCATAGATTGATGGATTTGAGGCCCTCAATTTTACACTTGTTTGTGATTGATGAACTCAATCACTGCCTATAAATATTTATGTTTCCCTCCAATTATGTGTCCCTAATTTCCACCAATGTTCTCTTAATAGATATCATAATTTGGTGGTGAATGTTTTCATTTCCCTTTCACTCTTATTAAGACTAAATTTTTTTAACCCATTTTTCGATGTGAGTTTTCCACAAAGGTATTTTTCTATTTTTAACCTTTTATTTTTGAAGAAAAATTTAAAATTTCAAGGACACGATTTTTTGAAATAGGGGAGAATGTAACACCCTAATATTTCATAGTATTTTATTTCTTCAAAGTAATTAAATAACCTGCGCTACACGCAACACCAAGTTTGAGCACACCATAGCTTAACAAACTGGCTGTTCAAAAAGAAGTTATGAATAGTATTAACTAAAGTTTTAATTTTGTATACTCCATATAATTTTAGAATCCATGTTATGTGTTTCATAAACATAATATAAGAACAAACTCATTTTTTTCAGATAAAAGAAGTATTTTTAAAAAAAATAAAATTTTACCAACTTTTAATGGAGAACCCTTTTTAAAACCAATATTTGCAACTTCTATATATTAAATTTAATGAAATTAAATTCTTCATTAGAAGTGGGAAATAAAAATTTATTTTGGATAATGTTTTGGTACTTTTCTGGAAACTTTCATATTTTGCTGAATAGTGAAAAATACTAAATTTTAATTGAAAACAACTTTTTTAATCGAAATAAATTTTAGTGTTAAATTATGAATTTTAATGGGTTGTAAGTATAATTAGATTATATTTTTTTCATTTAATACAATTTAGGTCATTATAAGTTTCTTCACATTTAAATTTGACATGAACACATGTCAATATTTTGATAGTTTTTACTTTTTAGAAACCCACTTTTTGGTTTTGACAACGAGACTTAATTTTAAATTAATTAATGAAACTTCTATGTTTTGAATTTGGTAAAATAGAATTCATTTTTTAATTTTTGATGTCAAAATTATCTTAGGGTGAATTTTTTTTTTTTTTGAAAACATTTAGTTTGTGATGAATAGTGGAAAACACGGTGTTATTGTTTAAAACCGACTTTTTATCTAAATAATATTTTATTTTATTTAAAATTATTTTAAGTAAAAAATAGATATATAATACCTATATAAGTTAAATTTAATTCATTAGAGTAATTTGATAATAAAATTAGATGTATAAAATTTTATTGAAATTTTTAACGTCTTTTACCCACCTTCTAGGCACATTGGCAAACTTGCATAAAACATAATTTTACCACTTCTGTGAATTAAATTTTAAAAATCTAAGAGACACAGCTCACATTAGTAAATAAAATGTGGTTCAATATGATAAAAATATTTTTTGGTGAATAGTATCTTTTTACTTTTATTTACCACAGTTAAAAGTAAATGGGGTAATTAAAGGTAAAAAGGATATTATAATAACCCTAACACATGTACTAATTCTATTAGATAAGTGTATTTCAACCGAAACCAACCTTATCAATAAAATATGATCCTTTTGGTCCACTTACATTAGATTGGGACATTTATTATTATTTTACTTAAAGAAGAGTTAAAAGTGTTAAATTCAATGTTTAATAACTGAAACATTTTTAATATTGGGTTATACATAAGATAAATTTGACTATAAATATTCATTATAAATATAAAAATATTTCATACATAACTATATTTTATTTATAATTTTTAGATATTAAATAAGTAAATTTATTTCTGATGCAATTATGATGCGGTAATTACTTTATCAATGAAAGATTAAAATAATTGATATTATAAATATAAAAATAAATGTAAATTGAGTATTTTGATTCCATAAACGAATTTTATAGTATAATATGACATTTTAGGTTTTATTAAATAAATTTTTTTTTATGTGATAATGTTTTTAGGACTTTAACAGAAAAATACCAAATAGTGTCAAAATTGACATAAATGAGTTTTTAAAACAAATACTATATTATTAATTGATATAATATTTCTAAAATTCTAGGGTTTGGGAAAAGGACATAGATAAGGTTTTATATAACAATAATGAACCGCTTGGGTTCTATTTAATTTTTTTAGTAAGTTTATTAACCGTTTATTATAATAATACAAGAGGACATGGTAAAAAATAAACTATTTAACTAAGAGTTAAATCTAAAACATAGGGTTAATATGGTGACCTAAACATGTATAAAACCTATAGGTTTAGTGTATTTCGACCCATCCCCACATTAGCTTATAAATAAATCAATTTGGAGACATTATAAACTAAAAAGTATTTTATAATAAAATAATATTCCAAACATTTCCTAAAATAACTCTCACCTCTCTTATAATAGGGTAATTCCCCTTCTCTCAAAATCACACATAAAAAGCCATTTGGGTCGGTCAAACCCTACCCAAATCTCCTCAAAACTTCACTCACTTCAACCTAGAGGCCATCCCTTGGGCGGAAAGACAACATAAGGATCACTTTTGTTCAAACCAAAAGGAAACACCCAAAGAAGAGGTAATTATTTTATCACCTCTTTCAAAGTTCTTTTCTTCTTCCACTTTCTCTTTCTTTTTTATTTCCATTCCAAAATAATAACTCCAGTACCTTATGCATACATTGATGTTATTATAAATATGGTACAACCATATTAATTATTCTATCCATCCTATGAATGATAATGTCACCATGCGTGCGTACGTAAGGCTTACCGTCTCCACGTCGCGGTGTAATTTGTTATTCCACACTACATTATTTGGATGTATATAATGATGGTTAATATGTATATAAATAATGAAAATAACATGATAATTTCTATGTACAATTAATATACCATTTAATTCCACACCTTTTAATCATTAAGGAAATGATATCATCGCTCAGGTGTACGTACGACTTTCCGTCTCCATGACGCGATAAGATTTATTTCCATATTCACCATTCATCAATGATTATAAAAATATATATTATTAATAAGTATGTAATATATGAAATAATAATTCTACTGGATATATATATATGTATGTATGTATGTATGTATGTATGTATTTACATATATCTTCTTCACTTACTCCCGTTTAATACAATATGAAAATAGATATCGCGTTTATGCGTACATACAACCTACCATCTCTATAAACGATGTTTTCCATTCCATATATCTATATATTATACATATTTATATTCTAAATATATATTATATATAAATAATGTTTTATATTCTGGAAGTATTTAATAATGATCTAAATGACACGATCAAGAATAACAAGTTATAACATGTACGATAAAGAAAGCCATTATTACTTGAAATGTTAATTTAACATGTAAATCATTATTGAATGGGTAATATAAAGTCATAAATGAATCATGTATGATATAATAAATATGAATACGGTTCTGGTATAATTTAATAACATACTATGGTCATTATACAGGATATTAAACGTACCCTAGACCAAAGAAAAGTGCAAGGTGATGGTTAATTCTTCAATCTCATTATTATCTGAGATTGTTTATGTGTAAGTATTTTCTGAAACATATTTATTATCCATGTCCATGTTTCATAAAAGTCTTTTCAAAATTATTCTTTTATGGTACTCTTTAACTAAAACGTCATTTTAAATGTTTTAAATATTTATTCTTCTAAATCTTTCTCATTAATGTCCATGTTTTCAAAATGGTTTTAAGGATTTATTTATATGGACATTAATGTTTTAAAATGTTAATTCCATTATGAAGTTTCAAAGTGTTATGCAAAACTTTGATTAAAAAATATCTTTTAAATTTCTCCCTTTATAAATTGTTATACTTTTAAATGATTTCATGAGAAAAAAAGATATTTCTCTCAAAGGATTTTACTGATTAATTTCAACTATGTCAACTTCCTTTTGGGATATTATTCTTGATTGAGGTTAATTTATTATAAATACAATCTTTAATATTGTATTGAATGTGTTATGATATGTTTGACTGTGAATGTGATATTTTTATACCATTCATGATTTATTGTAGAAGTATTGACATTTCGTATGCTAATTTTTATACGAATGTTTATGTTATGTTTCAAAATTTTCATATGGGGAATTCAATGGAATTAGTAAGTGACGGGTGTGATTTATCTTGTAGACGGCACGAACCCTAGGCTGATGATTGATCCTCAGTGAAGACAGCGGACACAATGCCGGTCCCTCCTCCCCTAGTGGAGGAGGGACCTCTGACGTCCTCCAGAAGATCAGGGGCCCATTTCCGCCCCTTCACTAACCCCGATAGTCTTCCTCCCTTTCCAAAAGCTTTACTAATCCCCAAGGTTGTGGACCTCCTCGACGGTCTCCCCAATCTCCAGATTTCATCTTCAGAGTTCATGGAATCCACAGCTCTTCGGAATCTCACACTGGTAGCTCAGTTTAGATAGAGGAGGCCTTCGGTGGATTCATTTGACAGGTTTGTCTTCGGCGCCTGGGATCTTCATGAGAGGGTGACAGTGGGTCTGCTTGACAATCAGCATTTCATGATTTGTTTTTCTTCTGAGACAGACCTTATTAAAGAATGGATGAGTGTCCCCCGTATCATTGATGGTTTTTGTTTCTTTCTTTTCCGTTGGACTTTTGATTTTCACATGAAGAGGGATCCATCTTCTGCTATGGTTTGGGTTAGTTTTCCTAACCTACCTTTACCGTTTCAAAATCCATCCATCATCAGGGTGATTGGAAATCTGGTCGGTAGGTTCTTATGTTTCGATAGTCGAACTGAGGCAGTTTTCCACCCGGTCAATCCGCGAGTGTGTGTGGAACTGGATCCCTCAAGAACTCTGTTTGACTATGTATGGATTACAATCGATGAGGAATATCGGTGTAAGTAGAGGGTGATTTATGAAAATTGGGTCGATTTTTGTTCTTCTTGCAAGCATTTGGGTCATTCCTATGATGTTTTCCGTCAGGGTGCTACGAAGAGGAGAGAGTGCAATAGGCCGGGTCATTCGATGGAGGCTTTCCATCAGGGTGCTTCGTCCAGGGGAAGGTCGGAAGATGGCGGCAAGGGAAAATCTCCAGATCACGAGAAGGTTGTCCTGGGATTATCAATAGAGGGTATAGGCGAGGGAGGTCGGGGATCCCAATTTCTCCAAGTGGTGGATGAGGTGCATCCCGAAAACGATCCAGTGGAAGGAAATGCGTCTGTTGAAGGAATTCCCTACACGGATCGAGTAAAGGAGGCTTCTGTTTCACAGGACCTTCTGCTCGTGTCTAAGGTGTTCTGTAGGTTGAAGTAGGATTTAGCTGGACCCTTCGGTGAACTGCAGGTCAAAGATCTAGTTCTGATCGAGGCTTCTCAAATAGAAAATAAGTGGAATGGGAGTACAGAGGTTATGGAATGTGGGGAGGAGGTTTCTCCAGCTACTCCTGACACTGAGGTGGTGTTGTTGGACAATGGCGATGAGTGTAAGAGGAGGCAAGGAGCTTCTGCAGATGCTGCGAATTCAAGAAGAACTGGGAAAGCAGGGGGCAGTCTTTTTGAGTCGGACCTCTATTCACTTGAGCAACTCATTTGGAAGCCTTTCCGAGGTTGGTTTGAGTTTGGACCCAAATTCTCGAGTTCTTCATGACGGGGTATTTGAGAAGGATCCTAATGAAAGTGAACTTGAAATTTTGGTTGATGGAGATTTAAGCCCGAGAAGTAATATGAGTATTAAGAGGAGGAAAGGGAGGATGGAATAATCCTCTTTACCTCCTCCTATGGAGACCCGATCTGTGAAAACGGCCAACGGATTGAAAATGGTTGTTGAGGTTATGAGCAGTCATATAACAGAGGAACAGGGAGTTCAACCCTCAGAATTGCTTCTTAGCTCTGATGAGGAGGTGATTGAGCAGGTTTTACTGGTTAACTCTAATGAGGAGGAGGCATCTAAAATGATGGGGAGGCCACTAAGAATGTCTTTGAACGAAGAGAAATACTCATGGATTGACATGCAAGATCTAATCATGGTGGGAGGCTTCAATAAAGGGAAGATTTACATCGAGGAGTACATCCATGTATGGGATCAGTTGGCTTCGGAATTTGAAAAGCGAATGACTGAAGCCCCCGACACCCAGATGTCTTACTTATCCTGGAAGTTGTTTAGGGAAGCAGATCCTGGTAATCTCAATTTCATTTTTAATGTATTTGCTTAAGCTGTTGTTCGGTGGGTTCTTTGGAGGGTTTGCTTGTTAGAGCTGTCTGCTATCGATTTTATCCTATATTTGGTTTTGTGGTGGAGTTTGGAGCTGTTCCAGATGGGGACCTGAGCATGAAGGTTTCACTAGCTCATGTCATTTGGATTGGGATGAGAGAGAGGGTATGGCTTTTCCATTGGTACCGGGCCCATGATTTTGCATGGGACGCTTGCCATTTGACATACTTTGGTGAAGTCTTATCATCACGATGCAATTGCTGGGGAGGGGAAGCTCTGGATTTTCAGGTTTTCTCTGTTTTGGTTGTTTTTGGTTGTTGTGTTGGACGTTGTGGTTCTCACTTTCCCTCAAAGTGTTTGTTAATAAAAAAATTAATTTTCACTCAGTAAGTGATGGGTGGAGCCTGCTATAGCCTCTTGATGCATCAGTATGTCTCATGAGACAAACTAGTATCTTAGAATAAGTCCTTGACAAAAATGTTATTTATAGTCATGGCATGATTCCTTGACTATATGGTAATGATGTCCGGCGTTAGGCAATACCTCAGTATAAAGTTAATTATTAGCTGTTATTATTCGACTAGTAGAATATCCTTGTGTATGTTTATATGGTAATTTTTTATCTATTTTCTCTATATTACGTTCAAGTTTATGTTTAAAATGTTGTTGTTTTTATTACACATCTTGACTTAAGAGTTTATAGCTTCCGCTAAATTATTTACCCTTACTAAGAATATGAGCTCACACCTTTCTTATGTTTTGTTTTTGAAAGATTCAAAGAAGTGTATTATGTTTGATATACAAGGTTAAGCTAGGGGAATAATGTCCTTCTCAATAGATTATTTATGTTTTGTTTTATGTTTGAATGTGTAATGTAACATTATTTTATGTAATCTATTTTCCAAGAATGATAAACTGACCAGTCTTTCAGGACTTGATTCTTTGTAATCATGCCAATGTATTAAAATAATTCATCGGCTCTGGGCTTCTGGGGTCGGGGCATTGCAGATTTTGAGTCTCACTCCCACCTTGGAAATATGTGTCCCTCTTGTTCTTTCTCACAGCATTTGAGTTCACACCATTTCCCATAGGGATCAACATAATTCATCTTTTCATATCTCTTGAGATGTCTGGTTCAGCCACCTTTTCTCTATTCACTATCTCTATATAGTCATTAATACAGAGCACCACGATCTTTGATCGAATTTCCTACCTTATCCCTAACTCAAAGATGTGTGCCTTCAAGGATGTACTCGCTGCAACTTTTTATGTAAACCATACTAAAGTCAAGAATTTATCTACATATTCCATTATATAGGGTTTTTCGTACTTCATGCTAAATAATTCCATAATCCTCTGGAACTTGAACATGTGAGGGTAGAATTTTTTATTAAACAATTCCTCAAAATACTCCTAAATAAGGCCTTGATATGCTTTATCATGCAACACTAGTTCCCAAAACTAGCTTGAATGATACTCTAGAATATATATTTCTAGGTTGACCTTGATTTCCATTGGTGAGCTTATGAACTCGAAGATACGATTCATCTTACTCGCCACACCTCTACCTTTTTAGGTTCAGAATCACCCCTAAAGGTGGGATGAATTTTCTTCATGAATTGCATAGAATGATCCACGTGACATGTCTCATCCCTTCAGTTTCCCATATCCACAGCTTGAAATGCTTGAATGATACTCTAAACTAATTCTCGATTTACCTGTGGCTCAGTTACAAATGCATTCTTTGCATCTTCTTCCGGTTGGTTTCTATGATGCGTACCAGGTTCCATTTTCAAAACCTACCACAACTTGGTAAGTCTCATTCCCTAGAGAATAATGGATTAGATTTTCGAATTCTATCACATCAATTGTCACAATTTTTTTTTTAAAAAAACAACCTTTTTCACATTCAACCTTTTTTTTTGAAAAATATTTTCTTGCTTCTGAAAATCAAACCATTTTCTAAATACACCAAATGCCCCTTTTTAAAATCATTCATTTGAAAAAAAATTATGAATTTTTCAAGTAATTTCAAATCATTCATTCAACCTGCGTGAGAGCGTCTCTCTCCTAGGGCATCCTAGGTTTCAGTCTCTGAGTCCGACCGGTTCCCGGCAGCTCTGTCTCCCTCTGCGCACCCCGTCCCAGGTCTATGTCGTTTCCCCCTTTTCAAATCTGGTGCCCGGGGTTTGTTTTCTTTATTTTTTCTTCCTTCCTATTTCGCTCCCCAACCCTCCACAGTGAATATTTTTTGTTCCTCGCCCTGTTCTCCCTTCCCTGTTCCCAAATCCCATCTTCTGTGGAGGAGTCGGGCTTCTTCTTCTTTCCGCTCGACCTCGACTTCAGGTGTTGTGCCTTCCCCCCCTGGGGTCTTGTTGTTCCTTCCGGC
The DNA here is from genome assembly GCA_963277665.1 of Viscum album. Lineage (NCBI taxonomy): Eukaryota > Viridiplantae > Streptophyta > Magnoliopsida > Santalales > Viscaceae > Viscum > Viscum album. The sequence goes on from OY728129.1 coordinate 1,491,262,629, forward strand.
ACCATATGCCCTCATCGTCGTCAGATCTGTGTGAAGGAACACGGTGCCAGTTCCCCGTTTCCCTTTTCCTTCTTCTTCGGCACCTCAGATCCACGCGCTCAGAGGCTTGAAGCAATCTTGAGTCTGAGGATTCCCTTCCCTTTTTCGGTCTCCCCCTGTCTCCGAGAAGTCTGGTGTTGATCTGCTGGAGGAAGATGTCTCTTTGATTCATGAATTTTCCACCACGTCTTGTTTGAACTGTGAAGCTCCTTCCGCGATGAAGCACTACGCTAAGGGATCACGATGTGGCTGACGCGAAGCGGCTTAACCCACGAAGTCATCTCCTTGGTTCGCGAAGTTTCCTCCACGACATGCTTGAATCACAAAGCTCCTCCCGCGATTCTTCACCATGCCGAGGGATCGTGAAGAGGCCGTTGCGAAGGGGATTGACCTGCAAAGCCGTCTCCTTGGTTCGCGAAGTTTCCGCCGTGAAGTGGTTACTCACAAAGCTCCTTCCACGATGTTTCTCCGCGCTGAGGGATCGCAAAATGGCCGACGTGAAGGGGCTGGACCCGTGAATCACCTTCAGTGTGGTTTCACCGCATTGTGAGATCGCAAAGCGGCCCTACAAAGATTCAGCCATAGGGTGTGGTCCGCGATGGTGGGGTGTGCACTGTGTAGAAGGTGGTGACCTTGTGGGTGGGAGACCATATCCTTGTTACCGTTCAGCTGCGAAATGGCTTGATGAGGACCTGTTTGATTTTGTGGTTCCGCAAAGCACTTGTGGTGTTGTGAAGCCACGAAAGCCTGCCAGGGGTGTTTCTCTATGTTGATTGGTGTGTGTCGCGGGTGGGTTCTTGGGCATGTTTCTTTTGGGGTGCGATTGACTGCGAAGGCTGTGGAGCCGGTCCTAGTAGGGTGGATTCTGGAGGAGATCGTGTTGGGGAATCCGGTCCAGGGACCCTCCTGTTAAACAGGGCCTTAACTCTGTGAGGGCCGGGGGACTGTAAGGGCGCCGATCCTCTTGAAGGATTACAAAATATTTTTGCACTATGGATGCAGATTTGGTAAATCAGTGGAAGAGGTTTTCCCTTACGGAAAAAGAAAAGGCGACGATTGAGGCAAGGAGAAGATATGATGTACTGTTAGAAAAGCATTTGTCTCTGCTTGTGGTAGGAAAGTTTTTGCAAAACATATCGGTAAATAAGAGGGCTCTCAGAAACACTCTCCAGCACATCTGAAAACTTGATGTAGGAGTGGCAATTCGGGAAGCGGGGACCAATTGCTTCGTCTTTAAGTTCTTTAACGAGAAATATAGACAAAATCTTGCAGGGTAGACCATGGCCCTTCGATAATCAACTCCTCATCATGGAAGAATCCAAAGTGGGGACGATATCCAGCAGGTGAATTTAACCCGCTGCCCCTTCTAGATAAGAACTAAAGGAATCCCCTTCCATGCAAGAAAGGAACGTACTATGAGGGGAATTGGGGACATTTTAGGCCACTTTCTAGACTGGGACAATTCAGACACAATCCATTGGGGCCCTGAGGTTTGGATCAAGGCGGAGATTGATGTGTCAGAGCCACTGATGAGGGGAATGTTCTTAAAGATTGAAGATACCAACATTTGGATATCATTCAAGTACGAGAAACTCTCAATATTCTGCTTTTACTGTGGTCGCCTTGGCCATCTAGAAAGAACGTGCACCACTAAACACAAGAGTGGTGTGGGTAACATTACCCTCCAATACGGCCCTTGGCTTCGTGCCAAAATGAATAAATTTTCTCTCATCCATGAGACGAAAAACAAAAGGACCGCGACCATCTCATGCTGGCACATTCTAGTCCGACAAAACTCATACCTGATAAAGCCTTAATGCTTGGACCAATGGATTTCCCAAAGACTGGCCCTCCCACTCAGAGGGAAGTTGGCACTCAAGGAGAAGCTGGAGGTCACCCTAAACCCTTGAAGGACAATACTCTTACATCGGAAAATTTGGTGATGGTGCAACAAAAATCACCATCACGTTGCTCAAAGCCAATGCCGATACATGTCGATCCACCAGATCCGGATCCTGACCCACAATCGAACGAAGTAGGCATTCTAACAAGGTAGGACCATGGAATGGCGGGATCTCCAATGTCGGGCCCAATCACTCGTCGAACATGGAAAAGGGTACATCGTGGAGAGAGTGTTGGGTATGTGGAGGACCCAAAATTTGGGGTAAGGAAAAGACAAAATGAAACATGTCAATCAAAAAGGAACCGACCCAAAAGATGGAAAATGAAAAATAGAGAAGCATGTTCGGAGGAACCAAAGGCGGCGGCGGGTGAGACCCAGCCCTGCCTAGAGCAATGATTGCCTTATGTTGGAACTGTCATGGGCTTGGCAACCCACAAATGTTTCGCATGCTTCAGCGCAATTGCGCTCAAAGACGCCCCGATATGGTTTTCCTGTCTAAAACCATACTAGAAAACAAGGACACAAATGGTATTGCTCTGAAGTGCGACTTCCAAGGCTACTTTCAGGTTCCTAGACAAGGCTATTCGGGGGACTTTGTCTCCTTTGGAAGGATAATATCGACGTCAAAATTTTGTCCTTTTCCTCGCACCATGTGGCAACATCTATTCAAACAGGCGTTCACCCACCATAGACTTTTGTGGATTTCTATGGCTGACCATCCCATAATGATAAGGTGAACTCATGGGATCTTCTTTGAAAGATACGACATGACCTACCGATCCCTATTCTGTTTGGAGGATACTTCAATGAGATTATGTTCCATAAGGAAAAGAAGGGTGGAGCCATCCGTTCTTCAGATTTGATGTCATACTTCAAGCATGTAGTCTCTAGGGTGGACGTGGTTGACCTGGGGTACTCAGGTAATCCTTTTACATGGTTCCGCGGCAATACAGAAGGAACCCGTATCACTGAGCGTCTTGATAGATTTCTGGGATTTACAGATTCGATTAATCTATTCAACATGTTTCATATCGACCACATGGCCCTCAACTGCTCAGACCACTGTCCAATTCTCATTGACTGTACCCGAGGCGAACGAAATAGACAATTCAAAAGGCCCTTCAGATTTGAGAGATTCTGGTCAAAAGATCAGGAATGCGAAGAGGTAATTTGATCAAGATGGAAAAGTACTCATGAAGAAGTTTGCCACAACCTCCAACAGGTCACACCCGAACTGAGGTCTTGGAGCAATAGGAAATTCCGACAGCCCGACCGGCACTGCGGCCTCCTTGAAAAGAGACTGAACAATCTCCTCAAACAACCCACATCCAATAGAAATCTCTCTAATATTGGAGCCACACAAAGAGAGATAGACATGGCCCTTCGTATCAAGGAAAGTTTATGGGCTAGGCGTGCATGGGACAACCATATTAAATAAGGGGACTCTAACACCCGATTTTTTCACCAGAAAGCTTCATCCAGGCGTCGGAAGAACTCTATTACATGTATCTTACAGCCCAATGGAAGCAAAGTTTCTGACACCAAGGGTATTCACGAGGCCTTAACAAGATTTTTCCAGAACATCTTCTCTGCAGGAACCCCATTCATGCCTGCTGATGTGGAAGAAAGTATAAGACCTGTGATCACTAAAGAGATCAATAGGAAACTCACCAAAGATGTGACAGATGACGAGATACGCCTGGCTCTGAAACAACTTCCTCCCACTAAGGCTTCAGGGCCAGATGGGTTCTACACCCTTTTCTATAAGCAATACTGGCACATTATCGACCCTGACATCTGCAATATGATTAAAAATATTCGGGCTGGTAATACCAGCATGGAGGCCATCAATGAAACTGTCCTCGTCCTCATCCCAAAAATCAAGAAACCTATGGCGATCCCTGACTTTCGACCTATCAGCATTTGAAATGTCTCTTACAAGATCTTCTCAAAGATCCTTATCAATCAGCTGTGACCTTGGCTACCTGATATTATCTCAAAAAATCAGAGCGCCTTCGTGGCCAAGAGATTGATCAGTGATAATGCGATTGTGCCCCGTGAAGTGTTCCATTCTATGAAGTCACGCTCCTCTGCGAAAAGAGGAACCATGGACTGGAAACTGGATATGAACAAGGCTTACGACAGAGTAGAATGGAACTTCTTAAGAGTCGTTATGCAGAAAATGGGTTTTAATGCTAAATGGATAGATATGGTCATGAACTGTGTATCGACCATCTCTTTCATTATCAAGGTCAATGGGGAGCTTACCAGAAAATTTTCCCCATCCCGAGGTCTTCTCCAGGGAGACCCCCTCTCCCCTTTTCTCTTCATACTGGTGGATGATGTTTTTTCTAATCTTATTTCCAGGGCTGTTTCTTTTAAGTCTACTCATGGGGAAAAAGTATGATGAGCTATCCCTCATGAGTCGCATCTCTTCTTCACGGATAACTACCTCCTTTTTTCTAGAGCAACAATTAATGAATGTCGGGTGATCTTCCAAGCAATCCATCAGTATGAGAGGGCGTCTGGCCAAACAATCAATCATGGAAAATCTGAAATATCCTTCAGTGCAGGGGTGGCTCTCTCTAATAGGGATGAACTTTGCGCATTAGTTGGCATCCATATGGTTGATAAACATTAGAAGTATCTCAGGCTTCCCACGGTGATTGGACGGTCAAAAAAAGAAATATTCGCATCCTTGGTGGACAGGATTGAGGTGAAAATTCAAGGCTGGACCCCAAAAAGAATTTCTAAAGCTATAAAAGATACCCTCATCAAAGATGTCATCCAATATATCCCCAAATACTTTATGTCCCTCTTTAAGCTCCCGGCGGCCATCGTCGACTAGATCCACACATGTATTTCCAATTTCTGGTGGAGGAAGAACGATGGAAGGAATAGACCCCACTGGATGGCCTGGGAGAAACTTTGCAAACCCAAATCAGAGGGTGGGATGGGGTTCCAGAATCTTTCTCTCTTCAACGACGCGCTACTGGACAAGAAAGGATAGCGCCTTATTAACTGGCCATCTTCTCTTTGCGCGTGAGTTCTACGAGCTATGTACATTCCCCACACGGCCTTTCAGGCTTCCTCTCTTGGTCCCCGTCCTAGCTTCCTCTACAGAAGCATTTGGGGGGCTAAAAATCTCCTGGATAAAGGACTGGGCTGGAGTATTGGGTCTGGTTCATCTGTCAAAATCTGGTCTGATCCTTGGCTTGTTGATAAGGATGGTTTACGGGCTACATCCCCCGCCCAGCCAGGTTTTGAGGACGCCACTGTCAGCTGCCTTCTTTCCGACCAGGGACTGGGGTGGTTTTTGGAAAATATATTAGTATGGTTTAATGAAAGAGATAAAATAATTATCCTTAGCATTCCCTAAGTTCCAGATGCAGGCCATGACCATCTCTTCTGGATCAATGAAATCTCGGGCGACTACACAGTGAGATCCGGCTACAGACTTTCTCATGGAATCCACTCAGTCGTCTGGGATAAGGGACCAGGGAAATCAATTTGGATGCTCAATGTACCCCCAAAAATTCTTCAGTTTTGGTGGTAGGTTTGTACGGGCACTCTCCCAACAATGAGACTTCTCATTTACTGACACATGGCCAGTACAGTTTTTTCCCTTTCTTCCCGAACACTCCAGAAAGCCCACCACACGCTATCATTTACTACCTGGGAGCTAAGGAGATTTGGAATCAATGGGGCCCAGGTCCAGTTGCTTCGCTGGCATTGGCCTCCGACCTTCCCGATCTTCTGACGTGTTGGTGCTCCTCTCTCTCACTTCGGCAGATGTTGGTTCACTTTGCACTTTGGCTTGGTTTATTTGGGTCCAGCATAACGATGCTGTTTTTCATCAAGCTCACAGACCCACCAAATTTGGGATTGATCAGGCAACTTCTTGGATTGAGGGATGGAAAGGACATAATGGGTATTCTATGCCGAGTGTTTCCCCCTCCCATCCCGCTCATTGGAATCCACCAACGGAAGGGATTCTCAAGATTAACGTGGACATGTCTCTTCCAAAGTATGGGTTTGTTTCCCTTGGCCTCCTTGCCTGAAATTATATGGGGAAAATCCTTGCTGCTAAATATGAACCACATCAGGAATTCTGGGAACTGGTAGTTGCTGAAGCTACAACCATCCCTTCTTGTTTGATGCTCTCTAGAGAATGTGGATGGGGTGATATCATCATTAAGTCTTACTGTCTTACCGTAATCGATGCTATTAATCACAACAAAGGTGGACTCCAGTCTTTTTTCATTATCATCAAGAGAATTATCTCACTTCGCCAATGCTTCTCTTTATGCACCTTCTCCTTCACCAAAAGGGAAGGTAACAACATGACCCATCAGCTAGCGGCCTCAGGCCCATTCAATACTACCCAACTCTGGTTGGACAATTTCCCTTCATGGATTTTCACATTTACTTCTGATGACCTTTTTCATTAATTTTATATTTTTTTATTAAAAAAAATCGTTACTCCAACTGAAATATGAAATCCTATTGGGAATTCATTCCTCTATAATGTAAGACTTTCTCCTCTCATTGGCCAACCCCATGACAATGGGATTCTGGTATCCTATAAGTGTCTCCAAAATAATTATGCACCCAACACCCTGGTAACTTGAGGATCATCATAAATGGGATATTTATGTCCTTTTACGCTATACATTTCAAGACCATAAAATCCTACTCCTTAATAATATCACCAACTAAGGAAGAAACAAGAACATATTTCAACTCCATGAGTAAGAACACCGAAAACTACTTGTTATGCAAGGACCGAACAAGCTGATACCATGTGTAATGACTCACTAATTCTAATTTTATTGAGAATACATTGAATCATTACTAGGCCTTAAGTTACATCCCCAAGACACCAAAGTCTGTAAATAAATTTCAAATGGTTTCAAATAGAATTGGAGGATGATTTACCTGTTATGAAATAAACCACTAAACTAACAAACCACCACCAAACCGTTTGAAAATGTCTTCAATCATAAATATATTGTACTCAGAAATGTTTTTAATAATGTTTTAAAAAGATACTTTCAGTTCATTTTCAAGGAAAAAGTATTTTAAAAACATGGTTTTTGAGTACAACAGATTTCCGACTGAAGAGAGACAGAGACAATGATATTTTACTTAAAAAATAACCATGAGTACCAATGAGTGAAAAAATGGTACTATCACATGAGTATATCTTTAAAAAACAGATTATAAATAAACTCATGAGTGTTCTTGATATATGGATCTTATGATTTCATCAAAGGATGAATAAACATGAACAATATTGAAAAGTGATGAGAGTGTCTCCATAAACTCTTATAACTTGGTAACATGGGATCATACAATACATATTGGAAATTAAATTACATAAAGCTTATAATATCATGAAAATAATTATATTCTTGATAGAAAATGTAAAATTAAATTATTTACACCTCAAAAAAGTGGTTAGGTGCATAACCAAACATGAGTCTCAAAGAAGGAAAATTGAGACAAAATTATGTTACCAATTTGGTAACTTTTGAAACATAGACCCATGAAGGAAGGATCATAAAACGAATATGTTAATAAACATAAATATAATTATTAGATACATATAATACAATCATGCTTAGTATGTACAAAAAAAAAATTAAAGATAATCAAACATAACATGTATCTCATAGAAATTAAAGGTGAGATGAAATCTCCTTAACTGGTGTCTTGACTTACTCCATACACGTTCAGACTACATGTATAATAAATATTTTACAGAGTAATATTATTATATCTAATATAATATAATGTTTTATTATGACTTTTTATTACCCCCTTGTTAATGATTCTATGTTAATGTTTCACATCGAGTAATATTTTCTTTTTTCTTCACATGTGTCATAATTTGTTATATCATTGGATCTTATACTTATATCTTGATTCCTATATATAAATCATGATATAAATATAATTTATAAACTTTATATTTATATAATAATAATAATAATATCTCACAATGTCGTACTAAATGGAATACATCATTCATCGAGACAGTAAGTCGTATGTATGCATGAACATTGTTTCTGTTTTTATTGTCATATCTAAAGAATGTATGTAAATGAAATATGTATATATATTTATGTGAATATATTTATAATTATTATAGTATCATAATTATATTATATAACTTCATTAAACTCATCCTTAATACATTCCATGTGGTGTGTGAATGAATCACATCGCTTTGAGGGAGCGGTAGTCCACACTTCCTCAAACGAGATTATCATATTAACACCCAATGCAAGATAAAAATATGTGTGTTTAAAATAGAATAAATAAGATTTAATAAATAATAAATATAATATATAATATATTTAAATATAGTTTCTATAATAATTCCCACCACGATTGGTGATAAAGTAGAAATGAATAATCATCGTTTCGTGAGGCAATAGTTCACCGTACACCAAAACAGTATGTTCAATATTCATTAGATGGATGTGTGTGTAAGTGTAGGTTTCACCCTTAGCATAAAAACATACTACTATATATATTATACTATCTTAACACAATAATGTAATAATTAGTGTCTAGGGTGTGATTAAGGAAAATAAAGGAAAGGAGCTTGAGGGAAGATGTTACCTCTAAATCAGGTAACTCCTTTTAGTTTGGGACAAAAGGATTCCTTGACAGGATTTATACCCAAAGGGAGGATTCAATGTCTAAGGGATGATTTATGGGAGTTTATTTGGTAGGTAATGGACTATCATAAGAGGTTTTAGAGGTTATTTGGAATGGGTAGAGGTGGTGGCCTTTTATTGGGAAGTAAAAGGTCTCACATGGAATTTTTGGAAACAAGTTATGTGTGCACATGTTCTTACCTAAAATATTCATACCAAACCAAAAAACACTATAATTTAAGGTTTATGGACGAATTATGGATATAAAATGGGTGTTTTAAATGTTTCTAGGTCATTTTTGGTTTTATATTTAAGGTTTTGTACTTTATTAACCTCATTTTTCTATTTACCAATGTAATTAATTTTAATCACATTCAGGAATATTTTTTGTAAAAAATAAATTTGACCTTATTAGAGAATATAAATTATGTATATTGAATATATTGTATGAATATAAAAATATCTTATTGAATATATAACATATTTATTATGTTAATATCACTTAACAATTGTAATTAACTAGGTTAAAATAGCTTTGTGACTATAATAATATTTTCCATTATATTCAATCGGTTTTCATATTCATTTATAATTATTTGGTAACCTATGAAGTCATATTATATTTGTTTAAACCACATATTTTCATAATTAAGTTAATATAATTAATATTCATCAACTTTAGGGATATGTGATATTCCAGTATAATAATATTTGTAATAATATATTATAGTTAGGCAACACTTGGTGTTGTGTGTTAAACAAGCCATCAAGGACGGTCTATCTTGTGTGTAACATATGCTGAGTCGATGTTGCATATAATTTACTCTGAGTTAGTGTAGCATGCATCACAATAAAATTTGGTTCCATGTGAAACGAAAGTTTGAATTAGTGTTTTAATATATATTTTTAAAGAACAATTTCCAATGTCACATGAAATTAAAAATATCAAAAAGATAAATTAGTTTGAACACAAATATTTCACAAAATCTTAGGGTGTTACATTCTACCCCCACCCACCCACTTTAAATAAATTTCTCCCTCAAAATTCATTCAGGTTATCAATGGTTTGATAATTTAAAGTTTTATTCATAGAAACCCACATCATAAAAATCAATACTAAAACTTCCATTAAAAGGGAAATTTGGAACCATAGCGGTTACCCAAAGTAACATAAAACTAGGTTTCCATATAGGATAACATTGGATTGGAGATAATATTGGGCTTGGGGGAAAGAATAAATATTTATATGGAGTGATTGAGATCATTAATAATAAATAATTGAATGATCAAAGAAAATATGAGGGACTCAATGTCATAAATCTATGATGATACCATAAGCCATTGGTTCAATATAATTTAAGGTATTAGGAAAACAAATATTTTCTTATCATTATACTATCATTGATTAATTCTATTTAATGACCAATAATATATGGAAATATACTTACTTTGTATTTTATCCTTCCTTATACACAATCTCAACCTTTGGTAATTCCTTGATAGATTTTCACTTCATCTATTACCCTAAGAAATGAACGAGAATTATTATTTTTATTACTGAAGTACTAATAGACCATGAAATCCATGATATTCCATCCCATATGGCATCAGTTATTATTATCACCATTTTTTTATAACATGATATCCAATATGCATAAATCCTCATGTTGTAATATAATACTTTATTCTCACAATCTTTATTCAATGTTTAATTTAATCTTTCCATAAATGGTTAACATTATAGTACTTATGAAGGATGAAAATCCAAAAATTTATAGATAAGTCAAAAAATATGCATAACATTGATCCCCCATATATCACAAAGTAGATCTTGGTTTTCAAACTCCATAAATTTGAATACCCTCATCTTATATTCCCTTGAAACATGGAAATAACCTCAATTACAATAAATAAATTTAGAAAACATTCATGCTTCCTTATTCCAAAGGTTACTAGATATATTCCCTATATCCAAGAAGTCATAAACTTCATCCATGATAACATATATCACTCTATCAACAATCAGTTCTAGTATAATCAATGGTTTATAATTTACTCTATCCAAATCAATAATCACTTTATCCAAGAGAAGAACAGTTTTCTCTACATCTTGATCACATTAAGGGTAACCTTCCCTTAATATAAAATATCACTTTTATAAGTCTTCATCGCTATTAAACATATCCTTTTCAATCCTTAAATAAAAATTATATTTAAAATACTTATATATTTCATTATTTTTATAACATAATCATTTAATTACAAAACATAATTACTTTATTCATCCAAAATTATTCTTAAAACATTACTCAGGTTCCATAAAAATATTCTTTAATATCCCATTCCTAGAATAGGAAATATGAATCATGTCTTAGGGTTAATCAACCTCAATGTAATCATGCTTATTATGTTTGATATAACCAATACTATAATAATATCACATTCCTTTAACATGTAGTTTATAGCATGTTTTTCTTCAGAAGTATAACCAATACTTGTACCACCTTCATAAAATTCTTTATGAGATTTAAAATTGGGAAATCGATTCTCATAATACCCATAATTTACACATCTGAAACATTATGGGTTAATCGCGTTCCTTCTAGTTATCCCAATTACTAAAACCATGAATCATGTGGTGAGAGAAACATATCATATAATAAAGACACATGATCATGAAAAATTACTTATTGGATGTCTAAATCATGACACCTTCCTTAATCTATGACACCATAGGTTCATCCAAAGTTATTCATAGGAAAATTCCATTTAAATCATTCATGATTGTTCATGGAGAGTTTTGAATTCCCAATGTATATCCTTTAGGAGTATCAAACTGGGCTTCTAGAAAGGCTCGTTGTCATGTACCAGATTACCCTGAGTCAGGCCCAAAACATCTTGTTGTTACCCCTAGGTACATATATTTTAGATACACATCCACTTTTAGTATCCATACATGTATGTATTCCTAGGAAACCACTAACTCTACCCTTTACCAAAATTCTAAGACATTATCCTAAATGTTGAGTCCTCCTGATACTTATCTTAAGAGACATCCCTTGACATATCCTTAGAAATATTACTAGGGATCTTGATAAAGTTTTATCATCATAGTTTCCAAAGTATGTCTAAAGAATTCTTTGATAATAACTATAGTGAACTAGGATTAATATTCATGGATATTACATCATTTTTTATGAATATTTAGTACATTGAAAAAATACATGCTCGGGGATTGTAATAGTTTATTTTCTTCAAAAACATGGAAAAAAATATTATATCTTAGTGAAATATATTCAATATCTACTATAAAGATCTACACCTTTATCACTTCTACCTAAAACCATTCTTCATAACTTGGAGAAAGCAAACATAAGATAGTGGTGAGAGCAGATTCCCAGTAAGTGTAAATAAAGAAAATGTGTAAGCAAAACATGAAAAAAATGGTATGGGACATGAGAATAACATTTTAAGGTCATAACCTGCATATCATAGATCATAATAAAGAATAGAAATCTATAAGACATTATTCATAAGTAAATAATCAACATAAGCCATGAGAGCACAACATAGGAATAAAACACGGTATTGTGGATAACCCATATAAAAACCCTAGGTCAAGGTGGCCTACCAAGACCTGTGTAATATGTTATGCATTTTTTAATCACCCATGTACCTGCTTCAGGATTGGGATTACCTCCCATTCACCCTCTTATTTATTTATTGGGTTTTCCTCCCATGTACCCTATTATTTCAGGATTAGAATGTTCTCCCTTGTTCCCTATTGTTTTGGGATTGGGATGTTCTCACTTGTTACCTCTTGTTTCGGGCTTGGGATGCCCTCTAATTTAGCCTTTGAGCTCATAAAACATTTATCATTACCCAATGAATTGGAAGGATATATAAGTCCCACCCATCACATAATAAAATCATAAATACATGTTCCACATGATAATAAAACATTCACCAGGTCATGACCCATAAAAAGACATAGGTTTTATAAACATCAAATCATAACCCATGAAAGGAAATGGGTATCATTAAAATTTAATCACATAATAACTTTTGGAAAATATATAGGTTTCATAACCATTTCATCATAGAATAACCTGTGAAAAGAAGTAGGTTTCAAAAATATGTAACCTGTGAAAGGGAAACAAGCTTCATAAAGATAATGACATTAAGTATAACCCATTCATTTAAAGGATATGGATGGAACATTTAGATCATTTTCTAGTAATAAATGTTTAGCATCAACTGATTTCATTATAGATGGAAGATAATTTTGAAATATTTCTTGAGGAAAAAATAATTTATTCTTCAAAAAAAAATTGTATAACATAAAAACTTTTTGAAAACCTTTTTTTAAATACCTTTGAAAATATATAAATGAAGAATTGAAAATATTGAAACATTTTAATAATCATTTTTACTTTGAAAATCATCTTCGAGGATCTTCTGAAAACATTATTGAAAACATTTTTTAAAATATGGTTTTTCTGTACAATAGATTTCTGACCAAAGAGAGAGAGACAGTCAAATTTTAATTTAAAACATTACCTTGAGTATCAATGAGTAGAAAAATGGGACTAAAAAATGTGTATATCATAAAAAAAATATAGTAGAATAAAAATCATAAGTTTCTTGAGATATGGATCATAATATTTCATCAAAGTATTTATATACATTAACAATCTCGAAAAGCAATGAGATTGTCTAAATAAACACTTATAACTTGGTATCATGGGATCCAACATTCCATGTACGAAAGGAAATTACATGAAGCTTATAATATCATGAAACAATTTATATTAATGATACAAATGTAAAATGGAATTAGATACACTTCAAAAAAAGTTTAGGTGTATAACAAAACATGAGTTTCCAAGAAGGAAAATTGAGACAAAACTATTTTACCTATTTGTTAACATTAGAAACATAGACCCATGAAGGAAGGATCATAAAATGGATATGTTAATAACCATAAATTAAATATTATTATAAATATAATAAAATCATAAAAAATAAATACACCACACAAAATAAAAGAGGGGAGAACATAACAAGTATCTCATGGAAATTAAAAGTGAGATGAAATCCCCTTACCTTGTGTATTGAATTTCTTCGTACTTGTTAGAAAAACTTGTATAATAAATATAAATTTATTATACATATTTTATAGACCAATATTTTTATATTTAATATCATATATGGTTTTATTATGAACATTTATTATCCCCTTTTTAAAGATATTATGTTAAAGTTTCACATTGGGTAATATTTTATTTATTCTTTGCATGTATCTTAATTTGTTTTATAATTGGTTATTATACTTATATTATGATTTTTTAATGTAAATAATGATATAAAATATCATGTATAACTATTATATATATAATACTAACATATATCATAATAAAGTACGAAATTGAATACACTGTTCATGGAGATGGTAAGTTGTATGTAATCATGAACGTTGTTTCCATTTTTATAGTTATATTAAATGAAAGTATGTAAATGAAATATATATATATATATATATAATTATTCCATTAGAATTATTATATCATATATATATCATATAACTTCATTAACCCCATCCCTAATACATTCTATGTGGTGTGTGAACGAATCAAATCGCTTTGAGGGGGAGGTAGTCCACAATTCCTCAAACGAGATTATCGTATTAACACCAAATGGAAGGAAAAATATGTGAGTTGAAAAAGGAATATATAAGATTTAAGACATAATAAATAAAATATATAACATATATAAACATATTTTCCAACATAATGGCCACCATGATTGGTGTTAAATTAGAAATCAATAAGAAACATTTCGGGAGGCAGTAGTTCACCATACACATAAACAATATGTTCGATATCCATTAGATATAAGTGTTTTAGCGACTCGTTTTTTGGACCTTTCAGACTTTGGAATATTCCTACGAATAATTCCAGAGCTAGGCGCGAAGACGGTGTGCGATTCTGAGGCCCGGTGTTCCTGAAATTAATTTTAAAAAATATTAAGTATTTTTATACTATGCATGTGGCGGGGGTGTGATATCTCCTAAATGGTAGCTCAGAATGGGAATATGAGAGCATGGTTGCGTTTGGAACATGTCGTTTACCCTAGGAGAGGTGTAAACTTTGCAGGCGCGGGCATGCAGTGAGAAACGCAACCAGGGGAATTTTCATAAAAAATGGAAAAGTTTATTTATGAGTGTCGGCTCAAATAACTTATGAACAGAGTCTTAGATCTAAAATCTAAGTCCGTCGTTGCGTTCAGAATGGTGCGTTTACCCTAGGGGTGACCTTACCTTTGTCTACATCGAGTGCTGGGTCAGAGGCGGGTTGGCAGGGAGTTAAATGAGTTTGTTATAAAAAAAATTAAAACAGAAATCAATCACCCCCCCATTCCTCCTACCCATGAAGGAGACACAACCCCCCCCCCCCCCTCAACCGTTCTTCACCAAATAGAGCTCAGGGAGTCTGTTTTCAACGTCGTTCATCTGCGGATCCAGCTTCAGGGCGTCGTGGGCGTTGTTCTGCGCCCAAAGCGTCGGTGATCTGTCAACAAGTAGGCGGTTTGAGTTTTACAATCCCAGATCCCTTTTTTGGGTTTTTTTTCTTCAAATTTTCGTAAGGGATGTGTAGTTCGGGTTCTAAAACTTTTTTCAGATCAGAATTTGGAGCTCCAAGGTGCTCCCGGTGGCTCCCGGAAGTTTTCCGACGAAATCTCGTTATTCCGGCGGTGATGGGTGGAGGTCATGGCGAAATCCGGTGAGACCCGCGGCGGCGCGGCTACGACGCAGTGGTTTCCGGCTCTGGCATGGCGGAGTCCGGCTCTGGCACGGCAGTTTCCGGCAGCGGTGCAGTGGTTTCCGGCGAGGCAGGCGGTGGTCCGGCCAGGTTTTTTTCCGGGGGTTCTTTAAACCCCCGTAACTCGCAAATCGTAACTCTAATTTGCGAACCGTTTGCAGCGACATTTTCCTTGCGTCGAGATGGATATTTTGATCTCACTTTGGGAATTTTATGTTTCGGGATCATGGCACGAGATATTAAAACGTCGAATAAAATAATAATATTTTATTATTATTCAACTTCGGGTCGTCGTATCTTCTACTCAGAGCATCCGATTGGTGTTCCGTCAGTGGCATTGAGACCTAGATGGTACGGTGGATTTTTCTTGATGGTTTATGGGTGTTGGGACTGAGTTTGGGGTGCGGGCCCCCTGAGGCCGGGTTTGGGGCGTTTATGGAGAAACACAACCTTCTCACTAGGAGTCCGATTTTTGCGGATGAATAGTCGATCCTGTGTTTTTTTCCAGGAGGATCGCAATGGTGTGATCTATTCGATGTGTTTTGGGATCAAGGTGTGGGCCCCGCCCGAGTTGGCTTCGGTTAACAGTGCCTTTTTCACTGGGTGTCCGAATCGGATGAACGAGTACTCGATCTTGTGTGTTTTTCCGAGGGGATCGCCATCGTATGATCCGCTCAATGGGTTTCGGGATCGTTGTGTGGTCCCCGCATGATCTAGCTACGTTGAATAGTTCCTTTTTCACTAGTGATCCATTTCGGGTGAGTAAATAGCCTATCCTACGTGTTTTTCTAAATGGATCGCGATGGTGGCCTTGGTATCAGCTTTAGAGGTGTGCGGTGTGGCATTATTGTGGGTCGCTCTGGTTAGTGACGTTTGGACCAGCAGTGGTTGAGGGTACTCCCTTGGTTCATTCCTACGAGGGTTCGCGCGACATCACAAACTTCATATAGGTTTTTGATCCTCTCGATGGGATGTAGGGTTTGTTAGAGTTGTGGAATCCCTCTGGTGGGCCCGGAGCGGGATCCTCTAGCACCGTTTCCCTAGATCGGGTTCTTGGTATCGCTGTGACTGCTTAAACACGGGCATCGATCTCTTATCTAGCAGGATAATCCCGTAGGGTTTGTGGCATCATCGGGAATATGATCCCCCACGCAGTGGTCCGTGCTTATTAGGGTTGCGGTATCGTTGGTTACACGATCCCCTACTCAGCACGTGGTTTCGGTAGGGTTGTGGCATCGTCAGTTCGATCCCCTACATCGCGACTTACACCAGATAAGGTTCTGGTATCATCATGACCACCTTTACATTGGTGACGATCCTCTATCTGAGTGAAGTGTTTCTGTACTAATTCCAGATCAGGTTGTGGTATCCCCCAGTGGATCCTGGGAGTGATCCCCTATCTGTGAGATCTACAAATGCCAGATTGGGTTGTGGTATCCCCCAGTGGACCCTGGGAGTGATCCCCTATCTGTGAGATCTTTGTCTACCAGTGTGGGTTCTGGTATCCCCTAGCGGACCCTAGGAGTGATCCCCTATCCGAGGAGTTTGGTGTTTATATTGTTTCGGTGTGGTTTCCTCAGTGACGCTATCCGGTGAGCATAATCTCTCGGGTGAGCATCTGAGATGTTTTTGTGAAACCTGATGGAGTGTATCTCTCGGACGAGTGTAATCTGGGATGACAATGATTTTGGAGCATGTTCTCTTGGTTGTGAACTATTTCTGGTGATGAGGTCGATACCTCATGTGGCTTGGTGCGTGAGGTGAGTATATCTGGATTGTTCATGGTGTATATATGGGCATACACCTGAGTTGAGCTGACTAGTTGTGTTTATTCGAGGATGGTCACTAGATTGAGTTTCTCTCTCATTTGGGTTTCCTCTGGATGGGATGAGTGGATTGTTGCCTTTCAGTTTCTCTCTTTTGTTTTGGGGTTTTGGGGTGCCTACTGGGTATGTTTATACTCACCCCTGCATAGGCTTTTCCCGCACATGTTTGTGTCCTGTGCAGACCACAGGCCTTTCGACGGAGTCCTAGGAGGACCCGGAGCAGGCGGAGCTTAGTGAGTGGGTTTGACCGGGGTGTTTACCAGTGTTGTGCCGAGGGAGCTTTTCAGCGGGTGTTTTTGGCAGTGTTCCCCTTCTTCAAAGCAGGTTGGACGTGCTTTGTAGTTTTATTTTGGTGGGACCTGTTTTTCCCTTTTTTTACTTATGTTGTACTTTGCTTGTGGGATAGTTGTATGCATGCATTTACTTTTCAGTTATATATATATCTACACTGTTGCATGGAGGTGTATGTGGGTGCGTATTTACAGGTACCTTAGGTTAATGCCTCCCATGTGTGTGATAGCCTACTCGGTGCTAGACGCCAGCCCCTAGCCTATTGGAGGTGGGCTTGGGGAGTTGCGGCTCGAGCCTCGTTGGGTCGGGTCGTGACAGAGTGGTATCATAGGAGGTTCCACCTTTGGGATCTCAGAGCGTAGCTGGTCAAGCTGTGAGTTTGGTTTGGGTTGCATAGGTGTAGTGTTAGGATGTTTCAAGTTCGGATTTCAGGACAGGGACTCAAGTGTTGGTACGATGACCGACGTATCCATTCACCAGGACTCTGATAACCTGTCTTTCGACTCGGGACATTCGTACACTGGTCACAGGGGGAATAATGGTACATCATATAGGACTGGGTTTTGGGTTTTTCCTTGTCCTTCTTTAGTCATCTCTCCAGATATACTCTTTGACTGTGGTACGTCTTGAATATATTTCAGGATGCATCCACGAAGACAACCAGTGAGGGTTCCATAGCAGGATTGTGCTGACGATCTGCCCCATGTAGAGGCTATGAACTAGGGTGCAGGTTTTGAGGGCGGACCTCCAGGTGGTCCGCTAGTTGATCCACCAACTGTTGAGCAGCTGGTTGTTCTAGCAGTGCAGGATGAGGTTGCACGTAGACTGAGTGTGCTGCACGAGTTCTAGAGGCAGTGACCTCTGAGGTTCCGGGGTGATCCAGACCCCCAGGCAGCTGATGACTGGCTTGAGGTAGTCACCCGTGTTTTCCACCTAGTGAGGACACCTCCAGATCATATGGTGGTCCTAGCGACGAGCCTTCTGCATGGGTCGTCCAGGAGATGGTGGAGTTTAGTGACGTAGTCCCATGACTAGGAGATGATCATGAGGGATGAGTTTGAGCGGCTCTTCAGGGAAGAGTTCTATCCCATGACGCTAAGGTTAGTGAGGATTCAGGAGCTTATGTAGCTTCAGAAGGAGGGCATGACTATGTGGGAGTACTCAGCAAGTTTTATGAACCTATCATGATACTCCCTGGATATCGTTCAAGACCCATTCTTTAGGGATCAGACCTTCGAGCAGGGATATCCGAGCAGGTGTGGTTTCCTTGTGCCTTCCCACCTATGCTGGTGTGCTGGAGCGAGCGTTGGTTGTGGAGAGCTTTCGGGCCAAGCAGATCTCGCCTATTAGTGCTGGGCATGTGAGAGCAGAGACGTCGGCATCTGGTAGCCTACGGAAAACGCAGGGGTCTGGGTATGGGCGATGTTTCAGGAGGTGACCCTAGGATGGAGGATCTGAGGCTCAGGGCTCACAAGGCTCACTGGCGAGTTTTGGTCAGCCATAGGAGAGGTAGTGTTACAATTGCGATGGTCGGGGAGTTCTTTCTAGAGATTGTCTGACCCGACATGCTGTTGAGAGGGAGTCGGTCGATGGACCGCCTTGGCAGAGGCAACGTCTTGAGAAAGGAGGTCCGCAGGGCGGCAGACGTGGCGACGAAGCTGGTGCAGCAGCAGGAGGTGGTAGGCGGTATCAGTTACCCCCACCCCCACCCCCAGGAGGTCCATGCCAAGCTCTGGGAGCTGGTGGCCGAGGGTGAGCACAGCTGCATTCCCTAGAAGCTGTTGACCCAGAGGCTCTGCGGATGGATAGTGGTACGAATTTTGTCCTTTCTACTTTCTGCAGTAGTTTGATAGACACTATGTCGCGGTACTCTTCCCTTTCCGTTGCTTGCTTGAGTTTTTTTCAGGGCGTTGGTAAGACCCTGTGTTGGTGTTGTTCGGTGTGCTTTGAATGGGTGAGGAAGAGAGATCCTTCCCCCACCGAGACACGTTTTTGTGATGTGATTAAAAACCATGCGGGTGAGTCAGTGCCTCCCAAATCAGATAGTGTTGAGGTGTGGTGGATGAGTCCCTCTGACTTATGTGTTCAGGCATGGGTGTTTGTTGGCGAACTCGCTGGTGTGGGGGACCCAGTTGAGAGTCCAGTCACTTTACTTGTGTTTATGGATTTTCGGTGATGAAAAGTTCTAGGGGGGGAGGATGTAGCGACTTAGGTTTTGGCCCTATCAGACTTTGGAATATTCCTACGAATTATTCCAAATCTAGGTGCGAAGACGGCGTGCGATTCCGATGCCCGGTGTGCCCAGAATTAATTTTATAAAAATATTAAGTATTTTTATACTATTCACGTGGAGGGGGTGTGATATCTCCTAAAAATTAGCTCATAACGGGAATTTGAGAGCACGGTTGCGTCCGGAACGTGCCGTTTACCTTAGGCGAGTTGTAAACTTTGCGGGTGCGGGCATGTAGTGAGAAACACCACCAAGGGAATTTTCGTAAATAAATGGGAATGTTTATTTACGAGCGTCGGCTCTAATAAATTCTGAACAGAGTCTCAGATCTAAAATCAGATCCCACCATTGCGTTCAGAACAACGCGTTTACCCTAGGGGTGACCTTACCTTTGTCTGCATCGGGTGCCGGGTCGGAGGCGAGTTGGCGGGGTGTTAAATGAGTTTGTTATAAAAAAAATTAAAATAGAAATCAATCACTCCCCCCCCCAATTCCTCTTACCCACACAGAAGATGCAACCCATCCATCCCCCATCCGTTCTTCGCCACATCGAGCTCCGGGAGTCTATTTTCAGCGTCGTTCATCTTCGGATCCTGCTTCAGGGCGTCGCGGGCGCCGTTCTGCACCCAAAGCATCGGCGATCTGCCAACTGGTAGGTGGTTTGAGTTTTAAAATCCCAGATACTATTTTTGTATTATTTCTCTTCAAATTTTTATAAGTGTTGTGTATTTTGGGTTTCAAGGTTTCCGAAACGTTTTTCGGATCTGAATTTGGAGCACCGGGGTGCTCCCGGTGGCTCCCGGAAGTTTTCTGGAAAAATCCTGGTTTTCTGGCGGCGATGGGCGGCGGTATGGTGAAATCTGGAAAGACCCGCGGCAGCATGGCGGAGGCGCAGTGGTTTTCGTCTCCGGCACGACGGAGTCCGGCTCCGGCACGACGGTTTTCGGCAGCGGCACGGTGGTTTCCGGCGAGGTAGGCGGTGGTCCGGCCAGGTTTTTTTCTGGGGGTTCTTTAAATCCCCGTAACTCACAAACCGTAACTCCGATTTGTGAGCCGTTTGAGGCAAAATGTTCCTTGTGTCGAGAAGGATATTTTGATTTCACTTTGGGAATTTTATGTTTCTAGATCATGGCCCGGGAGCTTAAAACGTCGAATAATGTAATAATATTTTATTATTATTCGACTTCGTGTCGTCGTATCTTCTACTCGGAGCGTCTGATTGACGTGTCGTCAGTGGTGTTGAGACCCTGATGGTATAGGGATTTTTCTTGATGGTTTCTGGGTGTTGGGACCGATTTTGGGGTTGGGGCCCCATGATGCCGGGTTTGGGGCGTTTACGGAGAAACACAACTTTCTCACCAGGAGTCCAATTTTTTTCGATTAATAGTCGATCCTTTGTGTTTTTCTGGGAGGATCGCAATGGTGCGATCCATTCAATGTGTTTCGGGATTGAGGCATGGGCCCCACCCGAGTTGGCTTCAGTGAATAGTGCCTTTTTCACCGGTTGTCCGAATCGGACGAATGAGTAGTCGATCTCGTGTGTTTTTCCAAGGGGATCATCGTGGTATGATCCACTCGATGGGTCTCTGGATCGTTATGTGGGCCCCACATGATCTAGCTGTGGTGAATAGTGTATTTTCACCGGTGCTCTATTTCTAGAGAGTAAATAGCCTATCCTGCGTTTTTTTCCATGTGGATCGCGATGGTGGCCTTGGTATCGGCCTTGGAGGTCCGCGGTGTGGTGTTGTTGCGGGTCGCTCGGGTTAGGGACGTTTGGATGAGAAGTGGTTGAGGGTACTCCCTTATTTCATTCCTACGAGGTTTCACGCGGCATCACAACCTTCTTATAGGTTTTTGATCCTCTCTATGGGATGTTTGGATTGTTAGAGTTGCGGCATCCATCTGGTGGGCCCGGAGCGGGATCCTCTAGCACAGTTTCCCTAGATCTGGTTCTTGGTATCACTGTGACCGCTTATCCATGGGCGGCGATCCCTTATCTAGCAGTATAATCCCGTAGGGTTTGTGGCATCATCGGGAATATGATCTCCCATGCAGTGGGACGTGCTTAGTAGGGTTGCAGTATTGTTGGTTACACGATCCCCTACTCAGCACGTGGTTTTGGTTGGGTTGCGGCATCGTCGGTTCGATCACCTACATCGTGAGTTACACCAGATAGGGTTCCGATATCGTCATGACCACCTTTACATGGGCAAAAATCCTCTATCTAACTGACATGTTTCTGTACTAATGCCAGATCGGGTTGTGGTATCCCCCAGCGGATCCTGGGAGTGATCCCATATCTGTGAGATCTACGAATGCCAGATTGGGTGGTGGTATCCCCCAGCGGACCTAGGGAGTGATCCCCTATCTGTGAGATCTTCATCTACCAGTTTGGGTTATGGTATCCCCTAGTGGACCCTAGGAGTGATCCCATATCCGAGGAGTTTGGTGTTTATGTTGTTTCAGCGTGGTTTCCGCAGTGACTCTATCCGACGAGCGTGATCTCTCGGGTGAGCATCAAAGATGTTTGTGTGAAACCCGATGGAGTGTATCTCTTGGGTGAGTGTCATCTAGGATGACAGTGATCATGGAATGTGTTCTTATGGTTTTGAACTGTTGCTGGTGATGAGGTCGGTACCTCATGTGGCTTGGTGCATGAGATGAGTACATCGGGATTGTTCATGGTGTATGTATGGGCATACACCTGAGTTGAGCAGACTAGTTGTGTTTAGTCGAGGATGGTCATGAGATTGAGTTTCTCTCTCGTTTGGGTTCCCTCTGGCTGGGATGATCAGACTGTTGAATTTTAGTTTCCCTCTTTTATTTTGGGTTTTTGGGGTGCCTATTGATTATTTTATTACTCACCCCTGGACGGGCTTTGCCCGCACATGTTTGTGTCTTGTGCAGACCACATGCCTTTCAACGGAGTTCCAGGAGGTCCCAGAGTAGGTGGAGCTTAGTGAGCGAGTTTTACCGGGGTGTTTACCAGAGCTTTGCTAAGGGAGCTTTCCGGCAGGTGTTTGTGGAAGAGTTCCCCTTCTTCAGAGTAGGTTGGACGCGCTTTGTAGTTTTCTTTTGGTGGGACCTGTTTTTCCCTTTTGTACTCTGGTTGTGGGATAGTTGTATGCATGCATTTACTTTTCAGTTATATATATCTCTGCACTGTTTCATGGAGGTGTATGTGGGTGTGTGTGTACAGGTACCTTAGGCTAATTCCTCCCATGTCTGTGATAGTCTACTCAGTGCTAGACGCCAGCCCCTGGCCTGTTGGAGGCGGGCTTGGGGAGTCGCGGCTCGAGCCCTGTTGGGTCGGGTCATGACAGGTGTGTGTAATTGTAAATAGAACAATTAGCATAAAAACTCTTATTAAATTTAGGAATATAGTTTTTTCACACAATAATGTAATAATTATAGTGTAGGGGTGAAGAAAGAAAATTAAGGAAAGGAGTTTAAGGGATGATGTTTCATCTAAATCGGGCAACTCCTTTTAGTTTGGGCCAAAAGGACTCCTTGAGAGGATTTATGCAAAAAGGTAGGATTAATGTATATGGGATGATTTTTGGGAAGTTTATTATATAGGGATTGGCCTATCTTAATAGGTGTGAGAGGTGTGTGGAATGTGTAGAGTTGGTGACCATTTATAAGGAAGGAAAAGGACTCACTTGAAATTTTTGGAAACAAGGTAAGTGTGAACATGTTATTACCTAAATAAGTAATAAATATCCGACAACACTTAATAATGGAAGGTTTATGGCTGATTTATGGAGATAAAATGGTTGTTTGACATGTTTCTATGTCTTTTTAGGTCTTATATTTAATGTTTAGTACTTTATTAACCTCATTTTTCTCTTAACCGATGTAATTAATTTTAATAACATTCACTAATATTTTTTGTCAAAAATATTTTGGAAATTATTATAAATTATAAATTATTCTGTTTTAAAATATGGAATCTGTTATTAAAAATTCTAACCAGGAATGTTTATGAAGTTAATTTAAATTTCATCCCACTGACAAGACGATAATCTGGGTTTTAAAGAAAAAATTTCTAAAGGTTTGATAAGTTTTTATATCCATTTTAAATGTGAAATTGAATAAAATGACCTAAATTTGATTAAATATTAATAAAATAATCTTAAAAAACTATTAAATCAATAAAAATATTATTTAACCATATAAATAAATTATATGAAAAAGCAGTTTTTAATTAAAATCTAGTATTTTTAACTATTCATTAAAAGATGAAACCTTTCATAAAAATACAAAAAATTTATACTAACCAAATTTTTAGGTATATATTCAAAAATAAGAAGTTTATATTGAAATATTAAATATATAAAATTTCGAAAAATTGGATTGAAGAAAGGTTTTCCATTAAAAGGAAGAAAAAATAGCCTTAATAAAAATATAGGTTTTTAAGTATAAAATTGGGTTCATTCTTATCTTATGTCTATTGAATCTATTGGACTAATATGAAAAATATTTTATTGAATATATAAAATATGTATTACATTAATATCAATTAAATTTTTTAATTAACTAGGTTAAAATAGCTTTGGGAGAATAATAATATTTTCCTTATATTCAATCACTTTTCATATTCATTTCTAATTATTTGGTAACCTATGATGTCATCTTATATTTGAGTAAACCACCTATTTTCAATATTTAGTTCATAAAATTCATATTAATCAAATAAAGGGATAGGTTATATTCCATTATAATAATATTTCTAATAATATATTATAGTTAGGTAATACTTGGTCTTGCGTGTTACACAATCCATCAAGGAAGGTCTATCTTGCATGTAATGTATGCTAACTCAATGTTGCGTGTAATGTATGCTGAGTCAGTGTTGCGTGTAGGGAAACCCAAGTATTTTATTTATGAATGTAATGTTTGACTTAGTGTTTTAATATATATATATATATATATATATATATATATTTAAAGAACTATTTTCAATGTCTCATTAAATGAAAAATATCTAAAATATAAATTAGTTCCAAAAAAACTATTTCACAATATCCCAGGGTGTTATAATAAAGGAATTGGATAATCATAAATATCATACATATTCTACAATTTTATTGTTTTTTCCTTTTTAACCACCAAAATAAACAATGGTATGATTTTTTATCATTGGTGGTTATAGAAAAAAAATTATTTCAATATTTTATATTAATAAAAAATATGATATTTGTTCTTTGTTGGTAATATTATGATTTAATATCAATATTAATAAACAACCTTTTTATAAAAAAGGTATCAAAAAAACTAATTTATATTTTAATATTTATGAATAATACTTCAAAGTTACATGGGAGGAAGATAGAAAATAATAAACAATTATAGAGCATATATTTCAAGTAAATTCAACATACTATATATGATGAATTCAAACTCATTGAGTGAAAACAAGAACCTTTATAGAAAAATAAACATGGAATGGATAAAACAGTCAATTATAAATAAATAATATAAAAATAAAAAGAAGTCAATTTTTTTTTGAAAAATTAACATAAAATATTAATAAAAGATATAATTTATGTCAATTTGGTTACATAATATATTAATAATTAGTGTACTATTATAATATATTATATTAGAACACATCTAATAGTGGAGTAATCCACAATAATGGTTTTTCTTGACCTAACACCATTTCATGAGTAATAATTACTCCTCTTTAACTATTGGTTTACAAGAATATTTTATTTTATCAATTAGTTGTATTATATTTTCCATCCTCTTTATTTTATATAGAATTAAATTTTCATATAAAACACATATTAATTGATGGATTTCACTCCATATAAAATTTAACTATGTTTGGAATAATTCCCATACTCTCCAAACAATATTATTTCCTTCTATGTCCAATTTTTTCTATCTCCAAAATTTTATCCTTTTTTATAAATACAAATATGTTTTATTACTGACTATCATCATGTTTCCCTTTAAAATTTTTCAAAAGGAATATTTATCACTTTGGTTATGATATTCATTTTAGTATATTTATTGTTAATATTGAAATGGTTTTTCATTTCAAGATTTTATATTTTATCTTCCTATTCAAATATCCTTTGTAAATACCTTATATTTTAAAATTTTATTTATTGATATTTCTTATTATTTTAGAAAAACAATCCAGGAAAAGTTATTTTAATTAATCATTTTTAATCCGACTCATAAATTATTGTCTTTAGGATGATGTTCATAATTTTTTTACAAAACATAAAAAATTATTCCATATTCCTATTTATTCCCAAAAGATCTATCTCCCATATAGATATGTTTTATGAATATGAATAAAAATAAAATTTTGAAATACTATTTGTGGGTGATAAAATTATTTGTGTCAACTAAATTACTTTTGATATCACATTATGTGATACTATATGGAGATATTATTAATCCTTTTATTTTTATATATTATTTGATGATACGATTAATGATTGTTGTATTATGGTATATATAAGTATACATGATGATTTATTTAGTATTATATTACCCATTAATTTGTTTATTATTGTTTTATATCTCAAGTAATAATGTTTTTTAGAATGAAAATAATGTGGTTGGAAATTTTATGAAGATTGAGTATGGGAATGATGAAATTCACTATGTTCAAAAGATTGACTATAGGAACAATGCAGTTAGATATGTTCTCAATATTGACCAAGGGAATAATGAAGTCAGTTTTGATACCATGATTGACCATATAAATAATAAATCTAACAATGATAAAGGTGTTATTATTTCCTATACTTATTCTTATGCCACAGTTATATGTTATATGAATTTGTTATTATACATAGATCATGATTATTGTCCTATTATTTTAAAACCATCATCCATTGAATATATTTTTTCACTTGATATTTCATGTTCTTTTATCATGACTTATTGACCAATTTTAGTGTCATGTGTTATTTTAAATAAAATATTGCGACCATGCCCATATCATCCCTTACATTTATGTTTTAACCCTTAATGAAATGTTGAGGATTTTTTTCATTACTATGCATTTCAGATCGCTAATTTCTTATGAATTGATTCTCTTGGTTATGGAAGTGTTGATACCTTATGGGAATTATTATAGGGGATTCTCTATGGTTAGATAATTGGGGAACATTCATAATTTTGGTAAAATAAGTTAATTGTGTAGATAAACTTTGATGACACTAAAACATTAGTGCTTAGTCTTGTGAGATTTTTTTGAGATGAAATGATTATTAATATGATATAATATATTATGTGTCTTTATTTAGATCGGGATACAATAGTTGGAATTATAGTAGTGTTTAGTTATTTTTGGAGATTATATTTGTTATTTTTTTTATTAGGACTCTATAAAATTAATTAAAACACTTGGGATAGGTATAAATAAAGGAAATACCCAAAAAAGTAAATAATATATAGCGTAGTTTCCTAGAGATAACATTCTTATATTTATAAAAACAAGTGGATTTAAACTATTAAATTGATGCACATAGGTGTAATAATCCTAAAATGACTTCTTGGCTCTTAACTAAATTCCACCCTTTTCCCAAAAAATAGGCCTAAATACACACATGGGATGAGACTCCTAAGGGATATGATTTACCATTCACATCCTCTTTATGAACCCTTATAAAATAATTTGATCAAATTTTTATATTATGATTGGAAAACCAAATAGAAAAAAGAAAATTAATAACCTAGGTTGAAACCATGGAGTTTGTAATTCAGGGTAAATATGTTATTTATGGTATAATCCATTTTTGTTAATAGTTTTACTATATATAAGATTACAAAAAACAATTCCTTAACAATTCCCTACTTCTATAAAATCCATAACAAGGCAGAAACAACTTTACAATTGGTATAAAGGATAATATAGATATTTTCTCAATGATAAATAAAATAGGATATGATATATACAGAGTATTTTTTGGTTATTCATAATTATATATATTAATGTTTTATTAAAAACATGATCCTGGTTTAATTTCTAAATAAGATAAAAATGGATTTTCAGGAACTTTGAGGTGATAAAGACCCCATATAAAAGAAAAGTTAGTTACCTACATTTAAATAATGCGGTAAAAATCACCTAGATAAATGTAAAAAAATAATATGAAGATGTTTTATGTATATAAAATTTGGTTATAGAGAGACTAATTTATATGTAAAAATGAATATTTTGTTTAGAATAATGAGGGTAAATAATGTTTATCCCATGGTACCACTAATAGTTCAATTTCTTAAATGTGGGGAACATGGGAATCATCCATTTAAATTCCTTAATAAAAGGTCAAACACAGATAATGTCCATTAGTAACCTCCAAGACCAAGGGAAAAAGGATTATATTATACAGTGACTAATAATGATGTGGATCATGGGTACAAATTTCCATTACTCTATATTGGTAGATGTTTTTATTGGATTATAGTTATAGATATTACATTATATCTAGAATGTTTTCTATTTTTATTATATCTATATCTCTATGTTTTAATATTGAATTATAGATGAAAACCCCAGTTTGTGTGATAATATTGTAAAATTATGATTTTTATGGGAATGTTGTTCATAAAAATCATATTATTCTTCCTATATATAAATTTGAGGTTATTTTTGAAAAAGTAAT
Organism: Viscum album; assembly: GCA_963277665.1. Classification (NCBI taxonomy): domain Eukaryota; kingdom Viridiplantae; phylum Streptophyta; class Magnoliopsida; order Santalales; family Viscaceae; genus Viscum; species Viscum album. The sequence continues at coordinate 1,491,291,043 of OY728129.1, forward strand.
GTTTCCTTGTAAACTCTATATTAGTTAATGAAATAAGAATATCAAATTCCTTAATCCTAATTAAACTACAATCATCTACCGATTCAATGATGAATTTTAACTCTTTATGATGATTAATTCTATTGACTTTATTAACTATTCAGGAAGTCTTTTTATCTCAAATGAATTGAGAGAAACTAAATATTTTGGATATAACTATTATTGGGGGGATTTTTTTTCTATTTTTACATTATATTGTTTAGTAGATAACTCATTATAAATTAGATCATGACTCAGGTCTATCTATATGATATACTTAGTGATTTTATTAGTTATTATTAATAAAAATATTTAGGATGCAATTTATTTTATGGGGGACAATGTAACAACTTGATAATTTTTATAAACATTCCTATAAATAATTATTATATTTAATAGAATCATTAATGTTAAACTCTAAACTAAAATGATCTGTGATATATTAATAATATAACTTTTTTTTAAAGATTATTATTATAACACAATCCATTAATAGGTATGTATAAATATATATAATTGATATATTGACTTTTTTATGAAATGGGACCTAATGGAACAATGAAATAAAATTATTCCTTGTGATGATCATTTTTCCGAGTATTGAAAGGAGGTAGAATCACTATGGTTTTCCCAATACCATATACAAGATGAAAATCAACAATAACTACTTGAGAAAAATCAAATTAAGGAAAAGATCAAAATTTTAGAAATAATTGTGAGATTAATTCTAGATAACCACCCAACAGTGACTTCCCACACTAATTATCATCCCCATATATCTTATATGTGATTTTAAAGGGATTTTAAGTAGAAGTTAGGATGATATAAACATATTATTAGTATGTATTATATTAATTCATGCATTTTATGTATTTGGTACTTCCATAATAATTAAAAATAAAATATAATTTCACTAAATAATATAGTTTTTATAAATTAATTTATAAAAAAATAAATATGTATCACTCAATTTGATCAAAATTTAAAAATTATGAATAAAGTTATTAAGATCTATTTTTATTGAATTTCAATTTTCTATATATTTTGAATTTTCATCTTAATAAACTAATTTAACCAATTTAAAATAATTATTCTACATGTTCTATGATGAAATAAAATATATAAACTCTAATATAAAATTATTTACTGATTTGAAATAATATTTACAACAATTAATGTTTTTTGAAATCTTTTTTATAAAAAATATTTTTAACACATAAATTATGTTTTGAATATTAAGAAAATTTTATCAATAAAATAATTTTTTTCATTAAATAAATACCATTTCATATCTAATTATATAAAAATTAAAATTGGGTTAATTTTGGGAATTTTCTAAAAAAGGTTGATTTTTAGGTGAATAGTGACAAATATAGTTTCATAAATTCTCTCACATTTAAACTATCATCATAACATAATAATGAGTTCAACATTATAAAACATTTTTTTTATAAAATATGTGTTCAATTGAGTCAAATAAATAATTTAAAAAATATTTTTTAAATTTATAAATCTATGTTTAACACTTTAGAACATAGGTGCAATTTGATTCTTATAAGTGGAAAAATTAAACTCTAATTAAAACAGTATATTGAAGGTTAATATAACGACCCATACCATAAAAACCAATTACTACATTATTTGTAATTCCCCGACCCCAGAAGCCTAGAGTCGGTGCATTATTACGTATCATTGGCATGAACACAAAAGATCAAGTCTCGAAAGACCAATTAGTTTAGTAGCCTTGGAAGTACTAGATACATTCATAAGGTTTACATTACATCATAAAATGGAAAACTACAAAAACATTGTTTCCATATTCAACACTAAGATCCCATAGAATATTTCTACAGGTCAGTCATAATATACTTCTTCACTTCCTGGGACAAATAAAATATAGAAATGGGTGAACTGAGATGCTCAATAAGGATAACAATATAGAGAAAACTTTCATAAAGAAGCATAAACATTTAAGGCAATGTATAATACTAAAACAAAATCTTTTTAAACATGAACTTCAACATAATATGTCAAAGATAAAATCATATAATTCCATTTACTTATTCACATGGATATTCTACTAGTCGAATAATCACATGCAATATCAATAGCCACATTCATAATGATGGAATGGATAATTCCAGAATTTCATAACCACATATTCAAGGCCTTGTGAGAAGACTACAAATAAGATTTTTTCAAGGCCTTATTCCAAGACACTAGTTTGTATCATGAGACCTACCGATGCCTCGAGGATCTATAGCGGGCTTCACTCCTCACTTACTAAGTCCAATGTATTCCTCATATGAAAAGGTTGAAACAAAATCTGAACATTCATATTAAAACTAGCATACGAAATGTCAATATTTTAACCACAACCCAGGAATGGTATAAAAATAGCACATCCACAGTCAAACATAACTCATTCAATACAATATGGAATATTTTATTATAATATATCAACCTCAACAGAGAATAATGATTGATATTTACATAGATGAAAATAATCATCAAAACTATTTGAGAGAAATATCCCCCTTTTTCTTGAAAACATTTAAAAGTATCAATATTTATCAAGAAGATATTTAAAATAGAATTTTGAATCAAAGTATCCCATACCACTTTGAAACTTTTAAAAGGATTTATAATTTTAAAACTTTAATGTCCATATAAATAAATCCTCAAAACCATTTATAAAACATGGGCATTAATGAGAAAGATTTAGAATAATAAATCTTTAAAACATTTTAAAATGATATTTTAGTAATAGATCCTAACCAAAAGAGAGAAAATTGTATAAAAATAATTCATGTAATAAAAACTTTATAATATCATGGGAATAAATGGATTCATGATACACTATGTCAAGGTACATTATATACACCATATAAAAGTGAATTGGTGTATAACAACAAAGAAGTCTCAATGGAATGTAAATTGAGATGAAATCTATTATAAAGACTGTATCCTTAGGTTAAAAATAAATCAATGACATAATTTTGTGTAAAAAATATAAATACACTCAATGTTATTAGATATTCAGGGTAAATCAATCAGAGTACATTCATACATATTCTTGTAAAAACAACACCAATGAATTGGATGTTTAACTCAATAAATGGAGATTGACTTAGAATTACTCATATCAAGTTCATATTGATGACTTGAGAATTTATCAATGGATTGATTATGTGTATCAAAATTATATCCAAATAAAGGGGAGTGTAAATTACCAAACAAATAAAAAATATTTATTCCATACATAATCATGGAGTAAAATAATCAATGAATTATGCGTAAAGCTGAATGAGTGGAATTTGAAATTTGAAATTTCCTTACCAATTTGGTAACTTACGAAACATACATACCATTAAAGATGGATCATAAAATTAATATTTAATTACTTATAAATAAAATTATATTACACAAATAATCCGATCGTTGGGTAGTATATACAACACAGAAAAGTAAATAGTGGCAGTATGGCATGAATCTCACAGAAATAGGAAGTGAGATGAAAACCCATACTTCATTGTAATAAATCAATTCGTATGGAAAAAAATTTAATAAAAAACAAATCATTCAAATAATACCATGAATATAAATAAAATCATGATAATATATAACAAATGGAAGTACACAATACACCACATGCAATAAATAAGTGGCGAATAATGGGGATCTCACTGAATTAAAAGTGAGATAAGAAACCCCTTACTTTGTACTTTTCCTTGGTCGAGGGTAGGTTAAAATCATGTATAATGGTGAATTTTTTATTATTAAATTATACAAGAATCATATACATTAATATTATATCATATATGATCTTTTAATATTGCTTTGTAAATAATATTTTAGTATTATCGTCGTTTTGGGTGTTAACTGGTTCATTTTCAATTATATGCTTTGTTTCGTAAGTACAATTTGTTATGAATAGGATGTATCTTATTTATATTCAGAATGATATTAAGTCTTTAAAAATTATTTTTAATCATCTAATGAAAATTAGTCTTGAATGTATTACGATGAGGAATGAATCTCATTGCGTTCATGGAGACGGTAATCCGTACGTACGCACGAACGACAATATCATTCTTTTGATATTAAAATAATATATAATTGGATGGTATAAAATATATACAGAATCATTATCATGTTATATTTATTATTTAAATCAATTAAATATCATTATTATACCCATCCAAATAATAATGTATTGAATAATAATTACACCACGACATGGAGACGGTAAGCCGTACATACGCACGTATGGTGACATGCCATTCAAAGGATAGATAGAATAATGAATATGGTTGTACCATATTTATAATAACATCACAGTATATATAAGATAAAATATATATTATTTTAGAATAGAAATAACAAAGAAAGAGGAAGTGGAAGAAGAAAGGAACTTGAAAGACGTGATGAAATATTTACCTCTTCTTCGGGTTCTTTCTTTTGATTTGATCAAAATGGATCCTTAGGTTGGATTTATGACTAAAGTAAGGCCTCTAGGATAAAGGAAGGATAGTTTAGAGGTTATTTGGGCAGATTTTGGCCAAGAAAAAAGGCTTTTAAGGTGTGAATTTGTGAGAAGGGGGAGTGCCCTTTTATAAGAGGGGTGAGGGGCACCTTAGGAAAATCTAGAAATATTATTTTATAATAAAATAATTTTCAGTTTCAAATGGCTCAAAATGAATTATTTAAAGGATAAGGTGGGTATAGGTCTAAAACCACTCAAACAATAGGTTTTAGACAAGTTTGGGTAACTATATTAACCTTATCGTTTATATTTAACTCTTAGTTAAATAGTTTGACATTTACCATGTCTCTTTGTATTTTTATATTATATGGTTAATAAACTTACTATATACTTCCAAGAGAATCCCAAGTGGTTTATTAATGATACACCTATCATTATATAAGTCTTTTGGCCAAACCTTAGATTTTTAGGAATATAATATAAATTAATAATATAATATTTGTTTTAAAAACTCTTTTATGTCAATTTTGACACTATTTGGTATTTTGTTTTTGACAAATTCATAACAGGATTATTATGTCGAAAAATATTCATCTAACAAACCCTAACATTTCATATTAACCTATAATATTATTTTAATTAATAAAATATCTCAAATTACATTTATTTGGATATTTATAATATCAAATATTTTAATATTTCATTAATTAGGTAATTGATGCATCATCTTTTTGTCATAAATAAATTAAATAGATTAATGTCTAAAAAATATAAATAAAATTACATTATGTAGGAAATAGTTTTATATTTCTAATGAATATTTATAATAGAATTTAATTTATGTATAACCCTATATTAAAAATGGTTTAGTAATTAAGCTTTGAATTTAACACTTTTAACTCTTCTTTGAATTAAATAATAATAAATGTCCTAATCTAATCCAAGTGGACCTAAAGGATAATATTTTATTCATAAGGTTGTTTTTGGGTGAATTACACTTATCCAATTGAATTAGGACATGTGTTAGGGTAATAATAATATCATTTTACCCTTAATTTTCTTATTTACTTTTAACCGTGGTAAATAAAAGTCAAAAGTTACTATTTACCGAAAATTATTTTTATCTTATTGAACCACATTTTACTTAGTGATATCAACCATGTCTCTCATATTTTTGAAATTTAATTCACAGAAGCAGTAAAATTATGTTTTATTCAAATTTGCAAATGCTCCTAGGAGGTGCGTAAAAGACGGTTAAAAAGTTCAATAAAATTTTTATATATCTAAAATTATTATAAACTGACTCCAATGAATTACACTGAACTTATATAGGTATTATGTATCTATTTTTACCTAAAATAAATTTAAATAAAATAAATAATTATTTCAATAAAAAATCAGTTTTAAACTATAACTCAGTGTTTTTCACTATTCATCAAAAATTGAATGTTTTTAGAAAAATACCAAAAATTTACCCTAAGCTAATTTCGATATTCTAAATCCAAAAATGAATTCCATTTTGAAAGAAAAATTTGTAAAATTTTAAAAAAGTGGGTATTACTATTCATAATAGCTAGTTTGATTGGTCGCGGTGTGTTAGAATCTCGAAGTTGTATACAATGCAATCTATTACATTATTCAAAGGGAAACATACCATGGAAGATTGGGGTGTTACATTGTAAGAACCTGGTTTTTTATATAAAAGACTTTGGAAAATTCTTGATGTTATTCCAGAGCAGGGCGTTCAGACGGCGTACAATTCTGAGGCCCGGTGTGCCCAGAATTAATTATATAAAAATCTTACGTGTTTTTATATTACGCACGCATGGTTAACTAAAGAAAGTTTTATATCCCTTAGAAGGTTTATCATATTGGAAATCTGAGACCACGGTTGGGTCTGGAACGCGGTGTTTACCCTAGGCGTGACATAAAATGAGTCGGCGCGGGACGTTCGGACCCCTCGCTCGTTGGCGGTGTGTTAACTGGATAATAAAATCATAAAATTATACATTTAATAACTCAAACCTGAATAACTCCTAAATTGTAGCTCAGATCGGAAATCTTAGTGCACGGTTGCGTCCAAAGCGTGTCGTTTACCCTAGGAGGAGTGTAAAAGTTGCGGGCGTGGGCCTGCTGTGAGAGATGTCACCTAGAGGAAAACCGTCTTTTTGAATTAAGGACTTAGTGATTTATATCGCTCGAGTCCTTTTCAAATAAATTTCGAATGAAACCTCAGAATGGAAATTCGAGACTTCTTTTGAGTTTGAGATGTGGCATTTTTCCTAGGCACGATATAAAATAAGAGTGCGTGGCGATTTTCAGATTTCGCGCTAAGCGAGTTTTCTTATAAATAGAAAAATAGGAGTTGGGGGTTCTCCCTTCTTTCTCCTTTCTCTCTATCTCTCTCTCTCCCTATATCTCTCACATCCATTCTTCAGTGTTCTTCATCGTTCTTCGTCAGATCAAGGAGCGATCTTCACTGAGACCTCAGTGGATCGAAGGTGGAGTGCAACAGAGGCATCACCAACGACGAACGGATCCAATGATATTGGACTCTTGATTAAATTACCACACCTTTTCCAATTTTGTCATTTAATTTCTAAAATTTTGAAATTGGAACGATGGTCGAATGAACACGACTATCGTCTGATCCCCGTTTAATTTCTCTTTCTTGGGCATTCTTCAGCCCAATTATCAGACGCGTGTGAACTTCGAGGGATCGATGAGCAAGGGGTGGCGTTGTGAAGATCTGGTCCCAGGGATCCCGAAACTAGTGTTAGATAATTTTTCCAATCATCAGAGTGGTTGGGGGGACCAGCCGAAGGTTCGGATCTGGCGAGGGGCAGCGGCCGGAAGACGAAGCGGCGGTGGAGCGCGGCAGTCGCGTCCTGGGGCACGGCGGAGGATCAGGATTCAGCGGAGGAGGGCCGGCACACGAAAGCCGGTGGTCGAGCTAGAGGTGTTCGGGCGGTCGGTGTGCGGCGGGCTCAGGTGTGGCTATGGGGTGTCGGTCATCACGGTGGAGCGCGGAGAAGCCGAGCCGAAGGCGGCGGAGGGCGGCGAGGTCCTAGCGGCGGAGCAACTAGCTGGTGAAGCTGGGATGGGGGAGCAGTGGGCGGAGCCGGCTGTGGCTGCGGCGGGACAGAGAACTGGAGGTGGCCAGTGGGAAGCGGGGATTCAGCGGAGCTGGCGGCGAGCAGGGGGCACGGTGCGGGCGGCTGTCGGGCTCGGCAGGAAGAACCCGAGGCGGTCAGCGCCTTGGGTGTGCGGCAGAGACCAGGACCCGCGTTTCGCGGGTCCTGCGGGCACGATGCGGAGACCGGCTTCAGCTGGTCTACAGGGGAGAACCAGACCCGAGGGGTCCGGTTTGGTTGGAGCGGGCCGTGGTGGTTCGGACCGGGCCGGCCGGGGTAAACCGGCCCGGTTGGGCCACCTTGTATTACGGGGGCCTTATCTTTTAAACGGCGCGTCCGTTTGATGTGCCGCCTATGGCTGTAGGTTCATATCGGTGAGACGGACCTTTTGAGGTGGGTTCTAAGATTTTTGGGTTCTATGCCCGACAGAGGGTAGCCCAGAACATTCTAACTTAATAATATTAAATTATTATTAAAGTTGCAACGGGCGTGGCTCGCGATCCGGACATCCGTTTGACGTGCCGTCAGAGGCGCGGTGGACCCGCAGCTGAGACGGTCCTTCCAAAGTTGGTTTAGATCCTTTTAGGGTTGGTTTCATTTCTCGGTGACACGAAACACTTAATGTGGTTAATTAATTAATTAATTGATTGATTGATTGTTACGTCGGACTTAACTCTTGCTTGGGATGTCCGATTGATGCGCCGTCAGCGGCAATGTGACAAAAATTCTCATGAGGACTTTTTGAGATGCTTTCTTAAGCATTCGGGTTGGAAACAAGGTGCGGGTCCCACAGGGCCTTGTTTGCACGTTTTACGGTGAAACACCAATTTTTCACCCGACATCCATTTGAGGTGTTTGAGTACTCATTTCTGAGTGTTTTTTTGAGGGGATTGCAATGATGCAATCCACTCGCCAAAATTCAGACCCGAGGTGTGGGCCCCACAGGGCCCCATTGGCTTATAACGTGGGGTGGTGCAGCTTCTGCATCCGAAGTCTGATTTAGGCACTGTCAGCGGCGTTGTGACCCTGGTGTCAAGACAAAGTTGAAGGGGGGTTCAGATGTTGAAGCCGGACTTGAGGCGTGGGCCCCACGGGCCATCTTTTGAGCCGTGTTCAGCATACCGCGACTTTTCTTCAGGCGTCCATTTGGGGCGTATGAATAGTCATTTCAGTGTGTTTTTTCGAGGGCATCGTGATGGCGCAGTTCACCCGACCTCTTTTTGGACCGAGGTGTGGGCCCCATGAGACATCGTATGAGAATGAAGTGGTGTTGAATAACTTTTCCACCGGGAGCCCGTTTCCAGCGAGTTAGTAGTCCATCTCGCGTGTGTTTCCATGAGGATTACAGCGGTGTAATTTGTTTGGGATATCGGATCCTCTTTTGAGATATCATTAAATGTGGAAACATAAAAAGGGTGTTGGTCAGAGGCTTTTTTGACGTACTCCGAACATACGAATGGTAGCGGTGTTACTGACACCCAGTGATGGAACGGGTAGTAGGGAGATATCAGAGTAGTTCCAGGTTTACCCTCTAGCGAGGATGGGCAGTGGGTAGCTCATCGAATCCTTCGGTTTTTCCCACCAGCGGGGCTGGGTAGTGGGTTTATCATTGAATTCTTAAGGTTCCGTCTAGTAGAGATTGGGTAGTGGGTTACCCGATGACCTCTTAGGGTTTACCCTCCACCAGAGACTGGGCAGTGGGTTAACCGACAACCTCTTAGGGTTTACCCTCTAGTAGAGACTGGGCAGTGGGTTACCCAACGACATATTAGGGTTTACCCTCCACCAGAGATTGGGCAGTGGGTTACCGGACGACTTCTTACGGTTTACCCTCCAGTAGAGTCTGGGAAGTGGGTTACCTGACGACCTCTTTGGGTTTACCCTCCAGTAGAGACTGGGGAGTGGGTTACCCGATGACCTCTTAGGGTTTACCCTCAAGCAGAGATTGGGCAGTGGGTTACCCGATGACCTCTTAGTGTTTACCCTCCAGTAGAGATTGGGCAGTGGGTTACCCGACAACCTCTTAGGGTTTACCCTCCAGAAGGGCTGGGAAGTGGGTTACCCGATGAATTCTTTCAAACTCAGTCCTTTCTACTAGGCTAGTCTGTGAATTTTCTTCGTGACTACCAGAGCGGGACCCTTGGTTGTATGAGTCAGTGATGTGACAGCTTTGACTTTGAGAAGACCTCTCGAATGTGTGAGAGTGAAGAGGTGTGGTTTGAATTTCCTCAGAACTCTCAAGTACGAGGGGCACTTTCCCTACCAATATGTGTCCTTGTGTTGTGACCTAAAACCATGCAGGCGAGTCAGTGCCGCCCAAAGCAGATAGTGTCAGGGTGCGGTGATTTGAGCCCCTTGGCTTGCAGTTCAGGGAAGATGTGCAGGATGTTGGGAATCAATGGTGGTTACTTCTGGGACTATTGGATACTCACTTTATTGGGATGAGCTACGGGATGGAGACCCCCTTGCTATCTTTTTCAAGTTTCTTGATTGAGCATATGGATATGTATATACCTTGTTCCAGTACCCACTCCTTGGGTTTGGTTACTCTCCTTCCAGGAGAGGTGAAGACGTGTGAGGTATGCCACGTGCATTCCATGTCTAGATTCTCATGATTGGATGAGTATACTCTCCTACTATAGGTAGAAAATACTCGACGAGAAGTTTCATTCTCTCACTGTTTCTAGATCCTTGTGTTTGGACGAGTCTACTTCGTTTCTCTTATTGGGTTGAGCTGTTACCCTATTGTACTCTTTACTGCACTCTCTATCATTCTCCTTTACTATTCACTATTTGAACTACTGCTCACCTCTTCAGTACCTCCTTTGTTTCTCCATAGAGCCTTCAGGGTATCCTACTGAGTATTTTTATACTCACCCCTACTTGGGCTTTGCCCGCACTTGGTCTGCCCTTGCAGACGACGGACAGGTCGAGTGTGACATCAGAGGAGCTTAGAATTTTGGGAGCTTGGATCGCGTATGGTGGCCGTAGTCGGGTTCCAGGTGTGGGACCCTCCCATATGTTGTACTTTTTTTTACCTATTGTCAGGTTGTGGCCCTTTTCTGGTTGGGAGCATATTTTGCCCTTTTTCTTTTCGGTTTACCTTCAGATTTTACTTTGTACTGTTTAGAGGTCGTTACACTTTTGTGGTTGTTTACAAAAGTTAGTACATTACTTATCCTTTTACTCTGCACTTCTGTATTGAGTGGGGTGCATGTGTGTGTATAGGTACTCAGGAAAAGGCCTCCCTTAGTTTTTTAGCCTTCAGCGCTTGTCGCCAGCCCCTGGCCTATGGAGGTGGGCTTGGGGTAGTTGTGGCTCGAGCCCAGGTAGGGTCGGGTCATGACAAAGTGGTATTAAAGGTGTTTTGTAACTTGGGATGTTGTTCGGAATTCCATAAAAAATAATTGGTTGAGATCTAGGGAAACAATGTCAATATGTCTCGAGAGCAGCTCTCAGGCCAAGGAGTCCAGTGATGGTGCAACGACTGACGTATCCATTCACCAGGACCCTGATAACTCACTTGTCAACTCGGCATGTTGAGACACTTGTTGCGGGGAAATTGGTTTGTTCATCACATAGGATTGAGTATTGACTTTCCTTCTTGAGTCATCTCCCCATTGTTGTTACTGTTATATACATATATGCTCATCTGACCACGACACTCCTTGATAACATTCAGGATGTCTCCATTAAGACACCATCCAGGATACCAAATTTGGTTCATGATGATGAGCCTGTGAGCAATGAGGCCTTAGTCCAAGACCCATCATGTGAGCCCCTTTCTCCGGGTGGGCTGGTAGCAGCACCCCTGCCTGGTGAGCAGCAGACAACATCAACAGAGCGGAATGAGCTTGAGCGCGGGTTGAGTGCGCTCTGTGAGATCCAGGGGAAGAGACCGCTGAGGTTCAGCACTGAGCTAGACCCCTAGGCAGTAGAAGTTTTCCTAGAGACAGTGGTTCACCTCTTCAATCTTGTGCAGACACCGACAGATCTTATGGTGGCTTTGGCCGCCAGACTTTTCCACGGAGCAGCTGGGTGTCGGTGGAGTCTGGTGACTCAGTAACTTGATGAGTCGTCACTTTCGTGGGATGAATTTCAGCTGCTATTTCATGAGGAGTTTTACCCCTCCTACTTACACTCCGTTTGGATCCAGGATCTCTTGTAGTTTCCACAGGGAGGGATGACGGTGACTGAGTACGCGACTAGGTTTGTGGACCGTGCATGCTTTTATCCGGACTTGTTGCACGATGACAAATTCCAAGCGCAGAAGTTCGAGTAGGGTCTCTGTAGAGAGATTCATGCCATCATCTTAACCTTGTGCATCCCAACATATGTTGAGGTGCTAGAGCAGGCTCTAGTGATAGAAAGCTTCTTGTCATGTTTTACAGTTGGGGGTGGCAGTAGGCATGACAGTGCCGAGACATCTGTCGCATCTAGCAGGCGCCGGATGACAGAACCTCGATGTAGGTGGAATTCCCACTGCCAGTTTTGGAGATGTGGTCATGCACCACTATGCCAGCAAAGAGAAGGGCCTCAGTTGAGGAGACCCTTCTATGAGTGGACTCCGGGCCATGGTCGCACACCACAGTGGCGCCGGAGGGCACTAGGGAAACCTAGAGAGAACTGGTGCTATGCTTGTGATGGGCGAGGTCACTTGGCATGAGATTGCCTGACCAGGATTTACTGAGAACTTCAAGCAGGCAGTAGGCACACCACCATGGCAGAGGCAGCGCCGTGATCAGAGTAGTGCCTAGAGAGGTGGTTCTAGTAGAGGAGCGGGAGGAGCTAGAAGTGGGGGATGACTTTACGATGTATTCCCATCACCACCAGGCGGTCCACGTCAGGCTCCAAGAGCTGACAGTTGGGACCACAGACAACCATGAGCTTTGGATGTCTAAAATCTAGCAGAGCATGTGGTGATAAGAGGTACACTCTACATCTCTTCTACTTTTTGCAGTAGAATTGTTGGACTCTGTATGTGAAATGCTTTTCTCCCTTCTCCTTGTTTTAGGTGTTACCAGGGTGACGCGAGGTGTCATTGTAACCCTGTTTCAGTAGAGTAGAAGATGTGGAACCTTTTCTTTAGTCGATGGTATCGACTCCTTCGCTTTCTGAGAGTGTAGTAGGGTCTTGATCATGGGGCATCAACTGGGAAACCTTGCGTGACCGGATATCCTTGAGTGTTTCACCATATAAATATTCTAAAGTAGGGAATCACCGGGCTTTGTCCCAGGTCCAAAATGGTGATTACAGTCGTGACGTGCGATATGGGGGTTCGACCGGGGAGGTGAGCTACCCCCGAGGGCCTTCGGGCCATTTGAGACAGTGCGAAGGGATGGAGAGGTTTTCTACTACCTTTACCTAACCCCCCAAAGTTTGGAGTGGGTGCACAACACCTCCCACGTGACATACCTAAGTAGATGTGTGCATGCTCCTATGAACGTCATCGGCGAGGGAAGAACTCGTGTGAATGGATAAAATCCTTTGTGTGCAGTGACACAAAACCATGCAAGAGATTTCCTGGGTATGGGAGAGCAAGGTGTGGGATTAGTACCCTATGTTTTTCACTAGTTTTTCTTTTTAGGGATGAAAATATTGAAGGACAGAATGATGTTAGAACCTGGTTTCTACTATAAAAGACTTTGGAAAATTCTTGATGTTATTCCAGAGCAGGGCGTTCAGACGGCGTGCAATTCAGAGGCCTGTTGTGCCCGAAATTAATTATATAAAAATGTTAAGTGTTTTTATAAAATGAACGCGTGGTTAAATAAAGAAAATATGATATCCCTTATAAGGTTGATCAGATCAGAAATCTGAGACCACGGTTGGGTCCAGAACATGGTGTTTACCCTAGGCGCGACATAAAATGAGCCGGCACGAGACGTTCGGACCCCTCGATCATTGGCAGTCTGTTAAATGGATAATTAAATCATCAAATTATTCATTTAATATCTCAAACCTGAATAACTCCTAAATGGTATCTCAGATTAGAAATATGAGGGCATAGTTGCGTCTAGAGAATGCCGTTTACCCTAGGCGGGGTGTAAAGGTTGCAGGCACGTGCCTTTTGTGAGAGATGTCACCCAGGGGTAAAACTATATTTTTGAATTAAGGACTTAGTGATTTTTTTCACTAGAGTCCTTTTCAAATAACTTTCGAATGAATCCTTGTAATAGAAATCCAAGACTTCCATTGAGTTCGACATGTGGTGTTTTGACTAGGTGGGATATAAAAAGAGAGGGCGTAGTGATTTTCGGATTCCGCGCTAAGCGGGTTTTCCTATAAATAGGAAAATTGGAGTTGGGGGTTCTCCCTTCTCTCTCCTTTCTCTCTCTATATCTTTTTACCTCTCTCTCAATCATCCATTCTTCAGTGTTCTTCATCTTTCTTTGTTGGATCGAGGAACGATATTCACTGAGACCTCAGCGGATCGAAGGTGGAGCACAACGAAGGCATCACCAATGACGAATGGATCCAAAGAGGTAGTATTCTTAATTAAATTTCCGCACCTTTGTCTATTTTTTCATTTAATTTCTAAAATTTATAAATTGAGACGATGGCCGAACGAACATGGCCATCGTCCGATCCTCATTTAATTTCTCGTTCTTGGGCGTTCTTCATCTCAATTTTCAGACGCATGTGATCTTCGACGGATCGATGAGCAAGGGGCGGCGTTGTGAAGATCTGGTCCTGGGGAACCCAAAACTGGTGTCAGATAATTTTTTGGATCACCGGAGTGGTCAGGGGGACCGGTCGAAGGTTCGGCTCCGGCGAGGGGAAATGGCCAGAGGACAAACGAGTGGTGGAGTGCGGTGGCCGCGTCCTGGATCACGATGGAGGCTCGGGATCCGGTGGAGGAGGGCTGGCACGCGATGGCCGGAGGTCGACCTGGAGGTGTTCGAGTGGGCGGTGTGCAGCTGGCTTGCGTGTGGCTAGGGGGAGCCAGTCATCATGACAGAGCACGACGAGGCTGAGCCGGAGGCGGCGGAGCGCGGCAAGGTCCCGGCGGCAGAGCGGCTGGCTGGTGAAGCCGGGACGGTGGAGGAGTGGGTGGAGTCAGCTGCGGCTGTTTCATGATGAAGAACCGAAGGCGGTCGGTAGGACGTGGGGCTTCAACGGAGCCGGCGGCGAGCAGGGGGCACGCCGCGGGCGGTTGTCGCACTCGCCAGGAAGAACCTGAGGCGGTCAGCGCCTCAGGTGTGCGGTAGAGACCAGGACCCACGCTTCGTGGGTCATGCTAGCTTGACGCGGAGATTGGATTCGACTATCTGCTGGGGAGAACTAGACCTGCGGGGTTCGGTTTAGTTGGAGCAGGTTGCGGCCGGCGGGCTTCGGCGGTTCGGACCGGGCTGGCAGGGGTGAACCGGCCCAGTTGGGCCCCCTTGCATTCAGGGGGGCTTTATCTTTTAAACAGCGTGTTCATTTGATGTGCCATCTGCGGCTACAGGTTCGTATGGGAAAGACAGACCTTTTGAAGTTGGTTCCGGGATTTTTGGGTTCTACGCCCGAAGGGGGGCTGCCCGGAACCCTCTAACTTAATAATATCAAATTATTAATAAAGTTGTGACGGACGTGGATCACGAGCCGGACGTCCGTTTGACGTGTCGTCAGAGGCACGGTGGCCCCGGAGCTGAGAAGGTCCTTCCAAAGTTGGTTTGGAACCTTTGCGGGTTGGTTCAATTACTCGGTGGCCCGAAATGCTTAATGTGAATAATTAACTAATTGATTAATTAATTAATTAATTGTTGCATAAGACTTAAATCCTGCTTGGGATGTATGATTGACATTCCATCAACAGAAGAATGACCCCAGTCCTCGTGTGGAATTTTTGAGATGATTTCCAAAGCGTTCAGGTTAGAGACAAGGTGCGGGCCCCACAGGGCCTGGTTCACACATTTTTCATTGAAACACCACTTTTTCACCCGACATCCATTTGGGGTGTTTGAGTACTCATTTATGAGTGCTTTTCCAAGGGGATTGCAATGGCACAATCCGCTCGCCTAAATTCGTACCCGAGGTGTGGGCCCCACAGGGCACCTTTGGCTTATAACGCGGGGTGGTGTAGCTTCTGCATCCGAAGTCTGATTTAGGTGCCGTCAGCGGTGTTGTGACCCTGTCGTCAAGACGAAGTTGAAAAGAGGGTTTCAAATGTTGAAGCCAGAATTGAGGCATGGGCCCCATGGGCCGTCTTTTGAGTTGTGTGCAGTATACTGCAACTTTTTTTCGGTATCCGTTTGGGGCGTATGAATAGTCATTTCAGCGTGTTTTTTTTAGGGCATCGTGATGGTGCAGTTTGCATGACCTCTTTCAGGACCGAGGTGCGAGACCCATGAGACGCCGTATGGGCATGAAGTGGTGTTGAATAAATTTTCCACCGGGAGCCCGTTTCCAGTGAGTAAGTAGTCTATCTCGTGTGTTTTCCATGAGGATTACAATGATGTAATCTATTTGGGAGAGCGGAGCCTCTTTCAAGATCTCATTAAATGTGTAAATATGAAAAGGGCATTGGTTGGAGGCTTCTTTGACGTACTCCAAACCTACGCACGGTAGTGGTGCTAGTGACACCTAGTGATGGCACATGTAGTGCAGAGATATCAGAGTAGTTTCGGGTTTACCCTCCAGTGGGGCTGGGCAGTGGGTTGCTCATTGACTTCTTCAGGTTTACCCTCCAGCAGGGCTAGGTAGTGGGTTGCTCATTGACTTATTAGGGTTTACCCTCACAGCAAAGACTGGGCAGTGAGTTACCCGATGACCTCTTAGGGTTTACCCTCCAGTAGAGACTGTGCAATGGGTTACCCGACGACCTCTTAGGGTTTACCCTCTAGCAGAGACTGGGCAGTGGGTTACCCGATGACCTCTTAGGGTTTACCCTCCAACAGAGTCTGGGTAGTGGGTTACCCAATGACTAGTTAGGGTTTACCATCCAGCAGAGACTTGGTAGTGGGTTACCCAACGACCTCTTAGGGTTTACCCTCCTGTAGAGACTGGGCAGTGGGTTAACCGAAGACCTATTAGGGTTTACCCTCTAGTAGAGACTGGGTAGTGGGTTACCTGATGACCTATGAGGGTTTACCCTCCAGCCGGGGCTGGGCAGTGGGTTTCCCAATGACTTCTTTCAAACTCAGCCCTTTCTACTAGGCTAGTCTGCAGCTTTTCTTCGTGACTACCAGAACAGGACCCTTGGTTTTATGTGTCAGTGATGTGGAAAATTTGACTTTGAGAAGACCTCTCGACTGTATGACAGTGAAGAGGTGTGGTTTGAATTTCCTCAGAACGCTCAAGTACGAGGGAAACTTTCCCCACCAAGACGCGTCCTTGTGACGCGACCTAACACCATGTGGGTGAGTCAGTGTCGCCTAAAGCGGATAGTGTCAGGGTGCAGTGATTTGAGCCCCTTGGCTTGCAGTTCGGGGAAAATGTGCCGGATGTTGGGCATTGATGGTGGTTACTTCTGGGACTTTTGGCTACTCACTTTCTTGGGCTAAGCTACGAGATGGAGATCCCTTTGCAATCTTGTTTGGGTTTCATGATTGAGAATATGGATATGTATATACCGTGTTCTAGTACTAAATATTTGGGTTTAGTTACTCTCCTTCTAGGAGAGGTGAAGACGCGCCAGGTATGCCACGTGCTTTCCATGTCTAGCTTCTCGTGGTTGGATGAGTATACTCTCATAATATAGGTAGCAAAGACTTGATGATAAGTTTCATCTTCTCACCATTTAAAGATCCTTGTGTTTGGATGAGTCTACTTCCTTTATCTTATTGGGTTGAGTTGTTACCCTATTGTACTCTTTACTGCACTCTCTATTATTCTCCTTTACTATTATCTATTCGATCTACTGCTCACCTCTCCAGTACATCTTTTGTTGCTCCCTCGAGCCTTCGGGGTATCCTACTGAGTATTTTTATACTCACCCCTGCTTGGGCTTTGCCCGCACTTAGTGTGCCCTTGCAGACGACGAATAGGTCGATCATGACATCATAGGAGCTTAAGATTTTGAAAGCTTGGACCACGTATGGTGTTCGTAGTCAGGTTCTAGGTGAGGGACCCTCCCAACTGTTGTAATTTTGTTTACCTGGTTCTGGGTTGTGGCACTTTTCTGGTTGGGCACGTGTTTTTCCCTTTTTGTTTTCGGTTTACCTTCAGCTTTTACTTTGTACTGTTTAGTGGTCGATGCACTTTTGTGGTTGTTTATAGTGGTTAGTACTTTAATTTTCCTTTTACTCAGCACTTCTGTATTGAGTGGGAAGTGTGTGTGTGTACAGGTACTCAAGAAAAGGCCTCCCTGAGTTTTTTAGCCTTCGACGCTTGTCGCCAGCCCCTGGCCTATGGATCAGGGCTTAGGGTAGTTGCGGCTTGAGCCTGGGTAGGTTCGAGTCATGGCGTACATTCTTCCCCCATTTTGGAAATTTATTCCTCACGATTTTTTTAAAATTGGGATTATGATCATAATTGAAAGTCCCACATTAGAGAAATAAGAAATAAAACTATCACTTTAAAAGAATGAAAGAGAAGTACAAAGGTCACCAAATATAACCGAGACTAGGATTCCATGTAGAAAAACATGGATATGCACGATAAAATAAGTGTCAAGTTCTAATGGAGAGGGATAGAAAACATGATCAGGAGAAAGATAACAACAAGAAAAACACAAACTTGTGATGGGACAAATGGTCCTTAGTTTCCTAGTAGGAAAAGTAAACAGACAACGTTTTTTTTGTTTTAAGTTTCACTTCATAAAGATGAGTAATTATTTATTAGATTTAATAAGAACATAATGAGATATACTTAATTTTTAAGTATAGTTTCATTCTTTAATAAATTTCTACTTCTAACTCATTTTTTTCATATGATGAGTTTGATTATGAACCCAAATTTAATACAAAAGATTTTGGAACTGGGGGAAGAGGCTTTTAGAGTAGAGGAAACAGAGTAAGGCACGATCTTTCTAAGAGTCACCACTTCAACCACACCCCTACATGAACTATCCACACAACCAAAACTCGAGGGAGAGCTCCCTGGAAAGCTCAATAGAAACAAAGGGATTCCCCCATGCTTGAATGTGTCTTCTCTGAAATGATTATCCTATAATACCAATTAAAGGATATACCCCCACCCAATCAAACTCGAAACATAAGCATACCTATCTGGCCCAACCCACTAAGCGAGGAAGTACCTTCGACTCCTATTTCATGGATTGATCCATCTACATCAGAAACATCAGCTTACAGAAAACATGTGAAAGAACATCTCTATTTATGAAAAATAGACCTTTTGAATAATAATATGATGTCTTGAATCAATTGGTCCTAGTTCTAGCATAGTTTTCAATCCTGGATGCCCTGAGTCTATCAAAATAAATTTGGGAAGGAGTTATTCAGGCCTTGTGAAGTCTTCAAGAATTTGAAATTGAAGATTATTCTACTGATGTGTATCGTTTAGAGAATAATCCTAGAGAATGTCATGCAGTCATCTCATTCATTGACTAGGATGTATATTTCATCATATAAGAATGTTTCAGTCCCTTATACATATCCAACAAGATAAATGACATTGATGTCTGATGAGCCTTTATTGACAATGGATTAGGATTCAACTTCATCCAAATATGATCACTTAATTAACTAGTTTTCAATGAATCAAACATTTTCCCATCAACTCTAATGTCACAAGTTTATGAAAAAAATGATAAAAATCCTCTTGGGTAAATAAAACCTGGGATTTTTTCTAGGAACTTGTGTCTGACTCATAATTCATGGTTGTTATACATGATACATCCTTCAATGTTGTGTTTTGAAGACCTTGGCTACATCAACATGTGTCAATCCCTTAACTGTACCACCAGTGACTCAAACATGGTCTTAAAGGTCAACTTGGGACATTTCATGGTGACAATTCTCCATTAAAATCCTACGAGTCATAGTACATTGGTGCAAGATTTTACCATAATGAAGGGAAACAATCCACAGATGATAATGTTGCTCGAATAAATGTTCCAAATGGTCTTGAGAATATTATGGAAAATCCTTTCAAATACGCCAGTTCATAGTATGTGGTCCCCTTAAAACAAATGTGGTTCCAAATTAGACCATGAATCCAACAACATTTATGATGTCAATTATGACAATTGATCCTGATTTGGTTAGAGAAGTTGTCAACACTCTAAGAAATAATGAAAATCTGGAAGAAAATATCTTTATTTCATCCCATGGGATTCAACAAAGCTTTGTTCTATTAGTGGTATTGGAAGAAGTTAACTTTCTAGTTTAAGGAAAAGAATAGGATCATCTTGATCCCCTTATCTCCCCTTCTAAGCTCCAGGAAGGTTTTAAACCAATTAGTGAGAATGAATTGGTTTCCTCATATTCTAGATGTCAATATAGTGACTCCCCTACTCCCTATGAGGAAATTGCTTCATCATCTACTTCCAAAGATGATGTGTAGGAGGTAGGGTATGAGGAATAAGAATAATAGAAAAACCTTAGGGATTCCCCTCCACCATTTGAGGAAGGTGTATCCACAACTATCAATGAGTTCAAGGAAATAAATTTGGTTACATAAGAATATCCACAGCCCACTTTGATCAGTGTGACCATGACTCCTGAAGAATATGAAGTGTACACTTTCATCCTAAAAAGCATTAGGATGTGTTTCCCAAGAATTGTAAATTTCTGCCAAGACATGAACCTTATGTGGACACCCATCACTTGGGTTTACCAAAATATTATCAGGGGTAAAAAAATAGCAAGGATAACACACCTCACCCATGCCTCTAAAATTGAGGCTAAATTGGATAAACTCATCATGGACGATTTCATCTAAAAGGTACAACATTCAAAATGGTTATCCAAAATTTTCCCTATGAATAATAGAAATGGTAAAATCATTTTTTTATTAACTTGAGAGATATCAACTGACATTTTCCGAAAGATGACATCCTGATTCCAATCATAGAAATCATGATTGATGTAATGGATAGTTATCAAGCCCTATCCTTCATGGATGGATATTCAGAGTATAAAAAAATTAGGATGGACCTAGAAGATTAATAATCCACATAATTTAGTTCCATTCGATGAGTATTATGAAATTTGGTAATGCCATTTGGCTTGAATAATGCTAGTTCCACATACCAACATGAAATACATTGCATCTTCAAACCCTTTAGAGGGAACTTAGTCAAATGTTATGTTGATGATATAGTGGTCCAATACCAACAATTTTCTGACCACCTAGATGACCTAGAACCCATTTTTAACAAGTTATTATATCATATACTTGAAGATGAATCCCTTAAAACTTGATTTTAGGGTAACCTCTGGGAAGCTTCTCAACATCGTTTTACTCTATCATGGCATAAAAGTTGAACATGAGAAAACAAATTCATCATTATAATTTCACCTCCATGAATCCATAAAGATTTGATAGGGATTCAGTGAAACTTTTCCTATATCTAATGCTTCATATAAAATATTACAAGTTAGTATTTTTCCTTCAAAAGACTGATGAAGAAGGGAGTCACATGTCATTAGACTAGTAACTGCCAAGAATCATTTGACACCCAAAAATATTTCCTCTTGAGACCACTGGTATTAATTCCAAACATTGTGGGAAATCCAATAATCCTATATGTGATGGAATAGGAGTGATCATTGTTAACCTTACTCACACAAAACAATGATGATGGGAATGAAAAAATCCTCTATTATATCATTAGAACCATGCTCAATGCTGAGACTCATTATTCAGATATCCAAAAAAGATTCCTTGCATTAATATTTGTTTTCCAGAAACCGAGTCACTATGAATAGAACAACGAGGGACAATTGGTCTCTTATAATAACCCTCTTAAATATATCATCATTCATCCTTTGTTGATAGGACGTTTGACATGATGGGTGTTCATCGTGCAACAGTTTGATATGCAATTCGTGCCTTAGAAAATAGTGAAAGGCCAGACCTTGGAATATTTTATTGTAGATCACCGATCTATAGAAGAAACATCATTAAATACTGAACTTACCGATGAAGAGATATTCTTTATTCAGCATGGAACCCAAATATGGGAGATGTATGTTAATGATGCATCCAAGAGCCCCATGGGAAAGAGAATTTAAGACCCTATGCTTAACGAAGTTAGGTTAGGGGTTGTGCTTATGTCCCCAATGAAGGAATTCCTACCTTAATCTTTCATATTATCATAAGGTTGTACAAATCATGAGGCAATATATTAAGACCTAATTTGTAGGCCAAGAGTAGTCACTCCAAATACAGGTGAACTACATGGTAGTGAAGGGTGGATCTGAGTTGGTAATCAAAATGATCAACATGGATTATGGCATCATAAAAGAAAAGTTTATCCCCATGAAGGATTATGTACGAGGGTTAATGGTAGAGGCCCCCACATATCCAATATTGAGTAACATACCATGATCACGAAATTTCCACGTCGATGCATTAAAAAATGTGATTACAGCTCTAGAATATCTACAACCAAACAAAATAGTCATCAACATTGCCCATCACCGCATGGTCTCACCTTTTGTTCAAGTTAGAACAGAGGAGGTTAATGAATTTGACCCCATCACTGAGTTATATGGTCCTACCATAGGATGGATGACACCTATCATGGATATCTCCATGATAGAGTACTTCCACTATACATAACTGAGAAGGAGAAAATCCAGTGGTGAGTAGTCAATTTCACCCTTTATGATGGCTCAAATCACGAGAAGGTCCTCTACAAATGAATCTTTGATGGAGTCTTTCTCTTAGGTATCTATGGAGAAGAGACTATTTCTATCAAGGAAGAAGGACATGTGGGAGCCTATGGTACCCAATAGTCCGTGGGTAGGCTTTATGATCAAATCAAAAGACTCAGATAATCATGGCCTTTGATGAGGAATGATTACACAAAATTCCCCAAGAAATTTCATTCTTGATAAGTGCATACCAACTTCATCCATCAACCCCCAGATTTTATAAATATAGTCAAATAATCCTGTCGATTTTCCATACGAGGAATGGATATAGTGGGGAAATACCCACTAGCTACAACCCATAAATTTAAATATATATTAACTACTATTGATTTCTTCTCCAAATAGAATGAGGCAATACCCCTTAAAGAATTCTGGGCCAAAAGCATTCTCTGCTTCATGAAAGACAACATCATTACCAGATTTGGTGTCCCTAAAACCATACTATCAGAAAATGGAACAAATTTATGTTATAATGAGGTTGAGAAGTTATATAATGAGTAAAATATCAAGTCCAACCATTCATCCCGCTATCATGTAGTAACTAATGGATATATAGAGGCCTTCAAAAAGACCCTGTCAAACATAAAACAGAATATAGTGGATAAATATAAAAAATATTGGCATGAAAATCTCTTTCATACCTTATCGGTTTACTAGACTACGACATGTAATCCTACATGAGAAACCTTGTACTCACTGGCACATTGTACATAAGTAGTCCTACCCATTGAGGTCCATTTTCCATATCTCTTTATTTCCCTATCTGATTAGTTATCTATAGATGATTGATTCCAGAAATTACTGGATAAATTGGAACGATTGGATGATAAAATATTTCAAACCTTGAATCACTTGGAAGTCTATCAAAAACAAATAGCATGGGCCTTTAATAAGAAGGTTTGCATCAATTCATTCCTCCAAGGAGAACTAGTATTGGTCCTTTGAAATCCAATGATACCAAGAAGGAATCCTACGAAGCATGAAACTAAGTGGTAAGGACCTTACTCCATACACAAGGTCCACTCCAATGGAGCTTATTCTTTGACCACAATGGATGGATAAATCATTACAATGCCAACAAATCCAAGGTTCCTGAAGAAATACATTTTGTAATCACATGTAACATGTCCAAGCTTCAATATGTTAACATGTGTAGTTCATATTTGTCATATGACCTTAACAAGCATTATTTCATGTTTTCACCACATTATATTAAACTATGTGGCCATATAGACCTTATCACACGATGATAAACTGCATGAAAAATGGTCTTATTCAAATGAACTGAAACTAAAAGGCATCATTTATCCTCAAAATATGACATTAAAATGCATGATTAAAAATTATCTCATTTGAAGTTAAGAAACTCCTAAAATCTATGAGATGAAAGACACCTTGTGGTCACTTAATCGAGGAAATATCCCACAAATAATCCCCACTTACATCATCACCACCCCATAGTGGCAGTTGGGCCCCTATTATGGGAATAAGTCCCAAAACCATCATGTCCTTGTCACAAGAAAGTAAACTACATGTTCCTATTTAGAACTATATATGGATTGATTCTCATTCAAATAAGATACGTACAGATGCCTATACTTTACATCCTAGGTCTATCTATGAATAATGAAAATAAACCCCCCTTCTTTCTTCCTATGAATGAATCAAATTTGCACAGAGAACCTTTCCTTGTCATATTTCTTGATTTCCATTACAATGAAATACGTAATGATGCCTGAATCTCATATTTTGGGCATAACCATCATCCTAGAAAATACAAATTCCCATTTCCATGCATCAAATCCTAATTGATGTGGGGAATGATATTTAAAGAACTATGTGTTTCATGATACTTATTTCAAATAGAAATGTAGTGGTTCTCGAATCTCCAATCCCAGGTCTAGCTGAACTCACAAAAATATCATACTCCCTATGTATGGGTCAGACCTGTATAGAAAACCATTCATGAACTACATGTGGATTTATTTATGCTTCAAGAATATACATAGTGATTCCCAAATTTCTATCTTTAGGCCCAACCACAACATTTCAGTTCTTTCATGTTGGTTCATCTTTGTCCTCATCACATGATGTTAAATTACATGGGATTTCAAGAATTAAAAATTGATTTATTCTCATCCTAATGAGATACGTAGTGACTCATGGATCATATCTTTTGACCCAACCACCACAGAATCTAAATTCCCCTATCCTTCACTAGTTTTTTTAAAAAAAAATCAATGTCTTGTTCAATGACTAAGACACAAAAATATTATTAAAAAAGGGGGAAAGGAAAATTACAAGAGTCTGAAGGAGGACATTTTTTTATAATACTTTTCATGTAACGAAAGGAGATCTACCGGTAAAGTATCACTCCACGTAATGTCCTGGTTGATCCCTTTGTTATCAAGACCATCCGCCACCTTGTTTGCTTCCCTGTAGGTATGGGTGGCAATGTATCTGATCTCTTGAAGCGAGCTAGGTCAGATTTTCCAAAGCGCTGTGAGAGGCCAAGCAAGGTGAACCACACCATTCCAAATAGACTGGATAATAGTGGTGGAGTCACTTTTAATACAGATATTTTCCCAACCTTTTAACTTGACAAAGTTGACTGGATGTATCACCGCCAACATCTCCACCTCCATGGAAGAGGAAGAAACACATCCACCAAAGAAGCAGCCATGGAAATGACCAAGATAGTCTCTGAAGATGGCTCCATGGCCCGCAGGTCCAGGGTTTCCTTTCAAGGCACCATCAACGTTGATATTTATCCAGTCAGGTATCAGAGCCTTCCAAAAAAATTCTAAGAGACTCTTCGGATTATTGTATATCCCTTTAATTCTGAGCCGATGGAGAATGCCAAAGTCACCAACTGAGTTAGCGCAGGCGGTATTATGAAGAGTGGATGCATCTCTAACAGAAATCATAATTCTCGAGCAACCTGCATTAAGATTTAATGAGACACCATTATGGAAAATATCATTTCTATCATACCAGATAATGTGGAGGATCTCTACAACAGTGGCAAGAAAGAGATTTTTAATTTTCGGCGAAAGAACCAACTCCACAAAGAATTTGAGGAAAGATCAGATAGAATCAGCAATTAACTATTTGCAATCAAAAATGTCAGTAACAAAATTCCAAAGAGCAAAGGCCATAGTGCAGGACACAAATAAATGATTGATGTCTTCCCTATGTTGATGAAAAACCGGACATCTGGATCTGAGTTGAACTCCAAAGGATTGAAGGAAAACCTCCATGGGAAGGCGCTTGTGTTCAATATTCCAGACTATACTAAATCTGGAAGGCTTTATCCAGGGTTTATCAAAAGGATTCAACCAAGAGAAATTGGACTCAGAGTGAGAGAAGAGATGCTTATAATAGGCTTTGGAGTCCAGTATCCCATTATGAGCTGGTTCCTATATAAGACTATATTCATCTATCAAGACGGTGTAGTCATCAACCACAGTTTTGATATGATCAGGGAGATCTAAGAAGGGGGAATGAATAACAACATTTATGGTTGAGTTTATAGAATCTGGAACATCATTTGATGAAAGAATCAAATTAAGGGAAACTCCAGTCTAGTTGTCAATCCATAATTTTAGAGTAGAATCAGAAGAAAACATCCATCTAGAGTTGTGCATGATATTGATAAAGGAATTTCTAATGGATGGCCAGAGGGAAGAGATAACATAAATCAAGTTTTGGGATTTGAGATTATCCAAGAAATGATTTTTGAGGAAGGAAATGGAGTCATATTTTCTATTAATTAAGTTCCAAGTGAGTCTAGACTAGAGGGCTTCATTAAAGAACTTGAGATTTTTAATTCCAAGCCCTCCCTTTTTGATGGGTTTACAACAGGTAGACAAGGGGACAGTAACAAGTTTCCTATCTAGAATACTCCTCGTCCAGAAAAAATTCTTAATATAGGTATTAATTTTCTTAAGGATACTGATAGGCCAGATGTAAATCATCAACGAATAAACCATTTTGGAGATAATAGAATCTTTCACCAGGCAGATCTTACCAGCCATAGAAAGAGATTTTCCTTTCCAAGAAGAAATCTGATTAATGATTTGGTCGCTAGATCATTAAAATACGAGGGTCGAGGCCGACCCCAGAAGATAGGGACATCCAAATAAGTAAATGGAAATGACCCTTCTTTGATACTGAGACTCTCAATGATGTGACTTTTTCTAGGGGTTGGGAAATATTTACCAAATAAAATAAAAGATTTGCTCCAGTTGATGGATTTCCCTAAGATCTCTTCATAATGAGATAGGGCAGCTTTGAGAGTGGTGATATTGCGCCTGCCGCCATTGAGGAAAAGAATAATTTCATCCGTATAATGGAGATGGGTCGGGACATTGAGTTTTCTGGAAACTGGGATGGGTTTAATCTTGTTTTAAAGAACCAAAGAGGGGAGGAGACAACTAAGGTAATCCTACTCAATGGAAAAAATAATGGCAGAGAGAGGATCACCTTGTCAGACTCCTTTAAAACATTTGAAATAACCCTTAGGAGAGCCATTAATGAGGATATAGATAGAAGCTAAGTTGAAGAGAGAGTTGATCCTGCTAATGAAGGTATCATTGAAACCAAAAGCCCAGAGAACCTTGAAAATGAAACCCCAATCAATAGTATCAAATTCTTTCTGAATGTCAAGATTGATATCAATGTTGCCTCCTCTGGAGCTTTTATTAAGGGCATTGGGGGATTCAGAAGCAAGGAAAATACAGTCCTGAATAGATCTCCCCTTGATGAAACCAAACTAAATCCAAGATACAATTTTCTTACACAAGGTGGAGAGCCTATTAACTATGAGCTTTGTGATAATTTTTTAGATGGAGTTGATGAGAGCGATAGGCAGAAACAGATGAATTTCAGAGGCATTGGGAACTTTAGGTATTAAGGTAAATAATTGAGCATTGATACCATGGGGAAGGATCCCAGTAGAGAAAAAAGTCCTAACAAACTTTCAAACATCCTTTTTAATAATATCCCAATGGAGCTGAAAGAATCCATTATTGAATCCTCTAGGTCCAGGAGCGCTGTTAGGGTTTATTCCAAAAACAGTATCCTTGATCTCATGATCAAGAGGAGTGCCCAGGAGAAAATCATTGTCTTTTCCCTGGACTAAAGAAGGGATGAATCTGGGAAGAAGTTCCTTTTTAATACAAGCCACATTGAAAATATTCTCAAAATAAGAAACCACATGATAGGAAATGGAGGCCTCAGAGTTAAGAAGGGTTTCATTATCTTTTAGAAAAGAGAGCGGGCGAAAAACCTTCTTAATTCTTTGAAGCTGATTGTAGAATTTAGTGTTGCGGTCACCATCAGAGAGCCATTTAGTTTTGAAGACTTGTTTTCGGATGTTATCCTTGAGAGTAAGCAAAGAATTAAGTTTTGTTGAAATATTGATCTCCTGCTGAGTTTCTGAGGAGAAATTAGTATGGGTGGAATTATTTTGTATTTGATTGAGATCAGTCTCAAGTGTGGCTATGTCTCTATCAACTTACTTCTATGTATCCTTGCACTAGCCCTTAAGACAGAGTTTTAGGTGTTTGAGCTTTCTGATACAAGAAAAGGCATCCGAGTAACGATTCATCGAGTTCCATCAATTTTGAATGATCATAGAACACTCTACATCACCAGACCAAGCATTGTTGAATTTAAAGGGAACACTCAACTTTACACTTTTAGAGTGGAAGCTAACCAAAATAGGGTGATGGTCAGAGAAGAGTTTATGTAAAGTGATGCTAGAGACCGTGTACCAGGAATCAAGAGTTGTGTGATTTACTAGAGCCCTATCTAGTTTACTAGCAACCATCCTATTATAGTGTCTTCTATACGAAGTAAACTTAGAACTTGTGATATTAACCTCAACCAGATTATAGTCTTAAATTGCAGATCTAAACTCTCTGAAGCGATTTGAGAATGTGAAGGCCCAAATTTTTCACAAGGGGAAAGAATGGCATTAAAATCTCCAAGAAGTAACCAGGGCTCAGAGAAATTACCAGGTAAATGTAACAGATCATCCCAAAGAGGCATGCGATCCTGGTATCGGTTTTTATCATAAACAAAAGTGCAGTACATATGGAGATTATTAAAAACATAATCACAAGTAAGCATTTGATCAGTGAAATTATGAATTTTAACATCTTTTAGAGAAGCATGATAAATAATCCAAATGGAATCAACCATACTACTATTAGTGCATGCACCTAAAAAATTATAATCAGAGGAAGCAAGATGCATAAATTTTAAAGAGAAATTCACTTTTGGTTCAGCAAGATGAAACAGTTTGGGTTTGTGAGTCAAAATGACTCTTGTAAGAGTAGTAATAGTTCCAGAGTTAGAGATACCCTAGAAATTCTAGAAGATGAAATCCATTAAGGCCTGTGTTTGGAGCCATTTCTCCCTTTTTTCTTATTAGATCCACTCGAGCCTTTTTTCCTCTTCGATCTCCTAGGAGGGGCCGGAGTAGCCTTCAATTCCTGTTTTCTCAATGTGGAATCAGGCAAAAGGTTAGAAACATCTAAGATATGACATTCATTTATTTTATAAGGAGTCACATTATCCTTGGCAGTGGACATGGTAGTGTCCACTTTCTCAAGAGGGTCACTTTACTGAGGAATAATAGACAAGGCAAGAGTGGTCTGCATGTCTATTACCCCTGTTAATTGCAAAGGTACATCCTTATCAATATGAACAGTCGATTTAGAGTACAAGGATGTGATATGAGAGTCCGAACATTTATCAGGTATAAGTATGCTAGAATCTGTAACTTCCAAAATAGTAATACCCTGAGCGGCAGCATGAACATCAGGCATGGAAGGACCATTAGCAGGATCAACTATCTTTGATTCTGGCATAATTGAAACAAGGTTAACAGAGGCTTCTTGCAGTGAGATCGCAGTGGTACCAGCTATAGGCACCACTGCCTTTGACGGTGAATCCTCCGGAGCAGCACAAGAAGTCATGAATGGTGTCGCCTGTGGGGTTCCATCGATCCCAGACATCAGAAGCGTGTCTTACCCATGAGCCAGCGAGCCAGTGTCTTCATCATCTTCTTCAGCTTCGACTTGCTCTGCCTAGGTAACCCTCGAGCTCTCACCTGGATAATTTATTTTCTTGACCCAGACCTCCGCACGCTTTTTAGGATCTTCTGGAGGAGCCGATGTCGAGGAATTGTTTTTCTTCTTGTGATTCACTTGCGTCCAACCATCATCGTCGGGCTGAACCACTTGGCTCTGAGCCACCTAGCTTTACACCACCCTACATTTTCGGATGGAATGTCCAATAATCTTACAGAATTCACAGTATGGTTTCATATGCTCTATTTCAACACGAATCTATGTTTTTAATTCTTTTTCAGTGAAAGTAGTGACCTCCGGAACTTTGGCCAAGATATCTACCTCAACCATAACTCTCGCGTAGAGGCCAATATCAGCGTTCAAACTGCATTGATATATATTCAAAGGCGTACCTATGCATGATGCAATGTTGTTGAGGATTTTGGGGTGCCAAAAATACCAGTTTAGCCCATGGATTCTTACCCAGATCTGCACCATAGAATTTATTGCAGTGTATGGGTTAAAGTTGTAGTCCCAATCAGAGATGCAAAGAACCTCAAGTTAAAGTTTTAGGTTTCCGGACCTCCATACGTGATCCAGTTTCTCCTACGATTTCAACAGAAATACCCTTTTCCAATAGGGACCAGCTTCCAATCCGTGAATCCCCAAATGTGTGCAATTCTATATTTGAGCTCCGGATTGGACTATGGTTTATCTTCTATGAGGTACGAGATGCGGCCCATTATTGAAAACATACACATTTTCGAACGTTGTTGTAGAGCTTCGGGGTCGGCCTCCACCACAAATTTTCCATCATCGAGCTTTCTACTAAGAGGGGTACCTACAGCCGAGGCATTGCAAGGCTCCACCCCCTGCAGGGCTTCACTAGTGTTTCCTTTGTGCAATGGAAATAAAAATTTTCACTCCTTTTTTCTCACACCAAGAATAGATCACATGGGCGTAGGAGTTTCGGTAGAAGGATTCCCTATATAAGAGTGGAATATTAATTCATATTTTGGTTACCATGGTCTTGAATAAAAGATCTTAAAATGAACATCACATGTCCTCATTGCATAATGCTAGATTGTACGATGACATCAAGAACTACATATGTCTTGATACTCATTCAATGGGATACGTAGTGACGTTAAGATCTACAATCATGGGCCCAACCACTAGACAGTATGGAAAATAATCCTTCTCACCCATGTAAAAGTTATATCTAAATGATAAGACCCAATATGATTTCTCCCCATATTAATGAACCCATATCAAAATAAAAACGCTAAATTACTCCCCTCATGAATTCAATGATGTTGGGGGCCTTTATTTTAGAACTATGTGTGTCTTGATTCTTATTTCTACAAGATATGTAGTGATGATCAGGTCTTATTCCCCAGACCAGACATAACATTCCTTCAGAATTCACCTTGATACACCTTCATCCTTACCACATGACATTAAAATGCATGGCTAGTGTCCAAACCGTATGACTTTAAACTTCATGGTACCTAAATAACTACATATGTATTTATCCACATTTTAATGAGATATGTAGTGAAACCTTGGACCCATATCAAAGTCCCTGCCACAAGGTAATCAAATAATACCACCGCTCTTATGTAGATACAAAGAAATACGTAGGATCTCTTGATTTTGGTACCCCTAATTAAAGGATTCACTGATGAAATAGGGATGTGGATTTACCTCCTCTACATTTTCATTAGATAAATGTAAGGAACTCTACACTTTAAGGCCAATATTAGTCCAAAAATCTAAATCATGCTCTGGTGCATCTCTTCTGTACATCATACTCCTAATCTTGGGCACTTTCAGATCTTCATAATTTTTCCCTAGTTCCTGATGTTATAATGTATGATACCTGAGAATTCCTTTACCTGGATATGATATAATGCACTCTAGTTGTCTTTTTTATATGTTTCTCACAAATTTCTAGGCCTTTTATCCAAGGGGTGACACTATTGACTATGCAGTACATGCCCTAGTTGGCCTTGTACAAAACAAAAAACAAAATGGGGTTTTCAATCAGCAGTAACTTCATCCTTAGGAGAAGCATCTTTTGTCTCCATTGACTTTTACAACATTATGCTGGAACCCATGAATTGAATTTGGTATATGTTCATCTCCCACATACTTGTCCCATATCCTTTCTCCAGATTTGATAACCTCCAAGACAATGGTTTACCATTTCTCCCCTCATATGTGAAGTATGTCAGAATAACCATTGTCTGATAGGCCACAAGTCACCTATTGTTTTCATGATTTTATGGTCCTAGGTGTATGACCTAAAACTACATGCACCTTATCTACCTAATCCTATTTCATACCTATGTAGATGACATATTCCCTTAATTATTTGTAAATTTTGACCTCAAATGATCATTCCTTATTCAGGTTCTTTCCTCCTACAAACCAAACATTGTACCTAGGAAAATTCGAATATCTTCAAACCTTAATCGGATATTAGAGATAGAATGTTGGAATTATTGATGAATTATTTTCCTGAATAAGTTGTAACACACCAAATATGGATAGGCATTAGTTTCCTATAAAATGGTTCTATCAACCAAGGTATTACACATTTTACCATGCAGTACACACCCTATTTGTCTTTTCATAAAATAGCCCACAAACATTTTTTTCAATTGGAAGTAACTTCATCCTCATTATAGATATCCTCTAACTACATAATCCCTTTTATATACCACTCTTTGAATTCAAGGGTCCCCAAATCACTACATAAAATTTTTTCCTCTAACGTCTGAATATTGTTGCACAATTCTAGGTTGATTACCAAGAATGAGAGAATCATTAGTATTTTGGTCAAAGCTAAAGACCTTAAATTAGATCCCCCCAAAATGTCCTTAATGAATGAATTTAAAATGAATAGCATAATTTCTATTTATACATGATATTAAAATAAAAATCATAAGGTCATTTTCTACATGAATTTAAATTGCATGATGTTTTGACCCTTTTCAGGAATGGGCCTTCCCCTTCTATGATATCAGTCACCTGACAAAATGTTCCTTCCTTTTCATGAGCTATATTTGTGTGGGAGAATTTTATCATTCACTTATAATGTCAATACATCCATTCTCCTCATTATATAGAATCTTCCCATATAAGAACCACCGATCCTGATCTTGAGGAATCCAAATCTCCATAAAATTCATTCATCCAAGAGTAATAGAATGTTAGAATTACTGAGATATTATTTAACTAACTATGATGTAACACACTCTAGTTAGATTTTCATAACTATTTCATAAAATGGGTTTTTCATCCAAACGATACCACTAATTGACTATGTAGTACGCGCCCTAGTTGGGATTGTCTAAAGAATCCCTCGTAATATGTTTATCAACCATAAGTAACTTCACCCTCCAAAGATAAATCTTATATTGAAAAAATATCATGTTTTGGATTTGGAAACCACAAAATAATATATAAATATTACCCTTGTGAGTATCTGAAAAATGTTAGAACATTTCTAGTCCACAATCCTTGTTTGGTTCATCATTTCATAACCTTTGTTCAATACTATTCAACCTAAA
This sequence comes from Viscum album, assembly GCA_963277665.1. NCBI lineage: Eukaryota > Viridiplantae > Streptophyta > Magnoliopsida > Santalales > Viscaceae > Viscum > Viscum album. Next base: position 1,491,324,106 of record OY728129.1, read on the forward strand.
ACACTAGACTCATTAGTCTATCTTTCATGACTTTATAACACCTATATAAAGATATATAGAACTCACCAGACTGAAAAATTGAAGGGAACTACAAAAAAAATTTGAGCCTCATCTCCCCAAACCTACACTCCTTTTAGTTTCGGAAAAAATAGAGTAATGAAAAACATTAAAGTCACCAAACATGTTAGGACAAAACAAAAAAAGGATGGCCCAAAAAAAATCCAATTCTCACCCACTGACTCTTCCTTATATTGTACTTAATCAAAAATTATGGTTATGAATTAATAGAATTAATGTTCTTAGGGTTTTTAATACGACCCTAGAAATAGTCAAACCATGATTTCTATGTGACATAGATTATAAACAATTAGATCATTTCCACATCCTGTAACTATTTTCATGATTAGAGGGTGAAGATATTTATTATTACTCAAATCCTCTTCAATGTTATGTTATGGTCACAAAAATATAGTAGGGATGAAGACATAAGTGATTGGGAACAAAAAGGAGTCCTTTTCATTTATGTTTTAAAACATGCAGGAACATCCACATGATGAAGATTATCTTCTATATTTTACAATTTATCATTAATATAGGATTTCAAAATTTGAACTAAGCCCTAAGAAACTAACACAACTTACAAAATATTAGTCGTTTGTGTAGAATCAGCTTCTTTGACTTACGAAGCTTCTCCTACTCCACACTAACAACATATCTCCTTTGTGAATAATAACTTTCCAAGGATTGGTGGAGTTGGACTACCACTTCCCTTTCAACATTAAACTCTTATTAAAGGTATGTTATTTGGAGAGAATTTTCATCCAAGAAATGTTAATACTCTCCCACCTATGTGGAGTGGCTTACCTTATCTTAGATTGTGGCAGCTCTAAGTTCCTAAAATGGACTACCTACTAAAACCTTCATTCCTTTTCCCTTTGTCGGATGATTACCTTCACCATATCATAGATCTCCCTATAATTAAACCCCCATATCCTAGCATAGAAATATTGAATGGAAGTTAGATAATTCATGATGGCATGTCCTCAATAGGTGTCTCCCCAACTATTGTCCAAATATCTCACTAGTTAAGAAGTCTTGTAGGGTCAAAATACTCCTTCATCTCTATATCAAGATTAGACCCATAGTTAGAGGAAGATACGTAATCTCCAATAAGTGAACTTAAACAGAATCTTTGTTCTACCCCCTCTAAAATAGTCTCACTTCCACTCATCAGTGTTTCTAGAATCGGCATAGAAGCCCACATCTCTGGCTCAGTCGCTGAAGATGATGGAACTGGATAATAGGTGACACTTCTCATCAACACCAGAAGGCTAAAAATTGAAAAATTTATGAAGTGAAAAAAAAAATTAATGACACTCACCCATTATTGAGTCAATAATTAAGATTAATACCTCCCTAGTGAACCAACCTCATCTCCCATATCAGATACATCCTGATAAATGAAATCCTTCTGAGTTTTCTCAGAAACTAGGACCATAGGCTCTTGAGAATTTACCACTTTAGGATTCTCAATAGTAATCCCCTTAGAAACATGAGTTGGGGGGACTTGGATTCCTTTTTCATGAAGTGACTGGGAAACATTATCTATAAATAAATATTCACAAGTTTAACTTCAATGTGAATCCTGAGATGAATGAAAAATTAATTGTGATTGTAAAATGTAAGAATGATTGAACTCACATCCATCCAATTCCTTTTATAAATACCTAAACTTCTTTATGGAACCAACAATATAAATTTATGGAGTAATTAGATCCAATAGTTCATGGTACTTAGCCTCAAGTCTCACAGTATCCTCCATAGTATGGGTATTCGAGAAGTGGTGATAATAACGTGCACTCAATCCATTGCTTGTTTAGGGGTTCTTTTGCTTTTGCGTCGGTGCTCGCGCATTCATTTATATAATTAGAGATTTGCTTAAAGATGCTTCGTTCCCTTTTTTCTTGACCCCTAACTAGAGGGGTCAAGATTGCCCTTCATTTCTTACCGCTCCATACGTGGTGTCGGTTGCTGATTGGCCCAGCAAGGGTAAAAGTCCCAATCAAGACTCATGCGACTAGCTCTTCCGTGTCTTTCTCACTTGAAGTTGTTAGTAGTATCTCTCTCTGAGCCCTTTGAATAGGGGGCTATGCTATTGTTATTAACACTAATAAATAGGGGTGGTTCGGGTTGTTGTTAGGTAGGCTATGGATAGCTTCCCTATACTGAAAGTTGAGATAAAGGTACCCCCTATGCTTTTGGGGCCGATCTATTAATAAAAGAGCTCGGCTAAGAGGACCTAAAAAAGGAGACTACCTAATTGAGTCTATTGAGAGACCACACCCTGAACTTTCTTTCTCCAGCAGCTAATGAAAGATGTCGGGAAGAGAATTGCACATTCACGCTACGACTTCGATCTCTCCATCACAGAAGAGACTTCCATATATAACAAGGAAAATACAATCACACATAAAAATGGGACAAGTGTATTTACTTCTTTTCCCCAAATCTAGTTCTTTTATTAAGTAGCACGTTCCCAGATATCCTCGTAGAAGGAGCGTAGCATTTAGGCCACAGTAGCAAGTGTTCTGTAAGGAGTTGTGGGACTAATAGAACAGGCTCTTTGCCATGTGAATCATAATAGGATGCTGTTAGCATGTTAGTTTCCTCTTACCTGGCCCTTCTTGCTAGATTTTCAGTCTTTCCTGATGGTGAATAAGTGATGTACAGATGAATTAACAGGTAAGTCGATATTTCATAAAACTGGTAGAGTAGAAAGAATAGCTCTTTCTTCCCTGAACTCTGTGGAAAAAAATTAATGGATTAAAGAACAATCATAATGATTCATTGATCTAATATATTACTAAGGATTAGAACTGATAGAAATTGAATCAGCTGTTGATGCAATATAAGTAGAAGGTCTTTCTTCCCCCTACTCTCTCCCCTCAGATCTTTCTCCTCTCCTGAACATGTTGTATCCTAAGAGTGTCGGTTGCATCTACTAGGCCTTTGGTATCTTCTGAGTCCAATCCCTTCAAATGGAGATGGCACAGAGATAGACCTTATAAAGACCCTTAACCCCCGCTTCGAGCTCTCGATAGGGCTGACAATGGAATCTAGTATATAGACTCACCACCTATTGCCATCCACCGTTATCCTTAATGGGAGGTACTGGTTATCCTTTTTACATTGAATCTTTATAACTTTCTAAGCCTAGGACGCAAGCCTTAGTGTGTTACTCATTTTTAGGGAAAGCCTTGGTTGGGAACGTTGGCCCCTGACCATGGGGCATTAGAAAAGTTACATGTTCCAAGCGAAGACCTCTGGAACCTGGTGGACGTACCATCGCCCAAACCTAGCTGGTAAACAGGAGCATTAGAGAGGGCTCAACCAACATTAATATCTAATTGATCAACTCGTTCTTATGAGAGTATCATGCCTCTCTTCTTTAAGCTAGGAAATGAAATATCTATGCTTGGGTAAGTGATCACTATGCCTTCTTCTGCTTTGGTCATTCAACTAATCTCGTCTAGTTGTGCAAGTAATCGAGAACTCAGGAAGATCCTTCCAACTCATGTTCTGGTCTAGATCCCCAAATATGACTCGACCATTAATTATCGCCAATCCGGATCAGTTAGGGAGAGGGATTCCCTCTATAGATTTTCACATAGCCTTTGGGAAGGCTCGGAGAGGAGGTCAATACCTTCTCTAATAATCGATAGGAAAGGTGGATTGATTCTTCTCATCCCAGCCCTAATAGCTATTTTAGCGTGTTATACACTACGATGAGTTGGGTGAGGGAGAGGAAAACTATTTATGCCTTGAACTCGACTCCTCCTTCCAAGGGAAAGGGTCTATTCTCTATCCTAACCATTCCTTGAAAAAATAAAGTCTTTAAAATAAGTAATAGCAGATTTTTTAAATGCTAGAAAAAGAGTGAAATACCTTTGACTCCTCCTCCCTATAGGGGATAGAAGATTGTAAGGGATTCTATGTTCTATGGAACAGGATCTGCACCTGTCCAGTTCGAGATCCAAAGACATAACCTATAGGGGTTCCTTTTGCATATCCCGTTGGATTTCAAGAAGCATGAGGAAAGGTTACGAAGTAAATAGATTCCCCCTATCGTTCAAGAGTATACTTGTATCTCTGTAATTACATCTCCTAATTGAAAAGGAGTAGTTAAATGGGTAATTTGAAGTAGGTTAATCGAAAGGACAGGTAAAAGATCTAGACTCCTTCCTTCATCCTACCTATTCCTATTTTTACCCCAAGATTGGTCTCTCTTTCTCTTATTCTTCTTTCCTTTTAGAGTAAATTTAAAGTTTTCTTCCTTTTCTTTAATAAAGACTCATAGCTTTGTTTCTTTTGAGTTTTCTCTTTCTTTGGTTGTATCAAGTAAAGACATATAATAATGTTATTATATCCCTCATTTGTTTCTAGGCGAAGAAAGAATCTCTCTTAGGGATAGGACTTCCTTATAGTGCTGGTAGTTGAGTAAGGGTAGTGCGGCAAAGTTCCACTTATCTATAGATAGGGACTCGCTTAAGGTCTAAGGGTTGCCTTTGGTTTATCTTTCATGTCAGATATAGCTCCTCTTTCTAGGGTTAGAGGATGATGGATTGAATTAGAACCCATTATATCGAGCTAGCTCTTACCCTATAGCTCTGTATCTAGTTTTGACTTCCTATCCGAGTAGCTATTAGCTCGTATCTCTCTTCTTGTATCTAGGTAGCTAGTGGTTGGGTTGTTATAGAGGAGCAGAGGAGAAGACCCTTATAGCTTATGGGCGCGGTCTTATCCTTTTTCTTCTTTTCATCTTCCTATTGTTTAAGATAGAAGAGCCAGGATTAGCTAGTGATAAGAATAAAAACCTTCCTTTAGTAAGTAGTATAGTGATTCCTTCCATCTATGTAGTTGGATGTAAGCCTGGTGGGTTTGGTAATGAACTACCTGAGGCATTCTCCTTCTATTGTAGTGACCTTTCCCCTTATTGGTTATCCTATTGCTTCCCCTGATTATATACACACTAGGTTGGGATCCTGATCTTCTTTTTCTACCTAATAATAGAATAGCCCATAAGGATAAGGCTTTCTCTCCCCCTTGTATGGTAGATGATACCCTGTGACTCTATTGATGACACCTTATAAGTTATGTAATGTAGCATTTATTTTATAATTTAAAATTGATGAGGGCTCACTTTTATCAAGAGGAATGCTGAGGCCATATTAAAAGTACCTTTGAGACTGCAACATCACCAGGACACATGGTTCTGGCTTTATGACTCGAAAGGTTGCAATGTTGGAGGTTGGTTCTGGTTCGAATTCTCAAAAAGTATGAAGAAGTACTGGAAGAGGATATATATGGGCTATTTCGATTCTGTCCAAGATGAAGATTCTGTTGTGGCATGCTTAGCATAACATTCTTCCATGAAAAGGTAATCTATATCGACGTAAAGTCCCTGTAGATGATCTATGTCCTAGGTGTGGTAAGGCTACTGAGACTACCATTCATGTGTTTTTTGAATGTGAACACACAAGGATAATGTGGGCTCTCACCCCACTTTGTTCAATTCTTACAATGTGGAAGGAGCCTAGTTGTTGTGACTTCATGGAACATGCCTGTTATATGCTATCCAAAATTGAAATGGATCCATTTGGGTACGTTGTTTGGGAATGATCACAATTTAATAGTTCATGATCAAATTACTAAATATGTGGTAACCTCCTTTGAGTGTACTATGTGGCTTTATGAAGAGTACTATAAGGATAATAAGCCAAATGGGAAGTCTCCTAGAGTGGTGCAGCAACAATGGATTCCTCCACCTAGTGGCCTCTTTAGTAATGGGGTCTTTATGGTGCTTTTTTCACCCGAAAGTAGAGTTGGTGGCGCTGGAGTTTTGTTACAAAATTACAAAAGGGAATTTCTGGTGGTCAAAGCCATTCCTCTAGCCATCATTTCCTCGCCAAGACAGGTTGAGATTTTGGAAATCTCGTGCAGGTTGAAGCAATCATTAGATATGGTTAGGCACCTCAGTGGAATGAAATCTCGCTCTCTACCCTTTTATTTGTGGGATGGTGGGTCATAAGATGAGTTAAACAAGACTATTGAGAGGGAAAAGCCATATCATAGGGACAGGGGTGAGCTTCCCCCAGGCCTGACTCTTACTGATGAACCTTACACACTTTCTACCTTTTATGGAAATTCAAGTAATTCGACAGCATAAAAAGAGCATCATTCATGCTCCGTTCCGATTTTGATATTGATTCGGATCTCGATCTGCTCTTTTTTCAGCGGCTTCGTAAGATGAAACAAACATATTAAGAAAGAAATCCAAAAATGGCTAGGCTAGCTAATTGTAGTCTTTCTTAAGTAGACCAACCTGAACATAATATGAGTGGGGTGGGGCTTAAAATAGGGCCCTTCCGAGAAAACAGAAAAGGAACTTCTTGAATAGCAGATAAGGGAAACCGATCCAACCTTCGACTTGGGATAGCTTAATTGGTAAAGCGCAAGTCTTCTCGTCTGAAAGACCTACTAGTTGATGGTTAGACTCGAATAAATTCTAGAAAGAGTTGAGTGCAAAGAATGACTTATTTGAAGAAGGCTCGTGAGGCTGAAACAAAACAATAGATGCTATCAAATAGGTTGGTCTAACCAACCTCGACAAAACTAGAGTTAGTAGTGTCGGCCCAATCTCCCATGACCGATGTTGAATTTGTCTCTCATCAAGTAGTCCATTCAGTTTCTTTGTTGCCTTCAGCTAGCAGATTGTGACCCCGAAACATAGGACTTTTATATCAATTCCTGTCGAAAACCCCCATCACCCATACCCTTTTTCCTTCCCACAGTAGGCGTGAATGATTCACCAACGCGTCTTTTGGAACCTTCTCCAATGTTTAAGATTTATCCAGTGGGCATTCTGCCCTTAAGCCCTATTTAGTCCTCTCAACGATGAATCCTGACTGAGAACAGAGCTTTAAATGATGCAGTTAGACTCCTTATTTTGTCATTCGACTCGACTCATGTAAGATTTGAAAGATGAGTCCTAATTACCTTTTCTAGATTCGTTACCAGTCAGGGAATAGAATTTTTTCCCTGGGATCGAGTGCCTCTCTCGTCGGCCACTCTTCCTTTATTTATGGATCCCCCAAAAGAAGCTCAACCACTAGACTAAAGAGACAACTACTTTGCGCCAATAGTAGGTAATGTATGGTATCCCCTCACACTTAACTAATAGGAAAGAGGAGTAACCGTGAAATGTGTGACTCTTTGAAGCCCTTACTTAGGTATGCCCCAGATCATTCATAAAAAAGGAAATCCACCTCTCATAGTGGTTGTCGCTTCCCTAGAAGCTAGCACTGATGGTATAGACCCGAACCCCTTTAGATCCAGGTTCATCCAGCTACGATTATCCTCACAAATACTGGATCTGGACAAGGGAGACTCATTTCCACCTTGTGGGGCTGCGTTAGAAGGTGAGTCTTTTATTCACCCTACACCTTCTTTAGTACAAAACCCAATGATCTTTGCCTTGACTATCAGGATTCTGAAGGATACTTCATTTCAGATGACCTAGATCCAGAAAAAATAAGTTTTTAAAAAATGTTCATGGATCATGCACCCTGAGCGCTGGAGAAACTCGTGTTACATACAAGTCCTTAAAAGGGATTTAGTACACAAAGCAAGGGAAGTTCCTGGAGTACAAGGATGTTATCTTAGAAAAAGTGATAGGAGATGTAAATTTATATCAATATAAAATATTATTTAATATGCATGGAGAGTGGAAAAGATACTGCTTCAATGCTATCAACTAAAAGGAGCTACCCTCCAAGAAAAATAATGGATGTTCTAACGCCACTAGCAAGAAAATAGTTGCTTTACCTAATGCTTGCAAGTGAGAAAATTGCAGCCTGACCATCTAACGAGTCTTTTCTTGTTGGATTTTTCACCGTTGCTTGTTCTAGCTAGGATTTTGTGCCTTGTTGTCAGGGTGTTGAAGTCGTGCTAGTGTTTTGTTATGAAGATTGTTCAAACAATGAAACACCACCATTTCTTGCTTAAAAAAGAGCGTCTTTCGCTAAAGCGCGCTATATCTGTTTCTTGTTCTAATAGGGATAGGCTTTTCTCAAGTGGGAAAAAACCATTAGGAGGGAATGATAAAGTCAGGCCAACAAACCTCTAATGAAATAAGTATGGGAGACTCATTTGCAGGTGAGAAATCTTAATTTAGTATTGTTACTAGGGCATTTGACTCAGCAAAAAGAGCAGCAGATGATCTTGCAGACGATGTTGAATACTACTTCACCAGCTCATCTATCCAGGAATTCCTGCAGCAAAGAAGCACCTACGAAGTCAATTAGTGGGGAAGCAGAGTAGAAGATATGATATTAGTGAGTGAGTCACTTTGAGGTCTAGCTTGCCCCTTACCGAAGTACCAAATCAGATTGATTGGAGCCAAGCTAAGGCCCCTTCTCAAATAGTACAGTTCAAATAGTTGCTTCATGTCATAACTAGGATGTTCCCAATGTGGGTAACAGTTCAAGAGATCTAATCTCATTCATATCTTCCTGCAAGTCATAGAGTATTCTAGTAGTAGGCACTTCTAGGCCCCTTCTCCTTTACCACACATCGGACACTCACTCTTTGACTAAGGCTTGATAAATGGGGGCCCCACTGTACTGGAAGACAATGATAGAGAATTCTAAATCTGCAATAGGTAATAAAAATTCTTGGTCGATTTGAGGAGCTACTGATGTCACAATAGAGTAGGTCGATCCAGTTTAATCTCCGGAGGAACTTTCTACTTTACTGTACTCTGCCTGCCAACGGTTATCATTTCTACTTCTGGGAAATCTTCTCTGTTATTCAATTGCGATCGGAGCCTGGCACTAGTAGGTGTGATGGGGTACCATAGAGTGAATGCTCTCTGTGGGGTGCTGATTACATCCTCAGATGGGTTCCAAAGCTTCTGATTAATGTGGTCTTGAATCATATTCTTAAGGTTGTAGTGGTCAGAAGTCTAATTTCCTGATCCTACCATATGATATTCACACATGGTATTATGATTATGATTCCTTGGTGGTGGATCTAATACTGGTCTAGGAGGTATGGGTGTAACCGACTTGGCTTCCAGTAGCTGCAGAAGCAATTGTGATAATGATACATGAAGAACATGGAATTTGGAGATTAAGACCTTTATTAGGATATGAATAGCTTATATGCCATTACCCTATCACCCCTATAGGGGGCATAACTAACTCGATAAGATCAAGATCCATTGAATCCCAGTGTAATCAGTATGTATGACTCTATCCTCCCGTGATGTACGCATTGTAGGCAGTCATCATAAACGTCAGCATCTTTTAAATCTATTACTGATTCAATCCATTAAATGACCATGGACAGATCGTCTGATGAGATAACCCTGAAGAAAAAACTTACTTGTCTTCATATGAATGAGAGGTTCATTGGAGAAGCTCTTGCGAATTTCCCAAGAGCATTGATGGATTTGTTTCCTCCATCATCCATGCTAGAAATTTTCTTATAACTCAGTGACAGTAGTTGATGCCACGCTCTCTTCATCACTTCCCATACTATCTGAGTACTATGATTTACTGGAATCTGATGATGATTAACATGCTTGTTGCACATCACCACTATCATTCCCAGCGGCTAGTTACTTGATTCTTCTCTCTTTCTCGGGGGGTGGTAGGAGTGAGAAATCTTCTCCGTCCCTTATCTCAATTCCCATGTCACCCTGTCTTGTTGTAGCAGAAGATGATTCTGACTTCTGGTCTGAGGGCCTCTGAAAAGGATAGGGATGGATGATGCCTGGAACTTCAAGGTAGCTTTTCTATTTGACTCAGTCTTCCTTAGATTGGATTCCGTTTCATCAGGCTCATCGAGATCACTATCGATCTCAATTGGTCTATTTATTCCGATGGTGTGGAACTTTTATAGCATTTAGCTGAGAGACATCATCACATGGGTTAGGACCCCAAGCGTCTATAGATCTGAGAATACTGTTTTCCTAGTTGAGCTGTTGATGTATCAGACTTTTACCTTCTGGCTTCCATTTGGTCATCACAATGAGCCGAGCTAAATGAGTAGCATCACCATCCACTTGAAAGATATCAAATAGAGGGAATACTGTAGCTTCGATATGTTCCAAGTGGTAGATTACGGAGATGAAAGTCCTCAATCTTGCAACTCATCTGAAACTTTAAGGCAAAAAAAGAATACTGGTGGGACTACCATTCGTTCTAAACCTCCTCTCCTATCGGAGAGACAGGAGCTATAGAGGGAACATGAAGAGTACCCGTGTGACCCTCGTAGGTAAATATGGCTAAAAGATGAAGACAAAAAAAAAAGAAAATCAGGAAGGCTTATCTCAAATACAAAAACTTGAAAGAGCTTGTTAGAGGAATGAATTCTGGTAAGAATGATTTCCCCCAGTCTTAACGCCTGAGGAAGGGGAGGAAGGAACTTCTTTCCCATTTCTAATTCCACTAGGAATGGCATCATCATGTTATTGTGGCCTACTTGCCTGGAGGTAAACTACCCTTACCATTTTATATATGTCTTGGATTTATGGAGGGCTTCCTTCCATCTCCCTAAAAGCCTATTCTGATTGACTTTTGTCCTTAGGATTCTTTTTGGCATCAAGCCTACCCTCACATGCAGGGGATTCGATAACCCGATATTCTTCCTCCTCATGGAAAAAATTGAATTCTTAATCCAATAAGGTTTCACCTCTCTCTACCCTCTTATTTTACTATTCATATGGATCTGGGGTAGTGCTAACTAATCCTTATTGTTTTAACTCTTCTCTTTCTCTCTGCTTTGACTATTGGGATACCATTCCCATTACGGGATACGATGTGTCAAAGAGAGGATGTTGTCCATCTTTGGAGCAAGGATTTGCTGCTAAGACCGGATATAACGAATCTGAGCTGAGAGATGCTAGGTCTCATCTAATACCTTCTACAGATTCTCAAGAAATAGCAAAGAGAATAGGGGATTTCACACTAAGAGCCCAACATTTACCCGCGAGCGAAATTGTACAGTAGCTCTATCCTCTCTCGAATCAGATTCTATTGAAATAGGAAAAATGGCCCTTCCCCTTTTGGAATATGAGATGATAGTTACCTTTCTAACTGTGCATTCTTCTCACCCTTTATGGAATGCTCTCTCCAGAAACTTTAAGGTGATAGGTGGCATTTCCTTTCTCAAGACCCATGTTGGATCTACCAACTTTTCACAATGCTCACCACTCAATGTGAACAACATTGTTAGTCCCTACAAAGTCATATCTAGCATCGACACCTTCATCATACAATATGAGATCCCTATCGACCCCTTCTATGGTGACCACCATATCAACATTGACTGCAGCATGGTCTTCTGGTGTGAGTAATGACATGAAATATCATGATGAGATGAATGTTAGAAGCTATACATGATAGTTTTTAGAGTAAGTATGAAATTACCATGGACATCTATAATATTTTTTGGGAGCATGGGGAGATGTGGATGCATCTATAGATTCTTATTCTATCATAATAACAAATCCATCATCTTGAATTTATGTCTCCCCTAGGGAATCCTCCTCGACTCTTGAAGGTTTAGTGTTAGATCCCTTAAGGGAGTAATGTGTTACAGATTCTACCAGAAACAAGTACAGTCAAAAAAATTATGTTGATAATTTCATAATATCAAATGAAATCAACAAAAAGTTACTATGACACATTATTCAGGCCAACATTAATGAAATCCTTCATTTCTTCTCTTGAGATAGTGAAGGACCCATATCAATCCCCCTGGAAGTAGACAACTGAGGTGACAGTTGAGGGGTTCTTACTGCCATCTCCTGTATCATGATCCTCTAACCTAGGCATATCCTTTAGAAATTAATGGTCTCATGTGATGTATCAATGGGATTTCTCATGGTCTTATAATTTAGTGACCTAGATACTTCTATCATCACTCCTCCAAATGGTCCTTCTTCTTCTTCACTTAATAACAACAAAATATAACCCCATGAAGAATAATTATAGTGGATTAAATATCATGAAAGGGAAAAGGGAATAGAAACACGCCATCAGGGTTAAGGTAAATGTCCAATTCAACCTCAAAATTAATAGTTACCCCCCTCAAGCATTCCTCAACCAATCATGTCAGACACTCTATTTGTGGTTGGGTTTTGATCATCGATTTCATATATCGAAGCCTACAACTCATTAAGTGCCTCATCACCTCATATAAATAACTTTATGGGTGGAGATCAGAGGATTATATGATATTTCCCAGCTCTGGAATTCATATTAAATCCCATAGAAACTCTCATACATCTCGGAAATAATGAGTTATTCTCTCTCATACTCTAATCACTGAGGATCATATGTGATTTGGCTCGGATTTGGATGGCTTCGAGGACGTATTGACACCCTTTGATTTGTAATTATTTTCATGCCTATCTAATTTCATATAGGAATGAGGGGATAAAATATAAGACTCTTATTAATGACAGAGACTACACCACCTTGGTGTGGGAGGCATGGTCTTCTCAACCCAATCCTATTAGGTGGCATTTTCCTAAGATCACTTAGAAGGCATTGAAGTTTCAACATCCTCATCTTCATCACATGACTCTTTACCACATGTACCAGAACCAATATTTTTCATCATCCTTACTTGATAGATTCTCTTTTCCAATATCCCCTAAGGTTATGAAGAGATTCACAACTTAGTATACCTGACCTCTAACCTAATTGATGCATTCGATGGAGGTATAATGATTGAAATTTTGGATACTTCCATGGCCATCAAGATCTAGATATTTTGGGCACCCTTTGGATGCTTCTCAAGACTAACATGCATAGGGGAAAAATACATGAATTATGAAGAAATTTAAACTAGTATTTGAATAGATACAGAGCATAATCCTTATAGATGATTTTGCTATCAGTATGGTCCACCAGTGAAATTTCTATAAAGGATATCATGTATGACATCAACTGATAATTTTTTTCTTTCCATCATCAGTAAATGTACATGTCAGTGGATTACCATGTGGAAAGAAGTTAAATTCCCCCAAAAAATTCATCATATTCATCGTGTCATCATTCTTTTGGTTTAGAGGCTGGATTCAAGAGATAGCCTAAGAAAATTTGAATAATCAGATTTCAGGGATATTAACTGGGCTCAAAACTGCATTCAAAGTGATGTGTATTGTAATCTACCCCCCAACACTTGAAACAACCCTGCAATCCTGAATAAGGGATTCTCATTGTATTCATGTAGTAATAAATAATAAATTTTCCCCAAGATAGGGGAATCTAACCCTATATACTTATTTTCATATAAATTAGCTACAATAAAAAAGTAAATTTCTTCAAACCACCACTATAATCTTTGACTAGAAGTAGATAAATGATTAGCCACATATAGAGGAAGCCATACATATGAGTATTTACATCAACCTTGAGGTTGACTATATAACCCCAACTAGTAAACTCACCCTTCTCCAGTGTGGGATAGAATGTTTCGGGAGTGCCTAGATTATTTTTTGTTGGGAATATAGTATTACACCCTCAAGTGGGTCCTTATCTTAAATTTTTATAAAAGCCTTCATCCTAGTTTCTAGATGTATGTAATATCTGGGGAGATTATCTTTATCCTATAATATATTCACTATAATGTCATGGGACAACATCAGTGTCCTTTCAAAATCATCCCATATAGAATTGGGTGGGATGAACTCATCATACATCTCTTTTAAAATCGGGAAACCATAAATTTGGTAGATATCCCATTGGCTAATTCTAACTTCATTGTACGTCAAGTGGAAATAATTTCTTTGAAGACTCCATCAGCTCAGTAGTTCATGGATGATATCTGGGTTCTTATACATATAGGGTTTTACTACCCAAACAACCTCATAGATGTATACATCTTTCATTTTTTTTCTTTAATTTCCCACATGTTCGGCACACCCAGTATAACCACATCCACTCAGGCATGACTGCTCCTAAAAATCAGAAGTCATATTTCTCCTTCTAGCATTGAGTCTGATCTATCTATGAAGTGTGAATGGTTGAGTCATAACAATGAGTCTTAGATTCAGGGATATGTGATTTCAAATTTGGATTGTAGCTACCATGATCTATAAAACAATCAGTTGTAACTATCCCTTCCTTAATAAAAACACCCTTGTTGGTGATGTTTTAAAAAGGAAAGTTGATGTGCCTCATGAACCAAGACATAGGGAAATAGCTCTGAGCCCTAGGGATAGTAACATCCCTCAAGATCCCGTGAACATACAATGATAGGTAGTCACTTCATGGGTAATCACATTGTAATGATTCAAAATAATTGTTCATATCTTGAAGAACAAGCTGAACCATTTTTTAGTAACTTGGTCCAATAGATTTGATAATTTCATAGCAACATGCAACAACTTGTTCATTAAAGGTTATCAAAGAGGCCATTAAAAACCCAACATGGAAACATCATATTTTCTGAATCAGTTAAAATACTGACCTATAAAGTTCAAAATTTTGACTTGGAAGGATCCTAAATTTTGGAAAAGGATGGAACTCATGCATCCCCTTCGACTTGGTCCCATGCACGGTCCCTTTGAAATGATAGAACACATAGCTCACTTGATCATACCCTTCTTGAAGGATCCTCTAAAAGCTTGAATCCACACAACACCATCGCTAAGGTTGTTGTGACTTTGTAAATTATTCAGGATACCTTAATGAAATTAGTGTGTAGAAATGATGAGAATACTAGCAACATGATGAAAGAAAAAATCACAAACACATTAAAGGAAAATGAAAAAGTAGCCAACAGTTTTTATTGAAATCATTAGCCTACGTTGTGAACCTATGCACCATGTCTATGTTGAGGACCTATTCACGAGACCTACAAAGAAAACCTATATTAAGGCATTGCATGGTTCTCAAAAGAACCTTCATAATATTTTCCCTATTCTACCTTAGGACTAGACCCTCATCTTTCTATCATATCCAATCGAGAGGTTGGATTTTGTTGACACTCTATTTTTTTCAAAAGGGATGAAATGATTATGACTATCACCTTATGAATGTTTAATTGCTAGTAAGTCTAGAGGATAATGAATGTACTGGTCCAACCCAAGTTGCTTTCACACACCAGTGTGTCAGATGGTTAACAAAACCCCTCTCTGTGGCACAAAAGGGTGGACCACACCTATTCCAAGAACCAATGTTAATCGCCTATGCTCAGGACCTATGCCTAAAACCCCATTTGACAAAATTCCCCTATTTTCTTATACATATGACACTTATACTCCTCATTTAAACAATTAGAAAATCAGAAGAATCCCCCAAACTCTGGTTGTGCATCCCCTTTACCCATGTTATTGAAAATTCTATTGGTAACTCTATAGAACCCAATAGAAGAGGGAATTAAGGGGGATAAGTAAGTTCAAATACCCTTCAAGGTTCAAAACATAAGGCACATTCATGAGGACATGTTATCCCCAAATGAAAAACCACATGTGCGAGGTACCATCTCTTAATAAGGGACTACTGTGATGCCCATCAAGGGACACCATAGGTGACTGAGGGCGTCTAAGATAAATCCTCACCCAAGTGTTGTTACTCTGGTGATCCATTTCCCAATCCATACCCATCTCGTGTTGGATTATCCCTCCTTCATGAAGCATTTCAAATTAATAAAAGGACCAATGCGAGGCAACTACACTGTATAACTATTCCCTAAATGAGCCCCTCTTTGAGCCCTCTTCCAAGCCACCAATGGAAAATTTCCTATTCATTTGGATTCATAACCCATGGGGGAATAATTTAGAACCTCTTATAAGACCTATATATTTGTAATACCATAGTGAGGGCCACACCAGAATGTCTCCCACTTGTATTTTCAATCCTTTGATTAGAGGATTATTTTACATTTCCTACCACATGGTAAGGATCCTTAGGGTCCATGTGGATTTTTATTCCTACAGTCAAGAATACCCCAACCCTAGGGATGCTGTTAGTGAGTTCCTAGTCACAGATTCTGTGGTTATGACCATTTACTCCCCTTATCCATCCAAATTTAAATTTTTATTAAGCCATTTTGAGGGAAAATGGGAAACCAAAGTTCACAGACAAGACCACTACGTGATAAAAGAGCTCACAAAATTATTAAACACAAGACTTAGATTACTCGAGTTAGCTACCCTATAAAGTTACAAATGCAGCGGACTAACCTGGGTTTTTGGGTCCTCTCTAATAAGCTCTTAAAGGTGGGTAAGCATCCTATCCATTATATGGATAAATTCCTCTGAGTTGATTATGATCTGATTGAATCCTTAGGCCAGAATTCGGTCTTGTTTGTCTATTCACAGCTCTTGCTCCTCGTTGGTGTCAACTTGCAACATTCTTTCGTAAATTCTTTTGATCTCTTCTTTTGAGACATTGGGATAGAAAACTTTGTCTAACATTTCTTCCTTGGAGTGTAGAATCAAATTCAAAAACTCCATAGGCTCTAGTCCTCCCCAGATCATCTCTAAGACATGGAGCCTACTATTCCATGCGGGGAGGATTCAGATCATGATTGATTTTCTATTAAACATGGAATGATATCCTCCTACCCTAATACAAGACCAATTTATTAGAATCCTTCCTTAAGTAATCCCCTATCCTTTCTTTCAGAATGTTTCACTCTTTATCCTCCCCACCACCTTTGATATTGGTTTAGAGAGGGGATGGGCACCAGAGTCCTCTCCTATCTTCTCCTGCTTCCTTCCCTCCTCAATCTCCACACCCTGGACCCATTCTAGGTTAAATTAAATAGATAGAAGTATCTGATCCTAGGCATCTTTCACCAACAGAGGAGAAAATGTTTTTTTTTCTAGATATTTTTCCACCTCCTCTAATAGCCACAATAATGATATCCACACCATTTGAATCATATTTCAATAGGGAATAAACCGTTGAATCTTCCTCTCACATTACTTCAGAGTGACTCATTATGTTTGGGTCCCCATATCCTTGTATCCATCCTCATAGAAAATGTTATTGTTTGGTTTCACAGATCTTTTATTTTTTTCTTGTTTCTTACACTAGGAATGACCACTACTAAAAAAACAGGTATTTGCGACGGGGTCCCGTCGCAAATAGCCCGTTGCTGAAAACGCCGTCGCAACTACACTTATTTGCGACGGGCCTGTCGCTAAAGACTGTTTTTGTGACGGGCATTCTCACCGTCGCAAATAGTATTCCGTATTTTTGTAAAAAACTTTTAAAACAGTTTTTGCGACGGGACCCGTCGCAAATAGCTTTAGCGACGGTTCCGTCGCAAAAACTCTTTTTTAAAAAAATAAAAAAAATTAATAATACTAGTATTTGCGACGGGAGTCGGGACCCGTCGCAAATAATTTTTAAAAAAAAATAAAAAAATATTAATAATACTAGTATTTGCGACGGGCATAGTATCCCGTCGCAAATACTATAAAAAAAATAAAAAAAATAAATTATTAATAAATTATTTTAATTAATATAATAATAGAATTATAATTTACAAATGAAAATAATAAATTATTTTAATTACTATAATAATAGTAGAATTATAATTCAAAAATAAAAATAATAGAATATTAATAAATAATTTAATTAATATAATAATATTACAATTATAATTCATAAATAAAAAAAATATTAATAAGTTATTTTAATTAATATAAAAATAATATAATTATTTTACATTCAAATATTAAAATAATTCAAGTATTACAAAAAAATAATTAAATTATAATATTATAAAATTTTAATATATATATAAAATTTTAATATATATATATAATTTTAATATATATATAAAATTTAGTATTATAAAATATAAATAATATTATTATTCATATTAATATTGTTATTTAAAAATATAATATTATTAATATTTTATAATGAGACAGAAACTACGAATAGAAAAAAAAAATATTTTGATTTCACAAATTTTATAACAGAAATACAAACTCTAATCTGAAGGAGGGGGGGAGGGGGGGGAGGTGGGGGATCTGCAGATGGTGGTGGAGGAAACTCCATCCCTAAAGCATGAGTGAGTCGGCGCATGTACTCCATCTGCTCCTGATGCTGCTGCTGCCACCGACTCGTCTGCTCCTCGTACAGCTGCTGCTGGCGTCGACGCTCCTCCTCATGCTGCTGACGCATCTGCTCCTGCTCCTGTCGGAGACTCTCTATCTGTGCAGTCTGAGATCGCAACTGATCCTCATACTGTGTAGAAGAAGATGCACGAGCTCCTCTCGAGCTGGACGCCGACATCGCAGCACTGCCATAATAATCTCCGGGAGTCAGTCGAGAGCCGATACCAACTACCCGGCCCTTCTCGAAGGCATACTGGGTGGCCTGCATCCATGCCGCCTCATCAAACTGACGGGCAGTGGTCTGATCTGATGACTCGGCCTGACTCTCAGGCCGGGCCTGTGCCGCTGCGGCCTCATATGACTCCTATAGTTGCAATTTAAAATTAAAATTGTGAATATATTATATGCAGTTAATTTTTAAACTTGAAAACAAATAATACTGACCACGATGTGATGCTGACGATCACCTCTGAGCTCCCCAGTAGCAGGATCACTGTACATCCTCCGATATACGTCATACTCTGTAATATCGGGGTGCTCGACAGCCTATAAGAATAAAAAATAAACTGTTAATATTTATAGTTATATAAAATATTTATAAATAATGTACGTACCAGATGCTGTCTATGAGTACTGAAAGAACGACTCCCAGCTCGATGAGTCACCTCCTGTCTCCCCCGATTCTGCCTCCCCACCGATGATCTCCTCTGAAAGGCACCACTCAACCAGTGCGCACATAATCCATCCCATACATGGGATGAAATATACTCTGGTCGGTGTGCTCTACATGAATCCTCAAAATCTGACACTCCTGCTTTCTTCATCGCAGCTTTTCTTAAATTGTGCAAAAACTGACGAAGACGATCACGCATGGCCACCTCCCATGCCTCGTGGATGGAGTCACGCATGGTATCCTCGATCGGATACCATAAACCCTACAAATAAATCAAAATATCAAGTTAGAAATGAAATAATTTTCAAAATAAAAATTATTTATTTACGTACGTACCAACCAATGGCCGAACATGGCCTGCTGCACATCAATGGGAATCTGCTCCCATGTGGTCCACGGCTGAGAGAAATAGTTGCGCAAAATAGCGCTGCCCTGTCCGACTGCTATATGCGGAAAACTGAAAAAATAATAAACATTTATTATGTGAATAGATTAATGAAATCTTAGTCAAATCCACAGGTTATCACACAGGTTATCACACCTCCGGGTGCGCGGATCAAACCCAAGACGTGGACGTCGCTCGGGGACGGGGTCAGGAATCATCAATCGTGCAAGACCGCGCCCCCTCCGCGTACTCCCTGGAGCACCTGCAGGCTGAGGGTCATCTGCCAGCAACTCATCCGCATCGAAAGGCAGGTCAGCCTCCGCCAACTCACGAAATGTGACCTCGTCCATCTGAAACAGAAAATGTTAATGTTAGCAAATAATTGATAATTACTATTATATATACATATATACATATTATGATTGTATATAAATACCATGGAATTCTATAAGTGTTCATCTTCATCATCATCTTCAAATATGTCAATGTCATCTTCATATTCCTCCTCAACATCATCGATATCCATTCGAGTTGCAGTTGCTTCATCTCTTACCATTTCAAATTCATGTGTGACATCATTAACATCATCGTCATCACCGACTCTTAAATGTGGGGTGTCGTCATCGATACTCATGTCTCTTTGTAAAAAAGATTGATTTTGAGTACTCTCTTGAAAAACTTCAATTCTTTGCACATCAGTGAAAGCACATTCACTTTGACTAAACTGATTGTCTCGAATTTTGATTTTTATTACACTCCACCAATCAGTCAAGTATCTTGATGTTGCACAGTACTTTGCATAATAAACTTGATATGCCTGTTGAGCCAATAAGAATGGTTCATTTACTGCGAGAACACTTTTACATTTAATATCGATGATTCCATGAGTCGGATGAACACGCACGCCTCTCTCTGTATCCAACCACCGACATTTGAACATGGTTATGTAATGTTGTCCAAGATAACAGAGTTCAATGATTTCATCAAGTATGCCATAAAAGTCAACTTCATTTTCTCGATGATGAGATCCTCTCAAGCTAACTCCACTGTTCATTGTTTTTTTCGATTCCCCATATGCATGTGTGTGGAATCGAAATCCATTCACCACATATGCATTATAAGTTTTAACAAGTTTGGAAGGTGGGTTACTCAATACACACAGCCGTTTGTCAATTTTATCAGCATGTCGAGACACCTGAAGATTTGTGAAATAATTATCAATATAGTAAACTATACATTGAATGAGTTGCTAAAAGATAAAGAATTTATGTTACCAGTTTTTGAAACCACTGAGAGAAATTTTTCAGTCGACGTTCTTCGAGAGCAGCTGCTGTAATTTGTGGAATTTGTTTCTTGATATGATTATCATACAACCTATAAAAACCAAAGTTATTTACTGTAACATAAATGATAAAATAAGTGATATAAACACTTACAGTACAACTGATGTCATCTCTTCACAGTTGAGCAGAACATACGTATGAGCTCTATGATGTTCATCATCTGAAAGCCAGCGTTCAGAAAATCCACCAAAACCAAGCCCTGACTGGTTGAAAACAGATAATTGATTGTCGATTTCATCAATATTCCTCTCATTCCGTCCCATTCGGTTGTGTTTTGAAGGATACTCAGATTCAAAATAATGGGAGCAGAAAAAAGATATTTCCTCTTGCAAATAAGCTTCTGCAATAGATCCTTCAACAGATGCTTTGTTGCGTACTTTTCTTTTCAATTTTTGCATGCATCTTTCAAATGGGTACATCCATCAAAACTGTACCGGACCTCCACATTTGGCTTCATATGGCAAATGTAACATCAAATGTTCCATTGAGTCGAAGAAAGACGGCGGAAATATTTTTTCAAGTTTACATATAATTACAACAACATCTTTTTCAAGTTTTCCTAGAGCATCATAATCTGCCGTAGCCGCACAAATTTCCCGAAAAAAATGAGACATGTCTGTTATGGAATCCCAAATCACAGAATTCAACAGACCTCTTAATCCAATGGGTAGAAGTCTCTCCATTATAACATGACAATCATGACTTTTTAATCCAGTAATATGACCATTCTTTACACATCTACCCAAATTGGAAGCACAGCCATCTGGAAGTCTCAAATCTGCAATCCACTGACAAAATAATAAACGGTTTTCTTTAGACAGTGTATAAGCTGCTTTTGGTTTCAGTAACCTTTCTGTTCTGACATTCTCAAATAGTTCCAATTCTGGACGCCTGCAAATTTGGGCAAGATCTAAACGTGCATTTACATTGTCTTTGCTCTTTCCTGGCGTATCCAAAACTGTATGAAACAAATTATCAAAACAGTTCTTCTCAATATGCATGACATCTAACATGTGTCGGACCAACAAATTAGACCAATATGGCAAATCCCAAAATATTCTACGTTTAATCCAATTGTGTTCTTTCCCAAAACCAGAAATTTTCTGTTGGTTTATTGTGGGACCAAAAGTGATGGGAGGTAATGAAAATACAACCGATTTTAACTCCGAACCTGATAGCATTTTTGGAGGTCCATCCCTTTCAGCTGTTCCTTTTCTGAAATGAGATCTGTTTCTGCGAAAAGGATGATCAGCTGGAAAAAATCTGCGATGACAGTCAAAATAACACGGTTTCTTTCCATGAATGAGCATAAATGCTTTGTTCTCTCCCATACAGTAAGGACATGATTTCTGACCATGTGTACTCCAGCCAGATAACATCTCATAAGCCGGGAAGTCACTTATTGTCCACATCAATGCTGCTCTCAGTATGAAATTCTGTTTCGTTGCAACATCATATGTACTGACACCAGTACTCCACAATAAATTTAATTCATCAATCAATGGTTTCAAATAAACATCAATATTTTTCTTCAGATGTCCTGGAATTAGTAAAGTCAAAAAGATATATGGCTCCTTCATCAACATCCATGGAGGTAAATTATACGGAGTTAAAAAAACAGGCCAACATGAATATTGACTACCATAAGATCCAAACGGGCAGAAACCATCAGTGGAAAGGCCCAGTCGAACATTTTTAGCTTCTAAAGCAAATGATGGATGCACTCTATCAAAATGTTTCCATGAATCACCATCGGCTGGATGATTCAAGCTTTTATCGGTTGAACTATTCTCTTTATGCCATGACATCATTGTCGCTGTATTCTTAGACATGAATAAACGCTGAAGTCTGGATGTAAGCGGAAAATATCTCAACTGTTTTACAGGAATCAAACCAGACTTCCCGTGTTGTCCTTCTTTATATCTCAGTTTCCCACATGTGGGACAACTATCCAACGACTCATTTTCCCCTGAATATAAAATGCAGTCATTTGAACATGCATGAATCTTCTGACAAGTAAGTCCCAAATTTCGAACCAACCTCTTACTTTCATAGTAATTTGCAGGTAAAACATTTCCTTCGGGTAACAGTGTTTTCAGCAAAGAAAATATCTGGTCAAAACAGGTGTTTGACATTCCGTTATCTGATTTGATAGCCATAAATTTTGCAACTGCTTCTAATTTGCTCATCTTGCAGCCAGGATATAATGCATCCTCAGCAGACTTCAACAACTCATAAAATTCATACGGTCCCAACTCAGGATTTGAAGCTATATCAGCCGGAGTTTCTGTATGTTGAACAGATGAACCTGCAACATCATGTACTAAATCTTGAAACTGGGATGGATCCGGAATCAAGTTGGTATCACCTGCTCTGGAACTGCGTTCACCGTGTTGATACCAAAAAACATAATCTGCTTGAAAACCAAAACGCAAGAGATGTTCCCCCACTTTGTCAAATGTGTCAAACGTTCTCAATGCACATTTTCTACAAGGGCATTTTATCTTTCCTTCTGAAACAAATTCTGGATTTGATGCCGCAAATAATAAAAAACTCTCCACACCCTCTATATATACTGGATTTAAACCAGAACCATTTGGATTTCTACGTTGATTTATCCATATGCGGTCATCTAATAATGACTGTTGACGACCTCGTTGTTCCATATTTTTCTATAAAATATAAAAGCATTACTGGTTTTGAATAATTTGTTAGAAAAAACACAAGCAAGGATTGAATATATTGAGAATAAAGCAAAACCTGTTACAAATATTGATAATTTTAATATTATATTGATTTTTTATTTTTTTAATAATACTAATATAATTTTTTTCATAAATATTAATTATATAATAATAACATCATTACATTATTAGTATATTTTATTATTAATATTAAAATAATATAATTTTCTATATTATATACAATTCTCCTTTCATCTGTGTGTTTCACATTCTGTCTCCACATGTAATATTCGCATTCACTTTCACCTCTCCATTGGCGAGTAGGTTGATAATTTTGAAAAAGAATGCGAATATTACATGTGGAGACAGAAAACACACAAATGAAAAGAGAATTGTATATAATATAGAAAATTATATTATTTTAATATTAATAATAAAATATACAAATAATGTAATAAGGTAATTATTCCAAATTATTGGTAAGTATTTCAAATTATTGGTAATTATTCCAAATTATTGGTAATTATTCCAAATTATTGGTAATTATTCCAAATTATTGGTAATTATTCCAAATTATTGGTAGTTATTCTTAATTTTTGGTAGTTATTCCTAATTATTGGTAAATATTGGTAATTATTGGTAAATATTGGTAATTATTAGAAAATATTGGTAATTATTGGTAATTATTGGAAAATATTGGAAAATATTGGTCATTATTGGTAATTATTGGTGATTATTGGTAATTATTGGTGATTATTGGTAATTATTGGTGATTATTGGTAATTATTGGTGATTATTGGTAATTATTGGTGATTATTGGTAATTAATACTAATTATTGGTAATTAATACTAATTATTGGTAATTAATACTAATTATTGGTAATTAATACTAATTATTGGTAATTAATAATCATTATTACTAATTATTGGTAATTATTACTAATTATTCCTAATTAATACTAATTATTCCTAATTATTCCTAATTATTACTAATTATTGTTAATTATTACTAATTATTGCTAATTATTACTAATTATTTCTAATTATTACTAATTATTTCTAATTATTACTAATTATTTCTAATTATTACTAATTATTGCTAATTATTAGTAATTATTGCTAATTATTAGTAATTATTGCTAATTATTATTAATTATTGCTAATTATTATTAATTATTGCTAATTATTATTAATTATTGATAATTAGTAGTAATTATTGATAATTATTAGTAATTATTGATAATTATTGGTAATTATTACTAATTATTGTTAATTATTGGCAATTATTGTTAATTATTACTAAACATTGGTAATTATTACTAAACATTGGTAATTAATACTAATTTACTAATTATTGGTAATTAATACTAATTATTGGTAATTAATACTAATTATTGGTAATTAATACTAATTATTGGTAATTAATACTAATTATTGGTAATTATTACTAATTATTCCTAATTAATACTAATTATTCCTAATTATTACTAATTATTACTAATTATTGTTAATTATTCCTAATTATTACTAATTATTGGTAATTAATACTAATTATTGGTAATTAATACTAATTATAGGTAATTATTACTAATTATTGTTAATTATTGTTAATTATTACTAATTATTGTTAATTATTCCTAATTATTACTAATTATTGGTAATTAAGACTAATTATTGGTAATTAATACTAATTATAGGTAATTAATACTAATTATTGGTAATTATTACTAATTATTACTAATTATTCTTAATTATTGATAATTATTGATAATTGTTCCTAATTATTAGTAATTAAATGAATAATTATCAATAATTAGAAATAATTACCAATAATTACAAATAATAACATTATTAATATATTTTATTATTAATATTAAAATAATATAATTTTCTAATTTATATACAATTCTTCTTTGATCTGTGCGTTTTCTATCTCCACATACAAATAATACATGTGAAGACAGCAAACACACAGATCAAAAAAGAATTGTATATATATAAAAAATTATATTATTTAATATTAATAATAAAATAAACTAATAATGTAATAATGTTCTTATTCCTAATTATTGGTATTTATTACTAATTATTAATATTTATTCTTAATTATTAAAAATTATTACTAATTATTCCTAATTACCATTAACTATAAACAATACTAATAATTTAAATTTATTAAGTAATAAAACAATGTAAACATAATTAAATTACAACTAATTAATAATAATTGAAACTAATAAAAAATTAAAAATAAATAAAAAATTAAAATGAAGATAAATACCTTGAAAATTGATCTGTTCTGATCGTTCTTCAAAACTTTAATATCAGCTCCGGAGAAAAAAATTAAACTGGAGAAAAACTCAACTCTAGAAATATAATTTTGAGAGAAGGAGAAGATAAGGAATGAGAATGAAATGAAAAAAACGGATGGGGGTATTTATAGGTTAGATTATTTGCGACGGGCTCATTTGCGACGGGAATCCCGTCGCAAATAGTATTATTTGCGACGGTACCCGTCGCAAATACCTTAGCCAACATTTATTACGGTCAACCGGTAAATAGTTATTTGCGACGGGTCCCGTCGCAAATAACCCCTGCCGACATAGTATTTGCGACGGGGGAATATTCCCGTCGCAACTACCTTTTACCGCCGCCGGTTATTTGCGACGGGAATATTCCCCCGTCGCAAATAAGTTTCCCGCGATTTGGCGCGCATCGCGGGAAAACTATTTGCGACGGGGAAAGCAATCCCGTCGCAAAAGCCTCCTTATTTGCGACGGGGAAATACCCCCGTCGCAAATAAGTTTTTAACATGACTATTTGCGATGGGATTTATTCCCGTCGCAAATAACCCGTCGCAATTGCTCATTTTTCCCGTAGTGGACACACGTGGGTTAGAGTTTGATTGTGGTCATGACATCCACATGATCCCAAGCCTTATGGGAATCATTCCATGTGTAAACCACATCCCAAATTATGGAATGCTACTTGGTATAAGACCCAAAATTTCACCAACATAGGCCATTCTCATCAAGATAAAGAAACATTTTAATCCTCTCAAAAAGACACACTCTTTTGCGAGACCATCCGAACTATGCGGTATTTGATTCCCATTTAAATGGGATATGTAGGAAGCATCCTAAACTTCCAAACCCAATCATCTAAAATCAACCCAATTCTATCTGGGCCTCATTACCAAAAGGGTATAATTCAACTTGTAAATTCATATCCATTCTAGGTTACTAAAGACTCTTCCACATAAGTCCCACACCAAAAATTGACTAGGAACCTTTTTCCTAGAAATCCTTTTCATATGACTCTAAACTATACGGTTTGGTCCTTATCATAGGATCTTAAATGTTATGACATTCCCCATTAAATGGAAGTGAAATTTTTGATTCCTGATTCTTTACACAAGGATACATTTGAATCAAATCCATGGGTTTGATCCATATATCAAAACAACTTCCATATCTCTAGATGATGATACACTCCAGAGTTCCCCATAATGTGGTTGGAAGACTAGAATCTTCATAATAACAACCAAATAATATGTAACCAGTACCTAAGAATACACCATTTATGGATAACCTTGGATACATAAAAATGATTCTAAATTTCAAACATGCTAATAATTGATTATTAATTCAAGGGTGAACTATGTCATTCTTGAGAGTTAATGAAGGATTCACAAACATATCTTAAATATATAATAGAGTCCTATAGTATGAAAAAATTCCCCCTAAAAGTGTGTGATGAGACCGACCTCCCAAACTCTTGACCAATGTGAGTTCTTAAGCATCATTGGCCAAATTTCCCAATGATAGCCTTATTTTGGAAAGCAGATCCCAATTGATAAAGAGTCATTTGGTGTTTATGGTTCAATGAAGAAACACACTAGAAAAATTTTAGAGATATTGAAACTGGTGTCAATGATTTCATACAACTCAGCCCCCTACAATTCACCATTGGGATAAAACATGAATATTATACATTGATTAAACAACCATGTAACCTTAAAACTTTATTAATTTATTTCCATGAATTATTATATGAATTGAAATATTCTATGGCAGTAGTAAAGTGTGCTGACATTTAAAGGTGATCAGATATGACCCATATAGAATTGATTCTTTTATTTTTTTGGGGAGTCCAAGGACAAAATCTAGGGTAATTTTTTCACATTTACATTCTGGTATGGGTAATGAATGTAACATCCCCTTGGACATTTTCCTCTTATACTTAAATTTATGACATACCAAGGATTAAGATGAAAAAACTATAATATCTCCCTTCATTTCATCCCACAAAAAATAATCATTCAAATCTATAAACATATTTTTACTTCCATGATTAATAGAGATAAAATAAATATGCTACGCCTCTAATTAATCCTTCTAAAAATATTTTATGTGTAGAATACATACAAGGTTATTGAACCATATAATCCCATCATAATGGAGGTTAAACTTAGGAACATTTCACACTATATTATGTAGCTCTATATCATCCTTATGTACCACTTCAATCATCACTTGGATAGATAGTTAAAGACTCATTTAAGAAAGATAATATTTCTACCCTTCCTTCAGGATATTCAGACCCACCATTTTTAAATATAGAAATTTTGGATCTCTTGTGATCCTCATTATGGAAAAGTTACCATGATCATATTTCTCTAGAGCATGTTCAAATCCTTTGGTGTGAATATATAATTTAATTTTTTTACAAGTATATATGTCACACTTCACTCCATAATAATAATTATACCATACCATTAATAAAAAAAGTACCAAAGAAAACTACATATCATGTTTTGCGTAATTTTTCTCATAAACATTAAAATTTTATTATTTATGACCATATCGATATAATTTTTTATAAAAATGAATCCCACTCCCTTATTTGATGGATTACTGTTGATTATAAATAGCCTCCACTATATGTTAATATAATCATAGGTGTATTTACTAATCAACAATTCAGATCCTTGAATGTTTCCTCGCATTCATCTCTCCTAACCAATGCTAATCCATTGGGAAGTGAATTAGATAATCATTATAAATTCTCCAAAAAAATTTGTTTAATATCCATCCAAACCATGATAACTTTGGATTTTATTCACTGTGGTTTGTCTTGGACAACAATCAATAGCCTATGTCATTGATGGATCAAATAATATACCCTATCATGATATTATATGATCCAAAAATGAATCCTTTTAAAAAAATTTACACTTTATATATTCTTTATACAAAAATTTCCATACATAGGGTCTTGAGTTCAATTTTCAAGTGATTTTAATGCTCTTATTTTATCTTTTAAAAAATAATAATATAATCTATAAATACTACAAAAAAATAATCAAGGTAATCACTAAAGACTCTATTTATTAAATAAATGAAAATACCAAGGTAATTATTAATAGAAAATGACTTCATTATATACTCATAATGTCCATACCTTGTAAGAAATGTTTTACTAGGTATATCCTCCTTGACCATAAATTTTTTTATATCTAGAATGAATTTGAATATTAGAAAAGAATTGAGATCTATGGTGTTGATCAAACAAGTCATCAACACGGGTTTGAGGATACTTGTTCTTGATTTTGATCTTGTTCAAATCCTGGTAATCAATGACAAGTCCCATTGATCTGTCATTATTTTTGAATTTTTTTAGGCTCACCCCATGTTTAAACACTTGGATGAATTAATCCCTTTTGAAGATTATCGTAAATTTAGTTCTTCAATTCCTACAACTCAATTGGGGTTATACTATATAAAGTCTTTGAAATAGGTGTTACACTAAGTTTGAGTTCTATTTAAAAATAAACTTCAATATTAGGTTGAATATTATGAAAATATTCTTTAAATACATAAAAAACTCTTAAAAATTAAAGATATCATTGATGTTGAGTTTCTCTCCAACTATCTGAGATAAACTCCACTTTTGAATAAGAATCAAAACTCATAAAATGGATGTGATTTAAATCAATATAATATTTATCCTCACACTTATAGATGATATTATGTTGGTTTAGAATATAAAATTTCGCATCCCTTACTTTTCAATTGATATTTTATTTATGTAGATAAAAGCAACCTATTCATATGGTAACATCAAATTCAACTAGTGGAAGAATGATAAAATTTATAGGAAGTTAATTCCCACAATCTTTAATCAGATAAGAATTATACAATTGAGATTTGATCATCATACAATTAGGGGTATTCACTATTAATTCTACATATAAAAAAATGGGTGTCATCTTAGTACCCTTATAAAAATTTTCATATATAAAATAATGGATAGATACATTGTGAAATAAGACATTAGAAGTTATAGAGTGGATGGAAAGTGTACCTTTCCTCATGTTTTTATCAAAACCATCATTATAAATAGTTATCACATGAGATTTAAACATGTCCCTTGATATAGGAAGATTTTGATGTTGATCATAATCATTAACCTTCATATTTGGGAATTGGTAAGCATAGTTCCCATACTCTTAACATTTGAAACACAAGATTGTGGGTAGAGAATTATGTATATCTTTATCTATATTATCATAATTAGTTAACTTCATCCCATCACTTCATCCTTAAAATTCCCGATGACCTCCTCTAACACACTTACAAAAAAATTATATAACCTTAAGGAAGTATCCTATTTGTTTACCACCATAATTAGAGCATGATGGAAATCTAATATTAGTCCCTCCATGGTTCTTAATATTTTTATAGATCTCCATGATACATTTCTTATCATAACCATGTGATTAAAGGGTAAATCAAGTATCAATCACCTCCTTGAGAGCACATAAAATTATTTCCTCATATCTATAGATGTTTCCTATGTCTAATACCCTTTCTAGACATGGTTTAAATCCACTTATGAATCAATCAACCTTTTTTAGGTTGGATGATAATTCCAAAAGCATACTACTCATGTCCAATAAAATTTTCCTTGTAGATACCAATTAATTCATTATCATTCTACTTTATCTCTAGAAAATACTTCTCTATTTTCATTTAATGGACTTAAGGTAACTAATTATTTGAAAATAAAATCTTAAACTCATTCCACAACATAGATTCAATTTCATTTTGTTTCCCCGCATTATTTATGAGATTAAACTATTAATCGACTTTATCTTCCAAATGAAAGACAACCAAAATTAAATTTTCATGTTCTGAGCACTAGAGAATGTAAAAAATATTTTTAGTGTTACTAAGATATTTCTCACTAACTAGTAGATCATGGAATCCACTAAAAGTTTGTGTAGTATTCCTCATGAATTACTAAACATAATGTTGTTCCCTAGATTTCTCTTTTGGATTTTCAGCATGATTCATAACTGGAGAACATTTGTGTAATAATAGAAATGAGATTTTCATTCCATATACCATAAAATTTGGTTACTTAAGAGGAAAATAATTTAATTTTCCATTAAATTCATTATTAAAATGTTTATATCATCTTCTAATCATAAAATTAAACCAATAATCATAGTGTGATAAATAATTATCAGAGTGGGAAAACACATTGTCGTGAAAAAAAATTTATAGCATGTCAAAATAAAAGCACCTACTTTTAGATCCATGAAACCTAAGGTTTATTTTAGGTTAATAATAGTTATTATCTATTCAAATCCATCATGGTGGTTTTTAAAGAAAATATAAATTAAACAAATCATATCCTATATGAGTGTCAAATCAATTTTTTTAGTAAGGCATGTTGTCATGCACCAGGGAACTCTAAATTCTATCATGATAATCTTTTTCCAAAATAACTAATCCTAGGTGCATATTTTCATAAACCAAATCAACTTGTAGTATTCAAACAAGGATATATTTCTATGTAAACTACAAAATAAATTACTTACCAAAACATTAGGATGTTACCCTATATATAGGATTATCAAAAGTGTTCTCACTAATGTTTTCTTATCCTAGTTTTAGAAGGTTCACAAAAAATTTCCTCTAATACCAACTATGAAAACCTTGTATTTTTATACATATATATTTCATCTTTTTTTTATGAACAATTATTACATTACATGAAAACACACCTGATGATTATAAATGAATAGTGCATTTGGAAACATGGAAATATAAGAAACTGGTTTATAACTAAACAAAATTATATCTCCTACATTCATTATAACTAGAATACTTCTTAAAAATCTCATACGTAAAACATTTATTCATAAACTAGTGAAAGGAAACATAAGAAAGGGTGAGATCAGATACTCAATAAGGGTAAAAAGGAGAAATATATACATAACATGAACAGAAGGGTATGAGAACATGATAATAATATTTTAAAACCATTCCCTGCAGAAACCATATCATAATATTGGTTCATGGAATAAATATTGGTAGTTCATAACATATGAATCCTAAATTAATCAAATAATAAGATCAATGAAAGCATAATAATGGCATAATACATGGGATTACGACATAAAAATAAGCATATAAAATTATTTCTATTGTAGTGAGGGATCATTTCCAATCAATCATAGTGGAATGGGTTTACTCCCCAAAATATCATATTATTCAAGTTTCACTCACAAGAGTATCATAGTCTAAAAATTCCTTTACACTCTTGGGTTCACTTTCAATTCCAGTCCTATTTATCTCATGATATTTCAAAATTTACTGATTTCATTTTAGGGAGATATAGGTCCCACCCATCACACAATGAAAATAATACATATTATTTCCAAAATATCATAAAAAATTAATCATATAAGAACACATGAAATTCATTAGGTTAGTAAATATTTCATTATAGTATAACCAATGGAAAAGAAATGTGTTTTCTAATAATTTCATAATAAAAAAACCTCTGGAAAAAGGAATGGTTTTTTTAAACATATCTTCATCATAAAAATGAAATATCTAGAGAAATAATAAGAATGTTATCACTTGATGATATCACTGATAAATCATAAGTAACATCGATGGATTTGATCTTAGGTGGAAAATGATACAAAAAGGGAACTTAGAACATTTCTTGATGAAAATAACCTTTTAACATTGAAAATAACATTCCTTTAAACAAATAATTTATAAAACATTTACATAATAATTTTATTTGGAAATAATATTTCAATTATATATTTTAATATTTAAAACATTATGTGTTCATCGTGGAGGTATATTCCATTCATTTTATACATAGTAAAATAGAGGTTCGTTTCACATTTTCAGTAAAATTCAAACAAGACCTATTCGGAAAATGCCATAAATATTCCATTTATTTTTTTTAGAACATAAAAAATGGTAAAAATATCCTTAAAAATTTATTAGAGATAAGTAAATAAATATTTAATTTATTTCATTGAAAACTTATATATTTGAGGAAAATAGTGTTCAACCGAAGAAAGAAATAAAGATGATTTTTCATAAAAACATTATTTTAAACTTATGAATACATAAAGAGAGAAAAATGAAGTGAAAATATGTATTGTCACAACCTAAAATTATGAGAATAAAAAAATGAGGTTCATGAGTTATGTGTTATAGGATTTCATTATCCGAAGCATAAACATAAGTAATCACAATAAATTATGAGATTGTATCATAAAACCTTTACCCCTATGGTTACATTAAATCGTAATCCCAATGAATTAATAAAATTAAATGAAAATTAAAATATCAGGAGAATAAATAAATAAATTATATTGTATTTCAATGTTTTTTTATAAACATCTAATATAATAATATAGGTTCATAACATATCGTATGTCGCAAAGAAGACAAATTGAGACAAAAATCCCTTTACTTGAGTCCTAAATTCCTTAATACACATTATAATCTCATGTATACTAAAATTAATTTTATTAAAAATATATTAAAAATTATACTCATATCTATATTACTATATATGATTTACTAATGACATTTTATTACACTTTTATCAATAATTCCACGTTAAAATCAGGTTTCATGTAATATTTTTTTCATTTTTCATGAATGTTTTAGTTTGGTATTTTTGAAAATTTTACTATAATAATGGTTCAATAATATATATAATTTTATACAATATATAAATATAATATATTTATTCATTATATATTAGCTCAATACATTAATGTAAGATATAGAAAATGAGTTACACCATTCATCGAGATGGTAAGCCTTACGTAAACATGAGTGTTGTTTCAATTTTCTCAATGATTAAAAATAAATAAAGTTAAATAATATATCAAAATTAGAGAATAATTATTATTTAATATAAATTATATATAATAAATTAATTTATCTCTATTTCTTTCTATGTAAAGTGTTATTGAAAAACGAATCGCATCGCTTCGTGAGGAGGTAGTCTGCCATACCCACAAACAACATTTTCATTTAGTCAATGAATGGTATGGGAAGAAAGTATATGATTTATTAATTTTAAAAAATTATAAATATTTCATTAATATAATATATAAACATCAAAATAATATTTATCAAATTCCATGTATATTTTATGTGAAAAACTAATCACATCACTTTGGGAGGCTCTATCCTACACACAAGTGATATTATCATATTCCCTATAAAATGGAATGTAAGAAGGTATATATGATATTATAATGAATAGTTATAATTATATAATATATATAATATATATTCAATATATATCATTATAACTAACTGTAATAAGTGGTGATGGAAAATGAATTACGTCTATTCATGAGGTTGTACACTATCGTACATAATATGAATGGTTTTGTTTCCCATTTGAGGGGGGGTATATATGATAAATTTCATCATATTTAGATAAAAAAATATCAATATATATAAAATAATAATATTAATATATCAAAAAATAATAATAATTTATGTGTTGGAAATAAAAAATGCTTAGTTAAGGACATTACCTCTTTTTTAGACAACTACTTTTGGTTTTAATCAAAAAGCCTTTATAGGGTGGATTTATGAACAAATAAAGAATTATAGGATGAGTTTAGGTAAGTTAAGAAGTTATCTAGGTAGTTATTGTCTCAATCAATGTGTTTTGGGAGTTTGAATATGAGAGGAGTTGGGGTGGCCTTTTATAAGTGGGGAAGAGGACACACATGGAAATTTTGAAAAAAAGTGGACCCACATTTTTCACATGACACAATGATCAAGAATGCGTAATTATTGAAAATTAAAGTTGATAAGGTCAAAATGTGGATATATAATGGGTTTTGTAAAATTTTATAGTTCATTTTACCCTTATCATTTTAGTTTAAACCCTAGTAAACATGTTTTAACCTTAACTGTGGAAAATTATTTTTACTATTTTAACTATTCAGTTTGAAAAACAATTAATTTAAAATAATTATAATATTAATTAGTATGATTAGAAATATGTAATCCATTTTATAAAATCCATTAATTTTATTTTTAGAATTTATTTTAATTTAAACCCATATAATCGTTGAGAAACTGATTTTCCAGAGAAAATATTTAAAAGATTAAAAATATGTTATATCAAATTTCAACATGAAATTGATTCCAATGACTTAAATTTGATTAATATATAAATAAATAAACTAATTTTGCATTTAAAATAATTGAAAAATAAAATCAATCCTTATAAATTATTAAAATGAAAATATAGTTTTCAATAAAAAACTATTATTTTTCATTATTAATTGAAATTTTTATTTTTTTCAGAATAAATAGAAAAAAATATCCTAATCTAATTTTAAAATGTCAATTTAAAAAATTATTTTCATTTTATAAAATAAATTTTCTTATATTTAAAAAAAATACTTTGACTATTTAGTCACAAAAACCAAAATAAAATAATTTCTCGAGAAAATAAAATTTTCGATGAAATAAACTATACCAAAAAATAACTACATTTTTATCAACATATTTTCTTTATATAAAATCATATTAACTAGTATTTCAAAAATTTATTCCTAATCATACAACAATTTTTAATTTTTTTTCATTATAGCCATGTTAAATAGTAATATAAATATTATATTATGATTTTTTGGAAGTCAGTGTTGTGTGTAGCGTAAGCTATGAAAGAAATCAATTTTGTGGGAAAAAAAATTTCATAAAATATAATAGTTTAATATTATGATAAATTGGCCTTCTATATTTAGTGTATCTTATGATCCCCCCTATAGTGGAATAATGGATTAACTCCATTGAGAAGATGTTATATATCCTCCAGTGATTAAAAGAAGTGAAAGTCATGTTGGTGGTCAATCATTTTGATAGGGAAGCTAATCAGTTTTGGAAACTAATAATGATCATGAATTCTAAAGAATAAATAAATTCCATTTAAAGGTAAGTATTCAATAAAATATTTTCTAAAAAAATTCCCTGAACTATCCATCTTACGATGGATAGAGAGTTCCTCCTAATGAAGTAAAAGGAATATGTTACTATCACGACATATGAGGAAAACAATAAAAGGCTCTCACAATACACCATTATATTTTTCATGAATCCATAAATTAAGTTGGATATTCTATTTAGTTGATTAAATCTTTTTTATAAAAATACTTTTTGATTAATGACATTGAAATCAATAAGAATATTGTTTGTATAGCCCATAAGGTTGACATAGATATTGGTGACTCTCAATGGTCTTGAGGGATTGGAGATAGAAAATGGAAAATGAATTTTAATTTGGGGGGTTGAATATATTAATCCCCTTGAGGAAATAAAATTCAACATTATACATGTCAAAAGTTTTGTAAGAAGAATATGAGGAATTATCTAATGTGAACAGGGAGATCCTTCAAATGTGGAAAGGAGGGGTGTCGGGCTAGTTATTTTTAAATAGATATGAAGAATCACACTAATGTGGAAAAATAATGAAAGGTTTATGTCAATATGAATCCTGTAGTATAGTGTTTCAACTTCAAGGAACACATCCATTATACAAGACAATTCCCTAAGCCAAGTGTTGTTGGAGACAATCAACAACAAAAAACTCCATGGAAGAAAGGAAGAGGATATTCTATCACTAATGCTGAGGTGGATACCAAGAATGATGTGGTGATAGGTACCCTATTAATTAATTCAAGATTAGAAAATATTTATTTTAATTTTGATGTTATGTATTCTTTCATATCTTTCAAGCCTTGTAGATATTTGTAAACACCACATCAAAATATATAGGGTTCTTAATCAGTAAGAATAGAAAATTCGTAAATAATTTCATCTAAAGTATATATATCCTCCTTGGTCAATGCTTGTCGCCTAAACCTCCATTATAATTGTGTCTTACATCATATATTGGAGTTTGATTCTTTATTTGGTGTGGCTCGGATATCTTTATATAAATCCAACATCAACTATTGGGAGAGGTAAATTACACTTCACAACCTGATGCATCCTCTAATATAGTAAACATGTAAGAAGAATGATGAATATACTTTGGAATATTCTACTTAGGAATGGATATTATTTCTTTATTAACATTAATATCTATATCAAATAATTTATACAAAGTAATGGATCATGCTTTAAGACATTCCCATTGAGAAGGACTATACCAATGAGTTCATTGGAAATTTTTCCAGCCTGCCTTCTAAAACAAAGGTTGAGTTCTAAATAGAACTTATACCAAGATGTAAAAACATATACAAGAATCCATATATAATGAATGACATTATTTTAGAAGTACAAAAGTACTTGTTAGAGTAGAAACTATAAAATGATTTTATACACCTGACTACTAAACTGTGGGGTGTTCCGGTCCTCTTTTTAAGAAAAAATAATGGATCAAAATGCCTATGAATTGATTATAATGAACTCAAAAAAAGATGATAAATAATAAGTATCCCCTTACATGGATATATTACTTATTCAATCAACTATGTGGTGATATGTATTTATCTAAGGTGGACCATAGGATATCACTAATTAAAAGAGAATAAGGAAGATATTGTCATGATGTAATTTTTAACTAGGTATGGATACTATGAGTTCATAGTTATAAAATTTTGACACACTAATTCTTTATAAATTGTAAGGGACATAATAAATAGATACATTAGTGGTTATCAAAAAAATTAGTGTTTATAGATGATATTCTCATTTACTTTAAGATAAAGGAGGAGAATAAGGAAAAATTGAACACTATGCTAAATTTTTTTAAAGAGATAAACTATCTTAAAAGTATAGTAAATGTGAGTTTTGATAGATAATTATCATTATTTGGGCATGTTATCACCATAAAATAAATGATTATCCATTCAATCGAATTTGAGAGCTGGTGGAAATTTCCTCTGAGTGATGTCTCCCCTTTTCTCTCTTGTTTTAGGGTTTCTCTTCGGCGGCGGTTCGGAGAGGGGGAGGCCAATTCGTGGTTCTCCAACATCGTCTCCCCCTCTCCTTCTCACCGTGCTGCTAGCCTCTGTTGGCGCTCCTTGCTCCACTGTTTTCCCATTTATCCCGCTCTAGATTTGGCTTCCTTCTGGATTTGTTTTTCTCCTTTGGACATTGTTCTTCGTAGCCGCAGTCGTCACTCACTTCCTCTGCTCTTTTCATCCTTCCCATCGTGCTGGACTCCATCTATGGTCCAGTATGAGGGTTCTTATGCCGGATTGGGATGGTGAGGAGGCTCGACCTGCGATGG
Source organism: Viscum album (assembly GCA_963277665.1). Lineage (NCBI taxonomy): Eukaryota > Viridiplantae > Streptophyta > Magnoliopsida > Santalales > Viscaceae > Viscum > Viscum album. The sequence goes on from OY728129.1 coordinate 1,491,361,943, forward strand.
CACAACAACACTCAGTTTCATTCTGAAGATGGCGGCTATGGGTTTTTTGCGGTTTGCATTATCTGATTGTTATTCATTCGTAAAGGCATTGTAGGTGGTTCTATTTCTATTTATGTCCATTTCTAAGGAAATATTTGTTGTCCTGGAAAAGGTCGTGGATCTTTAGGGTAACCATTTACTACTTCAATCTCTGCTCTAGCCTCATGTTCTACCGATTCCCCTGGTTGGTGTGGTGTTGGTAGTGTACTACGGGGTTTTGGGATGTGCTGGTTTAGCTTTCGATGGCGTACCAGGAGGCGCGGCCTGAGTAGGCATCAGTCCTTGTTTTTCTTCCACTTAATTGATTTGTCTCGGGTTTTTCATCCTCGATTATGTTTTCTGTTCTATTTTTTTGTGTGTTCGTTGGTTTGGTGATCGATTGAGATCGTGTTGGTGTGGCCGTTCTTTCTTGTCGATGATAAAGGTTTTTTGATGTATTCTGGTTTTGTTTCCCGACGATGATGGCTATGTTCTCGGGTGATTAGTGGTGAATAAAGGTGCTTTGTTTCTCGGTGAAGCTATGGCGACGATGACCGGTGGGTCCTTGCCGGTGAAGTGGAGACGACGGTCAGTGTGAGGATGTTTCTGCTCAATGACAGGTGATGGTGATGACGACTATGTTAGGAGTGGACGACGGGGACGCGATGATGACGACGGTGGTGTGTTGATGGCGGCGATGACGTTGATGGCACAATTAACTTGATGTGTCTTACCTTGATGCAGTGTTTCTTAGGCGGATTTCGGGATTTGCGGCATGTGTTCCCCTTGTTTTTGAATTTTTTGAATTCATGACTTCCAAAATGTGTGATGATTTGGACAATGTTCGAGTTTCCCACTATTCCACTAAAAGTGGTTTTATAAAAATAAAAAAAAAGATTTGGAGGATCACCATAAAATGGATATATATGGACCCTTCTTGGAGAAAGTAAATTGAAGAGTGCCATGGGCTAGCATCTGTAATGGATTTTGGTAGTTTAAATGAAATTTCTGGGTATTACCGACTATTTATGAGAAACGTATCAAAATTTTCAAACACAATATCCAAGGTAACTAGAATGGGAGTAATTTTTCTAAGGAAAATTAAATGTGAAGAGTCAATCAAAGAGTTTAAAAATATACTTATCACTGAACCAATACATACAGTACCCACTAGTGGGGAACTCATAATGGTATACAGTGATCCTTCAAAGAACGTCTTTGGTTGTGCACTGATGAGAAATGATAATGTGATGGATATTTCTCAACCCAATTGAAATTTCAGGATTAGAACTATCCCACTCATGATTTGATGTTGTCTTACATGATCTTCATGTTGAAAATATGGTATCATTATCTCTATGGGGAAAAGTGTGAGATATATACGGATTACAAGATCATCAACTATATATTCACAAATAAGTGTTAAAATATTCCATAAAAGATGGTTTGAGAAAATCAAGGATTATAACTAATCAATCCGCTGCCATCCTGGAAATGAAAATAAATCTGAATATACTTTTAGTATAATGAATCCAATAACATTATCAATGATGACAATTCAGAAGCATCCAATCTTCTTAGACATTAAAATGATGGACATGGGAATCATAATGAAAAAAGTATCCTCATTCAGTTCTAAAACTATTTCTTAAACATCCATTTTGGAGAAGATAAAGGATGTTCTAAAAGTTTAGGTGGAAATTCAGAAGAAGGTGGAAGCCAATATAAATTAAGATGTGGAATAACTAGAAATGGATGATGAAACCATACCAACATGAAAAGTGTTGGGTATGTAAGAAAGTAAAGTATGAAAGAAAACTTATAAGGGTATAATGAAACCATTACCCATACCTACATGAAAATAGGAAACATCACCATGGAAATTATCATAGGACTTCTCTTGACATATATAATAAATAATGTTATATGGGTTATTGTATATACTCTAATAAATATATCTCACTTCATTAAAATTCAAGATGACTTTTCACTCGTTCATATTTCATGTATATACATTAGAAGTGGTGAGTCTATAGGGAAAACCACTATCAATTGTATCCCATTGAGAAAATAGATTTATCCCCGTGTTCTAGAAGAGCCCATAATATTCCCTAACCACTGATTTAAACTTAAATATGTCTAGTCTCCCCAAAAATGATGGCCAATCAGAGTTGATTATTCAAACACTTGAAGACAACTTGATTCCATGCTCAATGGACATAAAAGGAAGATAGCACCAATATATTCTTATCATTGGATTATCTTAAAACAATAGTTTTCACTCAATAAAAAAATGGATCTATGTAAACACATTTATGGAAAAAGATATATAACACCTGTAGCCGAGAATTAGTTGGTCAGTGCAATCTGATGGGACATAAAATCATCGAGGAAATCATATAAAGGATAAATACCATTTAGTAACACATCCAGGATACTTAGATTCAAGAGAATAATTATGATGATAATCATTTATGGGACCTATATTTTAATATTCCACATTAATTAATACTCTGAATATCTCCAAGGAAGAAAGTGATGATTTCTAGGAAGAATAAAAGGCTAAGTCTCAGTTACATTTCCCCCTCTGAGATTCTTGAAGACATCCAAGTTATGGCCTTTTGACTAGAACTTCCATAAACCATGTTTAAAGCACATGATGTATTCCACATATCCATATTGAGAAAGTACACACTATATTCCTAACATCTACTAAATTAATATGTGGAATAACTATAAAATGATATCTCCTAAGAGGAGAAGCATGTAATTATCTTAGACCATAGAGACAAAGTTATAAGAAAAAAGAAAACTCACCTAGTTGAAGAACTATAGAGAAACCATAAGTATGAAGAAACAACATGGGAACTGGAAGAATCCATGAAATGGAAGTAACCTCAACTATTATCACCTTAGTAAGGAAAATGAAAGTTTTAGGTTGAAATTTATTAATGGGGGAGAATATAATAAACTATAATTTTATCAATTAAATTTACCTTCTTATAATTGGGTCATGTAGTATAAAGCACGTACATAAAAAAAAAGAAATTCAACAAAAACAATATTCTCTTAAAGGATGAATGATAAATTATTTAAAAATAAAACCAAGAAGAATTCAAAATTATACAGTGGTATTAAAATAGAAAATAAGATATGTAATTTAAGAAAATTTGGATCTTATTGATACGCTACAATGACCACACTCATGAACAAAATTGTAAAAATAAAACAAAATATTTATAATACAACATTAATTTTTAAGATTAAATTATTTATAAACATGAGATAAAATAGGTGTGAATTAATAATGAATGGAATAATAATAATGTATATAATTTTGGGAATACATATGACTTATAAATCTGACCATCGGAAAAGTAATGACTATTGTAATAGTAACCAAACCATTTGAATTGTAATATGGCTGTTAGGGATATTAATGTTACCATTAGAATAGTAAAAACTACTATAGAAGTGTAAAATAATATTTAGATATAATATAAAATGAAATTATGAAATATTTTAAATATGTTTCTAGTAAATAATTTTTTTAAAAATGTTAAATTGATTGTTTCTATTTTAATAAAAACAAGAACTATTTTAATCGCACTTTTATAATGAATATAATAATTTAATATAATTTTTATTTATATAAAATAGATTTATATATTAATATTATGATTTATAATGATATGTTAAGTTTATTATACCTTACATAATATTTTAATGGGTCATAAAATTAATCATAATATTAAAATCGGTATTTTTCGAGTAAATCATGATCTTTTAAAAAATTGAAATTTTCATATGTAGAAAATTATTTTCACAAAATGGATTTGATTTTTGAAATTTAATGGTCAAAATATTGTAAGAGTGGTGTTTTGGTATTTTTTTAAAATAAATAAATATTTATGAATAGTGAAATTCGGTAATTTACAACTTTTAACATTTTAAGCCAAATACATGGATTTTTTAGTCGTGGATGATGTATACACCCACTAGTTTAAACTAAAATGAACTAATTACTATATATAGTCATGATAATCAACAATATTGATAGTCTTGATCCAAAATAATAAATTAATGAATATAGTATTCAAAAACACAACTCTCCTTCGCTTATAAAAACCACACCTCACCACCCCTTCTCCCTACACCTTCTAGGCCTTGAAGATTGATAAATTTTTTCCAAATCATATCATCCCCACTCTTACCCACTTTTATGTGTTAATATTATACCCAAAAGAAAAATTCCAATTTATTCAAGGGGTACTTCAAGGAATTGATATTCAAGAGGTGACAATCTCAAAATACCTATTTTAATTTCTTTTATTATTCTAACTTCCCATCACCTCCTTCAAAAACATAGCATAATAACTCCAGTATAATTAATATACTTTAATTTCTTATTTCTCATTTAGTATCTTATATCCATATCTTTTCTCAAATTCCATTATGCAATGAAAAATTGAAACCATTGTCTATATTATGTTGGTTAAACACCTTCATGGATGATAAGTTTTTGTTTTCCACTAATGCCTCCAAAGTAGGATTAAATTTGCGTATAATTGTTCAAAGTGAACTAATTATGAATATTATATGTATTTTCACATTCTTAAAAGAGTATATGGTGATAATATTATATAAATTAAACTATTTTTTGATGTTCTGAAAAGACGCAAAAAATAAACCAATCATTTAGTAGAAATGTTTTATTAAATGAATCATCCACCTATAAGAGAAAATGATATTTAGAGGAATTCAAAATTCTAAAATTTCCCTAATTTAATTTAATTTTTTTTTTATTTTATATTGTTATTTTATAATAAATTCAATAATTATAGAAAATTGAACCAACCAAGAAACATTGTAATGAACCCTCTTGGAACAACAAAATTGATCTTTATAACTCATTGAAATGGTCATAAACAAACATAATAAAATTATAATAAATAAATTATATGTGAATGAGGTTTTGAATTAATAAATTAATTAATCTAATTTTATTATCTAAGAAATTAATTTTCTATGTGGAATGAATTCAGAAAAAAGTTATGTTATGTCTCTGAACCACCACATTTTCTTTGGGTTACACTTTCTCTCTCATAGACCCGTTATATCTCTTCTTTAATGTTATTTGAATTTTTTATTATATATATGTGTGTGTGTGTGTGTTTGTGTTTGTGTGTGTGTTCCACACACATATATATATATCAATACATATTTATTTAATTCTATATACATGGTTTAAAAACATCCCTTTTCAATTCCTCTTGATAAACAAACACAATTAAAGGAAACTTCTCTGTTTCTTAACCCTTTTCATGTAAAATCCATAAAATATTTTTAAAAACCCATAATTTATAAAATCAGTCATTTTATCATGGGGAAATATTTTATATCATTTTATAGATTCATGTAAATTATTAATTTTTTACCATTTTTAAAGACTCGTTGCCTATTTTCATAAGACCTTGCTTAATAAGTACTTTCCTAAAAGGATTTCTCAACTCATTTTCACATATTCACTTCATTTGGACTTAATTTATTATTAACTATGATTAATTATTACCTTTATAAATTTAAAATAATTATTTAACCCTATATTTCATGGAAACCATCAGGATACACCCTTTTGTAATTGCAACACCCTAATATGTTTTGGAATATCTCATAAAATTAATTTAATCTCTTTGATATCTTATGTTTCATGCAACACCAAGATAAAATGAAAAATGATATATTGTTATGTGATCAGTATAAACTAGCCTTTAAATTAAATTTAATGCATAGTATTAACCACATTATGAAATATATAATTTTTCTACTTGTTGTTAATGTATTAATTAATTATTTATTAATAAGCACTTTATTATTTGAGAAGTCATTTATTCGTCAAGATAATGTTTTATTCCAAAATGGATTTGAATTCATTTTATGAGTGAATATTACATTATGTTTTAGAAAATTTATTTAAAAAATTTCAATTAGTTTTTTTATTTAGCATTACAAAATTTTCTGAAGATGAATTTTTGAGAATTTTGATAAAAGAATGACTTTTTAGAGAATAGAAAAAAATACTCATTTTTATAATGACTTAATTTTCATTATATATAAAATTAATTTTATGATTTGAAATTGACCTCCAATTAACTTAACTAATATTTATTTATATATTATTTAATTAATTACATTTTAATATTTTTTATACCTTATTTTGGTATAAGTACATTTTTTTGCTTAAAAACACATTTTTTTCGAAAAACTATTTTTCATTGAGGTTTTTAAGTTTAATTTTAAATTAAATTATTCCACTTATGTATTCTAAATTTTATATATTTGATGGAATATTTTGATTTGTAAGGTTAAAATTTATTACATAGGTCCCTTTTATTTTTTACTAATATAAATAGTAACATTGTTAGTTTTTGTTACCACGGTAAATGGTAAATTTAGCAATTTAGGTTAAAAAATAGAATGTTAAAGACAAAAAAATTACACTAAAACTTTAAAAAATCATTATATTATACATTTCTTCTATTATCATTCAAGGTTTGGTTATGTAACCATTTATGGAAATTTTTATGATATTTTGTATTTTATAATATTTTATTTACAGAAAAGTCAAAGATGTCACATTCATATTTTTAAAAATAATAACATTTTTAATATGTGGTAATAAATATGATAAGTTAAAAATTAAATAGTATTTTGAGATTTAAAAGATTATATACCTCATTTTAAAGTTATTTTTAATTTTTAGTGAATAAATACATACCTTAAATTATTATGCAATGTTGATGCATTAATTATTCAATTATTAGAAAATTTAAATAAATAATATTAAAAAATTAAAATAAATATAATTTGAGATAATTAATGAGGTTCTATAATTTTATAGAATATCTTGACATGTTATGGTTTTAATAAAATATATTTATTAATTCTATGTGTTGTATTGTTATTGATAAAGTCAAAGTAATGAAGGGTTCTAAAAATTAACATTATGAATATTTTATAGGAAATATTATTTTATTAAATGATTAATAAAACCTAAAAATATTAATTTTGAAAAACATAATGGTATATGGTTAATTAAATCTACCATAGTCAATATTATGGGTCTTTTTATATTTTATACTAATATTATTGACCCTTATATAATAAAGATTTTTAATACTACGGTAATTGTCAAAAGAATTAACAGGAGGATAAAACAAAAGGATAAGGGTATAATAATGACCTAAACTTATAAAAAATATTCTTAATGACCCATATTATTCCATTATCACTGTAGGCTCTAATTATAGTTTTTAATGGCCACTTTTCCTTGAAAATGACATATATATTATTCAAATCAATGATTGTTATGAAATGTCACTCTCTTGGTATTCAATATATATTATATAAAAGTATAGGAAAAAATTAATGATATGAATGAAAGTAAATTTATATTTTTATCTTACTGAAATTATTTTGATTAAATAATTTTTTTTAATTTTTATAAATTATATAATTACCTTAAATGCTTCTAAAATCCTAATATAGTGTTTATTTAATTAATAGAAAAATAAAATAAATGATTTTAAATATATTAATTATGAAATAATTTTGGTTATCTAACGTGTGGAATGATTTTTATAGTTATATATGATATATTAGAGAGTTTTTAATTCACTATATTTGAATATCCTTTTTATCATGATGTATTTGAAGTCAAATAAATTGAATAGTGTAAAAATTGATATTAATGATAATTTACCAAAATAATATTTTATTAAATTGTTTAAATTTATAACAAATAATATATTAATCTATGTGAATTAAATATTGTTAAAAACATCATATATGTTCCATTTTATGAGTCATTTTTCCATTTATAGTAACATTAATAACGCTTTATTTTTAAAATAGTTGTTACCGCGGTTAAGGTCAAAAATAACATACCAAGGGGTTAATCAAAATGATAAGGTTTAAAGAGACCCAAAAACTTCTCTATATTATTTTGGTTTTTGATATTAATATCCTATAATATATTATCTTCTAATAAATTCCTTTTTATAGGCATTTGGTTCGTTAAAATAATTAATTATAATTTAATATTTTGAGAAATTTCAAAAGTACCCCTCCCCTCAAATATAAAAGGGCACCCATTCCTTCACTTCTTTATAACACATTGAGTCATATATATCAACAAAATACAAAAAATTACTCTTTCCCACTTCTACACACATGTTTTTATGTGATATTATTGTAAAGAACCATATATTTTCCATGTAATGTTTTTAATTATATGGAATTATTTCGAGACCGCGAAATCTGACAGTGCGTGATTCTGAGGCCCGGAGTGCCCGGAATGATCCGTCAAAGTTTTTTTAAACATTAAATAACGTGTGTAAGCAGTTTTCCTGAAAAAAGTGGAATAACTCTTAAATGGTTTCCAGGATCAGAAATATGGGGGCACCGTTGCGCTCATGATGGCAGGTTTACCCTAGGCGCGAATTAAGTTTAGTTTTCGCGGGCCTCCTATGAGAAAACCCGAAAATGGAATAATCGCAAAAAAAATAATTAAAAAAAATTATTTTATTTTTCAAATGCTTATAACTCACGAACAATAACACAAATTGAAAATCTGAGACAACTGCTGAACTCGTGATGGTATGCTTTCCTTAGGCTGATACTAACATTGGCCAGTGCGAGCTACCAGTGAAAGTTAGTTTTTGATCATAAATAAAATAATTAAGTGAAAATTATTTTATTGTAAAATCCATAACTTATAAACGGTAACTCAGATTGAAAATATGAGAGTATCGTTGGGTTCGTTGGGGTGTGTTCTCCTTAAGTAGAGCCTAACTCCGATCAACGCTGGTCGAGGGTGAACGCTAATAATTTATTGAACTTTTTTCGGGTACGTTTAGTAAACATGTGAGCAACATTTTCTAATATCTAAAACATTGCTTATATTAAAAATATGAGGGCACCATTGAATCCATAGTGTTGGGATTCGCTTAAGGGAGGCTTTACTTTAACCGCAGTTGGTTTGGAGAAAGAGTTATGTTTTGTGACTGTTTAAAAGAAATGAAATAAAATAATTTTATTATTTATTTCATATCCTCCAATGAACAAGTAAAGGGGTGGGGCTAGTGATGTGTCAAGATAATAAATGTCTTGACCTGCCAACTCTAAGTAACGACGTCATTTCTGAATTAGGAAATTTCCTAATTGATGAGCCCCATTAAATTCTAACGTCGTTACTTACCCTCCCACTCTGCTATATATATGGAGCTTGAGGAGGGGTATTAGCCCAGATTCGCCAAGAAACTAAGTGTTGAAGGAGCAATGCAACACCAGACCCTTAGAAGATAGAACTGATCCCAACGGAAAGTTTCGGGTGACACATAACCATGAACCAGAGGACGACGTGCAAGCGGCATCATTAGAAGCCTACTGTGGGAACAAATAACACCGACCCACCTTCAAGTGTGGGAATTTCTCTAATGATTCGAGGTCGAGGGTTTATTCGTTTACATTTACTTAAAATATTCCCTCTTCCCTATTCATGAAAATTATATGAAGAATACAGGCCAACCAATTAAAGGGTTGATCCATGGATCATTCATTTTCCGGGATGTTGTTACGAGGTATCCTTGTGGGGATTTGTTTGTTATTTAATACAAGAAATTGTAAAACCCATTTTATCCTCCTTTGATCACGAGATAATGTGGAGGGTGCATGCCTAATGAACCCAGACTGAACCCTCCTCAAATTTGTTACCCTTTCACCTTTATTAGAGTTTTGGAGAAACTTGGAGTACGACCGGGTTTGATCGCACCCGAATCCAACTGGGTCCTCAGTACTGAAATGCCAATAACGCACAGACCAGATGTCTGGTAAATGGACCGTCTGTTGAATTAGAACCCTTGTGACATGATGAATCATTGGATTACTTATTTGTGAGACTTCGTGCTAGTTGAAATACAGCTGATGTCTTGGGGAGAGGTTCTCCCAAGCACACTACATACAGAACCCTACGACTGGCTGAGACTTGATGAATGCTAACTTTTTGAATTAGAGTGACTCGACTTCCATGGTATGCAATGGAGAGGAGTACCTCAGAAGGGCACAGTGGGGATTAACCATTGTACGTGATGGGGAGGAGTACCTCAATAGGCCAGGGTGGGGGAGCAGATCAGTGTGACCCAACAGACCCATGGTACGCAATGGGGAGGAGTACCTCAGCAGTTAAATGTTAGTGGTAAGTGCCTCTATGTGACGTAACATACCCATTGTACTTAACAAAGAAGGAGTTATCCAGCAGCTGAGGTGTTCGACGTTGTGACTGGGAATGTTGCTTGTTTCAAGTATTAGAGAATATGTGGCTGGCTATCAGTATTCATAGCGATCATGTGTGGGTCTACATCATATCCTGTTTCTCTGAGTTGTATACCTGGTTTGAGTTGAGTCTCTAATTGAGCTATGTATATTTCTTTGTTCTTTGTGATTTAGATCGAGCCTTGTGGTTTTCCTTGTGGAATTCTGAGAGGCCTTAGGGGGTCTCGGGGTCCCCACATAGTTTTTTTTATACTCACCCATGCACGGTCTTCACCCGTACCTTGTTGTATCTTGTGCAGACTACGAGCATCTGGGATGAGGCTTGATGGAGCCCGGACTAGGTGGTACACAGAGGAGACAAGCGGATGTGGAGTATTGAGGAGGTAATTTGTACCTACCCTTTAGGTAGTATCCTTGATGGAAGACTCAGTATCTATTTTCCCTTTTCAACTATATTGTTCCTTTTAGTTGTATTTATACTTTCATTTTCACCTGTACTTTCTGTTGGGCTTGTATTCCAGCCCCTTTTACTTTTAGCACGCCTTTTTACTACAATAGTTTACTTCATAGTTGCTTCTTATTGAGATCTCAGACCGTGTGTTTGTACAGGTTTAAAGGAAACTTCTTCCTATTTTAGGGAATACACTTTTTGGTGCTAATCTCTAGCCCCTGGCCTATGGAAGGCAGGCTTGGTGTAGTCATGGAACGGGCCCTGGGGTACGGGTTGTGACAAAGTGGTATCACATGAGTTCTGTTTTACCGAAGAACTAGGACTTTGATCTTTTATGTGAATGTTGACACTCCTTTTTGTCAGAGAGTCTAACGAATGAAAAAGGGGAATACCTTAAGCACAAAGAGATTCATCCTTTGAAGAACATCAAAAATTGAAAAAGGAATGAACAAGGAAGTCTTTAAGCATGGGTCGCGTAGGTATAATTGCACGCCACATATGGGTCATGCAAGTCACTTTCGCGCCCTATTCCTTTTTTCTCCCAAGGTTCTCTGGTGGCCTATAAATACCCCCTGTGGGCCCCCCATTTCGAAAACAAAAAATCCAAAACTCAGATTCAAGCTCAGGTCACCCAAGTCTCTATATGAAGCCTTCCGAACACTTCTAAGGTAATTATTTACCTAGAATGGAAGTTATAAAGAGGAAAAATAAGGCCTAAGTATTATAACTCATCAATACTTTCACGCCTAAGTGTCAATCCATTAAGGGAAGTGATGAAACTTGCGCGTTGTCTTTCCCTCTCAAGGAAACTTGAGCACCACCTATCTGAAAGCCTCAAGGGATGATACTAAGGGCTTTAATTCAAAGTCTCCCAAGTATCACTTCACAGGTTCTTCGTTTCCCATGTGAACTTATGTCGTGCAAGTATACTTGTGTGACCAGGACTTGCGCGCCAGACCAATACTTGAAAGACTCCTTCCAATTCACTTCCTTTTCTCAAATTCACCTCTCCTCTTCAAGATTTAGCCTTCAAAACTCTCTTCAAAGCCATTCATGGCATGGTTCCTTTGTTGGATTCATTATCTGAAAGTAATTTTGGGGAACATCTCTCAAAACCTTGTGATTTACATAACTTTATGTCACTAAGGTTAGAGATTCATTTAACCTCATCCTTTAAGAATAGAAGATCTTTAATCTGGGAATCCTCCTTAGGAGAAAGCCCCAAGTTCCCTAATCTGGGAATCCTCTTTAGGAGTAAGCCCCATGTCTCAAGACCCCTTAACCTTGGCATCCTTTTCAAGAGTAAGCCCTAGTCTTAATTTCTTTTGATTTGGGATTCCTTCTCCAGAATAAAACCCAATCATAAGTCCCTCTTAAATTTGGTCCTCCTTTTCAGGAGTAAGCCCCAGATTAAGAATCTAAATCTCCATAAAGCAAAAATACCTTTATGGACCCTATTAATGGTCATCCTCCTTAGGAGTAAGCCCCAATTCCCCCCTAATTTTGGCATCCTCCTCAGGAGTAGGCCCCAAGTTAGAGTATCCAAACCTCCATAAAGCACGAATATCTTTATGGACCATGTTCCTAGGCTTCTTTCTGGGAGTAAATCCTAGTCTTCACCAACTTGGGTAGTCACACATACATAAATACCATATCATTCCTTGTGACTGCATTTTTCGTGGCACAAATCATCAAGTTTACTGATACCTCTTTTTTCTCACACCGATCATGACTCACGTGAGCTTAGAGTGTAAAAGTAACCACAACACATCTCTTTCGGTCATTAATCATACGTAAGCCCCACAATTCTTAGCTGAACTACGTGGAATTTGATCTCATCCTTAAAATTAGAGTACGTCGGAAGCCTTTCTAAGGTTCAATACCATCACCTATTAATTCTCATCTGTCCCATATGACATTAAACTATATCTTAATACTCAAACTACATGGGCCCTGATTCATTTTTCTAAACAAGGATACGTAGGTAGCCCATCTGTGGGTACGATCCCAACTCTGAAATAATCCCTGTCTTTCTGAACGACAATAAAATTCAAGTGCCCCACTGAGTGGATTTAAAACCAGTATGTTTATCTTAAGGACCAAGAGATTTCTATATAATGTGTTTAAGGATACCATTGAATAAGAATATCTAATAAATACGGATGATTATCTATCCATGAAGAACCTAAAATACATATAAAATATTCTGTAAATCTCCTACATATCAATTATTGATTTCAAGATTTAAAGGAAAAACTCATTTTCATGCTTGGTAAATTAATAAGGATTCATGAACATAACTCAAATCTATAAGAGAGTCCCAAAGTAGACAATAATTCCCCCCAAAAAGGTGTGATGAGTCTAACCTCCCATCCTCTTGACCAATGAAAATTCTTAGGCCTCATCAATCCACAACTAATGGGAACCTACCTTTGGAATGTAGGTCCAAATGGATATAGAATCATTGGATGTTTCTGGTTCTACAAATAAATCCGTTATAAACCGATTGGAATGTTTGAACCTTAAATAAACAAGGTCATCCCCATTTCTAGAAAAAACAAAAATGGTGAACCCGATGTGAATCCTTAACAAAGTTAAATGATGTTTTACTTATTTGTTAGGCCCTATTTAACTCAATATGAGGGCCAACAAAGAAATCAATAACATATGTGATCATTCAAAAGATGTAGTGGCTGAACTTATATTGATTATGTCTGTTATATCAAACAGGCACTCTTTTCCAAGATCTCTCTGCATTATAGAAATGGCTTCTCTAAAGTTCACACCTGTGAATGCCCCGACTGCTACTCCTGCTGGATCCTCGTCCACTCTGAGGACGACATCACCTACTCAGCATCTTCAACGGTGGGACTCAAATGCAATGTTTAAGGAATACCGTCAACACGGTACCATTTCGACTCTAGAGGCCGCTCGACAAGCCCTCCAAGTTAACAATTCACCCTGGTTTTCCGGACACTGACGACGAGTGATCAAGAAGCAGGTGGTACCAACCACCGTATCCAACCATTTCAGGTCGTTATCCCCAGAACGCAATCACTAGTACCTCCCATATTATGGTTAGGTGAATGAGAAGGTCACTCAAGGCCTTAATTCAAGGAGACATGAGTCCTTCCCAAGGGATCCCATCAACAATCGCCTCCAGACTCATGCAGAAGTGCACCCTCAACATGATGAGGGTATCACCTTTAGGGGTTTGGCTTAGGTTCCTCAGACCTGAGTCTTCAAGAAAAACTGTCAATGGAAAAATCTGGTCAACAGGGAGTAGGTTCTTACTTATTCCCCCTCTGGAGAAGTCCATCAAGCCAACTTGATGGAAAAAAATGAGCTGGAATATACACCCGTCCGTCCTAATGTTACTGCCCAGCAGAATCGTCTGGCAGTAACACGCCAATCCTACCAGGAAATTTCGGTAGAGTATTATAGGTAGGAATATACACTTGTTTATAATTCATCAACCAGTCAGCAGGCTCGTCTGACTGCAACCAAAGAAACTCGCCAATCAAATGTGGTGGGGAAAAATCAGCAGGAACATACACCTGCAATTCATCAGGATAACCAACAGTCTCATTTGGTAGCACCCGGAGATGTCAATTAAAAATATCCAATGACAAGCAGGTGGTAGACACAATTCTCTACCCCCACACATGAGTACTGTCAGAATGCACCGACAGGAAAAGGAGGATAAGAGAAGGAATACACAACTACTCCAAGCACGGAATAAACTTATATTCCTGTTCTGGCAGCTGCAGTCACCAAGCACATTCTGACAATGGTGAAATAGCATAAGAAAATCCATTCCCATATTCTAGATGCCTGTCAGAATATTATAACAACTTCATCAGAATCACAGGGAATGAAATTCAAATCTTTCCCTACCAGTGGAGTGACTCATCAACATATCACTTCGGAACAGATACACACCTTTGTCCCAGTCCAAGAGGGTTATGGGGCATACTCCCCCATGTCATATGGACAACCAAGTCAGTCACATACACCTGATTTGAATGGAGATAATCAACCTAACCTGAATATTTCTCTTAAGCAGGCACATCCACCTACCCATAATAACCACTTTCATCAACAAGTTGTTCCTAAAGTGAGTAAGAAGGCGTCTATAAAAAAGACCCATCCAGCATAGTCGATAAATCAAGGGCCAATCTGCAATAAGGCCTTGCTCAATGCTGGAGTTCTTGAATCCCTCAGACAATTGTCTATTTCAACTCAAGATTCTACTCTCTCATTCATAGTTTCTGGAATTAATAACAACAGTTCCGAAGTTCTTCATCAGAAATTTCCTCATGAAGGCTTGCTTCATGACAGCTCGGTCGATCTCAAAGTATCATCTTCAAATGAGAGCCATGATAACTCTCTACGTGGTCAGAAGATCAAGGAGCAGAAGGTTTCATCTTTTACTGTAACCCACCATGGTGGTCCTCCCCATGATGATGAATTTAGCTGTGAAAGTCCTCTCCATAGTAGTAATTCGCATTTCCTGGAATATTCTTCAAAGGACAATGCAGTAACGAGAAATACCTCTTATCTTAAGGCACTTGAAAATTTAAATCCAGTCATTTCTGATGGTTTACCACTAGCAGGTGAAATACTTTCTCAATCAGAAGATAGCCCGGGGTGTAGGTCATTCTCCGAACCACCCCTGGGTCATTCATATTCTAGTTTGATAAATGAATTCTTTACCAATATTTTTGAATCTGATGAAGCAACAAAGAAGCACCAGATTGGATCTAATCAGGTAGAAAAATCTTCATCGAATGATAGAGAGGATGTACTGAATATGAGAAAACAGTTGGCGAAAGGTGAAGTACCAGTCATGTTTTGGCCTCTGGCTGACTCTCAGTATGACATTCTAGAATTGTTGACATAAGATTGTATTCATGATATTCGTCTCAACATTTGGAAAACTCTTTGTCATTTAAAAGAGAAAATATTATCTTATGATAAATATGAAAATTATGCTAAGATAATAGAAGGGTTTCAATGCCAAATTGACTTGACATCTCTCTCAGTTTACCGATATCCAAAGGTTGAAAAATAGCATAGAGCCCTTCAGCATGCATGCTTTGGCGCACTAAAAATGTTGCGCCAGTTAATTACCAATTCCCCATCTGGTATTCATATCAGGGGATGAGGTGTTCATGGAGCACTGCATTTCATTGTACATTCTATTCCACAAAGCCCACAAAAAATGGGCTCATGCAATGTTATTACCCATGGCTGGCCACAATCAATTGGTTTTGTGTGTAATAAAAGGCTTGCTCAGGAAAATGCCTCAAATAGTTCTTCCCAAAGTCAGGCATACAAAGAAAAAGTTTTCAAATTACTTTTTCATTAGGAAAATGAGAATATCGAACATTCTTCTCGTTTAGAGCATGCACATCATCAGGTGACAGAAATGCCATAAATCATCAAATGGTCATTTGAGCCAGGTGATTTGAGTGGATGTAGGATGATGAATCCATCCAATTTCCAGACTAAAGTCTGCAAAATCAGAAGAGATTTTAAGAAAGTCTTAGATGTAGAAGATCAAGAACCACCTCAGCTTTCCAGACTGGGGACTCTTTTTGCTCAACCCTTGGGATCAATAGATGGGATTCAAGGATTTGAGTAGGGAAAGTAAGGACAACCCCAGTCTACTGGACTGGGGACTTTTACAAATCCTCAATCTCTAGCTCAGTGAATGTCAGTCTTCTCTCGATTAGGGAAGAAGCCTGTTTCTGATGCTTTCGCCGGGGCATGCGCATCCTTCCGCCAGGGTGCGACAGGCGCGGTTTTCTTTGTGTTTCCCTGCATTCCCGCTTTCCACAGGCGGGTGACATCCGCTCCTTATTCAGGGATGTCTGCTCCTTGATCAAAACCGAGATGATGGGATGTCGGTTCTTCCTTCCGGGGATTCCTCCTCGGAACTCATCACCTAGTCCGGGTCTCCCTTGTAGATTTAATACGTTGTTCATGAAACTCTTCCTAGTTACATGTTTCCATGGACGCTGGTTAATTAAACTGCATCTGTCAGGACATTCCAAAGGGTTCGGTCAGGGCAGAAACCTTCAGTCGGGGGAGTAGTCACATCGAGGCATCAGTAAGGTGTCTGAACGCTGGGGAATTGGTGTGTCTGTCTTCTGTACCTTATTATAGGGCTTCTCGAGGGCGTGGAAGCCTTAGGCATCCCACATCGAGCATGGGGAATCATATACCATAGGCATGTATCTGAGGTTTTCCTCATCTTCCTATGTTTAACCCAGGGTATGCCGCAGGTTTAACGTCCAGCGGAGACGGATCGGCCTGATCAAAACACTAGCTAGAGTGGATCAGATTGAGGAATCCCCCTTTAATGGATGCCGATATCGGGGTCAGCTCGTGGGCGGCTTCCCAGATGCTGTGGAGGGAAGTGAAGTGGCACGATCTCACCGGGATGTGGCGGCTCGGGTGAGAATCAGGATGGATGAATGATTTGGAGGGGGATAAAATGGGACCATTGCAAGGGCGACAGGGAAGTTGGTCTTGAGCCTCGAGGAGACCTCCTACGTATCCCCGTGACAGGGAATCAAAGTCCGCGTAGTTCGGGATAGTGTCGGTGAACCGACGTGAAGGTGGACCTTGGCCTGATGGGTATCGTCAGAGAACCGATGTGAAGGTGAACTCGGGGGTCCACTGGTGGTGGGCTTGAACCTGATGGAGGCTTCCTATGTACCATTCCTTAACATGGATCAAAGTCCTCGTAGTTTAAATGAGATGTGGAATATAGTTTAACGTCATGCGGGACGGGGGTGAACTGACGTGAATAGGGTCGGAACGACCGGGTGATGGGCTTGAACCTCATGGAGGCTTCCTACATACCATGCCTTGACATGGATCAAAGACCTCATAGTTCGGGTGGTGGTTTTCGTCAGCGAACCGACGTGGAGGTGAACCCGTGGGTCCACAGGTGGTGGGCTTGAACCTTAGGGAGGCTTCCTACATACCATTCCTTAACATGGATCAAATTCCTCGTAGTTCGGGAGAAATTGGGGGCTTGGCACACTGACAAGGAGACGGTATGGGCCAATGATTATTGGGATTGAACCCCAGGGAGGCTTCCTACGTACCATGCCTTGACCTGGATCAAAGTCCTCGTAGTTCGGGTTATTCACAACGGCTTACCGTCGGACTGGAATGTAGTTTAATGTCGCACCGGATGAAGGTGGAACCTGACATGAAGAAATGACGGGCGGTGGGCTTGAAACTCATAGAGGCTTCTTACGTACCATGCCTTGACATGGATCAAAGACCTCGTAGTTCAAATGGATGTGCAGTTTGACTTCATGCTGGACGGGGGTAACAGTTTAACGTCATGCTGGATGAGGTATTTTCATGGACAATGCTTACTCTAAGCCCACGTGAGTTGTGCTCAGTGTGAGAAACAAGAGGCAGTAGAGACCTGATGATCACGTCGCGAAGGGTGCGTCCGTGAGAAGCAAAGAGGGGCTTACGCATTAGGAGGCCCATGGTGCTGGGACTTACTCTAGGATGGAGGCCCAAAGTGCGACAAAGCGCAGCGGTAGAGGGATTTGGGACCAAATATGGAAGGTTCCTCGTTCCCTATCACGCCCTCCACTGGCCTTGGCAGTGGGGAAGTACGAAGGTTCATGGGTGCTACCTTCCGAAATAGAGGCTTGAGGGCTTACACCAAGGTGGTTTCCCTTCTCCCATGGACATACGCCACTCCGATAAGGAGGATTTCATCCCCTGTGGAGGGGTGATCCCATCTCCGTGGAGACCAGTGGGCATAAAGAATGTCCGAGCCGGGGGGACCCTGCGTGCGAGGAACGTGGTCGGATCACAGTTTAACGTCATGTGTTGAGGACAAGGTGCTTGACAGTTTAACGTCATGCAGCTCAGACGAAGTGGGTTTACTCCGCACCCCTATGACTTACATGACCGGTACCCTCTGATCCTTGGGGGAGGTAAGGTACCAGCAAGGCCATAGTCAAGGGGGGTCGCAGAGCGAACCGTCGAGGGGTCCACGTTAGTGTGGCTATGCAAAGAATAAATAGCCATTAGCGTGCCTATGCGAAGAACCATTAGGTGAAGCAATGATTTGAGTGGTGTTGTCCATGGGACTTTGAAATCACATCGTGCAAACCTGGAGGGTCGCACGGGAAGAGGAATTTCCAAGAAAAGGGATGTGCTTCGTGAAGTGGAGTGCCTTGGCCTTAGCATAGGGAAGGGGTGTGAATGGGAGGTGCTTCGCGAAGTGGAATAGTGTTCGCGGAGCACTGCCTCGTGAAGCATAGGTTCCGTGAAGCAGTGTGCTTCGCGATGTACAGCGACCCTGCCTTGGCATGTGGATCACTAGCACAGGATGGGTGTTTCACGAAGCATAAACGCTCCGCGGCTGCCCGGGTTCCCTTGGGAATCCCCGTCCTTCGTGAATGCCCTTAGGCTTTGTAAAGGGAATCCCTCTCAGAAGAGGGGCTCAAAAAGAGACAAGGCGAAGGCATCTCATGAAGCACAAATACCTCACAAAGCATATGATTCCCGGGGCCAAGGGTGCTTCGCGATTCGGGAGTTGAGAAGTCAAAAGGTCGGATTGTCCGTCCTCTAGACTCAGGGGGAGCCCAGTATTTATAGGCAAGGGGCACCACGAAGAAGAGCTCACATGGCATGAAGGGGGCTCCGGGGCTTCGCGGCGGGCTCGCGAACGTCAGGGAATTCGCGGAGCGTTACCGCCTCATATACTTCGCGGTGGCCGCGATGTTCGGCGGTGCTCCGCATCGAGGCTTCACGAGGCAGCATGCGGGGTTATTTTCCTTCTTCCCTTTAGGTCTATATTTTGGCACCAAAAAATTCCCCCCTCAGACTTGTGGTCGTGGAGGTATCAAGCGTCGAAGTATGAGGGAAAATCGCCAAAATTATCGGCGGTTCGCGATGCGGACTCGCGAAGGGGGGCGCTGGGATAAAAGTGGTCGCGCGTTCCGGATGCGCCACGATGATCTGCGCGGGCGGGACGCACCGCGAAGCTCCAAGTTCGCTGCCTATAAATAGGGGGGCTGACCTCTCTTTTTTCCTCTCATGCCTTTTTTCCTTTTGTGCTCTCGACTTCGCGAAGCTCCGCATACTCCGCGTCTGCTCTCTGCAAATCGAGCTTCGCGGCGACCCACGAGTCTCTGACTCTGCGACCGCACCAAGAAAACTTTTGTTTTCCAGCCTAGACCAGGCTCCGCGGCTTGGTTCTGCGCCCAAGATTCGCGAGATCTCTTCGCGAGAAACCTTCACGACCCAACCCAATTTTTTTTCCATGTTCCGAAACCGAAATGGCCAATCGAGAAGCTGTGTTGGGGGTGCTTGCAGACGCCGCCCGGAGGGATGAGATGGCTAACTGTCTGGGCCTGGGGGAGATGGTCTGAAGCCACTCGGACCATAAGTTTTTGACAGAACTGCTATCAGAGAGTCAGAAGAACTATCCGCAGTGCAAGAAGCTTCCATTGTATGGATTCAGGCTGAGGGATGATGTCTTCATCCCTGAGGCGAGTAGGGACGAACCAGCTTGCTGGTTCAGGAGCACGCCATGATAGCACCAGTGGTTCAGGGCGGCTGATGGTCATGCAAGGGAGGACTTGACACCCGTCACTACTGACTGTCTCTACAACCATGTGAACAATATTGATGGCAAGCCACTGCAACCGGAGATGTCCCCTCCTCTGTACCGCACCATGTTGAAGGCAGCTTTGCAGGATTCGAAGAAGGGGTGGTTCGTTGAGTGGGACCTACACCAGGGTGGTAACTTCACCAATGAATGGGCATGGGCCTACTGGGTAGGCGCCTCATGCGAGGAGTTTGGGGATGAGCTGAGAATAGTGGGTTTGTATAAGGTGGCATGGGCCTCCCAATTCCACATTTACCAAATGAAATAGCTGATGCCGGAGCTACTGAGAAGATGGTGGTCTAGGACCAATACTTTTCACCTGCACTATGGGGAGGTGGGCGTCAGTCTGTGGGATGTTCATTAGATTTCGGGGGTCCCGATCTTGGGGGCCATGTATGATGAGTTCCTCCCCTTCATGAGTGCGTGGGAGGATACGGAGCAGATTCCGCGACTGGTGTCTGTATTGATGGCACTGGTCCCTGGAGAGGGCAAGGAGGAAGTGAGAGATGTCCACTTTAAGAAGTGGTTCAAGCGGTTCCTGAACTTCCTGGAGAATCGAGAGTTCCCTCTGAGGCCTCGAACTTGTCCGAAGGCAACTCAACGGGGCAAGGAGAACTTGTATTGGCGGGTCTTTGAGGAAAGCCAATAGAAGACTTGGGGTTTCAGTTTCAGCACTGAACAACAGCCGATAGTTAGGCTGGCAGCATTCATCGTGACCCTTATCTGCGGTTGGATCCTACCGGTGAGGGATACCAGCATGGGGGGTGCGGGTCAATCTAGGGATTCCAATGCTTGCCAAGATGTATAGAATGTTGCAGCACGTTAGCGAGGGCAAGAAGCCTCCAAGGATATGCGGGCCCTTCCACCTTCTGTATGGGTGGATTGCAGTGCACATCAGGGGGATTTATGAGTATCCAAACCCTATCTCGCTGCCAGGATCAAACTTTCACCCCTCCATTCTGAATGTGGTCGGGAGCTTCCCATTCAAACTAACCGTACCGATGGTGCTGAACCGGGTGTGGATGGCGGATGAGTTTAACTTCCACCCATTTCTGTTGCCGATGGGGGTACTTACTAACAACGAGCGGGGAACGGAAGAGCATCAGGATTATCTCCTGGCCTTTCGAGGTGGAGTTTTGGTGGCAGGAGTGGATCGTGAGCCGCTCTGTGAACCGTACACCCCGCATCGGTTTGCGAGGCAGTTCCGGTGCCTCCAGCGGCTGACCCCACAGGTCTACTGGGAGGTGCATCACGAGGAGCACCCATGTGTGATGAGGCAGTTGTGGATCATGTTCACACAGGAAGACGAGAAGATGAAAATTGCATTACCTCCATCCACCGCCACTTTTGGATTGGTGAGGGATTATGCCATCAGCTGGGAGGATGCTTATCCGGGGGAGATGCTGAGGCAACCAACCGTTCGGGTTGGTGACGGCGGGCCTCCTCTATCCCAAGGTCGAGGTCGGAGGGAAGCAAGGGCCTCTCGCAGTAGAGGGGCTGCCATGGCGGCGAGACCCGCACCGACCGAGGGTGTGGTAGCATCGGCGGATCCGGTGATTCTAGAAGAGCAGGGCCATCTGGAGGGGTTCCCGCCGAGGGGATTCCGCAGGATATCCGCTCAGGCTCTAGGGAAGCGGCTGCGCCATATTGACATGCCATAGGATGCCATCTTCCTGGAGGCCTGGGACATTTGGGATGTCAACTAGCAACACCTCAGTCTTCCCGAGATGTGGGAGCTCTTGAACCGTCACGAGATGGTTCTACCAGGTATAGTCCCAGTCCGGGCTGGTTTCACGGCGTCTCCGGTGGTGGCGGAGCAATATTTGGTTGAGCTGGAGGACTACATTCACTCCAGTGGTGTCCCACACCCAATGACAGACTGAATGAGGGTACTTCTGGATTAGACAGGTCCGCCACAGCTGTCATCCGCCGATCTGAGGGAGCGCTTCCCCCTTTTGGAAGAATCAGAGGACTACTCTCAGGAGGATGTGGCTGGCGGAGGGATCCCGTTGGAGGAGGGAGAAGTTAGAGATCAAGACTCAGATTCTGATGATTTTGAAGAGGCTCTCGAGGTAGAATTCCAAGATTCTTTCCTCATGGTCCATTCTCAGGTCATCATGTATTTATTACCGATGTTTGAACCATGCAGGAGGAACTTGTACGCAGGCCTCACTCTCGCCCTTGGCGGGTGATGATGCAGGACCTTCAGAACCCGCGCCTACGGCTGTGTCTAGTTCTGCGTCTGGTGGGGTTAGAGTGCCCGAGGTGGCTCCCCCAAAATCTCCAAACCTTCCAACAGTATACGGAGGGACACACCTTGGGGCCCCATCAGCATCGACTCAAGAGCAGCACCAGGAGTTCGATCTTCATAAGTTTCCTCTACTGGATTCATTGCTGTCATATATAGATTGTGCCAACTAACGTTTATGTCCCTCTCTTTCGTACAGTTCTTCAACTGGCATGGGCTGCTGCGGCAAGGCTAGTTGGGATGTCTGGTGGCATTTCTCCTAGGTTAATGCCGGTGATGGTGGAGATAGTCCCCCCATCTCCCCGAACTTCAACACACACTATCATTGGAGGGACCACCAGCAGGGTCGTGTCCGAGGTTATTTAGGTGGAGTCCGATGACGAGGATCAATTGGCCGACCCAAGTCCCGTCATGCCTGATCCAGCGCTAGATGTCACGCTAGATTCAATGCCAGATGCAGATCCTTTCGAGGACTTCCTGCGGGCGTATCCTTCGTACGAGCCTGCCAATTGCGCAGACTGGGACGAAACGGCCTCCGACGAGGAAGACAACGGCATAGTCCACTGCCGATTGTGGAATCTAATCACACGCTTCATCAAGGACACCCCCAAGCGCTATGACTGAACTAAATAGACAGACTTCGATCGTGGCTGCACGAACTGTGCACTGGGGGAGTGGATGCCCAACTTCCTCATGCGCTCATCTGAGATCTCATGGCCGAGAAGATCCGGGAGTATGATCGTGGGCTCTATGTGGCTGGCAGCAGAGGAAGGCGACAAACATCAAGAAGCTCCAGGAGGCTGAAAGTGAGGTCTAACAGCTACAGGCTCGGGCAGATGAGCACTCAGCCTCTCTTAATACACAATCTGAGCTGATCTCACGGTTGAAGGCCCAGCTGGCAGAGGCAGAAGATCATATGTGGCAGGATTCTGTAAATATGGCTACCATTCAGGCTGTCATAGAGAGGGCCAGGGCCAAGGCTGATGAACTGCGCCTCGCCGCTGCTGAGGAGGAGCGGGAGCTGAGTCAGCGACATCAATTCTTGGATGCCACAAGTCGAAGGGTGGCAGAGCTGCAACGCTCTTTTGACGGGGTCAATCCATCCATGGGGGAAGTATAACCCCAGGTACTGTAACAATTACAAAATTTTTAATGGTACTTTCACGCTTCAATTTTTTTCTTTTGAATGTCGTAGCATGCACGATTTATACTGTTTGCATCAGTTCATTACATCCCTACAATGTTTGCAGGATGTCCGGCGACAATTCCCCAAGCTCACGTGGGTCAAGCCCGATGTGAGAAACATGAGATATTTTCCTCATCGTCCCACCCAACATAGAAGTGGAAACCAAGGTTCGGGCATCTGGGGTTTGGATAACCAGTTCGGATTTCTGGAAAAAATAGGAGAGACCTGGCCGGAGAAGGGAGTTCTCAAAATAGCCGAATTACCATTTCTTCAGCATGCTCTTATGCACAAATGGTGCAATGCCAAGGGCACTAAAATTGGTCCGAACAGAAGGAAATGGGAAGTGTGAATCACGATACCCAAGATTAGGAACACTGTGAGGATGACGTGAAAATAAAGGAAAACCATTAACCGTGGCAGAGAAATGATATCCTTACTACGTTAGCCTGAAATGGGGACAACAAATGAGGTTCGACCGTTGAACATGTTCGAAACACGGGACCTGGTCACAAATGTTGTCGATCAATCCTTCAGGACGTTGGCCCAGGATAGTAGGCAGACCCTAGGTCGAGCATCCATACTATTAGGGGGTCCTTCCAAACATGACCAGTCATCTGGAACATTAACCCAAGATGGTAGTTGAGCCGATGCAGCATGAGACCAGGCCGTTAGGGGGTCCCTTCAGACATGAAAGGGGATGAGGGTCCGAATAAGGGGCACGCAAGGCGTGGAATATGGAGTGATGGTTTGTCCGAACAGAATCCAACACTCATGTAATTACACCACCGTGGTGGGAGTATGCCAGATGGGTGTGTTGATATGATTATAGATCCTTCCTTCTTTGGGAAAAGGCCTCACTGGTGAGGGGGTATGTTGCTTCCCAATGGGATCTTGGGGCATCCTGAACTTGTTCAGGGAAGATTCATAGTTACATAGTCCTTTACAAGGGGTCCGGCCAGGGGGCTAGAAAGGGGAAGGATAGGATTAATGATTCATATGGGCTGGACCCTAGGAAAAATACCAGGGTGTATCTACGTATCCCATGAGGGTGGGAATCAAGCCACACGTAGTTCTGAAAGCGCAGTTTAACGTCATGTGGGACGATGAGAAACCCGACCGCGTTGGTACACATCCTACCAAAACAACTAAGCCCACGTGAGTCATGCTCGATGTTGGAACAAGAAGTAGTGGTGGGACATTCCTAACACAGAAAGGGGTAGGTTAGGGTGAGGGGATTCTTGGTGAATACCAGCCCCATAATACTAACACGACCATGTGGCGCACCCAAATGCACGAAGAGATAGATCCGATTATGTTGGAATTCCACTTGAACATGAGGAAGTGGAAATGTGTGAATCATGAAGCTCGAGATTTGGATCACAATGACGACGGCGTGACGATAGGGGATAATAGTTAATCGTGGCGGAAACACAGCATCCATATCATGTTAGCCTAGAATGGGGATAGACAAATGAGGGTTGACCGTTGACCATGTTCGAAACACGGGACCATGTCACAAATGTTGTCAAAGATCCGTAGAGACGTTGGCCCGAAACGATCGGAGGTCCCTTAGGTCTAGAATTCATGGAGAGTCCTTAAGCCTAGTATCCAGGTCGTCTGAGGGTCCTTTTTGATGTGGAAGAGGATGAGGATCCAAATAGAGATCTCAAGAATCTTGGTCATGGGACGAGGGGAATGTCCCTATGAAAATTCCACTCTCCGGGCTCTTTTTCAAAATGCATCTGAACACGAAAACTAGGCGTATTAGATAGAGTGAGTAGAGTCCCTTCCATTAGATAGGTCTTGGTTTAGGGTCATGGAATTTGGACCATCTAGGGAGTGCTCGAGTCGAGGGACCGAACATGAAATTTAGGACGGGCCTACGGGGAAGTGCCCAGATGCTCCTACGTATCCCATAAGGATGGGAATAAAGCTATACGTAGTTCTGAAGAATGTTAGGCTGGGCCCACGGGGAAGTTCCCAGGTGTTCCTAAGTATCCCATGAGGATGGGAATCAAGCCATACGTAGTTCTGAAGGGTGGCACGGTAAGGTACCAGTGCCAGAGAAAAAGGGGAGTGCAGGCGTGGCCCTTGCACTAAAAGAAGCGGAATTTGATAAATCTTGTTTGTTCTTTAAGATGAGTGGTTTTTTTTGTGAAGCAACAGGCCTAGGGTAGCAAGCCCTAGTGTCACCACAAGAATCAATCCGTGATAGGAGTTGAAAAATGGCATGGAATGTGACTAATACCCAACGTGATTTCCTCTACAACGAGGTCATCACAATGCAGTTCCATTTTTCGTCATGCGGCTAGGATTATAATGTCACAGTTTAGGGTCGTGTGATAGGACCAAACATTAATTTTAACATCATGAAGCATAGACGTAGTAGAGACGATGCTAGGCGGGGAATGTGTATGGTGTCGTGTGACACAACCGACGTGAATGAGGACATGATCCCTCATCACACCACGTAGTCCCGTAGTCAGGGTCCCGAAGGCAGGACGTTGAACTCAAGATGGACCCAAAGACAGGAGGTCTGGGTATTCCTATGTATCCCATGAGGACTGGAATCAAGCTATACGTAGTTCTTGGGAGATCTTAGTTTATAGTCTTTAGAGCTCGGACCAGGGGCGGATGACAACTTTCCAGGTAAACGTAGACCTCAGCCCGATCCCTAAGCCCACGTGAGTTAAAATCGGTGTGGGAAACAAGGGGGGAAGATCCTTATCGCAATACTCGAAACATCCAACTAGGTGGAGTCGGTGAAGATCCCCAAAGGACACCTTTGACACAGCTTTGTTCCCCTAACACGCGGACGTGCACGGAGGAATAGTACCAAGAGTTTCGAAACTCCACTTGGACATGATGAGAATAGAGAAGGATGTGAATCATGTAACCGAAATTTTGGGATTAATGGGGTTGGTGTGGAGATGGAGGATAACCGTTAACCGTGGTAGAAAATAGTCTCTATATCGCGTTAGCCTGAGGTGAGAACAACAAACGAGCATTGATCGCTGACCATATTCACAGCGCGTTATTTTTATCGATTTGTTGTCTGAAACCCTCGGGGGAGTTAGACCATAACGGTAGGAGAGCCCTTGGGCATGGTATCCAGGACATTTTTGGGGGTCCCTCCAGGTGTGAAAGATGATGGAAGACCTGATGAAGGGATACACAAATCCTGGAATGCGGGTGCAGACGTGTCCGAGTAAAGTCTGACATTCTAGGTAATAAACCGGAGTACCCTTAGGCACATTGGTGAATTGTCAGAAAGGGTTGATGAAACTGCTCATGAGGGAGAGGTATATGGAGTGGTCATTACAAGACTGACGTGAATGAGGACACAATCCCACACCACACCATATAGTCCCCTCGTGGAGGAAGAGTAGTCCAATGGGCCAAGGTGGGATGGAGGTTTTCGGAAGATGGGGCTGGACCCGAAGCATAGACATTCGGGTGGTCCTACGTATCCCATAAGGATGGGAATCCAGCCACATGTAGTTCTGAAGGGATACCCAGGGGAAAGAATATCCTAAAAAAGAGGTGTACGGTGCAGCGGGTAATGAGAACATAATCCCACACCATACCGCATAGTTCTGTTGGAAAGAATCTGGGCTAAGGGCCCCGAAAAGGCCAAGGGCCCCGAAAAGACCAAGGGGCCTGAGGGTAGACCTTGGTGAGGGAGTCCTGAGGCTGGGACTCGGTCATGATGGACTGACTAACTTTTAGTTTAACGTCTTGCAGCAAGGACGGGGGTCGTGGGCCTTGAGAGGCCAAGGGGCCTGAGGTTAGGCATCGGTCAGGGAGGCCTGGACAGTTTTCAGTTTAACGTCTTGCAATGAGGGTGGGGAAAGAGATAACTGTATCTCATCCGAGGAGGTGTAAGACATTTCAAGTAACCCGACGTGAAAGAGGACGTAATCCTATCCCACTCCGTACATACCTTATAAGAGAATCGGGGCCGTTGGCCCGACCATTGGTGCCACCCGGAGGGAAGTTTGTCACTCCAGGATAGGGCAGAATGAATCACCGCACTCGATGTTTGGGATATCTTGGGGTGGACCCAAAGATCCAGGACACTGTTGACCATGTTCAAAACATAGCGTCCATATGGTGACCTGATATGGGAGAAACAAATGAGTGTCGACTGTTGACCAAATTCGCAACGTGGGAGTTGTATCGGTTTGTTGCTTGAAACCCTCAGGGGTGTTGGCCCGTATTGGTAGGATAGACCTTGGGCGTTATATCCAGGCTGTTCTTGGGGGTCCCTCCGGGTGAGGAAAGTGATGGAATCCCAATCAAGGAGTGGGTGAAGCATAGATGTATCCATCCACAAAAGAGGCGGACATCTCCAGGGGGACGTGCAGCCGGGTCGAGGCTTGCTCGACATGAGTTGGGAAAAAGTGTGCATCCTGCCATATGTCTTGACCCAAGGGGAAGTTTTTTGGATTTTGGGCTAGGCCGACAGAAGAAATGTCCGGGTGTTCATACGTATCCCATTAGGATGGGAATCAAGCCACACTTAGTTCTTGAAGGACATGCAGTTTAACATCATGCGGTGAGGATGTGGGAGGATAGAAGAACGTGAGTGGGAACATGGTGAAACCCTTATAATCCTTGTATGAGCGGGGATAAGAAATCCTACTCCTCATCATACAAGGATCCTCCGAGGAAACTATACCCAGGGGGAAAGTGAAAGAGAAGAGCTCGTGGTTGGGCTCAAGACAAGGAGTCTGAGCATTCCTACGTATCCCATTATGATGGGAATCAAGCCACACGTAGTTCTTGAAGCGCAGTTTAATGTCATGTTGGACAAGGGATGCATCTCATTTGGGGATATGTATGGTACGACAGGTAACCCGACTTGAATGAGGATGTATCCCACACCACACCGTGCGATCCAACAAGAGAGTATGAGTCGACGAAGGCCAAGGGGCCTGAGGCCGAGCCTCAGTCAGGGAGACCTGACCGGCTTACAGTTTAACATCCTACAGTAAGGATGGGGGCTAGGGGCCCGAGGAGGCCAAGGGGCCTGAGGCTGGGCCTCATTCAGGAAGGCCTGACTAGCTTATAGTTTAACATCTTGCAATGAGGACGAGGGCCGGGGGCCCGAGGAGGCCAAGGGGCCTGAGGCTAAGCCTCAGTGCGGAAGGCCTGACTGGCTTGCAGTTTAACTTCTTGCAATGAGGACGAGGGCCAGGGGCCCGAGGAGGCCAAGGGGCCTAAGGCTGTGCCTCGGTCAGGAAGGCCTGACTAGCTTGCAGTTTAACGTCTTGTAGTGAGGATGAGGGAGATCTTAGTTTAAGGTCATAGAGCTCAGACCATTTTGCAGTTTATCGTCTTGCAGGACGGCGGTGCAGTTTAGGGTTGTGCGGGACCGTAACGTGCAGTTTAGGGTCGTGCGGGACCGTGACGCGCAGTTTAGGGTCGTGTGGGACCATACAGTTTAAGGTCGTGCAGGACCATACAGTTTAAGGTTGTGCAGGACCATTGATGCTTAGGCAAAGTACTGCTTGAGGAACTTGGTGTTGGTGGGAGGAGTTATGCGCTCACCATTCGTGGCCGCCAAGGAGTATGATCCATTGGGGTAAACCTTATGGATGACGTAAGGTCCTTCCCATTTGGGCTCTAGCTTTGGCGGTTTCCTACCGGGGATCATTGGCGCTCGAAGGGCCAACACTAGGTCACCCTGCAGAAAAGAGCGGAGGTGAGACTTCTTGTTGAAGTCCCTGACTATCTTATTTTGATGCCTTTCCAGATTGTGTAGGGCATGAAGACTATTCTCGTCCAGTGCTTCTAATTCAGCTAGATGGATTTCGGCCACCTTATCTGGCGCCTGCTGGTCATAGACTGCAGTGCGTAACGATGGAAGCTGGATCTCAATGGGTAGGACGGGCTCAGCCCCATACACCAGGGAATATGGGGTCACCTGGGTGGAATTGCGAGTCATCGTCCGATAAGCCCAGGGGGCGTTGGGGAGCTTGTCCGGCCATCTTTTCTTGTTCTGACCAACCATTTTCTACAGAATGTTAGAGAGGGTTTTGTTGAATGCCTCGATCTTTCCATTTGCCTGTGCATGATAGCGAGAGGTATGGTTCAAACGGATATTGTACTTGGCATACAATTTCTTCAGCTCAGCCACTCATAAGTTGGTGCCGTTATCAGTGAGGACAGCGTGAGGGACCCCAAACTGATGGATGATATTGGAGCTCACAAAGTCGACGATGGAATGGGCCTTGACCTCTTTGAGTGGAACTACCTCTGCCCACTTGGAGAAGAAATATGTAGCAGTTAGGGTGAACCTACACTGGCGAGCTGTCGCCGGTGGATATGATCCCACTACATCAAGTCCCCACACCGCAAATGGCCAAGAGTACATGGTGGAGTGGAGAGGATCTGGCGGCCGATGTAGGAAGTTGGCATGAACTTGGCACGCGTGGCATCTCTTGGAAAACTCGATACAATCATGGATCATAGAGGGCCCGAATTACCCCAACCTCCGGATTTGATGGGACAACTTGGGCCCAGCCTGGTGGGAACCTCAGAAACTAGTGTGAACCTCTTGCATAACATAAGAAATCTCGACTCCTCGAATGCAATAGAGTAGAACTCCATCGAAGCTCCACTTATAGAGGATCTTCTCAAGACCGGGATCGCTCTGGAGGGTAAATTGTAGCGTGCGCCGTCAGATTCGCTCGCGCTTGGCCCGACCGTCCGGGAGGCAACCATTTTGGAGGTACTCGACAAACGATGCCCTCCAATTGAGAGTGGCCTCAACCGCGGTGTCTGAAGAACCTGGGAATCCTGACATAGAAGGTCCGGCGGTAAGATGACTTATCCGCAGGCCGTAGTCATCCTCTGGGGTGATGGGGGAAACAACTCTGTGGTGTGCCACATGTATGATCAAATCATCTTGCTCGGGTTCTGCGAGCGATGCAGCTAAGCTAGCCAAAGCGTCAGCTCGACCGTTCTGTGACCGAGGGACATGGGTAACCTCCAGTCGAGAAGGGAACTGGTCTATTAGATGGAGGGTGCACTCCAGCAATGGCACAAGCTCCGGCTTCCTAACGACATAATTGCCATTGACCTGCTTGATTACTAGCTCAGAATATCCTTTCACATGTAGATGGGGAACATCGATCTCGAGGTCCAACTCGAGGTCGTTGATGAGAGCCCGGTACTCTGCCTCGTTGTTGGTGAATACTTCTGACAATAGGAATGAGTATGGAAGTACGGCTTGCGCTGGGGTGATGAAGACGATACCCAGACCCACACTGTTGAGATTAAAATCATTGATCCTCCTACTAGTGGGGCTCCGGGAGGCACCGTCGAAGTGAATTTTCCAACATGAGACAGCATGATCGACTGAGAGGATCGCCTCATCAGGAAAATCTAGGTCCAGGGATTGATCCGCGGAGGTTGGATGGGCGGCTAAAAGGTCTGCCAATGCCTGTCCCTTAATGGCATTCTGAGGCACAAACCTGATGTCAAACTGCTGGAGGATCACCGCCCACCGCGCTAGTCGGCCAGTCAACATGGGGCGGTTCAGGATGTACTTCAGTGGGTCTATCTAAGAGACTAACTGTACCTCATGGTGCTGCAGGTAATGCCGCAACTTCTGTACGACAAAGACGAGCGCAAGGCAGCTCTTTTCGATAGGGAAGTATCTGATCTCCATATCAAGAAGCATGCGGCTGAGATAGTAGAGACTTTTCTCCGTACCCTCGTTGTTCTTTTGGGTGAGAAGTGCACCGAGGGACTGTTCCAGGGCGGTCACGTAAAGAACCAACGACTTTCTGGAGACGGGTGGCATAAAAACCGGAGGTTGGAGCAGATACTGCTTGATTTCCTCGAAGGCGGCCTGACACTCTTCATCCCATTCATAGGTGGCGCCTTTCTTCATGAGCCGAGAAAAGGGCGTACACTTTCCGGCCAGATTCGCAATGAATCGGCTTATATAGGCTAAGTGGCCTTGGAGACCTCAAAGTTCCCAAATATTTCTTGGGGGAGGCATTTGGCTGACGACCTTGATCTTCTCTGGGTCGATCTCAATGCCCCAGTATCTAAGAACAAAGCCAAGAAACTTCCCGGAGGTGACCCCGAAGGCACACTTTAATGGGTTCATCTTCAGGTGGCAGGAACGAAGGAAACCGAACACTTTCTCAAGGTCTTTGAGATGGTCCTGGCGCTGGCGATATTTGACCACTAGATCATCCACATAGCACTCCACCAGCATCCCGAGAATTGTCTTGAATATGCGATGCATGGCCCGCTGATAAGTGGTACCTGCATTTTTCAGGCCGAAGGGCATAACCTGGTAACAAAATGTACCTTGGGGAGCCCTAAAGGTAGTGGATTCCTCATCCTCGGGGGCCATCCAGATCTGGTTGTACCCAGAATACCCATCCATGAAAAAGAGGGCTTGGAACCCGGCCGTGGCATCAATCAATAACTCAGTCACTGGGAGGGGAAATTCATCCTTTGGGAAATGGTGATTGAGATCGTAGAAGTCGATGCAGACTTTGATCTACCCATTCTTCTTCTTGACTAGCACAATGTTGGCAAGCCACTTGGGGTACTGGACTTTCTTGATGAAGTTGGATTTGATAAGATTGTCAACTTCAGCCTCAACCATTGCACCGTGAGAAGGGTGCATCTTTCTGGGACGCTGCTTAAACCCACGATGGTTTGATGGGAGGCCTAGGTGGTGAACGGCTACCTAAGGATCTAGTCCTGGAATCTCGCCGTAACTCCAGGAAAATACATCACGATGTTGTTTGAGAAATTCTACGTACCGCTGCTGCTCTTCGGGGGACATGGCTGCACTGATCAATGTGGGTCTCGGATCTACCTCACTAACAAGGTTCACATGTACCAGTTCATCAACCATGGTAGATACGCCTTCCTCAAAGGCGGGGGATAATCCTCCAGATCTTCCTCTCCACCCGTGGAGGGATTAACCGCAAAGGGAGCTACTTTTGAGCTATCAAACCCTGACGGGCAGCTGGTGCCGACATGGGCAGCGGTGGTCATCATATCAGGAGACCCATGCACCACTGAGACCATAGCAATGAAGGCAGTCAATCCTATCCCATCTGGCCTTCGGCCTAAGGGGCCACGTTTGATGACATCAAAGCAGTGGTGATGCGTCAGCCTGAGTCGTTTGATTCCAGCCTGGCGGAAGAGACACGTATGACGTACTGCTGTTGTCATAAGCATGACATTCTGATACCGCACATGGGTAGGAGGTTCCGGGATCACCTGAGCCTGGTTGGTGTAGGCGTACGAGGTGATTTTCCACCATTGCTTGGACATGGAAACATGCCTTCCTTTCATACCTGAAACAAGAAAACACTACCCCATGTCGGGGGTCGTGGCCTCCAATCGATGGATCAGGAAGATGTAGGCATCATCCAGGCCTACCCAGGGATCACTTGTGACCGGGGTGGGTTCATCCTCACTTGCTAGGATTTGCTTATCCTTGATCTTATAATAGTCGGCGTCTAGATAGCAGGCTTCACAAGAGGCGAAAGGAGACACATATCCTTGGAGCACACTTACTCGACCATTGAGGGAGTATTTGAGGCATTGGTGATACGACGAAGGGACCGCTGTGTGCATATTGATCCATGGACTTCCCATCAATGCGTTGTAGGCGGTGTCCTGGGAGAGAACCATGAACTCGGTGCTGGAAATTAGGCCACCGAACTGGGTCTTCAGGCGGATCTTGCCGACTGGGGATTGCTCAGTCCTGTCATATCCCTGGATTCTGAGGTCAGAGGGAGTTAAATCATCTTCAGACAGACCCAACTTTTGCAGTGTCCGAGTTGGGATTAGGTTGATCCCAGAACCCGTGTCAACGAGGTAGTAGTGGACATCCATGCCATTGAAGTGGTCAGTGATGTATAGTGGGTGAATATGACCTTGTATGAGAGGGTCATAATCTTCACCGGAGAATGAGATAACTGCCTGGCATTTGGCGTTCTCAATTGCCTCAGCGTGAAAGGCTTCCGCAGCTGCTACCTCCGTCTCAAACTGAAGGGGGGTCCTTAGGGCCTCAGCATGTGCTTCGCGTATTTCAAACGATAGGCGAAGGGCCTCAAGGATAGAAAGCCTTGCTAGAATGTCATCCTGGTGCTTCAAGACATCGTACTTTTGTGCCAAACGCGAGCCTCTGCTTATAGGAGGTCGTTCTGTAGTTGGAGGCATAACGGGTCTTGCCGGTTGAACCGGTGGCTTGTTAGTACTGGGTACATCCCGCTGCCTACTAGTTGAAGCCTGGAGAGTACCAGCCGGATTAGGACCAGACAACAGAGATTGTCCTGCAGCCAGGCAAGACTGATGGAGATACGGACGAGGCAGCTCTGCCTGATCTAGTATCACAAACGGAAGTGGAGGTAGATCTGAGGGCATCATATGAGGTTGCGCGTGCTGAGCTCTGCGCTGAGACTGCTATCTGGTTTCAGTAGTGTGACCGGCCTGACTGAAAGCGCCCGCTGACGTGCCTCGACGACCTGCGTGGTTGCGGTTCCACTGACATTAACGTCAGCTGGGGACGTTGGGGAGGTTCTCCTGGAGTTCCCCATCATCGGGAGCCATATAGGGATTTACCAGCTCCACGGTGTTAACCGAAGCATACCCCTAGCCATCGCTTGACGAATCGTCCACCACTGGGTGGATTTTGGGAGAAATCCCCATTTTTGTGGGCATAAAGTCGCCAAGAGTGCGGGATGACGACGATAGTGGTGGAACGCTTTGCTTCTTCTTGCGTTGTCGCTGCTTGCCCTTTTGGGAAGAGGTCGGATGTGATGACAATGCAGAGGTACCAACTACTTCATCCAAATGATTAGGCTAATTCAGGCGTGCCCTAATGATACCATGGGAACAAGCGATGGTCTTTCGAGCCATCCAGTCGTCGTATTTCTGGGACTCACGGATGGGAAACTGTTTCCACTCACCTTCGCTGTCGCTACCAATCTCTGACCTTACGAAGACACCCACTACTTGTGTCGGGGCCGGGCCCAACCTGACTATGTTTTTGTTGACCTGGTCTTGAATCCAGTCTTTAAAATCATATCATTTCTTGAGGGTGTTCCCCAGAATCCGATGATAGGGATAATAGTTGGGTTGATCTGTGAGATTCGCCTCTGCCGGCCTTCTACACTCGGGTAAGTGCACAATCCCTTTCTCTAGAGCACTTCAGAAGTATCCAGGGACATGATTCTCATTGAATGAATAAGTCTGGTGCCTTCTTTCTGGATAGGGGGCCCTGGGAGCCTGGCCCTAACGAGGGGCCGGAGGGGCCTGCCGAGGAAGAGGTTCCTGATTGTCTTGCCTAGGTGGTGGTGGCACATTGCGCGGGGGAACCTGTCGATTCTAAGGCGGTCGCTGCTGGGTAGGATCCTGCGCTTGAGGTGGGGGACCTCTACGGGGTTGCGGGGCTGGTGCTGCTGGCAGTAATTCTAGCTTCCTGGGGGCTTCTATTTGGGCCTCCATAGTGGGTTCGGCTCTGGCAGCCCTCCTGGATGGGATCACAGGGGACAGAAAACGTGCCTGACTAGCCTATTGCAGAGCCTCCTTGAGGCATTGAGCCTTATCTGAGAAATCCTAGAAGCCTCCAGGGTAGTTCTGGGTGATCAGGGAAGGAACCAGTTCCGTTTTAACATTCCCTACACACATCTTTAGTAATTTCTCCTGAGTTAGTGGCATGTCGAGGGAGTATGTAAGACCTTTCCACTGGGCGATGAAATCCACGACTCGCTCATCAGACCTTTGTTTTCACTTGAAGAGGTCTACAATGCTGGTCTTTCACATGGTGGAGCTGAAATGGTATAAGAACTTTCGGCAGAGATCCTCCCAACCGGTCACCGATCCGATAGGGAGCTGGCTGTACCAGACGAATGCGGGGCCCTCCAATGTTTGCACGAAACATCGGAGCTTGGCGGCTTCATGCTGGGCCGGGGTCCCCATCATGGGGCCACACCTGGAAGAAAAA
Source organism: Viscum album (assembly GCA_963277665.1). Classification (NCBI taxonomy): domain Eukaryota; kingdom Viridiplantae; phylum Streptophyta; class Magnoliopsida; order Santalales; family Viscaceae; genus Viscum; species Viscum album. The sequence continues at coordinate 1,491,397,834 of OY728129.1, forward strand.
TGGGCCAAGTGCTGCGGCGGGTCCCCTATACCGTTGAAGGGCGATAAAGTAGGGTTCCCCAAACCCGGGGGTGCAGGCATATCATCCACCCACACGGGATATGGCTTGCCATCTGGTGGGACTGCCACCTGCCGCGTTTCCAATGCTTCGAGGCGGGTGATGAGTGCCTCTATAAGATCATCCGAGTGGGGGTCCCTGTCTTGGAGGGGATCCCTAATCACAAGTGTGTTGTCAGGTTCTTTGACAGGGTAGATGGCTTCTGTAGCTCGTAGAGCGACTGGAGGAACGACCTATGGGGCGGTTGGGGGAACCCAAGCTGAATTCCTCAGATTGCCCCATCGTTCAGGAGGGTTTGGTGATGCATATTTTGCCCTCTTGCCGTGAGTTCTGGATTTTTCCCTATCTATGGAAGTAGCGTGATCAGGGTTTTCCAGAGGCATCTCACCAGGGGGAAATTGTTCCTGCCCCTGCTGGCCCGACTTGGGATTACCATAGTCGGGTCGCCGCTCTGCCGCGCGCTCGGCCAGGAGTTCGTCAACAAACTTCTTCTGCTCAGCAAGCTGTTGGCACAACACAGCCTTCTCGAGATCTTCACCCGTCTTATGTATAGAGGCAGACGGGTCGGAGTGCCTGACAGTTCCGACGTGCTCCTTACCCTTACCGGCATTTCAACTGAGTACTAGTGACTCGGTGGGTACATAGAGGCCTAGAAGGCTCCTCTTCTAATGGTTAACCCTCCCTGATGGGTCCAGCAGTGGTGGTGCACCCTCAGGGGGTAAGTCTCTATCAAGAAATTCAAGCTTGTCCTCCTTGTCCACTACGTCATCCATGTGGACCGCGACCCCTCTCGGGGGCATGTCCTCAATGTCGCATAAAGAATCGGGTTGCCGTTTGATAGGGCTGAAGAGGAGTGCGGCATAGTGTCCCTAGCCATGGACTTGCACATGGGGGTTAGCTTCCCTGATGACCCTGCGGAGTACTTTGAAACTCTGAACGCATTTCCATTGAAGGGTGCTCTGGCGGCCTGACGACTCAGGGCGCTGGGCCACAGGGAGTGCGGCCAAATCGATCAGGCGACATTGCTCACCGATTCCCTTAAAGTGTTCTTAGCTCCTGGGGTACACTACCCGCTCATAACGAAGGCGTAAGTGTGTCTCCCATAGGGTTCGACGGAAGAACCCTACTTAGTCTGGGGTAAGTAACTTCGGCACGCAAAAGTTCGGCGCTGCCGTTGGCCAGAACTTCTCCGAGAAGTGATCCGCTGCAAGAATGTTCCAGAAGCTCCTGGGCTCGGACTCAGGGTCTGGCCCCATATTTCCCCACTTTTCAACTGGAGGCGGCTGAGGAACTGGTAGCGGTACCGAGGTGGACCACTGGGACAGTAAACTGGGCGGTGGAGAATACGGCGAACGAGATGACTGGCCGCCGAATTTCGGGCCATCCTCTGAAGAGTGAGGTGACCTGACCACAATATCAAGATACGATGGGCTGATAGCCACAACTTTTGGTGCAGGAATTTCAGTCACCGGCGATGGGTCACGCCATGTCTCTACCGTTGTTGTTCCCCAAAATAGCTCTCTATGGTCTCTGGTAGAGGTAGAGGGTGCTTCTGGTGACGATGGTGGCGATTGCGCAGTCGGAACCTGCAGAATCTCCACAATTTATTCCTCCTAGATGTACCTACAGAGAGAGGCGGAAATCCTGTGGACTTCACATTTTGGGAGAATGGGGATGACATGCCATGTTCCTGCCCCAGTCTTTGACACGGAGGAGAGGGGAGAAGGTTCCATTGCTGAGTCGCATTCCGCTTCAGAATCCGAGAAATAGGTTGTTCTAACCTCCACTCGGGCCTTGCCAGGACTCTTCTTGTGGTGGCAGCGACCTGCTCTCTTGCCCCTAGATGGCTCTTCGGGACAAGGTTGACTCTCGACATGTAGTCTCAGAGCGGCGCTGGCGCCATGGAAGAGACGACTCCCGCTTGAGAGAGCCAGGGTGCGAGGGGAACCAGGGAAAATGTCAAAGGGTACATGGGGAGGACCTCCATGGACAACACCCATGTGGGCGGAACCTCTGTTGGAACCGGCAGGAGCATGGGTAGGACCTCCAAGCTTGGTGCGGGTGGAGCGAGGCTGACCTTCACCCCTCGGGTTTCCGGGGCGAGGAGGAACTTCTCCAGTTAAATAGAAGAAGTAGGGAGGAACCCCACGCTGGAGAGGGATCGGATGGGCAATAAATTCACATCAACAGTCGGGGAAAGGAGGAGGAACTCCGTTCCCTGTATGGTGGGTGCGGGAGAGGCTTCCGCGCCGAGCGTCACTACCACGGGGAAGGTCTTCATTCAGGATGGGGGTAGAACGAGGCATACCTCCATGATGTTCTTTGAAGAGGGGAAGTACCATGATATGTTGAATGGTGGTACGGGGAGGCCCTTTATATGGGCTCACATCACCACGGATTGGTTCGCAGCGATCACCACTTGGGCCTGCGACCCCGAGAGCCAACCCAACCTGCCCATGGGGCGGCTGGGGCCTCAGTCCTGGTCGGGTGAAGGATTGCCCCTACTTAGTGTATACAGGGACTCCAAGATACACGTTGGCAGTGGCTTGGGCCACAGTAGCTGTTGATGTCGATGCCCCTTGACGAGCGTCCTCAGCTCGGGCCTGACGCTAATGTCGGGTCAGATGAGATGGTGCAGGTGGTGCAGGGGCATAGCCTACCTGCTCCTCTGGTAAAGCCGGATGGCAGTGCTGATGCGGCCGGATGGGGGCCCTTTCCTAGAGCCCTTGGGTTGGGACTCTGACAGGACTGATCCAGACATCACCCGCCTCATCAGCGTAAGGCGAGGAGTCGTCGAGGCGTTCCAGGGACAGGCTCCCAAAACGATTGAACGTTGGGGTGGGGAGCAGGGGCTCCCTACGGGGCCTTTGAGGGTGGCGTTGATGGCGGGGCCTAGAAGCCTCCTGGTTTAGGAGGGCCATATCCCGGGTTGAGATGACCCCTTCCTCCTCATACCTACGTACAAGGTTGTTGATCACCCTTCGTTGGATGATATCTGATGGGGAGAGGGGACGTGGGCGTCCCTTATTCACGAATGTAGAAGCCATCGTGAAGGTAGTGAAGCCACGTGGAGAGGCTGTGCTATTGTTTCCCCCTCCCATGCGTAGGCGAGCGGGTGGTGTTTGTGTTTCCAAAGCAGCAACCTGGTTCATGGGAGGCAGGGAGATCAACTCATCAGTACTGCGAGGAAAAAGATTGACAACCAGTGCCCCAACGTCATTCCGTCCTCCGTGGTCGGTAAGAGGGATCCACACCAACACATTGCAGAACGGAATGCCCCACGTTCTACTGCACCAACTTCCAGTGAGTTTCATGCCAGGCCCACCATTTTTATAGCAGGACTAGGCGCCGGATATCTGGATCCAGTGACACGTCAATCTACTGATGTCTCGAACATTACTAATCTCCATATTGAGGAGAATAGTTTCACTTCGAGTTCACCATTTCTATTTCTGACACTTTCGCCGGGGCGCGTGCATCCATCCGTCAGGGCGCAACAGGCACAGTTTTCTTTGTGTTGACCAACATTCCCACTTTTCAAAGGCGGGTGGCATCCACTCCTTATTCAGGGACGTCTTCTCCTTGATCGAAATCGGGATGATGGGATGTCGGTTCTTTCTTCCGTGGATTCTTCCTCGGAACTCCTCACCTAGTCCGGTTCTCTCTCATAGATTTAATACGTTGTTCGTGAAACTCTTCCCAGTGCCATGTTTCCATGGATGCTGGTTAATTACACTACATCTGTCAGGACATTAAAAAGGGTCTGGTTTGGGAATCAACCTTTAGTCGGGGGAGTAGTCATGTCGATGCATCAATAACGTGTCTGAACGCTGGGGAATTGGTGTGTTTGTCTTCTGTCCCTTATTATAGGGATTCTCGAGGGCGTGGAAGCCCGAGGCATCCCAAATCGAGCGCAGGGAATCATATTACATAGGCATGTATCTGAGGTTTTCCTCAGCTTCCTATGTTTAACACAGGGTATGCCGTAGGTTTAACGTCCAACGGAGATGGATCGGCCTGATCAGAACACTAGCTGGAGTGGATCAGATTGAGGAATCCCCCTTGAATGGATGCCGATATCAGGGTCAGCCCGTGGGGGATTCCCAGATGCTGTGGAGGGAAGTGGAGTGGCACGATCTCACCGGGATGTGGTGGCCCGAGTGATAATTAGGATGGATGGATGAAGTGGAGGGGATGAAATGGAACCATCGCAAGGGCGACAATGAAGTTGGTCTTGAGCCTCGAGGAGACCTCCTACGTATCCCAGTGGCATGGAATCAAAGTCCACATAGTTCGGGATGGTGTCAGTGAACCGACGTGAAGGTGGACCTTGGCCCAATGGGTATTGTCAGCGAACCGACGTGAAGGTGAACCCGGGGTCCACTGGTGGTGGGCTTGAACCTCGTGTAGGCTTCCTACGTACCATGCCATTACATGGATCAAAGACACCATAGTTCAAATGAGATGTGGAATACAGTTTAACGTCATGCGGGACGGGGGTGAAATGACGTGAATGGGGTCGGAATGACCAGGTGATGGGCTTGAACCTCATCACTACTGGAAATAAACTATTTCCCAACGGTTCAGAACCGTTGGGAAAGCCCCTGAAACCGTTGGGAAAGGTTTTCCCAACGGTTCTCATAACCGTTGGGAAGTAAGCCGTTGGGAAAGGTTTTCCCAACGGTTTTCTTGTAACCGTTGCAATAGGCCCATAGAAATTACCCTACCCCAACGGTTTGGGTGAACCGTTGGGATAGTTTTTCCCAACGGTTCTCCCAAAACCGTTGGGAAAACCAAATGCCACACATTTTCCCAACGGTTCCAAACCGTTGGGGTATACCATGTGGAACAGTTTCCCAACGGTTTTAAACCGTTGGGAATTGGTGAAGTCTTTCCCAACGGTTTAGAACCGTTGGGAAAAGACATGCTAAAACTTATATGCCAACGGTTTAAAACCGTTGGCATACCCTATGCTGCAAATTGCAGCACCCTGCAATTTGCACAACCCCTGTCCCCTGTCTATCACCACCAGTCATCAGGCCTCATTTTCACCTCATTTTCACCTCATTTTCACCTCATTTTCGATCCAACTATTGTACCAGTAATAAAATAAAACATACATATTCAATTACGAACAAATTCATACACATTTAACATATAATGGATCCTGAAACTATACAAATCCATAATTAAATTACAATTCATAAACATACATAATTCATATAGAATTCAATTTAAAATTTAGATGACAATTATACGTGGAATCTGAAATTCAATTCATAATATGATCGGTTTTTTCTATACCATATATTTTTACCTCAAATGATGTCCATTTTAAACAAAATACATACACCTGAAGTGATACCGGCCACACCGCACCTCAGATTGAGGCGGGGTTAACTCGTACACGTCACATTTGACTCATGGATCGTTGTGCTAAAGTATCGACAGAATCCTAATGCGTTTGGTCGGTTTTCCGTATGCCAGTTGATGTTTTTCACTTAAAATGGCGTCCTTTTGAAACAAAAGACGGACACTATGAGTGGTGCCGACCACACCGCGTCTCCAATTGAGGCGGGGTTGATTCGTACACGTCACATATGACTCATGGATCGTTCTCCTAAAGTTTAAATGGAAACCGAATGCGTTTGGTCGGTTTTCCGTATGTACCTAAAATGTTGTCCATTTTAAACAAAAGAGTGACACTTAGACTCATCCCGACCACACCGCGACTCAGATTCATCCCGGGTTGGCTCGTACATGTCACATATGACCCATGGATCATTGTGATAAATTATAAAAAGATTCCGAATGCGTTTGGTCGGTTTTGCGTATGCCAGTTGTTCTTTTCATTTATAATAATGTCCATTTTAAACAAAAGAGACATAGTTAGAGCGGTGTCGGCCACACCACATCTCAGATTAAGACGGGGTTGACTTGTACACGTCACATATGACCCATGGATCGTTGTGCTAAAGTATCGATAGAATCCGAATGCGTTTGGTCGGTCTTCCGTATGTCAGTTGATGTTTTTCACTTAAAATGACGTCCTTTTGAAACAAAAGACGGACACTTTGAGTGGTGTCAGCCGCACCGCATGTCGGATTGAGGCGGGATGATTCGTACACGTCACATAGGACCCATGGATCGTTCTCCTAAAGTTACAATGGAAACCGAATGCGTTTGGTCGGTTTTCCGTATGTACTTAAAATGGTGTACATTTTAAACAAAAGAGAGCCATTTAGACTGATCCCGGTCACACCGCGACTCGGATTGACCCGGGTTGGCTCGTACACGTCACATATGACCCATGGATCGTTGTGATAAATTATCAAAAGATTCTGAATGCGTTTGGTCGGTTTTGCGTATGCCAGTTGTTCTTTTCACTTATAATCCTGTCCATTTTAAACAAAACAGACACAGTTAGAGCGGTGTCGGCCACACCGCGGCTCGGATTGAGGCGGGGATGATTCGTACACGTCACATATGACTCATGGATCGTTCTCCTAAAGTTTCAATGGAAACCGAATGCGTTTGGTCGGTTTTCCGTATGTACTTAAAATGGTGTCCATTTTAAACAAAAGAGAGCCACTTAGACTGATCTCGGCCACACCGCGACTCGGATTGAACCCGGGTTGCCTCGTACAGGTCACATATGACCCATGGATTGTTGTGATAAATGATCAAAAGATTCGGAATGCGTTTGGCCGGTGCACCAGACAGAAGCAAGGGATTTCTCTGGCTCCACCGGCTGACCGGTGCTGAGCCACCGGCTGGCCGGTGGTCTGGACAGAAGCATGCTATTCTGTCTGGGTTCCACCGGCTGGCCGGTGACCAGGCACCGGCTGGCCGGTGGTCTGGACAGAAGGTATTCCATTCTGTCTGGGCCCACCGGTTGGCCGGTGGCCAGACACCGGCTGACCGGTGGCACCTGGCAGAGGGCAAGGCCTTCTGCCTTGTCCACCGGCTGGCCGATGGGCTGGATCCGGCTGGCCGGTGACCTTACCGGCTGGCCGGTGGTCTCACACCGGCTGGCCGGTGGACTTAAAATGACGTCTTTTTGAAACAAAAGACCGACACTTTTTGAGTGGTGTCGGCCACACCGCGTCTCCGATTGTGGCGGGGTTGATTCGTACACGTCACATATGACCCATGGATCGTTCTCCTAAAGTTTCAACGGAAACCGAATCCGTTTGGTCGTTTTTCCGTATGTACTTAAAATGGTGTTCATTTTAAACAAAAGAGAGCCACTTAAACTTATCCCGGCAACACCGCGACTCGGATTCATCCCGGGTTGGCTCGTACACGTCACATATGACCCATGGATTGTTGGGATAAACCAAAAAACTAAATATATGAGGGAATGAGGGGATTCATTGGTAATTTAGCTATCAATTGTTTTAGAAGAGCTTGAATGAATTTAATAAAACATACAAGTTGTAATGTTCACCAAGTTTGAAATATTGTTTGATTTGGTTTGAATACAGTTCAATTCCAAATTAGAAAATGCAATTCAAATAAAACAGCAACCAATAAACATTGAAAATTCACATAACGGTCAAGTCAGCTAAAACATATTTGTGATCAATACTAAACAAATATGAATATTACCAACCTTAACAACCCAACTCGAGGTATACCAAAAGAATTGAGAACATGGATGAATGATTCTATATATTTCCAACCACAACTTCAGGTTCACAATCAACTCTGACAATTGAGCTATTGGAGTCATCAAAAGAAATAAATGGATTGGTTCCAATGGCAATAGGGACAGTGTCAATTCCATCATCAGCATCATCAAAAATATGTCTTGGAATTACTTCAACTACGACACCAAATTCAGGTTGAAGTTGATCTTTGACATAAAAAACTTGTTTAGCCATTGATGCCAACACATATGGTTCTTCGGTTGCAAGAGTGCGGGTCATATTAATTACTCGAAATCCACAATCATCAATAAATGTGCCATGTCTCGTCATCGAATCAAACCAATGGCATTTCATCATTGTGACTCGTCCATGAGAGTAATAATCCAATATTATTATTTTCTCAACGACTCCATAATAACCCACATTTTCAAGTCGCGGTCTACTATCTGATGCGCTGGCATAACAATCTGTTGTGGCAGTAACCATAATACCATCATGTTGTGTTCTCATGTTTTTGGCTCGTTCAGTGACAATAAATCTGTACCCATTGATAACAATTGATTTACAGTCACGAACCACGGTATTAGGACCAAAAGCCAAAGCTCTTATTTCCTCAGAGACAGAGTCAGCAGACAAACTCAATACCTGCAATATAAATGACAGCTAAACTTAAGTAAATATTGAAATAATTAATTTAAACAGTAATATTTTTACCTTCAATTTTAACCAAGCAGAAAACTCTTTGCTATGCAAAGTCTCTCTCCTTCTAAAAGATAAAGAACGATGCTTCCTATTTATCATTGTTTTATGTTCCCTGTAGATAAAAAAATATGAATAGTTTAACAGATATATATGTAAGATATACATATTCAATTTTGTTACCTGATATAGTCATCGAACAAATCACAGTTGAACAAAACTGTGCGATGTGCCATCTCCCGCTCTTCATTGCTTAATGTCTTCAATGTATATGATCCAGGAATTCCTCCTGTTTGAGGAAGTGATGGAAAACTGGGTTCAATTTGCTCATATTGTTCTTCTTCATTTCTCATTGGTCTGCTCATTCTTGTAGTAAGATCAGACAAATACATTGAACAGAAATCCATACATTCTTGAGCTAAGTAACCGTTCACGATAGAACCTTCGGGATGATTCTTGTTTCGAACATAAGACTTTAATGTGAACATATTTCTTTCAGTTGGATACATCCAACGAAAAGAAACAGGTCCTCCGAGAAGTATTTCAGTTGGAATATGGACAGTCAGATGCAGCATGCATGTGAAAAATGATGGGGGAAATATTTTCTCCAACTCACACAAAATTAATGGGGCATCTGTCAACATTTTTTGCAAGAAAGACTTCGACAACTTCTTAGCACAAAGATCTCTAAACAAATGGCACAACCGAATAACACCCACCCTTACATTATTGGACAAAAGATGACGGATTGCTATTGGAAGCAACTCATGCAGTAGAACGTGATAATCATGAGTCTTCAAAGATTTTAGCTTCAACTCTCTTCTGTTGACCCGTTTAGATATGTTGCTTGAATAGCCATCAGGAACTCTAATAGTCTCTAATACTTCCAAAAATTGTTTTTTTTCAGTAGGTGTCATCACATAAGAAGCACATGGAAGTTGCCATTTATTTTCACTGATACGCACAGGATGCAATTCTGGTCTGATGCCCCAATCCACCAAGTCACGTCGAGATCGTAAATCATCTTTTGTCTTCCCCTTGACATTTAGAAGAACTGAAAGCAACATTTCACATATATTCTTTTCAATATGCATTACGTCTAAGCAATGACGTAGCAAATTGGTTGACCAATAAGGCAAATCAAAAAAGATACTCCTCTTCCTCCAATTGTAACAGGTTTCTGTGGAAACATTCTTTCTCTTTCCAGATTTCATTTGACCCTTCCCGAACGAAAAACTGAAATCTTTCAATTCATTAAGCACATCAGTTCCAGACATACGCTGAGGTGGATCATCGGTCTCTATAGTATTATCAAATCTTCGACGATTCATTCTATATGGATGATCCTTTGGCAAAAATCGTCGATGTCCCATAAAACTGAAACTACAACGATGTTTCAGTCTTCTGGATCGTGTATTCTTCATACAAACTGGACATGACAGTTTCCCCTTCGTGCTCCATCCAGACATCATTGCATAAGCCGGAAAATCATTGATTGTCCACATAAGCGCAGCGCGCATCTGAAATATGTCTTTCGAACATGCATCGTATGTGCGCACACCCACATCCCAAAGAAGCTTCAACTCTTTTATTAAAGGTTGCATGTATACATCAATATCAATGCCAGGATCAGAAGGACCAGATATGAGTATACTCATGAAAGTGAAAGGTTTTTTCATACACAACCATGGGGGAAGATTATAAATGTGTATAAAAACTGGCCATGTGCTGTGCGAAGTAAGCATCTGCCCAAACGGATTAAAACCGTCGCATGAAAGACCCAGCCTCACATTACGCACGTCAGCTGCAAAATCAGGATGTCGAGCATCAAATCTCTTCCATGCAAATCCATCTGCAGGATGAACCAACTCATCATCAGTCTTCTTTCTCTCGGTATCATGCCATCTCATTTTTATTGATATGTCATCAGACATAAAAAGATTCTGGAGTCTGGGAATCAATGGAAAGTGCCACATTACTTTCTGTGGAACGCGGGATGGTGTTCCATCAGATTTTGACTTCCAGCGGGATGTGCCACATTTTATACAATCATTTCGTTCAGCGGTTTCCTCCCAGAATAAACTGCAATCTTTCGGGCAAGCATGAATTTTGTTTCTTGAAAATCCAAGTTCCTCAACTAACTTCCATGCCATATAGTGGTTTGAGGGAATATCTGCATCATCTGGAAGTAAATCCTTCAAGAGGGTAAGAATGTAATCGATTGCTGTATTAGAAATCCCATACATAGTTTTCCCATGAAATAATCGGATTAAAAATTCCAGCTTTTTCATTTTATCGCATTGCCGATATACTGGAGTCGTGGCAGCATCATTCAATTTTTTCACCCTATCAATATCATCATTTTCACTAGATGCATCAGCTGTCCTCATATCGAAGTCTTCTTGAGTCGAAATCCTTTCTTTTTCATGATGACGAATAAACGGAAACCGATCATCTAACAAATTCTCCATTCCAGTCTTTTCATTTCGATCATCACCAATTTGAGATTTCGTTTTCTCCCCATTGTGATACCACAGAAAGTAGTTTGCTTGAAACCCATTTTTGGTTATGTGGTAGCTGACTTCTTCACGGCTCAACCAAGGTCTACCAACACAATTGGAACATGGGCAGTGTATGCGACCACTATCTGAAGCATTGTCAAATGCAAAATCTATAAAGCTCTCCAAATTGTTTTGAAAATCATCTGAGATCCGATCGGTTTCATACATCCAACTTCTGTCCATTCTGTAAAAAGAATTTATATAAGTCATTTTGTCATAAACAATTCAATAGGCATTAACTATAATAGAATATACATTTAAGTAAACGATAAAGGAAGAAAATAATCAAGGTATCAACTACACATGTCAAAAAAACATACAAATGTGTTATTGAAAAAATGTAAAACCAACAAGAACTTAATGTGTTATATCACATAACAGCATGACTCATCCCATAACCATATTAGTAGGGTATCATGAACATGAATAACATCAACCTTGTGCCATCCTCCTACCCTACATGACCCCAACCACATGCCACATCTTATTATAGCCTTATCACATCACACCTCATCAAAAAACACTAGGGAAATCATAGTACATCTCACCTGAAGACACATGGACAATCACATCGCATCTTGCCTAAAAACACATGGTCAATCACTTTTGAAGGAAGAGTAGGGAATGTTGTACCCCACTCTCTTGGATTTTAATGATCACAATCACTCTCATAGTGATCTAATGTTGTTTCAAGTGTTCTTGTTAATAGGCATGATTTCAGGAGCAAGAAGTGGCAAAAAAAAGGAAAAGTGGACTTTTTTCAAGTCCACCGGCCAGCCGGTGTAGGACCACCGGCCAGCCGGTAAGGGCACCGGCCAGCCGGATCCAGCCCATCGGCCAGCCGGTGGACAAGGCAGAAGGGCTTGCCCTCTGCCAGGTGCCACCGGTCAGCCGGTGTCTGGCCACCGGCCAACCGGTGGGCCCAGACAGAATGGGATGTCTTCTGTCCAGACCACCGGCCAGCCGGTGGCCTCCTCACCGGCCAGCCGGTGGAACTCTTTGGAATAGTGAGACCTACTGTCTCACCACCGGCCAGCCGGTGGCCTTCCCACCGGCCAGCCGGTGGCTCCTGGGCAGAAGCTCTCTCCACCTTCCAAGGCACCGGCCAGCCGGTGGGCAAGCACCGGTCAGCCGGTAAGCAAAGTCAAACTAGCCGTTAGAGCTTGACCAGACTTGCCCACTTGATCCCCAACGGCTCCAAGAACCGTTGGCAAAACCTCTCAAATACCAACGGTTATACCAAACCGTTGGTATGTAAGTGTTGGGAAAACTCCAGTTTCCAGTAGTGAGGATCTTACATACTAGGATACACATCATGGATCACTATCAAAACCATAAAAACATTGACAGATCTCAAAAAATGAGTGCATGCCATCATTACCTCATAGAATTGAAAAAAGGTAAGTAACAAGCAATATATCTCACTACTCCATACTCACCCCACAACATAAGGGTCTCACATTACTAGGGAATAATTCTATCCAATACTAAATGATCTTGATCCATTTTTCATATACATATATGATTCACCTCACCAATTACTAAATATTAATAACATACAAAATTATGATTCCATTTAACTAGAGTTAAACCATCAGGTTTTACAAGGAAATTCTATATAAGTATTTGTTTACACTTTAAATAAAGAACATGAATGTCATGTTAACACTCAACATTGATTCATTAATAAATTGTATTCGAATTTTATGGAAATACCAAAATAAATTAGTGAATCAATGTACCTATAGTGGTGCACATGACCACCATGAAACAATCATAAATTTTTACAAAAACCCTAATAATTGGGAATAACGAAATCAAGAATAGAAGTATATGATTTATAAGAGCTGGAACTATATCGTTGATAAAATATAGGAGTCTAACCTGGTAGGTGCTGATCTGATGGAAGATGTGGGGATTGGGAGGTCCTTCTGCAAGGAATCGCTCCAGGAGGACATGAACTGAATGCTTCTGGAATGTGGGGAGGCCGCTGGCTCGATTTGGTATTTGGGGCTTTTTTTTCCCAACGGTTATTAAAAACCGTTGGGAATGACCAACATTTCCCAACGGTTCCATAGAACCGTTGGGAAAACAAGATTTTTCACCACTTTTCCCAACGGTTCTTAGGAACCGTTGGGAAAAACCTATCTTTCCCAACGGTTGTATGAAACCGTTGGGAAAACTATGCATTGAGGGGTTTTTCCCAACGGTTTCTATAAACCGTTGGGAAAAACAAGATATGCCAACGGTTCATTGAACCGTTGGTACACAACTGTTGGGAAAGGTCCCTTTTCCAGTAGTGCATGGAGGCTTCCTATGTACCATGCCTTGACATGGATCAAAGACCTCGTAGTTCAGGTGGTGGTTTTCGTTAGCAAACTGACATGGAGGTGAACCCGTGGGTCTACTGGTGGTGGGCTTGAACATCAGGGAGGCTTCCTACGTACCATGCCTTGACATGGATCAAAGTCCTCATAGTTTGGGACAAAATGGGGGCTTTGCACACTGACAAGGAGATGGTCTGGGCCAATGATTGTTGGGCTTGAACCTCAGGGAGGCTTCCTACGTACCATTCCTTGACACAGATCAAATTCCTCGTAGTTCGGGTTAGTCACAACGTCTTACCGTTGGACTGAAATGCAGTTTAACGTCGTTCCGGATGAAGGTGGAACCTGACGTGAAGAAATGACGGGCGGTGGGCTTGAACCTCGTGGAGGCTTCCTACACACCATGCCTTGACATGGATCAAAGACCTCGTAGTTCAAATGGATGTGTAGTTTGACGTCATGATGGATAGGGGCATACAGTTTAACGTCATGTTGGATGAGGTATTTTCATGGCCAATTCTTACTCTAAGACCACGTGAGTCATACTCGGTGTGAGAAACAAGAGGCAGCAGAGACCTGACGATCATATCGCGGAGGGTGCGTCCGTGAGAAGCGAAGAGGGGCTTACGCATTAGGCGGACCATGGTGCTGGGACTTAATCCAGGATGGAAGCCCAATGTGCGGCAAAGCGCAGTGGTAGAGGGATTTGGGACCAAATATGGAAGGTACCTTGTTCCCTATCGTGCCCTCCACTGGCCTTGGCAGTGGGGACGTACAGAGGTGCATGGGTGCTACCTTCCACAAGAGAGGCTTGGGGGCTTACACCAAGGTGGTTTCCCTTCTCCCGTGGACATACGCCACTCCGATAAGGAGGATATCATCCGCTGTGGAGGGGTGATCCCATCTCCGTGGAGACTAGTGGGCGTAAATAATGTTCGAGCTAGGGGGACCCTACGTGCGAGGCACGAGGTCAGATCATAGTTTAACGTCAAGTGTTGAGGATGAGGTTCATGGCATTTTAACGTCCTGCAGATCAGACGAAGTGGGTTTACTCTGCACCCCTAGGACTTACATGACCGGTACCCTCTGCTTCTTGGGGGAGGGAAGGTACCGGAAAGGCCATAGTCAAGGGGGGTTGCATAGCGAACCATCAAGGGGACCACATTAGTGTGGCTATGTGAAGAAGTAATAGACGTTAGTGTGCCTATGAGAAGAATCATTAGGCAAAGAAATGCTACGAGTGGTGTTGTCCATGGGACTTTGAAATCACATCGTGCAAACCTGGAGGGTCGTAGGGGAAGAGGAATTGCCAAGCAAAGGGTTGTGCTTCGCGAAGTGGAGTGCCTTGGCCTTAGCATGGGGCAAGGGTGTGAATAGGAGGTTCTTCAAGAAGTGGAATAGTGTTCGCGGAGCACTGCCTCGTGAAGCAGAGGTGCCGTGAAGCAGTGTGGTTCACGATGTACAATGACCCTACCTTGGAATGTGGATCACTAGTACAGGATGGGTGTTTCACGAAGCATAAATGCTCCGCGGCTAACCGGGTTCCCTTGAGAATCCCCATCTTTCGCGAATTCCCTTAGGCTTCGGGAAGGGCATCCCTCACAGAAGAGGGGCTCAAAATGATACAAGGCGAAGTCATCTCGCAAATCAAAAATACCTCATGGAGCTCATGAATTCCAGGGAAAAGGGTGCTTCATGATTCAGGAGTTAAGAAGCTGAAAGGTCATATTTTCCATCCTTTGGACTCAGGGGGAGCCCAGTATTTATAAGAAAGGGGCGCCACGAAGAAGATCTCACATGGTGTGAAGGGGGCTCCGGGGCTTCGTGGCGGGCTCGTGAACGTCATGGCATTCATGGAGTGTTACCACCTCCTATGCTTCGCGACGACCGCAATGTTCGGCGGCGCTCGGCGTCGGGGCTTTGCAAGGAAGCATGTGGGCTTCTTTTCCTTCTTCCCATTGCGGTCAATATTTTGGCGCCAAAAAATCCAAAAGAGGAACACAGATCCGAATTATCAGGATATTCCCTCCAAATTACGGTTCATTAAGAAGTTCCCGAGGGATCAACTCAACCAAGGGAAATGTCTCATAAAGTACATGGAAGAAGTCAATATTACAGAAATTCCGATAGAAGGGATTCAATGCATTATGCATTGATAAATATCATCAATTCTATTGTCACTGATCCCCCAGAACATGAGGTTCACTTAGAGGAATCAGATGAGGATGTTCCTATTCAAGAAGTTGTACACACAGAGGCAAATGAAGAAGGTGTGTGTACACGAAATCAATGGCTTACCTAGAATCTAGGTATTTCTTCAAATAACCAACTCACCCCTCTCTGAAAGGCATCCAAAAAGGGGAAAGGGAAAAAGTCAGGTTACATTCCACCCTTCCCCTGGAGAAGGCCAATCCCTCTCATTAGAGGAAAGGTTCTCACAGCAGGAATAAGAAATGAAAGAGTTAAGGAGGTTGAATGCATAACTACTTCAATGTAGTCTTCCTCCAGGTAGTCTTCCTCCTATGCGTGTGGGAGTCAGTTAGTTAAGGGAATTTGTTGCAGCTACTGTGATGGATCAAGAATATCCTCCTTTACTAGTACTCCGTCACAGGTCTAATCCTATGGGTCATGCGCGACAACAACTAGTAGTGCTACCATCAGTTGCAGTACCAGTCACCACACCTGTTCAAACTCCAGTTATTGCACCTGCTCAGGTCCAAGATCAAACATATGTTTCTCAAAAGTTAATAAATACCATTGAGTCATTAACAACTTGGGTGGAATCTATGTAGAGAAAACATGCACAAATTCAACCAGAAAATAGAGATTACCCTGAATGGGTGGATGCAATTCCTCCCCCATTAAATTTTGCAAGTACCACATTCTCAATTTTTAATGGTTCGGAAGATCCAGAAAAACACTTAACACATTTTGTTTCTCGTTGTGATCCTATGATGGGAACTCCTCAACAACCAGAAGTAGTTAAGCTCAAGTGTTTTTTATAGTCATTATAAGGTCATGCTTTTGTCTAGTATACAATCTTGCAATCCCGGTCAATTACCGGGTGGGAAGATCACCATCAACGATTCCTTCTTCAATTTATCTCAACGTTTACAAAGACAATAGTTTTTGATCTTACAAATTGTAATAAAAGAAAGAATGAATGAGTTTAATATTTCATTACTTGCTGGAAGAGGTTAAAATATTCCTTAAGCTTAGAACTCCCTCAAGAAGAGTTGTTGACAATATGTGTGGAAACGTTGCGTGATGAATTACGCATACCGTTGATCCCTGTAAAATACATAGGAGGGTTTTGAGACCTTACTTCGATCACTCTGCAGATCGGAGACTCTCTTACAAAGACTAAGGATAAAACTCGTGTAATTCCATCAGATCCACGAAGAATAATGGGGAAAGAAGAGACTGCTATAGTTACGCTTAAACAAGCACATATACCTTCTTCCACTTCAAAACCTTTATCATATCGAAGGGATCCACCTCCTGAACATCAACAACAATGGATGCCTCGTCAAAATGATCAAATATATCAAAGGTGGAAATATTTTGAAGATTTGAAGAACAAAGTTTATTCTTTCCGGAATGAATAAGTTCCTGGATACTTCATCTTGGCTCTAGAAAACAATCTGGTTTAGTTGCCAAGGCCCAAAAGGCCGAACAAGGAAGTAGATGAAGACCTCCCTAACTATTTCCCATTTCATCAGATATTGAGGCATCCCATTTAGGAGTGTTTTGTCTTCAAAAACCTCCTACAGAAGATGGTGGACTCTGGACAGGTAAAACTGAAAGGTTCTTCAGCCCAGGTAGCATGTGTTACTGCTATAGATCCAGAAGAAGAAGGCGAGTGGCACAAAGTCAAAATAAAAAATGTGCAGAAATATGATGATTCAATGGTCAGGAAAATGATTAACCGAACTCATGCCATTTTAAAAACACAATTAAAGAAACCAATTGTGTCTTCTACTATGAATTCCACATCAAAACCCCCTTCATCAGAAGGAAAATCCTCAAAGAAGAGGCATAATTCAAAGAAAGAAGAGTAGTCAGAAGAATATGAGCTCGTGTCAAATCCCAAGTTGTCTTTGAATCTGGAAGATTTTATGCCATCTAATTCAAAAGCATGGGAACCTCCCCACCAAATGGGATAGCCTAAACCAGCTAATCAGGAAGAATCTTCATCATATGAAGAGTTAATCTTTGATTCTGTTAATATGATTCAGTTAACGGATCCATATTCCAGTCACAGTTTTGATCATGATGAGACTGAGTTCCCTGTATTAAAAAGAGGAATTATAGAGAGCTCCAAAGGTTTAGGATACAGAGGAAGACATAGATATTTCAGAATCCACTATTTCAATCCTACCCCTACTATAATTGTTTATGCAACAGAAACTCGTGGCAGAGCCCTTTAGCGGGATCAACAGGAACAAGAAAGTTATTCCACACATGGAAGATTCAATCCTGGAAAAATTATTTTGGAGGATCGGTTAGAGGTTACACCTTCTTCCTCTCAGAAAATAAATAGACCTAGTCGGTCTAATCTTCCAAAGCCAGGAGTATTTCCAACTCCTACCCCGATACAAGATGCATCTACTTCTAAAGCATCAACTTCAAAGGCACCTGCGAAATCACATGTTCTTGTTGAGAAACACAGACCTTTGGACCAAATGTATGATGTCTTGAACCATTTGGCCCAAGTACCGGTCAGGTTATCAATTTTGGATGCTTTTTATCTATCAAAGGATCTTCGGGAGGCACTCATTGAGGCTTTGTCAAGTCCTCAGGAATTAAAATCTGAAATTGTTGCGGATGAAGTTTACTATATAGAGAATGATCCTGCAGAATGCCATGCAGTGATATCTTTTACAGATGATGATGAAGATGATGTTGTCCATGGACATATTAGACCTTTGTATTTATCTGGAAAAGTCAATGATGTAGACATTCGACGATCTTTCATCGATAATTGTTCAGGAGTCAACCTCATCCCTATTCATACACTTCGTCGATTGGGCCTTAAATAATCTGATTTATCTCCTTCTACTTTGATGTTTCAAGGATATGATAAAAATGAACAAGAACCTCTAGGTGAGATTACACTCAGAACTCAGTTTTGAGACCTTGTATCCAATTCATATTTCATGGTTGTTCACCATGACACACCCTTCAACATTTTGTTTGGAAGACCTTGGCTACATCAACATGCAGATATCCTTTAATCATACCATCAATGTCTCAGATATTGTTTCAATGGTCATATTGGGACATTGTATGGTGATAAATCCCCATTAAAAACATGTGAATCTCAATACATTGGGCAGAATTCTATCACATGGAGGGAAAAGAGATATCCACAACAATGGAGGTTACCAAAATTAATGCTCTATATGGTTTGGAAAAGATTCCAGTAAACCCATTCATACATATGAGTACAGATTATGTGTTTCATATCAGTCAAATTGATAGGATAGACCCAAATCCAAATACTCTTATGGAAACTTCCATAATGTCAATTATGACAATTGAGCCAGACAACATGGGAGAAATTGTTGATTCACCAGGAAATAATGAAAGATCAAATGGAGATGTCTTCATTTCATCTGCTGAAATATAGTAATTCTATACTTCATCATCATGTCTAGAAAAATTTATATCAATGTCAAAGATGAATGATTATGTTGATTCTCAATCCATCATCTCCTCTTTATTACCCAAGGAAGACCCTTCATCATCAATAGGGTCAGAAATGGAACCCTCTTTCTCAAGATGTTCAAATCTTAATTTCTCTCCTGATCATGGAAATTAAACTTCATCATCTACTATTCAAGTAGAAAAAAAAGAAGTAACACATATTGAAGAAGAAGAGGAAGATCTTAGGGATGCTCCTCTAGCATTTGAAGAAGTTATCTCTACCACTATAGATGAACTCAGAGAAATAAATCTGGGTATAAAAGAAGATCCATTCCCCACTTTAATTAGTGCGGCCATGACTCTTGAAGAGAAAGAAATTTATATTTAATTTTTAAAGAAAAATCGAGATGTGTTTTCTTGAAATTATACATAAATTCCAGGGATTGATCCTGACGTTGCTACCCATCATTTGGGTTTTCCAGAAGAACATTGAGGATTCAAGCAAGCCGTAAGAAGAACACACCCAACTTATGCCTCCAAAATTAAAGCTAAAGTGGATAATCTTATCAAGGATAACTTCATTAGAGAAGTTCAATATCCCAAATGTCGGGATAATATTGTCCCTGTGAAAAAGATGAATGGACAAATTTGAGTTTGAATTGATTTCATAGATCTTAATCAACATTGTCCCAAGGATGATTTTCTAGTTTCGATCACATAAATCTTAATTGATGAAACAGCTGGTTATGAAGCACTTTCCTTTATGGATGGATATTCTGGGTATAATCAAATCTGAATGGCTCCAAAAGATGAAGAATCTACTGCCTTCAGATCCCCTCAAGGTGTGTTTTGCTATCGGGTAATGCCCTTTGGCCTGAAGAATGCAGGTGCAACATATCAATGTGCCATGCACCGTATATTCAAACTATTTTTAGGGAAATTTGTTTAATGTTATGTGGATGATTTGGTGGTTAAATCCAGACAATTTTCTAATCACTTGGATGATTTGGAAATCGTATTCCACAAACTTCGACAACATAATTTGGAGACGAACCCATTGAAATGTGCATTTGGGGTAACCTTAGGAAAATTTCTCGGCTTTTTTGTATGCCATCATGGTATTGAAGTTGATCCTGAGAAGAAAAAATCAATCCTTGGTATGTCACCTCCTCGAAATTTGAAATAATTAAGAGGACTTTAAGGACACTTGGCCTATATTCCGTGTTTCATCGCTAATCTGGTAGAAAAATGTTTACCATTAACCAAATTGATGAAGAAGGGAGTCACTTACCAGTGGACTGAATAATATCAAGAAGCATTCAATATTATCAAGAAATATATATTGATTCCACTAGTATTAATGCCACCTGTTGGAGGAATACCACTTATTCTTTATGTGACAGCTTTAGAGCAATCATTGGGTGCCTTCCTTTCCCAAAAGAATGATGCTGGAAATGAAAACAACCTTTACTATCTCAGTCGGACTATGATTGAGACAGAAACTCGATATTCAAGTATTGAAAAGTGATACCTAGAATTAATCTTTGCAGTTCAGAAATTGAGACACTACCTGCAACATCATGAGGTCCAATTTGTATCTCGCAATAACCCGCTCAAATTTATCCTTAGTCATCCAATGATTACAGGATATCTGGAAAGGTGGGCAGTTATTTTGTAGCAGTTTGATATCCAGTATGTGTCTCAAAATGCAATAAAGGTCCAAGCTATGGCTGATTTCCTTGATGAACACCCTTTAATAGAAGATACATTTTTAGATATTGAACTCCCTGATGAGGAAGTTTTCTCTATTCAAGATAATCTTCAAACATGGTAAATGTACTTTGATGGTGCTTCCAAAAGTCCAATAGGGAAGAAAATGGAAGATACTAAATTCAACAAAGTTGGGTTTGGAATTGTTCTTAGTTCCCCAGAAATGGAAATACTACCCTACTCCTTCTTATTGTTGGAAGGCAGTACAAACAATGAAGCATAATATCAAGCTCTCATTGCAATATTGGAGTTGGCACTTTAGGCATAGGTAAATCAATTAAAGGTGAAAATTGATTCAGACCTGGTAATTAAATAAGTCAATGGGGATTATGCCATCAGAAAATAAGAGTTAATCCCTTTGTATGATTACATCAGAGAGTTAATGTCGGAATTTCCTTTGGAACTGACATTTTCCTATGTCCCGCGATCACAAAATGTTCAAGCTAATGCACTAGCTAATGCAACCACAGCTCTGGAAGATCCAAATCAGGACGAGACAATCATCAATATTGCCTACCGTCGTATAGTTTCACCTTATGTTCAAATAAGAACAGAGAAAATCAATTAAATTAGTCCCATTTCTAAACCATATGGTCATACTATAGGATGGATGACACCTATCAGGGAATACCTTCAAAATGGAACACTCTCACCTGATAGAGCCTGGAAAGAACAAGTCTGGAAATGTGTGATCAATTTTAATCTTTATAATAGCCCATATCACCTAGAAAAAATTCCTTACAAGCTAGGTTTTGATGGAATTATCTTTAGATGTATTGATGGTGAAGAGACAATGGCTTTCATGAAATAAGTACATGCAGGAGTCTGTGGTTCCCACCAGTCTGGACATAGACTATCTGATTAAATTCGAAGTCTTGGATACTTTTGGCTTTCAATGATACAAGATTCTATTTATTTCACTATGAAGTGTCATTATTTCCACGTATATGCCAATTTCATTCATCAGCCCCCATAGTTGATCCATACAGCTAAATACTCATAGCCATTTACCACATGGGGAATGGATGTAGTAGGACCTTACCCTTCAGCTAAATCCAAGCAGTTTAAGTATATTCTTACTACTAATGACTTCTTTTCCAAATGCATTGAGGCAATACCTATCAAAGAAGTTAGTTCTAAAAGAATTGTTATCTTCATCAAATCTAACATCATTACCAGATTTGGTGTCTCTCATACCATATTGACGGACAATGGCACCAACTTCTGTTCATCTGAGGTAAAGAAGTTGTATCAAGAATACAACATCAAATCCAACCATTCATCTCGGTATCATGCAGCGGCCAATGGCCAAATAGAATCGTTCAATAAGACTCTTTCAAATATACTGCAAAAGATGGTGGATAAAGATAAGAAATCATGGCCTGATAAACTTTTTCATGTTGTATGGGCTTATTGAACCACCACCCACACTGCTATGCAGTCAACTCCATATTCAATGGTATATGGAACAGAAGCAGTCTTGCCCATTGAATTTCAATTACCTTCACTTAGAGTATCCATTTGCGATTAGTCATCTACATATGAACAATATCAAAAGTGATTGTATGAATTGGAATGATTAGATGAAAAAAGATTGTGCACCCTACACCACTTAGAAGTATATCATAATCGAATAGCACGAGCTTTGAACAAAAAAGTTTTTCTTTGTTCATTTGTTCAGGGAGAATTGGTATTGGTTTTCAAAACTCCAATGATACCAGGAAAGAAGCCTCCAAAGCTTGAGACAAAGTTGGAAGGACCTTATTCAATATATAAGGTCTACTCCAATGGAGCTTATTATTTAATCTCAATGGATGGATAACTCATCACAACTCCAACCAATGCAAGATTCTTGAAGAAGTATTTTGTGGAACAAAAATATAAATTTGTCCAACATAACATTAAATTGTGTTTTTTAGCCACATGATGCTAAACTGTGTAGCACTAGTCCATGCATATGACCTTAAACTATTTTAGTCATTACTGAAAGATTTTAAAATGCATAGTCCCCATAGTCTTCACTGCAAGAATTTAAACTTCATAGTCCCTCCATTGTCCAACATGACATTAAACTTTGTCCAGTCCCTTATATGTCCTACATGACGTTAAACTGTGAATCGTTAGGGTTGTTGTTACCTCTTGTTTCTCACACCGAGTATGACTCATGTGAGCTTAGACAAAGCTTCAACCATAAGACCCTCTCTGAGCCGCTAACCACGTGTAAGTCCCAACATCATCTTTGGGTTTTCCTCAAGTACAACTCGATCACCAATTCATTCTTAATCAAACTATGCGGACTTTGATCCATGCCTTCTAGGCTGCATACATAGGAAACCTCATGAGGTTCAAGCCCAAAATCAATCTCTTCACGTCAGTTCACCTCCATCTCATATGATGTTGATCCGTGAAGTAGCCCAAAATCAATCTCTTCATGTCGGTTCACCTCCGTCTCATACGATGTTGATCCGTGAAGTAGCCCAAAAAAAATTTCTTCACATTGGTTCACCTTCATCCCATATGACGTTAAACTGTGTACATCTCTTTTATCCCTGCTACATGACACTAAAATGTACAACACCATCATCTTTGCTATATGGCCTTAAACTATACAGTCCCCCATTTTCATTCTCCTGAGAGGGAATCATCATTAACATTGGTCACCAACCATATCTTATTCCAAGGATTACATGCATACATGGCAATGCCCAAACTCTTAATCTTTGGTCAAACCATCATTTCACTAAAGGTCCCTTTCACCCTTCACTTGTACGAACCAAATATGTATAGAGGGTATTTCAAGAACTACGTATGGCTTGATTCCCATCCTTATGGGATACGTAGGAATGTTCAAGTATCCCTCGAATCCACCCCCAATTCTTTGGGCCTAACCCCAAATTCCACTTTCAATCCCTTGGCTGAAAAGTCCCTCTATGAAAACATGAATGTGGTATGAAAACCCTAGTCTTAATTCACATCAGATTTATAAAACACACAGTGTGTATTATTTATTATGGTCTGAGCTCTATGACCCTAAACTAAGATCTCCAACACTCTCATCCCACATGACATTAAACTGTATTTCAATAACTACGTATGGCTTGATTACCATCCTTATGGGATACATAGTGAAGTCCAACATTTCAATTCAGGACCTAACCACAACATGATTATGGTCAGAATTGGTCTATGTATCTCCTTTATACATTGGACAATACCCCTTTTCACGTGTCATACTCCTAACCTTAAATACTTCCAGATCTCCATAACCCTTTTCTTGAATTCTGGTCATAAAATGTCTGATATACGGGAATTATTTTTCCTGACTATGCAGCACATGCCCTTAGGCGGCCTTGCATAAGTAGTCTACATAACGGACTTGTCAGCCAAAAGATTCTATTATTTGAATATACAACCAATTCCCATAAGTGGACCTACATAATTCATCCCCTTAATGGGTTTTTCAAATAGTGATAACATCATTCTTGGGAGGAAAACCTCTTTTTTCCTTATTTTTCTTAACAACAATATGTAGGGATCCACAAGAATAACCATCCTTAACTTTTTTGTCCCATACTCGTTTTCATGATCTAAAAGTATTTAAGTATGTGGTTTATACTTCCCTTCCCTACGTTTGGGTCAGACCTTCGCAGGAGTAACATTCATCCAATTCTTTGACAATCTTGATTGGAAATATCCTCTCCATATTCAAGTACCTCTCTCCATACAATAGACTCTATGCTTTGGAAAATTGGAATCTCCATAAACTTTCACTTGCTTTTTAGAAATAGAAAAGTAAGATTTCTAAGAGTTCTTTTTCCTGACTATGAAGAATTTTCCCTTAGGTAGCCTTGAATAAGCAATCTACATAACAGACCTATCAGCCAAAAGATGCAATTATTTAACTATGCAGTCAATGCCCTTAAGTGGCCTTGCATAATTCAACCCCCTAACAGGTTTGTTAAATAGTGGTAACTTCACTCTTTGGAAATACTTCCTCTAATGTATTTTATCCCTTTTTTCATATCATTCCTTAGATTCAAAATTTCTTAAGTCATAGTTTACATGTTTTCACCCATACTTGAATGTGGTAATATTTTTTCAGATAAATTATCAAGGAATTGAGTCAATTTTAATCCACAATCCATTCAGTCAAAGCTATTCGACCTTAAAAATTAGCCTTTTTATGTCTCACATGCATGAATTTAAACTGCCCACAGAAGACAAGGGAACTCTAAACAAAAGTCAAGTCCCAACTCACTAAACATACATTTTGTATGATTTAGGTAATATTGAGAAATAAAAAGATGTAAAGTTTGTAGGGTTATTTTTATAATCCTATAAAAAATCAAACTATTCTTACTAGGACCACTGGCTTAGGTAAAAATTTAAAGTAGGTATCAAAAGAATGCAGGCACAAATGTTTGAAGATAAAAGTTTTTTTCATTGATGCACAAGAGTTAGAAGGAAATCCACAGACTGGAGTCTCTTCTCTTTTCCAATAATTTCAAGAGGCTTTTAATATAACTCTTCATTTGATTTACAGCATCCCAAGCTTCATCAGTAGCCACTTGAAGTTCATGCACTCGACTAGCTTCAATCTTTTCATCTTGATGGAGTGATTTATTGGAATTTGTGATGGATTTCATACCATTTGTTTGAACTCATTCTAGTGAATTGTTAAGCTGGTCAAGTTCCCCAGTAACAACATATAACTATTGCTGAAGGTGCATCTACTGGAAAACTGTCTCCTTGATTTTATGCTTCAACTCCTTCAGCTTGGCAGCATGATCAGCCTCTTCTCGGGACACCACAACCTCAAATTCGTTGATATTGGTCAATAGACTCACTTTGGTCAGGTCTTGATGGTACCTTTTCTTTTTCTCCCTCATTAAAATGACTTGTTTCACCGTGTCATGGATCTCTTGATATCCAAAACCGCCAAGTCCCAACATGGAGAACAGGGATGACAGTCGCGAGATCTTCAAATATAGCTCTTCAAGAGGCACTTCAGATATGATCTTCCATATGTTCTGCCATGCCTTGCGACGTGAAAATTGGAGCACCTTTTATACCTTCGGGTCTGATTCAGCATCACTATCACAGGGGGAATATAGTCCGGGATTAATGCATTTAGAGAAGTGACCTGTTCTTCTCCTTCCCCTCAGACCCTTGTTACTTCACTTTCTATTCCCATTGGGGTGGTGGCTGAGGCTTCACCTCCAGATCTAGCCACTGAAATTGACGGCCCTGCATAGGCAATTGAAAGTTTTGGTTAGTTTCAAAGGATAACAAAAGTTGATTAAGTTTTCTTGAAAATTAAGTGCAACCACAAATATTATTATCTCTTACCCAATGGTAGATCAGAAGCATGAGAAGGCTCCTCTCCATCTTTCCTAGCTTCAACAGGATTTTCAAGACGGGTTTCAGGAAGCTCTACCAGGTTAATCTCCACTTGAGCTAGCGTCTCTGCAATAATAGGGTTGTCTCTATCTGTTTCAAGTATTGGTAGTTCAACAGCTTTCTCAGATGGAACTACACATTTCAATCAATCATGGTCAGAGATGTAATAAGAAATTTTTAGCAGGACGAAGGATAACACTCACGTCCAAAATCTTCTAAATTACATGGTAATTTAACCTGATCTAAAATGTCTTCAAAAGATACACCAAGTTTCATCATTTCATCCAGTGATATTTCAGATTCTTGGTTAGTCTCACGAGTGGTAGAATTCGATATGTCTTCTTGAAAACCCTCACCCTGTAGCCTCTGACCCTGGACAGTTTCTTTAGAGAAAATTACGACATCAGTTGCAGTGGCCGCCAGATGTTCTGGTGCATGTTTTGAACCTAAAGTATCACAGAATTGAAGTCAGTTGATGTTTTCATTCAACATTTTATGAAAAATTGTTAAATTACCAGAAGTAGGCTCTTCTCTCCTTACAGTAGCAGCAGGAGCAGTACTGGGAACATATGCTTGCTCTTCATCAGGAGCAGCCAAGTCAACATGATTTTTGTGACTGTTCACCAGCACCCTCCTTCATCCTCAGATGCGGGTCAGTCCTCTTCCATAGAGGGGAAATTGAAGAATCCCCTGAAATCACAAGAAGTAAGAGTAATATTTTCATGAGTTAAGGTTCATGACTATCTGAAGGACTTACCACTACTGATGAAGCATTTAGCCGTGGACTTCTTTCTTCAATGTCTTTGATTATTTGGTTTTTTGGGTGTGTTGACATCATCATCTCCAAATACAGGTATTGGAGAGTGAAAAGCCCCATCTAACTCCTCTTCCATGGCTTTCTGGCCTGGAGATACCTCACCTGGCTCACGAGGAGATTCAGTAGCTCTAATGGTGGTGCCACCAGGGCTATACTGTGGTGAAGGAACCTCAACAGTTCCTTTCTTTACAAGCTTTAGGATGAATAAAGTAATTTCATTATGTAACAAATCTTTAACTAAAATCAAGTTCCAAAGAAAATAAGGAAAAAGACTTACATCTTCAGGAGCCACGTAATCATGCCACTCCTCATCTCCGGAAGCACCAGTCCCCTCAGTGGTGCCACAATCCATCATTTCCTTCACCTGCTTGGTGATAGGAATGGAATCATCAATGGCATATTTTAGAATCTATAGCTCTCTGATGTAATCCTACACTTCATCGGGGTTATCCTAGAAATGGATATTTTTAGAAGCCCGAATATTACCTACTCCATGGATGTGTAGCCCTTCACATAGGTCCATCCAGGAAGTTTCAACATAGCAATATAAACTTTTCCATGTCTGGACAGCCTCTAGTCTTAGATATTCAGCATGTGTACTAGAAGGCTGCGAGAAGGGTCCTACCATCTTGGACTTAAACTTCTTCCCAGCTCCTGCAATCACAGATAAAGGATAAGAAAATGAAACTTGTTGCTTTATAAAATAATGGCGATTAAATTGCCTCAATGAAGTAACTCACCAGGAGTCGATGGAGTGGGTCTCTAGATTCTGGAAGGAGGATTATATATAGAACGAGGCCGCTTTGATGCATGTCGTGCCTCATCATACCCATCTATGGAATCTAGTGAATCAGCCCTGGGTGAGGAACCCCGTGAATCAGCTCCGGGTGTGGAAGAGTCACCTTCCAGACGAAGGGTTTCTTTCTCGACAGTTCTCTTCTTTTTCCCCACCTGAGGAACTGGATGATTTAGTACCCCTTCAGGGTATGATGCTACCCAGTTCTTGGCCTACCATGTAGTCAAGTTACTCGCGGCTCCAGAAACTGGTAGATTAAACACTGCCCTGGTCTTTTCCATAGCTGTCAGCAACCAAAGTTGTCGGGAAACCATCGGATGTTGCTCTGAACTGACATGAAAAGGAGGGGATACAACAATCTACTACAGACACTTGAATTGGTGTGCAAATCTATATGGATCATAGGCCTTTCATATAATCTCTCCATCAATCCTGGTGGCCAATACACCATCTCTGAAAGCCAGCATGTATGACCTCAATTCTAGGATGGTTGTCCTATCATCAACAAACCTCCCGGTTGGCGGGTTTCCATAAGGAAAGAAATGGAATTCCCTGAAAATGCTTATCCTTACCTTCATATTATAGGAGTAGAGGGATAAGGGAAAAATTCCAGAATATTCCTACACTGATGGCCTGAAAGAAATTCCAGGAACCTGTACTCTGCTCTGTACATCATATGTCTTGAAATGAGTGGCGATCCATCCCCAAAAAACTTAGAATGGTCCCACTATTCTCAAAGTATATTTACCCATATAAACATGGAGTAAGCCCCTGTGAATATTTTCTAAAATGGGGGTGTCCAACCCAACCATTTTCCTCTCAACTAACTTGGCTGCAACAATGAAGGTCTCTGGCCTAACGCCTCCCTTTGAATCCCTAACTGGCAGAAGGTAAACACTGAGCCACAAGGCTAATAAGCCCACCAGATGGGTCTTTTCTGGGATTCTTTGATCCACTTCGTATCCACACTTTTCAAACTCTCTCACTTCCAGAGTCGGCCAGAATGTGC
Organism: Viscum album; assembly: GCA_963277665.1. Lineage (NCBI taxonomy): Eukaryota > Viridiplantae > Streptophyta > Magnoliopsida > Santalales > Viscaceae > Viscum > Viscum album. The sequence goes on from OY728129.1 coordinate 1,491,426,571, forward strand.
CAAGATCACCCCTCTTCTCTATTCTGGGGTAGCTAGTAGGATGAGTACAGGTAGGCCCCTTCTCATTATTCTTGGTAAGAAACATATCCATCCACTCCTCTAGATGAATATACTTTCTAGAATGAGTTTTGTAGGTCTTTGAATTCTTAATCTTGAAGAAAAGTTTCAATAATTCTAGAGCCAAATCCAGAGTCTTCTCCGAATCATTCTCAAGTCACCTTAGGGGGGATGAATTTATAATACATATCACCTAAAATTGGAACCCCCCGAGATCTTGTAGACATCCCACAAACTAATTCCTACTTCTCCATGATTTATATGGAAAAAATTTCTTTCTGGGCTCCAGTGGCTGATTAGATCTGGATAAAAGTCATCATTCCTATAGACATATGTCTGCCCAACCCAGAAAACTTCATATATTTCATCTTCTTTCATATCCTCAACAAACTCTGCACAGGTTTTTTGCACCCAATATGCCCACATCCAAGTCGGATTCACACCTCCTCAGGGACAGAAGTCCAAACTCTTCTTCCAGCCTTTGGATTGATCCATCTGAGAATTTTAGAAGATTGAGGGATAACAATGCAGCTGCAGCTTAGGCCTGTGATATTTCATATCTGGGGCACATGGGCTATGATTCATTATAAACGCCTTCTCCATTGTTACAACATTTACAAATGATCCTCCAACTGATACATTTTATGAAGAAAATTTGGTGTAAGTTTGAAACCAATAATTCGGAAGATATTTCTTTGCATCTGGAATGTTGACTCCTTGTAGATGACCATTCCCATACAGAGGCAGGTAAATAATTTGTGGGAAATTAAGATGATACTTCTTCAAGTACTTTTCCAAACCTGGGAGAGTGCTGTCGCATATATTATAATAGTCATGGCCAATGATGTTCATCATATAATTAATCCGTTCACTAGTCAGTTCATCAGCTGATCCAATTCTTCTGGGAGCCATCGAATCTGCAGAAACATCAGATAATTAACTTTTAAATAAGTAAGTTTTTCATAAAATGTGTGAAAGAAATTGAAAAAATGGCTAAGGCATTAGGGTGCACAAGTCCTATATTGGCACGCAAGTCCAAGATGGTCACGCAGGTTTTACCGCTCTAGTACTGGCGTGCAAGTTAGAAACTCACTACAGAAGCGCGACACGGACAAAAGCATAGACAAGCGGAAAGCCAATTCACTTGCGCGAACAAGATCTAATTGTGCGCCGAGAGCTCAGAAGCATTTGAAACTGAGTGATTTTCGCAAAGTGGTGTCACATATTTACAGGAGAATCCATACCCCTCTGTGTCGGACCCTGCGCGCTAGAATAATACTTGCGCGCCTACTACTTGCACGCCGTAGTACCTTGTTTCTCATTTTCCCCAAAGTCAAATCCTATTTCCTTTTTCAGATCCAACTTTGAGGGGGGACTTTTGTTGAAACTCCTTTCCATCACAGAGTCTAACAAACGATAAAGGGGAATACCTTAAGCACAAAGAGATTCATCCTTTGAAGAACATCAAAAATTGACAAAGGCATGAACAAGGAACTCTTTAAGCATGGGTCACGTAAGTTTTATTATGGTCGCGTAAGTGTACTTGTGTGCCACATATGGGTCACACAAGTCACTTGCGCACCCTATTTCTTTTTTCACCCAAGTTCCTCTGGTGGCCTATAAATACCCCCTGTAGGCCCCCCATTTCGAAAACGAAAAATCCAAAACACAGATTCAAGCTCTTGTCGTCCAAGTCTCCATCTGAACTGTTCTGAACAATTATAAGGCAATTATTTAAATAGAATGGAAGTTATAAAGAGGAAGAATATGGCCTATGTATTAGAACTCATAAATACTTGCGTGTCTAAGTGTCCATACCTTAAGGAAAGTGATGACACTTGCGCGCTGTCTTTACCTCTCAAGGAAACTTGCGTGAAACCTATCTGAAAGCCTCGAGGGATGATACTAAGGGATCCAATTCAATGTCTCCCAAGTATCACTTCACAGGTTCTTCGTCACCCAAGTGAACTTATGTCGCACAAGAATACTTGCGCGACCAGGACTTGCACGCCAGAACAATACTTGCGTGACTCCTTCCGATTCACTTCCTTTCCTCAAATTCACATCTCCTCTTCAAGATTTATCCTTGAAAACCATCTTCAAATCCATTCATTTCATGGTTCCTTTGTTGGATTCTTTATCTAAAATTAATTCTGTGGAACATCTCTCAAAAATTTGTGATTTACATAACTTTATGTCACTAGGGTTAGAGATTCATTCAACCTCATACTTTAAGATGATAAGATATTTAATCTGGGAATCCTAGTTAGGAGTATGAACCAAGTTACCTAATCTGGGAATCCTCCTTAGGAGTAACCCCCAAGTCTCAAGACCCCTTAACCTGGGTCTCCTATTCAGAAGTAAGAACCAGTCTTAATTTCTTTTGAGTTGGGCTTCCTTCTCAGAAAAAAAAACCCAATAATAATTCCCTCTTAAATTTGGGCCTCCTTTTTAGGAGTAAGCTCGAGATTAAGAATCTAAATCTCCATAAATCACAAATACCTTTATAGACCCTATTAATTGGAATCCTCATTAGGAGTAAGCCCCAAGTCCCCCCTAATTTGGGCATCCTCATCAAGAGTAGGGCCCAAGTTAGAGTATCCAAATATCCATAAAGCACGAATATATTTATGGACTTTATTCCTAGGCTTCCTTCTGGGAGTAAATCATAGTCTTCACCTACTTGGGCAGTCACACATACATAAATCCCATATCATTCCTTATGACCACATTTTTCGTGGCACAAATCATCAGGTTTACTGATACCTCTTTTTTCTCACACCGAGCATGACTCACGTGAGCTTAGAGTGTAAAAGTAACCACGACACATCTCTTTGGGTCATTAATCATACGTAAGCCTCACAATTCTTAGTCAAACTACATGGACTTTAATATCTACCTTAAAAGTAGAGTACATAGGAATCCTTTCTAATGTTCAATCCCATCACCTATTAATTCTCATCCATCCCATATGACGTTAAACTATATCTTAATACTCAAACTACGTGGGTTCTAATTCCTTTTTCTAAACAAGGATACGTAGGTTTCCCATCGGTGGGTACGATCCCAACTATGAAATAATCCCTGTCTTTCTGAACAACAATAATCTTCAAGTGCCCCCACTGAGTGGCTTTAAAACTAGTATGGTTATCATAATGACTAAGAGATTTCTATATAACATGTTAAAGGACACCATTTACTAAGAATATCTAATAAATACGAATGATTCTCTATCGATGAAGAACCTAAAATACATATAAAAGATTCTCTAAATCTCCTACATATCAATCATTGATTACAAGTTTTAAAGGAAAAACTCATTTTCATGCTTGGTAAATTAAAAAGGATTCACGAACATAACTCAAATCTATAAGAGAGTCCCAGAGTAGACAACAATTCCCCCAAAAAAGGTGTGATGAGTCTGACCTCCCATCCTCTTGACCAATGCAAATTCTTAAGCTTCATTAGTCCACAACTAATGGGCACATACCCTTGGAAAGTAGGTCCAAATGGATATATAATCATTAGATGTTTCCAGTTCTACAAATAAACCCGTTAGAAACCAATTGGAAAGTTTGAACATTAAACAAACAAGGCCATCCCCATTTCCAGAAAAAATGGTTAAGTAATAGTGTTAGGTGTTATGAGTGTGGTTTTCAATTCAGAGAGTCATGTGTTGGTTCGCCAGCTGACGTATCCATACACCAAGACCCTAAATTTTGATTTCTAACTCAGTGCATGAAAACACTTAATGCATGTGTTTTGAAAAGTTTCATTTTTGAGATCTTGAGTCAGCTCAACAGGTATAAATTATTGACCGTGGCACACTTGTCTTATTTTATGATTCCACCACGTAGGAATCCATACATGATTCCCAAGAGAGTATGCGATGACAACACACTGACTGATGAGGCATTTGTGCATGGCCCTCTTATAGCATTTTCACCTTCGGGTGGTGTACCAGTAGAACCACTACCCATTGGGTAGCGGTTACCACCATCTCCACTAGTAGAGGATGCACGCCGACTGAGCATGTTGCACAAGTTTCAGTGGAAGAGGCCTCTGAGGTCCTGAGGTGAGATGGACCCACAGGAAGTTGAGGACTAGCTGGAGGCTGTGGCCAGAGTTTTCTGCTTGGTTGGGACACCAGCTGATTTTATGGTGATCCGAGAAGCCAACACTTTTCATGAAGCAGCAGGGAGATGGTGGAGCCTGATGCTATAGATACATGATGAGGCGACCCTCATTTGGACAGAATTTGAGGGCCTTTTTTAGGTCATATTTCATCACAGTGACCTTACAATTTGTGCGTATACAGGAGCTGTTGCACTTACAATAGGGAAACATGAAATTGGCCCATTACTCGGTGAGGTTCACTAATCTATCCTGCTACTCCACCGACATGGTATGGGTCTCCATCTTCAGGGCCCAGACCTTTGAGTAGGGTCTCCGACGGGATATCAGAGCATTGATGGTATCATTATGCATACCAACTCAGGTTGGGGTGCTAGAACGAGCGTTATTGGTAGAGACATTCCTAGCTGAGCAGGCACCGACAGCGAGAGCCACCACCGGACTTTAGGTAGTAGAGTTGTCTACAGTAGGAAGTAAACAGATGGCATAGAAGTCCAAGAAGACCAGACCTTCTAGTGGATGAACCTGGGATGTAGGGTCAAATATGTGAGGTTCATGAGGAAAAGGAAGACTGGTGAGGGACACGCAGTGTTACACGTGCGACAGGCAAGGTCACATGGTTCTCCACTACCCGACCCGCCGTACAGACGACCAGCAGACAGTTGAGGGACCACCAAGGTAGAGGTAGAGGTTCGAGTAAGTATGTCCATAGGGTGGTGGACGTGGTAGAGGATCTATCCATGTAGCAGTGGGTGGGTGGAATTTTGAGGTTCTCCCACCACCACCGCCACATGGTCTACCCCGACCACTGGGAGCAGGAGGATATGGACGAACTCAGCTCCAGGCTACTGAGGCCTATGAACACGACGCTCTGGAGATGATTAGAGGTATGATCTGTGTCTACTCCACCTTAGGTGTGGTACTTATATACACAGGTTCTAGTTACTCTTTTATTGCAATGACCCTCTTTCAGAGCTTGGATATTCCTGTGGATTCGTTGGCTCGATCCATATGGCTAGAGACTCCTATGAGAGTGGATTCGATGATTACACATTGATTCTAGCTAGATGAGCTTACTCTAGGAGGCGACAACTTCAGCTGGGATCTCCTAGTATTAGTGTCGAGGCCTTACAACGTCATCTTGGGTATGGACTGGTTATCCATAGTCCATTCTAAGATTGATTGTATTAGGTGCAAAGTGTGGTGTGTCCACACGGATGAGACCAGGTTTTCCTTCACTGGAAATAACGGAACCTTTGTAGCACATAATGGGCTTACCCAGAAGAGGGCACAATTGATTACTAATCAGTTGGCTATCCTTACCCTAGAATCAGCTGATGTTGAGAGTCTGAGCTATCCTATAGTGGTGGAATAGTATGCTGATGTCTTTCCTGATGACGTTCCAGGACTACCTCCACATAGAGAGATAGACTTTTACATCAATCTGTACCCCAGGATGACACTGATATCTACACCAGCATATCAGATGGCTCCTGCAGAGCTTTGTGAGTTACAAGTACAATAGGAGGAATTGTAGGGAATGGGGTTCATAATACCCAGTGTTTGTCCATGGGAAGACCCGATTCTGTTCTCCAAGAAGGTAAATGGAAGTTTGAGACTGTGTGGACTAACAGAACCTGAACCAGGTGATGGTTAAGAACATGTATCCACTTCTGAGAATTGATGATCTTTTAGATCAGTTGAAGGGAGCTTGTTGGTTTTTGATGATAGACCTCGGATCAGACTATCATCACCTCAGGATATGAGATGAGGATTTGTAGAAGACGACCTTTAGATGTCGATATGGCCATTATGAGTTCTTGGTTATGCCTTTCAGTGTGACCAATTCCCCAACAGTGTTCATGGGACTCATGAACTAGATATTTCAGCCATACCTTGATTGCTTCATGGTGGTGTTCATCAATGAAATCTTGGTATACTCAGAGATGGAGGAGGAGCATGCCTATCATCTGCAGGTAGTTCTGGATACACTCCGATAGAACCGTATTTATAGTAAACTCTTGAAGTGCCAGTTCTAAATGCAAGAGGTCCACTTTTTAGGACATGTTATCTCAGAGTATAGAGTTGCAGTGGATCCAATGAAGATAGAGGCTGTTCTTTCTTGGGAACCACCCAGAAGCATGATGAAGGTGCAGAGTTTCCTAAGGTTGGATGGGTACTAGAGGAGGTTCGTGCCTGACTTTTCCAGAGTTGTGGCACTCTTTAAAATGTTGATGAAGAAGGGGAAACCCTTCATATGGATGGAGGGATGCCATTAGAGTTTCCAGGAGATGAGGCAGAGAATGAAAAGTTCCCCTATCTTGAGGCTGCCAAAAGAGGGTGTTGCGTATGTAGCCTAATGCGACTCATCAGGGACTGGGCTTGGGTGTGTCCTGATGCAGGAGCGAGCAGTGATAGCTTATGGATTGAGAAAGCTGAGAAAACATGAGCAGAACTATGCTACCCATGACTTGAAGTTAGAAAAGTGGTCTTCACCTTGAATATGTGGAGACATTACTTTATGGGCGAATGTTTTACAGTCCACTCTGATCAAAAGAGTCTCAGGTATATCTTCTCTCAGAAGGATGTGAACCTGAGACAATGTTGAGGGATAGAGTTCCTCTAGGACTATAACTTTGAGATAAGATATACTCCTGGGAAGGGGAACATGGTAGGAGATGAACTCATTAGGAGGTCCGGTCTGCAATTGCTGAGTGAGGTGACATAAACGATAGCCACATTGTAGATATCTTTCATGGGTAGATATGGAGCAACATACCTCAAGTAAGTGACAGTCACTCCCCCACTCCTTCAGCGAGTCATAGAGGTCCAGATTGGGGATAGTGACTGTGAGTCTCAAAGTGCTCAGATATCCTCAGAAAAGGAACCTGATGGATTTTTTGAAAATGGGGAGCACGTCATCCTCTTCAGAGGATGTACCATGGTACCAGTGGTTCTACGAGAGGAGGTGTTAAGGGAGTTCCATAAATCCCCTCTAAAGGTACATCCTAGTGTGGAAAAGATATACCAGGACCTCCGGCGTTAGCATTGGTGTCCAGGGATGAAGAAGACATCAACAGATTTTGTTTCAAGATGACTCACTTGTCAGCACGTGAAGGCCAAACATCAGGTTTCAGCAGGCTTATCTTAGCCACTAGAGGTGCCAGAGTGGAAGTGGGATGGAATATCCATGTAATTTGTGACAGGGATTCCATGAATGTCCAGGGGACATGATTCTATCTGGTTGATCATTGACCGACTCACCAAGTCGGCCCACTTCCAACCTATCTGAGAGTAGGGATCCGTAGAGGGCTTGGGACGCATATACGTACAGAATATTGTCTGACTTCGTGGGGTGCCATCAACAATTGTCTTTGAATGTGACACATTCTTCACATCCCAGTTGGGGAAGGGATTGTAGGAGGTGTTCGGGAATCAGCTGTGTTTGAGCACCGTCTTTCATCCTTAGACGAATGCTAAGATAGAGCATACCATTCAGACGTTGGAGGACATGCTATGTTCATGAATCCTAGATTTTGGGATTAGTTGGGAGGATCAATTCCCCTTGGTAGAGTTCGCATACAACAATAGTTATCACTCCACCATCGATATGGAACCATTCGAGGCCATATACGGTTGACCTTGTAGATCACCTCTATGCTGGATAAAACCAGGGGAGTCAGCACTTATGAGTCTAGAGTTGGTAAAAGATACTGCTAAGAAGGTACAGACTATCCAGGAGCAGATGAAGACTACACGTATTACACAGTAGTCATATGCCGACAGGTGATGGAGACCTTTGGAGTTCCCGAAGGGGTACTACATTTTCTGGCGAGTCTCTCCTCGACGGGGACTATAGAGATTTCACCAGGGAATCAAGTTATCACTGAGGTTTATCAGGCCATTTCTAATACATTGGAGGATAGGCCAGGTGGCATACCTCTTATCACTTCCACCGCCATTGGAGAAGGTTCATGACGTATGAGGAGATACGTGCATGAACCATCTCACACCATCGACCATGGTGATATGGACTTAGATTATGGGGTGATGTTTACGGAGGTTCTAGTATATATTGAGGATCGATAGGATCAGGCCCTTCGTGGGTGGTCAATACCTCTAGTGTGAATTTAATGGCAGTACGGGAACCTCAAGGAGAGCACATGAGAGCAGAAGGCTCAGATTCGTGCTCAGTACCCCCATTTTTTTCTTAGTCTATGTTGTGGAATTCGGGGATGAAAATACCTAAGGTGGGGATAATTTAAAGACCTTGATTTTTTTCATGTAATTTTTTAATTATCTAGAATTATTTTGAGACAGAAAAATCTGACAGCGCCTGATTCCGAGGCCCGAAGTTCCCGGAATGATCCGTCATAGTTTTGTTAAACTTTAAATAGCACACGTAATTAGTTTTCTGGAAAAAGTGGAATAACTCTTAAAAGGTTTCCCAGATTAGAAATCTAAGGGTACCGTTGTGCTCAGGATGGCAGGTTTATCCGAGGTGTGACTTATGTTTAGTAGGCATGTGTCTCCTTTGAGAAAACCCAAAAATGGCATAACCCTAAATAAAATAAAATAATAAAATAATTTTATTTTTGAAATGATTATAACTCACGAACAGTAACTTGGATTGAAAATATGAGACCACCTCTAAACTTGTGAGTGTATGCTTTCCTTAGGCTGATACTAACATTGGATGGCTCCAGCCACTAGTGAAAGTTTGTTTTTTTCCGTAAATAAAATAATTAAGTGGCAATTATTTTATTGTAAAAATCAATAAATTCTAAATGGTAACTAGGATAAAAAATATGACAGTACCATTGGTTCTTTGGGGCGTGTTCTCCTTAGGCGGAGCCTAACCTCAACTGACGTGGGTCGAAGGTGAGTGCTAATAATTTATTGATCTTTTTTTTGGGTACGTTCAGTAAATGAACGAGATTCATTTTCTAACTACTGAACCGTTGCTTGGATTAATAATCCAAGGGCACCATTGAATCCGAAACATCAAGATACACTTAAGGGAGGCTTTACTTTGACCGCGGTAGTTACAGAGAAAAAGTTACATTTTTCAACTTTTTTAAAGAAATTAAATAAAATAACTTTATTATTTTATTTCATATCCTCCAACGGAAAAGTAAAGGGGTGGGGCCAGAGACGTGTCAAGAAAATAAATGGAATAACCTTCCAAACCGAAGTAACGACATCATTGGGGAATTAGGAAGCTTCCTAATTGATGATCCACATTAAATTCTAACATCATTACTTACCCACCCCTTCTCATATATATATAGATCTTGGAGAGAGTTATTGGCACAACTTCTCCAAGAAAAGAAGTGCTAAAGGAGCACCATGATGTCAGACCCTTAGAAGATAGAGCCGATCCCAACAGGAGGTGATGGGTGGAACCAAACCATGAACTGGAGGATAACGTGCGAGCGGCGTCGTTAGAAGCTTGTTGTGGGAAATGAAGAACGCCGACCCACCTTCAAGTGTGGGAATTTATTCGACAATTAGAGGTAGTTGGTTTATTCCTTTACATTTCATTAAAATATTCCCTCTTCCCCAATCTTGAAAATTATATGAAGAATGCAGGTCAACCGACAAACGTGTTGATCCACAAATCATTCGTTTTGAAGGAGGTTCTTACAGGGTATCATTTTGGGGTTTTGTTGTTGTTTAATATAGTAAATTGTTAATCCCATTTTATCCTTCCTCTGATCACGATCTAACACGGAGGTCGTGGGCCTAAAAAAACTAGGCCGAACCCTCCGCACCTTTGTTACCCTTGCGCCTTCTATGGAAGACCCCCGGTGCGGCCACACCAACTGGCTACGAAGGAGGCGACATTCCAATGCACACAGCTTGAGGATGTTGTAGCATGAAGACGTGGAGGACATTAGAGAAGTTGGCACTGGGAAACTTTGGAGGAGGTGTGGCATGCCGTCATGTGTCACCGATGTGCAAAGGGGATACAGATCTTCAGTATTGGTAGACGGAGAAGGTAGTCAGCTCATCGGTTGGATGCGGAAGGGAAGGACGGTGCACTGTCAAACGCTGTTGGTGAGTAGGAGACCGATGGAGGAGATGGAACCCGTGCCTCTAGCTGGTTCCACGGCGAACAGTGGCGCCACCACTTTAAAGTCTAAATGGCCTTTGACCGTTCGTGATCTCGGGGGAGGGGCTCCCCTAAGTCACCTGGAAGAAGCACCATGTGCCTTTCCCTTCGTGGTCAGACTGCCCTCCAGTGGGCCGCCGCCTAGCGGGCCGGGCCACGCCCCTCCATGGGTCGGGCCACCCCTTTGCAGGCCCCTCCCTACATGGGTTGGGCCACTCCTTTTTGCAGGCCAGGCTGAACCTTGACCAAGCGGGCCGAGTCCGCCGTGGCCCAGCCCATACCGGGTCGGGCCGGGTTGGTCTGACCAGGTCGGACCAGACTCAGGCCCAACCGGGTCTAGAAACACTTAAAGGGCCTTATATCAAGAACCAGACGTCCGTTTGATAAACCGTCTATGAAATTGGGATCCTTGGAGAAAGAATTTCCTTTGGGATTACTCCATGAGAGTTTTGGAAAAATTGGGAGTACGACGGGGTTGGATCACACCTGAATCCAACTGGGCCCTCAAGACTGAAATGCTAATAAACCACAGACCAGGCGTCTGATTGACGTGTCGCCTGTTGCATTGGAATCTTTGTGACACTATAGATCATCAGGTTACTTCTTTGTGAGACTTCATTCAGGTTAAATACAACCGGTGTCTTGGGGAGTGGTTCTATAAAGCACGCTACATACGGAACCCTGTGACTGGCTGAGACCTGAAAAATGATGACTTTTTGACTCAGAGTGACTCGACGGACATAGTACGTGATGGGGAGGAGTACCTCAGTAGGACATGGTGGGGGAGAAGCTCTGAGTGACCCGGCATACCCACTGTACGTGATGGGAAGGAGTACCTCATCAGTTCAAGGTTAGTGGGAAGTGCATCTGTGTGATGTAGTAGGCCCACTATACTCGATAGAGGAGGAGTTCTCTAGCAGCCGAGGTGTTCGACGTTGTGACTGGGAATGTTATTTGTTCCTAGGACTAGAGAATTTGTGGCTGGATATCAACATTCATAACAATCCTATGTGGGTCAGCATCATATCTCATTTATCTGAGTTGTATACCCAGTTTGAGCTAAGAAACTAATTGATTTTTTTCAATTTCTTTGTGATGTGTGATTGAGATCAAGCCTTTTGGTTTTCCTTGTGGAATTCTAAGAGACCTTTAAGGGTCTTGGGGTCCCTACTATGTATTGTTATACTAACCCCTACACGGGCTTCACCCGCACCTTATTGTGTCTTGTGAAAACAACGAGAAGCTGGGATAAGGCTTGAGGGAGCCATGACTATGTGGTACTTGGATGAGATAGGAGGATGTGGAGTGATGAGGAGGCAATATGTACCTACCCAATAGGTAGGATCCTCAGAGGATGACTCAGTAGCTGTTTTCCCTTTTTCAATTACATTGTTCCTTTCAGTTGTATTTGTACTTTCAGTTGTACCCATACTTTCATTTGGGATTCTATTCCATCCCCTTTTACTGTCAGTACTCCTTTTTTACTACAACACATTACTTCACAGTTTCTTCTTATTGTGTTCTCGGACCGTGTGTTTATACAGGTTTAAAGGCAACGCCTTCCTATTTTAGGGAGTATGTATTTTAGTGTAAGTCACCAGCCCCTGGCCTGTGGAAGGTGGGCTTTTGGTAGTCACAACATGGGCCCTGAGGGATGATTCGTGACAATTATCTTAAAAATACCAACCTTATATTCCTATGTAAGATAACTAAAGGAAGTTCACCAAAGAAGAGGTAATTATTTTTACTAACTATTTCACGTTAATTTTTTCTTCTACTTCCACATAATGTGTTAATTTAATCCTAAATTAAAACCTCTATTGTGATATATATGCTTTTTTTTATTATGATATAATCATATTCCACCTTTTATCCATCCTATTGAAAATGAATGTACCCCACATGTGTACGAACATATTACCTTCTCCACATGGTATCGTAATTTGTTTTTCATCACTAATTTTCATGGATGGTTATAATGATGGAACTAATGTGTATATATGATATTCATGAAATAAATTATTCTATATATATTAAGTATTATATACCATTCTTTCATTCCATTTGTATAATAACGGAAATAATGTTCATGCATATGTACGGCCTACCGTCTCCAAGAACGGTGTTGTTCATTTTTATGTATCTATATTTTAATGATTTCTATAAATACATATATAATGAATATATATGATATTAATATCATGATTGAAATTATTGTGATTATGGAACCATTATTTATGTACAAGGATCGATAATTTTGAATCAAAACATGCATGAAAAATGAAGTAGTTATCACACAGAATAGTAATTTAATAAATATTTGTTTAAATGGGGGATAAAAGGTTATATGCAAGTCATATATTTTATTATAAATAATATAATGGATATTTAATATATTTATAATGAATTTATATTTATAATACATAAGTTTCAGACACATATGAAGGATATCAGACCTGCGGTAAGGAATTTTCGTCTCACTTTTATTTCTATGGGACACATTCATTATATACTACATGTATCTTTTTTATGGTGTATATTCTACCCATGAATTAATTTTATGTTAAATATTATTAATTTTATGAGTATATTCATATCCACATGATAATATTTCTTTCATGGATCTTATGATTCAAAATTTACTAAAGTGGTAAGGGTTTATTTCACAATCTCCTCATTATTGGGGATTTTTATGTTTAAACCTCCAGAAAAAATTATCTATATTTAATGTTTATGTTTTATAAAAGGGATTTCAAAAAGGTTTTTAGTATTATACTACAATTATTTAATCTTATTTTTACCCATGTTTGACATTAAAAAAATAAAAGGAATATTCATGTCGTTTTCAAAAGAGTGCATGTTTGGCTTTTACCAAAAAAGTGAAAGTAATATTTGTTTTTAATGTGTATAGAATGAATGGAATTTATAACCTTCCTAACCACAAAAATATTTTAAATTTTATTATATATATTTAAAATATTATTTTTAAATAATATTTTTTTCAATTTTCTTTCAAATTTTAGTTTTAAAAAGTGAATTTCAATGTAAAAATTTGTATTTTCCTCAAGAATTTCTCAATTATATCATTAATATATTTCCATATCTATCAAAATAATTTTAAAAATATTGTTATTTATTAATTTTAATATCTTATAATAAGATCTAACATATTTTATTGAATGTTTTATAATTAGTTTGACCGGGGATGTACTATTTTGATACCATTCACCATATTACTCTGTATTTTTTTTATTATATAAAATGATTGGGTAAATTATTTAAATTTGATATGATACATTCAATAAAAAAATTTATGTTTACTACATTTTAACCCATTCATGTAAGGATTGAATTGTACTTATTAAGTGGCGGGTGGGGCCTACTATAGCCCCTCGATGCATCGATAAGTCTCGTGAGGCAAACCTATTGGGGTATTGGATGAGGCCTTACCTGTTTATGTATGATGTCTTAGTCGAAGCCTTAATGATATATTTATGATGTTCCAAGTCATGAATTACCTCATTATAATATTATTTGTTGATATTCTATGTGATTATTCGATTGGAAAAATATCAATGGTTAATTTTCATTCTCATGTGATTATTTATATGGAATTATTTTATCATCATTTATTCATGTCATATTATAATAAATTTATTCATTGAATGGAATGTATTTCAGTTACTTAAAATTATATAATTTTTATGCCTTACTTACTCAAAGTTTCTGTTATATGCATACCCTTACAGAGCATCTAATCTCACCCCTTTCCTGTGTATTATTTTCCCTAGGATGTGAGGAAGTTTATTACGACTGGTATAAAGGGATATAATAAAGTGATTAATAGAATTATCAAATAAAATTGTTATGTAGTTTGTGCTTTCATATGTAATGTAATATTAAAGTATGCATCTAGTTTCCCAAGAATACTACAGCCTTTAGGATGCAATTCCTTGTATATTATAATAATGTAATAAATTAACCACTATCTTTGTGCAACTAGTGTATGGTATTTATAGTTTTTATTAGATAAAGTTTAGTATAATTATTGGGAACTATATTTAATAAATAGTAGATTAAAGAAAATAAACCTGAAAAAACCCTTGAGTATAAGTCTCTGTATAGGTTAAAATTATATAGTTTTGTTAAGTTAGGTAGAGCATGGTTTCCAACTATGATTATATATACTCACACTATTATTTTTGGTTTTGTTCAATGGTTAGAACTAGAAGAAATATTGTTAACATTGAAGGTGATGTAAAATGTGTTGATAATGAAAAAAATGGAATAAAAACTGGTGTAAATGTTATTTTGATTATTCCTAATCTGTTATAAAGATATATGATAGACAACATGCACCTTAAACAACTCTCGGACTCACCAAAGAAGATAATGATAGAGTCCCCTGAGATATCGGGTGGTGGAGACCATGGAGGGAAGAATATTCAATTTCATATATGTCTAGAATGTAATTAGAAACACCAAAGTAAATTTCTTATTGGAATGGGAAGAAGCTTTCAGTATTGAAATAATGGACATAAAGTAAGTAATTTTTGTTAAAAAATGAAAATTTTGTTTAATGCAATCAATAAGAACAATGATCTTCCTATGTTATTATCAATGGTTGAATGTTTTAAATGTACAAAGTATGAAAATTATGAAAATAAATGTACTAGGGGAAAATATCATGATGAGAATTAACAAGTTTGTACGAGTAATAGTTAAATTTATAATTATGATGAGACTATAAATTATATATAAAATGAAGAAGGTATTAAGGAATAATATGTTGAAGTGTAGAAAATGGTTTAAGAATAAAATGTAATGATTATTATTTTTTGTTTATTTAGATTCATTAATTATGTTTTAAAATTATTTTACTAATGATAGTCTAGTTATATGAATCATGATATGTATAAGGATAATATTAAAATACTTATTATTTATGTATTTCTAAGCATATGATGAATATTACTGGTAACCAATATGTTGTGTAAAGTTGACCTCTTAGAAACCACATGATTTTGGTAAAATAACCCTAAATATTTCCTTGATATTCAAGGAATAATGATAAATAGGTTTTTATGGGATAGTATTGGTGACCTTTAAAATGGATAGTGATTTACTGATAAAGTAATTCATGATGTAGTTTATTATATTTTTTATATTTATGAAATACATTGGATAAACTGAGATTTTGTTTAAGGAATAAAGAGAGTCTTATTTCTTGAAAGCATAAATATTTTCATAAATTTTTTATGGTGATTCAAGTTGTTACCATGTTGTAGGGGAAATTAAAATCAAGGTATTTATATATTTGGGATGTTTTAATAAAAGATACATTATATTGTTTTGAGAATATAATGTTAATTTGGAGACCTTCCTTCTAAATTATCATACTTTAAATTTGGACATATATATTTTGGATGAGTCTAAAGGTTAACTACTTATAGAATTGATTAAATTGAACTTTCAATAATATTTTTTGTTGTTAAAGTATGACTTATCATACTAGATAATTTGTTCTAACCATTTTGGTTATAATAAATATTTAGAGTTTGAAAGAATGAATTGTGGACCATATAATGTATTAAAAGTGTTTCATCTATGAAAAAATATTCTTGAATATCCATCTCTAGGTGTATGAAATGAAGTGGAAATATATCTAGGAACAACCAAAGTAATGAGATTATCCTTATGAAGTTGAATGGAATCTAGTAAGTTTGTTTTCTAAAGTAATTTATCTGGATAGTAAAATAATCCCCCACATTTAGGAAAAGTATTTTCAAAAAAATTATCCATTTACTTTTCACCCTAATATATCAATAGTCTTTTAACCGATCATAGATTTGTGATTTTGTGATGGTTGAATTTATCATAGTAATGTTTTCTATCACTCTGCATTTGTCATTTATAGTTGAATTTCTATTCCATTTTCATATTTTTACTTCCTACTAATTTTATCCAATATAGAATCTTAGTTTTGCGGTGACCTTTTCCTTCCCCTTTCCCTCTTTTTAATAGGATGTTTTATTAAAACTTTTTACGGTGTGGGATATCTATAAAATAATTTTATAATATTAACCCTAGATATTTCAAGTGAAAATTACAATTTCTAGGACACAATTTTTTTAAGTATGGGATAATTTAACACCCCAATATTATAAGGTATGACTCTTTTAATATAAATTTAATCTCATTGAAATATTATTTTCCTTGCAACAACTAGCTTGAACAAACAATGAAATATTATTATTTGACCATTATATAATTGCAATTAAATTAGAAGAAATAAAAAAATTAACCTCATTATTATATATATAATTTTCTTGTTATTTTTAATGCATTAATTAATTCTTTATGAATAACCACATTATTTTTAGTAAATTTGTTTTATTAATCAAAAATATTGTTTCTTCAAAAATAGTCCTTGAATTTTATTAGCGATTTTTATAATTTTTTCTTAAATTTATATAAATTTATTTGTAAAAATTAATTTTATTTTTAGATTTATCATGTTAAAATTATCTTATAATTAATTTCTTAGAATTTTTGGAAATGTTTTATTTTTCAATAAATAGTGAAATATACTAATTTTTATAAAGCTTTAATTTTTTCAATATTTAGGAAGTAATTTTATATTTTGGAATCTCAATGTAACATATGTAAAATATATTTATATATAATATAATTAATTTAATTTAAATAATACTTATACCTTATTATGGTATAAGTACATTTTTTGTCTTCAAAACACATTTTTTTTAAAAACACGTTTTCTTTCCATTTTCTTGTTTGATTGTAAATTAAATTATTCCAATTATGTGTTTTGAATTTTTAAAAATAAATTAAATATTTATATTTAAAAGGTCCAAATTTATTAAATAGGTCACTTTTATTGTTGGCTTATATGAATAGTATCCTTGGAAATTTTTGTTACCACGGTTGAGGGTAAATTTGTTGATTTAGGTTAAAAATGATAATCACTAAAAAAGTACCCTAATGCTTGCCCAAATTTTATTATATGATCAATTTTCATTTAAAATAATTCCAGGATTTTTCATTGAACTATTTATGGACATTTAGATGATATTATTATGAATGTAATATTTTATTTAAAAAAAAGAAAAGACGTCCCATTCATGTTTTTAATAATTATAACATTTTTAATAAGGGGTTATCTAGAGGAAATGTTAGAATATAAATACTCTTTTTAAATCTATAATATTTAACTACATCATGGTAATATATTTTTAATTATCAGTAAATAAATAGTTACCTTATGGTCGTATGCAACACTGATGAAGTAATTATTCAATTATTGGAAAAATCAAATATCTCATAATTAAAATAATAATATAAATATATTTTAGATACTTAATGAGATAAAATAATTTTATAGAAACACTTGGAATATTATGGAAATTATAAAATATTTTTTATAATTCTAAGTGGTATATTGATATTGTTAAGGTTGAACGAATGAATAGTTCTAATATTTGACATTATTAATATGTTATAGTAAATAATATTTTTAGTAAATGATTAAAAAAACCTAAAAATATTAAATTTATAAAAATTAATGGGATATCATTACATTAATCTATCATATTCTATTTATGGTTCTTTTGGTATTTTACGCTAATATTCTTGACCCTTATATAGTAGAAAAGTTCAATAGTACGATAATTGTCAAAAGAGTTAAAGGGAGGTTATAACAAAAGAATAATGGTATAATCATGACCAAAACCTATAAAAAATTATTTAATGAATATTATTAGACTCTTATAACATTATTATTATATTTTACTTATTTAATTGATATCTTTACATTAAAATTACTTATACATTATTTAAATCAATGTTATTTACAAAATGTCACACTCATTGTATTTAATATGTTTTATGTGCCCACATTGGAAAAAAATAAAGAAATGAATGAAAATATATGTTTATATTGATCTTAATGAAATATTTTTAAATATATAATTTAATTTTTAATATTTATAAATTATATAATTTCCTTAAATTTTTTTGAAATTCTATTATAATATTTATTTAGTTAACCAAAAAATAAAATAAATGATTTTAAAAATATAAATTTTGATATAATTTGAATTAGTTAATGTGTGAATAGAATTATATATATATATATGACATATTATAGATTTTTAAAAGTGTTATATTTGAATTTACCCTTTATCATGATGTATTTGATGTCAAATTAAATGAATAGAATCAAAATTGACATTATTGATAATTTATCAAAATAATATTTTATTAAATTATTTAAATTCATAAAAATATTATATTTATCCATGTAAATTAAAGATAGTTGAACAGATAACATATTTTCCATTTATGAGTTATTTTTTCATTTATAGTAACATTATTAACACTTTATTATTAAAATATTGGTTACCACATTTAAGTTCCAAAATAACTAACCAAGGGGTTAATCAAAACGATAAGGTTTAATTGAGAGCCACTGAAAGGTGGTGTGTGGTTAAGGAACATGGAGTTTTTAACCATGAGGATACACCTTTAAACTATGTACCCCATGGATATTGAGGAATGAATTGCTGGTGCATGATTATTTTAACAGTGTGGCCAAACCGTGCACCCCAAAAACAATCCAATAGGGGTCCATGTTTGGGGAACATGATTTTTTCTAACAATGTGGACCTCCCTAAGAAACTATGAAAATATTTATAATTCATCTCAATTTAATTTTAAAAACCTTGACCCCCCATTTAATGTTTCATAACCCTCTAATTCAACCCTAACACGACTTCTTTTTTTATTCTTGGATGCTCCCAATAGGATATTTTGGCCCATCTAAATCCTTTTCTTGTTAGGCTGAATTATAATTGATCTCAATAAATATTCTATAGGTAAATGGATCTCCTATCATGTGGTTTCTAACAATATATATTTCTCTCCTCCTTAGAGTTTGATATATCATTATGTAATTGATGGATCTAAATCCATTTTATTGGATCTTGATTTTAGGTTGTGTTACAAGAACTTATTCACCCTCACTCTTTATTGGAGTTCCCCATTGTGGGTGTTGTGCATTATTATTCCTTGATCTATAGGAAGGTGGTTGGATTGTTAATATCCCTATGATTGCATCCTTAAATTTATAGATTAGGTTGAAATTTATTTTTAATTGATTTAACAATATTGAATCATGATTATTTGAAAAGTGATTTAAAATTGGAATTGATATTAGAGAAAAACCCCAATTTCAATGAAATTAAAATTATGGGGAGGATTTCTAAAAGAAATATGGCTTGATTTGGAAATAGTTTTGAAGAAATGATTTTAGGTTGATCATGAGAAAATGTCTTAAATTTAATAGTTATTTGAAATAGAATGAAATTATTATAACTTATTATTTAGTTTTGAAATGAGAAAGGAATATTGAAAAATAAAATTGAAATTTTTTATTTTAAAATGTATTATAATTATTTATTTCCAAATTGATTGATTGAATAAAATTATATCCAAGGTAGTTAATAGTTTGTTGGGACAATTACTCTAGGATCTTGATCCCCTAAAACTTGATTTATGATGACAACGCTAACTAAACAAGTAATCTCCGGACACTCTTGTTGAGTTCCACGATTGGGGTGTTGATTTATTTCCCGTAATTGGTTCCCCTATTGGGGTTTTGATTGTGTATACACAATATTAATGAGTCTTGATCACTAATGATATGTGTGAGGATCATATAACCAGTATCAAATGTACTATATGTCATTTTACCATTGTGTTTTGAGTAATTTGATTTGATAGATATGTCATTCATTTGTTGAACTATTTTATTCGTACCAACAGATATATAAAATATTTTATATAAAATGTTCATTTAAGCATGTTTCAATGTTATTTTTATATATCTATCATATATTTGGATCAAATAATTTATTGTTTTAAATATAAAAAATTTAATTCCATTCCTTGGTTTGTTTAAAATGATAGAAAAAATGGAAAAATTTTATGGTATTTATTATGTGAGACTAGTTGAGACCCAATTGAGATTTATATCCCACACCCTACACTTTCCTTGGTGAGTTTTTAGATTTTCATATTATAGGTCCATGAAAATTGAAAGAGGCACTTGGAAGTGGTGTAAATTCTTGATCCTTTGGACCATGGTGTGATGATTGTGACTAGTGCAGATATTGTTCAATTTCCACATATAAATTTAAAGACTTTTTCTGGTTGACATTATCGTTTCATTTGGAATTTTTATCTCATTGATTTGGGTTTTATTATATCTTCTTTTTTTGGTAAATTATCCTTTTTAAGTGTTGACAACAGTGAGTTTTATATTTTATCTTACACGGTTATGTGGAAACTTTGTTACCTATTTTATGATGTATGATTTCAGGCATTAGTCACTAACCTATGTAGATCGAGAACCCCCCTTGGGCTTTGTTAGGGATAATTTAAGTATCAGGGTTCTATGGAATCTGAGTAGGTTCATGAAAATAATATATAAAAATATATATTTTTTATGATATCATTACATTATATATCTAGTGAATCATAATATTTCTTAAATGATGTAAACATAGATAAAATAAGACCTTTATAAAGACATTAGAATGTTATGTTGAAAACAAGAAGGAAAATCATTTTTAGATGAAACATTTTAAATCTAAAAATTCACAAAATAATGGGAATATTATTTACTATAAAAAATTATTTAAGATTATAGATTAATATTTATAACATATAATTCCCATAATTTTGTGAAAATGATGTCATGCAGTAAATTTCAAAAATTAATTTTTCCCTACTTTTTAAAAAGTAAAAAATTACAGGTGCAAAAAACAATAATAATATTCTTTTTAAAATACTAAATATAATGTAAAATATTAAAAATCTTAACCTTATGAAACCATTGAAGTATATAAAAAACTTAATTAAAGTAAAATAATGAATATGGATATGGAAGAGAAATAATTATTATCAGTAATGAGAGTTAGGGTTGGATTTTCTTAAAGACATTATTTCAGTGGGTTGATTACAAAAAAGTGGTAAGATGGAATGAATTCTTAAAAAAATAGCAAGAGAATAATAAAATATATGGTTTTTATGTGAGAAATTAATCAATTAATCTGATGTAAATTTAAATTTAATCAATCATGATTAAAAATGAGATTGTATAATTTAACCAACCCATGGATTTTCACATAATTGGAAAAATTAAAAATTCATATTTATTAAATTTATATTTATTATTCATATATATTGGATCCATATTTATATTTGTATTTATATTTATATGTATTATTTATTCATGGTTTCATTCTTACTCAATTACTCATAATTCTTTATTAAAAACAATTATTTAGGTGTTTACTATTTTTCTTCTTATGCAAGGTTTGATTTAGCGGTTCAGGTCCTTACACCATGGTCATGGCTTAATAATCTATAAAATCGTAATTTTTTTTCAAATTATTATGTTTATATATTAAGTATACTTTTAAAACCATCTATGTAGTATGATTATAAGAAATTAAATATATTTTTTTCGTGGATATAGTAGTCCGTGCAGATACATGAGTGACGTTTTAATATTTCTAATATAAGAAAATAAAAAAATTTAAATAAAGGTTTACCATTATAGAATCATAACAAAATTTTATATGTCATATTTATTTATTAAATATATCCTTATTACTATTCTGGTAATTCAAAAATGGAAAATGAATCATATCTCTTTGTGGAGGTGGTAGTCCACATGTACACATGAGAATCCTTGTCATTTTACAACAGAAGGGAAGTTAAGAATGTGTATAATATCTCATATTTTAAAAAAATAATTATGACATAAATATTATCTCTATACATTATATCCATTTACATAATCATTCATGAAATTTGGCGACAAAAAATAAAAAGCATCACTTCATGGAGATGATAGTTTGTATGTACGCTTGGGCAATGGTTTAATACTTCATTAAATTGAAATAAAATAGAAAATATTTGTTACATAAAAGTAATAAAAAATTATATTAAAAACATTTATTTAATTATTTTTTTATTTATAAAATATATTTTATGGTGGTACAAGATGAAATAATCTTAAAGGAATTTTGTTAAGACTTATACCTCCATCTAGGAAATATTCCAATGGATTACTCCTTATGCATTTTATGAGTGGTAATTTAGGGATATAATGACATATAATAAGTGGGTAAAATTTTTTTGATGTAATTTGGGTAGATATTTGTTGAGATAGGGTTCTCGTGTTTTATGATGGAGTGAGGATAGAATGTACCCTTTTATATGTGAGAGAAGTGTCACTCTTGTAAACATTAAGAACTTTTAAATATAATAAAATGTATTCTCATGTAATGTGGCTTAAATTTATTCCAATTTAAAATGTAGAATAATGTAATGTCAAAATAAATTTAAAAATAAAAATTAGGCATATTTTAGAGATATTGGAAGTCTTATCTTCTAGTTTAAGTCCCTCATTAACCCTTCTTACCCTTAACCATAAATATAAACTTTTACTATGGTAACTATTCAATATGAACAAAAATTAAGTTAAAATTATTATGTAATATTTATTATAATAATTAAAAATATGCAATATATTTGAAAATATTAATTTTATAGAGGTGCTGAAAAAATTAATATATGTATAAAAAACAAAATGAAAACATTTTTTTAAAAAGGACTTCTTCTCTATAAAAATGAATTTACCATAAAGTCATTAATTGAATTGATTTTGGTGGCACATATTGATTAATTAATTAATAATAGAGGTTTATATGACTTTAAAACTATTACAATCTTGAATATAACCTTGGGAATTTTTATTAATGAAAATGCTAAAAGATCATTTTTTATTAGAGTAAAACTTCATTTAGGTTTAAAATTGTCATTAATACATTTATAAATCAAAAATAATGTTTTTAAATGATTTATTTTAGTTCTTAAATTTTTATTTTATTGATAATAAACAATTAAAAAACATTACAGTCTTTATTATACAACAATTATTTCATAAGAGTGATAATATTTGTTAAAATGATATGTTTCACTATTCACCAAAAATCAACTATTTCATAAACGAAATCCCAAAAATTCACCCTAAGACAAATTCAACCTTCTGAATTCAAAAATGGTATCAATATTATCCAATTAAAATTCTAAGATTTATAAATTTTACTTTTATATATATACTAATCTTTTTTATTCTAATAATAAAATAATGGGATGTGTATTGAGAAATAGTATAGGAATGTAGTGTTTACCTGCTATAGTAGGACATCGAGTATTAAAACCTACTTCCCACATGGAACATTGATAGGTGAACTATTAATAGGCTTACCACATGACCACCTACCTCTTCTGTGGACCAAAAATGAGATTTCTGTCACATATACCCACTCTCCCAATACTGAATTACCTCACAACTCTGAGATGGGGACCTGTGTGGCCACCTGCTCCCCATTTGGTGATTTACCATCACAGAATCTATATTAAATTAACCATCACATGTACAAAATTAAAAAGAACACCAATTTTTCATGCCCTCCCAACCATAGGAACTAATATTCAATAAAGTGGCTATTTAACCCTTTCCTTTAAATAACATATTCTTTAACCAAAAATAATTTCACTAAGGACTGATGAAGAGTGAGAGTTCTTGGATAATCCCTATGTAATTCCCAGAGAAACCATATAAAATTTCCTATACGGTCCATTTCATGAAGTCTCTTCAACACAGTTTTTTCACAATCCATCTTCATGAATACTCCTCCTCCACACACTCCCAACACAGTGATGAACAGTACATCCAAATTATATGAGGGTATAACATCATTATGATTATATCATGGGTATCATAAGGGAACTTCTCTTATCTATATTCCCTAGGAAGATTATCCTTTTTATAGGATTAACAATAAGGGGGATTCCTCCACACAACTCTTAAGTGGACTTTTATCCTTCATGGAGGTCCATGGTGGATTGGTACATTCATTAGGTCCCCATGGGGGTCATCTATCTATTTTCCAATATACTACATGGAATAATTCTCATTGTACACTTACAGAATGGGATGGTCCCCTTGCATGCCTACCAGACCAGTAAACTTCTTTTTGAACACCTACATGTTGGGTGGTTTTCTTTGTAAGTTTACCATGAAAATGAAGTACTTATTTGGGGTGTTTGAAACCATCCATTACATAATTCATTTGATCAAGGTATTAAGTTATTTTATATCCACCTTTTAAAATTAAACCCTAAAAAAGGAAAAATAAATGATCTCTTTCAAATCCATCTGACATAAATGATTGAGCTACCTGGAATCCCACAGTTTCCATTCATCAATCATGCATTACCTTAATAAGATGTGCATCCTGTATGTCCTCCTGATTGTTAGGTCCCCCAAGGAGACTTGAAATTGTGATTTATTTTTATAATTAGGGTCTTAAACATAAATAATGCAACAAAAAATCTTTTATACTAGCACAACCATCCCGACTCTCAATTCTAATTGATTATCCATGTAATCTTGGGATTAATTTTCTTGTATAAGACCTAAGAGGAATTCTATTAATAATTTAATTATGAGTAATCATCAAATTGGCTATGGAGATAGAATGGTCATTGGAAAAAATACATGATAGTTTAACATGATAACTAGTGTAGTAGAATTAATTTATGTATAAACCCCATTCATGATCCTCAGATTCCCACGATACAACATGGGTATTCAATCATGCATAAACCACAATGAATTTACATAAATTTTCTCATCCATTACCCATGATAGTACTCTTTTGTAATACCATGTTTATTACACACTAAAACAACTTTTTTAACCCTTTCACAACATAGACATCAATTCTGCATGATTTTAAATTGTGTAGTTCAATCATATCACATTACCTTAAACTATTTTAATTAGACTATGTGGTCTTTTATTCTCATTAATCAGGAAACATTGGATGCCAATCCATGGTTAAAAATGGTTCCATATACCTTATTCAATAACCATCATGAGTCTCTATTATTACTAAATACATTTTCACCCCCCCTCATCGAGCCACGTTCCTTGTATGTTTGGATTTACCCTCTTCAGACCATCATATGGATGGAATTAGGCCCCATACATAGAGATCCAAAATATCTCCATGGATTGTAATGTATTAAAAATTGATGAAATATTTACAATGAGGCCATAATCATCCCTAATATTTCATATTCTTGATTAGGCAATATAATTCATAGAAATACATAAAACCTATAGCTAGTCTAAATAAATACCTCATAGGGCCACATTCCTTGTAAAACCAATCATCTTGTTTATCCATATTCCCAATCAAATCATTCCCTACCCAAGGGGTCATATTCAAATAATGTAATAATAAATTTTTACATTATAGAGCCAAATTACCTTTGGAATAAATTATAAAGTGATAATCTTGTTTAAATCTATCACTTACCATTACTTGGAATCTTTCACATAGAATCCAATTCATTATAGCTTCAAACTTCATGTAATAGGTTAGTGTCATAAAAATATAAAAGGGGTGATATTATATATTAAATTAAAAAAACCAGGTTAGTTTTTAATTTTTAAAAAATATATGTAGGAATATATACTTAAGGGTCTGGTCCTGATTCCATAAAAATTTAAAACTTCCCTGTATAGTGATAGTGTCCACAATGACCAACTACACCGCATAAAATGAAAGAATCACTAATTTAATAAATAATAAAAATTGAGAACCTCTCATATAAATAAATTTTTACATCAATTCATGTCAATAATCAATTTTTATAATATAGGTAACAATTACCACACTATTATGTAGGAATTATTCAAGAACGTGACATAACTTTATAAAATTTTCCCATAGTAGTCAATAATTCCCCCTCAAAATATGAAGACGAGGCTGTCATGTTACCTTATAGAATAATATCCATTATAAGTTATATCTGAGATACTCCTAGTGAATGAATTCATTTTGAGATTTTTTTAATATAGTAAAAAAATTATGGTGGAGTCATGTCAAAGTTTCCTAAACACATATAATTCCATCAGAAGAAAGAAAATTAAATTGAAAAAAAGTGTGAACCAGAAGTGAATCTCTTAATGGTGAAAATTATTGGTTAAACGTGAAATAAAATAAGATGATTCACTTATATTTTTTCAAATTTTTTGTGTTATTATGTGACAGGTTCCCCATTTAAAAACTTACCTCTGATACAAAGGAATGGAATCCCCATGAATAAAATTTTCTCATGCTTATGTTGTTGTAAAGGCCATAAAACCCATGACCATAGGGATGATGTCTCCCACCTAGTTCTCCTAGAAATAGGTGGTGAATATGTCGGTGAGGTAATACCAATTAAAGAGTACTGTTCCAATACTAGAGGTCACACACAAGAAACTTCAAATGGGGAATCCATGAAGCACATCAAACCAAAGGAGGGAAATGATAAATCCTATAGAACTCATTGTAACCATCAACCACTATGGGAACATCACCTCAAAGAACAATAAAAAATACATTCCTTATATAAGGGAGTCATACTTAGAGGTTAATTATAAAATAAAAAATTTATAGTAGTCAAATAGAATATATTTATAAATACATTGACACAACTGACAATACCATGTAGCCTCAATTCCTCAGGACTTCATTAAGGATAATTCCTAAGAGATCTCAGTCCTATCCACTAAATATATTACACCATAAAGGTGGGATCATCAAGGACATAAGATCTTAGGAGATTAGTAACAAGATTATATTCTTATTAACTAGAATAAGATTATGTAGAACATGAGGGTGAAGGAGCAGACCCGTATCCTTTCTCATACTAGTCAAACCCTCCAATCAACTCTACTAACATCATAAGACTACCATCATATCATTACAGTGACCAGGGGGAGGAAAGTATTCATATCCCAATATATGATATCCACTAGCGCATCATTCTAGAAAGTCGAAGATAAGAGCATGCACAAATTACCACCCCCATTGAAGGGTGGGCCTATATTTTTATTCCCACTATAAAATCACATCATCACAATTTGAAGGAAATAGATGGACATACCTATATACCTACCCATATATTATAATGTAGTTATCAAGACCTAACATAATTAACATAAGGTGATATTAATAATATCCAAATCATCTCCTAAACATATCCCCATATTAATAATCATTAAAATGTGGAAGAAGTTCATTAGCATATCCTATAAGCTACTCAAGAGAGAGCGCATATACATGCTCCCATTTAAGAGGACCATAAACATATTCTAGTGAAGTAACATTATTAAGATCATATTCCAATATATTTCCATGATTAATATTTTTATATTTTGGTAGAGGCTTAGAGGAAGGCACACATATTTTCACTCATTATCCTAAAGAAGATAGATGGCACAATTCACTGGCTACTAGAAGGTAGGCACATATTCTCACCCAGTATAAAGAAAACAATACACATATTATGTTGGAGAATATAGGATGTGGATATATTAATATCCTAATTCAAAGAGATCATTATCCCTCTTTGTTGATATCATGTGAGTGACCGAAATGAATTTTATCTAAAAATTTCACCAATCCTATCTAAGTATAGAATCTAATAGATGTTCTTGTAAACAACAGATAATAACCCAAGAGAATTCCCATATACATGCCTTGACTAATGCTGATTTCTCAGAGTCCCTAAAAACCAGTATATAGTTGATTGAGAGTTTATTAAACCATAATTTGATTGAAATAATGAATTTAGTTTGGAAAGTCCTCCCCTAAATACTTTGATCTGTATTTACATATGTCCTCCTCAAAACACAGACAAAAAAGGTTCATCCTATGGGAATATATTGATCGATCATGATATCATTTCTCATGATTCTATATATGAAATACCCCCTTATAGTGATAATATCTATATAAAAGATGTTCCTCCCCTTGTCAACTCATCCATTGGTTTCCACAGAGGTCATCCTCATGGAAGTCATGTCATAACACATGAAGGTCCTCCATATGGTGATAATTCATCATGATTAGATGGTACTACCCATTTTGATGATATTATAAGAGTTACCTTATAATGAAAAGAACATGATACATCGAGGTTTATTTAACTCAAAACCTCAAATCTCACATTTTATACTTCATATTCATTAATTGATGTTTTATGGAAACAATAATTGTTGAAATATCTATCGACCCGAACATACTCTAGATTAATCAATGGGACATCAAGGAATACTACACTTTAGGATAAATCATTTTGGAAACAACCACGGTGTCATGTCATGTGTAAGAATACCCTACTCAATATGTGATTAAGATTATATGGATATGTATATGGAATTAGAAGAGGATAACCTCCTGACCATGTTTGGGCTCATTTTCATTCATTGATATTACATGTTTGAGGTGTCAAAGGAGGATTTAAAGTATTTACTATGCTTGAAATTATGGAAGGCTCTTATAATATAAATTTCAAGAACCTACCATTTCAAGATTATTATAACCATATCTAGATAGTAAAAAAAACTATCATGATATATTGACTCTTCTACATTATCTATTTCCCATAATATGATATCATAGAAAAATGAAAGAAATTGGGACATGATAATTTTCACTACATAAAGGAACATTTGTTCATAGTCATTGATTACTCATCCCACATCTATATCTAGGGATAGGAAAAGTATGGATGATTTCACTCTACTCTATCCTTGAGCCAACATAGTCCCCCAAATAAGGCATCCTACAATGTCATTTCTACAGGGGTGGTCAAGAGACCAAATTTATAATTTTCTAGTTTATCTATACAAAAAAAAAATACATCAACTTATATGGTGAAAAAAGTATCATGACGAAAGGGAGAGGTCCATTGGTATAATCATTTCCAAATACCCCCAAATTGTTACGTGATCATCTCATATGAGAAAGGATATTTCCTTAACTATAGGAAAACCTCCAGTGTTGAGCATTTCATATTTTGAACATGTGTTTCACTAGGATCATTATCTATTGAAATAACACTAGACTTTGAAGGCTAAATTAGTAGACACTATGGGTACCATCTTAGAGAAACCCCATCCTACAGATCTAGGGAAATATTTACCACAACCACCTCCTTCAAGATGACAAAATCCTCAATAGTTTCATGGTGTTCTCAGGGTAAAATCATCTCATCCCCATCCCTCTATTATAGGGATATTTTTTCAAATTTCAAGAAGGAAGTTGATCATTTATAAACTAGTTGGTGAACATTGATAGCCAATACCCCCATTATTGCTTCTACTAAATGAAACAATCCTATTATTTGGGGCACGCTTAGTAGGTATGGATGAAGACTCACTTTGGATCACTACCCATTGATTATTTCCAAGGGATGTCTTGGTGGAAAAGGTAAAATCCTATAGAGTTCATAAGCTGAAGTGGTCTACAAAGTGGTGAGATGCAAAGGAGGATCCTAATATTCCTTATAAATAGGGTACAAGGAATATAGATTCACTATTTTTTATATAAGAAAACATGGAACTCCCTACTTCTAAGTATGAATTAGTGAACATCATCAGTGTCACTCTAGCAGTGGTTGTGTGATGGGACATGGATGGTGAGGAATATACTAAATAAAGAGTCTCTCAATATGTAGTTTCAACTAAAAAAAGATGAGGGAATTAGTATATGACATCTAGCGTAGATCTAGATCTGTGAATATCTAAAGGATTAGCTACCACTCCCTTGATACACTTCGTCTAAAGATAATGGGAAATGTGTTTCTATATCCCACTCGCCGCCCATAGAGGTCATAATATTCTCTAATAAAGTAATTTTTTTTCACTTTATCAATAAAAGAGTTATTATTAATAATAAAAATATATATTTGGTCATAGAAACCACTCCCCCTTTGACCAACATCTTGAACCCCACCATCCCAACATTAAATGAAATGAGAGATCAAGAATATCCCCTCAGACATTTCATATACTAGTGAATACCTATAATGAGAACATGTGATCAAAAATAGGTGGTAAAACTCAAATTATTTATATATGATATAGGGGGAAACATTTCAATTGGTGGAGTTATTTTACTACTAGATCCATCATGGGATGGGAAGACCTTTATCACAAGTTCCTCTATTTATTCATCTCTATGATAAAATTGATGATGATCACCGACCCTTCTAATTTTAAAACGACATGAAAATGGGATGGTCTCATATTATATCTATATATTGAATGTTCTATCATAATTTCTCATTATGTAGTCCCATGAGATCATGTACTAAATGTTTTTATAGGGAATCTCTATGAAGAGCTTCCAAAACCATTATTCCCCTTGAAAACCCCATATAGATTATTAAATTTTACAACCCTGGAAAGTTATCTAGAGTATTCAATTCTAAAAACCAAGGATAAATCTTAGTCTATACCTATTACTCGAAGAAAAATGTAGAGAAAAGAATGTAATTATACATTCATTATTAAACTAGTAATGATAAAAACTACGACAACCGAACATTATATCACCTCATGCCTCCTGTTAAATGAAAATGGTAGAAAAACATCACTCAAATAGAACTGATGAAAGAAAAAGGTAATTAAAAACATGATAATTGATGAAAAACATGATCCTTCAGAAAAGAGTATATCTTGAGATACATCATTGCTTCCATGTAAATTATTCTACCTAGGATGTCTAAGGATAAGAACCCTGCTAAAGTTGGTCTCAATAACCATCCCAATAATTTTCATTTCCACATGATTTTGAGATAAAAATTTCATGATTTATTTTTAATCAAGAACATCATTTAGAAAATGGTCGGTTATGAGAATGTAAAATTTTAAAAACCTCTTCCAAAATTATCCTATGTGTTCATTGTCCAATCATATAAATTATATGACTAGGAGGAAGTCTCAAACAGCCATGAAAAAAAGTTTGATACATGGATAATAATGAAGATAGTCGATAAGGGTTATGATATATTTGGGTTATAACTCAATCGAGGAATTTTAGACTCAATTATAATGACACATTCCAATTTCAGGACATCAAATATATCCTTTAGTGGTAGGAATAACTATTGTAAGAAGAACTGGGTGTATGAAGAGTAGCTCCACCCAACTGGAAAACCAATCCCAACACTCAAGAATCCCTCAACCCTATCACTCAGGTGATGGTCACTATCAAATAAAATAAAAACCTCATCATATAAAGAGACAAATTTTGACTCATTCAGTTTTTTCAACAATAATAACCTATAAATTATATGGAACATTCTTGTTCACCTGATTTCCCTACCCATAACTTGTTAGTCAGAGGAAGAGGTCATAGAAGATGAAGGAACTGAAGAAGGTATGGTCATGGGAGATCTCAATATTTGGGACACTTCATAATAAAATAAATATATAGAACAAAAATATAAGGGAATGAGCTTTATAGGGTCTAATAAAAACATAAAGAAACTCATGATCCTTCTAGGGGTTATTCAAATTAATTTTTCTAGGATGATCAATTGTAATGTGTACAATCTCCTGACTATAAAAAATATGAGGAATGCCAACTGGACCCAACTAACCAGTTAAAAATTTACATTTTGGTTATATATAATCAATTTATTCATCTCGAGAAAATTCATCAACACCAATACCTCATACCAAATAGAAACCCCATGCTAGGAAGCAAGATCCCATACTAAAAACAAATGATATCTTGGTGGAGTTAAATTGTGTCCCAGCCAGACTTTTTATCCTTGGTGTACATAAACTATTGAAATAACTTATGGAAGAACTTATAGAGGCCCTTCATTGACACTATAGTTCGTTGCCAGTTTTTCTATAGTTTTGGGGTATCATATAGATACTATCCATATAGAAGCAGACAAGGTTATCTCATTCATAGAGCATGATATAGAGGCCGCCATCAGTGGAAACTTCATACACATATATTTCTCAGGAATGCTCCAAAATATTGAAATTAATCAATCCTTAATAGAAAATTTCCTGAGGATCAATATCATACCCTTACAAATGCTCCAACTCATGGGTTATGGTGAGGATAATATGTCTCCCTATAAATTTACCATCTAAGGGAATGAAAAAAACAAAGTAGAAACCTTTTGGGATGATAAAAATCAAATACTAAAATAGAGATCTGATATAAAATTTTTAGTTCATGTATATTTGGTACATCACAAAGTTTAATGTCCAATTAGGGGGACTATGGCTCCACATATATATAGAGGTTCTATAATAATATAATCAGTGATTGTAGTACCCAATAAATATGGAAGCTAGATTACTATGTATTGAAGGTTATCCATTTGAATTTTAAGAGTCTCAGTATATTAAATTCTAATTCTATAAGAGAGAAGGAAGATAAGTAATGATGGGAAACGATATTCATGTTAGTGAACTTAATGGTTTGTGAACTACCTCAGAAATCCCTTTGAGATTACATAATAAAGATTATGTATTCCCCATAAAACTGTTCAATGTAATGAACCTTGATTTATGGTTCTGTGTAATTTTAAAGGCCCCGTATTCCAAAGTTTATATTGGGATAGTTTCTCTCAACGTGGTAGTCATGATGTAAATTGTTCATGGTCCATCCACATAAAATAACACAAAAAGTGATGCTATCCCATTAAAAGATACCCAACATTCATCTCTAAGACTCAAGGAGACCCACTCATCATCATCATGATTAAAGGATACCTTAAAATTGATGGTAGAATCCAAATATTTATTCATATCACCTCCTAAACTTGAATATAATGACACATCATCAACCCTCAATGATTTTAGTGTGGATGGAGAATATGTCCAAAATTCACTTGAGGGTTATTCGACATGAACATCACCCTCAATATTAAGAAATGTATCCTAATAATTTATTGAATACAAATATGTCATCATATCATCTTATAGATATATTAATCCCCCTAAATCATTCAACCCTATAAATTATAACATCATCAAACCCACACTCCCAGATCAGGTGATAAAAGAATTGTATTTACAATTCTGGATTCGATACCAAAATATATAACCCTATGTTATCTATAAAAAACATACAACATACAATGTAATCAATGGATAAATTATATACACAGGTCCTATTTAGGTTTATAATGTAAGACAATTAGGATATCCTCTTTTAAAGTGGACATGTGTACATAGTAACCATTTTTTCCATTATACATTTTCTTTATTGTGACACATTTTATTCATTCAAGGTACCTTCCAAATCTATAAATCATACAATATTGAAATTTCTATTCATCCTTAACACCTATGTTCAATCCTTTGAATATGAGGTATATCTAAAAATTCTCAGTAACAGATATGTAGACAAAGAAAATAAACCCATTAGTGAATTTCAAAACCATGAGATCTTATAAGAGGGTTTGGCTTTAATACAATATAATTTGATCTCAATTTATCATCAACCTAAAAAAGAAAATAGGTTTACTTTTAAAAATATTTAATAGAACACAATATATTAAAGCATAAAGAAAAAAATCTTAATGATGAGTGTTTTTAGAAAACATGAGAACCTAAGAAAAGAATATTATTAAAAACAAGTATATTTACCATTAATGGGAATAATAATTCCTCTTATCAAAATATTATAATCATAACTTATGAAATATAATTAATATCTTTATAACTCATTAGAAATAATATAAAATACATGTATGTTCCCTAGGAAATCATCTTTTTAAAACCCTTACAAGAACCCTTACAAATGGAATAACATAATCTGTTAATTCCAACATAATTCTATGGTGATCATAATAATTTTTCAATGCATTATAGAGATATATCTCACTCAACCTTGATAGTTAATGGTGTACAAGAACCATAAAATATATAATACACATAGAATCATTCATTTTAATTATCAAAACTCATAAATTATTTTTTTAACACATATGAAGAAACATTTCCAGGCATCACATAAAAAGGATAAATATAATTTTTTATTAAAAAGCACTTAAAATCACTAGATAAAGTAAAATATTATATTATTTTGGAATAACAAGAAATAATGAAGAGTATTAATATTAAATAAAACTTTTTTGATTATTTTATATTACACTAATTTCTTATATGTTAAATTTGTACAATCCATTTTCCTTTTTTAAATTAAGTAAAATGTCTCATACAAAATAGATAAAAATATTTTTTTAAAAAAACCATTGAACTAATTTCAAAAGTTTCAAAAAAAATTCTTTATAATTTTTTAATGTTAATATAAACACATCCATAAAAAGTTTTCTATAATATGGAAATATTGGAAGATGATTTAAAAATTAAATCTTTAAAACATCTAAAATGATGTTTTTTGTAAAAGTGTCCCTGACAACATGATACATTTTGATACAATGATAAATATAAGGAAATAACATTGGATTGATTTTTAAATACATTAATTTTGAAAATTAATGATAAAATAAATACATAATGTATTTTATAAACAATAAAAAAAATGTGTGGTAAAAATAACTTAAGCCTCAATTAAATGGATTTGAGATTAGAAATCCATTACCTCTTCCCTTAACTTCCCATGTAAGTTATTCACCTTTTATGAAATGAAAATATATTAATTATTTAATTTATTAAGATAGTTTTATATATTTAATCCCATATCATTAAAATAATTATTTCTTTTATTTCATGAACATATTTAATAACTTAATTGGTTAAGTCCATATTGGATGTTTTGAGGTTGTTTGGTTCATGATTACAAAATGAAACTAGTAGGTTGACCATTTTCAAAGGGCTAATTTATCCAATATCTAAAGAATAATTTACATGAAATAATTATAATTTTTATAAACAAAATAAAATTCTCAAATCACCAATTAATAGAGGATGTGAAAAATGAATCACATTGCTTCATAAATGTGCTATTCCACATCCATGCACAAGAGATGTTAGCATTTCATTAATTTGTAGAAGGGTAAGAAGGTAAGTAATATATAATATTTAAATAATCATAAATATTTCATCAATAAAATGAAAATTTATTAAATCCATCTTAATAACTAGCCTTGTGAGGTGGTGATGAAAAATGAAATGCATCTCTTCATGGAAGTGGTAGTACAAATGCATGCACAAACGATGTTTTTGATCCCTATTAGATGGAAAATGAGATGAATATGGTTATTAAATTAACAAAATAAGATAAATGCTTATGTTTAATATTTATTTATTATATTATAATGGTTATTTTGGAATTGAAGTTGGTAGAAGAAGAATTAAAATAAATTTCTTTTTTTGAGATTATTTCCTCCTCATTGAGAAACCTCCTTGGATCTCTTCTTAAGAACCCAAGGGATGGTATTTTATAGAGAATATAACCTCTAGAAATTATATGATCATGTATAAAAGTGTTTTTTTAGCATTTGATCGACCTATGTGGCTGCACATAGTGTGAACAATTGAGGAAAGGTGGTGTCCATATATAGTGAAGGAAAGGACACACGTGGAATTAAATAAAATAGTTAGATATAATAAATTATTTTTCATGTTAAAGTGGCACAATGTTTCCAAAATTTCAAAGATAAATTTTTTTAGGTTGAAATCCTCTCAAAAAATAAACTTTTTACCACTTTATATGTCATATTAACCCTAATCATTGGGTTTAACCCCTTTGTTATCCAATTTTTACCATAATGGCGATGACACCATTTTTCAATCCAAATGGGTGATAAATTTACTTATATAGTACAAATTTAAAAAAATGGAAAAGGGGTAAACTTTTAGACTACATCACACCTCTATTTCCATATTTTATTATTTTTATGTCTTTTAAATCTTTTAATTGTATATTATTTGACCTAAAATAACATTAATGTAATTTTAAGAATTGTTCTTGTAATAGGACATTAACGATATTAAGACGTGTATTGAGTTTTAATATAAACATTATAAACATAAATTATAGATTATTATCAACCATAAAATTCTTTTGAAACCATAAGGAATCTATATAATATTACTTTTTTATTTTTTAAAAATCATTAACTTTGATTTTTATACTCCATCCACAAGCATTGTATCAACATTGTGTAAGAATGTATGGATATAATAAAATCATTAAAAATTTAAAATATATTACCTTAATTAAAATAAATAAATAATTTTCAAAATTATTTATTATATTCATTCATAATGTATTCTTATCCTTATGTAAAAATATAAGAGAAATTAAAATAAATAGGGTGATATTTTGAAAATTTTCTTAACTTAAAGTAATTTAAAGGACTTCATCAAAGGAAAATTGAAAACAAATTCCATGTATTAAAATAAATGAATGGGGTGCTCAAAATAAACTCACCCATTTGAAATAATTCGGGTTTTAGATATATTTTTAAATCCTTATAACATTATTTTTTACCTAAATTGCCTGATTTACCCATAACGAGGTGAGAAATATTTACAATATTTACTATACATTATTACAAAAATTAAATTTTAACTATTTAGAAAATATAAACCTTATAATTAAAAATAAGTAATATATTTTATTAGGTTCAATTACCTTTAGTTTCAGAAACTACTTTTAAAATAAACTTTCACAAATCGATAAAAAACATGTTTTCCAGAAAATTTCATTTTAAGTATAAAAATGTTATTATACCAAAATAAAGCATAATGTAGACTCTAATGACATTAATTTAATTATTTTAATTCCAAAGTAAGTAATGATATTTTAAAATAAATTCAAAACAAAGTGTTAAATTTTAAATACTTTAATAGAAAATATAGTTTTCTATAAATTTTGTATTTTGTTACTATTAGATGAAAATTTAATCTTTTCATAAAAATAAACAAATTTAACATAAAGATAATTTATATATGATAATTTAAAAAAAGATACCATTTTTATCAATAAAAAATCTAAAAAATATTTAGAGATTATTTATAATGTTGACTCTTAAAAATCAATAAAAATCATTTTTGATGAAAATTAAATTTGGAAGAGAAAAAAAAATTACTAAAAATTCAGTTCGTAGTTAATAATAAAATATCAATATATTTATATTGAGTAATTAAATTTTAATTAAATTTAATAATTTTTTTACTCCTATTAAAACCTGGTAATTTAACTGATAGGTTATAGTAGTCACATTTAAATAATAATATTTTTATTATATATAATAATTCAAAAAAACATATCGGTGTTGCATGTTAGGAAAGATATCGAGCATAATAAAATTTTATACAAATTTTTTTGGGTGATACATTATAGCCATCCAAATTAAATTTCATCCTCTCAATTTTTTTGTTCCTAATAAAAATTCATTATAACATTTTTTGTTTTAAAATAAATCTTGGTTGTGAAGAAAAAATGTAAAATCATGAAAGGAAAACCTTATTTAATATTTTAAAATACCTTTTTCGAAATCCCACATAGTAAAAATGGATAATAAAGAATTTATTTGAAAATTGAAAAAGGAAAATAAGAAGGTCACCTAAAATGACACATAATTGGGTTTCCATATATAGATAACATTTGTGGGAAGTGGAAACTTGTACATGTAAATAAGATCCATATAAGAGATAATGTTATTGATTTTTTTGAAGAGAAGAAACCATCAATTCATTATAAATAATCATAAGATGATAACATTTTTATTTCAAGATATTTCTCTTACAGTTGAGGTATTATTTTACATTTAATATATTGAATGTGATAAAATATGCTAACTTGGATTCATTTCATTTCATAAATAAAATTTATCCTTTTATAGTGATTTGATCAATTTCCAATTCTATCGTATATCTTATTCCATGAAATGAATAATCAATATAATTTTTTCATTCCAAAATCACTAAAATATACTTCTAATAGATCACATGATCTATAAAATAGGAAAATTTCCTTCCTTTTATCTTTTTACATTAACCAGAACAAAAAAATGTTTTACAGAAGGTAAGATAATATCCAATGAAAATAAATTCTATATTAATTATAGAAGTATAAAAAATAACTCCCAATGTTAAACATTAAAAATTCCTTAAATAAATAACCATAAAACTCTTCAATAAATATTCCTAACTATGTTCAAAAAGTAAAGGTCATACCATGATCACATATTCCTCAAAGATCAATTTAACATTTATCACTAAAAAATCATTGTTCACTCATAAATTCATATGCAAAAAGACTTATATATATTAATCATATAATCTCTAAAATACTATAATATTTTCCAAAAATAACCTGAATCACCATAAATAAAAAAATTCACATATTCTTCTAAAATATAATTCATTTTTTATTCCTCAGATAAAATCCCAACATTTCCAAAAGTATTTCCATTTACCTTACTCAAACAATGTTCATAAAATAGTAAAATTATTCAAAAATAATGTTAGTCATTTAGTCACTAAATCAGATTTCAAATACATGGTTATATATATGATTAATCATATGTTCCCAACATGTAATAACCATTTATCCCAATTAATGGTAGATACCTTAACTTAAAATATCATCTTAACCCTAAAGTTTAATAATACCTTTAAACATAATTTCATAATGTATAAAAAAATTATTCCTTAAATAAACTTTTCCATATAACACAAGGTAAAATTAAGGGAAACATATGCCTCAAACATTAACCAGAACACAATAAATCTCTCCGATTTTTCATTAATCACCTAAAAATCTCATCACGTAATACCTCAAAAGGGTTGGTTATGGCTTTGAACATATGATCAAACTTAAATTAACAAAACTATTATGGTATAAATAAGTCTTATGTTAACCTAACATGAATAAATTTTAATCTCTAAAGTTTTATAAACCCTTCTCTGATACTATATTTAACTACCTTTTACCTACACTCACTGATGCAATGCTAAAAAATAATCTCATCTTTTATGTTTTTGATATCAGTAAATATAACATAAATTTGGCCATCCAAAAATTAAAACTTCTAACAAGAATATTGGATCACTTATATACTCAATAATATATTATTAAAAATATTTTTATATAATTAATATAGACTCTTTCATATATGAAATTCCCACATAGTATCCATTTTTCCATAAAACATGTTTTTTATAAAGACACAGTTACTTTATTCAAGGTAACATACATATCTAGAACTATAGATTTATTATATTTTTTAATTATTATTAGTTCCTATGAAAAATAATTTGAAAATTACATATGATAAAGTAAATTTTCAATATGGTATATATAAGTAAATAAGAAAAAAAATGCAATTAGTCTATTTCAAAACCACGAGATCATATAAGAGTGTTTTCCTTTAACCAAATAAACTAAGAACTCATTTAATCATTTTCATACACATGAAATCAGATTTGCTACATTTTATTTTTCATTAAAACATTTATAATAAAATATAAGGTAATATTATAGTCATAAATTTTTCATAGAAAACATGAGAACCCATGAAAAACATTTTTGTAAAAACAAACCTTTTTACCCATAAAGGGGATAATCATTCTCTTAAATGAAAAATTGTTATCCTACCATATGAAATCAAAATATTTCCATGAAAACTCATTAAAATGAATATAAACTAACATAGGTTTATTTATACATCATCTTCATATCCTGTAAAATAATTTTCACAAATGGGATAACCTACTTGGTTAATTCCCACATAATTATCTAGAAAACATAATCACGACCCAATTCATTAGTGATCTATATCAGGATCTCCCATCATCATAATCAATTTACAGGGATGTTAAAATAAATAAAAAACAAAAAAATCATGTATTTGACTCATAAATATCATATATTATACAATTTAATACATATTCAAAATAATTTTCGAGCATCAAATAAAAGTAATGATTAAAATAATTTTTTTATTTGAAAACTGTTAGACAAAAATTACCAAAACAAAGGGAAATAAGTTATTATTTTGGAAAAAATGGAAACATATAGAGTATTATTCTTAGATAATTACTATCATTATAGTGTAAAATTAATCTATTGTTATATATGATAAAATATACCATTCATTTTTCATTTTGAAAATAAAGTCAAAACATCCAATAGAAAATGTGTCAAAAAGAATCCTTTGGAAAACCTATGAATGAATGTTAAAAGTGGAATAAAAATTTTAATTTATTTATGTTAATATATATATATATATCCATGAAATTATTTCAATAATATATAAATAGAGGAAAATTATTCCGAAATTAAAACATTAAAATGTCTAAAATGAGGATTTCAGGTAAAGTGTCCATTATGAAATGATAAATTTTGATCCTATGAAATATTGATGAAATAAAATTTTAATTGATTTTTAAACACTTAAATTTTATAAATTAATGATACAATACATCCATATGGTAGTTAATACTCCTAAAATATACAATGAGTGGTGAAATTAGCATAAGTCTAAAAGAAAGTGATTTGAGACTAGGAATTCTTTACCCCATCTCCCAACATTCAATGTAAGTTCTTTATCTCATAAATAGTGAAATTATATTAATTATTTAATTCCCTATGAACCTTTAATATTCACACTAGTTTATCATTTAACCATTATATTGAACGAAATATTTAATTACTTAATAAGTTAATTCCACACCTAGTGTTTTGAGAATGTTCGGTTCATAATTGAACAATTACATTGGTAGGATGATCATGGTAAAAGGGTTCATTATTACATCATATTTAGAATAATAATATGAAAATATTTATCATTTCTAAAATTCAAATACAATTTTAGAATCATACATTAATTTATGATGTGGAAGATGAATCACATGACTTTATGGTGGTTGTATTCCATAAGCGCACATGAGCGATGTTATCATCTTTTAATCTGTGTAAGGGTAAGAAGGTATGTAATATATTAGTATTATAGATTCATAAAAATTTCATGAATTACATATATATTTATTAAATCCATCATAATAACCATCCATGTGATCTGGTGATGAAAAATAAAACATATCGATTCATGGAGGTGGTAGTTCACACATACATATGAATGATATTTTTTTACCCATATACAAGAAAAGGGTCTAAGTAAGGTTATTAAAATAACAAAATAAAAAATATGTATATGATATATAATGATGTTATTCTATTGTAATGTTTATTATGGAATTTAATAAGGTAAAAAAGATGTAAAATGAAAATGCTTGGTAGAGATGATTTCCTCCTCATTGAAGAACCTCCTTTGGATCTCTCTTTAAGGACCCTAGGGATGGTCTTTTGAGGATAATTTTTTTTTCTATAAATTGGATAATAATGTTTATTATAATTTTTAATCTATTTTACTCAAGATTTTGTGAATAATATAAAAGTGGTGGTCTCCTTTTATAGTGAATTAATGAACACACTTGAAATTTTTAAATACAATAAGTTATTTTTCATGTGAAAGTTCCAAAAAGATGTCAAAAATTATAATATAATATAAGGTAATTGAGATTTATTTCAACCAATAAAATTTTTATTGGTTTATGTGTAATTTTAAACCATATAATTGGTTTTAACCCCTTCATTGACTAATTTTAATTTTAACTGTGTTAAAAACTTTTTCCATATTAAAGTGCGATAAATTTACATATAAGTAAATAGTTGGATCATAAATTTCCAGGAGATGAAATTTAGGACCATATAACATCCCATTTCCCCCTTTTAATATTTTTATTATTTTTGAATCATTTAATAATATATTATTTAATATAAATTATAAATATAGTCATTTTTAAAACTATTCAAATATGTTGGCTTTAATGACATCATGATAGGTACGGAATTCAAGTATAAAATATTTAAACATTAATTATAAATTATTATTAACCATAAATTATTGTGAATCTATAGTTTAACTTTATAATATTAGGTTTTAGTTTTTTAGAATCATTTACATTGATTTTTCTACTACAACCAAAAGCATTATCTCAACAATCTAAGAGTACTTAAGGTAATTATAAAATCATTAAAAAAATAAAAATATAATAAAATAAATGATTAATTAAGTGAAAATACATATTTATATTCATTCATAAAATATTATTATCCTTATGTGAACATATAAATAAATTAACATCAAGAGAATTCCATTTAAAAAATTCAATTTTATTAAAATAATATAAAGGTATTTATTAATGAAGAAGGGAACAAAAATTTCATATTTCAAATATGTGCAAGGGAGGTAAAACATAACATACCAAATAATTGTTTTTTGTTTTAGAACATTTAAAAATCGTTATCAAATTATTTTTCATCTTAATTACCAGATTTACCCTTACCGAGGTGAAAAATATTTTTCATAGATTTTATTCATCATGACCAAAAATAAATTTGAACAATTTTATAAATTTATACTTACTAATCCCAAATATGTAATTCATTTTATTAAATTCATTTCATTTATGTTTTAGAAATTACATTCAAAATAAACTTGTAAAACACGATGAAAGGTAGTTTCTCATGAAAAAATCATTTTAAGTATAATTTTTTTAACAAAGTAAAGAATAATTTTGAATTAAATGACATTAATTAGATTATGTTTAATATAGTGGAAATAATTACATTAAATCATCTTAAAAAATATTGTACTATTTAAATAAATTAATGGAAAACACAATTTTCTATAAAATTAATATTTTTTACTATTTAATGATACATACCAAAATATCACCCAAAACTAATTTTGATATGGTGATTTAAAAAAAATATCATTTTTAGACAGTATATTTTAAAAAACCAGAAGAAATTATTCATATTATTTTTGACAAAAATATATAAAATTTATTTTTAATGAAAATGAATTTTTGTTGAATAAAATGACTCATAAAAATTGAGTGTTATTTTCATAATAATTAATAAATAATTTTTTATTGATTATGACCATTTTATAAATATTTCATAATTTGGATACTCATATTCATACCCACCAATTTAATGAGTATGTTATGATGGTCACATGTAAATAATAATATTTTTATTATATATTTAAATTCAAATAAAGGTTAGTGTTGTGTGTTAGGAAATACATTGCACATAGTATTATTTTAAACAAAAATATTGGGGTGATATAAGAACATTTAGGTGGATGAGAAATAGGAATATTAATATAGGGATGGCCTTCAAACATTTTAGGAAGGCATCTCAAGAACTATCAAGGAGCATAAATAGATGAATGTTTGTAAAGAAGAGGATATGCGCTAATGCTCATCAATTAATGCATGGACTGAGAGGACTTAGGGGAGAAGATTTAATTATTTTAATTGAATCATGATGTGTTATCTTAAACATGCATAAAAATTCTATGATTGAATCTGTATGAGTCCACCCATCACCTATTCTTTCCAGATAACCATTTCAGATACAACCAATCTGCAAGTTGGAATACCTTGATTTGAGACGATGTCTCCTTTCTCTCCCAGTGCTCCCCCTGCTCCGTGATGTGTAGGGTTTCTTCCTGAAAACCATTTTCACGGGATCAATGATGCTTATGATCTCCACTATGCTTCCTCCTCTTGCCTTCTCCCTTCTCTGATATCGATGCTCTGGTATTCTCTTCACTTTCGAACTTCTTCTCCCCTAATTGCATAGTGATTTTTGTCAGTGGAATATCGTCCGCCTTTCTCCTCCCCTCTTTTCGCCTTACCCTGTGCATCAGACCTCCATTTTTGGGTCTATGGATAGGAAATTCAGGCAGTTTGGGTCGGAGATGGAGAGGGCGTTCGATGTTCTTCCTCTACACTGCCCTTTTTTTTCAACCCATTGGGATCTACCCCACTTGGTCGAGATCG
Source organism: Viscum album (assembly GCA_963277665.1). NCBI lineage: Eukaryota > Viridiplantae > Streptophyta > Magnoliopsida > Santalales > Viscaceae > Viscum > Viscum album. Next base: position 1,491,470,688 of record OY728129.1, read on the forward strand.
ATGAGGGTGTTGGGACAGCTTGGGATGGTGTTGGAGGGGGGACCGGCGGAGATCTCTATGCCTTTCTTTCTGGTGTTTCTTGTCTGTTGGGTTTCTTTTCCTTCTTCTATGTATATGGTGTTTCTCTCTAGGGTTATCTTACAATCCGCTTCTGGCTTCCATACCAATTGTTCTGGTTTGCTCTGGTTTGTTCGGATGTTTTCTGGTGTGTTTTGTTATGTGGTTTTTCTGAAGGATGTTGTTCCTAATGGAAAGAGACGTTGATACAAGTAGGGATTCAGTTAAATTGTGTTTACTCTGAAAAGCGTCTCGTGTATTTTTTTTGGCGCGGTGTCAATTGGATGAAGAGGGAAAAGAGAGGATGTTTTACGGTGGGTCGATTTCCTACGACGTCCGACATTTGGATAGTGGTCACTGGCATCATAGTCCCTAGAATTGTCCTTCGTTAAGGCTTTCTTCCACTCATACTCTGCTCTTCCATCCTGGTCGAACGCTCCATTCCATGTCGGTATGGTGTGGAGGTTTTCATGGAGGGTTTGGGACGTGATGTTCAAGCGGTTAGTGGCCTCCCAGAGGCACATCCAATATGGTACAATAGCGACGATGGTGATCGAGCGACGACGATGGTAGTTTTTTATTTGAAATTTTTGATGGGGTGATTTTGACAACAGTGGCGCTGGTGGATGGCCAGTGGTGATGTGTCATGAATGTCAAAGTCATTGGTGGTGGTGTGTTGACGCACAGACGATGACAGATCATGGCTAGTGACGTGAGGATGGTGCTTCCAGCGGTGGACGAAGAAGATGGTGAAGGATACTCCGATGAAGACAGCGGCGTCGTTGAGAGTGGTGTTTCCAAGGAGCGGTGGTTATGGAGGTGATTGGATGTTGGATTTTTGTTGGATCAATTTGAGGTAGGTGAGAGAATTACACGGCTCGAGGTGGCTCTTGGTTGAAACCAAATGATGCGGTTGGCACGTGGTCTGAAATCATTTTTATGACTTTGAAATTTTAATTGGAACCTCGTGGCATGAAGCTTTGGTTTTTAAGAAGTGGGACGTAATGTTTTTCTCTTGATATTTGAATGTGGTGTGTTTTTTTTATTATAGACTATTTTTAATCTTGTGATGTATGGTTACCACTTTCCCTTAAAGTGGCTATTAGAAAATATCAAAAAATAGATTTGGAGGACAACCAATCTGCAAGAATAATCCAACCAACTCATGCTTCCAAAATAGATTGTGTGCTTGAGAATGTCATCATAGAGAACATCATAAAAGAAATTTATTACCTATAGTGGTTCGAGAACATCATCCTTGTTAACAAAATAAGGCTATATCTGAGTCTATATCTATTTTAGGGTCCTCAACCAACACATCCCAAAAGATGACTTCCCATTCTTGATCATAGAATTTTTTATTGATACAACAAATGTATTTTAATCCCTATACTTCATGGATGGGTATTTGGATAAAAATTTGATTTGTATATATCTATTTGATGAATAAGCTACTACTTTTACAGAAAACAATGTAATATATCACTATCAAGTAATACACTTTTCCTCAAATAATGTCAGTGGTACATATCATTATGTTAATGTTCTTATTACACTTTCTCACTCATGCTCATTTTGAGTTGATTTGAATATCATTTCCCAAGGATGGATACCACTTGGATTTATCCAAGGAATCCTTAGAAGTCAATTGTTCTGAGAGGATGAGAGGCCGGGCTTATCACACCCTTTTTGGGGGAACTATTTACTACTCTAGGACTCTCTTATATATTTAATACATATTTTTGAATCCTTTAGTAAATACCAAATATCATATGATCCATCCTTGGATAAATAATGAATTATTTAGGATGTGTTTATTTTAGAGTCTTCTATATGTATCTGAGGTTCTTCATCAATGCAGACATATGTATGTATATGAGGTTCTGTATATGTGGTACCCTTTAGTAAATGAACTAGAGGCTCTTATATCATTTATTTTCAAGATGAGGTTTTTAAGACACATAGATGAAAACTTGGGAATTTTAACGTCATCTAAAAATACAGAAGTGGTTTTAATGGTGTGATCGAGCCAATGGTATGGGATTCCTATGTATCATTATGAAAGGAATTAGAACCCTTGTAGATAAATTCAACATAACTGGATACATCATACCTTTTAAGGTCAAGAGAGAAGGACCAGGCCATGTAGTTCAATTTCATACTACAAGGACATCTAATTAAAAGATTCCCAGTCAATGGATGGTGTGAGACTTACACTGAAGTGGCATGAAAGAACCTATATGGGATGTATTCTAGTAGGCGTGGCATAATATTACTAGGAATATAGTTCAAAAAGGATGGAAATTAAAAATACATGATAGGAATATGGTCTTATGGGATGGATATGACCCTACTGAGGATGTAACCCAGAGTACATTCGGGTGAATTGGGGGTGTTGGGTTTGGAAATTAGGGAGGATTACTATGTATCCCACTTAGTTAGGATTTAAATCCCATGTAGTTGTAATAGTTTTGTCTTACACCTTTGTAGGATTACCATTGTCTTGTAGGAAATATATCCCTTTGAGATTGAAACAAGGATTGAGAACCCAGAGTACATTCGGGTGAATTGGGGGTGTTGGGTTTGGACATTAGGGAGGATTACTATATATCCCACATAGTTAGGAATTAAATCCCATGTAGTTTTAATAGTTGGGGCTTACATCTTTGGAGGATGACCATTTTCTTGTAGGAAGTATATCCCTTTGAGATTGATACAAGGATTGAGAACCCACTCTTATAAAGGCCCTTTGAAGGAAGGTGAGAGGAATATTGAAAAAACTATTCTTTACCGAGACATGCAAATGATTGTGTGGATGTCATAATCCTAACAAGTATCTAATCTCGCTTGACTTTTGATTAATTTGAGAGACAAGAGGAACTCAAATATCTGGTAAACCATGCAATCTCATTTGTTTTATATTGGATGAAGCCTGGGTGATGGGAGATAGGGGGTCTAAGGTACCCATCTACACTCTTGTTTTCGTAACTAATATAGTTATATCTGGAAACCTCTTTGGATACTAACCTATAAGAAACACTAGGGGCTTATTCTATGAGGGATTACCTGCTCCTAATTTTTCTCTCCTAACCATTCAAAAGATGGTAGAGTGTATGAGGGAGGTGCAAAAAACCACATATGTCACCACCTAGCCCGAGGAACATACTGTCACCATAACTATGTTTGGGACCCTCATTAACATGATAATTTATTATTAGTAATATTCCAAGGACCCATATTAATAATTATTATATCAAAAGGACATAATTTACCATGGTAATGTATGATTGATAAGGAATGATGATGTTCCATTTAGTTTGATCATACATGTCCATTGGATTTGGAAGAGGTCTTTTATTAATGCTTCACAAAGGAGACCATTTGGGACTTAGTGCTTCATGGGAGAGGTTGAGAGAGAGATTTATTTAGAGCGTTCATAGAGGGGAAAAAATAAGGACGATCTCTACATGGAAGGTCATTGGGGCTGAAGGGAACTATCCCATTTACTATTTTCTATGAAGGATGGTGGCGTGGAAATATTTCATCTGCATGTGGTTTATAGAATTCTAGTCGATAATGAAGTTTTCTCTATAGATGGCTGGTCAAAAAATGAAACATTCCTATGTAAACCACTTCTTATACCCCCTTTTACTTTTTCATATCTAGTAAATCATTTCCTAACAATAGAGTTTTCTTAGTCTATCTCATCTCTCACTCAACTTATCTCTCACACAAGAATTCCACACTCTGCATTCCACCCCCATCAGTCCACGTGTTGTGGTATTTTATAGGGGTATGGACGTAACTAATTGACCACCTCTCATGAAGTATTCTGGTTTTCATGAGGCCTCTTCCCCCAAAAATGTATTATTCATTTGTGAGGTTATGTAGGGTGATGCCTTACCCCACAAATAGAATTCATTTGTAGGGGCCTAAAAATCACACCCCTCCCCACAAAGAGATTTTTCATTTACCAGGGGCTGGAAATTAATAATCATCAATCAAAAATTTATTTGGTTTTCTAGAAGAAAAAGAAATACTCATCACATTGAAAATGAATTTTCATTTTCAAGGTAAGTATGTAGAATTCTATGTGGAGGCACTATGTAGAGAAGTGACCCGTATAGCAAGAACACTATGATGAAGGCGGGGTTATTTTGAAACTCCTTTCTGGATCATGGTAATTTACCACTTTAATAGCTTAAATAATTTTTATCTAACCATTTCATAATACATAATATCCTTATAATCCTCTATTCGAATTATTTTGGACCCAATAAAATACCCCCATCGGAATAGGGTCTAATCGGCATGAAGAAGATTCCATTCTAACAAAGACATCAGTCTAATTGAATGCTTTGTGGGGTTCATGTGGGTGCATACAAGGACCCAAACATTTAAAAGGTGTTATACTCGACTCATTTTTTACTTTTTAAAATCCAATTCCTTTTGGTTGGTGAGCGATCTCTCATGTACCATCCCTCTTCACATTGAATTTGAATTGTGGATGACCTTTCCTAAGTAGAAAAAAATATCATCCTTTAACTAGTATTGTATGAAAATTGATTAATAGTTTTTCTGAATGTATTAATCCAGAAAAGAGAAAATGTGTTCTGTATAGTGGCTGAATAATTTCATGGTCCTTATAAAGGTTTAAGCACTTCTCAGTCCACACAACAGCTATATGATTCACTAGACTTTTCCAATTTCCAATTTTTTGAACTTTTTTATCGAAAATTTATTTTCTTGATTTTGGATAACATCGATCCTTCACAAGATATTACTACAAATACTAATGAAAAGAGGAATGAAATGATTGAAAGTGACGACAATAATTCTAAAAGTGACATTTTCCCTCATTATCATGATTTATCTAGAGATATTAGTGATGGAATCTGAGGGTGTCCTATTGTATATATGATTCCACTTTATAGATTCACGTTTCCATCAAATGTGCCTATTCCATCACCACTCAAAACAAATTAACTGAGGGCTTAGATACTAATGTCTATAAAAATACACAGACCAAATATCTCTTTCAGTGGTACTTTTATCTATTAAACTTACTCTGAGTATTTTTTTCATGAATTAAACTCATATCTCATTTAAATAAATAATCCAAGCCCCAAAAATGGAAATTTATTGATATAATTATATTTTAAGGAAATCCACAGTAGACGAGTAATTAGGATTGTCATTCATATTAAATCCTCAACCAGGGGATCCTTTATTCTATAGTGGGGATGGAATTTCAGGGTTCACTAGAGATGTAATGAGTTTAAGGCTAAACTAAAGGTAGTGGGATTGTATGAGGTTTCCTGGGTGTTAAATAATTTTTATCCCTGAAATAGATTCATCATCCCCCAACTGCTTAGCTGGTTGATCCAAGATACTAACACATTCCACTTGGTGTATGGGGAATTCAGTACCAGTCTCAGGGTTCCTAGATGGATTTAGAGGCCCCCATTATTGTTGACATATATGATGAATTCCTACCAACTTTATTAGTGTGTAAATATCCTGATAGAACCCCTCCTATTTCTAGGGAACTAATCACCCTAACAAGGAATCTTTTGGGGGGAGTTCAAGCCCTTACCAAAGATAGATGTACTTTTTTCTGATTGGATTTAAAAAATATCACACTAAATGGTCACAAACCTCTTACAAGGAGTCCAATTATATTCCCAACTCTTAAAATCTTTAGACACATCATCACTTACTACCCAATGATTGAAGAAGGTCACTTCAATTAGTGGGGTTGGTAAGTCACCCCCAATATCGGCTGGTTGGTTAGACTTTAAAATTTATTGGTGGAGTTTCTTAGTGGTTGGATACTACAAAGGCATGAATCTAAAATAAAATTCAACGTTTCAACTTTCATGATTATATCCTAGTTGGGAATGGGGAGGAATACTAATATTTCAGTCCCAATACTAGGAAATATTTACCTTTCTCTGGGGCTCATAAGTAGGGGAAACAACATACTGAATCCTAGGCCCATTTCAGGTTTTTTGTGGATGGATAGTATCCCACATATGAGGCTATGAGTTCATCAATGAATAACAGATTCTAGATTCTTGGTTTTGGTTGAACGTACAATTAAAAAGTGGGGTCAAACCCATCTACCTTTGGAGAAAAAGAAGTAATCTATTGGATCAATCACCTCAATTTATTTTCATGCACATCTAATTACTCTCCCAATGGTACATTAATAATTGATGTGTTTAGTGATAACACCCAATGAGGGTAACTCATTTCCCTAAGGTTGGGTGTTTTGGTATCCAGAATTGATGGAAATATGATTTTCAAAAGGAATTCACCCTACTGATTTGTACATCAGTTACATTACATCCAAAAGAGGCCACCCCCATTGATTAACAGAACATGATGAGAAAAGAACATGATGGACGCTTTTCAAATTTAGTTGATGTTAATGAGGTAAGACAGATGCTCTAATATTGAACTTCCACCTAACGACATTCAATCTACACTTGTCATATCTTATTTAAAATCATGAATTCAATCATACCTATATAGACAACTAGAAAACCCAATTCCACATGTTATAGGTCAACCGGTATTTGATGTTGAAGAGGATAAAGGGAAATTTACTGAGTTAGATATGCCTAAAAAAGGGATTTCCCTAAGGAAAAATATATTTTTTAAAATTATGAGGAAAAGGTTGAGGATCCAGGGTATATTTCCTCAAAATATAAGATACACCCCTTCAAAATAAGGTTCTGAGTCATCTTACATGTTTTTGACCCCATAGAATCTTTATATCCATATAATTTGAGTGAGTGGGTCACATAGAATAATTATCTTTCAGTCGACGAGATATGGTGGTTCCTTCAGGAGACGGAAATCATTTTGACTAGGTATAGTGGTGTATCTTCACCTAAAATAATTTCTTATATAGGGAATCCTTCTTTAGTGAAATATTACATTAAGGAAATTTAAAATTTCATTCATTCACTCCCAAGGATAATTAATATACTCATATCGGGTAATCTAGATTCTTATACCTTACAACAGTGAGTGAAAACATAGCAGAAATCGGTCATAAGGAACTAATAAGGCAGATTCTCTTATTTCACTTGAACCTAGTGATGTTCCTTCTTCCTCAAAACTGGATCCTTAGAAGTATCCTGCTCCAAAGATAATGACACTATAAGTTTCGAGTAAAACTTTTTGTAACTTAATCCCACATCACCTACATGTTCGATCAACTATATATTACTGATCCATATCATATCATCATTTCCTAGAGATTTAAAAGAATGGGACACTTGAATAAAGAGTGCTTCTACTAAAGATTTATAGGGATGCTTTAGGAAGAGGAGATTTATCTTCCTAGATGTGGGATAATCACTGAACTTGAACATGTCTATTTTCATGAAAATCTAAAATAAATTAGTTCTTATATTGAGGATATGGATGCCTCCATCCATTCTTTCAATGGTGGGATTCATTGGTCTGACCCGGTGAGGTAGATGGTGGTGAAAATGGTAATGGGGATCAATTTTTGTAAATAGGTAATATAAGCTCTTACATTAATTCTCTTTTTCCCATTCTATAATCTTCAAACCTTTCCAATATTCTCCCCTACCTCTAATTTTTAGTATTCGGGGGGTGATCTATCACCCATTCCCTCTTTTAACTATACAGATAGAGGAGTGCTTATTTGAGTGGTTGTTCCTGAGGGTGAAAGGGTAGTCAAAGAGGGATCTCCTGGGGAAGATGAACATATTAAGGTTGTGATTTTAAATACTATAAAAGTATTTCCTCCCATCCTCTACCTATTATGATATTTTTGGAATTACGTCTAAGTTAATTCATGTAGTGTAGTAAGGTGAGGAAACTTTCAATTTACATCTGACCTGGAACAACAAGTAATCATTGCATCCTTTTTGATTAATTTTCTTTCCATATATCTAATTGTATTAATGAATCAACTTTTGTAGGGTTTTCCTTATGTATTACAATTTATGAGGTGCCAACCATTTGAGATATCACATCTCCATTTCTGGTAGAGTCATAGGTGGAGGTCATAATGGTTCCAAGGAAGTTTGGGTAAAATAAATATTTATAACCAACATACATTGTTTGAGGAATATAAGTTTAGGGATTTTATGCTCTATCTTCCGGGATGACTGAACTTCCTCGAAACAACAAAATGGTGGGGGAGGCATCAACATGATCCCAATAAGATTTCAATTCAATTGTTAATCCTAGCTCTTTCATGGTCATCCCTATGATCTCAATATCTATAAGTAACCTTCTTTAGGTTACTGAGCTAGCTGAACATGCACCCATTATACATGCCTCCCCAATAGAGATATCTTCTATGTCTTATATAAAAACTGAAGTGGAATCACTTGTGATTCCTTCAAGTGGGATGGTCATGAATGAGGAATTGGATGCCTCAAAAAATGAAAGTGAGTCCCTCAACTTCTTGACCACATAATTTTTCTACTTACAAAGTATGGATTATTGGATAATTATCTCAGGAGAATTGGTACAAATATCTAATGTCCCATATAAATAAAATCTTCAATCAGTTGAGGTGACCGTAACTTCAACTATTACAGATCCCTCCCGGTTTTATAATGTTAATAATATGCCCTATATTATCGATCTTATCCAAGAATATGTTCTTCCATTTGAGAGTGATTATCAATTAGTACAAGAAACTCTTAATAAATGTTTTTGTAATCTGGGAGACTATGTGGAAGAATATATGAAAATTAATTTCTGATATTGCTATGTAAAATTTTCCATCAAATTTCCCCAAACATTTCCACATGTTTCTTTATACCTGGAAATGGGAGATTCGACTATCGTTACATGCATTTCAAGCAGATAGATTTGGTTTTCATATGAGAGAAGGTGATATGTTGTAGTCTTAACTCACAACTACAGAGTACACAACCCATTTCTTCTACAAAAAATATATTGTTTAGTGAGTATTTTGAGAAATATGTTGTGGTATCCCATTAATAATGTTGCATTTTATAATAAATTTCCTTGTAAGAACATATCTATAATGATATTGAGTGGTTGAAACAAAAATCGTCTCATGTTAAAGAAGTTGCTTATGTAAAGTAGTGGTTAGGGTAGGAAGCAGAGAAGTTCAAGAAATATTCTATGGACAGGGTAGAAGCATTACAAAAAAACATTCAATTAGAGGTTATAACATCGGTATATCTATGTCGAGTTGTAAAAGATTGTGATCATGTAATTATCCAATTCTTTGAATCTATCGACTGATCCATGTAAGAGCACTAATCATCTTTTATGGAGATACTCCAAGTTCTAGATACTTCTCTAATTTTTCAATATAAAAAATTAAAAGGGTGTAATCCTCAACCATATTTATCTTTGTTCCATATTTCCCTTTTAGTTTTAATAGTAATACGAGAATTGACTCACTTATTGGAATATCCATGTATTATTCTATTTAACTTTCAATAGAGGGAATAATAACAATATCTAAATTAGGATGTTTTGGGTATTATAAAAAAAATAAATCTATTTATTTTTTAGGAATAACAACTTGTAATGTTATTTTTGAGAGTAGTAATATCAAACTAGGGTTTATAGGCCCTGAATATGTAACTTCGTATATATATCTAAATCACATTCCGGGAGAATGGAAATTTATTTTTAGCATGTATTGATAAAATGGAAAATATATTTCATATTCTTAAATATAGATCAATCTCATAGACAAAAAACAAATATTAATATTCTAAGGCACAAATATTTTGTGTTCCATAGACATCTACATAGATCAAACATTCATGTAAGTAAGAAATTGATCATAATAAATGGGCCCTCTGGTAAAGTTTATTATTCATAAAAATGACTCTCCAAATCCTCTAAGCTCACATGAGTCATGTTGGGAATGAGAAATAAGAGAAAACTTGGTAAATCATTTCAATTCATGTGAAAGTTAATGATATAGAACATGTGGTGGAATTTTTACCTCAATTAGATTTTATGTAGGTACCTAATTAATGTCGATGAAATATCATGGATGGGTATGAAGACTATGGACAATGAATACTTGAGAAAAGATAAGACCCCTATATAGATCGAATTCATATACATGGGAGTTAATTTTCATTATTCACCCTAGTATGGGATTGGAATATTGTGAGTTTCAAATCTCATACTTGGTACCTTTACATGGATCTAGATCTCATGTTAGTAATGGGTCATATAGGATTGACTGTATGACACATAGTTTAATGTCATGATATAAGGAGTTAGGTGTTATATGGATTAGGTTCATATAATGAGTACCTTGTCTTACAATTTAACATTGTATGGCTTGGATGAGTGTCATACGGTTTAATGTCATTGTGAAAAGAACATTACTACATTGTTTAACATCTTTTTGTGGGGAAACATGGTCATTGCTCTTAAGGTTGCATGGAATTGACCAAAAGATTAATTATTTTCCATTCCATGGTGATATTATCAATAATGATTAATCAACCTTCAGGAAAAATATGGAAAGTTATAAGATGCAATCTGAGTATTTCCGAATCTGAAAAGTTGTATAGGACAAGTATGCAAGGAATGATCATGGACCATGTTCTAAATGAGAGTTCATGTAAAACTACTACTAGGGAATATAGAGATAGATGGGGTCACTCCTAAGGATGAATATACCTCTAGTTAACTAGACTTTTAAGGGAGACTTATGATGATCTAAAGTAGGGTATATTATGCATAGTCAAAATGTAATTTTCCCTAAGAAATAGACATTTAATCACCAATGTATAAGGAAATATTATAAAGATTTATATTTTATTAAACATGTAGTTTTTATTTTATATAGAAGGATTTTGGGTATGGAAGAATAATTTCTTATCAAAACCACTTCATAATGGGGAGAAATGTTTCATATGCAGGTCTGACCCATATGCCGAGGTGGATTGTTGTTTTTCTCATGGGATCTCCTAGAGACTGGAGGTTTAACTATCACTATATATCCCAAGAGGATGAGAATTAAGAGACATGTAGTTATAAAAAACAAGAAAATGATGAACAAATTCCATGTTTAAAAGGTGGTTTCTATCCTAAAGACTCCCTATACTTGATCAATTTATTTTTGTGTCAAGAGGGGGATTTTTTTCAATACGAAAACAGAAATAAGGTAATAATCCATATTATATCATCTTATATATATCCAAATATTACATATAAGAGTGGGGGATGTGGATTTTATATTATTCTTGGACTAGGATAAAGGATCCAGGTGTCACTTCATATATCATCAAGGTGAGAATAAATCCATATGTAGTTCTTGTATGAAATTTTCTTGTGCATTTCTAACACATACATAGGGATCAGATATTTTTATGTTACATTTGGTTCTAGAATTAGAGATTCATGTATCGCTGCATACCATGTGATGATATTAATCAAGGCACATGTTTTTCTTGGAAACTGAATAGTTTAACATCACATGTCAAGGATGTTATATATTCCTTTTAAGGTCATGTATTCAAGATCATGTAAACCCTGAAAAGAACTAGTACACATTAATTATGTGTGAAAGACTTTACTAAAACTAATAATTCAATATGATATATGGTATTTGTGAGAGCCAAGGAATAAAAAAGGTTTCATTCATTACATGAAGGCAATTAAAATCAATTACAGGGGATTATTTTGTATCATGTGGTGGTTGAGATAGAATGTAGGATTCAAGAATCACTACATATCTCATAGGGGTGAGAATCAAATCATACATAGTTCTTGTAAACCGTTCATTTTAATATCATATGACAAAGATGAAGGTTACTTGATGTCATGTAAACAATAAGTGATGTAGGGTATACCAGACAAAAGATGTTCTGACATTCTTCATACATGAGAAAAAAAATTTAAACCAAGATCTCGGGATTTCTCATAACATGATAGATGATATGGGATAAGTACACAAGGAGAATCCATGGATTGTGTTCAGAAAAAAGTTTCCATTATGATGTTGTCATAGCTTATAGATATAGAAGGGTTCTCTCCAAAAAATTAATATTCCTATAGTTTACTATTCTTTTAAGGGTGACTTATTAATAGACAAACCATGAAATGTTATGTATAGTCACCAAAAAATTTTCCTCGAGAAACTAAAATTTAATCATTGTTGGAAAAAATAAATATTATGGATATTTGATTTATCCTAGGACAAGGAGTATGACATATAGAAGGAATATATCCAAGCATAAAGGAATCATTTAAATTGGCATTTTCCATGGGGTGTGTGGTTCCCTACAAAGATCTAAATAATATGTAGGGAATGTGAATATTTGTTTCCATGATGGTTTACTATGTGAGGGAACACAATTATGATCTTCTATATAGATCTTTGTTTGTATTCCAGAGAGCATGGGTTTTTTATTTATTTCATGACTAGGTACATGACATAGGGTTTGAGAATCACTATGTATCCCATTAGGATATGAATCAAGACACACACAGTTCTGGAATGAAGGTATAGTAGGATAACAACAACTAAGGTTGTGATACACTCATGTATGGATGAAAATGTTGTGTGATTTTACATTGTGAAACAATAATTTTTACCATGATTTTTTGTGCAATGTGTCTAGGAATTTGTCATATAGTTTAACATCATGTGACATGGATTTTATATTATTAAACAAGTATTTTTTCCATGTTGTTTTATATCATGTGGCTACTACTTTTTCACACAGTTTAACATCGTGTGACTTTGACATTAGGCTAAGTAGTTTAGAGTCTTACAACTCAGAATATATTGACTTTTTTGGGTTATATAACTAGGAAAATTGGTTTATAGATTTTTTAAATTCATAATGATTTTTCAAATATTAGGTTGTATAGATTTCCTCAACAACCAATAAGTTACAAACATAATGTGAAGAGAGACCTCATGGGCCAAATGTTGGTGAAAATTGTCTCATAAATGGGTGGATTTAAGGCTAATCCTTGTATATGAGGTCTAGGAAGTACTATTTATCATGCAAAAACTGAATCAAACACATGTAGTTTTGATAAGAGATGTTGGTGGTGTGTTAGGAGACTAAAACTGAGATTGGGAACCTCTTTTGTGAGGACCAAAGTGTTACACTATTTTACATCATGCAACATGTATGTTAACCATATAGTTTTATGGAATGTTTAAAAGAAGATTTGTTTTTTCATACCATATTTATCATATGAGGAATATCGGTTTAATACAGGGTAAGGATGATAGTATAACATCATGTGTTGAGGATATTTATTGGGGCTTACACCTAAGGAGGAGGACCATGAAAGTCATTTTCGGGTTATAGAACTATAGGTAACTGACATATTTTTTTATGAATCTGTGGATGGTCCTAGAGAAAAAACTTTTATCCATCACTATGCATCCCATTATGATTTGAATTAATACATATTTGGTTCTTGAATATATGTGTCACAGGAGACTAGAAACCAAGGTTTTGATCCTCTCAAGTAGAGACCAAAATGTTATTCAGTTATACATCATGAAACAAGAATGTTAACCATACTGTTTTATGACATGTTGTTGACACTCCTTTTCATCACATTGTCTAAACGAATGGAATGGGAAATGACTTAGCACAAATTGATTCATCCTTTGAAGAAAACATCAAAAATCAACAAAGGCATGAACAAAGCTTCAAAAGCACATGTGCCGCGCAAGTTCCATCACTGTCACGCAAGTCCACTTGAGCGATGCCTAATGGTCATGCATGTTACTTGCGCGCCCTAAAGGATAACCACCCGGGGTTTCTCCAGCCTATAAATAGACCCTGTGGGCCCCCCATTCGAGAGAGGAATTTTTTCCAGAAATTCAGATTTGAGCTCCCAATGCCCTAGTCTCTTCTCAAAGCTTCCGAAACACTTCTAAGGTAATTTCTTACCTAGAACGGAAGATCTAAAGAGAGGGAGGAAGTCTTAAGTGTTGAAACTCATCAACACTTGCGTGCCTGAGTGTCCAGTCCTTAAGGGAAATGGCCATACTTGCGCACCGCCTAACTCCTTCAATAGAACTTGCGCGCCACTCTTCTGGAAGAACCTCAAGATGATTCTAAAGGCTTTAACCAAGAGTCACTCAAGTATTACCCTACTGGTTAACCATCGCGCAAGTACCCATGTGTTGCGTAGGTATACCTACACGACTGGACTTGCACGCCCACGCAGTACCTGCGCGCCCGCCAGGACTTGCGCACCCCTGCCTTTTTGGGTGCCCTTCTTGCCCATTTCACCCCTCTTAAGCCATTCCACCTCTCCTATTCAAGATTAAGTCTTCAAGACACTCTTCAAATACATTTATGGCATGATTTCTTGATTTGACATCCTTATTTGAAAGGAATTATATGGAATATCTCTCAAAACCTAGTGATTTACACATCTTTATGTCACTAAAGATTGTGATTTCATTCATTCAACCTCATTCTTTAAGATGAGAGAATTCATTAACATGGGCCTCCTTTTCAAAAATAATCCCCAGTCATAATTCTTAATATGGGCCTCTTTTCCAGGAATAATCCCCAGTCATAATATGGGAATCCTCTTCAGGAATAAGCCCCAATCTCAAATATGGGCATCCTCTTCAGGAGTAAGCCCCAAGTCCCTTAATTTTTCAAGTCATAATTCTTAACCTGGGCCTCCTTTTTAGAAATAAGCCCCAGTCTCAAATATGGGCATCCTCTTCAGGAGTAAGCCCCAAGTCTTAATTTCTCTTAACCAGTCCTAATTTTCCTTTGATCAGGGATTCCTTCTCAGGAGTAAAACCCAATCATAAGTCGACTACTAATTTGGGCCTCCTTTTCAGGAGTAAGCCCCAAGTTAGAGTATTCAAATATCCATGAAGCACATATACCATTATGGAACCTGTTCCTGGATTTCTTCCCTGAAGTAAATACTAATCATCATTTATCTGGGCAATCATACATACATAAGTCCCACATTATTTCTTATGATTGCATCTTTCATGGCACAATTGTCTGATTTTTACCAATACCTCTTGTTTCTCATGCCGAGCATGACTCACGTGAGCTTAGAGTGTAAAAGTAATGATGACATCCTTCTTTGAGCCATCAATCATAAACATCATACTCCCTTACTCAAACTACGTGGGTTTTGATTCCTTTTATAAACAAAGGATACGTTGGTAGCCCATCTGCGGGTTCGACCCCAACTCTGAAATAATCAATGTCTTTCTGAATGACAATAAACTTCAAGTGCCCCACTGAGTGGATTTAAAACCATCATGGTCATCATAATGACCAAGAGACTTCTATATAAATGTGTCTAAGGATACCATTGACCACGAATCTCTAATAAATACAGATGATTCTCTATCGATGAAGAATCTCAAATACATATAAAAGATTCTCTAAATTTCCTACATATTTAATCATTGATTGTCAGATCTGAAGGAAATCTCATTTTATACTTGGTAATGTAATAAGGATTCACGAACACAACTTAAATCTATAAAGAGAGTCCCAGAGTAGACAATAATTCCCCTCAAAAAGGTGTGATGATTCTGAACTCCCATCCTCTCGACCAATGAAAATTCCTAAGCCTCATCAGTCCACAAACTAATGAGCGCCTACCTTTGGAAAGTAGGTCCAAATGGATGTGGAATCATTAGATGTTTCTGGTTCTATGAACAAAACCGTTAGAAACCAATTTGAATATTTGAACCTTCAATCAAGAAGGTCGTCCCCAAATTCTGAGGGAAACAAAAAATGGTGAACCCGACGTGAATCCTTAACCAAGTTAAAATGACGTTTTACCTATTTGTTAGGCCCCTATTTAAAACTCAATGAGAGGGCCAACAAAAAAAATCATTGACATATGTGCTCATCCAAAAGATGTAGTGGCTGAATTTATCTTGATTACGTCTGTTATACCAAATAGGCACTCTTTTCTAATATCTTCTGCATTTCCAGAATGGCTGCTCTCAAGTTCACACCTGTGAATACCGCTGCTGTGAATGCCACTGCTACTACTCCGACTGGATCGTCGTCCGCTCTGAGGATGACATCACCTACTCAGTGTCTTCAATGCTAGGTATCAAATGCGCTGGTTAAGAAGTATCGTCCACACGGTACCATCCCAACTCTGGAGGCTACCCGATAAGTCCTCCAAGTGAACAACTCACACCAGTCGTCCGAACAACGACGACCAGTGATCAAGAAGCAGGTGGTGCTAACCACCGTCTCCAACCATTTCGGGTCGTTATCCCCGGAACACAATCACCATTCACTCCCATATTCTGGGGAAGTGAATGAGCAGGTCCCTTAGGGCCTTAATTTAAGGAAGCAGGAGTCCTTCCCGAGGGATCCCATCAACAATTGCCGCCAGACTCGTGTGGTAGAGCGCCCTCACCATGATGAGGGTACCGACTCCAGGCGTTCGGCTCAGGTTCCTCGAACCCGAGCAGGCAAGACGAACCGCCAAAGGCGGAATCCGGTCAACAATGAGCAGGTTCTCATCTCTTCCATCTCCAGAGAAGTCCAACAACCTAACTTGGTGGAAAGAAATGAGCAGGCACACACACCTGCCCATTTTAATTCCGCTGTCCAGCAGACTTGTCTGACAGCATCACGCCAATCCCACCAGGAAATTACGACGGAGTACTATAGGCAGGAACATACACCTGTTTATACATCATCAGCTAGTCAGCAGGCTCGTCTGACTACATATGATAGAGCTCATAAACCACGTTCAGCAAAGTTAAATCAGCAGGAACATACACCTTATAGTATTAATCAATACTACCAACAGTCTCGCTTGGTAGCATTCGGAGAAGTTAGTCGAAAAGCCCCGACAACAAACAGGAGGCAGACTCAACTTTCTACCCCCACACTTGAGTACTGTCAGGATTCACTGATAGGAAAAGGAGGACAGGAGCAGGCACATACACCTACTCCAAGAATAGAATGGATGTATATCCTCGTTCCGGCAGCTGAAGTCACCAAGCATATTCTATCAATGGTGAAAGAGCAGAAGCAAATCCCTGCTCATATTCTGGATGCCTGCCTGGATATTATAACAACTTTAGCGGCATCTCAGGGAAAGACACATAAATATATCCCTACCAGTGGAGTGACACATCAACAATTCACTCCGAAACATACACACACATCTGTTCCAGTCCAATAGGGTTGTCAGGCATACTCCCCCATATCATACGAACAACCAAGTCAGTCACATACACCTGATTTGAGTGGAGATCTTCAGCCTAACCTGGCCATCTTTCATGATCAGGAACATACACCTGTTCAGAGCAGCCACTTTTGTCAACAAGTGGTTTCCAAGTCGAGTAAGAAGGCGTCTAAGAAGAAGACCCATCCAGCACAGTCCAAAGATCAAGAGCCAATCTATAACAAGGCCTTGCTCGATGCTGGAGTTATTGAAGCCCTCAGACAATTATCTGTTGGAATACAAGATTCTACTCCCTCATTTCCCAATAGTGGGAACATTAATTCCGAAGGTCATCAACATATACTTCGTCATGAAGGCTTTTTTCATGACAATTCGGTCGATCTTGAAGTTTCATCTTCAGATGAGAGCCACAGGAACCATCTTTGTGGTCAGAAGACCAAGGAGAAAGAGATCTCATATTTTGTTGTAACCCATTATGGTGGTCCTCCCCATAATGATGAATTTATCTGATACATTCCTCTCCGTAGTAGTGATTCACATTTCCTGGAAAATGCTCCAGTGGACAATGTAGTGCCGAGAAAGCCCCCTTATCTTGAGGCACTTGAAAATGCGAAACCAGTCATGTCTGATGCTTTATCGCTAGCAGGTGAAATACTTTCTCAATCATAAGATAGCCCAGGGTTTATGTCATTCTCCGAACCACCCCTAAGTCATACATCTTCTAGTTTAATCAATGATTTCTCTACCAATATTATTGAATCTGATGAAGCAACAAGGAAACACCAACTTTGGTCAAATCAGGTAGAAGAATCTTCATTGAATGATAAAGTGGAAATGCTGAACATGAGAAAAAAACTGGAAAAAGGTGAAGTACCAGTCATGTTTTGGCCTCTGGCTGACTCTTAGTATGACATTCCAAAGATGTTGACGGAAGATGGAATTAATGATATTCGTCTCAACATATGAAAAAATATTTTTCAATTGAAGAAGAAATTATTATCTTATGATGAATATGAAAATAATTTTAAGATAATAGAAGGGTTACAATGTCAGATTGATTTGGCATCTCTATCAGTCTCTTGATATCCAAAGGCTGAAAAGCAGTAGAGAGCCCTTCAACGTTCATGCCTTAGCTCACTAATAAGATTGTGTCAGTTAATTGCCAATGCCCCATCTGGTATTCATGTTAGAGGATGGGGTATTCATGGAGAACTACATTTCATGGTGCTCTCCAGTCAGAAAATCCCATCAAAAATGGTCTTATGCAATGTTATTGCCCATGGCCAGCCACAATCAATGGGCTTTGTTTGTAATCAAAAGCATGCCCAAGAACAAGCTTCAACTAGTTCCTCTCAAAATCAAGCATACAAAGAACAAGTTTTTGAATTACTCCTGCATCAAGCAAACAAGAATATTGAACAGGCCTCTTATATGGATAAAGCACATCATCAAGTGATAGAAGTATCAGAAATCATCCAATGGTCTTTTGAACCAGGTGATAAAATCGGATACAGGTTAATGCATCCAGCTAATTTCTGGACTAAGGTTCGCAAGATCAGGAGATCTTTTAAGAAAGTCTCAGACATAGAATGTCAAGAGCCACCCCAGCTTTCCAGACCGAGGACTCTTTTAAACCAACCCTCGGAATCAACAAATAGGATTCGAGGATTCGAGCGGGAATAACAGGAACAGCCCCAGTCCACCGGACTGGGGATTTTTTCAAATCATCAATCCCCTCCTCAGATAAATTCGGTCTTTTCTCGATTGGGGAAGAAGCCTCAAGAGGAACTAAGAGCCATATTATCAAGAGATTCCCTCAAAATTACGGTTCGTCAAGAAGTTCCCGAGGGATCGAATCAAAAAAAGGCAATATCTCATCAAAGACATGGAAGAAGACAATATCACAGAAATGCTGATAGAAGGGATGCGATGTGTTATGCATCAATCAATGTCATCAATGCCATTGTTGTTGATCCACTAGATGAGGCTCACTCAGGGGACTCAGATGAAGAGGTTCCTGCTCAAGAATATGTATGCACCGACACAAATGAAGAAGGCGTGCTTACACAAAATCCAAGGATTACTCAGAACCTATGTAATCCTTTAAGTAACACACTTCCCCCTCTTCGAAAAGGATCCAACAAAGGGAGGGGAAAGAATCAGGTTACATATCCTTCCTCTGGAGAAGGCCAATCTCTCTCACTAAAGCAAAGGTTTGCATAACAGGAGGAAGAAATGAAGGAATTAAAAAGGTTGAATGTAGAACTACTTCAGGGTAGTATTCTTCTTAAGTGTGCTGGAGTCAGTCAGCCAAGAGAATTTGTTGCATCTACTGAGATGGATCAATAATATCCTCCTCTATCAGTACACCCTCACAGGTCTAATCCTACGAGTCAAATGCAACAACAGTTGGCAGTGCTACCATCAGTTGCAGCACCAACCACCACATCTGTCCAAGCTCTAGTCATTGAACCTACCCAATTCCAAGTTCAACCGGATGTTTCTCAAAAGTTAATAACTACCATTTAGTCATTAACAGCTCAGTTAGAAACTATGGAAGGGAAACGTGCACAGGTTCAACCAGAAAAGAATGTTTACCCTGAATGGGTAGATTCAATCTCTCCTCCATTCAGTATTGAAAACCCTGTATTCCCTATTTTCAATGAATTAGGCGACCTTGAACAGAATTTGATGCATTATGTGTCTTGTTGTGATCCTATTATGGGAACTCTGGAGCAGCAAGAAGCAGTAAAAATCATATGCTTCGTACGAACCTTGCAAGGACCAGCCTTTGTATGGTATACAAGATTGCAATCCCAATCAATTAACGAATGGGAGGATCTCCGTCAACAATTACTTCTTCAGTTCAGCTCAACTTTTCCAAAGACAACAGTTTTCGATCTTACAAACTGTAAGAAAAGGGATAATGAAAGGGTGTCAAATTTCATTGCTCACTGGAAGGGATTAACATATTATCTAAGATTAGCACTCCCTCAAGAAGAACTGTTGCCAATCTATGTGGAAAAATTTATGTGACGAGTTACGCATTCCGTTGATCCCTGTGAAATACATAGGAGGGTTTCAAGACCTTACTTCAATCGCTCAGCAGATTGAAGATTCCCTTATACAGGCTAAGGCTAAATCTCGTGTAATTACATCAGCTCTAGGAAGGAGAATGGGTAAAGAAGAAACTGCTACAGTTATGCTTAAACAAGCACCTGTACCTGTTTTTACTTCAAAACCGTCATCTTCTCGAAGGGCTCCACCTCCTGAGCGCCAACAACAAAGGCCGTTTCGTCTAGATGATCAAAGAGATCAAAGATGAAAACAATTTGAGGATCTGAAGGGAAAAACAAACTCTTTCCAAAATGAACAAGTTCCTGGTTACTTCATTTCGGCTCTGGAAAATAATCTAGTTCAATTTCCAAGGCCTAAGAGACCAAATAAGGAAGGAGATGAAGACCGTCCCAATTATTTCCCTTTTCATCAAATGCTGGGGCATCCCATCCATGAGTTTTTTGTCTTTAAAGACATCCTGAAAAAGATGGTCGACTCGGGACAATTCAAACTGAAAGGTTCTTCAGCTCAGGTAGCATGTGTTACTGCTATAGTTCCAGAGGTGGAAGGCGAATGGAAAGAAGTCAAAAGAAAAAATGCACAGAAGTATGATGATTGGA
This sequence comes from Viscum album, assembly GCA_963277665.1. Lineage (NCBI taxonomy): Eukaryota > Viridiplantae > Streptophyta > Magnoliopsida > Santalales > Viscaceae > Viscum > Viscum album. The sequence continues at coordinate 1,491,491,606 of OY728129.1, forward strand.
TGGTCAGAAAGACAATCAACCGAACTCATTCTATTTTGCGAACACAATTAAAGAAACCAATTGTGTCTTCTTCCATGAATGTTGCGGCAAAACCCTCTTCATCAGAGGGAAAGTCCTCAAAGAAACGACAGGATTCAAAGAAATAAAAAGAATCAGAAGAAGATGAGTATGTGTCAAATCCTAAGTTGTCTTTGACTCTGTCAGACTTCATGTCGTCTACTTCAAAGCCACGGGCACTGGCCCACCAAACGGCACAGCCTAAGTAGGCTAATCAGGCAGAGTCTTCATCAAAAGAAGAATTAATCTTCGGTTCTGTTAATATGATTCAATTAACAGATCCATATTCCAGTCGCAGTTTCGATTTCGATGAGCCTGAATTACCTGTATCAAACAGGGGAATCAGAGGAAGTTCCAGAGGCTCAGGATACAGGGGAAGACATGGATCTTTTAGAGGCCACTATTCCAGTTCTACCCCTTCTAGAACTATGTACGCAGTAGAAACTCGTGGTAGATCCCTTCAGCGAGCTCAGCAAGAATAAGCAAGTTCTTCTACCAATAGAAAATTCAGTCCTGGCATAGTTATTTTAGAAGACCGGTTGAAGGTTACATCTTCTTCCTCTCAGCAAGTAAGTGGATCTAATCAGTCTAATCTTCCAAAACCAGGAATATTGCCAACTCCTATCCCAATACAAGATGCATCAACTTCCAAAGCATTAGCTTCCAAGGTACCTGCTAAACCACATATTCCTGTTGGGAAACACAGACCTCTGGATCAAAAGTATGTTGTATTGAAACACTTGGCCCAAGTACCATCCAAGTTATCAATTCTGGATGCTCTGAATCTGTCAAAAGATATTCGGGAAGCACTCATCTATGCTTTGTCAAGTCCTCAGGAGTTTGAAACTGAAATTTTTGCAGCTGAAGTCTATCACATAGAGAATAATCCTGCAGAATGCCATTAAATAATATCTTTTACTGATGAATATGAAGATGATGTTGTGCATGGGCATATTAGACCTTTGTACTTATCTGTCAAGGTCAATGGAATAGACGTCCGAAGAGCTTTCATTGACAATGGTTCAGGAGTCAACCTCATGCCCATTCGTACAGTTCGTCGATTGGGCCTCACAGAATCTGATTTATCTCCTTCTACTATGATGTTATAAGGATATGATAAAAATAAACAAGAACCACTGGGTGAAGTTACACTCAGAACTCAGTTTGGAGATCTTGTATCCAATTCAGATTTCATGGTTGTTGATCAAGACTCAGCTTTCAACATCTTTCTTGGAAGACCCTGGCTACATCAACATGTGGCTATCCCTTCATCATACCATCAATGTCTTAAATATTGTTTCGATGGTCATGTTGGGACATTGTATGGTGATAAGGCCCCGTTCAAGACATGTGAGTCTCAATACATTGAGGCGGAATTCTATCACATGAAGGGAAGGGAGAAATCCACAACAAAATAGATTACCAAAGTTAATTCTCCATATGGTTTGGAGAAGATTCCAGTAAATCCATTTACACATGTGAGTACATATTATGTGTTGCCTATCAGTCAAATTGAAAAGATAGACCCAAATAAAAATACTCTTATGGAAAGACCCATAATGTCAATTACGGAAATCGATCCAGACAACATGGGAGAAATTGGTAACCCACTAAGCAGTGATGAAAGAAAAAATGGTGACGTCTTCATTTCATCTGCTGAAATCCAACAAGTCTATACTTCACCAATTAGGCCAGAAGAAGTTATAGAAACATCGGAGGTGAACAATGATGTCGATTCTCAATCCATCATCTCCTATTTATTACCCAAAGAAGACCCTTCATCATCAATTGGGTCGGAAATGGAAGCTTCTTCTTCAAGATGTGAAAATTTTGACATCTCTTCTGATCATGATAATTCTGTTTTATCATATACTATGCAAGTAGAAACGGAAGAAATAACACATGATGGAGAAGAAGAGGAATATCTCAGAGATTCTCCTCTAGCATTTGAAGAGGGTATCTCTACTACTGTGGATAAACTCAGAGAAATAAATCTGGGTACAAAAGAAGATCCACACCCCACTTTAATTAGTGCAGCCATGACTCTTGAAGAGAAAGATATGTATATTTCTTTTCTAAAGCAAAATAGAGATATATTTTCTTGGAACTATACAGAAATTCTCGGGCTTGATCATGATGTTTCTACTCATCATTTGGGTTTACCAGAAGAACATCGAGGATTTAAGCAAGCCGCGAGAAGAACACACCCAACTTATGCTTACAAAATTGAAGTTGAAGTGGATAAGATTTTCAAAGCTATCTTTGTTAGATAAGTCCAGTATCCCAAGTGGTTGGATAATATTGTCCCTGTAAAGAAGAAGAACGGAAAAATTAGAGTTTGCATCGATTTCAGAGATCTTAATCGGCAATGTCCTAAGGATGATTTCCCAGTTCCGATTACAAAACTTTTAATTGATGCAACAGCTGGCTATAAAGCACTTTCCTTCATGAATGGATATTCCGGATATAATCAGATCCAAATGGCCCCAGAAGAAGAGGAATCCAAAGCCTTCAGAGCCCCTCAGGGTGTGTTTTTCTACCGGGTAATGCCCTTTGGCTTAAAGAATGCAGGTGCAACATATCAGTGTGCCATGCATCATATCTTCAAACCCTTCTTAGGGAAGTTTTTTGAATTTTGTGTACACGATTTGGTGGTTAAATCCAAACAACGTTCTAATCACCTGGCTGATTTGGAAGTCGTATTCCGCAAGCTTCGACAACATAATTTGAAGATGAACCCCTTAAAATTTTCTTTTGGGGTAACCTCGGGAACATTTCTTGGATTTGTTGTATGCCATCGTGGTATTGAAGTCTATCCTGAGAAGACCAAGTCAATCCTTGGTATGTCACCTCCTTGAAATTTGAAAGAATTAAGAGTAATTCAAGGTCACTTAGCCTATATTCGGCATTTCATCGACAATTTGGAAGGCAAAAGTTTACCCTTCACCAAATTGATGAAGAAGGGAGTCACTTACCAGTGGACTGAAGAATGTCAAGAAGCATTCGAAATTCTCAAGAAATACCTCTTCAGTCCACCGGTACTCATGCCACCTGTTGAAGGAAGACCACTTATCCTATACATGACAGCTCTAGAGCGATCATTGGGTGCCTTTCTTGCTCAAAAGAATGATTCTGGGAATGAAAACAACCTCTAATATCTCAGTCAAACTATGCTTGAAGCAGAAACCCGGTATTCAAGTATTGAGAAGTGCTGCCTGTCATTAATCTTTACAGTTAAGAAGTTGAGACACTACCTTAACATCACGAGGTCCAATTGGTATCTTGCAATAACCCGCTCAAATTCATCCTTAGTCGTCCAATGCTTACAGGACGTCTGGCAAGGTGGGAAGTTATTTTTCAGCAATTCGACATTCAGTATGTGTCTCAGAAGGCGATAAAGATCCAAGCTCTGGCTGATTTCCTGGCTGAAAATCCTTCAGTGGAAGACACATCTTTAGATATTGAAATCCCTGATGAGGAAGTCTTCTCTATTCAAGAAATTACTCAAGCATGGGAAATGTATTTTGATGGTGCTTCCAGAAGTCCAACCGGGAGGAAAATGGAAAATCCTAAATTCAAAAAAGTTTCCTTAGGAATTGTGCTCATTTCTCCAGAAAAGGTAGTGTTACCTTATTCATTCTTATTGTGGGAAGGTGGTACCAGTAATGAAACAGAGTACCAAGCTCTCATCACAAGCTTGGAATTAGCGCTTCAAGCACAAGTTAATCACTTAAAGGTGAAAGGTGATTTAGACCTGGTAATCAAACAAGTCAATGGGGATTATGCCATCAGAAAAGAAGAACTAATCCCTTTGTATGATTATGTCAGAGAGTTAATGGAGGAATTCCCTTCGGAACCGACATTTTCTTATGTCCCAAGATCAAAAAATGCTCAAGCTGATGCACTGGCTAATATAGCCACAACTCTGGAAGAACCAAATTGGGACGAGACAACCATCAGTATTGCCCACCGTCGTGCAATTTCACCTTATGTTCGAATCAGAACAGATGAAATTAATGAAATTAGTCACATTCCTGAACCGTATGGTCATACTACAAGATGGATGTCGCCTATCAGGGGATACCGTCAAAATGGAACACTTCCACCTGATAGAGTCGAGAAAGAACAAATCTGGAGACGTGTGGTCAATTTTACTCTTTATGATAACCCAGATCAACTAGAAAATATTCTCTACAAACGTGGTTTTGATGGAGTTCTCTTCAGATGCATTGATGGTGAAGAGACAATGGCTATCATGAAAGAAGTGCATGCAGGAGTCTGTGGTGCCCACCAGTCTGGACATAGACTGTCTGATCAAATTCGAAGGCTTGGATACTTTTGGCCTTCCATGATACAAGATTGTGTTTATTTCACAAAGAAGTGTCATTAATGCAAAGTACATGCCAACTTCATTCATCAACCTCCAGAGTTTCTTCATACAACTAAATACTCATGGCCATTTTCCACATGGGGAATGGATGTGGTGGGACCTTACCCTTCGGCTACGGCCAAGCAGTTTAAGTACATTCTTACTGCTACTGATTTTTTTTCCAAATGGGCAGAGGCAATACCTCTCTATAAAGTCAGTTTTAAATGCATTGTTAGATTCATCAAGTCTAACATCATTACCAGATTTGGTGTCCCTCAAACCATATTGACAGACAATGGAACCAACTTATGTTCATCCAAGGTGAAGAAGTTGTATCAAGAATACAACATCAAATCCAACCATTCATCTCGGTATCATGCAGCGGCCAATGGCCAGATAGAAGCCTTCAATAAGACTCTTTCAAATATACTGCAAAAGATGGTGGATAAAGATAAGAAGTCATGTACTGATAAACTCTTTCATGCTTTATGGGATTATTGGACTACCACCAACACTGCAACTCGATCAACTCCATATTCACTAGTATATGGAACGAAAGTCGTCTTGCCCATTGAAGTTCAATTTCCTTCGCTCAGAGTAGCCATTTGTGATCAATCATCTACAGATGAACAATCTCAAAAGCGATTGAATGAATTGGAATGGCTAGATGAGAAAAGATTATGCACTTTGCACCACTTGGAAGTCTATCAGAATCAAATAGCACGAGCTTTTAACAAAAAAGTTCGTCTTCATTCATTCACTCAGGGAGAATTGGTATTAGTTCTTAGAACTCCAATGATACCAGGAAAGAAACCTCACAATCTCGAGCCAAAATGGGAAGGACCTTACTCAATACATAGGGTCTACTCCAATGGAGCTTATTCATTAATCTCGATGGATGGAGAACTCATCACTACTCCAACCAATGCCAGAATTTTGAATAAGTATTTTGTATAAACACAAAATATATCATCTGAATGGTCCTGTATGACCTTAAAATGCACCACCGTCCAACAAGACGTTAAACTGCATAACCAACGGTCCATGCATATGACCCTAAACTATTTGCACATACGTCCAACATGACGTTAAACTATGAAAAAGTTCCCTAATTCTTCCAATATGATGTTAAATGTTGTACTCTTTTGTCCTCACTGCATGACACTAAACTGCATAGTCCCCCTTTCATCCAACATGACGTTAAACTGTATTGTCCCCATCGTCCTAACTACATGACGCTAAAATGTATAGAAAGTACTTGATACATCCTACATGACATTAAACTGTACTTTGTCCCTGCTACATGACACTAAACTGTGCAACACCAATAGTCCTAACTACAAGACTTTAAACTACATAGTCCCTTTATATGTCCTACATGACATTAAACTATGCATCGTTATGGTTGTTTTTACCTCTTGTTTCTCACACTGAGTATGAATCACGTGAGCTTAGATCAAACCTCAACCATAAAACTCTCTCTGGGCTACTAACCATGTGTAAGTCCCAACAACATCATTTTTTAGGTCGTTGTCCCCAAGAACAACTTGATCATTAATTCATTCTTTAATTGAACTACGCGGAATTTGATCCTTGCCTTCTAGGCTGGGTACGTAGGTAACCTCCCAAGGTTCAAGCCCAAAACCAATCTCTTCACATCGGTTCTCCTCCATCTCATACAATGTTGATTCGTGAAACCGCCCCTAGAATCAATATCTTTACATTGGTTCACTTTCGTCCTTGTTATACGACGTTAAACTATACAACACTTTTTTCCAGTATGACAATAAACTACAATATTCTTTGATACCCTCACCTGAGAGGGAACCATTATTTAAATTTATTTTTCAATCATGTTTCATTTCAAAGACTACGTGCATACATGGTAATGCCCAAACTTTTTATCTTGGGTTAAACCATCATTGTACTGAAGTCCCCTTTCACCCTTCACATGTACGAACCAAATTTGTACATAGGGTATTTCTAGAACTACGTGGGCCTGATTACCATCCTTATGGGATACGTAGGAACGTTCAAGTGTCCCTCGAATCTAGCCCCAAGTCTTTGGGCCTAACCCCAAATTCCACTTTCAGTCCCTTGGCTGAAAAGTCCCCATGAAAACACACACTGTGTATTTCTTGTATTTCTTATAATGGTCCAAGCTCTATGACCCTAAAATAAGATCTCTAATCCTTTTTTCCCACATGAAATTAAACTATAGTTTAAGAACTACGTATGGCTTGATTCCCATCCTTATGGGATACGTAGTGAAGTCCAACATTTCCATTCAGGACCCAACCACAACATGATTATGGTTAGCATTGATCTGTGTATCTTTGTATACATTGGACAATACCCATATTTATGTGTCATAATCCTAACCTTAAATATTTTCAGATCTTCATAACCATTTTCTTGACTTTTAGTCACAAAAATATCAAATTTATGAGAGTTCTTTTACCTGACTATGTAGCACGTTCCCTTAGGAGGCCTTGCATAAACAATCTATATAACAGACTTTTCAGCCAAAAGATACTATTATTTGACTATGCAGCCAATTCCCTTAGGTGGCCCTGCATAATTCAACCCCATAACGGGTTTGTTAAATAATGGTAACTTCATTCTTGTGAATAAATCCTCTTTTGTCATTATTGGTCTTAAATGAAAGTATATAGGGATCCGCAAAAATAAGCCATCCGTAACATATTTGTACCATATCCTTTTTCATGATCTAAAAGTATTCAAGTCTATGGTTTATATTCTCCTTCCCTACGTTTGGGTTAGACCGTCGTAGAAGTGATATCCATCCAGTTCTTCGATAATCTTGGTCGGAAATATCTTCTTCATATTCAAGTACCTCATTCCATATAGAAAACTCTATACTTTGGAAAATTTGAATCTTCATAAACTTTCACTGGCTTTTAGCAGTAGAAAGGTAAATTCCTGAGAGTTTTTTTCCTGACTATGCAGCACGTTCCCTTAGGCAGCCTTGCATAAACAGTCCACATAACAGACTTGTCAGCCGAAAGATACTATTATTTGACTATGCATCCAATGCCCTTAGGTGGCCCTGCATAATTCAACCCCCTAACGAGTTTGTTAAATACTAGTAACATCATTATTGGAAACTAATTCTTCTGATGCCTTTTAGCTATTTTTCATATCATTCCTCAGATTCAAATATTCTTAATCCATAGTTTACATTTTTCTCTCATACTTGAGTATGGTAATATGTTTTCAGATAAATTGTCAAAGAATTGAGTCAATTCTAATTCATTCGGTCAAAGCTATTTTCGACCTTAAACATTAGCCTCTGTATGTCCGACGTGCATAACTTTAAACTGCCCACAAAAGATAAAGGAACTCTGAATAAAAGTGAAGTTCCAGCTCACTGAACATATATTTTGTATGATTTAGGTAATATTGAGAAAATTTAAAGATTCAAAGTTTGTAGGGTTATTTACATTAATCCTAGTAAAAATAAAACTATTCTTTCTAGGCCCATTGGCTTCGGTAAAATTTAAAGCATGTAGCAAAAGAATGCAGGTACAAATGATTGAAGATGAATTTTTTTTCATTGATACACAGGAGATAGAAGGACATCCACAGACTGGAGTATCTTCTCTTTTTCAAGAATTACAAGAGGCTTTAAACATAACTCTTCATTTGATTTAAGGCATCCCATGCTTCATCAGCAACCACCTGGAATTCATTCATTCAGATGGATACAATAAGAGATGTAGTGATACCAGCTCTTCTTGGAACAATTGTAAAAGGATGTTCTTGAGTGCGGTTTGAGAAAATTTTATGCTGATCAAATAGTGACTCTGTTTCTGTCCAAGAGACTTGGAAGATGGATACATGTATTTGAGAATGGATCATTAGAAGTAAAGATCCATTTGGAGAGAGTACTCTTTTCAGATATTACTCTAATGCCATGTTTTTCTTCTCTCCACCAATCGGCAGTAGAAAACATTTCAGACCATGGGTTTTCTATTTTCATATCTGTAAGGAAATGGCATGGAAGGAAAATTTGAAAGTTCACACCATTTTTGTTGCTCTTAATGCACAGCATAACCAAAATAGAGGAGTAGCAGTGCAGCTGCATTTTAGGCGTATAGTTCTTTGTATCTGGAACATTGACTCCTTGCAGATGACCATGACCATATAGGGACAGGTAGATTCTCTGTGGGAAATTAAGATGATATTTATTCAAGTACTTAGCCAAATATGGGAGAGTGTTGACGCAGATATCATAGTAATCATGGCCAACAATGTCCATCATGCCATCAATCTTCTTTCTAGCCAGTTCATCAGCCGTTCCGATTCTCCTAAGAGCCATTGAATCTGCACAAAAGTTGAACAAACTAACTCTTAAATGGGTTTATTTTTCATAAAATTTGTGAAGGAATTCAGAAAAATGGAAAGGGAATTAAGGTGCGCAAGTCCAAACTTGGCGCGCAAGTGTTAGTGTGCCACGAAAGTTTTTGACACGCAAGTATAAACTATGCATGTCTAAACACCTCTACAGCAGCGCGACAGCAAAGAAACAACGGAAAATAGAGCAACCAGCACGGCGAAGGCCACTTGCGCGGCGAGAGCTAGAAAGTTTGAAATCCGGATGCTTAGTACGAAAACGGGGCCACATATTTATAGGCCACAGTCGTTCCCTACGCGCCTAAGTCTATCCAATTGGAAGTTGTGCACTATACCTTGCGCGCCACATCCTGCGCGCCAAGTGTTGCGCACTGAAAGACTTGTGCACCGCCTTTCCTTTGGTTTTCTTCTTTTCCTCAGAGTCACATCCTCATTTCTTTCGGATCCAACTATGAGGGGGGACTTTTGTTGACGCTCTTTTTCATCACATTTTCTAAACGAATGGAAAGGGAAATGACTTATCACAAATTGATTCATCCTTTGAAGAAAACATCAAAAATCGACAAAGTCGTGAATAAAGCTTCAAAAGCAGATGTGCCGCGCAAGTTCCATCACTGTCGCGCAAGTCCACTTGCGTGACACCTAATGGTCACGAAAGTTACATGCGCTCCCTAAAGGATAACCACCCGCGGTTTCTCTATCCTATAAATAGACCATGTGGGCCCCCCATTCGAGAGAGTAATTTTTTCCAGAAATTCAGATTTGAGCTCCCGGCACCCTAGTCTCTTCTCAAAGCTTCCGAAACACTTCTAAGGTAATTTCTTACCTAGAACGGAAGATATAAAAAGAGGGAGGAAGACTTAAGTGTTGAAACTCATCAACAATTGTGCACCTGAGTGGCCAGCCCTTAAGGGAAATGGCCACACTTGTGCGCCTCCTAACTCTTTCAATAGAACTTGCGCGCCACTCTTCTGGAAAAACCTCAAGATGATTCTAAAGGCTTTAACCAAGAGTCGCTCAAGTATTACCCTACTGGTTTACTATCGCGCAAGTACCCATGTGTCGCGCAGGTATACCTACGCGACCGGACTTGCGCACCCACGCAGTACCTACGCGCCTACTAGGACTTGCGCGCCCCTGCCTTTTTGGGTGCCCTTCTTGCCCATTTCACCCCTCTTAAGCCATTCCACCTCTCATATTCAAGATTCAGTCTTCAAGACACTATTCAAAGCCATTTATGGCATGATTTCATAATTTGACTTCCTTATCTGAAAGGAATTATGTGGAATATCTCTCAAAACCTAGTGATTTACACATCTTTATGTCACTAAATATTGAGATTTCATTCATTCAACCCCATCCTTTAATATGAGAGAATTCATTAACCTGGGCCTCCTTTTCAGGAATAAACCCCAGTCATAATTCTTAATATGGGCCTCCTTTTCAAGAATAAGCCTCAGTCATAATATGGGCATCCTCTGCAAGAGTAAGCCCCAATCTCAAATATGGGCATCCTCTTCAGGAGTAAGCCCCAAGTACCTTAATTTTTCAAGTCATAATTCTTAACCTGGGCCCCCTTTTCAGGAATAAGCCCTAGTCTCAAATATGGGCATCCTCTTTAAGAGTAAGCCCCAAGTCTTAATTTCTCTTAACCAGTCCTAATTTTCCTTTGATCTGGGATTCCTTCTCAGGAGTAAAACCCAATCATAAGTCATCTCCTAATTTGGGCCTCCTTTTCAGGTGTAAGCCCCAAGTTAGAGTATTCAAATCTCCATGAAGCACATATACCTTTATGGACCCTGTTCCTAGATTTCTTCCCTAAAGTAAATCCTAATATTCATTTATCTGGGCAATCATACATACATAAGTCCTACATTATTTCTTATGATTTCATCTTTCATGGCACAATTGTCTGATTTTTACCAATAACTCTTGTTTCTCACACCGAGCATGACTCACGTGAGCTTAGAGTGTAAAAGTAAAATGAAATCCTTCTTTGAGCCATCAATCATAAAAATCATACTCCCTTACTCAAACTATGTGGGTTCTGATTCCTTTTCTAAAAAAAGTATACGTAGGTATCCCATCTGTGGGTTCGATCCCAACTCTGAAATAATCCATGTCTTTCTGAATGACAATAAACTTCAAGTGCCCCACTGAGTGGCTTTAAAACCAGCATGGTCATCATAATGACCAAGATACTTCTATATAAATTTGTCGAAGGATACCATTGACCAAGAATCTCTAATAAATACAGATGATTATCTATCGATGAAGAACCTCGAATACATATAAAATATTATCTAAATTTCCTACATTTTTAATCATTGATTGTCAGATTTGAAGGAAATCCCATTTTATACTTGGTAATTTAATAAGGATTCATGAACATAACTTAAATCTATAAAGATAGTCCTAGAGTAGACAATAATTCCCCTCAAAAAGGTGTGATGAGTCTGACCTCCCATCCTCTCGACCAATGCAAATTCCTAAGCCTCATCAGTCTATAAGATAATGAGTGCCTACCTTTGGAATGTAGATCCAAATAGATGTGGAATCATTGGATGTTTCCGGTTCTATGAACAAATCCATTAGAAACCGATTGGAATGTTTGAACCTTCAATCAAGGAGGTCATCCCCAAATTCCAAGGAAAAAACATGTGTCAAAGAAGTTTTCATATAGTATAATGTTTTAATATGAGGAAATTAACCATTTATTATTATGTTATGTGGCCAGGACCATATGTTTGGGTCTTACACCAACATATGGGGACCATCTTTTCTAGAACCATGAGAAGTATCTCAAATCATGGTGATTTGGGTTTGTTCGGGGTTTGCACCAAGGAGGATTACCATTATGTTTTACCACATGAATTATTTCTTGAGAAATATTACATTGTTATGGGATTTAGTATTTTCCCCATCCATTTTGATTAATGATCAAGATCTACTGAAGTTTAGATTTTACATGGAAAAGGTCCCTACCACTTTGCTTCAAGATTTGGAGATTTATTCTATGGTACCATTTTGTTTCTAAGGACCAGTTTATCTCTCCATGAAGGAATGATTGAGGATTAACTTTACTATAGAAGGATCATTCTATCTGGTTCTAGTATATTTTCAAATGATACTGGGTATAAATCCTTTTCTAATTGACTTCCCCAAATTCATCGAACCTCTTTTGTGATTATTAATCATCTAAGAGAAGATATCAAATAGGTATTCAAAGTGAGGGAACATGAAATTATATGGGTTGAACTTCTGATATTCCATGAACCAATGAATATAGGTTTTCTTGATAATAGTACGGGTTGTAGTTCGGTTGGCCCACATGGCATGTAAAAGATTGTCTAGCCACTATTTCTTTTATCTATCTAGCATCTTCTGGAGAATGTTCGATATAATTTTTTTTAATTCTTCAATATATCCATTTTTTCACTACATGGTATTAGGAAGAGTGGTTGGATTTGATATTTTACTCCTAGTACAACTTCTTCAGTTTGAAAGAATAAAATATATTCCATTGTTTGTGGGTATTGTATGAGTGACACCAAATCTAGTGATGATATATCACTTCATCAAATTGATGATAAAATGATATTTTGTTCCTATATTACTTAAGATGTATCGCCTCATCCCATTTAGAGAATAAATTGGTAGCAGTGGTATATGGAGGGTACAACCCTATGAAATCCATCTCCCTTGCAGAAAATGGACAGAAGTATTTAGTTGATATAACAACTCTAGAGGTTGATGGATGAAGTTGAAAAGAATTTAGAAAGAATGAAATTTTTTATGAATTGTGTGAAATCATGTGTCCTCAAAGGTCAGAAATACCCAAGCCTCTAAATTTGGTGAGAAATCTTGGTTCCTAATTGATGGTCACCACAAGTGCCTATATGAAATTCTTCCATGGTGGAAATTATTTCCTTTTCATCAATTCATATGAGTAGAATACCATAAAATATTCTCTTATAAATGAATTTCTAATGGTTGGGGATATCATAATGAGTGAAATTGGCCTCCCAAAATCATATATATTCTATTCTATATATTTTCGTATGGGCCCCCTTTTTGGAGATATTCTAGGATGGGCATCATCCACCTGTTCACATAATTATTGTTCATGGGAAGAATTGATCTCATTAAGATCTTCCATGACACCATGAACAAATAGAAATAATGTCCTTAAATGGGTGATTATAATGATTATTTCATCCCAATATAGATCTATCGATTATAAAGAAGCATCTACTAATGAATCTACCAAAAAAATTGAATGAGGCACATTTATTACTGTTCAGACATAGGGGAATTATTCTAGTATCCCTCTAGCATAATTAAGTAGGGGTTCAACTCTTATTTTCTAATAATTTAATAATCATTGATCTAATAAATTAAAAACTAAGAATAATATTTGATTCTCGGGAGAGTCACCCATATTTGAAATCCTATCTCCAAGACTATAACGTGGGCTTGGTATTCTACCTCATTTTTAGTACGGCGTTATGATAATAGAAATGAGTAAGGTAGAACTGCATTTATTGGTGAAATGAGAGTGATTCCCAATCCAAAATTGTTTTGGGGTATTCTAATATCTTTCTGTTTGGGATTATAGATACACCATCAAATTAGATTTTCCACATTTGGGTAGACTCCTAAATGGAATGATTTTCTCATCTAGAAGTTTGGTACTCAACGTTACCTCTTCCACTGAGGGATGTTCTACCTAGAAAATTTCCAAGTATGACACTATTATTTCCTTATATGATATGGAACAAATGGGTAAAAATTTTAGAATGACCACCCATCACACCCAAGGTCTAGTCAGCTTGAGTAAATTGAGGAAATATTTGAGCTAGAAAATTTCAGAGATTAAATGAACCTCATGATGATACAAGTAGTGCATTAATTTTGGATTTGTGAAAATAAAAAACAAATAGTTCTTATCGATATCTGAATGTGGATTCCCAATATTTATTATGGTTAGGATTAGATGTTAATGGTTTTTTCACTAGCAACATAACTTTTATTTATAAGGAATTCACATAGTGATCATTCCAGATCTATCATGTATAAGATGACTGTATTTACTTGAACTGGGGGCATCAACACTGGTGGGATCAAGATATATTTCATAAGTATATAGAATTATTTTTTGAATTCCTCATTCCATTGAAACATAATCCCATTATTCATAATCCTAGTGAAGGGGAAAAATTTTCCTATAAGGTTTTATATGAAGTCTTAAAGATATCCCTAAAATCCTCTCAACTATTTGCGATTATGTGAAGGTAACCCAGAATTACATTTTCATTATCATGGTCACATTAAATGCCAAGATAGTATAAAAAAATATGATAGGTTTCCCTAAAGTAATGCCAAATATAGATTTCAGTGGATTCTTTTATATAATGTTTTGTTAAATTTTGTTAAAAATGATTTTTATGCCTGAAAGGTGATCAAAACATTATCATGGTTTAACCACCACATATTAAATGTAATAGTCAACTAATTTCCTTAGGAAGGGTTTGAAGATTCGATGCATGGCACATTGATATATAGTTCTAACATTCTTTAAACCAAAAGGCATCACCTGTTAGAAGATTACTCCCTAGGGGTCCTAAAGGTGGTGGATTATTTATCTTCTAGGGCCATTCAGATTTAATTATACACTAAATAGACATCCATGAAAGAATGGGATTGATATCTAGCTTTTGCATCAATCGTAAGTTGTGTCTTTAGAACTGTAAATTCATCATTCTCTTAATGTTGGTTTAGGTCTCTAAAATCTATGAAAACCCCAATTTCCCCATTTTTTTCTTGAAAATGTCTATGTTTGTGATCTATTTTAGTTATTGGAATTTTGAAATTAAGTTATAATTTATAATCTTATCAATATAATCATTGACATTGGTAGCATGAGTCATATGTGTCCTTCTAACTACCGAATTTTATCTATTATAGTCTTCTGGTAGAACCAATTGATGGGTAGCCAAATCAGATTCCAATACTAGAATCTATGTATAATTCTAGGAAACACATCTCAATTTTTTTTTTCATAAAAGTGGTTTAAATTTTCTATTCATCACAGGGAATAATTGTTCTAATTAATGTTGGTAGAGGATCCTCCGATATACCTATATTGATCTATCTGAGTTCATCGAAAATGGTAGAGACTCATTCTTCAAATTCTAGGGGATCATCTCTATGGTCATTTTCTTCCTATTCTTCCTTTTATTACTCCTCTATGTCCATTTTTGGATGTTTGAGAGACACAAGGGAACCATTATGTTTAGGGTAAAGGTAAATGTTAGAGGATAAAGCTTTAAATGGAGATGTGATGACTTATTTAGGTTTAATAGATGTAGTGGTGACCTGCTAACATTCTGAGGGTAAGGTTGGAATGTTTCTGTTTGAGATATCACATCCAAAAATGGAATAAAATATTTCTTAAACATCCTTAGGGTCAAATGATGTGGATGATATTGTTATTATGGAATAATAAAAAGATACAAAATAAGGGTGAATTGTGTCTTTTAAAAATATTGATAGATTATAACTTTTATATTTCCTTACAATTTATTCAAATATGTAGCATTATTTTATATAATTAAATTAATCCATGGATATACATTAAAGAATAACATATCCATTTTTTTAGTGGTTCGGGTCACAGAGATTCCCTATTCCACTTCACCAATGCTCTCTCAGTGAGCTTGGTTATTTTCACTTGAAAGGTCCTCTTATCATAAGAACTTCATGACCGAGTATAGGTAGTTTAGACCTTTACAATAATTCTTTATATATCCCTATGGTTATTTTATAGGGAACCAAGAATCCACATATTAGTCTGATAATCGGATACTCTACCGCGACTAAGTTCGAGCATCCAAAAACTCCAATAAATCAAAAGATGTTGATTTAATTTAATTTACATGTTCTTGATCACAATTATAGTAGCGACAAATATAATATGGATATTATCCCTCAAATATTAATGTCTTCATGAAGGAATAACATTAAATATATTCTGGTTGTGAATTATCTTTTATAAAAGTATCAATAAACAAACATCTACAATTATACAACACAAGGTTGAAATATGTATGACTTCACTATGTGGATTCTTCAGAAATAAAAGAGTTACTTGATATTATGTTTCTCTATAGTAGTTCCATGAATAAAAATATTTTTCACACCCATACGATTATATAATGTAATAAAATATTTTCTATTTGTACAGAAATCTTGGTTATCCATTAGTTGAGAAGATCCAAGAATGTCATTTTAGAGTCCTGAAAACTTCTCCAGGGGAACAAAATACTCCCACAATCACTTTGAAGAATGAATAAATCATTCCTAAAACTTCAGTATTGTATGTGGACAAAAATTGCATTTCAAACTTCAGAAGAAACATGAATGAATTGAATTTATTAAAGAGTTTTAATAGACCTTCATACCATCACTAGGAAATGTTCGCGCACTGCACGAACCACCGGTATGTGGAACGACCCACGAGGCGTTGGCCTGTGGGGAGATGGCCATTGAACCAAAGAAGTTGTGAACCACATATATAGATAAATAAAACAAGAAAAGGCCATCCATTTACCATATTTTTAACTTAGTAGTTTGCGGATGAAGAAAATTAGCAAGGTTCTATGAACCATGACATACAGACTACAGCCTCTGCAAACCAAGGTTTACTGAGCCTTCCACGGATCGAGATATCTCTTTATGGGATTTTAAAAATAATGCCTCATTACCATAGATAATATTGCCTCAATGATCTATAAAATAAGCACATAAGGAATTGAAATAATACAAATGAAGAAATCATGGAGGGGACCCCAGAGTTTGGAAGTAAGAATTTGGAGAGGATTCCAGCTTCAGTCTCAAATCATTGGCAAATCCCAAATTGAAATCCATGTTTCTACACTTATAACCAGTCAAAAACCATAAAACAAATAATCTTAATAATAATTAGAGAACCAAAAACCTAATTGGTGAAATCAAAAACAACATATTCCTCGTGGATGAACTCTCCATGAACGATAGTCCCTGGGTCTATCCTTCGATACGATGTTCCACATAGTGTATCACTATGTGGATTTAACCTAGTGTCACATGCTCCATCAGTATGCAGATCAAACCTGAAGCAGTTTGGAGGACTTCATTCAGGACCACATACCACTCTAGTGCATGGTGGTCCATGCCCAAGCCCACATACTGCTTCGGTACGTGGACAGACCCTCTACCCGTGTACCACTATGGTATGTAGAGCTCCCCCCATTCCTCATAAGAAAACATTATGTGGAATATGTCATCTTTGGGTATTCTTCCATCAATCTCCAATCTCTCCCCTCTATTACCATCCAATCCTCCATAGCCACTCTATGAACCATTCCCCTGATATCATGCCAAAGCCTCCTTCAAAGCCACCAGACCCGTATGATCAGATCATTGGGCGCATCATCGCAGCCATTTTATTTTACATACCCATGGTAAGTGGAATCAAAAAGGATCTCCCCATAATCTTTTGGACTCCATGGATGTCTGTCAGTCTAAATTCCCATGGTAACCCAAATTCCAACCTTGGTATGCTGACGTGAACCTCCACATTCTAGGGATTAAGGGTGATCACTTTCTTTTCCATTCAATAAGGAATGGTTATTAGTCGAAGGAATCATGTTCTATCCTCATTTATACAAGAGGCGACATTCATCCCATTTCCTAGAATGCATTATTGGGGTAATCCCACTAATGTAAGTCCCTAATTTTCTGAGGTACAAGCCGCATGACCTCCACTATCATCCCACATTGAAGGGTTAATTTCATCACACCCTCTTCCATGGTTACCCCAGCCTCTTATATAGTAGTACTGCCCTCTCCCATTAGGAGGAGAAGAGTTGTGTGGTCAATTGGATCTCTTAAATCCTCTATTCTCTTTTCTTTCTCAGGAACACCCCATGTCAAAGGTAATATTTAGTGTTCATAAAGGTCCCAATCTCAATAATCCTTAATATCCATCAGATATGGAAGGCCAGTGTTTTGCAAACACCTATCTTTGACTATGCACATCATGCCCCTGTATATCTATAGATGATGCCTACAAGATGACCATCAATCAAAGACTAATTTTTCCTCTGGATTGTAAATTCCAGTTTTAGTAGGCTCATATGACATTCATTCCCTGTATCACCCCATAGATTTGGAAATCCCCTTTGTAAAACGGCTTTCATATCCTCCCCTTTTCAAATTCCCATACATGAAAAATATTTCTAACTGAACCGACCATTAACCGGTTCTCCCTTAAGTAAGTAAAACTCATGTAGGAGTGGTTTCTCATCCAAAGATGATACATGTTTCCCTAATAATTTTGGACATCATACCTTAGACAGGCCACCCACTATGGCTCCAATCCTAAAAAAAATCAAAGTGTTGTTAATCCTCCCAGTCCATCAGAGATGGAAGGCCAGTGTCCTACAGACACACTTGTATTAATATTCACATCATTCCTTGATGTATCATTATATGGTTCCTAAAAAACTATCATCAATAAAATAAAAATTCATCCTCAGGAGAGTCATCTCTTACCTCAGTATGCTTAAAATGGATTCTAATCCTCAAACATGTTCAAAAATAACAAATTTAGGGTTAAACAAATATCTCATTCATGTATGAAAGATATTAGGACATTCATGGATGATGAGTCCCAACTTGGGAACCCTACCTCATCAAGTTTGGTCAAATATTTTCGACCTAAAACATCATTAATAAGTTTGATTGGAAGGATTGTGAACTACCAATGAAAAAGACATCAAACTCACTAGAGTGAAAATCTGCAAAGGGCACCTCTGGATAAAATTTGAGTATCTATTCGTTAAACCTATACTATATATTGTTTGGAAAAAAATTTCAAGCAATAAAAAGAGACGGAAATCTCATTAGGTCGAAAACCTGCAAACCACGGCCTAATAAAAATTCATGTTATACTCGCTAATCCTGTGTCAAATGGTATTAGGAAAAAATTAGAGTGATAATGAAAAAGACACAAAAGATCATGAAATTTTCTATGAAACCTTAGAAATAGTTGAACTACTCTCAGTGAGTCCTATGGCTCAAGAAAAAATTAGAGCTCAACTCGATTATTTTATTTCACTAGTTTCAAATCACAATTCAAAATTAATACCTGATCGAAATGATGTTTATATGATTGATTGTGATCAATTGACATGATAATAAAAGGAAAATAATAACCATTTTAATGAAAATTAGTTTCATTTAGTTTAACAAAAATGGAGGAATATCCCTACTTTGGAGTCTCTCTATAGAATCAAAAGGAAAATGAGTACACATCTTGATTTTGGGAAAGTTACAATAAGGCCCTACTCTCCCTTTCCAAAAAAATGGAAAGTGACTATCGTGGGCCATTAAGAGTTTTTTCTAAATAATCTCTATCATCTGTGTCATCCTTGAATGTTGGGTGCACAAGATCCAAAACGTCTTTGAGGTCCCACCCTTTATTCTAGATAGCTTCATAATTAGCACCTGAAAAGTCTAGTTTAGCCTTCAACCTTACTATGTGAACCTAAAACTCTCGCATTTCTTCCATTTGGAAAACCACCAAATCATGGGACTTCACCTCTTTGTTCGTTAGGTGATTGATTTTTTCTGAAACATCTTGGAAGGTTATCACCTAATGATAGGAAGAATTGAACATGGAAAGTTTATCCTAATAAGAAGCGAGGTATTCCTGGGCTACGAAAATCTGGTAGATAAGGAGATGTAGATGCCAATAATCAGATCCACTGGAACCCAGTTTGGTGAATAACCACTTTAAATTTTCATTCTCGTTAGTAAATCTAGCCTGAGGTGTTTTTGTTGCAGGAGCACATAAATTATGCCATGCACGCCTTTTCACATCCTGGTGCCTCTCGGCAGCACTAGGGCATTGAATATCCCCTATAGAAATGGTTTTATAGCATGGAAGTGTCATTATGGGAGTGGGAAGGTACCTAAGATAGGTTACCCATGATGGGGAGATCTCCTTACCCTTATATGGTTTGAACATTGGAGTCGGACGCAGTGGACTAGCCCTGACTTCCAGGGTGTCTGGTGATACTATGCTAAGGCCAGACTCATTAGGATCATGGGAAATATACAAAAGATAAGAGCAGTTCTAACCAATCCCTACTGACATAGGCCGCACCAATAAAGCCCTTTCCATAAGCATCTGACGACGGATCGAGCATCTTCTCACCATAGGGGAAAAACATATAGTGTAGCCATCAAGGCCACTGTAGGGAACATAATAGAAGATGTAGTTTTCACACTCATCACAGTAGAAGGAATGTATGGTTTGGTCGTCAAGGTTAGGATGTTGTAAATAATGGTTAGAGTCTTCTGGACCCATCGAACTAGTCTTCTCAACACCCCATCAGGGTAACAACCCACACATAGTTGGGCATATTCCAATGACAGAAAAGTGGATCCCGTCATATTGGGGATGAAACATTCAATATGGAACCTTCCCACAGCATCATAACCCATAATTGGAGAAGCTTTATGGGATGAGATTCTCCCCATAACTCAACAATAGGAAGATTCGTAGATTTTTGAAGGAACCCAAATTGCCTAGTGAACCAGTAAGGTAGGTATGGATCACAAATTCCCACTCAATCTATGAGAGCAGTGATGATACCACCTTTAATTGTGATAATGTATGAGTGTTCCTCTGATGAACCACCCCCGTCACCTCTTAACGGCCCATGAGGGGTAGGGTGCAATTCAAATGAGATGCAAGAAGCATAATTTATTATCTTGACAACATCACAAAAGCTTAAGGTCCTAGGATGAACAATGGAAATATTGAGAAGAGCAGGTTGAATGTCGGATTGGGGAACCCTCATAGTGTGTCGATATCCATAGAAAGGGAAGTGTTCTTCCATCCACCAATATAAGAATTGAAACGGTCAGCTGATATGATGTGGAGGTCTACCTTTTTATATCTGTCCAAATAGCTTATAAATTATTGATAGAGTAGGAGTGTCCAAGTTAATTGGTCGACTATATTCCAGCACATCCTCCATCATCAAAGTGTTGTCCCAGACCCTGGTATATACATCATGGGATGGGAAAATCCATCTTTTAAAAAAAATGGGGAAGAAAACTTATAATATAATTACATGTGGCATGTTCGGTTGAAGACCATATCCCCAGGTGGTATATCATCGTGCTTCAAGGTAGTGCAATATGACCCTGGAATCTTATGATACTGGTGGGATAGATGAGTTTGACTGTGGTGATCTCTCATTCTAGACCTATTAACCTGAATAAATGACATTATCTAGGCCTTGAATGGTATAAGAGAGTGAGCCTAGAGGGGATGATTAAGTAATCTATCTTCCATAACTAGTAGGGTCCTTGTCAATGGGGACACATGTTCGGTATTATCCCAATTAGTGGCCACTGGGAGGAACTCATCATACATATCTAAAAGTATGGGTATCCCACCAAGCTGGTGGATGTCCCATAAGCTAATTCACACCTCCCCATATGAAAAATGGAAGGTGTTGGTGCCTGAACACCAGTGGATCAATAGCTCAGGAATGATTTCACTCAGGGAGAAGGCTACGAACTGAGAAAACCAAGAATCCTAATATAAGTTCACTGCCTCCAATTGGTTAGGGGACTCTAAATAGGTTTTATGTACCTAGAATTCCTAGCCCCATTAATCGTAGAAGCATCTACTAACTCGTAGGTCCCATTTGGTTCTACACCCATCATTAAGATTTTCTTGGGAAATGTTGATAATAGACGGATACTCTCGAGTGATAATTCTCGAGGTAGTGTTGAAGCACCTTTGATCACCCTGAGTCCACGCTGAACCTTATAATATAAACACATTTTACTGAATTAGATTAATGTTTAGTTCTCATGTTGGGGAAATATTGGCCCGATCATGACCTTGCAGTGCTTCTAGGAGAATAAAAGGAGTATTGGGGTTAGCCAATGGTAGAGGAATGACATATAGAAGAACAAATCTATAAGGCGACAATTGCGGAGACAATGGGTAAGGTATGAGCTCTAGAGTGAGAAGATCTTTTAAGAATGTAATGAGGAACAATTTAGGATCGAATATGGTCCCCACTATCCCCCACTATGGTTACCCTCATATTCATTGATTTCATCAAATCTAGTGAAAGAGTCATTGCATCCTATACAAAAATATCCCAAAGCCCACAAAAAAGTTAGGCTAATAAAAAATTGATGGATACAGGCCAAAAAAATGGCTAAAGGACTTAAAGGAGTGTCTGCATGGGGCACTTCATACATCTCTCAGAAACAGTACATGGTAGCCATATCCTATGTGTTGCATGATACATGGAAAAAATCCCAACGTGCCATATGATATGTGAAGATAATCTCTGCCCACTGTTGCAGTACATGAAAGAATTATATCGTATATATCCACAGTATGTGAAAGTCCCATGAGGAACTGGCCCACATAGCATTGTCTAGTGAACATAAGGGTTTTTGGAAAGAAGAAATCATTAACCAAGGCCTCTCTAAGACCATATTCAAAGTTTTTGTTTAAAATTTTATGTTTGGATTATTAATGATTAAAGTTCAATTCACCAGTTCAATCTTGGTGTGTGGCATACACAAACCACATAGAGTTCTACTTTGCAGAGGTCCATATTTTAGTTTTTAAATTCCATAACACAGTCTGCAAAACCCAAAAACTAGTTCACGGGCAGAAGCAATGGTGAAAAGATCATTTCGCAGCACGTACTAAGCTGTTCACAAACACATATTTTGCAAAAGATATGGTGCACGAAGGTAGAGAAAGCCAAGGGAAAGTCAAGATCACTTTTCACCATGAGAAACGATAAAAGAAAAATGACATGGGCCTATATATATAGGTGTGTCACCCTCCTACTAGACCTATATGTTCTACCATGAACTGCTTCAGTTCAGGACCACTTCTACATCTGAATAGTCTCCTCTTCATTCCAAAAAGACCCCATTCCGATTGGGGAATTTGTAGGGTCCTAAAAACTTTGGAAGTTGAAGAAAATACTCCAAAAATAACTTTGAAAAAGGAATCAAGAATTCCTAAAAGTTTATTAAAGTAATTGAACTCAAATTGAGTTTCAAACATCCAAAGAAACTTTAAGGAATTGAATTTATCAAAGATTTTTAAGAGACCTATGTACCATCATCAGGAAGGGATCGTGGACCGCACTAACCAAAAACCACTGATACGTAGAACAACTCACAAGGAATTGGCCCATGGGGAAATGGTTGGATAACCCAGGAAGTCACAAACTACATTGCTGGGTGAATCAAACATGCAAAGTCCATCTCTATACCATCTTTCAAACTCAGCAGTTCATGGACAAAGAAAAATGGAAAGGTTTCACAAACCATGACTTACGAACCACAACCTCTGCAAACCTCAGTTGACCGATTATTCCATAGGTCGAGATATCTCTTCATGGGCTTCAGAAAATGGTTTTGTATTTCCATAGATATTATTTCCCTAATTCTCTATAAAAGGATAACATAAGGAATTGAAAGAAGACTAACAAAGAATGCATGGAGGAGAACCTAGAGGTTGGAAGTAAGAGTTCAGAGAGGATTCCAGGTTCTGTCTTGAATCATCGGTGAAGCCCAAATTGGAAACCATGTTTCCAAAGGTATAACCATCTGAGAACCATAAAACGAATTAATTTAATAATAATGGGAGAACCATGAACTTAATTGGTGAAATAAAGAACAACATATTCCTCTCTGATGAACTCCTTGTGAACGATAATCCCCAGAGCCCTCCTTTGTTATGGTGTTCCGTATAGTGTATTGCTATGTTGATTTAACCCAGCATTGCGTATTTCATTAGCATGCAGATAGAACCCTAAGTGTCATGGCGGGTCACATTCAGGACTGCAAAACATTATGTTGCATGGTGGTCTTTACCCAAGCCCACTTACTGCTTCGGTACATAGATGAACCCTCTATGCACATACCACTATGGTATGCAGAGATCCCCCATTCCTGCATAAGAAAATAGTATACGGAATGGGTCATCTTCAGGTATTCTTCCCTCCAGATCCAATCTCAACCCTCCATTACCGTCCATTCCTCTATAGCCCCTCCGTGAACTAGTCCCCCGACATCATGCCAAAATCCTCCTTCAAAGAAACCGAACCCTTATGATCAGATAATCGAGTGCATCAATCCACCCCTTTGAGTTTACATAACCATTGTAATAAGAATCAAGAAGGATCTCCCCTCAATGGTTTAGACTCTAGGGATATTTGAATTTTACATTCCCATGGTAACTCAGATTCCAACCTTGGGATGCTGACATGAACCTCCCGATTCTAGGGATTAAGGGTGATCACTTGATCTTCCATACAATGAGGAATAGTGATCATTCGAAGGAATCATGTTTTCTAATCCATTTTATGATAGGTTACATTTTTCTCCTTTCTTATAACGTGTTATTGTGTCACTACCACTAAGGTAAGTCCCTAATCATCCAAGGTATGTGCCGCATGACCTCTAATGTCATCCCACATTGAAGGGTTCATTTCTTTGCACCGTCTTCCACGGTATCAGCAACCTCTTTCACCATAGGCCTACCCTCTGCCATCAGTAGTAGAGGAGGTGTGTGGTTTGTTGGATCTCTCAAAACATCTTGTTTCTTGCACCGAGAATGACTCGTGTGGGCTTACAGATTTGTGAAAATTAAAATATCCTCACAAACAAACTAAATCTTAAACTATGAGAACTATGATTCCAAGTAAAACAGGGAAATTTAGGATGCCTGCTTAAAGGCCTGATCTAAAAATGGTTTCCCTTCCAAAATGGTCCACCAAACCATGTCCCCTCAAATGGGAAGCTCTCATGCATAATCCCCAAGTTTCCTGAACTATGTGGGCTCTGATTCCTCTCCCAAGGATATGTGGGAATTCTCATATTATGGGTCTGATACCAACATAAAGTCACATTTTGTCCCCCTTGGTGGGCAATAAACTATAAAGTGCCTTATTTCTTGTATTAAGTTAGCATTTCCTCTGTAGCATCAAGTTCATGTATGCCTTCGACGATCCTATAAATTAGGGGTAGCCTGTGGACACACTCTATGGGAATGAACCAAGGTTTCATGAACATATTAACACAACTAAAATCTATAATAGAGTCATGGAATAGGAAATAATACCCCCAAGGGGCGTGGTGAGCCGAACCTCCCATCCTCTCAACCAATGGAGTCCTTAAGTTTTGATGGACAAATCATCATCCAATGAGCACCTTCCCTTGGAAATAATTTCCCTGAATCATGGATACCAGAGTTATTGGGTGTTTCTAGCTCCACGAATAAACCCTTTGGATACCATCCAAGGAAGTTATATCCTAAGAGGACTGATTGCACAAGTACTTGACCCTGTGAAATCGCCCGCTGGGACTGTTTGACTGTGGAACCTCCTTCACAATACAAAATTTATAAACTACCATGTTCCTGTGTCATCAATCCAATCCTCCTTTAAAGTATGATGATGAAAATAATGTTGAAACAAATATGGCAATGTGAAAGTTTCTATAATAACAGACAAATGATTATCACCCATCGGATCATTATTTTAATTTTTCCCCACACGTGCACCTGCATCACCCTCATAGGTGAAACAGTCACCTAAAATATCACATTCATTCAAATTTAAATCATTTAAGAGAGTAACAACTTCCCTTAAAAACATGAGATATTTACTCCATTGAATACAAGACATTTAATCGATCGTAAAACATTTTAAAATAATATTTAATTCCATTAAGACCATGGAAGAAATCATAGAAAATATATTTAAATTTAAAATTTGATATAGAATAGTCCAATGTAGGGTTCCTTAATGAAATGAAAAAAACTCCAATATAAGATTGACAACGTATGGTTGATCAAAAATTTAGGCTTGATGTACCATATATTTTTCCAACAAAAATAGGGTTCCTTGCAAATATAGGTTTCTCTATCCATACTTTCCCTTTTCTCAGTGTAGGGTTGCATCTAAATGTAGGGTTGATAAACAATAATTTTCTAATAATATAGGGTATATGATCCTTATATATTATTCCTAACATAGGGATTTAGAACCATAACCTATTCTTAAAACCATCGAGTATAAACAATGATTCCAGGAATAATTATAAACACATTCAAAATACTTTAAAAAATATTATAACCCATAAATAAAATTAACTTCTTAAGAAATATATTCCTGAAAAATACTAAATTTAATTTCATCAGTAAAATGAATAAGGTTATTTTTTGAGCATCAAAATAATTAAGATTTATAGAATATTTTTGAGATAGTAAATTCATAACAATATCCTTATTTTTTATGATCTCAAAGCCCATAACATAAAGTATAGAAAATATAGGAATTGTAAAAACAATTTAAATAATTTCTCTAAGGAGATATGTATATTCTATTTATTAATTTAAATATAATAACCATTCCTTTTTATATAATAAAATCTGGAAATTGAATCAAAAAGGTTGTGTTTACCCATTTTCTCCCCCTTCTGTGATATAAAAAAGAAAGTAGATGAAAATGGGATTTAACATATTCAATGTTGTACATAACTATAATTTAATGTTACATTATTCATTAAAATGATATATGTGTTTTGGAAATAGACATGAACATAAAGAATGATATTAAATAGAAATAAAATACACACAATAATTTTATATAATGATGCTTATGATTATAAGAGGAATATTCACTAGGAATTTTTTAAAGAGTATTACTAGATGAATGTGAAAAGTTTGGTTCAGAAGAGGTTTTAGATTTTGGGGAAACTCAAACAACCTGAAGAACATCCTTCAATACTGTCATATGTACTCGCAATATTTTTTATGATTTTTAGATAATTATAGGATTAAAATATTTAAATATTCACCAATATTTATTCTTTCAACCAAATTTAATTTTAAAAATTCATTAACTAAATCCTCTGTCTAAAAAAGACAGAGATAGAATTGTCAAAAACTGATTGAGAAGAGTCCTTAAGTCAGGATCTCCTAAAGTTGTCTTCTCAATAAGATCTCTTTGATTTTAGAAAAAATAATTGAGTGGTTCACTATCACATTTACGAGTAGGATCCTGATCATTAAAATTAGATATGATAGTAGTAATGGCTTCAAACCTTCTAACTAAATCTTGAAAATTTTGAGGTGCTGATGTAGATGTTCTTGATTGATTGGCACTACTTCTGATAGATTCAAACTGAATCCCAAAATATATTTTCAAATATTTGAAATCATTTTTTGAAATATTCTCTATTTGGATATTTCCATACTGATAATTCATCTCCCTATGAAAAGAAACAAAATCTGTTCTGGAAACTAAACATTCTCTTTGATTATGCAGTTGAATCTAATAAGATTCTAATTCCTATCTAAGAAGAGTTATACTTCTTAAATCTTCCATATATTTTCTTATACCCTCTAGTTCACTTTGTAAGATTGAATTTTATTTTTACATCTTGTTAAAATGAACAAAAAAATCTCCTTCAATTTCATTTTTCAAAAAATTAGATGATTATACTTCTTTAACTTAAGATGGTTGACCTATATCAAATTGTGGAAATATTTTTTCATTACTTTACTCACTAGAGATAGAAAATTTAACCTCAAGAACCTCTTTAGTTATAGTAGGTACACAATTTTACTTATCTAAATAATTGATTATAGAAGAAACTAATTGATCATTAGCTAACCCTATAGTGTCAGCTACTACCATTTTAGTTTACTCATTTCATTGATCATATTTCTGATCATGTTCATCAGTAAGAGGTCTTTGATTATCACTATCACCATGATTGAAAATAAGAGACCCTTTATCTTCAATCTTGACTAGAAAATAAATTTAACAAACTACAGTAATATCTACTTCGGGTTCTTGAAGTACAGTATCCTATGATGTTGGTTCATCCCTTCGTCTAAGTTGGATGATAATGGCCTCAACATTTGCTTCTTCAAATTGTTCTTCATGAGATTTTGGAACATCTCTTCCAGCTTCTGGATCAGATACTGTTGGAATCCTCATGTTTTAATCATGTTTTAATGATCACAAATTGTTACTCATGTTTAATCTATCTCATAACATGTGTAGATGTGCTTGGTTTCTTTATGCTTCAAATAAATTATCTCAATATATTGATTCCTATAAATCATGACTGATTATTATAAACTATATTTAACTTGGGTCTATAATGATTTCTTTTATGAATTATTATGTCTAATTCATTCTATGATTATTACTGCTTAAGTCTATATATATATATTTGGATAAGTTTGAGAAACAGTGAGTCTTCCATTGGTTCCAGTTTTCTGAAAAAGGACCCAAACACCGTTACCAGACATCGTGACCCAGACACCATAACCCAGACACCGTGACCCAACACCATAACCAGTTTTAGATCTATTGAAGTCTCTGACACAGGTTTCTTGCTGAGACACCATTTGAAGTCTGAAAAAGGACCAGACACTTTGATCCTAAGACCGAATATGTCCTACTGATTCATGATCTATATAAAATAATTCCATCACAACTGTCTCACTGCTCAATGGAAAAGAATAAGACAACATTTTGTGGTGACACCATTTCCAAGTGACACTATTTCCATATAGACAGTGACATCGTTCTTTAATCTGTTTTTGTTGTTTTCAATTTAATTTCTAATGGTCATATTTGAGTATTTTAAATTCACTGACATAATTAATATTTCTTTGTATAAATTTTACCTAAAAGTACTAGGTACGAGGTGAAGAATACATGCATCCTATCAGCTTCAACACATGCACTCCAAGAATAAAAAGAAATTTTTTGCCCTGAAACAAAAAGGTGGTAGAGTAGTAGAAGTGTGAAAATTATTGAGAAAATAACTAACATATGCAACAATATATTTCTAAAGAACTCACAAAGCATTCACGAATCCAAAATATTGGATACCACAGATCAGATTCAAGAAAATATTCACAATACAAACTCCATGAAGAACATGAGCCATATCTAACTAGAAACCAGAGAACCAAACTTTTGATGCTCTTTTTCTCGCAGGAGGACTCAATACTTTCATCTACTTAATCCTATAAGTCTTTAGCTAAATATAATAACACTCATATCACTTCTAACCTTATCTCATCATCTTTTCTTGGTTGTGTATTGTTTTTATCTTTCAAGCAGTATGTGTGTGTCTGTATTAAAACACACATTGTCTCATGCACTAAATTGAAAGATACAAGATATCCTTCCTATCATATCTCCTTACACTTTTTTACTCCCACAAATAAGTGTGGAAGGGGTAACTGTGTGACCTGGTAGTTTATACCCATTAAGAACTGTGGAAGAGGTTGTATGAATTGGACAGTCTTGTGCACTATTATTTACCCTGATCTATGGTGTGGATCAGGTTTATTAATAGAAACTGATTGGTGACAGGTGATTACTATGTGGAGTGGATTAGGTCTCAGCTTGAGATAGAACCAATTGTTTTATATCTACTTTATTGTTTAATTTATTTTTCTCTGTTTTACTATATAAATCCAAAATCACTAGATTTACATTGATAGTTAATCTTCTAAAGAATTTATAACTGTTTTTCCTTATTATAATATCTTCAAAAGTAATAACAATAACTAATATTGAAATGACTGATAATTAATCAATCTTTTGAGAAGTTATTTTAATAGTCAAACTTTCATAACCGTATTACATTGATTAACTCAGATGTATTTATTTTTATTGGGGAACATTTTAAGAAATATTTTAAAAGAGAAATTTTTATAGATACTCAATCCCCCCCCTCTTGAGTACTCTACTCCGACCCACATTTGGTATCAAAGGAGTTTTTTATTCCTGCTAAGTATCTGTTTTTGAATCAATTCAAATATGATTTTAGTTATACTTTAAAGAACTGTAAATTTCAGTTAATTCAAAATTTATATATCTTTCAATGTGTTTTTTTATTATGTATAATAACCTAGAAGGTGCTACAACAAACAGACCACCATTATTTAATGGAACCAATTATGCCCAATAGAAAATTAAAATGAAAATGCATTTAGAAGGTATGGGTTTTGAAATTTGGTCTTCAATTATAGGTGTGTATAAGATTTCTTCTACTAATAGAATCACTTGGGATGACCCAACCAATACTTCTCATAATAACAATTGAAAACCCATGAATGATCTATATTTCTCTTTAAGATATAAGGAATTTAACAATATTTCTGCATGTAGAACTGCCCATGAAATTTGTGATACATTTTATGTATCACATGAAGGAACTTATAGTGTGAAAGAAATGATAATTAATACTTATTATATTAAATATGATAAATTTAAAATCAAACTTGATGAGCCTATTTCTGACATGTATCTTGGGTTCAACTAAATTTTCAACACAATGATTTCTCTTTGAAGAGAAGTTACTGCCAAAGAAAAAATCATGGGGATTCTAAGATGCCTACTTGATAGATGGAGAGGAACTTATGTCTCTATTAGAGAGTCTTGAGACATCAACAAGTTACCTATAAAAGAAATAATTGGGAAGCTAATGATGTATAAAGAGGATTTGAAAGTAAAAAAGGAGAAGGAGGATGAACCCAGAAGAAAATATGTTACATTTAAGACCACCACCTCTAAACACAAAGAAAAAGGGAAATTGGAAGTCTCTGTAGAAATTTATAGTAGTAAAAAAGCATCACTTAACAGTGATGAGAATATGGATCAATTAGCTAAAGGATTAAGATATTTTACAAGAAGAATAAATTTTTTAGAGAGCCTAACTTCAAAGGAAGATATGATCAAAAGGGAAGCTGGAAGAAAGATTGGAAAATAAGTGACAAGTCTGATGAGATAGTATGTTATGAATATAAGTTAAAGGGACATGTAAAGGATAATTTTCCCATGATCAAGTACAAAAATAAAAATGAGGATAAAGATAGAAAGTATAAAGAAGAAATGAAATCAACATGGAGTGCTTATGAGGACAATTAAAGTGACTCAGAATCATAGCATGATGAATAGGCTAAAAAAAGGCAATCTGTGTTTCATGACAAACACATCTAAGGTAACATTAGAATCTTTTGTATACAATTTCTATTATTTTTTATATGAATGTGATTATGAGAATATGTCTAAATAAGAAATGTTTGAGTATTGAAATTTTCTTGAAGAGACATTTAATTAACTAAAAGATAAATGCATGTCTTTAAAGAAATAGTATGCTCTTACCTCAACTGTTAAATATGAACTTATTGTAGAAAGAGAGAAAAAATTTCAATTACTCAAAGAAAAAAATGAACTAAATCTATCTAATGATCAATTGAAAAATGACCTTGAAAGGTTTTATAATGCTAAATATACTTTTGTAAAAATGATATGTAAATAGATTTCTCTTAAATATACTACTAGTATTGGTTACCAACCTGGTAAAAGAAATTTAAAAAAAACCAATTTTGTTTCTAAGTCTAGGACATACAGCTTAACTCCTAGTTCTGGAAAACATTTAGCTTGTTCAAATTATGATACACTCTCTATTGTTTCAAGATTTTTTGGACTCAAGAGAATTTATTTTTCAAGAACTTTACATAATACATATATAAAACCTATTAGAATGATGTGGGTTCCTAAATCACTAGTCACTAATATTACTGGACCCAAAAAAATATGGGTACCAAAGTCTATTTTTATTTGACTATTTTGTAAGAAAATAGCTTAAAGAGATCCTATAAAAGCTTATGGTACTTGGACAGTGGGTGTTCAAGACACATTGTAGGAGACTATTCATGATTCAAGAACATAATAAAAATTGATGGTAGACATGTCACCTTTGGTGACAATTCTAGTGAAAATATCATTGGCCTTGGCCAAATTGGCAACTCTAACTCATTTTTAATTTCCAAAGTAATTTTTGTTGATGGATTGAAATATAATCTTCTTAGTATTTCACTAATTTTTGATGATGGATTTCATGTTAAATTTGAAAAATATGGTTGAAATTTTTTTAATTCTAAAAATGAATTAGTGTTCTTTGCATTGAGAAATGAAAATGTATACTCTGTTAACTTGGATTCTTCAGTTTCTCAAAATGCTACATGTTTAAGTGTATTTCTCAAAGAGTATTGGATTTGGAATAAGATACTAGGACTATATAATTTTCACTCCCTTAGAAATCTAACTAGAAAAAGTTAGTCAAATATCTACCCAAACTTTAGTTTCCAAATGATAAAGTGTGTAATCCATGTCAAAAGGGAAAGAAACATAAAAATTCCTTCAAACCAAAGAATGAAGTGTTAACTTCTCAACCTCTCAAATTGGTTTACATGGATTTTTTTAGACCATGTAGAGTTTCTATTTTAAATGTTAAGCACTATGTTTATGTTCTTGTATATGACTTTTCGAGATATAATTGTAGTTTCTTTTTGGCTCACAAAAGTGAAGCCTGCTCTCATTTCATCAAATATGCTAAAACTGTAGAAAATATTAGTGTAATTTTAATTAAATCCTTAATATGTGATCATGGTCATGAGTTTTAAAATAAAGAGTTTGAATATTTTTGTTCAAAAAAGGGCTATAGTCATAATTTCTCTACCCCTAGAACACCACAACAAAATGGAGTGGTAGAAGGAAGAAATATAACCTTACAAGAGATTGTAAGAACCATGCTTAATGAATATGACTTACCTATTTATTTTTGGGTTGAAGCTGTAAATAAAACATGCTATTTTATCAATAGAGTGTTTATTAGACCCATTTTTAAAATAACTCCATATGAGTTATGGAACAATAGAAAATCCAAATCAAGCTACTTCAAAGTTTTTGGTTGCAAAGTCTATATCCTTAATACTAAGTAAAATCTTGATAAATTTTCATTCAAGAGTGATAAAGTAATATTTATAGGGTATTCATTCTCTAGTAAATCCTAGAGAGTGTTTAACAAAAGAACTATATGTGTGGAACAATTTTTCAATGTCATGTTTGATGAGACAGATCCACATGAGCCTAATACCACTCTAGAGAACCTGGAGGATGATGTGTCAAGTCTGGAAATAAATTCAAAATCATTTAATCATCCTTTAAAATAATTTTTAAAAACTTCCAAATCTGTATATTGTTTAGATTCAAGTATTAATGAATTTGAACCTACTGATGAACCTAAAATCACTAGTCCTTATTTTTCTATAGCTGTTAGAACCATTAAGAACCATCCTTTATATATTGTTGTAGGAGATTCAGATAAAGGAACTCAAACTAGATATTCTCTTAGAAATAAGGTTGAACATAAAGTTTTCTTATCACAAAATGAAGTTATAAACATTAATGATTCTATCAATGATGAATGTTGGGTGATGGCTATGTTAGAAGAACATAATCAGTTTAAAAGGAACAAAGTTTGGAAACTTGTTGATAGACCCAAAGACAGATTTACCATAGTCCCTAAGTGGGTGTTTAGAAATAAGGTAGATTAATATGGGAAAATAGTAAGAAGCAATGATAGATTGGTTGCACAAGGCTATAGTCAGGAAGGAATTGACTATGAAGTGACATTTTCACCAGTAGCTATAATTTAAGCCATCATAATTCTTCTTTCTTATGTTGCACATCTGAATTTAAAAATATATCAAATGGATGTTAAGAGTGAATTATTAAAAGAGTATATAGTTAAGGATGTCTTTGTTGATAAACCCCCTAGTATTACAAATCCTCAATTTCCAAATCATGTTTTTAAATTATCTAAATCTTTATATGGTTTAAAACAAGATCCAAGAGAATGGTATGATAGAATAATTACTTTTCTTATTTCCAAAGGTTTTACAAAAGGTATAGTTGATCCTACCCTTTTTATAAAACAAATTTACAATGATATTTTAGTATTTAAAATTTATATAAATGATATTATCTTTGGATCTTCAAAAATTTATTTATGTATTGAATTTTCTAAAATGATGAAAAATGAATTTGAAATGAGTTTAATGGGTGAAATAAAATTATTTCATGGATTTGAAATCTTTCAAAATAATGATGGTATTATTTATATCAAATTAAATGTACTAGATATATTATAAAATGTTTTGGCTTAGATAACACTACAATTAGTTACACTCCAATGAGTGCTACTTGTAAGTTGGATCTTGGTGAATATGGAAAATATGTTGATCAAACCACTTAAAGGGGAATGATTGGAAGCTTGCTCTACTTAACTGCTAGCCAACCTGATATTTCGTTTAGTGTATGCATGTGTGCTCGTTTTCAAGCAAACACCAAGGAATATCATTTAAATGATTTTAAGGGGATTTTAAAATAACTTAAACATACACCAAATCTTGGATTATTCTATCCTAGAGGACAATAACATGAGTTAGTTATTCAGATGTTTATTTCGGTGGTTTGTACGTTAGATAGAAAAATCACCTATAGAATATGTCACTTTTTAGGAACGTCACTAGTATCATGGTGTAGTAAGAAACAAAACTCTGTTGCATTATCTACTGCTGAAGCTGAGTACATAGCTATCGGTAGTTGTTGTGCACATATTTTTTAGATGAAACACAGATTACTAGATTATTTATATCAATTCAGGAATATACCTATAAATTGTGACAATACAAGTATTATTAAGATCTAAAAAAATCCTATTTCATGCTCTAGGACAAAACATGTAAGACAACACTTTTTGAGAGACCATTTTCAAAAAGGTGATATCACTTTGCAATTCATTGGAACTAAATATCAGCTCATTGATATATTCCCCAAAAAATTAAATTATGAAAGAATAAATTACATAATACATGAATTGGGAATGATAAATCGTAATTAATAAGTGTACTATTTTACAACTTATTGTTTCATAGTTTATGATTTCACAAGTCACTGTCTTAAGATTACTCTCTAACTCTTACAGTTCTATATTTTAATATCTTAAAAGTTTATGTTTCTTATTTACAGCCCCACAGTTACTATCTCTCAGTTACTGTCTAGAAAATATTGTTTCAAACATTACGGTCTCACCGTGAAAACCTGTTACGGTCTCACTGTGAAAGTCTGCACTAGTCTCATCGTCAAGACACTTTTTCATTTTATTTACATATTATAAACCATATCACTGTGATGGATTATTTTATTCTTTTAATTTCCCATACTTTTGAATTTGCGATACTTGACATCCCTAAATGATAAAAACGAAAGAGGTTTCACTCTTTTCTTCACCTGAGCTCTCTTCTCTCAAACTGCAATACCTTCTTCAACCCTTCAATTCTCTATCTCTCTCCAACCTTTTTTGAATTCCTAGGATCAAGTTATAATCTTCTTCAACTCTTGAGAAGCGCTGATCTCAGAATAAAGTGAAAGGATCACCGAAGATAACGCTTGAAGGTCCTCTGAATCCAAACCTTTTTGACGGAATATTGGTACCAGAAAAGGAAATATACCCTAAGTGGATGCTTTTTAGTAATTTTCTAGTGTTGAAAGTACCAAAAGAGCAGGGATTTCAGGATTGGTTCAAAAAGGAGACAAGGATGATTTAACCAAAGCTAGTTTCTTAGTTTTATCAATCCACTCAATTCGCATTTGATACAGAATATGGTTTTGTTGTGAGAAGCTGGATAAATGGACAATGATATACCTTTTCTTTGAGGATATGGGATTTTTTCTTAATGATACCGCATGAAGGAATTTTGAGGACTACCAGAGAGGTACCCCTCCTCAAAGTGATATATTTGTTTTAGAAGAATCCTTGGGAAGATTAACTGACAATAAAACAAAGAGAAGAGTTATTGCTGCTGAGTTAGATAGTGAAACCAAATTTCTGTTTAAGTTTTTTCAAAATTGGATTAATCCAAGAAAATGATATTTTTCTAGAATCAAGTATACAAATGTATTTTGGATACATCTTATAAAGAATGGACACAAAATTAACCTATGTAAGTATGTTATACTTCATATGTGTGAGTTTATAAAGATAACCCCAAAATAATCCCCCTTGTTCTACTCAAGGTTAATCTCTACTATGATTTATGTTAAAGGGTTGGTTGGATTGTATGAAGAAGTAATTAAAGACCTTGTATTTTTTATCTCAAAGGTTACATTAAAATGGATGAAAATCAGTTAGAATCTGTGGAGAAAATTATCAGTGGATGATAATGTCAGGGTGTAAGAAAAGTTCAACCCGGTTGAGAATTCTTAAATACCTAATGACATTTCTGATCTTGGTCTGGAACTAGTTGAAATTGTTGACTATCCTATTGAGGAGGAAGAAGAAGAGGTTTTTGCACTTACAAGGCAAATTATCTTGGATAAGAAAGACAATGGACCTGTTACTCAAGTCATAACTGAGAAGGATGTACCTATTCTTAAAAGAACTATTGTTTTGTAATAAGAACCTATTTTTAGAGAAGAGTTTATTGTTAATGTAAAGGAAAAGGATGTTATGGAAGATCATCTAGAATAAGATCTTTCTATGGAGAAATAAGCTGCTTTTGAAGAACACTTAGAGGAACAAGATGTTCTTGAGATTATCAAATTTTCTGATGAAAGAATAGAGCATACCTTTTAGTTATCTAGAAAAGACATAGGTGAAGATTTTGGGGATGAAATTTTGAAAATAGATCAAATAAATAAATCTCTTAGTCCATGTGAAAGATGCTGTTGTTGAGGGGGAGCAGTACCATAATATGGAAAGTGTTGGAATTCCTAATTTAGTTTATCAAAGAACTGTGGATACATGGTATAAATTCCCCAGCTAATTTGATGTGAATAATACTTAGGAATCCTCAGTTAAAGGAATATACCTATATAATGTGTTTCAATTGAAACTGGTCTCTCCTCTTGAAGTAGTCTCTGCAAAAGAACTTGAGCCTTTCTCAGCTCTTTAAACATCACAAGAACCTTCTACCTTAGTGAGTAAGGATGATTTGAAAGCCTTTAGAGCTACTTTTTTATATGGATTTGAAAAGCTCAAGAACACCCAACCTGCTCCCATGACAAACCTAAGTGAAAGAGATGTTTCCTTATTTTTTGAAAAGATCATATGCCAGATTCAGCCAAAATGATTCATGAAATTCAAGAGGTCAGAATTGAGAACAAATAGCTGAGTAATGAAGTAAAGTTTCTCAGAGATATGGTTGAAGATATGCAGAGAGTGTTGAAATCAAGACTATATCTTCTATCTCATCCTATTGAGGATGTTATTGGTTAGATTCCATAGGATGTTGTCTCTTTAATTCAACCTAACCTAACTTCCTTAGCTGAAAATGTGGCTGAAAGAAACAAGAAAATAGTTCAAGAAATGGGTGAGCTTGTTATTGGTCTCAAAAAATTGACTGATGAGTATAAGGACTATCTCCAAAAAGTTTTAAATCAATTGAATTCCCTTAAATCAGTTGTTACAACTTCTAGTACCTCTGAAAAGTCATCTCAACCCTCCCTTGATAGTGATCTACTCAGAATGGTTGTTAAGAAAGAACATCAATTAGTACTAAGTGACTTTGAAAAAGAGTCTTTATTTTTTGTTTTCAATAATAGTGATAGAGTTATTGACTTGGTAATAATTCATTCCATGATTTCAAATGATGCACAGGAAGAAATTACTAAGAAAGTGGATTTCTACTTCAATAGTATTTTCTCTAACCATGATATGACAAACCATTTCAAGTACCATGTAGAGAATCTGAAAATCCCTCCTGTCACTCAAGCTTTCAAAACTCAAGTTTAAAAGTTGTAAGATTTCACTCCTTTGTTGGATAAGTTCATGGAGAACAAAGATGAATTTGAGATAGAAATGTTGTATGGTGGTGAGATTATTGCTGATTTCATCAAGTTATTGAGGTGTTATCTTCATGTACAGAGCACTGCTATTTTGGATCCTACAGTTGCACCCTTGCGGCCTAGTTTTCCTCCTTCCTCATTCACTACCTTTACCTCTACCTCTATGTATGTCTCTCTAGCTCTGATTTAGATTATACATATTATCCTTGACCAATGATTGCCTCAGTCTTCCACCAAACCTACCTTGGGCCCTTCTATTTTCTAAGGAATCCCTCTTCCTTCTCTAGCAGTTGGTCCACTCCCTTCTTCAACCTCTACCTCTGCTTCTGTGTCTTCTCCAAATGCTACTACCAAGATAAAATAGAAGATAAATAGTGCTGAAGAATAGTGAACACTATCTTTTGATAAGGATAACTTTGTATTTTTTTGCCTACTGTTTTTAATGGCACATTTTTTTTTCTGTCTAATGAACTGTGAAGTATTATTGTCTATTATCTTATTTTATTTTGTACTCTTTTTGATAATCCCAAAAGGGGGAGGGAAACATGCACTGAGGGACACACAACACACTAAGAATAGATATCTCACTCATATAATTTGTGATCATAAAAAAGGTGGATATTTTTGTACTCTTCATGTTTTAATCATGTTTTAATGATCATAAATTGTTACTTCTGTTTAATAAATCTCATATCATGTGTAGATGTGCGTGGTTTATTTATGATTCAAATAAATTCTCTCAAGAACATGATTCCTATAAATCATGACTGTTTGTTATAAAATATATTTCACTTGGGTCTAAAATTATTTCTTTTATGAATGATTAAGTTTAATTCATTCTGTGAATATTATTACTTAAGTCTATATACAGATATTTGGATAAGTATAAGAAACTGTGAGTCTACCACCAGTTCTGGTTTTCTGAAAAAGGACCCAGTCACTGTGACCAGACACCATGACCCTGACACGATGACTAGACACCGTAACCTAGACACTGTGACCAGACACCATGACTCAG
The DNA here is from genome assembly GCA_963277665.1 of Viscum album. Taxonomy (NCBI): domain Eukaryota; kingdom Viridiplantae; phylum Streptophyta; class Magnoliopsida; order Santalales; family Viscaceae; genus Viscum; species Viscum album. The sequence goes on from OY728129.1 coordinate 1,491,530,268, forward strand.
ACACCGTGACCAGACACCATGACCTATACACCGTGACCCAGAAACCGTGACCCAGACACCATGACCAGACACCACAACCAGTTTCAGATCTATTAAAGTCTAGGAAACTATTTCCTTGTTAATATATCGTTTAAAGTTTGGAAAAGGACAAGACACCGTGATCCTAACACTGCATTTGTGCTACCAGTTCTTGATCTCTATACAACTATGCCATAATAATTGTATCACTGATAAAAGGAAAATAAGAAGACACCATTTCTTGGTGACACCATTTCCATGTGACATCATTTCCAGATAGACTGTGACACCGTTCTTCAATCTATTTTTATCGTTTTAAATTTAATTTCTAACGGTCATATTTGACTCTTTTAAACCAACTCACATAATTAATATTTCTTTATTGACATGTCACCTAATAGTATGAGGTACGAGGTGTAGAATACATGCATCATGTCAGCTTTAACACATTCACTCCAAGAACAAAAAGAAAAGTGTGGCCCTAAAACAAACAAGGTGGTAGAGTAGCAGAAGTGTGAGAATTCTTGAGAAAAAAATTGACACATGCAACAAGATATATTTGAAGAACTCACGAAGAATTTATGATTCCAAAAGGTGGAATACAATAAATCAGAGTCTTTAACATATTTGAAATACATACACTATGAAGAACACGAGACAGATCTAACTGGAAACTAGAGCAATAGACTTACTATACTCTGTTTCTCACAATAGGACTTGATACTTACATATGATTCATCCTAGAAGTCTAGAGCTGTACGAAATAACACTTAGACAACTTATAACCTTATCTCGTCATCTTTTCTCTATTTTTTATTGTTTTTAGATTTTGAGAAGTGTGTGTGTGTCTATATTAAAACACACACTATATCCTTCACTAAACTAAAGGATACAAGATATCCTTCCTCCCATATCTTATTACACTTGTTTACTCCCATGGAAAAGTGTAGAATAGGTCCCTATATGACCTGGTAGTTTATACCCATGAAAAACTTTGGAAGAGTTTATGTGACCTGGATTGTCTTGTGCACTATTTTTTACCCCGATCTAGGGTGTGGATCATGTTTATTAATATAAACTACTTGTTGGAAGGTGATCAACAAGTGGAGTGGATTAGGTCTCGGCTTGAGACTGATCCACTTTTTTTATATCCACTGTTTTGTTGAATTTAGTTTTCTCTAATTTACTGTATAATTCAGAAATCAATAGATTTACTTTAATAGTTAAGTGTGGATAGAAGTTATGATTTTTTCCTTATTAGAACAGCTTCAAAAGTAATATCAATAATTGGTATTGAAATTACTAAGAATTAATCAATCTTCAGAGATGTTATTTGAATAGTAAAACTTTAAAAACTGTATTAACCTGAATAACTGGGCTGTATTTATTTTTATTAGGGAACCTTTTGAGAAATATTTTCAAATAGAAATTTTTATAGATACTCAATTCTACCCCCTCTTGAGTACTCTAATATGACCAAAAGATACATTATATATAATTATGCATATATATTTAGAGGTGTATCATCTATTCAAGATTCTAAAACTTCTTCTTATTCTCAAATTTATACTGCAACAACAAATCCCAAAATTCTTTCCCCCCCTGAGCAATATGACCAATTCATTGTTGGTCTTCTACACCAATAGGCAACAAATTTCCTTGTACGGTACTCCAGAAGAAACCTATTTTCCTCAGATTCCCATCATTATGAATGTTATTATAATGACACTTATTGTGAATCTGTGCATCTCTATCATACCTCTTTTATATAGAATCAATGAAATTATCCTTCCATATAAATAAAAATTCATTCTTGTATCCTCCTAGAAATAGTGGTGCATTTACCTGAACATGTACCTTGTGAAATTAAAATTAATATCACCAATCAATAAAAAAATCACATACATTTCTGGATAAAGAATATTTTCAAGATAAGTAGTCCTTGGAATTATTTTTGAATCAATAATCTTGATCAGTTCCTTCTATTTAGCCCCAATATCTTTAATAATAATTTTTATTATTTTGATGGAGGCGAAGAAAAATGACTTAATACCCTCTGATTTATGTTCTTGATTTTCTATATTCTAAAGATTAAAATGAAAATCCATTCTTGTGTACACATAAAAACAATATCAATTTAAACTAAGGAGATTCAAAAATTCTATGATTCACCCAAGATATGATGACATCCTCTGTGTCACTGAAACTAAACTAAATATTTTTGAAGAAATATTATACATCAATTTTAAAAATAAATTTTTGTTTCCTTTAGTAAAAAGATATTATAGACCTTGAAATGGTAGATCTTTTCTCATTATAATATTTATCTAATTGATCCATTAGAAACATATTATCATTCCTTAAATAATTTTTCTATAGGTGAAACATTTTCACTTCATTCTACTTTGTTCTCCTGCATATGTTCTTTGAAAAAATGACATTTATATGAATCTAAATATTCAAGGTTTTTGATTATAGGGTTTATAATGAATAAAATAGATATATGGAAGTCTAAAGGGTTTAAATTTTGAGAGTGAGGGTTAAATTGAAGGAGACAAAGGTTTTTATGATGGTTTTGATAATGTTGGTATGGTTTCTCAAGCCAATTACTCAGTTTAATCATTATTTGTTTTTACTTTGGAAAGACACACTTTTTCAAAATCATTTTTTTTAAATAATGAATTTTTAAATAATAACTGAATAAAATAAAAACTATTAATATATAAATTAATGAAACAAATTAATAAAAATTTATTTATAATTAAATATTCTTAACTTCCTCTTAATGAAAACCAAACTAGATATAGAAAGTGGTTTAGTAAAATTATCTGTAATATGATATTTAGTATTTAAAAATTCTAAAGATCTATCATTTTTAAGAACATGATATATTTTATATTAATTTCTTATAGAAATATTCTTAGTTCTTGAGTGTCTTAAAATATTTTTTAAAATATTAAGTACACTTGTGTTATAATAGAAAATATGTATATTATCAAAAATAAGTATAAATCCCTATAAGGTGTGTTTGACCCACAACACCTGTACATATCAACTACCAATGGATATATATTCTGTATCAACTATTTATAGAGAAACTGAATTTTGTTTCATACTCGACCATTAAACTAATTATTTTCCTAAAAAGGGATAGGTTTCAAATGTGATTTTTATATCTAATCCACATACTCTTAAATTGAAATATTGTTTTTAAATTAAATTAAAATAAGAAATTTTTGGGTGAAGTTGAGATTGAAAAATAGTTCCCTTTAAATATCTAAAAAAAAATTTAACAGTAGTAAGATGTGATTATTTTGAATTTCCAAAAAATCTAACACATAAATATACAAAAAAAACATTGTTTCTAGTCTTCTAGAAGTAAGATATAATAAAATGCCAATACTACCTCTATATAAAATGATTTCAACAGTTTTTTAGCTTCATCAAAATAAAATTGTACATTAGTACACATGGGAGTTATATATATCTTATTGTTTTATAGTCCATACTTTTTTAATAAATAAATAATATATTTTCTTTGATTTAAAAAATTTCTATAACATATTGATAAATTTGAAATCCTATATTGGAATTTAATTCTATCATTTTACTCATTTCAAATTATTTTTTCATAAGGTTTAAAAAATAATTACAATTTTTTTATTTTTTGAACTGAATATCAAATCATCTACATAAATTTTCACTAAAAATATATTAGAAAAAATGGTTTTCTAAAAAATAAATGGATATGCTAACACTATAGAGAATCCATTTTCAAATTAAAAATAGATTAATGTTTCATACCGAACACTAGGTTCTTTTTTAAGTCTATAAAAACATTTATTAAGTTTAAAATTACATTTTTTAGATGAGTATTTTCAAAACCTGGTGGTTGTTAAATATAAACTTCCTCTATTAAATATCCATTTAAAAATGAATATTTAACATCCATCTAGTATAATTTAAAATGTATATGAGTTGAATTTTCTATAAGGATCCTAGATTCTTCAAATATTATAATAGGTATAAAGGTTTCATCATTGTCTATCCCCTCTTTCTGGTTGTACCCTTTTTCCTATAATCTTGCTTTATTTATAGTTATTATCCTTTGATCATATTTTATAATTCTAAAAACCTAATTGGCTCCTATTACTGGATAGTTGGTTGGTCTTTTAACTAAATCCAAAATATTATTTCTACCGAATTGATTAAGTTATTCTCGCATAGACGATAACCAAAATTCATCATTTAAGTCTTCTTCTATAGTCTTTGGTTCTAAATATTATATAAAGGCATAAAATTCATCTAAGTTTCCAAAATTTATTCTAGTTCTTACTATATTATCTATATTTCCTATTTTAGTTTCTAAATGAAAGTCCTTTAAGGTTTTATATTGTCTAGGTAAGGCAATTTTGAGTTCAACTACTTCACGTTCTCCTAAACTGGACCAAATTTTATTTTCAAAATCAATCTTGGGTGATCCAGGCCTCATATTGGATAAATAGTCCACAATTTCATCTATTTGATATTTCATTTTATTAAAAGGGAAACTTTAATCAAACTTCACATGAACCGATTCTTCAAAAATCCTTGAATTTTTATTATACACTCTATAGGCTATAGAACTTCAAAAATATCCTATAAATATTCCTTCATCAATATTTGGATTGAAATTACCATGTTTTCCCATAGTATTAAAGATATACACCTTCAATATAAATAATTTAAATTACTTTACACTAGGTTCTCTATTTTTCAAAATTCCATAGGGTGTCTTGTTAATTAGTGGTCTTATTAAAACCCTATTCATGATATAGAAATATTTGTTAACAGATTATTCTAAAAAATAAATAGGATGTTTTTATTCATTTAACATAGTCTTTTTCATCTATTGAATAGTTCTATTTCTTCTTTCAACAATTCCATTTTCTGAGTCTTTTTTTGTGTGGAAAAGGTGTGTTTAAGACCTAAGTTTAAGAAAAAAAATTATTCTTTATAAAATTACCCACAAAGATAACTTCTTAATGATATTATCTTAAAACCATATTCATTTTTGGGTAATTTTACAAAAAATTTCAAAAACATTGAACACTTACCTTTTATGTTTTAGAAAATAAAAAAATGCAATTCTTTAAAAATCATCAACTAATACATAAACATACAATTTTATAGCCAAAATTACATTTCTTGATGGTCCAAACAAATACATGTTGATAAGTTCTAGTGGATTAGATGTAGAAACTTTGTTAATGGATTTGAAAGATAATTTGGGTTGTTTTCAAATTCAACATGAATCACAAAATATATCATGATTAAATTTAAGACTACGAAAAAGTCTAGTTGTAAAGTAAATAAATTATAGTGTCCATGTCTTTTGTGATTGATCCAATACTCATTATTCTCAGTAGTTAGATAATTCACTTTTTGTTTTCACAAGGAATCAAGATACTGGTTATAAAAATTTTTATTTCTATGTTTTTGAAATTTTAGAAATTCAACTTTGAAAAAAGACAAGGAATTGTTAGAGAAATCAACATTAAAACCATTATCACAGAGTTGAGAAATAATTATCAGGTTGTTCTATAGTCATTGAACATTAAAAAAATTTTGATTGAAATTTACTTTGGATCTCCAAATGATTAAAGTTTGTCTATCCTCCCTTTATCATTTTTTAAAAAGGTAACTAGTCCTCCATTTAGTTTTTAAGTGTTTTAAATTTGGGAGAGTCACCACTCATGTTCCTTGAAAATCTATAGTGTATATACCATTCAACATTTCTGTTCATCTGGCCTTTTTCTGGTAAATGTTTTTAGAAGAGTTTGTTTTGGTACCCATATTTTCTTCGTTCTAGCTATGTCAACAAACAAGGATCTAGAAATATCGATTTTCCTTAATTTACTAAAAATTTCATTACTTGATTCAGGCATGTTTTTTGAAATAAAATCGCTTTTAATTTCACTTATATGAGGATTTCATGACCATATTTTGTTTTAATTATTTACTTTTATTCCAAAATAAAAACATGTAGCATTTTTAAAACATGGAACAAAATAATTTTTAAATATCATTGATTTTTCTATATTGATTCATTTTCCATATTTTTCCTTCTTAATAATAGGTTTCCAAGAATCACATTTAAAGATTTTTCTCCTTTGGTTAAAATACTAGAAGAACTTTTGAATGATTTTACTTCATCTTGTAATTATTTTATTTTATTTACATGAGTAGTAAAATTTGATGTACATGTATTAAATTTTCTTTTAATTCTTGATATTGTTTTAGAATTGAAACCTTTTCACTTAAAAATCATTATGATTATTTTTCAGCCACTTCTTCTTTTTGAGTTGAGAGTCATATTTTTCATCAAGAATTGAATAATAAGAAAATAATTTTATACTTGACCAGATATCAGAATTAGAAGTAGAAGAATAATAGGTTTGTACCTCATCATCTTACTTATCCATAAAGACCATTTTTTTCAAATTTTTTTGGCTCTTTTTCTAAGTGATATTTGGATGATCTACTAGAATATTTAGGAACACTCCAATTATCCTTCATAAATCCTTTCCTATTATGCTCATAATATGATTTATTTTGATTTTTATTTTCCATCTTTCTTCTATATTCATTTAATTTTGGGAAATTTGGTCTAATATGGTCCATATATTTTCATTCATATCATCTTACTTATTTATATCATTTCTCATCATTAGTGAAGTATTTTTAAATCCAATATTTTTCATACATAATTGGATAAATTTTCTAGATAACTAAGACATTTCTAATTCAGAATATGAGTAGTCTAAATCATTTGAGATTTTTAAATCTTCTTTAAATTTCTTTTCATTCTTATTAATTTTAACATTAAATGAATTATTTTCCCTTTTTACTATCTCATGATCTTTAGCTTCATCTTGCATCTCTGATTAGTACATCATTAGAATTCCAATTAATTCTTTCAATATCAAATATTTGAATGATGATGATTCTTATATAGATGTTTATATCTGATTCCATTTTGAGGGTAGTACTCAAAGTACATTCAGTGATTAATATGATTGAGTAATTGCGACTCTTAAAGCATAAAAATTTTTAACTATTTTAATTAACTAACTGGTAATTTGGGTGCTTTTTTCACCATCATACATTTAGAAGGTGTGAAACTTCATCTTTGAAGTAGTGTACCCTAATTTTTTGAAATTTTCAATTCCTTTAAATGTTGTCTTCCACATTTCATAAGTATTAGTACATTGAGATACTTAATTGAATTCAGTGGGTCAAAGTCCATAAATGATAGCATTCATTACTTTTAAATTGATGTCTTACTCAACTTCTTTGGAAGCATCCCGTGTTTCTGGTTTCATAGTAATTATATATGGATTTATAATATTCATATATACTTTTAATCCACTATTTTTTAGATAGATGATCATATGATATTTCCAACATCCCAAGTTATAATCATTGAATTATAGAGCCTGTATCACATACATACCCTCTTAAGGATCATCCATTGACATTTATCTTTATATATACATTATACATTGAGATTTCTTGAGATTTTCTGATTTTTTCAAACAAGATATCCTTTGATAATATTTTTTAGGTTATAATAATACAAATCCACATAAGAGGTTGGGGAATTGTGTGGTTTTGATAATCCTGAAAGATTCTGACATTATATTTCTTTTTGATTCATACAGATATGTATTGTTATTTTCTATATGTAAATTGACCAGAAGATAAATATTAAAGAATTAAAATAATTTATAGTGGTTCGAGGAACAAATATCCCCTAGTCTACTCCACCAACACACTCTCAATGAGATTGATGATTTTCACTAGAAAGTTCTTCTTATTATAAGATATTCACAACAGATTGTGGGAAGATGAAACCTCTACACTAATGGTTAAAATTGATTTATAATTACTATATAGGGAAATGAGAATCCATAGATTAGTATGAGAAGTTGATACTCTTCCATGACTATGTTCAAGCAGTCGAAAACTCCAATAAATTCAAACAGTGGGATTTGATTAATTTTACAAGTTCTTGATCACAGTTGCAATAGTAACTGAAAAAATATGGATCTTATACTTCAAATATCAATATATTCATGAAATAATATCTTTAAATAGATCCTAGTTCCAAATAACCTTTAATAAAATTATCAATAAACAAACAGCAATAGTTAAACAACATAAGGATGAAATATGTATTAATTCACTATATAGCTTCTTCATAAATAAGAGAGTCTCTCCATATTTTATTTCTCTACATGTGTTCAGTCTAGAAAAATATATTTCACATTCATATAATTATATAAAAAATAAAACTTTTTCAATTTAGATAGAAATCATAGCATTCCTTCTGTTGAGAATATCCAAGAATGTCGCCAGACAGATTGCAATCATTTAAATTTTAATCATACGAGAGTCAAAACATCCATAAAAACATGATTTATTTACTATGTTTAATATAAACCTTTCAATTGTCCTTAAAACATCTTTAACATGATATTTACTTCCATCGAGACCATTGAAGAAATCATAGAAAATATCTTTAAATTAAAACTCCAAAGCTGAATAGTTCAATATAGGGTTCCTTCATGAAACAATAAAAACTCTAACATGGGGTTGAAAATGTATAGTTTATCACAAAATTATGGTTAATGTATCATACATTTGTTACCTCGAACACAATATTCCTTACAAATATAGGGTTCTCTATCCATACATTCCATTTTCTCAACATAGGGTTCCATCCAAAAATAGGTTTAATAAACAATAATTTTCCGATAGCATAGTGTATATGATCCTTACATGTCATTTCAAATGTAGGGATTCAAAACCATATGTTATGATTATAAATTTAGGATAAAAATAGTGTTTACAAAAAATGTTCTAAAAATGTTTAGAATACTTTAACAAATATTGTAACCTATAAATAAAATAACCATCTTAGAAATATATTCCAAAATAATTATTAAAGTAATTTTTTAGTAAAAAAAATAAGGGTATTTGTAAGCATTCAAATCAAAAATATTTATATAGTATTTTTGATATAATACATTCCCAATTGTTATTAAAAATATTAGGGAGATTCTCTCTAAATCAAAGCAGGTACTTTTGACTTACTAATGTGCAGTACATATTCATCACTGTGATCTATGAATGGATTAGCTAAAGTCATTTCTAAACCATTGAATGTGATAACCTAAGAAATATCAGTAGTTATGGGTTTCTTACCTTATCTTTGGTAGAATATCACATCAATATATTGATATTCACTGGATTAAAATAGATATTTTTAACCATGTAATGTCCTAATATATCCATTTCTATAGTATTTGAGGCATTTCTAATATGATGAAAGGAGAAAAAAATGCTGGTAAAACCAAGGCCTTTCTAGAAAGATATTGAAATTTTTATCTTTTTGGATAACCAAGAACTCAGAATTGGGCACTATATCTCAAAATTATTTCAAATCTTAATACGACCAAGAGATTTCCATTCACTTTTATCATACCCCTAAAGCGTTAAAGTGAAAGGAGACAAATCATATTTAGTATATCCTAATTGGAAAATTTTTCTGATAGGAATGGGGTTTACACCTAATCCATTATCAATAAAATCCCAATTAAAGTCAATATCATCAAATATTTTGGATATGTATAGGGGATTGATGTGTCCCTATATAAAATTTATTTTACTTCTTCATAAAAATAGATAAATACCTAAAATTCAAAATTATCAACCATTTCCTAATATACCTAGGTAGTAGTAACTTCTTATTTGAAGTCTTTAGGGAATATAAAATCCTTTATAAGTGATTCTCATAAATTCTTTGATAGATTAAGAGAATCCAGAATTGGGTGATTTTTTGGAATTGCATCAAATTACATCAGGATGTCATAATCCTATGTAAAAGGTCTATCTTTCCCTATATGGTATTATTTCCTAGGAGGAATTTATGGAGATGACATGCTTGGGGTAATTTTGTTGGATGGTTGAGAAGATGTGGAGGTTACATTGTTTTTTGTTGAATCCAACCTCTTTATCCTACCCACTTTCTTGGATTGGTCAGGTTATCAAATAATCATAAAATTTTATTCTAAAATGAATGGTTCAGAATGAGTTTTCACATGTGTGGATGCATATTCATACTTCAATTGGACATGCTGAAGGGATTTCCTATAGGTTTCAGCAACATAAATAGGTCTAGAATAGATACAACTAGTTTTTTTAGTTGGTTTCATTTATGCCTCCCTCTGTTTCCTTGGCCTATGCAGACTTGATTCATGAATCCCCAATTTGGCATGGAAATCTCAGGTCATAATAGTACTCATTATCGAATAAGGGATCTATTAAATGAATGACATTAATGGATTTGAAGATCAATTCTTCAACTGATGAGGACACTGTTTGATGGGTTAGTGACCATTGTACTTTTTGGTGGGGGTGGCTCCCATTTTCTTGAGACTAAAGGAATGAAATCCAAGAGATTCATGTCTAGATTTATCCTTGTTGTAGGTTCATCATCCCATTTGTGTTTCTAATCCATCCTATGAGTCCATTTCATGGAATTTTTTCCTTTAGAGGATTATGGTGCTGATGGAGTTTGTTGTTCCATAGTGGAAGCCTCTAGGGGAATAGTTGGTTGTTTCAACTATGATATTAGAATAGAATGAGTTCAGTTGAGCATCTTTTAATTCATGTAATCATTTAAATTTCATGCATTCTTACTTATTATATCCTTCCATTCACCTTCTTCTTTAGAAACAGTAGTTGAAACACATGATACATGTGCTGACAGTTTACTTAATCTCACCTACCTATAATAAACCATATTTTGAAGGATATATTTAAAAGAAAAGAAATCCCGAATGATGTGCCCTAACATTCAGTGGAAGGGGAAATAATAAAGGAAATCATCCAGACTAACTTGATTGTGTATTTTGGGATATGGAAGAGTTATCAAGTTGTTTTCAAAGGTGGATAAGAACTAGTTGGGAACCTGTTCTTCTCAGAATGAATAAAAATATCATTTATGGTATTAAAAATGGGATAATTTTAGATCAATCATTTTATAATAATGTATTTTTTTATGCTATTTCCCCCATATATGGGATTCTACACAATATGGTACAGTCTTTAAAATAGAAACCAGTACCAGGGCTGGTTTAGAGTAAAATTTGTAGTTTCTTATTTTTATGTCCTCTTTCTTGGGGATACTGGTACTGGTCTGGATTTCTCTCTTGTTTTCAAGATGTATTATTGTGATGTTTTTAAAACTACATAAAGGTCTCAGACCCCACCCTTATATTTTACTATAATGAGTGTTGTTTGAAACTAATCATGGAAGTTTTTTATGCAAATACCCAACAAATATTCTTATGGAAATTGAAAATTCAGGGAGTAAGTTTGACCCTTATACCTATAAATGAATTCTTAGATTCTCTCATTTATCATTTTTTGTAGTTTAAGTGGTCAATGACTATTACCTTTTACATTATTGAGCTAAACAGGTAATGAAATTTCAATTAGAGATCTTCTCGTCCTTTGAATGACCCTATAGGTAATCTGATGTACCATATGAAGGTTGGAACCTAAAAGGCTTATAAAAAACACCAAAGTTTAGCAGATTCATATTCCAAAAAAGTTCCCATCATGGGGGCACATAGATATAAATAATGCATCTTATTCATGTTCAGATCTCCCAATCCATCGACCTTTTGAAATATAGGATTTCCATAATTAGGGGGGAAGAGTCACATATACCCACTCAGGGTAAAGTTTTATTTCTAATTGTACTGGTGCATGTTTCCCATTAATAGGTTTTAGCTAAACCATTAATGATTCAATAGTGTCAATTTTTTTTTGGGAATGACTAAATGAATAGGGGATAGATTAGGGGGAAACAAGATGAACTAGATCTAAAGTTTCCATTTTTAATTTTTTCTTCAGTTGTCCAGTTGTCGCTTGACTAACATTCTTTTGGTTGTTTGGCCAACAGGAGGAAATATCATTATCTGTCTCTCACTAGTTCCAAATAAATTGGTTTACTTGATCCTGTATTGATAGAATGTTAAGAATATATTTTTTTGGAATGAAAAACTCTTCATTATGATGGAAATCATCCAGAGGATTGAAATGAGGTTCAGTTGGAAAATCATACCTAGTGGGAATATGACCCCTAAGTAGTTTGGAATTAAGCCTCTTCAAATCACTCATTTCTTTCTCATACTAATCCAGTCTCTCCTAGAGTGTGAGGGGTTTGACACATTCAAGTAATAAGTGGTATTGAACCACATTCGTACCCTTTTTATTGGATAATTTTCAGCTTGGAGGACATAATGGACCATTTAGAAGAATTCTCAAATTTTGGGTAATCTAATGATTTATGGTATGAACACCTTATTGGACTATTTTTGTGTGAGAAGTATTTCTAATAGATATATGCTCCAATTTTCCACCAACAATGTCATAATATTCTTCATTTTTATCCAAAGTGTTGATGGAATTTACTGATTCAATCCAAATTGCTAACATTTCCTTGGTCTTTGAATATTGGGAGAGATGGTTTCTCCAGGACCATCTCCCATAATAGATATGATTTCGGAGAAAATTTTTGTTTTCAATGGTTTGTTTCTTCTTTTATACATTATAATTTCTCATCCATTATTTATGGATACATTCAAATTCATCTAGTGAAGAGTAACCTAAAGGGAACCTCCAAATAATTTTTTCTTTCACACCCCTAAAGAAGAAACTACATCATGGGATGGGATGATTCCTGAAGGATCATATTGTGAAACTTTACCCTATTTAGAGAATACTAAATTTATCTTAGCTTGAGGTAAAAATGACATTATACCTTCAGTATGGGGATGATCATGTTACACTTTTACTACATTTTTATCCTGATTTTTTGGCCATGAAGGTTGTGTTAAAAATTTACCATCCCCTATGGGTTGGGATTTCTCTAATAATTCCATGGATTCAATCATTGTGGGTACTCTATTGGTTTTACAGACCTTTTTATGGACATAAATGTTGTGTATTACATAACTCTCACCTAATCCATCTACTTTCGAATAAATTTGCAACATTTTAACTATCTATCAATTGACATCCCTTAAGAAGGGGAATTTTTAAATATTCTCATATTCTTGATGAATGAGTCTTTTAATTGATTTCTCTCTTTTGGACCAATTTCTATGAGAGTAGTTATGTGATATTGTTTCTGAACAAACCATATGTGGTGACTAGATCTTGTTTCTTAAAGTTGTCCTATAACTAGGAAATTACATGATATCACCTTTGGTAGAATTTGTTGGAAGGGGAGTGAGGTGAAGTACAACACCCCATGTTCAATCCATCCTCTAATATGAACATTATAATTGGTGGAGACGATTAGACATCATATTCCATTTAACATGTAAAGTCATTATCATTGAATGGCTTATTGCAACTTTCCAAATTTTGGGTTTCGTGCAGCTATGAAGGATTACAAATCAATTTTGTGTTGAATCTTTTCTATTACCTTTGACATGATTTTGGTATTCATCATATGGAAACACTTTTTTCAATTTATGAAGTGTATTCCATATGTTTAGTAGAATTTAGTGCAAAATATCATTCAAAAATTCCTCTATAATACTGAATTGGAGAGTGGATAAAATCCGGAACATTATTAGTATTTAGTCCTTTTATAATTGTCTCATCAGGAGAAATATTTATCCTTCATATTTTGTAATAGACTCCTAATCAATATCTAATCAAAGTGGATGTTTCTAGTTTATTTATTATGAACAATGGGGTCTGTATATATTTCCACTATTTCCTTAGAAGAGGGGTGATCCAACAAGGTTTTGAAGAATAATCATTTCCTTAACCTATATTCTAGTTGAGAAAGAATATCACTTATCAATGACATGGAATCAGACATTACTAGACTAATTTTCCGAAGTTCTTAATAGTAGGATAGATTTATCAGGGTTGTTTTATCATGGGGGACCTTCTTGATTAAATCAAATGTCACTATGAGTATGACTTTCGTAACGACTTCCGTAATGGGGAGGACTACCATCATGGACTAATGTTCTATTGTGGGAAAAATTATATAGTGAATACCATGGTGAAGACCATTATGGTGGATGGTATCAAAGGGAGGAATTTTTTTGATCTTATGGACACATTGAGGGATACCATGACACTCATCAATATATGGGATCTTGAGATTGATCAGATTCAAAAGATAAGGTAATCCTTTATTTTCAGGTGTCTTGGGAGGACCTCTAAAACTACTAGAAGCCGAATTGTGTGGAGGACTATCACAAATTATTCTATTATCTCTACAATTTGGAATCAAAGGAGTATGATTTTGAGCCATTATATATAAATGTTAGGGCTTCAAGAACACCAACATTTAGCAGAGAATGGTCACAAACCAACTCTTCATTTCCCAATTATCTTTGGTAAAGATTGTTTTTAGATATATTTCTCTCGGCAATTGGATTTCTCTACTGTGGTGAGGTAATTCAAAAATTGAAACCTATTTTATTATTTACAAGATTTTTGTGAGAATATTATGATATATTTTTGGAATTTTGGTAGGGATATATGTCTTCCATGGAGTGTCCACTAGAGTAGACCAATGACCTCTAGTTGGAATGGGGATATGGGCATCATCTGATTTTCCCTTTATCATGGTATAAACACAACCCTCATAGATGGGAGCATGTATATACATATTCTCTATAGTGACTCTATAATTATTCTATTGAGTCACATCAAGTTTGGAGGTAGGGTTTTGTTCTCGACTCCTAGTCACTATCTATGTTATCATTATGTCCTAGAAAAAATATAGTATGTTGATCTGAGTAGACTTGTGTCCATCCATCATCTCCAGGAATTAAGCAGTAACTTTTTCAAATAGAACGGGAATATAATACCATTATATTTCTAGATAAGGGATATATTCATGCTATTTTCCTCCATTTATTGTTTGGATATGTTGAAAATAATCATGCATGGGGGAAAAGATATGCGTATTACACCTGTTTGTAGCTAGGATTTGATAAATTGTTTCTCTAGGGGCCACCAAACTATGATAGCAGGCTTGATGGGTGGGTTTAAATGAGTATTACTACTTATTGTTAGCGAAAAAAATATTGGAAGGACTCTTTCGATGTTTCAGAACTATGTTGACAGGATTTTCTGGTGCATGTGGGTGTTTTTTATACTCACGATTTGTGGCTATATTTTTTTGGAAGGCTTCTTTGGAGGGAAAAACTATATGACCCTACACCCTGATAACTAGTCACTGCCCTTAGAAAAATTTCTTGGTTGAACAGTACAGAGTGACCTATGCTAGACTACTGAGAGTGACACCCCCATCATAGCGAGGGTTTATTCTCGTGTGATGTTGGTGGAGAAAAATTCAAGCATGATACATTTGGAGAGACCCATGTGTTTTATAGATGAGGAAATCAATGACCACTTGATCAGATTACCTAAGATAAGGTAGTAATTTTTTCCATCATTCCAAGGATAAGCTCCTAAAATGGTTTGAAATGTCAAATGGTGTCGTCTTTTTCTGGACCACCATCCATTGTTGAGAGGATGGTCGGAAGGACTTCATGAGTTGGAGGGCTTGTAGAGTTTCCTCAAGGGTAGGGATGGTACCATTTTGGTGGTACCCCAAAACAAGCATGTTTAAAACCTAGTGTTTGAGACACTGGGCCGGTGATGGTCTCCTATGATTGGATGAGGGACCAATAGTATATTAAAAAGTTTAGATTGGTTGAAAATATTTTATTAGATTTGATTGAAAGGATTTCTTCACAAAAGTTTCTGTATACATATGAAAAACACAAATAATAATACCTCATCAAATTTTCATCTCAATAAGATGATCACATGCATAATTAATTGTTATGGATCCATGTTTTTTTCTCTCTTTCCTTTTTTCATCAAGGGGCCTGACATGTGAGTTACACAATCATCTTTTGGTTAAGGATTTATGTTAGGTTCACCATTATTTTTTATGATGTGATTTACCACACATTCTTCTTTTGAGTTGATGAAGACCTACTTTCCAAATGTATTCATAAACATGGATTTCTCTAATTATGTCTTGGAAGATGCGTGGGATGATATTATGGGAGGTCGGGCTGACCGCACCCTTTTTGGGGGAACTATTTCATTCTATGGGAGTCTCTTATATATTTAAGACATATTCATGGATCCTTTATTAAATCCCCAATATCAGACCGATCACCCTTGTTTCAAAAATCAATTATTGTGTATGTGTTGATTTCAGAATCATCTGTTTGTATATGAGGTACTTCATCAATGGATAAATTTGTATGTATCTGATGATCTCCAATAGTGGTACCTTTTTTTAAATAGAATTTAGTTTCTTATATCATTTATTATCAATATGATGGTTTTAAGTCTCATAGTCAGTCGTTGGGGAATTTAACATATTCCAAAAAGACAAAAATTGTTTTGATGTAGGAGTCGAGCCCATGAGACTGGATTCCTACATATCCTTGTGAAATTAATTAGAACCTACATTTTTTGGGGCCACTTAAAAGACACATCATAAATTTTCAGGTCCTATTATGAGGACCAAACTATGCATTTTAACATCATATAGAAAGAATATCTAGGAAAATCATGCCTATTCCATTTCCCATGTGGGAATTATACCAAAGAAACATGAAAGAACCTAGAAGGGATGTACTCTCGTAGGAGGGGTGTAATAATACTAGGAATATGGTCCAATAAGGATTTTAATGAAAGAGACCCAAAATAAATATGCCCCTTCTATTTGAATATAAATCTAATGGGAAATTTACACAAAAAAATAGGGTGAATTTTGGGTGTTGATTTTAGACATCAGGGAGGCGTCTACGTATCCCATTCAGTAAGGTATCAAATCCCATTAAGTTTATATTGTTTGGGTTAAAACCTTTATAGTATTACCATTGTCTCATAGGGAATATGGCCCTTTGAGATTTATACATGGCTTCGAGGACCCATGCCTATGGAGGACCTATGATGGAAGGTGAGAGTAAGATCTTGAAAAAGATTCTCTACTGATTCATGCCTCTAATTGTGTGATAATAATTATAATAACTATCCCTTGAGACCCTTTGAGTCATTATTGGTGTGATAAACAAGAGGAAGTAAAATATCTAGCAATCCAAAAAATCATCTTCTTCTACTGGTGGATGGGGATGGGGAAATGGTAGAGAGAGAGGGCTATGAGGTACCCATCACCTCTCTTGTTCTCATAACTAGGATAGTCACATATATCTACCTATATGAAAATGGAACTTCAAGAAAGTATAGGGGATTACTCCAAGAAGGATTCGCTACTCCCAATGTTTTCATCCTCTCCTTTTGACTGATAGAAGAGGGAAAAAGGGAGGGGTGACAAACAATAGATATCACCACCCAGTCTGAGAAAAATACTTCCACTATACCTAAGTTTGGGACCTTTGATACCACTAGAATTTATGGTTAGGAACAATCTGAGGATCCAACTTATTAAGAAAGTTATCAATATGAACTCATTTACAATGGGAATATATGATCCAGATCACATGTTGATATTCCATTATGTTTGATCACATGTGTCCAGCAGCTTTGGAAGAGGTCCTAGCTTGGTGTCCCATGAAGGGGCTCGTTTGGGACTTGAAGCTCAATGGTTGAGGTTTAGAATGAGAGAGTTCTTTTCACAATTCATAGAGGGGACAAAATAGGGCTGAATTCTACACAGTAAGGCCCTGAGGCTGAAGAACCTCATACAAAATACTATTTTTTATGTGATATGGTGGCCCAAAAATAATTCATTTACATAAAATTCATGGAATGGTGTTCTGTAAAGGGGTTAGTTATGTGGATGGATGTTCTATAATGAAATATTTTCTATGAGGACTACATCTTATACCCACTTTTAATTTGTGATATGAGGTAAATGATTACCTGATGATATATTTTTCTCAGACTATATTGTCTCTCCCTCACCGTATATCTCACATAATAATTCCACTCTATGTAATCCACTATCATCAGTCTATATGTGGGGGTATTTATTGGGGAACAAATACAACCTCTTGACAACCTCCCACAATGTATTTTGGTTTTAGGAAGCCTCCTCACCCCATAAAGTGAAAATTAATTTGTGGGTTCCTAAAGGATGACACATCACCCTGCAAATGAATTTCATTTGTTGGGACATGAAAATCACATATCACCCCCACAAAGATATTTTTCATTTACGAGGATATAGAAATCACACCTCACCCCTAAAATATATTTTTCCATTTTTATTAGGAAAAATGAAGATTCCTCACCCAAAAAATGAATTTTAATTTGTGTGGTCTCTATACGAAGGTTCTATATAGAGTTGCAACTCACATAAGGAGTGCGCTATATAGAAAGTGGGGTTCCTTTATAGAAACTTTTTGGATCATGGAACATTACCATTGTAATATCTCAATTATTTTTAATTCAAATATTCAAGAATGCATAATATCTTCGTAATATTCCATGCCAACTTTTTTGGACCCAAAAATTATACACCACATCTTCAAATCCTTCTAATAGAAAATAATAGAGTGATACTTGGAAGAACTCATATTCTAATATCAATAACATTGAAATCATATTGCATATCATGAAATCATTTATGAAAATATTAGATAAAATAGACTGAAAATTTATCACATAAATTGATTTTTGAGGGTAATGGTAGGAAAATGTATTAGCATAGTTTTACACCATCACAATATCAAATTTGTCCTTAAAAATACCAAGATGATTCTTAATATTCCTCTAACCCAAAACCATAAGGAATTTAGATGACTCCAAGAGAATCGTTCCTTCATTTTGTGCTTCATCAAAAAACTCAACTATAAATTCTTACCCTTTACCAAATTAATAACGAATGAGGTTTCTCACTATAGGGGTGAGGACTACCATAGAGTCATTGATGACCTCAAGTAGTACATGCTTAAATTTTTATTTATAATGAAGCCTATTGGAAGAATGTTGATTTTATTATATGTGAAAACTCTAAATTGTTAAATTGGTGAACTCCTCGATTAAACTAATGTTGAATACAATGAAAATATTATTTATTATCTATGTCATGCCATGTTGGAAACTAAGAAAAATTATTCTAATATTTAGAATAACTACTTGGAATTAATCATAGTGAAATAGATTCTTATAAATAAAATTCAGAATCATGAGATTCAATTGGTATCTCATGTTTACCCTCTCAAGTACATCCTTAGTATCCCAATTTTAACTAGACATATGGAATTATAGAAAGTCATCCAATAGAACTTTTCCATCTATTTCATGTCACACAAGTTAGTAAACAGGGAAATCATTGGTATTATTCCATGTGGAACATATAACTCCTGAGAGAATAATATTTAATAAAGATCCCCTTGATGATTATGTTATCTCAATACAAAACATACAATAAGAGTGGGAGATGTGCTTTGATGATGATTTTAAAATCCTGATAGGTACCTGAATGGAGAACCTGGGAGATAACTGAGTTCAGTTATATATTTTATTTGTCTCAACAACCAAATAATTGTTTCCATATTCATTTATTATATCATAAGGATGTACCATAAATGAGGCAGTTTATCAAGCACTCATCAATCATTTGTTGTTATCCCTATAGATATCTGTGTCTTACCTAAACATCAATGGTGATTCATAGCTAATGGTCAGACACATCAATGATGAATATTCCATCAAGAATGAATAGTTAATCTCACTTCATGGATAGTTTTCATCATTGATAGAATTATCCCCCTCTGATCTGACACTGTGTCATATATCATATTTTCAAATGGCATGTACAGACACTCTAGTTAATGAAATTACTTCCATGGAAGATCTATACCTAAAAAAATACTGATCTATATTGTGCATCATAGGATGGTATCCTAATTCATTAGTAATAACTTTGACAAGATTAATGAATTCAACACTACCCTCAAACAGGATGGTCCCATATCCTCATCAATCGATACCACCAAGAGTAATTCGCTAAGATTTTATTATATATAATTCCATTTAATCGTAATGTGTTACATATATTCTTATAAAATAATCACTGAACTAAAATGATCCATGAAACATTATATTTTTATTACTATAATAATTATATAAATAATAAAATCACTAGTAAATAAAAATATAGTAATATTTCAAAAACACATACATTTTGAAATTAATATGATTTAAAAGGATTATTTATTGAATAATTTTTTTAGAGGTGTTGTGTATTATTTTCCTAATGAATAATGTTGATAATGCTATTAATAATAATATAAAATATTTATAATACATTTTAAATTTATCTAAATTATTAATTAGTGTAAAATAATATTAGGGACACCTAATGTGTAAAAAGTTCATTTTTCAATTAAAGTAGTGTATCTTTATATTTTAGATTTTCCTGGAAATAATAGATATAAAATATTTTGAATTATAACTACACAAAATTAACCTCATTTTTTAATTTTTAATGTTAAAATGTTCATCATATGTTTTTTAAGATTTTATTTAAATTTTTTGTTTTTTAGTGAATAGTGAAAGTATTGATTTTCTTAATAAAATTCACTTTTATAAAATTATTATAATGAAATAATGACATAAATTTTATAATACATTATTCTAATAAATCATTTTAAAATAAAATGTTGAGTTTAGAGAATAAATGAATAATTTTTTTGAAACTCAAGTAATATTGCAACCAACAAATAGTTTGTATTCGCTTAAATTAAAAATTGATTTTATATATTTATGAAATTAAATATAAAAAATAGATTTAAAATTTTATATCACATTGTATATACTATTTAATAAATTAAATTTTATTTTTAATCATAAAAATGAGATTATGCATATTAAATTAAATTACCATGATAATAATGAAACTTATATTATTAAATAATTGAATTGTTAACATTGTGTAATTTTTATCTGATCAACTAAATTAATCTCTTACAAAAAATAATATAATACAATTTTTTTAAAAAAATATGAGTATTTTGACACTCATTCAATTGGTAATCAATACTAAATAAGATTAAAAACACTTGATGGTGACTTTTTTTACTAAAATATATATCTATATATTAAATTTTTTATTTTAAAAGCCAATTTTATATTATTTACAAATTGAATTATATTTTATGGAGCCTAAATTTTTCCTAAGAGGATAAATATTGGGAATTAATAGTCACAATATATTTTATTAAAAAATATATTACTTGGGTAAATATTAGTTACCAAGGTAAACACCAAAGTGGTAAAATATAAAACATTAAGTGATAAAAGGATCAAATCACGATTAAAAAGTGTGAAAAAAGTCATTTTATAGGATTAATTTACCTTATATATCCCCTGAAATAGTTATTTCTCACTTTTAGAAATATTTACCCTCGAATATTTTCATTGTATCATTGAAAACGTAACAGCTATTTATAAAGGTGTCATTTTCTTGACCTATAAATGGGGATCACATCAACAAATTTTCTCCACCATTCAACAATACATATAAATAAAAAAACTACCCTAGTAACTCATAAAATCCTAACCCATGTTTTAGTATACTTTTTCTTTCCAAAAGACCATGCTATAGAAACTTAAGGGGATACCTAAGGGATAACATCTAAAGGGAGAGGTAATGATCACAACCAAGATCTCATATTTATATTATTCTTATAGAACCTAAAAAAATATCAATTAAATCATGATAACTTAAATATTACTAATCTGTGCCATCTGAAATGGAATATCTATTTCCCACCATCCAACCAACCATTTGAAAAATGAAAATGCTGCTTATGTTAGGTGCTGACTACTGCCTCCATAAGCGGTGTGATCTATTTTTATAACTACCTTAAAAGGAATGTTCAAAGGGTTTTTTGGAATAAATATGATACATAAAAAATAATTATTATTCTAAAAATACAAACTAATTCATGCCTCATTTATTTTATATGTAAACAGATGTGTCACATGTGCATATATCTAGACTATCGCCTCCACAAAAGTGATATATTTCATTTATCACATAGTAAATTATATCAAATAAAAATAATGAAACTTAATTAATGGTGATATTTTACAAATATAAAGATACAATTATTTTTTTCTAGTTTTTTAATTTTAATTGTAATATATTACATGTAATTTAGATACCACCCCCTCATACATTAAAATTACCAAAACAAGTACATCACTAACCTCATCGTCTGGAATCATAAATAAAATAATTATTAAATGACGTTGTAACCCTATATATAATAATAAACATATATTAAAGTAAAAATAATTATATTTTAATGAAGAAAGTTTATTTTATATAAAATAATAGACACAACCATTACAAATCATGTACAAAATAAACTTTCAAAACTAATAACATATGATGATGAGAATAGGGTATATATGACATTTATTTTGTAATAAATGATTATATATAAATTTTATAAAATTTTATAGATATTAATAATGATTTAAATAAGATATTAATACATTAATTGTTTTATATAAGTGAGTAGAGTGCATTCGAATAAGCTATAATAATAATAACGAGTTTCAACAACTCAAATATTTTCCTTGGGTCATAATCACCCATAATTGACTATAATGTTTCAATAATGATTTAATATATCTTATTATGTTATAATTTTGTATTTGCACATTATTTATAGTGAATTAATTTTTTAAACCCATATCTTCTTCCATGATGAATCTATTGTTTAATGAAAATTAGTTTTTTTAAGAATAATTCTTTTATCTATTAAAATTTTTTCCCTCCATATCCATGTTTTCAAATTATGAAAACCTTTCTCATTTTTACATATTAATTAATGATTTATTTCTGATGATTATGCATAATACAACATGGAAGATCAAGAATTATACTGTATTTGGGAATTAGGTACATCAAATAACAACATAAAATAGGGAATACATCATCTTTAATGGAAACTTCATTAACATACTCATATTATTCTTTTGTACTTATAATAGTGTGGGATAACCTAGGGATATTCATAAAAAGGTGTGAACTATAAAGACTAATAAGGGAATAATCATGGAATTATATGAATAAAGTAATAAATTTTAGACAATATGAATATAAATGGGGTATAAAAGGGGTGAGAATACTAAACATGAACAGTGAGGCATAATATAGCATGGTAACATAATGGAAACATGGGACTATAGAAAAAGCATAAAATATGGAATCATAAACATAGGTCAAGGATAACTACCAAGACATCATAATGTAGAAAGTCTTTTAATATATTAGGTTCACTCCCTTATCCATTTCATGATGTCTCATGTGACAAAAATATTACCC
Organism: Viscum album; assembly: GCA_963277665.1. Classification (NCBI taxonomy): domain Eukaryota; kingdom Viridiplantae; phylum Streptophyta; class Magnoliopsida; order Santalales; family Viscaceae; genus Viscum; species Viscum album. The sequence goes on from OY728129.1 coordinate 1,491,553,711, forward strand.
AATGCATTGGAGTGCTATATAATTTTGGGTTCACCCATCAATTTCATTTCATTCACATGTATAAGTGTTTCACATAGATCACACAACAATTAATCATTTTTCATTAGATTTTATTCCAGGATAACAGAGTGTGTAAAACATAAATTTAAGTCCAAAATCAAATAATTATAATTTCATAAAGGTTAACACCCTTGATAAGAAATGGTTATGGGTGTTCACTACACAATTGTTTAGCATGGGAAATTGCAGTGAAATCTCAGTATCATAACGAGGGAATATAAATGTTCATCAGAGGGATTAATAAGAGTTAATTGATTATATCATAATTTATACATCATGGGGGAAGTAAGGGGAATATGGGAGAAAATATATCAACATTAGTATATGAAGATAAAAGGTATAATAAAATTAATATGATTGAATATTGAGGATAATGATAGGGACCCTTACCTTGAGGGGTTGATCATAAATGATTGGGAGGAGCTTCTTGAGATATTGGGGGAACCATGTGAGGACTATAGAGAGGGGATGAAAAAGTAATGATGTGCTCTGAGGTTTTTTAGTAGAGATAAATGTGATCTTGTGTGGGTTTATATAGGAAAATAGTGTAGAGTTTTTTTTTATTTCTCAAACATAGGTTTTGGACCCTACATAATAAAGTAATAAAATATACAAATATTCCCATGGTTTTTCCAATGGTTTCTTCCAAAAAGGGTTGGTTTTTATTTTTTTCATAAGGAAAAGGTTCTAACTTATTAAAATATTACCCTTAGTGATGTGGAATTGTGTCATGTTCTTAAAGAAATGATTTTAAAACATTAAAATATATTATAGGTTTTTTAGGACATAAAAAGTCTTTATAAAACTAATAAAATAAAATTAATATTAGAATATTTTAAAATAATAATATATATATGTTCATGTATACCATTTATTTTTTTATTACATCATTTTTTGGATAGTATGAGGTCATAATACACACCATATATTTATAGCGTATTTAATTTTTACCTGAAAACTCGACTGTCTCATGAAATTATGAAAAAATAACCATTGGATAATTTCGAAGTTATGATTAAAATTTTCATATTTATTTTTTCCATATAATTTTTAAAATATGTGAATTATCACTTCTTAAATAAGAATTTACACTTATTGAGAAATGTTGAGTTATTGATAATAATAGTTTTTTAACCCTTAAAAAAATTTCATTTGACTTTATATAAATTATATGATTATTTGTATTTAATAATTTTTTTTAATAATAATAATTTATTAAAATATTATTTACTTTCAAAATCCATTAATTCATCAAAATAAACTTCTTAATTGAAATTTAATTTTAATACAATATGTTTTTTATTGTATACAAATCCAAATCATTTAGAAAGTATAAGTAACTATAATAATTATTCAACAGAAAATACAATATTTGTATTCATACTATTAGGGTCTTTATACACATCCATTTAATACACCAAAAAACACCCTAAGGTTATGGTGTGTGATAGTGACACTTTCATGAGGTGGTTCAACATACATGGTTCGGGTTGTGATCTCGATGAGCTTGAAGTTCTCCCATAATCAATTTCGCTCATACTTTAGTTGTTGCATATCATCTTAAGTATTGTTAAGGGATGTTCTCATTGATTATATGTCCCATTAAATCTATAATAAATAGTCTTTTGGGGTATGACCATACTAGTTGAGTTTATCACTTTTTTTCTCTATCTCAATTGGATTTATCAAAACCCTATATTTATGATAATAATTTTATAACTTTTCAAAAACTATATTATCAATAGTAATGATTCTTAATGGAAATTTAACTATGATATGATATAATAAACCCAAATAAGTGCATGTATTTTCTTAAAACATAATTCATAATATTTCATTTAATTCAACTATAAAGGGAATTTTATTTATAATAGTTCGGGTAATTATAATCATCCCCTCTTCAGAAATTTTACCCTTGAAATTTTCACTTCACACACTAAAATAGATGATGGTAATTTAGTTTCATAACTTCATATGGTTCCTATGTTTCTTCTTAAAATTTAGGGTTTCACTATAGCAATTTCACAAGGTTTATTGTCTTATTTCCAAGAATTGTGTCTCTATGGTCTAAGATCTCCCCAGCTAATCTTCATAGGAAATATCACTCTCAAACGGCACCACCTCTGGATTGAGTACATGTGAGGGGTCTAGTATGTACTTCTTAAAGAGGGGTATATTGAATAAATTGTCTTATTAAGATAGTTTAGGTGGTAGGGATATTCTATATTCCACCACTCTGATGCGATAAAGGATTTGAAAAGGACCAATGTATCTTGGACTATGTTTTATCCTATTCCCAAATCTCGTGACTTTTTTCCATGGATATATTTAGAGTAATAACTTATCACCAACCTAAAAATATAATTCTCATTTATTATTATTATCATAGATATTTCCTCAACTCTGAGAAACTTTTATGTTATGCTTAATGTTCTTCACCTTTTCCACCATTTCCTTAACTATTTCAGGACCTAGTAGTTTGTGTTCCCTAACTTCATCCCTGCATCCAAGTTTTTTCACCACTTCCCATAAAGTGATTTATAGGGTTCCATTTAGATACTTGTGTGGAAATTATTATTGTATACTCACTTGACCAGAGGATATGTTGATCCCATGCTCCTTTGAAGACAATTTTTCATGCTCTCAATATGTCCTCAGGTGTCTAGATAGTTCTCTCATATTGGACATCAATTTGTGTCTTATAATTGGTGTTGATGTTCAACTTAGTATTTAGAAAATATTAGAGACTCTTCTAGAAATTGGAGGTAAATCTTTTATCCCAAATAGATACAATTTATAGTGGTGTTCTATGTAGCCTCATCACTTCTCAATGTATACTGTTTCAAGGTGATCGAGTGAGAAGTCCTCTTGAATTACAATGATCTGAGTAGTATTTATGAGAAAATCCACAAAAACCCATAAAAATTGTTTTCTTTTGATGTAATTGGATGACTAGTGACAAATTCCCTGGTGATTGTTTCTCATTTCCTCATAGGTATGAGTAATGGTTACATCATCCCCTTGGATTTTTCCTTTACACCTTCACTTGATGACATAAAATTTGTCTTGATGTATATTCCATGATCTCTTTATTCATATTGACCCACCAATAGTGATATTAGATATATTAATATGTCTTTATGATTCTTGGATGAATGGAGAATGTTAAACTATGTGCATCATCTAATAGCTCCATCCATTACACATGATTTGATGGTACACAAAGTTTTGACCCAAATTTTACAACTCCTTCATTAACATTGATAAACCAGGATTTCCCTTTTTTTATATCTTAAATTTTCTTATTAATTTACACATTATATATTTGATAAACCTTAATCTATTCCATAAAGTATGGTTGAGTAATAATTTGAGAAAGGATCAATGATATTCCTTCCTTTATGACTCCCTTGACCATCCTTTCCATGTCCAAGAAGATTGGATCCTTCTCAATTCTCCCCACTAATAAAATTGTTGTATACATTCTACAAAGAGTTCCTTCCACTTTATTTTCGTTCCCAGGATGGTAGTGGATTGAGCATTCATATCCCAAGATCATCTATAACCATCTTCATTGGTTCATATTCATCTCTTTCTGTGTGAATATATACTTGAGGATTTTTTAATCCATATATATTTCACACTTATCTCCATAGATATAATGATGCTCTATTTTTAATATGAAGATCATGGAATCCAACTCCATATCATGTGTTGGGTATTTTTTTTCATGATATTTCAATTTCATTGAAGCATGGGCTATAACATCGTCATTATAACAACCCGTCTTTTTATAACATAAACTTTCATTACATTACACAAAACTGAGGATCGTTAAGGTTTAGTGTCTTGGAAACAAGGATCATAATACATTAAAAAAACATAAAAAATTATTCTTAAACACTTTAAAGGATTCTCCTTTAGTTCATACTATGTTCATTATGCATCTCATAACCTGGGGACATACATCAAAAGAAAGGGTGAGCATCAGGCCCAGTAAGGGAGACAAGAGAAACATTTTACATGTGAACTTGAGATACTTCACCAAGGCCATGAAAAGAACTTTAAGGCATGAGAAATAAATCATGAGATACATCATAATAAAAATAACATTTTTCATAACTTGAAGATGTGGCTACAAAATTTAATATTGACAATCGTTTCGTTTCACCAAGGTCCATCCCCAAGGTGTCGTTAAAAATTACCAAGGTTATTCACCAAGGCGTCATTAAAATGGTCATCTCTAGAGATTAAGTCTTTACCCAATGCATTGGAGGGCTATCAGGGAGCACCCATAAATTTTCCTTTATTATCATGTGACCCACATATATCATCATCAAACATTTCATAAATAACCCATATAGCATAACATAAATGGGTTTCATTTCATAATCATAATGTTTTAAAAACTGCTTTAAAGACATGATCTTTACTTTACTTTAAACCCACGGAAAGGGAAAGCGGGTATCATGTATGTAAAACCCAGAATTTAAAATAGAACATTTTTATATATATGTGAATACCCCTGTATAAATAGGATCTTTGAGTATTCAATTTATATCATAAAATAATTTTGAGAAAAGAGAGGCATTTTGAGACGAAAATTCTGCAGCATAACGGCTATGTTACACGGTTTTAGAAAACTTTGAAAAGAGAGGGAACATGGGTCGAACAATCATAATTGACCCATAAAACAGTATAGGGACAGAATAAGAAGTATATATGGACATGGTGATGCAATTTTAAGGACATACCATTTGAAATGAAAAACATGGAAGGAAGACAAAAATTTGATTTCTCTTATGACAATTCGGCAACCTAACGACGTCACTTAAGCTTCAATAAAAATGAATTGAACAAATAAAATAGGGTCTCTCATCATATGATTATAAGAGATCAGTATGATAGATATAGAGATCATACCCCAACATAATAAAAAGAGACTTTAAAGATTTTACATGAAAATCAAACTTGAAAAATGAGAAGGGTGAAAGAATCACTTAAACATTCGGCAGCCTAACGGCGTCACTTAAACTTTCATAAAATGAAATGATGAGAGTAAGAGGGGATCTCTCATCATATAAACATGAAAGGGGTAGTAAGAGGAATATAAAAGAACATCCTCTCACATAATAACATGGAGCATAAAAGGAATGACATAAAAGAGATTACATGAAAAGAAAGAGAGGGGTCGGATCCCTTACCTTAAAACGTGACTCTTGAAACTCAAAGGATTGGACCTTGAGGGCTTGGGGGCACCTTGGGAGGACTCCTTGGAAGTTAAGAAGACCAGAACTTTGTTGGGGGAGAGTTGGGAGTGAAAACCAAAGGAGGAAAGGGTGGGTATTTATAGGGAAAGTGAGGGGACAAGGCATTAATGGCCAAGGGACACCTCACATGTGCTTTTCTCAAACCCATGTGCTCTCCCTTTGCATTTATCAATGAGTTAGGCCACATGGGGCCCCCCAAACAATAATTCATCACCCTTGGCCGGCCAACCCTCAAAAGATCTCATGACATCATCATGACACCGTTATGATGTCATTAAACATACCGAAACCCTAAAACTGTAATTTTACTATTCACTGAAAATTCAACTTTCTCAGAATAATCCCAAAATTTCTCCTTAACCAAATATCAATGCTCTGATTTCAAAAATGAAATCCATTTTATAAAAATATTTTTCTAAATATTTTTAATTTAATTTTTAAATAAAAGCACTATTCATCGATAATTCATTTTTTTCAGAAAAAACCCCAAAAATTACCTTAACATAATATCGATGCTCTGAGTTCAAAAATAAAGTCCTTTTTATAAAAATAATTTTCTAATTATTTTTAATTAAATTTTTTATTAAAAAACACTATTCATCCGAAAAAACTAATACTTGATTAATAATTTATGAAACCGTTATTTACCCATTTTATTGAATCACATTACTGAATCTAGGTGTCTGAATTATATTAAAACTTTCTTTGAGTGAAATTACTAATCCATTTGGTCACATTACTAATCCTAAGCGTAAAATCACTATTCATAATTTACTATTCATTAAAAATTAAGTTGATCTTATTAGACTCCAAATTCCTTACTGAACACTTTTGTAGAAGACCATTTTTTGAAAATCATTACACATCATTAGTTATTTAGGGTTTTCATAATTATTTTAAAATATCCTTTTTTTGAAATTCATCAATAAAATACATTCTAAAATTATCTAGACATTTGAAATTTCACAAACATCACTAAAGAAAGAAATCTCAATTTATTCACCCAAAAGGATTACACAAGGAAGCTAGGGTCTCGTCACATAGCCCCTTATAACACCGGCATAAGACCTAAGTGTAAGGTGTGCTATGGTGAGAGAATCTGAGGGAGGCTCAGATAACATTGCCCTAGTAGTAATCTCTACTAACCTGAACTTCTCTCGCAGGCGTTTCCGTTCAAGCTTGACACGCTGGAGTTCGGCTTGGGCTTGGTCCAAAGCGAAGCCCACAGATGCTATCTCCTTCCCAAGCTCTGATAAGTGGGCTTCATAAGGGTCGAGTCTACTGGATGAAGCCATCGACTCCTCTTTCTGCATTAACCATTAACATCTTATTAAATCAATAAGAGTAAGTTAATATACTACTCAAAAATATTGGGTCGTTACATTCTTCCCCCCTTAAGAAATTTCTTCCCCGAAATTTACACTTGGGGCCTAGTCGAAAAGGTGAGGGTACTTTTGCTTCATTGTTTCCTCAGGCTCCCAAGTCGCTTCTTCATATTTGTGATTCCTCCACAACACTTTCATAAGGTGGGTAGTCTTGTTTCGTAGGACCTTGTCTCTACGGTCCAAGATCTCCACTGGCTGCTCCTCATAAGAGAGGTCACGTTCAAGTTGTACCACCTCTGGGTTCAGTACATGTGAAGGGTCGGGTATGTACTTCCTCAAGAGAGATACATGGAAGACATCATGAACTTGAGCTAGGTTCGGTGGAAGTACTAGACGATAGGCCACTTCTCCTATGCGATCAAGGATTTCATAGGGGCCAATGTACCTAGGGCTGAGCTTCCCTTTCTTCCCAAACCGCATGACTCTCTTCCATGGAGAAATTCGAAGGAAGACTTTGTCACCAACACCAAACTCCAAGTCCCTTCGACGATTGTCAGCATAGCTCTTCTGCCGAACCTGACCAGCCTTTATGTGTTGTTGGATGGCATGAACTTGTTCCGTCATTTCTTGCACGAGATCAGGCCCAAGAAGCTTCCTCTCACCAGTTTCATCCCAATAAGTAGGAGTTCTACACCTCTTTCCATATAGAGCTTCATAGGGTGCCATCTGAATACTCGAATACAAGCTGTTTTTATAGGAGAACTCAACTAATGGGAGGTGTTGATCCCATCCACCTTTAAATTCCATTGAGCATAATCTCAACATGTCTTCGAGTGTCTGAATAGTCCTTTCAGATTGGCCATCAGTTTGAGGATGATAGGCCGTACTAAAATTCAATTCAGTATTCAGAGCATGTTGAAGACTTCTTCAGAATTTTGATGTGAATCTTGGGTCACGATCAGATACGATGGATAATGGTACCCCATGCAGCCTTACCACTTCCTTAACGTATATCTTGGCAAGCTGATCCAGAGAGAAATCTTCCCGAATAGAGATAAAATGGGCTGTATTGGTGAGACGGTCCACAATAACCCATATCACATTGTTTCCTTTGGATGTTTTTGGGAGACCAGTTACAAATTCCATGGTGATATTATCCCACTTCCATACTGGTATGGGTAGCGGTTGTAATACCCCCTTAGGAAGTTGTCTTTCTGCCTTTACTTGCTGACACACCAGGCACCTTGTAGTGAAATCAGCAATCTCCCTCTTCATGTTATCCCACCAATAATGATCATGAAGGTCTCTATACATCTTAGTGCTTCCCGGGTGTATAGAGAATGTAGATCTATGAGCTTCATCCATCAATTATTTCTTTATCTCCGGAATAGATGGAACACATAGTCTTGTACGAAATTTCAATACACCTTCTTGATCAATATTGAAATCAGGGAACTTCCCATCCTTTACAGCCTCAAACTTCTCCTCCAGCAAAGGATCTTCCTTTTTAGCCTTCTTGATCCTCTCTAGTAATGAAGGTTGAGGAATCATTTGGAATAGGGTTGATGATGTCCCTTTCCTTATAATTCCCATGTCCAGTTTTACTAGATCTTTAATCAAGGGATCTCCTAAGATCCTCATTGTTGCCAAAACAACAGGATCTTTCCTTCTTAATGCATCCGCGACTTTGTTTGCACTTCCCGCGTGATAATGAATTGAACAATCATAATCTTTAATAAGCTCCAACCATCTCCTTTGTCTCATGTTCAATTATTTCTGTGTGAAAATATACTTTAGACTTTGGTGGTCAGTGTATATATCACATTTGTCCCCATAAAGATAGTGCCTCCATATCTTTAGAGCAAAAACAACTACCGCCAGCTCTAGATCATGCGTAGGATAATTCTGCTCATGAATCTTCAACTGTCGAGATGCATAAGAAATTACCTTGTCATTTTGCATGAGGACGCACCCAAGCCCTTTCAGAGATGCATCGCTAAAAATAACGAATCCTTCTCCGATAGAGGGTAGTGTTAACACAGGTGCAGTAACCAATCTCTTCTTCAGCTCTTGGAAACTTTCCTTGCATTCCTTTGTCCAGATGAACTTAACCCCTTTTCGAGTCAACTTGGTTAGTGGATTAGAAAGACGTGAAAAGTTTTTCACAAACCTTCTATAATATCCTGCTAAACCAAGGAAACTAAGAATCTCAGTTACTGTTGTGGGTTGAGGCCACTCCTCCACAACCATTGTCTTTGCAGGGTCAACAGAGATTCCTTCATTGGTTACGATGTGCCCCAAGAAAGCCACTTGTTGTAACCAAAACTCACACTTGCTGAACTTCCCAAAGAGCCTCTCCTTCCGCAGAGTTTTCAATATAACCCTTAGATGATCTTCATGCTCCTCATGACTTTTTGAATATATCAAAATATCATCAATAAAAACTACCACAAAGTTATCAAGGTAGTCCCTAAAGACTCTATTCATCAAATCCATGAAAATAGCAGGAGCATTAGTCAAGCCGAAGGGAATAACAGTAAACTCATAATGCCCATATCTTGATCGGAAGGTAGTCTTTGGAATATCTTCCTTCTTCTCCCTCAGTTGATGATAACCAGATCGAAGGTCAATCTTAGAGAAGAATTGAGCCCCACGAAGTTGGTCAAATAAATCATCAATTCTTGGAAGAGGGTATCTGTTCTTCACTGTGATCCCATTCAGTTCTCTATAATCAATGCATGGCCGCATTGATCCATCCTTCTTCTTCACAAAGAGAACTGGTGCCCCCCAAGGAGACACACTCGGTCAGATAAACCCCTTCTCCAACAAGTCTTGGAGTTGTTTCTTTAGCTCTTCTAGCTCCACATTTGCCATTCTATACGGAGTCTTTGATATCGGTTGAGACCCAAGTACGAGTTCAATGGAGAACTCTAACTCTCTTTCTGGGGGAGGTCCAGGTAACTCCTCAGGAAATACATCCATGTATTCCTGAACAATCGGAACATCTTCTATTTGTATGCTCCCTCTTCCTTCTTCATCATCACCGATTAACTCCATAAAGAAAGCTATAGGAGGTGCTTCTAGATAGGGATCAGTTCGGGATATCTCTCCTTGGAAGATAACTGTAGGTCGTTCATTCAAGACTATTGAGATTTCCTTACTTCTGCATTTGATCTTAGCATTATACTTTGAGAGCCAGTCCATCCCTAGTATAACGTCGAATTCCAACATGGGAATGACTACTAGATTTGCGATAAGATTGTGCTCACTAAAGTAAACACTAGAGTCTCTAAACACTGTTGATGCATGGATAATCCCACTTGGAGTCTTGACTGACAACTCTACCTTAGCAGTTCGGGGATTGATTCTATATTCCTTGTAAACTTGGAGGAAATAAAGGAATGCGTGGAACCAGAATCAAATAAAGTACTCGCTAGTTTTGAGAGGATGACAAGAGTACCTGCTACCACATCGTTTGGAACTTCAACTTTAGTTGTTGTGATAGCGAAAGCACGACCTTGCTCCCTTGGCCTCTGCTGAGGTTGATGGTGATTCCCCTCCACCGCCCTTGGATTTGGACATTGGTTAGCAAAGTGCCCAAGATGTCCACACTTGAAGCATGTGACTTCTGGTAGGGCCAGAACCATCTTTCCTCTGTCGTTAGTGTTGGGAAGATGAGGCTTCACCTCACTATGACAATTCCGAGCAATATGGCCTCCTCTTCCACACTTGTAGCACTTGCCACTTCCGTTCAAGCAGTTCCCCAGATGATTCTTCCCACATTTATTGCATGTGGTAAGTTCCATTTGCTTTCCACCTCTTCCCTGATCAAAAGACTTCCCTAAACTGGGCTCCAACGATCTCTTCTTTTCATTTGGCTTATGAGACCACTGTGTCTAACCAAACTCCAACTCGACTTTCATAGCACTTTGAACTATTTATTCATAGCTATCATAGTCCCTGTTGGCTAGATTCTTCCGCAGATGAGGTCGTAGTCCTCCAAAGAATCTATCAACCTTCCCATTAGGGTCCATGACAAAGCTTGAGGTATAACGGGAAAGCCTTGTGAAGTTCATCTCGTAGCTTCCGACAGATTCGTTCTCCTTCTGCTTCAGCTCGAGAAACTCTTTCTCCATTCTCGTTCTCATGGAACGAGGGAAATACTTGTTAAGGAAAATTCCCCGAAATTCTTCCCACTCCATAGATTCTATCTCTCCTCGCGGCTTCGTGTTTTTGATCAGTGACCACCACTGATCAGCTTCTCCCTCTAGGCGGTAAACAGCAAGGGTGACTTTTTCTTGTTCCGAACAATGAAGTACAGAAAAGATCTTTTCAATGGAGCTTATCCATTGTTCCGCAACCAATGGGTCAATAGATCCACTGAAGGTTGACGGTCGTTGATGCATGAAGGACTCAACAGAGTGTTGTTCCCTTCGTGGTGAGGTCGGCCTCTCAGCTTGATTCAAGTTATTACTCATAACTTGAGTCAGTTGGTTCATCATTCTCATGAATGTTTCCATTCCGGCTTCCATCGGAGGGCCGTCATCACATGGTGCATTGCGGTCACCATCGGCACAGTTCCTCCTATTGCCCGCCATTTTCTAAAAGAATAAAACCTTAGTAAGAAACTTATTTCATTTATGAATCTTTTAACTAAGACTTCATGCTTAGACAATTACACTTTTCTATAATTCTTTCATAATGATTCATAAAAAGCTTGTGATTAACCAAACATATCCCCCGGGAGTGTCGTAACCAAGAGTGAAGCAAGGCCCGTTATCGTGCACCAGTTCCCGTTCGAGTCTTGCTCAAAGCGGTGTTTTCGGGTTTTACCCCTATGTACATCTGTGCCAGAGCCGCCTCTACCTGCTCGTATCCAGACAGGGATGTATTTGTTTGATAAACCACTTACTCAATACTTACCAAAATACCAGGAAGTTTTCCTATATTTAAACTTTTCTATAGGGTTCTTCCTAAAGTTTTTATATCCTAATTTCCACAAATAACTAAACCATCCTTTGATACCCACTATAACATCCCGTCTTTTTATAACATAAACTTTCATTACATTACACAAAACTGAGGATCGTTAAGGTTTAGTGTCTTGGAAACAAGGATCATAATACATTAAAAAAACATAAAACATTCTTCTTAAACAATTGAAAGGCTTCTACTTTAGTTCATCCTATGTTCATTATGCATCTCATAACCTGGGGACATACATCAAAAGAAAGGGTGAGCAGAAGGCCCAGTAAGGGAGACAAGAGAAACATTTTACATGTGAACTTGAGATACTTCACCAAGGCCATGAAAAGAACTTTAAGGCATGAGAAATAAATCATGAGATAAATCATAATAAAAATAACATTTTTCATAACTTGAAGATGTGGCTACAACATTTAATATTGACAATCGTTTCGTTTCACCAAGGTCCATCCCCAAGGTGTCGTTAAAAATTACCAAGGTTATTCACCAAGGCGTCGTTAAAATGGTCATCTCTAGAGATTAAGTCTTTACCCAATGCATTGGAGCGCTATCAGGGGGCACCCTTAAATTTGCCTTTATTATCATGTGAGCCACATATATCATCATCAAACATTTCATAAATAACCCATATAGCATAAAATAAATGGGTTTCATTTCATAATCATAACGTTTTAAAAACTGCTTTAAAGACATGATCTTTACTTTACTTTAAACCCACGGAAAGTGAAAGCGGGTATCATGTATGTAAATCCCAGAATTTAAAATAGAACATTTTTATATATATGTGAATACCCCTTTAGAAATAGGATCTTTGAGTATTCACTTTATATCATAAAATAATTTTGAGAAAAGAGAGGCATTTTGAGACGAAAATTCTGCAGCATAACGACTATGTTACACAGTTTTAGAAAACTTTGAAAAGAGAGGGAACATGGGTCGAACAATCATAATTGACCCATAAAACAGTAGAAGGAAAGAATAAGAATTATATATGGACATGGTGATGCAATTTTAAGGACATACCATTTGAAATGAAAAACATGGAAGGAAGACAAAAATTTGATTTCTCTTATGACAATTCGGCAGCCTAACGGCGTCACTTAAGCTTCAATAAAAATGAATTGAACAAATAAAATAGGGTCTCTCATCATATGATCATAAGAGATAAGTATGATAGATATAGAGATCATACCCCAACATAATAAAAAGAGACTTGAAAGATTTGACATGAAAATCGAACTTGAAAAATGAGAAGGGTGAAAGAATCACTTAAACATTCGGCAGCCTAACGGCGTCACTTAAACATTCATAAAATGAAATGATGAGAGTAAGAGGGGATCTCTCATCATATAAACATGAAAGGGGCAGTAAGATGAATATAAAAGAACATCCTCTCACATAATAACATGGAGCATAAAAGGAATGACATAAAAGAGATTACATGAAAAGAAAGAGAGGGGTCAGATCCCTTACCTTAAAACGTGACTCTTGAAACTCAAAGGATTGGACCTTGAGGGCTTGGGGGAACCTTGGGAGGACTCCTTGGAAGGTAAGAAGACCAGAACTTCGTTGGGGGAGAGTTGGTAGTGATAACCAAAGGAGGAAAGGGTGGGTATTTATAGGGAAAGTGAGGGGACAAGGCATTAATGGCCAAGGGACACCTCACTTGTGCTTTTCTCAAACCCATGTGCTCTCCCTTGGCATTTATCAATGAGTTAGGCCACATGGGGCCCCCAAAACAATAATTCATCACCCTTGGCCGGCCAACCCTCAAAAGAGCTCATGACATCATCATGAAACCGTTATGATGTCATTAAACATACCGAAACCCTAAAACTGTAATTTTACTATTCACTGAAAATTCAACTTTCTCAGAATAATCCCAAAATTTCTCCTTAACCAAATATCAATGCTCTGATTTCAAAAATGAAATCCATTTTATAAAAATATTTTTCTAAATATTTTTAATTTAATTTTTAAATAAAAACACTATTCATCGAAAATTCATTTTTTTCAGAAAAAACCCCAAAAATTACCTTAACATAATATCGATGCTCTGAGTTCAAAAATAAAGTCCTTTTTATAAAAATAATTTTCTAATTATTTTTAATTAAATTTTTTATTAAAAAACACTATTCATCCGAAAAAACTAACACTTGATTAATAATTTATGAAACCGTTATTTACCCATTTTATTGAATCACATTACAGAATCTAGGTGTCTGAATTATATTAAAACTTTCTTTGAGTGAAATTACTAATCCATTTGGTCACATTACTAATCCTAAGCGTAAAATCACTATTCATAATTTACTATTCATTAAAAATTAATTTGATCTTATTAGACTCCAAATTCCTTACTGAACACTTTTGTAGAAGACCATTTTTTGAAAATCATTACACATCATTAGTTATTTAGGGTTTTCATAATTATTTTAAAATATCCTTTTTTCGAAATTCATCAATAAAATACATTCTAAAATTATCTAGACATTTGAAATTTCACAAACATCACTAAAGGAAGAAATCTCAATTTATTCACCCAAAAGGATTACACAAGGAAGCTAGGGTCTCGTCACATAGCCCCTTATAACACCGGCATAAGACCTAAGTGTAAGGTGTGCTACGGTGAGAGAATCAGAGGGAGGCTCAGATAACATTGCCCTAGTAGTAATCTCTACTAACTTGAACTTCTCCCGCAGGCGTTTCCGTTCAAGCTTGACACGCTGGAGTTCTGCTTGGGCTTGGTCCAAAGCGAAGCCCACAGATGCTACCTCCTTCCGAAGCTCTGATAAGTGGGCTTCATAAGGGTCGAGCCTACTGAATGAAGCCATCGACTCCTCTTTCTGCATTAACCATTAACATCTTATTAAATCAATAAGAGTAAGTTAATATACTACTCAAAAAGATTGGGTCGTTACATTCTTCCCCCCTTAAGAAATTTCTTCCCCGAAATTTACACTTGGGGCCTAGTCGAAAAGGTGAGGGTACTTTTGCTTCATTGTTTCCTCAGGCTCCCAAGTCGCTTCTTCATATTTGTGATTCCTCCACAACACTTTCATAAGGTGGGTAGTCTTGTTTCGTAGGACCTTGTCTCTACGGTCCAAGATCTCCACTGGCTGCTCCTCATAAGAGAGGTCACGTTCAAGTTGTACCACCTCTGGGTTCAGTACATGCGAAGGGTCGGGTATGTACTTCCTCAAGAGAGATACATGGAAGACATCATGAACTTGAGCTAGGTTCGGTGTAAGTGCTAGACGATAGGCCACTTCTCCTATGCGATCAAGGATTTCATAGGGGCCAATGTACCTAGGGCTGAGCTTCCCTTTCTTCCCAAACCGCATGACTCTCTTCCATGGAGAAATTCGAAGGAAGACTTTGTCACCAACACCAAACTCCAAGTCCCGTCGACGATTGTCAGCATAGCTCTTCTGCCGAACCTGAGCAGCCTTTATGTGTTGTTGGATGGCATGAACTTGTTCTGTCATTTCTTGCACGAGATCAGGCCCAAGAAGCTTCCTCTCACCACTTTCATCCCAACAAGTAGGAGTTATACACCGCTTTCCATATAGAGCTTCATAGGGTGCCATCTGAATACTCGAATGGAAGCTGTTGTTATAGGAGAACTCAACTAATGGGAGGTGTTGATCCCATCCACCTTTAAATTCCATTGAGCATAATCTCAACATGTCTTCGAGTGTCTGAATAGTCCTTTCAGATTGGCCATCAGTTTGAGGATGATAGGCCGTACTAAAATTCAATTCAGTATTCAGAGCATGTTGAAGACTTCTTCAGAATTTTGATGTGAATCTTGGGTCACGATCAGATACGATGGATAGTGGTACCCCATGCAGCCTTACCACTTCCTTAACGTATATCTTGTCAAGCTGATCCAGAGAGAAATCTTCCCGAATAGAGATAAAATGGGCTGTATTAGTGAGACGGTCCACAATAACCCATATCGCATTGTTTCCTTTGGATGTTTTTGGGAGACCAGTTACAAAGTCCATGGTGATATTATCCCACTTCCATACTGGTATGGGTAGCGGTTGTAATACCCCCTTAGGAAGTTGTCTTTCTGCCTTTACTTGCTGACACACCAGGCACCTTGTAGTGAAATCAGCAATCTCCCTCTTCATGTTATCCCACCAATAATGATCATGAAGGTCTCTATACATCTTAGTGCTTCCCAGGTGTATAGAGAATGTAGAGCTATGAGCTTCATCCATCAATTCTTTCTTTATCTCCGGAATAGATGGAACACATAGTCTTGTACGAAATTTCAATACACCTTCTTGATCAATATTGAAATCAGGGAACTTCCCATCCTTTACAGCCTCAAACTTCTCCTACAGCAAAGGATCTTCTTTTTGAGCCTTCTTGATCCTCTCTAGTAATGAAGGTTGAGAAATCATTTGGAATAGGGTTGATGATGTCCCTTTCCTTATAATTCCCATGTCCAGTTTTACTAGATCTTTAATCAAGGGATCTCCTAAGATCCTCATTGTTGCCAAAACAACAGGATATTTCCTACTTAATGCATCCGCGACTTTGTTTGCTCTTCCCGGGTGATAATGAATTGAACAATCATAGTCTTTAATAAGCTCCAACCATCTCCTTTGTCTCATGTTCAATTCTTTCTGTGTGAAAATATACTTTAGAATTTGGTGGTCAGTGTATATATCACATTTGTCCCCATAAAGATAGTGCCTCCATATCTTTAGAGCAAAAACAACTACCGCCAGCTCTAGATCATGCGTAGGATAATTCTGCTCATGAATCTTCAACTGTCGAGATGCATAAGCAATTACCTTGTCATTTTGCATGAGGACGCACCCAAGCCCTTTCAGAGATGCATCGCTAAAAATAACGAATCCTTCTCCGATAGAGGGTAGTGTTAACACAGGTGCAGTAACCAATCTCTTCTTCAAATCTTGGAAACTTTCCTCGCATTCCTTTGTCCAGATGAACTTAACCCCTTTTCGAGTCAACTTGGTTAGTGGATTAGAAAGCCGTGAAAAGTTTTTCACAAACCTCCTTTAATATCCTGCTAAACCAAGGAAACTACGAATCTCAGTTACTGTTGTGGGTTGAGGCCACTCCTCCACAACCATTGTCTTTGCAGGGTCAACAGAGATTCCTTCATTGGTTACGATGTGCCCCAAGAAAGCCACTTGTTGTAACCAAAACTCACACTTGCTGAACTTCCCAAAGAGCCTCTCCTTCCGCAGAGTTTTCAATATAACCCTTAGATGATCTTCATTCTCCTCATGACTTTTTGAATATATCAAAATATCATCAATAAAAACTACCACAAAGTTATCAAGGTAGTCCCTAAAGACTCTATTCATCAAATCCATGAAAATAGCAGGAGCATTAGTCAAGCCGAAGGGCATAACAGTAAACTCATAATGCCCATATCTTGATCGGAAGGCAGTCTTTGGAATATCTTCCTTCTTCACCCTTAGTTGATGATAACCATATCGAAGGTCAATCTTAGAGAATAATTGAGCCCCACGAAGTTGGTCAAATAAATCATCAATTCTTGGAAGAGGGTATCTGTTCTTCACTGTGATCCCATTCAGTTCTCTATAATCAATGCATAGCCTCATTGATCCATCCTTCTTCTTCACAAAGAGAACTGGTGCCCCCCAAGGAGACACACTCGGTCGGATAAACCCCTTCTCTAACATGTCTTGGAGTTGTTTCTTTAGCTCTTCTAGCTCCACATTTGCCATTCTATACGGAGTCTTTGATATCGGTTGAGACCCAGGTACGAGTTCAATGGATAACTCTACCTCTCTTTCTGGGGGAGGTCCAGGTAACTCCTCAGGAAATACATCCATGTATTCCTGAACAATCGGAACATCTTCTATTTGTATGCTCCCTCTTCCTTCTTCATCATCACCGATTAACTCCATAAAGAAAGCTATAGGAGGTGCTTCTAGATAGGGATCGGTTCGGGATATCTCTCCTTGGAAGATAACTGTAGGTCGTTCATTCAAGACTACTGAGATTTCCTTACTTCTGAATTTGATCTTAGCATTATACTTTGAGAGCCAGTCCATCCCTAGTATAACGTCGAATTCCAACATGGGAATGACTACTAGATTTGCGATAAGATTGTGCTCACTAAAGTAAACACTAGAGTCTCTAAACACTGTTGATGCATGGATAATCCCACTTGGAGTCTTGACTGACAACTCTACCTCTAGCAGTTCAGGGATTGATTCTATATTTCTTGAAAACTTGGAGGAAATAAAGGAATGCGTGGAACCAGAATCAAATAAAGTACTCGCTAGTTTTGAGAGGACGACAAGAGTACCTGCTACCACATCGTTTGGAACTTCAACTTTAGTTGTTGTGATAGCGAAAGCACGACCTTGCTCCGTTGGCCTCTGCTGAGGTTGATGGTGATTCCCCTCCACCGCCCTCGGATTTGGACATTGGTTAGCAAAGTGCCCAAGCTGTCCACACTTGAAGCATGTGACTTCTGGTAGGGCCAGAACCATCTTTCCTCTGTCGTTAGTGTTGGGAAGATGAGGCTTCACCTCACTATGACAATTCCGAGCAATATGGCCTCCTCTTCCACACTTGTAGCACTTTCCACTTCCGTTCAAGCAGTTCCCCAGATGATTCTTCCCACATTTATTGCATGTGGTAAGTTGCATTTGCTTTCCACCTCTTCCCTGATCAAAAGACTTCCCTAAACTGGGCTCCAACGATCTCTTCTTTTCATTTGGCTTATGAGACCACTGTGTCTCACCAAACTCCAGCTCGACTTTCATAGCACTTCGAACTATTTATTCATAGCTATCATAGTCGCTGTTGGCTAGATTCTTCCGCAGATGAGGTCGTAGTCCTCCAAAGAATCTATCAACCTTCCCATTAGGGTCCATGAAAAAGCTTGAGGTATAACAGGAAATCCTTGTGAAGTTCATCTCGTAGCTTCCGACAGATTCGTTCTCCTTCTGCTTCAGCTCGAGAAACTCTTTCTCCATTCTCGTTCTCATGGAACGAGGGAAATACTTGTTAAGGAAAATTCCCCGAAATTCTTCCCACTCCATAGCTTCTATCTCTCCTCGTGGCTTCGTGTTTTTGATCAGTGACCACCACTGATCAGCTTCTCCCTCTAGGCGGTAAACAGCAAGGGTGACTTTTTCTTGTTCCGAACAATGAAGTACAGAAAAGATCTTTTCAATGGAGCTTATCCATTGTTCCGCAACCAATGGGTCAATAGATCCACTGAAGGTTGACGGTCGTTGACACATGAAGGACTCAACAGAGTGTTGTTCCCTTCGTGGTGAGGTCGGCCTCTCAGCTTGATTCAAGTTATTACTCATAACTTGAGTCAGTTGGTTCATCATTCTCATGAATGTTTCCATTCCGGCTTCCATCGGAGGGCCGTCAGCACATGGTGCATTGCGGTCACCATCGGCACAGTTCCTCCTATTGCCCGCCATTTTCTAAAAGAATAAAACCTTAGTAAGAAACTTATTTCATTTATGAATCTTTTAACTAAGACTTCATGCTTAGACAATTACACTTTTATATAATTCCTTCATAATGATTCATAAAAAGCTTGTGATTAACCAAACATATCCCCCGGGAGTGTCGTAACCAAGATTGCAGCAAGGCCCGTTATCGTGCACCAGTTCCCGTTCGAGTCTAGCTCAAAGCAGTGTTTTCGGGTTTTACCCCTATGTACATCTATGCCAGAGCCGCCTCTACCTGCTCGTATCCAGACAGGGATGTATTTGTTTGATAAACCACTTACTCAATACTTACCAAAATACCAGGAAGTTTTCCTATATTTAAACTTTTCTATAGGGTTCTTCCTAAAGTTTTTATATCCTAATTTCCACAAATAACTAAACCATCCTTTGATACCCACTATAACATCCCGTCTTTTTATAACATGTACTTTCATTACATTACACAAAACTGAGGATCGTTAAGGTTTAGTGTCTTGGAAACAAGGATCATAATACATTAAAAAAACATAAAACATTCTTCTTAAAGACTTTAAAGGCTTCTCCTTTAGTTCATCCTATGTTCATTATGCATCTCATAACCTGGGGACATACATCAAAAGAAAGGGTGAGCAGAAGGCCCAGTAAGGGAGACAAGAGAAACATTTTACATGTGAACTTGAGATACTTCACCAAGGCCATGAAAAGAACTTTAAGGCATGAGAAATAAATCATGAGATAAATCATAATAAAAATAACATTTTTCATAACTTGAAGATGTGGCTACAACATTTAATATTGACAATCGTTTCGTTTCACCAAGGTCCATCCCCAAGGTGTCGTTAAAAATTACCAAGGTTATTCACCAAGGCGTCGTTAAAATGGTCATCTCTAGAGATTAAGTCTTTACCCAATGCATTGGAGCGCTATCAGGGCGCACCCTTAAATTTGCCTTTATTATCATGTGAGACACATATATCATAATCAAACATTTCATAAATAACCCATATAGCATAAAATAAATGGGTTTCATTTCATAATCATAACGTTTTAAAAACTGCTTTAAAGACATGATCTTTACTTTACTTTAAACCCACGGAAAGGGAAAGCGGGTATCATGTATGTAAATCCCAGAATTTAAAATAGAACATTTTTATATATATGTGAATACCCCTGTAGAAATAGGATCTTTGAGTATTCACTTTATATCATAAAATAATGTTGAGAAAAGAGAGGAATTTTGAGATGAAAATTCTGCAGCATAACGGCTATGTTACACGGTTTTAGAAAACTCTGAAAAGAGAGGGAACATGGGTCGAACAATCATAATTGACCCATAAAACAGTAGAGGGACAGAATAAGAAGTATATATGGACATGGTGATGCAATTTTAAGGACATACCATTTGAAATGAAAAACATGGAAGGAAGACAAAAATTTGATTTCTCTTATGACAATTCGGCAGCCTAACGGCGTCACTTAAGCTTCAATAAAAATGAATTGAACAAATCAAATAGGGTCTCTCGTCATATGATCATAAGAGATCAGTATTATAGATATAGAGATCATACCCCAACATAATAAAAAGAGACTTGAAAGATTTGACATGAAAATCGAACTTGAAAAATGAGAAGGGTGAAAGAATCACTTAAACATTCGGCAGCCTAACGACGTCACTTAAAATTTCATAAAATGAAATGATGAGAGTAAGAGGGGATCTCTCATCATATAAACATGAAAGGGGCAGTAAGAGGAATATAAAATAACATCCTCTCACATAATAACATGAAGCATAAAAGGAATGACATAAAAGAGATTACATGAAAAGAAAGAGAGGGGTCGGATCCCTTACCTTAAAACGTGACTCTTGAAACTCAAAGGATTAGACCTTGAGGGCTTGGGGGAACCTTGGGAGGACTCCTTGGAAGGTAAGAAGACCAGAAATTCGTTGGGGGAGAGTTGGGAGTGAAAACAAAAGGAGGAAAGGGTGGGTATTTATAGGGAAAGTGAGGGGACAAGGCATTAATGGCCAAGGGACACCTCACATGTGCTTTTCTCAAACCCATGTGCTCTCCCTTGGAATTTATCAATGAGTTAGGCCACATGGGGCCCCCAAAACAATAATTCATCACCCTTGGCTGGACAACCCTCAAAAGATCTCATGACATCATCATGACACCGTTATGATGTCATTAAACATACTGAAACCCTAAAACTGTAATTTTACTATTCACTGAAAATTCAACTTTCTCAGAATAATCCCAAAATTTCTCCTTAACAAAATATCAATGCTCTGATTTCAAAAATGAAATCCATTTTATAAAAATATTTTTCTAAATATTTTTAATTTAATTTTTAAATAAAAAAACTATTCATCGAAAATTCATTTTTTTCAGAAAAAACCCCAAAAATTACCTTAACATAATATCGATGCTCTGAGTTCAAAAATAAAGTCCTTTTTATAAAAATAATTTTCTAATTATTTTTAATTAAATTTTTTATTAAAAAACACTATTCATCCGAAAAAACTAATACTTGATTAATAATTTATGAAACCGTTATTTACCCATTTTATTGAATCACATTACTGAATCTAGGTGTCTGAATTATATTAAAACTTTATTTGAGTGAAATTACTAATCCATTTGGTCACATTACTAATCCTAAGCGTAAAATCACTATTCATAATTTACTATTCATTAAAAATTAAGTTGATCTTATTAGACTCCAAATTCCTTACTGAACACTTTTGTAGAAGACCATTTTTTGAAAATCATTACACATAATTAGTTATTTAGGGTTTTCATAATTATTTTAAAATATCCTTTTTTCGAAATTCATCAATAAAATACATTCTAAAATTATCTAGACATTTGAAATTTCACAAACATCACTAAAGGAAGAAATCTCAATTTATTCACCCAAAAGGATTACATAAGGAAGCTAGGGTCTCGTCACATAGCCCCTTATAACACCGGCATAAGACCTAAGTGTAAGGTGTGCTATGGTGAGAGAATCTGAGGGAGGCTCAGATAAGATTGCCCTAGTAGTAATCTCTACTAACTTGAACTTCTCCCGCAGGCGTTTCCGTTCAAGCTTGACACGCTGGAGTTCGGCTTGGGCTTGGTCCAAAGCGAAGCCCACAGATGCTACCTCCTTCCCAAGCTCTGATAAGTGGGCTTCATAAGGGTCGAGTCTACTGGATGAATCCATCGACTCCTCTTTCTGCATTAACCATTAACATCTTATTAAATCAATAAGAGTAAGTTAATATAGTACTCAGAAAGATTGGGTCGTTGCAGTCATTATTCATTAACACCCAATCCCTTCTTCGAAGAAATGATGAATACCATAAAAAGTTATCCACTTTGGGGTAGTGTTAATGAAAAGCCTATGTTTCAACTCCTTGAAGATATCTTTATATTCATTAGGATAAAAAATAATTGACTCCCTTATGAGTTAGTTTTGTTATTGGGTTTGAAAATCATGAGAAATTTCCCAAAAATTAATGATAATACCCAACTAATCCAAGGAAACTATGTATTTCTTTCACATATATTGGCCTCGACCATTATTTAATCGCTTCTATATTTTAAGGATCCACATATATCCCATTTATTGTGATAATATGCCTTACGAATGAGAATTCCTTCAAACAGAACTCACATTTATTATACATTGCATAAATATTCTCCTATCATAAGGTATTTATCATTATTATCACATGCTTATCGTACTCCTCCTTACTTTTGGAGTATATTATAATTATATTTATAAAAACTGACACAAATTGTTTGAGGTAATATCTAAATAATATACTCATAAAGTCTATGAATATTGATGGAGCACTAGTGATTCTGAATAGAATTACTATTAACTCATAGTTCTTGTTCCATGTATAGAAAGTGGGCATAGGTATATCCAGCTTTCTCAACCTTAATGGATAAAACCCTAACCTAAGATCCACCTTGGAGAAGTATTGTGCTCCGTTTAGTTGATCAAACAAGTCTTCAATCCATGGTAGAGGATACAAGTTCTTTATCATTATCTTGTTTAGCTCAGGATTATCTATGAAAAGGTATATTGACCCATACTTTCTTAGTGGAAAAGAGGACTGGTGCACCCCATAGTGAAGCACTTGGGTGTGTGGAACCTTTATCTAGATTCTCCTATAATTTTTGCTTTAGATCCTCAAGTTCCACAACATCTATTCTATACAGATCCTTGGATAATAGAAATTCCCCAGGTATAAACTTGATTTAAAATTCAACCTCTCAGCAAGGAGGAAGACTAGAAAAATCTTTGATAAACACGTCAATGTATTCTCTCATAGTGGGAATGTCTTCAAGGATGATCATTTCCGTAGACTGAATCATTTAAGATAGATAAGCTTTCTTGTAGGGAAATAATATCCATTCTCGAGATGTTGGATCTAAAGAATATTCATCCTTCTCTTTGTACCTTTATGGAATCAATGGATGATTTGTGATACGAAGAGTGATTTAATTATCACAAGAATTTATGTTTGATCTATATAGGTAATGAAAATATATACCCATAATTTCACCAAATTTCACTAAATGGACTATTATAAGGTTCTCTAGGATGTTCATCCAACAGTTATTTACAATGGAGGAGTTTTATACTTGGGATGAAATAATTTTCTTGTTTTCTATTTTCACTGATATTTATACTTATATGATTTTTTGTGGTGTTTGAATAGTTATACTAAACTTTCATGATATGAACGATTGCGTTGAACCCGAATACAGAAGTATGTTCACTATTCTTGAATAAATAACTAGTTTACCAATCACCACTTAATTTTCCTAATTCACCTTAGTAGTTGTGATGGAATAATCTATCCCTTGTCTACTTGGAGGTTGTTGGTTCTTTCTGAGAACCCTTGGCTTAGTGCATTGGTTTTCAAAGTAAACTTTTCCTGGTAATTAAAACAATGAAAGATGTAATCAGGTTTGAATATAGAATTACCTTCCTCCATCACATTAGTTGGTTTCTCCCATCAAAGATCACTGGATAGGTTCCCTTTATTTCCTCACCTAAATCATTTCCTTGTCCCCCTTATGCAATTTCTGGGGAGCTTCTTTCTGAACTTTTGACAAGTGGGATATTTAAATATCTTAGAGGCTTTATATTTTTCCATCGCACTATCAAGATTAAATTCTACATTTCACTGATTATCTTTATGATACCCTTGAGATTATCTGATATCCATTTCAAATTTGAGGGCACCTCAGAAAATTAACTCATTGATATCAATGACTCAAATTTCCAAGGCATTTCCTAGACTTTGTTTTATCCCATCAAAGAAGATGTCAATATTTCATTAAGGGGTAATGACAAAGTTTGAGGCATATAATTCATACCCTGTGATGTTTTCCTTGTATTCTTGATAGATTACTCATCTTTTTTCCTTGAGGTTTAGGAAATTCATTTCCATTTTATATTAGAGATTGTGAGAAAAATATTTTTTAAAAAACATTTTCCGAAACTCTTTCCACCACATTGCTTTGATATCTTCTTCAAGCTTCGTATTCCTCATCAATGTCTATAACTGATTAGATTCTACCTTCATATGGTAAGTTTCCATCAAAACATTCTCTTACATAGAACATTGAAGGATGAATATGATCTTTTCAATGGAGTTGATCCATTGTTACATGATTAAGGGATCAGATGATCCATTGAGGGTTGGACGCCTTTGTCTCATAAAGGTCCCAATTGAATATTTTTCATTCTTAGGGGATTTGGGAATTACTATAGATCTAGGTTTCTATTCAGAACCTGGGTCAAGTGAGATAGTATTTTCATAAATATTTTGATCCATACTTTCATCGGGTTGGGTATCCAACACATTTCCCTTTGCATTGGTTCGTTACATGGTTCCTCCTATTTCAATCCACTGGATAGAATAGAGGGAAAATATTGAATGAGTATTTTTGAAAAATTAATCACATAATTGGTAATCTATTGACATTAAAGAGATAACTTATAGATTACATATATTTCCTTAAAGTATGGATTTATAGGCTTCAATATATGTTATCTATGATCTATTTCCTAACAGATACTCTTACGGTAATTTCATTGTTCCCATAATTATTTTTCATAAGGATATTGTGAATTTACCAATTCATATCCCTGAGAGTATCAAACTAGGTGTGCAGTGTGTCCCATTTTCATGTACTAGTTCCCAATTGAGTCTCGTTCAATATAGTGTTTTCAGGGTTTAACCTTATATACATCTATTCCATCTCCAAATCTACTTTTAGTATCCAAAAAGGGATGTAATTTCTTTGAAACCACATAAAATCTAATTTACCAAAATTTAGGGATATATTATTATGTTTAGTCTTATACATAGGTCTTTTGATAGAGTTTTCTAATCCAAATCCAACAAATAACTAAACATTACATTGATACATACTATGATAACCCTACTCTTTATTACACATTAACTCATGATTTATTACATATTATTGCACATAATAAAAACAAGAATATCGAGAATTATACCATATTTGGTAATTAGGTACAATACATAAGAACATAAAACACATAATACAACATCTTTTCTGAAAACTTCATTAACATGATCATATTATTCTTCCAAACTTGAAACTGTTTAGGATAACTTGGGAACATACATAAGAAATGGGTGATCTTTAATGTTCAATAAGGGAATAAACATAGAATAACATGAAGAAATTGTTACATATTATAAAATAGACATATAAATGGGTCTTAAAATCAATGAGAATCGTAAACTTGAACAATAAGGCATGATATATCATGGTAGCATAATAGAAACATGGGAATGTGGAAAAAACATAGATTATGGATTCATAAACATAGTTTAAGGATAACAGCCAAGACATAATGATGGAAAAAGTCTCATGATGGATTAGTTTCACTCCCTAATACATTGAATTATATCTCAGGAGAATAAAACATTACCAAGTGCATTAGAGAGCTATATAATTCTGGGAACACCCATCACATTCATTTTTTTACATGAATAAGTGTACCGCCTATATCATTCAACATGGAATCATTTTTCATCAAATTATATTCCACAATCAAGGAATTTGGAAAACATACATGTAAGTCCCCAATAAAATAATTATAATCACATAAATATTAACACCATTGATAATAAATTTGTATAGGTATTTAATAAAAAAAATTATCTTGGGAAATCACAGTGCAATTTTGGTAGCATAATGAGGGTGTATAAATGGTCATGGGAGGTATTTATGAGAGTAAAAAGGGGTCTATCATAAATTATAAATCATAGATAAATTAATGGGGTTATGGGAGAAAATATCACAACATTATTAAATGGAGATAAAAGGAATAATAAAATGAAGATGCTTGAATAATGACGAGAAGGAGAGGATCCCATACATTGAGATAGTGATTCCAAATCATTGGTAGGAGCTTCTTGAGCACTTGGGGGAACCTTGGAAGGACTCTATATTGGTGAAGGTAGAGTAAGTATTTGATATGAGGTTTCTTAGTGTAGATTAATTGTACATTGGGTGGATTTATATAGGAAGAAATATGGGAGTTCTTAACTATTTATTAAACATTACTTTTGGACTCTATATAATAAGGTAATAAAAACCACAAACCTTAACATTGTTTTTGACCATGTTTTCAACCAAAAAGGGGTGGTTTTCATTATTTTATGTGTAAAATGGCCAAAATTATTAAAATATTACCCTTAGTGATATAGAAGTAAACCATGTTCTTAAATAAATGATTTTAAAACCTTAACATATATATTAGGTTTTAGAGGATTCATAAAGAATTTGTAAAATTATTCATATAATTTTATTAATAATTTTTAAAAAAAACATATATTTGTTCATGGATGCCATTTATATCAATTATTATATCATTTTTGATTCATTAAGATGTCATAATACACACCATATATTTATACCGTATTTAACTTTTATCTGAAAATTCGACTGTCTCAGAAAATTATGAAAAATTAACCATTTGTTAATTTAGAAATTTTAATTGAAAAAATAAAATTTATTTTATCCAAAAAAATATTCTAAATATTTTATTTTCCACATTTTAAATATGAATCGATACTTATTGAGAAATGATGAGTTTTTTTGACAATAATAGCCTTTTAACCATTATAAAAATTACTTTTGAATTCATAAAAATTTATATAATCATTTATATTTAACAAAAAAATAATTTATAATACTTTACAGAAATATTATTTATTTCAAAAATTGATTAATTCATCAAAATAAATATATTAATTGAAATTTAATATTAATACAATATATATTTTATTCTATAAAAGTCCAAATTATTTATAAAGTAGAAGTAAAAAATAATAATTATTCAATTAAAAATATAGTATACATAATTATACTATTAGGGCATTAATATATATCCCTTTAATACACAGTAAATCTTCCTAAGGGTGTGGTGTGTTATGGTGATACTTTAATGGGGTAGTTAGTTTTACATGGTTTGGGTTGTGATATCGATCATCTTGAACTTCTACTATAAATGGTTTTTCTTGTGCTTTGGTTGTTGGATATCCACTTAGTATTGGTCAAGGGTAAAGACCAGCGATGTTATATCTTATGGAAGATCTAATAAATGGGATTCATGGGGTATGATCTTATTGGTTGAAGACATCAATTCCTTTTTTTGTTTCAATAGTATTTGTTAAAACCATATATTTATACGAATCATCTAATAATTGTTCAATGGTTATATTATCAATGGTAATGATTTTTGTGGTATTTTAAATATAATAGGATATAATAAAACCAAATAATTCAAAGTTTTTTCTATAACCATAACAAAAAATAAGACATCTCATTCAACCACAAAGGGTTATTTATAATAGTCCAGGTTGTTACAATCATCCCACCTTTAGAAATTTTCCCCTTAATTGTTTACTTCACACACTCAAACTGATAAGGGTAATTATGTTTCATAACTTCCTCTTGTTCCCATTTTGATTCTTCAAATTTGTGGCTTCTCCAGAGTACATTTAAAAGGTGCATTGTACTATTTTATATAAATTTTTCTCTATGATCTAATATATTTACTGGTTTCTCCTCATAGGAAAAATCATTATTCAATGGTACCACCTCTGGATTGAGTATATATGAAGGGTGTAGTATGTACTTTTTCAAGAGGGATAGATAGAATAAATCATGTAATTAATATAGTTTAGGTGGGAGCTCTATACGATAGGTCACTACCACTACTACAAAACTAGGTTTATCTAGTTCTAGGTAATTAGCAACGCTAGCTAAAAAAATTGTAAAAGAAAACCTTTTTCAGCGCTAGAAAAAGCACTGTTAAATTGGGTTTATAATATTGTTTTTTAGATCTGTTAAAGGGGTATTTAATAGTGATAAAAAAGGGTTGTTAAAGGGGGTAATTTATAAGTGTTTTTTATAATCACTGATGAAATTAAATTTCAAAAAAAAAATATTTCGTTAAAAATAATAAAATAAAATATAAATATTTTAATATTGATATAAATATAATATATTTTTTAAAAATAAGTTATAGATAAGGTAAATTGGAATTTACAATTAAGATATAAGATATATAGTGGAAATAAAATATAAAATAATTTAAAAAATGTTTTTAATTAATAATTTTCTTATTATTACCAAGTAATAGTCATTTAATATTAATTTTATGATAAGAAAACCCAAAACAATTTTAAAATATCTAAACTAATTTGAAAATGTAAGTCAAACTTCAAACGATCATATATTTTGTTTTGGGTGTCTGTTTGGTCTCTACCACATATCAAATCAAATCTTGAAACTAGCTCTATGACTTCAATGAAATAAGAAAACATTTGTCTAATTTTTCTAGGCCAAAAGACTAGGAAAGCCTTCAAAACAAGTTTTTTAGTTGGTGTACCCCAATTTTTTAACATTCAATAGATTTTGAGGCTCGTTTATGGGGGTATTCTTACCCTTTTTAGCGAGGAATAAATTTAGTCTTAGTTATTACATTAATATTGATATTATGGTTTTGAAATTTTATCATTGTTTACAATGTACTATTATTTATAATCAAATATATAACAATATATACATATTTTTATATATTCACACATAAAAATTTATTTTTTTAAATAAATAATTAAACATATTTACATATAAAATAATATTTATTAATATATTCACATATATATAAATATATGGATTAAAAATGTAATGAAATATATATAAATATATAGATATATCATAAAATGTGAAACAAAGTAGTACAGGGGAGTGCAAAAGGCTTTTATGTATATAATGGAGGTGTAGTGTTCGAAACTCACTAGAGGAAGGGATGTGTGTAGGAGGGTGGGATTATCTAAAGGACTAATAAAGTGGTGGGGTGTTTTAATAAATGGTTAGGGTGGGAAGTGCTGATGGAGGCAGGTGGGTGGGGAATGGAAATTTTTTTATATACCCTTTATCAGTAGGGACTTTATCAGCTCTTATTTAGAAATGATAAAATCTTAGGGCCTTTAACCATTCTCAAATATTCAATATTTTTTTAGTGATTATAAATTCATATTCTAGAATTTTTAAAGGACATTTTTATAGTAGTGTTCTCTGATGCGATCAGGGTTCTCAAAGGGACAAATTTATCTTGGAAAACTCTTTCACTAATTTCCGAATCACATGTCATTCTTCTATAGATATATGCATAGTAATACCTTGTCTCCAAACTCAAACTCTAGGTCTCACTAAATATTGTTAGCATAGCCCTTTTATCAACTCTGGGTATCTTTGATGTGCTGCGGAATGGTCTTGAGATTTTCCACCATTTCCTCAACCATTTCAGAACATAAAAGTTTGTGTTCCCCAACTTCATTTGAGCATGCAAGTGTTATAGAACTCTACCCATAAAGGGTTTCATAGGAGACTATTTAGATTCTTTAGTGGAAACTATTTTTTAATGAGAAATAAACTGGAGGAAGATGTTGATCCCATCCTCCGTTTAATCCAATTGAGTTTTCTCACAACATGTCCTTGAGTGTCTGAATACTCTACTCCAATTTTTCTTTAGTTTGAGGTTGATAAACCATTCCTAAGTTCAAATCAGTATTTAGATCATGTTATAGAATCTTCAAAAATTTAGAGGTAAATCTTGGATCTCAATCAGATACAATCAATAGTCTTGTTCCATGAAGCCTCACCACTTCTCTAATGTATATGATTGCAAGATGATCAAGTAGGAAGTACTCTAAAATTGCAATGAAGTGGGTAGTCTTTGTGAGATGATACACCACAACCCATATAGAAATATTTCTTCTTGATGTATTTAGAAGACCAATGAAAAATTTCATGGTGATGTTTTCCCATTTCCACGTAAATAGGGGTAATGGTTGCATCATCCCCTTGTATTTTTTCCTTTTCACCTTTACCTGCTAATATACAATATATCTTGATGTATATTATGTTATCTCTTTATTTATATTGTCCCACCAATAGTTCTCTCTGATATCTCAATACATATTTGTGTTTTCTGGATGGATGGATAAGGTCAAACTATATGCATCGTCCAATAGCTTCTTTCTTAACTCATTATTTGATAGTACACATTGTCTGGACCCTAATCTTACAACCACTTCATTAACATTGAAATCCATGGATTTCCCTTTTCTTATTCCTTCAAATTTCTTCTCGATTCCTACATCATTACTTCAAGAATCCATTTCCTTTTTCATAATGGACATTGGAGAAATAATTTGTGAAAGGATTGATGATGTTCCTTTCTTTATGATTCACATGTTCATTCTTTTCATGTCTATGAATATTAGATCCTTATCAATTCTCATCAATGATAAAATTAATGTATCATTTATACATAGAGCATCATAAAATATATTTTCTTTTGAAAGATTTTAGTGGATTGAGAAGTCAAAATCCTTGATCAGCTCTAAACATATTTTTTGGTGCATATTCAGCTATTTCTATGTGAATATATACTTTAAGATTTTGTGATCTGTATATATTTAAAACATTTCTCGAAAGAGATAATCATATAGAATTTTTAATGAGAAGATCACTACAGCCAACTCGAGACCATGTGGTGGGAATTTTTGTTCATTAACATTCAATTTTCTTAAAGCATAGGTTATCACTTTGTCATTCTGAAATGACACACAATAAAATCTCTTCATTGAATCATGACTAAATAATATGAAAATTTCTCCATTTTTTGTTAGTGTTAGTAGAATTGTAGTGATAAACCTCTTTATCAACTCCTTGAATCTCTATTTACATTTATTATTCCAAACCCACTTGACTCCATTACGATTTAGTTTAGTTAGTGGTTTTGATAACCATGAGAAATGTCTCACAACTAAACGATAATACCGATCTAATCTAAAGAAACTATGGATATTTTTCATAGATTTTATGCTCAATCATCATTTAATTTCTTCTATCTTTAAAGGGTCCATAGATATCCCATTACTAGTGATAATATTCCCCAAGAATGAGACTTCCTTTGAACAGAAATCACATTTTTTTACTTTTCATAACGTCTATCCTTTTGTGAGGTCTTTATAATTTTACTAATATACTTGTCATGATCCTCCTTACTTTCAAAGTAAATTAGAATATCATCTATAAGGACTACAATAAATTTTTTTGAGTTAACCTATAAATACTATTAATCAAGTCCATGATGATTCCATGAGAATTATTGCTTCTAAATGGAGTTACTATGAAATCATAGTTCATGTACCATTTATGGAAATTCATCTTAGGGATATTTTACATATTAATCCTAACTTGTTAATACAATGATTTATGATCTACCTATGATAAGTATTGTGCTACACATAATTGTTTAAAAAATTCATCAATCTTTGGTATCGAATAATTTTTCTTTATTATGATCTTGTTTATCTCAAAACAATCAATTTAAAGGTGCATTAACCCATCCTTCTTCATGATAAATAGAACTTGTGCACCCTATAGAAAAGAACTTGGGAATGTGAACCCTTTATCTAGATTCTCCTTCATTTTTTGTTCAACTCCTCAAGATCAAAAAAACATTTTATATGCAATCTTGGATATTGGAAATTCACTAGGTATAAGATTGATTAAAAATTCCACCTCTTATCTATGAGGAAGGTTGTGAAATTATTTGGTAAACACATCATTGTATTCCATTACAATTGTACTGTCTTCTAGGATGATATTTTCCTTAGACTCAATCATTTGAGCTAGATATGTTTGCTCGTAGGGAAATAATATCCATCATTTATATGTTCAAGATAAATAAGATTCATCAACCTCCTGGCACTTGTACAGAGTTAAGGGATGATTCTCCATACTAAGATTTACCTTCTTCTCTAAGAAATTTATGTTTTTTATATATTGTGAAAGCCAATCCATACACAAATTTGCATAAAATTCCACTAATTAGAGTATAAAAGGGTTCACTAGGAAGATCAGCCCACAAATTTTGACAAGGGAGGAGTTATATTCTTGGGTTGTAATAATTTCCCAATTTATTGTTTTTACTGATATCTATACTTCCATGATTTGTGTTAGTGTTTTATAGTTTTATTAAACTTGTGTTATATAAAGGAATGTGTAGAAACAGAATTAAAAATTACCTTCACTATTTATGAATAAATAACTATTGTATATATCACCACTTTGTTTTCAAGATTCACCTTAGTAGTTGTGTTAGAATAATCTCTCCCTTACTACCTTGGAGTTTTTTGGTTGTCTTTGAAAATTATTGGTTTGGTGCATTGGTTTTTAAAGTGATCTTGTTCCTTGTTGAAATAATGAACAATAAACTGTGGGTTTCCTGGAGAATTACCTTCATCCATCACATTAGAGGTTTCCTCATATTGATTATCACTAGTTAGGTTCCCTTCCTTTATATACCTAAATCATTTTCTATACCCCTTAATCAATTTCAAGGGAGTATCTTTTTGCAATTTTTGACAAGTGATATGTTGAAATTTTATAGCAATGTTAGATTTCTCCATCACACCACCAAAATTAAACTCCAATTTTTTCTTCCTATCCCTATGATACCCTTGATATTTTCTGATCTCCACTTTTAGTTTTAGGTCACATCAGACAATTTACTCATCACTTTTAAATTATCATATTTACTGGTCTTTTCATATAATTAGTTTTAGCCCACCAAAGATTCTTTCATCTTTTAATTTAGGGGTAATGAAAAAAATAGAGAAATATTGTGAAAGTCTTATGAATTTTTTCTAATATTCCCAGATATATTATTTATCCTTACCTTTCCATTTTAAGTTAGAGAGTTCAAGGAAAATATTTTTAAAATAACATTTTCTGGAACTACTTCCACCCCATCACTTAATTATCTACCTCAAGCTTCATATTATTAATAAATATCCACCAATGATTATAATCTTTATCCATATGGTAAACTTTGATTATATACATCTCTTTCTCATAATCTTAAAGGATGGATAAGGTCTTTATAGAGTTTATCCATTGTTTCGTGATTAAGGGATCAGATGATCCATTTAATGTTAGAGACCTTTGTCTCATAAAGGTCTCAATTGTAGCTTATTCTTTCATTGGGAGATCTAATATTCCTCCTAGTCTATGATTGTATTCTGAACATGAGTCATCTAATAGAGTATCATCAAAACATTCTCAAGTCCTACTCTCATCGAGTTGGTCATCTCATTTGGGAAGTCGTCACTGTTTCGGTGCGGATGTGCGTCGGGTTACGCTGTTCCGCCAGGACGTGTTCGCACGTGCACCCGTCAACCCGAGGGGATGGGCGCGCGGCTTGTGGTCCCGCAGTCCCGCTTTCCAAGGGCGGGCGGCATCCGTCCCTTATTCAGGGGCGTCTGCTCCTTGATCGAAACCGGGATGATGGGATGTCGGCTCCTCCTTCCTTGGACGTCTCCTCGGAACTTGTCGCCTAATCCGGGTCTCCCTCATAGACTTAAGAATGTTCGTGAATCTCGTTCCCGGCGCCATATCTTCATGGACACCGGTTAATTACGCTGCTTCCGCCCGGACGTTCCAAGGAGTCTGGGCGGGGCAGCAACCTGCGGTGAGAAGGCCGGGTGGCTCTGGGTGCTGGGGGCGTGTCGTAACACTGCGGCTCTGCACATCTGTCTTCCGTCCCTAATAGGGCTTCTCGAAGGCATGATGGCCTGAGGCATCCCGTACTAGGTGCGGGGAACTGTGTCACCTGAGGTTTTCCTCAGCTTCCCGTGTTTAACACGGGGTATGACGCGAGTTTAACGTCCAGCGGGGACGGCGTCGGACCGATCAACACGAAAAGTGGATCAGATGACAGAACCCCTCGCGGGGAACCTCCGACGCTGGGGCCAGCACATGGGCGGCTTCCCAAGTAACGTGGAGTGGAGTGAAGTGGCATGACCCCACCGGGATGTGGCGGCCCGGGTAAGGATCAGGATGGATGATGGAGTGAAGAGCTTGGACCCCGTAGGGGCTTCCTACGTACCGCGCGTTAGCACGGATCAAAGTCAACGTAGTTCGGGTATACAGTTTAACGTCATGCTGGACGTCGGCAAGCCGACTCACGAAGAGGTCGAGGCCGCCGGGCGGAGGATTGAACCGAACCACCTCGCACGGAGGGGGATGGAACGGCCGGGTGGATCACAGTTTCACGTCATGCTGGACGATAAAAGGGGAAATGGAAAAAGGGGGGCTGTGGGGAGGCACCGCGGAGATACACACGGGCAGTCTCCCACAGGGGCGGATTCATAGGTGAATCAACGCAAGCGTGAACCCTGGAGGGGTCCACTGATGGACGAACCGACGTAAATACGACCGGGACGACCAGGTGGTGGGCTTGGACCTCAGGGAGGCTTGCTACGTACCCTGTATATATACAGGGATCAAAGTCCACGTAGTTCATTCTGTCAGGACTTACGCACTTGGGGCAGCCCGGATGCTGCAAAACTCAGTTGGAAGGGACTTGGACCGAAAGCGGAAGACACCTCGATCCCAGTCAGACCCTCTACTGGCTTCGGCAGTGGGGAGGCGCAATGGAGATACACATGTGCAGCCTCCCACAAGAAACTAGGGGTTTGTAATACCCTGCCCCCGTAGGGAAAAGCCACTCCCATTAAATCGTCCCAAAAGGGGGACAATCCCGACATCCCTGCAGAGACGAGCGGGTGGGGGCCACGTCCAAACCGGGGGAGACCCTGCGTGCGGAGCACGGGATCAGGTTGCGGACGGTTTAGCGTCTTGCCAGACGAAGTACAGTTTAACGTCATGTGTTGAGGACGAAGCGGACGGTTTAACGTCTTGCCGGACGAAGTACAGTTTAACGTCATGTGTTGAGGACGAAGCACTTGGCAGTTTGACGTCTTGCAGCGCGGACGATGGGGGCTAGGCAGTTTAACGTCGTGCAGCTTGGACGGATGTGCAGTTTAACGTCATGCTGGACGAATATGCAGTTTAACGTCATGCTGGACGTATGCGCAGTTTAACGTCATGCGGGACGAATGCGCAGTTTAACGTCATGCTGGGCATAGGTTGCCGGACGAAGCACTTGGCAGTTTAACGTCTTGCAGCGCGGACGATGGGTGCATGTCACTTCGCACGAACCTGGAGGGCCGCACGGGAAGACAACGCACGGTGCGGGCACCCGGGATGAGAATCATCGGGTGCCACACAGGCGGGTACCCTTAGGAGGTCAAGGGGGACGACCCTGGCAGATTGCGCGCAAAAAGGAAGCTTTGCGCGCAATACTGCGGGCCGGCGCGCAATCGGGGCGGCTGGCGCGCAATTGGGCCAGCGCCTTGCGCGCGGATGCTTGAGATTGCTCACACCGGGCTTCGGATAGCGCGCGGGGGCAACGGCTCATTCTCTAATGAATGGCCACTTGAAAGAAGGGGGGGTGCGCGCAATCAGGCTGGATTGCGCGCACCCCGGGGGCAATTGCGCGCAAGCGGGTTCTTTTGCGCGCAAAGGCCTTAGGGTGAGTTTTTACTCAAATGAAAGGAGCCAGCGGGGATTGCGCGCGAAGGCGGACCCCGGGGCTTTCTTGCGCGAAAGAAAGGAGGTTACCTGAAGTTCGTCATTGCGCGCGGAAGGGGTTGAATTGCGCGCACGAGAGACGTTTCGACTTCCAGCAACCTTTGAAACGTTGGGGGTCGCCTTATATTTATAGGCAACCCCGGGCGCGGAATCCAGGATGCGAGCGCGAAATTCTACTCGCGGGCGCGGAATCGGGCGCGGCGCGCAAGGGAGTCGCGCGGACCCGCGGCGCGCAAAATTGCGCGCCGGACCGGCGCCTTGCGCGCATCCCGGGGGGTTTGCGCGCGGAACATCACCTTTGCGCGCGGGCCTCTGAAATTCCGCGCAAGGCCTCCGGGCCCTCCGAAACATCCTTCCGACTCCAAATATGACCTCGCTTTCCGCATCCGGAGCTTCGTTTGGGAACAACGGACTTTTCCGGCGTCTACAAAAGCCCCCCCTTGGAATCTGATCGGCGAGAGGTCGCAACGATCGGGTTCCGAGGGAGACGCCGGAATGCCGAAGTCCTGGGCGACGCGGGACTGTGGCGCGCAAAAATGGGTGTCGGGCGCGAAAGCGGCCGATGCGGTCGCGCAAAGCCTTTTCCGCGCAGCGCGGACCATGGCCTCGCCTATAAATAGGGGCACTGGGTTTCTGGAGAAAAGAGGGAGGTCATTCCTAGGAAAGGAGACCTCAGACCTAACCAATGTATCATCCCCCAACTTGTTCCAACACACGAGCGGGACAACGCTAGGGGCGTTGAGATTTTATCCGAACATAGGGAAATGAGAAAGGGTGAATCGCGTGTCCCGAATCCAGACATCCACAACGGCCGGCCTTCCAGGAAATGCCCAAGACGGTAGGCGGACAGTGGATCGACCATAACAACTGCAATAGACGGACCGAAAAAGGCCATCATTCATATTGCAGGAGGCGGACCACATGTCATCATGAATACCGCTTTGGGGTTCCTTCAGACACAAGGGTGGAAAATCCAGATCAACAGGGCATGCGAAGCGTGGGGCGAAGTGACGATTTGTTCGGACAGAATCCAACGCTCTCAAAATTGCGCCACCGTGGGGAAAACGTATTAGGCGGATGCACTAATCTGGCCGTGAGTCACCTCAATTCTCAGACAGCACCTCTCTGACGAGGAAACTGTCGCTTCCCATCCTTGCGATGGGGCATCCCGAGCTGAATCGGGGAGAATATCACAACTGCACCACTCTACCCGAAGTCAGGCCAGACGGCCGGCGACGAGGAGGGGCGGGACTTAACGATCCCTGAGGCTGGACCCGAGTGAAATGCCCGGGCGTTCCTACGTACTCCATCAGGATGGAGATCAAGCCACACGTAGTTCTGAGAGTGCAGTTTAACGTCATGCAGGACGTAGGACCCCATTTGGGGTAGATCTTAGTTTAGGGTCTTAGAGCTCGGACCATAAGGGCTGGATCTTAGTTTAAGGTCTTAGAGCTCGGACCATAAAGGTGGAGGATCTTAGTTTAAGGTCTTAGAGCTCGGACCATAGGGCTAGAGGATCTTAGTTTAAGGTCTTAGAGCTCGGACCATAAGGGCTAGATCTTAGTTTAAGGTCTTAGAGCTCGGACCATAAGGAGAGATCTTAGTTTAAGGTCTTAGAGCTCGGACCATAAGGGGAGATCTTAGTTTAAGGTCTTAGAGCTCGGACCATAAGGGGGGATCTTAGTTTAAGGTCTTAGAGCTCGGACCATAATGGGAGATCTTAGTTTAAGGTCTTAGAGCTCGGACCATAAGGGGGGATCTTAGTTTAAGGTCTTAGAGCTCGGACCATAAGGGGAGATCTTAGTTTAAGGTCTTAGAGCTCGGACCATAAGGGGGGATCTTAGTTTAAGGTCTTAGAGCTCGGACCATAAGGGGAGATCTTAGTTTAAGGTCTTAGAGCTCGGACCATAAGGGGGGATCTTAGTTTAAGGTCTTAGAGCTCGGACCATAAGGGGAGATCTTAGTTTAAGGTCTTAGAGCTCGGACCATAAGGGGGGATCTTAGTTTAAGGTCTTAGAGCTCGGACCATAAGGGGGGATCTTAGTTTAAGGTCTTAGAGCTCGGACCATAAGGGGAGATCTTAGTTTAAGGTCTTAGAGCTCGGACCATAAGGGGGGATCTTAGTTTAAGGTCTTAGAGCTCGGACCATAAGGGGAGATCTTAGTTTAAGGTCTTAGAGCTCGGACCATAAGGGGGGATCTTAGTTTAAGGTCTTAGAGCTCGGACCATAAAGACTCAAAGCATGCCACATCGTGGTCATATCCCCTGGATATGCGAAGATGCACTGAGGGATAGTGTCAAGAGTGTCGAGGTTTCGCCTGGTTAGAATGGGAGGTGGAAAATGTGAATCATGCGGCCATTCACTCAAGGACTGGGGGCACCGGCGTAACGATATGGGAGTACTACCGACCGTGGCGGAAAAGCAGCATCAATATCGCACTAACCGTTGGTGGGATGAGGCAGCAAACGAGCATCGACCGCTCAATCGCAGGATTCATATCGATTTGCTGCCCGAGGCCATTGGGGGTACCGGCCCGAGTCGGTGGGAGAGCACTGAGGCATTGTGTCCGAACCGTTCACGGGGG
Source organism: Viscum album (assembly GCA_963277665.1). Lineage (NCBI taxonomy): Eukaryota > Viridiplantae > Streptophyta > Magnoliopsida > Santalales > Viscaceae > Viscum > Viscum album. The sequence continues at coordinate 1,491,592,478 of OY728129.1, forward strand.
CTCCACCCAGGGCGTAGACGATGGGTCCGAATGAAAGGGAGCACGAAGCCTGAAAAGTGGAGGAAACCTGACCAAGCGGATCCTGACCCTCCTGGCAATAAACCAGAGTACTCTTGACACCGGTGGACCACGGCAAGGGGTCGGGGAACACGCCTTGAGGGTGACCTGAAGGCGGCGGATTCCCCAGAGAAGGGGGAATCTCTAAGAGGTGGGGGGCTGGACCCGAAGTTTCAAACATCCGGGCGTTCCTACGTATCCCATAAGGATGGGAATCAAGCCGCACGTAGTTCTTGAAGCGCGGTGCAACACAATCGGGCACCAGCGCGGGGAAGAGTGCGGGTCTGACCCTCGCACACAAAAGGAGCGGCATTTGATATTTCTTGTTTGTCCTTAAAGATGAATGGGTTTTCTTTGTGCGGCGACATGCCCGTGATTGAGAAATCTCTGGCGTTGCCACAATAATCAAGCCATGGAAGGCATTGATGAATGGCGTGGTCATTAACCAGCGCCCAACATGAGTGTCCCCTGAGGAGGACATCACGATGCAGTGCCGCTTCTCGTCGGGCGGCCAAGACGATCACAGTTTACGGTCGTGTGGTAGGACCAGACAACACAGTTTAAGGTCGTGTGGTTCGGACCATGGAGGAATCCTCTTATTGCGGTACGGCGGACACGGCGGGGGTGGGAACATACCCAGCCCTGCGGTCACGCACGATTCCAGGAGAAGAGTCTTGGGATAGGGGTCTGCATATGTCCATCACCCGAGGGGCAGAGATGCTAGCCTCCAGATATACTGGGCCCAGAACGCAATTGTTCGGGTGACTCCCTCCTCCTTATGGGGACGAGGGTCCAGCTACGCATGGCCCTTAGGGAGGATATCTGCATATATCCTTGGTGCTCAGATCATGGGAGCCTCGAACGACATCATTACCCTGGTTGGTCTGCCTAACGTGTAGAGGCGTACCGGAGGTCAGTATGAAGAGAGTGTCAAGATTCCACTACAACGCACAAAGGCGGAGTGTGATGAGGACTGCACAACCAATGTTCAGAGCCTGAGAGAGCTGACATGGCGATCAAGGACGTTGCTGACGCATTCGCAACACAACATCCGATCGCGTCAGCCTAAGACGGGGCAAGCAAACGAGCATCAACCGCTTAATCGCAGGATTCATATCGATTTGCGGCCCAAGACCCACCGGTAAATCGACCCGGAGCGGTGGGAGAGCACTGAGGCATCGTACCCAAACCGCTAACGAGGATCCCTTTGAGTGAAGGCTCGAACAAGAGGAAGCGCGGGGCCTGACAAGCAACACAGGACTTGTCGGGATTGAATCTGACACTACGAGTCATAGACCGAAGCACCCAAAACATGTTAACAGATCTCCGGAAAGGGTCGGAGGACTCACCCTGAGAGCAACCGAAGGGGGGCAGATCCCCGTGATCAACCAAGAGACGGGGCTGGACCTGAGACACAAGCGTCCAGGCGGTCCTACGTATCCCATAAGGATGGGAATCAAGCCATACGTAGTTCTGGTAAGGCAGTTTAACGTCATGCAGGACGATGAGGGGTGTGAGGTAGTCCCACACACGGGGGAGGCGTACGGCGCGGCCAGTAGACCGACGTGAATGAGGACATAATCCCCCGCTCACGCGATACGCCTCACACAAAAAGGAGGGGAACTGGGGCCAGAGGCCCAACGCGGGATAGGGATTCCCGGGAAATGGGGCTGGGCCTGAAACATGAATGTCCAGGCGGTCCTACGTATCCCATAAGGATGGGAATCAAGCCATACGTAGTTCTTGAAGTGCAGTTTAACGTCATGAAGGACGATGAGGAAAAAAGAAGGGGGGAGCAGAAGGCATCCCCAAACGTGGGGGGGCGTACAGCGTGACGAGCAAACCTACGTGAATGAGGGCATAGCCCCGCACTCACACCATACGCCGCACACCCGGGGGCAACTGGGCCAAGGGCCCGAGATGGGATGGAAATTCCCGAAGGATGGGGCTGGGCCTGAAACACGAGGGTTCAGGCGGTCCTACGTATCCCATAAGGATGGGAATCAAGCCGCACGTAGTTCTTGAGTGGCAGTTTTACGTCATGCAGGACGAATGCTGAACAGTTTAACGTCTTGTAGCTCGGACGTAGTGCAGTTTAACGTCGTGCAGGACGTGGTGCAGTTTAGCGTCATGCAGGACGAAGTGCAGTTTAGCGTCATGCAGGACGAAGTGCAGTTTAGCGTCATGCAGGACGAAGTGCAGTTTAGCGTCATGCAGGACGAAGTGCAGTTTAGCGTCATGCAGGACGAAGTGCAGTTTAGCGTCATGCAGGACGAAGTGCAGTTTAGCGTCATGCAGGACGAAGTGCAGTTTAGCGTCATGCAGGACGAAGTGCAGTTTAGCGTCATGTAGGACGAAGTGCAGTTTAGCGTCATGCAGGACGAAGTGCAGTTTAGCGTCATGCAGGACGAAGTGCAGTTTAGCGTCATGCAGGACGAAGTGCAGTTTAGCGTCATGCAGGACGAAGTGCAGTTTAGCGTCATGCAGGACGAAGTGACACTCAGGCAAAGTATTGCTTGAGGAACCTAGCGTTGGTGGGAGGAGTGACACGCTCACCATCCATAGTCGCTAGGGAGTACGCGCCATTGGGATAGACCTTGTGGACAACAAGAGGTCCCTCCCACTTGGGCTCCAACTTGGGCGGCTTCCTGCCGGGGATCATCGGTGCTCTTAGGGCTAGCACTAGATCACCCTGCAGGAAGGAGCGGAGGCGAACCTTCTTATTGAAAGCTCGAGCCATCCTGCTTTGATGCCTCTCCAAGTTGTGCAAAGCGCGAAGTCTATTCTCATCCAGTGCTTCCAACTCGACTAGACGGGCTTCAGCAACTCTGTCCGGCGCTTGCTGGTCGTAGACCGCAGTGCGCAAGGACGGTAACTGGATCTCGATGGGCAGGACGGCCTCAGCTCCATACACCAGGGAATAAGGGGTCATCTGGGTGGAATTGCGAGTCGTCGTCCGATAAGCCCAGAGGGCGTTGGGGAGCTTGTCCGGCCAACTCTTCTTGTTCTGACCAACCATCTTTTGCAGAATGTTAGAGAGGGTTTTGTTAAACGCCTCGATCTGTCCATTCGCCTGCGCATGATAGCGAGATGTATGGTTCGAGCGGATGTTATACTTGGCGTACAACTTCTTCAACTCGGCTGCTCGGAAATTGGCTCCGTTATCCGTGAGGATAGCGTGAGGCACTCCAAATCGATAGATGATGTTGGAGGTCACGAAGTCAGCGATCGAACAGGATTTGACCTCTCTGAGCGGAATCGCTTCTGCCCATTTGGAGAAGAAGTCCGTGGCGGTCAGAATGAACCGGCACTGGCGAGCTGTCGCCGGCGGGTAAGGTCCCACAACGTCCAGTCCCCAGACTGCAAAGGGCCAGGAATACCTTGTGGTATGGAGAGGCTCTGGCGGCCGATGCACAAAGTTCGCATGAACCTGGCACGCATGGCACCTCCTGGCGTACTCGATGCAGTCATGGATCATAGAGGGCCAGAAGTATCCCAACCTCCGAATCTGGTGGGATAGCTTCGGCCCAGTCTGGTGGGCGCCACATGAACCAGCATGAACCTCTTGCATGACTCGTGGGATCTCGACTCCCTGAAGGCAACGGAGGAGAACACCATCAAATCCGCGTTTGTAGAGGATCTGCTCCAGGCCGGGACTGCTCTGGAGGACAAACTGCGATGCGCGGCGTCGAACTCGCTCGCGCTCGGCCCGATCTGACGGAAGAATGCCATGTTGGAGGTACTCAACCAAAGGCGCCCTCCAATCACGGGCTGATTCGACTGCTATATCTGGGGTACTCGGGGCTCCGGGCATAGGGGCAACCGTGGTGAGGTTACTTACCAACGGGCCGCGATCTTCTTCCGGGATAACGGGAGCGATGAGCCTGCGGCGCGTCACGCGGACGATCAGGTTGTCCTGTTCAGGTTCCGCAAGTGACGCAGCCAGGCTGGCCAAAGCATCTGCTCGACCGTTCTGCGACCGGGGAACATGGACAATTTCTGGCCGAGAAGGGAACCGGGCCATCAGAAGGAGGGTGCACTCCAACAATGGCACAAGTTCCGACTTCCTGACAACGTAGTCGCCATTGATCTGCTTAACAACCAGCTCGGAGTCCCCTTTCACGCACAGACGGGGCACGTCGATCTCGAGAGCCAACTCGAGGCCGGTGATGAGGGCATGGTATTCCGCCTCATTGTTGGTACAGCCCTCTGACAACAGGAAAGAGTATGGCAGCATGGCTCGCTCCGGGGTAATGAAGACGATGCCCAAGCCCACTCTATTGAGATTAGGATTATCGAGTCTTCTACCGGTGGGGCTCCGGGAGGCACCGTCAAAGTGCATCTGCCAGCATGGATCGGCTCGATCAACCGAGAGAATGGTCTCATCAGGAAAGCCTAGATCCAGCGGCTGATCCGCGGAGGTCGGGTGAGCGGCCAGAAAGTCTGCCAACGCTTGCCCTTTGATGGCCTTCTGAGACACATACCTGATGTCGAACTGCTGGAGAATCACATCCCACCGCGCTAGACGGCCAGTCAACATAGGTCGGCTCAGGATATATTTCAACGGGTCTACCCGAGAAACCAACTGTACCTCATGGTGCTGCAAGTAGTGCCGTAATTTCTGTACGGCAAATACGAGCGCCAGACAGCTCTTCTCGATGGGGGAATACCTAACCTCCGCATCGAGGAGCATGCAACTGAGGTAATAGAGGCTATTCTCTGTTCCCTCGTTGTTCTTCTGGGCGAGAAGGGCACCCAGGGACCGTTCCAGGGCGGTCACATAAAGGACCAGCGGCTTTCCGGATACGGGCGGCATCAGGACCGGAGGTTGAAGCAGGTACTGCTTGATTTCCTCGAAAGCGGTCTGACACTCTTTATCCCATACATAGGTGGCACCTTTCTTCATAAGCCGAGAAAAGGGCTTACACTTGCCGGCCAGATTCGCGATGAATCGGCGTATATAGGCTAAGTGGCCTTGGAACCCTTGCAGTTCCCGGACGGTACCCGGGGGAGGCATCTGGCTAATCGCCCTGATTTTCTCTGGGTCGATCTCAATACCCCGGTATCTTACCACAAATCCAAGGAACTTTCCGGAGGTGACCCCAAAGGCACACTTCAACGGGTTCATCTTCAGGCAGCGAGACCGGAGGAAGCTGAACACTTTCTCAAGATCTTTGAGATGGTCCTGACGCTGGCGCGATTTGACAACCAAGTCGTCGACGTAGCATTCCACCAGTGTGCCGAGGATTGGCTTGAATATGCGGTGCATCGCCCGTTGATAGGTGGCACCTGCATTCTTCAGGCCGAAGGGCATGACCCGGTAGCAAAAGGTACCTTGGGGGGCCCTGAAGGCAGTGAACTCCTCATCCTCAGGGGCCATCCGAATTTGGTTGTATCCGGAGTATCCATCCATGAAGGAGAGGGCTTGGAACCCTGCTGTGGCATCAATCAACAGCTCTGTCACTGGAAGGGGAAAATCATCCTTCGGACAGTGGCGGTTGAGATCGCGGAAGTCGATGCAGACTCTAATCTGCCTGTTCTTCTTCCTGACCGGCACAATGTTGGCCAGCCATTTGGGGTACTGAACTTCCCTCACGAAGTTGGCTTTGATAAGCTTGTCAACTTCGGCCTCAACCATGGCACCATGGGATGGGTGCATCTTCCTGGGAGGCTGCTTGAACCCGCGATGGTTTGCCGGGAGACCAAGGCGGTGGACGGCTACCTGAGGATCTAGCCCCGGCATCTCGTCATAGCCCCAAGCGAACACATCACGGTGCTGCCTGAGAAAGTCCACATACTGCTGCCGCTCCTCAGAGGGCATGGCGGCACTAACCAACGTGGGTCTTGGATCGGCCTCGGTTCCAAGGTTCACCTGTATTAACTCATCGACCGTGGCGGGGACGCCCTCCTCAAAGGCTGGGGGTGCGTCTTCCATACCCTCTCCACTCGGGGAGGGATCATCCACGGGAGAGACTGCGTTGGAAACTGCATTGGGGCTACCAGGTCCTGCTGGGCCACTGGTGCTGGCGCGGGCGGTCGCGGTCATCTCATCAGGAGACTCGCGGGCCGTCGAGACCATGGCGACGTCCAACCGGTGAATCGAGAGGACGTAAGCGTCATCCAGACTTGCCCAGGGATCACTTGCAACAGCGACAGGCTCAACCTCACCTGCCAGGATCTGCTTATCCTTGCTCTTGTAATAGTCCGCATCCAGATAGCGGGCTTCACATGAGGCAAAAGGAGAGGCATCTCCTTGAAGCACGCCTACTCGACCATTAAGGGAGTATTTGAGGCATTGGTGGTATGACGAGGGAACCGCCGTGTGAAGGTGAAGCCATGGCCTGCCCATCAATGCGTTATACGCAGTGTCCTGAGAGACTACCATGAATTCGGAGTTGGCAACCAAGTCACCGAACTGGGTCTTCAAACGTATCTTGCCGACCGGGGTTTGCTCGGTGCGGTCGTACCCCTGGATCCTGAGGTCGGAGGGAATCAAGTCATCCTCAGACAACCCCAATCTCCGGAGCGTCCGAGTTGGAATCAGGTTAATCCCGGACCCCGTGTCGACAAGACAACGCCGGACTTCAAGGCCATTGAACTGGCCAGTGACATACAGCGGACGAATGTGTCCCTGTATAGGAGGGTCTTCATCCTTACCAGAGAACGAGATAACTGCCTGACATTCGGCGTCCTCGATCGTTTCGGTGTGAAAGGCCTCTGCAGCCGCAACCTCTGTCTCAAACTGGAGGGGGCTCTTCAGGGCTTCAGCGAGTGCCTCGCGCATCTCAGATGACATGCGCAGAGCCTCAAGGATGGAGAGCCTTGCTGGGATGTCGGCCAAGTGCTTCAGGACATCATACTTTTTGGCCAAGCGCGAGCTCCTGGTTGCAGGAGGTTGCTCTGCGGTTGGTGGCATGACGGGCCTTACCGGTTCGATCGGCGGCCGACTGGTACTTGGCGCATCTCGCTGTTCACTGGTCGCAGTCCGGGAAATGGTCACCGTACTGGAGTCAGGAGGCCGGGATGGACTTGTGGCAGGGCGGAGCTGGTCGCGACGCGGCTGAGGCGGTTCTGCCTGGTCCCACACCACAAACAGTGGCGGAGGCGAATCCGTCATCCCCGGATGGGGAGCCTGCGCACGTTGAGCTCGATCTTGAGCCTGCCGCCTAGTCTCAGTGGCGTGCACGGCCTGGCCGGAGGTACCGACGGCTGTGCCCCGGCGACTCCTGCTGCTGCGGTTCTTCCGACGGTGGCGACGACCGGGGACACTAGGGAGGTCCTCCTGGTGTTCTTCAACGTCGGGAACCGAAAAGGGATTTACCAGCTCGACGGTGTTAACCGAAGCGTACCCAACACCGTCATCGGACGAATCATCCATCACCGGGCGGATCCGAGGAGGGACCCCCATCACCGGGCGGATCCGTGGGGGGAACCCAGGCCCTCGACGTTGCGAGACGGAGTGCCCGATGTCCCTTCCCCAGCCCCTGGCGGGTAAGACTGAATGCTTGGCCGGGCAACACGCCGGTCTTCCAACACCTCTGAAAGCCACCGGTCTTCGTATCGAGGAGAAGAGATTCACGTCGGGTTCACCATTTTTCTGTTTCGGTGCGGATGTGCGTCGGGTTACGCTGTTCCGCCAGGACGCGTTCGCGCGTGCACCCGTCAACCCGAGGGGATGGGCGCGCGGCTTGTGGTCCCGCAGTCCCGCTTTCCAAGGGCGGGCGGCATCCGTCCCTTATTCAGGGGCGTCTGCTCCTTGATCGAAACCGGGATGATGGGATGTCGGCTCCTCCTTCCTTGGACGTCTCCTCGGAACTTGTCGCCTAATCCGGGTCTCCCTCATAGACTTAAGAATGTTCGTGAATCTCGTTCCCGGCGCCATATCTTCATGGACACCGGTTAATTACGCTGCTTCCGCCCGGACGTTCCAAGGAGTCTGGGCGGGGCAGCAACCTGCGGTGAGAAGGCCGGGTGGCTCTGGGTGCTGGGGGCGTGTCGTAACACTGCGGCTCTGCACATCTGTCTTCCGTCCCTAATAGGGCTTCTCGAAGGCATGATGGCCTGAGGCATCCCGTACTAGGTGCGGGGAACTGTGTCACCTGAGGTTTTCCTCAGCTTCCCATGTTTAACACGGGGTATGCCGCGAGTTTAACGTCCAGCGGGGACGGCGTCGGACCGATCAACACGAAAAGTGGACCAGATGACAGAACCCCTCGCGGGGAACCTCCGACGCTGGGGCCAGCACATGGGCGGCTTCCCAAGTAACGTGGAGTGGAGTGAAGTGGCATGACCCCACCGGGATGTGGCGGCCCGGGTAAGGATCAGGATGGATGATGGAGTGAAGAGCTTGGACCCCGTAGGGGCTTCCTACGTACCGCGCGTTAGCACGGATCAAAGTCAACGTAGTTCGGGTATACAGTTTAACGTCATGCTGGACGTCGGCAAGCCGACTCACGAAGAGGTCGAGGCCGCCGGGCGGAGGATTGAACCGAACCACCTCGCACGGAGGGGGATGGAACGGCCGGGTGGATCACAGTTTCACGTCATGCTGGACGATAAAAGGGGAAATGGAAAAAGGGGGGCTGTGGGGAGGCACCGCAGAGATACACACGGGCAGTCTCCCACAGGGGCGGATTCATAGGTGAATCAACGCAAGCGTGAACCCTGGAGGGGTCCACTGATGGACGAACCGACGTAAATACGACCGGGACGACCAGGTGGTGGGCTTGGACCTCAGGGAGGCTTCCTACGTACCCTGTATAGAAGACAGGGATCAAAGTCCACGTAGTTCATTCTGTCAGGACTTACGCACTTGGGGCAGCCCGGATGCTGCAAAACTCAGTTGGAAGGGACTTGGACCGAAAGCGGAAGACACCTCGATCCCAGTCAGACCCTCTACTGGCTTCGGCAGTGGGGAGGCGCAATGGAGATACACATGTGCAGCCTCCCACGAGAAACTAGGGGTTTGTAATACCCTGCCCCCGTAGGGAAAAGCCACTCCCATTAAATCGTCCCAAAAGGGGGACAATCCCGACATCCCTGCAGAGACGAGCGGGTGGGGGCCACGTCCAAACCGGGGGAGACCCTGCGTGCGGAGCACGGGATCAGGTTGCGGACGGTTTAGCGTCTTGCCAGACGAAGTACAGTTTAACGTCATGTGTTGAGGACGAAGCGGACGGTTTAACGTCTTGCCGGACGAAGTACAGTTTAACGTCATGTGTTGAGGACGAAGCACTTGGCAGTTTGACGTCTTGCAGCGCGGACGATGGGGGCTAGGCAGTTTAACGTCGTGCAGCTTGGACGGATGTGCAGTTTAACGTCATGCTGGACGAATATGCAGTTTAACGTCATGCTGGACGTATGCGCAGTTTAACGTCATGCGGGACGAATGCGCAGTTTAACGTCATGCTGGGCATAGGTTGCCGGACGAAGCACTTGGCAGTTTAACGTCTTGCAGCGCGGACGATGGGTGCATGTCACTTCGCACGAACCTGGAGGGCCGCACGGGAAGACAACGCACGGTGCGGGCACCCGGGATGAGAATCATCGGGTGCCACACAGGCGGGTACCCTTAGGAGGTCAAGGGGGACGACCCTGGCAGATTGCGCGCAAAAAGGAAGCTTTGCGCGCAATACTGCGGGCCGGCGCGCAATCGGGGCGGCTGGCGCGCAATTGGGCCAGCGCCTTGCGCGCGGATGCTTGAGATTGCTCACACCGGGCTTCGGATAGCGCGCGGGGGCAACGGCTCATTCTCTAATGAATGGCCACTTGAAAGAAGGGGGGGTGCGCGCAATCAGGCTGGATTGCGCGCACCCCGGGGGCAATTGCGCGCAAGCGGGTTCTTTTGCGCGCAAAGGCCTTAGGGTGAGTTTTTACTCAAATGAAAGGAGCCAGCGGGGATTGCGCGCGAAGGCGGACCCCGGGGCTTTCTTGCGCGAAAGAAAGGAGGTTACCTGAAGTTCGTCATTGTGCGCGGAAGGGGTTGAATTGCGCGCACGAGAGACGTTTCGACTTCCAGCAACCTTTGAAACGTTGGGGGTCGCCTTATATTTATAGGCAACCCCGGGCGCGGAATCCAGGATGCGAGCGCGAAATTCTACTCGCGGGCGCGGAATCGGGCGCGGCGCGCAAGGGAGTCGCGCGGACCCGCGGCGCGCAAAATTGCGCGCCGGACCGGCGCCTTGCGCGCATCCCGGGGGGTTTGCGCGCGGAACATCACCTTTGCGCGCGGGCCTCTGAAATTCCGCGCAAGGCCTCCGGGCCCTCCGAAACATCCTTCCGACTCCAAATATGACCTCGCTTTCCGCATCCGGAGCTTCGTTTGGGAACAACGGACTTTTCCGGCGTCTACAGTCACATTGACTTTTATATTGGTTGTTTACTTGGTTCTTCATATTCCTGTCCATCGGGAATAATAAATGGAAAATTAAGGATGATTTTTTTTATAATATTAAACACATAAATGGGAATAAAATTACATTAAAGGTATAACTTATAAATGGAAAGTATTTCCTTAACATATATATTTCTAGGTTTCATTATATGATGGTCATGATCTATTTCCTAACATATTATATTATGTGATTTTTTTTGTTCACATAATAATGGTTTGTAATGAGAATGTGAATTTACCAAAGCATTTACCTCAGTATTTTGAAACAAGGTGTGCAGCAAGATCCATTTTCATGCACCAGTTCCAAATTGATTCAAGCTCAACATGGTTTTATCAGGTTTTACCCCTATGTACATCTATTCCAGATCCACATCCTATTATAGTAACTAGATAGGGATTTATTTTATTAGAAACCACTTACTATATACTTTAACAAAATCTAGGGGTGTATTGTTATATTTAGTCTTATCCATAAGGATTTAACAAGAGTTTTCTAATCCTAATCTGAAAAATAACTAAATTTTCTTCTGATTCCAACTATAAAACCCATTTCTTTATTACACATTAATTCATGATTTATTACATAATATTATACATAATATAATGCATAATATTGATAAGTATAGTGTCTTTGGGAATTAGATAGATTAAATAATAACTTAAAATAGGTAATACATCATCTTTATTGAAGAATTCCTTAATATTCTCATATCATTCCTTCATACTTAAAACTACATGTGATTACCTGGAGACATTCATAATGAAGGGGTGAGCTATAAATCCCAATAAGGGAATAATCATGGAATAAAATGAAGAAAGTAATACATTTTAGACAATAGAAATATCAATGGTTCGTAAAAGGTGTGATAATCATAAACATGAACAATGAGGTGTTATATAGCATGGTAACATAATGGAAACATGGGAATGTGGAAACAACTTAAAACATTGAATCATAAACATAGTTCAAGGCTTACTGCTAAGACATAATGATGAAAAATGTCCCATGATGGATTAGTTTCACTCCCTAATCCCTTTCATGATGTCTTAGGAGACTAAAATATCACCTAATGCATTGGAGCGCTATATAATTGTGGTTTTACTTGTCACTTTCATTTCATTCAAATGCATAAGTGCGCCACATATACCACACAACATGGAATAATTTTTCATAATATTTTATTAAATGATCAAGGACTATAGAATACATACATTTAAGTCTGAGATAAAATAATTATAAGTTCATAAAGGTGAAAACCCTTGATAATAAATGGGTATGGGTATACACTACATAATTTTTTGAAATGGTAAATCACGGTGAAATCTCGGCAGCATAACAGGGGAATATATTTGTTCATTAGAGGGATTGATCATAGTGAAATTGGTATATCATCATTTATACATCATAGGTTCAATAAGGGGGGATGGGAGAAAATATTTCAACATTTTTAAATTGATATAAAGGTCATAATAAAATGAAGATACTTGAATAATGAAGAAAATGAGAGGATCCCTTACCTTGAGAGAGAGATTCTAAATGCTCGGGAGGAGATTCTTGAGATATTGGGGGAACCTTAGGAAGACTATAGAGAGGGTAGTAAAGATTATTGATGTTCTCTATGGTTTTTTAGTCGAAAGTAACGGGATATTGGGTGTGTTTATATAGGAAAGGAATGGGGAGTAATTTATTATTTCTCAAACTTAGGTTTTGGACTCTACATAATAAGGTAATAAAAACCAAAAAGCATCACATGGTTTTTACCCAAGTTTTCTTTCAAAGAGGGGTGTTTTTCATTATTTTTTAATGCCAAGGTATCAACTTATTATAATATTTCCCTGGGTGATTTAGAAGTGATCTGACTTCTTAATGAAATGATTTCAAGACTTTAAAATATATTGTAGATTTTGAAGGATTCATAAAGGCTTTATAAAATTAATAAAATAAAATTAATATTAAAATATTTTAAAATTAAAACATAGATTTTGTTATTTATAAAATTTATAGTATTTATTATAACATTTTGGGTCATTTTCATGTCATAATACACATGATATATTTATATCATATTTCATTTTTACCTAAAAATTTGACTATCTCATAAAATTATGAAAAAATAACCATTGGATAATTTCAACATTATGATTCCAAAAATAATATTTATTTTATCCAAATTATTCTATAAATATGTGGATTTTCACTTTTTAAACAAGAATTGATAGTCATTGAGAAATTATAGGGTTTTTTGACAATAATAGTTTTAAAACTATTATAAAAATTAAATTTGATTTCATTAAAAAATTTATAATAATTTATATTCAATAGAAATTATTTAATAATAATATTTTACTAAAATATTATTTATTTAAAAAATCCATCAATTCATCAAAAAAAACCTCTTAATTGAAATTGTATATTTATAAAATTTGTGTCTTACTATATAAAAATCAAAATCATTTATAAAGTAGAGTAAATAGAATCATTATGATATTGAAAATATAATATATATATATATATATTAATACTATGAGAGTATTGAAACATATCCCTTTAATACACCATAAAAATCCATAAGGGTAAGGTGCGTGACTCTGAGACTTTCATGGGGTGGTTAGATGTACATGGTTTGGGTTGTGATCTTGATGAGAGGTTAGTAATAATCTTTTGGATTATTTTGTGAGATATTCACTCACAATAAACTTGTTTTGTTTTATTTTTTAACATCATGTGTATATAATGATTCCAGAACATTACATAGTATTTAATAAATATATTATAATTTTTTTAAACGTAAAATGGTTTTATGACCAGATTTGAAGGTGTTAATGGAAAAAATTCATCCTTGAAGGTGATAAATTAACACATTAGGAATGAGGTTTTTATTTTTAGAATAAAAGGTATAGGTGGGGTTTAATTGTAATTCCCTGAACCCAGTTAACCAGAGTCAGTACATTATTACATAAAATTGGCATGATTACAAGGAATCAAGTCCCGAAGGACCGATCAGTTTAGCAGTCTTGTAAAAATAGATCACATACATGAATGTTACATTTTCACTTTAAGACGTACAAAAAAATATAAATAATCATTATGAATTCCATTATTCCCTTGTCTTAACCCTTCATATCAATCACAATACACTTGTTGGAATCCTGGAAAAAATAAAACATAGAAAGGGGTGAGCTAAAATTCTCATTAAGGGTAAGCAATACATCAGAAACTTTAAAAAATAAGCATAAACATTTAAGGAAATGTATAAAACTAAAACAAAAGCCTTTTAAACTTGAACTTCAACATAATATGGAAGAAATAAAATTAAATAATTCCATTTTCTTATTCACATGGATATTCTAATAATCAAATAATCACATGCAATATCACTAACCACTTTAATAATGATGGACTGAATAATGCCAGACTATCATAACCATGTAGCCAAGGCCTCATGCCAAGAATACAAATAAGATTTTGTCAAGGTCTCATGCCAAGACACTAGTTTGTCTCATGATACCTACCGATGTAATTTTTTTTAGAAGATACTTGCGTTTAAAATTGCTCAAATAGACTAGTGTTTTTCTGAAAAAATTATGCAAGCTTCTGAAAACAAAATAACTAATTCTGAGACTGATCGAATAATTACAGGACATGATGGGTCCACTCCCAATCCCATCCTGTATACCACACTCGAGAGTCGGTTTTTCTGAAAACATTATTATTATTTCGTTAAATACGTATACATTTTCAATGGATTTTCATATATTTGAGAGAAATATATCCCTTCTGAAATCATTTAAAAATCACACAATTTGGAAAAGAATTCATTTAAAGACATTTTTTAATCAAATCATCCCATACCACTATGAAAATTTTGAAAGGAATTAACATTTTAAAAACATTCATGTCCATATAAATAAATCCTTAAAAACCATTTTAAAGACATGGACATTAAAGATAAAGATTTAGAAGAATAAATATTTAAAACATTTGAAATGATTTTTTAGTAAAAAGTCCCAAAAAAATAATTCCTTTGAAAACTCTTTCATAAAACATGGACATGGATAACAAATGTGTCCCAGTAGATACTTACATAAAAACAACTTTGGATAATAAGGAGATTGTGAAATTAACCCTTTCCAATTTGGTAACTTACGAAACATACACCCCATAAAAGAGGAATCATACAATGAATATGTAAATACACATAAATTAAAGTGTATTACACAATGAATACAATTATAGGTAGTACATACACCACACAAAAGGTAATAGTGTCAATATGGCATGAATCTCACGGGAATAAGGAGTGAGATGAAAACCTCTTACCTTTCACTTTCCTTTAGTCGAGCATATGTTTAACCTCCTGTACAAAGATATTTGTATGTTATTAAATTATACCAGAACCATATTAATATTTATGATATCATACATGATTCATTTATTACTTTATATTACCCATTTAATAATAATTTCCATGTTAAATTTACATTTCGGGTAATAATCGCTTTCATTATGGTACGTGTTTTAACTTATTACTCTTGGTTGTATCACTTAGATCATGATTTAAATACATCCAGAATATAAAACATGATAAATATATCATATATATTTAGAATTTAAATATGTATAGTAGACATATATATGAAATGGAAAACACCGTTTATGGAGACGGTAGTCCGTACGTACGCATAAACGTTGTTTCTATTTTCATATAGTATTGAACGGAAGTAAGTGAATAAGATATATGTAAGTACATAAATCCTCATATATATAAATATATATATCTAAATTAGAATTATTATGTCATATATTACATACTTATTAGTAATATATATTTTTATAATCGTCGATGAATGGTGAACTTGGAAATGAATCTCATCGCGTCGTGGAGACGGTAATCCGTACGTATGCACGAGTGAAAATATCATTCTTTTGACATTAAAATAAAATATAATTGGATGGTATATCATATAGACAGAATCATTATAATGTTATATTTATTATTTACATCAAATACACATCATTATTATACCCATCCAAATAATAATGTATTGAATAACAATTACACCACGACGTGGAGACGGTAAGCCGTACGTACACACGTTTGGTGACATCTCATTCAAAAGGATGGATAGAATACTGAATATGGTTGTACCATATTTATAATAACATCACATTATATATGATATACTGGAGTTATTATTTTATAATATAAATAACAAAGAAAGAAGAATTTGAAAAAGAAAAGAACTTGAAAGAGGGTGGTGAAAACATTACCTCTTCTTCGGGTTCTTCTTTTTGATTTGATCAAAAGGGATCCTTAGGTTGGATTTATGATCAAACTAAGGCCTCTATGTTGAAGTGAGGGAAGTTGAGAGAGTATTTGTGCAGGTTTTGGCCGAACAAAAAGGCTTTGAAGGTGTGAATAATTGGTTAGAAGCTGGGTCCTTTTATAAGGGGGAGGAGGGGCTCTTTAGGAAAAACTTACATTATTAATTTATAATAAATTCATATTCAGTTTATAATATCTCAAAAGTGTTTTATTCAAAGCCTAATATGGGGATGGGTCGAAATCTTTTGAACCAATAGATTTTAGACAGGTTTGGGTCATTATATTAACCTTATCTTTTAGTTTTAACTCTTCGTTAATTAGTTTGACACTTACCATGTCACTTTGTATTTTTATATTATATAGTTAATAAATTTACTATATACCTCCAAGAGACACCCAAGTGGTCCATTAATGATAAAACTATCATGATAAAAGTCCTTTGGCCGAACCTTATATTTTTAGGAATTTAATATCAATTAATAATATAATATTTGTTTTCAAAACTCTTTTATGTCAATTTTGACACTATTTGGTATTTTGTTTTTTTGAAAGTCATCACAACTTTATTACTTCGAACAAGATACATTTAATAATCCATAACATGTCATAGTCACCTATAAAATTAGTGTATGTTATAAAAACGTTGAAATTATATTTATTTTAATATTTATATTACCATTTATTTGATTCTTTCATTAATAATGTAATTACTGCATCATCATTGTGTCATAAATAAATTTAATTATTTAATTTATAAAAATTATAATTAAAATACCATTATGTGGGAAATCTTTTTATCTTTCTAATTAATATTTATAATCGAATTTATCTTATGTATAACACTATATTAAAAATGATTTAGTTATTAAACTTTGATTTTAACTCTTTTAACTCTTCTTTGAATTAAATAATAATAAATGTCCTAATCAATTCCCAGTGGACCTAAAGGGTCATATTTTATTCTTAAGGTTGTTTTTGGTCGAATTAAACTTATCCAATAGAATTAGGACATGTTTTAAGGTAATAATAATATCATTTTTACCCTTAATTATACTATTTACTTTTTACCGTGGTAAATAAAAGTAAAAAGTTACTATTCACCAAAAATTATTTTTATCTTATTGAACCACATTTTACCCCTTGATATTAACCGTGTCTCTCAGATTTTTGAAATTCCACCCAAAGAAGCGGTAAAATTAAGTTTTATGTGAATTTACAAATTCTCCTAGCAGGTGGGTAAAAGACAACGAAAAAGTTCAATAAAATTTTTATATATCTAAAATTATTATAAACTGACTCCAATGAATTAAATTTAATTTATATGGGTTTTATTTATCTATTTTGACCTAAAAAAATTTAAATAGTATAAATAATTATTTAAATAAAAAACCGATTTTAGACAGTAACTCAGTGTTTTTCACTATTCACCAAAAATTGAAAGTTTTCAGAAAAATACCAAAAATTTACCCTAAGATAATTTTGATATTCCAAATTCAATAATGAAGCCTATTTTACCAAATTAAAAACATAGAAGTTTCATTTATTAATTTAAAATTAATTCCTGTTGTTAAAACAAAAAGCGTGTTTTAAGAAACAATAACTATCAAAAGATTGACACTTGTTTATGTCCGGTTTAAATGTGAAATTATGTCCAATGACCTAAATTGGATTAAATGGTAAAAATATATTCTAAATATAATTTAAAACCACTAAAATTCATAATTTATCACTATTAATTATTTCGATTAAAAAAGTTGTTTTTAATTTAAATTTAGTAATTTTCACTATTCATCAAAATATGAATGTTATTCGAAAAGTACCAAAATTTCACCATATGATAATTTAAATATTCTGAATCCAAAAATGAATTCCATTTTGAGAGATAAAATTTATAAAATTTCAAAAAGTGGGTATTACTATTCATAACGGCTACTTTGATTGGTCGTGGTGTGTGTTAGAACTCGAAGTTGCGTACAAAACACGCTACTGTATTATTCAAAGAGAAGCGTACCGTGGAAGCTCGGGGTGTTAAATTCTACCCTCCTTCAATAAATTGAGTCCTCGCAATTTGATATTCTTCTTTGAAAATAAAGGTTGAAAATAGAAAATATCTTTGTGGGAAAACCCAATCGTAAATTTGGTTAATAAAATTTAGTCTTAATAAGATGAAAAGAGAAATGAAAGGGTCACCACAAAATTATGATCTTGATTAAGAGGACATTGGTGGCAATTAGAGACATATAATTGGAGGAAAACGAAAATATTTATAGGTAGTGATTGAGGTCATCAATCAGAAACAAGTTTAAAATTGAATTCCATAAATTCATCAATCTATGATGATTTAAAATACCATTGGTTCAACAAAACATAAGGTATTAGGATAACACATTTTTGACGTTTCAAAATATATTAGTTGAAATCCCACATCGAAAAATGAATTAATGAGGCCTCTATTTAAAATAAAGAGTGGTAAGTATGAAGATTACCGAATATAACACATACTAGGGTTCCATGTAGGAAAATATGGATATGGAAGAGAAATCTAACCATCAATTATCTGATGGAGAGTGGTAAAGAACATGGCTATGAAAATGCCAACAATACCAAAGACATAAATTAGTGATGATCTAAGGTACAATCTAGGACAACATTTTTGTTCTAAGTTCCTTTTCTTAATGTTGAGGAACTTATTTATGAGATTGCCTAAGATCATAAGGAGATATACTTACTTTATAATTAGAGTTTTATCCATCAATAAATTTCTACCACAAACTCATCTTTCACCCCAAAACATAATACAACTCAAAAATACTCTATTTATCCTAATTGTATAGGGTTCCAAATATAAGGAATTTATAATTCACATATCAGACCCTTTATGAAAAGAAACTACATTATACAATCCAATAACATCATGTAGCACAATGGTAGGAGATAAATCCAAATTGTACTATGGTTGTGGGTTCGATTCCCGCAGATTTGTTCGACACGACGGGTCGTCACACGGTTTGCGTGTTGTCCTTTTATAAAAATCCAAAAAATAACCTTTCAAACGTAATCCATTCCAACCTTTAGACTTATCCAAAATACTATTATCCAAACTCACAATCCAAAATTTACAAGGAATTTAAACATAATGAGGATCCTTTTTTCCAGGTAATAACATGCGAATGCCTTCCTCATATATTCTTTTACAACACAGCAACATCTTGAATTACCAAAATCAATCATCTCTTATTCCAAAATCACTACCTCAATATTAGGACCATATTAAGGTTTATCTTTCCTTCAACCATGTAATTTCCAAAAAATGTAACTCATTGTAGAGTCACATTTCTTAGTACCATAAAATCTCAAATCCTTAATGAAATAGTACTACAGTACAATCCTTATTTATTTCTATAACATCATTGATACAACACTTAAATGAAATAATTCTAAAATAACAATATAAGAACACTAGTCATTCCTCTTCATCTGTGGTAGTAACATAACTTGATTATTATCCAATAGCATCATTTGCAGCATAGTCTGATGACTGGGACATTGGTTCGCGTAGTGTCCAAACTCCTTACAGATGAAGCATTGTACATTTGAAACCTTTTTCTTACACTTACAGTCACGTACTTGGTGTCCATTTTCTTCACACTTATAACATACTCCCATTACCTTCAAGCATTTTCCAAGGTGATTCTTTCCACAGTTATCACATATGGGAAAAACCCTTCTTTACCTTCTTCACTTTATCTATCCTTCTCTCTACCATCCTTTCCTTCTCTGGATTCCCTTCAAATCCATAGGACTCCAAGAATTCTTTACTCATCTTATCAACACATGATACTATTTCTTCATATGATGATAATACGTGGGAGACTATTTCCCTTCTAAATTCTGGCTTACGACCATGAAAGATATGATCCTTCTTACTCTTTGGATCATACGTATTATGGGAGCTCACATTCCTTCTACTAGGCGCCATTTCTATACAATAACATAAACTAGGTCAGTTTATGAATTGCAATGAATAATTCCCAAACTTGTAAAATACCTAACGCAAATTAAACAGTTTATGGATATAATCCATAATCATAAAAATGTTTTCTTTGAGTAAGTATATATTCATGAGCCCTTCATAATGGTTTGTAACGAAAATGAGAATTATCCTAAGAATATACCCCGGGAGTGTCGTAACCAAGAGTGCAGCAAGGCCCATTGTCGTGCACCAGTTCTCGTTCGAGTTTAGCTCAATGCAGTGTTTTTGGGTTTTACCCCTAGGTACATCTGTGCCAGAGCTTCCCCTACCTGCTCGTATCCAGACAGGGATGTATTTCTCAGAAAACTCACAAAATATCTATAATACCAAAATTCTAGGAAGTTCTTCTATACTAATCATCAAAGTCTATCTTAGGGCTATGTTCTCTAATCAGAGTTTATCTAAATCCAGTTTCCAAGGTTATTTCTAAACTTTCTCTGATAACAACTGTAACGCCTCGACCCCAGTTACCCAGAGTCAGTGCATTATTACATAACACTGACATGATTACAAGGAATCAAGTCCCGAAGGACCGATCAATTTATTAGTATTGGAAAAATAGATCACATACATGAATGTTACATTTTCACTTTAAGACGTACAAAACAACATAAATAATATTTATGAACACCATTATTCCCTTGGAATAACCCTTCATATCAATCACAATACACTTCTTGGAATCCTGGGAAAAATAAAACATAGAAAGGAGTGAGCTCAATTTCTCAGTAAGGGTAAGCAATACAGCAGAAACTTTCAAAAATAAGCATAAACATTTAAGGAAATGTTTAAAACTAAAAAAAAAGCCTTTTAAACTTGAAATTCAGCATAATATGGCAGAAATAAAATTATAAAATTACATTTACTTATTCACATGGATATTCTACTAATTGAATAATCACATGCAATATCACTAACCACTTTCATAATGATGGAATGCATAACGCTAGACTATCATAACCACGTAGCAAAGGCCTTGTTCCAAGACTAAAAATAAGATTTTGTCAAGGCCTCATTCCAAGACACTAGTTTATCTCATGAGGCCTATCGATGTAATTTTCTTTAGAAGATACGTTTAAAATTTCTCAAATAGAATCAAGTGTTTTTCTGAAAACATTATGAAAACTTATGAAAAAAAAAACTAATTATGAGACTTCTCAACTAATTACAGGCCATGATGGGTCCACTCCCAATCCCTTCCTGTCTACCACACTCAAGAGTCGGGTTTTCTGAAAACATTTTTAAGCTTGCGTTAAATACGTATACATTTTCACTAGATTTTTATATATTTAAGAGAAATATTTCCTTTTTGAAATCATTTAAAAATCACAAAATTTGGAAAAGAAGTCATTTAAATACATTTCTTAATCAAAGTGTCCCATACCACTTTGAAACTTTTGAAATGAATTAACATTTTAAAAACATTCATGTCCATATAAATAAATCCTTAAAAACCATTTTGAAGACATGGAAATTAAAGAGAAAGATTTAGAAGAATAAATATTTAAAACATTTGAAATGATGTTTTAGTAAAAAGTACCTAAAAATAATTACTTTGAAAACTCTTTCATAAAATATGGACATAGATAATAAATATGTCCCAGTTGATACTTACGTAAAAACAACTTCGAATAATAAGAAGATTGTGAAATTAACCCTTACCAATTTGGTAACTTACGAAACACACACACCATTAAAGAGGTATCATACAATGAATATGTAAATACACATAAATTAAATTGTATTACACAAATAATACAATTATAGGTAGTACATACACCACACAAAAGGTAATAGTGGCAATATGGCATTAATCTTACGAGAATAACGAGTGAGATGAAAACCCCTTACCTTGCACTTTCCTTTAGTCAAGGGTACGTTTAACCCCATGTACGAAGATCGTAGTATGTTATTAAATTATACCAGAACCATATTAATATTTATGATATCATACATGATTCATTTATTACTTTATATTACCCATTTAATAATAATTTCCATGTTAAATTAACATTTTGGGTAATAATCGCTTTCTTTATCATACGTGTTTTAACTTGTTACTCTTGGTTGTATCACTTAGATCGTGATTTAAATACTTCTAGAATATAAAACATGATAAATATATCATATATATTTAGAATATAAATATGTATAATAGACATATATATGAAATGTAAAACACCATTTATGGAGACGGTAGTCCGTACGTACGCATAAACGTTGTTTCTGTTTTCATATAGTATTGAACGGAAGTAAGTGAATAAGATATATGTAAGTACATAAATCATTATATATATAAATATATATCTCTCCAGTAGAATTATTATTTAATATATTACATACTTATTAGTAATATATATTTTTATAATCATCGATGAATGGTGAACTTGGAAATGAATCTCATCGCGTCGTGGAGACAGTAATCCGTACGTACGCACGAGCGAAAATATCATTCTTTTGACATTAAAATAATATATAATTGGATGGTATATCATATATAAAGAATACTTATAATGTTATATTTATTATTTACATCAAATACACATCATTATTTTACCCATCCAAATAATAATGTATTGAATAACAATTACACCACGACGTGGAGATGGTAAGCCGTACGTACGCACGTATGGTGACATGTCATTAAAAAGGATGGATAGAATACTTAATATGGTTATAACATATTTATAATAACATCACATTATATAGTAGATACTGGAGTTATTATTTTAGAATAGAAATAACAAATAAAGAAGAAGTTGAAGAAGAAAGGAACTTCAAAGAGGGTGGTGAAAACATTACCTCTTCTTCGGGTTCTTCCTTTTGATTTGATCAAAAGGGATACTTAGGTTGGATTTCTTATCAAAATAAGGCCTCTATGTTAAAGTGAGTGAATTTGAGAGAGTATTTGTTTAGGGTTTTACCGAACCAAAAGGCTTTGAAGGTGTGAAGAATTGGTTAGAAGTTGGGTTCTTTTATAAGGGGGAGGAGGGGCTCTTTAGAAAAAACATAAAGTATTAATTTATAATAAATTAATATTCGGTTTATAATGGATAAAAATTGGATTATTCAAATCCTAAGGTGGGTATGGGTCTAAATATTCTCAACCAATAGATTTTATACAGGTTTGGGTCATTATATTAACCTTGTCTTTTAGTTTTAACTCTTGGTTAATTAGTTTGACACTTACCATGTCACTTTGTATTTTTTTATTATATAGTTAATAAACTTACTATATACCTCCAAAGGACCCCAAAGTGGTCCATTAATGATACACCTATCATGATACAAGTCCTTTGGCCGAAACATAGATTTCTAAGAATTTAATATCAATTAATAATATAATATTTGTTTTAAAAACACTTTTATGTCAATTTTGACACTATTTGGTATTTTGTTTTTTCTAAAGTCATCAAAACTTGATTACTTAAAACAAGATACATTGAATCATCCATAACATGTTCTATTCACCTATAAAATTTGTGTATGTCATAAAAACTTTGAAATTATATTTATTTTAATATTTATATTACCGTTTATTTGATTCTTTCATTAATTTGGTAATTACTGCATCATCATTGTGTCATAAATAAATTTAATTATTTAATGTCTAAAAATTATAATTAAAATACCATTATGTAGGAAATTTTTTTATCTTTCTAATGAATATTTATAAACTATTTTATCTTATTTATAACCATATATTAAAAATGTTTTAGATATTAAACTTTTAGTTTTAACTCTTTTAACTCTTCTTTGAATTAAATAATAATAAATGTCCTAATCTAATCCAAGTGGACCTAAAGGGTCATATTTTATTCATAAGGTTGTTTTTTGTCGAATTAAACTTATACAATAGAATTAGGACATTTTTTAGGGTAATAATAATATCATTTTTACCCTTATTTACCCTATTTACTTTTTACCGTGGTAAATAAAAGTAAAAAGTTACTATTCAACAAAAATTATTTTTATCTTATTGAACCAAATTTTACTCCTTGATATTAACATTGTCTCTTGGAGTTTCTAAATTCCACTCACAGAAGCGATAAAATTATGTTTTATGTGAATTTACAAATTCTCCTAGGAGGGGGGTAAAAGATAGTGAAAAAGTCCAATAAATTTTTTATATATCTAAAATTATTATAAACTACCTCCAATTAATTACATTGAATTTATATAGGTGTTATGTATCTATTTTGACCTAAAATAAATTTAAATAATATAAATAATTATTTAAAGAAAAATCCGGTTTTAAACCGTAACTCAGTGTTTTTCACTAATCATCAAAAATTGAAAGTTTTTAGAAAAATACCAAAAATTTACCCTAAGATAATTTTGATATTCCAAATTCAATAATGAAGTCTATTTTAAAAAATTCAAAAAATAGAAGTTTCATTTATTAATTTAAAATTAATTCCTGTTTTTAAAACAAAAGGCGTGTTTTTAAGAAACAATAACTATCAAAAGATTGACACTTGTTTATATCCTGTTTAAATGTGAAATTATTTCCAATGACCAACATTGGAATAAATTATAAAAATATATTATAAATATAATTTAAAACCACTCAAATTCATAATTTATCACTATTAATTATTTCAATTAAAAACGTTTTTTTAATTAAAATTTAGTAATTTTCATTATTCATCAAAATATGAATGTTATCCGAAAAGTACCAAAATTTCACTCTAGGCTAATTTCGATATTCTGAATCCAAAAATGAAGTCCATTTTGAGAGAAAAAATTTATAAAATTTCAAAAAGTGGGTATTACTATTCATAATGGCCACTTTGATTGGTCGTGTTGTGTGTTAGAACTCGAAGTTACGTACAACACACGCTACTGTATTATTCAAAGAAAATCGTATCGTGGAAGCTCGAGGGGTTACATTAATGTTAGAATATTCCATTAGTATAATAAAATTATAGTATATGTGAGCTAATGGACTTATCATACCATTTTTATGAGGGTAGGTGAATAGGGAATAAGAAAATTACTTGAAAAGAAATTAAAAGAAAAAGAAAGAGGAATTTGCCTCTTGAATTTTACCTCCTTGAAAACCTCCATAGGTAAAAGGTTTTGGTATTTTAATGAGAAAACGTGCTCTTGTATGTGGGGTAGTGTCTTGGTAATAGTATTTGGAATTCTTTGATCAAGTATCAATGCTTTTAAGGTATTAGGTGAAGAGGTGGTGAGGGGTGATATTTATAGTGGATGAGAGGGGTGTTTTATTTTTATTTTAATCAATTGTTTATTATTTCGGATCAACAAAAGAAATAGTATTGATTCATGTGACTAAATATAGTAATTAGTGAATTTTTTTTCGAAAAAATGGTTCCTACCTCATCCTTACATCAATAATGACTTAAATATTCATGTATTTAGCTTTTATTGAAAAATTATCGTATTTTACTATTCACCAAAAATTCAAGTGTTTTAGAAAAATTCCAAAAAATTCACCCTAACCATTTTTTAATGTCTATAATTAAAAAATTAAATCAATTTTATGAAAATAATTTTCTAAATATGTGAAATTTAAGTTTTAATTAAAATCATTATTTTCTCTGAAAATACATATTTTAAAATTATAACTGATTTTATAACACTTTGAAAATTGATATAAGGTCAAATAAAATTATCTAAAAATCAAAAGACAACAAAATAATAATTTATTAATACATTTTTGGGAAATAAATTTTCTTTTAAATAACTATATTGATTATAAAATTGTAATTAAATACTTGTAAGTTACAAAATACCATCACTTTATTAATAATTTTTAAAACACTTATTTACTTATATTGTGGTATAATTATATCATACTTTACATTATTGGATTCCTATGTTTTATTTATACTTTCATAGGTGAGGTTACTATTCTATTGGCATGTTTACTATTCATAAGTGTCACATTACTTTTCCAAATGTCATGTTACTATTCCATTGGTAAATGTTTCTTAACTTATAGAAATACCTATTATTTTATTCATTATTCATTTATAATATTTTAATTATGTTGTTAATGTGATGTTATGTGATTATACTATATGAAGTATTTATAAAAATTTAGTTTCTATTTATAAAATTCAGGATCATTATATTCTTATCCCCTTATGAAATTTCTCCCTTGAAATATCATTTTACATACTAAGGGGAAAACATATGAGGGTAATTATCCTTTATCACTTCCTCTAGTTCTCATGTTCCCTCTTGATACTTATGGTTCTACCATAGTACTTTGACTAGGTGAGTCGTCTTTTTTCATAGAGCATTATCTCTATGGTCTAAGATCTCCACTAGGTGTTATTCATAAGGGAGATCATTCTCTCTTTTACCACCATTGAATTAAGTACATTTGAAGGATATGGTATGTACTTCCCCAAGAGGGATACATGGAATACATCGTGTACTTGAGACATGGTAGGTGGAAGTTCTAGTCAATAGGCCATCACTCTGACACAATCAAGGATCTTGTAGGGGATAATGTACTTAAAACATAGATTTAATTTCCCCCCAAATATCATGATCCTCTTCCCTGGTGATGTCTGGAGGAATACCATGTTTCTAGCCTTAAACTAAATTTCTCTTTGACAATTGTCAATATAGATCTTTTATTGACTTTGGGCTACCTTGATGTGCTAATGAATGTTTTTTTCCATTTCCACCATTTCATTGATCATTTTGGTCCTTGAAACTTAAGTTTACCAACATCATCCTAAAACACATTTTTTTAGCATCATTTCCCAAATAGGGCTTCATATAGGGCCATTTGGATTCTCAAGGGGAAACTATTGTTATAAGAGAGCTCAAATAGAGGCAGATGTTGGCTCCATCCTCCTTTTAAGTCTATAAAAAATGCTCTTAACATGTCTTATAGCATTTGAATAGCCTTCATAGATTGGCCATCAGTTTGAGGATGATAGGCCATACTTAAGTGTAGCTTAGTGCTTAGATCATGTTGGAGAATTTTCCGAAACATTGAGGGGAATCCTGTATCTCAGTATGATACAAGTGATAATAGTACTCCATGTATCCTTACCACTTATTTTATGAATATTTATGTAAGTTTATCTAGTTATAAGTCCTCTCAAATTACGATAAAGTGAGTTTTCTTTGTAAGATGATCCACAACAATCCATATAGCATTGTTTCCCTTGTGTTTTACTAGTTTTCCAATGAAAAATTCCATGGTAATGGTCTCCCACATTGATTTTGGTATGGTTATTAGTGGAATAATCCCCTTATATTTTTTCTTTTAGCCTTCACTTGTGGAAAACACCAAGCACTTTAACGTATATTCAACAATGTCCTTCTTCATATTGTCACACCAATAGTTCTCTAAGAGATCTTGATACATCTTTGTGATACCTAGGTGAATAAATAATTTTAATCTATGTGCATAATTTATAAAATCTTTATTTTTCTCTGGATCAGATGTTACACATAATAATTACCCAAATCTTATGACCCCATCCTCATCAGTATTAAACTCAAAGTATTTCCTATTTTTGGATAACTTATTCCCTTTTCTAAATTTTTACATCATTTCTTTGAGAATAATTCATTTTATTCATAAGGTATGGTTAAGAAATCATTTGATAAAGGATTTAAGATGTTCCTTCTTTAACAATTTTAATTTCTATCCTTGGTTAGTCTATAAATATTATATCCTTCTCAATTCTCATCATGGATAAAGATACAAGATCCTTTATACTTGGAGCATATTCTACCTTATTTTCATTACTAGGATGGTAGTGGATTGAGCAGTAATAATCCTTGATGACATCTAACCATCTTCTATGGATCATATTCATCTCCTTTGAGACTCTTCTAATTAGTATATATCTCACACTTCTGCCCCTATAGATAATGCCGCCAAATTTTGAACACAAATATCACAGATTCCAACTCTAGATCATGTGTGGCATGGTTTTACTCATGAATTTTCAAATAACTTAAGGCATATGATATAAATTTATCATTTTTCATTAGTACACAGCCTAATACCTTATTGGAAAAATCATTGTACACAATAAATATTTCCCCTCATTTTGGTAGTCTGAGCACCAGTGCAGTGATAAGCATCTTTTTCAACTCTTTTATGAAATATTCACATTCACTTGCCTAAAAAATCTTTACTCCTTTACAATTAATCCTTGTTAGTGGGTTTGAAAATCATGATAATTTCTTCAAAAATCACTGGTAATACCCAGATAAACCAAGGAAACTATGGATCTCCATTACAGATGTTGGCCTATGCCACTCATCAATTACCTTTGTCTTGGAAGGGTCTACATATATCCCTTTTCTAGTGATTTCATACCCCAAGAATGATACTTCCTTCATCCAGAACTCACATTTTATATACTTTTCATAATTTTTCTCCCTTAATAATGTCTTTATCACATTATTCAAATTATCCTCATGTTCCTCCTTTCTCTTAGAGTATATCAAAATATCATCGACAAAGACTGCCAAATATTTGTTGAAATAATCTCTAAAGACTCTATTAAATAAATCCCAGAAAATTTCTAAAGAATTGGTTAGTTATAAGAGGATAACTATGAAATCATATTTTCCATACTTAATTCAAAAGGAGGTGATGGGAATATCTTCATTCCTCACCTTTAATTGGTGATATCCTGATCGGAGGTTGACATTAGAGAAATAACTAGCCCCATGTAGCTGATTGAACAAGGCATATATCTATGGTAGGGGATACTTTTTCTTTATAATTATTTTATTGAGCTCATGATAATTAATGAAGAGGCACACTGACCCATCCTTCTTCTTGACAAAGAGGACTGGTTCACCCCATGGTGAAGAACTCAGGCATATAAAACCGTTATCCAGATTCTCTTGTAACTTCTTCTTTAGTTCTTCCAAATCAAAAATATATATTCTATATGGTTTATTTGATATAGGTATAGATCCAAGAATAAGTTCAATTGAGAACTTGGCCTCTCAATCAATAGGAAGACCCAAAAACTCTTCAGGTAACACAGTACAGTAGTCCCTCACAATGTGATTGTATTTGAGAATGATTCTCTCTTTTGTCTCAATAATTTGTGCTAGATATTATTTCTCATAATGAAACACTATCCACACTTGAGATGATGATTCTAAGGTACATTCATCCCACTCCTTATACTTATACAAAATTGGAGGATGCTTCAGTATGTGAAGAGTGATCTCCCTTTTATGAAATTTGATGTTGGATTTATATAAACATAGACAATTCATGCCCAATATAGCATAAAACTCTACCAAATAGATTATGACAATATTTTCTAGGTGTTTTGGCCCCCAAACATTAACTGAGGAGGAGTTATATACTTCATATGAAATAATTTCCCCATTTACTATTCTCACAGATAACTCAGGCTCCATATTTTAATGTGTTGGTTGAATAGTTCTAGTAAATTTGCCAGATATTAAAGAATCTGTAGAACCAGAATAAAATAGTACATTTTAAATTATTTAATTAATAACTAGTGTGCCTATAACCACATCATTTTTAGGCTCCACCTCAGTAGTAGTGATAAGATATCCCATTCCTTGGTTCCTTGGAGGTTATTTTTGTTTTTTTCCTCCAACAATCATTGGCTTAGTGAAATGTATTTCGTAATTACCATGTCACTTTTAGTTGTAACACTACACTATAGGCTAAGTGTTGATCTGAACCTTCCCTTATTCTTATACATTAATGGTAATTTTCATATACCTTCGATAGTTCTTTTCCATATTCCCTTCTCTTCCACATTTGAAGCATCTCTTGGTTCCCTTTAACTAGTTTCTAGGATGCTTCTTCCAAACCTTTTAAAATGTGTGATTTTGAGCCTTCTTTAAATTATGGGATTTATCTATCAATCCATCCATATTAAAATCCATTTTCATATTTTTATCCCCAGGCGCACGAGACCACAGAGAGCCTTAGATCTCTATTTCTACTTTAAGGAAAAAACAGACAATATCCTTATAGTTTTCAAAGTCATGAATCAGAAAAACTTTTTATAGAATCAAATTTAATACTCTAAAGAAGTGATCCCCCTTTTCTTTAGTGTTCATGAAAAAGTAGAAGGCATATCTTAAAATAATTATGAACTTTTTTTCATATTCCCTGATAGACTCATACTTTTTTTAATTCAGTTTGAAAAACTCCATTTCCATTTTTAGATAGAGGATTTGAGGAAAATATTTATTAAAAAATATTTTATTGAAATCCTCCCATTCCATGGAATAAATTTTCTCCTTGGACCTTGTGTTCTTGATCAGTGTCCACTATTGACTGGAATCCCCATTAAAATGATAAACTGCTAGTATAATGTTCTCTTCTTCTAAGCACTGGGGGATAGAGAATATCTTCTCAATACAGTTAATATATTATTCTACAATGAGGTGATTAGAAGATCCACTAAACATGGGAGGCCTTTTCTACAAGAAATATTCAATGGAAACTTTATATTTATTTGGATAAGGAGGGAATTCAACATGATTCAAGTTATTATTCGTAACGTGATCCAACTGAGAATGTATAGTCATAAAGTTTTGATCACCCGTTCCCATCACATTTTTCATATCATTGGGGAAATCATCACATTTGTAATCACATGGATTGTTGGGACAAGTTCTTCAATTTCCAGCCATTACCTATGAAAAATAAAGTACAATTAAGGGGATTGATTACAAAACTAATAAGAATAATAAAATTAAACTTTGAACATAAAAGGATAAAATTATAATTCCCTAGGTATCAATCTAGGTTATCCAATCGTATGTATATTTTTTTATTCCATTAATAATGTTTCGTAATGAGCTAATGAATTTTCCAAACCATATCCCCAGGGAGTTTCAAACTAGGTGCACAGTAAGGCATATTATCAGGTACTAGGTTCCCTTAAGTTAGGACTAGAGCACGTTATCAGAGTTATTACTCCTAGGTAGATCTGTTCCAGAACCATTTCCACTTGTAATATCCAGATAGGGATGTGTTTGTTTGATAAACTACTTACTGTATACTAACCAAAATTTAGTAATGTTTTCTCAAACATAGACTTATATCGAATGATTTTGATAGATTTTTCTTGTCCAAATCCAATAAATAACTAAACTTTTTCTCTGAAACCAACTTTTGCAAATCCATCCTTTTACACATATCATTACTTGATTTTAAGCATAATTAACCATCAAATTACAATCCAATAATCCTAAAGTCTAGTATAGTTGGAATATTAGGTACATAACTACACATCAAGAAACCAAAAGAGAAACATATTGTATTTAATATCCATAATGATATCCTAACTTCCATTGATCTTATACATCTTCCTAGTATAACTTGGGGAATACATAAACAAAAGGGGTGAGCTAAAAACCCTAGTAAGGGAGTAATCATAGGAATAAAACATATCACATGGGTCAGAAAGAATAACATGATGTCATAAAAGGCATGGAACATGAATAAAAATAAGGAAGAATAGCCTTTATTAGATGGTAAGATATAATCATGTAATCATAGGAATATAGAAACAACATATATCATGACATAATTATGATTCAAGGCTAATTGCCACAACTATATAACATAGTGGACAAAGTCCCATAAAGGAATATGGTTCACTCAATGTCCCAAAATGACGTCTCATGAGACTAAACATTACCCAATTAATTGGAGTGATATCTAGGCACAGTGATCAAAACATTTTCATTAATATGTGTGCCATATGAATAATAAACATAAGGGTTACCCATGGAAAGAAATGGGTATCATAATCATGTCACAAGTCATAACAAATGATCATATCATAAATGTTTCCATGAAATAATGGATTCAAATCATAAATGGACATTCATAAGGTAAAATAGGAATGGATCCTGATAATTTATTTCCAATTTAAGTGGAAACATGTAAAAGTATTTTTTAAGAAACATTATAAATAAAACATTTGTGTGTAGTTTAAGGAAAATATTAAAGATAATTTAAAGAATAAAAGGTATATTTGTTTTTATAAAACCCATAATGAACCAATATAGTTTTTCATGATGGAATTAGTGATTTTATAAAAAATATTCTAGCGTAAAATAGATTATATATTATACTTGGAAGTGGGTATGAAATCAGGAAGTTCCCTTGAATCGGGCTTTCTTATCATGAAGAATTGAAAAGGGAACCTATCTTAAACACGTATTACCCCATCAAAGAGGAATGAAATGATATGGATACATAATTTTGAAACATATACATAGAATTTAGATGAATTATATACAAATAATGAATCATTAAATTAGGGTAATAAGAGGGAGAGAGAGTACCCGAAAGAAAAATGAAGGTTAGGGTAGAATCCCTTACCTTATGTACAAAACAGTTCCACACTTGATCATAATGTTCTGGAAAAAAAATTAAAATACATTAACTAATTAATTTATAATATTTTATATATTTAATTTATTTATTATAATTTTATTAAGTTCATTAATGGCCTTTTTATGAGTTATAGTGTTCAATTTCATCGTTCAAAAATGCTCGTTTTCTTAGTTATTCATGATCGGTTCACTTGTTTAAGTGTATGGAAGTTTATGTAAAATAGAAATGTAAATATTGAATTGATGTTATAAATTATTAAGGAAAATACATAAGGTTAAATGGTTATATATTTCATTTGGTTATTTTGGTTGAGGATGAATCATTAGATAAGATGTTAGTGATAATCGTTTGGATTATTTTGGGTGGTTTTTGCTCACAATGAACTTATTTTATTTTATTATTAACATCATGTGTATATAATTATTCTAAGAAATTAAATATGTATTAATACATATATTATAATTTTTTTAACCATAAAAATTGTTTTATGACCATCCTTGAAGTATTTAATGGAAAATTAAAATTTATTGTCCTTGAAGGCTATAAATTAACACCTTACGAATGATGTTTCATTTTTAGATTAAAAGGTAGAGGCGAGGAGTTTAATGATAGATTATTATATTAGTATAATAAAATTTAAAAACATGTGAGGTACTGGAGTTTTCATACCATTTTGATGAGGGTCGGAGATGAGGGAATAAGAAAATATCTTGAAAAGAAATTAAAAAAAGGACCGAGGAATTTTCCTCTTCAAAATTTTCCCCTTGAAAACATAATTAATGAGAAGGTTTTGGTCTTTTTATGATACCAAGAGATCATGGACGTGGGGGAGGGTCTTAGGATGATTATTTGGTAAAATTTGGCTAAGGATAAAATCTTGTAAGGTCTTAGTTAGTGATGTGGTGAGGGTGGTATTAATAGTCAAAGAGAGGGATTTTTCTCATTATTTTAATCATTAATCTATTATTTTGGATCAAGATAAAAAAATCGTGTTGATTAATATGACTAAATATAGTAACTAGTGCATGTGTGTTTTAAATTTTGGTTCTTACCTCATTCTAACATCAACAATGACTAAAAAATTTATGTATTTAGTATTTATCGAAAATTGTCATATTTTACTATTCACCACACATTGAAGTATTTTAAAAAATCTCAAAAAATATCCCAAACCATTTTTAAATGTAAATAGAATTGTACTCCATTTTGTTAAATTAATTTTATATATATGATAAATTTAATTTTTAATTAAAATAATCATTTACTAAAAAAATACAGATTTTAAAATTCTAGCTGATTTTATAAAACATTGAAAAATTAAATAAGGTATCACAAAATTATCTTAAAATAATAAGACAAAAAAATATTAATTTTTTAATACATTTTATGAAAATATATTTTCTTTTAAATCATTATATTAATTATAAAATTTTAATTAAATATTTTTAACTTAAAAAATACCAACTCTTAATTAATAATTTTCAAAACATTTATTTACTTATACTATGATATAGTTATATAATATATTCATTTATAAGATCTAAAATTTATTTATAATTTCATATGTGAGGTTACTATTCAATTTTTCAGTTTTCTATTTATAAGGGTCACATTACTATTCCAAAGGTTATGTTACTTTTCCATTGGTAAATGTTCCTTTAGTTCTAGAAATACCTATTATTTTATTTATTATTAATTTATAATGTTTTTATTGTGTTATTACTGTGATTTTATATGATTATAAAAAATAAAATAATTATAAGAATAGAATTTACATTGATAATATTTTGGGTCATTCAAGATACCCCATTGTGAAATGCAATCGCAAATCTATAGGCATAATCTATTTTGAGTAAGTGTACAACATATAGACCCCACAGTGGTGAGTAATTTATATTATATAAGGAAAATTTATTTTCCTATTTAATTTTTAAAGAAGTATTTTAATGATATTCTGGATAAATAAGGGGTTTCTTTAATTCGTCATATGTGGAATATTCAACAAATGAAAGCTCGTTGATGGGATTCACTAAAATAGACAAATAATTTCTTCAAAAATATTAATTGTATTAAAAAATACGTCTCCTATAAGTGATGAAAACAAAGGTTTATATCACATTTTATGGGTGGTTTCTGGTACATTTTACTCTAAATACTAGTATTTGAAAACATGTATTGGAAATAATATTAGAAGGGAATGTTTGGTAACTATCTTCTTGGTGCCAATATTTATGAATTTAGATAGTCGTTTTCTTTAGTTATGGATGTCATCACAATTCCCAAATATTAAAGAATTCTTGTTTTTATAAAACATGTATTTAAATTTTTATCAATTTTCTTCATTTTTCATGTATTCTAGAAAGATGATAGTTTGTTTCTTGCATTATTAAAGTACTAATTTTGTAATCATAATATTTTAGTTTTATATAAAATTAATAGAAAACCATAATTATAGAAAAATACTTCGAATTTAAAATTAAAATTACCACTTTATTATTTCAAATCCGAACAAAACATTAGAGAAACATTCATGAAAAAATTCACACATTGAATCAATTAGAAATTCCTAGTGGAAATTTCCACTCAGAATTCCCACTTGAAAGTTCACGTATAAATTCTAACAATAAAACAATTGTAAATTCAAACAAGAAAACCGTACTAAGAATTTCTAGTTGATTCTACTATGAATTTGCACCAGGAAACTTCCATTAGAAGTTACCATAGAAATTTCAATAGGTAATTCCTAGTGAAAATTTACATAGGAAATTATAAGTGATTCAAAGAACTGACCTTGCCAATTGATTCAAAGTGGAAATTTAAAATAGGAATTTTGAGTTGGAAATTAAAATTGGATGAAATCTGATGTTTTTATTATCACATTATACTAAAAATCAACAATATAAATTACCAATGGAAATTACCATTATAAAATCTAAGTAGAAAATCCCAGTGGAAATTCCTAGTATAAATTCACATAGGAAATTCCTAATGGAAATTTAATCTTTGATTCAGTTTAAATTTCAAAATTATTGTCCTAGTGATATGTAATGAAAATTTATAGAGGTGGAGGTGAATTTACTTTTAAAAATATCTTGGATCAATATACTTTTAGTTTTCATCAAATTAAATAGTGAATGTATCTCTCTATACCATAAATAAAATTCATTATTGAGTGATATATATAAAAAAAATTCAATTTTCGACTCTAAATGGATCAATGATCATCTTCACAGGGGTTTCCATGTTTTTTATTCTCCCATTGAAATATGAATGATTTTCCTAAACTCAATTTGACATTATATAATGGTTAAAAATATGAATATGGAAATACTTTTCCACCAATTTTTTTAAAAAAAATTCCCATTTTAATAAATTAATTCATATGTTATTCTTGTATCAAATACATTAAAACAAATTTTCATAACATTGGTAGAAATTATAATTATTAATATAATGATAAAACACATAAAATAAGTCATTATAACCTTTTATAAAATCAAAATATAAAAAAACATTTAAAATATAACATATTTAAAATGCAATTTAGATAACATCAAGATAAAAAAATGGTCTATGTGGTTGATAATCATGATGTGATGTACCGCCATGGAGATTGATGATTATCCTACATCCTCAAGTGCATAGTTATTCATCCTACCTTGTGTTTTATCAACTTAAAATATAATTAAGTTTCCATGGTTGATTCATGATGATCAATCAACTAACATATGTCATGATGGAGTGTATAGAATGTGTTCAATCTTTAATGCACGGTTGATCATATTTCCTATGTGTTTGGATTATCATACATTATTTTTAGTGATAAATATATTTCATATAGCATTCTGTATTCTAAAATGTAGCCCTGATATGTGATCTTCTCGTATATCTTGTATTTTAAGGAAATTATGGTTTTTGTAACATGCAATGAGTATGTATTATGTAGTTTCATATCTTTATTTTTAAGAGTATCTCGTAGAGTATTTCTTATAATTAAAAATAAAATTTTTACAAAGAAACCATACGTTTAAAAATAATGTAGATCAAAATGGGTTACACTATTTTGATATTTTGAAATGAAAATAAATCATTAAAATAAAATAAAAAATAATGTATGACTTAATTCAAATGTTTTAACTGAGAACCATTGAATTTATTAATGAAAGATGCATTCCCTATCAAAAAACTCTCTTTGAGATGTCGCAAAATGCATAATTCTGATCTAATTCCCAATTCACATAACGATCCTTACTCTATTGCCAAAATTAAAATTTGTTCAAAATTTCACATCCTATAAAAGAAATAGTGTTTTACTACCTCCCAACCATATAAATTATTATCCCTAAGAATCCTTGATGTCCTTTCGACCATTTCCCTAACCAATAATGGTCACTCATTCAAATAACACCTTAAGAATTTAGAATATATTTATCTTTATTAAATAAATGTATTTGATATATTTTGAAGCATGAAACACTAAAAATAATTGAAAATTATTATACATTAAAAAACAAAGAAAATTATAGTGTTTTTAAATGAAAAATAACTGTTAAAAATAATTTCTAATTAACATAGAAAATACTATTTATCATAACAAATGTTTTTTAAATATTTTGTTTATGAGCACTATTTTTTCATATATAATTTATTTGAAAATTAATTTAGAGTGCTAAATAAATTAAAAGGTATTTTTTACACATTTAAAAAATAAATTCATTGGTTTTTAATTAGTTATAAATGAAAATAAAATCATTTGAATGTAAAATAGAGGTGTTTTCAGAAAAACTAATTTTATGTGTGTGATGTGTTTCATATTAATACATTAAATTAATAAATATTTATTAATGGTTTTAATTAAATATGAAGATAATATATATTATAAAATATTTTAAAAATCATGTAATGTTTTTTACTAGAGAATGAATTGGTATAAGTTTAGTTTATTCCTTAAATTTGTTTTCTTAAATGGTTTTTTTATAGTTTTGCATGTTTATTTTAACATCAAGGTTTTATAATTATATTAATTTTAATAGATAAAATTATTTCCATATTTGGAATTATAATTTATTATTTCTTTTATATATTTCATTTTCATTTTTATTCACTATGAATGGAACCCATGGTAAACAATTATCAACATGGTAGGAGTCTAAATGATTAACAAGGGTGAAATTGGAGATAAGGCATGAAATATCTCAAAAACAATGATACTTTTTATCGGTTAAAAGTATTTATACGCAAATATATATTATATTCTAATTTTGGTTTCTTTGTTTCCACATTCACTTCAATATGACTTTATTATATTTTAATTTTTTATGTATTTATAAGAGTTCCACTCACCTCACTTATAAAATCGAGCCTCATCACTTCTTTTATTCACACACATTGAGCTATTTATCTCACAAAATACTGAATAAATATCATAATGAATGCCCTCATTATGTTATAGAGATTTTTTATTCCCAATATAAAATCCTTTGATAGTTTAAAGTGTCTTCCAAATAAGATTTTCTAAAGAAGACGTAATTATCTTTACTAATCTATTTTGAGTTTCTTTCGTCCTTAACCCCATATAAAAATTATATAACATTTTAATATTATTTAATAAGTTTTATTATTATAATAAAATGTTTTTTTATTCATTTTAAAACCACTTTTTACCTCTTCTCCATTATCTAAAAAATTATGATGTCGTTCATGCATTTTTGTGTACTGCCACATCCACGAAGTGATGTGATCCGTTTTTCATTTATTATTTCCATCAGTTTTGATAAGTATAAATTTAATGAATATACAAGATATTTATAACATAATTATGATTTTGCATCACACTATAAAAAATTATAACACTATTTATGCACATTATAAAACACATGTAAGAAAATATATGTACATATAAAAATATAATCCAAAAAACATGTAAATAATTTTTTTAGAAAACTATAATTATATGTATGGATAAACTTATAAAACTCATAACATTGGACAAAACTAATGAAACCACTAAATATGAACTGTATAAATAACATAATAATTAAATAATGTAAAACCATGATAAATTTTAAATGTCTAAACTATTGATTATAAGGTATTTTTGATATTAAAAACATAATAAATAAAAAACCGTAAAACTCAACATCAATAATAAAAATTAAATGACTAACCTAACTATACTAGAAGACATTTCAAATTTTAATAATTTGGGAATTATAGATTAGTTTTTTGACTAAATTCAAAATTTATACTATGAGATTATACTGGGATTTCCCGGTGGGAATATACCCTAAGAATTGATAGTGGAAATTTAAACTTATATTTAATTTATAATTTAGGCTCTAAATTTCTAGATGACATTTTCACATTGAAATTTTTTTTGAGGTTAGTTCTATAAATACATTGGTAATTTAATGTGTGTGTTTTCAATGGGAATTCCTAGGGAAAATTCTAACTATAAACTCCCATTAAAAATTCCAAATGGAAATACATTGTGGAATCAACTAGAAATTCCCAATTGATACAATTATCTTGGTTCCATTTATGACACAAGGTTTTTGTATTTCAGTGTTTTTGTTTGAGTCTTACTAGTTGAATTCTATAGAAACACTTTCAATTCCTTTATTATATATACATTATCCTTAGTCAATCATAATCATGAGATAATTCCTATCTAATCCTCATATTGTTTTTAGAAAAAAAACTATTATAAGAGAATAATTCCCTCTAGTCATATAAATAATCAAAAATTATTTTATAATTTTAGAAATAAATTCATGACAAAAAAATTAATGGAATATATTTCCTTAAAAATATATTCATTTTATAAGGTGTTATATAGAAATAAAAATGAAAATACCCTTTACTTAATATAAAAAAATAACCATCCCTTCCAAAATTAAGAAAAAAACCTAAATTTTTATGTTTTTTATTTAATAGTAAAATTTAATTTTCAAAAAAAAAAGATTCAACTATCTCCATACCTTCTTCAGGAAACCAAATATTTATTTATATCAACATTATTTTCATATTTTATCCTTCTAGAATCATTTATAAAATAATAGAAAATATAAAATAATCCTTCACTGAATTTTCTTGCACTGAAAAATTATACAACTAAAGATCCTATAGATATGCACTCCATATTATATCAAACAAAGAGACAACAATCGAAAATGGCATCCCCTACTATGGAATACATTCAATTTTCAAATACCGTTAATATTGGTCAATATATCATTGAATAACACTACTAAATAGGTTTTAAAAATATTGTTTCTATAAAAAAAATGAAATAGTTCTCTATATTTTAATGTATTTAAAAAATTTCAAGTTTATAGGTTCTTACAACATTGGAAACATCTTTCATATAGGGGTCACTTGATCATGGATAGTGGATGGGTTACATCAACTTAAATATCTAAAATAACTAGATTTAATATCCATGAAAAAAATTCAAATGGTGATTTTCATAGTTTAATTAGAATAATATTTACCTAAAGCTCCTCATACCATAAATTATTGACTGATTTAATTAGATTTTGATTATTCATTCATTTTCAAATTAAATTACTACATAGTATTTGAAAAGAAAAATAAATAAATTCATCTACTATGATCTGATATTAAAAGTATAAAGTTATTGTGATTTATTATATTAAATGTGAATTTCACTTTTACTAGTTAATTTTCTTTTAATAAAGGAGTATCTTTCCATTTCAATTATGCTAGTGATTTGGGCATTCGCCTTCTCTTCTAAATCCTAATTATCTATGCATATCTGACATATTTCCAAAAATATTACTTATTAAAGGATGAATAAAATAGTGTGGGAAAAATAAATTTATAGTCTGAGATATAATTTACAGTATTCAAACCTATTTATTAACAAATCAATAATTTTTATAAAAATAATCAAATAAGATTTCTCAGTGTATTCCCAGAAAATTATGTTATTTTCATGTAGCACATTTTTATTTTCTATAAAAATATATTAGAAGAAATATTAATTTTTTAAATAATGTGTTATTATATATCACTGTCTATATCATACAATATTTGAAGAAGCATTATACCATTGTTTGTAATTATGGACTTCTTCCCCACCCACCTTAGTAGTAACTAGGTCAGTTTTTGGGGTAGAGTATGTCTGTTATTTACAGTCATGTTTGGATATAAATATTACGATTGAATCTATAGTTTCTTGGACCAAATTTTGAAATAATCAATTAAATACATTTTATTTGTGAAGGATTAATGTAACACCCATATATTTTAAAATAATGATATGTTCAATATCATATATTAAACGAAAAATCGAGCCAAATCGCACCAAAAAATATTTTAACCTAACCATTAGATTAGAGGGTATGAGTTGTATTAAGTAAATTATCAAATAAATATATAAATTATTTTCTCAATATAAATTCAATAATTAATAATTAGTAAATATGTATTGAATTTTCTGTAAAGTTAGTTTATGCTTCATAAAAACATTTTCTTGAAAAATGATTATAATTAGTTTTTGTGAGAAAATATTATAATTAATTTCATAAAAATCCAAAAAATAACGTTATAAGGATAATAAAATTATTTAAATCAGTGTATCAAAAATTTATTAGAGTGGTTTTTTTATTTTCCTAAAAAGATTGAATTGTCACTTAATACTAGGAAATGCCATTTTTTAATGGTATTTTTGTTTCAAGAATTTACAATGATCCATTTTTTGAAAACAATTTCAATGTTAAATTAGTTATCTTGTATTATAAAAAAGACAAGTATTTTCATTTGAATCAATTTTATGATTTAATTTTTTATAAAAACGTTTTCACACATAAAAGGATTTTTTTTCTTAAGAAAATTGTTTTATTGAGTTTTATATTTTTAATTTAAATTAATCTTTGGAACTTAGAGAAATTGATTATTAAAAAATTTATTCCATATTTGGAATCATGAGGTGAAATTTTTAAAATAGTTCCCTTTTATTTTGTCTCATTATTAATAATAAGCATAATAAACTATTTTCTCCACGATAAGGGTAAATAGCGTAATTAAGTATAAAAATAATATGATATGAACTAGAAGATAACCCTAACACTTTCCTTAGTTTCATTAGATGGACCTATTTCTACTATTATCAACCAATATTTTAATATATGATCTTTTTTCTATTTTTCTATCATTTTTACCATTATATTATTTAATTTAATAAAAATTGATAAAATCCAACCTCTTTGTTTTATTAATTTTAAATTTTTTACATGAGGATAAATAGGGGGTATGTCTAGTTCTAAGTTGTTATTTTAAATATAAATAAAATATTTTACCACAATAATTTATTAATAATTTTTAGTGATGAAATAATTACAATAAATTCTCATGAAACAATAACATAATATTTTTTCAATTAATAGAATAATAAAATAAATGAATTTAAAAATATTAAATGTGATATAATTTGAATGAATTAATATTTTTAATGAATATAAAAAATCTATATAAAATTATAGGGAATTTTAAAGGATATATTCTAATTTCCCCTTTGTCTTGATGTATTAAATTTCATATTAAATGAATAGTGTCAAAAATGACTTTAATAATATTTATTAATAAAAAATATTTTATTAAAAATTAAAAATTCATAAAAATATTATCAATGTAAAATTAATTAGATATGGTCTAATCCATAAACCATGGTCTATTTTTTATTTTTTTTTGTTCTTTTATGGTAAAAGTTTTTACCCTTCAATGGTAGAGAGCATTAATATCACAATAATTGTCAAAACGGTTAACATGGGGTTAAAAACAAAAGTGAGAAAAGATCATATTAACATGTAAAAATTTTATTAGATAAGTTTATTTTGGCCCATAATCATTATATCTTCTAAATATACCATTTAAATCAAATTTAAAATGAAAAATAATTTATATTAATTTAATTCTTGAAGAAATTTCAAAAGCACTCATCCACTTTCTTATAAAAGGGAACCCCTATCATCTATTATCCTCACATAAAGAACCATTTGGTTTAATAATACCATCCAAAATACCTTCCAAAATCCCTAACCAAGTTATATTGGTCTTATTTTGGGCATAATACCAATCTTAGACGGCCTAAGGTGTAAAGAAAAGGAATTTTGCGAAAGAAGAGGTGTAGTTATTAACTAAGAATTTTCATATTATTTCTTATTCTTCCTCCATAAAATCTTCTCCAAACCTGATGAGATAATAACATAATCATATTTTATATAATGGTATGTTTTTATTTTAATCAAATAAAATATCCCTCTTATCCTCAATCAAATAGAAAATCAAACTATCATTTGTGTGTATGGCGGACTACCACCTCATGAACTGATGTGATTTACTTTCCATCACCACCTCTCAAATATGGTTATAATTATAGATATAATGTTTAAATATATAATATCCATGAAATTAATATAATTATAAAAGGATAATATACCTTACTCTTTCTTACTTTTCTATTCATTTAAAAAGGGTAATGTCATTTCTGTATACATGTGGACTACCACCTCCATGAAGCAATGTTATTCGTTTTGCATAAACATATTACATGTATGATATATATAAGATTATTTAAATTAATAATTTTTAATATATGATATAATGATCATTTCTTAATGATTAAACAATAATTTCATTCATTTTATAAATATTCTTGAAAAATGGAAATCTTACTCATGTGTATCTACAGATTACTATCTCAATGATTGTAATGTAGTTAATTTGTCCTCACTATATTTCATTGTTTATTTTAAAATTACAATTTATGTATTCAAATGATAATAATTTCTTGATTCTTTTTTTATATGATGCAATAATTATCTCTTTGACCATATTCATCTTAGTATAGTCATTTTGGACATAAGAACAAAATAACATCAAAACATATTATGTCAATGTAATTGATTAAGTAAATAAAATAAAAGTAATAGTAATATTGAAAAATTTTCTTAAGAAATTAAAAAAAAATAACATAATTGTATGCTTGAAAAAAATCCATCAGTGTGTCATTTCATTTTTTTGGTTGTTTCTATTTTTGAAAAATATGGTTAAAAACATTCCATCAAGTTCATTGTCAAAATAGGTGTTTTCAAGGTGGCATAGTTTCCAAGTGTTTACTAAATATTTTGGCCTCAAAATCAGGATTTATTTCGGGAAAATTAATGATTTCCACATATCTTTTACGATATTCGAACCACAAAT
This sequence comes from Viscum album, assembly GCA_963277665.1. Lineage (NCBI taxonomy): Eukaryota > Viridiplantae > Streptophyta > Magnoliopsida > Santalales > Viscaceae > Viscum > Viscum album. The sequence goes on from OY728129.1 coordinate 1,491,635,881, forward strand.
GATGTATGTATAACCACAAGGGAAGCCGTCTTCTACGGATGGAAGCAGTAAACTTAGGCTTCCGTAAAGGTTTATATGCTATGAAAACCATATAGAAAAATCATTTCAATTGAGGCACATCATTTTTGGTTGAAGATAGTGAGTTAATAGTCACCAAAAATATATTTTCATTTAAAAATGAGAACAATTAATTAAGAGTACCACAATGGAATCAGGTGTTAAGAGAACCACATAGAAAGTTCAGTAGGAGGTGATGTCAATTCTCAAATGAAAGTTTGGTAATTGTGTTAAGTGGATTTTTTGGGGTTTCATTTCCTATATAAAGATTCCCAATCACATAATTCATAAGAGAGGTTATTTCATTACATAATATCATCAATGTAATAATTTTTCTTAGTATAAATTGGTTCTAAAAGGATACATTCTAGGAGGGAAGTGGTTCATGATAGATGTGATTCGTGAATTAGTCAGTGAAGGGTCAGTTTTTAAAGGAGGTAGCTCAGGAAGATAATTTGTAGAAGAGGTTTTTCAAGAACTATAACTCACAAATGGAAAAGGTTCATGAAGAGTGATCCATCGATGGACTGAAGTCAGTCCGCAAAGTAAGGCAGGTTGTGAAGTACTTGAGCCATCTGGTGCATGGTAGTTCACAACATTTTTAAGGTAGTTCATAAAGAGACTAAACATAGTTTATGAAAACATTCTGCAAACCAGAAGTATGTGGAAAAGTGAATTTAACATATTAGGTGAAAACAATACTTCATGTCACACTGACATATGATTGAAACAATTATAAGGTGATTTAAAACAACAGAAGATTCCTATGAATAAGTAGTGAGTGTACTTTAGTGGATAGAGTAGTGGGATTTAAAAATTTGATTAGTTTTAAACTTGTATGGATAGTGATTCCACTCCAAACCATATATTGGAAGTGATATTTATTCAATTTCATACATAGGAACATTTCCTTTGTATTCTCTTTGTATGTATCCTAGTGAGGGTGAACCAAGTAAATTTTTTGTTTTCTATGCATGTTTTAATTATTATGTTAATCTCTTCTATAGTAATGATAGAGAAGAGAGTTTTGTTTAATGATGAAACAATATCAAAAGATACCATTTTTAAATATTTTATACTCTAATTCAGCCCCCCATGGTATTTAACCTGGTTTGGATAACAATTGGTAATAGAAGGAAAGGTTAAATGCCAGTGCTTCTATCTTAGATAAATAAATAGAATCTATTAATCACAAAGGGATTCCGATATTAGATTGAAACAATTTTCATCTATATAAGAATTGGATTCAACACATTCTTAGATCATTCGGTATGGATGTATTTAGAGCTGCAGTGCATGGTATTTCATTCCATATGGATGGTGATGTTTTATCTAAAGTGAAACATAGATAATTGGATGTTGATTTTAAAGGAATCACTGCCTTAGGAGGAGCCTTATCCACAAAACTCTATATAAAGGTGATGTCATGTAATTCATCATATGCTATGTGGGAAAATATTATAAATATTTATGAAGGTGATTCAAAGGTATGTGAAAATAAGTTGAAATTTCTGTGGAACAAATATTGGGACTTTATAATGCAACCCAATGAGTCAATAGATGCATTATTTGATCGGGTGAATGTTATTTTGGAATATATGTGTGGTCATGGGGAAATTATCAAATATGTGAAGATCATAAATCACATTTTAAGAATACCCTTAACCATATTCAATCATAAAGACTATGTATTGGAGGATAAAGATCCTAATGAACTGGCATTTTATAGCTTAAATAGTACTCTTATCTCATACAATATGAGGAACAATGATAATGATGTTATGGAATTGGGGAATTCTCATGAAGTGGCATTCAAGGCCATAAAGAAACTCACTTTTTAGGATAATCATGAGGAGGACAATGTAGATGAGGTTATGTAATTCCTCTCCTCAAATCTACAAAGAGGAATATGTAAGTTCCAATGGAAACTTCCACATGCATGATCGTGAAGTGGAATGATTGGAAATCTTATAGTAAAGTGTTCGATGAAGTTTCAAGATGATGGTGGGGATGATGATGAAATTATCAAGAAGAATTATTCATCCATTATGAAAGGTAGGATAAATACCAAGTGAAATTTCTTAGAAAGGAGGAATATGATTTCAAAATAAGATGATAGTTTAGAAGAATATTAGGAAAAATAGTTGAAGGACTACAAGGATAACCGCTAGAACAAAACTAGGTTTATCCAGTGCTAGTTCCTTTTATAGTGCTAGCTAAAAATTCTGTTAAAGACCCCCTATGTTAGTGATAAAACAAGATCTATTAAAAATTACTGATAAATGGGGTCTTTTAATAGAGCATGTAAAAATTCATTGTTAAAGGGGGGTCTTTATCATCACTTTTTTATAAGCACTGATAAAGAACCCCTTTATCAGTATTTTTTAGTAGCGTTGATAAAGGTAAACTTCAAAAAAATTATATTTCATTAATAATAATATATCAATATATAAATTTATTCATATTTATATAAATAAAAAATATATTTTATAAAATATGTTTTAGATAAAGTAAAAATGTATTTACACTTAATAAATAAGATATTTTTTAAAATGGATTATAAAATAATTAAAAGAATTTAATAAATTGTTTTCTTATTATTGATTAGTAATATTCATGTAATATCAATTTGAATATAAAAAAAAAATTAATAAAAGATCTAAAATAAGTTGAAAATGTTACTCAAATTTCAAATGGTCATAACTTTTGATCCAAGAGTCTGTTTCAGCACGACCATATATCAAATAGAAGCCTGAAATTAGATCTATACCCTTAGTGAGAGAGGTAAACCCCTGTCACATTTTTGTAGAAAAAAAGTCTCATAAGGTCTCAAAAACATAGTTTTTAGTCAGAGTACCCAATTTGTTTTAACATTTCATGGATTTTCAGCCTCGTTTAAGGGGGTATTTTTTTCCTTTTTTAGTGGGTAGATATTCTATTCCTAGGTATTGCATTCACATTGATATTATAGATTTAAAATTTTGTCATTTTTCATAATTTACTATTATTTATAATTAAACATAAGAATGTTTTCTTATATTTACATATAATAAATCACTTATATAAATACATATATCAATATATTTATATAAAAATTTATATTCTAATATATTTAAATAAATAAATATTCTAAAATGTTATTTTAAAAAATATATATCAATTTTTTATATTATATATACATATACATATGTTTGTGTTATTAAAGATATATATATATATATATATTCTAGTATATATAAATGAATATAATATATAATATATTTAAATAAATATAAGTATATATATAAATAAAATCATTTCCAGGATCCGGAAAAAGCCCGCACCTTACAAAAATATTAAAAAAATTGAAAAAGTGGGAGCGCAAGGGGGTTTACAAAGGCGAGAGTAGAGCATATCATTTTTTTCCTAGTCAACAAGATGTGAGAAAAATTCTGGGATGACAAAGGACCATCGTAAGGAGACCTCCATAAAGGCCCAATTAGACAGAGCATCTGCTACCTGGTTTGATTCTCTGTAAACACGACTGACTTCCAGTTGAAGATGCTCAAGGAGACATAGGCATGAAATCCATGATGGAAGAATACTCTAAGGAACATCACTGGACCTTTCCTGTAGAATGTGCACCGCTGTACTTGATTCAGATTCCACCCATATGGGCCTCCAACCATGGTGGACAACATAGTTGATAGCTTTAATCATAGCCCATAATTCAGCATCAAGTGCAGAACCAATTCTGATATAATGAAATAATAATCCCTTAACGAAGCCCCAATGGTTAAAAAACTCCCCACCACACCCAGAAGGTATTGGTTTACCAAATGACGCACCATCAACATTCGCCTTCAACCATGATGATATGGGAGGAATCCATCTAAATTATTTTAACATCAAAGGTTTCTTGAACCTACCAGATACCCCAAGCGTTTTCAAAATTATAAGATCAGAAATATTATTATTCATTGTACCTGTTTGTATCTTGGAATCTTCTTTCACTTCCCTGTAAAAAACAGTAAGTTCATCCCTCAAAGAGGGATTGAATTTGTCGAAAATAACTTGATTTCGTGCCCTCCAAATCTGAGCAATAGCTGCCGCAATAGCAGTGAGAAGAAGTGGTAAGACCTGATCACTTTGACCAGCTGTAGTGACCGAGTTCAGGAAGTCATCAATACTGTTCATTGATAAAGGAGTTCCAAATACCTCTTGAAGATGTTCCCAAAATATTCAAGAGAATTTTTAGCCAAAGAAAAGATAATGAATTGTTTCTTCAGCCTGGGTGCACAAATAGCAGCAAGAGGTCAAATATATTTCAGTTCACTACAGGAGTTATTGCACATGTATCATGCAATTCCAATTCTTCTATAGCATTAGGTAATTGGAAGGGAGAATTAACGATTTTTTAAAATTATGAAAACACAAGGGAGAAATCACATTGCTGCCACATAAGTGTTTGTAATACTCCCTTGAAGTGAACCTGCCATAGGTGCTGGGTGTCCAGATCAAGGTGTCAACATCCATGAAGTAATAGAGCTGCATAGCCAACTTAATATGATCTGGTTGACAATTCTATAGAACCCTGTCTTGGTGCATGTCAGCAATTGAGATATCCTTCAGCTATGGGGGGATATCCATGCATTCTATGATGGGCATGTTCGGCCTCCTCGTTGTCCAGAAATTAAGATTAGATGATATGGAAACCATCCAAGAGGATCAGTTCATGTTTGCAATAAAATCATGTTTAATGGAAGGCCATATGAAGGAGGAAACCTATGATGAGTACCCATTATTCATCTTTGATATGAATCTTTGTGCATGAAAATCCAGGTAATCATCTTTAGAAGTCAACAAGTTCCAAGTGAATTTACTTATGAGAGCATCGTTGAAGTCTTTCAGGTCCTAACACCCATTCCCCCCATTTTAGTGGGATTGATACCATATTTATAGGAAACAATGATGTGTTTCTTTTCATGTATGCACCCAGTCCATATAAATTTCCGAATTAAACATTGAATTTCTTTGATAAGGGAATGAGTCCACCGATAAACCAAGAAAGTATAGACAAACATTGAAGTGATAACCGAGTTCACAATAAAAAATCTTCCTGCTTGAGAGATCTATTTCACATTCCATGTAGACAGTTGATTAATAATTCTAGAGTATATGGATTCAAGATAGCATCTTTTCACCCTGCCCAAAAAAAGTGGTACTCCTAGTTATATAAAAAAAGGGCACTTATCCTAACATTAAGATGCTTAGCAATTCTATTCTTCTTGGAGACAATCATTCCATTACCAAACACAACAGAGGATTCATTACAACTTACCATCTACCCAAAAACATCCTAATTGTGAGAAAATATTTTATGAATGCAAGATATTTTACCCTTATTGGACAGTCTAAATAGAGGAATATCATCAGCATACAAGAGGTGCGAGGGGGTAAAGAGATCCCTTCCAACCTTGATTTTATTATAAAGATCGTCCTACACCATATCATTCAAGAAAACACTCAAATAATCTTCATCCAAAGTAAAGAAGAGTCCATATAATGGTTCCCCTTGTCTGACTCCCCTAGAGCATTAGAGATAACCCTCGAGTGATCCATTTATAATAATAGAAAGTATCACATTATTAAGAATTTTCTAGAAAATTCTGATGAAAAATTCAGAGAATTCATGTTTTCTGAGAACTAAAAAACTAAAGCTCCATTTAAAGGTGTTGAAGGCCTTAGAAATATTCATATTGGGGTCAAAGATTCCATTCTTCAGATTTTTCCTCATGTCATTGACACATTCTGAGGCAGTTAGAAGCAAATTATGAATATGTTATCTAGGGAAATATCCAAACTTATTTGAAGTAATCCTTTTGCTGATAATGTGTCCAATTCTTAAGGCAATGATCTTGCTAATAATTTTGGGGATGGTGTTTCCAATATCAATTGGATTTAAGTCCTTGATTTCCAAGTCATTTTATTTCTTTGGAATCAGAGCAATGAAGCAAGAATAGGCACTATAAGGCATGGATGCATGGATGAAAAACTCCCGTAAAGAATTAGTGACCTCATGTCGCACAATATCCCAGTAAAACATAAATAATTTATTGGTAAACCCATTTGGTCTAGCCACACTATCAATTTTTAACGAGAAAAGAGAATATTTTATTTCCCTCTCTGTTGGGGATTCCACAAGTAGCTTATTCTGAAGTGTACTGATTGTGGTTTGAATATTGCCCATTAAGTGAGAAGTGACATCAATTCCCTTCTCTGAGTATATCTCTTTAAATTTTTTCACCACAGCATTTAAAAATTCTAGCTCTGATGTATAAAGATACCCATTTACTTCAATCACAGAGACATCTCTCTTGGACTTCTTTTCTCTATGTAAGCAGTAAAAAATCATTGAGTTCCGGTCTCCTTCATGCATCCATTTGACATTGTATTGTCTCCTAAAAATTAGTTCCTGCAATAGGAGAAGGTCATAAAGATATGAAAAGGTCTGGATTTCATCCCTTGAAGGGATATAGTGATTTTGACATGAACTTTTACAAAGTATAAGTCCTTGTTCAGTAGCCAGTATTTCATTCTCCGGGTTGGAGAAAGATGCATTGCTCCAATCATTGAGCATTTGTTTGGTGTTTTTCAGATTGTTGGTCATTATTGTAAGAGGGTTGTCAATTTATTCTGTCTATTAAGCATTTTGGATGACCTCCCTGCATCTAGGCACAACAATCCATGCATTATTGAACCTGAAAGGAAGAGGATATTACCGCGTCCTACCAACAAAAATATCCACATGGATCGGATTATGATCAGAATGAAATTTGGGCAAGGTGATACCAGAAGTGGTGATAGCATCATTCCTATCATTTATTTGCACAAATCACCTGTCCAATTTACTGGCTTGGCACCCATTCATAGTGTACCTACACCATGTGTGATCTTCTCCAACAATTGGGACTTCAGACAGATTACATTTATCAATACAAACTGAAAATTAATTTGCATCTAGTTTATTGAAGTGAGAAATAGTCATTTCATCAGGCTTGAGAACAGTGTTTAAGTCAACTAAAACCACCCAGCTGTTATCCAACTAGTCAGAAATAGACTCAATATCCTTCCAGATACCCCTTATTTTAATATAGAAGTTTAAGGAATAAACAAATGAGAGAGAGATGATAGTTCCCTGAAACCCAATATCCACAGAAATAACATGGTGCATCATGGTCATAGATTGAATGAAAATTCTATTTTGTTTGAGAACCCAAAGAGACTCATACCCTCTATCACTTGAATTTTGAGAAACAAAAGAGTAACCAAGGGAGTCCCATTTAAAGGCTTTTCAGTTTTCAAACTTCATTTTGGGTTCATAAATTGCAACCATCAAAGGTTTATTGGTCATAATAAAATGTCTCAGGGCCGTGACCGTGGGAGAGTTCCCAAGCCCCTTACAGTTCCAAAAGGGTTCTTCATTTGATGGAATATTTTCCCTTTTTTTGAGGCCCTTCTTTCTGTACTGGTTCCACTTTTCTCTATTTACCCTTTACCTTTCCTTTCCCCTTTCCTGATTTCTCAACTTCAGAGGGAGTCTCAGAGATTTCACAGTCTTCATTAAAATAAAACCATATTCTTACTCTAATTGGAGTAAATTTATTAAGAGATTGATCAATGCCCATGAGAGAGCCCTGACGTGTTCTCCTCCTGGCAGTTTTCTTAGAAGGGACCTTCTGGAATGAATAGTTAATCCCATGCTGCATCACATAAACAGAACCATCCTATCTTTGTGCCACAAACTAATTCATGAAATTAGTCAAGGTGTATCTAGGCACCTGATCCTCCACTAGAATAGGCCCATAGTGGCAGTACCCCTGACAAAATGCCCCTGAGATAGGAACCTGCTCCGGTGGAAGAGTTGGAGAGGCCTGATTCATTCCATCAATCTGTGTATCTCCATGTAACTTCTTCTCCACCTATATATACAAGGAGTGGCAGGGCCCATGCTCCTATGGAAGATCTAGAGTGGCCTGATGAGACATAGGAAAACTCATACTATGAGCATGACCATCTTCAAGAACAGCCCCTTCCTCTACCTCCCCCAGAACTGCTTGTATTGGGGGACTTTGGGTGAGTCTTGAGTGGAACGCTGGACAAGTTGGTCCCCTGCGCTGCCTTTAGTTGAATCCTTAACATTTCACTGGCCAGCTTGCACATTCATAGAGCACATGTCCAATTCATCACCTGCATTACTTGAACACATAGTAATGTCCAGTATAGGGGGAGTAGTGACACCACCAGTATCCCTTTCTGTACACTCTATCGAGAAAAAGGTTTCCATGTGCATCATCTTCAGCTATGTATCAACTTGATGAACATTGAAAACCTTTGAAAACACCTCAATTTAAACCATTCCAACAATTGCTCCCACATATGGTTCCAACGCAAGGGCTAAATTAGAATCAAGAGATGGGTTAGTATCTCCCATGGACTGAGGGTCCTCCCTAGTGGAGAGGCCAATAGTCACATTATTTTCTGCTTTCCCCTTTCCTTTAGTATTAGCCCTCCGACATGATTGACTATCATTCCATTTTATATTTCATATCGTGCAAACCTTGGACTTATTACATTCAAGGTCCACATGACCAAAAACACTAAAATCCTTACAAAACTTGGGTTTCCTTTCATAAAGGATTTCCAGTTTGGAACTATCATCCCTAGTGGTGAGAACAACCTCCTCCACTAACATGTTGGCCATGTCAACTTCCACCAGTACACAAGCATAATGTCAAAATCTAGGATTATATGTTTCATAATAAATTTTAATGGGATTTACAATGGATGAAGCGATGTCCCACATAAATCTATGGTGCCAATATAGCCAATTAATCCTGCAAATCCAGATCCAAATCTGCATATGAGTGTGTCTCACATTCAGTGGATCAAAATTTTGATCCCACTCTTGTAACATAATTAATCCATGTTTTAAGTTGATGGAACCAAATCTACAAGAATGCCTTTTCAACTCATCAGACCTGAAAATAATTTAGAAGTATCCTATTCTCATATCATTCATTCGCCAATCCCCAAATCCCCAGACTGAAGCGATTCTTTCAAAAAGATCATTAAACCTCCAAGACTTCTCACCCTTCGGAGACAAGGCTCTCACAATGATGGAGAATTTAAAAAAATTGATTTTTTCCTCAACCACATCCAAGTTGTTAGAGACATGAGTGATCCTACCCTTCCTTATGATCCTTCCTGAAGAGGGAATACCAAAGTTTAGGAAGGTATTCACTGCCAATTTGACAACCTCTGCAAGTTTTTTCTTCGGTCTAATGGATTTCAGGGGAATCCCACCATTACGCACCAAACCCTTACCTGAAGCATAGAGATAGAAAAGTTCCTTGTACCCCTCACTGTCAAGCTGGGAAGCATCCTTCCCTACCCTAGAGTCCTTTGGAATATCTTCAGATCCAGGATGCACATGGACTCTTTGATCGCACGAAGCTCCCCCTTGCCCCTCCATCCTCTAAGTATATATATATATATCACACACACACATATATTGTATAAATGTATTTTAAAATAATTATATAAATATATGTATACATATCTCTTTAAAGATATAAAAAACAACATGCTGTAGTGGTAAAGGCGTTTTATCTTCGAAGAAGAGGTGCAAGGTTCCAATCCAGACAGGCGTGCATAAGGCTGGAAATTCAAAAAACACTGATAAAAGGTGGTGTGGTGAAAATAGATGATAAAGGGGGTGGAGAACTATTAAATGGGTCATGGAAGTGATGATAAAGGGGTTCAGGATCATTTTTTTCTGAAAAAAATATAATTTTACCCCTTTTAACTGTGTTTCCATTATCTGTTCTAAAAAATTGCTGTTAAAGGCCCCCGTTAATAGTCATAAACAAATTTCTGTTAAAAGTCCCCTTTAATAGTGCTAAAAAAAGAACTATTGAAGTACCCTTTTAATATAGCTAATAAAAGTTTTAGTATTTTAACCATGCTTAGATTGTTAGTACTTTTTTGGTACTGATAAAGGCCTATTCTAGTGTTGTTAAAGGCCTATTTTGTAATAGTGTGTGAATTAAATGTTATGGGGCAAGTTTTTATAAATTATAAAATAATGGAAGAAATTGAAAATGATAAAGGAGAATTTAATGGAATAATTGACCTTTAAATGCAGTTAGATGTTGCGATTAAAGAGATGGACATTTGGAGAACCAAAAAAAGGAAATTCTTCAAGGTGGTTAATGATTTAAAAATATATATATGAAACAGGAAGAATAATAGAAATCTGAGATAGAGGATGAAATAGAAAGGATAAATTTTCAAAACCCCAAAAACTCAAAGGAAGTCATAGAGTACAAGATAAAAGTTAAATAACACACTGGAACTATTGATAGTCTAACTAACACAGTAAAAGATTTAGTAAAATACATTGAAGAGCTTGAGGAGAAGGTTTTCGACTAATGAATAAAGTTAAAAGATCAAGATAAACTCCTTAATCTTACAAAGAAGGTTACAAAAGAAAACAAGAAAAGTGAAATGTAGACATTAGAGTTCTAGGGAAACAAAAAAAGGAATATTAGGAGAAGAAAAACATATATCATAATGATAGATACGGTATGGGAAATTGTTGAAAATATAAATAAGTAATAGTTGATGTTAGATAAAAAGAACCCAATATAAGGATGAAGATTGATTAGGGTATGAATCAGAACTAGAAGATCCAGATAAACCATGTGACACTAGTGGTGCAATTCTGACACATAGGAATAGTCCCAAAATTTGATGTTATTATTGTCGAAAGATGGTACACTAACAATTTTTTTCCCATAGCCAAGAGGTAATGAAAGAAATAAGTTAAATAGTTATAGCCAAAAAATCTCAATATTCTAGGACATAATTCTTGGGTCATTGTTTCTGGTGTTGAGGATTTATACACATGGCCAAAAAACATATATAAATACACAGAGGAATGATCCAAAATATACTCAAAGTGGTTGTAAGAATCAACTCAAGGAATCATCAAATGCGACGAAACACAAAATTGATTTGTAGATTTATATGATGAATGTGGTCCATAGTGATCTATGAATGATCCATAATATTAGTCAAAACATGGATCATAACTAAAATAGATGAACATGTATTGGTTTCTAAGATTTATTTCAGAACATCAGATCGCTCTAGAATATAGATCATTTATAGTGGATGTGCCTCCCATAGGATCAGAAAAACAAATCTATTTAAAAGAATTAGATATTACATGGAAGGTATTTTAATAATTAGTAATGATAAAGGATTGAATATTATTAGGTCAGGAAAAGATAATCATGGAGAAAAGGAAAAGAGATGTGAAAATTTCATGGTTGTTGAACGTCTCAGTCACAATTTTCTATGTTTTGGTCAATTGTGTGACTCAAGACATGCCATAATATTTTCCAAGAAATTATGTATCATTAAGGGAAAATATGGTGCAACTATTCTGCAGGGAAATTGTATGAAGGTAAATATCTAACTTCTGAGTTGAGTAGAAGATATGTGCCTTTTTTCTAAGGAAAAATAAAATCGATTATGGCATAAAAATCTTAGTCATTTAAGGAAAAAATCATTGGAATATCTTATGGAATGTGATACTACATGAGACCTCCCCAGGTTATCTCATGATCGTACCCATAATTGTGATGTTAGTCAACATGGGAATTTCATTTGAAATATATACAATGAAAAAGATAAAAGGTCAACAAATTTGCCTAAGTTGGTGCATATTTATGTGTTCAAACCTATTTCACCAAGAGCTATTAATGGTTCGAGATGTTATGTTCTCTTAATTAATGATTTTATCATAATTGAATGGGTTCCAATAGTCACCCAAAAGTATGAGGTGTTTAGTGTTGGGTCAATAAGGTTTCCTTATGACCTTTACATTCCTCTATTTTTTGAAAATCACAAACACTCTATCGTAAGGAAAATAATATTTTCCCTTAGACTTATCTTAATAAAAAAAATTCCTTCCCCAAGGAAATTTATCCTTACCTTTGTTTTCAATATTCTGTTTATATTTTCTCTAAATAGAACTATTTTTATTACTAAATGATAAAATTAGGTTTCATATCTAAAACCTTGGAATCCTAAAAAAAATTGGTTATAGAGTATTCTGTTTTTAGAATCTGAATTCTCTGAAATTCAAACTCTGAATTCTCTAAAAACCAGACACCAAATTCTCTAAAAAATAGACTCCGAATTCTCTGAAATTTAGACTCTAAATTATCTTAAATTCTCACTCTGAATTCTTTGAAATTCAGATTCCAAATTCTATGAAAATCAGACACTGAATTCTCTGAAAATCAGACTCTGAATTCTATGAAATTCAAACAACGAATTCTCAGAAATTTAGTCTCTGAATTCTCTAAAAATTAAACTCCAAATTCTTTGAAATTCAGATTCAAATTCTTTGAAATTCATACTCTGAATTCTTGGAAAATCAGACTCTAAATTCTCTGAAATTTAGATTCTAAATCCTTGGAATTCAGACTCTGAATTCCTTATAATTCAGACTCTGAATTCCTTTAAATTCCGACTTCAAATTCCTCTGAATTCAGACTCTAAATTCCTCATAATTCAGACTCTGAATTCCTCTGAATTCGGAATCTAAATTCCTAATAATTCATACTTTGAATTCATTAGAATTTATATTCTGAAATCTATAGAATTTAGGTTCTGAATTCCTTGAATAATAGAATCCAAATATTTAGAATTTATAGTCTCCATGTGTTTATTTGGTTAGACTCTGAAATTTATTTTTGTCATACACTCCAAAAAATTGATTTGTCCAAGAAACCTTTTTTCTTACACTTTTTATAGTTATAAAATTACGTTGTACATTCTATTTCTAACTAAATATTTTTTGAGTGACACGTGTATAGGTCCCTCTGAGATTCAAGGAAAAATATGACCATTAGAGGAGGGAGTAGATCTTTGGAGAAGAGTCTATAAATAGGTTCTCATTTGAACTAGTTCAACACAGACTAAGACCCAATCCATCACTCTAGATATTTCATGCTATTGAAGTGATTTATTGAGAGAGAGACTCTAATGCCTTTTGTGTACTGAGCATCATGTTCAACTTGCTTTGTGCGACTCTGATTGTTGTTGTGTACAATCGAGAACTTCCATGGATAGGAATACAGAGGTTTAAACTACATTAAATTTAGAGGACTTTCATGGATAGAAAGACAAAGGTTCTGACTACCTTAAAGTTCGAGGTCTTGTGGAGATAACAAGACAGATAAAAATATTCCTATGGATGGCTTACCATGGTGTGGGTAAGACATACTTTCTTGAAAGTATAAATCAAGGGACCTTTATCCAAGGTTGTTGGATACCCTACTCTTTGGGTTAAAATATTTCATACCTATTACTTTTTTTGTTTCAAGTTTATTTCTACTATATTTTGATAAAGGAAGAAAGTATAACCTTCTTATACTTTCTTGTTCTTTTGTATTCTCTGATAAGTAATATTCTATACACTTTAAGGTATAACATTTTTCTTGTAAACTTTTATTAATTTTAATTTCCATAACCATATTTCTAAAACCAAGAATGTTTATAGAACAAAAAGTGGTCTTATGAATTTACCCTGTTTAACCTTGTTTAACATAGTTTTCCTTAAGGTTAAAAATGAAAGTTTTTAAAATTTCAATTCACCCACCCCCACTCTTGTAATTGAGCATCTACATTCATATTCTGATTATACAATTGGTATTAGGGGAATTTTTTGAAATACTCATATTCACTTATAAGTTTTCTTGCTCATGTTTTCAATGTTCTTAATATTTTCCTTGATTATGATTTTTATCCTTGTTCAGAAACTATTACTATTAACATGTTTTGTGGAAATATATTTTCTTTTAGATGGAATGAATGAATGGAGGTTCGATTGAAAATATAAATCTTACTAGACCATCCATATTTGATGGGAATTATTATGAATATTGGAGAGATCATATGAAGACTTTTGTCATTAATACTGGAGTGGAAAAAAATTTTATGCTTACTGGAGATTACAAGATTCCTAATAAGAAAGTCAGAAATTTTACTAATCAAGAGAAGTGAGAATATCAACTAAACTACAAGGTATGCAATACTTTGTTGTGTTCAATGACCAGGAATATATATAGTCATATTTCTTCTTGTGAAGCTACGAATTGTATTTCGAAGAAATTAGAGGTTAATCATTTTGGTACATCTAAGGTTATAGAAACTAGAAGAGCTATGATTAGAGAAGAATATCATGCATTTCTATTTCCTTATGGAGAACCAGTGTGCAAGGTACAACAAAGGTTTATGACTAATGTTAACAGTTTACAATCAATGGGTGAAAAAGGTTTAGATGATGAGTCACTTGTGTACAAGATCATAGATATCATGCCTAATGATTGGAAATATAAAATAGTATCCATTGATTAGAATAGTAAAGTATCTCGAATTACTCTTGATGAGATTTTTGGAACTCTTCTTCAACATGAGAAAAGAATGAAAAGAGACGCTGATATGAATAAGAAGAAGAGTGGCAATGGAAGTGTATCCTTTACTACTACTAAATCCAAGACTCCTAAAAGGGTTACAACATCCAAGTCAAATAAAGTCACTATTTTATCTGAATCAAGTGAAAGTTAACATTATGAGAATGAGCTAGCTAATCTTTCTCAAAGGATGAAAAAGATAGTTGGTAAGAAATACTTTTAGTATAGGTTTAAGAAGGAATAAATAAAGGACAAGAAAGACTTAAATGTCACTTGTTATGAATGAAAAAGATCAGGGAATATATGGCCAGATTGTCCTATGCTTAAGAAAAAGGATATGAAGGAAAATAATTCTGAGAGAATGAGAAATAAGTACCACAAGGATAAAGATATGAAAGTTTTGAAAGCTAATGACACCTAGAGTGCCAGTGGTAGAGATTCTTCTGATGAATCCTCAGAGTATGAATCTTCTGGTCAGAAGATTCTTGGTCTTCTTACTAAGATACCTATTGAAAATCATTGTTTAATGGACAAGGTACACAATTCTGAATCCATAACTAATGTATCCTTAAATAAAAGTTATAGTTATAATATATATTATGAATATTCAGATGAAGAATATTATTCTAATGAATATAATATATTACCTACTTATGAATAAGTATCTAGGTTTGCTACACTTCTTGAGAATGGAAATTATAATGTTAATAAAAAGCATGATAATGCAAATTCTAGAATTTCTATTATTATTAAAGAAGTATCAGATCTTTCTAAAGATCTTAATAAAGAAATTTATGATTTTGAAAGTATATCCAAAAACTTTGAGGAAGTTTATTCTGAGAAGGATAAACATTATAAGGATCTTGAAAATTTAATTTCTAAGAAGAATATTCTAGACACTAAATATAGTTCTAAAACTAATGTTTTTTAGGATAAAAACATAGTTATTAAACTAAAGTTAGAAATATTTTCTTTAAGGATGTGTTTGTAAAACTTTACCATATGTAAGGATAACTTTGATAAGATGTATTCCAAAATTCGACCTCTAAGGAATAATTATGGATTTGGTTATACTCATTCTAAACTGGGTTTTAGTAATAATTATTTTGTTCCTCAAAGTGCCCCATTCTACACAAATTTTAAGTGTGGTGGGCATTGGGAAAAAAAAATTTCTTTAAAAAAAACTCGATTTTTATGTTTTCATAATGCTTATTTTTCTACGAAGATGTGGATTCCTAAAATTTTTCTTTCTGAAATTCCCAAATCCAAGAAAGTTCGTGTTATGAAAGTATAAATCTCTTATTTATAGGAAAATGAAGATATTTCCAATAGTAATACATGGTACATGGATAGTGCATATTCCTGGAACAAGACTGGAAACAAAAAAATCTTTGAAAAGATTATCAAAACGAAAGGAGGAAAAGTAACTTTCAAAGATAATGCTAAGGGATAAATTATTGGTATAGGTTACATTATTCTTCTTAGAAAAACTTTGATTTAAAATTTTTTATTTGTTAAAGGTATTATTCACAACCTCATCAGTATAAGTCAATTTTTTTTATGATGGTTTCCATGTTAATTTTAGGAATGACAAATTCTTAGTACACAATTCCAAGGAAGAGTTTATTATTTATTCCCATAGGCAAGAGAATATATACACACTAAACTTAAAAAACCTTAGGATCCAAGATCTACCATGTCTTAGTGCAATGGAAGATCAATCCTAGTTATGGAATGGAAGGTAAGGACATAGTAATCTTAGGAACCTATGTAAACTCTCTAAGAAAATACTTGTTACAGATCTACCGAAGCTTAGATATTATTCTTAAAAAATTTATTATCCTTGTAAATATGGAAAGAAACATAAATCAAGCTTTAAATCAAGTGATGAAGTCTCAAATTCTAATGAATTATAGTTGGTTCATAAGGATCTTTTCGGTCCAACACAAACTGGAAGCAATGGATGAAAATATTATATATATTTTTTAGTTGATGATTACCCAAGATTTATGTGGGTATATTTTCTAGAAATGAAATATCAAGAATTTTTTTATTTTAAAATCTTTAGATACCAAGTTAAAAATGTGAAAAAATCTTTCATTGATAACTATTCATAGTGATTATGGAGGAGAATTTTAAAATTATGATTTTGAAACTTTTTGTAGTTGAAAAGGCATTACTCATAACTTCTTATCACCAAGAACCCCTCAACAAAACGGTGTTGTTGAAAGAAGAAATAAAATTCTTCAAGAGATAACAAAAACCATGTTGGGTGAATATTAAATAGCTAAACACTTTTGGGCTGAATCAGTAAGTATTGCTTGTTATACTATAAATCATGTTTTGATTAGACCATTTTTTAATAAAATCCCATACAAATTGTGGAATGGTAGAAAACCTAGACTTTCATACTTCATTGTATTTGGATTCAAAGTATTCATTCGGAATATGATAGATAATTTACATAAATTCTCACCCAAGTTTGATGAATGAATTTTCTTAGGCTAATCCGAAACTTCTAAGGATTATAGAGTTTTTAATAAACATACTTGTACTATTGAAGAAATAGTACATGTTAAATTTGATGAAACTGATCCTTTTGTTTTTAAACAACCTCAATATACATCTATGGATGTGTTTTCAAAAACTGATTATCAACCCTTGATAGAATATCCTCCTGATAAGGAAAATGTTCAAGAAAATATTTCTAAAGAATTTACTCCATAATATTTCCTACCATATGTTGATGAAAAGGTTTTACTAAATCCAAATCAGTTGTTTCTTAAGAATCATCCTAGTGATAGTATCATTGGTAACGTAAATCAACCTATAAGGACTAGAAGTTCCTTAAGAAATGAAGTAGAATATCTAGAATTCCTTTCTCAATTATAACCAAAAATCACTGATGAAGCTTTAGGTGATGATGATTGGATAAAAGCCATACCAGATGAGCTAAATGAATTTAAAAGGAATAATGTATAGACCTTAGTCGAAAGACCTAAGGAAACATCTGTTATTAGAGTAAAACGGGTCTTTAGAAATAAGTGTGATGAAAATGGAATCATAGTAAGAAATAAGGCTAGATTGGTTACTAAAGGATAGAATCAACAAGAAGGAATAGACTATGAAAAAACCTATGCTCTAGTAGCTAGACTTGAATCTGTCTATATTCTATTAGCCTTTGAAGCATTTGTTAACTTTAAAATTTTTCAAATGGATGTTAAATGTGATTTTGTTAATGGATATGTTCAAGAGAATCTTTTTTTTCAAAAACCTCCTAGTTATGAAGATACAAAGCATCCTGATCATGTTTTCAAACTCACCAAAGCATTATATGGACTTAAACAAGCCCATAGAGCCTGGTATGATAGACTTACAGAATTTTTTTACAAAACAATTACATTAAGGGAAATGATGATCCAACCCACTTTATAAATAAAGATAAGAAAAATATTTTGATTGTTCAAATCTATGTTGATGATGATATATTTGGTTCAACTCAACAATATTTAACTAATTTGTTTATGAATTTAATGAAATCCTAGTTCTAAATGAGTATGATGGGTGAGTTAACATTTTTCCTAGGTTTTCAAATTTCTCAAAAACCAGAAGGAACATATATATCCCAACATAAGTATATTAAATATCTTTTTAAAAGTTATGGATATGAGAACACTAAGAGTATTAGAACTCCCATTAGTAACTCAAATTCACTTGATCTTGATGAAGCTGGGAAACTAGTAGATCAAACATCATTTAAAGGTATGATAGGAAGTTTACTATACGTGACAGCTAGTCATACAAACTTAATGTTTTCAGTATGCTTATGTTCAAGATATCAATCCAATCCTAAGGAATCTCATTTAAAGGCATTAAAAATAATTTTTTTCTACTTAAAGGTAACCATGCATTTAGGACTCTTTTATACTTCTAGAAATGATTTTGTTTTAAAAAGATTTTCAGGTACTGACATTGTTGGATAAAGAATGGATAGGAAAAGTACATCTAGAACTTATCATTTCCTAAGAGATTAATTAGTATCTTGGTCATGAAAAAAGAAACACTCAGTAGTAATTTATACTGATAAAGCTGAATATGTAGCAGATGGAAGTTGTTGTAATCAAGTGTTGTGGATGCAACACACACTCATGGACTATAGTATGAGTTTTAATATAACACAAATTTTTTCAATAATACTAGTGCCATTGACCTAAGTAAAAACCTTTCACAACACTCTCATGAAAAACACATAGATATTTGGCATTACTCTCTTAGGGATCACACACAAAAAGAAGATATCATTCTTTAATTTATCGGAACACAAGATCAACTTGCTGATATTTTCACAAAATCATCACCCTTTGATAGATTTTAATACATTAAACAGAAGTTACGAATGATAATCGTAAGGTAATATTCCATATTAACTTTTTATTAAAACATATCTCCTTTCAATAAGAAACTCCTTTTCATAGGGGGAGTACATTTTCTTTGTAATCAAAATTTTTGTAATCAAAATTTCTGTAATCCAAATTTTTGTAATCAAAATTTTCTTTAATTTTTTTTAAAATTTTCCAGAATCGAAATTTCTTCAAGAAGAATTTTTCACATTATAAATAATTTTCCAAGCAATCCGAAAGGTATGTTTTCTTTCTTAAATTTTTGTAATCATCTTTTTACATGTTGGTATTTTCATTTTGTTTAAAAAAATTTAGATTCACTTTTCCTTAAATGCAAATGTTTTATCTTGAAAACCTTAAAATATTATTACCTACCAAATTCTTTATTTAGATATCATCTCAACCGTCATATTCGATCAAGAGTATTTCAACCATTGGATACATCATGGAAGGTAAATTTTTTCCTCAAATGCCTATATAAGGGCCCCCCTGATGTTTTTCCCGCATCAATCTTCGAAGATCTCGCATGTTTAATCCCTGCTGCTCTATATAAGGCTATTCTAAATCTTAAGGTTTTTCTTAATTATGAATGTCTGTGCAAGCTTCTCCTTAGAAATAAATGTTGTCTCCAAAGGAAATATCAGAATGGAAAATATACAGTGAGAGGTTAGTTGATCCAATTTTTTTTGTTAAGTATGATTCTATCATTTCAAAGAATATCAAGCTGAATGGTTGGGAGATCCTATGTATTTCAAAACTGAAGGCACAAGATTCAGTTTATCCCGAGTTGTTGACTGAATTCTATGAGATAGTAAGTTTCTTCAATGAAGAAGGGAGAGACAGGTTTTCCTTCAAGTGTTATAGAAAGACCTACACTAAGGTTGTAAGTCTAACTGGAATTCCATATGAAGGTGAATCTAAATTTTGAACCCGTAAATTATCGGATCTATCAGGTTCATTTGAGAAGGAAAATGCTTTACAGTTCCTTGGCTTGAAAGAAGTGAATACTACAAAGATTATTCATCTATC
This sequence comes from Viscum album, assembly GCA_963277665.1. Classification (NCBI taxonomy): domain Eukaryota; kingdom Viridiplantae; phylum Streptophyta; class Magnoliopsida; order Santalales; family Viscaceae; genus Viscum; species Viscum album. The sequence continues at coordinate 1,491,655,898 of OY728129.1, forward strand.
TACAAACATCTGGATTCTTGAATTATGGGTTCAAGGATTTATCATTATGAGAAAAGGGGATAATGACTCCCAGAAAAAAAGTGACATCTATATTCTGGATTTTTTGGTGAACCTCAAGAAGATAAATATGGTCACGTATATCTTGATAATAATTGAGATTATCAAGAAAAGAAATTTGAAGTCTCAAATCATAATGTATCTGGAAATTCTCTCCAAGATTATTGTTCTTTGTCTCCAGTCTTTCAAAATTCCTTGTATTTCTAAGTTAAGGAATTTCAATGTGATGTTTTTGAGTGATGATACTCTCATAAGGATGATGGTTGAATTCAATAGTAAATCTAGATATTTCTATGATATGTCTGAATCAGAAATCGTAGCTCTTTCAAAGAAATCGGAAGTGGCTGAAACTTCCAAGAAGGGGGTAAGGAAGAGGAAGGTGAAGGAATCCAAATAAAACTAAAAAATATATGTGGCTAACAAAACTCAATCAGTATGCCTAAAACCAAAGAAGAAAAAGACTTATCTAGATAAAGTAGTGACTATATGGAGAGAGGACAAGAAGAACAGGAAGGAAGGGAATCCTACTTTTGTATTAAACCCTATTGAGGAAAAATAATTAATGATAAAGGCTGCTAAAGACCTTGAGAAGAAATAGAATGAAAAGAATTAGAGGAAGAATATTTTAGAGGCTGAAATTATCCAATATCTTCTTAAGGCTGTTAAGAAATCCCTTGAACAACACCAGGTGCTAGAATCGTTTTTTGCAATAATCACTTCTTATGACTCCGGGAAAGAATATTTTGATTCTAGAATCACAAAAAGAGGAATAAGTATAAGAAGAAGAAGAATAAGAAGAAAGAAGTGGTGATACCGAAGTCATGATAAGGAATGTCGAGGATTATCATGAGAAGAAGAGTCCTTCTAAAAAACTATCAATCCTAACATTTGAAGCCGAAACTTCAAAACATGATACTCCAGGAAAAGAAGAAAAAGTTTAGGAAGAAGTGAATAAGAAATATGAGGAAGAACATAGTATCCATGACTTCATTCAACCAGAGGAAATTGTGGAAGGTCTTGAGAAAGAAAACCTTGAGGAAGATAAGAATGTTCAGTTATCTGATAGTGAGCATGAATCACCCAAAGCAAAAGAGATCATTCCATGATCTAATAAGGGAAAAAAATTGTTGGTTGATACACCAAGTAAATCTAGGGTGATAAAGAAATATGTTGGTTCTTAATCGAAGTGGAAAGCTGAAGAGATCGAAAAATAATCCTCACCAACCAAACACTCTGATTCAGAATCATCCTCTCTTGGACATGATTTTTTGGTACAATATTTAAAGTAGTTGGTTGATACCATTCCCTTATTTTTGAGTACAGACTTGAAGTTCCAGATGCTTCAACACTCATTTAATTAGAAACAACATTTAGTCACCATGCTTAGGGATAAGTTTATAATTCTTGAGGAAGATTTTAAAATTTTCTTTATTGCATATGAAGCTCATAAAATATCATGAAAGAATATTATAAGCTATTCAAGAAAGAAAATCAAAGATCTAAGAGAATTTAATGAATTTCAATATTACATGAAATATTATTTTAACACCAAATATACGACTTTTAATGATCTTACTAAGAGTTTTGAGGAAAAGATGACTCTCGAACAGACAACCCGAAAGAAAGAAGTCAAGGAATTGAATGGAAAGCATAATTTAGTGGATAAGAATTGGAAGATAGAAAGGGATCTTAGAATAGAGTTTTAAAAGAATATTGTTAAGAAAGAAAAGGTTTTTAAGGCTCAGGTAGATATTATTAAGGCTCGGGAATAAAAGATAAAATCCTTAGAGAAGAAAAATGAAGATTAGAATCAACTTCTCAAGTGTGTGGAAGAAGATCACAAGGAGGTAAAGAAGCTGAAAACCATTGTCAAGAAGTTAATTCCGAAGGATAAAGAAGGATAATTTGACCCCATTCTGATCTTTTGTTTTATTTTCTTATTTGTACAAATTATTTCAATCATAATGGGATTTTGGTTGTTCTTCATATATTTGGTTGTTTAGTACTAATTTTTTAGGTACCATATTTTTTTCTATTCTCTTCATTCCTTTTTGAAAATCACAAATGGGGATAAATGAATGATAAAAATAATTCTAAGTAAATAAGATATTTCCCTATGTAAGGGGGAATTCATCTAAGGGGAAGTTCTTATCAAAGAAGATTTTCGTATGCATGAAAATGAAAAATCACATTTAGGAAATCAAGAATAAAATCCTTAGGGATTTCAAAACCTAAGGGGGAGTTAGTTTTATTCACTATGATTCAAATGCAAAGGGAGATAAGTTTTCTTTTATGTTTATAAAGAAAAATTATAAGTCCTTATATTATATTTTGTAAGGATGTTTGTGCTTTCCAAAAAGGGAGAGATTGTTGAATAAATAAGGTTTACTTATGACTTTTCTATTCTCATATGTTTTGAAAATCACAAACACTCTATCTTAAGGAAAATCATATTTTCCCAAAGACTTATCTTAATATGGAAAATTTTCCTTCCCCAAGGAAATTTATCCTTACCTTTTTTTCATTATTCTTTTTATAGTTTTTCTAAATCTAACACTTTTTATTTCTAAAGATTAAAATTTGGTTTCATATCTAAAACCTCATAATCCTAAAAATAATTGGTTATAGAGTATTTTATTTTTAGACACTAAATTCTCTGAAATTTAGACTCTGAATTCTCTGAAATTCATACTTCGAATTCTCTAAAAACAGTCTCTGAATTCTCTGAAAATTAGACTCCGAATTCTTTGAAATTCAGACTCTGAATTCTCTAAAATTTAGACTTTGAATTCTCTGAAATTCAAGCTCCAATTTATCTAAAATTAAGAATCAAAATTCAATGAAAATAATACTCTAAATTATTTGAAAATTAGACTCTGAATTCTCTGAAATTCAAACTTTAAATTCTCTGAAAATAATACTCCAATTATTTGAATTTTTGACTCTGAATTCTCTGAAATTCAGACTCAAAATTCGCTGAAAATCAGACTCTAAATTCTATGAAATTCAGAATCTTAATTCCTCATAATTCAAACTCTTAATTCCTTAGAACTCAGAATCTGAATTCCTCATGATTCAGACTCCAAATTCCTCAAAATTCATACTCCAAATTCCTAAGAATTCAGACTCTGAATTCATTAGAATTCAGATTCCAAAATCTATAGAATTCAGTTTCTAAATTCCTTGAAAAATAAAATCCAAATATTCATGATTTATAGACTCCAAGTGTTTATTTGGTTAGAATCTGAACTTTATTTTTTCCTACACTCTGAAAAAGAGATTTGATTAAAAAACCTTTCTTCTTACAATTGTTATAGTTATAAAATGATATCGTACATTCTGTTTCTAACTAACCATTTTTTGAGTGACACATGTATATGTACCTCCATAATTAAATGAAAAATATGACCATTGGAGGAGAGAGTCGACCATTGGGTAAGTGCCTATAAATAGGATCTCATTTGAACAAGCTCAACACTGACTGAGACCCGATCCATCACTCTAGAGATTTCATGCTACTGAAGTGATTTATAGAGAGAGAGACTCTCATGACTTGTGTGTATTAAACATCTTGTTTATCTAGATTCATGAAAATCCGATTTTTGTAGTGTACAATCAAGGAATTCCGTGGATAGGAAGACAAAGGTGTCAATTACCTTAAAGTTTGAGGACTTCTGTGTATAGGAAGACAGAGGTTTTGACTACCTTAAAGTTCAAGGGATTACAGGAATAGTAAGACAAATTCTGATATTCCTATTGAGGGATTACCCTGGTATGAGTAAGATAGACTTTATTTAAAGTATAAATCAAGGGGCCTTTATCCAAGGTTTTTGGATACCCTACTCTTTGGGTTAAAAGATTTCATACTTTTTACTTGTTTTGTTTCAACTTTATTTCTTCTATATTTTGATAAAGTATGAGAGTATAACCTTTTTATAATTTCTTGTTCTTTTGTATACTCTGATAAGTAATATTCTATATGATTTATGTTAGAATCTTTTTCTTGTAAACTTTTCTTATGTTTCATTTCTGGAACCATTTTTTTGAAACTTATCAAGTTTGTAGAACTAAAAGATGTCTTTTGAATTTACCTTGTTTAACCTTGTTAAACATAGTTTTCTTTAAGGTTAAAAGTGAAAGTTTTTAAACTTACAATTAACCCCCACCCCCCTGTAATTGAGCATCTACATTCATATTTAAATCCTACATTTAGTTTCATAACTGGTTACTGAAGGGAACTTGAAAAGATGCTATGTCAAAAAAATCCGGAAGTTACAAAAAGATAATGGAATAGAGTTTATAAATAGAAAAGTGGAGTATTGACTTGATAAACATGGGATATGGAACCATGTTCCAATAGTAATAAATCCAAATAAAAATACGTTTCTTTAGAGAAGAAACCAGATTATCAACAACATGTCTTGAACAATTCTGATTTACAATAAGCTTCTAGAATATTTTCATAAAGAAGTAATGATGAAATCAATCTAAATATAAAATAGAGACTTATTATGTATAAAGGAGATAATACTCAATATAAGCTATGGTATGGAAAGGATCCAACATTGGAGTAATTTCAAGCCTTCAAAAGTAAGTTCTTCATTATAAATAAGGAGAAACACAACAAGTTTTAATCCCATAGAGATAAAGGGATATTTCTTGGATACTCAAGAAAAATAAAATAATTTAAATTTTCCAATAATAGGCTTGGAAAATTTATAGAAATTAATGATATTTTTTTGATAGAAAATAAGAAGAATATTCAACATATACATGAATAGTTTTAAGAGGATAGTTATAAAGAGATAAGTGGATCAAGAGGGGTTCTAATTCCTGAGGAATATTCAGAGGAATATTTAGATAATGAAAAGGATGAGCATAAACTTATACCTTCATTAAGATTAAAGATTCAATCCAAAATTGATAGGTAGAACATAATTGAGGATCAAAAAGTGCCAGTGCCGATAAGGAGGATGAATACTCTACAACAATAATGTTTCATATCATAGGTATATCCAAATGGTTTTAAAGAGTCATCAAGTGTTGAGATTTGGGTTTATGTAATGACTGATGAACTTGACCAAATATTAAATAATAAAACATGGGATATCGATATTGTTTCAAGATCAAAAGATAAGAATGTCATCGGGGACAAATGGGATTCCATTACAAACTAAAAAAATATAGATTGGAAATTCAAAAAAATCATGACTAGTGTGAAAGTTATACTCTTACATAAAGGGAATCTATGTTGATAAACCATTTTCACCTATTGTAAGACTAGAGAAAATCAAATTATTCTTGGTTATAAAAGTGAAAAGAAGTTCAATGTTTTCCAGATAGATTACAAGTCACAATTTCTGAATGGGTTTCTAGAATAAGAAGTATAAATTGATAATACATATGGATTTATAATGCATAAATATGAGAAAATATTCTTTCATATGAGTAAGGAACTATATGGGTTGAAACAATAATTGGGATCATGGTATTGAAGACTAGATCAATTTTTGAAGAAGCATGGATCGGTGTGGCAGAGTTGATTAAAATTTATATATCAACCATGATAGAAATAAAAGGATGATGTTGTTGGTGTATGTTGATGAAATAATATTTGGTGTATCAAAATAATTATAGTTTAAACAATTTTAAAAATTCATGAAAAGTGTGTTTGAAATGTCAATGATTGGTGAACTGACCTTTTTTCTTGGTTTAAAGGTAACACAAGGAAGGAATGGAAGATTCATTTCTCAATCCAAATATTTCAAGGAGGTTCTAAGAAGATTTAGAATGGATATTTCCAAGTATATAATAACTATACTGGATACTCGGATGAAACTATTAGGACATGATGGTGGCAAAGAGGTTAATATCATAGAATAAAGGAAGATAATTTGACGTCTATTGTACTTAACAACAACATGACTTGATATTTTTTCCCCAAATGTCAATCATCCAAATATCAAATTAATCCCATGGAAATCCACTTGAATTAAAAAATAACACTTTTTTATATCAATGGAATGGTGGTTTTCAGTTAACAGGACAATGAAAATCACATCAAGAGTCATTGGGATATAGAGTTGTAGATTAGGCTGGTTCAACATATGATAGAGAATCAAACTCTGTTGATGCATTATATCATGGAATATTTTTTATTTCTTGGATAAGAAATATACATTATTACATTTCATATAGAACCATAGAATATGAAAATATTGTGGATACTCAAGCATGTACGTAGTTATTTTGGATGAAGTGGCAGCTTGATGATATGGGATTTGAAGTGAAATCCTTGATTGGAATCCATTGAAAAATTTCAAGTTTTATAAACCTTAGTGAAAATAAAATCCGTCACTCAAGTTAAAAACCATTGAAATAAAGTACCATTTTATCAAGGAAAAGTGGAATATGGGCTTGTGAAGTTGGAGTATATTTCTACATAACTATAGTTTTTAGAAAGTCTGATTAAGTCCTTACCCAAAGATTCATTTTAGCGGCACCGACTAGCTCTTGGAGTTCAGTGGATACCCCAGACTAGATAAAGTAGGGATTGGGGGGCCCCTCTCCTCTATGTATAGTGTGTTTTACATTATTTTTTGATAGGTGTTATTTATAATGATTCATCCACAAGGAAGTGACCTTTGGGTTTATTAACAAGGGGGGATATCATGATAAAGATTGGAGAGAAATCGGTAGGGTAGAAATGAATTAGGGGGAGTTTTAAATCTTATGATCCTAAAGCTGATTGATAAAAGGTTATATATCAAAAAATATCATGATGAAAATAAGTGACTGTTTTAAGAATCAAGTGATTCTTTGATGAACTTCGCATGCTACTCTTGTTTCTCACACTAATAATGGATCAATTATGATTAGAGTATGTATTTATTAAAACATTAATCTCTATATAAATTGAAATAATGAAATTATAGTTGAATATGGAATGATTTTTAAAGTTTTATTAAATGGTAAATATTTACCAATAAACCCAAAGGGATATATTGTTGAAAAAAATACCTCAAGTTTTCATTTAGGTGTTTTTTGTTTATTTGTGTTTGTTGACAAAGACGGTTGGGAACATTCTAGTATGATCACTATCAAAGATGTTGTTTTAAAGGTGGTATAATTTCCTAGTGTTTTTCAAATTTTTGGGCCTCAATATCTGGATTTATTTTTGAAAAAAGGACTTATGTATAGAAGCTACACTATGTGAACTGCAAAGTAGGTATGAAAACCCTCAAAGGAAGTTGTTTCTTATAGACCAAAGTGGTGAATTAATGTATCCGTAAAGGGTTCTTCACAACAAAAACTATATATAAAAATCATTTCATGGGGGAATCATAATTTTCATTTGAAGATGATAAGTTAATAGTCACTGATAATAGAATTTCATTTACAAATGTGGATGGTGAATTAAGGGCACCAAAGAGGAATCAACTGATATGTGAATTCCATATCAAGTTTAGTAGGTAGTGATGGATAAAAAAATGTGATTTTGTTAATTATGATTAGTGTGTTTTTTAATATTTCTTTTACTATATAAATTCCCTCAATCACATCATTCATAATTAAGAGAATTTTGTTATAGGAGATCATTTCTTGAAGAATTCATCTGAGTTTGAAGTGGTTCGTGAAGGAGGCATTCTGAGAAGGAAGTGATTTATGAAATAAGTTATTCATGAAGTAGTATGAGAAGTCCCATTTTGCAAAGAAGTTAGTTCATGAAGAAAATTTTCAAGGAAAGGGGGTTGTGAAGAGTCATCCACCCATTGAGTGAAGGCAGTCAGCAAATAAAACCTTTTTGTGAATCACTCACACCATGTGGTGAAAGTCAATTCATGAAGTGATTAAGGAGGTTCATGAAGGGACTAAAAGAATTTATCAAATAATTGTTTTCAAACTAGTAGTATGTGGAAAATTGGATTTCATCTATGAGGTGAAAATAGGACTACATGGAACACTTTTATATATATTAAAAAAATTCTAATGTGATTCAAAAAAACAAAATATTCTTCAAAATTAGCAGTGAGCACACTTCTGTGGAGAGAGTAGTGAGCTTTCAAATTGTGATTTTTGGTAAACCAGGAGGGACAATGAGTCTACTCCAAAGATTATATTGGAAATGAGATTTAGTGGATTTGGTACATATGAATAATTTCATTGTATGATCCTTGGAAATATCGCATTGATCTTGAACTAAGTAAAATTGTTGTATCATGTGCATGTTCTAATTCTCAAATTAGTATCTACTATGGGAAGGATGGAGAAGAGTGGTTAATAAAAAAACAATATCCAAAGATACAACTGTTTTAATATTTCATACCCTATTTCACCCCCCCTAAAAGGTATTTAACCTGATTGGGCTAACATTTTATTATCCAAGAAGATAACAAACATGTTTGATGAGTCAAACCATAGTAAGGTATTTTCTCTCACTTTAATTTAAGTGTGACACGTGATATATTCACCTGTTTTTTTATTTATTTGGTGTATATACCACTCGTGAATGTATTATATGATGATTTATATAGATATTATGGGGTTTACATATCCGTATAATATTATTTCATTCATGGGTCTTATGATTCAAATGTTACCAATGTAATATGGGTTCTATGTTAGGATCACATTTTTACCACGATTGATTATGATTAAGTTTGCAATGATGAAATATTATGGTTTTCCAAACAAGAAAATCATTAATTTTTTTCTCCTATAGTTGTTGATGGGTAATAAATGTTTTAATTTCATTTCCCTATCTTTAATAACTCATGAACTAAAAGAATATTATTATAGAAAACCGATGATATTTCTCCCTTCAGTAAAAAATCATTTTTTCCAAATAAATGTTTTCAAAAAATGTTTTAAATGATATTTTTACAATTATGAAAATATTTATTAAAGTTATTCTCACCCAAGTTTTAAATTTTAAAAAATATTTTAAAATGAATATTCTTGTCATTTTATAAAGGATTTACTTTTGAATTTTTTACAAACGCTTGATAGGAATTTTTTTAACTTATATGTTATGGATGGAATTTCACACCAACATGATCGATCAATGATTTTGATAATACTTTACAAGTTTCAATGTTTCTTTTCAAAGAATATAATTTTCATAATATTTTACAATTTTTTATTTTTAAAACTTTATTTTCCATGTGAAATGTGTATTTCCCTCATGAATGTTTTAAGCATATTTTTATGGTATCTCTATTAATCAATAAAAACAACCCTTTATTCTACTTATTCAACACTATGATATGTATTATTGATAAAATTATCTATGATAATTTTTTTGTATTATGATAATATTATATTTATTAATTGGGGAAAGTATTACATTTCATATAACTTTTTTTTCAATATTAATGTTTATGTCGATTATGTTTACCCATTTCATATGATCAATACATTAGACTTGGTATATGATGAGCAAGGACAAAAATATCCCCTTGATGCATCGGTAGGCCTCATGAGACAAACTTGTTTTGTTATTTGGATAAGGCCTTACCCACTTATGTAATTTTTCTTGGAAAGAGGCCTTTCTGGTAAGTTTGGGATGTCCAAAATTATACATTCCATCATTCTAAAACTATTTATTTTTATCTATGTGGTTATTTAATTATTATGTTATCCATGGTTTTAGTTCCCTTATTGTGGAATTATTTATATGAAATAATTTTATTATTATTTATTCTGACAATATTCTATTTTTACTCATGTTATTGATTAAATGGATTGCGTTTTTAGTTATTTAACATTCCATATTGATTGTGCCTTATTTACTCATTATAGCTTCTCCTATTTGTAAACCTTACTGAGAATCTGAGCTCACCCTTTATTATTATCATTTCCCCAAGACATGATTAAGGAATATTGGAATGATTTCAAGGATGTAGAATATTACAATTGTTATGTTTTTATATCATAATTCCAATGTAATGTGATATTTGTGTATGTATCAAGTTTACTAAGACTAATAAACAATTTGGTCCTTTAAGATTCAATATTTTGTATCGTATTCCAATGTAATAAAGTAAAAAAAAGTTTGGGTTATTAGAGTAGGTTTATTTACAGTTCTTATTATAGGTAGGTTTTTTTATAAATCATGGGATCTAGATTTAGGAAAACATATATCATGGAGTATAACTCTATGACTAAGTCTATGGATAACTATTTCTATATGATAACATCTGAAAAAATTGGATAGTTAGAGATTACATGGTTATAATATAAATACATTTATATATAAATTATAATTGGTTTTGGTTTTGGAATAGATTAATATAGGGGTAATTACCCCAAAAGTGTTGGTTGATTATATCATGACCATCATTCGAGCGCATAGAGAGTTTGTATTTACTATGCCCCTGGTTTGACACTATTAAGAGGATATTCTTGGCATAACTAACATTTTAATTATAAATAATTATAAATAATTTGAATAGATAATATCCAAGGACAACTTATGTTAAACCTAAGGTTTATAGTATGAAAATTATGTGCTAAAATTTACACACCCTATGATTGATATTTAATGATTCTTAACTATGATTATTATTGCTCATACTAGGATTTTTGGATCCAGTTAATGGATTGTACCAAAAGGAACCATGTTAATTAGTACCTATATGGTATTATTAATGGATTGAAATATATTTTTATTATTTATAATTAGTTATCATGATATAATATTAAAGACATTCATCTTAATAAACTCTCGGACTAGCTAAAGTAGGGAAAGGATAATGTTCACGGAGATAACAGGTATAAGTGAAGACAATGGAAGAAATATGAAAAATATTAATTCATGTTATAAATGTTGAAAGAGATTATGGAATCATAACTTTTTAATGTATAAAATGTTTATTACATGGTATTGCAATTAAAAACATAGAGTTTCTTTTAAGGTGTAGTTTCATGGAAACTAAAAATGTAATGCATGAATAACAAAAACAATATTCTAATCCACTTGAAAGTATTTTTCATAGGTTCATCCTTAGTTACTTTTAACATATCTCATATCTCGGGGGAATATATCAAAAGAAAGTGGTGATCATAAATCACAATAAGGGAGTAAACAAAGGAGGTATTTATCATTTGACCATGAGTCATTTTAATAATTCATGAGTGTAATAACAAGAGGAATATAATTATTTAATGATCAATAATAATTAAATGTAAATGTAGATAAAACCTAAAAATGATACATTCATAATCTTATCACCAAGTTTTATAACCAAGGAACCCTAATTCATAATTACCAAGTTTATTCATCAAGGTGTCATAAAAGATCTCATCTCCAGAGATTGATTCATTACCCAGAATTGGAGTGATTTAAGGGCGTACCCTTCATATGTCTTAATTCATGTGATCCACATAGATCATAATAACATGTTTCATCAAAAAACTGATGATAATAGAGAATATATTTCATATAAAATCACTGAGCACATACCAATTTATTAAAGATATAAACATTATATAAATTTTTATGCATGAAAAGGGAATATGGGTTTTGAGAAATTAAATACCTGAATCATTAAATATTGTTTAATTCCCTTTAATAATGATTATTTTTAGTTAATACCATTATAAAATTATTTCACCTAAAATATAGAAATTCATGAGATGAATTAGGCAGCATAATGGTATCAAACATGAATTAAGGAAAGGGTATAATTGGAGGGAACAAAGGTCTCCCACTGATAAAAAAATATTTTAGAAATAATTTGACAAATAAAAGTGTATGGGAAGAATGTAATTAAAAATTTATTGGTCTTAATACAAAGAGGTTTCTTTAATTGAAAAGAAGAATAGTATAATTCACTTACCTTGAAGAGTTCCTTCCTAAAACCAGAGGATGGTAACTAAAGGACACATGGACTCCTTGGAGGGAATCAATGTGAGGTAAAATGAACATAAATTGGTGTATTATAAATTTTTATTAGATAGGAATGTGGGATTCATGTGTATTTATAGTAAAATAGGATGAATTTGTTTAATAATTTCCATATATAGGTCTTGTAATTTTCAGTTTTTGAAATTTAAAAAACATTGTATTTCCCATGGTTTTTACTCATGTTTCTGGATAATTGAGTTATGTTTTATAGTATTTAGTTAATTATAACCAAAATCCATATTTTAATATTACATTGACCATGTAAAGGTGATTTTTCCACAAAATATTATTTTTAAAATCATAATTTATATTTTCAAATTTGGAACGTCATTGATATATTTGGAAATTTATTGAAATCAATTAAAATATATAATATTAATAAGAAAACATATTTTAGGTCATGGGTTATGATTAATTAATTATCCAATTATTATTACATATATATGAAGTCTTAAAACATACTGAAAGCAGAAAACTAGATTTTTACTATTTGTTGGAAAAAATCATTTTAGAAATTAGTAAGTAATTTATCATAAACTAATTTTTATGTGATGAATTCAAATATTAATTTTATTTTATCAAAATAATTTTCTAGATACGATAATTTTATATTTTAAATAAAAATACTTTATTTATTGAAGAATAATATTTTTTATAACATAGTCTAATTTATGAAACATATAAAACATTCTTAGGTCATTTTAATGTTATATTAAAACTTGTATGTAAATAAATAGTATTTTAAAATCCGGTTACATGAAAATAAACTTTATATAGAATAAATGATCTTATTTTAAAGGTGTATATATTTTTTGAAAATAAAATTATCTGAAAATTAAATTATCAAATTCATCTTATTTTCCTGAATATTTTATTTAAAAAATAATATTGGAAATGGGAGTGAAAAAATAAAAATTTCAATTATAGAAAGGAAATTACATTATTGTGATACAAAGGTCTAGACATATAATGAATTATTAAATTAGCATATTCTGTAAAGCTAAGGTACACCATGGTGGTAGTTTCATAGGGTGTCTTAGCTAACATTGAATTAGGGGTAATATCCACTAACTTGAACTTCTCTCATATTCGATTTTGTTCGATTCTCAATTATTTAAGTTATGCTTGGAATTTATTAAGGGAAACCCCAATGACACAACTTCCCTACAAAATTTTGAAAAATGGGATTCAAAAGGCATGGCTTTATTAGTTAAGACTATCATATCTCTTTTCTACGTCAATTATCATTTTTCATTACCTTTTCAGAACACTATATATAATGTTAACATTGTATCCAATGCTCATTGTTTCTAAAGGTATTATTGACCATTGGTTATATTGACCAACATTTAGATGATAATTCTAATGATCATATTACATCCTATAAATTATTTTTCATTTCTCTATACATTATTCAATACTATTCTTCTGAATGTTCTATATCTTTTCCTTTTCAAAAATTTTAATTACATTACAAATATTTTTTATTTTTTCTATAGTTTTTTTCATGGGTGTGATGATCCAAAAATATTAGAAATATCTAAATCTTCCCATTTTACTTGTCTTGTTCTATTTTTTCCTCGATTATAGTTTTTGGAATTTATGAGTTTAGATATTGACTAATATAATGTTATTCATAAATGAAGTATTTTTTTGTTCATTTTTGTTTGTTTTTTAGGTGTATATATATATATAATATGACACATTTATTAAAAAAGGAAAATTCACTGATAATGTCTGGGTCATAACACACTTTCCCCCTTAATAAATTTTGTCACTAAAATTTCATCTCATATTCTTGGTTGAGAATAAATGAGGGTACTTATGTGTCATTATTTCCTCTAGTTCCCATACTTACTTTTCATATTTATATTTCCACCAAATCACTTGGACATGGTGATATGTCTTTTATCATAGAATATTTACTCTATGGTCCAAGATCTACACTCGCTGCTCCTTATAATATAGGTCATTCTCAATTTTTACCAACCCCATATTTGGTACATGTGAGGGATTAGGTATATACTTCCCCAGGATTAATACATGGAACATTTCATGAACATGATCTATGTTTGGTGGATATGATAGTGAATAGGTCATTTATCCTATGCAATTATAGATTTCAAATGGACCCATATACTTAGGTCTAAGCATTCATTTCTTTCCCAAATACATAACACTCTTCTTTGGTGATATTTGAAGGATGATTGTGTTTCCAACATCAAAATACAATTCCATTTGATGGTTATCAGTATATCTCTTTTACCAAATATCAGTGACTTTTATATTATATTTGATGGATTGAACCTGTAATGTCATATCTTGCACAATATCGGGTCCAAATATCACTCATTCTCCAAATTCATCCCACCATTGGGATTTATACATTGTTCCCATATGGTGCTTCATATGGATCTTTTTGAATACTCAAGTGGGTGATCATTTTATATAAGAACTCAACTAATTGGAGATGGTGATCTCATCCAACATTAAATTCCATTGAGAAAGCCCTTATCATGTCTTTGAATATCTGTTTATTTCTTTTGGTCTAGCCATCAATTTTCGGGTGATAATCTATACTAAAATTTAATTCATTGTCCATAGTATGTTGAAGACATCTCCAAAATTTAAAATTGAATTTTGGGTCATGATTAAAAATTATAAAAAGTAGTACCTCATTCATCATCACCACTCAATTTATGTATATCTTGGCATATTGGTAAAGATAAATATATTCCTAAATAGTGATGAAGTAGGTATTCTAGGTTAGTCGATCCACCAAAACTCATATCACGTTATTTTCTTTGAATTTTTTCAGGCGACCGGTGATAAAGTCAATGGTGATATTCTACAATTTCTATTTGGGTACGATCAATGGTTCCATAATACCCTTGAACTTATGTCACTTTACGTTTAACTTTCATAAATACTAAGTTATTTAAGGTATACTCAGCAATCACCTTCATCATGATGTGAAACTAAAAGTTATTCTAAATATCATAGTACATGTTAACGTATCTAGGATATATGGAGAAATATGTAATATGTACAATATCCAATATATATTTCTTAATCTCAGGTGATAAAGGATCACAAATTCTAGTTCCAAAATTTATGACACAATTCTCACCGATGTGGAATTCTTAATCCTGTCCCTTATTTACTACTTATACCTTCTTTTAAAGCTCTAGATAATCTATTTGTGCCTCCTTGATACTCCCCTAGAATGATAGTTGCGAAATAATTTGTGAAAGGTAGAATTTTCTTCCTACCAATATGATTTACATATCCATACTTTTTATATAAAAAAATATAGGGTCTTTCTCAATCCACATCATTGATAGAGTAGAAGGGTACTTTATACTAAGAGAATTATCTACCTTATTCTAATTTCTAGGATGGTATTGAATAGTGAAATCATAATCTTTTATTAGATATAACCATATTCACGGATGTTTGTATTCATTTACGTAGGTTGATCTCCTTTAATTTGAATATATACTTCAATATTTGGTGTTTTGTGTATATATCACATTTTTTCATAAAAATAGTGTCTATACATCTTCTTGGAAATGGTGACTATAGCTAACTCCAATTCATGAGTAGGATTTTTATTTTCATGATTCTTTAACTATCATGTTGTATAAGAAATCAATTTTTCATTTTCCATGAGTACCCATCCAAGTTCATTTAAGGACGCATCACTAGAAATGAAAAATCATTCCCCATTTGAGGGTAAAATTAACACATATGCACTATCCAACTCCTTATTCAATTGAGGGAAACTTTCCTCATGCTCATTTATCAAGATAAACTTAACTCTCTTCTAAGTTAACTTAGTTAGTGGATATAGAATCCATGAAAAAAAATCTCAGACCTTCTTTATTATCCTTATAGATTTAGGAAATTATGAATATTCTTTATAGTTGTTGGACATATCCACTCCTCTATGACATTTTTCTTAGAAGTATCAACTGATATTCCTTTATTAGTACTGAGGTTCCCTAAGAATGAATCTTTTTATATAAAAAACTCTCGTTTACAGAATTTATCGAACAACTTATCCTTCCTCATAGTTTGTAATATAAACCATAAATGATCTTCATGCACCTAATTAATTTTAGAATATATCAGAATATTCTCAATAAATACCTCCAAAATTTTATTAAGGTGATATTTAAGGACCTGACTATTCAAATCCATAAATATTCTAGGAGAATTGTTTAATTCGAATGGCATAAAAACAAAATTTTAATGCCTATATATTATTCAGAAGGTATTCATTGGGATATATTAGTTCATCGCCATTAACTAATGATACCATGATCAAAGGAAAATCATTAAATAGAATTGATCCCCATGAAGGTAGTCAAAAAAATCATCAATACATAGAAGAGGATATTTATTCTTAATTGTAATCCCATTAACTTATCTACAGGAAATACATAGACACAATTTTCCACTATTCTCAAGTAGACACACATAATTGAATAAATACTTTCCCCAAAATATTTATAAGTTTCTTCATTAATTACATTAACTCCACATATGATATTCCATACGGGGACATGGATATTTTCATGGACCCTAGTATGATTATAATAATGAAATTTACCTCACATTTTAGTGGATGTATAGGTAAATATTTAGGAAATAAAACAATTTATTCCCAAACAATGGGGACATTTTCTATCATTACACATTTTATTCCTTATTTTTATCCACCAATCATTTCCATAAAGAAGGATATGGGATATCCTTCTAGACAGAGTTTAGGATGGAATATCTCTCCTTAAAAAATAATTTTAAGTTATCCATTCGGGAATAATAAAATTTTCTTACTTATATAGTTATATTATCATTATAAATTGAGATACATTCCATCCCTTGTATAATGTTGAATTCCAAAATGGGAATGAATAAAATATTTGCTATGATATTGTACTTTCAACTATTGATACTAGATTTTTTACACTCCTTTGTTGCCGGGATAATTTATCTAGGATTTTTAAATGATAAATCTACATATTATAGTTATGGATTTGATTCTAAAATATTTAAAATTTAGAATTAAATAAATGAATGTGTAGAACCATAATTAAACAATATACTTTCTATCTTAAAGAGAAAAATGAGTGTACTTGTCACCACATCATTTGGAGAGTCTACATTAACCATTGTGATTATAGAAGAATGGCCTTACTATTGTGACCTATGATGAAGTTAATGGTGGTTTCCCTAAATTATCCATTATTTTGATATCTATTCCCAAAGTAACTATGTTTTACAGAATTTAATCATTTAACTTTTTGTTACACTTTCATAATATTTCATTAATTTTTTGCATTAAGATATTTAGGCTTCACCTCACCATTATAATTATAAGATATATAGATACCTTTTCAAAACATTCATAACTTTACACTCAAATTAAATAAGTTCTTTAAATTTCCCTTCTCCCATTTGTTGCATGTTGGTAGTTGTAGTTTCTTTCCTCCTCTTCCTTGATCAAAATTATTCATTGAGTTTGGACCCATTGCTCACTTCTTTTCATTCATCCTATGTGACCACTGTGTCTCGCTAAAATCTATTTTAACCTTCAAAGAACTTCTCAATATTTTATCTGATATTTAATTATCTCTATTTTCAATATTCCTCCACAAATTTAGTCTTAGTATACTGAAGAACCTGTCAATCATTCCAATAGGATCCATAAAAAGGATAGAGGTGTATCAAGATGTAATGATTATTTTGTAGATTCCCACTAATTCTTTTCCCATCTAATTAGGATATAATAATTCCTTCTCCATTTTTTCTCAATTAATAGGGAAAATATTTATTAAAAAATATTCTACTAAAATCTTCCCACACCATAGAATCAATCTACCATCTTTTCATCATGTTTTTAATTAGTACCCAACACTTATCAACTACTTTTTCTAATCATTATACTTCAATGGTGAGTTTCTCTAGCTCTGTACAATGGAGTAAAAAAAATATATTTTTTATAGAGTTCATACATTGTTTTAAATTAATGAATCAATAGAGACAATAAATGATTGTGGTTTTTGATTCTTAAAGGACTCAAATACACGTTTTCTCTATTAAGGTGAATCTAGAAACTCAACATGATTTAGGTTATTATTCATTACTCAAGAGAGTTTATTCATCATCCTAGTGATGTTTTCCATTCTAGATTTAATCATGTTAGGGAATACATAATTGGTCCATCCATTAAACTCATAATTTTGTGGTTAATCATATTTCCCATTATTTTTCAAAAATAAGAAAACTTTAGTGAGAAACACATTACTGATAGTAATATTGTAATTCTAAATAGTGTATAACTTCTAAAACAACATTATTAAATACATTATTCCTCTAATATCCTCTAATAACAATTTAAATTTTAATATATCCTTCAAAATGGTTCATAAAATTCATGTGATTAACCAAACATATCCCCTGGGAGTGTCAAACAAGGTGTGAAACAAGGCCCATTATTATGCACCAGGTGGTGATCGAGCCAAATATCGATAATCCATTTTAGTTTTTTTACCCCTAGTTATAACTATGCCAGATCCAGGTCCAATTGTAGTATCTAGACAAAAACTTCATTTCTTTTAAACCATCCACTTAATAATTTACAAAAAAATAGGAATATTTCCTATATTTAGACTTATCCCTAGGTTCATTTCTAACTTTTTCTCATCCTAATTTACAAAAATTACTAAATTTTCCTCAAATACCAAACATAGAATCCTTCATTTTTAATACATAAAAATTCATTACTTGGAACAACACATAATAACACATCTTTAATGGTTTATCTTTATGGAAATTAGAAATGTAATACATGAATAACATAAAAAATGTTTTAATACACTTTAAATGATTCTGCATAGGATCATCCTATATTACTTTTACAATATGTCTTATCTTGGGGACATACTTTAGAATAAATGGGTGAGTATAAATCCCAGTAAGGGAACAAACAAAAGAGATATTTAGCATGTGACCATGAGGCATATTAATAAGGAATAACCAGAAGAAAATGAGGAATATCATAATATAATGATCATGAATCATGGAATGGAAGTTTGGATACAACATAAAAATGGTACATTTAAAAGAATATCACCATGTTTTATCACCAAGGTGTCTTAAATCATAATTAAAAATTTTATTCACAAAGGTATCGTAAAACTCGTCATCTATACATAGTAAATATTTAACCAATTAATTAGAGATATATCAAGTATAACCCTTCATATATCATATTTAATGTGATCCATAATGATCATAATAACTCATTTCATCAATAAACTAAGGAGAATAATGAATAATTTTCATTTAAAACCATTGAGCACATACTAAGTTCATAAAGACATGAACATTACATCATTTTTAACCCAATAAAAGGGAATATGCGTTTTATACAAGTAAATACATGAATAAAAAAATTATTTATACATCTAGGTGAATACCCATGGATAATAAAGGTTTATGCATAGTCCCATTATAATAATATTTCATGTAGTAGAGAGAAATTCAATAAAGGAATTTGGTATCCTGATAGCATACAACATGGATTAAGGAGAGGTTATAATTGGAGGGAAAGAAGATATCCTATTTATAAAGAATTATTTTGGAAATAATGGGAAAAATAATAATTTATTTGAAGAATGTAATTCAACTTTTATAAGGCATACTATAAAGTGGTTCTTGATTAGAAAAGAAGAATGGTATAATTCTTTTACCTAGAACAGTTTCTTCCTAATACATACGGATGGAACTGTGAGGAATAAAGGACACATTAAGGGACACTATGGGAGTAAAAATGAACATAACATTGTGGATTATATATTTTTAGTATATTGGAGTTGGTTATGGATGATTATTTATAGTAAGAAGGATTAATTATTTAACAAATTCCAAATACAGGTCTTGAAATTCTAGGTTGGGGAAAAAGCCAAACCATTGGCTTGTTAATGGGTCTTCCTCATGGTTTTATCCATTCCACTCATTTTTTATTTTATTCTATTCTATTATAATTGGTATACATATTTTAACATTACTTTGGACATGGAAAGTTTATTTTTCCACAAAATTTTGTTTTTAATATCATAATTTCTATTTTAGACTTTGGAAAGTTATTTTTAGGTTTGGAAAATAATTTCAAAACATTAAAATGCTAAATTTTAATAAAATAAAATATTTTATGTCTTGGATTATATTTAATTAATTATTAAATAATTATTTAATATATAGGGATTCATAACACATATTGAAAATACAAAACTGTATTTTTACTATTCACTAAAAAATAAAGCATTTTAGAAAGTTATCAAAAATTCCCCGAAACCGATTTTCAAAATTATTATTTAAAATATAATATATTTTTTTATGAAAACAATTTCAAAACTATGGTAATTTTAATTTTAAATAAAACTACCATATTTATTGATCAATATTAGTTTTTATGACATATTCATAATTCTGACACATATAAAAACTTCTTAAACCACTACAAAATTATATTATCATAAATATTTAAATATATGGTTTTTTAAAGGGTATTAAATTAAAATAAACTTTATATTGAATACATATGTTTATTATATAAGTGTTAATTTTTTTTAAATATGATTATCTTTATATCAACATCTCAAATTATCAAATTCATCTTATTTTCATGAATATCTTTTTATAAATAATTTTAAAAAATGGGATTGAAAAAATGACCACTTAATTTATACAAAGGAAATTAAAATTTTATGATAATAACATTTAAACACATAACCCATTATTACACTAAAACAATCCTTGAGGGTAAGGTGTGATATCTTAGTCATTTCGTGGAATTTCTCAACTAAAATTTACTTAGTGGTGATCTCCAAAAGATTGAACTTATATTGTAGTTGATTTCATTTAATTCTCACTTGTTTGAGCTCTAATTGGTCTTAGTAAAGTATGAACATCAATGATGCTACCTTCCTCCCATGTTTATACAAAAAGGATTCAAAAGGCATGAATCTATTGGTTGAGGCCATCATTTTTTCCTTGTTCATCAATTATCATTTTTCATTAACTTTTTTAAACACTAAATATAATCGTAACATTATTTATTATGTTCATAGTTCCTAGTAGTAATATTAAAAAATATTCATATTGACCAATGGTTAGATTACTATACCAACAGTCATATTACCTCCTATAAATAACTTTTCATTTCATCATACATTATCCACTATAATTCCTCTTCTAGTTATATATTATTTCATTTTCTAAAATATATATTGGTTTAATAATATTTTGTTTTTTATCTATATTTTTTTTCATAGGGGTTATGTTCCTAGCATATTGTAAGATCCAAATTTTCCCCTTCAACTATTCATATTTTATATTTTTTTCCACAATTTTATGTTTGGTATTTTCATGGGTTTAGTAACTAACTAAGGTAATGTTCTTAATTAATGCATCAAATTGTTGTTCATTTCTCTATGTGTTTCATATGTATAAATATATATAATATTAGAAATATTTATTTAGGAAGAAAAAGTCACTAGTAGTTTCTTGGTCGTTATAGAGACACCCTAAAAAAATCTCGAAGGAATGAGAAAATTTTTCATATGAGAAAAATAATGGTATAAATCAATGAATTATTGAGGAAAATGAAGAGAATAATATATGGGAATAAATTACATCTATTGAAACCATTTTTATTTCAGTATATTATGTTTGGGGGATATGGGAATTATTTGAGTCAATGCCCTAATCTAAGGGTTAACTCCTAGACCAAATAAGGACCTAAGATATGGAAATCACTGAACTATAAGGATTGAAGTGTTAATTACTATTTAGTAATAAGGATGAATAAGTATTATATCAGTGATTTTTTTTATATAAGAATCATGGAACATTTAATGATTATTACACAGTGGTTTTTCATTATGAATTTGAAAGTACCGATAACCTAGAAATGTGATTTAGTGATATAATTATATTTTTGGAAAGCACGTGATTGAGGGACTGATAACTACTAATATGTGTTTGTTGTTGGGATAAACCTAATTTTTCTTTGAATGATAATTCTCGGTTTTAACATAATTTTAATGTAATATATATTGCTTTTAATGTTTAATGTGATAGGATTTAAAAATGATTAAAGATATTTTGTGTCACATTTTTGGGAATGGAACCCTTTGGTATAATATATGTTATTTAGAGAGAAATGATTTTATATTTTTTGTAAATAATTTTAAAATTATTGATAACCATTAGGGTTATTTTTAATTTTGAGGTTGATTTATTTATGGGTTATTGGGATAAAAGAGTTAGTACATTTTGGGAATATATCATATAGAAAACCTTACCTATTAAAAAATTTATGTGATGATTAATGTTATTATTGAGTATTTTCATCATATTCTTGGGAACAATATAGTTTTTAAAAGAGGAAAACCGACAGTCTGGGAAATAACCTATCACATCTAACTAGGTCGCAAGGTTGGAACCCACAAATGAAGGGTGATATGGATGGAGTGATTACCAATAGCCTACATGATGTCCTTATTAGTATAAAATTGTTTCTACATAAACTATTTGATATAGAAATATTAATTTTAATTTGGGAAGTATATTATATGATCAAATATTTTGGAATTTTTGGTATTTTCAGGGGATTGATGTAATTTCATGAGGTGTTTTATTAGATTACAATATATGTATATATCCTTTAGTTTTAACATAAATGATTATTTGGGAAGAATTCTAATAAATATTTAGAGGTGTAAGGTGAAGGGTGTTAGATAACATTCGAGGTTAAAACTTTAATTAATGTTGAGTTTATTGAGGTTATTTTGGATACAAGGTTATTTATTTTGGAAATAATCTAAGTTAAACCCCTAATTTTATTATGGAAATTTTGAATTAAAATGTATTATCTCTTCACATGAAGTATTTTTACATTTTGGTTATTATTTTACCTTATGGTAAAATTTTAATTTTTTTTAATGTCTATAGATATTAGGAATAAATTTTTATCTTTTTGTGGATTTTTTAATCTATTAGATGTTGATTTTAGTGCTTCAGGAACAAAACATATCATCTTGAATACTCATCATTTTGAGAATAAAGATGAGATTGTGGTAAAATTGGTGATATGATGAAATTTTACTTTTCATATATGTATATTTTCTTATGTTCTTAGTATATATGGTAAAATAATTCTAAAACTCTAAAAAAAGATCTTGAAACAAAAAAAATTATTCTATTACCTTCATTTCTGATGAATTGATGGTCTTTTTCACACCACTTTGGTTTATAGTTTTCTAGTCATTAACTTTCTAATGGTAATTCACTTTCTTATGATCAATGATCTTTTTTGTTCTGTATAATTATTAAGATGTTACACTTTTCTTCTATATCTATATTTTCACTTCCCGCTATTTTTTCCCATTTGGAAACCTAATTATGTTTTATTCCAAAGTAACAGCGTATTTCCATTTCCCTCTTTTCATGTGTATGTTTTATTATCCATCATTACGATATGGGTTTTACATAAAGAAATTTTTAAATTTCAAACCCTTGATTACAAATAATAATTTCAAATTATTGGGATTCCATTTATTGAAGGGGGAGAATATAATGCCTCATGATTTTAAAAGAACACTATATTCGATTGTGTATATAAAACTCAACACTGATCCATTACACACAAAAGAAATATTATATCTTTATCATTTAATAAGAATGTATAAATAGTATTAAAAGCTATATATTCATTTCAAGAATTTAATTTTTTTTAATTTTGTTAAAAAATGATTTTAAAGTAAAATTATTTATATTATGTTATTAATAATTTAATTATTCTCATTAAAATAAATTTCATGATGTAAT
This sequence comes from Viscum album, assembly GCA_963277665.1. Taxonomy (NCBI): domain Eukaryota; kingdom Viridiplantae; phylum Streptophyta; class Magnoliopsida; order Santalales; family Viscaceae; genus Viscum; species Viscum album. The sequence continues at coordinate 1,491,679,764 of OY728129.1, forward strand.
TTAGTATAAGAACCTTTTATACATAAAAAGATATTTTTCAGAAAATATCTTTTCTATTGTGTTTTTCATTTTCATTTTAAATTAATTAAATACACCTATAAAAATTGAATATTGAAAAATGGATTCAATGTATTAAATTATGAGGTCCAAATTTTTTAAATCAATCCCATTTTTTGGTCATTTTTAATAGTAATCATAAAAAATAATTGTCACCATAGTAAGGGTATATCGAATAATTAAGGAAAAATAACATGAAAATAAATATGAAATTACCATATCCCTTGGAATAATTTCCTTTTATCAACCTATTTAATCCATAATTAACCAATATTTTAATATATGATCATTTTTTGTAACGTTTATATGATTTTGACTTTTATATTATTTTTTTTAAAGAAAATTTAAAAATTTTATTCTCTTTATTTTATTATCTTTAAATTTTTGGCATAATGATGAACTGAGTTTATATTCAGTTATAAATAATTATGTAAAATAAAAATAATTTTTTTATTATAGAAATTCATTTCAGGTTTTTAATGATGAAATAATTTCCTTAAATTTTTACACGACACCATCACAATATTTATTCAATTAATTAAAAATATAATAAATGATTATAAAATATTAAATGTGGTATAATTTGTATTAATTAATGTTTCCCATGAATTTTATAGGTCTATATGACTTTTTAATAAAATTTAAAAGGATTATATTTTAATTCCCTCTTTTATTGATGTTTTTGAAGTCATATTAAATTAATAGTGTCAAAAATGACATTAATAATATTTTATAATAAGTAATATTTTATCAAATGATTTAAAATTAATAAAAAAATATCACTGGAGAAATAAATTATATGTGGTTGGAAACATAAACCATGTTCCATTTATGATTATTTTTTCATTTTATGGTAGCATTCTCAGCCCTTAAAGGAAAGAAAACTTTAATATCAAAATAATTACCAAAAGGGTTGATGGGGGTTAAAACAAAACGATAAGAGTAAACGTTATCTAGAATCATAAAAAATTTATTATATGGTTTTATTTCGACCCAACCTCATCTTATCTTCTTAATATATCATTTTGGATATTTTTTCATTGAAAACTAATTTATATTAATGTAATACTTTAACAAATTCTAAAAGTGACCATACCCTCTCTTATAAAAGGGAACCCCTCTCCTTATTTCTCCTCACTTTAAGAACCATTTGGTTTTTTCATTCCTTTAAAAAGACATTTTTAACATCCCTCCCCGCATTCTAGAGGTCTTAGGTATTGAATAATACCAATCATTAAGGGCTTAATGTGTAATGCAATGAAATTTTCCAAAGAATATGTATGGTTCCTAACTGAGCGTTTTTTTGTTTCTTATTCTACCTCTTTCAAATATTATCCAACCATTATGGGATAATAAATTAATTACCTTATATATAATGGGATTTTATTTTGTTAATTACTAACCTTTTTCTATCTCCTCTTCCATCAATTGAGAAATGAAACTATCATTCATGTGTGTGGAGGACTACCACTTCATGAATCGATGTGAATTATTTTCTATCATCACCTATCACAGTTGGTTGTAATGATGGATTTAATTTTAATATATGATATCCATGAAATTTATATCACTCTAAAAATATAATATTTCATCTAATTTTTTACCTTTAAATCTATTTAAAAATGGTAATTTCATTTCTGTGTATTTGTGGACTACCACCTCCATGAAGTGATGTTATTAGTTTTCTATCAACATATCACATGGATGGTATATATATGGTTATTTAAATTATTAATACTATATTTATTATATAATAATAATTTTTTAAAGGTAAATAATACTTATTTTCTTTCTATCATGATCATTGAAAAATTGAAATGTTACTCATGCGTACACATGAATTACAATCTCTAGGATTGTAACGTAGTTAATTTTTTTGTAAAAATATTTCTTAGATGGATATAAAAGTATAATTTAAGTATAAAAATTATAATTTTTTCATGTTTAATATTATGTTGATGATATAATAATAGACTCTTTGACCATATTCAACTTACAATATACATTTTGGACATATAAACCAAATATTGTCAAAACATATGATGTGAAATTAAATGATTATGAAGATAAATAAAACATGGTAATAAATAAAATTAAAGTAATAATACAATTAGAAAAGGATCTTAATCTGGGTAATAGTTAAAATATTTTTATTATTCAAAATTTTAAATAACATAGGGGGTGAGTCGAGCATAAGGTAATGGATTTTCTTCCCACTTTTATTTTTGTGAGACATAGGACATATTCACCACTTGTTTTTTGATGTGGTGTATATAACACCCATGAATATAATTTATATTTCTTAATATGAATGGTATATGCATTTAAATATCTATATAGGGTTATATCTTTAATGGGGCTCATTATTTTATTATTACAAAAGTGATAATGGTTTTATTTTACAATCTCATTGATTATTGGGATTGTTTATGATTATGTTTTTGATGATGAAATATTATGATCTTCCTCTCAAGAAACTCAAGAAATTTACTCTCCATAAATAATTTCAAGAGAATAAATGTTTTCATTTCATTTTACTCCCATTAAATAATCTTGAAGCTGAAATAATATATTTAATTAAAACCAACTTTATTTCTCTCTTTGATCGAAAATCATATTTCTTCTATATCCATGTTTTTTATAATAAATTAAATAATTATTTTGCAGTTATCATATGATTTATTAATAAAAATTTTACACATGTTTTAAAATTTAAAAAATCATTTTAAATGGATTATTCTTGACATTTTTTGAACAATGTACTATTGAATTTTTTTAAGAATGTATGAATGGAATGTTTTTTAACTTTTATGGCATGAATGGAATTTCCCAACTTTATAACTGATAAATCATTTGAATATCCCTTTATTTATTTCTATGGTTCTTTTGAAAAAAAAAAATTTTCATAATATTTTACAAATATTTTGTTTTTAGACGTTATTTTAAAAGTGGAAATGGTATTTCCATCAAGAATGTTTTAGTTATTTGTTTATCGTATATCTATTCATCGACAACAAAAACCCATTATTATAATTATACTTAACTAGTGATATATTGTAATTATTTTATCCACTATGATACTCTATATATCTTATGATCAAGTTATATTTATGAATTGGGTAATGTATTAATATGTCATATTCTACTTCTTCAATATGAATGTTTACGTTTATTATTTTCACCCCATTCACATGATGAATGAATTTGATTAGGTAAGTGATAGGTGATTCTTTATATATCACCTTGATTCATTATTATTTATAATAAGACAAACTAGTTTGGGTATTTGGCCAGTGTCGTACCCATTTATGTAAAATTTCTTAGAATGAGTCCTTAACGACAAGTTTACGATGTTTGACATTATATATTACATCATTATGAAACTATTTATTATTATCCAAGATATTATTTATGTTATAATATTATCTATGGATTTAGTCCCACTATAATGGTATTATAAATATGTAAATATTGGATCATTTTTTATTCCTTATTTATTAATATACATACTCATGTTATTGAATAAATCGCATGTTTTTTTAGTTGTTTTCCTTTCTATATTGATTGTGCTTTATTTACTCAAAATAGTTTCCAACATATGTAACCCTAAATGAATATCTAATCCTACCCCTTATTTCTTTTAATATCCCCATTACATTAAGTATGAATATTTTAATGAGTTCATGGATGTATATTTTTTTCTATAAATATGTTTTTATATCTGAATCCCAAATTAATATGAGATTCAAGTTTGTTTCTAGTATACTAAGATGACTAAACTATTTGGTCCTTCAGGATGCGATTAATTATAAATTATTCCATGGTAAAAACATTACCACCAGCTCTAAGATACTATATTGTGGGTCTTTATAATAACTTTTTTATGTTTCTCAAATTTTTTCTTTTTTCATATTTCATACATACTTCTAGAACATCATAACTTTATCCCTAGATTACCTGGTTTGTACTTGTGTCCCTCATAACTACATCCCCGTAGTAAATTTACAGGGTTATTGTAACAAACATACCTGAGTTACACTCAAACCTAGTGCTCGACCTAATATTTCACACTCCTGAAGTGAATTACTAATCCCTATAGGCTGAAGAATATAAATCTGGCATCAAACAACAAAAATATGGAACATTTTATCCCATCATGAAGCAAAAACATGGAATATATATACATGAAATAATGAAATAATGGAAGATAAAAAAAACTAAAAATATATGACATAACTGAAAGAAGACAGTGGAAATTATACAATTCAAACTTTTAGAATAACCAAAAGTACAAGTCTAAAATAAATTTAAAACAAAAATAGAAACTGACTACTCCATGTGATAACATTGATAAACTCACACTATCTCACTGCCAGCTACCCAAACACAATAGAAAAAAACATCTCCGCCTCACTGAGTCACCTTTGATTTCCCTATATCAAGAAAAAATAAGAAGGTATACACATCTAGAAAGGGGTACACCAGGTGTGAGCTAAATAGGCTCAGTATGATCCCACCCAAGTGATCCATAAAAATTATCTACTTAACAATCTAAACATGATAAAATTTAGATAAAATAATGAATTATGTTTCATTAAATAGTTTTTATTTCAAAATTATGGTAAAACATTCCCCTATTTCTATAGTTTTAAATAATTCAATTAAAACAATTTCAAATCATATCACATGAATCAAATAATTTCAAATAATGTGTCACATATCATATCATATCCAAATAGTACTAACCAAAGCACTGGTAAATTACACCAAGGATCACTACTTTTCATGATATCTATAAAACTCATACCCAAACATAGAAATTATGTTCATTATGTTTTTAGACATATTCCTTGAATCAAGGAAGTAGAGTAACACCCCAGAATGTAAACCACTCAATAGTGTCTAAAAATTTCCTAGAACAACAATCCTAGGGTGTAAAGGAACACCCCATGCCTAAACTCTTGATATTATTAATGGATATTGAACTTATTATACCTTCCACCTAACTTTCCCAAGTCTTCCCGTGTGCTATATTTTCCAGATTATTTCATCAAAACCATGCATTTAAATCTATTTCATAAATTCATTTCACAATGATTTTAAAATATGTTTTCAATTAACAAAATTATGGGGAAATACAATTTTATAAAAAAACATTTCCACATAGAAAAATTAATAAATCATACCAATTTATTTATAAAAAATATATAAATACAAAAATTTTGAAGGTTAATTAAACATAGTCTAGAGATGGAACCACCTATCGCAAAATTAGGGTGCACAAAAAATGATGGTATCCACGACCACTGGAAGGAATAAAAAATAAAAAATAGAGGCCCTATCAATGATTCACACTCATTAAAAATGTATTATATAACAACAAATGTAACAACCTGACCCAAGTTACCCAAAGTCAGTGCATTATTATATAATATTGGCATGATCACAAGGGATCAAATCCCGAAAGGCCGATCAGTTTAGTATCCTTGGAAACAAGATACATACCTAAGTTCAACATTACAACTTGAAAATAAATACAACACTAATTTATTCCATTATAAAAATCCAAGCCTCCTAGATTATGCCTACAAGTCACTCATAAATAACTTCTTCATATCCTAGGAAAATGAAACATAAGAATGGGGTGACCTCAAATGCTCATTAAGGGTAATCAATATAGTGGAAGATAACCTAAACATTAGGCATGGTGAATAATTGAAAACACATACCTTTACAAATAATAAACATGAGAAATTTATGGTAGAAATATGATATCAGAAAATAATGCCATAATAAAACATAGTCATGTGTATTCTACTAGTCGAATAACCACATGAACCATCAATATTATTTTCATAATGATGGAATTTATAATGTTGGACATTATGAAACATCTTTTCAGGGCCACGACCAAGACGTTTAAAAATGATTTAGTCTTCAGCCAAAACCATATATGAAATTGGGAAAGGCCTCATCCAATTCCACATCTAATTGTCTCATGAGACCTACCGATGCATCGAGGAGCTATAGTGGGATCCACCCGTCACTTACTAAGTCCAATAAATTCCTCATATGAAAAGGTTGAAACATAACATAAACATTTGTATTAAAACTAGCATACGACATGTCAATAAATTAACCATAAACCATGAATGGTATGAAAATAACACATCCACAGTAAAACAAATCATAACTCATTAAATAAAATATGGAAGATATTATTATAACAAATAAACTTTCAAACAAGTGTATAATCCATCAAATTATGTTGACATATATGAAATCAAAACTACTTGAGAGAAATATCTCTTTCTATTTTGAAATCATTTAAAAGTAACATAATTATAGAAGAAAAAATTCATTTTGAAAATATTATTATAAGATAGTAAGGGAAGCTTCGACAATGTTATAATGGCAGAAAATAGCTGCACCCACCATATAAGTTAAAAAACATTATTACTTTAATTTGGTCGAAAAGGTCATAAAGTACCTTGTCTGGAAAACGACAGAAAGATTACTTTAAAACCATTTTATAAAAAGTCAAACAACAGTATAAATGAATTTAACCCATAGTCTAGTAAATAATAAAAATGTTTTGAAATACACTTTTAAGAAACTTGGATGTGTATTCTAAAGAGGCCCCAGTAGATACTTACATAAAAACAACCTCAGATAATAAAGAGATTGTGAAATTAACAATTACCTCGTGTTCGACTTGACCCGTTCATTATTTAACCTCCTGAATAATGAAATAAAGTTAATTTATACTTGCTTAAAAACATTTTTCAAATTTATTTTTCCTTTTATATCACTTATTAGTATGTTATAAATAGTACGAAATCATTTCAGTTAATAAAGGTCATTTTCTAGATATTTGGTATTTGAGTCAAAAGTAAACTTCTTATAATTACACGTTGTACATGTGGTCAAAAGTAATTTATATCCAGAATTATATTCATTATTTAGATATCAAATATATCTTATATATCCAGTATATATATGTATTTATAATAATACATAACATTTGGAGATAAGAAATGAATTGCACCGTTCATGGAGACGGTATGTCGCACGTACGCATGAAGGCTACTTTCATTTCGATTTTGTATTTTAATGGAATTAAAACATAATGATACATAAGTATATTTTAATTCTAGTAAAATATCATATATAATATAGTTAACTTCATCCTTTATATTTCCCACATAAGTCATTAACGAGTCATATCACTTTGAGGGGGCGGTAGTCCGCACTTTCTCAAATGAAATTATCACATTTACCCATAATGGAAACCATAAAGGTGTGATATAAATGGAAAATACAGAATAATAAAGAAAAAACATAATATATATCATATATAAATACAGTTTTATCTTAATAGCCACCATGAGAGGTGGTAGGAGATAATTGAACAATCATCGTTTCATGAGGCATTAGTTTGAAATCCAGAGAGAGAATGTGTTCTTTACCCAATAGATGGAGGTTTGTGTAAGTGTAGTTTGAATAATTCTCATAACAACATTATAGTATATTGAGGATACTGGTGTTGTTATAAAATAAATGAATAAAAAGAGTTTAGGGGTTTGAGAACTAAAATAAAAGAAAAGAAGTTAAGAGAAACCATTACCTTTAATTGGGGTAACTCTCTTTGGTTTGAACCAAAATGACTTCTTGAAGTGAATTATGCCTAAGTTAAGGCTTCTAGGTGGAAGATAGGGATATTGAGATCTTATTTGGTCTAGGTTTGGATGAGACAAGGGGCTTCAGAAGTGTAAGGAATGGGATAGAAATGATGTTCTTTTATAAGGAAGAGGAGGGGCTCTTTAGGAAAGTTTAAAATTGTTATTTTATTATAAACTTATCTTTATTTTCAAAAGGCCCAAAACCCATTAAATTTGAATATACGATGACTCATGTTTGAAATAAAATCATCCAATAAGAATTGGATAAGTTTTGGATATTTTTTGATTTTTAATAATCTTATTTATTTAAATCATTTATTAATGAGGTGAATACTGCATCATTATTGTGTCATTAATAATTTAATTTATTATATGTCTAAAAATTATAAAAAAATACCATAATTTATGAAATCTTTTTATATTTACAATTATTATTTATAGCTCAAAATATGACTTATATAACCCCATGTAAAAATTGATATACTAAACGATATTTGTTAATGTCATTTTTATCTTTACTTTAATTAAATTAAAATAAAGGGTCATTATCACTCATAAGTGGCTCCATGGGGTCCCAAAATAGACCCAAGGATTCCCATGGTCATAAATGACTCATCCAATAAGGTTAGTACAAGTATTAAGGTAATTTTTTATTATTATAATATTTTTTTACCTTGAATTACCTTATTTACCATTAACCGCGGAAAATAAAAGTCAAAAGTTAGTATTCACCAAAAATTATTTTAATCTTATCAAACCAAATTTTACATACTAATAACAACCATGTATGTATTATTTTCAAATATCAATTCACAGAAGTGGTAAAATTTCATTTAAATGAAAAAGTCAGTTTTGTAACTACTACTAAGTGGTTTTACTATTCATCAAAAATTGAAGTTTTTCAGATAAATACCAAAATTTAGACTAAGATATATTTGATATTCTGAATTCAAAAATGATGTATATTTTACCAAATTCAAAAAATAGAAGTTTCGTTAATTAATTTAAAATTCATTCTCGTTGTCAAAACAAATAGCGTGTTTTTAAGAAACAATAACTATCAAAAGACTAACACTTATTTATGTATAATTTCAAAGTGAAATTAATTAAAATGACCAAAATTGGATTAAATGGAAAAAATATAATGTAATTATACTTCCAAACCATTCAAATGTATAACTGAACACTATAAGTTATTTTGATAAAAAAAAATTTCAATTAATATTTAGTATTTTTCACTATTCACCCAAATATGAATGTTATCAGAAAAACACCCAAAATTTATCGAAACTAAATTTTTATGTCCCAATTATAAATAAGAAGTTTATTGTGTCAAATTGAATATATAAAAGTATCAAATATTGGATTTAAAAAGGGTTCTCCATTAAAAGGCGGTAAAACTACATTTTAAAAAAAATACATATTTTATCTAAAAAAATAATTTGTCCTTATATTATATCTAAGAAAAGAAAAATATGAATGTTAAAATTATATGGGATATATATAAAATTAAAAATGTGGTTATTACTATTCATAACCTCTTTTTAAATGGCTAGTTTGGTAGGTCGTGGTGTGCTTGAACTAGGTGTTGCATACATCGCACACTATTATATTATTTGAATAGAAACGTACTATGGAATATCGGGGTGTTACATTCTTCCCTCCTTCAATAAATAACTTCTTCACAATTTTAAAATTTTCTTTGAAAATACAAGGTTAAAAATAGAAAATACATTTGTGGAAAACCCACATCGGAAATAGGGTTAATAATATTTAGTCTTAATAAGAGGGAAATGGAAATGAAAAGGTTACTACAAAATTTTTATATCAATTATGAAAATATTGGTGGAAATTAGAGACACATAATTAGAATAAAAACGTAAATATTTATAGGGAGTGATTGAGGTCATCAATCACAAAAAAGGTGTAAAATTTTGGGCCTCAAATCCATCAATCTCTGATGATTTAAAATATCATTAGTTTAACAAAACATAAGGTATTGGGATAACAAAATTTTGGTTTTAAGATCCATTCATTAATTTTTAAGAATTAATTTCATCATAGAATAAGAGAGAGAAAGAGAGATAAATATACTTGATAAGTAGAGCTGCATCCTTTAACTAATTTCTACCACAAACTTATCTTCAACTCCAAAAGATAATAGAACTCAAAAATATTATATTTATCTTAATCATATAAGGTTCCAAACATATTCCATGAATAAAATTAATTTATAATAACCAGGGACTTCCTGTAGGCTAGTGGTAGGTCATAAAGCCTTGTCACACTTTGGTTGTGGGTTCGATTCCTACAGCTTTGTCTGACGCGATGGGTTATCGCCCGACCTGATGGTTGTTATTTTTCTAAAACTATAGTATTATAATATTCCAAAAATAATCTTAAGAAATACTATCCAAATTTCAACTTAACCAATTCCAACCTTTATATCTATCCAAAATACTTCTGTCCAAATTCTCTATAAAAGGTCTCTAAATTCCAAAATCAATTGTAACATCAGATTCCCCAAACAATGTAAAGTTTATCTTATTGTAACATACTGAAAATATGATTACCTTCTTCATATTAAAACCTTAATGAAAACAAAAAGTACTGCAGTACAATCCTTATATATATCACATTCTTCTTACAACTAGAAAATAATTCTTGAATCCAAAAACAAAAATACATTAATTATTCCACTTTAACTGCAGTAACAACATAATCTTGGCCTTCCTCCCTTGTCCTTTTCTGAGGTAATTTTCCTTGGTTCTTAGGACATTCATTTTCATAATGACCCATTTCTCTAAAATTTTAGCATTCAACATTGATAGCCTCTTTGTTTCCCTTACATTCACTAGCAAGATGGACCTTCTATCCACATTTGTAGAATAATCATTTTTCTTTTAGACATGCGCCAAGGTGCTTCCTTCCACAATTATCACCGGGTGGAAACTCAACTCTTCCCTTCTTCCCTCATTCATTATTTCCTTTCCCAGAGTGTTCAACAGATCTCTTCTTCTCTTTCTTTTATTTAAAGTCATAAGACTTTGAGAATTCCTTTTCTATCTTGATTACACATGAAACAATATCTTCATATGATGGGAAGTATTGTGAGACTAATGATCAATGGAGAAATGGTTTTAACCCATCAAATAATCGATCAATATTACTCCTTGGGTTACGTATATAATCTCCAACATGCCTTGCTATCCTTGTAAAGTTATCTTCATACTTTGCGACATTATCATCCTCTTTTTGCTTCAGACTCAAAAATTCCCTTTCCATATCCTCTCAATGGTCACAGGGAAATTATTTTTCTAAGAAAATATCTTTAAACTCCCTCCATTCCATACATGATACTTCTTCATCCTCCTTTATGTTTTTAATTAATTATGACCATTGATCTTCATCTCCCGTGAGGTGATAAACTTCCATGACAACTTTTTCTCTTTCGCTACTCCCCAAAGCATGAAATATTTTCTCTAAGGAACTAATCCATTGCTCAACTACAAGTGTATTTGTATTCCCATTTAATTTTGGTGGTTTTTTCCTCATGAATCGGTCTAACATTGATCCTCCACATTGTGGATCAGGGTGCTCCATACGGGTAAGGTTATTATTCATAACCTGAGTGAGTTGTCCCAATATGGTGACAAGATGATCAACACCAGTTGCATCACCAGCTCAACTATAATTATCTTGAGTATGATTTCAATCCCTACATAGATTACATGCGTTGATACAGTTTCCATTCCTTTCACATGGTGCCATTTCTAAACAATGGCATACACTAGATTAGTTTTTGAATTGAAATACATAATTCCAAATAGGTAAAACACTTAACATAAATTGAATAGTTTATGGATATAATCCATAATCATAAAAAAATGTTTTCTTTGAGGAGTTATATTCTCATAAATCCTTTATAATGGTTTGTAAAAAAATTTGAATTATCCTAAGAATATCCCCAGGGAGTATTGTAACCAAGAGTGCAGTAAGGCCCGTTGTTGGGTACCAAGATACCCCGGGTCAAACCCAAAACTCTTTGTCAGAGTTTTCACTCCTAGGTACATCTATGACAGAGCCTCATCTACCTTCTTGTATCCAAAAAGGTATGTATTTCTCAGAAAATACACAAAATCCTTACATTACCAAAATTCTATGAATTTTTTCTATGATAATCCTCAAGGTTTATCTTTGGATAATGTGCTCTAATCAGAGTTTATCTAAATATAGTTTTCAAGGTTTGTACTAAACTTCCTATGATACCAACAATAACACCCCAGCCCTAGTTACCCAAAGTTGATGAATTATTACATAATATTTACATGATCACAAGGGATCAAATCTAGAAAGACCGATCAGTTTAGTAGCCTTAGAAACATGATACATACATAAGTTCAACATTACAACTTGAAAAGAAATACCACACTAATTTATTCTATTAGAAACATACAAGACTCCTAGATTATTCTTGCACGTCACTCATAACTATCTTCTTCATATCCTGCGAAAATAAAACATAAGAAAAGTGTTTGCTCAAACTATCAGTAAGGATAAGAAATACGTTGGAAGATAACATAAACATTAGGAATGGTAAATAATTGAAAACACATAACTTTATAAATAAAAAAATGAGAACTATATGGCAGAAATATGATTTGAGTAAATAATTCCAAAATGAAACATATTAATAGGTATTCTACTTGTCAAATAACCACATGAACCATCATTATTATTTTGATAATGAGTGAATGTATAATGCCGAAAATTCTGAAACATCTTGTCAAGGCCTCGTCCAAGATGTCTAAAAATGATTTAGGGCTCATCCAAAACCATATATCAAATTGGGAAAGGCCTTAGCCAATTCCATGTCTTATTGTCTCATGAGACCTACTAAAGAATCGAGGAGCTATAGCGGGCTCCACCCATATATTACTAATTCCAATACATTCCTCATATGAAAAGGTTGAAACATAACATAAACATTCATATTAAAACAAGAATACAAAATGTCAATACATTAACCATAAACCATGAATGGTATAAAAATAATACGTCCATAGTCAAACATTTCATAACTCATTCAATATTGTATGGATGAATTTATTATAACAGATCAAATTTCAAACAAGTGTAAAATCCATCAAAGAATGTTGACATAGATGAAATCCAAACTACTTGAGAGAAATATCGCTTTCTATTTTTAAATAATTTAAAATTAACATAATTATAAAAGAAAACATTTATTTTGAAAATATTCTTATAAGATTTTAAGGGAAGCTGCGATGATTTTATAATGGCAGAAAATATTCACACCTGCCATATAAGTTAAAAAAACATTCTTACATTAATTTGGTTGAAAAGGTCAAAAAATACCTTGTTTCAAAAATGACGGAACGATTACTTTCAAACCATTTTATAAAAAGTAAAACAAGGGTATAAATGACATTAAACCATAGTCTATAAAATAGTAAAAATGTTTTGAAATACACTTTTAAGAAACATGGATGTGGATGATAAAGAGGTCCTAGTAGATACTTACTTAAAAACAACCTCAGATCATAAAGAGATTGTGAAATTAACCCTTACCTCATGTCTGACTTGACCCGTTTGTTCTTTAACCTCCTAAATAATAAAATAAATTTAATTTATACTTTCTTCAGAACCTTTTTTAAATTTATTATTCCTTTTATATCACTTATTATTACGTTATAAACATTACGAAATAATTTAAGTTAAAAATGGTCGTTTTGTTGATATTGGTATTTGAGTCAAAAGTAAACATCTTATAATTACATGTTGTCCATCTGGTCAAAATTAATTTATATCCAGAATGATATTCATGATTTATGTATCTTATATATCTTATATATCCAGTATATATATGTATTTATAACAATATATAACATTTGTAGATAAGAAATTAATTGCATCGTTCATGGAGATGGTAAGTCGTACGTACGCATGAATGCTACTTTCATTTCTATTTTGTATTTTAATGGAATTAAAACATAATGATACATAGTTATATTATAATTCTAGTATAATATCATATATAATATAATTAACTTCATCCTTTATATGTCCCACATAAGGCATTAACGATTCATATCACTTTGAGGGGCGGTAGTTCGCACTTCCTCAAATGAAATTATCGCGTTTACCCATAATGGAAACCATAAAGGTATGCTATAAATGTAAAATACAGAGGAATAAAGAAAACATAAACATAATATATATCATATATAAATATAGTTCCATCTTAATGTCCACCATTAGAGGTAGTAGGAGATAATTGAACAATCATCGTTTCGTGAGGCGTTAGTTCTCCATCCACAGAAATAGTGGGTTCTTTACCCATTAGATGGAGGTATGTGTAATTGTAGTTTGAATAATTCTTAAAAAAACATCCTAGTATATTTATTATACTTATTTTTTTGTAAAATAAATTATTAAAAATAGTTTATGGGTTGGAGAAGTAAAATAAAAGAAAAGGAGTAAAGAAAAATCATTGCCTTCAATTTGGGTAACTCTCTTTGGTTTGAACCAAAAGGACTTCTTGACGTGACTTATGCCTAAGGTAAGGCTTATAGATGGAATATAGGGATCTTGAGAGCATATTTGGGAAGGGTTTAGAGATCCAAGGGGCTTGAGAGGTGTGAGGAATGGGTTAGAAGTGGTGTCCTTTTATAAGGGAGAGGATGGGCTCTTTAGGAAAGTTTGAAAATTTTATTTTATTATAAACTTATCATTGGTTTAAAAAGTTCCAAAACTCATTAAAGTCAAAGATACGATGACTCATGTTAGAAATAAAATCATCCAATATGAATTGGACAGTTTTTATATATTTTTTTAATATTAATAATCTTATTTATTTATATCATTTATTAATGAGGTGAATACTACATCATTATTGTGTCATAAATAATTTAATTTATTTGATGTCTAAAAATTATAATAAATACCATAATGTAGGAAATATTTTTATCTTTCTAAAAAAGATTTATATTTGAAAATATTACTTATATAACCCCATGTAAAAATTGATATACTAAATGATATTTGTTAATGTTGTTTTTGTCTTTACTTTATGTTAATTAAAATAAAGTGTCATTATCACTCTTAAGTGGATCCATGGGGTCCCAAAATCAACCCAAGGATGCCCAAGGTCGTCCATGACTCCTAAAATAAGGTTAGGACATGTTTTAAGATAATATTTTATTATTATAATATTATTTTTACCTTTATTTACTCTATTTACCATTAATCACGTTAAATAAAAGTCAAAATTTTCTATTCACCAAAAATTATTTTCATCTTATTGGACAAAATTTTAATTACTAACAACAGCAATGTATGTTGGATTTTCAAAATTAAATTCACAGAAGAGGTAAAATTTCATTTAAATGAAAAGGTTGGTTTTTTAACTACTACTAAGTGGTTTTACTATTCATCAAAAATATAAGTTTTTCAGAAAATACCAAAAAACCAGCCTAAGCTATATTTTATATTTTGAATTCAGAAATGATGTTTATTTTACCAAATTCAAAACATAGAAGTTTCATTAATTAATTTAAAATTAATTCTCGTTGTCAAAACAAATAGCACTTTTTAAGAAACAATAACTATCAAAAGATTGACACTTTTTTATGTATAATTTCGAAGTGAAATTAATTATAATGAAAAACATTGAATTAAATGGTAAAAATATAATCTAATTATACTTCCAAACCATTCAAATGTATAACTGAACACTGTAAATTATTTTTATTAAAAAAGTTCTTTTCAATTAATATTTAGTATTTTTCACTATTCACCCAAATATTAATGTTATCAGAAAAACACAAAAAATTTATCAAAACTAAATTTTTATGTACCGATTCTAAATAAGAATTTTATTTTTTCAAATTTAATATATAAAATTGTTGAATATTTTATTTAAAAATGGTTCTCTATTAAAAGGCGATAAAACTGCATTTTTTGAAAAATACTTCTTTTATCTAAAAAAATTAATTTTCCTTGTATTATGTCTAAGAAACACAAAATATGAATGTTAAAATTATATGGGATATATATAAATTAAAAAATGTGGTTAATAATATTCCTAACATCTTTTTAAATGGCTAGTTTGATAGGTCATGGTGCGCTTGAACTCGGTGTTGCGTGCATTGCACGCTATTGTATTATTTAATGAGAAACGTACTGTGGAAGCTCGGGGTGTTACAACAATGTTTGGTAGAGAGTGTTGATAATACAAACCTAAATGGACCTGAACACCACACCACAACCATCACAATGGTTAGCCTCTATGAGAATATCACACCAAAGATCTTGAAACGATCAATAAAAACATTACAACAGGTTTTATGCATCCAAAAATCCATCTCCATGGTGCTTCTATAACCAACATATGTAAAGAATAAGAAGAAATGTTGGTTACCAGGGAGAAGCGATGCGATCACCAGAGAGTTCTATTTCGAAATGGATCGATCTAAAAGGAATGTAAAGGTCAAATATTTCCTAAAAGAGTCCAAGGGTTCAAGAAGGAATCCTGCATGTTGAATGAGAAAATAATCATAAATGCAGTGTGATAAAAACCTACTGGTCTAAAACAATTCATGATGTGAACCCATTTCAAGATGGGAATTTCATGATTTACAACATACATTGAAAATGGTGTCTCCTCGCGTTCAATTAAACATCAATCAACCTTTTATTATGTGAACCAATTTCATGAATTTTAATCTTTTCATAATATAAACTAGTTCACAATATCTAACTAGAAATGGATTCATGTCATGTAACTAATTCATGACATGAATGTGTCCAATAGGTAGTGTGATGTAAAGGTTTTTTTTACAAAACCCTAGAAAAACCCTATCTCAACCCAGACCCCAAATCACATTCTCTTAATATTTTTACACATTTATAATCGGAATCAAGTAATTTTAAAAAATACATCAGTAAAAATTAGTTCATTTTTCCAAAAAAATCTCCCCATCCAAAAACTGAATGAAATTCACCCAAAAGAATAAAAACCAAAAGACAGGAAATAAGTACCTAAAAGGAAGAAACTAGATGTTAAAATATCATCATGATAAGGGTTTCCATCCTCAGTATTTCATGTGTAATAAGGTTTCTCTGACAGTGGGTGATTCTACTACTCCATCAATAACATTTCATGCTCCCATGTCTTATTAGAATCTGACTCATGTCACCATAACACTCTTACCAACATAATAGAATTCCAAGAAGTAATTTCACATCTAAATCAATGATCTCTACTAGCTACTCTATAATGCAAACATCTGGATGAAAATTAATCTCTTCCCAAAATAGAACATGAGATAGATTAAGATGATACTTCATGTGAATATATATATATTGGAAACGACATGGATAACTATCAACTAATCTAGTTATTACAACTAATAAGAACCCTTCTCAATCCATTCAGTGTCCTCAAATGGTCTAACATATCTTAGATCCAACTTTCCCATCTTTCCAAGATGAATGTGACCCAACTAAGGAGAAACCTTCATGAAAAATTGGTCCCCAATGGAAAACTCCAAAGGATGATGTCAATGATACCAATACAATTACATCTGACTCTATACTCTAACAAGATATAGATATATATCCTGAATCCTTTTTGTTATATCATGAATTATTCTCATTCCCATAGGAGAGGAATATTCCACCTATTCCCAACAAAGAGGTGACATGTACAGGAAACCATACAAGTCCATGAAGGGTGTCATTTTGATCAAAAACTGGAAAGTATTTTTATAACCAAAATCGACCAGTCCCAAATTTCTATCCCATGATCCACCAAAGTCCAAGGCATAAAAACAAATTATACTTTCTAGTATCTAGGTAGCACACTTCATCTAACCGTCTATCTATGGATGGTAAACTATACTCAACCTGACCTAAGTCCCCATTTTCTACTAGTGAATTTTCTAGAACTTAGTGGTAAACCTAGTAACACTATCCCAAAAAAAGAAAAAGGAACATAATGTAACCTCACAGCCTCCAACATATACATCATAACCATATCTTCATTTTTTTTTGGTTTACATGGTTAGAATGAAATGATTTGATTTCATCAATTAATCAATCACCACCCATATAGAATTATTTCTTCATGGATTCTATGGTAAACCAAAAAAAGTACATGGACACATCTCCCCATTTCTTGACAAACACAAGAAAAACATGGATAAAACTATAATTTTTTAGCTTCTCTTCCTTTAACTGATGGTAAGTGTAACAATGGGGTACATAATCTATAATGTCATCATTCATACCATTCTAATATAATTTATAACTCATTTCATAATAAATCTGTATAGTTTTTAGATAAAAAACCCAAAATGAACTATTATAGTTAAACTAAACTAAACTCCTCAAAGATGATAGGAAAATAAACCAATCCACAAATTGAAGAATACCATATAAAGTTATAGACCAACTATAAGAATCCTCCCAACCATAAAGGGTTTCTTTAATTTCTCTAAGCTCATCATCTTAATGATAAATCTATAGAATAGAATCAAGTATAGATTAAGATGTCTAAAAACTAGTCAAAACTATTCCCAAACCATCGTCCTAAGTGTCCAAATGCAACCGAGTGAAGAATCTCATCATATTCCACTCTTCCTTTGATTCCAATACAGCCTATGATGGTACATTCCCATTGATAGAATCCATGATAACATTCTCATTACCCATGGTTTATGTGATGTCAATGTTGAATGAATGAAGGTATTCTACCCATTGTATCTGAATGATCTTCAAGCCTTTAGGAGAAAATATGTTGATTATAATTTTATGACCATAAATGACTATGAATATATCCCCAAAAAGATAGTGTTGCTAATATCTAATCCCATGAATAACTATGGGATGATCCAAGTCATGAGGGGGTAATTATATTAATGAAGTTGAAGCTAAAAAGAGACATTGGATACAACATTGTCACCTTTTATAAACATAAAACCCAAACTATCACCATAATCATCACATTATACAGTATACCCATTATCGTGATTAGTTAAGATTAGAATGGGATTTGATGTCAAGAATCTATTCCAGTTCATTTAAGGGAGATGGAAATTTTCTATCCCATGTGAAATTCATCCATTTCCTTGTAAGAGTATTCAATGGTGATTCCATCTTTGATAAATACTTGATGAACCATAAATATTATATAGTAATACCAGGGATGGTCCAAATATCAATGATGTTTTCTGGGTCCTCTCATCATAAGATATCCATTGGATTCTCAGGTCGACTAATAATCCATGCTCAGAAATCACATGTCCTATAAACTTTAATTTATGGATAGAGAAATTGAGTTTTGGAAGATTTATATACATACGGTGAATTATTATGATATCGAAAACAAAACTTGGATGGTGCTTTTTTTCTTTCTCAGATCTCAAATATACCAAAAGGTCATCAATGAACACTATAATAAAATTCAATATACTGGTGGAATATTTTTTCATCTGAGCGAAAAAAAAACTTAAGGAGAATTATTTATTCCAAAAGGGATCATAATATATTTGTAATGGACATACATGCGCCTAAATTTCATCTTTGATATATTAGACTATAGAACACTGAACTGATATAAACCCAACTGAAGATTGATCTTTGAAAATCACTTTTCTCACTTTAACTACTCAAACAAGTTATCCATGTGGAACAAAGTATTCATAGTTTAATCCTCACATGGTTCAACTTATAATAGTCCACACACGAATGAATTGAACTATCTTCCTTCATGGAAAAGAGTGCTAGTGTTTCCCAAGGTGAAATATTATGGTGAACAAGACCTTTTACCATCAAATAATCCAAATAAATATTGATCTATTTTAACTCTATTGGATCCATGTTATGAGGGGGTATAAATATCGGTTGTGTACCTTTCACTAGATCAAATATAATTAATACCTCCCACTATAGAGTCGTCTAGATATTTCATCTGTAAAGACATCAAAAATATCCATGATGAACAATGGAACATGAACAAGAGAAGAAACTACATTGGGATCAAACACAATAATAAATAAAATAATAATAATGTCTAAGTGGAAAGCTCATACATGAATATACCTTAGATCCAACTCTCCATAAAACACCCAAGATATTCCATCAGTAGCTAGAAATAAGAAAAATTGATGATAAAAATCAACCTCATCATGTTGAGTGATAAGCTAGTCTATCCTGGTGATGATGTAAAGTAATGAAAATCAAGAATGAGGAAATATAAGACTAAATTCACATCAACAATTGATATTGAGTGATAAGGACACTAAAACCCCTTATCTTTCCTCTTCTCAAGAGGTGTGGCTACCTCTATAATAAAGGACATGAGATCCATTTCAAGTTTAATAACATAAAAAATAGGTAGAAATATACAATTGGGCGGCTCCAGTATCAAATAAAAAGTCTTTATAGAAGATATAATAATGATAATACCTCTTAATGTCACTAAAAAATGTCATCCTATATCATAGACTCATCCACTATGTGAAGGTGATTCACTCCCAAATACTATGTTTACATCCCTATTGTAATTAAATCATATTTCCATGTCATAGTGTCCTTTAGATATAATGATCCCTATCCATATTGAGGTGTATACATAACCTAAAAAAATATCTATAAATGGTCATATTTTCCACAACTATTGCACATATTTGTAAGCATCGAACTAGAACCTTGGTGTTCCTGAGCTTTTCACACTGATAGCTAGTAAATGGAACACTACTAGATATAACCGATGATATAGAGTATGTACATTACTAAGAACCACATACACCTCCCCTATAGTGATCATGCGACTTCCTCTTCTTCCCATGCATGCCAATGAATCTTAAAATGTGTTGAAGAGAATGGGGAAAATTTCCAACCTTGCCTTCCATTTCAATATATTACATCATTGCCTTATACACTATCTCTACATAGGAAAAAAGCGTCAATATGAATTCCCATAATCTGATATCTAGTATCAAACCCTACAGGTATTTTAGAGTGATTGTTTTTTCATTATTAACTACCTTTGGGGGAAAACAAATAAGGTTTGTGATTCTATTAGTGTATACCAACACCAATATCTCTACCTTCTACAAAAAATGGAAAATATAGATACTTTTCCATCATCAGAGACTCTTAAAATAACACCATGATAAAGAGGGTCTTAAAACCCTTCCAATCTAGGCCCTAATGCCTATCTGAATGTTCAATGGAATCCCACCATCTCTTGCTGAGACCCTCAAGACTGAATTCCACACACTTTACAATGATATTATCATGTGTATTCATAAAGATGAATATATGATCAATATTTTCAACTCATTACTTTACCTTTTAGGTCTCATTCATACCATTAATGGATGGTTTTTTCTTATATAGAAACTCCCAAGATCAACCCCTTTCTCTTCCAAATTCTAGATGTACCTCAACTAATTTTTTATATACATGAGGTACATTTTGGTCTATGACACGAACTAATAAAATTATATCCTTAATATGACAATGATATATGGGTGGATTCCCTTTAGGATAATCTGTTATACCCTCCTATAGAACCCATGCAAGATATATTGGAGGCATTTTACTACCCACGAAACACAGAAGATATGATCATACATAAAATAATTTCAGTTTAAACCAGAAAACCGTATGAAAAATTGAGATCAATAACAAGAACTCTACATAGAAGAAAGATATCCCAACATCCCATGGTAGCTTTAGTCTCATAGTGATAAGATCTAGTCGGTAAATCCTTAAACCCTACCTATCATGTTCTAACAATCCTATATCTAGTCTACCAAACATCCCAAGATATAGAATCTTGAGTAAAATCCACCTCTAATACTAGACTGTAACAAACCGACTCAGGTTACCCACAAATCTTTGCACCTGACAAAATCTTTCACATACCCGAAGGGTGTTCCTGATCCTTATGGGATGGAGACTATTACAAAGACATCAAACAACAACCAGAGGGAATTATTTCACCCAACATATAGTTTACAACATGTATTACACATATATAATATCGAGAAAAAACAGAAGATAAAAATAGGAAAAATATATGAAATAACTAAAATAATAAAGTGGAAATTATATAACTCAAGTAGACAGATTAAAATGGTGTACATGTATAATAATAAAGGATAACTAAAACTAAAACTAACTACACTATTTGATAGCATGAGAAAATTCCCACAATCTCACCACTAGCTAAAAAAACTCATATGATAGAAACCTCACCACCGCAGTATGATACCTTGTCCTTCCCTACATATAATGATAGAATAAGTTCTATGAACCACTGAAGGGGTGCATAGGTTTTTAGATAAACGGGATCAGCAGGATCCCACCCAAGTGTCCTATAATAGGTCTCAATATAAAAATCTAAACATGATCAAATTTAAATAAAACAAGGCATTAGAATAAATTATATAGTTTTTATATAAATATCATTGTAAAATATTCCACTTTTTCAACATTACTTAATAATCTTGGTAAAAGGGTTTAAAATCATATCACATGTATCAATGTAGTTCAAATCATGTATCACATGTCATATAAAATCAGAACAGTACAAACCAACACATAGGTAAATCATGCAAATGATCACTACATGTAGGACAACTGGAACACTAATACCCATGCATATAAAATTGTGAAAAACATGTATATATATATTAATTGAATATAGAGTGCATAAGAACACCCTAGGAAGTAAACCTCCCAACAGTTATTATCATGTACCTAGAACAATAGGCCTTAAGAGTAGGGGAAAACCCCATGATTGAACCCCCTAACAGTATAAATAGACAAGTTCTATTACTAAACCTTCCATCTAAGTAACTAAAACTACAAAAAATTGACCACTTTATAGTGGGAGTTGTTGAATTTAGAAGTGGTTATAACCCCTTATAAAGATATTACCATTGTTATGAGGAACTACCGCTAATTTTCCCACATAATGTTAGTAGAGACGGTTCTGAGGAATCACAGGTAAAATCATGGTGAATTTAGTTGTGGTCACATTATGGGGGTTTAAAACCCCTCTAATGTTGATCTAAATTTACTAGAAATTATTTTTTAGAGGCGGTTATAACCACCACTACCTCTAGAGTTCATGGGAACACCCTTGGAAGTGAACCTCCCAATAGTGTTTATCAAGTCCCAATAACAACAGGCCTTGGGAGTTGGGGAAAACCCCATGAGTTAACCCCCTAATAGTATAAATGGAAAATACATCTTACAACACCTTCGACCTAAGCAACTAAGAGTACAAAAAAATGACCACTTCAAAGGTGGATTTTTCGAGTTTAGAAGGGGTTATAACCCAATCTAAATGCGTTAGAGATGGTTATGCAGAAATTCCGCTAATGTACCCATCTAATTTTGGTAGAGGAGGTTTCGTGGAAATATATATATAATCATGGTGAATTTAGTGGTAGTTACATTAGAATGGGTTGTAAATATATTTTTTTCCAAAATAATGGGAAAAAACCTTTTATCAAAATCCCACTTCCATGCACATAATAAAACAATCATGCAAATTTATTTATAAAAATTAGATCATTGATGGTTCATTCATCATAGGCTAGGCATGGATCCACCTATCTCAAAATCAGGTCACACACCAAAAGTGATTGAATCCAAAACCAAAAAAAGGAGTGAAAAAAAATTAATGACCTATTAATAATTCATACACTTTAGAATATTTTTCTATAACAATAATGTTCGGTGGATAGGGTTGGTCACACATACATCAAAGGAATCGCATCCCACAACACAACCAATATAAGGGTTAGACTTTGGGAGATGATCATACTACAAATATAGAAAGGATCAAGAAATTATTTTTATAGGGATGATTAATTAAAAAATTCAATGCCATGGATATTCCATGAATAATAGAAATTAAGATTCAGAAAGCTCAATTACATTAGAGAAGTGATGTGGTCCCTAAAAAGATCAATCATTAAATGAAGAAATAAAACAAGAGTGGAGATACCGAAAATCTATTAGAACAGATCAATGGTTTGAGATAGAATCATGCACATCAAATGTAAAAAATAATCATACGTTTTTTATGGAAAAAAATGTTGTCCCCAAAAAAATCATGATGTGAACCCATTTTATGATGTGAATTTCATGATTTAAAAAATGTGCTGAAAATGTTATATATTTAGGTTAAATTAAATTATAATATACCTTTTCTTGATGTGAACAAGTTTCATGGATTTGAAATTTTTCACAATCTAAACATTTTCATTAAATATTCTGAAAATGGATTTACATCGTGTAACTAGTTCACGAGTTAATATTCTAATAGGTGGTATGATGTCAATGTTATGTAGAACCCCCCCCCCCCCCCTCAACTAGGAAATGAAATTTAATTCTGTTAATACTTCAAAAAAATTATATCAAGACTCTATTAATTCGAATATAATTATATCCCCTAAAATTAGTTCATTTTTCTGAAAAAATTTATCTATCCTCATATGGAATTAAATTCACACAAACAAAAGTAAAACTAAAAGAGGGAAAATAAGTCACTGAAATGAGTTAATAAGATGTTATAGTTCTTCCCTATATAGTATCATATGATGATTCCACTTTTTATCTATCTATATTATAATACTCCAATCTCCTCTTTTATGGTTTGTTTATCCTTACTAGAAATAGTTCCCATCTCTTCCTTTTCATTCATCTTCAATCACTATCTCAACAAACCAATTTTTCTATTCTTCATTTTCAATTGTCCACCAATCTCACCACAATTATAAAAAGTTTCACATTCTAAAAATAAAAAACATTATAACCTCCCTTCCACCTAATTTCACACACTTTTTTATCATAGATAATGGATTTATTTTTCCACAATAAATTGAAAAAAAAATTAATCCTCATTAGAACTTGATTGAATTCTACTTATTTATATTGGCATGGATTGACTCTGCATTGAATATTGTATGTATAGAAACTATAAAAAACTATACATGAATTTAAAAATAATGGTATAATTGTCAACCTATTTTAGTGATACTCTTATGTTACTAATTTCTCATAGAGAAACATCAATCTATAAAAGACAACACTTGAATTTCTTAGTACACCAATAATATATTAGTGAATATTGTCAGGAACATCTTGTAGGATAAAAATATTATTAAAATTACTATAATAGGGGGTTAGTTTTATTTTATAAAAAATATACATTTTTCTAAACCACATAATATAGATTATCATAATAACTCTCTATTTGATTTATAGATAAGTAATCAAACTGTCCAATAAAATTTAAATTTCAGATCATTATAAAAGTTTTTGAAAAATTTACAAATTTCTTGAAAATAGCACAGTAGAATAAAAATCTTGTAAAAACATGTAATATAATATTTAATAAAATAGATAATAAAGTCATAAATAAGTTTAAAAAAGATTCTACACTTTAACCTTAATTGTTAAAGAAGTTGAAAACCTCGAAAATTTGGTATCCATGGTTTCACTTAACCATAATGTTTGTTTTCCTTAAACAAGGATACCTTTGATCAAGACGATTGGACCAAATATATCTACCAATCCATGGAATTCTTTAATCAGCCATATCAGGGAGAAAATTACAAAACGAAAATGTTCTTAAGGTAATTAGACATAATCCTCTCATGGATTTTCAAAGAAAAAGACTCTAAAATTGTAACAATAATGCTATATCAAAGTAATAAAAATAACCATTTCTTTACTAAAAATACTAATATTTGGTAATATAAAAAAATACTCTTCAATTGAATCTCATATTTATAGGAAAAGATCTAAAGATCGTGTTCCATGAATAAAATAGGTGGTAGCAATGACCTTATAGAAAACTTATTCTTTAAAGATCAGCATGTTCATCTAATGAACATAAGTTTATACAACATCACATTGTGAATGAATTTTTTCATATGGAATAGAATTTATTTATCCATAAATATTTTATATCTTCATCTGATAGATTAAATAAAATTCTATATTGGAAAAATAATGCTTCGATCCAAAAAAACATTCTTGATAGTCTCAATATAATGTTTTTATCTTCGTCTTAGTTATATTTTTTCCTTAAATATTTTATAAATATTTATATAGAAATTTTTGATTATCTATCTGATAAACCAATATTTCCTATGTCTAGAAAAGACTAATTTATTTTAAAATATGTATAGAATTGGATAATTGTAAAATTTAGTAAAACATATAATCTTAAGGAATTCTATTTTAGTTTTCAATATTAGGTTAGAAAGTGATGAAAAAAAATATTTTAACTCAACACATATTAACTAAAATAACAAAATAAATAAAGTTAATAATGTTTAAAACCCTATCAATAAAACATAAAACACATCCTAACACTTATAAAGGACTACATTAATTTTATTCTCGTATCTAATCAGCTACCCTGAAATACCCTATGCCTATGAAAAGATCTTTATTTTTTAAATTCATCAAATTATGTGATGATATTCCACCCCATGTAGGAATTGGAAGTAGGAAATAATAATTTTGAAGATTAAAAGAGGAAGAAAACATGTGAAATCAAAAAATATTCCTCACTACAACCTTCAATTGTTTCAATAAAATCTCTCATTAAAACTCATGTGATAAAAAATTTCCAATATTTGAAAAACAGCTTCTCAATAGCACCTCACTATTTAAATATAATGTATTGGAATATTATAAAGGTATAATACCATGCTCATTGAAAAAAATATGGTTGATGTTGGATTCAATTATATTCATCATCTTACTAATTGCACCAACCATTTTTAAATATATATTATACCTCTTTAGTAACAATAAATCAAAGTAATTAATTTATTTTAAACTCATCAAATGAAACTCATATATCATTAAAGGCATGAAACAACATCCGAAACGGAATACATTTATGAAATTAGATGTGATTTTCAATAATATTTCCCATAATACCACTAAATATTTTCCACACACAATTCATTTAATACCTATAATAGAAAATAGTTAATTTTGAGGCATCTCTACCACAAAAAAAATTATATTTCATAAATTATCATTTTTTATTGAAATTAAATGTATAATATAAATTCCAAATGTACATTCACACTATAAATACAATTAAAATTACCACTTTAAATCAATTCATAATTCCTATTTCTCAAAAACAATTCACAGTGGAATCCACACTAGAAATTTCTAATGGGAAATCCCATTCTCTACATGATAGTGATGGAGTAAAACTTATGAAATTTATATAATTTTTTTTAATTTTATTGAATTGTAAATTTACACTGGAAAATTCCAGTGGAAATTCCTAGTAAAAAATCTTATTATGAACTATTTGTTGAAAATCCCATTTGGAATTACTAAAGTAAATTCTCATTGGCTACACGTATGTTCTAGAAAAAAACTTGATAAAATTACATACATATTTGAAATTTTATTAAATTGAAAATTAACATTGGAATATCCTACTAAAAATCATAGTGATAATTCCCAGTGGAAAGAAACATTATATATTTCTAGATTAAAATTCCATTGTATAATTCCATATAAATTCTAATTTTCTTCTAACTAATGATGGAAAAAATTTGTGTAATATTATATCTATAATTAAAATTTATTTCTATTGGAAACTGACACTAGAAAATCCCAATGTAAATTATCATTGAAAATTCAAAGTGAAATTCACACATATAATTTCAAATGAGAATTTCCACTAGACACTTACAAGTAAAAGAATAGAACTAAAGAAAAATTTAATTCTTAATTAAAATTTAATTCAATTGTAAAGTGACACTGTAAATCCCAAGTTTAAATTCATAGTGGAAAATCCATTTGTAAATTTATAGTTAAAAGTCCATTTAGAATTTTTTTATGGGAATTCCAACTGGATATTATAAAAAAATATTGCGTAAAATTTCATTTATAATTCATATTTGATTAAATTGGAAATTTAAAATGGAAATTACCAATGAATATTTTTCACAGAATTCCCATATGGAAATTTACAGTGGAAATTCCCATTGGAAAATATCATTAAAACATTTTCAATTAAATATCTCATTATAAATTTCTATGGAAAATCTCATTATCTACATAAAAATTTTGGGAAATAATTTGGGAAGATTCCAGCTATAGTTCACATTTTATTCCACTTGGGTTTTTCATGATAAATTTACTCTATAAATTCAAACTTTAAATTCCCAATGGAAAATACTAGTGGAATTCTAAATGAAAATTTCCATAAGAAACATGAATGTGTTATAAAATACACAGGAAAACAACAGTCATTTTTTGAAATTAATTCAATTTGAGATTACTGCTAATAATTCCCATAAGAAATTTTCCTCTAAAAATATCCACTAAAAATTCCCAATAGAATTCCAATGGAAAATTCCTAGTGGAGTTCACCCCATGAATTTTCAATTGAAATATCTACATATTACATGAAAATAATATAAAACAATAACCCAGTATAAATAAACTGAAAATTCTCATTAAAATTATGCATTTCAAATATATTGTAAATTCAAAAGTTGAAATTCACAGTGAAAAATTCATGAAAACCCCTAGGATTAAAATTCATTTTATTAACACTTTGAATTAAATGGATATTACATGTGTAAATTAACACTATAAATTTCCACATAGAATTCAAATAATTGAAAAAACTTATATTACCACTTCGAATAACTTATAGATTCCCTATGGGAATTCCTACATGAAATTCTTATACATTAAATTATAAGAAAAATACAGAAATTCCCATTTGAAACTATTGCTTAAAATCCCAACTAGATAATTATAAATTTACATATGAAATTCCCACTTTCAATCAATTTGAAATTAAAATTATAAATTCACATGGATATTTTCATTTGGAATCCATTGGAATATACCAGTGGGAATTCCTAGAGAGAATTAATAATGAAAACTGCAAGTAAATTTTATATAATTTAAAATACATAGATTACAAATTTTAATAAATTACAAATTTCAAATGGAAATTCACACTAGAAATTACTTGTTGAAATTTCCATGCATCCAAATAACTAAATTCCAACACTTTAATAATTTTAAATTCTCAGTGGAAATTTCCACTAAAAAATAAAAAAAATAATTAACTGATATAAAAATACTAAAAAACTTGTTAAAGCTCCACTGGGAACTACTATCTGAAATACCAAATATAAATTTTAAAATTCCCCCTATAAATTTCTAGTTTGAGTATT
Organism: Viscum album; assembly: GCA_963277665.1. Lineage (NCBI taxonomy): Eukaryota > Viridiplantae > Streptophyta > Magnoliopsida > Santalales > Viscaceae > Viscum > Viscum album. The sequence continues at coordinate 1,491,708,793 of OY728129.1, forward strand.
TTTATGCCTGCCAAATGAGCATCAGAAAAATAACAAAGGAAGGAATACCTGAATATGAGTATTATTTTCCCACAAAAGAAAATTAAGGAGAAGATGGTCAAAACTCCTGGATTATATAAGACTCCAAGAGACTTATCATTGTGTGACCAATATAGGGTAACTAAAAGGAACTGAATGTAGTGGATAACCGGTAGTAGGTACTACAAAGACCCCTTTGACAAGTCCTTCAACACTCGCAAAGGAACCTCAGACAACCAATGGATACACAGTGGAAACCAGGTAAGCTCCCCTAGGTCATGTAGTTTTTCATTAGCGAGTGCCTGACATAACCATATGATAATCCTTAGAAAATATAGAGGAAAATATAAACAGGATAGATACTCTTTTAGTCATAAATATCTTGCAATATATCACCAATGGAGAGGATAATTTTCTTTAATGACATCCAAAAAAACTCATGAGACCCCCAAACCTTTGAAAAAAAGAAAATTAAATAAAAGGGGAGAATAAGGGAGCTACTTGTGGTCATAAAAGACATGAAACAAACTCATGGTGTCCCATAATACACTGAGAGGCCCTAGTGACATTCCCTCTTCATCTCGCAAAAACCCTTTAGCTTTTCAGCCTTGCTGCACAAAAGGCCTCAAGAATGTCTAGGAAACTATGTGCTTCCCCTTTAGATCCCTAAGGATAAATGAATATATATTTCCATGAAATTCTTTCACACCCCAATTTGACCCATATTGGTCATGTGAGGAATCATCATGTGGTAGAGTGATTTTCCTTGATTTTATTCATATAATTTTTCATGACCCTCAATCATTAGAGAATAAAACAAATGAAATAAAATAGGGAGGATAATGAAGCCTATCATAGTAAAAAAAATTCTTTTAGCACACCAATGAAGTCTACAACACAACCTCGTGAGACTCCTTGAGAAGCTAGTCTGATCCCATGAAGTCTTCTTAATAAACTGTCCTTATCTCATAGAATTCCTAGACAAGTCACTTGAGATTATGAGAAATTCCCCTCAATAGATGCCTATATATTACCATAGTCCTCCAACATGGTAGTTGGATAATATGGAAGTCCTTCCTCATTCCCTTATAATTCAAAAAATTACTCATTAATTTGAAATAATCCAATAAAGGAGGCATTGATAGGATGGACTCATGGTTGCTTAAAATCTGGTGACACTCTCATAGCGATCCACAATAGCAGTTCAAAAAGACGCATAGAACCGTAACACTTCACCAACACTTGCCTAGATTCATGCTAGATATGATGTGAAAACTAGTGAACAACTGGGGTGGAGAGGCCTATAAATCATCCACCCCGTCATTAAAAAGGTATGGATACCATGAGACCATGATTCTCCAAATGAATTTTGGATTTTTTTATGTCCAGGAGCATCAACACAGCCAAGTACCAAAGAGGATTTTGTAGATTGGGAAATCTTGAAACTAGTAAGTCTTTTATTAAGTGATATAATGGAAAATATCCAGAGCGATCATGATCCATGCATAAAGAAATTTGTGTTATCATTTAAATATCACATGAAGGGATCCTAGAAGGATATATGTAAAAAATCATGAATGTATTCTAAACCATGTGGGACTTAAAATAATCAAACATTGAATAAATCTAATGAAATTTCAATTCAAGGGTTAGAACAAATATTAGAGGTGGAAGACTTAAGTGTAAAACATGTTCGCTGACCCTCGTGTGATTTGTGTGAACCATCCAAGACATGTGACAAAACTAGGAAAATTCCATCAAAATCTCATGAATCTCTTCTGGAATGCTACATGGTTCATGTAAAGTAATTAATACATACTAGATAAAGTCACAGGATCCCCCTCGGGGTCATACAACCTTATTCTCACAAATCCCATATGGGTCTGTTGTCTGAATCTTGCAATGTTCATAATATTTGTCACCTAAATCATATAATAGTGCCCGATCTAGTCAACCAAGTCTCGTGATAGCATCTGGTCACGTCAGCTGAGACTCATGACTCCCTCTAGACATGCTGGTTAGGTCCTGTGAATCCCTCTAGGAGTGTCATCTATGACACGTGACACCCTCTAAGACATTTCATAATGACTCTTGAGATACCCTTCATATATGTCAGTCAACTCTTGAGAATGAAACTAGGGTAAGTCATTTGGATCATGAGATACCCTCTAGACAAGTCAGTTAGGTCATTCGATGGCTTCCAGGATAAACAATCTTAATCTTGTGATGTCCTCTAGACTAGTCATCCTTGATCATGAAACAACCTTTGGGTATTCCACCCATGTTACACAATTCCCTTTAGAAAGACCAACTGGATCATTTAGTTGTCTTTGGATGTGTTAGGAAGATACTCTCCAACATATCAGATCAAGAAGACAATCAGCGCATGTCAAGTAGGAAAGTAGGAAAAATCAATAGAGAAACCTTAAAGTGTAAGCCTCGATCGAAGGGACTGTGGTGACTATGTTTCGTACTATATTCAGGATGTGTATTCCACCTCTTCAAAGTTTAAGATCCACATAAAATATCTAAAGGGTTTTCCTAATACATAAGTCCCTCACTCAACAAACAATGATATTGATTATTTTCCATCACTTTTTTCTCACTATAAGCATAGTTCACACAAGTCTATGGAGTTGAAATAATAATATCATTCACATCACAATCTCTACCAGCCTGGGAAACATATGTATGTAATCCCCAATGAGTGTCATGACACATTCACATCAACACAAGAGAATCTACCTTGGGGAAAATCCCAAGGGCATGATTGAACTACGAGAACTCTGATTCATGTAATAACCAGGATACATAGGATGTATCCCTAAGGATCATGCTCAAATAAACATTCATTTTGATGTGATCGTTATGTAAATGTATTTTCAACCATCGAGACCCAATCATTCCCATGGAATGATTACTCGACCTCATCCATCAGTGAGTTGGGAAATAAAATAAACAATGATAACCTTGATTACTTCCATGACGAGGATATGTAGGATGTATCTATGAGGCCCTAGATCTATAATAAATCATCTCATGGAATTCCTAGTACATAATTCCCACATCATGAGCAATGAAAAAATGATCATTCTCCATAACTTTTTTCTCACATCATGCATACCTCATGTGGGATTATGGAATTGCAATAATCCTATAATATGTATCATATGTATCTAAAATGATAAGGGAAACCTTGGTATGTCAACACTAAGAAAATGAACTATGAAAACTTTGACTCTCACCATAATTGGGATATGTAGGATGTTCATCTAGGACTCAATCTTGAACACTTAGTGTCCTAGAGCACCTATATAAGTCCTTTATATGTGATGTTAAACTACATGGGTCCAATAAATTGTGAGGGTTTTGATTCCTACAATAACTAGGATATGTAGTACACCTCATAATGGTCCAATACCCTCCTCAGAATATTCATTGACTCCTTGTATGGCATCACATTCCAAAACTCTTTGTTATATAGATTTTTCACATGAGAAGCCACCCATTATTGGAAACAGATAGAGAAACCCATATATATACAAATGGACTCACTAAAGAGACCCTGGTATTTTTCAAATGAATGATAATTAATCTATGATCTTTTTTTAGGGTAACCGGTCATGTATTAGGATTTGAAAGGGATTTGCGAACATATCTTAAATCTATAAGAGAGTCTCAGAGTAAGTAATAATTACCTCCAAAAGGGTGTGATGATCTCGATCTCTCATCCTCCTGACCAAAGTGAGTCCCCAAGAGTCATTGGGCATACAAATCCATATACTCACCTGCCTTTGAAAAGCAGTATTATACCCAGTTGTGGATGAGGGAACCATTGGCAATTTCTACTAAGAGTGATAATGGTAACCCAATATTCATGATTGTGCATGACATAAACCCCCCAAAATCAAATCATCAAGATGATCCCATGAAAACCTCAAATCCCGATAAAAAAATGGTGAACCCAACATGAATCTCTATAATAATAGAACAATTGGATTATAATCAGTCGGACCATTTTGTTTTCCCACTATACACAAACAAAACTGATAAACCTAATGTGAATATTAGAAATAAAAAATGATTGGTTATTATCCATTGGGACATTTTTTTCATCGTATATGAAAAAAAACTATCATTCCCAATTTGAATCTATCAAATAAATGGGTTATTGGTTAATTATATGTCTGCCCAATTTGTTTTTCATACCCTATACAAACAAAAGCATTGAGACTGGCATGATCCTACAGATGATCCTTTGTAACCAGGGTTCTCATGAAATAATTCCATCCTCATTTTTATAATTCCTAACAACAAGAATGGATGAATGGGAGTAAAAATAATACATGTTTTAACCATTAATATCTAATTGAGCATATTATGCCTACAATATTTAAGTAATCAGTTACCTTATTCATTTTTGTCTGTACAACTGAAGATGGTCCTTTCAGCACCTCGATTTGAGATTGTGTCTTCATCATCCAACAATCGTTCTGCTAAAACACCTACAGCTGCAACCCCCACAGGTCGCAAAACGATCTCACCTACTCGATAGCTCAAATGACTAGTGGTGAACACAATGGTCTAGGATTACCACTAATATGGTGAAATACCAACCATGTATTCTTCCTGCTAGGTTCTCCAAACATGATAACTAGAGATTACACATCACCCATTGAAAGATGTTCCTAATCTATTAGCCCTTGTTGCTACAAACAACCTCTTTGGGTGTTTATCCTTAGAGTGCGACAATTGCCACTTTCATTCTATGATAACGGTGGATCAATAATCCAAACACAACTCCCTTTCAGTTGAGGTGCTTCCAAGGAGGGTGCCTATCAACCATCATCTCCATTACCATACCACTGGTATCCACCAGTCACCTACTGAAGGTACCACCTAACACGCTTCCACCTTTGATACCCATATATGGGAAATAATGAAGTCTCGTAGGAGGAGGAAGGAATTGGATATAGAAAAAAGGGCTCATATCCCCACTACTGATGACGATACATGATGGAAAATTTTAGTAGGAAGTAGTAAGAAAGATCATATCCCTGGTGACTCGAAGCAAGTACATGGTAATATTCCTATAGCAGTAATGGGTTATGTGCATATCCATACCCCCTTGCATGAATCACATTGGTATATTCTAATGTAATAAGGAGGATATAAGTGGGAACATATTCCCGCCCTAATCAAATACATATGCTAGTGTATAATAGAGATAGAAAATGTGCAGGATTTTATCGCTGCACACACTTTCCTAAAATGAAAATATAGTTTAGAAACAGGTGAAGAACTCCTATGGAAGATTCTACCTTTGTTTTAGACAATGGGATAGGTACATAATCTTATCCATACATCTAGAGAAACTCAGCACTCTGATCATTGAAAACAATTGATTGTACCAAAGCAATAGAACATTATTGATTCTGTCCAGAATGATTATTGGCATATTCTGATAAAGGATGAGGCATCAAATTTGGATCTTACTCTCATTCCCACTGGGTCTCTCCTAGTGAGATTAGAACATGCCTTAGGATAGGGTCACTTGCCTATCAAAAAAGTCTGACAGCATATTCCAAAGGCATATGATTAGGTTCATATCCCCATTATGGTCGGGTATCACCAAGTGAGAGGGGAAAATCCTTGAGAAAAGTTCATATTATAGTCAAAGAAGTCCAATTTCATACCCCAAAGGCCCAGTATCGGTCATATATCCATGTTATGGTAGGGTTTGACTAAGTGAGAATGGCACGATCCTTGGGATAGTCTCATATTCTAGTCAGTGAGTATGCCAGGTATATTCTATAGGATCATGGAATCCATGTGCATATTCCTACTTCCTCTAATGAATGACTGCTCCATCATAATTCTAAGGAAATACAGGAGGAGGATCATATACCTTATCCATTCTAGAGGTCTTTCAGCATATTTTGTAAGGGAATGAATTTTCATACCATGATCATGTTCATGTTCTAACTCAGTCTCATCAAGTGAGAGTGGCACATGCCTTAAACAAGGGTCATGCTCTTGTCAAGAAAGACCAGTGGAATATCCCAAAGGCTCAAGATCAAGATCATACTCCTATATTGATTGAGGCTCACCATGGTAGAATGAAACATTCCTTAGGACATACCCATGTTCCTATCAATAATAATAAATCTTGTTTGAATATTCAAACAACTTCTCAGTAGTGGGTGCATACTCTCATAGAATCAGACGGTTATAATCAAGTTCCTAAAACCTTCATACAGTGGGCTCATACCCCTGCACAAGTCCAAAATTTGGGTTAGTATATTTCAAACATGACACAAAACAATGCCCATATTCCTAGTATTCTCAATTCTAGTGTCCTTGAGGTCTTTAGAGACACATTCTCAACACCAAGAGGGTTTTTCAACTCTTCTATTGAAAAATAAATAGAATACATTCATTACCACAATATTCCTCCTTATGGTAGTGTGTATATGGATCGCAGGAACTCTGCTCCTGACATTCACCGTAGTCATCCTCCCCATAGTGATATCTCCCATAGACTAGGAAATACTCCCTTGCCCTGGAACCTCTGTATAGAGAGGTTTTCCAAACTCTGACACCTTCTTATTGAGTGGTTCTTGAAACATTTGTTTCAACTATATATGGTTCCCATTAAATTCCAATAGCACTCCACTCCTATCGCCAGGAGACTATCTAAGCCATATCCTATGGTCTGACCATATGAAGGTGTGTAAGTTTGATGAGGAGGAGGCCGAAATTGAAATGTGGAAAGAGTTAGCCAGAAAAAACCTCCCCATCATGTTCTATCCCCTCTCTCCTTTTGACTATAAGATCATAGATGATATATAAAAGGAGTGTATGCCTTATCTATTACAGAATATATGGTCTACTCATTAGTGATAGAAATATAGATATATCCCTTATCCAGGATATGAGTACCACTTTCAAAAAATCAATATACTCTTTTTTCATCTAGACCTGTATTCTCTCTCTATTGACCATGATCCAAAACTAGAAAAGAATAATGTAAATATGAAACATACTTTCCTCCATTGCATTGTGACACTTTTCCATCTGATCTCCAAATCCACAACATTCATCCATATTCAAGGATGGAGATATTATAGAGTGTTACACTTTGTTGCACCCCTAGAACAATAGAAACCCTTATAATTATGTAATGCTATAGCCTATAGAAAAGTTATGGGACCAGGTAACGCTCAGGCCAGTTGGTCACTATAATAAAATTCTACCACATAAACTACCCCCATAAATCACAAATGGAGGAAAATGATATCCAAAAGGACATCAAACTGGCCCCCTCAAAGCAACGTGAATGCTTCTCAAACACATTGACTTAAGTTTTGATCATCCATACAACTTCCTGTGAAAAATGATCCCCATTATTCACTTTCATCACACCTAGATCCCATGTGAGAACAGTTATGACACATCAAAGGATCTGTTGTAGCAGCTGCCATAGTATCCATCCGGGAGAATACTTATCCTCCTAGGTAAGGGGAATATCTTCCACTACCCCCACCCTTGGATCATCAATTTCTAAGAGGATTAAATATATATTTTCAAATGTTTTAGGAAAACCCTAGCCCAATGGGATACAATCATTTATATCTCAATCACCATCTCCAGGTTCAACATCCTTTGAGAGGGTCCTTTATGAATCCGTAAGAATTCCAGATCACCCCCAACCCACTGGGCTGGGGGAATTAATATCTCCAAGTCCATCCTAGGAATCATCAATTACCAGGATGGAATCATTGGTTCCTAAAAAACATGACCAATAAATGATAATTGGGCCTCGAATGACCAACACCCCATAGGGTTGGGGGTATTTTAATCATCATAATCACAACATAGAGAATCATACTTCTCTATATTGGGAGGAAAATGGTTGGTGTCCAACCAATCCCTCCCACTATGAGAAAAATATCTATTGGTTGGGGGCCAATCATAAATCATGACCAGAAACTCCCTCGTGTTCATTACTCATAGGCCAATATAAGAGTAAAATTCAGAAAAAGTGACCATAGCATATCGGGGTCATAAGCCGAAATGGCCCAACATTTACAAGGGTTTAAATAATGAACCTAATGAAAGTAGTGAAGAATTGGCCTTTTTCATTGAAATAATTAGCACAACTACCATTGTATAATATGCCTTTGTTAATTTCTTCACCATCAACATGGAATCCATTGATCAATACACAAATTCGTAGGGCCACAACACAGAAAATTTACCGCAAGAGGAGGGTCATTTGGATGCACCAAATGATGTTGCATGCACCCAAAACCAAAGAAGGCTCTAAAAGATGGAACCTATGAATATAGATTTACCACATACATGATGGTACATTTCCAAGGGGAATGGTATGGCTATATCACAATCACCTCTAGGAAGAATTGAAGTTCCTTCCCTGGAGGAACAGTTGTCAAAATATGAGAGTGAAATACAAAATCATTGAAAACTCAATGGGGATCAACTCAAGGGAAATATTCCAGCTGGGTATCGTCTTCATGTAGAGATGAATATTATCCTTCATATGTCCAATACTCCAATATGAGATGTATTTGATAATTATATTGGATCCATATCTAGATATATAGTCTACATAAATGAGAAAGTAAAAATTGATCATGAATTCCCTCTGTAATGGTGAAATCATCTCCCCTTCCAAGATAGTCATTCAATAATAAGATGAATTGAGAATTAGTTGGAGAAGATTGTGGGACTACCTCATTTCCCCCCACCTTCTCCTTCTGGACTAGAGATGGCTCAGACATTAATACCCCTAGAGTTACTTAATGTCATCAAGTCTGTGGATACTCAAATGGAATCCATGGAAGGGTGACACACACCTATGCAGCCTGAGAGGAAGTTATATCCCCTATGGATGGATGAAACCCCACCTTCAACCAATTTTAAAAATCCTACCTTCCCCACTTTTGATTTTATAGGTTACCCTAAACAACATCTCACACACTTTGTATCCCAATGTGGGCTGATGATGGGCCCTCAATATCAGAAGGAGGCAACAAAGATGAGGTATTTCATATAGAATCCAACAAGGTCAACATTTTTTGGTACAGTTGTCTACTCATAGGATCTGCTGTAGGATGGGAAGACATTCATCATCAGTTACTTTATTATTTCAACTCCACATTAAAGAACACAATAATTTTCGACCTAATAAACTAAAATAAATGCAAGAATGATAGGGTTTCAGATTTTATAGCAAGGTGGAAATTTTTAACCTTTTCACTTGGAATATTAAATCACATGATAAACTATTGGAACTCTATGCTAAAAATATTAGGAATTACTTTCAGACACCTTTGATACCCATGAAGTATCCATGTGGATTTCACAAGTTTGTAGAAATGGCCCAATATTTGGAAGAATCTATTCAGAAAACCCGAACCATAGCTCAAATCATGCCTACATCATAGGGTAAAAAAGAAAAGAAAATAAGAATATGTAGTTTTCACTATAAATCTAGTGGTAGTTCCCATTAAGACACCTAGGAAATCTCATAACTACCTAAAACCTACTTTTGAGTAGTAACAACCACATAATCTCCCATGGTCAAAAGCATAAGGAAATCAGGGTCATCAAGGATTTTAGGAACTAATGAACAATGTATACTCCTTCTGAAATAAAAAAGTCAACATCTATTTTGTAGAATCCATGGATAATAACCTGCTCATGCTCCCATAGCCTTGGAATCCTAATGAGGTCAACCTCACTTACTTCCCCAACTACTGCCCTTACCATAGAAGTTCGGGTCATAATATTCAAGAATGCTTTGACTTCAAAGAGTCCCTTTAAGGAATGATCACTTCTAGACATGTGTAATTAGACAAATCCTCAGATAAGGTGTCCTAGATAACTATCATCTAGTCAGAAGAAGAATATGGATGGTAAAAAGTCTCGATCATGTGTGCGCAAAATTTTGACAACTGGATGACTCGAAAAAAAAGTCAATAGAACTCATGACATCCTGAAAGCAGAGTTGCTAAAACTTGAAATAACTTCACCACCTATTAACTATACCTTAGATATTAATCCCAAAGGTGTTCATGGTCACTAGAAGTAGGAATAAATATAATATGAAGAATCATATTCTTCTCCAATGCAATCTCTAAATCTTGTGGATTTCATCCCTACAACATCTGTAGCATGGGAATCACCCCGCCAAATGGGGTCCTTTTTGGATGGAGATATTATCTTTGTGTTTTTAAATGTGATGTACTTGGAAGAACCCTTATTTGATGAAAAATATTCACCCAAATATGAATTTATTGTACATAATCAGGGAATGGGAGGCTACATGCTCCGAAACTGAGGATGCATGGGACAAAGAAGATGTGGTTGGAACCAATATTATTTTCATATCTCTATAGAGTACATACATGAATCTGATAATCATGTTCAAGCACTATATTAGGCCCAAAAGAGTTAGTGATGTGCCCTGAGGCCCTCCAGTAGAAACCCTCATCCGATTGTTTTACATGACTGCCTAGAAAGGGTTCAATCTGATCAACCCAAGAAATGGGGAATGCTGACGCAACCTGTACCACTATAAGAATATATTCCCTCAACTTTTTCAAAATCCCTAGTCCTATCCACCTTGAATGCCTTATCTCCTAAATCACATGTCCCGGAGAAACCCCTTACTGGGAAGCACCAACCATTGGCACAGAAGTATGAAATTTTGAAATAGCAAGATATTTTCTTAGCCAAGATCTCAATACTTGATGCACTCCATCATTCAAAAGAACTCAGGGAAGCACTTGTTGAATCCCTTAAAATTCCAAAAGATCTTACGATAGAATTAATTAGGGTCAAGGTCTATCGAGTGGAGACCATGTCCCCAAAATGTGATATCATCATCCTGTTCACTGATCAATATTAGGAGGATCCCATCCAAAACCATATCAGACCCCTATATGTCTTTGGAAGAATTAATAATATCAATATCCAAAGGGATCTAATTGATAATGGTTATGGGGTCAATCTCATCCCAGTTCGAACCTTTTGACATTTGGGATATGGTGAAGGGGACCTATCTCCCACAAATCTAACCATGCAAGGGTATGATAAGCATGAGCAAAGACCTCATAGAAAGATAAAACTCAAATATTGGTTTGGGGAACTCATATATGATGCTAAGTTCATGGTTATTAAGAAAGAAACCATATATAATGTCCTACTAGGAAGTCCCTAGGTCAATATCCACTTGGTGAAACCTTCAACATTACATCAATGTCTGAAGTAATCTATCAATGGAAAAGTCAGTATATTACATGGTGAAAATGACCCCTTAGAGACTTGAAGAACCATATATACTCTAGTATATTTCTATAACAAGGGAGAAAAGAAACCAATTGAGGATGATGATATATAGGTCGAAGCTCCCAATGGATTGGTAACTTCCCTTAGGAGTCACTTGAGTATGCTCAACAATGACTATGTGATCCCCTTAAATCTGGTTGAGGTAATAGATCTAGTCCTAGAGATCCAAGCCCATCCCATCCTCATTGACAGTGTAAATGAAAATCAAATCTATAATCTATCTATGATGACTCAAATAGAAAGGGATGATGATGTATCTTTTAATAGCCTCCCTCAACCTAATAGTGATGTAGAAACCCCTATATTTCCATCTTTATCTGAAAATGCCTCCAAAGAATCATCAATGGAGGAAGATGAGTATGATCTTAGGAAAACCACTCCAATAATAGAAGAAGGTGTCTCCACCATCATCGACGAACATTGGAAAATAAATATGGGAATAGAAGAAGACCCATGGCCTAATTTGATTAGTTCCTTCATGCCTCTCAAAGAACAAAAGATGTAAATTGAATTTATAAATCAACATCGATATGTGTTCTCTTAGAACTATATATAAATTCCCATAATGAATCTACGTGTGATTACACACCATCTTGAACTACTCAATGAGAATCATGGATTCAAGAAGGTATCTAGGAGGATGCACCCCTCTCACACCACCAATGTAGTAGAGGAGGTCAACAAGTAGATCAAATACAACTTTGTTTGAGAAGTGAAATACCCAAGATGGATTTCCAACATCATCCCCTTTAATAAAATGAATAGGAATATTAGTGTCTTCATTTATTTTAGAGAACTTATTCATAATTTTCTAGAGAAAAATTTCGCATTAATAATTACATAACTCTTGATCAATGCAACTGCTGACTTTCATGCCTTTTCCTTCATGAACGGGTATTTGGGGTACACTCAAATCAATATTTCCCACAAAGATGAAGAATCCACTACCTTCATATCACCACAAGGTATATTCTACTATCAAGTAATTCCATTTGGATTAAATAATGATGGTTCTACATATTATCACACCATCCATCACATAATTAGGAAATTTCTAGAAAGTATAATTGAATGTTATATAGATGACCTTGTTGTTAAATCTCAATAGCAATGTGGTAACATAACAAATCTATTGGAAATATTCTCCAAGTTGTGACCAAATATTCTAATGATGAATCCGCTAAAATATACTTTCAGTTTAACATCAGTAATTTTCCTTGAATTGTTGGTATTACACCCCAACATTGAGTTGACCTAGAGAAGACTAGTGATATCTTAGAAATGTCACCCACCAAAAATATCAATGAACTGATGAGACTCCAACTGAACCTCTCTTATATTCGAATATTCATAGCCAACCTGGTCAAAAAATATCTTTCCTTTTTCAGGATAATAAAGAAGAGAATCTCCTATCAATGGGAAGATGACTATCAAAAATCCTTTGAAAATATCAAGCAATATTTTTTCACCCACTGGTTCTAATGCCTCTGATGGAAAGGAGGCCACTCATCTTATATGTTTCCTCCATGGAATGCTCACTAGGAATCCTAATCTCATAGAAAAATGTTGTGGGAAGTGATAATAGTCTCTAATACCTCATTAGAACAATACTTGGTACTGATACTAGATATTATGATGTCAAAAAGAACTGTCTTTCACTCATCTTCGTAGTGCAAAAGATGAGTCATTACATGAATCGCCACAAAGTCCATTTGGTCTCTTGTATTGATCCTCGCAAGTAAATACTTGGCCACCCTATGTTTAATGGGAACTTGGATTTATGGACCTTCATTCTATATAAATGTGAAATTTAGTTCATATAATAGAATTCAGTGAAAGGACAAGCCCTGACTGGTTTTCTCACAGCACATCCTACCTCGTACAATGAACTGAAAGATACTGAGCTCCTAGATGAAGAGGGATTCTACACCCATAACAGACCCTATATATGGGATTTGTACTTATATGGTTCCTCTTGGAGTCCTATCAGTACAAGTATAGAAAACACAAAACTCAATTAGGTTGGTCTATGGATTTTATTCGTCTCTCCAAAAAAAAGTTGTTTTTTCTACTCTTTCTCACTTTCTGAAGGTTGGAAAAATAATAAGGCACAATACCGAAGCCCTCATCATTGGATTGGAACTAGACCTAAATATACAACTAGCCTACCTGAATATCAAAGGGGACTTGGAATTGGTGATAAAGCAAATAATTGGTGAATATTCAATTAAAATGAAGAGTTGTACAATGTAATCTCTCCTTTCTATTACATAACTTTTCATTACATCTTACAAATATAGGATCTTTAAAGTCTAGTGTGTTGGAAATTGGGAACAATTTACAAGAAAACATTAAAACTTATTCTAATCCACTTTTAAGGCTTCATCGTAGGTTTATCCTAAGTTCAATTACTTCATCTCATAACCTAGGGAATACATCAAAGGAGTGGGTGAGCAGAAGGCCCAGTAAGGGAAAACAAGGGAAAACAGTTTACAAGTGAACTTGAGAGATATCCATAAGAACATAAGGGATATCATAAAGGAATGATGAAGAGGAATATAATATAAATAATAACATGAATAATAACTTTAAAATGTGGCTAAAAAATTAATTTATACATTAATGAACATATCACCATGGTCCATCCCCAAGGTGTCGTAAAAATTACCAAGGTTATTCACAAAGGTATTGTAAAACTACTCATCTCTAGAGATTAAATTCTTTACCCAATGCATTGAAGTGATATCAGGGCACACCATTAATATTTATTTATTTTAATATGATCCACGTATATCACAATCATACATTTCATAAATAATCCAAATATGATAAAAGAAATGGGTTTCATATCAAAATCGTGACGTTTTAAAAAAGTTCATAAAAACAAGATCATTATGTCATTTATAACCCATGGAAAGGGAGTGAAGGGTATATGTATGTCAATTACAGAATAAAATATATCAATTTTATGTCTTTATTAATACCCCTATAAATTAAATAGGTTTTTTTATTCACATAAATAAAATAATAGAATGTATTTAGAAAAAGAGAGAGATTTTGAGATGAAAATTCTGCAACATAACAGTTATACAATGTGGTTTTAGAAAACATAAAAAAGAAAGGGGACAAGGGTAAAACACTAATAAATAACTCATAATACAGTATAGGGATATAATAAAATATAACTAAGATCATGGTATGAATATTTTAATGACATACCACATGAAAAAGGAAACTTGAAAGAAATGAGAAGATGTGATTTCTTTTACGAAAATTCGACAGCCCAACGGCGTCACTTAAAATTCATAAAATCAGTTGATGAGAGAAAAAATAATATCTCATAATTTGGAAATAAAATGGATAGAAATAAAGATATATAAGAACATACCCCCATATAATAAAATGGAAATTAGAAGACATAACATAAAGGAAGTATTGATTAAAAGAGGAGGGTCAAAGGTTCCCTTACCTTGAAGAGTATCTTCAAAAACATGAAGGTTGAGACCTTGGAGGGATTGAGGGAACCTTGGAATTAATCCTTGGGAGGTAAAGATACTAGATCTTTGTTGATGAGAAATTTGGAATGAAATGAATGAAGGAATGGGTTGGTATTTATAGAAAAAGTGAGGGAATATTTTATTAATTTATAAGGAAACCTCATTAGTGGTATTTGCAAAACCATGGGCTTTCCCATGGTATTTGATCATGGTATTGGCCACTTGGGACTCCTCATAACATATTTTATTCCTCAAGATTCGACCAAAAATATTACATCTTGATTACATCATTAAGGATGTCATTAAACTTCCTGAAAATTCAAAACTATATTTTCACTATTCACTGAAAAATCAATCATTTCAGAAAAATCTCAAAAATTCACCCTAACCATTTCTTCGATGTTTAGAATTAAAAAATAAAATTCATTTTTTTAAATTAATTTTCTAAATATTTTTAATTCAATTTAAAAAAAATATTAATTTATTTCCAAAAAAACTGTAAAACTATAACTCGTTTTATAAAACTGGGAGAAATTAATCTTGGTCCAATTAAATTATATTATAACCATAAGAAAATAAAGTAAAAAAATATGATTACATTTTATGAAAATAAACTTCCATTATAAATAATTAAATTAATCATAAAATTGTAATTAAAATATTTATGATATATAAACATGCCAATACTTATACTATGATTTTTTTTCACTTTTCATATGTCTAAATTATATTTATACATTCAAGGTTGAAGTTTCTATTTTTTAGGCCAATTTACTATTCATTACTATTCATAAGGGTATGTTACTATTCATCAAAAATTATGTTTGTCTTATTTGAATCTAAATATCTTACTAAACGCAATTGTGTATGTCCATTTTTTGAAAATCATTTCACAAATAAAATATTTTTTACTATTCATAAAAAACACTATTCATAAAAATACTATTAATCAAGAAATCACTATTCATGAAAAATTATCCATCAAATAATACTATTCATCAAAACAATGAAAGTACTTAGAGAACTACTAAAAATTCACCCAAGATTAATTTTGTCATTTGTAATTCAAAAATGATGTTTATTTAACCATAACAAATTTCTTAAGTATTAAAAATTTATCTTTTAAATATAAAACTGTTTACTTATTAAAAATAATAGCATATAAAAAATGAAAATTGAAATTGCATAGTGAAATTTCTAACACAAAAAATTTAAAATTATTTAATCATTTAAATTTAAAAAGGGGTATTTTAATCATACTATTTAATTAAAATAATAATTATTCTATATACCTTGATTTTTATAATAATTATGTCAATTTTTAAAACTACAATTTGGGTCTGAATTAATTCAACGTACTTATATAGTAAAACATAATAGAAAGTTATTATAAGGAAAGAGATCCATAAATAAAATAAGTACATTTTTTGGGTCATTATATTCTTCCCCCCTTAAATAAATTGCATCCTCACAATTTTCTATTATTAGAAATTTATTACTATTAGTAAACTTATAATTATAAATTAAATACATTTCTTAAAAAAAATATTATGCTTTAACCACAATTACATTTTCTATAAATCCTTCATAATGATTCATAAAAAGCTTGTGATTAACCAAACATATCCCCCGGTAGTGTCAAACCTAGAGTGCAGAAAGGCCTGTTGTCATGTATTGGGATACCCTGGGTCAATCCTGAAACTCCTTGTTGGAGTTTTCACTTTTAAGTACATCTGTCCCAGATCCACATACACTTGTTTGTATCCAGACAGAGATTTATTTGTTTGGAAACCACTTACTTAATATTTCACCAAAATACCAGGAATTTTTCCTTTATTTAAACTTTTCTATAGGGTTCTCCATAATGTTTTCATAGCCTTATTCCCACAAATAAGTAAACTATCCTTTGATTACAACTATGGCATCTCTCCTTTCTATTACATAACTTTTCATTACATTTTACAATCAAAGGATCTTTTAAAGTACCTTGTAAATTAGGAAAATAATACATGAAAAATTAAAACACATTCTTCTAGTCTGGTAGTAAGGATTCATCATAGGTTAATCCTAAGTTCAATTACTGCATCTCATAACCTAGGTACACGCACCAAAGGATAGGGTGAGCAGAAGGCCCTGTAAGGGAAAACAAGGGAAAATAGTTTATATGTGAACTTGATAGATATCAATAAGAATATGGGAGGTATCATAAAGTAATGATAAAGAGGTATATCATAGAAATAATGACATGAATAATAACTTGAAAATGTGTCTACAACATTTAATTTAGACATTCATGAACATATCCCCAAGGTCCATCCGCAATGTGTCATAAAAATTACCAAGGTTATTCACCAAGGTATCATAAAACTTGTCATCTCTAGAGATTAAATTATTTACCCAATGCATTGGAATGCTATAAGGTAACACCCTTAATATGTATATATTTTAATTTGATCCATATATATTATAATCATACATTTTATAAATCACTCAAATAGAATAAAAGAAATTGATTTCATATCAAAATCGTGGCATTTTAAAAAGTGTTTAAAAACAAGATCAACATGTCATTTATAACCCATAGAAAGGGAGTTAGGGTTATATGTATGTCAGTTAAAGAATAAAATATATCAATTATATGTCTTGATTAATACCCCTATAAATGAAATATTTTTGGGTATTCACATAAATAAAATAAGATAATTTCTTGAAAAAAAAGAGAGATATTTTGAGATTAAAATTCTGCAGCATAACATCTATACAACATGGTTTTAGAAAACATTAAAAAGAAAGGGGAAATAGGTCACACAGTAATAAATAACTCATAATACAGTATAGGGACATAATAAAATATAAATAATATCATGGTATGGATATTTGAATTACATACCACATGAAAAGGAAACTTGAAAGAAAGGAGAAGATGTGATTTCTTTTACGAAAATTTGGCAGCTTAACGATGTCACTTAAAAATTCAGAAAATCAGGTGATGAGAGAGGAAATAGTCTCTAATCATTTTTACATAAAATTTAAATCAATAAGGATATATAATAACATACCCTCACATAATAAAATGGAAACTAGAAGACATAACATAAAGAAAGTCTTGACTAAAAGAGGAGGGTGAAAGGTTACCATACCTTGAAGAGTAACTTCAAAAGATTGATGTTTGGGACCTTTGAGGGATTGAGGGAACCTTTTAAGGACTCATTGGGAGATAACAAATATCAGATAATTTTTTAGGAGGAATTTTTAATTAAATGAATGAAGTAATGGGTTGGTATTTATTGCAAAAGTGAGGGAATATTTTATTAATTTAAAAGGACACCCCATTAGGGGAATTTGCAAAACCATGGGCTTACCCATAGTATTTTCCCATGTTATTGGCCACTTGGAACTCCTAATAAAATATTTTATTCCTCAAGAGTCGACCAGAAATATTACATCATGATTATATCAATAATGATGTCATTAAACTTACTGAAAACTCAAAACAATGTTTTTACTATTCATTAAAAAATCAATCATTTCAGAAAAATCCCAAAAATTAACACTAACCATTTTTCAATGTGTATAATTAAAAAATTAAATCCATTTTTTAAAAAAAAATTTCTAAATATTTTTAATTTTAATTTTTAAATAAAATCATAATTTATTTCCAAAAAACAACTTTAAAACTATCACTCGTTTTATAACACCGTGAGAAATTAATCTTGGTCCCATAAAATTATATTATAACCATAATACAATAATTAAGAAATTATGATTAAATTTTATAAAAATATATTTCCATTTTAAATTATAAAATTATAAAATTATAGTTAAAATATTTATGACATACAAAACTACCAATACTTATAATATGATCATTTTTTCACTTTTAAGATGTCTAAATTATATTTATACATTTATGGGTGAAGTTTCTTTTTTTGGCTAAATTACTATTCATTAATATTCATTAATATTAATAAGGGTATGTTACTATTCATCAAAAATTATTTTTGTCTTATTAGACTCTAAATATGCTACTGAACGCAACTGTGTATGTCTGTTTTTCGAAAATCATTTCACAGAAAAAGTTATTTAATAATAAAATATTTTTTTACCATTCAAAAAAGGACACTACTCATAAAAAACTATTCATCAAGAAAACACTATTTTTAACACCCCATGGTCTTGAAAGTAATTGCTATTTTGAAAATAAATGAATTTTATAATCTATAAATTAAACACAACTTTGCCCCTTCTAGGTTTTGAATTTCGAAAAATGGTCATCTAGAGTTGTGATCAGTAAATCATTTGGAGTATGATAAAAAAAATTGATTTTTTTGTGAATAGTAACACACCCTTATGAATAGTAATATGAATAGTAATATTACCCTTGTGAATAGTAAATAATGATAATATTCTGTTTTCTAAAGGTAATAAGATAATGAGATCTTAATTAATTTTTTTCAATGTGATATAAAACTAATTATACCTTTATAATTGCAATTTTTCAAATTAAGTATGATTTTATATAAAAATGAAATTAAAAATAGTTATAAAATTATTTTTGAAAAATGGAGTTTATTTTTAAATTCTACACATTGAAAAATGGTAGGGGTCAATTTTTTGAATTTTTCTGAAATTCAAGAATTTTTTATGAATACTGAAATATGGTAAAATACCATGTATACAAATTATCAGTTAAATACAATATTTATGAAAACATAGAGATTTAAGGCCACTTGGTTCTAACTCACATGCACTTATTACTATTATGGGTCCCATGAAACAACACTATTGGTTGTCTTGATGGGAATAATAAAATAATGAATTAAATATTCAAAATTCACTCCTCTCCTCCACTATAACCACCCCCCCACTCCCTCTTCCCTTCAATCCTCTAAGCCTTGAATCTCCTAAAATTTCTTCCCAAATAGCCTTACCTAGTCACTACATACGTCCATAAATCTCTTGGTATTTCCAAAAGACCAAAACCCCTTCCCTTAAGGAGGTTCCCAAGGAGGTTATATCAAGAGGTAAAGCACCTTTCTTTTTTTCCTTTAGTTTCATTTGAAGTTCCTTTCTTTTGTAATAATATCATTACCTCCTCTATCCAAATAAACATGATATATCTAGTATCATATATATACTGTAATTATATCATGTGAAAGGAATAACCATCATCAATATCTTCTCTATCTCTCTCTCATTTATTTTATAAACGAAATCAACATCCATGAGGTTCCAATTTATAACCATCGTGGATGACGAAGTTTTTTTCTTCAAATTATCCTTAATTATTGTTCATGAAACCATTTTGATAGTTGAACTAGACTTTAATATATGTATTGTAACCTAATTATGATTCAAGAACTAGTATACGTACATATTTTCAAATCATATGACCAAACTAGTTCCTAATAATCAAAATACCGCTAAATAATCTACGTGAATTTCATAAATATTTCATCTAATGATTCATCCTCTTTCCATGTAACCAAATGATAGAAATGACCACTAACTATTCTGGATGTTCATAAATAATATTTAATTTCAATTCTGGAGATTTACATCCATTCCACTTCATTACTTCAGATCAAGTGAACTTATTATGAAAATAAAGAAAACGAACACTCTGGAATGATGAAATTCAATATAGCAACATATCACTAAGGGAATAAATGAACTAAAAAGAATTTTGGTAACCTAAATAAATGTCTAATATTTTCTGAAATAAGTTATTAATAACTATAATTTCATATTCCATGATCTTAAGTTCAAGAGTGGAACACGTTCGGACTTAAGGTAAGGGTTTTTCCACCCGAACTTCCATTTTCATTCGGGTTACTTTTATTGTCTAATTACCTCAATGAAACCATTGTTTTTTATTATGTAATAATAAAAAATTATGTGCTTGGGTTATATATATGTTTACTACCTAGAATATTTCCTTATTTTATGTATGGTTAAATGTTTTAAAAGGAACTTTCGAAATTGTTTCCGAAATACAAGCCTGATCCAAGGGAATTTCTCTAATTCTTTCCCATTTTCAAGGGAAATCTATAATTTGTTTTTGGAAACCATTATATTTATAAAATAAATCATTTTATTATTAAAATACTATATTACTCCACTTCTGGTTTTATACAAATATGTTTCCAAAAGAACTCTTCTTTTCAAATTAAAAGAGTATTTTTCTCAAGATTTACTCGAATATTTTATAAGAGTATCTTCATCTATTCCAACACTCTTGTTTATTCTTATGTATTATTGGGATTAGTACTTCATTTTATCATCCACCATATTTAATTTAATTTTTTTGATTATTTTTTATGTGGATGTTCTATCTTAAAACCATTCACTAATTTACTCCGAATGGTTAGTGTTTATGCTTTATGTTTAGGGAATGTTATTTTCATTTCATATGTTAATTTCAATATGAATGTATATTTTTTTTTATGTTTATCCCCATTCATATGAGGAATTTATTGGACATATTAAGTGTCATTTGGGGTCCGCTATAGCCCCTCGGTGCATCATTAGGTCTCATGAGACAAATTGCAGCCGTGGCACAAGGCCTTGAAAAAAATGATTATTTATAGTCTTGGCACGAGGCCTTGACAGTATGGTTAAGTTGTCCCAAATTATAAATTCCCTAATTATGAAGATTTTATTGATAGTTCATGTGGTTATTAAACTAGTATAATACCCATGATTATGTTATATTATGTAAATATTTACTCATCTCATATTTCTGCCATATTATGTTCAATTTTTTTAGGCATGTGTTATTCACCATGTTTGATGTTTATATTATATTCCACTATATTACTTACTATTACTGAGAATTTGAGATCACCCCTTTCTTATGATTCATTTTCTCAGGACATGAATAATTTTATTATGAATTACATGCTGAAATAACCACGGATTATGAAAGTTATATAAGGATTTTCTATGTTGTTTTTCATTTCATGTTATAATGTTGAACTTATCTATGTATCTTGTTTCAAATAATAATAAACTACTCGGTCCTATGGGATGATTATTCCTTGTTTATATGCTAATGTAATCAAATAATGCACCAACTTCAGAAAACTGGGGTTGGTTCCTTACAGTTGGTATCAGAGGAATTTTAATAGAAAACTTGGAAACTAGATTTAGAAAATGCAGATTAGGGAAGAGTCTCTAAGATAGTCTTTGAGGATAAAAATACAATAACATCCTAGTATTTTGGTAAGGAATATATTATGTGGATATTTCAATCAATACATCCCTGTCTGGATACGAACAAGTAGAGGTGGATCTGGAAAAGATGTACCTAGGAGTGAAATCTCTGATAAGAATTTTCGAGCTTAACCCATGGTATCCTATTACATGATAATGGGAATTTCTGCACTCTTGGTTACGACACACCCTGGGGATATGCTTCGAATAATTCTCATTTTCTTTATAAGACATTATGAAGTATTTAAATGTAAATATTTCCTTAAAGGAACCATTTTTGGGATTATAGGATTAGCCATGCATAGGATCTCAATTTATGCTAAGTATTTTGTTAAGTTAAGATTATACGTTATGATTCATAACCTAATCTAGTGTATGTAATCATATAGAAATGGCGCCTAGTGGATGGAATGGAAACCGCAGGAATGAACATGTCCCCTATAGAGATTTTCCTCCAATTTAAGATAATGATGTTGGATCTGGTGTTGTGACTGGTGTTGAGAAACTCATAACTATACTGGGACAACTTACTCAGGTTATGAATAATAACCTTACCCGTATAGAGAATCCAGATCCACCATGTGGAGGAGCTATGTTTGATCTCTTTATGTGACAACAACCGCCATCATTCAATGGGACTACAAATCCATTTGTAGCTAAGCAGTGGATAAGTTCCCTAGAGAATATATTTCTTGCTTTGGATGTAATGAAAGAGAGAAGGTTGTCATGGTGGTTTATCATCTATTGGGAGATTCAGATCAGTGGTGGTCGTTAATTCAAAACACATACGAGGAGGAATAGATAGAAGATATATAATGGAGAGACTTTAAGGAAATATTCATAGAGAAATATTTTACTCGTGAACCATGAGTAGATACGGAAAGGTAGTTTCTGAATTTGAAGAAAAGGGAAGATGATAATGTTGAAAAGTATGAAGCTAACTTTATAAGGTTAGCAAGGCATGTTGTGGATTATATACAAAATCTGAGGAGAAAAATTGATCAATTCTTTTATTGTTTGAAACCATTCTGCAGAAGGGATCTAGTCTCCCATAATTTCTAATCATATGAAGACATGGTTTCATGTGCTATCAATACAGAAAATGAATTCTATAAGTCTTATGAATTTAAGGGAAATCAAGAGAAGAAGAGGGATTCTGAAAACTCTGGGAAAGGAAATAAAGAAACAAGGAAAAAAGGGAAGAGTTTAATTTCTACACTGTGATAATTATGGGAAGAAACACCCTGTCACTTTCCTGAAGGGAATGGGAGTCTATTAAAAGCGCATAGAAAAAGGACGCCTAAATCGTGATTGTAAGGTGAAGAAGAAAGATACCAACATTCAATGCTACAATTGTAGGGATGTGAGAAATTATGCACATGATTTTCCTAATATTCTGGGAAATGTTCCCCAAAGAAGGCCAAGGGAGCAGGGACAAGATTATGTGGTCACAACCGTAGAGGTTGAAGTTCCTAACGAAGTAGTGGTAGGTACATTGATAATTTCATCAAACTTAGTAAATGATTTATTTGATTCTGGATCATTGCATTCATTTATATCTTCCCAGTTTTCTAAGAAAATTATACATGTCCAATTTGATTTAATAAAGGAGTTATCAGTAAAAACACCTAGTGGATATATCATTGTATCAAAGGGGTGTCGAGTAGTCCCCCTCAAGAAACATAAGTGTTCTTTAGTTGATAACCTTATCATCATACCAGTGGTTGACTATGATATAATTCTCAATATGAATTGGATATCAAATTATGATGTGGAGATCTATTTCAAGAAGAAGGAAGCTACAATTTTTGATAATGGTGTCGAATCCCTTATTTTTATAGCATAAACCTCGCCATTTCATTCTCATCTAAATCCACCCCCAGTAGGTCTAATAAATTCAATTATTGGGGAGGAATGGAATGAAATAAATATGGGTGAGGAGATGAATACATTGATATATGATGTACCTATTGTGAAATAATATGTTGACGTCTTTCTATAGGATTTACTTGGACATCCTCCAAAGCGGGAAATTGAATTTTCCATTGACTTAATCCCAGGTTCAAGGCCCATATCGAAGACCCCTTATAGAATGGCCAATATGGAGTTAGTGGAACTAAAGAAACATATATATGAATTTAGTGATAAAAGATTTATTTGACCTAGTGTTTCTCCATGGGGATCCCATGTACACATTGTCAAAAAAAAGATGGATCCATAAGGTTGTGCGTTCATTACACGGAAATTAATGCTATTAGAAAAAGAATAAGTATCCTTCTCCACGAATTGAAGATTTATTTTATCAACTTCATGAAGACCAATATTTTTCAAAGATTGATATTAGATCTGGATAGAGTTAGTTGCTTGTGATGAAAGATGACATTCCAAAAATAGAATTTTGAACCAGGTACGGGCATTATGAGTTTACAGTAATGACTTTTGGACTAACTAATGCACCATCTATTTTCATGGATCTAATGAACAGAGTTTTCAAGTAATATATTGATGACTTTCTAGTGGTTTTTATTGATGATATCCTGTTATACTCTAAAATCCATGAAGATCATGAAAATCACTTAAGCACTATTTTTGAAGACACTTAGAAGAAATAAATTATATGGGAAGTTTAGAAAGTGTAATTTCTGGCTCCAATCAGTATCCCTTCTAGGTCACATTTTCTCTAAGGATATAATATATGTAGATCCTATGAAGACAAAGGTTTCGCAAGAATGGACTACTCCAACGAACATAACTGAGTTTCCTAGTTTTATTGGTTTAGCAGGTTGTTATCAGCATTTCATTCAGAACTTCACCCATTTAGCCAACCCAATGGCCAGGATCACATGAAAAGGGGTTAAGTTCATATGGAAAAAGGAATATGAAAATGTTCTGAAGAATTGAAGAGGTGGTTAGTGAATTCTTCGATCTTAACCCTACCATTGGGGAATGATGGGTTTGTTATCTATAGTGATGTGTCAATGAAAGGACTTGGTTGTGTCCTTATTCAGAATGATTGAGTGATTTAATCTACATATAGGACGCTAAAAATTCATGAAAAAAACTATCCAACTCATGATCTTGAGTTAGAAGCAGTAATCTTTACTCTGAAGATTTGGAGACATTACCCCTATGATGAAACATGTGAGATATATACAGATCATAAGAGTTTGAAATATATATTCTCACAGAAATAAATTAATATGAGACAAAGGAGATGGATTGAGCTACTCAAATATTATGACTGTACAATACAGTACCACCCAGGAAAGGAAACTAAGGTAGCAGACACTTTGAGTAGAAAGGACCATGGAATTATAAACAAGATAAGAGTTGAAAGGGATCCTTTGTTCATGGATCTAGTAAATATGGATATGGGAATTATCAATGAAGGTAACACATCAAAATTTTTTTAATTGGTTTCCAAACCTTATTTACTGGAAAGGATAAAATGTTCTCAGGCTAATTATGGGGAGTTTCAAAAGAAAATTAAAGCTGTAAATGATGGTATGTTGACTAACATTGTATATGAAGATGGAATTTTAAAATTCGGAAAGAGGCATTGTGTTCCCTCTATTCCTAACCTAAAGAGGGAACTATTAGATGATGCTCATATATCTAATTTCTCTATACACCCTAGTAGAAAAAATCTATATAGAGATCTAAAGGAACATTTTTGTGGGAAAAATGAAGAGGGATATTGTTGATTAGGTGTCGAGATGTTTGGTTTGTCAACGGGTGAAGGCTGGAATAAAACATCCTTGAGAAGTCATACAACCCCTTCCTATAACTATGTGGAAATGGGATGATATTACAATTGAAGTTTCATAGGGCTACCGAAGAATCCAAGAAATAATGATTCAATATTGGTCATTGTTGACCATCATACAAACCAGCACATTTTCGTGCTATAAGAGAAGATTTACCACTTGATCGTCTAACAATACTATATATTAATGAAGTTTTAAGACATCATGGTATACCTTTATCTATTGTTTCTGATCATGATCCCCATTTTACATCACAATTCTAGAAAATTTTTCATAAGGCCCTAGATACAGATCTTCATTTGAGCACTTCTTACCACCCACAAACTCATGGACAATCAGAACGGACTATTCAAACTTTGGAAGACATGTTGAGGTCTTTTTCACATGACTTTCAAGTAATGTGGGATTAGTATTTACCTCTTGTATAATTTTCCTATAACAATAGCTTCTATTAAAGTATTCAGATGGAATCATATAAAGCATTGTATGGAAAGAGATGTTGTACACAAACTTGTTGGGACGATGTTGGTGAAAGAAAGCTCGTAGGCCCAGAACATGTTGAGGAAACAATGGAAAAGGTGAATATTATCCAAAACCATATCAAAACAGCTCAAAGTAGGAAAAATATCTAAGATGATAACTGAAGGAGGGATTTGGAATTTCAAGAAGGAGATCATGTTTTCTTAAAGGTATCTCCATGAAAAGGTATTATATGATTTGGTAAGAAGGGAAAATTAAGTTCCAGGTACATCAGACTTTCTGAAATTCTGGATTGAATTGGATCCGTAGCTTACCATTTGGAAAAACCTCCAAGTCTCTCCAAAGTTCACAATGTGTTCCATGTATCAATGTTAAGGAAATACATTCCAGACCCAACACATGTAATCACCTATGAAGAAATAGAACTTGAGACTGATCTATCTTATTGTGAAGATCCTATCAAGATTCTTGATACTAAAGAAAAAGTATTGAAAAATCGGATTACTCATTTTGTAAAGGTTTTTTTGGAGGAACCATAATATGGAGGAAGCAACATGGGAGCTTGAGGAGTTTATGTTGAAGACATACCTAAATCTTTTTAGTTAATTTTTTTTGAATTTTGAGGAAAAAAATTTTGTAAGGAGGGGAGAATGTAACACCCCAAGGTTTTGAAAATAAATTCATTTTATAATCTATACATTAAACACAGCTTTACCTCTTCTATGTTTTGAATTTTGAAAAACAGTCATCTAGAGTTTTGATCAATATGTCATTTAGAGTCTGATAGAATAAACTTGATTTTTGGTGAATAGTAACATACCCTTATGAATAGTACTATGAATAGTAATATGACCCATATTAATAGTAAATAATGATAATATTTTATTTTCTTAAGGTAATAATACAATGAGATCTTAATTAATTTTTTAAATGTGATATACAACTAATTATACCTTTTAAAATTTTCTTTTTCAAATTAACTATGATTTAATTTAAAAATTAAATTAATCATATTTAGAAAATTAATTTTGAAAAATGGAGTTCATTTATTATTTATACATGTCAAAAAATGTTAGGGGTGAATTTTTTAGATTTTTCTGAAATTCTTAAATTTTTTATGAATATTGAAATACGGTAAAATACCATATATAAAAATTATCAATTAAATATACTATTTATGACATAATAAGTGATTTAAGGACATTTTGTTTAAACACAAATGCACTTATTACTATTATGGGTCACATGACAGAACACTATTGGTTATCTTGAGGGAAATAATAAAATAATGAATTAAATATTCTAATTTCACTCCTTTCCTTCACTATAAAACCCACCCACCACTCCCTCTACTTTTCACTCCTCTAAGCCTTGAAGCTCCTCAATATTCTTCCCAAATAGCCTTCTCTAGTCAATCCTCACGTCTAGGAAGCTCTTGATCTTTCCAAAAGACCAAAACCCCTTCCCTTAAGGAGGTTTCCAAGGAGCTTATATCAAGAGGTAAAGCACCATTCTTTTTCGTTTAGTTTCATTTCAAGTTCCATTCTATTGTAATACTATCCTTACCTCCTATTTCCAAATGATCATGATAGATCCAGTATCATCTATATACTAGAATTATATCATGTTAATTTAAGAACCAACATCAATATCCTCTCTCTCTCTCTTCTATTTTATAAACGAAATCATCGTCCATGAGTTTCCAATTTATAACCTTCATGGATGAAGAAGTTTCGTTCTTAAAATTTGCCTTCATTACTGGTCATGAAACAATTTTAATGTTTGAACCAGACATTAATATATGTATTATAACCTAATTAAGATTCAGGAACCAGTATATGTACATATTTTTAAATCGTATGACCAAACTAGTTACTAATAATCAAAATACAGCTAAATAATCTACTAGAATGTCATAAATATTTCATCTAATGATTCATCCACTTTACATGTAACAAAATGCTTTAATTGACCATTAATAGTTCTTTATTTTCATATATAATATGTAATTTAAATTCTGGGGATTTACATCCATTCTACTCCATTACTTAAGAACAAATGAACCGATTATGAAAATAAAAAAAAATGAACACTCCGGGACGATGAAATTCAATATAATAACATATCAATAAAGGAATAAATGAACTAAAAAAATTATGATAAACTAAATAAATGACTAATAGGTTCTGAATTAAGTTATTAATCAGTCTAATTTCATATTTCAGTAGCTTAAGTTCAGGCGTGGAACACGTTCGGACTTAAGGAAAGGGTTTTTCCACCCGAACTTCTATTTTCATTCGAGTTACTTTTATTGTCTCATTACCTCAATTAAACTCCTATGTATTATTATGTACTCCACAAAAATAATTTGTGCAGGTTATATATATGTTTACCAACCAGAATATTTCTTTATTTTAGGGATGGTTACATGTTTTAAAATGAACTTTCGAAATTGGTTCCAAAATACAAGCATGTTCCAAGGGAATTTCTCTAATTCTTTCCTATTTTCAAGGGCACTATATAATCTGTTTTTAGAAACCATTATCTTTATAAAATAACTAATTTTATTATTAAAATACTATTTTACTTAACTTCTTGTTTTATACAAATATTTTTCCAAAAGAACTCTTCTTTTCAAAGTAAAAGAGTATTTATCTCAAGATTTACTCAAAGATTTTATAAGAGTGTCTGTATATATTTCATTACTCTTGTTGATTATTATGTATTATTGGGATTATTTTTACTTGTTATCATATAACATATTTAATTTAATTCTTTATGATTATTTTTTTTGTGAATTTTCTATCTTAATACCATTCACCAATTTACTCTGAATGGTTAGTGTTTATGCTTAATGTTCAGGGAATGTTATTTTCATTGCATATATTAATTTCAATATGATTTTATATGTTGTTTATTTTTATCCCCATTTATATGAGGAATTAATTGGACATAGTAAGTATATGGTGGTTCCCTCTATATCCCCTCGGTGCATCGGTAGGTCTCATGAGACAAACTACGGTCTTGGCACAAAGCCTTGACAAAAATGATTATTTTTTGTCTTGGAATGAGGCCTTGAAAGTATGGTTATGTTGTCCCACATTACGCATTACCTCATTATGAAAATAGTATTGATGGTTCATGTGGTTATTAGACTAGTATAATACCCATGATTATGTTATATTATGGCAATATTTACTCAGATCATATTTCTTCCATATTATGTTCATGTTTTTTTAGGCATGTGTTTTTTATTATTCACCACGTCTAATGATTATATTGTCTTCCGCTATATTTCTTACTCTTACTGAGTGTTAGAGCTCACCCATTACATTTCATTTTCTCAGGACATGAAGAGTTTTATTATGAATTACATGTTGAAATTACCTAGGATTTATAGAAGTTGTATATAGAGTTTCTATGTGGTTTTTCATTTCATGTTGTAATGTTGAACTTATGTATATATCTTATTTCCAATAATACTAAACTACTTAGTAATTTAAGATTCTTATTCATTTTTTATATGCCAATGTAATCGAATAAGGCACCGGATCTGGGAAACTGGGGTCAGGTCTTTACAATATTCATCCAATATTATTCATCAAAAAATTGAAACTTCTTAGAGAACTACTAAAATTTTACCCAAGATTAATTATGTCATTTGGAATTTAAAAAATTATGTTTATTTGACCATAAAAATTCTCTAAGTATTAGAAATTTAACTTTTAAATATAAAAAACCTTAGTTATTAAAAATAATATCGGATAGAAAATGAATAGTAAAATTCCATAGAGAAATTTCTAACAAAAAAAGTAAAATTATTTTATCATTTAAATTTAAAAAGGGGTGTTTTAGTCATACTATTTAATTAAAATAATCATTAATCCATATACCTTAATTTTTTATAATAATTATTTCTTTTCTGAAAAGTACAATTTGGGTCTGAAGTAATTCGTTGTGCTTCTACTGAAAAACATAATAGAAATTTATTATGAGGAAAGATATCCATAAATAAAAGAAATAAATTTTTTAGGTTGTTACATGGACCCCTTCATTGGATATTTCAGGGTACTGAGAGAAAATCTCCCTTTTGATCCCACGTTGTATCATGTTACCTAATCACATAATAATCACACTAATTCACTGACTAATGTGTCAACCATCCTATATGAAACTGATTAGGAGGAATAAATATTCCACACCATACATTAAAAATGGTCTTGTCGATCATCATATGCAGTATGGCAGAGATAAATCATGTCAACACTTCCCCAAAGTGTGATGAACCAATGAAAATCCCTTGGTGGATGCATCCCATAATTTATAATCTCTAAAATGGTATTCTCCCAACTGAAAAATCTAAAAGAGAACAAGTTCAGTATCTGGTGGTAAATTTTACTCTATTGGATGGTCCAAATAAGCAGAAAGGCCTCTACAAATAAGGCTTTGACAGAATCCTCATCAAGTGCATAGCATAAGGATAGATTTCTATTTTCATGGAAGAAGACCATATAGGATCTTATGGGGCCTCTAAATATGGGTCTAGGATCTCCCACTAAATTTAAAGATTGGGATATTACTAGAAAACCATGATATAGGACGACATGGAATTCATAAAGAAATTTCATGCATTCTAGATCCATACAAACTTCATTCATCAACCCTGAAAATTGATAAATATATCTAAATATTTTTAGCCATTTATTGTGTGGGAATGGGTGTTGTAGGGCCTAACCCCCAGCTATAGCTAAGTAGTTCAATTACATCCTTACTACTACCAATTTCTTTTCCAAATGGGCTGAGGCGATGCCCCTCAATGAAGTCAGGATAAAGAATATCATCAACTTTGTAAATTCCCATATCATCACCAAGTTTGGGGTCCCTTACACAATATTGATGGAAAACAGTACCAACTTCTATTCTACAGAGTTTATGAGACTGTTCCAGGAGTACAAAATTGAGTCCAATCACTCATCTCTCTACTATTCAATGGAAAATTGACATATAGAGTCCTTTAATAAGACTCTATTGAATATACTCTAGTATATGATGAACAAGTATAAGGATTCTTGTCATGAAAACTCATCAATTATTGATGGGCCTACTATATCAGCATGCGTAATACAAGACAAGAAACTACATACTCACGGTTGTATGAGACCAAGGTAGTGTTACCCATAAAGATCCATCTACCTTTAGTCTAGATATCCATTTTTGAAAAACTCTCATATGATGAGAAATCAAAAAGTGGCTGGATGAATTGGAACAACTAGATGAGAATAGGTTATGAACACTACAAAACCAATAGGTCCATCAGAATCAGATCACATGGGCCTTTAATAAAAGGGGTTGTCTTCATTCATTCCTCTAATGAGAACTAGTATTGGTGATTATAACCCCAATGATACAAGGTAATAATCCCCCAAATATAGAACACAAGTGGGAGTGATCTTAAATTTTTCATAAGTTCTATCACAACTAGGTTTACTCATTGAACACAATATATGGAAAGCATGTCACACCACCAACCAATGTGAGTTTTCTCAAGAGAAAATTTGCATATTTTTCATCACCAATACTCATAAGAATGTGAATCCACATTATAGTATACCCTATAATTCATCCTAAGAACGTTATGTTAAACTGTATGGATCTCATCCTCACCACATGAAATTAAACTGTACAGATTTTTCCTTACATCAAGACATTGAAACTTCATGGATGATGTCCTCTCTTCGTGACATTAATACACATGGGTTTTCTATAACTATGTACTACTCAATTAATGCCATCATAGGATACATAGTGATACCCAAAACACCATGTTTTGGGCCCAAATGCAATATTCTTGGATAATGACTTATCCACATGATGTTAAACTTTACAGAGACATCCTGTCAGCAAGATGTTGAAATGCATGGAATCTCACATCCTTACCACATGATGTAAAACTACACGGATCTATAACATATATATATTTAAACATGTAAATTCACCCCATCCTTACTAATGATGTTAAACTGCAAGGGTTTACTAGAAATAAATATGGATTGATTCTCATTTCCAAGTATATAAGTACGGATTCCTTGATCTTATATATTGTTCTAAACACCACATCAAACAAAATTACCTTTCCCTGCTCTTAAATTCCTCTACATGATGATAGAAACCCTTATTATTCCTTATTTCTCACTCTGAGAATAGCACACATGTGATTAAGAGTCTTGATAAGGGATTCCTTGAATAAAAAATACATAATATCTTTTGACAAGCCCATCCTGGTCTTGAATGTAATAACATAAAAGGAATACCATTATTCCTTGCCACATGATGTTAAACTACATAGTTAAATGCCCCTACATGACATGAAACTGTACTGTCCTTTTGACCTCACCCGAGAGGACCACTACAGTTGGTGTGAGTATTCTTCCACACCTCCAGCCACTCTATCCCTTTTCAAAATAGGGATCCCTTGTCCTTTCCCCCTGAAGTTAAACTGCATGGTTCTTCAAGAACTACGTCTAGCTTGATTCTCACTCTCATGAGATATTTAGATATTCCCGAATTTCCATCCTTGGGCCAAGATACAATATCACCTCGTTTTCACATTGGCCTATTTTTATCCTTGTTATATGACATTAAACTGCACAGTTCCTTAATAAATATGTGTGGCTTGATTCCTATCATCACATGATACGTAATGATGCCTATATCTACAATCAGGGGACCAACTGAAATAATTAGTTTAAATAATTCCCACCTTTACATATGGGTCAGACCTACATAGATTATTTATCATTATATAACTACATATGACTTGATTCCTACCCTCTAAAGATATGTAGTGGTGCTCGAATTTCAAAATCTGTGCCCAGTCACAGAAAATATATATAAATATTCCCCCATATTTTTGTATGGGTCAGACCTACGCAGGGAACTTCATTAAAAACTATGTGTGGCTTGATTCCCATCATCATGGGATATGTAGTGACACCCATAATTCCATTAATACCACCATTTCATGATGGGTGACCCAATTCATCACTAAATGATGTTAAAATAAAAGTTATTTTTAGAAATATGTGTGGTTTTATTCTTATTCCCATGAGATATGTAGTGATGCCCGAACATCCACCCTTGGGTCCAACCAGGACATTTCCCTCCATTCACATTAGTTCATCTCTATCCTCATCATATGATTTTAAAATTCATGGTATTTCAAAGACTATGTGTGGATTTATCCCCATCATCATGTGATATATAGTGATTTACAGATATCCAATCTCGGTCCCAACTGTAACAATCGATAAGAAATACACCCTACCTACATAGAAATCAATTCACAAAAGCTCATTTTTCTTATGTATGAGTAAAATATACATACAGATTGCTTGTGTACATAATACATCATACATAAATTTTTCATGTTGATTCTCACATCCTTACCGCATGCTGATAAACTGGATGGAGGTACTTCCTTACTATGTGGTGTTAAACTGCACGGAAATATGTCCTTACCACATGATGATAAACTGGACAAAAATATTTCTTTATTTCATGACAATAAATTTCATGGAAATATGTCCTTACCACATGATTATAAACTACATGGAATTACATCCTTACCACATGTTGTTAAGCTGCATAGAAATACATCTTTACTATATTATTATAAACTTAACAAAAATGCATCCTTATCATATGATGTTAAACTAAATAGAAATATGTCCTTACCAAATGATGATAAACTACAAAAATATATACCATTTCCACACAATGATAAACTATATGAAAATATGTCCATTATGTATAACAATAAACCATAATAAAATAAATCCTTACCTCATGATGATAAACTACATGGAAATTCATCCTTACCACATGGCAATAAACTACAAGGAAATACGTCCTTACCTCTTGACAATAAACTGAATAGAAATTTTTCCTTACCACATGATGATAAACTACTTGGAAAAATCCTTACTACATAAGGATAAACTGCACAGAAATATGTCCTTATGGAATGATGATAAAATGCATGGAAATACATTTTTACTGCATGATGATAAACTGAACGAAAATACGTCTTTACCGCCTGACGTTAAACTGCACGAAAATACATCCTTACCACATGATGACAAACAGCACGGAAGTACATCCTTACCACATGAAGATAAAATTAATGAAAATATGTCCTCACCACATGATGATAAACTACAAGTAAATACATCCTTATAGCATGACCTTAAACTGTTTGAAAATACATACTTACCACATCGCGATAAACTTCACAACCATATGTACTTACCACATGATGTTAAACTACATGAGAATATGTCTTTACTGCATGATGATAAACTATAATAAGTATATCCTTACCGTATGATGTTAAACTACATCGGAATATGTCCTTACCACATGATGATAAACGATATGTATGTACGTCCTTACCACATTATGTTAAACCGGATGGCAAACATCTTGGTCTCATGACATTTAAACTGCACAACAAATATTTCCTTACCATGTGATGTTAAATTTTAAGGAAAATGTCCTTACCACATGATGTTAATCTGAAAAAAATACATCCCCACTACAATATGATAAATTGTGCAGGCCATCACCCATTTTTCACCCCTATCAAGGGACCAAAGGAACCTTACCCCGGTCAAATAGATTTCGGGGTGCTTCAATCATCTTTTAAAATAACCTCAATCCATAAGCCACAATTCATTCCTCAGGTGCTTTGGGTTGCTGAAAACCTTCCCTAGACCCTGGAATGGATACCCAGCTTCAAGGGACCCTTTTCTTGACTATGTATATATACCTATGGATCATGCATATGCACCTATAGCGATCAACCAAATGTTTCACTATACAAAAGGACATTCCAATCCTCATAATCCCTAACATCATCAGGTTAGAACTAAACACCTCGGTGTGATCTAAAATAATCATGGTATGACTATATTATATCATTACTCATAACTCAAGAACCCTGATCTATGACTTACAACATTTTCATCCCCACTGAGAATGATGTTATAATACTTTTTACCCTCAGTGTCCTAATTGATTTCTTTTGTATCATCCCCTATATTAGTTACATGAGTGTCACAACCATAAACTACTTACAGTTTATCCAAAACTGTATGACCTTAATCTATAGCCTATAATGTTTCAAATCACATGAACTTAAACTACTAGAAAAAAAAAAGAAACAAAATTTTTTAGGTTGAAAACCCATAATGAGCAGCCTGAGAAAAATTCAAGTCATTTCTTGTTAAACTCTTCATCTCCAAAGCATAGAAAAAAATTAGAGTGAAAGTAAATAAGGAATAAAGATTATAGGTTCTACATTATATCCCTAATAAAATCTAAGCTATGCTTGTCGGACCTTGTAGTTCAGAAAAAATTTAGATTAATGGTTTGTTACACCTCCTCGCAACAAGAATATGTTTTCTAGGAGGTGACCCAACATTTAGGGTGCTCGAACCCTTCTTGGATATAAATTTTTTTCACAAATTATAATTCATGATTTGAGTGCATTTAATTACTTTAAAACTTACATGGACCTTAGAAAATATATATGGCTTCAAGGGACACTTATTTTGACTATGCATGCATGCCTATGGCTCATACATATGTGCCTATGACCATCAACCAAATGTGTCACTCTGAAAAAAGGACACTCCAATCCATGTAAGCCCTGACATCATCATAGTATCATTAAACACCTCAGTGTGTTTGAAATACTCCTAGTATTATTGTCCCATATCATCTTACCAATCCAATCACTGTGAACCATGACATACAGTCTTTGTACCAAACAATATAAGAAGATTTGACATTCTCAACATTGTGTCACCATGTTTTGTACTATCTCCCAAGTCTAGAATGTGACACTCTATTCCCTAACCTTTTATAAAACACACATCATGATTCAAAACCATAGGCATAGGTCTTGAGCTTTATAATCAATAATTGAAATTCCCTAGTGTTCTAGAACCCTTCTAGGATATATTTCCTTCCATATCCAACCTCATTATATGAACATTTGTGTCTCCAAAAATCATTCAAATCCCTTGGAACGAAGTGGAGATTATCTTTTTCTTGGCCATGATACTAAATCATAAGGGCCTTGACCCACCAACAAAAAGTGTCTCCTCCTTTTCATAAAGGAGATTCAATACTTGTAAGCCCTAGAAACACTGTGGTGGAACTTGGAATCTCAGAATGTAATGAGACATACCTAGAATATATGCTCCATCCCATATTCACAACTCAAACTTTTGGATTATGATTTATATCACCCATACTTCAACTATCCATGTGGACATATCATCCCTAGTATTTCTCCCTCAACCAATATTACCTCCATAAATTTTCCATAGCCCCAAGAAAATATAATTAACTTCAAGAGACCCTTTTCATGACTATGTATGCATGTTTATGTATTTTGCATATACACCTATGTTCATCAACCAAATAATTCACTCTATAAAAAGGGATTTCTATGAAAGAACCCAATAACTCATATTGTTTAAGGTAATTCTTGGCATGTATGAACCATATCCAATGATCTTATATTAGGTTTTTAATGTTCTAAACTATATGCCACTAAACTAATGCTCAGATTTGAAGGGTTATGAGGCCTCAAGAACACCTCCCCATATGCCAGAGGCTGCAAACTAGTAGTGATGGTCTGCGGTGTGATAGTGGGGAGATTATTCCCTCATTTTAGAGTAAGGAAACAATGTAAATAGATAAGTATCATACACAATAGTAAGTACACAGAGTACAGAAGAAGTAAATAACTAACATACAACAAGCAGTAGTAATAAATGAAATATCTTAAAATCCCAAACAACTATTCCAAACAATACAACAATGTTCACCCACAGGGCTGACCATACAGATAAAAAAGTACAAAATAAACTAAAAGAAAAGTATACTAATCTACTACTAACTCTGAGAAAAACCACATACCCAGTCTCCTAACACTATCAAACTACACCATCCCAATCATAAGATCTCACGTTAGCATCTCCGCTCGAACATGAAACTTTCAGACTCAACCCTATCAACCCTATAACTTTTTCTGAACCTGAAAAGAAAACATAAGGTCTACACGTACACAGAGGTGAACATATAGGGGTGAGAAAAAATCTCAATAGGCTACCACAACAAGAAACCTATAAATTTGTTTCTATAAGCACATGAAAAAATCAATAGTGTTCCACCTTACTGAGGCACATCTAAAAAAATAAGTAAAACCAATACATGAAACCATAGTCGAACCTCGGATCCATAATCCTTGTCAAATAGGAAAGTGAAACCATGGATGTCCATATATATATATATACATGTATAGTCCCATACCAATACATATATATATAAATATGAATATTCGTGATTAAGTGAAAGAAATCACATAAAAACCAACATCATTTGATCCTTGGTTTAGTAATCCCAATCACCTAGACATCTTATGCAAGCGCATTGAGTTGGACGTTGTTCCACCCAAGTTGTGTATCATTAATTTGATCAATAGGTCTGTAATCTTAATCTACATATACCTAATTTGGAAAACACTGGAATTATATCTCTAAGAAAGCTATGCGACCACAGGTGGATACTCTTCCTACTCATGGGTTCACCGGTACTCACCTCCAATAACTAACAAGGATATCATATACCAGTGGTAAATCTTGTAAATAATGATATCGTATGCCAACAGTCAATCTTGTAAAGAATTATTCCAAGGATTGCATCCAAACATCCTATAAAGGGTCACTGAGTTAGCCACCATGCTGCCCAATATTGTAAATCCAGTCCAATTCCTGAGCCATATGTACTGGTTTGTAGGAGGTCATGACATTTGGAACTCAAATGACCCCTAAGGGTTTTTCCCCTAGGCGATCTGTATAGAGAACTCAATAGTGAGGTTCCATGCAACACCCCTCAAGTATTGTAACTGACCAGTGAGAGCATAATCATTCCAATAATAGGGCGAGGAGATCATAATCATCCCCACCACTCAAGAGATCATAATCTACCACAAGTCTTGGGTGTCATACCCATATAAAGAAAACTCACTAGTGAGACACCATGAAACACCCATTGAGTCTTGTAACTGGTCTGGGAGAGTGTAATCATCCCGATCATAGGCCTAAGAGATCATAATCATCCCCACCACTCAAGAGAGCATAATCTACCATGAGTCTTGGGCTCCATACCCTATAAAGATAACTCAGTACTGATACACCATGAAACACCCCTCTAGTATCGTAATTGATCCAAGAGAGTGTAATGATCCCTATCATAGGCCGATGAGATCGTAATCATCCCCAACTCTCAGGAGATCATAATCTTCCATGAGTATTGGGTTCCATAATCATATATCATAGGATGAGGAGAGAAAAATCATACCCAGGGAATATCATGAGCCTATGACTTTGTCCAAGGCATTCCTATAATAGGGAATCCAAGTATCACTCAAGGAATACAATTCAGCAAGTAAGGCTCAATAACCAGATAGTAGAAAGAACCTCTGGACATCCCAATAATATATATCACAATATACATACATCTAGGCTCAATATCAAAGTCCAGGTATTACCTCTGGGTATAATAGTAAATATTAGAAATAACATGGATATGAATCCAGATCCCAGGTAAGCATGTTTGGGAATTCCAAAAAGAATAGTTGATCCCATTAAGATCATCTAGGTATCCCGAAAAAAGAAAGGTTCCTCGCCTCATGCTCAAAAGCCACTAACCAGGAAGAACCTCTGGTAAACAACGTTGCATCATAAATAACCTTGTCAACGATATAAAAAGAGTGAGGGTGGTTTGAAAGCCAAACCCAAAACTACTACCACAACCCCAATGTCTTAAATGTTCGGAATAGGTTCTAAGGTGACACCTGCTACCATCTCTACCCAAACCAGATGTATATCTTAGGTTTGGTCAAACAACAGGTACTCACTAGTTCCCTCAATTCAAACACTTAGAGGTATCCTACAGGGGATCCTCAAGATCTAAACACAATATAAGGAATCTTACTTGGTATCCTAATCTGTGAAGTAAAGGAGGAATCCTATACGGGATCCTCAAATGGTAAGAAATATAGGCATTTTACTTGAGATCCTCTAATGGTACATAAGAAGGGGCATCCTATAGGGGACCCTCAAGAGAGCACAAGATGCATAGTAATACTATAGGGGATCTTCAAAATGTTATATAGGTAATGGATCCTATAAGAGACTCCCTAGATCAGATTTTAAGTAAAGGCATCCCTTAGGGGATCCTCGGTAACAACTAGTCTCATGCCCTCTCAGTTCAGAAGGGCATATCTCACAAGGGAGACATCCTCAAAGGATATCGATGAAGGAACCAATCAAAAAAGATAGATTGTGGCTCATCTTAGATCAGGTCTCACAAAATAGGTTGGTCTGAACTTATAACCATTCATTCTCATTCAAGTCTCTCTCATGATATGATGAATTTGATTACAGGAGTAAGAACCTCTTCTTTTAGATAGAATCCCCAAAAATCCATTAGGATTCCTCATAATGATTTATGGGTTTCACCATCACGATATACGTGGAAAACCAATTAGAATGGAATACTCATGGTTCTTATTCAAACACCAGGGAACAAAATAGGAAAATACCCTCAAAGGGTACCAAGGGAGGAGTACATGATGTATAAAGACCATACAAGGTGTGTACCCTCAAATCACCGCATGGGAGTGTACTTCCACCGACCTAGGCATGTAAACACACCAGGTGCATGGTGTGTAAGGTGGGTACACATCATGTACCCTATATAGGGTAAATTCCTATGTCCCAAAACTATCATGGATAGATACTTGGCTATGTTGTGTACTTCTACATAGCATGCCACCGACATGGGGTCTATCCATGTACTCTACATGGCCATGTATCCCTCCACAGGTTCGCATTGTTAGGTATTCAGCTACATGGTTGAGTACCAGTACTCGGTGTCTATGAACCCATTCTTGGTTTGTACTCCCCAAAAAACATCTTCCCTAAATTAGAATATCACATGGCGTGTCACCCTAGACTACACGCTGTGTTGTCAGGTTTTCCCGAATGGATAACCCCCGGATCACACTAAAACCCCCATTTTTACCCCCAAATCAATAGACTAGGACCTTAGGGGACATTAGCAAGAATAATAGGGGATTATATTGATAAAAAGATTAATCTAAAGGGTTTTTTCATAACATCTTAAAAATTACCTACCTTTGGGTGGAAACCACTAAAGCTTCACTTGAATTCACAGTCCTCGGCTATCGCTTGGTGACCCGGTGCATCAAAGGATTTGTGGTGGTACCTATATTTCTCCATATATATCTTTATATATCCATATAACTTACTCTTATAGGTCATGTAGAAAAAGGATCCACACAATAGGAATCCATGAGAAGGGTGTAATAAAATAACAAAAGAAAAGGAAAATAAAGAAAAAGAAGAAAAGGAAAAGGGACCCAGGCTGGCCTCGGTGCCCAAATTGAGTTTATACCTCACCTAGGAAAACCTCACCATTCAAGACTCAATAGAGGAATTGAAATATCAATACTAAACTCTATTAAAATTTTATTTCTAAACTAACCTATGTGAAAATTTTAGTATTTAATTTATTAAATATTAATTAATAATTATTCTGCAAAAAATCAAATGGATCAGAATTCCACCAAACTCTTATCCTAGGGTAAATACCCTATTATGGGACCAATGAAATGGTAAAAAAAATTATCCAATATCTTATTCTAGAATAAAAATACCATTTTACCCCTTTTAAGCACCAAAAAGCAAGAAATCAAATTTCTACTCAAAATTATAGTCCGAAAAACATTATTCCTTAAAAACTCCCCACCATAAACCATCACATCACCGAGACTAGTAGAAATGATCTCAACAATGACCATCCTCAGATCATAAACAACCATATTCTCCATGGAATACATTTTACTATGAACGATATGGTTCTCCCCACCATAGTAATACCCTTATCATTGTCTCACAAGAAAACCCTAAGCTCAACAACACATGGAAAGCACTGAAGTTTAATTTAAATTGAGGGACACCACCGTCAAATGAAAAAAGATGAACTCCCCACCATATTTTTTATCTCAAATAACTCCTTGATTTCACCCTCAATAGGTTTCTTTCCAAAAATATATAATATCATTTAAAAAAGAAAAGGATCTCGGTGTAGGGCCAACAATCTCTTAGCATACACAAGATGAATCAATATAGAGCATGATTGCCTATAACATGAGTACCCTAAGATTAAAAATATGTCATGTACATATCCCTATGAGACACACTCACATATTATAAAATCAGGACTAGGATTCGGCTATGGTTCATCTATCTCATTGTAACCCATCATTTCATGATGTCACCTCTACCACGGAGGGATATTCCAATACAACTCTCTGAACCAAGCCCAAGACTAGTCTTGAAACATCAGTTCTTGGATCACACCCATCCACTCACTAATTTATATTTTAAACAATACCACACACTACCAGCATGTACCTTTACCACACAACTCAAACTTCAGTGATTCATTCCACACAAGGCTAAGTTGAACATGCTACACAACATGCCAGTATCAATAAGCTATAATCTCTCTTGTAACTCCTATTCAAGATATGACACCTCACCTATGCCATGATTTACTCTACTAACACCATCACCCAGTGTTATTATAGTCAAGAGAATCTACATGAACTCTGACTACCTTAGTAACAGTGAAGAAAATGGTCAATTGGGCCAAGCACCCAAATAGTCATGCCCATCGAAGCCATTCATGAAAACACAAGAACCCAAAGTGCTTACCAAAATTTGAAGGCATCAACATTCCTATAATGAATAACTCAAACACCAACCATGACTCAATATCAAAAAGATCATAAAACCAAGATCGTTTCCTAAAAAGGAATTTGAAAACTGGGGCCAACCTCTCACGTAGGTTTCCCTCAAATAAAACAGATTTCTAGATACAAGGGTAAAAACTAAAAACATTTCCTACAAGGTCTTGATACTCTTTGAGAATAATCAGAAGGAACTACACCTGGTAGGCCACGATACTAACATAGAAGAGAGACTGAAGTGACACTCATCTGGCATCTGTATATGGAAATACCTCTGGAGGGCTAGTTTACAAGAAATGTTCCGGTACCTATCGATATTGTACTCAACAATCTGACTAGATGACCAAGACCTATGAAACAAAACCATACAAGGGTATAATATAAAGGAATAACATTACATATTGACCTAAAAGGGTCATAGTACCTCGTATGAATGGGGAATAAGTTATAAGCTTTGAAACAAAATTCCTCAATGCATATCCACATAACCTTACATCATAAGGAAATATATACATGTAAGAAGTCCATAAAAAAGGCCTCAGTATTCAGTAAAAACACACACTAGAAGTCCTACATTATGTGAATTCTATGTTCCAAAAATGATACATGAGACACCTCTTGAATTTTCTAGAAAAGAGTCAAAATCCATCACTAGCCTCTTTCCAATGTCCAAGACCCAGAGATCCATAGTAAATCATAACATCAACACAACATATGCATCGCTCAAGGAAAAAATCATATAAAACTATAACATCATAGATCAAAACAACAATACCATTCCCTAGAAACTAGAACTTCTTATAGGAATAAGTATTCTTCATACACCAGTCGGATATCCATCATAGGTTATGACACAATCCCTATAGCATCCTGCTTTTTTATAACATAAACTTTCATTACATTACACAAAACTGAGGATCTTTAAGGTTTAGTGTCATGGAAACTAGGAACATAATACATGAAAACAACATAAAACATTCTTCTTAAACACTTGAAAGGATTCTCCTTATGTTCATCCTAGGTTCATTACTGCATCTCATAACCTGGGGACATACATCAAAAGAAAGGGTGAGAAAAAGGCCCAGTAAGGGAAACAAGATGTACATTTTACATGTGAACTTGAGATACTTCAATAAGGACATGAAAAGAACTTTAAGTCATGAGAAAGAAATCATGAGACATTTCATAATAAAAAATAACATTTTTCATAACTT
Source organism: Viscum album (assembly GCA_963277665.1). Taxonomy (NCBI): domain Eukaryota; kingdom Viridiplantae; phylum Streptophyta; class Magnoliopsida; order Santalales; family Viscaceae; genus Viscum; species Viscum album. The sequence goes on from OY728129.1 coordinate 1,491,752,273, forward strand.
GAATATGTGGCTGCAACATTTAATATTGACAATCATTTCGTTTCACCAAGGTCCATCCCCAAGGTGTCATTAAAAATTACCAGGGTTATTCACCAAGGCGTCGTTAAAAATGGTCATCTCTAGAGATTAAGTCTTTACCCAATGCATTGGAGCGCTATCAGGCGCACCCTTAAATTTGCCTTTATTATCATGTGATCCACATATATCATCATCAAACATTTCATAAAGAACCCATGTAGCACAAAATAAATGGGTTTCATTTCGTAATCATAACGTTTTAAAAACTGCTTTAAAGACATGATCTTTACATCACTTTAAAACCCACAGAAAAGGAAGGTGGTTCTCATGTATGTAAATCCCATAATTTAAAATAGAACATTTTGGTATATATGTGAATACCCCTTTAGAATAAAGAGCTTTGAGTATTCACTTAATAATATAAAAGAACTTTAGAAAAAGAGAGAGACATTTTGAGATGGAAATTCTGCAGCATAACGGCTATGTTACGAGGTTTTAGAAGACATTAAAAAGAGAGGGAAAATGGGTAAAACATTCATAAATGACCCATAAAACAGTAGATGGACAGAATAAGAAGGATACATGATCATGGTAATGAAATTTCAAGGACATACCATTTGAAATGAAAAACATGGAAGAAAGACAAAAATTAGATTTCTCTTATGAAAGTTCGGCAGGCTAACGACGTTACTTAAACTTCAAACACAATGATTTGAAAAGATCAAATAGGGTCTCTCATCATGTGAACATAAGAGTTCAGTATGATAGATATAGAGATAATGCCCCAACATAATTAAAAAGGAACTTGAAAGACTTGACATGACAGTAGAACTTTGAAAAGAATGAGAAGGGTGAAAGAATCCCCTAAAAATTCGGCAGCCTAACGACGCCACTTAAAACTTCAAAATACTGAATTGAAGAGATCAAATGGGGTCTCTCATCATATGAACATAAGGGTCCAGTATGATAGATATAGAGATCATACCCCAACATAACAAAAAGGAACTTGAAGGAATTGACATGAAAGTAGAACTTCAAAACGAGAAGGGTGAAGAACCACTTAAAAATTCGGCAGCCTAGCGGCGCCACTTAAAACTTCAAAATACTGAATTGAAGAGATAAAATGGGGTCTCTCATAATATGATCATAAAAGATCAGTATGATAAATTTATAGATCATACCCCAACATAATAAAAAGGAACTTGAAATACTTTACATGAAAATAGATCTTGAAGAATGAGAAGGGAGAAAGAGTCTGTTACAAAAATTTCGGCATCCTAACGGCGCCACTTAAAACTTCATAAAAATAAATAATGAGAGTAAGAGGGGATCTATCATTATATGAACATAAAAAGGTAAGTAAGAGGAGTATAAAAGAACATCCTCCAACATAAGAACATGTAGCATAAAAGGAATGACATAAAAGAGATTACTTGAAATGAAAGAGAGAGGTCGGATCCCTTACCTTAAAACATAACTCTTAAAACTCAAAGTTTGGGACCTTGAAGGCTTGGGGGCACCATGGGAGGACTCCTTGGGAGGTAATGAGACCAGAACTTCGTTGGGGAGAGTAGGGAGTCGAATGGATGAGAGGATGGCTTGGTATTTATAGGGAAAGTGAGGGGACAAGGCATTAATGGCCAAGGGACACCTCATTAGTGGTTTTGGAAAAACCATGGGCTTGCCCATGGTATTTGCCCATGGTATTGGCCACTTGGGACACCTGATACCTTATCTTACTATTCATAAGTCGACCATATTGATTACATACTTAATACATCATTTAATGATGTCATTAGACACCCGTAACTTAAAAACTGTATTTTCACTATTCATTGAAAATTCAACTTTCTCAGAATAATCCCAAAATTTCACCTTAACCAAATCTCAACGCTGTGATTACAAATATGAACTCCATTTTATAAAAATAATTTTCTAAATATTCTTAATTTAATTTTTAAATAAAAACACCATTCACCGAAAATTCATTTTTTCAGAAAAAACCCCAAAAATTACCATAGCATAATATCTGTGCTCTGAGTTCAAAAATGAAACCTTTTTTATAAAAATAATTTTCTAAATATTTTTAATTAAATTTTTAATTAAAAAACACTATTCACCCGAAAAAACTAATACTTGAATAATAATTTATGAAACCGTTATTTAACCATTTTATTGAATCACATTACTTAATCAAGGTGCCTAGATTATATTAATACTTTCTTTAAGTGAGATTACTAATCCATTTGGTCACATTACTAATCCTAAGCGTAAAATCACTATTCATAATTTACTATTCATCAAAAATCAAGTTGATCTTATTAGACTCGAAATTTCGTAGTGAACATAATTGTAGAAGACCATTTTTTGAAAATCATTACACATTTTTATTTATTTAAGGTTTACGTAAACATTTTTAAAATATCCTTTCTCTAAAATTCATCAAAAATATGTATACTATATTTATCTGGACATTTGAAAATTCATAAACTTCATCATAAGAAGAAATCCAAATTTTTATTTAAAACAAAGGATTACACAAGGAAATTACGGTCTCCTTACATAGCCCCTTATCACACCAGCATAGGACCTAAGTGTAAGGTGTGCTAAGGTGAGAGAATCCGAGGGAGGCTTGGACAACATCGCACGAGTCGTAATTTCTATCAGTTTGAACTTCTCGCGAAGGCGATCCCGTTCTAGCTTCACACGATGAAGTTCAACTTGGGTTTGGTCCAGAGCAAAGCCCAGTGGTGCTACCTCCTTCCCAAGTTCTGTTAGATGGGCTTCGATCGGTCCAAGACTACTGGGTGAGGCCATCGAATCTTCTTTCTATATTAATTAAACAAGATTTCTTGTGTTTAGAGACAGTAATCAAAACATTTAGTTTCCAGCGGTCATATTGACCAATGGTCAAATAATAGTCAAAACCCAACAGTCTCATTTTAATTATACTCATGTTATCTAATGAAACATTTTTGTTGAGTATAAAAATAAAATAAAATAACACATAAAATTAGGAAATAAGATTTATTCAAAATTTCGGGTCGTTACAATCTTCCCCCTTAAGAAATTGCGTCCTCGCAATTTTTAAATTTGGGTTTTGAAATTTCATTGAAAGTCCCACATCGGAAAAGGAGTCAGTAAAACTATTACTTTAAAAGAAAGAAAGGGAAGTACAAAGGTCACCCGAGTTAACCCATACAAGGATTCCATGGAGGAAAACATGGACATGGAAGAAAAACAAAGGGTCAATTTTTGGGGGAGAGTGATAGAGAACATGATTAGGAGAACGTTAACCATAAGAAAATCCCAAACTTATGATGTGTGTAAACGGGCTTTGATTACCAAGTAGAAAACGTAAACCAACAACGTTTTTGTTTCATGTTCCTTTTCATAATTTTTAGGAATTCATTTACAACATAAAACAAAAACATAAGAAAATATACCTATCTTCATGTAGAGTTTATCCTTTAATAAGTTTCTACCCAAAACTAATCTTTTCCCCAAATTATGAGCATTCAACACTACTTGGTCTCATCAAAACACAAGAATCATCTTCATAATCCACAAAAGATTAACTATCTATTTCTTCTATCTTTAAACATTATCCCAAAAACAGAAAGGGTAAGGTAAAACAACTTTTCAAAAAGAAATAATCCCATAGGAATGGAAACTACTTTTAAATATTCAAAGTTCCATGGTACTACCCAAAGTTCATCATAGTCCATTACATAAATAACGGTCCTTAAAAATTCCTCAAAATAAACCAAACAAAGATTTAAACCCAAATACAAGAAGGATTCGATAACATATTCTTCCAAAATAAACTTCATTGTTCATCTCCAAACAACATCAACCACTCCTAACATCTTATAACAAAAGTATCTAACCTAAACATATTTTACCCAAGATAGGTTAATCATTCCCGTAAGTAACCTACATTACTATAAGTCCACCTTAAATTCATCGATTCTTCAAAATATAAGTCAACCTTACTCCTCAATGAAAATACCATAGTAATCTATTTACCTCGATCATATAGGGTCCCCAAAATAGTGAACGTCTTCCAAAATAATAGTCATATTTTAATCCCATAATCATCTCTGTCATATTAATACGGAAATCATTTCATTTCCTATCAAATTGGTTATTGGGACATGTTCTTCCATTTCCCTCCATTAACTAAGAAAAGAAACTATAATTAGGGGCTTAAATACTTAGCTAATAATCATGAAAAGGAAACCTTAAACATAAAAGGATAAACATGTAGAATAAAAGTATATCCTAACTTGTGATCCCCTAGGTTCCAAACTAGGTTATCCATGATCATATATTCTTATGTGAATCTTTATTTTGTTTTATCGTTTTTCCTTTAATAATGGTTCATACTAAGCTTATGAATTTACCAAAGCATATCCCCCGGGAGTGTCGTAACCAAGAGTACAGCCAGGCCCATTGTCGTGCACCAGTTCCCGTTCGAGTCTAGCTCAAAGCGGTGTTTTCGGGTTTTACCCCTACGTACATCTGTGCCAGAGCCACCTCTACCTGCTCCTATCCAGACAGGGATGTATTTGCTTGGCAACCCATTACTCAATACTCACCAAAATACCAGGAAGCTTTCCTATATATAAACTTTTCTATAGGCTTCTTCCTAAAGTTTTCATATCCTAATTTCCACAAATAACTAAACCTTAATTTGATACCAACTATAGCATCCCACCTTTTTATAACATAAACTTTCATTACATTACACAAAACTGAGGATCTTTAAGGTTTACTGTCTTGGAAACTAGGAACATAATACATGAAAACAACATAAAAAATTCTTCTTAAACACTTGAAAGGCTTCTCCTTATGTTCATCCTAGGTTCATTACTTCATCTCATAACCTGGGGACATACATCAAAAGAAAGGGTGAGCAAAAGGCCCAGTAAGGGAAACAAGATGTACATTTTAAATGTGAACTTGAGATACTTCAATAAGGACATGAAAAGAACTTTAAGGAATGAGAAAGAAATCATGAGGCATTTCATAATAAAAAATAACATTTTTCATAACTTGAAGATGTGGCTGAAACATTTAATATTGAAAATCATTTCGTTTCACCAAGGTCCATCCCCAAGGTGTCATTAAAAATTACCAGGGTTATTCACCAAGGCGTCGTTAAAAATGGTCATCTCTAGAGATTAAGTCTTTACCCAATGCATTGGAGCGCTATCAGGGCGCACCCTTAAATTTGCCTTTATTATCATGTTAGCCACATATATCATCATCAAACATTTCATAAAGAACCCATGTATCACAAAATAAATGGGTTTCATTTCGTAATCATAACGTTTTAAAAACTTCTTTTAAGACATGATCTTTACATCACTTTAAAACCCACAGAAAAGGAAGGTGGGTCTCATGTATGTAAATCCCATAATTTAAAATAGAACATTTTGGTATATATGTGAATACCACTTTAGAATAAAGAGCTTTGAGTATTCACTTAATAATATAAAAGAACTTTAGAAATAGAGAGAGACATTTTGAGATGGAAATTCTGCAGCATAACGGCTATGTTACGAGGTTTTAGAAGACATCAAAAAGAGAGGGAAATGGGTCAAACATTCATAAATGACCCATAAAACAGTATATGGACAGAATAAGAAGGATACATGATCATGGTAATGAAATTTCAAGGACATACCATTTTAAATGAAAAACATGGAAGAAAGACAAAAATTATATTTCTCTTATGAAAGTTCGGCAGCCTAACGACGTTACTTAAACTTCAAACACAATGATTTGAAAAGATGAAATAGGGTCTCTCATCATGTGAACATAAGAGTTCAGTATGATAGATATAGATATAAAGCCCCAACATAATTAAAAAGGAACTTGAAAGACTTGACATGAAAGTAGAACTTTGAAAAGAATGAGAAGGGTGAAAGAATCCCCTAAAAATTTGGCAGCCTAACGACGCCACTTAAAACTTCAAAATACTGAATTGAAGAGATCAAATGGGGTCTCTCATCATATAAACACAAGGGTCCAGTATGATAGATATAGATATCATACCCCAACATAACAAAAAGGAACTTAAAGGAATTGACATGAGAGTAGAACTTCAAAACGAGAAGGGTGAAGAACCACTTAAAAATTCGGCAGCCTAGCGGCGCCACTTAAAACTTCAAAATACTGAATTGAAGAGATAAAATGGGGTCTCTCATAATATGATCATAAAATATCAGTATGATAAATTTAGATATCATACCCCAACATAATAAAAAGGAACTTGAAATACTTTACATGAAAATAGATCTTGAAGAATGAGAAGGGAGAAAGAGTCCGTTACAAAAATTTTGGCAGCCTAACGGCGCCACTTAAAACTTCATAAAACGAAATAATGAGAGTAAGAGGGGATCTCTAATTATATGAACATAAAAATGGCAGTAAGAGGAGTATAAAAGAACATCCTCCAACATAAGAACATGTAGCATAAAAGGAATGACATAAAAGAGATTACTTGAAATGAAAGAGAGAGGTCGGATCCCTTACCTTAAAACACAACTCTTAAAACTCAAAGGTTGGGACCTTGAAGGCTTGGGGGCGCCATGGGAGGACTCCTTGGGAGGTAATGAGACCAGAACTTCGTTGGGGGAGAGTGGGGAGTCGAATGGATGAGAGGACGGCTTGGTATTTATAGGGAAAGTGAGGGGACAAGGCATTAATGGCCAAGGGACACCTCATTAGTGGTTTTGGCAAAACCATGGGCTTGCCCATGGTATTTGCCCATGGTATTGGCCACTTGGGACACCTCATACCTTATCTTACTATTCATAAGTCGACCATATTGATTACATACTTAATACATCATTTAATTATGTCATTAGACACCCGTAACTTAAAAACTGTATTTTCACTATTCATCGAAAATTCAACTTTCTCAGAATAATCCCAAAATTTCACCTTAACCGAATCTCAACGCTCTGATTACAAATATGAACTCCATTTTATAAAAATAATTTTCTAAATATTTTTAATTTAATTTTTAAATAAAAACACTATTCACCGAAAATTCATTTTTTCAGAAAAAACCCCAAAAATTACTATAGCATAATATCGGTGCTCTGAGTTCAAAAATGAAATCCGTTTTATAAAAATAATTTTCTAAATATTTTTAACTAAATTTTTAATTAAAAAACACTATTCACCCGAAAAAACTAATACTTGAATAATAATTTATGAAACCGTTATTTAACCATTTTATTGAATCACATTACTTAATCAAGGTGCCTAGATTATATTAATACTTTCTTTAAGTGAGATTACTAATCCATTTGGTCAAATTACTAATCCTAAGCGTAAAATCACTATTAATAATTTACTATTCATCAAAAATCAAGTTGATCTTATTAGACTCGAAATTTCGTAGTGAACATAATTGTAGAAGACCATTTTTTGAAAATCATTACACATTTTTATTTATTTAAGGTTTACATAAACATTTTTAAAATATCCTTTGTCTAAAATTCATCAAAAATATGTATACTATATTTATCTGGACATTTGAAAATTCATAAACTTATCATAAAAAGAAATCCAAATTTTTATTTAAAATAAAGGATTACACAAGGCAATTACAGTCTCCTTACATAGCCCCTTATCACACCAGCATAGGACCTAAGTGTAAGGTGTGCTAAGGTGAGAGAATCCGAGGGAGGCTCGGCCAACATCGCACGAGTCGTAATTTCTATCAGTTTGAACTTCTCGCGAAGGCGATCCCGTTCTAGCTTCACATGATGAAGTTCAGCTTGGGTTTGGTCCAGAGCAAAGCCCAGTGGTGCTACCTCCTTCCCAAGTTCTGTTAGATGGGCTTCAATCGGTCCAAGACTACTGGGTGAGGCCATCGAATCTTCTTTCTATATTAATTAACCAAGATTTCTTGTATTTAGAGACAGTAATCAAAACATTTAGTTTCCAGCGGTCATATTGACCAATGGTCAAATAATAGTCAAAACCCAACAGTCTCATTTTAATTATACTCATGTTATCTAATGAAACATTTTTGTTGAGTATAAAAATAAAATAAAATAACACATAAAATTAGGAAATAATATTTATTCAAAATTTTGGGTCGTTACAATCTTCCCCCCTTAAGAAATTGTGTCCTCGCAATTTTTAAAATTGGGTTTTGAAATTTCATTGAAAGTCCCACATCTGAAAAGGAGTCAGTAAAACTATTACTTTAAAAGAAAGAAAGGTAAGTACAAAGGTCACCCGAGTTAACCCATACTAGGATTCCATGGAGGAAAACATGGACATGGAAGAAAAACAAAGGGTCAATTTCTGGGGGAGAGTGATAGAGAACATGATTAGGAGAACGTTAACCATAAGAAAATCCCAAACTTATGATGTGTGTAAACGGTCTTTGATTACCAAGTAGGAAACGTAAACCAACAACGTTTTTGTTTCACTTTCCTTTTCATAATTTTTAGTAATTCATTTACAACATAAAACAAAAACATAAGAAAATATACCTATCTTCATGTAGAGTTTCATCCTTTAATAATTTTCTACCCAAAACTAATCTTTTCCCCAAATTATGAGCATTCAAAACTACTTGGTCTCATAAAAACACAAGAATCATCTTCATAATCCACAAAAGATTAACTATCTATTTCTTCTATCTTTAAACATTATCCCAAAAATAGAAAGGGTAAGGTAAAACAACTCTTCAAAAAGAAATAATCCCATAAGAATGGAAACTACTTTTAAATCTTCAAAGTTCCATGGTACTACCCGAAGTTCATCATAGTCCATTCCATAAATAACGGTCCTTAAAAATTCCTCAAAATAAACCAAACTAAGATTGAAACCCAAATACAAGAAGGATTCGATAACATATTCTTCCAAAATAAACTTCATTGTTCATCTCCAAACAACATCAACCACTCCTAACATCTTATAAAAAAAGTATCTAACCTAAACATATTTTACCCAAGATAAGTTAATCATTCCCGTAAGTAACCTACATTACTATAAGTCCACCTTAAATTCATCGATTCTTCAAAATATAAGTCAACCTTACTCCTCAATGAAAATACCGTAGTAATCTATTTACCTCGATCATATAGGGTCCCAAAAATAGTGAACGTCTTCCAAAATAATAGTCATATTTTAATCCCATAATCATCTCTGTCATATTAATAAGGAAATCATTTCATTTCCTATCAAATTGGTTATTGGGACATGTTCTTCCATTTCCCTCCATTAACTAAGAAAAGAAACTATAATTAGGGGCTTAAATACTTAGCTAATAATCATGAAAAGGAAACCTTAATCATAAAAGAATAAACATGTAGAATAAAAGTATATCCTAACTTGTGATCCCCTAGGTTCCAAACTAGGTTATCCATGATCATATATTCTTATGTGAATCTTTATTTTGTTTTATCGTTTTTCCTTTAATAATGGTTCATACTAAGCTTATGAATTTACCAAAGCATATCCCCCGGGAGTGTCATAACCAAGAGTGCAGCAAGGCCCGTTGTCGTGCACCAGTTCCCGTTCGAGTCTAGCTCAAAGCGGTGTTTTCGGGTTTTACCCCTACGTACATCTGTGCCAGATCCACCTCTACCTGCTCGTTTCCAGACAGGGATGTATTTTCTTGGCAACCCATTAATCAATACTCACCAAAATACCAGGAAGATTTCCTATATATTAACTTTTCTATAGGCTTCTTCCTAAAGTTTTCATATCCTAATTTCCACAAATAACTAAACCTTCCTTTCATACCAACTATAGCATCCCGCCTTTTTATAACATAAACTTTCATTACATTACACAAAACTGAGGATCTTTAAGGTTTAGTGTCTTGGAAACTAGGAACATAATACATGAAAACAACATAAAACATTCTTCTTAAACACTTGAAAGGCTTATCCTTATGTTCATCCTAGGTTCATTACTGCATCTCATAACCTGGGGACATACATCAAAAGAAAGGGTGAGCAAAAGGCCCAGTAAGGGAAACAAGATGTACATTTTACATGTGAACTTGAGATACTTCAATAAGGACATGAAAAGAACTTTAAGGCATGAGAAAGAAATCATGAGGCATTTCATAATAAAAAATAACATTTTTCATAACTTGAAGATGTGGCTGCAATATTTAATATTGACAATCATTTCGTTTCACCAAGGTCTATCCCCAAGGTGTCATTAAAAATTACCAGGGTTATTCACCAAGGCGTCGTTAAAAATGGTCATCTCTAGAGATTAAGTCTTTACCCAATGCATTGGAGCGCTATCAAGGCGCACCCTTAAATTTGCCTTTATTATCATGTGAGCCACATATATCATCATCAAACATTTCATAAATAACCCATGTAGCACAAAATAAATGGGTTTCATTTCGTAATCATAACGTTTTAAAAACTGCTTTAAAGACATGATCTTTACATCACTTTAAAACCCACAGAAAAGGAAGGTGGGTATCATGTATGTAAATCCCATAATTTAAAATAGAACATTTTGGTATATATGTGAATACCCCTTTAGAAGAAAGAGCTTTGAGTATTCACTTAATAATATAAAAGAACTTTAGAAAAAGAGAGAGACATTTTGAGATGGAAATTCTGCAGCATAACGGCTATGTTACGAGGTTTTAGAAGACATTAAAAAGAGAGGGAAAATGGGTCAAACATTCATAAATGACCCATAAAACAGTAGATGGACAGAATAAGAAGGATACATGATCATGGTAATGAAATTTCAAGGACATACCATTTGAAATGAAAAACATGGAAGAAAGACAAAAATTAGATTTCTCTTATGAAAGTTCGGCAGCCTAACGACGTTACTTAAACTTCAAACACAATGATTTGAAAAGATCAAATAGGGTCTCTAATCATGTGAAAATAAGAGTTCAGTATGATAGATATAGAGATAACGCCCCAACATAATTAAAAAGGAACTTGAAAGACTTGACATGAAAGTAGAACATTGAAAAGAATGAGAAGGGTGAAAGAATCCCCTAAAAATTCGGCAGCCTAACGGCGCCACTTAAAACTTCAAAATACTGAATTGAAGAGATCAAATAGGGTCTCTCATCATATGAACATAAGATTCTAGTATGATAGATATAGAGATCATACCCCAACATAACAAAAAGGAACTTTAAGGAATTGACATGAAAGTAGAACTTCAAAAGGAGAAGGGTGAAGAACCACTTAAAAATTCGGCAGCCTAGCGGCGCCACTTAAAACTTCAAAATACTGAATTGAAGATATAAAATCGCGTCTCTCATCATATGATCATAAAATATCAGTATGATAAATTTAGAGATCATACCCCAAAATAATAAAAAGGAACTTGAAATACTTTACATGAAAATAGATCTTGAAGAATGAGAAGGGAGAAAGAGTCCGTTACAAAAATTTCGGCAGCCTAACGGCGCCACTTAAAACTTCATAAAATGAAATAATGAGAGTAAGAGGGGATATCTCATTATATGAACATAAAAAGGGCAGTAAGAGGAGTATAAAAGAACATCCTACAACATAAGAACATGTAGCATAAAAGGAATGACATAAAAGAGATTACTTGAAATGAAAGAGAGAGGTCGGATCCCTTACCTTAAAACATAACTCTTAAAACTCAAAGTTTGGGACCTTGAAGGCTTGGGGGCACCATGGGAGGACTCCTTGGGAGGTAATGAGACCAGAACTTCGTTGGGGGAGTGTGGGGAGTCGAATGGATGAGAGGATGACTTGGTATTTATAGGGAAAGTGAGGGGACAAGGCATTAATGGCCAAGGGACACCTCATTAGTGGTTTTGGCAAAACCATGGGCTTGCCCATGGTATTTGCCCATGGTATTGGCCACTTGGGACACCTCATACCTTATCTTACTAATCATAAGTCGACCATATTGATTACATACTTAATACATCATTTAATGATGTCATTAGACACCCGTAACTTAAAAACTGTATTTTCACTATTCATCGAAAATTCAACTTTCTCAGAATAATCCCAAAATTTCACCTTAACCAAATCTCAACGCTCTGATTACAAATATGAACTCCATTTTATAAAAATAATTTTCTAAATATTTTTAATTTAATTTTTAAATAAAAACACTATTCACTGAAAATTCATTTTTTCAGAAAAAACCCCAAAAATTACCATAGCATAATATCGGTGCTCTGAGTTCAAAAATGAAATCCGTTTTATAAAAATAATTTTCTAAATATTTTTAATTAAATTTTTAATTAAAAAACACTATTCACCTGAAAAAACTAATACTTGAATAATAATTTATGAAACCGTTATTTAACCATTTTATTGAATCACATTACTTAATCAAGGTGCCTAGATTATATTAATACTTTCTTTAAGTGAGATTACTAATCCATTTGGTCACATTACTAATCCTAAGCGTAAAATCACTATTCATAATTTACTATTCATCTAAAATCAAGTTGATCTTATTAGACTCGAAATTTCGCAGTGAACATAATTATAGAAGACCATTTTTTGAAAATCATTACACATTTTTATTTATTTAAGGTTTACATAAACATTTTTAAAATATCCTTTCTCTAAAATTCATCAAAAATATGTATACTATATTTATCTGGACATTTGAAAATTCATAAACTTCATCATAAGAAGAAATCCAAATTTTTATTTAAAACAAAGGATTACACAAGGCAATTACGGTCTCCTTACATAGCCACTTATCACACCAGCATAGGACCTAAGTGTAAGGTGTGCTAAGGTGAGAGAATCCGAGGGAGGCTCGGCCAACATCGCACGAGTCATAATTTCTATCAATTTGAACTTCTCGCGAAGGCGATCCCGTTCTAGCTTCACACGATGAAGTTCAGCTTGGGTTTGGTCCAGAGCAAAGCCTAGTGGTGCTACCTCCTTCCCAAGTTCTGTTATATGGGCTTTGATCGGTCCAAGACTACTGGGTGAGGCCATCGAATCTTCTTTCTATATTAATTAACCAAGATTGCTTGTATTTAGAGACAGTAATCAAAACATTTAGTTTCCAGCGGTCATATTGACCAATGGTCAAATAATAGTCAAAACCCAACAGTATCATTTTAATTATACTCATGTTATCTAATGAAACATTTTTGTTGAGTATAAAAATAAAATAAAATAACACATAAAATTAGGAAATAATATTTATTCAAAATTTCGGGTCGTTACAATCCCAATACTTCTTTCTACCATATCCAAAATAGTAAATCTAGGAATGAAACCATGCTCTGACACCACTTTGTAACATACCAACCTAAATTCCACTAAACCAATGCTCTCAACTGGTTGGTTACAAGGACTCAAGAGTGCATCCCTATACTCTAGAGGCTTCCAACTATAAGCAATGTTTTATGGTCTGATAGTGGGGAGAATATTCCCTCATATCAGATTAAGAAAACTATGGAAATATATAATTATCATACACAACATAAAGGAAACAAAGTACAGATGTAATAAATAGTTAAAATATAATAAGTTGTAATAATAAATGAAATGTTGTAAAAGCTTGAACATCTATGTCATACAATAAAACATTGTTCTCCAACTGGGTCAATCATACAAATACAAAAGTACAAAATAAACTGAAATAAATTTACAAGGATATACTACTAAGTCTAAGACAAACCACATACTTGGTCTCCTAACACTATCAAACTTCACCATCTTGATTAGAATAACTCACATGAGAAGCTTCCTTCGAACATGAAACTCTGGACCTCAACCCTATCTACCCTATAACTCGTGCTCAACCTTAAAAGTAGACATAAGGTCTACATGTACACCGAGGTGCACATACATGGGTGAGAAATAATCTTAGTATAAAACCATGAAAATATACCTATAAATATTCTACTATAAGTGTATTACAAACCAACAGTGGTTATCCTAGCTTAGGAACATCTAAAAAGATAAGTAAAACCAATAAATTAATCAACAGTCGAACCTCAGGTTCATAATCCCAGTCAACTAGGAAAGTGAAACCATGGATTTCCATATCTATATATGTATACATGTATAGTCTCATACCTATACATATATACCTAAATATGAATATTCATGAGTGGGTGAAATAACTCACATAATAACCAACAACAGTTGATCCTTGGGTCCATAATTCTAATCACCTGGACATCCTGTGTAAGGGGAATGAGTTGGACACCATTCCACTCAAGCTATGTATCATTAAGTCAATATCTGGGTCCATAATACCAATCAATATATACCTACTTTTTCCAACACCAAAATTATATGTTTGAGAAAGCTGCGTCACCACAGGAGGATACTCGTCCTACACCTAGGTTCACCCGTACTGAATTCTAATCACAAACAAGGAAACCGTACACCGATGGTCAATCATGTAAAGAAGGATACCATATACCAATGGTCAATCCTATAAATAAGTATTCCAAGGAGTATATATGGACACCCTATAAAATTTTATTGGGTCCTATCACCATGCTACCAGGGCCTATAAGTCTAGTCCAATGTTTGATCCCGAGGTCTCAGTCTGTAGGCAGACACGACATTTGAAACTCAGATGAACCCTAGGGGTCTTACCCATAAGGAGATATGTAAAGAGAAATCACTAGTGAGATGTTGTGCAACACCCCTCGAGTGTCATAACTGACCAAGGAGAGCATAATTATCCCGATTATAGGATGAGGAGATTGTAATCATCCCCACCACTTAGGATAGTGTAATCTACCTTGAGTCGTGGGTTTTATACCTATATAAAGAGAACTCACCGGTGATATTCCATGCAATAACCATCGAGACTCATAATTGTTTTGGGAGATAATAATCATCCCAATCATATGCTAAGAAGATCATATTCATCCCCACCACTTAGAAGAGAGTAATTCACCATGAGTCTTGGGTTCCATACCCGTATAAATAGAACTCACTGGAAAGATTCCATGAAACACCCCTTGAGTCTCGTAATAGATTTGGGAGTGCATAACCATCCTGAAAATAGGTCTAGGAGATACTAATCATCCCCACCACTTAGGAGAGAATAATATTCCATGATTATTGGGTTACATACCCATATATCATAGTTCAAGGATAGCGTAATCGTCCCCACCACATATCACTATCCTATGAGTCCATCCAAGGCATTCCTACAATAGGGAATCTAACTGTCACTCAGGTCATACAAGTCAACCTGTAAGGATAAATATCCATATACTGGAAAAAACTTCTGTACATCCCATATATATATATATCACAATATATATACATCCAGAATCAATATCCAATTCCCAGGTAGTACCTCTGGGTAATCTAGTAAATGTGACAAATAACATGGCTCAAAATCCAGTTCTCGAGTAAGCACATCTGGGAATCCCAACAAGCATAATGGATCCTAGGAGGAACATTTGTGAATTCCAAAATAAATAAAATTCCTTGTGTCAGGCTCAATAGCCACCAACCAGGAAGAACCTCTAGTAAACAATGATGCATCAGCAATAACCATGTCAAAGATATAAACAAAGCAGTGAGGGTTTCCTGAATTCCAAACCCAACACTACTATCATAGCCCCAAGGTATTACAAGTTTAGCACAAGTTCTAAGGTGACACCTGCTACCATATCTACCCAAACCTGACATACATTTCAGGGTCAGTCAAAAAATGGGAACCCATTTGGTCCCTCAAGTAAAACATTGAGAGGCATATTAAAGAGGATTCTCTAGGCATAAACACAAGTGAATTTGTCCTTCTTGGGATCCTTAGCTTCTAGGTAAAGGAGGAATACTACCTGGAATCCTTTAATGGTAAGCAACATATGAATCATACTTGGGATCCTTTAATGGTACATAATAAGGGGCATCCAACATGGGACCCTCAATACAACAAAAGAAGAAGAAACATCCTATAGGGGATCCTTGAAATGGTAAGTGATCATATAAGGGACTCCAAAGATTAGCTCATGGATCATCTCAAATCGGGTCTCACAACATAGGTTGTTCCAAACACCCAACCTTTCATTATCATTCAAGTCTCTCTCAAGAGATAACCAAATTCAATTACTAGATTAAGACCCTATCCATTTAAATATAATCCCGAAAACACCAATTAGGAGTTTTCTCAATGCTCCATGGGTTTTACCATCATGATCTACATGAAAACCCACTTATAATAGACTACTAATAGGTCCAATTCCAATACTGGGGCACAAAATAAGAAAAGACCCTTGAATGGTACAAAGGGAGGAGTATAACACTTTTCCAAGTACTTGAATACCTGATGGGACTCTGAGTACCACCAATATGATATTATTAACTCAAGGTGTCTAATTTAATAGAATGGATATAATCTAGATTAATAATATGGGAATACTTTCCATGGAATTGGGGTTTCCCATGAGAATAAACTCTGCTTGAGGTATAACTACTCTAAATTACTGAGTTTTTGAACGTTATATGATGGAAAATGTATTTTTTATAGGATACAATATAAGATCCCTTCACATATCTATATATCCCAAGGTAATATCAATAACATCATATATATTTCTAAGATAAACTCCTATGAAGATCAAACATATGAATAGGGGACATGGGTTCCTGAATAAAGAACTCTATGAGGAAAGATCCTCCACAGATATAGCTTGTACGTAGAAAGGGGAATGTCATTCTTTTGTGATTAAATAATGGGTAGGGACCCATTATTTAGTGGAGATATTACATGGACATGGCTCTCATTCCACATTCTAGGCTATAAAAATCATAACACTATGAGTAGTTTACGATCCTATAGGATAGACCAAGTCTCATGTTGTTTAAAGACATGATAGGACTAGGTACCCTATAAAAAAGTCCTGAGAAATATATATAAGCTCTAATTTATTCCTATATAATTGAACTTATTGATTTTAACTTGATTTTTTTCTAGATATGGATAATGGTCACTAAAATAATTATATCTTCTTTGTTTAATCCTTAATTTTTCGTAATATTTATATGGGAAAATATTTATGGGTGTAGAAATGTATTTTTCTTGGACCACCCTTTTACTGGTTTTCAACCTAACAATATTTGTTCCTTCCCTATTTTATAAATTCTTAATATTTCCTAGATTACATAAAGTGTATTCCAGTGAGTAGAGACATGACTTTTGACCAAGGTGATATTTTCGAGTATTCCAATGGAGAACCTTATGTCTCTTTAAATTTTTTATTTTAAGTTATTAAAAACTAATCAATTTTTGTGTTTTTTTAGGTTCTTCTAGCTTAGACCATATATCTCATGCATAGTGAACCATCTATGAAGTGTCATTATCTATATAGTTTAACATCATACGATAATGATGGCTTTCGTGAAGTTTTTACATCCTTTGGTAAGAACATAATCCATTCATTTTAACTTCACGTGATAATGAAATTGTAGTTTAGTTTAACATCATGCATGAAGGAAAAAATAATATGTAGTTTAAAGACTTATTTATATGATTTGAAACAATGTTATGTTTATAGTCTTAATCCTAGGACATTATACATTGTGCAGTATAGAGTCTTGCTTCTAGGACTTTATACATTGTTCTATTTAATGCCTAGCTACCGGGACTTCAGACATTATGTAGTTTAGAGTCTTGTAATTAGGACTTGAGACACCATTCACAGTAGATTATTTCTACCAGGAATTGAAAAACAATGTAGTTTAGAGTATTTCTGCTAAGAATTTGGGTTCCATACAGTTTATAGTCTTACTGCTATGAATTAGGGTGCCATGCAGTTTAAATACATACTGGTAGGACTTGGTAGCATGAGAGAAATTCCAAGTCCACTTGGATAGTTGGAATATGGGTTGTGTAAATCACATGTCTATGAGTTTTAACTGATGAATATGGAATGGGGAAACCATATCAGGTATTATAAAAAAATTCCTAAGGTGTTGAGTTTCATCACGGTGTTGTTGGGGCCCACAAGTGGAATGGGGTGTACAAACTAGGTGTGACCCAAAACACCCTAACGAGCTAAATTCTTTGATGGGGTTACAAGGGCCCATGAGGATTAGATTTCCATTCTTGTAAGGAGGATAATCATCTAGTTGGTAAGTCTGAATCCCTTACTCATGGTCCCTTAGGGCTCACATGAATGGACAAGTAGAGGTGTCCCCAATTTTTTCCAAGGGCCATGAAATATTTTTGAAGTCTCAAATGTATAGAAGATGAAATGGGGTATGGATAGAAAGTTATCTATGGATGGTTTTGGCACCCAAGGGTGTTTTAGATTTTAGTTGTGAGGCTTGGGACCTCCTCTATGATGGTTTTGATTCACCTGGTGTGGGTCATTAAATGGTTCAGGAATGTAATTTAGAATTCCTACATTGATAAAGGGTACAATACATGGGGATTTAATGTTGACTATGTCTAATTTTCTTGAGTAGTCTAATTATAGGGGTTGTAAATCATGATCTTGGAATAACTGAGTTAACTGGAGGTGGAAATCAGTGGGTACATGTCAACCATTAGGAGTGGTGGAATCCACGGTTAGGATAATAAATCCAGGATTTATTGGGGGGATTCTATGGAACGAATCCTATAGGAAAAATATATTTTGGAAAGGTACAATTATTAAGTTAATACTAGAGGTTTCATTTTTGAATACCCAGCCCCTATTACCAGTTTTCTACAGGGAAGAACTACAAGCATGGGAGTGCAATGTCCATGGGGTTATAAGAAAAGGAAACCGACTCGAGTAATTGGTTGTGTCAACTGTGTCTTTAAAATAATGAAGTTGTTTTGTGGAAAATCTAATATTAAAGAAGGGTTTAATCACCCTAAAAGTCATGTCACTTACTACTCAACACATTTCCATGGTGAGGAGATATAAAGAATCATTACTCTATCTTTTTCATCAACCAGGGGGTCTAGAGAACATGGATCGTTTTTAATAGGGCCAAAAAGTGGGCCCTATGAGATTCATACCTTTCTTACTTACACTCTAACTTATTTATAAACTCTAGAGATGAATATTTTCGAGAGAAGAGACTTGAATTTTTCTTAGGACTCCCTTTATGGATTTTAATCTTTAAAATTTTTATGATTCTTTTACTAGTAGTTTGGGGTCTTTTGATTTTTACTATCAAAGGATAGTGTTTAAGGTAGTATATCTTTGACCAAAGTGCATACAATTCAAAGTAATGATGCACATAGATCTAGTATAATGGTATTGTTACACAAAATCCTAATTGGGATACCTAGGGGAAAGAGTAATCCGATATTATTTTTAGTGTAGGATGAAAATGTTTTAAATCGTTGATTGAGTTTATCGAGTCATGAGTAATGATATGGGAAATTCATGTTGAGGATGATCCAAAATTCCATAAGGTGTTGCGTTCCTCCATGGTGATTTCATGGATAAAACTAATTAGAAAGATCTTCCTTTAGTGCCAAGATGCCTATATTTGGTAGGTCAAATCCCTTATGCAGACCCACCTATTTCATGGTCAGACAGAGTGATATTTTCTCCTTTCTAGGGGACATGAAAGGTTTATGGAAACCTACGCCACTCAAGATATGAATTGTTATTTATGGGTTGAGTTTTTTCAAAGATGAAGGAAGAACCCCAATACTCTAGTTTGATGAGGTCATTCAATTTTGTTCCTTTGATAAGGAGTGGCAATAGGAGATGGTTTGTACACTTTAACATCATATAGTGGGGGTGTATCTATAATGTAGTTTAAAATCATGTGATAAGGACATTTTACTTATAGTTTATGGTCATGTAGTAAGCATGTGGGTACCGATGTTAAATTATGGAAGGTATCCTTGGGGAAATTTTTTACTATTTAGGGAAATTTGGATATAGGTAATACCATTTATCTATACCTAGACTTATTGATTTTTATCTAACTATTTGATCCCTTCTTGTGAAGATTTATCCCATGAAAAATAAATCCATATGTAGATCTGAATCATTCATAGTCATAAAGAGTCTATATGAATTGGACCTATTTAAACATAGGTATAGTCAATTTTTATGGTTAGGCTTCCATGGGTTTCCCTATGAACATTTTAAGGGAAGGAATCAGGCTATAATCAGCTCATTTAATGATATTACTCTATGTAAATCTGAATCATATGCAGGGGGAATTTCATATTCTCCCCTTAGTGAGTCCTGAAATCATGTCCATCTAAAGGGTCTTCTACATAGATTGATTTCATATATAGTGATAATTCATTTACAAAATTCTATATAGTTTGGTGGTGAAAAAATCATTCCTAACAAAGATTATTGGATAGGATGGTCCAATCTAATCAATTTTATGTTTTTCAATAGATATCATTTTTATGTAGTTTAATATCATGCAACTAGAACATTGTCATGTAGTTTAACATCATGTTACTATAAAGTGGTCATGTAGTTTAAGGTTACGTGATGAGTACATGGTTCCCTCTCCATAACATGCCTTGGTATCACCAGCCAGAGTGGTTTTTTGAGTTCCCTATGCGCACATGATCCATGATCAGTGTGAGAAAAAAGGGATAATTAGAAAATCAATTAATTTGAGTGTGAGTACTTAAAGATGAATAGATTAGTGGTTGCATGATTTATTGTGTACTATTACCTCTACATGGATATGAATTTCCTATATAAACATGATTTGGGGTGATGAAAACCCATGAATGGGCCTGAAATGGGGAATCCATGTGTCACTATATATTATATGATGTCGAAAATAAAGCCATATGTAGTTCTCAAATAGTTCCTTACATAGTCATGGCCCATAAGTTGGGGTTGGGTGTATTTTTATCATTCTATATGTTATGGATAGACCTAAGATTGAAGATTTTCACATCACTATGTATCCAATGATGATAGGAATAAATCTATTCATAGTTATTGAAGAAACAAATCTTTATTTGGGTCTAGACCATGTGTAGATGGGGAATTGTTGTGTTTATGTTTTGGATATACCTAGGATTGAATATTATGGAATCACTACATATCCTATAATAATAGGATTAAAGACGCACATCATTCTTGAATGGAAAACTCTACATGAAGTTCTGACCCATACATAGAGGGGATCATTTTTTCTCTATTGATATTGCATATGGACCCAAGATTGGAGATCCATGCGTCACTATGTATCCTACCATAATAGGAATCAAGACACATAGTTCTTGAAAGGAAAACTCTCTAAACAAGATTGTATCATATATAGAGGGGGTATTTTGTTTGTGGATATTTCAAATAGACTCAGGATTAGTGATCTAAGTGTAACTATGTATCCTATAGTAATATAAATCAAACCACATCTAGTTCTTGAATATAAAAATCTCGACACAAGTATGAGCCACACGTATATGGGTTCATTTTTATCAATTGATGTTGTGGTTGGACCAAGTATGAGAGATCTGAGAATCACTACGTATCCTACAGTGATTGGAATCAATCTACACATAGTTTTTTAATAGAAACATCTCCACTTAAGTCTGACCCATATGTAGAGGGATCATTTTTCCTATTGATTATTTTGGTAGGACCTAGGATTGGAGATTTGGGTGTCACCACATATATTGTGATGGCATGAATCAAGCCACACATAGTTCTTGAACAGAGGTGTGGTGGGGGACCAACACCAATGATAATGGTCCTCTCTATAGAAGGCCATAGTAATGCACATATTTATGTCATGAAAGAGACATCAACCATTCAGTTAAACATCATTCAGTAAGGATATATTTTTTTCCTTTTAAGGTCTTTAATCTATGACCATGCTAAACTTGACATGAACTTATATTTCTTGATCATATGTTGAATACCTTACCAAATTTATTCAGATCACGTGATCCATTATTGTTGTAGTAAACAAGTAATTTAAAAGGTTTCTTTCACCATATAGAAGTGATTTAAATAAAGGATATATTAGCACCATGCTCATATATGCATGAATTGGAGTATGGTTTGTGTTTGTTTTCAATCATCAGAGGAAGTTCATAATGTGTGCCAGTAAAGTGATCAGACAGGTCAAGTAGAGAACAGTATTAAAGGTGGCACCATTTTCCAGTGTTTTCCAAATTTTTGGACCTCAAAAATTGTCAAAAGGGGAAAACAGTGTTTTTGGGAAAGGAACTTGCATGCCAGATATGTGTCGCGCAAGTGACTTGCGCTCCGAGAAAGGATTTGTGCGTCGGTGCCTAGGAGGTTTGGAAACTTTCATGCCTGTTGTTCTTCATGATCAGAACTTTAAAATATGGAAAAGTAAAGAGGGTTGTGCAAGTGAGTAGCGCGATAGAGGCTTGGGCGGTTGGACCTGCGCACCAGAACTTGCACGCTGAGAGGAGGCCTGCGCGCCACTGTACAGGGTGTCCATTTTGCCTATAAATAGAGGACCACCCCTCCTCATTTAGAATAGAGTTCAAGACTTAGAGTTTTTTTAAGCTCCCATCGCACAAGTGTTAGAGTCGCGCAAGTGGTTGTTTGGACGTGCAAGTGGAAGTTGCGCGATGGTTGATACCTGCGCATCCAAGGGGGTTTGGGAGTTAAATAAGGTGAGTTGTGCAAGTTTGGAGTTGAAAAGAGAGGTGTCGTGCAAGTGTGTTGGTGACACCTATGCACTGAATTTGTTCCGCGCAAGTGACTTGCGCACCGGGCTTGGAAATGTGCGCCAGGTGGGGTTGAAGTATGCCAGTATTTTGGGAGCTACAAAAAAGATGGAAGATTGCCCGATACCTTCAGTGCAAAGTGAGATTAGCCTACGAGTAAAAGTTGGACTTAAACAGAGAATCTACATACAATATAGGATTCATTCTTTTACAATGATGAAGCGACCTTCACATCTATAAACTGAGTGGGACTTCACCAAAGGTAGTGAGCCGGGGGGATTCACTAGGAGTTACCCAAGGGACATAGTGAGCTATCCCAGAACCTTTGTAAAGGCAGTGATCTTGGGACAGAGTGACTGTGCCCGAACCCTTGTAATCCACAGCTAGTGAAGTTTATTGGAATTTGGTACGACTGACAACCTGTTAGCGTATGCTCCTTGGACGTATCCCTTAGTGGTGAACCAAGTAAAAAGTGTTGTGTCTTCCCTCTGCATGTGAATGTTAGCTTTCTGATATTTTTCATCATATAGGTTTAACAAGTTCCTACCAACATGGGAACAAGATCCATCACATTTAAAGAAAAAGTGGTCAACCTGATTCACCCCTCCCCTCTCAGGGTGTCTCGGGGTCCTACAAGTGGTATCAGAGGGTAAATGTTGCTGGTGTTGAATCTATCCTTTGTCATCATGGAGAATGCAGTCAATGTCAGGGGAGTCCCTCTCTTTGATGGAAGTAATTTCCAGATCTAGAAGAATAGAATGAGATCTCATCTATGATCCCTTAGAATGGAATTTCTGTTTTCCACTGTGCAAGGCATTAATGTTTCTGATCTAACAGGGCTGGATATGACTGATGCAGATTGGAAAATTCTTGATGCAGATGCTAAAGCATAGAATTCTCTCATCGCATCACTTTCTGATCATATCTATCTAAAAGTGATGATTTTCACCTCAGAAAAGTCCATGTGGGATAAACTTGAAAATGTTCATGAAGGAGATATCAAAGTGAAGGAGGTAAAACTACAAGTGCTACACAATAGGTTCGATGATCTGAAGATGTATCCTGATGAGAATGAAGACTCCTTCTTCAATCAAATTACTGAAGTGTTCGGAGCAATTCGGGGCCTAGGAGATGAAATCAAAGATGTTGACATTGTGAAGAAAATACTGAGAAGATTACCACCCCTATACAATGCAAAGGTGTCAGCACTTGAGGAAAGAGATCTTTCTAAACTTTCATTGGATGATCTGTTGAGCAGTTTGGTGGCTTATGAAATGAGAGTCAAACCCGAAGATGCTACTACACATGTAAGCAAGGAAATGGCGTTCAAATCCATAGAGAAACTGCAAATCTCAAAATATAGTAGTGGTGAAGATGATGAGGAAAAAGAAATACTTTCTCTCATTGCTAAGAAGTTACAGAAGGGAAAAGGTAAGTTCAAAGGGAAGTTACCTCTAGCTTTCTTTCATTGGGGAAAAGTCGGGCACATTACTTCTCAGTTCTTAAGAAAGATCGATGATGATGATAGTGATACTGAAAATATTAAGAAGAATCAGAAAAGGTTTTTGCAAGAAAGGAGACTTCAAATCTTAAAAAAAAGTTTTGAAGAATATTTTTTTCTATGAAGAGTAAGAAGATGATAATTAATTTTGTGATGAAGAAGAACCAAAATTTAAAACTATGAAACATGCTTCCATGATGGCCACTGTTGAAAAATCAGAAAATACTGGTGGAGGAAATTAGTTAAAAACTAGTACAGATCCTGAGTTGCAACTTAAGGATGTTGTTATTATGATTATGATTAAATGTAAGAGTTGTAATAAGTGGAAATTAATTGTATAAGAATCAACTGAATATGTTGATCAACTTGAAGCTGAAATTGAACGATTGGAAGAATTAGTGAAAGTACAGTCTTAAATTCTTGAAATAAATGATGATGTAGTGGATCTAAAGCTGATAATTGAAGAGCAGGAAAAGGTCATCAATAACCTCACCTCCAGACTAGAAGAAAAATCCAAGACTGTTGAGGTTCTTGAGGGAGAAGTTGTTACTCTTAGGAGTAAACTTGAGATTGAATCAATTTCAAAAGAATCAAGGAAGAAAATACAGTTTGGAAGATTCTCAAATACAAAATTACTGGAAAGTGACAAGAGTGGTTCAGATGGGATTGGAAAAATCTTGAGTGATCAAAGACCTGCTTGCATGGGAAAGAGTGGAATTGGCTGTGAAGCTGAGACATCAACTGCTGGAAGTAAATAGAGACAAAATAAAGACAAGATGAAAGTTGGACATGTTGAAATGTTTCCTGAAGAGCTGAAAAAGAGACCCTCAATCCAAACTAAAAGGAGAACTAAAAATTATCCTCAAACATTCAGAAATAACAGGTAGTCCAACTATTCTCCCAAGGAAGAATGTATGAGGAGAAATTCAAGTGAGATAACATTTCCTCTCATTAAGTGTCAGTTCTGTGGCTATCTGGGCCATACCATGTCATATTGCGAAGAGGCAAGGAGCTACTTGAATGGGAAAGATCTGGGACATCAACAAAGGATATTGACATCATATCCTCCATCTTATAGAAGAAATAGTTTCTATGGATACTGTTTTTATTGCTATAACTTTGTTTATAAGGCTGTTAATTGTAGGCAGAGAAGGGACAGGGACACCTCATACCAGAATTCAAGACAAGTCAAATCTCATCGACAATATAGTGTTACTCTTTCAAACAGGTTTTCTCCTCTCGAAGAAGACTTCGACTATAATGAACCAATGTACATATATGAGATAATTGAAAGGCCATCAGTTCTCATTACTCATTCCAATGTCTCATTGAAAGAAAGGAAGAAAATTGAAAAATACAACTTGCATAGGTGGCTCTCAAAGCTACAAAAAACAACAATACTTGGATTATGTATAGTGGTTGTTCATCCCATATGACAGGTAATGCTGGACTATTAATAGATATCAAAAGGAAGGTTGATGGAATGGTTCGATTTGGTAATGATGGAGCTCTGAAAATCAAAGGTAGTGGAAGTACTAAATTAGCTAATGGGGAGCTCAAAAAGACTGAAGTCCTTTACATAGATGGCCTACGTCATAATCTACTAAGTGTGATTCAACTCTGTGACTCGGGACTTATTGTTACTTTTAATCAAAAAGGTTGCACTATCAAGGGAAAGACAATCAATTCACTTATGAAGGGATGAAGAACTGAAGGCAACATGTATCAGATTGGTAGTAAAGAGAATGTTTTCTACATGACTGTTGAAGAAGAAAAAAATTTGTGGCATAGGAAACTGGGACACATCAGTCAACAAGACATGGATAAAATATCAAAATTGATAATTGTCATGGACATTCCTAACCTGAAGCGTGAGAATGAAAAATCTTGTGATGCTTGCATTTGTGGAAAGTTGGTCTGCAGTTCATATCAGCCAAAGAAGAAAAGGGCATCTCATCTTCTTGATCTAATTCATACAGATGTATGTGGGATGATAAATGTTGCTGGAACTCATGGATAAAGGTAATTTGTCTTCTTCATTGATGATTATAGTAGAATGGCATGTGTTATGATCATTCACAGTAAATGAAAAGTGCTTGAATGCATGAAAACATATCAGTGAATTGCCGAGAATGATACTGGACGAACAATCAAAGTGTTGCGATCTGATAATTGAGGGGAATAAACATCCATGGAGTTTGATAATTACCTATAAAAACATGGAATACAGCATAAGGTAGCTTCTATGAGAACTCCAAAACAAAATGGAGTTGTTAAGAATCCGAATCGATAGGTCAACAATATGGCCAGGACTATGCTGATTGAGAGTGGTATCTCTCACCATTACTGGAAGGAAGCTGTTGAAGCTATAGTGAACATTCAAAACCAAACAGGGATTTATATGGGAGAAACGAAGACACCATCTGAATTGTGGCATAGAAGTAAGCCTTAGCTGAAATACTTTCGAGTTTTTGGAAGAAAGTTTTTCATCCAGAATAAAGAAGGAAATTAAGTCAAGTTTGGTGACAATACTGATGAAGAAATTTTTCTTGGGTATCCAATGAACAGAAAATCCTACAAGTGTTTCAACAAGAAATTAGGAAGGATTGTGGAAAGTAGTGATGTTAAGATAATTGAAGAGAAAACCACAAATTCTTCAAGGACATAATATGATGATGTGATAGACAGTGAGGAAGAAAGTGAACATGGAGAAAATAAAAATACAGAAATAGAGGAAGTTGTTAAAAACACTCAGCAGTCACATCATGGTGTTGACTCAAAAGAAGAATCTGAAGAAGAAACCATGGCTGGAGAAAATGAAACTGAACCTTGTAGGAGAAATCGAATAGCTGAGATTGATCCATCTAACATTATTGGGGATAGGAGTGCACCCACACAAATAAGGAGGATGAGGAATAACATGCAATCTGCATTTCTATCAATTGTGGAACCATCCTCATTTGAAGAAGCTGGAAAGGATGAATCATGGGTGAAATCCATGAATGAAGAGTTAGATCAGATTGACAAGAATCAGACATGTGATCTTGTCCAGAGACCCAAAGGTCACAATGTGATTGGTACAAAATGGATCTTCAATAACATGTTTGATGAGCATGGAAGTGTTATCAGAAACAAGGAACGACTGGTATGTAAAGGATACTCCCAGATTGAAGGTGTTGATGTTGAAGAAACCTTTTCTCTAGTGGATAGACTGGATTCAATCAGGATTTTCCTAGCCATGGCACTCCAAATAGGATATAAAGTATATCAAATGGATGTCAAAAAAACATTCTTGAATGGTGTCCTCAAAGAAGAAGTCTACATTGAACAACCATTGGGTTTTGTTCTTGGTACTGATGAAACAAAGGTCTGTAAACTGAAGAAAGATCTATATGATTTCAAGTAGGCACCACGAGCATGGTATTCCCGCCTGGACTCGTATCTCAAAAAGCTGGAATTCAAAAGAGGAGGAGTAGATCACAATCTATATGTGAATAATTCTCCAAAATATCAATTCATGGTTCTATTCTATATTGATGATATCATATTTGGTGGCAGCAGGTAGAAATTTGTGGATGAATTTTCCAATCACATGAAATCAGAATTTGAAATGTCTATGATTGGGGAGCTCACATATTTCTTGGGGCTACAGGTGATTCAAAAGAAGGATTACACTTTCATTTCTCAGGAAAAGTATGCAAGAGAGATGCTGAAGAAGTTTAATATGCAAGACTCCAAACAAAGTTCAACTCCGATTGCAGTTGGAACCAAACATGGAAAGCATGAGGATGGGACCTCTTTAGATCCCACCATGTACAGGAGGATCATTGGGAGCCTACTGTATCTGACTACAACATGGCCAGATATTGTCTTTGCCACATGTCTTGCAGCCCGTTTTTAGAGTAATCCAAAGGAGGAACATATGACAACAGTAAAAAGAATCATGAGGTATATTCAAGGTACTCAAAATTGTGGCTTATACTTTTCTGTTGGAAGAGACAGTGAATTATCAGCATTTTTTGATTTTGACTGGGCTGGCGATGTAGTGGAAAAAAAGTCCACTAGTGGTGAATCATTCTATATTGGGAGTAAATTTGTTGGCTAGCTGAGCAAGAAAAAAGAATGTACTTATCTTAGTATTTCTGAATCTGAGTATATCTCTGCCACAAAGGCAAGCACTCAACTGCTATGGATGAAGCAACAATTAACAGATATTGGTGATGAGGTGAAGCAACCAATGGTGATTTACTGTGATAACAAGAGTACAATTGATCTTATGAAGAATCTGGTACAACATTCTCGTACAAAACATAATGAAATTAGGTATCACTTTATCAAAGAGAAAGTTGAACAAGGTGTGATTAGAATGGATCACGTGGGAACTGATGAGCAAGTGACTGCTATCCTAACCAAGACAGTATCAACGACTTTGTTTAAGAATCATCAGTTGAACCTTGGTGTTCAGACACCTCCCAGTTCATAAGGTGGTTACACAATTCCCCTCTCCCCAGTTATGCTAATTGTTTTTAATCTGTTTATGGATGCGATGTAGGTTTGTGGGGGAGATACTATCCTGGGGGAGTGTGGTTTGAGCTGAACAATGAATAAATTACCGGTCTTTGGGTTTATTTTCATTGGAGGAGAAAGGAATAAATTCAGGCATGTTCAGGAATGTAATGCTTCTGTGACATGATGAGAATTGCGTGTCAGTGCTAGGATGAGAAGGATGAAAAGTAATACATTGGACATGTAATGCTTCTTGGGCGTCATTGAGAATTCCAAAACACGGGAACCCAATTCTAGCTTCCTCTATTGTTTTCTACACCGAGCATTGCTCACGTAGACTTAGAGTGTTGGTTGAGTTGATTATTTCATTTTTGGTTTTCATGTGGATGATGATCTATTGAATTTATTTTTTATTTCGAACAAACCCAAAGGGGGAGATTTTTGGAACCATGGTCATCTATGCATGAATTGGAGTATGGTTTGTGTTTGTTGTCAATCCTCAGAGGAAGTTCAGAATGTGTGCTAGAAAAGTGCTCATACAGGTCAAACAGAGAACAGTATTGAAGGTGGCACCATTTTCCAGTGTTTTCCACATTTCTGGACCTCAAAAACTATCAAAAGGGGAAAACAGTGTTTTTGGGAAAGGAACTTGCGCGCCGGATATGTGTCGCGCAAGTGACTTGCATGCCGAGAAAGGACTTGTGTGCTGGTGCCTAGGAGGTTTGGAAACATGAACGCCTATTGTTCTTCATGATCAGAACTTCAAAATATGGCAAAGTAAAGAGGGTCACACAAGTATTGGTCGGGTCGCACAAGTGAGTAGCACGAAAAAGGCTTGGGCAGTTGGACCTGCGCACCGAAACTTTCACGCCGATAGGAGGCTTACACACCACTGTTCAGGGTGTCCATTTTTCCTATAAATAGAGGACCAACCCTCCTCATTTATAATGGAGTTCAAGACTTAGAGTTTTTCCGAGCTCCCATCGCGCAATTGTGGGAGTCATGCAAGTGGTTGTTTGGTCGCGCAAGTGGAGGTTGTGCGATGGTTGATACCTGCGCGTCCAAGGTGGTTTGGGAGTTAAAGAAGGTGAGTCGCACAATTTTGGAGTTGAAAATGGAGGTGTCATGCAAGTGTGTTGGTGACACCTACATGCCGAATTTGTGTTGCACAAGTGACTTTCCCTCTGGGCTTGGAGAAGCACGCCAGGTGAGGTTGAAGTACGCCGGTCTTTTGGGAGCTTCACGAAATCTGGAATATTACCTGATACCTTCGGTGTAAATTGAGATTAGTCTATGAGTAAAAGTTGGAATTCAACAGAGAATCTACATACAATAGAGGATGCATTCTTTTGCAATGATGAAGAGACCTTCATGTCTGTAAACTAAGTGGTACTTCACCAAAGGCAGTGAGCCAGGGGAGTCACTGGGAGTGACCCGAGGGACATAGTGAGCTATCCCTAAACCTTTGTAAAGGCAGTGACCCTGGGATAGAGTGACAGTGCTCGAACCCTTGTAATCCACAACTAGTGATGTTTAGTGTAATTTGTTATGACCGATAACCTATCGTCTTATGCTCCTTGGACATAGCCCTTAGTGGTGAAGCAAGTAAAAAAGTGTTGCGCCTTCTCTCTGCATGTGAATGTTTGCTTTCTGATATTTTTCATCATACAGGTTTAACAAGTTCCTACCAACGTGGTAACAAGATCCATCACATTTAAAGAAAAAGTGTTTACCCTGATTCACCCCTCCCCACTTAGGGTGTCTCGGGGTCCTACAGGATAGGGTAATTTTTATCATGTTGTGTCTAAAGAAGATATAGGATCTTGGATTCTCCACATATCTCATTGGAATGAGAATCATGTCATACATAGTTCTGGGATAATTGTAACTTCAAATTAGAGGGACATTAACCATTAAAATTAACCTCATATGGTAAGGAAAAATGGTGTTCTGTAGTTTTAGGTTATACGACTAAGACTTTGGACAGTGTGAGGTTTGAAGTCTGGCTATCGAGACTTGTTCACTAAAGTTTAACATCATGAGATAAGGACGTATGATACTGTAAAGTTTAAATTATTTCTTATAATACTTCTTCTATAAATATTAACATCATGTGGAAAGGACATATGTAGTTTACCGTCATTTGATTAGGATGTAGGAGGTTGTGTTGTTTAACTTTTTGTTTCCATGATTTCTTCTATGCAGTTTAATGTCAAGTTAGAAGGATGTATAATTTATATTAATGTCAATAAACTAGGAAGTATTCTATGTATTTTCACATCATTCTATAATTATTCCTTCTATGTAGTTTAATTTCATGCATCTAGGACATTATTATGTAGTTTAATGTCATGTGTTTAGGATGTATCGTGCAGTTTAATAACATGAGAATTTGATGTATCGTGTAGTTTAATTTCATGAGACCCTGACATATCATGTTGTTTAAGTTCATATGGTAAGATGTATTCCATGAAACTTAATTTCATCTGGTAAGGTAGTCTTTCATGCAGTTTAATGCCAAGCAACTAGGATATTGTCATACAATTTAACGTTGTGTGATTAGGACATATTGTGTAGTAACCTATTAATAGGGTGACTTTTCTAATGGATCTTAGATAAATTTTATTAATATTGCACAAGTTTTAGGATCTTATAACTATATCATTACTTTATTTACCATCTTATCTAGCCAATATATAATTAAAAATCAACTCCCAATTGTGTGCCTAAGATTTCGGTGGTGGGGTGGTGATTTTCATGTCCAATTAGCCTTACCTCTCTTAGCATCCTCATTATTGGGAGTTATATCAAACCATTATTCATGGAATATTCAAATTAAATGGGGTTATGTTTTTTTTAGAATGAATATACATTGTTCTATATCATATTAAAATAAGTTCACCTATTACTGGGGGTATGTGGACTATGATTTTCTGCACAACTTGTGTGTTCGGTTTAGAGTGATCACGTGATTGGAGTTGGGATCCATGTTTCAGTAGTTCCAATATCACAATGTCTATATTCTTTTAAATATAGTCTATAATGTTAAATAAACTCTCTATCATATTCCCAAGACACTGGTGGAAGGGTAATTGATTATCATGGGCTATCAACCCTGCCTCACTCAGCTTCCTCATTATTTAGAGTTCTATCAAATAATTATCCATGGAATAGTCAATGTACCTAAGGATATTTTTTTAAAGAATATACTTTATTCAACCTATCATAAAAGGATGGGAGACCACACTACTTCTCCCATGTGCTACCTATACCTCTGTTGTCATGGGAACCTGGATGAGTTTAGAGTACAAGGTACCCCCGATGAGGGGGTGAAAATATGGAAATTCTCCCGTCCCTATGGGATGGGGTCTTAAAAATTTAAAAATTCACCTAGGCCTATGGGCCAAGGAACTTCATTGTAAGGAAGGATTATAGAAAGGTGTTTTGATGTCATTCCAGGGTAGATATCCCAAGAGTATTCTTACTATTATTTCACATAGATTCTTGTTCTCTTATTGGATTTGAGTGATCTACTCCCCCTGAGAAATTTCCTTTTTATCCTTAAGGGGATTTATGGGAGGATACATGAGAACACCCTTTATTATATCAATGGTAGGTTGAGTGGATAATGATTGGGGGTCTCAAAGTGGACCCTATATACAAAATTCAATGTTTCTACTGGAAATATGATCTATTAACATTGGAATCTGAAACACCAACACAATCGATAATACCTTTCATAGGTGAATCAAAGATACCACTGATCTATTATTTTACTATGTATGAGGTTGAAGGTGGGCCTACCTACTGTGACTTATAATACTAAAGGATGGTATAATTATACTTTTTAAAAGTGTTCTCTTCTATATCTGATGAGAAGTCCTCATATTCGGTTGATATCATATTGACAAAGATATAAGCAAACTAGTTCTTCTCTTTAATGGATCACCTCATCTGATGGGTCAGTGCTTGATATTCCATTTGGTGGGATGGTGTCAATTGTAATGTTTGGTCAGTTGAAACCCATTATACCATTTATTTGTTTGGTGTGTGTTGCACCATTTGGGGGTCTGACACCCACTGTACCATTTGGGTGGTTGGTGCCTATATTGAAGACATTCTCATGGGAAAATATGATAAAAATTCCCACATCCTTATGGTATGGGGTTCTCCCTAGGATTCCACAGTCACCAAGGCTCATTGTGATAAAGTCAGAGGCTCTTAGATAGTGATGATATGATTTTGATTTTGATCTACTATCAGGATACAATGATGGTCCTCCGATGGATTAGAGGTAACATGGATATAAACCAGCTATGGAGTTGCATCATTTGGATGCCCCAGGAGGACCTTCCTATTGGGTGTCTCAATTTGGATAACTAAGGTAGGAACATATTAATTTGTATCTCCCTATAGAAATGTGGCCATATGTTGATGATGATGACCAGAGTGGTTACAATCCCTTCTAGGAAACTTTTGAGTGGTGTAGTTTACTTGGTGATTTTCCTCATCCACCAATCTAAGGTAGGGAAGGAATATGTTGCTATTCTCTAGGGATAAACTCCAAAAGTAGTTGAATGTGGGAACAAGGTCCACTTTATATTTTACAACTTTTCATGGTAAATATGGACTATGGGGTTTCATCCCCTAGAGTGCTTTAATAGATTCTTCCAAATTCAGGATGGATCCATTGATATGGTACTTCTAGACTAAGGTGTTAAGCAGCTGGAATTAGAGGTGTTATATTGGTGACAATGTAAATCAAGGCCTCAGGGGCAAGGCTTTCATGGTGGATGATGCACAAGATTAGTCTGTCAACTATTTTTTCACAGCAACTTGAAGTGTTCTGTAGGAATTTCCAGCTTGTCCAGTAGTCTCAAAATCCGTTGGATCATTTGATGATTCCAGTTGTATTGTGGGGAATCTTGTAGTCCAGTAGAGGAAAAAAGACTCCTTATCAGTGAAAAATAATATATAATAATACATGGTCAATCAATTACTTTTAAAATTAAAGGATAAATAAGTCGTCTATTATTTCATGAATGGATCATCATAGTTAAAAAATAATATTTTACATCATGTTCACCATTTTTTTATATAAAATACAGAATAATATTTTCTGATGGGTACTGGGAATTCTGTCAGTTTTAACCCATGAAATGGATGATCTAGTTAATTAATTTAACGTTGGGTTCACTATTTTATATGTTGAAAAAATTGGACCGATTTCACATGATGCATGGTTTTGGGTGATTGAGGGTGGATGAATAATCATTTATGATGGTTGTAACATATTTTACGTTAATAAAAACACATAATGGTTTCCACATCCACGACACAAAAAAAACCTACATTCTAAAGGAAGGTGGTAAATTGGGTTTTCAAACCTAATGACATTAGGAACTCACATTGGTTTATAGTAAGGGAGGTCGGGATCATCTCGCCCTTTTTGGGGAAATTATTTCTTACTCTAAGTCTCTCTTATATATTGAAGATATGTCCATGAAATCCTTCTTGATCCCTGATAAGAGATAGGTTAACCCTATTCCAATGACTTGATTAAAACAATGTATTGAAGGGAACAATTGTGTGTGATATAGGTTATTCGTTGTTATCTTATTGATTTATGATGATTTAGTTTATATCCATGTTCAGGAACTCTGGATTTTACTTCCATCTAGAGTGGTGATTAGTGTCTTGAATATGGGATTGAACCTCTTTGAGGGATCCAACATATCTTGGTAGAACAAGAATCAAAACCCACATAGTTATTTTGACATAGTTTAAAATCTTATGATAGGAATATACCACACAGTTTAACATCATGTGGTAAAGACATTAATATAGGGCTCGGTCCTTGAGGAGGTGTCTTATTTATCCTATTAAGATGGGAATCAGAGTCCATGTAGTTCATGTCATTGCTTTCTACATCATAAAAGTTGTGAAAAAAGAGGCCTTGAGTGAGACTTATACATGTAAGGATTCACTGAACTGCCTCATTGGGAGTATGACCCTTTTATTGAAGATGATATATAATTATGCTTACATTTGAATGAAGGTCCCACACTAGGGGAATCCTCATCATTCTATTGGTATAATCATTTCTGATCTCTAATACCATGTGATTCAAACTTAGTGTAAGAAATAAGAGATAGGATAATATTTGACACATCACATGAGATAAAATTTTTATAGGGATTAAACATTAAATATTCCCTTAGATAGGCATGATTAAAAGTCTCATGGTGGATGTGGTATGGGGATCATGACTTAGAGAGGATTCATACATATCCTATTTATTATCGGAACCAAATTCCTTATAGTTTAGTTCATCCCTAACATGTTGATGGGTTTGGGGTATTTAATAACATGGTCTAGGATTAAACATAAAAAGATACTCATTTATAATATAAATTCTCAACCATTTATGGGTGAGTATATAGGGTAAACTTATGGGAGAATTAAGTCCCATGAGTTAAAAATATTAGGGATATGGAGGGACTTGTACCAGGGTGGATTCCCATTGGAGTTCATGCCTTGGGATGGAATCCTACATATCCAGTTTAGATAGTAATTAGAGTCTTAATAGTTCATTTATCCCATAACCCACTGATGGGTTGGGGTGTGTGATTAAACTTGAATGAATTATTTTTATCCCTAAGGTCCAAGAAGTTTAAGGGCTTATATTGGGATAGATTCCCATGTTGCATATTCATTCTCTATCTTCTAACAGATAAAGAGATATGATGATCATGAAAGGATCATTGAAGGGGGGATTTTGAGAGAATGACACAAATATGGTCTCATTAGTGCATATCCCTAACATAATAAGGAAACTCCCCTTATAGATGGGGTACTCATTCCAAGGTTCATTACCAGGGGTTTACATATTGTATGTCTAAGTTTGTCTATCAGATGATGTTGACATGTATTCTTTACATGCTCTGATTATCTACCCATCATGTCTTGAATATCTACCTATAATGTCTTTATTTTCTACCATAAATGTCTTGATTATCTACTTGATGTGTCTTGATTTTCTACCTGACATGTTTTGGGTGTCAGTCTCACATGATAGATATGTCCAAAGTTTACTTCCTGACATGTCTAATATTCTTTACATAATTGAAGCTAACATGTCCATGATAATTCAAATGATTGAGGATGAAATGTCTAGGTCCTTTTTCATGATCAAGATGACTTGTTTGGGATATCTTCACATGATCAAATTGAATTGTCCAGAATGTCTTCAAATGATTAACTTTACTTGTCCAAGATGTCTTCGCATGATCATCCTGATTTTTCTAGGATGTCTTCGTATTCTCAACCTGAATTGTCCAAGGCCTATATCATGATCAAACTGACACATCCAATTCCACATGAGGTCATTTTTAGACTAGTGAGGAGTTATGTGACCACATAAACATAAGGGAATCATGTATATAGGTCTCAAAAATATATCCAGGATCACACGTATGTCCAAGTGTTGAAGTTTTATGTCCAAAGGGATCATGCCTTGATCGTATGGGTAACAATTTGCAAGGGAGGAGGAGTTCATAGTTGAGTTATTATTCAAAGATAGAACATCCAAGGGTTATATGAAAAAAAAGTGCATATAATTTGGTTTTTTATTACATGGAAAGGGTTTATGTATACAAACAATGGAATGGGTGTCCCTCATGACCTAGGGCTTACACCATATAGCTGAATAGAGGCATCACGTGACTGAAGGTTATTTAGTTAATAATGTGTGGTAAGAAAACTCATGTATGAGCCTCATTCATGAATTACATGATGTTTACATCACCATGTGATCATATAATCTCTAAGGGATCATTTTATGGGTTCTACGAACATACACATGGGATATATTTTGGTGTTGTATGCATGGATGAGGGTGCATAGACGAGGGAAGTTAGTCCCAATGAGGACATCGTGTGAGAAAGGTGAGTATGTAAATGGAAAAACATGTCAAGGAATACCATTCTATGGATATAAGAAAACATTACAAGACATAGGGTTCTTATTTTCTTCTATTCAATACTGCATGGAGGCATCATGCATGTAGAGGGATTATGTCAATTGCTGACAATCTAGGCCGCTCAAACCTGGGGTGGAATCCCGCATGATAGGGGGTTCATGATAATGATTCTAATATATATTTAAGAGATATTACTAGAGATTTTCATGATATAATCACATGATGTTAAAAAATTCATTCCATTTTTTGAAGGGTGTTTCATGATGGGACTCACATTTACCTAGAAAATACCTCAAAAGAAAATAGCCAATCCATCCCCTCCACTATTTTCCTTCTCCACTTCTCTTTATCATGTCTTATGATACCTCTTTCATGTGTCCATTTTTTAAGGTATAAGGAATTCATATAGGTGTAGTTTTTTATGATATTTCTACTTTCCATAGAAAAGATGTTGTGTGCACCAAATTAAGATTGTGGGTGGCTTTGCATGATCAACATCATGTGATCTCAAGATGGCTTCATGTGATGAAAATATTGAAATACACTAAGTCCTCACATGATTGACTCTACAAAATCATATGATCATTATCTTTTCATCTGATGGAATTCCATAAAATCATCGAGGGATTCACGAGATGGCCTCATAGGCTTCCCTTGATCGGCTCAAAGGGAATCACGTGATCGGCCTACCTTAATGGGATGTCTTTATGCAATCTCATGATAGGTATTCACCCAGCTTTATTTGATCCAGTGGATGACAGGATGCTATTTATACTAGGATTTAATTTCTTTTATATAAAAATATGGTGATTTTATAATGTCTTTCATGATCTCCATCCCTTGATCTCATTATCCTTAGAAACCCTTATGGTGGATTCATATGGTGGATCTTGGTTTTTTTATCCATAGTTATTCACAAAAAAACTTCATATTCAATCAATTGGTCATGTAATATAAAAATAATCACATTAATGAATCCATTCATTCAAGGTACACTTTTATTTGAACAAGGTAATTCATTCAAAATGAAGTTGAATTCATGGCTTCAGTTACAATTTGGATTGCATGATTTCGATCATTGGAGATGTCCATCATGGTGGAAA
Organism: Viscum album; assembly: GCA_963277665.1. Lineage (NCBI taxonomy): Eukaryota > Viridiplantae > Streptophyta > Magnoliopsida > Santalales > Viscaceae > Viscum > Viscum album. The sequence goes on from OY728129.1 coordinate 1,491,789,981, forward strand.
TCGAGAACTGGGTTCAAATTTCTGTGTCTTGGGATTGGGTAGACATCATCAAGGGATAAGAGTTATAGGGATATGGAAATGTTGTAGATAACAAACCGGGAGTGGATCATGGTGTCGATCCAATGGCACCGGTGATTACGGTGAGTGAGCAGAAGGTTGAAGATGATCATGTGATGTGATTAGATAGAGTAGGCAGATATGATCATATGGTTGTAGTATTGTTAGTATGATTTTTAAGGATGGTTATTACCACTAAAAACATCCTATCCCATATTTATTTCACAAGTTGTCTAGATATGCTTAATAATGTTGGGCATTTCATCCACCACTTAGGCTGCCAGTGGGGTCAACACCTAAAAATCACAGACCCGTACCCTCACTAGTTACGCCCTCCCATTGTGTGGCATAACTAGGCACACTTTAATGTTCCATGCACAACCAAAATGGGTGATATACTCAATGAAATACCCTTTCATTCATATCTCTGGCTTGCTGTCACTTGGGGTGTAGTTTTCGAAACACCCAGATGTGCCCCTAGTTGAGATGGTCAAATAGTTAGCATGGATGGTCAATTTCTTGGCTAAAGGAATTCCCAAATTCTTAGAATAATTATCTAAGTAAAATGAGAATAATAAGGGGCAAAATTTTATCCCAATCTAAGATACTTTCGCATCCCTCATGAAGATCATATTATCATTTTTAGGGTCTTCATAAATCTTGAATTTCTAATAAGAAAGTGTATGATGCACAGTTATGGGAATCAACATTATTTAGTAAGTTTGGGTTTCAGAGTTGAGTTCCAGTACTAATTATCATATATATATTTAAGGTCAGTCTGAAAAAACATTCAAACCCTAGAGTAAATGTTGATGTCTTGTTCTATGCATTTAAATGTTGGTTGGGATCAACAAATTCGTTTTGTTGAGTTTTCTTAAAATAATACATTTCACTTGAGAATATAGATGGATCTTATGAATACCTATATGGGAAGAAGTATATAATTCTAATTCTCTAGGATAGAGTTGGAGAAATAAATCTATTAAGACATGATATAGATAATGAAATGTCAGATAAAGTCAAATACATTTAATAGTACATAAAGGTGTATTAGAGTTGATAGAAAAATTAGTATGTAAATCATCAAAGAAATATGGAATTTGAAGTTGGTGAGAATTTATTTCTATGAATTTATCCATTGAAGATGGTTAGAAGATTCAGAATGAAAGGAAAATAGAGGCCTAAGTATGTCGTACCCTTAATGATTATTGATTTGTTGGGAAAATACTTTAGCACTTGGTGCTTCCAGTAAACCTCTCTCAAGTTCACGATGTGTTATATGTATTTTCTTGAGGAAGTACATAATTGATCCATCACATGTATTAAACTCATACATCATACTGATGGAGAATGATCTTTCTTATGATGAAAAAATAGAATATATTTTTCATAGTACATATAAAGTGCTATAAAATGAGACTTCTCATCTCGTTAAAGTTTTCTAAAGGAATCAAAATTTTGGAGAAGCTACTTGGGAAGCTAATGATGTGATGAAACATAGATATCATCATTTTTTGTATCAGAGTGGTATAATTTAGAGTTGGAAATACATTTTAATTTTGGTAGATTATAAAACCCTGATATTTTATAATATATTTATCTTTAAATAAATTTAGATTCTTTTAAAACTTGTGACACACCCAACATAGAGTTTAAATAAACCGTGATATACTATTAAAATATTATTATTTAACAAAAATTTATTATATGGTATGGTATGAATATTACTAAATAAATTTTTAAAATTTATGGTTTACATTTCTATAAAATTAATTCATTATTTATTTGGTGATTATAAATTAAAATAAAATACATTTGAAAGTAAAAAAAAGGATATTTTTCTAAAAAACTCTTTTTATGTGCACAATGTGTTTTTATCTTAATAAATTAAATTTATCATTGTTGGTGAATTTTTTTAATGAAATTTAAGTATATTATATTAAATAAAAATTTTAACATGAATTTATTGTTTTTCCAAGGCATATGACAAGGATAAGACCATTTTTATGCCTCAAAATGCATTTTTGTAAAAAAAATGTGTTTATCGTGTTTTCGACACTTATTTTAAAATAAATTTATGATATAAATAAAAATTGAAACTTAAATAATGGATTCCATATTTAAAATCATGGGGCTAAAAATGTATAAAGAGTTATTTTTTATTTTTTTCAATATGAATAGTAACCAAAATAATTTTGTGTCACCGTGTTAAGGGTAAAACAGGTAGAATAAGGTTAAAACATTGGGTTAAGGCTTCAAAATTTCTCTAAAACTCCAATTTATCCAATTTTATGACTTTATTTTTTCCATTTCAATCATATTTTTTAATATATGGTTACTTGGTTCCATAATTATTTCATTATGACCTTTTTATTAATTTAAGATAGTAATAACATCGCAATGTCACTCTCTTGACTTTAATATCTCTAAAATTTTATATAATGAAAAAAATATGATAATTTTGGTTATAATAGTTTATTTGAAATAAAAATTAATTTTTTTATCATATTACTTTATTTCTAATCTTTTGTAAATGAATAATTACCTTAAAATCATACACAACTCTACTAAATTATTCATTAAATTTATAGAAAAATAAAATAAATTGTTTTAAAAATATTAAAAGGAATATAATTTGGGATAATTGTTATGTTTAAATAATTTGATATATTAATATAATATATTATATTTGTGTGAAATATTTTTATTCAAACTCCATTTCTGCCTTTTTGTCTTTAAAGTCTAAGTAAAAGAATAGTGTCAAATATGACATTAATGAGATTTTATGAAAATATTATTAAATTTATTTATTTAAAAATCATAATAATTTTTAAAGTGGAAAAGGTGGATAAAATATGGTCTCCAATTTCATCCATTATCCATTTATGATCCAATTTTCACCTTATAAGTAAAATTATAACCCTTTAATGTTGAAAATTTTTTAACCGCAGTTAAGTTTAAAAAAATTAATCAAGGGGTTAATAAAAAATATAAGGTTAAAAATGACATAAAAAATATAAATATCATAATTTGATGATATTACAACCCTAGATTATTTTTCTTTGAATATATTCACATTTGGAATAATCTTCCTTGATAATTACTCAAATATATATTAATCTTTTTTTTGTAATTCCAAGTGTGTCCCTCCCCTCACATATAAAAGGGAACCTCATATCCTATCCTGTAAACACATATTGGTCCTTATATCTCAGACTATTCATTTTTATATTACATTTTTATATTCCTTAAAGACATCTAAAGGCTTCTTTTCTTTCTAAAATCCCATCCATTCAAGGCTAAAGGTTTATGCCAAAAGAGTGGTCTCAACAAAGAGGTATAACACTTAATCGAGTGTTTTTAATTTTATTTCTTCTTAAACCACTTCTAATCCCATGGTATTCATGATAAATTAATTAATTTATTATCTTAAATATATTTAATTTTTATCATGATAATGGAACAACCATTATATATATTATTTCCATTCTATGGAAAGTGGAAACATTGCTTGTGCATACGTATATCTTATAATCTCAACATAGTGGTGTAATTCATTTTTCATTACCACAATATATGGATCATTGTAATGAAAGATTTAATAAATATATATTTTATTTACTATATTATTATTATTTTCTAATGTTGAATTGTTATTTACCTTTAAATAATTCCATCCATCAAAAATTGAAACAATGTTCAGGCGTACATATGGCATATCATCTCCATGAATGGAGTAATTAAATTTTCTATCTATGAATTTTATGGATTTATATATATATATATATGATATTAATACCAGGTTTAATATTCATGATATTATGGAACTATGATCTAAGTATAAATATTATAACTGTTGAACTGAATCATACATGAGAAATGAAGCAGTTTTCACCCTAAACAGTGATTTTAATAAAGAATTGTTAATAAATGGGTGATAAGATATTATAAGAGAATCATATATGGTATGATATATATGATTATATATTTGGAATACATTTATAATAAATATATATATATGATATAGGATTTTTTAGCACAAGCGTATAAATACAAGACTTGAGGTTATAGATTTATGTTTAAATCACATTTTAATTGGGATTGTTTATGATTTAGTTTTTATTGAAGAACTTATATGATCATTATATAATAAATGAATTTCATTTTTATAATTATATAGTTATTTCTATAATTTTTTATTTTGTAATACCACTTTACTCTCTTAGGTATACTAATGGTTCATAAAATATTTTTAAGAAAGTTCGGTCTTATTTCTTCTCTTTTGGTCAGAAAAACTTTTTCTTCTGTATCCATGTTTTATAAAATATTTTTAAATAATTTCTTTTACTTTTATTCAATAATTTTTTAAATTCATTTTTATTCATTTTTTCTTTTTATAAAAATATTTAAAAGGAATATTCATGTAATTTTCTAGATGAGACACATATTAATAAAGGTGTGAACATAATCATTGTTTTTTAATGATTATGACATGAATGGAATTTCCTAAAATCATGGCTGCAAATTTTTTTGAATATTAAGTTACATTTTTCAAGGTTTATTTTCAAAGAAAATATTTTCTTTAATATTTTATAAATATTTTTATTTTAAATAATTCATTTTAAAATGAGAGCATATTTTCCTCAAGAATTATTCTAATGGACTTTTAATGAAAATTTTCATATATAGTAATATCCTTGATGTTAATTATAAATTATTAGGAATATGATCCAATGATACCATACTTATTCTTTATCTAGATGATATTTGATTATTATAATTATATTTTTACTAAACCCTTTCATTTCCCATGGGTTATTCTATGGTAATATGTATAAAGTTTTATGATTTTCTGGTATTTATATGAATAATTTACGATTATGTGATTGTTGGGTCCATTATAGCCCTCCAATGCATTTGCTATTGTCATATTGATATCTCACGAGATGATGATGATAATCATGGACATTATGTTAAATTTTTTTATTCACATATTGAGGTATGTGTATAATTACTTTTATCTATGCTCATAAGAAAATGCATGGAAATTATTGTGAGTATATTTTTTCACATTTTGATGTGTGAGTGTGATCATTTTTTTAGATATTCTCACTACATTATGTGTAAACATGATTTAATTTAGCTATGTTCACAATATTATTATTTCATATTATAATTATTCCACATGACTATATTATGACTCTTGGATGTTGATTACTTCTTTAACACCCTTATTGACCATGTTACAGGATATTAGTTGATTTTAGAGCTTATGATCTAATGTATTTTTAGGCATGAGTGTTTTATGTCTACAATTTGTACTTTAATATGTTATTTTAAAATTATGATCATATTATCCTCTAATGATTTATATTTCCCATGTTTATCCTTACTCGGTATCTAAGATCACCTTTATTATGTTTCATTTTCATAGGTTATGAAGAAAGGTTCTAAATAGGGAATGTCTGGGAAGAGTACTTTGTGGGAAGATCATTATGGGAGATTTTTAATATCATTCATAAAATAATATTACTTTTATGTAGCCTCCAAATACACTAAATCATTACAATCCTCGAGAATTTATTATTGTTAATTGTATTTAATATTCATCTAAAATGATTAAATATTTATGTATGTTGTTCTCAGGTCATTTTGAAATTCCCTCATATCTATAAGTTTGTGTTTATCATCATAAATTTTATATACACACCCAATATAGAATACTAAATAATTATAGTAAGTTTAATTAATTTCTATAACACTCACATTCAAGGACACTTATTTAATCCCCTTAATAACACTTTTCCATCCTAGATACCAATATTTTATTGTTTTATATATCATACCAACTAATGATCCCAATATGAATAATGTTATGTATGAACAAATCTATAAAAAACAAATATTAGTATGTTTTCATCTTGTTTTATACCTTTTCATTATTGGAATTAAATGATAGTGCTCCCACAAAAAAAATGATGAACCCATCACATGATATCAATTTATTGAGCCAAGAAATATATTTCACTAAAAATGATCTATATTTGGAATAAAACACATCACTTTAGTTATTTATATAGGGACCTATCCAAACCACAATAGTTGTCAATATTATATAGTTGAGTGGAAAAATATTTTTCCATATCCATTTTAGGGAAAATAATCAATTATATTCTTCTAGTATCATGGCCCTTAGGGTTTCCAAGATAAGTCTAACCCAAGGTAAATATCTAATACTGATTTACACAAAGCAATCCATGGTCCCTCATATTTGTTTTCAAACTACCATATTGGATAATCTTGATTCACTCATTACATGATTGATATGGCTTGAAAATTCTTGGTTGAATCATTGAGGTGTTGATAAGTGACTCTTTAGATGGAATCTCACACTTATTATTTAAAGGGGATTCATTTTAAGTATCACCAATTAAATATTAATAATATGAATATTAAATTCATAACTATTATAGTATATGTAAAATTTATCTCCTCGTGATTTATTCATTTTATATATGAATGATTATAAAATATTTTCATTTGGAATCTGAATTCCAACCACTAAAATTAATGTGTTCCCACAAAATTAATGTGTAACTATTTATACAACCCGAAAGTTTGAGTTACTCTCCCAAAACTAAAATCAAAATATTTTAACACATGTATAAATTCATCACTTAAATTTATTACATGAACCTTTAATGTAAAGGGATAGATGTATATGATATTGATAAAAACTACATGATTAATTCTTGAGTGACAGATAGGTAACCCCGTTAACTTTTATAACAAGGAATAAGCCTCCATTCTAGTAGGTGGTCCAATCCCAAGTCATTATATGAAATGAAACTTTACTTGGGGAAGAATTAAATTAATTATAATTATAACATGTAATGTGAAAAACAATACTCAAAAAATATTCTCAATACCATAACTATAATTGAAATATGAGGACAAGGTAGATGAAAAATAAATTCTATAGAGTCATGCCTAACATGTAATACAGGGGTGTAACTCATAGAAGCAATTTAACAGTTAAACATAAAGCATACAGAATATTCATATTTCATAAAACAATTACAAAAAAAATAATAATAAATAAATATAAGAAATAAAGAAACATTTTATTTATTTTCCAAAGCATGGGAATTTTATAAAACATTCATAAATAAATTCTAATTACAAAAAAAATTTAAATTTTAGAGACTATAAAAAATTATAAACATTACAATATGAAAAATTTTAAATTTTATAATAATGGAGAATATATGATATTTCAAGAATTTAAAACATCTTAAAATTTAGTTACTATTATATAAACATCTTAAATGTACCAAATATCATATAATTTTATTTATAAAAACTCTATAAATTACCACTTATTATTTCTAAATAAGTTTTCTTATTTCTAGACCATAAGGTGTGCCATATAATTTGGTAAATTTAATTCTAAATAATAATAATTTAATATTTTAGAAAAAGGTCTCATAAAAATTTATAGATAATTTAAAACTAATGAATAAATTAAATAAATAATTCCCTTTAAATTTTTATATAAAAAAATTAAATAATTTCTATTTACACTTTTGTAAAACCCCATTCGGCATAAGGGTAATTTTTTACCACCATTACACAGACACTCTATGTATAGTTATTCCATTTTAAGAGACACTTTATAAAGGTAGTCTCCACTAACCTTTACATAGAACACCTTGTGTATTCTTAAATTGGGTGATTTGTTACACAGAACTCTTCTACATAAGGATAGTCGTAATTTTTCTTATACTATGTAAATGTTGACATAAAATATCCTTATATAGATCCTTATTTATCTTTACATAATATCCTTCGTAAAACAACCCAATATAAACATATATTTATTTTTCATAATTCCTATATGATAAAAATTACAACTCATATATCTGATCACAATCCCAATAAAAAAGTATTAGTTTTTATGAGGATTATCTAGATCAGAAACATATTCTAAAACACTTGTGAACATTACTCCATAACAGAGCCACACTAGACTCCCTTCTAGATTTATATGATGTAATAATCTTTTTAATAACCTAGGGATTGGAAACATTAGAAAATGGGTGGTCTTAAATGATTAGAAAGGGGTAAATAACAATATTACATTAAATTTTTAGATCATAAGAAAATGATAAAACATGATCATGGAGAAATTTATTATTTAAAATCGCATGGAATAATAATATATTTCCATAAATAATCATAGGAGGACATGAAACCAAAAATTAACAAACATATTCCATGTAAAAATAGATTGGAATAAAGAGAAAACAAATATAAGTAATAGGGAATCATCATAGACATATGGCATAGAAATGTAACATACCCTTGAGACATGGCATAATAATGAACTATATCACAAAAAAAGTGTGAGGTTTCATCATACTGTGAGAAAATATAATAAGTATCACCCTTTATATTTTGTTTTTAATATAATAAAAATGATGATTTAATTTTTGAGAACATCGAAGATGGTCCACACAAAATTATTTCATGTGATGTAAAAAATTAACTAATTATTTGGAGGGCGATATAGGACCCCACTCATCCATATCCATATAAATTTGTTCCACAAGATACCAGTCATTCAACATATCATGATAACATATAGAAAGAAAATGGGTTTCAAATGATCCATAAATGGATTCACATAATATGATATCAAAAGCCAATCAGTTGATACCAAAATTTATATCACCCAAAAAGGATTATTTTACCAAATAATTCATAATTCAGTTCATAAAACATAAATCCATGGGATTTAGATCATTAATATGAAAAATTGAAGTGAAACCATGAAAAATAGATTTCATAAATCATTTCATAACATTTCCATATAGTTATAAACTTTTGATTCATATTTAAAAATAATATTCAAGTATGTAACATGAAAATCCGTTTAAAAATATAGTTTGAATGAAATCCAAATATTGGAGTCTTGAAAGGACATAAATATTTTACATAAGAAAATATGGAGTGTAATATAAAAAAAATAACCAAAAATATATTTTATTGTCTTAAAATATGTTTATTGAAATTTATATAGTAAATATAGTGATAAATTATTCATTTGAAAATTGGTAAAGTGAAATTTTAAAATTATCACAAAAAAAATCATGATTGTAATTAAAAAATATAATTGGTTAACATTAATAATAACAATAAATATTAATATGTAAGAATAAATAGTCATTTGGAAAGAAAGGAAATTATTCTTATTGTCATAAATATTTATGATGAAACAAGTCCATCAATGTATGTACCTAGAAAATAAGGAGGAAATTAATTATAATATCATCATATTTCATGATAAACCATATTTTAATAACCATATTCATGAAGTTTTAAATATAACTCAAGAAAATAAGTTAAGTTATGAAAACCCCTTACCTTAATTCCTAACTTCCATGAATGTGCTTGAATATCATGTATAGAAAAATAAATATCTTAATCACCTATTTAATTACTGTATAAATATATATATATATATAAACATTTATAAAATTTATTTATGATTAATATTTATATTTATATTATTTAGTTATTATCTATTTTATATATCAGGTGTGAGTAATCTTGATCATTTTGAACTACTATCATAATAATAGAGTTGTTCTTCATTATTATCTCAATGTTATTCATTCCCAGATCATGAAAGGTATTGATATTTGTTCTTTATAATTATTTATAATTTTATAATTTAATTCTATTATATTTAAGGTTATGAACTTAAAAGAAGATATCAATGATGAGTATGTCGCGGTGATTTTTACCAACATATATTGATATCTTTTCTAATGGGACTAATATTAATATTATCATTAAATAAATAAGATATAAAAATTATTTACTTATTTACAGCATATATTATCAGTAATTAAGTTATCATACTCATCCATGATATTATTTATTATCATTGTTTGTGTAGGTGGTTGGACCTACCCAAAAAATAATATATAATAATTAATGGATTAGAATGGTTATAAAAGTGATTTCTTTTAGAATAATGACATTATTAAAGAGAAATAATGATATTATTTATATATTAATATTTTTTGAAATAATTATTTAATATATTTAATAAATTATTAATAAATTATTTTAAAAAATACATATGTTACTTCATTGAGGTGATAGTCTACACAAATGAATGTATTACATTTTATTTTTTTCATAAAGGAAAAGGGAAAATGAGGTTAATGATAATTACCTCAGAATAATAAAATTCTATATAAAATTAATAATTATTTCATTATACATGAATTATAAAATTATTTTTTTCTAAATTAAGAAATAAAATAATTGAAATTAGGGAAATAATATTTATCATGTTGACAGCTTGAGTTTTCCCTTAGAGGACACTATGGAAACGGACCGATTAGGCTATCTTCTTGTGACTGGAATCAAAATGAAGTGGAAAAGGTTTATAAGGGAATTAAAATGTAAAATTTGAAAGAGTAAAATAATATTTTTAGTGGAATTTAATGGGTGGGATATATCCACTTTTATATGATATGAGAATGACATTCTTGTAAATATTTTATCTTAATATAAAGAGAGAACGTGTTTCAAAAATAAATAAGAATATAAATTAGAAAATAATTGATTTGGTATATGGTTTGATCAATAAAAACCTAAACCAATCAATTTTAAACATTTTTTTAACATTTTTGACCCTTTACCATTATCGTTTATAAATTTTACCCTTTTGGCATTTACCATGACAACAAGTTTTTACCAAGTAATTCATTTTTTATGCCTCAAAATAAAATTATACATACTACATAATATGGACCTTATAATTAATAATTTCACGTTCTATTTAAAATTATAACTTTATAAAAGTTATAAAAATTAAATTTTAAATAATAAATGTATAATGTATTAAAAATAATTTTAGATTATAGTGTAACTAATTTTCTAAAATATCAAATATATGTTTGTAAACTAAAATAAATATTTTAAAATTTAAAATTCATCCTATAAAAGACAAATTTTTATATAAAGGGGTTTAATATATTTTAATTTCAAACTTATATACTATTAATTTCAGTAAAGTGTCATTATTTTAAAAAAAGGTACTTTTCATTATTCAACAAAAAATAATTATTTTCAAAAAAAAAGTCAAAAAATATTCCTAAGATAATATTGTAATTTTATGTCCAAAAATGATGTTTATTTTTATAAATTAAAATTCAAATATTTTAAAATTTATCTTATAAATAAAATCATATTATATAATGAAAAGGATGATTTTTTAGGAAAATTATTTTTCAGAATATTAACTTTTAATTGTATTATTTCTAATCAATTACTATTTAAATTGGTGTTAGAATATACATATCAAAAATATATTTAATTTCCTCTATTTATTCGCACTAATTCCATGACTATTTTATGATAGTGTTATTTAAAAGGTGTGATCATTATCTTAGTCACAATTTTATATATGAAATAAACTATTTAACATAATGTTTATTATGTGAAAATATACACTTAAATTGTGCGTTGTTACATTCTACAACCATAAAATAATATTTCTTTATAAGTTTTTCTATTAGGATAAAAACAAGTAAGGATAATTTTTTCACATTATATCCTTAAGTCAGCACAAAGTTTCCTAAAAATATAGTTCTTCCATAAAACTTTGACCATGTTGGTGGTCTTGTTTCATAGAATTTTATCTCTTCAATCAGGGGATTTTATTGGTTGTTCCTCATAGATGATATCATTATTTAATTTCACAACATTAGAGTTAAGTACATGTGATGTATCTTGTATGTGCTTTATCAAAAGTGAATCATGAAACACATCATGTACATGGGTGAGGTATGGAGGGAGTGATAAGTGATAAGCTACCTCCCTGAAATGATCAAGGATCTTTAAGGGACTCATATACCTATAATTCAACCTTCCTTTCTTCAAAAATCTCAAAACCCACTTCCAAGGATATATCCAAAGAAACACTATTTCACCCACTTCAAACTCTATTTATCATTGATAATTTTATATATAAATATTGTGTCAACTTTGTAATGTATTCATATACCACTTAATTTTTTGAACCTTAATCATTATCTCATGTATAAGTCCATTACCTATAATCTTCCTCTCCATAACATTGTCTCAATATGTTGTAGTCCTACATCTCTTCCAATAAAGGGCCTCATATGGTGTCATCTTAATTCTATAAAGGAAATGATTTATATATGGTAACTCTACCAAGGTAGGTGTTGATACCAAAATTATTGGAAATCCATTGAAAAATATATCAAAATATCCTCAAGAGTTTGAATGGTTTTCTCACAAAAACCATCTCTATGAGGGTTATAAAAAATAATGAAATTGTGCTTTATCACCAAAGCTCGCTGAAGACTTTACTAAACCCTTAAAGTAAAAATAATATCCAGATGAGATACAAATTGGATTGGAACTCCATATATCCTTAACACATCCATTATATATATATATATATAATGGTGAGTTTGTAAAGTGATAAATATTCCTTGGTAAAAATAAAATGCACTGACTTTATACAGTGATCGACTATAAACCAAATGTAATTGAAACCATTATATGTTTTGGAGAGTCATGTGATGAAATACATGGTGATTGTTTCAATTTCCATACTATTGTGGGTAATGGTTAAAACATACCCCTTAAATTTGAACCATTTTTCCTTAACTTTATGGAATTATATTCATTGAGATATACATTCCACAAACTAACTCTTCATGTTATCTCACCAAAAGTTTTCCATTGGATCTTAATATATCATCATTCTTCATAGATTAATATACAAGGATTATCTATGTGTTTCATAAAAAATATCCTTATTCAATTATAGTTTTTATGGTACACATATCTAGGTTCCAAACCTTTTAAATCCATTATTATCAAAGTTTAAATACAAAATATTTTTTCCTCATTCCATAGATCTAAAACATCTTTCAAAGATTTTTCAAAATTTATTTGGATAGATGGTTGATAAGTAAGTTAGAAAAGATAGTATTTCACACCTTCCCTTATGAATTCAAGATTTATATTTTTAAAACCAATGGGTAATTGGTCTTTTTCAATACTCATCTTCAATATGGTAGACTGAACTTTTCATCTCCAAGAATTATTCACCTTATTTTCCTTCCTCGAGTGGAAATGTATTGAGCAGTTACAATCATTTATTAATTATAACCATCACCTTTGGTGAATATTAAAATTCTTTGATGTGAATATAGATTTATAACTCCTATAATCTATAAATATATCGAACATTTCTTCTTATATATAATTATGCCAAATAAATATATAAAATATCACTAACTTCAGCTCTAAATCATGCATCGGGTAATTTTTCTTCAGATTCATTAATTGGAATAATGCATAAGAAGTTGTGCTGTCATTTTTCATGAGTATGAAATACAAGAACTTTTGAAATGAATCAACATATATTACAAACCCTTCCTCATATCAGGGTAATGTATATATAAAAGTAATCACCAACCACTTTTTTAGTTCCATGAAACATTCTTCAAATTCCCCCATACAAAGGAACTTTACTTTCTTCCATGTTAACTTAATTAGTGGATTTCAAATCCATGAGATATTTCTCAAAATGCATCAATAATATCCTACTAACCCGTGAAAACTAAGGATCTTAGTTATAGTGGTTGGTATGGGTCATTTTTTGATAACATCCTACTTTTATGGATCTACTAATATCCCCATGCTTGTGATTTTATGTCCCAAGAATGACGCTCCATAAAAATGGAAATCACACTTTCAAAAAAATTCATAAAATTTATCATTCTTAATGTACTTAACATAATCATCAGATGATCCTCATGATTTTCCTTGCTATTTGAATACATAAGAATATTTTTTATGAAGGCAATAAAAATTTGATCAAGGTAGTCTCAAAACACTCTATTCATTTGGTCCATTATGATAAAGGAAGAATATATAAGTCAAATGGGAATTAGTATAAATTCATAGTTCCCATACCACATACAAAATGCTATATTGTAAATTTACTCCCACTAAAGCATTAATTGATGATAACTATATTAGAATTAAATCCTTGAGAAGTACTGACCTCCTATGATTTGATGGATTTGATCATCAATATGGGGAAGAATATATATCTTTTTGACAATGATTTTATTAATATCATGATAATATATATAATGATGTATTGATCCATCCTTATTTTTAAAAAATTATACAGGTTCACCCCACAGTGAAGCAAAGGGGTGAATAAAAATCATTTCAAGATTCTCTTGCAGTTTCTTATTTAATTTCTTCAATTCAATAGGATCCATTATATATACACACTTTGAGATAGGTATGGATCCATGTATGAGTTCAATAAAAAAACTTAGCCTAATGCTCTAGGGGGAGACTAGGCAGTTCATCTGGGAATACATTAGTTTATTCATGTATAATAGTAATGTCACCAATGTTTATTTCTTACCCAATCATTTGAGCTACAATTCCCTCATTGGAAGCTATAATGAACCATATTAGTGAATTATCTTCCAAAGTAATTTCATGATCATACATATGTTTATATTTGTTAATAGGATAATTTGGGATATGAAATAATATTTCTGTATCCTAATAATTGATATGTGGTTTATGTAGGGAAAGCTAATATATACGTAATATTATATAAATTTAAAAGGAGGCCATAAAAACCATATCAAAGGAAGTATATTTGCACAAACTTATATTGGATAAGTGTTATATATCATATACATGATCACTGTTCCACTAGTTGATTTCATATATTGTGCAATATCCAATGTTGGAGTTGGTGAATAAATATTCATAGATAACATGAATGATATATAAAATGTGAAGAACCAAAATCAAATTAGAAATTCACTACTCTATATTAGAGAAAAATTGTACATTTCATCACTTTATTGTCATGATCCAACTCAATGGTAGGGAAAACATACACTCTTCCTTGATCCATTGGTTTAGGAAGTTGTTGGAGAATATTTTATTCATTAACTATAGGGTTTGGGAATATATTTGTGTACAACTAAATATAATTTCCTTTTAATGATTGAATTTTGGGTGTTTCATTATATGAAACATTGTCTTCCTCTATCTCATAAACTAGCCACTTTATTCCCTTATGACAATAATTAACTTTATAGACAATCATCCCACAATTGAAACACATCCTTCTTCCTCCATATTTTTGACATGTATGCAGTTGATATTTATTTTGACGAGGTGACTTATCATTAGAGAACTTAAGATACTCCACATACCTTTTTCTATCTCTATAATAATTATATTTTCTAGTATTCATCTCCATTTTCAATGTACATCAGTCAATCCCATTGTAGCTTCCAAATAATCTTTTGGAGAATTCATTTTAAAGACTTTTCTTAATCCACAAAAGAAATGATCAATATTAATCTTATGTCTTGAGATAAAAACAAAATATATACCTTATTATCCATATGATATTTTATTTATATGAATGGATATATTCATGCTTATTTTTTTTCAAATATATGAATTTTATCTCCATATTTGTGTGAAGGTCGTGAGGAAAATACTTTATAGATAACACTGTCATAAATTCCTCACTTTTCATGGAGTCTACATCCTTATTTTTCATTGTATTATTAATGAGTGTCTATTATTTTTTAGCCTCACATTCTAAAATATAAATTAACAATAAAACCATATCATGTTCATTGTATTAGAGAATAAAAAATATCATTTCCAAATAAATGATCCATTTTTTTACAATAAGAGGATTTGAAAATCCACTAATGGAGGGTGAATATTTTCTCATAAAAGACTTGATTACAAGTTTTTCCATGGTTAATTTATGAGATAAATATAGTTTTAACTGTTATTTATAGAATTAGTGATTGGAGTGAGAATCTCTATAAGATTCAATACTCATTCTTCCACCCTATTTGTTTTCTCATTGTTAGAATCATAGCATAATCCATCACACCCATTGTTAACCTAGTTTCTAATTTCTCTAACCATTTCATAATTAAAAAATAGTTATTGATAAGAATAATTAATCTAAAATGTAAAATTATTATCCTAAATTAATAAATAATAAATCGAACATGTACCCAAACTTATATATTACTTTTTTTCAATCTTGGTTATTCATTGCCTATCTCATATTGGATTCTCTAATAATACTAACAGGTTCTTGTCATGGGGTATGACAAAAATAATTATTTCCTAAGTTAATAAGAAATTAAAGTGGATAACCAAGGTTTTATCAAGGGATAAGTGCTCAAAAAAACGTTTTTCACTTGAAATTAGAGAAATAAGTAGAGGTTTGTTTTGGAATTGATTGATTTTAAAAATAATGAAAACAAAAAAAATAAATTTTGAACACACATTGATAAATATAGTGATAGTTTCAGGATAGGATCACCTAATTAAATGTCATCATGATCGTAAAAATCATTCCCCCTCTCTTATTATTAAATTATAAATGAAAGACACATTGATAGAGTCACCAATCACCCTTGGTTGAAAGAAGAAATGGAAATCAGTCCTATGTTCATGAAGATTCATAGACCATTACCAAAAAATAAGGCAAGTACTGATCAAGAATTTTTACTCCTTATAACTCTAGAAACAATTCACTTATTCCACACATATGTCAACAATCTCTAGACACTCACCACCTAGTACAATCTGCTCGATCGAGAGAAACTTCACTAGGAGAAGGGAGTTTCAAGAACTTTAGTCAAATCTATAAATGATTACTGACACCGAAAACCAAAATAAAATCACATTAAGAGAATTATTAACCAATAAAAAATAAATAATTTATTTGAAAAATGGAGCTTTAAATTAAATCTCAAGACTCTGACATTACAAAAATAAAACTCCCCCTTCCCAAATCACATACAAGATTTACCCCTCCATGTGAAGGGTAATAGAGTTGAATGGGGAAGAAGGGAGAATTATGAAACTAATAAAAGAAAAAAGTATAAAATCCAAAGAAATTATATATTTCAATCCTCTATAATATCCCCTCATTCTCCTTCTTATTCCCTTTTAATGTAAGTGGATTCACATATTTATAGGCATGACGAGTGGAAAATTTTCCCACAAGTTTCTATCCATCGAAAGATTTAGTTTAATTCGTATAGTAAATGGTTGAATATCAAGAAGTTGTATTAATAGAATTTATTACTATCTCCATATTTCATGTTCCCCCAAAATATCAGCTTATTTGGAAAAGTTTCAAAAAACATTATTCCCTAATTACTGAAGAAAACCATTTATGGCCGAGGAGACTTTTCAACTCTCTCCAATTTAATGCATAAAATAAAGGCCCTAATGACTGAAATTCTCCCTAAAATTTAATATGGACATAAGGGTCATATTCCTTTTTCAAATACAGCTATAATCACCTCATTTTTATGTATCTATGCTAAGATATGCTTCAATAACTGAGGTGGGGTCCATTCTATCATCTAGAAACATTCTTCCACTTGATTGATTTTTTTGGGCCAGTGTATTTCAAATTGGATCCAGGTACAAAAGAAAAATATAAATACCAATAATATAGAAAAATAATGAAAAAGGATCAATCAACTTGGATCAAAATTATAAAATTTATGATCGAAATATAAAAGTGATAGAAAAATCTTACATTTACATAATTGTGCAATTTTCATAATTAAGTACAGAATTCACTAAAAATACTGAAATAATGAAAATCAACACAAATTTTTTAATTGATAGGGATTAAATCATTGAAAAAAATATTAATAATTATGAAAATATTATCTCTATCAATTCCCCCACACTTATAACTTGGACTCCTAGATAAGTAAGCATCAAAATCAAATCAAAGAAAATTCAAAACATATAACCATGAGATCCATCAATTTTACAATATGAAACAAAAGATGCCATGCATCATTAAAATTAATTATTTATAAACCTCCATTCATATCATTAAATATTTTTCCACTTCATTTCTGCTTCCATTCCCATAAGACACATACCTCATATAAATCTTCCCTCATTTCACAAATGTCAATTTACAACAAGGCGTTTCTCATCAAAACCCATGCAAGAATCTCCATAGGCTGGATAAATTACTACCTCTCCAACCAATGTGAGTTAATTAAATGTGTTTATCATGTGGAATTTTCAAGGTTATTATGTGGCTTTTGGTTGGTAGGATTTTTATGTTAAATATTATGAGGCCAAACGCTAAGAGGTTGGATCTTTTTTAAGAAAAATTGGATGATTATGATTGTCACTCAAGTATGGTATCATACTAAATACACTTAGTAGAAAATAAACTCCATTTTCATGAAAATTTATGTAAAGTTCACATCATTCATCATTTTAGTATAAAAATTTCAATCTTCCCAAAAATAATTTTTTTGAAAGCTCCAGATTGGAACAGCTTTATTTCTTCTTTGAAATATCCTAAAAGGCGTAGTATATTTTATCTTAAATTCTCTATAAAGTAGAAAATTTTGAAAAAAATTAATTATTAAACCTCTTATTTTACACCCAAATTATCACCAAATGTGGTATCACAACACAAGATAGCTTCCCCCCACACTTAATCCCAACTAGATCATGCAATTTCACTTTAATGGCTGGTTAGATAGAAAAAATTGGCTTGTAATTTAGCCATCATAACAGATTATTCATGGATTATAAGGGAAACAATGATTAAATTTACATGTAAGTCCATAAAAATGATGATATTGAAAAGGGGGCTTTAAAAAAATAAATACCTTAATCATTTAAAACACATGTATCCCAATCCGTCAAGTTTTTATAGGAATATATCAAATTATGGTTAAATAAAGCATGGTTTCATTCTCTCAAGAAGTGATGTGAATGAAAATAATATGATAGAAATGGTTCATAAGCCTCACATTAAAGTGAATTCAAAGATAAAGATGGTGATAAGTGTCATGGGATTCAAAAATCAGAGTACTTTTCATGAAATTCCAAAAGTTTTGAACATGAAACAAAGTCATTTTTAGTATTAATTTAAGCTCTATTTCGTGGAATAAATTATTTCACTCATATACATGGTATTCAAAAAATGTAAAATATAATAATTTTATCTCACAAGTTTCAAAATAACACAAATTTTTTAAAGAAACATTATTTTTAGAAAAAATTAAAATACTAAACACCAAAGTTTCCCTCCCCCACATTTAAATGATATGGTGACATTAATTAATTATATTATATTTAACTTGTAAGAATATTTTTAATTGAATCCCATTGAGAAATAAATTGATATTTATAGGTACAATCTAATTTATTCATAGTAAAACATTGAGTTAATCTCCTAACTACTGCACACTGAAACCCTTTAGAAAAAATTAGGTAAGATAACATAAAACATTTATTAAAAGAAAATAAAATATAAATTGAATGATAATATAAATATAGGTCTTGGTTTAATACCCCAAATGAGACCTGGGGTTTGAATGCCTCTATATGGGTAGTTCCAATTGGTTATCCATTATATGATGGTGGGTGAAATTTCTTTGAGATTACCCAACAACACTTATTCTTTATAGATTTCACTTCTTTTTTTCTATTGAGTACTCCATGTATATAGTATGACAAATCCACCCCCATGTTAATGAGACACAACTTTAATAGTGTGGGTTGGGCAATGAATGAGTCCTACTCTTTCTTGGTTTCCACTTACACAACTTATTTTACATTCTCTAGTGGTTTCTAAAGGAATGTTGCATCAATGGATAAATCAAATTGGGTGTCATAGTGTAATTATATTTGAAAAAAATTAAATAAGGAAGAATCAGTATCAAATTATTCCAAATCAAATTAATAATATTGTGTCTCATTTTTCTCCATCAAATCCAATTTGATCTCCTCTTGTAATCCCTCAAATAAATGTTCTTCATGTTCAGGGAACTCTAGGTTTTCCTCTTCAGGTGAATCTTATTTTTCTTATTCTTTCTCCAAGGAAAAACATAAGTTGTCTGAATTTGAAAATTTCAAGTAATGGGAGGTGATACTGAATTATGTTTCAATAAAATTAGAAGATAATGAGTTCAAGAAAATATTTTCTCCCTATTTTTTTTACTTAAATTTCTTCTTTAGTGGGAGGTGCCTCTTACAGTTGAATTTCACTAGATAGAGGTAGGTATTTAGGATCCTACATATTTTCTTCAAATTCCACCACTTGGGTGGTTTTATCCTTCAATGGTGTTAGATTTTCAACTTTTTAAGGAATAGGGGATCAATTAGTTTCTCAAACACATTCAACAAGTTATCTAGATCTTTTTGACCTCCCATACATAACTCAGTAGGAAATTCTTCCTCCATAGCCTCCTCAGGTTCTTTCTTAGGTTCTAGTTTCTCCAACAATGCACAGACATATTCAAATTATAGTTTTAATTCCCTCTCCAGTTGTACTATGTATTTTTCAAGTTCTTTCATATGAACTTTATCATAACCAGTCTCTTATTCTTGTTTCACCTCGACCATTTCTTGAAAAAATTCTAGGAAGTACTCCTAGAGTTCAATTAATTCTCTGACCAATCCCTCAAACACTAGGTATTCAGAGTTCTCTTTATGTTCTAAGATGACATCCTTGAATTCATCATCTTTTTTGATTTAGATTCTACCTCCCCCGATCTAGTTAAAAAATAAATAAACACTATCCCCCATATTAAAATGTGTGTTAAACATTTTTTAAATATTTTGAAAAAAAAATTGAAGAGTCAAATATTTATATTATATTGTTGGAACTACCTCCCCAAAAATTGTGACAAGTTTTTGCCACGTTCCTATCATGGGGTGTGACAAAAAAAATTATTTCCTAAGTTAATTATAATGACCCATACATTGCATACATTGTTATTACTACAAAATTGAATCACACTTATTACAACATATAACAAAACCATGAAAGGACCGTATATGTATAGTGTCTTTAGAAACTGGGAAATATAAAAAACTTGTTCATAAATCATCTACACTGTCTCCCTTTTATTTTATCATATCTAGAGTCCCTTTTGGCATATCTTAATTAATACCCTTCTTCCTGACCTGGGGAGAAGAAAACATACAAAAGGGTGAGCTCAAATGCTCAGTAAGGGTAAAAAAAAGAAATATCAATCATATCATATTCATAAGAACATAAAATTTTGAAAATCTTAACCTGAAAAAGAGATCATAATATCATAACATGGGATAAATCATGGTAGTGAAATGTAATCTCAATAATCATAACATGGAATTTTTTTTCATACACACATAATTAGAAAGAATCATTTCTTAGTAGTCAAGACTCATTTCCAATACTATCCTATCAGAAAAATTCCATTTCTGAACCTAGTTCACTCCTCATTTTAGTCATGTATCACTGAACCAGATTATACTGGCATTCTAGCCATGTCTATATCATGAGATATAAATCTTTACCCAATGAATTAGAGGGAGATATAGGTCCCACCCATCTCATAATTTAACCATTATTATGTGTTTCACAAAATCATAAATCATACATCATAGCATAACCCATGTAATAAAAATGGGGTTCTTAAACATCGTGACATCATAAAACAATTCATATAAGATAAAGGACTTCATAAAAATAATTCCATCACAACATAATCAAATGAATTTAACAATAGGGATAGAAACAGAACCCTATATTTTCTTATATGGAAAATAATTTTGATAAAACACTTGAACTCGATTCTTGAGGAAAATATTCGTTCTACTTCAAAAAACATTTTTCCTTTCTCAACATGTCATACAATTTTAAAAGAATTTAATTAAAAATAAACTTGAAAACTTTTAAATTAATCTTCATGGAAATAATGTTCTATGAAATCATAAAAATCCATTCATGTCGTACAAGTTAAAAAAACATTCTTCTCGTACTTTGGCCGGAAAAGTCAAAAAGTATCTCGTACTGAAAATGAAAAAAGATTCCTTTCATATCTTTTACTAAAAATTCACCAATTGGTAAAATTTTATTTAAAAAATTGTAGGAGAGAAATAATATTACATATTTAGGAAACATGGATGTGGATGATAAATATGCCCTAGTAATTACCGAAGTATAAACAATCTCGGATAAAAATTGAGATTGCAAGATTTTCCATTACCTTAGGTCCAATATGATTCATACGTATACAAACATCCTTTATAATTATTTAAATAATGTCATTGACTTATTACAGAATCATATTCATTGTTATGATATCATATATGGTCATATTCTTATATTCTTATTACTAATATTTCATTGTTACTTGTTATTCGGGTGTTCATTGCTTTATGTTCTTATGCATGTCTTGTCGAATAAATTTGTATTCATCTTTTTAGGTTATATATAACTTATTTAAAAAATGGTATTAGTGTAATATATATAATATTTATTCATTCAATTCATTTATATAATCATTATTCAATGAAGATCATGTAGAACGAGTCACATCACATCGTGGAGACGGTAGGCCGTACGTATGCATGAGCGATGATATCGTTCCCATAACTATTGAATGTTATTGGAGTGGAAGATGGAATGTCTCAGAATTAGTATCATGTTATAATAATCATATATAGTTATTATTTACACCATTATACCCATCCAAGTAAGTTGGTGGTGGAAAACAGATTACACCACGGCATGGAGACGGTATTCCGTACATATGCACGTGCGGTGATTTAATTTTCCGTAGGATGGATAGAAGGTGAAATAGGTTTGTTTCATATTTATAATAACATATAAGTATATTATTGATACTTATGTTGTTAATTTATGATGAAAAAAATAAATAAGAACAAGTATAATAAGAAATAAATTGGAAATAATCGATAAAGGACATTACCTCTTCTTTGAAGCGCCTCTTCTTAACCTCCTCTTAGGGCACTAAAGATGGTCTTTGAAGAATAACAGGACATCTAGGATGTTTCTTGGGAAGTGGAGAAGAGAAATTGGCAGGGTTTGGCTAATCTTGAAGGCTCAAAGTGGTGTAAGGAGGAGAGGGAGGAGGTTCCCTTTTATAAGGGAGGAGAGGGGCACCTTAGGAAAAACTTAAAATATTATTTTATAATAAAGACATATTCGGTTTTTAATAGCTCAAAATTGATTTATTTCGAAGATAATGTGGGTAGGGGTCCCAATACTCTCAACCAATAAGTTTTATACAACTTTAGGTTACTATTTAAACCTTATCATTTAGATTTAACTCTAAGTTAAATAATTTAACTTTTATCGTGTCTTCTTGTTTTCTTACACTATATGGTTAATAAACTTACTACAACAAGCCAAACGAACCCAAAGTGGTTTATTACTAATATATATAACCTTATCTAAGTCATTTTTCCGAACCTTATATTTTTAGGAATATAATAACAATTAATAATATAATATATGTTTTAAAAACTATTTTATGTCAATTTTGACACTTTTTGGTAATTGATTTTTGTGAAAATAATAACAGAATTATTAGTTCAAAAAAGTTAACTAAATAAATACTAACATGTCATATTAACCTATAAAATTAGTGTAATTCATAAAAAGTCTCAAATTACACTTATTTGGGTATTCATAATATCAATTATGTTAATATTTCATTAATAAGGTAATTACTACGTCATCATTGTATCATAAATAAATTAAATTATTTAAGGTCTAAAAATTATAAATAAAATAAAATAATGTAGGAAATCCTTTTATCTTTATAATGAATATTTATAGTCGAATATATCATATGTATAACCCTATATTAAAAGTGTTTTAGTTATTAAACATTGATTTTAACTCTTTTAACTCTTATTTAAATAAAATAATAATAAGTGTCCTAATCTAATCCAAGTGGACCTAAATGGTCATATTTTATTCCTAAGGTTGTTTTTTGTCAAATTAAACTTATCCAATAGAATTAGGACATGTGTTAGGGTAATAATAATATCATTTTTACCCTTAATTACCCTATTTACTTTTAACTGTGGTAAATAAAAGTAAAAAGTTACTATTCACCAAAAATTATTTTTATCTTATTGAACCACATTTTACTCCTTGATATTAACCATTTCTCTCAGATTTTCTAAATTCAACTCACAGAAGCGGTAAAATTAAGTTTTATGTACAATTGAAAATGCTCCAGGAGGTGGGTAAAAGATGGTAAGAAGTTCAATAAATTTTTTATGTATCTATATTATTATAAAATTACTCCAACGAATTACATTGAACTTATATAGTTATTATTTATCTATTTTGACCTAAAATTAATTTAAATAAAAATTTGATTATTTAAATAAAAATTTGATTTTAACCAATAACTCAGTGTTTTCACTATTCATCAAAAATTGAAAGTTTTTAGAAAAATACCAAAAATTCAGCTTTGACTAATTTCTATATTAAGAATCCAAAAATGAAGTCCATTTTAAAAGATAAAATTTATAAAATTTCAAAAAGTGGGTATTACTATTTATAACGGCATGTTTATATAATATTTTAATAACATATCGTTGTTTAGTGAAACTCGGTATTGCATAAAATGCAAGCTATCGAGGAAGGTTGATCTTGCGTATAACACAAGCCAAGATAGTGTTATGTGTAGTGAAATATTCCTTTGGTGATACATATCACATAAAAAAATATTTCTCATAAAATCTCAGGTGTTACATTCTACCCCCCTTAAAATGAATTTTTCCCTCGGAATTCGTCACTTTGTAACAAAAATATGAGGATACCTCTCCCTCATTATATCCTCAAGTTCCCATTTAGATTCTTCTAATTGGTGGTTCCTCCATAAAACTTTCACCAAGTGAGTGATCTTGTTCTGTAGGAATTTTTCTCTAAGATCCAGAATCTCTATCAGCTATTCTTCATAAGAAAGTTCTTGCTCCAGCGGTACAACTTCTGAGCTGAGTACATGTGAAGGATCGGGTATGTACTTTCTCAAGAGAGATACATGGATCACATAATGAACTTGAGAGAGATTTGGTGGAAGCGCCAATTGGTAAGCTACCTTCCCAACACGATCCAGTATTTCAAAAGGACCAATATACCTAGGGCCCAGCTTTCCCTTCTTTCCAAATCTCATTACTCTCTTCCAAGGAGATATTCATAAGAACACTTTATCACCCACTTCAAACTCTAGGTCTTTTCTTCGGTTATCAGCATAACTTTTTTGTCGACTCTGAGCTGCTCTTATGTGTTGTTGAATAGATCTTACCTTTTCTGCCATATCATCAACAAGATCATGTCCTAATATATTTCTTTCCCGAACTTCATCCCATAAAGTTGGAGTTCTACATTTCTTTCCATAGAGAGCTTCATAAGAAGCCATCTGAATACTGGAGTGAAAGCTATTATTATAAGAAAAATCCACCAAAGGTAGGTGTTGATCCCAACCACCTTTGAAATCCATAGAGCAAGCTCTCAACATATCTTCTAGAGTTTGAATTGTCCTCTCATACTGACCGTCTGTCAGAGGATGATAAGCAGTGCTGAAACTCAACTCTATATCTAGAGTATGCTGAAGACTTCGCCAAAACTTCGAGGCAAACCTCGGATCCCGATCAGATATAATGGAAAGTGGTACTTCATGAAATCTTACCACTTGCTTCACATATATCCTAGCAAGCTGATCAAGAGAAAAATCTTCTCTAATAGCAATGAAGTGTGCCGACTTCGTAAGATGATCAACTATAACCCAGATATCATTATTGCCTTTGGATGTTTTAGGAATTCCAGTGACAAAGTCCATAGTGATGTTTTCCCATTTCCATTCTGGTATGGGTAATGGTTGTAACATCCCTTTAAACTTCTGTCTCTTAGTATTAACTTGCTGACAAACCAATCATCGAGAGACATATTCAGCAACATCTCTTTTCATACCATCCCACCAGAAGTACTCTTTCAGGTCCCTATACATCTTTGTGCTTTCAAGATGAATAGAGAATGAATAACTATGAGATTCATCCAGTATTTCCTTCTTTAATTCTAGGATGGGAGGAACACAAACCCGATTCCTGAACCTTATTATTTCATCACAATCAACGTGAAATTCCGGAACATTTCTCACCTTCTTTTGTAACTCTACATCTTCTTTATGTGCCTCTTTAATCTTCACATGTATAGATGGTTGAACATTCATTTGATAAAGATAATATTTTTACCCTTCCATTATAATTCCAAGATACATCCTTTGTAAATCCATAAATATTGGATCTTTTGTGATCCTCATCATGGATAAGATAGCATGGTCTTGTCGACTTAATGCATCTGCCACCTTTTTTGCTTTCCCAGGGTGATAATGAATTGAGCAGTCATAATCCTTAATCAGATTCAACCATCTTTTTTGGCACATATTCGGCTCCTTTTCTGTGAAAATATAATTTAAAATTTTATGATCAGTATAAATATCACACCTTTCACCATAAAGATAATGCCTCTAAATCTTTAATGCAATGATTACCACAACTAATTCCAAATCATGAGTTGGATAATTTTGCTCATGGATTTTCAACTGTTGTGAGGCATAGGCTATCACCATATCATTTTTCATGAGAACACACCCCAATCCATTCTTAGATTCACCACTATAGATCACAAATATTTCTCCACTACAAGGCATTGTGAGCACAGGTGCACTGGATAACCTTCTTTTTAACTCCTTGAAATTCTCTTCACACTCCTCAGTCCAAACAAACTTAACTTCTTTTCGAGTCAACCAAGTGATTGGATTAGATAATCGTGAAAAATATTTCACAAAACATCGGTAATATCCAGCCAAACCAAGAAAACTTCAGATCTCAGGTACTGTTGTTGGTCTTGACCATCTTTCGATAACCTCTGTTTCTTCTGGATCCACAGATATCCCCTCTTTTGAGATTATATGACCAAAAAATGAAACTTTTTGAAGCCAAAATTCACACTTGGTAAATTTGGCATAAAGATTCTCCTTTCTTAGGGTATTTAATAAAATTCTCAAGTGATCTTCATGTTCTTCCTTGCTCTTTGAATAGAAAAGAATATTTTCTATAAAGACTACCACAAACTGATCAAGATAGTCTCTAAAGAATCTATTCATCAAATCCATGAAGATAACAGGGGCATTAGTTAGACCAAGTGGCATCACTGTAAATTCATAGTGTCCATACCTTGTACAAAAATCCGTATTTGGTATATCCTCCCTTTTGACCCTTAATTGATGATACCCTGAATGATGATTAATCTTGGAAAAGTATTGAGATCTGCGTAGTTGGTCAAATAATTCATCAATTCGTGGGAGAGGATATTTTTTCTTGATAGTGATCTTGTTAAGTTCTCGATAATCAATGAAGAGTCTCATTGATCCATCTATATTCTTAACCAACAGAACATGTACTCCCCAAGGTGATGCACTAGGGAGTATGAATCCCTTATCAAGATTCTCTTGGAGTTTCTTCTTCAATTCCTGAAACTCAATTGGGTCCATTCTATAAGGTGTCTTTGAAATGGGCATAGCACCCGGTATGAGTTCTATTGAAAACTCAACTTCGCGATTTGGTGGAAGACCTGGAAATTCCATTAGAAAGACATCATCAAATTCTCGTACAATGGGCATATTCTTAATCATGAGTTTCTCTCCAACCATTTGAGATAAATAACCTTCATTTATTGGAATCAATACCCATAAGATGGAAGAAATTTCCACTGGAAGGTTATATTCATCCTTGCATCGAAAGGTGATCATAGATTGATCTTGAATATGAAATGTGACTTCCCTTATTTATCAATTGATATGAGCTCCAAATAAGGAAAGTGAATACATGCCAAGAATCACATAAAATTCCACTATAGGAAGGATCACAAGATTTTTATGAAGCACTTTCCCACAAATTTCAATTGGAGAAGAATTATAAACTTTTGATGCAACTGTTGTGCCATTAGGAGTTGTCACAGCTAACTCAAATGCTAATTGTTGAGGTAGTATAGCGATACCCTAAGAAAATTCTTCAAAAATAAAAGAGTGGGTGGATCCAGAATCAAATAAAACATTTGCTACTTTAGAGTGGATGGTAAGTGTACCTTTCACCGCTTTATTATCGTACTCCACATCGCCGATAGAAATTGCATGTGACTTTCCTTTGTCTTTGGCCTTAAGAGTTTGTTGATGTTGATCGTCGTCAACAACCCTTGGATGAGGGAATTGATTAGCATAATGCCCCATTTCCTTGCACTTGTAACATTGAAGTATAGGAGGTGCATTCTGTGTAGCCCTTTCTTTGTTCACATCACTAGACATCTTTTTCCCATCATTATGGCATTCAAAATCCCGATGACCGTATTTTCCAAATTTGAAATATTTACCTGTCTCTTTAAGACAATTCCCTCCATGTTTCTTTCCACACTTTCTGCATCAGGGAAAACTCATCTTTTTTTTAGTGTAGTCTTTATATTTCCCATTGAATTTCATTTCCCTCTTCTTATCAAACCCATATGACTGATGGGTTACTCCAATCTCCATCTCAACCTTGAGAGCACATCGAAAAATTTCCTCATAGCTATTGAAGTCCCTTATGGCTAATGCCCTTCGAAGACTAGGTTTTAGGCCACTAAAGAATCGATCGATCTTACTCTCAGGTTGGATGATAATTCTAGAAGCGTACCTTTCAAGTCTTGTAAAATTTTCTTTATAGGTACCAACTAATTCATCATCTTTTTGATTTAGTTCAAGAAACTCCTTCTACATCTTTGTTCGAAGAATATAAGGGAAGTACTTATTGAAAAATAAGTTCTTGAACTCGTCCCATTCTATGGACTCAATTTCTTCCCTTTGTCTCATATTCTTGATAAGATTCCACTATTGATCAGCTTCACCTTCCAAATGATATACTAATAAGATGACTTTATCTTGTACAGAACATTGAAGAACTGAAAATATCTTTTCAGTAATACTGATCCATTGTTCAGCAACTAATGGATCAGTAGACCCACTGAATGAGGGTGGACGCTGCCTCATGAAGGATTCAACAGAATTTTGCTCCTTCCTTTTCTCATTTGGAAGTCTGGCATGATTCATAGCTTAAGAAAGTTGTGTGAGCATCACCACAAGATTTTTCATTCCATCTCCCATAAAATTTGGTTGCTCAGGGGGACAATCATTGCATTCCCCATTGCATTGAGCATTAACATGGTTCCTTCGGGTTCCAGCCATTGACTAAAACCAATAAGCATAGTGTTAGAAACACTAATCATAATAGGAAAACCACACAATCAAGAATAAAATTTCACACTTAAGGTCTTATCATAGGTTATTCATGGTCATTTCTAAAATACTAAAATTATGTTCTATGCTTAGACTTATCCTTAGGATTCTTACAAAGGCTTTCACATCCTAGTTTCAAAATGTTGACTATACCTTTCCTCGAATACCAACTATAACAACCCATATATTACATACATTGTTATTACTTCAAAATTGAAGCACACTTATTACAACATATAACAAAACCATGAAAGGACCATATACGTATAGTGTCTTTAGAAACTGGAAAATATAAACAACTGGTTTATAAATCATCTACACTGTATCCCTTTTATTTTATCATATCTAGAGTCCCTTTTGGAATATCTTACTTAATACCCTTCTTCCTGGCCTGAAGAAAAGAAAACATACAAAAGGGTGAGCTCAAATGCTCAGTAAGGGTAAACGAAAGAAATATCAATCATATCATATTCATAAGAACATAACATTTTGAAAATCTTAACCTAAAAAAGAGATCATAATATCATAACATGGGATAAATCATGGTAGTGAAATTTAATCCCAATAATCATAACATGAAACTTTGTGTCATAAAAACATAATCATAGAGAATCATTTCTTAGTAGTCAAGACCCATTTCCAAGACTATCCTATCAGACAAAGTCCATTTATGAACCTAGTTCACTCCTCGTTTCAGTCCTGTATCACTAAACTGGATTATCCTGGCGTTCCAGCCATGTCTATCTCATGAGATATAAATCCTTACCCAATTAATTTGAGGGAGATATAGGTCCCACCCATCTCATAATGTAACCATTCTTATGTGTTCCACAGAATCATAAATCATACATCATAGCATAACCCATGTAATAAAAATGGGATTCTTAAACATCGTGACATCATAAAACAATTCATATAAGATAAAGGACTTCATAAAAATAATTCCATCACAACATAATCAAATGAATTTAACAATAGGGATAGAAACAGAACCATATATTTTCTTATATGGAAAATAATTTTGATAAAACACTTGAACTCCATTCTTGAGGAAACTATTCGTTCTACTTTAAAAAACATTTTTACTTTCTTAACATGTCATAAAATTTTAAAATAAGTTAATTAAAAATAAAAATGAAAACTCTTAAAGGAATCTTTATGTAAATAATGTTATATGAAATTATAAAAATCCATTCATGTCATACAAGTTAAAAAAACATTCTTATCGTACTTTGGCCAGAAAAGTCAAAAAGTATCTCGTACTAAAAATGAAAAAAGATTCATTTCATATATTTTACTAAAAATTCACCAATTGGTAAAATTGTATTTAAAAAATTGTATTAGGATATAAATAATATTACATATTTAGGAAAAATGTATGTGGATGATAAATATGCCCCAGTAATTACCGAAGTATAAACAATCTCGGATAAAAATTGAGATTGCGAGATTTTCCCTTACCTTAGGTCCGATATGCTTCGTACGTATCCAAACCTCATTTATAATGATTTAAATAATGTCATTGACTTATTATAGAATCATATTCATTATTATGATATCATATATGGTCATATTCTTATATTCTTATTAGTAATATTTCATTGCTACTTGTTATTCGGGTGTTCATTGCTTTATGTTCTTATGCATGTCTTGTCGAATAAATTCTTATTCCTCTTTTTAGGTTATAGATACCTTATTTAAAAAATGGTATTAGTGTAATATATATCATATTTATTCATTCAATTTATTTATATACTCATTATTCAATAAATATCATGTAGAACGAGTCGCATCACATCGTGGAGGCGATAGGCCGTACGTATGCACGAGCAATGATATCGTTCCCATAACTATTGAATGGTATTTGAGTGGAATATGGAATGTCTCAGAATTAGTATCATTTTATAATAATCATATATATTTATTATTTACAACATTATACCCATCCATTTAAGGTGGTGGTGGAAAACAGATTACACCACGGCGTGGAGACGGTATTCCGTACGTACGCATGTGCGGTGATTTCATTTTCCGTAGGATGGATAGAAGGTGAAATAGGTTTGTTTAATATTTATAATAACATATAATTATATGAGTGATACTGATTTTATTAATTTATGATTAAACAAATAAATAATAACAAGTATAAGAAGAAATAAATTGGAAAGAATTGGTAAAGGACATTACCTATTCTTTGAAGCGCCTCTTCTTAACCTCCTCTTAGGGAACTAAAGATGGTATTTGAAGAATACCAAGACATATAGGATGTTTCTAGGGAACTGGAGAATAGAAATTAGCAGGGTTTGGCCAAGATGGAAGGCTCAAAGTGGTGTGAGGAGGAGAGGGAGGAGGTTCCCTTTTATAAGGGAGGAGAGGGCCACCTTAGGAAAAACTTAAAATATTATTTTATAATAAAGTCATATTAGGTTTTTAATAGATAAAATTTGATTTATTTAGAAGCTAATGTGGATATGGGTTGAAATACTCTCAACCAATAGGTTTTAGACAAGTTTAGGTTACTATTTTAACCTTATCATTTAGATTTAACTCTAAGTTAAATAATTTAACTTTTACTGTGTCTTCTTGTTTTCTTACACTATATGGTTAATAAACTTACTATAACAAGACAAAAGAACCCCAAGTGGTTTATTATTAATATATATAACCTTATCTAAGTCATTTTACTAAACCTTAGATTTTTAGGAATAGAATAACAATTAATAATATAATATTTGTTTTAAAAATTATTTTATGTCAATTTTGACACTATTTGGCAATTGATTTTTGTGAAAATCATAACAACATGATTATTTCGAACAGAGTTAATTAAATCAATACTAAAATGTCATATTAACCTATAAAATTATTATAATTCATAAAAAGTCTCAAATTACATTTATTTGTGTATTCATAATATCAATTATGTTAATATTTCATTAATAAGGTAATTTTTGCATCATCATTGTGTCATAAATAAATTAACTTATTTAATGTCTAAAAATTATAAATAAAATACTATTATGTAGTAAATCATTTTTATCTTTCTAATGAATATTTATAGTTGAATTTACCTTATGTATAACCCTATATTAAAAATTTTTTATTTATTAAACTTTGATTTTAACTCTTTTAACTCTTCTTTAAATAAAATAATAATAAGTGTCCTAATCTAATACAAGTGGACATAAATGGTCATATTTTATTCTTAATTTTGTTTTTGGTCAAATTAAACTTATCCAATATAATTAGGACATGTTTTAGGGTAATAATAATATCATTTTTACCCTTAATTACCCTATTTACTTTTAACCGTGATAAATAAAAGTAAAAAATTACTATTCACCAAAAATTATTTTTATCTTATTGAACCACATTTTACTCCTTGATGTTAACCTTGTTTCTCGGATTTTAGAAATTCAACTTAGAAAAGAGGTAAAATTAAGTTTTATGTACAATTACAAATGCTCCTAGGAGGTGGGTAAAAGACGGCAAAAAGTTCAATAGACTTTTTATGTATCTATATTTTTATAAAATTACTCAAATAAATTAAATTGAACTTATATAGGTATTATTTATATATTTCGACCTAAAATTAATTTAAATAAAAATGATTATTTAAATAAAAAGTCAGTTTTAACCAATAACTTAGTGTTTTCACTCTTCATCAAAAATTGAAAGTTTTCAGAAAAATACCAAAAATTCACCCTAGGATAATTTCGATATTACGAATCCAAAAATGAAGTCCATTTTGAAAGATAAAATTTATAAAATTTCAAAAAGTGGTTATTACTATTTATAACAACTAGTTTATATAATATTTTAACAACATATCGTTGTTTAGTGAAACTCGGTATTGAGTACAATGCAAGCTAGTGAGGAAGGTTGCGCTTGAGTATAATGCAAGCTAAGACTTTGTTTTCTGTATTCAAAGATTCCTTTGGTGAGGCATATAACATAAAAACAAAATATTTCTCATAAAATCTTGGGTGATACATTTATAATGGAATAAAGTAGTTAACCATGGTTTTCTTTTGAGAGAATCACTCAAAAATTGTGTTTTTCACTTGAAATTAGAGAAATAAGTGGAGGTTTCTTTTGAAATTTATTGATTTTAAAAATAAATAAATAAATTAAAATAAATTTTGAACACACATTGATGAGGAGAGTTATGGGTTCAGGGTTGGATCACCTAATTCAATATCATCATGGTTATAAAAATCATTCCCCCTCTCTTCCTATTTAATGGTAAATGAAAGGCTCCTCAATTAAGTTATCAATCACCCTTGGTTGAAGGATAAATAGAAACCACTCATGTGTGCATGAAAATTCATAGACCATTCCCAAAAAACTAAGGTAGTTCCCAATAATAAATTTTTTCTCCTTAGAAATCTAAAAACAATTCACTTATCCCACACAGATTTCAACAATATCTAGACACTCACCACCTAACACAATCTTCTCAATAGAGACAAAATACACTAGGCATAGGGAGTTTAAATAACTTCAACCAAATATATAAACAATTAACAACACAAAAACACAAAATTAAAATCGCATTAATATAATTAGGAACCATAAAAAACAAAAAAAATATATAATGAGAGAGTTTTAAATTAAATCACAAGAATTTGACATTATAAAAGGAAAACTCCCCCTTACCTGATCACTCAGAATCTTTACCCCTAAATGTGAAGGGTAATAGAGAGAAATGGGGAATAAGATATCATTATAGAACTAATAAAATAAAATAAAAGGTACAAAATCAATAAAATTTTAATATTCCAATCATCCAACACAACCCCTATTTTTACTTCTTCAACCCTTTTAATGGAAGTGGATGCACCTATTTATGGATTTGTGGGTGGAAAATTTTCCCTTTAGTTTTTATCCACTAAAATTTTGGAGCCTAATTCATATAGTAAATTGTTGAATATCAAGATTTTTTATTCAAAATTTTTTTTCTATCCCTTTTTCATGAAACCTCTAAATTTCAGCTTATTTGGAAAAAATTTAAAAACTATTCCCAGATTATCGAAGAAAAAAAGTTCTAGTTGAGGTCACTCCTCAACTCTATCCAATTTGTTTCATTAAATGGATCCCATTAATGATTAAAATTATCTATGAAATTTAATATGGACATGATTTTTGGAGACCTCTTTATAATACAGTGGTAATCACCTTATTTGGATGTATCTAGGTTGAGATATGCTTCAATTACTGAGGTGGGTCCATTATGTTAGCTAGAAACATTTTTCAACTTGATTGGTTTTTCTATATCGATGTATTTATAATTGTCTCTGGGTAAAAAAGAAAAAAGTTAAATCCCACAAATAAAGGAATCCCATAAAAAGGACCACTCAACTTAGATCAAAATCAAAAAATTTATTCTTGAAATACAGAAGTGATAGAAAACTATTAAATTTCTAGAATTGGGAAATTTTCAAAATTAAGCACAGAATTCACCAAAAATACTAAAATAATGAAAATCGGCTCAAAATTATTAATTGATAGGGATTAAATCATTTAAAAACATATGAATAATTATAAAAATATTATCACTATCAAATATCATAAAGCCATGCTCAAATCCTTCATATTGATTTATAAAGAGTGGGTGTATTTCTGAATCATATACCCTGGGATTTTCTATCCATGTATGTTGTACTCAGACCTATCATCATGCACTGAGTGGAGATCGATTCGATAATCGGACTATCTTTTTTGAGGTGGTTACCACAAGGTTCTGTTGTGCCATATTTTTATCCACATGTAAATGTCAATAAAGTGATGTAATTTCTTGAAAAACACGCAATCATTAATTTTTTTAAAAAAAATAAGATGTTATCTTATACATATACTTATCCCTTAAAAATATCCCTAGGGTTTTCAATACTTTTCTCTCATCCTAATCCAAAAAAATAACTAAACTAATCCTCACAAATAATTAAGCCTTGCAATATTACCAACTGAAATAACCCAATCTAAAAATATATTTATTTTACATCATTTCCATATAGTAAGAATTATAACTAAAAAATATCTCACATTCCCAAGATTATAAGGTTTTATGTCATTGATATCAATTTACATAAGAAAATAATTCTAAAATACTTCGAAATATTCCTCTATATTTGATCCATAGTAGACCCATGTCTAAATTTTTCATAATTCATAATCATATTCATATCTTAGGGAATGGAAACATAATAAAATGGGTAATCCCAAATGGCCATTAAGGGAAAAAATTACCAATATGTTATCAAAGTTTTATATCATAAGAATATTCTAAACCATGATAAGAGAGAAATTTATTATTCAAAAGAACACATAAAAATAAGAGTTGTTCATAAATTATGCTAAGAGAACATGTAATCTCAAATGAACAGACATATACCATGGGAAAATATTATAGAAACATGAGATAATAATTATAATCCATAGGTTATAATCATAGTCATATTGCATGGAAATGTAACATTCCCTTGTAACATAGGATAAAAATGAACATTGGCACACACATAATCACATGTTATCATATTATTGTGTGTGTGTCTATAAAGACCCCCCCCCCCAATGTTGTGATCGAAATCAAAGAAATATCACCAATTAATTTGTGAAAATATCTAAGAAAGTCTATGATATATTATCTCATTAAATATAAAACATTATCCAATGCATTGGATAGAGATATAGGATCCCATCTATATTCATCCATACATATGTGTGTCTGAGGCTATCATCCATCAGCTATATCCTGAAACTCATGGGAATAAAATGGGTTTCATATCATTTCCAAATGGTATTGCATAACATGATATCAAAATATGAACGGTTATTACTGAAATTTTAATCTCTCAAAAAATATTTCATCATATAAATTATAATGTCATTAAAAAAACATAATTACATAGGATGTAATTCATTAGTGAGTAAAACAGAATTGAAACCATGAAATGATCTTTTAGAAAATATTTCCTAACATTTCCATGTAGAGATAAAATTATAAATTAATTTAAAAAATAATTTTCAAGAACATGACAAGAAAATAACTCTAAAACTCCACTTTAAAATAAATCCCAATAATGGAGTCTAGAAAAAGACATAATGATTTTACATATAAAATGTGGAGTGGAAGATAATAATGATAACATGAATGGGAAATCCATTTTAATTTTTTGAAAATAAGTCTATTGAATCCCACATCATGAATATAGTGATAAATAATTAATTTGAAAAGTGGTAAAGATAAATTAGAAAATTATCATAAATAAATCATACTTGGATTTTGAAATGAGAATAGTGTAGAAATAACAGGAAGATTAAATATAGATATAGAATAAAAAGAGATTATTTGGAAAGAATTTTAATTATCCTTAGTATCACTATAGTTTATTGATAAAGATGTTCATAAATTTTATTCCCTATAAAATATAGAGAAAATGAAATATAATATCATCATAGATCATAATAAATCCATTTTTTAAAAACCATAGTTAAGAGGGAATCATTATGACTCAAAAATAACTGTTGAGTCAAGAGAACCTCTTACCATTATTCACGACTTCTAATAAAATTATTGAATCACTTTTATAAAAAAAATAACTATCATAATAACCAATTTCAAAACATTATTTATATCTATAACCTTTTTTTATTAGTATATTGTTCATTAAAATGGCTGAAAAAGGTGACTTGAAGACTATTAAAGATATTAGATGTACCTCCACACCCTCACATCTTTTTTTATAAAGACATTATTTTTTTACCCTAGGAGATAGATAAAACATCAAAAACATTAAGAATGCTCTCTCACACAATGAAAGTGTATCGGTACAAGAAATTAGTTTTGGGAAATCATTCATATATGTTGGTAAACACTTTAATACTTCCAGAAGAGGAAGCATTATCAACATTTTGGGTACTAAAAAAGGTCATCTTACCTTCAACTACTTAGGTGTTCGTCTGTTTTGGGGAATACCTAGAGCTTCTTACTTCACTGAAATTTTGATCCAAATAAAAATAACATTGTCCTCATGGAAAGGAAAATATATCTCAATGGAAGGGAGAATATGACTTGTCAAGAACATCATGATCTCTAATATTTTTTAATCCTTCATATTTTATGTCTGGAGGATATCTCTGATTAAAAGAATCAATGCATAAATGAGGAACTTTATATGGAGTAGTAGTATCTTAGAGAGAAAAATTGTAATTGTGATTGGGAAAAAATGTTTCAAACCTTACAACCTTGGTGGGATCAACATTAAGAATCTAGAAATGTTCAATCAAGCACTCTAAGAATAATTTATATGGAATCTAGACAACAAAAAATCTAAATCCTTAGAACTACTTAGAACCAGATTAACGGAGTGGCTCAAGTCTAGAAATTTTCATTACATGTAATCCTCAATATGGCCTAGATTGAGAACTGTGTTTGATAAGGTGAATATAAAATCTCACTATCTTGTGAATGCCCACTCATCCTTTATATTTTTTAGGAAAAATGGATGAAAAATACTTTGATTAATAGGATAAAATTTGTGAATAAAACAAATGATCCTAATATCACCATTAAAGATCAACAAAGAAACATGGCTCACCTATTGGATGATCTTCAAGCTAACATATCAAATTTGGTTTTCATGGAACAAGATTATTCATGGTTTTGGAACAAACCTTAAACAGTATGATGGACTCTAAAACCTTCTACAATCATGATATGGAAGGTAATCATAGTTTTATAGTGAAATTAACAGCAGTTGGATGTAACCGTCCCACTTTTCACTGCTTTGGATAAAATACTTTCACTATATTCTAGTTGATGATTGCCTGCAACACAAAGGTATCACACTCTATTCTAAGTGTGCATTATGCCATCAACACAGGGAATATATAGCTCATCTATTCTTATCCTTTTATGCAGCTTCATCCTTATATAAATCAATATTCGACTTATTTGATCTTCATGCTATCCAAACTGAAATAATTGAAAACCTTATATAGAAAGTGATGAAACATCAATTTTCTAAAAAACTAAAAAATTTGCTTCATGCTGATTATGTAGAATTTATCCATGTGGTTTGGCGTGGGAGAAAAAAATTCATACATGATTGTGCTCCTTTCATTCTTTAATTTTCATTTTTAGAAATCAGTGGCCATTTTAAATGCCAACCACCTTCAAAAACATTACTTAAATAACTCTTCTAGTAACTTTTCTGTGCTCTAGGAACTCAATATCCTAGGTAACTACACTCCCACTCATGTAATGCTTGAATCTTTTTGGATTTCCTCATTTTTTTTAGATGGAAAAAGTGTAACATGGATGGTGTTTACAAAGGAAACCTTAGTCCAATGGGATTTAGGGCCATCACCAGGGATCATAATGGAGAGATAATTGATTGAATACATGGTCCTTGTGGATATTTCATATCCCTTGAAGATAAAAAGAATAACTTCATTATTTATTTCCACATGGTTAAACAAAATAAATGGAATGAGGTCTGGTTCAAATGTGACTCGACCACTATTGTGAAAGCTGTGAGTCTTTGTATTATTCATATGTCGGGGAAGCTCACTACAAGATGGTCTGATTTCATGAACAAGTTATCTACAATGAACTATATAATCACTTATGCCTTCTGTGAATCTAATACTCTTGGTGATTCTCCTGTAAACAAAGAAGTTATACAAGAAGCTTGTACTCATACTGATACACTCCCTCTTGATCTTTTACCTTTTCATGAAATAGAAAAATGTAAAATCTATTTTTCCAATCTGATGTAGCTTTATTTTTCATTTATAATAAGATATTATGTGCTCATTTTTCTAAAAAAAATTAAATCAGTTTTCATATAGGTGGTTAGACCGATCCAAACATGAATATAGCATAATTAATGGATAAGTATGGTTATTAATGTGTTTTATTTTTGATTAATATTATTATTATCGAATAATAATGATAATTTTTAGGTAAATTAGATATCTTGAATCATATTTAAAAATATTTTAATAAAAATGAAAAAAACTAGAAGAAAAATGAGATACAATAATTTTTCAAGAAGGTAGTTCACAAAAATGCAAGAATGGTGTTTTTTTTTCTTATTGGAAAATATAAATGGTGGTTAATGATTATTAATATATATTAATAACATTATTTATAAAAAAAATTATTTCATTAAATATTAATAGAAAAATTATGTTTTTAAAAGTAATCAATAAAATAAAAATAAACTTGGGAAAGATTAGTATTCACATTGAGAACTTGAGTTTTCCCTTGGATGAACCCTTTGAAATGGAGGAATTAGGCTAATTTATTATCATCATAAGATTAATTAAGTGTAAAATGAATATAGGGTAAATAAAAAGGATCATATTTTCAAGAGGGAAAAAATTGAGTGGTCTTTAATGTGTGTTGGAAATCCTATTTTATAAGTTGTGAGAATGACATTCTTATAAATATTTCATCATAATATACTAAGATCTCATGTTCATAATTTAAAAAGACTAAAAAATGGAAAATAATTAAGATAAGATATTATTTGTTCAATCCCCATCTCAACCACTAAATTAGAAACATATTTTTAACATGTTTGGCCTTTTACCCCTTTTGTTAACCCATTATACCCTTTTGGACTTTACTGTTGTAACTAGTTTTTTACTAAGTAATTAATTTATATGACTAAAATTAAAATGGTACTGATTACATAATAAAAATATTATAATTAAAAAATATATTTCCATTTTATTATATTCACTTTATAAAAATATTAAAAATTAATTTTAAAATAATAAATACATAATGTGTTAAGAATAGGTTTATATAATAGTGTAACTTAAGATCTAAATTATCAAGCATGGGATTGAAAACTAAAATAAATAATATTTAAATTTAAATTAACTCCTAGAAAATATATATTTTCTATAAAAGGGTTTCATAAATTTCCTTGTCAAACTTATATATCGATAATGTCATGAATGTTTCAATTTTTATAAAAAAATGTATTTTCCATTATTCAGCTAAAAATCATTCTTTTTAAAAAATTAAAAAAATACAAAGAAAATATTTTTATTCTTAATTAATAAATTATATTAATTTATTAAAATAAAAACTAAAAAATTTTAGAAATTATCTTTAAAATAAAATCATACTATATAACCGAAAAATAATTTTTTGTTGGAAAATGAATTTTAAGAATATTAATTACTTTATTCTTATTTCCTATCAAAAAACTGTTTAAATTGGTGTTGATATATATATATATAATGTATATAATTGTAGTATCCCACACTGGAAGCCACATAGTAGTTCCCTAAGATGGTGGCTATAAGACCTCAAGTATGTCTCCCCATACGCCAAAGACTACTGACTAGCAGTGAGGGCCTAGGGTTTTTCTGTGGGGAGACTATACCCTCATATATTAGAGGGAGAACAATGGTATATATAATAAATAATAAATAGTGATAGTATTAATATCATATAGACAACTTTAGAATAATAATAATATACATCCAAGATAAATAAACAAGCGGAAGCTGAATAAATAATAAATAAATAAATGATTATGAATATCATATAGCTATAAAAAGTGAGTACATGGGGATAACATAGGATACAAGAATATACCACATGCTATCAAAATATAAAAAGTATAAAAACCAATAATTACTAGCATTGTGAGCATAGTATTGATTCATTACTCTTTCACTCCATCATAGAAATCAGAATCAAACATCAAAAGTTGACTGCTTCCCTCTATCTATACCTGCAACCATGAAGTTTTCTTTGGTATCAAAGGTGACCCAAGTATGGTGTTAGATATACTCAGTAGGCCACCAACAATGGTTTCTAGATCAAACCAGTTCATGAAGTATAAAATTAATATTATTCCAATAATAATAATAATTGCAAGATAAGAAATAAATAAATAAATAAAAACATTGGACCAGGTTCCACTCAGGTTACATGCACGACTCTACCTACTTTGGCCTAATCCAGATGTGTCTGAACCAAGGTGACCTAAAAATGTAAGAAATATGGTAAATGGACTGATAATCAATGAAACGTGAATGGTATATTGTTCCCCAGGCATGTGATTTGGCTTGGTAGACGCATCCTGGGAAATTCCAGTTATGATTTATTATCCATTAATTAAATTTCAATCTTTAGTAATTAAGAATATGCACCCTGAACCCATCCAAATTAATCTAAAAGGGATCCCAATTATAACTCCAGTGTAACTATTTATAAATCCAATGTTGTGGTAGTATGTCTAAGGAGACCCATGAAGGATATCCCATGTATAACTCCGATTAAGGTGTGAGAACAACAAGAACAAACCTCTAATAATATCCCTGGTATCTCAAGTAGGGGTATAAGTCTCTCTTGTGGAATGGTACAACCATCTCTCTACTGATCCCATCCATGGTTTCTCCCCTAGGTAACTAGTTTCACTCATCTAGAGGTATAGGAGAAAGTACGGAGAGCCCATACCATAACTAGATAGTATCACCCTCGACGTATTTACAATTCTTAATACAAAAACTAACTATAAGGTACGATGATCCCATCCAAGGTTTCCTTAATTAAGGACACTTATATCGCACTTGGTATAAGGTGAGGGCATGATTTTGGTGTCAAGATCATACCGTTTAACAAGGTGCAACATTTATAAAATTATTAACAGGTTATCCATTTCATTTAAGTAAAGCATTTTCAACCACGACACACGGTATAAGGCATAATGAATATGTCACAAGGGCCTAAACACTTGTCCTGCCATCATCCTTGGGTCAAATTGCATTTCAATACTATTAGTATAATGAAACACACACCCCTAAAGTTGCTAAACCATTTAAGGAAAGGGAAATCTAGTTCTTAAAGTAAGTAACACCCATTGGGGTGGCTCAAGACAAGACGATCAATAAATGGGGTGATTCAACACCAGCTAGGATCATACTAAGCATAAGAAAATATTAAAATTTAGTTTATTTAACATTTAAGAGGCGTCACCAAAATGTTCCATCATAAATCACACCATTATACAATAATAATCTGATTAATCTTCATAAAACAAGCTAGACCACATACCTTAGGTTCGTAGAATACCACTCATCCATTGTCGGCCCATGAATCGATCTAAAATGAGAGATATTGAAAGAATCATTAAATGACCGGAAAATGGGGAAAATGATGTCACACCTAAATAGTGAAAATATGAAAATATAAACTAGATAAAGAGGGAATATGAGTTTAGATCTTTCCTCAATATTTTCAATGCATCCGATGGTGAATGATTTGGATAGTGGGTGAGGGAGATATTAAGGATCCTAGAAGAGGATGAGACAAGGGAGCTCGCATGGCTATTGGAAGAGAATAAAAGGGAGGAGAAGAAAATTAAGGGTTTTAAAACATTAAAGGGTAAAACTTACATTTCCCCTTTAATTACTCAGACACATGGTTTGGACACATAGTTGGTCAAACCATGCACCAACCATACACCCAGCCATGCTTAAGGGGGGGAACCCGCACTGATAGGTGCACATTTTGGATAACCATGTGAAATCCATGTGTAATTCATTATCAAAAATTATTGCACCCCTTAAATAGGTGTGAACCTTAGATCCTACGATTGTATACAATAGTATGGCCCCCTTATCCTTTCTATCACAACCCCATACAGTTAGGGAAACCATGTGGTCTAGCCTACATAGATTCTCCTACCCATGCATCACAGTCTACTTCTCCAAAATCTAGGGATCTAAAAAAGCCCTGGACACCCTCATGACCTCCATGACTCTATTAGGTAACATTATAATCGATAAACTAAGGAATCGAAGATGAAAAACAATGGTCTGTACCTTTGAGAAAAGCTAGGATGTTACAACCTCCCCTCTATAAGGCAACTCATCCCCAAGTTTCCCTTCCAATTGTGGTAAAACATAATCTAAGAAAAGTTCTATCCACTATGTACATATATCAGCTTCCCACTTCAATGTCTCATCTTATACATTATTGTGATACCATAGTACCCAGACCAGTGGAATTGACCTTCCTAAAAGATCCTTTATGCTCCAATCAATGATACATATTGGATGCTCCTCAAAGGATGCATATGCCTCCAAATCAATATCCTCTAGGTAAAATGAATGATATGGGTCAACATGATAATTATGAAGCCATGAGACATGTAATAAATGTTACATGGAATGGTACCCATAAGGTAACTGCAACCTATAGGATACATCCCAGACTCTCCCTACTATCTCGAAGGGCCTGACATATCAAGGTGATATCTTGCCCTATTTTTGAATTCATCTATGACCCAATTTGGGTGATACATACAGAAAGACCCGATGTCCCACCTCGAACTCCAAAGGTTAATGGTAGCGATTGTTATATGAATTCTTCATGGACTAAGATATATCCATACAACTATGAATTATTTGTACTTACTCTAAAGACTCATAAATGAGAAAAGGACCTAATAGAGCTT
This sequence comes from Viscum album, assembly GCA_963277665.1. Lineage (NCBI taxonomy): Eukaryota > Viridiplantae > Streptophyta > Magnoliopsida > Santalales > Viscaceae > Viscum > Viscum album. The sequence goes on from OY728129.1 coordinate 1,491,833,806, forward strand.
CCTCACCTACCTCTAACTATAATAGAGGTGATTGAATTTAACTACTATAAAGGGACTCATACAGATCCATTTAAATTTTTTCCTAAAATATTTTATTATAGGAAAACTCAAAAATATATATATGATTCTCCCATGAACATTAAAAACCAAGGATTCATGCTCAGAGAATGTCCTCTAACACCCTTATTGTCTTCTCGGACTTCCCATCAGTTTGAGTGTGATATGTTGTACTTAAGAGAAAAAATGTACCCAGTTATTTCTATAACCCCTTCTAGAACCTTTATGTAAAATGAGTGTTTTTGTGTGATACAATAGGACTGGGAACACCATGAAGGTTCACAATCTCTTGGATATAAAGTATCCCAATCTCATCAAATGAGAAGGTATCTCAAATAAGTAGGAATTTTTCAACCTAGATTAAACTGTCAATTATCACTTATAATGCATTGCTACCTTGAGGGGAAATCTGCAATACCATCAAAAAATCTAGAGTGGCATAATTAAATTTACACTTAGGAATGGAGTGATGCTATAAAATTATAGCAGGTCATTGGTTCTCCACCTTAACATGCTGACAGTTGGAACACCTCATGATAAAACTTGAAATCTTCCTATTCATACCTATCCACCAATAGTAATGGTGTACATCTTGGTATATCTTGGTAAGACCAGGGTAAATTCCCCAAATAGAAGAATGATATTCCCTCATCAACTCTTTCCATATATTAGAAGGTACCCAAATACACCCATTATATATTAGTGTTTCATTCCCACCAATAACCCAACTAGGAGGTGGGTTCTCACCTGAGAGGCCCTCCCTTAGGATCAAGACTTCAAGATTAGAGAGTCGTCTCATGTGAACCTACTCTATAAGAGAGTATTTCACTTAAAGGGATACTAAAACAAGTTTATAATATTGTTTCTGAACCTCCATGTGTGTCTTAGAAACTAAAACCATCAACTACCATTCACTACTGGCCTCTTGGATGGTTTATGTCTGACTATTTCATCTCAAGTCATCAGCTATGACATTACCCTTCCCATGGGTATAAGAAGTCTCAAAATCAATTTATTGTAGGAACTCTACCCACCTACGCTACCTCATGTTCAAGTGATATTGTGTGGAGATGTATTTGAGACTTTTTTGCATGTGTAAACAATAAACCACTCACCCAATATAAAATTTATCCAAAAACGTAGATCATGAACCACATCTTGTAGCTTGAGGTACTGTGTAGGGTAGTTCCGCTAATGAGTTCTCAACTAGAAGCACCCATATGCTACAACTTGATCACCCTGTATTAGAACTGCTCCCAACCCGATTTCTAAATAATTGAAATAAACTATATAACTTTTTCCCAACTCTAGAATAATTACAATCAGTACTGAAGTCAGCCTTAATGTCAACTCATGAAAGGATTTCTCATAAGCTTCATACCAGATGAATTTCACATCCTTTTTCATCAAAGCCATTAAATATGGTTCCAATCCTAAGAAATCATGAATAAATCACCAATAATAGCTATCCAACCCCAAGAAATAGCATATTTCAAACACATTCTTTTGTTTTTTATAGGAAATCATGGTTCACACCTTCTCTAGTTCAATAGATACTCCTTCCTCAAAAATTATATGACCCAAGAAGTGAACCTTCTCAATCAAAAAGTGAAATTTTTTGAGCATATCATATAGTTGGTTCTCTCTTAGTGTATTCATAATGATCTCAAGATGGTTTGAGTTGGTGTTTATAGTGAAATAATACACAAATATGTTATCTATAAAGACTACCACAAATGAATCCAAGTACTGGTGGAAAACATGGTCCATCAGATCCATGAAAATAGCCAATGTGTTCATAAGGCCTAATGGAATAACCAAATACTCATAAAATACATACCTTATATGGAATTATGTTCATGGTTTATCTATTTTCTTCACATGTAGATGATGGTAGCCTGAACTCAAATTAATCTTTGAGAAAACTATTGCTACATAGAGATGTTAAAAGAGGTCATCTATACATGATAGTGGATACTGATTCTTCACCGTAAGAAGGTTCAATTAGTGGTAATCCATGAACAACCTAAGGTTACCATCCTCCTTTTTGGAGAAAAGGATATTTTAACCCCAAGGTGAAGTGTTGGGTTAGATAAAACCCTTTTTCGATAGATATTCAAACTACCTCTTACGTTCATATAGCTCTGTAGGTTTCATCTTATAGGGAAGAATGGACACTAGTTCCACACTTGGCATGAGATTTATGGTGAACTCGAACACTCTCATAGGAGGTAATCTAGAGAAAACATCAGGTAAGACATCCCTGAAAAAAATCCACAACATGAAGTAATTATACAAGTTCCATTCTCTGATCACTCATGAAGAGACTAGACATCTGGGTTTCACTCTACCCATCCCAGTAATCTTGGGTCTAGCTCGACTCTCATGGATATCCCATTCACCCTTATGAAGATAAGTGATTCTCTCAGGTGATGTGAATGAAACCCATCAGTGATAGAAATAAACATGGGAATGATAAGTCATAAGATAGTCCATACTGAGATTGACATCGATGTTGGTCATCTCGAAAACAAAGAAATTCCCCATGAAATGGTACCCACCTATCTTGAGGGGTAATTCCTTTAACTGGTGTATATTCTTTGATCTGACCCCTAATAGTGTGTCAAGAGTCATCAAACCACTAAGGTGCTCTATTTCTAGGACGATGCTTCCTATAATCATAGGAGATGAGAAGGAGTGCAATGCACCTATGTCCAAAAGAGTAGAAACTAAGGTAGATGCTACTAAAATAGTACCTCGTATAGTAGAAGGATCTAGACTCTTATCCTTAGGTGTAGGTTTCACTACATATATATGGCTTGAACCATGACCCTAATATGCAACTTGACTAACATGATTAGGTCCACTATGTTGGCGTTTGTCCTTTGGGGCCTGACTGCCTTGGCCAGGGCCACCTCCTTGGTCTGATCTACTTGTAGAAGACCAAATCCCATCATGATGTGGATTCATTGATCCTATACCTGAAAGACGTATCATTACAGATCCCCAACCACTTGAAACTAGAGGAAAATATCAGTAGAATCACTCGAGGTGACCCATTCTACAAAACGTTTGTCACTCGATCGGGTTCCATATACACTATAGAGTTTTATGGATTGGTCTACCACATAAGTGACACACCACATAGCTATCAATTCATGTCAATTACCACTTTTACTCTTGAATAGATGTTTCCTATTGTTGGATAAACCACTTCATTTCCTAGAAGTTGAACTGTCCCAACTCACATTTTCGAATTCCCTTGGGTTTGGCTCAATGATGAGGTCATATTTTATTATCTATGAAATGATGGTTAGATGAAAAACGTTCACTTATAATCAAATGTAATATGCAAGAGAATCCTCAAATCATCTCATAGTTTTCAACTCATCACTAGACAGTGTTAGTGGGAAATACTGGAGCTCGATGAAATGATCTGAATATTCCATCACCGACTTGTCACCTTGCTAAAGGTTCATGAGATCTCAATCATGTTTTGTTCTCGAAGTCTATTGAAATAATTAGTTGAAGAAGGATATCTAGAAATCTACCCATACCATACCCTAATGTCAACTATCATGGGTGAAGACATACCACTAATGATTGGTAGAGTCACAAAGCATATAGGTGGTGATCTTGACCCTCCACTTTGGAGGTGTATCTATGTTCTCAAAGATGGAAAACATGGAATCTACACATGAATCAGCAGCCTGAGTTCATTCATCCCCCAAGATTGTGGGAGGATATTGCTTCTAGAACTCACAGGTCAATTCTACCATAGAAGGGGAAGGTCAAGGATCTCCCTATATAGACTGCATGATCCAAAATAAACTATGGAAGAACAGAGTAGCAGTTCCTAGAATAAGATTAGCATGATGTTCCTCAAGTGGAACTATAGTAGGTATCACTAGTGGATTAGGGTCCACCACCTTTGGGGCATGATTTTCACCAATTTTGTGTAATAATAAAAGTGGATGTTTTAGTGGAATAATGTTACAATCTCTAAACTCACTCCTCAAATAATATTTATAATAGATAGGAAAATCCATTAAAAGAAAGAATAAGTACAAATCCATCCTATAAGTGAGTCAGGCCTCTCTTCCTACTTCCAAAGCTAGACCTAGGTGATAATGATGGTCATATAAGAATCAAGAGACATGGAATACTTCCCACTATAAAGTTCAGGTTAGAGTCAAGGTCTTACACAACTCAGTAAGGTCCCGGTATATGGAGTATCAATTGCAAGGTATAAAGGAAAACACCCTTTACTTTGTAATTGGCATCTCATTTAGTGGTAACCATTTTATTTTAAAACATTATTTAGGTTCATTATTATTTATTTGAATATATATATATATATATATATATATGTATATATATATATCAGTACAGTTATTTGTGTCACCAATTCCAAATTTATAAAGGCCCATACTATTTATAAATATCAATTGGCATGTCAAGTAACTACAACTTAGGTTGTATATCTGGTGTCAGGATGTAATAGGTTTTGTGTAGTGATTTTATTTTTTAACTACCATCCAAAATACTTGATTCTCAAATTTTCATTTCCATTTATCAATCTAATCAACTAATATTTCATAAGTGGTTAATTAAGGTTTCACCATCAATATATTGTGTAAAACACCACTTATATTGATTTTTTTAATTTAATTAATCCAGTTATGTCACTCCATCAAGAAACAATAGCACACTGAATGGAATAACAATCAAATCACACAAAAAGCACATGAAAGATAGAAAATTCATGTAGAGATATAGATATGTAATGGCATAATTCATGACATTTAAGTCATATGGTTCCTTGAATGAGGGATGAATTTCATATTCCCTCATCTAATTGGGCCAAAGCAAAGTAAACCATAATAACAATATTGACAATAATTATGGAATAAAACAAGTTCATCACTCCATGTTGAAATCTATGAAACTGTAACAAGCATGACCTATAACAGCATTAACACATTGTAGTAAATTTGGTTTTCCCCTGTACGGGGGTTAGTTACTCCTAGGAACAAGCTCATTTCTAAATTCCATTCATTCCTAGTCACCTTCCTAATTCCCAAATTGTAATAAAAAGGGAAAAAAGTTCTTTGATATCACTTTTTAGCATTCTTCCTAGGAATCCATATAGAGGTGCCCTAATACGATGACTACAAGACCTAAAGTGTGTCTACCTATATACTAAAGGTTTTCAACTAGAAGCAAGGGTCTAGGGTGTGTCTATGGTGAAAATATGACCTCATATATCTGATTTTAACGTAGAGATATATATAATAAATAAGAAATATCAGAAGTAGAAATATCAAACAAATAGAAGCAGAATAATAATAATAAACATCCAAGGTAAATAAACAAGTGGAAACTAAATAAATAATAGATAAAAAGTGATAATCATGATCATGTAGCTATATAAAATGAGTACACAAGGATAATGGGGGATATATATATATATAGCACATTCTATCAAAATAAAAAAAGTCCCAAAAATAGTAACTACTAGCATCACGAGCATAGGATCGATGCATTGCTCCTTCACTCCATCCTAACAGTCAGAATCAAACATTGAAAGCAGACCGCTTCTCTCTATCTATAACTACAACCATGAAGTCTTCTTGCGTACCAAAGGCGACCCAATAAGGGTGTAAGATATACTCAGAAATCCAACACCAATAGTGGTTAGATCAAAACAGTTCATGAAATATAAAATGAATATTGTTCCATTAATAATAATAAATTCAATATATGAAATGAATAAAAAAACATCAGATCGTATTCCACTCGGGACACCCAACCTACTATACTTGTTTCATCTAAAGTTGAATGTGTCTAAACTAAGGTAACCTACACATGTGATAAATGTGGTGAATAGACTAATATTCAATGAAACATCAAAGTAGGACCATTCCCAAGCATGTGATTATTATTGGTGGATGTATCTTGGGAAATTATAATTACGATTTAATGTCCTTTAATTAAATTTCTATCTTTAATAATTAATAAAATTCACCCTAATCCCATAAAAGCTGATCTAGAAGGGATACCAAGTATCACTCCAAGGGCATTGTGTATAAATCCAATTTCATGGGAGTCCATCCAAGGCAACCCCTGAAAAATATCCCATGTATCAATCACATCATGGTGTGAAAACAACAAGAAAAAACCTATAAGTCTATCCTTAGTGTCTCATGTAGGGGTCTGAGTCTCTCTCATGAAATTATACAACCATATCTCTACTGATCCCATCCACAAGGTCTCCTTGGGGAACTAGTATCACACTACTATAGGTAAACCATAATTCACAGTGAGCCCATCCCAAGCCTAGCTAGTATCTCCCTTGGTATATTTACAATTCATAACACAAAAACTAAATATAAGGCATGATGAGACCATCCAAGATGCCCTTAAGTTAGGACCCTTGTATTTCCCTCATCATAAGGTGAGGGGATGATTTTTCTATCAAGATCATACCATTTAATAAGGAACATAATTTATAAAATGATTAAAAAACTATCCATTTCATTTAAATAAAACATTTTCAACCATGGAACAAGGCATAAGGAATATGTAACAAGGGCCTAAACACTTGTACTACCGTCATCCTTGGGAAAATCACATTTAAAAAGTATTAGTACAAGGCAATACACACCACTAAGGTAGTTCAACAATTTAAGGAAAGGTCCATATGGTTCTTAAAGGAAGGAGTACCAATTGGGGTGGATTAATACAAGTTGATCAACCAATATGGTGATTCTCCACTAGCTAGAATCATACTAAGCATAGGAAACCATTTAAATTTAGTTAATCGATCATTTAAGAGGTTTCATCAGAAATTTATAGTGTGCATAACACCGACACAAAATAATAATTCAATGAAACTTCAGGAAATAAGCTAAACCATCTACCTTAGGTTCCTAACAACCCACTAATCTGTTGTTGGACCTTGAATCGAGATAAAACAAGAGATATTAGAAGAATCATAAAATTCCACGAAAATGGGGAAAATAATCTTGAACCAAAAAAGTGAAATAGATGATAATAGACACTAGAAAATGAGGGAAGATGAGTGTAGAGATTACCTCTAGCATTCAAATGCATCTAACGATGAATGATTTGGGTGGAGTATGAGGGAGATATCAAGGAGCCTTGAAGAGGAGGAGAGGAAGTATATCATGCAGCTAATAGAAGATAAAATGAGATATTATAAGGAAATTAAGAGTTTTAAAACATTTAAGTTCAATAGGATAGTTTACCCTTTAATTGCTAGGTCGCGCAATTTGGATGCACAGTTGGAAAAACAATGCGCCAACCGTGCACGCAGTTCTACTTAGCAGAGCCCACACAGCTAGGCATGCAATTTGGATAACCATGTGAAAGTCGAGTGGAATCCACTATAAAAAATGTTAGAAGACACCACACAAACATGAATCTTGGATCGTATGGTTGTAGAAAATTGTGTGGTCCCCGTACACTTTTTTCACACCCCTGCACAGTTAGGGAAACTATGTGTGCTAGGCTGCATGGTTTCTCTAAACCATGTGGACCAACCTTCTTCTCAAAAATCTAGGGCTCTTGGATTAGAAAAATCCCTAGATAATCTTGTGTACTTCATGATTTCATTAGGTAACATTACAAGGTCTGAACTAAGGAATCTAAGTAAAAAATGGTATGTACCTTTGAGAAAAGTTTAGATGTTATAATAATAAAATATATTCCCCTATTTATTCCCTTCAATTCCATAACTACTTTACAATGGCTATATTTAAATATTTTTTGGGTCATTTTGGTTTGGTTTCGACTAAGAGACACACTATTTAATGCAATAAATATTTATAGGGAAATATGCACTAAATCTTAGGTTGTTACACTTTTTGTAGGTAATAATTCAATGAACCATATGTTTAATCATTTGTGTAAAGGTAAAACTTCATTATCATTAAATGTATTCCTCTTATAAAGGTAAATCATATTTAACATTACATAACTTTATCTATGTAAAGGTAATAAAAAATCACCCTAATGCATCTTGAAACACTACAAATATTTTTATGAAAAAATATATAACATTTTTCTTCCAAAAAAATATTTAAAATATGCATAAATATTGAATAAACTCACTATGATACCACTAGTTAATTTTTTTGATCATCTCATTATCAATGAAAATGAAAATAAACCCAAAAATATGTGTATTTATCTTCATAAAACAAAACATTTAAAATATCAAAAAAATAGTGATGAATATAGAACATGTATACTTGATCATATAAATAATATCCTAGTTCTAAAGAGGTGTTATAATTCCTTATTTTGTGTTTATAAACATTTAACTAGGAATAAAGAGATATTGTAGAGAACATTTCTTCAAACTAATGATCATAGTAACAATAAATGAACATGTTCCATCGAAAACCAATAGAAGAGAGCTCTTATATTTAAATAGGTGATTCATGTTACTCCCCCTTTATTTGACATCTCATACTTTATTATTTTTTGGTGTAATTCATTTAACTCATTTCAATGATTAAGTTCAAAGCTAATATGAACCAACATTTTTCCTTAATTTAATGAAACCATATAGGAAAGAGTTTCAAGATATTCTTCCACATACAACTGTTAAATATAAATATCCTTTATATTTAATATGATACAAATATTTATTTATTTATTATCATAAATTTTACATGTATCATATTCATGTATTAAATATTCACCAAATATATAATATCAAATATTAAATATATTTATATATATATATCATGAAATAAATTCATGTGTACATGCATCTTATGAACATAAAATTTAGTGCACATTCAATAAAATTTGTTCTTCAAATGTTAACAATTAATGAGATATTATAATGAGGTGAAAGTTTTTGTGAAAAAATTTATAATGACGATATATTATTTATCCATATCTTGTGAAATTCTCAACCCACTCATGAAACTGCATTTTGTATAAAAAATTTATTATAGGGTTCAAGCCTTGATGAGATGGTATATAAGTGGATAAACACCATATAAAAATATATATCTTTCATTATTTTCCCTTCATTATTTAGAAGTGATAACATACCTTTAGAATATAAAACTCACCATGTTACTAAAGAGTGTTTTATATTTATTTAGTTTGTGGAGTGGTGTATTATTTTTCCTAGATGTTTTGGTTTGAAAATGAATAAACTTTGATTTTTCCCCTCCATGCACAGATTTCATGAATGGTTTAATTGAAACCATGTACTTATCCATATACAATTTTATTGTTATTTAATTTTGTTCTAAACATGGTTGGGTTGAATATAAAACACATGGTTTTCTCTGACCAGTTTATAACCTAGGATAAATCGTGTGGGGCCTCAGGTGTTTGTGGTTACTAGTGCACTAGTTTCACATTGTTTGGTAAAATGGTGTGACATTCTTGTGAAATGTGTTTTCAATTCGATTGTTACATTTTAAATATTAGGTACATGATTAGTCAAACCATGAGGGGCCTTAGGGAAAACCATGTGAAATTCATAGTTGTGTCTAGTGAGGGGTGCCTGGTTGACGCACGATTTGGAAAACTGTGTATATGAACCATGTGATCTTCCCAAGTTTTAATATTTTTTTATTTCATAAAAGACAACCTATATTATAAGTCACCTTAACCCCTATCTTCACCCCATAATGTGGATAGACCTTATGAGATCAAGGAGGTGATCCAACATCGTTCTTCATTCTATTTTATTGTATGTATTTGGTATTTTGGGTATATTTTTTATTATAAGTCCCTCTAAACCCCTTCATCTCATTTATTCCTCCCTTCACACTGATGTTTCTATATCCAATAAATATTAAACCTCATAAGGGATGATTTTTGGGTAGGGGATAGAAATAATCATAATAATTTATTCCTATAGAGATTATATAGGCGATTTCTCAGTATGTTTGGGTGTTCAGCATTGAAAGTGACCACTCCTACACTGATCACTATATAAATAAGGTAGGTGTTTCCATAACACTACTTTATATTATATTCCATGGGTTTCTTGATTGTTTCAAAATGATTCTTGATTCATGTTAATCATACATATGTCCCATGAAGTACCAATGTCTATTTTAAGTGGTTTTAATGTTTGGAAGGTAATGGGATTCCATTCCAAGTGTTGGTTAAAATTTAAAAGTGCATATTCAATGGTGTTCTAATATTTTAAAGGGGTGGTATACTTAGATATGAATATTTAAGGATGTTTAAACTAAATGGTTTTTTATTAAATAATTTAATTTTTTAAATGGGATACATTATTTTAATAGGGGTGTGTTTCCCCATGTAAAAAAAGTTTTTTACAGAATGTTGATGGATTTGGTTATTTTAATGTTTTTTAAATGGAAATGTGTATTTTTTAAATTAGATTTCAATATTTTTTTAATAAAACTAGTCTTAAGAGTTGATTCTAATGGGATTTAAAATGGTGTGAGTTGTCTTGAAATTCCAAGCATGTCATGAAAAAATGGGCACTATTGGGTCTTTTTTAGAAATTAATTCTATATAAAATCCTTGTGGCCCTCTTGTTTTCCTTGCCTAAAAATTCTATTTTTATTTTCTGGAAGCATCTTTAAGGAATAGTAGTAACCACATACAACACACAGAAACCCAAAGTTACAACAATCGTAAAAAAAATTTGAAATTAAAAATCTAACACCAAACCCGAGGAGACCTCGATCTAAGAGTCACTGTGTCAACTGGAATCACATCATTGCCATCCACTATCATCACCAAGGTAATACACTGTCATCATCGACATTGTCATCGGTGGGCTGCCGGAGTCGATGACCGATGGTAGAACCAACCAGGAATGAACCAAGAGTGAACATCATTGCAACTAGAATGAACTAACGTAGACAAGCACAACAAACCTTCACCAAAAAAATGGCTTCAAAGAAGAAATACCTAGAAAACATCACATAATCGTTGCCCATATCACATGAAAAGAGAACAAATGCCCCTTTTAAAGAACAAACAGCCTTAACCACTGATTTGAGGAGGTAACATCGAACAAAACCTAAAAAACAGAATCATATTGAATGTCGATACTGATTCCAAAATCACCAATGTCGTAGAGGATGAGAAACTGACACCAGTCGCCAAGTCCCACATCCCAAAGTCTCAATATTACTGCCACTCGAGGTCTGACTAGAAAAGGAGAAGATGAGATTGAGACCATGGCAGGGATTTCAATAGTTGAGAGTTCTATACGACGAAGAAAATGAATCCAGAAGCCGAACAATAACAACCCATCGCCAAAGCACCTGGAGAGTCCATCTACTGAAGAACCACAAATCCAAAAACCACATTTGAACCCCCAATATAGATCTGACCTGGAGAGGAGAAAAGGAACTCACAATCAGAGTAGGTTTGAATGACCAAGGGCTCATTTAGCATACAATCATGATAGTTCCATCGAAACATCCCTAAAAAACCCACCGATAAGAGAAGCACCAAAAATGGGGAGCAAGATCTAGCTGCCGGGATAGAATATAAGAGAATGAAACCAAAAGTAGGAAGTAAGGAGAAAGTGTCACCGAAAGAGGAGAGGTAAAACCCTAGAACCCAAGAGGGGGCATTGGGAGAGAGCGAAAAAACCCTGGAGAGAAGGTTGAATGGGTCGATAGCTATCTTATTATCACCAGAATAAATTCAACCCTGCACCAATACTAGAACTCCACCTCTTGTTTTCCTTATTTTTTTATTACCACTGATGGTTGGTACATAAGTATGTTGTGTTTGGGTGATGGAAAAAGGGCATGTTTTTTTCAATGACATTGGAAGTGAGATTATCATTTATTTATAAATGTGTTGAATATTATTTATTCCAAATGCATGTCATTTTTTAATTCCTCGCTGCATATTTTAATGTCATGGGATTCATATAGGACTAGTTAAAGATCTAGATAAGTGAAAACCCTATTATAGATAGTAAATATAATGGGATCTTATCCCACAAAACCAATGTAGATAGTTTAATTGAACATGATTTAATAGACTGAGAAATATATAGAAACTCTCTTGTTGTTTTGGTAGTAGTGTTATTATGGGAGTTTTAATCTAGGATAGTCTAATGAGATTTCCATGCACGTTTATAGGGTCATTAGTGTGGACCTATGTTCCTTGTTTCTAGTTTGGATCCTTATTACTTGATTCCTAGGAAGTCACTTGTGATGCTAGGATCCTACTTAGGATATTTTTAAGGGATTTCTTCATTTTCTCTTCTCATATACCATGTTAATTTTGTGATTTCGTGTCACCTATTGTGTGGTTGTTATATTTGTTTTCTTTATGTTGATTCCATCGAGGATACAATAATTTTTACCCAGTTTGGGTGTTGTTTTAAAACTTTCCCTATGGTTTTTCAAAAGGGTTTTGAAATGTGTAAATCCTTGAGTATGAAATGGTGTTTTTCAAAGGGTGTTTGGAAATATTTCAGTAATAAAACATTAATGGTTTTTTCTTGTGAACCCCTTTAGGTGTGTATTTTTAAAACATGGTTTTAGGATTATGTGCCTAGTTTTCTTGTAAATTTTATTAGAAAGGATGTGTTGAAAAAGACATGGACATTGAAAACCTTATTTTGGTGTTTTGAGTGTTCATGAAAAGAGATGTTTATATAATGGTGTTAAAGTAATAATTTTAAATAGTGGTTTAGTGAAAGAGTCTTCATCCAAGGAAAATTGATTTACAAATGATTTTTTTTATTTTATGAAAATAAAAAAAATTATTTTTACAAAAAAGTTGATGTTTTTTTTATTTATTTAATTACTTAATGGAAATATATATTTTCCTTATGTATTTAAAACTATAATTTTTAAGTTGTAACATTAATGTGACTACTTAGATTAGAAAGGTGGTGACCTTCTAGTATTTTTATCTCAAACATATATTTTACAAGCTCCAGGTTGTAGGTGGGTTTAGATTCCATCCTTTGTACTAGTTTAATCTTCCATAGGTAATGATGGGTTTGTATAGTTATTGTGGTCCATGAGGAGGCTATTGAGAGTAGTTTGGGATTCGTTTGAATCAGGTTTTTGTATCATCCACATATCCTCCTTTATTTTATGATTTGGATTTATTTATACCTACTTCTATTAAACACACATTTATGGTTCATCTATATTTTTTTCAATTGATATTCAGTTATACTTATCCCATTTTGACTACTTTATTATCATCATTTTAATTAATTATTTATATTATTTTATAAGTTTGAAATGATACCCAGTGTATTTTATATGATTCCCATGCACAAGATTCCACCTTTTGGGGATGCAGAATGCAATTTGTGCTAGTGATGGGATGGGTTTGTTGCTGGGTTAAATTGAAACTCTTGATGGTTCATTAAAAATTGAATCAAATACTAGGATCTTAGTGGGACCAAGGTTCTAAAAGTTTTATCTTGATGTTTTGCAGTTTTTAGTGTTGAGATAAGGATGTTGGGACTGATGAGGTTGGTGTGGGGATAATATCACAAACACTTTCTTAACCTAATCCTTGAGTTTCCATTGGTAGTGAGGATTTTATCATTGATAATGGAATTACATTTTATGGATTGTTTGGATTGTGATTAGATATTTATGGAATAGATATTTTTATCATCAATCATATGACTTGAGTTTCTTGGGGGTCATATATGGAGTTTTAGGATGAGAAGTAAAGGGGGAATCAAGGAATGATGTTTAATTGTAAGGGAATAAAAACCATGTGGTAAGAAAGAGTTTGATTCCAAAAACATTATATGGACTATCATATTATTAGAATGTGGCTATCATATGTGTCTCCATGTCATGAATGGTTCCAAATCCTAGTAAATTTTTATATTTTAACCCCTTGAAAATTGGATTCCATACAACGTTAAGGAAATGTAAAATAGAGTATAAGTGGGTATTTTTTATATAGTGATAAAATCAAATTGGATTTTATGATGATGTATGTGTTATTCCTTTCTCTTTGTGATCCTAAGTGTGATGTGAAATTGATTTTTTTGTGTGAAAAGTTGATTTCATTAGAACACTATTTTTATTTGAAACATGGCTATAATGATTGCATATGAAATTAGGTTTTCTTTTATGAAATTTTTTGAATTGGTTGGTTTCATTATAAAATATAGAATAGTGTTTTTGTTCTAAACTATTTTATAATTTTTTTAACTATAAATGGTTTCTAAATGGAATGTTTAAGGTTAATTTATTTTATAATGAATTGATGGGTGTTTTAAAATTCCCAAATGGGTATAGTGATCTTTGAAACAATATTCTATGGTTTTTTGTGGATATTAACATTGTGGAATTCTTAAAAATGTGATTGATTAGATATTGTTTCAAATTAAAAGTGATTTTTATCATGAAATCCAAAAGGTTTTTTATTATTAAAACTAGTTGGTGTTTATTTTGGAATCTATTTTTGGAGTGTTTTTAATTTACCATATCAGGTTGGGTCATATTATGGAAATATTAAAAGGAATTTCCTTCACTATCCTAAATTAAGGTGAAGTGTTTGAAATGGTTTTATTTTTCATAAAATGGTGTTTTCCTTTTGATATGATTTATTAGGAATCATTATTGAGGAGTTTTCTATTTTAAATAGAGATGTTCTTAAAGAATTATTCTCTTTTTAGAAATATTTGGGTTTTAATTTATAACTTTTTTTGGAAAGAATGACATGATTTTGAGGAATAGACAATATTTTCTCTTGTATCATGTTGTTAAGTGTATACCTCCTATAAAGGCTTCATGAAAAGGGAGAGTTCTTGTTCTTGGGGGTTTTCTGGCATCCAGTTTTAGAAACTCCCAGGTTCCAAAATTAGTGGAATGTGTTTTTCCACTTAGATGCTTAATATTGAGATTATTCAATGAAATTATCATTAGTGTATTTTCTTGGGAATTGTATGGGTTCAGTGGGTTAGATCTGTGATCCTTGGTATAATGGTTAGACTGGTAAGGGTTAGTTTTCTTGGAGATACTTTCAATTTTATGAGGTTTTCATAATTTAATGGTACAGTTTACTTTCCATTATCCCTTTTTATAGGTAGTAATTAGGGGTTAATGATTAGTTTTGAGATTTATTGTCAGTAATTTTAAAGCTTTTTTTATTTAAATAATTTATTACTTGATGTTTTTCATACGAACCTCTTTGTTTTTTCATTTTTATTAGTGGTTGTTTCTATGATGTTCATTCATTAGTGCTAGATGATTTTTGTGCTGTTTTTTTAGAGAATACACCATGGGTTAAGTATCGGTTTATTGATTTATACATGGAGAAAACAAGGATACATGAATCAATGACTAGGGGTGTGGTTTGTTTTCGGTTAGACCATGGGTTCTACCAAGTAGATATTTCTATCAGAATTATAATGGGATGATATTTTGTGTATTTGTATCTAAGAATCCTAATATATATCTTATGAACCTAGTATTAAATCAATTTTATTTATTGAAGAGGCATTCAATCATTTTTTTGCTCCTTGATTTTTGGATTACTTATATTAAATGATTTATTCTCATGAAACATTAATATAATTATTAGATTAGTTATTCCATGATGGTTTTGATCCATTGGTTTGTGGTTGTCTATGAACAGAGAAGTTTTGAAATTAATCTTGAGATTTGGGAAATTTCGTTGTTTAATTAAATCTACTCACTTTATGGAAAAGTTATTGTTGGTTCTTAGACCATTTTCGATCTGTTATAAATAGTGGGGAGATATGTTCTAGGACTCCGTTATCTATAATATTCTCATTTTATTTTCATTATTTATCCCATGTATAGGTTTTCTTATTGTTTTTTGAGGATTCATCCTATTATTTGAGGAATCAAATTTTTTTCTAAGGGTTCATCTTATCTTTTTATATTTATACTATACACTAATAGAATTTCATTTTCCTTTTACCAATCCTTTTAAATGAGACATTCTGGGGGTAAAAAGTTCCATGGGATGAGAATTATGACACCCTCCATGTCATTGCATAATTTATTTTATATTAATTAATTTTTTTAATGGGTTGTTTAATTTTTCAAGTGTTTTTTAATTAAAATATGATGATTTCGGGATTTTTTTCTATGTGTGCATGGTTTACCTGCACGGTTTAGAGAAAACCACATTATTATCCTTACACAATTTGATATTCACTTTTTTTCATGGTTGGATCACATGGGTAATACATGGTTTATAATAAACTACACATAACATGTGATAAATCATGTGGGGTCGTAGGTTCATGTGGGTACTAGTGTAAGAATTTACCAAGGTTAGTTAAAACTATGAAACAAGCATGTCGATAGGGTCTTAAATTTCATAGTTCCATTATGAATGATTTAATCCTAATTGGTTAAACCATGTACAACATTATGGGAAACTGTGAAAAATTACTAAGTGTGTCTAGTGATGGATGCATGGTTAGAGTATGGTTTGGAAAAAAACTTCCAAATAATGTGATCCTACCAAACATTAAATTTTTTGGTATTCTTAAAATACCCTCTCCATTTTAAAAATCTATAAACCTATTCATATGAACAAAAATTTGGAGATCAAGGTGGATCTCCAACCTCATTGTTCCTTCAATTTTGGTCTCTCCATCAAATTTCCGGTGCATTTATCCTTACTAATTCATTGTAAACCCCTTCCTATTATATATTCCTACATTTAAATTGATATTTATCCCACCTATAAATCCTAAATATCATGGGGAGTTATTTTAAGGAATGGGTTAGACCAACTCATGGATATTTTTTCATATAGTGGTTATATAGGGGAATATATTAGTTTAGTTGGGTGTTCTCCATTGAAGGGGTCATTTCTTGCTTGTCTGTCATTGAACTGAGGTTAGAATTTCATTTCCTTTTCTTCATATAATAATCCATTGGATGCTTGAGTTTTTAAAAATGATATCTATCTTAAGTGATGACTATATATTTGTTCCACGGGGGAACAAATTTGATTTCAAGTTGTTTTAACCCTTATCACAAAATAGTATACCATGAAAATTGTTTTTTAAAATGACCAAGTGGGTATTTAAATGTTATTCAATGTTTTAAAGTATTGATGGACCCCAATGTGATATTTTAAGGGTGTTAAAATTAATTTTTTAATTAAATTATTTCATGTTTTTAAAATTGGTTAATTTATTTTAAAAGGGTTGTTTTGGCATAAGTAAACTTTTGTTTTAAATCATGTTGATGTATTTGGTAAATTTAAAGTGGGTTCATGGGAAGTGTTTGTTAACAATTAAGTTGCATTAAATATTTTAATTAAATTATTCTCATGAGTTTATTGAGATAGTAATTGAAATATTTTCAGTTTTTATTGAATTCCATGTATGTTTTGAAAACAAATAGGGCCTATTTGGTTATTTGTGTGAAATATATTTTAAAAAAAAATCCTTATGAACCTATTATTACCATTGTATTATTATTCCCATTAATAAGTTTTTATTATGTATTTGGTGTTCGGTTGGTGGAAAAAGTGTTTTATGGGAGGTAATTATAGGTGAGGTGAGTGTAAATTTATAAATGTGTTGAATTTAATTTATTCTTGATACAAGTTGTTTTTTAATTTCTCACATACTTATTTGACTTCATTTAATTACAAGGGTACTATGTAGAGCTTCTAATAAGTAAAAAACTATTATAAATAGTGTATCGACTAAGTAGTGTGGCTTACTAGACTGGGTGAGATAGTGGAATTGAGTGTGGCCAACTTGACTGAGTGAGATAACAAAACACTATTATGGACTATGGTAGCAGTTTTCTATCAAGAGGTATATTTCTAGATAGTATTATGAGACTACATGGGACATTTCTAGGTTCATTAGTAGTGGACTAGATTCCTTGTCTTAATTTAGGGTCATTAATAACTATTTCTTAGAAGGATGTCCATGATACTAGGATACTATTTAGGATCATTTTAGGATATTCCATGTTCTTCATTACTTTTATCATCTATTTATTATGTGATTTAAAGGAACCTATTACTTTTTAGATTTCTTTTTTTCCTTCATATTGATCCCATGGTGCATGATTTGATTGTTAACAATTTTTGAGTTTGTTATCATACATAAAAAAAGTTTTTTAAAATGGGATTTTAATGGTGTAATTCCTTGAATATAAAATTGTATTTTCCAATGTATGTTTAGAAATTATATTTTAATAAAAAAAGAAGGAATGGTTTTTTTATAACTCTTATATGTGGTTTTTAAATAAATTGTTTTAGGCTGATGTGCCTAGTTTATTTTTACTTTTATTTTTCAAGGATTTGTTGGAAATCATAGTAATTGAAAACATTCTTTTAGGGTTTAAAAATATACTTGAAAATATTAGTTAATGAAATGGTTTTAAAGTGGGACTTTTAAACAATGGTTTAGTGAAAGAGGTTCCATTTTGGGAAATATGTTTTCCAGTTGATTTTTTTCATTTAATGAAAATACAGAAATAGAGCTTTAACATAACATTTTTTATTATTTATCATAATTTAATGACTTGAGGTAAATGTATATACTTTCTTATGTATTGAAAAAAAAGTAATTTTTTATTTAATATGAAAGAGATTACTTATATCAGGTGGGTGGTGACCTACTATTCCATTTATCTCACACCTATATTTTAAAACTTTTAGGTTTTAATTGGGAATAGATTCTATACTTTTGACACTTTTGATCTTTTATGGTAGATTTTGAGTTTCAATGGTGGACATGGGCCACAAGGATCCTAGATTGAGGAGTTTGGGGACTATTTTTATTCTGGGTTATTTATTTATATCTTGGTCTGTTATGTTTTATACTTTAGGTTTTTTGTGCCTTCATCCATTATAAACATATTTATTGTTCAGTGGAATGTTTTATAATGGTTTTTCAGTTATGTGTATCCCTTTATATTATGTTTATTACCTAAATTTACATTTTCTATCTATATTATTTTATAATGGAAAAATCATTTCCAAGGTGCATTATATCATGACCAACACTAGTTTCAAACTCATAGTGATCGGGTACACCCTTTGGGATAGTGTAGGGTTGGTTCAGGTGTCAACTTAGATAGGAGTATGGTCCAGGTTGTCACAAGAGACTATGAATATCCTAAAATATTGAATTATTATTACATATCTGTAGAATCATCTATGGGGTAAAGGGTTCTTTTTTTGTTATAAAGGGATTTCCATCATGAATTATGGAAGAAGGCCTCTCCCCAAAATGAGAGGGTTGTATTTAATTTACTTTATTTCTTATAATTATATATTTTATGATTATTATTGTTTAAGATTTTGTATTTTAAATTACAATTAGACATTTAAGATACCATAAAAACCCAATATAAGTATCAAAGAAAAATTTGGTGATGTTTGGAGAAAATATAAAATATAGAGAAATTTATTAAAATATAAATGAATAATTATATAATTGTTAATTTTGAAATACATATGTCACATTAATGATCAATAAATGATTGGTTCATCGAAAATTTGAGATAAAATGGCTAAAAATCAACCTAAGGGACTAGGTTTGTAAAGGTATAAACCAATGTGAATGGATCACATTTGTCAACGTCCCCAGCCATTTGAATCATGGGGAAGTGACCTCTACATAGAAAAACTCTGGTCTTTTAAATTCTTTAGACACATGGATTTTGTGGTGGTAAACTATGCATGACATTACTCTTGTTCAGAGAAGTCCCCAATTGCACAGAGCATGAGGTGGTAACCTCCACATAGCATAACTTCGGTTCATGAAACACCATCACTTTGTAAATCTAACATTCATCCATTGAGGAATCTATATATTACAAAATTTATGTTCTTTCCTCAACTAAGATTATAAATACCTCCCCATTTCATAAATTTATGGAGGAATCTCCCTTTAAGCTTCCAAGAAAATAACTATACTCATGAAACTCAGAAGATTTTAGAGTAAGAGAGGATATCGATTTCCAATGGTAAGAATATTTTTAGAAACCACCTCACATGGGTTCTTTATAACCTCAACCCATGGTTGATATGAATATTATGATGATTCTTGGCCTTTACATAAGAATAATAACCATTTTTGATCTTGGGGTTTCATGAGATAATTATCCTTCGTGAAACCAACCCTATGGGAACCAAGATTTCACTCTGAGGAAGGGTCATCCTATTATGAGAAACATGATCTTTCACTAGACCCATATACTTTTTGAATCCCCTAGAATTCCAAAATTTTAAACTTTCATAAAACTCATCCCCCATACCTCTCCATGGTGACTCCATTCATCCATTTCCCTTTTGTTAATGTCAAATAGCCAGGGGCCCTATACCCATCCAAAAATGGTTCAACCGCACCCCAAATATCTATGAAACTAATACCACTAACCCTCTTGTATTCCCTTTTTGTTTTAAGAATTACATGAATAATTACCCCTCATTTTTACCATAATAATAGGTACCCTGGTCTCGCCAAATTTACCAATGATTTTAGGGTTAAGGGTCACTTGTAGTTTAGCTTGGGTTGTAGAATCCTCAGAGACCTAAGAAGTAACCTATATACACGTACATTCTATGGATTGTTTTTTCTATGAAGTGGAAAAATTGGTTTGATTTTATATTGGTTTAAGTGAACTCTAATATACTTAAATTAATTCAATTTAACATAATGATTTGATCCTAGGTTATCACTTGGGGTGGATTAGATGCATTCCTTTTTCAAATATTTCAATTTCTTATATCTAAGATGGGTTAATTTAAGAAGATCAAAAAACATAATCACTTACAAGTTTAATTACTATACACCCTAATACTAATCACCTATACACTTGTAGGATCAAAGTTTTGAGCACTCCACGGTAAGGTTCGTATTAGCACTTGAAGTGTGTGGCCTTAAATTCAACAACGGTGAGGAGTTTAAAGATCATCAAACAATATTATCAATTAATAGAAGTGATTATACATTAATGGAGTGAGAAATAACATTAAATCCATCCCTTTTATAATCCCTTGGATCAACCCATAAGTGTTTTATCCCTCTATTGATCCTATGGTTTCAATGGAAGCGGGAAGTAGACTTATAAGGGGGGAATTGAAGATGTAAAAAAAGACAATGAAATAACGATCACTCCACTGTTTAGTGATAATTTCACAAGGTTTGGGGTGAATAAATTCACACCTTGATCCAACAGTATCAACATGATATCAAGAAGAATATAATAATAGGTGAATAATAACTTTTATTAAGAAATTAAGGTGAATTAGACAACTTACATGAGAAAGACAAACTCGATGAAATAAAATCGCAGCATAACATTACAATTAAACAAAGCACAAAATATGATAAAATACTCTACCACCAATACCTTAAATAGTAATTTAGTAGGACTTGGGTTGAGCCACCAATAGTAAAAAGAATCCCACTTGAGTATGGTAGGCCTAGGGTGGTGGAAAGTAAGGGAGAGTGGACTTCTTTACCCATGACCCAAAGTGGAAGCCAACTTGCATCCACTGAAAAGAGGTATATAAATGACCTTCTAGATGGATGAATTAGAGTTTTATATAGAATAAGAAATTCTATCCTAGGATTTCTCCTAACCTCTGGTAAAATTTAAGCACAAATTGAACTTTATTTTGCGAGATATGATCAAAATGGTAGGATGGTTTTCTAGGCATCAGAATCTAGCCCAGAATTTTATCTTCAACTTGGGCCACCTATAAATATATTAAAACATCAAAATTATATCTTTTAACTATTTTATTAAATGTTACCCTTGATGTCTTATATCTTTAGTTCAATTTTATGATTTATTGGGCTTGGATATTTGCCTATACAGTAGTTTTATTGGGCTGTTATCCAGTTCACTTTTCCCAGAATGTTGTTAGTTAAAGGCCCACTTTGGTGGTCTTCCAATATGAATCTTCAAGTACTCAAAAAGTATGAATTGTTCCCAATGTAATTAAAAACCTTAAAATTAAGTATTAAAATAAAATCAAGATCATAGGGTATTTTATATGGTGTTCAAAAATGTACCATTTAATACTGCATTTTAAAAAGGACTTGAAATCCTAATGTGACATGATGTTCAAAGTGTAAAATGTACTAAAATAGTGTTTATGAATAACGAAACACATGAATATTATATATATTAACAATGAATATTAGATTAATTCATTGGATAATCACACCCACCAACTTTAGTTTCTCTAATCTCTATAAAAATATATCTCAAAAATATGAAATTTGAATTCCTTTTTCCAAAAACATTTTAATACAGAATGATCACCAAAAACCCTTATACAAAACAATCATGAAACCCATATAAATATTTTAAAATGATATATTTTCATAAACATATCCCAATACTAAGACCATTCCTTTTTTAAAATTCATCACCATATTTCATCCAATATTAATTAAGCATGATGATATGTTGTGTATCATAATAGACATGGGGATTCATCTTTATTAAAGAGGGAAATGATTGAAGTGCTAGGTGGAATCAAATTTCAATATTAAGATGATTATTCAAAATTTATATATATATATATATATATATTTCAATTTTTCCATGGTAATTTAAATTTCATTCAATAGAGTCAACCCAAGTAGCGAGACTTTGCTGATGACTCTCAGGCTCAAAGACCTTAAGCCACCAAGTGAAGCCCACATACTCGGGTATCATCTCAAGTTAAATCAGTCAAA
Source organism: Viscum album (assembly GCA_963277665.1). NCBI lineage: Eukaryota > Viridiplantae > Streptophyta > Magnoliopsida > Santalales > Viscaceae > Viscum > Viscum album. Next base: position 1,491,856,562 of record OY728129.1, read on the forward strand.
AACAAAGTCAAATTACCATAAATAGATATAGAATTACTATCTCTGGGCTAAAAAACTATGTATTCATGATCCTAAAGTGTTGAAATCCATGCATTAGGACATTTCATTTCTCTATGTGAAAATTTATTGTTTTCTTTATTGATTTTTTTTATTTTTTTTCTTTTGAATACTCTTATTAAAACTAAAATGATCACCAAAAATATTATATTTATTTGGGGTACCCCATGAACTCAAACTAATACCCCACTATCTAAAGGATGTGTGTTGTGATTTTTTTATTTGGATGAAATTTTAAACGATGAAATATCACATTAGAAAACCACACTTTCCAAAATCTATGCTCATGAAATTATAAATGGATTAAAATCAGAATCAGGTAATACTAGATTATTTGATATTATATTTCAAATTTTTCAATGTGTATTATCGTTTTCAAAGTTAAATTAATTTTTACTTCCATTTACACAAATTTTTTTATTTCATAACGATTTTTTTTCTTTCTTTTCACCCCCCATCATAGAATAACATTGTCCCCAGTGTTTCAAGAAAATAAAAATTAGAAGGGGGAATAGGATAAGAGTTCAAAGAGGATATTGAAAATGAGAATCATTGGATGAAGTCACCTGGTGGTTGAAGTTGATATTCGTGGTTCTCTAATTTAATCCTCCAATATCCATGTCACTCGCAGATCTCCATAGTAAAAAAAGGAAAAACAAACAAACAAACAAAACAAAACAATATATTTATTTATTTATTTATTTAAAAAAAGTAAAATATAAGTATATATACAAAAAATAAAGAATAAGGAATCACTATTGGCCATAGTTCAGGGGAAAGTGTGTTCCCCTATTTCCCTTTAGTCTCAGGTTCAATTCCTTGTTGCTCTAACGGTTGTTATGGGGTTTTCCCCACGAACTACAACATATCCTTTTAATTATTTTTTAAAATTATTTTTTTATATTTCTTTTAACCTAAAAACTTATAAAAATAAAATAAAATAAATTGATGATTCATTGTATTATTTTTAAATTGTTGGTTAAGGTATTACTCAGGGATCACACCACATGACACAGATGAATACAGTGCTCCCCTTTCATACCCATCCATGCTCATAATAGAAGAACAAGTCAACATTCTAAGTTACTATCATATTCAGAGTTGATTGATTAAGTATTTTTGTTTAATATCAAATTGATTTAATAATCTTGTTTGAAAAATAAAGATGATTCAAAATTATTGGAACTATAAAAAGAAAAAGTTTCCTTTCATGCATCAGTTTTGTTTAATGCCACTATACTAACTTAGACCCCAAATGTTTTAAGTATTTTACACATCTAATGTTGGTTCACACAAGTCTTCATCAAATTTATGTTTTTAGAATGGTTCAATGAATTTTTTGACTCTATGAACATTAACTTTAAATTTTTGACCATTGGTGGGATCTTGAATTTCTACATCCCCATGGGGGTACACCTTATACACTATGTATGGACCAGACCATCCGGACCTCAACTTTCCTGGGTGTAAATGAAGTTTCTAACTATACAGGAGAACAAATTTTCCCAGTTTTAAGTGTTTGACTTTGATATTACTATATTGGTATGCTCAAACTATAGCTTTATGTATCCTTGAATTTCCATAAGCCTCCATCCTAATTTCCTCAAGTTTATTAAGATATAATTTCCTCTTTGATTCAACTAAATAAATGTCAACGTTTATTTTTTTGATTGACTAAAAGTTCTTATGATCATTTTCAATAGGTAAATGGTATGTTTTTTCCACAAATAAATTTATATGGTGACATTCCTATGATGGTTTTGAATTCTGTATGATATGCCTAAAGGGAATCCAAGAGTTTCCCAAACCAATATTTCCTATAGGGATTAATAGCTTTTTCCAGAATTTGATTAATCTTCCTATTCACTAACTCAGATTGATCATTGGTTTGATGATGGTATACAGTGGAAACTTTATGATAAATCCCATACTTATATATCAGTTAAGAGAATCTGAGGTTTCATAAATGGGTTCCTCAATCACTGATTATAGCCCTAGGAATTCCAAATTGAGAAAATATGTTCTATTTCAGAAATCAAATTACAATATGATGGTCGTTAGACTTAGTGGTAATGGCCTTAACTGAATTCAAGACATAATAAATAGCTAAGAGGATGTAGAGGTATCCCCTAGAGTTTGGGAAGGGTCCCATGAAATCAATTCTCCATCAATCAAATATTTCAATGACTATATTGGGAATGAGGTTCATTTGAGTCCTTTTGGTAATGGATCCTAATTGTTGTAATTGAGGACAAATTTTTCAGAATTGGAAGGAATCCTTGGTGATTTTAGTCCATTATAAACCAACTTGGAGGACCTTTTAGTGGTTTTCTTTGTGGAAAAGTGATCTTCACATGCCTCTCCATTACAAAATTTTAGAATGGACTCTTGATCAGACTCAGGAACACATATCTTAATGATTTGATCAGGACGGAACTTGAAGAGGTAAGGATCATCAAACACATGGTGTTTGACATCAGAAAGGAACTTCCTATTAGCTAGGGTCCCTCGGAATTTTGGAATGTCACCCATCACCAAATGGTTTTCTATGTCAGCATACCATGGGAAATCACTCACAGAATAGAGGTTCTCATCAGGAAATGAATTAGACATAGAAAGTTTATGTGAGTTGTCTTTGAATTCCATCACAGAGAGGTGATTAGCTACAAAATTTTTAACACCCCTTTTATGCTTAATAGTTAAATCAAACTCTTGAAGAATAAGGACCCATATAATAAATATAGTATTGGAATCTTGTTTTTGGAAAAGGTATTTCAGGGATGAATGGTCTGTTAAGACAATGATGGGTGATCCTAAGAGTTACGACCTGAATTTCTCTAAGGAAAAGACAACAGCAAGAAACTCTTTCTTAGTGGTGGTGTAGTTGATTTGTGCATCATTTAAATATTTTCTTGCATAATCAATTACACATAGAGTTTTCTCACACTGTTTTCTTAAGACTTCTCCTACATTGAATTCACTCGCATCACACATGAGCTCAAAAGGAATTGTCCAATTTTGATATTGCATGATTGGTGGAGGGATAAGAGCTAACTTGATTGTAGAGAATGATTCCTCTCAGCTTTCTGTTTATAAAAATGGAGAAATTTTCACCAATAGAGCACACATTGGTCGAGAAATAGAGATTAAATTCCTAATGAGCCTTCTATAGAAACCATCATGTCCTAATAATGACCTCACTTACTTGATATTTTTAGGTGAGGGAATGTGATGAATGATCATGACCTTAGATTTATCAACTCCAATCCCTAAACCAGAGACCAGATGACCTAGAAATAGTCTCTCTTTTACCATGAAATGGCATTTTTTTAAATTTAGGATGAGATTCTTATCCTTTAATCTTGACAAAATCCTTTCATCATTAAAAAGGCATCCCTCAAATGTATCCCCAAATATTTAGAAGTCATCCATGAAGACCTATAAACAATCCCCCACCATGTCTGTGAAGATTCACATCATGCACCGATGGAAGGTACCAGGGGTATTACATAACCCAAAGGGCATGCATTGGAAAGAAAAAGTGTTGAATGGATAAGTGAATGTTTTTTTTCATAATCCTTCAAGGTGAACTCAATTTGATTATACCCTAATAATACATCTAGAAAGATAAAGAATTGATGACCTTCCACTCTTTCAAGGACTTGATCAATAAAGGGAAAGGGAAAATGATCTTTCTTGGTACAAGAGTTAAGCTTCCTATAGTCAATATTGACTCTCCATCCATTACTGATCCTTGTAGTTATAAGGTCATCATCCTCATTGGTGATAACAGTGATTCCAGATTTCTTTGGGACAACTTGAATTGGGATTACCCACTCACCCTCAGCAATGGGGTTGATGATACCTACTTTCAACAAATTAAGATGTTCTTACCTTACCACATACATAATATCTTGATTGAGTCTCCACTGAGTTTGATGAAATGTATTGGATTCAGATTCAAGAAAAATCACATGAGTTCCAATGAGTGGTCTAATCCTAAAAATATTAGAAAGGGTCCATAAAATCTATTTCTTAGGCTTTCTTAGGACATCCAAAATCATCATCTCTTGATTGGATTCAAGAGAGGAATGAATGACAACAAAAAAAGGCTCAATTGTCTCGTAAGAACACATACTAGAGTGATGAAGGTATGACCTTAAATTCGAGATCATATTGGTTATCACTTTCCAATAAAGGATGGGAGTTTTTATTGAACTTGGTTTCTTTGTTCATATTTCTTGACAAAATTGGTTCCTTTTGAATAGAATTTTCATCCACTAAATTGGCCAGATCAGTGTCATGTATGGGTATGAACTCAATTTTATTGATTTCACCAATGGTATAATTGATTTTTGATTCTATAAAATCATCAATAGAGATATCTTAAAGAGATTCAAGCCAAGGAGACAAATTCCCCTCATTTGAACAAAGAAAATCAATATATACTTGACTTAAACATCCTTTGGTAAGTATTTGATGTTCCTCAAGTTCACTATCAACACTACCAATCCAACTAACCTGATGGATCTCTTCATCATCCCAAATTTGATAGTTTTCATTGTAGATGTTTAGATCAAGGCTCATGTTTCCGAAGGTTATTGTCATGTTCCCATTTCTAGCTCGAATGATTGAATTGATTGTCTCTAGGAAGGGATGACCAAGGATAATGGTAGTTTTCCCTATGGGACCTAATATTGGGTTATTGTCAATTAAAATGAAGTCAGTTGGGTAAATGAAATTTTAAACTTTCACCAAAACATACTTTAAGATCCCCTTAAGAACTTGAACACTACGGTCAGCAAGTTGAAGAGTGATAGATATGGGTTGGAGTTCTTAATGTCCTAACTAAAAATACATGGAATAAGGAATGAGGTACACATTAGATCCTATATAACAAAAGGATTTGAAAATTTTTTCTCTCCCAACTCAACATTGATGTATGGAAATCCAAGATCTTTTAACTTCAGAGGATTGGTCCCTTGAATAATGGTACTCACATTAGCATCCAAAAGAACACAGTTTTTATGTGAAAATTTAAATTTAAAAGTATACAAGTCCTTAAGTTACATTTATTAGGTAGAAATGGTTTGGATTGCATCGAGAAGTGGAATGTTCAACTTAACTTGAGAGAATATTTACCTCAAATTTTCATTCAGTTCTAGTTTATATTTTCCTCTCATGCATTGAGGGAAGGGAGAAGGTTGTTTGATTGTTTGTTGTGGTTGTATTTCATTCACATTCTCATTGGGTTTTTTAGAATCATTGTGTGGTTTTTCATCATTTTCATGAATTTTTTGAAGCTTTAATGGTTCTATAATGGATTTTTAGGTTTATCAATGCATTTTCTACTTCTTAAAATAGTCATTTCTTTGAGTTCTTCATGAGAGGTTTGTGTGTAAATGGATTCTCCCCTTAAAGTTGAGGATGGTACTGCCTTAGTAGGCATGGGTTCCTTCCCAGTTTTTATGGATTGTAGTTCATGTTTAAGGTATGAGACTTCCGATTTCATTTTCTTTATTTTGTTACACAAATGTTGAATAATTGGTAGAGTGACAGATTGGGTTGGGTCCTGTGCTAATTGGTTTATCACAAGAGGATACTTTTGTTGTTGGATTGGTTGTTGAAGGGGTTGTTAGATGTGTTTTTGGTATTGGAAATGAGTATGTTGGTATTATACTGGTTGTGCTTGGAAATGGTTATGGTGCTGAAATTTTTTGGAGGGTAGGGGTCTGGTCCTTACGGCTGACTAGGTTGTTGAATGGGTTGCTGGTTATCTTTCCAATAGAGTCATGTATGGTCATTATACCTTGGATTGAAAGTGTTTTGGTACTATTACTTATGAAGTTTATGAGCATTAACCTCCAATGGTGGTCCTACTAGAATAACATCTTTAATAGAAGTTATTTTTGGAAAATTTTCGGTCTTGTGGTCATATTTTTTACAAATTCTGCAAATAGGTTCAACAGTTTGAATTTCATAGACCTTCCTAAGATCGATCTACTCGACCTTCCTAGTGAGTGCAACAAGTTTATCCCTAAGATTTACTCCTCCCTAACTGTGTGAATTACACCATATTTTGGTGTATTCCTATAGTAAGTTTATATTCCCCATGTTTGGTTTTGTTTGGACAGTCCTTCTAGATGCTCGTAAGCATCATTTGGGGCTTAGTTTTTTAGGGATCCATTACACATCATGTCAATGAATTATTTGTTTCCCGGACCCAACCCTTCATAGAAAATTTGAACTTGTTCTAGGATTGAAAATCTATCATGAGGTACCATATTGAGTGTATCTTTGAACCTTTCCCATGTTTCATAAAATGAATCCCCTTCTTTTTCAAAAAAGTTTTGGATGTTCTTTTTAAGTGAAATTATTTTGTGATGGGGGAAGTATTTTTTGTATAATTCTATTTGAAATTAATCCTAGGAGTAGATTGATGTAGGTCTTAGATTGTTTAACCAATTATTTTCTTGATCCTTAAGTGATAAATCAAAGATCCTCATCTTGACTAACTTAAGTTGATGTGGTGGGCACATGGTTTTAAAAATGTAGTTGAACTCATTTACATGAAGGTATGGCATTTATGACTCTATCCCATAGAAGGATGGAAGGTGGTTTAGAAAATGAGGTTTGAAAAAATAGTTTTCTTCTCCTAGGGAAGCATGTCTAATTCAAAAGAGTACATTGGTCCAAGAAGGTGTGAGGTAATCATTCATGGTTTGATCGACTGCATTCCCCAAGTTTGCGGCTGTCTCATTTGGATTTCCTTTTTGGTTCCCACCCAGGTTTATGAGTTGATTTCTTTGAATACCCTCCATTAAAATTGGCCCAATTTTTTAATCTGGAGTATTAGGAATATTTTTATCTAAAGGGAAGATACGCCTAGGTGTGTTTGACGCCCCAACCCCTTCACTATCAACCCTGACAAGACGATTTGATTGGTCATGGGTATAAGCAGACATGTGCCAAGAAAAGTGAAAAAAAATAAAGGGGAAAATATAAGACAATTTGAGGTGAGAAAAGAGAAATGGGAAAACATGGGATTATATGGTTAAGCAGCCGCTTGTAGTTTAGCTTGGGTTAAGTTGTCACTTGTAGTTTAGCTTGGGTTGTTGAATCCTCAGATACCCAAGAAGTAACCTACAGACACGTACATTTTATGGATTGTAATTGGATATAAAGTGGAAAACATGGTATTATTTTATATGGATTTAAGTAAATTCTAAGATACTTAAGTTAATTAAATTTAGAATTATGAGTTGATCCTAGGTTATCACTTAGGGTGGATTGGATCCATTCATTTTTCAACTATTTAAATTTCTTATATTTGAGATGGGATCATTTAAGAAGATCAAAAATCATCATCACTAACATGTTTAATGACTACACACCCTAATTTTAGTCACCTATACACTTGAAGGGTCAATGTTTTGAGCACTCTAAGGTAAAGGTTCGTATTATAACTTGAAAGTAAGTGGCCTTAAATTCAACAATGACGAAGGATTTTAAAGATCATCAAACAAACTTTTAAATTTAGAGAAGTGATTATAAATTAATAGAGTGATAAATAACATAAAATACACCCATTTTATACTACCCAGTATCATTCCATAAGTGGGTTATCCCTCCATTGATACTATGGTTTCAATGGTAGCGGGAAGTAGACTCATGGGGGAGGAATTGAAGAAGTAAAAAAAGACAATGAAATAACAATCACTCCACAGTTGTGTGATAATTTCACAAGGTTTGGTGTGAATAAATTCACACATTGAGCCAAATATATCAAAATGATATCTTGAATAATATAATAAGATGATAATAAGAACTTTTATAAAGAAACTAAGTTTAATTGAACAACTTACATGAGAAAGACCAACTCAAGGCAATAAAATCACAGCATAACATTAAAATTAAACAAAGCACCAAATATGATCAAATACTCCACCAACATAGCCTTAAATAGATATTTAGGAATCCTTGGGTCGATCCACCAATAGTAAAAATCATCCCACTTGAGTATGGTAGTCCTAGGTTGGTGAAAAGTAAGGGAGAGTGGACTTCTTCACCCTTGGCCCAAAGTGGAAGCCATCTTGCATCCACCGAACAGAGGCATCAAAAAGACCTTATAGATATCCTAATTAGAGTGGGACATAGAAAAATAAAATGGATACCCATATTTATCATAACCACCTCTAAATTTCAACCCAAATAGAATTTTGTTTACGAGATATGATCAAAATGGTACGATGTTTTTCTATACCGCAGAATTTCTCCTTGAATTTCATCTTCAACTTGGGCCACCTAGAACTCTATTAAAACATCATAATTAGCTCTTGTAACTGTTTGATGAAATGTTACGCTTGATTTACTCTATCTAAAGTTCAATTTTAAGATTTATTAGACTTGTATCTTTTCCTCTACATTAGTTTTATTGGGTTATTGTCCAGTTCACTTCTCCCAGAATGTTGTTAGTTCAAGGCCCACTTTGGTGGTCTTACAATGTGAATCTTAAAGTACTAAAAAAGTATGAAGTGTTACCAATTTGATTAAAAACCTTAAAATAAAATATTAAAATAGAATCAAGAACATTTGGTATTTTATATGGTGTTAAAAAATGTACTATTTAATAGTGCATTTTAAAAAAGACATACAATCATAATGTGAAATTATGTTCAAAGTGTAAAATGCACTAAAATAGTGTTTATGAATAATGAATCACATGAATATTATATATATTAACAATGAATATTAGAATCATTTAGTGGCTAATCACACCCCCTAACTTTATTTTTTCTAGTCCCAAGAGAAATATATCTCAAAAATATGAAATTTGAATTCCCTTTTCCAAAAACATTTTAATTCACAATGATTACAAAAAATCCTTATAGCAAACAATCATAGAACCCATAAAAATATTTTAATACAAGATAGTTTCATAATCATATCCCAATCCCAATCCCATTTTTTGTCCAAATTAATCGCCATATTTCATCCAATATCAATTAAGCATGATGATTTGTTGTGTATCACAATAGACATGGGGGTTTATCTTTATTCAAGGGGAAAATGATGGAAGCGCTAGGTGGAATCACATTTCAATATTAATATGAGTATTCAAAATATATATATATATATATATATATATATATATATTTGTAATTTTTTCATGGTAATTGAAATTGCACTCAATAGATTCAACCCATGTTGTGAGGCTTTGCTGATGACTCCCAAGCTCAAAGACCTTAGGGCACCAAGTGAATCCCCAATACTCAAGAATCATCTGAAGTTAACTTAGTCAAAAAAAATTAAATTACCATAGATATAAATAAAATTACTAAATCTAGTCTAGAAAACTATAGATTCATGATCCCCAAGTGTCTAAAGACATGCATTAGGTAATTTCATTTCTCTACGTGCAAATTTATTGTTTTCTTTTGTGATTTTTTATATATGTTTTTTTGAATACTAATTTTAAAACTAAAATGATCACCAAACCTATTATATTTATTTGGGGGACCCCATGAAATCAAACTAATACCCCACTATCCAAAGGATGTGCGTTGTGATTTTTTTTAGATGAAAATTTAAATGATGAAATATTACATTAGACAGTCATACTTTACAAAATCTATTCTCATGAAATTATACATGGATTAAAATCAGAATAAGGGCATGATAAATTATTTGATATTCAATTTCCATGTTTTCAATTTGTATTTTCTTGTTCAAAGTTAAAGTAATTTTTCCTTCCATTTACACACATTTTTTATTTCTCAAGGATGTTTTTTCTTTCATTTCACCCCCCCCCCCTCCAACTTAGAATAACATTGTCCCCAGTGTTTAAAGAATATAAAAATTAGAAGGGTTGGAGGAGAGGAGTTTAAAACGGATATTTAAAATGATAATAATGGAATGAAGTTAGCTGGTAGTTGAAGTTGATGTTCGTGATGCTCCAATTTAATCCTTTTATATCCATGTCACTCAAAGAGTTCCATAGAGAACAAGGAAAAACAGACAAAAAACAAAAAAAAACAATATATATATATATATATATAAAGTAAAATATATGTATATATAAAAAAAATATAGAATAAGGAAGCACTATAAGATTTATCTTAGTGGAAAGTGTATGGCCTTGTCTCCCTTCGGTCTTGGGTTTGAGTCCTTGAAGCTTTGCCGGTTGTGACGGGGTTTTCCCCACGAGCTACGATGTGTCCTTTTAATTTTTTTTAAATTTTTTTGTATTTTTATTTTAACCTATAAACACATAAAAATAAAATAAAATAAACTGATGATACATTGTATTATTTTTAAATTTAAGGGTAAGGTATTACTCCGAGATCACACCATGTGACACAGATGAATACGATGATCCCCTTTCATACCCATCCATACTCATAATAGAAGAACATGTCAAATGTATAAGGTACTATCATATTCAAAGTTGATTGATTAAGTATTTTTTTAAAATATAAAATTGATTTACTAATCTTGTTCGAAAAATAAAGATGATTCGCAATTATTTGAACCATGAAAACCAAAGTTTGCCTCCTGTGCAGTGCTTTTGTTTAACATCACTAGCTTGACTTAGACCCCTTATTATTTATGTATTTTACTCATCTAAGGTTGGTTCACAAAAGTATTCATCAACTTCATGTTTTTGGAATGGTTCAATGAATGGTTTAACTCTATTACTATTAACTTTAATGGTTTGACCATTAGTGGGATCTTAAATTTCTACAGCCCCATGGAGGTACACCTTATGCACTATATATGCCTAAATGGCCTGAATTCCTTCTTTTTTTATTGATTTTTGATAACCCCCATTTAAAGGGATGAGGGGAACCCTTACAAGGCCCGTAGGCTTCGAGATTACATGGATCATATGCCTATGAGACATTACATGACCCGAAGGTCTTTAGGTAATTAAAACAGACTATAACTACAAGGAACTTCCCCTCCCCAATGGTGTCGACATACCCTCACATTCTTCCAATTCCATTGGTTCTTCTCTGGTGAGTGTGCCTACTCTGAATCCTCCTCTGGGGTTGCTCCTTTTCTGTAGAGTCTGTCTGGGGAAACTACATTGATCATGTGGTTTGAAGGCCTTGAGGTGTTCTGAAGGCATTGAAATATCCCAAAGGCCTTGTGGTGGCCCGAAAGCCTTACTGTCCTGAAGTCCATTGGTGGCCTCAAGGCCTTGAAGGACCCTAAGACCAAAACAGTGGCCCAGAGGCCCAAACGGGTGTATAGTTATGACTACTGTAGTACCGAGTAGTAACTACTACAGTAACATCTACATTATCTACTACAGTACTGCTATATTAACCCAAATATTATCCCTATGATTGGTTTTGATCTCAGGTATCTTGGATACTCTTGCCGAGTCTTCATCAACTGGGATGAGGCTCTTGTGTTATGCACTATGTATAGACCTGGACCTGACTATCTGGACCTCAACTTTCCCAAGTTTAAATGATGTTTTGAACTATACAAGAGCACAAATTTTCCTGGTTCAAAGTGTTTTAATTTGATATTCCAATATTGGTAGGCTTAAACTCTATCTTTATTTATCCTTGAATTTTCATTAGCCTTCATCCTAAGTTCCTCAAGTAAATTAAGATCAAATTTCCTCTTTGTTTCAGATAAAGAAGTGTCAAAGTTCATTTTTTGAGTTCCTAAAAGGAATTATGCTCAAATTCAATAGGTAAATGGAATTTTGTTTCATAATACAACCTATATGGTGAAATTTTTAGGATGGTTTTGAATGTTATATGATTTTCCAAAAAGGAATCTAAGAGTTTCTCAGACCTATCTTTCCTAGAGGGATTGACAGTTTTTTCAAGATTTTATTAATATCCTTATTCACTGACTCAGATTGACCATTGGTTTCAGGATGGTACACATTTCAAACTTTATGAGAAATACCATACATAGACATGAGTTAAGAGAATAGTCAGTTGCAGAAATGGGTTCCTCAATCACTGATTATAGCCCTAGGAATTCCAAATCGAGAAAATATATTCTCTTTCATAAATCAAATCATAGAATGGTGGTCATTGGACTTAGTGGGAATGGCCTCAACCCATTTCAAGACATAATCAACAAATAAGAGGATATTGATGTATCCCCTAGAGTTTTGGAAGGGTCCCATGAAATCAATTCCCCAATAATAAAAGATTTCGATGAATGGAATGGTAGTGAGGGGAATTTGATTCCTTTTATTAATGGATACTAATTGTTGACATTGTGAACAACTTTTGTAAAATTAGAAGGAATCCTTAGTGAGGTTAGGCCAGTATAAACAACTTTTTAGGATCATTGTGGTGGTTTTCTTTGTGGAAAAGTGGACTCCACATGCCTCTCTATGAAAAAAATTTAGAATGGACTCCTGCTCAAACTCAAGAACATATCTCCTAGTGATTTGATCCGGACGGAACTTGAAGTGGTAAGGATCATCAAAAACATAGTGTTTGACATAATAAAGAATTTCCTCTTAGCTTGGGTCCCTAGGAATTTTTGAATTTCACCCACCACTGAATGGTTATCTATGTCAGCATTCCATAGGAAATCACTCACATAATAGAGGTGCTCATCAGGAAATGATTCAGACATAGAAAGGTGATGTGATTTGTCTTTGAATACCATCATAGATAGGTGATCAGCTACAAAATTTTCAACACCTTTTTTATCATGAATGGTTAAATCAAACTCTTGAAGAATAAGGATCCACATAATCAATCTTGCCTTGGCATCTTGTTTTTGGAAAAGGTATTTCAGGGCTGAATGTTTGGTGAACCCAATAATGGGTGATCCTAAGATATTGGACCTGAATTTTTCTAAGGAAAAGACAATAGTAAGAAACTCTTTCTCAGTGGTGGTGTAGTTTATTTTTTCATCATTTAAATATTTTCTTGCATAAGCAATGACTCGTGGAGTTTTCACACACCATTTTTCTAAGACTACCCCTACATCAAAGTCACTCGCATCACACATGAGCTCAAAAAAAAGTTTCCAATTTGGATATTGCACGATAGGTGGAGAGATAAGAGCTGACTTGAGTGTAGATAATGATTCCCCATAGCTTTCTATCCACAAAAATGGAGTATCTTTCACCAACAGAGTATAAAGTGGTCGAGAAATAGATATAAAATTCCTAATAAACCTTCTATAGAAACCATTATATCCTAATAAGGACCTCACTTACTTGATATTTTTAGGTGAGTTAAGGTGATGAATGATCTTGACCATGGATTTATCAACTTTAGTCTCTCTACCAGATACCAGATGGCCTAGAACTAGTCCCTCTTTACCATGAAATGGAATTTTTTCCAATTTATGATGAGATTAGTATCTTCACATCTTGAATAAACCCTTTAAAAATTAATAATTCAACCCTCAATAGTATCCCCAAAGATAGATAAGTCTTCCAGGAAGACCTCTAAACAATCCCCCACCATGTCTGAGAAGATTCCCATCATGCACCGCTGGAAGGTACCGGGGGCATTACATAACCCAAAGGTCATGCACTTGAGGGGAAAAGTGCTGAATGGAAAAGTGAAGGTTGTTTTTCCTTAATCCTATAAGGATATATTGATTATATTATACCCTGAGAAGTCATCTATGAAGAAATAGAATTGATGACCTGCCACTCATTCGAGGACTTGATCAATAAAGGACAAGGGGAAATGGTCTTTCATGGTACAAGATTTGAGCTTCCTATAGTCAATACAAACTCTCCATCCACTACTGAACCTTCTAAGGAGAATGTCACCATCCTCATTGGTGATCACAATGATTCCAGCTTTCTTTGGGACAATTTGAATTGGTCTTACCCACTCACTCTCAGCAATTGGGCAGATAATACCTATTTTCCACAACTTAAGAAGTTATTTTCTTACCACATCCATAGGATTTGGATTTATTCTCCACTAAGGTTGATTACATGGTTTGGATTTAGATTCAAGAACAATCATATGAGTTCCAATGATTGGGATAATCCCAGGAATATCATAAAGGTTCCATCCAATTTCTTTCTTATTCTTTATTTGGATATCCAGAAGCATCATCACTTGATTGGATTCAAGAGAAGAAGAAATGAAAATAGGAAATGATATATTATCCCCTAACAATTAATACTTGAGTGATGAAGTTATGACCTTAAATTCAAGATTATATTGGTTATCACTTTCCAAGAAAGGATGGGAATTTGTATTGAACTCTGTTTCTTTTTTCAGATTTCTTGACAAAATTGGTTCCTTGTGAATAGAATTTTTATCCACTAAATTGGCTAGATCAATGTCATGAATGGGTATGGACTCAATTTTATTTATTTCACCCAAGGTATCATTTATTGGTTATTTGAGAAAATAATAAATAGAGATATCTGAAATAGATTCAATCTGTGGAGAAAAATTTTCCTCATATGAACAAACAAAATCAATCTCTTATTGAGTTAAGAATCTATCGGTAATTCCTTGATGTTCTTCGAGTTAACTATCAAAAATACCAATAAAATTAACCTCATGGATCTCTTCATCATCCCCAATTTTAGAGTTTTCATTGTATATGTTTAAATCAAGGCTCTTGTTTCCAAAGGTTATTGTCATTTTCCCATTTCTAACTCATATAATTGAGTTAATTGTTGCTAAGAAGGGATGACCAAGGATGATGGGGGTTTTCTCCCTAGGACCTAATCTTGGGTGATTTTCAAGGACAATGATGTCATCTAGGTAAATGAAAATTTCAACTTTCACCAAAACATCCTTTAATATCCCCTTAGTAACTCGTACACTACGATCAGCAAGTTGACGAGTGATAGATGTGGGTTGGAGTTCTTTGAGACCTAACTAACAATACATGGCATAAGTAATGAGGTTCACACTATCTCCAAGTTAACAAAGGGATTTGAAAACTTTGTTCTCTCCTAACCCAACATTGATGTATGGATATCTTAGATCATTAAACTTCAGAGGAATGGTCCCTTGAATGGTGGTACTCACATTAGCAACCAAAAAAATTAGTTTTTATGTGAAAATATCCTTTTAAAAGTACAAAATTCCTTAAGGTACTTTGAGTAGGCAGGAATGGTTTGGATTTCATCAAGAATTGGAATGTTCAACTTAACCTGATAGAATATTTTCCTGAAATTTTCATTCAGTTTTGGTTTATATTTTCCTCTCATGCATTGAGGGAAGGGAGAAGGTTGTTTGATTGTTTGGTGTGGTTGTAGTTCCTTCACATTATCATTGGGTTTTTCAAAATTTGTGGGTGGTTCTTTATCATTTTCATGTGTTTTTGAAGCTTATAATGGTTTTTTAAGGGCTTTTTCTAGTTTCTAATTGGATTTACCACTTCTTAAAATTTTCATTGTTTTGAGTTGTTCATAAGAGGTTTGTGTGTAACTAGATTCTCCCCTTAAATTTGAGGATGGTACTTCTTGAGTAGGCATGGATGTCTTCCCAATTTTTATGGTTTGTAGTACATGTTTAAGTGATGAGACTTATGAGTTCATTTTATTCATTTCTTTACACAAATTTTCAAGGATTGGTAGAGTGAAAGATTGGGTAGGGTCTTTTTCTGGTTGGTTTATCCCAAGAGAATACTTTGGTTGTTGGATTTGTTGTTGAAGGGGTTTCTATATGGGTTGTTAGTATTGTAAAAGAGGATTTTGAAATTTTAATATTTTTGGTTGGAACTATTTATGGTGTTTAAAATTTTGTGGCAGGTAGGGGTTTGGTTCTTATGGCTAACTAGGTTGTTGGATGGGTTGCTGGTTATCTTTTCAATGGAATCCCGGATGGTCATTGTAACATGGATTGATAGTGTTTTGGTACTATTGCCTCTAAAATTTCAGAGCATTTACCTCCATTGGTGGTCCTCCTATAAGAACTTCATTAATAGAAGGGATTTTTGGGTAGTTTTCAGTCTTGTGGTCATGTCTGTCAGAAATTGTGTAAACAATGTCAACATTTTGAATTTCATGGACCTTCCTAAGATCGATCTCTTTGACCTTCCTAGTGAGTATATAAATTTTATCTCTAATTATTTACTCCTCCCTAAGTGTGTGTATTCCACCAAATTTAGGTGGATTCTCATAGTAAGGTGATGTTTCCCATGTCTGCTTTTGTTTTTCCAATCCTTCAAGATACTCGTAATCATCATTTGGGGCTTTGTTTTTTAAGGTTCCATTACACGTCATGTAAATGAATTGTTTGTTTCCCAGACCCAAACCTTCATAAAAAATTTGAACTTGTTATAGGATTGAAAATCCATAATGAGGTATCGTGTTGAGTGTGTCTTTGAACCTTTCACATGTTTCATAAAATGATTCCCCTTCTTTTTCAAAAAAGTTTTGGATGATCTTTTTAAGTGCAATTTTTTTGTGATAGGGGAAGTATTTTTTGTATAATTATCTTTGAAATTGGTCCCAGGAGTGGATTGATGTAGGTATCATATTTTTTAACCAATTATTTTCTTGATCCTTATGTGAGAAAAGAAAAAGCATCATCTTAGATGACTGAAGTTGATGTGGTGGGCACATGGCTTCTACAATGTCGTTGAACTCTTTGACATGAAGGTATGGAATTTCCGACTCCATCCCATGGAAGGTTGGAAGGTGGTTTTGGACATGAGGTTTGAAAACATAGTGGGATTATCCTAGGGAATCATGTCTAATGAAAGAGGGTGTGTTGGTCTAGGCAGGTGTGAGGTATTCATTCATGGTTTGATCGACTGCATTCCCCAAGTTTGGGGCTACCTCATTTGGATTTCCATTTTTAGTTCCCACCCAGGTTTATGGGTTGATTTCTTTGAAGAACCTCCATTAAAATTGGATAAATGATTAAATCTAGAGTATTATTAATATTTGGATCTGAAGGGAAGAGACCCCTAGGTGTTCTTGACTCCCCAACCCCTAGACTATCTACCGTGACAAGATGATTTGATTGGTCACAGGTATAGGCAGACATGCGCCAAGAAAAGTGAAAAAAAGAAAGGGAAAAGAATAAGATAAGTTGAAGTGAGAAAACATAAATTGGTATAATATAATGGGTGTTGATATTAATTAATTGGGTCCCCAGAAACGGTGAAAAAATTTGGTCTCACCCAAATTTACCCACGATTTGAGGGTTAAGCAGTCGCTTGTAGTTAAGCTTGGGTTGTCGAATCCTCAGAGACCTAAGAAGTAACCTACAGACATGTAAATTCTATGGATTGTTTTTGGATATGAATTTTCTAACATGGTTGATTTTATATGTGTTTAAGTGAAATATAAGAGACTTAAGTGAATTCAATTTTAAAAAATGAGTTGATCTTAGGTTGTCACTTGGGGTGGATTGGATTCATTCCCTTTTCAACTATTTCAATATCTTATATTTGAGAACGGTTCATTTAAGAAGATCAAACAACATCATAAATTACTGTTTTAATGCCTAAACACCCAAATAATAATCATCTATACACTTTATGGATCAATGTTTTGAGCACTCCAAGGTAAAGGTTCATATTATCACTTAAAGTGTGTGGTCTTAAATTCAACAAGGACAAAAAAATTTAAAGATTGTCAAACAAAATTCTCAATTAAAATAAGTGATTATACATTAATGGAGTCAGAATTAACATCCAATATAGACCTTTTCTACACCCTTGTATCAACCCATAAGTGGGTTAGCCCTCCATTTATTCTATGGTTTCAATCGAAGCAGGAAGTAAACTCATGAGGGAGGAATTGAAGAAGTAAAAAAATACAATGAAATAATGATCACTCCACCATTATGTGATAATTTAACAAGGTTTGGTGTAAATAAATTCACACCTTGATCCAATAATATCAATGTGATATAAATAATAATAGAAGAAGTGGATAAGAACTTTTATTAAGAAACTAAGATGAATTAAACAACTTGCATGAGAAAGACCAACTCAATGAAATAAAATCACAGCATAACATTACAATTAAAAAACACCAAATATGATAAACTCATCCACTACCACTGACTTAAATAAAAATTTAGGAATCCTTGGGTAAATACAATAACAGTTCAAAGCATCCCACTTGAGTATGGTAGTCTTATGGTGGTGGAAAATAAGGGAGAGTGGACTTCTTCACCCTTGGCCCAAAGTGGAAGTCGGCTTGCATCCACCGAATAGAGGCATCAAACTTACCTTTTATATGGATGAATTATATTGGGAAATATATTATGAAAATGGATCCTCAGATGTCTCCAAACAACCTGTAAACTTTTATCCCAAATAAAATTTTATCTTGCGAGATATGATCGAAATGGTAGTATGTTTTTCTGGACCGTAGAATCTGGCCTAGAATTTCATCTTCAAATTGGGCCACCTAGAACTCCATTAAAACATAAAAATTAGTGCTTTTAACTATTTGATTAAATGTTCCCCTTAATGTCCTTTATCATTGTTTCAATTTTAAGAATTATTAGGCTTTGATCTTAGACTCTACAATAGTTTTATTGGACTGATATCTAGTTCACTTTTCCAAGAATGTTGTTAGTTCAAGGCCCACTTTGGGGGTCTTCCAACATGAATATTCAAGTACTCTAAAAGTATGAATTATTTATAATGTAATGGAAAACCTAAAAATTAAATATCAAAATAAAATCAAGATCATGGTGTATTTTATATGGTGTTTGAAAATGTACCATGTAATAGTGCATTTTAAAAAAATCATACAATCATAATGTGAAATGATGTTCACAATAGTATAAATACAGGATTTAATGTCTAAGTAATAATGTTGGTTTTTTATAAACCAATGCCAATGGTATGTGTGAGAAATTTTTGGTGTCAATTTTTAGTAAAACCAATGCCAAAAATTGTTATTAATGGTTTTTGGCATCGATTTTACTAAAAACCAACACCAAAAACCAGAATATAATTATTGTTTGCATCGGTTTATGTGAAAAAAGATTCTAAATTAAAAACAAAATGTGTTCGGTGTCAGTTTTAGAGAAACTCGAAGCCATATGTGTAATTTTCAGCATCGGTTTTCCAAAAAACCGACGCCGAAAATATATATATATATATTGCAGGCGTCCGTTTTGAAAAAAGCGACACTGAATTTTTTTTATTTATTTCCAGCGTCAGTTTTGGTAAAAACTATTGCATCCCACCTTTTTATTACATAACTTTTCATTACATTTTACAAACCGAGGATCTTTAAAGTCTAGTGTCTTGGAAATCAGGAACATGATACAAGAAAAACAACATAAAACATTATTCTAATCCACTTGTAAGAATTCATCATAAGTTCATCCTAAGTAAAATTACTGCATCTCATAACCTGGAGACATACATTCAAAGGAAAGGGTGAGCAGAAGGCCCAGTAAGGATGAACAAGGGAATCAGTTTACTTGTGACATCAATAAGAACTTGAATAAAAACATAAGGACATGAGCAATAGAAGTATAGGAATATCATGATAAAAATAACTTGAATAATAACTTGAATATGTGGATACAACTTTTCATTTTGACATTCATGAACATATCACCAAGGTTTATCCCTGAGGTGTTATGAAAATTACTAAGGTTATTCACCAAGGTATCGTGAAACTTGTCACCTCTAGAGATTAATTATTTATGGAATGAATTAGAGCGCTATCAGGGTGAACCCTTAATATGTCTTTACTTACATGTGATCCACATATATCATAATCAAACATTTCATAAATAACCCATAGAGAATAAAAGAAATGGGTTTCATTTCAAAATCGTGACGTTTTAAAAGTTCTTAAAAATAAGATCATTATATAATTTATAACCCATGGAGAGGGAGTGAGGGTTATATGTATGTCAATTCCAGAATCAAATATATCATCTTTATATATTTATAAACACCCATAAAAACGAAATAGGTCTGGGTATTCATATAAATAAAATAAGAGAATCTCTTGAGAGAAAGAGATAGAAATTTTGAGGTGAAATTTCTCCAGCATAACGGCTATATAACATGGTTTTAGAAAAAATTGAAAAGGGAGGGTGCAAGAATAACCCACTCATAAATAACTTATAATATAGTATAAATACAGAATAACATGGAGATAAGAACATGGTATGGAAATTTTAATGGCATACCACATGAAAAGGAAACATGAAAGAAAAGAGAAGACGTGATTCCTTTTACGAAAAATTCGACAGCCTAACGGCATCACATAAAAATTCAGAAAACAAATTGATGAGAGCGAAAAGGGTCTATCAAAAATTAGAAATGAAATGGAAAGTAATTAGAACATATATTAACATACCCTCAACATAAAGAGATGGAAACTAGAAGACACAACATAAAGGAAGACATGGCTTAAAAAAGGAGGGTGAAAGGGTCCCATACCTTGAAGAGTAACTTCGAAATCTTGAAGGTTGGGACCTTGGAAGGATTGAGGGAACCTTGGAAGGACTCCTTGGGAGGTAAGGAGACTAGAACTTCGTTGAGGATGATTTTGAAATGAAATGAATGTGGAAAATGTCTTGGTATTTATAGGAAAGTGAGTGAATAAATTATTAATTTCTAAGGGACACCTCATCGGTGGTATTGGAAAAACCATGGGCTTTCCCATAGTATTAGCCCACGGTATTGGCCACTTGGGATAACTCATAGCATATATCACTATTCATAAGTCGACCAGAAATCTTAGATCATTATTACATCATTAATATGTCATTAAACACCCGAAACTCAAAACTGCATTTTTACTATTCACCAAAAATTCAACTATTTTAGAAAAAACCCTAAAATTCACCCTAACCAAATATCAATGCTCTGAATTCAAAAATGAAGTCCATTTTATTATAATATTTTTCTAAATATTTTTAATTTAATTTCTTAATAAAATCATTATTTATTCCAAAAATACAACTTTAAAACTATAACTCATTTTGTAACACCTTAAAAAAGTAGTCAAGGTCCCATAAAATTATCATATAACCATAATACAATAAAGTAACAATGTATGATTACATTTTATGAAAATATATTTCCATTTTAAATTATTAAATTTATTATAAAATTGTAAATAAAATATTTATGACAAACAAAAATACCAAAACTTAAACTATGATCATTTTTTCACTTTTAAGATATCTAAAATGTATTTATACATTCGTGGGTGAAGTTTCTATTTTTTGTGTCAAATTAATATTCATTACTATTTATTACTATTCATATGGGTATGTTACTATTCCAACTTTACTATTCACTAAAAACCAATTTGATCTTATTAGACTCTAAATTTCTTACTGAACACAATTGTAGAAGACTATCTCTTGAAAATCATTTCACATTATTAATTTTTTAATGAATAAAAAAAACATTTTAAAATGCCCCTTTCTTCCTAAATTCATCAATAATACACATCCTATATTTATCTGGATATTTTAAATTCACAACTTTTCCATAAGAAGATATAACCATTTTATTTATATAAAGAAAATACACAAATCAGCTAAGGTCTCGTTACATAGCCCCTTTTAACACCAGCATAGGACCTAAGTGTAAGGTGTGTTATGGTGATATAATCTTAGGGTGGCTCGAACAACATTGCCCCAAGGATGCTACCTCCTTCCCAAGCTCTGACAGATGGTCTTCATATGGCTCAAGTCTACTGGATGAGGCCATTCAATCTTCTTTCTGTATTAATTAACCAAGATAACTGTATTTATAAAAACACAACGTTAATATTATAGTTTTCAATGGTCATATTGACCAACGGTCATATAACAGTCGAAACCCAACGGTCTCATTTTAATTATACCCACTTCATTAATTAAAGGATATTGTCTTGTTGAGTATAAAATAAAATAACACACAAAATTAGGAAACAAATATAATTCACAAGTTCGGGTCGTTACAAAAACCGATGCCGAAATTCGTTTAAAATTATTGTGATCGGGAAACCCTCATGTTTTGGATCTTCAAGATCAAAACCTTCGGTGGCTCCTCTCGACTCACGATGACTTTGAAGCCTTATTTTTTATCTCTAACGGCCATTTTTGATGATTTTCTTCCATTTTCTAGATATGCATTCTACGTTCTTCATAATTTTCTCTTGTTTTATCGTCTATGGTTTATTTGTTCTTCTAAAACCTATTTTGGGATAATTTCAACCATGGTCTGATTTTAGTTTGTTTTTTATCTTTATTTTTCATTTTTACAATCAATTTTTGTATAGATATTGTAGTGCATAATTTTTCAAATCATTATACGAAGTAAAGTTTGGATTGGGGATCTATTTTTGTGTTAATCTCCAAATTTTGTAAGTTTCTTTTTTAATTTTGAAGATAAATTATTTATCATTTAATTTTGATTTTGATTTTCTTCAATTATTAGTTTAGATTTTATTTTAAATGTGTTGGAACATGGTTAATAGTCATCCCTAAGAGTGATTAGTTAATGTTATTAATATGGATTGGAGTTACATGATTATAGGTTATGAATTTTTATCTAACATTATGTATAAATGTATTAGTCAATGTTCTTGATAAGGATTGGATTTGTGTGATTTTAGGTTTTTATGTTAGAATAACTCAATGTGAGTCCTCATAGGACTGATAAAATACACCTGAGAGGGATGGGGTGTCTTGAATCAGGTCTACCTAAATTATACCAAAAACCAACTGAATTATTTTTAAGCTTTTCTACTTATTTGGTCCATTGAACCTCTATGGTCAGTTAGGAAATAAATAGATATTTTTATCTTTTAACCAATAATCCACAACCACGTGTAATATAAATTATAAATAGAAAATCTAAATTTGTTATTTTTACATGCTTTAGACCAGATTTAGAAAACCTACTCCCTATCCTATTCAACTCCCATTGAGACATATATTCTCATCTATAATATATTAATCATTTATAATGGGTTTCCAAGGATTATCTTGACTCTGGATTTTCCATAATTCACAAGAAGATACAGAATATTACCCATGAAAACTTAGAACTACATCCCATAACACTTTTTTATTGGAATCCCACTGGTTCTTTCTAAAAATACTTCTTATTGAATTTACTCACCACTAATAAGAAGTTTGTCACTACATCCAAATAATAGGCCTTATTTCTCACCAAATCATCTTTGAATTCTTATAGATCATCTATAACTAAAAATATTTAAATTGAACTTAGATATTCTGATCAGTTCGCAATTATTATGAATTAATTTATGGAATTATCCACTGATTTCATCAGTAGTGATCCTAACTAATAGAACTTATATTGGATTCCTCTTAAATTTCTTAATTTCATTCTTTGTGATCTCACAACTCTCAGCTCAATCGTACCAACTCTTTATTCTTCCTCACAACTAATAGATCTTTTTTCTTACAAAGTTTCACCAAATAATCTATATATATACTCATTAGAACATGAAATGGATCCACAACCACTTATTATTCCTCAAATGAATCTATTGTTCTCTCACCCAAATGTGTTGTAAGATATACCAATTTAGTTATGTATTTAATTTCATCTGTCATAATTTTAGGAGTATTAGGATTGATTTCACTTATAATATGAACATTTACTCTAATTATTATTTCATATTAATAATAATAACTAATTTTTCTCCCTTTAAATTAATGAAATATTCAATACTTTTGACACATGAAACATATAAATAATGCAAAAAATATGTAAAATGAACTAATAAATTTTAGAAGATTGATATTATAATTAAATTATAATATCAATATAACACATGTATATAATATGAAAATAAAATGTTTAATATTTTTAAATGTGTTTCATATCTGATGTTTTCTATCTGATTATCAATATTTTTTATTAAATGTGTTTCTGTTTACAATATATTTGTATATATATATATATAAATGTTTATATGTTTTAATATATTAGTCAATTATTTTGTGATATCATATATTGAATGGATTTTAATTGGATACATTTACAAAGAACCACTGGGGAATATGAAAAAGTAGTTAATGAATTCTTTGAATTTTCTAAATGACATATTCAAAACATTGATTTGATTTTCTATCCATGTGTGAAGTGTTTAAATATGAGAAAGTTAAATTCTATAGAAATAAAGGATAATCTCTTTTGTTATGGTTTTAGACTTAATTATAAACGTTGGATCTGGCATGGGGAAAGAACTAAAAATTCAACATCCAATGTTGATGGAAATTTCCATAATGAGGCAGAGGATCATATTGAAGAATTAATTTATGATTTTGGTATTGAACCATTGAAAAAACAGTAACTTTTGAATTATTTTAAGGAGATTTTGAGAAACCATTATTCCCAGGTTGTAGTAAATATACAGTTTTATCAGTAGTTTTGAGATTAGTTAACTTAAAATAAAAAATTGGGTGGGGTGATAAAAATTTATCCAGCTTACTTGAGCTTTTAAAAGAGATACTTTCAGAAGGTAACGGGCTTCCATATTCCAATTATGAGGAGAAGTAAATATTATTCTCAATGGGATTGAGGTATAAAAAGATACATGATTTCCCCAATAATTGTGTACTGTATAGGAAATAAAATGAATATTTATCAAGTTGTACTAAATGTGGGACATCATGTTATAAGATAGATGGGAAAGTCAACTCAGATTCATTCTCTAGTGAAGTCATCTAATGTCATGAAAAATCAATTTTGTACTTTCTAATGATATCATCTAATATTTTTTGCAAAAAATTCTGATAATTCAATTGTGATTCATTTTTAGGTACCAGAATCAAAACCCTGCTAAAGAAATTTGGTACCTTCCAATAACTCCTCATTTGAAGAATCTATTTGCAAATTCAATTGACACAAAAAGGTTAAGATGGAATTCAGATGAGAGCATCTTTGGTGGTAACTTATGTCACCCTACCGATTCATAACAGTGGAAGAGTTTTGATAAAAAAATCATGATTTTGTAAGTGAAGTTATAAATTTAAGAATGGGATTGTGTACTTATGGAATGAATCCATATTAGAGCCTCTGTGTCCAACATAGTTCATGTCCGGTTTTTCTAGTAGTTTACAAATTGTTCCCACATCTATATATGAAGAAAAAATATTTTATGATGAGCTTGATGATTTCTATAACAAAAAAACTAAGAAATGATATTGATGTGTATCTTTCACCATTGATTGATGATTTGAAATTGCTATGGGAGGTAGGTGTTAAAGTTTTTGATGCATACATGAAAGAGTATTTTCTTTTGCGTGTTATGATAATGTTCACAATAAACGAATTTTCTGCATATGGAAACTTATCTGGATATAGTTTTAAGTGACATAAAGCATGTTCAATTTTTGAATAACAAACTTCATATTATCAATTGCAGAATGGAAGAAAGATAGTGTCATTTTACATCAAATATTTTTTTGAATTGATTATCCTTATCGTAGATTAAAAAATTCATTTAACAGATTACAAGAATACAACCTTACCTCTCGACCATTGTCAGTTAAATAATATTATGATAGGGTGAGAGATATTGATTTGACATTTGGAATGAAAAGAAGTTCTGGTCTTCAAATAAATATCTAGAATAAGTAGTCTATTTTTTTCGAACTACCTTATTGAGGATTTTTAGAGATAAAACATAACATCGATGTTATGCATGTTAAGAAAAAAATATGTGACGGTTTGATTGGAACTTTTTTAGACATAAAAGTAAAGACAAAATATGGATTGCATGCTAGATTGGACTTGATATTAATGAGCATACATTTGGAGTTATCTCCCACTATGAAAGGAAATATAACATATTTACCTTCAGCTTGTCACACATTAAGCAAGATTGAAAAGATTAATTTTTGTCAGTGTCTTCATGGTATTAAAGTACCCAATGGTTTTCCTTAAAATGTGAATAATTTTGTGTCATTTAAGGATTTTAAATTAATAGGTATGAAATCTCATGATTTCCATGTGTTGATGAAACAACTTCTACCAATAGCAGTGCATGGTATATTGCCGACAGCTGTCAAAAATACTATCATCAGGTTATATAATTTTTTCAAATCCATTTGTCGTAATGTCATTGATCCAAATTTGTTAGATTTGTTAGATAATGAAGAAACTCTTATTCTTTTTCAACTAGAAATGTATTTCCCACCCATGTTTTTTGATATAATGGTTCATCTACTAATTCATTTAGTGTGTGAGACAAGAACATGTGGGCCAGTTTATTTAAGATGGATGTATCATTTTGAAAGAAATATGAAAATTTTGAAGTGATATGTTAAAAATACTTATTGACCAGAGGCCTCTATTGTTCAAAAATATGTATTAGAAGAGGTGATTGAGTTATGTACTGATTATTTGTATGAGGTGGAGCATATTGGTCTCCCTGTATCTTGACATATGACAGATGATAGTGAAGGTATAGGGGTTTGAGGCTTAAAGGTAAAGTTCATTCGATGTGATGAAGTGATGCATTAACAGTTATACATTTTGAAAAACACATATGAGGTTCAATCATATATATCCCCACATATTTCTGAATTAAAGTTACGATATTAGAAAAGAAGAAAAAAGTGGTTGACGATTGAGCATAAGAAGACATTTGTTTCATGGTTTAAAGAGAAAGTCACCCTAGATATGTCTACATCAGAAACCTTGAAGTGGTTAACAGGGGGAATATCTCTAAATGTGATCACATGGTATGGTTTTGATATCAATGGCTACACATTTTACACAAAAAACCTGGATGAAAAGAGTACCGTTCAGAATAGTGGTGTGATGGTTTTTGCTAAAGTAGTGAATTTTTCAAGTGCCAAAGATAAAAACCCATTTTCTTCATCAATGACATATTTTGGAGTTCTAGAAGTCATATGGGAAATTGATTATATTAAATTTTGAGTCACTGTTTTTAAGTGTAATTGGGTAGATATTAGTATTGGTGTGAAACATGATGAATATGAGTTTAAACTAGAAGATTTAAAAATATTTAATTACAATGAGGAACCATTTATCATGGCGACACATGCAAAGAAAGTATTTTATGTCATTGATCCATCAAAGGATCATTGGTCAGTTATTTTGAAAGGAAAAAAAGATACCATTTGGGTGATGAGGATGATGTTGATGATATTAGTGATTTACATAGTCCTTATTCATCTATTATGAAATTTCCTGATGATTAAGATGAGTATAAGACAGACATAGTGCATGCAGTACGTAATGATCACGATGAAGGCATGTGGGGAAACACTAAATTAGTATCCTAATTTTTCTAGTAAATATTTATAGTTGGTTTCTTTTTTTGAAACTTACAAATGCATGCCTCTTTTTTTACTTACTTATTTTTGTGTTCCTTGTTTCTAAATATTCAGTTTTATAATGATATGGAGGTACACAAAATTTCATTACACTTTCTAGTAGAAATGTCAGATATAGATAGAGAAAAGAAGTTACCAAGGTATATCTATTTTTACATATAATTAAATATTCAGTAATATATTTATTTAATGAAATAAAACTGTTAATTTACAAAAAAAATAGGATTACTTATGCATCCTCAGCAGAGGAGACTTCTCCTGTTACTACTAAAAAATCAAGTTCTCAAGTTGGTAAACCTGATATTACACGTTTATCAAAACTATCACTTTCTCATGATGATGATAGAGTACACTTCTATTTTTATGATTATAATAATGAAACTATCCCAAATGTAGTTCAGTTTGTCAGTTATATAGTGATGCAGAGCCGTTGTAGGATTAGAATTTTATATTCTGATTAGAAGTTAGTGGACAGGATGTCAAAGCAATTTCTTTGGGAGGCCATGAGGGGAAAATATTTTAATTGATTTCCTTTATCTAATTTTTTGAATATTATATTTTCTAAATTACATATTTAATTTTTTAAATTATAGATGACATTAAATTTAGAGGAAACCAAAGAAATTAAGAAAAGGAATGTATCTTTAGTGGTGGTTCGATAGAGAGATTTTAAAACAAAACTGACAAAAAATTATTTTTTGTAAATAGAAGGTTTCAAAACCCATGCCTCAAGTATCAGTTTATAGATGAAGATACATGAAAGCGATTTGTTGATAGTTGTAATGAAGAAAAATTTCAAGTATGATAATTATTTTATATTGTAAAATTTATTATATATTTTTCTTATTACATAGTAGTTTAATTTTATATAATAGGCCTCCAGGATATCTCATTAGGAGATCCAATTGAGAAATATATACCATTATACTTTATCACGTGGAGGGTATTCGTATTTGGAGTAGAAAATTATTGAAGAAAAATTTGAATCATTAAGAGCTCGATCTAGTAGTGGTTCAGAAGAGTTCCAGTTTGGTCCTCCATCTCCTCCCACATTCCATGAAAAATAGAAGCGAGCAAGAAGAATGAAAAATGAACAGTATCTTATAGAGAAAGCTAAGAAAGTAGCTGATAAAATTTTGAGTCAATATTATTTATTTGTTATCAATTTTTTATTTTATAAATTATAAAAATTAATATAACATTTTTATTTTTCATTTTAGGATGAAATTTATGAGAAGGAGACATAGGGATCTTTTATCCCCGAGGGTAGGATAGACATCCTAGCCATTGATTTGGGAAAAGTGTAACACCCCGAATATGTTAGAGGATATTAGATAGGTGTTAGTATTCGGAAGGTTTTTAGTAAGAGTAAGAAATCAAGAGACCCAGAAATAGAATCCTTAAAAGTAGAGCTGAAAGATATGAAATAGTCTATGCGTGATCAAATTCCAGAAGCACTGCAGAAGGCTTTGTTAGAACACTTGGAAAGATAGTCGCAGTCTGATCATCCTTCCCAGGTATATTATTTATTTGTCATCAATTTTTCTATTTTATAAATTATAAGCACTAATATAAATTTTTCATCCTTCTCATCCTGCTCACCTAGACTACCCTACCCCATTTGCCTACCCTGACCCATATGAACAGCATTTCCAGGTATATTATTTATTTTCCATCAATTATTATATTTTATAAATTATAAACACTAATATAAATTTTTCATTTTTTAGCCTGCTCACCTGAACTACCCTTCCCTATCTACCTACCCTACCCCGTATGAGAAGCCTTCCCAGGTATATTATTTATTTTTCATCAATTTTTCTATTTTATAAATTATTAAAACTAATATAACTTTTTCATTTTTTAGCCTTCCCAGCCTTGTCACTCTAACTACCATGCCCCATCTGATTACTTTGATTCTCCATCACCTAGCTCGGACCAAAATGTATATTGTGAGTTGTTCGCTGGAGATCCTCACATACATACTTTTGTGTTAGGACTCGTGCATTTTTTTGGGAGATTATGTACATCACCAGTCTATGCATATGGGTCAGGTTAGAGTATCAATACTCGATATTATATATCCTAATGCTCTAATACCATTTCCTTCTGAGGATATCAATAGAGTTGGGGGTTTTCTGGGTTACTTTTTACTTTTTCCAACTGGTTTTCTTTGTTATATTTCATATGAGGTGTAACAACCCGAGATTTTATGAGATATATTATTTTTAATTTCTGTGATGTGTTCTATTATACACTACACTAAGATTATCTTGTGTTATACACCGTATTAGCTTGCAGTATGGGCAACACTATTCTTGGATCGTGTTACACAAAATTTCAAGTTCGTTTGATAGAAGTCATTCTACGCAACATTGAGTATATATATATATATATATATATATATATATATATATATATATATATATATATATTCAATGTATAAATGAAATATGGTTGGATTCTGTTATAAAAAACAATGAAGGAGTATTTCACAACACGCAACCCTCACTTGGCTTGCTTTACACGCAATCGCGACCTTCCTCGATAGCTTGCGTTGTACGCAATACCGAGTTTCACTAAACAACGATATGCTATTAAAATATTACTAAAACTAGCCGTTATGAATAGTAATACCCACTTTTTGAAATTTTATATTTCAAAATGGACTTCATTTTTGGATTTGGAATATTTAAATTAGCCTAGGGTGAAATTTTGGTATTTTTCTGAAAACTTTCAATTTTTGATGAATAGTGAAAACACTGGGTTACTATTTAAAAACCAACTTTTTATTTAAATAATTTTTTATTTTATTTTACTTTA
Source organism: Viscum album (assembly GCA_963277665.1). Lineage (NCBI taxonomy): Eukaryota > Viridiplantae > Streptophyta > Magnoliopsida > Santalales > Viscaceae > Viscum > Viscum album. Next base: position 1,491,886,696 of record OY728129.1, read on the forward strand.
TTTTAGGTAAAAATTGATACATAATATAAATATAAGTTCAATTTAATTCATTGGAGTCATTTTATAATAATTTTAGATATATAAAAAATTTATTGAACTTTTCACCGTCTTTTACCCACCTCCTAGGAGAATTTGCAAATTTACATAAAACTTAATTTTACCGCTTTTGTGAATGGAATTTCAAAAATCCGAGAGACACGGTTGATTTCAGTAAGTAAAATGTGGTTTAATGAGATGAAAATATTTTTTGGTGAATAATAACTTTTTACTTTTATTTACCACGGTTAAAAGTAAATAGGGTAATTATGGGTAAACATGATATTATTATTACCCTAACACATGTCCTAATTCTATTGGATAAGTTTAATTCGACCAAAAAAACATTAGGGATAAAATATTACCTTTTAGGTCCACTTGGATTAGATTAGGACATTTAATATTATTTTATTTAAAGAATAGTTAAAATAGTTAAAATCAAATTTTAATAACTAAAACATTTTTAATATAAGGTTGTACATAATTTAAATTCGAATATAAATATTCATTATAAAGCTAAAAATATTTCCTACATAATGGTATTTTATTTGTAATTTTTAGACTTTAAATAATTTATTTTATTTATGACACAATGATGATGCAGTAATTATATTATTAATGAAATATTGACATAATTGATGTTATAAATAACCAAATAAATGTAATTTGAGACTTTTTATGAATTAAAATAATTTTATATGTTAATATGACATGTTAGTATTGATTTAATTAACTTTTTTAGAACTAATCGTTCTGTTATGATTTTCAAAAAAATCAATTACCAAATAGTGTCAAAATTGACATAAAATAGTTTTTAAAACAAATATTATATTATTAATTGTTATTTTATTCCTAAAAATCTAAGGATCTTCCAAATGACTTAGATAAGGTTATATATATTAATAGTAAACAACTTGGGGTTAGTTTGGCTTTTTATAGAAAGTTTATTAACCTTATAGTGTAAGCAAACAAGAAGACACGGTAAAAGAAAAATTATTTAACTTAAAGTTAAATCTAAATGATAAGGTTAAAATAGAAACCTAAACTAGTCTAAATTATATTGGATGAGAGTATTTCGACCCATCCCCACCTTAGATTCTAAATAACTTAATTTGGAGCCATTAAAAACCGAATATGACTTTATAATAAAATAATATGTTTAGTTATTCCAAAGGTGCCCCTCTCCTCCCTTATAAAAGGGAACCTCCTCCCTCTCTTCCCCACACCACATGGAGCCTTCAAGCTCGGCCAAACCCTACCAAATTCTTTTCTCCACTTCCCTAGAAACATCCTATAGGTCCTGGTCTTCTTCAAAGACCAATTTTAGTGCCCTAAAATGAGATCTCAAAGAAGCCCTTCAAAGAAGAGGTAATGTCCGTTACCGATTATTTCAACTTTATTTCTTCTTCCACTTCTTCTTCTTTAGTTATTTCATTATGAAGTAATAAAATAAGTATCACTCATATACGGATATGTTATTATAAGTATGAAACAACCCTATTTCACCATCTATCCATCCTACGGAAAATGAAATCACCGCGCGTGCGTACGTACAGAATACCGTCTCCACGCCGTGGTGTAATCTATTTTCCCACCACCACCTTACTTGGATGGGTATAATGGTGAAAATAAATAACTATATATGATTATTGTAAAGTGGTATTGATTCTGAAATAGTATAAATACACTCCAATACAATTCCACGATCATGGGAATGATATCATCGCTCGTGCGTACGTACGGAATACCGTCGCCACGAACGCGATGAGATTCATTTTCCATGATTAACCATTCAAGAATGATTATAAAGTATATATAATGAATAATAATGAAATATATGACATAATGAAGCTACTGGATTTATTTATACATATATATATATATTTCATCTACTTACTTCCATTCAATTCAATAAGGAAACGAAAACAGCGTTCATGCGTACGTACAGCCTACCGTCTCCATGAACGGTGTATTTCATTCCTTTTATCGATCAATAATATATATTTATATGATGAATATATATTATATATAAACCATGTTTTACATTCTGGAATTATGTAAATCAGGATATAAGTAATAATATCAAGAACGACAAGTCGAAACACATACGATAAATGAAATGATTTTACCCAAAATGCTGCTTTAACATGGAATTTACAAAAGAACGGGTAATATAAAGTCATAAGTGAAACATATATGATATCATAACAATGAATATGATTATTTAATAAGTCAATGACATTATTTAAATCATTATATAGGAGTTTCACATCCATACGAAGCATATCGGACCTAAGGTAAGGGATAATTATTCCAATCTCATTCTTATCCGAGATTGATTATTCGTAAGTATTTACTGGGGGTTATGTTTATTATCCATGTCCATATGTTCTAAAAAAATTTCATAAAAAGTTTAATTTCCTTCCATGTATGTTTAAAGACATTTTTACCCTTTTCTAACTTTTACCACATCGAATGGAAGGAATCTTTCTTTTGTTTACAATACAACGAACTTTTTGACTTTTCCGACAAAATTACGAGAAGAATGTTATTTTTAACTTATATGGCATGAAAGGATTTTTACGGTTTTATAAAGACTTATTTTCTTCAAGATTCCTCCAAAATATTTCATGAATATTTTTAAAAAAAATCTTTTTCTTTTAAAATATAATGATGTTTTGTGAAAAGAAATTGATTTTGAAGAAGAAAGGATATTTTCCTCAAGAATTCATTTCAAGTGTTTTATCAAAACCACTTTCCATCTAAGATGAAATTATTTCATATGTGTATGTTTCAAGTATAATGTCTCTATGATTTACATGGTTTGATTCTATTTATTATGAAATTATATCCATTTCTTTTATATGGATTATGTGATGATGGGATAATGCTTATGAAACCCATTTTATTCGTTGGGTTATTATGAATGATGTATGTTTATTTTGTGGCACAAGTAAGAGTGATTTCATTATGATATGGGTGGTACCTATATCTCCTTCCAATGCATTGGGTAAAGATTTATATCTCATGAGATAGACATGGATGGAATGGTAAGTTAATCCAGTTCAGTGTTACAGGACTGAAATGAGGAGTGAACTCAATTCAGAAAGGGACTCTGTCCACTAAGATGGTCTTGGCAGCAATGCCTTGGCTACTATGGAAATCATAACATGTGCTTAATGGTTTCCAAAATTACATGTTTTAATCCCATGCTATTTTATCATGCTTAATGTTTCTTTATGATCTATGCCTTACGTACTTCCATGTTTTATGTCATTGCTCAAGCTTTTGATGTTTAAACATTATGTTCATGTTTTTAAGTTCAAATGTATATGATTTGTTTTATTTTATCCATGCTTACCCTTACTGAGCATTTGAGCTCACTCTTTATATGTTTTCTTTTCCCCAGGATATAAATAAAGGTTTTAGGTAAGAAAACAAAAGGGGAAGATCGATATGAGAGATGTTGAAGATCTTTCAATAGGATTAGATGTCTATATTCTGAGTTTCCAAAGACATTAAACTATTACGGTCCTTGTGTGTCTGTTTTTGTTATGTATTAAGTATTCCGAAAAAGTAATGTAATGTCCATGTATGTCAAGCTTCGGGCCTCTATAGTTGGTATCAAAAGAAAGGTTTAGTCAACCTTTGGAAACTAGGATGCGAAAATGTTAGTGAGATCCCCAGAGGTATTTCTAAGGTATGTCTAGGGATGTCCCTAAGGATAAGTATACGTATAGGATATAGTCCTAGAACTACGGTAATGATCTTATAATTTAACCTAAGATGTTAGATATTTAGGGTACTCCCCCTTTACTATGTTGTTTTCCCTAGCATGATTGTTTCCTCTCACACTATTCTTTTTGGGTTTTAGAAAATGGCTGCAAACAGGAAGATTCACGATAATGGATGATATGACGGACAATGGAATGATATTCTTCATGAGAAACCAAATGAAACGGGATTTGGAAGTCCAAACATCATTATTGTTCCTAATTAGCAATCTCATAATATGATCAATAATCTCAACTTTGGTAAGTTTCCCGACTCAGATAATAAGAGAAAGATGGAGTTTCGTGATGATCATAGAGGAAAGGAAGTTAAATTTTCCTCATGTAAATCATGTGGGAAGAGGCATCGGGGAGATTGTTTCAAAGGAACTGGAAGATGCTTTGGGTGTGGAAAAGAGGGACACAAAGCCAGTAAGTGCAAAGGAAAAGGTTCAGTTAACACCATGGACAAGGATAATGGTATTGCTACGGCATCAACAATGATTAGATGTTTTAAATGTGGAATGTATGGGAATTATGCAAACCAATGCCCTAAGGGAAAATCTCATGAAGAGAATAAGCATGGTACTATGAGTAGTATTTATGTGGATGATGACGAAGAGAATAAAAATGAAATGTGAGATGAAAGAAATGATGAAGCTCAGTCAGTTGTTTAAGAAGGTAGTGGAATGATTGTATGTTTATTAAGAGTTATGTTGTATAGTTAATGGTACTATGTAATAAAGAATCATCTAAGGATTGTTACACTATTGTTTTTCCTAAAGTATTTGAAATTATATGGTACTGGTAACCATGGAAGGTTGTTCATATATTTTTTGGAAAGTAGATGATATGTGCATAATGAAGGGATAAGAAGATAATGAGATGTTTGATTGTATTCATGAGCTCATGACTGATATAAGGACTAAGTGATATTATGGTTTGATTATATAGATTTTTGGGATTTTGGTATGAGGAAAGAGTTACCTTTTGACAGTATTCATGTTTTCACTAAGGTTCTATTGTAATTTATGTTTCAAGAGAATATATGACTAAGGTATTCATGTGTTTGGAATGCAACCAACAAGATATATCTTATGATATATGTGGGATAAATGCTTGTATTCACATTATTGGTAGATAACCTTTCTAGTAATTGTTTTCTTTATACTATGATCTTGGACCGAAGTATTTTAGATAATCCTAAAGATTGGAATGGATTATGTTGGACATAAGTTAGTATTGTTTAAGGATTGAACTTTTTTCGATATTATTGATGGGATGTTATAGTAATTTTGTTTTAAAAAAGGAAAACTTACAGGATGGGCGACAACCCATCACGTCGGACAAGGATGTGGAAATCAAACCCACAATCGAAGTACGACTGGCCTTTATCGCCTACCAATGGCCTACAGGAAGTCCCTGGTTAGTAGAAACTGGTTTTATTTTATTAAGCGGTATGATATATGAAGTATACATTCATTTTTGGAATCATATATGATTAACCACACCATAGATGGACTTGTGTATATTTGATAACTTTTTCTAACCTTTTGTTTGAAACAGATGGAATGTAACACCCCGACCCCAGCTACCCAGAGTCGGTGCATTATTGCGTAACATTGGCATGATCACAAAAGATCAAGTCTTGAAAGACCGATTAGTTTAGTAGCCTGGGAAACACTAGATACATTCATAAATGTTACATTTAATCATAAAGTGAAAAACTACAATAACAAAGTCTCCATAGTCCACACTCATATCCTCTTCTGACTATCCCTGCAGGTCATTCATAAAATACTTCTTCACATCCTGGAAAATATTAAAACATTGAAAGGGGTCACCTCATATGCTCAGTAAGGATAAAAATATTGTGGAAACTTTTATAAATAAACATTAACATTTAAGGCAATGTATAACTAAAACAAAAGCCTTTTTAAACTTTAACTTCAGCATAATATGGAAAAAATAAAATTAAATAATGCCATTTACTTACATGGATATTCTACTAGTCGAATAATCACATGCAATATCAATAACCACTTTCATAATGATGGAATGCATAATTCCAGACTATCATAACCACGTAGCCAAGGCCTCGTGCCAAGACTACAAATAAGATTTTGTCAAGGCCTCCTACCAAGACACTAGTTTGTCTCATGAGACCTATCGATGCATCAAGGAGCTATTTCGGGCTCCACCCGTCACTTATTAAGTCCAATGCATTCCTCATATGAACACGTTTAAACATATCATAAACCATAACATAATTGTATCACATAAAACATGCATAAAGGAAACATAAGATTTCCACACTTCAATCACAATATATCAATAAAAAACATTGATATAATAAAAACTTTATCAAAACCATTTTCAATACCAAAATAAAAGAAAAGTAAAACATGGAATTTATTTTTCTTTTAAAAAATGTTATGGCTTATAGAGGAAGCCGAAACTCAAATAATAGTCACGGTGGCGGAGAAGTCGTTGTCGCCGCATACGTAAGAAAAAAAATTCATTTTGTTGTTTAGTAAAAACGCTTCGTATAAAAAGATTCATTTTGAATAAAAGTAAAAGTCAAAGGGGTTTATACACCGTACAAAAGAAAGTTGTGTATAAAACAAAATATGCCTCAATGAAAGGAGATTGAGACGAAGTCCCTTACAAAGATCATTTTTTATAATAAAATAGATCTATTATGTGTATTTACTATAAGTACACATAAATAAAGTACAAATACAAGATAGGACATAATAATATCATGACATAATTTTAAAGAAGGAGATTAACCCAAAGAATGGAAATTGGGTTAAGAAATTCCCTTACCTCATGTCCGACTTGACTCGATCGTTCTTTAACCTCCTGAATAATAAACTAGAGTTAATTTCTACTTTCTTAAGAACATTTTTCATGTTAATTATTCCTTTTATATCACTTTTTACCCTGTTATTAACATTATGTAATTATTTAAGTTAATAACGGTCATTTTGTCGATCTTTGGTACTTGAGTCAAAAATAAATTTCTTATAATTACAAGTTGTTCATGTGGTGAAATATCCATTATATCCAGAATTATATTCATGATGTAGATATAATATATATCATATATATTCAGTATATACATGCATTTATAATATTACATAACATTTAGAGGTAAGAAATGAAATGCACCGTTCATGGAGACGGTAAGCCGTACGTATGCATGAACGCTACTTTCATTTCTATTTCATATTTAATGGAATGAAATAATAATTATATAAAGTTATATTATAATTCCAGTATAATATCATATATAATATCATTTACTTCATCCTTTATACATCCCACACATGGCATTAACGATTCAAATCACTTTGAGGGGGCGGTAGTCTGCACTTCCTAAAATGAAATTATCTCGTTTACCCATAATGGAAATCATAAAGGTGTGCCATAAATGAAAAATACAGAAGCATAAGGAAAACATAAACATAATATATATCATATATAAATATAGTGACATCTTAATGGCCACCTTTTAAGGTGTTATATGAGTGTTTAACAATCATCGTTTCGTGAGGCAGAAATTCTCCATCCACAGAAACAGTATGTTCTTTAACCATTAGATGTAGGTGTGTGTAAGTGTAGCTCGAATACTTATTATAAAAACATCCTAGTATATTGATTATACAGGTTTTGTTACAAAATAAATTAATAAAAATATTTTAGGGGGTTGGAGAAGCAAAATAAAACAAAATAACATAAGAGAAGACATTACCTTAAAATCGGCTAACTCTTTTTGATTTGAGCCAAAGGCTTCCTTGAGAAGAGTTCTGCCCAAAGTGAGGCTTCTAGGAGTAAGAGAGGGAAGTTGGGAGAGTATTTGGGCAGATTTTGGCCGAGCCAAATGGCTTGAAGGTGTGAATAAGGTGGTAGAGGTGGGGGCCTTTTATAAGAGGAGAGAAGGGGCACTCTTGGAAAGATTGAAATGTTACTTTATAATGAAATTATTTTTGGATTATAAAGGTCCCACAATGATATATTTCGAGGATAAGGTGATAAGGGTTCGAAATATACTCATCAAATAGGTTTTTGACAAGTTTAATCCTTAGATGTTACATTATCTTTTCATTTTATTTAAATCGTTAATTAATGAGGTAATCGATGCATCATCATTGTGTCATAAAAATTTTAATTTATTTAATGACTAAAAATTATACAAAAAATTTCCTGATGTAGGACATATTTATAGATTTCTAATGAATGTTTATAGTCAAAAATATGACTTTTATAACCCCATTTAAAATTTTTTTTAGTAAAATAACTCATGTTTGTGAAATTTTTATTTTAACATTAAATAAAAAGTTTTTAATGTCATTTTACTACCAAAGTGGCTCCATGGGGTCCCAAAGTTGACCCATGGATTGTCTTGGTCGGCCATGACTCATCCAATAGATATAGGACAAGTGTAAATGGGTTTTCATATTTTTATAATATCATTTTTACCTTAAATTTCACTAATTACTTTTAATCGCGATTAATTAAACTTAAAAGTTACTATTCACCAAAAAAATTATTTTAATCCCATGGAACCACATTTACTTCCTAATGACAACCATGTATATCGGATTTTTGAAAATCGAATCACAGAAGTGGTAATGTTTCATTTAAACGAAAAATCAGTTTTTTAACTACCACTTAGTGGTTTCACTATTCATCAAAAATTGAAGTTTTTCATAACAATGCCAAAATTTCACCCTAAGCTATAATTGATACTCCGAATTCAAAAATGATTTCTATTTTACAAAATTCCAAAAATATAAGTTTCATTAATTAATTTTATAATTAATTCTCGTTGTCACAATAAATAGCGTGTTTTTAAGAAACAATATATATCAAAAGATTGACAATTGTTTATGTCCAATTTCAATGTTAAATTAATTCTAATGACCACCATTGGATAAAATGGTAAAAATATATTCTAATTATATATTAAAACCACTAAATAGTATAATTTATCACTATTAATTATTTTGATTAAAAAAGTTGTTTTAAGTATTTTTCACTATTCATAAAAAATTGGAAGTTCTCAGAAGATTACAAAAAAATCAACTTAGGATAATTTCGATATTACGATTACAAAAATGAAGTCCATTTTGAAATATAAAATTTCTATAATTTTAAAAAAGTGGCTATTACTATTCATAACGGCTACTTTGGTTAGTTGCGGTGTGTTAGAACTTGAACTTGCGTACAATGCAAGCTATTGTGTTATTGAAAGAGAGGCGTATCATGGAAGCTCGGGGTGTTACATTCTCCCCTCCTTCAATAAATTGCATCCTTGCAATTTGAAATTTTTCTTTGAAAATAAAAGGTTGAAAATAGAAAATACCTTTGTGGAAAACCCACTTCGGAAATAGGGTTAATAAAAATATAACTTTAAAAGAAATAAAGAGAAGTACAAAGGTCACCCGAGATAGCCCATACTAGGATTCTATAAAAATATGGATATGGAGGAAAAACAAACCATCAAGGTCTGATGGAGAGTCGTATAAAACAGGATTAGGAGAAAGTTAACTACAAGAAAATCACAAACTTGTGATTGGTCAAACGGTCATTGATTCCCCAATTGGAAAAGTTAACCGACAACATTTTTGTTTTAAGTTACCTTTCATAAAGTTGATGAATTTATTTAGGATATTTACTAAGAATGTAAGGAAATATACTTACTTGTCATGTAGACTTTCATTCTTTAATAAATTTTTACCACAAACCCATCTTTCACTCCAAAAGGTAATAGAACTCAAAAATATTCTATTTATCATAATTGTATAAGGTTCCAAATATTAACATATACCATTTAGATTAGGAAAACATTTTTTTAATAACCAGGGACTTACTGTAGGCTAGTGGTACGTAATAAAGGCATGTCACACTATGGTTGTGGGTTCGATTCCTACAGCTTTGTCCAACGCGACGGGTTATCCCCCAACCTGCAGGTTGTCCTTTTCCTAAAACTATAGTATTATAATATTCCAAACATAATCTTCATAAATGTTTTAACCTTAAACAATTTTATCCAAAGTTCAACTTAATCCATTCCAACCTTTATAGTTATCCAAAATACCTCTGTCCAAACTTTCTCTAAAAGGTCATTAAATTCCAAAATCAATTGTAACATTAGATTCCCCAAACAAAGTAAAGTTTCTCTTATTCTCACATACTGAAAATATGATTACCTTCATCATATTAAAACCTTAATGAAAACAACAAGTACTGCAGTACAATCCTTATATATATCACATTATTCTTATAACCAGAATATAATCCTTTTTTCCAAAAGCACCAATACATTAATTATTCCACTTCAACTGTAGTAACAACATAAGATTGTCCTTGATCCCTTGGCCTTTTCTGAGGTAAGGTTCCCTGACGCTTAGGACATTCATTTGGATAATTCCCCATTTCCCTACAATTGTAGCATTCAACATTGATAGCCTCTTTCTTTCCCTTGCAATCACGAGCCTGGTGACCTTTTTCTCCACATTTATAACAAACTCCCATTCCTTTTAGGCAAGTACTGGGGTGATTCTTCCCACAATTATCGCATAATGGAAAATCCTTCTTTCAATTTTTCCCTTTATCTGTCTCTTGTTCCACCATTCTCTTCTTCTCTTGCTTTACTTTATTGTCATAAGATTTAGAGAATTCCTTTTCTTTCTTGATAGCACACGAGACTATATCTTCGTACGACGAGAAAGATTGTGAGACTAAGGCTCGACGGAGAAATGCCTTTAACCAATCAAAGAAACGATCAATATTACTTCTTGGGTTACGTATATAATCTGCTGCATGCCTTGCTAACCTTGTAAAGTTAGCCTCATACTTTGCGACATTCTCATCCTCCTTTTTTCTTAGACTCAGAAATTGCCTTTCCATATCTGCTTGATGGTCACGAGGGAAGTATTTTTCTAAGATAATTTCCTTAAACTCCCTCCATTCCATACTTGATACTTCTTCATCTTCCTTTGTGTTTTGAATCAGCGGCCACCATTGATCGGAATCTCCAGTGAGGCGGTAGACTACCATGTAAACCTTCTCCCTTTCGCTACTCCCCAAGGTGTGAAATATTTTCTATAAGGATTTTACCCATTGCTCAACTACTAATTGATTTGTACCCCCATTAAATGTTGGCGGTTGTTGCCTCATGAAGCGGTCTAACATTGATCCTCCACCTTGCAGATCAGGGTGCTCCATACGAGTAAGGTTATTATTCATAACCTGAGTGAGTTGTCCCAGTATGGTAAAAAGTTGATCAGAACAATTTGTATCTCTAGCTCCACAATAATTATCTTGAGAAGGAGGGAAATCCCTACACGGAGTGCGTGCATTGATATGGTTTCCATTCCTCCCACTATGTGCCATTTCTAAACAATGGCATAAACTAGATTAGTTTATGAATTAAAATGCATAATTCCATACTTGTAAAACACTTAACATAAGTTGAACTATTTATGGATATAATCTACAATAATAAAAAGAAATGTTTTCTTTGAGAAGTATATACTCATAAACCCATAATAATGGTTTGTAAAGAAAATGAGAATTATCCTAAGCATATCCCCCGGGAGTGTCGTAACCAAGAGTGCAGCAAGGCCCGTTGTCGTGCACCAGTTCCCGTTTGAGTCTAGCTCAAAGCAGTGTTTTTGGGTTTTACCCCTAGGTACATCTGTTCCAGAGCCGCCTCTACCTGCTCGTATCCAGACAGGGATGTATTGCTCGAAAAACTCACAAAATCTCTATAATACCAAAATTCTAGAAAGTTTTTCTATACTAATCCTCAAATTCTATCTTTGGGCAATGTGCTCTAATCAGAGTTTATCAAAATCTAGCTTCCAAGGTTAGTACTAAACTGCCTCTGATAACAACTGTAACACCCCAACCCCAGCTACCCAGAGTCGGTGCATTATTGCGTAACATTGGCATGATCACAAAAGATCAAGTCTGGAAAGACCGATTAGTTTAGTAGCCTTAGAAACACTAGATACATTCATAAATGTTACATTTCATCATAAAGTGAAAAACTACAATAACAAAGTCTCCATAGTCCACACTCATATCCTCTTCTGACTATCCTTGCAGGTCAATCATAAAATACTTCTTCACATCCTGGAAAATATTAAAACATTGAAAGGGGTGAGCTCAGATGCTCAGTAAGGATAACAATATTGCGGAAGCTTTTATAAATAAACATTAACATTTAAGGCAATGTATAACTAAAACAAAAGCCTTTTTAAACTTTAACTTCAGCATAATATGGCAAAAATAAAATTAAATAATGTCATTTACTTACTCACATGGATATTCTACTAGTCGAATAATCACATGCAATATCAATAACCACTTTCATAATGATGGAATGCATAATGCCAGACTATCATAACCACGTAGACAAGGCCTCGTGCCAAGACTACAAATATGATTTTGTCAAGGCCTCGTGCCAAGACACTAGTTTGTCTCATGAGACCTACCGATGCATCGAGGAGCTATTGCGGGCTCCACTCATCACTCATTAAGTCCAATGCATTCCTCATATGAACAGGTTTAAACATATCATAAACCATAACATAATTGTATCACATAAAACTTGCATAAAGGAAACATAAGATTTCCACACTTCAATCACAATATATCAATACAACACATTGATATAATAAAAACTTAATCAAAACCATTTTCAATACCAAAATAAAAGAAAAGTAAAATATGGTATTTATTTTTCTTTTAAAAAATGTTATGTCTTATAGAGGAAGCCGAAACTAAAATAATAGTCATAGCGGCGGAGAAGTCATTTTCGGCGCATACGTAAGAAAAAAACATTCCTTTTGTCGTTTAGTAAAAATACTTCGTATAAAAAGATTCCTTTTGAATAAAAGTAAAATTCAAAGGGGTTTATACACCGTACAAAAGAAAGTTGTGTATAAAACAAAATATGCCTCAATGAAAGGAGATTGAGATGAAGTCCCTTACAAAGATCATTTTTTAAAATAAAATAGATCTATTATGTGTATTTACTATAAGTACACACAAAGAAAGTAAAAATACAATATAGGACATAATAATATCATGACATAATTTGAAAGTAGGTGATTAACCCAAAAAATGGAAATTGGGTTAAGAAATTCCCTTACCTCGTGTCCGACTTGACTCGACCGTTCTTTAACCTCCTGAATAATAAACTAGAGTTAATTTATACTTTCTTAAGAACATTTTTCATGTTCATTATTCCTTTTATATCACTTTTTACCATGTTATGAACATTATGTAATTATTTAAGGTAATAACGGTCATTTTGTCGATCTTTGGTACTTGAGTCAAAAATAAACTTCTTATAATTACAAGTTGTTGATGTGGTGAAATATCCATTATATCCAGAATTATATTCATGATTTAGATATCATATATATCATATATATCCAGTATATACATGCATTTATAATATTACATAACATTTAGAGGTAAGAAATGAAATTCACTGTTCATGGAGACGGTAAGCCGTACGTACGCATGAACGCTACTTTCATTTCTATTTCATATTTAATGGAATGAAATCATAATGATATAAAGTTATATTATAATTAAAGTATAATATCATATATAATATCATTTACTTCATCCTTTATACATCCCACACATGGAATTAACGATTCAAATCACTTTGAGGGGGCGGTAGTCCGCACTTCCTAAAATGAAATTATCGGGTTTACCCATAATGGAAATCATAAAGGTGTGCCATAAATGAAAAATACAGAAGCATAAGGAAAACATAAACATAATATATATCATATATAAATATAGTGACATCTTAATGGCCACCTTTGAAGGTGTTTTATGAGTGTTTAACAATCATCGTTTCGTGAGGCAGAAATTCTCCATCCACAGAAACAGTATGTTCTTTAACCATTAGATGTAGGTGTGTGTAAGTGTAGCTCGAATCCTTCTTATAAAAACATCCTAGTATATTGAGGATTATGGTTTTGTTACAAGATAAATTAATAAAAAGAGTTTAGGGGGTTGGGGAAGCAAAATAAAACAAAATAACATAAGAGAATACATTACCTTAAAATCGGGTAACTCTTTTTGATTTGAGCCAAAGGCTTCCTTGGGAAGAGTTCTGCCCAAAGTGAGGCTTCTAGGAGTAAGAGAGGAAAGTTGGGAGAGTATTTAGGAAGAGTTTGGCTGAGCCAAATGGCTTTAAGGTGTGAATAAGGTGGTAGAGGTGGGGGCCTTTTATAAGAGGAGAGAAGGGGCACTCTTGGAAAGATTGAAATGTTACTTTATAATGAAATTATTTTCGGATTCTAAAGGTCCCACAATGATATATTTAGAGGATAAGGTGATAAGGGTTCTAAATATACTCATAAAATAGGTTTTTGACAAGTGTAAGCCTTAGATTTTACATTATCTTTTCATTTTATTTAAATTGTTAATTAATGAGGTAATCGCTGCATCATCATTGTGTCATAAAAAATTCAATTTATTTAATGTCTAAAAATTATAAAAAAAAATATCCTGATGTAGGACATATTTATAGATTTCCAATGAATATTTATAGTCAAAAATATGACTTGTATAACCCCATTTAAAATTTTTTTTAGTAAAACAACTCATGTTTGTGACATTTTTATTTTAACATTAAATAAAACGTTTTTAATGTCATTTTACTACCAAAGTGGCTCCATGGGGTCCCCAAGTTGACCCATGGATTGTCTGGGTCGTCCATGACTCATCTAATAGGGGTAGGACAAGTGTAAAGTGATTTTTATATTTTTATAATATCATTTTTACCTTAAATTTCACTAATTACCTTTAATCATGATTAATTAAACATAAAAGTTACTATTCACCAAAAAAATTATTTTAATCCCATTGAACCACATTTTACTTCCTAATGACAACCATGTATGTCGGAATTTTGAAAATCAAATCACAGAAGTGGTAATGTTTCATTTAAACGAAAAATCAGTTTTTTAACTACCACTTAGTGGTTTCACTATTCATCAAAAATTGATGTTTTTCAGAACAATGCCAAAATTTCACCCTAAGCTATAATTGATAGTCCAAATTCAAAAATGATGACTATTTTAAAAAATTCCAAACATATAAGTTGCATTAATTAATTTTATAATTAATTCTCGTTGTCACAACAAATAGCGTGTTTTTAAGAAACAATATATATCAAAAGATTGACAATTGTTTATGTCCAATTTCAATGTTAAATTAATTCTAATGACCACCATTGGATAAAATGGTAAAAATATATTCTAATTATACTTTAAAACCACTAAATAGTATAATTTATCGCTATAAATTATTTTGATTAAAAAAGTTGTTTTAAGTATTTTTCACTATTCATAAAAAATTGGAAGTTTTCAGAAGATTACAAAAAATTCAACTTAGGATAATTTCGATATTACGAATACAAAAATTAAGTCCATTTTGAAATATAAAATTTCTATAATTTTAAAAAATTGGCTATTACTATTCATAACGGCTACTTTGATTAGTCGCGGTGTGTTAGAACTCGAACTTGCGTACAATGCAAGCTATTGCATTATTGAAAGAGAGGCGTATCGTGGAAGCTCGGGGTGTTACATGGAATGACCCATCATTCTATCACATGATCTTTTAACACTTCACGAATAACAAATTCAACTTCATTTCTTTAAGAAATGAAGTGGAAATTGTTTAAGGCGTAAACAACGGTGAGATTGTACCGAAGTAAAGTAAGTATTCTTTTAATTCCTATTCTTCAACATTAGGGAAATTATCTTGAAATCCAAAAAAAAATTCCTAGTACTCTCATATCCGATGAATCAGATGGTACCTTAGATCATTACAAATTTATGGCTTTGTGACTGTTGGCTTTATCATAGCCATGTCCTCTACCACTCTCCATCAGAACATGATGATTAGATTTCTCCTCCATATCCATATTTTCACCTATGTTCTCCTATGTGGAAAACCAAATGATTAGTTAATTTGGGTAACCGTTACGTTTCATACTTTAGTTTTTAAAGTTATGTTTTTTTGTCCCTTTTTACGATGTGGGTTTCTATTAAAGAAACTTTCAAGTAAAAAACCATTTATAACCCCCGACGAATTTTGAGGGCGAAATTCATTTTAAGTGGGGTAGAATGTAACAACCCGAGATTTTATGAGATATATTATTTTTAATTTCTGTGATGTGTTCTATTATACACTACACTAAGATTAACTTGTTCTATACACCGTATTAGCTTGCAGTATGGGCAACACTATTCTTGGATCGTGTTACACAAAATTTCATGTTCGTTTGATAGAAGTCATTCTACGCAACATTGAGTGTATATATATATATATATTCAATGTATAAATGAAATATGGTTGGATTATATTATACAAAACAACGAAGGAGTATTTCACAACACGCAACCCTGACTTGGCTTGCTTTACACGCAATCGCAACCTTCCTCGATAGCTTGCATTGTACGCAATATCGAGTTTCACTAAACAACAATATGCTATTAAAATATTACTAAAACTAGCCGTTATGAATAGTAATACCCACTTTTTGAAATTTTATCTTTCAAAATGGACTTAATTTTTGGATTCAGAATATTGAAATTATCCTTGGGTGAAATTTTGGTATTTTTCTGAAAACTTTCAATTTTTGATGAATAGTGACAACACTGGGTTACTATTTAAAAACCAACTTTTTATTTAAATAATTTTTTATTTTGTTTAACTTTATTTTAGGTAAAAATTGATACATAATATCAATATAAGTTCAATGTAATTCATTGGAGTCATTTTATAATAATTTTAGATATATAAAAATTTTATTGAACTTTTCACCGTCTTTTACCCACCTCCTAAGAGAATTTTCAAATTTACATAAAACTTAATTTTACCGCTTTTGTGAATGGAATTTCAAAAATCCGAGAGACACGGTTGATGTCAATAAGTAAAATGTGGTTCAATGAGATGAAAATAATTTTTTGTGAATAGTAACATTTTTACTTTTATTTACCACAGTTAAAAGTAAATAGGGTAATTATGGGTAAAAATGATATTATTATTACCCTATCACATGTCCTAATTATATTGGATAAGTGTAATTCGACCAAAAACAACATTATGGATAAAATATTACCCTTTAGGTCCACTTGGATTAGATTAGGACATTTAATATTATTTTATTTAAAGAATAGTTAAAATAGTTAAAATCAAAGTTTAATAACTAAAACATTTTTAATATAAGGTTGTAAATAAGTTAAATTCGACTATAAATATTCATTAGAAATCTAAAAATATTTCCTACATAATGGTATTTTATTTTTAATTTTTAGACTTTAAATAATTTAGTTTATTTATGACACAATGATGATGCATTAATTATATTATTAATGAAATATTGACATAATTGATGTTATAAATACCCAAATAAATGTAATTTGAGACTTTTTATGAATTACACTAATTTTATATGTTACTATGACATGTTATTATTGATTTAATTACCTTTGTTCGAACTAATATTTCTGTTATGATTTTGACAAAAATCAATTACCAAATAGTTTCAAAATTGACATAAAATAGTTTTTAAAACAAATATTATATTATTAATTGTTATTTTATTCCTAAAAATCTAAGGATCTTCCAAATAACTTATATAAGGTTATATATATTAATAATAAACAACTTGGTGTTCGTTTGGCTTGTTATAGTAAGTTTATTAACCTTATAGTGTAAGAAAACAAGAAGACACGGTAAAAGAAACATTATTTAACTTAAAGTTAAATCTAAATGATAAGGTTAAAATAGAAACCTAAACTTGTCCAAATTCTATTGGATGAGAGTATTTCGACCCATCCCCACCTTAGCTTCGAAATAACTCAATTTGGAGCTATTTAAAACCTAATATGACTTTATAATAAAATAATATTTTTAGTTATTCCAAAGGTGCCTCTCTCATCCCTTACAAAAGGGCACCTCCTCCCTCTCTTCCTCACACCACATTGAGCCTTCAAGCTCGGCCAACCCCTACCAAATTCTCTTCTCCACTTTCCTATAAACATCCTAGAGGTCCTGGTCTTCTTCAAAGACCAATTTTAGTGCCCTAAAAGGAGGTCTCAAAGAAGCGCTTCAAAGAAGAGGTAATGTCTGTTACCGATTCTTTCAACTTTATTTCTTCTTCCACTTCTACTTCTTTAGTTATTTCATTAAGAAGTAATAAAATCAGTATCAATCATATACCGATATGTTATTATAAGTATGAAACAACCCTATTTCACCATCTATCCATCCTACGGAAAATGAAATCACCGCGTGTGCGTACGTACGGAATACCGTCTCCACGCCGTGGTGTAATCTATTTTCCCACCACCACCTTACTTGGATGGGTATAATGGTGAAAATAAATAACTATATATGATTATTGTAAAGTGTTATTTATTATGAAATAGTATAAATACACTCCAATACAATTCCATGATCATTGGAATGATATCATCGCTCGTGCGTACATACGGAATATCGTCTCCACGAACGCGATGAGATTCATTTTCCATGATTAACCATTCAAGAATGATTATAAAGTATATATAATGAATAATAATGAAATATATGACATAATGAATCTAATGGATTTATTTATACATATATATATATATATTTGATCTACTTACTTCCATTCAATTCAATAAGGAAACGAAAACAGCGTTCATGCGTACGTACGGCCTACCGTCTCCATGAACGGTGTATTTCATTCCTTTTATCAATAAATAATATATATGTATATGATGAATATATCTTATATATAAATCATTTTCTACATTCTAGAATTATGTAAATCAGGATATAAGTAATAATATCAAGAACTAAAAGTCGAAACACATACGATAAATGAAATGATTTTACCCAAAATGCTGCTTTAACATGGAATTTACAAAAGAACGGGTAATATAAAGTCATAAGTGAAACATATATGATATCATAACAATGAATATTATTATTTAATAAGTCAATGACATTATTTAAATCATTATACAGGAGGTTCGGATCCATACAAAGCATATCAGACCTAAGGTAAGGGATAATTATTCCAATCTCATTCTTATCCGAGATTGATTATTCGTAAGTATTTACTGGGGGTTATGGTTATTATACATGTCCATATGTTCTCAAAATGATTTCATAAAAAGTTTACTTTCCTTACATGTATGTTTAAAGACATTTTTACCCTTTTCTCACTTTTACCACATCGAATGGAAGGAATCTTTCTTTTGTTTACAATACAAGGAACTTTTTGACTTTTCCGACAAAAGTACGAGAAGAATGTTATTTTTAACTTATATGGAATGAAAGGATTTTTACGGTTTTATAAAGCCTTATTTTCATGAAGCTTCCTCCAAAATATTTCATGACTATTTTTAAAAAAAACTTTTTCTTTTAAAATTTCATGAAGTTTTGTGAAAATGAATTGATTTTGAAGAAGAAAGGATATTTTCCTCAAGAATTCATTTCAAGTGTTTTATCAAAACCACTTTCCATCTAAGATAAAATTATTTCATATGTGTATGTTTCAAGCATAACGTCTCTATGATTTACATGGTTTGATTCTTCTTATTATGAAATGATATCCATTTTATTTATATGGATTATGTGATGATGGGATGATGTTTATGAAACCCATTTTATTCGTTGGGTTATTATGAATGATGTATGTTTATTTTGTGCTACAAGTAAGAATTATTTCATTATGAGATGGGTGGGACATATATCTCCCTCCAATGCATTGGGTAAAGATTTATATCTCATGAGATAGACATGGCTGGAATGGTAAGTTAATCTGGTTCAGTGTTATAGGACTGAAACGAGGAGTGAACTCAATTCAGAAAGGGAATCTGTCCACTAAGATGGTCTTGGTAGCAATGCCTTGGCTACTATGGAAATCATAACATGTTCTTAATGGTTTCCACAATTACATGTTTTAATCCCATGCTATTTTATCATGCTTAATGTTTCTTTATGATCTATGCCTTACGTACTTCCATGTTTTATGTCATTGCTCAAGATTTTTATGTTTAAACATTATGTTCATGTTTTTAAGTTCAAATGTATATGATTTGTTTTATTTTATCCATGCTTAACCTTACTGAGCATTTGAGCTCACCCTTTATATGTTTTATTTTCCCCAGGATATAAAGAAATGTTTTAGGTAAGAAAACAAAAGGGGAAGATCGATATGGGAGATGTTGAAGATCTTTCAATAGGATTACATGTTTATATTCCGAGTTTCCAAAGACACTAAACTATTACGGTCTTTGTGTGTCTGTTTTTGTTATGTATTAAGTATTCCGCAAAAGTAATGTAATTTCCATGTACGTCAAGCTTCGGGCCTCTACATGAGGTGTGTGTTTTTTTAAATATTAATTACAAATGATTCAAAATTAATTTTAATGTTTTCTGAAATTTAATTTATATAGGATTATCTGAAAGCAAAAGAAGCTGCAAAAATGAAACAAAATGATTAGGAACAATCGACAGTAGATACTTCAGATTTTTCTTATGGGATACAAATATTATATCAGTAATCTTATTCATTGAATGATATCTATGATTTTCATATGACATCTGATATATGTAGAAGAGAATATCCTTTGAAATTACTCAAATAATATATCATGCATCTAGTTGATTTTGAAGAGCTCGGCCTGAATGTGGTGTAGTTATTTTCCATGTAAGTAAATTGACATTTGAATTTGTATCTCTTTAATAAAGGATGGTTTAAAATTGACTAACTATATTTTCTTTTTAAATTAGGTATATACACATGATTCTTCTACAAAATGAATGTATATACATTTATGATTTTATAGATCCAGAATTCATTTCCACAGAAGTAAAACATGTGAAGAATCTTGATAGAGTTTCATTTATGTGTGAGAGATTATCACATATGAAGATTCAGTGTTGGTTTCTGCCATTTCTTGATAAGTAAGAACATAAACATAATTATGAACTAATGATCATTATAATTTCATTAATTGTGAAATTTTTTATTTTAGGGGGCATTGGATGTAAGGAATATAGTGCCCAAGTGAATGCACCTTATATTAGTTTTGCTCTTTATTAGGGAATGTTCATAAAATATTTTCCACCTTATTAGAAAGGTAATATTTTTTTGTTTTTTATAAGATCATTATGTTTTATTCTCAATGTTTAGATATGTATTATTAGTTCATATATATTAAAATGCAGTTCATGGAAAAAAAATTAACAAGGAATACAAGTCGATAAAGACACTGAATAAAATCAAATATGTGGAAGTACAGGTTATTAGTTTTTATATTATTTTTTGTTCTTATTTTTTGTTATATATTAATTTTTTTTAACATTTTATTGTTTTATAACTGTAGTTTCATCTTCAAAAAGGACATGTTGAATGTGGTTATTATATTCTATGATCCATGTAAGAGATAATCACAACTAGGGAAACTACTGAATTTTATAAGGTTAGTTGTATTATTTTTTTTATATTTTATGTCATATTATTCTATTTTTTTATCTCATATCATTCAATGTTATTGTAGGAATTCAATGATTCATAGTCATATTCTTAATCTGATAGGAACCATATTCAATCTACTTTTGTGAACTATTTATTAAGTTTGATTAGGATTTGAGGTATGTATATTATTATATTTATAAAAAATATTACATATGGGTTCAAAAAACTAACTCTTTTGATATATTAGGTGTTTGAACCTACTAATAATCAAATGAATGTTTCAACAATAACCAAAAATGATCATGCCATAAATTTTTGGTACATGTATTTTAATTCTACTTTATTTTGAAAGTGTAATATTCTGAATTTTCTAAAAAAATTAACTTTTGGTGTCAGTTTTTTTGTTTATGCTTGGTATATGAAAGAATAAATAATCAATCAACCATGTGCTGAGAGGCTATGTATTATCCAAGCTGACATGAACCCATGTCATAACTTCTATAAATCCATGCCAAATAGATAAAAAAAAAAGACATTAAAAGTGACCAAGAATAATATAAAAGTGCATTAAACATATTACATGATATACTTAAGGAATTGAGTATTGAGTTAGGACACAATGATGATGAGTGAACATGTACTTGATATCCACATGGAATAAATTTCTTGCATGTTACTTGGTATCCATAATGAATTGAATTTTAGGTCTAGCCGCAGGACTATCATAGGTACATCATATTCATTGTCTCGTGTCAGGTCAACCACCTTGCTATAATCATATCATGACCATCCACTTGTTCCAACTACCAAATAATGCTTCCTTAGGTATGTTAATACATTCAATAAGAAATATCATAAAAGGAAGCATAATACATGTCATCATGAGATATATGTAGAAACATACATAAACATGTGATAATTATCTAACATGGTAACAATTTACATTAGAATTTTTTGGGAATCAAACATCAAATATTGTCTCATGGGATACCCATGCACATTAGTTACCATATCAGAAAACGTCTCTCAAGGCCATGCACACACACACCACTGTACATAACATAAAAATCATGGGCACATTGGAAACACATATATTTCGATATATTCCAAATCCATTAGAGGTCATAAAGAAAATAACATGCATGGAATGCATGTCATTCCCTCCAATGTATATGATCCCCATAAGTGGTAATAGATTGTTGAGGTATCCTATTAAACTATTTTTTCATCTTATCACTCAAATAAAAAGGAAATATAAGATATTTATCTACTTATTCCCTTATTATTTTTAACATATCACATATTTCTATGAAATTGTAAACATGGTAATTTGGGTATTCTATCACAAAACCCCTAAACATACATCCTATTATACATCTATTATAAGAAATGTACATACACTCATCCATCATGGGATATCAACACACACATAAAACGAAACAAATCACTAATTTGAAATGATAAATGAAGTTATTATACTAGGTATATGCTTTATCCATCTCATTCTCAACCTAATTTCTCTGATCAGCCATTATATCACAGTTTACCATCAAATCATCCCATTCAGCCTTAACCACAGATGCCTCATTTCCTACAGTGACATATTCTTCCAACATTCAACACTATAATTCATTGATTTCTCTCAAGTACCTCTGGAATGTCTTTGTATAATTTTTTATAAGATTTTTTATGCATTGATCTTTAATTGGAATCCATGTAAATTTTTCAGTGACTCAAATGTATTGTCTTTGGTATCAAAGAATAGTTGGGCGGTGTGAGAACTGTAAATGATGGAGTTGTGGGACTTAAAAAGGTCACAAAAACTATTTGAATAAGTCATTGATTGTAGGTACATGTATTTTAATTCTACTTTGTAATACAAATGAGTAGATAATTTTTTGATTAACTAGATAAAATCATGTAATTTATATATTTCTATTGAATGATAAATAATATTTTATTGTTTTATATGGTGGTTTTTTATAGGGGTTTTGATTTTATTGGAAGTGTAATTTTCTAATTTTTCTATAAAAATAATTAAATTACGGCATCAATTATTTTAAAAACCAATGCCGATAATTTAAAAATATAGGGATTTCTACATCAGTTTTAGATAAAATGGATGCCAAAACCCTTAACTGAATTGATTTTCAGCATCTTTTTTTGGATAACTGATGCCAAAATTCTGTTTTTAGCATCAGTTTATTTTATAAACCGACAGCAAAACCCTTAACAAATATAATTTTTGGTGTTGTTTTTTAGGAATCCAACACTAAAAATAATATTATTTACGTCACCATTATAGACATCGGTTAAAAACAGACGTCAAAAAAATCAATGATAAATTGTGTTTTTTCACTAGTGTCAAAGTGTAAAATGCACTAAAATGGTGTTTTTGAATAATTAAGCACATAAAAATTATATATATTAACAATTAATATTAGACTCATTTAGTGGATAATCATACCCTAATAGATTTTGATCCAAATAATAGGAACCCTAACATTCATACACATGATTACCACTCCTCTATAGTAATGTATATGTCATTACCTTCCCAAAGATTCATGATAAGTGTACATTTAATCCATAAAGGTAGAGGCATCACAGGAAACGACCAAACATTCTTGGTAGAGATTCCTTTTCCAAATATTCATCTTCCACTTGTAAATCGACTCCTAGGGTGTATCCCCCCCCCCCACCTCTATTCTATAAGACATAAAACATCATAGCTATAAATTCTAGTCGCATGATGTTAAACTACACAACAACATCCACATCAAATGGTATGAAACTGTATCCTTAACTCATGTTATAATCATGGGATTCCCCATTTATGATGATCATGGGATTTCACATTTCATCTTCAGTGGGAAGTCACCATCTAAGAAGCACCCCTAAGAATCCCATATGTGTAATCCCCATATAATCCCTCACTGAAACTCCTTCCATGACATGATCATTCTTACCGCATGATGTTAAAATATATATATTGGTCTAGTCACATGACCTTAAAATATGGTATCAAACTACTTAAGTTTTGATCCCTATATCATAACAGGGTTTGTAGGACACTTCCACGAGGTTCAAACCTGACATACCAACACACCTAGGGTACCTCACTAAGGTTCAATACTAACTCCTCAACATCAACACCATATCCCAAGTTCAAAATCCACCCACCCTGGGGATACACTCCATAAAATATCAAGTTTGATAATCTTCCTCCCTTGGGGATGCACTTAACCACCCACTTTTCCCCACAAGATGTCAAACCTATGAACAACCTTTACTCGCAAGATGTAAAACATGTGACACAGTTATCCCCAAAAGATGTTAAACTTGTGACTCACCTATCCTCGGAAGATGTAAAACCTATTACTAACTTGTCCCCAAAATGTGTTACATCTATGACCCACATGTCCTCAATAGATGTTAAACCTATGACCCACCTTTCCCCACAATATATTAAACTTTTAACCCACCTATCCTCATGATATATTAGAAATGTGACCCAACTGTCCCCACAATATGTTCAACATGTGACCCACCTATCCCCATATGACATTAAACCCATGACCTAATCCATAATTCTAACCCCATATAGTAAATATGGGGTTCCTGAGGTAAAAAGCCTCATAATCCTTATACCCCTAGAATTAACTACCTCATGGATGATATGGGATGCCTTATGTTTTGTTCCTAAGATTCCTCACAAATGGAATTCCCTCTAAAAGAGTAAGTCTTGTTAGATTCCTAACATTCCCAATGTCTCAAAATTCTAAGAAATGACCAATATTAAAATCTACTCTGGCCAAACAATACTACCCTATTGGGAAAGAAGAAACATAATTAACTAGCATTCACCTCAAGAGTGAGCATGGAATGAGATTTAAAAACATGGCTCAAATATATGATGGAGACCTATACTAGGAAAAGAGCTCCAAGGAGGAATTCATGGAAATATTAATCGACATTCCATCATCTAATTTTTATCAAGGATTCGACGTCACCAGATGAAGTGATGGATGATGCCCACCTTGGGAAAGTGGGAATATAGGGCAACAAGAAACTAACTCACTACCAGATAGAGGGACAACATGATTCCCTGATGATAAATCATTGGAAAAAAATGTTTAAACTAACATGAAACTCTTCTCCTTAAACTATGGGGACTAGTAACACTGGGGAACCTTTTTATTTTCATGTCAATGGATCCAAATATTTGGCACCATGTCCCACAAGGAATGTGTTAGTCCTAGGATAAAACTCCATTATGACGTGGGTAAGATAATGTTGGGAATTCTCAGTTTGGGAAATTATTTGCATGGATCGCTCACATGCTTCAGAAAGAATACATAATGTTGGGGCATTGGGAATTACTTTCACTAAATCTATACTGAAGGTTGATTCCACGTACTTCAAAGGATGAAAGCTATAGGATATCAGCAGACTAATTCCAATAGGTATAAGGGTAGGGGAAATATTGGTGTGGAAATACCACATGGCTATATTTCTACCATGATAGTGACCACTCCTTCATCTACTAGGCACCCATGCCCCATATCACCCTATGAGATCATCCAAAGGAGGGTGATAGATAACCTTGTTTATTGATATGAAAATTAAGGGGTCATTACAATAGGGATATGGACCTCCATGATCTTGAAGAATCAAGACCTAACTAAAATCTCCTCCCCCAAAGGGTTGTGTAGGGGGGAAACACCCCTCGTTCTAGTGGTAAACTTCTTTGGGAGCCTCTCTTCAGAGAGCTATACTATATCACTCCCCAATGTTGAGGAGGTAAGGGATGTTCGAGCCATACACATCATGTACATTTCTAAATAGCTTTCCAAGAGGGATATTAACAAGATATGTCAGTTCCAACACCAACTAGTCTCATGGTATGATGAGAAGGTTAACTCCATCCCCACCCCATTAGCCACATTCTAGAACACCCAATGTCGATATTGGGAAAAGTAACAGAAAATTTCCTATAATGATGCTTCTTCTATAGCTATGGTGGCCTTATCCACCACCAGACTATCCCATAGGATCCCTAAAACATCTCAATTCTGTCTTTTCCATCCTCGGATCGAGACCCCAGCTGCCTCTCAGGCTGAACAGGCTGACTCTCTCAGTCATTGGTGTCATTGAAAATTGTTACAATCTATAACATGATGATGAATACAAATGTGAATTATATAATTTCACTAAAATTAACCATATTGTAGGTCCCACTCATATCTAGAACATTCCATACTATAAATAACCATCCTGGGGTAGGAGGGAGAACAACCATTATGGGGGTGTTCCCAAGGTATAGGCCGCAATGTTCTTAAAAGGAACATGAGCGATTCTCAGAAACTCACACTTGTATAATTCCTACATAATCAGTGTAAGGAACCTAGGAATCATCAATTCATCATCATCCTATCAAAATCTAAAGTGGTGGGTGACTTGATGAGGCATCCCCCCTTCCCACCGCTATAAGAACTAGGGGCAAAATCCTGTTGATTGCGTCTAAAAATCCCATAAGATAAGGTACACAAGATCCCCCAGTCCCTCTATAGGTACCTATAGGAGGATTATGTTCTAGAATACTTCAAATGACTCGCACTATAATATTCTCTATCGTCATTAGTTCCCCTCCTTTCCACCTCAACACTTGAAGTTAGAGAGATGTCAAGATCCGAGTTAATTCCTTTAGGTGATAGTCATCACTCCACTGAGCCTCAAAGAGATTCTTCCACCCTCATACATGAGAGGTGATAAACACACTACCAAACATTGATATAATCTTAAAATAATATCTACCTCTGAGATACTTTCCATCATGTAGTGAACATTTCACTCATGCACCACTCCATATGCCTATAAATCGACAATAATAAAGATCTCCATTGGCGTCGCCTATAGTATCTAGACTTGAAAAAATCAAGTCTTAGGATGACCAGGAGTTATACCATACTTCTTGTGATGAATAAGAGGAATTGTGGAGACTCTTGGACACTTACCATCTATCAGTCACATTTTGGGAACCTACAGCTATAGATTTTGTTATCCCAGAGACCCTCACCAAGGACCAAGAAATTGTTTCACTATAACATTTGGTCAATGTTCCACCACCTTTTAGACCATCATCTAACCTTCCCAAGAATCCACAAGATCCTTTGTTCCATTCATCAAAAGTGAAATTGGGTTGATATTGAAATGATCTTGGTATCTCATTATCATAAATCATTTGGATACCAATAGAATCACTAGTAAACCAACATTAGGATCCTCTTTGTGCTCCATAGGTCCATGAAAGATGTTTCCCAACATGCATGGATTAGATTCTAGGGGTAGTATTATACCCTCCAATTCATCCCTATCCTATGGAAATGATAGTACAACTAATCTTTCCCATATTTTAACAATAAAGGTTCCTCTCTATCTACCACAAAATTAAATTTCATCACTGTAGACCTACCATAGGATTAGAGAAAATAGACTACCAATGCAGGGAATGATAGAGAAAACACTCTCAAAGGGGTGATAGGGACCCAAGTAGACCCCCTGATAGGTTCTCTTACTCATCAGTAGAGACATAAACTAGGCCTTGGGAGTCCCCCTGATGTATTTTTTCCACCTAATCATTGATATATCAAAAAGGAAAGGGAAATGTTGATCCCGCTGACACATCCACGGATGCACCAAAAGATGATTCAGACCACATGATATTTTACTTGCTTCAGTAGATTGAGTAATATAAAAGGCTCACTAATGAGCTTATTTTTTATAAGTTCTAGGACCTTGCAATGTCATAAGGGACCCCATACATCCTCTAGTGGGGAACCTTTTCCTCCTCATCCAGGTTCACTGATTTGAACTTGGTGGCCTCGTACACCCAGTCAGGGAAAAATCTTGGGTTTTTGGTAAACAACCAATATATTAGTCCCTACCCCTCCTAAGAAGCATCAATATCCACCTCGAGATTAAGGATTCACTGCTCCATGAGTCGATGAGCATATACAACACATTGGTAACCAGAAATCCTCACTAAGATAATGTGCTAGTTGATCTTGTTTCCCATCACAAGGCTTTAGAAATGTGAAAGTTGGCAATTCCACCTGAATTAAAGTCATTCCCAACATGAATAGACCATGTTAGAGCACCCCTAGAGCTTGATAATCCTATATTATCCCCATTTAATGCGACATGTGATCCACTAATGAAGGTGAAGTCTAATAATGGGGACTATAGAATAGTTAGAAGTCTCCAAGCTATGATGATTTTTCTAGATTCTAGAAGGACCTGCATTCATCTAGTACATTCATCTGCCCATAGGGTCCATTTTCAATTGGGAGGACCTCTGTAGATAGTTCATATGTCTGTTCATCTCTACCTCGCACATGAAAAAACATCACCAACAACTTAAAATTCCAACACATTCTTGATGAGAAAATTGCTGACTTCATAATGTGATGGAAGGAAGTCATGAATTCACTAAATATGCCACTTTCCTAGGAATAGTTGTTTAGGATGTGAATGGAGAACTGTAGAGATGATCTTTTCCCTACCTCATTTTCCTTCAACTACCAAGGTGCGTTTTAGGAATTTTCTGAAAAAAATATGCATCTAGATGAAGCCTTACAGTGGAACAAACAATTTTCACTCCCATTTTTCCTTTAGACTTCCACTATAAGGCTCGTAAAATCAAAGATAGTTGTTGATATGAATACAGAGTCTTATAAGATGGTACAACTACTTGAAACTTTTTTAGATGATGTCACGACCCATCCTCAGGGCCCGTGCCGTGACTACCCCAAGCCCGCCTTCCATAGGCCAGGGGCTGGCGACTAGCACCAAGGCGTAAATCCCGGTAAAAAGGGAAGGCATTGCCTTTGTAAAGTAAACCACAAACACCACAGAGCAAGTAAGTAGAATTAAACACTAAGTAAAAACTGGTACAACAGTAAGTGCGGAAAAGTAAGTGGTCCAGTATACAAACCCAAACTGAAAGTAAAGTACAACTGGAAAGGGAAAACAACAACTGAAAAGTAAAGCCGCAACGTCGAGTTGTACACTAGATATCCCACCTGAAGGGTGGGTACAGATAGCCTCCACTATTCCTCGGGTCCAGCCGACCGCTCCGAGTCCGTCCCACCCAGTGGTCCACCTCCAAGTACTGTCCTGCTCCGTAAGCCTCAACCACGATCAACGCTGTCCGTCGTCTGCAACCAACACAACGTAGTGCGGGCATAGCCCGTGCAGGGGTGAGTATAAGCTACTCAGTAGGGACCCCGAGACCCCCGAAGGTCTCCCAGAATCCACAAAGGATAAACCACAAAGGAAAGATACAATCACAAAGTAACATCCGACACGTCTTAGGTATATGCCCATACATATACCTAAGTCATAAATTCTCGCTCGACTCCAACATCCGAGCTCAAGTGAAACCCAGTCCACACAGGAAAGAAAAACGTAAATCCACACAGGATAGCACAACACAATCCACAAAGGAAAGAAAAACAGGGTTTCAGCTCACACAGGTATACTTCTTCATATGACGATAAAGATGACCAGGTATTGTCACTGATTCATCTAAGCCGTCGGACCCACAAAGGATCGATAGGTACTAACCCCCGCAATGACCCACAAAGGATCTGACCCACAAAGGATCGATAGGTAACTAACCCCTTCAATGACCCACAAAGGATCTGACCCACAAAGGATCGATAGGTAACTAACCCCCGCAAAGACCCACACAGGATCGGACCCACATAGGATCTGTAGGCGCTGGCCCACATAGGACCGCTGAGCGCTGACCCACATAGGATCGGACCCACACAGGATCGGTAGTACTGACCCACAAAGGATCGCTGAGTGTTGTAGTCATCATCGTCGAATCCACTGAGGATATCTGCACAGTCGTCGTCGTCACAGTAGTAGTCGCAGCCAGCTCTAGGGTTCTCGCACACAGCAAGCTCGTTCGGGAGGGTCCGCTCCACGAGCCGAGAGTCTGATACATCAACTGACACATAGTCTAGAGTTGATGTATCCAAAAGTTCCGTATCGCCAATAGGAACTCAACGTCGCAGACGGCGCGTCAATCGAACGCCCGGTCTGAGAGTTATTGGCTTTTTCGTCCCAGGGGCCCGGTTGGTTTTTAAGGCAAAACCAACCCGACCATACTCCACCTACGTCAAAACCTCGGGAAGAGTATTCCAAAAGATCTGTCTCACTTAGAGGAAATCAACAAAGTCGACGGCACGTCAATCGGACGTCTGAAGCTCAAGATATGAGCGTTTCTGCTCCGAGGGCCCGGTTGGTTTCGTGTACGAACCAACCTGGCCGAACCCAAAGTATTCTGAAACCTTGAGTGTCATATACCGAAACGACCGTCTCGATCCAAGGATCGCATCGCCGCTGACCGCGCGTCGTTCGGAGGCCCGTAGCTCAAGTAATGAGCAAAAGACCGAAAAGGTCCGGAAACGGGGGGTCTGGGCCAGGCCCGACATGGGCGCGACCCGGCCTGAACCGGCGGGTCGGCTCGGCTCGGCTCGGATCGACCGAGCGGCTGAGCAAAGGGAGCCGTTGGGCGTGCTGTCCCCGCGGGAAGAGGATCCGCGGCCCCGCGTGGGGCCGCGCTTGGTCAGTGGACGCGGTAGAGCCGCGTCCCGTGTCTTGCCAGACCCGTGTGGTCGCGGGTCTGGTCAGTCTCCGCCGCCGTGACTTCAGCCGCGCCGGTGACCCGCACTGCCGGTGGATTTCCGCGTGCCACCAGAGTTGCTCCGGTTGTCCGATTCCACTTCCGTCTGCGTCGTAGCTCCTCCCGGGTCCCGTTCTTCACTGCGGAATCAACAAATCGTCTCTGCGGCCCGTTTTGTCGTCGTCCGCCATTTCGCACATCAATGAAGAACTGCAGAGGGTTTTCAGGCCGTGTTTGTTTGGCCCGCACCCTCCGCATTAAGTGATAACAATCGGGAAATTATAATGATCAACACATGAAAAAAATAACAAGATACAATTTTAATAAATTAAAATTGCACTTTGATCCCGGGCTCTTTGTTTTAGAAGGAAACAACTACGGGAATAAAATATTATTTTCAAATAAAATCCCTACCTCACCGTAGTCGTCGAGTGAGCATTCTACGCGGAATTGATCGTCGCGGTAGGAGGTGATCGTCGCGTCGCGGAAGGGCGTCGCGTCGTCGCGGAAGGGCGTCGCGTCGACGATCTCCGAGGGTTAAAGAAACACACGGATTTAATTATAACAATTAAATACCTGTTGAGGATAAAAACCACAAAGGAATTTAAAAGATTTTAAATCTCCTACCTCAAGCAGTTGGTGATCAGAGATTGTTGCGGGGAAGAACGTCGCGGAAGAAGCATCGCGGAAAGAGAATCGTCGGCGTCGTCGATCTCCGAGGGTGACGGTGTTCTTCGCGTTCTTCGCATTCTTCGCGTTCTTCGTGTTCTTCGCATTCTTCGCGAAGAAGGATAAAGGCACAGAATCTCTAAATCCTCTCAACACAATGCACCTGAGAAGAAAGGTGTGTTGGTCTTAATTTAAAAACATGCCAACAAAAGTAAAACAAACTAAGTAACGACCCATTAATTCATAGAATTAATTTCAACGAATAAACCGCCCCAATTAATAGGAGCATTTAAGTGCTTAAGGAATCCCCTAGTTGACTTTCATTTAATATGGGTTATCGTGGGTCCGTTACTTAGCGGAAAAGAAATGGTGGGGATCGTGCGGGACCTACCTCACAAATATCCTACCAAGAGGGTAGGATATTTTGGATTGCACCCTATCCATATCAACTCAGTTTAAGCAGCTTTAAGTGGCTTTCAAGTGGCTTTAAGTGAAATAAAAATAAATTTTGTCGTACCACATTATTTTATTTCTTAACTTAAATCCCAAAAATTAAAAACCACACCCGAGAAAACGCAACTCCAAAAGAGGTGTTTCTAAGCAAATATCAGCGCTGCGATTCCATCGGTGCCCTCGAAATTTGATTCCGAGCATCGGTTGAAAAGTTATAAAAACTCGCTCATTTGTTCACTAAACGTACCCGAGCCAAACTTCGGAAAATGATTTCGGGCACACCGGGCCTCGGAATCAGGTGCCGTCAGAAACTGCGTTCTTGTAAAATTCCAAAGAAAATTAAGAAAAAAAAATTTCTTGAAATTTACGGGTATTTACATCACTCCCACCTCAGGGCTTTACTTCCCCGTAAAGATACATCATAATCTAGGGAAACAAGTGTGGGTACTGAGCACGCATCTGAGCCTCCTGCTCCCAAGTGCTCTCCTGGAGGTTCCCGTGCTGCCATCTGATGCGCACTAGAGGAATTGACCGCCCACGTAGGACTCGCTCCTGTCGATCCTCGATCTCCACCGGGACCTCCGCAAAAGTCACCCCATCATCAACGTCTAGCTCCCCATGGTAAATGATGTGCATTGGGTCGTGCACGTATCTCCTCAGCTGGGATACGTGGAAGACGTTGTGCACCTGATGCAACTGAGGTGGTAGAGCCAGGCGATAAGCCACCTCGCCAATCCTGCTGAGGACTTGGAATGGTCCGATGAATCGTGGAGAAAACTTTCCTCCTCGACCAAATCTCTGTAATCCACGTCGAGGTGAGACGCGCAAGAAGACGTGGTCTCCATCCTCAAACTCTAGTGGCCTCCGCCTCCTGTCATCATAAGACTTCTGCCAGCTCTGAGCTATCCTCATCCGCTCCTGGATGACCTGGACCTTCTCTGTCGTGGCCCGGACCATCTCTGGTCCCACAAGTGCTAACTCCCCAGGGTCTGTCCAGCACAAAGGAGATCTGCAAGGTCTGTCGTACAACGCCTCATATGGTGCCATCCCGATGGTGGAGTGGTAGCTGTTGTTGTACGCAAACTCCACCAAGGGTAGGTGGTCCTCCCAGCTGCGACCAAAGTCGAGGACACATGCCCGGAGCATTTACTCGAGAGTCTGAATGGTCCTCTCCGTCTGACCATTCGTCTGAGGGTGAAAGGCGGTGCTCAGACGTAGCTGCGTCCCGAACACCTCCTGCAACCCCTTCCAAAGCCGGGAAGTAAAGCGAGCATCTCGATCGGAGACGATAGATGATGCCACACCGTGAAGCCATACAATCTCCTGAATGTAGAGACATCCTAAGCTCTCCACTGAGCCCTGCTCTCTGATGGGTAAGAAGTGATCCGACTTGGTGAGTCGGTCGACAATCACCCAGATGGAGTCGTGACCTCTGGAAGTGCGTGGAAGTCCAGTCACGAAATCCATAGATAACTCATCCCACTTCCACTCCGGGACCTCCAAGGGCTGTACCAAGCCTGATGGTACCTGATTCTCTGCCTTCACCTGCTGGAAGGTGAGGCATCGGGAAACGAACTCTGCCATAACCTTCTTCATGCCCGACCACCAGTGCTGTCGTCTAAGGTCCTGGTACATCTTTGCCACTCCAGGATGTACCGCCAAAGGAGAAGTGTGAAACTCTCTTAGAACCTCCTCTAGTAAAGCGACGGGAACCAAGGTACGTCCTCTGAAAAGGACGTCGTGCTCTGCTCCAAAGGAGAATCCATCATGTGCATGTCCGGAGGATATCTGTGCATGCCGTGTCTCACAGTCAACGTCCCCACGTTGTGCCTCTCTGACCCGCTGTAGTAGTGGAGGAGAGACTGTGAGTGACTGAAGGAAGGCTGCTCTATCTCTATCCACGAAGGATATCTGCAAAGCGGCTAGCTAATCTGTTGCCTCCTCAAGTAGCTGAATGCCTGTCCTCCTGTTGAGATCATCGGCTACCACGTTCCCCTTCCCAGGAGTATAGACTATCTCAAAGTCATAGTCCTGGAGGAACTCAATCCATCGCCGCTGTCTCAGGTTCAGTTCCTTCTATGAGAATATGTACCTGAGACTCTGATGGTCAAAAAAGATTGTAAAGCGCTCGCCCATCAGGTAGTGTCGCCATGTCTTCAGGGCGAAGACCACTGCTGCTAACTCCAGGTCATGGGTAGCATAGTTCTGCTCATGCGACATCAACTGATGTGATCCATAGGCGATCACTTCCCGCTCCTGCATCAGGACACATCCAAGTCCGGTCCCTGATGCATCGCAGTAGACTACGTACCCTACTCCCTCCTCAGGCAACCTCAAGATAGGTGCGCTTGTCAATCTCTGTCTCAGCTCCTGGAAGCTCTGCTGACATCTTTCTAAACACACAAAGGGTTTCCCCTTCTTCATCAAAGTTGAGAGTGGCGCCGAAACTCTGGAGAAGTCTGGCATGAATCTCCGGTAGTATCCAGCTAGTCCCAAGAAACTCCTCACCTCCGTCACGCTCCTGGGTGGCTCCCAAGCTAGCACTGCCTCGATCTTCACAGGATCCACTGCAACTCCCGCCTCAGAGATGACGTGCCCTAAGAAGTGGAGCTCACGTATCCAGAACTGACACTTCGAGAGCTTTCCATAAAGCTGGTCCTCTCAGAGTGTGTCTAGTACAACCCGTAAGTGGTAGGCGTGCTCCTCCTCAGTCGTCGAGTATATCAAAATGTCGTCGATGAAGACCACGACAAATCGATCGAGGTATGGCTGGAAGATCCTATTCATGAGGCCCATGAACACTGCTGGAGCATTGGTTATGCCGAATGGCACAACCAAGAACTCATAGTGGCCATACCGACATCTGAAAGCCGTCTTCTGCACGTCCTCATCCCGAACTCTAAGCTGATGATAGCCTGGCCTGAGGTATATCTTCGAGAACCACCGTGCTCCCTTGAGCTGATCGAAGAGGTCATTAATCCTCGGTAGCAGATACTTGTTCCTCACTATCACTTAGTTTAGGCAACGATAGTCGACACAAAGTCGCAAGCTCCCGTCCGCCTTCTTGGCGAACAAAATCGGGGAAGCCCGGGGTAAAACACTCGGTCGGATGAATCCCTTGCCCTGCAAGTCCTCCAACTGTACCCATAGCTCTCGAAGCTCAGTGGGGGCCATCTGATATGCTGGATTCGATATCGGGGTTGTCCCGGGGTACAGGTCAATATGGAAGTCTACCTCTCTGCGATGAGGTAGCCCTGGAACGTCTTCGGGAAAGACGTCCGCATACTGATCCACCACTGCAGGAAAACTAGGACTCCGCACGTCAACTGCTCCTAGGATGAGGCTAGCCAACTGATGAGTGATGGGTTGTCCTCTCCTCTGCGGAAGTCCATCCTGTGCTGCGAAGGCTCCCTTCTCACCGGTGAAGGTGAACCTGCTCCCGTCGGTGCGTACACATCGCACCTTGCGCCTAATACAGTCAATCTGTGCATGGACTGTAGATAACCAATCCATGCCCAAGATGACGCCGTAAGGCCTCGACGCTGCTACAAGAAGATAACAGCCGAAGTTCTCGCATCCTATAGTAATCTAACACTGTTGGAACCAGTGAGTAATCGTCGAGTCTGCTCCCGTAGGAGTCTCTAGCCATAAGGATCAAGCCAATGGCTCTGTCGGAATCTCCGAGCTCCAAACAAGGGCAGCGGCTATGAAAGAGTGACTCGCTTCTGTGTCTATAAGAACTGCAGCAAGGGTGGAATAGACACAGATCGTACCTCGAATCATCTAGGGCACGCCGTGGTCGTAGGCCTCTGCTGCCTGGAGTTGTTCCTGTCTCTGCCCGCCAGCTCCCTATGGTCGGGGTGGACCTCCTGGTGGTGGTGGTGGTAGAGCCTCAAAGCGTCTCCCACCACATGCTGCTCGTCCATATCCTCTGCCTCATCTGCCTCCTCCCTGCGGACCGCCACGGTCGACCCTATGCCTCTACCTGGGTGGCCCCTCAACCGTCTTCTGCTCCTCGTCATGGTGGGTCGGGCAGTCACGAGCCATGTGACCCTGTCCGCCGCATGTGTAGCACTGCCTGCCTCTCGAAAGACTGGCTCCACGATGTGTTCCCCACACTGCTGATCCAGTGTCCTGAGGTCATCTACGTGAGGGTATGGTCTTCCTGGACCCCTGAGTCATCCGTCGACTTCCTGCTGCAGAAGACTCTGCTACGTGCCGCCCCACGGTAGGTCTCACTGTTGATGAAGGCTCGGCAAGGAAACTCACGATCAAAAGGGCTCACTCCAGTACTCCTGCCTGAGTCAGAATGCTGAGGGAGATCAGCAATGCCCTGATCTCATGTCTCAAACCCTGCTCAAAGGTCCGGGCCCGGAAGAATGGGTCCCGTACCATGTCTGTCGAGTAGCGCGAGAGATCGGTAAATCTCGCCGAGTACTGGGCGACCGTCAAGCTGCCCTGCCACAGCTGAAGAAGCTCCTAGATGCGCACCACACAGAGGGTGGTCGGGACGAACTCTGAGCGGAAGAGGCCCTCAAAGTCTGTCTAGAAGAGAGATGCCTCAGCGTGCACCTGGAGCATCAAGCTCCACCATCGGCCCGCTGCTGCGTGCAGTAGGCTCACTGCGAGGATCACCATGAGGTCTGTTGGTGTCCTCACTAACCGGAAAACTCGTACCACTGCCTCCAGCCAGTCCTCGGCTGCCTGGGGGTTCGTCTCCCCGCGGAACCTGGGCAGTCGCTGGCGCTGGAACTCATGCAGTGCACTGAGGCGACGTGCATCGTCAGCGGCTGGTGCTGGAAGCATCGGTGGCTCGGTGGGTAGAGGTACCGTCGGTGCCTCTGCTGTCAAAGGGCCCTGTACCGAGACCTCGTCGCTCGGCGGGCTGTCGTCACGTACGACTATCGGAACCCTAGATGGCTGTCGTCGTGGGGCCATCCTGAAAAGGAAAGAGGTTCGCCACGGTCAGAACAGTATACCTGGTGATCTGATACAAAATAATCACAAAGAAAACTTGAAACACACATGCAATCAATGTTTTCGTGCATTAAGTCGGAAATCAGAGGTCAGGGTCCTGGTGTACGGATACGTCGGCCGCCGCACAAACACTGGGCTCCCTGGACTGATAACCACACTCAATACGCTAAACATTGTTGCTTCAAATAGAAGAAAGATCAGAGTCTACAGTAGGACCGACCACCTCTGATACCAATTTGTCACGACCCGTCCTCAGGGCCCGTGTCGTGACTACCCTAAGCCCGCCTTCCATAGGCCAGGGGCTGGCGACTAGCACCAAGGCGTAAATCCCGATAAAAAGGGAAGGCATTGCCTTTGTAAAGTAAACCACAAACACCACAGAGCAAGTAAGTAGAAGTAAACACTAAGTAAAAACTGGTACAACAGTAAGTGCGGAAAAGTAAGTGGGCCAGTATACAAACCCAAACTGAAAGTAAAGTACAACTGGAAATGGAAAACAACAACTGAAAAGTAAAGCCACAATGTCGAGCTATCCACTGGATATCCCACCTGAAGGGTGGGTATAGATAGCATCCACTGCTCCTCGGGTCCAGCCGACCGCTCCGAGTCTGTCCCACCCAGTGGTCCACCTCCAGGTACCGTCCTGCTCCGCAAGCCCCAACCAGGATCAGCGCTGTCCGTCGTCTGCAACCAACACAACGTAGTGCGGGCATAGCCCGTGCAGGGGTGAGTATAAGCTACTCAGTAGGGACCCCGAGACCCCCGAAGGTCTCCCAGAATCCACAAAGGATAAACCACAAAGGAAAGATACAATCACGAAGTTACATCCGACATGGCTTAGGTATATGCCCATACATATACCTAAGACATCAATTCTCGCTCGACTCGAACATCCGAGATCAAGTGCAACCCAGTCCACACAAGAAAGAAAAACGTAAATCCACACAGGATATCACAACACAATCCACAAAGGAAATAAAAACAGGGTTTCAGCTCACACAGGTATACTTTTTCATATGACGATAAAGATGACCAGGTATTGCCACTGATTCATCTAAGGCGTCGGACCCACAAAGGATCGATAAGTACTAACCCCCGAAATGACCCACAAAGGATCTGACCCACAAAAGATCGATAGGTAACTAACCCCCGCAATGACCCACAAAGGATCTGACCCACAAAGGATCGATAGGTAACTAACCCCCGCAAAGACCCACACAGGATCAGACCCACACAGGATCTGTAGGCGCTGGTCCACACAGGACCGCTGAGCGCTGACCCACATAGGATTGGACCCACACAGGATCGGTAGCACTGACCCACAAAGGATCGCTGAGTGTTGTAGTCGTCGTCGTCGAATCCACTGAGGATCTCTGCACAGTCGTCGTCGTCACAGTAGCAGTCGCAGCCAGCTCTAGGGTTCTCGCACACAGCAAGATCGTTCGGGAGGGTCCGCTCCACAAGCCGAGAGGCTGATACATCAACTGACACATAGTCCATAGTTGATGTATCCAAAAGTTCCGTATCGCCAACAGGAACTCAACGTCGCAGACGGCGCGTCAATCGGACGCCCGGTCTGAGAGTTATTGGCTTTTTCGTCCCAGGGGCCCGGTTGGTTTTTAAGGCAAAACCAACCCGACCGTACTCCACCTGTGTCCAAACCTCGGGCAGAGTATTCCAAATGATCCGTCTCACTTAGTGGAAATCAACAAAGTTGACGGCACGTCAATCGGACGTCCGAAGCTCAAGATATGAGTGTTTCCGCTCCGAGGGCCCGGTTGGTTTCGTGTACGAACCAACCCGGCCGAACCCAAATTATTCTGAAACATTGAGTGTGATATACCGAAACGACCGTCTCGATCCAAGGATCGCATCGCCACTGACGGCGCGTCGTTCGGAGGACCGTAGCTCAAGTTTTGAGAAAAAGACCGAAAAGGTCTGGAAACGGGGGGTATGGGCCCGGACCGACCCGGCCCAGCCCGGCCCGGCCAGAGTGGCCCGGCTCGGCCTGGGCGCGACCCGGCCCGAACCGGCGGGTCGGCTTGGCTCGGCCGAGCGGCCGAGAAAAGGGAGCCGCGGGGCGTGCTGTCCCAGCGGGAAGAGGAGTCGCGGCCCCACGTGGGGCCGCGCTTGGTCAGCGGACGCGGCAGAGCCGCGTCCCGTGTCTCGCCGGACCCGCACGGTCGCGGGTCTGGTCAGCCGCCTCCGGCCGCTGGTGGATTTCCGCGGGCCACCGGAGTTGCTCCGGTGGTCCGATTCCACTTTCGTCTGCGTCGTAGCTCCTCCTGGGTCTCGTTCTTCACTACGGAATCAACAAATCGTCTCTGCGGCCCGTTTTGTCGTCGTCTGCCGTTTCGCACATCAACGAAGAACTGCGGAGGGTTTTCGGACCGTGTTTGTTTGGCCCGCACCGTCTGCGTTAGGTGATAACAATCGGGAAATAATAATGATCAACACATGAAAACAATAACAAGATACAATTTTAATAAATTAAAATTGCACTTTGATCCCGGGCTCT
This sequence comes from Viscum album, assembly GCA_963277665.1. Classification (NCBI taxonomy): domain Eukaryota; kingdom Viridiplantae; phylum Streptophyta; class Magnoliopsida; order Santalales; family Viscaceae; genus Viscum; species Viscum album. Next base: position 1,491,926,349 of record OY728129.1, read on the forward strand.
TTGTTTTAGAAGGAAACAACTACGGGAATAAAATATTATTTTCAAATAAAATCCCTACCTCGTCGTAGTCATCGAGTGAGAATTCTATGTGGAATTGATCATCGAGGTAGAAGGTGATCGTCGCGTCATGGAAGGGCGCCGCGTCGTCGCGGAAGGGCGTCGCGTCGTCGCAGAAGGGCGTCGCGTCGACGATCTCCGAGGGTTAAAGAAACACACGGATTTAATTATAACAATTAAATCCATGTTGAGGATAAAAACCACAAAGGAATTTAAAAGATTTTAAATCTCCTACCTCAAGCAGTTGGTGATCGGAGATTGTTGTGGGGAAGAACGTCACGGAAGAAGCGTCGCAGAAGGAGAATCGTCGGCGTCGTCGATCTCCGAGGGTGACGACGTTCTTCGCATTCTTCGCATTCTTCACGTTCTTCGCGTTCTTCCCGAAGAAGGATGAAGGCATAGAATCTCCAAATCCTCTCAACACAACGCACCCGAGAAGAAAGGTGTGTTGGTCTTAATTTAAAAACATGCCAACAAAAGTAAAACAAAATAAGTAACGACCCATTAATTCATAGAATTAATTTCAACGAATAAACCGCCCAATTAATAGGAGCGTTTAATTTATTAAGGAAATGCCCCAGTTGACTTTCATTTAATAGGGGTTTTCGCGGGTGCATTACTTAGCGGAAAAGAAACAGTGGGGCTCGTGCGGGCCCCACCTCACAAATATCCTACCAAGAGGGTAGGATATTTTGGATTGCACCCTATCTGCATCAACTCAGTTTAACCAACTTTAAGTGGATTTCAAGTGGCTTTAAGTGAAATAAAAATAAAGTTTGTCGTACCACATTATTTTATTTCTTAACTTAAAGCCCAAAAATTAAAAACCACACCCGAGCAAACGCAACTCCGGAAGAGGTGTTTCTAAGCAAATACAGGCGTTGTGATTCCATCGGTGCCCTCAGAATTTGATTCCGAGCACTGGTTGAAAAGTTAGAAAAACTTGCTCGGTCTTTCACTGAACGTACCCGAGCCAAACTTCGGAAAATGATTCCGGGCACACCGGGCCTCGGAATCAGGTGCCGTCAGAAACTGCGTTCTTGTAAAATTCCAAAGAAAATTAAGAAAAAAAATTCCTTGAAATTTACGGGTCTTTAAAGATGAGCCTCTCTAAGTATATACCCACTAGGAACAACCTTTCCTGATGAATCCCTTCTAATCATATTGTCTCAAAGAATAGCCTCCTTGATGAGATAATGTGGTTCCTATCCAATAGATGTTCAGATAAGGCTAGATAACCAGTGTTAGAATTTCACCAGTACTAGCTAGGCCCCAACACCTTATTCAAAAACACCAATTGTTCCCCTTCTAAATAATGACCCTCTGTAGGAACAAATATTCCCCTAGAATAAAAGTATGATGTATTGAATCACCTCGATCGCATAACTATGAGGATTTAGATTCTATAGGTAATCACCTATCAAAGGAAATTCGTAGATACCCGAATCTTGACGTACATGGACATTACATTAATTTTTCAGAATACTTAATACTTATAAAAAACAGACACACAGGGACCGTAATATTTTAGTGTCTTTGGAAACTCAGAATGTAATCTTCTAATCGTGGTGAAAGATCTTCAACTACTCCCATAACGATCTTCCCCTTTTTGTTTCCTTACCTAAAACCTTTCTTTATTTACTGGGGATAATAAAACATAAAAAGGGTGAGCTCAAATGCTCAGTAAGGGAAAACATAGATAACATAAAACAATCCATAAACATTTGAAAACAAAAACTTGAACATGAAATTTAAACATCAAAATCTTGAGCAAAGACATAAATCGTGGAAGTATGTAAGGAATATATCATAATGGAACATCAACCATGATAAAATATAATGGGAATAAAACTTATAATTGTGGAAACCATTCAGCACATATTATGATTTCCGTATTAGCCCAGGCATTGCTGCCAAGACCATCTTAGTGGACAAAGTCCCTTTCTGAATCGAGTTCACTCCTCGTTTCAGTCCTGTAACAATGAACCGGATTAACTTATCGTTCCAACCATGTCTATCTCATTAGATATAAATCTTTACCCAATGCATTGGAGGGAGATATAGGTCCCACCCATCTCATAATGAAATCATTCTTACTTGTGCCACAAAATAAACTTGAAGCATTCATCATAACCCAATGAATAAAATGGGTTTCATAAACATCATCCCATCATCTCATAATCCATATAAAACAAATGGACATTTCATCATAAGAAAATTGAAACCATTTAAATCATAGATACATTAAACTTGAAACATACACATATGAAATAATGTCATCTTAGATGGAAAATGGTTTTGATAAAACATTTCAAATGAATTCTTGAGGAAAATATCATTTCTTCTTCAAAATCAATTTCTTTTCTCAAAACGTCCTGAAATTTTAAAAGAAGGAGATTTTGTTGAAAATAGTCATGAAATCTTTTGTAGTAATCTTCATGAAAATAAGGCTTTATAAAACCGTAAAAATCCTTTCATTCCGTATAAGTTAAAAACATTCTCCTCGTACTTTTGTCGGAAAATTCAAAAAGTACCTCGTAACGTAAACAAAAGAAAGATTCCTTACATACCATGGAGTAAAAGTCAAAATGGGTAAAAAGGAAATTAAACATACATAAAAACACTTTTATAAAACATGTACATGGATGATAACAATAACCCCAGTAAATACTTACGTATAAGAAATCTCGAAAAAAAATGAGATTTGCAAAATTATCCCTTACCTTAGGTCTGATATGATTCATACGTATCCGAACCCCTTGTATAATGATTTAAATAATGTTATTGACTTATTACAGAATCGTATTCATTGTTATTATATCATATATGGTTCACTTATGACTTTATATTACTCGTTCTTTTATAAATTCCATGTTAAAGAGCGTTTTGGGTAAAATCGTTTCATTTGTCATCCGTGTTTTGAATTGTAATTATTCATATGATTACATAGATCATGATTACTTAATTACAGAATATAAAACATGATTTATATATAATATATATTCATAATATACATATATATAATAGATCGATAAATGGAAAGAAATACATCGTTCATGGAGACGGTAGGCCGTACGTATGCATGAACGTTGTTTTCATTTCCTCAATGAATTAAATGGAATTAATTTGATGACATACATATATATACATATAAATACAGTATCATTATGATGTCATATATTTCATGATTACTTATTATATATACTTTATAATCATTCATGAATGGTTAATCATTGAGAATGAATCTCATCGCGTCGTGGTAACGGTAGTCCGTACGTACGCACGAGCGATGATATTGTTCCCATAATTATTGAATTGAATTGGAGTGGATGATACAATATATCAGAATCCGTATGATGTTATAATAACTATTTATAGTTATTCTTTACACCATTATACCCATCCAAGTAAGGTGGTGTTGGAAAAACAGATTACACCACGGCGTGGAGACGGTATTCCGTACGTACGCATGCGCGGTGATTTCATTTTTTATAGGATGGATAGAAGGTGAAATGGGGTTGTTTAATATTTATAATAACATGTCATTATATTAGTTATACTGATGTTATTACTTTATAATGAAACAACTAAAGAAGAAGAAGTTGAAGAAGAAATAAGCTTGAAAGAATCGGTAGAAAAGATTACCTCTTCTTCGACGCACCTCCTTTAAACTTCTTCTTAGGGCACTAGGGTTGGTCTTTTGAGAATACTAGTACCTCTATAAGGTTTATAGGGAAGTGGGGGAGTGAAATGGGTAGAGTTTGTCCAAGATTCAAGGCTCAAAATGGTGTGAGGAAGCGAGGGAGGAGGTTCCCTTTTATAAGGGAGGAGAGGGGCACCTTTGGAATCCTCAAAAATATTAGTTTAATATAAATTCAAACCCCACATAAAAACCTCCAAAAATGACTCAATTCGAATATTAGATGAGATAGGGTTGTAATCTCATCAAACAATAAAATTTAGACATTTTTTGATCTTATTTTAAACCTTATAATTTTGATTTATCCTTATTTAATCTATTTAAGTTTATTTGTGGTAATAAAATTCTAAATTTTAAATGGTTATAAATAATCACTTATGACTTTTTAATTCCCCATAATTGGATACTTTATGATATTTTAGACTATATAAATTTAAATTTATAATTTTTAAATATTTTTGTGATTTTTAAACAATTTAATAATATGTTATTTTTATAAAATAACAATAGTGTCAATTTTAACACTATTCATTTATTTGAATTTAAATAAAATCTACACAGAGGATATATTCGAAATAAAATATTTAATATATTCCTAACATGTCAAATTTGTCTATAAAATTCGTGGAGCACATTAAATAGTTTATATAATATTTATTTTAATATTTTTAAAACCATTTATTTGGTATATCTCTTAATAAAATAATTAGTACAACATTTTTGTATAATTATTTAATATACTTATTTGTTGCATAAAAATTAAAAATAAAATCCTTTGATGAATATAGATATAAAATATTTTTTAATAATATATTTACTCGAATTTATCATCTTAAAATAACAACATGTAAATTGTTATCTTTTTTAAATTATGAAGGTGACAACTTTGGAATCATTTAAAATAAAATATTATAAGTGTCATAATCGCCATAATAAGGATCCAAATGGTCAAAAATTCAACCAGTGGATGATTAGGGTTTATATATACACTACTAATAATTTTTGTGCAGATTTTTGGGCCTTTTGATATGTATTACTATTTCAATAAAAACTATATTATTGATTTTCCACTAAATAAATAATTTCTGCATCATTAATATATAAGATAATAAGGTAATTAAATAACTCTTAAAAATTAAAAATAAATTACCATGATAAAAAAACATTTTATCTTTTAAATGAGTATTTATAATCGAATTTATATTCTGTATAAACTTATATTAAAAATACTTTAATTATTAAAGTTGAGTGAGACATATTTCACTTTCCTTTAAATAAAATAAACTAAAGGTCTTAATCACCTCCAAGTGGGTTCTAATGGATTCCATTTTGACCCAAATATGACTTAGGACGAAATATAATCATCCAATTGTATTAAATACAAGTATTAGGATAATTTTATAATATTATATTTACCTTTAATTACCCAATTTACCTTTTACTATGGAAAATAAAATTTACCGTTGTTACTATTCATAAAGCCCAAAAATAAAAAAGTAGTCTATTAATATAATTTGGACCCACTGATTCAAAATATGGAATCCATTTTTCCAAAGTCAATACACATAAGTTGCAGAAATTAAATTAAAATTAATCCCATTGTCGAAAGAAAACGGGTTTTTGTTTAAAACATTGCAAAAGATTGAATTTATTTAACCTACGAATTCAATGTAAAATCAATGCTAATGACATACATTATATTAAATGGTAAAAATATATTCTATTTATACTTTAAAACCATTCAATATTATAATTTAACCACATAATTTTTTATGATGAAAACAGTTTTTTTAATTAAAATATAGCGTGTTTTTACTATTCATTAAAATATGAAAATTATCAGAATAATATGAAAAATTTATCCAAGGTAAAATTTTATATCCTGATTCCAAAGAATAATTTTATTTTGTAAAACTGAACTTATAAACATGTCAAAAACTAGATTTAAAGTGGGCGCGCCATCAAAAGGCGGCAAAACTGCATTTTTTGAAAAATACTTATTTTACCCAAAAAATTTATTTTGTTCTTATACCATGTTCTAGAAAATGTGTAAGATGAGTAATAATGTTATAAAATTAAAAATTTAGTTAATACTATTCATAAAGGCTAGTTCATAATAATATTATAATAATATATCGTTGTTTAGTAAAACCCAGTATTGCGTACAACACACGCTATCGAGGAAGGTCGTGATTGCGTGTAATGCAAGCCAAGTCAGGGTTGGGTGTAGTGCACGACTCCTTTTTTGTTTCGTATAACAAAATAAATTGAATATATATATATAATCAAGGTTTCGTAGAATAACTACTATCAAACAAACATGAAATTATGTGTAACACGATCCAAGAATTGTGTTGCGTATACTGCAAGCTAATACGGTGTTGCGTATAGAGCAAGATAATCTTGGTGTAGCATACAACACAATACATTAAATAAATTAAAAATAATACTTCTCATAAAATCTCGGGTTGTTACAAAATGTATGAGGCCCTTGTCGAATCCTTTAATACACCCCTTTAGTTCAATATTGAGGTAGCTACAGCTGAGGCCTACTACACAGAAGAGGCTGAGCAAGAGTAATTTTGGTCCATCATCTCATTTTTTAGAGAATATATGAGTTTCACTATTCAGGGGAATGTATGTCCACTATATATCACTGTCCAATTCAATATCATAGAAATCTGTCACTGCCTAGTGGATAGGGGATTCATGATCAACCTCATCCTAATGTAGATTCTCCATAAGCTCGGATATATAGAAGTAGACATGACTCCCTACAACTAGATAATTCATTTGTGTTAAAAGAGTGATAAAAACCTACATGGAAAGATTCAACTGAAGTCTCTATTCGATGGCTTAGAATCAAGCATTGAATTTATATTAGTCTCATAAGATACTTCATACAATGCATTTTTTGAAGGATCTGGCTTCATTTTCATGAAATGGTCCCCTCTTCATACCATTGATTCCATAAGTACTCCCTTAATGGTTTAGTAGGGGTAATTCAGGGTGATGCATCCCCCTTTTACTCATATGAGTCTTGTTATCTAGATGTTGGTTACAACAAAATGGAAGTAATTCAGTTTTATACTGATGGGGTTAATCATATAAATGATTCTAATGATATAACGGCTACTATAGAAAATCTATGGGTATACTTAAAAGACATATTTTCTCTCCCAATTCATCAGTTAGAGACTATAAGGCTAGACACGGGAAGGTTTCATCATCTAAAAGAAAAATGTGTGATCACCAATTACTTCGTACTTCTATAGAGGACATGCTCGACTAATACCAGAAGACCCTACTACTATGATGTAACAAGAATTTCAACCCATGGCCACTAATCCATGATATTCCCTTATGTTACACAATCAAGGATGACCCAGGTTGACCCATCACCATTAGTTTTATATCAAGATTGGACATTAGATGTAGAAACCAAATGGAATTTCCTCAACAACTTTTTTCACCATAGTCTCTACATAAAGGGAACCCATCATCGAGGATTTTGTATCTTTCAGAGAAGGAACTAGTGCTACTCCTAGTGATCTATCTTGAAAGATTCTCCTCCTCCCTCTAATCCTTATTTCCCAGATGGAGAATAGTATTTGGAAGAAACACAGTCTACATTTGAAGAGGGTGCCTCCACCATTGTTGATGAGCTAACCCATGTGAAACTTGTTTCTAAGGAATACTCAAGGTAGAAAATGATCAGCATATCTATGTCATTAGAGTCACAATGGTAGTATGTGGCCTTACTAAAATAGAACTACAATGTGTTATCATGGATCTATAATGAGATACTAGGGCTAGAAACACATGTTTTTGTTCATCTTCTTAGTCTCTTAGTAATTCACCATGAGTTCAAGAACACTCCCAAAAATATGTACCCCTCTCATGTTTCCATGGTCTAGGAAAAAGTTAACAAGACTATTAAATACATATAATTCAGGGAGTTCCATTACCCAATGTGGCTAGTCAACATTGTCCTAGTTAGAAAGAAGAATGATAAGATCAGAGTTGACATCAACTTACAAGTCCTCAATTTTCTTTTCTAGAAGGATGATTTTACCCTTTCGGTAACAGAGTTGTTGATTGATTCAACTATTGGGTTCCATGACATATTATTCATGGACAGATACTATGGGTATAATCATATCTAGATTCCCCATGAGGATGAGGATTCCACTACCTTATGGGCACCCCAAGTAACTTTCTACTACCAGGTGATTCCTTTCGGCTTGAAGAATGCTGGATCCACATACCAGTGGGCCATGCACCACATCTTTAAGCCAATTCTAGGGATGTTGGTGGAGTGTTACTTGGATGATCTAGTGGTCAAATACTACCAACATTAGGACAATATCAAGGATTATAAGAAAGTGTTCATCTTCCTCCTCTCCAAACACTTGAATTTGAACCCCCTGAAGTGTGCATTTGGGGTTACCTCTAGAATATTTCTTGAATTTACTGTAAGATATAGAGGCATCAAGATTAACCCAATGAAAATAAAGGATATCAAAAAAATTACTTTCCAAAGAAATATTCAGTAGCTATGATCCCTCCAAGACCACCTATCCTACATGTAAATGATTTATAAATATGACCAGAAAAATGTTAGTTGTTTTCTAGGATAATGGAAAATGAAACTATTTATCAGTGGGATGAGGAATTTTAGACTATATTTGAGGATATTATGTGGCCTTCTATATCCTCTAGTTCTAATGCCACCCGTCTTAGGAAAGTCTTTGGTTATTTATGTGACTACTCTAGAATAGTCCCTTGGAGACATTCTCACTCGGAAAACAATGTGGGAATTAAAAACAATCAATACAATCTCTACTGCATGCTCCTCAACATGAATACTAGATACACCCCCAGTGAGAAGTGTTGGCTTGTACTGGTCTGCATAGTACAGATGTTGCAAAATTATTTATAGTACCATGATATATAGTCAATATCTAGAGTAGACCCACTAAAGTAAATCCTTAATAACCCCATGATGATGGGAAAATTGTCACACTAGGCGGTAATCCTCCAATATGTCAGCATTAGGTTTTTCCTGGAAAAAAAGATGTTAAATTACAAGTACTGAAAAACTTCCTATCCACAAATCCAACTCCTGAATAATTTTCATTTGTTATAGATTTTATGAATTAATCTATTCTCTAAGTGGATTAGGATATACTATACTATAATATCCATTACTATGGGGCCTTCCATAACCCAATCGGTAGAAGGCTTGATGACCCCAAGCTCATCTGTGTAGGACTAGGGATTGTTTTCATCTTTTTAGCATAGGAAATATTTACATACTCATTACTATTTTTAGGAGGTTTCACTAACAATTAGGAATAATATTATTCCCTTATTACTGGTCTTTATTTTTCACTAAAAATATATTTCCTCTATTTATATATGAAGAGAGACTCTAAGCTAGTCATAAAACAGATCAAATGTGACTATGTTGTCAGAAAGAAATAGCTTGTGCCCCTAATGAAATGTACCCATTAGCTGATATCCTGGTTCCCTTCCCATCCTAATTTGACCCATGTTCCTCAATTATATAATTTTCGATCTAGTGCTTTGGAAATCTAGGATTTGTCTCTTAAAGAACCCAACTAGGATGACATTTTCATTCATGTGTCACATTAGAGGGTCATCAATATCGCCACCCTAGATTATGGTAATGAAAGGGTGTGTCAAATGAATTTAATTACATCTATGTTAGGACCCTCATATCCCCCCCACAATTTATTAAATGTATGATTTGATGAATCCATTTTCTGAGTATCTCTATCATTGAACTATCCCATTATATTGAGTCAAGAGTGAGTGAATTCACTAGTGTGCACCGCAGTTTAACCTCTAAAGTGGCCCTAACCTTAAGAAATACTTTTATAGTCTTGGGTTCGATGTAATTATCCTCTTTGCATAAAAGTATGTGAGATACCTTAGTTCATGCATGAGTTTTGTGTTGGATCTTGTGGTGCCCATCAAGCATGACTAAATCTTTCCCACTAAATTAGAAGGTTTGGTTAATCTTTTCCCACCATGGTTCGTGAATACATAATGTTTTCCAATAGGTTTCATGCATTATATACCCACACAAACTTTTTGAATAAACTTTTAGAGATTATTCATACTACAAAAAATTATTGTCCCTTTGTAGTATGGGGACTCAATAAGGTGGGACCCTACCCTCTGATGGAATATTGACAGTGAAGGATTATTTTGACCACAATAAATTTCTTTTCCAATTATATATAAGTAGTTCCCTTCAAAGAATTCAAAATCTAGTTTTTTATTGAGTTCATGATCTCTCACATCTCCCATCAGTTTGGGGGTGCCTTGGACAATTCTCATAGACAGCGACACCATCTTCCAGGCTTCAGAGATGAGGAAACTATATTCCAAGTACAATATCTATTCCAACTATACTTCTTGGTACCATTAATAGGTGAATGACATGATTGAGGCATTCATTAGGATCCTCCTTAACATCCATCAAAAAATAGTGTGCCAAAACATAAAAAAATTGTCTGGAAAGCTCTCTAATTCCCTTTTGGAATATTAGAATACAACTTGATATTCCACCCAGGCGGCCCCATAATCCTTATCTTATGGAATGAGGTAGTCTAACCCATTGAGGTTTAGTTTTCATCACTCCAAATGGATTTTTATGATCAGTATATACCTAACATAATGGAATAAGTCTATCTAGATAACTTAGAAGCCCTTGAGTAAAATATTCTTCAGGCCTAGCATAACTTCGAGAGGCACTATAATAGGATATCAAGAGTGTTCAACATGCAGGTTCACCTATGAATCTTTCCCTAGGGTAACATGGTAATAGATCTAAAAATTCCTATGATACCTATAAAAAAATCATTGATGCTGGATCCAAAATGATAAGTACATTATATTTTCCATAAGGTTTATTCTAATAGATCATATGCTTTAATCACTGTAGATAGAGAGCATATTACACCTCCCAATAATGCCAAGTTTCTCAAGTTTTACATTGTGCAAGAATTATGGTAAAATATATGTAACCATAAACTATAAAAAATAGATTCCAATCCCTATGACCTTAAACTAATAATAGAACCCATGGTCCAAGCATTATGACTATAAACTACTTGCAGTAACTCTTTTTTGATCAGTAAGTCCTTAAACTATTAACAATACTATTTTTTTAAGCTCTATGACCTTAAAATAGTTGTATGAATAGTCTAAGTTGTACAAAATTAAAAGAAAAAACCCAAGGTCCTCAATGCATGACATTAAACTATAGCATTACCCCATATTAAATTAGAATCCCTCGCATAAAAAGTCTGAAATGACCAAAATAACAATGTCCTCATCATATGAAATTAAATTTTACCCTTATACCATATGAAATAGGTATTCCTCATGTGATAAATATGGGATGTCTGAAACAAAATAGTTAGAAGATATTGATAATATGTATCCTTACCCCATGAAATAAACATGTTATGCCCCTTGGAAATTGTGGGATGCCTCAATTCTCTTGCAGAAGAGGATGGCCTTCTCCACTTTTAGAATTAGTCATCTAAAACACCATTTTCTAGAACTAAAAATGGATTTATTTTAAATTTTATGGGATATGTAGTGATTATTAGACTCCATAAATTTGTACCTAGACACCGATTCATCATAGAACCGTCCCCCGAGGTTGGGGATTATGTTCACCAATATTTGGCCCTTTATCCCTAGTTATGATCTATGAATTATAAACTTAAACTATCTCCAGTTTGTTTTAGAATATTTATTTGGTACATGGTATTTCATCTCCCTGTATTAATGTTTAGTCTTACCACTTTCCTTCCACTCAAACATCTATAAAATAAAAAAACCTAGTACAAGCATCTTAAGATTAAACTATTTTCAAAATTTCCCTTGGTTGTAGCTACATGAACTTAAACTGCATTAAAAACATCCTATTTTATGATTCTTAAATTGTAGAATAGATGTTCTATCCTCATCAGAGAAGAGAGCCCCTCCTACATTAATTTTTGGTCTTCTACCATTCTCATTCCAAAAATATGTGTCACTTGATTCCCATTCCCATGGGATACATAGTGACACCTAAACCTCCAGTCTTTGATCCCATTCATGAATTCATCAAAAAACCACCGATTAAATATGGAACTATCACCCATAAATTCTCTATTGGTCCTCCTCTTCATTTATAATCCCCAATCATATTCCTCACCTTTCGATTGAATCTAGAAACCCTCATAACCCCACATGAGGAAGGAAATAATAGGAAGCTCAATGTGTAATCCCTTCACACATAATCATCATAAGACATTAAACTATAGCCTTACCTCATATACACCCATGATTTCTCATATCAAAAATATGAGATTATTTAGTTTCCTCACCTGATAGGACACCACCTTACCATCATTGGTCCCTTACCATGCCATTTTCCATAAATACTTATGGATTGATTCCCTAGTTATGATCTATGAATTATGACCTTAAACTATGTCTAGTTTGTTTTATAATATTTATTTGGTACATGGTATTTAATATCCCTCTATTAATGTTTGGTTTTACCTCTTTCCTTCCACTCAAACATCCATAAAACAAAAAAAACCTAGTACAATCATCTTAATATTAAACTATTTTCAAAATTCCCCTTGGTCATAGCTACATAAACTTAAACAGCATTGACAACATCCTCTTGTATGATTCTTAAATTGTAGAATAGATGTTCAATCCTCATCAAGTAAGAGAGCCCCTCCTACGTTAATTTTTGTTCTTTTACCATTCACGTTCCAAAAATATATGTCACTTGATTCCCATTCCCATGGGATACATAGTGACGCCTAAACCTCCAGTCTTCGATCCCATTCATGAATTCATCACAAAACCACCCATTAAATATGAAACTATCACCCATAAATTCCCTATTGGTCCTCCTATTTATTTATAATCCCTAATCATATTCCTCATCATTCCATTAAATCCAGAAACCCTCATAACCCAACATGAGGAAGGAAAGAATAGGAAGCTCAATGTGTAATCCCTTCACACATACTCATCACAATACATTAAACTGTAGCCTTACCCCATATACACCCATGATGCCTCATATCACAAATATGATATGATTTAGTGTCCTCACATGATAGGACACCACCTTACCCTCATTGGTCTCTTACCATGACATTTTCCATAAATACTCATGGATTTATTCCCTTTATTGATGGGATATTTAGTGACACTCAGATATCAAATCCTTGGTATATCCTCCATTATTAACTCATTATGAGATCTTTACTCCATAAAAAGCATGAACTCTACATGAGTTTAGTTTTTCTTGGATTTTTTTAGGGAAAAGGGTCTCTTTGGCCCTATTTTCACATAAAGTTATCAGTCTTTCATGCCACACAATCCCCTTTAGGACACTTGCACTCTGTGGTCCTAAATATATGAACTTAAACTAGTACCATCCATAGTCTGAGTTGTATAAAATTAAACTAAAAATACCAAAATTATCATAACATGAAATTAAACTGTATCCTTACCCTATATCAAACTAGGATTCCTCATATGACAAGTATGATATTATAAAAAACCAACAACCTCTACACATGACATTAAACTATGGGCTTACCTTGTATAAAACTGGGATGCCTCATATGAAAAATATGGGATGACTAAAACCAAAATACTTAGATAAAAACATTAAAATGAATTCTTACCTAATATATTGAAAATAATATTTCCCATATGAAAAGTATGAGATGATTTGATGTCATCACCAGAGATTTCACTTCCCCTCCAGCATCAATCTCCTACCTCATCATATTCTAGAAGTATGTGTGGATTGATTCCCATTATCATTGGATATGTAGTGATTATTGGATCTCTTATCCTATGTCCATCCCTACCATAAACTCATTTTGGGGTCTTTCCCCATCATTCCAGGCTTGATCATTACCAACCCACATCATCATCTAGCATGATTTTTCACATGGTGGGATAATTCCTAGGATGCTTAAATTTCCCTCTAGAATATTCCACACTTCTATTTCCACATTTTTTTCTTTCATCAGTTTGGATGATCATCATCCTTATAAACTGAAGAGGATACCTGATGTAAATGGTTCCTATACTCACTTGCTCATATACTGTCCCAAGATCTCACCCTGAAGGATTCTCAGTAAAAAATAGAGATCATGTGTTTTGAACATGGTCAACACTCACTCCCACATTTTTTCACCAGATACTTGACCAGAGAAGGTGTGGAACCTATGTTTAAAACATGATCAATAGTTTTTTACCATCCATCAGTCATCCCCCTTTTACTATCTAGGTCTTGTAAGTCATTTTACCCTTTCAATACTTCCCCAAGTCAGTCAATTATACACTATATTGTGTGAACCCCCTATAATCAACAGGAACTTCATACTACTACTTGTTTATCGCATCAAGAATGGCCCACATGGGATTAGGAGTTCGGGAGGAGTTCCCTAAGAAATTTTGAGATGTGTGAGAACTCCCTAAATGAAGCATTTACAAATTGGTTTGAACAATACAACCTTAAACTGGGATTAAAAGTCAAATCATCATTAATTTAAACTATGTGCAAGTCACACCTTGGGAATGTGTCATGTGGAGTCGGGCTTCCTTGGTCCTCAATTCACATTGGGTTACTAATCCCCTATAACACACACCCTCCTTCGATACATTCCCCCTAAGGTCCAATAATTATGACCTTAAACTATTTAAAACCCATGGTCCAATAATTATGACCTTAAATTATTTTCAACCCCATAGTCTGATTATTTTTTACCTTTAACTATTTATAACTTTTTGGTAGACTATTAGGACCTTAGTATTCCAAAGGAATGAGAAAAAAAACATCTATTAAGATGGGAACCTATAGGGGAAAGTTGATAAAATTTCTGAATCTGGCCCTCTAGGTCACTCTCATGAGTTGGGAAAGAAAATAATAATCGTATGAAATGAAATATGTTCAAATCCAATAGGGACCCACTATTTCCCCCATCAAAAACCTAGATATGATTTCTATACCCACTAGTCAAAACATAATTCATAGCTAATTAATAGCTCCATTTTTTTCATGAGTTCCTCAATGAGGTACCCCCATTGTGTTACCCTCTTATGAATCCCCTTCACCTTGGTTGGGAGGGTGTTATTCATGTCATTTCACACATATTGGACACAAGATGCTAAGTTGTTCTATGAAAATACTAATCACATGATGTTAAAATATATATCATTCTCACTATATAAGTTATACTATGTGTACATCATCCTAATCAAATGACATTAAATAGTATAACATGTCTTCCTCACCATATAACATTAAACTGTGTGTACATTTTCCTCACCATATGACATTAAAATGAGTGTATATCATCCTAATCACGTGATGTTAAATTGTATGACACGTCATTCACAGCGTATGATGCTAAAATTCATATAAATCATCCTCACTATATAAATTTAAATTGTGTGTACATCATCCACACCATATGATGTTAAACTACATGTATATCATCATAACTGTATGATTCTAAACTGCATGTCCATCATCCTCATTGCATGAAATAAAAATGAAAATCATCTTGGGTCCTTGATTGAGAATTCATTTTCTACAATCGATGTTGGTCACCTACTACAGCATTCAATTTATTCAGTCACTTGGAAGCCAAGATGAAACTCTCCTTAGAATATGAGTCTAACCTTTTTTCATATCGATATACCTATCAAATGTTATGAAATCCTCAATAGAATAATTCTTAGACTTATGAACTCCATATGAACATTCCACCAATTCATTTATATGCTTCATGTCTCCCTTTTTTTGGATCTCCATCATCTTTAACATATGAACAGACCCCTTAATGACAATGGTGTCTAGCTATACTAGATCACCTACCATCCTTTTAATATGCTCTAAAATACTTTCAAACACATTTTTATAGGTCTCATGTTTCAAACATGGTTTTTGACTGAACATTATTTGTACTTCCCTATAAATGACATAGAAATAGTGTAACCTATGTTTCAAACATGGTCAACAATCATCCTCTTTCATCACGTCAACCTCCTTTGTGTTCTAGATTCTGGGAGTCTTGATTGATTAACTTTATCCTCTTTATTTAGGTATAATTAAACACCCATGGTGTTACC
This sequence comes from Viscum album, assembly GCA_963277665.1. Taxonomy (NCBI): domain Eukaryota; kingdom Viridiplantae; phylum Streptophyta; class Magnoliopsida; order Santalales; family Viscaceae; genus Viscum; species Viscum album. Next base: position 1,491,942,310 of record OY728129.1, read on the forward strand.
CCATTTGTGAAATAGTGCATGTTGGGAAAGAAATTCGTTTGTACATAGGGTGATGTCCTCCAGCCAAATATTCACTTGTTAGGACACTCAGAGTGGTCAATAAACAAGTAAATACCCTGAGTGTTTGACCTTCATTTAGAAATATCATATAAATAAGCAATATTTTGTTTGTCCCTTATTTCTCAAATTGATAATGACTCCCATGGGATTATTGATTCATTATTGGTTGTCTTGTTTATATTATTGAGATACAGAAAAAAGAACGCATTAAAGAATATGAGAAGTTTAAACAAGATATTCCAAATGTTTAAGAGGGTCGTCCACATGTTACAGCCTCTTCTTTATTTTAGGATAAGATAAATTTTCCTAGGGAAAATCCTAGTGAAAGAGTTCTCGAGCTCATCCTTCCTCTATTGAGTATCCTCTAGAGTCTGATACCACTCCTCTATATTGGTTTCCTTCTCCTCAGTGGTAGGGTGAAATTATTTGGCCCTGATTCGCATGAGATTCTACTCATCTTGGAAGTCGACCACCAGAGATGTTGACTTCACTACCCTGACCTCATCCAATGCCAAATGATCCCTGAATTGGCTAATGATCACTTCCTGAGTAGTGAAAAAACCCACATTCTCTCACACATACCCATTTAGGAAAGAAATCTACTCTTCAGCCGCCTAGAGTTCCTGGGTGTCCATGATCTTCTTCATGTCCTAGGAGATGTTAAACTCCTACCACTTGGAACATGACTATTATATGAAAATTTTCTAAGCTAGTGCATGGAGGATACTAGAATCCACCCCACTAGTCCCCATGCTAACTAACCAATGGAGGAGATATCCCAATTGATTTGGTAGATCATCTTGTGGGGTATGAGTGATAAACTTCAGCACACTTATCCATGAATTGTATTTGATGACTTGGTTTTACTTGGAAAAATCTGATCTAGAATCCTCAAAATCCTCTAGCAGTACAAGATCATACTGAGGGAAGACTACCAACACATCAATGGTAAGGTCATATACTGGAAATTCCTTGGGTGGACTAATCATAGGTATAGTGAAAATGAATCCTTTCTCAATCCTTCACCAATATAAGGATCCCTAGCCACCTTTTATGGCACTCCAAAGGAAGTATCATCCACCACAGCCTCATTTTCCACCTTCATAGGTGGTTCAATCTCGACCACCTTCGTTGAGGTCTCATCTCCAGTAACTACTTTTGATGAAACATTTTATATTATCATGGTAATCATAGCCTCCCTAATAATCTCAATTTACAGAATGATTTCTACCTCCTCTAATAAGGATTTGGCTCTAGTAACCACCTCCTCTGGAACTTCTATTATAATCCCAAATAGCACAAATTCTTTTAACACCTTCATTGAAGGAACAACTTTGTCCTCTAATACTACCCTAGAATCAAAAATATCCATAGATGGTTAATCTTGAAAAATGGTTTGAACATATGTTTAAAAAAATATTATCCAAGAATGACTTATCCAATGAAAAATATAAAGGAAAATGTGAGAAGTGTAAAGATCTTACGATAGTGGTAAAAAATGATGATCAACTCAGAAAGGTTCACTAGAAGTCCTGAAGTTGGATATGCTAACCCTATCCATATTAAAACAAGAAAATTAGCATTGTTTCAAGCATGGATCAAATCTATACCAAGGAATAAGAGTTACAGGGTAATTTTTGAGATTATTGATCCATCACAACAACTGTTGGAACCACTTAAAAAATGGGTGGTTGGATGATTGTAATGATAATGTCAAGGGAAGGCCACATGCCTACCACCCCTCCAAGAGTTGGGTAGCTTTTTCATATTATTATTGAGGTTAATTATGGACTTATACATCCTTCGTTCTCTATGTTTGTTATAAATTTCATCCTTGTGGGATTTCTAATAGGAATCCCATCCTTAGGACTCCTTTGATCCTTCTCCTTTGGATGCACTAGCAACTAATCAGCCCACATAAAGATTGGGAGATGATAGCATGCCCAATAGCACCATTACTTAGTCAGTCATGGGGCATTTGATTCCATGAGAGTAGATCATGTATTCTAGATCCACCATGTATTTCATTGCCTTGGATCAAGGAACATGGAAACCTACCCTCACATGACCCAAAATAGTGAGAAATATTCTCTAGAAATGGAGATATTTCCATAGCCCCCGAAGAGAGGTGACTTGTTTGTGTATCCCCTAACTCTCCTAGGCATCAAGGAAAAATGTTTGACCAAAAACATTCAGGTGACACAACCACTTCTCTGGACCTTGGATGTGTTCCCTCATAACTACTCTAGAGGGTCCTCCTTCTTCCAAAAGCCACTTACCTAAGAGCATTAAGGATTTTTCTACTACCCTCCCTAAGATTTCCACCTATGTAAGACCAGTAATTTTCATCTTTGCGACTATTTCTCCACCCAATTGACCAATTATTCCTCTGTATTTTTTCCTTCATACCACTCATCCTCGACCCTATGGTTATAGGGCCCATCCTTCCTTGTCATCCTAAGTTATTCTTAACCATAGTATATCCCCAGGTTAGTCCCTCTCCCAAATCAACACATGTTTATAGATGAGACCTTACATAGTAGTGATTGGAAGAATCTCATTTCACCCCTTCCATATTATCATGAAAACATGAAGAATATTAAACTAAGAACCAAGGTGTTTCATTCTATTCATACCCCCCATATACAACTTCGGGTCACCCATGGGAGGCATCGAAACTGCTGTGAAAATTAGTGTGGGTTGTAAGGATCACAAATCAATTTGTAGTATACTCTCACCACTAATACCCCACATCAAAATTACATGAGTTATGACAACTTCTCATAAGTCCCCATGCTATCACCGGTCACTTTTCCTATGATGAGGGGAAATGAATGGAAAATAAAGTCATCTTCCATCATGATCCTTGCTAAGACGTCTACTAGGCTCAAGTTATGAGGTCGAATCCTGACTATGTTAAGGATCAATGAACAAAAATCTTTGATGGGAGGGGGTATAGAGATCAGATAATCATATCCCCTTATGTGTGCATTAATCTATCCATAAAGAAAATGGAAGGCCACACACACAGAGAGGGTGGTTTTCCCTTGTCTAATGTGGCACAACACCTTATACGAATTTTTCAATTCCTGGAATACTAGGCTATTAGATACCCCATTGCCAACATTGCTACCATGAGGTGATCGATCACACCCCCATGAGTGTATCCTGAATTAGAAGAATCCACCCGCAAATCAACAAGGTAATAAATCCATCCATCCTGATTATAGGAGCCTCAGGGTTCACACTTTATCCCACAACTGTAATTCTCCCACCTCCATTATTTTCTAATTCAAGTTCTCCTTGGCTTGTTGAGTTTCCTTTAGACACTAACTCGACCTCCAGAGTAGTTTTTCAATTGGTTCATTCAAGAAATACCCAAAAAAATTCCTGAAAGTTATTTCCTTCATCGCTAGATTGTGGTCACTCTCCCTCTAGAACAAGCATAGAAATACCATTTTGATCAAAAAAGTTTACTTCTGGACATATCACATGTCTTCATCTGAGAGAAATTCACCATACATCTCCCCCTGGATGGGGAACCCCATGATGTGATAGAGGTCCCATAAACCAATGCAGACCTCCACATGATGTAGGTGAAATGTATTAGTCCCTAGTGACCACCTACTCAACAACTCTAGCATAATTCCTAGGTGGTGGTAAACATGTAATTGTGAGTTCCATTCCACCTCATAAAGCCCAACCAACTTTATCTTCGCCTCAAATTCATGGAAGGGCCAGATTAACCAGTACTCCCAATCCCATTCATCCATGAGGTTACCAACCTAAAATATATCTTAGACTTCTATCCATCCATTGATATGCTCTTTAAAAAATCATTGAGGATGGTATAGTATTGAGGAAGATATTCCTCCTCGTTTAAATCCACTATATTGACATTTTTCATGTTCTTCCATATTTTATGAGTTGAAATAGATTTGTGGTCTTTCAAAATGGGACCTCCAACATCCTTATGCCACTGGTACTACCACAATATGCTCTTAAACTAGTATAAGGGATCATCCTAATTGGAACTATGGATGAACACATCATCCCTCATCCCAAGAATATACAACAAAAACCTCCTACACAATTTGTAGTCCCGTTGAGCCTCTATAAAAAATGTAGTGATTTTTTCATGATTTGACTCAGAATGAAAGCTCTCCCCAATCATGAGGTTTCCATTCATCTCCCTTCACGTATTATAAATAGCTTCAATACCTTCGGTGAACATTTTTATCCATGCCTTAGAGAATTTATAGAATTGATTCATGGGTTTTTTTTCATTAAGGTCATAGTCATGAAATTTATAAGTTCTCATATGTCGATTCATGGAATTTTGGTTCATATAATAGGTTAGTTTCAAGAGCTATGAGGCTTGAAATTGAAAAGAGATCATGAAATTTTTATCTTTCATGAAAATAGACCACTGGTCTATATTTTTCAAAAATCCAAAGGTCCCCTTAGGGACCCTCACCCCAATTTATAATCATAGGATTAGACCGAGTTCCATGAGTAGGGTTTTTCAATCACCAATTTTTGGAATTTTCCACTCAAAAGCCTACCCTCATCTCCCTCATTAGATCCAATTATGAGGGGATATTTGTTGATGATGAAATATGCATTTCATGGGAGAGATCAATCAAGGAATGGTCCATTTGAAGAAAATTAGAGGAAAATGGATAAAAATACACCTAATGGATTGGGTTCATGAAAGTATAAACCACAGTGAATGACTCTGATTCTTATAAGTACTTAGACACGTAGATCATGGGGTGGAAACCTCTATGTATCATAACTCTAGTTTTCATAAGTCTCTCTCTATGTAGAGCTTGATGCAGTAGCCATTGCATAGCATAAATTCAATTCATTAAAGCCTACAGCTACACAGAGCTTGATATAATAACCTCTACACAATGTAACTTTGGTTTTTGGAACCCCATAATTTCATAAAGTTCATTTTCTTCCATGTAGGCCTTCCTATTTCATGAAATTGATTCCATTGACTCTAATGGGACTATAAATACCTCCAAAATTACAACCTTTTATGAGTACATGACCTTTCATATTCCAATAAAATATATGATCTCACAAAAACTCAGAATAATTGTGAGCAAGAGAGGATTGTGATTTCCAATGGTAAACATGTTTTTTGAAACTTCCACCCATGGGTTCTTGAGAACCAAACACATGGTGGGGATGAATTTCAAAAAGTTTAATGGCCTTCATGTAAGAAGAAATACCTTTTTGGATCTTGGGGTTTTATGAGATTATTATCCTTCATGAAACCAACCCCATTAGAACCAAGACATCACTTTGAGGTAAGGTCATCCTATTTCACAAAACATGCTCTTTTTCATGAACCATGTCCTTTATTAAGACACTAACTTTTGTAAATTACCAACCTTAAAAAAACTTTCCTTCAGGCCTCTCTATAGTGCCTCATTTCATCCAATACCCTTCTAAAAAATTTGAGTGTCCAAGGGCACTATACTCATCCAAGACCAGTTCAATCACATTGTAAGTCTTTATGCAACTGATACCACCAACCCTCGTGTCCACTATTTTTTTTTTGAATAATTTCTTGGACTATTACCCTGCCTTTTCTCCTAATAAAAATTATGGTTATGTCATTATATCCTAATTATATACACACTAATATTTATACCCATGATTGGAACTCCTCCATGGAAGTGTCTACACCCTTCCCAACCCATATGTGCATGATTACTGGACACATAATCCCTGAAGGTGTCATCAACATAGGAAACTGGAAACCATTCTAGGTAGAGATCCCTTTTTTAGATCCTTCCATATTAATTGTAAATAGACTCCCCAAGTGTAGCCCCCCCCCCCAGTCTGAGCTCCAATATGTAAAACTACATATCTTTATGTCATGCTAAACTAAATGACAACATCCTCAACACATGATGTGAAATTTTAGCCTTATCTCATGTGATGAGCATGGGATTCCCCATTTATGACCATCATGGGATTCCACTCCACCACCTACATGGGATATCACCCTTTATCCATCACCACCAAGCATCCCATATGTGTAAAACCCACACCATCCCTTATTAATGATCCTTCCACGAAATGATCATCCTTACTACATGATGTAATACTACATGGACTACTCCTGTCAAATAACCTTAAATCGTGGCATTGGAATACATGGGTTTTAATCCAGGTTTGTTAATAGGGTATGTAGGACACTTTTATGAGGTTCAATCCTGACTTACCAACACAGCTAGGGTACCTCCCTAAGGTTTAATCCCAACACCACAACATCATCACCAAATCCCATGTTTTAAATCCCACCCCCCAGGGGACACACTCCGTCAAATACCAAGTGTTATCATCATCCCCCCTTGGGGACACACAAAACCACCCACATATACCTTCAAGGCATTAAACATGTGACCAACATGTCCCTGAAATATGTTAAACCTATGACCCACCTGAACCCACATGATGTTAAATATGTGACCCAAATTTCCCCGCAAGACATTAAACCTAAAAACAACCTATCAACCCATGATGTTAAACATGTAACCCACCTATCCCCAAAATATGTTAAACTTATGATCCACCTATCCCCACAAGATATTAAACCTATAACCCATCTATCCCCACAAGATATTAACCTGTGACTCACCTATCCCCACAAGACATTAAACCCATGACCTAATCCAGAAACTCTACTCCATACAATAAACATGGAATGCCTGAGGTAAAAATCCTCATAATACTTACATCCATGGCATCATCTACCTTATAGAAAACATGGGATGCCTTAGGTTTTGTGCCTAAGATGCCTCAAAAAGGGTATTACCTCTAAAACAGGATGAATTTTTAGATACCCAACATCCATAAATTCTCAGACATTTCCAACATTACTATCTACTTTGATCAAAGTTTGTTACCCTATCGAGATAGAAGAAACATAATTAACCAATGTCCAGATCCCGACGGCATCAGAAATTAGTTTCATGAACATGAATAAAATCTATGAGCCCAGACTATGAAATGAGCTCTAAGGTGGGATCCATGTAAGGAGGAACTGATATCCCATCGTACCATTTTGATCAAGGTGACAACATCACCAATTGATGTGATGGAAGCTGACCATATTTTTAAATAAGGAATACAGGGGAAAACTTAAGGATTTAATTACAAGATGGAGGGATAGAACATATACCCAGTGATAATTCCTCATACAAAAACACTAACAATGACATAATTATATTAAAATTTGTGATATGACATAGTTTGATCCAAGCCATTTATTGTGATATCATGAAAAATAGTATAAGAAATCACTTTTTATGATATGTAGGGGTCATGTATTCTAAATTAATGTATCATATATCTATTATAATACAGTGATATTACAATGTTCTATATATATAAATTTTCATGTTTTTAGACATCCCTAAGAGCGGTATAGAGATATCACCAACTGTGATTGAAATGTGGCTAGTGACATGAATACATTGTTACATGAAAATATTAAATATTGTATATCAATACCAATGATATTTGATTTGATATAATGTTTAATTATTGAATTTATGTGATATAACATATGAATGTTTTACTTTGACCCATGATATAGGTTTAGGATATTTCATAGTTAGTCATTTTGTGACATATCTTTGTTGATGCCTGCTTTATCATCGATGATCTACAACAAGAAAAATGTAATGAGAACAACTATAAGGAAAATATCCTTAAATCATTCATGGATTTATAATTTATCCACAAAAGATTCCTATGAGAAAAAATCATCTATCATGGATGGATAATGTGGATAGTGAGAGAATGACATTATTTATAGACTGAAGCTAGAAACATTATGAGACTATACAAGGCCCTTATCTATTACAACTCCTAGATAGATATCTCATGTTCCATCATGATGATTCCATATTATGTAGATTTTAGGAATATATCCCGCACATCCATATGATCCAACAATATTTTGTAAAATTATCACATGGTCCACATGGCCTAGAGTGGTTACTCCTCAGTTGCTCATCTTTGTCACCTATCTTGCTAACAGATACTACGTTTTCATTTTTAGAGAGATATAGGGGAATGAGAGGAGATTTAAAGAAATGAGATTATAATATAGATATATTGATATTTAATAGCTATAATATTTGTAATCTTCATTTAATTTCATAGGTAAATGAATATTGAAAAAGAACTCACAAATTTTTTTATTCCTATGAGTTATGCTTGTGTAATAGTATCAACATTATCTTATTTGTGTGATCATCACAAGGTCATGTAAGAAAAATTTTATTTCATAAAAAAATGAGGATGACTCATGTATTTATGTTATAATATCATCACATAGATTCTTTTTCATGAGGATATCAACTGAATTCGATTAGTAAGATAGTTGTGAGGGGTATTTATCTCTCTTTCTCTCTCCCTTGAGTGTGTGTGTGTGTGTGTGTTATGTGGACTTTCATCCATCTCATGTGATCCTTTAGCACATGGTTATTTTCTGATGATTTATTAATAGTGATCATCTCTCCATCATAGTATTTCACATGATATATCTTCCCAAAATTAGGTTTTCTTTATGATTTTTTATCTCTTCGAATATCGATGCCTCCACACATGGTGTCTCAACAGTCTTTAAAAACATAAGGAATTGAGAATAACTGTTATCATACCATCACTCAGGTCACATACATAGGCCATTTCAATACAAAATACCAATATAACTTCATTATTCTATGGTTTAAATCTCAAAAGGTCAAAATCCAGACCAATTACAAAGCTACTAGATATATATGGTTAGGTTATTGGATATGCTAGAGTTCCCCTTCTATGGTCATGAAGTCCCTTGATAAAAGGTGTCTCCCACTTTTCCTTCCTAGTTGATATGTCACTAAAGTAATTTTTAATCTTGAAATCACTGGATAATGAGAGTCCATGTCATAGGGAAATTATTGAGATCATCCCCAAGCCATGGAATCAAATCTGTATGACTAAATCTTAGATCTAATTGTCCTAGGAACTTGGTGGATGCTCAAGTCTATTCAGTGGGAGAGGTATCCAAATTTGGTGTATGGCCTATACATTCCCTTTTAGTCCTATGATTAGGAGTGGGTCACCTTTAACCCTCCCCACATCCCTATAAGAATGAATATAGGAGGATTCACTTCCTATTTAGTTATAAGTACCCTAATGGTTCCCATTGGTGATATCATCAATAACCCAAGGATATTCACATAGGGTATCCTCATTTCATAATCCCCTCCCAATCCTCTATTTTTGAATCTTTCATGACACAGAACTCTCTATATAATGATGTTAAACTACATAGACAACATCCATACAACATGATGTTAAATAGTGTGGCCAATATCCTTATATCATGATGTTGAATTGGATGACAATATACATACCACACAAATTTAAACTACATGGTATGATCGTGTAACATGACCATGAACAATAACACACAAACTACTTGGGTTGTGATACTTATTAACCAGGATACATAGGATTCATTAAAATAGTTCAAACCAAACATCATCAATCATTCTTATCTATTATAATGGGGAAATATTTCTCCTCAAGGAAATTGAATTATTTTTTATTTAGATATATTCTCTATGAGATCAGACTCCCATTTCATAAGGTATATACTCACTAGGAGGTATCCTCATTGGGATATATTTTTTTATGAAATTATCTCCTACATAGAATTCCATATTCCCTCCATGCATCACCATATTTCTTTCTCTAGGCTATATTCTTTATGAAACCATATTCTGCTCAGTGGTACTGATTCCCATTATCCATAAAAACTCCATAACTCATAATTCCATGTTTTTTATGAAATAAACCTACTTACATTGAGAAAAATTACCTTTCACCTCTACTGAAAAAGGAATATCATGCATAAGTCCCACAATAACCATCACTAGGTGTCTTTATCTTAAGTTTCCTTACCACAAGACATTAAAATGTATGGGTCTGTCCATGTGACATGACCATAAAAGGTATGATGTGTGCTATTATATAACTCTAAACAGTGTGGGTTCTTATTAAATTTAAAAGGATACATAGGTATCCCTTCTCATTGGTGTGATCCCAACACCATAAATTTAAACTGCCTCTTTGTGAAGCGATAAACAGCATAGATCCTAATTGTGTGGATTTATTTAATAGTACCTTAAAATTAAGAATCAGTAATTAGTAAATAATAAAGGTGTATAACCTATGATACAAATATATTTTGACATTAAAACATGTTAACAGCCAACCATTGGCATAAAAGTAACCAATACCACACTAGGATATGGAAGGATTTAGGAAAATGTATTAAATATTTAATAGATTCCACGAGTAGGAAAGAATACTTTTAAAAAGTGGTGATGAGACTATCCTCCAATCTAATAAACCAAACTATAATATAAGGTTTTAATGGATAGGTCCCAGTGAACACCAACCATCAGACAGCAGTTCCACCATGACTAAGAACAAAAACACCTAACTGTGCGAATCTCATAAAAGAATATTCCATCGAAACAAAATTTTGAACCTGATTTGAATCCTTGAACATTGCCAAAACTTTTTTATGTATTAAAACATTAAAAAAATTTCATTGGATTTATGCTTCAATTCCCATCAGATATTCCATCAGGAAAAAATTTTTGAAGTCGATAATAATCCTTTAACTATGAAAATTATTAGTCAAATATTTTTTTAATTTTGATGTTGTATTAACTAGTTTTATTGTTTGTGATTGTCATTCCTCTCATCAAATTTCCAGAAAGATCCCCCTTTAATCCAAATGAATGGAATCATCAACACATCAAAAATATACCATTTTTTCTACAAAGGATATGGTCTCCCATGTTCAATAGGATGATGTCACCCATACATTTCCTTTATCTCCAAGTGTTGAATGTAAAATTTTGGAAGAACTACTTAATTGGAAAAATACAAACATTTGAGGATTCATGTGAATCTATCCTCTATATGAATCCTAAAAAATAATCCACACAATAATGGGTTATGAAGAAGCAGGTAGAACTTATTTCCACCTAAAATAACTTCAAGATCCTCTTCCTAAAACATGACAAGAAGTACCTCCCTAATCTTTAGGAGGTAGATCAGGATGTCAACTATAGAATCGCCTCTAATCAAGGTATTCCTAGGAGGTATCCTTCCGATAACCATCACCACAAACATCACACGACATTAATTCCTCAGCAACCTGCTAAATATATGACCCAAAAAGTCCTTGATATATATATTTAGACCCATTAAGGGGTGGAGATCCACTAATAATTGATATAGGGATCATATCCAAACCCAGCGAAGAATTTTACTAATAGACTCTAGTAAAAGATAGTGTGAAGAAATACATTCCTATTCATTCTCATCAATCTATCCAGTATAATCTAGTAAAATTATGAGGATCATGTTAACGTATCTTGGAATCCACCAAGGTGGAGGCCCATGTTCCCACCCTTGTATGTGAATCTCCTTGGATTATCTAAGAAGAAATAGAAGTAAAATAGTAGTCTTATATCCACACTCCCATCAAAGAATGATTTCACTTTCCAGTTCCCATAATAGAATATCATCAGTATATCCTTATGGTGATTTAAGTTCAACACCATATCTCTGATCATGTATTTCAATACTATTAGCATATTATGGAATAAATGGAAAAAGTCTGACATTGTTTTATAACAGTGGTTAATAGGGGACACACACATATTCCTTCCCTAATAACTAAAGTATCTCATGAACATGAATCAAGAGTTATTCCATAGTAGGCATGTATTCCAACTCAAATTCAATAGGATATTAAGTTTATTCCAATGAAGAATGATAAACAAGATTGAGATCATATTCTGGTTCCATCTAGATATTATTGGACTATTTCAATGACCATATGAAGGTAGGTCCATTTTCTTATTGACCATATAAAATTTCATCAACATATTCTAATAGTAACAAGGGATTCTCCTAAGAGGGATCCATATATGAAGTTCATTATGTATAACACATGTCCTCATCCACCCAAAAGAGACCATCGAAGAGGAATCCTCATCTAGGGCAACCTAAAGTAAAAAAGTAAGCTCATATCTCCACCCTGTTTAATGGTAGTGTTCTTATGGCTCTCAACCACCTTTCGATAAAGACCCAAGAATCTGTTGAATCACCATTAAAGTGAGTAAGTGGTTATAATTTTATTGGACTCTTATTATATTGTTACCAACAACTGTGGATGTCCTCCTGAGAGTTCATGCCACAGAGGTCCTCCACATGGTAATATTATGATCAACCATATGAATTCTTCTTATGGTTAGAGATGAAAAACCCCTCCTCAAGAAAAAAAGGTAAAACAGAAAGATGTTACTCCCCTTTCTACATTAATAATTGTCCAACCTAAAGGTACTATATAGGCATATTCCATAGGAATCCTCCTTGAAGTTGAAAATTGATCCATGTTGGTAATCCCTTTAGGATAGTGTTTATTAAGAAGGTCATCCCCATAGGGAAATATCACTTTGACAAGAAGGTAGTCCCCTTTTAAAATCTACTCCATAAATTCCCTCATATAGAATGATACTGGATAAAATGAGGTCAGTTACTCTATGTGATTCATCTTTGATAGGAAATATACCTTCTAAATCAGAAGATGGTCTAAGGAAATAGTCATCATCAGTACCTCCATCAGATCATCAACATATTGATATTATAGAGAAAATCCTAAGCAAAACCACTCCCCAAAATAAGGATATCAAGAGAGACCACTGTGGTCAGATCATGTAGAGTAATTTCTCATTGAAGATAAAGAAAATATCATGACTATAAGGAAAAAACTATACAAATACAATATATCATTCATGTATTATCCCATAAACACTAATCAGTATGAAATTCCAAATACTTTAAAGAATGAAATCATACACTATATTTGTCTAAATATATGGATGATGCTTCATCATATGAAGTTTAAATCTCTTTGTTACATGTAACTTTCAAACCATATCATGGAAATAAGAGGAAAACACTTTTTGATCAACTTGGCCACTCACTCAGTTGCATGACGAACAATGCTTAGATGTTAGTGTGGTTATCCCCAATGTGGATTCATTAATAATTTAAGTATTTTTCATCATTTGATTAAAAACACATAATATAATGTAGAAATAAGATTATGGGTTGAACATAGAGTGATTCACTTCACTCTGCTTGCCATTTAGAAGCTTCCATCAAAAATGGTGTCGTGAAACGTCATTACTCGAGGCCATATAATAGGCCTAGTATTTTAACATGAATTTCATCCCATACAAAAAGGTCTTATTATCTGTAATATTCATAAATGATGATCCCTGAGGGAATGATCCACTAACTAACTCCTATGTCAATCCTCCAAGAAGGTTGAGGAGTCATTTCATATGAGAAAATCCAAAACTTCATATGAAGCAGTAACTTCAATAGAGGGAAACTCACATTCAGAATATGTAGTGTATTTATATCATTCTCAAATGAATTTTAAAAAAAAATTAACAGGGAATTAGTAGTGTTCATAGTAGTGTTTATTTTATATTAACCCCAACTAGTATTTTTGGGGAAATTTTTACCGTTTTCACCAACCGAGATACCATCAAACACCTAGTGGGTCAAAAATTTATTCATTTGATAAAAAAATAATCCCTATAACATAGGTATGGGAGAATTTGTATAACAATGTCATCCTTACCAATGAAATTAATTATTCTCCAAACTATGTTAAATATAAAAAGAAATTCCTTCATAGATTCTCCCATTACATGACCCAACGCTCACTTTTGGGGCACACACAACAAGGGTTTCTAGAGGCCCCTCAGGATTACCCTCCAAAAATATGTTCTAGGGGAATTGGAAGGAAATTAAAAGGCCTCATAAGGGTGGTTTAATTAATGTTATGATTTTACTCTTGATGAATATTCATATGGGAAAAAATATTCTTACCCTTTTTATGAGTACATGGTTCAATAAGTGTATTACAAATTAGTTAATGTAACTAGATCCACCTCTATAGATGATATGAAGCATTTTTACAATGAAGAAGAGAATTATGAGGAATTCTATGTTCAAAATATGATCCATATAGAAATTATTTAATCAGTTTTGTGTTCTTGGAAATAGTGAAATGTTCAACATTTGGGAGTTCCCCTAAATGCTCAATTACCACTGCCTAGGTGAGGCTCAACTAAAGAAAAAGAGAAGAGTGTGATTGCACTCCACCCATCACATAAAGAAGTTGATCCTCTAAAAATAGAGGAAATAATTTCATAATATGAATTGGAGTTAAATGAGTTAAAATAAATCAACAATGAATTACTAAGGGGGAATCATTTCATTGATTATAACATCCATGAAGATACTTGTATTTTGTCTTCAGTAAATATCACTCAACACAGAGAAGATGCTTTACTAATGAGATAAAAATATTATCATCCATATAATCTATGACCCAAACATCCAATCTACATAGACCTAGTGTCTGATTAATATTAAGAGTTCACTATGCTAGGGCAGTAGCCAGAATAGTGTCATGTGAGCTGCCTCAGGATAACCCATAATAGATATTAATAGAAATCATGGGAAAACTTTCCATACCAAGATATAATAATTTTATTCTTGTATGTGTTAAGATAAAAAACTATCCTTCTTGAACTTACTGACTCCATAAAATTATTTAAAGTTCAAATACAGGCTATAAAATGGCATCGAGCACCAGTGAAGCTGAAGAGAGAATTGTATCCTAGATGGGTGGACGCAACTCCTCCTCTTCCCAACATTGGAAATATAACCATTATAATTTTCAATACCACTTTTGACTCATAGAAAATCCTCTCATATTTCATATATTGTTCTTTCCCTATGATGGTAACACTCAAACAGTAAGAATTAGATAAACTCATATGATCCATGAATACTCTATAAGGGCCATCATTCATCTGGTATAGTGTCTTACTAACTGGGATAATATTTGATTACAAAGACCTCCTTCATCTATTTTTAAATCAATTTAGTTAAATTATTATGAATAAAATCAATTTTGAACTCTCTAATTTCAAGAAGATTGAGAATGATAGGGTCTCTAATTTCATCACCATATGGAATGTATTTACATACTCTCACTATACGCAAATCCCACAACCACAAATATTGAATATTTTTATAGAGAATCTCCAAGATAATTTATAAACACCAATAATCCTGTTGAAATATCCCAGTGGATTATGATAGATAGAAAAAATTCAACAAATAATGGAGGATGTTATTTGATGAAAAAATGTCAAGTCTAATATGATGTCATCCACTCAAGGAATGGGGATCATTAAAGAAGAAATAGAAACATTTATGCTTAACCCACCTCTAACCACATCATGGTACCTAGACCCATGTAATATTATATATTTCTCCAACCTAAATAGAAATAATAAAAACAACATCCTCATAATTAATTGAGAAAATAGTATAGGTGGGTGTTGTATGAATATTGAATGAATAATGTTTATTCTTTCCAAAATAAAAGGTTCTTGGTTATTTCATAATAACTATGGAAAATAAGTTTTTTAAATTCTAGATCCTCGGAATACCATTGATTTTTTCCTTAGATACTATCTGAATTAAATTCATTTCCCCTAGATTCTTCTTCACACCATCTGGGAGTGTTTTTCCTTCAAGAACATCCTTTAAATGATGGTAGATGTTGAGAAAGTAAAATTTAGTAAAAAATAAACCCATGTGGATTTTGTCACTTTAATAACTCTAAAAGAAGTGGAATAGAAGGATTTTATAAAAAATGGTACAAAATTATAATGATTTGATAATAAAAAATAAAACCATATGATTTCTTGTTATCATGATATCATAGCTAAATCAACCAATTATGACCCAACTACCAAAATGATATATGATATTTCTCTTTAGACACCATTATCTTCCAAGAGGTAATCATATAAGAAATAATACAATAATTGTAATGAGAATAAGGTTCAAGAAGAAAAATAAATCCTAATTCTTAATTGAATATAGACTACTCAAGATTTTATGTCTTTAGAATAATGGTCCAATGAAAATGGGATATATCATTGACTCCTTGATTTATATGTACTAAAACTAATATATTATGTGATTTATTACTAGGTTAACACCTTGGATTTTATTGATTAATGATATTGATTACTATTGACTGCTCAAAATCAATAAAATCATATCGATATAAGAACTAAACTTAGTCAAGTAATAACATCAAAACATTATTGGACGAATATATTTGGGTATTTATTATGATTTTTCTTAAAAGACCTACATATTAATGGGTTATATCTTCTATATTTCATCAACTGGCACAATTTATAAGCACACTCATGAAAGGGAAGGGGTGATAAAAGAGGAAAACATGGTCAAATAATTAGAAAATCTAGGTTATGCATGAAATAATGAGGATTTATGTTATTTTAATTTTTATTTGATCATGATAGAATAAAAAAATCAAAAGGTATAAATGAGGAACAATAGACAAAAATCCTAAATATTTAATCACCTTCCAATTATTATAAACATGGAGATAAGGATTACAACAAAGAACACCCCCTTGATGGATCACTAAGAGGTTTAGAACTAAATGGTGGGGAATAGGATTAAAATGGATGATTAAATCTCTCCAATTCAACTTAACATTACCCCAATAATTTCAAATATTCCAATGATACATGGAGATATTTTATTGAGATATGTTTCATGGTTAGTTCAAGAAAAGCCAATGGTCTATGGTTGTAGGTGATAAGTTTATAGAATAATTTATCCCTCTATTTTTCAGATATTTGAATTTATAAATCATATAATATTGACTTTATATTCTCTTCATATCTGTTATTTTGAGTTATCTATCCAATGGTTGTTGAATCATCCCAATTGGAGTTCCTTAGCCTGAGTTATGGCCCAATCACCACAGGTAGGTCTAATTTATCTTGCATAAAATTTCTTCACTTGGTGGGACACTTTTGGGAATTTTGTGCTTAGATCCATTGAAACGTGTGGCCTATTTTCTCCTATCGACTGGTCAAGGTTCCGGTGCTCTGTTAATGTGTATAGCAGCACTCGGGTCGAATCCTCAGTGACGGTACTTCGTAATAGTCGATTGTTTTTAGTTGATTGTATTTTGATTGGGGGGGTTTGTTTGCAGAGCTTAATTGAAATGTTCAATGGATGATGTTTAATTTAACAAGTTGATAAAGATTGGGGTGAGTTCATCATTAGGTTATTTAATCTTGTGATATCCTTGAGCTTTGCTTTATATTGCATTTAAATTAACACCCATGTCACAAGTTGACGTTGACTTGAATTCCCAAGTGTTAAGGCTTTAATCCAAGCCTTAACTTAACTTAAGGTTCTAATATTGATAATATCTTGTTTATGGTAGTGTATTTATGGTTCCAATAATCCATGGAAACCACACGTTAAACAAAACAAGTCATTAATCCATGACATGCTAAGTCCAACATACACAATGTTAATTCAACGAATACTCATCGAGAAAAATCTCTCAATCACTTAACATACCTAAATTAAAACTCAACCCAATGAGATATTTACTCATCCATTATAATATTTATTAATCTGGTAATATATGTTTATGGTGATGAATTATAAAGAGAAGAAAAATAAAGGGACAAGATAAGAGTAGTGTGTCGAACACACACATGAAATATTTTGAGAATCAAAAATGGAATTTCGATTGAATGAGGAAGCAAAATAAGGGACCGTAATTTAAAATGATTCAAACTATTTTAATACCATGAATATTATACTACAGAAGGTGGAGAAGAATAAGAGGTATTGAAGAAGAAACAAGCACTAAAATTTGATTGAAATGAAAACAAAGTTACACAATTACAATGGAAAGCAAACATAAACAAACATGAAGGAGAAGTGGAGGAGAGGTCTCTCTTGTTGAAACAAGATCAAATCATATCCTCCCAGAACCTTGTCAAGGCTCTAGTAATGCCAAACCTCCTCCTTAAGTGCTGAAGTGCCAACCCCTCTCAAGGAGAGAAGGGGATGTATTTATAGCCCAAGGTGGTGGACTATTTACATTTACCCCTCAACTTGGCTCACCGAAATGTATATCCAGACAACCGAATCTTGAGAAATATCCTTCTTCAAAGTTGTAGATAAAAATTTCTTCTGTCTACTGTGAAAATTTGACAGCCATTGGACTTATTTAGCCATAGTTATGGTGGTTTTAGTAAACAATTCTGATCTGTCCATTTCAATACAGATTTTTTCAAAGTCCATAATATGAATGGGTTTTTGAATAGGAATATGCCATCAAATAAAAATAATTAATTCAAAAAAGTTTTCCTCCCAAATCTTCTCTTTCACACTGAAAAATCTCAGCTCGAAGGGATGTATAAATCAGGAGAAATTGCAAAATTAGTGTGATGTTTTTAATTCCAGGCCAGAATGGTGGGCTGGACTTAAATGCATCAGTTGGGCCCCTTGTATTTGTGATTGGGTTCTGAAATTTTTATCATGGAATCCTTGAAATATACTCCGAACTTGGGAGGAGAATTAAGGTATTTGGACTTCTGGATTGATCCCAGTAATTCAACCTTCATATATGGTCCAATTTCTTCACAGTTTCCTTGGGCCTTCTTGTGTGGTCCATATGACGCTCCAATGGCAGAATTGGCTCATGGTACCTTCTAATGAAATGTTTTATATTAAAATTAGAATCCTAAAAAACAAGAACCACACAATTTGGATCATTTTAGTTATAGTTATTATTAAAATATTAAACTGACTCAATTGGACTACTTCTAAAAATGCTCAAAAATTATACTTAATATTAAAACATTAATATTTCACACAAATTATGACCATTTCATATAAAATCAGTAAAGAGGGAATATAATAAGTCAAGAAAATATTAATAACATCATATATCATTTTTTTCAGTTGGATAAATTGAATCCCCATGATAATAGAACCCTGAAAATGTATTTTTAAAATTTGGATTAGTGTATGTAATGTTATGATAAAAATAATGAACTGCTATCAAATTGAGCCATTGTAAAATTACATATTTTTAAAAAAATCAAAAAAAGAATTGAAAATATAAATTTAATTAAATATGTGTTAATAATGGTAATATAAAACTCATAAACAATGTTATACACAAGTATAATGGTGATAATATACGATATATCGCTGTGTGATCACACCCCAACACCTAAACCTTTGTACTCCTAGTCAAAGTCTTATATAATAATCAAGTACTATTCCTAAATAAAATGTGAGAAAACTTCCAATATTATTTTGAAATGAAATAAATCATGTATAGTTTATGGAATTAGTTTTACTATCATTATTTTTCTATCACATTCAAATTTTTCAATGTTATTTTTTCACCCATGAAACATGTTTCAACCAACATCATTTTTAAATTTTCCCTCTTCACTCCAGGAGCATATGAAAATGGACTTATTACCATTTCCCAAAGTTAATGTGATATTACAATTTTATTTCCATGATCCTAAGTTCTTTACTGGAAGAAACTATTCTGCTACTCAAGAGTGCTTCCAATAGGTTGTACTGAGGATTAAGGGTTTCTAGCAATTGATGTGTAAAAATTATGATGTGGAAGAAAAGTTTCGAATATCGTAATTAAAAATCATGTCAAAATTAAGAAATTGCATATAATGAATGTAATTTATCAAACTATCAAAGAGTGTATCACTTCTAAATCACTCTCCCATTTTTCCTTCTATGAGGATCACATCCAATAAGTGAATTATAATAAGTAAACTACCTCTTTTATCCTTTAATTTTTCTTTAGTTCTATTTTTTTTCAAAAGTAAAACACTATTATTTTTTATATAAAATTTTATTTGGAGATAATGGGGGAAACATCAGTAAAAATGATATAATATAGTTTTTGAGCCCACTTCCCAAAAAAATTAAGTCACCATTTTACTAAAACCATAAAAATGAATCATTCACAAGAATTCCTAGGTAAACACCTTCTCCCCAATATATATAGAAAATAAAATAGGGATGTCCATAAGAAATTGGTAGGTTGTGATAAATTAGCATTTAACATGGAAACCTAGCTGAAATTTCATGTTCTCAAAAGCTTAATAATGGTCAAATGTAAAGGTAACCCAAACTTTTAGTTACCTGTAAAAATGGATTTTCAATTTAATTATGACCACTATTGTCTTTGTAGAACACTAGAATCTTATGGATTCAAATATAATTAATAAATTTTTTAGTTTCTCAACAAGCCCTAATAATCTCAATAATGTGATAAAAGGAATAAATACAATAAAGGGATTATAATGTCTCTTAGGTAATGGAATTGAATTATTGGATAGTTTTAATGATCCATGGGTTTCAAAAATCCATTAAACTCATTTGAATGATTTGAAAATACAAATTCTATAAAAAAATTCTATTTTAATATTAATTTGGAATTATTTTTCAAAAATAAAGGATTTTTAAACATAATAAAATCAATCATGAAAATTTATTTTTTATATTCTCTATAAGATCAGTGTTTATATAAAAGCACAAAAATAAAGTAAAAAAGTAAAAAAAGAATGATCTTTTTTTTTTGTTTTTTATTTTTTAAATATAAATATAGAACATGTAAAAGTATATACATGATGTGTATTTTTTAAAATTTAAATCCTTAATATCCTATGTCACCCTCCCCACACTGAATAATTACATTGACCTCAATGCACTATGTCTAAATAAACTTAAAGTTAAATAAATATGTGGAAAATGGAAAGACCATTAACCAGTGTCATATATAGTATCCATTAACTAGATTCCCCCCATCAGATTATTTGGAAAATAATCATATAAGTGATTAATTTTCTTCTCATTGATATAATCCTTTGGCCACTCTACTCATGAAAAACCTATATTACACCAAAAGGGTAAACATTAGTAATAGTTTAAGGAATGATCCATCTGAAATGAATATTATCTAGGATGATCTTTATATGAGAATTTTAAATGATAATGTACTCTCTAATATAAAACATCCATTTATGAATAATATCATCATGGATAGAATTTTTATTCTCTCTATATATTTGGAAGTTATCATATGCATCACATTTAATTTCTTCCAACTCCGGAATCTACAACTTTTTATTCTCACCTGCATCTGAGAAAATCTTATTAAATTGTTTAGAATCATGATATGAATAGTTATATACCTCTATAGGTAAGTGATGGTCCTTTACAAACACAATACTATAAGGTGAAATTCCAATTGGGGTTTTAAAATATGTATAGTATACTCAAAGTCAATCATCTAAGATCAAGCTCCAATATTTCATATTGGGTTGTACTGTTCAGTCCATGATTTTATTAACTTCATGATTTGAAATTTATTATTTTATATTAGTTTGGTTATGATATGAAGTGGATAATTTATAAAAAAACCCTTAAATATATGACATGTTTTCATGTTACAATTTCAAAAATGTAAATGCTAATCATTAATAATGAATCATGGAAAACCATGTCTACTGAAAATATGATACCTCAAAAAATAAAAAACCACTTGAGAGTCATTGGTCATTTTAAACTTTTAATCCACCAATTTAAAGAAATTTTCAATAGCCACCAGTTTTTATACAAATAAAAATGAATTTTTAAAAGTCCCCATGAAATCAGTTACCCATGCATTGATATGGAATCCCGCCTTTTTATTACATTACATTTTACATACAGAGGATCTTTAAAGTCTAGTGCCTTTGAAATCAGGAACAATAAAACTTGAATACAACATAAAACATTCTCCTAATCCACTTTTAAGGCTTAATCGTAAGATCATCTTAAGTAAAATTACTTCATCTCTTATCCTGGAGACATACATCAAAGGAAAGGGTGAGCAAAAGGCCCAGTAAGGGTAAACAAGGGAATCAGTGTACTTGTGATATCACTAAGAACTTGAATAAAAACATAAAGACATGGGCAATGGGAGTATAGGAATATCACAAAGAAAAGAACTTGGAACATAACTTAAATATGTGTCTACAACATTTCATTTAGTCATTCATGAACATATCACCAAGGTCTATCCCTAAGGTGTCATAAAAATTACCAAGGTGATTCACCAAGGTATCGTGAAACTTATCATCTCAAGATATTAAATATTTACCCAATGCATTAGAGCGCTATTCGGGAGAACCCTTAATATGTCTCTAATTTAATTTAATCCAAATATATCATAATAAAAATTTTCATAAATAACCCAAATAGAATCAAAGAATTGGGTTTCATGTCATAATCACGACGTTTAAAAAAAAGCTTAAAAATAAGATCATTATGTCATTTATAACCCATGGAAAGGGAGTGAGGGTTATATGTATGTCAATTACAGAATCAAATATATAATATTTATATATTTATGAACACCCATAGAACCGAAATATGTCTGGGTATTCACATAAATAAAACAAGAGAATTTCTTGAGAGAAAGAGATAGAAATTTTGAGACGAAACTTCTGCATCATAACGGTTATATAACATGGTTTTAGAAAACACTGAAAAGAGAGGGGAAAAGGGTAACCCACTCATAAATAATTCATAATATAGTATAAATTCATAATAACATGTAGATAATAAAATGGTACGGAAATTTGAATGACATACCACATGAAAAGGAAACATGAAAGAAAAGAGAAGATGCGATTCCTTTTATGAAAAATTTGGCAGCCTAACGGTGTCACTTAAAAATTCAGAAAACAAATTGATGAGAGCGGAATGGGTATCTCAATAATTAGACATGAAATGGACAGTAAAGAGAAAATATAATAAAATACCCTCAACATAAATAGATGGAAATTAGAAGACACAACATAAAGGAAGTCATGACTTAAAAGAGGAGGGTGAAAGGATCCCTTACCTTGAAGTGTAACTTTGAAATCTTGAAGGTAGGGACCTTGGGAGGCTTGAGGGAACCTTGGGAGGACTCCTTTGGAGGTAAGGAGACCATAAATTCTTTGAGGATGATTTTTGGAATGAAATTAATGAGGGAAATGTCTTGGTATTTATAGGAAAAGTGAGTGAATAAATTATTAATTTCCAAGGGACACCTCATTGATGGTATTTGAAAAATCATGGGCTTTCCCATGGTATTTTCCCATCGTATTGGACACTTGGGACACCTCATAGCATATATCACTATTCATAAGTCTATCAGAAAGCTCACATAATTATTACATCATTAATTATGTCATTAAACACCTGAAACTCAAAACTGCATTTTTACTATTCACTGATAAATCAACTCTTTTAGAAAAATCCCAAAAATTCACCCTAACCTAATATCGATGCTCTGAATTAAAAAATGAATTCCATTTATGAAAATAATTTCCTAAATATTTTTAATTTAATTTTTAAATAAAATCATTATTTATTCCAAAAATACAACTTTAAAACTATAACTCATTTTGTAAAACCTTAAAAAAGTAATCAAGGTCCCATAAAAATATCGTACACCCATAAGAAAATAAAGTAAAAATTTATGATTAAATTTTATGAAAATACATTTCCATTTTAAATTATTAAATTAATTTTAAAATTTTAATTAAAATATTTATGGTGTACAAAAATACCAAAACTTAAACTATGATCGTTTTTTCACTTTAAAGACATCTAAAATGTATTTATACATTCATGGGTGAAGTTTCTATTTTTTTGGTCAAATTACTATTCATTACTATTCATATGGGAATGTTACTATTCCTACTTTACTATTCACTAAAAACCAAGTTGATCTTATTAGACTCTAAATTTCTCACTGATCATAATTGTAGAAGACCATTTTTTGAAAATCATTTCACATTATTAATTACTTAATGGATACAAAAAAAATTTAAAATACCCCTTTTTTTCTAAATTCATCAATAATACACATCCTATATTTATCTGAATATTTTAAATTCACAAAATTTTCCATAAGAAGAAATAACAATTTTATTTATATAAAAGGATTACACAAAGAAGCTAAGGTCTCGTTACATAGCCCCTTATAACCCCAGCATAGGACCAAAGTGTAAGGTGTGCTATGGTGATAGAATCTTGGGGTGGCTCGGACAACATTGCCTAAGTGGGGGTTTCTATCAGCTTGAACTTCTACCTTAGGCGATTATGTTCAAGCTTCATACGTTGAAGTTCGGCTTGGGCTTGTTCCAGAGCAAAGCCCAGTGATGCTACCTCCTTCCCAAGCTTTGACAGATGGCCTTCATAAGGCTCGAGTCTACTGGATGAGGCCATTCAATCTTCTTTCTGTATTAATTAACCAAGATAACCGTATTTATAAAAACACAATGTTAAGATTATAGTTTCCAATGGTCATATAACAGTCAAAACTCAACGGTCTCATTTTAATTATACCCACTTCATTAATTAAAGGATATAGTTTTGTTGAGTATAAAATAAAATAACACACAAAATTAGGGAACAAATATAATTAAACAGTTTGGGTGGTTACAATTGATGATCTCAAAAAATAACCTTGGTTGTTAGGGAATTTCATTCCTTTTGGTGATATTCCTTATGAATTGGAATCATGTGCATGACATAAAAAATAATGGGAATGCCCATAAAATTTTTTCCAATAAATTCTATATTCAAGGAACATTAAACTTATACATTGAGTGAAAAAATTTCCCCCACAAGAAAAAGTGTGGAAAAATATCAAAATAGAGGTGAACTCGTGGTCGGGGACACACTGAAGAAAAACCTAGTCACTAAAAATTATCCACAAGTGTGGTTCATCTAAAATTTACCATCATGAATCAATTATAAGTAATTAGGAATATGATTCAATAAAATATTTGGGTGCCCTAGATTCTATTAAAAAATATACAAAGTCTTTATGCCAAGGAGTAAGGTCCACTATATCACAATGTTGCTCATCAGGGAAGAATTCTCCAGTGGGGAGGGATGTTTCAAAATGGTAGTCCAATGGTAGAAAATCATAAAAATGAGGTTAGATACCATATCTTTAACTCCTCTATTATCTCTAATCTCAAGGTCAAACTCTTATAGGAGGATCATCCACCATCGGATGTGGGGATTAGCTTCAGGTTTTTTAATGGAAAACTAAAGAGTAGTGTTCTCAGAAATCACAATGACATTTGACTCGTGATGATATGAATGGAATTATTAAAAGAATAACACAATATAAATAATTTCTTTATTAGTGTTAGTATAGTTTTTTGGGTTTGGTTCAAGGTTATGTGAGGTATATAAAAATACATGAGGATCCATCTCAACCCTTTGTGAGAAAACTAGAAGAAGAAACATAGGAAGACAAGAACACAAACTGAGGTTATAAATTCCAACTCTATTATTAAAATATGATTCAACCAATTTTTTATAAGATCTTTTAATGTATATAGATTTAGGGTTTCCTCCATTTGTAGATAAAAGTTTGGATCCCAGTGATGTTAAGTCGTCAACCCGGTGAATATACATGTAGTGATCATGAAAAGATCAAATATCTATATAAGAAGGTGGATCTATAGAAAAGTGTTCACCAAGTGAATTTATTATTCATTGAAGATATTTACTTATAAAAAAAAGATTTAGAAAATTTAAAGTGTCCTTAAATGTGTATTTAATTAAAATGGGTGTAAATATGAAGGGGACAAATACTCCACTTAAAGAACTTTCAAAAGAAATTGGAAAAAAAAGACCATTGATAAAATGTTGAAACAAAGCACTATCCCTCTCAAGACTAAACTTGAAAATAGTAGAAAATAAATTATTAAATATGGATATATATTGAATGAGATGGTTTCCCAACAAATAGATAAAGATGATAAGATCAAGAATCTTGAATTAAATCATAGATATTCAAATGGAAAAGAGAAACTAGAGACTCTCTTTATAAAAGAATAAAATAGTGAAAGGGATGAGAATTAAAATTTGGAAATTATAATCAAATATAGGTCTCTTGAAAAATATAAAAATAAATACTCTTAGAAGATGGAGAAAAAAAATTTCTTCTATTGTTGAATAATGGGGAATGCCAGGCATGTGTGTATAGAATCCCAAGTGATCAATTGTGGAAGAAAACTTGTTACATAAAAATCTCAATAGAGGCATGACTGCATGAGGTATTCTTTTAACAAAAGAGGTTTTCTATGTGCTAACATTGTATCCAATGAAAGATAATTCCATAAAAAAAATTAATGTTGGAACCCTTATTTTAATTATAAAAAAACTAGTTTTTTATATTGATCCCATCCACCCTTAAATTCCATTGAGAAAGTTCTCAGCATGTCCTTGAGTGTTTGAATAGTCCTTTCAGATTGGCCATCAGTTTGGGGGTTATAGGTCGTACTGAAATTCAATTCAGTGCTCAGAGCTTGTTGAAGACTTCTCCAGAATTTTGATCTGAACCTTGGATCACGATCAGATACAATAGAAAGTGGAACTCCATGCAGCCTTACCACTTACTTCATGTAAATCCTGGAAAGTTGATCAAGATATAAATCTTCCCTAATGGAGATAAAATGGGCAGTCTTGGTGAGACGGTCCACAATAACCCATATCGCATTATTTCCTTTGGAAGTTCTTGGGAGACCAATGACGAAGTCCATAGTGATATTGTCCCACTTCCATGCTGGTATGGGTAGTGGTTGCAATACCCCTTTAGGAATTTGTTGCTCCTCCTTCACTTGTTGATATACCAGGCACCTTGACATGTAGTCAAGAATCTCACTTTTCATATTATCCCACCAATAATGATCACAAAGGTCCCTATACATTTTCGTGCTACCAGGATGTATAGAGAAAGTAGAGCTATGAGCTTCATCCATCAGCTCCTTCTTTATTTCCAGAATAGATGGAACACATAGTCTTGTATGAAATTTCAGTACACCTTCTTGATTAGTAATGAACTCAGGAAACTTCCCATCCTTCACAACCTCAAACTTCTTCTGTAACAAAGGATCTTCTTTCTGATATTTTTTTATCTTCTCTAGTAGTGACAGTTGAGAAATCATTTGGGTTAGGGTTGATGATGTCCATTCCCTTATAATTCCGATGTTTAGCTTTACTAGGTCATTTATCAAAGGATCTCTTTGAATCCTCGTCATGGATAGAACATCTGGGTCTTTCCTACTTAATGCATCAGTGACTTTTTTTGCTCTTTCGGGATGATAATGAATTGAACAATCATAGTCTTTAAGGTGTTCCAACCATCTCCTTTGTCTCATGTTCAATTCATTTTATGTGAAAATATACTTCAAACTTTGATGGTCTGTGTATATATTACATTTCCCCCAATAAAGATAGTGCCTCTATATCTGCAGAGAAAAAACAACCGCATCCAGCTTCAGATTATGAGTAGGATAGTTCTGCTCAGGAGTCTTCAACTATCGAGATGCATAAGCAATGACCTTGTCATTTTGCATGAGGACTCACCCAAACCCTTTTAGATATGCATCACTAAAAATAACTAATCCTTCTCCACTTGAGGGAAGAGTTAATATAGGTGAAGTATCCAATATCTTCTTCAACTCTTGGATACCTTCCTCACACTCCTTTGTCCAGACGAACTTGACCCCTTTTCGAGTTAACTTGGATAATGGATTAGAATTTCATGAGAAGTTTTTCAAAAACCTCCTATAATATCCCACTAATATAAGGAAACTTTGAATCTCAGTTATTATTGTAGGCTAAGTCCACTCCTCCACAACTTTTGTCTTTGCAGGGTCAACTTTGATTCCTTCATTGGTAACAATGTGCCCCAATAAAGCAACTTGTTGTAACCAGAATTCACATTTACCAAAATTTCCAAAAATTCTCTCCTTTCGTAGATTTTTCAAAATAACCCTTACATGATCCTCATGCTCCTCATGGATTTTGGAATATATCATAATATCATCAATAAAAACTACTATAAAGTTATCAAGGTATTCTTTAAAGACTCTATTCATCAAATCCATAAAAATGGAAGGTTCATTAGTCAGTCCAAAAGGCATAACAATAAACTCATAATGCCCATATCTTGATCAGAAGGTAGTTTTTGGAATATCTTCTTTCTTCACCCTCAATTGATGATAACCAGAACGAAGATCAGTCTTAGAGAATAATTGAGCCCCACGAAGTTGGTCAAATAAGTCATCAATTATTGGAATGGGGTATTTGTTCTTTATTGTTATCCCATTCAGTTCTCTATAATCAATGCATAGCCGCATCGATCCGTCCTTCTTCTTCACAAAAATAACAGGTTCTCCCCAAGGAGACACACTTGGGCGGATAAACCCCTTCTCAAAAAGATCTTGGAGTTATTTCTTTAATTCAACCAGCTCCACATTTTCCATCCTATACAGAGTCTTTGATATTGGATGAGATCCGGGTACGAGTTCAATGGATAACTCTGCCTATCTTTCTGGGGTAGGTCTAGGAAACTCCTCAGGAAATACGTCAATGTATTCCTGGACGATGGGTATATTTTCTATCCTCAAACTCTCATTTCCTTCTTCTTCTTCACTGATAAATTCCATAAAGAATGATATAAGAGGATCTTCTAGATAAAGATCAGGTTGAGATATCTCTCCTTGGAAGATAACTATAGGTTTTCCATTCAAGACTACTGATATTTCCTTACTTCTGTATTTGATCTTAGCATTATACTTTGAGAGCGAGTCCATCCCTAGTATAATGTCGAATTTCATCATGGGAATGACTACTAGATTTGAGATAATATCATGCTCACCAAAGTAAATACTAGATTTTCTAAAAACTAATGATTCTTGGATAATCCCACTAGGAGTCTTGACTGATAACTCTAATTTTAGCAAGTCGGGGGTTGATTCTAAATTCTTTACAAACTTGGAGGAAATAAAGGAATGTGTAGAACTAGAATCAAATAAAGTACTTTCTAACTTTGAGAGAACAACAAGATTACCTGCTACCACATCATTTGGAGCTTCAACTTCAGCTGTCGTGATAGAAAAATCACGACCTTACTCCCTTAGCCTTTGCTGAGGATGATGGTGGTTCCCCTCCACTGCCCTCGGATTTGGATAGTGATTGGAAAAATGCCCAAGTTGTCCATACTTAAAATACTGGACATCAGGTAGGGAATTCACTATCTTCCCCTTATATTTAGTGTTTGGAAGTTGAGGATTCACCTCACTACAAAAATTCCTCACAATATGTCCATCTCTTCTAAACTTGTAGCATTTCCTGCTCCCGAGCAGGAAATTCCCCGAATAATTCTTCCCAAATTTATTACACATGGGACGTTGCACTTGATTGCCTCCTCTTCCTTGATCAAAGATCCTCCCTAATCTTGGCTCTATTGATCTCTTTTTTTCATTGGATTTATGATACCACTGGGTCTCACCAAACTCTAGTTTGACTTTCATCGCACTTCACACGATCTCCTCATAGCTGTCGTAATCTCGGTTGGCTAGATTCTTCCGCAGATGAGGTCTCAGTCCACCAAAGAATATATCAACCTTGCCATTTGGATCCATGAAAAATCTAGAGGTGTAACGTGAAAGCCTTGTTAAGTTCATCTCATAGTTTCCCACAGATTCATTCTTCTTTTGCTTCAGCTCGAGAAACTCCTTCTCTATTATTGTTCTCAGAGAACGAGGGAAATAATTACTGAAGAAGATCCCTCTAAACTCTTCCCAATCCATAGCTTCAATATCCACTCTTTGCCTTGTATTTTTAATCAGCTCCCACCACTGATCAGCTTCTCCTTCTAAGCGATAGATAGCCAGGGTGACCTTCTCTTTCTCTGAACAGTGGAGCACAGAGAAGATATTCTTGATAGAGCTGATCCATTTCTCAACAATCAATGGTTCAGTCGATCCATTAATGTTTGGTGGTCATTGATGCATAAATCACTCAACAGAATTTTATTCCCTTCACGGTGAGATTGGTCTCTCAGCTTTATTGAAGTTATTTCCCATAACTTGAGTCATTTGGTTCATCATTCGCATGAATGTTTCCATTCCGGCTTCCATCGGAGGGCCGTCAGCGCATGGTACATTGCGGTCACCATTTTCATGGTTCCTCCTATTTCCTGCCATTTCTAAAAGAATAAAACCTTAGTGAGAAACTTATTTCATTTATGAATCACTTAACTATATAGGATTTTATATCTTAAAACTTCAGGCTTAGACAATTAATTTTCTCTATAATTCCTTCATAATGATTCATAAAAAGATTGTGATTAACCAAACACATCCCCTGGGAGTGTCATAACCAAGAGTACAAAAAGGATCATTGTCGTGACCAGTTTCCGTTCGATTCTAGCTCAAAGTGGTGTTTTCGGGTTTTACCCTATGTACATTTGTGCTAGAGCGACCTCTACTTGCTCGTATCTAGATAGGGATGTATTTTCTTGATAAACCACTTACTTAATACTCACTAAAATACCAGTAAATTTTCCTATATTTAAACTTTTCTATAGGATTATTCCTAAAGATTTCATAGCCTAATTTCCATAAATAACTAAACTATCCTTTGATACCAACTATGGAACCCCGCCTTTTTATTACATTACATTTTACATACAGAGGATATTCAAAGTCTAGTGTCTTGGAAATCACGAACAATAAAACTTTAATACAACATAAAACATTCTTCTAATCCACTTTTAAGGCTTTATTATAATATCATACTAAGTACAATTACTGCATCTCATATCCTGGAGACATACATCAAAGTAAAGGGTGAGCAAAAGGCCCAATAAGGGTAAACAAGGGAATCAGTGTACTTGTGATATCACTAAGAACTTGAACAAAAACATAAAGACATGAGCAGTGGAAGTATAGGAATATCATAAAGAAAAGAACTTGGAACATAACATAAATATGTGGCAATAACATTTCATTTATAAATTCATTAACATATCACCAAGGTCCATCCCCAAGGTGCCATAAAAATTACCAAGGTTATTAACCAAGGTATCGTGAAACTTGTCATCTCTAGAGATTAAATCTTTACCCAATACATTGGAGCACTATCAGGGAGAAACCTTAATATTTATTTACTTTCATGTGATCCACATGGATCATAATAAAAAATTTCATAAATAACCCAAATAGAATCAAAGAAATGGGTTTCGTGTCATAATCATGACGTTTAAAAAGAGCTTAAAAATAAGATCATTATGTCATTTATAACCCATGGAAAGTGAGTGAGGTTTATATTTATGTCAAATCTAGAATAAAATATATCATATTTATATATTTATGAACAGCCATAGAACCTAAATAGGTCTGGGTATTCACATAAATAAAACAAGATAATTTCTTGAGAGAAAGAGATAGAAATTTTGAGACGAAATTTCTGCAGCATAACGGCTATATAACATGGTTTTAGAAAACACTAAAAAGAGAGGGAACAAGGATCACCCACTCATAAATAATTCATAATACAGTATAAATTCAGAATAACATGGAGATAAGAACATGTTATGGAAATTTGAATGACATACCACATGAAAAGGAAACATGAAATAAAAGAGAAGATGTGATTCCTTTTATGAAAACTTCGGCAGCCTAACGACGTCACTTAAAAATTCAGAAAACAAATTGATGAGAGCGGAAAGGGTCTCTAAACAATTAGACATGAAATGGATGGTAATGAGAACATATAATAACATACCCTCAACATAAATAAATGGAAATTAGAAGACACAACATAAAGGAAGTCATGACTTAAAAGAGGAGGGTGAAAGGATCCCTTACCTTGAAGTGTAACTTCAAAAGCTTGAAGGTAGGAACCTTGGGAGGCTTGAGGGCACCTTGGGAGGACTCCTTGGGAGGTAAGGAGACCAGAACTTCGTTGAGGATGATTTTTGGAATGAAATTAATGAGGGAAATGGCTTGGTATTTATAGGAAAAGTGAGTGAATAAATTATTAATTTCCAAGGGACACCTCATCGGTGGTATATGAAAAACCACGGGCTTACTCATAGTATTTGCCCATGGTATTGGCCACTTGGTACACCTCATAGAATATCTCACTATTCATAAGTCTACCAGAAATATCACATCATTAATGATGTCATTAAACACCTGAAACTCAAAACTGTATTTTTACTATTCACTGATAAATCAATTCTTTCAGAAAAATCCCAAATATTCAAACTAACCTAATATTGATGCTCTGAATTCAAAAATGATTTCCATTTTATTAAAATAATTTCCTAAATATTTTTAATCTAATTTTTAAATAAAATCATTATTTATTCCAAAAATACAACTTTAAAATTATAACTCATTTTGTAACACCATAAAAAAGTAATCAAGGTCCCATAAAAATATCGTATACCCATAAGACAATAAAGTAACAATTTATGATTAAATTTTATGAAAATAAATTTCCATTTTAAATTATTAAATTAATTTTAAAATTATAATTAAAATCTTTATGGCGTACAAAAATACCAAAACTTAAACTATGATTGTTTTTTCACTTTTAAGATGTCTAAAATGTATTTATACATTCATGGGTAAAGTTTCTATTTTTATGGTCTAATTATTGTTCATTACTATTCATATGGGTATGTTACTATTCCTACTTTACTAGTCACTAAAAACCAAGTTGATCTTATTAGATACTAAATTTCTCACTGATCACAACTGTAGAAGACCATTTTTTGAAAATCATTTCACATTATTAATTATTTAATGAATATAAAAATATTTTAAAATACCCATTTTTTTCTAAATTCATCAATAATACACATCCTATATTTATCCGAATATTTTTAATTTACAGACTTTTCCATAAGAAGTAATAACAATTTTATTTATATAAAAGGATTACACAAAGCAGCTAAGGTCTCATTACATAGCCCCTAATAACACCAGCATAGGACCTAAGTGTAAGGTGTGCTATGGTGATAGAATCTTGGGGTGGATTATACAAAATTTCCCGAGTGGTGATTTCTATCAGCATGAACTTCTCCCTTAGGCGATTCCATTCAAGCTTTATATGTTGAAGTTCAGCTTGGGCTTGGTCCAGAGCAAAGCCCTGTGATGCTACCTCCTTCCCAAGATTCGACAAATGGGCTTAATAAGGCTCGAGTCTAATGGATGAGGCCATTCAACCTTCTTTCTATATTAATTAACCAAGATAACCATATTTATAAAAACACAACGTTAAGATTATAGTTTTAAACGATCATATAATAGTCGAAACCCAACGGTATCATTTTACTTATACCCACTTCATTAATTAAAGGATATATTTTTGTTGAGTATAAAATAAAATAACACAAAAAATTAGGGAACAAATATAATTAAAAAGTTTGGGTCGTTACAATTGATGATCACAAAAAATAACATTAGTTATTAGGGAATTTCATTCCTTTTGGTGATATTCCTTATGAATTAGACTCATGTGCATGACATAAAAAACTAATGGGAATGTCCATAAAATGTTTTACAATAAATTATATATTCAAGGAACATTAAACTTATACATTGAGTGACAAATTTTCCCCCACAAGAAAAAGTGTGGCGAAATATCAAAATAGAGGTGAACTAATGGTCGGGGACACACTGAAGAAAAACCTAGTCACTAAAAATTATCCACAAGTGTGGTTCATCTAAAATTCACCATCATGAATTAATTATAAGTCATTGGGACTATGAGTCAATAAAATATTTGGGTGCCCTCAATTCTATTAAAAAATATACAAAGTCTCTATACCAAGGGGTAAGGTCCAATATATCACAATGTTTCTCATTAGGGAAGAATTCTCTAGTGGGGAGGGATGTTTCAACATAGTAGTACAATGGTAGAAAATCCTAAAAATGTGGTTAGATACCATATCTTTAACTTATATCTTATCTCGAATCTCAAGGTAAAACTCTTATATGAGGATCATCCACCATCGGAGGTGGGGATTAGCTTCAGGTTTTTTAATGGAAAAATAAAGAGTAGTGTGCTCAGAAATCACAATGACTTTTGACTTGTGATGATTTGAATGGAATTATTAAAAGTATGACATAATATAAATAAGTTATTTATTAGTTTAGTATATTTTTTGGGGTTTTGTTCAAGGTTATGTGAGGTATATAAAATGACATGAGGATCCCTCTCAACCCTTTGTGAGAAAACGAGAAAAAGACACATAGGAAGACAAGAACTCAAACTGAGGTTATCAATTCCAACTCTATTGTTAAAATATGATTCAACCAATTTTTTAGAAGATGTTTTAAAGTCTGTAGATTTAGGGTTTCCTCCAAATATAGATAAAAGTGTGGATCCCAATGATGTTAAGTCGTCAGCCCGATGAATATACATGTAGTGATCATAAAAAGATCAAATATTTATATAAGAAGTTGGATCTATAAAAAAGTATTCACCAGGTGGATTTATTTTTCATTGAATATATTTACTTAGAAAAAAATATTTGGAAAAGTTAAAGTGTCCTTAAATGTGTATTTAATTAAAATGGGTGCAAATATGAAGGGGAAAAATAATCCACTTGAAGAACTTTCAAAAGAAATTGGAAAAAATTACCATTGATAAAATGTTAAAACAAAGCATTATACCTCTCAAGAATAAACTTGAAAAGAGTAGAAAATAAATTATTAAAGATGGATATAGATTGAATGAAATGGTTTCCCAACAAATAGATAAAGATGATAAGATCAAGAAACTTGAATTAAAGAACAGATATTCAAATGGAAAAGAGAAACTAGAGACTCCCTTTATAAAAGCCTAAAATAGTGAAAGGGATGAGAATTAAAATTTGGAAATTATAATAAAATATAGGTCTCTTGAAAAATATAAAAAATACTATTAGAATTTGGTGAAAACAAAGTTCTTCTATTGTTTAATAATGGTGCACACCATTCATGTGTGTATAGAATCCCAAGTGATCAATTGTGGAAGAAAACTTGTTGCATAAACATCTCAATAGAGGCATGACTACATGAGGTATGATTTTAACATAAGAATTTTTCTATGTGCTAACATTGTATCCAATGAAAGATAATTCCGTTAGAAAAAAGTTAATGTTGGAACCCTTGTTTTAATTATTAAAAAACCATTTTTTATGTTATTAATTATTTTTATGTATTATGATAGCATTTTATAATATAAGGAATATTGGTGAAAATTTGTATAAGTATGGGAAAGACCTACCATCAAAAATGACTCATTGTTGAACCAAAAAAATTAAAAAAAGTGTTGGAAACAATCACTTCCAGACATGACTGATCATTGAAACATGAAATTTGAAATTGTTTAAAACACCCACTATTAGAGATGACTGTTGGGATGAAAATTTGGCTAAGTGTTGAAAAGACCTACCACCAGATCTAATTCACCATTAGATGATCCACCGTCATACTTTACCTACCATTAGAATGAAAATTTGGCAAAGTGTTGGAATGGCCTACCACTGAGATGAGTAACTATTGAGCGTGACCTATTGTCATCCCAATTCACCATTGGATTGACTCACAACCATCTTAAGTCACTTCCAGAGCTATCTCACCATTCAGAAGATTCGTCATCACTGTTTCAATTAATTTTAATTAATTGATTATAATGGGTACATTATGGAATTTAATGTTGTTTATTATTTGAATGATTATTCTTAAACAATTTCATAGAATATTAAAGAGGATTTTAGAGTTGTGTATAGGGAGTAAAAGATATGAATTATTTTTCTTCAAATGAATACTCTCGCATGTTGTTTTTAAATTAATTAGAATACTCCCTCATGTGAAGATACAGATATATACACATACATGTGAAGTGACCTAAAACAAGATTACAAGACTGAGAAGAGATCCATTTGCTAATAACCTTACATGAATCATCCTTACTTTCAATCGAGTATGGAATATTGAAGCATATCGAATATTCAGTTCCCTTTCTCTAGTCAGAACAAAAAACTTCACAACACTCTATTTTACTATGATTTTCAAAAACATGACTCAAGGTCCTATTCAAGATATATCCAAGGAGTCTCAAGTTTCAGATCACATCAGACCGAGTAACACTTCCTTCTCTACAACTTTATTTTCTCTTTCTGCTTACTAAATTTACTTAGAGTGGTGTGTGATTTACTCTATATATTAAACACACACACTATCTACTTTAATTTAACTCAATATACTCGATATATTCTTAACTCCCTCTACACTTGTTTACCCATGTGTTGTGGAAGAGTTTTGTGTGTTTCTTGTGTTTTTTTATTCCCATAGTTGTTGTAAAATAAGTCCCTGTGTGGACTGGATAGTTAGTTTTCTATTTTATAATGCATCTAGGTTATATATCAAGATTATTTTATATAATATGCTTAGTAGAAAGTGACTTCCATGTGTATAATATTATGTATCAGCTTGAGACTGAACCTCTTGTATTTATTCCGTTGTTTTTTTGTTTTTTTTTATTTCTATGATTTAATATGAATCTATTTTAAACTATAAAAAACCCTCAACTTTTATATTTAGTCTTAATTAGGGTTTATATAAGTTTTTTCTTAGGTAAATTGATTTTAAAAGTTAAATTAATTTTCATATATTTTTTAACTAATGCTTAATAAATCTTTGAGAAATATTTTAAAAGATTACAACTTTTATTGATATACTATTTTGATTAATTGGAATATTTTAATTATTTGGGATATTTTATTCCAACCTGTTTTAAAATAAATTTTTATTGGGTACTCAATTCACCCCCTCTTGAGATAATAACTTCGACCAACATTTGGTATCAAAGGAGATTTCAAAATCTTTTCAACTATGACTTTATTTGTGTTTTTAATGATCTTAAATTTATGCTAATGCTAAATTTAGTTCTTTAACTGGATAATAGACAAGAAGGTTTTACTACTAACATAACTCCTTTATTTATTGGAAATAAATATGTTCAATGGAATATAAAGATGAAAATTTATATTGAAATCATGGGTTTTGAAATATGGTTTTCTATAGAGGATAAATATGAGCTACCTAAGTATATTAGGAATATATGGGATGATGCTACTAACTTTAATATAATAATAATTGAAAATCCATGAATGTTATTTACTATGCCTTATGAGATAAAGAATTTAATAGGGTATTTTCTAGTAAAACTGCTTATGAAATTTGGGATACATTACCTATTTCTCATGAAGAAACTGCTAATGTTAAAGAAATAAGATTGAATAGTTATATAATCAAATATGATACATTTAGGATGAAACCTGATGAGATTATTTCTAATATGTATCTCAAGTTTAATGAGATAGTGAACACAATATGATCCTTGGGGAATCCAGTGTCCAAAAAATATAAAATTATGCAATTATTGAGATGTATTTCGGAGATATGGAGAGGGACATTAGTTTTAATAATAGAATCTTGTGACATCAGTAAGCTACCAATCAAGAAATTTATTTATAAGTTAATTATGTATGAGTAAGATATTAAGGATAATTTAAAATAGGTTGACAAACCTAAGAGGAAATATTTTTCCTTCAACACTACTTCATCAAAATAGAAAGAAAAAAAGTTCAAGTTGAAAGCTCCAGTGATGAGGAGTCACCAACCATCTATGATGAGGAAATGGACCATATGGACATAAGTTTTAAGAAATTTTACAAGAAGAAGAAATAATTCAAGAAACCTATCTATAAGGGAAAGTATGATAATAGAGGAAATTTTAAAGGGTACTGTAAAAGAGATAACAATAAAAATGATATTACCTTTTATGAGTGTAAAAGGAAATGACATATTAAGGTTGACTGTCCTAAGTTTAAATACAAGAAGAAGTGTGAGGATAATAATATAAAGTATAATAAATAAATGAAATCTAAATTGATTTCCTCTAAGTATAGCTCTAATGAAATAGACTCAACTCATGAAGAGAATCCCAAGAGAGAAAATGTGTGATTCATGACAAAAATATCTGAGTTACCTACTATATCTGCTGTACTTGAATCTGTTCATTTTAGAGATGAAAATGATGATTATGTTTCAAACAAGTAAATGTTTAAATACTTAATTATGCTTGAATATAACTTTAATGATCTTAAAGACAAATATTAAATTCTAAAGAAACAACATACTTTATCTGATAATATTAAATCTGATATTATGGTAGAAAAAGAGAAGAATGCTCAATTATTAAAAGAAAATACTGAGAAAAAATTATAAAATGATAAACTAAATAAATAAATATAGATATTTAAAAATGGAATAGAAACTCTCACTAAAATTATGGGTAAAAAAGTTAATCCTAAATATATTAATGGTCTATTTTATCAACCTAGGAAAAGATGAGTTGTTTAAAGTACTTTTGTTCCTAAGTATAATTCTGGAAATTCTATTGCTAATTTTTATTTGATTGTACCTAATAAAGTTTTTATTTCAAAGTGCTTAAAATCTAATTATAGGAAACCTATCAAGAAAATATGGGTTCCCAAGGCCCTAATTACTATCATCTTTGGACCCAAGAAAATATGGGTACCAAAATCATTCTTGGTATAAACTTTGTTTTGTAGGAAATATACTTAATGATATCCTATATAAATATATGGTACTTGGATAGTGGATGTTCCAGATATATTATAGGAGATTACTCGATATTCAAGAGCCTGATAAAGGTTGATGGTGGTCATGTCACCTTTAGTGACATTGCTAAAGGAAATATCATTATCCTTGGCCAAATCAGCAACACTAACTCAGTTTTAATTTCTAAATTACTCTTTGTTTATGGTTTAAAATATAATTTTTTTATCATCTCATAGCTATGTGATTATGGTTTCCATGTATAATTTTAAAACAAGGCTTGTAATGTTTTTATTTATAAAAATTATTTAATATTTTCTACTTTGATAAATGAGAATGTGTATTCTGTTTAACTTGATTCTTTATTTTCGCAAAATGTTTCTTACTTAAGTGTATTTCATATAGAATCTTGGTTTTGGCATTAGAGACTAGTACACTATAATATTCACTCACTTAGAAATATTACTAGGAAAGTGTTTGTCATGGATCTACCCAAACTTGAATTCCCAAATGAAAAATTCTATAACCATTTTTAAAAAGGGAAACATAATAAGATATATTAAGTTAAAGAAAGAAGTTTCAGCTTCTCAACCTATTGAGTTAGTTCACATGAACTTTTTTAGACCATCCAGAGTTTCTAGTTTAAATGGGAAGCACTGTGTTTATGTACTTGTAGATGCATTTTCTATGTATACTTGGTTATTCTTTTTATCTCGTGAGAGTGAAGATTTATCTTATTTTACCAAGTATTCTAAATATTTATAAAACCAAAGTGGAAATATAATTAAGACCTTAATAAGTGACCATGGTCTTGATTTTGAAAATCAAGACTTTGAACTCATTTTCTCACAAAATGGATATAGTCGTAAATTCTCTGCTCCTAGGACCCCTCCACAAAATGGAATTGTATAAAGAATAAATATAACACTTAAAAATATATCTAAAACAATACTTAATGAATATAACTTACAAATATACTTTTTGGTAGAGGATTTGAATACTGTATTATATATAATTAATAGAGTTTTAATTAGACCTATATTAAAGAAAACCCCTTTTGAACTTTGGAATAATAGGAAACCTAAAGTTAATTGCTTAAAATTTTTGGTGAAAAATTATTTATTCTTAACTCTAAGAAGAATTTGAACAAGTTTTCATCTAAAAGTGATGAAAGAATTTTCCTTGGCTATTAAACTTCTAGTAAATCCTATAGAGTTTTTAATAAACAAAACAGCCTGTGGAAGATCTTATCCATGTCAAGTTTGATGAGACATATCTACATGAACCTAAATCCCATTTAAAACCCCTTGAGGATTATTTAACCACCTTGAACAAAAATTCCAATCCTTCTGATTTTATTGTAAAACAAGAAGAAAATTTATCCAGTTTTGAGGAACTTCTTGAACCTGGACCTATAGAAGACTCTGAGGTGACTAAACTTTCTTTTTCTAGAGTTGTTTGGACTATTAAATACCATCCTTTAGATTTTTTCATTGTAGACTTAGATAGAGGTACAAAAAATAAATATTATCTAAGAAACCAGGTTGAATATCAACCATTCTTGTCACATCTTGAACCTACGAACATAAATGATGCATTTAAGGATGAATTTTGGGTAATTTATATACAAGAAGAACTTAATAAATTTGAAATAAATAAATTTTGGGAACTTTTTTATGGTCCTAAAGATACCCGGACTATAGGCACTAAATGGGTGTTCAGAAACAAGGTTGATGAATCTGGGACAATAATAAGGAATAAGGCTAGACTTATTACATAAGGGTA
Source organism: Viscum album (assembly GCA_963277665.1). Classification (NCBI taxonomy): domain Eukaryota; kingdom Viridiplantae; phylum Streptophyta; class Magnoliopsida; order Santalales; family Viscaceae; genus Viscum; species Viscum album. The sequence goes on from OY728129.1 coordinate 1,491,982,740, forward strand.
TGGTCAAGAAGAAGGTATAGACTATGAATAAACCTTTTCACCTATATCAGGAATTGAATCCATTATAATACTTCTTACCTATGCAGCACATCTAGATTTCAAACTATGTCAAATGGATATCAAAAGTTAATTATTGAATGGGTATATAGTTGAGGATTTTTTTCTTGAACAACCCCCTGGATTTAAAAATCCACATTTTCAATATCATTTTGTAAAATTAACAAAATATTTATATGGTTTTAAACAATATCATAGAGATTAGTATGATAGAATCATCTCTATTATTATTTTGAAAGTATTTTCAAAAGGTATAGCTGATCCTACACTATTTATAAAAATAATTTCAAAGCTTGGTTTATTTTTTAAAATTTATAAAAATGATTCTATTTTTGAATATTCTAAAAATTCTCTATGTACTGACTTTTCAAAAATGATGAAAAATGAATTTTAAATGAGTTTAATGGGTGAACTAATGTTTTTTCTTACTTTTCAAATTATTCAAAATAAAGAGGGAATTATTTTTAAAACTAAGTAAATATACTAAAGGCCTTTTAAAATGATTTGGTTTGTATTTCACTAATTGTAGTGACACTTCTATGATTACCACCTATCTATTGGATATTGATGAATCTAAGAAATCAACATATCTAACCAGTTACATGGGAGTGATTTTAAGTCTTTTCTACTTAACTACTGGTCAACCTAACATTATTTTGTGTGTGTGTATATGTGATAATTTTCAAGAAAACCCAAAAGTGTCAAACTTAGTTTCTGTAAAAAGGATTGTTAAATACCTCAAGTATAAAACCAATTTATGATTATTCTACCCTAGAGGATAAGCATTGGATCTAGTTAGTTATTCAGATGATGATTTTTTTTGGTTGAAAGTTAGATAGAAAAAGTACCTCTAGAACATGTCACCTTTTGGGATAGACTCTAGTATCTTGGTGTAGTAAGAAAAAAAATTGTTGCACTATTTACTATTGAAGCTGAATATATAGTTGCAGGAAGATGTTGCGCTCAAATTTTTTGGATGAAACAAACATTTCTAGACTATATATATCAATTCTGACATGTACCTATAAATTGTGAGAATAAAAATACTATAAAATTTTCTAAAAACCATGATTCTCACTCTATAATAAAACACATTGATGTAAGACATCATTTTTTGAGAGATCATTTTCAAAAGGGTGATATAAATATTGAAGACATTGGAACTGAACATCAGCTTGCAGATATTTTCACTAAGCCTTTGAATTCAGAGAGAATGGAATACATCCTTCAAAATATTTTTTTAATTTTCAAATAAAATCACTTTCTAGAAAAGTGAGAACTTTACAGGAAGAACAACAAGCAAAAACTATGGGGCCAAGGGGATCAACCATTGGAGGCACCGTTGAAACAAAGCACAAAGGCATCCAGAAGATCAACCATTACAGGCACCAAACCGAGGGAAGCAACCCAACTCCACCCCCGTCACCAGAAAATCCCGTCACCGTCCTCAGGATGCAGCACCGCCGTCACACCTCAGGTTTACACATCTACACACCAGGGTATGCCGGCGCACCACTGTAGATGCACCCCGGCAAACCATCCACACCACGGGGTCCCCGACCACACCACGAACTCCAGGTAACCACCCAGCCACAGCAAAACAAACCCAAAACCCAATCGAAGGGGAGATATGGCAAGGAGAACCGGTCACGCCACCACCACGACAGATCTACCACACCAAAACCTCCAGCACAATCCAAAACGCAAAGGGTCCAAGAACGAAACTCGATACCTGTATAGAACCATCGGCATAGAATGAACAACGGCGAAGGCTTCATTGACAGAGCTCCGGAACATGGAACCACAGGGCCGAGATTGAGAGACAACCCGCGTAGAACAATCACCAGAACTGAGGAAGGCACCATCAGAGCCGGAAAAAAGCACCTATCACAGGAGTGAAGACCAACCATGTGATTTTATCGGGAGAGGTTGAATGACATAGGTTCGTCGACAGATCTCCATAGGTCATGCCAGACCGCAACATCATTGGCCCATCGATACCACACTGCACCATCACTGCACAACTAGACCTACTATCGCGCCATTCCTAGGAAGAAGGAAGAGAAGGCGAGGGAGGATGGGGGGAAAATGCGGTGCAAGGAAACCATAGGCTCGAGGGAATCTCTCATAAAGACGCCCCTTACAGGCTTATCCACATGCCACTATTTTTTGGAATACATCAAACATGAATTAGGCATGATTAATTTTGGCCAAGTCTAATTTTCTAGGACCCACCATTAGAGTTTTACCCACTACTAGAGTTGTACCCACCAATGGTGTTTTACCAACCATTTTAGTTTTAACCATCATTGGAGTTTTACCCATATAGGGACCATAGCCTTTTTCCAAAATTATTACATGAATTCAAACATAATTAACTATCAAATTACAATCCAAGGATTGTAAAGTCTAGTGTATTTGGAAGACTAGGTACATAAAACTGAAAACATGGGACTAAATAAAACATTTATTTATTTATCATCCATTTTGAGCTCATAAATTCCTTTTAGACTTGACATATTCATGGGATAATCTGGGGATAACATGAAAAAAGGGATGAGCTAAAAGGCCCAGTAAGGAAATAAACCATAGAATAACACATATCACATGGCTTAGAATACATGATAAGATGACATAAAAGGAAGGAAATATGAATAAACATAAGGAATAATAACATGTATAACATGGGATCATATAATCATGGAATCATAGGAATGAGGAAACAACATATAAAACGACATAAACATTAGTCAATTATAACTTACAAGACTATAAAACATGGTGTACAAAGTCTCATAGAGGAATTAGGTTCACTCCTGGTCCCAACATGAAGTGTCATGAGACTAAACATTAACTAATGCATTTGAGCACTATCTAGGAACACCCATTATAACATGTTCATGAATATGTTTTCCACATGAATAATCATACATAATGAATCAAACATATACATGGGGGTTACCCATGGTAAGAATTTAGTATCATAATCTTGTTAGAAAGGAATAACATAAGGGAATATCATAATGGTGTCCATGAAAGAAAGGATTTAAATCATACATGTACATTAATAAGGGAAAATAGGCATAGATCATGATAATTTATTTCAAACTTAAGTGAATTCATGTAAAATTTCATTTAATAAACATTAGAAATAAAACATTTTAGTGAGGTTTAAGGAAAATATTAAAGAGGATTTTAAGAAGAAAAGGGAATAATATTTTATATAAAACCAGAAGTGAACCAGTAAAGTTTTTATGATAAAATGAGTGATTTTATAAAAATAATGGTGGATTAAAACATATTGTGGAGTGCACTTGAAAATGGATAAGAATTTGGGAAGTTCCCTTAAATTGGGCTTGCTTATCGGGAAGAATTGAGTAGGGATCCTTTTAAAAACATGTATATCCCCAAAAAAGAAGGATGAACGAATATAAATACAATATTTTGGAAAATATACACAGAATTTAGAATATTTACATAAAAATAAAAGATAATTTCATTTGGATAAAAAGTGAAAAAGAATAACCCGGAGGAATAATGGAGATTCGGGTAGAATCTCTTACCTTATGTAGGAAACGATTCTGCACCTGCTCTTAATGTTCTAAATAATAAATTTAAATCCATTAGTTAATTAATTAAAGAACCTTTTATACATTTATTTTATTTTTATTATTTTATTAAGTTTATTTAAATCTATTTTTATGGGTTATGATATTCAATTTCATCGTTCGGGAGCGTTAGTTTCCTTGGTTTTCATGATCTGTTTACTTGTATGTGTATAGAAAATCATGTATAATGAGAATAGTTATCCAGAACTGAACATATATGTTATTAATGAATATATAGAATATTAAAATAACATTTTTTCTATAATTAATTATTATTAATTAGATAAATCATTGATGATAATTGTTTAGATTAATTTGGTGTTTTTTATCATCACAAACTATTTTTGTTATATTATTAAATATCATGTATATATACTAGTTCTAGAAAATTAAATAGATTTTAATACATATAATATAATTTTTTTCAACCATAAAAATTGTTTCATTATCATCCTTGAAGGTGGAATTGAAATATGAAATCACATCGTCCATGAAGGTGGTAAATCGGCAACTCACAGACGATGTTTTCATTCTTAAAATAAAAGAGAGAGGAGAAGAGATTTGAAGAAGAATTATTCCATAAATGTGATACCATTATAGTATATGTAAGATAAAAGATTTATCATTCCACTTGGATAAGGGGAATTGAGTAGAAGATAATAAAATAAAATAACTTGAAAAGAAATTGAAAGAAAATGGAAGAGGGTTTTACCATTTGATTCCTTCTTCTTGAGAACCTCCTTTGGGGGATTGGTTTTGGTATTTTGTTTAAGTCCAAAAGCTCTTTGATTTAGAGGAGGGTATTGGAAAGATATTTGATCATAATTTGGAAAAGTATCAAGGCTTTATAGGTGTAAAGATAAGAGTTGGTGAGGGGTGGTATTTATAGTGGAGGAGAGGGGTGTTTTCTCATTATTTAATTCATTAGTTTATTATTTTCCTCAAGACAAAGAAATAGTGTTGATTATTGAGACTAAATAAAGTTATTAGATCATGTGAGTTCTAACCAATGCTTCTTACATCATCCATGACTCAAGTAATAGTGTATTTAACTTATAATGTATATATACAGTAAATTACCATATTTTACTATTCACCAAAAATTCAAGTATTTTAGAAAAATCTTAAAAATTCAGCCTAACCATTTTTTGACGCATCGAATTAAAAAATGAACTCTATTTTATAAAAAAAATTATAAATATGAGAAAATTAATTTTTAATTAAAATCATCATTTACTTGGAAAATACAAATTTTAAAATTAAAACTGTTTCTCTAACACTTTGAAAACTTAATTAAGGTCTCATAAAATTATAATATAATCATAAGAAAAAAATATTAATTTATGAATACATTTTATGAAAATAAATTTTATTTTAATTTATTAAATTAATCATAAAATTATAATTACATTTTTTTGACTTACAAAAATACCAACACTTAATTAATAATTTTTAAAATATTTATTTACTTATACTATGGTATAATTATATCATATATTCACTTATAATATGGATAAATTTTATTTATACATTAATGGGTTAGGTTACTATTCTATTGTCTATTTTACTGTTCATAAGGGTCACAATGCTATCACAAAGGTTAGGTTACTATTTCATTGGTATTTGTTCTTTAACTTATAGAAATACTTATTATTTCATTCATTATTAATTTATAAAGTTTTTATTATTTTCTCAAATTTATTTTATGTGTTTTATAGTATGTGATATATATATAAGAAAGGAATTTTCAATTGATAAATGTTTTGTACATTACATTCTTCCCCCTTATGAAATTTTACCCTCAAAATTTCATTTTACATTCTAAGTTGAAAAAAGGTGTGGGTACTTATCCTTCATTTCTTCCTCAGGTTCCCATGTTTCCTCTTCATACTTATAGTTACACCATATTACTTTGATCAGATGAGTATCCTTGTCACATAGAACTTTATCTCTATAATCCAAGATCTCCACTGGCTACTCCTTGTATGAGAGATCACTTTCCAATTTTACCACCTCTAAATTCAGTACATATGAAGGATCTGGTATATACTTCCTCAACAGAGATACATGGAATACATCTTGTACTTGAGACATGGTTGGTGGAATTCTAGTTGATAGTTCATAGCTCTGAAACGATCAAGAATTTCAAAGGGATCGATGTACCTAGGACTTGCCTTTCCTTTCTTCCCAAATCTCATGATCCTCTTCCATGTAGATATGTGGAGGAATACCATATCTCAAACCATAAACTCAAGGTCTCGTCGATGATTATCTGCATATCACTTTTGTCGACTTTGGGATGACTTGATGTTCTGCTGAATGGTTTTCACCTTCTCCTCCATTTCTTCAAACCATTTCAGGTCCTAGAAGCTTGTGTTCACCAACTTCATCCCATCATTATGGTGTTCTGAATATTTTCCCATAAAGGTATAAGTATGGAGCCATTTTTATTTTTGAGTGGAAACTATTTTTATAGGATAATTCGAACAGTGGAAGATATCGGTCCCATCCTTCTTTGAATTACATAGAATATGATCTCAATATGTCTTCTAGTGTCAGAATAGTATGCTCATATTGGTCATCATTTTTATGATGATAGATCATACTAAAGTTCATCTCGGTGCTTAGAGCATGTTGGATACTTTTCTAGAACTTGGAGGTGAATCTCGTATCTCGATCAGATACAATCGATAGTGGTACTCCATGTAGCCTTACCACCTCTTTGATATATATTCAGGCAAGTTGATCCAATGAGAAGTCATCTTGAATTTCAATAAATTGATCTGTCTTTGTAAGATGATCCACAATAACCCATATATCATTGTTCCCTTTGTATGCCTTTGGAAGTCTATCACTACAAAATAAACAGTGTTTAGCGGCGGTTTTGTGGCGGCGGTTCACAAAACCGCCGCTAAACGTTTTCCGAAATACGTTTCGCGGCGGTTTTTAATAAACCGCCGCTAAACCTTTGTTTTTTTTAAAAAACCCCGACCCTTACCTACCCCGACCCCCGTTTCCCCCAACCCCGCGTGCTGCAACCCTCGCCCACAGCCCCCCGCGACCCCCCGGCGATCCCGCGACCTCCTCCGGTGACCCCGCGACCTCCTCCGGCGACCTCGCGACCTCCTCCGGCGGTGCCTGCGACCGGCAACCCGCGACCCCCTTCTCCCGACGACCTTTCTCACTTCGAACTCAGCCCCAAAGTGAGTTTTCTCTATTATCACATCCATCTTGATGATTTGTTTCTAATTGAATCTGAGATTCATTATATGGGTCTCTTGGTTAATGGATTTATTTTAGTTTTTGATCCTATTGGTATTTATTTCATTCATTTTTAAAAAAAATATGTGTTTTAGGTAGTAGGATTTAAAGATATCTTTTATTTTATAATCCATACTTGCTATATCATTTTTTTGGATTATATAAGTTGGTTAATAGATTGATTTATGATTATTATAATGGTTTGTTTTTTGAATTATTTGATTAAATGATTTATTAATTTGGAATTGATTTTGAAAATGGATTTTGAATCATGTTTTATTTGAAATTAAGTAGTTTGATTATTGATGTGTGATATTCCCTCCAAATAGTTTGAATTTTTAATTTAAATCCTACATGTATGGGTCATTTGTGAAATTGAAATCCTTTATGTGTGGGAAAATTAATAAATGAAATCCTTCCAATATGGGCTACGATAGATGGGATCATGTGGTACTTAGTAAGGGATATAATAAGAAAATAATTCTAGGATGAATTGTGGCTACCTATCAATGATTTACACTAAAAATATAACTAAATATTGTTTCCATAGTGGATTCACTTATCAGGGTGATTACCTCATTTAAGGGAACATATTTTAGGGATATGTATGTAAATAGTCATTTGACCATAGATTTAAAAGGATCTTAGATAACTTATACCTAATATACCATAGGAGTATTTTCTATTGTTTTCCTTTTCAAAGAGGTTATTTATAAATACATTATGAAATGGTTTAATCACATTTATTTTAAATGGAATATGATGTATCAATTTGATTATTCTTTTTAATATATTCTAAAAGGATGAATTACCATTTTTTTAATATATATATATATATATATTATTATTTTATTTTCCCTTAATAAGAATAATTGTTTTATTTTTCTAATGTCTCCTTATGAAAAACATGGTGTAATATTTCTAATATTCATTTTCTCACACCATACACTGACCATTGGGTGTTTTCAGGTCCTTTTTTATATAATGTATGTAACGGAAAGGTTCCTCATAGAAGTCATGGGTATCCATGTTAGTAGGGTGTGTGATATTTATGGTTACATGGTGTAATTTTTTTCATCATATCACATGGATAAGGGTTGGGATCTTAAAACCTCCCAACCTTATAACATATCATCACATATCCAAACTTCCCAAGCATCACAGCACCCCTAAGGCCAATTTTAGTTCCACGGACCCACCTATAAACTTCCATCTTCTAATATACTCCATGAACTCAACCATGTTATAACAACACTCGGACTAAGGAAAAGGTCCTACCTGAAAACATTTTCCCCAACCATGAACCACAATTAAAACCCAATTATCTTTGAGGACGCATCCACATCAACTATTTATTATCAACATCAAATGAAAATTAAAGGTTTAGGTAATGTTACTATACCACCGCACAAGAGGATATCGATAAGGCACTACACTACCCTGTGGAGAACCAATCGGAACACCTTTGTTCCAATCCTCTCCACAACTCATGGCCCAAAATTCTTAGCACCACCTCACCTAGTTACCAAAATTATAATGGTGACACAAACTCATTGTCGTTGAATGGATACATAGATTCCAACCACATTCTCTGACCTACATCAATCCAGAACTCAAGGCCCAACAGCCTCACTCCATTTCAAACATCCAAAGCACAACCCAAGCATAACCTTCATCTCAAGGTATTGAACCATCCAAAACCTGATCCAACACCCATCACCAAAACTAATACACTAATATGGTTCCTACCTGAGACCATCCAACTTGAAACTCTAGCCACACCATTAATCGATTACTTTCCTTCCATGGTTCTCAACACCATATTACTTACTTCGTCACCACAATTTTCTAGTTTTGAGAACTTCACTCATCATAAAAGAGGTCAACAGAACCTCAACTCAACCTTCAAAACTTCCCTAACATGTTTTCCAACTCACAACATCCATGAAAACTCCACCCAATTCTAGAATTCATTATTTCTGCCAAAACTACCCAGATTTGTCACACTTTCACCATCCATATCTCAACCAAGGACTACTTGGTTCTTCTTCAAAACTCATTCACATTACTAGGATAAACTTATCATTTCAACATTAACTTGAGGTGCCTCGCAGCCCACCACATCCATTCCCTTTCTATCCAACTATGTCTTTCCATTCCTGCTAACTCACTCCGTTGGTTCCCAACTTCCCCTATTGGCATGTCTCCCCTCTACCCAAACACGAAGCCTTCTCACTTAAGGTATACCTCCATCACCTACACACAGCATATCCAAGTTCCACCTGGCCTTCCCTAAGAACCCCCAAACATGTCCCTTATAGGTTTCTATTTGGAACCTTGATTCCTCCACATCCACTCTACAGTTTTCTCCACATTTCCATTACTAACATAATTCTATCCACCTTAGGAGGGTCATTATCACTAATTTATTCAAGAAATTCAAACACCATGTCTCATGTTTCCATCACAAGATGAACCCCAAAACTTAAATGTGGCCATTTAGATTTCCCTAGAACAATAAAACAAACATTACCCATTGTGAAAATGGTTTCAGTGAATGTAGTTAACTTGATTTAAAATGCATTATGATCAGTTTCGATCACACATCAATGGGGTGTTGTTTGAGGAAACATAAATGTGTGATCGATGGTGTTATGATAAGTGTGTATCCCGATATTCTTATTGCTCCTCAATGAGGTGTTGACGCTGTCTCCTATGGACCAGACTTGTTCAGTTGGTCTGAAATGGTAAATGTGGTCAATGAATCATCTTTATTATATTATGCATACTTTATGGTCAATGGTTCATCTTTATTATATTATGTTTCTGTAATCTTACACTATCGTATATTTTGTGTAGGCACATTGTGATATACATGGATAAAAGCTAGATCACATTACCGAGGAACACACCTCAATATGTTAAGGGTTTGAATGGGTTTTTAGATTTTGCAATTTCTAATCGATCCGTTGAAGGGAGAATAAGATGTCCATGTCCTAAATGTAAATTTAGAACATGGTTGAAGAGAGATGAAGTTTATGAACATTTAATACTGAAGCAATTCCCTGAGCAATATTTGTGTTGGATTTGGCATGGAGAATCAAACAATACAGAAAGATTGAGGACTGATGTTAATCCACAGAATGAGGTCCCAAGTTCTTCGACAATGGAAAATGAAATGCAAAACCTCATAAATGATGCATTCGGCACTGCAAGACACCACTATGAGCATCAAAACATATCAGAACAACCAGAAGAGGGTGCTACAAATTGCAACGTGACAAGTGATGTTTCTGAGACTGTAACACAAGCAGATCAAGATTGTAACATATCATTGGATCCTCTTGATTCTGTGGAGCCAAATGTAAGGGAAAACTTCAGTGAGGAAAATGCATTTCATGATTTAGTTGACGATGGAAATCAAGAGTTGTATAGTGGGTGTTTGAAATATTCAAAGCTTTCATTTCTACTGAAGTTGTACCATATCAAATGTCTATGTGGAATTACAAATAAGGCAATGTCCATGTTATTGGAATTGATTCGTGATGCATTTCCTGAAGCAAAAATCCCAGAATCGTTTTATGATATGAAAAAAGTCTTTAACAAGCTTGGTCTGAATTATACAAAAATACATGTGTGTCCCAATGATTGTATGCTTTACTGGGGAGAGGATTCAAGTAGACAGAATTATAAGAAACGTTCTTCTTCTAGATGGCAGTCAAAGGGTGATGTTGGAAGTATGACTAAACATAATTTCATGGAGAAGAAGAAAAGGAACACACCTGCAAAAGTTTTGCGTTACTTTCCTTTGAAGCCACGATTGCAAAGATTATTCATGTCATCAAAAACCGTCGAACACATGAAGTGGCATGCTGTAGATAATAACAATGATGGGTTAATGAGACATCCACGAGATTCCCAATCGTGGAAGACATTTGATTCATTACATCCAGATTTCTCAGCTGATCCTAGGAATGTTCAATTGGGATTGGCTGCCGATGGATTCAACCCATTTGGGACTTTGAGTACGAGTTATAGCATTTGGCCAGTTGTTTTGATCCCTTATAATCTGCCTCCGTGGATGTGTATGCAACAAACATCTTTTATCATTTCGATGATTATTCCTGGAAAACAAATGCCTGGAAATGATATTGATGTATACCTGCAGCCTTTGATTGAAGAATTGCAGGAGTTATGGAGCAACGGTGTTGAGACATTTGATGTTTCTTCTAAAACAATGTTTAAAATGCATGCTGCTTTAATGTGGACCATTAGTGACTTCCCTGGGCTTGGGAATTTATCTGGTTGGAACACTTATACGGGTTTGGCTTGTCCCGTTTGTAACTTTGATTTCGAGCCCAAACGGCTACCTCACAGTAGAAAATGGTGCTTCTTGTTCCATCGAAGATTTCTTGATGCATCTCATAGATTTCGGCTGAACAAATCAAAATTTAATGGTTGCATTGATCGTAGACCACCTCCAAAGTTGTTAACCGAATCTGAAATATTGACACAGCTTGAAAATGTTAAAACAGAATTTGGGAAGGTTCATCATTTGAATGATAGCGGAAAATGAGTGCGAAGTGCATCGTCCAGTGAAATCAGAACGCAACAATGGAAGAAAAAAAGTATATTCTTCAAACTTCCGTATTGGGAATTTAATTCTTTGCGCCACAATCTTGATGTGATGCATATTGAGAAGAATGTATGTGATAATTTTATTTTCACATTACTTAATGAGCATGGAAAGTCGAAGGATCATCTCAATGCTCGCAAAGACTTACAAGTAATGAACATAAAACGTGATCTCTGGCCAGATGAGAATGAAAAGTATGATCCGGCCATTTTTTCATTGAAAAATAGGGATAAAGATACGTTCCTTCAAATTTTAAAGAATGTGAAGGTATCTGATGGGTATTCGAGTAACATCTCGAGGTGTGTTGACTTGAAGAATCGTAAGTTATATGGATTGAAAAGTCACGATTCACATGTTTTGTTACAACAGTTACTACCATTGGCATTGCGTACATTATTACCTGAAAAAGTTACTGCTGTTGTACTCCATTTCTGTACATTTTTCAGACAGCTATGTGAGAAAGCTCTACATTCATTCCAGCTTGACAACCTACAAGAGAGGTTTGTATTGACCCTTTGTGCAATGGAGATGATCTTCCCTCCATCGTTTTTTACTGTCATGATGCATTTAACTGTGCATTTGGTTGACGAAGCTAAATTAGGAGGCCCTGTTCATTATCGATGGATGTATCCAATTGAGAGGTATTTTATTTATATGTTTCCAGTTAAGTAAACATTTTTTGGCATTTAAATAAATGCATAATATTATTATTATTTTTCACAGATATCATGGGCATTTGAAAGCATACGTGAGAAATAAAGCTCAACCAGAAGGCTCTATTGCTGAAGGCTATTTGGCCGAGGAGTGTCTCACCTTTTGTTCCAGATATTTGGATGATATTGAGACAAGATTTACTCGAGTTGGACGTGTTGACGACACATCAACTCAATCTCAAATGCATCAGAAATCAAAAATATTTCCTGCTATTGGCCGATCAGTTGGGAGGACCTCATACGCGACACTAACAGAATTGGAATTATTACAGGCACATAGATATGTGCTGCTGAATAGTGAAATTGCAGATCCATTTATTGAAGAGTTGAGGATACAAACAAAGAGACGAATGAGAAGCCGAACACGAAATGAAAAAGATATAACGAAAGCTGTGAATAAAGAGCTGGTAGAATGGTTTGCACGATGTGTAAGTTTATAAATATTGCAATAAATACGAATATTACTTTGACACATACAATTTGAAAATCTATTAAATTATATTTTTTTTCAGATCATGAATACTGATACTCGAGCTGACTTTTCAGAAGATTTGAAGTTTCTTGCTAGAGGTCCTATAAAACAAGTTAGAAAGTTCAACGCTTATAATGTGAATGGTTTTAGATTTCGTACAGTCGATCGAGAAGTGGGTTTGAAAACACAGAATAGTGGTATTTTTACATTTGCTAAAGTGGAATACTATGGAAAGCTGCATGATATTATTGAATTAAACTACCACAGGCATTTTTCTGTTGTTTTATTCAAATGCAAATGGGTCGATTTTATCAGAGGTGTTAAAAGAGATTCCTTGCAATTTACTTCTGTAAACTTCTCTCGCTTGATGGATGTTGGTGATCGTGAACTGCATGATCCATATATCTTAGCATCGCAGGCAAAAATGGTATATTATGTGAATGATACCACATCCAATGAGAATACCATATATGTAACCCATATTCATACCCCTATTGGATCCATATCCAATATGTGTCACACTAAAAGACCAATCCCATGACCATAAATGGCTAAGGCATGAAAATTTAATGATAAAAGGCTCTGTCATGGCCTTAAAATTTTTACACCACTCCAATGGGTCCAGGAATACCAATTTGTTTTTAGTTTAGGCATGGTGGATGTCATTGGATTCGGTGGATGTTGGTTGGAAATTGGTGGTAATACCTTCCTTCTTCTTGGTTAGTTTCCTCTTATTATTCTCTTGGGGATTCAATACAATGATTCCTTTTTGGTCTAGGGTCTGAGTTGGTTTACATTTTGATGATCTTTTGGCACAGTGTAGGTTTATTTGTGGGTTTTTCATGCATTTGTGGTTTATGGTCATTTCTTCTTCACCCTATGGTGTGTTGCGAGTCGAAAAATATTCTTTAAGGTAGGGAATCAGTTATTTCTCTTTATTGTGTATCATGCATGGGGGGTTACTCTTGTTCATCTATGGGTTCTAGTTGTGCTGGCTTAATCAAAGATAAATAATTGGCTAATTGAAACTGAAGGGGGAAAATAGGAATAATTCACATGTTTTTACAGCTTTGATATTATTATGATATGATGGATTTTATGGTATTGATACCTTGGTTAAAATTATGGTCATTGGGGGATTTTCTTTCACTGGATGATATGTGTTGTGACTGTTGTGTCTATTGTTATTGTTGTGATATCACCCTAAAAGGGAAATTAACCAACCACTTATATTTTTCTAATGAAATGGATACTCTATGATTATGGATTGTGTTACAACACTCCTAAAATAAAGTATCATGTGATAAAATACTCGTTGATAAATCTATAAAATGATCCTTGATGTGTTGTGATGCATGTACATGATTATGGGATGATGATGTGTGGATGTGATATTATGTGGGGCTGATGGGTGAGATGTGGCTGTGGTTTTGGAAAATTTAGGGCAGTGGTGGAGCAGATCCAACATATTTTTTTTCCAGTTCAACATTTAGCGGCGGTTTTAACCGCCGCTAATGCCATACCTGTGAGCATTTAGCGGCGGTTAAAACCGCGGCTAAATATATTATTTTGATATTTAGCGGCGGTTAAAACCGCGGCTAAATATATTATTTTGATATTTAGCGGCGGTTTTCACCGCCGCAGAATAGGCGCATCAAACGCCTGAATTTAGCGGCGGTTAAAACCGCCGCGAATAAAAAATGTCAGATACCCATATAACCGCCGCTAAATGAAGAGAAACCGCCGCTAAATGACGGATCTACGACACATTTCTAAAACCGCCGCGGATTCGAAAAAACCACCGCTAATAGATTGTCGACGCCAAACTTAGCGGCGGTTTTTGTAAACCGCCGCCACACAATATAGCGGCGGTTTAAACCGCCGCTAGGACTGGCTTTTGTTGTAGTGTATTGACAAATTCCATGGTGATGTTTTCCCATTTCCATGTTGGTATGGGTAATAGTTTCATCAACCCTTTATAATTTTTCCTTTAAGCCTTCACTTGCTAACATACCAGACACGTTGACATATATTCATCAATCTCCTTCTTCATATTATCCCACAAATAGTTCCACTAGATATCTCAATACATCTTTGTGCTCCTTGGGTGAATAGAAAAGGTTGAGCTTTGTGCATCATTCAAAATCTCATTATTTATCTCTGGATCAAATGGTACACATAATCATGACCCAAATATTATGACTCCATCCTTATCAATCTTAAACTCAAAGTATTTCCCACTTCTTATAGCTTCCACCCTTTTTCTAAATTTTCACTCCATTTCTTTGAGCAACCTTTATTTTCTCTAAGATGGATAGTTGAGAAATAATTTGAGAAAGGATTGATGATGTACCTCCAATAATGATTCCCATGTCTATCCTTTGTAAGTATAAGAAGATTTTATTCTTTAAAATTCTCATCACTAATAAAGATTCAAGATCCTTTATACTTAGATAATCTGCCACATTATTTTCTTTAGCAGGATGGTAGTGGATCGAGTAGTCATAATCCTTGATGAGATATAACCATCTTTGCTGGCACATATTAAGATCCTTATGTGTGAATATATATTTGAGACTCTTTTAATCAGTATATATCTCACACTTATCCCCATAGAGATATTGTTTCTAGATTTTCAATGTGAATATCAAGTCTCTAACTCCAAATCAAGCATAGGGTAGTTTTCCCCTTAATTTTCAACGACCTTGAGGCGTATGCTATCACTTTATCATTTTGCATCAGTACACATCCTTGTAAATTCTTTGAAGAACCACTATATACGGCAAAATTTATCCACCTGATGAGAGTGTGAGTATTGGTTCAGTGATAAGCCTCTTTTTGAGATCCTTAAATATTTCATCACATTCTTGAGTCTAGAAAAACTTCACTCCTTTTCATGTAATATTGTTTATTGGGTTTGATAATCATGATAAGTTCGTAAAAAATCATCAGTAATACCCAGATAGGCTAAGTAATCTACGGATCTCTATAACAGATGTTGTCCTAGGCCATTCTTCAATTTCCTTTTCCTTGAAAGGGTCCATAGATATCCCTTTTATGGTGATAACATGCCCCCATAATGATACTTACTCAATATAGAACTCACATTTAGTATACTTTTCAAAAAAAATCTCCCTTCGAAAATTCTTCAACATAGTATTCAAATGCTACTCATGTTCTTCCTTGCTCTTGGATTATATCATAATATCATTGATAAAGACTACCAAAAACATTTCGAGGTAATCTCTAAAGACTCTATTCATTAAATCCATTGAATTTTATGGAGCATTAGTGAGTTCTAAGGGAATCACTATGAACTCAAAGTGTCCATACCTCATTCAAAATGCAGTCTTTTGAATATCTTCCTTCCTCACATTTAATTGGTGATATCCTGACTGAAGGTCCACCTTAGATAAATAACTGACCCCATGTATCTAATCAAACAAGTCATCTCTCCATGGCATGGGATACTTGTTCTTTATCATGATTTTATTGAGCTCGTGATAATCAATGTAGAGGTGCATTGATCTATCCTTCTTGAAAAATAGGACTGGTGCACCCCATGGTGAATCACTCGGGTGTATAAAACCCCTATCTAATTTCTCCTGTAACTTCTTATTTAGTTCTTCCAACTCAAAAGTGGACATTCTATAAGTTGTATTTGTTATAGGTATAGATCTAGGAATAAAATCGATTGAAAACTCAACCTCTAGATCAGTAGGAAGACCGAGAAACTCTTCGGGGAAAACATCAGTATAATCCATCACGATGGTCATGTCTTTGATCATGATATTATCCTTTGTCTCAATCATTTGAGCTAGATATACTTAATCATAAGGTAACAATATCCAAACTTTAAATGATGATTATGAAGGAGATTCATCCTCCTCCTTACACTTGTACAAAATTAGAGGATGCTTCAGGATGTGAAGAGTTATCTCCATTTCCCGATAGTTGATGCTGTATTTGTATAAATATAGTCAATCCATACCCAATATAGCATCAAACTCTACCAAATAGAGTATGAAAAGATTTTTTGGGAGGTTCGGTACATAGACATTAATCGGGTAGGAGTTATAAACTTTAGATGCAATAATTTCCCCATTCATTGTTCACATAGATAACTCAGCCTTTATATTTTGAGGTGGTGTTTGAATAGTTCTACTAGACTTGTGAGATATGAAAGAATGCATAAAACCAAAATAAAATATTAAATTTTCTATTCTTGAATGAATAACTAGCATACCTATCACCATGTCATTGTCAAGTTCCACCTTAGTATTAGTGACATCATATTTTCTTCCTTGCTTCCTTGGAGGTTATTATTGATTTCCTATAAAAACCATGGGCTAATAGAATTGGTTTGAAAAATGACCATGTTCCTTATAGTTGAAACACTACTCTATTGGTTGAGTTTTGATATGAACCTTCCTTTCTTCTTCCACATTAGTGGGATTATTCATGTCCCTTTGGAAATTATTAGGCATATTCCCTTATCTTCTACATTTTAAGAATCTCGCATTTCCATTTAAACAGTTTCCAAGATGATTCTTCCCACACTTTTGAAACATGGGATGTTGGGACTTCTTTCCATCATGGGATTTATCACCAATATTAAACTCCATTTTCCAATTTTTTTCACTGGGCCGACGAGACCACTCAGAGTATCCGATCTCCATTTAAAACTTAATGGAACAACATTAAATATCCTCATAGCTATCAAAGTATCTAATCATTAATGATTTTTGAAGACTTGGCTTTAGTCCACTAAATAATTTATCCACATTACTTTCGGTTTTCATGACAAATCCATAGGCGTATCTTTCAAGCCTTGTGAATTTTTCTTCATACACCCAATAGACTCATCGTACTTTTTCTTTAATATGAGGAATTCCCTTTCAATTTTTATATAGAGGGTTCAGGGAAAATATTTATTAAAAAATATTTTCTTGAAATCTTCCCATTCCATGGAATCAGTTTTCTCCTTGGACATTGTTTTCTGGATCAGTGTCCACTACTGATCAGCTTCTGTTTCCGACGCTTTCACTGGGGCATGCGCATCCGTCTATGGAGGATGCGCAACTATTGCCTCACATTCTCTCTTTCCAAAGGTGGGTGACATCTGTCACTTTTTTAGGGACGTTCACTCCTTGATTGAAACAGGATGATGGGATGTCAGTTCTTCCTTCCGTGGATTCCTCCTTGGAACTCATCACCTAGTCTAATTCTCCCTTATAGATTTAAGACATTGTTCATGAAACTCTTCCTAACTCCATATCTTCATGTACACCAGTTAATTACATTGCTTCTTTCGAAACATTCCAATGGGTCCGGTTAGGGCAGAAACCTTCAATCAGGGGAGTATTCACATTGGATATCACTGGCATGTTTGGATGCTAGAACACTGGCGCGTCTGTCTTTTATCCCTTATTATAGGGCTTCTCGAGAGCACGGAAGCCCGAGTCAGCCCACATCGAATTTAGTGAATCATATGCCATGGGAATGTATATAAGGTTTTCCTCAACTTCTCATGTTTAACACAAGGTATTCCGCAAGTTAAATGTCCAGTGGAGATGGATCAGACTGATCAGAGCACTAACAAGAGTGGATCAGATGGTTGCAACCCCCGGAGGGAACACCGATGTTGGGGTCAACATGTGGTTGGCTTCCTGATTTGTGTCAAACAAAATAGGGAATGTGGTGGAATGATCCCACCAGGATGTGGCGGCCCGGGTAAGAATCAAGATGGATGATGGAAGGTTCCATGAAGTGGATGGAGAATGAGATGGGGGCATCACGAGGATGACAGTGATGTTGGGATTGAGTCTCAAAGAGGCTTCCTACATATCCTTGTGGCAGGGAATCAAAGTCCACGTAGTTCGTCTGACGAAGGCTTACTGCTGATTGGGGGTTTCAACGGATTATCGCTGAATGGGGTCACAATGGCTTACCGCTGATGGGGTCGCAACTGCTTACCACTGGATGGGGTCGCAATGGCTTACCGCAAGATGGGGATCACAGTTTAATGTCATGCAGTATGGGGGAGAACCAACGTAAAGGGGGGTCGAAACTGCTGGGTGTTGGACTTGAACCTCATGGAGGCTCCCTACGTACCTTACCTTAGCAAGGATCAAAGTCCACGTAGTTCGGGATATGGGGGAATTTGGGGCTTACGCTCTGGGGAAACCCAAGGTGTTGCAGAACCGATGTGAAGGGGGTCAAAGTGACCAATGGATGGTGGGCCTGAACCTCAGGGAGGGTTCTTACATACCTTGTCTTAGAAGGGATCAAAGACCACGTAGTTCATGTGGAATGGGTCTCGGTGCACCGACATGAGGTATTCGGTACCAATGGTTGTTGGGATTGAACCTCGTAGAGGATTCCTACATAACTTTCCTTGATAAGGGTCAAAGTCCTCATAGTTCAGAGTAGGTATGGAGCTTACACTCTATGCTTCCCAAGGTGTTGGTGAACTGATGTGAATATGGTCGGAGTGACCAATGGATGGTGGGATTGAACCTCAGGGAGGCTTCCTACGTACCTTGCCTTGGTAGGGATAAAATACCACGTAGTTCAGGTGGTGTGGGGCTTACATTATAGGCTACCCAAGGTTTCATGGTCAGTGCTTGATCTAAGCCCACGTGATTCATGCTCGGTGTGAGAAAAAAGAGATAGCAAAGACCTGACAATCACATCACGGAAGGTGCATCTGTGGGAAGTGTAGACTGGAGCTTACACGTGATCACAGCCCAAAGAGGAAATAGGGGCTTATGCATGGTTAGCAGCCCGAAGAGGTTGGGACTTACTCTAGGATGGAGGCCCGATGACGAAAAATCCCCATGGGAGAGGGATTTGGCACCGAAGAAAGGAGGGGCAGGGATGCTGTCTCCTACAAGAAAAGATAGGGGCTTACACCTGGATGGTTTCCCTTTCCCCATGTAGGATGCATAGGGGGAAGTCACAGTCTAACTTCATGTGCTGAGGATAAAGTTTCTAGGCAGTTTAATTTCCTGCAGCTCGGACGTGGCGGGTTCACTCTACACCCCTAGGACTTACATAACTGGTACCCTCTACACTATGGTGAAGAGAAGGGACAGGCAACGCTGTGGATGGGGGTGTTTTGAGGTGATCCCATTAGGGTTCCATGTTAGCGTGGCTATGAAAATAAGCAATATTCGTTAGCGTGTACCTATGCGAAGAATCATGAGGCGAAGAAAAATAATGGGTAGTATCATCCAAGGGACTTTGAAGTCACTTCACATGAACCAAGAGGGTTTTAAGAGAAAATAGTGTATGGCGAATGTGTTTTGGGTGCAGGAGGAGCCCAAAAATGATGCCCAGAAGAGAGACATCACGGGTGCACAAGGAGGGAGGATTTCACACAAAAATAATAGTTTAAAGAAAAAGGGTGGGGCTGATGCGCAATTGAGATTCTTTCATGAAAAATGTCGTGGAGGCGCGCAATTGTCCGATGTGCGTGAAAAAGGTCGGGATGGCGTGCAATCGGCCAGTGTGTGCAAAAAAGGTTGGGGCAGCGTGGAAAGGAGGTCACGCAATTTGGAAGGAATTGCGTGTAGAAGAAAGGATTGCATTAAAATAGAAGGAATTTCGCACGGGGGATGGGACTCGATGGGATTTGGATGAGGATTAAGCCTGAGAGGTCTCATGAAAAAATTTGCGCGCCGATGTAAGCAGCGCGCAAATTCAACCACACGGGGAGGCTGCGTGCAAATTGCTGCTCCCATTGTCACGGTGCGGAAAAATTCCACACCTGTGTGGAAAACTTTCTCACATCCCACAGTTTTCTACGTGATAGAATTTTTTTCGTGCTCCTCTAAATTTTTCTCACGCGGCCCCTTCGGGCCCCTTGAATAGATCACCGGGTACAAATATGGCTTCGCTTTGTCGCGCCAAAACATCCTTCATCCCTTGATCATTTTTCTGCATATAAAAATTCCCCCCTCCCCTTGGAATCAGATCGGATAGGGGCCGCAAATGTTGGATTTTGAGGGAAATGCTAAGATGTAGGACTCCCGGGGACCCTCACGTGCTAAAACTAGAGCGGCGCGTAAAACCGATAAGTGGCGTGTAAAAACGACAAGCGGTGCATAAAACCAATGAGCGGCGTGTAATACACTTTTCGCATGCATGTAAAAATTCAGCTCTATTCCTATAAAATCCTTCATGGGTCCCTCAGTCGTACGGATTTTTCTCGCGTGACAAATCCTGAGCTCTAATGTGAGAAAAATAATTTCCCTGCTTTGCGTGGAAAATCATACTGGTTGCATGTAATCTCCTGATTTTGGCTGTCGTTTTATGCACAGACACTGTGTTTTCATGTCGACTCCTGTTTTTTCTTGTTGGCTCCAGATTTTTTGTGCCAATGCTGAATTTTTCTCGCCAACCCCTGATATTTCGCGCAGACACCCCGAGACTGCATCGGAAGAAGATGGCAGCTAATCGGACTGACGCTGAGATAGAGGCTACGTTCACCACTTGAAGGGATAAGATGGTTGCCATACTTGAGGTACATGGTTCCCGAAGGATCATATAAAAAAACCACACACTCTTCAACATGCTCACCCCAACCCAGAAGGAATATGCACTGTTCGAAAACTTGCTGCTATGGGACTTCGGTATCTTGGAGGAGGTACCCATGCCAAGATTTGAAGTCGACACACCGTGATCATGGGTGACCCATGAGTATGACCTACCACATTACAATATTACCAACAATGGCCATCCTACTAGAGAAACCAGACATATGGACATTTATGTCCTGAATCCTTGGACTAGGACCATTTTAGGTAGTGACATGGTTACGGAGGATTATCCGGCCCTTTACGCAAGTACATTCGATCAGAGTGTTACTGAAGAGACCAAAGGCTAGCTACAGGATTGGGATCTATGTTTTAGAGGCAATTTCACCAATGAATGGTCTTGGGAGCATTGGGTACGCTAGACGTGTAACCAGTTTGGGGATGAACTACAGCACATCAGTTTGTTCGAGGTGGTGTGGACGTCGCAGTTTCATTTCTACCGTAAGCATGAGCTCGGGCCAGAGTTGTTTACTCGATGGTCCACTGATACCAATACCTTCCATATTCACCATGGAGAAGTTTTAATTATCCTCTGGGACATTCATTTCATCATGGGTATCCCTTTGTATGGGCATCAGTATGATGAATTCCTCCCGACGAGGAACATCTGGGGAGATGGATCACGAACTCCTATGCTGACATGGAACCTTTTGGAGCTGGATAAGGAGAGGCTGGGGGTCAAGTATTTTTTGAAGGAAATTTCTTACAAGAAATTGTTTAGCTTTTTCCTGCAATGAAATCCAAACGTCAAGATGTCGGGGCGAGGGAGACGGTGTATGAATGCAGCACAGAGGAGAAAAAGTGGATCATACTGGAGGATCCTGGAGGTGGGGGAATATCAGTCATGGGGCTTCAGAATAAATGAGATTCAGGACCCGAATGTTCGGTACGCTGGATTTCTTACCACATTTCTGAGTGGGTGGATCTTATTGGTGAGGGACGCAAGTATGGGAGTTCATCCAACAACCCTGGTGATGGATGGCATCATGGCCACTAATCAAAGATTCAATATGGGAGTCCCTGTGTTGTCTCATATGTACGCCATTTTGGGACGCATTTTGGGAGGGGGGTCTTCGGGGAAGATCTGTGGTCCCTTCTAGATCTTTTATGGCTGGGTCGCGGCTCATTGTGGTGGGTATACCTTTCCGAACGCCATTCTTCCTCCAGGTAATGGCCTGTGACCTTCCTTTCTGAACATTGTCAGGGTCATGTCGTTGATGCTCAATGAGGAGGGGGTAGGGATCAGGATCAGAAATCATAGAAATTTCACTTTTATCCCATTCCCCACTCCGACTGGTCAAATGACAGACAATGGGCATGACCCACTAGAGCAATGGGAATACTTCCAGAGCATCATAGGTGGGGTACTTGTGGCCTGAATTGATGGGAAAATCTTCTGTGAGCCCTACATGCTGTCGTGGTTCGCCAGGTAGTTTGGATGCCTCCAGCGGATGCCGAATAAGGTGTATACAGGTGTCCAGGAAGAGAGGCACCCATGCGTTCTTCACCAAATGTGGCTGATGTTCACAGCCCAGGGCTCTGGAGATGTCATTACCTTTCCCCCCACCAGAGTTGACGTTGGCCTCTCAAAATAATATGCCAAATATTAGGATATAGCGTACCCCGAGGGACTTTTGGAGAAGCGATTCCGGGAACTCAAGGTATCCAATGTAGAACCTGGGTGGCGAGAGAGTAGACATATTGCTATAGGAAGGAAAGGTCGGAAGCATGTCAAGCAACCGGGCCCGCACAGGCCTGGACTTCAGTAACAGGGACGTCGAGCGGTGAGGTCGTGCCCTCATCACCTAGTGGGAGAGGGGCTTACGGAGCTATCATGGATCTTCCCGAGAAGCAGATAAGGTATCTTCTTCAACCATCCAATGAAGCAATCTTCTCGGCTTTGTGGTCAGCCTGGATGACCCTACGACAGTCGATTGGTACTGAAGCTCTTTGGAAAAATATAGTGCGAGACAGAATCCAGATGCTAGAGGTCAGACTCATTAGGATTGTCGACATGGTAAAATTTCATCATCGGCATGCATATCTGATGGCCATGGATGTGTATGCGCACCAATAGTGTTGGTGTGAGGATCCATCTTTCTTGGTGAAATTAATGCTCGGCCAGGAGCATGATCCATAAAATATGTCTTCAGAGGATGATGACAGTGACGATGAGTAGGAGGGCGCTGAGACGGAAGAGGATGAAGAAGGAGAATGTGAAGGAGGGGGTGAAGAATAAGAGGAGCCTAAAGGTGGAGGGTCTCAGGGAGTGTCCCATCAAGGGAGTCTCCAAGAGAGTGGCGAGATCATTGGCTCTGATGTAGATATAACTGAGCTACTTGAGGTATGTCTCATCCCTTGTCTATCCTTTCCCCTCATCATTTTTTGTAGCCCTCAATTAGATCTCCTTATCCTGTTCTGGATCATACTAGCGCCGACCAAGAGTCTCCATCCAAAGGGGAGGAGTAGGATCCGATAGAACAAGGTGGGGAGCTGACACCCATTATTGAGCTGACGAGTGTTAAGGGATCCCCTACAATGATAGATCCTATAGCAGCTAGAACACCAGAGGTTGATTCTTTGGGATCTTGTAAGTTCATTACTTAAATTCAAGTTAATTAATGTCGGAGAGCTCAGTTGATCAGGGTGTTCATTGTTTGTGCAGTAATCACAGCCTTGGAGGCTCGTCGGGCTGCCAAACCCGGGTCATCCGCGATTGATTCAACTAGAAATGTGTCATCCCATTCAAGACACACTTCTCAAACCGAGCCAGCCCCGATTCTCAGTGAGCAAAGGGCTGTGGATATCAACGGTACCAATGTCAGGGCGGGTCCAGAAGTTGACAAAACAACTACTGGGACTGAGGCTAGAGATGAAGGTCGCCCATGCATTAAAGAGCCTAACCCCTTGGGAGGAACACTCAAAGAGGACCCTACTGCTATCATGTTGGCTACTTTCCCTGAATATCAGCCTGTAGATCTCGAGGAGATTGATGATTCTGACTCGGAGTCGTTCGAGGAGAGGCGGATGACGCGGTGTAAAGGGTGGAAGTGTATCAAGCTCTTTCTCGGTCATCCCCAGACAGAATGGATAAAACGGATGGGATCACTCCAAACCTGGTTGCACATTCTCTATGCTGGAGGGGTGGATGCTCATCATCTCCATTTGACGGTCAGTGACTACATGGATGAGAAGTTATGGGAGATCAGTAGATGCTTCAACGTTTCCCAGTGTTAGAAAGATTCAGGGAGTGCCCAAGTGTTCCTGAAGGTAGAACAAGATGCCCGACACCTCAAAGAATAGATGAAAGAAAAGGAGGTATTAATTTCCAACTTTTATGATCTTGTGGAGTAATTGAGGGCCCAACTGGTGGACGCCCAAGAGCAGCTAGTGGAAGTGGTTCACCAAATGACCGATATTCAAACTGAACAGGCGTTAGAACAGTCTAGGGAAAGTACATTGTGCTCTATGGCCATTGATGAATAGAGGGTCCTCAGGGGGCGAGAAGCAATCCTGGAGGCCACAAGACAAAAGGTAGTGGTGCTGGAACAAGCTATCCAAGATGTTGATCCTTAAGGGCCCTTTTTTGGTCGAACTCATAAACTCATTTCTATTTACTACCTATTTTTTTGAATTGTTTGTATGTATAGGTGTATGGATAGATTTTTTTACTTGTTCATTTAGTCTAATTCATTAAACTAGAATCCTAAAATAAATAGAAACTCGTTCCTAAGCTCACGTGGGTCGCACCTGATGTGAGATGCAAGGGATGTTCGTACTATTACTTCATTTGAATATAGGAGTGTTGACCAAGCTTCAGGCACCTGAGGTTCTAACGACCAATTCGTATTCCTAGAAAGAGAAGAGAGAGACCTGACTGGAGAATGAAGTTATCAGAACAGTCGAATTATTGTTTTTTCAATGTTCTCTTGTGCACAAATAGAGTAATTCCAGGGGTGCTTGAATAAATCCGAGTATGGGGTATGGAAGGTGTGAATAAAAATACCTAGGATTCAGAACACTGTGGTGATGGCATGAAAATTAAGAATGATTTTTTACCATGTTTGAAACATAGTATCCTTATTGAGTTAGCCTGAAATGGGCATAACAAATGAGGGTCGACCGCTGACCATGTTTGAAACACGGGTCCCAACTCAAAATGTCATCCATTAGTCTTCCAAAACATTTTCCCAAGACAATAGGCGAGCCATAGATCATGCATCCATACTGTTAGGGGGTTCCTCTAGATGTGGAAGAGGGTGAGGATCCGAATAAAGGGCACGCAAAGCGTGGAAAGTGGAGTGATGGGTTGTTCGTCTATAGTACAACACTCTTAAAATTATGCCACCATGGTGGAAATGAATTAGGTGGGTACATCGGTCTGATCAGGGATCAAACATTCTTCCAAACAAGACCTCTCTGATGAGGAAACTGTCACCTCCCAACATTATCATGGGGAATCCGGAACTTGTTCAGAGTGAAGCTTCAATTTCATGGTTCCCCAAAGGAGCTTAGGTCAAGGGACTGAAAAAGGAAGGGGAAAGGGAATTATTATTCCTGGGGCTGGACCCGTATATAGGATTCTTGGGTGTTCCTACGTATTCCATTAGGATGGGAATCAATCCATACGTAGTTCTAGGAGATGTCGTGCATTTTAACGTCTTGCGGAAAGGGCGCAGAGTGGTCTTAGTTTATGGTCATAGAGCTCGGACCATGGATGGTAGGAAATGTGGGAGACACATGGTGGGGTAATTATAAAACCAGATGTGATTGGGAACCTGGGGTTCCGACCACCACGTGTTCCCTGGTAAGGTTTTAGGTCGAGGTACTGGAAATGAGAATTAAGTTGGGCCCAAGGCAAAGTGCACAGGCATACCTACGTATCCCATGAGGATGAGGATCAAGCCGCACATAGTTCTTAAGATGTCACGGTGGGATACCCATGCCAAGTATAATAAGGTTGTGTGGGTCTGGACCATAAACAAAAAGAAACGGTATTTGATAGATCTTGTTTTTTTACTTTAGGGTGAATGAGTGTTTTTATTTGAAGTGATGGGCCTAGGATAGAGAGTCCGAGTATCTCTATAAGAATCAAGCCATATGCATGCATTGACAAATGGTATGGTGTGTAACTGATACCAAACATGACTTCCCCTTGGGTGAGTACATCACAATGCGGTGCCATTTTTCGTCGTGCGGCCGGGAAGATATTATCTCAGTTTAGGGTCATGTGACGGGACCAGTCATGTAATTTAACATCATGCGGCATAGACGTAGTAGATATGAGGCTGAAGGGGGTATGTTCATGGTGCAATAAAGAATGCCCTACATGAATGAGGATGAGGTCTACACCACACCATGCATGATTCCGATAAAGAAACCTGAGGCCAAGGTGCCAAAAAGAGGTAATAGGGCAGGAAGTAGGAGGTACTGGATCTCAACTAAGCTGGACCCAAAGATGAGATGTTTGGGTGTTCCTACGTATCCCATGAGGATGGGAATCAAGCTATATGTAGTTCTTGAAGGTGCCTTTTAACATCATGCATGACAAAATACAGTTTAATGTCATGAAAGACAATAGGTAGGAGGGACTAGCTCCTAGGAGTGGGAGTATGTGGCGTGGCTATTGAAAACCTGACGTGAATGAGGGAAGAAGCCCATAAACATCACACCACATGGCCCTAAAAGGGTGGGGGCCTAAAAGGTAGAGTATAAGAGATAAATTAGCAGAACTGAGCTAGGCCCAAATATGAGATGTCTAGGCATTCCTACATATCCCATAAGGATGAGAATCAAGATGTACGTAGTTATCAAAAAGGGGTAATATGAAAATATCTTAGTTTAAAGTCTTAGAGCTCGGACCATGGAGAAGCAGGACTATCCCATGTAAAGGTGGACCGTACCCCAATCCCTAATCCTACATGAGTCAAACTTGGTGTAGGAAAAAAGGGCGGATAAGGTATTTACAATATGTGGAATACATGCAAAGGGGAAATCGGTGGAGCCTCGAATGATTGCCTTATCGCGGATTTTTCCTCCTAATGTGTGGATGTGCACTGAGGAATAGTACCAAGAGTTTAGAAGTTCTACTTGGAAATAATGAGGTGGAGAAGCGTGTGAATCATGTAACCAACATTTTGGGCTTAATGGGGTTAGTGTGATGATAGAGGATAACTGTTTACCGTGTTCGAAACACAGCATCCATATCGCATTAGCCTGAAATGGGGACAAACAAATGAGCATCGACTACTGACCATCTTCGCAACGCGGGACTTGTATCAATCTTTTGTCTAAAACCCTTGAGTACGTTGGCCCGTAATGGTAGGAGAGCACTTAGGTCTAGCATCTATGACATTTGGGGGTCCCTTTGGGTGTGAAAGGTGATGGAAGCCCTAATGAAGGGGAACACGAAGCCTGAGAAATGGGTGAAAGCATGTCTGGGTAGAATCTGACATTCCAGGTGCTAAACCAGAGTACCCTTGAGAACATTAGTGAATCTCCAAAGAGGACTGAGGAGCTTATCTTGAGATCAGCCGATTTGAAAACACGAGCGTAGTGCAAGGGGATGGAAAACTCTCAGGAGGAGGAGTTAAATGGCGTGGTTGTTACAAAACCTGATGTGAATGGGGACATAATCTCATACCACACCGTACAATCCCGTAAGAGTTAATACTTGGGCTAGGGGCCCGAGATTGGACACGCATAGCGCGGTAAGGTCAGTGCTCGCAGTATGGATGATAAATGATAGGAGGGATGTCTCAAGGGGATATGTGTGGCATGGAGAAATAGCCTGAAGTGAATGAGTACATAAGCCCGCTCCACACCACAAAACCCTAAATGAGAACTCGGGTCAGGGGTCGGAAAAGGCCAAGGGGCCAGAAAAGTCCAAGGGGCTTGAGGCGAGGCATCCCATCCAATGGTAGCCATACGACCTCTTGTGCGGTTATTGCCTCATCACAGCTCCTAAGCCCATGTGAGCAGTGCTCGGTGTGGGAAAAAAGGAGTCAGACTCAGCTCTCCCTATCATATAGGGGTCTAATAGATGGCATTTCGGATTTCATCACTTGGAGATACAATGGGGCAGAATGAACCACTACACTCAATGTTTGGGACATCTTGGGGTGGCTCTAATGACAAGGGATAGTTGTTGACCATGTTCGAAACACAACATCCCTATAGTGAATTAGAATAGTAAAAACAAATGAGCATCGACTGCTAACCATATTTGTAACAAGATACTTGTATCAGTTTGTTGCTCAATGTCCTCGGGGGTGTTGGCCTAAAGCGGTAGGAGTGCCCTTGGTCCTAGCATCCCTACCATTTGGGGCCCATTCTGGATGGGAAAGATGATGGATTCCCAATCAAAGGGGTGGGTGAAGCATAGTTTTACCCATCTATGAAATAGGTGAACACATCAAGGGAGTGGGACTTATGGAAGGATTGAGATGAGTTCGACGTGAATTGGGGAAAAAGTCTGCACCACACTATCTTCCTTGACCCGTGGGAAGACTCTGGAATTTGGGATGGACCAAGAGATGAAATTTTGAGGCGTTCCTATATATCCCATGAGGATGGGAATCAAGTCTTACGTAGTTCTTGAAGGCCATGCAGTTTAGCGTTGTATGGTGAGGATGTGGGAGGATAGAATAATGAGGAGTGGGAACATGGTGTGATCGTCATAATATTGACATGAGTGGGGATAAGGAAGCCTATACCATACCATGCAAGGATCCTCCAAGAGAACTATACCCAGGAGGATTGTCAAAGATAAGATTTTGGGGGCTAGGCTTAATACGAAATGTATGGGCGTTCCAACGTATCCCATGCATATGGGAATCAAGCCATATATAGTTCTTACAGGCCATGTAGGTTAGCGTCGTACGGCAAGGACGTTGGAGGATATAAGAATGAGGAGTGAGAACATGGTGTGATCGTCGTAATCTTGACATGAGGGGGGCTAAGGAAGCCTATACCATACCATGCAAGGATCCTCTGAGAGAACTATACCCAGGGGGATAGTCAAAGAGAAGAGTTTGGAAGATAAGCTCAAGATGAAATGCTTAAGCGTTCCTATGTATCCCATGAAAATGGTAATCAAGCCATACATAGTTATAAGGGTGCAGTTTAACATCTTGCAAGATGATATACATTTTAACTTCATGTGGGATGAAGTAGTTTAGGGTCATGCAGGACCGAATGGTTTAGGGTCATGTCGGACCATTATGAAGTTTAGGGTCATGCGGGACTGCCCAGTTTAAGGTCGTGCAGGACCATCAGGAAATTGAGGGTCATTTGGGACCGTACAGTTTAAGGTCGTGCAGGACCATCATGTAGTTTAGGGTCATGTGGGACTGTATAGTTTAAGGTCATGTAGGACCATCAGGCTCAGGCAGAATATTTATTGAGGAACTTGGAATTGGTGGGAGGAGTGATACGCTCTCTATCCATGGTCACCAGGGAGTATGCACCATTGGGGTAAACCCCGTGAATTATGTAAGGTCCTTCCCCTTTGGGCTCCAACTTGGGTGGTTTCCTACGAGGGATCATTAGTGTTTGGAGGGCCAATACCAAGTCACCTTGCAAGAAGGAGCAGAGACTTACTCTCTTGTTGAATTCCCTAGATATCTTGTTCTAGTGTCTTTCCAGGTTGTGCAGGGTATGAAGCCTATTTTCATCAACTTCTTCCAATTCAACCAAACAGATTTCAGTTACTTTATCTGGTGTCTACTGTTCATAGACCATTTTGCATAATGAAGGCAGTTGGATCTCGATGGGAAGGATGGCCTTAGCTTCATTCACCAGGGAATATGGGGTCACTTGGGTGGAATTACGAGTCATTGTTCGATAAGCCCAGACAGCGTTGGGGAGCTTTTCCGGCCAACTCTTCTTATTCTAACCAACCATTTTCTACAAAATATTAGAGATGGTTTTGTTGAACGCCTTGATCTGTCCATTTTCCTACGCGTGGTAGCGAGAGGTATGGTTCGAACGGATGTTGTACTTGGTGTACAGTTTCTTCAGCTCGGCTGCTCGGAAGTTGGTGCCATTATCAGTGAGGATGGTGTGAGGAACTCCAAACTGGTAGATGATATTATAGATCATGAATTCAATGATAGAACGGGTCTTGACCTCCTTGAGAAGAACTGACTCTTCCCATTTGGAAAAGAAATCCGTAGCGGTTAGGATGAACCAGCACTGGAGAGCTGTCGCTGGTGGATATGGTCCTACGACATCAAGCCCCCACACTACAAATGGCCATGAGTACTTGGTGGAGTGGAGAGGTTATGGAGGTCGATTCATAAAGTTAGCATTAATTTGGAACGCGTGAGATCTCTTGGTGAACTCTATGCAATTGTGGATCATAGAGGGCCAGAAGTACCCCAATCTCTGGATATGATGAGATAGCTTCAGCCCAGTCTAATGGGCGTTGCAGGAATAGGCATGAACCTTCTGCATGACCTGAGAAATCTCGACTCAATTGGATTCAATGGAGGAGAACACTATAGAACCCATGCTTGTAGAGGATCTGCTCGAGACTAGGACCACTATGGAGGGTAAACTAGAGCGCACGTCTTCGGATTCACTCACGCTCGACCCGATCTGCCGAGAGGTAACCATTTTGGAGATACTCAACAAACGGGGATCTCCAGTCGGGAGTCACTTCAACCACTACATCTAAGGAACCTGGGGGTTCTGACGTGGAGGTTCTAGCAGTAAGATGGATTACCCAAAGGCCTTCATCATCATCTAGGGTGACGGGAGAAATGACTCTCTAATGTGCCATGTTTATAATCAGGTCATCCTACTCAGGTTCTACAAGTGATACATCCAGGACGGCCAGGGCATCATCTTGACCATTCTGAGATCTAGGGACATGAGTAAATTCCAACTGAGATGAGAACTAGGCCATTAGCTAGAGATTGCGTTCCAATAATGGTACGAGCTCTAGCTTTATGATGATGTAGTCACCATTTATTTTCTTGATGAATAGTTTGGAATCCACTTTCACATGCAAATGGGGCACATCGATCTCGAGGGCCTGCTTGAGGCCAGTGATAAGAGCCTGATACTCTACTTCATTGTTGGTGAAGCCTTCTAACAATAGGAATGAATATGATAGAATGGCTTGAGTCAGGGTAATAAAGATAATACCCAGGACTACTTTGTTGAGTTTGGGATCATTGAGCCTCCTACTGATGGGACTCTGAGAGGCGCCATCGATGTTCATTTTCCAACACAGGGTGGCCTGATCTACAGAGAGGACTACCTCATTGGGAAAATCTAGGTCCAGGGACTGGTCTGTGGGGGTTGGATGGGCAGTAAGAAAATATGCCAATGTTTGTCCCTTAATAGCCTTTTGAGGCACGAACCTGATGTCAAACCGGTAGAGGATTACCGCCCACCGTGCTACTCGGCCTGTCAGCATGGGACGACTCAGGATATACTTCAGCGGGTCTACCCAAGACACCAGCTATACCTCGCAGTGTTGTAAGTAGTGTCACAACTTCTACATGGAAAATATGAGTGCAAGGAATCTTTTCTTGATAGAGGAGTATCTTGTCTTCATATCGATAAGCATACGACTAAGGTAGTAGAGGCTGTTCTCCATCTCTTCATTGTTCTTCTGGGTGAGAAGGGCACTAATAGATCATTCCAGGGCATTTATGTACAAGATTAGTGGTTTTCTAGAGATGGGTGGCATCAAGACTGGAGGCTGGAGTAGATACTACTTGATTTCCATGAATGCAATATGGAACTCTTTGTCCCACTCGTAGGCGGAGCCTTTCTTCATGAGTCGAGAAAAGGGATTACACTTTCCAACCAGATTTAAAATGAATTGGCATAGGTAGGCTAAGTGTCCTTGGAAACCTTGAAGCTCCCAAATATTTCTCGGGTGAGGCATCTGGCTGATTGCCTTGATCTTCTCTGGGTTGATCTTGATACCGCGGTACCTAACAACAAATCCAAGGAACTTCCCAGAGGTGACCTCGAAGGCACATTTCAACATATTTATCTTCAAGTGGAAAGAAAAGACGAATCCGAACACTTTATCAAGGTCCTTGATATGGTCCTAGTGCTGGCAATATTTGACCACCATATCGTCCACATAACATTCCACCAATGTCCTGAGGATTGTCTTGAATATGTGATGCATGGCCCGCTGATAGGTGGCACCTGCATTCTTTAAGCTGAAGGGAATGACCTGGTAACAAAACATACCTTATAGCACCCTAAAATCTATGGACTCCACATCCTCAAGGGCCATTCATATCTGATTATATCCATAGTAACCATCCATGAAGGAGAGGTCTTGGAACCTAGTCGTAGCATCGATCAACAATTCTATCACAGGAAGGGGAAAATCATCCTTTGGACAGTGATGGTGGAGTTCATGGAAGTCAATGCAGACTTTGATCTGTCCATTCTTCTTCCTGACTGGCACAATTTTGGACAACTATTTGGGGTACTGGACCTCCTTGGTGAAGTTGGCCCTGATGATCTTGTCAGCTTCGACCTCAACCATGGAACCGTGAGAAGGGTGCATCTTTCTGGGAGGCTTCTTTAACCCGCGATGATTTGCTGGGAGACCGAGGTGGTGGATGGATACTTGAGGATCTAGTCCTGGAATCTCATTGTAACTCCGGGAAAACATGTCACGGTGCTTTTTAAGGAATTCCACATACCGTTGTTTCTCCTC
Organism: Viscum album; assembly: GCA_963277665.1. Lineage (NCBI taxonomy): Eukaryota > Viridiplantae > Streptophyta > Magnoliopsida > Santalales > Viscaceae > Viscum > Viscum album. The sequence goes on from OY728129.1 coordinate 1,492,015,785, forward strand.
AGGGGGCATGGCGGCACTGATCAATGTGGTTCTTGGATCTTCCTCACTACCAAGGTTCACCTATACTAGTTCATCGATCATAGTGGAGATTCCCTCTTCAAAGGCACAGGGATAATCCTCTAAATCCTCTTCTTCACTTTTGGATGAGGGATATCTAGTGGGAGAAACTTTTTCTGGGTCAACAACCCCCTGTGAGTGGTAGGTTCCAGCCTGGGTGGCAGTGGACAGTATATCAGGAGATTCACGTGTTGCCGAAACCATAGCAATGAAGGTTGTCGAGCCAATCCCGTCTGGTCTTTGGACCAAGGGGCCACACTTGATGATATCAAAGCAATAGTGGCGCGTCATCTTGAACTGGTTGATTCCATCCCGGTGAAACATCCAAGTATGACGTATTGTTGTTTCCATGGGGCAGACATCCCAATACCTTATGGGGGGTAAGACACTTCAGGATCACTTGGGCCTGATTTTTGTAGGAGTATGAGGTGATTTTCCACCGTTTCTTGGACTTGGGAATATGCTTCTCCCTTGTACCAGAGACAAAAAAACATTGCCCCATGTCGGGGGTCGTGACTTCCAATCGATGGATCAGGAAGACGTAGGTATCATCCAGACCTGCCCGGGGGTCAGCTGTAACCGCGATGGGCTCAACCTTATTGGATTTAATCTTCTTTTCCTTTCTCTTATAATAGTCAACATCTAGGTAGAAGGATTCACAAGAGGAAAAAGGAGATGCGTCACCTTGGATTACGCCTACTTGACCATTAAGAAAGTACTTGAGGCACTGGTGATACGATGAGGGAACCGCCATGTGCAGGTGGAACCATGGTCTTCCCATCAATGCATTGTATGCGGTGTCTTGGGAGACAACCATAAACTTGGTACTGAAAACTTGGCCACCGAACCGGGTCTTCAAATGGATCTTACTGACTGGGGTCTACTCTGTCCTGTCATATCCCAGGATTCTTAAATCGGAGGGAGTCAGGTCATCTTCGGACAACCCCATCTTTCGCAGTGTTTATGTCGGGATAAGGTTAATCCTGGAGCCAGTGTCAACAAGGCAGTGACGAACCTATATGCCATTAAATTGGATGATGATGTATAGTGTGCGGATGTGCCTCTATATGGGAGAGCCTTCATCTTCTCCAGAGAATGAAATGATGGCCTGACATTCAGCATTCTCGACCGTTTCAGCATGAAAGACTTCTGCAGCTTCTACCTCCATCTCAAACTGGAGGGGGATTCTTAAAGCCTCAGCGAGGGCCTCACTCATATCTGATGATAGGCGAAGGACCTCAAGGATGGAAAGTCTCACTACGATGCTGGAAAGGTTCTTGATAACATCGTACTTCCATGCCAGGCACGGACTTCTGCTTACAGGAGGCCGCTCTATGACAGGAGGCATGGAGGGCCCTGCCGGATGGCCCGGCGGCTGACTAGTGTTGGGCGTATCCTGCTTCTCACTAGTCAAAGCCCACATAGTAGTTATAGGATGAGGTTTGGATGACTGAGATCGCCCTATAGCAAGGCGAGGCTGGTCGCGACATGGTTAAAGTGGTTCTGCCTGGTCCTGTAGTATAAACGGAGGTGGAGGCAGGCCCGACGACAACGGATGAAGAGGTTGCGCGTGTTGATTTCTGCACTAGGCCTACTATCTAGTTTCAGTGGTGTGCACGGCCTAGCTGGAGGTGCCAAATGATGTTCCTAGATGACCCAGGTAGCTGTGGATCTGCTGATGCTGGCATCGGTTGGGGATTTTGGGGAGGTTCTCATGGCGCTCCCCATCATCGGGAGTCATATATGGATTTACCAACTCCATGGTATTAACCGAAGCATACCCTTGACTATCACTTTAAGATTCATCCATTACTGGGAAGATTCTGGGAGGAATCCTCATCTCTGAAGGCATGAAGTTTCTGAGAGTGCAGGATGATGATGGAATTGGTGGGGCGCATTGGTTTCCCTTGCGTCATCGATGCTTGATCTTCTGGGAAGAGTCTGGATGAGATGACGATACCGAAGTGGTAGTTTCAGCCTCTGAAGGCTCTGGCTAATTCAGGCGTGCATGAATGATACCATGGGAATGAGCAACCGTTTTTTGAGCCATCCAGTCATCATAATTCTAGGACTTGCAGTTAGAAACCTGCTGCCACTCACCCTTACTGTCGCTGCTACTATCTAGCCTTACGAAGACACCTGCCACTTGTGCCGGGATCGGTCCTAGCCTGACTATGTTGTTATCATCCTGGTCTTGAATCCAGTCTTTGACCACATAGCACTACTTGAGGGTGTGCCCCAAGATTCAGTGATAGGGGCAGTATTTGGGGTGATCAGTGGGGTTCGCCTCTTTTGGCCTTTTACACTCAGGAAAACGCACAATCCCCTATTCCAAGGCACTTTGGAAATAGCCAGGGACTTGATTCTCATTGAATAAGTAGGTTCAGTTTATTCTATTCGGAAAAGGGGGCCTTGAGGGATGGCCCTAACAAGGAGCTGGAGGAGCCTATCGAGGGGGTGGAGCCTGAATGTCCCGCCTAGGTGGTGGAGGCGCATTTCGTGGGGGCACCTACCAATTATGAGGAAGCTGCTTCTGGGATAGAGGCTATGCCTGTGGTAGCGGGCCTCTACAAGGCCAGGGAAGTGGCTATGCTGGTAATAATCCTTGCTACCTAGGGGCCTATATTTGGGCCACCGTAGTAGTTTCGGCTCTGAAATCCCTCCTTGTAGGAATTACAGGAGGCAACGGGCATGCCTGGATGGCATGTTGCAGGGCTTCTTCCAGGTGTTGTGCCGTATCGGAGAAGTCTCGAAATCCCCCGGGGTAGTTATGGGTTATCAGAGAGGGAACCATCTCTATCTTGAAATTTACTACACACATCGTCAGTAATTTCTCCTGAGTCAATGGCATGTCAAGGGAATTTGTAAGCCCTTTCCACCGGGCGATGAAGTCTACAACACACTCGCCAGGCCTTTGTTTGCACTTGAAGAGTTCCGTGATGCTTGTTTTCCAAGTGATGGAGCTGAACTAGTAGACTAATTGCCTACGAAGGTCCTCCTAGCTAGTCACAAATCCAATAGGAAGCTGGTTATACTAGACGAATGCAGGCCCCTCCAATGTTTGAATAAAGCAGTGGAACTTGGAAACCTCCTACTGCACTAGAGTCCCTAACATGGGCCCACACCTTGAGTTGAAGTGGGCCAGGTGCTTCGGCGGGTCCCATGTCCCATTAAAGGGGGAGAAGGTGGGATTCCCAAAACCCAGAGGTGCTGGCATATCATCCACCCATGCCAGATATGGCTTTCCATCAGGTGGTATTGCCACCTGTCGTGTTTCCAATTCCTCAAGGAGGGCAATGAGTGCTGTCATTGGATCATCTGGGCGGGGGTCCCTGTCTTGATGAGGATCCCTAACCACGAGCGCATTGGAGGGTTCTTCAACACGGTAAGCAGGCCCAGCGGCTCGTGGAGCGGTTGGAAAAATGACCCTTGGGGTGGCCGGCGGAGCCCAAGATGGGTCCCTTGGATTGCCACGCCATTTGGGAGGATTTGAAGAGACATACCATGCCCTCTTTCTATAAGTTCTTTCATCAACCCTGTCCATGGGAGCAGGACATTCAGGGTCTCCTAGAGGCATCTCACTGAGGGGAAGTTGTTCCTACCCATGCTGCCCTGTCCTAGGATCACTGTAGTCTGGTCGTTGCTCTACAGTGTGTTCAGCCAAGAGGTTATCGACAAACTTATTCTGCTCAGCAAGTTGTTGGCGCAAGGTGGTCTTCTCAGGGTCTTCCTCCATCTTCTTCACTAAGGAAGACGAGTCTGTATGCTTGAAGGCTCTGACATTCTCTTTACCCTTACCAGAATTCTGGCTGAGTACTAATGCTTTAGTGGGTGCAGGGAGACCTAGTAGGTTCCTCTGCTGGCGAGTAATCCCCCCCCCCGATGGGTCCAATAGTGGTGGAACTCCCTCGGGGGTAAGTCCCAATCAAGAAGCTGAAACTCATCCTCCTCGTCCACTATGTCATCCATGTTTACTGTGACCCTTCCTGGAGGCATGTCCTCAATATCACCTAGAAAATCGAGCTGCCGCCAGATAGGACTGAAGAGGAGGGCATCATGTTGCCCCCAGCCATGGATTTATGCATGGGGGGATGCCTCCTTGATAATCTTACAGAGTACCTTTAAAATCTGAACGCATTGTTGTTGGAGGTCCTTACGGCGTCCTGGTGACTCCGGGCGCTAGGCCATAGGGAGAGAAGCCAGATCGACTAGAAGGAATTGCTCGCCAATGTCCTCAAAATGCGCTTGGCTCCTGGGATAAACCACTCACTGACGATGAAGGTGAAATTGAATTGCCCAGAGGTTTTGGCAGAAACATTCAACCTCCTCTGGGTTGAGGGATTCTGGTGTGCAAAAATTCACTGTTGTCACGGGCTAGAACAAATCGGGGAAGTGGCCCGCTACGAGGATGTTCCATAAGCTCCTCATCTTGGATTTAGGGTCTGGCCTTACATTACCCCACTCATCAACCGGGGGTGGATGAGGAACTAGCAGCAGTACTGAGGCAGACCACTGGGATGGTAGGCTAGCCGGTGGAGAGTACGGTGAGCGGGATGACTAGCCACCAAATCTTGGGTTGTCCCCCGAAGAGTGTAGCGACTTGGCCGCTACGTCATGATAAGATGGTTTGATGCCCACAGTCCCTGGATTAGGGACTAGGGATACTGGTGATAGTCCGCAATTCTGCTCACCCACCATCGGTCCCCATAATAGTTCTTCGTGATCTCTTGTCGAGGTAGAGAGTCCTTCTGGTGATGACGGTGGTGATTTCACAACCGTGACCTGCGAGATCGCTATATTTTCATCCTCCTGGATATACCAACAGAGGTAGGTATAAATCTGATGGACCTTGCATTCCAGGAGTACTAGGCTGATGCGCCTTGTTCTTCTCCATCCCTTGACTCGGATGAGCGAGAGGAGGGTTCTCGTGTTGATTTGTACTCCGCTTCAGAGTCTGAAAAGCGGATTGGTTTAATCTCTATCCGGACCTTCCCAGAATTCTTCTTATGGCGGCGATGACCCGCCTTCCTACCCCAGGGTGGCTCCTCGGGACAGGGCTGATTTCTGACATGGGGTTCTTCAGATGCACTGGTGCTGATCCGGATAGGGTTTCTTCCTAATTAAGCCGAGGTGCGAGGAGCACTAGGAAAAATGTTGAAGGGGACATGGGGAGGACCTCCATGAATAAGGATGTAGTAAGAAAGACCTCCTCTAGAACTGGCAGGAGCATGGGGAGGACCTCCATGCTTGTTTCCCCTGGTGACCTCAGTACGAGGAGGGTCCTTATACCGATCTAGCTGAACACGGGTAGGACCTCCGTGTTGGGTGCTAGTGGGGTAAGGCTGTCCTTCACCCCTCTGGTTGCCAAGGTGAGGAATACCTTCTCCATCTACTGAGAGGACACGGGGAGGGTCCCCACATCGAAGAGATACCAGATGCATAAATTCCCTACACTGGTGGTTGGGAGGAGGAGGAATGACTCCATACCCAGTGTAGTGAGCACAGGAGAGGCTTCTGTATTGAGAGTCAACACCACGGGGAAGACTTTCACTTAGATTGAAGGTGGCGCAGGGTGGAACTCCATACCAAGCCTAGAAGTGGTGAATGCCCACATTCTCCATGGTAGTGGTATGGGGAGGACCTCCGTACTGGGTGGCATTGTTGCGGGTTGGTCCGTGGCGACCACTTCCTGTGCCAGCGACCAAGAGAGTCGACCCAGGCTACCTGTGGGGTGGTTGGGGCCTCGATCTTGGTCGGGCATATAAGTGCCTCTGCTCAGTGTATATAGGGAATTTATGATATGTGTCGATGGCGGCTCGGGTCACATTAGTCGTCACCGTTGACGCCCCTTGGTGGGCGTCCTCTTCATCTTGTGTCCGACGCTGGCGTTGGGTCGAAAGAACCAGAGTTTGTGGTGTAGGTACGTGGCTTACCTACTTCTCATCCAGCAATACCGGGCGGTGGTGCTGACGCGGCCGGGTGGGAGCCCTCACTGGGAGCCCCTAGAATAGGACTATAATCGGGCTGGCCCAGACGTCACCTACCTCGTCAATGTAAGGCAGTGAGTCATCAAAGAATTCTGGGGAGAGGCTCCTGAAACAATTGTATGTTGGCGTGGGGAGCAACGGATCCCTGCACGGCCCTTGGGGGTGGTGTTGACGACAAGGCGCAAACGCCTCCAAATCGAAGCGGGCCATATCTCGTATAGGGATGACCCCCTCCTCCTCGTAACGGTGTATGAGGTCATTTATTACCCTTTGTTGGATCTCAGAAGTGGAGATGGGGTGTGGATGCCCCACGACCATGGGTGTTGAGTCCATCATGGAAGCGGTGGAACCATGTGGGACTGTCGTGTTCGTGTTTTCCCTTCCCCTGCGTCGGTGTGTAGGCGGTGATCGCATTCTGGGTGTAGCAACCTGATTTTTGAAAGCAGGGAGATTAACTTGTCAGTGCTGAAAGAAAAAGGAATTGACGATCAAATCCCCAGCACCATTCCATCTTCCATGACCGGTAGGAGGGATCCACACTGACAACATCGCAAATCGGGATGTCCAATGTTCTACTACCCCAACTTCTAGTGAGTTTCACGCCAGGATCACTATTTTCTTGGCAGGACCCAGTGCCAGATAACTGGATCTGGTGACATGTCAGTCCATTGATTCCTTGAGCACTACTCATCTCTATATTGAGGAGAAGAACTTCACATCGGGTTCACCATTTCTATTTCTGTCGCTTTCGTCAGGGTGCGCACATCCGTCTGTGGAGGACGCGCATGTAGGTTCCGGGCATAGTGGAAGCGCGTTGGTGGGTTTTCCCAACTTTAATTTTTAACGTTAAACAACGTTCAATCTAAGATCTGTCACAATATAAAACGCCGAATCTTTGGAATAGAATGAAGAACGAAAAGAAAATAAGAGTCCCAGAACCCTTGAGGAGGATCATCATATGTTGATTATAATTAATTTAATTAATGCATAAGAATTACCTTGTTGGAATTCTTTCTTCGTTGATGTGTTCGGTCACGATTCGGTGATCCGTCGTTGCGTCGTAGAATCCAAGTGTAGGATTCCTCTAGCGGTGATCCACACGTGTTTCACGTATCTTCGTACGTCGCCGAAGGGATCTCCGGGTGCTAGCGTGGAATAACCTTTGCTTGCGATGTCCGCCTTCGACCGCCTTGATCCGGTGGAGGATCTTGCTCTCGTAACTTGATGGCGTTCCTGGTGGAAAGGGAATTCTCTCTTGGCTTGAGAGTATTTCCAAATCCGTTGTGCACAACAATGGCTCTCAAAAATTTTGGGGTTTCAAGGATATTTATAATCAGGTTTGAGGTTAATAGAGTTATGACAATAAATAAACGTGTTACGCGTTTTATTTATTTCATTAACTCTTATTGAAAACCCCCATGTCGAATTATTAATTCCTTGACATGCGCCCACGCTGATTATAATAAATATTATTTAATAAAACAATATTAAATCCTCAAAATCCCAACTGGAAAAACTACACGGTGTGTAATAATTAATACACGACATGTACTTGTTTTCCATAAAACTACACGGCGTGTATATTTAATATACACGGCGTGTACTTTTATTTTCCATTTTTCTCCACCACATTTATTAGACCTTGAGTAATGACTATTTATTTCTTAAATAAATGTAACTACATTACTCGCTAATAAATATATTATTTCTTCCACAATATATTCTCTCGAATAACTAGTGTCAAAATAAATGTGATCAGACATCCTTAAATAATTATTAAACCACAGTCGGGAATAATATTTATTTAACTTGTTAAATTAATATTTAACTAAGATACATGGACACACTTAGTGTGTGACCCTCTAGGCCTCTTTCTCAGTGGCATTAGGCTGAGCCTGCCTAAAGTCCAAGGTTAGCATCTAGCAACATGCCAAGGCACCCATAGAGAAAGAAGTTAACGCCACAATGACGTGTCACTTCCTAAAAACGCTTACCGTGTAATATAATCCCTTTGTCTCGATATCTTTAATCAAGCGGGTTTCATGCTAGTTCCATCAACCCATGTGCTTGATTATTCTTTCTTTGAATTCCCGGAATTGAACTTTCCCATACCTTACCATGGCCATGGATTTATTTAGGCTATATCAATTCCATCAAAGGGCCTAAGATATCTACTTCCATTATGGAACGAAAGGGACAAATCCTTTCTCGCATTATCTATTAATGCGGTATTACTCGTGATGCACCCAACGTATCCTACCTCGCTGCGAACAGTGTGTCGTCATAGTTTTCATCAATACATCTAAGTGCATGAGTTGTAATACCCATTAATAATAATATTAAAGGATAAGGACCAATACACACGTCCGTAGATAGGAACATCCAATGACACTATGAAATGTGGATTTCCTACTGGCGGGTCTCGTTCTCATAATATCCTCCTGGATATTACCAAGGGTGCACACTATGAGAAGGTGCCTCAATTTTTTATGAGTCCTCACCCCTAATGACCTGTATTATTTGTGTCCCTCAAATAATATCATCCGGCCATAGAACATACATTCAAGAACAGTGTTATGGAACTTCCGGGTTCTCATCATAGTAGGGATCCGCTATGACCCTTTAATGCAACAACTGTCCTTAGGACATTATCACATGACATGTCATGCAGAAGAACAATCAAGATGTGATAAGGTTTTTTTTTAATGAATAAAGTACAAAGTAGTTGGTTCTAGACCACCAACTCCAACAGACTCCTACTTAGACTAGAGCCAACTTCTAACCACCTTTAACCCGCTAGCTCTCACATGATATTCATGCTTCTGCTGAGATAGGCCTTTAGTCATGGGGTCCTCCACGTTCTCTTCTGTGGACACTCTGATCACTGCAACTTCACCCCTTTGATAGAAATCCCTCAAGAGGTGATACTTCCGGAGTATGTGCTTTGTCCGTTGATGTGACCTTGGTTCTTTTTCAAGAGCCACCACTGCAGTATTATCACAATACAATGTAATGGGATCTTTACTGCTAGGAACCACATCAAGATCTTGGACAAATTTCCGAATTCAGACGGCTTATTTGGCTGAATCATAAGCCGCTATATACTCGAACTCCACTATAGAATCAGCGACAACTGGCTGCTTTGAACTCTTCCAGCTCACAGCTCCTCCATTGAGACAGAAAACATATCCAGATTGCGACTTCAGATCATTCTAATCTTTTTGAAAACCAGCATCAGCATACCCTATGATGACAAGCTTCTCGTCTCCTCCATACACCAGGAACATATCCTTAGTTCTTCTCAGATACTTAAGGATAGTCTTAACAGCAGTCCAATGTTGTTCTCCTGGATCTTCTTGATATCTTCCTACCATTATCAGTGCATAGGCAACATCAAGACTGGTACATAACATTGCATACATGATGGATCCTATAGCTGAAGCGTATGGGATCTTTCTCATCCTATCTTCCTCCTGTTGTGTCTGGGGACACATTTTCTTAGAAAGATGTAAGCCATGTAACACTGGAACCAATCCCCTCTTGGATTTTTCCATACTAAATCTCTTTAGTATCTGGTCAATGTATGTACCCTGACTTAGTCCAAGAAGCCTCTTGGATCTGTCACGACTGATCTTGATCCCTAGAATGTAGGCTGCTTCTCCTAAGTCCTTCATGGAGAAACACTTGTTCAACCAGTCCTTAACTGACTGTAAGGCTGGTACATCGTTTCCAATAAGCAATATGTCATCAACATATACCACTACGATGAAGACCGCATTCCCATTAAACCGCTTATAAACACATGGCTCACATTCGTTCTTAATGAAACCAAATTCCTTTATGGCTTCATCAAATCAAATGTTCCATGACCTGGATGCTTGCTTCAATCCATAAATGGATTTCTACAACTTGAAAACCCGTTTGGCTTCACCTGGTGTAACAAACCCTTCTGGTTGTGTCATATAGACATCTTCCTGAAGGTTCTCATTAAGGAATGCTGTTTTGACATCCATCTTCCAAATCTCATAGTCATGGTAAGCTGTTATGGAAAATATGATTTTTATGGATTTAAACATGGAAACTGGAGAGAAGGTTTCATCATAGTCAATTCCTTGACGCTGTCTGAATCCTTTAGCCACTAGACTTGATTTATAGGTGCTAACTTGACCTTCCATGTCCAGCTTTCTTTTGAATACTCATTTGCATCCAACAGGCTTTACATCAACTGGCTCATCGACTAGAACCCAAACTTGGTTCTGATACATGGAATCCATCTCAGAATTCATAGCTTCTAGCCATCTTGAAGCTTCTGAGCTTTCTACTTCTTCATTTTAGTAGAGAGGTTCATCATTGTCCAACAATAATGATTCACCATCCTCGGTGACTAGGAAACCAAATCTCTATGGTTCCCTTACCTCTCTTGAGCTCCTACGCAGTACTTGTGTTTCTGGAACCTCTTCCACGGGGACCTGTGGAACTTGTTCATGTACCAACTCCTGTGTATCTTGAGCATCAACTTCATCGAAGTCAATCTTGCTCCCACTATCCTTCTTGAGGATGTGCTCCCTCTTAAGAAATACGGCTTTTCTGGCGACAGTTACTTTCTTGTCTTGAGGGTTATATAGGTAATATCCTTTCGTTTCCTTGGGATATCCTATAAAGATACACTTCGTACCCCGGGGTGCTAGTTTGTTGCCTGAGAAGGCCTTAACAAATGCCTCACATCCCCATACATGTGTGTGAGACAAAGTGGGTTTCCTTCCATTCCATAACTCAGATGGAATTCCATTTTTCGCCTTAGTTGGTACTCGGTTTAATGTGTATGCTTTATTTTGTAATGCATATCCCCAAAAGGATAATGGAAGATTCACATGACTCATCATCGACCTCGCCATGTCCAAAAAGGTGTGGTTCCTCCTTTCACTAACACCATTCCACTGTGGTGTATAAGGAGGAGTGAGCTGAGATAGAATCCCAGACTCCCTTAGAAGATCGATGAACTCTTGGTTCAGATATTCTCCACCTCGATCCGATCGAAGCTTCTTTATCTTCTTACCAAGATGATTCTCTACTTCATTCTTGAATTCCTTAAATTTCTCTAAGGACTCTGACTTATACCTCATTAAGTAGACATAGACATATCTACTCAAATCATCAGTAAAAGTAATGAAGTAAGAATATCCACCTCTAGCTTCAACTGGAAATGGTCCACACACATCCGTGTGTACCAATCCTAGAAGCTCTGGGGACCTTTCACCTTGTCCACCAAAAGGGGGCTTGGTCATTTTTCCTTGTAAACAAGCGTGACATCTATTAAGTGGTTTTAGCTCAGTAGAGTCTAAATAGCCATCTTGGCAGAGCTTTTTCAAACGCTTCTCGTTCACATGACCAAGGCGGTGATGCCATAACTGGGTGATGTATGAGTCATGTGAGTTTGTTTCGTTATAGATTGCCAAAACTTGGTTTTCTTAATTCAATACATACAAACCATTATTTAAATGTGCCATACCATAACATACGTTGTTCTAATAAAAGAGACAACCCTTATTTCCAAATTTGAAAACAAATCCATCCATATCCAAACAAGATACAGAAATTATGTTCTTGGTAACACTAGGCACAAAATAACAGTTATGTAAAACCAAAATCATCCCAGTCGGCAATGAGAGGTGGTAGTCGCCAATAGACAACGCAGCCAGCCTTGCGCCATTGGCAGCTCAAAGATCCACCTCTCCTCTGGAGATCTTTCTAAATCTACTTGGTTCCTACATTTGAATACAGATGTGAGCCCCACAAGCTGTATCTAATACCCAATGTGTAGAAATAGAAATATTTCACTCAATAACAAACGCACCTTTAGCGTCCCCACGCTTCTGGGTGCAGTTCCTCTTCCAGTGGCCCTGCTTTCTACATGCAAAACACACTGCCTCCCGTTCCTTGCCCTGCCTCTGGATCTTCCCCTTCTTGGAGGGACAGTGCTTGGGGGATTCAGACCGTTTATAAGTCTTTGGCCCCTTTGCCTTGTCCTTCCTTTTCTTTTTCACCATAAGGACCTCGGGTTTGTCACGCCCCATATCCTTATCTACCTGGAGAATCAAGTTCAGAAGCTCCAATAGACTCTTCTCATTGTCACTCATGTTATATTTGACAATGAAGCTAGAGAAGGTCTTGGGCAGTGATGATAGGATGAGATCTGTACGCAACTCATCCGAGAATTTAATCCCTAAGATGTCTAGGCGTTCAATGTAGCCAATAAGCTTGACTACATGAGGCCCAGCTGGCGCAGACTCTCCAAGCTTCGTGGTAAACAAAGCATTGGAGATCTCATACCTCTCATGTCTCGCCTTCTCTTGGTAGAGATCTTTTAGGTGAGACATCATGCTATACGCGTCCATGTTTTCATGTTGCTTCAAGAGCTCATTAGACATGGCCGATAGCATGAAACACTGGACATCTGTGGCATCATCCATGTGTTTCATGTAGAGAGATAATTCCTCATCACTAGCCTCTTTCCCAGGCACAACTGGAATAGGCTCTTCCAGCACATATAATTTCCTTTCTTGGCGAAGGACGACGCGTAAACGCCTCTGCCACTCTTGGAAATTGGTGCCGATGAGAAGGTTTTCTTTTTCAAGTATGGTGCGCAATGATATGTTTGAAGTCATTTTCTTGTCGTTTCTACAAATTAAGATGAGCAAAGGTTTAGTACTTTATTACAAAAATTGAGACAAATAAATAAATTAATACTTATTAGTCTCCCACTATTTTATCGAAATCCAATAGCCATCACCATTGACTTCGGAATATTCTGTTGCGTGAATATTCTAGTGGCAAGGATCTATATTTCCCTTTGCATTACCCCAACTAGGGTTGGTCAAGCAACTTGAAGGGTTTTAGGTAGGCATTCCAAATTCCAACTGCATTAACTTGCAGCTCCTTGATCCGCTCAGTGGACTCCCCAATCCTAAAATCCTTTTTTTTTTGGATTTCCTCAACCTTTTCCTCTTGGTCACACCAAGTCTTGCTGTGGTAGTCAACCCTTGATGCAAACCAAGTCAAGTCAACCCAAAACCTTGAATTAGAATTCCCTGCTAATTGAAAGCACCCCAAATAGGGTTGGTCAAGCACTTTGAACTATGGTTCGATTCTAACCAAGATTATGGAAGGCTATGCCGAATTAATAATTATTTTGAGGGATTTTATCCTTATATGTAAATTTCCATTTTATTATCTTCGATTACATGCTTGTTAATATTAAGTGGGATATACTTAAGTGATTAACTATGTCTAAGATAATATTTACGTATAAGCCGGTTTTATTTTAGTTCCATATTGCATGCTCGTTTAATTCATTAATTGTGTGATCGTGACAACACACCACAATAAATAAACCATGCAACTGACAGAAATAAAATAAATGGTATGATCATGAGCTTTTCTATTGGTTATTTTATCTAGTGGTTGATAAACTAACCCAAGACCTAGGGGAGAAACACCTTGAACCTTTTGGGTTCGTGTTTATAGCTTTCCACCTGTCCACCTTTGTATCTCCTTGGATTGGTTTCACCTTGGCTCCTGACTTGAGCCGCCTCCACTAGCTTGGGAGCTCCATCCATTACATATGCATTTATCTCACATGCAGGTGAGGGGTAAAAGGGGTTTTTACATAAAAGAATCCTTGGGCGCGCAGGCCCTACATATTAATGAGGAGATGACTCGCAGACCAACAAATTTAATTTAAATAAATAAATTAAAAGAAATCATTCACATACAAAGGTCTCAGTCTAACTCATGATCATCCATACATTCAACGATATTTACGTATAAATAAAACTAGCATTCAATTCTTTAACCTTTCTTGTTTAAGATAAATCATGCTCAAATAAATTAATTATCTTTAATTAATCAATCCTTTTATCTTAAATCCCTTTTCTGAATTTCCTTGAGATTCTCATCCATCATATTTTTAAACAAATAAATTCATTTAAAATTATCCTTGTACGTAACTTGTACCTTGGAGGCAACCCGGTGAATTCCCATTTATTACGCAGATGTTAAATTAAACACATATATATAAAACACCTATCACGTGTTGTGCCTCAGCTTTACGCCTACACCATGGTACACGTCTCAAGGGTTTATATAATATAATAATAAATTTTAATAAATCTGCGTAATTTGGGTGAGTACACGGTGTTTAGTTCCGACTACACGGCGTATACTTTTCTTCACCGTCCATCCGAAGTACATGCCTGGGGATAGGGCGTGTTAATGTACTTCGGAAATTTTCAGAGTACACGGCGTGTACAGTGGGACACACGCCGTGTAGTTTCCGCGTTACACGGTTTCCAACCGGACAGGCCGTGTACAGAGTACATGACCCAACCCTAACCTGAAGGGACTACACTCTATGTTCATTGGACCACACGGCGTGTATTCTGGAAACTGTGTGCCACCTGTTTCTGGTCAACACACGGTGTCTTAAATTCTTAGAAAGAATCCAATACACGACCTGATTTGGCGGATTAGTAAATGCATTGAACCTAGACTACACGGCGTGTACTTCAGAATACACGCCGTGTATTCTGGTGTTATATGGCCAGAAACGTTTTGCTCCTCCGGATGAGTTCCTCTATTTTATTTTAATCAAAATTAAAAGAAAAAATCGTTTCTGTGAGGTGAACGAGAAACGAGGGAGCAGGAATAGATCTCGATATTCAGATTTCCAGAACGATTAAACTTGAATTGAAATAACTAAATTATTAAATGCGTAAATTACCAACAAAAAACTAAATAATTATAATCAACGATATGACCCCTCTGATACCACTTGTAAGTTCCGGGCGCAGCAGAAGCGCGTTGGTGGGTTTTCCCAACTTTAATTTTAACGTTAAACAACGTTAAATCTGAGATCCGTCACAATATAAAACCCTGAATCTTCAGAATTGAACGAAGAACGAAAAGAAAAGAAGAGTCCTGGAACCCTTGAGGAGGATCATCATATGTTGATTATAATTAATTTAATTAATGCATAAGAATTACCTCGTTGGAATTCTTTCTTCGTTGATGTGTCCGGTCACGATTCGGTGATCCGTCATTGCGTCGTAGAATCCAAGTGTAGGATTCCTCTAGTGGTGATCCACACGTGTGTCACGTATCTCCAGACATCGCCGAAGGGATCTCCGGGTGCTAGCATGGAAGAACCTTCGCTTGCGATGTCCTCCTTCGACCACCTTGATCCGGTGGAGGATCTTGCTCTCGTAACTTGAGGGCGTTCTTGGTGGAAAGGGAATTCTCTCTTGGCTTGAGAGTATTTCCAAATCCATTGTGCACAACAATGGCTCTCAAAATGTTGGGGTTGCAAGGATATTTTATAATCGGGTTTGAGGTTAATAGAGTTATGACAATAAATAAACTCATTACGCGTTTTATTTATTTCATTAACTCTTATTTAAAACCCCCATGTCGAATTATTAATTCCTTGACATGTGCCCACGCTGATTATAATAAATATCATTTAATAAAACAATATTAAATCCTCAAAATCCCAACTGGAAAAACTACACGGGGTGTAATAATTAATACACGGTGTGTACTTGTTTTCCATAAAACTACACGGCGTGTATATTTAATATACACGGCGTGTACTTTTATTTTCCATTTTTCTCCACCACATTTATTAGACCTTGAGTAATGACTGTTTATTTATTAAATAAATGTAACTGCATTACTCGCTAATAAATATATTATTTCGTCCATAATATATTCTCTCGAATAACTAGTGTCAAAATAAATACGATCAGACATCCTTAAATAATTATTAAACCACAGTCGGGAATAATATTTATTTAGCTTGTTAAATTAATATTTAACTGAGATACATGGACACACTTAGTGTGTGACCCTCTAGGCCTCTTTCTCAGTGGCATTAGGCTGAGCCTGCCTAAAGTCCAAGGTTAGCGTCTAGCAACACGCCAAGGCACCCATAGAGAAAGAAGTTAACGCCGCAATGACGTGCCACTTCCTACGAATGCTTACCGTGTAATATAATCCCTTTGTCTCGATATCTCCAATCAAGCGGGTTGCATGCTAGTGCCATCAACCCATGTGCTTGATTATTCTTTCTTTGACTTCCCGGAATTGAACTTGCCCATACCTTACCATGGCCATGGATTTATTTAGCCTATATCAATTCCATCAAAGGGCCTAAGATATCTACTTCCATTATGGAATGTAAGGGAAAAATCCTTTATCGCATTATCTATTAATGCGGTATTACTCGTGACGCACCCAACGTATCCTACCTCGCTGCGAACAGTGTGTCGTCACAGTTTTCGTCAATACATCTAAGTGTGCGAGTTGTAATACCCATTAGTAATAATCTTAAAGTCTAAGGACCAATACACACGTCCGCAGATAGGAACATCCAATGACACTATGAAATGTGGATTTCCTACTGGCAGGTCTCGTTCTCATAATATCCTCCTGGATATTACCAAGGGTGCACACCATGAGAAGGTGGCTCAAAGTTTTATGATTCCTCACCCCTAATGACCTTTATTATTTGTGTCCCTCAAATAATATCATCTGGCCATAGAACATACATTCAAGAACAGTGTTATGGCACTTCCGGGTTCTCATCATAGCAGGGATTCGCTATGACCCTTTAATGCAACAGATTTTCTTAGGACATTATCACATGACATGTCATGTAGAAGAACAATAAAGATGTGATAAGGTTTTTATTTAATGAATAAAGTACAAAGTAGTTGGTTCTAGACCACCAACTCCAACAGCGCAGCTGTTGCCCCGTATTCTAGCTTTCTAAAGGTGTGCAACATCCATCACTTTTTCAGGGACGTTCTCTCCTTGATCGAAACGGGATGATGGGATGTCGGTTCTTCCTTCTGTGGATTCCTCCTCAGAACTCATCACCTAGTCCGGTTCTCCCATATATATTTAAGGCGTTGTTCATGAAACTCTTCCAAGCACCATATCTTCATGGAAACCAGTTAATTACACTGCTTCTGTTGGGACATTCCAAGGGGTTCAGTCAGGGCAGCAACCTTCAGTCAGGGGAGTAGTCACGTTGGGCATCACTGGAATATCTGGGCACTAAAACACTGGCGTGTCTGTCTTCTGTCCCTTATTATAGGGATTATAAAGAGAGAGGAAGCCCGAGGCATCCCACATCGAACGCGGGGAATCGTATGTCATGGGAATGTATCGGATGTTTTCCACAGCTTCCCATGTTTAACACAGGGTATGTCGCAAGTTTAACATCCAGCGGAGATAGATCAGACTGGTCAGAACACTAAGTAGAGTGGATCAGATGGGTGAAACCCCCGGAGGGAACACCGATGTTGGGGTCAACATGTGGTTGGCTTCCCGATTGTTGTTAAAAGGAATTGGGAATGGGGTGGCATGATCCCACTGGGATATGGTGGCCTTGGTAAGAATCAGGATGGATGATTGAAGGTTCAATGAAGTAGATGGAGAATTATATGGGGGCATCATGAGGATGATGGTGATGTTGGGATTGAGTCTTGAAGAGGCTTCCTACATATCCCCATGGTAGGGAATCAAACTCCACATAGTTCATCTAACGACAGCTTACCTCTGATTGGGGGTTTCAACAGATTATCGTTGGATGGGGTCACAATGACTTACCGTTGATGGGGTCGCAATGGATTACCACTAGATAGGGTCTCAACGGCTTACCGCTAGATGGGACTCACAGTTTAACATCATGCAGGATGGGGGCGAACCGATGAAAAGGGGGGTTGGAACTGCTGGGTGTTGGTCTTGAACCTCATGGAGGCTTCCAACGTACCTTACCTTAGCAAGGATCAAAGTCCACAAAGTTCGGGATATGGGGGCATTTGGGGCTTATGCTCTGAGGCAGCCTAAGGTGTTGGTGAACCGACGTGAAGGGGGTCGGAGCGACCAATGGATGGTGGTCTTGAACCTCAGGGAGGCTTCCAACGTACCTTACCTTGGCAGGGATCAAAGACCACATAGTTTAGGTGGAATGGGGCTCGGTGCACCGACGTAAGGTAGTTGGGACCAATGTTTTTTGGGCTTTAACCTCGTGGAGGCTTCCTACATACCTTGACTTGGCAAGGATCAAAGTCCTCATAGTTCGGAGTAGGTGTGGGGATTACACTCTAGGCTGCCCAAGGTGTTGGTGAACCGACAAGAATATGGATGGAGCGACCAATGGATGGTGGGATTGAACCTCAGGGAGGCTTTCTATGTACCTTTCCTTGGCAGAGATCAAAGACCATGTAGTTCAGGTGGTGTGGGACTTACAATCTAGGATTCCCAAGGTTTCATGGTCGGTGCTTGCTCCTAGCCCACGTGAGTCATGCTTGGTGTGAGAAACAAGAGATAGCAAAGACCTGATGATCATGTCGTGAAAGGTGCATCCGTGGGAAGTGGAGACTAGGGATTACACGTGATTGCAGCCCAAAGAGGAAACAGGGGCTTACACGTGGTTAGAAATCTGAAGAGGTTGGGGCTTACTCCAGGATGGAGGCCTGACGGCGACAAAGCCCAGCGAGAGATGGATTTTTCACCTAAGAAAGGAGGGGCAGGGATGCCGCCTCCTACAAGAAAAGATAGGGTCTCAAACCAGGATGGTTTCCATTTCCCCACATAGGATTCATGGGGGGAAGTCACAGTTTAACGTCATGAGCTGAGGACGAAGGTGCTTGGCAGTTTAACATTCTACAGATCAGACATGGTGGGTTCACTTCGCACCCCTAGGACTTACATAACCGGTACCCTCTACACCTTGGTGAAGAGAAGGGATAGGAAATGTCGTGGTTAGGGGCTGTCGTGAGGTGATACCATTGGGGTCCACGTTAATGTGGCTATGCGAAGAAACAATAGTCGTTAGCGTGCCTATGCGAAGAAGCATGAGGCGAAGCAACCCAATGGGTAGTATCATCTTAGGGACTTTGAAGTTACTTCACATGAACCTAGAGGGTTGTACGAGAAAAGAGTGTATAGAAAAGGTGTTTTGGGAATGGGAGGTGACTGAAAATGATTCCTAGAAGAGAGACATCCCGGGCGCACAAGGAGGGAGGCTTGCATGCAAAAAGAACATTTGCGTGAAAAATGACGGGGTCGGCATGCAATTGAGATGCTTGAATGAAAAAGGTCACGACGGCACGCAATCGGCCGGCGTACGTAAAAAAGGCCGGGGCGGCACGAAATCGGCTGGGGTGGCACGAAATCGGCCGGTGGGTGCGCAAAAGACTGGGGCGGCGCGCAATAATCTGGCATGTACGAAAAAGGCCAGGGGCGTGCAATTGGTCGGCGTGCGCGAAAAAGACCAGGGCGGCGAGGAAAGGAGGTCGCGCAATTTTGAAGGAATTGCGCGCAGAAGAAAGTATTACACACAAATGGAAGGAATTGCACATGGGAGATGGGACTCGATGGGATTTGGATGAGTATTAAGCTTGAGAGGTCTCACGCAAAGGCGGACCCCCGGGCGACTTGGCGTGAAAAGTCCAATACCTGAAAGCCATCTTTTGGGCACACGAGAGATGGATTTCTCATAGGAGAGATGGTTTAGATTCCTCGTCCTAGAATTTGAAGGGGCGGCCTTTTATTTATAGGCTCTCGGGGTCACAGATCCGCACGGAAAACGAGCCCGCGTGAAATTTGGCGTGCCGATGTCGGCAGCGTGCAAATTCAACCACGTGGGGTGGCTACGCGCAAATTGCTGCTCCTGCGGTCGGGGCACAGAAAAATTCTGCACCTGCACCGAAAACTTTCGTGCATCCCATAGTTTTTCGCGCGATAGACTTTTTTTCGTGCATCTCTGAATTTTTTTCGCGCATCCCCTCTGAGCCCCCCGGAATGGATCATCGGGTACAAAAATGGCTTTTCTTTGTTGCGCCAAAACCTCCTTCAGCCCTTGAGCATTTTTCAGCGTCTATAGCTTCCCTATAAAAATGATAAACTTCCAGCACAACTTTCTCCACTTCTGAGCATTAGAGGAAATAGAATATATTCTCAATGTATTTAATCTATTGTTCTATGAGGAGGGGATCAAAAAATCCACTAAACATGGGAGGCCTTTTCTACATGAAGTATTTGATTGAAACTTTCTCTTTCTTAGGAGAATGAGGGTGTTCCATGTGATTCAAGTTATTATTATTAACTTGATCCAGTTGAGCAAGTATTTTCATGAAGTTTTGAGCTCCCATTCCCATCATATTTAGCATTTCATTAGGGAAATCGTGACATTTCCTATCACATTGATTTTTTGATCATTTTATTCTATTTCACGCCATAACTAAGAGAAAGAAAGAAAAGTTAGGGGGATTAAATACTTAGATAATATGCATAAAAAAGGAAACTTTAAACCTAAAAGGATAAACTCATAAAGGAAAAGTATATTCTAACTTTTGATTACCTATGTTTCAATCTAGGTTATCCATGATTTGTTTCCTAATATCTATTTTTATGGGTATTTTCTTTGTTCCATTAAGAATGGTTCATAATGAGCTTATGAATTTACCAAATCATATCCCCCAAGAGTGTCAAACTAAGGTCATAGTAAGGCATGTTTTCTTATACTAGGTTACCCCGAGTTAGGCCCGGAACACCTTGTTGGAGTTGTTACTCTTAGGAGCATTTTTTCCAGAACCACATCCACTTTGATACCAAAAATAAATAGAACTTACTTTGATACCAAATATTACAACCCTATCCTTTTTCACATATTATTACATGATTTCAAACATAATTAACTATCAAATTACAATCCAAGGATTATAAAGTCTAGTGACTTTATAAGACTAGGTACATAAAACTGAAAACATGGGACTAAATAAAACATTTATTTATTTATCATCCATTATGATCTCCTAACTTACTTTGAGCCCTTACATATAAAAAGGATAATCTATGGATAACATGAATAAAGGGATGAGATAAAAATCCCAGTAAGAGAATAAAAATAAGAATAACCCATAGAACATGGGTTAGAATGCATGATAAGATGACATAAAAGGCATAGGACATGAATAAAAATAAGAAATAATAACATGTATAACATGGGATAATATAATAATGGAATCATAGGAATGTGTAAAAAACATATAACATGGAATAAAAATGATTCAAGGATAACTTCTAAGACTATATAACATGGTAGACAAAGTCCCATAAAGGAATTAGGTTCACTCCCTATCCTAACATGATGTATCATTGATTAGCCACTGTAAGAGGCTAATATTCATTGCTCATATATGTAGTTTTAATGTGCCTTGCTATTCATAAATACCATTTTAGTGCATTTTACATTTTGAACACCTATTCTCATCATTTGTGCACTTCATGCCTAATGTGCACCAATTTAGGCCCAATGTTTCATCTGATTTTAAAGAATGTAACTATCCATATTTTAATTTGATATTTTTGTAAATGGATATTCACTTAATTATGAACATTTTTTATTCAGGGATCAATGGATTATTAATAAAGGATGATGGAGATATTTGGCGATTAAAGGAAACAATTTTGGAGAAGGCAGATTGGATATCATCCTATTTATCGGACTATGGGGCCCACAATACAATCCCAATGAATCCCAAATTTATGGAAGGATATAATAAATATAGGGGAACAAATAATTCTTCTGGATACAGTGCTAATTCATCCTCAATTGTGGTGATTAAGGCGGCCCAAGTTGAAGATTTAATTTTGGGCCAGAGTCTGCGGCCCAGAAAAACATCTCACTATTTCAATCATATCTCCCGAACCACAAAGTATTTTGGGCTGAAATTTTACAGACTGTTAGGGGACATCCGGGTATTCATTTAAGTATGCTAGGTCCCACTCAAATTCGGCCTTCTAGAAGGTCCTTTAGGCGCGTCTTTCCGGTGGATGCAAGCTGGCTGCAACTTCGGGGCAAGAAGTGGAAAAGTCTTTCATCATTAATGTTCCACCCACCTTTCCCCAACATAATTAATTAAAGGCACATGGGATGTTGGGGGCTCGGCCAAGGCTTCATTTTTTCCTATTTAAGGCAGTATTGGTGGTGGATTTAGGGAGGTTGGGTGCTTTATTTTTATTGTAATGTTATTATTCCAATTTGACTTTGTAATGTTCTTCTTTCTCATGTAAGTTGTTCGAATCACCTTAGTCTTCAATAAAAGTTATTCTTATTCTCTTGTTATGTTCTTCTCCTTATCACCTTGATACCGTTGCCTCAATGTGTGAATTTATTCACACCAAACCTTGTGATTTTGTTCACACAACGGTGGAGTGATCGTTATTTTTGTTGCTTTTACTTCTTCAATTCCACCCTCATAAGTCTACTTTCTGCTTCCGTTGAGAACTTGTCATCAATGGAGGGCTAGATCTTTTATGGGTTGATCCCAGGGAGTATCAAGGGGATGGATTGAATGTTATTTCTCATGCCCTAAATTTTATTAATTTCTTTTAATTGAGTTTCTTTCATTCAATGATTTTTATTCTTCCTCTTCCTTATTGAGTTTATTCACCCCACTTTCATGTGCTAATTACATCCTTTACCTTGGAGTGCTCATGAAAATGATCATACAAGTGTATAGGTGATTATCATATGTTTTGAAGGTGTTTAATCATTAATTGATGAGGTTAGTTTGAATTCATTGCATTAATCCTTCTCTAGTTAATGAAATTAAAATCGTAAAAAAAAAAGGAATTCATTCAATTCACCCCGAGAAATAACCTAGGATCAACCCATTTTCTCATAATTTGAATTCACATAGATCTTTTAGTGCTCTTTAAAAACAATCTAAAATCAACCCAAAGTTGGGCACTTCATCGCCAAAAATCCATCTCTTTTTATTGAGTGTCTAAAGGTTCTTCTTAGGTCTCTGAGGATTCGACAACCCAAGCTACACTACAAGCGACCGCTTGACCCTTAAAACTTGGGTAAATTTGGGCGAAACCAAATTTTGGCGCCGTTGTCGGGGACCAAGTAAGTTCCTTAGACAAAAACCTTCTTTCATCACCCTCATTATTCTATTATCACCCAAGATCTCTTATCTTTTCCCTTTCTCACTTTTTTTGGTGCATGTCCGCCTTCACACGCGATAACTCAAACAGACTAGTTAGGGTGGAAAGTCATAGGATAGGGGAGTCAAGTACACCATTAGATCCTAACCTTCCTAATACCCCAGTGTTAAATATTGAGTCAATTTCAATGGAGGGTCTTCAAAGAAACCAACTCATAAACCCGGGCGGGAACCAAAATGGAAATCCAAATGAGGCAGCCCCAAATTTGGGGAATGTAGTCGATCAAACCATGAATGACTACCTTACACCTACCTGGACCAATGCACCCTCTTGCATTAGGCATGCTACCCTAGGAGATGCCCACTATGTCTTTAAACCTCATTTCCTAAACCACCTTCCAACCTTCCATGGGATGGAGTCAGAAATGCCTTACCTTCATGTCAAGGAGTTCAATGACATTGTTGAAACCATGTGCTCACCACATCAACTTGAATCAGCTAAGATGAGGCTCTTTCCTTTCTCACTTAAGGATCGAGCAAATAACTGGTTAAATAATCTGAGACCTTCATCAATCCACACTTGGAACCAACTGCAAATAGAATTTTACAAAAAATACTTCCCCCGTCACAAAACCATTGCACTAAAAAAGAGCATTCAAATTTTTTTTGAAAAAGAGGGAGAGTCATTTTATGAAACATGGGAGAGGTTCAAAGACACCCTAAACATGGTTCCACACCATGGTTTTTCTATTCCTGAATAAGTAATAATTTTCTATGATTTTTTGGGCCCAGGGAACAAACAATTCATTGACATGATGTGTAATGGGACCTTTAAAAACAAATCCCCAAATGATGCTTACGAGTATCTAGAAATCCTTGCTGAACAAAACCAAACATGGGGAACATCACCTTATTCTGAAAAGCCTCAAAGAACTACTGGAATGCATACACTTAGGGAAGAGGAAATCCTTAGGGCGAAACTTGCAGCACTCTCTAGGAAGGTTGAAGAGATAGACCATAGGAAAATCAATGAAATCCAAACGGTATACCTTGTTTGCACAATCTGTGACAAACATGACCACAAAACAGAAAACTGCCCAACCATTCCATCCATCAAGGATGTTCTTTTAGGAGGACCACCTGCTGAAGTCAATGCCCTAAACTTTCAAAAGCCTCAATACCCAAACACATTCAACCCAAGGTATAATGACCACCCAGGCTTCCGATGGAAAGATAACCAACAACCTAGCCAACCACAAGGACCAAACCCCTACCCTACACAAAATTTTCAAAACCATAACCAATTCCAACCACAACCAATCCAATACCAACATCCTCCAGTCCAATACCAACAAACCATCCAACAACCAAAGTATCCCCCTGGGATAACCCAACCAACACAAACCCCTTCCCAATCTGTCCCTCTCCCAATCCTTGAACAACTGTGCAAACAAATGGAAAGGATGAACTCAGAAGTCTCATCCCTTAAATAGGAACTTCAAACCATCAAAACTGGAAAGGCACCCATGCCCACACAGGCCATTCCACAACAAACATCAAGGGGGGAGACAAGTTGAACTCAAACAACTCATGAACAACTAAAGGCTGTGACAGTTTTGAGAAGTGGGAAATCAATTGAGAAACCTGAACAAATAGTTCAAAACCCACCTAAAGATTCAGACTATAATGAAAATTCAAATGAAACACATGAAAAAACTAAAGATACTAATAAAAATGTGAAAGAAACAACTCTTCAAAAAACAACCCCACAACCTACCCCATTTCCTCAACGCATGAGGGGGAAAACCAAGCCTGAATTGAGTGAAACATTGAGGGAAATATTCTCACAAGTCAAGTTGAACATTCCACTCTTAGATGCCATTAAAACCATTCCTGAATACTCAAAATACCTTAAGGACCTCTGCACATTTAAACAGAAATTCTCACATAATAACCAAGTCCTTCTGGCAGCAAATGTTAGCACAACAATCCAAGGAACCCTTCCTCTAAATATGAAAGACCCAGGATGCCCTTACATAAATGTTGAACTAGGAGAGAAAAAAGTTGTCAAAGCCTTGTTTGATCTAGGAGCCAGTGTGAACCTCATTCCTTATGCTATGTATTGTCAGTTAGGGCTCGAAGAACTCCAACCCACATCTATCACTCTTCAACTTGCTGATCGTAGTATTCGAGTTCCAAAGGGGGTCTTAAAGGATGTTTTGGTGAAAGTTGAAAATTTCATTTACCCAGCTGACTTCATTGTTCTAGACAATCACCCAAGCTTATGTCCTAGGGAGCAAACCCCAATCATCCTTGTTCGTCCATTCCTTGCAACAATCAACTCTGTTATCCGAGTCCGAAATGGGAACATGACCATCACCTTTGGAAACATGAGTCTAGACTTGAACATCTACAATGAAAACTCTCAAATTGGGTATGATGAAGAGATCCATGAGGTTAATTGGATAGGTAGTGTTTATAGTGAACTCAAGGAACATCAAGGAATTATCGAAGGATGTTTAAGTCAAGAAGAGATTGATTTTCTTTTTTCACATGAGGGAAATTTGTCTCCTTGGCTTGAATCTCTTTCAGATTTCTCTATTGATGATTTTATAGAATCACCAATCAATGATACCATGGGTTAAATCAATAACATCGAGTCCATATCCCTTCATGAAACTACTCTAGCTAATTTAGTGGATGAAAATTCTCTTCACAAGGAACCAATTTTGTCAAGAAATGTGAACAAAGAAACTGAGTTCAATACAAAGTCCCATCCTTTCTTGGAAAGTGATAACCACTCTGATATTGAATTTAAGGTTTTACCTTCATCACCCAAGTATGCATTCTTAGAGGACAATCAATCCTGTCCTGTTGTCATTTCTTCCTCTCTTCAATCCAATCATGAGAGGATGCTTTTAGATGTCCTTAGGAGACACAAGAAATCCATTGGATGGACCCTATCAGATATTCCTGGGATTAGCCCACTTATCGGGACTCATAGAATTGTTCTAGAATTCGATTCAAAGCCATGTCGTCAACCTCAGTGGCGACTCAATCCTAATCTCATGGAAGTAGTGAGAAAAGAACTTTTGAAATTGTTAAAAGCTGGTATCATCTATCCTATAGCCGAGAGTTAGTGGGTTAGCCCAATCCATGTGGTTCCAAAGAGGGCTGGAATCACAGTAATAACCAATAATGATGGAGAGATGCTTCCAACAAGGGTTAGTAGTGGATGGAGAGTCTGTATTGACTATAGGAAGCTCAAATCTTGTACCAAGAAAGACCATTTCCCCTTTCCCTTTATAGATCAAGTCCTCGAGCGAGTGGAGGGTCATCAATTCTACTGCTTCCTAGATGGATTCTCAGGGTATAATCAAATTGAAGTCTCTTTAGAGGATCAAGGAAAAACAACCTTCACTTGTCCATTCGGCACTTTTACCTTCAAGCGCATGCCCTTTGGGTTATGTAATGCCCCTGGTACCTTCCAGCGGTGCACGATGGGAATCTTCTCCGACATGGTGGGGGATTGTTTAGAGGTCTTCATGGATGATTTCTCCATATTTGGGGATACTTTTGAGGGATGCCTTCTAAATGTTGAAAAGGTTTTTTCAAGGTGTGAGGATAAGAATCTCATACTAAATTGGGAAAAATGTCATTTCATGGTAAGGGAAGGACATGTTCTAGGTCATCTGGTATCTGGTAGAGGGATTGAAGTTGATAAAGCTAAGGTTTACATCATTCGTCACCTTCCCTCTCCTAAAACTGTTAAGGAAGTAAGGTCCTTCTTAGGACATGCTGGTTTTTATAGAAGGTTCATTAGGAATTTCAGCTCTATTTCTCGACCACTTTGTGCTCTATTGGTAAAAGATGCTCCATTTTTATGGACAGAAAGCTGTGAGGAATCATTCTCTACACTCAAGTCAACTCTTATATCTCCACTTATCATGAAATCTCCACATTGGAAACTTCCTTTAGAGCTCATGTGTGATGCAAGTGACTTCGCTGTAGGAGCAGTCTTAGGACAACGGTGTGAGAAAACTCCATGTGTAATTGCTTATGCAAGAAAATCTTTAAATGATGCACAAATAAAATATACCACCACTGAGAAAGAGCTGATTGCTATTGTATTTGCTTTAGAGAAATTCAGGTCTTATCTCTTAGGATCACCCATCATTGTCTTCACTGACCATTCAGCCCTAAAATACCTTTTCCAAAAACAAGATGCCAAGGCTAGATTGATTAGGTGGGTCCTTCTTCTTCAAGAGTTCGATTTAACCATTAAGGATAAAAAGGGTGTTGAAAATTTTGTAGATGATCACCTCTCTAGGATGGAATTCAAAGACAACTCACACCACCTCTCTATGTTTGATTCATTTCCTGATGAGCACCTCTATTCAGTGAGTGATTGCCCTTGGTATGCAGACATAGCAAACCATTTGGTGACGGGTGACATTCCAAAATTCATGGGGACCCAAGCTAAGAGGAAATTATTTTCTGATGTCAAACACTACGTGTTTGATGACCCTTACCTCTTCAAGTTCTGTCCTGTTCAAATCATCAGGAGATGTGTTCCCGAGTCTGAGCAAGAGTCCATTCTAAAATTTTGTCATGGAGAGGCATGTGGAGGCCACTTTTCTACAAAGAAAACCACTGCAAAGGTCCTCCAAAGTGGTTTATACTGGCCGAACCTCACTAAGGATTCCTTCCAATACTACAAAAGTTTTCCTCAGTGTCAGCAATTAGGATCCATTTCCAAAAGAAATCAAATGCCCCTCACTCCCATTCTAGTCGTTGAAATATTTGATTGTTGGGGAATTGATTTCATGGGACCCTTTCCAAACTCTAAGGGATACCTCTACATCCTCTTATCTATTGATTACGTCTCAAAAATGGGTTGAGGCCATTCCCACCAAGACTAATGATCATCAAGTTGTGATCTGATTCCTAAAAGAGCATATCTTTTCTAGATTTGGAATTCCGAGGGCTATAATCAGTGATCGTGGAACCCATTTCTGTAATCGCCCATTCTCTTCACTCATGTCTAAGTATGGAATTTCTCATAAAGTTTCCACTGCGTACCATCCTCAAACCAATGGTCAAGCTGAGTTAGCAAATAGGAAGATTAAGCAAATTCTTGAAAAAACTGTCAACCCCTCTAGGAAAGATTGGTCTGAGAAACTCTTGGATGCTCTTTGGGCATATCGTACAGCATTCAAAACCATCCTAGGAATGTCACCATATAGGTTGGTTTATGGAAAATCATGCCATTTACCTGTTGAAATTGAGCATAAGGCATTTTGGGCAATCAAAAAAATGAATTTCGACATTTCTTTAGCCGAAGAAAAGAGGAAGTTAGATCTTAATGAACTTGAAGAACTTAGGATGGAGGCTTATGAAAATTCAAGGATAAATAAAGCTAGAGTTTAATCCTACCAATCTAGGAATATCAAAGTCAAAAAATTTGAACTGGGAAAATGTGTGCTCTTGTATAGTTCAAAACTTCATTTACACCTGGGAAAGTTATGGTCTAGATGGTCAGGTCCATTCATAGTGCATCATGTGTACCCCTATGGGGCAGTAGAGATTCAGGATCCCACAAGTGGTAACATTTTTAAGGTCAATGGTCATAGGTTAAAACCATTCATTGAATCATTCAATAAACAGGAAATAGAGGTAGAGTTAACAGATCCAACCTATGAACCAGGAAAGAATTGATAGATTTAGGATCCATGTCGGGCTAACGACGTTAAACAAAAGCGCTGCACTGGAGGCAACCCGTGGTCTTCATGTTTCTAATCTTTGTGAATCATTTTTTTTCTTCTTTCTTTCCTTCTTCTTAATTTTGTTATTTAAAAAATATATATATATATATATATATATATAGACTGTTGACATGTTCTTCTTTTATGAGTAAGGATGGGTATGAAAGGGGAGCATCGTATTCACCCGTGACACGCGGTGTGATCCCTGAGTAATACCTTACCCAGAAAATATAAAGAAGACAATGTATCATCAGTTTATTTTATTTTATTTTATATTTTTGTTTTTGTTGGTATTTAAAAAAAATAGATCGTTGACATGTTCTTCTTTTATGAGTACGGATGGGTATGAAAGGGGAGCACCGTATTCATCTGTGTCACGTGGTGTGATCCTTGAGTAATAACTTACCTAGAAAATATAAAGAAGACAATGTATCATCAGTTTATGTTATTTATACTTTTTTTAGGTTAAAAAAAATACAAAAAATATATATATTAAAAAAAATTAAGGCATGTCATAGGTCATTGGGAAAAGCTGGCCACAACCGTCCAAGCCATTGGGAGATAAACCAGAACTGAAGGGAGACATGGGAATGCATTTTCAACATCAACCACCAGGTGACTTCATTCCATAATTTTCATTTTTAATGTCTTCGTTGAACTTCTATCCTGCCACTTCTATGTTTCAATTCTTTAAACACTGGGGACAGTGTATTCCAAGTTTGGGGGAGATGAAAATGTGTGGAAGGAAAAATGCCATTAACCTTGAACATGATAACACACATTCCAAACTCTGAAATTGGATATCAAATAATTTTTCATGCCTTGATTCTGATTTTAATGCAAGTTTATGTTCATGTGCATAGATATTGTAAAGTGTGGTTGTCCGATGTGATTTTTCACTGTTATATTTTAATCCATTTAATAAAAAAACACAATGCACGTCCTCTAGATTGTGGGGTCTTAGTTTGAGTTCTTGGGGACCCATAATAAACAGCATAGGATTGGCGATCATTTTAATTTTAACATGAGTATTCAAAAAAAAATTAATTGCGCGTAGAGCAATGAATTGACCTATTTGTGGCTTTCGGCACTTGGGGATCGTGACTCCATAGTTGGCTGGCCCAGAATTGGGCATTTTATCTCTATTTGTGGTAATTTGAATTCATTTTTGATTGAGTTAACTCGAGATGATTCCCGAGTATGTGAGCTTCACTTGGTGCCCTAAGGTCTTTGAGCATGGGAGTCATCGGCAAAGTCTTCCTACATGGGTTGACTTGATTGAGTTCAATTTCAATTACCATGGCAAAATTGCAAAAAAAAACCCAAAAAAAAAGAAAATAAAATAAATGAGTACTCATCTTATTATTAAAATTTGATTGCTCCTAGCGCTTCCATCTTTTCTCCCTCGAATGTAAATGAACCCCCATGTCTATTGTGACGCACAACACTTCATCATGCTTAATTGAATTTGGATGAAATATGGCAATGAATTTGAACAAAGGAATGGTCTTGGGATTGAGATATGCCAGTGGACATAGCTTGTATTAAATGATTTTGATGGGTTTAATAATTGTTTGGTATGTGATCTTTGGGTGAGAAATGTGTATTAAAATGTTTATGGAAAAGGTCATTCGAATTTCATTTTTGTGAGATATATTTTGCTCGGGACTAGCAAAACTCAAGTTGGGGGGTGTGATTAGCCACTGTAAGAGGCTAATATTCATTGCTAATATATGTAGTTTTCATGTGCCTTGCTATTCATAAATACCATTTTAGTGCATTTTACATTTTGAACACCCATTCTCATCATTTGTGCACTTCATGCCTAATGTGCACCAATTTAGGCCCAATGTTTCATCTGATTTTAAAGAATGTAACTATCCATATTTTAATTTGATATTTTTTTAAATGGATATGAACTTAATTATGAACATTTTTTATTCAGGGATCAATGGATTATTAATAAAGGATGATGGAGATATTTGGCGATTAAAGGAAACAATTCTGGAGAAGGCAGATTGGATATCATCCTATTTATCAGACTATGGGGCCCACAATACAAGCCCAATGAAGCCCAAAATTTATGTAGGATATAATAAATATAGGGGAACAAATAATTCTTCTGGATCCAGTGCTAATTCGTCCTCAATGGTGGTGATTAAGGCGGCCCAATTTGAAGATTTAATTTTGGGCCAGAGTCTGCGGCCCGGATAAACAGCCCACTATTTCAATCATATCTCCAGAACCACAAAGTATTTTGGGCTGATATTTTACAGTATGTTAGGGGACATCCGGGGATTCATTTAAGTATTCTAGGGCCCACTCAAATTCGGCCTTCTAGAAGGTCCTTTAGGCGCGTATTTCCGGTGGATGCAAGCTGGCTGCAACTTCGGGGCAAGAAGTGGAAAAGTCTCTCATCCTTAATGTTCCACCCACCTTTCCCCAACATAATTAATTAAAGGCACATGGGATGTTGGGGTCTCGGCCAAGGATTCATTTTTTCCTATTTAAGGCAGTAGTGGTGATGGATTTATGGAGGTTGGGTGCTTTCTTTTCATTGTAATGTTATTATGCCAATTTGCCTTTGTAATTTTCTTCCTTCTCATGTAAGTTGTTCGAATCACCTTAGTCTTCAATAAAAGTTCTTATTATTCTCTTGTTCTGTTCTTATACTTATCACCTTGATACCATTTCCTCAAGGTGTGAATTTATTCACACCAAACCTTGTGATTTTGTTCACACAACGGTGGAGTGATCGTTATTTTTGTTGTTTTTACTTCTTCAATTCCACCCTCATAAGTCTACTTTCCGCTTCTGTTGAGAACTTGTCATCAATGGAGGGATAGATCTTTTATGGGTTGATCCAAGGGAGTAGAAAGGGTCTGGATTGAATGTTATTTCTCATTCCCTAAATGTTATTAATTTCTTTTAATTGAGTTTCTTTCATTCAATGATTTTTATTCTTCCTCTTCCTTATTGAGTTTATTCACCCCACTTTCATGTGCTAATTACATCCTTTACCTTGGAGTGCTCATGAAAATGATCCTACAAGTGTATAGGTAATTATCATATGTTTTGAAGGTTTTTAATCAGTAAGTGATGAGGTTATTTTGAATTCATTGCATGAATCCTTCTCTAGTTAATGAAATTAAAATCGTAAAAAAAAGAATTCATTCAATTCACCCCGAGCAATAACCTAGGATCAACTCATTTTCTCATAATTTGAATTCACATAGATCTTTTAGTGCTCTTTAAAAACAATCTAAAATCAACCCAAATTTGGCCACTTCATATCCAAAAATCCATCTCTTTTTATTGAGTGTCTAAAGGTTCTTCTTAGGTCTCTGAGGATTCGACAACCCAAGCTACACTACAAGCGACCGCTTGACCCTTAAAACTTGGGTAAATTTGGGCGAAACCAATCATGAGACTAAACAATACCGAATGCATTAGATCTCTATTTGGGAACACCCATCATAAAATTTCCATGAATATGTGTGTCTCATTAAGAATAATACATAAGGAATCAAACATAAATATAGGGGTTACCCATGGTAAGAATTGGGTATCATAATCTTGTTAAAAAGGCATGACATAAGGGAATATCACAATAGTGTCCATGAAAGAAAGGATTTAAATCATACATGGATATTAATAAGGTAAAATAGGCATATATATTGATAAATGATGTCAAACTGAAGTGAATACATATAAAATTCCATTTAATAAACTTTATAAATAAAAAATTTAGTGCGGTTTAAGAAAAATATTAAAGAGAATTTTATGCAGAAAAGGGAATAATATTTTATATAAAACCATAATGTAACCAGGAAATTTTTCATGATAAAATGATTTATTTTAGAAAAAAAATTGTGGCTTAAAATATATTATGGAGCACACTTTAAAATGGGTAAGAATTTGGGAATTTCCCTTAAATCAGGCTTGCTTATTGGTAAGAATTGAGTTGGGAAACTTTTAAAAACATGTATATCCCTAAAAAAGAAGGATGAACGGATATTGATACATGATTTTGGAACATATAAATAGTATTTAGAATATGTAAATAAATATAAAAGGTAATTTAATTTGTGTAAAAATAGAAAAAGAATAACCCAAAGGAATAATGAAGGTTTGGGTAGAATCCCTTACCTTATGTACGAAATGATTCTGCACTTGATCTTAATATCCTGAATAATAAAATTAAATAAATTAATTAATTAAATTTTATACATTTATTTTTTATAATAATTTTATTAAGTTTATTTATGTCCCTTTTATGGGTTATGAGATTCAATTTCATCATTCAAGAGCGTTAGTTTCCTTGGTTTTCATGATCAGTTTACTTGTGTATGTGTATGGAAAATCTTGTAGAATGAGGATAGTTATCCAAAAATGAACTTATATGTTATTAATAAACATATAGAATATTAAAATAAACTTTTTTTCTTTAATTTAGGATGATTAATTAGATAAATCATTAATGATAATTGTTTAGATTAATTTGGTGTTTTTTGATCATCACAAACTATTTTTGTTATATTATTAAATATCATGTATATCTACTGGTTACAAAATATTAAATAGGTTTTAATAAATATAATATAATATTTTTTAACCATAAAAATGGTTTCATGACCATCCTTGAAGGTGTAATTGAAATATGAAATCACGTCATCCATGAAGGTTGTAAATTATCACCTCACGGGTGATGTTTTCATTCTTATAATAAAAGAGATAGGAGAAGAACTTTGATGAATAATAATTCCATAAAAATGATAAAATTTCAGTATATGTAAGACAATATATTTCTAATTCCACTTATACAAGTTTATGTGAAGAGAATATAATAAAATAAAATAACTTGAAAAGAAATTGAAAGAAAATGGAAGAGGGTTTTACCTCTTGATTCCTTCTTCTTGAGAACCTCCTTTGGGGAATTGGTTTTGGTATTTTTTTTAAGACCAAAAGATCATGGAAATGGGGTAAGGGATTGAGAATATATTTGATCATAATTTGTACAAGGCTCAAGGATTTATAGGTGTGAATAGAAGAGGTGGAGATTGGTGGTATTTGTAGTTTAGGAGAGGGGTGTTTTCTCATTATTTAATTCATTAGTTTATTATTTTTCTCAAAACAAGAAATATAGTGGATTATGGAGACCAAATATAGTTATTTGATCATGTGAGTTTGAACTAATGTTTCTTAAATTATCCATGACTCAGAGAATAGTTTATTTAACTTATAATTTATATATACCGTAAATTAAAGTATTTTACTATTCACCAAAAATTCAAGTATTTCAGAAAAATCTCAAAAATTTACCCTAAACATTTTTCAATTCGTAGAATTAAAAAATTAAATAAATTTTCTAAATATAATTTTCTAAATATGAGAAATTTAATTTTTAATTAAAATCATCATTTATAAGGAAAATACAAATTTTAAAATTAAAACTGTTTTTCTAACACTTTGAAAACATAATTAAGGTCTCATAAAATTATCTTATAATTTTAAGACAAAAACTTATTAATTTATTAATAAATTTTATGAAAAAAAATTATTTTAATTTGTTAAATTAATCATAAAATTGTAATTAAATATTTATGACTTACAAAATTACCAACAATTAATTAATAATTTTTAAATTATTTATTTACTTATACTGTGATATAATTATATAATATTATCACTTATAAGATATATAAATTTTATTTATACATTCATGGGTGAGGTTACTATTATATAGTATGATTTACTATTCCTAAGGTTCACAATACTATTTCAAAGGTCAAGTTATTATTTGATCGGTACATATTTCTTAACTTCTAAAAATACTTCTTATTTCATATATTATTAATTTATAAACTTTGTATTATGTTATCAAATTGATTTTATTTGGTTTATAGTATGTTAAATATATATAATAATTTAATTTTAAATTGATAAATTTTTGGCTCGTTACAACCCATCGTTGGTGTTTTACCCACCGTTAGTGTTTTACCCACCATTGAGTTTTACCCACCGTTGTATTTACCCGCCTTTGGTTTTTTTTGAGCCAACATTTTAATTTATTTTTATGTATTATTTATTTAATTAAATTTAAATTTTTTTTCATTTTAAAAATACCTAAATCCCTAAATAATATAAATTATACATTCTTCTAATTTCAACACTCATTCCCTTACACATTTCTCTTGATCCTTGTCACAAACCTTTCTATCCCAACCTTCATCCTTTCATCACCTGAACCTAAACCTTTCAAGTTGACCACCATGGTTAGAGTAAAGAGATCTGTAGTATCTTCTCTAGATGAGTTTCATCCTTCAAAGAAGTGAAAAGGAGAGTTGATCTGTCCAGTTTTTGTTCAGCTAGTGAAACTGGAGCTTTCTAAGCATACAGTGGTACTCGAAATGGACACTCATGTCGAATGGTTGATGTTAAGAAATTATTTGGTGCTTAGAGTCCATAAAGACCAGGGATGGGTATAATTATTTTAATCTAACAAGAGTACCTTCTATTAAAGGTTATTTCAGTAGTTTTATTATTATGTTGAGTTTAGTTTTGAGGAAGATGGAGATTGGGTAAGAAGCATAATAAATAGCCTCAAAGTTGTTTTATCTTCAAGAAAATGGGAAAGATGTATTAAAGTAACTCATAAATTTGTTTCAAATGACTATCAATGAACTATTCCTAGTGATAGTGATAACTTTATTTATGAGGATACCTTGGAAGAGTTGACTAGAGATGGGATAGTAAGAAGACTAGTTGCTACTGAGCTTGATGGTAAATGCCGCTTGATTTTCAAGTTTATCCAATATATTCTATGCCTAAGGAAATGTAATTTTACCATGATGAGGTATCAAGATGTATATCTTTTATTTCTTATTAAAATATTATAAAATATTAATCTATATAGATACCTAATGTTTCATATGATGGAGATGTGCAAGCCATATTCTAGATCAAACTCCCTAATTTATCCCAAGTTTATTTCATCCATGTTATAGGATAAGGGATTAGTTAATGAAGGAGAATAATATGTAGTATATTGTTAAGTATTTTGTATTACAAGGTTCATTTTCAAAATAATGAAGATATGTTATAACCCCTGGATGAAATAATGAATTGCTCATACTGACAGACTATGTGAGGATTTTAATCTGGTTGATCACCCTTCCAGAACAAAGAATATTGTGGATCCTGGCTTGGAGCCAGAATAGGTAGTTGAGTATTCAGATGAGGAAGAAGAGGAGGATTCTTCCTCTAGTTATGAGAAGCATGATTTTTTAGTGAATGAATTTAGTGACCCAAACCTTACTAAGTGCTCTCCATCCATTACTTACAGTGCTCCTAGACCACCTAGATCTCTCCCTAACTGAGAGAATCAATAAAGAAGGAAGTGAGTGTAAGAACCTGACCTTTTCTAGGGATGGATTGAGCATTTGTTTTAGGTATTCTTTTGCCTTGTTTTTAGTATAAATTGTTTGGGTTTTAACTAGGGTGATTTTGGGTGTCAATTTTAAAATTTTTGAAGAAGGATGGGCAGTGCATTGTTGGTGCATGGTTTTCCTAAACTGTTCACCCCAGACTAGCCAACCATGAAAACCCAGGCAGTGTGTATTTTCACAGCTGGAGCATGGTTTGAAAAACTATGCACCCTAAAATAAGAAACTGTGCACCCCCCCCCCAAATAGGCACATAGTTAAGGTACATGATTAGGGGAAACGGTGCGCCCCTGCACAAAAAATCATGCGTGTAGATTTAATTAACCTGGAAATAAGATTTTAATTTTTTAAATCCCTATTTTAACTCCTATTCAACCCCAGCTCACCCCAAATCAAATTATATCAATTTTGGAGGCAAGCCCTCCTGACCTCCTTTCTTGGTGAATTGAAGGGCGGATTGAAGATTTGCACCTTCAAAGTATGTGTTTTCTCCCTGATTAGATCTATCTCTCTCTTTTGATCCTATCCCCAAATAAAAGAGGGATGTTTATTAGTTGTT
Source organism: Viscum album (assembly GCA_963277665.1). Lineage (NCBI taxonomy): Eukaryota > Viridiplantae > Streptophyta > Magnoliopsida > Santalales > Viscaceae > Viscum > Viscum album. The sequence goes on from OY728129.1 coordinate 1,492,052,619, forward strand.
GGTTCCATTATAGATCTTGGTTTTTTAGATCTTGATTCATTTAATATTGTATCTAGTTTTCAGATCTAGATCATGTTCTTCATCGTGTTCTTGATCACTTCGTTTGAAAATGGGGATTACCCATTAGAGAGTGTTTGTCACCGTTCTTGAGGTAGGTGGTCTATAATTCAAAATACCAAAGTCTTGATTGAAATTATGTGTATGTAATTGTATAATTTCTATTAGAATGTTAGAAATTTAGTTCTTGATTGAATTAATTAATTTGGTGAATTAATTAATTAAGGAAGATGTGAAATTGGGGGTATTTGAGATTATAGATTAGATATAATTAATTATTGAATTGATTATTAGATATTTAATTGTGATTCATGGATAATTAATTGTTGAGTTAATTATCAGAATATTGAATCTTGAATTGAATAATTAATTTTTGAAGTAATTATGGGGTTTTAGGTTTGTGGATATTAATTAAGTAATTGGTGAATTGATTAATGGGATTGATGCGCTTAATTAATTAGATAATTAATTAAGGAAATTGGTGTGTTGAACTAATTATTGAATTAGTAATGATATTGAGATGATTAATTAATTTCTGAGATAATTAATGATATTGAGATGATTGATTAATTTGTTGAGTTAATTAATGATATTGAGGGGATTAATTAATTGATGAATTAATTAATGAGGGTAATTTGATTATTTAATTATTGAATTAAATAATATGATTGATAAGATTTATTAATTGATGAATTAATTAATGGGATTACTATGATTATTTAATTATTGAATTAAATAATTGGATTGATGGGATTAATTAATTGATGAATTAATTAATTAGAGTAAAGTGATTATTTAATTGTTTAATTATATAATTTTATTGATGGGAATAATTAATTGATGAATTAATTAATGGGAGTATTTTGATTATTTAATTGTTGAATTAAATAATGGGATTGAAGTGATTAATTAATTGATGAATTAATTAATGAAAGTAATGTGATTATTTAAATATTGAATTAAATAATGGGATTTATGGGATTAATTAATTTATTGATTAATTAATGGGAGTAATATTATTATTTAGTTATTTAATTAAATAATGGTATTGATGGGGTTAATTAATTGATGAATTAATTATTGGAGGTAATGTGATTATTTAATTATGGAATTAAATAATGGGTTTGATGGGATTAAATTAATTGATAAATTAATTAATGGAGGTAATGTGATTATTTAATTATATAATTAAATAATGGTATTGATAGGATTAAATTAATTGATGAATTAATTAGTTTAAGTATTGTAAATAGTTAATTGTGAATTAATTAATAGAATTGACATGGATAATTAATTAGTAAATTAATTGAAGGGATTTAATGTGATTAATTAATTGTATAATTAATTAAAGATATTGATGTGAAAAATTAATGGGTGAACTAATTGAAGAGATTGAATGTGATTAATTAATTTAGGAACTAATTAATGTAGTTGATGTGAACAGTTAAGTGGTAAATTAATTAAAGGGATTTAATGTGATTAATTAATTATAGGATTAATTAATGGATTTGACATGATTAATTAATTGGTAAATTAATTAATGGGGATTGCTATGTTAATGAAATTAAATGAGTTAAATTAATTAATTGGTGAATTAATTAATCGTGATTATTGTGTTGATGTAATTGAATGAGTTGGATTAATTAATTGGTGAATTAAATAATGGAGATTTTTTGGTAGATGAAATTACATAAATTAGATAATTAATTGTTGAATTAATTATGATATATTGAGATTGTTGAATTGAGATAATTAATCATTGAATTGATTATGAGATATTGAGATTGTTTATTTGAGATAATCAATTGCTGAATTAATTATAGGATAATGAGATTGTGATTTCACATAATTAATTTTTGGATTAATTATGGGATAATGAGATTGTGAATTGAGATAATTAATTTTTGAATTAATTGTGGGTTATGACTAATTAATTGCTTAATTAATTAATGTTATTGATGTGATTAGTTAATTTTGGGATTAACTAGAGTAATTGATGTGATTAATTAATTTTTGAATTGCTTAATGTTATTGATGTGATTAGTTAATTATTGAATTAAATAGAGTAATTGATGTGATTAATTAATTTTTGAATTAATTAATGTTATTGATGTGATTAGTTAATTGTTGAATAAACTAATGTAATTGTTTTGTTTTACTAATTGTTGAATTGGTAATGGAATCATTTTGATTAATTAATTATTTAATTATTTAATGTTATTAATGTGATTAGTTAATTGTTTAATTAACTAATGGAATTGTTGCATTTAACTAATTTTTGAATTAGTAGTAGAATTGATGTGGATAATTAATTATTGAATTAATTATGTGTTGATGAATGGTAACATGATCATTAAATTGTGAGTTTATGAGTAGTAACATGGTAATTTAGTTGTGAAATAAAGAATGGTAACATGGTCATCCAAATGTGTGTTAAGAATGGTAACATGGTCATTAAATTGTGTGTTAAAAATGGTAACATGGTTATTTTATTGTGTGTTGATAATGGTAACATGTTCATTCTATTATGTGAAGTGTGAATGGTAGCATGTGCATTCAATTATGAATTAAATAATGGTAACATGGTGATTTTGAGACATGATATCACCTCAGACATACTTCAAACTCTGACATGAGCCAAAGAAGGTATTGCAGTACTGGTGTCTATGGGAACTCAGGGAGATTATGTGGTTAAATAAAGTTTAATTTATAATGTAATAATTGTTTAATTATTCATTGTAATTATTTCATTATAAAATTACATACACTATTATTTGATTGGATGTTGTTTTAGACGTTGTTAGTGGTGGCATATTGAGTTGTAATCACACCCTACTTGGGTTTCCAAATTGGTACCCAAATAGATTTCATGGTTACAGGATAGGATAAGGTAAATTCCATGTGTTAGGTGGCTGAGTCGCGATGGAGTATGGGTGAGGGAATCAGATGTGGTTCCGGACCCTCTTGGGATTTTTTGGTGTCTTTAATTTTGAGTTTTATTTTGACACTTGGCACATACAATAGCATGACATATCTATTGTTCAGTTTGATATTGTATCTCCAGCTTTGTTCATTGTGTGATATTAGAAACTTTATGGTTATGGTTATATATTTGGTTGTTGTTTATTTATTCTTCCACTGGTGTTTTACTCTAACAGAGAGGTTATAGTCTCCCCATAACTGATATTAGACCCTTGATTCTAATCAGTAACCTCTGGTGTATGGGGAGGTGCGATTGAGGTCTTGTGACCAACCAGTTTGGGGCACCAATGTGTGGCACACAGGTTGGGACGTTACAAAGTAGTATCAGAGCCCATTTTTATTTTCTTTTTCTTTTGTATTTTTTTTGGGAAAGATAGATATGAGAATATAATTAATCTGGCCTTGGTTATGAGCTCGTGCATGGGAGTAGTTGGCCCATGTATGGGGGAGAACCCAAGTACCCAAGGTGGGATTGTTGTTATTGTTATTTCTATTACAGTTGAATATTATTTCACCATGGGTGACACACTTGTGGTGTGATGTGAAATTTGTTTCTAATATTTTTTGATGTTTGACTCATGGCCCGGTATGGAATGAGAGTTGAGTTTGAATGCATCATATTAGTCACTCAAGATTATTTTGTGACATGCATAATTTTATGAATGTACAGGAAAATGGGTTATGGGTAAGTTGTTGAACTTGAATTGTTTTTCCTTTATTGTAAAATTGAACTGAAAATGAGCCTGATATGAAATTGATAATTGGAAAATGATTCAAAATGTGAAAAAATGGGTGTCTAATGTGAAAACATAAATAATTAGAATGTTTTTCCCCTTGTTAACCAGGACCTGGGTGTAGGATGGTTAAGGTTAGTAATGGAACCTCGGTTTTGATCATGTGGTGTGAAAAGTGGGGAAATACTTGTTATGGTTTTGTGTTCATCCCACTTGTAAATTGTGTTAATGTTGTGAAATGATAATACTTTTTGTTCTTTATTTGGACCTTTATGTGGGTGGTTTGAGTAGTGGGAATTCCCTAGTTTGAGAACTCGATTTTAGATTGTGTAAGGTATTTTATGGTTTTGGATCATATAGTGATTTGTTGGTGGGAAAGGAATCCCGATACTTTCAATAGATTAAGTTGTTTCTATAGTGGTAGGTAACATAGGTGATGTAGGAATTATAATGGTTTTCATCGATAACTTCTTAGCATACCTTTAATTAGTGACGATCATCTCCCCTATATTAACATCATCCTGGGTATGCTGAGAAAGATCTAGCTTTACACCTAGCTACCTGAATGTGTTTTGGTTGGATATGGGGCCTTTATAGGCTGTTCTTATAAAGTTGTATGTGTAGAGCTAGATGGTGGAAGTTACACAATCGACGATTTATAAATGAGAAACCTGTAAAGAGCATGTTTAAACTCTTCAGGGAAAGTCTAGGTGGTCCTTGAAGGTGGTGGATGTACATCCTTTATAGGTGTTCTTGATGGAAAGGATAAGTGTTAATATTGGATGGTGTTCTTGTGGTTGTTGGGAATGATGAGTTGGGAAACACATCAGATACATTTTGGAAGTTGATCTTGAAATGGATGTGTACTTTGAGGAGCATCCGATACGTTTTTTGGATCACAGTGAGAAATTATTTTGAGGAAAGACTGTGCTAATAGTTCATGTATTGTGGCAACATGGGCATGTTCAAGAGGAAACTTGGGAGAGATAAAAATATATGAGAGCTTAGTGGCCCAATAATTTTGATTTAGAATCTTAGGGATGCTTGGGAGTACAAATCGAGGATGAACTGCTATAAGGTGGGGAGATTTTATTAACTCGGCCATTTCTAGAGATGTATCAAGATTATTTTAAGGTATTATTTTGCCTTGTGTTTAGTATAACTTTTTTGGGTTGTAATTGGGGTGCTTTTGGGTGGATATTTGAAATTTTTTAAAAGGATAGAAAGTGCACGATTGGCACACAGTTTTCCCAAACCGTGCACCACATCATAGCTAATTGTATGAACCCATGCAGAGGGGATTCATACGGATTTTGTGCGATTTTGAAAATAGTGCACTGTAAAAGGAGAAACCATGCACCCCCCTTGAATAGGTTCATGGTTAAGGTGCACGTTTGTGGTAAATTGTGTTCCCCTTCCTAGAAAACTGTGTGCATGGTTTTAATTAACCCAGAAATTAGATTTTAATTTCCCAAACCCCCTATTTTAACACCTATAAAACCCCAACTCTCCCTAAATAATATTATCTAGATTTTGGAGACTCCCATATAGATTACAATCCCTCCTAACCTCTATTCTTAGTGAATCAAATGGCAGATTTAAGATTTTCACCTACCGGTTATGTGTTTTCTTTCCGATTAGATCTATCTCTCTCTTTCGCTTCTCTTACTGGATAAAAGATAGATGTTTATCCATTTTTGGTTATGGATATAGATCTAGGTTTGTTAGATCTTGATTCATTTAATCTTGGATCTAGGTTGTGGATATAGATCGTGTTCTTCATCGCATTCTTGATCGTTTCGTTTGAAATTGGGGATTATCTGTTGGCGAGCGTTCAACACCGTTCTTAAGTTATGTGATCTATAATTTAAAATCCTAAAGTCTTGATTTCAATTATGTGTATGTAATTGTAGAATTTCTATTATATTTTTAGCAATTTAGTTCTTGATTTAATTAATTAATTTTGTGAATTAATTAATTAAGGGAGATGTGAAATTAGAGATATTTGATATTATATATTAAAGATAATTAATTGTTAGACTAATTATGAGGTATTGAATTGTGATTTAGAGATAATTAATTATTGAGTTAATTATCAAAATATTGAATTGTGAATTGAATAATTAACTGTTTAATAGATTATGGGAGATTGAGTTTATGGATATTAATTAGTTAATTGGTTAATTAATTAATGGGGTTGATGTTCTTATTTAATTAGGGAATTAATTAAGGGGATTGATGTGATGAACTAATTATTGAATTAGTAATGAGATTGAGATGACTATTTAATTATTGACTTAATTAATGAGATTAGAATGATTAATTAATTTTTGAGTTAATTAATGAGATTGAGGGGATGAGTTAATTGATGAATTAATTAATGAGAGTAATGTGATTATTTAATTATTGAATTAAATAATGGGGTTTATGGGATTAATTAATTTATTAATTAATTAATGGGATTATTGTGATTATTTAATTATTGAATTAAATAATGGGATTGATGGGATTAATTATTTGATGAACTAATTAATGGGAGTAATTTTATTATTTAATTATTTAATTAAATAATAGGATTGATGGGATTAATTAATTGATTAATTAATTAATGGGAGTATTATGATTATTTAATTGTTAAATTAAATAATGGGATTAATTAATTGGTGAATTAATTAATGGGATTAATGTGATTATTTAATTTTTTAATTAAATAATGGGATTGATGGGATTAATGAATTGATGAATTAATTAATGGGTGTAATGTGATTATTTAATTGATGAATTAAATAATGAGATTGATGGGATTAATTAATTGATGAATTAATTAATGTTATTAGTGTGATTATTTAATTTTTGAATTAAATAATGAGATTGGTGGGATTAATTAATTTATGAATTAATTAATTTAAGTAATATGATTATTTAATAATTTAATTAAATAATGGGATTGATGGGATTAAATTAATTTATGAATTAATTAATGGAATTATTTTGATTATCTAATTGTGAATTAATTAATGGAATTGACTTGGAAAATTAATTAGTGAACTAATTGAATGGATTGAATGTGATTAATTAATTGTGGAATTAATTAATTCAATTGATGTGAACAATTTATTGGTGAATTAATTGAAGGGATTGAATGTGTTTAATTAATTGTGGAATTAATTAATGTAGTTAACATGAAAAATTAAGTGGTGAATTAATTGAAGGGATTTAATATGATTAATGAATTATGGGATTAATTAATAGATTTGATGTGATTAACTAATTGGTAAACTAATTAATGGGGATTATTGTGTTAATGCAATTGAATGAGTTGTATTAATTAATTGGTAAATTAATTAATGGGTATTGTTGAGTTGATGCAATTGAATGAGTTGGATTAATTAATTAGTGAATTAATTAATGGGGATTGTTGGGTAGATGAAATTTAATTAATTAGATAATTTATTGTTGAATTAATTATGAGATATTGAGACTGTTGAATTTAGATAATTAATCATTTAATTAATTATGAGATATTGAGATTGTTAATTTGAGAAAAATTAATTGTTGAATTAATTATAGGATAATGAGATTGTGATTTCAGATAAATAATTGTTGTATTAATTATGTGATAATGAGATTTTGAATTGAGATAATTAATTGTTGAATTAATTATGGGTTGTGAGTAATTAATTATTGTTATTAATGTGATTATTTAATTTTTCAATTAACTATAGGAATTGATGTTATTAATTAATTATTGAATTAATTAATATTATTGATGTGATTAGTTAATTGTTGAATTAACTAGAGGAATTAATGTGATTAATTAATTTTTGAATTAATTAATGTTATTGATGTGATTAGGTAATCATTGAATTAACTAATGGAATTTTTGTGCTTAAATAATTATTTAATTATTAATGGAATTATTGTGATTAATTAATTTTTGAATTAATTAATTTTATTGATGTGATTAGTTAATTGTTGAATTAACTAATGGAATTGTTTTGTTTAACTAATTGTTAAATTAGTAATGTAATTGATGTGGATAATTAATTATTGAATTGATTATGTGTTGATGAATGGTAACATGATAATTCAATTATGAAGTTATGAATGGTAACATGGTCATTTAGTTGTGAAATAAAGAATGATAACATGGTCATTCAATTGTGTGTTAAGAATGGTAACATGGTCATTCAATAATGTGTTAATAATGGTAACATGGTCATTCTATTATGTTTTAAGAATGATAACATGGTAATTATAGTGTTTGATTTATGAATGGAAATATGGGCATTTAATTATGAATTAAATAATGGTAATATGGTCATTCTAAGACATGATATCATCTCGGACATACTTCGGACTCCGGCATGAGCTAAAGTGGTTATTGAGGTATGGGTGTCTACAGGAACCTAGGGTCTTGTGTGGTTAAATAAATATTAATTTATAATGTGATAACTATTTACTTAGTCATTGTAATTATTTCTTTATACAACTGCATACACTATTATTTGACTAGATATTTTTTATACATCATTGTTGGTGGCCTACTGAGTTGTACTCATACCCTAATCGGGCTTCCTGATCGGTACCCAAATAGATTTCATGGTTGCAAGATAGGATAAGAGAAAATTTCCTATATTAGGTGGTTGAGTTGGGATGGAGCATGGATGAGGGAACCAAACGTGGTTCAGGACCCACTTGGGAGTTGTCAGTGTCTTTACATTTGATTTGAATTTTGAAAATTGTCATGTACATTAGCATGACATATCTATTGTTCAGTTTGATATTGTATCTTCATTTTTGGTCATCATGTGGTATTTATATTTTTCTGTTTATGGTTATATATTTGGTTGTCATTTTTTTATTTTTCCTTTGGTATTTTACTCTGATAAAGAGGTTATAGTCTCCCCATGACTGATATTCAACCCTTGCTTCTAGTCAGAAGCCTCTAGCATATGATGATACGCACTTGAAATCATGTGACTAACCGGTTTGGGGCACTGGTGTGTCGAACCCATGCCAGGATGTTGCAGTGAGAAAGAATAAATATAAGTTTTTGGTGAATAATAGTTTAAGATCACCTCTAATTCTTCTAAAGAAAATGGAAGTGAAAAGAATGTTGAGAATGATGAAGAATAAGAAGATGGAGAATATGAAAAAGGAAATGGAAATGTAAATGATGAAGGTGGATATGGAAAAATGGTGAGATTGTTAATGGAGATTATAGTGATGGTGGTTCTAACCATAATGGTCCTAGTGTCTGCATTGATGATGATGATGTTGAGATGTATCAGGCACTTATTTCTTCTCCATTTTTTTTATTTTTTTTAGATCTGAAGATAGACCAAGGCTTTTTTAAGATATCAATAGAACTGTTATATATGAGAAGGAAAAATCTATTGAGGAGGAAGAATCTCCAAGCCTGGACAGTCACCCTATTGTTGGTGATCATGTTGTGCCTACATCTGTTGTGCAGAGATCAGTTGACCAGTTGAGTGTTGTAACTACTATTGTTGAGCCTGTATTTACTAACACATCTATTGTTAAGTATTAGGGTATTCCTTATATCATATTGATGGACCTGGTTCTTGAGAAATGTGATAAGTTTTTAGGGTATTTCATACTTGGTGTGGACTACTCTAATTTTGATGATGATGGTAGTCTACCAAAGCATGGTGGACCTACTATTTGAGAAGTGAATGATCTTAAGGAATCATCGGTAGAGAAGATAGATGGTGTAGGATAAATTCAGAGTTTTTCTTCAGATATGTATACCAGTTCTAATCCAGTATAGTTTTTTGTTGTTGAGAGAGTTGTTTTACCTACCATTGCATCCATTCCAGTTGATTTTGTTACTAAAGATGACTTATAATCCTTCAGGGAAGTACTTGTTTCTAATTTTGAAAAAAAATGGAAGAATAAACCTCTCTAATTCACCAAACTTGGTTAAAAAGATGTGAAGAGATTGTGATCTATCACATCCAACCCAAAATGATGCTTCATATTCATGAAGTGGAACCACAACATTCAGGGGTTGGGGAAATGACCCTATTCTCTCTCGGAGCACTCTCCCAGAGTGCTCTCCTGACCGTGCTCCTCTTCTCCTTCTTTGGCTTCCTCCCCTGGTGTTGGAGTGCTCTTTTAACCTATAATCTCTCAGTGATATTTCTAGAGCGATCTCCTTCCTTCTTCCTAGGGTCTCATCCTCTGATGTTTTCTCTAGAGCAGTTTCCCAGCTTTCTTCTTCTTTCTTTCCTATTCTAAGGGTTTCATTCCCTCATTTTTTATGCCTTTTTGTTTAGGGTTTCATCCCTGGATCCTTTTTCAATTTTCTATTTCACCTTTTCTTCCTTGGTTTTTAGTTCCATGTTCTTCTAGGGTTTCAATATCATTTTCTTCTTCATCATTCTATGTTTATTTTTAGTTGCAGATCTATTTATGTTGGGGTTTTGGGATTGTGTGGTTCTGGTGAATGTTTGTTGATGATGGTTGTTGGTGATGCAATGTCGGTGATGTTCACGACTATTTGTAGGATCCTTTGTATTCTTAATCTTCTCTAGCTTCGTGTACCATCTCTCCTCCTCAGGTCGGTCTGGTAAGGTGGTTTTCACATGATCTTTGGGAGGTGATGTTTGAGTGGATTTCAAAGTTCTAGGAGTCATGATCCTCGCTTGACGGTGACGAAGTTGTTTGGTGTTGTTGTTTTCTGGTGGCTACGACAGACTCTGACGATCTTCAGTGATTATGTTTGGAAGGTGACGACGACAGTGGTGTTGGTTTTCTTGGTAAAGATTGTGTATGTGGTTTATGTGGTTTTGTTTTTTTCTGGTTTCTATGATGTATGAACGATTATGTCAAGGTGATAATTTTCTACAGTGGCTTGATGGTCCTCGATGGACTCTGGCATTGGTCGGAAACATCGATGGTGGTGATTGGATGGTGACAGTGACCGTTCAAGTGATGATGTTGGTTACAGGTGATGGGATTTTACCTGAAGACTTGGTGATGATGTTCCATGGTGTTCTTGGTTGGCGACTGGTGTGATGATCTAATCATATTGGGTTTTGTGTCTCGACAACTTTTTGAATTTTTAATTTTTAATTAGTTTGATTTTTGATCCCATTGGTTACCAATCTCCCTTAAAGTGGCTTCTTTGATAATCAAATAAAAAATTAATTTTCTGATCATCCATGAAGTGAAGGTGAAAATTTTAAGGTTATGAAATGATATGGAGACTTTGAGATCTACAATAGATGATATGATATCTTCATTTTCATATTCTATGGTTACCTTATTAGAGAGGGTGGATAAACATTCTTCCATGTATTCTACATAAAGTGATCCACATCCTCCTATTGATGTTGATTTGATCCGATCAGTGGTCAGAGAAGAGATTCTTGGTGTTTCTAGTGATATTCCTAACATACCTTAGGAAAGTTTGAGGAAAATCTAGCATAATAGTGATCATGTTCATGTGATGATTAGATAGTATATAAAGGATATGAAATCTAATATAGAGACAATTAAAAAGGTTATAAAGTATTATCTATCTCAGATTTATACTGAGCATGAGCTTAACTATCATTTCAAATTCCTTACTGAGAACCTAAGGATGCCTCTAGGGACTCAATATTTTAAAGAAAAAGTTAATCAGTTGAAGTTGATGAACCCAGTGCTCAAGATGTTTATGGAAGAGAAAAAGGACTTTTTCAATGCTATGGAAATGGGAGGAAATATTATTATGGATTTCATAAATTTTATGAAACCCTTTATTCATGTTTCTGGAACTATAGGGGTGGCTTGGGATTCCATTCTAGTCAATTCTCATCTCATTCCTCCAACTTCTAATCTAGATTTTTTCAGACTAGGTGTTACCAGAGATCCAAATGCACCTTTACCTGCTCATTTCTAGCCCTTTGGTTTGTCTCCCAGAGAATCAATCTAGCATATTAGGCCTATCATTATCAGAGAGGCTCCTTCTCTACCTTTTGTCCCTACAACCATCCCTATAGTTATCTCAGACTCAACTGATGTGTCTTCTTCTTCTGAAAAAGGGAAGGGAAAAGAACCACTTATTCCTACCACCTAGCTTTAAAAGCATTTACGTTATACTTTTAGTCTTTTATGGGGATATTTATATGGTTTTTTTTATATTTTTGGATTTCCTTTAATTTATTTTTTAATGGAACTTCTATTACTCTTCATATTCTGTTCCATTGTATTTTCTTTTTTCTTTTCAATTTTTTATAATCCCAAAAGGGGGATAATACTCTATGGTGTTTCTTTGATACATTCATTAATGATATTCCTTGTGATGACATATATTTTTAATTCATTCCTTTGATATAAACTTCTCTTTGATACTATTTACTATCTAATTACCTTTGATAACATGTTTATTTACTTTATGATCAAACTCTCACTATATCTATTTAAAGTGGTAAGTAGATATATTTTAAAACCATGGTTTATTATATACATGTTGTATAAAATTATATGATTTATGATCATAAAAATGGAGGATATTGTTAGAATCCTTGTTTTAATGATCACAAAATCATGTTTATTATGCTATTAATTAGTTTTATGTGTTCTGATAGCATTTTATAATATGAGGAATATTGGAAAAAAAATTCTAAGTATGGGAAATACCTACCATCAGAAATGACTCACCATTGAACCAACACATTTTACAAAGTGTTGGAAACACTCATCACCAAACATGACGTTTTGTTGAACCATGAAATTTGACAGTGTTGAAATCACCCACTATCAGAGATGACTCTCCATTAAGATGAAAATTTGGATAAGTGTTGAAAAGACCTACCACTAGACCTAAGTCACCATGAGATGATCCACTGTTAGGATTTACCTACCATTGGGATGAATATTTAGCAAAGTGTAGGAATGACCTACCACTGAGATGATTCACCATTGATCATAACCTACCATCATCCTAACTCACCGTTGGCTTGACTCACCGCTATCTCAAGTCACCGCTAGAGCTATATCACCATTTATAGGAGTCTTTGTCATTGTTTTTATTAATTTTAATTAATCGATTCCAACAGATACATTATGGAATTTAATTCTTTTGATTATTTTAATGATTATTATTAAACAATTATAGAGAACATTAAATAGGATGTCAGAGTTCAGTGTGAGTAGAAGAATATTTTGATGATTGTTCTTAAAACGGATACTCATTCATGTTGTTGTTAAATTAAGATGCATACCCCCTCATGAAAATATATATAGATATACATGTATATGTGAAGTGATATAAAATAAGGTTACAAGACCAAGAAGTGAGACACTTGCAAATAGATTTACATGAATCATCCTTACCTAAAATAAATTGTGGAAAATTGAATCACATATAACATCTAGTTCCCTTTCTCACAGTCAAAACAAAAGATTTCATGACCCTATACTTTACTGTGATTTTCAGAAACACGAATAAGGATCCCATTAAAGATACATCTAAGGAGTCTCAAATTTCAGAGCACATCAGACCAAGAAACTCTTACTTCTCTACATATTTACTTCCACTTTCTTCTTACTTCATTTACTTTGAGTAGTGTGTGATTTAATTTGTATATTAAGCACAAACATTGTCTCATGTACTTTAACTGGAAGATACTCGATATATTTTTAACTCCCTATACTCTTTTTTACCCACATTTTGTGTGTAAGTTCATAATCAAGATCAAGTATCACTGAGAGGGGGAGGGGTGAATCAATTATATCTTTTTATTTTATGTTTCCTTCTTTCTTAAACAACATTCACCTCTTATTAAATAGTTGTTACCTTGATGAAAACAAAACCATTCACACATACACAAGAACATAAGATTTACAAGGTTCACTAATCAAATAGAGTATTTGAATCCTTGGTATGGTATGGAAACAATCTGATACCACAAAATTCACAAGAAAACAATCCTTTTGTGTGGAATAAAAGGAGTAGGATGTTACCTTACACTCGTTTAGCACTTTTTTCAATAAAATAGTGTGTGTTCCCTTTATATCACAAATGATGTAAAACAATTTTTGTGTAACAAGTTAAGAAACATGTTACTGTGTTGTCTTGTCAACTTTCACAAATATGTTATTCAAAAACAACTTTTCACTTTCCTACCCAGTAGTAGGTAAGAATTTTCTGGACTTTGTAATGATACTCAATCTTATTTCCTAGTATGAACTACCCAGTCTGATTTCTCAGTCTGATAATAACTCTATAATAATACTGCTAAAAAAATACTAAACTTCTTCTATCTAAGTCTGTAAATCCCAGTCTGATTCCCAGTATGATGATTCATCCAAATACAATGATCATCTGAATACAACCTTCTCTCTTCTCCTTTATTCTTATTTTTTGAAAACTTCCTCATGAATTCTCAACCTGGAAACTTCATGCTCCACCTTCTATCTTCAATAGTAAATTCATCTTAGAAAGTACAAAGTACTTACATTATTTATAGTCAACCCAAAAATGGTTTTGGTGGTATTATGAAAATGTTTCCCACTCAACCATATTTCCTGAAACATAAATTCTCCTTGAATTTCATGTGCATCTTGACTTATTAAATGCTTCTCCACTCTTCTCACTTCTTCTCAGAATTTCTCAAAACTTTAGATCACTTCAGACTTTCTTCACAATATTCAGTATGATTCTGATTATTAATTCTAATTTTCTAATTATGATGAATACATATGTTCATATACAGTATCTTCATTATATTGCTCTACACCAATTGAAAAAAAACAAGAAAACATATGAAAAAAAAATTTCTTCTCATTATGATCCTCAGAATTAACTACCCATTCTTATGTTTTCCTTGAAAATAATTCAAAAAATAATTCAACCATACTTTTAAGATCCCCCTTGAAAACTCTTTTTTGTTTGGTTGAAAAAATTCTTCTTTTCTTTATTTCTTCAAACCAAAGATCCTGCATCTGATGATGTTTATCAGTGCCAGCATGTGTCTAATGGATCGGTCTCTGGTACACTCTGATGGTTTGGATTCATTTCCAATATAATGTCGCTTGACCCAAATGTTTCAAGAAAAAATAGATATTATTTTTCTATTGACCCACTTGAATACAAATTAGAGCATTTATTTTCTCTTGAACCACTTGATAAGGAAAATAAAGTTCCCTTTTGGAAAACAATCAACAATTCATATTGATGAAATGATTAACGTCATTGGTGATTGATCTTTGATTTTCTTTTTCATTTTGGTCATAATAAAACTTTTCTTCATATCTGTATTCACTGGTCCAAAAACTCCCAATTAATTTTTATTTTTCATTATTCTCATTAAATTCCCACAAAAATTATTCTTCCTTAGATTATCATCAGTTGATCATTGTTAGTATAACTTTGATTATCAATGGAACACCGCATCTGATGGACCAGTTTTAGCAGTTTCAACTTCAGAAACTTCTTTTCTTATTTTATTATGATCCACACCACTTATTTCTCTAAAGATTTATATCTTAGGGATTATTGGTCTGACTAAAAACTAGCATCTTCATAACTTCACATTCTGATCAACCTTCTCATCCAACAGAAATTTCTACATCCAATTATCTCACACTGATGAACTGAGATCGAAAAGCTTCTGCTTCATGAACTTTATTCTTTCAAAAATGTATGTTGGTATCATGAATCCCTCATGAATTTGAATATTATTAAGATTATCTTCAGCATCATCTGACTTTCATTGGTAATTATTTGTAATTTACCATATTTTCCTATATATATGTTTCTTTCCAACCAAAACTCAATATGATTAGAAATAATCCCCCTTTATTTCATAAACATTTCATCACACATTTTTTAAGAAAATTATGATTTATGAGAACTCCAAGATCATAAAATCATCATCAGATTTATATCATAGTCATGAATACTCTGATATTGTTTCTCATTATGATCAACACTGCATTCTAGACCCAAGCTGAGTCTGGTGAAAATTTTCTTCCAGAAAACATCTTCTCAATCTGATGGACTTTATTAAGCATTGTGATTCCGATTTTCTACGTTTACAAAGTGAATTGATTTATTTTATTTTGTATCTTCTTTGACAAAAAATATAACACAAACATCTTCCATATTCCAAAACCAACTTCTCTCCAACTTGGTCCTAAAAATCTCCCCCTTTAGATTTTTTTGTCAACCAAGGTTCATGAATCACTAAACTTTGTAACATCAAGCAATGGATTAATTATCAAAAATTCTAAGACCACATGAGCTAACTCATTATAGGAAAAAAGAATTATTGATATTGGATACATACTTTCCAAAATTAGTGACTCATGAAATATCTTCATCTTTTCTTTGCAACTTATTTCATGTCTTTGACTATCTTATAAAAAAAGTTTCATACAACCACTCCAACAAACAGTTAGAATAGTTCACACATTTACAATGTGTGATTCACTAATTACCCACAACTCCCCCTTTTTAAATGCTTCCTTAAAAGGTTTATCATATAACATTGGATAGATTTATGAAACAATTCTCCACCTTTTATGACACTATCCAAATACAAGATGATATAGGGATACAAACACATACCTCAACCTTGATGAGAAGGAAGTTGTATACCCATGTTCAACCTCAGTTTATGAAAAATGATCTTTCAGTAAAGGTTTTGTGAAAATGTTATAAACTTATTTCGATGTAGGAACATGCTACAGATTTAATTCATTCATATTCACATGCTCTTTGATGAAATGGTATTTTATATCAATATGATTTGAATGAGAATGGTTTACCTTGCACATGATCCTCATCCTAGTTATTGAGGAATCCTTAAGTGCATCCAGGAGACCTGGGATAAAATCCAGGTGGAGGCTAATTTTCTGGGGGGGTATTGTAGCAGTACTATATCAGGTGTTGTAGCAGGTGTTGTAGAAAGTATTGTAGCAGTACTATAGTAGGAACTGTAGTAGGACCTGAGGCAGGAACTGTAGTAGGAACTGTGCATTACTATAGAGGGAACTGCAGCAGGCATTGTTTGTCACTGTAGTATCTAGGAATATTCTCCCATTTGGGCCTTTGGGCCACCAATTTGGTCACTAATTCCTTTAAGGCCTTCGGGCCACCCAGGCCTTTGGGTCAATAAGGCCTTCGGGCCACCTTAAGGACTTCGGGCCAGCATAAGTGTATATGAAAACTAGACAACCTACAAGGAACAAGATTTAAAAGGAGGATGAGAAAGGAGTTTTCACCATAACAGAAGATAAAACGTATTGCAAGAATGAGAGGGTATGGCACCTGCCATCAGGACAAGTATGTGCATGCATTGGAAAGCCTAGGCAAATAGCCATGCGAAGGTGGAGAGATGATTTCATGATGAATATGCTGGGGAGGAGTAGTTCCAAGTAGTTAGTATGGGTTTTATGTAATGTTTGAAGCCTATGGGCAATGAATTCCTCTAAGTCCTATAGGTCATGTAATACTTACGCCTATAGGCCTTGTAAGGGTTTCACCTCACCCCTTGAAAGGTGGATTATCAAAAATTAATAAAAAATGAAGGCCTTTAGTCCATTGGAGGAGAATGTTGTACCTTGATTCTGGTAAGGTTGATTTCATTTTTATTATCACAACCAAGGAGTAAGGGTAACTTCACTTCAACAAATAAATATTCCAACTGAGTCTTCATCCATATAAGCTGGGTAGTGTCTTGATTGGAAGTGAAATAATCATCTTCACCTATGATAAGATTTACTATATTCTATTTCTTTTCATGCCAACTAACACAACTTTTTTCCAGAAAGAAAACTATACCATATTTGGATCTTCTATCATAAAAATTTTATACTCAATCAGCATCTAAATACCCAAAAAAATCAATTTTTTCTTAGCTATCATAAATTATTCTGAAATATGATATTCCTTTGATATATTTTAGAATTATTTTTCTATCCAGCAAATATGATTTTTTTTTGGATCACTTTAAAATATTGCACATAAGGTTACAACATAAACAATGTTGAGTCTTGAGGCAGTAAAATATAAAAAAATTAAAATCATATTTAAAAACTCATTAGGATAAACTTCCTTGCCTTTTCCATCTCTTTTAAACATGGTTCCCACTGAAATTGGTGTGGAAACTAGTTTTGAATTTTCCATGCTAGACTTCTTAAGAACTTCCTTAGCATGATTTTATTTGGAAATAAAAATGTGTTTATTATTTTTTAAAATTTGTAACCCAATAAATTATTTCATTTATCCCAGTATGGACATCTCAAACAATTTTTTCATTTCATCAGAAAATATTTCACAAGTTCTTTCATCATTCCTAGAAAATATAATGTCATCAACATAAACAGTTACAATGAGGGAAAAATCAGGATTTTCTTTGATGTAAAGATTGTAATAAACCCTTCATTTATTAAAACTCATCTTTATTAAGAATATATCCAATTTATAATATTATTCCTTTGGGTCTTGTTTTATCCTGTACAAGGATTTATTTAACTTACACACATAACTGTCATCTTTCCAAACAAAAAACTCACATGGTTGTTCAATGTAAACTTTTTCATCAAGATCGCCATTTTAAAAATTTGATTACACATCCATATGAAAAATTTTATAACTTCATTGTGTATCAATATCAAGAAATATTCTGATTGTTTTTAACCATTCCACCAGAGAAAAAATTTCATCAAATCCACTGCCTTCAATTTGTGAGTAACATGTGCACACTAATATTAATTTGTTTCTTATCAATTCACCTTCTTCATTCATATTGTTTTGGAAAAACCATTTTTGTACCAATAAATTTTTTTAATATGGATTAGTTATGATTTCCCAAATTTCATTATTTTCTATCTAATCCAGCTCTTCATTCATTTCCTGAACCCATTCTATATGCTCAAAATATTTATTCACATCTTTCGGCTCAAATTTTTAATACAAATATGTATGTGTAATAACTTTTGATGTTTTTATTTTTTGAACCTTCTGATGTTGATCACTAATAATGTTTTTATCTTATATTATCTTCTTCATCTTAGGATGATATTTTAAAGATTTATCCTCATCACTTGAAATATATGAGTCTGATTCTTATTCTTAAGTATGATTACTATTTTCAATATCCTTATCATAACTTTTAAAAAAAATATTTCATTTTGTTCATATTCATTTTCTATATGAGTCCATTTATCTTCCATAGCTTTATCAAAAACTTTCACATCAATAGAGTCAACTAAAGTTCCTAACTCTTTGTTGAAACATCTATATCCTCTTCCATTTGGACCATAGCCACTAAAAATTCCATCATCACCTCTCTTCTCAAAATTTCCAAGATTTCCACATTTTTTATTTATGATTTATGGACTTCCAAAAACTATTAAGTGTTTTAATCATGGAGTTTTTATATTAAAAATTTCATATGGAGTCATATCTAAATTTGGTCTATAGAAACATCGATTTTGAATATACATAGTAGTGCTCATGGATTGCCTCTAAAATTAAGGAGAGAGACCATGTCCAAGTAAAACAGTTCTTCCCATTTCAACCAGAATTCTATTCTTCCTTTCAATAACACCAATTTTTAAGGAGTGTATAGTGTGCTAAACTCATGAAAAATTCCATTCATCTTAAGATAAAATTAAAAATTTTCATTTTTGTATTCACCATGATTGTTAGTTATCAACTTCTTCATTGAATACTCACATTCCTTCTCTACTTTCCTCCTAAAACTTTTAAACATTTTCATAGAATCTGACTTATGTTTCATATACATAACACAAGTAATGTGAGTAAATTCATCATTGAATGTAATTAAGTACTTATATTTGTGAGCTTATTGTTTTCTCATTAGACCACAGATGTCAGAATGAATAAGTTATAGGGGTAGTTTTGAACAAATTTCAACTTTCTTATGTACAGAGTTTGTTATCTTTCCCTTTTGAAAAATCTTGAAACACCAATATCTTCTTCTTGACATATCAAGAATACCTCAGACACTTTCTCACTTTGATAACTTTCTCATGTTTCTCTAACACATGTGTCCCAAACTTTTATGCCATAACTAATTTTCTCCCACCATGCTCAAGTAATAAGAGTTTTGAACCTCACCATCTTGAAACAAGTTTCCTTTTGTTCATTGGCCTCTTGTAACTATTTTTTCATCTTCCTCACTTTTAAAGAAAACCCATATTTTCAAAAAATAACTTTTTTCATTAATCATAAAGTTGTGAAACACTTAGAAAGTTGTATTTTTACCCATCAACAAAAAATACCTTTTTTGATTTCAACTTTTCTTCCCCAATGATGGTTGATACAACACCTTTGATTCTGAGTGATTCATAATTTCCAAATTTCACTATTACTTATTTGAAATATTTCACATTCTTCAATAATTTTAAATCTATATTAATATGAGAAGAAGACACACTATTCATAATTCAAGGTTATTCTCATTGTGTTTCTTTAAGAGCGGTTTCTATAACAAGATATGTTTCTTTCCCTTTATCTTTCTTAACTTCCAACTTCTGAGAATTGTTAAAAAAAATTGTTATGCCAGTAATAAAACAAGACATCCTTTTGCAAGTTTTCCAGGTTGTTCACGTAATTTACAAATAGTTTCTAAAGGTTGGAACCTATTTTTAGTATTCACAACAACCTTATCAGGTTTTTTCAAAACATCCTTCCCAGACTTCTTCCTTTGAGAGGATTAAATCCCCCTCAAACTTTGTATTCTATAATTTTCAGAATAGTAGTAATGTTATAGATTAAACCAATTAATATTTTTCATGTTCCCAAATCAACCACAATACCAGCAGTTTTCATAGAAAGAGTACTTTCCTCTGAAACTTCCATATTGACTGGATTTGTGAGCATGTTTCTCAGCAACCTTCTTATAAAAACATTATTAGCCACCAACCATTCTATTGTCAACCAAAATCTTCTATTTCAACTTAGTTTTCTTTTCATCCTTATCAAAACCAGAAGTAATATAAACTTTTTTAGATTCATAATTTTAAGAAACTTATGATTTCTTTACTTTATCAGCCTTGTCTATATACATAACTTTCCCAAATTTCTTCTTCTCAGAAAAAATTTAAACATTCTTCTCAAAATTTGAAGGAAATTTTTTATCCTTCTCGGGTTTACCCTTTATAGCGCTTTCACCAATTTTAGAGATAGAATTATTAAAAATTGTAACCCTATGTTCATCTTTATAAATTTTCTATTGGAAAATTTCCAACTGTTTTTATTTTTCCTTTTGACTTCACTTCTAAACTCTAATTATGATTCTTTTCTTTATCAAGATATTTATTCAAATCATTAATATATTCCAGCAACATGAATTTATCATCAAGAAAACATTCTTAATTTTTTTTTCAAGAGTCTTCATTTTTCATCTTCCTGATTTCTTTCTCAAGCCTTATGATATTTCTCAAATATTCTTTCAATTCTTCTTTCAGATGAAATTATAATTGAGTTTCTTCTTATTCAGAACTACTGCTTCTGAACTCTTCATTGTTCACTATTCCAATGAAATTATTTTCTCCAACATTTTCAAAATATTTTTCAAATTAAAACTCTTTTTCTTATTCATCGTCATCTTTAGATAAGAAAATTATCTTTTGGATTTGGAAAATTTTATATCCATTCCTTTGGAATAAGATTTAGTCATATCACCTTGTTTCTTCCATGATCTTCTCTACCTTCTATCATCTTCTTCACTATCTTATTCTTTATTTATTCAAGGAAAATTGGATGTATGGTACCCAATGGATCTACATTAAAAAAAATTCAATGGAAGCTTCCCCTTGTATTTACATGTACCACTTTTCACATTTTTTGAAAACAAGGACAAAAAATCATCATAATTTTTACATACCTGATTTTTAAAATCAAAATCACCAGTTTCTTCTTTAAAAAGAATCCATTTTGGATTTTGTTTATTGTAAGCCTTGAATGTCCTGACTCGTACTAGTGGGACACGTGTTGTGACTCCCCAAGCCTGCCTCCAATAGGCTGGGGGATGGTGACTAGCACCAAGTAGGCATATATCTAAAATAGGAGGCATTTCCTATGTACCTATATGAATACACACATCTTGAAGCCCACAAAATTCTAAAATGTAAAAACCCACTAAGAAAACAATGCAAGGATACCACTATATCCCAACCAACAGAGTACGACAGGAAAGTAAAGTGAAACTGGGCTAAATACAAGCCTACTAAAATAATTCTGTAACCACAAGTCCAACTTATAAAAAGAAGGTATTGGGACTATTATCTGTAGTCGTAGGAACACACCTCAGCCTGTCTAATCTCATAAAGCTCTATCTAATCTTGGTCTTCCTAGGAATTTGTCAAAAGGTCACTCGTATGCATAATACACGACATGTGCGAGAAAATCCTATGCAATGGTGAGTATAAAAATACTCAGCAGGACACCCTGAAACCAAAAATCAATACACACAAAAAAGATATAGTGATCCCTACACAGGTATATTTCTACAGCACATATAATAATATTTAGATATACTCAATCCAAGACATGGATTTTATAGGTAAGTCACAATTACTTTATACCAACAATTGAGATTCAATTCAAATATTCCACGAAGCACTCATCCAGGTGAACACACTCTTGAGTCTAATAGCAATAAAGACATCTGACTAAGAATTATTTTTCATCCAAAACCGTCATGAGAGATATATGTTGATAGATCTAAAGAGAGAGATATGATACAACAGATGAGGATCATAGTTAGGGCCATGGGTGATATCAATAACTCCATCTGGATTAACCCGCTAAGTATAGGATCAATGTCTGGTAGGATTGGTCATTTCAATACCAAGGAATCTACCTAGGGTATGAAGATGAATATAGGATCCCATACTAGGCATGTTGGGGGATTCTAACGACTCTATCTAGGAAGTCTTGCTGAAGGGATCATACTCCTAGGAGTATGAAACAATACCCACCAACCTTCAGGGAAGTGATAAAGGGAACGAACCCTAATGAAACTTGTCCAAGGTATAGTGTAAAAGAGGTTCAATTAATGTATAAAGTGGTAAACAATGTGTAGTAGGGTCACACACCATGTCCCTTGACCCTAAGTATTGCTCGTGTACAGTGGCCCATTTCATTCCAACAGTGTCGTGTAGAAGATGGGTACACGGCATGTATAAGCAGTCACATGTTTTGTCCTTCCATCCAGGATCTGCCTATATACTCTTTTCATGTTCCAGTACATGGTTTCAACCTGTGTGTCTCTACCCATATACCAATACATGGGGTAGTCCGTGTACTTGGTACATGCCAAGTTCTTTGGTGGGGTACACGCCCTGTAGGAAACCCATTTACTCCACTCTGTGTCTGTGTATCCCCTAAGATACATGATGAGTCTTTGGGAAACTCCTACACACTATGTGATAATTTCACATGTTGTGTGACATTTAACTATCTCCCAAAACCCTAGCCTCTACTCAGTGGGGGCCACATTCCGTGTAACCCTGGTTTACATGTCGTGTTCATCGGGATTTTCCAGAATCTCACATTCTTCCTCCGCATGCCTCGGATGATGATCCATATCTCATTATAGTGATCTTTTTACCTTGAAACTCTGGATCCTAGGACGTTTCATCACCCTGACACCGAATCGTGGTGTTTTGGGCCTTTAATTAGCTCAGAAAACCACTTTAAAGCCATCTGATGAAAACATCCCGAAGAACGATATCTCCTAAATCACTCTAATATGTCTTTCATTATCGTCGTCTCACCTCTTCTAGGTCATCCTAGTGTTAGATCTTCAATTTTGTATCGTTTCTCCATGAAATAAAGGTGTAATGATAATTCATTCATAACCCCATGAAGAACAAAGAACACACATATAAAATGGGGGAGATAATTTCACATGGAAAAAACTAGAGGAAAAAACCTCAACCGTTGTTCGTTATAGCCTCGATTCGTTCCTATAATTATGATCAAAAATCAAATAAATATAATAATAAACCCTCTGAAACTCACAATTAAAACCCATCCTTCAAGAACGATCAAACTATGGATTAACCTGTTCGTTGGTTGGTCCGTATTCATTATTGAATCTATGAATGGGGAAAATAATATCAAAAAAACATTCCCTAACTAGGAATTGGATCATTATTTGATAAAGATCGATTTCCACTAGAGAGATCCATCAAGAACGGTGCTCATCGATCTTCGATCTGCAATTTTGTAATCACCTGCTAAGAGAAATCTCCAGGGTTTCTCTCTAGAGCCTCTAGAGAATTTCCAGGGTTATGAGCCTAACTCTGGATCCTTGCCTAAAGACTCACTTAAAATAAGAATTGTCTTTGCATCACTGCATCAATGAAACAATAAAATAAAATAAATATTCAAATTATTTTATTTATTAAAAATGCATGAAACTACTTTTCACAATCGACCTGCGTTGGCTAATGTTAGGCCTTACCTAGGGTAAATTCACAGCTCTAAATGAAACATATCCCTTAGATTTCTGATCCAGGAACCTATTTATATGTTATTCTATTTTTTCAAGAAAATTGTGCATGTGTCCTATTTAATATTTTAATATTATTCAAACATTTATTCTAGGCACACAGGGCCTCGGAATTGCACGCTTTCTCAATGACTTGTCTCAAAATTAATCTACATAATATTTAAAAATAATACATGGAAAATTTGGGACATTACATTCTCCCCACCTTGGGGATTTACATCCCCAAAAATCAAAAAAAAACTACTTAAAAAATATGAGCATATTGAGCATTAATATGAGCCTCCAACTCCCAAGTTCTCTCCTAGAGATTCTCGTGCTACCACCAGACACACACTAAAGGAATTTATCTCCCACAAAGTATCCACTCCCACCGATCCTTGATCTCCACTGGGTACTCCACAAAAGTCACTCCATCATCGATGTCTATCTCACCCCAGTCGATGATGTGTTATGGGTCAAGCACATACCTACTCATTTGTGACATGTAGAAGACATCATTTACCCTTTATAACTATAGAGGTATAGCTAATTGGTACGCCACCTCACCAACTCTATGAATTGTTTGAAAATGATCTATAAACCTTGGAGATAACTTTCCACTCCATCCAAATCTTTGTAATCATCATCAAGGTAAAACCCATAGAAATACATGGTCTCCTTCCTCGAACTCCAAAGGCCTCTATCTCTTCTCATAATAAGACTTATGACAGCTCTAGACAGTCTTCATCCACTCCTGGATGATCTGAACCTTCTTTGTAATAGCTCACAATAATTCTAGTCTCATGAGTGCCGACTCTCCTGGGTTAGTTAAACAAAGTGGTGACCTTCAGGGTTTCCCATAAAAAGCCTTAAATGTTTCCATACTGATAGTGGAATGGTATCTTTTATTTTTCATGAACTCCACTAGTAGTAGGTGATCCTCCCAACTATGGTCGAAGTCCAACATATAATCCAGTAGCATGTCCTCCATAACCTGAATGGGCTGCTCTGTCTGGTCGTCCATCTATGGGTGAAATGTTGTGCTCAAGAATAACTAGTTCCCAAATGCCACCTATAATCTCTTCCTCAACTAGGATGTAAAACGTGCATCATGATATGAAACAATCATCAATTGAAATCTATGGATCCTAACTATATTCTACAGGTAGAGTTTTCCCAAGCTCTCTACTGAAATCTACTATCGGATAGCTAGTAAGTGGTCTGACTTGGTTATCCATTCAATGATCATTGAGATGGAATCATGTACCATGTTCATACTCTATAAACCCATCACGAAGTCTATTGATATTTCATCCCACTTCCATTCCAAAACCTTAAGGGATTGATCTAAACCTGTTAGAACCTGGTGCTCAACCTTCACTTACTCACAAGTAAGGCATCGAGAAATAAACTCTGCAACTCCTTTCTTCATCCCTGGCCACCAAAACTGATTTCGGAGGTCCCGGTACATCTTCTCCACACCTGGATGTACCACCAAAGTGCACATATAAAACTCCCATAGAACCTCCTCCCAAAACTCCACTAGTACTACTGTACTTCCTCTGAAAATGTTGATGTACTTCCCACCTTTCAAATATCCATCAGGTGTATGCCCTATGGATATCTGAGCATGTGGAGTCTTGTAGTTGGTATCCCCAAGTTGTGCCTCCTTGACTAGCTGTAGGAGAGGAGGGGTAACAACCATCAATTAGAGGTAAACTACTCTATCTCCATCCACAAAGGATAACTACAATGAGTCTAACTGCCCCAACACCTTTTTCAGCAACTACGAACTAGATCTCCTATTGAGGGAATCTGCCACCACATTCCCCTTCCAATGAGTATAGACAGTATCAAATTCATATTCCTAGAGGAACTCTAGTCATTGCCTCTATCTCAATTTCATATCCTTATGAGAGAAGATATACTTGAGACTCTTGAGATCATAGTAGATGATAAACTGCTCTCCCATTAGGTAGTGTCACCACATCTTCAACGTGAAGACTATTGCTACTAACTTAAGATTGTGGGTCACGTAGTTCTTATCATGTGGCCTTAACTAGTACGAACCATAGGCAATCACCTATTTCCTCTTCATCAAGAAATAACCAATTTTGGTCCCTAATGCATTGTAGAACACTACATACTCAACACCCTCCTTTGGAAATATCAAGATCAGGGCACTCATAAAACTCTGCCTCAACTACTAAAAAGCCTACTGGAACTTCTCTATCCATACAAAATGTTTCCCATTTTGATTCAAAGATATCATAGGTGTTGATATCCTGGATAAATCAGATATGAATCTTTGATAATATCTTGCTAGCTCAAGAAAGCTCTGCACCTTTTTCATGCACCTAAGTGGATCCCATACTAACACTACTTCAACCTTGGCTGGGTCCATATCCACTCTATTTGTTGAGATAACATTTCCATAAAAGTGGAAAGCTTGAATCTAGAATGGGAAATTTGAGAGTTTTCCATAAATTTGGTTCTCTTAGAGTACGTTCAGAACTATCCTTAAGTGTCTTCTATGCTCCTCCTCAGACTCTGAGTACACAAGGATATCATCGATGAAGAATAACATGAACTGGTCTAAGTAAGGTTGAAAGATTTGGTTCATGATCCCCATGAACACTGATGGGGAATTCTTCACGCAAAGGGAATCACCAAGTACTCATAGTGACCGTAATGACATTTGAAAGTTGTCTTTGGTGTATCCATGTCTTGTAATCACAGTTGAGGATATCCTGATCTGAGTTAAACCTTATAGAATCATCATGCACCTCTCAAATGATCAAATAGGTCATCGATTCTCATTAGTGGATACTTTTTCTTCATGGTAACTTGGTTTAAGCACCAGTAGTCCACACAAAACCTCAATCTCCCGTATGCCTTTTTTGAAAATAAAATTGGGGCTGCCCATGGGTGAAACACTAGGTCTCACAAATCCCTTCTCCTAAAAGTCCTCCAACTACTCCCTCATCTTGTAAAGCTCTATGGGAGCCATCTGATATGTTGGCGCATATATCAGTGTCATCCTAGGGTGTAAATAAATGAAAAATTATATCTCCTAGTGGGGAGGTAATCCCAGAACATCTTTGAGAAAGATGTCCTCATACTCCTCCACTATTGTAGGGAACTAAAAACTCATAACATCCATTGCACCAAGGGTTAGGCTATCCAACTGATGAGTTATTGGATTCACCTTCCTATGCATGAGTCCATCCTGTGTTTATTGGGTTTCATTTTCACTAAAAAAGGAAAACCTCATTCCATTACTACAGACACACCATACCCTTCACCTAAAATAGTCAATCTGGGCATGGACTATGGATAACCAATCCATAGTAATAATGACGTTGTAAGTCCTCAATGCTTCCACCAAGAGGTTCCAACTGAACTCTCGCATCCAAGGGTCAGGTCACACTATCGACATAGATGTGTGATCACTAAGTATTCTCCATTAGGTGTATCTAAGAGTAAGGGTTGATTCAAATGTTCAATCAAAATCTATAGGTTTCAAAAAATATATGTGACGAGATAGGAATGACTAGAACATGTGTCTATCAATACTGCATCTAAAGTATAAAATACACAGATTGTACCTATAATCATTCCCAAATCCCCTAGGTCATATGCCTTGACCACATGTAGTTGTCCCTTCCCATGTCCTCCAACTCCTTGAGCCTGGTGTAGACCATCTAGGGGGGTGGTAACATGTCAAAACATCAACCACCTCCTACTACTCTACCAGCTCCTCTGCCACATTTTCTTCCCTACATATATTCCTTCTCTTATCATTTTCTCTACCTCGGTGGTCTATCCACAGTCTTCCTATCAATATTATGGAGGGTTGGACAATCTCGAGTGAGATGTCCCCTGTCGTCACATGAATAGAACCTCATCTCCTTAGGCTGCTATACCCACCCAGTGAGACCTAAACAACATATCTTTTTTCCTAGGACATCCTTCTAAAACATCTCCCACATTTGGATCCCTGATACTAACATCATCTCCCTCTAATTGAGGTATATGCACCTACTTGTCTGTTGTGGACTATCACTGGTTGTATCTACTCATCCAAGAAGTTTTCAACCACAAAATCTCGTTCAATCACCCCAACATAATTCAGGATGCATAGAGGGATAACGATAGATCATAAATCTCAATGAAAACCTCACTCGAAGGTCCCATCCATAAAGTACTGATCTCTAACCATATCCATTGAGTGCCTGGAAATATTTATGAACCTTGATGAATAATCATCCACTATCATGCTACCCTATTAGAGCTTAAGAAGATCTTGTATACACACAACTCTCAACATAACTATTGAGAACTCCTCTCTAAAGAGATGCTTGAACTCTGTCCATTAAAGAGTCACCTCTTCATGAGTCTGGATAGCCAAACTACACCATCTCTCTATTGATCCATGTAGAAGGATCATCGCCATAACCACCATCTGATTCGCTGGTGTCCTAACTAGATGGAAAACTCAGGTCACCGCCTCAATCCTTTCATCATATTCCTGAGGTTTGGGCTTACCTAGGAACCTAAGGGGTCTCTGTATCTGAAACTTGTGAAGTTATCTCATCATGTGTTCCCCATCTGTTAGTACTGCAGGTGCCACGTGTTTCTCTATAGGTGGTGGTATAGCTTGTGCACCACCTGGAGGTGTCATCTGGGGAACTTGTCTCATTATCAAAGCCTCATCACAGAGGGGTTCATCCTCGTTATATAGCTTCTAAATCCTAGCTATTATGCATCTTAGGGGCATCCTATAAGAAAAAAAGATGCACCATGGTTAATGATTATATCTAGAGAGATGACTCAAGAAGGACATGGAACCACAACCCATTCATATATGATTCATGTACCATTATTTTCTCTACAACCAGTGTTCTCATGTACCGAGTCGAAATGTGGGTTATCAGTGTCTAGGTGTATGGATACGTCGGCTGCTCGCACCAACACTGGATTCCCTATCCTGAAATATGGACTTGAAACACTTAACATGGTTTCCCAAAACCAATATCACAGAATCCTGGTCCTATAGTAGAAATGACCACGTCTGATACCACACTATCACAGCTCTTACCAGTTCAGCCAATGCTTCAACTCCCCAAGCCTTCCTCCAATAGGCTTGGGGCTGGTGACTAGCGCTGAGTAGGAATATCACTAACATGGGAGGCATTACCTATGTACCTTTATGAATGAACACATATCCAAACCCACAAAATGTTGAAATGTAAAAACCCACTAAGAAAACAATGCATGCATACCACTATATCCCAACCAATAAAGTACGATAGGAAAGTAAAGTAAAGTGAAACTGATCCAAATACAATCCCACTAAAAGAAGTTTATTAACACAAGTCTAACCTGTAAAATGAAGGTATAGGTACTTTTATCTATAGTCGTAGGATAACACCTCATCCTTCCATATATCACAAAGCTTTTTCTGGTCCTAGTCTACCTAGGACTCTGTCAAAAGGTCGCTCATTTGTACAAGACACGACATGTGCGGGAAAATCCCGGGTAGGGGTGAGTATAAAAATAATCAGTAGGACACCCTAAAAACACAAAGAAATATACACCAAAAAGATACAGTCATATCTATACAATTATATGTCTACAGAACAGATAAAAATATCTAGATATACTCGATCCAAGACACGTCGTCTAGAGGTAAGTCACAACTACCGCATACCAATACTAGGGATTCAGTTTAAAGATTCCATGAAGCACTCATCTGGGAGAACACACTCCTGAGTCTGATAGCACTGATGACATCCATCTTAAAAATATTGTTCATTGGGAACCATAATGAGAGAGATATGATGATAGATCTAAAGAGAGAGATATGATACAACAAATGAGGATCACATCTAGGGCCATGGGGTGATACCAACAACTCCATCTAGATTAACCCACTAAGTATTGGATCGACATCTAGTAGGATTTTTCACATCAATACCAAGGACTCTACCAAGGTAATAAAGATGAATAAAGGATCCTTCACCGTAATTATTGGTGGATTCTAATGACTCTATCTAAGAAGTCCTGCTGAATGGAGCATACTCTTATGAGTAGGAAACAATACCCACCAACCTTTATGAAAGCGATAAAGGGAAAAACCCTAACAAAACTTGTCCAAGGTACAGTATACAAGAGGTTAAATACATGTATAAAGGGGTACATAGTGTGTAGTTGGGTCACACATCGTGTCCCTTGACCTCGGGTACTGCCCATGTACAACGGCTCGTGTCATTCCAACTGTATTGTGTAGAAGATGGGTACACGGCGTGTATAAGGAGTCACACGTTGTGTCCTTCCATCCGGGTTCTACATGTGTAATCTAACCATGTACCAGTACACAGTGCCAACATGTGTGCCTTTGCCTATGTACCAGTACATGGGGTAGTATGTGTACTTGGTCTAGGATAAGTCGTGTGGTGGGGTACATGTTGTGTAGGCAACCCATGTATTCCACCCCGTGTCTGTGTATATCATGAGATACATGTTGAGTCTATATGAAGGGTTTACATTCTATGTGATAGTTTCACACATTTTACAACATTTAAATATCTCTTAAAACCCTATACGCCACTCATTGGGGGCCACATGTCATGTAACCTCGGGTTACATGTCGTGTTTATCAGGATTTTATAGAATTTCACGTTCTTCCACCGCGCACCTCAGTCGATGATCTGGATCTCATTTCGATGATCCGTTCACCTTTAAACCCTATATCCTAGGTTTTTTCATCACCCTAGAAACCAATTAAGGTTTTTCAGGACTTCAATCGGAACAGAAAACCACTTTAAATCCATCCGAAGAAAATCGACCAAAGAACAATATCTCTTGAATCATTCTGATTCGTCCTTCATCGTCATTGCCACACCTATATTAGGTCATCTTGGTATTGGATGTTCAATTTTGGATCATTTCTCTATGAAACAAAGGTGTAATGATAATTCGTTCATAACCCCATGAAGAATGAAGAACACACATAGAAAATGGGGGAGAGAATTTCACATGGAACAAACCCGAGGAATGAACCTTGACCTTTGTTCATTCTAGCCTTGATTTGTTCTTATAAAAATGATCAACAATAAAATAAATATAATAATAAACCCTGTAAATACCTCAATTAAAACCCATACCACTAGAATTATTGAACCGCGGATCAACATGTTCGTTGGTTGGTCCATGTTCATCATTGAATCTAAGAATATAGAAAATAATATCAAAACAACACACCCGACCTAGGAATTAGACTATTCCCTATTGAAGATCGATTTCCACTAGAGAGATCCATCAAGAACGGTGCTCTTTGTTCTTTGATCCAGAATTCCATCGTCACACGCCGAGAGAAATCTCTAGGGTTTCTCTTGAGAGCCTCTAGGGAATTTTCAAGGTTATGAGCTTAATCATGGATCCCTTCCTAAAGGCTCACTTAAAAGAAGAAGCATTGTTTCATTGATGCATCAACAAAATGATAAAATAAAATAAATATTCAACTTATTTTATTCATTAAAAATTCCTAAAACTACTTTTCACAGTCAACCCACTCTAGCCGATGTTAGGCCTCACCTTGGGTAAAACCGCTGCTCTGAACGCAACGGTGCCCTTGGATTTCTAATCTGGGAAACCTTTTAGAAGTTATTAGAATTTTTCAGGAAAATTGTGCATGTTTGATATTTAATATTTTAATATTATTCAAACATTTATTATGGGAACATTGGGCCTCAGAATCACATGTTGTCTCAGCGCCTTGTCTCAAAATTAATCCATATAATATTTAAAAATAATACGCAGAAAATCCAGAACATTAAATTGAAATATATTTCTCTATAAATTTTTTTTTCCTTTCATAAATTTTTCCTTTCTCATTTCATAAGTAATGAGAGTGATATGAAAATCATCCAGTGATAATGTTTTTGAATCCTATCTTCCAATGAGAAAACTTTAGCATCAAACTTGTCAAGAATAATTCTAAAAAAAAATAAAAAATAGTAGAATATTACAACTTTTACCAAGATATATAATAGTGTTGGAAATGTCATTAACCCTAGTAAATAAGCCAATAATAGATTCATATTCACCAATCTTGAGATTTTCACACTTCAGCCTCTATATTTGTAACCTTGCCTTCTTTACTTTTATATTATCTTCATAAATGTTTTTTAGCTTATCCTAGATACCTTTTCCAGTGGAAACACCCATAACTCTTAAAAACTAACTTTCAGAAATTGATGAGAGTAAAGAATTCTTGGCCCTTACATCATTATTAAGATTCTTCTTGTCAATAGATGTAAGAGGAAATTTATCTTCAATATGAGGAAATACATTAGCTTCATCTTCAAGAATATCATACACAATAAACATAAGATAAAAAAACATTATATATTTCTAGATATGATAGTTATTTCCATTGAAGACCAAAATACCCTTACTGTTCATACAATTGAGATTTTTAATGAATTCCTGTCATAGGGAATGATAAAAGAAATTTTATTTTCCTAATACAGCACAGAGGCTGACCAAGGTCATCTCGCTTGAGAAGCATCACAGTTGGTTCAATCACTAATTCTAATTCACATAATCTAATTATTATTATTTTTTATTATTTATTAAATTTTTAGTTTTTTGGGTTTTGGAAAACATGCAATTAAAATAATTAAATGTAGAATTTAAATCTAAATATAGATGCAAACAAAATGAATTATAGAAGAAAGGTCTTGGTCTAGGGTTTGATAACATGGGTTCATTTGTTATTAATTTTTTGTTTAAATTCAATTTTATAATTCATTTTGTGAAACCTCATTAATGAATTACATTCCTTTGATTTATTGGGTGTTTGATTTTATCATGCCTCTGACACACCAAACCACACCTCCTCCAATAGTCAAATAGGGTAACACCTCAACCGAGAATGTTATTCTTAAAATATTCAGCCCCGCCATATGTCATTTCATCCCTTAAGGTAATCCAAACTCCACCATATGAAGGGTTTCCCCAAGAGTAGGTAGAGAAAAGGAATGAATCAGAGAAAAAGGAATGGATTTGGAAATAGTGTTGTGGTGGAAAAATGTTGCACCCGTGCAATACTTCTATATCCACCACAAATAGATTTAAAGCATTTTGAATTGAAATTAAATAACAAATAACACCATTAAACCTCCCCCAGGGCCAAGCCTTGGGTTAGTAACTTTTTATTTCAAAGTGAATAGAGATCACGATGGAAATATGGAATAGAGAGAATGGGATTGGGGTTGGAAGAAAAAATGAGATATGGAAGAAGAAAAGGAAATACTTTAATAAAAATATGAATGCAGGTTACATAATAAAATAAAACTAAAATAAAAAAAAGAAATTATAAATCCTAAATAATAAAAATTGACCTTGTCCTCCTCTCCTTGGTGCCCTGGATGGAATGGGATGGATTGGAATTAATTGGGAAGGAGGATCTCTTCTTGTTTTATAGTACAGAATCTATCCTCGTAAATTTTATGCATTTTTGCCCTTTAAATAGACAGTTCATGCATTTTATCCTTCATAAAAGTTATTGATAAATGTATTGGGATTTAACCCGAAAAATTTAAGCATAATTGGTCATGGTATATAGGATTTATGGATTTTTTATTGACTGTGACTTTTTCTATTCAATATTTCCAGGAATCATCCTTCAATTGATTTCATTCAATGGACACCTTAATGGATGAAAAACTCCATGGAATTTAATGGGTGAACATGGATTTGAGTTATCTTTCATATTATATTTTTATACATACCTATCATAGGGCGTGGAAAAATAAAATTTATTTTCCTAATGCATCACAGAGGCCGACCAGGGTTTTCTCACTTGATGAGAATCGTAGTTGGTTTAATCACTAATTCTAATTCACTTAATCTAATTGTTTTTATTTTTATTTTTTTTTAGGAAAATTTTGGTTTTTTAGGTTTTGGAAAACATGAAATTAAAATAATGAAATGAAAAATTTAATCGAAATGAAAATGTGAAAGGCACTGTCGTGGGTGCTCTCAAATGATATTTAGTTTGGGGTTATTTAGGTGCAGCAGGGTGGATGACTCAGGTCGTCTCTCAAGAGGTAGTAATTAAAACAAATTAATAAAGGTACTTTGAAAATAATAAAAATACACCACTTAAAATGGATGGGGGGGCTTGTTTGATATTTATAAAATAAAAATAAAAAGTATTCTAGAAGAAAATTTCATTTTCTTTTTTAGTTTTTTGTTTTTGAAATGAAATTTGATTAATAAAGCACAATGAGAAGATGTTTTTTTAGAAAACTATTTTTAGAAAGTGTAATAGATCTAAATCTACCTCTTCAATAATTTATTAATAATTATAATTTAAATTAATATCCACTTAATCATGATCCCTTAATTTGTTAAATCCAAAACCCTTTGAGAATTAACTTTACCATAAAGATGAAGTGAATTTAACCCTAGGCTAACTTCCGAACGTGCAATCGCAGCACCCTGCTTTGATTGATATTCTAAGGTTAGATTATGTTCAATAGTAAATTAAGGCACATTTTATATTTGTAAATTAGAATTAATTAAGTTTAGGGATTATATTTGAACACTACAAATTGATCTCGTATGGTTTTTTATTACCGATTAAGCTTGCACTCTCACAATTCACAGAATTCCTAACCTCGTGTGTAACACCCGAGACTTTTATGTTATATAAATCATCAAAGGAATCTTTTTCTACACAACACTTGCTTGGCTTGCTTTACACGCAATCGCGACCTTCCTCGATAGCTTGCGTCGTACGCAATACCGAGTTTCACTAAACAACAATATGCTATTAAAACTAGCCGTTATGAATAGTAATAACCACTTTTTGAAATTTTATAAATTTTATTTTTCAAAATGGACTTCATTTTTGGACTCAGAATATCGAAATTAGCCTAGGGTGAAATTTTGGTATTTTTCTGAAAACTTTCAATTTTTGATGAATAGTGAAACCACTAAGTGGTAGGTTAAAAAACTGAATTTTGCATAAAACTTAATTTTACCGCTTCTGTGAATGGAATTTCGAAAATCCGAGAGATACGGTTAATATCAAGGACTAAAATGTGGTTCAATGAGATGAAAATAATTTTTTGGTGAATAGTAACTTTTTACTTTTTTTTACCGCGGTTAATAGTAAATAGGGTAACTAAGGGTAAATATGATATTAATATTACCCTAACACATGTCCTAATTCTATTGGAAAAGTGTAATTCGACCAAAAACAAACTTAGGAATAAAATATGACCATTTAGGCCCACTTGGATTAGATTAGGACATTTATTATTAATTTATTTAAAGAAGGGTTAAAATAGTTAAAATCAAAGTTTAATAGGTAAATCATTTTTAATATGGGGTTATACATAAGATAAATTAGACTATAAATATTAATTAGAAAGATAAAAATATTTCCTACATAATGGTATTTTATTTGTAATTTTTAGACATTAAATAATTTAATTTATTTATGACACAATGATGATGCAGTAATTATCTTATTAATGAAATATTGACATAATTGATGTTATAAACACCAAAATAAATGTAATTTGAGAATTTTTATGAATTCCACTAATTTTCTAGGTTACTATGATATATTAGTGTTGATTTAATCAACTTGGTTCGAACATATAATTCTGTTATGTCTTTCACAAAAATCATATATCAAATAGTGTCAAAATTGACAAAAAATAGTTTTTAAATCAAATATTATATTACTAATTGTTATTTTATTCCTAAAAATCTAAGGTTCGGCCAAATGACTTAGATAAGGATATATATATTAATAATAAACAATTTGGGGTTCGTTTGGCATGTTATAGTAAGTGTATTAACCATATAGTGAAAGAAAACAAAAAAACACGGTAAAAGTTAAATTAATTAACTTAGAGTTAAATCTAATTGATAAGGTTAAAATAATACCCTAAACTTGTCTAAATCTTATTGGTTGATAGGATTTAGACCCATCCCCACTTTATCTTCGAAATAAGACCCTTTGGAACCATTATAAACCGATTTTGACTTTAATATAAAATAATATTTTGAGATATTCCTAAGGTGCCCCTCTCCTCCCTTATAAAAGGGCACCTCCTCCCTCTCCTCCTCACACCAATTTGAGCACTCAAGCTCGGCTAACCCCTGACATTTTCTCCTCTCCACTTCCCTAGAATAATCCTAGAGGTCCTGGTCTTCTTCAAAGACCAATCTTAGTTCCCTAAGTGGAGGATTCAAAGAGGCGTTCCAAAGAAGAGGTAATATCCATTACCGATCTTTTCAATTTCTTTCGTCTTCAACTTCTTCCTATTTAGTTGTTTCATGATAAAGTAATAACATCAGTATTACTTACATACTGATATGTTATTATAAATATGAAACAACCCTAATTCACCTTCTATCCATCCTACGGAAAAATGAAATCACCGCGCGTGCGTACGTACGGAATACCGTCTCCACGCCGTGGTGTAATCTATTTTCCACCATCACCTTACAAGGATGGGTATAATGGTGTAATGAGTAACTATATATGATTATTATGAAGTAATATTTATACTGAAATAATATATATATACTCCAATACAATTCCACGATCATAGGAACGATATCATCACTCGTGCGTACGTACGGAATACCGTCTCCACGATGTGATGCGACTCGTTCTACATGATCTTCATTTCATAATGATTATATAAATGAATTGAATGAATGAATATGGTATATACTACACTAATACCATTCTGGAAATGAAGTATCTATAACCTAAAGATAAGAATAAGAATTTATTCGACAAAACACGCATAAGAACAAAAAGTTATAAAGACCCGAGTAACAAGTAACAATAAAATATTACTAACAAGAAGCTAATAATATGACCATATATGATATCATATCAGTATGTATGATTCTGGAATAAGTCAATAACATTATTTAAACCATTATACAGGAGCTTCGGAAACGAACAAAGCAAATCGGACCTAAGGTAAGGGAAATATCACAATCTCATTTTTATCTGAGATTGTTTATTCGTAAGTATTTACTGGGGTGTATTTTATCATCCACATCCATGTTCCCTCAATATGTAATATTGTTTCCATCCACTTACAATAGTTTAAATCCAATTTTACCCTTCGGTGAGTTTTTAGTAAAGAATATGAAAGGAATCTTTTGTCGTTTTTCATACGAGGTACTTTTTGACTTTTCCGACAAAAGTACGAAGAATGTTTTTCTTTAACTTATACGGCAAGAATGGATTTTTAAAACATTATTTCCAAGAATCTTCCTTTATAAGTTTTCAAGTTTATTTTTGATCAACTTCTTTTAGTATGACATGCTAAGAAAAGAAAAGTGTTTTTGAATAAGAAAGGATATTTTCCTCAAGAATGGAGTTCAGGTATTTTATCAAAATTATTTTCCATCTAAGATAATAAAAGGGTTCTGTTTTTATCCCTATTATTACATGGATTTGATTATGTTGTGATGGAAATATTTTTATGAATTCCTTTATCTTATATGAATTGTTTTATGATGTCATGTTGTTTAAGAATCCCATTTTTATTACATGGGTTACGCTATGATGTATGGTTTATGATTATGTGGCACACGTAAGAAAGGATTCATTATAAGATGGGTGGGACCTATATCTCCCTCCAATGCATTGGGTAAAGATTTTATATCTCATGAGATAGACATGGCTGGAACGGAAGGTTATTTCGGTTCAGTGATACAGGACTGAAACGAGGAGTGAACTCGGTTCAGAAAGGGACTTTGTCCACTAAGATAGTCTTGGCAATGAGTCATGACTAACAAGAAATGATTTTCCATGATTATGTGTGCATGCCACAAAGTTTCAAGTTTTATGTTATGATTATGGGGATCTCATTTTCACTTCTATGATTTATTCCATGTTAATATATTATGATCTCTTTTGCAGGTTTTGATTTTCAAAAAGATATGATATGATTTTTATCTCCTTTATTTGCCCTTGCTGAGCATTTGAGCTCACCCTTTTATGTTTTCTTTTCCCCAGGTCAGGAAGATGGATATTAAGTAGAATATGCTAAAAGGGACCCTAGATATGATGAAATAAATGGGAGACACTATAGAAGATTTATGAACCAGTTGTTTATGTTTCCCAGTTTCTAAAGACACTATACCTATACGGTCCTTTGTGGTTTTGTCATATGTTGTAATAAGTGTGCTTCAATTTTGAAGTATTAACAATGTATGTAAAGTATGGGTCGTTATAGTTGGTATCAGAGGAAAGGTATAGTCAACCTTTGGAAACTAGGATGTGAAAGCCTTAGTAAGAACCCTAAGGATAAGTCTAAGCATAGAACACAATCTTAGTGTTTTAGAAATGGCCATGAATAACCTAGGATAAGACCTTAAGAATGAAAATTTTATTCTTGAATTATGTGGTTTTCCTATTATAATTAGTGTTGCTCACACTATTCTTCTTGGTTTTAGTCAATGGCTGGAACCCGAAGGAACCGTGTTAATGTGGAATGCGATGGGCAATGCAATGATTGTCCCCCTGAGCAACCAAATGATATGGGAGCTGGAATGCAAAATCTTATAGCCATGCTCACACAACTTTCTCAAGCTATGAATCATGCAGGATTTCCAAACGAGCAAAGGAGGGAGCAACATTCTGTTGAATCCTTCATGAGGCAGCGTCCACCTTCTTTCAGCGGGTCTACTGATCCATTAGTTGCTGAAAAATGGATTAGTACTACTGAAAAGATATTTTCAGTTCTTCAATGTTCTGAACATGATAAAGTCATCCTAGCAGTGTATCGTTTGGAAGGAGATGCTGATCAATGGTGGAATCTTGTTAAGAATACGAGGAAAAGGGATGAAATTGAGTCTATGGAATGGGACGAGTTCAAGAACTTATTTTTCAATAAGTACTTCCCTCGTATTCTCCGAACAAAGATGGAGAAAGAGTTTCTTGAACTGAAGCAAAGGGATGATGAATCTGTTGGTACCTATGAAGCAAATTTTACAAGACTTGCAAGGTACGCTTCTGGTATTATTATCCAACCTGAGAGTAAGATCGATCGATTCTTTAGTGGCTTAAAACCAAGTCTTCGAAGGGCGTTAGCCATAAGGGACTTCAATAGCTATGAGTAAATCGTTCGATGTGCTCTCAAAGTCGAGATGGAGATTGGAGTAACCCATCAGTCACATGGGTTTGATAAGAAGATGAAGATGGAATTCAAAGAAAAATCTAAAGAGCACACGGAAAAGAAGATGAGCTTTTCCTTATGCTCAAAGTGTGGAAAGAAACATGGAGGGAGTTGTCTTAAAGGGACAATTAAATGTTTTAAATGTGGAAAAGAAGGTCATCGGGCATTTGAATGTCGTGATAATGGGAAGAAGACGTCTAATGACGCAAACAAAGGAAGGGATACACAGAATGAACCTATTACACTTCAATGTTTCAAGTGCAAGGAGATGGGGCATTATTCCAATCAATGCCCAAATCCAAGGGTTGATGATGATGGTCGACGTCAACAAACTCTTAAGGCTAAAGACAAAGGAAAGTCACATGCAATTTCTATCAGCGATGTGGAGTACGATAACGATGTGGTGAAAGGTACACTTACCATCCACTCTAAAGTAGCAAATGTTTTATTTGATTCTGGATCCACCCACTCTTTTATTTCTGAAGACTTTTTTAAGGGTATCACCATATTACCTCAACAATTAGATGTTGAGTTAGCTGTGACAACACCTAATGGCACATCAATCGCATCAAATGTTTATAATTCTTCTCCGATCGAAGTTTGTGGGAAAGTGCTTCCTGCAAATCTTGTGATCCTTCCTTTAGTGGAATTTGATGTGATTCTTGGCATGGATTGGCTTTCTCTACATGGAGCTCATATCAATTGCCAAAGAAGGGAAGTCACATTTCATATTCCAGATCAATCTACGATCGTCTATCAATGCAAGGATGAACATAACCTTCCAGTGGAAATTTCTTCCATCTTATGGGTATTGATTCCACTAAATGAAGGTTATTTATCTCAAATGGTTGGTGAGAAACTCACGATTAAGAATATGCCCATTGTACGGGAGTTTGATGATGTCTTTCCGGAGGAATTGCCGGGTCTTCCACCAAATCGTGAAGTTGAGTTTTCAATAGAACTCGTACCGGGTGCTTTGCCTATTTCAAAGACACCTTATAGAATGGCCCCAATTGAGTTGCAGGAATTGAAGAAGCAACTCCAAGAGAATCTTGATAACGGATTCATACGCCCTAGTGCGTCACCTTGGGGAGCACCTGTTCTATTTGTTAAGAAGAAATATGGATCAATGAGACTCTGCATTGATTATCGAGAACTTAACAAGATCACTATCAAGAACAAATATCCTCTCCCACGCATTGATGACTTATTTGACCAACTACGCGGAGCTCAATACTTTTCCAAGATTGATCTTCGTTCAGGGTATCATCAATTAAGGGTCAAAAGGGAGGATATACCAAAGACGGATTTCCTTACAAGGTATGGACACTATGAATTTATAGTGATGCCATTTGGTCTTACAAATGCCCCTGCTATCTTCATGGATCTAATGAATAGAGTCTTTAGAGACTATCTTGATCAATTTGTGGTAGTCTTTATAGACGATATTCTTGTCTATTCAAAGAGCAAGGAAGAGCATGAAGATCACTTGAGAATTATATTGAAGACCCTGATAAAGGAGAATCTTTATGCCAAATTTACCAAGTGTGAATTTTGGATTCAAAAAGTTGCATTTTTGGGTCATATAATCTCAAAAGAGGGGATATCTGTGGATCCAGCAAAAACAGAGGTTATCGAAAGATGGTCAAGACCAACAACAGTAACTGAGATCCGAAGTTTTCTTGGTTTGGCTGGATATTATCGACGTTTTGTAAAAGATTTTTCACGATTATCTAATCCACTCACCAAGTTGACTCGGAAAGGAGTTAAGTTTGTCTGGACAGAGGAATGTGAAGAGAATTTCAAGGAGTTAAAAAGAAGGTTATCCAGTGCACCTGTGCTCACACTGCCTTGTAGTGGAGAAAGGTTTGTGATCTACAGTGATGCATCCAAGAAGGGATTGGGGTGTGTTCTTATGCAAAATGATATGGTGATAGCTTATGCCTCACGACAGTTGAAAATCCATGAGCAAAATTACCCAACACATGATTTGGAGTTGGCTGTGGTAATCTTTGCATTAAAAATTTGGAGGCATTACCTTTATGGTGAAAGGTGTGATATTTATACTGATCATAAAAGTTTAAAGTATATTTTCACACAAAAGGAGTTGAATATGCGCCAAAGAAGATGGTTGGAGCTGATTAAGGATTATGACTGCTCAATCCATTACCACCCTGGGAAAGCAAACAAGGTGGCAGATGCATTAAGTCGACAAGACCATGCTAGTTTATCCATGATGAGGATCACAAAAGATCAAATATTTATGGATTTACAAAGGATGGATCTTGGAATTATAATGGAAGGGGAAAAATCTTATCTTTCTCAAATGAATGTTCAACCATCTATACATGTGAAGATTAAAGAGGCACAGAAAGAAGATGTCGAGTTACAAAAGAAGGTGAGAAATGTTCCTGAATTCAACCTTGATTGTGATGGGATAATAAAGTTTAGGAATCGGGTTTGTGTTCCTCCCATCCCCGAATTAAAGAAGGAGCTGCTGGATGAGGCTCATAGTTCTTCATTCTCTATTCATCCTGGAAGCACGAAGATGTATAGGGACCTGAAAGAGTACTTCTGGTGGGATGGCATGAAAAGAGATGTTGCTGAATATGTCTCTCGATGCTTGGTTTGTCAACAAGTTAAAGCTGAGAGACAGAAGTCTAAAGGGATGTTACAACCATTACCCATACCCGAATGGAAATGGGAAAACATCACTATGGACTTTGTCACAGGACTTCCTAAAACATCCAAAGTCAATAATGCTATCTGGGTCATAGTTGATCGTCTTACAAAGTCTGCACACTTCATTCCTATTAGAGAGGATTTCTCTCTAGATCAGCTTGCTAGGATATATGTAAAGGAAGTGGTAAGATTGCATGGAGTACCAATTTCTATTATATCTGATCGGGATCCGAGATTTACCTCGAAGTTCTGGCGAAGTCTTCAGCATACTCTGGATACAGAGTTGAGTTTCAGCACTGCTTATCATCCCCAGAAAGACGGTCAGTCTGAGAGAACAATTCAAACCCTAGAAGATATGTTGAGAGCTTGCTCTATGGATTTAAAAGGAGGTTGGGATCAACACCTACCTTTGGTAGAATTTTCTTATAATAATAGCTTTCACTCCAGTATTCAGATGGCTCCTTATGAAGCTCTCTATGGAAAGAAATGCAGGACTCCAACTTGCTGGGATGAAGTTGGGGAAAGAAAGCTATTAGGACCTGATCTCGTTGATGAAATGGCAGAAAAAGTCAGATCTATTCAACAACACATAAGAGCAGCTCAGAATCGACAGAAAAGTTATGCCGACAACCGAAGAAAAGACCTAGAGTTTGAAGTGGGTGATAAAGTGTTCTTACGAATATCTCCCTGGAAGAGGGTTATGAGATTTGGAAAGAAGGGGAAGTTGAGCCCTAGATATATCGGTCCTTTCGAAATACTGGATCGTGTTGGGAAGGTAGCTTACCGATTGGCGCTTCCACCGAATCTCTCTCAAGTTCACGATGTGTTCCATGTATCTCTCCTGAGAAAGTACATACCAGATCCTTCACATGTACTCAGCTCAGAAGTTGTACCGCTGGAGCAAGATCTTTCTTATGAAGAACAACCGATAGAGATTCTGGATCATAGGGAAAAAGTCCTACGAAACAAGATCACTCGATTGGTGAAAGTTTTATGGAGGAACCACCAACTTGAAGAAGCTACATGGGAGCTTGAGGATATGATGAAGGAGAAGTATCCTCATCTGTTTGTTACAAAGTGACGAATTTCGAGGGCGAAATTCTTTTTAAGGGGGGTAGAATGTAACACCCGAGACTTTTATGTTATATAAATCATCAAAGGAATCTTTTTCTACACAACACTTTCTTGGCTTGCTTTACATGCAATCGCGACCTTCCTCGATAGCTTGCGTCGTACGCAATACCGAGTTTCACTAAACAACAATATGCTATTAAAACTAGCCGTTATGAATAGTAATAACCACTTTTTGAAATTTTATAAATTTTATTTTTCAAAATGGACTTCATTTTTGGACTCAGAATATCGAAATTAGCCTAGGGTGAAATTTTGGTATTTTTCTGAAAACTTTCAATTTTTGATGAATAGTGAAACCACTAAGTAGTAGGTTAAAAAACTGAATTTTGCATAAAACTTAATTTTACCGCTTCTGTGAATGGAATTTCGAAAATCCGAGAGACACGGTTAATATCAAGGACTAAAATGTGGTTCAATGAGATGAAAATAATTTTTTGGTGAATAGTAACTTTTTACTTTTTTTTACCGCGGTTAATAGTAAATAGGGTAACTAAGGGTAAATATGATATTAATATTACCCTAACACATGTCCTAATTCTATTGGACAAGTGTAATTCGACCAAAAACAAACTTAGGAATAAAATATGACCATTTAGGCCCACTTGGATTAGATTAGGACATTTATTATTAATTTATTTAAAGAAGGGTTAAAATAGTTAAAATCAAAGTTTAATAAGTAAATCATTTTTAATATGGGGTTATACATAAGATAAATTCGACTATAAATATTCATTAGAAAGATAAAACGATTTCCTACATAATGGTATTTTATTTGTAATTTTTAGACATTAAATAATTTAATTTATTTATGACACAATGATGATGCAG
The DNA here is from genome assembly GCA_963277665.1 of Viscum album. Taxonomy (NCBI): domain Eukaryota; kingdom Viridiplantae; phylum Streptophyta; class Magnoliopsida; order Santalales; family Viscaceae; genus Viscum; species Viscum album. The sequence continues at coordinate 1,492,096,761 of OY728129.1, forward strand.
TAATTATCTTATTAATGAAATATTGACATAATTGATGTTATAAACACCAAAATAAATGTAATTTGAGAATTTTTATGAATTCCACTAATTTTATAGGTTACTATGATATATTAGTGTTGATTTAATCAACTTGGTTCGAACATATAATTCTGTTATGACTTTCACAAAAATCATATATCAAATAGTGTCAAAATTGACAAAAAATAGTTTTTAAATCAAATATTATATTACTAATTGTTATTTTATTCCTAAAAATCTAAGGTTCGGCCAAATGACTTAGATAAGGATATATATATTAATAATAAACAATTTGGGGTTCGTTTGGCATGTTATAGTAAGTGTATTAACCATATAGTGAAAGAAAACAAAAAGACACGGTAAAAGTTAAATTAATTAACTTAGAGTTAAATCTAATTGATAAGGTTAAAATAATACCCTAAACTTGTCTAAATCTTATTGGTTGATAGGATTTCGACCCATCCCCACTTTATCTTCGAAATAAGACCCTTTGGAACCATTATAAACCGATTTTGACTTTAATATAAAATAATATTTTGAGATATTCCTAAGGTGCCCCTCTCCTCCCTTATAAAAGGGCACCTCCTCCCTCTCCTCCTCACACCAATTTGAGCACTCAAGCTCGGCCAAACCCTGCCATTTTCTCCTCTCCACTTCCCTAGAATAATCTTAGAGGTCCTGGTCTTCTTCAAAGACCAATCTTAGTTCCCTAAGTGGAGGATTCAAAGAGGCGTTCCAAAGAAGAGGTAATATCCATTACCGATCTTTTCAATTTCTTTCGTCTTCAACTTCTTCTTCTTTAGTTGTTTCATGATAAAGTAATAACATCAGTATTACTTACATACTGATATGTTATTATAAATATGAAACAACCCTAATTCACCTTCTATCCATCCTACGGAAAAATGAAATCACCGCGCGTGCGTACGTACGGAATACCGTCTCCACGCCGTGGTGTAATCTATTTTCCACCATCACCTTACAAGGATGGGTATAATGGTGTAATGAGTAACTATATATGATTATTATGAAGTAATATTGATACTGAAATAATATATATATACTCCAATACAATTCCACGATCATAGGAACGATATCATCACTCGTGCGTACGTACGGAATACCGTCTCCACGATGTGATGCGACTCGTTCTACATGATCTTCATTTCATAATGATTATATAAATGAATTGAATGAATGAATATGGTATATACTACAATAATACCATTCTGGAAATTAAGTATCTATAACCTAAAGATAAGAATAAGAATTTATTCGACAAAACACGCATAAGAACAAAAAGTTATAAAGACCCGAGTAACAAGTAACAATGAAATATTACTAACAAGAAGCTAATAATATGACCATAAATGATATCATATCAGTATATATGATTCTGGAATAAGTCAATAACATTATTTAAACCATTATACAGGAGCTTCGGACATGAACAAAGCAAATCGGACCTAAGGTAAAGGAAATATCACAATCTCATTTTTATCTGAGATTGTTTATTCGTAAGTATTTACTGGGGTGTATTTTATCATCCACATCCATGTTCCCTCAATATGTAATATTGTTTCCATCCACTTACAATAGTTTAAATCCAATTTTACCCTTCGGTGAGTTTTTAGTAAAGAATATGAAAGGAATCTTTTGTCGTTTTTCATACGAGGTACTTTTTGACTTTTCCGACAAAAGTACGAAGAATGTTTTTCTTTAACTTATACGGAAAGAATGGATTTTTAAAACATTATTTCCAAGAATCTTCCTTTATAAGTTTTCAAGTTTTTTTTTTGATCAACTTCTTTTAGTATGACATGCTAAGAAAAGAAAAGTGTTTTTGAATAAGAAAGGATATTTTCCTCAAGAATGGAGTTCAGGTATTTTATCAAAATTATTTTCCATCTAAGATAATAAAAGGGTTCTGTTTTTATCCCTATTATTACATGGATTTGATTATGTTGTGATGGAAATATTTTTATGAATTCCTTTATCTTATATGAATTGTTTTATGATGTCATGTTGTTTAAGAATCCCATTTTTATTACATGGGTTACGCTATGATGTATGGTTTATGATTATGTGGCACACGTAAGAAAGGATTCATTATAAGATGGGTGGGACCTATATCTCCCTCCAATGCATTGGGTAAAGATTTTATATCTCATGAGATAGACATGGCTGGAACGGAAGGTTATTTCGGTTCAGTGATACAGGACTGAAACGAGGAGTGAACTCGGTTCAGAAAGGGACTTTGTCCACTAAGATATTCTTGGCAATGAGTCATGACTAACAAGAAATGATTTTCCATGATTATGTGTGCATGCCACAAAGTTTCAAGTTTTATGTTATGATTATGGGGATCTCATTTTCACTTCTATGATTTATTCCATGTTAAGATATTATGATCTCTTTTTCAGGTTTTGATTTTCAAAAAGATATGATATGATTTTTATCTCCTTTATTTGCCCTTGCTGAGCATTTGAGCTCACCCTTTTATGTTTTCTTTTCCCCAGGTCAGGAAGATGGATATTAAGTAGAATATGCTAAAAGGGACCCTAGATATGATGAAATAAATGGGAGACACTGTAGAAGATTTATGAACCAGTTGTTTATGTTTCCCAGTTTCTAAAGACACTATACCTATACGGTCCTTTGTGGTTTTGTCATATGTTGTAATAAGTGTGCTTCAATTTTGAAGTATTAACAATGTATGTAAAGTATGGGTCGTTATAGTTGGTATCAGAGGAAAGGTATAGTCAACCTTTGGAAACTAGGATGTGAAAGCCTTAGTAAGAACCCTAAGGATAAGTCTAAGCATAGAACACAATCTTAGTGTTTTAGAAATGGCCATGAATAACCTAGGATAAGACCTTAAGCATGAAAATTTTATTCTTGAATTATGTGGTTTTCCTATTATAATTAGTGTTGCTCACACTATTCTTCTTGGTTTTAGTCAATGGCTGGAACCCGAAGGAACCGTGTTAATGCGGAATGCGATGGGCAATGCAATGATTGTCCCCCTGAGCAACCAAACGATATGGGAGCTGGAATGCAAAATCTTGTAGCCATGCTCACACAACTTTCTCAAGCTATGAATCATGCAGGATTTCCAAACGAGCAAAGGAGGGAGCAACATTCTGTTGAATCCTTCATGAGGCAGCGTCCACCTTCTTTCAGCGGGTCTACTGATCCATTAGTTGCTGAACAATGGATTAGTACTACTGAAAAGATATTTTCAGTTCTTCAATGTTCTGAACATGATAAAGTCATCCTAGCAGTGTATCGTTTGGAAGGAGATGCTGATCAATGGTGGAATCTTGTTAAGAATACGAGGCAAAGGGATGAAATTGAGTCTATGGAATGGGACGAGTTCAAGAACTTATTTTTCAATAAGTACTTCCCTCGTATTCTCCGAACAAAGATGGAGAAAGAGTTTCTTGAACTGAAGCAAAGGGATGATGAATCTGTTGGTACCTATGAAGCAAATTTTACAAGACTTGCAAGGTACGCTTCTGGTATTATTATCCAACCTGAGAGTAAGATCGATCGATTCTTTAGTGGCTTAAAACCAAGTCTTCGAAGGGCGTTAGCCATAAGGGACTTCAATAGCTATGAGTAAATCGTTCGATGTGCTCTCAAAGTCGAGATGGAGATTGGAGTAACCCATCAGTCACATGGGTTTGATAAGAAGAGGAAGATGGAATTCAAAGAAAAATATAAAGAGCACAGGGAAAAGAAGATGAGCATTTCCTTATGCTCAAAGTGTGGAAAGAAACATGGAGGGAGTTGTCTTAAAGGGACAAGTAAATGTTTTAAATGTGGAAAATAAGGTCATCGGGCATTTGAATGCCGTGATAATGGGAAGAAGACGTCTAATGACGCAAACAAAGGAAGGGATACACAGAATGAACCTATTACACTTCAATGTTTCAAGTGCAAGGAGATGGGGCATTATGCCAATCAATGCCCAAATCCAAGGGTTGATGATGATGGTCGACGTCAACAAACTCTTAAGGCTAAAGACAAAGGAAAGTCACATGCAATTTCTATCATCGATGTGGAGTACGATAACGATGTGGTGAAAGGTACACTTACCATCCACTCTAAAGTAGCAAATGTTTTATTTGATTCTGGATCCACCCACTCTTTTATTTCTGAAGACTTTTCTAAGGGTATCACCATATTACCTCAACAATTAGATGTTGAGTTAGCTGTGACAACACCTAATGGCACATCAATCGCATCAAATGTTTATAATTCTTCTCCGATCGAAGTTTGTGGGAAAGTGCTTCCTGCAAATCTTGTGATCCTTCCTTTAGTGGAATTTGATGTGATTATTGGCATGGATTGGCTTTCTCTACATGGAGATCATATCAATTGCCAAAGAAGGGAAGTCACATTTCATATTCCAGATCAATCTACGATCGTCTATCAATGCAAGGATGAACATAACCTTCCAGTGGAAATTTCTTCCATCTTATGGGTATTGATTCCACTAAATGAAGGTTATTTATCTCAAATGGTTGGTGAGAAACTCACGATTAAGAATATTCCCATTGTACGGGAGTTTGATGATGTCTTTCCAGAGGAATTGCCGGGTCTTCCACCAAATCGTGAAGTTGAGTTTTCAATAGAACTCGTACCGGGTGCTTTGCCTATTTCAAAGACACCTTATAGAATGGCCCCAATTGAGTTGCAGGAATTGAAGAAGCAACTCCAAGAGAATCTTGATAAGGGATTCATACGCCCTAGTGCGTCACCTTGGCGAGCACCTGTTCTATTTGTTAAGAAGAAATATGGATCAATGAGACTCTGCATTGATTATCGAGAACTTAACAAGATCACTATCAAGAACAAATATCCTCTCCCACGCATTGATGACTTATTTGACCAACTACGCGGAGCTCAATACTTTTCCAAGATTGATCTTCGTTCAGGGTATCATCAATTAAGGGTCAAAAGGGAGGATATACCAAAAACGGATTTCCGTACAAGGTATGGACACTATGAATTTATAGTGATGCCATTTGGTCTTACAAATTCCCCTGCTATCTTCATGGATCTAATGAATAGAGTCTTTAGAGACTATCTTGATCAATTTGTGGTAGTCTTTATAGACGATATTCTTGTCTATTCAAAGAGCAAGGAAGAGCATGAAGATCACTTGAGAATTATATTGAAGACCCTGAGAAAGGAGAAGCTTTATGCCAAATTTACCAAGTGTGAATTTTGGCTTCAAAAAGTTGCATTTTTGGGTCATATAATCTCAAAAGAGGGGATATCTGTGGATCCAGCAAAAACAGAGGTTATCGAAAGATGGTCAAGACCAACAACAGTAACTGAGATCCGAAGTTTTCTTGGTTTGGCTGGATATTATCGACGTTTTGTAAAAGATTTTTCACGATTATCTAATCCACTCACCAAGTTGACTCGGAAAGGAGTTAAGTTTGTCTGGACAGAGGAATGTGAAGAGAATTTCAAGGAGTTGAAAAGAAGGTTATCCAGTGCACCTGTGCTCACACTGCCTTGTAGTGGAGAAAGGTTTGTGATCTACAATGATGCATCCAAGAAGGGATTGGGGTGTGTTCTTATGCAAAATGATATGGTGATAGCTTATGCCTCACGACAGTTGAAAATCCATGAGCAAAATTACCCAACACATGATTTGGAGTTGGCTGCGGTAATCTTTGCATTAAAAATTTGGAGGCATTACCTTTATGGTGAAAGGTGTGATATTTATACTGATCATAAAAGTTTAAAGTATATTTTCACACAAAAGGAGCTGAATATGCGCCAAAGAAGATGGTTGGAGCTGATTAAGGATTATGACTGCTCAATCCATTACCACCCTGGGAAAGCAAACAAGGTGGCAGATGCATTAAGTCGACAAGACCATGCTAGTTTATCCATGATGAGGATCACAAAATATCCAATATTTATGGATTTACAAAGGATGGATCTTGGAATTATAATGGAAGGGGAAAAATCTTATCTTTCTCAAATGAATGTTCAACCATCTATACATGTGAAGATTAAAGAGGCACAGAAAGAAGATGTCGAGTTACAAAAGAAGGTGAGAAATGTTCCTGAATTCAACCTTGATTGTGATGGGATAATAAAGTTCAGGAATCGGGTTTGTGTTCCTCCCATCCCCGAATTAAAGAAGGAGCTGCTGGATGAGGCTCATAGTTCTTCATTCTCTATTCATCCTGGAAGCACGAAGATGTATAGGGACCTGAAAGAGTACTTCTGGTGGGATGGCATGAAAAGAGATGTTGCTGAATATGTCTCTCGATGCTTGGTTTGTCAACAAGTTAAAGCTGAGAGACAGAAGTCTAAAGGGATGTTACAACCATTACCCATACCCGAATGGAAATGGGAAAACATCACTATGGACTTTGTCACAGGACTTCCTAAAACATCCAAAGGCAATAATGCTATCTGGGTCATAGTTGATCGTCTTACAAAGTCTGCACACTTCATTCCTATTAGAGAGGATTTCTCTCTAGATCAGCTTGCCAGGATATATGTAAAGGAAGTGGTAAGATTGCATGGAGTACCACTTTCTATTATATCTGATCGGGATCCGAGATTTACCTCGAAATTCTGGCGAAGTCTTCAGCATACTCTGGATACAGAGTTGAGTTTCAGCACTGCTTATCATCCCCAGACAGACGGTCAGTCTGAGAGAACAATTCAAACCCTAGAAGATATGTTGAGAGCTTGCTCTATGGATTTCAAAGGAGGTTGGGATCAACACCTACCTTTGGTAGAATTTTCTTATAATAATAGCTTTCACTCCAGTATTCAGATGGCTCCTTATGAAGCTCTCTATGGAAAGAAATGCAGGACTCCAACTTGCTGGGATGAAGTTGGGGAAAGAAAGCTATTAGGACATGATCTCGTTGATGAAATGGCAGAAAAAGTCAGATCTATTCAACAACACATAAGAGCAGCTCAGAATCGACAGAAAAGTTATGCCGACAACCGAAGAAAAGACCTAGAGTTTGAAGTGGGTGATAAAGTGTTCTTACGAATATCTCCCTGGAAGAGGGTTATGAGATTTGGAAAGAAGGGGAAGTTGAGCCCTAGATATATCGGTCCTTTCGAAATACTGGATCGTGTTGGGAAGGTAGCTTACCGATTGGCGCTTCCACCGAATCTCTCTCAAGTTCACGATGTGTTCCATGTATCTCTCCTGAGAAAGTACATACCAGATCCTTCACATGTACTCAGCTCAGAAGTTGTACCGCTGGAGCAAGATCTTTCTTATGAAGAACAACCGATAGAGATTCTGGATCATAGCGAAAATGTCCTACGAAACAAGATCACTCGATTGGTGAAAGTTTTATGGAGGAACCACCAACTTGAAGAAGCTACATGGGAGCTTGAGGATATGATGAAGGAGAAGTATCCTCATCTGTTTGTTACAACGTGACGAATTTCGAGGGCGAAATTCTTTTTAAGGGGGGTAGAATGTAACACCCGAGACTTTTATGTTATATAAATCATCAAAGGAATCTTTTTCTACACAACACTTGCTTGGCTTGCTTTACACGCAATCGCGACCTTCCTCGATAGCTTGCGTCGTATGCAATACCGAGTTTCACTAAAAAACAATATGCTATTAAAACTAGCCGTTATGAATAGTAATAACCACTTTTTGAAATTTTATAAATTTTATTTTTCAAAATGGACTTCATTTTTGGACTCAGAATATCGAAATTAGCCTAGGGTGAAATTTTGGTATTTTTCTGAAAACTTTCAATTTTTGATGAATAGTGAAACCACTAAGTGGTAGGTTAAAAAACTGAATTTTGCATAAAACTTAATTTTACCGCTTCTGTGAATGGAATTTCGAAAATCCGAGAGACACGGTTAATATCAAGGACTAAAATGTGGTTCAATGAGATGAAAATAATTTTTTGGTGAATAGTAACTTTTTACTTTTTTTTACCGCGGTTAATAGTAAATAGGGTAACTAAGGGTAAATATGATATTAATATTACCCTAACACATGTCCTAATTCTATTGGACAAGTGTAATTCGACCAAAAACAAACTTAGGAATAAAATATGACCATTTAGGCCCACTTGGATTAGATTAGGACATTTATTATTAATTTATTTAAAGAAGGGTTAAAATAGTTAAAATCAAAGTTTAATAAGTAAATCATTTTTAATATGGGGTTATACATAAGATAAATTCGACTATAAATATTCATTAGAAAGATAAAAAGATTTCCTACATAATGGTATTTTATTTGTAATTTTTAGACATTAAATAATTTAATTTATTTATGACACAATGATGATGCAGTAATTATCTTATTAATGAAATATTGACATAATTGATGTTATAAACACCAAAATAAATGTAATTTGAGAATTTTTATGAATTCCACTAATTTTCTAGGTTACTATGATATATTAGTGTTGATTTAATCAACTTGGTTCGAACATATAATTCTGTTATGACTTTCACAAAAATCATATATCAAATAGTGTCAAAATTGACAAAAAATAGTTTTTAAATCAAATATTATATTACTAATTGTTATTTTATTTCTAAAAATCTAAGGTTCGGCCAAATGACTTAGATAAGGATATATATATTAATAATAAACAATTTGGGGTTCGTTTGGCATGTTATAGTAAGTGTATTAACCATATAGTGAAAGAAAACAAAAAGACACGGTAAAAGTTAAATTAATTAACTTAGAGTTAAATCTAATTGATAAGGTTAAAATAATACCCTAAACTTGTCTAAATCTTATTGGTTGATAGGATTTCGACCCATCCCCACTTTATCTTCGAAATAAGACCCTTTGGAACCATTATAAACCGATTTTGACTTTAATATAAAATAATATTTTGAGATATTCCTAAGGTGCCCCTCTCCTCCCTTATAAAAGGGCACCTCCTCCCTCTCCTCCTCACACCAATTTGAGCACTCAAGCTCGGCCAACCCCTGAAATTTTCTCCTCTCCACTTCCCTAGAATAATCCTAGAGGTCCTGGTCTTCTTCAAAGACCAATCTTAGTTCCCTAAGTGGAGGATTCAAAGAGGCGTTCCAAAGAAGAGGTAATATCCATTACCGATCTTTTCAATTTCTTTCGTCTTCAACTTCTTCTTATTTAGTTGTTTCATGATAAAGTAATAACATCAGTATTACTTACATACTGATATGTTATTATAAATATGAAACAACCCTAATTCACCTTCTATCCATCCTACGGAAAAATGAAATCACCGCGCGTGCGTACGTACGGAATACCGTCTCCACGCCGTGGTGTAATCTATTTTCCACCATCACCTTACAAGGATGGATATAATGGTGTAATGAGTAACTATATATGATTATTATGAAGTAATATTGATACTGAAATAATATATATATACTCCAATACAATTCCACGATCATAGGAACGATATCATCACTCGTGCGTACGTACGGAATACCGTCTCCACGATGTGATGCGACTCGTTCTACATGATCTTCATTTCATAATGATTATATAAATGAATTGAATGAATGAATATGGTATATACTACACTAATACCATTCTGGAAATGAAGTATCTATAACCTAAAGATAAGAATAAGAATTTATTCGACAAAACACGCATAAGAACAAAAAGTTATAAAGACCCGAGTAACAAGTAACAATGAAATATTACTAACAAGAAGCTAATAATATGACCATATATGATATCATATCAGTATGTATGATTCTGGAATAAGTCAATAACATTATTTAAACCATTATACAGGAGCTTCGGACACGAACAAAGCAAATCGGACCTAAGGTAAGGGAAATATCACAATCTCATTTTTATCTGAGATTGTTTATTCGTAAGTATTTACTGGGGTGTATTTTATCATCCACATCCATGTTCCCTCAATATGTAATATTGTTTTCATCCACTTACAATAGTTTAAATCCAATTTTACCCTTCGGTGAGTTTTTAGTAAAGAATATGAAAGGAATCTTTTGTCGTTTTTCATACGAGGTACTTTTTGACTTTTCCGACAAAAGTACGAAGAATGTTTTTCTTTAACTTATACGGCAAGAATGGATTTTTAAAACATTATTTCCAAGAATCTTCCTTTATAAGTTTTCAAGTTTATTTTTGATCAACTTCTTTTAGTATGACATGCTAAGAAAAGAAAAGTGTTTTTGAATAAGAAAGGATATTTTCCTCAAGAATGGAGTTCAGGTATTTTATCAAAATTATTTTCCATCTAAGATAATAAAAGGGTTCTGTTTTTATCCCTATTATTACATGGATTTGATTATGTTGTGATGGAAATATTTTTATGAATTCCTTTATCTTATATGAATTGTTTTATGATGTCATGTTGTTTAAGAATCCCATTTTTATTACATGGGTTACGCTATGATGTATGGTTTATGATTATGTGGCACACGTAAGAAAGGATTCATTATAAGATGGGTGGGACCTATATCTCCCTCCAATGCATTGGGTAAAGATTTTATATCTCATGAGATAGACATGGCTGGAACGGAAGGTTATTTCGGTTCAGTGATACAGGACTGAAACGAGGAGTGAACTCGGTTCAGAAAGGGACTTTGTCCACTAAGATAGTCTTGGCAATGAGTCATGACTAACAAGAAATGATTTTCCATGATTATGTGTGCATGCCACAAAGTTTCAAGTTTTATGTTATGATTATGGGGATCTCATTTTCACTTCTATGATTTATTCCATGTTAAGATATTATGATCTCTTTTGCAGGTTTTGATTTTCAAAAAGATATGATATGATTTTTATCTCCTTTATTTGCCCTTGCTGAGCATTTGAGCTCACCCTTTTATGTTTTCTTTTCCCCAGGTCAGGAAGATGGATATTAAGTAGAATATGCTAAAAGGGACCCTAGATATGATGAAATAAATGGGAGACACTGTAGAAGATTTATGAACCAGTTGTTTATGTTTCCCAGTTTCTAAAGACATTATACCTATACGGTCCTTTGTGGTTTTGTCATATGTTGTAATAAGTGTGCTTCAATTTTGAAGTATTAACAATGTATGTAAAGTATGGGTCGTTATATCGTGTGATTTGTGTTAATTGTTCAATTGCTTTCTTAGATTCAAGTAAATTAAAAACACAATTGATATATCATATTATGTGAATTATGGTATATAATTTATTCCAAATAAATGAATGAATAATTATATAGGTTGATTGATTACTAAAAAAACTACTCTTCCGTGGGCGGTGTAGTCATCGTAGAAACGTTATGTAAGTGCGAAGGTTTAGAAAGGGTATAACCCAATATTATTTATACTATTGATTCCAACCCTAAGAAGTAAAATATGAAGATAAAAATATAACAATAAATAATATTTATTGAAGAAAAATTAAAATTACAAATATAAAAACAATGAAACACGGAGTGGAGGTGGGAGAGGAGAGCCTTCTTGGAAGAGATCTGCACATAAAGCCTTACTTATTATAAGAGGATTAAAATTATTCCAGGATCCAACCTTTCGAAAACACATTCCCAAAAACTCTACCAACCATCCCAAATAGTGAAAACACCAATTTATAGAGTGGTGGGGAGGATAGGTTCAAAGTGGTTTCAAGTGTGAATGGGGAATCTCATCCAAATATGTTAAGCCAACTTAAACCACCCATTTGACCTCAAAAACGCTTAAACTAGCTATTCTTCCAGTAGAATGATTTCTTCAAAATTGGGTTGGAGATCTTCTCTCAAAATCTAGGTCCAATCCAATCTATTATGAAGAATATATGTCCCAAAAACTACAGTGATGTTCAATCTGGAGTGTCTGGCCCACCTTTGACTTAATGGTCCATTTAGTCCAACCAAATGCATGATTTAGCTCCAATGTCCTAAGAAAAAGTTGTATCCCATTAAGTCAGAAACACTTTTACAAAATTTCAAGATCAAATAATAAATATAAAAATATTTATCTCTGAAATACTACAGTGCACTATAAAGGGTAAAACTGGAATTTCCATCAAATTTTAACACAATGTGAGGAAATTTTATCATTTATTATCAATAAAATATTCAATAAAGTGTGTTTTATAAATTCTCCCACACTTAACCTTTTTCACTCCTGGGAAAAACCTCATATCATTTATTTGAAAAAATTGTGACAAGATATGAAAATTTATATTTCTCAATCCAAAGTGAAAATATAGGCAAAGTAAGAATCTCATCAAGAGTCAATATCAATAAATTTTAAATTCATTGTCTCATAAATTGTGTCAAAACAAAATCCAGTGAGATTAATTACACTAATCATAGAGAAACAAGTCATGGGTCTACCATGCCACTAATTCTCCAAGTGTGTGTGTGCCAACCATCCCAAGATCATAAATCCACCCTTTATTCAGTATATTCAGGTCAAGTAAAACAATTCTTCTTACTTGGTCTAATTCACTAAACCTATTCTACATTCCTTTGCAGTCGAATTTCAAGACTCGCTCACTTAAGCATTCCCGAAAGTCAAACCTTAAACTCCTGACCTAGATATCCCCATATGTTTTATATTTCATCAATCCCCTCATTTATTTATTTATTTATTTATTTTGTTTTTTTTGTTGAAATTTTTAACCAAAAAATAAATAGAAAATACACACAAATGAAAATCCTATATATCTACCCCAAAATATTGTCCCCTACCCCACACTTAAAATATTGTATTGTCCTCAATGTGAACCTATGAGATGATATATGCACATGAAATTTATAATGTTAAATAGGACAAATAATATAAAAGTGAAAGGGTTAGGAGTAGCTTAATATGATCAAGTGATGATGGGGTCATGTATTGTGATGAAACCCACTACATCAGTTGGAACTCCCTTAATGTATTTATTCAAACGTTTCTCTTTGACTGTAAAGCTCCTTCTAGTGTCCTCTTGTGTGATATCCACTACAACATAAGGAAAAACATTAGATAAAATATAAATACCTAACCGTCTAGAATGCAACTTACCAGGAATCAGTTTCAGTCGTGATCTATAGAGAAGGACTTTCTCTCTAACATGAAATTCCCTTTTCTGGATCATTTTTTCATGAGCTGCTTTGGATATTTCCTTATAGAGCCTTGAGTTATCATATGAAGATAATCGAATCTCCTCAAGCTCTTGAATTTTCAACTTCTGTTGAATTCCATCTTAGGCCAAATCCATGTTGAATTTCGTTATAGCCCAATAAGCCCGATGCTCAACCTCCACAAGTAGATGACCGTCTTTCCCAAAAACAATCCGAAATAGGGATATACCGATGGGAGTTTTGTATGTTTTCCTATATGCCCATATCGCATCATCCAAACACTTTCTCCAATACTTACTATTCATCTACACAGTTTTCTCCAAAATTTGTTTCAACTCCCTATTTGAAACCTCAGCATGACCATTTGTTTGGGGGTGGTATGGTGTTGATGTTTTATGTGTCACCCCATACTTCTGAAGGTGGGAAGCCAAATTCTGATTGCAGAAGTGTGTCCCTTGGTCACTGATGATGGCCTTTGGTACTCCAAACCTACAAAAAATATGTGTCTTGACAAAGTCCACCACAACATGAGAATCATCAATCCTAGTGTCCTTAGCCTCCACCCATTTACTAACATAATCAACAGCAACCAAAATATACAAAAACCCAAATGAACTAGGAAAATGACCCATAAAATCGATTCCCCATACATCAAAAATCTAACAGCAGAGTATGGGTTGTTGGGGTATCTCATGTCTTCTAGAAATGTTCCTAGTGTGTTGGCAACGAGAGCATGACTTACAAAACACATGAGCATCATGGAATAATCTAGGATAATATATTCCATATTCTAATAGTTTCCTAGCTATATTTTGGGGTCCAAAGTGTCCACCATAAGAAAGTGTATAAAAAAATGTAAAACAGACTCAAACTCATGATCAGGAACACACCTCCTAATAACTTTGTCACTACATGTGCGCCATAGGTATGGATCATCCCAAACATAAAATCTTGACTCACTATTTAACTTTTGGACTTTATGTTTCTTTAAATTTATAGGTATTTTAGAGGAAACAAGGTATTTAACTAAATCATCATAGAAAGGATGTGTACCTAAGATGGAATAAAGATGCTTATCGGTGAAAGTGTCCCAAAGTGGTACTTGGTCCAAGGTGTCATCCTCCAGTGTGTGAGTAAGCCTACTCATGTGGTCCTCTACCAAGTTTTCTGACCCCTTATTGTCCTTTATCTCAATATCAAATTCCTTAAAAAGAATCATCCATCAGATTATCTTAGGCTTTTCATTCGGCTTCTTCAAAAGGTACCTCATGGCTGCATGGTTAGAAAAAACAACTACTTTAGAGACCAATAAATATGAACAGAATTTATCTAAAGAAAATATGATAGAAAGAAAATATTTTTCCATGGTTGTGTAGTTTTATTGGGATGGATCTATTTTCCTCGATGCATATGAAATCACATGTGAATGTCCCTCTACCCTTTGAGATAAGATAGCTCCAACTGCGAAGTTGGAGGCATCACACATAAGCTCAAAAGTAAGATCCCATCATGGGGGTTGTATGATTGGTGGAGTGGTCAGAAACTTCTTTATCTCATCAAAGGAAGTCTTGTTAGAATCATCAAATACAAATTTAGAATCCTTTTGAAGTAATCACGACATAGGAAAAGCAATCTTACTAAAACATTTGATGAAGCGCCGATAAAATCCTGCATTCCCTAGGAAATATCTAACATCACGCACACATTAAGGATAGGTTAAGGATGAAATAATATCTACCTTAGATCTATCAACCTCTATCCCTTGTTTTGACACTACATTCCATAAGAAAATGCCATGATCTACTATGAAATGACACTTTTCAAAGTTCAAGACCAGATTCTTCTCAATACAACAATTCAAAACCTTTCCCAAACTATAGATACAATCATAAAATGAAGACCCATACACTGTAAAATCATCCATTAATACCTTCATGTAGGACTCAATGAAATCTGAGAAAATACTCACCATTCATCTCTGGAAGGTACCTGGGGCATTGAAAAGTCCAAATAGTATCCTTCAGTAGGAAAACATACTGAATGGACAAGTGAATGTTGCCTTCTCCTGATCCTTCGGAGTAATAAGAACCTAAAAATATCCAGAAAATCTATCCAAGAAACAATAGTGTGTTTTCCTAGCTAGTCTCTCAAGCATATGATCAATAAATGGGAGGGGTAAATGGACCTTGCAAGTGGACTACTTTAGTTTCTTATAATCAAGACACACGCGTCAACTATTTTTTACCCTCATTGGAACTAACTCATCTTTCTCATTTTTAATAACAGTAACACCACTTTTCTTAGGCACATCTTGAATAGGACTCACCCATTGGGAATCTCAAATGGGATAGATTATACCTACCTCGATCAATTTTTCAACCTCTTTTTTAATAACCTCCAAAAGTGTTGGATTGAGTCTCCTTTGTAGATGACTAATAGGTTTATCCCCATCCTCCAAAATAATCCTATGAATTAAAATGGAGGGTCTAATACCATATATGTCATCCAAGGTCCACCTTATTTCCTTAATTTTCTCCCTCAAAATATTCAAAAGTTTTTCTTTATGTTCAAAGGGGAGATTGTTAGAAATGATAACAGGTAATTGCTCACCACTTAACAAGTATGAGTATTTGAGATTAGGTGTAAATGGATTGAGTTCCAATGTAGGGGGTGATGTATGGATGGAGAAATTGAAGGAACTAAAATATGTGCACAATAAACATCAGTATCATAATATATATCATCAAAACCAGAGAATAAAGCATCAAATCCATCAGCATACTCAACAGCCATGTCATAATTAGAGTGAAAATGATCAAAATCATAATATGAATCCATTTCAAAATTAAATCTAATAGAGTATTGTTCATTTGAAACAGGTGTGGAAGTACTCTTAGACATCAAACTAGAACCAATAATCATAATCTCCCTGAGCATAGGACAATCAAATTTCATGGATTTTTTATTTGGTGGTTCAAAATGGGAGATAAAAAATGCAGAATGGTCCTATGAGGGGTACTTTGTGGAGTCTATAACATTAAATATCACAACTTCATCTCCAATTTCCATGTAAAGTATACCCTCATTGAGATTTTTTATAGTTTTTTCAGTTTTGAGAAAGGTTCTACCTAAGATAATGGGAGCATGTGAACTTACCCAATCTTCCTCCATTTCAATAACATAGAAATTTGTTGGAAAGATCATGTCTCTTACTTGGACAAATACATCCTAAAGGACTCCCATTGGATGTGTTGTATCTCTATTCACCAACTGCACCACTACTCTCATCGGTTTCAACTCACCAACTTGTAAAGAATAGAATATAGAGTGAGGCATCACATTTATGAAATCTCATAAATCACAAATAGCATCAGAAAAGTGCAACTCCCATATGGTGCATGGGATGGTGAATGACCCTGGATCCTTGCACTTTGTTGGAATTTATTTAGTAGGTGTAATGAGTGATGACACATTCCTTCCAATATTGATCCTCTCATTTCCCTTGAGCATTCTTCTATTGGTACAAAGTTCTTTTAATAATTTCACATACCTTGGGATTTGATTGATGGATTCAAGTAAAGGTATGTTGATCTCCACATGCTTCAATGTATCCAAAACTTCTTTTTTCATTGCCTCTTCAGCCATCTTTTTGGTTTGAACAACTCTATTTTTAAAAGGAATGGTTTTAAGAGGAATATAATTAGTCTTTTTCTTACCTTTATCTTTATCCTTGGGTTTCTCAATAGTTGGTGTGGAATGGGGATTTTCTAGAGTTGAGGTGAATCCAAATGGAATGGTGGGTACAGATGTATCATTAATTTTCTTCCTACTTCTCAATGTGATGGCACTGAAATTCCCCTTGGTATTTGGAGTAGGTTGGGAAGGTATATTTCCAGAATTCTTACTTACCAGTTCATGGAGGGTGGTGGCAATCTAGCTCATTTGAGTCTTCAACTCCCTCAGCTCTGATCCTTGACTCTTCAACTCATTAAGTTGATTAAGAAAATTTTATTTCAAAATATCATCAATATTAGAATCTACCTTTGGTTGAGAATTCCTTTGTTGTTGAATTTTTTATGCTTGAGCTTCAAATCTCCTTTGGGGTTGTTGGAAACCATGTTGGTAAGGTGGAGGCTGCTTGAAGTTTTATTGAAAGGGGGGGATTTATTGTTGTCGAGAGGTATACCTCATGTCTGATTGATCCTTACACCCTTGGTTTTATGTTGGGTAAAAGTAATCAAACTTATTTTGGGGATGTGGTTGTTACTGTTGTTGATATGGTCTCCCAGGAAATATGGCAGTGCAATCCTCTGTCTCTTGTAATTAGGGGAAACATTCAGTTGGGTGGTCTTTTTCAGTGAAAAGGCCACAATGCCTTAAAGGAGTGGGTTGGGATGTATTTTGAGACAAACCAAACTAACTCACCATAGTGGTCAATTATTTCAACTTGGTATCAATTAAATGAATCTCAAGAGAATAAGGACTTACCTGATGTACTCCCCTGACATGCGGTGTACCTTGATCACCAAATTATTAGCAGTTTTGGGTCATTTTTTCAATCAATGCATGTGAAGCTACTGGTGTTTTATCCACCAATTATCCTCCAACCATGGAATCCACCATGATCCACTCCATAGGTGTGAGTCCTTTATAGAAGTATTGGATGAAGAGTTTCTCACTGATTTGGTGATGTGGGCAGCTTTCACACAACTTCTTAAATCACTCCCAGTACTCATAAATTGACTCCCCTTGTGCTTGTTTGATCCCCGAGATCTCCTTAAGAATGGATGTGGTCCTTGATGATGGAAAAATTATTTTCAAGAAAAGACGTTTCAAATCGTTCCAATAAGTTACATCTTTAGGTTGTAAATAATACATCCAATCTTTTGCAGCTCCATCAAGTGAGAATGGGAATTCTCTTAGTTTGATTTGATCTTTAGAAACATTTCTTGTTTTTAAGGTTGATCAACCCACATTAAATTATTTGAAATGATTGTTTGGATCCTCGCCAGATAATCCATGAAACTTTTTAAGAATATGAATTAACCCAGATTTCAGTTCAAAGTCCGATTTGAGATTTGGGTATGAAATAAAATTTGGTTGATAATTAATATCAGGTGAATACAAATCCTAAATGGTTCTATTAAGTTCATTGTTATTTTTTTCACACATTGGTTCTTGTTTTAGGTTTTATATATAAGTGTTTCCAATTTCAATGTTCTGGGAGTGGAGGAATTCTTCTTCTGGTTGAATGTTGAAACTTCCCGTGGACTGAGAATGTCTGATTCGAGCCCTAAGGCTGTGTTAAATCTCAGGGTCAAGATCTAAGAGATCTTCAGTATTATTTCATGTAATAAATCAATGAAATATAAAAAATAAATGAATAAAATTGTACCATAATAAAAATAAAAGAAGTTTGAGATGGTCTGATAAAAATAAAAGAAGAGAGTAAGAGAAAAAAACTTGAGAAAGGGGAAAGAAGAAATAAATAGGAGAAGAAAATAATTAAATGAAAAATAAAATAAATACCTATAATTGTTGAATAAATTACTTTACTCCCCAAAAACGGTTCCAATTTGAAATGTTCTATCATGGGTGCTCTCAAATGATATTTAGTTTGGGGTTATTTAGGTGCAGCAGGGTGGTTGACCTATGTTGTCTCTTAAGAGGTAGTAATTAAAATTACTTAATAAAATTACTTTGAAAATAATAAAAACACACCACTTAAAAAGGATATGGGGGATTGTTTGATATTTATAAAATAAGAAGAATAAGTATGCTAGAAGAAATTTTCATTTTCTTTTTTAGTTTTTGTTTTTGAAATGAAAGTTGATTAAAAAAGCACAACAAGAATATGTTTTTTTAGAAAAATATTTTTAGAAAGTGTAATCAATATAACTCTACCTATTAGATCATTTATTAATCATTATCATTTAAATTAATATCCACTTAATCATTATCTCTTAATTTTTTAAATCCTGAACCCTACAATAATTAACTTTACCAGAAAGATGAAGTGAATTTAACCCTAGGCTAACTTCAGAACATGCAATCGCAGCACCCTGCTTTGATTAATGTTATAAGTTTATCTTATGTTTAGGGTAAATTAAGGAACATTTACTCTCTATAAATTATAATTAATTTATTTTAGATATTATATTTGAACACTACAAATTGATCCCATATGGTTTTGTATTACCGATTAAGGTTGCACTCTCACAATTCACACAATTCTCGACCTCACGTGATTTGTGTTAATTGTTCAATTGCTTGATTAGTTTCAATTAAATTAAAAACTAAATTAATATATCATTTTATATGAATAACATTATATCATTTATTCAAAATAAATGAATTAATAAGGATATAGTTCGATCGATTACTAAAAAACTACTCTTCCATGAGCGGTGTAGTCATTGTAGAAATGTTATGAAAGTGCAAAGGTTTAAAAAGGGTATAGCCCAATATTATTTATACTATTGATTCTAGACCAAATAAGTAAAATATTAATATAAAAATATAAGAATATAGAAAATTTATTGAAGAAAAATTTAAATTATAAACATGAAAATAATGAAACACAAAGTGGAGGTGGGAGAAGAGAGCCTTCTTGGAAGAGATCTACGCATAAAGCCTTACTTCTTCCAAGAGGACTGAAATTATTCCAAGATCCAACCTTTCGGCCACACCTTCCCAAAACCTCAAATAACCATCCAAAAGATTGAAAACACCAATTTATAGAGTGTTGGGGAGGCTAGGTTCAAAGTGGTTTCAAGTGAGAATGGGGAATCTCGTCCAAATATTTTAAGCCAACTTTCACCACCCATTTGACCTTCAAAACGAATGAACCAGCTATTATTTCGTAAGAATTATTTGTTCAAAATTTTATTTTAGAACTCTTCTAAAAATTTGGGCCCAATAAAAGCTATTATGAATAATATATGGCCCAAATACTACAGTGATGTCCAATCCGGAAAGTTCAGCCCACCTTTGACTTAATAGTCTATTTATTCCAACCAAATGCACGATTTAGCTCCAATGTCTTGAACAATATTTGTATCCTATTAAGTCAAAAACATAGTTATGAAATTTAAATTTCAAATAATAAATATAAAAATATTTATCTCCAAAATACTACAGTGCACTATAAAGTGTAAAACTGAAATTTCCATCAAATTTTAAAATGAATGATCTAATCCCAAATATTTTATAAATAAACATATTCAACACAATGTGAGAAAATTTTATCATTTATTACCAATAAAATATTCAATAAAAATTTGTTTTATCAAAATGAAAACAAAATAAAATTATGGAAGAAATGTCCTGGTCCAGGGTTTGATAACACGAGTTCATTTGTTATTTATTTGTTGTTTAAATTCAATTTGATAATTCATTTTTTGAAACCTCATTAATGAATTAAATTATTTTGATTTATTGATTGTATTATTTTAGAAAGCCTCTAGTACACCAAACCACACCTCCTCCAATATTCAAATAAGGTAACACCACAATCGAGAATGCTATTCCTACAAGACTTGGCTCCACCGTATGTCGTTTCATCCCTTAAGGTAATCCCAACTCCACCCTATGAAGGGTTTTCATAAGAGAAGGGAGGTAAAAATAATGAATCAAATAAAAAATAATTTATTTGGAAATAGTTTCATGGTGGACAACAGCCACACCTTTGCAATACTCTCGTGTCTACCATAAATAGATTTAAAGTATTTTTAATTGAAGTGCAATAAAAAAGAACACCCTGATACCTCCCCCAGGTCCAAGCCTTGGATTATTCACTTTTCATTATAAATTTAATAGATATCATGATGGAAATATGGAAGAGAGAGAATGGTATTAGAGTTGGAAGAAAAAAAGAGATATGTAAGAAGAAAAGGAAATGCCTTAATAAAAATATGAATGCATGTTACGTGAGAAAATAAAACTAAAAGAAAAAGAAAAGAAAATATAAATCCTAAATAATCAACATGTCCCTTGCCCTACTATACTTGGTTCCCTAGATAGAATGGGGTGGATTTTAATGAATTGGTAAGGGAGGGCTCTCCTCCTTTTATAGGCCAGAATCCATTCTCGAAACATTTGCACATTTTTGGACCATTAAATGGATGTTTCATGCGTTCCATCCTTAATAAAATATGTTGATAAATGTCTTGGGTATTCACTATAAAACTTTCAGCATAATTGGACATGTTATGTAGGAGTTATGTATTTTTTATTTACTGTGACTTTTTATGTCTAAGATTTGCAGGAATCATCCTTCAATTGATTTCGTTCAATGGCCACCTTAATAGATGAAAAAAATACATGGAATTTAATGGGTTAATGATATTTTTATTTATATTTCATATTAAGTTTTTATTAATTTCTATTTTAGGGTGTGAGAAAATAAAATTTATTTTCATAATACAACACAAAGGTTGACCAAGGTCGTCTCACTTGAGGAGCGTCATAGTTGGTTCAATCACTAATTCTAATTCACTTAATCTATTTGTTTTTTGTTTTTTTATTATTTATAAAAATTTAGGTTTTTCGGGTTATTGAAAATATGCAATTAAAATAATGAAATGCATAATTTAAATCTAAATGAAAATGAAAAAAAATGAAATTGTGGAAGAAATATATTGGTCCAGGGTTTGATAACGTGGGTTTATTTGTTATTTATTTTTTGTTTAAATTAAATTTGATAATTCATTTTTTAAAACCTCATTAATGAATTAAATTAATTTGATTTATTGAATGTGTGATTTTATCATGCCTCCGGCACACCAAACCATACCTCCTCCAATACTCAAATAGTGTAACACCTCATCTGGGAATGTTATTCCTAAAAGGCTCGGCTCCACTATATGTCATTTCATCCATTATGGTAATCCCAACTCCACCGTATGATTGGTTTTCCCAAGAGAATGGAGGGAAAAATAATGAATCAAAGAAAAAGGAATGGATTTGGAAATAGTGTCATGGTGGAAAACTGTCATACCCGTACAATACTCCTGCGTCCACTACAAATAGATTTAAAACATTTTGAATTGAAGTGAAATAAAAAAGAACACTATGAAACCTCTCATAGGGTCAATCCTTGGGTTATTCACTTACTATTTCAAAGTAAATATAGATCCTGTTTTAAAGATGTAAGAGAGATAATGTGACTAGGGTTGGAAGAAAAAAAGAGAGAAATTGAAGAAGAAAATGAAACACTTTAATAAAAATATGAATGCATGTTACATGACAAAATTGTGCATGTGTGCTATTTAATATTTTAATATTATTCAAACATTTATTATGGGAACATTGGGCCTCAGAATCACATGCCATCTCAGCACCTTTTATAACACCCCAATATTTCATAGTACGTTATTTCTTCAAAGTAATTCAATAACTTCCACTACACGCAACACCGAGTTCAAGCGCACCACAAGATTACCAAACTAGCCGTTCAAAAGCAGTTATGAATAGTATTAACTAAATTTTGAACATTATATAATCCATATAATTTTAGAATCCATTTTATGAGTTTTTTATACATAATTTAAGAACTAATTCATTTTTTCAGATAAAAGAAGTATTTTTCAAAAAAATGCACTTTTACCATCTTTTAATGGTGAACCCTTTTTAAATCCAATATTTGAAACATTTATATATTCAATTTTAAAAAATAAACTTCTTCTTTAGAATCAGGACATAAGAATTTAGTTTTAATAAATTTTTGGTGTTTTTCTGATAACTTTCATATTTGGGTGAATAGTGAAAAATACTATATTTTAACTGAAAACAACTTTTTTAATAAAAATAATTTATAGTGATAAATTATAAATTTTAATGGTTTATAAGTACAAATAGATTATATTTTTAACATTTAATCCAATTCTGGTCATTGTAAGTAATTTCAATTTGAAATTAGACATAAACAAGTGTCAATCTTTTGATAGTTATTATTTCTTAAAAATACGCCTTTTGGTTTTGACAACGGGAATTAATTTTAAATTAATAAATGGAACTTATATGTTTTTAATTTGGTAAAACAAACTTCATTTTTGGATTCGGAATATCGAAATTATCCTAGGGTGAATTTTTGGTATTTTCTGAAAACTTTCAATTTTTGATGAATAGTGAAAAAACACTGAGTTATAGTTTAAAACCGAATTTTTATTTAAATAATTATTTATTTTATTTAAATTTAATTAAGGTCAAAATATATACATAATACCTATATAAGTTCAATGTAATTCATTGGAGTTTGTTTAGAATAATTTTTGATATATAAAAATTTTATGGAACTTTTCACCGTCTTTTACCCACCTCCTAGGAGAATTTGGAAATTCACATAAAACTTAATTTTACCGCTTCTGTGAGTGGAATTTCGAAAATCCGAGAGACACGGTTAATATCAAGGAGTAAAATGTGGTTCAATAAGATAAAAATAATTTTTGGTGAATAGTAACTTTTTACTTTTATTTACCACGGTTAAAAGTAAATCGGGTAATTAAGGGTAAAAATGATATTAATATTACTCTAACACATGTCCTAATTCTATTGGACAAGTGTATCTCGACCAAAAACAACCTTAGGAATAAAATATTATCATTTAGGTCCACTTGGATTAGATTAGGACATTTATTATTATTTAATTCAAAGAAAAGTTAAAAGAGTTAAAATCAAGGTATAATTACTAAAACATTTTTAATATAGGGTTATACATAAGATAAATTCGATTGTAAATATTAATTAAAAATATAAAAAGATTTCCTACATAAATATATTTTATTTATAATTTTTAGACATTAAATAATTTAATTTATTTATGACACAATGGTGATGTAGTAATTACCTAATTAATGAAATATTAAAATAATTGATATTATAAATATCCAAATAAATGTAATTTGAGACTTTTAATGAATTAAACTAATTTTATAGGTTAATATGACATGTTAGTATTCATTTAATTATGTTTTTTTGAAGTAATCATGCTGTTATGATTTTCACAAAAATCAAATACCAAATAGTGTCAAAATTGACATAAAAGAGTTTTTAAAACAAATATTATATTATTAATTGATATTCAATTCCTAAAAATTTAAGGTTCGGCCAAGAGACTTATATCATGATATTTTTATCATTAATGGACCACTTGGGTGTCTCTTGGATGTATATGGTAAGTTTATTAACTATATATTATAAAAATACAAAGTGACATGGTAAATGTCAATCTAATTAACTAAGTGTTAAAACTAAAAGATAAGGTTAATATAATGACCCAAACCAGTCTAAAATATATTGTTTGAAATGATTTAGACCCATCCCCACCTTAGACTTTTAATAATCTACTTTTGAGACATTATAAACCGAATATAAATTTATTATAAAATAATACTTTAAGTTTTTTCTAAAGAGCCCCTCCTCCCCCTTATAAAAGGACACCACTTCTAACCAATTCTTCATACCTTAAAAGCCTTTTGGTTCGGCCAACCTCTTCCCAAATACCCTTTCAACTATCCTACCTTAATCCTAGAGGAATTCCTTTAGTCAGAAATCCAATCTAAGGATCCCTTTTGATCAAATCAAAAGGAAGAACCCGAAGAAGAGGTAATGTTTTCACCACCCCCTTTCAAGTTCCTTTCTTCTTCAACTTCTTCTTTCTTTGTTATTTCAATTCAAAAATATTAACTATAGTATCTTCTATATACTGTGATGTTATTATAAATATGTTACAACCATATTCAGTATTCTATCCATCCTTTGAATGACATGTCACCATACGTGCGTACCTACGGCTTACCGTCTCCATGTTGTGGTGTAATTGTTATTCAAAACATTATTATTTGGATGGGTATAATAATGATGTGTAATTAATGTAAATAATAAATATAACATGATATTGATTCTGTATATATGATATAATATCCAATTATATATTATTTTAATATCAAAAGAGTGATATTGTCGCTCGTGCGTACGTACGGACTACCGTCTCCACGAACGCGATGAGATTCATTCCCCATCGTATCCATTCAAGTATAATTCTCATTTGATGATTAAAAATAATGTTTAAGGACTTTATATCATTATAGATATGAATAAGATACAACCTATCAATAACAAACATGGCTTATGTAACAAAACATATAAAAGAACACGAGTAAGTTAACACCTGAAACGACGATAATACTAAGATATTATTAACAAAGCAATGTTAAAAGATCATATATGATATAATATTAATGTATATGATTCTTGTATAATTTAATAATAATCATTTCACCATTATACAGGAGTTTAACCTACCCTCGACCAAGGAAAAGTACAAGGTAAGGGTTTATTTCACAATCTCTTCATTATCTGAGGTTGTTTATACGTAACTATCTACTGGGACCTCTTTATCAATCACATCCATGTTTCTTAAAAATGTATTTCAAATCATTCTTACTATTTTAAATACTATAGGTTAAAGTCATTTATACCCTTGTTTGAATTTTTATAAGAATTTTATAAAGGAATCTTTCTGTCGTTTTCCAAACAAGGTCCTTTTTAACCTTTTCGACAAAATTAAGGTAAGAATGTTTTTTTAACTTATACGGAGGGTGAGGATATTTTCCACCATTATAAAATCATTGAAGCTTCCCTTAAAATCTTATAAGAATATTTTCAAAGTAAATGTTTTATTTTATAATTATGTGACTTTTAAATGATTTCAAAAAAGAGATATTTCTCTCAAATAGTTTTGATTTCATCTATGTCAACATCCTTTGATGGATTTTAAGCTTATTTGAAGTTAATTTATTATGATACAAAACTTCCATACTGTATTGAAGGTTTTTTGATATGTTTGATTGTGGATGTGTTAGTTTTATACCATTCATGGTTTATGGAGAAAGTATTGACATTTCTTATGCTAGTTTTTATATGAATTTTTATGTTATGTCTAAACCTTTTCATATGGGAATGCATTGGACTTATTAAGTGACGGGTGGAGCCCGCTATAGCTCCTTGATGCATCGGTAGGTCTCATGAGACAAACTAGTGTCTTGGCACGAGGCCTTGATAAAATCTTATTTGTAGTCTTGGCATGAGGCCTTGACTATGTGGTTATGATAGTCTGGAATTATGCATTCCATCATTATTAAAGTGGTTAATGATATTTCATGTGATTATTCGACTAGTAGAATATCCATGTGAATAAGTAAATGGAATTAATTCATTTTATTTTTTCCATATTATGTTGAAGTTCAAGTTTAAAAGGACTTTGTTTTAGTTGTCTTAAATGCTTATGTTTATTTATGAAAGTTTCTGCTATATTGTTATCCTTACTGAGCATCTGAGCTCACCCCTTTCAATGTTTTAATTTTTTCTCAGGATGTGAAGAAGTATTTTATGAATGACCTATAGGGAATGTATGAGGGGATATGAATAAAAGATGTTGTTGTATTTTTTACTTTATGATGTAATGTAAACTTTATGAATGTATCTAGTTATTCCAAGGCTACTAAACTAATCGGTCTTTCAAGACTTGATCTTTTGTGATCATGCCAATGTTATGTAATAATGCACCAACTCTGGGTAACTAGGGTTGGGGCGTTACACCTTGTCTCAAAATTAATCCATATAATATTTAAAAATAATACACAGAAAATCCAGAACATTAAATTGAAATATATTTCTCTATCAAATTTTTTTTCCTTTCATAACTTTTTTCCTTTCGCATTTCATAAGTAATGGGAGTGCTATGAAAATCATCCAGTGATGATGTTTTTGGATCCTATCTTTCAATGAGAAAACTTTAGCATCAAACTTATCAAGAAGAATTCTAAAAAAATAAACAATAGTAGAATATTCTGACTTTTACCAAGACATATAATAGTGTTGGAAATGTCATTAACCCTAGTAAATAAGTCACCAATAGATTCATATTCACCCAGCTTGAGATCTTCATACTTCAGCCTCTATATTTTTAACATTTTCTTCTTTACTTTTGTATTGTCTTCATAAATGTTTTTTAGCTTATCCTAGATACCTTTTCCAGTGGCAACACCCATCACTCTTAAAAACTAACTTTCAGAAATTGATGAGAGTAAAGAATTATTGGCCCTTACATCATTCTTAAGATTCTTCTTGTCAATAGATGTAAGAGGAAATTTATCGTTAATATGAGGAAAGACATTAGCTTCATCTTCAAGAATATCTGTTTCTTCTGGAAATGGGGATGACCTTGTTTGTTTAAGGTTCAAACTTTCAATCGGTTTCTAATGGTTTTATTCGTATAACCAGAAACATCCAATGATTAGATATACATTTGGACTTACTTTCCAAAGGTAGGTGACCATTAGTTATGGATTGATGAGGCTTAAGAATTTTCATTGGTTGAGAGGATGGGAGGTCAAACTCATCACACCTTTTTTGGGGGAATTATTTTCTACTCCGGGACTCTCTTATATATTTGAGTTATGTTCATGAATCCTTATTAATTTACCAAGAATGAAAATGAGTTTTTCCTTTAAATCTTGCAATCAATGATTGATATGTAGGAGATTTAGAGAATCTTTTATATGTATTTGAGGTTCTTCATAAATATATAATCTATATGAATTAGTGATTCTTAGTCAATGGTATCCTTCCATAAATTATATAGAATTCCCTTGGTCATTATGATGACTATACTGGTTTTAAAGCCACTCAGTGGGGTACTTGAAGTTTAATGTCATTCAGAAAGATAGGATTATTTTAGATTTGGGATCATACCTGCAGATGGGCTACCTATGTATCCTTGTTAGAAAAGGAATCAGAACCCACGTAGTTCAAGTGATGAAGTATGAGATTTATGCATGATTTATGGCCTAAAGAGAGATGTCATAATTACTTTTATGCTCTAAGATCATGTGAGTCATGCTCGGTGTGAGAAACAATAGCTATCAGTAAAACCTGATGATTGTGCCACGAAAGATGAAATTATAAGAAATGATGTGGGGCTTACATATGTATGACAGCCCAAATAGATGAATATCGGGACTTACTTCAGGGAAGAAGCCCGAGAATAGGATCCATAAAGGTATATGTGCTTTATGGAGATTTGGATACTTAACTTAGGACTTACTCCTGAGAAGGATGCCCAAATTAGATGGGACTTATGATTGGGTTTTATTCTGGAAAAGGAAGCCCAAATCAAAAGAAATTAAGAATGGGGTTTACTCCTAAGGAGGATGCCCATATTAAGGGGATTTTTAATTTGGGGCTCACTCCTGAAAAGGAGGCCCAGGTTAAGAGAAATTATAACTAGATATTACTTCTAAAAAGGAGGCCCAGGTTAAGAGAAATTATGACTGGGGCTTACTCCTGAAAAGGAGGCCCAGGATAAAGGGACTTGAGACTTGGGGCTTACTCCTGAGAAGGAGGCCCAAATTAAAAGAACTTCTCATAATTAATTTCATATAAGTAATCCACCAAAGTAACCATTCCACAAATGGATTTGAAGAGGATTTTGAAGGCTATATATTGAAGAGGAGAGATGAATTTGAAGAAATCAAGTGAATTAGAAGGAGGCGCGCAAGTCCTGGTCTGGTGCACAAGTCTTGTTCATGCAAGTATACTTGCATGACATGTGTTCACTTGGGAGATGGAGAACTTATAGGGTAATACTTGGGTGAGCCTTGGCTCAAGCCCTTAGTATTATCCCTAGATTCCCTCAGAAGGGCGGCACGCAGGTTTCCATGAGAGGACAAGGTGGCATGCAAGTGTCTTCATTTCCCTTAAGGACTGGACACTTAGGCATGAAAGTATTAATGAGTTCTAATACTTATTCCTTATTCTTCCCCTTGAGCGCTTTCATTCTAGGTAAATAATTACCTTAGAAGTGTTCAGAAGACTTCATAGAGAGACTTGGTTGACCAGATCTTGAATCTGAGTTTTGGATTTTTCGTCCCTGAAATGGGGGGCCCACATGGGGTATTTATAGGCCACCTGAGGTTTGGGATAAAATTAAGGATGGGCATGCAAGTGACCTATGCGCCTAATATTTGGCACGCAAGTGACTTGAGCACCCAAAGTCTGGCGCGCAAGTGACTTGGGCGCTATAGTCCAAAATGGATATGGGACTTGACTTTGTCAATTTTTTGACATTTCTTCAAAGGGTGACCCTATTTTTTCTTAATTTATTTCCCTTTTTCATTCTTTGAACTCTATGATGGAACGGATCATCAGAAAAAGTCCCCCTCAGAGTTGGATCTGGAAAGAGGAAAGAGGATTTGACTCTGAGGTAAAGAAGAAACAAGAAATCTGGCAGTTTAAAGTCATGCATATCGGACTGTAAAAAGGCTAATATTTAAGGTCGAATATCTTTGAATGAATGGATTAAAATTGACTAAATTCCTTGATAATTTTTTTTGAAAACATATTACCACATTCAAGTATGGAGGGGAAAAAGTGTAAACTGTGACTTGAGAAATTTTGAATCTGAGGAATGACATGGGAAAAGGGATAAATGCCATTATAGAAAGTATTTCCTAATAATTAAGTTACCACTATTTAACAAACCCATTAGGGGGTTGAATTATACAGGTCCACTTAAGGGATTTGGATGCATAGTCAAATAATAGCATCTTTTGGCTGATAGGTCTGTTATGTAGACTACTTATGCAAGGCCACTTAGGGGCACGTGCTGCATAGTCAGGGAAAAGAACTCTCAGAAATTTGACTTTTCTATTCCTAAAAGCCAGTGAAAGTTTATGGAGATTCAAATTTTCCAAAGCATGGAGTCTTCTGTATGGAGAGAGGTACTTGAATATGGAGAGGATATTTCCGATCAAAATTGTCAAAGAATTGGATGAATGTCACTCTTGCGAAGGTTTGACCCAAATGTAGGGAAGGGAAATATAAACCATATACTTAACTACTTTTAGATCATGAAAAAAAGTATGGGACAAATATGTTAAGGATGGCTATTTTTGTGGATCCTTACATATTGTCATTAAGATAAATAAGGACAAAATAGGTTTTTCTCCCAAGAATGAAGTTACCACTATTTGACAAACCCGTTTGGGGTTGAATTATATAGGTCCACTTAAGTTCATTGGATTCATAGTCAAATAATAGCATATTTTTTCTGAAAGGCCCGTTATGTAGACTACTTATGCAAGGCCACCTAGGGGCACGTGCTGCATATTCAGGAAAAAAACTCTCAGAAATTTTACTTTTTGTGACCAGAAGTCAAGAAAAGGGTTATGGAGATCTGAAATTATTTAAGGTTAGGAGTATGACACATCAAAATGGGCATTTTCCAATACATTAAGAAGATACACAGACCAATGCTAACCATAATCATGTTGTGGCTGGGTCCTGAATTGAGGTGCTGGACTTCACTACGTATCCCATAAGGATGGGAATCAATCCATACATAGTTCTTGAAATACAGTTTAACGTCATGTGGGAAAAGAGTGTAAGAGATCTTAGTTTAGGGTCATAGAGCTCAGACCATAATGAGAAATACACATTGTGTGTTTTATAAACCTGATGTGAATGAAGACCAGGGTTTTCATACCACATTCATGTTTTCACAGGGGAACTTTCAGCCAAGGGATTGAAAGTAGAATTTGGGGTTAGGCCCGAAGACTTGGGGCTGGATTCGAGGGATGCTCAAACGTTCCTACGTATCCCAAGGATGGGAATCAAGCCATACATAGTTCTTGAAATACCCTCTGTACAGATTTGGTTTGTACAAGTGAAGGTGAAAGGGGACTTTAGTGAAATGATGGTTTGATCTAAGATTAAAGGTTAGAGCATTTCCATGTATGCATGTAGTCCTTGGAATAAGGCATGGTTGGAGATCAATGTCAATAATGATTCCCTCTCAGGTGATGGTGTCAAAGACTGTGATAGTTTATTGTCATACAGGACAAAAGTACGAATAGTTTAGGGTCATATGCATGGACCTGTGGTGCACAATTTAGTATCATGTAGTAAAGACGTATTGCTATGCAATTTAATGTCTTGCAGTGAGTACAATGGGGTACTGTATAGTTTAACTTCATATAGAAAGGATGATGTTGAACCAATTTAATGATATTGGTTTTGGGGGTGGCTTCACGAATCAACATCGTATGATATGGAGGTGAACCGATGTGAAGATATTGGTTTTGGGCTTGAACCTCAGGAGGTTGCCTATGTACCCATCCTAGAAGGAAAGGATCAAAGTACGCATAGTTCGATTAAAGAATGAATTGGTGATCAAGTTGTACTTGAGGACAAGGACCTAAAAATGGTGTTGGGACTTACGCATGGTTAACATCCCAGAGAAGGTGTTATGGTTGAAGTTTACTCTAATCTCATGTGAGTCATACTCGGTGTGAGAAACAAGAGGTAGCAACAACCTTAAGGATGCACAGTTTAATGTCATGTAGGACATAGAGTGTTGTACAGTTTAGAATCATGTAGCTAGGAAGTATTGTATTTTAACATCTTGCAGGACATGTGCACAGTTTAAAGTCATGTAGGACAAAAGGGACACAGTTTAACGTCATGTGGGATGATAAAGGGACCGTGCAGTTTAAAGTCTTGTAGTAAGGACTATGGGGACTGTGCAGTTTAAAGTATTGCAGTAAGGACTAAAGGGATTGTGCAGTTTAAAGTCTTGAAGTAGTAAGAACTAAAGGGATTATGCATTTTAAAGTCTTACAGTAAGGACTAAAGGGACTATGTAGTTTAAAGTCTTGCAGTAAGGACTATGGGGACTGTGCAGTGTAAAGTCTTGCAGTAAGGACTATGGGGACTGTGCAGTTTAAAGTCTTGTAGTAAGGACTATGGGTACTATGTATTTTAAAGTCTTTCAGTAAGGACTATAATAGTTTAAGGTCATATACATAGACCAGTGCTGCACAATTTAGTGTCATGTAGCTAGGACAAAGGAGGGGCTGTGTAGTTTAAAGTCTTGCAGTAAGGACTAAAATAGTTTAAGGTCATATGTATAAACCAATGCTACACAGTTTAGCATCATGTAGCTAGGAAAATGGGAATGTATTTGTGTTACACAAAATACTTCTTCAAGAATCTGGAATTGGTTGGAGTCGTAATGAGTTCTCCATCCATTGAGATTAAAGAATAAGCTCCATTAGAGTAGACCTTATGTATTGAGTAAGGTCCTTCCCACTTTGACTCAAGATTTGGAGGTTTCTTTCCTAGTATCATTGGAGTTCGGAGGACCAATACCAATTCTCCTTGAATTAATGAACGAAGACAAACTTTTTTTCTTGAAATCTAGTGCTATTAGATTCTGATAGACTTCTAAGTGGTGCAGGGTGCACAATCTATTTTCATCTAATCGTTCCAATTCATCCAATAACTTTTGAGATTGTTCATCTGTAGATGAATGATCACAAATGGCTACTCTGAGCGAGGGTAATTGAACATCAATGGGCAAGACTGCTTCTGTTCCATATACTAATGAATATGGATTTGACCGCATAGCAGTGCGGGTGGTGGTCCGATAAGCCCATAAAGCATGAAAAAGTTTATCAGGCCATGATTTCTTATCTTTATCCACCATCTTTTTAAGTATTTTTGAAAGAGTTTTATTGAAGTCTTCTATTTTTCCATTGGCTGCTGCATGATACCGAGATGAATGGTTGGATTTGATGTTGTATTCTTAATACAACTTCCTTACCTCAGATGAGCAGAAGTTGGTGCCATTGTCCGTCAATATGGTATGAGGGACACCAAATCTGGTAATGATGTTGGACTTGATGAAGATAACAATGATTTTATAACTAACTTCTTTGAGATGTATTGCCTCTGCCCATTTGGAAAATAATTCAGTAGCAGTAAGAATATACTTAAACTACTTGGATGTAGCTGGAGGGTAAGGTCCTACTACATCCATTCCCCATGTGGAAAATGGCCATGAGTATTTAGTTGTATATACATTTCTAGCAGGGGTAGGATTGGAATAGCAGCTTCTAAAATATCCACGTCTTCCCTTGTATCCTAGACCTCTGGAACTCCCTCTAATTCCTCTTTTTGATACAGGGAACTTGGGCTCATCAAGATCGAAAATGTGATTGGCATACGGATCCGTTAAGTGAATCATGTTAACAGAACCAAAGATAAACTCTTCATTTGATGAAGATTCTGCCTAATTAGCTAGTTCAGGCTGTGCCGTTTTGTGGGGCGGTGCCTGTTCTTTTGAATTAGATGTCATAAAATCTGCTAGAGTCAAAAACAACTTAGGCTTTAACATGAGCTCATCTTCTTCTGACTGCTCTTCTTTCTTCAAATTATGTCGCCTCTTTGAGGATTTTCCTTCTAACGAAGGGAGTTTTGTTGTGGCATTCATAGCATAAGACACAATTGGTTTCTTCAATTGTGTTTGTAAAATGTCATGAGTTTAGTTGATCATTTTCTTGACCATACAATCATCATATTTCTGCGCATTTTTACTTTTGACTTCGTGACACTCACCTTTTTCCTCTAGATCTGTATTAGTAACACATTCTACCTGGGATGAAGAACCTTTCGGTTTTACTTGTCCTGAGTCCACCATCTTTTACAGAAGGTCTTTGAAGACAAAACACTCCTGAATGGGATGTCCCAACATCTGATGAAATGGGAAATAGTTGGGAAGGTCTTCATCTCCTTCCTTGTTTGGCCTTTTGGGCCTTGGAAACCAAACCAAATTATTTTCCAGAGCCAAAATGAAGTAACCAGGAACTTGTTCATTTCGGAAAGAATAAAATTTGTTCTTTAACTCCTCAAATTGTTTTCGTCTTTGATCTCTTTGATCATCTTTACAAGACGGCCTCTGTTTTTGATGCTCAGGAGGTGGAGCCCTTCGGTAAGATGAAGGTTTTGAAGTAGAAGCAGGTATAGGTGCTTGTTTAAGTGTAACTATAGCAGTATCTGCTCTAACCATTATCCTTCCTAGAGCTGATGAAATTACATGAGTTTTATCCTTAGTCTTTGTAAGAGAGTCTTCGATCTGCTGAGTGATTTAAGTAAGGTCTCGAAACCCTTCTGTGTATTTCACAGGGATCAACGGTGTGCGTAATTCATCAATTAAATTTTCCACACAGATTGGCAACAACTCTTCTTGAGGAAGTGTTAAGCTTAAGGAATATGTTAATCCCTTATAGAGAGCAATGAAATATAAAACTATTTCATTTTCCCTTTTCTTACAATTGGTAAGATCGAAAACTATCGTCTTTGACAATTTTGAGCTAAATTGAAGATGGAATCGTTGACAGAGATCTTCCCACCCGATAATTGACCGAGACTGCAAACTTGTATACCAGACAAAAGCAGGACCTTGTAATGACTGCACAAAACATCTAAGATTAACTACTTCTTGTTGTTGAGGAATTCCCTTCATAGGGTCACAATGAGAAACAAAATGTGTTAAGTGTTGTTCTAGGTCTCCCGAACCATTAAAAATTGGGAATGTGGTATTCGCAAAATTCGGTGGGGGGGAATTGCATCAACCCATTTAGGGTAAGATTTATTTTTCAGTTGAAATTGTGCACGTTTTCCTTCCATATCTTCTAACTGAGTTGTTAATGACTCAATGGTGGTTATTAACTTTTGAGAAACATCTGGTTGAGCTTGGACCTGAGCAGGTGCAATAACTGGAGTTTGGACAGGTGTGGTGACTGGTACTGCAACTGATGGTAGCACTACCAGTTGTTGTCGTGCATGACCCATAGGATTGGACCTGTGAGGGTGTACTTGTAAATGAGGATATTCTTTATCTATCCCAGTAACTACAACGAATTCCTTTGACTGACTAACTCCAGCACGCTTAGGATGAAGACTACCTTGAAGTAGTTCTGCATTCAACCTCCTTAACTCCTTCATTTCTTTCTCTTGTTGTGCGAACATTTTCTCTAATGAGAGTGATTGGATTTCTCTAAAGGTAGGGTGGGACGTAACTTTACTTTTACCCTTTTCCTTGGCATGTGCCTTTCTGGAGTATGGAAGGGCATTACCTAAAGGAATATCTTGCCTCTGGGTAGCCCTCTAGCCTCTAGTACACACACCTTCTTCATTTATTTTTGTGTGTAAAGATTCTTGAACAGTAACTTCTTCATTTGAATCCTCTGAGTGAACCTCTTGTTCTAGAGGATCAGCAATAATGGAATTGATGACATTTATTGATTCATAACACATTGCATCCCTTCTATCAGCATTTCTATGATATTGTCTTATTTCATGTCCTTTATGAGACATTGCCTTTTGTTGAGTTGATCCCTCAGGAAATTCTTGATGAACCATAATTTGGAGGGAATCTCCTGATAATTCGGCTTTGAGTTCCTCTTGTGGCTTCTTCCCTAATCGAGAGAAGACTAACTTTCACTGAGGAAGAGATTGAGGATTTGAAAAAGTCCCCAGTCCGATGGACTGGGGTTGTTCCTGTTGTTCCTGCTCAACTCCTCGAATCCGATTTATTGATTCCAAGGGTTAGATTAAAAGAGTCCCCAGTCTGGCAAGTTGAGGTGGTTCTTGAGCTTCTACATCTGAAACTTTCTTAAAATCTCTCCTGATCTTGTAGACTTTAGTCCGAAAATTAGTCGGATGCATCAACCTACATCCACTCAAATCACCTGGCTCAAATAACCATTGGATGATTTTTGACACTTCTGTCACTTGATGATGTGCATGCTCTAAACAAGAGGCTTGTTCGATATTATCATTTGCTTGATGCAAGAGTAATTCGAAAACTTTTTCTTTATATTCCTGACTTTGAGAATAACTATTTGAGGCCAATTCTTGGGCAAGACTTTGATTATGCACAAAACCAGCTAGATGTGGCCAGCCATGGGAAATAACATTGCAAGAGACCACCTTTGGCAGGCTTTGTTGATTAGATAGTATAGGGAAATTAAGTGCTCCATGAACACCCCATCCCCTGATATGAATACTAAATGGGGCATTGGTAATTAACTGGCGCAACCTTTTTAACGTTCCAAGGCATTAATGTTGAAGGGATCTCTGCTGCTTTTCAACCTTTGGATATCAGGAATATGAGAGAGATGCCAAACCAATTTGGTGTTATAACCATTCTATTATCTTGACATGATTTTCATATTCATCATAAGATAATATTTTCTCTTTTAAGTGAAAAATAGTTTTCCACATGTTGAGACAAATATCGTGAATACAATCTTCCATCAACATTTCTGGAATATCATACTGAGAGTCAGCCAAAGGCCAAAACATGACTATTATTTCACCTTTCGCCAGTTGTTTTCTCATATTCACCACTTCCTCCTTATCATTCAATGAAGATTATTCTACCTGATTAGACCAAAGATGGTGCTTCTTTGTTGCTTCATCAGATTCAACAATATTGGTAGAGAATTCATTTATCAAACTAGAAGATGAATGACCCAGGGGTGGTTCAGATAATGACCTACACCTCGGGCTATCTTCTGATTGAGAAAGTATTTCACCTGCTAGTGGTAAAGCATCAGACATAACTGGCTTCACATTTTCAAGTGCCTCAAGATAAGAGGGATTTATCGTTACTTCATTTTCCTTTGAATAATTTTCCAGGAAATGTGAATTACTACTATGGAGAGGACTTTCATAGCTAAATTCATCATCATGGAGAGTACCACCATGGTGGGTTATAGAAAAAGATAAAACATTTTGCTCCTTGGTCTTCTGGCCACACAGAGGGTTATCGTGGCTCTCATCTGAAGATGATACTTCAAGATCGATCGAACTGTCATTAAGCAATCCTTCATGAGGAAATGTATGATGAAGACCTTTAGAAATTTTGTTATTACTTACAGAATCTAGAAATGAGAGAATAGAATCTTGAGTTTCAACTGACAATTGTCTGAGGGCTTCAAGAACTCCAGCATTGAGCAAGTCCTCATTGAAGATTGGCTCTTGATTTCTCAACTGTGTTGAATAGGTCTTTTTCCTAGATGCCTTCTTACTCACTCGAGGAACCACTTGTTGAAAAAAGTGGTTATTATGGGCAGGTGTATGTGTCTGATCAGGAGAAATGGTCAGGTTAGGTTGACTATCTCCATTCAAATTGGGTATATGTGCCTGACTTGATTGTCTGTATGAAATGGGGGAGTATGCCCCACAACCCTCTTGGACTAGGATAGAGGTATGTATCTGTTCTGGAGTTATATGTTGATGTGTCACTCCACTGGTAGGGACAAATTTTTATTTCTTTCCCTGTGATGTTGCTGAAGTTGTTATAATATTCTGACAGGTCTCCAGAA
Source organism: Viscum album (assembly GCA_963277665.1). Taxonomy (NCBI): domain Eukaryota; kingdom Viridiplantae; phylum Streptophyta; class Magnoliopsida; order Santalales; family Viscaceae; genus Viscum; species Viscum album. Next base: position 1,492,134,070 of record OY728129.1, read on the forward strand.
TATGGGCAGGGATTTTCTTTTGCACTTTCACCATTTTCAGAATGTGATTGGTGACCTCAGATACCGGAACGGGAATATACGTCCATTCTGTGCTTGGAGTAGGTGTGTATTTCTGCTCATGTCCTTCTTTTCCTACTAGTGAATTCTGACAGTACTCATGTGTGGGGCAGAAAATTGTGACTGCCTCATGCTTGTCATTGGAGCATTCCAATTGACATCTCTGGGTGCTACCAAATGAGACTGTTGGTTATCCTGATTAATTACAGGTGTATGTGCTTGCTGATTTTTCCCCACCACATTTGATTGGAGAGTTTCTTTGGTTGTAGTCAGACGAGCCTACTGACTAGCTGATGAATTATAAACAGGTGTATATGCCTGCCTATAATACTCTGCCAGAATTGCCTGGCGGGATTGGCATGTTACCACTAGACGAGTATGCTGGGCAGTAACATCAAGAGGGATAGGTGTATATTCCCACTTGTTATTTTCCATCAAGTTAGCTTGATGGACTTCTCCGGAGGGGGAATAAGTAAGAACTTGCTCCATGTTGTCTGAATTTCACCTCTGACGGTTTTTCTTGCGTGCTCGGGTCTGAGGAACCCGAGCCGAACCCCTAAGGGAGATACCCTCATCATGTTGAGGGTGCACTATCACACGAGTCTGGTGAAGATTGTTGATGGGAGCCCTCGGGAAGGACTCTTGTCTTCTTGAATTAAGGCCTTGAGTGACCTGCTCATTCACCTCCCCATAAAATGGGAGAGACTAGTGATTGAGTTCCAGGGATAATGACCTGAAACTATTGGAGACGGTGGTTGGCACCACCTGTTTCTTGATCACTGGTCATCGTTGTCTGGACAACCAGGGTGAATTGTTAACTTGAAGGGCCTATCGAGCGGCCTCCAGAGTCGGAATGGTACCATGTTGACAGTATTATTTAACCAGTGCATTTGAGACCCAGCGTTGAAGATGCTGAGTAGGTGATGTCTTCCTCAGAGTGGACGAGGATCCAGTAGGAGTAGCGGTTCAGGAATTTACAAGTGTGAACTTTAAAGAAGCCATTTCTGTAATGAAGAGAGATCTTGGAAAAGAGTTCTTGTTTAATATAACAGACATAATTAAGATAAGTTCGGCCACTACATCTTTTGGATAAGCACATATGTTATTGATTGTTTTGTTGGCCCTTACATTGAGTTAAATAGGGGCCTAAAAAATAAGTAAAACATCATTTAACTTGGTTAAGGATTCATGTTAGGTTCACCATTTTTTGTTTCTTCTGGAAATGGATATGACCTAGTTTGTTTAAGGTTCAAACTTTCCAATTGGTTTCTAACGGTTTTATTCATAGAACCGGAAACATCCAATGATTCTATATCCATTTGGACCTACTTTCCAAAGGTAGGTGCCCATTAGTTGTGGACTAATGAGGCTTAATAATTTTCATTGCTTGAGAGGATGGAAGGTCAGACTCATCACACCTTTTTGGGGGGAATTATTATCTACTCGGGGACTCTCTTATAGATTTGAGTTATGTTCGTGAATCATTATTAATTTACCAAGCATGAAAATGAGTTTTTCCTTTAAATCTTGCAATCAATGATTGATATGTAGGAGATTTAGAGAATCTTTTATATGTATTTGAGGTTCTTCATCAATAGAGAATCATCTATATGAATTAGTGATTCTTAGTCAATGGTGTCCTTCCATACATTATATAGAATTCCATTGGTCATTATGATGACCACGATGGTTTTAAATCCACTCAGTGGGGCACTTGATGTTTAATGTCATTCATAAAGACAAGATTATTTTAGAGTTGGGATCGTACCCACAGATGGGATACCTACGTATCCTTGTTAGAAAAGGAATCAGAACCCACATAGTTCGAGTGAAGAAGTATGAGATTTGTGCATGATTGATGGCCCAAAGAGATATGTCATAATTACTTTTATGCTCTAAGATAACGTGAGTCATGCTCAGTGTGATAAACAAGAGGTATTAGTAAAACCGGATGATTGTTCCACGAAATATGCAATCATAAGAAATGATGTGGGGTTTACGTATGTACAACTGCCCAAATAGATGAAGATCGGGACTTACTTCAGGGAAGAAGCCCGAGAACAGGGTCCATAAAGGTATATGTGCTTTATGGAGATTTGGATACTTAACTTAGGACTTACTCATGAGAAGGATGCCCAAATTAGAGGGGACTTATGATTGGGTTTTATTCCGGAAAAGGAATCCCAAATCAAAAGAAATTAAGACTGGGGTTTACTCCTAAGGAGGATGCCCATATTAAGGGGATTTGTAATTTCAGGCTTACTACTGAAAAGGTGGCCCAGGTTAAGAGAAATTATAACTGGGGCTTACTTCTGAAAAGTAGTCCCAGGTTAAGAGAAATTATGACTGGGGCTTACTCTTGAAAAGGAGGCCCAGGCTAAAGGGACTTGAGACTTCGGGCTTACTCCTAATAAGGAGGCCTAAATCAAAAGAACATCTCATAATTCCTTTCAAATAAAGAATCCAACAAAGGCCCCATGCCACAAATGGATTTGAAGAGGGATTTAAAGGCTATATCTTGAATAGGAGAGATGAATTTGAAGAAAGAAAGTGAATTGGAAGGAGGAGCGCAAGTCCTGGTCTGGCGCGCAAGTCTTGGTCGCGCAAGTATACTTACGTAACATGAGTTCACTTGGGCGACGGAGAACCTATAGGTTAATACTTGGGCGAGCCTTGGCTCAAACCCTTAGTGTTATCCCTAGATGCTCTCAGAAGGGTGGCGCGCAGGTTTCCATGAGAGGACAAGGCGGCACGCAAGTGTCTTCATTTCCCTTAAGGGATGGACACTTAGGTGCGTAAGTATTTATGAGTTCTAATACTTAAGCCTTATTCTTCCTCTTGAGCGCTTCCATTCTTGGTAAAGAATTACCCTATAAGTGTTTGGAAGACTTCATAGAGAGACTTGGGCGACCAAAGATTGAATCTTAGTTTTGGATTTTTTGTCCCCGAAATGGGGGGCCCACAGGGGGTATTTATAGGCCACCGGAGGTTTGGGTGAAAATTAAGGTTGGGCGCGCAAGTGACCTGCGTGCCAAATATTTGGTGCGCAAGTGACTTGCGCGCCCAAAGTCTGGCGTGCACGTGACTTGCACACCTTAGTCCAAAATGGCTATGGGACTTGACTTTGTCAAAAAAATTACATTTCTTCAAAGGGTGACCCTGTTTTTGCTTAAGGTATTTCCCTTTTTCATTCTTTGAACTCTGTGATGGAGCGGAGCATCAACAATATCATACACAATAAACATAAGATAAGAAAATATTATATATTTTTAGATATGATAGTTATTAACATTAAAGACCAAAATACCCTTACTGTTCACACAATTGAGATTCCTAATGCATGCCTATAATAGGGAATGGCAAAAGAAAATTTATTTTCCTAATGCAGCACAGAGGCTGACCAAGGTCATATTGCTTGAGGAGCATCATAGTTAGTTCAATCACTAATTCTAATTCACATAATCTAATTATTATTTTTTATTTATTAAATTTTCAATTTTTTTGGTTTTGGAAAACATGAAATTAAAATAATGAAATTTAAAATTTAAATCTAAATATAGATGCAAACAAAATGAAATTATAGAAGAAAGGTCTTGGTCTAGGGTTTGATAACACGGGTTCATTTGTTATTAATTTTTTGTTTAAATTAAATTTGATAATTCATTTTTTTGAAACCTCATTAATGAATTACATTCCTTTGATATATTAGGTGTTTGATTTTATCATGCCTCTGACACACCAAACCACACCTCCTCCAATAGTCAAATAGGGTTAAACCTAAACCGATAATGTTATTCTTAAAATATTCAGCCCCACCATATGTCATTTCATCCCTTAAGGTAATCCAAACTCCACAATATAAAGGGTTTTCCCAAGAGAAGGTAGGGAAAAGGAATGAATCGGAGAAAACGGAATGGATTTCAAAATAGTGTTGTGGTGGACAACTATCGCACCCGTGCAATACTTCTGTATCCACCACAAATAGATTTAAAGCATTTTGAATTGAAGTGAAATAACAAAGAACACCATCAAACCTCCCTCAGGTCCAAGCCTTGGGTTAGTAAATTTTATTGCAAAGTGAATAGAGATCACGATGGAAATATGGAACAGAGAGAATGGGATTGGGGTTGGAAGAAAAAATGAGATGGAAGAAGAAAAAGAAACACTTTAATAAAAATATGAATACAGGTTACATGATAAAATAAAACTAAATAAAAAATATATATATAAATCCTAATAATAAAAATGGACATTTTTCTCCTCTCCTTGGTTCCATGGATGGAATGGGATGGATTGGAATGAATTGGGAAGAAGGATATCTTCTCCTTTTATAGTCCAGAATCTATCCTCAATAAGTTTATGCATTTTTGGCCCTCTAAATGGACAGTTCATGCATTTTTATCCATCATAAAAGTTGTTGAAAAATATATTTTTCGTTCACCCTAAAAATATTAGTATAATTGGCCATGGTATGTAGGAGTTATTAATTTTTTATTGACTGTGACTTTTTCTGTCCAAGATTTCCATGAATCATTATTCAATTTATTTCATTCAATGGCCACCTTACTGGATTCAAAAACACTATGTAATTTAATGGGTGAACTCACCTTTGAGTTTTTTTCATATAAATGTAGAATCACCTCAATTTGAGGTGTATATCCCGACTTATGCTTCCGTTATGGAGGTGGGGTCCACGTTGTCCTCTCGGAAAATTGTCCAACTTCAATGATATTTTTGGGCCTCTAGATATTTGAATCAAATCTCAGTCCTGAAGAAAAATTTGAATAAAATAAATCAATTAATGATAAAAAAAATAACTCAATTTGAATTAATATTTTAAAATATATTCCCAAAATACTCTTTTGATAAAATTCTTTCAAAAATATAGATTTAAGAAATTTTCATATTTTAGCCCATTTTTATTCTATAATTCAAATTGACTATTATTTTAATAAAACATTTAAATACGTGGGTTTTATTATTGAAAAAACATCAAAAAAAACTTCATTATTTGAATAAAAATATGCACATAAATTTTCTTTCTCAATTATCCATCACAACTTCTTCTTCAAAACTTCACAAAGAGTAAATGAAGGGATCCTTCACCTATGATACCAATTGTAAGTGCCCAGCCACTATGAAAACAAAACCATTCACACATCCAAAAATATTAAGGTGTCACTAAGAGGATAAGGGGGTGAATTAGTGATATATTTTTCTTTTATGTTTCCTTCTTTCTGAAATAACCTTCACTTCCTATTAAAGAGTCGTTAGCTTAATAAAAAAACCATTCACACATCCACAGGAACAAAAGATTTACAAGTTTCACTACTCAATAAGAGTAGTTTCATCCTTGTTATGGTATGAAAACAATATGATACCACATAATCCACTAGAAAACAATACTTTTGTGTGTAATATAATGAGTAGAATATTCTCTTACACTCGTGTATCATTATGTTCAATATAATAGTGTGTATTCTATTTCTAGCACAAATGATGTAAAACAATTTGGTGTAACAAGTTAAGAAACATGTTACTCTGTTACCTTGTCAGCTTTTAGAAATATGTCCTTCAAAAATAATTTTTCACTTTCCCACACAGTAGCAGGTAATAAATTCCTGGACTTTGTAATGATACTCGGTCTGATTTTGCAGTCCGATCTTTTCATCCTGGTTGCTCAGTCTGATAATAAATCTGTAAGAATACTGATAAAATAGTTGTACCCCTCTCTCTCAATGGGAACTGGCCCAAGCTTGAGTCCCGCCAGACTCGGACACTGTGCGTATTAAGCACAGGATGATTCAAAGCCATATGCCTGGCTGGGGAATGTGTGGCACGCTCTGGGGCCTGGTGGGGCCCCCTCAGTGAGAGTCGAGTGTTAACCTTACACACATTTTGCACATGAGCCTCAGCCCAGTTGTTAAGGACTCCTTAAGTACATCTATGAGACCCTGGTTCGAAACCAAGCGGAGGCATAATTTTCGTATTGTAGTAGTATTGTAGTAGGTACTGTAGTAGTTACTATAGCAGGTACTATTTGGTATTGTAGCAGCCTGAACTATTCACCTTGGGTCATCGGTTTGGGATTAGAGACCTTAAGGCCTTCGGGACACCCAGTCATTTAGGTCAGTAAGGATTTCGGGCCACCTTTAAGGCCTTCGGGGTACATTAAGGCCTTCGGGCCACATGATCAGTGTAGTTTCCCCATAAAGACTCTACAGAAAAGGAGCAGCCCTAGAGGAGGATTCAGAACAAGTGCACTCACTAGAGCAGAACCAAATAGATTTTTCATAATGAGAGGGTATGGATATGCCATCGGGACCAGCCTGTTCTTATACTAGAATCCTATCCAGATGGCAATGAAAAGGTGGAGAGCTACTATTATGATGTAGATGCTATGGAGGGGCAGTTCCTTGTAGATAGTATGGTTGAATTCCCTAAGACCTTTGGGTCATGTAATCTCCTAAGCCTGCGATCCATGTAATCTTTAACCTATAGGGCTTTTAAGGGTTCCCCCACATCCCTTGAAAGGGGGGTTATCAAAAATCAATAAAAAAATGAAGGCCTTCGGGCCATTTTGGGTTACGAATACTACTAAAACAATATTGAACTTCTTCTATCTTAGTTTGGAAATCCTGATCTGATTCCCAATCTAATGATTCATTCCAATACTATGATCAAATGAATATGATATTCTCTCTTATCATTTCTTATTTTGTTCAACAAACTTCCTCAGGAATGATCGATTCGGAAACTTCTTCTCTCTATAATTATTCAACACTCTGCCTTCTCTTTTTAAAAGTACATCCATGATAGAAAGTATAAAGTATTTCAAATATTTATAGGAAACCCAAAAATGTTTTGGGCAGTATTCTAAAAATGTTTCCCACTCAACCAAATTTCCCAAAACATAAATTCTCCTTGAATTTTGAGTGCATCTTGAATTATTCAATGTTTTTCTGCTCTTCTCTCTTCTTCTCAAAAATTATCAAAACTTCAGATCACTTTAGACTTTCTTCACAATCTTTGATCCGATTCTAATTCTTCATTCTGGTTTTCTCATTATGATACAGACATATGTTCAGCTACATATTATTCATTACATTTCTCCGCACAAACTGAAAAAAAAAGAAAACATATAAAAAACAAATGATTTCTTATTAAAATCCTCAAAATCAACTGCCCATTCTGATATCCTCCTTGAAAATACATCTGAAAATACTTCAACCATCCTTTCAATATTTCCCTTGAAAATTCTTTTGTAGCTAGTTGAAACAATTCTTCTTTTCTTAATTTCTTCAAACCAAAGATCCTACATCTGATGATGTTTATCGATGTTATCCTATGTCATATGAATCAATATCTTCTTCACTCTGATAGTTCAGTGTCATTTCCATCCCGATGACTCTTGACCCAAATGTTACAAGAAAAAAAAATTCTTATTTCTATCTTGAACCGCTTAAAAAAAACAAATCATTTATTTTATTTTCTTTTGGCCCACTTGATAAGGAAAATAAAGTTCCCTTCTAGAAAACAATCAAAAATTCATCTTGATGAAATTGTTGACTACATTTTTGATTGATCTCTGATTTTCCTTTTCTTATTAGTCATAAAAAACTTTTCTTCTTCTCTATATTCATTAGTCCAAAAACTCTCAATTCCTTTTTCTTTTTTATTGGTATCAACAAATTCCCACAAAAACATTTTTAACTCTAATTAGCATCTAATGATCAGTGTCAGTATGACTCTAATTCTCAGTGGGACACCGCATCTGATAGACTATTTATTATAGCTTTGACTTTAGAAACTTATTTTCTTATTTGATTATGATCCACACTAATTATTTCTATAAATATTTATATCTCATGGATTGTTGGTCTGACTGAAAACTAGCATCTTCATAACTTCATGTTCCGATCAACCTTCCCAAACAACATGCATTTCTATGTCCAATAATCTTACACCGATGAACTGAGACTAGAAATATTTGTCTTCAAGAACTCTATTCTTTTACAAACTTTTATTTGTATCATGACTTCCTCGTGACTTTGAATATAGTTAAGATCATCTTCAACATCATTTGACTTTCATTGGGAAGTATTTGTGACTTCTCATCCTTTACAGTATACATATTTCTTTCCAATCAGACCTTAATACGATTAGAAGCACTCCCCCTTTATTTCATAAATCTTGCATCACAAGTTTTTCAATCAACTTATGATTTATGAGAACTAAAAGATCAAAAAAGAATCGTCAGATTTATATCTTAGTCATGAATACTCTGATACTCTTCCTCATTAGGATCAACACTGCATTCCAGACCCAAGGTGAGTCTGATGAATCTTTGCTTCCAGATAATATATTCTCAATCCGATGGACTTTCTTAAGCATTTTGAGTCTGATTTTCTGAATATGATGGTTATTCTGATTTTCAAATTTTACAAATTGAATTGATTTATTTTCTTCCTTATCTTTTTTGGCAACAAAATACAACAAAAACATCTTCCATATTATAAAAACAAATTCTTTCCAACTTGGTCCTAACATTGTGGAAGAGGTCCCTATGTGGCATGTGTTCGTTTTATTCCCATAGTTTTTGTGGAAGAGGTCTCAATGTGGAATAGATAGGTGGTTTGTTGTTTTATACCTGATCTAGGTTACAAATCAAGATTATTTTATATAATATTCTTTCCAACAGGAGATTGCCAAGTGGAGAGGATTAGGTCTTGACTTAGAGACTTTAACTGTTGTATTTATTTTGTTGTTTGTTTTGTTTTGTTTTTTTTTGTTTCTATGCTTTAAGTTGAATTTGTTTTAAACTATAAAAAACCTCAACTTTCATATTTTGTTTTAACTGAGACTTAATCAATCTTTGAGAAATATTTTAAAAGATAAGAACTTTTATTAATCTTCTATTTTGATTAACTAGGTTGTTTTAATTATTTATTGGATTTTATTCAAACGTATTTTAATAAAACAAATATTTGGTACTCAATTCAACCTTCTTTTGAGATACTCACTCCACCCAATAGTTAAAAATGCCTTGATGAATTCCTCTATTCCTATGACAAACCAAAAGATAAGAAACATAAAAATTATATTATACTAGAAAATAGATTTACAATTTTTGAGGAATATAATTGAACTCATTGTAGGGTGCACCAATCACCTATGATGTTACACTCACTTTATCCCTCAGGGAGAGAAAGAAAAAAAATGTTGAAAAGAAGGAAGATGCTCCAGTTATAAGGAAAGTGAAGGAAAATAACAAGAAAGATTCACCAAGGAAAATAAATTATAAATTGGTTCTAATGGATATTAAATAGGGAAAACATGTGGCATGACTTAGTGGTTTCACAAATCACACCATAAAGAAATAGGTGATAGTCAATAGAAGAGCTCTCCTATAGAAGAGGAAGCATAAAGAAAGATTCACAGGTGTTTCATCAAAAGAAGAAACATGCAAAAGTGGGATTAATATCACTAAAGAGATAGAGACTAAGCCAAGGAAGATAAATAAAACTTAGATAGAGCATCTAGAATGTAATCTTCACAAGTGGTATTTCAAAAATAAAAACTAGCAAGTCGTGGAAGAAATTTGAAAATAAAGGGTTGGTTTATGATGACCAACCACACTCCTCTACTTAAGGATGTCTGAAAGTAGATCTATCCCCATGTAATTAAATTTTTTTAATATCTATTGAAGATAGTTTAGACTTAAGGGGGAGATACAATCCATGGGGTTATATGAGTTGAAAGGATAATATATATGTTTCTACTAAAAAATATATATACAATAAGGAAATCCAGTTTTCTTAAAATTATTAATTAGTATCAGGCCTTAACACAAGCTAAGAATTGTATCAAGGTCCTTATCTAACTCAATAGGGGGTTATAGGAAACCAGTTGGATTTCCAAGATGAATTTGGAGTTTCATGTTGAAAATAAATATGAACAAATGATGTAGAGCTTGAACTGAAGTTGAAGGGATGTCAAAGATATATCTGATTGTTCCAATGTTTCCAAGACATCAATGAATATCAACAAGTGATATCAGGAAATTATTCAAGTGGCATCAAACCACCATGAAAGATAAGAAAACTTGATGTATAAAGTATATTCATATATTAATTTCATGTTTATTTATTATGTACTAACAATGTGGTATGATTTGAATGTTATTAGGACACCAAGAAGCTACTAAAAATTAAATAACATTACCAAAAAGCGATTCCCCATGCTGAAAATTATATCAAGATTATGATGTCAAAATCAAGAGGCTTTCCAAGGGAGTTTTTGATGAGAAATCAAAATTTTTCTAGCCTTATCTAAGAAATAAATTGTCCTTTAAAGATGACATGTAGATGGATATGAAGTGGTATCACTAATTTATCACAAATAAGTGGTATCAATTGATCCAACATGTGTTAAATATCATATAGTTGTGCTTTATTTCAAATTTGTTGATCGATTGGTGTTTGTGTGATTGATATCACAAGGTTATGTTTTGAAAAGAGTGAAAGGCTCAAGTTTTACGTGTTTATTAATACAAGTGAGTGACATGGACAATTTTAATGTTTTTTTACTTAAACTATTTTTTCCTTATTAAGTAGAGGATGTAATGAAAGAATGTAATTGTATTTATACAATAAGTGGTTTCATCAAGTTGGATAAATGATAAAGTGAACATCTAGAGTTTCTTTCCAATTAGTGGTACCAATATGTGATAAAATAGCTAAAGGTTCAATCGACAAGTGGTTAAAATTTAAGATTTGAAGGTGATAAATGGAGCCAAAAGCTGAAGAACTTAAGCTGACTTGGAAATGGTTGAAACAACTGAATCAATATGATTGTAACTTTCTAATGGTCGACAGATACAATAGGTTTTTGGATGTCAACTTGTGGTGTTAAATGGACTGGGGAAGGGTTTCATGAAAAAGTGGGGGAATGATCTCTACTTATCTGGATTTCAAAGGTTGAGGAGGATCAACTTTTCCCAATAAGACATTTGTGGAGATTATGGAAAATTTGGAGTATGTTTGAGTGGATTTGAGAAGTTAAACATATATAGTTCATAGAAATATGGGGGTAAAACTTGAATTCATATATGTATAAACACAAAGGGGGGAGAATACAAATAAAATATGGATCAGGCGGCCCTTTGAATTTTGATGTCAAAGGGGGGTGGGGATCTAGGGATCATAAATCTATAGCCTTAGAAAACTTGGAACCTTAGAGGTATTTGATGGAGGATGGATTTATGATTTTTTTTACAAAAAAATACAATGGGGGATAATGTTGAAACCAAATGAAATTTGTGATGGATTTTTTTGTCAATCACAGGATTTTTTTCCATGCAATAAAGAAGGAAAAGTGTCTTTATGTATAGGAAATATGTTCATATAATATTTGGAGAAGAGATGCACATGGATGCACTAGTGGAGAAATTCAAATGGGCACATTGATATCAAGGTCAAGGTCTTGGTTATAGTGTGGTTAAAATAAGGAACTAAAGTTATAAGAAAATTTTAAGGCATTTGGAAAAGAGAGGATGGAATATGTTGATAATTACAGTTTTAGAAGTAGTAGGGATACATCACGCCACTATTACAAGGTTTATACCATGAGTGAAGGTTCGGGTTGGAAAATATAGTAAATTGTTGTTTCATGAGGGTTATGGAAGTATTTCATATGGTTCATTGGACTGATTTATAAGATTTGATAGCTTGAATTTGGTGGAAAAAATAGGAAAGGTATAAATGCATAAATGTTATTAATTGAAGATAATTCACTCACTCCATGAGCCCATGCATTACGCCGTAAATGAAAAGGAACTTGAAAAATAGAAAATTACTTTTTCATAAAGTTTTTATTTAGCTTGAATAAGTTTTTTACTCGAGATCATAATACTTTAAACTTTGTCAAAATTTGAGAAAAGGAGTAGGTTTCCTCAAGAAATCGATGGCCACACCGCAAAAGGGAATTCCTGGAAAATTGAAAAAGTATTAAAGAACATTACACTTTATAAGATTCTTCAATGGAAATTCATAAGAGTCATCCTGGATGTTATGTAAGTTTTCTTACTTTTCAAAATTTTGAGTTGTTGGGTTACACGTAGCGACATCAAGGTCATGTTGTGAAGGTGGTAAGGAAGATTTTAATGGTTCTAGAGATCTGGTGCCTATGTCGTGGGAGAAATTTCATGTCGTGATAGGTTTAATAAAAAAATTGATCGAAGGAAACACGTTGCAATTTCCAACCATGGAAAAGCGATAAAGCTGTGATTTTGGTGCATCGAGCTATTTGAAAGCATAATTAAAGAACACGTCATGAATCTATATGACACACCACAACACTTTGGATGAATCAAGAAGAATTTGAAATATCACGTTGTGTTATTTGGAGAGTTAAAGAGAAGATATTCAACTGATTTTGAGGATATGAATATTGGCTAGACATCATGTCGAGAAGAAGGGTAACAAGCAGTGAAATGGATGGAGTCAGGAAGGACATGATGTGAAAGAAAAAGTCACACTGTAAAGTGGTGTTTTCCATATTATCCAGCATATACAATTGAAATTTAAAGGAGGATATATAGCCTGATATTTCAGGAGTTTACTCAGTTTGAATAGCATGATATGACCATAATAAACTCATGTGGTACACGTGGAACAATCATAGATATTTTAAAGAAGGGGAATTAATATCGACCCTCAGTTTAAGGGTTAGGTGTAATAAATTATATATAAATTCCATCAAAATATCCGGTATAGTTCGAGATTAAAGTCTTAAGGAAGAAGAAAAAGGATATCATTGTTACGTCATATTGATAGAAAAGGAAGGCAACAGAGTAATTATAGCTTGGAACGATCCCCATATAGAAAAAGGATTTCACATAGCATAGATATTGATGAATATAAATATTCAACCCCCAATACTGAGGAATGAAAGTGCAACAAGATGAAGTTCAAAGAAACATCAAATAAGGAGCTATGATGCAAGCAAAGTCTCATGTTAAAAAAAGACAGACCAACATATCCTCAAACTATTTAAGAAGACTTGCAAGTCTACAAACTATCCAAGTCTTGTCTTTGAGTAGTGTGTAAAAGGAAAAGAAGAGGGAGTGCCCCTGGATTGAAAATGAATCTTTTCAAAAACAAACTGTAACACATACGGTGGGTAGTGCTATCATTTGGTACATCAACACACCATCACCATATAATCTTTGGATTATCCCTTAGTGACGAACTAAGAAAAATTATTGTGTCTTATGAATGCATTATTTTGTGCATTCGTATTCATTTGGCGTGATTGACACAATATAACGAGGAGAGATTGAACATGTTCCTTCTAAAATAGAAAAACTATTTGTACTGCAAAAAGGACCAACTAAAAGGAAAAAAGTTTTATTGGTTATACACCCTGATTCATCCCCCCCCCCTCTCAAGGTGCTTCAAGGCTATTTGGTCCCAACAATGGATCTCTCAAGGATGAGAGAGAGAGGAGGGAGAGCTTGTGAGGGAAGTGAATAGGGATTAAATGGGGTAAATCTCAACCCATGCATGTTTTAGTGGTTTAATTTTGAGGGGGAAAGATGAAACAACCCCTAAATCAAAAAAAACATTCTACAGTGCCATCGGATACCCCTTCCAGGATTATAAGGTACCTGATGGTGCTGAAAATGGTGTGGTAACTCTACTATGATCACCGGGTATCATGTGTTATCCCGCACCTTGGGTCACTTCTCTTCCTCCTCCCTTCTTCCCCCAATCTCCTCTAATACCTTCCCAACTTGAAATTATACCCCAAAAAGAGGTAAAATGGCCAAGGTTAAATAGAAAACTAACAGGAAAGGTCATGGTCATTACAAAAATCCTCCCATAACTGGAAGACATTCACATCTACTTTCCCTTATGGAATTATAAGGAACTGTCACTTTACCTTTAAGAATTATAAAAGTGTGATCACTTTGAGTAACATTCTTGATCTCTTTGCACTAAGTTCATGGTTTCTTTGGGTGGCCCATCTTGGTTTCTTTGGGAGGCCCTTCTTGGTTATTTTCATTTGGAATTTTTCCCAGCACAATCACTTTCCCTTCAAACACCATCTACCATCTTCCATTGCATCAATAATTGTAGAAACCACCAAAGCACTTTCATCATACCACAGACATTTATCATTGTCATATCTTCAATTTATATCCACAACAATGAGTTGATGCTTCCATAATATCCTTAACACAAAACATTTTATATAACAAACACTACCACATAAACGGGTTTTCGTAGCTCCACTATGTAATAGTGCTAAAAAAAGCGCTGATAAAAGACATTTTTAACAGCACTGAAAAAAGACGCTTTTAGCAGCGTTAAAAAAGCATTGTTAAAAGTACCCCTTTATCATCACTTTTTTTAGCGCTGATAAAGATACCCCCTTTATTAGCATTTTTTCACTGTTAAAAGGACACCATTTATCCGCGCTTTTTTAGTAACGTTGATAAATGGGGTCTTTATCAGCGTTTTTTACTAGCGCTGATAAAGGGTATATTTAAACAAATAACTAAAAATAATATGCTTATATTGATATAAATATAATATATATTTTTTTAAATATGTTTTAGATAAGGCTAAATAGGAATTTACACACAATATATAAGATATTTAGTGAAAATGGCTTATAAAATAATTAAAAAAAATTAATTAATAATTTGTTAATTATTATTGAGTAATAGTCATTTAATAACAATTTGAAGATAAAAAAATCAAAAAATTAAGAAAAGATCTAAAATAAATTGAAAATGTAACTTGAACTTCAAACGATCGTAACTTTTGATCCGAATGTCCGTTTGGGCTCTAACAAATATCAAATTGAAGTCTACGATGAGCTTTACGCACTAGTGATAGAGGGGAACAATTTTTCACATTTTTCGAGGCCAGAAAAGCCTATAAGGCCTCCAAAACTGAGTTTTTAGTCGGGGTATCCCAATTTTTTAACATTCGATGAAATTTCAACCTCATTTAAAGGGGTCTTTTTGTTTGTTTTCAATGTGGACTAAATTTATTCCTAGATCTTACATTCATATTGATATTATGGTTTTAAAATTTTATCTTTTTTCATAATTTATTGTTATTTATAATCAAATATATAACAATATATACATATTTTTTATATATTCACACATAAAATTTTAATTTTATAAATAAATAATTAAACATGTTTACATATAAAATATATTTCTCAATATATAAAACTTATCTAAATAAAAAATAACATCCATTTTATTTAAGATACAAATGTATGAATATTTATATACATATACAATATGTATTTAAATATATATATATTGACAAAAAAATGTAACGAAATATATATAAATATATAGATATATCATAAAATAAAGAACAAAACAATATAGGTGAGTGACAAAGGTGCAAGATTATGAGGAGGATGTCTCAAGTTCAAAACTCACTAAAGGCAGGGGCACGTGCATGCGGGTGAGGTGGTGCATAACGTTGTTAAAGGGGGTGGAGGAGGCTAGACAAGCGTTGTTAAAGGGGGTCGGGTGCGGATAAAAGGGGGGAGGGGGTTGGTCCTCCCTCCAAATTTGAAAAAAAAAATTAAAAATAATTTTGTTTTTATCAGTGCTAAAAAACACTGATAAAAGGGGTTTATCAACACTTTTTTTTAGTATTGATAAAAGGATCTTTTATCGGTGATTTTTTTAGCACTGATAAAAAAGAACCCATTTTTAATAGAACTATGATTATCAGCACTTTTTTAACACTGTAAATGCCCTTTTTATGCGCTTTTAAAATTCATATATGCAGTAGTGAAATGTTTTGTAGATCACAAAAAATATATGTTCCTTAGATCACAAAGAATTCATCCTAATGCATAACATTTGTTTTCTAGTATAAATATAGAAAATTAGTCTATCAATCTCAACACATAACATTTTCTCCGTTTTTTTTTTGGACTTTCGATGCTTATACCTACAAAGTATATGCTTTATCACATCAACATAGAACATTTTTTCCTAACCTTTATGAAAAAAACATATGTTTTATTGACCTTGAATAAAACATGTGTTATGTTGAACCTCTTGCACACATCAACATGGAACATTTGATCTGTTGAGCCAATACAGATTCTATGTTTTATCTAGAACACTCTCTTGATTCAAACAACTCGGTCTAACATTTACAATATAGACAGCCAAACCTTAAAGTACTTACAAGAACCCTTTACCGTTTAAAGCTAATTTATCATAACACTCGAGGACATAACATTTTTTCAAAGCATAGAGCATGTGTTCTATTGAGCTTGCACATAACATATGTTTTGTAGCGCCACTTTAACAGAACATGCACTCCATACAACTACCCTTCATATAACATAAGACACTATACTTAATCAATAATCCTTAACAATATCCTTAGGCTATAGTTACATCACTGCATGTAATATCTTCCCTTGTACAATATAACATTCAATTTGGTGTTGTTTACTCATAAATCAGTGTTCCAACCTTCTTTATATCTTCATGGATCTTTTGGCACAAGCCTCCAATGCACAACACCACCTCATAGACATATATTCATTGTTGTCCAATTCTAGTCATAGTTCTCCATCCAACCAACCCCTGGATTATGAGACACTTCCAACATCACTTCAAGAGGTTCCTTGATCTTCAAAAATCTTCCAAGCTTCATCTTTAAGTCTTCATTGTACTTATACTTAATGGGTCGATGCTTCTACTTCATGGGTTGAAAACAAATCCAAAACAAAAAAAATCCATGTGGTTCAACAAGATTCCTCAGTGTTTGCAAATAAAACATCATTTCTTGTTTTAATCTTGACTTTGTGTCTTGCACTCTACTTTTTCCATTTTTACTAACCATAAAGCGAATGGTTTGGTCAAATTTTGGACAAAAAAATCAAGGATTTGGGCAATGAATAGGGCATGATGATAAAGGGTATGTTCAATAAGAACATTTTTTGAAATTTTTTATTTCTTCTAAAAGTTCACGTGACATATATTTAATAACAATTTTCCTTGAAATCTCAACCAAAAATTACAGAATATCATGTAGTATGCCTTGACCATAATCAGCCAACATCAAATTCATGAGTCATTGTCATATTTGATTTATAGGAAAATATCCATAAATCCAAAATTTGATCATCAAATACAAAATGATAATCTTACCAATCACTTATACCAATTTTTGAGAAAATAAATTGTGTGCGACTGTAGGCTTAAAAAAGGAGCACATGCTAAAGAATTTGTATTGATCGAGAGGATGGGAGGTCAGACTCATCACACCTTTTTGGGGGGAATTATTGTCTACTCCGGGACTCTCTTATAGATTTGAGTTATGTTCGTGAATCCTTATTAATTTACCAAGCATGAAAATGATTTTTTCCTTTAAATATTGCAATCAATGATTGATATGTAGGAGATTTAGAGAATCTTTTATATGTATTTGAGGTTCTTAATCAATAGAGAATTATCTATATGAATTAGATATTCTTAGTCAATGGTGTCCTTCCATACATTATATAGAGTTCCCTTGGTCATTATGATGACCATGATGGTTTTAAATCCACTCAGTGGGGCACTTGAAGTTTAATGTCATTCATAAAGACAGGATTATTTTAGAGTTGGGATCGTACCCACAGGTGGGCTACCTATGTATCCTTGTTAGAAAATGAATCAGAACCCACATAGTTTGAGTGAAGAAGTATGATATTTTTGCATGATTGATGGCCCAAAGAGAGATTCCATATTTACTTTTATGCTCTAAGCTCATGTGATTCATGCTCGGTGTGAGAAACAAGAGGTATTAGTAAAACCTGATGATTGTGCCATGAAAGATGCAATCATAAGAAATGATGTGGGGTTTACCTATGTATAACTACCCAAATAGATGAAGATCGGGACTTACTTCAGGGAAGAAACCCGAGAACAGGGTCCATAAAGGTATATGTGCTTTATGGAGATTTGGATACTTAACTTAGGACTTACTCATGAGAAGGATTCCCAAATTAAAGGGGACTTATGATTGGGTTTTATTCCTAAAAAGGAATCCCAAATCAAAAGAAATTAAGACTGGGGTTTACTCCTAATGAGGATTACCATATTAAGGGGATTTGTAATTTGGGGCTTACTACTGAAAAGGAGGCCCAGGTTAAGAGAAATTATAAATGGGGCTTACTTCTGAAAAGTAGGCCCAAGTTAAGAGAAATTATGACTGGGGCTTACTCTTGAAAAGGAGGCCCAGGCTAAAGGGACTTGAGACTTGGGGCTTACTCCTGAGAAGGAGGCCCAAATCAAAAGAACTTATCAGAATTCCTTTTAGATAAGGAATCCAACAAAGGAACTATGCCACAAATGGATTTGAAGAGGGATTTAATGGCTATATCTTGAAGAGGAGAGATGAATTTGAAGAAATCAAGTGAATTGGAAGGAGGCGCGCAAGTCCTGGTTTGGCGCACAAGTCTTGGTCGTGCAAGTATACTTACGCCACATGAGTTCACTTGGGCGATGGAGAACCTGTAGGGTAATACTTGGTAGAGCCTTGGCTCAAACCCTTAGTGTTATCCCTATATGCTCTTAGAAGGGCGGCGTGCAGGTTTCCATGAGAGGACAAGGCGGCACGCAAGTGTCTTCATTTCCCTTAAGGGATGGACACTTAGGTGCGCAAGTATTTATGAGTTCTAATACTTCGGCCTTATTCTTCCTCTTGATCGCTTCCATTCTTGGTAAAGAATTACCCTAGAAGTGTTCGGAAGACTTCAGAGAGAGACTTGGGTGACCAAAGATTGAATCTGAGTTTTGGATTTTTTGTCCCCGAAATGGGGGGCCCACAGGGGGTATTTATAGGCCACCTGAGGTTTGGGCGAAAATTAAGGTTGGGTGCGCAAGTGACCTGCGCGCCGAATATTTTGTTCTCAAGTGACTTGCGTGCCCAAAGTCTGGCGCGCAAGTGACTTGCGCGCCTTAGTCCAAAATGGCTATGGGACTTGACTTTGTCAAAAAATTTACATTTCTTCAAAGGGTGACCCTATTTTTGCTTAAGGTATTTCCCTTTGTCATTATTTGAACTCTATGATGGAACGGAGCATCAACGATATCATACACAATAAACATAAGATAATAAAACATTATATATTTTTAGATATGATAGTTATTACCATTAAAGACCAAAATACCCTTACTGTTCACACAATTGAGATTCTTAATGCATGCCTGTCATAGGGAATGGCAAAAGAAAATTTAATTTCATAATTCATCACAGAGGCTGAACAAGGTCATCTTGCTTGAGGAGCATCATAGTTAGTTCAATCACTAATTCTAATTCACATAATCTAATTATTATTTTTTATTTATTAAATTTTCAATTTTTTTGGTTTTGGAAAACATGAAATTAAAATAATGAAATGTAGAATTTGAATCTAAATATAGATGCACACAAAATGAAATTATAGAATAAAGGTCTTGGTCTAGGGTTTGATAACATGGGTTCATTTGTTATTAATTTTTTGTTTAAATTAAGTTTGATAATTCATTTTTGTGAAACCTCATTAATGAATTACATTCCTTTGATTTATTGGTTTTTTGATTTTATCGTGCCTCTGACACACCAAACCACACCTCCTCCAATAGTCAAATAGGGTGACACCTCAACCGAGAATGTTATTCTTAAAATATTCAGCCCCACCATATTTCATTTCATCCCTTAAGGTAATCCAAACTCCATAATATGAAGGGTTTTCCCAAGAGAAGGTAGGGAAAAGGAATGAATCAGAGAAAAAGGAATGGATTTCGAAATAGTGTTGTGGTGGACAACTGTCGCACCCGTGCAATACTTCTGTATCCACCACAAATAGATTTAAATAATTTTTAATTGAAGTGAAATAAAAAATAACACCATGAAACCTCCCTCAGGTCCAAGCCTTGGGTTAGTAACTTTTATTGCAAAGTGAATAGAGATCACGATGGAAATATGGAAGAGAGAGAATGGGATTGGGGTTGGAAGAAAAAATGAGATGGAAGAAGAAAAAGAAACACTTTAATAAAAATATGAATGCAGGTTACATGATAAAATAAAACTGAAAGAAAAAAAAGAAAATATAAATCCTAAATAATAAAAATGGACCTTTTCCTCCTCTCCTTGGTGCCCTGGATGGAATGGGATGGATTGGAATGAATTGGGAAGGAGGATCTCTTCTCCTTTTATATTCCAGAATCTATCCTCAAGAAGTGTATGCATTTTTGGCTCTTTAAATGGATAGTTCATGCATTTTTATCCATCGTAAAAGTTGTTGATAAATATATTTTTCGTTCACCCTAAAAATATCAGTATAATTGGCCATGGTATGTAGGAGTTATTAATTTTTTATTGATTGTGACTTTTTCTGCCCTAGATTTCCATGAATCATTCTTCAATTTATTTCATTCAATGGACACCTTACTGGATTCAAAAACACTATGTAATTTAATGGGTGAACTCACCTTTGAGTTTTTTTCATATAAATGTAGAATCACCTCAATTTGAGGTGTACATCCCGACTTATGCTTCCGTTATGGAGGTGGGGTCCACGTTGTCCTCTCGGAAAATTGTCCAACTTCAATGATTTTTTTGGGCCTCTAGATATTTGAATCAACTCTCAGTCCTGAAGAAAAAGTTGAATAAAATAAATCAATTAATGATAAAAAAATAATAACACAAATTGAATTAATATTTTAAAATATATTCCCAAAATACTCTTTTGATAAAATTATTTCAAAAATATAGATTTAATCAATTTTCATATTTTATCCCATTTTCATTCTATAATTCAAATTGCCTATTATTTTAATAAAACATTTAAATACGTGGGTTTTATCATGGAAAAAACATCAAAAAACTTCATTATTTGAATAAAAATATGCACATAAATTTTCTTTCTCAATTATCCATCACAACTTCTTCTTCAAAACTTCACAAAGAGTAAATGAAGGGATCCTTCACCTATGATACCAATTGTAAGTGCCCAGCCACTATGAAAACAAAACCATTCACACATCCAAAAAGATTAAGGTATCACTAAGAGGAGGAGGGGTGAATTAGTGATATATTTTTCTTTTATGTTTCCTTCTTTCTGAAATAACCTCCACTCCTATTAAAGAGTCGTTACCTTAATAAAAACAAAAACATTCACACATCCATAGGAACACAAGATTTACAAGTTTCACTACTCAATAAGAGTAGTTAGATCCTTGTTATGGTATGAAAACAATCTGATACCACATAATCCACTAGAAAATAATACTTTTGTATGTAATATAATGATTAGAATATTCTCTTACACTCGTGTATCATTATGTTCAATATAATAGTGTTTATGCTCTTTCTAGCACAAATGATGTAAAACAATTTGGTGTAACAAGTTAAGAAACATGTTACTGTGTTACCTTGTCAACTTTCATAAATATTTCCTTCAAAAATAATTTTTCACTTTCCTACACAGTAGCAGGTAATAAATTCCTGGACTTTGTAATGATAATCGGTCTGATTTTGAAGTCCTATCTTCCCATCCTGATTGCTTAGTCTGATAATAACTCTGTAAGAATACTGCTAAAACAGTTGTACCCCACGCTCTCAATGGGAACTGGCCCAAGCTCGAGTCCGGCCAGACTCGGACACTGTGCGTGTTATGCACAGGGTGATTCAAAGCCATATGCCTGGCTGGGGAATGTGCAGCACGCTCTGGGGCCTGGCGGGGCCCCCTCAGTGAGAGTCGAGTGTTAACCTTACACACATTTTTCACATGATCCTCAGCCCAGTTGTTAAGGACTCCTTAAGTACATCTATGAGACCCTGGTTCGAAACCAAGCGGAGGCATAATTTTCGTATTGTAGTAGTATTGTAGTAGGTACTGTAGCAGTTACTATAGCAGGTACTGTTTGGTACTGTAGCAGCCTGAACTATTCATCTTGGGCCACCGGTTTGGGCTTAGAGACCTTAAGGCCTTCGGGCCACCCAGTCATTTAGGTCAGTAAGGCTTTCAGGCCACCTTTAAGGCCTTCGGGGTACATCAAGGCCTTCGGGCCACATGATCAGTGTAGTTTTCCCAGAAAGACTCTACAAAAAAGGAGCATCCCTAGAGGAGGATTCAGAACAAGTGCACTCACCAGAGCAAAACCAAATAGATTTTTCAGAATGAGAGGGTATGGCTATGCTATCGGGACTATCCTGTTCTTATACTAGAATCCTATCCAGATGACCATGCAAAGGTGGAGAGCTACTATTACGATGTAGATGCTAGGGAGGGGCAGTTCCTTGTAGATAGTATGGTTTAATTCCCTAAGACCTTCGGGTCATGTAATCTCATAAGCCTACGATCCATATAATCTTTAACCTATAGGTCTTATAAGGGTTCCCCCTCATCCCTTGAAAGGGGGGTTATCAAAAATCAATAAAAAAATGAAGGCCTTCGGGCCATTTTGGGTTACGAATACTGCTAAAACAATATTGAACATCTTCTATCTTAGTTTGGAAATCCTGATCTGATTCCTAATCTAATGATTCATTCCAATACTATGATCAAATGAATATGATATTCTCTCTTATCATTTCTTATTTTTTTTCCACAAACTTCCTCAGGAATGATCGATTCGGAAACTTCTTCTCTCTATAATTATTCAACACTCTGCCTTCTCTTTTTAAAAGTACATCCATGATAGAAAGTATAAAGTATTTCCAATATTTATAGGAAACCCAAAAATGTTTTGGGCAGTATTCTAAAAATTTTTCCCACTCAACCAAATTTCCCAAAACATAAATTCTCCTTGAATATTGAGTGCATCTTGAATTATTCAATGCTTCTCTGCTCTTCTCTCTTCTTCTCAAAACTTCTCAAAACTTCAGCTTTAGACTTTCTTCACAATCTTTAATCCGATTCTAATTCTTCATTATGGTTTTCTCATTATGATTCAGACATATGTTCAGCTACATATTATTCATTAAATTTCTCCGCACAAACTGAAAAAAAATAAGAAAACATATAAAAAAAATGAGTTCTTATTAAAATCCTCATAATCAACTACCCATTCTGATATCCTCCTTGAAAATACATCTGAAAATACTTCAACCATCCTTTCAATATTTCCCTTGACAACTCTTTTGTAGCTAGTTGAAACAATTCTTCTTTTCTTAATTTCTTCAAACCAAAGATCCTACATCTGATGATGTTTATCGATGTTATCCTATGTCAGATGGATCAATATCTTCTTCACTCTGATAGTTCGGTGTCATTTCTTGCCCGATGACTCTTGACCCAAATTTTACAAGAAAAAAAAAATCTTATTTCTCTCTTGAACCACTTAAAAAAACAAATCATTTATTTTATTTTCTTTTGGCCCACTTGATAAGGAAAACAAATTTCCCTTTTAGAAAACAATCAAAAATTCATCTTGATGAAATGGTTGACTACATTGTTGATTGATCTCTGATTTTCCTTTTCTAATTGGTCATAAAAAACTTTTCTTCTTATCTATATTCATTAGTCCAAAACCTCTCAATTCCTTTTTCTTTTTTATTGGTATCAACAAATTTCCACAAAAAAATTTTTAACTCTAATTAGCATCTAATGATCGGTGTCAGTATGACTCTAATTCTCAGTGGGGCACCGCATCTGATAGACTAGTTCCTATAGCTTCGACTTTAGAAACTTCTTTTCTTATTTGATTATGATCTACACTAATTATTTCTATAAATATTTATATCTCATGGATTATTGGTCTGACTGAAAACTAGCATCTTAATAACTTCATGTTCCGATCAACCTTCCCAACCAACATGCATTTCTATGTCTGATGATCTTAAACCGATGAACTGAGACTAGAAATCTTTGTCTTGAAGAACTCTATTCTTTTACAAACTTCTGTTTGTATCATGACTTTGAATATAGTTAAGATCAGCTTCAACATCGTTTGACTTTCATTGGGAAGTATTTGTGACTTCTCATCCTTTCCAGTATACATATTTATTTCCAATCAGACCTCAATACGATTGGAAGCACTCCCCCTTTATTTCATAAATATTGCATCACAAGTTTTTCAATCAACTTATGATTTATGAGAACTAAAAGATCAAAAAAGCATCATCAGATTTATATATTAGTCATGAATACTCTGATACTCTTCCTCATTACGATCAACACTGCATTCCAGACCCAAGGTGAGTCTGATGAATCTTTGCTTCCAGATAACATCTTCTCAATCTGATGGACTTTCTTAAGCATTGTGAGTCTGATTTTCTGAATACGATGGTTATTCTGATTTTCAAATTTTACAAATTGAATTGATTTATTTTCTTCCTTATCTTTTTTGGAAACAAAATACAACAAAAACATCTTCCATATTATAAAAACAACTTCTTTCCAACTTGGTCCTAACATTGTGGAAGAGGTCCCTATGTGGAATGTGTTCGTTTTATTCCCATAGTTTTTGTGGAAGAGGTCTCAATGTGGCATAGACAGGTGGTTTTTTGTTGTATACCTGATCTAGGTTACAAATCAAGATTATTTTATATAATATTCTTGGCAATAAGAGATTTCCAAGTGGAGAGGATTAGGTCTTGACTTAGAGATTTTAACTCTTGTATTTATTTTGTTGTTTGTTTTGTTTTGTTTTGTTTTGTTTCTATGCTTTAAGTTGAATTTGTTTTAAACTATAAAAAACCTCAACTTTCATATTTTGTTTTAACTAAGACTTAATCAATCTTTGAGAAATATTTTAAAAGATAAGAACTTTTATTGATCTTCTATTTTGATTAACTGGGTTATTTTAATTATTTATTGGATTTTATTCAAATTTATTATAATAAAAAAAATTGGTACTCAATTCACCCTCCTTTTGAGATACACACTCCAACCAACAGTTAAAAATGCCTTGATGAATTCCTCTATTCCTATGACAAACCAAAAGAGAAGAAACATAAAAAATATATTATACTAGAAAATAGATTTACAATTTTTTAGGAATATAATTGAACTCAATGTAGGGTGCACCAATCACCTATGATGTTACACTCACTTTATCCCTCACGGAGAGAAAGAAAAAAATGTTGAAAAGAAGGAAGATGCTCCAGTTATAAGGAAAGTGAAGGAAAATAACAAGAAAGATTCACCAAGTAAAATTAATTCTAAATTGGTTCTAATGGATATTAAATAGGGAAAACATGTGGCATGACTTAGTGGTTTCACAAATCACACCATAAAGAAATAGGTGATAGTCGATGGAAGAGCTCTCCTATAGAAGAGGAAGCATGAAGAAAGATTCACAGGTGTTTCATCAAAAGAAGAAACATGCACAAGTGGGATTAATATCACTAAAGAGATAGAGACTAAGCCAAGGAAGATAAATAAAACCTAGATAGAGCATCTTGAATGTAATCTTCACAAGTGGTATTTCAAAAATAAAAACTAGCAAGTCTTGGAGGAAGTTTGAAAATAAAGGGTTGGTTTATGATGACCAACCACACTCCTCTACTTAAGGATGTCTGAAAGTAGATCTATCCCCATGTAATTAAATTTTTTTAATATCTATTGAAGATAGTTTAGACTTAAGGGGGAGATACAATCCATGGGGTTATATGCGTTGAAAGGATAATATATATGTTTCTACTAAAAAATATAAATACAATAAGGAAATCCAGTTTTCTTGAAATTATTAATTAGTATCAGGCCTTAACACAAGCTAAGAATTATATCAAGGTCCTTATCTAACTCAATAGGGGGTTATAGGAAACCAATTTGGATTTACAAGATGAATTTGGAGTTTCATGTTGAAAATAAATATGAACAAATGATGTAGAGCTTGAACTGAAGTTGAAGGGATGTCAAAGATATATTTGATTGTTCCAATGTTGCCAAGACATCAATGGATATCAACAAGTGATATCAGGAAATTATTCAAGTGGCATCAAACCACCAAGAAAGAGAAGAAAACTTGATGTATAAAGTATATTCATCTATTAATTTCATGTTTATTCATTATGTACTGACAATGTGGTATGATTTGAATGTTTTTAAGACACCAAGAAGCTACTAAAAATTAAATAACATTACCAACAAGCGATTCCCCATGCTGAAAATTATATCAAGATTATGATGTCAAAATCCAGAGGCTTTTCAAGGGAGTTTTTGATGAGAAATCAAAATTTTTCTAGCCTTATCTAAGAAAGAAATTGTCCTGTAAAGATGAGATGTAGATGGATATCAAGTGGTATCACTAATTTATCACAAAAAAGTGGTATCAATTGATCCAACATGTGTTAAATCTCATACAGTTGTGCTTTATTTCAAATTTGTTGATGGATTGGTGTTTGTGTGATTGATATCACAAGGTTATGTTTTGAAAAGAGTGAAAGGCTCAAGTTTTACGTGTTTATTAATACAAGTGAGTGACATGGACAATTTTAATGTTTTTTTACTTAAACTATTTTTCCCTTATTAAGTAGAGGATGGAATGAAAGAATTTAAGTGTATTTATACAATAAGTGGTTTCATCAAATGGGATAAATTCTAAAGTGAACATATAGAGTTTCTTTCCAATTAGTGGTACCAATATGTGATAAAATGTCTAAAGGGTCAATCGACAAGTGGTTAAACTTTAAGATTTGAAGGTGATAAATGGAGCCAAAAGATGAAGAACTTAAGCTGACTTGGAAATGGTTGAAACAAATAAATCAATATGATTGTAACTTTCTAATGGTTGACAGATCCAATAGGTTTTTGGATGTCAACTTGTGGTGTTAAATGGACTGGGGAAGGCTTTCATGAAAAAGTGGGGGAATGATCTCTACTTATCTGGATTTCAAAGGTTGAGGAGGATCAACTTTACCCAATAAGACATTTGTGGAGATTATGGAAAATTTGGAGTATGTTTGAGTGGATTTGAGAAGGTAAACATATATAGTTCATAGAAATATGGGGATAAAACTTGAATTCATATATGTATAAACACAAAGGGGGGCGAATACAAATAAAATATGGATCAGGCGGCCCTTTGAATTTTGATGTCAAAGGGGGGTGGGGATCTAGGGATCATAAATCCATAGCCTTAGAAAACTTGGAACCTTGGAGGTATTTGATAGAGGATGGATTTATGATTTTTTTTACAAAAAAAATACAACGGGGGATAATGTTGAAACCAAATGAATTTTGTGATTGATTTTTTTGTCAATCAAAGGATTTTTTTTCATGTAATAAAGAAGGAAAAGTGTCTTTATGTATAGGTAATATGTTCATATAATATTTGGAGAAGAGATTCACATGGATGCACTAGTGGAGAAATTCAAATAGACACATTGATATCAGGGTCAAGGTCTTGGTTATAGTGTGGTTGAAATAAGGAACTAAAGTTGCAAGAAAATTTGAAGGCATTTGGAAAAGAGAGGATGGAATATGTTGATAATTACAGTTTTAGAAGTAGCAGGGATACATCATGCCACTATTACAAGGGTCATACCATGAGTGAAGGTTCGGGTTGGAAAATATAGTAAAGTGTTGTTTCATGAGGGTTATGGAAGTATTTCATATGGTTCATTGGACTGATTTATAAGATTTGATAGCTTGAATTTTGTGGAAAAAATGGGAAAGGTATAAACACATAAATGTTATTAATTGAAGATAATTCACTCACTCCATGAGCCCATGCATTACGCCGCAAATGAAAAGGAACTTGAAAAATAGAAAATTCCTTTTTCATAAAGTTTTTATTTAGCTTGTATAAGTTTTTTACTTGAGATCATAATACTTTACCCTTTGTCAAAATTTGATAAAAGGAGTAGGTTTCCTCAAGAAATCGATGGCCACACTGCAAAAGGGAATTCCTGGAAAATTGAAAAGGTATTGAAGAACACTACACTTTATAAGATTCTTTAATGCAAATTCATAAGAGTCATCCTGGATGTTATGTAAGTTTTCTTAATTTTCCAAATTTTGAGTTGTTGGGTTACACGTAGCGACATCAAGGTCATGTTGTGAAGGTGGTAAGGAAGATTTTAAGGGTTCTAGAGATCTGGTGCCTATGTCGTGGGAGAAATTTCATGTCGTGATAGGTTTAATAAAAAAAATTGATCGAAGGAATCACGTTGCAATTTCCAACCATGGAAAAGCGATAAAGATGTGATTTTGGTGCATCGAGCTATTTGAAAGCATAACTAAAGAACATGTCATGAAGCTATGTGACACACCACAACACTTTGGATGAATCAACAAGAATTTGAAATATCACGTTGTGTTATTTGGAGAGTTAAAGAGAAGATATTCAACTGATTTTGAGGATATGAATATTGACTAGACATCGTGTCGAGAAGAAGGGTAACAAGCTGTGAAATGGATGGAGTCAGGAAGGACATGATGTGAAAGAAAAAGTCACACTGTAAAGTGGTGGTTTCCATATTATCCAGCAAATAAAATTGAAATTTAAAGGAGGATATATAGCCTGATATTTTAGGAGTTTACTCAGTTTGACTAGCATGATATGACCATAATAAACTCATGTGGTACACGTGGAATAATCATAGATATTTTGAAGAAGGGGAATTAATATCGACCCTCAGTTTAAGGGTTAGGTGTAATAAATTATATATAAATTCCATCAAAATATCCGGTATAGTTCGAGATTAAAGGCTTAAGGAAGAAGAAAAAGGATATCACTATTACATCAGATTGATAGAAAATGAAGGCAACAGAGTAATTCTAGCTTGGAATGATCCCCATCTAGAAAAAGGATTTGATGTAGCATAGATATTGATGAAGATAAATATTCAACCCCCAATACTGAGGAACGAAAGTGCAACAAGATGAAGTTCAAAGAAACATCAAATAAGGAGCTATGATGCAAGCAAAGTCTCATGTTAAACAAAGACAGACCAACATATCCTCAAACTATTGAAGAAGACTTGCAAGTCTAAAAACTATCCAAGTCTTGTCTTTGAGTAGTGTGTAAAAGGAAAAGAAGAGGGAGTGCCCCTGGATTGAAAATGAATCTTTTCAAAAAAAAATTGTAACACATATGGTGGGTAGTGCTATCATTTGGTACATCAACACACCATCACCATATAATCTTTGGATTATCCCTTAGTGATGAACTAAGAAAAATTATTGTGTCTTATGAATGCATTATTTTGTGCATTCGTATTCATTTGGTGTGATTGACGCAATAGAACGAGGAGAGATTGAACATGTTCCTTCTAAAATAGAAAAATGATTTGTACTGCAAAAAGGACCAACTAAAAGGAAAAAAGTTTTAATGGGTATACACCCTGATTCATCCCCCCCCCCTCTCAAGGTGCTTCAGGGCTATTTGGTCCCAACAATGGATCTCTCAAGGATGAGAGAGAGAGGAGGGAGAGCTTGTGAGGGAAGTGAATAGGCATTAAATGGGGTAAATCTCAACCCATGCTTGTTTTAGTGGTTTAATTTTGAGGGGGAAAGATGAAACAACCCCTAAATCTAAAAAAACATTCTACAATGCCATCGGGTACCCCGTCCATGATTACAAGGTACCTGATGGTGCTGAAAATAGTGTGGTAACTCTACTATGATCACCGAGTATCAGGTGTTATCCTGCACCTTGGGTCACTTCTCTTCCTCCTCCCTTCTTCCCCCAATCTCCTCTAATACCTTCCCAACTTGAAATTATACCCCAAAAAGAGGTAGAATGGCCAAGGTTAAATAGAAAACTAACATGAAAGGTCATGGTCATTACAACAATCCTCCCATAAGTGGAAGACATTCACATCTACTTTCCCTTATGGAATTATAAGGCACTGTCACTTTACCTTTAAAAATTATAAAAGTGTGATCACTTTGAGTAACATTCTTGATCTCTTTGCACTAAGTTCATGGTTGCTTTGGGTGGCCCATCTTGGTTGCTTTGGGAGGCCCTTCTTGGTTATTTTCATTTGGAATTTTTTCCAGCACAATCACTTTCCCTTCAAACACCATCTACCATCTTCCATTGCATCAATAATTATGGCAACCACCAAAGCACTTTCATCATACCACAGATATTTATCATTGTCATGTCTTCAATTTATATCCACAACAATGAGTTCATGGTTGCTTTGGGTGGCCCATCTTGGTTGCTTTGGGAGGCCCTTCTTGGTTATTTTCATTTGGAATTTTTCCCAGCACAATCACTTTCCCTTCAAACACCATCTACCATCTTCCATTGCATCAATAATTATGGCAACCACCAAAGCACTTTCATCATACCACAAATATTTATCATTGTCATATCTTCAATTTATATCCACAACAATGAGTTGATGCTTCCATAATATCCTTAACACAAAACATTTTTATATAACAAACACTACCACATAAACGGGTTTTCGTAGCGCCACCATGTAACAGTGCTAAAAAAAGCGCCGATAAAAGACATTTTTAACAGCGCTGAAAAAAGACGCTTTTAGCAGCGTTAAAAAAGCGTTGTTAAAAGTACCCCTTTATCATCGTTTTTTTTTAGCGCTGATAAAGATACCCCCTTTATTAGCATTTTTTTGCACTATTAAAAGGACCCCCTTTATCCGCGCTTTTTTAGTAACGCTGATATATGGGGTCTTTATCAGCGTTTTTTACTAGCGCTGATAAAGGGTATATTTAAAAAAAACACTAAAAATAATATGTTTATATTGATATAAATATAATACATATTTTTTTAAATATGTTTTAGATAAGGCTAAATAGGAATTTACACACAATATATAAGATATTTAGTGAAAATGGCTTATAAAATAATTAAAAAAATATTTTTAATTAATAATTTGTTAATTATTATTGAGTAATAGTCATTTAATAACAATTTGAAGATAAAAAAATCAAAAAATTAAGAAAAGATCTAAAATAAGTTGAAAATGTAACTTGAACTTCAAACGGTCGTAACTTCTGATCCGAATGTCCGTTTGGGCTCTACCAAATATCAAATTGAAGTCTACGATGAGCTTTACGCACTAATGATAGAGGGGAACAATTTGTCACATTTTTCGAGGCCAAAAAAGCCTAGAAGGCCTCTAAAACTGAGTTTTTAGTCGGGGTATCCCAATTTTTTAACATTCGATGAAATTTCAACCTCGTTTAAAGGGGTCTTTTTGTTTGTTTTCAATGTGGACTAAATTTATTCCTAAAGCTTACATTCATATTGATATTATGGTTTTAAAATTTTATCTTTTTTCATAATTTATTGTTATTTATAATCAAATATATAACAATATATACATATTTTTTATATATTCCAACATAAAATTTTAATTTTATAAATAAATAATTAAACATGTTTACATATAAAATATATTTCTTAATATATAAAACTTATCTAAATAAAAAATAACATCCGTTTTATTTAAGATACAAATGTAAGAATATTTATATACATATACAATATGTATTTAAATATATATATATATATATATATAGACAAAAAAATGTAACAAAATATATATAAATATATAGATATATCATAAAATAAAGAACAAAACAATATAGGTGGGTGACAAAGGCGCGAGATTATGAGGAGGATGTCTCAAGTTCAAAACTCACCAAAGGCAGGGGCGCGTGCATGCGGGCGAGGTGGTGCATAACGTTGTTAAAGGGGGTGGGGGAGGCTAGACAAGCGTTGTTAAAGGGGGTCGGGCGCTGATAAAAGGGGGGTTGGTCCTCCCTCTGAATTTGCAAAAGAAATAATAATAATAATTTTGTTTAATTTTATCAGTGCTAAAAAACACTGATAAAAGGGGTCTATCAACACTTTTTTTAGTATTGATAAAAGGAGCTTTTATCGGTGATTTTTTTAGCACTGATAAAAAGAACCCAATTTTAATAGCGCTTTGATTATCAGCGCTTTTTTAACACTGTAAATGCCCTTTTTACACGCTTTTAAAAGTCATATATGTAGTAGTGAAATGTTTTGTAGATCACAAAAAATATATGTTCCTTAGATCACAAAGAATTCATCCTAATGCATAACATTTGTTTTCAAGTCTCAATATAGAACATTAGTCTATCAATCTCAACACATAACATTTTCTCCTTTTTTTTGGACTTGCGATGCTTATACCTACAAAGTATATGCTTTAGCACATCAACATAGAACATTTTTTCCTAACCTTTATGAAAAAAACATATGTTTTATTGACCTTGAATAAAACATGTGTTATGTTGAACCCCTTGCACACATCAACATGGAACATTTGATCTGTTGAGCCAATACAGATTATATGTTTTATCTAGAACACTCGCTTGATTCAAACCACTCGGTCCAACATTTACAATATAGACAGTCAAACCTTAATGTACTTACAAGAACCTTTTACCTTTTAAAGCTAATTTATCATAACACTGGAGCACATAACATTTTTGCAAAGCATAAAGCATGTGTTATGTTGGGCTTGCACATAACATATGTTTTGTTGAGCCACTTTAACAGAACATGCACTCCTTACAACTACCCTTCATATAACATAAGACACCATACTTGATCAATAATCCTTACCAATTTCCTTCGACTATAGTTACATCACTGCATGTAATATCTTCCCTTGTACAATATAACAAACAATTCAGTGTTTACTCATAAATCAGTGTTCCAACCTTCTTTATATCTTCATAGATCTTTTGGCACAGGCCTCCAATGCACAACACCACCTCATAGACATATATTCATTATTGTCCAATTCTAGTCACAGTTCTCCATCCAACCAACCCCTGGATTACGAGACACTTCCAACATCACTTCAAGAGGTTCCTTGATCTTCAGCAAGCCTCATCTTTAAGTCTTCATTGTACTTCTACTTAATGGGTCGATGCTTCCACTTCATGGGTTGAAAAAAAATCCAAAACAAAAAAAATCCATGCGGTTCAACAAGATTCCTCATTGTTTGCAAATGAAACATCATTTCTTGTTTTAATCTTGACTTTGTGTCTTGCACTCTACTTTTTCCATTTTTACTAACAATAAAGCGAACGGTTTAGTGAAATATTGGATAAAAAAAATTCAAGGATTTGGGTAATGAATAGAGCATGATGATAAAGGGTATGTTCAATAAGAACATTTTTTGAAAATTTTTATTTCTTCTAAAAGTTCACGTGACATCTCTTTAATAACAATTTGCCTTGAAATCTAATCCAAAAAATTACAGAATATCATGTAGTATGCCTTGACCATAATCAGCCAACATCAAACTCATGTGTCATTATCATATTTGATCTATAGGAAAAGATCCATATATCCCAAATTTGATCTTCAAATACAAAATGATAATCTTACCAATCACTTATACCAATTTTTGAGAAAATAAATTGTGTGCGACTGTTGGCTTAAACAAGGAGCGCATGCTAGACCACCAATGGTTTGCATGGTATTGTTAATGAGATGTGTACATGAACAATGAAAAGTATATCTGCTATGATAAGAGAACACGATTAGAAGATTTCTCACAGCCGGATAAATCTCTCACCCAACACATAACTCTCACTGATCCCTCTTCAGTATTTACAAAGAATGTGCAAGCTTACAAGAGCATAGCATACCCAAAGACATACTAGGATATGAATAGGACAGTCATAATAAAATTAAAAAACACAAAAGATAAATAACGAGTTAAATGCTAGTCACAAAACACCATAGTTAAATGCTTGAGAAACACCTCACCAGCACCCACCCAAAAACAACAAATCAATGTAAGATTACATATATACACACCATTGATTTATAAAACCTAGCAGCTCTAAGGAAAAGAAGACGATGAATAAGAAGACAGTGATGATGGAGACGAGAGAACAGGACCAAAAAATGTGTCTGTACTTTGATACTCATCAGGCCATGCGCTTCAAGAAAGTCGAGTTAGGAGCTGTTACCACCAACTCGGTCCATTCTCACCAGAGCTGCTGCCTCTCATGAGGCCACAAAAAGAAAGATGGGATTTCTAAGTTAGCATTAGGAGTGGGCAGTCAAAACTAAGTAGATCAGTTGCAGTTTCATCAGGTTGCCGATACCCGATGCATCTGTAATTGGAGGGCTTTTAAGCTACAATCCTTAACCTGTTCAGTGGAGAGAGAAATCCGCAATTATGGACAGGCATACAATACCCAGGGGAAAAACAGAAAAAAAATGCTTGCCTGCAAGGCCAGAAGATCAGATATATAAGATTTGCATTGTCCAAGGAAATCCCGTTCTTCCGCCATCACATTTACAAGCTCGGTTAACAGGGAGTTCACTTCTTCCACCTGCATGCCATGAAAGTAACTTTCCCATCCTTTACTATGAAGATCATGTAGCTGTTGGGTCATCAAAGCAAAGTTGCATGCTAGTTTTGAATCAGGCAAGATGGCAACAAATAAATTTTGTTCTGTTGATCAGTGGAAAAGATGGTTTACATCATCAATTGTTCGAGATTCGGGTCCCCAGGCGAGCATATATGCTAGGGCTGAAGACAAACCCAAAACCCCGGGAACCGGTGGGGCATATATAACAATCCAGGAAAACATTTTAAGACAAAGATCATGATAAAACACCCATGAAAAGAAACCCCCAAAGCAAACACACAATAACGGAGAGGAGTTCATTTGATCTGAATTGTGCTGCGAATAATTGTGATCCGCACCCAATTTGAAGCCAACCCTGTTTATAAACAGCTCAACCCGAAATCGAATTTTCGATGAAAAATCAGATTTCAATCTGAACAGTGTGATTTTTAAAGTTAAGGGTTATTTTTCAAGGTTTCAACTTGCAACATCCAATCAACTCTCAACAGAATATAAGTTTTCCCTTTACTAGTGGACAAAGATCAAATTGACCACACCAAGCAAATCTTTGTTTTTACATCTTATTAATCCTTCTATTTTCATTGCACACACAACATAATTCATACAAAACATGGGGTCATTTTTCTCAGGGAAAAGATGAGAAAAGGCTCACCAAATGGATGGAACGATGCGACGAAACCATGAAATTTTCAAGACAAAATTTTTGTAACGACAACCCAATAGCTAGAATAAGAAGTTCGCAAAGATATTTTTGCATGAAAACATTTTATCAAAGACATTAATTCTGAAAAAATTGAGTAGATGGATACCATTTAAATTTTAGTTAGGCAATTTAGAATTAGAAAAATGATAGCAAAGGACCAAAATTTGATGTTAATGTCAATGAAAGGCCCAGACAGTTGTTTTTCTGGATGTTCATAACTATCTGGATCCTTCATTGAAATTAATTGCAAGTTTTGGTCATTTAGAATTCTTACCATGGATTGGAAAAGGCAGATCAAAGATCCCACGGCCTGCATGACATTGAGAGCTGAGCCAATAGCATCCTTCACACTTTGGACATCAGCCTGCTAGAATAAATGTAAGACATCGAGATCCGAGATCAAATATAATTTAAAAAAAGAAAAAAAAAAGTTGGAGGACATACCATTGCGCCACCAACGACGGGAAGCCGGAGAGTGCTAGCCTTCAAAACTTCAATTGTTCCCGTCAAAGAAAGGGAGAGTTCCCTATCTAGAAGTGCCCATTCTTCAAGATAAATCAGCTACCCTTGCAAGTTCAGTGTAACATGGTTAAATTTTGAAAAGTAGAAGGATAGATAATTTCATAATGCTTAGGAAAGATTTGCACCGACAGACATAAGCCAACGCAAATCAAATTTCTTTGAAGACGAGTTATCTAAAAGTGTAAGCAGTTGGGTTGCATCTTTTGAACTTTGGTAGCACAAATGTCATCTGCAGACTCAACAAGGAATGATCTTTGGGTTAATGTTTATTTGGGTTGATGATATTCAAGATCATTTCGAGATTTATTTTCTTTTGAGCAGACTATATTCATGAAGTAGCCTTCAAGAATGATCAAATGAAAAAGAATTTCAATAAATCCCTTTGAATGGGCCAGAATATGCCGCTGTTTGCCCTTGCCTACATTCTCCTGCTGCGATGGATCACAATCCTCTACGGTAGGCTTTCAGTACTGGAGGGTCAAGAACCCGAAAAATCAGTAAATTTTCAGGTGGGTTTTCCACTTGAAAATTCTAGTTGAAAATTTCCAATGGAAATCCCACAGGAAAATAAACTGATTTTTTGAATACTTGACCCTCTAGAATTTTGATCTGTATTTTCCAGAAGAAAACTCACCGGAAAATGAACAGATTTTGAACTACTTGACCCTCCAGTACTAAAGCCCTACTGGAGCGGATAATTTGCATAGAAAAACATTAAGTGGAAGGACCAAATGATATAATAGATTGATGCAATAAGTCTTACCTGTCCCCGAAGTACAGAGGTTAGCTTTAATTTTTGCTTCAAAAATTGCATCTCAATTCTTGTAAGTCTGACAGATCTACGTAAATCCGAGATTGCAATTGATGCATTCCACAAACTTTTCTGGTTCAAAAGAAGAACATTCAAATTTTAGCCCATGAGGATCAGATAACATTGAGTTTTAGCCCATTAGGATCACCATACCTCTGTGCTTCTTTTCTGTATAAAGATTGCAGCCTCTGTTCTTGCATTAACAAAACGCCACTGCAAGTACTGGTTATGCAAAAGCCTCAGCAGGTGCGCGTTCACAAAACGGTCGTCCCCCAACTTTCTTCTCCGAACGTCAAGAGACAGCCTCAGAATGGAAGGTTCAGGTGCAGTGCTGAAACAGCTACTACCGACAGAGCCAGCAGCATCATTTCTGACGCGAGATGGACTGGGGATCCTCCTTGACGGAGAGAATGGCAGACGCGTTGATGTTCCTAGCTTACTCGCTGATGCAGGCCTGGAAGCTCCCCTTGCAGACGACGGCGTTGTCCTGGGAGATGGCGATTGATCATCACCAGGAAACCTTTTTGACTGCATCGACCTTCGTGGAACCCCGAATCTCGAACCAGGGCTCGATGAAAACTGAGAACCTGGATCCTGCAGCCGCCGCAACCGGCTGTTCGTCTCCTGCCAGAAGCTAGGGTTTCCCCGAGGGGGTGCGTTTCGCCCTCGGCTCACGCCATTACATTCTTGTGTTCCTGAGGTGCTTCCAGAAGAAACGCTTTCTGTATCTGATGCGGTAAGATCAGAAGGCACCGAACTGGCTTCTGGAGATCGATGGATCGTCTTCAAAATCTCAGCGCCCCCCAAATCGAGGCTGAATCTACGATCGAAGGACGAGCATCGACCATCATCGGCCAGAGACTGCTTCGATGCCCGAACCGCTAGCCCTGACCCAATCGCTTCCCTGGTTCTCCCTGGCCGCCGATGATCGCTGGGCTTCGAATTCTCCACCATATCTCCTCCTTCGCTGTCAATCTTCGCTCTCGACGGAATCCCCCTTCGCCGCTCAGGCGTAACCTTTCTGCTCGGCGGAACCGCCTTGGTCTTACTAATCGGAAGCGAAAATGCTTCCCTCTGGAACGACACCGACAAACTCCTCGTCGACGTGAACAGCACCTTTGGAACTGCTGGTGCCTCCCTGGCGAGGTCGGCACCGGACGGCCGCCACCGGTCCGCGGATTGGGACCTTTTTGGGAAGGGCGACGAAATGGGTGCCGCCCGGGGAGCTCTAGAAAGCAGCGGGGATGGACATCTTCTGGAAGACGAAGAAGATGAGGACGTTGAGGTTGAAGGAGAAGGGGACCAGTACGTGGATGACGGTACGTCTCTGGATTTGGGTCGTCTTCTCGGGCCAACTCCGTTGTCCAACAAAGGGGTCCTCCCTGAGTTTTGAAGGATCTCATGCGGTGACGAGACTTTAGGATTTGATGGGTCTGCCGAAGCTGCTTCGGCAATGGCAACAACCATCATCAGAGAAAGAAATATCCTCGCATTTCTTCGCGCAGAACAGAGTCACCCACAAAATAGACACCCCGCCATGGCTCAAACTTGCAACGGATCAAGAAATCCCACCTGTACAGTTAACCTCCACCCACCATTATCAGACCTAGAGGTACGACGACAGCGGACTGAGGACCAAAAACAGACAAAAAACAAAATCCCTTCCCTCCATTCTGGGTTTTCCTCAACAGAGTGAAAGCAAAAAACTCGAGGTAGCTACTAACTGGGTTTTGGGAGTCTACCAGCAGAAATGAACCCTTTCACCTAGAGAGGGGGGAGATCGGGGGAGGGAAGAATCGTGGGTCTTTTGGGGATCGTCGGATGAATGTCGGCCATTAACCAAAAGCAATTTATTGCTGTAGTTCCAGTTTATTGTGGGGCTGAGTTGGGGAACAGTCCCCTTTTCGTCTCTGTAGGGACATGCTTGGAGGCTTGGCAGGTCAACCCCCGAAACCCACTCTTCCGGCCGATTAGGTGCATCACCTCCAACCAGAATCCCAGTCAGTCGGGCCAAAAATTAGAAACTTTCCCTGCTTATTAGCAACAAATTGCGGCATTTGGAGAAGTTCGGTAATAGGATAGGAACCAAGGCAGTTATCTCTATATGGTAAGTTGAACAAAGAATCATGAAGCGCATAATTCTATTACGATGCAACACTGATATGGAGAGAAAGAAGGGTACCTGAATATGAAGCTAAATGATCTCCATGAGATAACCTCAGAAGAAAACACCAATGCCCTGGAGAAACCGGCAAGAAGCTCTGGAGAGTATAATATTACGATTGTTGAGAAATTAAAACAATTTTGTCTCGTTCCCCTGCTTTTTTACAAGCAAAGCTATACCCACCACCATGTATAATTCAAATATCTATTTGTTTACTCAAAGATGCACTGTCATCTTCTGTCCTGTCCCCTGTCTATTGCTTTCAGTTCCTGCCAAAGCTTCATCTCCCACCTCCTCCTCCGCCCGTACTGTAAAATACATGCATCTGAAAAAAAAAGGGTGGGGGGTTTTCCCAGAATTCTGAGTGTCCATTAAATATGATTCCATGGATGGATTAGGATGGTGAAGATGAACGAAGAAGACCAGTGTTGTATTTGCGTTGGATAATTGCTGCGGTTGGTTGCTGCGGTGGGAGGTGTCCTGTCATCATCGTCCCCATTATAAATCCACTAATTACTCTCCACTTCTAAAAAGCAGCGTCCTTTCGGCTTCAGTAGTTCCAGAGTACCATCAAAAATAATCATTTGGCGTTTGCTGATAATCCAACTGCTCTAATGGGCCATATCTGATCAATTGTTTAAGGATGGCCCATTGAATTTATATTCACAGATGCATAAATACATAAAAGGAAGATAGATGACAGACACGGGCGGCTTATGGGCAACCTGTGACTGTTTATTCATTGGGTTGGCCCCCCAAACATAATAGAATAGGAGGGGAATTTGATCCGGGTGCATATAGTTTATTGAGATATGATGATAAGTCGGAAGGTTTAAAGGCATGTCATTTGGATTGCACTCTTATCTTGAATATTTTTATATATATCATTGGCTGGTACCCACTAGAAAGTGGATCAAGTACTGCTATAGTTACTTGATCCAATTTGCATAGATAAATGAAATGTGTGGCCATGAGACAATGAACAAATGATTAATGTATAACCCATCTTTATTGAACTTAAAAGACTAAATTAATAAATCAAGAATTAGATTGTGGGTGCATTACATCAATATTTTCTCTTTCCATCATCTTATAAAATAAAACAGATGCATGGGTTGAATGCAGCAAAGAGGAGTAAAGGAATTATATTAGTTTCATATGTTTTTTTATAAAAAAAATTCAATCAATCTTAAAAAAATCTATGTTTATGACAGGCCGCTGGGCTCGGGCTATGTCGTGAGAAACGTAATGTCTTACGTCTGATATCACTTAATTATTATTTTTTTAAAGGACTTCACAGCAGTCATTCCGCTTTCGACGCATGTTGTGTTTGTGTTTGTTTTTAGTCACGCGAACCTATTTTCCAAAGGAAAGTAGTCATTGAAACTTTATTGGTGATGCTTCGGGCAACACATTGGTCGAGAGGATGAGAGGTCGGGATCATGTCACCCTTTAGGGGGAAATTATTATCTACTTTGAGACAAAGAAATTATTATCTACTCAATAACACGTGCTAATAGTTGACCGCCGTCATGTGTTGATGTGAACTTTTGTATGTATTAAAGGTTCTATATCAACGAGGACATTTGTATACATGAGAGGTTTTTTATCTTTCTTGTGGAGCCCACATAATTGATGCAAACATATGGGGGTGAATCGGATGTGATTGACTTCTTACCAACTTCCAAATTCCCTTTTAATCTCTTACACCCCATTTGGGTTTTGAACCTTTGTTACCAGTTAAGATATATGTGTTGGTTTTGGGTGCAGTGGAAACGTGCGGTGGTAAACAATATATTAAAATTTCTTTTAATATTGAGTCGTCCAAAACCTCAAACGAGGATCTTGCACGTCATATTTATAATTAATTTATTTAGATCTGGAAGAAATGAATACCTTGACTTAAGATCCTTTCTTCGTTGATGATGTTGATCGTCCAAAAAGACACTTTCGTTGCATTGTGAGGATCCAATGATATAATCCATCTAGTGGTGATTCCCACATGCTCCTTTGATCTTCGAGTAACGCCAATTGATCTCCGGGTACTAGCATGGTGAAGCGATTGTCTTGTGTTATTCGTGTTGATCGTCCATCATTCGACCTTGAAGGAATCTCTCTTGTGTTTCTCATTCTTAAGAGGAAGAGAGAAATGAGGGGTCGGGAGAGAGTTTCATTGTGCGCAACGATTTTCAAGTTTCGATTTTTGGATGCAATACACAATAGATATAACCGTCTATGTCACGACCCGTCCCAATGGGGTCCGTGCCGCGACTACCCCAAGCCCGCCTCCAATAGGCTAGAGGTTGACGACTAGCGTCGAGTAAACATATCACTCACATATGATGTCTTAGCCTAATGTATCTGTACACATGCACACATCTCCAAACTCATACAATGGTGAAATGTAAAAAAACTGATAAACCATGTATGCATACATCTAAAATCCCACAAACAAAGTACGACAACAAGTATTGGAAAGTAAAAGGAGCCAAATACAAGCCCACCACCAAGAGTCTGATAACAACTTTAACCTGAAAGTATAGAATGAGATTGTTGTCAAGTAACCGACGAAACACACCTTAGTCAGTCCGACTCACTAAGCTCCACCTGGTCCTAGTCCCTCCAGGACTCTGTCAAAATGTTGATCATCAGCATAAGACACGACACGTGTGGGAAAAACCCAAACAGGAGTGAGTATAACAATACCCAGTAAGAAACCCTAAAATCACTAAACATATAACAACACGAATAACAGTCAACTCATCACACACACACACACACACACACACACACATATATATATCCACAACACATATAACAAAATATCTAGATATACTCAACAAAGACACACAATCTCAGGGTAAAGTCATAACCGAAATGCCAACCTAGGGATCACGCTCGTAGGTTTCACATAACACTCATCTTGGAGAACACGCTCCATGATCTAGATAGCATCGACAACATCTATCCAAGATGTACTGTTCATCGGGTCTCACCATAAGATGTATATGCTAGAAGTTTGAAGAAAACGAAACATAGGCGAGGATCACACCCAAGGTCATGGGGTATACCAACAACTCAATCTAGAATAACCCGTTAAGTAAAGGATCGGTGCTCAAGTAGTGTTTGTCATAGCGATACTAAGAATTCCATCCAGGGCAAGATAATAATAGAGGACCTAACTCCGGGCCTCGCAGAAGGATTCCAACAACTCTATCCAAGAAGTCTCCCTGAAGGGATCACTATCCTTTGTGTAGGACGTGATTCCATACTATCCCTCAGTGAATGGATCAATGGTACACACCCCTAACGAAACTTGCCCAAGCTAAAGAGGATAAGGGATCTAAGTCTTATTTGAAGGAGTACACGGCGTGTATTGGTAATACACGGTGTGTCCCTTCAACACCGGGTCCTACCTATGTAACACGACCCATGCTCGTGTCTGTGTCCATGTCAGAGTACATAGTGTGTCTGAGCCTGTGTACTCTTGACCGTGTCCAAGTACACAGCTCTGCCCCGTGTACACCTGGCATGGTCGTGTCCGTGTCAGAGTACACAGTGTGCCCGAGCCCGGGTACTCATTGTCGTGTTCGTGTACCGTTCAAGGTACGCGCCAAAGCTGCCAGGTCAAGTCCCATGCCATGTGATAGGTGTCACATGTCGTGTGATATTTAACTTCTCAAGAAAACCCTAGCGCCGCAGCAAGGGTCCCACACAACGTGTGGCTTTTCAATACACGCTGTGTACTATGGGATTTTATGGAAATAAAAAATCTTCCTCCACTTCACCACTCGCTCCTCTGACCTCCAAATCCAGTCATGAATCGTGTCAGAGAATACAAATCCACTCTGGTCGAGCCTCACCGTCACCACTCACCGGAATCTGGTTATCCAATTTGTGTGGGAATTATTTGTCATTCATCCTCATCATTATCACACACATCATTCAAACCAAAGGTCTCCAATCCAATCTGATTCACTCGTCACTATCGTCGTCGCACAATCCTCACATCATACCGAGCCTAGATATGCAATATCAAACCGTTGTGCCAAGAAATGGTTGTGCAACAGTTGATTCCTCCATATTTTGGTCGAACCACCAGTCAAACAAAACATTGGTGCTGAATACACAAGAACAGTGGGAGAAATCTATAAAACACACAAATAAGAACGAACCTCGACTGTGTTTGGTTGGCCTCAATATGTTTCCATTAGAACAATGAACAAAGAACCATAATAACATAAAATATTATCCCATAAATCCCTTCAGATAAACCCATATCCTAAATATGATCAATCCATGAATCAATCCATTGGTCGATTGATTCGCGTTCATTGTATGAATAATAAACGAGGATAAATTCATAAAACACAACTATCCTACCTCGATTTTTATTGATCGCAGATGAAGAATGAATCTGCATCGTTGTTGTGAGTGAGATCCTTGAATTCCATTGCACACCGATCGATGATCCTAGATCCGATTGTCATTCACCCACAAAAACTCCTCAAATGGATCCTCTAAATCTCCAGGGTTATGCGTATAACCATGAGATTTTTCTATAGTTGTATATTTATAGAAAAAGTTATTAGGTCAGTAATTAATTAAATAAATAAATTTATTCAATTAATTTATTTAAAAGTCCACCCATGACCGCACCTCAACCCGAACACTCGATGCGTTCCAATATTATATCATGACTAGGGTAAAAATCATGCTCTGAACTCAAAAACACCCTCAGATTTCTGATTCGATCCTCCGTTAAGAAATTATTTCACTTTTTCAGAAAAATTGCACACACATTTTATTTAATATATTTAATATATTTCAAATATTTATTCTGGGCTCACTGGGACTCGAAATCTCACATTATCTCAGCGCCTAGTCTCGAAAATAATCTATAAAATATCAAAAAACAACACATGGAAAATCTGAGTCTCTACATTCTCCCCACCTTGGGGATTTACATCCTAAAAATCCAAAATAAAAGGTTATATAAAGAGATGTGAGTACTGAGCATGGATCTAAGTCT
Organism: Viscum album; assembly: GCA_963277665.1. NCBI lineage: Eukaryota > Viridiplantae > Streptophyta > Magnoliopsida > Santalales > Viscaceae > Viscum > Viscum album. Next base: position 1,492,177,685 of record OY728129.1, read on the forward strand.
CCTGCTCCCAGGTGCTCTCCTAAAGATTCCTATGCTACCATTAGACATGCACTTGGGAAATCAATCACCCATGATGGATCCTCTTATGTTGATCCTCGGTCTCTACCAGGTACTTAGAAGAGGTAGCACCATCCTCAATGTCCAGCTCATGCAAGTTGATAACATGTGATGGAACATGCATGTACCTCATAAGTTGAGGCACATGGAAGATGTCGTGTACCTGATCTAACTATGGCAGTAGAGCTAAGTAGTTTACCACCTCTCCAATTCTATGCAGTATCTAGAAAGGGATAATGAATCTCGGAGATACATTTTCACCCCGACCAAGTATCTATAATCCACATCGAGGTGAAACCCATCAGAACACATAGTATCCTTCCTCAAAATCCAAAGGCTTCCATCATCTATCTGCATAGGATTTCTAACAACTTTGTGTTGTCCCCATCTGCTCTTGTATGATCTATATCTTCTCTGTAGTGTATTTCACCAACTCTAGGCCCATAAGTGCTGAATCTCCTTTGTCAGTCTAGCATAGGGGTGACCTACAAGGCCGCTCGTACAAAGACTTGAATGGTGCCATACCAATGATGGAATGAAATTTTTAGTTGTTTTGAAACTCCACAAATGGTAGGAGATCCCCCTAAATACGTCCAAAGACTAACATGCAATCCCACAACATTTCCTCAAATACATGAATGGTCTGCTCAATCTGTCCATCATTCTGGGGGTGAAAATTTGTGCTCAAACACAACTGAGTCCCAAAAACCTCCTGTAATCCCTTCCATAACTAAGATGTGAAGTGATCAAGACAGTCAAAAATGATCGTCGAGGGAACTTCATGGAGTCAAACTATCTCCTGCACATAGAGGCGTCCCAAGATCTCTATCAAACTCTACTCCCGAATAGCAAGGAAGTGGACTGACCTGGGGAGTCAATATATGATCACCTATATAACATCATTTCCCTAGAAATACATAGAAACCCCATCACAAATTCCAAGGATATCTCATCCAACTTCCACTTTGTCACCATAAGGGGATAAACCCACTGGAAATTGGTGCTCTGCCTTCACTTGCTGATAAGTAAGGCATCGAGAGACAAACTTTACAACTCCCTTCTTCACCCCTGACCACCAAAACTGATGTCAGAGGTCTCGATATATCTTTTACACACATGGATGTACTACCAAAGGATATATATGAAACTCTCTCAGAACCTCCTCCTGTAACATCATTGGTACCATTGTGCGTCCTCTGAAAAGAACGACATGCTTCATGCCTTCAGAAAATCCACTTGTAGCATGTCCAGTGGATATCTGAGTTCGTAGGGTCTCACAGTTGGTATCCTCAAGCTATGCCTCTCTGACCCACTGTAAAAGTATAGGGGTAAAAACTATTGACTATAGGTAATATGATCCATCCCAATCTACAAAGGATAACTGCAATGAGGCCAACTGCTCTGATGGCTCGCTCAATAACTGTGAACAAGATCTCATGCTAATAGAAACTGCTACCACGTTCCCCTTCCTTGGAGTAAATATAATTTTGAAGTCATAATCCTAGAGGAACTCTAAACATATCCTCTGTCTCAAGTTAAGAACCTTCTGAGAGAATATATACTTGAGACTCTTATGGTCAGAATAGATGATAAAATACTCACCCATAAGGTAGTGTCGCCACATCTTCATTACGAAGACTACCATTGCTAACTCAAGATCATGGGTTGTGTTGTTAAATATATGTGGTATCCAATGATGTGAATCATAGACAATCATTTCCTACCTCTATATCAAAACACAACCAAGCCTGATTCCTAATGCATCGCATAACACTATGTATTCGGCACCCTCCTCTAGAAATCTCAAGATGGGAGTGATCATCAATCTCTATATCAACTCTTGGAAAGCCTACTAGAACCTCTCCATACACATGAAAGGATTCCCCTTTTGGGTCAAAGTTTTCAAGGGAGATGAAATCCTGAAGAAGTCAGGTATGAATCTCCGATAATAGCCTGCCAACCCAAGGAATCTTCATACCTCTATCACGCTCTTGGGTGGTTCCAAATATAAAAATACCTCAACCTTGATTAGGTCCATTACCACACCATATACTAAGATAACTTGTCCCAGAAAGTAGACCTCCTGAATTAAGAACTGAAACTTAAAGAGATTCCCATAAAGCCGGTTCTCTTAGATTACGTCTATAACCATCCTCAAGTGTCTCACATTCTCCTCCTCAGACATCGATTATACTAGGATATCATCGATGAAGACTACCATGAACCAGTCTAAGAAGGGCTGAAAGATCTGGTTCATGAGTCTCTTGAACATTGTTGGGGAGTTCATCATGCCAAAGAGCATTACTAAGTACTCATAATGACTATAGAGAAATTCAAATGTTGTATTCAGTATATCCTTATCCCGTACTTGCAACTAGAGATAGTTTGATCTGTGATCAATATTTGAGAACCATAATTACCCTATCAAATGATAAAAGAGTTCATCGATCCTCAATAGTGGATATTTGTTATTTACAGTCATCTGGTTTAAGAAATGGTAGTCCACACATAACCTCAAGCTCCCATCCACCTTCTAGTGAACAACATTAAGGCTGCCTAGGGTGAAACACTGGGTCTAACAAATCTCTTCCTCTACAAGTCCTCCAACCACACCCTTAGCTCACTAAGCTCCGTGGGAGCCATCCAATATGATGGTGAAGATATAAGGGTCATCCCAGGGTGTAGATAAATGCAGAAGTCTATCTCTTGGTGAGGGGGTAAGCCTAGAACATCCTTAGGAATGATGTTCTCATACTCCTCCACCACTACAGGGAATTGAAAAATTATAGCATCCACTGAACCAAGGGCCATGCTAGCCAACTAATGAGTAATTGGATATACCCTTCTATGCATGATTCTATCATATGTTTCCTAGGTTTTCTTTTCACCCAAAAAGGAAAATGTAGTCCCATCTCTATGGAAACACCACATCCTCTGCCTGAAATGATCTATATGGTCATGAATAGTAGATAACCAGTCCATATATAAGATGAAATCATAAGACCTCATCACTACTACAAATAGATCCCAATATAAACTTTCTCCTCCAAGAGTCATGTTACATTATCAGTAGAAGTGTGTGATCACTGAGTCACTTCTCGTAGGAGTCTCCAAGCGTAAGGGTCATGGAAAATGCTCAAATGGAATCTCTAAGTCTCTGAACAGATAAGAAGAAATAAATGAATGAATATAATCAATGTCTATTAGTACTGAAAATAAGGTAGAAAAGACACAGATTCTACCTTGCATCATCCCTAGAGCCTTTGGGTTATAAGCCTCGATCACCTCCAGCTGATCCTGCCCCTATCCTCCAGCTCCTTGAGCCTAATGTGGACTACTTAGGGGTGGTGGTGGTAACAAGTTAAAATTTCCACCACCTTCAGCTGCTCTCCCGCTCCTCTACCACATCTACCACCCTGTAGACCTATCTACTCTTGTTGTTACCTCTGCATAGGCATCCCATACACTATATCTCTATCATTTTCACAACAGGTCAGACAATCTCATGAAAGATGTCCCCTATCATCACAAGAGTATCCCAAACTCTCCCTAGGGTGACTAGTCCCATCATGTGATCCTTAAACCGTAGATCCTCTATCTTGGGATTGTCTCTTGAAATGTCTCTCACATCCAGGTCTCTAAGACTAATGTCATCTCTCTACTGCTGAAGTATTTACACCTGTATTCCCACTGTTGATAACAATTGTCTGCGTTTACTCATCCAAGAAACTCTCAACCAACAAATCTTTATCTAGCACCCCAACATAGATAGGAATTCATAGAGATATAACATTGGATTAGATATCTATATGCAGTCCTCGATTGAAGGTCTAAGCCTGAAATAATTGACCACGAACCTAATAAATTAAGTACCTAGGGATATTGGTGAACCTCTATGAATACTCATCCACTATCATACTTCCCTGGTAAATCTGTAGAATCCCCCAGATGCATACATCCCTTAAAGTAGTTGGAGATAACTCCTCAATTAAAAAGTTTCTCAAACTCTAAACATGCTAGAGTCACCTCATCATAATACTGGGTCACTAAACCTCACCATAATTATATAGATCCAAGGATAAGGCTCACTTCTAGGACCACCATCTGATTTATCGATGTCTTGACAAGACGAAAAACTCACACCACCGCCTCAAGCTAGTCCTCAACATCCTATGGGTCGGGCTTGCATCAAAACCTAAGGGGTTTCTATTATTGGAACTCATGAAGCACACTCATCCTAAAAACCTCATCTTCTAGTACTGCATGTACCATCTGACCTCAACAGGTGGTGATATAACTGGTGCACCACCTGGAGGTAACACCTTTGGAACAATTCTCTGTATCGATGCCTCATCACTAAGGGGATCATCCTCATGATCTTGATGTTGGATCCTAACTAGAATACATCATAGAGGCATCCTAAAATAGTCAAGATTTACTATGGTTAATGATTATATCTAGACAGATGACACAAGAAGAAAATGTAAACTAAAAACCATTTCTATATGATGCATGTACCAATGTTTTTACTCGAAACTAGTGTCCACACGTACCGTGTCAAAATGTAGGTGATCAGAGTCCTGGTGTATGGATACACCGACTGCCACACCAATACTAGAGTCCCTATCTTTATAGCCAAAATCAAAACACTTAACATTGTTTCCCCAAAACTATCTCACAAACTCTGGTCCTAAGGTAGAACTAACTGCTCTGATATCACTTTGTCATGAACCATCCCAATGGGTCCCATGTTGCAACTACCCCAAGTCCACCTCCAATAGACCAAGGTCTGATGACTAGAACTGAGTATGAATATCACTCACATGGGAGGCCTTAGCTTAATGTACCTTCACACACACACACACACACACATCTCTAAGCCCAAAAAATGATGAAATGTAAAACAAATGATAAACCATGCATACATGCATCTAAAATCCCACAAACAGAGTACAAAAACAAGTACTAGAAATTAAAACAGTCTAAATATAAGTCCACCAAAAAGAGTATAATAACAAGTCCAACATGAAATTATAGAAGGGGACTATTGTCAAGTAACTATAGGAATACACATTAGTTAGTCTGGCTCACTAAGCTCAACTTGGTCCTAGTCCCTCTAGGAATCTATCAAAAGGTCAGTCATTTACATAATACATTCCATGTGTGGGAAAATCCCATTCATAGGTGAATATAACAATACCCAGTAGTATACCCTAAAATCATTATGCATATAACAATAAGAATGACAGTCATCTCATCACAGGTATATGTCTGCAACACATACCACAAGAATATCCATATATACTCAAAAAAGAAACAAAATAACAAGGTAAATTCACAACTATAATGCTATCCTAGGGATCACACTTGTAGGTTCCACATAGCACTCTTCAAGGAGAATATACTCCATAAGTCAGATAGCATCAATGATGTCAGTCTGAGATGTACTACTCATCAGGTCTCAACATAAGATGTATACACTGGAAGTCTGAAGAGAATAATACACAGATGAGGATCACAAAAAAGTACATGAGGTATATCAAAAACTCAATATATAATAACCTTATAAGTATAGGATCATCACTTGAGTAGTTTTGGTCACAAAAATACCAAAAAGTGCACCTTGGATAAGATGATGATAGAGGATATCACACTAGGCCTCACACAAGGATTCCAAAAACTCTATCTAAGAAGTACCACTGAAGGGATCACTATCCTTTATGTAGGACATGATTTCATAATAACCCATAGAGAATAGATCAAGGGTATGAACCCTAATGAAACTTGCCCAAGATGAAATGGAAAAGGGATCCAAGACTTCTTTAAAGGAGTATACGACGTGTCCCTTTAGCACCAAGTCCTACCCATGTAACACGACCCATACCTGTGTCCATGTCTATTTCCATGCTAGAATACATGACATGTCTAGGACTATGTACTCCTGACCGTGTCCAAGTACATATCTCTTCCCATGTACACCAGGCCTAGTTGTGTCCATGTCAGAGTACATGGTGTGTTTGAGCCCGTGTACTCCTGGTCGTGTCCGTGTACCCTCCAAGGTACACACAAAGCATCCAAGTTGAGTCACATGCTGTGTGACAAGGGTTACATGCCATGTGATATTTAACTTCCATCGTAAACCCTAGCACCAAACTAGGGGTCCCACACGCCATGTAGCTCAGTAATACATGTCGTGTACTATAGGATTTTCCAAAAATAAACAATATTCTTCTACATCACCACCCACTCCTCCAGTATCCAAATATGATCATGAATCACACTGGATAATCTGGATCCACTCTGTATGAGCCTTTCCATCACTGTTTTCTATAATATTGTCATTCAATTAGCATGAGAATCAGTTGTCATTAATTGTAACACCCCAGAATGATAAAGGGTTAAATGACGAAATGATATTGCTCATATCAACAAGGCACAACTTCCTTTTTGGGAGCCTACCTGATTAGAACTACACAATTAAGCATTCTTGGCATAGAGTAGTGATTAGGATGGGTGACATCTGGGAAGTTTCTTAGGGTGTGTGCGAGTGAGGAAAAATCACACCGGAAAGGATATATGTTATTAGTTAGATGGCCTGTTTGGGTATGTGAGTGAGCCCCATAGTGGGGACCACGTGTCTGAGGGGTAACTGGTGATACCGGGAAGGCTAGAACCTGATGACCATGTTAAGGTGGGGTGACTGTGCTATCACCGGGGATCAGTTGTCACATTTGGTATCAGAGGTGGTACCCATCCTTAAGTGTAGTGCACTGCCTGGGTTGAGATGTAGGGCCCACAACAAGGATGTTGTGCTCTGAAGGGTGGGTGAATGTAACACTCCATAATGATAAAGGGTTAAATTATGAAATGATATGACTCATGTCAATAAGGCCACCTTCTTTTTCTGGAGCTTACCTAATTAGAACTCTATAATTAAGCATGCTTGTCCTGGAGTAGTGAATGTGGAGGTGAGAAGTGTGTGCATGTGAACTTTAACTTGAGCACAAGGGAAACCCTGGGCACCTAGGTGGGTGGACTATGACTAGTAATCTAGATGATACATAAGTGGTTCGTCCCGATTTCAGCTAGTAGGATTGACGTTACAACACAAACTAAATACTTGTGATGATTGGAGACTACTAGGTTATGGGTGTGTTCTCTACTAGTGGATCATGTATGAGAACGTAGACTGTTGTGGCTCCTATGCCACGTTTTCACCAAGGTACGTGGTCTCTAGGGTCCCACATGTACTAGTTACCTATAGGGATTTCCCATGGTGCTCGTTTGTGGCATAATGCTTATGATGTGGTTTTATTTTCTGTTTCTCATGATTGATGCCCCATTGTGAAAAACCATATTTTAATCTCCATTTCTCACCTTTCATTTGGAAATGTTAATTCATTCTTGTAATATATTTTTAAAATATAGTGGAAGATAAATGTTTAAAAAAAAGGGAAGTAAACTTGTTACTTGGATTTGAAAAGATTGAAGAACCTTATTTCAATCTGTATTATTTTCAAACTAGCATGATTGGGTTTATTTTTAAAGTCAAAGGCACAGGTAGTTGTTATTACTTGGATTTTCTACTGATCATCTCAGTACTCATGCCTACTTTATTTTCAGTTTCAAGTCCTAGTCTCAAATCACTCCTAGAGTGAGCATGTTTCTACATTTGGTGTTGACCTATGGGATCACTTGGAGGTATGTATAGCTGGTTATCTTTATTTAGTTTTACGATGTTAGTGCCTACCTATTTTGTTTGGTTTATTTCTATTTATATTTCTTTTATTTTCTGGGCTAAATCATTCCCAACTACTTTTTTTGATGCCCGACACTAGTTTCTAGCCTGTGGGGATCGGGAACGCCCTTCGGGCCATGCTGCAGACTGGCTCAGGTGACCAGTTCAGGGTCGACCCAGGTTGGTTCATGAAAAAATTGGGTCAAAAGGTATATATATATATGTGTGAAAATGTATATGCGTATAGGTAAAGCGGTCTCAGGCTGCCATCGTCAAAAGCTACGTGTCTTGCGGTATGTTTTGCTACTTAGTTTATTCTTATTTCTGCTTCTTGGTTGTCACACCATCTAATTTAATGTCCTTAATTGTTTAAAGGTCCTTGGTTATTTTTTTATAGTGCGTTGGACTGTTTGGTGTGGTTTCGAGTCGTTGGTCCAAGGGCGACTCGCCTGTGTGTGCATAGGTAAGTAAATATATACATGTAGGTTCTCCCGTTACGTGTATATTCATACATGGAATTGAATGTACATGTATGGGTCTAGGTGTGCCTATGTGGATATATAAAAATGAAAACACAGGTGAGTGGAGACCGGTATATGCGTATAAAAATACTTGTAAGGATCCCCTTTCACATGTTCATGGGCCATGTGAATGTATGCATAGGGGATATGTGTTCTTGCATGTATGCGGAGACGCATATGCTTAGTGGGGGAGTATAATATTTTAGTTAGAAAGATCCAAGAGTTGAAGTGGACGACTTGGTTCCACCTTGAGGTAGGTCCCCTATGCCTATACCTTTAAACCGAATTCCTTAATTTCTTGAGTGTTTTAAAAAGTATTTTTTTATATTAGATAGTATATGCATGCTATGAAAAGTGATGGTGATGCTTGGTGTTGGTAATTCCTTCATTTTTCAGGTTCTCTTTAAGTGTTGACATGTGTATTTTCCATTACAATATGATCCCAACCTTATTTTAGAATGCTTAACATTTTAAATTCTTAAAAGTAGTTTCTAAAATGGTTTTGGGTGCGTGGTGGGTATTTTTGAAAATTTTGGTGTGTATACTAGTCATAAAAGTGGATTTAAATGAATATGGATTTTGGTATGTTTAAAAAAAGGGAATTTTGAAACTTTGTAAGTGATGACAAAGGTATTTGAAAAAGGGATTTTCTATGGTGTGCATAAATTTACAAAGATGATCTTTTGTAAAGAGGGGTGATTTCATTGAAATGTTTGGCCTTTGTGTGAATGTGGAGGTGAGGTGTGTGTGCATGTAAACTTTAACTTGAACATAAGGGAAACCCCAGGTACCTAGGTGGGCGTACTAGTACCATTACGCTAGATGATGCATAAGTGGTTCATCCTGGTTTTGTCTAGAAGGATTGACGTTACAACACTAACTCAATACTTTTTATGATTGGAGACCACTAGGTTATTGGTGTGTTCCCAATTAGTGGATTGTGCACGAGAATTTAGACCGTTGTGGCTTCTATGCCATGTTTTCACTGAGGTACGTGGTCTCTAGGGTCCCACATGTTCTAGTTACCTATAGGGATTTTCCATGGTTCTTGTTTGTGGCTGTAGACGCCGGAAAAGTCCGTTGTTCCCAAACGAAGCTCCGGATGCGGAAAGCGAGGTCATATTTGGAGTCGGAAGGATGTTTCGGAGGGCCCGGAGGCCTTGCGCGGAATTTCAGAGGCCCGCGCGCAAAGGTGATGTTCCGCGCGCAAACCCCCCGGGATGCGCGCAATGCGCCGGTCCGGCGCGCAATTTTGCGCGCCGCGGGTCCGCGCGACTCCCTTGCGCGCCGCGCCCGATTCCGCGCCCGCGAGGAGAATTTCGCGCTCGCACCCTGGATTCCGCGCCTGGGGTTGCCTATAAATATAAGGCGACCCCCAACGTTTCAAAGGTTGCTGGAAGTCGAAACGTCTCTCGTGCGCGCAATTCAACCCCTTCCGCGCGCAATGACGAACTTCAGGTAACCTCCTTTCTTTCGCGCAAGAAAGCCTCGGGGTCCGCCTTCGCGCGCAATCCCCGCTGGCTCCTTTCATTTGAATAAAAACTCACCCTAAGGCCTTTGCGCGCAAAAGAACCCGCTTGCGCGCAATTGCCCCCGGGGTGCGCGCAATCCGGCCTGATTGCGCGCACCCCCCCTTCTTTCAAGTGGCCATCCGTTAAAGAATGAGCCGTTGCCCCCGCGCGCTATCCGAAGCCCGGTGTGAGCAATCTCAAGCATCCGCGCGCAAGGCGCTGGCCCAATTGCGCGCCAGCCGCCCCGATTGCGCGCCGGCCCGCAGTATTGCGCGCAAAGCTTCCTTTTTGCGCGCAATCTGCCAGGGTCGTCCCCGTTGACCTCCTAAGGGTACCCGCCTGTGTGGCACCCGATGATTCTCATCCCGGGTGCCCGCACCGTGCGTTGTCTTCCCGTGCGGCCCTCCAGGTTCGTGCGAAGTGACATGCACCCAATCGTCCGGCAACCTATGCCCAGCATGACGTTAAACTGCACATTCGTCCCGCATGACGTTAAACTGCGCATTCGTCCCGCATGACGTTAAACTGCGCATACGTCCAGCATGACGTTAAACTGCATATTCATCCAGCATGACGTTAAACTGCACATCCGTCCAAGCTGTACGACGTTAAACTGCCTAGCCCCCATCGTCCGCGCTGCAAGACGTTAAACTGCCAAGTGCTTCGTCCTCAACACATGACGTTAAACTGTACTTCGTCCGGCAAGACGTTAAACCGTCCGCTTCGTCCTCAACACATGACGTTAAACTGTACTTCGTCTGGCAAGACGCTAAACCGTCCGCAACCTGATCCCGTGCTCCGCACGCAGGGTCCCCCCGGTTTGGATGTGGCCCCCACCCGCTCGTCCCTGCAGGGATGTCGGGATTGCCCCTCTTTAGGGACGATTTAATGGGAGTGGCTTTTCCCTACGGGGGCAGGGTATTACAAACCCCTAGTTTCTCGTGGGAGGCTGCACATGTGTATCTCCATTGCGCCTCCCCACTGCCGAAGCCAGTAGAGGGTCTGACTGGGATCGAGGTGTCTTCCGCTTTCGGTCCAAGTCCCTTCCAACTGAGTTTTGCAGCATCCGGGCTGCCCCAAGTGCGTAAGTCCTGACAGAATGAACTACGTGGACTTTGATCCCTGTCTTCTATACAGGGTACGTAGGAAGCCTCCCTGAGGTCCAAGCCCACCACCTGGTCGTCCCGGTCGTATTTACGTCGGTTCGTCCATCAGTGGACCCCTCCAGGGTTCACGCTTGCGTTGATTCACCTATGAATCCGCCCCTGTGGGAGACTGCCCGTGTGTATCTCCACGGTGCCTCCCCACAGCCCCCCTTTTCCATTTCCCCTTTTATCGTCCAGCATGACGTGAAACTGTGATCCACCCGGCCGTTCCATCCCCCTCCGTGCGAGGTGGTTCGGTTCAATCCTCCGCCCGGCGGCCTCGACCTCTTCGTGAGTCGGCTTGCCGACGTCCAGCATGACGTTAAACTGTATGCCCGAACTACGTTGACTTTGATCCGTGTTAACGCGCGGTACGTAGGAAGCCCCTCTGGGGTCCAAGCTCTTCACTTCATCATCCATCCTGATCCTTACCCGGGCCGCCACATCCCGGTGGGGTCATGCCACTTCACTCCACTCCACGTTACTTGGGAAGCCGCCCATGTGCTGGCCCCAGCGTCGGAGGTTCCCCGCAAGGGGTTCTGTCATCTGATCCACTTTTCGTGTTGATCGGTCCGATGCCGTCCCCGCTGGACGTTAAACTCGCGGCATACCCCGTGTTAAACACGGGAAGCTGAGGAAAACCTCAGGTGACACAGTTCCCCGCACCTAGTACGGGATGCCTCAGGCCATCATGCCTTCGAGAAGCCCTATTAGGGACGGAAGACAGATGTGCAGAGCCGCAGTGTTACGACACGCCCCCAGCACCCAGAGCCACCCGGCCTTCTCACCGCAGGTTGCTGCCCCGCCCAGACTCCTTGGAACGTCCGGGCGGAAGCAGCGTAATTAACCGGTGTCCATGAAGATATGGCGCCGGGAACGAGATTCACGAACATTCTTAAGTCTATGAGGGAGACCCGGATTAGGCGACAAGTTCCGAGGAGACGTCCAAGGAAGGAGGAGCCGACATCCCATCATCCCGGTTTCGATCAAGGAGCAGACGCCCCTGAATAAGGGACGAATGCCACCCGCCCTTGGAAAGCGGGACTGCGGGACCACAAGCCGCGCGCCCATCCCCTCGGGTTGACGGGTGCACGCGCGAACGCGTCCTGGCGGAACAGCGTAACCCGACGCACATCCGCACCGAAACAGAAAAATGGTGAACCCGACGTGAATCTCTTCTCCTCGATACGAAGACCGATGGCTTTCAGAGGTGTTGGAAGACCGGCATGTTGCCCGGCCAAGCATTCAGTCTTACCCGCCAGGGGCTGGGGAAGTGAAATCGGGCACTCCGTCTCGCAACGTCGAGGGCCTGGGTTCCCCCCACGGAAGGCGTCGTGGCGCTAATGGTTGGTTGTCGATTCCTTTTTCCTGTCAGTGTTAATGGGTCTTTCTCCCTGCTTTCAGAAATCAGGTCGCCCGATCCAGTGCCCGATCGCCACCCGCCCACTGGCGCAGGGACAGGGGAAACACCGACGCGGCTACTCCGCGCGGTCCCGCCCGTTCCGCAGCCGTCCCAGCAGCCGCAATTGCGGGACGACCACGCCCTCTCTCCCCCTCGGAGGTCATCCAGAGAAGGGTGATCAACACCCTGGTGCGGAGATACGAGGAAGAGGGAGTCATCCCCACTAGGGAAATGGCTCGCCTAGACCTCGAGGAGGCTGCGCCTCGCCACTACCGCCGCCCCCGAGGGCCGCGCGGGGAGGCACCGCTGCCTACCTCAACGTCCAATCGCTTCGGGAGTTTATCCCCGGAGCGCTCTGACAGTTCCCTTCCTTATGCGGATGAGGTGGGAGATGCCCGGGATCACCCTATCCGAGGTCCGCTCCAGGGATCCACGATAAGGGCTCCCGCCAGGCCACGGCGACATCGCCGCCAGGCCCCTCAAGTCGAGGAACAGGCTCTCCACCTGCCCGCGATGCTCATTCCGACTCGTCTGTCCCGACGCCAACGTCGGGCACGAGCGGAAGAGGATGCCCACCTTGGGACTCTAGCAACAGCGGCCGCATTGGCCCGAGCCACCGCTGGCTCCAGTCGCCAGGCCTCTGTGCATCCTGAGCGGGGGAACTCCTATGCCCGACCCGGATCGAGGCCCCGACCGCCCCAAAGGCAGGTTGGGTTGACTCTCCCGGTTGCTGGTACAGGCAGTAGCCACCGCGGACCACCTCGCGGTAGCGCTATTCACCAACAGGGTCTACTCCGTGTGGCTGATCCAAGAGGCATGGGTCATCCCACCTCCCGATCCCGGCCCGGAGGCCTGCCCGGAATCATCTCTCCCCGCGTCCCCTTTGATATCTGTCCCGGTGCCCCTCGCACCTTGGTTCCCAGTCCTCTTGGCCCCAGCACCAGTGCGGCCGGAGGACGCCAGGACAGAGATCAGCCCTGCCCCGAAGAACCACCCAGGGGCAGGAAGGCAAGGCGTCGACGCCGAGGGAAGAATGTTACGGAATTCCGGACAGAGATCCGACCGGTGTGCTTCTCTGACTCAGAGGCAGAGTACGATTCGGCGACAGAGCCCCTTCCCCAACCCCGCCAGTCAAGGGCAGGGGTAGGAATGCGGCACGTCAGCCTCGTGCTCCCCGAGAGCGAGATCGATGTGATCCCCGCTTCTCTCCGAAGGTATATCCGGAGTAACGAGGGCCTGGTAGACCCCCAAGGATCAAGCTTGCGGTTGGTACCGGCCCCTCCGGAAGTGCCTTCCGCCCCGATCGGAGAAGCCGGAGACTTTATCTGGGGACCGGCGGTCGAACCTCGATCTAGTGCACCCTCGGCGAGCACCGATGCTACGGCAGGATGTTCGCTCGCCGGCCCGTCCTATCGTGATGTGGTAGCTGGGGCACCGCCACCCTCAGGGGGAGGCCCGGGATATGGAGGCCAATCGGCCTGCTCGCCGTATTCGCTGCCGGCCAGCCCGTCGGCCCGACGGCCCGCCTCGGCACCACTGCTGGTTCCCCGTCCATTCCCAGCCATTGAAGAGGACCGAGGAGATCTGGGTCCCGAGTTTGAGTCGTGGAGCTTCTGGACCGTCCTTGCAGAGGGCCACTTCCCTGAGAAGTTTTGGCCAGTCACAGGACCGGGCTTTGATGCACCCGAATCACTCACCCCGGGTGAGTTCGAATGCTTCCGCCGAACTCTCCGGGAGACTCACTCCCGTCTTCACTGCCTACAAATGCCATACCCCGGGAGTCAACTACACCTGGAGGATATTGGTGAGTAGTGCCGTCAAATTGACCTGGCCACGCTCCCCGCGGTCCGGCACCCCGGGTCATTTGGGCACCACGAGGCCCTCCAACAACGATGCGTTGAGTGTTTTCAAGTACTCCACAAAGTTATCGAGGAAGCCACTCCCCACGTGTATATCCGTGGATGGGGGCAGTACGCTGCCCTACGCTTCAGTGTGATCCGCCGACAGCCCGATTCGCTGGGTGGCCCTGAGGGTATATCCCCAGGGACAGGAACAGTCAATATGGCTGACCTGTCGGGAGAGGGGAACGACTTGGAACTTCTCGACGGGGGCTTCCCCCCCGAAGACAAGCCGTCGTCAGATCCATCGGTGAGAGTTACTCGTCATCAGAGGAACCTCCTGGGGCTCCCCGCGCCCACTGAAGCACTGACGTTGAGCCGAAACGTCAGCAAAGGAAAAGAGCACAGCGAGGCTGTAAAGCCCGCCGACCCATCTGCCTCCATGCAGAGGGCAGAGGAGGATCCCGAGAAGGCTATGCTACGTCAGCAGCTCGCCGAACAGAAGAGGCTGGTTGACCAGCTCCTCGCCGAGCGCGCTGCGGAGCAGCGGCCTGACTACGGTGATCCCAGGCCAGGACAACAGGGACCGGAACAACCGCACCTCGACGAGACTCTCCCGGGCAACCGTGATTACGCCGTGTTCGCCGATAGGAGAGAGGCCATTGCCTACGGCAAGAGGGCGCGGTATGTTTCGCCACACCCTCCCGAGCGGCGTGACTACCTGAGAGATCCCGCTCGGATTCCTCCCGCTGCCCCAAGGGCCGCTCCGCCCGCCATCCCATGAGCTGCCGAGTTCGACGACCCGGTCGACGACCCGATTGAAGGGCCATGCAATGCGCTCGTGGTTAGAGATCCTCGCCAGGACTGGAACCCATGTCCGGACGATCCGATGGCGGCACTCATTGCCCGCTTGGAAGCCTTGGAGACTCGGCAGGTGGCGATCCCACCGGACGGCAAGCCCTACCCAGCATGGGTGGATGACATGCCGGCGCCTCCGGGATTCGGGAATCCCACTTTCGCCCCCTTCAACGGGACTGGAGATCCGCCACAGCATTTAGCCCACTTCAACTCGAGGTGCGGGCCTATGTTGGGGACTCCGGCGCAGCAGGAGGCCGCTAAGCTTCGCTGCTTTGTTCAGACACTGGAAGGGCCAGCATTTGTCTGGTACAGCCAGCTCCCCGTCGGGTCGGTAACCAGCTGGGAGGACCTCCGTAGACAGTTCCTCTACCAGTTCAGTTCCACGACCCGGAAGACGAGTATCGCAGACCTCTTCAAGTGCAAGCAGAGGCCTGATGAGCGAGTCGCGGACTTCGTCGCCCGATGGAAGGGTCTCACGTATTCCCTTGACATGCCATTGACTCAGGATCAGTTGCTGACAATGTGCGTCGGGAATGTCAAGACCGAGCTGGTCCCTTCCCTGATTACTCAGAACTACCCCGGAGGGTTCAGGGACTTCTCAGACAAAGCTCAACGTCTTGAGGAAGCCCTGCAACAGGCCAGCCAGGCACACCCGCTGCCTCCTATGATTCCTGCAAGGAGAGCCAGCAGGGCTGAGCCCGCTGCTGTGGCCCAGATAGAGGCTCCCAGGCCGTTGGAGCTGCTGCCGGTGAGGCCAGCTCCGCAGCCTCACAGGAATCCGCCTCCACGGGCTCAGTTCCCGGCCCAGCAACGGCAGCCTCAGAACCGGCCGGCCCCTCCGCGTAATGTACCGCCACAACCTAGGCGAGATAATCAGGGTCCACCTCCTCGGCAGGCCCCTCCAGCCCCTCGTCAAGACCGCGCTCCCAGGGGCCCGCGACACCTGACGTACTCATTCCATGAGGATCAGGTCCCCGGTTATTTCCGGAGCGCCCTGGAGCAGAGGATTGTGCGACTGCCTGAGTGTTGGAAGCCAGAGGAGGCACATCTCACAGATAACCCCCGCTACTGCCCCTACCATCGGGCCCTGGGGCACACCATCCAGCGGTGCTATGTGTTTAAGGACTGGCTCCAAGACCAGATTAACAACAATGTAATCAGGTTGGGCCCAACTCCAGCACAGGTAGCGGGCGTGTTCGTGGGATCAGATGACGATGGTGGCGATGAGGAAGAATGGCAGCTGGTCTCCGACCGCGGATCCCAGAAGTACAATAACTGGATGGCCCGCAAGACGACCATTCGCGCCCAGGGAATCATCCGTGCGCGCTTGAATCAGCCTGATCCCCCAGAACCTGCGGGTGCTGCTTCGGCATCGTCGTCCCGGTCTGCCTCCTCCAAGAGGAGCAAACGGCGGCAGCGCAAGAAGGAAGAGCGCGCCCCGCCAGTTCCGCCACTATCCCGTACTCTCGGCGATTTCATGCCCCCGGAGATGGGGGTCCCTCCTCGGATCCGCCCGGTGATGGATGATTCGTCCGATGACGGTATTGGGTACGCTTCAGTTAACACCGTCGAGCTGGTAAATCCCTTTTCGGTTCCCGACGTTGAAGAACACCAGGTGGACCTCCCTAGTGTCCCCGGTCGTCGCCACCGTCGGAAGAACCGCAGCAGCAGGAGTCGCCGGGGCACAGCCGTCGGTACCTCCGGCCAGGCCGTGCACGCCACTGAGACCAGGCGGCAGGCTCAAGATCGAGCTCAACGTGTGCAGGCTCCCCATCCGGGGATGACGGATTCGCCTCCGCCACTGTTTGTGGTGTGGGACCAGGCAGAACCGCCTCAGCCGCGTCGCGACCAGCTCCGCCCTGCCACAAGTCCATCCCGGCCTCCTGACTCCAGTACGGTGACCATTTCCCGGACTGCGACCAGTGAACAGCGAGATGCGCCAAGTACCAGTCGGCCGCCGATCCAACCGGTAAGGCCCGTCATGCCACCAACCGCAGAGCAACCTCCTGCAACCAGGAGCTCGCGCTTGGCCAAAAAGTATGATGTCCTGAAGCGCTTGGCCGACATCCCAGCAAGGCTCTCCATCCTTGAGGCTCTGCGCATGTCATCTGAGATGCGCGAGGCACTCGCTGAAGCCCTGAAGAGCCCCCTCCAGTTTGAGACAGAGGTTGCGGCTGCAGAGGCCTTTCACGCCGAAACGATCGAGGACGCCGAATGTCAGGCAGTTATCTCGTTCTCTGGTAAGGATGAAGACCCTCCTATACAGGGACACATTCGTCCGCTGTATGTCACTGGCCAGTTCAATGGCCTTGAAGTCCGGCGTTGTCTTGTCGACACGGGGTCCGGGATTAACCTGATTCCAACTCGGACGCTCCGGAGATTGGGGTTGTCTGAGGATGACTTGATTCCCTCCGACCTCAGGATCCAGGGGTACGACCGCACCGAGCAAACCCCGGTCGGCAAGATACGTTTGAAGACCCAGTTCGGTGACTTGGTTGCCAACACCGAATTCATGGTAGTCTCTCAGGACACTGCGTATAACGCATTGATGGGCAGGCCATGGCTTCACCTTCACGCGGCGGTCCCCTCGTCATACCACCAATGCCTCAAATACTCCCTTAATGGTCGAGTAGGCGTGCTTCAAGGAGATGCCTCTCCTTTTGCCTCATGTGAAGCCCGTTATCTGGACGCGGACTATTACAAGAGCAAGGATAAGCAGATCCTGGCAGGTGAGGTTGAGCCTGTCGCTGTTGCGAGCGATCCCTGGGCAGGTTTGGATGACGCTTACGTCCTCCCGATTCACCGGTTGGACGTCGCCATGGTCTTGACGGTCCGCGAGTCTCCTGATGAGACGGCCGCGACCGCCCGCGCCAGCACCAGTGGCCCAGCAGGACCTGGTAGCCCCAATGCAGTTTCCAACGCAGTCTCTCCCGTGGATGATCCCTCCCCGAGTGGAGGGGGTATGGAAGACGCACCCCCAGCCTTTGAGGAGGGCGTCCCCGCCACGGTCGATGAGTTAATACAGGTGAACCTTGGAACCGAGGCCGATCCAAGACCCACGTTGGTTAGTGCCGCCATGCCCTCTGAGGAGCGGCAGCAGTACGTGGACTTTCTCAGGCAGCACCGTGATGTGTTCGCTTGGGGCTATGACGAGATGCCGGGGCTAGATCCTCAGGTAGCCGTCCACCGCCTTGGTCTCCCGGTGAACCATCGCGGGTTCAAGCAGCCTCCCAGGAAGATGCACCCATCCCATGGTGCCATGGTTGAGGCCGAAGTTGACAAGCTTATCAAAGCCAACTTCGTGAGGGAAGTTCAGTACCCCAAATGGCTGGCCAACATTGTGCCGGTCAGGAAGAAGAACGGGCAGATTAGAGTCTGCATCGACTTCCGCGATCTCAACCGCCACTGTCCGAAGGATGATTTTCCCCTTCCAGTGACAGAGCTGTTGATTGATGCCACGGCAGGGTTCCAAGCCCTCTCCTTCATGGATGGATACTCCGGATACAACCAAATTCGGATGGCCCCTGAGGATGAGGAGTTCACTGCCTTCAGGGCCCCCCAAGGTACCTTTTGCTACCGGGTCATGCCCTTCGGCCTGAAGAATGCAGGTGCCACCTATCAACGGGCGATGCACCGCATATTCAAGCCAATCCTCGGCACACTGGTGGAATGCTACGTCGACGACTTGGTTGTCAAATCGCGCCAGCGTCAGGACCATCTCAAAGATCTTGAGAAAGTGTTCAGCTTCCTCCGGTCTCGCTGCCTGAAGATGAACCCGTTGAAGTGTGCCTTTGGGGTCACCTCCGGAAAGTTCCTTGGATTTGTGGTAAGATACCGGGGTATCGAGATCGACCCAGAGAAAATCAGGGCGATTAGCCAGATGCCTCCCCCGGGTACCGTCCGGGAACTGCAAGGGTTCCAAGGCCACTTAGCCTATATACGCCGATTCATCGCGAATCTGGCCGGCAAGTGTAAGCCCTTTTCTCAGCTTATGAAGAAAGGTGCCACCTATGTATGGGATAAAGAGTGTCAGACCGCTTTCGAGGAAATCAAGCAGTACCTGCTTCAACCTCCGGTCCTGATGCCGCCCGTATCCGGAAAGCCGCTGGTCCTTTATGTGACCGCCCTGGAACGGTCCCTGGGTGCCCTTCTCGCCCAGAAGAACAACGAGGGAACAGAGAATAGCCTCTATTACCTCAGTCGCATGCTCCTCGATGCGGAGGTTAGGTATTCCCCCATCGAGAAGAGCTGTCTGGCGCTCGTATTTGCCGTACAGAAATTACGGCACTACTTGCAGCACCATGAGGTACAGTTGGTTTCTCGGGTAGACCCGTTGAAATATATCCTGAGCCGACCTATGTTGACTGGCCGTCTAGCGCGGTGGGCTGTGATTCTCCAGCAGTTCGACATCAGGTATGTGTCTCAGAAGGCCATCAAAGGGCAAGCGTTGGCAGACTTTCTGGCCGCTCACCCGACCTCCGCGGATCAGCCGCTGGATCTAGGCTTTCCTGATGAGACCATTCTCTCGGTTGATCGAGCCGATCCATGCTGGCAGATGCACTTTGACGGTGCCTCCCGGAGCCCCACCGGTAGAAGACTCGATAATCCTAAGCTCAATAGAGTGGGCTTGGGCATCGTCTTCATTACCCCGGAGCGAGCCGTGCTGCCATACTCTTTCCTATTGTCAGAGGGCTGTACCAACAATGAGGCGGAATACCATGCCCTCATCACCGGCCTCGAGTTAGCTCTCGAGATCGACGTGCCCCATCTGTGTGTGAAAGGGGACTCCGAGCTGGTCGTTAAGCAGATCAATGGCGACTACGTTGTCAGGAAGCCGGAACTTGTGCCATTGTTGGAGTGCACCCTTCTTCTGATGGCCCGGTTCCCTTCTCGGCCGGAAATTTTCCATGTTCCCCGGTCGCAGAACGGTCGAGCAGATGCTTTGGCCAGCCTGGCTGCGTCACTTGCGGAACCTGAACAGGACAACCCGATCGTCCGCGTGACGCGCCGCAGGCTCATCGCTCCCGTTATCCCGGAAGAAGATCGCGGCCCGTTGGTAAGTAACCTCACCACGGTTGCCCCTATGCCCGGAGCCCCGAGTACCCCAAATATAGCAGTCGAATCAGCCCGTGATTGGAGGGCGCCTTTGGTTGAGTACCTCCAACATGGCATTCTTCCATCAGATCGGGCCGAGCGCGAGCGAGTTCGACGCCGCGCATCGCAGTTTGTCCTCCAGAGCAGTCCCGGTCTGGAGCAGATCCTCTACAAGCGCGGGTTTGATGGTGTTCTCCTCCGTTGCCTTCAGGGAGTCGAGATCCCACGAGTCATGCAAGAGGTTCATGCTGGTTCATGTGGCGCCCACCAGACTGGGCCGAAGCTGTCCCACCAGATTCGGAGGTTGGGATACTTCTGGCCCTCTATGATCCATGACTGCATCGAGTACGCCAGGAGGTGCCATGCGTGCCAGGTTCATGCAAACTTTGTGCATCGGCCGCCGGAGCCTCTCCATACCACAAGGTATTCCTGGCCCTTTGCAGTCTGGGGACTGGACGTTGTGGGACCTTACCCGCCGGCGACAGCTCGCCAGTGCCGGTTCATTCTGACCGCCACGGACTTCTTCTCCAAATGGGCAGAAGCGATTCTGCTCAGAGAGGTCAAATCCTGTTCGATCGCTGACTTCGTGACCTCCAACATCATCTATCGATTTGGAGTGCCTCACGCTATCCTCACGGATAACGGAACCAATTTCCGAGCAGCCGAGTTGAAGAAGTTGTACGCCAAGTATAACATCCGCTCGAACCATACATCTCGCTATCATGCGCAGGCGAATGGACAGATCGAGGCGTTTAACAAAACCCTCTCTAACATTCTGCAAAAGATGGTTGGTCAGAACAAGAAGAGTTGGCCGGACAAGCTCCCCAACGCCCTCTGGGCTTATCGGACGACGACTCGCAATTCCACCCAGATGACCCCTTATTCCCTGGTGTATGGAGCTGAGGCCGTCCTGCCCATCGAGATCCAGTTACCATCCTTGCGCACTGCGGTCTACGACCAGCAAGCGCCGGACAGAGTTGCTGAAGCCCGTCTAGTCGAGTTGGAAGCACTGGATGAGAATAGACTTCGCGCTTTGCACAACTTGGAGAGGCATCAAAGCAGAATGGCTCGAGCTTTCAATAAGAAGGTTCGCCTCCGCTCCTTCCTGCAGGGTGATCTAGTGCTAGCCCTAAGAGCACCGATGATCCCCGGCAGGAAGCCGCCCAAGTTGGAGCCCAAGTGGGAGGGACCTTTTGTTGTCCACAAGGTCTATCCCAATGGCGCGTACTCCCTAGCGACTATGGATGGTGAGCGTGTCACTCCTCCCACCAACGCTAGGTTCCTCAAGCAATACTTTGCCTGAGTGTCCGTTCGTCCTGCATGACGCTAAACTGCACTTCGTCCTGCATGACGCTAAACTGCACCACGTCCTGCACGACGTTAAACTGCATTCGTCCAGGCTACAAGACGTTAAAACTGTTCAGCATTCGTCCGCGCTGCAAGACGTTAAACTGCCAAGTGCTTCGTCCCGCATGACGCTAAACTGCACTACGTCCGAGCTACAAGACGTTAAACTGTTCAGCATTCGTCCTGCATGATGTAAAACTGCCACTCAAGAACTACGTGCGGCTTGATTCCCATCCTTATGGGATACGTAGGACCGCCTGAACCCTCGTGTTTCAGGCCCAGCCCCATCCTTCGGGAATTTCCATCCCATCTCGGGCCCTTGGCCCAGTTGCCCCCGGGTGTGCGGCGTATGGTGTGAGTGCGGGGCTATGCCCTCATTCACGTCGGTTTGCTCGTCACGCTGTACGCCCCCCCACGTTTGGGGATGCCTTCTGCTCCCCCCTTCTTTTTTCCTCATCGTCCTGCATGACGTTAAACTGCACTTCAAGAACTACGTATGGCTTGATTCCCATCCTTATGGGATACGTAGGACCGCCTGGACATTCATGTTTCAGGCCCAGCCCCATTTCCCGGGAATCTCTATCCCGCGTTGGGCCTCTGGCCCCAGTTCCCCTCCTTTTTGTGCGAGGCGTATCGCGTGAGCGGGGGATTATGTCCTCATTCACGTCGGTCTACTGGCCGCGCCGTACGCCTCCCCCGTGTGTGGGACTACCTCACACCCCTCATCGTCCTGCATGACGTTAAACTGCCTTTCCAGAACTACGTATGGCTTGATTCCCATCCTTATGGGATACGTAGGACCGCCTGGACGCTTGTGTCTCAGGTCCAGCCCCGTCTCTTGGTTGATCACGGGGATCTGCCCCCCTTCGGTTGCTCTCAGGGTGAGTCCTCCGACCCTTTCCGGAGATCTGTTAACATGTTTTGGGTGCTTCGGTCTATGACTCGTAGTGTCAGATTCAATCCCGACAAGTCCTGTGTTGCTTGTCAGGCCCCGCGCTTCCTCTTGTTCGAGCCTTCACTCAAAGGGATCCTCGTTAGCGGTTTGGGTACGATGCCTCAGTGCTCTCCCACCGCTCCGGGTCGATTTACCGGTGGGTCTTGGGCCGCAAATCGATATGAATCCTGCGATTGAGCGGTTGATGCTCGTTTGCTTGCCCCGTCTTAGGCTGACGCGATCGGATGTTGTGTTGCGAATGCGTCAGCAACGTCCTTGATCGCCATGTCATCTCTCTCAGGCTCTGAACATTGGTTGCGCAGTCCTCATCACACTCCGCCTTTGTGCGTTGTAGTGGAATCTTGACACTCTCTTCATACTGACCTCCGGTACGCCTCTACACGTTAGGCAGACCAACCAGGGTAATGATGTCGTTCGAGGCTCCCATGATCTGAGCACCAAGGATATATGCAGATATCCTCCCTAAGGGCCATGCGTAGCTGGACCCTCGTCCCCATAAGGAGGAGGGAGTCGCCCGAACAATTGCGTTCTGGGCCCAGTATATCTGGAGGCTAGCATCTCTGCCCCTCGGGTGATGGACATATGCAGACCCCTATCCCAAGACTCTTCTCCTGGAATCGTGCGTGACCGCAGGGCTGGGTATGTTCCCACCTCCGCCGTGTCCGCCGTACCGCAATAAGCGGATTCCTCCATGGTCCGAACCACACGACCTTAAACTGTGTTGTCTGGTCCTACCACACGACCGTAAACTGTGATCGTCTTGGCCGCCCGACGAGAAACGGCACTGCATCGTGATGTCCTCCTCAGGGGACACTCATGTTAGGCGCTGGTTAATGACCACGCCATTCATCAATGCCTTCCATGGCTTGATTATTATGGCGACGCCAGAGATTTCTCAATCACGGGCATGTCGCCGCACAAAGAAAAACCATTCATCTTTAAGGACAAACAAGAAATATCAAATGCCGCTCCTTTTGTGTGCGAGGGTCAGACCCGCACTCTTCCCCGCGCTGGTGCCCGATTGTGTTGCACCGCGCTTCAAGAACTACGTGCGGCTTGATTCCCATCCTTATGGGATACGTAGGAACGCCCGGATGTTTGAAACTTCGGGTCCAGCCCCCCACCTCTTAGAGATTTCCCCTTCTCTGGGGAATCCGCCGCCTTCAGGTCACCCTCAAGGCGTGTTCCCCGACCCCTTGCCGTGGTCCACCGGTGTCAAGAGTACTCTGGTTTATTGCCAGGAGGGTCAGGATCCGCTTGGTCAGGTTTCCTCCACTTTTCAGGCTTCGTGCTCCCTTTCATTCGGACCCATCGTCTACGCCCTGGGTGGAGCCCCCGTGAACGGTTCGGACACAATGCCTCAGTGCTCTCCCACCGACTCGGGCCGGTACCCCCAATGGCCTCGGGCAGCAAATCGATATGAATCCTGCGATTGAGCGGTCGATGCTCGTTTGCTGCCTCATTCCACCAACGGTTAGTGCGATATTGATGCTGGTTTTCCGCCACGGTCGGCAGTACTCCCATATCGTTACACCGGTGCCCCCAGTCCTTGAGTGAATGGCCGCATGATTCACATTTTCCACCTCCCATTCTGACCAGGCGAAACCTCGACACTCTTGACACTATCCCTCAGTGCATCTTCGCATATCCAGGGGATATGACCACGATGTGGCGTGCTTTGAGTCCTTATGGTCCGAGCTCTAAGACCTTAAACTAAGATCTCCCCTTATGGTCCGAGCTCTAAGACCTTAAACTAAGATCTCCCCTTATGGTCCGAGCTCTAAGACCTTAAACTAAGATCCCCCCTTATGGTCCGAGCTCTAAGACCTTAAACTAAGATCTCCCCTTATGGTCCGAGCTCTAAGACCTTAAACTAAGATCTCCCCTTATGGTCCGAGCTCTAAGACCTTAAACTAAGATCTCTCCTTATGGTCCGAGCTCTAAGACCTTAAACTAAGATCCCCCCTTATGGTCCGAGCTCTAAGACCTTAAACTAAGATCTCCCCTTATGGTCCGAGCTCTAAGACCTTAAACTAAGATCTCCCCTTATGGTCCGAGCTCTAAGACCTTAAACTAAGATCTCTCCTTATGGTCCGAGCTCTAAGACCTTAAACTAAGATCCCCCCTTATGGTCCGAGCTCTAAGACCTTAAACTAAGATCTCTCCTTATGGTCCGAGCTCTAAGACTTTAAACTAAGATCTAGCCCCATGGTCCGAGCTCTACGACCTTAAACTAAGATCTCCCCAAATGGGGTCCTACGTCCTGCATGACGTTAAACTGCACTCTCAGAACTACGTGTGGCTTGATCTCCAGCCTGATGGAGTACGTAGGAATGCCCGGGCATTCCAACTCGGGTCCAGCCTCAGGGATCGCTAAGTCCCGCCCCTCCTCGCCGCCGGCCGTCTGGCCTGACTTCGGGTAGAGTGGTGCAGTTGTGATATTCTCCCCGACCCAGCTCGGGATGCCCCATCGCAATGATGGGAAGCGACAGTTTCCTCGTCAAAGAGGTTCTGTCTGAGAACTGGGGTGATTCACGGCCAGATTAGTGCATCCGCCTAATACGCTTTCCCCGCGGTGGCGCAATTTTGAGAGCGTTGGATTCTATCCGAACAAATCGTCACTTCGCCCCACGCTTCGCATGCCCTGTTGATCGGGATTTCCACCCTTGCGTCTGAAGGAACCCCAAAGCGGTATTCATGATGACATGTGGTCCGCCTCCTGCAATATGAATAATGACCTTCGGTCTGTCTCTTGCAGTTGTTATGGTCGATCCACTGTCCGCCTACCGTCTTGGGCATTTCCTGGAAGGCCGACCGTTGTGGATTTCTGAATTCGGGACACGCGATTCACCCCTGCTCATTTCCCTATGTTCAGATAAAATCTCAACGCCCCTAGCGTTGTCCCGCTCGTGTGTCGGAACAAGTTGGGGGGATGATACATTGATTAGGCTTGAGGTATCCTTTCTTAGGAATGACCTCCCTCTTTTCTTTAGAAATCCAGGCCCCATTACGGATGCCTGAAGCTTGGTTAACACTCCCGCGAGACAATTTGTGGTTGAGTATGCCAAAAGACGCAGATAAATATATTGATTCATACAAATGGATCGAAATATTGAGTAACGAAAGCAAAATGTTCTAGGAATGGCAAAAAACAAAGCCCCTAAGGATTAGCGTGCTGGATAAGTCTTTCTAATGCCGCTACCCTTTGGCTGGCGGCCTCCAGGGCTACTTCTCGTTCTCTGCGTGCCCTCTCCTCATCGGCGGTCGCAGCACGCAGTTCGTCGATCCTGGCCTGTGCACGCTCCCGCTCGACTTGGAGTGTGACCATCTGTTGGCCCGCCTCCGTCAGCTGTACCTGAGCGTCGATCAGTTGTGCCGATAGTTGCTCCACAAGCTCGGTACATGCTGCGACAAAGGCCTCCTTCTCTGCCGCCTGCCCTTCGAGGCGCCGGACTTCCTGCTCTGCCGCGATGAGCGCCTGCGTGCTCTCCGACATGTCCCGACTTTGTGCGACGTCGGCACGCCGGTGGCTCTCGCACATCTTCTCGGCCATGAAATCACGGACCGTCAGATGGAGGCGTTGAGCATCAGCTCCCCCGGCACACAGGAAGCGCAGCCAGGTCTGAAGTGATCCCATGCGCCCCAGCCATTCCGATGGGTCTCGCTTGAGGAAGCGCTGGATGCACTTCCACCCCCTGCGTCGCGTTACCCGGCTATCCTCGACCGCCTCCGCGTCCGAGTCATCCATCTCCTCGGGGTCGGCAGGCCGGTAAGCAGGGAAGGCAGCCAGCAGGTCTGCTGCAGGGTCCGCCCCTGGGAGGTCCTCACGAGGGATAGGTTCCCCAACATCCGGGCAACCTTCTTCTCTCTCCCCAGCGGTGCTGACACCCTCTTCAGCCCCCAACCTCTCTCCGATGTCAGCACCGCCGATGTCCGGAGCCCCTTGATCAGCAGTTGGTGGGGCCGGCTCGGTTTGGAAGGTCTGTTCCGGAGCAGGCGGCATGTCCACCACTGGTCCACTCGTAGATGGCCCGGGTTCGGCAACCCGACGAGCCTCCAATGTTGAGATCACTGCGCGGGGCATGCCATGGTTAGTCACGGATCGTCAATGGCAAGCACCAGCAGTAAAGTAGGGAGACTTACGGGAGTTCGGAGCGTCATCTTCCGCTACCCCGGTCGCCGCAGGAACAGTTGCAGCAGGGGACCCCTTAGCGCTTGACAGTTCGATAATGGGTGCCTGGCCCCCGCCTTGTCCTGCTGGCGCCTCTCCTACTCCTGTTGAGGACGCCTGACCGACATCCGTGTGCTCCTGAGAAGGATGGAGAAACGGGTTAGAAGCTGCATAAGAGAATGGATGAAGCAAGTTGAGTAGGGATAGAAGCGGACCTCGAGGAGCTCAGTGACATCAACGTTGTCAGAGCCGGCCACCTCGCCACTCTCCCGTGGGCTCCCCCGATGGGACCTTCCCTCGGAGCCTTCATCCTCCCCCGTCTCCTCCTCCTCCTCGGAGTCGCTACTGTCATCTTCTCCCGGCGGCATCTGTTCTGGAGCGGGCTCGAGACCGAGCATCACCTTCACCAGAAGGGATGGCTCCGCACGCTGACCACGTTGGCGCGCGTACTCGTCCATGGCCGTCAGATATGCATATTGCCGGTTGAAGTCCACCCTGTCGGTGATCTGGAGGCGCCCGACCTCTGGCAGATAGATTCCTTCTCTGAGTATCTTTCGCCAGATGACGTCGGTCCCCAGTGACTGCCGCAGGGTCATCCAGGCCGACCACAGCGCCGGGAAGACCGCATCGTGGGAGGGTTCGAGCAGACGCCTCACCTGCTTCCCGGGCCGCTCCCCGACCGACGCATGCGCCCCCTCTCTGGGCGCCGAGGTCGTGGCGGCAGCCTGCGATGCGCCCGCCGCCGAAGTCCCTGCTCGCGCCGGCCCCGCTGCTTGGCGCGCCTCCGTTCTCCCCCGTGTGGCGGCGCCTCGCCTCCTCCCTTGATGCCCGGTCTCCGCACGGGTGACCTCGAGCCGCCGAACTGGCTTCCGTAGAAGCCCCTCAGGGTACACGATGGCCCAGTGTTCGGCATACTCGGTTGCCAAGCCTGCGTCGATCCCGGTAGGAGGGAGAGTGATGACGTCGCCAGAGCCGAAGGCGACGAACATCAGCCACATCTGGCAAAGGACGCAAGGGTTCGTCTCCTCCCGAACAGCAGTGAATACCCTCTTCGGCATCCGTTGAAGGCACCCGAACTGCCTGGCGAACCGGGTCGGCACGTAAGGCTCGCAGATCACCTTCCCGTCGATCCGAGCCACGAGCACCCCGCCCCGCATGTTCAGGAAATATTCATGCTGCTCCAGCGGGCCCTGTCCGTTGTCGATCATCTGGCCGACAGGAGTGGGGAACGGGCTGAAGTTGAAATTGGCATGATTGCCAATCCGAACCCTCACGCCCTCCTCACTGAGGGTCATCGGAGCGACCCCCGCAATGTTCAGCAGGGAGGGTCGCAGGCCGTTGCCCGGAGGACTGATGGCATTTGGGAACGTATACCCACCGAGGTGAGCAGCCACCCATCCGTGGAAGAACTGAAAGGGCCCACAGATCCTTCGTGGCGACCCCCCTCGTGAGATGCGTCCCAGAATGGCATACAGCCTCGCCAGTACTGGGACCCCGAGGTTGTATCTCTTGTTGGCAGCCATGGCTCCCGCCATCGCCAGTGTCGCCGGGCGGACGCCCATCCTCGCATCCCGCACTGGCAGGAGCCACCCGCTCAGAAAGGCGGCCAGGAACGCCGCGTACCGGACGTTCGGGTCCCGGGCCTCGATGACGCGGTACCCCCATGAGCGGTAATCGCCCGTCTCCAGGACCCGCCAGTACGACCCGTTCCGGCTCCTCTGAGCTGCGGTCGGGCACCGCTTCCCCCTGCCTGGCATCTTGACCGCCAGGTCATGCTCCAGGAACTGGCCGAACCAATCCTTGTAGGCTATGTCCTTCTGGAAGTCTTGGGTCCCGAGCCGCTGCGTAGCCAGGTCAAGAAGATGCCAGGTCAGAATGGGAGTCTGTGACCTGTCCTCCCAGATGTTCTTCGGTGGCAGGAACTCATCGTACTGGTAGCCCTCCAGCGGGATACCTCCGATGCAGTGGATGTCCCAGAGACCGATGCCGACCTCCCCATGGTGAAGATGGAAGGTGTTGGTATCCGGGGACCAGCGAGTGAACAGCTCCGGCCCGAGCTCAGACTGCTGGTAGAAGTGGAACTGCGACGTCCACACCGCCTCGAACAGGCCGATGTACCGCAGCTCCTCTGCGAAGTGATCGCAAGTGTGGCGTACCCAGAACGCCCAGGCCCATTCACTGGTAAAGTTGCCCCCAGATCGCAAGTCCCAGTCCTTCAGCCAGCCCTTGGTGTCGTCAGTGACACTCTGACGGTATGTGCTCGAGTAGAGGGCTGGAGAATTCTCCGCTGTAGGCTCACCCCCATCAATGGTTCGCGTCCTCGGGTTCAGGACGTAGACGTCCAAGTGCCTGGTCTCCCTGGCCGGATGCCCATTGTTGGTGATGTTATAGCGGGGCAACTCGTCCTCCCGAGTCACCCAGGTTCGCGGCGCATCAACCTCGAACCCTGGCACTGGAAACTCATCCAGGAGGCCAAAGTTCCAGAGCGGCAGGTTGTCTGACAATGGGTATGTCTTCTGGGCCGGCGTTAGTAAGTCGAACAAGGATTGATTGTTAGAAACAATCTCCTTGGCTCCGTAAACCTCCTCGTTCGTCGCCATCTCGGCTCTGCGAGTGGCGGCATCCCCTTCATTTCCTCTGTGCGCGGCCATCTCGGAAGATTCGGGAGTCGTGCGGGTTAAGGGATGAAGCGTGCGGGATCGGACGAGGCTGGTGGAAAAGTTTGAGAGGCGGCGCGCAATCCTAGTGGACGGCGCGCAATCGGGAAGTCCTTCGCGAAAAACCCCGGGTATTCGCGCAAAAACAGAGCGAAGTCCGGACGGTTTTGCGCGACGAGCGAGCGAATTCCGCGCCGGAAAAGGCAATTTCGCGCACGAGAGCAAAGAGGCTTATCGCGCGGAAGGCCAGTGTACGGCACGGAGGGACCCAGTGCCCCTATTTATAGGCGAGGCCGTGGTCCGCGCTGCGCGGAAAAGGCTTTGCGCGACCGCATCGGCCGCTTTCGCGCCCGACACCCATTTTTGCGCGCCACAGTCCCGCGTCGCCCAGGACTTCGGCATTCCGGCGTCTCCCTCGGAACCCGATCGTTGCGACCTCTCGCCGATCAGATTCCGAGGGGGGGCTTTTGTAGACGCCGGAAAAGTCCGTTGTTCCCAAACGAAGCTCCGGATGCGGAAAGCGAGGTCATATTTGGAGTCGGAAGGATGTTTCGGAGGGCCCGGAGGCCTTGCGCGGAATTTCAGAGGCCCGCGCGCAAAGGTGATGTTCCGCGCGCAAACCCCCCGGGATGCGCGCAATGCGCCGGTCCGGCGCGCAATTTTGCGCGCCGCGGGTCCGCGCGACTCCCTTGCGCGCCGCGCCCGATTCCGCGCCCGCGAGGAGAATTTCGCGCTCGCACCCTGGATTCCGCGCCCGGGGTTGCCTATAAATATAAGGCGACCCCCAACGTTTCAAAGGTTGCTGGAAGTCGAAACGTCTCTCGTGCGCGCAATTCAACCCCTTCCGCGCGCAATGACGAACTTCAGGTAACCTCCTTTCTTTCACGCAAGAAAGCCTCGGGGTCCGCCTTCGCGCGCAATCCCCGCTGGCTCCTTTCATTTGAATAAAAACTCACCCTAAGGCCTTTGCGCGCAAAAGAACCCGCTTGCGCGCAATTGCCCCCGGGGTGCGCGCAATCCGGCCTGATTGCGCGCACCCCCCCTTCTTTCAAGTGGCCATCCGTTAAAGAATGAGCCGTTGCCCCCGCGCGCTATCCGAAGCCCGGTGTGAGCAATCTCAAGCATCCGCGCGCAAGGCGCTGGCCCAATTGCGCGCCAGCCGCCCCGATTGCGCGCCGGCCCGCAGTATTGCGCGCAAAGCTTCCTTTTTGCGCGCAATCTGCCAGGGTCGTCCCCGTTGACCTCCTAAGGGTACCCGCCTGTGTGGCACCCGATGATTCTCATCCCGGGTGCCCGCACCGTGCGTTGTCTTCCCGTGCGGCCCTCCAGGTTCGTGCGAAGTGACATGCACCCAATCGTCCGGCAACCTATGCCCAGCATGACGTTAAACTGCACATTCGTCCCGCATGACGTTAAACTGCGCATTCGTCCCGCATGACGTTAAACTGCGCATACGTCCAGCATGACGTTAAACTGCATATTCGTCCAGAATGACGTTAAACTGCACATCCGTCCAAGCTGCACGACGTTAAACTGCCTAGCCCCCATCGTCCGCGCTGCAAGACGTTAAACTGCCAAGTGCTTCGTCCTCAACACATGACGTTAAACTGTACTTCGTCCGGCAAGACGTTAAACCGTCCGCTTCGTCCTCAACACATGACGTTAAACTGTACTTCGTCTGGCAAGACGCTAAACCGTCCGCAACCTGATCCCGTGCTCCGCACGCAGGGTCCCCCCGGTTTGGATGTGGCCCCCACCCGCTCGTCCCTGCAGGGATGTCGGGATTGCCCCTCTTTAGGGACGATTTAATGGGAGTGGCTTTTCCCTACGGGGGCAGGGTATTACAAACCCCTAGTTTCTCGTGGGAGGCTGCACATGTGTATCTCCATTGCGCCTCCCCACTGCCGAAGCCAGTAGAGGGTCTGACTGGGATCGAGGTGTCTTCCGCTTTCGGTCCAAGTCCCTTCCAACTGAGTTTTGCAGCATCCGGGCTGCCCCAAGTGCGTAAGTCCTGACAGAATGAACTACGTGGACTTTGATCCCTGTCTTCTATACAGGGTACGTAGGAAGCCTCCCTGAGGTCCAAGCCCACCACCTGGTCGTCCCGGTCATATTTACGTCGGTTCGTCCATCAGTGGACCCCTCCAGGGTTCACGCTTGCGTTGATTCACCTATGAATCCGCCCCTGTGGGAGACTGCCCGTGTGTATCTCCACGGTGCCTCCCCACAGCCCCCCTTTTCCATTTCCCCTTTTATCGTCCAGCATGACGTGAAACTGTGATCCACCCGGCCGTTCCATCCCCCTCCGTGCGAGGTGGTTCGGTTCAATCCTCCGCCCGGCGGCCTCGACCTCTTCGTGAGTCGGCTTGCCGACGTCCAGCATGACGTTAAACTGTATGCCCGAACTACGTTGACTTTGATCCGTGTTAACGCGCGGTACGTAGGAAGCCCCTCTGGGGTCCAAGCTCTTCACTTCATCATCCATCCTGATCCTTACCCGGGCCGCCACATCCCGGTGGGGTCATGCCACTTCACTCCACTCCACGTTACTTGGGAAGCCGCCCATGTGCTGGCCCCAGCGTCGGAGGTTCCCCGCAAGGGGTTCTGTCATCTGATCCACTTTTCGTGTTGATCGGTCCGATGCCGTCCCCGCTGGACGTTAAACTCGCGGCATACCCCGTGTTAAACACGGGAAGCTGAGGAAAACCTCAGGTGACACAGTTCCCCGCACCTAGTACGGGATGCCTCAGGCCATCATGCCTTCGAGAAGCCCTATTAGGGACGGAAGACAGATGTGCAGAGCCGCAGTGTTACGACACGCCCCCAGCACCCAGAGCCACCCGACCTTCTCACCACAGGTTGCTGCCCCGCCCAGACTCCTTGGAACGTCCGGGCGGAAGCAGCGTAATTAACCGGTGTCCATGAAGATATGGCACCGGGAACGAGATTCACGAACATTCTTAAGTCTATGAGGGAGACCCGGATTAGGCGACAAGTTCCGAGGAGACGTCCAAGGAAGGAGGAGCCGACATCCCATCATCCCGGTTTCGATCAAGGAGCAGACGCCCCTGAATAAGGGACGGATGCCGCCCGCCCTTGGAAAGCGGGACTGCGGGACCACAAGCCGCGCGCCCATCCCCTCGGGTTGACGGGTGCACGCGCGAACGCGTCCTGGCGGAATAGCGTAACCCGACGCACATCCGCACCGAAACAGTGGCATAATGCTTGTGATGTGGTTTTCTTTTCTGTTTCTCATGCTTGATGCACCATTGTGAAAAACCATATTTTAATCTTCATTAATCCCCTTTCATTTGGAAATGTTAATGCATGATTGTAATATATTTTGAAAATATAGTGGAAGAGAATTTTTTTTCAAAAAAAAATGGAAGTAAACTTGTCACTTGGCTTTTAAAAGACTGAAGAACCTTATTTCAATATGTATTATTTTCAAACTAGCATGATTGGGTTTCTTTTTAAAGGAAAAGGCATAGGGCTTTGTTATTCCTTGGCTTTCCTATTGAGCATCTCGGTGCTCACACCTACTTTATTTTTAGTTTCAGGTCCTAGTCTCGGATTTTTCTTGGAGCGAGTATGGTTCTACGTTTGGTGGCGATCCATGGGGTCACTTGGAGGTATGTCTAGCTGGTTATCTTTATTTCATTTTCCACTGTTAGTGTTTACCGGTTTTGTTTATTTCTGTTTATCTTTCTTTTATTTTCTAGGCTAAATCATTCCCAACTACTTATTTTGATGACCGACACTAGTTTCCAGCTCGTGGGGATCGGGAACGCCCTTCAGTCCATGCCGTGGACCAGCTCAGGTGACTGGTTCAGGGTTGACCCAGGTTGGTTCATGAAATTTTTCCTCATCGCCATTACACACCCTACTTGAATCGGAGGTCTCCAATGTAATCTAATTCACTCATCGCTACCATTTTCACATGATCCCCATGTCATACCGAGCCTGAAACTGCAATATCAAACCATTACACCATGAAACGGGTGCACAATGGTTGATTCCTCGGTATTTTGGTTAAACCACTGATTAAACAAAACACTAGTGATGAGCACGCAAGAATGGTGGAAGAAATATAGAAAAAATGCAATGAGGAATGAACCTCGACCGTGTTCATTTGTCCTCAATCTATTTCCATTAGGATGACAAAAAAGAGAACCATAAGAACATCAATTCTCCCATAAATCCCTACAGATAAACTCATGCCCACAATATGATCTATCCATGAATCAATCTGTTGGTTGATTGATTCGTGTTAATCATAGGAATAATAAACAAGGAAAAATACCCAAAACACAAATATACTACCTCAATTTGGATTGATCACTGATGAAGAAAAAATATGTGTCGTTTTTGTTGGTGAGATCCCTGAATTTCATTGCACACTGATTGACGATCCTTGATCTGATTGCGTTCACCCATGGAAGATCCTCCAACATCTCCTCTAAGTCTACAAGGTTATGCAGCTAACCCTAGGATTTTTACATAGTCATATATTTGTAGAAAAATTTTCTAGGTTGGTAATTAATTAAATAAATTATTTTATTCAATTAATTTATTTAAACATCCACCCAAAACCGCATCTCAACCTAAACGCCTAACGTGTTCCAAGGTTATATCACGCCTAGGGTAAAACCCATACTTTGAACTCAATGAATCCCTCAGATTTCCAATCTAATACTCTATTTAGAAGTTATTTTAATTTTTTAGGAAAACAACGCATGTGTTTTATTTAATATATTTAATATATTTCAAACATTTATTATAGGCTAATCGGGCCTCAGAATCTCACGTTTTCTCAACGCCTGGTCTCAAAAATAATCCATACAATATCCAAAAATGATACATATAAAATCTAAGTCACTACAATCTATTTATAGGGTTATATTTATGGTTAAAATATTGTTTAATTGCATGTCAGACCTTAAATAATATTATAATATTTAATAAACATCATGCCATATAATAATAATATTATTATTTTGTGATGGACACTAACTTGTGAAATAAAAAATATTATTTAACTGGCTTGTTAATTAATATTTGTCGCCAAACACAGTCTGTCCATTTGAACTCCTTTATCATTTATTGAACACCTGAATAAATATTTAAATATTTCATTAAAAAATAAATATTTTTGATTGGAAAACATGAATAAAATTATCCCTCAATCTTGAAAATAATATTTATTCAATAAATTAATTAAATTCAAATATAAATTAACCAAGATCATCGGAAACACTTAGTATGTAACCCTCTAGGATTCTTTCTCATTGAAATTAAGCGGACTTTCCTAAAGTCTATGATTACTATCTAGAAATGGGTAAATACACCCAAGAGAAAGAACTGAATTTTTTAATGATAAAAACCACATACAAACACTAATTGTGTAATATAATCTCTTTGTCACAATATCTCATCAAGCAGGTTTCACATTCATATCACCAACATATATGCTTGATTCATCTTTTTTTGACTATCTAAAATAAATACACTATTTCACCATGGATATGGAATTTAATATGCTGGTTCTATTCCAATAAAAGTGTTGAGATATAAACTTCCATAAATATAGAAGAGACAAATCCTTCCTCAATTTATCCATTAATGACATGTTAATCACGATGCACCCAACATGTCATACCTCACCATCAACATATGTCATCACTATTTTCATTAGAAAATATAAGTGCATGAGTAATGACATGCCTTAATGATAATATTAAAGTCTAAAAACCATTACACATCCTCGTAGATAGAAATATCTGATGACACCAAAACATGCATAATTCCTGTTGACGAGTCTATTCTCATAATCTATGATCTTGAATATTTATAAGTGATAAATTCATGAGAAGAATCCTCATCTTCTTACGATTACTCACACCTAATATTCTATATACTATGTTTCCCATAATAGTATGTTATCCAACCATAGAACTATATTTAGGAACATCATCATAGCACTTCAAGGTTCTCATCATAACGGGGAACTTCTATGACCTTATTAATGAAACATATACTCCAATTTATTACATTAAATTCATGAAAAATAATGAACAATATACAATAAAAAGTTTTATTAATATTCAATACATCAAATATAAATGTAATAAAAGTAAAAAAAGTTGGTCATAGGACACAAATCCTAGAAAACTCTCACTTATACTAGAGATAACTAGCTACAAATTTTAGTCCAATAGACCTCATATAATAATAATGTTTTTGCTAAGTCAAGGATTTAGTAAAGGGGACTTACACATTGTATTATATGGAAATAACACTCACTACAACCTCACCTATATGAGAAAAATCCCTTAATAGATGATACTTTATAAGTACGTGCTTCATCTGCCGATGTAACCTTGGCTATTTTAAAAGAACCACTATTGTAGTATTATCATATTAGAGTTAGATAAGATATTTACTAATAAGTGCTACATAAAGATCTTGGATGAATATGTGCATCCATACCACTTCTTTGGCTATCTTAAAATTCATAATATACTCAAATTCTACTGTAAAATCTATAACTACAACCTATTTTGAGCTCTTCCAACTCACAACACCTCTATTAAAAGTGAAGATGTATCCCGTTTATGAATTAATATAACCTTGATCTATTTGGAAACTAGAATCTACAAATCCTCTGATGAATAGTTCCTCATCTCCTCTATAACTAGGAATGTATCCATATTACACCTTAGATACTTAAAGATAGTTTTTTACTTCCATCCAATAGTATTCACCTAGGCCAGTTTGATATCTTCCTACCACACTTAATGAAGGTTACAGGCACAACAGAAGTGCATGGGTGGATGTGCCCACTTGCCTTTTTTTCATTAATAATGATCAATCCGGGATCAATATGACGATAAATGCCAGTCTCCACGGATCGAATCACAGAAATGGACAAATAAAAGGAAATTCCCAGAACCACAAAGTAGGATCGTTACAGGTTGATTATAATTAATTTAATAAATTGAAAAGAAATACCTTTTGGGTGTTATTTCTTCGTTGATGTTCTTGATCACGTTCCGATGTGATTCGTCATTGCGTCGCAGAAGCCAAGTGTAGACTTCCTCTAGCGGTGATCCACACGTGTACCTCGTATCTCGGGACGTTGCCAAAGGAGTCTTCGGGTTCTAGCATGGAGAAACCTTTGCTTGAATTGTCCGACTTAAATCGTCTTGATCCAATGGAAGAGGATCTCTCTCAGTCTTGAGAGCATTCTTGGAGGAAGAGGTTCTTTCAGCCTTGAAAGAATTCTCCAGAATTGTTGTGCACAACGATTCTCTTGTGTAGGAAATGAGTTGGGGTTTTGAGGATATTTATAATTGAGTTTGAGGTTGTAGAGTTATGACAATAAATAAACATGTTATGCATTTCATTTATTTCATTAACTCTTATTGAAAACCCCCATGTTGAATAATTAATTCCTTGACATGCGCTCACGCTGATTATAATAAATATCATTTAATAAAACAATATTATATCCTCAAAATCCCGACTGGAAAAACTACACGGCGTGTAATAATAAATACACGACGTGTACTTGTTTTTCATTGAAAACTACACGGCGTGTACATTAAATGTACACGGAGTGTATATCTTGTTTTCAAAATAAAACTACATGGTGCGTAATAATTAATACACGACATGTACTTGTTTTCATTTTATTCTTCCTCCAACATTAAAACAATTTAGGCTTCCTTGAATAATTATTAAACCACATACGGGAATAATCTTTATTCTACTTGAGATACTTGAATACACTTACTGTGTGACCCTCTAGGCCCCTTTCTCGTTGGCATTAGGTGGGCTTGCCTAAAGTCCAAGATTACCGTCTAGCAACGGGTCAAGGCACCCAAGAGAAAGAAGTTGACACCGAATTGACGTATCAACTCATACGAACACTTACTATCTAATGTAATCCCTTTGTCTTGATATCTCATCAAGCTGCTTTCATGGCAGTGTCATAAACCTATATGCTTGATCCGTCATTTTTTGACTACTTGAAATAAACTCATCGTTTACACCATGGCCATGGAATTTAATGCGACAGTTCTATTTCAATCAAAGGGCCGAGATATCAACTTCTATAAATGTAAGGGACAAATCCTTCCTCGACTTATCCATTAACAACATGTCACTCGTGACGCACCCAATGCACCCTACTTCCCGCCAACTGGCTGTGTAACAGTTTTTGTCAGTAAATCTAAGTGCACGAGTCATGACATGATTTAATGATAATCTTTCAGTCTAAGGACCATTACACATGCTCGCAGATAGTAATGTCCGATGAAACCAAGACATGCAGAATTACTAATGGTGGGTCTGTTCTCATAATCTCTCATCTTGGAGATTACCAAGTGCAAACTCCATGAGAGAGAGTCTCGTCTTCTTACGAGTACTCATACATGACGGTCTGTATACTATGTGTCCTATCATAGTATGTCATCCAACTGCAGAACTTTATTTAAGAATATTGTTATATCATTTCAAGGTTCTCATCATAGCGGGGATCTGCCATAACCTTATTAATGAAACAAATATTCTAGGAAATTATTAAATTATAGTCATATAGAACAATGAACAATATATAATAAGTGAACATTCATGTAATCAAAGTAAAAAACAATTGGTTCTCAGGACACCAAACCTTACAAACTCCCACTTGGACTAGAGCCAACTGCCTACGACTTTTAGTCTGCTAGACCTCACATGATGATCATGTTTCTGCTGAGTCAAGGCTTTAGTCAAGGGGTCCGCCATGTTGTCTTCTGTGGAAATACTGCTCACTAAAACTTCAACTCTCTAAGAAAAATCCCTCAAGAGATGATACTTCCGAAGTATATGTTGTGACCTTGACTCTTTTTCAAGTGCCACCACTACAGTATTATCACAATAGAGTGTGATATGATCTTTACTGCTCGGTACTACATCCAGATCTTGGATGAAGCTTCATATCCATACTACTTCTTTAGCTGCCTCAGAAGCTGTGATATACTTGGACTCTGCTGTAGAATCTGCCACCACACTTTTCTTTGAGCTCTTCCAGCTCACTACACCTCCATTCAAACTGAAGATGTATCCAATCTGTGACTTCATGTCATCTTGATCAGTCTGGAAACTAGCATCTACATGTCCTCTATTGACTAGTTCCTCATCTCCTCCATAAACCAGGAACATATCCTTAGTATGCCTCAGATACTTAAGGATAGTCTTGACTACCATCCAATGGTGGTCTCCTGGATCATCTTGATATCTGCCTACCTCACTTAATGCATAAGAAACATCTAGCCTCGTATATAGCATATCATACATGACTGACCCAATCGCAGATGCATAAGGGATCCTTTCCATTCTCTTTCTTTCCTCATGTGTCTGAGGACACATTTTCTTAGAAATATGAATGCCACGTGACACTGGAAACAATCCCCTCTTGGACTGTTCCATACTGAATCTCTTCAGTATCTTATCAATGTATGTAATTTGACTCAGGCCCATCATTCTCTTGGATCTATCACGATGGATCATGATCCCAAGAATATATGCTGCCTCGCCCAAGTCTTTCATGGAGAAGCATTTATGTAACCATGCCTTAACTGACTGTAAGACAGGTACTTAATTTCCAATTAGTAATATGTCATCAACATATACTATTAGGAAAACGACTGCACTTCCACTAAACCTATTGTAGAAACAAGGATCACATTCATTCTTAACAAATCCAAATTCCGTTACAGCTTCATCAAAATGAATTTTCCATGACCTTGATGCTTGCTTTAATCCATAAATGGATTTCTGCAACTTGCATACCTTTTTGGCATCCTTTGGAGTCAAAAAACTTTTAGGTTGTGTCATGTATACATCTTCCTAGAGGTTCCCGTTAAGGAATGCTATTTTGACATCCATTTTCCAAATTTCATAGTCATGGTAAGTGGTAATGACCAATAGGATTCTAATGGATTTCAACATCACAACTAGTGAAAAGGTTTCATCATAGTCAATTCCTTGATGCTGCTTAAAACCTTTTGCAACCAGTCGTGCCTTATAGGTTCTGAATTGACCCTCCATGTCCAGTTTCTTCTTGAATACCCATTTATTACCAATAATATTTACATCAACTGGAGGATCTACCAAAATACAGACTTGGTTTTGGTACATGGAATCCATTTCATAATTCATGGCTTCTTGTCACTTGGCAACGTCTGTGCCTTCAACTTCTTCCTTTTAGGTAAGAGGATCATCATTGTCAACCAATAATGAGTCACTATCCTCGGTGACAAGAAAACCATATCATTCTGGTTATCTCACCTCTCTCATGCTCCTACACAGTTATTGTATCTCTGGAACAGATTGTTCTTCCACGGGGCTTTGTGGAATCTGTTCTTGTACCAACTCTTGTGTATCTTGAGGCTCGACTTCATCGAAGTCTATCTCGCTCCCACTATCTCTTTTGGAGACGTTCTCCCTCTCAAGGAATATGGAATGTATTGCCACTGTAACCCTTTTGTCTGAGGGGTTGTATAGATAATATACTCTTGTTTCCTTGGGATATCCTATAAAGATACACTTTGTGCCTCGGGGTGAAATCTTGTTACCTGAAGAGGCCTTAACAAATGCTTCGCTACCCCACACATGTAAATTCGATAACATGGCTTTGCGTCCACTCCATAACTCATATGGAATACCAT
Source organism: Viscum album (assembly GCA_963277665.1). Lineage (NCBI taxonomy): Eukaryota > Viridiplantae > Streptophyta > Magnoliopsida > Santalales > Viscaceae > Viscum > Viscum album. The sequence goes on from OY728129.1 coordinate 1,492,217,694, forward strand.
TTATCGATTTAGTTGGTACTTGGTTTAGTATGTGTGCTGCTGTTTGTAATGAATATCCCCAAAAGGATAATGGAAGACTCGCATGACTCATCATTGATCTCACTATATCCAACATGGTGCGGTTCTTCCTTTTGGTTACACCATTCCACTGTGGTGTGTAAGGAGGAGTGAGTTGAGATAGAATCCCAAACTCCCGTAAGAAATCAATGAAGTCCTGATTAAGATATTCTCCAACACTGTCTAAGCAGAGTTTCTTAATCTTCTTACCAAGATGGTTCTCAGATTCATTCTTGTATTCTTTGAACCGATCAAAAGAATATGACTTATACCTCATTAAGTAGATATATCCATATCTACTAAAATCATCAGTAAAAGTTATGAAGTACGAGAATCCACCCCTTGCTTCAACTGGAAATGGTCCACACACATATGTGTGAACTAATTCTAGAAGCTCTTTAGCCTTTTTACCTTTCCCACTAAATGGGGCTTTGGTCATTTTGCCTTGTAGACACGCATGACATACACCAAGTGATTTTAGTTTGAAAGAATCTAAATACCCATATTGATGTAATTTTTTCAAACGTTTCTCATTGACATGACCTAGCTGGTGATGCCAAAGTTGGGTATGATATGAGTCATGTGAATTGACTTTGTCATCGATTTCCATTACTTGGTTTGTGTAGTCTAACACATAAATTCCGTTATATAAATGTGCCCTACCAAAACAAATGCTATCTTTATAAAAGTAGCATCATTCATTTACAAACTTGAACATGAATCCATCTGTATCTAATATGGATACTGAAATAATGTTTTTAGTAACATAAGGCACATAATAACAACCCTGTAACACCAAGATCATTCCAGTTGGCAGTGTGAGGTGGTAGTCCCCGACAGCTACAACAGCAAGTCTGGCTCCGTTGGCTGCTCGTAGATCTACCTCCCCTTGATCAATCTTCCTGAATCTACTTGGTTCCTATATTTGGATATAGATGTGAGAACCACAAGCAGTATCTAATACCCAATTAGTAGAAACATATAGATTGAATTCGATAACAAATGCACCTGAAGCTTCCCATTTCTTCCTTGGCTAGGTGCAGTTTTTATTCCAGTGGCCATTCTTGCCACATGCGAAACAAACAACATCATGTTCCCTTGGCTCCCCTTTGATCTTCCTTTTCTTGGAAGTCATTGAAAAAGATTTGGGATTAAAGCTCTTTAGATTCCCTTTCATTTTATTCACCATAAGGACGTAAGGTTTTTAACGCTTCATGTCATTATCCACTTGGCGAATGAGGATAAGAAGATCAGACAGAGACTTCTCAATGTTTTTCATGTTGAAGTTCACAACAAAGTTTGAGAAGCTTTGAGGGAGTGATGCAAGAATGAGATCAGTACCCAATTCTTCGGGGAGTTTAAACCCTAGAACCTTCAAGCGCTCAATGTAGCCAATGATCTTGACTACATGAGGCCCAGCTGGGTCACCCTCTCTAATCTTTCTCTGGAATAGAGCCTTGGAGATCTCAAACCTTTCCTGTCTTTCTCTCTCTTGGTATAGACCATGAAGGTGCTCGATCATGCTATAGGCATCCATGTCCTCATAAGACTTCATAAGATCACTTGACATTGATGATATCATCAAACATTGAATGTCGAGTGCATCTCTTAAATGTTGATCATAGACTAGGAAATCTTCATCACTTGCCCCTTGGGCAGGAGGATCAAGAAGTGAGGAATCCAGCACATAATACTTTCGTTCATAGCATAGGACAACCCAAAGGCATCTAAACTATTCCTGAAAGTTACTGCCAGTGAGTATATTGTCTTTGTCCATAATTGATCGCATAGAAAATGTGGTTGATGAGTTTGTCATCTTGATTCTACAATTAAAAGAGAAGATTTATTAGTACTTTTTTGATTATATTTTATGAGAAATAATAAATTTTATTAAGTCTCCCACTATTTTATCAAGTCCCAATGTCCCTCACCATTGAACATGGAATGTCCATTTGCTTTGACATTCTAGTGTCAAGGATCCATATTCCCCTTCGCATAACCCCAACAAGGGTTGGTCAAGCTATTTGAAGGTATTTAGGTAGGTAGGTCTTTGCCAACTGTGAGCTTACAGTTCCTTGATCTGTTGAGTGGACTCCCCAATCTTGAAATCCTGACTTGGATTTCCTCAACTCTTGCCTCCAATATTACATCAAGTCTAGCAAGGGATACTTCTCTTGATGTAATATGGTTAATTCAACCTGAAACTTTTAATAAGGGATTCCTTTATAAAAGTAAGTGTCCCAACAAGGGTTGGTCAAACACATAGTTTTATTGAGTCTTGCCCTTAATCAAGTAACAAAAGGCTTCGTCTGACTTAATATGGTATTAAGGGATTTTTAATCTTTATGTGTAGTTTCAAATTATCACATGCTTGTTAATATTAAGTGATGATTTCTTAAGTGCTTAACCATGTTCTGATAATGTTTACGCAGAGTACAGTTTTTATTTTATTCCATCTTTGCATGCTTGTTTATTTCATTAATTTTGTGATCGCGACAACACATACATAATAAAATAAACCATGAAATCAGACAAAAATAAAATAAGATGGTATGATCATGAGATTCTATTGGTTATCTTATCTAGTGGTTTGATAAGCTAACCCTGACCTAGGGAAAAACACCTTGAACCGGTGGTTCGTGTTTTGTAGCTCCCACCTGTCCATCTTTGTATCTTCTTGGGTTGGTTTCACCTCAGCTTCGGGTTTTGAACCATCTCCTCTGGCTTGTGAGATCCTCCATTACATGAGTTTACATTAAAGAAACTATGGGCACATAGGCCCTACATTTTATTGAAATAAGGCTCGTAGGCCAACAAATTTAAATAAATTTAAATGAAACCATACACACATACAAAGGGTCTTTGGTCTAGATCATGATCATCCATAGCATGCAACAAAATTTACACATATTTAGGATTCAAATTCTTTTAATTGTTATTTCATTTAAGATAAGTCGTGCTAGAATTCAATTAATTATGATCTTATAATTAATCAATTCTTTATCTTAAATTACTTTCTGAAATTCCTTGAGATTATTCTCATCCATATTTCTTGTATAGGTCTTTGTACTTTTGGAGGAAACCTGGTGAAATTTCTGGAAAGTACACGGAGTGTAGTTTATATTTACATGGCATGTATTTCTTTTCACCCTTTATCCAAAGTACACGTCGGGGGCTTTGGAATATTTTTTGTACTTTGGAAATTTTGAAGTACACGGCGTGTAGATAAATCATACATGGCGTGTACTTCCTTGTTACGCGGTAACCGGCCTGGTGATCCCGTGTACGCAGTACGCGGCTTATCCTTGTACACGGTTTCACTTGGGTTGGAAAGGACTACACGATGTGTTGCTCCAACATACACTCTGTGTATTCCAGTTTCCATGCACCATTCAATTCTGGTCAACACAGCGTGATTAATACTTAGGCATATTCAATTCACATGGCATGGTTTGGAGGACCAGTGACGATTCATTTAACCTAAGTACACGGCGTGTAGTTTTAATTACACGCCGTGTAATCCCGTGTTGTACAAACAGAAAGAGAGGCTTCTCCGGATGAGTTCCTCGCTTTTTATTTTAATCAAAAATTAAAATTAAAAGTTCGTTTATGTGATATGAATCGAGAAACGAAGGAGGAAGAATAGATCTTGTTTATTCAGATTAATAGAATGATATATTTCGAATTGAATCATATATAAATGCGTAAATTATCAATGAAAATTAAATAACTATAATCAATGTTGTAACCTCGCTCTGATACCATTTGAAGGTTATGGGCACAGTAGAAGCGCGTGGGTGGATGTGCCCACTTGGATTTTTGTCATTAACAATGATCAATATGGGATCAATACGATGATAAATGCCAGTCACCACGGATCGAATCACAGAAATGGACAAAGAAAAGGAAAGTCTCAGAACCACAAAGTAGGATCGTTACAGGTTGATTATAATTAATTTAATCAATTGAAAAGAAATACCTTTTGGGTGTTCTTTCTTCATTGATGTTCTTGATCACGTTCTGATATGATTCGTTGTTGCGTCGTAGAAGCCAAGTGTAGACTTCCTCTAGCGATGATCCATATGTGTACCTCGTATCTCAGGATGTCGCCAAAGGAGTCTCCAGGTGCTAGCGTGGAGAAACCTTTGCTTGCGTTTTCCGCCTTAGATCGTCTTGATCCGATGGAAGAGGATCTCTCTCGGTCTTAAGAGCATTCTTGGAGGAAGATGTTCTTTCGGCCTTGAAATAATTCTCCAGAATTGTTGTGCACAACGATTCTCTTGTGTAGGAAATGATTTGGGCTTGTGAGGATATTTATAATCGAGTTTGAGGTTGTAGAGTTATGACAATAAATAAATGCGTTACGTGTTTAATTTATTTCACTAACTCTTATTGAAAACCCCCATGTCGAATAATTAATTCCTTGACATGTGCTCATGCTGATTATAATAAATATCATTTAATAAAACAATATTATATCCTCAAAATCCCGACTATAAAAACTACACGGCGTGTAATAAAAAATACACGACGTGTACTTGTTTTTCATTGAAAACTACACGGTGTATACATTAAATGTACATGGCGTGTATATCTTGTTTTCAAAATAAAACTACACAGTGTGTAACAATTAATACACGATGTGTACTTGTTTTCATTTTATTATTCCTCCAACATTAAAATGATTTAGGCTTCCTTGAATAATTATTAAACCACGTACGGGAATAATCCTTATTCTTCTTGAGATACTTGAATACACTTAGTGTGTGACCCTCTAGGCCCTTTTCTCGTTGGCATTAGGCGGACTTTCCTAAAGTCCAAGATTACTATCTAGAAATGGGTCAAGGCACCCAAGGGAAAGAAGTTGACGCTACGTTGACGTATCACCTCATACGAACGCTTACTATGTAATTTAATCCCTTTTTCTCGATATCTCATCAAGCAGGTTTCATGGCAGTGTCATAAACCTATATGATTGATCCGTTGTTCTTTGACTACCTAAAATAAACTCATCATTTACACCATGGCCATGAAATTTAATGCGACAGTTCTATTTCAATCAAAGGGTCGAGATATCAACTTCCATTAATGGAAGGGACAAATCCTTCCTAGAATTATCCATTAACAACATGTCACTCGTGACGCACCCAATGTACCCTACTTCCCGCCAACTGTCTGCGTGACGATTTTCGTAAGTAAATATAAGTGCGCGAGTCATGACATGAGCTAATGATAATCTTCCAGTCTAAGGAACATTACACACGCTTGCAGATAGTAATGTCCGATGACACCAAGACATGCAGAATTACTACTGGCGGGTCTGTTCTCATAATCTCTCATCTTGGAGATTACCAAGTGTGAACTCCATGAGAGAGAGTCTCATCTTCTTACGAGTACTCACACATGATGGTCTATATACTATGTGTCCTATCACAGTATGTCATCCAACCGTAGAACTTTATTTAAGAATATTGTTATATAATTTCAAAATTCTCATCATAGCGGGGATCTTCCATGACCTTATTAATGAAAGAAATATTCCAAGACATTATTATATTATATTCATGCAGAACAATGAAAAATATATAATAAATGAACATTCATGTAATCAAAGTACAAAACAGTTGGTTCTCAGGACACCAACCCTTACACTTAATGCATAGGAGACATCTAACATAGTATATAGCATAACATACATGACTAACCCAATCATTGTTGTGTATGGAATAATTTTCATTTTATTTATTTCCTCACGTGTATGAGAACACATTTTTATAGAAAGATGAATCCATGTGATGCTGTAAATAATCCCCTAAGGGATTATTCCATACCAAATCTCTTTAGTATCTTGTCAATTTATGTACTTTGACCTAGGCCAAGTAGTCTATTGGATCTATAATGATTGATTTTGATCCCAAGAATATATAATGCCTCACCCAAATCTTTTATGGAGAATCATTTATTAAACCACACATTAATATACTATAAGACTGTTATTTCATTTCCAATGAGTAATATGTCATCAACATATACCATTAAGAAAACGAACACACTCCCACTAAACCATTTGTATACACAAGGCTCACACTCATTATTTATGAAACCAAATTCCATTATTACTTCATCAAAAAATGTTTCATGACCTGGATGCTTTCTTTAATCCATAAATGGTTTTTTAAAAATTTCATATCTTGTTGGAATACTTTGGAGTAACAAACCCTTCAGGTTGTGTCATACATACATATTCCCAAAGGTTCCTGTTAAGGAAGGCTGTTGTGACTTCCAATTTCAAAATCTCATAGTCATGATAAACTATAATGGAAAGTATAATTTTGATGGATTTCAACATTTCAATGGGTGAAAAGGTTTCATCATAGTCAATACCTTGATGTTGTTTAAACCCTTTTGCAATCAGTCAAGCCTTATAGGTACCAAATTGTCCTTCCATGTCTAGTTTCTTTTTGAATACCCATTTACAACCAACGGTATTTACATGAAATAGAGATTTACCAAAATTTAGACTTGGTTTTGGTACAGGAAATCTATTTCATAATTCATGGATTCTTTCCATTTGGAAACATATATGCCACTCAATGCTTCCTTGTAGGTTAAAGGATCATTATTATCAACTAATAGGGATTCACCATCCTCAGTGACTAGAAAACCATACCACTCTAGTTCTCTAACCTCTCTTATACTCTTACACAATAATTATGTATCTGGAATAGTTTCTTCTTACATGAGGCTTTGTGGAATCTATTCCCATGCTAAATATTATGTACCTTGAGCCTCAACTTCATCAAAGTCTGTCTCACTCCCAATATCTATTTTAGATATTTTATCCTTCTCAAGGAATATGGAATGTATTTACACTATTACCTTTTTTCTAAGGGGTCATATAGGTAATATCCCATTGTTTCTTTGGGGTATCCTATAAAGGTACACTTTGTTCCTTGGGGTGAAAGTTTTTTACTTGAAGATGCATTGGAAAACACTTTAAAACCCCACACATGTAAGTATGATAACACGAGTTTCTTTCCATTCTATAAATGGCATGGTATAATTTTTGTCGCTTTAGTTAGCACTTAGTTTAGTATTTTTGATGTTGTTTGTAAAGAATATCCCCAAAAAGATAATTAAATACTCTCATGACTCATAATTGATCTCACCATATCCAATAATGTGCAGTTCCTCCTTTTACTTACACCATTCCACTGAGTTGTATAAGGAGGAGTGGGTTGAGATAGAATCTCAAACTTCCATAAGTAATCATTAAAGTCTTTATTAACATGTTCTCTACCATGTTCTGAGTGGAATTTCTTAATATTATTACCAAGATGGTTATCAAATTCATTATTTTATTCCTTGAATTTATCAAAAAAATTGGACTTACACCTCATTAAGTATATATATCCATATCAAATAAAATAATTAGTAAAATTTATAAAGTATGAGTATCCACCCCTTTACTTAATAAGAAATGCTACACACACGTCTGTATTAACTAATTTAAGAATCTCTTTGTCCCTTTCACCTTTTCCACTAAATGGGGTTTTGTTCATTTTACCTTGTAAACATATGTGACATAGACCAAGTGGTTTTAGTTCAAAAAAATATAAATACACATCTTGGTATAATTTAGTCAAGATCTTTTCATTTACATGACCTAGTTGATGGTGCCATATTTGGGTGTAATATGAGACATGTGAAGAATTTTTATTATCAAATTTCATTAATTGTTTTGTGTAATCCAACATGCAAGGACCGTTATTTAAATGTGACTTACCATAACAAATGATATCTTTATAAAAGAAGAACAATTTATTTATGAACTTGAAAAATAAATCCATCAGTATCAAGTTTGGATATAAATATAATGTTTTTTTGTAACCAAATAAACATAATAATAACCCTTTAAAACCAAGATCATTCCAGTTAGAAACATGAGGTGGTAGTCCTCGATAGCTATAGTAGAAAATTTATCTCTATTGGATTCTCATAGATCAACCTCTCCTTGGTTAATTATTCTGAATATACTTGGTTACTTTAATTGAATACATATGTGAGAACCAAAATTTGTATCTAATAACCAATTTTTATAAACAGATAAATTGAATTTTATAACAAATTATCCTAAAGATTTCTTTTTATTCTTTGATTGGGTGCATTTTTTCTTCCAGTGGTCCTTGACACATGTGAAACAAAAAACATCATGTTCCATTTCTTGGCCCTTGATCCTCTGCCTATTGGAAGAGTGTGAAGAAACTTTGGTCTTAAATCTATTTGATTTTCCTTTCTGTTAGTTCAAAAAAAAATAGCATAGGATTTTCACGCTTCATCTCTTTATCTAATTGGTGAATAATAGTGAGAAGATCTCTTAGAGACTTCTCAATGTTTTTCATAATGAAATTTACAAAAAATCTGGGGAAGATATGAGGGATTGATGCCAGAATGAGATCAATGAATAGTTATTTGAGGAGTTTAAACCCAATAACCTCTAGGTGCTTAGTGTATCCAATGATCTTGACTATGTTAGGAACAACTTGGAAAACCACTCCAAGATTTCTATGAAAGAGCACTATGGAAATCTCAAACCATTCCCATCCATCTCTCTTCTAGTAAAGAACACATAGGTTCTCAAGCATGCTATAAGCACCCATGTTTTCATGAGATCATGAGTTCACTAGACATAAATGAAAACATTAAACATTGAAAATTGACTGTGCCACTCAATTTTTTTTTCATATATGAGGAACTATTCATCACTCGTCTCTTTTTTAAAAGGATCAAGAAGTAAATATTATAGAATTTAATATTTTTGTTCATGGTGAAAAACAATATGAAGGCATCTAAACCACTCCTAGAAGTTATTTATAGTGAGAATATTATCTTTATCCAATATAGATATAAGGGATAACATGGATGATGAACTTGTCATTTTATTCTATAATTAAAAGAGAATATTATTAGTGCTTTTCTTGATTAAAAAATTTTGTGAGAAATAATAAATTAATTGATTTTATTAAATCTCACACAATTTTATCAAGTCCAAATATCCCTCACCATTGAACTTAGAATGTATAGTTTCTAGGACATTTAAGTATAAAGTATCCATATTCCCCTTCAAATAACCCCAATGAGGTTGGTCAAGATACTTGAAGGCAATTAGGTAGGCAGGTCTTTTCTAACTATAGGTTTTTAGCTCCTTGATCTGTTGAGCAGACTCCCCTATCCTGAAATCCTAACTTAGATTTCTTCGAAAACTTGTAGCCAAGTTACATCAAGTATAGAGAGGAATACTTCTATTGATTTAAGATGGTTAAGTCAACCCATAACCTTCATAATATCTCCATGTTAAAAGTAAGTGTCCCAATAAGGGTTGGTCAAACACTTAGTTCTAAGGATTCCATTCCTAATCAAGTAATGGAAGTCCAAGTCTGACTTAATATTTAATTGAGCGATTTTAATTTATTATGCATAATTTTTTTTATCCTTTATATGTATTGTTAATATTAATTAAATGTTACTTAATTAATTAACCATACCAGATAAAACATTTAAACATAATCTATTTATTTAAATTCCAACATTGCACATTAATTAATTCATTTATGTGATTTTGGGATTGCATCCAAAAAAATTAAATAATGCATATACAGAAATAAATAAATAATTAAATGACTCATTCGTGAGATTTATTTAATGATTGATTTAATGAGAATACCTTAAATCAACCCATGACCTAGGGGAAATAACTTCTATTATCAATCTTGGCAAGAGTTACATCATTCCACCTATCCACACATGTAAAACCTTAGTTGAAATCATTATGGTTTCATCTTGAACTTCCTCCACACACCTTGTGAAACTACATTAATTAAAAGTATTTATTACTCACACATAGGTGAGGGCAACCAAATGATTAGTTAAAGGGGGATTATATAGATATCCTTACACATGCAGATCCTACATAATAATGGAGGGTGGGATAAATCATAGACCATCAAATTTAATTTAATAATAAACAATTGAAAATCCATGAAATAAATTAAATTAAATAAATTATAACACATGCATTGGTCTTGTTCTAGCTCACGAACAGTTATACATGAAACTTATATGCAAACTTAAATGTCAAAAATTCATTTATTTATCCATTTTTTATTATTAAGATAAATGGGATTGCATTAATTAATTAATCAATCAATTAATTCCTTTTCATCTTAATAACCATATGAATCTATTTGGAGATAACCATCATAAATTAATTGATGGAGAATAAATGAAAAAACCAGTAGATGTAGATTTATTACAATTGTTTCGCTTAGAAAATGTGGGGTGTTTGGGTTCAGGAGACAAGGTTCTCGATGCCTATAACGATTTAGTTATTTAATCATTACATGAATTCACACTGGGTTTACCATTTTCATTTACATTTTTGAGGGTTGATTATGTGGGTTCAATTATGGTTTCACATTAATTTATACGCGATTCACCATATTAATTTCTTAGAAACTTCCAATGACTCCTACATCTATAAAAAGGTGCATACCTACTTTCCAAAGGCAGATAGTCTTTTGGGGGTTCAGACCCAATGGAACTTATAAAATCTCATTGGTCAAGAGGATGAGAGTTTGAGATCATTAAACTCTTTTGGGGGGAATTATTTCATATTTTAGGACTCTCTTATATATTTAAGATATGTTCATGAATCTATTCCAAATCTCAAAATAGGACTGGTTACCCTAACAAAATGACCAGGTGTCAAATCCTTTAATGAGTAAAGGGGGTTCTATTAATGAGATCATTTATATGTATCTGAGGTTATTCATCCATTTCCCATTATTTCTTAGCAATGGGTAGCTGCTTATATTTTTGAAGCTATCTAACCAGGAACTCTGGAGTTTACTACCATCCTGGGAGGTGATTTATATTTCAAGAATGGGATTGAGCCTTTATGAGAAATCTTATATATCCTTCCTATAACAATAATAAAAAACCACATAGTTTGCTTACATCATGTAGTTTAACATAATACAGAGAGGATATATATGAGAGAACTTTGGCACCATGTATTGAGCTCGAGCCTTAGGAAGGCATCCTATATATCCTATTTATAACAAGAATCAGATTCATCATAGTTTGATCAACCGTTAACCCACTTATGGGTGGTGATAGATAACTAATGCCTATGAGGGTTATTTCCCCAGGGTTTACCAATATAGGAATTCCCTCAGGACTTGAATTGAGTTGGATGCCATTATATAGGGGAAATAATACCGTGTCACTGAATGGAGCTTACACACTGAGGTTTCCCTTTATGGAGAAGATTTATGATATGAGTGATATGATTGTTGCAAATCCCTAAGCCCACATGATACATGATTAGTGTGATAAATAAGGGATAACACACGATCAGACTCACTATACATGGATACAAGACTTACACACTTGGGAGTCCCTAGAGGATTGTTTGATATGGAGATCATGCCAGTGTGTATTGAACACATTTTTTGATGAATGAGTAAAACATGTTATTCTTGGGTATACAAATGTTTGTGGGTATGATTTGTTCAATGTGATGATCTTTTTTCATGCAATTTAATTTCATGTGACTAGGATATTGTCGTCCAGTTTAACATCATGATATGAGAAAATTTTTACCTACCCAAGATATGTGTTTGTTGCTCTTTTCATAACGACTTTCCATGTTCCCTAATATCATATTATCCATGCTCGACGTGAGAAACAAGGGACAACTGGGTAGGCTATTAAGCCACATGAGAGTATATTTCAAATAGCTCTCTATATAATTCAATCCCATATATAGGGGGAATTATTATTATTATTCTATACATTATATCTAGACTTATGATTAGACATCTCAATGTTATTTAAAATCCTATTATAATTGGAATCAAGCCACATATAGTTCTTGAATAAGAAACTCTTCATGCAGGTCTGACCCATAAGTTGAGGGGGGAATTGTTCCCATTGATTATTACAGATAAACCTAGGATTGGAGATCTAGGTGTTAATACATATCCTATGATAATAGGAATCAATCCACATATAGTTCTCAAATGGGAAACTCTCCACACAGGTCTAAACCATATGCAGAGGGGGGAATTCTTCCCATTGATTATTGTAGTTGTACCTATGATTGGAGATTTAGGGGTCACTACATATCCTATGATGGAAAGAATCAAGCCACACATAGTTATCAAATATCTCCATGCATAGGTTTGACCCATAAGCATGAGGGGTTCATTTTTATCATCTATATTGTGACTGGACCCAAGATTGGAGATCCAGACATAACTACATATCCTATGATAGTAGGGATCAAACAACATGTAGTTCTTGAAAGGGAAACTCTCTATAAAGTTATTACCAATATTCATAGGGGGAATTTTTCCTACTGATTATTATGGATTAACCCAGTATTATAGATTCGGGCATCACTACATATCATTTTATGGTAGGAGTCAAGCCACACATAGTTCTTATATGAATGCTCTCTATGTAAGTATGACATGTACATAGGGAGGGAGAATTTTTATATTACAGTTTGACCCAAGATTGGAGATTCAATCTTCACTATTTCTTCTATGATGATAATAATCAATCCACAAGTAGTTCGTGAATAGAAAACTCTCTATAAAGGTCTAACCCATACACATAAGGGGCATTGATCTCATTGATTATTGCAGCTAAACCTAGAATTAGAGATCTGGGCATCACTACATATCCTGTGTTCATAGGAATCAAGACACACGTATTTATTTAAAATAGGTGTGTTGGGAGACAAAAAATAAGTATATTGGTCCTCTCAGGTGAGTTCTATAGTAAGGCACAATTTTATGTCATGTAAGAGACATCAACCATGAAGCTTAATTCCATGTAGCAAGGACATATGGTGTTCCTTTTAAGTTTTTGAACCCAAGACCATGCTAAAACAATGCGAACTAATATTTTTTGATCATGAAGGGAATACCTTACCAAAATTCCTAATCCCACATGAGATATGATTGGTGTGAGAATCAAGTAATGAAAAAGTTTTATTTTATGATATAGAGGTGATTTAAGAGAAAGGATAGGGGAATTTTCATTAGGTGGTGTAAAGGACAAGATATATGATCATGGTGTCTCTACATATCTCATTTGAATGAGAATCAAGATATATATAGTTCTAGTAACATTTTAACATCAAATAAGAGAGACATAAACCATGAATTTTAATGTCATAGGGTAATGATGAAGGTTACTCGACATGAAAAAGAAGGCATGAAGCCTCATAAACACTGTACATGAATCTATGAGATCATATCATGAGAGTAATCCCATGTTTTTGATACAATTATTCTTGATCTAGTTGTCCAAGGCATCCTATTCTTAGTACACAGGGTAAGACTACATTTTAATGTTTTGTGTTGAATTCGTTGTCACACAGTTTAATGTCTTTTGACTAGGATGAATATATTTTGGATGGACCCAAGATTTAGGATTTGGGTGTAAAAATTTATCCTATGATGGTTGGAATCAATCCATGTATAATTATTGAGTGGGGAGATTCCCTATGTGGATATGACTCACACATAGGGACGATTCCACTGAATTTTTCTTTCCCACAAATCTTGCTCATGTGTAGTGAATTGTTCATGAAAACACATTCTTCCTATAGTTTAACATTTGTGTTAAGGAAGTAGGAAATTTTTCAATTTAAAGTCTTAATTCCAAGACTTAGGACTCCATGCAGTTTTAAGTCTTGCTATCAGGACTCCTTCCATGCAGTTTAACTTCATACGATAAAGATTTATCTGTCATGTAGTTTAATGTCATGTGAAAGGATATATCCATTATAATTTAACATCATATGACTAGGATGTCTTCCTTGTAGTTTAATTTCATGTGTAAAAGACCTATTCCTTGTAGTGTAACATCATGTGATCAATAGGTCTTCCTTCCAGTTTAACATGATGCAGCCAAAATGTCTTCCTTACAGTTTAACATCATGTGGTCAAGATGTCTTCCTTTCAGTTTAACATCATGCGGCCAGGATGTCTTCCTTACTATATAACATAATGTGGCCAAGATGTAGAAGTCATGATGACAACTATGCAAATTATTTCTTGAGAAACCTCACATTTATAGGGGTGTGACACGTTCCCCATCTATTATCTCTAATGAGTAACCTCTATTGGAATAGAACCTATGTATGATGTAAGGTCACTCCCATTTTGGTTCCAACTTTGAAGGTTTCTTTCCTGGTATCATTGGGAATCTGAGATCAAATACCAGTTCTCTTTGAAGAAATTATTGAAGGTGAGCCTTTTTATTTAAGGCTTGTGTGATCTAATTCTAATGGAATTTGAGGTTGTGTGATGTATGCAACCTTTTCTCATCAAACCATTCCAAATCATCTATCCACTTTTTTTAATTCTCATTGTCAGAGAGTTTTCTATAGATATCTATTCAAATAAATGGAAACTGGACTTATATGGGCAATAAAACCTTAGTTCCATACACCAATGAGTATATATTTGTTTGTGTTGCAGTGTGCATGGTGGTACAATAGTCCCATAAATCATGAAGTATCTTGTCCATCCAGGACTTCATGTCCTTATCCACCATCTTCTGAAGTATATTTGATAGAGTATTATTTAAGACCTCTATTTTTCCATTTTCCACCACATGGTATCATGATGAATGGTTGGACATGATGTTGTACTCATAGCATAATTTCTTCAACATGACATAATTGAAGTTGGTGCCATTTTCTTTCAATATCATGTGAGGGACTCTGAATCTATTGATGATATTGAAATTTATGAAGTTAATGATATTATTCACCTTGAATTCCTTAAGTGGATTTCCTCATCCCATTTTGAAAAGAATCTAATATTAGTAATGATGTACTTAAACTGCTTAGCTGTGGTTGGAGGATATGACCCCACAATATTCATTCCCCATATGAAAAATGTCCAGGAATATTTAACTATATGTAGCAATTTTGGGGGTTGATAGATAAAGTTTTCATGAATTTGGAATACATTAAATTTCTTGGTGAATTCCATATAGTCATGTATCATTGTTTTCAAATAGTAACCAAGCCTCCTGATTTGATGGGAGAGTCTGATCACAGATTGATGTGTGTCATAGGATCCTGCATGGACTTCTTCCATAATGGAGAGAATCTCTATTTCTTCTATGTATCTAAGGAGGATTCCATATAATCCTCATTTGTAGATGGATTTTTGCTCATTTTTTCCATCCTAAAAGGGTAAAGTTCATTGTCAATGTTGATTCTATCCCATTTCAGATTGATCTAATAGGATAGAACCATTTATGTTGTAATCGACTATAGGATCTATACATTTTGGGGTGGATGTCAGTTCAACATGATTCAAGGTGGTGTTGATTTGATTGATTTCCTACACATCATAGACAATGACTGATGAGACCATCCTTTTGTGCGTGATGTGAAATACCAACTCATATAGTGAGAAGTTGGGAAAAAATGCTTTGTCTGGGGAAACAAATACAATCCTTAGACTAAACTGATTGAGATTTTAATTTTCTAGTCTCTTTCCATCAGAACTTTAGGAGGAAATATCAAAATAAATCTCCCACATTCATGGAGTGTCATGGTCATAGAAAACCTCTTCGTATGGAAGTTTAGAGTCCATTGGTGTAATTTCAAGGGTAGGATGTGCTGCAAGGAAATCAACCAGGGCCTTCCCTTTCACTACCTTATATGACATGAACTGGATGGAATATTATTATAGAATAACCACCCATAGATACAAACTCCCATACAGTATAGGGTTTTAGAGACCCTGTTTTTTCCTTGTAAGAGTTTGGAATATTCCTACATATGTTTCCAGAGTTAGGCGCTAAGATGACGTGTAATTCTAATTCCTGGTGTGCCCAGAATAAATTATACAAAAATATTAAGTGTTTTTGAACTATTAACTATTAAGAAATGAAATATATCCCAAACAGTAGCTTAGATCATAAATATAAGGCCATGATTGAGTTCAGAATATGCCGTTTACCCTAGGTGGGGTATAACTTTCATCAGCACATGATTTCTATGAAAAACTCCATGCAGGGGAAAATGGTAATTAAAATAATTAAACTTAATTATATTATCTCAAACTTCAAACCCAATAACTTTTGAATGGGGACTCAAATTAGAAATCTAAGACCATTGTTGATTTCATAATGAGGTAATTTTTTAGGCGTGACATAAAATAAGTGGGCTCAGAGATTTCGGATTTTGTGATCGTTAGTGGATTCCAACATTTTTCCATAGATAGAAAAATGAGGGATTAATATTTGGGTTGACCCTAATCTCTATACAAACCTCTCTCTCTAGTTGTTCTTCATCATTCTTTGGTGGATCGAGGAGCATTCTCCACCGAAACCTCAGTGGATCGAAGTGAAAATGCAGCGAATGCCTCATCAATGATAAATAGATGGATCAAGGAAGGATTTATGTCATTTTGAGTTCCAATTCAGTCTCTAATTTGAATATCCTATATTGCCTATTTATAACATCATTTTGATTATTTTTGTGGATGGCCGCACTAACACGACCATCAATACATCCTAGAAAACCGTTTTGTTTGTCATGTTCTTTGCATGTTCTTAGAGTTATTGAGAGTTTATATTTAAACAAGTCAAATATCCAATGGATCATTGAAAAAATCCCATGGATGTGAAGATATCATCCCGAACTTCCTGAAACCAGGTCCAAAATATTTTTCAGACGTTCGGTGTGATCGTAGTGGCCCTTAGAAGGAGCCACCAGAGAAGAACCGCCAGCGGTGAACGACGGTGGCCCAAGGTGGCAGTACGCTGACGTTGAGAGGGAAGAGTAGGAGAAGACCATTCAGAGAGGTTGGAAGTCAGCAATGACATTGGTGGACCAGTGGAACTGGGGGCGTCTGGCGGGTGGCAGCGCAGTTCAGAGGGGACGATGACCGATGATTGGGCGGACGCACTGAGGCCGAGCGGTGAGTTGGCAAGCGAGTCGGTCAGGCGGGCACCCAGAGGTGATGACTGATGGGGTACAAAGACCTGCACCATGTAGGTCTCATGCACTGAAGTAAGATAAGGGAGGAGGACCGACCCTCATGGCTGGTTGGTGTTGGTGGGGCATGCTGTCTAGGAGCGGGCTAGTGGACTGGGTAGCAGCGCGCGGGCCGGGCTGTGGAATGTAGGCCAGGCCGGTGGCGTGCGGGTCGTGCCACGATGGGTGTGTCATACCGGTGAAGTAGAACTAGGCCAACTAGAGCGGGCTGACCCAGGCAGAAGGTTCTGGCCAGATTGGGCCGGACTGACCCTGTTTTGGGCCCATACTCTTTAAATGCCCGTATCTTTTGATACAGGCCTCCGATTCGTGTTCTGTATGTAGAAACATGATCCTTGAGTCGAGCTGGACCATTTGAGGTGGTATTGAAAAGTATTAATTTCTATGCCTGAAGGTGGTTAACCCGAAACACTCAATTATAATAATAATAATAATACAATTATTATTATTTGTGGACCCTTCTTTTAGATGTAGCGCCTGTGTCCGAATCCCGTTTGATGTGCTATCAGAGGCTCTGTGACCTCAAAGTTGAGAAGGATGTTTTAAGATCATTTTGGTACTTTTAAGACTTGGTTTCATTGATCAGTTTCATAGAACACTTAAGTTTAATAATAATAATAATAATATTATTCTGAAATCTTGTTTCAGACCTACCTTATAAATGGGAGGTCCATTTAATGTGTCGTCAATGACGACATGACCCTAGTATTCATGTTGAATTTTCAATACCACTATGATGGGTTTTAAACCAATTTTGAGGTGTAGGCCCCACAGGTCTTCTTCACACGTTTTGCATTGAAAACAACTTTTTTCACTGGGTATCTGTTTTTGACGAATGAGTAGTCCATCTCGTGTGTTTTTCCAAGGGGATCTCAATGGAACAATCCATATAACTTGTTTTTGGGACCAAGGCATGGCCCCCATGGGACGTATTTTGAGTGCAATGTGATGACATGCAACTTTTCTATCGGATGTCCGTTTGGGGTGAATAAATAGTTGTTCTTGCATGTTTTCCCACAAGGATCACAATGGTGTGATCCATTTGCATGTATGAAGCCTTATTAGTGATCTCATTAAATGTGGAAACATGAAAGGAATATCGGTGGAATATCCTTTTGACATGTTTGTAGAGAACGCCCAGCTTGGCTCAACCTTGACTCTTGTGGGAGTGGAAAAGATGTATGAAGAGATGTGGTAAAATATTCTTGAGATTTTTGAGGAGGCATTCCATAGTAATTATGCTTTTGTCCCTCCGAATCAATGACGAGCATCGTGAGATCATCAAACTTTTGACTAGAGGTGATGTGTACTCTGGGAGTACACTGGAATGCCTTGTGGGTACTAGTTCATAGTTTAGTACCCAAGTATAGCTAGGCACATGACTAGATGATGAGTCAGGGTCGCACGTCATGTGGCCCCTACAAAAGTCATGTACCCTTTTATGAATTATTCTATCTATTGTATATTCTTCTTTTAGACTCATATTATGGATCACGAGTAGCCTATCCTGAGTGTTTTTCCATTTAGAACGTGATGGTGGCCTCTATAGTGGTCACAAGTTATGATGCAAGATGTTACATGGTGTTTTTTATGAGTGATACCATGTAGTAGGGATAGCCAATGTTCCTCAATGTTCTTTCGAGGGTACCATCCAGCAGGGATGGCCAGTGTTCCTCAATGACTTTCCTCGAGGTACCATCCCGTAGGGATGGCCAGAGCAGTTCTGGGTTTACCTCCAGTTGGGTTGGAAGTGGTACTCGATGGCAGTTCTGGGTTTTCCTCTAGTTGGAATGGGAAGTGGTCCCCGATGAAAGTTCTGGGTTTACCTCCAACTGGGCTAGGAAGTGGTACCTGAAGGAAGTTCCGAGCTTCCTTCTAGAAGGGCTGGGAAGTGGGACCCATTGACGACTCTTTCTAGGTAGTACCCTCTCTCTAGGCTGGGTAGTGGGTCCCTGTCGACTTCCAAGTGGAATCCCCTTGACGCACTAGGGCGTGGATCCTCAATAAACTAGAGTGAAATACCCATGACGTATTAGGGAGTGGGTCCTCTATGATAGCAATAAGAGTAGAATCCCCCATTTTCTTGGGCATGGATCTTCTATCAGATACCTCTGAGTTGAATACACCTAACACACTAAGGTGTGGATAATCTACTTTGGGTTTCCTATTTCAGGAAAAATATCAGTGATGAGGCTTAATTTGATGTCACCTTGGACTCACAAGGAAGATGTGTGTTTTCCCTACCCAGACGTGTCCTTGCGATGTAACCTACAACTTTGTGGGTGAGTCAGTTCCACCCAGAGTAGATAATATCACATTGATGTGATTTGAGCCCCTTTGACTCGTAGTTTAGGGTAGACTTGAGGTATTCTAAGCATCCATGGTTACTTCTTTAACTATTGGTGACTCACTTATCTTGGGCTGAGGTTTCAATATAGAGATCCCCTTAATCTCTCGTTTGGGTTTCTTAGAATGAGCACATATATATATGTACTGTTTATAGTACCCACTCCTTGGGTTTTGGATACTCTCCTTCAAGGAGAGGTGAATATGCTTGAGGTATTCTACTTGATTTCCGTGTCTAGCTTCTCGTGGTTTGAAGATTCTACTCTCCCACTATAGTTATCAAAGACTCGATGAGAATTTCATCTTCTCACCATTTCTAGTTCCTTGTGTTTGGATGATCTAAATTTACTCCTTTGTTTAGTTGAGTTGTACTTATTTTACTGTACCTTGTTCTCTCCACTATTGTCATATTCTTTGGTTATATCTCTCTATTGATCCCCTCTTTAGTACTCCACTTGTTGCTCCCTCGAGCCTTCAGGGCATCTTATTGAGTATTTTTATACTCACCCCCACTTAGTCTTTGCCCACACTTAGTGTTCCCTTACAGACGACAGACATGTTGGTGGTGACTTTAGAGGAGCTATGGATACGGGGTGCTTGGACCACATGTGGTACTCATAGCTTGGGATTTAGGAGCAGGAATCTCCCATCTATTTTACTTTTTCACCTATTTCTGGGTTGTTTCACTTTTCTAATTGGGTGTGTATTTTTCCCCTATCCCTTTCAGCTTTAATTTTCTATACTTGTACTATTTAGATATCGATGTATGGTTGTGGTTTATATATAGCAGTGTGGTATATTGTTTTATTCCCCCCCTGCACTATTTTCATTGAGTTTTATACATGTGTATATATAGGTTCTTAGGAAAAGTCCTACCCTAGTTTTTTGTGCCTTCAACGCTAGTCGCCAGCCCCTAGCCTATGAAGGATGGCTTGGGGTAGTTGCGGCTCAAGCCCCAGCATGGGTCGGGTCATGAGAAAGAGGTACTCTCCTAGCTATTTTACTTTTTCACCTATTGCTGGTTTATGGATCTTTTCTAGTTGGGTGTGTATTTTTCCCCTTTCCATTTTAGCTTTACTTTTCTGTAATTGTACTATTTAGATGTAGATGCATGGTTGTGGTTTATATATATCAGTTTTGTATCTTGTTTTCTTTTCCCCCTTCACTGTTTTCATTGAGTTGGCTGCATGTGTGTGTATAGGTTCTTAGGTAAAGGACTCCCCTAGTTTTTTGTGCCTTCAATGCTAGTCGCCAGACCATGGCCTATAGAGATAGGATTGGGGTAGTTGCGGATCGAGCCTCAGCATGGGTCAGGTCCTGAAAAAGTGGTATCAAAGGTGGTTTGTTCCTTGGGATGTTGATCGAATGATCCCTAAAAAGGAATTGGTTGGGTTTTAGGAAAAAAATGTCAATGTATCTCAAGAGTGTCTCTTAGGCCAGGGAGTCCAATGACGGTGCAGTGGCCGATGTAGCCATTCACCAGGACCCTGATTACCCGTTTTTCAACTCAGCGTGCTGAGAAACTTGTTGCAAGGAACAATGGTATATGCATCATATAGGATTGAGTCTTTGACTATCCTTCTTGAGTCATATCCCCATCTTTGTTGATATATATATATATATATATGCTCATTTGACTGTGGTACTCCTTGATTGGATTCAGGATGCCTCTACGATGATATCCATCTATGATACTAGCTCTGGTTCATGACGACAATTCCGTGAGTGATGAGGCCTCAGTTCATGATCTATCATATGGTCCCCCTTTCTCCAGGAGGGTAGGCAACAACACCTCCACCTATGGAGCAATAGTTCGTAATGGAAACATAGGCCAATGAAGAGTGATGGATGAGCATGCTCCATGAGTTCCAACATTATTGACCATTGAGGTTCCATGGTGAGACATACCCTCAGGCAGTGGAGGTTTTTCTAGAGTCGGTAGTTCACCTCTTCAGGCTTGTTCAGAAACTAATAGATCAGATGGCGGATTTGGTAGCTAGTCTTTTTCCAAGGAGCAGCTTGGAATTGGTAGAGTCAGGTTACTCAGTTACACGATGAGTCGGTACTCTCTTGGGATGAATTCTAGAAGATTTTTTTGTGAGGATTACTACCCCTACTTCTTATGCTCCATCCAATTTTAGGAGCTTCTGGAGCTCTGGTAGGGAGGGATGACAGTGGAAAAGTATGAGGATCAGTTTTCGAACCTGACTTGATAGTCTTTGGATGTGGTCCACGATGGTAACTTCTAGTCATAGACATTTGAACAGGGTATCTGTAGAGGAGATTCGTTCTAGCATAGTGCCCTTGTACATCTCCACCTTTTCTGAGGTGTAGAAGCGAGCACTATTTACAGAGAGCTTTATGTTAGAGGGGTTCCGGTTGGCCAATTTTGGTAGTGGGCACAATAGAGTTGGGACGTATGCCACAACTAATAGGTGTTAGTTGGTAGGCCCTCGATTTAGGAGGACTCCCCTTGATAAGACTCATGCACATGGTTGGGGATAGTTTAG
Source organism: Viscum album (assembly GCA_963277665.1). Lineage (NCBI taxonomy): Eukaryota > Viridiplantae > Streptophyta > Magnoliopsida > Santalales > Viscaceae > Viscum > Viscum album. The sequence continues at coordinate 1,492,239,705 of OY728129.1, forward strand.
AGAACTAGGGAATCCCTAGATCGGCCGGTTCTATGATTGTGATGGGTAAGGTCACGTGGCATGAGACTACCCAACCAGATGTTCTGATCTTTCTAAGTAGTTGGTAGATATGCCACCACATCAGAGGCAGTGTCATGATCATAGATCTCCTATATGAGGACAGGGTGATCCCTAGGGAGGCGGTGCTGGCAGAAGAGTAGGAATAAATGTGTTTGGTGGAAGACATTGTGGGGTCCTTCCACCACCACTAGGCGGCCCACGTCAGGCTTAGGGAGCTGGCGGCCGGGGTCATGGGCAGCTGCATGCTATGTATTTCTATAATCCTTCAACAAGCAAGATGATAAGAGGTACACTCTATGTCTCTTATACCTTTTGAAGTGGAACTTGTTAGACATTGTGTGCGGTACTCTTTTATCCCTTCTTCTTGTTTGAGGTTTTACCAGGGTGACGCGGGGCGTTGGTGTAACCCTATGTCGGTGTTGTTTAGTGTAGCTATGAATGCATGAAGAAGATATGTCCTTCCCCCACCAAGATGCTTTTTTGTGACATGATCAAAACTATGAGGGAGATTTAGTGCTTCCTAAAGGAAATGATATCGAGGTGTGGTGGATGAATCCATCTGACTTGTGTGTTATTGACAGGGTTGTGCATTAGAGTGTCAGAGAAGGTCCTAGCTTTTCCAGTGGAGTTTTTCTGATTGACCTCCCTTTTCTTGAGGTTCCACTAGTGGGTTTGGTAGAGTTCTTTTTTTGGGTATTACTCTCCTTCCAATAGGGGTGAATATGCATGGGTTATGACATGTAATTTCTGTGTTTAGCCTCTTGTAGTTGGATGAGTTTACTCACCTGCCCTGTTTGGGGGTACCTTGCATGCTCAACATCAATCTTGATAATTCAGTTATCAAGTACATGTCAAGGTGATGGAAACCCCATAAACATAACTACGTGACTCACTATGTGGTGTTGGAAGCAGTAGTCTTCATCCTAAGAATATGGAGATTCTACCTTCTGAGAGAGTGCTTTGTGGTTTGTTCAGACCACTAGAGACTCAGGTATGTCTTCACCTAGAGATAATTGAACCTGAGGCAATGATGCTGGTTGGAAATTCCTTTCAGATTATGACTTTGAGGTAGTATATACTTTGAGAATGGGAAATGTTGTAGAATATTCCCTTATTAGGAAGTCCTAGTCTTGCCTAGTATGGGAAGTTTCAGAGCAGTTATCTTCCTTGTAGCTGGCCCTGGTGGAGTAGGAGGGTACAATTTTCTTTAGTTGATGGTGTTGACTCCTTCACTTATTGAGTGTGTAAGAGAGTCTCAGATGTGAGATAATGAATGAGAAATCTTGTGTGACTAAATATCCTTGGGAGTTTCACTAGATGAATATTATAAAGGAGTAAATCACGAGACCTTGTTCTAGGGACAATAATGATTCTAGTCATGACATGGGATGTAGAGGTTAGTCTAGGGAAGTAAACTATCCCTAAATTTCTTTGGGACATTTGGGATTGTTCAAAGAGATTACAAGGTTTCCTACTACCTTAACCTACCCCCAAAAGCTGGAGTGAGCACATGATGTTTCCCATAAGTCACAGATGAGGAGGTGAGTGCATGTTCCAATGCACATCATTGACAACAATATACCTTATGAGGATGAACCAACCCTTTGGTTCGTGTGTTGTGCCAGCATGGTGATGTCCAGGAGTTTCCCTGGGGTAGGAGATCCAGGTGTGAGCTTAGTAACCCAAGTTGTTTCCCTAGTTTTTCTTTTCAGGGACAAAAAAGATTGAAGGAGGGAACAATGTAGAGGCTCGTTTTTTTTCTTTGTAATACTTTGGAATATTCTTACATATGTTTCCAGATATAGGTGCTGAGACGACATGCAATTCCAACACCTGGTGTGCCTGGAATAAACCATACAAAAATATTAATTGTTTTTGTACTATGCACGTGTTGGAAACGAGATATCTCCCAAATGGTAGCTTAGATTAGAAATAAAAGTCCACAGTTGTGTTCAGAATATTCTGTTTACCCTAGGAGGGGTATAACTTTTATCGGTGTGGGACTTCTGTGAAAAACGCCATGCAGGGGGAAAATGGTAATTAAAATAATTAAACTTAATTATTTTATCTCAAACGTCAAACCTAATAACTTTCAAACAGGGACTCATATTAGAAATATGAGACCACCATTGAGTTCAGAGTGGGGTTTTTTTCCTAGGGGTGACGCAAAAATGAGCGGGCTTAGAGATTTTGGATTTTGTGATCGTTGGCGGATTCTAACAATTTTTTTATAAATATAAAAATGAGGGATTAAGATTATGGTTAACCATAATCTCTATATATATCTATGAACATATCTCTCTAGTTGTTCTTCATTGTTCTTCAGCGTATTGAGGATCATTCTTTACTGAAACCTTGGCAGATCGAAGCTGAAATGCAGCGAACACATCGATAATGATAAATAGACAGATCTAGGTAGGCTTTATCTCATTTTGAGTTCTAATTCAGTCTCTAATTTTAATATCCTCCATTTCCTATTTATATCATTGTTTTTATTATTATTGTGGATGGCCTCACTAACACAGCCATCAATCCATCCTGGAAAACTATTTTGTTTGTCATTTTCTTCACCTGTTCTTTTTGTTCTTGAGCATTTACATTTAAATGCATAAAATATCTAATGGATCCTCGAGCGAAGCCCATGTATATGAAGATCTCATCCCGAGCTTCCTGAAACTGGGTTCAAAATAATTTTGTAATGTCCGATGTGATCACAGTTCCCCTCATAAGGAGCCATCAGAGAAGAGCTGCCACTAGCGGCCGACGGTGGCCCAAGGTGGAAACATGCCAATGTCGAGAGGGCAGAGTAGGCATAGATTGTCTAGAGTGGCTGGGATTCTATAACGACCCATAATTTACATACATTGTTATTACTTTATAATTTAAGCATACTTATTACAAAATATAACAAAACCATGATAGGACCGTATAGGTATAGTGTCTTTAGAAACTGGGAAACATAAACAACTGGTTCATAAAGCATCTACATTGTCTCCCATTTATTTCATCATATCTGGAGTCCCTTTTGGAATATCCTACTTAATAACCTTCTTCCTGACCTGGGGAAAGGAAAACATGCAAAAGGGTGAGCTCAAATTCTTAGTAAGGGCAAACAAAGGAAATATCAATCATATCATATTCATAAGAACATAACATTTTGAAAATATTAACTTGCAAAAGAGATCATAATATCATAACATGGGATAAATCTTAGTAGTGAAATGTAATCCCAATAATCATAACATAAAACATGAAACTTTGTGTCATACATACATAATCAAAGAAAATAATTTCTTATTAGTCAAGACTCATTTCCAAGACTATCATAGTGGAAAAAGTCCATTTCTGAACCGAGTTCACTCCTCGTTCTAGTCCTGTATCACTGAATCAGATTATCTTGTCATTCCAGCCATGTCTATCTCATGAGATATAAATCTTTACCCAATGCATTGGAGGGAGATATAGGTTCCACCCATCTCATAATGATACCATTCTTATGTGTGCCACAAAATCATAAATCATATATCATAGCATAACCCATGTAAATAAAATGGGACTCTTAAACATCACGCCATCATAACATAAACCATATAAGATAAAAGGAATTAATAAAAATAATTCCATCATAAAATAATCAAATCAATCTAAAAATAGGGATAAAAATAGAACCCTGTATTATCTTAGATGGAAAATAATTTTGATAAAACACTTGAACTCCATTCTTGAGGAAAATATCCTTGCTAATTCAAAAACATTCTTCCTTTCTTAACATGTCATAAAATTTTAAACTAAAATAAGTTAATTAAAAATAAACTTGAAAACTTGTAAAGGAAGCTTCATGGAAATAATGTTCTATGAAATCATAAAAATCCATTCATGCTGTATAAGTTAAAAAAACATTCTTCTCGTACTTTGGCCAGAAAAGTCAAAAGTATCTCGTACTAAAAACGACAAAAGATTCCTTTCATATATTTTACTAAAAATTCCCCAATAGGTAAAATTGGATTTAATAAATTTTAGGAGTATATAAATAATATTACATATTGAGGAAACATGGATGTGGATGATAAATATTCCCCAGTAAATTCTGAAGTATAAACAATCTCGGATAAAAATGAGATTGTGAGATTTTCCCTTACCTTAGGTCTGATATGATTCGTATGTATCCGAACCCCCTGTATAATGATTTAAATAATGTCATTGACTTATTCCAGAATCATAATCATTGTTATGATATCATATATGGTCATATTATTAGCTTCTTATTAGAAATATTTCATTGCTACTTGTTATTCGGGTGTTCATTGCTTTATGTTCTTATGCGTGTTTTGTCGAATAAATTATTATTCCTATTTTTAGTTTATAGCTAAATAATTTATAGAATGGTATTAGTATAATATATATCATATTTATTCATTCAATTATTTTATATAATCATGTTTTAATGAAGATCATGTAGAACGAATCACATCGCATCGTGGAGATGGTAAGTCGTACATACGCACGAGCGAAAATATCGTTCCCATAATTTATTGAATGGTCTTAGAGTGGATGATAGAATATATAAGAATTAATATAATGTTATAATAATTATATATAGTGATTATTTACACCATTATACCTATCCAGGTAAGGTGGTGGTGGAAAACAGATTACACCACGACGTGGAGACAGTATTCTGTACGTACGCACGTGTGGTGATTTCATTTTCCATAGGTTGGATAGAAGGTGAAATAGGTTTGTTTCATATTTATAATAACATATCATTATATTAGTGATACTTATGTTATTACTTTATAATGAAACCAATAAATAATAGGAAGTAGAATAAGAAATAAATTTGAAAGGATCGGTAAAGGATATTACCTCTTCTTCGACGCGCCTCTTCTAAACTTCCTCTTAGGGCACTAAAGTTGGTATTTGAAGAATACCAGGACCACTAGTATGTTTCTAGGGAATTGTATAAGAGAAATTTACAGAGTTTGTCCGAGCTTGAAGGCTCAAAATGGTGTGAGGAGGAGAGGGAGGAGGTTCCCTTTTATAAGAGGGGTGAGGGGCACCTTAGGAAAAACTTAAAATATTATTTTATAATAAATTCATATTTAGTTTATAATGGCTCTAAAGTGACATTTGTATAGTCTAGGGTGGGTATGGATCTAACTCCTCTCAACCAATAGGTTTTATACAAGTTTATGTTACCATTTTAACCTTATCATTTAGATTTAACTCTAAGTTAAATAATTTAACTTTTACCGTATCTTCTTGTATTATTACACTATATGGTTAATAAACTTACTATAAACTACCAATAAAATCCCAATTGGTTCATTAATGTAATATATATTATTATATAAGTATTTTGGCCGAACATTATATTTTTAAGACCATTATATCAATTAATAATATAATATTTGTTTTAAAAACTCATTTATTTCAATTTTGACACTATTTGGTATTGTTTTTCTCTAAATTCATAACAGTATTATTACTTCAAAAACAATTCATATAACCAACCCTAATATGTTATATTAACCTAAAAAATTATTTTAATTCATAAAAAGTCTCAAATTAAATTTATTTGGGTATTTATAATATCAATTATGTTAGTATTTCATTAATATGGTAATTACTGCATCATCATTGTGTCATAAATAAATTAAATTATTTAACCTCCAAAAAATATAAATAAAATACCATTATGTAGGAAATATTTTTATATTTATAATTAATATTTATAGTCGTATTTATATTATGTATAACCCTATATTAAAAATGTTTTACTCAATAAACTTTGATTTTAACTCTTTTCACTCTTCTTTGAATTAAATAATAATAAATACCCTAATCTAATCCAAGTGGACCTAAATGGTAATATTTTATTCATAAGGGTGTTTTTGGTCAAATTACACTTATACAATAGAATTAGTACATGTTTTAGGTTAATAATAATATCATTTTTACCCTTAATTACCCTATTTACTTTTAACCGTCGTAAATAAAAGTAAAAAGTTACTATTCACAATTTTTTTATCTTATTGAACCACATTTTACTCCTTGATATTAACCATATCTCTCAGATTTTCGAAATTCAACTCACAAAAGCGGTAAAATTAAGTTTTATGTAAATTTTCAAATTCTCCTAGGAGGTGGGTAAACGACGGTAAAAAGTTCAATAAAATTTTTATATATCTAAAATTATTATAAAATGACTCCAATGAATTACATTGAAATTATATAGGTATTATGTATCTATTTTGACCTAAAATAAATTTAAATAAAATAAATAATTATTTAAATAAAAATTCGGTTTTAAACTATAACCCAGTGTTTTTCACTATTCATCAAAAATTGAAAGTTTTCAGAAAATACCAAAAATTCACCCTAAGCTAATTTAAATATTCCGAATTAAAAAATGAATTCCATTTTGAAAGATAAAATTTATAAAATTTCAAAAGGTGGGTATTACTATTCATAACGACTAGTTTATATAATATTTTAATAACATATCATTGTTTAGTGAAACTCAGTATTGTGTACAACACAAGTTATCAAGGAAGGTTTCTCTTGCGTGCGATGCAATCCAAGACAGTATTGTGTGTGGTGAAAGATTCCTTTCATGTTGAGTATAAAATAATACATAAAAACAAAATATTTCTCATAAAATCTTAGGGTGTTACATTCTACCCCCCTTAAAAAGAAATTTGCCCTCAAAATTCATCACTTCGTAACAAACAGATGAGGATACCTCTCCCTCATCATATCCTCAAGTTCCCATGTAGATTATTCTAATTGGTGGTTCCTACATAAAACTTTAACCAAGCGAGTGGCCTTGTTTCGTAGAACTTTTTTGCTACAATCCAAAATTTCTATTGGCTATTCTTCATAAGAAAGATCTTGCTCCAGCGGTAAAACTTCTGAGCTTAGTACATGTGAAGGATCAGGTATGTACTTTCTCAAGAGAGTTATATGGAACACATCATGAACTTGAGAGAGATTCGGTTGAAGCACCAATCGGTAAGCTACCTTCCCAACACGATCCAATATCTCAAAAGGACCAATATACCTAGGGCTCAGCTTTCCCTTCCTTCCAAAACTCATCACTCACTTCCAAGGAGATATTCGTAAGAACTCTTTATCACCCACTTCAAACTCTAGGTCTTTTCTTTGGTTGTCGGCATAACTTTTTTGTCGACCCTGAGTTTCTCTTATGTTTTGTTGAATAGATCTTACCTTTTCTACCATCTCATCAACAAGATCAGGTCCTAATAGCTTTCTTTCCCCAACTTCATCCCAGCAAGTTGGAGTTATGCATTTCTTTACATAGAGAGCTTCATAAGGATCCATCTGAATATTGGAGTGAAAGCTATTATTATAATAAAATTCCACCAAAGTTAGGTGTTGATCCCAACCACCTTTGAAATCCATAGAGTAAGCTCTCAACATGTCTTCTAGAGTTTAAATTGTCCTATTAGACTGACCATCGGTCTAAGGATGATAAGCAGTGCTGAAACTCAACTTTGTATCTAGAGTATGCTGAATACTTCGCCAAAAATTCGAGGTAAACCTCAGATCCTGATCAAATATAATGGAAAGTGGTACTCCATGCAATATTACCACTTCCTTCACATATATCTTTGAAAGCTGATCAAGAGATAAATCTTCTCTAATAGCAATGAAGTGTGACAACTTCGTAAGGCAATCAACTATAACTCAGATAGTATTATTGCCTTTGGATGTTTTAGGAAGTCCAGTGACAAAGTCCATAGTGATGTTTTCCCATTTCCATTCTGGTATGGGTAATGGTTGTAACACCCCCTTAGACTTCTGTCTCTCAACTTTAACTTGGTAACAAACCAAGCATCGAGATACATATTCAACAACATCTCTTTTCATTCCATCCCACCAGAAGTACTCCTTTAGGTCCTTATACATCTTTGTGCTTCCAGGGTGAATAGAGAATTAAGAACTATGAGCTTCATCCAACATTTCCTTCTTTAATTCTGGGATGGGAGGAACACAAACCCTATTCCTGAACCTTATTATTTCATCACAATCAATGTGGAATTCAGGAACATTTCTCACATTCTTTTGTAACTCTACATCTTCTTTCTATGCCTCTTTAATCTTCACATGTATAGATGGTTGAACATTCATTTGAGAAAGATAATATTTCCCCCCTTCCATTATAATTCCAAGATCTATCCTTTGTAAATCCATAAATATTGGATCTTTTGTGATCCTCATCATGGATAAGCTAGTATGGTCTTGTCGACTTAATGCGTCTGCCACCTTGTTTTCATTCCCAGGGTGGTAATGAATTGAGCAGTTGTAATCCTTAATTAGCTCCAACCATCTTCTTTGGTGCATGTTAACCTATTTTTGTGTGAAAATATACTTTAAAATTTTATGATCAGTATAAATATCACACCTTTCACCATAAATATAATGCCTCCAAATATTTAATGCAAATATTACCGCAGCTAATTCCAAATAATGATTTGGATAATTTTGCTCATGGATTTTCAACTATCATGAGACATAAACTATCACCATATAATTTTGCATGAGAACACACCCCAATACCTTCTTGTATGCATCAATGTAGATCAAAAACCTTTCTCCACTACAAGGTAGTGTGAGCATAGGTGTACTGGATAACCTTCTTTTTAACTCCTTGAAATTCTCTTCACACTCCTCTGTCCAAACGAACTTAAATCCTTTTTGAGTCAACCTAGTGAGTGGATTATATAATCATGAAAAATATTTCACAAAACGTCAATAATATCCAGCCAAACTAAGAAAACTTTGGATCTTAGTTATTGTTGTTGGTCTCGACCATATTTCAATAACCTCTATTTTTGCTGGATCCACAAATATCCCCTCTTTTGAGATTATGTGACCCAAAAATGAAACTTTTTGAATCCAAAATTCACACTTGGTAGATTTGGCATAAATATTCTCCTTTATTAGGGTCTTTAATACAATTCTCAAGTGATCTTCATGTTCTTACTTACTCTTTGAATAGACAAGAATATCATCTATAAATACTACCACAAACTGATCAAGATAGTCTTTAAAGACTCTATTCATTAGATCCATGAAGATATCAGGGGAATTAGTAAGACCAAATGGCATCATTATAAATTCATAGTGTCCATACCTTTTACAGAAATCCGTCTTTAGTATATCCTCCCTTTTGACCCTTAATTGATGATACCATGAACGAATATCAATCTTGGAAAAGTATTGAGCTCCACATAGTTGGTCAAATAATTCATAAATGCATGAGAGTATTTGTTCTTGATAGTGATATTGTTAAGTTCTTGATAATCAATGTAGAGTCTCATTGATCTATCTTTCTTCTTAACAAACAGAATAGGTGCTCCCCAAGGTGATGCACTAGGGTGTATGAATCCCTTATCAAGATTCTCTTGGAGTTTCTTCTTTAATTCCTGCAACTCAATTGGGTTCATTCTATAAGGTGTCTTTGAAATGGTCATAGCACCCGGTATGAGTTCTATTGAAAAATCAACTTCATGATTTGGTGAAGGACCTGATAATTCCTTTAGAAATACATCATCAAAATCCCGTACAATGGGCATATTCTTAATCGTGAGTTTCTCTCCAACAATTTGAGATAAATAACCTTCATTTATTGGAATCAAGACCCATAAGATGGAAGAAATTTCCACTGGAAGGTTATATTCATCCTTGCATCGATAGATGATCATAGATTGATCAGGAATATGAAATGTGACTTCCCTTCTTTGGAAATCGATATGATATCCATATAAGGAAAGCTAATCCATGCCAAGAATCACATCAAATTCCACTATAGTAAGGATCACAATATTTGTAGGAAGCACTTTCCCACAAACGTCAATTGGAGAAGAATTATAAAATTTTGATGCCACCTTTGTGCCATTAGGAGTTGTCACCACTAACTCAATAGATAATTATTGAGGTAGTATGACGATACCCTTGGAAAATTCTTCAGAAATAAAAGAGTGGGTGGATCCAGAATCAAATAAAACATTTTCTACTTTAGAGTGGATGGTAAGTGTACCTTTCACCACTTCATTATCGCACTCCACATAGCTGATAGAAATTGCATGTGACTTTCCTTTGTCTTTATCCTTAAGAGTTTGTTGACGTTGATCATCATCAAAAACCCTTGGATTAGGGAATTTATTATCATAATTCCCCATTTCCTTGCACTTGTAACATTGAAGTGTAGGAGGTGCATTCTATGTAGCCTTTTCTTTGTTTGCATCACTAGAAATCTTTTTCCCATCATTGCGGCATTCAAATGCCCGATGACCTTCTTTTCCACATTTGAAACATTTACTTGTCCCTTTAAGAAAATTCCATCCATGTTTCTTTCCACACTTTGAGCATAAGGGAAAACTCATATTATTTTCAGCGTGGTCTTTATATTTCCCTTTGAATTCCATTTTCCTCTTCTTATCAAACCCATATGAATAATGGGTTACTCCAATCTCCATCTCAACCTTGAGATCACATTGAAAAATTTCCTCATAGCTATTGAAGTCCCTTATGGCTAATTCCCTTCGAAGACTTGGTTTAAAGACACTAAAGAATCGATCGATCTTACTCTTAGGTTGGATAATAATTCCAGAAGCATACCTTTCAAGTCCTGTAAAATTTTTTTTGTAGGTACCAACAGATTTATCATCCTTTTTCTTTAGTTCAAGAAACTCCTTCTCTATATTTGTTCGAAGAATACAAGGGAAGTACTTGTTGAAAAATATGTTCTTGAACTCATCCCATTCCATGGACTCAATTTCATCTATTTACCTCATATTATTGATAAGATTCCACCATTGATCAGCTTCACCTTCCAAACGATATACTACTAAGATGACTTTATCATGTTCATAACATTGAATAACTTAAAATATCTTTTCAGTGGTACTGATCCATTGTTCATCCACTAATGGATCAGTAGACCCGCTAAATGAGGGTGGACGCTGCCTCATAAAGGATTCAATAGAATGTTGGTCCTTCCTTTGATAGTTTGGAAGTCCTGTATGATTCATATCTTGAGAAAGTTGTGTGAGAATGGATACAAGATTTATCATTCCAGCTCCCATAACATTTGGTTACTCAGGGGGACAATCATTGCATTGCCCATCGCATTCATCATTAACACGGTTCCTTCGGGTTCCATCCATTGACTAAAAACAATAAGCATAGTGTGAGAAACACTAATCATAATAGGAAAAACACATAATCAAGAATAAAATTTCACACTTAAGGTCTTATCATAGGTTATTCATGGCCATTTCTAAAACACTAATATTGTGTTCTATTCTTAGACATATCCTTAGGGTTCTTACTAAGGATTTCACATCCTATTTTCCAAAGGTTGACTATACCGTTCCTCTGATACCAACTATACCGACCCATACTTTACATACATTGTTATTACTTCATAATTTAAGCATAATAATTACAACATATAATAAAACCATGATAGGACCGTATAGGTATAGTGTCTTTAGAAACTAGGAAACATAAACAACTAGTTCATAAATCATCTACATTATCTCCCGTTTATTTCATCATATCTTGAGTCCCTTTTGGCATATCCTACTTAATAACCTTCTTCCTGACCTGGGGAAAAGAAAATATATAAAATGGTGAGCTCAAATGATTAGTAAGGGTAAACAAAGGAAATATCAATCATATCATATTCATAAGAACATAACATTTTGAAAATCTTAACCTGCAAAAGAGATCATAATATCATAACATGGGATAAATATTAGTAGTGAAATATAATCCCAATAATCATAACATAAAACATGAAACTTTGTGGCATACACACATAATCATATAAAATCATTTCTTATTAGTCAAGACTCATTTCCAAGACTATCATAGTGAATAGAGTCCATTTCTGAACCGAGTTCACTCCTCGTTCTAGTCTTGTATCACTGAACCGGATTAGGTTGTCGTTCCAGCCATGTCTATCTCATGAGATATAAATCTTTAACCAATGCATTGGAGGGAGATATAGTTCCCAAACATCTCATAATGATACCATTCTTATGTGTGCCACAAAATCATAAATCATATATCATAGCATAACTCATGTAAATAAAATGGGATTCTTAAACATCATGCCATCACAACATAAACCATATAAGATAAAAGGAATTAATAAAAATAATTCCATCATAAAATAATCAAATACATGTAAAAATAGGGATATAAAAAGAACCCTATATTATCTTAGATGGAACATAATTTTTATAAAACACTTGAACTCCATTCTTGAGGAAAATATCCTTGCTACTTCAAAAACATTTTTCCTTTCTTAACATGTCATATAATTTTAAACTAAAAGAAGTTAATTAAAAATAAACTTGAAAACTTTTAAAGGAATATTCATGGAAATAATGTTCTATTAAATCATAAAAATCCATTCATGCTGTATAAGTTAAAAAAAACATTCTTCTCGTACTTTGGCTGGAAAAGTCAAAAGTATCTCATACTGAAAATGACAAAAGATTCCTTTCATATCTTTTAATAAAAATTATATAATAGGTAAAATTGTATTTAAAAAATTGTAGGAGGATAGAAATAATATTACATATTGAGGAAACATGGATGTGGATGATAAATATGCCCCAGTAAATTCTGAAGTGTAAACAATCTCGGATAAAAATGAGATTCTGAGATTTTCCCTTACCTTAGGTCCGATATGCTTCATACGTATCCGAAACTCCTGTATAATGATTTCAATAATGTCATTGAATTATTCCAAAATCATAATCATTGTTATGATATCATATATGGTCATATTCAAAGCTTCTTATTAGTAATATTTCATTGCTACTTATTATTCAGGTGTTTATTGCTTTATGTTCTTATGCATGTTTTGTCAAATAAATTCGTATTCCTATTTTTAGGTTATAGATACATCATTTATATAATGGTAGTGGTATAATATATATCAGATTTATTCATTCAATTCGTTTATATAGTCATGGTTTAATGAAGATCATGTAGAACGAATCACATCACATCGTGGAGACGGTAAGCCGTACGTACACACGAATGACGATATCGTTACCATAATTTATTGAATGTTATTGGAGTGGATGATAGATGTAACGCCCCGACCCCAGTTACCCAGAGTCGGTGCATTATTACATAAAATTTTCATGATCACAAGAAAGATCAAATCTCAAAATACCGATTAGTTTAGTAGCCTTGGAAACACTAGATATATTCATAAAGTTTTACATTACATCATAAAAATGAAAACTACAACAACATAGTCTCCATAGTCTACACTCTTATCCCCTCATACTATCCCTGTAGGTCATTCATAATTTACTTCTTCACATCCTGAGAAAAATAAAACATAGAAAAGGGGGGAGCTCAAATGCCCAGTAAGGATAACAATATAGCGGAAACTTTCATAAATAATAATAAACATTTAAGGCAATGTATAACTTAAACAAAAGCCTTTTAAACTTGAAATTAAACATAATATGGAAAAAATAAAATGAAGTAATTCCATTTACTTATTCACATGGATATTCTACTAATCGAATAATCACATGCAATATCAATAACCACTTTCATAATGATAGAATGCATAATGCCAGAATATCATAACCACATAGCCAAGGCCTCGTGCCAAGACTACAAATAAGATTTTGTCAAGGCCTTGTGCCAAGACACTAGTTTGTCTCATGAGACCTACCGATGCATCGAGGAGCTATAGCGGGCTCCACCCATCACATATTAAGTCCAATGCATTCCTCATATGAACAAGTTTAAACATAACATAAACATTCGTATTAAAACTAGCATACGAAATGTCAATACTTTCTTCATAAACTATGAATGGTATAAAAATAACACATCCACATTAAAACATATCACAAAACCATCAATATAATATGGAAGTATTGTATCATATTAAACCAACTTCAAATAAACTTAAAATCCATCAAAGGATGTTGACATAGATGAAATCAAAACTCTTTTTAAAGAAATATATATTTCTATTTTGAAATCATTTAAGAGTCATATATTTATAAAATAAAAAATTTTCTTTGAAAATATTCTTATAATATGTAAATGGAAGCTTCAACGATTTTATAACGGTGGAAAATAGCCGCACCCACCGTATAAGTTAAAAAAAACATTCTTTCCTTAATTCTGTCGAAAAGGATAAAAAGCACCTTGTTTGGAAAAGGATGGAAAGATTCCTTTATAAACCTCTTATAAAAAGTCAAACAAGGGTATAAATGAATTTAACCAATATTCTAGTAAATATTAAAAATGTTTTGAAATACATTTTTAAGAAACATGGATGTGTATGATAAATAAGTCCCAGTAGATAATTACGTATAAACAACCTCGGATAATGAAGAGATTGTGAAATAACCCTTACCTTGTACTTTTACTTAGTTGGGGGTAGGTTAAACTCCTGTATAATGGTTAAATAATTGTTATTAAATTATAAAAGAATCATATACATCAATATGATATCATATATGATCTTTTAACATTGATTTGTTAATAATATCTCAGTATTATCATTGTTTCGGGTGTTAACTTACTCGTTTTCTTTTATATGTTTTGTTACGTAAGACGTGTTTGTCATGGATAGATTGTATCTTATTCATATACAGAATGATATCAAGTCCTTAGATACTATTATTAATCATCAAATGAGATTTATACTTGAATGGATATGATGGCGAATGAATCTCATCGCGTTCGTGGAGACGGTAGTCCGTATGTACGCACGAGCGACAATATCATTCTTTGGATATTAAAATAATATATAATTGGATGGTATATCATATATAAAGAATCATTATCATGTTATATTTATTATTTACATGAATTATATATCATTATTATACCCATCCAAATAATAATTTATTGAATAACAATTACACCACGACGTGGAGACGGTAAGCCGTACGTACGCACGTATGGTGACACGTTATTCAATGGATGGATAGAATACTGAAATATGGTTGTAAATTGTTTAAAATAACATCAAAGTATATATAATATACTGGATTTATTATTTTATAATGGTAATAACAAAGAAATAAGAAGTGGAAGAAGAAAGGAACTTGAAAAAGGGTGGTGAAATCATTACCTCTTCTTCGGGTTCTTCCTTTTGATTTGATCAAAAGGGCTCCTTAAGTTGGATTTATGACTAAATAAAGGCCTCTAGGATGAAGTGAGTAAAGTTGAGAGAGTATTTGGGCAGAGGTTGGTCGAACCAAAAGGATGTTAAGGGGTGAGTTAATGAGAAGGGAGAGTTCCCTTTTATAAGAGGGGTGAGGGGCACCTTTGAAAAAGCTAGAAATATTATTTTATAATAAATTCATATTCGGTTTCTAATAGCTCCAAAGTGTATTATTTAAAGTTTAAGGTGGGGATAGGTCTAAAACCATTCAACCAATATAATTTAGACAGGTTTGGGTCATTATATTAACCTTATCTTTTAGTTTTAACTCTTAGTTAATTAGTTTGACACTTACCATGTCACTTTGTATTTTTATATTTTACAGTTAATAAACTTACTATATACCTCAAAGAGACCCCCATAGTGGCCCATTAATGATAAAACTATCATTATATAAGTCTCTTGGCCGAACCTTAGATTTTTAGGAATTTAATATCAATTAATAATATAATATTTGTTTTAAAAACTCTTTTATGTCAATTTTGACACTATTCAATAGTTGATTTTTTTAAAAATCATAACAGAATGATTACTTCAAAAAACGTTAATTAAATCAATCCTAACATGTCATATTATCCTAGAAAATTATTGGTATTTATAAAAATTCTCAAATTACATTTATTTGGGTATTTATAATATCAATTATTCCAATTTTTTATTAATTAGGTAATTACTCCATCATCATTGTGTCATAAATAAATTAATTTTTTTAATGTATAAAAAAAATAAATAAAATATCATTATGTAGGAAATAGTTTTATATTTCTAATAAATATTTAAAATCGAATTTATCTTATGTATAACCCTATATTAAATATGTTTTAGTAAATAAACTTTGATTTTAACTCTTTTAACTCTTCTTTGAATTAAATAATAATAAATGTCCTAATCTAATACAAGTGGACCTAAATGATAATATTTTATTTCTAAAGTTGTTTTTTGTCGAGATACATTTGTCCAATAGAATTAGGACATGTGTTAGGGTAATATTAATATCATTTTTACCCTTAATTACCCTATTTACTTTTAACTGTGGTAAATAAAAGTAAAAAGTTACTATTCACTAAAAATTATTTTCATCTCATTGAACCACATTTTACTACTTGATATTAACCGTGTCTCTCGGATTTTTGAAATTCCATTCACAGAAGCAGTAAAATTAAGTTTTATGAAAAATTCAGTTTTTAACTACCACTTAGTGGTTTCACTATTCATCAAAAATTGAAGTTTTTCTGGACAATGCCAAAATTTCACCCTAAGATATAATTGATATTCCGAATTAAAAAATGATGTCTATTTTAAAAAATTCCAAAAATATAAGTTTCATTAATTAATTTTATAATTAATTCCCGCTGTTTCAACAAATAGCGTGTTTTTAAGAAATAATATATATCAAAAGATTGAAAATTGTTTATGTCCAATTTCAAAGTGAAATTAATTATAATGAACACCATTGTATAAAATGGTAAAAATATATTCTAATTATACTTTAAAACCACTCAATAATATAATTTATCACTATAAATTATTTTGATTAAAAAAATTGTTTTTAAGTATTTTTCACTATTCATAAAAATTGGAAGTTCTCAGAAAAATACCAAAAATTCAACTTAGGATAATTTCGATATTTCGAATCCAAAAATGAAGTCCATTTTGAGAGATAAAATTTTTAAAATTTAAAAAAGTAGGTATTACTATTTATAACGGCTAGTTTTATTGGTTGTGGTGTGTGTTAGAACTCGATGTTGCGTACAACACACACTATTGCATTATTCAAAGAGAAGCATACCGTAGAAGCTTGGGGTGGTACATTCTCCCCTCATTCAAATAATTTCGTCCTCAAAATTTCTAGAATACTACCACATGAAAAGACTCGGGTGGTTCTTCATCATAAGTTCCTCGGGTTCCCACGTTGCCTCTTCCATCTTATGGTTTCTCCACAAAACTTTTACCAGACGCGTCATCCGGTTTCTCAGTACTTGTTCTCTCTTATCAAGAATCCTGACGGGCTCTTCGCAGTAAGAAAGATCGGGTTCCAATTCTAATTCCTCATAGGTGAGTATATGCATTGGGTCAGGCATGTATTTCCTCAATAGAGATATGTGGAACACATCGTGAACTTTGGAGAGACTTGGCGGCATTGCCAATCGATAAGCTACAACCCCAATTCATTCTAGAATTTCGAATGGTCCTATGTACCTGGGAATCAATTTACCTTTCTTACCAAAACATATGAATCCCTTCCATGGAGATACCTTCAGGAAAAAATGATCACCGACTTGAAATTCCAAATCCTTCCTTTGATTACCGGCATAACTTTTCTGCCTACTTTGAGCTGCTTTGATGTGATTTTGGATTACCTTCACCTTTTCCATTGTTTCCTCTACCAGTTCTAGACCTACAAGTTTTCTTTCACCAACGTCATCCTAACAGGTTGATGTGCAACATCTCTTTCCATATAACGCTTCATATGGTTCCATCTGAATACTCAAATGGAAGCTATTATTATAGGAAAATTCTACAAAAGGTAAATATTGATCCCACATACCCTGAAAGTCAAGTGAGAAAGATCTCAACATATCTTCTAAGGTTTGAATAGTCCGTTCTGATTGTCCGTCTGTCTGAGGGTGGTAGGCCGTGCTCAAATGAAGTCCAGTATCCAGGGATTTCTGAAGACTCTTCCAGAATCTTGATGTAAAACGACGATCAAGATCAGAAACAATCGATAGGGGTACTCCATGAAGTCTCACAACTTCATTAATATATAGTCTTGATAGACTTTCCAGTGGTAGATCTTCTCTTATAGCAAGAAAATGTGCTGACTTGGTAAGACGATCAACAATAACCCATATTACATCGTTCCTTCTAGGAGTATTTGGTATCCCCATGAAAAAGTCCATCGTAATATTGTCCCATTTCCACTCCAGTATGGGAAGAGGATACATGACTCCTCCAGGCTGTTGCCTTCCAGCTTTCACTTATTGACAAACCATACATCTTGACACAAAATCAGAAATTTCCCTCTTCATGTTGTCCCACCAAAAATGTTCCTTCAAATCTCTATACATTTTTGTGCTCCCAGGGTGTATAGAGAAATTGGAACTATGAGCATCATCCAGCAATTCTCTCTTTAGATCAGGTATATCGGAAACACAAAGTCTCTTCCCAAATTTCAAAATTCCTTCTTCATACACAAAGTCTATCAATCTCCCATCATTCACAGCTTTAATCTTATTTTGAAATTCTTCATCATCAGTCTGAGAACTCTTAATATTTTCTAGTAAAGATAGTTTGGCAACCATTTGAAAAATAATTGATGTTTCACCTTCCCTGGTTATTCCCATGTCCATCTTCACTAGATCCATAAAAATTGGATCCCTTTCAATTCTCATATTTTTCAAAACTCCATGATCTTTTCTGCTCAAAGAATCTGCCACCTTGTTTGCTTTCCCCGGGTGGTAGTGTATCGTACAATCATAATCCTTGAGTAATTAAAGCCATATCCTTTGCCTCATGTTGAGTTCTTTTTGTGAGAAAATATACTTCAAACTCTTGTGATCAGTATAAATCTCAAATTTTTCACCATAGAGGTAGTGCCTCTATATCGTCAAAGCAAAGATCACAACTGCTAACTCGAGATCATGAGTAGGATAGTTTTGTTCATGAGTTTTCAACTATCATGATGCATAGGCAATAACCCTATCATTCTGCATAAGGACACAACCAAGTCCTTTCTTCGATGCATCACTATAAATAACGAACCCATCATTCCCCAATGGTAGAGTCAATATAGGAGCATTGACTAATATTATCTTTAGTTCTTCGAAACATTCTTCACACTCTTTTGTTCAAACAAATTTAACCCCTTTACGTGTGAGCTTCGTTAATGGGTTAGCCAATCGGGCAAAATTCTAGACGAAACATCGATAATAACCTGTTAAACCAATAAAACTACGTACCTCAGTTATACTCGTAGGTGCTGGACATTATTGGATTGCCTTGGTCTTAGAAGGATCAACATAGATTCCATATTTAGAGACAATATGACCAAGAAAAGAAATCTCCTGAAGCCAGAATTCACACTTGCTAAACTTCCCATATAATTCATGTCTTCTCAGAGTCTTCAGGATAATGCGCAAGTGATTTTCATGATCTTCGTAGATTTTGGAGTATAACAAGATATCATCAATAAATAACACCAAAAATTCATCGAGATATTCCTTGAAAACTATATTCATCAGATCCATGAATAAAGAGGGTGCATTAGTTAATCCAAAAGGCATTACCGTAAACTCATAATGCCCGTACCTAGTTCGAAATGCTGTCTTTGGAATGTCTTCCTTCTTCACACACAACTGATGGTATCCAGATGGAAGGTCAATATTTGAAAAGTATTAAGCTCCATACAGTTGGTCAAATAAATCATCAATGCGAGGTAGGGGATACTTGTTCTTTATTGTTATAGCGTTGATCTCCCTATAGTCGATACATAACCTCATAGATTCATCTTTCTTTTTAACAAAAAAAAACAGGGGCTCCCCATGGAGAAACACCAGGGATAATAAATACCTTATTACTCAATTACTCTAGTTCTTTCTTTAGTTTGACTAATTCCACAGTGGCCATTCTATAAGGGGTCTTCAATATAGGCCTTGATCCAGGAATTAAATCAATGGAAAACTCAACTTCTCGTTCTAGAGGATGTCCAGGTAAATCTTCCGGAAATACATCTACATATTCTTTCACAACTAGTACATACTCTATTTGAACATTCCTTTCCTCACCCACAGTCATTTCATTCTCTTCCTCCCCAATAATTGAATTTAATTGAGCTACTGGGGGTGGATCTAGAAAATAATTAGGTGGTGATGATTCTGCTCTAAAGATAAGGTGTTCCTTATCATCATCATCAAAAATCGTAACCTCCTTCTTCTTACAATAAATCTTCGCATCATAGTCCAAAATCCAATCCATACCGAGGATTATATCAAACTCAATCATAGGTATGACGATGAGATCAACAGATAAAGACCATTTATGTGCTCTAATGGGGACTAATTCACAAATATTTGTTGCAATGATACTTCCCTTAGGAGTTTTAACTGACAACTCCCTTGTTAAATAAAATTGGAAATATCTAATTTTCTTAGAAAACTGGGATGATATGAAACAATGCGATGATACAGAATCAAATAATGCATTTGCTAAACTTGAGGAAACCATTAAATTACCTACCACCACGTCTTTCGAGCTTCTACCTCAGCATTAGTGATAGAAAAAGATTGGCCTTGATCCCTTGGCCTTTTCTGAGGTAAGTTTCCTTGACGCTTAGGAAATTCATTTGCATAATGTCCCATATCCCTACAATTGTAGCACTGAACATTGGTAGCTTCCTTCTTCCCTTTGTAATCATGAGCTTGGTGGCCTTTTTCACCACACTTGTAACAGAAACCCATTCCCTTTAAGCAAGTACCAGGGTGTTTCTTCCCACATTTACCACAGGATGGATATTCAAGCTTTCCCTTCTTCCCCTTATTTCCATTCCCAGATTGATCAGCAGATCTCTTCTTCTCTTGCTTTTCTTTAAAGTCATAAGACTTAGAGAATTCCTTTTCAATCTTGATAGCACATGAGGCAATGTCTTCGTACGATGAAAAGGATTGTGAGACTAATGCTCGACATAGAAATGGTTTTAACCCATCAAAGAAATGATAAATCTTACTTATGGGGTTACGTATATAATCTCCATCATACCTTGCTAACCTTGTAAAGTTAGCCTCATACTTTGCGACATTCTCATCCTCCTTTTGTCTTAGACTCAGAAATTGCCTTTCCATATCTGCTCGATGGTCACGAGGAAATTATTTTTCTAAAAACAGATCTTTGAACTCCCCCCATTCCATATTTGATACTTCATCATCTTCTTTCATGTTTTGAATCAATGAACACCATTGATCATCATCTCCAGTGAGGCGGTAAATTGCCATGATAACTTTTTCCCTTTCACTACTCCCCAAAGAATGAAATATTTTCTATAGGGAATTTATCCATTGCACAGCTACTAAGGGATTTATAATCCCATTGAACGTTGGTGGTTGTTGCCTTATGAATCAATCTAACATTGATCCTCCACACTGTGGATCAGGGTGCTCCATACGGGTAAGGTTATTATTCATAACCTGAGTGAGTTGTCCCAGTATGGTGATTAGCTGATCAGAACCAGTTTCATCACCAGCTTTACTATAATTATCTTGAGCAGGAGGGAAATCCCTACACGGAGTGCGTTCATTGATACAGTTTCCATTTCTTCCACTAGGCGCAATTTCTAAACAATGGCATAAACTAGATCAGTTTCTGAATCAAAATACATAATCCCATACTTATAAAGAACTTAAAATAAATTGAACTATTTATAGATATAATCCATAATCATAAAAATGTTTTCTTTGAGGAAGTATATACTCATAAACCCTTCATAATGATTTGTAAAGAAAATGAGAGTTATCCTAAGCATATCCCCTGGGAGTGTCGTAACCAAGAGTGCAACAAGGCCCGTTGTCGTGCACCAGTTCTTGTTCGAGTCTAGCTCAAAGTGGTGTTTTCGGGTTTTATCCCTAGGTTAATCTGTGCCAGAGCCACCTCTACCTTCTCGTATCTTGACAAGGATGTATTGCTTGTAAAACTCACAAAATCTCTACAATACCAAAATTCTAGGAAGTTCTTCTATAATAATCAT
Source organism: Viscum album (assembly GCA_963277665.1). Lineage (NCBI taxonomy): Eukaryota > Viridiplantae > Streptophyta > Magnoliopsida > Santalales > Viscaceae > Viscum > Viscum album. The sequence continues at coordinate 1,492,261,754 of OY728129.1, forward strand.
CAAAGTCCATCTTAAATCTATGTGCTCTAATCAGAGTTTATCTAAATCTAGATTCTAAGGTTTGTACTAAACTTCCTCTGATACCAACTGTAATTCCCCAACCCCAGTTACCCAATGTCGGTGCATTATTACATAACATTGGCATGATCACAAGAAAGATCAAATCTCGAAAGACTGATTAGTTTAGTATCCTTGGAAACACTAGATATATTCATAAAGTTTTACATTACATCATAAAAATGAAAACAACAACAACATAGTCTCCATAGTCTACACTCTTATCCCCTCATACTATCCTTGCAGGACATTCATAATTTACTTCTTCACATCCTGGGAAAAATAAAACATAGAAAAAGGGTGAGCTCAAATGCCCAGTAAGGATAACAATATAGCGGAAACTTTCATAAATAAGAATAAACATTTAAGGCAATGTATAACTAAAACAAAATCCTTTTAAACTTGAACTTAAACATAGTATGGAAAAAATAAAATGAAGTAATTCCATTTACTTATTCACATGGATATTCTACTAATCGAATAATCACATGCAATATCAATAACCACTTTCATAATGATGGAATGCATAATGCCAGACTATCATAATCACATAGCCAAGGCATCGTGCCAAGACTACAAATAAGATTTTGTCAAGGCCTTGTGCCAAGACACTAGTTTGTCTCATGAGACCTACCGATGCATCGAGGAGCTATAGCAGGCTCCACCCGTCACATATTAAGTCCAATGCATTCCTCATATGAATAGGTTTAAACATAACATAAACATTCGTATTAAAACTAGCATATGAAATGTCAATAATTTCTTCATAAACTATGAACGGTATAAAAATAACACACCCACATTCAAAAATATCACAAAACAATAAATACAATATGGATGTATTATATCATAATAAACCAACTTCAAATAAACTTAAAATCCATCAAAGGATGTTGACATAGATGAAATCAAAACTCTTTTTAAAGAAATATCTATTTCTATTTTGAAATCATTTAAGAGTCATATATTTATAAAATAAAACATTTTATTTGAAAATATTATTATAATATTGTAAGGGAAGCTTCAACAATTTTATAATGGCAGAAAATAGCCGCACCCGCCGTATAAGTTAAAAAAACATTCTTTCCTTAATTCTGTCGAAAAGGTTAAAAAGCACCTTGTTTGGAAAACGACAGAAAGATTCCTTTATAAACCTATTATAAAAATTAAAACAAGGGTATAAATAAATTTAACCCATATTCTAGAAAATAGTAATTTTTTTTGAAATACATTTTTAAGAAACATGGATGTGGATGATAAAGAAGTCCCAGTAGATTACGTATAAAAAACCTCGGATAATGAAGAGATTGTGAAATAACACTTACCTTGTACTTTTCCTTGGTTGGGGGTAGGTTAACCTCCTGTATAATGGTTAAATAATTGTTATTAAATTATAAAAGAATCATATACATCAATATGATATCATATATGATCTTTTAACATTGATTTGTTAATAATATCTTAGTATTATCATTGTTTCGGGTGTTAACTTACTCGTTTTCTTTTATATGTTTTGTTACGTAAGACGTGTTTGTCATGGATAGGTTGTATATTATTCATATCCAGAATGATATCAAGTCCTTAGATACTATTATTAATCATCAAATGAGATTTATACTTGAATGGATATGATGGATAATGAATCTCATCGCATTCGTGGAGACGGTAGTCCGTATGTACGCACGAGCGACAATATCATTCTTTTGATATTAAAATAATATATAATTGGATGGTATATCATATATAAATAATAATTATCATGTTATATTTATTATTTACATGAATTACACATCATTATTATACCCATCCAAATAATAATTTATTGAATAACAATTACACCACGACCTGGAGACGGTAAGCCGTACGTACGCACGTATGGTGACATGTTATTCAATGGATGGATATAATACTGAAATATGGTTGTAAAATGTTTATAATAACATCAAAGTATATATAATATACTGGAGTTATTATTTTATAATGGTAATAACAAAGAAAAAAGAAGTGGAAGAAGAAAGGAACTTGAAAAAGGGTGGTGAAATCATTACCTCTTCTTCGGGTTCTTCCTTTTGATTTGATGAAAAGGGCTCCTTAAGTTGGCTTTATGACTAAAGTAAGGCCTCTAGGATGAAGTGAGGGATTTTGAGAGAGTATTTGGGCAGAGGTTGACCGAACCAAAAGGATTTGAAGGTGTGAGTTAATGAGAAGGGAGAGTTCCCTTTTATAAGAGGGGTGAGGGGCACCTTTGGAAAAGCTAGAAATATTATTTTATAATAAATTCATATTCGGTTTCTAATGGCTCCAAAGTAGATTATTTAAAGGTTAAGGTGGGTATAGTTTGAAAACCATTCAACCAAAAGAATTTAGACAGGTTTGGGTCATTATATTAACCTTATCGTTTACTTTTAACTCTTAGTTAATTAGTTTGACACTTACCATGTCACTTTGTATTTTTATATTATAGAGTTAATATACTTACTATATACCTCCAAGAGACCCCCAACTGGTCCATTAATGATAAAAATATCATGATATAAGTCTCTTGTCCTAATATTATATTTTTAGGAATTTAATATCAATTAATAATATAATATTTGTTTTAAAAACTCTTTTATGTCAATTTTGACACTATTCAATAGTTGATTTTTGTAAAAATCATAACAGAATGATTACTTCGAAAAAAGTTAATTAAATCAATCCTAACATGTCATATTATCCAATAAAATTATTTTTATTTATAAAAAGTCTCAAATTACATTTATTTGTGTATTTATAATATCAATTATTCCAATTTTTTATTAATTAGGTAATTACTGCATCATCATTGTGTCATAAATAAATTACGTTTTTAACGTCTAAAAATTATAAATAAAATATAATTATGTAGGAAATATTTTTATCTTTATAATGAATATTTACAATCAAATTTATCTTATGTATAACCCTATATTAAATATGTTTTAGTAAATAAACTTTGATTTTAACTCTTTTAACTCTTCTTTGAATTAAATAATAATAAATGTCCTAATCTAATACAAGTGGACCTAAATGATAATATTTTATTTCTAAGGTTGTTTTTGGTCGAGATAAATTTGTCCAATAGAATTAGGACATGTGTTAGGGTAATATTAATATTATTTTTACCCTTAATTACCCTATTTACTTTTAATCGTGGTAAATAAAAGTATAAAGTTACTATTCACCAAAAATTATTTTCATCTCATTGAATCACATTTTACTACTTTATATTAACCTTGTGTCTCAAATTTTCGAAATTCCATTCACAGAAGCGGTAAAATTAAGTTTTATGAAAAATTCAGTTTTTAACTACCACTTAGTGGTTTCACTATTCATCAAAAAATGAAGTTTTTCTGAACAATGCCAAAATTTCACCCTAAGCTATAATTGATATTATGAATTCAAAAATGATGTATATTTTACAAAATTACAAACATATAAGTTTCATTAATTAATTTTATAATTAATTTCCACTGTTACAACAAATAGCATGTTTTTAAGAAATAATATATATCAAAAGATTGAAAATTGTTTATGTCCAATTTCAAAGTGAAATTAATTCTAATGAAAACCATTGGATAAAGTGGTAAAAATATATTCTAATTATAATTTAAAACCACTCAATAATATAATTTATCACTATAAATTATTTTGATTAAAAAAGTTGTTTTTAAGTATTTTTCACTATTCATAAAAATTGGAAGTTCTCAGAAAAATACCAAAAATTCAACTTAGGATAATTTCGATATTCCGAATCCAAAAATGAAGTCCATTTTGAGAGATAAAATTTCTAAAATTTCAAAAAGTAGGTATTACTATTTATAACGACTAGTTTGATTGGTTGTGGTGTGTGTTAGAACTCGATGTTGCGTACAACACACACTATTGCATTATTCAAAGAGAAGCGTACTGTAGAATCTTGGGGTGTTACAATAGAATATGTAATAATTAGTATAATGTTATAATAATCATATATAGTGATTCTCTACACCATTATAACCATCCAAGTAAGGTGGTGGTGGAAAACAGATTACACCACGACGTGGAGACGGTATTCCGTACGTACGCACGTGTGGTGATTTCATTTTCTATAGGATGCATAGAAGGTGAAATATGTTTGTTTCATATTTATAATAACATATCATTATATTAGTGATACTGATGTTATTACTTTATAATGAAACCAATAAATAAGAGGAAGTAGAAAAAGAAATAAATTTGAAAGGATCGGTAAATGATATTACCTCTTCTTCGACGCGCCTCTTCTAAAATTCCTCTTAGGGCACTAAATATGGTCTTTAAAGAAGACCAGTAACTCTAGTATGTTTCTAGGGAATTGGAGAAGAAAAATTGGTAGGGGTTGTCTGATATTGAAGGCTCAAAATGGTGTTAGGAGTAGAGGGAGGAGGTGCCCTTTTATAAGAGGGGTGAGGGGCACCTTAGAAAAAACATAAAATATTATTTTATAATAAATTCTTATTCAGTTTATAATGGTTCCAAAGTAAATTTTTTCAAGGATAGGGTGGGGATGTGTTGAAATCCTCTCAACCAATAGGTTTTAGAAAAGTTTAGGTTACCATTTTAACCTTATCATTTAGATTTATCTCTAAGTTAAATAATTTAACTTTTACCGCGTCTTCGTGTATTATTACACTATATGGTTAATAAACATACTATAAACTACCAATAGAACCCCAATTGGTTCATTAATATCATATATTTTATTATATAAGTCTTTTGTCTGAACCTTATATTTTTAGGACCATTATATAAATTAATAATATAATATTTGTTTTAAAAACTCTTTTATGTCAATTTTGACACTATTTAGTATTTTGTTTTATCTAAATTCATAAAAGAATTATTACTTTGAAAAAAATTTATCTAACCAACCCTAATATGTTATATTAACCTATAAAATTAGTTTAATTCATAAAAAGTCTCAAATTACATTTATTTGGGTATTTATAATATCAATTATGTTAATATTTCATTAATAAAGTAATTACTATATCATCATTGTGTCATAAATAGATTAAAATATTTAATGTATAAAAAATATAAATAAAATACCATTATATATGAAATCTTTTTATCTTTATAATTAATATTTATAGTCTAATTTACCATATGTATAAACCTATATTAAAAATGTTTTACTTATTAAACTTTGATTTTAACTCTTTTAACTCTTCTTTGAATTAAATAATAATAAATGTCCTAATCTAATCCAAGTGGATATAAATGGTCATATTTTATTCCTAGGGGTGTCTTTGGTCGAATTAAACTTATCCAATAGAATTATGACATTTGTTAGGGTAATAATAATATCATTTTTACCCTTAATTACCCTATTTACTTTTAACCGTGGTAAATAAAAGTAAAAAGTTACTATTCACCAAAAATTATTTTTATCTTATTGAAACACATTTTACTACATGATATTAACCATGTATCTTGTATTTTTATAATTCAACTCATAGAAGCAGTAAAATTAAGTTTAATGTAAATCTTCAAATTCTCCTAGGAGGTGGGTAAAAGACAGTAAAAAGTTCAATAAAATTTTTATATATCTAAAATTATTATAAAATGACTCCAATGAATTTCATTTTACTTATATAGGTATTATGTATCTATTTTGACCTAAAATAAATTTAAATAAAATAAATAATTATTTAAATAAAAATTCAGTTTTAAACTATAACTTAGTGTTTTTCACTATTCATCAAAAATTGAAAGTTTTCAGAAAAATACCAAAAATTCACCCTAAGATAATTGTGATATTACAAATCCAAAAATGAAGTCCATTTTGAAAGATAAAATTTATAAAATTTCAAAAAGTGGGTATTATTATTCATAACGGCTAGTTTATATAATATTTTAATAACATATTGTTGTTTAGTGAAACTTGGTATTGCATACAACGCAAGCTATCGAGGAAGGTTTCTCTTGCGTGTGATGCAAGCCAAGACAATATTGTGTGTCTTGAAAGATTCCTTTGGTGTTGCGTATAACATAATACATAAAAAAAATATTTCTCATAAAATCTCAGGGTGTTACAGAGTTGGTGGTGAGGTCATTAGACCGAAGGAACTGGGGGCATTTAGTGGGTGGCAGTGCGGTTCAGAGGGGACGACGACCGGTGATCAGGCGAACATGCTGAGGCCAGGCGGTGAGCTGGTGAGCACATCGGCCAGGCTAGCACCCTTGAGGTGATGACTGATGGGGGAAAAAGACCCACACCATGTGGGTCTCCTACGCTGATGCATGAGCAGGGTGGAGGACTGGCCCTCGTGGCTGGTTGGTGTCGGTGGGTCACGCTGGCCGGGAGCAGGCCAGCAGACCGGGTAGTGGAAAGCGGACCGAGCTGCGAAAGGCAGGCTAGGCCAGTGGCACATGGGACAAGCCGAAGAAGTTAAACTAGGCCGTCCAGAGTGGGCTGGCCCAGGTAAAAGGTTCTGGCCGGATCGGGCCAGACCGACCCTATTTTGGGCCAAGCTTCTTTAAATGCCCATATCTTTTGATAAAAACCTTAAATTTGAGTGTCATCTATGTTAAAACCATCCTTGAGTCAAGCCAGACCATTTGAGGTAGTTTTTAGAAGTTTTAATTTCCAATCCTGAAGTTGGGTGACCTGAAATGATCAATTATAATAATAATAATAAAATAATTATTATTTGCAGACCCTTCTTTCGGACGTAGCGCCTACGTCTGAAGTTCGTTTGATGTGCCGTCAGAGGAGATGTGACCATGAAGTAAAGATGAATCTTTTAGGATTGGTTTAGGACTTTTAAGACTTGGTTTTGATTTATTGGTTGTGTGAATCTCTTAAGTTTATTATTATTATTATTATTATTATTATTATTATTATTATTATTATTATTATTATTATTATTATTATTCAGAAATCTTGTTTCGGACCTACCTTCTAAACGGGAGGTCTATTTAATGCACCATCAGTGGCAGCATGACACTGGTCTTCATGAAGACTTTTCAAGTGCACTATTCATAGTTTTAAAACAATGTTGATGTGTGGCCCCCACGGGGCCACTTCGTACGTTTTGTGGTAAAAAACATCTTTTTCACCTGGTATTTATTTTGAAAAAATGAGTAGTCCATATCAGGAGTTTTTCTAAGGGGATCACAATGGAATGATCTATATAACTTGTTTCAAGACTGAAGAGTGTATGTAACACCCCGAGATTTTATGAAAAATATTCTTTTTAATTTCATTAATGTCTTGTGTTGTATGCTACACCAAAAGGAGCTTGCACAACACACATCCTTGACTTGCCTTGCATTACACGCAATCACGACCTTCCTCGATAGCGTGTGTAGTACGCAATAACGAGTTTCACTAAACAACAATATGCTATTAAAATATTATTAAAACTAGCCGTTATGAATAGTAATAACCACTTTTTGAAATTTTGTAAATTTTATTTTTCAAAATGGAATTTATTTTTGGATTCGTAATATCGAAATTAGCTTAGGGTAAAATTTTGGTGATTTTCGGATAACTTTCATATTTTGATGAATAGTGAAAATTACTAAATTTTAATTAAAAACAACTTTTTCAATCAAAATAATTAATAGTGATAAATTATTAATTTGAGTGGTTTTAAAGTATATTTAGAATATATTTTTACAATTTAATACAATGTTGGTCATTAGATGTAATTTCACATTTAAACCAGACATAAACAAGTGTCAATCTTTTGATAGTTATTATCTCTTAAGAACACGCTATTTTTTTTGACGACGGGAATTAATTTTTAAATTAATTAATGCAACTGATATGTTTTGAATTTGGTAAAATAGAAATCATTTTTGAGTTCATAATATCAAATATATCTTAGGCCTAATTTTGGCATTTTTCTGAAAACTTTCAATTTTTGATGAATAGTGAAACCACTAAGTGGTAGTTAAAAAACTGAAATTTTCATAAAACTTAATTTTACCGCTTCTGTGAGTGGAATTTCAAAAATCCGAGAGACACGGTTGATGTCAGTAAGTAAAATGTGGTTCAATGAGATGAAAATAATTTTTTGGTGAATAGTAACTTTTTACTTTTTTTTACCACGGTTAAAAGTAAATAGGGTAATTAAGGGTAGAAATGATATTATTATTACCCTAACACATGTCCTAATTCTATTGGACAAGTGTAATTAGACCAAAAAAAAACTTAGGAATAAAATATGACCATTTAGGCCCACTTGGATTAGATTAGGACACTTATTATTAATTTATTTAAAGAAGGGTTAAAAGAGTTAAAATCAAAGTTTATTTACTAAAACATTTTTAATATAGGTTTATACATAAGATACATTAGATTTTAAATATTCATTAGAAAGATAAAAATATTTCATACATAATTGTATTTTATTTGTAATTTTTAGACATAAAATATTTTAATTTATTTATGACACAAAGATGATGCAGTAATTATCTTATTAATGAAATATTGACATAATTGATGTTATAAATACCAAAATAAATGTAATTTAAGACTTTTTATGAATTAAACTAATTTTCAAGGTTAATATGACATGTTAGTATTGATTTAATTAACTTTGTTCGAACTTATCATTCTGTTATGATTTTCACAAAAATCAATTACTAAATAGTGTCAAAATTGACATAAAATAGTTTTTAAAACAAATATTATATTATTAATTGTTATTTTATTCCTAAAAATATAAGGTTTGGAAAAATGACTTAGATAAGGTTATATATATTAATAATAAACAACTTGAGGTTCGTTTGGATTATTATAGTAAGTTTATTAACCTTATAGTGTAAGAACACAAGAAGACACAGTAAAAGTAAAATTATTTAACTTAATGTTAAATCTAAATGATAAGGTTAAAATAGGAACTTAAACTTGTCTAAATTCTATTGGATGAGAGGATTTAGACCCATCCCCACCTTAGGCTCGAAATAAATCATTTTGGAGCTATTTAAAACCGAATTTGACTTTATAATAAAATAATAGTTTTAGTTATTCCAAAGGTGCCCCTCTCCTCCCTTATAAAAGGGCACCTCCTCCCTCTCTTCCTCACACAACTTTGAGCCTTCAAGATCGGCCAACCCCTACTAAATTCTCCTCTCCACTTCCCTAGAAACATCCTAGAGGTTTTGTTCTTCCTCAAAGACCAATTTTAGTTCCCTAAGAGGAGGTCTCAAAGAGGAGCTTCAAAGAAGAGGTAATTTCCGTTACCGATTCTTTCAACTTTATTTCTTCTTCCACTTATTCTTCTTAGGTTGTTTCATTATGAAGTAATAACATCAGTATAACTCATATAATGATATGTTATTATAAGTATGAAACAACCCTATTTCACCATCTATCCATCCTACGGAAAACAAAATCACCGCGCGTGCGTACGTACAGAATACCGTCTCCACGCCGTGGTGTAATCTGTTTTTCCACCAACACCTTACATGGATAGGTATTATGGTGTAAAGAATAACTATACATAGTTATTATAACATCATAATTATTCTGATATATTTTATCATCCACTCCAATTCAATTCATTAATTATGGAAATGATATCATCGCTCGTGCGTACGTACGGACTAACGTCTCCACGACGCGATGAGATTCATTCTCCATGTTAACCATTTAAGAATGATTATAAAGTATATATAAGAAATAATAATGAAATATATGACATTATAAAGCTACTGGATTTATGTGTATATATATGTATGTCATCTACTTAATTCCACTTAATTCAATAAGAAAACGAAAATAGCGTTCATGCATACGTACGACCTACCGTCTCCATGAATGGTGTATTTCTTTCCATTTATCGATCCATTATATATATATGTATATTCTGAATATATATTATATATAAATCATGTTTTATATTCTATAATTAAGTAATAATGATCTAAGTAATCATATGAATAATTACAAGTTAAAACACGAACGACAAATGAGACGATTTTACCCAAAACGCTACTTTAACATGAATTTACAAAAGAACGGGTAATATAAAGTCATAAGTGAACCATATATGATATAATAATAATGAATATGATTCTGTAATAAGTCAATGACATTATTTAAATCATTATACAGGAGGTTCGGACACTTACGAAGCAAATCAGACCTAAGGTAAGGGAAATATCACAATCTCATTTTTATCCGAGATTGTTTATACTTTGGTATTTACTGGGGTGTATTTTATCATCCACATCCATGTTTCCTCAATATGTAATATTATTTCCATCCACCTACAATTGTTTAAATCCAATTTTACCCTTCGGTGAGTTTTTAGTAAAAGATATGAAATGAATCTTTTGTCGTTTTTCGTACGAGGTACTTTTTGACTTTTTCGACAAAAGTACGAAGAATGTTTTTTTAACTTATACGGCATGAATGGATTTTTAAAACATTATTTCCAAGAAGCTTCCTTTACAAGTTTTCAAGTTTATTTTTAATCAACTTCTTTTAGTTATAATTTTATGACATGTTAAGAAATGAAAAGTGTTTTTGAAGTGGAAAGGATATTTTCCTCAAGAATGGAGTTCAAGTGTTTTATCAAAATTATTTTCCATCTAAGATAATAAAGGGTTCTGTTTCTATCCCTATTATTACATGGATTTGATTATTTTGTGATGGAAATATTTTTTATGAATTCCTTTATCTTAAATGAATTTTTTTATGATGTCACGATGTTTAAGATTCCCATTTTTATTACATGGGTTTTGCTATGATGTATGGTTTATGATTTTGTGGCACACATAAGAATGGTATCATTATGAGATGGGTGGGACCTATATCTCCCTCCAATGCATTGGGTAAAGATTTTATATCTCATGATATAGACATGGCTGGAAGGGTAGGTTATACCGGTTCAGTGAAACAGGACTGAAACGAGGGTGACTCGGTTCAGAAAGGGACTTTGTCCACTAAGATAGTCTTGGCAATGAGTCTTGACTAACAAGAAATGATTCTCTATGATTATGTGTGTATGCCAAAAAGTTTCATGTTTTAAGTTATGATTATTGTGATTACATTTCACTGCCATGATTTATCCCATGTTATGAAATTATGATCTCTTTTACAGGTTAAGATTTCCAAAAGTTATGTGCTTATGTATATGATGTGATTGATATTTCTTTTGTTTACCCTTACTGAGCATTTGAGCTCACCCTTTTATGTTTTCTTTTTCCCAGGATTTAAAGAAAGGTTTTAGGTATAAAAAAAGGAAGATCTTTATGGGAGATGTTGAAGATCTTTCACCAGGATTAGAAGATTGTATTCCGAGTTTCCAAAGACACTAAACTATTACGATCCTTGTGTGTGTGTTTTTTTTATGTACTAAGTATTCCGCAAAAGTAATGTAATGTCAATGTACGTCTAGTTTCAGGTCTCTACAGTTGGTATAAGAGGAAAGGTTTAGTCAACCTTTGGAAACTAGGATGCGAAAACGTTAGTGAGATCCCTAGAGATATTTCTAAGGTATGTCTAGGGATGTCCCTAAGGTTAAGTATACGTATAGGTTATAGTACTAGAATTACACTAACGATCATAGAATTAAACCTAAGATGTTAGATATTGAAGGTACTCCCCCTTTATTATGTTGTTTTCCCTAGCATGATTTTTGCCTCTCACACTATTCTTTTTGGGTTTTAGACGATGGCTAGAACCCGAAGGAACCGTGTTGATCAATGCAATGGACAATGCAATGATTTTCCTCCTGAACAAACAAATGCTATGGGAGATGGAGTGCAAAATCTTATTGCTATACTTACACAAGCTATGAATCATTCTGGACTTCCAAATGAGCAGAGAAGGGAACAATATTCTATTGAGTCCTTCATGAGGCAACGTCCACCTTCTTTTAGTGGGTCTTCTGATCCACTTGTTGCTGAACAATGGATCAATACCACTGAAAATATATTTTCAGTTCTTCAATGTTCTGAACATGATAAAGTCATCTTAGCAGTGTATCGTTTGGAAGGTGATGTTGATCAATGGTGGAATCTTATTAAGAATACAAGGCAAAGGGATGAAATTGAGTCCATGGAATGGGATGAGTTCAAGAACTTATTTTTCAATAAGTACTTCCCTCGTATTCTTCGAACAAAGATGGAGAAGGAGTTTCTTGAACTAAAGCAAAAGGATGATGAATCTGTTTTTATATACGAAGCTAATTTTACAAGACTTGCAAGGTATGCATCTGGCATTATCATCCAACCTGAAAGTAAAGTTGATCGATTTTTCAGTGGCTTAAAACCAAGTCTTAGAAGGGAATTAACTATAAGAGACTTCAGTAGCTATGAAGAAATTGTGCATTGTGCTATCAAGGTAGAAGTGGAAGTTGGTGTTACATATCCATCTCATGGTTTTGACAAGAAACGAAAGATGGAGTTCAAGGAGAAATCACAGAATAATGGTGAAAAGAAGATGAATGTTTCCTTATTCTCAAAGTGTGGAAAGAAGCATGGTGGAGATTGTCTTAAAGGGACTAGAAAATGTTTTAAGTGTGGAAAAGAAGGTCATCGAGCAGTTGAGTGTCGAGGTAATGGAAAAAGGGTTTCTAATGATGTGAATAAAGCAAACACTGCAGAGAACGCACCACCAACACTTCAATGCTTCAAGTGCAAGGAAATGGGGCATTATGCTAATAAATGCCTTAATCCAAGGGTTAGTGATGATCAACATGAGCAACCATTTAAGGCAAAGGACAAAGGGAAGTCACATGCGATCACTATTGGCGATGTTGAATATGACAACGATGTGGTGGAATGATTAAGTGTTTATGTAATGAGATTACAAAATAATGTTGTATATAGTATCGTGGAATATTGGAATATTTATGTTTTGGTCTATTGTGGTTTTCAATAATTTTATGGTACCGGTAACCATGAAAATGATTGAGACATTTTTGGTAAACAGATGATATGAGCATAATGAATGGATAAGAAGATAATGAGATGTTTGATTATATTCATGAGCTAATGATTGATATTTTTGAGTATATAGAATTTTGAGGATTTTGGTATGTGGAAAGTGTTAACTTTTAACTACATTCATGTTTTCACTAAGGCTCAATGGGTATTCAAGAGAATACATGATTAATGACTTTGAATGTTTGGAATGTGACCAACAAAACATATCTTATGATATATGGGGATCAACGATGGTATTAAATCTCTGGTAATCGTTTTCACTATGTTATGAGAGTGGACTGCAGTATTATGGATAAGCCTAAAGATTGGAATGGATTATGTTGGACATAAGTTAGTATTGTTTAAGGATAGAAGTTTTTTCGATATTATTGATGGGATGTTATAGTTTTAGAAAAAGGACAACCTACAGGACGGGAGACAGCCCATCACGTCGGACAAGGCTGTGGGAATCGAACCCACAACCGAAGTGTGACTGGCCTTTATCGCCTACCACTGGCCTACAAGAAGTCCATGGTTAGTATAAACTAGTTTTATTTTATTAAGCGGTATGATATATGAAGTATAAGTTCATTTTTGGAACCATATACGATTAATCTAACCATAAGATGGACTTATAACTTTTGCTAAACTTTTGTTTGAAAGAGATGGAATGACCCATCATTCTATCACATGATCTGCTAACACATCACGAATAACAAATTCAACTTCATTTCTTTAAGGGATGAAGTGGAAATTGTTCAATTCACGAACAACAGTGAGATTGTATCAAAATCAAGTAAGTATTTCTTCCAATTCAAAATTTTCAACTTTAGGGAAATGATATTGAAAACCAAAAATGTTGTCCTAGTGATCTTATATCTGATGAATCGGATGGTACCCTAGATCATCACAAATCAATAGCTTTGTGATTGTTGTCTTTTTCATAGCCATGTTCTCTACCACTCTCTATCAGAACTTGATGGTTATATTTTTCTTCCATATCCATATTTTCACCTATGTTCTCCTATGTGGAAACCCAGTGATGAGTTAATTTGGGTAACTGTTACATTTCATACTTTAGTTTTTAAATCCATGTTTTGGTATTCCTTTTTACGATGTGGGTTTCTATTAAACAAACTTTTGAGTAGTAAACCATTTATAACCCCGACGAATTTCGAGGGAGAAATTCATTTTAAGGGGGGTAGAATGTAACACCCCGAGATTTTATGAAAAATATTCTTTTTAATTTCATTAATGTCTTGTGTTGTATGCTACACCAAAAGGAGCTTGCACAACACGCATCCTTGACTTGCCTTGCATTACACGCAATCGCGACCTTCCTCGATAGCGTGTGTAGTACGCAATAACGAGTTTCACTAAACAACAATATGCTATTAAAATATTATTAAAACTAGCCGTTATGAATAGTAATAACCACTTTTTGAAATTTTGTAAATTTTATTTTTCAAAATGGAATTTATTTTTGGATTCGTAATATCGAAATTAGCTTAGGGTGAAATTTTGGTGATTTTCGGATAACTTTCATATTTTGATGAATAGTGAAAATTACTAAATTTTAATTAAAAACAACTTTTTCAATCGAAATAATTAATAGTGATAAATTATTAATTTGAGTGGTTTTAAAGTATATTTAGAATATATTTTTACAATTTAATACAATGTTGGTCATTGGATGTAATTTCACATTTAAACCAGACATAAACAAGTGTCAATCTTTTGATAGTTATTATCTCTTAAGAACACACTATTTGTTTTGACGACGGGAATTAATTTTTAAATTAATTAATGCAACTGATATGTTTTGAATTTGGTAAAATGGAAATAATTTTTGAGTTCATAATATCAAATATATCTTAGGCCTAATTTTTGGCATTTTTCTGAAAACTTTCAATTTTTGATGAATAGTGAAACCACTAAGTGGTAGTTAAAAAACTGAATTTTTCATAAAACTTAATTTTACCGCTTCTGTGAGTGGAATTTCAAAAATCTTAGAGACACGGTTGATTTCAGTAAGTAAAATTTGGTTCAATGAGATGAAAATAATTTTTTGGTGAATAGTAACTTTTTACTTTTTTTACCACGGTTAAAAGTAAATAGGGTAATTAAGGGTAGAAATGATATTATTATTACCCTAACACATGTCCCAATTCTATTGGAAAAGTGTAATTAGACCAAAAACAAACTTAGGAATAAAATATGACCATTTAGGCCCACTTGGATTAGATTAGGACATTTATTATTAATTTATTTAAAGAAGGGTTAAAAGTGTTAAAATCAAAGTTTATTTACTAAAACATTTTTAATATAGGATTATACATAAGATAAATTCGATTTTAAATATTCATTAGAAATCTAAAAAGATTTCCTACATAATGGTATTTTATTTGTAATTTTTAGACATCAAATATTTTAATTTATTTATGACACAAATATGATGCAGTAATTATCTTATTAATGAAATATTGACATAATTGATGTTATAAATACCAAAATAAATGTAATTTAAGACTTTTTATGAATTAAACTAATTTTCTAGGTTAATATGACATGTTAGTATTGATTTAATTAACTTTTTTCGAACTTATCATTCTGTTATGAGTTTCACAAAAATCAATTACTAAATAGTGTCAAAATTGACATAAAATAGTTTTTAAAGAAAATATTATATTATTAATTGTTATTTTATTCCTAAAAATCTAAGGTTAGGCCAAATTACTTAGATAAGGTTATATATATTAATAATAAACAACTTGGGGTTCTTTTGGCTTCTTATAGTAAGTTTATTAACCTTATAGTGTAAGAACACAAGAAGACACGGTAAAAGTAAAATTATTTAACTTAATGTTAAATCTAAATGATAAGGTTAAAATAGGAACTTAAACTTGTCTAAATTCTATTGGATGAGAGTATTTCTACCCATACCCACCTTAGGCTCGAAATAAATCAATTTGGAGCTATTTAAAACCGAATTTTACTTTATAATAAAATAATAGTTTTAGTTATTCCAAAGGTGCCCCTCTCCTCCCTTATAAAAGGGCACCTCCTCCCTCTCTTCCTCACACAACTTTGAGCCTTCAAGCTCGTCCAAACCCTGCTAAATTCTCCTATCCACTTCCATAGAAACATCCTAGAGGTTCTGGTCTTCCTCAAAGACCAATTTTAGTGCCCTAAGAGGAGGTCTCAAAGAGGCACTTCAAAGAAGAGGTAATTTCCGTTACTGATTCTTTCAACTTTATTTCTTCTTCCACTTCTTCTTATTAGGTTGTTTCATTATGAAGTAATAACATCAGTATCACTCATATACTGATATTTTATTATAAGTATGAAACAACCCTATTTCACCATATATCCATCCTACAGAAAACAAAATCACCGCGCTTGTGTACGTACGGAATACCGTCTCCACACCGTGGTGTAATCTGTTTTTCCACCAACACCTTACATGGATAGGTATTATGGTGTAAATAATAACTATACATAGTTATTATAACATCATAATGATTCTGATATATTTTATCATCCACTCCAATTCAATTCAATAATTATGGAAATGATATCATCGCTCGTGCGTACGTACGGACTACCGTCTCCACGACGCGATGAGATTCATTCTCCATGTTAACCATTTAAGAATGATTATAAAGTATATATAAGCAATAATAATGAAATATATTACATTATAAAGCTACTATATTTATGTGTATATATATGTATGTCATCTACTTAATTCCACTTAATTCAATAAGGAAACGAAAACAGCGTTCATGCGTACGTACGGCCTACCGTCTCCATGAACGGTGTATTTCTTTCCATTTATCGATCCATTATATATATGTATATTATGAATATATATTATATATAAATCATGTTTTATATTCTATAATTAAGTAATAATGATCTAAGTAATCATATGAATAATTACAAGTTAAAACACGAACGACAAATGAGACGATTTTACCCAAAACGCTACTTTAACATGAATTTACAAAAGAACGGGTAATATAAAGTCATAAATGAACCATATATGATATAATAACAATTAATATGATTCTGTAATAAGTCAATTACATTATTTAAATCATTATACAGGAGGTTCGGACACTTACGAAGCAAATCGGACCTAAGGTAAGGGAAATATCACAATCTCATTTTTATCCGAGATTGTTTATACTTTGGTATTTACTGGGGTGTATTTTATCATCCACATACATGTTTCCTCAATATGTAATATTATTTCCATCCACCTACAATTGTTTAAATCCAATTTTACCCTTCGGTTAGTTTTTAGTAAAAGATATGAAAGGAATCTTTTGTCGTTTTTCGTACGAGGTACTTTTTGACTTTTTCGACAAAAGTACGAAGAATGTTTTTTTTAACTTATACGGCATGAATGGATTTTTAAAACATTATTTCCAAGAATCTTCCTTTACAAGTTTTCAAGTTTATTTTTAATCAACTTCTTTTAGTTATAATTTTATGACATGTTAAGAAATGAAAAGTGTTTTTGAAGTGGAAAGGATATTTTCCTCAAGAATGGAGTTCAAGTGTTTTATCAAAATTATTTTCCATCTAAGATAATAAAGGGTTCTGTTTCTATCCCTATTATTACATGTATTTGATTATTTTGTGATGGAAATATTTTTTATGAATTCCTTTATCTTAAATGAATTTTTTTATGATGTCACGATGTTTAAGATTCCCATTTTTATTACATGGGTTATGCTATGATGTATGGTTTATGATTTTGTGGCACACATAAGAATGGTATCATTATGAGATGGGTGGGACCTATATCTCCCTCCAATGCATTGGGTAAAGATTTTATATCTCATGATATAGACATGGCTGGAATGGTAGGTTATACCGGTTCAGTGAAACAGGACTGAAACGAGGGTGACTCGGTTCAGAAAGGGACTTTGTCCACTAAGATAGTCTTGGCAATGAGTCTTGACTAACAAGAAATGATTCTCTATGATTATGTGTGTATGCCAAAAAGTTTCATGTTTTAAGTTATGATTATTGTGATTACATTTCACTGCCATGATTTGTCAACCTCAACTCTTGTGAGAGTGGATAAGATGTATGATGAGGTTTGGTCAAATGTTCTTGAGCCGTTTGAGGAGGTGTGCTAGTATAATTATGCTTTTGGCCCTCTGGATTAACAATGATCATCGTGTGCTCATCAGTCTTTTGTCTAGAGGTGTTATGTACTCTGGGAGTACACTGGCTTGCCTTGTGGGTACTAGTTCATAGTTTAGTACCTGAGTACAGCTAGGAACATGGCCAGATGATGAGGTGGGGTCAAACATCATGTGGGCCCCACACGTGCCATATACCCCTATATGAATTCTTCTATCTCTCGTATCTCCTTCTTTTGGACTCAAATTATGACCCGAGTTTAACCTATCCTGAGTGTTATTCCGCATAGAACGTGATGGTGGCCTCTATAGTGGCTCACAAGTTATGATGAGAGATGTTCCTTGGTGTTCTTCTGAGAGGTACCATCTAGCAGGGATGGAAAATGTTCCTTGATGTTCTTCTGAGAGTTACCATCTAGTAGGGATGGACAGTGTTCCTTGATTCTTTTCCAAGAGTTACCATCTAGAAATGATGGCCAGATCAGTTCTAAGTTTACCTCCAGCTAGTTTGGGAAGTGTTCCCTGATGTTATTTCTGGGTTTACCTATAGCTGGGCAGGGAAGTGGTCCTCGATGGCAGTTTCGAGTTTACCTCCAACTAGGCTAGGAAGTGGTCCCCGATGGAAGTTCCGTGCTTCCCTCTAGTAGGGCTAGGCAGTAGGACTCGTCGATGACTCTTTCCAGTCAGTACCCTCCAGTTGGGTTGGGTAGTGGGTCACCATCCACTTCCGAGTGGAATCCACCTGACATACTAGTGTGTGGATCCTTGATAAACTAAAGTGGAATCCCCCTAAAATATTAAGGCATGGGTCCTCTATGATGATAATAAGATTAGAATCCCCCATCGTCTTGGGCATTGATCTTGTTGTTAAGGATTTTATGATTCTAGTCTAGGATTTAATGACTCCTAAGATATAAATTGAGATATAAATACCCCCATACCTATGGGATGGGGTTGATCTAGAACCTCTAATAATTTATCTAGTATACTCTCAGAGTGTGTTGATCATGGTGATGAGTATTGAGATAAAAAATACCCTAGACTCATGGAATGGGGTTGGTTTATAGATTCTGCTGATATTTCTTAGATCTTCTTGGGGATTGATAACCTGAGGGGTGGGTGCAGTGGCAAATATTCCCCCATCTTGTTGGGATGGGTTTTCTCTTGGACAACTACTATGGAATTTGTTATTACAATTCGTTCCATTTGGTGCAATTGTGATCATGTATGAGCTAGGTGTAATGGATTCCCATGATGTGAGTCATTTTCTATGGGAAGTTATCAGGTTTTCCAAAAATTCAGCTTCCATTTTTACAATGTGCTCCCCTTGTTTTGAGTGGCCTAAATTAAAGGTCTGTTGGAATACCTCTTCCTCTATTTTTAAGCCTTTGTATATTTAAAGTGGGGGTATTTCATCGTACTGACCAAATAGCATGTGCATTACCCAGTCCCCTAATTTCTCTAGAGTCCATGACATTATAGTATGCCACATCTGGGGATTTCTGATATTCTAGGGATGCAGTGAAGTGAAACACTCCATAATTTCCCCATCCTTGGATATAGATACCTGACGGGGCTTCATAAATTAGTTATTGAAGATTTGTGGTGCAATGGTGTAAATAATGTAGTAAATTTTCATTGTGCTTTTCCAATCTCAGGTACTAGTCCATGGAGATAGCTACCAAGTCCATTTGACAATAGAGTACCTTTATGGTCTGAAGATGACCCTTGTATCCTAGATATGGGAGGTATCTATCCATTAACCACTGGTAATTTTCCCACATATTTTGGTATAAGTAAGGCATAAAATTCTTCTCTAGATCACCTAGTATCTCATAGTAAGAAGTGGAAAGGGTCTAAAACATGGTTGTGAGGTTGGTTTCAGCTACCTATCTCCGTATATCCATGTCATCTTCTTCTTCATTAGATTTATGTGCCTCTACCAGGTCAGACTATAGAAGTTTCTTCTTTGGGTCACCTACTGAATGTGGTGAAGTGATACTGATAGTTGATGGGGAACTATATACGGTAATCCCCAATGTTTCTAGAACCTATCTATATGAAAGTGTCTGAGTTTTGAGAACCTCTTTATACAAAGGTTTCTGGTTAACGGGAGGATTTCCTCATCTGAGGAAGATATCACCATGGGGAGGTTGACTACAATGTATGTTAAGAGTAGAGTCCCTATAATCCATCTCCACACTACCATGATGAGGACTATCAAGGTAATTATTTCCTTTTTCTTCAGTTGAAGAGTTGATAGACACTTATGTTTTTGCAGATATGCATCGAACAACCTCAAGGACACTAACATTGTCTAGACCAGGGATATGAGCCTCATTCTTCATCATGGAAAGAATATGCAGACCTGGATTTTGGGGTTGAGTAGGTATATGATCCTACTACATGATGGTTTATGGAATATATTGATAACTATTGAGTGCTATCAAAATATGAGTCCTCTATTGAGAAGCTACTGGAGTATGTCAGTGAGATTTTATATTATTGGAAATAATATGAGCCTACCTGTGTGTGGTTTCCAGAATATGCCGGTCAATCCTGGGTGAAGTAATGATATGAGCCCAGTTCAAATATTCATTCCCCATTAGAATATGTCAATGGAAATCTGGAATGGGATAAGAGATATGAGCCTCCTCCTATATGGACTTTGATGTATGTTGGTAAAATCATTCATCGGTGGAAGTAGGGATATGATCTTGGCTTACATGGGCTACTGGAGTATGTCGAGTATCTTTATTGACAAGAATATAAGAATGTCCCGAGGTGTGTTCCACTATCACTTGGTGAGCCCTAGTAGTAAAGAGGATAAGAGCTCAGTACTGTGGATTTGGAGTATGCTGCTGGAATTTTTTGATAGAAACATGAGCCAATATTGAGGCTTGTGACACTCTTACTTAGTGAGCCCTGGTTAGAACAGTGATATTAGGCTGGTATTATTCCATTGGAGCATGTTTCTGGTCTTTTTTTGACATGAATTTGAACTTATCCTGAGGAATGTTTCACTCTCACTTGGTGATCCCCAGTTGAAATGGGGATATGATCCCAATCCCCTGCCTTTGGAGTATACCACTAGTATTTTTGGCAAGAATGTGCACCTGTCTCGAGGCATGTGTCGCTCTCACATGTTGATCCCTGATTATAATAGGAATATGAGATCGGTCCTATGACTCGTACTTTATCAGAATATGCTAATAATCCTCATGGACATGAGAAAGATTTTTTCTTGATCTGGAGTATCCACCTGTTCATACTAATCATGGTGATGTATCACTCTGGCTATAAGGATAGGATTTTGTGCCTATCCTTGTATCTTTACTAGTGCTAGAATATGCTAGTGGAGTTCTTTAGCTGTTTCTAAAATGCAGTGGAACTTTATCAAATTGTGTACAAGAACGCAGGATAGAACATTTTCAGTCTTCAATATACGCTGGATACTATATTTTATTGAATTGGGGATATAATCCCACTCATTTTATCCTTATTTCATTGGAATATTCTGATGATATTCATGAATGGTGGTAGAGATATGTTCTTACCCCATACTTGTTGTAGGAATATTCATGAAGACTTGATCCGAGTGGGCAAGGATATGAGCCTACCCACTGGCTACCACTGGAATTTACCAGCAGGATTTTTCAGTGGAATCAAGGACATGTGACCACCCTAATTTATCCATATATTTCTATGTCTGATGATATATCCTTGGTATTCATTCACGAGTGTCCAGGGTGGTAATGTGCTGGGTGGTTCCCTAAACAGGTGACTAAGGGGCACTGGTGGGATGACGCTTATGATGATAGTAGACAGGTGCCCTCCTTGACGGCTCTTGAACTAGAATGGGGCCTTATTCAACTCCTTGATCTACCATGCTTAGATATAAAATGTGATTATTTCCACACTATTTGGATAATCTTATGAAGTGATTGGTGGTGGAAATGAGCACCATTGGTTTCACTGCTTCTTTCCATGAGCAAGATGAACTCACCAACTTCAAAATATGGATACCCTTACATGAAACCTCGAGGTTCAGGATCATACCATGTCAGTGGTATTCCAAAACCATTGAGTTAACTATATAAAGTTGAATGTGTTGGGTGGGTGAGTTTTTTCTATGACCCATAGGGGTTTCAGTCGTAGCTAATTTTGTAAAATAGTTTTTAGATGAAGTCATTATCTTGGGTCGAGGTGTTGTTTGTGAGAGAGGTATGTGTAGTCACAAAGGATACCAGGAATATGGTCACCAATCATTGCATCATCAAAAGTGTGAAACATGATCAATCATCTATGTACATGTAACTTAATCGTCCTTTCTTATTCCTAGTTTTCCCATTTTTCTTGCACATAATTTGCATGGTGAGAATGAACTATTTCATGGGAACCTCAGTCACATTGGATTTCATGTCAAGTGTACCTTTTTTATTTTCATATGACACACAAAAAAATTCTTGATGTATGATCAATCAATACTTTTCATCATTTGAGAGATTTACATTAGGTTTACCCTTTTTTGAGTAAGAGATGAAAAATAAAATGCCCAGTTCATGGTTAATTGATCATTTTTTTATTTGAGAGATTCACCTTAGTTTCACCATTTTTGTTTATATAGGAGATGAAAAAATGGCCCGATGCATGGTCAACTGATAATTTTTTTAATTTGAGATATTCTCATTGGATTAACCATTTTTTCTTCAAATAGGAGATGCTAAAGAAAATGTCCTAACACATGGCAAATCAATCATTTTTATTTTATTTTAGAAATTCACGCCAGGTTCAGTTTTTTTCACTCGGAAAATGCATGGTGTCTTATGTTTAGAAGATAAGGTTACCAACTCCTATAATGATTTATTTATTCTATTATTAAATTACTTCACACTCTATTTACCATTTTTTTTTACATTTTGAGGGTTGATTGTGGGGGTTCAAGTATGGTTACACAATCACTTACACCCAGTTTACCAAATTCAGTTCCTAGAAACTACCAACGGATCCCACATCCATAATAATGTACAAACCTTATTTTAAAAGGAAGTTGTCCATTTTGGGATTTAGACCCAATGGAACTTAGGAACTCACATTGGTCAATATAATGGGAGGTCTAGATCATCGCACCATTTTGGGGTGAATTATTGCCTATTTTAGGACACTCTTATAGATTTAAAAAATTGTCGTGAATCTCTTCCAAACCCTAATATGGGGATGGTTACCCTAACAAAATGACTAGGTGTCAAATCCTTCTATGTGAAAAGGGGATTTATATTAATGATACCAACTACATGTATGTGAGGTTCTTCAGTTGTTTCCTATTATTACTTAGCAATGGTTAGTCGCTTATATTTGAATCCATATAACCATGAACTTAGATTTTACTACCATATAGGGAAGAAATTGATGTTTTGAGGATAGTATTGAACCTTTATAAGGCGTACTAAGTATCCTTCTTATAATAGGAATCAAATACCATGTATTTTTTTTAAGCCGTGTAGTTTAACATCATGCATATAGGACATATATGAGGGAAATTAGGCACTAGGTATTAATATTGAGCCTTATGAAGGTGTCCTACGTATTCTGTTTATAAAAGGGATCAGATTCATCATATTTTGATCTACCCTTAACTCGCTAATGGGTGGTGTAATATAACTAATTCCTATCAGGGTTATTTACTTAGGGTTTACCAATATGGGAATTCCCTTGAGATTTCCACCGATTTGGATGACCAGGTATGGGGAAAATCATATTGTGTCATTGAATGGGCCTTACACATCTAGGTTTCCCTGGATGAGGAAGATTTCTGATGTGATTTATATGATCATTTAAAATACCTAATCCCATGTGAGCCATGATCAGTGTGAGAAACAAGGGATAAAAAGTGATTAGACTCACTATATATGGATATGAGACTTACGCACTGGGGAATCCCTAGAGGAGTGTTTGATTTGGATATCAGGCCTTAGGAAGGAATCATATGTATCCTACTTATAGTAGGAATTAGAGTTCTTATAGTTCAATTAGATTCTCAATCCACTAATAGATGAAGAAGAATGATGAAACCATATTAGATTTTGGGTCCCACATGTTAGAGTTTCTAAGACATAGAGGGACTTTCACTGAGGTGGGTGCCTATTAGAGATTGGGAACTAGGAAGGAATCCTACATATCCTATATGAAAGGGAACTAGAGTTATCAAAATTTAGTTCAGGTTATGTCTGAATATGTATAATAGAAAACTTTATCATGTCCTAGGGTTTCCTCTTGACATGCCCTAAGTGCCTTCCTAACATGTCCTGAGTGTATGTCTGACAAGACTAACATGTCTCAGGGTGGTTCTCATGATTGAAGAAAACATGTCAAAGGTCTGTCACATGATCTGGATGGAATGTCCTGAGTACTATCATATGAATTAGTTGAAACATTAAAGGGCATTTTTATGATCAATGAAAACATGTACAAGGATTCTGTGTGATCAAGGATGACATGTTGGAAGGCTGTTACATGATTTGGATGACATTTCTGGAGGGATTTTCATGACTTAGGATACATGTCTGAAGGACTTCTCAAGACCTGTACGATATATCCAGAGGGATTTTAAAAACTTTGGATACATGTCTATAGGACTTCACAAGACTTGGGAAACATATCACGGGGACTTCACAAGGCTTGGGTGACATGTCTGGGGGACTCTACAAGACCTGGTTGACATGTCTAGAGGACTTCAAAATACTTTTGTGACATGACCTGGTGTTATCATAAGATTTAGATAGGTTATTCAAAGCACATGACTCCTTCTCATAAAATTTAACATATACATATTTTTTAGTCTTTATTGAATATGTGACTCAAGGTTCGTTAATCATTAGCTTGTTTAGGTTTCATGTGATTGAATTGAAATGTGGAAAATCCTTCACATAACCTAGCTGTACAAATGAAAGTCCTTCACATGATTTATAAGGTGATCACATGAATCACATATTCAGGCCGCTTGATCCCTCAAGTCATTCCCTAGATTTCACCAGGTGGAAGCCCCTTGTGATGGAGAGGATTTTTTGCTTCAAGAAGTCCTCTCTTATACACTCCCATGGGTATTTATTTCATCTTGTGTTTGTGTAGTAGTCCTATTTTTTGTGCTGAGAATAAGGAATTTATAAGTCTCACCTCCCCATTTTTATGCCGCCTTTCATGGAATGTATATCACATATATGAGTTGGAGTCAATGGAGGGAGTAATGTATCACGTTCTTCGTATGATCCCACCACAAGTTATCCAAGGCACTGCATTATAAACAAAAACCATGAGAACACTCCATCGTAACCATATTTATTAGACCCATTTATTACCAAATGGATTTCACACAATAAAGTCGACAAGTCAAAGGGACTTTTAACCAATAATTCAAAATGTTGGATATCCTTTGAGAGATCAAGACACCTACAGAAATGATCTCACATGATTGAAAAATACTAGTTTGGAGTCCTTTATCAGACTAAGATGGATTTTCAAAGGCCTTTTATGAGATCAAGATGGCTTGTCAGGGGCTAGTCGTGAGATCAATATAGCTTGTTGAAAGGTCATCACATGATCAATGGAGATCACATGAGGCACATAACCCCTTTACATGAACATCAATGTATCCTCCCTTTGTGAGAGTATTACTCATTTTCAAACATTTTATCCTCTGTTTTCCAAGAATTTTTCCTTTTCCCATTGGTTGTCCATCAGGGCATCACATGATCAATAATGGTTATCATGAAAGCATGCGATCCTTATCACAAACAATCACCCTGCTTATCTATAGTGCATCACTTTATTAATAACGGATCTTGTGATGATGCATGAGAATTTTCATGGAAAATCTCTACATGCATCCACGGTGTGTCATGTGATCAATGGTGGATCTTGTGATGACATGCAAGCCTTGTAATGGAAAATCACTCCACTTGTATATAGATCCAAAGGGGAATCACATGATTGAATGGACATGTCCTAGGTCATTTACATGATTAAGGTGAAATGCCAAAATTCTCTTGTGTGATAAAGTTTTCATGTTTCCAATGGATTCACGAGGTCTTACGAATCGTATAAGAACATCACATGAAAATCAATGTAACTCTCTATAATATGAATATTTTTTTCACCTTTATTTTATAAGGGAATTTGTGTGAATTTCAATAATCTATCAATTGAAAAGTATCATGATCTAAGGAAATAATCTAGAGTCCTTCACATTCTCATCAATTCTTGTCTATATGCCTTTGTAAGAACATAATGGTTTGTATGAGGGGATTTACATGATCATAAATAGATCTTGTGTAGAACATGATCCATTTTAATGACCTTACAAGGGTCATGAGATTGTGTGTCCTTATGGGGGTTATGTGATCCACATGATTTTTCCACATATACTTCATGTATTCATGTTATTACTTTTTTTTATAGAGAAAAATAATACCCATGCTTCAGGTATTTCTTCAATTCTATAATTTTTGATGCTTATTTGGTGGGCGTAAACAACAATAAATTAATTGAGTATTTAAAATTATTTAAAACCCTTTTTAAATTTCAAAACTCTTAAAGTTATAATCAAAGAAATAAGGTTTTAATGCTACAATTTCCAATTTAATGTAATTTAATTATTCTAATAATTGGGACACAACACAGTGTGTACTATCCAGCTACACATGGTGTATCTCTATTTTCATGTATCCAGGTCACACGCCTAGGGTTAGGCATGCTGAATCATCTATACTACACGGTGTGTACATTACAACTACACGCTATGTATCCAATTTCCATGTTCCTGAGATACTCACCTGGGTCTTCGACATGTCTCTTAGAAGAATACACGACATTTACAGGCTGGCTACATGACACGTTTTCCAAAATTTTAATGCCCATTGTAACACCCCGACCCCTCTAGGTTGGAGATGGTGCATTACTTGTGATATTGGCATGGTTAGAATGAATTAAAATCCCAAAGGAATGATCAATTTAGTATTATTGAAGAAACTAGATAAATAGATGTTACTCAAATTGCATTGGAAAATTTTAAAAAATATAATACATAATGAAAACTAAAAAGTGCATTCACAAGAACTCAATAAACGATCACCTCTTCATCACCTGTTGATGGGAAACAATGAAAGGGGTGAGCTCAAATTCTCAATAAGGGTTACAAATAGCAGAATCATGAATACAATAATAAGTGAATCATAATCAATCTGAAAAAATCAATATGGAAAGGTGAATAAATGGAAAACTCACGCCATTAATAAACCGAGAATGAAACTACATCCATAGATTTTGTCATAGTGAAAAACCTCATGGATAGTAAAAACTGATAATGAATAAAAAATTTATTATTATTTGGATGTCATGTATCTATAACATGAAACTATAATACCGTTAAAATAGTTTAGTTCTATGGGTAGAAATCCATCTGATTTTTGGAAACAAACTCGAAGGGTTTGTCGCAAACTAATTTGTCTCATGAGACCTACCGATGCATCGAGGGGATATAGCAGGCCCCACCCTCCACTGCATGTACAAATCATTCCTTATACATTTATTCAATACAAGAGAAATATGACTTTTCAATATCTGTATAGAGTATAGTACACAGATTCATCAATATTTCTATAATTAAAATAACTTTCCAAATAAACACCGTATGTAAAATGGTATAGAGTCTAGACAAGAAACATATCCATGAAATGAGATTATGTATATTTAATATAAATATAATTTCAAATGAAAAGTGATCTCAAATAGGAAGTAGGTACACCACATAAGGATTATTAGGTGCACAATACAAAGTTAGTCACAACAAAATAATAGTTGAGACAAAGTCTCTTACCACAATGTAATCGGTCGAATCATATGACCAGAACTTAATAACCCTAAAATGAATCATTGAATAACATGAAAATAAAAAGAATAATTTTATTATATATCAAATGTTAGTACACATATACCACATACAATAAATAAGTGGCGAACAATGAAAATCTCACAGAAATGAAAGTGAGATGAGAAACCCTTTACAAACATTTTGGCATAGTAACAAGTGTTATTGTGAGGTATTAATGAGAAGTAAAGGGTTATTACAATATTTATATGTCACAAGGAAAGTATGTGGGAGGTGAGAAAACATAACCCATCATTAGGAATTAAAAATAAAAGGGCACAACATAGGGGAGATTCTTGAACAAAAGTGAGAGAGAGGATCCCTTACCTTACGCTCGAAGGTGTTCTTGTTTGTTCTTAACGACTTGAATAATCAAATTTAGATTCATTAATTAATAATTCTAGAACCTCATAAACATTTAATTGGAATGGTATAACCTTATTAAGTTCATTAATGGCCTTTTTGATGGGTTTAAGAGATTCAATTTTATTGTTTTGGAAGCATTTTCTTTCTTGGTTTCATGATTTGTTTACTTGTATTCATTAATGGAAGTTCCTTTGAAATGTGGTTAAACATACAGAATTGTTAATATAATTTATTAGTGACATTAAAGAGATATAAATGATCTTATAATTATTCTGGTTATATACCATGAGGATGAATCATTCGGTGAGTTAAAATAAACGCTTGGACTTGGCTTGGTGGTTTTGTGCACAATAAACTTGTTTTGTATTATTATTCCATATTATGAATGTGTAAAGATTACAGAACATTAATCAAGATAAAATATATATATTATGACCTGGTTAAACCATTAAAAAGTTTTCATGACCAGTATTGAAGATAGTAATGCAAATTGAAAACCCGTCTTCCTTGAGTGTGATAAATTTACACATCTCGTACGGTGTTTGCATTTAGTGTATAAAAGGAGGGGAAAAGAGAGATATTATAATGAAATATTCCATTAGCATAATGAAAATCCAGTACATTTAAGGTACTGTAATTATCATGGCATTTGGATGAGGGGAGGTGAGAATAGAGAACAAAATAATGGAACTTTGTAAAAGAAATTGAAAAAAAGAGAAAGAAGGTTCACCTCCTGAGTAATCGTCCTTGAGAATCTACTTAAGGCCTTTGTTTTTGGCATTTTTGGTGATACCATAAGGTCTTGGATGTGGGAAGAGGGCTTGGGAAGAGTATTTTTCAGAATTTAGGCAATGCTTGAAGCTTGAATGGTGTGGGAGGAAGATGGGGTGAGGGGTGGTTTATATAGTGGAGGGGAGATGAGTTTTCTTAATATTATAATCATTAATTTATTATTTCCTCTCAAGACAACCAATAGTGATAATTAAATGACCAAGAAAAGTAATATATGCATGTTAATTCGAACCAATTGGGCTTACATCAGTATATCATCATCAGTAACTCAATTAATCCATTATTTAGAATTTATTGTGAATTATCAGATTTTACTATTCATAAAAAATTAAAGTATTTTAGAAAAATCCTAAAAATTAAACCTATCCATTTTTTGACATGTAGAATCCAAAAAAAGTCCATTTTTCAAAAATAATTTCCTAAATATGATTAATTAAATATTTAATTAAAATCATTATTTAATCTAAAAATATAAACACTTAAAATATTCATCTTCATTTTTAAGGTGCCTAAATTCACCTATACAATCAAGGGTAAGGATACCATTCATAAAAGTAATATTACTATTCATAAGGGTAAGTTACTATTCATAAGGGTAGGTTACTATTCATAAGTGTATGTTACTATTCACAAAAAATTATGTCAATTTTATCAGACTCTAAATATCATTTTGAACACAATCGTGTATGTCAGATTTTTAAAATTCAAATCATAGAGTAGGAAAATTTAAGTTTAATGGCTAGGTTATGGATATCTCCTATAAGTGACCATGTTTTGCTCCATATATGCTCAGTGATTCATCAACTATAGGATATAACTAGAATGTATTTAAGAGAAACATACCATGAAGTGTTTGGGTGCTACATTATTCCCTCCTTCGGAAATTTTGTCCTCAAAATTTTAAGTATGAAACTCCCCAAAAAGATGTGGGTGATTATTTTTCATAACATCCTCAGGTTCCCATGTTGCTTCCTCCATATTATGGTTCCTCCAAAGAACCTTTACTAGGCAAGTTGTATGATTTCTCAATACCTTCTCCCTTGTGTTAAGAATCCCGATAGGCTTTTCACAGTATGAAAAATTAGGTTCCAGTTCAATTTCTTCATATGTGAGTACATGAGTTGGGTCTGACATGTATTTCTTTAACAATGACATCTGGAACACATCATGAACTCTGAAGAGATTTGGCGGCATTGCTAAATGGAAAGCTACAGCTCCAATTCTTTTCAGAATTTCAAATGGTCCGATGTACCTAGGTCTTAGTTTCCCTTTCTTACCGAACCTTAAGACACCCTTCTATAGAGATACTTTCATAAATACATGATCTCCCACTTGGAATTCCAAGTAATTTCTCTGGTTGTCATCATAACTCTTCTGCCTACTTTGGGCTGCTTTAATATGGGCTTGTATTTTCTTCACCTTTGTCGTGGTATCTTCAATAAGTTTTGGGCCTATAAGTTTCCTCTCACCAACTTTGTGCCAACAAGTTGGAGTTTGACATCTCTTTCCATATAATTCTTCATATGGAGCCATTTGAATACTATAATGGAAACTATTGTTGTATGAAAATTCTACCAAAGGAAAGTATTGATCCCACATACCTTGGAATTCCAGAGAGCATGATCTCAGCAGGTCTTCTAGAGTTTGAATAGTCCTTTCAGATTGTCCGTCAGTTTGAGGGTGATAAGAAGTACTCATATGAAGCTCAGTATTCAAAGCCTTCTGGAGAATTTTCTAGAATTTTGATGTAAACTGGGGATCTCGATCAGAGAAAATCGATAGAGGTACACCATGAATCCTTACAACTTCATTAATATAAAGTATTCCCAAGCGCTCAAGTGGAAAATCCTCTCTTATAGGATGGAAATGTGCTGATTTTGTGAGCCGATCAACAATTAACCATATTGCATTGTTCCTTCTAGACATCCTTGGTAGTCCAGTGACAAAATCCATTATAATGTTATCCCACTTCCATATAGGAATAGGTAGAGGTTTCATCACTCCTTTGGGATGTTGTCTCTCTGCTTTCACTTGTTGACAAACTAAACATCTTGACATGTAGTCAGCAATTTCCCGCTTCATATTATCCCACCAAAAACATTCCTTCATATCTCTATAAATCTTGGTGCTACCCAGGTGTATAGATAAATTTAAGCTATGAGCATCGTCTAATAGTTCCCTTTTTAGCTGAGGTATTGATGGAACACGTAACCTCTTCCCAAATTTCAGAACTCCTTCTTCATACACGAAGTCATCCAGTCTCCCATCCTTGAAAGCATTAATTTTCCTATGCAGATTCTCATCATAAGATTGTGATCTTTTTATCTTCTCTGATAAATATGGTTTAGAAATAATTTGAAAGAGGAGAAATGTTTCCCCTTCCTTAATAATTCCCATATCCATATTCAGTAGATCCATGAATATAGGATCTCTTTGAATCCTCATTTGAGTCAGAAGGCCATGATCTTTCCTACTTAATGAATCTGCCACATTATTCACCTTTCCTGGGTGGTAGTGTATTGAACAATCGTAATCTTTGAGTAACTCAGGCCATATTATTTTCCTCATGTTGAGTTATTTTTGTGTAAAAATGTATTTCAAACTCTTGTGGTCCGTATAAATCTCACATCTCTCTCCGTAGAGATAATGCCTTTATATTTTTAGAGAAAATATTATGGCTACTAACTCAAGATCACAAGTTGGATAATTTTTATCATGGGTCTTCAAATGTATTGATGCATAAGCAATAACTTTATCATTTTTCATAAGGACTCAACCCAGCCCATTCTTTGATACATCACTGTATATCACAAATCTATCACTTCCAGATGGAAGATTCAAAATTGAATCATTGAACAATTTTCTTTTCAATTATTTGAAGTATTACATACACTCTTTTTTCCACACAAACTTAAATCCTTTACATATGATCTTGGTTAGCGGGTTATCCAGTCGAGCAAAATTCTGAACGAAACGCCTATAGTAACCTGCTAAGCCAATAAAACTGCATACCTCAGTTATGTTTGTTGGCATGGGCCAATCTTGGATTTCCTTTCTCTTTGTAGGATCAACTAGGATTCCATCCTTAGAGACAATATGGACTAGAAAAGAAATTTATTGAATCCATAATTATCACTTAATAAACTTACCATATAATTTATTTATTCTAAGAGTTCTTAGAATAAGCCATAAGTGATTCTCATGGTCTTCATAGATTTTTGAGTATATGAGGATATCATCGATTAATACCTCAAAAAATTTATCAATATATTCCTTGAAAACTCTATTCATTAAATCAATGAAAATAGAGGGTACATTTGTCAGTCCAAAAGACATCACTATAAACTCATAATGCCTACACCTGGTCAGAAATGTTGTCTTATGAATATCTTCTTTCCTCACACGGAACTGATGATATCTGGATCGAAGTTCAATCTTCAAAAAGTATTGAGCTCCATGTATTTGATCAAATAAATCATCAATATCGGGCAGAGGATACTTATTCTTTATTGTAATAGCATTTATTTCCCTATAATCAATGCAAAGACGCATGGATCCATCTTTTTTCTTAACAAAGAGGACAAGGGATACCCATGGAGAAACACTAGGTCGAATAAATCCTTTTTTACTCAAATCCTATAGTTGTTTATTTAGCTCTACTAATTCCACAGTGGCCATTCTATAGGGAGTCTTTGATATAGGTTTTGTATCAGGAATTAAATCAACAGAGAACTCAACTTACAGCTCTGGAGGATGTCCAGGTAAATCCTCTAGAAATACATCAATGTAATCGTTCACTATGTGCACATCTTCAATTTGAAAATTTCTTTCCTTTCCCATATATATTGGTTTATCTTCCTCTCCAAGTATTGCATTCAATAAAGATACTGGGGGTGGTTTTAGATATGAATCAGGTGGTGAAGTTTCTGCCCAAAAGACAAGGAATTCTACACCATTTTAAAAAATTGTAACTTCCTTTTTCTTGCAATAAATCCTTGCATCATAATTTGAAAGCCAATCCATACTAAGAATTATATCAAATTCAGTCATTGGTATGATGATAAGATTAGTAACTAAAGCATGTTTTGGTGTCTGGAGGGGGACTAGTTGACATGCCTTTGTTGCAATGATACATCCCTTGGGAGTTTTGATTGAAAAATCCTTTATTAAATCAAATTGGACATATATAGTTTTCTTGGAAAACTGAGAATATATAAATGAACCCGATGATCCAAAATCAAATAAAGTGTTGAATAAGTTTGAGGAAACAATTAAAGTACCTGCCACCAAGTCATTAGGAATTTAAACCTCCATGGTTGTAATCACATAGGCTCTCCCTTGTTCTCTTGGATTTTTCTGAGGAATGTTTCCTTGGTGCTTAGGACACTCATTTGAATAGTGTCCCATCTCTCTGAAATTGTAGCATTGAATATCATTTAATTGTTTTTCCCATTGAATTCATCAGATAGATGAAACTTTTCTCTGTAGTTATAACAGACTCCCATGCCTTTAAAGCATTTCTAGAGATGATTCTTTCCACAGTTCTCACATAATGGGAATAACTTTGTTCCCTTTCTCTTCTTTGGTGCTTCTCCTTTTCCTTTATTATCAGAGTACTGCTTCTTATCTTGTTTTCCTTTAAAAAGATTTGATCTAGAAAATTCTCTCTCTATTTTGATGGTACTTGATACAATTTCATCATATGATGAAAATGATTGAGAAGCTAGTGCCCTTCGAAGACTTGGCTTAAGAATTTCAAAGAAATGATCAATCTTGTCTGCCGAGTCAAGTACGTAATCTACGACATACCTGATCAGCCTTGTAAAAGTAGCCTCATACTCTGCAACACTGTCTTCTTCCCTTTGTTTTAAGCTAAGGAATTTCATCTTCATTTCAGTTCATTGCTCATGAGGGAAATATTTTTCGAATAATATTTCCTTAAAAGTCCTCCATTCCATATCTTATATTTCTTCTTCCTCTGTGGTATTCTGAATCAAGGACCACCATTGATCAACATCACCTTTGAGACAATATACTACCAGTACTACCTTTTAATTTTCATTGCATATTAATTCCATGAATATCTTTTGAAGGGACTTGATCCATTTCTCAGAAACCACTGGGTTAGTAGTCCCTCTAAAGGATGGGGGTTTCTGCCATATGAAATGATCCAACACAGGTGTGGAATGGTTATTCATTAAAACCTGAGTAAGTTGTCCCAATATAGTCATGATCTAATCTGCTCCAACATTGACTGTGTTGACTTTCTTAGTAGGGATATCCCTACCTTACCCATGAGTATTGATTCCCCTTATTCCATTAGATGCCATTTCTAAATAATGGGATACACTTGATTAGTATATTAATCTCAAATAGAAAATCACTCAACATAGATTAAAATTCTATGCATAGCTAATCTTATAAACATGGTTTCTCTGAGGAAATATTTACATTAAACTCCTTCTTAATGGATTGTAAAGAAAATGTGAATTATTCTAAGCATATCCCCTAAGAGTGTCGTAACCAAGAGTGAAACAAGACCCATTGTCATGTACCAGTTCCCGTTCGAGTCTAGCTCAAAGCAGTGTTTTTGGGTTTTACCCCTAGATACATCTGTGCCAAAGCCACCTCTACCTGTTCGTATCCAGATAGGGATGTATTGCTTAAAATATTCACATAATATATTCCTTAACAAAATAATAGTACGTTCTTGTACATTTATCCTCAAATACTATCTTAGTGCTTTGTTCTCTACTATAAATTTCCTACTATAGTTTCCAAGTTTTCTACTAAACTTCCTCTGATACCAACTGCAACACCCCGACCCCTCTAGGCTAGAGCCGGTGAATTACTTGTGATATTGGCATGGTTAGAAGGAATGAAAATCCTAAAGGAATGATCAGTTTAGTAGTCTTGAAGAAACTAGATACAGAGATCTTACTCAAATTACATTGGAAAAGTTTACAAAATACAATACATAACGAAAACTAAAAACTGCTTCCAAAAGAACTCAATAAACGATCACCTCTTCATCACCTGTTGATGGAAAAAAATGAAAGGGGTGAGATTAAATGCTCAGTAAGGGTTAAAAATAGAAAAATAATGAATACAACAATAACTGAATCATAATCAATCTGACATAATCAATATGGCATGGTGAATAAATAAATAACTCACACCATTAATAAACTGAGAATGAAACTGCATCCACAGATTTTATCATAGTGAAAAACCTCATGGATAGTAAAAACTGATAATGAATAAAGAAAATTCTTATTATTTTGACATCAAGTATATAGCACATGAAACCATAATACCATTAAAACGGTTTAGTTGTATGGGTAGAAACCCATCTGATTTTTGGAAACAAACTCGAAGGGTTTGTCGCCAACTAATTTGTCTCATGAGACCTACCGATGCATCGAGGGGATGTAGTGGGCCCCACTCACCACTGAATTTCCAAATAATTATTTATAAATTGATTCAATACTAGATCAATATGCCTTTTCAATATCTGTATAGAGTAGAGTATACGGATTCATCAATATTTCCATAATTAAAATAACTTTCCAAATAAACACCGTATGTAAAATGATATACGGTTTAGACAAAAAACATATCCATGAAATGAGATTATGGATATTTAATATAAATATAATTTCAAATGAAAAGTGATCTCAAATGGGTAGTAGGTACACCACATAAGGATTATTAGGTGCACAATACAAAGTTAGTCACAACAAAATAGTAGTTGAGACAAAGTCTCTTACCACGATGTAATCGGTCGAATCATATGACCAGAAATTAATAAGCCTAAAATGAATCATTTAATAACATGAAAATAAATATAATCATGTTATTATATATCAAATGGCAGTACAAAAATATTACATACAAGAAATAAGTGGCGAACAATGAAAATCTTACAGAAATGAAAGTGAGATGAGAAACCCCTTACAAACATTTCGGCATAGTAACAAGTGTTATTGTGAGGTATTAATGAGAGGTAAATGGGTATTACAATATTTATATGTCACAAGGGAAGTATGGGGGAGGTGATAAAACATACCCCATCATTAGGAATTAAAAATAAAAGGGCACAACATAGGGGAGATTCTTGAACAAAAGTGAGAGAGAGGATCCCTTACCTTACGCTCGAAGGTGTTCTTGTTTTTCTTAACGACCTGAATAATCAAATTTAGATTCATTAATTAATAATTCCATAACCTCATAAACATTTAATTGGCAGGGTATAACCTTATTAAGTTCATTAATGTCCTTTTTATGGGTTTAAGAGATTCAATTTTATTTTTTTGGAAGCATTTTCTTTCTTGGTTTCATGATTTGTTTACTTGTATTCATTAATGTAAGTTCATTTGAAATATGGTTAAACATTTAGAATTGTTAATATAATTTATTAGTGACATTAAAGAGATATAAATTATCTTATAATGATTCTGGTTATATACCATGAGGATGACTCATTCGATGAGTTAAAATAAACGCTTGGAGTTGGCTTGGCGGTTTTGTGAACAATAAACTTGTTTTGATTTTATTATTCCATATTATGAATGTTTAAAGATTCCATAACATTAATAAATATAAAATAAATATATAATTATCTGGTTAAACCATTGAAAAGGTTTCATGACCAGTATTGAAGATAGTAATGACAATTGAAAATCCGTCTTCCTTGAGTGTGATAAATTTACACATGTTGGATGGTTTTTGCATTTAGTGTATAAAAGGAGGGAAAAAGAGAGAGATTATGATGAAATATTCCTTTATCATAATGAAAATCTAGTACATTTAAGGTACTAAAATTATCATGGCATTTGGATGAGGGGACGTGAGAATAGAGAACAAAATAATGGAACTTTGTAAAAGAAATTGAAAAAAAGAGAAGGAAGGTTCACCTCTTGAGTACTCCTCCTTGGGAATCTCCTTAAGGCCTTTTTTTTGCCTTTTTGTGAGGAAAAAAGGTATTGGAAGTGGAAAGAGGGCTTGGGAATAGTATTTGGCAGAATTTAGGCAGGGATTGAAGCTTGAGTGGTGTGGGAGGAAGAGGAGGTGAGGGGTGGTTTATATAGTGGAGGGGAGATGAGTTTTCTTAATATTATAATCATTAATTTATTATTTCATCTCAAGAAAACAAATAGTGAGCATTCCATGACCAAGAAAAGTAATATATGCATGTGAATTCGAACCAATTGAGCTTACATCAGCATATCATCATCAATGACTCAATTAATCCATTATTTAGCATTTATTGTGAATTATTGGATTTTACTATTCATAAAAAATTCAAGTATTTTAGAAAAATCCCAAATATTCACCCTAACCATTTTTCGACGTGTAGAATCCAAAAATAAAGTCCATATTTTAAAAATAATTTCCTAAATATGATTAATTAAATATATAATTAAAATCATTATTTAATTGAAAAATATAAACCCTTAAAATATTCATCTTTATTTTTAAGGTGCCTAAATTCACCTATACACTCAAGGGTATGGATACCATTCATAAAATTCATATTACTATTAATAAGGGTAGGTTACTATTCATAAAGGTAGGTTACTATTCATAAGGGTATGTTACTATTCACCAAAAGTTAAGTTAATTCTATCAGACTCTAAATATCATTTTGAACACAACCGTGTATGTCAGATTTTTTTAATTCAAATCGTAGAGTTGGAAAATTTAAGTTTAATGGCTAGGTTATATATATCTTTTATAAGTGACCATGTTTTGTTCCATATAGGATCAGTGATTCATGAAATATAGGCTATAACTAGAATGTATTTAAGAGAAACATACTATGAAGTGTTTGGGGTGATACACCCATGAAACCCACAAAAAGACTCAATGTATTCTCGGGTGAGAGACTACACGATGTGTGCCTCTAGCTACATGATGTGTATCTCTAATGCTGTGTTTCTAGATAATAATACTGAGGAATCAACATGTATCATGGATGTAGGAATTAATGAACTAAAAACCATGTACACCACATACACATCTTGTATATCATAAATGCTCAAGGTTTTTATTCTTAAGTGGTTTGATAGTGTATAATGACCACACTGATTGCATGATTTACACTGCTAACCCATGTAGACTACACCGTGTCTACTCCATATACTCTCCGTGTAATCTGAAAACCATGTACTAGGTTTCCTGATAAATACAAAGAGTAAACAATGTGTAATAACGACACAAAATGCCATGTATTTGACAATATGGATAAGTGCAACATACTAGGGTACACGACATGTACACTGGCTATATGCTGTGTAAACATGTCCTACCAGCCAAAAATTTGGTAGTTCATGATGGAATCTCTATCCATTCTTCATCTATTCTTATAGCTTTAAGAAAATAAAACATTGAATGAACATGATTAATATTTTTATAATATTTTAATTCAAAACAAATTAAAGAACAAATAATATGAAATGAAAATTAAACCATGATTTTATATGGATAAAAAATCAAATAAATAATTATAAAATTAAATATGACTACTCTAATACCAATTTTTGGTTCTGGGTGTAGTAGAAGCATGCAATGATGGGCGATATATTAAAATTTATTTTAATATTGAGTTTACCAAAACCTCGATCAATGATCTTAAACGTCAAATTTATAATTAATTTATTCATATTTGGAAGAAAAGATTACCTCATTTTAGGATCCTTTATTTTTTTGATAATTTTGATCATCTAGAAAGACCCTTTTATACTTCCTTCATTATGCTATAAGGATCCAAGGATATAATACCTCTATTAGTGGTACACATGTGCTCCTTTGATCTTTGAGAAATTCCAATCGATATTCAGGTGCTAGCATGGAAAAGAGATTTTCTTGCATTATTTGTGTTGATTGATCATCCTTTGATATTGAAGGAATATCTCTCATGTTTCTCATTCTTTAGAGGAATAGAGAAAGGAGGAGTCAAAAGAGAGTTTCATAGTGCACAATGATTCTCATTTTTAGATTTTTGGATGCAATACATACTAGACATAATCGTCTATTTATAGAGCTAGGGTTTAGGTAAAAATATTGTTTAATTACACGTCTAAACTTAAATAATATTATAATATTTAATAAAATCCATTACACATAATAATAATAATAATGTTTTTTTATTTTTATTTTGCGGTGTTCACTAACTTGCAGAATAATAAACACTATTTAACCAACTTGTCAATTAATAATTGTCACCAGACACAGACTTGGTCCATTTGAAATCCTATAGCATTTATTGAAATCTTGAATAAATATTTAAATATTTCATTCATCCATAAATATTTATTATTGATAAAATGTAAATAAAATTATCCCTTAGTCATGAGAATACTATTTATTCAATCAATTAATTAAATTCAAATTGATCTTAATCAAGATCATCAGAAACACTTAATGTATGATCCTATAGGATTATTTCTCATTAGAATTAGGTGATATTTCATAAATTCTATGATTACTATCTAAAACTGGGCCAAGGAACCCAAGAAAAATAAATTAATGCCACAATGACGAAGACCACATATGAAAAATCAATGTGTAATATAATCCCTTAATCACAATATATCATCAAGAATGTTTCACATCCATGTTACTAACCTATATTATTTATACATATTTATTTGAATATCTAAAATAAATACACTATTTTACCATGACCATGGAATTTAATGTGATGATTACATTCCAATCAAAGTCCTGAGATATCAAATTCTATAAAGATGGAAGAGACAAATCCTTGCTCGACTTATCCATTAATGACATGACGATCATGACACCCCCAAAACACCCTACCTCACTATGAAAATATGTCATCACATTTTTCATCATAAAATCTAATTATGTGAGTCATTACATGCATTAATAATAATATTAAATTCTAAGGACCATTACACATGCTCTTATATAAGAATCTCTAATGACCCCAAAACATAAGGAATTCCTATTGGTGTTTCTGTTCTTATAATCTCTGATCTTGGAGACTACTAAGTGATAAATTCCTGAGAAGAATACTCATTAGATTATGATTACTCACACTTTATAGTCTATATAATATGTGTCCCATTATAGTACGTTATTGGACCATAGTACTATATTTAAGAATATCATCATAATGCTTAAGGTTCTCATCATAGCAGGAAACTGCTATGAACCTATCAATGTGATGTATACTACAGGAAATTATTGCATTAAAGTCATGCAGAACAATGAACAACATGTAATATAATGTTTTATTAATATTCAATACATCAAATATACATGTAATAAAAGTAAAAAAAGTTATTTATGGGACACAAACTCCAACAATATGTGGGTTTAATTTTTTTACCCAACACACTAATACCATATCCAATATGGGAAATCAACAGATATTGACACAAAATATTCTTACATGGTTAAATACTCAACACAAGTATCTAGTTATTGTTGTGATTGAGATCATCTGATAAACATATTCTCCACTAATATCCATCACATAATTACAAGTGGTTTGGTCATATATTATCCTGAAACCTAAAGTTTATTTCCTTAAACTTAAAAAGATAGGGTAGGAATCACCCTGAACCCTTGGACAGTTTTTAGCTGAGGTGACACGAGCTTTAATTATATAAATATTAAATAATTTTAGATGAATATTAAATACATATCATAATATTAAATGCATGATAACTATAAAGTTTTAGTTCCTTTAGATACTAGATACTTAATCAACTTATTTTACCAAAGATCTTCAATATATCCAACAAAGTTCTTCTCACATAGTACCCTTCTCATACATTCACTCCTTAAAATATTTCTTCATAACCTAAGGAAATTAAAACATAATAAAGGATTAGATATGATGTTTGGTAAAGGGTAAACATGATATATATTAATAAATGATCATAAGTGAGAATAATATAATATTAAGTGTATGTGAACATGATCACAACTTACAAGACCATACCCAACAAGTCATAAAATATAAAATATGAGTCACAACATAAGGATTTGTCATAATAAAATACATGATTCATAAAATTTAGGAATATTCAAAAATCAATCATGAGTCATGAGAAAACATCATAACCATAAGACATAAGTTTGTGGAATAAAAGTGTGGAATAAGAATAAACATTGTTGTCATATGTCAAGGATTCTCACTATGACATTCATCACAAGGTAGTCTTAGGATAACTATCTGTGCACATTCTTTGGATCGGTCTAACCATCTGTGTACCCTATTGGGATTGGGATAATTACCATTGTTTACTATTAGGCTTTAGACAATTTCCCATGTTCCCTCTTGGGATTGGTTAAATTACCATCATACCCTCTTAGGCTTGGGACAATATCTTGTTTACCATTTCAAGTTCATGAGATATAAAACATTACCCAATGAATTAGAGGGATATAATAGACCCACCTAATGTAACACCCCGAGCTTCCACGATACGCTTCTCATTCAATAATGCAATAGCTTGCATTGTACGCAAGTTCGAGTTCTAACACACCCCAACTAATCAAAGTAGCCGTTATGAATAGTAATAACCACCTTTTAAATTTATAGAAATTTTATATTTCAAAATGGACTTCATTTTTTTATTCCTAATATTGAAATTAGCCTATGTTGAATTTTTTGTAATTTTCCGAGAACTTCCAAATTTTTATGAATAGTGAAAAATACTTAAAACAACTTTTTTAATAAAAATAATTTATAGTGATAAATTATACTATTGAGTGGTTTTAGAGTATAATTAGAATATATTTTTACAATTTTATCCAATGGTGGTCATTAGAATTAATTTAACATTGAAATTGGACATAAACAATTGCCAATCTTTTGATATAAATTGTTTCGTAAAAACACGCTATTTGTCGTAGCAGCGGGAATTAAT
Organism: Viscum album; assembly: GCA_963277665.1. Lineage (NCBI taxonomy): Eukaryota > Viridiplantae > Streptophyta > Magnoliopsida > Santalales > Viscaceae > Viscum > Viscum album. The sequence continues at coordinate 1,492,303,888 of OY728129.1, forward strand.
TAAAAAATTAATTAATGCAACTTATATGTTTGGAATTTTGTAAAATAGACATCATTTTTGAATTCGGAATATCAATTATAGCTTAGGGTGAAATTTTGGCCTTATTCTGAGAAACTTCAATTTTTGATGAATAGTGAAACCACTAAGTGGTAGTTAAATAACTGATTTTTCGTTTAAATGAAATATTACCACTTCTGTGATTTGATTTTCAAAAATCCGACATACATGGTTGTCATTAAGAAGTAAAATGTGGTTCAATGAGATTATAATAATTTTTTGGTGAATAGTAACTTATTAAGTTCTTAATCGCGATTAGTGGTAATTAGGGTAGTTTAAGGTATAAATAATACGTTAGTAATATTAAATGACCTAGACACATGTCCCAACCTCATTGGTTGTGTCATGGCCGACCATGAAAAACCATGGGTCAACTTGGGGACCCCATGGATCCAATTTTGTTGGGAAATAACATAAATTACTTTTTATTTAATGTTAAAGTGAAAATGACACTAACATAAATTGTTTTACTAAAACAATTTTGAAGTAGGGTTACACAAGTCCAAATTTTGACTATAAATATTAATTAGAAAGCTAAAAAGATTTCCTACATCATAGTATTTTGTTTATAATTTTTAGACATTAAATAAATTAAATTATTTATGACATCATTATGATGTGGCGATGACCTCATTATTTAACGATTTAAATAAAATAAGAAGATAATGCAAAATACAAGGCTTACACTTGTCCAAAGCCTATTGGATGAGGAGATTTCGAAACCTTATCACCTTAGCCTCGAATTATATAAGTGTGGGACCTTTATAATCCGAAAAGCATTTTGAAATAATGTAACATTTCAATCTTTCCAAAAGTGCCCCTCCTCTCCACTTATAAATGGCCCCCACCTCTCCCACCTTATTCACACCTTCAAGCCATTTGGCTCGGCAAACCTCTGCCCAAATACTCTCCCAACATCCCTCCCTTACTCCTAGAAGACTCACTTTGGCAGAACTTGTCCCAAGGAAGCCTTTGGATCAAATTAGAAAGAGTTACCCGATATTGAGGTAATGTCTTCTCTAATGTTGTTTTGTTTTATTTTTCTTCTACAACCCCCCTAAACTCTTTTTATTTATTTATTTTGTAACAACACCAGTATCCTCAATATACTAGGATGTTGTTATAAAAAGGATTCAAGCTACACTTACACACACCTACGTCTAATGGTTAAAGAATATACGGTTTCTGTGGATGGCGAATTTCTGCCTCACGAAACGATGATTGTTCAACACTCATTTAACACCTTCAAAGGTGGCCATTAGGATGTCACTATTTTTATATATGATATATAATATGTTTATGTTTTACTAATGCTTCTTTATTTTTCATTTGTGTCTTACCTTTATGGCTTCCATTATGGGTATACGCGATATCTTCATTTTAGGAAGTGCGGACTACCGCCCCCTCAAAGTGATTTGAATCGTTAATGCCATATGTGGGATGTATAAAGGATGGAGTAAATGGTATTATACACTATATTATACTGGAATTATATTATACATTTATATCATTATGATTTAGTTCCATTAAATATGAAATTGAAATGAAAGTAGCGTTCATGCGTACGTACGGCTTACCGTCTCCATGAACGGTGCATTTCATTTATTACCTCTAAATGTTACGTGACATTATGAATGAATGTATATACTGTATATATGATATATATGATATCTAAATCATGAATATAATTCCGGATATAATGGATATTTCACCACATGAACAACTTGTAATTATAAGAAGTTTATTTTTGACTCAAGTACCAAAGATCGACAAAACGACCGTTATTAACTTAAATAATTACATAATGGTCATAACATTGTAATAAGTGATATAAAAAAGATAATGAAATTGAAAATGGTTCTTAATAAGGTAGATATTAACTCTAGTTTATTATTCAGGAGGTTAAAGAACGGTTGGGTCAAGTCGGGCACAAGGTAAGGGAACTTCTTAACCCAATTTCCATTCTTTGGGTTAATCTCCTACTTTCAAATTATGTCATGATGTTATTATGTCCTATTTTGTATGTGTACCTATATTGAATACACATAATATATCTATTATATTTTAAAAATGATCTTTTTAAGGACTTCGTCTCAATCTCCTTTCATTGAGGCATATTTTGTTTTATACACAAATTTCTTTTATACGGTGTATAAACCCCTTTGACTTTTACGTTTATTCAAAAGGAATCTTTTTATACGAAGCATTTTGCTAAACGACAAAAGGGAATGTTTTTCTTTCCGTACTTATGTGGCGACAATGACTTCTCCGCCGCTGTGACCATTATTTGAGTTTCGGCTTCCTCTACAAGCCATCATTTTTTTTAATGAAAAATAAATACAAAGTTTTAACTTTCTTTTATTTTGGTATTGAAAATGGTTTTGAAAGCGTTTTTATCATATCAAAGTGTTGTATTGATATCTTGTGATTGAAATGTGGAAATGTTAGGTTTCCTTTATGCATGTTTTATGTGATACGATTATGTTATGGTTTATGATATGTTTAAACCTATTCATATGAGGAATGCATTGGACTTAATAAGTGACGGGTGGAGCCCGCTATAGCTCCTCGATGCATCGGCAGGTCTCATGAGACAAACTAGTGTCTTGGCACAAGGCCTTGACAAAATCTTATTTGTGGTCTTGGCACGAGGCCTTGACTACGTGGTTATGATAGTCTGGCATTATGCATTCCATCATTATGAAAGTGGTTATTGATATTGCATGTGATTATTCGACCAGTAGAATATCCATGTGAAGAAGTAAATGGCATTATCTCATTTTACTTTTGCCATATTATGTTGAAGTTCATGTTTAAAAGGCTTTTGTTTTAGTTATACATTGCCTTAAATGTTAATGTTTATTTATGAAAGCTTCCGCATTATTGTTATCCTTACTGAGCATCTGAGCTCACCCCTTCCAATGTTTTAATATTTTCCAGGATGTGAAGAAGTATTTTATGAATGACCTGCAGGGATAGTCAGAAGAGGATATGAGTGTGGACTATGGAGACTTTGTTATTGTAGTTTTTCACTTTATGATGTAATGTAAGACTTATGAATGTATCTAGTGTTTCCAAGGCTACTAAACTAATTGGTCTTTCGAGACTTGATCTTTTGTGATCATGCCTATGTTACGAAGTAATGCACAGACTCTGGGTAGCTGGGGTCGGGGCATTACAGTTGGTATCAGAGGCAGTTTAGTACTAACCTTGGAAGCTAGATTTAGATAAACTCTGATTAGAGCACATAGCCCGAAGATAGACTTTGAGGATTAGTATAGAATAACTTCCTAGAATTTTGGTATTATAGAGATGTTATGTGTTTTCCGAGCAATACATCCCTGTCTGGATACGAGCAGGTAGAGGCGGCTCTGGCACAGATGTACCTAGGGGTAAAACCCGAAAACACCGCTTTGAGCTAGACTCGAACGGGAACTGGTGCACGACAACGGGCCTTGCTGCACTCTTGGTTACGACACTCCCGGGGGATATGCTTAGGATAATTCTCATTTTATATACAAACTACTATGAAGGGTTAGGAGTATATACTTCCTTAAAGAAAACATTTCTTTTTATGATTATGGATTATATCCATAAATAGTTCAATTTACGTAAATTGTTTAACAAGTATGGAATTATGTATTTTGATTCATAAACTAATCTAGTTTATGCCATTGTTTAGAAATGGCGCCTAGTGGAAGGAATGGAAACCGTATCAATGCACGAACTCCGTGTAGGGATTTCCCTCCTGCTCAAGATAATTATTGTGGATCTGGAGATACAATTGGTGCTGATCAGCTTCTCACCGTACTGGGACAACTCACGCAGGTTATGAATAACAACCTTACTAGTATGGAGCACCCTGATCCGCAACGTGGAGGATCAATGCTAGACCGTTTCATGAGGCAACAACCACCAACCTTCAATGGGAGTACAAATCCTACAGTAGCTGAGCAATGGATAAACTCCTTAGAGAAAATATTCCATGCCTTGGGGAGTAGTGAAAGGGAGAAGGTTTTCATGGCAGTTTACCGCCTCACTGGAGATGCCGATCAATGGTGGTCACTAATTCAAAACACAAAGGAAGATGATGAATTAAAAAACATGGAATGGCAGGAGTTCAAAGAGCTATTCTTAGAAAAATACTTTCCTCGAGACCATCGAGCGGATATGGAAAGGCAATTTTTGAGTCTGAGACAAAAGGAGGATGAGAATGTCGCAAAGTATGAGGCTAACTTTACAAGGTTAGCGAGGCATGCTGCAGATTATATACGTAACCCAAGGAGTAAGATTGATCGTTTCTTTGATGGGTTAAAACCATTTCTCCGTCGAGCTTTAGTATCACAATCCTTCTCATCATACGAAGATATAGTCTCATGTGCTATCAAGACAGAAAAGGAATTCTCTAAGTCTTATGAAAACAAAGTAAAGCAAGAGAAGAAGAGAACGGTGGAACAAGAGACAGATAAAGGGAAAAAGGGAAAGAAGGATTTTCCATTATGTGATAATTGTGGGAAGAATCACCCTGGTACTTGCCTAAATGGAATGGGAGTCTGTTATAAATGTGGAGAAAAAGGTTACCAGGCACGTGATTGCAAGGGAAAGAAAGAGGCTGTCAAAGTTGAATGCTACAATTGTAGAGAAATGGGTCATTATGCAAATGAATGTCCTAAGCGTCAAGGAAACTTACCTCAGAAAAGGCCAAGGGATCAAGGCCAATCTTATGCTGTGACTACAGTTGAAGCAGAATAATTAATGTATTGGTGCTTTTCGACTCAAGGATTATATTCTGGTTATAAGAATAATGTGATATATATATGGATTGTACTGCAGTACTTTTTGATTTCAGTAAGGTTTTAATATGATTAAGGTAATCATATTTTTAGTATGTGACAATAAGAGAAACTTTTCTTTGTTTGGGGAATCTGATGTTACAATTGATTTTGGAATTTAGAGACCTTTTAGAGAAAGTCTGGACGAAGATATTTTGGATAACTATAAAGGTTGGAGTGGATTAAGTTGAACTTTGGATAGTATTGTTTAAGGTTAAAACATTTATGAAGATTATTTTTGGAATAGTATAGTACTATATTTTTAGGAAAAGGACAAACTACAGGGTGGGGAATAACCCGTCGCGTCGGACAAAGCTGCAGGAATCGAACCCACAACCATAGTGCGACAAGCCTTAATTTCCTACCACTAGCCTACAGGAAGTCCCTGGTTATTACAAAATAGTTTTACTAATCTAAATGGTATGTGTTAACATTTTGAACCTTATACAATTAGGATAAATAGAATATTTTTGAGTTCCGTTACCATTTGGAGTAAAAGTTAGGTTTGTGGTAAAAATTTATTAACGAATGAAAGTATACATAACAAGTATGTATATTCCCTTACGTTCTTAGTAAATCTCCTAAATAAATTCCTCAACATTATAAAAGGTAACTTAAAACAAAAATGTTGTCGGTTAACTTTTCCAACTGGGGATTCAATGACCGTTTAACCAATCACAAGTTTGTGATTTTCTTATGGTTAAAATTTCTCCTAATCCTGTTTTCTATAACACTCCATCAGACCTTGATGGTTTGTTTTTCTTCCATATCCATATTTTCATAGAATCCTAGAATGGGCTATATCGGGTGACCTTTGTACTTATCCTGCTTTCTTTTAATGTTATATATTTATTAACCTTATTTCCGATGTGGGTTTTCCACAAAGGTATTTTCTATTTTCAACCTTTTATTATCAAAGAAAAATTTCAAATTGCGAGGACGCAATTTATTGAAGGAGGGGAGAATGTAACACCCCGAGCTTCCACGATACGCTTCTCATTCAATAATGCAATAGCTTGCATTGTACGCAAGTTCGAGTTCTAACACACCCCAACTAATCAAAGTAGCCGTTATGAATATTAATAACCACCTTTTAAATTTATAGAAATTTTATATTTCAAAATGGACTTCATTTTTTTATTCCTAATATTGAAATTAGCCTATGTTGAATTTTTTGTAATTTTCCGAGAACTTCCAAATTTTTATGAATAGTGAAAAATACTTAAAACAACTTTTTTAATAAAAATAATTTATAGTGATAAATTATACTATTGAGTGGTTTTAGAGTATAATTAGAATATATTTTTACAATTTTATCCAATGGTGGTCATTAGAATTAATTTAACATTGAAATTGGACATAAACAATTGCCAATCTTTTGATATAAATTGTTTCGTAAAAACACGCTATTTGTCGTAGCAGCGGGAATTAATTAAAAAATTAATTAATGCAACTTATATGTTTGGAATTTTGTAAAATAGACATCATTTTTGAATTCGGAATATCAATTATAGCTTAGGGTGAAATTTTGGCCTTATTCTGAGAAACTTCAATTTTTGATGAATAGTGAAACCACTAAGTGGTAGTTAAATAACTGATTTTTCGTTTAAATGAAATATTACCACTTCTGTGATTTGATTTTCAAAAATCCGACATACATGGTTGTCATTAAGAAGTAAAATGTGGTTCAATGAGATTATAATAATTTTTTGGTGAATAGTAACTTATTAAGTTCTTAATCGCGATTAGTGGTAATTAGGGTAGTTTAAGGTATAAATAATACGTTAGTAATATTAAATGACCTAGAAACATGTCCCAACCTCATTGGTTGTGTCATGGCCGACCATGAAAAACCATGGGTCAACTTGGGGACCCCATGGATCCAATTTTGTTGGGAAATAACATAAATTACTTTTTATTTAATGTTAAAGTGAAAATGACACTAACATAAATTGTTTTACTAAAACAATTTTGAAGTAGGGTTACACAAGTCCAAATTTTGACTATAAATATTAATTAGAAAGCTAAAAAGATTTCCTACATCATAGTATTTTTTTTATAATTTTTAGACATTAAATAAATTAAATTATTTATGACATAATTATGATGTGGCGATGACCTCATTATTTAACGATTTAAATAAAATAAGAAGATAATGCAAAATACAAGGCTTACACTTGTCCAAAGCCTATTGGATGAGGAGATTTCGAAACCTTATCACCTTAGCCTCGAATTATATAAGTGTGGGACCTTTATAATCCGAAAAGCATTTTGAAATAATGTAACATTTCAATCTTTCCAAAAGTGCCCCTCCTCTCCACTTATAAATGGCCCCCACCTCTCCCACCTTATTCACACCTTCAAGCCATTTGGCTCGGCAAATCTCTGCCCAAATACTCTCCCAACATCCCTCCCTTACTCCTAGAAGACTCACTTTGGCAGAACTTGTCCCAAGGAAGCCTTTGGATCAAATTAGAAAGAGTTACCCGATATTGAGGTAATGTCTTCTCTAATGTTGTTTTGTTTTATTTTTCTTCTACAACCCCCCTAAACTCTTTTTATTTATTTATTTTGTAACAACACCAGTATCCTCAATATACTAGGATGTTGTTATAAAAAGGATTCAAGCTACACTTACACACACCTACGTCTAATGGTTAAAGAATATACGGTTTCTGTGGATGGCGAATTTCTGCCTCACGAAACGATGATTGTTCAACACTCATTTAACACCTTCAAAGGTGGCCATTAGGATGTCACTATTTTTATATATGATATATAATATGTTTATGTTTTACTTATGCTTCTTTATTTTTCATTTGTGTCTTACCTTTATGGCTTCCATTATGGGTATACGCGATATCTTCATTTTAGGAAGTGCGGACTACCGCCCCCTCAAAGTGATTTGAATCGTTAATGCCATATGTGGGATGTATAAAGGATGGAGTAAATGGTATTATACACTATATTATACTGGAATTATATTATACATTTATATCATTATGATTTAGTTCCATTAAATATGAAATTGAAATGAAAGTAGCGTTCATGCGTACGTACGGCTTACCGTCTCCATGAACGGTGCATTTCATTTATTACCTCTAAATGTTACGTGACATTATGAATGAATGTATATACTGTATATATGATATATATGATATCTAAATCATGAATATAATTCCGGATATAATGGATATTTCACCACATGAACAACTTGTAATTATAAGAAGTTTATTTTTGACTCAAGTACCAAAGATCGACAAAACGACCGTTATTAACTTAAATAATTACATAATGGTCATAACATTGTAATAAGTGATATAAAAAGGATAATGAAATTGAAAATGGTTCTTAATAAGGTAGATATTAACTCTAGTTTATTATTCAGGAGGTTAAAGAACGGTTGGGTCAAGTCGGGCACAAGGTAAGGGAACTTCTTAACCCAATTTCCATTCTTTGGGTTAATCTCCTACTTTCAAATTATGTCATGATGTTATTATGTCCTATTTTGTATGTGTACCTATATTGAATACACATAATATATCTATTATATTTTAAAAATGATCTTTTTAAGGACTTCGTCTCAATCTCCTTTCATTGAGGCATATTTTGTTTTATACACAAATTTCTTTTATACGGTGTATAAACCCCTTTGACTTTTACGTTTATTCAAAAGGAATCTTTTTATACGAAGCATTTTGCTAAACGACAAAAGGGAATGTTTTTCTTTCCGTACTTATGCGGCGACAATGACTTCTCCGCCGCTGTGACCATTATTTGAGTTTCGGCTTCCTCTACAAGCCATCATTTTTTTTAATGAAAAATAAATACAAAGTTTTAACTTTCTTTTATTTTGGTATTGAAAATGGTTTTGAAAGCGTTTTTATCATATCAAAGTGTTGTATTGATATCTTGTGATTGAAATGTGGAAATGTTAGGTTTCCTTTATGCATGTTTTATGTGATACGATTATGTTATGGTTTATGATATGTTTAAACCTATTCATATGAGGAATGCATTGGACTTAATAAGTGACGGGTGGAGCCCGCTATAGCTCCTCGATGCATCGGCAGGTCTCATGAGACAAACTAGTGTCTTGGCACAAGGCCTTGACAAAATCTTATTTGTGGTCTTGGCACGAGGCCTTGACTACGTGGTTATGATAGTCTGGCATTATGCATTCCATCATTATGAAAGTGGTTATTGATATTGCATGTGATTATTCGACCAGTAGAATATCCATGTGAAGAAGTAAATGGCATTATCTCATTTTACTTTTGCCATATTATGTTGAAGTTCATGTTTAAAAGGCTTTTGTTTTAGTTATACATTGCCTTAAATGTTAATGTTTATTTATGAAAGCTTCCGCATTATTGTTATCCTTACTGAGCATCTGAGCTCACCCCTTCCAATGTTTTAATATTTTCCAGGATGTGAAGAAGTATTTTATGAATGACCTGCAGGGATAGTCAGAAGAGGATATGAGTGTGGACTATGGAGACTTTGTTATTGTAGTTTTTCACTTTATGATGTAATGTAAGACTTATGAATGTATCTAGTGTTTCCAAGGCTACTAAACTAATTGGTCTTTCGAGACTTGATCTTTTGTGATCATGCCTATGTTACGAAGTAATGCACAGACTCTGGGTAGCTGGGGTCGGGGCATTACACCTAACACATAATAATAAACCATTCATATATATACTATAAGAATATATGATCATTCATTATTCCTTCATAGTTTAATTAACCAGTGAGAAAGAAATGAGTTTCATGAAACATCATTAAAACATTATCATCATAGGAAATCCAGAGATATAAAGTGGATGGTATCATAAGATAATATCACTAGTGAATCATAAAAATACTTAATGGATGTTGACATAGATAAAAAATTCTTTTATAAAATAATTAGAAATATTCTTTTAAAAATAAGAAGAAATTCCCTTTTCTTTTTTCAAAATTCACAAAATAAAAATTACTTGAAAAATGGGAATATGATTTTATTTATAAAACAATGAAAAATTATAAATAAATATTTAAAATAAATAATGTACATGGCGGAAAAAAATTCTATTCATTTGGTAAACATTTAAAAAGATTATTTTCACACTTTTGTAAAAAGTAAAATATAAACCGCAAGGAAAACATTATAAAGATTCATTTAAAAAAATCAAAAAAAATCAAATATATTTTAAAATAAATTTAAAAAATTATTGGAGTATAGAAAAAAATGATTCAAAAATTTTAAAGAACATAGACATAGAAGAAAAAATTTCTGAACCAGAAGGAGAAATAAAGTTATTTTTTCTTAAAAACAGTATTTTGGTCTTTTGAGTACAAAGAGGCGGAAACCAAAAGAAAAATTGAAACCCCAGAAATAACCTTAGGATAATAAAATAGTTGGGGTTTAGGAAATAAATAACATATAATTTCCTACAATGGAATTTGAAACATAAACAATCTTGATAAAAAGTGAGATTGTAAGATAAACCCTTACCCCAAGTCCTGACTTGCTTTATATGCACTTTAATATACTATATAATAAATTTTGATTTATTATAAATTTACATCAGAACCATATTCATAATTATAATATTACATATCATTCCATTATATTTTATAATTACCCATTTATTAACAAATCTTTATTAAAATCAATATTCAGGTGTCAACGGTTCTTGTTTTCCACATAAGTTTTGGTTCCACAATTCTGGACCTTGCACCCTGGTCATGGTTTTGTAGGATCGAAAATGTAAAGATGAGATTCTCAAATACAAAAGGGGGGGGTGAATTGTATTCTTTCCTTTGGAACTTTAAATATGGTTATGTTTAACAAAGTTAAACAAAGTAATTCACAAAACCTTTAGATCTATAAACTTGCTTGAATCAGAAAATATGATTCTGAGAAAGCAATTCTGAAAAAGTGATTCTGGAAATGAAACTTAATGAAAGTTTACAAATATAAATATTCTACCTTAAAGCATATAGAATCTAACTAAATCAGAGTACAAATATAAGGAAGTATAAGATAGTTATACTTTACTTAACAATACAAATGCAGCGGAAAACTTGTAACAAAACAAGTAACAAATAGTAAATCTTTTAACCCAAAGAGAAGGGTATCCAACAACCTTGAATAAAGATCCCTTGATTTATACTTTCAAGAAAGTTTGTCTTACCTATACTAGGGTAAGTCCTCGATACGAAGATCGAAGTTTGTCTTGTTATCCCCACAAGACCTCAACTTCAAGGTAGTTGGTACCTCTGTCTTCCTCAACAAGGAAGCCCTCAACTTCAAGGTAGTAGGCACCTATGTATTCCTATCCCCAGAAGCCCTTGATTTTACACAACAACAATCAGAGTCGCATGAAGAAAAAATGAACAAGAAGTTCAGTATGCACAAAGCAATAAAAGTCTCTCTCTAGAAATCACTTCAACAGTATGTAATCTCTAGAGTCATCGAACAGTTGTGAGCTCTTTAAAATGATATCCTATTTATAGGAATGGGTTCAACGGTCGACTCCCTCCTCCAACAGTCATATTTTCCATTGAATTTCGGAGGGGCCTATACACGTGTCACTCAAACAATGTTTAGTTAGTAACTGAATGCATGACATTGTTTTATAACAAAACAAGTGTAAGAAAAACATGGTTACATAACTAAAATCCAATATTCAGAGTGTAAGGAAATATGAAAGTTCAGAGCCTAACCAAAAATGAATTCAGAGTCTAAAATACAAGAATATTCAGATTCTATTTTCTAGGAATTTGGAACCATAATTATATAGAATTACGGAGTCTAAATTTCAAGGAAATTCGGAGTCTGGATTCACAAGAATTTAGAACTTGAACTCACAAAGTTCAGAGTCAGAGTTCATAATAATTTTGAGTCAGAACTCATAAGAGTTCAGAGTCTATATTCAGAGAAATCAGTGTCAGAACTCAGAGAAGTTCGTAACCAGAATTCGTAATCAGAATTCAGAGTCAGAACACAGAATAGTTTGTATCCAGAATTTGTAATTAGAATTTGGAGTCAGAACTCAGAAGTGTTCATATCCAGAATTCGTAATCAGAATCTAGAGTCATAACTCAAAAGAGTTTGTAACTAGAATTCGTAATCAGAATTTGTAGTCAGAACTCAGAAAAGTTCATAACCAGAATTCCGAGAATTCAGATCCTAAAATAGAATGCTTCATATCTAGGTATTTATAGGATTCTAAGGTTTTGGTTTTCAACCAAATTTTACACTTAGAAAAATTATAATATGAACAATGAAAACATGGTAAGGATAAATTTCCTTGGGGAAGGAAATGTTCCTTAAAGAAGTAAAACAAGGGTAAAAAGAAATTTTCCTTGAGATAAAGTGTTTGTGATTTTCAAAACAATAAGGAATCGTGAATTCATAAGGAAATCCTTAATTACTTAACAATCTCCCCAATGTATGAAGGAATAGAAAAGTCACAAGGAAAACCTTATTGACTCAACAATCTCCCCCTTTTTGGAAAGCACAAACATCCTTACGAAAAATAATAAAAGGACTTAGAAAACATTTTTCAAGACTTTGCATTGGAAAATATGAACATGACTAAATCTACCTTAGTCTTTGGAACACTAAGGATCGTATTCTAGATTTCTGGAATGATAATTTTCATTATCTTGTGTATGGAAATCTTCGTAATGAGAACTCCCCCTTAGATAAACTCCCCTTTACTTAGGGATATTTCTTCTTTACATAGAATTATTTTTCCTTTCTGCCCCTTTGTGATTTTCAAAAAGAAATTTAGGGAATGGAAAAGAAATATGGTACCTGAAATATTAGTACAAAAATCCAAAAAAAACAAGCAACCACAATTTCATTATGATTAGAAGAATTTTTAGAAGGAAATAATAGATACAAAAAAAGATTGGATTTGGATCTATTTTGGTTCTTTTTCCTTGGGTATTAGATTCCTCACAATGGTTTTCAGCTTCTTTAGCTCTTTGTGATCCTCCTCTGCTTTCTTTTCTAATGCTTTGATCCTATCATCCTGGGTCTTCATAGACTATTCCTGAGTCTTCATCAATTCATCTTGATTCAATAGCTTTTCTTGAATCTCAATCTGGAGATCCCTTTCTTTTTTCCAACTTTGGACAACATAATTCAACTTCCCATTTAGATCTTTGAAATTCTGAATCCGAGTATTTTGTTCAAGATTTATCTTTTTCTCAAAGATATTTGTAAGATCCTTGATTTTGGTATCTTAAGTATCAAAATCTTCCTTGACATCTTCTTGAAAATGATCAAGATCTCTCAAATCTTCAACAATCTTCCTTGACCAACTGGTCATCTTCTTGCAATCCATGACCATGGATACAGAATCTGAATTCTGATTCATTCTATGTTGAAGCATCTAGCATCTGGAGTCAATTTTTGGAAATATCGGAATGTTGTCCACTAGCTTCTTCAGGTATTGGATAAAAAAATCATTTCCTAAAGCTGATGACTCTGAATTAGACACTTTACTTGGTGATGGTTCTTCTTATAGCTCAACCAGCTTCCTCTTGGAAGTTCCACCAGCTTCCTTCTTCCTAAAAATTTCTTTCGTTGGGGTATCAACAACCATTTGTTTTCCCTTGTTAGTTTTCGAAACAGCTTCTTCATCTGGAGACTCATGCTCACTTTTAGATAATTAGACAATATTATCTTCATCAATTTTCTCTTTCTCAGCTCCTACCTCAACATCTTCAGGAAGAATAAAGTCATGATTATGACTCTCTTCCTCAGATAACTTGTTCAATTCCTCTTTATCTTTTTCATCAACCACAGGAGTAGCAAGCCTTGAAGATACGACTTGAGAAGTCCAGATTGACAACTTCTTGGAATCACTTTCCTTCTCATGAAAGTCTTCTACTTGCTTTATCAGATCAAATATATATCCAGTGCTTTCAGTTTCTTGTTATTCTTCCACAACATCCTTCTCAACTTCCTTCTCTTTTCCTTTTTTCGGAGACATGAACTTCTTTCCTGGAGTCTCAGGTAATTGTTCTACTAGGAAAGATTTCGGAACAAGAATTTGTTCAGATGCTATTTTAGTATCCCTTAGAAGGGATTGACAAACTTCAGCCTCAGACATTTTCTTCTTAAGCTTCTTTTCCTTGGCCTACTTCTCAAGCTCATCAGCAGCTTTCTCTTTCAATGCCTTGGCCTCTGTAGGGTCTAGACCAAACTGTGGTTCCCCTACTTTTTGGTTCTTCTTATCCTCCCTCCACTTGTATACTACCTCATATGGATAGGCTTTCTGCTTTTTGGGTTTTGGAGGTTTGGATTCAGTTTCTTTGGCCTTAGGGGTTTTATCTGTTTCTTCCACTACCTTTAATTTCCTCTTCTTTCTAGCTTTCTTTGATGGTTCAGCCTCTTCAGCATTCTTCGGAATAGATTCTGCCTCATCCTCTGGTAGATCATAAAATTAACCTAACTTCTTAGAGAAACCAGCCTTCATCCTCTTGAGAGTATCATCTCTGATTAGCATTACTTTGTAATTCCTTAGCTTGGAACTGCAAGGGATCTTGAAATATTTAAGACACCAAACTATCAACTTAGAGAGTAGAGAAGGATACATGATTATCTGTGCTCTTAGATTCCCATTCTTGATATTCTCTATAGTAATGAGAATATGCTTTATCAGATTGAATTTTCTTAGATTTACAAAAAAATCTAAGATATATATATCACTTTTCTTAAGAGTGTCCTTGTCACCCTTTCTCAGTACGATAAGACCCTGAACCCATAATTCTAGGATCCGATTGTTGGTAGACAAGTGAGAATTTTTTGCGGTCTTGACATCAGAGAGACCAAGACACTGTAAAGCCTTCACCTTTACAAAAATCCCTTGAACATATGGTAGATTTTGGGAACAAAATTATGCTTCACCTTCATAAGATAGCCCTACCAAGCTCACATCCTTGGTATAAGAAAATGCATAAGTTTTACCATAACTTTTTAAGGAAAATTTTCCCCTTCCATCTTCCTTAAAGAAACAAGCTGACTCATAAAATTCTATCAGGAAATCTAGATACACAACATCCTGACCTCCTAGATTTGAAATGGATACACTTTCCCATACATTAAGTTTGATATTATTGGAGATAATAGAGTCATATTTGTTGAAAAAGTTCAAATGTACCAACCTCTCCCTGTATATCTGCCATTCCGTAATCGGCTTGACAGTATACATTTCTTGAGAGGGTACTTCACCAGACATTCAGAATTGAGCACTTCTGAAAAGTTCGGAACAAGATTTTGTAGAGGGACAGAGCTTCAACACACACAAGATTTGAAAACGGATGTGGGACAACTATCGGGGGTCCCCTTTTATAGGTGTTGAAGTGACGGTTCATCTTCCCATTTGAAACCAATGGATGAAAATTATTTATATCTGATCTGACGGTTGAAATGATAGCTGCAAGGAAAATTTGGTAGAATTCGATCTTTTGAGGTTTTTAAAGGAAAACATTCGAATTTAAGGAAACTAGAATCCAAGAATTTTTTTTTAAAAAACAGGAGAAACTAACAGAAAGTAAAATGTTATTACGAAAACTCAAGAAAGAATCATACCTTTAGGATTTTCAGGAGAATTATTCATATTGGGAAAAATTCTTCTTGAAGGACTTTAGATTCCAAAAGAAAACTTGAGTATGAAAAAGAAATTGAGTACACAGATATTCTTTATGAAAATTTTCATTACGAAAATCTTCATTACGAAAATATTCAGTATGAAAAACTTCACTATGAAAATTTCAAGTACGAAAATTCCATTACAAAAATTTTAAGTACGAAAATTCCATTACGAAAATTTTAAGTACAAAAATTTCCATTATGAAAAATTCAAGTACGAAAAACTTCATTATGAAAAATATGAAAACTTCATTACAAAAAAATACGAAAACTTCATTACGAAAAATTATGAAAAACTTTATTACGAAAAATATGAAAAACTTTATTATAAAAAATATGAAAAACTTCATTACAAAAAATATGAAAAACTTTATTACTAAAAATATAAAAAACTTCATTAACAAATGTAATCCCGCTATGAAAAGGAGTTTATTACTATAAGGAGATTGGTTTAACAAGAAGTTATCGAGGAATATTACCTTATGGTTATCATTCCTAACTTCTGTTTAATGTATTCAAATCTATCGGGGGGTAAAGATTTTGTGAAAATATCAGCAAGTTGATCTTGCATTCCGATAAATTGAAGAATAATATCTCCTTTTTGTGTGTGATCCCTAAGAAAGTGATACCTAATATCTATATGATTTAAACGAGAGTGATGTGCAGGGTTTTTATTAAGGGAAATGGCACTTGTATTATCACACAAAATTTATGTTTTGGTAAAACTCATACCATTGTCTATGAGTGTGTGTTGCATCCACAACACTTGAGCACAACAACTTCCAGCTGCTACATATTCAGCTTCAGCTATGGAAATTGCTACTGAGTTTTTCTTCTTGCATAACCAAGAAACTAATGAATCTCCTAATAAATGACAAGTTTCAGATGTACTCTTTCTATCTATTCTACATCCACTAAAGTTAGAATCTGAAAATGTTTTTAGAATAAAATCATTTCCAAAAGAATAGAAGAGTCCTAAATCTATGGTTCCATTTAAGTAGATAAAAATTAGTTTCTCTTCCTTTAAATGAGATTCCTTAGGATTGGATTGATATCTTACACATAATCATACTGAAAACATTAAGTCTGGATGACTAGCTGTCAAGTAAAGTAAACTTCCTATCATACCTCTAAAAGATGTTTCATCTACTGGTTTCCCAGCTTCATCAAGATCAAGTGTATTTGAGGTACCAATGGGAGTACTTATACTCTTAGTGTTGTCATATCTATAATTTTTAAGAATATATTTAATATACTTATGTTGGGATATATAGATTCCTTCTGGTTTTTGAGAAATTTGAAAACCAAGGAAAAATGTTAACTCGCCCATCATACTCATTTCAAACTCATATTTCATTAGATCCACAAAGTAATTTGTTAAATATTGCTGAGTTGAACCAAATATAATGTCATCAACATAAATTTTAACAATCAAAACATTTTTATTATCTTTTTTTATAAAAATGGTTGGATTTACATTTCCCTTAACATAGTTATTTTGAACAAAAAATCATGTAAGTCTATCATACCAAGCTCAAGGGGATTGTTTCAGGCCATACAAAGCTTTGGTAAGTCTAAAAACATGATCATGATGTTTTGTATCTTCAAAGATAGGTGGTTGTTCAATAAAAAATTCCTCTTGAACATAACCATTAAGTAAACACATTTCACATCCATTTGAAAAAGTTTGAAATTGAAGAATGCTGTAAAGGCAAGTAAGATATGAATAGATTCAAGTCTAGCTACTGGAGCATAGGTTTCTTCATAGTCTATTCCTTCTTGTTGATTATAGCCTTTAGCAACTAATCTAGCTTTATTTCTTACAATGATTCCATTTTCATCACACTTATTTCTGAAGACCCATTTTACTCCAATAACAGAAGTTTCCTTAGGTCTTTCAACCAAGGTCGAAACTTTATTCTTTTTGAATTCATTTACTTCATCTTGCGTGGCTTTAATCCAATCATCATCACCTAAATCTTCATCAGTACTTTTTGGTTCTAATTGGTAAAGGAATGCTAGATTTTCTACTTCATTTCTTAAGGAACCTCTAGTCCTTATAGGTTGATTCACATCTCCAATGATTCTATCACTAGGATGATTCTTTAGAAACAACTGATTTGGGTTTTGTAAAACCTGTTCATCAATATAGGGTAGGAAATATTCTGGGGTAAATGATCCAGAAAAATTTTCTTGGGAATTTTCCTTATTAAAAGGATATTCTATCAAAGGTTTATAATCAGTTTTTGAAAACACATCTGAAGATGTAGGCTCAGATTGTTTAAAAACAAAAGGACCAGTTTCATCAAATTTAACATGTATTGTCTCTTCAACAGTACAAGTTTTTTTATTGAAAACTCTATATGTCTTAGAATTTGTGGAGTAGCCTAAGAAAATTCCTTCATCAGATTTTGGTGTGAATTTATGTAGACCATCTTTAGTATTTAGAATGAATAACTTGAAACCAAAAACATTAAAGTAGTAATGTTTGAGTTTTCTACCATTCCATAACTCATAAAGAGTTTTATTAAGAAAAGGTCTAATCAAAACTCGATTTATAGTATAACAAGAAGAACTTACAGCTTCAACCCAAATATTTTTGGCTATAGAATACTCACTTAACATGGTTCTAGTTATCTCTTGAAGAATTATATTTCTTCTTTCAACAACACCATTTTGTTGAGGTGTTCTGGGTGATGAGAAGTTTTGAGTAATGCCTTTTATACTACAAAAAGTTTCAAAATCAGAATTTTGAAATTCTCCTCCATGATCACTATGAATAGTTTTCAAAGGAAGGTTTTTATCATTTTTAATTTGGGCTTTAAAATTTTTGAAATAATAAAAAGCTTCAGACTTTTTTTGCTAGAAATAGACCCACGTAAATCTAGTGTAATCATCAACCAAGAAAAATACATAATACTTTCCCCCAATGATTCCAGTTTGTATAGGACCAAAAATATCCATATTCACTAGCTATAATGAATCAGTAGTTGTGACTTCATCGACTAATTTAAAACTTGATTTATGTTTCTTTCTATATTGACAAGGGTCACAAACTTTTGAATAATCAAATCTAAGCTCCGATAGATCCTTAACTAATCTCTTCTTAGAAAGTTTGAATAAGTTCCTAAGGTTACAGTGTTCTAACCTTCTATGCCATAACCAAGAATAATCTTACATTGCACTAAGGAAAGGTAGGTCTTGGCTTCTAAGGTCTTCTAAGTTTAGTGTGTAAACATTCTCTTGCCTATGGGCAAAAATAACAAACTCTTCCTTGGAATTGTGTACTAAGAACTTGTCATTCCTAAAATTCACAAGGTAACCTTCATCACATAATTGTCTTATGCTAATGGGGTTGTTCTTAAGACCCTTAATGAATAAAACATTTTAAATCAAAGTTTTTCCAAGAATAATAATGTTACCTATGCCAATAATTTCTCCCTGAGCATTATCTCTGAAAGTTACTTTACCTCCTTTTGTCTTGATAATATTTTCAAAATAGTTTTTGTTACCAGTCATATGCTGAGAACATCCAATATCCATGTACCATGTATTTCCTTTAGTAACTTCTCCATTTTCCTGAAAATAAGAAAAAGTTAGGTTTTCGGAATCCAAACTTGCTTGGATTTGGAATTATTAGAAAGAAAAATTTTAGGCACCCACATCTTCTTAGAAAAATAGGCTTTATGAAATCCTAAAGACTGGGTTTTGTTTAGAGAACAATTCTTTGCCCAATGTCCACCACACTGACACTTAGTGGAAAAAGGATCACTTTTTGGAACAAAATAATTTTTACTAAAAACAGGTTTAGAACTAGTATAACCAAAACCAGAACTATTCCTTAGAGGTCAGATTTGTGAATACATTTTATCAAAATTTTCATTACCTAAGGTAAAATTTGACAAACACTTCCTCAAGAAAAAGAGTTAGGATTTCAGTTTGATAACCAAGTTCTTGTCTTCAGAAACATTTGATTTTGAACTAGATCTAGGCTCGAAAACATCTTTCTTAGAAATTACATTTTTTAGATATTTAGAATGCTTATTCTTCTCAGAATTTACTTCCTCAATATTTTTTGAAATAATTTCAAAATCAGCATTTTTCTTATCAAGATCTTTAGAAAGATCTGATATTTCCTTAGGAAGAATAGTATTCCTAGATTTTTCCTTATCAAGTTTTTTCATGAGTTTTGAATTCTCAATCTCAAGAAGTTTAGAAAACCTAGAAACTTCTTCATAGGAAGGTAAAGTATTATCTTCATTAGAAGAAGATTATTCTTCCGAAGAGTTATAATATTTACTATCATTACTATAATTTTCATTTAAAGAAACATTGGTCAATTATTCATCATTTTGTACCTTATCCATAAAGCAATGATTGTCAATAGGTAGTCTGACTATTAGACCAAGATTCTTCTATCCAGAAGATTCATATTCTGAAGATTCATCTGAAGAGTCTCCACCTCTGGCACTCCAGGTGTTGTTGGATTTCCAGACTTTCTTAGCTTTAGCCTTGTAGTACTTCTTTCTGTTTCTATCTGAATGCATTTCCTTTCTTTCTTTTCTCTTAAGCATGGGATAATCAGATCTTATGTGTCCAGTTCTCTTGAATTCATAACATGTGACTTCTGAATCTTTCTTATATTTTCTTTCTTTCTTCTTGTATCTGGATTGAAAGTTCCTCTGTCCAGCTATCTTGTTCATCCTTTGAGCAAGATTTTCTAATTCATTCTATGAGGATTCACTTCCACTAGATTCAGATTGGATAAAAAATTTCTTAGATTTGGATCTAGTAACTCTCTCAGGAGTCTTGGATTTCATATGATTAGAAGTTGTAGTAAAAGCAACACTTCCATTTCCATTCTTATTCTTTACATTATCAGCATCTCTCTTCATTCTAGTCTCATGCTGAAGAAGAGTTCCAAAGAGTTCATCTAAGGAAATATGAGTAACCTTTTTGTTTTCTTCAATAGTAGTCCTCTTGGATTCCCACTCATTAGGAATGATTTCTATGATCTTATCAACAAGAGCTTCATCATCTAATCCTTTCTCACTCATGGATTGTAAACTATTCACAATAGTCATTAATTTTTGTTGCACCTTACATATGGGTTCTCCATAAGGAAAATTAAAGCCATGGTATTCAGATCTCAACATAGCTCTTCTAGTTTCTATAACTTTAGAAGTACCAAAATGTGTAACTTTGAGTTTCTTCCATATAGAATTTGTTGCTTTACAAGATGAAATTTGGATATATATATTTCTAGTCATGGAGCAAAGCAAAGTATTGCATACCTTATAATTCATTTTATATTCATGCTTTTCCTGATTGGTAAAGGTATTAACTTCTTTGTCAGGGATTTTGTATCCTCTAGTAAGCATAACAAAATTATCAACACCAGTATTGATAATGAAAGTCTTCATTCTATCTCTCCAATATTCATAATCATTTCTATCAAAGATAGGTGGTCTAGTTGGATTGAGATTGTATATGGACCCAAAATTGATTCCTGCCATCTTTAAGAAAATTCTTTCCATACAATACTTGTTAATATAAAAAGTCCTTAAACAAGAAAGATATTCCCATGCAAGAAAAAATATAGAACAAGAGTATCTCTAAGAGAAAAATGAATCTGAACTTTATGAGTTAGAGAAACTGATTCCGAAAAAGTGTGAATCCGGAAATTCAATTATGAAAGTAATAAGAAGAAGAATTATCTTCTGAATCTAATCGTGAGATTAATTCAGAGGTAACCTCCTCTGATACCAATTGTAGGATCGAAAATGTAAAGATGAGATGCTCAAATACAAGAGGGGGGGGGGTGAATTGTATTCTTTAAAAATTTCTTTGGAACTTTAAAGATGGTTATATTTAACAAAGTTAAACAAATTAATTCACAAAACCTCTAGATCTATAAACTTGCTTGAATCAGGAAATATGATTCCGAGAAAGCAATTCCAAAAAAGTGATTCTAGAAATGAAACTTAATGAAAGTTTACAATGATGAAAATTCTACTGTAAAGATTATAGAATCTAACTAAATTAGAGTACAAATATAAGGAAGTATAAGATAGTTATACTTTCCTCAACAATACAAATGCAACAGAAAACTTGTAACAAAATAAGCAACAGACAGTAAATCTTTTAACCCAAAGATAAGTGTATCCAACAACCTTGGATAAAGGTCTCTTGATTTATACTTTCAAGAAAGTCCGTCTTACCCACACCGGGGTAAGACCTCGATATGAAGATCAGTGTCTGTCTTGCTATCCCCGCAAGACCTCAACTTCAAGGTAGTTAGTACCTCTGTCTTCCTCAACAAGGAAGCCCACAACTTCAAGGCAGTAGGCACCTCTGTCTTCCTATCCCCGGAATCCCTTGATTTTACACAACAACAATTGGAGTCGCCTGAAGAAAAACTGAATAAGAATTTTAGTATGCACAAAGCAATGAAAGTCTCTCTCTAGAAATCACTTCAACATCATGTAATCTCTAGAGTCATCGAACGATTGTGAGCTCTTTCAAATGAGCTCCTATTTATAGGCACGGGTTCAATGGTCGGCTCCCTCCTCTAATGGTCATATTTTCCCTTGAATTTCGGAGGGACCTATACATGTGTCACTCAAGAAACAATTAGTTAGTAACTGAATGCACGACATCATTTTATAACGAAACAAGTGTAAGCAAAATATGGTTACATAAATAAAATACAATATTCAGAGTGTAAGGAAATATGAAAGTTCGGAGTCTAACCAAAAATGAATTCGGAGTCTAAAATACAAGAATATTTGGATTCTGTTTTCTAGGAATTCGGAACCTGAGTTCTATAGAATTACAGAGTCTGAATTTCAAGGAAATTCAGAGTCTATATTCACTAAAATTCGGAACCTGAACTCACAATGTTTGAAGTCAGAGTTCACGAGAATTCGGATTCATAACTTATAAGAGTTCGGAGTCTGTATTTAGAGAACTCGGATTTAGAACTCAGAGAAGTTCGTAACCAGAATTCGTAATCTGAATTTGGAGTCAGAACACAGAAGAGTTTGTATCCAAAATTTGTAATTAGAATTCGGAGTCAGAACTCAGAAGAGTTTGTATCCAGAATTCGTAATCAGAATTTGGAGTCAGAACTTAGAAGAGTTCATAACTAGAATTCGTAATCAGAATTCGAAGTCAGAACTCAGAAGAGTTCATAACCAGAATTCCGAGAATTTAGATCCTAAAGCAGAATTCTTTATATCTAGGTATTTATAGGATTCTGAGGTTTTGGTTTTCAAACCAAAATTTACACTTTGAAAAATGATAATATGAACAATGAAAACATGGTAAGGATAAATTTCCTTCAAGAAGTAAAACAAGGGTAAAAAGAAATTTTCCTTGAGATAAGGTGTCTGTGATTTTCAAAACAATAAGGAATTTTGAAGTCATAAGGAAAGCCTTAATGACTTAACAATCTCCCCCATGTATGAAGGAATGGAAAATTCAAAAGGAAATCCTTATTGACTTAGCAGGTTTCACATTATATAGAATATTAATATTATCATAAATATTATATTTAATCATTATATATATGTTACACCTATAAGGTGTATGTTTTAGATTTTTTGACAATAATATTTGGTAGCTGAAGAAGACCCCAAAGGTGATGATTGGTGAGATTATTGACAAATAGATTGATTGAATTATGTTGAAATTATTAAAAAGGTTGAAGGATGTTATAATGGATTAATTGTCCATACATAAGAAGGATGAATGAAGTAAATCAATAGGTATGAGAAAACTATATAAGGAGACTATATGGTTGAGATAATTACCAAAGAAGTGTTGGAGGCATCTTGGAGATCTGATGGCCAAAATGTCCGTCCAACGAGAACCATGAATTTTCATTGGGTGTGGTGATCAAAGTGAATCCCTATGAGAAATGGGGAAGACTAAATTAAGAGTGATGGAAACCATAGTTATTTCTAGAGTGCATGTGTGAAACAGTGAATCACAATCTAGTCATTCTAGTGGTCTTCATTGAGGAATAAACAAAATAAAAGATCTGGATATGAAAAATGGATAACTAGATATTAACACATTGTATTTCTCAATATAGAACATTAGAAGTTGACTTGTAAAAAATATAAATCTCAATATAGTAATTTTAATTGGTGTAGTGAACTTATGTTAAGATACTAGAAGTTTAATGCTAAAGAAGTTCAACACTTCATGGTGACCAGATTTGGGTGTTTTGAATTGGAGCTTTACCTATGAGAAAGTAGTGAAACCAAAAAAGGAAGGGAGCTGTCCATGGTGATGATTTTTATTATGGAAATTAGAAGTGACATTTTTAATTCTATAATTAAAGAAAAAATAACTTGAAAATCATGTATTTAGGTATTTCAAAGGGTATTTCACCTATAGATTAAACATGCCACACCATGGTTGAAGTATCCGAGGATCGATTAGGTACACTGAGAGTGGGGTGAATCAGTGGTACACTATTCTTACAAATTATTTCTATTTTTATTAAACATCTATGACTAATTAAAGTCTTTATATATCATATTTAATCATTAGCCTCTACCTTTAAGAAATAATGACAAATAAAGCATAACACATAAGAATTTACAAGGTTTGATATAAATACCCACTCCTTTCCATGTTGGTTTGACCCCAAAAATAGATTATCCACTATAACAGATGGAGATTACAATAATAACTAGTTATAACCCCCAATTGTAAGCTGCTTATACCCCCAACTCCAAAAAACCTTCAATAGTCAGTTAGACCCCCGAATATCACCTTCTTCATAGTTATTGGTTAGAACCTCCAATCACAATCTTCGAATAACTAGTTAAACCACCCAACTACAACCTTCTTTTTCATATGGTAATATCCACTTTAGAAATATCTTTTTATGATCCTCCTTCATGAGATTTCCAGATCACACTTTCTCATTTACAACATCGAGAACTATTACAAAGTTTCTTGTCTTTCTCATGTTTCTCTAACCACCTATATATTTCCAAATTCCTTAGTGAAACATTACTTAGGATATTATTCCCTCTAAAGATGAAGTCCCAAACTCATTATGGACTGAATAATCAGATCTGAATTCATTTTGAACCATTGATCAAAATTTGGTCTTAGATTTAGTCTCAAACACACTTTTAACTATTCATATAATGTATATTTCATATTATTCTCACTCTTCATGCATGCAAAAAACAATTAATGGATTTCTTATTTGATGAAAATTTTGAATTAATAAAAATACACAACCTTCATAGTTTTCATGAATGCTTTAATACATGTACATGCATACTACCTCATGTAATTATTTTTCATGAACATATCACACTTCATTCTTGCAAGTATATAGATCAACGATATTATTTCATGTATGTATGAAAATCATTCACAAAAGCCTAGAAAACTCATGCAACACATTTTTTTTCTATATCTCAAAACTAAACTTCATTGTTTTTTCACGTAACTAAGGTACGTGACACCTCAACATTTTTCATGCATGAATATCATCTCTTGCATTCCTCTCAAACAACTTCATGTAACTGTATACGTAGGACCTCTATGTTCTTGATGTAACTATATACAAGGGTTCAATTATTTCCCCTTCACGCAAAAAAGTGTAGATATCTACACTAGTTCAAAGAATCAAAACACCCTCATGAAAACACGAGGTTCTAGAATGAATCAACACGAATGTATGAAACCCAATTCGTGAATACAGAGAATTTATTTTCTCTGTTTCGATATACTGGTGCTCTTATATTCTCCCTAGAAAATGTGTTGGATTCATACAATAAAATGAGCATTCATTGGGGTATTTATAGACAATAAGTCACTAGCTTATCTCATGCACACTGACTTACTTCAAGCATGCACTAAATCTTCAACATCCTTCATGAATTTGGAAATCAACTTCACTACAAAACTAATTTTCTACACATCATATCTCCTCAGTTTAAGAATCTATATTTGATGAAAATGAAGTTTCATATTGATTTGATTTTATTAAAATATCCAAAACAATCTAATAATGATCAAATGATTCATCTTGATAATTCAGAAATCCATCCATGAAAAACTCTCAGTGATACCAAACCCCTCAACTTAAGGAGGAAGATAACATTGATGAAGATCAGATGGCTCTAAGATAACAAATCACAAGAACATTATTCTTTACATATTTTTACTAGAGGATGAATAGTGTCCTACTACAACCGAGTCCCACATCGATTATTACTTCTAATTCCCACTTCCTTTTATAACAACACTCTTCATAGACTCGATAGATGAAAGTATAGGGTTCGCTCCTATTACCTACTAACACCGACCCGTGCCGACCTACTTCTCAACCACCACAACACCCTGCATGGTGGTGCCACTATTCTCCAATGAACCTTTTTAGGTGCACCATGCACACCCACTGCTACCACATTGGATAACTAGAGATTGACCTTCCCACCTTAGTAGTGGATAACGTCCCCTCATACTAGATTGTGTGTCTAGATAGAACTAATACAAATATTCCATTTATCAAAATAGATGGGGGGGTACCCTTTATCAGTTCTCAAAAATCACTTATAAAGGCCTCCTTTATCAGTGTTATCACCTACTACAACATGCCGTTTGTATAACAAGAACACTAGAAAAACCTGTAACCTGTACAAAAATTATATAATTTAATTGAAATAAATTTTATATATTGAATTAAAAAAAACTATTATATAAATTTCAAACAATGTTTTTTATAATTTCATTTTCATTTACTATCTACAAGCATTTAAAAAATTAATATTTTATCATCTTTAGCACCTGTGATCCCCTCTAAAAAAGGTCCACCCATGGTATCCATTGCAGAATAAATCAACTTTACCTAAGAAAAAAAAATCCACCTATATAAGAAAAATAATCTTATGTTAGTATTATATGTAACACCCAAATCTTCCATGGTATGCTTCTCTTTGAATAATACAGTAGCGTGTGTTGTACGCAACTTTGAGTTCTAACACACCACAACCAATCAAACTAGCCGTTATGAATAGTAATACCCTATTTTTGAAATTATATAAATTTTATCTTTTAAAATGGACTTAATTTTTGGATTCATAATATCAAAATTAGCCTAGGATGAATTTTTGGTATTGATATGAGAAATTCCTTTTTTTGAATAGTGAAAAATATAAACTTTAATTAAAAACAACTTTTTTAATCAAAATAATTTATAGTGATAAATTATAATATTGAGTGGTTTTAAAGTATTATTAGAATATATTTTTACCATTTAATCCAATTTTGGTCATTGGACGTAATTTCACATTTAAAATAGACATAAACAAGTGTCAATCTTTTGATAGTTATTATTTCTTAAAAACACGCTTTTTGTTTTAACAATGGGAATTAATTTTAAATTAATTTCTTCCACTTCTGTGGTTTGAATTTAGGAAAATGGATTTCATATTTAAAATCAGGAGGTCCAAATTTTGTAAATAGGTAACTTTTATTTTTAGACATTTTGAATAATTACTTCGGTAAATATTTTATTTACCATGACTAAAGGGTAAAACTGGTAAATAAGGGTAAAAAATAATATTATAATAATATTAAATTACACTAACACATGCCTTAACCAAATTTGATGATGCATTTACAACCATGGGAATCCCTGGGTCGATTTTTGGACCCCATGGAGCCACTTTTATGTGATAATGACACTTTATATTAATTAAGTTAAAGTAAATACAAAAATGACATAAGCATATATCTTTTAGTAAAATAATTTTTACATAAGGTTATACATGTTATATCTTAGACTATAAATATTAATTATAAATATAAAAAGATTTACTACATAATAATATTTTATTTAAATTTTTTAGACATTGAATAATAAAATTTATTTATGATACAATGATGATGCAATATTTTCCTTATTAATGAAAGAATCAAATAAATGGTATTATAAATGTTAAAATAAAAATAATTTGAAATATTTGATGCCATAAAATAATTTTATAGGTTAATATAAAATGTTAGGATTGATTTAATGAATTTATTTCTAATTAATAAAGTTTTTAGGACTTTATTAAAAAACAATTATTAAATAGTGTCAAAATTGACATAAACGAGTATTTAAAACAAATATTATATTATTAATTGATATTCTATTTATAAAAATATAAGGTTCGGCCAAATGACTTATATAAGGTTATATATATTAATAATGAACCACTTGGGGTTCTCTTGTCTTGTTATAGTAAGTTTATTAACTATATAATATAAAAATACAAAGAGACATGGTAAATGTCAAACTATTTAACTAAGAGTTAAATATAAATAATAAGGTTAATATAGTGACCCAAACCTGTATAAAATATATTGGTTTAAATTATTTCTACCCATCCCCACCTTATATTTGAAATAAGTCACTTTGGTTTAAATTATTTCCACCCATCCTCTAAACAACACTAAATTCATTCTAGAAGCATTACTTTAGTCAAAAATTCAACTTAAGGATCCCTTTTGATCAAATCAAAAGGAAGAACCCGAAGAAGAGGTAAAAATCTCACCACCTCTTTCAAGTTCCTTTCTTCTTACACTTCCTTTTTCTTTGTTGTTTCCATTATAAAATAATAAATCCAGTATATTATATATACGGTGATGTTATTATAAATATGTAACAACCAAATTCATTATTCTATCCATCCCTTGAATGACATGTCACCATACGTGCGTACGTATGGCTTACCATCTCCACGTCGTGGTGTAATTGTTATTCAATACATTATTATTTGAACGAGTATAATAATGATGTGTAATTCATGTAAATAATAAATATAAAATGATAATGATTATTTATATATGATACACCATCCAATTATATATTATTTTAATATCAAAATAATGATATTGTCGCTCGTGCGTACGTACGGATTACCGTCTCCATGAAAGCGATGAGATTCATTACACATCGTATCAATTCAAGACTAATTTTCATTTGATGATTAAAAATAATGTTTAAGGACTTGATATAATTATATATATGAATAAGATACAACCTACGGATAACAATCACAACTTATGTAACAAAACATATAAAAGAAAACGAGTAAGTGAACACCCGAAATGACGATAATACTAAGATATTATTAACAAAACAATGTTAAAAGATCATATATGATATCATATTAATGTATATGATTCATGTATAATTTAATAAAAATTATTTAACCATTATACAGGAGGTTAACCTACCCTCAACCAAGGAAAAGTACAAGGTAAGGGTTAATTCTACAATCTCTTCATTATCCGAGGTTGTTTATACGTAATTATCTACTGGGAACACTTTATCATCTATATCAATGTTTCTTAAAAATGTACTTCAAAACATTCTTACTATTTTATAGACTATGGGTTAAAGTCATTTATACCCTTGTTTGACTTTTTATAAGATGTTTATAAAGGAATCTTTCTGTCATTTTCCAAACAAGGTCCTTTTTTAACCTTTTTGAGAAAATTAAGGAAAGAATTTATTTTTTAACTTATACGGTGGGTGCATATATTTTTTGCCGTTACAAAATCTTTGAATCTTCCCTTATAATCTTATAAGAATATTTTCAAAGTAAATTTTTTATTTTATAATTAAGTTAATTTTAAATTATTTCAATAAAAAGATATATTTCTCTCAAATAGTTTTGATTTCATCTATGTCAACATCCTTTGATGGATTTTAAGATTATTTGAAGTTGATTTATTATGATACAAAACATTTATATTGTATTGAAGATATTGTGATATGTTTTATTGTGTATGTGTTATTTTTATACCATTCATGGTTTATGGAGAAAGTATTGACATTTCATATGCTAGTTTTAATACGAATGTTTATGTTATGTTTAAACCTGTTCATATGAGGAATGCATTGGAATTAGTAAGTGACAGGTGGAGCCCACTATAGCTCCTCGATGAATCGGTAGGTCTCATGAGACAAACTAGTGTCTTGTCACAAGGCCTTGAAAAAATCTTATTTGTAGTCTTGGCATAATGCCTTTACTATGTGGTTATGATAGTCTAGTATTATGCATTACATCATTATGAAAGTGGTTATTGATATTGCATGTGATTATTCAACTAGTAGAATATTCATGTGAATAAGTAAATGGAATTATTTCATTTAATTTTTTCAATATTATGCTGAAGTTCAAGTTTAAAAGGCTTTTGTTTTAGTTATACATTTCCTTAAATATTTATGATCATTTATTAAAGTTTCCGCTATATTGTTATCCTTACTGAGCATCTGAGCTCACCCCTTTATATGTTTTATTTTTCCCAGGATGTGAAGAAGTATTTTATGACTAAACTACAGGGATAGTATGAGGGGATATGAGTGTGTACTATGGAGACTATGTTGAAGTAGTTTTTCACTGTATGATGTAATGTATGACTTATGAATGTATCTAGTGTTTCCAAGGCTACTAAACTAATCGGTCTTTCGAGACTTGATCTTTTGTGATCATGCCAATGTTATGTAATAATGCACCGACTCTGGGTAACTAGGGTAGGGGCGTTACAGTTGGTATTAGAAGAAGTTTAGTAAAAACCTTGGAAGCTAGATTTAGATAAACTCTGATTAGAGCACATAGACCTAAGATGGACTTTGAGGATTAGTATAGAAGAACTTCCTAGAATTTTGGTATTGTAGATATTTTGTGAGTTTTCCGAGCAATACATCCCTATCTGGATATGAGCAGGTAGAGGCGGCTCTGGAACATATGTGACTAGGGGTAAAACCCAAAAACACCACTTTGAGCTAGACTCGAACGAGAACTGGTGCATGACAACAGGCCCTGCTGCACTCTTGTAACACCCCGAGATTTTATGAAAAATATTCTTTTTAATTTCACTAATGTATTGTGTTATACGCTACACCAAAAGGAGCTTGCACAACACACATCCTTGATTTTCCTTGCATTACACGCAATCGCAACCTTCCTCGATAGCATGTGTAGTACGCAATAACGAGTTTCACTAAACAACAATATGCTATTAAAATATTATTAAAACTAGCCGTTATGAATAGTAATAACCACTTTTTGAAATTTTTTAATTTTATTTTTCAAAATGGAATTCATTTTTGGATTCGTAATATCGAAATTAGCTTAGGATGAATTTTTGGTGATTTTCAGATAACTTTCATATTTTGATGAATAGTGAAAATTACTAAATTTTAATTAAAAACAACTTTTTCAATCGAAATAATTAATAGTGATAAATTATTAATTTGAGTGGTTTTAAAGTATATATAGAATATATTTTTACAATTTAATACAATGTTGGTCATTGGATGTAATTTCACATTTAAACCAGTTATAAACAAATGTCAATCTTTTGATAGTTATTATCTCTTAAAAACACGCCTTTTGTTTTGACGATGGGAATTAATTTTTAAATTAATTAATGAAACTGAAATGTTTTGAATTTAGTAAAATAGAAATCATTTTTGAGTTCATAATATCAAATATAGCTTAGGCCCAATTTTTGGTATTTTTCTGAAAACTTTCAATTTTTGATGAATAGTGAAACCACTAAGTGGTAGTTAAAAAAACTGAATTTTTCATAAAACTTAATTTTACCGCTTCTGTGAGTGGAATTTCAAAAATCCGAGAGACACAGTTGATGTCAGTAAGTAAAATGTGGTTCAATGAGATGAAAATAATTTTTGGTGAATAATAACTTTTTACTTTTATTTACCACGGTTAAAAGTAAATAGGGTAATTAAGGGTAAAAATGATATTATTATTACCCTAACACATGTCCAAATTCTATTGGATAAGTGTAATTCGACCAAAAAACAAGCTTAGGAATAAAATATGACCATTTAGGTCCACTTGGATTAGATTAGGACATTTATTATTAATTTATTTAAAGAAGGGTTAAAAGAGTTAAAATCAAAGTTTATTTACTAAAACATTTTTAATATGGGGTTATACATAAGATAAATTCGACTATAAATATTAATTAGAAATCTAAACATATTTACTACATAATGGTATTTTATTTGTAATTTTTAGACATTATATAATTTAATTTATTTATGACACAACGATGATGCAGTAATTATCTTATTAATGAAATATTGACATAATTGATGTTATAAATACCCAAATAAATATAATTTGAGACTTTTTATGAATTACACTAATTTTATAGGTTACTATGATATATTAGTGGTTATTTAATCAACTTTTTTCGAACATATAATTCTGTTATGACTTTCACAAAAATCATATATCAAATAATGTCAAAATTGACACAAAATAGTTTTTAAATAAAATATTATATTATTAATTGTTATTTTATTCCTAAAAATCTAAGGTTCGGCCAAATGACTTAGATAAAGATATATATATTAATAATAAACAACTTGGGGTTCGTTTGGCATGTTATAGTAAGTGTATTAACCATATAGTGTAAGAAAACAAAAAGTCACGGTAAAAGTTAAATTATTTAACTTAGAGTTAAATCTAATTGACAAGGTTAAAATAATAACCTAAACTTGTCTAAATCCTATTGGTTGATAGGATTTAGACCCATACCCACTTTAACTTCGAAATAAGACCCTTTGGAACCATTATAAACCGATTTTGACTTTAATATAAAATAATATTTTGAGATATTCCTAAGGTGCCCCTCTCCTCCCTTATAAAAGGGAACCTCCTCCCTCTCTTCCTCACACAACTTTGAGCCTTCAAGCTCGGCCAACCCATTCCAAAATATCTTCTCCACTTCCATAGTATCATCCTAGAGGTCCTGGTATTCTTCAAAGACCATCCTTAGTTCTTTAAGTGGAGGTTAAGAAAAGGCGCGTCAAAAAGAGGTAATATCCATTACCGATCTTTTTCAATTTCTTTCTTCTTCAACTTCTTCTTATTTAGTTGTTTCATGATAAAGTAATAACATCAGTATTAATTACATACTGATATGTTATTATAAATATGAAACAACCCTAATTCACCTTCTATCCATCCTACGGAAAAATGAAATCACCGCGCGTGCGTACGTACGGAATACCGTCTCCACGCCGTGGTGTAATCTATTTTCCACCATCCCCTTACAAGGATGGGTATAATGGTGTAATGAGTAACTATATATGATTATTATAGAGTGATATTGATACTTAAATAATATACATACACTTCAACACAATTCCACGACCATGGGAACGATATCATCGCTCGTGCGTACGTACGGAATACCGTCTCCCCGACGCGATGAGATTCATTCTCAATGATTAACCATTCATGAATGATTATAAAGTATATATAATAAGTACTAATGAAATATATGACATAATAATTATACTGGATTTATTTATATTTATATGTTTTTTATCTACTTAATTCCATTCAATTCAATAAGGAAACGAAAACAGCGTTCATGCGTACGTACGGACTACCGTCTCCATGAACGGTGTATTTATTTCCATTTACTGATTTATTATATATATTTATATCCTGAATATATATATATATATAAATCATGTTTTATGTTCTGGAATTAAGTAATCATGATCTAAGTAATCATATGAATAATTACAAGTCAAAACACGGACGACAAATGAAACAATTTTACCCAAAACGCTCTTTAACATGGAATTTACAAAAGAACGGGTAATATAAAGTCATAAGTGAACCATATATGATATCATAACAATTAATATTATTCTGTAATAAGTAAATGACATTATTTAAATCATTATACAGGAGGTTCGGACACTTACGAAGCAAAATCAGACCTAAGGTAAGGGAAAATCTCGCAATCTCAATTTTTATCCGAGATTGTTTATACTTTGAAATTTACTGGGGTGTATTTTATCATCCAAATACATGTTTCCTCAATATGTAATATTATTTCCATACACCTACAATTATTTAAATCCAATTTTACCCTTCGGTGAGTTTTTAGTAAAAGATATGAAAGGAATCTTTTGTCGTTTTTCGTACGAGGTACTTTTTGACTTTTCCGACAAAAGTGCGAGAAGAATGTTTTTTTAACTTATACGGCATGAATGGATTTTTAAAACATTATTTCCAAGAATCTTCCTTTACAAGTTTTCAAGTTTATTTTTAATCAACTTATTTAAGTTTAAAATTGTATGACATGTTAAGAAAGGAAAAGTGTTTTTGAAGTAGAAAGGATATTTTCCTCAAGAATGAAGTTCAAGTGTTTTATCAAAATTATTTTCCATCTAAGATGATAAAGGGTTCTGTTTTTATCCCTATTATTACATTGATTTGATTATGTTGTTATGGAAATATTTTTATGAATTCCTTTATCTTATATGAATTGTTTTATGATGTCATGTTGTTTAAGAATCCCATTTTTATTACATGGGTTATTCAATGATGTATGTTTTAAGATTTTGTGGCACACATAAGAATGGTATCATTATGAGATGGGTGGGACCTATATCTACCTCCAATTCATTGGGTAAAGATTTTATATCTCATGAGATAGACATGGCTGGAATGGTAGGTTATACCGTTTCAGTGAAACAGGACTGAAACGAGGGTGACTCGGTTCAGAAAGGGACTTTGTCCACTAAGATATTCTTGGAAATGAGTCTTGACTAACAAGAAATGATTCTCTATGATTATGTGTGTATGCCACCAAGTTTCATGTTTTAAGTTATGATTATTGGGATTTCATTTCACTACTATGATTTATCCCATGTTATGAAATTATGCTCTCTTTTGCAGGTTAAGATTTCCAAAAGTTATGTTCTTATGAATATGATGTGATTGATTTTTCTTTTGTTTACCCTTACTGAGCATTTGAGCTCACCCTTTTATGTTTTCTTTTCCCCAGGATATAAATAAAGGTTTTAGGTAAAAAAAGGGGAAGATCTTTATGGGAGATATTGAAGATCTTTCACCACGATTAGAAGATTACGTTCCGAGTTTCCAAAGACACTAAACTATTACGATCCTTGTATGTGTGTTTTTTTTATTTACTAAGTATTCCGTAAAAGTAATGTAATGTCCATGTACGTCAGGATACGGGTATCTACAGTTGGTATCAGAGGAAAGGTTTAGTCAACCTTTGGAAACTAGGATGTGAGAACTTTAGTGAGATCCCTAGAGATATTTATAGGGTATGTCTAGGGATGTCCCTAAGGATAAGTATACGTATAGGATATAGTCCTAGAACTACGGTAACAATCATAGAATTTAACCTAAGATGTTAGATATTGAGGATACTCCACCTCTATTATGTTGTTTTCCCTAGCATATTTTTTACCTCTCACACTATTCTTTTTTGGGTTTTAGAAAATGACTGGAAACAAGATGATTCACGATAATGGAGGATATGATGGATAATGGAATTATATTCTTCATAATGAAATAGGATTTGGAAGTCCAAACATCATTATTATGCCGAATCAGCAATCTCATAATATGATCAATAAAGTAAAATTTGGTAGGTTTCCTGACTCGGCTAATAAGAGAAAGATGGAGTTTCATGATGATCATAGAGGAAAGAAAGTTCAATTTCCCCTATGTAAATCATGTGGGAAGAGGCATCAAGGAGAATGCTTCAAAGGAACTGGAAGATGATTTGGGTGTGGAAAAGAAGGACACAAAGTAAGTAAATGCAAAGGAAAAGGTTCAGTTAACAACATGGATGAGGATAATGGTATTGCTATGACATCAACAATGGTTAAATGTTTTAAATGTGGAATGTACGGGCATTATGAAAACCAATGCCCTAAGGGAAAGTCTCATGAAGATAATCAGTATGGTCGTATGGGAAGTATTTATGTGGATGATGATGAAGAGACTACAAATGATATGTGAGATGAAAGAATTGTTGAAGCTCGGTCAATGGTTTAAGAATGTAGTGGAATGATTACATGTTTATCATGTGTAATGTTGTATAAGTAATCTCATGGTACTATGGAATAAAGAGACATGTAAGGATTGTTACACTGTTGTCTGATTAATGTTACTAGTATCCATGAAAGGTTATTTAGATATTTTTGGAATGTAGATGATATGCACATAATGAAGGGATAAGGAGAAAATTAAATGTTTGATAGTATTCATGAGCTCATGACTGATATAAGGAGAAGGTTATATCATGGTTTGAGTATATAGAATTTTTGGATTTTGGTATGTGGAAGGAGTTAACTTTTGACAGCATTCATGTTTTCACTAAGGTTTAATGGGTATTCATTTTTTTTCAAGAGAATACATCATTAAGGTATTCACATGATTGGAATGTGACCAACAAGATATATGGGGGATAAATGATGGTATTCACATGCTTGGACCGAAGTATTTTAGATAAGCCTAAAGATTGCAATGGATTATGTTAACCATAAGTTAGTATTGTTTAAGTATAGAACTTTTTTTGATATTATTTATGTGATGTTATAGTAATGTAGTTTTAGAAAAAGGACAACCTGCAGGACGGGCGACAGCCCATCGCTTCGGACAAGGCCGTGGGAATCGAACCCACAACCGAAGTGCGACTGGCCTTTATCGCCTACCACTGGCCTACAGAAAGTCCCTGTTTAGTAGAAACTAGTTTTATTATATTAAGCAGTATGATATATGAAGTATAAGTCCATTTTAGGAACCATATATGATTAATCTCACTATAGAATGACTTATGTATATTTAATAACTTTTTCTAACCTTTTGTTTGAGACAGATGGAATGACCCGTCATTCTATCACATGATCTTTTAACACTTCATTTCTTTAAGAGATGAAGTGGAAACTATTCAAAGCAGGAACACCGTTGAGATTGTACCAAAATCAAGTAAGTATTTCTTCTAATTCAAAATTTTCAACTTTAGGGAAATGATATTAAAAACCAAAAATGTTGTCCTAGTGATCTTATATCTGATGAATCAGATGGTACCCTAGATCATCACAAATTTATGGCTTTGGGATTGTTGGATTTTTCATAGCCATGTCCTCTACCACTCTCCATCAGAACATGACGGTTAGATTTCTCTTCCATGTCCATATTTTCACCTATGTTCTCCTATGTGGATACCCAGTGATTAGTTAACTTGGGTAACCATTACATTTTATACTTTAGTTTTTAAAGATAAGTTTTGGTATTCCTTTTTACGATGTGGGTTTCTATCAAATAAACTTTCAAATAGTAATCCATTTATAACCCCGACGAATTTCGAGGGCGAAATTCATTTTAAGGGGGGTAGAATGTAACACCCCGAGATTTTATGAAAAATATTATTTTAAATTTCACTAATGTCTTGTGTTGTACGCTACACCAAAAGGAGCTTGCATAACACGCATCCTTGATTTGCCTTGCATTACACGCAATTACGACCTTCCTCGATAGCGTGTGTAGTACGCAATAACGAGTTTCACTAAACAACAATATGCTATTAAAATATTATTAAAACTAGCCGTTATGAATAGTAATAACCACTTTTTGAAATTTTGTAATTTTATTTTTCAAAATGGAATTCATTTTTGGATTCGTAATATCTAAATTAGCTTAGGGTGAAATTTTGGTGATTTTCGGATAACTTTCATATTTTGATGAATAGTGAAAATTACTAAATTTTAATTAAAAACAACTTTTTCAATCGAAATAATTAATAGTGATAAATTATTAATTTGAGTGGTTTTAAAGTATATTTAGAATATATTTTTACAATTTAATACAATGTTGGTCATTGGATGTAATTTCACATTTAAACCAGTTATAAACAAATGTCAATCTTTTGATAGTTATTATCTCTTAAAAACACGCCTTTTGTTTTGACGATGGGAATTAATTTTTAATTTAATTAATGCAACTGATATGTTTTGAATTTAGTAAAATAGAAATCATTTTTGAGTTCATAATATCAAATATAGATTAGGCCTAATTTTTAGTATTTTTCTGAAAACTTTCAATTTTTGATAAATAGTGAAACCACTAAGTGGTAGTTAAAAAAAACTGAATTTTTCATAAAACTTAATTTTACCGCTTCTGTGAGTGGAATTTCAAAAATCTGAGAGACACGGTTGATTTCAGTAAGTAAAATGTGGTTCAATGAGATGAAAATAATTTTTGGTAAATAGTAACTTTTTACTTTTATTTACCACGGTTAAAAGTAAATAGGGTAATTAAGGGTAAAAATGATATTATTATTACCCTAACACATGTAAAAATTCTATTTGATAAGTGTAATTCGACCAAAAAACAAGCTTAGGAATAAAATATGACCATTTAGGCCCACTTGGATTAGATTAGGACATTTATTATTAATTTATTTAAAGAAGGGTTAAAAGAGTTAAAATCAAAGTTTATTTACTAAAACATTTTTAATATGGGGTTATACATAAGATAAATTAGAATATAAATATTCATTTGAAATATAAAAGAATTTCATACATAATGGTATTTTATTTGTAATTTTTAGACATTAAATACTTTAATTTATTTATGACACAACAATGATGCAGTAATTATCTTATTAATGAAATATTGACATAATTGATGTTATAAATACCCAAATAAATATAATTTGAGACTTTTTATGAATTACACTAATTTTATAGCTTACTATGATATATTAGTGTTGATTTAATCAACTTGGTTAGAACATATAATTCTATTATGACTTTCACAAAAATCATATATCAAATAGTGTCAAAATTGACACAAAATAGTTTTTAAATCAAATATTATATTATTAATTGTTATTTTATTCCTAAAAATCTAAGGTTCGGACAAATTACTTAGATAAAGATATATATATTAATAATAAACAACTTGGGGTTCGTTTGTCATGTTATAGTAAGTGTATTAACCATATAGTGTAAGAAAAAAAAAGTCACGGTAAAAGTTAAATTATTTAACTTAGAGTTAAATCTAATTGATAAGTTTAAAATAATAACCTAAACTTGTCTAAATCCTATTGGTTGATATGATTTCGACCCATCCCCACTTTACCTTCTAAATAAGACCCTTTGGAACCATTATAAACCGATTTTGACTTTAATATACAATAATATTTTGAGATATTCCTAAGGTGCCCCTCTTGTCCCTTATAAAAGGGCACCTCCTCCCTCTCTTCCTCACACAACTTTGAGCATTCAAGCTCGGCCAAACCCTGAAAAAATCTCTTCTCCACTTCCCTAGTATCATCCTAGATGTCCTGGTCTTCTTCAAAGACCATCCTTAGTTCTTTAAGTGGAGGTTAAGAAAAGGTGCGTCAAAAAGAGGTAATATCCATTACCGATCTTTTTCAATTTCTTTCTTCTTGAAATTCTTCTTCTTTAGTTGTTTCATGATAAAGTAATAACATCAGTATTACTTACATATTGATATGTTATTATAAATATGAAACAACCCTAATTCACCTTCTATCCATCCTACGGAAAAATGAAATCACCGCGCGTGCGTACGTACGGAATACTGTCTCCACGCCGTGGTGTAATCTATTTTCCACCATCACCTTACAAGGATGGGTATAATGGTGTAATGAGTAACTATATATGATTATTATAGAGTGATATTTATACTGAAATAGTATACATACACTTCAACACAATTCCATGACCATGGGAACGATATCAGCGCTCGTGCGTACGTACGGAATACCGTCTCCACGACGCGATGAGATTCATTCTCAATGATTAACCATTCATGAATGATTATAAAGTATATATAATAAGTAATAATGAAATATATGACATAATAATGATACTGTATTTATTTATATTTATATGCATGTCATCTACTTAATTCCATTCAATTCAATAAGGAAACGAAAACAGCGTTCATGCGTACGTACGGACTACCATCTCCATGAATGGTGTATTTCTTTCCATTTACTGATTTATTATATATATTTATATCCTGAATATATATATATATAAATCATGTTTTATTTTCTGGAATTAATTAATCATGATCTAAGTAATCATATGAATAATTACAAGTCAAAACACGGACGACAAATGAAACAATTTTACCCAAAATGCTCTTTAACATGGAATTTACAAAAGAACAGGTAATATAAAGTCATAAGTGAACCATATATGATATCATAACAATGAATATGATTCTATAATAAGTAAATGACATTATTTAAATCATTATACAGGAGGTTCAGACACTTACGAAGCAAATCGGACCTAAGGTAAGGGAAAATCTTGCAATCTCAATTTTTATCCGAGATTGTTTATACTTTGAAATTTACTGGGGTGTATTTTATCATCCAAATCCATGTTTCCTCAATATGTAATATTATTTCCATCCACCTACAATTATTTAAATCCAATTTTACCCTTCGGTTAGTTTTTAGTAAAAGATATGAAAGGAATCTTTTGTCGTTTTTCGTACGAGGTACTTTTTGAATTTTCCGACAAAAGTACGAGAAGAATGTTTTTTTAACTTATACGGCATGAATGGATTTTTAAAACATTATTTCCAAGAAGCTTCCTTTACAAGTTTTCAAGTTTATTTTTAATCAACTTCTTTAAGTTTAAAATTGTATGACATGTTAAGAAAGGAAAAGTTTTTTTGAAGTAGAAAGGATATTTTCCTCAAGAATGAAGTTCAAGTGTTTTATCAAAATTATTGTCCATCTAAGATGATAAAGGGTTCTGTTTTTATCCCTATTATTACATTGATTTTATTATGTTGTGATGGAAATATTTTTATGAATTCCTTTATCTTATATGAATTGTTTTATGATGTCATGTTGTTTAAGAATCCCATTTTTATTACATGGGTTATTCAATGATGTATGTTTTAAGATTTTGTGGCACACATAAGAATGGTATCATTATGAGATGGGTGGGACATATATCTCCCTCCAATGCATTGGGTAAAGATTTTATATCTCATGAGATAGACATGGATGGAATGGTAGGTTATACCGGTTCAGTGAAATAGGACTGAAACGAGGGTGACTCGGTTCAGAAAGGGACTTTGTCCACTAAGATAGTCTTGGCAATGAGTCTTGACTAACAAGAAATGATTCTCTATTATTATGTGTGTATGACACCAAGTTTCATGTTTTAATTTATGATTATTGGGATTTCATTTCACTACTATGATTTATCCCATGTTATGAAATTATGTTCTCTTTTGCAGGTTAGGATTTCCAAAAGTTATGTTCTTATGAATATGATGTGATTGATTTTTCTTTTGTTTACCCTTACTGAGCATTTGAGATCACCCTTTTATGTTTTCTTTTCCCCAGGATATAAAGAAAGGTTTTAGGTAAAAAAAGGGGAGGATCTTTATGGGAGATATTGAAGATCTTTCACCACTATTAGAAGATTACGTTCCGAGTTTCCAAAGACACTAAACTATTACGATCCTTGTGTGTGTGTTTTTTTATGTACTAAGTATTCCGCAAAAGTAATGTAATGTCCATGTACGTCAGGATACGGGTCTCTACAACTCTTGGTTATGACACTCCTAGGGGATATGCTTAGGATAATTCTCATTTTATTTACAAATAATTATGAATTGTTTGTGAGTATATACTTTCTCAAAGAATTATTTTTTATGATTATGGATTATATCCATAAACTGTTCAATTTATGTTAAGTGTTTTAAAAGTTTGGAATTATGTATTTCGATTCATAAACTGATCTAGTTTATGAAATTGTTTAGAAATGGATCCTAGTGGAAGTAATGGAAACTATATCAATGCATGCACTCCATGTAGGTATTTCCCTCCTAATAAAGATAATTATAGTGGAGCGGTGATACAACAGGTGCTGATCAGCTTATCACCATACTGGGACAACTCACCCAGGTTATGAATAATAACCTTACCCATATATAGAACCCTGATCCGCAGTATGGAGGATCAATGTTAGATCTCTTCATGAGTCAATAACCACAAACATTCAATGGGGGTACAAATCCACTAGTAGCTGATAAATGGATAAATTCCTTAGAGAAAATATTCCACACCTAGGGGAGTAGCGAAAGGGAAAAAGTTTTCATAGCAGTTTACCACCTCAATGGAGATGCTGATCAATGGTGGTCATTGATTCAAAACACAAAGGAAGATGTTGAAGTATCAAATATGGAATGGAGGAAGTTTAAAGAGATTTTATTAGAAAAATACTTTCCTCGTGACCATCGAGCAGATATGGAAAGACAATTTTTGAGTCTGAGGCAAAAGGAGGATGAGAATGTCGCAAAGTATGAGGCTAACTTTACAAGGTTAGCGAGACATGATGCAGATTATATACATAACTCAAGAAGTAAGATTGATCATTTCTTTGATGGGTTAAAATCATTTCTCCATCAAACATTAGTCTCATAATCCTTCTCATCGTACGAAGACATTGTCTCATGTGCTATCAAGACAGAAAAGTAATTCTCCAAGTCTTATGAATTTAAATAAAATAAAGAGAAGAAGAGATCTTCTAATAACTCTAGAAATGGAAATAAGGGGAAGAAGGGAAAAGTTGAATATCCATCCTGCAGTAAATGTGGGAAGAAACACCCCGGTATTTGCTTAAAGGGAATCTGAGTCTATTATAAGTGTGGTAAAAAAGGCCACCAAGATCATGATTACAAGGGGAAGAAGGAATCTACCAATGTTCAATGCTACAATTGTAGGGATATGATACATTATGCAAATGAATGTCCTAATAATTAGGGAAACATACCTTAGAAAAGTCCAAGGGATCAAGGCCAAACTTATGCGATCAATACTGCTGAGGTTAAAGCTCCTAAGGATGTGGTGGCAGGTAATTGAATGGTTTCCTCAAGTTTAGAAAATGATTTATTTGATTCTGGATCATCACATTGTTTCATATATTCCTAGTTTTCTAAGAAAATTAGATATTTACAATTTGATTTAACAAGGGATTTGTGAGTTAAAACTCCTAAGTTAAGTATCATTGCAATAAAGTTTTGTGAATTAGTCCCCATTAGAGCACACAAATCTTCTTTATCTGCTGATCTCATCATTATAACCATGATTGAATTTGATATAATACTTGGTATGGATTTTCTTTCAGACCATGATGCAAAAATTTATTTTAAGAAGAAGGAGGTTACGATTTTTGATGATGATGATAAGGAACACCTTATCTTTAGAGCAGAATCGTCACCACCTAATTCTTATCTAGATCCACCCCCAGTAGCTCAACTAAATTCGATTATTCAGGAGGAAGAGAATGAAATGATTATGGGTGAGGAAAGGAATGTTCAAATAGAGGATGTACCTATTGTGAGAGAATATGTTGATGTTTTCCAAAGGATTTACCTGGACATCATCGAGAACGCGAAATTGAGTTTTCCATTGATTTAATTCCTGGATCAAGGCACATATCAAAGACCCCTTATAGAATGAAAATTGTAGAATTAGTGGAACTAAAGAAACAACTAGAGGAATTGAGTAATAAGGGATTTATTCAGCCAAGTGTTTCTCCATGGGGAGCCCCTATTATTTTTGTTAAAAAGAAAGATGGATCTATGAGGTTATCTATCGACTACAGGGAGATCAATGCTATAACAATAAAGAACAAGTATCTGCTACCTTGCATTAATGATTTATTTGAACAACCACATGGAGCTCAATACTTTTCAAAGATTGACCTTCGATCTGGATATCATCAGTTGTGTGTGAAGAAGGAAGACATTCCGAAAATAGCATTTCGAACCAGGTACATGCATTATGAGTTTACAGTAATGACTTTTGGGCTGACTAATGCACCCTCTATTTTCATGGATCTAATGAACAGAGTTTTCAAGGAATATCTCGATGATTTTGTAGTGGTATTTATTGATGATATCTTGGTATACTCCAAAAGCTATGAAGATCATAAAAATCACTTGCGCATCATCCTGAATACTCTGAGAAGACATGAGTTATATGGGAAGTTTAGAAAGTGTGAATTCTGGATTTAGGATATTTATTTTCTTGGACATATTGTCTCTAAGGATGGAATCTATGTTGATCCTTCTAAGACAAGAGCAGTCCAAGAATGGACAACACCAACGAGTATAACCGAGGTACACTGTTTTATTGGTTTAGCAGGTTATTATCGATGTTTCGTCTAGAATTTTTCCCGATTGGCTAACCCATTAACGAAGCTCACACGTAAAGGGGTTAAATTTGTTTGGAAAAAAGAGTGTGAAGAATGTTTTGAAGAACTGAAGAGAAGATTAGTCAATGCTCCTATATTGACTCTACCATTGGGGAATGATGGGTTCGTTATTTATAGTGATGCATTGAAGAAAGGACTTTGTTGTGTCCTTATGCAGAAT
Organism: Viscum album; assembly: GCA_963277665.1. Classification (NCBI taxonomy): domain Eukaryota; kingdom Viridiplantae; phylum Streptophyta; class Magnoliopsida; order Santalales; family Viscaceae; genus Viscum; species Viscum album. The sequence continues at coordinate 1,492,347,723 of OY728129.1, forward strand.
GATAGGGTTATTGCCTATACATCACAACAACTAAAAATTCATGAGAAAAACTATCCTACTCATGATCTTGAGTTAGTAGCTGTAATCTTGGATTTGAAGATTTAGAGACACTATCTCTATGGTGAAAAAATGTGAGATTTATACTGATCACAAGAGTTTGAAGTATATTTTCTCACAAAAAGAACTCAACATGAGGCAAAGGAGATGTCTTAAACTACTCAAGGATTATGATTTCATGATACACTACAACCCACACAAGGCAAATAAGGTGGCAGATGCTTTGAGAAGAAAGGATAATGGAGTTTTGAACAAGATGAGAATTGAAAGGGATCCTATTTTCATGGATCTATTGAAGATAGACATGGGAATAACCATGGAAGGTGAAACTTCAATGCTTTTTCAAATGGTTTTCAAACCATCTTTACTAGATAGGATTAAGAGTTCTCAGACCAATGATAAAGAGTTTCAAAAGAAAATTAAAGCTGTGAATGATGTGAGATTGAGTGACTTTGTGTATGAAGATGGAATTTTGAAATTTAGGAAGAGACTTTGTGTTCCTGATATACCTGATCTAAAAAGGGAATTGTTGGAAGATTCTCATAGTTACAATTTCTCTATACACCCTGGGAGCACCAAAATGTATAGAGATTTGAAGGAACATTTTTGGTGGGACAACATGAAGAGGGAGATTGCTGATTTTGTGTCAAGATGTATGGTTTGTCAACAAGTGAAAGCTAGAAGGCAACAGCCTGGAGGAGTCATGAAACCTCTTTCCATACTTGAGTGGAAAAGGGATAATATTACGATGGACTTTGTCATGGGGCTACCAAAGACTCCTAGAAGGAACGATGCAATATGGGTCATTGTTGATCATCTTACCAAGTCAACACATTTTCTTGCTATAAGGGAAGATTTACCACTTGAACGTCTATCAATACAATATATTAATGAAGTTGTGAGGCTTCATGGAGTACCCCTATCGATTTTTTCTGATTATGATCCCCGTTTTACTTCAAGATTCTGGAAGAGTCTTTAGAAGGCCTTGGATACTGAACTTCGTCTGAGCACTGCCTACCACCCTCAAACAGATGGACAATAAGAATGGACTATTCAAACCTTAAAAGACATGTTGAGATCTTGATCACTTTATTTTCAAGGTATGTGGGATCAATATTTACCTCTGGTAGAATTTTACTATAACAATAGCTTCCATTCGAGTATTTAGATGACACCATATGAAGCATTATACAAAAAGAGATGTCGCACACCAACCTATTGGGATGATGTTGGTGAAAGAAAACTCGTAGGCCTAGAACTGGTGGAGGAAACGAAGTAAAATGTGAAGGTAATCCAAAACCACATCAAAGCATCTCAAAGTAGGTAGAAGAGCTATGCTGATAACTGAAGGAAGGATTTGGAATTTTAGGTAGGAGATCATGTTTTCTTGAAGGTATATCCATGGAAGGGAGTTATACATTTCCGTAAGAAAGGTAAATTGAGTCCTAGGTACATAGGACCTTTCCAAATTCTATAACGAATTGGGGCTGTAGCTTATCATTTGACAATGCCACCAATCTATCCCAAGTTCATGATGTGTTCTACATATCACTGTTGAGAAAATACACGCCTGACCCAACGCATGTACTCACCTATGAGGAAGTAGAACTAGAACCCGATCTGTCTTATTGAGAAGATCCCGTCAGGATTCGTGATACCAGAGAACAAGTGTTGAGAAACCAGACGACTCGTCTGGTAAAAGTTTTTTGGAGAAACCATAAGATGGAAGAAACAACGTGGGAACCTGAGAAACTTATGATGAAAAACCACCTGAGTATTTTTATGCAGTAATATACTAGAAATTTCGAGGATGAAATTATTTGAAGTAGGGGAGAATGTAACACCCCAAGCTTCCACAGTACGCTTCTCTTTGAATAATACAGTAGCGTGTGTTGTACGTAACTTCGAGTTCTAACAAACCAAAACCAATCAAACTAGCCGTTATGAAGAGTAATACCCAATTTTTGAAATTATATAAATTTTATATTTTAAAATGGAATTAATTTTTGGATTTAGAATATTGAAATTATCCCAGGATAAATTTTTGTTATTTATCTGAGAACTTCCAATTTTTTATGAATAGTGAAAAATATAAACTTTAATTAAAAACAACTTTTTTAATCAAAATAATTTATAGTGATAAATTATAATATTGAGTGGTTTTAAAGTATAATTAGAATATATTTTTACCATTTAATCCAATTTTGGTCATTAGACGTAATTTCACATTTAAACTAGACATAAATGAGTGTCAATCTTTTGATAGTTATTATTTCTTAAAAACACGCTTTTTGTTTTAACAACGGGAATTAATTTTAAACTAATTTCTGCCACTTATATGGTTTGAATTTAGGAAAATGTATTTCATATTTAGAATCATGAGGTCCAAATTGTGTAAATAGGTAACTTCTATTTTTAGACATTTTGAATAATTATTTCAGTAAATATTTTATTAACCATGAATAAAATGTAAAACCGGTAAATAAGGATAAACAATAATATTATAATAATATTAAATTACAATAACATGTTCCCTAACCCTATTGGATGATTAATATCCGACCATGGGAATCCTTGGGTCTATTTTGGGACCCCATAGAGCCACTTGTATGTGATAATGACACTTTATATTAATTAAGTTAAAGTAAATACAAAAATGACATAAGCATATATCTTTTAGTAAAACAATTTTTACATAGGGTTATATATGTTATCTCTTAGACTATAAATATTAATTAGAAATATAAAATGATTTTCTACATAATTATATTTTATTTATAATTTTTATACATTGAATAATTAAATTTATTTATGATACAATGATGATGCAATATTTTCCTTATTAATGAAAGAATCAAATAAACGGTATTATAAATGTTAAAATAAATATAATTTGAACGTTTTTATGCCATAAAATAATTTTATAGGTTAATATTACATGTTATGATTTATTAAACTAATTTATTTTGAATTAGTAAAGTTTTTAGGACTTTATCAAAAATCAATTATTAAATAGTGTCAAAATTGACATAAAGGAGTATTTAAAACAAATACTATATTATTAATTGATATTATATTCCTAAAAATATAAGGTTCATACAAGTGACTTAGATAAGGTTATATATATTAATAATTAACCACTTTGGATTCTCTTGTCTTGTTATATTAAGTTTATTAACCATATAATATAAAAACACAAAGAGACATGATAAATGTAAAACTATTTAACTAAGAGTTAAATATAAATGATAAGGTTAATATAGTGACACAAACCTATCTAAAATCTATTGGTTGAAAGGGTTTCCACCCATACCAACCTTATCCTCGAAATAAGTCACTTTGGAGGCATTATAAACTGAATATGAATTTATTATAAAATAATATTTTAAGTTTTTCCTATGGTGCCCCTCACCCCTCTTATAAAAGGAAACTCACCCTTCTCTCAAATTAATACCTTCAAAGCCTTTTGGTTCGGGCAATACCTACCCAAATATCCTACAAACGTACCTCACTTCATCCTAGATTCATTAATTTAGTCATAAATCCAACTTAAGGATCCCCTTTTATCAAATCAAAAGGAATAACCCGAAGAAGAGGTAAAAATCTCACCACCTCTTTCAAGTTCCTTTCTTCTTCCACTTCCTTTTTCTTTGTTGTTTCCATTCTAAAATAATAACTCTAGTATCTTATATATACTTTGATTTTATTATAAATATGGAACAACCAAATTCATTATTCTATCCATCCCTTGAATGACATGTCACCATACGTGCGTACGTACGACTTACCGTCTCCATGTCATGGTGTAATTGTTATTCAATACATTATTATTTGGATGGGTATAATAATAATGTTTAATTCATGTAAATAATAAATATAACATGATAATGATTCTGTATATATGATACACCATCCAATTATATATTATTTTAATATCAAAAGAATGATATTGTCGCTCGTGCGTACGTACGGATTACTATCTCCCCGAACGCGATGAGATTCATTCCCCATCGTATCAATTCAAGACTAATTTTAATTTGATGATTAAAAATAATGTTTAAGGACTTGATATAATTTTGGATATGAATAAGATACAACCTACAGATAATAATCATGTCTTATGTAACAAAACATATAAAATAAAATGAGTAAGTGAACACCAGAAATAGCGATAATACTAAGATATTATTAACAAAACAATGTTAAAAGATCATATATGATATCATATTAATATATATGATTCATGTATAATTTAATAAAAATTATTTCACCATTATAACAAAGGTTAACCTACCCTTAACCAAGGAAAAGTACAAGGTAAGGGTTAATTCTACAATCTCTTCATTATCTGAGGTTGTTTATACGTAATTATCTACTGGGACCTCTTTATCATCCATATCCATGTTTCTTAAAAATATATATCAAAATAGTCTTACTATTTTATAGACTATGAGTTAAAGTAATTTATACCATTTTTTTAATTTTTATAAGATTTTTATAGAGGAATCTTTCCGTCGTTTTCCAAACAAGGTCCTTTTTTAACCTTTTCGACAGGATTAAGGTAAGAATGTCTTTTTTAACTTATACGGATGGTGCAACTATTTTTTTCCATTATAAAATCGTCAAAGCTTCTCTTACCATCTTATAAGAATATTTTCAAAGTAAATGTTTTATTTTATAATTTTGTTACTTCTAAATGATTTCAATAAAAAGAAATATTTCTCTCAAATAGTTTTGATTTCATCTATGTCAACATCCTTTGATGGATTTTAAGATTATTTGAAGTTGATTTATTATAATAAAAAACTTTCATATTGTATTGAAGGTATTGTGATATGTTTGACTGTGGATGTGTTATTTTTATACCATTCATGGTTTATGGAGAAAGTATTGACATTTCGTATGCTAGTTTTAATACGAATGTTTATATTACGTTTAAACCTATTCATATGAGGAATGAATTGGACTTAGTAAGTGACGGGTGGAGTGTGCTATAGCTCCTTGATGCATCGGTAGGTCTCATGAGACAAACTAGTGTCTTGTCACAAGGCCTTGACAAAATCTTATTTATAGTATTAGCACAAGGCCTTGACTATGTGGCTATGATAGTCTAGCATTATGCATTCCATCATTATGAAAGTGGTTATTGATATTGCATGTGATTATTCAACTATTAGAATATCCATGTAAATAAGTAAATGGAATTATTTCATTTCATTTTTCCATATTATGCTGAAGTTCAAGTTTAAAAGGCTTTTTTTTTAGTTATACATTTCCTCAAATGTTTATAATAATTTATGAAAGTTTCTGATATATTGTTATCTTTACTGAGAATCTGAGCTCACCCCTTTCTATGTTTTATTTTTCCCAGGATGTGAAGAAGTATTTTATGACTGACCTGCAGGGATAGTCTGAGGGGATATGAGTGTGGACTATGGAGACTATGTTGTTGAAGTTTTTCACTGTATGATGTACTGTAATACTTATGAATGTATCCAGTGTTTCCAAGGATACTAAACTAATCGGTATTTTGAGACTTGATCTTTTATGATCATGCCAATGTTATTTAATAATGCACCGATTCTGGGTAACTGGGGTCAGGTCATTACATTATAATAAATATATAAATTAAAAATTAATATAAAAGAATACATTAAAAATGTAAAATTTAACTAAAAAGACAAAACTGGAGTTATACAGGTCACACCATCCATTGTATTGAGGTTTGGTTCATTCCAACACATCAAAAATGAGTCATGGATCATTTTCCTAAAGTATCAAAACAATGAAAATGCGTTTGATCAGTTTTGAGTATGTCAATTGTTCTTTTTAATGAAATTAATGTCAATTTTAAATAAAGGAATACTTGGAGTTATACTGGTCACACTGTGCATGGAATTGAGGTGAGGATAATTCCTACACATCAAAAATTACTTATGGATCATTTTCATAAAGTATAAAAACAATCCAAATTATTTTTCTCAATTTTCAGTATGTCACTTGGTTTTTTTTCTAAAATATAATTTCAAACTGGGAACATGCTCTTTGAGTCATATTGGTTATATCATGTGCCCGTTTGATGCGATAAAAATCCTATACATAAAAAATGAATTATGAATTATTTTAAAAAATTATAAAGACAATCAGAGTGCATTTTCTTGGTTTTTAGTTAGTGACACATGTTTTGAAATAAAATGTTAATTTTAAACTCATAACAGACACTTGGAGTCATACCGGTCACACCGTGAATCAAATTTAAGTGAGGTTAATTTATACACGTCAAAAATAACTTATGTATCATTTTAATAAAGTACCAAAATAATAAAAATGAATTTTATTAGTTTTTTATAGGCCAGTTGTCCTTTTTACTAAAATTGAAGCCAATTTTAAATAAAAATATGCACTTGGAGTCATATCGGTCACACCGTGTGTCCAATTGAGGTGATGTTTATTCCAACACATCTCAAGTGGATTATGGATCATTTTACTTAAGTATAACAACAATCTAAATGAATTTTCTCAGTTTGAGTAAGTTAATTGTCCTTTTTAATAAAATTGGTGTCAATTTTAAATAAAAAGACACACTAGGAGTCATACTGGTCACATAATGCATCATATTTATGTGATAATGATTAATACACGTCTCAAATGACTTATAGATAATTACCCTAAAGTATGAAAACAACATTAATGAATTTTCATGGTTTTTAGTTTGTCACTTGTTCTTTTTTAAAAAATTAATGCCAATTTAAAATAAAAAGACAAACTTGGAGTCATATTAGTCACACTGTGCATCATATTTAGGTTAGGTTGATTCATAAATGTCAAAAATTACTTATGGATTATTTTCATGAAGTATCGAAATAGTCCAAATTCATTTTCTCGGTTTTGAGTAGTTCAGTTGTCCTTTTTACTAAAATTGGATTCAATTTTAAATAAAAAGACACACGTGGATCCATACTGGTCACACCATGCATCATATTGAGGTGAATTTGATTCTTACACATATAAAATGAATTATGGATAATTTACATAAAGTATCAAAACAATATGAATGACTTTTCTCAGTTTTGAGTTGGTTGGTTGTCCTTTTTATTAAAATTGATGTAAATTTTAAATAAAAAGATGAATTTGGAATCATAATGGTCACATAATGCATCAGTTTTAGGTTTGGGTGATTCATAGACATCTAAAATGATTCATGTATTATTTCCCTAAATTATCAAAATAATCTGAATGCATTTGATTGGTTTTCATTATGTAACTAGTTCTTTTTTGCTAAAACTAATGTAAATTTTAAATAAAAAGACACACTTTGAGTCATATCAGTCACACTGTACATCATATTATGGTGTGGTTAACTTATACATGTAAAAAATGACTTATGGATAATTATATTAAATTATCAAAATAACTCAAAATTTTTTTATTGGTTTTGAGTAAGAAAGTTGTCATTTTTACTAAAAGTGATGTTAGTTTTAAATAAAAAGACACACTTGGAGTCATACCGGTCACAAAGTGAACTGAATTGAGGTACAGTTTATTCCTATGCATCTTAAATGATTTATGGATCATTTTACTAAAGTATAAAAACAATCCAAATGTTTTTCTTGGTTTTGAGTAGATCAGTTGTCCTTTTTATTAAAATAGGTGCCAATTTTAAATAAAAAGACACACTTGGAGTCATAATGGTCACACCGTGCATCATATTGAGGTGAAACTAATTCCTATATGTTCTAAATGAATAATGGATCATTTTCCTAAAGTATGAAAACAATCATAATTCATTTTATCAGTTATAAGTATGTCACTTGTTCCTTTTTCAAAAATTAATGTAAATTTAAAATAAAGGCACACTTAGAGCCATATCAGTCACACCATCCATCATATTGATGTAAAATTGATTCATACACATCAAAAATGACTTATGGATCAGTTTAATAAAGTATAAAAATAATAAGAATGAATTTTATTAGTTTTTAGTATGTGAATTGTTCTTTTGGATAAAATTAATGTCAATTTAAAATAAAAAGACACACTTGGAGTCATATCGGCCACACCATGCATCATATTGAGGTGTGAATGATTCCTACATGTCAAAAATTACTTTTGGATAATTTTCATAAAGTATAAAAATAATATGAATGCTTTTTCTTAGTTTTGAGTAGGTCGGTTTTCCTTTTAACTAAAATTGATGTCAATTTTAAATAAAAAGACACACTTGGAGTCATACTAGTTACACCATGAATAGAATTGAGGTGAGGATGATTAATACACATATAAAATGACTTATGGATCATTTAACCAAATTATGAAAACAATATGTATGTGTTTGATCAGTTTTGAGTAGGCTATTTGTCATATTTACTAAAATTGATATCAATTATAAATAGAAAATTCCCTTGGAGTTATACCAGTCACACCATTCATCGGATTGATATGCAGGTGATACCTACACATCCCAAATGACTCATTAATAATTTTTTAAAGTATATAAAAAATTTGAATTTATTTTTTGGTTTTTAGTATGTCACTTTTATTTTTGACTAAAGTATCATTTTAAACTAGGAACATGAATTCTGACTCATACCAGTCACATTGTGTATCAGTTTGACATGCGACTGATTCCTACATGTCACGAATGATTTATGAACTGGTTTAAAAAAATTATCAATACAATTTGAGTGTGTTTTCTCAGTTTTTAGTGAGTGAAACATTTTTAACTAAAATGTAAATTTTAAACTAATAATGGACACTTGGAGTCATACCGGCCACACTGTGAATCATATTGCGGTTGGACTGATTCTTAAACATCCTAAATGATTTATGGATCATTTTCCTAAAGTATAAAAATAATATAAATTCATTTGTTTTATTTTGTGTATGCCAGTTGTCTATATTACTAAAATTAATGTGAATTTTAAATAAAAAGAAGAACCTTGAGTCATATTAGTCACACCTTGTGATATATTGAGGTGTTGTTTATTCCTACACATCCCAAAGTCTCAAAAAAAATCCTAACCGCTAATGTTACCATGATTACTATTATCTTTATTTTTTCAAAATTACAACACTACATATTGACTCGATGTTCTTATCCAAAAAACCATTCTCATTGTTGGAAACCAAAAGAGTAGAGGAATCTCTTCTACCCATTAATTCACAAGACATCACTAAAATGGGCACAAGAGCTTCCTCCAATAATCTGGTTTTCAACAATGAGAAAGGTTTTTTGACTAATAACATCAACTCAATATGTAGTGTCATTAGTTTGAAAAAAATAGAAATCATTATAACATTTGTAGAAAGGAACATACAATCTATTCTATGGCTTGTTGTAGATAATTTAAAGCAAAATATGACTTCCCAAAAGATCTATGAAATTAAATGAATAGGTATTATATAAAAATGAAAGTGGAAATAAATTATAAATATTAAATAAAATGATTCAAAAAGTAATTAAACAAGTAGTAGTAATTCACCTTTTCATGATGGATGTATACATTCTTGACCCATTTTATTATTTTCATTATCTCAGCTGTATCCTTGAAGTCTAATCTCTCACAAGCATGATCATCTTCGAAAAAACCACCCCAACTAAAACAAAGAAATCCACCTGTATAAGAAAAAAATTCTCATGTGAGTAATACTAAAAAGAAGTAAATTGAACATAAATATGAAAAAATCAACTAATTCTATGAAAGTCGAATCTTAATTCTATTTGTGTACATTCTGACATCAAGTATGCTTCCCATTTGTTTCTAAGAAAATATGTATCATCTTTTGAATATGAGTCTTTTAAAAATTCATAGTAGTACTAGAAAAATATATATATAAAAAGTATTAAAAAATATTTTAAATTAAATAGTTATTATATATACTGAAAAAACAATGATAAAAATAAGTAATTTGTTTTGATATGATTTTGGATAGTAAAATATTATTATCTATATATTGATACTTTTCTCATTGTATAACTTAGAAGGATCCTTATGCTTAATCCCTATCCCTATTCCTTATTTTTCATGATATTTATACACTGCCATACCATAAAGAAATACTCATTAAAACACAATATAAATTATATAACTTGAAGTCTAGTTCTAAAACATTTTATGTAGTATATTACCAATTGAAAAATACCATCATGTGTAGTCAGTTTGTTGGGTATCCATGTAGTGAATCTAGGAAATAAATCTTTGGAGTATCCAAATTGAACTTAATGAGCATCCAATGTTTCCTTAAAACACAAAAAGGAATAAGTAATGAAATAAATGAAAATTTATTTTATATGATTAAATTATAGAGTTTTACCCCTGTATCACTGGTATTAAGAAGAGTCTATCATTTGTAAGTTTTCTTTAAAACCATTTGATCAGGTCTTCCACTATTTCATCAATTTTTTGGATTCAATTTCTTTTTGTTCTGTAGGGGTAGTGTGAGGACTAATGAGTCAATTTTTTTCATGGGTAAATCCCTTCAATTGGTATTGATATACATGCCAAAAAAAATATGAAATGTATTTATTCATAATTAACATAGTATATAAAATTTTTAAAAATAAAATCATGAAAACATACATCATATATACATTTACAACTGAGGCTCCTAGCCATTCATATTTGAGGATTTTATTTACATTATCAAAAGAAATTTAGTATGCATCTTCCTCTCTGTATATATTTTCTTCAAAATCAACTATGTGACTACTACCATTTTGTAACTTTGTATCTGTATGAACCTTTAATGTATGTAAATTCAGATATTGAACATGTAGGGTAAAGGTAATTTCAGAAGATCTTTTTGATTGGTTGTTCGATACTTTAGATGGGTTTTACTTGAACTTTAATTTCACCCCCTTCCATTTGTCAGTTTGTAATAACATTCATTAATTAAAACCTTTTTTATTTATTGTTAAAGGTTTAATAATAAAAATTAATTAGAAATTAATACCTCTTTATCGACATGTATTTTACAAGATCTGACGGCCATGTGATGAATGTTCCAACAACTTGGTCAACCTTATGAATATCTTCTTCATCAAGTGGATTAGGTATCTCGGTGCTTAGCTCATGAGCTATGATAATTTCAACTTTCACATGACATGTTTGAAGTGGTATATTTATTAGCATGTCATCTTAGATATTGAACACCATAACCCTTGATACCATGCGATGGGTGGGTGTTGATAGATATAAATCACAATCATTTTCAACCTATAGAATATCAGTACATGAATGGTATCAGTGCATTTTGGATTCAAATTTCATAGAAACAATTATTATAATATTGATTACATCAAATAAGACAACTCTTTGAGGGGAATGACTCACCTCAAATATGGTGGGGGGGTCTTCATTCAATGGTTGTTCTTGAGTTGTTTATTCTTTGTGCTACCCCCATAACATTTTCTAGCAACTCAGTCTTCCATTGAAATTGTTCTTCAAGGGCAGCTAATCTATCTTTCATATTTATCATTTATTTATCTTTATCATCCACTTTTTTTTCTCAAAATATGTTTAGGTTGTTGTTTCATTCTCAAGGTGGAACGTTTGGGGTGACAGTGAAATGGTTCGATGAGAATCATCACCCACCCCTTTTTCTAGGGACAGTTTCTTGTCAAATTCACCATTTATTTTATTTTGACCTGTTCCGCATCATTATCCCTTAAAGGAAGTTTGGATTAAACCCATGGGGACTGGGTAATTTACCCCTTCTATATTGTGAAGGAGATTCCATAGTCAGGTGGTCCCAGTGGGAGATTGCATGGGGTCAAGTACCTGTGCAATCAGTCCTCCTAGGATATAACTTCCTCAAATGGTCTCCAATGGGTTTATTTTTGGATCCAGAAACACCCAATGACCCTAGTATCCATGATTCATGGAGATTCTTTCCAAAGGCAGGTGCTCCTTGGATAATGATTTGGAAAATGACACTTAAGGTCTCCATTGGTCGAGAGGATGGGAAGTCAGGATCACCACACCCCCTGGGGGGATTATTGCCTATTTTGGGATTCTCATATAGATTTAAGTCATGTTCATATGTTCATTAATCCTTGGTTCATTCCTAAAGAGCGTGTCCATGGGCTACCCCTAGTTTTTTGGATCGTCATAGGCATACATGGATTTGATGCTACAGAGGCAATGTTGACTTAATCCATACAGTAAGTCACTTTGGAGTTTAATTCCATCTAGGGGGATGGAAGGTGACTTGATGTTGGGGTAGGACCCATAAAATGGGCTTCCTACGTATCCTCGATATAGGAATCATAGCCCACATAGTTTTAAATAGAAGGGGATTACGCTTGGAAGCTTCCCATTTTCAGGGACATGATTGGGAGAACCCTTTTGGGAGGGCACCCTTTTGAGCTCAAGACTTCAAGCTGGCATCCTACATATCCTGGTTTGATTAAGAATCAAGGTTATCATAGTTTAGAATCATGTGGGTGTTATAATCATCACAAATCCATAAGTCCACATGAGTAATGATCAGTGTGAGAAACAAGAGGATGTGAGATATCCAACCAACCACACGCCTCCTCTCCTATTGATGGGAGAGGGCGGGCCTATGACAGAAGAGGCCGATGTGACTATGGGCAAGGGCATGGAGCAATGAGCCTTTCAATGCGGGATGACATTAGAGGTCATGTGGATCTGAATTCAGAAGTTTGGGTACTTACCTTAGTGAGAGTGCCCCAGAATGTGTTCTGGGAAGGGGAGGAGTGTCATCCTCATCACAAGGGGAAGCAAACATAACCCCTTTGATTGATCACCATTCCTCATTGAATGAAAAAGCAGATGATCACCCTCAATCCCTTTAACATTGAAGTTCACATTAGCATCCCAAGGTTGGAATCTAGGTTACCATGGGAATGTAGACCCATAGATATACCCAGAGCCTAAACCGTTGAGGGGAGAGCCTTCTTGACTTAACTTACCATGGGTATGTAGATTCAAGGGGGAATGTTGATGTGCTCGATGGTCAGATCATATGGGTCTTGTGGCTTTGGAATAGGCTTTGGCTAGATGATGGGGGACTGGTTCATAGAGGGACTATGGAGGACTGGATGGTAATGGAGGTGCGAGGTTGGAATTGGAGGAAAGAATACCCAAAAACACCCCATTCTGTATACTAGTTTCTTATACGGGATGGGGGAAGCTCCACATACTGTAGTGGTATGCAGGAAGAGGGGTCGTCCGCATAATGAAGTAGTACGCAGACATGGGTATGGAATTCCATGCACCGTAGTGGTATGCGGTCTTGAATACTGTCTATCATGCCACTGTGGGTTCCATCAGTGTACTGATGTAGTGTGCAGTGTTGAGTTAAATCCACGTAGTGATACACTATAAAAAACACCATATTGAAGGAGAGTCTATGGGACTATCATTCGTAGGGAATTCATCCGCAAGAAATATGTGGTTCTCAGTTTCACCAATCAGGTTCACGGTTCTATTATTAATATTAACTTCCCCTATTTTCTGGTTCGTGGATGGTTTTACCCGTGAAGAGTGTTGTTTGAAATTCAGCCTTCGCTGATGATTGAAGACTGAAACTGGAATCTTTCCCTTGTTCTTTCTTCCAACCTCTATGGTCCCTTTTGAGCTTTATTTGTCTGTCCTCCTTCTAAATTACTTATGTGCACATTTTATAGATCATTGGGGGAAATCATATCTATGGGCATGAGACACCATTTGCGGTGGCCCATGAAGATAGATCTTAGCCCACAAAAGACTTGGTCAACTAGGGTTTGTGGAGGCTACGGTTTGTGATCATGGTTCGCAGAACCCTGCCCATTTTCTTTGTCCACGCATGATTCCTTCAACAACTTGGTTCGTGGTCCATTGGGTTCGCTGGCCATCGCTCCATGGGCCAGTTCCTCATGGGTCATTCTGCATTCTGGTAGTTCGCGATCCAAGTGGTCTTCAAACCCCTCTTAGTGATGGTATGCGATCCACTTAAAATATTTTGAAAATTTGAATTCCTTGAAGTTTCTTCCAATGTTTTTAACTGAATTTTAGTCTATTCACCTTGTTAGACTTGTAGGAATACTTTATTCCTTCTAAAATGTGATTTCATGAGTATTTTATTTCCATGGAGAAATTTTCAGGACCCTACAAATTCCCCCCATCAGAATGGGGTCCGATCAAACCAAAAACAAGGCTATTCTGATGCAGAAGCAGTCCCGACGTGAATGGTAAGATAATGCTCTAAAATTTTCCTAATCCAAGTGACTCAACAAGAATAGTTAAACTATTTATTAGTTTTTATGGAAAAACTCACGAAATTTTGTATCCTTTTCATTGTTACCCAAATTTTTACCTAAGACTGCTTGGCACAAGCTTAGCGGGTATAACTTGAATTTTTCATAGGCCTCTCTTTGCGGGTTTTTGACCTAACAAGTTTCAAGTATCTTTAGATATCTCTAAAAAAAATTTCCTCTAAACCAATCATGGTGTAGGTTCAATGAATAGATACTCAACTTTTATCCAGAGGTTCCCTTTGCAGATTTTCACTCTGGAAAGTATGGTGTCTTTTTCGCTGGCAGTTTTTAGTCCTACCAATCAAACTTATTACTGATTTTTTAGGTTAAACAACTTTTACCAAAATTGATGGAGAAGGGGCACCAATTTGGAATTTGTCGGCCATGAATGTTCTAATATCCTTCAGACATGGACTATGGATTTTTCTTGACCCTAAATTTGTGAATTTTGGACATGTATGAGGCTTGGGATCTATTTTAAGCTTATAGAGATAGGAGAGGACTCTCCTACAGATGAATTTTTCCCTGATTAATAGCCTTTTGTAGGCGGTATATGTAAACCTCTAGGGAATGATGTGCATAGTCAGGCAAAGGTTTCCGTAGGACACTGGATTTTCATCTCCTATGGCCTAGTAGGATTTGAAACACTTTGAATTTATTTTGATGTTGGGAGCCATAACTGGTGGCTGGTATGGGTGATGGCATCCAAAAATATTAGGTACATTCATATCGACTTTGAGAAGGAAACTTTTCCCACATGATTCTTACATTCATAAGGGAGACTTGGTGAATGGTTAGTTCAGTTAGAAATACCCCCTTTTTTTATGTTAGGGGAATTTGAAAAAAGGAAGGTATGTAAGCCTTTATCCAGGCATTTTCCAAATCCAGGGGTGTGAAAGGACATGAATGTCATCAGAGTGTATGGAAACTAGAAAGGACTCTCCTAAGAATGAATTTTACTTTGATTTAAAGCCATTTTGTAGGTGGTATATTCAGAGCCTCCGGAGCATGATGTGCATAGTCAGAAAAAGGTGTCCACAAGACACTGGACTTTTATCTCCGATGGCTATGATGGATTATGGTGATGATACCTTTATGAACATGGTATATTACCTTTGACAATGGGTGAACCTAAACACAAAAAGGGACATTTTTTTTAACTGAACTTATTTTGGAAACTCAGAAATGAGTTGAGGCCTATTTCTTTTGTATGCGGATCAATTTTATGCATATGGATGGGATATCTTTATTTAAAAGAAAACTGAAAAGATACCAGAGATGAATTGGGCCTATATGTTCTAATATATCCAGGACGTGGGTAGGAATGAGAATGTAAACCATGAATTTGAGGGACCTTGAATCGAGAGGGATTTTATGGGGCTTGGAATCCATTGGGCATACTGATATAGGAGGGGAATCTCCTAGGGACAAATTTGCTTTTGATTGACAACCATTTTGTAGGTGACATATGCAAAGCCATCAGGGCATACTGTGAATAGAGAAATAAAGGTGTCTGTATAACACTGGCCTTCCATCTCAGATGGCCATGGAAGATTATAGGGATTCATGATCACTCAGAGAATAGAGTTTGAGGTATGATAGGAGTGTATCCAGATATATTTGAGACATTAGGGTTGTGATTTACTAATGGAATCAGGTACCCCTTTCGTAGATCTGACTCATACGTAGGGTGAGGCATTCATCCCATATTTGGGGTACCCTGTCATTTAACATTGTATGGCCAGGTTGTGGGTTTCCTTATAGGGAAAGGAACCATGACATGCCTTTTAGGGTCATCCTTCTTGGACCAAATTCCTAGAAATTTTTTCCATAATGTCATAGTGGATCTCTCGCTAAGATCCCTAAGCTCACGTGAGAAATGATTGGTGTGAGAAACAAAGTATTACGAGGATTACAGGCCACCAACTAGGAATATAAGAATCATCATCAGAGAGCACTCTAGGATTAAGCCAATGCTATTCAGTTTAACATCATATAGTAAGGACAATTGGCCTTGCAGTTTAATGTCGTGCGGTGAGGACATTATACTGTCACAAAGATCATTAATAGATTTGGGTTGATTATGATCATGGTGTCCTGGCATTCCTTAGACATGAGTGATGATACAAGGTTTAAACCATAGTCTCAGGGTGCAACTTGAATTAGGAGGGATGACATGGGTCTTGGAATCCATCAGGTGTACCGAGGTAGGAAATAACTCTCTTGAGGAGGAACTTGCCTTTGATTAAAAACCATTTTGTAGGTGACATATACAGAGCCTTTAGGGAAAGATGTGAATAGTCAAACAAAGGTGTCTGTAGGACACTATCCTTCCATATCATATGGCCATGAATATTTATGGGGATCCATGTTTTTCTTAGAGTATGAAGTTTTACAAATGAAAATGATGTGTCTGGAAATGTAAGAAATACTCAGACCGTGATTAACTGTGAACTATTGGAGCTTCCACATAGATCCAACTAATATGTATGGGGAAGTACAATATTTTGATTTATTACAAGCATCAGAATTCAGACTAGGAATTTCCATCATCTCATTAATTTTTTTGTGTAGGAAATTGGGGGCATGTTCGTAACATTGAGAATCGAGTCGCACCTAACTTCAGAGGAATCTCATAGTTTTATGTCATACGATTAAGACCTTTAATGGACATGAATTAAGATGTACGTAGTTATGAATGTTCCCTAAAAATATTTGGTCCATGTGTAGAAACATGCGAGGGAAGTTTTTCAATGGATGGGCCAGGATTCCAAATCCGAGCATCACTTCATATCCTGTAAGAGCAGGAATCAAGCTGCACGTAGTTATTGAATGTTCCTTGTACCGGTATGGCTCAGACATAGGGGTAGAAACATTTTTGTTTCATTTTCTATGGGTTCTAGGTATACCATATTTCTCTATAGTTTTTTTACATAAGAGAATCCTTACCACTGATCCTAAGCTCACGGGAGTTATACTCGATGTGAGAAACAAGGAGTGACTAGGGTTTCCCACGCTAGTGTGGGGGGATAGAGGATATGATAGAGGCATTTTTTTGGGTGGGGTATAGGCCAAGATCAAGGATTGAGGTATCAATATGTATCCTACAAGGGAAATAATCAAGTCATAAGTAGTTCTATTAGATATCATACAGTTTATCATCATGCGATTAATAAGCTTTGTGCCATTCAGTTTAGTATCTTACATCGAGGACATGAGTCAAATTTTAATGTCATGCTTCAAGGATGAGTTCCTTATAGTTTAAATTCATGTTTATAGGACTATAACTCATAGTTTATGGTTATAGAGTTTGGACCATGGCATTGGCGTTTCTATTAAAAGAAATAATTCTTCAGAAACTTTTCATTTTTGGGGGCTGTGATGAGCTATCCATCCATTGATATTAGGGCGTATTCTCCATTGGAATATACCCAATGTATGTCATATGGTCCCTCCCATTTTGGTTCAATCTTTGGGGGATTATTCCTGAGTATCATCGGGGTTCTGAGTACTAACATCATTTGTTCTTCGAGGAAATACCGATGGCAAACCATTTTTGTTGAAGGCTCATGCAATTCGATTTTGATAGATTTTCAAATGGTGTAAAGTGTGCAACCTTTTCTTATCCATCTGCTCCAACTCATCAATCTATCTTTGGGATTGATCATCCATGGAAATTTGATCAAAAATGGCCACAAAAAGTGATGGCAATTGGATTTCTATTGGCAAAACTACCTCTTCCCCGTATACTAGTGAGTATGGGGTTTCCTAGGTGGTAGTGTAGGTTGTTGTCCGGTAAGCCCACAAACCATGAAGGATATTTTCTAGCCACAATTTCTTATCTTTATCTACCATTTTTGGAATATTTTGGATAGAGTCTTATTTAAATCCTCTATCTACCCATTGGCTACCGCGTGGTAGCGGGATGAACAGCTACCTTTGATTCCATACTCCTAGTATAATTTGTCCAACTCAACAGAGTAGAAGTTGGTGTCGTTGTCCATCAATATTGTATGAGGGAAACCAAATCTAGTAATTATGTTGGCCTTCATAATTCTAATGATGATTTTTGCCCCGACTTCTTTAAGGGGTATGACTTCAACGCATTTGGAAAAGAAGTCGGTTACTGTGAGTATGAACTTGAATTTTTTGGTTGTGGCAGGGGAATATAGTCCCACCACATCCATCCCCCGGGCAGTAAATGGCTAGGAGTACTTAGCTATATGAAGTAACTATGGGGGTCGATGAATAAAATTGGCATGAACTTGGAAAGGATAACACTTATTGGAAAATATGGAACAATCCTATATCATAGTGGGCCAGTAATACCCGAGCCTTCGGATTTGATGAGAGATCTTGGTTGCTGATTGGTGCACTTCACAAGCTCTGGAATGCACTTCTGTTAGGATTGTAGTAGTCTCTTCTCTATCAATGCACCTGAGCAGGACTCTGTCAAGGCCTCATTCATCGAGAAACTTTTCTTGGTTTACCCCATTGTACAAGAAAAATTTGACCGCACTTCTTCAGATCTGTTCCCTTCCAGCCCTATCTGGTGGGAGTTCCCCCTTCCAAAGGTAATTCTTAATGGGTGTCATCCATCCAATGGTGTGACCATAAAGCTAAAAAAACAGGGATAATTTCATCAATCTTCTCCATATTATTTTGGATAAATGGTAATACCATCCGATGATAGGAAATGCTAATGACCGTTTCATCCCAGTATAGATCAACCAAAGTTGTGGCTGTATTTACCAAAGCATTGTCTTGAGAATTTTGTGACTAGGGGACGTAGGTCAGAATTAGTTCCTATGGGAATTGTGCCATCAATTCTTGAACATGGTTCATCAAGGGGGCCGATACTTCATTCTTAATGGAATAGTCACCATTGACCTACTTGATGAGTAGCTTTAAATCACCTTTTATCTTCAGGTGCTTGGCTTGTGCATGGAGTGCCAACTCTAGGCCTACAATGAGGGCCTAACATTTTGCTTCATTATTTGTACACCCTTTTGAAATCAGGAAAGAGTAAGGAAATACCTCCTTTTTAGGGGATATAAGTATAACTCCTAACCCTACTTTGTTGATCTTGGGGTCCTCCATCATTTTCCCTGTCAGGCTTCTGGAAGCACCATCAAAGTACATTTCCCATGTCTGGGGGTCCTCCTAGATAAAGAACACTTATTCATCTAAAAGTTCAGAATCCAACAAAGTTGTTTCTTCTGAGGAGTGCTCTTCCAGAAAGTCTACTAATGCATGGACTTTTATGTCCTTCTGAGGTATGTACCGTATGTCAAACTATTTTTGGATGACTGCCCATCATGATAGGAATCTGGTTAGGATGTAAGAATTGAGGATATATTTGAGTGGGTTGCAGTGGGAGACCAGGTGGACCTCATGGTGCTACAAGTAATACCTAAGTTTTTGAACCACAAAGATTAGGGCTAGGCAGTTCTTTTAAAATTTTGAATACCGAGTCTCAACATCAATCATTGTTAGGATGAGGTAATAAAGGCTTTTCTTACTGCCAAAATCATTATTTTACTAAAGGAAGGTTCCTAATGACTATTCCAAGGTAGTTATATAAAAAATGAGTGGTCTAGCCTCAATCGGTGACATCAGCACCGGTGGGATCAAGAGATATATTTTGAGATCGCCGAACACTTCTTGGAAATCATTATCCCACTCATAAGTAACCCCTTTCTTCATTAACCTAGTAAAAGGTGAACATTTACCCACTATATTGGCTATGAAAAACTAGATATAGGCCAGGTTCCCCTGGACACCTCTCAAATCAGTGAGGTTGCGTGGTGGGGACATGCCAAGGATGACTTTTGTATTTTTAGGGTCGACTTAGATGTTGTAATGGAGTACAAAAAAGCCAGGGAATTTCCCAGAGGTGATGCCAAAGGCACACATTAGAGGATTCATCTTTAAACTGTGCTGCCGTAGTTTATTGAAAACTATTTCAAGATTGGACAGGTGACTTGAGTGCTGCCATGATTTAACCACCAGATTTTCAACATAACACTTGATGAACATTCCTAGCAAGGGATTGAAAATGTGATGCATGGCACATTGATATGAGACACTAACATTTTTTAAACCAAAGGGGATCACATTATAATAGAACACTCCCTAAGGTACCCTAAAATTAGTAGCTTCTTCATCTCCTCAATCCATCTAGATCTGTTTGTATCTAGAATATCCATCCATGAAAGAGAGGGCCTCATATTTGGTGGTTGCATCAATCAATAATTATGTGATCGGGATCAGGAAGTCATCTTTCAGGCAATATAGATTAAGTCCCTAAAGTCGATAAAGATTCTAATCTATCCATTCTTCTTCTTGACATGGACTATTTTTTCCAGCCATATCAGATACTGGACTTCTCGTATGAAGTTCTCTCTGACCATATTTTCAACTTTAGCCTCTATTTTGGTAGCATGCATCGAATGGGTCCTCTTGGCGGCCTTCTTGAATCCTAGTGGTCTTTTGGTAAACCCAGATGATGAGTGGAAGACTTAGGATCAAGTCCTGGAATTTCTATGTAGTTCCAAGAAAACACATCCCAATTTTTCTTTAGGAAAAAGGTATATGCTTCTTGGTCCTTGACCAATATACCCACACTGACCAGGGTGGGCCACAGGTCATCCTCAGTGCCCATGTTTATCTCTTTAAGTTCATCGATTATGGTGGAAACACCTTCTTTGAATGAGGGAGGGGAATCTTTGAGGTCTTCTTCTTCTTATTATTCTTCTTCTTCATTATCATCATCTTCTTCCTCTTCTGATGGAGAGAGGATTCTCAAGATGAACTCTCCAATGTTGGGAGAGAAATTGTCATTTGCCTTAGTGAGTAAGGTGACAGAAGTTTGGGGTCCCGAGGATGGGTCAGGAGTATATCTATTAGGGATTTTCCTAACATCATAGGAGTCATCCCTCTCTTATGTGTCTTTGGACTTGGAGGATGTAATGGAGATCATGCAGACAATTGAGTCTACATTCGAACTTTCACTTATGCATTCAACTTGGTTGATGGGTAATACATACTCTAAGCTACTGGAGGGGGTCTACGAGAGCCATTTCCTATCCATTCGGGGCAGTAACCCAATCAACATTGTTGACCAAAGAATTTTTTTCTTCCGATTCATAGAACCCTATGTCAATATAATGTGACTCACATGACTTAAATGGGGATTTATCAGTGTGCAATTTCACATTTTCCCCATTAGTGAAATATTTGATGCACTGATGGTATGATGTTGAATTGTAGTGTGCTGATGAAGCCAAGTAATCCCTAACAGGACATTGAATGTCATACTTTTCCATACTACCAGGAACTTAGAATCTTACATGAGGTCTCCAAGACAAGTTTTAATCTTGATTCATACCAATGTTTTATGTTCAGTTTTGTCATATCCCAGTAGATTTTTGGTGTATAGTTTCAAGATGTCTTCATCATAGCCCAACCGACGAAGAATTCGTAGTAGGAGGAGGTTGACTCTAGAGCCTTTGTCGATGAAAATCCTTCGAAAATCAATTCCATTTATCTTTCCAGACACATATAAGAGTTTGATTTTCCCTTGCATGATGGAATATTCATCCCTACCCGTGAAGGAGATAATAGTATGACATTATTCAGGATTGGTCTCCATCTGATGTACTTTGGATACTTCTACTTTGACCTCGAATTCCTGGGGACTTAGTAAGGCTTCGATAAGTTCCTCCATAAGATCTATAGATAGACTTAAGGCATCCAGGGTTGACAGTTTTACTGGTACAGAAGGGAGATTCTTTAGAATATCATATTTATACTCTAAAGGTTGGCGCTTCCCAGATCGGGGTTTATATTTCACAGAAACTTTAGGGGATTGAGATTTGGACATGGATGGTTCGACATTAGTGATAAGGGTTGGTGGTGCTGCGGTCCTTTCTGTGTTTGGATGAACTGGTTCACACATATGCCTTGGGATATTTGGTATTTTTTATTTTTCTGATAGATATTCCAAAATAACTGGGATTGGATTTCCTCTGATGGGGGAGGAGGATCATTCTTGTTCCCATTGTGCCTGTCGAATGGTCCTTCCAAGATTTTCTGCAATGTTAATGGTTTGAGTTATGGCGTGGCCGAGAATTTGACTCCTACCATGATCACACCCTCCAGGAAACCTTCATCCTCTGTGGCCTCTTCCTCCGAATCTCTAGTTGGGCATGGGGAATTCAGGTTCATGGACATAGTCTCCATATGAGAGGGGGTCCATCAATTGAATGTCATTAATGGTGCTGAAGATCAGTTCTTGATCCGACAATGTTTCTGTCTGACTGTCTCCTTATGATGGTGCTATTTAGAGGGACGATGCCCATTGTACCATTTGGTGAGGTGGTTTCCATTGTACCATTTGGAAAGGTGGTTCCCATTGCACCAAGTCTGTTGGTATGAAGTTTGAAAGTGTCAATACTGACTTCATCTTTGGTGTCAGCCCATCTTCTTGCTCCTACTTTCTTCCCTTCTATCCCTTAATGGACTGTGGGGCTAAGGAGGATGACTGTGTTGTATTAGGATCTTTTGGGGGAATTATTGGTTATTTCAACTACATCTGGAGGATTCCACAAACTCGGTTGAATGTTTTCTGAGTCATACAACTGTCTAATTTTTTCTCCTTCTTGCTGGTGACTATTTTCCATTCATTCTCCTCTCTTGAGTCTGAGGTGGAAACATACACCACTTGTGCTGGCAGCAGGCCCAACTTGACTTTCCCAGAATCCACCATCTTTTTAGGAGATCCTTGAAAATGAAGTATTCCTAGATGGTGTGTCTCAGTATCTAGTGATAAGGGAAATAATTTGGATGGTCTTTGAGATTCACTTTATTGGATCGCTTTGGCTCTGGTAGCCGGAGTAGGTTGCAATTTATGGAGGCTATAAAATAGCAGTGTACCTAGTCATATCATAACAAGTATAATTTATTTCTTTATTCTTATAACTTATTTCTTTTAGCACCCCATCACTCATCTTTTCGAGGTGGGGGTGGATGTTGGTGTCTAGGGGATCCTGTACGATTCAGTAGGGGCCTCGCTACTAGAGCTAGTGTTGGGGGTGGCTTAAGCATGATAGAAGCCGCTTAATATTTTCCCGCTCTTTTTTCTGGGGCTGACGAGGCCACTCGAGACTTGAGGTTAGTCCATTGCAAGGGGTATTGTATTATTTTAGCAATGGAAGAGAAATATTGAAACCCACTTATGTACTTCACTGAGATGAGAGGTGTTCAAAATTTATCATAAAAATTGTTGATGCACATAGCGAGGACTTCATCCTGGGGGAGCGGCCAGTTCAGGGAATAAGTCGGTCCTTTCCATCTGGAAATGAAGTCTGAGACTCTTTCATTCTCTCGATTCTTGCAGTTCATGAGATCCCTGACCGTTATCTTAGGCATTGTTGAATTGAACTGGAATAGAAACTATCATCATAGGTCCTCCTAGTCTGTGATTGAGTAAGCTAGTAGGCTAGTATACCATACGAAGCCTGATTCCTATAGGGTTTTCATGAAGCAACTGAGTTTTACCGCTTCATGCTACTCCGAAGTGCCCATCATGGGGTCATAGTAAGAGGAGTAGTTCATTAGATGCTGTTTTGGGTCCCCTAATCCATTTAATACTAAGAATACAAGGTTTCCAAAGTTTTTAGGTAGAATAAAGTTGCTCACCCAATTAGGGAAGGGTTTGCGCTCTAGTTGTATCAGAGCGTGCTACCCCTCCATGGCTTCTAGTGGAGCTGTTAGATGTATGATGGTGTTCAAGAGTCCTTGATGGATATCCTTCCAAGACTGATCTTGGGATAGTGCAGTGGTGGACAAAGCTGGGTGTGCCGACACTGCTAGAATTTGGGGTGGATACCCAGCCGGGGGTATCCTTTTTGGGTTTAACTGAATATATTCTAGCTTCCTTCCCAATGGGGGGAAGTCTTGATGTACTTATGGGGCCAGGTTTAAGTAGGTTTAGGGTTATAATGATAGATTGGATAAGCCTCCGAGATTAACTTAACTCACTGGGATGAGTGTCTGTTGAAATGGCACCTCTTCTGGGAATACTTTCTAACATTACGCAGGGGGAACATGATCGTACCACGATTCACTATGTCATTTTCACTCTTACACCATTGTATTAAATTAAATTTGTATTGTAAATTTCAAAAATAATAACAAATTAAATTCCATATTTGAATCATTTTTTTTGTTTATTTTTATTAAAAAGTCTAGTGTTACTTGTCTTGAAAATTTCATTGAAGGTGAAGGTGATTTGGAGGGCCCATGATGATGTCCAAGAAAAATGGGCCAAACTGCGCAGGATCCAAGCACATCAGTGGATTAATCCGCAAACTACTACTAGAACATGCATCTAATTGGGATGAAATTTTTTGGACTGGTCAAAAATCGGTTGGTCTATATTTCATATGAAGAAACAAAAGACTCATTCAGCAATATGTTGGCCTTTCCGAACTGATCTGTCCAGCACACCAAATCTACATGGAGTCAAAAGTGGTGTGGTGTGATCTGTCCATATCTCAGGCTATATGTGTCCAAATTGTGCAAAAGTTTAGGTGGAGACAAACAAGAGGTGGGGCTACAACTTTTTTAATTTTTCCAAATCATGATAAGGCTGTATGGAGGTAGAAACACATGTGACAAGTGGTTTTAATAATTTTATGTGCTCAAAAACACATTCCCATTTTCCTATAAAATGGAACCTTGGGATCCTCATTTGAAAGTTAGACCAGGAGGCAATGCTATGGTATTTTGGAGACCTAAAGGAGTTATATCCTCATACTTGAAGTTATGGAGGCCCCTATCATCATAGTGGGATCAACAATGAAGAAGGAGTTCCACCCAAGCCTTCTCCTCCTCTCGATGGCGAGCTAAACGGTGGATGATCATTTTGAGAGAGCTACACATACTTGGGAGGGAGTTCTGGAACTTGATAATCTACTGGTTTTGTTTAATTTGTGTGTGGATTATTTAAATTATGTTTTATCTAAATATATTTCTCCTCTGAGTTCATTTCTTGGGTTTAATTAAGTGAACCACTTTTTATTTCAACACCGATTGGGTTGAAATTTCAAGTGGGAAACTTGAGTTGTTCCGATTGGGAAGCACAAAGATCCTCTTTATCTCAAACATACAAAGGATATTAGTATGATTTGGTATCCTTTAATATGTTATTGAAGTCCAAACCTTGACAACATGATTATTGTGTCAAGGTTTGGTACTTTGTGCAACGTTTAGAGAGGCAAGAGGGGAATCAAGATCTTGACAACCCTCAACCAAAGAATTAAACAAAACCATGTGAAATTTTTAGAACAATGAACTATCCAAGATGTGTAGTGAACTTGAATTTATCTCATTATCTCATAATTCTTAAACCTCTACATTATTCTATAAACTATTAAATTCTTTAAGTTAAGATATTTTCTTAAAACTGTTTTCAAAATCACCCCCTCTTTTAGTTATCTTTATTAAAAATACACACTATAATCCACAAAATCTCATTTATAGATGACCTAGGGTCTTCCCTATACTATAAATAAACCTTAAAATCATAATCAATTTTCCATGTCATGACAACGCGACCAAATTTTGGCACTGTTGCCGCGGAGTGCTTTGATTTTTAGTGCGTTTTTATAAGGTTTTTGTAATTTTTGTGAATATTTTTTTGTTTTCTCTTATACATTTTCAATCCCTTTTTGTTATGATCTATTTGTTTTATAGGTTTGGTTCATGATTAATTCTACTTCAAGAGATTTAGCACCTTTTGAACCCTAACTGAAGAGGACCCTATGTCAACGAAACTGAGACACACAAGACAACACTTTGAAGGAGGGAACACCACATATTGAAACTCTTCTTCACCCTTTATATTATTATGGAAATAACATCAAAAATGAAATTAACATAAATAACATGGCTGAAAAAAACCGAACATTAAAAGAACTAACCTCACCTGATGTTGATATCCAACCAACCTATATTCAATTACAAGGCGATGCACCTAATTTTGAACTAAAATTTGGTTTAATTCATCTATTACTAAGATTCCATGGACTTCCTGGAGAGGATCCACACAAGCGCTTAAAATAATTTCATACTGTTTGTTCAATATTAAAACCCACTAATGTGGATGAGGAACAAGTAAAGCTTAGAGAATTCCCATTTCCTTTAGAAGACACTTTGAAAGATTGGTTATATTATGTTAATTCTCCAATAAGAGGCTGGACGGACATGAAATGCCTTTTTATTGAAAAATATTTCCCAGCCTCTCAAACTGCAACAATAAGGAAATAAATTTGTGGGATAAGACAATATCAATGGGAAACATTACTTTAATATTGGGAACATTTTAAAAGTTTATGTTCAAGTTTCCGACACCACTAAATAAGTGATCAAATTTTAATACAATATTTTTATGAAGGTTTAATCCCTATTGATAGAAATATGATTTATGTTGATGTAGGTGGTGCACTGGTATATAAGACCCCAATTTCTGCAAGGACCTTAATCGATAACATGGTAAAAAACACTCAACAATTAGGTACAAGGTCTAGCATACGCATTCGAGGTGTTCATGAGGTACAAAGTACTGAATTCGAGAAGAAGGTGGACACAAAGTTCAAAGAGGTAAGTACCCTTCTTCGAAAACTTAATCTTTACCAAGGTAAATCCAAATCTTCCCCTCCAATTAATTTTGGTATATGTTCTTCCGACACCCACTACTTTGACCAATGTCCTCAATTGAGGGAAACATCTGAGAGTTGTGAGGCAATATTTACAGGCCGCCCCTATAACCAACCCTTTAGGCAAGAACCATACTATCCATCCAACCCTTGGTGGAAGGAGAACCAAGCCTATAGGCAAGGGGATATTCAAACCAACATCAACAAAAATAGAACAAACCAGGGAAGAGTAGTCATCCACCACCACCACCCAGAAATCCTCAACCACCCCAAAGGCCTTTCCAACAAACCCCTCCAAAACCCAAGCCTAGCCTAGAAGATATGATGAAACAAATGGCTGCCAACAATATTTAATTCCAACAAACCACTAAAGCATCCATACAAGACCTAAAAACCAAATTAGGCCAACAAACTAACTTAGTGAGTGAAATTAAAATTCATGGATTAGGTAAAATTTCCTCTCAACCAATAGTTAACCCTAGGGATAAAGGAAATGTTAGTGCCATCACCCATAGGAGTGGAAAACAACTAGAAAGTAAAATGAATCCTTCATTAGAGTCATCCCCTCATGAGGAAACCTCCATACCAACCATTAAGAATGTTAAAAATGTTGAAGAACCTTGTCCTGAGAGAATCCCTTCTAAAGGAAAGAGTGTGTACATTGATGAGTCACCTAGTCCAACCATTCATCTTCCATTTCCTCAAAGGTCCACCCAACCAAGAAAACAAAAGGAAACTGAACTTGATAAGGAAATATTGGATATTTTCAAGAAATTACATGTTAACATCCCATTGATTAATGCTGTGAAGCAAATTCCATGATACGCCAAGTTTCTAAAGGAGGTGTGTACACAACGAAGGTGATTTCATGGATATGGGAAGGTGATCTTGGGAAGGAATGTTTTATAATTGATAGAGACATCAATTCCCACCAAGTGCAATGATCCTAGAACATTTTAAATTCCATGCACTATAGGGGAGTACTATTTTTTCTAATGCTATGCTTGATTTAGGTGCTTCTATAAATGTGATGCCTCACTCTATTTACCCTACATTACAGGTTGTGGAACTGAAGCCCACTAGAATTATTGTTCAACTAGATAAACAGAGTACTACACACTCCTATGGTGTGTTAGAGGGTGTTCTTTTGAGGGTTCAAAATTTAATTTTTTTTGTTGACTTTTATGTGCTTAAAATGGAGGATGATATGATGAATGGACATGCCCCGATTATATTGGGGAGACCTTTCTTAAAAACTGCCAAAACCATAATTAATGTCCACAATGGTATATTATCTATAGAATTTGGTGGTGACACAGTCCATTTCAACATCATTAATGCCATGAATCACCCCTCAGAAGAACATTCCTCTATCTTTGTTAATGCAATTGATGTACTCCCTACCCCTGAAAAAACAACTTTTCTTTCCCTTGATCCCCTTTCTGAGTTTTCTTTATTGATAGAAATTCTAGGAAATGATTCATGCATTGATTGATGTAGTGGTCTAGAAAAGTGTCATGCATGTTCATTGATTGATGATTTCTTAAACACTGATGATCCACTAACCATTGATGATATTGCTAAGCTTGTAAAAGCTCATTCCTCTATTGAGGATGATACCATTGAGAAGTTAGATGAGATCAGTGACCTCTCACATTCACACACACCCCCATCAATCCAAAATCCATCTCAATTGGAACTAAAACAACTGCTTGAAGATTTAAAATATTCATATCTTGAGAATGGAAACAAATTACCCATCATCATTGCTAGTTCACTCCCTCCTGAGCATGAATTTCCACTGCTTGAACTTTTAAGGGAGTATAAACAAGCTTTGGGGTGGAAACTTGCTAACATTACTGGTATTATCCCATCAATTCGTACACATCATATTTTGCTAAATGATGAGGCTAAACCAGTGAGGTAGCCACAACATCGACTGAACCCAAACCTCTTAGAAGTTGTAAAAAATGAGGTAACAAAATTATTGGCTGTTGGAATCATTTACCCCATATCTGACAGCCAATGGGTCAGTCCCGTTCAAGTAGTTCCTAAAAATACCGGCCTTACAGTAATCAAAAATGAAAATAATGAATTGGTTCCAACTCATGTGCAGAATAGTTGGCATGTCTGTATAGACTATCACCAACTAAACCAACACACTAGGAAGGACCATTTCCCTTTTCCATTCATTGACCAAATGCTAGAGAGGCTAGCAGGTAAGTCCCACTACTGTTTCCTTGATGGGTATTATGGATACTTTCAGATCCATATTTCCCTTGAGGATCAGGAAAAGACAACCTTTACTTTCCCCTTTGGCACATTTTCCTATAGAAGGATGACATTTGGTATATGCAATGCTCCGGGTACTTTCCAATGATGCATGGTTAGTATTTTTTCAGATTACCTAGAGAATTGTATGGAAGTATTCATGGATGATTTCACTGTTTATGGCTCTTCTTTTGATGAATGTTTGAGTAGTCTTGGTTCAGTCCTATGTTGCTGTATTGAAAATAATCTTGTATTAAATTATGATAAATGTCATTTCATGGTGATACAAGGTATAGTTTTAGGGCATGCCATTTATGGGGATGGTATCCAAGTAGATAAATCATAAGTTGATGTCATTTCTTCCTTACCATTCCCCAAAAATGTATAGTATGTGCGGTCTTTCCTAGGTCATGTTGGATTTTACCATCGTTTCATTCATGACTTTAGTAAAATTGCACTCCCCCTCTCCTGATTACTCCAAAAAGAAAAATAATTTGTTTTTGATAAAGAATGTGAGGAAGCTTTTAATAAGTTAAAATGGAGTCTCACATCACCCCCAGTAATCCAACCACCTCGGTGGCATTACCATTTGAGCTCATGTGTGATTCCTCTAACTATGCAGTTGGGGAAGTCTTGTGACATAGGGTCGATCGAGCTCCACATGTCATTTACTACGCCTCACGTACTTTGGACCCTACCCAAGAAAACTACACAAAAACTAGAAAATAATTCCTTGCCATTGTGTTTGCCTTGGAAAAATTCAGATCATACCTTTTGGGGTCCAAATTCATTGTGTTCTCCAAGCATGCAGCCCTCCGGTATCTCCTTAAGAAACCGGAATCCAAGCCATGTCTCATTCACTGGATGCTCCTCCTTCAGGAATTTAATATAGAAATTAGAGATAAAAAAGTAGCAGAGAATGTGGTGGCTGACCATATTAGTAGGATTCCCCCATCCTCAGTAATTGAATCATACCCCTATATTCCCATTAATGACATGTTTCCTGATGAGAAATTGTACCGAGTGCAAGATGTTATTCCTTGGTATGCTGAAATTGTAAATTATTTGGTAGCATCTTTCATTCATACTAATTTCGACAGAAACCAAGCCAGTTGTCTAAAACATGAGTCTCATTGGTACATTTGGGATGACCCATATATCTAGTGCACATGTAGCGATCAAATCCTTAGGCGTTATGTTCCTGATAGCGAGTTTCAGTTTGTCCTTATATTTTTTCATACACTTGATTGTGGGGGGAACTTTGGTCCCCAACAGACTGCTCGCAAGGTCCTTGATTCTGGTCTCTTTTGGCCAACACTTTTTTGGGATGCCCATGATTTTTGAAAATATTGTCCTCATTGTCAAAGAATGGGGAATGTATCTAAAATAAATGAAATTCCACAACAACCATTGCTCTTTAATGACATTTTTTATATTTAGGGAATTGAATTTATGGGTCCATTTCCCAATTCCTTGGGCAAATTGTACATTATTCTGGCAGTTGATTACGTTTCAAAATGGGTAGATGCACGAGCTACAAGGACTGATGATTCTAAGGTAGTTGTAGAATTTTTGAGAACCTAAATATTCTATAGGTTTGGCTTACCTAGGTTCATCATCAGTGACCAAGGTTCTCATTTCTACAACCGAACAATGCAATCACTTTTGCGTCGGTATGGGGTCATTCATAGAGTTTCTACTGCATATCATCCACAGACCAATGGTCAAGATGAGGTGTCAAATAGAGAGGTAAAACAGATTCTTGAAAAAATGGTTCAACCCAATAAAAAAGATTGAAGTATTTGAATTGATGATTCATTATGGGCCTACCGTAATACTTTAAAAACTCCCATTAGAATGTAACCTTATCATCTTGTGTTTGGAAAGATTTGTCACCTACCTGTTGAGATTGAGCACCGGGCCTACTGGGCCATCAAACAATGCAATTATAATCTTTATGGTGTGGGTTCCCAAAGGAAGCTACAGATTTAGGAGTTGGAGGAAATGATAAGTGATGCATATGAAAACTCTAGGATTTATAAGGAGTGAACCAAGGCTGCCCACAACCGTCTTATCCTTCATCGTCAGTTCCACATTGGGAAGAAGGTCCTCCTTTATAGTGCAAGGCTGAAGTTTTATCCAGGTAAGCTTCGTTCCTGCTGGTTTGGCCCATACACTATTATTAATGTATCCCCATTTGGTGTTGTCTAGGTTCAAAATGAAGAAACCAAGAAAACATTCACTGTCAATGAGAAGCGGCTGATGCACTTCCATGAAGACCTTTCAGAGTTCCCCATGGAGGAACTCCATGTTCAAGAATCAACATACCAGTGAAACATACCGGGTTTTATCCTTCCTTCTCACCTTCTCAATTATTATAGTGAGAACACTGCACATTCTAGGTGTGGGGGATGGGTACATTCCAGTGTTAGATATAAATTTTCATCATTTTTTTTCTTTCTTTCTTCTCTTTTTCACCTTCTTTATGGTATTTTCACTTTTCCCTATCTTGTTTAGTTCATTAGGATTTCCATTGTCTTTATTCTTTCTTCTCCTTTTCACTTTCTTTATGGTATTTTCATTTTTCCCCCATAAAAAATTTCAAAGTTCCATGATTAGGTGACCATAAAAGGGGGAAAGTAAAAATACCATAAAGAATGGTGAAAAATAATTTTTCTATGAAGTTAACATCAGGGAGTGATTTTTAGTGAATTGGTTTTCTGTCAATGATATAAATGGTTGTATCACTGTGAAACATTTGAGATGATTGATGCCCCTTGTGTAAGTAGTTTTTGGGAAAACTATGTCACTAATATCTCCATACATTTTTCACTAAACCATGAAGTGTGAATATTTCTTACTTAATATAAGGTAAATATATGTTAGGTTAATATTTTTCATCTTTCAATGACATTTTCATACATTTTATCCTTATCCGATCTGTTTCATTACTATACAAGATTGACTTATGCGTGTGTACCTAATGTCCGAATTTTGTATGCCCTCAAATTTTTTTTGAGTCTTGGGTAGGTCAAAAACCACTCCTCCTCAACCTTTTATCTTGTTATAACTATTGCAATTAGTTTCGTGAGGAGATCAAACAAGGGTTGAGAGATGAGTGTGAGATTTTTTCCAAATGAAACTTCTAAAAAAATAATAATAAATGAGGGGAGTGATGAAATGTACAACATATGGGGATATCTAGGTCGGGAGATTACGGTTTGACTTCTGGGAATTCTTAAGTGAGTGGGTCTTGAAATATGATTGCAAAAGATGTCGGGCAGTTTCGGTGAAAATTCATTTAAAGATGAATAATTTTAAAATAACATATATTAATTGGATATGAAGTGGAAAGAATAGCATGGAATAGTTTTCACACATACACATGGAGAGTTAGTGGAATGGTTGACTTTTGAATTTCTTTCTCATGTTGGTATCCTGAATCTCTTTGAATTTTATTGTGATATGATTTATGATACATCCTTTTCCATAGGAAAAACTCCTTGGTGTGGTTTGTGCATTGATCTCATTACTTTAATGAATTAAAATTTACTCGAATGTTAAATCTTCATGATGTTGGGAATATTTATATGCCTCATTTTATTTGGATATGTGACTTTTCCCAAGATTGAAAATGTTTAGGTGTGGGGGTGTGATCGTACCACGATTCACTGTGTCATTTTCACCCTTACACCATTGTATTAAACTGAATTTGTATTGTAAATTACAAAAATAATATAAAATTAAATTCCATATTTGAATCATTTATTTTGTGTTTATCTCTATTAAAAATTACAATGTTACTTGTCTTGAAAATTTCATTGAAGGTGAAGGTGATTTGGAGGGTCCATGATGATGTCCAAGAAAAATGGGCCAAACTGCGCAGGATCCAAGCACACCAGTGGATTAATCCGCACACTACTACTAGACCATTCATCCAATTGGGATGGAATTTTGTGGGATGGTCCAAATTCCATAGGGATACATTTAATATGAAGAAACCCAAGACTCATTCGGCCATCCGATGGCCTTTCTGATCTGATTTGTCGATCACACCAAATCTTCACGGAGTCAAAAGTGGTGTGTTGTGATCTATCCATATCTCGGGCTATAGGTGTCCAAATTGTGCCAAGCATTCTTTGGAGACATCCAAGAAGTGGGGTTACAACTTTTTTATTTTCTCCAAATCGAGATAAGGCTGTCTGGAGGTTGAAATAACCATGAAAATTGGTTTTAATAATTCTGTGTGCTCAAAACCACCTTCCCATTTTCCTATAAAATGGCTCCTTGTGTTACTCATTTGAAAGTTCAACTAGGAGGAAAATATATGGTATTTTTGAGACCCAAAGGAGTTCTCTCCTCATAATTGAAGTTTAGGAGGCCCCTATCATCATAGGGGGATCAACAATGAAGACGGAGTTCCACCCGAGCCTTCTCCTCCTCTTGATGACGAGCTAAACGGTGGACGATCATTTAGAGGGAGATACACATACTTGGGAGGGAGTTCCAACACTTTATACTCTACTATTTTTGTGTAATTTTTGTGTGGATTATTTTACTTATGTTTTATCTAAACATGTTTCTCCTCTGAGTTCATTTCTTGGGTTTAATTAAGTGAACTGCTTTTCATTTCAACACCGATTCGGTTGAAATTTCAATTGGAAAACTTGAGTTGTTCTGATTGGGAAACACAAAGATTCTCTTTCTCTCACACATACAAAAGATATTAGTATGCTTTGGTAGCCTTTAATATGTTCTTGAATTCTAAACCTTGACAACATTATTGTTGTGTCAAGGGTTGGTACTTTGTGCAACGTTTAGAGAGGAAAGAGGGGAATCAAGATCTTGAAAACCCTCAACCAAATAATTAAACAAAACCATGTGAAATTTTCAGAACAATGAAATATACAAGATGTGTAGTGAACTTGAAGTTATCTACTTATCTCATAATTCTTAAACCTCCACCTTATTCTATAAACTATTAAACTCTTTAAGTTAAGATATTTTCTTAAAACTGTTTTCAAAATCACCCCCCTCTTTTAGTAATCTTTATTAAAAATACACACTATAAGTCACCAACGCTCCTTGAGAGATGACCTAGGGTCTGCACTAGACTATAAATCAACTTTAAAATCACAATCAATTTTCCATGTCATGATAGCGTGTCCAGAACACATCCGACAAGGTAGCTTCCTCGATGCATCTCATCATTAATTCACCTGATCTCTTTCATCTCTTCCTCCTACTTAGAGAATATTTCCTTGAGAGTGAGGGAAAAATTAACATGGGAGGAGGAGGTGGGTCATAAATTACCTTGGATTTATTCTTCTACTTGTTGGAGTTTTGTGAGGGAGGTAGTGATAGGTTAACTGAGGGGGAACCCAAATTTAGGACCGCTATCTGGTTCTAGGTATGCACACCATTAGGCTCAGTGTGGCATGCCTCTAGGATGGAACCATATTCCATTGCATCCTCTCCCTCTATGTCATTTATATTGAGATCTGTGGGGTTGAATTTTACCACATTCACTGATGCATACCACATTTGGTGTGGTGTAACTAGTGCCAAATGGTAGGAAGGATTTCTGTTTCCTTTGTTGGATTTTCTCCTTCTATTTTGTGGTATTCAACAAGTTTCTTAGCAATGATTGACCCAAAGGGACCCCTGATTTGACATCATAATGCACGTTTTTCTTGGAGGGTGTGAACCATGATAAGGGGTGGAATGGGTGACTCCTCTACCCATCGTTCTTCCTAGATGGGAGAAGATAGATGTCTATTGTGTAGGAACTTGAGGTAAAAATGCCCCCAATGCTATGGGTTGGGGTTGTTACCATTCTTCTATTAATGCTCTATGGCCTAGATTTGTTGGTCTTACATGGCCATTTTGATTTAAAAATATCCCCAGCTCTGCGGGCTGAGGTTGTTCCTGCATTGCGGTGGTGGCCATCGCTATTACCACCTTTTCAATTTCATGCCCTCCCACACGGGTGTGAACCAAGTATGGAATTGGGCCTACACAGAGTCTATGGTCTTTTGAAGACATGGACACTACTTGCTGGTTGGATTCCCTTTGGCAGGAAGACTGCTGGATGTTCTTGGTTTCCTAACTCAAAATCTTTTCAATGGATTGATCTCTTCAGTCCGGATGCTTTTGAGACTTACTCCAGGATGGTTTTTGTTGAGTATACCATATTTCCTGAGTAGGTGTTTCATTTGATTACTTCCTTAGGGTGATGATGTTGCAAGATGTCATTTCCAATTGGGTTTTCTGGATGGGACATGTGGTGAAGTGTAGAGCTCCATGTTCTCCCCAT
Organism: Viscum album; assembly: GCA_963277665.1. Lineage (NCBI taxonomy): Eukaryota > Viridiplantae > Streptophyta > Magnoliopsida > Santalales > Viscaceae > Viscum > Viscum album. Next base: position 1,492,383,352 of record OY728129.1, read on the forward strand.
CCCCAAATATTAACTCCAGTCAGGGAATCACAAATGAGGTGACGAAACTTGTACAGTGCATGAAGGCAAGCCAATACAAGGTTTTTCTTTCACCTTTATGATTATGGATACTGTGTGGATAGAAGGGATTTCAGGTTAATTAGACAGTGAAGCTCCCCTATCGTGTTAACATGGTCTACATACCCTTCGTATGGTAGGAATTTTTCTTTCAGGTGGCGAAGGATCGTCCATATATTGAGGAGAATGTCATGTGTACATTCCCTGGACAACTCCTATGGTATGTCAAAGTGAGAAGTTCTTGTAGGACAATACATCACTGGTATATTATCCTTAAATAGTTGTCTTCTCACAAGCAACATATCTTGCTGTTGTTCTTCTTGGGGCTCATCTACTTGATATGCCCAGCTCGACTACTTATTAATATTTTTTCCAAGTAGCCGGGCTGGTGAGAACCTCATTGATGTGAAAATGACACAAAGGTGGATCAAAAGATGAGCGTGGCCCTGAACCATTCTCTGGTTAAGAAAGGATATCACTTTTCATAGATGGAGTGCCTAATATTTTTGGCTCCATCTTTTTGATTGCCTCATCATAGGAGGGATTTCTCACATTTGTTTTAGAAATAGGAGGACCTTCTTGCCAGTATGACTTTTTACTGTGGGGAGGACCTCCACAATCAGTGCCTCAATGGTGAGGGCTACTATGGAAACTTGATATAGGACCACAGGGGGTGTACCTATGGCTTATACCCTAGAGAGGACCTTCAGGGTGGAATGCAGTGAGGGGATGGCCTTCTTGCTACTTGATGTCACTAAGGGGAGGACCTTCTTGATGAATGCTACGATGGCGAGGACTAATATCACTGCTCAATACCTGGCTGCAGGGAAAATTTTTGCAGTGTACATCTTGGGGAGGACCTTTAGGATATACTGCAATGAGGGGGGGACCTTCTCATTTCTAGACATTAATATGGGGAGGGACTTTAAAGTAACTTCCATTACAGGGAGGGCCTTCGCAATGACTGTAATTATAGTGAGGACTACCATCATGACTTGATGTCCGAATGCAGGGAGAAGCATATCTGCAACGTATACCTTGGGGGGGGGGACTATTAGGGTGGACGAAAGCAAGAGGAGGACCTTCTTGCTGTCTGATCTTCAGATCTAGGGGAGGGTTACCCCAACACACATCAGGATATAGGCTCTTGTGATCGATCATTACTGGCCCATGGAGTGAGACCCCGTGGGTGCTCTAGGGAGTACCTTTAGAGCCGTTGGTATCAAAATTGCGAGGAGGGACTTTGAAACTAATACTGCCACTTCCAAAATTTGGTAATGTTCTGACAGGGTCTTGAGCCTTTATCGATATGTGTTTGAGGGCATCAAGAACCCCAACTTCCAATAAAGTAGAATTATGTATGCACTCTTCATTTTCCAGTTTCCTATGGTGCATTTTATTTTTGAGCACTCTCTTGCGGGGAACCAGGGCTACCTGCTGTTTGTAATAGTCTTCATTTATAGGTCCTTATTTTTTTGGGTCCTGTGATGTCACCAGGATACGCTGACAGACATCTTGAGTTTTGGCAGGGATATATGTCTTCCCTGGAGTGACCACCACGTTGGACCGACATCCCCCAGTTGAAACGAGTATTTTTTCCCAATCCGGTTGTCCGTGTATCGCGGGATGTTAATGTTGACCCTCCTAGACTGAAGTAGGGATTCATAAATACTCTGGAGTGACTGACCCATTTTGCGAGTAAGTCATTACATTTAAGGAAACCAGGTCATGGTCCAGGTTTATCACCTTTTCGTCGATGCAATGATGTCTTGGAATGTTTGGATTCTTTGGTCTTGGATCGACGTCTGATCTTCCATCATTGCCAGGATGTGATGAGATACATATTTGGTTGGAATGGGTATGAAGTCCCATTTCAATATCAGATCAAGAGTTTGTGCCTACTCTGGTCCTCCATGGGTTCCTAGTAGATACATGCAGTTATCCCGTGACAGGATAGAGGAATGAGTTTTCCACCGACTGTCTTCTCTAGTTTCCACCGTATTTGACTGGTGGTCTTCATATTCACGAGTGAGGATTTTTATCTTCTCACTTTCCATTGTATTTGTCTCCCAGGCTTTGTATTAATCTCTAATAATTTGACTCTACTCATATTTTCTTTCCACCCTATTTGGGTGGTGGGATTTATATGTTCTAGAAAGTATTTGTGCCTGCGTATAGCTGGTTTCCATCCTATTTGGATGATGAGATTCTTGTGCATCAATATATATCTATATCTACCTAAATTTTGTTACTCTGTCTTCACGGTGGGACTGACGAGCACTATCAGAAATTTGCATGTGCTCGTATTATGACACCCTATTTCTGTGGTGGGTTTGAGTGGAGGGGGAAGAGTCATATGACTGCCCGTTGAATGGTGCCACGTTAGTATGGCAGAGTTTCTCCTCAGGAACCAGGGTTATAATGTGTTCCTAATTATATATTTTCCACCCTTGTTGGGCAGCCCAAGGGGACCAGGTCTCCTGGACTTCAGTAGGTTCCCTCAGCATAAGATCCTCTTCAACGTAAGGAGGCCTGGTTGTCTGGTGTCAGTGGTGACACTCTCTAGTAGGGGCCTATGAGTAAGACCCCATGTGTAGTTGTGATGCAGTTTTTAGCATTGACTTCATTTCCCTCCTTAAGATAAGGGAGGTACTTGTTGTCGCGTTCTAGAGACAGGATCCCGAAATGATTTGAGACGAACACCATGGTTTCCTTGTGCTGAGGTGCCAACAACGGTTGAGGAGGCGACTGGAAATCCTTCACAGACTGGAGGGCTTGTCTTATGACCTCCATTGTGGGGAGAGTACCATTTTAGTGGTACTCTTTGATCAGCATGTTGGATACCTAGAATTGAAGAAGATAGGTAGGTGAGGGTTCCTTATCCTTGTTGGGGCCCCAACCGCCTATAGGATCGCTGATGCGTGTGTCTTCATTGGTCATCAAGATGAAATTTGGATCGAAGGTTTCTCTTCGGGAACCTGCAATATACATATATGACATAAAGACAAAAAAACCTCATTAAAGTAGAATTATTTTAAAGATATACATATTTGATGATTTAGCTTGCCCCTCCCCCTTTTTTATGTTATGAGGCGAATGGTCTTGAGTGGGGTAAGAACGCCACCTTGGTTAAGGATTCATATCGGGTTCACCATTTTTGTTTCTTCCCCAAGTTGGCGTGTTTGGCGCGTAAAAGGGAGAACAAAAATGTTCCGATGTGCAATATATTTTTGTCTATTATCATTAGGGTAGAACCACCACCTTGGTTAAGGATTCACGTCAGGTTCACCATTTTTGTTTCATCCCCGAGGTGGCATGTTTGGGGTGATGGTGAAATGGTCCGACGAGAATTATCACCTACCCCTTTTTCTAGGGACAATTTCTTGTCAAATTCACAATTTATTTTATTTTGACCCATTATTCATCATTATCCCTTAAAGTAATGTTGGATTAACCCTGAAGGGACGGGGTAATTTACCCCTTCTGTACTGTGAAGGGGATTACAAAGTCAGGTGGTCCCAACGGGTGATTTCATGAGGTAAAGTACATGTGCAATCAATACTACTATGATATAAATTCCTCGGATGGTCTCCAACGAGTTTATTCATGGAGATAGAAACACCCAAAGACCCTGGTATCCATGATTCATGGACCTGGTTTCCAAAAGTAGGTGCTCATTAGACAATGATATGACCAACAACACTTAATAACTCCATTGGTTAAGAGGGTGGTAAGTCAGTCTCACCACACTCCTTGGGGGGGTATTATTGACTATTATATGACTCTATTATATATTTAAATCATGTTCATATGTTTGGGAATCCTTGGTTCATTCCCAAAGAGTGTGTCCATGGGTTACCCCTGGTTTTCTGGATCATCAAAGGAAAACATGGATTTGATGCTACAGATGCAATGCTGACTTAATCCATACAATAAGGCACTATGAAGTTTAACGTTATCCATGGGGGATAGAAGGTGACTTGATTTTTGGGTTAGATCCATAAGATGGGCTTCTTACGTATCCTCGGGAGAGGAATTAGAGCCCACATAGTTCGAAATGGTGGGGTCTTACGCTTGGAAGCTTCCCATTTTCGGGGACATGATTGGGTGAACCATTTTGGGAGGGGACCCTTTTGATCTCATTCCTTCAAACAGGTGTCTTAAATATCTTAGTTTGATCAGGAATCATAGTTCTCATAGTTCAGAATCATGTATATGTTATAATAATCACAAATATATAAGCCCACACGAGTCATGACCGGTGTGAGAAATAAGAGGATGTGAGAGATCCAACCAACCAAACACCTCCTCTCCTACTAATAGAAGAGGGTGGGCCTATGGTGGAAGAGGCTGGGGTGACCGTGGGTGAGGTAACGAAGCGATAAACCTTTCAACGTAGGATGAAATTAGAAGTCATGCAGCCTAGCCTTCAGAATATTGGGGACTTAACTCAGTGAGAGTTCCCCAGAATGCATTCTGGGAAGGGGAGGAGTGTTGTCCTCATCACAAGGGGAAGCAAACATAACCCCTTTGACTGATCACCATTCCTCATCGAATGGAAAAGCAGGTTATTACCCTTAATCCCTAGAACAGGGAAGTTCATGTTAGCATCCCAAGGTTGGACTCTGGGTTACCATGGGAATGTAGACCCAAAAACATCACCAGAGCCTGAACCATTATGGGTAGAACCTTCTTGACTCTACTTACCATGGGTATGTAGACTCAAGGGGGTGTGTTGATGCACCCTATAGTCTGATCATACTGGTCTAGTGAATTTAGAGGAGGCTTTGGACTAATTCTGAGGGACTAGTTCACATAGGGGATATGGAGGACTGGATAGTTATGGAGGGGTGAGGTTGGAACCGAAGGAAAGAATACCCAAAATCACCCCATTCTGCGTACTGGTTTCTTATGTGGGATGGGGGAAGCTCTGCATACCGTAGTGCTATACGAGCAGAGGGGTCATCTGGATACTGAAGTAGTATGAAAGAATGGGTATAGATCACTGTGCACCATAGTGGTACGCAGTCCTAAATATGGTATGTCACACCGCTTTGGGTTCCATCCACGTACTGATGTAGTATGCAGTGCTGAGTTAAATTATCATAGCGATACACTACATGAAACACCATATTGAAGGAGGGTCTAGGGGACTATCGTTCAAAGGGAATTTATCTTCAAGAAATATGTGGTTCATGGTTTCTCTAATTAGGTTCTTAGTTCTATTATTATTATTATGTTCTCTCATTTTATTGTTCATGGATGATTGTACCTACAGAGAGTGTGGTTCTCAATTCAAGCTTCACCGATGATTCAAGGATGACGCTGGAATCTTCCCCGAGTTCTTTCTTCCAACCTCTAGGGTCCCCTTTAAGTTTTTTTCATCCATATTCCTTCTCAATTCCTTCTGTTCTCATTTTATAGAGCATTGGGGTCAATCATATATATGGGAATGCAGTACCATTTGCGATGGCCCATGAAGAGATATCTTAATCCATGGAAGACTCGGTCAACCGTGGTTTGTGAAGGCTGTGGTTCACGGTTGTGGTTTACAGAACCCTTCCAGTTTGCTTTTCCCATGCATGATTCCTTTAGTGATGCAGTTTTCATTCCACTGGGTTCATTGGCCATCACTCCGCAGGCCATCACCTCATGGGTCATTTCACGTACCTGTGATTTGTGATCCAGGCGGTCCGCAAACCCCTCTCGGTAATGGTACACAGGCCACTTAAAATCTTTTGAAAACTTGAATTCATTCAAGTTTATTCCTCAATTTGTAACTCAATTTGAGTCTATTCACCTTGTTAGACTTATAAGAATATTTTCTTTGTTCTACGAAGTGATTGAAGTAGTATTTCCTTCCCTTGGAAAAATTTTCAGGACCCTACAGTTGTCACCCAAAAACCCACACCTCTAACGTGACCATACTGTTTTAGATGCTTCAAGGCCACCAATTGTAGGTGTTCATCCAGTGAAGGTATCAATGATTCCTATGACTATTTCAGATATAAAATAAAAGAAAATAAGTAATCATTGTTATGTAATATTGATTTAAAGTAAAACAATTTTTTATTATGTCATACTTACATATGTTTCTCACAATTTTTATGCGTTTTAAACTATTAGTATCCCTTATTTATTTACACGTGTCTCCTTCCATAGTACATAGAGTGGGATGGAATTGACTTTGGATTTGGATTCATCAATTTTTATATAAATAGAGGAATATAATTATGTTGTTTTTTCATGTCACATAAAAGTATTAACATAGATTTAAAATATGTACCATTTTTTTCAAGTGAAGCATACCCCATCCTTGCTTTACGATAGGGATATGTTGGTTTTTCTACCCATTCCTTATTTTCATCACTCAGTTTTTGTTTCATAAATAAAATTTTTTCAATCAAAGTGATGAATACACATATTTTCAAGCAATGTATTACCAACCAAAATGTACCTAAAAAGACACCTATCCACGATGGCTAGTAAATGCACCCCAAACTTCTTGGGTTATTAGGTGTGCATACATAAGCGGTGGGTGTAGGTTTATTTTCATTTCACCATCTTTAAGATGATATCTTGTTAGAATTGTACGAAATCCTCTATGAGTCCTTATAGAAATCATTAATACATGTTTCTTGTAGGATCTATCTATTATAAATTCACTTAATAAGGGATTATGAAGAGTAATTAAATGTTTCATTATTATTTTTAGTAAAATAAATAAATGATATCATAATGTTACCATAATCTCTTCCCACAATAGTGTCATAAGCATGGACACAACATGGTGCCACAAATCTTCATCAATCGACATGCATTGACAAATGATGAGTCCAATTTAACTACTGAACATGGACTGGTTGGGGATAACATGTTGGCCCTGCGCATTCAATCCGAACTCGTATTGGATGCCTTTTCTTTTCACCTTAATGATTTTTGGTAACACCATCAAACTATGACACTCCTATTTTTTCTATATCACCAGTCCTTCTTGGTCAACCATTTCCTCAGATTCAACCTCATCAATATGTTTTTACTCTGGATTGATTGCATCAACATGTATAGAAGGTCTTTGTACCTCTACACTAGGAGCAACAATAGGTTGAGAAACCTATTTTTCCCCTAGAGTGGTAGCATCAACACATGCAGAAGGTCATTGTTCCTCTACACTAGGAGCATCAATAGCTTGAGAGACCTATTGTTCCTTAGGATTGGGAGCACCATAAAGTGAAGAATTCATTATCTATAGAAGTATTTTAACATTTAATTTAGATTATATAAATGCAACAATGAATAGCTAATAACATGAGGTAACAAAATTTATATAAATAAAAAACATAACTTGATTACTGAACTTTTTTTAAAGGATGAATAGATTTTACCCTATATCGTGTATCCAAATCCCTTCATTATGGTCTCCACTGAAATAAAAATCTTTGTCTACATTGGGAATACTATGAAATGATTGCGATTTCCCAATGAAAGGGTTATCCTCAGTTGAATTTTATCTAAACATTCAGTGGTTTTGGTCGATAATAGAACAATTTAACACTTTCAGTTTATAAGATCTGGAACATAAAATACTTGTACTACCTATGATTCTATTATAAACAGTTCGTATTTGTACCCTTCCTTACTAAATTCCACTTTTATAAATCCTAATTCATCTATTTTAACATCCCTCCTGTGATCAATCCACTTTCATTGAAAAATCGACACTTGGAATGTTGTATAATCTAACTCCCATATTTTTTTGATGATGCGAAAGTATGCCATATTCTCATAAATTGGATTTATGTCCTTAGTACCGAAAACATGCATCACTTCAGCCACAAGTGCAACCCCACTATTTTTCATGGTATTTTCTTAATCATGTTCATTTTTATAGAATGTATAACCATTAATTACATAACCATTGCAAGATAATACATACAAACTTGGTCCTCTGACTAGCCATCCAAGTCGTTCTGAAATTGAATCCATATTTTCATCTAAATACTTAAAAATATGGTCTTGAAACCATCCTATATACTATTTATTATGTGTATTTGATATCCATATTTCATACCTTAATGGGTTTAAATGCCTAAGAATTTATTTATGGGTTTCAACATATGGGGAAACCACTAAAATGATATCTAAAACATAAAGGTGGTCTTGTTCCTGATCTATAATATTGATTGTGAAAACATATCTTCCATAAATTTCTTCACCCACAAGATGCCAAATATGATAAGATTATGGAAGACCAATGATTTCTACACTAGAAAGGTAGTTGGTACATAATTCAATGGCTCCCATAACAATATATTGCTCCTAAATACAAACCTCTAGCTGAATTCAATTTTTGACATACCCTTTCAAAATATTCATATACCATTTAATGTGGTGCATCCATCTATAGTGTACATGACCACATAGTCAAATCTCTCTCACCAAGTGAACCATCAAGTGAACCATAATATCAAAGAATGTTGGAAGGAAGAACATTTCCAATTCACATAATATGACAGAAATTTCTCTTTCCATAGTCGACAATTTCACAGGGCCTGTAACTTTGCTGTATATAGCTTTGAAAAATAAATAGAGCTTGGTTAATGTTTGATAGAAATTATTGGGTAAAATACCACATAAAGCCATAAAATTAGATATTTCATCAAAAAATGGAAGTCATGTGATTTTAGATCCTTTAAATTTAAATTATTCATTGACATGGTATTCTTGATATTCAATGAATACCCCTCCATAACTTTTACCTCATTCAAGAAGTTGAAAAACTGATATCTCTCATACCTGGAAAGAGTGTAAGCAGCTGGAGGATGAAAAGTTCTTTTTTAACCCTTCACTAGTGCCAACTATTTTTGTATTCCCATGTCAAACATATCCACCTAGACTTAATTCCATAATTTTTTGTTGGGTTTATTTAGTAACATGCCAATTACACTATCACATACATTTTTTCAACATGAATAACATTAAGAAAATTTCCAACACACAGACAATTCCAGTATGGTAATTAAAAAAAACTTGTTTCCGACGCTTTTGCCGGGGCGCGCGCATCCGTCTGTGGAGGACGCGCTGTTGTTTCCCCGCATTCCCGCTTTCCAAAGGCGGGCAGCATTCGCTCCTTATTCAGGGATGTTTGCTCCTTGATCGAAACGGGATGATGGGATGTCGGTTTTTCCTTCTGTGGATTCCTCCTCAGAACTCGTCACCTAGTCCGGGTCTCCCTCATAGATTTAATACGTTGTTTGTGAAACTCTTCCCAGTGCCATGTTTCCATGGACGCCGGTTAATTACACTGCTTCTGTCGGGACATTCCAAAGGGTCCGGTCAGGGCAGCAACCTTCAGTTGGGGGAGTAGTCACGTTGAGGCATCAGTAGCGTGTTTGGATTCTGGGGACCTGGCATGTCTGTCTATTACCCCTGGTCATAGGGCTTCTCGAGGGCATGAAGGCCCGAGGCATCCCACTTCAAACGTGGGGAATCATATGCCATAGACACATATCTGAGGTTTTCCTCAACTTCCTGTGTTTAACACAGGGTATGCCGCAAGTTTAACATCCAGCGGAGACGGATCAGCCCGATCAGAGCATTAGCTAGAATGGATCGGATTGAGGGATTTCCCTTGAAGGGGGTGTCGATACCGAGATCAGCCTATGAACGGCAGTGAAGAGGAACAGATGGATGGATGAATGAAGTGGAGAGGGGAATGGAAAAGGACCATCGCAGGGGCGATGGTGAAGTTGGGATTGAGCCTCGAAGAGACCTCTTATGTATCCCCGTGGCAGGGAATCAAATTCCACGTAGTTCAGGTGTGGGCGCCGGAAGGCCGACGCGAAAGTGGACCTTGGCCTGATGGATGTCGTCAGTGAACCAACGTAAAGGTGGACCTTGGTCCGATGCGTTAGCGAACCGACGTGAAGGTGGACCTTGGTCCGATGAGAGATGGTCTTGAACCTTGGGGAGGCTTCCTACGTACCATGCCTTGACATGGATCAAAGACCTTGTAGTTCAAAGGGTTTCATCGGTGAACCGACGGGAAAGTAGACCCGGGGGTCCACTAGTGGTGGGCTTGAACCTTGGGAAGGTTTCCTACGTACCATGCCTTGACATGGATCAAAGTCCTCGTAGTTCAAAGGATTGATGGAATACAGTTTAACGTCATGCGGGACGGTAGTGAACCCTGACGTGAATAAACGACGGGTGGTGGGCTTGAACCTCGTGGAGGCTTCCTACGTACCATGCCTTAACATGGATCAAAATCCTCGTAGTTCAGGATGGCGGTGGGTGTCGGCGAACCGACGTAAAGGAGGGACCTTGGTCCGATGGGGGATGAGCTTGAACATCTGGGGATTCCTACGTACCATGCCTTGACATGGATCAAAGTCCTCATAGTTCGGGTTGGTCACAACGGCTTGCTGTCGGACTGGAATACAGTTTAACGCCATGCTGGACGGGGGTGGAACTCGATGTGAATTGGATGACTGGTGGGCTTGAACCTCGTGGAGGTTTCCTACGTACCATGCCTTGACATGGATCAAAGTCCTCGTAGTTCGGGAGGGGCTTCGTCGGCGAACCGACATAAAGGTGGACCCGGGGGTCCACTTGTGGTGGGCTTGAACCTCGTGAAGGCTTCCTATGTACCATGCCTTGACATGGATCAAAGTCCTCATAGTTCGGAATAAAATGGGGGCTTGGCATGCCGACAAGGAGACAGTTTGGGCCAATAATTGTTGGGTTTGAACCTCAGGGAGGCTTCCTATGTACCATGCCTTAACACGGATCAAAATCCTCGTAGTTCGGGATGGATGAGTCACAATGGCTTGCCGTTGGACCGGAATGCAGTTTAACGTCATGCTGGACGGGGATGGGAGCCGACGTGAATAAATGATGGGTGGGCTTGAACCTCAGGGAGGCTTCCTACGTACCATGCCTTGACATGGATCAAAGACCTTGTAGTTCATATGGTTGTGCAGTTTAATGTCATGCTGGACGAGGGCATGCAGTTTAACGTCATGCTGGACGAAGTGTGCAGTTTAACGTCATGCTGGACGAAGTGTGCAGTTTAACGTCATGCTGGACGAAGTGTGCAGTTTAACGTCATGCTGGACGAGGTGTGCAGTTTAACGTCATGCTGGACGAGGTGTGTAGTTTAATGTCATGCTGGACGAGGTGTGCAGTTTAATGACATGTTGGATGAGGTGTGCAGTTTAACGTCATGTTGGATGAGGTGTTGTCATGGCCAATGCCAGATCTAAGCCCATGTGATTCATTCTCGATGTGGGAAACAAGAGAGAGAAAGGACTTGACGATCACGCCACGAAGGGTGCGTCCGTGAGAAGCGAAGAGGGGCTTACGCGTTAGGCAGCCCATGGTGTTGGGACTTACTCCAGGATAGAGGCCCGAGACAGAGGCGCAGCGAAAGAGGGATTTGGGACTAATGATGGGAGGTGCCTCGTTCCCTATCACGTCCTCCACTGACCTTGGTAGTGGGGAAGTATGGAGATGCAGGGGTGCATCCATCCGTTGGGGAACTAGGGTCTCCCTTCTTCTAAGAACATACGCCACTCCAGTAAGGAGGATATCATCCCTTGTGGATGGATGATTCCACTCCCGTGGAGATGAGTGGCGTAAAAAATGTTCGAGCTGGGGGGAACCTTCGTGAGAGGCATGAGGTCGGGTCACAGTTTAATGTCATGTGTTGAGGACATGGTGCTTGGCAGTTTAACGTCCTGCAGCTCAGACGAGGTGGGTTCACTCCGCACCCATAGGACTTACATAACCGATACCCTCTGGTCCTTGGGGAAGGGAAGGTACTGGCAAGGCCATGGTCAAGGGGGGTTGTGGAGCGAACTATCGAGGGGTCCACGTTAGCATGGCTATGCGAAGAAGCAATAGCCGTTAGCGTGCCTATGCGAAGAAGCATTAGGCGAAGAAATGCTACAAGTGGTATTGTCCGTGGGACTTTAAAATCACATCGTGCATACTTGGAGGGTCGCACGGGAAGCGGAATTGCCGAGCAAAGGAGTGTGCTTCGCGGATTGGAGTGCCTTAGCCTTAGCATAGGGCATAGGTGTGAATGGAGGGTGCTTCGCGAAGTGGAACAGTATTCCCGGAGCACTGCCTCGTGAAGAATAGGTGCCTTGTGAAGCAAGGTGCTACGAAGCAGTGTGCTTTGTGATGTGTAGCGATCCTGCCTTAGCATAGGGATCACTAGCCCAAGTTGGGTGTTTCGCGAAGCATAAGTACTCTGCGGCTGCCCGGGTTCCCTTGGGAATCCCCTTCCTTCGCGAATGCCCTTGAGCTTCGTGAAGGTCATCCCTCTCAGAAGAGGGGCTCAAAATGAGACAAAGCAAAGGCGTCACGCGAAGTAGAAGTACCTCGCGGAGCTCATGATTCCCGGGGGCATAGGGTGCTTCGCGATTCGGGAGAGGAGAAGCCGAAAGGTCGGATTGTCCATCCTTGGGACTCAGGGGGAGCCCTGTATTTATAGACAAGGGGCGCCATGAAGTAGAACCCGCGCGCCACCAAAGGTGCTTCATAGCACGGTCACGAACGTCAAACGCGTTCGCGGAGAGTTACCGCCTCCGGAGCTTCGCATCGGGCTCACGAACGTCAAACCCGTTCACGGAGAGTTACTGCCTCCGGAGCTTCGTGGCGGGCTCACGAACGTCAAACCCGTTCGTGGGGAGTTACCGCCTCCGGAGATTCGCGGGACCGCGATGCTTGGGGTGCTTCGCGTCGGTGCTTCGCGAGGCAGCGTCCGGACCATCTTTTTCGTCCCTTTCTTTCGTGCAATATTCTGGCACCAACAAATTCCCCCCCTCAGACTTGGAGCCGTGGAGGGTGAAGGGTCGAAGTCTGAGAGAAAATTGCCAAAATATTTGGTGGTTCGCAATGATGGCTTCGCGAAGAGGGCCCGCGGTGCTGACCAGGGCCACGAATCCGGATGCGCCGTGATGCTCCGCGCGGGTGAGGCGTTCCGCGATGCTACGGGGTCGCCACCTATAAATAGGGGGGGGGGGTCGACCTATTTTGTCTTCACGCGACTTCCTTGTCTTTTTGTGCTCTCGACCTCGCGAGGCTCTGCGTACTCCGCGACAGCCCTCCGCGAACGAGCTTCACGGCAAACCACGGGTTTCCGACTCCGCGTCTGCGCCAAGCGAACTTCTGCTTTTTGGCCTAGGCCAGACTTCACGGTTTGGCCTCGCGGCCGACCTTCGCGATCCGGCTTCACGATCCATCTTCGCGATCCGTTCTGAAAAAATTCTTTTCCGAGGGCCGGAATTGAAATGACCCATCAAGAAGCTGTATTGGGGGTGCTTGCAGATGCCGCCTGTCGGGACGAGATGGCCAACTGTCCAGGCCTTGGAAAGATGGTCCGAAGCCATTCGGACAACGTTTCTTTGACGGATTTTCTATCGGAGGGTCAGAAGAATTATCCGCAGTGTAAGAAGCTGCCATTGTACGACTTCGGGTTGAGGGATGACGTCTTCATCCCTGAGGTGAGTAGGGATGAACCAGCTTGCTGGTTCAGGAGTACACCATGCCAGCACCAATGGTTCAGGGCGGCCGATGGTCACGCACGGGAGGAATTCACACCTTTTACCGCTGATTGTCTATACAACCATGTAAATGATATTGACGGGAAGCCATTACACCCGGAGACGTCCCCTCCTCTCTATCGTACCATGCTGAAGGCAGATTTGCAAGATTAGAAGAAGGGATGGTCCGATGAGTGGGACCTGCGCCAGGGCGGAAACTTTACTAATGACTGGGCCTGGGCCTATTGGGTAGGCGCCTCATGCGAGGAGTTTGGGGCCGAGCTGAGGAGAGTGGGGTTATATGAGGTGGCATGGGCCTCCCAATTCCACATTTACCAACCAAAGAAACTGATGCCGGAATTTCTGAGCAGATGGTCGTCTAGGACCAATACCTTTCACCTGCATCACGGGGAGGTGGGCATCAGCCTGTGGGATGTCCACCAGATTTCTGGGGTTCTGATCTTGGGGGCCATGTATGATGAGTTCCTCCTCATCATGAGCACGTGGGAGGATACCGAGGAAATGCCGCGACTGGAATCAGTGCTGATGGCATTCATCCCTGGAGAGGACAAGGAGGAAGTGAGGGATGTCCACTTTAGGAGATGGTTCAAGTGCTTCCTGAATTTCCCAGAGAATCGAGAGTTCCTTCTGAGGCCTCGAACTTGTTCGAGGGCGGCCCAACGGGGTAAGGGGCACTCATATTGGCGGGTCTTGGAGGACAGCCAATGGAAGACTTGGGGTTTCAGTGTCAGCACTGAACAACAGCCGATAGTCAGGCTGTCGGCGTTCATCGCGGCTCTCATCTGCGGTTGGATCCTACCGGTGAGGGATACGAGCATGGGGGTGCGGCCCAGCTCGTTTGTTATGGCGTCCATGTTGGCCATGGGGAAGCGGATCAATCTGGGGATTCCAATGCTCGCCAAACTGTACAGAATGCTGTGGAACATTAGAGAGGGCAAGAAGTCTCCAAGGATATGCGGGCCCTTCCACCTCCTGTATGGGTGGATCGTAGCGCACATCAGGGGATCTATGAATATCTAAACCCTATTTCGCTGCTGGGATCGAATTTCCGCCCCTCCATCCTGAATGTGGTCGGGAGCTTCCCGTTCAAACAAGTCGTGCCGATGGTGCTGAATCAGGTGTGGAGGGTGGATAAGTTTAATTTCCACCCCTTCCCATTGCCGATGGGGATATTGACTGACGACGGGCGGGGATCGGAAAAACATCAGGCTTACCTCTTGGCCTTTCGAGGTGGAGTTTTGGTGGCACGAGTAGATCGTGAGGCACTCTACGAACCGTACACCCCGCATCGGTTTGCGAGTCAGTTCCGGTGCCTCCAGCGGCTAACTCCGCAGGTCTACTGGGAGGTGCGTCACGAGGAGCACCCGTGCGTGATGAGGTAGCTGTGGCTCATGTTCACGTGGGAAGATGGGAAGATGCGAATTGCATTACCTCCATCCACCGCCGCTTTCGGATTGGTGAGGGAGTATGCCATTAGTTGGGAGGCTTCTTACCCTGGGGAAATGCTGAAGCAACCAACTATTCGGGTCGGTGACGGTGGGCCTCCTCTATCTCGAGGTCGGGGTCAGAGGGCAGCTAGGGCCTCTCGCGGTGCCGGGGCTTCCATGGCGGAGAGAACCGCACCGGATGAGGGTGTGGCAGCAGCGGCGGACCCGGTGATTCCGGAAGAGCAGGGCCATCCGGAGGGGCAGCGACCGAGGGGATTTCGTAGGATATCCACTCAGGCTCCAGGGAAGCGCCTGCGTCATATAGACATGGCAGAGGATGCCGTCTTCCCGGAAGCTTGGGACATTTGGAATGTCAACCGAAAATTCCTCAGCCCACCTGAGATATGGGACCACCTGAATCGCCTCGGGATGGAACTACCGGGCATAGGCCCAGTCCGGGCCGGCTTCATGGCATCTCCGGCAGAGGCAGAGCAATACCTGGACGAGATTGAGGATTACATCCACTCCAGTGGTGTCCCTCACCCAATGATAGACCGGGTGAGGGTACTGATGAATCGAACGGTCCCCCCACAGTTATCAGCTGCCGATCTGAGGGAGTGCTTTCCCCTGCCGGACGAATCAGAGGATTCCTCTCGGGAGGATGAGGCTGGAGGAGGGAGCCCGTTGGAGGAGGGCGAGGTCGGAGATCAAGGCTCAGATCCCGACGATTTCGCAGAGGCTCTCGAGGTATCTTTCCGAAATTCTTTCCTTCCGATCCGTTCTCGGGACACTATGGACTTCTCACCGATGTTTGAGACATGCAGGAGGAACTTGTTCACAGGCCTCATTCTCGCCCCTCGGCGGGTGATGATGCGGGACCTTCAGAACCCGCGCCTATGGCTGCATCCAGTTCCGCGTCTGGTAGGACCAAAGCACCCGAGGTGGCTCCTACGGAATCTCCAGAGCTTCCAATAGTATAAGGAGGGCCTCGCATCGGGGTCCCATAAATACCGGCTCAAGAGAAGTGCCAGGAGGTCGATCTCCGTAAGTTTCCTCTACTGGCTTCCTTGTCGTCATATGTAGACGGTGCCAACTAACGTTTATTTCCCCCTTTGTTGTACAGTTCTCTGACTGGCATGGGCTGCTACGGAAAGGCTAGTCGGGATGTTTGGTGGCATCCCTCCTAGGGGAATGCCGGTGATGGTGGCGATAGTCCCCCTATCTCCTCAAGCTGCAACACACATCATCACCAGCAGGACCACCAGCAGGGTCGTACCTGAGGTCATCGAGGTGGACTCTGATGAAGAGGATTGGTCGGCCGGCCCTACTCCTGTCGCGCCTGCTTCGGCGCCAGATGTCGCGCCAGATTCAATGCCGGATGCAGATCCCACCGAGGACTTCCTGCAGGCGTATCCTGCGTATGGTCCTGCCAATCGTGCAGACTGGGACGAAACGGCCTCCGACGAGGAAGATAGCAGCATAGTCCACCGCCGGTCGTGGAAGCTAATCACACGCTTTATCAAGGACACCCCCCAAACGCTATGGATAGCAGAAATGGACATACTTCACTCACGGTTGCGCGAACTGTGCGCTGGGGGAGTGGACGCCCAATGTCCTCACGTGCTCATCCGAGATCTTATGGCTGAAAAGATCCGGGAGCATGATCGTGGACTCAGCGTGGGCTGGTAGCGGAGGAAAGCGACAAACATCAAGAAGCTCCAGGAGGCTGAAAGCGAGGTCCAACAGCTGCAGACCTGGGCAGATGAGCACTCAGCCTCTCTGAATGCGCAATCTGAGCTGGTCTCCCAGTTGAAGGCCCAACTGGCGGATGCAGAGGAGATCATGAGGCAGGCCTCTGGAAAGATGGCTGCCGTTCAGGCTGAGGTAGAAAGGGCCAGATCCAAGGCTGACGAATTACACCTCGCCGCTGCTGAGGAGGAGCGGGAGCTGAGTCAGCAGCAGTAAGCTTTGGACACCACAAGCCAACTGGTGGCGGAGCTGCAACGCTCTTTTGACGGGGTCAACCTGTCCATGGGGGGAGTCAACCCCCGGGTATTGTAACATACCAAAAACCATTTATTGGTACTTTCATGCTTCAATTTTTTTCTTTATTTGTTTTGAATGTCGTAGCACGCACGATTTCCACTATTTGAATCGCCTCGTTGCATCTTTACAATGTTTGTGGGACGTTCGATGATAATTCCCCAAGCCCATGTGGGTCGAGCCCGATGTGAGAAACAGGCGATAGTTGCCTTCTCGTCCCACCTAACATAGGATTGGGGACTATGCTCCAGGCATCCGGGATTCGGATTACCAGTCCGGGTTTCCGAAATATGGGAGATGCTTGACCGGAGAAGAAACTTTTCCGAACAGCCGAATTACTGTTTCTTCAGCGTGCTCTTACGCACGAACAGTGCAACTCCAGGGGTGCTGAAATTGGTCCAAACGGACAAAAACGGGAAGTGTGAATCACGACACCCAAGATTCGGAACACTGTGGGGATGGTGTGACAATAAGGGACGACCGTTAACCATGGAGGGGAAGCGGTATCCTTACTGCGTTAGCTTGTAATGGGGACAAAAATGAGGGTCAACCGTTGACCATGTTCGAAACATGGGACCATGTCACAAATATTGTCGATCAATCCTTCGGGACGTTGGCCCAGTACAGCAGGCAGACCCTAGGTCAAGCATCCATACTGTTAGGGGGTCCTTCCAAACATGACCAGTCTTCCGGGATGTTGGCCCAGGACGGTAGGTGAGCCGATGCGGCATGAGACCAGGCCGTTAGGGAGTCCCGTGAGACATGAAAGGGGACGAGGGTCCGAATAAGGGGTACGCAAAGTGTGGAATATGGAGTGATGGTTTGTCCGAACAGAATTCAGCACTAAGGTAGTTACACAACCGTGGTGGGAGTACAACATATGGGCGCATTGGCTTGATCATGGATCATTCCTTCTTTCAGACAGGGCCTCTCTGGCGAGGGGATTTTTTGCTTCCCAATAGGATCTTGGGGCATCCTGAACTTGTTCAGGGCAAAATTGCAGCTACATAGTTCCCCCCGAGGGGCCAGGCCAGAGGGCCAGAACTGGGGAGGAACAGGATTTTGCGATTCCTGGGGCTGGAACCTAGGTGAAATACCTGGGTGTCCCTACGTATCCCATGAGGATGGGAATCAAGCCATACGTAGCTCTGGAAGCGCAGTTTAACGTCATGCAGGACGATGAGAAGCCCGACCATGTCGGTACAAATCCTGCCAAAACTACTAAGCCCACATGAGTCGTGCTCGGTGTGGGGAACAAGAATTAGTGGTGGGACTTTTCCAACATAGAAAGGGGCATGTTAGGGAAAAGGGACGCTCGGTAAATACCAGCCCGATGACACTAACACGGTCATTTAGCGCACCTAGATGTGCGAAGAGAAAGAGCCAAGTATGATAGAATTCCACTTGAACATGAGGAAGTGGAAATGTGTGAATCATGGCGCTCAAGATTCAGATCACGATGATGGCGGCATGACGATGGAGGATAACTGTTGACCGTGGCAGAAAACCAGCATCCATATCACGTTAGCCTAGAATGGGGACAAAAAAATGAGGGTCGACTGTTGACCATATTCGAAACACGGGACCATGTCACAAATGTTGCCAGAGATCCGTAGGGACGTTGGCCCGAAACAATTGGAGGGCCCTTAGGTCCAGCATTCATGGATAGCCCTTAAGCCTAGTATCCATGTCTCCTGAGGGTCCTTTTGGATGTGGAAGAGGATGAGGATCCAAATAGCGAGCTCACGAATCTTGGTCATGGGATGAGGGGAATGTCCGTATGAAAATCCCACACTTCAGGATCTTTGTCAAAACACATATGAATATGACAACGAGACGTATTAGATAGGGGGATCAGAGTCCTTTCCCAGAGGGAGATTTTAGTTTAGGGTCATATAATTCGGACCATGGATGGGAGGAGACATAAGAGGCACATGGTGGAGTAACTCAAACACCCGGCGTGAATGGGAATAGGGGGTGTGTACGGTGCGGTGAACAACCTGACATGAATGAGGACGTAATACCATATCACATCGCAAGACCCCCTTGGGAGAGGTTTTAGGTCAAGGGACCAAAAGTGAAAGTTAGGCTGGGCCCGTGGGGAAGTGCCCGGGCACTCCTACGTATCTCATAAGGATGAGAATCAAGCCTCACATAGTTCTTGATGGACCTTAGACCATAAATGGGTAAAGGGAGCAGGGGACACATGGCACAAAACCCGACGTGAAGGAGGACCTAAGCCCTACTTACCATGCGTCCTCTGGGGAAATTCTCGAGTCGAGGGACCAAACACAAAGGTTAGGCTGGGCCCGCGGGAAAGTTCCCGGGCGCTCCTACGTATCTCATGAGGATGAGAATCAATCCAAATGTAGTTCTTAAGGGTGACATGGTAAGATACTAGTTCCAGGGGAAAAGGGGAGTGCGGCCATGGTCCTTGCACTAAAAGAAGCGGAATTTGATAAATCTTGTTTGTCCTTTAAGGTGAGTGGTTTTTTTTGTGAAGCGACATGCCTAGAGTAGTAGGTCGTGGTGTCGCCACAAGGATCAAGCCGTGATGGGCGTTGACAAATGGCATGGCACATGACCAATACCCAACGTGATTTACTCTACAACAAGGTCACTACAATGCAATGCCATTTTTCGTTGTGCGGCCAGGACGATAATGTCACAGTTTAGGGTCGTATGATAGGACCAAGCATGCATTTTATCGTCATGCAGCGCAGACGTAGCAGAGACGATGCTAGGCGGGGAACGTGCGTAGTGTTATAAAACACAATTGATGGAGACATGATCCCACATCACATTGTACGCCAATCAGAGAGGGAGACCTTAGGCCGAGGGGTCTATATAGAGGTAAGAGGTGAAACAAGGGGGAGAGACTGGCTCCCTAAATGGGTTGCACCCAAAGACAGGGCATCTGGGTGGTCCTACATATCCCATGAGGATGGGAATCAAGCTGAACGTAGTTCCAGATGGATCTTAGTTTATGGTCTTAGAGCTCGGACCATGGGAACCCCGAAGGACGCCGTATTGCAGCTTTGTACCCCTGACATGCAAAGGTGCACTGAGGGATAGCGCCAAAAGTGTCGAGCTTCCACCTGGATATGATGGGGTGGAAAATGATGTGAATCATGCAACCAACATTCGAGGACTGGGGGGGCTGGAGTGATGACAAAGGATTACTACTGACCATGTTCGGAACACAGCATCCTATCACGTTGGCCTGAAATGGGGACAAACAAATGAGCATCGACCGCTGACCGTATTCGCAATGCGGGATTTTATCGATTTTTTGTCCAAAACCCTCGGGGGCATTGGCCCGTAACGGTAGGAGAGCCCTTGGGCGTAGTATCCAGGCCGTTATTTGGGGTCCCTCTGGGTGTTAAAGGTAATGGAAGCCCGAATGGAGGGGAACACGAAGCTTGACAAGTGGAAGGAACTTGATCAAGTTGAATCTGACACTCTTGGTCCTAGACCAGAGTACTCTTAACACATGGGTGAACCACTGCAAGGGGTCAAGAGACTCAACTTGAGGGTAACCAAGAGATGGCGGGTTCCCAGGAGAAGGGGGCATGGTGCCCAAAACCTTGTATCATCCCTACATATCCCCCTCCTAGAGAGGGATAATCCAAGTGGCCTAGGTGACCGGGAGATCAGGAGACCTCTAAGAGGCGGGGCTGGGCCCAAAGTCTGGACATTCAGGTGGTCCTACGTATCCCATGAGGATGGGAATCAAGCTGAACATAGTTCTTAAGGGTGACTTTTAACGTCATGCGTGACAAGGAATAGGAGGGATAACTCTCAGAACGGGGGTGTGCGTGGTGCAGCTATTGCAAACCCGACGTGAATGAGGAAATAATCCCACACTACGCCACGCAGCCCCGTAGTCGGGGTCTTGATGGCAGGACCAGAGAGGTGAATTAGCTGAACTCAAGCTGGACCCAAAGACAGGGGGTCTGGGCATTCCTACGTATCCCATTAGGATGGGAATCAAGCTGAACGTAGTTCTATATGGATCTTAGTTTATGGTCTTAGAGCTCAGACCATGGATGGTGACAACTTCCCGAGTAAGCGTAGACGTCAACCCGATCCCTAATCCCACGCGAGTTAAACTCGGTGTGGGAAACAAGGGGGGGGGGGAATCCTCATCGCAATACTTGGGGAGTCCATCAGAGGGGAGTTGGCAGAGAGCCCCGAAGGACACCTTCAATGCGGCTTTGTCCCCATAATGTGCAGATGCGCACTGAGGAGTAGTACCAAGAGTTTCGAAACTCTACTTGGACACGATGAAGTGATGAAGGGTGTGAATTGTGTACCTGAAATTTTGGGCTCAATGGGTTGGTGTGGCGATAGAGGAAAACTGTTAACCATGGTGGAAACGCAGCGTCCATATCGCGTTAGCCTGAGGTGGGAACAACAAACGAGCATCGACCGCTGACCATATTCGCAATGCGGGATTTTATCGATTTGTTGTCAGAAACCCTTGGGGGCGTTGGCCCGTAATGGTAGGAGAGCCCTTGGGCGTAGTATCCAGGCCGTTCTTGGGGGTCCCTCCAGGTGTGAGAGATGATGGAAGCCCTGATGTAGGGATACACAAAACCTGGAAAGTGGGTGTGGACGTGTCTGAGTAAATCTTGGCATTCCAGGTAATAAACCAGAGTACTCTTAGGCAAATTGGTGAACCGCCGAAAAAGGGGTTGACGAAACAACTCAGAAGGGAGAGGTACATGGCGTAATCATTACGAGACCGACGTAAATGAGGACATAATACCACACCACACCATATAATCCTCTCATGGAGGAAGGGTAGGCCAAGGGGCCAAGATGGGATGAAGATTCCTGAGAGATGGGGCTGGACCCGAATCCTAAACATTCAGGTGGTCTTACGTATCCCATGAGGATGGGAATCAAGCCACACATAGTTCTCTAGATGTAGTTTAACGTCATACAGGACAAGGGGAGAGTAATATACCTCCAAAAAAGGGAGGTGTACGGTACGGTGAATAAACCGACGTGAATGAGAAAATAATCTCACGCCACACCATACACTCCTATAAGAGAGGACCTAGGACGGGGCCCGAAAAAGGCCAAGGGGCCTTATGGTTAGGCGTTGGTCAGGGAGGTCTGACCTGTTTGCTGTTTAACATCTTGCAGTGAGGACGAGGGTCGGGGACCCGAGGAGGCCAAGGGGCCTGAGGATGGGCCTCATAAGGGAAGGCGTACGACATGGTACATTATCCCTACGTAAATGAGGACATAGTCCCACACCACACCGTACACCCCAAGTAAGAGGTTGGGCGGAGGGGCCCAAGAAGGCCAAGGGGCCTAAGGTCAGCCATCAGTCAGGAAGGCCTGACTGGTCTGCAGTTTAACGTCTTACATGAGGACGGGGGTCGGGGACCCGAGGAGGCCAAGGGGCCTGAGGCTGGGCCTCGTAAGGGAAGGTGTACGACATGGTACATGATCCCGACGTGAATGAGGACATAGTCCCACACCACACCGTACACCCCTATGGGGAATCGAGGCCGTGGGCCCGACCCCTAGCACCATCTGGGGGGAAATTTGTCACTTCGGGATGGGGTAGAATGAACCACTGCACTCGATGTCTGGGACATCTCGGGGTGGACCCGAAGATCTAGGACACTGTTGACCATGTTCGAAACACAACGTTCCTATGGTTACCTGATATGGGAGCAACAAATGAGCGTCGACCGCTGACCAAATTCGCAATGCGGGACTTGTATCGGCTTGTTGCTTGGAAACCCTCGGGGGCATTGGCCCGTATCGGTAGGAGAGCCCTTGGGCGTAGTATCCAAGCCGTTCTTGGGGGTCCCTCTAGGTGTGAAAAAAAATGATGGAATACCAGTCCAGGAGTGGGTGAAGCATAGCTGTATCCATCCACAAAAGAGGCAAACATCTCCGGGGGGATGTGCAGCCGGGTCGAGGCTTGCTCGACGTGAGTTGGGGAAAAAGTGTGCACCCTGCCATATGTCTTGACCTGAGGGGAAGATTTTGGCTTTTGGGCTGGGCCAACGGGCGAAATGCCCGGGCGTTCCTATGTATCCCATTAGGATGGGAATCAAGCCATACGTAGTTCTTGAAGGCCATGCAGTTTAGCGTCATGCGGTGAGGATGTGGGAGGATAGAAGAACAGGAGTGGGCACATGGTGCGACCCTTACAATCCTTGTGTGAGAGGGGTTGTATAAGCAGGCTAAGAAAGTTTACTCCTCACCACACAAAGATACTCCAAGGAAACTATTCCCAGGGGTGATAGCGGAAGATAAAAGCTTGGGGATGGGCTCAAGACGAGGCGTCCGAGCATTCCTATGTATCCCATTAAGATGAGAATCAAGCCACACGTAGTTCTTGAGATGTAGTTTAACGTCATGCGGGATGAGGATGCATCTCATTTGGGGATATATAAGGTATAGAAAGTAATCCGACATGAATGAGGACGTAATCCTACACTATACCATACAATCCCGCAAGAGGGCAAGTCGGGGAGAACCAAGGGGCCTGAGGCCGGATCGTGGTCAGGGAGACCTGTCCTGCTTGCAGTTTAACATCTTGCAGTGAGGACGGGGGCCGTGGGCCCGAAGAGGACAAGGGGCCTGAGGCTGAGCCTCGGTCAGGAAGGCCTGACTGTCTTGCAGTTTAACATCTTGCAGTAAGATGGGGGGAGATCTTAGTTTAAGGTCATAGAGCTCAGACCATTTTGTATTTTATCGTCTTGCAGGACGAAGATGCAGTTTAAGGTCATGCAGGACCTTACAGTTTAAGGTCGTGTTGGACCGTAACGTACAGTTTAAGGTCATGCGGGACCCTACCATGCAGTTTAAGGTCATGCGGGACCAAGATGCAGTTTAAGGTCGTGCAGGACCCTTTTTCCCTAGGCAAAGTATCCCTTGAGGAACTTGGCATTGGTGGGAGGAGTTATGCGCTCTCCATCCGTGGTCACCAAGGAGTATGCTCCATTGGGGTAAACCTTATGGATGATATAAGTCCCTTCCCATTTGGGTTCTAACTTGGGCGGTTTCCTACTGGGAATCATTGGCGCTCGAAGGGCCAGTACTAGGTCGCCCTGTAGAAAAGAATGGAGACAAACCTTCTTGTTGAAGGCCCTCGCTATCGTATCCCGATGCCTTTCCAGATTGTGCAGGGCACGAAGCCGGTTCTCGTCCAGTGCTTCTAATTCAGTTAGACGGATTTCAGCTACCTCATCTGATGTCTGGTGATCATAAACTACAGTGCATAACGATGGAAGATAGATCTCAATGGGTAGGACGACCTCAGCTCCATACACCAGGGAATATGGGGTCACCTGGGTAGAGTTGCGAGTCATCGTCTAATAATCCCAGAGGGTGTTGGGGAGCTTGTCCGGCCAACTTTTCTTGTTCTGACTAACCGTCTTCTGCAGAATGTTAGAGAGGGTTTTGTTGAATGCCTCGATCTATCCGTTTGCCTGCGCGTGGTAGCGGGAGGTATGGTTCGAACAGATATCGTACTTGGCATAAAATTTCTTCAGTTCAGCCGCTCGGAAGTTGGTGCCATTATCGGTGAGGATAGTGTGAGGGACCCCAAATCGGTGGATAATATTGTAGCTCACAAAGTCAACGATGGAACGGGCCTTGAACTCTTTGAGTGGAACTACCTCTGCCCACTTGGAGAAGAAATCTGTAGCAGTCAGGATGAACCTACACTGGCGAGCTGTTGCCGGTGGATATGGTCCCACTACATCAAGTCCCCATACCACAAATGGACAAGAGTACTTGGTGGGGTGGAGGGGCTCCGGCGGCCGATGCAGGAAGTTGGTGTGAACTTGGCACACATTGTATCTCTTGGCATACCCAATACAATCATGGATCATAGAGGGCCAGAAGTACCCCAACCTCCGGATTTGATGGGACAGCTTCGACCCAGCTTGATGGGCGCCACAGGAATCGACGTGAACCTCTTGCATAACTTGAGGAATCTATACACCTTGAATGAAACGGAGGAGAACACCATCAAAGCTCCGCTTATAAAGGATCTGTTCACGATTGGGGCTACTCTAGAGGGTAAATTGCAGTGCGTGGCGTCGGACTCGCTCGCGCTCGGCCCGGTCGTCCGGGAGGCGACCATTTTGGAGATACTCAACAAAAGGTGCCCTCCAGTCGAGAGTGGCTTCAACCACTATGTCTGACGAACCCGGGACCCCTGACGTAGAGGGTCCGACAGTGAGATTACTTACCCGCATGCCATCATTGTCCTCTTGGGTGACGGGGGCGATGACTCTCCGGTGTGCCACATGTATGATCAAATCATCTTGCTCGGGATCTGCGAGCGACGTGGCTAAGCTAGCCAAGGCGTCTGCTTGACCGTTCTGTGACCGTGGGACATGGGTAACCTCTGGTCGAGAAGAGAACTGGGCCATTAGGAGGAGGGTGTACTCCAACAATGGTACAAGCTCCGGCTTCCTGACGACGTAGTTTCAATTAACCTGTTTGATTACCAGCTCAGAATCCCCCTTCACATGTAGATGGGGCACATGGATCTCAAGGGCCAACTAGAGACCGGTGATGAGAGCCTGGTACTCAGCCTCATTGTTCGTACAACCTTCTGACAATAGGAACGAGTATGGCAGGACGGCTTGCACCGGGGTAATGAAGACAATACCCAGGCCCACTCTGTTAAGCTTAGGATCATTGAGCCTCCTGCCGGTGGGGCTCCGGGAGGCGCCGTCAAAATGCATTTGCCAAAACGGGATGACATGATCGACTGAGAGGATCATCTCATCAGGAAAATCCAGGTTCAGGGATTGATCCATGGAGGTTGGATGAGCAGCTAAAAAGTCTTCCAATGCCTGTCCCTTAATGGCCTTCTGAGGTACGAACCTAATATCAAACTGTTGGAGGATCACCGCCCACCGTGCTAGTCGACCAGTCTGCATGGGGCGGTTCAGGATGTACTTCAATGGGTCTACCCGGGAGACCAATTGCACCTCATGGTGCTACAGATAATGTCACAACTTATGCACGGTGAAGACGAGCACAAGGCAGCTCTTTTCAATAGGGGAGTATCTGACCTCCGTATCAAGAAGCATGTATCTGAGATAGTAGAGACTGTTCTCAGTACCCTCGTTATTCTTCTGGGCGAGTAGTGCACCGAGGGATCTTTACAGGGCGGTCATGTAAAGGACCAGCGGCTTTCTGGAGACGGGTGGCATCAAAACCGGAGGTTGGAGCAGATACTGCTTGATTTCCTCGAAGGCGGTCGAACACTCCTCATCCCATTCGTAAGCGGCGCCCTTCTTCATGATCCGGGAAAAGGGATTACACTTGCCGAACAGATTCGCGATGAATCGGCGTATATAGGCTATGTGGCCTTGGAGGCCTCGAAGTTCCTGAATGTTGCTCGGGGGAGGAATTTGGCTGATGGCCTTGATCTTCTCTGGGTCGATCTCAATACCTTGGTATCTAACAACAAAGCCCAGAAACTTCCCAGAGGTGACCCCGAAGGCACACATCAACGGGTTCATCTTCAGGTGACGGGAACGGAGGAAACTGAACACCTTCTCGAGGTCTTTGAGATGGTCCTGGCGCTAACATGATTTTACCACTAGGTCAACTACGTAGCATTCCACCAGTGTCCTGAGAATCGGCTTGAATATGCGGTGCATGGCCCTCTGATAAGTGGCACCTACATTTTTCAAGCCGAATGGCATAACCTAGTAGCAAAAGGTACCTTGGGGAGCCCTGAAGGCAGTGGAATCCTCGTCTTCGGGGGCCATCCATATCTGGTTGTACCTGGAATACCCGTCCATGAAAGTGAGAGCTTGGAACCCGGCCATGGCGTCAATCAATAACTCCGTCACTGGGAGTGGGAAGTCGTCCTTTGGGCAGTAGCGATTAAGATTGCGGAAGTCGATGCAGACTCTGATCTGCCCATTATTCTTCCTAACTGACACAATGTTGGCAAGCCACTTGGGGTACTGGACTTCCTTGATGAAGTTGGGTTTGATAAGCTTGTCAACTTCGGCCTCAACCATAGCACCATGAGAAGGGTGCATCTTCCTGGGAGGCTGCTTAAATCCACGATGGTTTGCCGGGAGGCCTAGACGGTGAATGGATACCTGGGGATCTAGTCCTGGCATCTCATTGTAACTCCAAGAAAACACATCACGATGTTGTTTGAGGAAGTCTACGTACTGCTGTCGCTCCTCAGGGGACATGGCTGCACTGATCAATGTGGGTTTCGGATCTTCCTCGCTGCCAAGGTTCACCTGTACCAGTTCATCAACCGTGGTAGAGACGCCTTCCTCAAAGGCGGGGGGAGCATCCTCCAGGTCTTCCTCTCTACTCGTGGGGGGATTTACCGCGATAGGGGATACTTCTGGGCTATCAAAACCTGAGGGGCAGCTGGTGCCGGCCTGGGCAGCAGTGGTCATCATATCAGGAGACTCACTCGCCATTGAGACCATAACAATGAAGGCAGTCGACCCTATCCCATCTAGCCTTCGGCCTAAGGGGCCACGTTTGATGATATCAAAGAAGTGGTGACGTGTCGGCCTGAGTCGGTGGATTCCATCCCGGAAGAAGAGACACGTATGGCGTACCGCCGTTGTCATAATCTTGACATTCTGGTATCATGCAGGGGTAGGAGGTTCCAGGATCACCTGAGCCTGGTTGATGTAGGAGTACGAGCTGATTTTTCTCTGTCGCTTGGACACGGGAACATGCCTTCCTTGTGTACCCGAAACAACAAAACATTGCCCCATGTCGGGGGTCGTGGCCTCCAATCGGTGGACCGGGAGGATGTAGGCATCATTCATGCTTGCCCAGGGATCACTTGTGACCGGGGCGGGTTCATCCTCACTTACTAGGATTTGCTTATCCTTAATTTTGTAATAACCCGCATCCAGATAGTGGGCCTCACAAGAAGAGAAAGGGGACGCATCTCTTTAGAGCATGCCTACTTGACCGTTGAGTGAGTATTTGAGGCACTGGTGATACGACGAAGGGACCGCTGCATGCAGATGGAGCCATGGCCTACCCATCAACGCGTTGTAGGCGGTGTCCTGAGAGACGACCATGAACTCGGTGCTGGCAAATAAGCCACCGAACTGAGTCTTCAGGCGGATCTTGCCGACTGGGGTTTGCTCGGTCCTATCGTACCCCTAGATTCTGAGGTCAGAGGGAGTTAAATCACCTTCAGACAGACCCAGCTTTCGCAATGTCCGAGTCGGAATTAGGTTGATTCTGGAACCCGTGTCAACGAGGCACCGACGGACATCCACACCATTGAAGTGGCCAGTGATGTACAGTGGGAGAATGTGCCCCTGTATAGGAGGGTCCTCATCTTCACCGGAGAATGAGATAACCTCTTGACACTCGGCGTTTTCAATCGTCTCTGTATGGAAGGATTCTGCAGATGCTACCTCCGTCTCAAACTGGAGGGGGATCCTTAGGGCTTCGGCAAGTGCCTCGCGCATTTCAGATGACAGGAGAAGGGCCTCAAGGATAGAAAGCCTTGCCGGAATGTCGGCCAGGTGCTTCAGGACATCATACTTCCGTGCCAAACGCGAACCTCTACCTACAAGAGGTCGTTCGACAGTTGGAGGCATAGTGGGTCCTGCCGGTTGAACCAACGATCGGCTAGTACTGGGTACATCCTGCTACCTACTGGTTGAAGCCTGAAGAGTAGTCACCGGGCTAGGATCGGACAACGGAGGCTGGCCTGTAGCCGGGCAAGACTGACTGTGATACAAACGAGGCAGCTCTCCCTAATCTAGTAGCACGAATGGCGGTGGAGGTAGAGCCGAGGGCGTTAGATGGGGTCGCGCGTGCTGAGCTCTGCGCTGAGCCTGCTGCCTGGTCTCAGTAGCGTGCACGGCTTGGCTGAAAGTGCCTGCTGACGTACCTCGATGACCGGCGCGGTTGCGATTCCGCTGACATTGACATTGGCTGGAAACGTTGGGGAGGTTCGCCTAGAGTTCCCCCTCGTCGGGAGTCATATAGGGCTTTACCATCTCCACTGTGTTAACCGAAGCGTACCCCTGACTGTCAATCGAGGAGTCATCCACCACCGGGCGGATTCTGGGAGGAATACCCATTTCAGGGGGCATAAAATCGCCGAGAGTGCGGGATGACGACGGAACCGGCAGAGTGCGTTGCTTCTTCTTGTGCCGTCGCTGCTTGCCCTTTTGGGAATTTGTCGGTTGTGAAGACGATGCAGAGGTACCGATTACTTCTTCTGAAGGCTCTGGCTGCTTCAGGCGCGCTCGGATGATACCATGGGCATGGACGACGGTTTTTCGGGTCATCCAGTCATCGTATTTCTGGGATCCGCGGCTGGGAACCTGCTGCCACTCGCCTTCGCTATCGCTGGCGATCTCTGATCCTGCAAAGACACCCACCACTTGTGCTGGTGCCGGGCTCAACCTGACTATGTTGTTGTTGACCTGGTCTTGAATCCAGTCTTTAAACACATAGCATTGCTTGAGGGTGTGCCCCAGAATCCGATAATAAGGACAGTAATTGGGGTGGTCGGTGAGATGCACCTCTGCTGGCCTTCTGCACTCGGGCATGTGCACAATCCCTTGCTCTAGAGCACTTTGGAAGTAGCCAGGGACCTGATTTTCGTTGAACGAATAAGTTTGGTGCCTTCTTTCTGGATAGGGGGCCCTGGGGGCCTGGCCCTGATGAGGGGCCGGAGGGGCCTGCCGAGGAGGCGGTTCCTGATTGTCTCGCCTGGGTGGCGGTGGCGCATTGCGCGGGGGAACCTGTCGATTCTGATGCGGTCGCTACTGGGAGGGAGCCTGTGCTTGAGGTGGAGGACCTCTGCGGGGTTGCAGGGGTGGTGCCACTGGCAGTAATTCCAGCTAGATAGGGGCTTCTATTTGGGCCACCATGGTGGGTTCAGCTCTAGCGGTCCTCCTGGATGAGATCATAGGGGGCAACGAACGTGCCTGACTAGCTTGTTGCAAAGCCTCCTCAAGGCGCTGAGCCTTATATGAGAAATCTCTGAACCCTCCAGGGTAGTTCTGGGTAATCAGGGAGGGTACCAGCTCTGTTTTGATGTTCCCCACACACATCGTCAGTAATTGTTCCTGAGTCAGTGGCATATCGAGGGAATACGTAAGTCCCTTCCACCGGGCGATGAAATCTGCGACTCGCTCATCAGGCCTTTGCTTGCAATTGAAGAGGTCTTCAATGCTAGTCTTCCGCTTGGTGGAGCTGAACTGGTATAGGAACTACCGGCGGAGATCCTCCCAACCAGTCACTGATCCGATAGGGAGCTGGCTATACCAGACGAATGTTGGACCTTCCAATGTCTGTACGAAACATCGGAGCTTGGCAGCTTCCTGCTGGGACGGGGTTCCCATCATGGGGCCGCACCTGGAATAAAAATGAGCCAAGTGCTGCGGTGGGTCCCCTGTCCCGTTGAAGGGTGAGAAAGTGGGGTTCCCAAAACCCGGGGGCGCAGGCATATCATCTACCCACGCGGGATACGGCTTGCCGTCCGATGGGACCGCCACCTGCCGCGTTTCCAACGCTTCGAGGCGGGCTGTGAGTGCCGCTATCAGATCATCCAGGTGGGGGTCCCTGTATTGACGGGGATCTCTGATCACAAGTGCGTTTCCAGGTTATTCAACACGGTAGATGGCTTCAACAGCTCGTGGATCGATTGGCGGAACGACCTGTGGGGTGACTGGGGGAACCCGGACTGGATTCTTCAGATTGACCCATCGCTCGGGGAGGGTTGGTGAGACGTATCGCGCCCTCTTGCCGTAAGTTCCAGCTTCTGCACTGTCTGCAGAAGTAGCATGATCAGGGTTTCCTGGAGGCATCTCACTGGGGGGAAATTATTCCTGCCCCTGCTACCCCAGCCTGGGATTACCATAGTCGGGTCGCCGCTCCACTGCGCGCTCAGCCAAGATTTCATCAACCAGCCTCTTCTGCTCAGCAAGCTGTTGGCGTAACATGGCCTTCTCGGGATCTTCTTCCGTTTTCTGCACAGAGGCAGATGGGTCGGAGTGCTTGACAGTTCTGACGTGCTCCTTACCCTTGCCGATATTTCGACCGAGTACTAGCGACTCGGTGGGTACGGGGAGGCCTAGCAGGTTCCTCTGCTGACGGGTAACCCTCCCTGATGAGTCCAGCAATGGCGGTACGCCCTCGGGGGGTAAGTCTCCATCAAGGAATTCAAGCTTGTCTTCCTTGTCCACTACGCCAGCCATGTGTACCGCGACCCCTCTTGAGGGTATGTCCTCGATGTCTCATAATGAATCGGGCTGCCGTCGGATAGGGTCAAAGAGGAGAGCGGCATAGTGTCCACAACCATGGACTTGCACATGGGGGGTAGCTTCCCTGACGATTCTGCGGAGTACTTTGATAATCTGAACACATTTCTATTGGAGGGCGCTCTGGTGGCCTGGCAACTCAGGGTGCTGGGCCATAAGGAGCGCGGCCAAATCGATCAGGTGGCATTGCTCGCCGATCTCTTCGAAGTGCTCTCGACTTCTGGGGTACACCACCCGCTCGTAACGAAGGCGGAAGTGTGTCTCCCATAGGGTTCGACAAAAGCACCCCACTTCTTCGGGGGTAAGTGACTCTGGTGCATGAAAGTTCAGCGCCACCGTCGGCCAGAATTTCTCTGGGAAGTGATCCGCTGTGAGAATACTCCAGAAGCTCCTGGGTTCGGACTTGGGGTCTGGCCCTGTATTGCCCCACTCGTCAACCGGGGGCAGCTGAGGGACTGGTAGCGGTACCGAGGCGGACCTCTGGGATAGTAAACTCGGCGGCGGAGAATACGGCGAATGAGATTACTGGCCGCTGAATTCCGGGCCATCCTCTGAAGAGTAAGGTGACCTAGACATGATGTCATGATACGATGGGCTGATGCCGCAGCTTCCGGCACAGGAGTCGCGAATACCGGTGACAAGTCATGTCGTCGTTCTACCGCCGTTGGCCCCCAAAATAGCTCTCCGTGATCTCTGATAGAGGTAGAGGGTGCTTCTGGTGACAATGGCGGCGATTGCGTGGTTGAGACCTGCAGAATTCCCAAGATTTCTTCTTCCTGGATGTACCTGCGGAGAGATATGGGAATCTGGTGGACCTCATATTCTGGGAGAATGAGGCTAACGCGCCTGGTTCCTGCCCCAGTCCTTGATACGGAGGAGCGGGGAGAAGGTTCCATCACTGAGTCGCATTCCGCTTCAGAGTCGGAGAAGCGGGCAGATTTGATCTCCACCCGGGACTTCACAGGACACTTCCTGTGGTGACGACGACCCACTCTCCTGCCCCGGGGTGGCTCTTCGTGACACGGTTGATTCTCATCATGTAGCCTCGGGGCGACGCTGGCGCCGTGGCGGAGAGGGCCCCCACTCGAGATAGACGAAGTGCAAGGGGCACCAGGGCAAATGTCGAAGGGTACATGGGGAGGACCTCCATGGACAACACCCATGTGGGCGGAGCCTCTGTTGGAAATGACAGGAGCATGGGGAGGACCTCCATGGTCGATGCAGGCGGAGCGAGGCTGACCTTCACTCCTCGAGTTGCTGGGGCGAGGAGGACCTTCGCCGGTTGCAGAGAGGACGTAGGGAGGGCCCCTATGTTGGAGAAGGACCAGATGGATGGTGCCTTCAGATCGGCGGTCGAGGGCAGGAGGATGGGCTCCATACCCTGTATAGTGGGTGCGGGAAAGGTTTCCGCGCCGAGCGTCACTGCCATGGGGCAGGTCTTCCTTCGGGATGGGGGTAGCACGAGGCATACCTCCATGAAGAGCTTCAGAGCGGGGAAGTCCCACGCTCTGTGGAGTAGTGGTACGGGGAGGGCCTCTGTACAGGGTGACATCACCGCGGGTTAGTTCGCAGTGATCACCACTCGGGCCTGCAACCAGAAGAGTCAACCCAGCCTGCCCGTGGGGCGGTTGGGGTCTCGATCCTGGTTGGGTGAAGGAGTGACCCTGCTCAGCGTATGCAGGGGCCCCATGATGCACGTCGGCGGTGGCTTGAGCCACTGTATCTATTGACGTCGACGTGCCTGGGCAAGCGTCCTCAGCCCGGGCCCGGCGCTGACGTCGGGTCAGACGAGCTGGCGCAGGGGGTGCAGGGGCATGGCCTGCCTGCTCCTCCTGCGGAGTCGGACGGCGGTGCTGACGTGGCCGGACGGGAGCCCTTGCCTGGAGCCCTTGGGTCGGGACCCTGAGCGGGCCGAGCCGGACGACGCCTGCCTCATCAGCGTAAGGCAAGGAGTTATCGAGGAGTTCCGGGGACAGGCTCCCGAAATGGTTGAACGTTGGGGTGGG
The DNA here is from genome assembly GCA_963277665.1 of Viscum album. NCBI lineage: Eukaryota > Viridiplantae > Streptophyta > Magnoliopsida > Santalales > Viscaceae > Viscum > Viscum album. The sequence continues at coordinate 1,492,416,738 of OY728129.1, forward strand.
GAGCAGGGGCTCCCTGCGCAGCCTGTTAGGGCGGTGTTGTCGGTGGGGCCTGGATGCCTCCAGGTCCAGGCGGGCCATATCCCGAGTTGGGATGACCCCTTCCTCCTCGTACCTGCGTACGAGGTTGTTGATCACTCTTCGCTGGATGACCTCTGATGGGGAAAGGGGACATGGGTGCCCTGTATTCCGCGATGTGCCGGCCGTCGTGGCGGTAGCGGCACCGTGCGGGGTGGTTGTGGCGGTGTTGCCCCTGCCCCTGCGTAGGCGAGCGAGCGGTGATCGTGTCTCTGTAACAACAATCTGGTTCTTGAGACATGAAGGGATCAACTCATCAGTACTGAGAGGAAAAGGATTGACAACCAGTGCCCCAGCGTCCTCCCATTCCCCATGTCTGGAAAAAGGATCCACGCCAACACGCTGCAGAACGGAGTGCCCCACGTTCTACTACCCCAAATTCCGGTGAGTTTCACGATAGGCCCGCTATTTGCTTGGCGGGACCAGGCACCAGATATCTGGATTCGGTGACACATCAATATACTAGTGTCTCGAACGCTACTAATCTCCACATTGAGGAGAATAATTTCACTTCGGTTTCACCATTTCTGTTTCTGACACTTTCGCTGGGGTGCGCGCATCCGTCTATGGAGGACGCGCTGCTGTTTCCCCGCATTCACACTTTCCAAAGGCAGGTGGCATTCGCTCCTTATTCAATGACGTTTGCTTCTCGATCGAAACGGGATGATGGGATGTTGGTTCTTCCTTCTATGGATTCCTCCTCAGAACTCGTCACCTAGTCCGGGTCTACCTCATAGATTTAATACGTTGTTCGTGAAACTCTTCCCAGTTCCATGTTTCCATGGATTCCGGTTAATTACACTGCTTCTTGTCGGGACATTCCAAAGGGTCTGGTCAGGGAAGCAACCCTCAGTCGGGGGAGTAGTCACGTCGAGGCATCAGTAGCGTGTCTGGATTCTGGGGACCTGGCATGTCTGTCTATTACCCCTGGTCACAGGGCTTCTCGAGGGCGTGGAGACCCGAGACATCCCACATCGAGCATGGGGAATCATATGCCATAGACACATATATGAGGTTTTCCTCAGCTTCCTGTGTTTAACATAGGGTATGCCGCAAGTTTAACATCCAGCGGAGACGGATCAGCCCGATCAGAGCATTATCTAGAATGGATCGGATTGAGGGATTTCCCTTGAAGGGGGTGTCGATACCGAGATTAGCCTATGGACGGCTGTGAAGAGGAACAGATGGATGGATGAATGAAGTTGAGAGGGGAATGGCAAAGGACCATCACAGGGGAGACAATGAAGTTGGGCTTGAGCCTCGAAGAGACCTCCTATGTATCCCCGTGGCAGGGAATCAAAGTCCATGTAGTTCAGGTGTGGGCGCCAGAAGGCCGACGCGAAAGTGGACCTTGGCCCGATGGATGTCGTCAGTGAACCAACGTAAAGGTGGACCTTGGTCCGATGCGTCAGCGAACCGACGTGAAGGTGGACCTTGGTCCGATGAGAGATGGGCTTGAACCTTGGGGAGAATTCCTACGTACCATGCCTTGACATGGATCAAAGACCTTGTAGTTCAAAGGGTTTCATCGGTGAACCGATGGGAAAGTAGACCCGGGGGTCCACTAGTGGTGGGCTTGAACCTTGGGAAGGTTTCCTACATACCATGCCTTGACATGGATCAAAGTCATCGTAGTTGAAAGGATTGATGGAATACAGTTTAATTTCATGCGGGACGATAGTGAACCCTGACGTGAATAAACGACGGGCGGTGGGCTTGAACCTCGTGGAGGCTTCCTAAGTACCATGCCTTGACACGGATCAAAATCCTCATAGTTCGGAATGGAGATGGATGTCGGAGAACCGACGTAAACGAGGGACCTTGGTCCGATGGGGGATGGGGTTGAACCTATGGGGCTTCCTACGTATCATTCCTTGACATGGATCAAAGTCCTCGTAGTTCAGGTTGGTCACAACGGCTTTCCGTCGGAATGGAATACAGTTTACCGTCCTACTGGATGGGGGTGGAACTCGATGTGAATTGGATGACTGGTGGGATTGAACCTCGTGGAGGTTTCCTACGTACCATGCCTTGACATGGATCAAAGTCCTCGTAGTTCGGGAGGGGCTTCATCGGCGAACCGACATGAAGGTGGACCCGGGGGTCTACTTGTGGTGGGCTTGAACCTCTTGAAGGCTTCCTACGTACCATGCCTTGACATGGATCAAAGTCCTCATAGTTCGGAATAAAATGGGGGCTTGGCACCCCGACAAGGAGACAGTTTGGGCCAATAATTGTTGGGTTTTAACCTCAGGGAGGCTTCCTACGTACCATGCCTTGACACTGATAAAAATCCTCGTAGTTCGGGATGGATGAGTCACAACGGCTTGCCGTCAGACCGGAATGCAGTTTAACATCATGCTGGACAGGGATGGGACCCGACGTGAATAAATGATGTGTGGGCTTGAACCCCAGGGAGGCTTCCTACGTACCATGCCTTGACATGGATCAAAGACCTCGTAGTTCATATGGTTGTGCAGTTTAATGTCATGCTGGACGAGGGCATGCAGTTTAACGTCATAATGGACGAAGTGTGCAGTTTAACGTCATGATGGACGAAGTGTGAAGTTTAACGTCATGCTGGATGAAGTGTGAAGTTTAACGTCATGCTGAACAAGGTGTGCAGTTTAACGTCATGCTGGACGAGGTGTACAGTTTAACGTCATGCTGGACGAGGTGTGCAGTTTAACGTCATGCTGGAAGAGGTGTGCAGTTTAACATCATGATGGACGAGGTGTTGTCATGGCCAATGCCAGCTCTAATCCCATGTGAGTCATGCTCGGTGTGAGAAACAAGAGACAACAAGGACTTGACGATCACGCTGCGAAGGGTGTGTCCGTGAGATTCGAAGAGGGGCTTACGCATTAGGCAACCCATGGTGTTGGGACTTACTCCAGGATAGAGGCCCGAAGTGCGACAGAGGCGCAACGAAAGAGGGATTTGGGACCAATGATGGGAGGTTCCTCGTTCCATATCACGTCCTCCACTGACCTTGGTAGTGGGGAAGTACGGAGATGTAGGGGTGCAGCCATTCGTTGGGGAACTAGGGTCGCCCTTCTTCTAAGAACATACGCCACTCTAGTAAGGAGGATATCATCCCTTGTGGATGGATGATTCCACTCCTATGGAGATGAGTGGCGTAAAAAATGTTCGAGCTGGGGGGACCCTTCGTGAGAGGCACGAGGTCGGGTCACAGTTTAACGTCATGTGTTGAGGACGTGGTGCTTGGCAGTTTAACGTCCTGCAGCTCGGATGAGGTGGGTTCACTCCGCACCCCTAGGACTTACATAACCGGTACCCTCTGGTCCTTGGGGAAGGGAAGGTACTGGCAAGGCCATGGTCAAGGGGGGGTTGTGTAGCGAACCATCGAGGGGTCCACGTTAGCGTGGCTATGCGAAGGAGCAATAGCCGTTAGCGTGCCTATGTGAAGAAGCATTAAGCGAAGCAATGCTACAAGTGGTATTGTCCGTGGGACTTTGAAATCACATCGTGCATACTTGGAGGGTCGCACGGGAAGCGGACTTGCCGAGCAAAGGAGTGTGCTTCGCGAAGTGGAGTGCCTTAGCCTTAGCATAGGGCGTAGGTGTGAATGGAGGGTGCTTCGCGAAGTGGAACAGTATTCGCAGAGCACTTCCTCGCGAAGAAGAGGTTCCTCGCGAAGCAAGGTGCTACGAAGCAGTGTGCTTCACAATGTGTAGCGATCCTCCCTTAGCATAGGGATCACTAGAACAAGTTGGATGTTTCGCAAAGCATAAGTGCTCCACGGTTGCCCGGGTTCCCTTGGGAATCCCCTTCCTCCGCGAATGCTCTTGAGCTTCACGAAGGGCATCCCTCTCAGAAGAGGGGCTCGAAATGAGACAAATTAAAGGCGTCACGCGAAGTAGAAGTACCTCGCGGAGATCATGATTCCCGAGGGAAAAGGGTGCTTCACGATTCGGGAGAGGAGAAGCCGAAAGGTCGGATTGTCCATCCTTGGGACTCAGGGGGAGCCCCGTATTTATATGCAAGGGGCGCCGTGAAGAAGAACCCGTGCACCGCCAAAGGTGCTTTGCGGCGCGGTCGCAAACGTCAAATGCGTTCGCGGAGAGTTACCGCCTCCGGAGCTTCGTGGAGGGCTCGCGAACGTCAAACCCGTTCACGGAGAGTTTCCGCCTCCGGAGCTTCGCGGCGGGCTCACGAACGTCAAACCCATTTGTGGGGAGTTACTGCCTCCGGAGCTTCGCGGGACCGCGATGCTCGGGGTGCTTCGCGTCGGTGCTTCGCAAGGCAGCGTCCCTGCCATCTTTTTCGTCCCTTTCTTTCGTGCAATATTTTGGCGCCAACAAAACTAATATCTTTTTCCAACATATTTTCATAAGGTTTTTCAAAAATGGTTTACCAAAAGCAGTGTCCATATCTTTTACTTTATCAAATAGTTTATCACCAGTTAGTGGAGATGGTGATATATATCCTTCTAAACTTCCATCAAATGATGTAATCCAAGATCAGTACTTATGAATTCTAGGTAGAAATCTGTGATGTACTATAAAAACAATCTTCAATGAATGTTTCAACCTAACAGACTATGTACTTTATTCAAAAATGGGACACCCTTAAGTTCCTTTAATGCTATATCCTAATAAAATTACATAAGCAGGAAAGTAATTTATCTTCCCTTAAAACATGGATCTCAATGTGAAATCTTCATTCCTAAAAGAATCATACAATAGAACACCTGAATACCCCAATAATTTCAAATCCTCAATCAATAGAGCTAAATAAACATCAATATCATTACCTGGTTGTTTTGGTCCTGATATAAGAATAGATAATATGATGTATTTTCATTTCATGCATAAACATGGTGGAAAATTGTAATTTACCAACATAACCGACCATGTACTATAAGTGCTGTTTTGAAAACCAAATGGATTCACTCCATCTGTAGATAATTCAAGATGAAGGTTTCTCATCTCATTTCCAAATTCAGGATACTCATGATCAATAATATTCCAATGAGGAGAGTCTTCCAGGTGATGATGTTTCCCATATTTATTTATTGTATCTGTATGACGCGTCAATTGATCTGTAGTCTCCTCACTTCCATATAGGCAACTAAACCTTGAAATGATTGGAATGTACCATACAACTTTCATAGGACTTGATTCATCTTTTTTGTATCGAAAATCACCACACTTTGGGAATTATTGAAGTTATTTTTAGTCCTTGAGAAATAGTATACAATCATTTAGATATGAATGTATTATTTCAGAGATCATACCCATCGAACGTAGCATTCCTTTGGAATCATATGTTTGGATAGGGATATCATTATCTTCTGGGTGCATATCATTCAAGAGAGAAAATAGTTTAGTAAAACTGGAATCACTCCATCTATTTCCAGCTTTCAAATTATACAACTTCGGTATGGCTCACAATGCTCTATATTTAGTGAAACCAACATACAATGGTGTCTTTGCACATATCTTTAACTTCTAAAACAAATTTTTACAATCATGAAGTTCATATTCAACTATCCTTGTCATTTCATCAATATGATCATCATCATTATTCAAACCTTTAATCACATCCTCAATCTGATCTTATTCATTATCCACACATTTAATCATATCATATGATCCATAAAATATAGTGTTATCCCATACACTAGATACATTCTATTTTTACCCATGTTTATTCTAACATTTATAACATCTATCAATCCCGTGTCAGATCAAGTGTTCTTCTAAATCCTATAGACAAATTAGTCTTGAATAACAACAACATAAACATGGATAAAGGATTTGATAAGGGTCATATGCATGATATTTTTCAAACTTTACGAACTATTTATCTCTATATTCATACTCTTTTGTCTTACGATTTTAATTCATCCATTATTTATTCATATCCATCTAATTTGATTAGGTAATATTAATATTTAACAAAATAAATACACAAAATATGTTCAATTGAAATATCTCCCAAAAATACATTGTGAGTGTAATAAAAAGAGACTTGAAGATTTTTTATTCAATTAAAACGAGTTTAAAGTTTTTTAAGGTTCATTAATAAAATAAACATTATTTAGTATTATTTATTTAATATATTTTTTTCGATTACATACATGATTTAATGGTGTTAAAATATTTATAAAGGCTAATTTTTGGAGATAATAAAGGTTAATTAGTTGTAAGTTCATGAGTAGAGACTTTTATAGAGATACACATCATTCATGATATATATATATATACAAATATATTAAAATACTTGTATAAAAATAGACTTTATTTGAGATTACTATATGAATTGTTGTGATATTTTATTTACACATAGGCTAATAGAGGATACTATAAGACAATCAAAATTATTTTTACAAAGAAGTTATAATAATGGAAGCACTTAAAAATCCTCAAAACACTCTAAGATCATCAAGAATACCACCCAAAAATAATAATAACTTCAAACCACTCAGGAGTTTCCAACATCATGAAATTCTAAAGATGAACAAACCATTCCATAACCCCATGAGGATCTTGGCCACCCTGAAAAAGGAAGGATGATGACTCAATAATTCCTAAGGCGAAAACAATCATTCCCCTACCAATCCTTTTAGAGTTTGGGAAAATCCAATCACTAAAACAAATACGTTAAAATAATAAAAGGATTTTACCTAATTCATATCCTCATAATAGACTTTATACCCTATATCAAGACATTTCATAGAGGTGAAATAAAGCAACATGAAACATGAATTATCTTCTTCACCTTTTAAAGGACACTCAAATAACTTTTTCCCAATGCACACTAAGGGGTTAGATCCCAAAGCACAATCCACATGAGAAAAAAATACAACAAAACATTTTCAAAATTTTAATTTCCATTAAAATCACACCCCTATCCCAGGAGGGTTGAAATCATTTTTCAAATACATTCACACTTTTAAAGCAATCCAAACTATTAAAAATGAAATCCATATTTTGATACTAAATAATTTCCAAAAATTCCAAAAATGTTCTCTACTTCTTCATAATTAAATCAACAACATCTCAAAAATTTAAAATTAAATAAATTCATTTTTATAATGAAATATTCCCACATCGTTTCAAAAATTAAATCATTTCTCAAAATCCCCTTTTAATTTCGATACCAAAACTTCCATGTAAAAATGAAAATAGATGAGAAACCATTTTTAAAACATTTCACAACCATTAAAATACTTTTAATTACCTCAAAAATTTGTTTTTAAAATCAAATCACTCAATTAAATCTTCTTTTACATTAAAAAATATTCTTTTACAAACACAAAAAAAAAGATTTTAAGTCCTAAAGATAAATACAATGCATATGGAACAATGAAAGTCAAGATCTCTCATATGAAAGTGATTATAAATCACTTCATTTAAATACCAAATCATTATACCATATATGAACTACTATAAGAATAAAAAATAATTTACTAACATCACAAGAAGAAAACATTTCTTTATAATAGAAGAACAATGAGCATAATCATTCAAGAATAATTGAATTATTATAATAGAACAAATCTAATTAATAAGAATAAAAAAAGAATTTTTATAATAAAATTAAATTGAATTATTAGAATTAGATAGAAAAGTTCACATTCCATATCCTATATGAGAGCTTCTTATTTCTTTATCTACTTCTAACCTAATTGCATTGAACTAGTTTGAGGTTCCAGGGTATTAATTTTCAACTGTTATCCTCAATCAATTTTTTTTTGAAAACATATAACCTCTTTGGAACTCACTTGAAATACCACTAATTATAGGTCATAAACTAGTTTGTATCACTATACATAGAATGGAAAAAAAGAAATGAAAGGGAATCCAAATGAGTTAATATTGACCGATTCCACTGGATCTGAAGCTAGGGCACTAAGAAAACAAAGACAAGAGAAGGAGGAGTAAGATACGTGCAAAGGATGAGAGTTTGGTTCATCAAGAGAAAGTGAAATGTGAGAAGGGGAGATGAATAAAAAATAGGAAAAAACAAGATAATAACTTAGATTTGGAGGTCCGATGATAGTAGTAGGGTCCGACGGTAGGGGTGGCAGATGATAGTGGGGGTAGCGGAGGGGACAATGGGGGGTAGCGGAGGCAGTGGTGGGTGAAGCGGAGGCGACAATAGAGCCCTAGTTTTGCGAAATCTTGAGGCATGAGTTGTGGAAGGGTTCTGATTGAGTTCCATTTATAAAAACATGAAAGGGTTTTATAAGTGGTTTTTAGAAGTCATTGATAAAGGAGGTTTTTATCAGCATTAAAATATAAAGCACTGATAAAACTGACCTTTATTAGTTCTTTTTTATTGTTGACAAAGACCTAATGTTAATAAATTATTTATAATTATAAAATTATCATAAAAATATAGACAAATGGTTCAGGAGATAGGAAAGACCGCACCTAAAATTTATTAGAAAAAAATAAATGACAATGATGCGAGAAGAGAAAGGATGAGGTCAAACAAAGAGTCCTACCATCATCCATAAGGGAAGACTAAAAATCAAGTATATGATCATCCCCATAGTCATGGTTAGAGTCATCATCATCATCAGCAAATTCTCACTCTGACTATAAGTTTCTTTGATTAAAGATCATAGAGTACTTCTCCTTGATCTTTTTCTTCTCTAGAGTGAACCGGATGGTAGGCTGACACTCTCATGTAGCAACCCAATCAGCACTGCCTCGTCCTCTTCCACACCTTTTTGGGTGACGTCCCTATTTCCAAGACTTTGGTTATTACCAGGTCCCTTCCAATTTGTCCAGCTCATGTGCAGTCATGCTTGAATCCTGATTTGATGAGGTACGATCCACCATGCCTCCCTTTGAAGAATCAAAGCCAGTCTTCCCACCTTCTTAATTTGCCTATCCAGACTTGGGAAACCTGGAGGAGATGGATTTCCTATGGATAACTATCTGAAATCTGTCATCATCAATGGTGACATTTTTTTCCCTTATTGACCTTAGTAACTCGTCTCTCATAAATAAATATATATTTATTAAAATAATTATAAAATTTTAATAAATATATTTATTATAATTTTATAATTATTTAAATAAACAATTTTTTATTTATAGTTATAACTTTAAAGAAATATACATTTATTTAAACAATTATAAAATAATAATAAATATAAAATTTTATAAATATATTTATTATATAATTAATATATTTATTATAAAAGTATATTTATCTAAATAAATATAATTAAATTTATAAATTTATAATTATATATGATAAATATATTAATTATGAATAATTATAAAATTATAAATATAATAAATATATTTATTATAATTTTATAATTATTTAAATAAATAAGTATTTATTATACATATAAGTATAAATAAATAAATATTTATTTATAATTATATGTATAATAAATATATTTATAAATATTTGTATATATTTATATAACTATATATATTTATATAATTATATATAATTATAAAATTATATATAATTATAAATTTATAAATATAATAAATATATTTATTATGATTTTATAATTATAAATAGATATTTATTTATTTATAGTAACAATTATAAATAAATATATTATTATTTAAATAATTATAAGATTATAATAAATATATTTATTATATTTATATATTTATTATATATATTTATGAAGTTAAAAATATAATAAATATATTTATTATAATATTATAATTATTTAAATAAATAAATATATATCTATACTTATAATTATAAATAAATAAATATTTATAATTATAAAATCATAATAATTTTTTGATATTTATAATTTTATAATTATATATAATAAATATATTTATTATAATTTTATAATTATTTATATATATATATTATTTATAATTATAATTATAACTATTTTTATATATTTATAAATATTTGTATATATTTATAAATATATTTATATAATTAAATATATTTATCAAATTATAATTATTATAAATATATTTATTATACTTTTATAATTATCTATATATATATATATTTATAATTATAATTATTAATAAATATATTTATAAATATTTGTATATAATTATATATATATATATATATATATATTAATATATAAATATATATATATTTATAAAATTATAATAAATGTATTTATTGTAATTTTATAATTATTTATATATATATATAGTTATAATAACAATTATAGATGAACATATTTAAAAAGTATTTATTTATAATTAAAAATTTATAATAATAAATATAATAAATATATTTATTGCAATTTTATAAGTATTTATGGGAACATAATATGTTCACAAGTATAACATGAATGAATCATACGAGTGTTAATTTATAAATGAACATTCACAATGATGAATACGTAACATATGCATGCATGTCATCATAATATATAGGTTATCTTAACATTTGGAACATAACTCACAATCACATCCACAAATAAACATTATGATCATATAGCGTCAATTATACTCATGCATCAATATATAATCATAAATAATGATAATAATTCCCATGAATATCATTATTATTTCATGATATATATATATATACCAAATTCATTAGAGAAATATATTTATTTAAATATATATTTACTTATTTATAATTATAGTTATAAATAAATGTATTTTAAAAGTATTTATATATAATTATAAATATATAATTATAAATATATAATTACAAATATAAAAATTATATTTACCATTTAAAAACATTTATTATAATTTTATAATTATTTATATATATATCTATTTATTTATAAAATAATAAATACTTTTTTAAAACATTATATATATATTTGAATTATTAAAAAATATATATTATAATATATCATATTTATATTAATTATAAATATTCATTTTTAAATTAATGTATATAAATAAACTTTATTTTTTAATATAAATATAATAATTTTATATATTTAAAAAATATTTTTTATTAAAATATTTTATTAGTGCTAAAAAAGGCATTGATAAAAGATACACCTTTATCAGTACTTTTTTAGCACTAATAAATGTGACCTTTATCATCACTTTTAGCTTACACTGATAAAGGTGAGGCTTTTATTAGTACTTTCTTCTTAGTATTGATAAAAGACGTTGCATCCCTTGCCCAAATCTGTGGTAGTGTAGTCATATATCATATAAAGTTAAAATCCAAAATTCAATCTCCTCTTCCTCCTCAAACATTCTTGATATAAAATGTATTTTTTTGCAAGTCCTTTATTGTTAAGACCAATGTGTCATCCTCAATCACAATTGAAGCATGTCTTTTGAACATATGAATGATCCCAAAATCATCACATTCAAAGTTAAGGATGTTCACTTAATAGTACTCCAAGTATCATTACTAACCTTATCCTATATTGACATATTCTCACAACAAGTCAATAATATTTTTTTGACAACAAATGTAATTCAACTCAAAGGGTACTTCAATCTCCCCCTTTTTTATTTGTTGTAAATAGTAATATGTCAATATGTTAGATTTTCTTTCTCCCTCTTATTGACAATTAATAAAAAGGTGTATTTAGGATTTCTCACTTCAACTAACCTCTCCTCCAATTCATTTTATTCTCAAAAAATGGAACCACATTCAACAAAAGTAATGTGAATTTAGTTAATAAACTCTAAGTCTACATGGGCTTACCCGCTATAGAAAACAAGAGAGATGTCACCTAATCATAAAGGATATCAATATTCTATAATGTAAAACCATTCTCAAACTCATTCCAACAACTTCATTTTAGGGGAAATCTGCTCAATATTGTCAAAAAATTTCCCACACACATCTCGACAAACACATCATAAAGTTGAAGTGAAAAAACATACAACTCCCCCTTTTCAGATGAATATCAACTCTATTTTGATAACAGTTTTAAAAAAAAAAATAAGATTATGAATTTCAAGCTGATCATCATTTTCAAAAAATTGTGAATATTTGGAAATTTCAAATCATCTATGATCCCCCTCAAGGGACGCATCAATCTCCTTCAATTACCAGCATGTTAGTTCAAAAAAATTTATATTATGGTATAAGGAGGGACCTATTTGTTCCTAAGAAATAACACTCAAGATTAGAGTTTCCTCTTAACCTTTCCTTTTCTTTCTTCCTTTTGACATCAAATTTGAAAGGGTTCACCTTCATTTATTTGGCTGTTAGTATTTTCATGAAATATTTTGTGCCATGTACAATTTGTTCAGGAATTTAACACTTCATAATTTTCAAGTAATCATTTATATATGACTCCTCATTAACTTTAAATTCTTCAACTGTCACCAATTTATTTCCTTTTACTTTTACAAGATTGAAATATTTTTCAAATGGTTTGAGCTTGTCACACAATTAACTGGTGACTATAGCTTTTTTCACTGCCTGAATCCTCTTCCCATTTATATTGTGTGTAATATCACTTGATAATCTAACCCTGCATGTCTCATCGTTGTGACCTTCTCAACCACATCTTCCACAAACTTCATTCGAGCATTCATATTTTTCTATGTTGACAGTTTAGGTGATGTCTTGGTCACATGATTTTATTTCTGATAATCTAACCTAATCTTCTTAATATTACCCCTTGATTCACGCCTCTTTCACGATAATAAAATATTATACTAGAATGAATAATCTTTATGAACAAACACTCCACAACACTAGTAGTACCCTTTTATCCACAAAATTCATTTTTGATAGCAGTTCTTATCTAAAGATTTTTTGTTGTATTTTAATAGATTGTGAGTGTATTTGCTTGGGAGGAAAACTTCTTGCTAAATTATTCCATTCTTCCTTTGTGGAAGATATTTTACCATTTTTTCTTTTGGTCCGTTATATCTATTCTCATCCTTATGAAACACACTATTAAAAATAACAAATGTATATTGATATTTATTTAGTCCAAAATCAAACATTTTCTATGGACCCTTCTTATCAGTAGCTTTACAAGATTCACCCTTAAGCTTAATAGATTTTGTAAAGTATTATTTTATCTTCTTCAACCCACTTTAAGATACAAGGTACATATATTGTGTCTAATATAATTCTTCCTCTTTCACAACAAGTATTTCTTCAATATCATTCACTATCTTCTCAATTTTTTCTAATTTAAATTGGTTTTGTTTATTTTATTCAACAAGTGATAATTATTCCTTGTCAAGATCTTCCATTACAATAGTTTTTAGCTTTCCTTCTATCTTATCTATCTTCATCTTATTTTCTATTATTTCATTAATATGAATATTTTCTTTCATGAAATTTTATTTATTATCAAATGAGATATTGTAAATTTCTTTAGATTTTTATTTTTCTTCTTAAGTTTTATATAATTAAAAAGAGCAGCTTCTATATTTTCTTTTAACATCCATTATAATTAAATTCTCTCATCACCTTCATCACCTTCAAATGAGTCTCTAAATTTCTCGTATTTTTCCCATAAAACACATATGATTATTAGTTTTTATTTCATATTGTGACTCACTACTTGATGATGAAAATATATCCATTTATCTTCTCATCATATTTTTATACTTGAAAGAAAACATATTCTCATGATTATTCAACTTCCTTTTCTAATAGTTCTTATCCTTTTCATCCGAGCTAGTGTCACCATTCTTATTATTTGGAAGGTGTCCATAAAAATGACCATTTTTGTGTCAACTACAACACTTTAGTGGTTGTTTTCCATTTTATTTTCATCTTCACATTCTAAAAATTATTTTAAACAATGCCATCATTTGACTAAAGTTATCTTTATCTTCCTTATCCTTAGAATCACATTATTATCGTTCTTATTTGATTCTAGTTTTACCATTTATCATGGATTCAAATTCCATATCATATCTTTCCTTCTTCTTTAATTATGGTAGTTTTCTTATTTCATATGATCTGAGAATATTGTGAAGTTCATCCAATGATAGATCTTCTCAGTCTTCTAAAGTTGAAACCTTTGAGTTTAATCTATCTAGGAAATTTATCCTTAGCTTATTCATAATAGTATAATCATCAAAATTCTCCCCAAAACCTATGATATTGTCGGCAATATCATTTAATATTTTAAATTAGTCATCAATATTTTCATCATAAACAATTTTTATATCTTAAAACTTTATTCTATAGATTTATGACTTGGATTCTTTGACATTAACATTGAATTCATAACTATTTTTCAGTTTATCCTAAGTATCCTTGGAATTTTGGAGACCCATAACTTTAGTGCAAACCTTTTTGGATAAATCCACCAAAATTGTATTATGTGACTTTCCATCAACTTCCAGATTTCTCTTGTCAGATTGTTTCATAGAAACATCCTCATCAATAGATGGGAATCCAACTATTGATACATCTCTCAATTCTAGGCCAAGAGATAATAGGAAAGGAAGAATCCTTTTCCTCCAGTTATGGTATTTCATGGAATTAAAAGTAGAAATTCCTTGTTTGTTCACTGAATTCAAATTCTCTATTTCTTAGAAAGTTTTTGGATCTTAATGGGGGACCTTTCTATGATACCAATTGAAGTATCCAAGGATCATTTAAGTACTAATGAGAGGGGGGTAAATCAGTGCTACACTATTTTTAAAAATTATTTCGATTTTGATTCCTCTATGACTAATTCAAGTCTCAACACCTCATCTTTAATCCTCAGCCTCAACCTATAAGAAACAATAACAATTAAAGCACAACACATAGGGATTTATAAGGTTTGGTATAAATATATAATGCTTACAATGTTAGTTAGACTCAACAACATGGATTACACACTATAACAGAAGGTTATTACAATAGTAATTGGTTATACACCACAATTACAAGCTAGTTATAACCCCATATCCAATCATCCTTCAACAATTTGTTAGACCCCCAACTAAACCTTCTTTAAAATGATTGTTTAGAACACCCAGTCAAAATATTTCAATAATTGGTTAGATCCCCCACCTGAAACCTTCTTTTTCAGATGGTGAGATTCACTATAGAAATATATTTTAATGATCCTCCTACATTATCTTTCTGGATCACACTTTCTTTGGTACAACTTCAAGAACCATTGTAAACCTGATGTTCTTACTTATATATCTCTAATAATCTATAGATGGTTAGTTGATTCAGTGAAACATTGCTCAAGATATTCTTCCTTCTGATTATGAAGCTCTAACCTTACTGTACACTAAAAACTCAAATATGAATTCCTTATGAAACACTGATCAACATTCTATCCCAAATTTAGTCTCAAACACACTGCACCCTATTCATACAATGTATATTGATTGTTGTTCTCACTATTCACACATGTACAAAACAATGAATGGAATTCTTCTTCACTAAACATTGTGCATTAATACAATTGCATAAGATTCACAATTTTCATGCATGTTTTAATATATGTACATGCATACTCCCTCATGTAATTATTTTTCATGAAGATCTCACACAACCTTCTTACAAGTATATATTTCAATGACATTATTTCATATTTTTATGAAAATAATTCAAGAAACTCTAGACAGATTGTGCAACACCATTTTTTTGTTTGTATCTCAAAACTCAACTTAAATATTCCTTCATGTAACTAAGGTATGAAACACCACAACATTTTTCATTCATGCATATCATCTCAAGTATTCATCTCAAAAAACATAACATAACTGTATATGAGGGATATATATATTATCTATGTAACTGTGTACATGGTTTCTATTATTTATCCTTCAAATAACATAGTGTGGATGTCTACATGGGTTCATAGAATCAAAACACCCTCATGAAAACATGATGGTCTAGAACGACTCAACATGAATGTATGGAACCCACTTCGTGAATATAAAGTGTTTCTTTACTTTGTTTCAATATTTTGGTTCTCTCATATTTTCTCCTAAATAAAAATTGTATTAAGGAAATAAATTGAGAATTTATCGAGGTATTTATACCCAATACCCATGTTCAATAACTTACTTTAAACACACACTGACTCTAAAACATCCTCCGAGAATTCAGAAATCACTTTCACTGTAAAAATAATTTGATATGCAATATATCTCCTTAGTTTAAGCATATATATTTCAAGAAAATTAAGTTTCATGTTAATTAAATTATATTATAATCTCTAAAACAATCAAATATTGATCAAATTATTTGTATTGATCATTCAAATGTCTAGTCATGAAAAAATCTCATCACATGAAGAACCCCTCAGATGAAGGAGAAAGAAAACATCGATGAAGATAAGATGAATCAGAGATAAAAAATTGTATGACCATTATTATTTACATATTTTTAATAGTGTATGAAACGTTTTACACTACACTTTATTTCCTCATAGATTATTACTTCATATTTCTGCTTCCTTTTATAAAAATGTTCTCTGTAGACCCTACAAATTCGAGTATGGGGTCCGCTCCTGTTACCCACTAGCACCAAACCTTGTTATCCTAATTCTCATCCATCGTTCCACCGCACATCATATATCTAATATTCTATAATTCACTTATGTGGGTTCACTATGCACACCCATTTCTTCCTACTAGCTAGCTATATACTGAAATTTCCACCTTAGCAGTGGTTGCAGGTCCCTAATGCTAGCTTGGGCAGCTAACTATTTTTTAATATACACCATTAAAAAACACTTAGTCATACTTCTTATAAAGTTAAAAATAAAAAATTCAATATACCATTCCACCTTAAAAATTATTAATGGAAAATTTAAATACATTTTACATGGCCTTATTTCTTTTTGGGACCAGTGTGTCATCCTCAATTATAATTGAAACTTGTATTCTGAACTTAATTACTATTACACAATCATCACATTCAATGTTGGGGATGTTCTATTAATAGTCCTCCAAGTATCATTACTATCCTCATCCCATATTTAAATATTCCCATAAAAATTCAATATTCCTTATTGAAAAAAATTCAATTCAACCCAAAGGGAAATTCATTGGTGTCTAAAAGCAAGGTGTTTTGGTGGGAATTTCTATTAGAGATTCACAAAAAATTAACTATGTAGAATAAGATAATGAATAAACCAAGTGTTTAATGTTTCAACATTACGTGCCTTGAATTTAGGACATTATTAAATAAAAAATAGAAGGGATATTTCAATATTTTAATTGGTATATTAAATGGAATTTTTTGGTTGGAGTATAATGGAAAAAGGGAAGTGGGTGAATTTCCTTTTAAAAATTAAAACGCTAAATGAAAATTATAAATTCAAATAATTTTTTTTTGTGATGATGCAATAAATTGGACTCATATTATAAAGATAATATCAAAGTTAATTAACCATATATGAACATCAAAAAACAAACACATCAAATTTATTCAATTATGTATATCAAGATCAGATGATGCAATGCGTAAATAAAAATAGAGAGTAAACTTGGTTTGATAAGCGAGTTTAACAATATCTTGGTGTGATCCCCTATGTATACTCCCATTAGATTAATACGTTTCTAAAATTTTTCCTTGATTTTAATAGATATCAATAAAATATTTCCTCACTTTATTTTTGAGTTAAGTTGCAAGAAACCAGTCCTCCCTTTATAATTGTAGTAAACACCCATGTCCCTTTCTTTTATTTTATTGTAGAAAGAAACCTACTGTAGAAAGGGTGATGAGAAGAGAAATATTTTCATGGTAAAAACCCATTCAAAATCCTCTATCCTATCTCTCAAGAAATATTAATACAAATTAGAGGAGTGATATAAAGTAAAAGAGATGAGAGACATTAAGATTGAGAGTTGAGAATTTTCTCTTTAAGAGAGGGCGCTTTGAGAGAGATGGATAAGATCTCTATATTTATCATTGGAATTATCAAAATTGATTTTTAATCCACTGGGGGTTGAGATATCCTCCAAGATCCTTTATTTATAGCTTCCAAAAGAGCTATGAAACTTCTGGAATTCAAAAATATCATCAATCCACATAAATTCAACTTTAAGAGGTCTAGGGCCCACGAAATGGATGATACTTGACTTACTGGATTGAACCCAATGGATAGCCGGATGATCCCACTATCATGATGGTTAGTTTTTTGGGGATGTTTGGATCTATCTATTTCTACCAACTAGCTTGTGGAATCCTAGAGAATATGAAGTATCTGTCTTCACCAATGGTTTTGTAGTGGCTCTCCACGGGCTTGCCAGTGTTAACTACTACATTATAACTCTATTAGTGCCACCTTTACTTCATTACATGGTATTATATTAGTCTTATTACTTTATTCCATGTTCTTAAGACATGAGTTAAGATTTTAACAAGACATTAACATGATTTTCAAGAAGGATTTGAATTAACTTTAATAACATCATCAATTCCATAAGTGACATCACTTAAAGACCTAAACATTAGACTTAAATTCACTCAAATGAAAACTTTAGATACATAAGAGAGTGTTTGATATCATGATCACATCATGGGAGAGTGGTACACAAATCTTCCCCATTTTTATGATCATGAACACTTAATATAAAAAGATATATCAAGAGTAAATCAAGAGTGGAATATGTATAAAAAAATAAAGATATTAAAATTTAAGATATTTAATGTGATCAAGAGATAAACATAACATAACATAAACCAATTTATCCCTCATGTAATTAAAAGACACCTCTTTGAATAATAAAAAAAATCACCCCTTAAATAACCAAAACACATATCCCCTTTTTTATTATCATAAATAAAATAAGAGTGGAAAATAAAAAAAAATTATATCAAGAAGGTAATTGCACATAAGGTAAAGAAATAGTGACTTGAAATACTATCTTATACTTAATGATTACCACAAACATAAAAATAAAATATTATAGAATAAGTTATGTAAAATAGAGTCCAATAATAAGATAGAATGAAGTAAAGGGAGTGATATAGATTAAATATAAAACACTATATAATATAACATAACAAATTATGAGAATATTAATAGAACATTAGAGATGACAAGAAATTTTCAAAAGGATGAGAGTGAAACATATTGATTCTAAAAACATTGAAATTATTTTTTTGAAAAAGATAATACAATGAAATTTGAAATAGATATTTTAAAAAATAATTTTATGAGCAAAAAGAAAGTAAAAAACAAAATAAAATTGATTTTTTAAAAGACAAATTCTTCTCTTTTGAGAATAAAAATCATAGACATGAGATAAAGATAGGATATTTTTAAATGAAGTTCAAGTGGGGGAAAATATTTAAAACAACAAAAAACCTATTCCCAATGAAATAAAATTCTTAGAGAGAGGCCCCCCTCAATTAGTGCATTTAAAACTCTATAGATCATCCATTTAGATAGAAAACTACTTCAAATTAGGATGATATTTTAAATATTAAGAAGTTATATATTTTATATATCAATGATTTCCATTGGAATAAATCTATAAAAATTTAAAATCAACTTCTTTTTAACACCCTTATGAATTTGGGTCTGGCCATATTAATTAACAAACCATTTGACTTTGAAACAATCTTGGGTCCACTAAGATTAACTTATAAATATTTAAGATCCCAAACATATTTAGTATGTGATTTTATATAAGAAATATGGGATGAAAGATGAATATATTTATGTCTTATATATCTAGAATTTTTATAATATCACTCATAAATTAGTTTTCAGGTTCTATGAAAATAATTACAAACTTATATTGTGAGAATACTTTTATAAAATTACTATTTTTGGAAGAACTAATATTATTTAAAAAACCAAAACCCTAATTATTTATTATAGGATGTTGATAACCCAAAATCATATCAAGATATTGATCACCATGAGTATATTTAGAAAGAGTTTTTTAAGCTCTTTGATTTGGAATTCTAAATTTTCAATATTGGGTAGTTCTTTTAATTTCAATATCAAATATTATTTTCTCTTTAAAAATAAAACCCTTTTCATTAGAAAGTTTATTTTTTTTCATTTAGAACTTGTTCATATTTGGAGTTGATATCTTCTTATTTTAAAAGGAGTTAATCACAAAAATTCACAAGTACATTTTTTTATTATAATATGGAGAAGAATTGGATGAATGAGAGGAAAAAGAAGAATTATAAGGAGAGTGAGAAATACAATAACTTACCTCATCACCCACCTCAATACATGACATGAGGTGTTTGTGAATTTAGTATCTTGAGGAGGATGAGTCAAGGGAGTCTACAATTGCACTCCAGGTTAATAATTTAAGATATTTCTTACCATTCATATTTTTATTCAATATATTTTTTATAGATGGATAATTATGGTATAATATGTAACTTCTTATTTCATTCATAGAATATTATATCCGATGATTTAATTTGATATTTCTTTTAATAATGGTGGAATGTTTTTTTCTTTTTGTTTAATATTTTCAATATCTTAGTTAGGTGTTAATGCTCAGATTAATTATCATATTAATCTTAATTATCAATATATTTTAAATCAATGGTTCATTTGGATTATTTTACTCCCATTACTTATTTTGATTATTTTTTATATTGACGCTTTATGATGATTTTGTACATCACTAGGGATCCAATTAGTTCCTTGCATGTCATATTTTTGATATCATTATATTCTTTTATATCTACCACATTTAGTTCCCAAGAGATTAGTAAGACCCATGGGATTTTATTTACCAACATTTATTTAGAAAAATAATCACTCAGATACTTTCATCCTTTCAAAATGTTAGTAAATCAAGTAAACATATGAGAAATAGATTCATTTTAATGAATTGTAAAACTTAAAAAGTATTGTATATACAAATAAAGTCGAGTATCTTTTAGTTTTTTATTTCCTTCATGAGTAATTTATAATAATCTACAAATTTCATGTTTAGTTTTTCAAGTAGATATATGACTAAATTCGTTCTGGTCAAACCCATATTAGAGAGAATTCATGGATTTTCCATAAAATTTAAAACAAGCTATATCTTAGGGAGTCTATTTATCTTATAGTTCTATTGTTGAATTATAACCATGTATAAACATGTTCAAAATAGTATATCCAATGCTTCTAATTATTATTAACATATAAGTTTTCCAATATGAGTAATTCGTTCCATCAAGGAAAGGACCAAGAGTATAAGAGGTAGTGGTCATCCGATAATTGTACTTTAAAATCGATTAAGATTTTGAAAATTAAAACTAATTTTTAAATATAATATATTTTGAAAAAAACAAAAATAACTCCAAGGATACCAAATGTTAGTCAGAATAGGGCGATAAGAGGGGGGGTGGATGGGGTCAATTGCCTTTTAAAAATTAAAAACCTAAATAAAAATGAAAAATTAAAATCAAAATTATTTAAATATGATGAAGAGATAAGGTGATAAATTCAATCCATATTATATAGATAATATCAAATTTAATTAAGTTATAAAGTACAATGGAAAATTGATGTATCAAATTCATGCAGTTATGCATATCGAGATCAGACGATGCAATGTATAAATAAAAATAGAGAGAAAAGATGGTTTGTTAAAGGATTTATGTAATAGCTTAGTGTGATACCCTAGGTCTCATACCCTTATTCTGAGAGGTTTTTCTTATTTGCACCTTCATTTTAATATATATCAAGAAACCACATCCTTCCTTGTTTTTTGATCAAAGTAGCAAGAAACCAATCCTCCTTTACTTAAATGGTAGTAAGAGCCCATCTCCTTTACTTTTCACTGGTTATAACAAGAAACGCATTATAGAAGGGGTGATGAGAAGAAAAATATTTTGTTTGAACAAACCCATTATAAATAGGATATCCCATCTATCAAGAAAAATTGATACAAATTAGAGGATATATAGAGAGTAAATGAGATGA
The DNA here is from genome assembly GCA_963277665.1 of Viscum album. Lineage (NCBI taxonomy): Eukaryota > Viridiplantae > Streptophyta > Magnoliopsida > Santalales > Viscaceae > Viscum > Viscum album. Next base: position 1,492,438,558 of record OY728129.1, read on the forward strand.
GAGACTTTGATATTGAGAATTAATATTTGGATCATTGAGAGGGGGATCTATATGAACAATGGATAAGATCTCTAAATTCATCATTAGTATACTCAAAATTGATTATTAATCTATTGGGGTTGAGAAGGCCTCTAATGTTCCCTCTTTATAGCCTCCAAAAGATCTTGGAATGTAACGATCCCAACTCCAGTAGCCTGAAGCTGGTTCCATGCTTTATTACATTGAAATAGATACGAATGGTTAAATCTCAAAAGACTAATTAGTTTAATAGTTTTTGAGAACTATATACATACATGATATGAATTTTACATAGGGATATAAAATAAAAATCAAAAAATGGAAAACACTTGGAATCCTTGAAATCATTCCAATAATTCTTCTTCATATCCCGGGGAAAGGAAAAAAATAAGGGTGAGATAAAATGCTCAGTAAGGGTTAAGTATAGTAGAATATATCATGAATCAATAAGTATAATAATCATTTAAAGTTAAATAACAAAACACACATTACATTTATATATCTTGACTATCATAATTAGATAAGGCATAATCAATATGCAGGGTGAATAATTGAAAACACATTTCATTTAATCAATAAACTGAGAATGAAATGAATCTAGAGATAATATAATTGTGAAAATATCATGGATAGTAATAAATGAATTATTAATTAAGGAAATTATTAATTATTGGATGTTATGTCTCATACAAATGATACCTATACCATAAATATCTATTCTCAAGATAGTTTAAAACTACTGGGTGAAAACCCATATGATTTGGCCAACTAGTTTGTCTCATGAGACCCATTGATTCATCAAGGGGATATCTATAACCAGGACCACCCATGAATTTATTTCCCAAGAATTAAACATATATAAAATAATCTATTTAAATCATTAATCAATGTGCCTTATCATCAAATATTCATATTGAGTAAAGGATACAAATTTATCAACATTTACCCAATTAATCAAATAACCTTCAATGTAAACACCATATGTAAAAATGGTATAAGATTTAGGAAACAATAATATCTATCATTAAATAATATGGTTATATAATATAAATGTAATTTCTAATGAAAAAATATTACAAGAAAGTTATTATTTCAAGAAAAATTTAACAATCACAAAAGAAAGTGAGATTGTACAATAACTTTTACCACTTGGTAATTTTCAAGTCAAATCCACATGGATGAATGGATTAAAATTTAACTTATATACCATTAATTATTAATGAATCATGATATTACATGTCAAAGGGAAAATATATACACCACATAAAAGTGACTTTTCACATAATAACAAATAAGTCTCAATGGAATACAAATTGAGACGAAATCACTTACTTCATGCTTCCTTTTGAACAAAATTTATTTAGAATCATTTATAGTGGTTTTAAAAATGTTATTAACTTATAAAATAAACATATTAATATTTATAATATCATACATAATCCATTTTATAAAATTTTATCACCTTTTCGTTAATAATATTTCTTTATTTTTATTGTTTTGGGTATTAATTGCTTGTTTTCTCATTTGTTCTCTATCATGAAAGTTTCAGTTCTTGTGTATATTATATAGTTACATAAAATATAGAATAATAATAATGAAATAATTATCATATTTATACATTAATTATAAATTTAATACTGATCATGAAATATTTTTTTGATAAATGAAGTACGTTATGATCATGGAGATGGTAGGTCGTACGTACGCATGAGTAACATTCCCATTTTCCAATGATCATTATGGAAAGAAGGTAAGTAACATGTTATATTTAAAAAATTATCATAATATCATATATACCATATTATTTCTTTTAAATATACTTATATATATCATCCATGTTGTGTGGTGATGAAAATTGAGTCACATTATATCGTGAAGATGATAGTCCACACGTACACAAACAGCTTTATCATCCTTCATTGAGTGAAAATGGAAGAAAGAAAATGATATATTTTATCTCTAAAAAATTATAAATATGCCATTAATATCATATTTATTTTATTTATATCACATATAATCATTAAATTTATCCTTATCACCTTAAATTTAAAGTGTTAGTGAATGATGAATCACATTGCTTCATGAGGTAGTAGTATACTGTACACACAAGTGAGGTTATCATATCTTCTACAAAATGGAAAGTAAAAAGGTATGAAATAAAATAAAATAGTCCTTTAATATCACTAAATTTGGCCATTGTTAGTGGAAAAAAGCACTAACTACCGGAGCATGATTAAAAGACCTTGGATTTTATCAATGCTAGAAAAGCACTGATAAAGGGTTCCTTTATCATTGCTAAAAAACACTGATAAAGGACCCCATTTATCAGAGAATTAAATTTAGAGCTGATAAAAGGGAATTCTACAGTGTGTTGCAAAATTTACAGAACATTAAAATACTAGAAACAACATAGGTACAATATATATAGCACCATAAATATCAGACAGGTACAATAAAAATTATAAATGAAATAAAATTTATAACACAAATACAAGAAAAAACACTATATTGTATACATTTAAAATATTGGTTTGTATAATTACATGAATAAATAAAATTTATCATAGATATTAAAAAACATCAATGTTTTTTTTGTCTTTGGACCCTGACCCCCACTCATACTATTGCTAAAAAAACCATCCCAGCTCAATAAAAAGAATTCACATATATAAGAAAATAATTATTATGTTATAAATACTATAAAGAAATAAATTAAACAAAAAAATTTAATTTTAAAATAAAATTTGAGTCACACCAAGAACACTGTGTATCAGATTGATTTGCGGTTAATTCTTGTTTTTCACCCCATTTCTTGTTCGTATTCAAGCATTATATTCATGAAAATTAACTAAATAAGTATAAGATAAAAATGATAAGGAATTAATTAAGTAATATCAGATAAAATTATGAGAAAAAAATCTAATATTTTTTTTCTTGGTTTTGGCAATGTGATGCATATTTTAAAGCAAAATGACACTTATATATTGAAAACAAGATCTTAGAGTCATACCAATCACACTATGCATCATATTGAGATGTTCCTAATTCCTAAACATACGAAATTACTTATGGATCATTGTCCTAAAGTATAAAAACAATCCGAATGCATTTTCTTGGTTTTGATTATGTCACTTATGTTTTTTACTAAAATGTCATTTTAAACTAGAAACACACACTTTGAGTTATACCAGTCATATAATTTGTTATTTTGATGTGATACTAATTCCTACAAGTCACAAATGACTTATGAATCATTTTCTTAAATTATAATGACAATACAAGAATATTTACTCAGTTTTTTGCGAGTGACACTTTTTGAACTAAAATGTCAATTTTAAACTAATAACAGACACTTTGATTCATACTGGTCACATCATGTCTCAGATTGAGGTGATTCTAATTAATAAACATAAACAATTAATTATGGATCATTTTATTAAAGTATCAAAACAATATAAATGTATTTTCTCAGTTTTGTGTATGTCAGTTATCTTTTTTACTAAAATTAATGTCCATTTTAAATAAAAACACACACTTGGAGTCATAACAGTCACACCATGCATAATATTGAGGTGAATATGATTCCTACACATCCAAAATTACTTATGGATCATTTTATTAAATCACCAAAATAATGTGAATGCATTTTCCCAGTTTTGAGTATGACACTTGTGTTGTTTACTAAAATGTCATTTTAAACTGGAAACATGCTCTTTGAGTCATACCTGTCACATAATGTATTGGTTTGAAATTAGGATTATTCTTATACATAAAAAATAACTTATGAATTGTTTTCCAAAATTATCAATACAATTCAAGTGCATTTTCTTAGTTTTTAGCGAGTTTCACTTTTTGAAATAAAATGTTAATTTTAAACTGACAACAGACACTTTGAGTCATACTAGCAAAATTGTGTATTGGATTGTGGTCAAAATGATTCATATACATAGAAAATGACTTATTATTAATTTTCATAAAGTATCAAAACAATCCTAATGTATTATCTTGGTTTTGAGTATTTCAGTTGTATTTTTTACTAAAATTAATGTCAATTTTAAATAAACAATTTACATAGAGTTATACTGGTCACACCATACATTAGATAAAGGTGAGGATAATTGATACACTTACAAAATGACTTATGTATAGTTTTACTAAAGTATAAAAACAATACGAATGTGTTTTATTGGTTTTGAGTATGTCACTTGTGTTTTTAACAAAAATATAATTTTAAACTCAAAACACACACTTTCAGTCATGATGGTCACATCATGTGTAGGTTTGACATGAAAATGATTATTACATGTCAAAAATGACTTATGAATCATTTTAATAAATTATAAATACAATAAGATAATGTTTTCTTATATTTGAGTGAGTGAAACCTTTTGAACTAAAATGTTAATTTTTAAACTGATAATGGACACTTTGAGTCATATTGGGAACATCATGTATCAGTTTGAGGTGTGGATGAATTATACATGTCCCAATTGACTTATGGATAATTTTATTAAAATATAAAAATAATTTGAATATTTTTTCTTAGTTTTGTGTATGCTAGTTGTCTTTTTTACTAAAATTAATGTCAATTTTAAATAAAAACATGCACTTAGAGTAATATTGGTCCCAACGTGTGTTGTATTGATGTGATAATGATTATGACACATCCCAAATTACTTATGGATAATTTTACTAAAGTATAAAAATAATTGGAATGCATTTGTTTAGTTTTGAGTATGTCACTTTTGTTTTTTACTAAAATGACATTTTAAATAGGAAACATGTGCTTTGAGTCATACTGTTCACATTGTGTGTCAGTTTTACATGAGATGGATTCCTACATGTCAAAAATTAATTTTAAACTATTTACCTAAATTATGAAGATAAAATTAGGGTGCTTTATTGGTTTTCAGTGAGCGATACTTTTTGAACTAAAATGTCAATTTTAAACTGATAACAGACACTTTGAGTCATACCAGTCACACCGTATTAGATTGAGGTGTGACTAATTATTATATGTAATAAATGACTTATGGAGTTTTTTCCTGAAGTATAAAACAATCCGACTGTGCTTTCTTGGTTTTGAGTATGTCAGTTTTCTTTTTGACTAAAATTAATGTTAATTTTAAATAAAAACAGTTACGTGGAGTCATACTGGTCACATTGTGCATCATATTGAGGTGTAGATAATTCAAAAACATCCCAAATAACTTATAGATCATTTTACTAATTATCAAAATAATACAAATTCATTTTCTTGGGTTTGATTATGTCACTTGTGTTTTTTTATTAAAATAAAATTTTAAACTACAAACACACACTTTGAGTTATACCAATCACATTGTGTGTTAGTTTGATGTGAGAATGATTACTACAAGTAAAAATTGACTTATGAATCATTTTACTAAATTATAAAGATAATATGAGCACATTTTCTTAGTTTTTAGTGAGTGACACTTTTTGAACTAAAATGTCAATTTTAAACTAATAACAGACACTTTGAGTCATATCAGGAACACCGTGCATCAGATTGAGTTGCGACTAATTATTACACATAAAAAATGACTCATGGTTAATTTTTATAAATTTTAAAAACAATATGAATTCATTTTATCAGTTTTGAGTGTTTTGGTTGTTTTTTACTAAAATTAATGTCAATTTTAAATAAAAACACATACTTAGAGTCATACCAGTCACACCGTGTGTCATATTTATATGAGGATTATTCATACACATCCCAAATAACTTATGGATAATTTTTAAAAAGTATCAAAACAATACTAATGAATTTTATTGGTTTTGAGTATTAATCTTGTGTTTTTTACTAAAATTTCATTTTAAACCAAAAACACACACTTTGAGTCATATCAGTCACATAATGTGACTATTTGATGTGATACTAATTCCTAAACATAAAAAATGAATTATTAATTATTTTACTAAATTATAAAGACAACCTGAGTGTGTTTTATTCGGTTTTCAATGAGTGTCACTTTTTGATCTAAAATATCAATTTTAATATAATAATAGACACTTTGAGGCATTATGATCACACCATGTGTCATAATGAGGTTAGTATGATTCCTATATGATACAAATGATTTATGAATCATTTTAATAATGCATAAAAATAATATGAATGTGTTTTATTGGTTTTGAGTATGTTAGTTGTCTTTTTTACTAAAATTAATGCCAATTTTAAATTAAAAGACTCAATTGGAGTCATAATATTCACACTGTGCATCAGATTGAGGTGTAGGTGATTCTTACATGTCCAAAATGACTTATGGATCATTTTACTAAAGTATCAAAATAATATAACAGTGTTTTCTTAGTTTTGAGTATGTCACTCATCTTTTTTACTAAAAGGTCATTTTAAACTAGAAACACACACTTTGAATCATACTGCTCACATCATGTGCCTATTTTACATGATACTAATTCGTACACATCAAAAATGACTTATGAATTGTTTTCCTAAATTATCAATATAATCTGAGTCAGTTTTCTTATTTTTCAGTGAGTGACATTTTCTGAACTAAAATGTCAATTTTAAACTGATAATAGACACTTTAAGTCATACCGGTCACACTATGAATCTGATTGAAGTTTGGATAATTCCTACACTTAAAAAACAACTTATTGATTATTTTACTAAATTATCAAAAATATCCAAATGTGTTTTCTCAGTTTTGAGTATGCTAAATTTCCCTTTTACTAAAATTAGTGTTAATTTCAAATAAAAAGACACACCTGGAGTCATACCATTCACACTGTGTGTTATATTGATGTGAGGATGATTCATACACATCCTAAATTACTTATTTATATTTTTATAATTTATTAGAATGATATGAATGTGTTTTCTTAGTTTTGAGTATGTCACTTGTCTTTTTTACTAAAATGCCATTCTAAATTAGAAACACTCCCTTTGAGTCTTACCGATCACATCGTGTGTCAGTTTGATGTGATAATAATTCCTAAATGTCACAACTGCCTTAAAAATAATTTTCATAAATTATGAATACAATTCGAGTGCATTTTCTTGGTTTTTAGTTAGTGAAACGTTTTGAACTAAAATGTCAATTTTAAACTGATAACAGACACTTTGAGTCATACCGGTCACACCATGTATCAGATTGAGGTGAATATTATTCCTACACATAAAAAATTACTTATGGGTCATTTAAAAAAAATCAATATATTATGAATTTATTTTCTTGGTTTTGAGCATGTCAATTATGTTTTTTACTAAAATAAATGTCAATTTTAAATAAAAACATGTACTTTGAGTCATTTCAGTCACACTGTGCATCCGATTGAGTTTATACTGATTCTTACATGTCCCAAATTAATTATGTATCATTTTACTAAAGTATAAAAGAAATATGAATATATTTTCTTAGTTTTGAGTATATTACTTGTGTTTTTTACTAAATTGTTATTTTAAACCGAAAACATGCACTTTGAGTTATATCGGTCCAATCATGTGTTAGTTTGATGTGAGACTGATTCTTATACATAAAAAATGACTTATAATTGTTCCCTAAATTATTAAGATAATCTAATTTTGTTTTCTGGGTTTTTAGTGAGTGATACTTTTTGAAAGAAAAATATAAATCTTAAACCGATAACGGACACTTTGAGTCATACTAGGCACATCGTTCATCAGATTGAGATGTGAATTATTACTACACATAAAAAATTACTTATTTATACTTTCCCAAAGTATTAAATAATAAAAATGTGTTTTCTTAATTTTGTGTATATTAGTTGTTTTTTTTACTAAAATTAATGTCAATTTTAAATAAACACACGCACTTGGAGTCATACTGGTCACATTGTGTGTCAGATTGAGGTAAAACTAATTCCTACATGTCCCAAATGACTTATAGATCATTTTATTAAAGAATAAAAACAATAATAATTCATTTTATTAGTTTTTAGTATATCACTTTTGTTTTTTACTGAAATGTTATTTTAAACTGAAAACATATACTTTGATTCATACCCATCACATCATGTGTAATTTTGATGTAAGATTAATTCCTACATGTCAAAAATGAATTATGAATGATTATATTAAATTATCAAGACAATAAAAGTGATTTTTCTTGGTTTTCATTGAATGATATTTTTTGAACTAACATATTAATTTTAAACTAATATCACAAACTTCTAGTCTTACTCGGAACATCATGTATTATATTAAGGTGAGGCTAATTTATACATGTCACAAATGACTTAAGGATAGTTTTCCTAATGTATCAAAACAAGCCAAATGAATTTTCTCAGTTTTGATTATGTTATTTATCTTTTTTACTAAAATTAATTTCAATTTTAAATAAAAATATACACTTGGAGCTATACCGGCCACATTGTGTGTCATATTGAGGTTTGGATGATTCATATAGATCTCAAATAACTTATGGATCATTTTCCTAAATTATCAAAAAATATTGATGAATTTTATTAGTTTTGAGTATATATTGTGTGCTTTTTACTAAAATGTAAATTATAAAATAAAAACATACAATCTATGTTATATGAACACAGATTTTATCATATTGAGGTGCGTCTTATTAAGTATGTTATTGGATCAGGTTATACCAAATATGCACAAGAGGGGGGGGGGGGGATGAATTGTGTCTTTTACAAATTCTTCATGAATCATGATGAAGATCGAGTCTATCCTTTTATATTTATCATATTGTGTATGCAATGAAAAATAAATAGTTAAAGGATGCAAGGATGTATAGTGGTTTGGGGAATAGAAGACCCCTAGTCCACTCCACCAACACTCTACTCCATGAGCTTGGTGATTTTCAATATTTGGTCCTTTTTTCAACAGACCATCCACAACTGAGTGTAGAAAGTTGACACCTTTATAAGTTAAGGCTAAAAATAGATCCTTTTGGTTCATACATAGAACCAAATACATAGCTTAGTACAAGAATATTATTACTCAAAATAAAAAGAGTATTTCACTTAAAATACTTTCCAGTTGATCTTCATAGTTGCAACAGCATGCAACTGACAGCAGATAGATCATCGTCTTCAAAAAAATGTTCTTCATATAAGGATAGTTATGAGTAGATCCAGTTGCAATAGATATAGAAATAAATTCAGAAACTCCAACAACAATGGATTCATGAAAGATCTTCGATGTAGAAATAGTGAATCTTCAATGTGTTTCTTCTTCTTCTTCAGAAAAACAGAGTTTGATATATCTTGGTAGTAACAGATTTGTAAATCTCAAATGACTATATAAAACTATAGTCATGAAGAACTAAAGAGATTTTTATATATTTTCTTAATGATTATCCACCAATTTGTAATAAAAATATCACAGATATATATATAATAATGACGAGCATTTTCCCTAAAAATTTAGATCCAAAAAATTCACCTTTAGAATCGTGATATTAAAATGTTTGAATAAAAGAGTATTTATAACTCCCCTGAATATTTGGCATGAAAATCTCCTCTAAAATTGATCCTTTGAATCCTAAATAAATTTCTTTGAATCAGTCAAAGACTTTCTATAAAATTGGGCTTTGAATTTGGCCTAAAATTAGCCTAATAATCTTCATAAAGAACATTACTCAATAAAGTTGTATTTGAATCTCCGACACCAAATGTAGGGTTGAACTACATAACATACATTATCTAAACTTTAGGTTCACAACGTAAGGTTCAAAATGTAAGTTTGATAACATAAGGCTCACAATGTAAGTCTAATTATAAAAGTAAGGTTGATGATCCATACTTTTATCAGCTTCTAAATGTAAGGTATATGATCCATACGTTTTGATAAAACGTATGGTTGTTTTCAAAAGTAAGGTTATTGAATTATACTTTTGAGAAACACACATAATTTTCCATACTATTATAGGGTTCTTCTTCTATAATTTTCTAATATCCTGAAAGTAAGGTTCCTTCCAAACTTAGGGTTATTCTTCTATAATTTTGTCTATAATGTATGGTCGCTTAACCATACTTTTATGATATGCCATAAAGTAAATGACAAATTCCTTCCTTACGCTACGCTCCTTAACATAGGGTATGAACAATGTTTTCAAAACACATGAAAGTGATTTCCGAACATGCAGAGCATGAATAATGTTTCCAGAATATGCTAAAATGATTTCTGAACACTTTTTTAAATATTCCACTTGGATTAAATGATTTAATATTATTCCAAAATAGAGAAATAAAGAATATTAATTTTCTGAAATATACTCAAAGTAAAATCATTAGAATAACAAATAAGGGTATTTGTGAACATAAAAATATTAATAAAGATATAAAGTATTGTTCTCAATGATCCCCCATTAATAAAATAGAGTGTTGTTAAAAAAAACTTTCTCAACAGTTTCCCCCTTTTTGATGATCACAAAACCCATGAAATAACCAATGAAATTATCTTACAAAATTAATTGTATATAGTTTATAATTTTTCAAAGATAAAAACAGTATTTTATTTTAACAAAATTATTTCTTAATTTTTACATTTCTCTCTCTTTATAAAGAAAAATAATATCTCCTCCTTTATAAATAAAGAAAATAAAATTTTGTATTTATCCAAAAATTTCTCCTTAAAAAAATCTTTTAGAAATTTCTCCCCTTAAAATGAAAAGTTTTTTTTCTCTCTCTGAGTAAAAAAAATGTTGTGTTTATCCATATTTCTCACCATTTTTTGATATCAAAAATAATGATAGAAGAAGGAATAGAACATATTTTATTTCAGCACTGAACTTAAGTAAATGCTATGATAAATTATTTATCAATATTTGAAACTGGATTACTGGCATTTTAACATAGACAATATAGTAAAAAAAATCAAAACATGTGAAAATGAGATGAAAGTATATTTTATTGAAAATATAATTACATGTACAATAATGACAATGAGAATCAAGGTTGGGATAAAAAGGTTTGGGAAATAGGTTTTAGCACCTCTGAATGACTTTCTCGAGCTCTGACATCTGTAGGCACAACCTTTTCATCAGTCCATTGTATAACTGGACTATAAGATCCTTTCCTTCCTAAGTCATATGGATATCTTCAATAAAAATGACTCTAAAAAACTCATGTAACCTCTATTTCTTATCTATAAACTGATTTAGCTTCTCTGTGAATCTATTCAATAGAACTCTGACCCCTAGTTCATCTGAGGTAAGCTGGTAAATAAGATGATTTTGATTATCCAGTAGAATAGATAATGGAGCATTGTTACACTATAAGTCCTACAATCTGTCATTCATATTTTTCATGACTGCTGTAATGGCCTGAAATATCCTTATTAGATTAGGAAACGTACGTGAGGTACCTGGTTGACTATTCCTAACAATTGTAAATTGTTGCCCTATGAAATCTTAAAATTTTCCAAATCTGACTTCATTACCATTTCAGATTTCAGTTTTCCAACATCATCTAACATTTACTTTTTAAAAACTTTTAATTCCATTTTTGTAACTGAACCATCTTTCAAATTTTTAAATTTCTATCTCTACTTTTCTAATTCTTTTATTAAAGAATCATTTTCTTCTTGAAATTTATTAAATATTCAGATTAACTCCTCCACATTATAATTCTTATAATTAGAGGCACCCTGTGTGTGATTATCAACTTGATTTAATAAAGTTAAAGGAAAAGATTGAGCATCATATCTATGATCTGTAGCCTTCTCTACTGGTAACTCAACAGAGTTTTCCTCAGAGTCGTGAACTGACTCATCCACATAAAAAGTTTCATTAAGAACTTCAGTATGAATCTCAGAATGATTATCTTCTAAATTCAAATTAGTAGGATGTTTCTCTTCTTGATCATCTTCTTTATTGAGTTCCTCTAATATTGGATCCTCTAATATAGGTTCCTCTTGAGGTAATTCCTCTTAAATAATCTCCGTAGGCTATACAGTTTGAGTAGATTCAGGTCCATCCACTTTAACTTCTCCAGGATTTTCAATAGTTTGAGGCAAAATTTATTTTTCCAATTGAGGATTCACCTCAATCTAGGAAACTATTGGTTCTTCAATTTTTTGTATTGCAGATTATTTAATAAATCTATATCTTAGAAGAGGTTCAGTTGCATCAGCAGTTGCTTGAACAGGATCCTCACTAGTTAGAGCCACTCGATGTCTTTTCCTCTGAAGTCTCTCTTGACTTTCCACTTCAGGAGGTGGATCAAGTGCTTCAAATCTCAGTCTTCTTGAGGTTCCACTTTCTCTTGATTCAGCCATTCCTTCCTTAGACTTAGCAGGTTGCTCCCCCTGAGCTGAGTCCTGGTCTTCCTTAGCTCTAATAGGAATAAGATTGCCTTTCATAGTACTCCAGAAGAATCCAATCTTCCTTAGAGTTATAGAATTGAAAATATTGCTGTGATGGAATCTTACTCTATCATCTATTAATCTCACCATATCAGACTTAAACAGTAATTTTGAAATGAACCTTCCATAGGGATAAAAGTTTATTCTTGCCTCTGGTTGAAAGTAGTTGTTGAGATATCTTACCATATATCTCAGAAAATTCAATTTGATTTCACTCATAAGAAAAAACATTATATACATGTTAGGAAACAAAATATTCTCCATCTCTGACACCCTAGGTGCAATCCCTGTTTGCACAAACTTAGCAAAAATCTTCTGATCAGGTTCTAGATCCTTCACTAACATTTTTCTTATACTTTTATATCCAAATAAAAATAACATAATTTCCTCTAACTTATGTTTATCATCTTCAATATTCTTTAAGTAAAAATTATAAACTCCCTCATGAGGGAAGTTTAAGATTCTAGCTATTTATATAGATGAAATTCAAAAACCCTGATATTTAATTTTCACAAATATAGTGTCTATATCTCCAAGACTGAACTGAACATATTTGAAAAAGTTACTAAGCTCTACCTCATATAGAAAATTTTTATTTTCACCACAAAAAGTTTTCTCAAGATTCTGAAAAGTGAGGGATTTCCTCAGTATGAGATCTATTTGATACAACCATTCCAGGTCGATTACTTTTCCTTATTGAATCTTTCTTCCTACCGTGCGCTGACACATGGCATTACTAGATTCTCTTTCCTTGATTCTTTGTGTCTTGGACATTTCTATTTCAAAGTTCTGAAGGCTCAAAGGTTTCGGGTTTCAAAGGTTTAACCAAAATTAGAAAAAGGTGTTAAGGGTTTTTTGGTGTTTCGAATGGTTTTGAGAAAATGAACAGTTTTGGAATTTTAAACGGTTTCTCACATCCTTAATTCCTGTGTCATTTACTTACATAATAATCATTACATTATTTAAATAAAATAAAATGTACGCAACAAAAAATAAATACAAATGAAATTATAAATTATTTTAAAAACAATTAATTAAATTATTTAAAATAGTAAAGATAAAAAAACACGTAAAAATTAAAATTAAATAAACCTAGATATTCTTTAATAAAATAAAATCTCACAGTGGGAAAGGGTTTAGTAAAAATATCTGCTAATTGAATTTTAGTACTTAAAAATTATAAGAATATATCCTTTTTAAGAACATGATCTCTTAGAAAATGATGTCTGATATCAATATGATTAGTTCTCGAATGATTAATAGAGTTTTTTGAAATATTTATAGCACTTTTATTATCACATAAAATAGGTGTATTTTTAAAATTTATTCCAAAGTCCATAAGAGTGTTTTTAATCCAAAAAACTTGTGCACAACAACTGCCTACAGATACATATTCTGCCTCAGCTGTTGACAGGGAAACTGAGTGTTTTTTTACTAGACCATGACACTAAATATTTTCTTAAAATGTGACAAGTCCTAGAGATGTTTTTTCTATATAATCTACAACTTCCAAAGTCAGAATCTTAATATGAAATTAAATTAAAATCATAAGTTTTTGGATAGAGAAGAGATTGAAAAATAGTTCCTTTTAAATATCTAAAAATTCTTTTAACAACACTTAAGTGAGATTATTTAGGATTAAATTGAAATATAACACAAAGACATACTGAATACATTATATATAGCCTACTAGAAGTAAGATATAATAAACTAACAATTATACCTATATATAACTTGTTTTTAATTGATTTTCTAGTTTCATCCAAATCAAGTTTTATATTAGTATACATAGGAGTTTTATATGTCTTGTTGTTTTCAAGTCCAAATTTCTTTATTAAATTATTAATGTATTTGAATTGATTTAAAAAATTTCCAAAATACTTTTGATAAATTTTAAGTCCTAAAAAGAAATTTAATTCTCCCATCATACTCATTTCAAATTATTTTTGCATTAAATTTGAAAACTCATGAAAAAGTTTTTTGTTTGTTGAACCAAAAATTACATCATCAACATAAATTTGAACCAATAAAATATTTGAGTCAGCAGTTTTCTTAAACAATATTGGATCTTAAATCCCAATAGTAAAACCATTTTTCAAAAGAAAAGGACTTAATCTTTCATATCAAGCTCTAGGTACTTGTTTAAGGCCATAATATGCTTTAGTAAGTTTAAAAACAAAATCTGGTTTTTGTGAATTTTCAAAATGAGGAGGTTGCTCAACATAAAATTCCTCCAATAAGTAACCATTTAAAAAGGTAAACTTAACATCCATATGAAGTAATTTAAAGTTCATATGAGATGCATAGTCTAAAAGGATTATAATAGCTTCTAATATTGCTATAGGTGCAAAGGTCTCATCACAATCTATACCTTATTCCTGATTATATCCTTTAGCTACTAGTCTTTCTTTATTTCTAGTTGTTATTCCTTGATCATATTATTTATTTCTAAAGATCCATTTAGTTCCTATAACTGGATAGTTATGAGGTATTTCAACTGAATTCCAAACTTCATTTCTCTTGAACTAGTTAGTTTTTCTTGCATTGTTATCATCCAACTTTCATCAACTAAGGATTCTTTTAATGTATTAGGTTCTAATTGGGATAGAAAGGCAGAGAATTCAACAAGATTTCCTATATTTATTCTAGTTTTTATTCCAGTGTCTAGGTCTCTTATAACAGTTTCTAAAGGGTGATTCTTAAGGGTTCTAGAGTGTCTAGATAGTACACTGTTAGGTTCTTCAATGTCATGTTCTTATAAACTAGACTTAATTTCATTTAAATCTTTTTCAAAATCATCTTTTAAGTTCTCAAGTATCATGCTATCATTAGAGTCAGATTCATAAATTTGGTCTTTCCTTTTCTTAAAGGGATCAGATTCATCAAATTTCACATGAAATGATTCTTCAATAATCCTTGACTTTTTATTAAAAACTCTATAAGCTTTTGAAGTAACATAATATCCTAGGAAAATGCATTTATTATATTTTGGATCAAACTTACCATGATTGTCCTTAGTGTTTAAGGTGTAAACCTTGAATCCAAATTTTTTAAGTAATTTACTTTAGGTTTTATGTTATTCCAGAGTTTATAGGGTGTATTTTTAAAAATTGGCCTGATTAAAACTCTATTCATTATATAGCAGGCTGTACTTATAGCTTCTACCCTGAAATAGGTAGGAAGACTATACTCATTTAGCATAGTCCTAACCATTTCTTGAATAGTCCAATTTCTTCTTTCAACAATTCCATTTTTTTGAGGTTTTATTTGTGCAGAGAAGGTGTGTTTAATACCCATATTTGAGCAAAAGGAATTAAATTCCAGATTCTCAAATTCTCCATCATGATCACTTCTTAATGAAATTATTTTTAAACCTTTTTAATTTTGAACAACTTTACAAAAACTTTCAAATATAGTAAAAGATTCATTTTTATATTTTAGAAAATAAATCCAAGTAAATCTAGAATAGTCATCAACTAATACACAAACATATAATTTACCAACCAAGCTTACTATTCTTTAAGGTCCAAACAAATCCATATGAATAAATTCTAGAGGTTTATATGTAACAATTTTGTTAATAGATTTGAAAGATGATTTGTGATGATTTCCAAGTTGACATGCATCACCGAATCTATCACTTTAAAATTTGAGACTAGGAAAATAAAAAAATAATTGTTTCTTAAATAACTAATGTAAAGCATATACATTGCGATGTCCAAGTCTTCTATTCCATATCCATGATTCATTTATCATAGAATTTAAGCAGTTTACTTTTTGTTTACACAAGGAATTTAAGTCCAGAGTATACACATTATCAATCCTGGGTGCTCTAAATTTAAGTAATTTATCATTAAAAATAGAACATCAGTTGTTAGAAAAATCATAAAATAACCGTCATCACAGAGTTGAGAGATACTTATCATTTGTGTTTCAATACTTGTACATAGAGTACTTTATTAATTAAGATAGTTTTTGGATCTCTAATAGTTCCAATGCCAATAATTTTGCTTTTTTTCATTTTCACCAAACGTGACTAATCCTCCATCATTTTGGGTTAATGTTTTAAAATTTAATGATTCCCACTCATATTCCTAGAGCAGCCACTATCCATATACCATATTTCAGTTCAACTTTTGTGACCTCCTTCTTACAATGTAATTTAAACAAAGGTTTGTTTTGGTACCCATATTTTTTTGGGTCTAGTAGTGTTAGCCAACAAAGTCTTAGAAATCCATTTCTTTTCTATAATCAATATAATCATATAAACTGCTTGCAACAAAGGCTGTCTTAATCCCACTTATTTGCAGTTACCTTAAATAACAATTTTTAGATATGTGACCTTTTGTTCCATAGTAGTTGAAAATTTAACCTTTTGTACTTGGAACAAAATAGTTCTTATATAGTTTGGGTTTCTCACCTTTACTACCTATTCCATATATTTCCTTTTTAATCACATTCTTTTCAAGAATTTCATTTAGTGTATTTTCTCATTTTGTAAAAACAAGAGATGCACTTTTGTATGTTTCTAATTCTATTTGAAGTGTTTTTATTTTAGTTTCATTATCTATATAGTTTATGTTTGATGAGTTATATTTTTCAGTTAACTCTTGATGTTGTTTTAGTAGAGTGTCTCTTTCTCATAAAATAGCAGTGTGAATATTTTTTAGTGATTTATGTTTCTTAAATAAGGAATCATATTTTTATTCCATCATGTTGCAGTAGGATGCAAGTTTATTATTTGAACAATTAGAACTAGAATCAGAATCAGATGAGTAATAAGATTGTACCTCATCAGCTTCTTCCATAAATCACATATTTTCTTTTAGATTTGATTCTTCATTTTCTGAGTCATACTTTGATGAGATACTGGAGTCTTCAGAAACACTCCAAGTAGCTTTCATTTCTCTTTTGTATTTTTTCTCACAATCATTGTTTTTGAAACATTTCTTTTTCTTTTCTTCTTGAGGACAGTCTGGCCTAATGTGACCCATCATCTTGCATTCATAGCATCTGAATTCCCTAGGTTCTTTTTCATCCTTCTTGAAAGATTTTCTAAATCCCTTCTTCTTTTTATAGAATTTACTAAACTTTCTGGATAGCTAAGGCAGTTCCACATCTTAATTAGATAAATTAGAATTCTCTGATTTCATTTTGATTTCTTTCTTCATCTTTATACTATTCTTTTGGGATGTAACATTCAAAGTAGTATTTTATCTCTTGATCAAGACTTTATGCTCATTTGATTCATCTCACATTTTAGCCTCATACATCATTAGAGTTCCAATTAATTCTCTCATAGTTAGATCTTTGACTGGTGATGATTGTCTAATAGCTTCTGATATCCCATTCCTTCTAGGTGGTATTAATCTTAGTACTTTCGGGGCTTGATCTGCTTGTTTGATAGGATCTCCCAAGGAAGTTATGATATTAATAGTTTCTGTAAGCCTTCCATTCATTTGGGTGACTCTTTATCCTTCAAACATTCTGAATGTGTCGAATTTCAATTTAGCTGTGGCATACCTTATCTATCTAACATTGTCAGTTCCTTCATAAGCAATTGCGATTGTCTTCCACATTTCATAAGTAGTCAGGAACTGAGATACTCTATGGAATTCCTCTGGTCCAAGACCACAGATGATAGCATTCATAGCTTTCGAGTTTATGTCGTACTCTACTTTTGTATCAACACTCTATGTTTCAAGTTTCTCTAGAATCACATAGGGAGTTAGAATTTTTGAGTAGAATTTGCATCCAAGGTTCTTTAAGTAAATGATCATCCTTGATTTACAACATCTATAATTTTCACCGTTGAAGTAGGGAGCTCAAACCATTTATATACCCTCTTGTTTATCTTCTATTGTGCTCAGTATAATCCAAAAACATTCGGCTTGTTATAGTTTTAACAAAAGATCCTCCTCTAATACCAATTGTTGGATTGGGTTATACCAAATATGCACAAGAGGGGGGGGGGTGAATTGTGTCTTTTACAAATTCTTCACGAATCATGATGAAGAACGATTCTATCCTTTTATCTTTATCAGATTGTTTATGGAGTGGAAAATAAATAGTTAAAGGATGCACATATTTATAGTAGTTAGGGAACATAAGGCCCCTAGTCCACTCCACCTACGCTCTACACCATGAGCTTGGTGATTTTCACTATCTAGTCCTCTTACCAACAGACTGTCCAAAACTGAGTGCAAGCAGTTGACACCTTTACAAGTTAAGGCTAAAAAAATATCCTTCTAGTTCATACATAGAACTGAATACACAACTTAGTACGAGAATCTGGTTACTCAAAATAAAAAGAGTATTTGACTTAAAATACTTTCCAGTTGATCTTTACAGTTGCAACAACATGCAACTAACAGTAGATTGATCGTCGTCATCAAAGAAGATGTTCTTCACGTAAGGAAAATTATGATTCGATCCAATTGTAATAGATATAGAAATAAATTCAGCAACTCCAACAAAAATGTATTCACAAAATATATTCAATGTAGAAACGATGAATATTAAATGTGTTTCTTCTTCTTCTTCTTTAGAAAAATAGAGTTTGATAGATCTTTGTAGCAGCAGATCTATAAATCTCGAATGACTCTGTAAAACTATAGTCATGAAGAACTCAAGATATTGTTATATATTTTCTTGATGATTCTCCCCCTCTTTATAATACAAAATATCATAGATATATATATAGAATAACGATGATAATTTTCCTTAAAAATTTATATCCACAAAAGTTTCCTTTAGAATCGCGATATTCAAATGTTTGAATAATAGAGCAGTCGTAACTCCCCTGAATATTCATCATGAAAAGATCCTCTAAAATCGATCCTTTGAATCAGAAATAAATGGCTTTGAATAAGTCAAATTCATTCTTTAAAACTGGGCTTAAAATTTGTCTTGAAACTAGCCTAATAATCTTCATAAAGACTGTTGCTCAATAAAGTCATATTTGAATCTCCGACGCCAAATGTAGGGTTGATCTACATAGCATACATTCTCTAAACGTAAGGTTCACAACGTAAAGTTCACAATGTAAGGTTGATAATGTAAGGTTCAAAATGTAAGGTTAATTATAAAATTAATTTTGTTGATCCATACTTTTATCAGCTTCTAAACGTAAGGTATATGATCCATACTTTTTGATAAAATGTATGGCTATTTTCAAAATTAAGGTTGATGAACCATACTTTTGAGAAACACACATAACGTTCCATACTAATGTAGGGTTCTTCTTCTATAATTTTCTAATATCCCAAATGTAAGGTTCCTTCCAAACGTAGGGTTCTTATTCCATACTTTTGTCTATAACGTATGGTTTCTTAACCATAATTTTCTAATATGCCATAAAGTAAACTAAAGATTCCATCCTTATGCTATGGTCCTCAATGTAGGGTATGAACAGTGTTTCCAGAACACGTGAAAGTGATTTACAAACATGTAGAGCATGAAAAGTGTTTCTAGAACATGCAAAAATGATTTCGATATACTTTTCTAAATATTCCACATGGATTAAACGCTTTAATATTACTCCAAAATAGAGAAATAAAGAATATTAATTTTCTAAAATATACTCAAAGTAGAATCATTAGAATAACAAATAAGAGTATTTGTGAACATCAAAATCATCATAAAGAGATAGAGTATTGTTCTCAATGATCTCCACTTAATAAAATAGAGTGTTGTTGAAAAAAAACTTGATCAAAAAATGTGATATGCGTTCTTCTTTCAAATATATTCAAAAGTATAGAAAAGAGAGAACATGTTCCATTTTGATGGAAGAGGAAACCTTATTAATACCTAAAAAACTTCACATTTGAGGTATCATGTGATTTACTCTTCCGTCATAAAGGAACATGTTCTTTCCGAAAGCATTAGGTTGTATAAATTCTTGACCCATTTACTTGTTTTCATTATCTCAGTTGCAAACTCTAAGTCCAATATCTCATGAGCATGAGAATCTTCAAACAAACCACCATAAGTCAAGAAAAACAATCAAAAAGTATAAGAAAATAATTATTATGTTAGTAATACCATAAAAAATAAATTAAACATAAATATGATTGTGAGTTGGTGAACAAGTATATATATGCATAATAAGGACAGGTTTAAGACATCTACTCATGCAAAAATTGTTAGATTCTATGTGATATAGTGGTGGGATGATTTAATTTTACATAATGTGCATTCAAAAGAATCTATTTTAGTCAATCCATTTTACTAATGTAAACTAGATGTTTTACTTGAATGAATTTCACAAGTTTTTTTTCATATTATATCGTGCATCTAATTAATGGCCAAATAGCCCAAATAATTCCACCACCGACCAAAGTGAAACCACTATATTGTTATTTTCTACTATCATTTACTACCACCCATGATGGAACCCTAGAGATGGAATTATCATAATTTAATTATAAAAATTATAAATAAATTAACTAAAAAAACTAGATAACATGATGATAAAATTAACTAAATAAGTAGTAGAAATTCACCTCTTCATGATACCTATATACATTCTGACACCATATTTTCTACTTGTTTTTGAACAAATTGATTTCCTCCATTATACTTCTTCTGAAGAAATAGATCAAAAATAATATATAAGGATTATGATACTAATTCTTCTGACACTAAATATATTTCTAAGAATATCCCGTACTAGATCATAAACATAGAAGGTAATCACCTAAATTTTTTTTTAGAAAACATTCTGACACCATGTACACATCCCACCCATCTATAAAAAAATTTACTTTTTATTTTGAGTATGAAGGTTGTTGAAAATCTTGGTAGTATTGGGAAAATCTATAAAAACAAATAATTAAGAAATAATTTTAATGAAATTGTAATTAACATAAAAAATTACCTATTTAGAGATGCTGATCATTTCATGGTTTACGATCACTATCATGAATTTTCAAACATAATATACACAACCGCTTCTACTATCTTTCTTCAAACACAGTAGAAACATTGAGCAAAATAAGTAAATTGTTTTGAAATATGTTTTGATAGATAAATATTTCTATATATACCTTAATATATTATCATTTTAAGTAATACATGTGATTTTTATATCCAACCATCGACTTCATTCCATGAATTATAATATATTTAATGACCACCCTTTCATAAAAAAATTCTTGTTAAAACAAAAATTGAAAAATATAATTCAAATTTTGTCTATAAAATATTGATTAAAGTGTATTACAAATTCATAATACACACCATGTGTGACTATTTTGTTGGATATATATACATTGGCTCCAAAGAATAAATATTTGGGGTATCTATATTGACTGTGATCATCATCCAGTGTTGCCTAAAAAAAACAAGTTATGAAAAAAATAAAAATATATTTTATGTGATTAGATTGTAGAGTCTTACCCCTACATTTTAGGAATAAAAAGATTTTTTCTTATGTTATTTTTTATCAAATGAATCATATAGTGTAGATACCCAAATCTTGACATACATTGATATTACATTACTTTTGCGGAATACTTAGTACGTAACAAAAACACACACACAAGGACCATAATAGTTTAGTGTCTTTGGATACTCAGAATATAATCTTCTAAATGTGGTGAAAGATCTTCAACATCTCCCATAAAGATCTTATTTTTTATTAAAACCTAAATCCTTTCTTTATTTCATGGGGAAAAAACATAAAAGGGTGAGCTCAAATGCTCAGTAAGGGTAAACAAAAGAAATATCAATCACGTCATATTCATAAGAACATATCTTTTGGAAATCTTAACCTGAAAAAGAGATCATAATTTCATAACATGGGATAAATCATAGTAGTGAAATGTAATCCCAATAATCATAACATAAAACATTAAACTTTTTGGAATACACAAATAATCATAGATAATCATTTCTTATTAGTCAAGACTCATTCCCAAGACTATCTTAGTGGACAAAGTCCCTTTCTGAACCAAGTTCACTCCTCGTTTCAGTCCTGTTTCACTGAACCGGTATAACCTACCGTTCCAGCCATGTATATCCCATGAGATATAAAATCTTTACCCAATGCATTGGAGGGAGATATAGGTCCCACCAATCTCATAATGATACAATTCTTATGTCTGCCACAAAATCATACATCATTGCATAACCCATGTAGTAAAAATGGGAATCTTAAGCATCATGACATCATAAAACAATTCATATAGGATAAAGGAATTCATAAAAATATTTCCATCACAAAATAATCAAATCCATGTAATAATAGGGATAGAAATAGAAACCTTTATTATCTTAGATGGAAAATAATTTTGATAAAACACTTGAACTCCATTCTTGAGGAAAATGTCCTTTCTACTTCAAAAACACTTTTACTTTCTTAACATGTCATAAAATTCTAAACTAAAAGAAGTTGATTAAAAATAAACTTGAAAACCTGTAAAGTATGATTCTTGGAAATAATTTTTTAAAAATACATTCATGTCGTATAAGTTAAAAAAACATTCTTCTCGTACTTTTGTCGGAAAAGTCAAAAAGTACCTCGTATGAAAAATGACAAAAGATTCCTTTCATATCTTTTACTAAAAACTCACCAATGGGTAAAATTGGATTTAAACAATTGTAGGTGGATGGAAATAATATTACATATTGAGGAAACATGGATGTGGATGATAAAATACACCCCAGTAAATACCAAAGTATAAACAATCTCGGATAAAAATGAAATTGTGATATTTCCCTTACCTTTGGTCCGATTTGCTTCATAAGTGTCCGAACCTCATGTATAATGATTTAAATAATGTTATTGACTTATTCCAGAATAATACTAATTGTTATGATATCTTATATGGTGCACTTATGACTTTATATTACCCGTTCTTTTGTAAATTCCATGTTAAAGAGCGTTTTGGGTAAAATTGTTTCATTTGTTGTCCGTGTTTTGACTTGTAATTATTAATATGATTACTTAGATCATGATTACTTAATTACATAATATAAAACATGATTTATATATAATATATATTCAGAATATACATATATATAATAAATCAGTAAATGGAAAGAAATACAACGTTCATGGAGACGGTAGGCCGTACGTACGCATGAACGCTGTTTTCATTTCCTTATTGAGTTGAATGGAATTTAAGTAGATGACATACATATATATACACATAAATCCAGTATTATTATTATGTCATATATTTCATGACTACTTATTATATATACTTTATAATCATTCATGAATGGTTAAAGTGGAGAATGAATCTCATCGCGTCGTGGAGACGGTAGTCCGTACGTACGCACGAGCGATGATATCGTTCTCATGATCATGGGACTGTATTAGAGTGTATTTATACTATTTAAGAATCAATATCACTTTAAAATAATCATATATAGTTATTATTTACACCATTATACCCATCCAAGTAAGGTGGTGGTGGAAAATAGATTACACCATGGCGTGGAGACGGTATTCCGTATGTACGCACGCGCGGTAATTTCTTTTTCCGTAGGATGGATATATGGTGAAATAGGGTTGTTTCATACTTATAATAACATATCATTATGTGAGTGATACTGATGTTATTACTTCATAATGAAACAACTAAATAAGAAGAGGTGGAAGAAGAAATAAAGATGAAAGAATTGGTAACGGACATTACCTCTTCTCTGAAGTGCTTCTTTGAGACCTCCTTTTAGGGCACTAAAATAGTTCTTTGAAGAAGACCAGAACCTCTAGGATGTTTCTATGTAAGTGGAGAGAAGAAATTTTCAGGGGTTTTATGAGCTTGAAGGCTCAAAGTGGTGTGAGGAAGAGAGGGAGAGGGTTCCCTTTTATAAGGGAGGAGAGGGGCACCTTTGGAATAACTAAAAATATTATTTTATTATAAAGCCAAATTCGTTTTTAAATAGATCCAAATTGATTTATTTCGAAGCTAAGGTGGGGATGGGTAGAAATACTCTCATCCAATATAATTTATACAAGTTTAGGTTCCTATTTTAACCTTATCATTTATATTTAACTTTATGTTAGATAATTTTACTTTTACCGTGTCTTTTTGTGTTCTTACACTATAAGGTTAATAAACTTACTATAAGAAGCCAAAAAAACCCCAAGTTGTTTATTATTAATATATATAACCTTATCTAAGTCATTTGTCCGAACCTTAGATTTTTAGGAATAAAATAACAATTAATAATATAATATTTTTTTTAAAAACTATTTTATGTCAATTTTGACACTATTTAGTAATTGATTTTTGTGAAACTCATAACAGAATGATTAGTTCTAAAAACGTTAATTAAATAATTAATAACATGTAATATTAACCTATAAAATTAGTGGAATTCATAAAAAGTCTCAAATTACATTTATTTTGGTATTTATAACATCAATTATGTCAATATTTCATTAATAAGATAATTATTGCATCATATTTGTGTCATAAATAAATTAACTTATTTAATGTCTAAAAATTAAAAATAAAATACCATTATGTAGGAAATCTTTTTATCTTTCTAATGAATATTTATAGTCGAATTTACCTTATGTATAACCCTATATTAAAAATTATTTACTTATTAAACATTGATTTTAACTATTTTAACCCTTCTTTAAATAAATTAATAATAAATGTCCTAATCTAATCAAAGTGGGCCTAAATGGTCATATTTTATTCCTAAGGTTGTTTTTGGTCGAAGTACACTTATCCAATAGAATTAGGACATGTGTTAGGGTAATAATAATATCATTTTTACCCTTAATTACCCTATTTACTTTTAACCATGGTAAAAAAAGTAAAAAGTTACTATTCACCAAAAATTATTTTCATCTCATTGAACCACATTTTACTTTCTGACATCAACCGTGTCTCTCGGATTTTTGAAATTTCACTCACAGAAGTGGTAAAATTAAGTTTTATGAAAAATTCATTTTTCTTAACTACCACTTAGTGGTTTCACTATGCATCAAAAAATGAAAGTTTCCAGAAAAATACAAAAAATTAGGCCTAAGCTATATTTGATATTATGAACTCAAAAATGATGTCTATTTTACCAAATTAAAAACATATCAGTTGCATTAATTAATTTAAAAATTAATTCCCGTCGTCAAAACATATAGCGTGTTCTTAAGAGATAATAACTATCAAAAGATTGACACTTGTTTATGTCTGGTTTAAATGTGAAATTACATCCAATGACCAAAATTGTATTAAATTGTAAAAATATATTCAAAATATACTTTAAAACCACTCAAATTAATAATTTATCACTATTAATTATTTCGATTAAAAAGGTTGTTTTTAATTAAAATTTAGTAATTTTCACTATTCATCAGAAAATGAAAGTTATCCGAAAAGTACCCAAATTTCACCCTAAGATAATTTCGATATTCCGAATCCAAAAATGAAGTCCATTTTGAAAAATAAAATTTAAAAAATTTCAAAAAGTGGTTATTACTATTCATAACGGCTAGTTTTAATAATATTTTAATAGCATATTGTTGTTTTGTGAAACTCGTTATTGCGTACTACACACGCTATCAAGGAAGGTCGCGATTGCATGTAATGTAAGGCAAGTCAAGGATGCATGTTGTGCAAGATCCTTTTGGTGTAGCGTACAACACAAGACATTAATGAAATTAAAAAGAATATTTTTCATAAAATCTCGGGCTGTTACATTCTACCCCCCTTAAAATGAATTTCGCCCTCGAAATTCGTCGGGGTTATAAATGGTTTACTATTAGAAAGTTTATTTAATAGAAACCCACATCGTAAAAAGGAATACCAAAACCAATCTTTAAAAACAAAAGTATGAAACGTAACGGTTACCCAAACAAACTAATCACTGGGTTTCCACATAGATGAAAATATGGATATGGAAGAGAAATCTAACCATCATGTTCTGATGGCGAGTGGTAGAGAACATGGCTATGGAAGAGCCAGCAATCACAAATCCATAGATTAGTGATGATCTAAGGTACCATCTGAATCATCGAATATAAGGGCATTAGGACAACATTTTTGGTTTTCAAGATCATTTCCCTAAAGTTGATGAATTAAAATAAATACTTACATGATTTTGGTACAATCTCACTGTTGTTCATTAATTGAAAAATTTCCACTTCATCCCTTAATGAAATGAAGTTGAATTGGTTATTCGCGATGTGTTAGCAGATCATGTGATAGAATGATGGTTCATTCCATTTGTCTCAAAAAAAGGTTATAAAAGTTATCAAAAATACATAAGTCCATCTATAGTGAGATAAATCATATATGGTTCCTAAAATGGACTTATACTTTATATATCATACTGATTAATATAATAAAACTAGTTTCTACTAAACAGGGACTTCCTATAGGCCAATGGTAGGCGATAAAGGCCAGTCGCACTTCGGTTGTGGGTGCGATTCCCACAGCCTTGTCCGACGCGATGGGCTGTCGCCCGTCCTGCAGGTTGTCCTTTTTCTAAATCTATATTACTATAACATTCCATAAATAATATCGAAAAAAACTTCTATCCTTATAAAATACCAACTTATGTCCAACATAATCCATTCCAATCTTTAGGCTTATCCAAAATAATGCTGTCTAATCTCATATTATAGTGAAAACGATTACCAAAGAGTTCATAAAACTAGTATGTTAATACCATTATTGATCCCCATATGTCATGAGATATGTATTGTTGGTCACATTACAACCATTCGAAGGCCTTAATCATGTATTCTCTTGAAAAAAAATGAATACCCATTAAACCTTATTGAAAACATGAATGCCGTTAAAAGTTAACTTTTTCCACATACCAAAATCCTCAAAATTCTATATACTCAAACCATGATATAACATTCTCCTTATATCAGTCATGATCTCATGAATACTATCAAACATTTAATTTTCTCCTTATCCCTTCATTATGTGCATATCATCTACATTTCAAAAAATATCTGAATAACCTTTCATGGATACTGGTACCATTAATCATACACTTTCAAAACTCAAGGAAAGACAATAGTGTAACAATCCTTAGACGTCTCTTTATTCCATAGTACCATGAGATTACTTATACAACATTACACACGATAAACATGTAATCATTCCACTACATTCTTAAACCATTGACCGAGCTTCAACAATTCGTTCATCTCACATATCATTTGTAGTCTCTTCATCATCATCAACATAAATACTACCCATACGACCATACTGATTCTCTTCATGAGACTTTACCTTAGGGCATTGGTTTTCATAATGCCCGTACATTCCACATTTAAAACATTTAACCATTGTTGATGTCATAGAAATACCATTATCCTCATCCCTGGTGTTAACTGAACCCTTTTCTTTGCACTTACTGGCTTTGTGTCCTTCTTTTCCACACCCAAAGCATCTTCCAGTTCCTTTGAAACATTCTCCTTGATGCCTCTTCCCACATGATTTACATAGGGGAAATTGAATTTTCTTTCCTCTATGATCATCATGAAACTCCATCTTTCTCTTATAAGCCGATTCGGGAAACTTACCAAATTTTACTTTATTGATCATATTATGAGATTACTGATTCGGCATAATAATGATGTTTGGACTTCCAAATATTATTTCAGTTGGTTTCTCATGAAGAATATCATTCCATTGTCCATCATATCCTCCATTATCGTGAATCATCTTGTTTCCAGCCATTTTCTAAAACCCAAAAATAATAGTGTGAGAGGAAAAAATAATAATAAAGGGGGAGTAACTTCAATATCTAACATCTTTGGTTTAATCTAATATCGTTACCATAGTTCTCGGACTATATCCTATACGTATACTTATCCTTAGGGACATCCCTAGACATACCTTAGAAATATCTCTAGGGATCTCACTAACGTTTTCGCATCCTAGTTTCCAAAGGTTGACTAAACCTTTCCTCTGATACCAACTGTAGAGACCCGAAGCTTGACGTACATTGACATTACATTACATTTGCAGAATACTTAGTACGTAAAAAAAACACACACACAAGGACCGTAATAGTTTAGTGTCTATGGAAACTCAGAATATAATCTTCTAAACGTGGTGAAAGATCTTCAACATCTCCCATAAAGATCTTCTTTTTTTAAAAAAAAACCTAAATCCTTTCTTCATGTCTAGGAAAAAAAACATAAAAGGGTGTTCTCAAATGCTCAGTAAGGGTAAACAAAAGAAATATCAATCACTTCATATTCATAAGAACATATCTTTTGGAAATCTTAACCTGCAAAAGAGATCATAATTTCATAACATGGGATAAATCATAATAGTGAAATGTAATCCCAATAATCATAACTTAAAACATGAAACTTTGTGGCATACACACATAATTATAGAGAATCATTTCTTATTAGTCAAAACTCATTTCCAAGACTATCTTAGTGGACAAAGTCCCTTTCTGAACCGAGTTCACTCCTCGTTTCAGTCCTGTTTCACTGAACCGGTATAACCTACCGTTCCAGCCATGTCTATGTCATGAGATATAAAATATTTACCCAATGCATTGGAGGGAGATATAGGTCCCACCCATCTCATAATGATACCATTCTTATATGTGCCACAATATCATAAATCATACATCATTGCATAACCCATGTAGTAAAAATGGGAATCTTAAACATCATGACATCATAAAACAATTAATATAGGATAAAGGAATTCATAAAAATATTTCCATCACAACATAATCAAATCCATGTAATAATAGGGATAGAAACAGAAACCTTTATTATCTTAGATGGAAAATAATTTTGATAAAACACTTGAACTCCATTCTTGAGGAAAATATCCTTTCTACTTCAAAAACACTTTTCCTTTCTTAACATGTCATACAATTCTAAACTAAAAGAATTTGATTAAAAATAAACTTGAAAACTTGTAAAGGAAGATTCTTGGAAATAATTTTTTAAAAATCCATTCATGTCGTATAAGTTAAAAAAACATTCTTCTCGTAATTTTTTCGAAAAAGTCAAAAAGTACCTCGTATGAAAAACGACAAAAGATTCCTTTCATATCTTTTACTAAAAACTCACCGAAGGGTAAAATTGGATTTAAAAAATTTTATGTGGATGGAAATAATATTACATATTGAGAAAACATGGATGTGGATGATAAAATACACCATAGTAAATACCAGAGTATAAACAATCTCGAATAAAAATGAGATTGTGATATTTCTCTTACCTTTGGTCCGATTTGCTTCGTAAGTGTACAAACCTCCTGTATAATGATTAAAATAATGTTATTGACTTATTCCATAATCATACTCATTGTTATGATATCATATATGGTTCACTTATGACTTTATATTACCTGTTCTTTTGTAAATTCCATGTTAAAGAGCGTTTGGGGTAAAATTGTTTCATTTGTCATCCGTGTTTTGACTTGTAATTATTCATATGATTACTTAGATAATGATTACTTAATTCCATAATATAAAACATGATTTATATATAATATATATTCAGAATATTCATATATATAATGAATCAGTAAATAGAAAGAAATACAACGTTCATGGAGACGGTAGGCCGTACGTACGCATGAACACTGTTTTCGTTTCCTTATTGAGTTGAATGGAATTTAAGTAGATAAAATACATATATATACACATAAATCAAGTATCATTATTATGTCATATATTTCATTATTACTTATTAAATATACTTTATAATCATTCATGAATGGTTAAGGTGGAGAATGAATCTCATCGCGTCGTGGAGATGGTAGTCCGTACGTACACACCAGCGATGATATCGTTCTCATGATCGTGGGACTATATTGGAGTGTATGTATACTATTTCAGAATCAATATCAATTTAAAATAATCATATATAGTTATTATTTACACCATTATACCCATCCAAGTAAGGTGGTGGTGGAAAATAGATTACACCACGGCGTGGAGACGGTATTCCGTACGTACGCACGCGTGGTGATTTCTTTTTCCATAGGATGGATATATGGTGAAATAGGGTTGTTTCATACTTATAATAACATATCATTATGTGAGTGATACTGATTTTATTACTTCATAATGAAACAACTAAAGAAGAAGAGGTGGAAGAAGAAATAAATATGAAAGAATCAGTAACGGACATTACCTCTTCTCTGAAGTGCTTCTTTGAGACCTCCTTTTAGGGCACTAAAATAGGTCTTTGAAGAAGACCAGAACCTCTAGGATGTTTCTAGGGAAGTGGAGAGGATAACTTTTCATGGGTTGGCCGAGCTTGAAGGATCAAAGTGGTGTGAGGAAGAGAGGGAGGGGGTGCCCTTTTATAAGGGAGGAGCGGGGCACCTTTGGAATAACTAAAAATATTATTTTATTATAAAGCCAAATTCGGTTTTAAATAGCTCCAAATTGATTTATTTCAAAGCTAAGGTGGGGATGGGTCGAAATCCCCTCATCCAATATAATTTAGACAAGTTTAGGTTCCTATTTTAACCTTATCATTTATATTTAACTTTAAGTTAGATAATTTTACTTTTACCGTGTCTTTTTGTGTTCTTACACTATAAGGTTAATAAACTTACTATAAGAAGTCAAACGAACCCCAAGTTGTTTATTATTAATATATATAACCTTATCTAAGTCATTGGGACTAAAATTAGATTTTTAAGAATAAAATAACAATTTCTAATATAATATTTGTTTTAAAAACTATTTTATGTCAATTTTGACACTATTTAGTAATTGATATTTGTGAAACTCATAACAGAATGATTAGTGCGAAAAAAGTTAATTAAATAAATAATAACATGTAATATTAACCTAGAAAATTAGTGGAATTCATAAAAAGTCTCAAATTACATTTATTTTGGTATTTATAACATCAATTATGTCAATATTTCAATAACAAGATAATTACTGCATCATCTTTGTGTCATAAATAAATTAAATTATTTAATGTCTAAAAATTAAAAATAAAATACCATTATGTAGGAAATCTTTTTATCTTTCTAATGAATATTTATAGTCGAATTTATCTTATATATAACCCTATATTAAAAATGATTTACTTATTAAACATTGATTTTAACTATTTTAACCCTTCTTTAAATAAATTAATAATAAATGTCCTAATCTAATCCAAGTGGGCCTAAATGGTCATATTTTATTCCTAAGGTTGTTTTTGGTCGAATTACACTTATCCAATATAATTAGTACATGTTTTAGGGTAATAATAAAATCATATTTACCCTTAATTACCCTATTTACTTTTAACCATGGTAAAAAAAGTAAAAAATTACTATTCACCAAAAATTATTTTCATCTCATTGAACCACATTTTACTTACTGACATAAACCGTGTCTCTCGGATTTTTGAAATTTCACTCACAGAAGCGGTAAAATTAGGTTTTATGAAAAATTCATTTTTCTTAACTACCACTTAGTGGTTTCACTATTCATCAAAAAATGAAAGTTTCCAGAAAAATACAAAAAATTATGCCTAAGCTATATTTGATATTATGAACTCAAAAATGATGTCTATTTTACCAAATTAAAAACATATCAGTTTCATTAATTAATTTACAAATTAATTTCCGTCGTCAAAACATATAGCGTGTTCTTAAGAGATAATAACTATCAAAAGACTGACACTTGTTTATGTCTGGTTTAAATGTGAAATTACATCCAATGACCAACATTGTATTAAATTGTAAAAATATATTCTAAATATACTTTAAAACCACTCAAATTAATAATTTATCACTATTAATTATTTCGATTAAAAAGGTTGTTTTTAATTAAAATTTAGTAATTTTCACTATTCATCAGAAAATGGAAGTTATCCAAAAAGTACCAAAATTTCACCCTAATCTAATTTCGATATTCCGAATCCAAAAATGAAGTCCATTTTGAAAAATAAAATTTAAAAAATTTCAAAAAGTGGTTATTACTATTCATAATATTTTAATAGCATATTGTTGTTTAGTGAAACTCGTTATTGCGTACTACACACGCTATCGAGGAAGGTTGCGATTGCATGTAATGCAAGGCAAGTCAAGGATGCGTCTTGTGCAAGCTCCTTTTGGTGTAGCGTACAACACAAGACACTAATGAAATTAAAAAAAATATTTTTCATAAAATCTTAGGCTGTTACATATAGAACATCTTTATTCTTATCAATTTATTCCTTCTATAAAGAAGTTTTTTTTGCATAGAAATGATACAGGGATTAATGAATCCAAATCATGCTTCACATGGTCTTCTTTTTTATATAATAGTAATATAAACCCCTTTACAAAATAATAAAAATTATTAACTTTAATGAACATATTAGATCAATAATTTGATAGACATATTATGAAAATGTACCTTATGTATGTATTCAACACTAAGGCTCCCAACTATTCAAAAATGAGAATCTCATTTATACTCTCGAGACCAACTATGTCTATAATGAAAGTTCTAAATATTTCTTATTTATATGGAATGTAAGATATATTTTCTTATTTAAAATTGGTCTCTTCATGATTTTGTAATGATAATAAATGTTTATGTGGAACTAGAGGGGGAAGGTACTCCCAAAAGGTCCTTTTGATTTCTTGGTTGATTCACTAGATTGCCTTGATTCAACCTTCCATTTTCACATCACTTTATCCATCTCTAATACTATACCTCAGTTTAGACCATTTTCATCATCTATTACCAGTTTTTCAAAATAAAAAATTTGTTAAAGAAATACCTCTTGTATCTTTATAAAATTTTACCACCTTTCTATGAAAGTTACAATTACATCATTGACCGTTGAAACAGTCAAATCATCAAGTGGAATGGGAAAATCAGAATTCATCTCTTAATCTACCTCAATCCCTATTATCATGTGATATTTTGGGAGTTTTTTTATCGTGTACCTTTTCTCCTAGAATATTATTCACCTTACCCCTTGTAGCATAGAATTTCATGGTTGATAATAGATAGAAATAACATACAAATTTACCATACATGATTTTAGTAATATAAATTTATCAGAAGTTGTTTGATTCACATTTAGGAGAAATAATAATGAAAAAATTGATTACCTCAGGCAAGGTATGGAGTTAAGGGTAATTCCAAGACTCAAATCTAGTAGGGTCATTTGGTTCTCTATGTGTAGATATTTTTGTTCCACCATCAGTTTTCTTTGACCCTTTCTCATACAATGGTATACCAAACCAGACCAAACAATAGTATCTTTCAAAGAATCTATTTGTTCTTTTAATACTTTCACAATATTATATGCATCTTATCTTGGTTTTATCTTATGGAAATATTTTCTATGAGACAATCCAAAACCCAATACTCTAATGCGACCATATTTTTCCAGACAATTTATATCTACTAAAAGTATTTTTTATTTCAGTACGGTCCCTGCTGATTATTGTGTCTAAAATGTATAAAAAATATGAATATAAATAATTTCAAATAATATATTATTGAATGCGATTCACTTGAAATGATTTATCATCATGGAGACTGAGGAAAGCATTCCTTATTTCATACTTTATAATGTGTTCATGACTAACTGGTTGGTGGGGTTTACTTTCCCCTCAACATTCTTAAGATGTAACTTGGTAAGAAGAGTCAAGAAGCCTCTATGGGATTTTCTAGTGGCCCTTAAGGAATATTTATTAAAGAGATATTCTAAACTAAATGAATTATATAAGGAATAATTAAAATTAAATAAATATTTCATTATTTAATTTTTCTGTAAAATATAGAAAGTATATTGTAACATTACCTTTATATTTTCCCAAAGGGTTTCCTTCATTAGAATATAAATGTGGAACTATGAATCTATATAAATCAATATATTCATCCTTACTGTGACCCCAACATAACTATTTAACATTGAATTATTGGGGTCAATAGGTTGGCTATGTTGTTTTCATCCAACCTAAAATTTTATACCCTTATTTATTGCCTTGATAATTTTATTCAACACTTTGATGCTGCACTGTTCTTTTTTTCATAAAAATGTTGTTGATTCCCTAATAATTATATAGTTACAACATCAACAACCTTGTCTTCCTCAGGATTGGTAAAATCATCATGTGTAGAAGATATTATCTGTATGATTAGTAAAACATTTAATTTTTATTATGTTAATGTAGTAGATAACATAGAATATTATGAGTAAATGCATATTATATTCAAAAACACTTAAACCTTCTCATTTTTTGGGAGATTGAGATATGTGTTGGTTTCCCAACCCATAATCCTAAAAAATTTATTAAAGATGGTAAAAAAATAAAGTGAATAAAAGAGGTTCAATAATCATGAACCATCCAAAAGTTGAAGGATGATACAAACATGAATTACAATAAAACATCATATAAAGGGAGAATGTAGTCACTGTTTGAGCTAGAAATTTCACCAAAGATCGAAGTGGAAATTCCTGAAGTAGTCACCAATTTTTTCAATCTTCCATATTAAAAAAAGTATCACTTAATCAACAAAAACCATCATATTCATCTCAGACCAGCCTAACAATCAAGAGAATAAGCAATATCCACCCCACAGTCCAAGTTAGTCATATGTAGATTCAACTGAGCATGATCATTTAAACCCAAAACTTTAAATCATTCAATTATACATAAATTAATTGAAGTATTCCATTATAATTTACTTCTACAAATGTAGCATGATTTCAAAATACTAACAAGTACCCCTACTCGTTTAATAACAGAGCCAATATAAGATTATGTGAAATCAAAAATTTTTATTTAACCCAGCAAAAACTAGTATAGGGAAACCCAAATGTAAATCAATACCAAATAGAAAGATAAAAAAATAATCATAATTGAGATATAAAAAATAGATTGTCATAACTTCATCACAAATTCAAGCATAGAAACTCTTCAAGAGAATAAACTTCAATAGTTGTTGATCAATGTATAGGATATGAAATCTATCTTGTCTGAAAGTAGCTATCTTAAACTAGGGTGAAAGATAAAGGAAAAAATTTCAACAAAAAAAATTTCAAACATAATCCTATCTCTAAACACATAGAAATAGTGAAAGAAGAAAAAATTATAAGACTTAAAAAAACCAAAAATCCAAATTGAGTTTCCTTTAAATATCATTAAAAACCATGAATAAAGTCTTAAAATGTGAAAAAGAATGATTCATTTCCCTAAAATGTCTCTAAAATTAATGTGAGGATTAATTTTAAATTCCTCTACCAATTTTTTTGACCATTATTTTTTTGATTTGAAGGTAGATCTATGATGTACTTTCACCATTCATGTATCTTTGGAATAATATTGTGTCTTTCTCCTCCATCCAAGATTCCAGTTCTTCCTAAACATCATCATCATATTAATAAGAATACCTTATAGCTGGGTTAAATTCTTTATTATCACTAGTGTCACTCGAAGTATCATCACTAGAGGATAAACTAAAATTTTCAGCAACCTTAGAATGTAGAGGAAAAGAATAATTCATCATCCTAGAAGCCTCTAGAGATCTAGTAATGATTTTTCTCTCAATAATAAAGTATTACCTATGTTTCTGAGTCTACTTGGGATTAGCGGTGATAAAACCGTCTAGTTTAATCATTAGTTTTTTGTGTTTACTAGAGCTTGATTTCAAGTAAGACTCCCCAATATGACATTCTTGATCACATGCATCATGTTATAGATCATTGAAATCAGATTGAATACTCTTTTTCTAATCATCTTTTAAAACATCTTGAGATTTACCAGGTTCCACTTGATCTCCCACTCAGGTGAGGGAATCAGAGGTAACACCTAGAACCCAATGAACCACATCCACAAAAAACTAAAATACTATTAACCTTAGGTGTGTGACTCTTATATTTTTTGATCTGAATATTGTCCACAACAAGAGTCATAACCTCAAATGGGTTCTCAACTACAACATTATACCCCCCAAAAGAATATTGAACCCTAGAAGGTCTATGAATAGCTATGTCAAATCACTTCTCAAGATCAAAATTTTGTTTTCCCTTTTCTTCCCATGTCATTTTTTGAGGAGGAGGGTGAGCTTCCCAAACACAAAAAGTCCATAAAGGAGTGTCCTATCTTGAAGAAAACACTGTAATAAACTGGGAGGTTTTTATAAATTACTTCTTGAAAAAACTGAAATTTTTATTTTGGATTCAAATCTTGGAAGAAAGGACTTTTAAAACATCAATATCCACACAAACCCTAAAAAAAAGGTATTGATAGGTTACTCATCCCATATTCCAACTTATGGGGGTTACCAATAATACTAGATATGGAAAATATGGAAAATTTTTTGAACAGGTGAAGATGTAGGCTAGGGAAACCAATCCAGATTGGGGAAATATTGGACTCGATGTAAGGATCGAAGTTTGGTTTTCATTTAAGAATTTTCATGGAACAAAACCTGAAGGACCATTAACATCTCACCCAAAGTATATAATAATAATATTCCAATGAAATGAAAATAACAATGATGGAAATTTTTTATAAACCGATATTGAAGCTCAAGAATCCAATTTCTTCAATGTATTTCTTCAAGAAATTAAAATATGGCCTACACTTGATAAAATTCCCAATAAGTGTAAAGCGTAGATCCAAGGAGAAAAGGGTTACCTCATTCGATGAGATGGAGATCTCTGGATTTCATCTGTGGTAAAATTTATTTGGTTCGATGCATGAATCATTGTCTATGCAAACATCCACACCATGCTCAGTCGACTTGAAAGGACTTCCAACAACAACATTAGTGAAGGATTTATCTTTTGTGATAGGGTTTCTTACTTTTTCTCCCAAGAGTGGGCTCAGCAGCATTCATGGATCCATCATTTATTTTGGATCTTCTATGTATGGTATCTGGGGAATGTCACTTTAACCTTCTCATTGAACTCTATTTTTTTAAAGGTTTAAGGGATTTGGACCCTCTATTGAGAATAAAAATCCCCTCTTTATGGTACCCTTTAACATACAAGATATTATCTATATTGAGATCACCATGAATTGATTGTGATCTCTCAATGATATGGTCATCCTTGATTGAATTTTCATCTAACCCTACAGTTATTTTAGTCTCCATTAGTACAATCGACCAATTCTTGTTTGTTGTATCTGAGACATAAAATACTTTCACTGCTTGTGAATCCATTATTAACAGCTCGTTCTTTTACCCTTCCACATGAAAATTCACCTCCCCAAAGCCCATTTCATTAACTTTCATTGACCATATATTGTAAACCCATTTTTAATGTATTTTTTTTAATGTTGTATAATCCAACTCATATATCTTTTCAATAAGGATGAAATATGAAATATTCTCATAAATTGAGTTTCTATCCTTAGAACCAGATATGTGCATCACTTCCTCTACAAGTGTAACTCTACTATTTTTTGTTATACTACAATCACTGTGTTATTTTGTATAGAACATATAACCATTAATTATAAAACCAGTGTAAGATCTAACATTTTTGTTTAGTACCATGCATAACCGTCAAAGTAATTCAACAATTGAATCCAGATATTCAGATAACTCCTTATAAAATTGATCTTGGAACCATCCTTTAACTATTGATTATATGTATTTGATATCCATACTTCATCTCTTGATGGATTCAAATATCTAATAATTTTTTAGGTTCCAACATATGGATCAACATATTCACTATTATGTAGAATGTAAAGTTGTGCTTTATCCCACTCTGTGATGGTAATTATAAAAACATATCTTTCAGAAATTCCTTCTCCCATAAGGCATCTGCCGTGACAAGACTTTGGGAGACCGATGAAAATCAAAATTTGATAGGTAATCGGTAAAAAATTCCACAGATTCTTCAAAAATATATCATTATACAATAAAACCTTCTGAACAATGTTAATTATTGACATACCCTTTCAAAATATTCATATACTATTCAATGGGGTACATCCATATGTAATGGATATGACCACATAGTTGAACCTCTATAACTAATTTAACCATTAGATAGACCATTAAATTAAATAATTATAGTGGTAGGAACATATTTAATTCACACAATATGACCACAACCTCCTAATTCATGATTAGAAACTTGATTAGGTATACAAATTTTCTGTATATGTATTTAAAAAAGAAACAGAGTCTGGTTAATGTATGTTGTACATTTTTATGTATAATTTAATGTAAATAAACATACATAAAATATTTCATCAAAACATGACATTAATGAGATTTTATTCCCTATAACTTCAAATTAGACTTTGAAATGACATTCTTGATATTTGAAGAAAAACCCCTCTGGAACATTTATACCATTAAGGAAAATGAAAAATTGAAAATTTTCTTATATAGATAGAGTGTAATATAATGGGGAAGAAAATTATACCCTTTACCCTTCACCGGTGCTAACTCTTCCCTTATACCCATGTCAATAATGTCCAACATAACCTTGTTTCCATATTTTTTTCCAAGAATATTTAGTAACGTTCCAATAGCACTATCAAATAATTTTTTTTCTATATACCTGACATCAAGAAAATGTCTTAAGTACAAAAAATTCCAATATAGTAATTCAAAGAAAATTAATCTAATTTTCCAACTTAATTACGTAAGGTTTTTTAAAAACGGTTAAAAAAATAGTGTCAATATCTTTTACTTTATCGAATAGTAGATCACCCATCAGTAGAGATGTTGCTGTACCATGTTCAATATTCCCATGGAATGTTGTAATATAGGATCTTTATTTATGTCATTGAGGTAAAAATTTATGATGTCCTAAAAACATAATCTTTTAGGAATGTTTCAACCGAACTGAGTGTGTGCATTCTCCACAAATGGAACACCCAATCATTTCTTTAATGCTATAGGATAAACAAATTCCATAAGAAGGAAAGTTATTTATCATCCTATACAACATGTAACTCAATGTGAATTATTCACTTCTATGAGAATCATACATTTTAACACCTGTATCTCACTTGAATTTCAGATCTTCATTCAATGGATCCAAATATAAATCAATATCATTATCAAGTTTCTTTTGTATAGATATATACCGAGACAAAATAATTTATTTTCACTTCATGCATAACTGTGGAAGAAAGTTATGATTTACAAACATGACAGTCCATCTACTATGAGTAATAATTTTTACAGTAAAAGTATTTATTCCATCTATGGATAATGCAATACGAAAGTTTCACGACTCATTTCTAAACTCATGATACTCATAAACAATTTTATTCTATTGAGGAGAATCTGCTGGATGGAATAGGTTCCCCTATTTAATTCTTGTATCTATATTCCATGTCAATCATCTCACAATTTCCTAAATTCCATATAGTATTATAAATATCAGGATGATAATAAAGTACCAAACAAATTTTGAAGAACTTGACTCATTTTTCTTGTATCGATCCACTTCACACTTAGAGGGCATTTTATGAGTGATTCATAGTCCTTACAAAGAAATATGAAATAATTTGTACAAGCAGGTATTTTTTACAGATCATTCCCATTTAAAGTAGAATTCGTTTAGCATCATATGTTTGAAATGTAGGTTCATTTTATTATGGTATCATATCATTCAAGAGACCAAGTAGTTCTGTAAATCTAGTGTTTCTCATTCCATTGCCAGATTTCAAAGTATATAACTTCCTTACAACTAACAATGTTGTGTATTTAATACAATCAATATACAATGGTATTTTAACATAAATATTTAACTTCTCAAACAACTTTTGTAAATCAAGAGGGTCATATTTAATTTCCATTATCATTTATTCCATGCGATCACCATCATCATTTACACTGGTATTCATATCAAATGATCCATAAACTGTAGTATCATCCCAATCGATGTGAAACTTCAAGTTTTCCCTAGGTTTATCCCAAAATTTATAGCTATGATATATTCTATGAAAAATCATATTTTCTTCCAACTCTTCCAGACTAATTTTTCTTAAATAACAACAATGTAAACATGGAAAAATGATTTTAGAAGGGTCATAGTCCTGATATATTGTATACTTGATGAACTATTTAATTTCATATTAATACTATTTTATCATAAAATTATTAGGAATCCATTTTGGATTCATATCCATTCGATTAGGTTCATAAAATATTAATTTTATACAATAAATAAATAAATTTACATAAGAAATTCATTATAAAAGGTGAAAGTTATAGATAATTATAATAAGGGGAACCCAATATTTGATTGTATAAAATAATTTAAATATTCTTTAAATGAAATGGGTAATTTAATTTAATAAAAATAATTAATCCACTATGATAGGTTTTATCTTTTAAAGTCATCGAAAATGATTATTGGTACCCAGTATAAGATAACTACTGATTATAGTAGTTCAAAAAAAAAAAAGGTTCATAGCCAGAAGAGATGGGGGATGAGTCTCAAGAAACAAATTGAAATAATAACTATTTGGGAGATAAATATGACAAGGATAAAAATTTTCTCCTTAAATATAAATATTCTCAAAATGAGAGATGGAGAATCACCAGAAAACATTTCTCAGTTTGTTTCCTATAGCTAAAAAGTTTCTCAAGAACCCTATGGTATGGTAGATGAGATGATTATATAATATATGTTCATAGTTCCCTTAATCTTTTATACCCCTTTCCCCATTACTAATGGATTCATATACATGATAACCTTGGTTCTAGTATACATTAACCACTATCCATTGAATAGAAAAATTATTTCACCAAGAATACAATATGATCTCCTAGTGTAAACAGATGCATTATTTCCTAGTCCCTCTTATTTCACGCACCATGGCGATGCTCCTAGTTGGTATAAAAGGAATAAAACATAGAAATAATCCTCCATATAATGAATGAATGAATAATTGGGTGAATTAAAAAAAATGTTTAGGGAAAGATATTAATGAATAATAAATTAATGATCTTATGAATATAAATGTTTTCCAAATTCCATATTAAAACCAACTACTTTAAAAAACACTTTTCAAGAGACCTAAACTTTTTAAATTACCAAATATTAATTTAAAATTTCAAATCTCATCTCAAAACCACTTTCAAAATTAAAAAAGTCACTTTTTTGAATTTTTAAAACCCCATATTTAAGTACGGTTTTTTAAAACTCCACATGAAAATAGACCAATTTTTTTTTCAAAACATTTAATAGAATACAAATCCCATTTTCTATAAAAACTATTAGCATCAAGTGAAATTTTTTAAATTCATATTAAAAAAAATTAACAATAAATTAAACGTTTAAAATCATTTCCATGGAAATATGTATAGTTTGAAATGTTTAAAACTTTACATGTTCACTAAGACCAATCCATAATTAGTAAAATCAAGATGGTATTAATTTTCTACATTGATATAAAAATTTTAGAATAATTAATAGGAAATAAGGAAAAAATATATGTGTTAGAGATACCATTTATTGATGAGTAAAAAGGTAAATCTACTCAATAAATATATCTATATTCTTATGGTAAGAATAAGATATATTCATTAGATATATCAAAGTCTAAAATTAGGACATCTAAAATCCATACAATGTATTTTAAACCTGGGGGGGTCGGGAGGAAATGAAATTTCTTACATTATTGAAATCCTTTAAATTGGTGGAGGAATTTCACTAAGTATATAAAGATTTTATATAAACCTAATAGAGATTCCATGATAGGTATAGTGTTATAGAAATAAATTCAAAGATTTTGAATGGTATATGATTCCAACCATATGTATTTTAATGATTATAAATATATTGGATTTAAAAATTGATGGAGAGTTGATGGATAGAGCTTAAGTATTAATGAAAGAAATGGACCAATGAGTTGATACATTGAGAACATTGGTGTAATGATTATATAAAAACATATAAGGATCAAAAATAAATATTTTATATATTCATATTGTTTTCCCATATATTATAAGAGATATTTGTAAAATAATGGTTATTTAATAAATAATAAAATATTCTTAATATGATGCAGAATGTTTTTTGATCCATATCTATAATATGTCTTAAAAAATAGTGAAGTATAAAAATGTTTCTTTTTGGAAAAAATTGTTTATCCATGATTTTTGTTAAAACCTAAAAATTCAAGATTCAACTTTTCTTGGGTGGTATATTTTAATAAATAAAGTTTCCTTTTAAAAATATTGCATTAAAAGCATATAATACCATATAATATATGGTTGGTAATATTTTTTATAGAAATATTCTAACTAAAAGTGAATAAGTGTTATTTAGCAATCAAAATTGAGTTTCAATATCTTATCATGAAATTATGTAGAGAATTTAATTTTTATTAGGAACAGAGTAATATAATTTTAGATAGATAACTTAAGAATTTAATAAATTAATAAATATAAAATTCTAGATTCAATGTTAATTTTAATTAATATCCAAAGAGAGTTTAGTGTATCTTGGTAAAGATAAAATAATATAAAGAGTTACATTTTGTTATCTTGATAATCTGAAAGGATTTTTTAACTAAAAGATTTCAACATGATGATAATTTAATTAGAAAGAGATGTAAGTATAAAATAAAATATTTTGACTTTGTAATTTTTTATGTTTTGCGGTAAAAATATTTGAATACCATGTTCAAAAAGTTAAACATGAAGAATAAATTTTCTTCAATCAAGATTGGATTTTCCCTCTTATAAAAAACAATATATCTTATCTCTTGATTAGGATATAATGATAGAGTATATAATTTTATCTAGATAGGTGAAATGTTATGTTATTATCTATTAGATATGGAGAATGTGATGTCTTTATCCACTAGGGTGAAAGGCATGTGATGTGTTAATATAACCTATCATTATATACTAAGACAATAAAGAAAATATGAGTAGTTATACATGATTGACATACTCTATGTCCTATGGTTAATTGGTGTATTAGATTAAGGGATCATATGAAAATTCATTCTATTATATGATACAAATTATGGTTGAGTAAGTAAAATCTATAGACAATCAAACGTATCAAAGATCAATGGTGGGTCCATTGAAAATTTGTGAAGGTTATGGAATTAGTTGTCCTGCCAGGTCTCTCTATTAATGTAGGGTGGGACCCCTTATTCATTTGATTAACTTGAGCTATGTAAATTGAAAATATTTATGAATAATTCGATCTTATATATATATTTTTATTTTCTATTGAGGATTTTAATCTTTACTTATTTAATGGAATAAAATAAAGAAACAAAATTCATCCA
Organism: Viscum album; assembly: GCA_963277665.1. Lineage (NCBI taxonomy): Eukaryota > Viridiplantae > Streptophyta > Magnoliopsida > Santalales > Viscaceae > Viscum > Viscum album. The sequence goes on from OY728129.1 coordinate 1,492,482,058, forward strand.
TGGATGTAGGGATAAATTCAATACCATCGAAAATCATTGTTTTTGTTCATTATTTGTCTTTATTTCAAGTGATTTTAACTTTCGAAGGGCTATGTTTGTTTAGGTTTTTGAGGGAGTTGGACCTGGGTGGAGACTATGGTGTAACATTACCTCTTAGTTCTAGGTCATCAAAGATCATGGGATTTTTTGGTCATAATTGTATTAGATCATTGTTTTGTGCCTAAAGCATCTACTAGTTTGTTTCCACCAATTGGTGGTTTTGAATCACAACAAGTTGTATTAGATATTTTCATTTATAAAGGATTTGGGCACATTATATCATTCTCTTTATGTGACATTATTGTCTCTATGATTTTTTGATTTAGGAGGAGTTAAATGTTTTTGAAGGCATGACATTTAAAGAAGGAATGATACATATTGAAAAATTTAATGGGGAAAATATTGACTTCAGGAGGATGAAAATGGAGGATAATAGGAATCACCATGATTATCATTTACAGATATGAATTTCCATATTCCATCAAGAACTTATTTAGAGGCATATTCAAAATAACATGAAATATTAAATCGATAGATCCATGATTTAAAAATTAACTCAAATAATCCCTACAAAACCATAAGAGAAAACATTAGAAAAAAATTCACCAAAATAATGCACTCTTACAAAAAAATTCCCTTCTTTTTAATCACCATCATTAAATAAAATGTCTAAACACTCATTTTAAAAAAGTAATCCTACATTGAAAACATTTGAAAACATTTCTAAAAAATGATAAAACCTATTTAACAACTCTTTCATGAGTTTAGAACACATACCTCTCCACTATGCAATTGATAACATCTCTATAAAAATCAACTTTCATTTCAAAACTCATCTTAAATTAAATTTTTGAAACCCAACACTTTTGAGACCACACCTGATAGTCAAAATCATTTAAAAAAAAATCATAAACCTATTTTCAGAGTCCATATAGTTCACAATCCCTTTTTCTACTAATAAGCAAGGATCCATGGTTGACCTTTTAGATATCTTTTCCCTATGAGTTAGGGGGTGATGGAGGATATTTATGGAGTATGGCCTTTATATCAGGAGAAGGAATTAGGAGAGTAGGAGTGACACCCTTATGATCCTTGTGACCATATAGGTGCCCTGAAATCATGTAGGTACCATGTTGTCACACGCTCTGTGTGAAGTAAGGGAAGCTATATGCTTTGCATTATCCCTTTGGAGTCACGCGAACAGGAAAGGACATGAGGGAATGCGCTTCATACGAAGGCTTTACAGACCATAAACAAAATAAGAAACACAAATGAAAAAACACCTAAATCACCCAACTGTTGGAAAATATATAGGCAAAACACCTTATGTGAAACCCAGACAAGCAATAAACGAGTGAGGAGGAGGATAAAATAACATACCTTGGATTTGATCTTTGATTTGTCCGAGAGAAAGTAGAGATATTTCAAAATATTAGATTCATTCAATCCTTAATTGGAGACTTGGATTCATTTGAGCCTTGATTCAATCATTGGATTCATTCGAGCCTTGATTCGATGGATTCAAGGAGAAGGAGCACCGAAAGTATGTGTCTTTCGTGGAAATCTTGAGATATTAAGACTATAATTAGTGCGTTAGAGTTATTTAAATAAATTGGGGAGAGTTTTATCAGCAATACAAAAAACACTAATAAAGATACATTTTATCAGTGCAAAATTAATAAAAACAGATAAAAGAAATCTTTAACAATGTTTTTTTAGCATTGATAAAGATAGAGCTTTATCAGTGCTAAAAAAGAGCTCATAAAAGACATCTTTATCAGCATTAAAACATTAGTGTTGATAAAGGATTTATAATTATAATTATAAATATTTTTTTTGTAAATATATTTATATAATTATACGTTTATTTATTATAATTTATAATTAGTTAAATATGTATCTATTTATTATTATATAAATACCTTTTTTAAAAAATTATATATTTTTATTTATAATTATATATATATTTTAATAAATATAGTAAATATTTTAATTATTTAAATATATTTATTATACTTTTATATTCATAAATATATTTATATCATCATATATATATATATCATTATATATTTTTATATCATTATATTATTTATATAATTATATATATAAAATAAATATATATAACTATACATATAAATATAGTAAATACATTCATTATTTTAATATATTTATTATAATTTTATAATTATTGAAATATATAATTTTTTTATAATTATATAAATAATTTTAAAAATATAATAATATAATAATATAATAATATATTTAATAAATATATATATAAATATAAATATAAATATAAATATAAATATAAATATAAATATAAATATAAATATAAATATAAATATAAATATAAATATAAATATAAATATAAATATAAATATAAATATAAATATAAATATAAATATAAATATAAATATAAATATAAATATAAATATAAATATAAATATAAATATAAATATAAATATAAATATAAATATAAATATAAATATAAATATAAATATAAATATAAATATAAATATAAATATAAATATAAATATAAATATAAATATAAATATAAATATAAATATAAATATAAATATAAATATAAATATAAATATAAATATAAATATAAATATAAATATAAATATAAATATAAATATAAATATAAATATAAAAATAAATATAAATATACATATAAATATAAAAATAAAAATAAAAATAAAAATAAAAATAAAAATAAAAATAAAAATAAAAATAAAAATAAAAATAAAAATACATATTTTTAATATATTCATTATTTTAATAAATTTATTATAAATTTATAATTATTTAAATATATATAATTAATTATTTATAATTATATAAATAATTTTTTAAAAAATAATATTTTTTATTTATAATTATAAATCTATAAATTTAAAAATATATTAAATATAGTATTTTAAATATATTTATTTAAATATAAATTATTAAAAAAATATAGATTTCTATTGAAATAAAGACAAATACATATTGAAAATATTAAAACCTTGTAAATAAATATATATAAATAAATAATAGAAAATGATTAAATTCCCAAAAAACATAAAACATAAAAAATAAAAAATATTAAAAATGAATAAATAATACCCAACTGTAATAAAAAAAATAAAAAAAAATAAAATTTACCAATTAAAAACATAATATATTAAATGTATAATGTTATAATTATAACGACCCTACTTTTTCTTGCTTAATGATTACATCATTTTCATTATAAAAAACATAATAGAGATATAAATCTAGGATCAAAAGGTTTTGTGTCTTGGGAAAATTAGGCTCATATATAAATTTTACCTAATAAAACACAACCATATATTTAAATACTTCTTCTTTATCATTCTAAAACCATGTGTTCTCTTTAATACATGTAATCACATAAAGATATATATCAAATAAAGGGGTGAGCTAAAAGCCCAATAAGAAAATGAATAGGGCACATGAATCAATATAAAATGGGTGAGCATAATCATCATCATCATAACATAATCATGGGATCATCATCAACATCATTAGGGAAACTTGTGATAAAGGCATGGAATGTTTTAATGTATAAAAATGAAACATCATGTCATAGTGGTTAAATACCACATGTAGTTGTGAACAAAGATAACATAATGTTCATGCATAACATATGTGCATAATCATAACAACATCATTGTAAAAAAATCTAGCATCATGTTCACGCATGATACACATCATCTCATGAGATACATCACATTACCCAATTCATTATAAGGATATATAATTCTGACCCTACTCGTCACATCATAATATTTACATAATCATGCACGCCGCATAGAATGTAGTATAATCATAGTCATGAATTAACCCATGGAAAGGAACGGGTTTCATAATGACTTTATCAATCATGATTTTATGAATAAACTTGGTGGTTCTTAATTAAAAATAAAAAAACATATTTGGTATAAGAATCAACACTCTTGAGGAAAGGATAAAGTCAATATGAGACAAAGATGTGTTTTGGAAAGGAGAGTTATTTTGGAAAATCTTTGAATTTTTCACGAAATCAGGTTGAAAAAATGTATATCCCCAAAAAGAAAATATAATAATAATGAAATTATATTTAAGGAACTTTAGAGGAATATTCATACCAAATATGTCATGAAATAGGGATAACCTAAAGAAAAGGATTTGGGTTCGAGAACCCCCTAACGTTAATGCTCCCTTTATTTCATCGCTTTTATGCCTCCAGAATAATAAATAAAGAATTATTAAAACAATGATCTATAACTGAATTATTGTAATTTTTTCTACTATTTATCAATTATATTTATTTTATTATATTTATTAATTTTATTGGTTATAAGGTAGGGATTTAGACAACATGTTTTACTTAAAATATTTCTATTTTTCCTTGATTTCTCTATTTTGTTAAATATAAATTATAAATTAATATAATTAATTATAGAAGATTATAATGAATATAATTACAGGTTTATATATTATATAAAATTCATAATATCTATCCATGATTATGGATATATGTGTTTATATGGTAATGTCTCTATAAGTGGTTAACCGACCTTTTACGGGACATTGTCGAGAGAGTGAGAAAGGGAAGTTTGAAATTTATAAATATCATAAATATGATACTCACAATAGGTTAACATAATTAATATAATTTTTAAATTTATTCCCAAAAAATCTTATATATTTTTTCTAAAATGGTGGTGAAAAAATAAAGAGAATAAAAAGATGAAATAAAAAGAAAAAGAGTTGATCAAAACTTACTTAATTCTCAGTGTAGCTTCTCTTATATGAAATTATAACTCCCTTGTTGATTGGAGTTGGATTCTTCAATAATTTCCCTAAGTATTCTAATGGTATTTAGAGGGAATATTCAGGTAGATCTTGGTCTTTGGAATGGGTGTAAAGAGTGGGTTTCCAAGGGAAGGGAGAGAGGTTATTTATACTTTAGAAGATGAGTATTTTTAGAATAAAATATTAAATCAAATAATATATCAATGGTAAGACATGCAATAATATTTTTTGGAAATATAAATCATATATAAATATAATATAATTGTTTTAATACTTTAAAATCCTTTATATTTTAATTCATTAGTTTGTTAAAAATAAAAGTGGAAAAAATAGAAATTGTTATTTTAAGGAATCAATTTTGACTTTAGGTTTTGGAAAGTTTTTTTTAAAGTATTGGAAATTAATTTTATTTTATTTTAATGTATCATTTATGAAATAAAATATATCATTTATGAAACTCAAGTTCTATAAAGGATTATATCATAATTTAATCCTGAATGATGTAATGTAAGATACACCAGTTATGTGAGAAAAATGTATTTTTACTATTCAACAGAAAATTGAATTATTTTATAAAATTTCCAAAACCACCCTCATACAATTTATAAATGATGATTTCAAAAATGATATTCATTTTATCGAAATAAATTTCTAAAATATGTAATTTTAAATTTTAATTTAAAAATAATATTTTTTACAAAATACTTTAAGATACAATTTATTAAAAATGTGCATATATTTCTTATGAATTTTTTAATCATAGTATTTTCATGGAATTATAAAATTTATATTTACATGAATTAGTAATGAAAAATATTATTTATATCACAATTTATTATTTTTTAAGTCAAATTACTATTCCAATGACTAGGTTATTATTCCAACGGTCACATTACCTTCTATATATACCTTTCCATTCATTCACCCAATATTCAACATAATTCCTATCAAGGTTATATATTTAAATTTTCTATAATTCGGATTAGTTTTCTAATAATCTATTTCTTTTATATAGTTTTGGTAGTGGGGGAGATTATTCTAGTAGATTGGGGCGATCCATATTTTCCCATTTTAGATTTTCTATTTTATATTTTTTGTCCAATTATATTATTTGGAATTTTAATCGGTTTCATTTTTGCTTAATGTAACAATGTATATTAAATAAATAAAGTTTTTGTTGGTTTTTCTATTTTTTATGTGAATAATATTATATAATATATTAAAACACATATTTATTTTGTAAATAAATATTACTAATAAAAACTAAGTCATTACATTCTCTCCCCCTTTAAAAAATTTCATCCTCAAAATTTCAACTCATATTCTCAGTTTATAATAGATGAGGGTACTTCTATTTCATTATTTCCTCTGGTTCCCACATCCCTTCTTTATACTTTTGGTTCCTCCGTAACACTTTTAAAAGATGAGTTTTCTTGTTTGTATAACTTTATCTCTAATTTACTAGATCTTCACTGGATTCTCTTCATAGGAGAGTTCATTCATTATTCATACCACCTCCAAATTTAGTAAATGTGATGGATCATGTATGTACTTCCTTAGGTGTGATACATGGAACATGCCATGTACTTGATCTGTACTAGGTGTAAGTGCAATATGATAGTCCACTACTCCTATGAAATCAAGGGTTTCAATGGGACCAATGTACCTTGGGGTAAGATTCCTTTTCTTTCCCAACCACATGAATTTATTCCATGGTGATATTTGATGGAAAAATTTATCACCAACATAGAACTCTAAGTCCCTTTTATAGTTATCAACATAGATCTTTTTTTTTCTGAATCTGAGTAGATTTTATATATTGTTGGATGGATTGAAACTTCTATTTCATATCTTGCACAAGATCAGGTCCAAGTAGCTTTTGTTCCCCAACTTCATCCCAATAAGTTGGAGTTCCACATCACTTCCCATACAGAGCTTCATATGGATCCATTTGAATATTTTAGTGGACTATGTTATTATATGAGAACTCAACCAACGAGATATTTTGATTCCATCCACCTTTTAATTCCAATGATTAGTCTATTAGAATTTCTTCGAGCATCTAAATAGTCCTTTCATATTATCCATTCGTTTGGGGGTGATAGATCATGATGAAATTTAGTTCAGTACTCAAAGAATGGTGAAGACTTCTCTAGAATTTAGATATGAAACTTGGATTTTGGTTAGAGATGATTAAAAGTGGAACCCCAAGCATCCTCACAAATTCCTTCACATATATCTTAGAAAGTTGTTCAAGTGATAAATCTTCTTAAATGGGGATAAAGTGTTAAGTCTTAGTGATTCGATACACTAAAACCCATATCACATTGGTTCATTTGAATGTTTTTGGGAGACCAGTGGAAAATTATATAGTGAAATTATCCATTTTCTCACATGGGTATAGAAAATGGTTTAATCATCCATTTGGACTTCTCTCACTCTGATTTAACTTGACAGTATACCAAACATCGTGAGATATACCTCATGATCTCCTTATTCATATTTTCCCACTAGAAGTTCTCTTGAAGATCATGGAACATCTTGGTACTTCCATGATGGGTAGAGAAAAATTATCTATATGCATTATCCAATATCAATTTATTTATCTCAGGTGATGAAGGCACACAAATCCTCATTCCAAACCGAATCAAACCACCATCATTGATGTGGAACTCATGTTGCTTCCCTTAATTTGTTGATTTCACCTTCTTTTATAGCTTCAAATCATCTCTTTGTTCCTCCTTGATATTCCATTTGATAGATGGTTGGGAAATAATTTGGTCAATGTAGGATAAATTCCCTACCATTATGATTTCAAGATCCTTCCTTTACATATCTAAGAATATAAGGTTTTTCTTAGTCAACATCATGGATAAAGTATCATATTATTTTATTCTAAGAACATCAACTACCTTGTTTGCCTTTACAACATGGTAGTTAATAGAGAAATTATTGTACTTTATTATCTATAACCATCTTCTTTGATGCATGTTGATCTCGTTTTGTGTGAATATATAATTTATACTAATGTGATCATTATATATATCACACTTTTCACCATAGAGGTAGTTACTTCAAATATTTAGAGTGAAGATCACAACTGCTAACTCCATATCATGCATTAAGTAGTTCTTCCCATGGATCTTCTACAATCGCGAGGCATAGATTATTACTTTATCATTCTACATGAGTATACAACCCAAGCCTTTCTTTGAAGCATATCTGTATGTCACAAAACCTTCTCCAATTGTTGTTATTGTGAGTAGAGGCATAGTGATTAGCCACTAATTAAGACCATTAAATATTTCCTCACAATATTATATCTAGACACACTTTTCCCCTTTTTATGTTAACCTTTTTTATGGGCTAGATAATCTTGATAAATTCCTCACAAAATGTCAGCAGTACCCAACTAAGATAATAAAACTATGGATTACATTGACACTAGTGGTTCCAATCCATTACTCAGTTGTCTTTGTCATTGAATGGTCCATAAATATTCCCTAACTTGTGATCTCGTTCCCCAAGAATGAAACTTTCTACATCCAAAAGTTACACTTGTTAAACTTTCTGTACATTTTCTCCTTCCTTAATGTCGCCAACATAATACTTAGATGCTCTTCATGTTCCTCATTTATCTTGGAGTAAATGAGAATATCAATGATAAAACTACCAAAAAATTGATGAGGTATTCTCTAAATACCCTATTCATCAAATTCATGAATATTACTAGGACATTAGTAAGTTTGAAGGGAATCACTATGAACTCATAGTGGCAATACTTTATATGGAACAAGCTTTTCTAAATATATTCCTTCTTCACCTTTAGTTTATGATATCTAGAATGAAGATACACATTTGAGAAACACTGATATCATCTCAGTTGATTGAACAAGTCCTCAATCCTTGGTAGAGGATACTTTTACTTTATAGTGATCTTGTTGATCTCCCAGTAATCAATAAAAATCTTCAATGATCAATCATTTTTCTTTACAAAGAGCACTAGCACACCCCATTGTGATGAACTAGGGTGTATGAACCTTTTGTTGAAATTATCTTATAACTACTTCTTTAATTAATTTGATTCAATCAGGGTTATCCTGTAAGGGAATTTTGAGATAAGAGTATCTCTGGGTATGATCTCTATTGATAACTCTAGATCATGATTCGGGGGAAGTCTGGGTAACTCTTTGAGAAATATATCAGTGTATTCCCTAATAATGGAATTCCATCTAGGTTGATACCTTACATTGACTTAACCATTTGGTAAAAGTATTCTTATTCAAAGGGTATAAACACCCACACTATTAAGGGATTTTACAAAGGATAATCATGACCTTACTTTCATTTTATAGGATAATTGGATGGTTTGGAATATGAAAAGAGATTTTATTTTCCTAATAGTTGATGTGTGATCTATATAATGAGAGATAATCCATGACCAATATATCATCGAATTATACCAAGGAAATTATTACGACATTCAATGGAATAATTTTCCTACATACACTAATAGGAGAAGAGTCCAACAGTTAGGTTGCCATGATTTTACCATTATGTTTCTTTAAAGACATCTTTACATCAAGGTATTGGGGCTTCGATTAAACTATCCTAAAAAACTTATAGGATATAAATGATTGTGTAGAACCAGAATAAAATAAAACTTCTTCCATTATTTAGTGAATAAGATGTTTACCTTGTATGAATTCATTTTCACTCTCCACTTAATCAGTAGTGATGGAATAAGCTTTCCCTTACTCCTTTGGTTTTGGTTGTTGTTGAAATTGATTACCACCAAGAAACCATGGTTTAGTACCCTAGAATTCATAGTTCCCTTTCTACCTACAATTAAAGCATTGAACCATTGGTGGCACATTATGAGGTTCATTCATTTCCTAAATCATGTTTTCTGGATTCTTCATGTCTCTTCGATATTCAGGAGATTGGTATACTTCTCTCCCGCACTTGAAGAATTTCTTTATCCCTTTTTTGAAATTCCCATGATAATTCTTCCCACATCTAGGACATGTGGGTAGTTCGATACTCTTTCCTCATTTTTCATTTTACCCACCATCTTGAAACACCATTATTCCATTTTTATCTCCATAATCATGAGACCATTCTCTAAACTCCTTCTCTACATTGAGATCATATCAAAATAATTCTTTATAACTCCCAAAATCTGGGATAGCTTGAACCTTTCAAAGGATTGGTTTTAAACCAATAAATAACTTATATACTTGTCTATCATTTTTGATTACAAAACACTAGGCATATCTTGAAATCCTTATGAAGTTTTCCTCATAATCTGTGATAGATTAACCTTACTTTTTCTTCATCTCTATGAATTATCTCTCCATCTTTGTTTGAAGAGTTCAAGGTAAATACTTGGTAAGAAATATTTTCTTAAATTCTTCTAACTCCATATCCTATATTTCATCCTCTAGCTTAGTGTTCTTAATAAATGTCCACTATTTACTGGAATTTCTATCTAAATGATAAATAGCTAGAGTCAACTTATCCTTCTCAGAATAATGGATCATAAAAATATCTTCTCTATTGAGTTAACCCACCGTTTCAAGACAAGTGGATTATAAGTTACACTAAACATTGGTGGTCATTTCTGAATAAATGAATCAATGGATGGTTTCCCCTTCTTAGGTGAGTTCAGGCATTACATGTGGTTTAGGTTATTTTTCATAGCATGAGATATATGGGTAAGCATCACCATATAGTTTTGAACACCACCTCCCATATCATTGGGGATGTCGATTGGAAAATCCTTTAATTTTCCCTCACATGGGTTGTTGGCATTGTTTATCTGAGTTATCACCATTTTATAAAATAGAAAAGGTTTGAACAAAATGAAGGTCTCCAAAGCATGAATAATTTATTATTTTATACAATTAACACTAAAGGAATATCTTTTGAGATCCCTATATTTATCATTTTTCTAAAAAAATTATTCATGGATGTTTAAATATACTTAGTATTATCCTAAGGTGTTTCACTAGTGTTCTCTAATCCTAACTACCCAATTAACTAAACAAATCTCTTATACCAACTATAGTGACCCTACTCTTTCTTAGATAACTATCACTCCATTTTCAAGATAAACAACATAATATAGATACAAATCTAAGATCAAAAGGTTTTGTGTCTGGGAAAAATTAGGCTCATATATAAATTTTACATAATAAAACATAAAATAGTTATTTAAATACTTATTATTTGTCTTTATAAAACCTAATTTTCTTCTTAGTACATGTGATCACCTAAGGATATACATCAAAGAAAAGGGTGAGCAAAAGTCCTAGTAATAAGATGAATAAGGGACATGAATCGATATAACACGAGTGAGAATAATAATAATAATCATCATAACATAATCATGGGATCATAATCAACATCATGAGGGAAACATGTGATAAAGGCCTGGAATGTGGAAACACATAAAAATGAAACATCATGTAATAGTGGTAATTTACCACACATAGTTGTGAACAAATATTTCATCGTGTTCACACATAACATATGTGAATAAGCATAAAATCAACATTGTGAAAAAATATAGCATCATGTTCATTCACAATACAAATAATCTCATGAGATACATCATATTAACCAATGAATTGGAGGGATATATAATTTTGGACCCATCCATTATATCGTAATATTTACATAATCATGCATTACACATAGAATGTATTACAATCTTAGTCATGAAGTAACCCATGGAAAGGAATGAGATTCATAGGGATTTAATCAATCATGATTTCATGAATAAACTTGGTGGTTCCCAATGAAAATGTTAAAAACATATTTGGTATAAGAATCATTATTCTTGAGTGAAGGAGAAACTCAATATGAGCCAAATATGTCTTTTGGAAAGAAGAGTTCTTTTGGAAAATCTTTATATTTATCCTATAATCAGGATTAAAACATGTATATCCTAGAAAAGAAAAGGGAAGAATAATTAAATTATATTTAAGGAACTTTAGTGTAATTTTAATAAAAAATATTCCATGAAAGAGGGATAACCCAAAGAAAAGTAGTTGGGTTTGAGACTCCCTATACCTTAATTCCTAATTTATTTTGCCATTTTTCCCTACCTAAAAAATAAACATAGATTTATTATAGAATTAGTCTAGAGGTGAATTATTTTAATTTTTAAAAATATTTATAAATTATAGTTATTTGATTATATTTATTAATTTCCTTGGTCACAAGGTACTCATTTTGATATCATATTTTATTTAAAAATTTCCCATTTTCATTGATTTCAAATTTTTTTTAAATTTAAATTATACATTAGTATAATTAGTTACATAAGAATATAATGCATATAATTCAATGTTTATATATTATATTTAATTCCTAATATCCATCCATGATTACGGTTATATGTGTTTACATGGTAATTTCTCCCTAGGTGGTTAACCGACCTTTGATGAGACATTGTCAGGAGAGCGGGAAAGGGAAGTTTAAAATTTATATGTTTCATAAATATGACACTTAAAGTAGGATATAATAATTAATATAATTTTAAATTACTTCATAATTAATTTAATATGTTTTTTTATGAAATGGGTGGTGAAAAAAAGGAAATATAAGAAGAAGAAGAAACAAACAGAAGATAAGTTGATCGAAACTTACTTAATCCTCATTGTATCTTCTCTTGCATGACACTATAAATCCTATGGTGATTGGAGTTGGATTTATCTAGAATTTCCATAAGTATTATAAGGGGATTTATAGGGAGTATTTGGGTATATATTGGGCTTTGTAATGAGTGGGAGGATTGGTTTTCCAAGGTAAGAGAGCGAGATTCTTTATACTTGAGGAGAGGGGTATTTTTAGAATAAACTTTTAAATAAAATAATATATCAAGGGTAAAACATGTTATAGTGGTTTTTTTGACAATATAAATCATATATAAATATAATATAATGGGTTTAACACATTAAAAACCATTTATAATTATAATTAATTATTTTATTAAAAATGAATGTGGAAAAAGAGAAATTGTTATTTTAAGGAATCACTTGGGACTGTAGGTTTTGGTAAGTTTTTTTAGGTTTAGAAATTAATTTTATTATATTTTAATGACTAATTTATGAAATTAAATATATTATGGTCAAATATAAATTACTAGAAAGTATTATATCATAATTACATCATGATGTGAAAAATTGTATTTTTCCCATTCACCTAAAAAATTGAATTATTTCAAAAAATTTCCAAAAAATAACAATTGGAAAATTTCAACGTGAAGATTTTAAAAATGATATTTTTTTATTAAAATAAATTTATAAAATTGGTAATTTTAGTTTTTAATTTAAAAATAATGATTTTAACAGAATACGTAAAAATACAGTTTATTAAAAATGTGCTTATATTTCCTTTGAGTTTTTTAATCATGATATTTACTTTTTTGGAATTATAAAATTTATATTGACATAAATTAATCATTATAAATATTATTTTGTATCAAAATTTATTATTTTTGGGTAAAATCACAATTCTAACAGTCAGGTTATAATTTTAACGATCACATTACCTCCTATACACACCACTACATTCTTTCATTTAATATTCAACTTAATTCCTCTCAAGGTTCCATATTTAAAATTTCTATAATTTTGATTAGTTTACTAATATTTTGTTTCTTTTATATAGTGTTTGTAGTGGGGGTGATTATTCAAGTGGATTGGGGTGATCCATGTTTTCAAATTTTAGCATTTCTATTTTATATTTTTTATCCAATTGTAATGTTTGTAATTTTAATCGGTTTCATTACTGATTAATATAAGAGTGTATATTAATAAAATAATGTATTTTTGGTTTCTATATAGTTTTTATGTGTATAATATTATATAATATAACACAACTCCCATTTATTCAGGAAACAAATATTATTAATAAACACTAGGTTGCTATAAAAATGAAATTCTAAAATGAATACTAAAATTTGAATAAATTAAATTAATATTAGGTGCATTTGTTTCTATATAATATTTCATTAATTATGAAAATATTTGTGTGTGTGCATTGTATATAAAAATGTATTAATCACGTATATGTATGTGAAATCAATTCAACACATGTTCGATGTATGTTAAATTGAAAAATAAAACGACATTCAATTATGTCCATCACTTATTGGAATTAGTCAGTATTTTTAATTATTATTAATTTTTAATTATAAATCATTCTTCACTAAATATATTACTTATTTAATTTAAGAATGAATATTTTTTATTATATAAATCATATTTTAAGAAATATTATATACATATATATATGTAAATATATATGTATATATGTATATATTAAATGTATTAATGAATAATTATGTATAAAAACCATTAAAAATGAATAAGACATTAATATGTTTTTAATTATTACATTTTATTCATTTTGTATATTTATATTTAATATATGTTATTTAATACTATTTATAATTAATATATATATATATATATTAAACTTATTCATTTTTATTAATAATTGTTTCATTAATGATTGTTTTAATAATTTTTTAATTTATTCAATTTTAATTTTCTTGTTTAATTATTAAAATTTATTCATTTTATATATCTATATTTAATATATACTTTTTATTAATATTTATAATCTATATATATGTATATTAAATTTATTCATTTGTATTAATAATTATTTAATTAAAAAAATGTTTAATATTTTTATTAATTTACTCATTTTTAATTTTAATTGATTTAATTATTTCATTTTATTCATTTTTTATATCTATATATTTAATATATACTCTTTATTAATATTTATAATTTATACATATGTATATTAAATTTATTCATTTTTAAAAATAATTATTTAATTAATATAATTTCAATACTTTCTTTTAATTTTCTCATTTTTATTTTTTATTTGTTTAATTATTTCATTTTATTCAGGACCTTTTTTGGTGCTAAAAATTCTGATAAATGATATCCTTTACCAATACTAAAAAAAACTACTGATAAAGGGTCACCTTTATCATCGCTATAAATAAAGTGTTGATAAAGGGTACCTGTATCAGTGTTGACAAAGGCTAGTTTTATAGTGGTGATGATATAATGATTCAAGAGGTATAATGATGTTATAAATATCACATATATACTTTATATCCATTATCATACCCAACCATGAGAGGTGGTAAAGAAAAAATGAATGACATCAATTCATGAGGTGGTAGTCCTCAGTACACATGAATGATGATTTCATAACCCATTTGATGGAAGTGTGGATGGTTGTAGGTCATTTACTTAACATGACAACATATAAATATAAAGAATATACTGAGATTATTATATCATCAATTTTTAATAATAATTGAATGGGGTGGAGGAATAAATAAAATAAAAATGCTCATTGAAGAATGCTACCTCTTTTTCAAGTATCCTCCTTAGGTTTGCAGTAAAGCCATACTATGTTGGATTTATGACCAAAATAAGGATTCTAGTATGATATGATGTTATTTGGTAAGTTATTTGGTTAGGACTTGGACAAACCAAAAGGGCGTGAAGATGCCACGAAGAGAGGATAGGTGGTTTCCTTTTATTAGTGAGGTGAGTGCCACACTTGTAATTTTGGGAAAGAAAAAGGTGTAACCACATTTGTCACATGTCGCAGGGGTCTATAATAAAGTATTATTGATACTTAGACTTGAAAAGGTCTAAATATATCCAGAAAATATATTTTTGAAAAGTTTTTAGGTCATTTTAACACTTATCTTTTTAGTTTAACCCCCGTTAAATCTATTTTTACCTTAACTACGGTAAATAATTTTTAATATTTTAACTATTAATTTTGGTTAAAAATTAATTTGAAATTACTATATAATATAAATTGTTATTAATCCAAAAATGGAATCAATTTATCCAAATTAAATTCACATAAGTGGAAAAATTTAATTTAATATCAATCCTGTAGACACGAGAGACAGTTTTTAAAGAGAAAGTGTCCAAAAGTGTAAAAAAAATTTATATCAAAATTCAATATGAAAATTATTTCAATGAAATAAATTTTATTATTTAATATAAAATTTAAATAATGTTTACATATAACTAATTCAAAATATAATTTAATATTATAAATTATTTAGACAAAAATGAAAGTTTTTAAATTAAAATTCAATATTTTCACTATTCATAAAAATGAAACATTTCAGAAAAATTCAAAAAAATAACCCTAATATAATTTGGGTTTTTTATTTAATAAATGAAGTTTATTTTTTCAAATAAATTTTATAAAAATGGTAAAAATTAATTTCAAATCAAGTGTGCAAAACATGATTGAACCATCTTTTTGAAAAAATACAGTTTTTTTAGAAAACATTTCTTTTTTATTTTGAATGATTCTTATTCTATTTATAATAAATAAATGACTAGTATTATTCATCACATTAAATTTAATATCTAGTTTATAAATTTATTCTATATCATGGTCCATTTAAACATGGGGTTGTGTGTTCCTGTAATGAATTAGATTTTCGATGTATTATTTTTGGATATTATGTGGAATATTTTCAAGACTAGGCACTGAGAAAATGTGTGATTACAAGGCTCAGTATATGAGGAATATTTTTTTAAAATATATTAAATAATACATGCATTCAGTTTTCCTAAAAAAGTTGAATAACTCTTTAATGGGGGCTCGAATCAGAAATTTGACGGCACTATTGAGTTCAGAACATGAGTTTTACCTTAGACGCAACATAACCTTTTTCAGTGTGGGGTGTTTGTGGAAAATTCATCGCGGGAATAAAATTAATAAAATAAATTGATTGATTAATTTTATTTATTTTATTTGACACATATAATGACTTTTTCTATAAGTATGTGGTTATAGAAATGTCTTAGGGTTGGCTGCTAAACCCTGCAGACCTCGAGAGATCTTTGGAGGGTGATCTTAGAGAACAATGATGGGTCAGGGCCGAAATAAGGATCGTTACACCAACAGAGTTCATGGATCTCCTCAAAGACAATAATATAAAATCATTCTTCATCAACGATCGATCCAAACTCTAGGTAGAAGTTTTTTTATTTTGGGATTTATATCCCATTCTATTATCGTTTTTGAATGAAATTCAATTCCATGAAAATAATTGATTATCACATCGACAATAGATTAAATTGATGGAATTGTTTTTTTCTTTGAGTTTTTTTCCTCTTAGTTTGTCTTTATCTATGAATAATTATGAATTTTGGATTAAAAAAGGCTAAAATTTCATTCCTCACATCTTGTGTCTTATAGTTTTCTTCCCCATTTCTTCACACACTCATCACATGAATTTATTTTGGACCATGATTCAATGAATATATGGTATTAAATTATTTCAAAACTATTCTTTTGTGTAATGGATTTATAACACAGGAGAGTTTCATGATAAATGGTATGATCAAGGTGTGATGATGATGGTGGGTGATCAGAGGATGATTAGAAAAAAAAATTTATTTATGATCTTCCCAGTTTTAACACACGGTGACAGATTGGCTAAACATATTGTTTTTCCAAGAAGATCTAAACTTTAATTATAACCATCAATGATATAAAGGCTCAACCAGACTACGATCTATAGTTTATGGTGAGGGGAGAATCTTTGGAGATGCATTGGATGATGCAGAAGAGATCTCGGAGGATCTAGAAAATCCTACAGCGTGTGGCATGTAGTTTGTGATTACATGTCGTGTGGGACCCCCTGGCTGCGCTGTAAGGGTTTAAATGAGTTAAATATCACACACCATGTAAACCTATCACACACTGTGTGACCCTAACCCATAATATTGACATAAACCATAGGGGGTACACAGACATGACCAGGAGTACATGGGGTTAGACATGTCGTGCACCCTGACCCAAACATAACCAGGTGTACACAAATACAACTAGGTGTACATGGGCATGACCATTGGTATACAAGCATGAAAAAATAGACCAGGTAGGGTGACAGGTTACCTCTACATGTTATGTGGGATCACTTATATGTTTTTCATGTTACGGTTTACATTCCATATGGGGAAACACGACATGGGATGATCTAGGTTTAGTGATACATGTTGTGTACTCTACTTATACACCATGTAATCCCTTAGAGACAGCTTAGAGATATTTATCTCTTCATTTTAGACCAATGTCAGTTGAGTATTTTACCCTTGGTCCTTACCCTCAAGGATATAGTGCGACATTACATCCACATCTTCGGATTGTGATCCCCTTTTGATGATTAATACCAGATAGAGTTCGTGGAATCCCTCCATGATACTGGAGTGAGATACTCTATCATTTTTACACCCTAGTTGGGGTTTATGAAATCAGTGTGACCTCCTTGAGTAGGTCATTGATACTCCATATGGAATTTTGTATAAGTAGGGTTTATGGTATCATCGACATACAATCCCCTATATAGTGGGTTGATTCAGATTTGGTTCGTGGTGTACCCTAGCAGTCCTAGGCATGAACCCCTATATAAGTGTTAGGGTATTATGAGAATAATGATATTTCTTGGGTAAGGTCTAATGATCTTGACCTCTTGAATGAGTGTATTTGGTGATGTAAGTGTTCATGGAGCGGATTGTATTAGAACAAGCATTGCATCGAGTGGAATATTATGGATGGTTGTTGGTTCTGACTTCCTGGTGGTGTGATGTCCTTCTTGAGTATATCTGGGTGTTTTATATTATACATCGATTGATAAATAATTTTATTGAGATGACTATAATTGACGATTCATGTTTAGTGTTTTTGGGGCGTCTTATACGATATTGTTTTACTCACCACTTGTATGGGATCTTCCTACACGTGTCATGTCTTATGCAGATGATGAACCTTTTTATGATGTCCTGGGAGGATGTAGAGTAGGTGGAGCATATATTGGTCTTTAAAAATTGAGTTATTTTTCAAGATTTTTCATTTGATCATAGTCCTTTCCCTTAGAGAAGGGTGGAATCTTTATAGTTTTGGTTGGTCTTGTATTTCCCCCTTTTATCTTTCAGCAGTTTTCTTTCATACTCTAATTATGGGATTATATATATATATTCTTGCATTGATATCAATTATTTTACATTTTAGTATTTTGTGGGTTTGGAGATGTGTTCATGTGTACATGTATATTAGGCTAATGCCTCCCATTTGTGAGTATGTCTACTCAGCACTAGTTGCTAGCCCCTGGCATATTGGAGGTGGGATTGATGTAGTCATGGGTTAGACCCTGATGGTTTAGGTCATGAAAAAGTTGTATCAGAGTAGTCAGGTCTACCATAGGATCATAGTTTGTGAGATTTGTTTAAGGAAACAACCTTAAGTGTTTCGGGTTCAGATTTTAGACAATAGAATCCAGTGTTGGTGCAACGGCCGACATATCTATACACCAGGACTTTGATCACCTTCCTTTTGACTCGGTACAAGTGGATATTGGTTGTAGTGGAAAAAATAGTACATTAATCCTATATGAATGGGTTTTGGTATCCATTTCCTTCTTGAGTCAACTCTAAAAATATATTCTTTTTCTATGGTACATCTTGTTTATTTCGATATTCCTCCAAGAAGGAATCCATCCAGTATTAAAATATGTGATCATGAGGATAATCCATTAAGTGATGAGGCATCAGTACAAGGACCTATACTGCAGATAACACCTATGAGTGGTTTAATAGCTATAAAAATACACATTGATAAGTAACTATCACTAGTAGTGTCAGTTGAGTATGTAAAGAGGTTGAGTGAACTTCAAAATTTCTATAGGCGGAAACCAACAGGTTTCAGGGTGAGTCGGACCCTAGGTAGTTAAGGACTGGCTAGAGTCAGTCACTTGAGTTTTCTGCCTTGTGAGGACACATATAGATCAGATGAACATCCTCATGATGAGTCTTCTTCAAGGATATGTTGGGTGATGGTGGGGCTTAGTGACTCAGTCACATGACGAGGAAGATCTCTCCTAGTCAGACTTTGAGCATCACTAAAGGGAGAAGTTTTATTTGGCCAAATTGAAATCATTACACATAAAAAAGATTTTGAATTTATAGTAGGATAGTTTTACCATGTTAGAGTACTCAACGAGGTTTACTGATGAAGCGAATAAATTTTTCTATAAGTTCATGGTTATAGAAATTTCTCAGGGTAGGCTTCTAAACCCTATAGACCTTGAGAGATCATTGGAGAGAGATCATGGTGAACGCTGATGGATGAGATCCGGATTGAGGATCATTTCACCAATAGAGTTAATGTATCTCATCAATGACATAAACACATAACCATTCTTTATCAACGATCGATCCAAACCCCAAGTAGGATGTTTTGTTTTCTAATTTATATCTTGTTCTATTATCCTAGTAGAACATGGGTTAATTCCCTGATCTTAATTGATTCATGAATTAACAGTAAATTAAATTGATGGAAATGTTTTTCTGAGTTTATTTTCTCTTAGTTTCTATTTATCTATGACAATAGATCGGGGATAAATGAATAAAGACTGAGATTTCATTCTTCACATATTGTGGATTATGATTTTATCTCCAATTTCTTCACATGTTCATCATGTGATGATAACAATGGGTGATCAGAGGTGAATCAAAAGGGATTTTTGGTTTCCATTCTTCCCGGTTTTGATGTGCAAGGACGAATTGGATTGACATATCATTTTCCAAGAAGATCTAAACACGGATTTCTACTGGTGATGACAAAAGGCTCAACCAACATCTAGTCTACTAGTTTTGGAGAGTGCAGAGGACCCAAAAATGTGTAGGACTATGCCAAAGATATATCAATAGATCTATAAAATACTGTGGTACAAAACATTTATTTTTGGGATTAAAATACATGTGAGACCCCCTAGCCATGACACTAGGGTTTCAATAGTGAGTTAAACATCCCACATCACATGACCCTATCACATGCTTTGTCACTATACCATAGAAGATCAGTGTGTACCTCAGAGGGTACCAAGAAACTTCTAAGAGTACATAGGATCGTACATGCCATGTACTTCAACCCAAACATGACCAAGTGTAAATAAACATGTCCAAGTGTACATGGGATCGACTAACGATACACAGACATGAACATATGGCACAAGAAGGGTATCATCCAACCTCTACATGACATTTTTGATCACCTACACAATGTGTATGTTGAGTTTTACTTGCTTTGTAGGAAATAACCACATGGGTAGATCCAAGTTGAGAGATACACATTGTGTACTATACTTACATGTTGGGGAATCACTTAGAGACAACTTGGAGCTCTTCCACTCTTTCGCTTATTCCAGTGTCAGTTGAGTGGTTTTCCATTGGTACTTAACCTCAAGGGAATAGTGCAGAATTACATACACATATGAGGATTGTGATATCATATGGAGGATGAATCCCAGAAAGAATTCATAGCATCCCTCCATGACATTGGAGTGAGATACTCAATCATATTTACACCCTATGTAGGGTTTGGGGAATTGGATTAACCTCCTTGAGCAGGGAGTTGATACTCTATCTAGAAGTCTATATTGGTAGGGTTTATGGTATCATTTTCATATGATCCCCAACATAGTGGGTTGATTCAGATTGGGTTCATGTTTTCCCCCAATGGTCCTAGGTGTGACTCCCTATCTGAGTATTAGTATCTTCTGAGACAATGAGCTTTATTGGGTGGGGAACAATGATCTTGACCTCTTGAATGAGTGTCTCTAGTAATTTAAGGGCACGTGGAGTTTATTCTCCATAAAATATCATTACTTTGATCAAAATCTTAAAGATGGTAGTTGGTTGTGACCTCCTGGTGGTGCGGTGTAATTTTTGGGTATATCTGGGTGTTTTTTGTTATAAATTAACTGATATATCCTTGTATTGAACTAACTATACTTTATTATCCATGTTTAGTGTTTTCAAGGTGTCCTACTAGGTATTTTTATACTCACTCTTGCATGTGATTTTCCTACACGTGTCATGTATTATGTAGATGAAGGCCCTCTTGATGATTTAATTTGAGGACATAAAGTAGGTGGAGTATAGATTATGCTTGAAAGACTGAGGTGTTTTTACGGAGTTTTCATTTGATCATAGTCCTCTCCATTGGAGTAGGTTGGAATTTTTATAGTTTTGGTTGGGCTTGTATTTGGACCGTTTTTATTTTTAATACTTTTCTGTCATAATTTTGTTATGGGATTATAGATGTATGCATGAATTGGTATCAATTTTTTACATTTTATAATTTTATGAGATTGGATATGGGTGCGAGTGTATAGGTATATTAGGATAATGCATCACATTTTTTTGGATATGCCTACTTAGCGCTGGTTGCTATCCCCTGGCCTGTCAGAGGTGGGCTTGGGGTTGTCATGGGTTAGACCCTAGTGGGTCGGTTCATGATAGTCTTGTAAGTTATCAAAGATATTAAATATATTATAATATATATATATATATTTTATATTATTGTGGTGTTACATTATAACCTCCTATAAAAATTTCATCTTCAAAATTTCATGGATATTACCTTCTATATAGATGAGGGTAATTTTTCTTTATAATATCATATGGTTCCCACATTGCTTCCTCAATTTTTTTATTTCTATAAAGTAGATTTACCAGTCAAGTTGTCAGATTCATCCATACATTCTCTCTAGTATTAAGAACATGGATGTGTTCTTTATAGTATGATAGATAAGGTTCCAATTCTATTTCATCATAGGTGCACACATGTGTTGGTTCTGACATGTACTTCCTTAAAAATGATATATGAAACACATCATATACTTTTTAGAGATTTTGTAGAATTTCCAAATATTAAGAAATAAATCCAA
Source organism: Viscum album (assembly GCA_963277665.1). Classification (NCBI taxonomy): domain Eukaryota; kingdom Viridiplantae; phylum Streptophyta; class Magnoliopsida; order Santalales; family Viscaceae; genus Viscum; species Viscum album. Next base: position 1,492,504,709 of record OY728129.1, read on the forward strand.
TTCATTTAATAATTTTAAAGGTTCTAATACACCCAGGGCTCAATTTCCATTTCCCACTGAACCTTATAACACCCTTCCATGGAGATACTTTCAAGAAAAACTGACCTACCACTTAGAAATTGAAATCATTACTCTGATTATTGGAATAACTCCTTTTCCTACATTGATATGATTTGATGTGATCCTGAATAGCCTTTAACGTTATTATTTTATATTCAACAAGTTTTGGGCCTACAAGTTTCCTTTCAAAAATTTCATACCAAAAAGTTAGATTAAGACATATCTTTCCATATAATCCTACACACGACACCATTTGAATACTTTAATGAAAGATATTGTTATATTAAAACCATACCAAATATAAATAAATCTATCACAAACATTGAAAGTCAAGTGTTCATAACCTCAACATGTCTTCCATTATTTGAATCATCCATTCAAACTATCCATCAATTTGAGGATGGTAGATAGTTCTCAAATGAAGCTCAGTATTAAGAGCCTTATGAAGAATTTTCTAGAATTTTGATGTAAAATAGGGATCTCAATCAGACACTATTGAAATAGGTGCACCATGGAGTCTTACAAATTCATTAATATAGATCCTTGAGAGGTGCACATGAGGTAAATCTTACCTTATAATAATGAAATATATAGATTTGGTTAGGCAATAAATGATAACCCATATTACATCATTATTTCTAGGATTCATTTGTAGTCCGATAAGAAATTCTATAGCATTATCATCCTATTTTCACATATTAATAGGAAGAGGTTGTATGACCCCTATAGTATGCTATATCATAATATTTAATTGTTGAAAAACCAAAAATATTCACACATAATCAGAAATTTATATCTTTATGTTATCCCACATAAAATTTTCCCTAAAATACCTATAAATATTTATGCTACTTGGGTGTATATAGAAACTTTATCTATGATCATAATCCAATAATTCTATTTCTAGATCAGATATTGATGGAATAGATAATATCTTTCCAAATTTTAGAACACCATCTTTACAAATAAAGTTTGATAATTTCCCATTATTCACAACTTTAAATTTATTCAGAAATTTCTCATCAACGGATTGATAAAATTTTATCTTTTATAATAAATATGGGTTTGAAATAATTTTAAAAATGAGTGACGTATCCTCTTCCATAATAATTACCATATCCATATTTTCTAGATACATGAACAGAGGATCCCTCTCAATACTCATTTGTGTCATGACTCCATAATCTCTCATACTCAATGCATCTTCTACCTTAGTTTCTTTCCATGGGTGGTAGTTTATTAAGAAATCATAATCTCTAATTAGCTCAAGCCATCACTTTTGCCTCATTTTGAGTTCTTTTTTTGAAATTATTTATTTTAGGCTCTTATGGTCTATTTATATCTTACATATTTCACAATACAGATAATATACCCATATCTTAAAAGAAAATATTATAGTTTCCAACTCAAGATCATGGGTTGGATTATTTTTTTTTCCTGAGTCCTAAATTTACATGATGCATATGTAACAAATTAATCATTTTTCATTTGGAAAAAACTAAGTTCATTAATCGATGCATAAGTATATATCATAAATCCATCATTCCTAGATGGTAGAGTCAAAATCATAGCATTGGAAAATATCGTCTTTAGTTCATCAAAACATTATTTACATTACAATATCCAAACAAACTTAACCCCAATATGTGTAATATTGGTTAATGGGTTATCCAATTAGAAAAAATTAGGAACGAATCACCTATTATAACTATCCAAACCAATGAAACTGTACATCTTAGTTATATTCATTTGTGTAGGCCATTCTCTAAATGCCTTTGTATTTTAAAGATTAAATAAGATTCCATCCTTAGAGAAAATAGGGCCAAGAAAAGAAACTTATTGAATCTAAAAATCACACTAACTAAATTTACAATACAACTCTTTCCTTTTAAGAGTCTTAATAATGATTTGTAAGTGATTTTAATGGTCCTCATTGATTTTATAATACACTAAAATATAATCAATTAATACAAAAAAACATCAATATATTTCTTGAATACTAGGTTTATTATATCTATAAAAATAGAGGGTCCATTGGTCAATTCAAATGTAATTACGGTAAACTCATAATTTATATAACTCATTCAAAAAGTTACCTTTGGAATATATTCCTTCTATACTATAAATTTATGATACTTAGAATGAATGTTAATATTTGAAAAATATTGGGATTGTAGAGACCCGAAGATTAACGTACATGGACATTACATTACTTTTGCGGAATACTTAATACATAAGAAAAACAAACACACAAGGACCACAATAGTTTAGTGTCTTTGGAAACTCAGAATAAAATATTCTAATCATGGTGAAAGATCTTCAACATCTCCCAATAAAGATCTTCCCTTTTTTTCCTTACCTAAAACCTTTCTTTATATCCTGGGGAAAAGAAAACATAAAAGGGTGAGCTCAAATGCTCAGTAAGGGTAAACAAAAGAAATATCAATCACATCATATTCATAAGAACATATGTTTTGGAAATCTTAACCTGCAAAAGAGATCTTGATTTCATAACATGGGATAAATCATAGTAGTGAAATGTAATCCCAATAATCATAACTTAAAACATTAAACTTTGTGTCATACACACATAATCATAGGGAATCATTTCTTATTAGTCAAGACTCATTTCTAAGACTATCTTAGTGGACAAAGTCCCATTCTGAACCGAGTCACCCTCGTTTCAGTCCTGTTTCACTGAACCGGTATAACCTACCGTTCCAGCCATGTCTATCTCATGAGATATAAAATATTTACCCAATGCATTGGAGGGAGATATAGGTACCACCCATCTCATAATGATACCATTCTTATGTGTGCCACAAAATCCTAAATCATACATCATTGCATAACCCATGTAATAAAAATGGGATTCTTAAACAACATGACATCATAAAACAATTAATATAAGATAAAGGAATAAAAATATTTCCATCACAACATAATCAAATCCATGTAATAATAGGGATATAAACAGAACCCTATATTATCTTAGATGGAAAAGAATTTTGATAAAACACTTGAACACCATTCTTGAGGAAAATATCCTTTCTACTTCAAAAACACTTTTCCTTTCTTAACATGTCATAAAATTCTAAACTAAAAGAAGTTGATTAAAAATAAACTTGAAAACTTTTAAAGTAATATTCTTGGAAATAATGTTTTAAAAATCCATTCATGCCGTATAAGTTAAAAAAACATTATTCTCGTACTTTTGTCATAAAAGTCAAAAAGTACCTCGTACGAAAAACGAAAAAAGATTCCTTTCATATATTTTACTAAAAACTCACCGAAGGGTAAAATTGGATTTAAAAAATTGTAGGTGGATGGAAATAATATTACATATTGAGGAAACATGGATGTGGATGATAAAATACACCCCAGTAAATACCAAAGAATAAACAATCTCAGATAAAAATGAGATTGTGATATTTCCCTTACCTTATGTCCGATATGCTTTGTACGTATCCGAACCTCCTGTATAATGATTTAAATAATGTCATTAACTTATTAAATAATCATATTCATTTTTATTATATCATATATGGTTCACTTATGACTTTATATTACCCGTTCTTTTGTAAATTCCATGTTAAAGAAGCGTTTTGGGTAAAGTCGTTTCATTTATCGTAGGTGTTTGGACTTATTGTTCTTGACATTATTATTACTTATATCATGATTTACTTACTTCTAGAATATAAAATATGATTTATATATCATATATATTCAGTATATATATATATATAATAGATAGGTAAATGAAATGAAACACACCGTTCATGGAGATGGTAGTCCGTACGTACGAATGAACGATGTTTTCCTTTCCTTATTGTCTTGAATGGAAGTAAGTAGACGACATATATATATACATAAATCCATTAGATTTACCATGTCATATATTTCATTATTATTCATTATATATACTTTATAATCATTCTTTAATGGTTAACATGGATAATGAATCTCATCGCGTCGTGGAGACGGTAGTCTGTACGTACGCACGAGCGATGATATCGTTCCCATGGTCGTGGAGTTGTGTTGAAGTGTATGTATACTATTTCAGTATCAATATCACTTTATAATAATCATATATAGTTACTCATTACAACATTATACCCATCCAATTAAGGTGGTGGCGGAAAATAGATTACACCACGGCGTGGAGACGGTATTCAGTACGTACGCACGCGCGGTGATTTCCTTTTTTCGTAGGATGGATAGAAGGTTAATTAGAGTTGTTTCATATTTATAATAAAATATCAGTATATAAGAAATACTAATGTTATTACTTTATCATGAAACAACTAAATAAGAAGAAGTTGAAGAAGAAAGAAATTGAAAAAGATCGGTAATGGATATTACCTCTTTTTGACGCGCCTTCACTTAACCTCTACTTAAAGAACTAAGGATGGTCTTTGAAGAAGACCAGGACCTCTAGGATGATACTAGGGAAGTGTAGAAGAGATTTTGGCAGGGTTTGGACGAGCTTGAATGCTCAAATTGGTGTGAGGAGGAGAGGGAGGAGCTGCCCTTTTATAAGGGAGGAGAGGGGCACCTTAGGAAAATCTCAAAATATTATTTTATATTAAGGTAAAATTCGGTTTATGATGGTTCCAAAGGGTCTTATTTCGAAGATAAAGTGGGTATGGGTCGAAAGACTCTCATCCAATAGTATTTATACAAGTTTAGGTTATTATTGTAACCTTATCAATTATATTTAACTCTATGTTAAATAATTTAACTTTTATCGTGTCTTTTTGTTTTCTTACACTATATGGTTAATAAACTTACCATAACAAGCCAAAAGAACCCCAAGTTGTTTATTATTAATATATCTATCCTTATCTAAGTCATTGGGATGAACCTTAGATTTTTAGGAATTAAATAACAATTAATAATATAATATTTTTTTTAAAAACTAATTTATGTCAATTTTGACACTATTTGGTACATGATTTTTATGAAATTCATAATAGAATGATAAGTTCGAAAAATTAACTTATATCACCAATAACATGTCATATGAACCTATAAAATTAATGTAAGTCATAAAAAGTCTCAAATTACATTTATTTGGGCATTTATAACATCAATTATGTCAATATTTCATTAATAAGACAATTACTGCATCATCTTTGTGTCATAATAAATGATAATTATTTAATCCCTAAAAATTCTGAATAAATTACTATGATGTAGATACTTGTATTATCTTTCTGTAGACTATTATTTTTCTAAGTTTCATGAAGTTTATCACTAAATTAAAATTATTATACTTATAAGATTTAAGAAAGTGACATGTTGTCACATTCTTTGGTTTTAATAATAATTAAATTATTTTCATGGAAAAAAGTCCATAAAATGAATCTAATCCGACCCTTAGGTTATATGGGTCTACTTTTATCCATCCAATAGGATTTTTCCAAGTGTTAGGGTAATTTTATAATCTTATATTTACCCTTAATTACTCGATTTACCTTTAACTATAGTAAATAAAATTTACCGTAGTTACTATTCACAATGCTGAAAAATAAAAATTAGCTTATTAACATAATTTGGACCCACTGATTCCAAATATGGAATCCATTTTTCCAAATTAAATACAAAAAAGATGCAGAAATTAAATTAAAATTAATCCTGTTGTCGAAAGAAAACGGGTTTTTCTTTAAAACATTGCAAAAGATTGAATTGATTTAACATACGAATTCAAGGAAAAATCAATGATAATGACATAAATTATATTAAATGGTAAAAATATATTCTATTTATACTTTAAAGCCATTCAATATTATAATTTAACCACATAATATATTATGATGAAAAAAGTTGTTTTTAATTAAAATATAGCGTGTTTTTATTATTCATTAAATTATGAAAGTTATCGGAAAAATATCAAAACTTTATCTAATGTAAATTTTTATATCCTGATTCAAAAGAAGAATTTTATTTTGTCAAATTGAACTTATAAACATGTCAAAAACTAGATTTAAAGTGGGTGCAACATCAAAAGGCGGCAAAAATGCATTTTTTGAAAAATACTTATTTTACCCGAAAAATTTATTTTGTTCTTATACCATGTTTTAGAAAATTTGTAATACGAATAATAATTTTATAAGATTCAAAATTTAGTTAATACTATTCATAACAGCTAGTTCATAATAATATTATAATAATATATCGTTGTTTAGTAAAACTTGGTATTGCGTAATACACACGCTATCGAGGAAGGTCGCGATTGCGTGTAACGTAAGGAAAGTCAAGGATGCGTGTTGTGCAAGCTCCTTTTGGTGTAGCGTATAACACAAGACATTAATGAAATTAAAAAGAATATTTTTCATAAAATCTCGGGATGTTACATTCTACCCCCTTAAAATGAATTTCGCCCTCGAAATTCGTCGGGGTTATAAATGGTTTACTACTCGAAAGTTTCTTTAATAGAAACCCACATCGTAAAAAGGAATACCAAAACTTGGCTTTAAAAACTAAAGTATGAAACGTAATGGTTACCCAAATAAACTAATCACTGGGTTTTCACATAGGTGAAAATATGGATATGGAAGAGAAATCTAACCATCATGTTCTGATGGAGAGTGGTAGAGAACATGGCTATGGAAGTTCCAATAATCACAAAGCCATAAATTTGTGACGATATGAGGTACCATCTGATTCATCAGATATAAGAGCACTAGGACAACATTTTTGGTTTTTAAGATCATTTCCCTAAAGTTGATGAATTAAAAGAAATACTTACATGATTTTGGTACAATCTCACTGTTGTTCGTGAATTGAACAATTTCCACTTCATATCATAAAGAAATGAAGTTGAATTTGTTAGCAGATCATGTGATAGAATGATGGGTCATTCCATCTGTTTCAAACAAAAGGTTAGCAAAAGTTATAAGTCCATCTTATGGTGAGATTAATCGTATATGGTTCCAAAAATGGACTTATACTTTATTTATCATACCGCTTAATAAAATACAACTACTTTCCACTAACCAGGGACTTCATAAAGGCCAGTGGTAGGCGATAAAGGCCAGTCACACTTCGGTTGTGGGTTCGATTCCCATAGCCTTGTCCGACGCGATGGGCTGTCGCCCGTCCTGCAGGTTGTCCTTTTTCTAAAACTACATTACTATATCATCCCATCCATAATATCGAAAAAAAGTTGTATCCTTAAACAATACTAACTTATGTCCAACATAATCAATTCCAATATTTAGTCTTATCTAAAATACTTTGGTCCAAGCTCATAGTATAAAGAAAATGATTACATAACAATCACATGAATGCCATAATTTATCCCCCATATATCATAAGATATATCTTGTTGGTCAAATTCCAATCATGTGAATACCTTAATCATGTATTCTCTTGAAAAAATGAATACCCATTGAACCATAGTGAAAACTAGAATGCAGTTAAAAGTTAACACTTTCCACATACCAAAATCCTCAAAATTCTATATACTCAAACCATGATATCACTTAGTCCTTATATCAATCATGAGCTCATGAATACTGTTAAACATTTCATTTTCTTGTTTTCCCTTCATTATGCGCATATCATCTTATTTCCAAAAATATCTCAATCACTTTGAATATCATATTAGACCAATACATAAATATTCCAATACTCCATGATACAACATTATTTTGGAATCCCATTACATAAACACTTAATCATTCCACCACATCGTTGTCATATTCAACATCTACAATAGTGATCACATGTGACTTCCCATTGTCCTTTGCCTTAAGCGGTTTCTCATGTCGATCATCACTAACCCTTGGATTAGGGCATTTATTAGCATAATGCCCCATTTACTTTCACTTGAAGCATTGAAGTGTTGGTGCTGCATTCTTTGCAGTCTTTGCTTTATTCACATCATTAGAAATCCTTTTTCCATTACTTCGACACTCAGCTGCTCGATGACCTTCTTTTCCATACTTAAAACATTTTCTAGTCCCTTTAAGACAATATCCACCATGATTCTTTCCACACTTTGTGCATAAGGAAACATTCATCTTCTTTTCACCAATATTCTGAGATTTCTACTTGAACTCCATCTTTCGTTTCTTATCAAAACCATGAGATGGATATGTAACACCAACTTCCATTTCTACCTTGATAGCACAATGTAAAATTTCTTCATAGCTACTAAAGTATCTTATAGCTAATTCCCTTCGAAGACTTGGATTTAAGCCACTGAAAAATCTATCAACTTTACTTTCAGGTTGGATGATAATGCCAGATTCATACCTTGAAAGTCTAGTAAAATTCGCTTCGTATATACCAACAGATTCATCATCCTTCTGCTTCAGCTCAAGAAACTCATTTTCCATCTTTGTTCGAAGAATAAGAGGGAAGTACTTACTGAAAAACATGTTCTTGAACTCGTCCCATTCTATGGACTCAATTTAATCTCTTGGCCTCGTATTCTTGATAAGATTCCACCATTGATCAGCTTCACCTTCCAAACGATATACTGCTAAGATGAATTTATCATGTTCAGAACATTGAAGAACTGAAAATATCTTTTCAGTGGTACTGATCCATTGTTCAGCAACAAGTGGATCGGAAGACCCACTGAAAGAAGGTGGATGTTGCCTCATGAAGGACTCAAGAGAATATTGTTTCCTTCTCTGCTCATTTGGAAGTCCAGACTGATTCATAGCTTGTGTAATTATAGCAATAAGATTTTGAACTCCATATCCCATAACATTTGTTTGTTCAGGAGGACAATCATTTCATTTTCCATTGCATTGATCAACACGGTTCTTCCGGGTTCCAGCCATCGTCTAAAATCCAAAAAGAATAGTGTGAGAGGAAAAAGTCATGCTAGGGAAAAAAACATAATAAAGGGGGAGTACCTTCAATATCTAACATATTAGGTTTAATTCTATGATCGTTAGCGTAATTCTAGTACTATAACCTATACGTATACTTAAACTTAGGAACATCCCTAGACATACCTTAGAAATATCTCTAGGGATCTCACTAAAGTTCTCGCATCCTAGTTTCCAAAGGTTAACTAAACCTTTCCTCTGATACCAACTTTAGAGACCCGAAGATTAACGTACATGGACATCACATTACTTTTTCGGAATACTTAATACATAAGAAAAAAAAACACACAAGGACCGTAATAGTTTAGTGTCTTTGGAAACTCGGAATAAAATCTTCTAATCGTGTTGAAAGATCTTCAACATCTCCCAATAAAGATCTTCCTTTTTTTTCCTTATCTAAAACCTTTCTTTATATCATGGGGAAAAGAAAACATAAAAGGGTGAGCTCAAATGCTCAGTAAGGGTAAACAAAAGAAATATCAATCACATCATATTCATAAGAACATATCTTTTGGAAATCTTAACCTGCAAAAGAGATCATGATTTCATAACATGGGATAAATCATAGTAGTGAAATGTAATCCCAAAAATCATAACTTAAAACATGAAACTTTGTGTCATACACACATAATCATAGAGAATCATTTCTTATTAGTCAAGACTCATTGCGAAGACTATCTTAGTGGACAAAGTCCCATTCTGAACCGAGTCACCCTCATTTTAGTCCTGTTTCACTGAACCGGTATAACCTACCATTCCATCCATGTCTATCTCATGAGATATAAAATCTTTACCCAATGCATTAGAGGTAGATATAGGTCCCACCCATCTCATAATGATACCATTCTTATGTGTGCCACAAAATATTAAATCATACATCATTGCATAACCCATGTAATAAAAATGGGATTCTTAAACAACATGACATCATAAAACAATTCATATAAGATAAATGAATAAAAATATTTCCATCACAACATAATAAAATCCATTTAATAATGTGGATAGAAACAGAACCCTATATTATCTTAGATGGAAAAGAATTTTGATAAAACACTTGAACTCCATTCTTGAGGAAAATATCCTTTCTACTTCAAAAACACTTTTCCTTTCTTAACATGTCATACAATTCTAAACTAAAAGAAGTTGATTAAAAATAAACTTGAAAACTTGTAAAGTAAGCTTCTTGGAAATAATTTTTTAAAAATCCATTCATGCCGTATAAGTTAAAAAAACATTCTTCTCGTACTTTTGTCAGAAAAGTCAAAAAGTACCTCATACGAAAAACGACAAAAGATTCCTTTCATATATTTTACTAAAAACTCACCGAAGGGTAAAATTGTATTTAAAAAATTTTAGGTGGATGGAAATAATATTACACATTGAGGAAACATGGATGTGGATGATAAAATACACCCCAGTAAATACCAAAGAATAAACAATCTTAGATAAAAATGAGATTGTGATATTTCCCTTACCTTATGTCCGATATGCTTTGTACGTATCCGAACCTCCTGTATAATGATATAAATAATTTCATTAACTTATTACAGAATCATATTCATTGTTATGATATCATATATGGTTCACTTATGACTTTATATTACCCGTTCTTTTGTAAATTCCATGTTAAAGAAGCATTTTGGGTAAAATCGTCTCATTTATCGTAGGTGTTTGGACTTGTTGTTCTTGACATTATTATTACTTATATCATGATTTACTTACTTCCAGAATATAAAATATGATTTATATATTATATACATTCAGTATATATATATATATATATATATATAATAGATAGGTAAATGAAATGAAACACACCGTTCATGGAGACGGTAGTCCGTACGTACGCATGAACGCTGTTTTCCTTTCCTTATTGTCTTGAATGGAAGTAAGTAGATGAAATATATATATACATAAATCCATTAGATTTAACATGTCATATATTTCATTATTATTTATTATATATACTTTATAATCATTCTGGAATGGTTAACATGGATAATGAATCTCATCACGTCGTGGAGACGGTAGTCCGTACGTACGCACGAGTGATGATATCGTTCCCATGGTCGTGGAATTGTGTTGAAGTGTATGTATACTATTTCAGTATCAATATAACATTATAATAATCATATATAGTTACTCATTACACCATTATACCCATCCAATTAAGTTGGTGGTGGAAAATAGATTACACCACGGCGTGGAGACGGTATTCCGTACGTACGCATGCGCGGTGATTTCCTTTTTCCGTAGGATGGATAGAAGGTTAATTAGAGTTGTTTCATATTTATAATAAAATATCAGTATATAAGAAATAATGATGTTATTACTTTATCATGAAACAACTAAATAAGAAGAAGTTTAAGAAGAAAGAAATTGAAAAAGATCAGTAATGGATATTACCTCTTTTTGACGCGCCTTCACTTAACCTCTACTTAAGGTCAAATTCGGTTTATAATGGTTCCAAAGGGTCTTATTTCAAATATAAAGTGGGGATGGGTCTCAGTAATCTCATAAAATAGGATTTATACAAGTTTAGGTTATTATTTTAACCTTATCAATTAGATTTAACTCTATGTTAAATAATTTAACTTTTACCGTGTCTTTTTGTTTTCTTACTCTATATGGTTAATAAACTTACCATAATAAGCCAAAAGAACCCCAAGTTGTTTATTATTAATATATATATCCTTATCTAAGTCATTTGGACTAACCTTATATTTTTAGGAATTAAATAACAATTAATAATATAATATTTTTTAAAAAACTAATTTATGTCAATTTTGACACTATTTGGTACATGATTTTTATGAAATTCATAACAGAATGATAAGTTCAAAAAAAGTTACTTATATCAACAATAAAATGTCATATTAACCTAGAAAATTAATATAAGTCATAAAAAGTCTCAAATTACATTTATTTGGGCATTTATAACATCAATTATGTCAATATTTCATTAATAAGACAATTACTGCATCATCTTTGTGTCATAATAAATGATAATAATTTAATCCCTAAAAATTCTAAATAAATTCCTATGATGTAGATACTTGTATTATATTTCTGGATACTATTCATGTTTGAAGTTTCATGAATTTTATCACAAAATTAAAATTATTATACTTATAAGATTTAAGAAAGTGACATGTTGTCACATTCTTTGGTTTTAATAATAATTAAATTAGTTTCATGGCAAAAAGTCCATAAAATGAATCTAATCTGACCTTTAGTTTATATGGGTCTACTTTTATCCATCCAAAATTATTTTTCCAAGTGTTAGGATATTTTTATAATCTTATATTTACCCTTAATTACCCGATTTACCTTTAACTATAGTAAATAAAATTTACCGTAGTTACTATTCACAATGCCCAAAAATAAAAAGTAGCTTATTAACATAATTTGGACCCACTGATTCCAAATATGGAATCCATTTTTCCAAATTCAATACACAAAATGTGCAGAAATTAAATTAAAATTAATCCCGTTGTCGAAAGAAAATGGGGTTTTCTTTAAAACATTGCAAAAGATTGAATTGATTTAACCTACGAATTCAAGGTAAAATCAATGCTAATGACATAAATTATATTAAATGGTAAAAATATATTCTATTTATACTTTAAAACCATTCAATATTATAATTTAACCACATAAGATATTACGATGAAAAAAGTTGTTTTTAATTAAAATATAGCGTGTTTTTACTATTCATTAAAATATGAAAGTTATCGGAAAAATATCAAAACTTTATCTAATGTAAATTTTTATATCCTGATTCAAAAGAAGAATTTTATTTTGTAAAATTGAACTTATAAACATTTCAAAAACTAGATTTAAAGTGGGTGCGCCATCAAAAGGTGGAAAAACTACATTTTTTAGAAAATACTTATTTTACCCGAAAAATTTATTTTGTTCTTATACCATGTTTTAGAAAATGTGTAAGATGAATAATAATGTTATAAGATTAAAAATTTAGTTAATACTATTCATAACGGCTAGTTCATAATAATATTATAATAATATATCGTTTTTTAGTAAAACTCGGTATTGCGTACTACACACGCTATCGAGGAAGGTCGCGATTGCGTGTAACGCAAGGAAAGTCAAGGATGCGTGTTGTGCAAGATCCTTTTGGTGTAGCATATAACACAAGACATTAATGAAATTAAAAAGAATATTTTTTCATAAAATCTCGGGATGTTACAGGGCTCTAGGAAGTTGATCGAATAAGTCATCAATGAGAGGTAAATGATACTTGTTCTTTATCATAATATCATTGATTTCTCTATAATAAATTCACAACCTCATGGATACATCTTTCTTATTAAAAAATAGAATAGGGCCTCCCTATGGTGAAAAACTAGTGAATATAAATCCCTTATCACCTAAATCCTCTACCTGTTTCTTCAACTACACAAATTCCATAATGGCCACTATATAAGGATTCTTTGATATTGGTCTTGAATTAGGGATTAAATCAATGGAAAAATAAACTTCACGCTCTGGAGGATTCCCTAGTTATTACTTAGGAAACACATAAATGTATTCTTTTACAATAGGTACATCATTAATTTGAATATTACATTCTCCTTCCCAAGATTGTTTTCACTTCTTCCCCAAGAATCTCATTCAATAGAGCCTATAGTGGTGGGTATAAATATGAATTACATGGTGAATTATCATATCTAAATAAGTAATTATACATCATCCCCACAAATCGTAATTTCCTTCTTGTTATAGTATTTTTTACGTAGTATTTTTAAATCAAGTCCATACCAAGGGTTCTATCGATGTCAACCATAGGTATGATAATAAGTTTAAAAAATAATGCATGTTTATATGTCATAGGGTGACTTCCAGACATATATTATTTATAGTAATACCCCCTTATAATTTTAATATACAAATACATTTATAAATTAAAAGAAAAATGTCTAATTTTCATGGAAAACTGGGTATATTTAAAATAGTACAAGGATCCAAAATCAAATAAAGAATTAGCTAAATTTAAAGATAGTATTAAATTATTTTCCACCACATCATATGATAATTACTACTCAGTTTTAGTGATCATATAATCTTGGAATTCCCCCTTGTCCTCTTCTATGAATGATTTCCTTGACACTTGGGGAATTTGGTTGCATAATGACCAATCTACCTATAGTTCAAATATCGAATATCATTTTTTTCATTCTTCACATTAAATTATTTTTCATAGTCACCCTTATCTTTAAACTTATAACAAACTCCTAATCCCTTAAATAATTTCTCAAGGTGATTCTTTCCATAGTTTTCACAAGATAGAAAACACTATGTTCTCTTATTATTATTTGATGCATTCCCTTTTTCATATTGTTTGGATGACCTCTTATTCTCTCAATTCCCCTTGAATATGTAAGATCTATAGAATTACTTCTCTAATTTGATGGTACAAAGAACTATTTCATCATATGAGAAAATTTTAAGAGACCATCGCCCTTCAAAGACTTGGATTAACCACTTTAAATAAATTTACAATATTACACTCTGTGTTTCATATGTAATGTGCGATAAACAGAAATAACCTTGTAAAGTTAGCCTCATACTCATAAAAGTATTCTCCTTCCTTTTTCTTTAATATAAATAACATTATATCTTAATTTCAATTTATTACCCATGAGAGAAATATTTTTCAAAGAATGTCTCCTTAAAATCTTTTCATTACACGAGTTCTATTTCCTATTCCTCCCTAGTATTCCAGATCAACGACCACCATTGAGCAACATCTACTTTGATAAAATACACTAAAATTATAAACTTTTCATTTTCACCACATCCCAATGCCATAAATATTTTCTACAAATAATTAATACATTGATCAAATTATATTATATTATTACACCCACCAAATAATAGGGGATTATATCACATAAAGTGATCCAACATAGAATAATATCATTGTGGAATAGGTTTATCTATCCAAGAAAGATTATTTTTTATAATTGAATTAAGCTTCCCTAATACAACCATAATTTTATAAATTATAATACCAGTTGTATCAAATTACCCAATAGGGAAATATCTACATTGTCCATGAGTATTGATACCCTTCTTCCTTCCAGGCACCATTTGTAAACATTGGCATATACTAGATTTTTTAAAAAATTATGAATTTTAAATCATAATGTATAATTAAAAATATGATGTAACACTTAGCGTAAATTAAAATTTATGTATTATTAATCTTAGAATCATAAACATTGTTTCTATAAAGATATATTTATTTTAAAATCCTTTATAATAGTTTTTAAAGAAAATGTAAACTATCCTAAGAATATCCCTAGAAGGCCCCCTTCTCTCCCAGTTGTCCCCCCTATCACCTTCCCTGCCACTCCATTTAGGGTTTCCTTCTGATACCCTTCGCCGTGGATCGATGGCGCATCTGCTTCCTCCCCATCCTCGCCCCATTTTTCCTCCTCTTGGCTTCTTCTCACTTATTCGCACTGCTCCTTCATGGGATCTACCCCTGCTCTTCTCTCACAGATGTCCTATTCCATTTCTGCTTTCTCCCTTCATTGATTGTGTTGGGCTGCTCACTGGTGGGATAGCATAGGCCTATCTTACCCCTATTTCTGCCTTCCCCTGCATAGCAGACCTCCATGTTGGGTCTATGTGTGGGTGCTTCAGGCGGTTTGGGTCAGCGATGGTGGGGGCGTTCACTATTCTTCCTCTCCTCTGCCCTTGTTTTTCAACCCATTAGGCTAGAACCCATCTTGGTCGGGCTCGATGCAGGTTTTGGGACATCTTGGGATGGTTATGGTGGGGGGATGACGATGATCTTGGGATTTTCTAGGTCGGCATTGGTTTTCTTGTTGTCAGTTCCTTTTCTCTTCTTCAGCTTCTCTAGTGTTTCTTTCCGGCGATGTCTCTCGGTTCAGGTTGTTTCATTTTTCGATTCTTCTGATGTTGTTGGAATATTTTTTTCATGGTTTGTGGTTCGGTTGCACTGTGTTATGCTGTTTAGTTTTGTTCTTTAACGACGACGACACCGATGATTCTTGTGTTGGAAATGATGAAGATAGTTAGTGGTTTGTGCAATACTTTTGCCTCGTATGGTGTTGTTTCTGAAAGAGGTTCTGGTTAAGTATTTCTATTTGATTTGAAGTCTGTGACATGGGTGTATTGGTTCAAAGAGGTTTGATAGTATTTGACGATCTCTAGCTTTCTGGTGTCTATTCAGACGGTGAAGATGATAGTGGTTTTTGGTTGGCGACGACATACGTGTGGTTCATGTTGGTGTTGGTAGGTGACTTTGAGGGGCTCCGTCGGGCTCCGGTAACTGTGTAGTGGATGGTGACCTCAAAAGTGGTAAAAATGGAAACGTCGATGGTAGGTTTAATGATGATGGTTCGATGTGATGGGACTTCGGCTGATGGACCCTGGATTGTAATCGTCTTGGGATTTTTGAATATCTAGGTTTGTGATTTTCAAATTTTGAATGTTAGAATCATTCATTTAATCCTGCCGGTTACTGCTAATCCTTAAAGAGGATGTTTTGAAAATCAAATAAAAATAGCATTTTCAGTCCTAAGAATATCCCTAGGGGGTGTCAAACCAGGTGCATAGTAAGGCCTGTTGTGATGCACCATGTGATTATCAGGTCTATAGTAATGTACACTTTTCATATTTATTACACCTATGTTCCTATGTTCTAGAACCATGTCTACATGTAGTATCCCAACATGGATGTATTTCAAGGAAAAACCACATAATCTCTTCCTTACCAAAAATTTAGGATATTCTTATATATTTATCCTCAAAGTCTATCAAAGAGTTATTTTTCCCCAATCTATGTTTTCCTCAATCTTGTTCCAATTTTTTTCTTCTAAACATTTTCTAATACCAATTGTAACAACCCTGAATCGAGTAGCCCAAAGCTGGTGCCTTACTTTATTACATTGGAGAAGATGTAAAGGATCAAATACTAAAGAACCAATCATTTTAGTATTTTTGGAGAACCATATACATAAATGATACCCATTTTACATAGAGATATAAAATAAAAAGAATATAAATGCAAATAATTTTTCATCCCTGAACTAATTACAAGAATTCTTCATTAAATCCTAGGGAAAAGAAACAAAATAACGGTGAGCTCAAATGATCAGTTAGGGTTAATTACAACAGAAATTATCATGAATCATTAAGATTAATCAATATTGAAAGGTAAATAACTGAACACACCTTCCAGTTATATAACTTACCTATCATGATAGGATAAAGAATAATCAATATAAAAAGGTGAATAATTGAAAACACATGCCATTTAATCAATAAAATGAGAATTAAATGCATAGAGGGATAATATCATTGTGAAAATATCGTGGATAATAATAAATAAATTATTAATTAAGGAAATGATTAATTATTAGATTTAATTTCCTAGGAACATGATACATCTACCATCATGATCTTTCCTCAACACAATTTAAAATTACAGGTTGAAAACCCATCTGATTTGGTCACCTAGTTTGTCTCATGAGACCTATCGATGCATCGAGGAGTTATCTATAACCATACCCCACCCATGTCTACATTCAATAAGAATTAATCATATTTAAAATAATTGATTTAATTTATAAATCAATGTTCCTTATAATCAATGATCTGTATTGAGTAAAAGATACCAATTTATCAATATTTACATAGTTAATCAAATAACCTTGAAAGATACCACTATATGTAAAACCTGTATATGGATAAGGAAATAATTATATATATCATGAAATAATATTGATATATAATATAAATTTAATATCCAATTATAATTTATTAAAATAAAGTGATTGAATCAAGGTGAAAGCTAACAATCACAAAAGAAAGTGAGGTTGTACAATAACTTTTACCACTTGGTAATTTTCCAGTCAAATACCCTTGGATGAAATGATTCAATGTGAACATAAAGTTACATTAATTTTGAATGAATAATTATATTACACATCAAATAGTTATTATATACATCACATAAAAGTGAATTGGTGTAAAATAACAAACAAGACTCAATGAAATGTAAATTGAGATGAGATATCTTACCTCATGATTACTTTTGGTTGGACATTCTTTAGATTACCATATAATGGTTTTAAACATTTTATTAACTTATAAAAAACCATATTCATATTTATAATATCATATATAAATCTTTTATAACATTGTATCACCTGTTTGTTAATATTATTTTATTATTTTCATTGTTTAAGGTGTTAATTGCCTTGTTTTCTCATTAATTCTATGTCATGAAAGTTTCACTTATTGCGAATATTATATAGTTAAATAATCAACAGAATAAAAATTATGATATAATTATCATATTTAGACATAAATTATACATTTAATTCCAATAATTAAATACAGTTTTTATAAATGAAGTATTTTACGATCATGGGGATGGTAGGTCGTACGTACGCATGAGTAGTGTTTCAATTTTCAATGATCATTATGGAAAGAAGGAAAATGATATATTATATTTATATAATGATAATAATATAATATATACAATATTATTTCTTTATATATACTTATATATATCATCCATGTGGTATGGATATGAAAACCGAGTCACATCGTTTCATGAAGGCGACAATCCACACGTACAAGAATAGTGTTATCATCTTTCATTGAGTGAAAATATAAGAAAGACAATTATATATATATTATTTTTTTAAAATGATAAATATTTCATGAATATGTTAATTATGTAATTTATATCACATATAATCATTAAAAATATCATTATCACCTTCCATGTAAAGTGTTAGTGAAAGACGAATCACATCGCTTCACGAGGCGGTAGTCCGCTATACACACAAGTGATGTTATCGTATATCCTACAAAATGAAAAGTAAAAATTATATATATATATATATATGATATAATGAATGCAGTGGTATAATATTTTATAAATATCATATATATACTTTATATCCATCATCATACCCAACCATGATAGGTGGTGATAGAAAAATGAATGATATCAGTTTGTGAGGAGGTAGTTCACAGTACACATGAATGATGATTTCATAACACATATGATGGAAGTTGAAGTGGTTTTAGGTAATGACCTTAATATAATGATATATTTTTACATTTAATATAATATGGTTATTCTATCATAATGGTTTAATAATAATAGAATGGGAGGATAAAGAAATATAATAAAAACACTTGTTTAAGCACATTACCTCTTTTTTGGGTATCCTCATTAGGTTTGTGCTAAAAAATTCCTATATTGGATTTATTCTGAAAATAAGGATTCTAGGATGAGATGATGGAAAGTGGTAAGTTAATTTTTTAGGTATTCATCATCCCAAAATGGTGTGAAGGTTTGAGGAAGAGAGGAGAGGTGGCGGCCTTTTATAAGTGAGGTGAGTGCCACACTTGTAATTTTTGGAAAGAAAATCATATATCCACATTTTTCATATCCCCAAAGGGTAAACAATGGAGTATTATCTTTAATTATACATTATAAGGTCAAAATAGTTCCATAAAATATATCTTATAAAAGTTTTTAGGTCATTTTAACCCTTATCTTTTTAGTTAAACCCCTATAAATCCATTTGACCTTAACTGTGATAAATATATTTTTATTGATTTTTGAAAAAAATTAAGTTGATCATATTAGATAATATCATATATGATGATTAAAAATATGGAATATTTTTTTAAAGTGGTAAAAATTAATTTTAAATCAAGCGCGCAAAGAGCGACTAGACCATTTTTTAGAAAAAAATACATTTGTTTTAGAAAACATTTCTTTTTTATTTTATATGATTATTATTTATTTATAATTAATATATATATATATATATAGTAATATTCATACCCAATAATTTAATAGTTAGGTTATAATGGTATTCTATATTAAAATTTATCTAGACTCGGGGTTGCATGTTTTACAAGCCATTGAAGAGATTAAATTTATTTTGAAAGAAATATATTGTAATATCTTGGGGTGTTAGAAGGAAAATTCAGGAATTAATTAGGAGAATTAAGGCACATAAATGCAAATTTATGAGGTGTGAAGACCACAAAATTGATGATTCTCGACTTTCTAGATCTGCCCCACTGGCTATCAAGATGATCCCACTAGCTAGATAGTGAGATTATTGGGGTTGCTTTTCTCTTCCTACTTCCACAAGAGAGTCAATTCTCCTCTACTATCCATTTAATGGAGGTTTGGATCATAAGAATCTTCTGCCTTCACCATCGGCTGTCTAGTGGCTTTTCAGTGGTGATTCAGTGCTTCCTATTACACTCCAACTCATTCGTTCCACCTTAATTTTCTTCCATGATATTCTATTGATCTTATATCTATATTTCATGTTCTCAAAACATGAATTAATATTGGTAAAATCCATTAACAAGATCATCAAGAATCCTTTGAATATATTTTAATCATTTCATCACGATTTTGAATGACATCACTTTAAGACTAAAAGATGATACTGAAATTAAATCAAATGAAAAAAATTATATACACAAGAGAGTGATTGTGATCATGGGAACATAATGATATAGATATAGGTATAACATAATTAAATAAATACTAAAAAATAAAATGAAGTTATTCATAAAGAAGTTATAGAGGTTGGAAGAAATCATGGTGTAGTTATGTGTGGTTTTCAAAGACCCATTATGGTGGGACATGTGGATATTTAATCCTCACATTATACCCTATTATATAAGGGATATCATGATCCATAGATCAAATGATAGAGAAAAAGGGAAAAAATAGAGAGCATACTCTTCCATATATGAATTTTAGAGGATATTTCTAGACTTGTTGTAAAATTTAAAAAGTGAAGAAGAATAAGGATACTCTATGAGATTCATCTTGATGGAATGATATTGGATTGTGTAAAAGTGAAACACCATTCATAGTATATTTTCTCATGTTTATCACATAAATAATAGGAGTGTCATTGAAAGGGTTGTGAGTTCCTCCTTATGATGAGAGTTAGTAAATCTTTCTCAATTATGTGTACAATGAGTTCAGAGGGTCAATGAGACTACTTTATTGTGTAAAAAAACATAAGCGTTCCACTCTAATGTTTTAGGTTCATAGGAAAACCTTATTTTCATGATCCTTATACTAACCTAGTTATGATGAACCAAATAAAATCCCATATATTCTTTATTTAATTCATTACTCATAGAGAGGAATTAAGGGAGAGAAAGGGGTGTTCCCACATTGAGGGAACATGATTATAATCAAGGAATTTATGTTTTAAAACTTATATCACCTTGATTATCCCCCCTCTCTAGTTAATATCATTCATAAGGAAACAATAATTGGTATCAAAGAACATGTTTTTACGGTGATGTTTTCTATCATAGAATCATGGAAGTGATTGATGTTGTGAATCATAAATCTATACTAATTTTTGAAGGAAACAATTTCTAATTTTGGTAGTATTGGATGAAACACAACTTTTAGTCTTCAGGGATGGATGTTTACACAACATCTATTCAGGAAATAATATGGAAATTTTAAAGTGGTTCATAATTAGAAAGGGACAATAATTAGTTGGATACAAAATAAATATGAATACTTGAGGATGATTTTAACCAAATCTTTTGATGAATTAACTAATTGTCTAAATTATCTTATAAAATACATGTTTAATCTTGGAGAAAATATGAAATATATAAATATAGTTAAAATAATATTTAGGAGACTACCTTTATGGTTCAATTTAATGGTATCTGTTCTTGAAGACAAGTATCTGAAAGAATTATCTCTAGATATCCTTTACAATAAAATTTTCACATATGAAATGAGAAATGATGAGAATGAGGCCAGAGTGAAGGATAAATTACTATAGGTTACATCTAAGGAATCAAATAAAATTTATATTAAGGAATATATATAAAAATACGAGGTCATTAAGGTGAGGGATTTTCTTTCGTCAAATACCAGGAGGGGAAAAATAAAATTCAAAGTAAAATTTCCACTTTTTTGTTTCTTATGTGGAAAGGTAATACATATCATTGTTAAGTGATTTAAAAATATTTTATATAAAAATAATGAATAATCATTGAAGAAATATTTTAAATGTGACCAAAATAGGAGAAAAACATAGTAGGATTATTCAAGAGAAAACATCTACTATAACATAAATATAGAAGCTCAAATGAGTATGAGGTAAAATAAGTTTTGGATTGCAGGGACCTCTATGAAGTTTGTTTACAATATATTATCAATAGACCAAAAACTGATAACAATGTAACTAAAACTTATGATGTCGTGGAAAAATTTTATGTTCAAGTTAATCTTGAGTCATCCCTACAACAACTTGACAAATGGATGGGTAAAAATAAGAATGAAAATTTAGTTTTCAGAACTCAAAGCTATATATTCAACAACCAAAGGAACATAAGTAATAAATGGAAGAAGATATTGAAAAACTAAAATATAAAATTTCTAGAAGATTATAAAAGGAAGTGAATATCAATATCAAAGTGGTTGAAAATGATAGAATCATGGATGGATTGATAAGTACTATGAAATAAAGGGTTAAAGTAATTGAATAAGTAAAAGAATAATCCATGTATTGTAAATTAAAGTGTGAGGATCAATAAATACTCCTTACACCTAGCATGGTGTCAGGTTTAACCAAGGAAATATCCCCAAATGAAGTTATTTATGTCCTTGTTGTGTCTATTGATGATAATATCCCCATACCATAGGTATAACACTTAAAAAAGGGAAATCTATTGTGAATAATGATCATAAGAATAATAAAATATTGACTTATGATAGAACAAAATCATAAAATCCATAGATAAAAGTAGACATGGGAGAATCTCACATGGATTTTAATATAATGAAAACAGATGAAAATATGACACCAAAAAGTAGATATTATTGCTATGGAAAATCAGGAAACATTAAATATGTGTGATCCATTTATGTTTTTCATAGGGAATCAACACCAAAGATAAAAAAGAAATTTTTATTTATCTTTTTGTAATTTTAATGGTTATTAATTTTGGTGTGGAGGTTTTAGGCACAAAATAACTTATTTTCCTCAATTTTTAATGTGAAGTTACCCATTAGGCTCATAAATGAAAAATCAGTAGCTAGAAACATCAAAAAATTCACGAAAAATGATAATAGATTATAAATTTCTTAAGATACACAGTAAATTGTTAAAACTGGGGAGACAAAGGTGCATCAATCATTAATAGAAGTTCCTCAACTATTATAGAAGAATAAAAAATTATATGAGAAGAACAATGTTTATAGTTTTTCTTTGATGTAAATATGTACATTTTTTATGGGTTTTGGATAGTTGATGTACCTCAAACATAACTATAAATAAATATCTTATCACCATCATAAAATATTAAAATGGTAGAGTAGTTTGATTTGGAAATAAAGAGGGGATAATTTTTTTTTGTATTTGGGGAGGATGAGGTTGGTCGAAAGGATCTCATAAAACAAGATATACTTCTATTGAAAGGACCTAGCCAAAATATACTATGTTTGAGTAAATTATGTGACTTAGGAAATTATTTGTAATTTTGAATAAGGGGTTCACTATTAAATCTATATATGGTTCAATCATTTTACAAGTAAGACAGACCAATAGGAATATTTATCCCATTGGCGAATAAAATTGTTGTATGTTTTCTAAGGAAGATGAAAGTAGGCTTCATCATAAGTGTATTAGGTACTTGAGATAAAAATAATATGATAATATGGTGAAGAATGGTGGATCACTTGATTTTCCCAAGATTACATGTGACAATACTCATACATGTGATTCTTATAAAAAAGTAAGACTGTTCGAAATGCTAATAACCCAAAGAAGGGAACATTATCAAGATTTTTATATCTTGTTCATTTTTATTTTTACAGAACAATAAATCCTAAATAAATTGATGGAAAAAGATATCATGTATTATTTATTGATGATTTCAGAAAACTAGATTGGCCGATGGTGATTACTCACAAAACTAATGTATAAAAGTGTATCAATTCATATCAAAGAGAGGTTGAATTTTTTTTTTTGTAAAAATTTAAAAGTTTCTCACTAAAAATGATACAAAATTTACCAATATCCAAGTAGAATAATATTTAAAAAACATGGGATTTTACATCAAGTTTCAATAATGAATACCCCTCAACAAAATGAAGTTTTTGAGAGAAGAAATTTCATAATCAACAACATGGAAAGGACTATACTTATTGAAAAATCCATAAAAGATAAATATTGGAAATAAGTTGTTTTAAAAACATTATATATCTATTATTGGGCACTATTGTGTACTAATAGAGAGAAGACTCCATGTGAAATTTTGTGTGGAATGAATCCCATGCTAAAATACTTTTAGGTATTTGGAAGTAATTTCCATATTATGAAAAAAATAGAAAAATAAAAAGTTTGAATCCTGTGAATATGAAGTGAAATTTCGTAGATACTCATCTAAGATAATGGAATATAGGTGATAGAATAGATAGATAGGAAAAATAATTGAAATCAATGATGTTTCTATGACTGAAAGTGACCATATTTCAGCTTCAAAATCATATAATTCACATCAAAACAATCTATTTTTCATGGAAGAAAGTGATAAGTATGTTTACAGACCATGGGGAGTTTAAAGGGATGAAATTAACTTTTATGATATCTCCAATTATGAGTATAACATAGTAGGAACAATACGTTCAAACAGAAATTTCAGTAAAGATGAAATAATTGATAATTATATTGTTTTTGACTAGACAACTTTGGTTAAAACAATAAAGATCAAAATAATAATAAAGTATATTATTTTTATCATAATTGGAAGCCAAGTAAATTTATTAACCTTCCACAAATGAATGTTTTTTAAAGCGATGAATGAAGAGCATGACTAGATTGAGAATAATAAGTTATGTAAAATTATCTCAAGGGCATAAAATAAGAATGTGATAAAATTAAAAAGTATTTTTAGAAACATGATAAATGAATATAGAACAGTGACAAGGAATAAGGAACACCATGTGTGAAAATTATATTCCCAAATTGATGGAATTGATATCGATGAAACATTTTCAATAGTGGCTCAATATGACACCAATATTTTTTTTATCTGTGACTGTAAAAAAATATTTTTAATGTGTATTAGATCAACGTAAAATCAAATTTCCTAATTGGTTTCCTTGATGTTGAAGTCTATATTGAGCAAACAAATGGATTTATCAATCATTATGATGATATAAAAGTGTGATGAATAAATAATGAATTGTATGGTCTGAAGAAATAACCAAGATCCTAGTACCTATGACTAGATTAGTATATAAGGAAGCGTAGTGGATGATAGTGCTCGTATATTTGATGACATGATCTTTAGAGGCTTGTAATATACTCAATGCAAGAAGTTTTCATAACTTATATGGTATGAATTTAAGATTTCATTAATTATTGAATTTAAATTTTTTCCTTGGTCTATAGGTGATTCAATGAAAGGATGTGAAATTTATATCCTAAACAAAATATTCTAAGGAGGTGTTGAATATGTTTCAAATATATGGTTCTAAAATGATGGCTACTCTAGAAGATACCTTGATGAAATTGTTAAAGAATAGTGAATATTGGGAAGTTAATGTGACTACCTATGGGAAAATAATCAAGATTTTTCTTTATTTGATATCTACTCAACCAAACATTGTATTTTTTACATGTCAAGATACCTATTATTAGAGTTATCTAATAGAAAGTCAGATGAAGGTTCTGAGGAAGATACTATGATATTTCAACCAAACACTGGATTTTTTGATATATTATTATATAAATTTATAGAATTAATTTATGGGATATACAGATTTTGATTGGTTAGGTTTGGTTGTTGACAAAAAATCTACTTTTTGGGGTGTGTTCTATATAGAAAACTCTTTAATTTCTTGGAAAAGTAAAAAAACAATGTCTATATATCATTAAACACTATAGAGGATGAATATGTTTTAATAATTAAATCTTTTACTCTGTTTATATGAACACAATTTTTTTTAAGATATTTTCATTGAAATTATATCTCATATCCTGATTATGTGTGAAACATAAAGTTCTATAAACATTATCAAGATTCTCATTAAAAAATCATAAATGAATCAAACTAATATAAAATATAATTTCTTGAATGATAAAGTGGAACAAAAAGTTTTAACGTTGGAATATATACCTAATCATGGTTAAGTCACTAATATCATGATAAAAGATTAACCAAAGGTTGATTTCAAACATCATTGATTGGATCTTGGATTCTAATCAAAACCATCCCTATTGATGGACTTGGAAATGAGTCCCCAATCTCCCATGGATGTTTCACTTTGAGAAAGGTATTCTTTCTCTCCTATATCTCACTCTTTTCATTATAACTCTATTTTTTCAATATGTAGAAAAGTTCTCTTTAGGTTCATTGAAAAAGGTAGGTAAATTTTGTTGAGAAGCAGTTTTGGGGGAGAAAATTACTCATGTGTTTTCATCTAAAGGATTTGTAAAATATAGAACCTCTATCAACTAAGGAGGTGCCTCCAACCAAGGGGAGATCATTTGATTGATTTTTTTTGAAGTATAAATAATTAAAGGTTCTGAGGATGTTTTATAAAATGGATTCATCCATCAAAATATTGTTTCTCACCTCGAGAATTGTCTCATGTTATACTAGTGTTTATGATTGATGAATCATTGATTCACATGTTCAATCTGGAAATTTTTAATTCCAAAATTTTATGTGGTGGCTATGGAATTGTAAAAAAACTAAAGGGATAGATTTTTAAACCTATAAAGTGTATGTGTTAGATTTTTTGAAAATATTATTTGGAATACGTATAAGACCTCAAAGGTGATGATAAGTGAAATTGTTGATAAATAACTTTAATTAATTATGTTGTACTTATTTACTAGGTTAAAGGTTATTGTAATGGATTAATTTTCCATAAAAATAAAGGATTTTTAGAGGAAGTCTTAAGGTATGAGGGAGTTATAAAATGATCCTACAAGGTCAAGAGAAGGGCAAAAAAAAGTGTTAGAGGAATCTTGGAGATCTCATGGCCAAAACAGATATTTAAGGATGACCATGATATTTTATTGTGAATGGTGATCAAAGTGAATCCCTATGAGAAATGAGGAAGCCTAAAACAGGTGTGAATAAAGACTTGGTAGATTTCCAAAGAACCTATAAAAAATAGTGAATCACAATATGGGAATTTTATCGGTTGTGGTTAAGTCATGAATAACATGGAAGATATGTATATAAAAAAGGGAAATTAAGAGATTACCATTCTATGATTCTCTATGTATAAAATTTTAAGTTCACATGTGAAAGATATGAAGCTCAATATAGGTGTTTCGATGGGAATAATAGACTTGTGATGAGTGAGTAGGAGTTGAATTATAAAGGATTTCAACATTATTTGGTGAACAGAGTTAGTAATTTTGAATTAGTTCTCCACACTTGATAAACTATAAACCCAAAATGGGCATGAAGCTGGCAGTGGTTGTAATTTTTGTTACATACATCAGAAGGAATATTTCAAAATCTAAAACTAAAGTAAAAATGGCCATAAATCTATATAGATTTCCATTTCAAAGGGCGTTTCCCTAAGAGATTAAACAAGACACACCATGGTGTCTAGAAGTAAGGAAATATGGTTGGGGTTTTTGTTGGAGATTTTATAAAATTAAATATGTGTTATCAAATGATTCGTGAACCAAGAATTTAATATTTCAATATTATGTTCCTTGAAATTAGTCCACAATTTAATCATATATTAATGGGATTTTAAATATTTTAATTGGTTGATTAAATATAATTGAATCCATTTTTTAAAGTATATATAAGGTATCGATGAAGTAATTAGATAGGTTGGAGGAAATCATGGAGTATTTATGGGTGGTTTTTGAAGACCCATTAGGTGGGAGTGGTGAAAATTTAATTTTTTAGTGAACCCTGTTCTATTAGGGAGATCTTCATTATTATATTAAAATATAGAAAAAAAATAGAATATATAGAGAGATTATAAACTTTTATATTTGAATTTTTGAGAAGATTTATAGACTTTCTAGAAAAATTAGAAAGTGAAGAAGAAAAAGGATATTCTAGAAGATTTATCTCACTAGAATTCCATCAGATCATGTATATGTGAATCAACCCTCCATGTTTATTTTCACATGTTTATATCATGAATAAGAATAGTTTAATGGAAGATTTAGTTGGTTCTTCCTTGTAGTGAGAGGATATTAAACTTTCTCAATTGTGTGAATAATGAGTTTGGATAGCTGGGGAGACTGATATATTATGTAAACCAAAAATAATTAGTGGACTGTGATGTTTTAGGTGCATAGTTACACCATATTTTCATGATACTTTGACTATCCAAATTAGGGTAAACCAAGTAAAATACTCTACGTGATTTATGGAATTCATCTATCATATAAGGGAGAGAAAGGAGCATTCCTCACATCAAGATAACAAGTTAAAAATAAAGGGATTTAAATTTTAAAACCTATGTCACTCTAATTAGCCCCCATATTAGGGTAATTGTAATGGCCCAAATTTTTTCAATGGAAATTCCCTTCTTTTATTTATGTCATAAAATAACATGAAATCACAACATAATGAACTACTAAGTGATAAGTGACCTTTAAACCAATTTTTGTCACTTATGTGTTTGGAATTTTGAAAATCTGACATACACGGTTGTGTTCAAGATGATTTTTGGAGTCTAATGAAACAAAAATAATTTTTGGTGAATAGTGACCTACCCTTATGAATAGTAACACACCCTTATGAATATTAATATGACCCTTATGAATAGTAAATCATCCAATATAAGAGTAACATTACCTATGAATAATTAAATAAAATTTAGACATCTTAGAAAGTGACAATTTGACCTAAGTAAACGTTTTGGTATTTTGTAAGTCATAAATAATTAATTATAACTAATTAATTTAAAAGAATATTTATTTCCCTAAAATGTATTTAATCAATGTATTATAGTTTTTAGATGATTTTATAAGACCCAACATAATTTTTTAAAGCACTATAAATCAGTTTTAATCTTAAAAACTGTTTTTTAAAGTAAATTATAATTATAATTAAATATTAAATTAATAGTATTTAGAAAATTATTTTTGAAAAATGGACTTCCTTTTTGGATTCTACACGTCTAAAAATGGTTGGGGTAGATTTTTTGGAATTTTTCTGAGATACTTGAATTTTTGATAAATAGTGAAACACCGTAATTTACAAAATAAGCTAAATAAGCTAATTATAGGGTCATATGTTTTTGTTCCGATGATGTAAGACCACTTGGTTCGGGATTAAATTATAAAATTACTATTCTTGATCATTCAAGACTCACTATTACTTTTCTTAGGGGAAATTAATAAACTAATTAATTTTATATTAAGGAAACCCCTCTCCCCTACACTATAAAAGCCACCCTTCACACCCTCATTTACTCACACCTCTAAAGCTCAAATCCTTATCTGAAATCTAACAAAACTCCTTCCCTATCTTCTCCCCCTCATCCAAGAGCTTCTGGTCTCATCAAAAGACCAAGCTTAGGCCCTTAAGGAGGTTCTCAAGAGGAGGATTCTAGAGGTAATTTCCCTCCCTCTTCTGCTTTAATTTCCTTTCATGTTCAAGTTCATTTCTTGATCTATCCCCACCTATCTTCTTCCAAATGGTATTTTAACTATATTATTATACAATTACTTTAATTTTATGATTATAATGGTATATTGTATCATCCAACCCCATTTCCCTCTTCCTTTTATTTTATTAAAGAGAACGTTGTTCGTGTGGTGTTAATTTATCACCTTCAAGAACGACATGATTTCTTCTTCCATTTATACCTTCAGATATGATCATGAAACCATTTTAATGGTAGAACCAGAATATTTCATATATATTATATCCTATTTCAAGTTCTGGAACTAACTTATGACCATATTTCTAGTGATAAAATAAAACAAGTACATTATGATCGAAAAATCACTCAAATTAACCCAAATAACCATCATTTAATTCATATCTAATGAATCATCCACATGAATATAATATAATTCAATAAAAATTCTAGAATATCATTAATGAAATTTAATATAATTTCTTGGTGTTTACTCATGTTCTACCCAAACTTCAATTTAAGAATACAAGTGAACCACCCAAGAAAAACCATAAAAACTAATATCCCCGAACAATGTTTTTAAACTCTATAAGTCATCAAAAGGAACCTAATATGACATAATGAAACAATAATGAACCCTATTAATGTACACATGGTTCTTGATTTCTAATTAATTAATATAATGTCATTATACATGACATTAAAGAGAAGGAAGCATTCAGATACAAGGTAAGGGGAAATTCTCGAACCCAACTTTCATCCTTCAGGTTCTCTTTCTTTCACTAAATTTTGGTATGTTTACACCTTAAAGATCATTTATTCATAATTATCTTACCTTTAATTTGATATAAATGTTTTATAATGAAGTTTATGTCTAACCAAATGTTTTCCAAAAGAACTCTTCTTTTAAGAACTCAACTTTTACCTCTCATTCATGGTTGATGGTTCTTGTATCAAGTATGTTGTTCCCTCTTTCTTTTGGGAACCCAAAGTTTATGAATGTATTCTTATGAGATGAAGCCCATTCATTTAAATGGGTTAGTTATGTTCACTTTTGATATGTGTTCTATGTGGCAATCATGATAATGATAATGTTATGATGTGATGGGTGCGCTCAGAATTATATAGCGCAATACGAATGTTTCAAAGTGACGAGTGCGCCCATAATTATACAGCGCTCCAATGCATTGGGTAAAGTAATTAATATCATGAGTAAATTTGAAATGATGTGTGAACAAGATTCTATCTTGGAGCACAAGTAAGTGTGGTAGTTAACCACTAAGACATGATATTTCATTTTTATGCATTTACACATTTCAAGTCTTTTATTTATGATCCTCTCATGTTCATGATCTTTTTCCTATTTTATGATTATGCTCACCCCATGACATATTGTTCTTTTCTATCCTCTTACTAGGGTTCTAGATCACCCCTTTTGATGTATATCCTAAGGTGGCTATATGTACTAAAGAGAGGACAATTTCCACTAAGAATCCAGAGAAGAAGAAACTAAATAAATGTTTATGGTTGATGTTGTATTTGTTATGTGTGGTCCTAGATTGCCCAAGACACTAAACCTTTGTATCCTCTATGTGTAATACTATTATATTTTTTATCTTTTAAATGATGTAATAATAATGTCAGAAAAGGCTAGGTCTATATAGTTGGTATCAGAGGCAAGGTTTAGTTAATTTGGGAATTAGGATTAGTGAATCCTAGAGAAAACCTCTAGTATGTGATTAAGTACAAATATGCACACAAGAATATTTATATAAGGATCCCATATGTTATGCTTTTAGTATACATTTTTCAAATGAATAATTTATTTATTCATGAATTGTTTACTTATGTTTTGTTATAACCTTTTCTATTTTAGAAAATGGTGGGAACCATGAGAAATCATGCCAACAACTCTTGCGAGGGCCAATGCAACAACTGCCCGAACGACATCCCCAATGATTTTGGAGGTGGAGTTCAAAACTTCATGGCAATGCTTACCCAATTATATCAGGTTATGAATAATAACCATAACAATGGGGAATGTCCTTCTTCACCAAGGAGGGAGCAACTAGCTATCGAATGTTTTATGCGACAATGACCACCGACATTTTGTGGATATTCCGATCCACTAGTTGCGGAACAGTGGGTCAAATCCATGGAAAATATATTTTCTGTACTTCACTATTCTGAGACGAAGAAGGTGAATCTAGCCGTTTATCATCTAGATTGAGAAGCTGACCAATGGTGGGATTTGAGTAAGAACACCAAGCCAAGGGAGAAAATTTAAGAGATGTAATGGGAAGACTTTAAGATAATGTCTCTTAAGAAGTATTTCCCACGAAATATTCACACGAAGATGGAGAGAGAATTCATAGAGCTCAAGAAAAAAGAAGGAGAATCTGTCACAACCTATGAAGCGAATTTCACAAGGCTCGTAATGTATGCTTCAGGTTTTGTTATCAACAATGATAACAAAATTGATATATTCTTCAGTGGATTAAAACCACACCTTCAAAAGGATCTTGCAATTCGAGACTTTGGGTGTTATGAAGAAGTTGTTCGGTGTGCTCTCAAAGTATAGATGGAGTTTGGAGAATGGTCCCTTGGTTATGGGGATAAGAAAAGAAAGATGGAATTTCAAGCTTGTGGATCTAATGAAAAAGGTGGGAAGAAAAATCAACGACCCACATGCCAAAAATGTGGGAAGTTGCACCATGGGAACATCCTCAAAGGGATGGGGAAATGCTTCAAGTGTGGGAAAGAAGGACACCATACCCAAGAGTGTCAAAAAGACATGAAAAGTAAGGATAATGTAGCCGATGAAAGGAGAGAACCACCCATGGTTCAATGCTACAACTGTAGGGAGACAAGGCACTATGAAATCTAGTGCACTAAACCTTGAGTTCTTGAGGGTAATCAGCATTAGCAACCACCAAAGCGAAAGAAAAAAGTTAAGGATTATGCCATCACTACTGTGGAGGTGGAGCATGATAATGAAGTCGTACAAGGTACACTTCCTATTCACTCAAGAATGGGAAAATTATTATTTTATTCTGGTTCTATGCATTCCTTTATATCTAGAAAGTTTTCTAGAACTATAGAATCGAAGCCCTGAAACCTTGAAGTAGAGATATCTTTAAAAACACCAAGTGGTGCAATAATTGCAACCCACATGTTTGACTCTTCTCCTGTTGGTGTGTGTGGGAAGATTCTTCCGGAAAATCTCGTAATAATTCACTTTGTGGAATTCAACGCTATAATGGGAATAGAATTTCTTTCATTATATAGAGCACATATCAACTATCGGGAAAAAGAAATATCTTTTCATATTCTGAACCATCCCATGCTTCTCTACAAATACAAGGAAGATTGTGAATCTCCTTTGAAAAATCCTTCAATGGTGTGGGTGTTGATTCCCTATGAAGAAGCATACCTCACCCAAATGGTTGAGTCGAAGGAAATTTCCAACCTTGAGGAAATAACCATCATGAGGGAATACGATGATGTATTTCCAGAAGAGTTACCCGGAATTCCACCGGATCGTGAGGTATAGTTCTCAATTAAACTCATACCCGGAGCTAATCCTATCTCCAAGTGAACCTATAGGATAGATCCTATCGAACTGGAGGAGTTAAAGAAGCAGCTTCAAGAGCATCTGGACAAAGGGTTCATATACCCTAGTGCATCACCTTGGGATGCGTCAGTGCTCTTTGTGAAGAAGAAGGATGGAACAATACGGCTATGTATCGATTATCAAGAACTCAACAAGATCACCATAAATAACAAGTATCCTCTCCCAATGATTGATGACTTGTTTGACTAGTTAAGAGGAGCACAATACTTCTAAAAGGTGGATCTTCATTCTGGATATCATCAGGTAAAGGTGAAGAAGGAAGATATTCAATAGACTGCCTTCCAAACAAGGTATGGGCACTATGAGTTTTGGTGATTCCCTTTGGACTTACTAATTCCCCTAAAATCTTCATGGATTTGATGAATAGAGTCTTTAGACATTACCTTGAAAAATGTTTGGTAGTGTTTATCGATGATATTATCATCTACTCCAAGATAAAGGAGGAACATGAAGAACATATAAGACTTGTGTTGGTGAAATTAAGAAAGGAGAAGTTGTACGCCAAGTTCAGAAAGTGTGAATTTTGGATGAATCAAGTCATGTTATTGGGACATGTGATCACAAGTGAGGGAATTTCTATGGATCCTTCAAAGACAAAGGCGATTGAGGAATGGCCCAGGCCCTCTAGTGTCATAGAAATCCATAGTTTTCTTGGATTAGCTAGGTACTACCGACGTTTTGTGAGAAACTTATCATAATTGACAGGACTGCTAACTAAGTTAACAAGGAAAGGGGTAAAGTATGTCTGGATGGAATAATGTGAGGGAAGCTTCAAGGATCTAAAGAGAAGGCTGATCACTGCACCTGTTCTCACACTACCAAAAAGTGGAGAAAATTTTGTGATATACAGTGATGCTTAAAATAAAGTCTTGGGTTGTGTAATCATGAAAAATGATAATGTGATAGCATAAACCTCACAACAGTTGAATATCCATGAGCAAAACTACCTAACGCATGATCTAGAGCCAGCAACCGTGATTTTTGCCTTGAAAATCTGGCGGAACTACCTTTATGGTGAGAAGTGTGTCATATACACCGACCACAAGATCCTAAAGTATATATTCACAAAAAAGGAGCTCAAAATGATTCAAAGGATATGGTTAGAGCTAATCAAGGATTATGATTCCTCTATTCACTATCATCCTGGAAAGGAGAACATGGTAGCTGATGCTCTAAGCAGAAAAGAACCTGCTACTCTATCCATGCTGTGGATTGAGAAAGACCCTATCTTCTTGAATATGCAAAGAATGGATTTGGAAATCATAAGGGCCGGGGATAATCCAACCTTTCACAAATTATTGCACAACCATCCATCAAAGACAAGATTAAGGAAGCACAAAGGGATGATGTGGAGATCCAAAAGAGGGTGAACGTAGTAAAGGAAGAGAATCTGTAAGAGTTCTATATCAACGATGATGGTGTGATTCAGTTTGGAATATGGATTTGTGTGCCTTCATCACCCGGGATAAAGAAGGATCTATTAGGCAATGTACATAGCTAAACTTTATCTATCCATCCTGGGAGTACCAAGATGTACCGTGATCTTCGAGAACACTTTTGGTGGGATAACATGAAGAAGGAGATTTCAGAATACATATCAAGGTGCTTGGTATGTCAGCAAGTTAAAGTTAAGCAAAAAAAGTCCAAAGTTATGATGCAGCCATTGCCTATACCCATGTGAAAATGGGAAAACATTACTATGGACTTTGTCATGGGTCACCTGAAGACGTCAAAGAAAAATAATGCGATATGGGTTGTGGTTGAATGACTCACCAAGACTGCCCATTTTATCGCAATTTAGGAAGATCTCTCTCTTGATCAACTTGAAAAGATATATTTGAAGGAAGTGGTGAGATTGCATGATGTTCCTCTCTCGATTGTCTCTGCCCATGATCCAAGTTTGACATCTATGTTCTGGAGGAGCCTTCAACATGATTTGAGTACAGAATTAAATTTCAGCATGGCCTATCACCCCTAAACTGATGGCCAGTCTGAAAGGACTATTCATACTCTTGAAGATATGCTAAGAGCCTACTCTCTTGAATTCAAAGGTGGTTGGGATTAGCATCTCCCGTTTGTGGAGTTCTCATACAACAATAGCTTCCACTCAAGTATTTAGATGACTCTGTATAAGATATTTATGGGAAGCAATGTAGAACTACAACCAGTTGGGATGAAGTTGGAGAAAGAAAGCTACTTGGGCCCAATCATGTTCAAGAGATGACAGAGAAGGTTAAAGTCATCCAGAAACACATCAAAGCTACTCAAAGTCGGCAAAAGAGCTATGCTGACAACCGTTGAAGGGACTTAGAGTTTGATGTTGGAGATAAAGTCTTCCTTCGAATATCTCCATGGAAGAGTGTCATGCGATTCAGGAAGAAAGGGAAGCTAAGCCCTAGGTATATTGTCCCCTTTAAAATCCTTGACTGCATAGGAGTCGTGACATATTGTCTTACACTTCCACCAAATATGGCTCAAGTTTATGATGTGTTTCATGTATCACTACTGAGGAAGTACATACCAGACCCATCATATGTACTAAACTCAGAGGTGGTGCAGTTGGAAGATGATCTCTCCTATGAGGAGCATCCAGTAAAGATTCTGGATCGGAGAGATAAGGTTATACGAAACAAGACAACCCATCTTGTCAAAGTGTTGTGGAGTAACCATAAGTTTGAGGAAGCAACTTGGAAACTAGAAAACACAATGAAGGAGAAGTACCCTCACTTGTTTGTATAAAGTGAAATTTCAGGGGTGAAATTTTTTAAGGGGAGAAGAATGTAACGACCTAAAGTTTTTCAATGGAAATTACCTTTTTTTATTTATGTCATAAAATAACATGAAATCACAACATAATGAACTACTAAGTGATAAGGGACCTTTAAACCTACGTTTGTCACTTATGTGTTTGGAATTTTGAAAATCTGACATACATAGTTGTGTTCAAGATGATTTTTGGAGTCTAATGAAAAAAAAATATTTTTTGGTGAATAGTGACCTACCCTTATGAATATTAACATACCCTCATGAATAGTAATATGACCCTTATGAATAGTAAATCATCCAACATAAAAGTAACATTACCTATGAATAATTAAATAAAATT
This sequence comes from Viscum album, assembly GCA_963277665.1. Lineage (NCBI taxonomy): Eukaryota > Viridiplantae > Streptophyta > Magnoliopsida > Santalales > Viscaceae > Viscum > Viscum album. Next base: position 1,492,541,032 of record OY728129.1, read on the forward strand.
TAAACATCTTAGAAAGTGATAATTTGACCTTAGTAAGCATTTTAATATTTTGTAAGTCATAAATAATTAATTATAATTAATTAATTTAAAAGAATACTTATTTCCATAAAATGTATTTATTCAATATCTTATTGTTTTTATATAATTTTATAATACCCTACATAATTTTTGAAAGCACTATAAATTGGTTTTAATCTTAAGAACTGTTTTTTAAGTAAATTATAATATTAATTAAATATTCAATTAATAGTAATTATAAAATTATTTTTGAAAAATGGAAATCATTTTTGGATTCTACACATTGAAAAATAGTTTTGGTGAATTTTTTAGATTTTTCTGAGATACTTGATTTTTTGAGGAATAGTGAAATACCGTAATTTACAAAATAAGCTAAATAAGCCAATTATAGGGTCATATGTGATGTTATGCTGATGTAAGCCCACTTGGTTTGGGATTACATTATAAAACTACTATTCTTTGTCGTTCAAGACTCACTATTCCTTGTCTTAGGGGAAATTAATAAACTAATGAATTTTATATTAAGGAAACCCCTCTCCACTCCACTATAAAAGCAACCCTTCACACCCTCATTTCCTCACAACTATAAAGATCCAAGACTTCTCTAAACTCTGCCCAAACACCTTCCCTATCCCCTACACCGCTTCCAAGAGCTTCTGGTCTCATCAAAAGACCAATCTTAGGCCCTTAAGGAGGTTCTCAAGAGGAGGATTCTAGAGGTTATTTCCCTCCCTCTTCTCCTTTAATTTCCTTTCAAGTTCAAGTTCATTTCTTGATCTCTCCCCACCTATATTCATACAAATTGTATTGTAACTCTAGTATTATACACATACTTTAATTTTATGATTCTAATGGAATATTATATTATCCAACCCCATTTCCCTCTTCCTTTTATTTTATTAAAGAGAACGTTGTTCGTGTGGTGTTAATTTATCACCTTCATGAACGATATGCTTTCTTCTTCATTTTCTACATTAATATCTGGTCATGAAACCATTTTTATGGTAGAACTAGAATATTTTATTTGTATTATATCCTATTTAAAGTTCTGTAACTAACTTATGACCATATTTTTAGTGATAAAATAAAACAAGTTCATTATGATCGAAAAATCACTCAAATTAACCCAAATAACCATCATTTAATTCTTATCTAATGATTCATCCACATGGATCTAATATAATTAATTAAAACTCCTGTAATATAATTAATTACATGTAATATAATTTATTTATGTTTACTCATGTTCTACCCAAATTTCAATTTAAGAATACAAGTGAACCACCCAAGAAAAACCATAAAAATGAACATCCCCGAACAATGTTTTTAAACTCTATAAGTCATCCAAAGGAACATAATATGACATAATGAAACCATAATTAACCATATTAATGTACACATGGTTCTATATTTCTAATTAATTAATATAATGTCATTATAAAGGACATGAAAGAGAAGGAATCATTCAGATACAAGGTAAGGGGAAATTCTCGAACCCAACTTTCATCCTTCAGGTTCTCCTTCTTTCACTCCATTTTGATATGGTTACTCCTTAAAGATCATTTATTCATAATTATATTACCTTTTCTAGGATATAAATGTTTTATAATTAAGTTTATGTCTAACCAAATGTTTTCCAAAATAACTCTTCTATTAAGAACTCAACTTTTACCTCTCATTCATGGTTGATGGTTCTTGTATCAAGTATGTTGTTCCCTCTTTCTTTTGGGAACCCAAAGATTATGAATGTATTATTATGAAATGAAACCTATTCCTTTACATGGGTTAGTTATTTTAACTTTTGATATGTGTTCTATGTGGAAATAATGATAATGATAATGTTATGATGTGACGGGTGCGCCCAGAATTATATAGCGCAATATGAATGTTTCAAAGTGACGGGTGCGCCCGAAATTATACAGCGCTCAAATGCATTGGGTAAATTGATGAATCTCATGAGTAAATGTCAAATGATGTGTGAAAAATATTCTATCTTGGTTCACAATTAAGTGTGGTAGTTAACCACTAAGACATGATGTTTCATTTTTATGCATTGCCACATTTCAAGTCTTTTATTTATGCTCCTCTCATGTTCATGATCTTTTGCCTATGTAATGATTATGCTCACCCCATGATATATTGTTCTTATATATCCTCTTAGTGGGCTTCTAGCTCACCCCTTTTGATGTATATCCTTAGGTGGCTACATGTACTAAGGAGAGGACAAGTGCCACTAAGAATCTAGAGAATAAAAAATTAAATAAATGTTTATGGTTGATGTTGTATTTGTTATGTGTGGTCCTAGTTTTCCCAAGACACTAAACCTGTGGATCTTCTATGTGTAATACTATTATGTTTTTTATCTTTTAAATGATGTAATAGTAATGTAAGAAAAGGCCAGGTCGATATATTAATTTCCTTGAAAAGGGACCAATAATAAAATTTTATAACAATCCATATAAGGAAGTGATGAAAAATGAATTACATCACTTTGTGGAGATGGTGGTTTTTATGTATGCACAAGTGTTTTTTTCATTTTTAATGGATGGAAAGAAAAAAGGAATATAATAATTTATCTCTATAGAATAATTATAATATAAAAAATAATATATATATATATATATATATTAATTAACTCCATATATATAACTAGTCACAAGATTCAGTGATGGATAATAAAATACATCACTTCATAGAGGCAATATTATACACATACGCATGAGTGACACTTTCATTTTCTATTGTATGGAAAAGAGACAGAAGATGGTTTCACCATTTAAATTTTTCTATATTATATTAAATATACTAATTTTACTATATTAATATTTTTATATAATATTATGATGAGGGGGAATAAGAAATAATCATAAAAGAAGTTAGTAAGGTAGTTACCTCTTCTTTGGGTATCCTCCTTAGTCTTACACCTCAAGCCTTATTAGGTTGGTATTTTGGTGATAACATAAACTCTAGGAAGTTAATATGATATTTGTAAAGTTATTTGGGCATAAAATGGTCATGTTAATATCCTCTAGTGGAGTGGAGAAGTGAGAAGAGGAGGTGCCCTTTTGCAAGTGTGGGGAGTGACTCCCTTGTAAATACCATTAAAATTAAAATAATATAAAGTCATTTTCATGGGAAAATGGAAGTAATTTTTTTAAATATCATATATTTTAAGGTCTATATCCACTCAAATAATTAGATTTAAACAAGTTTTAAATATATTTTAATCTTTATCTCTTAATTTAACCCCCTCATTTACCCCTTTAACCCTTACGGCGATGAAAAGTTTTTACCATGTTTACAATTAATTATAGATAAAAATTAGGTTAAATTCATTAAATAATATTTATTAGGATTATTACAAATATGGAATCCATTTTATAATATTCAATTTCTATAAGTAAAAGAAATTAATTCTAATATCCATGTGAAACACATAAAAGTTATTTTTAGAAAAACAAAAACTTTAAGCATGAAAATGATATTAATCTAATTATTTTCCCAGTAAAAAACATTAGATAAATGTTAATTTATTTTATTTAATATATTATATAAATATTTCATTAAAATCATTCATTAATAGTGTTTAATTTAATTTATTATGATAAAATACATTATGCACAGAAAAAATTAGTTTTTTGAAAAATATTTTTTTACTTGAAAATGATTTTACCATTATTTATAAACATTTTATAATAAATTTATTAATTATTATTAATTATTATAAATATATAAAAAAATAATTTTTCTAAATAATAGAAATTAAATTTTAAATAAAATATATATAATAAAATAATGTTATAAACAAGATATATCTATTAAACTAAGAAAAATTAAAGTCAAACTTCTTATAATAAATTAATTTATTTTAATAATTATTTGTCATTTAATTAATTTTTAATATATTTAATTTTTTATTGTAATAAAGGACTATTCTATTTAGTTTGGTGTTTCATGCATCACAAACTATCAGACACATCAAATTTATTAAAGAGAATATATATTTTAAATCCTGGGTTGTTATATTCTACCCCCTCATAAGAATTTCACTCTCAAAATCTTGTTAACTTAAAGAAAAAATGGGGATAATTCTTACTCATTTCATACTCGGATTCCGATATGTCTTTCTCAAATTTATTGTTTTTCCACAAAAAATTACCATGTGAGTGATATTGTTTCACAATAACTTATCTATTCAAATCCCACCAAAAAATATTTATAAAAAAGATCATGATCCAGTAGTACAACCTCAAAGTTTAGTATATGTGAAGGATCAAGTATACACTAACTTATAAGAGATATATGGAACACATCATGAACTTGAGAGAGTTTCATTGGAAATCTTAATCAACACATCACCATCCTGATATGATCAAGAGTATTGTATGGGTTAATATATTTTGGGATCAACTTCACCTTCTTTCCAAATATCATAACTTTATTTCGAGTATATATTCATATAAATAACTCATAACTAAATTCAAACTTTAGATATCTAATTCAATTTTCAGAATAACTTTTCTATCGACTTTGAGATGCTCTGATGTAATGTTAAATGGATCCAAACTTCTCTACGACTTTCTTATATAGCATATGTCCCAATAGATTTCCTTCTCCAACTTCAAACTAGTATGTTTGAATTCTATACTCCTTTCTACATATGTCTTCATAAGGATCCATCTAAATTCTCAAGTGAAAGTTATTATTATAATAAAATTCAATAATAATAATGCGTTGATCCCAAACACCTTTGAAATAAATAGAGAAAAATATCAGAATATCTTCTAGGGTTTTAATGGTCCTCTAAAAATTACCATCTATTTAAGGATGATATATAGTGATAAAAAAAGCTCTTTATTCAAGATTTTCTGAATACTTCTCTAGAACTTCAAGGTAAACCTTGGATATTGATCAAATAAAATCAAGAGTGGTACTCCATGAAGTCTCACTACATAGTTAATGTAAATACTTACAATTTAGTTAAGAAAGAAATATTATCTGATAGAAATGAAATTCTCTGACTTCATAAGGAAATTTACTACACCCCAAATGGAAAAACGACCTTTAGATGTCTTGGGGAGTCCTATGATGAAATCCATGGTCATGTTTTCCCGTTTCTATATAGGTATAGGTAATGGTTTCAAAATAAACTTAGAATTATGATTTTTTATCCTTAAATTGACGACTTACCAGTTATCGTGATTGTAAAACCCCAATATTTTATATTTATTTCCATTGAAATAAACTTTAGGTATTTGATAACTTACATTATATGTAACCCCAAGTTTAAATGAACCACAATATATTTTTAATTTTAAAACTTAGTCATTGTATTAGAGGGTATGAATAAAATTAACCAAACTATAAAATATATAAATAAATTTTTTATTTATTCAAATTTTAAATTTAATTGATAATAAATATATACTCAATTTTTATTAAAATCAATTTATGCTTCAAAAACATGTTTTCTTTCAAATTAGTTTTTACTGATTTTTTTCGTCAAAATTATAATTAATTTCAAAAAAATTTAGAAATTATATTTGATGAAGGAAATTTAATTTTTCAAATTTTCATTTCAATATTATTTTATGGTGAATTTTTAGTATTTTTCTGAAAATATTTATTTTTAACTAAATAGTGAAAAATATTGATTTTTGTAATATTGCCATTCTCATTCATTAAATCAAGTAATTTATAAGTCCCATTATATTTTTAATTTAATATTAAAGTAAAATATGTGTTATTTAATTAAAAATAATACAATTAATTAAAATATAATTATCATTATACTTGATTTTGGTATGAGTTCTTTTTTAGGATTAAATTTTTTTTGTCTAAAAACTGTTTTTCATTGTGTTTTATGTATTTATACTAAAATTGATTTATAAAAATTCTAGAAATTTAATCCTAAAAATTTTATTCTATATTTGATATCAGGATAAATTTTTTTAATGAGGTAGCTTTAATTTTTTTTCACAATTAATAGAAAAACATTAAAAATTTATTACCATAGTTAAGGCTAAAATAGGTTTACCGAGGGGGGGGGGGTTAAACCAAGATATAAGTGTAATGATATCAAAATAATTGTCTAATTATTATTTATTGAATATATTTTAACCTTATATTATCTTACCTTTTAATTCTTGGCTATTTGGAATCATTATACTTGAGAAAGGCATTAATTATATTTAATTCATTTAAGTAATTCCATGTGTGTCCTCTCCTTAGTTATAAAAATAAACCTTATCTACTCCATTATTCATGAATTTTGATCCTTATATATCAAAAAATATCTTCAAAAATACTAGATTCATTATATTCATCTTAGATCCACTTTTTTCTCATAATACCAATATTTCAACTCTTAGGGTGTAAGTCAAAGGAGGTTTCTCCAAAAAGAGGTATACATTTTAACTGAGATATTTTAATATTATTTATTCTTAAACATTGTCTAAAAATATTTTATAAATCATAAAATAATTAATATAGTATCATAAATATATTTATTTGTTGTTATTATGATTTAATAACTATTTTCCGACTTCTTTCCTTCAAATAGGAAATGAAACCATCACTCGTGCGTACGTGTGGATAACTACCTCCACTCAGAATTATGATTTATTTTACATAAATACCCCAAATTGATGGATATAATGTTTCATTTAATAAATATATATCATATTTATGATATAACTATTATTTTATAATTATACAATTTTATTTATCTTTCTTTCACACTTTTCTCCAAGAAATGAAAATAGCGTTCATGCGTACATATAGACTACTAACTCCATGAATGATGTAATTCATTTTTATATGTCTAATTTTATGGATGGTTATAATTATGTATATAATGAATATATATTATATTTATATCATGATTAAATTCTGTATATAGTGGTACCTTGATCATCATGCAAGGACCATAACAACCAAATCAAAACATACATAAAAACGAAATAGTTATTAAAAATAATAATGTTTTTTATCAAGAATTATTAATGAACGAATGATAATATGTTTTAATTAAACCATGTATGGTATTATAAGTATGATTATGGATATGTTATATAATTATAATAAATTTAAAATTATTTTATTGAAGGTTAGAGCACTTACAAAAAATACCATACTTGAGGTAAGAGTTTTATGTTGCAATCTTACCATTTTACTAGGATTAATTATGATTAAATGTTTGATAATTAAAGTATATTATTTTTCTCTCACAAATATTATTTATTTTATTATAATATATTTATTTTTATAAATCAAAATTTTCTCTTTTTATTTTTTCTCTCTAACTAAAAGGTTCAAAATAAATTTTTAAGGAAAACCATATGTTTCTTTATTTGGTCATAAATTTTTTATTCTGTGTCAATATTTTATTTAAAATATTTTTCATGAAATTTTATAAATATTCTCTAAATATTTATTAAATTCATTTTTACCCATGTTTAAATTTATATAAGAAAGGTTTAAAATAATTCTTCTTGTTATTTTTCAAATGAGATGCTTTTTAATTTTTTCCAAAGGTTTGAAATGATTATTAGTTTTAACATAAACCGCATGATAAAATTTGACTATTATCAAGAATAATATTTTATTTATAGATATGTTTATATGTTTCCATAACTATTTTCACAGATTTTTTTCCTTAATATTTTAAAATGATTTATATTTTTAATAATTGATTTCAAAATGTAAAGGATATATTCCTCAAGAAATATTTCAGTTTTCTATTAAAGGTATGTTTTATATATGATAAAATCCTTTGACTCTACTTATGATTTATTAGGGATATGATCTTATAATACAAACCTTATCATTTCTCTATATATTTTATCATTATGATGAAACCCGTTTTCTTTTCCATGGGTTAATATATGATGAAATCATAAATGTTTTCTTGATCTTATGGAATACATATGAATTGATTATGAGTATGTTAGGGTGGGTATATTATATCCCTACAGTGAATTGGGTAAATATTAATATTTTATAATTTTAAATGGTACATGGGAGGTTATACTAATCCCTAAAAGGGTACACTGGAGGTTATCTAAATCCTATATAAGGTACACAGGTGGTTAGCCCAAGCCTAATATATGATGAATGTCTTAGTGGGTAGCCTTGACATAATATTTATATGATATGATATTTCCATGATTTATGCCACTCTTTTATGACATGATCTTATTCCAATGTTATTCTCTCATGAATCATGTACTTTTATTATTTTATGATTCATGACTTATGAATAACCAAGATTTATTTCACAACTCATGATTATGATCTATGAATTACTGGGTATTATTTCTAAATTATAAGCTTATGTTAGTGTACCCTTATGGTCATTTTATAATTATATGTTACCATTTATTTATATCTTTATTGTTTAACCTTACTAGAAATATGAGATCATCCATTATTATTTTTCCTTTTCCATAGGAGATGATGAAAGTTTTTAAGTATGATATGTCTAAGAATGGTGGTAGTTGTGAAGAACTTAGTGGTAGATGATGTGGATATTTTATTTACCAGTTTTTTATGTATCTAATTTTCCAAATTCACTAAACCTTTATGGTTTTAGTGTGTATTTTAATAATATTTAATGAATATTCATCTAATAAGATATAATATATATTTGTATATAATGTTTGGTTCACCTTTGTTGGCATCAGAGAAAGGTTTAGTTATTTTTTGAAACTAGGATGGGGAAACTTTAGTGACAACCCTTAGGATAAGCCTAATAATATGAGAAAATACTAATTTATGGTAAGTAAATGAGTTTGGTTTTCCTAGAAAATACATACCTATTTGGATACTAACTAGTGGATACAGCTATGGAATATATTCACCTAGGGGTAACAACTCTGAAAGGGGTGGGTTGGGTATTAACTTGATCATCACTAGTGCATGATGAGTGTACCTAAGACTGCACCCCAATCTAGACACTCCAGAGGGATATTCTTTGGTTAATTAACATATTTTTTATGAACCATTATGAAATATTTGAGTAAATTAATACCATTTATGACCTTGTTTAAGCCTATGATTTCATATATTTAGAAGAAGGTGTCATTATTTAGACATCCTATAAATGATTTTCATGATTATATGGTTTCTCACTATGATTATTATTTCTTAAACTATGGTTTTTGGTTTCATTCCATGGTTGTAACTAGAATGAACCATGTAAATACTGAATGTGATGAGTAATGTAATGATTTTACTTAACAAAACAAATGTTATAGGAGATAGAATGAAAAATCTCATTATTATGCTTGCATAACTTTCCCTGGAAATTAATATTACTGATCTTATAAAAGAGAAATGGAGAGAAAAATGTTATTTTGAGTCCTTAATGAAGAAAAATACACCTTATTTTAGTGGGTATTATGATCCAATAATTGATAAGAAATTAATCAATTCTAATTAAAAGATATTTTATGTTCCCTAGTACTTAGAGCATGAAAAAATTATTTTAGATGTTTATCGTTTGGAAGGAGACGTAGATAAATGGTGGAGAATTATCAGGAAAATGAGGAAATATGATGAAGTTTCCTCTATAGAGTGGGATGATTTTAGAAGGTTGGTTTTCAAGAATTACTTTCCTCATATTCGATATATGAAAATAGGGAAGGAATTCCTTGCACTAATATATAAGGATAACGAATCCATTAGTACCTATGAGGAAAATTTTACAAGACGTGTGAGGTAGGCTTCTGGTATTATCATCCAACCTAAAAGAATGATTGATTTATTATTTAGAGGCTTAAAACCAATTCTCTGAAGGAAACTATCCATAAGATACTTAAGTAACTATGAAAAAATTTTATGATGTTCTATCAAGGTATAAATAGAGATTAGAGTCATCCATTAATATCATAGTTTTGATAAGAAAATAAATATTGAACTTAAAAGGAATTATAACAATAAAAACCATGGAGGGAATAATATGAGTCTTAATTTATTCTAGATGTGTAGAAATAATCATGGAGGAAATTGTCTTAATTGGACTAGTAAATAATTTAATTTTGGAATGGAATGTCATCAAGAAATTGAATGCTGAATTAAGGGAAATAAGTTAGCTAATGGTGAGAATGGAGATAAAATTCCACAAAATAAACCACCAACACTCTAGTGTTTCAAATAAAAGGAGTATAATCATTATACTAACCAATTCTTAAATATAAGGTTTAATGGTAATGATCAACACCAATAACCTATTAATCCAAGAGATAAAAGGAAATCTCATGTGATCACTATTTACAATGTGGTTTATAAGAATGATGTGGTGAAATGTATACTTACCATCCACTCTAGAACTTCTAATGTATTATTTGATTATGAATATACCCACTCTTTTATATCCAAATAATTTTCCAAGTGTATCACATTACCATATCAATAATTATATATCGAATTATTATTGAGAACATGTAATTATATGATGATCACATCTTAAGACTACGATTATTATATAATTTATGTTTCTGGTAATATGCTTCCTACAAATATTTTTATTCTCACTCTAGTTGAGTTTGATGATATTTTGGGGATGTATTGGATTTCTTTATATAGACCTCATATCAATTTTCAAGGATGATAAGTCACATTTAATATTTATAACTAACCTATGATCGTATAACAGTGTGAGGATAAATATGATCTTCCAAAAGAAATTAAATCCATTGTATAGGTCTTGATTTATATTCAAAGGGATTATTTATCTTTGATTGTTAGGGAGAAAATCAGAAATGATGATATTCCTATTGTATAAAAGTTTGTTAATGTCTTTCTAGAAGATTTTCCTAGTCATCCTCTGAATCATGAAGTTTACTTTTCAATAGAACTCATACCTAGTGCTACACCTATTCTAGAGACTATATAAAATGACCCTGATTGAGTTATAAGAACTGAAGAAGAAACTCCAAGAGAATCATGATAAGGGATTCATTTAGACAAGTGAATCACCATGGTGTGAACATTTTCTTTTGGTTAAGAATAAATATGGATAAATGTGACTCAGTATTAATTATCAATAAATTAACAATATCACAATAAAGAATAAGTATCATATTCCCTCTATTGATGATTTTTTTAATCAATAGCGATGATTTCAATAATTCTCAAGGACTGAACTTTGTTCTAGATACTATCAATTGAGGGTAAAAAATGAAGACATACCCAAGAAATCATTCTATATGAGGTATTAACACTAAAAATTTAAAGTGATTCCATTTGGTCTTACTAATTGCTCTTCTTTATTCATGGATTTAATGAATAATCTATTTAGAGACTACCTTGATCAGTTTTTGTAGTATTTATAGAGAATATTATTATATATTACAAGAGAAAGGAGGATAATGAATGTTACTTGAGGATTTTTCTAAAGACACTAAGGAATGATAAGATGTATGAAAATTTTTCCAAGTGTGAATTTTTTCTAGAAAAAGTTTCATTTTAGGGTCATATAATCTCAACTAAGGGTATATGAGGGGATCCATCAAAAAACTAAATATTACTAAACATTAGTTTAGACTGACCATAGTGATTGAGATCTATAGTTTTCTTAGATTGGCTGGATATTATCAATTATTTTTGAATAATTTATCATAAATATCTAATCAACTCACTTTGTTATCTTAGAAGGGAGTCAAGTTTCTTTAGACAGATGAATGTGATGAAAATTTTAAGGAACTAAAGACATGGTTGGTAAGTGAACCCATTATCACACTACCCTGTAGTGAAGAAGGGTTTTTGATTTATAGTGATACATTGAAGAAGGGGATAGGATGTGTCCTTATGCATAATGATATAGTGATATCTTATGCCTCACACCAACTAAATTATCATGAGAAAAATTACTCGATACATGATTTGGATTTACCTATGGTATTTTTTAATTAAAGATATGAAGGAATTATATTTATAGATAAAATAATGACATATATACTAATCATAAAATATCAAAGTATATAATTAACTACAAAGAGTTAAATATATAACAGATAATATAATTGAATCTGATTAAATATAATGACTTCTAAATACATTACCACCCTGGGAAAGTGAATAAGGTGGATAATGATTTAAGTCAAAAGGATCATACCATCTTATCTATGATAAATATCAAAAAAGAGATAATATTTATGTATTTTAAAAGGATGGACCTTGATATTGTCACGACCTGTCCCCCGGGGCTCGTGTCGTGACTACCCCAAGCCCGCCTTCCATAGGCCAGGGGCTGGAGACTAGTACCAAATGCGTAAATCGCTAAAAATGGGAAGGAATTGCCTTTATAAATGTAAACACACACAATAGAGTATGAGATCGAAGTAAAACACTAAGAAAAACTATATACAAAAGAGTACTAAAAAGTAAAAGGGGTCGGAAATACAAGCCCAACAGGAAAGTACAAGTACAACTGAAAAAACAAGTACAACTGAAGAAAAGGTAAACCAGCTATTGGGCCATCCTCCAGGGATTCATACCTGAAGGGTAGGTACAAATAGCCTCCTTCGCCCTCCATGTTCGTCAGTCTCCTCTATGTACCAACCATTTCTGCTACTCTGATCCTCAGTCAGTGATGTCCGTCATCTACAACCAACCAAACGAGTTGTGGACATAACCCGTGTAGGGGTGAGTATAACGATACTCAGTAGGGACCCCGAGTCCCTCAAGCTCTGACGAAATCCAACAAGGATAAACCAAAAATTATGAAATCAACAAATAAACCCACTTAGGTATATGCCACTACATATACCTAAGTTATCAAGTAATCCATCTCAATCATGAGGAAAACACAAAAGTTACGGACTCAGCTCAAACCAGGATTTTATTCTAGTAGTAAAATCAATCTAAACCCTCGGCTGCTGGAGATATCATTCTCTATCGAGTACAGTGGGCCTGCCGCGTCACACAGAGGTGCTTCCCACTAACTTGGACTTCTGAGGTACTCCTCCTATCAAGTACCATGGGTCTGTTGCACTCACACAGAGGTGCTCCCCACCATAGGTCTGCCACCACAACCAGGCGCTAACTCTCATAGCATGCAGAGGTACTCCTCCTGTCGAGTACCATGGGTCTGCCGCCATAACCAGGTGCTCCTCTGCCGTGGGTCTGCCGCCACAACCAGGCGCTCCCCACTGGGTTATACGAGTCACTCTGATTCGCTCGATCAGTAGTCATCAAGTCTCATCCAGCTACAAGGTTCCCGCACAAATTCTTTCTCATCTCTGGAAGATCCTATCCACAAGATATTGGTCAATACTCCAACTATCACGAAGTACCACGTAGAAGTATCTCAATGGTCCGCCTCATGAAAGTGGTCTCAACGCAACAGACGACGCGTTAATCAGATGCTTGGTCTGTGAGTGATTAGCTTTTAAGCCCCAGGGGCCCGGTTGGATTCATGTACGATCCAACCTGACCATATCTCAAAATTACCCTGAACTCTAGTGGGGTATACTCAAAGGGACCGTAGCGCTCCAAGAAAGAAAACACCGCTAATGGTTCATCAAGTGGTCGTCCGGTGCCAAATATATGGACAAAGAAAGTAATGGGTTAGTAGTGGGCCCGAGTCCAGTCCGACCTGGCCTGACCCTGTTTGGGCCGACTCGGTTTGGTTCGACCCAGTTAGACCAGTTGGGTCTGGCCCGACCCATTGGGCGGGCCAGCCTGTTAGGTTCGGCCTGGTCCTCCGGGCTCGACCCAGCGGACTGCGAGGGCGGTTCAGCCCCGAAGTCACCGCATAGGCGGCTCGGTCTGGAGGCCAAGGTCGGTTCGGCCATCACCACATGGGGCGCGGATCGAACGGCTCGGCCTGGGAGGCCTACCTGGTTCGGCCGAGGCCGCGAGAGACGCCGCGGGCCAGCTCGGGAAGCCGGAAGGCCGGTGGCAGCTGGGCAGGGCGCGCAGGAGGCCCTAGGTAGGCTAGGTAGGGTGTGGAAGGCTGCTGGCAGGCCGACAGGGCACACAAGAGGCCGCGGGCAGGCTGCATGGGGCGTGGAAAGGCCGGTAGAACGCCGGGCAGGCCACGTGGGGCGCGGTCAGGCTGACAGGGCGCCGAGCAGGCCACAGGTAGGGCGCATGGGATGCGGGTAGGCCAGTAGGGCGCCGGGAAGGCCGTGGGTAGGGCCCACTGGGGGCCGCAGGTAGGCGGGCCGGCGGCCGGGTGGTGGACGGGCAGGCCGGTTCGGCGCGGCTTGGGCCGGTGTGGGCTGGCAGTGTTTGGCCGGGAGCACCTGAGCACCGCGGGGGTGACACAATTTGCGGAGGTCGTAGGTAGTGCGACCTTTTTCATTGCCAACTTCGTCACCTCGTTGCTGCTTTATTGCCGAAAGTTCAACATAAACAAGATCAGTGGTGGGGTTGGGCCATGTTGGTTTGGTCCGCACCCTCCACATTTAGGGTGGTATCAAGAGGCTCGTAAGTATGAAGCACAACAACCCTCGTTCTTCATTTTGAGAGAAATAAAGAACATGGGTAAAGATCATACTTAGATAAAATTAAACCCCTACCTTTGTTCATCATTCGTCATTTGTTGACAGAGTCACAGAAGGTAGACGAAGAAGTTTGTCGTTCATCGCGTCGCCATAGGCTTCCAATCCCAAGCTGCGTTGGCTCATGGAAGATGCTCCACATCAATAGGTGTCGGAGGAAGAAGTCGAAGGTGGATCATCGTCGGCGTTATTTTTTGGAAGAACGCGTTCTTCGTTCTTTATTGGGAGAATTCTAATCCTCCCAAGCTCTCCTCTCAAAACACCCATGGTTTCCACCGTAAAGAACAATTCCCACTAAAATATTATTTGAAAGTCTATTATTTTAGATGTTGGCACAGAATTCAAAAATGTTGAAATAAATTAAATGGACCCACCGAATTAATTCATGAGGTTGACACATTTAATTAAAAGTGTTGCCTCAACAAATCAAGAGGAGGATTTGGCACATTTAATTAGGGGAGTTGGTGGAACCTTTAATTGGGGGAGTTTAGTCCCGAGTGGTCCCCACACCGTAACTTCTCGTGGGAGGTTAGGTTCGGGTGGGCTCCGCCACCACAACATCTCATGGGAGGTTAATGTGGGGTGGTCCCCACCTCCAACCTCCACAGGATGTTTTGACCAAGTAGAATAAAAAATAAAGCTACCACATTATTTTTATCTAACTTATTCATTAAAACCCAAAAGCTATCTTTTATTCTCGACCAACTACCATCGAGGTGAAAGTCTTCTTAAGCGAAAACCAGCACTGCGTGTTCAACGGTGCCCTTGAATTTTAGATCTGAGATCTAGTAAAAAAGTTATAAAAACCCACTCGTATGATTACTAAACATACCCGAGCAAAACTTCAGAAATTGATTCCGAGCACACCGAGCCTCAGAATCACATGCCATCAGTTTTTGTGGACTAGTAAAATTCCCAAGTTTTTAAGAAAAAAATTTCCACAGAAATTCCGGGTCTTTACATTCTCCCCACCTTAGAGATTTACATCCCCGTAATCTACAACTCGAACTAAGGGAACAAGTGGGGGTACTGAGCATGCATCTGAGCCTCCTGATCCCATGTTCTCTCCTGAAGGTTCTCGTGCTTCCAGGGAACACACACTGAAGGTATTAACCATTCATGTAGGACCTGATCCTGTCAATCCTCAATCTCCACTGGAACGTCCATAAAAGTCTCCCCATCATGGACGTTCATCTCTCCATGGTTGATGATGTGAGAAGGGTTGTGCATGTATCTCCTCAGTTGATATACATAGAAGACGTCGTGAACTCAGTGAAAATGATGTGGAAGAGCGAGGCAGTAAGCCACCTCACCTACTATGCTGAGGACCTGGAAAGGTCTGATGAATCTCGTAGATAACTTGCCTCCTTGGCCAAATCTCTGTAAACCTCGTCGGTGTGAGACCCGTAGAAAGACGTGGTCGCCATCCTCAAACTCTAGAGGTCTCTGTATCCTATCGACATATGACTTCTGCCTGCTCTGTGTAGTCTTCATCCACTCCTGGATGATCTGTATCTTCTTTATGGTAACTCGTACCATATCTGGTCCCACTAGTGCTGACTCCCTTGGGTCAGTACAGCACAAGGGTGATCTGAAAGGTCATCCGTACAACACCTCAAAAGGTTCCATCCCTATGGTAGAGTGATAACATTTGTTGTTGTAAAACTCCACTAAAGGAAATTGGTCCTCACAGCTATGACCAAAGTCGAGGAAACAAGCACACAACATGTCCTCAAGGGTCTGAATGGTCTGCTCAGTCTGACCATCCATGTGAGGATGGAAGGCGGTGCTCAAACAAAGCTGCATCCTGAAAGCTTCCTTAAACCCCTTCCATAGCCAGGAAGTAAAGTGTACATCACGATCGGAGACAAAAGAAGAAGGTTATCCCTGTATCCACACAATCTCTTGCACATAGAGGCCTCCCAAGATCTCTACTAAACCTTGCTCTCTGATTGGTAGGAAGTGGGCCGACTTGGTGAGTTGGTCGATGATCACCCAAACATAGTCATGTCTCCTGGACATACATGGTAGACCCATCACGAAGTCCATGGATATCCTATCCCACATCAACTCTAGGATCTCTAAAGGATGAACCAAGTCTGCTAGTACCTGATGCTCCGCCTTCACTTATTGACAAGTGAGGCATCGAGGGACAAACTCCGCTACTAAATTATTTATACCTGGCCACCAGTGCTGTCGTCGAAGGTCCTGGTACATCTTCACCACTCCTAGATGTACTTCTAGAGGGGATGTGTGTAAATCACTCAACACTTCCTCCTGAAGTGACATTGGCACCACAATACATCCTCTGAAGAGGATTAAGTACTCCCCACCGTCAGAAAATCCATCATGTGCTGACCTATGGATATCTGAGCACGTCATGTCTCGCAGTCAGCGTCCCCATATTGTGCCTCTCTGACTTGCTGAAGAAGTGGGGGAGTGATTGTAAGAGACTGTAGAAAGGCTGCTCTGTCTCTATCTACAAAGGATATTTGTAAGGTAGCAAGCTTCTCTATCACCTCGCCTAGCAGCTGTATACTAGATCTCCTACTGAGTGCACCTTCTACAACGTTCCCCTTTCCAAGAGTATAGACTATCTCGAAGTCATAGTCCTAGAGGAACTCAAGCCATCACTGCTGTCTTAGGTTCAAGTCATTCTAATAGAATATATACCTGAGACTCTTGTGATTAGAGTACATGGTAAAATGTTCTCCCATCAGATAATGTCGCCACATCTTCAAGGTGAAGGCCACTGCTGCTAACTCCAGGTCATGGGTAGTTTAGTTCTTCTCATGCTATATCAGCTGCTGAGAACCATACACGATCACTACTCGCTCCTACATCAGGACACACCTGAGTCTGGTCCCTGATGCGTTGCAGTAGACTACGGACCCTACACCTTCCTCTAGAAGCCTCAAGACGGGGGAATTATTTAACCTCTGCCTAATATCCTGAAAGCTCTGTTGTCATCTCCCCGATGACACGAAGGGTTTACCCTTCTTCGTCAAGGCTGATAGTGGTGCTACAACTCTGGAGAAATATGGAACGAACCTATGGTAGTATCCAGACAAAGCAGACATCCCTCCCCCTTGGGGGGGGGGGGTAATCTTGGAAACATCTTTTGAAAAGATTTCCTCATGTTCTGTCACTCCTGTTTGGAACTGAAAACTCTAAACTCCTGCTACCACGAGGGTAAGGCTAACCGACTCAAGAGTGATCGACTGAACCCTCCAATGAATGAGTTTAACCTGTGCTTCCTGAGTTTCTTTTTTCACCGACTAAGGAAAACCTCATCCCAATGTTGTAGATAAACCACAACCTTTTTTTCTAATACAGTCAATCTATGTATGAATTTTGGTTTCCCAGTCCATACCCAAACTAACATTGTAAGGCCTCGATGCTACCACCAATAGGTTCTAACTGAAACTCTCACCTCAAGGGTTAGATCACACCATCGGCGTAAGTGTGATTATCGAGTCTCCTCCCAAAGGTATCTACAGACGTGAGGGTAAAGTCAATGGTTTAACCGAAAACTCTAGGTCTGGGGCAATATTTGTGGAAGGAAGGAATGATTGGTACCTATGTCTATTGATAAAACAGCTAGAAGAGGACACAAACCATAACTTGAATCATTCATAGAGACCTTGGGTCACACTCCTTGACCGCATATAGCTACTCTCTTCCCCTACTCTCCAGCTCCCTGAGCCTGGCGGGGTCTACAAAGGCGGGTGGTTGTAACATGTCAAAATGTACACCACCTCATGCAGCTCTCCTAGATCTGCTTCTACGTCTGCTGCCCTACAGATTCATCTGTCCTTAACACTTCCTCTTCTCAAAACATTTTACACTCACAAGTCTCTGAGACTAGCTCCAGTTTCATGCTTTCCCACTACTAACATTCACTGGCGGTATCGGCTCATCCAAATAACATTCAACCGAAAAGGTTCTCTCTAGCATTTAGAGAGAAGGTGCTGGCTTGGATGTCCTAAAACACACCTCACTCGGTATTCCAAGCCCCAAATAACTGATTTTATCTTATTCATAGAGTACCAGGAATGATCAGTATGCCTTGATGAATAATCAGCTACCAACATGTCTTCCTAATGAAGCTGTACAAGCTCTAGAGAACTCTCAGCCACCTCCTCAGGCTAGTCCTCAGCCGCCTGTGAGTCGGGATCACCTCGGAACCCGAGGGGTATCTAATGATGAAACACATGTAAGGCACTAAGCCTATATGTGTCATCTACCAGTACCTACGGTTGTAACTACTGACCAATATGGAGTGCTATAGCTGACACACTACCTGAAGGTACAATCTTGGGAAATAGTCCACGTACCGAAGCCTTATCACTATGCGGACCAACCTCATGGTAGTAAAAGACTAGTATCTACGATCACTATATGATCTAAAGGTGTCTCAACTAGGCGGAGAATTCTAACAATTGCCTCCAGCTAGTCCTATGCTTCCTACGAATCTGTCTCTCCTCGTAACCTTAGAGGCCTCTGACGCTAGAACTTGTGCAACACACTCATTAGGCATGAACCATTCGCTAGTGCAGCTGGTGGCATCTGCTACTCAAAGGATGGTGGTACTGCTGGTACACCACCTGAAGGTTCCAACATAGTAAGAGGGCCCTACACCGGAGCCTCATCGCTCGGTGGGCCATCATCGTGTACTCTCTCGGAACTCTAACTGGCTGTCCGCGTAGAGGCTTTATGAACAGGTGTGACACGGTCAAAAGTTATACCTAGTGAGCTGACCTGGTAGAGATGACTTAAAGAAAACTTTTGAAAACACACACTCAAGCAGTGTTTTCATGTACTGAGTCGGAGATCAGAAGTCAGGGTCCTGGTGTATGGATACGTCGGCCGCCGTACCAACACTGAACACCCTAAACTGAGAACCATACATAGTACCGTTAACACTATTGCTTCATAGAAAAGAAAGATCAGAGTCCTAAGTTCTGTAGTAGAACCAACTCCTTTGATACCAATTTTTCATGACCCGTCCCCCTGGGCCCGTGCTGTGACTACCCCAAGCCCACCTTCCATAGGCTAGGGGCTGGAGACTACCACCAAAGGCGTAAATACCTAAAACAAGGAAGGAATTGCCTTTATAATTGTAAAAACACACAATAGAGTATGAGTTTGAAGTAAAACACTAAGCAAAACTGTATACAGTGGATTGATGAAAAGTAAAAGGGGTCAGAAATACAAGCCCAATAGGAAAGTACAAGTACAACTGAAAAAACAAGTACAACTAAAGAAAAGGAAAAGCAGGTACTGGGTCATCCTATAGAGATTCCTACCTGAAGGGTAGGTACAAATAGCCTCCTCAGCACTCCACGTCCGTCAGTCTCCTCCGTGTACCGAGAAGTCCTGTTACTCAGATCCTTAGTCAGCGTTGTCCATCATCTGCAACCAACACAACGAGGTGCGGGCATAACCCGTGTAGGTGTGAGTATAACGATACTCAGTAGGGACCCTGAGACCCTCAAGGTATCAAAAAATCCAACAAGGATAAACCAAAAAGTATGAAATCAACAGATAACCCCACCTAGGTATATGCCCATACATATACCTAAGTTATCAAGTAATTTATCTCAATCATGAGGAAAATACAAAAGCTACTGACTCAGCTCAAACCGGGACTTTATTCTAGGGGTATTATCAATATAAACCCTCAGCTGATGAATAACTCCTTCTCTATCGAGTATAGTGGGCCTACCGCATCACACAGAGGCACTTCCCACTAACTTGGACTACTGAGGTACTCCTCTTGTCGAGTGTTGTGGGTCTGCCGTGCTCATAAAGAGGTGCTCCCCACCATAGGTCTATCACCACAACCAAGCGCACCCCTCATAGCCTACAGAGGTACTCCTCCTGTCGAGTACCGTGGGTCTGCCACCAAAACCAGGTGCTCCGCCGCTGTGGGTTTGCCGCCACAACCAGGCGCTCCCCACTGGGCCATACGAGTCACTCCGAGCCACTCGAAAAACAGTCGTCAAGTCTCAGCCAGCTACTAGGTTCCCGTACCAATGCCTGCTCATCTCTGGAAGATCATCTCCACAAGATACTGGTTTATACTCCAACTATCACGAAGTCACACTTAGAAGTATCTCAAAGTTACACCTCGTCATAAGGGTCTCAACGCAATAGACATTGCGTCAATCGGACACCCGATCTGTGAGTTATTAGCTTTTAAGTCCTGGGGGCCCAGTTGGATTCATGTACGATCCAACCTGACCATATCTCAACATTACCCTGAACTGCAGTGGGGTATACTCAAAGGGACCGTCACGCTCCAATAAAGCTGGCGCCACTGACAGTTTGTCAAATGGTTGTCCGGTACCAAAGAATGTAATGGGTTAGTAGTGGGCCTGGGTCTGGGCCGACCCGGTCGGACCGACCTGACCTGACCCAGTCTGGGCCGACCTGGTCTGGGTCGACCCGGTCAGACCTGTTGGGTCTGGCTTAGCCCTTTGGGTGGTCCAGCCTGTTAGGTTCGGCCTGGTCCACTGGGCCTGGCCCAACGGAATGCGAGGGCGGTTCAGCATGGAGGTCGCCGTGTAGGCGGTTGGGTCCGAAGGCTGGGGTCAGTTCGGCCAGCACCATGTGGGGCACGGCTCGGACGACTCAACCCGGGAGGTTGAGCCGGTTGGGATGGAGATGCCGTAAGAGATTCCGCGGGCCGGCTCGGGAGGCTGGAAGGTCGGTGGAAACCGGGCATGGCGCATGAGAGGCCGTGGGAAGGCCTGGTAGGGCACAATAGGCCGTAAGAAGGCCGACATGGTGCATGGGAGGCTGCGGGTAGGCCACACAGGGCGGGGGCAGGCCGGCAGGGCACCGGGAAGGTCGCGGGCAGGGTGCGCGGGGCACGGGTAGGCCACGCAGGGCGCCGAGCAGGCCATGGGTAGGGTATGTGGAAGGCTGCGGGAAGGCGGGCCGGCAGCTGGGTGGCAGCCGGGCAGGCTTGTTCAACGTGGCTCGGGGCGGTGGTGTTCGGCCAGGAGCACCAGAGTGCCACAGGGGAAGAAAAATTTGTGGAGGCCGCGGGTAGCACAACCTTTTTCGTTGTCTCCTTCGTCGTGTCGTTGCCACTTCATCACCAAAAGTTCAACATAAACAAGATCGAAAAAGGGGTCAGGCCATGTTTGTTTGGACCATACCCTCCGCATTTAGAGTGGTATGAAGAGGCTCACATGTATGAAGCACAACAACCCTCGTTCTTCATTTTTAGAGAAAGAAAGAACATGGTTAATGATCATACTTAGATAAAAGTAAACCCCTACCTTTTTTTGTCGTTCATAGTTCATTGATGGAGTCATGGAAGGTAGATGAAGAAGTTCGTTGTTCGTCGCGTCTGCCGCACGCTACCAATCTCGAGCTGCGTTGGCTTGTGGAAGACACTCCACGTCGGTAGGTGTCTAGGGAAGAAGTTGAAGGAGGATCGTTGTTGGTGTTCTTCATTGGAAAAACGCGTTCTTCATTCTTCATTTGGAGAATTCTAATCCTCTCAAGCTCTCCTCTCAAAACACCCAATGTTTCCACCATAAAGAACAATGCCCACTAAAATAATATTTAAAAGTCTATTATTTTAGATGTTGGCACAAAATTCAAAAAGGATGAAATAAATTAAATGGCCCCACCTAATTAATTCATGAGGTTGACACATTTAATTAAAAGTGTTGGTTTAATAATTAAAGAGGAGGATTTGGCACATTTAATTAGGGGAGTTAGTGGCACCATTAATTGGGGGAGTTTAGTCCCGGGTCATCCCCACACCGTAACCTCTCGTGGGAGGTTATGTTCTGGTGGGACCCACCACTATAACCTCGCATGGGAGGTTAAGGTGGGGTGGTCCCCACATCCAACCTCCACATGGAGGTTTTAACCGACTAGAATAAAAAATAAAGCTACCACTTTATCTTTATCTAACTTATTCATTAAAACCCCAAAACTAAATTTTATTCTTGACCAAATACGATCGAGGTGAAAGTATTTTAAGCGAAAACCGGCACTGTGAGTTCAATGGTGCCCTCATATTTTAGTTCCAAGCACCGGTTGAAAAGTTATAAAAACCAACTCGTACGTTTACTGAATGCACCCAACAGAACTTCAGTAATTGATTTCGGGCACACCGGGCCTCGGAATCATGTGCTGTTAGTTTTCGAGGACTCATAAAATTCCCATATATTTAAGAAAAAAAATCCATGGAAATTCTGGGTCATTATAGATATCTTGATGGGATGGGATAAATATCTTCTTTATCAAATGAGTGTCAACCGTCTATCCATGTGAATATTAAAGAGGTATAAAAGGAAGATGTAGATATATAAAAGAATATGAGAAATTTTCTTGAGTTTAACACTAATTTCAATGAAATGATAAGGTTTAGGAATCAAGTATTTATCTCATAAATAACAAACATAAAGAAGGATCAATTCAAGGAAGCTCATATCTCACCATTCTCTATTAATCCTAGAAGTATAATGATTTATAGAGATTAGAAAGTGTATTTTCGGTGGGACAACATGAATAGAGTTATTGAAGAGTATGCATCTTGGTGCTTAGTATATCAGTAAGTTAAGGTGAAGAGAAAAAATTATAAGGGTAAGTTACAACCATCACTCATACTACATTAAAAATGGAAAAATACCACAATTTATTTTGCTATTGGACTCCCCAAAACATCTAAATTTCATATTACTATTTGGGTGATAGTCAACCACCTTATGAAGTTAAAAAATTTCATTAATATAAGAGAATATTTATCTCTTAATCATATTCTAGGATACACATTAATCAAGTGGTAAAGTTGTATAGAGTACCATAATTTATTATATCTGGTCGAGATTTTAGGTTTACCTAAATGTTCTATATAAGTATTAAACTATCTCTTGATAGAGAGTTGTGTTTTAGTATTACCTATAGTCATTAGAAAAAATTTTGGTTTGAGAGAACCCTTCAAAACTTGGAGGATATTCAAGGATATTGTTCTCTATATTTCATAGATGGTTTGGGTCAACACCTTTATCTTATCAAATTCTCTTATAACAATAGCTTTCAATTGAAGATTCAAATGGATCCTTATGAATCCCTCTATGAATGGAAACATGATAGGATAAAGTTGAAGAAAGAAATATATTAGTACCTAAGATGGATGATGAAATGGTATAAAATCTTAGATCCATTCAGAAACTCATCAAGGCATCTCCAATTATATATAAGATTTATGTTGATAATTGATAGAGAGATCTAGAATTTAAAATTAGTGAGAAGCTATTCCAGTAAATTTCTACATTGAATAAGGTTATGGGATTTAGAAAGAAGTAAAATATGGTTTTTAGGTATATATCCCCATTTAATATTCTTGATCATGCAATTATGGTAGATTATTTCTTAACACTTCCAACAAAACTATCTCAAGTTCTTGATTTGTACCGTGTATCACTTTTAAGGAAGTTTATACTAGATTATTCACATGTACTAAACTGAAAGGTTATACCACTGGAGAATTATATTTTATAAAAATATTAATCATTATAAATCCTAGATCATAGTGATAAAGTTATATATAATAACACCACTCACTTGGTTAAAGTTCTCTGGAGGAATTATAAATTTGAGTAAGCTACATGGGAACCCAAGGAAATGATCAAGCATTGATATAATTATTTATTTATTTTAGAGTAATGGAATTTCAAGGGTGAAATTAATTTTAAGGATGGTATAATATAACCCCTATTATTTTATAGGTACTTTCTTTGAACTAAAATTGTGGTATTCGAAAGCTTGTTTTACATGTAACCCGAAGTCTAAATGAACCATGATATATTATAACTTTTATAATCCAATCATAATATTGATGGGTATGAATAATATTGAACACATTATGAAATATAAATATAAATGTTAAAATTAATTAAAATCTATTTATTAATTCATAATAAATAAGTACTCAATTTAAAGTAAATTTATTTTATGCTTTAGAAATATAGTTTTTTCAAAAATGGGTTTTATGGAATTTTGTGTGTGAACATTATAATTAATTTATATAGTTTTTTGAAAATTTTAATTCAAGACATTAATTTAATTTTTTAAATAATCATTTTGATATTATCTTAGGGTGTTTTTTTAATTTTCATGAATAGATTCATTTTTAAATGAATAATGAAAAATATTATTTTTAGTAAAAATTCATTTCTTTTTATTAAATAAAGTATTTTAAAAGGACCTTTATATTTTTTATTTTTATATTATAGTAAAATATGTCTCATTTAATTTAAAAAATCTAATTAATTATATAGTAATCATAATTATATTGTATTTTGGTATAAGTTCATTTTTAGTTCTAAAACACATTTTTCTAAAAACTGTTTTTATTGTGTTTTATGAATTTATACTAAAATTTATATCCTCTAATTCTAGAAATTTAATCTTTAAATTTAGATTCCCAATTTTTTAATCATGTGGTGTAAATTTTTTAATGAGGTTGTTTTCATTTTTGGTGATACTAAATTGTAAAAACATAAAAAAATTATTACCACGATTATGGTTAGAATAGGTTTACCGAGGGGGTAAACTAGGAGATACAGGTAATTATGTCACATAAAATTATCAAATTATTATTTTTGAAAATATTTAGACCCTATATTATCTTACCTTCTAATTATTTGACTTTTTGAATCATTATACTTGAAAAATAAATTAATTATAAATTAATATTTTAAGTAATTTCAAGAGTGTCCTCTCCTCACTTATAAAAGAGAACCTTATCCACCCCTTATTCACAAATTTAAAGCCTTATAGATCATTCAATACATGACCAAAAATATTTATAGATTTCTTAAATTTATCATAAATCCCTTATTCTTCTTCTAAGACCAATCTTTCATGGCTTATGGTGCAATCCAAAGGAGGTATCTCAAAGAAGAGGTATAAATCATAACCAATCTCTTTCAAATTAATTAATTATTACACATTCTATAAACCTATAGTATCCATCATAAAATGATTAATAAAGTATAATAAATATTATTATATTTTATTATGATTATTCCACAACAATTTTACATTTTATTTTCATCAAATAGGATATGAAATTATCGCTTGTGTGTATGTTTAGACGACCACCTAAACGTAGAGATATGATTCATTTTCCATCACCACCTCACATTGATGGTTATAAATATGTATTTAATAAATATATATGATATTTATTATATAATATTTATTTTTTAATGATGAAATATTTTTAATATTTTTTTCTTTATTTTCATTAAAAAATGAAAACAACATTTATACGTACGTACATACTACCATCTTCATAAATAGTGAAATTCATTTATATATATATAACTTTTATGGATAGTTGTAAATATGAAATTAATGAATATATATGATATTTATATCATTATTAACGTTTTGGAGAAAATTTTAGCATTATATATATTCATATATTAGATGAATCAAAATATATACAAAAAACAAAACAATTATCACCTTGAACATCGATTTTAATAAAAAATTGTTAGTGAATGGGTGATATATTTTTATGGGTAAAAATTTTATGATATTTTAAGTATTAATATTGTTATTTTTATTTAAGTTTAATAAATTTAAATTTATTATATAAGAGGTTAGAGTAGTTACAAAGAATTTCAAACTTGAGGTAAGTGTTTTATGTTACAATCTCATCATTTTACTGGGATTATTTATGCTTAAACATATGATAATGAAATTGTATGATATATTTATAAAAAATAATATATGTTATTATAATAAACTTATTTGTATTAATAATAAGTTTCTCTTTCCCTCTCATCTCTCTATGTTATCAAATGCCGAAATTGTTTTTTGGAAAACATAATTTATTTTCTATTCGTCGGAGAATATTTTCTTTAACGTCTATATTTTCATTAAAATATTTTCAAGAATATATTTAATATTATCCAAATATTTATCAAATTAATTATCACCTATGTTTTAATTTATATAAAAAGGTTAAATGTGAATATTCTTAGCATTTTCTGTATAAGGTATTTTCACTTTTTACCAATGATGTGAAAGGAATCTTAGTTTTAACATCTATCGCACAATTGAAATTTCCTCCCATAATGAACAAACTTTAATTTGAAGCATGGTTTACTTGTTTCCATGATTATTTTCAATGAAAAAATTTCTTTAATATTTTATAATTTTTTTATATTTTTAATATGTGATTTCAAAATGAAAAGGCTATTTTCCTTAATAAATATTCTAATGATCTTTTAATGTAATTTTCACCTATGATAACATACTTTTATGTTAATTCACTGGGGATATTATATTATGATACCACCCTTATTATTTATTTGTATGTTTCATGATTATGATAACTAATTATTGATGAAACCTATTTTCTTTTCCATGAGTTAAGATATGATGAAATGATAAATGTTTTTTTGATCATGTGGCATACATATGAATAGATTATGATTTTTTCATGGGTGGGTCTGTTATATCCCTCTAATGCATGGCGGTAAATATTGACGTTTTATGAGATCAAAGGGTACATTATAGGTTATCCAAAGACAAAAAATGGAACACAAGAGTTTATTCAAAGCCCAAATAAAGTACACATATGGTTAGATCAAGCCTAACAGTGATGAATTTATTAGTGGGTATCCTTGAAAAAATAATAATATGATTATGGTTATTCCAAAATTTATGACACTATTTTATTACATGATATTATACCAATGTAATGATATAATGGATTATATTATTTGATTCCTTTATGATTCATTTTTTATGAACTTCCAGGATTTATTCCATGACTCATGATTATGATATATAAATTTATAGGTATTATTTCCAAATGTTATTCTCATTTTATCAAACCCTTATACTCATGTTATGATTAAAAATGATCATTGATTTATATATCACTTGTTTAACCTTACTGAGAATACTATTTTATCCTTTATTATGTTTTATTTTCCTTAGGATATAATGAATGTGTTTAAGTATGATTATCTAAGAAGGATTCTAGTTGTGATGAACTTAGTGGGAGATTACGAAGATCTATTATATACAAGTTTTTTATATATGTAAGTTACAAAATACATTAAACCATTATGGTTAAAGTATGTATTTTAATAATATATAATGAATAATATTTTTAAAATAGATAATAATTATATATGTAATTCTTAGGTAAGCTCATAGATATATATTCAGAACTGTCCCTTTTCATGTTGTCCCACTAAAAATTCTCTTTGAGATCTCTATATATCTTTGTACTTAGATGATGAATAGAGAATGAGGAGGTTTTTTTTAAATCCACAATGTACTTATTAAATTTAGGTATCAAAGGGACACATATTTAGTTCCTAAACCTTACCATTCCATCATGGTCAATGGTGAACTCTAAATCATTTCACACCATCTTTTATAGCTCTTCTTCTTTCTTCTCTGCTGCTTTAATCTTCACATATATAGATGGTTGAATAGTCACATGGGAAAGGACATAATTTTTCCATTTCATTATGATTTCAAATACCATTAATTTAAAATATATAAGTTTTTAATATTTTTCAATCCTCATAATGTACAATCTTGCATGATCCTTCCAACTCAGTGCATTAGCAACCTCGTTTTCCTTCCTAAGGTAGTAATGTATTGGACAATAATAATATTTAATAAAATCCAACCATATACTTTGGTACATATTCAACTATTTCTATGAAAATATATAATTCAAGATTTTATCATTAGTATATATATCATACTTTTCACCATAATGAAAATTATTCCATATTTTCAACTCAAAAATTATAGCTTCTAACTCTAAATCACGAGTCAGGTATTTTTTATAAAAAAACATAAATTGTTATGAGTGATTATTTACCAACATGTTTTTATTCATGAGAAAAAATAACAATTCTTTCATTGATTCATAGCTATATATTTCAAACCCTTCTCTACTTTAGGGATGTGTATGTATAGGTGCACTGACTAAAATTCACTTTAGCTACTTGAAATTTTCTTCATATTAATTTGTCTAATGGAAGTTGTCTCCCTTTCATGTCAACATGGTTAGTTTATTTGATAAATATGATAAATGTATCATAAGTAGTCAATAGTATATAGAAAATCCATGAAAAATATAGATCTTAGTCATAGTGGTTGCTCTGGGCTATTTCTTAAAAGTTTCCATATTTCTAGGATACACTCATATAAACTCACTTACATAAAAAAAGAATGATACTTTATATATATACAGTTCACAGTTTCTAATTTTTTCATATAAATTATCCTTCCTTAAGGTCTTAAACACAATCCTCAAATGATATTAATTCACTTCCTTGATCTTAGTATATATGATAATTTTTACTATAAAGACTACTACAAAGTAATAAAGGTAATATTTAAAGATAATATTCATTAGAATTATGAATATATTATGGTCATTGGTGAGTCTAAATGACATCACTATAAATTCATAGATTTCATAACTCATAAAAAATGATGTATTGGGTATATACTCCCTTTTAATAGTTAACTAGTGATTTACAGATCAAAGATTAGTCATGGAAAAGTATTAATCTCTATGCAGTTGATAATGCAAGTCATCAATAAGGGGTAAAGGATAATTGATATAGATAGATATATTTTTAAGTTCCTAATAATAGATACAAAGATTCATTAAACCATATTTATTATTAACAAAATTATTTTGTGCACCCCATGATGATACACTAGGGTGTATGATTCCCTTTTCTAGATTCTCTTAGAGTTTCTTATTCGATTCTTTCAACTCATTTGGGGTCATTTTATAAGAAGTATTTGAAATAGGAATAACACTAGGTATGAGTTATGTTGAAAAATTAACTTCATGATTTAGCATAAAACTAGAAATTGTTTCAAGAAATACGTCATAATATTCCCAAAAAATAGTAATTAATTAAATTTTGAGTTTCTCTCTAATCATTTGGGAAAAATAACCCTCAAGAATAGGTAGTACGAACCATATATTGGATGTAATTCCCATTACAAGTTTATGTTCATTATCACATCTATAGGAAATAATAGGTTGATTTAGTATATAAAATGTGAATTACCTTCCTTGTAAATTGATACGTGATCTATATATAGAGAGATAATCTATTCTCAAAGCCACATTAAATTAAACTATAGCATGAATAACAACATTTATAAGAAGCACATCTCAACAAAAATCCTATCAGAGAGAAACTATAGAGCTGCGATTCCATCATCCTACCATTATATTTTTTATTGATAAATAAATATCTAACCATTAAGGTAGTTATGTGATACTATTTAAAAAATCATCAAATATAAAAGATTGGGTAGAACATAAATCAAATAATTTTTTTTGTTCTAGAGTGAATGAAAAGTGTACCTTTAACTACTTCATTCTCGCAACCCACTACAATAGTTGTGATTGGATAATCCTTCCATTATTTCCTTTATATTATGTGGTTGTTCATTAAAATTATCATCATTAACCATTAGAGTCATGTACTGACATACCTATAGGTGTCATTAATTCCTACCGAGGTATCGAATTTAGAAATTTAAAACATGAATAAAAAAAATCCCTAAACAACTTAGTAGTATAGGAATTTCATGTCCGACATTGAACCCATATAGATTGGGTTGGAGAAAATATTAATAAAATAAAATAAACCTAAACTAATTTTGAATTTGAAGAAATCAAGTCTAAGATATTGATCATTGTATTTGTGGAGAGTGGGGGAAGCAAATAAAAAATGGGTGTTGGGTATAAATGATTCTAGGTTAATGAATTGACAAGGTAAGAGATAATTAATTATTAATCATGTAGTCATCAGAATCATGTCCTAGTGACTATAATGGCCATGTAAAATGATATCAATATGAAATTATCTTTTTCTCAAGGTCAGGTACCTGGGATAATAATAGATGGGTAACCCAAAATATTATTTAATCACAGGGAAAGGACAAACCCAATGGTCATGGTGGAAGTCAAAAACCCAAATATCACATTAATAAAATGTATTAAATCCAATCAGACAATGTTCATGCATAAATAAAGAAGGAAATTATACCATTTTCATAACCCCCCTTACAATGGATATGAAAGAAGGATCAGAGAAGAGATAGAATTGATGAATGAACATGAAATCCCAACATGAATTGCATTAAAATATAAAATACCTCATACAATCAATCTCCTTTCGTCACGTTTGCATCGAAATAAATAAATCATGTTATCATGATAACCATGATTGGGTATGGAAAAATAATTAAGGAAAATCTATAGAACAGGGTGAAGCAGTAGGTGCACCTTCATTCGGTGGAGGCTCCTCGTCAAAACGTGTGTCCAGAATGCCCAAAATGGTGTGGAAAAGGGATGTATTTATTAAGAAAATCATCGAAACCCATGACCACTACTTATTTATTATTTTTTTATGTGTCAAAACTTAAAAAACATGTAAGTGGGTTAAAAATTGTGTAATCCATGTCTGAGTCTTCCTCCACGTTGCGCAAATCTCACACAAATCCTATACACTGCTTTGACACTTTGACTCACATCACGAAGTGAAATCCCAACTCACGATGTGTAATTGAATTTCATAGCATGTATGGAAACCATGTATTGTACTGGTAGATCTTATTCACTTAAAAAAGTAATGGTGTGTAATCTAATTACACGCCGTGTAATTGTTATGTTCCAGAATTTCTAGCTCTTCTTCAACTTCAAAAATTCATTGTCGCACCGCTTCTCTTGGCTCATGGTGAAAATTGACTTTATGTTCATATTTCCACCCATTTTTGTTAATTTTACAAATATTCATTGAATCCTACCATAAAACATAAAACTACTCATTTCAATCGAAAATTGGAAAGATTATTCAGTTAAACACAAAATCAATACATTAAATTACCATAAAACATATGAATGAAATAAAATTATCACGTATCAGTTGAAAAACTATCCATAAAAATTTATATTAAAGTATTGGAGTGTGGTTAGCACTTTCAGTTGATATTTATCTCTATTCATTTCATTTTTTGAATTATTCATATCACTTTGACATTCATGCACATGATGACTTTCTCTTCTATACTAGAAAAATTTACTGATTCCTTAGAGGTAATTTCCCTTACAATTATTCTAAAATTTTTGGCATAAAAGAACATTAATTTACATTCCTTCATAGGTTTTATTATTTGAATCTCTATAAAAATACATTTTTTCTTTATTACTAAAAAGAATGAGAATAATTAGAGTCTCTATGATCCATTTATACCTTTAGAGCACCTATAATTATTTTTATATAGCTATCAAATTATCTTATATAAAATTACTTTTAGATACTTAGTTTTAAACCACTAAAGGGTTGTTCAATGATTCTTCCATATTTCATAATGAAATCAGAAGCATAGCTTGCAAGTTTGGTTAAATATACCTTATTGGTACCATTGAATTCATTATTTTTCTACTTTAGTTCTTAGACTTCCCACACTATTTTAGCGTGAAGAGTTTGAGGAAAATTATTATTGAAAAAAACCTTATAAAACTCATATTAGTTCATGGGGTTGATATCTTCCTCTTTTCTCATGTTCTTAATAAGAGTCCACCATTAATTAGCTTTAAATTCCAAGAGATACACAACCAAAAAAACCTTCTCATGGTTTAAGAACTAGATAATGAAATATATCATTTCTATATCATTGATCAATTTCTATGTAATAAGTGGATCAAAGGAACCACTGAAGGAATGTGGTTGTTTCTACAAAAAGACTCAATAGTGAGTTTCTCCTTCCTTTAGTTGTTTGAATGTTCAACCTGATTAATGTTACCATTCAGAACATAAGATATTTGGGTGAGCTCTACCACATTTTTTTTATCTTAGCTGCCATTCAATTTGGTTTCTCATGAGGAAAATTATTGAATTGGATTTCACATTCATTGCTAACATGATTCCCACAGGTTCCAACCATTGACTAAAACCAAAAACATTTAGCATGAGAATCAATAATCAAAGTGAGAAATCATATAATAAATAAAATTATTGCAAATATGTTCTAAATTAGGACAACTTCTTATAAAATTTTTACACTTTAGGTTCACCCTGTATCTCTTTGGTTTATTATAGTTTTTCATAGGTTCTATCCTATCATTATTCATAACCTAATATTGAAAAATAATTAACACCTACTTTGATACCAGCTAAGGTGACCCAAGAATCACTTAAATAAATATCACAACATTTTATATGAATATTCATTACATATTATAATAATATATGCCCAATAATTATAAAGTTTTAGTGTATTTGGATACTATACACACAATAAACATATTTCATGAAATATATTCAATATCTCCCATAAAATTATTCTCTTATAGTAACTTTATTAGAAATAGTTTTCTCAATACCTTTATTCATAGCCTTGGGAAATAAAAACACATGAAAGGGTGATATTAGATTACTAGTTAGGGAAAACATGTGAAATATCAATTGATGATCATAAATGAGCATAATTTAAGCTTAAGTATATAAAATCACGATGAAAACTTATAAAATCCTGACTAATAAGTCTTAAACCATAAAAATGATTCAGGAATTAAGGATTTTTCATAATAAAACACATGATTCATAAGAGTTAAAAATAATCAATAATCAATCAAGATCCATGATAATATATCATAAGAATAAGACATAAGTATTTGGCATGAGAATAAGCATAAAAATTATATTTCAAGGCTTCTCACCATGACACTAATCACATAATAGGATTGGGATAATCACCCATGTAACTTATTTGTCTTGGGAAGACTACTCATGTATCATTTTGGTCATGGACTAATTACCCATGTACCCTTGTGGGATTTGGAAAACTACCCCTATACCTTCTTGGACTTATGATAATTACTTGTGTACCCTTTTGGTATTGGGACAACCACCCATTAATCCATTTGAGCTCATGGTATATAAAACATTACCCAATTCATTGAAGGGATATAATGAATCCACTTTTCACATAATAATAAACCATTAATATATATATATATATATACCATAAGGACATAAGATCATTCATCATTCCTTAATAGTTTAATTATCCCATGTAAAGGAAAAGGGTTCCCTGAAATATCATTAAAGAATAATCATAATAGGTTATATATAGAAAGGAATTAAGATCATATCTTAATTATGCATACCAATATTTAACAGATGTTGACATAGATGGAAAATACTTTTATAAAACAATTAGAAAGATTCTTCAAAAAATAAAAAGAAATATCCTTTTCTTTTATTAACTTTTAAAAAATAAAAAATCTGAGAAAAATGGGAATATTATTTAATTTTTAAAACCATGAAAACTTATAAAGTAATATTTATAACAAATAATGGACATGATATCAGAAAAATCCATTCATTCAGTAAAAATTTAAAAATATATTTTTTTCAATATTTTGTAAAAAGTAAAATATAAATAAAAGCATTATAATGATTATTATTTTAAAAAATAATAAAAAATTAATATATAGTTGAAAATTAATTTAAAAAATTATTGGATTATATAAAATAATATTCTAAAAATATTTTAAATAACATGGACATCGAAGAAAAATTTTCTTGACCAAAAGTGAGAAATAAGTTCATTTTTTCTTAAAAACATTCTTTTGGTATTTTTGATTCTCCCAATGAGGAAAATAGAAATAATATTATAAAGAACTATAAATAACCATATTATAATAAATTTGGTGGTTTTTAATAGATAAATAACATACCATCTCCTATAATGGAAATTGAAAAATAAAAAATCATGATAAAAAGTGAGATTGTAACACAAACCCTTACCTCAAGCCCCTACTTGATTCATATGCTATTTAACCTCATATATAATAAATTATAATTTATTATAAATTTATACTAGAACCATATTATTAATTATATTATTTTATATAATTCTATTATAATTTCAAACCACCCATTTATTAACAACTCTTCAATAAAGTCAATATTCACGTGTCAGCAGTTTTATTTTCCACATATGATTTGGTTTGGAGATTATAGTACTTTAACCTTGGTCAGACTTTAATAATATATAGAATCATAATAATGTCACAAATATCATATTTATTCATTATACACACATTTAAAACCATCCATATAATTCAATGATATAAAATGAATTACATCACTTCATGGAGATGGTAGTCTGTATGTACGCAAGAGTGATGTTTTAATTTTTCAGTGAATGGAAATAATGGAAGGTAAACAATAATTAATATTTAAAGAATCATAATTATATCATAAATATTATATATATATTAATTAAATATATTTATATAATCATCCATGAGATTCGGTGATGAAAAATGAAATACATAACTTCATGGAGGCGGTTGTCCACACGTACACATGAGTGACTCTTTTAGTTTCCATTGGATTGAATGAAGATTAAAAATGGTAGTACCATTAAAATAAAAATATTTAAGTATAGTAAATATAATTAGATAATAATATTAATATGTTTTTGTAATATTTTGAGTAGGTATAATAAATAATATTTAAATAAGTTGGTTAAGGTAATTACCTATTCTTTGGGTATCCTCATTAGGTTTACACCTTAAGCATTGATAAGTTATACTTTTTGTAATACCAGAACCTACAAGACACGGGGTTGAGTGTTTTTAAGTTATTAGGGTTGATATTTATCAATATAGTTCACCCAAGTTTCATGGATAAGTGAGAAGAGGGGGTGTCCTTTTTTAAGTGAGGGGACTTACACCCTTGTAAATACTCTTAACTTTAAAATAATATAAATTCATTTTCATGGGAACATGAAACAAAATGGATTTTTTTGTAATATGTGATGATTCAAGATCTAAATACACCCAACCAATCATATTTAGAAAATTTTTAATAATATTTTATGCCTTATCTCTTAATTTAACCTTCTAATTAATCCTTTTAACTCTTACCATTGTGATAATATTTTTTACACTGTAACAATACCTTATGGAAAAAAATTAAGTTGAAATTATTACCTAATATTGATAAAAATGATTTAAAATATGGAATTTATTTTAAAATATTCAATTCCAAGATTATATAGAAATTAATTCAAATATTCCCACAAAAAAGTGTAAAAACCTTTTTTAGAAAAAATGCATCTTTAAGCATAAATTTTTTTATTCTCATTCCATGACTTGTAAAAAACATTAGATGATTAATAATTTATTTGATTTAATATATTATCCACACATTTTATTAAAATAATTCATAAATATATCTTTATATCTAACCATTTAATGATAAATGTATGAATTATTATTAATTTATATACATGTATAAATATTAATTTTTCATAATTTTAAAACTATCAATTTGATAAAATAACTTATAAATAAAAAAATAAAAAAATAACATTATATATAATACATTTATATTTAACCATGAATAATTAAAGTAGTACTTCATATAATTACACACTTAATATTAGTAATTATGTTTCATTTAATTTTATGGTAATATAGTTTATTTTATATTGTAATAAATCATTATTTCCCAACATTCAGTTTTGTTTTCATTATAAGCTATCAAACACATTAAATTTATTAAAGAAAAATATAATATGAAATATCAAGGTTCCACATTAGCCCAAATCGAGTATAGTATGCCTATAGATTTTTATACTTCTTACTAATAGCGTGAAACTTATTAAAGTCATTTTAAATAACACAAGAGTATTCCACTATTTGAAACTTTAATTTAGTTGTTGTTGTGCTTGTTTTTATTTTCTAATTTTCACTATTTTAAATTCCTTTTTCTTCATCATTAGATACTTTCATAGCAGTAAGCTATTAATTCTTCTTCCTTAGTATTTAGATTTTACAATAATGAATATTTTATTAACTTATATCTGAACCTCTTATTTTTTATTCTTATTATTTATTCTTTAAATTACTAAATCTGTTCAACAAAATTAAGTTGATGTCATCCATATATCCTCTTTATTATTCTTCATTAATTTATAAACTACTGAGTATTGAAATAATATTTTATAAAATATATTTATTTTTCTTAATCATTAATCTTCAATGATGAATAGAATCAAACCTCCTTGATCTCATAAACTTCTTTTTCTTCTTCTTCTTTGATACAAAGAGTATTAGGTTTTTATCCATCTACTTTAACTATTAGTGTTCCTCTAGTATAATAGTATTTTTGAAGGCATATCCTGTCTCTATATTCTTATCTCTTCTTCTTACTTGATACAAAATGTCTACAACTAGTAAGGTATCACATGATCTTATTTACTTATCTTTTTAACCAATCCACTTCTTCTTATATTTTTCTTCTTATTATATTATTCCTATTTTTTTGTGAATATTACTCCATAAAATATTTATGGAATATCTATGATCCTCAAAATTTTCAATAATTCAGGTCAACAACTTCTAAAATATTCTATATATTTTTCATAATATATAATTTCAAATATATAATTTGGAATTCCCTCTAATATTGTTCCATGATATTCTCCTTTAATTATTCCACATATATTAACATAATAGTCTCTTAAGAAAACTCCTAAAAATATGCAACATAGAGTTATTCCCTTGGGTCTAAGATTGTATTATTTATAAAATGATAATGTTAGTGTATGTATAATAGGACTTGAGTGATGGAATTTAGTATCCACCCAAAGTAAGTGAAGAAGCTACCCATAAGTGTTAGGTAATAAAGATACCAACCTTGAATACCTATATAGATAGATTCAAAGGGTATCCCATACATATAATGACTGGATATCTATTATATATGTATAAGATAAATTTTAGTAATATTTAATACACTGTCTACATTAGTTATAAAAATAGATAAGATGGATGGTATTGCGTAAGATGCTAGCTGAACTGAACCTTTCTAGAAAGATTTTATATCCGAGAATAAAAAAAATATTAAATATGTTCAAAATGTTTTGTAGAGTTATATAGAGTTATAGAATCAATCAATAAAGTATTGGATATTTTGAAGTTTTAAATCAATTGGAAAATATCATTGTATTATGGTTAAAGATATTCTATAATTTTGAAGGTAGTAGAGGTCTTGAACACTTAAACATAAGTGTATATACTATTAGAGTACTTAGGAATAGAGATGATAAGTTTATATGGGTTTGATAAATTCATGAAATTATTTTTTATGATTGGAATAGGTTTGAAGGGGTTATAGTAGAAATTAAGAAGCCATGATGTCATTTGAAGAAGTTTATAAATTTGTAGTTATAAGTCAAAAATAGGAAAATTATACATCGTATGAATTTAGATAGATTGTGAGTCTTTGGGAAGAATCAAATGAATTTAGTTAAATTATAATTCTTTGATCCAGATTATAAATTTTTTGAATCAATATCAATTGTATAACTTATGCAACATAATTCTTCATTGTAATAATTCACCAAATGACTTCATGAGAATCATATGAATTTGAGTAAGATCTTCAGACATTAAGGCATAATATAGATTTTAAATTCATATGATATAATTATTATATAGATCATTTTATTTTTCTTGCAGTAACTTATTATGGAAATACTCTATCATAGAAATTCACCCATTATATAAATTATAAATTTATATGATATATCTTAAAGTGCAGTAAGTTTGTAGATTTTTTTTTGAAGAAATAAAACCAGACAATTCCAAATTGTTACTTAATGATTAAAACATAATAAATTGATTGTGACATTGAGATTATATAATGAAAAAATAATTAATAATAAGAAAAAAGTGTATGGGAAAGATCTTAAATGAATTATTATATTTTCAAGAATAATATAAATATAAATAAGATGAAGCTGTATTTATTAGTTAGAGTCCATATTATCATGATCTAAGCTTGCGAAGATGAGTTTAATTATAAGATGAAAGGTACTATACATAGATTCAAAATTATTCTATACATTTTTTTATAAAGATATAGACAAGTTGAAATATGAGATGCGCCACATCTAAGAGTTTCTACTACTGTATTTCATCTAACTAGTAATGAGTGATTTATTATAGCTACAATGGAAATTATGTTTTGAGATAAAGATGAGCCTAGTGTAGATGAAGGAGGAGACATTTTCATCCAAGTTTCAAAAATAATAGAATGTAAAGAAAATGTAATTTATATTTAGAAATATTAAAAATCTTAAAAAGACATTTCATGCGAGAACTTTTTAGTAAGTGAACTAAAGATCATGGTATAGAAGAAGAGGTTATTTTAGGATGACTATTTTTGGATGGAAACTCTTTAGTCAATATTCAATCCATTTGTGGACATTGAAAATGAAAGGAAATAAACTAATTCATCTATATGTGATATTGATAAAATTTAGAAAGAAAAAGAGGGAAAATGTGCAGATGATGTTATATAAAGCCTGTGTATATGGATATAGAAATTAAGATATATGATATCTCAAAGAGAACAATAAGGGGTTAAGAGAGAAGGTGATAATCACAATTAAAAAGAACCAGGAGAATTCATTTCTTACGGTAGCAATAAAGGTAGAAAAATTTGATCCAATGATAATGTTGTACATCAATAAGGTTTCAAATAATGATGATATGAATAAGAGAGTGAAATAACCTATTACTATTATAAAAATTATATTTGATTTAGAAGAAAGAAAAATGAAGAGTGCTTGAAGATGAGGCTGTGTGTGATTTTATTATTTTTTATACTATATATTATAGTGTTGAGTCTAAGAATAAGAGTTTGGTTAATTATTTAGTTAATAGATTCCTAAGAACTATATGAAATAAAAATTCAGAGGATGAGTTTCATCTGTCATTATTAAAGACATTTTAGTAGTCAAGCATACTCTAAGTTGAAGAAGGAGATCATTTCTTAGGTACAGAGACATCCATATATAGTATTTATGATATAATTACATAGAATAAGTAAGAAGATACAAAGGAATTGGTGTGATACTAGTTAAAGAAGTTTAATGGGATGTTGTTGTGATACTATTTGTAATATAGTGATCTCACACTTGTGTAATATGGTGTCCTTGATTTCATGATGAAAATTATCCAAATCCAATTATACTAATAATTTGATTATTAGTAGAGAATCCATGAATTGGAAATCCCGAGAATGACATGGTTTAGGATTCCTGGTAAGGATTGAACTTTTTGAAAACACATGATCTAATATAATTTCATGTAATACATTTCATAGAGGTGTATCCTTTTTTAAAATTCCAAAGATTCAACTATCTTAAATTGGAAACAAAGTTTCTTGTCTAAAATGGGTTGCAAGTTTTAAAGAATAAATTATAATTGGTAAAAATTACACAACACCCAATTCATGCCCCTCTTAGGCGTGTCTAAATGGTCTACTAGGCACAACAAGTGTTATCAGAGTGTTTATTACCTTTGATTGGATATAGTGTACTATTAAAAATTACATGTTATAAAATGAAATATCAAATTTGTTCTGAAAAATTTACAAGTTATTTTTCTTGATATACATGAAGAATAGATTTTATTTTTAAGAGAATAATATGGATGAATCTGTGTCCAGCCTTTTCAAATTAGATTTAAATATTTTTACCAAGACCTTAGATATCATAAAAAGAATGGATAGAAATCATAGAAAAGAATCAAGGAATAAAGATGAATCACTATCAATATATGGTTGTCAGTATTATAAATGGTAAGTTAAATTTTTGGATTATTATTCCCCTAGTGAAATAAGGAATAACTACAAAGAAGAATATTTTGGTTAGTCCCTTAGTGACATTGATTTTTAAAATATAAATTACTTAAAAAATATTCCTAAATAAGTTATTGTATATATGTTTTAATGCATCATTGGAAATAATGATTACAAGTTGAAAATAGAAGTAGAAGTTGATATAATGAAAGAAGCATTAGAAAAGAAGATGATCTCTTATAGCTTTCTCAACAAGATAGTAAAAGATACAGAATAAATTATTAAACTTTATAATAAAAATATTTTCATGTTGATGAATAATTTAAAATAGATTTATGTTTTGATACTTTTACCTTTGTGAAAAAGTAATCCTTATTTCTTAGTTTTTAACTATAGTAACACATGATACTGTAGGAATTGATATCTAAACATATTATTTCACTTATTATTTTTCATGATATGATTTACTAAATTTGAACACAAAAACGTAGATGTCATAAATTTATATTTTTCTTTCTTATTATTTTAGAAATTATATAATAATGGGTATTGTAGGAACATGTCAAAAAATGCATTGTCTCTCATTCTTCAATCTTCTTTGATTAACTGAATCAAACCCCTTTGATCTCATCGGTTATTCTTCTTCTTATTTGATACAAAAAGCATAAAGTTTTTATTATTCTAATTCAACTATTAATGTTCCTATAGAACAATAATAGTGTCAAAGGTATCTCCTCTATCTCTCTCTCTCTCTATTTCTATTCTTATATATTTTTCTTCATTGATACATAATTTCTGAAATTAACAAGGTATCAACAATATCTTCTTCTCTTACATTATTTCACTGATCCCATTTTACTTCTCATCTTATTCCTTTTATATTCATTGAATTTTTAGAGAATATTATTTACATAATATATTTATAGAAATTTCATGACCCTCATGATTTTCTATAATTTTTTCGAAGAGCGCCCAAATTATTCTATATCCTTCTCACAATATATAATTTCAAATATTTAATTTGAAAATACCTCTAATATTGTTCTATGATATTCAACTTTAATTTTTCTATATTTCATATCATAATATTCCCTCCAAAATACTCCATAAAATCAGAAATAGTAAATTCCTTTTAATTATGCCTCTACATGTGCATGGTAGCATGGAGTACTTGAAATTCAGGTTTTCTCCTTGTAAAATGGAATTCTCATACACCATATTGAATAAAAAACTCTGGTTTTTATATTTTTTGATGAATATTAGATCATAAAGCATATCATAATTTAATTATTTAGAATATATTATTCTATATTTATTTTTTCAACATTATGATATGAATATTTTATTTTTATCTTCCTTCATTTAGAATTAAAATTGAAAAATATCACAATGTTTTGAACTATAAGAGGATAACATGATTACAAAGTTGAACCATATAATGTCTTCAAACATTATAAATATCAACCTTATGAAGCTCGATCAAACCCTTAAAAATTTCTACAAAACCTTTTGAAGTCGGATTTTTCATAAGTTAAAAACATTACAAATTTTCTTAACCTTAAGAAGAATTGTATCCAATATTTCAAAGTTTTAAATGACTATAACAAATAAATAAAAAAACCTTATGAAGTTACATTTATTTATTTTTTGACAAAGCTAAAAACCTTACGAGGACTTTATAAAACAATAAAAAATCATAAGAAAAACTTTATAAACTCTTTCCTTTTCTATTTTTTTCATATGGATCAACCTTATAAATGTTTTCAAGAAATTTACATTGTTTATAAGAGAATAAAATGATGTATTAATTTACCTTTTAATGACCAGTAACCTTAAAAAATTCATAGATTTCATGACTTCATCACATATTATGTAAAAAATACGAACCACTAGGGACTTCTTGTTCGACAGAAGGCTGATCCATCAAAACCCTAATCCCGCCTTCAATAGGCCAGGGGCTGGAGAAAAGTGCACTACTGGAATTATGGTTTTTACCAACTCCCATATCCCAATGGTTCTCTGAAACTTCTAGGATAGGGTACCCTTTCCAATAGTTTTCTCAAAACCTTTGGGAAAGGGTATATAGTGTTATGGTTTCCCAACCGTTTTTCAAAACCATTGGGGAAGGGTTGTCGAAACCACCATATACCATTGATTTTAATTAACTGTTTATATAGATGATATATCCTAATATTTTTTAAAAAACATTGGGACAGATTTCCCTCAAATACAGCATGAGCCACCCCTCCTCATTACAGATCCATTATTTTTACCTTACATCATGCATCTCCCTCATCTATTTGGAAACCACTATTGCACCAATGATCCATCATTGGTTTAATTTAGTTTCTTCCATTTAAAATTATTTTCTTCCACTTCAAATTGGTTTATTCCTATATTTATCATTAAATTGTTGAGTATGGTTTCTTCCATTTATATTTAGTTTCCTCATCAATCTGAAATCTCTCACCATTTAGATGTATTGATTATGTTGCATATACAATATATTTATAAACATATATTCATTGATTATTTTTCATATATGACATATTTATACTCTAATTTTGTAAAAACCCATTATATTTAATCTGTATAGATACAATGCATCTTTATACACATATATACTAATAAACATAGATGCAGATTTTGCATATTTATACACATAGATGCTGATTCTCAATGCAATTACCTGATTTTTTACCATCATTTACTAGGGATTAGACCACCCCTTTGGTGTGTTATTTAAATTTCTTGGAATGTTTTGAATGATTTAATAAATTGAAATAGGTTTTGATGAATCCCTTTTCCCTTGATATCTTCCTTTATGCTTGATGTTTATTTTTAGATCAATATTATTATTATAATTAAATTAGAATTCATTCGATAATTTTTTTGATGAATTATATTAAATAATGTATGATATCATTGGCTGTTATTATATTTTTAATTGAATTAAGATAATGAAGGTACACTAGACCTTGAGAGATGTCAGGTTCCTCTTTATGGATTTCCTTAGATAAGGTTGTAAGAACCTGGATCTTCGTTTTAGGTGTGTCTTCCTTTTTCCTGGAGTTTTCGTGAAAAGAGGGGTTTCTGGAAATTTTTGAAGTACATGTTGTGTACTTTCTGAGTA
The DNA here is from genome assembly GCA_963277665.1 of Viscum album. NCBI lineage: Eukaryota > Viridiplantae > Streptophyta > Magnoliopsida > Santalales > Viscaceae > Viscum > Viscum album. The sequence continues at coordinate 1,492,584,414 of OY728129.1, forward strand.
CACGCCGTTTACTCCCTCGCCGTTCCAAGACGTGTGTTGGCTGTGTCTGGGCCACACACACGGAGTGTAGGGGTGATGTGGAGGCCACTTAAAGTGGAGTACGGAAAAAAAGAGTACACACCTTGTACCCCAGAAGTACACGACATGTATTTATTTTCATTAAACAGACCGGGGTCATGACTGATAGACATAACAAACTCCTTCTCCAGGTTCTTCATCCGAGAGAACCCGTACGACCGTGAAACTTATACAGATTACCGAGCCTCCATCCGATCCCCATTTCAGTCGCCGAAGATTGCGTTGGAACCATAGCGGTGAGTTCTTCCTTCTCCTATAGCCTTGTTTTATTATTCCTCATTTTTCTCAAGTTATCATTGGTTGAGAATTTTTGATGTTTCCTTAGATCTTCGACGCTCTAAGGAGAATCAATCATCATGGTTCATGTATATCGTTATCCTAACATCGAGGTAGGGGGTTTGTGCCTTTCTATAGGAAGTCTGTGAATATTTTCTGCAAATTCCACCAGTACCCTTGAATAGGATATTGGTGGTTTCCTATTTCCCCCTGTTGTTTTCCTTATTTGATTGATTTCTTGAGTAGAGGTAATTTCTTGTGTGTAGGGTAATCCTTTTACTATACTATGGATATTTTTCCATGCTTGTTTTTATAGTTTAGTGTTTTTCCAGTTTCCATGCCTAGTTGTAGGATAGTGGAACTGTTGAACTGTTATGTTGTTGTGCCTTATAATGATTTCCAAGTAGTTATTGAGGTTTACTTGGGCCGGTACGTGTGATATACATGTTTATTTTACAAAGGGATGTGAGAACCTAGTGTAGTTGACCATAGGGAGAATGGACGTAAGGGCTTCTCCAAAGTGTCTTTAATTTATGATGTGATACCACAAGGGGAATTGACGTTGAGTGCTTCCTCATAGAGTCTGTAGTTCCTTGATGCAGTCCACAGGGGGAATAGACATTTAGTTCTTCCCCAAAAAGTCTTTATTACGTTACGAGACTATAGGGGGAATAGAAGGTGAGTGCTTCCTCACATCGTCTATTATTTAGCTGAACCAGAGGGGTGAGACTATGTGTGCCTCCCAGAGGGTTGCTAGTACCTGTAGGTTGACCCTTAGGGGTTAGGATATGAGAACTAACTAAAGGTTACCTTTTTGTTCTGTTTCTTGAGTGACTGTTTCTTTTTTTGAGATTATATTCTAGAAACTGTGGATTGTTACTGCTGTGTTTTATCCTATTTACTGCTTACTTTTTATTGATTACTGTACTTTACCTACCATATATTCACCGACTGTTAGCACAGATCTTTGGGTAGTTTCCTACTGGGACCTTGTCTCACACCCTATTTGGGCCATGCTTTTGCATCCAAAAATATTAAGTTGTTGCAAATTTAGATAAGGGCAAGCGCCCTTCTAATTCAGGTACTTGACTTGCTGTGGAGCTGGAGAGCACGAGACCAAGCTGTGGCTTGCGATGCTGGGGAGTTTACCTGTTTTTCTTTTTCACTTTGGTTTAGTATTATATTCAGCATTGTGACTTGTTTGGATGCTTTCCTAGACATATATATCATGCATCATTTTATATACATGCGTGCATGATACAGTTATTTACTATTAGTCTTTCACTATTTATTGTTTACTATTTTATGATGGTTATGGTTTCTGCTGTTATCTATTTGTTTTTCTTCCACTGTGTACTCTGCCAACGAGGGAATAGTTTCCCCACTATCACACACATGGCCCTCACTGCTAGTCGGCAGCCTCTGGCATTTGGGGAAATGTGCTTGAGGCCTTGTGACCAACCGGGTACGGGGCGCCTCTGGGTGGCTTCTAGAACCGGGATGTTACAAAGTGGTTTCAGAGGGTTTTATTTTATCTTGATTACTATTTGGAGCCTTTAGCCAGGGATAGGATGGATTCAGTACTTGGTATTAAGCTGTGCTCAGGAGTAGCTAACCAGTGTACAGGGAAAATCTAATCTACCTCGCTTATTGCAGTTTTTTGGTTTTGCTATGTTACAGTTGACCTGATTTCACCTAGAGTGATTCATATGTTTTGTGTTGTTACTATTGTTACTATTCTGGTTCTATTCCATCACAACCCGATGATATGGGGGTATTCCATCTCATGCATCATATAAGCACTTGTTATAAATCACATTCCATGAATTCTTGCCATGCCATCTAGGGTGAATTAGTATTTACATGTTGTTGTGATAGACCTTGTGTAGATTATGCATGCTATTGTGATAGATTATTGATATAATCTCTTCTATTGATAGAGGACTATTGTATTGTACCTTGCTTAAATGAAAGCTAAATTTTGGTTCTTGAGGTGTTATGGGACCTCTTTAATTGGAAATTGGGGAATCATTGACATGTTCTTCCTTATATGTGACTGTATTGGATGCCAAGATTTGATTTTTGGGGAGTATGGGCCCTCATGGATTGGAATTTGTCACCTTCATGATCAATTTTTGGTGTTTTCTAGGCTTCAGTGTCGTTTCAGAGCTATTGCCCGGAAAAACCCAGAATACACGACGTGTACTTCATATATACACGCCGTGTAGGTTTAAATCGTGTAACTGACTGTGTAAGCAGAAGCACAGGTTGTGAAGAATCTCCATGAACACACCGTGTACGGTAGGAACACGTCGTGTAGTAGTAAGCTGTGTACCCCGCCGTGTCACTAACAACATGGGTCGGGGAAGCTTGTGTCATACACACCGTGTTGTGTATGAACATGCCGTGTATCCTTGTTCTCAATACCCAGCCGTGTCACAAACAACACGGTTCAGTGTTCTCTCCTCCTATACACACCGTGTTCGTTCGGAACACATCATGTAAGGGTCAGCTGTGTACTTGGCTGTGTCACCAACAACACGGGTTGGGAAAAGTCTTCGAGTACACACCGTGTTTCTTCAGAACATGCCATGTAGTCTTATCCATGTAGAAAGCTATGTAACTAACAACACAGGTCGTGAAACCTTGTCTACTACACACTGTGTCCACCAGGAACATGCCGTGTAGTATCTGTTTAAGAAGACCGTGTGAGTTAGCTGTTCAAGGAGACACAGGCAGGGGAATAGAGTTAAGTACATGTCGTGTAGAGTTTATACACGCCGTGTAGTCTCGTTTCGTAAAACATGAGTGTTTCCTTCTCCTTTTTTCGTTTTGTACTCCCTTGTTCTTTGTCCTTGTTTTCCTGATCTAAGGTATAATTTTGATCTTTCTGAGCTATGCGTCCAAGACTTCCTCCAGTTGTACGTCAGTTTCCAGATGGTGATCAGACACTAGATATGGCTAATCAGGGACTTCCTGTTGATCCTCCAGTCGGTCCAGCCTTGGCACCAGCTTTCATACTAGTTGCAGGCGTTGATGCACTGTTCAGGGAAGGATTTATGAGGATGATGCAGACCTTTCAGGGTGCACCGCCTCCTTCCATGACTATGGCTGACTTGACGCGGGTTTTCTAACAGTAGCATCCTCCTACTTTCTCGGGGGAATGAGTTCCACAGGTTTCAGAGTCATGGCTGGAAGCCGTGATGACAATCTTTGAGCATTTGGAAACACCTCTATAGAGGTGAGTCAAGCTCACAACCTATATGCTGTGAGACTTCTCCAAGAGGTGGTGGGACGTGATCTCACCGGTGGGTCATCAGTAGGTTTTGGATTTTGAGGAGTTCCAGTGCATGTTTTATGACTACTTCTACCCGGAGACCCTGAAGGATGATCGAGCCCGGTAGTTCATGAGTCTAGAGTAGGGTACTCTTTCTGTTATGGATTATTCCTCTTGTTTCACCGAGCTACAGTGTTTCACACCCCTCCGAGATGGAAGTGGGGTGTTCTTAGCACGAAAGTTTGAGGATGGTCTCAGGTAGGAGATCCAATCATAGGTGAATATCTTCCAATTTACTTCCATCAGTTCCATCATCAACTAGGCACTGATTGCGGAGCGCAATCTGAGAGAATCTGGAGCTGCGATCCAGGGAGGTTCTACTTCCAAAGCTAGTGTTCCTCTAGTTGACAGCATAAAGCGCCGTAGGGAGTCTACGCGCGGTGGTCTGAGGAGGTGAGATACATATTCAGGTATCCAGGTAGTATGCTACCAATGTGGAAGGGCAGGGCACATGAGGCCACAGTGATAGAGAGACCCAGTGGAGTGTTGATCTTGCGGAAATATGGTTCACCTTCAGTGTTTTTTCCAGGATTTCTCACCAGTAGCTGGTGACAGGGGTTCTTCCATGACTCCTCATTCAGGAGCAGCACCACCAGTTTTTCACCAGTCGAGAAAACTGGTGTTCTTCCGTCCATTCAGGCCGTGGTGGAGGTTGAGGCCATGTCAGTCAGTCACCAGACCTTCAGCGTCAGTAGGGAGGATCAGCTCAGAGTGGTCAGGCAGGGTCACAGGGCTGCGGGGCAGGCCGAAATTTTTCAGTGGAGCAGACCTATCAGGAGCAGGATCCCGAACCTTCTACCATTCAAGGTACGATTTTAGTATCCTCAGTTTTATCTTCAGCTCTTTTCGATACTAGTGCTATGCATAGATTTATCTCTGTTTCTGTTGGGGAGAGCCGTGAGCTCTGTATCTTTTCTTCTGCTGACTTGTTGACACTAGATACACCTTTGGGGACAAGGAAATCTAGTGTACGTCAGTGCAGAGAGTTCCCTCTCGGGGTTGCAGGGTATCGTTTCTTATGGGATCTCTATGTCCTAGAGATGACAGGATATGATTTCATTCTCAGGATGGATTGGTTGGTTCCCTTCCAGAAATTCGTCGACTGTTATCACCGTAGGGTGAGTTTCATTTCACCAGAGGGTGAATCTTTTCTTCATAGAGGGGAGTGGGATGTCCAGGCGAGTCGAGCAGGACTCGAGCATCATGGGATAGGAAGGGTTATGGACCAGATTGATATTCCTTATCTAGACGATCATGGGACTTCACAGTTATAATTTCCTTCAGTCGTGGATCGTTTCAAAGACGTCTTTCTAGAGAAATTTTTTGGTTTTCCTCCAGAGCGTGAGGTGGAATTCTCTGTTGAGATCATTCCAAGAGCGGCACCGGTGTCAATTCCTCCCTATAGGATGGATACACCTGAGTTTCAGGAGCTCAAGAAGAAGTTGGAGGAGTTGTAAGAAAAGGGTTTCATCCGAACCCATACTTCTCTTTGGGGTTCACCTGTTCTGTTTGCGAAGAAGGCAGACGGTACCCTTAGGCTCTATGTGGATTATCGGAAGTTGAACTAGTTGACTATCAAGAATCGATATCCCTTGCCAAGGATTCATAATCTCTTCAATCATCTTTTAGGAACCTGTGTGTTCTCTATGATCGATTTGCGGTCGGGTTATCATCAGTTGCGTGTTAGACCATCAGATATACCTCTGACAGCCTTTAGGAGCAGGTATGGTCTCTATGAGTATACAGTTATACCGTTCGGTCTCACGAATGCGCCGGTAGTTTTCATGGCACTGATGAACCAAGTGTTCCATCCTTACTTGGATTACATTTTTGTGGACTTCGTGGATGATATCTTGGTGTGCTCTCACACTCGACACGACCATGCTAACCACCTTGAGATAACTCGGAGTACACTAAGAGAGCATCAGATTTATACTAAACTCTTGAAGTTCCAATTTTGGATGGATCATATTCACTTCTTGTGTCATGTAATCTCAGAGGAAGGAGTATCCGTGGACCCAGAGAAAGTGAGAGCTATAGTTTCCTAGGAGCATCCAAATAACGTGTTTGACGTACGAAGTTTCCTAGGGATGGCTGGATACTACAGACGCTTCATTCAGGACTTTTAATGCCTTGCATCACCTTTGAGAGGTTTGACCAAGAAGGGGGAGAAGTTCTTATAGTCAGATTATTGTGAGTTAGCCTTTCAGTAGCTAAAGGGAAGGTTGAAATCCACACTGATACTAGTCTTTATAGAGCCAGGAAAAATCTATATGGTTTACTGTGATGCTTCAGGTATCGAGCTAGGCGCTGTGCTTATGAAGGGAGATGGAGTCGTTGCGTACAGGTCTCGACAGTTGAGGCCACATGAAAGGAACTACCCGACACATGATCTGGAGTTGGCAGCTATTTTTCATGCCTTATAATGTTAGAGACATTACCTTCTGGGAGAGCACTTTGTGGTTTTCACCGACCACAAGAGTCTCAAGTACATCTTTACTCAGTGTGATATGAATCTGAGATAGCATAGATGGGTTGCGTATCTTTGGTCTTTTGATTTAGAGATTTCCTATACACCAGGAAAGGGCAACGCAGTTGCAGATGCATTGAGTAGGAGAACTCAGATTCAGGCAGTTCAGGAGGCCAGCAGTGAGTGGCAGCTTATGGCTCTATTCTCTGATATTCATCTGGTGGTGCACGAAAGACAGGGACAGACTTACCTATCTTCTATAGTTGTTACCTCAAAACTTTTGGATCTGGTGTGGATGAGGCAACTATCAGACTCAGAAGTCTTAGTCTTGTGGGAGAGTGTGTCAGGAGAGGACCCTATTCCTGGATGGACAATGGGAAAGGATGAGATCTTGGTTTTCCAGGGATGCGTATGGGTTCCAGTAGACATATGTGAGGAGCTGATGCAAGATTTTCATTCCTTAGCTTGGGCAGTTCATCCTGGTATCGCCAAGATGTATCGGGATATTCATCGCCAATACTGGTGGCCAGGTATAAAGAGGGATGTTGCTGGTTTCGTATTGAGGTGTTCTACTTATCAGCAGGTTAAGGCAAAGCATCAGTGACCAGCAGGCCTATTGTAGCAGTTACCCATTTCGGAGTGGAAGTGGAACGATGTTGCAATGGACTTCATGACCGGATTGTCGAGGTCCCCTCAAGGGAACGATGCTGTTTGGGTTGTCGTCGATAGGCTTACGAAGGTTTCTCACTTCATACCGATCAAGGATACTTTCATCATTGATGATCTGGGACAACTATACATCCTAGATATTATACTTCTGCATGGAGTTCCACACTCCATTGTTTCAGACAGGGATGCGTTCTTTACTTCTCAGTTCTGGCAGAGACTTCAAAAGGCCTTGGGTACATAGGTACTTTTGAGTACAACATACCATCCCCAGAATGATGGCCAGTCCGAGCATACGATCCAGGTGCTTGAGGATATTCTCCAAGATTTCATTCTAGACTTTGGAGGTTCTTGAGAGAAGCATATTCCTCTGTTGGAGTTCGTCTACAACAATGGTTTTCAGGTGACTATTCAGATGGCCCCTTACGAGGCTTTGTACGGTAGGCCATGCCGATCACCCTTATGATGACTAGAGACATGAGAGGAATCTTTTTTGGGACCTTGTCTTGTTCAAGAGACCTCAGAGAAGATAGAGTTGATTCAGAAGAGGATGGCTACAGAAAAGTCTCGACAGAAGTCTTATGCTGATCCGCAAAGACTACCACTAAAGTACGAGGTTAGGTATCAGGTTTTTCTATGTGTCGCACCAAGGTTGGGACACAAGAGGATTCAGAGATATGGTAAGCTTTCACTAGGGTACGTCATTCCATTTGAGGTATTGGAGAGAGTTGGTCCGGTTGCCTATCAGTTGCAGTTACCTCAGAGGTACATGGCCATGCAAAATGTCTTCCACGTCTCTCAGCTCCAACGTTACTTTTCAGACCCGTCTCATGTCTCTCAGCCTGAGGAGGTTGAGCTCAAAGCGGATGCATTTTTTGAGGAGCATCCTATCCGGATTTTTGATCGCAGTATGAAGGTTCTCTGTGGGAGGTCTGTTCCTCTAGTATGGGTGCTATGGAAGCACGAGCGATTACAAGACGAGACCTGGGAAAGGGAGGCCTATGTATGATCGCAGTGGCTTGAGCTGTTCGGGGTTTCTTCTTCTCCACCTCATTTGGGAAATTCGAGGACAAATTTCTTTTAGGGGGAAAGTTTGTAAGAACCCGGATCTTTGTTTCAGGTTTGTCTTCCTTTTTCCTAGATTTTTTGAGAAAATAGGGGTTTCTGCAAATTTTTGAAGTACACGCCGTGTACTTTCTGAGTACACGTAGTGTACTCCCTTGCCACGCCAAGCTTTGTGCTGGCCATGTCTGGGATACACACACGGTGTGTAGGGGTGATGTGGAGGCCGCTTAATGCGGAGTACGGAAAATCAGAGTACACAACGTGTACCCCAGAAGTACACGGCGTGTATTTTCTTCTTTTTCATTAAATGGACCGGGGTTGTGCCTGAAAGATAGAACACACTCCTTCTCCGGGTTCTTTGTCCAAGAGAATTCGTATGGCCATGAAACTTCTCAGGAATCTGGAGCCTCTGTCTGATCCCCATTTCAGCCGCCGACGATTGCGTTGGAACCGCAACAACGAGTTCTTCCTTCTCCTAGAGCCTTGTTTTCCAATTCCCCTTTTTTCTCAAGTTATCGTTGGTTGAGAATTTTGGATGTTTCCTCAGACCTTCGACGTTATTAGGATAATCAATCATCGTGGTTCACATATATCATTCTCCTAGAATTGAGGTAGGTGGTTTGTGGATTTCCATAAGAAGTCTATGAATATTTTGTGCAAATTACACCAATACCCTTGAAAGGGGTATTGCGTGTTTCCTATTTTTCCCTAGTTGTTTGCCTGTTTTGCTTGATTTCTTGAGTAGAGGTAATTGCTTGTGTGTAGGGTAATTCCTTTACTATACTTTGGATATTTTTCCATGCTTGTTTTTCTAGTTCGGCGTTTTTCCAGTTGCCATGCCTAGTTGTAGGATAGTGGAACTGTTGAACTGTTAAGCTGTTGTGCCTTAGAATGATAGCAAAGTAGTTCTTGAGGTTTACTTTGGCTGATACGTGTGCTATGAATGTTTATTTTACATAGGGTTGTGATAACCTAGTGTAGTGGACCATAGGGAGAATGGACTTAAGGGCTTCCTCAGAGTGTCTTTAATTTATGATGTGAGACCACAGGGGGAAATGATGTTCAGTGATGCCTCAGAGAGTCTGTAGTTCCTCGATGTGGGCCACAGGGGGAATAGATGTTGAGTGCTTCCCTAGAGAGACTTTAGTACATTACGAGACTATATGGGGACTTGATGGTGAGTGCTTCTTCAGAGAGTCTACTATTTATCTGAACTAGAGGGGTGAGACTGTGTGTGCCTCCTAGAGGGTTTCTAGTACTTGTAGGTTGATCCTTAGGGGTTAGGCTGCGAGAACTACCCAGAGGTTACCTTTTTGTTCTACTTTCTTGAGTGGATGTTTCTATTTTGTAGATTATATGCTAGAAACTTTGGATTGTTACTATTGTGTTTTATCCTGTTTACTTCTTACTGTTTACTACTTACTATACTTTACCTGCCATATATTCACAGACTATTAGGCACAGATATTTGGGTGGTTTCCTACTGGTACCTTGTCTCACACCCTGTTTGGGCTATGCTTTTGGGCCCAAATAGATTACGTTGTTGCAGGTTTAGATAAGGGCAAGCACCCTTCTACTTCAGGTACTTGACTTGCTATGGATCTGGAGAGCACGGGACCAAGCTGTGGCTTGCGATGCTGGGGAGTTTACCTTTTTTTCTTTTTCACTTTGGTTTAGTATTGTATTCAGCATTGTGATTGTTTTGGATGGTTTCCTAGACAAATTTATCATGCATCATTTTATATACATGTGTTTGTGCTCCGGTTGTTTACTGTTAGTCTTCCGCTATTTATCATTTACTCTTGTATGATGGTTATGGTTTCTGTTGTTATCAATTTGTTTTTCTTATGCTGTATACTCTGCAAATTAGGGAATAGTTTCGCCACTATCACACCCAAAGACCTCATTGCTAATCGGCAGCCTCTAGCGTTTGGGGAAATGCGCTTGAGGTCTTGTGACCAACTGGGTACGGGGTGCCTCTGGGTGGCTTCCAGAATCAGGATGTTACAAAGGTATCACAGGGAAAGTGAGACTATATTATACTAAATTATTATAGAGGTGACTTGGTTAGTTTTGTGGACATTTAATTTAAAACCCCTTGGTCTAGTATGTTTTACATGGAATTTCACATCACGTTGGGTGTTGGGAATGAAATTCCATGCCCCTCTATTGAGATGATGGGTTTGAACCCTATCAATGTTATTTATAATACTTGGCATGAAATACTACATTGATTATGATACTCAACATACAATACTATATTAATTATGACATTAAATCTTGGTTCCCATTATTTTTCTATGAGACAGATGGGTATGGTGACCCTTATTTAAATTATGATACTTCTATTATAATACAAGGACACTAGATTAAGGCCTTAGGTCTTGGCTAGTACTACATATCTAAATAAATGTTTTTGTATGTTACAAAATATATAGTGAATATATATGCATACATACTTATATATATATACTAATATACATGGTGACACATTAAAATAGGTATTGCATCTTAGACCGAAGCAGGTATCGTGGGATAGGTGTCCCTTAAGGAACCTGAGTGTCACTTTAAAATATTGACATGTATTGGAGTAAAGTAAATATAACACATTGGGGTATAAATTGAAGTCTGTAAACCCTTCAATAAATCCTTTACTTTTTATTTCAAAATCATTTTTGAGGAAAAAGTGGGAAACCTGAACATGTCTAAGCAAAGGTGTTAAACAAAAAAAGAGCCCACAAAGTTGTTAAAGACAAAAGTAAGAATGTCAGAACCAGCTACCCTATAAAGATCCAACAAAGAGTGGTTACCTGAGTATTTGGGTCATTCCTTATAAGATCTTTGAAGTAATCCACCATCTTTTCCCATGCATGGATATATTTTTCCGCATTGATCTTTACTTCGTTAAAACCTCACATTAAGATGTTGTCATGTTTGTTGATCCAGTGCTATTTCTCAAAATCAGTGCTAGCTATACTCGACCTCTCGTATATTCTGTTGGAAACCTACTACGAAGAATTAATCTGGATGTCTTCTTCTGGAACTTCATCCTCAGAACATAGAACAAGCTGTAATCGAGTCTCTACTTTCATCTTTTCCACCACTCCGTTTAAGGTTCCATAGGGTATTGGACCCAGGTTGAACATCTTGACTTCACCATTAGAGGCCTTGAATCCCTTACCAAGATCTTGCTCAAACAACTCTCCAGGAAACTGTTTATCACCTGGAACCCTTGTTGGGTTCCCAGGATGTTTCTCTGTCTCATTCTTCTTTATCCTCCTTGAAGATCTAGTAACAATTGTCTTTCAGATATTCGAGTAATCTTTGCGTGGTCGAGCCTTCCCCCCCTTAATTGGGAAATTCCCAATGGCAAGGTTCCCTTGATTTCCCTTTCTCAAGCCAGACCCGACCGCCCTATCCCCTTGTGAATCATCCTCATATTCTGTCATTTCCAGAGAGTCTGATTCGTTATCACTTAGTTCAGTGCCCGCAGAGGACCTCGACAAGGTCATCTTTTGTTTCCATTTTGGTATGTGAGTTTTCCAACCTTCCGGGTCATAATTCTCCTTCCCTGAAGCAAGAAAGGCTGTGAAATGATTGAGATGATGAATAGACCCTGAAGGCTCTTGTTGGCTCAGACATAACACTCTTTCATCAGCATGGGCATCCTCACTAGATACAGTAGAGAGAATGACCTCCAATCATTTAACCATCCCTCCAGACTTTACCTTATCAGCAAAATAAGGTCTATCTAAAGGGTTCTTCTCAGACTTCTTAACCCCAACCAAGTCGTTCTTTATCCTAGAAAAAAATATCCACCACCAGTGGATTTGGAATCCTAGATTCGGTGGGATTTATACACACCTTCTAACCCAGCTCATGCCAGCCTAGATCATGCCGTGAAAAGGGCCTAACATCTGAGAGTTGTGCCCCTACCTCCATATGATTTTCCCTCTAAGAGACATGGTTGGGATTGGATAAACTAGATGCAGGTTTCCCCTAAGAGTTGTCCTTCCCAGCCAGAGTCTCCTGAATGTGTAAGAGAGGCATGAGGGATCCAACATCCCATGATCTACCTCCTCTCACCTCATCAAACCCAACTTTTGGACCTGAAATGGAGTCCGAAACTTGCTGGTCCCTTTGAACACGTCGACACTCTAAAGACGAATGCCCCACTATTTTTTGTAAGAGAAAAAAAATTCCAAGACTCAAAAACCACAGCTTTTTTCCATCTGAACTCTTCCCCAACCGCAATCTAGATCCATTCTGTCTGGGGCTTTGAGATATCCACGTCAATGAAAATTCAAAGTGAAATCGAGTGACAAATAGTAGTATTCCAACTATCAGAGCATACAAAACTACCTACCATGTTCCCCAGCATACAAAGTATAGACGGATTTTGAAAAGGCAAAGGTAATTCTGGGAAACTTACCCACACTACTGAAGTAGGAGCATCCTGTTTCATGTTAAACTCAAAAGACCAAAGAAATAGGTAGAAATGGAACTCATTGAAGGAGCGTGGAGTGCTGGACCAGGTAGTAATCAGGTCGGCCTCCAAAGAAAAATGAACCATCAAATGTCATTGATCAAAAAGACCAACCACCACTCATTCGAGAAGACCCCACGAACCGAAGATGAATCGGTTGAAAACATCGACCGAAGGATGTTTACTATGGAATCAAGCCACCAGCATCAGACTGTGTAGATTTGAAGACTTGAGTAATTCTTTTGATGAAAGTTCCAACTGAGGAGAGCTGCTGAAAAGATCATGAACCTTAGGGGAAAGCAAAATTGCTGGTAAAGGGGGAAGAAAAATATCGCTGATAAAAATATCATTGATCACTAATACTACAATGACACCATTAATTAGAAATATATCATTAATTATGCAATATAATGATATCTATAAATTTAAAATTAATGCCAATTCTAGTGAGATAATTCTTTATACAATTATTTTCCTTCACATCCACTATGTTTCAATTAAATATCATCATTTTATATTTATAGTATTTTGTTATATATATAGTAATTTTTTTCTTTCATATTATGATTCTCATGTAGAATAGTGTGTCAGTTATGGTTTTATATAAACTAAACAATTCTCATTTACTTAAAATATATTTTTGATTGAACTTAAATCATATTTAATTACCTTCACAGAATGACTTATTGAATTTTTTTCCTAAATGGATAGAAGTTGGATGTATGAAAATGATCCTATCTCAAGTGATTTTGAAAACAATTTGGAGAGATTTTTAGATTTCTCATTTTATAATGATTCATATTGTGGTCACACACACTACCCGTGTCATAATTTTGTTAGAACACCTTGGTTGATCTATAAAAAAGTTATCTACCATATAACCAAATATGTATTTCAAACAAACTATTATGTGTGGTATCAAAATGGGTAGAAAATGGAATCTCAAATTACTGATGATCCAAATGAGAAGACTGGATTGGAGAATTTGATATATGGAAGGTTTCCATTTATTCTTCATAATGAGAGGTAAATGATGTAGACCCAAGAAGACTTTGATATGAACACACATGATTCATCTAATGAAAATTATGATGTTGATAGGGTGAAAAAATTGAATGGTGCTGCGATGACAGTAGTATATCAGAAATATGATATAATGAAAAAGTTGTAATTTTTAATTCGATTATTTCATGAGAAAACCATGTATGGGATTTCTAATACATCAATTGATTACATCTTTAAATTTTTGAAGGAATTACTTCCAGATGATGAATATATTCCCTCAAACCACTATATGGCATGAAAGTTAGTTGAAGAACTTGGATTTTCAAAAAAAAAAAGCATTCTTACCCAAAAGATTGTAGATTATTTTGGGAGGAAACTGCTAAAAGAAATTATTCTATAAAATGTGGAACATCATCATGGAAGCCAAAAGATGATGGATCACCATCCCATGTTCCGCAAAAAGTAATGTGGAACTTTCTGTTGATTCCCAAACTATAGAATCTTTTCATGTTTGATGAAATATAAATAAAAATGAGATGGAATGATACTGAGAGAAAGAATAATTGGGAAGAGTTGGTTCACCCTATAGATGGACTTGCATGACATAAATTTGATGCTTGATATCCTGATTTTTCAGATGATGTGCATAATGTGAGGCTAGGTCTTTCATGTGATAGTTTTAATCCGTTAGGACAGATGCTTACTTTTCACAACACATGGTTGGTTTTCATAAACATTTATAACCTTACCCCATGGTTGTGTATGAAATTTTTTTTCAATTTCATGATTATACTCATATCTAGCCCTAATAATCTTAGAAATGATATAGACATATACATGCAACATTTATTAAAATATTGGAAACTTATTTAGGATGTGGGTGTGCACACATAAGATGCATGTTCAAAAGAGATATTTTAGACGCAAGATTTACTTATGTGGATGATCAATGATTTTCCGGATTATGAAATGATGTCTACATGGAGAATGAAGGGAAAAATTTCATGTACTATTTTTATGAAGAATACTTGATTCAAAAGACTGAAATATCACTGTAGTTTTAGTTTTATGGGACATCGATGATTCTTTCAAATGGACCATACACATAGAAATAATCATCAAAGATTTGAAAATACCATAGAGACTGACGATCCACCTCAGAATATGTTTGGAAGTGATGTGCTTAATGAATAGAGAGATTTTAGTTTTTTATTCAGGAAGGGTCCAATGAAATCTATAAATAGGGAAAATGTTTCCAACGATACCCGTTACAATTGGAAGAAGAAGATTATCTTCTTTGAGATTCCTTATTGGTCAACCAATTTGTTACGTAATTTATTATACATAATGCACATTAAAAATAATATATGTGAAGTGTTACTCTCAATTCTTTAAAATGTAAAGGGTAAGACAAAAGATAATTTAAGATCTCTTCATGACATGGTGGATTGGAGGGTCTAACTAGAATTTCATTTTGTGTGTATTAGTGAAAATAAATGACTTGTTCCATGTGATTATTATGTGACAACAAATATGGAAAGAAATCAATTTTTGGTAGTACTAGAGACTATTAACGTTCTTGATGGTTATTAAAGAAATATATTAAAATATGTCAATAGAAGAGAGTTGAAGTTGAAATATATGAATACTCATGATTATCAAGTCCTTCTACCTGAGTTGATTCCAATAGAAATCTGTTATATTTTTTCTAATAATGTAAGGATGTCAGTTTTTTTATTGTTCCATTTGTTTAGAGATCTTTGTGGTAAGAAGTTTTCCAAATATTATTTTCAAAAAATGTTTCCAGAGACCCCATTAATTTTTTTGAGAGTTAGATAAATATTTCCTCCATCATTTTTCACATGCATGTTGAATTTGACTGCGAACCATCTAACCAAAATACTTCTTGGAATACCTATTACTTTTAATTGGATTTTTCCAACAAAAATAAATATGTACACTTTGAAATATTATGTTTGGAATAGGAATCATCCTAAAAGTTCTATCATGAACGGTTACTTGGATCAAGAATGTGTGGATTTCTGCTCAATGTATTTGATTGATCTTAGTAATAGAATGAATAGAGTAATGAGAAATGAAGAAGAACAATATAAGAAAATTGAACCAAATTTTCCATCACTTCCTCAAAAAGGGGTAATTCCTAGATCATATACATTGACGTCATTAATCCTTGAAGAGTGGGATATGGCACATCACACATTATTGTTCAACTATGATTTGTTCGATGAATACATCAAGTAAGTAAATTGAACATGTATGTCTTATCTCATCTCTTGTAATTATACATATTTTTTGATCTATTTCTATTTCTATCTATAGTGAACATAAATAAATGATAAATTGAAATCATCATTCTTTATCTTTGAAAAAGAGAGAGATCTTTCATAACAAAGAGTTTTCTTCTTGGTTGAAATTGAAGTAGAAATATGGATGTAGTAAATAAATAAAATAAATATTTAATTAAGTTTAATATTCATTTATATTTTAGGTATTGAGTTTTCCTACTGACACCATCTCTAAGGAAATAATAGATTTGGATTTTGGTCATAATACCATGGGTTGTGAATGTAAATCAATTGTGATAAATGTGTACTGATTTATTATCACTGAACAAGCAAAGAACATGAGAACACAACATGATGGTGTTAATCTAACTACCACAATAGACTATTATGCCAGTTCATTGGATAATAGACATCATTTTGAAAATGTTTCATGTTATGGAGTCATTGAAAAAATAATAATATTTGATTATTACACATGTGGACAAGTCACTATGATGAAATGTCAATGGTTTGATTCGATGAGGAGGCATGGTACCTTTATTGATGATTGTGTATTTAGAGTTATTGACATGACTTTCACTCTTGCTACCAATGAACCATGTGTAGTAGCATCAATAGAGAAAATATTTTTTATGTCAAAGATCATCTTCGACATAAATTTGGTGTCATCATTGGAGTAATCCCAAGAAATATTTTTTATGATGGTGATGATGTAATTGACACCATCCCTACTCCCATTGGCCCCGATCCATTTATTACTTATGATGACTCCAATAATTAAATTGTTAGAGCTGATTGCGAACATGAAGTTATAGTGGGAAATATATAGAATCATTTTTTTGTGTTCCCAGTTCTATTGGTTTAGCTTGACTTGAGTTTTTGAGGTTTGTACTATAAAAATTGATTTAATATTGACTAAAAATATTTGGTATCCAACTATACCTTCATGTGAATTTTCAATATTTACTGGTTGCAGTTTTCATTGAGTTTCATTTTCTAATATTGAATTGAACTTTATTCTGACCTACCAAACCAAACAAAAACTAAACAATTAAATTTTAACAAAACACTAGATAAATTTAATTGGATATATTAAAATAATTGATATAAAAATAAAAACCAAAGAATATAATGGCATAACCCAAAAAATAACTAAATTAACCATCTGAAAATATGAACCAAATGATCTAATACAAATAATCCATGTCTCATTTTTTTGGTTACACATTAGTTATCGTTTTTTAATTACTTCTTTATTTTTTTTTCAAATGAAGGAAATAAAACCATATAAGGACCAATAAAGAAAAAAGATGACAGACAACAATCATCGAATGGATGAGATTGGAATTACTACATTAGTACATGTTGTGAGTATTTTATTTAATAAATATATATATATCAACAACATATAATGTCATGTGATTAATTTTGTTTTAAATATTTATACAGGATTTACCACTTAGGAGACAATTATTTGATGAACAGCCTAGATGTGGTCCTAGTACTTAGGCCGGTGGTACGAGGGGGTGGTATGAGAGCTAGGTGCTCTAGTTGGAATACCCTTTTAGACCCTTCCCCTCCCACTGACGTACCATATTACACACATTATGATCCTATTGTGTCATTAGGGACACACATGATATTTATTTCTCCCGTGTTTTCACTACCCTTTACATCTGAGCCTCCCCACCCATATTTACTGTATCCCATGATGACTCCCAGTCATCCATATTATGAAATTTTTTAGCCATCCATGCCATCTTCTTTTCCATCTACTTATTCTTCTCTGAGCTTCTACATTCCTCTTAGACTCTTGCTCTGAGATATTATGTTCCTACAGAGCATACACTGGGACCCACTCCACCGATACAGGGTGATGTTCCTTCAGTGGTAGTTGATCCAGTAGTGCCCATTGGGTAGACTGTCAAATGTATATTTTAGAACACTAAATTTTTTTTACCATAATTTATTTTCATTATAACATTTATTTATATAATGTTTGTTTTAAATCATAATAGATACATATATTGATACATAAAAGGGGCGGGGCTAGGGGAATACATGTGTGAATTCAGTGTGGAACCACCACACACAGTTGATGGTAGAATTCAAAAAAGACAAAAAATGATAACAAAACAAGGAAGCAATGTTAAAGTTTTTTCACGATGCCTGTCAAATAATCTGACATCATTCCTATCATCATGATCACATAGAGACAATTTCAAAATTAAGTCAGGAATAATACATGGGTTTAGATATGGATAAAAAAAATATGTTGAAGTTAATTTAGTATTATTTTGTTATTTGTATGAATTAATATTTTAGTGTTAGCTTGTGTTTAATTTTCATAATGGAAAGGGTGCATGGATAACACATCTAAAGGAGTTTGGTGAGTCTATAAAAAGGAGTTGTATATTGGATAGTGTGCTAGAGTTGGCACAGAGTTAGAGGCAGTACCTATTGTAGATGATTGTCCAATAAAATAGTATCTAAAAATAATTACCCTTTTTATGACTACCATGTTTAAGGTATTAGTCACATTTGAGGTATTTAAATTAAAATTTTCATGTTTTTCATTAATATTATCTTTTTTATTATTGAATTTTATCTTGGAATCATCTAGAAAATATTAAAAAAAACATTGATGCTAAAAAATACCCCCACACTTTGGGGTGTACTATGATGTCAGATTATGAGAGGAAGCAGGTATGACAGTTGTTTATAATTTTTATTTAGGACTTTCAATTTCTATTGTTTCCAACATAATTTATTCAATTTATAAAGTTTTCATATAATTTTAGTTATGAAATTCATTATTGGAAATCTATTTTTAGTTATGGTTTCCTATATTCAATTTCATTGTATAGGTAGAAATTGAATATTGAAGGATGTGTGCCTTGAGAAAAACTGTTTTGCTTGAGTAGAAGGAAAAAATATCGAAGTATAGTTAATGAACTAACAAAACATCAGATTATAAGTTTTTATTTTTTGTTTTTTAATTTTAATATAATTTTTTTAAATTAATAAACTATTTATATTTGTAATTGGCTTCTTTGGAGGCCCTTGATTCCTAGGAACCAGACTATTTTGGAGAAAATGGTTACTTACATCAGGTGTTAGGAGATGAGCACCTTGGCAGAGTATGCTGCTGACCTAGGAAGAGTATAATATTGACGAGGTGTTGGAACTATTAAGGTATTAGTTGTAGTTCCACCAAGTTCAAAAAGTTTAAGGAACTAATAGAAAAAGGTTGAAAAAAGGTCCACATAGGTGGAATAATAGTCTGCTAGGGAAAACAATGAATTTATGAAACTGGTGAAAGTTTTATGTCCAACACTTCTATCAAAGGTCTACACAACTTGTGATGAATATATTTCATCAATGAATTAAATATATAGTGCACTCAGTGGCAGTTCTAGTGGTGGTCGAGATGATTTTGTTCCTGGTGATGACATGGTGAGGAAGAGATCGAGGATGAGGATGATGTCGAGGCCGAGGATGAGGACAAGGGAGAGGTAGAGGCCGAGACGAAGGATGAGGGTCAGGATGAGGATAAGGATGAGGAAAATAATAAGGATGGGGATGAGGACATGGTAAGGGATGAGGACAAGGTTGAGGATGAAGAAAATGATGATGATAGTGATAACAATGGTGATGATGATGAGAGAAAAATTGATTCGTTACATTTTTTACTGATATTACTGACATTTGATGTTTGGTGATTTGTTGTGACTCAATATATGTGTGATTAGGTAGGTCACATTATTCTTGTCTTGGGTAGCCTAAATAATATATTGTTTTAATTAGATCCCATTTTACCAATGTATTGTCATCTTTTTTGATAAATTAATTTGGGTATTTAGATATTTAATATACGATTCAACATTCAAGGAATTTATTTGGTCAATGGTATTACTTGTATCTTTATTTCTTTATATATAATTGGATTATATAAAATCTCTATTTACATTGTATCAAAGCTATTTCACAACCCTACCCATCTATATCCATTATAGCCTCCCCAACGGACCACCCTCCCTACCAAAACCACCCATGTCCATGGCCTATCCTAGTATCCCCTTCCATGTTATCTCCTTATCACCCTCTCATAGTGTCATGGCATCTTTTGAATGACATGGTGCTGTGCACTATTCCACTAATCATGGAATTTCTTGTGGAAGTGGCCATATAGACATCATTTTATAATATTATGGAAAAAAATTCCATCACATTGACATCTATTAGACTCTTAATGGATGCCCAATGGACCTTCACACTACTCGGGTATCCTTCGGCGAGTCACAAGATCCACTAAAGCATACACTCAAACTCTTGGATGAAGAACTTGAGCTTATTCGTTTTTATTATACCACTTAGTAGTCATATTACTTAGATTCATTGTCTTTTGGTTCTTTGTATTATAGGACACCATTTTGATCTAATCTCATTCCCACATTCTAAATGTGATTGGTCTCTCACCATCGGGGTGATGATGATGGCTCCCTTCATCCATAAATTCAGGTATGGTCTCTTCAATCTCTCTTTGAGTAAGCATTATACTCAATTTCATTACAACCCAAAATTTAAATATGTCAATATGAATTAGTATCTACTATAAATAACATATTTGAAAAAAACATTAGAATGGAAAATATTAAACTCATAAATCAATAATAGAAACCCAAAAAGGATGTATAATGCCAATATGGGAAGTAAAAGAGCTTTTTAACCCAAGAAATGATCAGTTTTCATGTAATTTTCTAAAAATGAAGTTTTAACTATATCATGGTGTCATAGATAACACACAATTTACTACTTGATGATAAAATATTTGTGAGAATTTCGGGTAAAGTGAAATTTTTGAGATTTTTTCACCAAATAAATTGAAATGAATTAGTTGGAAGAGTGGTTTTCATATGAATATTGAAACAAGGAATACTATGCTTTTGTACATGTAATGGTTGGAAGAGTATGCTATTTTTATGTTCTATTCCAGGTTTTTTTACTATTTTAAGTGTTTCATGCAAGTATATACAATGGAGGGGATTATGGCTGGCTACTATTAAAAATTCTGGAAAACTCTATACCATTGGTTTAAAACTATTGGTATAGTTTTGAAAAGCATGTCTTTACAAACAGTTTACTAAAACCATTGGTAAAACTCTATACCAATTATTTTAAAACTATTGGTAAACTTTTAAATAATACTATATATGAATGGTTAATAAATGGTTGGTATAAATATTTAGTAACTCTTTTTCTAAAACTATTAGGATAACGACATTAATAAATCTCAATACAAACGGTTGAAGTAAAACCATTGGTATGGGCCAATCTCAACAACTAACAAGCCAACGGTTTGAAAAGAATATTGGTATAGGATATACCAATGGTTTTCCAATGGTTTAAAACCACTGTTATAGACTAAATTTCTAGTAGTGGTGCCAAGAAAACATAATATAAAATGAGATGCATTTTACTAATGTACCTATACACACACACCTAACCATATCCATGAAAAAGTGTAGAGAAATGATAAGATACATTAACATCTAGAGTAATCCATGCATGAAATAAAATCTAGGTAATACATCTGACTATGATAGAATAAAACAAAAGTGAAAAGGGGAAAAATACATGCTCAACCAAAAATTAAGTCCCAAATTGACAACTAGAATAAATGAAATCTATGAGATCCACGATACTAATATCTAATTCCAACCAACGTATCCAGCCTATGAAGTCGAGTATCATTATGTTCCACTGATGTCACCACCAAACTATCCATCATCTATATAAGACATGAAACATGTGATAAAATCACATACATGGGTGAGTATAAACATACCTAGTAGGATGCCCCCAAAACCAAAAAGGGAGAAATATAGAGATAGGATAGAAGTAGTCAGTTCAACCCAAATAAAGAGGGAAACAAAACCAAATAACTAAAACACACACACATGCTTATAAATAATCCTATATGAGAGAGAAATGGGATATCCATATCATATATGAGCCATGGATGATGATTATTCTTTCCAATCCAAAGGTCCATCAATGATACCTAACATCCCATGTGTCTGTCTGATAAAGTCATGAGGAGTACCTACACCTCACATCTTCTCTATATCCTAAGGGGGTGAAATATATAAAATAAAGAGGACCTGTTTCCTAGTATGTTAGGGGGATTCCACTCAATAGATAGAGGTCCCACACCCTAGTGTGATAGGGGTATTCCACTGAGTATCTTGGTATAGGTCCCTCACCCTAGTGTGTTAGGGGGATTCCACTCAATGGGCAGATGACCTGCACCCCAATACATTAGGGGGGTTTCACTAAAGGAGTTAAGGACCGACACCCTAGCGAAATGGGGGGAGGGTACCACTCAGTAGGTATCAATAGAGGACCCATACCCCAGTTCATCAAGGGGTGCAACTTAGTGGGTAGATGACCTGTAACCTAGTAACATAGGGGGTGCCAGTCAATTAGTATACAACACATTCCCTAGTACCATAGGGCGTGCCACTCAACATGTGTAAGGATTTGGGGGACTCTCACCATGGTATGATAGGGGGTTTATAACCCCATCTTATATCACTAATGATCCTCCTTGATCAATTCCATTTTCAAGAACCTCTTAAAGAAGAATCACACTTGGAATATTACATTTAATATCTTTAAAGACACTATGGAGGATAGCATAATGTTATATTTAGAAAAATTCTTAGGATATGTTACTCACTGGAAAAAATAAAACTCCAAATGAAGGAGATATAAGGGAATCAAGTTCTAGATGGAACTACATAGTGTGTATGGCGTTCACACTGTGTTTTGTCACACCTCACTGCCTGGTCATGTGATCCTCTAAAAATGTCTTGGAAACCACTTCACAATACACAACCTGTACGAGGTAAAAATTATCCGTCACATCCACCCAAGGCCTACCCATGTTATCCTAGTAATTCCCATATTCTTTAGGTTGTGCTCTTGTTCCTGGCTGTGTAACTTGTCGGGACTCGGTACTAGATTATGCCTATGTACTCTAAGAGTACACGACATGTCCTCCAAAATATTGTATTGGGAATGTGGAAGCTGGAACATGGATTGGACACCTAGGTAGGGTCACATGGTGTGTGGTCCTGGAAACACGACATGGGATCCTTATCTTACCTGGAACCCTAGAACCGTATCTAGGGGGAACATGACATGTGTTCTTGGACTACACATTATGTAGTCTAAGTTTCCACAAAAAACTCAAATTATCCATGCGGTTATCTAGATATGGAATCTATGCAATTATCTAAGCCTGTTGACCACTCAAAATCCACTAAAATAAAAGATAACAACACCAACTATTGATTTAATAGCCTCTAGAGGCTAGAAATCAGAATCTGGCCACCAACACAATGCCTGTAGCACTGCCCGACATGTCTCCCATCATCTTCCATCACCACTCTAGATACTATATCCTTGTAGGCCTCACCTACATCCTCCATCCTATCCCAATATGTCCACAAATCATCATCCCATCCACCATTATTCAATCCACCATGATTCTGGGGGCTCGATCGTGCTCGAACCCACCCCATAAATTTCGAACCATGACCCTATGGGAAAATGGTGAAGAACTCAAAGAATAGTTTAGTGAAATGAATAGTAAAGAAGTCAATCCTTCCTTATATAATAAATCTTGGCCAACAATAACATAACAGTTATATCAGGGGTGATTGAAAATATTGGTAATCATAATTTAATTTAAACAATCAAATCATTGAAATAGGATCATGTGATGAATGGATAGTGTAGATCAGGAGAATATAAATAAATATCCATGGAAAATATTATAATAAAAAGGGATAAATACACAATTAAATAGGCCTAACTTGATTATGGAATGATAATTGGTGAATAATGCATTCACCAGTGATGTAAAAGACCAACTGTATTCACTACCTCTTGATCCACATTAATCCGATCATCATTCCTCATCTGATATCAATCTTCCAATGAAGAAAAATATCTTCATCCAATCAGATCTAGTAATGATTGTGTGGGAAACCCTGACAAATAATCATAATGGAATATATATAGAGGGATTTTTAGGTATGTTTTATTAATAGAATCAATTAATTCACTTAATTCACCCACCTATGGCTGCCTCTACTGAATTTCTGGTGCTGACCATCCTTAGGTCGCACCTAGGATAAACCCCACATTCTAGATTCAATAATAGTCTTGGATTTTGGATCCAAGGACCCAATCAATATATATTCCATTATTTCTAAAAAACAATGCATATATCATATTAATATATTTAATATTTTTATAATATAAATTCCTAGATCATCGGGCCTCAAAATCTTTCATCGTCTAAGCACCCGACTCCAAAAATATTTCTTAAAATATTTCAAAGTAATACAAGGAATAAATAGGATAACTACATTATCCCCCCTTTAATTATTTACATCATCAAAAAGCAGAAGATAAAAAAAGGTGGGTATATTGAGTCTATATCTAGATCTCATGCTCTTAAGAGATCTCCTATATGATCCTATGATGTCACATCACACAAACCAACGGAAGTTTCCATCCTCACAAGATCCTCTCCATTTAATACTTGATCAACATAGGGAAATTCCTGAAGTTGGATCCATCCTTGATGTCTAACTCTCCTTAGTTAAAAATGTGCACAAGGTTATGTACATATCTCATTAAAAACCATAAGGTAAAAAAATGGCAGAGATAATGAGCCTGCATCTGGATATTATGCTCCCAGGATCTCTCTTACACGTTCCCATACTGCCACAACACACAAACCAAGGAAATGGTCTATCCTCATAGGATCTTCTCAGGATGATCCTCAATCACCACTTGGTACCCCATGAAGGTGGATCCATCCTAGACGTGTAGCTCTCCTTGTCAATAAAGTGCATAAGTTCATGAATGTATCTCCTTAGATGAAACACATGGAATATGTCCTGCACACTCTATAATTGTGGGGGTAAGGATAAGTGTTAATAAACCTCACTTACCATCCACAAGATCTCAAATGGATTGATGAACCTCCAGGGTAACATTTCTTCCAAGCCAAACCTCTATAATACTCATCGCAGGGAGACTATCGGGAAAACATTATCTCCCTACTTGAACTACCAAGGCAGATGACATCGATCTTCATAATATTTATATTGTCTCCATGCTGTCATCATACAATCATAGATCACTTAAACATTCTTGGTCACCGCCTACTCCATCTTTATCCCTAAAATACATGCCTTTGAAATTTCAGTCCATTATAATGGTAACCTGTAGGGTCTATCATACATGGCCTTGAATGATTCAATTCCAATAGTTGAGTGATAGATGTTATTATAATCAGAATCTACCAAAGGAAAGTGATCCTCAAAGATATGATCAAAGTCCAAAGCACAAACTCTCAACATATCATCCAAAACCTAGAAAGTATGCTTGGTATTCCCATCTGTTTTGGGATAAAAAACTATACTTATCCATAACTAGGTCTCAAATTACTCCTATAGGATTCTTCAAAACCATGATGTCAACCAAACATCATGGTTGAAGACAATCATTGAGGGTGACCCATGGAGCCAGCTGATCTCCCCCACATACAACTACTGAGGAATCTCCATAAAACTCTTCTCTTTGATGATGATTAAGTGTAATTACTTCATGAGTTGGTAAAAAATCATCCAAAGAGCATCATGTATTCTCTCTATATATGGAATAACTATCACAAATTCTATGGATATGGAATTCTATTTCCAATCCAAGGTATCAAGAGGTTGTTTGAAACATTCCATAACATGATTCTTAGCCTTTACCAGCTGACATGTGAGACACCAAGAGATGAACTTGGATATGATCCACCTCATTCCAACCCAAAAATACCATATAAGGTTCTTTTACATATTCTCCACTCTAGGATATATAACCAAAGGGGATGTTTGAAACACCCTCATTATCTCCCGTGACATCATGACCAGAACCACCATCCATACATATAAATGTATGACATGTTCCCATACTTTAGAAAATTCATTTTCTTAACAGTCAATGTCCCCCAAATGATCCTCCCATCACATGATAGATAAGTGGAGGAGTCAACAACATCGACTGAAGATAAGTTGAATCCATCTCCTCCACTAGGATTAGTTTCAAATCAACCAACTGCTCAGACACCTCCTCCACTAAACAAGAATGGGACTTCCTGGTAAGGGAATCTTCAATAATATTTCCCTTCCTAAGAGTATAAAATATCATGAATTCATAGTCCTATTGAAAATAAAACCATTTACTTTATCTTAGGTTCATATCTCTCAATGTAAATATATAACTAGGACTATGCTGGTCTGAGTAAACCACAAAGTGATCTCCCAAAAGATGGTGCCTCCACATTTTCACATATAACACTACTGCTTCCAAATCTAGTTTGTGAGTTGCATAGTTCTACTCATGGGGGTTCAACAGCCTCAACCCATATGTGATTATTTTATGCTTATGTATCAACACAAATATAAGTCCATATCTAAAGGTATCAAAATATACTACATACTATATTCCCTCTACTGGTAATCTCAAAATAGGAACACTAGTTATACTTAACCAGAACTCCTTAAAGGCACTCTAAGACTGCTCATTATAGTTAAAAAAACTTCCCTTTTCATGTCAAGGAGGTAAAAGGGGATTCAATAACAAATAATTCAACCACAAACCTCCTATGAAACCCCAAAAAGCTAAGAAACCTTTGCACCTCTGACATGATATTGGGTGGATACCATGTAAGTACTACATAAATCTTTTTAGGGTCCATAGATAATATATGATCAGAAATGAAATACCCTAAAAAGTGAACCTCATGGATCCAAAACATGCACTTCAAGAGATTATGATAAAGATAATTATCTCAGAGTAAGTCAAGTAAAATCCTTAGATGCTCTACATGATACTCCTCTGACATAGAGTAAACAATTTTTTCATCAATTAAGATAACCAAAAGTTGATCCAAGTATGGCTAGAAGATCTGGTTCATCAAATCCATAAAAAAAATACGAGCCATTCATTACACTGAAAGGAATCATTAGGAACTCATAATTTCTATAGTGACATTAGAACACTTTCTTTGAAATATTAGCCTAAAAATCCTTCAACTAGTGGTATCTGGACCTGAGATCGATCTTTTAGAAATAACTCATGCATCAACACTGATCGAAGAGGTTGTCGATCCCAAAAAAGAGTACTTTTTTTTATCATTACCCAGTTCAGGGAATGATAATCAACACAAAGTTTAAATCTTCAATCTAACTTTTTCCAAAAACAAAATCATAGCTACCCAGGGGGACACACTGAGTCTGATAAAAAGCTTCTCTCAAAGGCCCTCCAACTGCACCCTTAGCTCCCAAATCTCGGTATGGTCCATCCAATAATCCACAAAATATATCGGTATTTTCCTACGGTGTAAGATAGTGAAGAAGTTCATATCCCATCTCAGAGGTAATACCAAAACATCCTCATGGAATAATTCCATAAAGTACTACACAACTGAAGGAATAAAAATTTATGATGATCCCAATAAGCCAAGGGCTAAACTCACCAATAGATTGTTGATGGGATACAACCTCTTGTATACTAGGTCCACTCACTCATCCATGAGATCTCTCTCTCTATATCCCATGAAGGAGAATATCTCCTATCTATCCAAAGGCACCTAACACATCTAGTATGATAGTTAATATGGTCATGAACCATGAAAAAACAATACACACCCAAGATGAGGTCATAAGGTTTCATCATAAAAACTAAGAGGTCCCATGAGAAACTCTCCCCACTGAGTTCCAACTCACACTACTGACAGATAAGTGATATCGATGAATCATACCCAATTAGAACCTCTTGAAAAGGTTATTGAAATAAGGTCTCAACAAGGATTTATAGATCTAACACAATGGATAAATAAATAAAGGAGTGGCTCACACATATTTCTAAAAGTACTAATGAAATTTTAGTATAAATACAAATCATTACTTGTATCGTATTATGAGATTATAGGTCATAAGCCTCTATGGCCCATAGTTTCCCACAACCCCAACAGCCACCTCCATGAGCTTGGAAGGGTTTACCTGGTGGTGATAGTATAAGTATATTATAGATTCTCCCTCCACCATAATATCATTCCCTTGGATATCAACCTTAGAATGTTCTAGAAAAAACTTCCCGAGGTCTAACCTGGCTACACTGTGGTGAATCTAGTTCACGACACTGCCTCTTCTGTGGAGGTCCATCTACTGTTTGGCTACCATCCACAACACTTCAGGTCAGGAAATCATGTTCTATGTGACCTAACCCATCACATTCATAATATATACCCTCTTTGGGATGACCAAGTCCTATAAAAAAGCACTTCATCGCATTTCAACATGTATGATATTGGCAATGAGAAGGTATCCTATGCAAAGATCCTGACAACTATAACCAAATAGCTACTACAAAAGACTCATTCCCATGATACCCACTACTTGATACAACTTCCAAGAATCCCTCTAAAAAGAATCAATATGTCACCAGTATCCACTCTAGCATGCCAGTATAGGTGGGAATACACAAGGGAACCACACTAGTATGGTTATCTCTAAGGAGACCCTACTCGAACTTCTATGCATGAAAGTAACCATCCTGAACCATGTTGAGGGAGTACCATGTAAAGTTAGTGAACCTCATGGAATATTTAGAAACTATCATACTCCCTATTGTAGCTCCATAATCTCATGAATCTGAAATAAGCACATGCACAAGGGTTAATGCTCCTCATAAAAAACTATTGAAAGTCAAACCATGAGATTATCGACTCATCATAGATTTACATGAATAGACTCTACCAGCACCTAGCTGATCCATGGAAAAGACTGACTTCCAGTGAAACCATATGATCAATCTTGGTCCATACGAGCCTGAAGAATAAAATTACTGACTGAAGTTAATCCACCAATACTTAGGGATCTGGATCACCATGAAACCGCAATGGCCTTTGGAAATAGAACTCACATAGAACAATAATAATGAACACATCCTTAGACTACCCTTATGGTATTAAATTATACTCGATATCTAGGGGTTCTTCTCCCTTCCCACCTAGAGGAAACACCTCATGAGATGGCCCCTGAACTAAGGCCTCATTACTCATCAGATCGTCATCGTGATCCATAATCAGAAACCTAGATAGATTTCTTCATGGAGCAATACTAAATGTGATTAAGATGTACCATGGTATGTTGAGAATATATATATGGGGATAATACTCATAAAGGAAATTAAAAGAAATCAACTTATTATAATGCATTTATCACTATTCCTTGCAACTAATGTCTCAGTATTCTGATTTGACAAGTAGGTAGTCAGAGTTACAATGTGTGGATATGTCATCCACCTCACAAACACTAGGTTCCCTAGAATAAAATAAACACCCAAAACACTCCAAAACTATTTACCTAAGTTCCCAACAAATAATATCCATGGGTCAATCTCTAAACTGACTTGAGGATAAATCACCTCTAATAACACTCTATAACAATCCAGCAAATTGGGGTTCACCTGGACAATGTAAAGATGAGAAATCACAACCCCAATCATACCTCTAATAGTAAATGGGTAGGAAACAATCACCAAGAAGGAATAATATACACTGGGAGGACTTTTCTTGATGTACATGTACACACTCACCCAACCATCTCCATGAAACAATGTAGAGGAATAATAAAAGATAGTGACATATAGAGTAATCCATGCATGAAATAACCTCTAGGGAATACATTTGAGTATGATAGAAGAACACCAAAGTTAAAAGGGTAAAAATACACGCCCAATTGGAAATAGAGTCCCAAAATGACAATAATTAGAATAAATGAAAGCTGAGAGAGCTTGCCTCCTGATCTCCAAGCTCGAACACCATATGAAGACTATAAACCTGAGTATCACTATGCTTGATCAATTTCACCACTAAATTATACATCATCTTCAAATGACATGACACATGTGAAAATATCCCATGAAGGATTGATTATATACATACCTATTAGGATTCCATAAAAACTACAAAGGGGTCATTAGAGAGATAGAGTGGAATTAGTTAGTTAAAACCAAATAAAGAGGGAAACAAAACCTAATAATATATATATATATATATATATTCTCATAAAGAAACCCAAAAGATAGAAAAATGAGATATTTATATCATAGCCTAGCCCGAGATGATGAGTCTTCCTACGAATCCAAAGGTCCATCAATGATTCTCAGTATATCATGTGTCTACCTTAGAAAGTATGAGGAGTTGTACCTCATCATTACTCTAAATACTAATGGGTGAAATATCTAAAACGAAGAGTTTTTCACCCTAGTACATTAGGGGTATTCCACTCAGTAGATAGAAGAACTTCAACCTCTAATGATATTGAATTTGTCTCTATAGATCAGTACAGAACCCTTTCCCTTGTGCGTTAAGGGGATACCACTCAATGGCTAGAGGACCCGCACCCTAATACATCAGGGGGTTCCACTCAATAAATAGAATTCCTGCACCCTAGTAAAATATGGGGGTTCAATTGGTAGGTATCAATAGAGGACCCACACCCTAGTGTGTTAGGGTGTGCCACTTAGTTGGTAGAGAACCCACACCTAGTACCATAGGGTGGTTCCACTAAACGAATAGAGGACATGCTCCCTAGTACCATGAGGGGGGGGGGGGGGGTCCACTCAACTGGTGTAAAGAGTATAAGGGTCTTGCACCCTAGTATGATAGGAGGTTTCCAACCCCGAACTCTCTCACTGATGGTGCATCTTGATATCTATCATCACAAAGCATCACTTAAAGAATAATCATTCTCAGAACATTCCATATCATATCAAATCCTCTACAAATGATATCATAATGTTCTAAATCAAATACCACTCATAATAGGATATTCACATGCCAAAATATGATTTCAAATAAAGGAGATATGATTGGAAAAGTTATATAAGGAAATATATAGATTGTATGGGGCCCACATGTCTTGTGTTAATGCCTTACTTCCTCAAAGTTTTCCCCTATAAACATGTATTTGAAATAATTTCACTGTACACAACATATATGGGGTCCACATGATGTGTGTCGGCTACTTGATGAATACCCATGTGCTCCTGGTCATTCCCATGTTCTTCAGGTCATGCCCAAGTTCCTGGTTGTGTACTTTGTCACACCTGGGTACCATCTCAGGCTTGTGCACTCCTTGAGTACACTAAATTTACTCCTACATGGGGTCTGAGGTGTGTGCCAGCTGGAACATAGATTGGACACCCAGGTAGGGTAAAATAGTGTGTAGGATTGAAAAAACGACATGCGATCCTTATCTTCCCTAAAATCATAGCACCATAGCTAGCGGAAACATGATGTCTGTTCATGGACTACACACTTTTTAGTTTAGTTTTCCACAAAAACTCGAGTTATCAACATGGTTCTCTAGATCTAGAATCTCTGTTAAAATATATGCCAGTTTACCACTCGAAATCCATTGAAATCAAAGGTAACAACATTGAACATCAATTTCCCAGAATCCAGTGGATGAAAATTAGAATCTTACAACTCATCCAATGCCTATAGTGCCGCTGATGCATATCCCATCACCTTATATCCCCGTTTCAGATACCAGATCCACAAAGGCCTCAACTGTATCCAATAACCTACCACAATCCATACACACAACATTATCCCAGTCATTATTCTCCAATCCAACATGAATTCTAGGGTTTGATCATGCTTGAATCCACCCCATAAATGTCGTACTATGACCCAGTGGTCCAACAAAAAGGAATAAAAAGAAAGGTCGAGATAAATGAATAGTAATAAATTCAATCATTCATTGGCCAAGAGTTCTTGGACAATTTTCTCATAATAGGTATATCAGGGGTGATATAAAGGCTTGAAAATCATAATTTAATTTAAATAATAAAATTATTGAAGTGGTATCATGCGATGAATGAATAATGAAGATCAAAATAAGATAAATAAATTTACATGCTTAATCATTTAATAAAAATGTATAAATCCTCAATTGGAAAGCCCTACCTTAATTATGGATCAATCGTTGGTGAAGAACACATCCTCTAAAGATGGAAAAGGCATGCTGCATTTGCACCCTCTCTATCCACAACAATACAATTGTTATTCATTATTTTATGTAAACCCACCAATGATGAACACTATCCTAATCCTCTCAAATATAGCAAGGGCTATGTGGCTAACCTTATAAAATCAACATGACAATGTATTTATAGTGGAGGGTTAGGTTAGGATTATTAAATAAATAAATAAATTAAATAAATTTATTCACTTAGTGCACCCACCAACTACTACCTCAGCTGAGTGTATGGAACTGAACATCCTTAGGTCATGCCTAGTTTAAACCCTAAGTTTTTCATTCAACCATGGTCTTAGATTTCATATCCAAGGATCCTCTAGGAAGATATTCTATTATTTGTTAAAATTTGTTTATGTGTGACATTAATATATTTAATATTTCTATAATATTAATTTTAGGCTCATAGGGCCTCAGAATATCACTTTCTCTCAGTGCATGGATACAAAAATATTTCTTAATATATTTCAAAGTCTTAGATGTAAAACATAGGATTACTACATAATAGGATTTAATACTAAAATTGAAAATTTGATCTATATAAATTAAAATAATATTAGGGACATCATTAGAACCTATAAACATATTCAAACAATCCTACTACCTTCACATAAAATAAAATATTAAATTTCCATTTATTTTGAATAAGATTTATGTATTTAAAATAAATGGAAACCCATATACATATACACACATGAAAATTTTCAATTATTATTCTCTAAATAAAAAACAAAATTTGAGATGACTTATTCTTCAACATCAAGACATAATTTCTTTAACATAAATCTTCATATATCTTCTTAATCCTATTAAATTTACTTAAAATGACTTTAAGAAATATCAGTATATTTAAAAATTTATTCAACCATTATTCCAATGTCACATGAAACATAAGTAATGCTATTTGTGAAATTAAAAGTAGTCTCATTGAACTTTTTTTATCAGATTCAAATTACAACTTATAAATCCTCATCTACAGACTATAAATCAGTGATAAAATTAGTGTTTATGTTTAGTAATCTTAGGATGGTTCACTACACTTTAAAAAAAAATTCTTTGAAAATAACTTAAATTATCTCCCATCATTTTCAATTAATAAAACTTTAAAAAAAATATTATACATATAGTTCAACATATTACTTTTCTCCATGTCCATAATATCTATATAAGCAGTGTTTAGTGACTATATTCACTATAGTTCAATCTTCCTTTTAGTCAATAGTTCAGCTAATCCATGGGTATATTAATCTATTGTAGACAATACTCACAAAAACGAAATAATATTATTATGATAAGTACCCTCATTATCATGGGAATATAAGATTGTAAATTTATTGAGGTCCTTATCCGTTAGGGATCAAAATCAGGATATTCCATTTGTCAAGTAAATACAACATCAAAGTGGTGAATACTGATATTCATGTCTTGATCTTGTAATTCAGAAGTGTATGGAAGATTCTGAGGGGCATACCTCTAGATTGTGAGTTTATTAATGATAATGAGTGTCCACAAAGACTTTTAGGAAACATTATTTACCCATTTGAGAGACCTGGGTGAAAGTGGTGACTAGAGGGGTTTCATATAAGTTTTGAAGGAAACTGGTTCTATAGTATAGGGTGTCCCAAATTTTTTCCTTGGTATGATGCTAGGGATAAGTGGTAACCCTAGTGAATATAGGGTTAATTGATCACCCTAGTGAGGTTTAGGTGAAGTGATCATTCTAGTGAAGCTAGGTCAAAGTGGTTTCCCTTGTGAGGATATGGAGAATCAGTGTCCATAACGAGGCTAGGGAAAATAGGTTTCCTTAGTTATTTTAGGGAGCAGTTTCACCCTATAGGAGAGAAGGAAAAAACATCACCATAATGGAAGGTTAAGACATTGTTTCCCCTAGTTCTATACCCCTCGGATGATCTGGGATCATAACGCCTTAGTATGGTTCACATTGAAGGGTTCCTTCACCTTATTTTTATAGGAATAACGGTGAAGCTGAATTCCATGATTATTTGGTGTGTCAAACCTTTTGGAAACTCAATTAATTCCATCTTTTAGTTATTTACCTTATGTTTTGGATTAATAATCTACTTGAAGGGGGAAAGGAAGATCTGACCATGGGGAGTTTTATACATTTTCTCATCTTCTTGTATAAGATTCCCAAATGGTGTCCATGGGGGATATTTTTAGACCAAAACGACCTTGGAATGTGCCTCATGCTGGGTAATTTGGAGAACAACATTATCACACACACACACACAAAATCATGCTAATCGATAAGGACAATTACTGGGGTGCATGGAGAATTCTTATAGTCTGGGTGAAGGCCAACAAGGAAGAATAAATTGAGTGCATAGACCTAGGAGAATTCTATGTTACATATCTAGAATTTCCTTTACTTGATGATCATTATAAAAGGAATCACTAATAGATTCCCCGTTAAAATTGGATCTTATTAGAACAAGGAGGGTCAATTTTGTAGTTGATGTAAATACAACATGAAAATGATATTACAAAGGGATCTGACACTTAGAAAGGGGTTAGTGCATGGTTTATGATAGTGGGTTGTCACTCATGTCATAGTTTAGTGTGAATTTTACACTAGCAACTATGTTTGAGCTATTAACTTTGACCTAATCACATGACATGACACCTCTATAAATAGTAAGGGTCCCCTCCCTTTGTAGACGTCAGTCCACTTGATCAAAGCTTGAAGTTTCACTCTCTATTTTCAATCATGTTGTTTGTTCTTATAAATATAAGAATGTGTTTCCACTTACACTAAACCATATAAAATTAGGCTAAGATCTTGGGGCTTAGTTTTGTGATTTATATTGGGTGAACAAAATTTGTATGAATAGACTATGAAAATCCACTTAAATGAACAAAATGGGTTAATTTTTTTCCTTTGATGAATTTTCACCAAGTTATTCTCATATTGATCTCACTACACAAATACATTTTTTATTTCTTATTATTATCTTCCGTTCACTTATATTGTTGGATTACACTTTAATAAAATGAGATTTCCAATACTTTGATTACCATCTAGAATGTCGATGGTTCTTCCCACATCAATTATCTTGTTAAGGATGTTGGGAAAATAAATGACTGCCAATATAGACCATACATGTAATATATCACATAAGGCACGTGTAATAACCACTATAATTATCTAACTTACATTGGAATACTGATCAACATTGATGTCCTAATTACTGATGCCAATCTATAAGACTTGTGGTTTATAAGGTATGAACATTTGGGGAGAATAAATATATTATCTAAGGGTGTATAAATCATAGGGAGATAGGTCATCCCTATGTATAAATTGAATCATTTTAATTAAACTCCCAACAATCAAACCTATGTATCAAAGCCTGAGATTTAATGTTACATGTTAATTTTCCATTGATCTATCAAAGACCAACTTAAATACTAGGTAGATGATTGAGACATATTCCCCAGAGGTGGTGTGAAGACTGAATGGATGTCGGAATATTGAGTTCATTGGAAATGAGTAATGTTTTAGTAATAGTTAAAGAAGGTAAAAATTTATTAAACCATCTATATCTCATATAAATACATTTACAAAAACAATGATTTACTTCCTAAGATTCTTAGTTTTTGTATCCCATAAACAAACAAATTTCATCTGATCCATAAAAAAGTGGTGATTAGTCTATGTGGAGTATATACAGTTTATGGGGTACCCATCCTTAGGGATATGTATGATGAATTTGTTCCCCTAGAGTATAATTGGGGAGATCTCCAACAAACACCCTCATTTTCTTAGGCACACTTGAGGGAAACTACCAACTCCATGGGGAAGGAGCCCCACACCTGGACAAATCCCATATTTGAGAATTGGATGAATATATTTTTGGTTCTTTAAGGAAACTAACCATGTTTAAGACACCCAATAGGGTTACCCACCAGAAATAATAGGGTATACTTGAGCATGTATTGTCTATAATTAGAACAAGTATGATACAAGGAATGAATTTATTATATTAACCCAATGATCCCTCATCAGACCTGGTTGGTGGGATTCATTATCACATGGTTAATTGGGTATGTTTTACCTGTATGAGATTCACACAATAAAGTTTGGTAGAGTGAATTTGTTTTAATGTTTGAGTCACTAGAGGGGAATTCCATCAACTTAGTAGTACCGATGATGAAAATGATACACCATTGTCTACAACACTTCTATAAATGTAAATATCAATTTCATATCTCAGGGTTATTTTAATTATTGTGAGGCTTGGTGGCAACACACTTTAATATGTACAACATACTTGGTGATTCTAAAATCATGAAGTATAGATTGATACCATTCATCTAATATATCTATGGTATTAGGATATTACCATGTATGGGTGAAATGGCTTTGAGGATGTTAATTTTTCTCTCAAAATTCATGTTTCTTGCCTATGAAAATCCCCCCATTGGAATGATCCTATAAATCATCAATGTTGAATATGAATCATGACCATATAAGATGAATGTGATATATTTTATTCAAGAGGAATGAATCAAATATGATATTATTTTTGAGTCCTACGTTCAATATTAGTTTTTTCATCAATCCCAGTGCACCCAAATTAATGTAGTAACACCACTGAAAAACATTTGAATAAAGAAGCACAAAATGGAGGCTAGGTAGATATGGATAATGATGGACCAAGAAACTACTAGGGTCAAAAAATAGGTTTCTTTCATTGTATTCCTTCTTCAAGATGATTCCTGAGTATTGTTAAGAATGGATATTGTTTTATCTTAACAAGAAACTAGTGACCAGTGTTCCCCAAGTCACCACATACTTAGCCCTAGAAAGATGAAAAAGTGTCACAATGAAGCCTAAAAAGAAGGTAACTAATGGAATATAATCTTTTCATACTAACCTATATTTACCTCCATATTGTCTCATATTTAAGATAATAAACATAAAGTATTAGAGTTGAGGTAGTGGAGCCAACGACAACAGAGCAATTCTCCGACTGAGGATGAAAGACTGAGAAAATAGATAAAGTTGAAGGGACATGAGACCTTCTCAAGAATGGGATGGGGATTTATAGTATTCTCTTATAATATAAATATCATAAGGTTTCCTACTTTTGGGTAATATTTTCTACATCCATGAACATCATAAATTTATGGGTTTCCATTCAAGGGGGAATCCGTCTCCCCCATCCTGGTAACATGAAGGAAACTGCATATTTAAACCCCAATACAAACCCTGTTGAAGTTATAAAATATAATAGATAGATAGAGATGATAATACTTAATAATATAAATGTTTCCCCACTACCATGGGGACCAATCATAGAATGAAGAGTGTGATGAATTCATCAACACTGAGGATCTAAGTCCATGATTCATCTTTAAGAAGACTCTATTTAACTTTCATGATCCTTTTTAAAATATTTACATGGAACTTTCTTATAGAGAAGAGATACAATATATGTACCCTTGGTATCTTTAAAATACACCATGGGTGAAAACCCAATAGGTGTGTCCGGATGAACCGCCTATAGGGAGTAGGAGATTTCATCTAAGGAACATGTTATGTGGGTTAAGAAGCGACTAAATCCATTTCCAATTATACCTCCTTTGGGTACTAATCCTCCAAGAGTGATGATGGGCCCCCTCTAGTTGAGAAAAGGAATTGATGGAACATTGAGATTTTGACCAAACATACTTTGAATGGCGAGAGATGGTATCCTTCATATTCAACAACTACTTAAAAATTACACACACACACGCAAACACACACACACACACACACATATATCCAAATATTGATATCATGATCCTTTGATCAGAATATCACTTCACTAAGAGGCTCCCCTAAGCAGTGGACCTAACAGATATTGGATGGGATGCTTAGGGAAAACACATACTTCACACTAAAAAAGTTGCTTCAGCAATGGTGGAGGGGATATAAAAAAACCTAATTCAATCATCCCATATAGTAGAGGGGTAGACAACTTAGGTTTAATTAATGAGTGTAATAGTTTAATTTTATATCACACTATTGAGTTTTTTTCCTAATAGGGCTCTTCATACTTGTAAAAGTCATACATATAAAGGTAAATATACTATCTATGATATAATTCCTGGATTTTGAAGATAATTTCAGAGAAATTAACAAATATTTTGATGGGAATAAGTTATCCTCTCTTTTTTTATCATCTCTCTATGCTCCATTCTATTTTTGAAAATCCAAATTATATTGCTATGTCTGCTAAGAATATATCAATGTCGATATACTAACAATATATTATAACCAAAAGTTGAGGTCAAAGCCTCAGTTTATTTGGGGAAAGGGAATACATTACAAAAAAATAATGAAACATATAATGTAGGGATGCTCTCGGTGATAATCGAACTCAAGACCTTACATAGAACCAAAAGAGGAGATACCAGTAAACTACACCCTAAGGAAATACAAGAGATTATAACCATATTACCACTTCATGTAGAGTAATATAAAGTTTGGGAAATAGAAATGGTAGATTCTCTTAACCACCTAATGTCATCCATGAGTGTTCTAATGAAGATAGAACATGACCAGAAATCTTTGTTTAAAAAATTGGTGACGAGACTATTATGGAAGGGGTTGAGGATCTTAAATGAATAAACTTTAATGGGATGTGAGAAATCTCCCATGACATCAATAGATGGGACCATGTTAATGACCAAATCATTTATTTTATTGAATGAGAAACTACCACTAGAGGACATGAACACATGGTACCTTAAGATGGAGTATAATTGATTAGGGAGGTCAATACTTCATAATGGATAAATGATTATCCGTAATCCTTTATATTGAATTTTTCACCCACCGATTATTATATATACTTTCTATATCACTTATAGGACTTCCACCACAAGTGGATATTTTGATTTGAGAGAATCTTATCCCCCAATCTAATTACTAGAGTCCACAAAGGCTAGGAATATTTTCGTGTTGATGAAATAATAGGGGAGAAATAAAATATTCACTCTTAGTTACATGGTTTTGGACTATATATTATTCACTATGAGAGACTTTGAGATGAACCTGCAATCTCTAGACTTCTAACATAACTCATTATAGTGCACATTGAATGATATATAGAAGTTTATTCACAAGAACACTATCACATTTCTAAGAAGGAAGTTTCTCTAACATTTCCCCAGGTTTATTATCTAAATATATAGAGGCTTAATCTACCAGATAGTCCATTTTTCTATAAAGGAAATAACCTAAGAGCAGGAGCCTAAGAAGGTTTCCTAATTATTCCTCTCCTAGGAAGAGTTAGTGGCACATTCTAGAGGTCTCAAAGCTTCAACACTCCAAGAAAAGTCTCATTATATAGAGTTGGAGTTGAAGAAAAAACACCTGAACAATGAAGAGATTATAGTGGAAGAACACCTATACAAAGACCTAATTATTTATGAAGGATTGTGGAGAACCATTGGATATTTGAAGAATACTATAGTAGGGAAATAGATGTTGTAGATAAAGTGGATAGGTTACATCCTTCTATGTAATATGAGGTTCTGAGATGGATAAACTATAACACACAATCAATGAGTTCAATAAATAAATTAATGAAATTTGTACCCTAGTGAAGAATTGTTTATAATGTATATCCATTTACACCCTCTTATTTTTTTTGTTAAAATGATTAATACTCCAATTTATGTATTTTCAACATTTTTTTAATCAACAAATGAAAAGAAAATTTTAAAATTATTGTCAATTTTATATTTTATCTAGAAATATAGCCAATGATAATTTATGAAACTGATGAGGAGTAACATCTAGATAAATGAATCCACCTAAAAATTTAATGAAATGAGCCAATAAAATCCCGATCCTTAAACTACATGAGTTAATGAAGAAATATTGAAAAATCCATCATTATTTAGACATGTACCTTCAAATAGATATAGGATGGACAAATATAGTGGAATATTTTCCATCACCATACATCGAAATGAATCTTTTGAGATAACAGATCAAAATATGTTTTCCTCTTGAGTGTGTGCACTTATATGGATATAGGAAATTTGGATAAAGTGTAATATGGACTATCACTATAAACTAAGGTTAGCTCACTTGGATATGAAGTGTGGCTTCCTGTGAGACACGAGCTCTCAAACTGATATAAGTAGGCTAGATATAATGACATATATATTATCACCATGCACTAGAGTTAGTCTATTTGGAAATTAAAAATGAGTAACTCATCATATTGGAAATAATTAAGGGTAATTTTTAGAATTAGAGTTCTAATATTCTAAAGGGGCTCAAGTATCCTAAAACTAAACTATAGAAAATTTTGTATAGGCCATATGAACCAATATATGGGAGAAAAAAGGGTGGTTTAATATTTTAATAAGTTAAGGAACACAATGAGAATGAATCAAATTTTTCTAGGTCTATATGGTGGTCCCCAAAATCCAAATTTTTTGTATCTTTTTATTTTATAGAATTAATATTTTCCTATGACTCATATGGAGGATGTCAAGTAGGTAGTAACTTGGATTTTACTTAGACTTCCCTTTACATTTCTTAAACCTAATTTTTTTTGGGACTTTTCCTTTTTTTGTTCTCAATTTTTATTAGGCCATCTGAGGTGTATTATTAGTGAGAAAAGACTAATTTTTTCCCAAGTTAGCCTTTGTGGGTTGATAACCTAATGAGTACCATGTCTCTTTCCATGGGTAGTTTAAATTATTATAATTTGGATAATTTTTCTAGAGTTGAAGTTCATATAGATTTGACTATAGGGGTGAGGCATTATATACCACAGTAAGGGCAGTGTACACTTGACATGAACGAACAACCAATGCCCCCAAGGATGATGGCCTCAAAGAATAAGTTCATGGAGTTTTAGATAATAATTCTTGAACCAATAGAGCTGATATTTATGGTTGAACAGATTGAACTCATAGATGGTATAACCTATATAGTAATGGTAAGGTGATAACCTAATGTGAATGAAGGCATAATACTAGTATAGTCTATCCTAGAAAGATAGGAACATAGTTTAAGGTCATGATACTCAGACCATTATGTCATGGGGTTTAGGGTAATGTGATGAGGATCAAGAAAGGTTCAAGAATAAGATGATATATTTTTTCTCTAACAAGGGGTATTATGCATGAATTTGTAACATTGGTGGTACCAAATCGACTTTAATATTTATACTATGGATTTTTTAAATCATCACCCATGGAATTTGAATTATTGTATGATTATTTGAAAAATGTACATAGGGGATTATTGTTAACAAAATTCTAATAAAGGGTTCATCTACTATGCTATAGGAGAATATGAAGATTAGAGGACCTTATCCTTAGGTTGAAATATACCTCTCAATGGTAGGGTTGAATATGGTTTCATTGATATCATTACTAAGTAATGGTGTCAAATAAATTCAAATGAAATCCTTATTGATATCCACGAAAGGTTTGTGAGGAGATTAAAACACTTCAATAATGAAGTAGGATTATGGAAAGAAGGGTATATAAGAAGGGTTCATGAATCCAAATGGTTATATAATCATATATTGAACATATATTTGAGGAAAAATGATATAATATGAAATTTATATTACTTTTTTCAAGACCATTTTATGTATAAAGCACAACT
The DNA here is from genome assembly GCA_963277665.1 of Viscum album. Classification (NCBI taxonomy): domain Eukaryota; kingdom Viridiplantae; phylum Streptophyta; class Magnoliopsida; order Santalales; family Viscaceae; genus Viscum; species Viscum album. The sequence continues at coordinate 1,492,625,933 of OY728129.1, forward strand.
TGACCTTTACCAGAGACATATGGTGGACCCTACTAGCTTTATTCATTTTATATCATATGCTCTACCTTTCTATAAATCCTAAAATGTGAATGGTTGAGAGATTGGAAGGACTCGAATTTGTCTCAGGAAACCCTTTATAGGTTTTCAACATGACAAGCCTTATGTATGTTTTCATGAGTAGTTTAATATATTTTTATTTAAACTATTTAGGGATAGTGTTTAAGGTCATACAATTTTGACCAATAATGGTTGGTGTTTATGATTATATAGATTTAAAAAAGAAAAATAGGATGTTTATTTAGAGATTAGGGAAAGGTTGAATTGATTTGAATGAAATCCCAACACCAATAATGTATATAGAATCGAGGGATAGTGCATGCAGTTTAGGGTTATAGTTGTTAGACCACAAGTTGTTGGAGTTTAAGGCCACACAATTTATACTAAAATGTAAGGAATTCTACATAGGAAGAGCTAGAAAAAACCCAATAGGAATGAGAATTCTCAATGCTAGCATACACTATTTCATAAGGGTGTAAAACATTTAAGTTAATTGTGATTAGAACCTATAATAGGGGTGTGATATAAAAACTATAAAAGGTTTAAGGGACAAGGGAATTCCAACACCTTTTAAAAGGGAATGAAAATGATACATGACCAACTTTATTTGAATTAGGAAGATGGGATGAAAAAAATATATTTAGGATGACTGCTGACCAACATTTGAATGATGGGTCATATGATAATGTTATTAGAGGAGTATGGATATTAGAGGACCTTCTACTAAAGATGAAATATTTATCTAATTGGTAGGGCCAAATATGGAAGAATTGATATCATTACAAAGTAAAGGTTTCCCTTGGAGTAGAATACACTCAATACTAATAACCATGAAAGGTTTATGATGATTTAAAACTCTCAAGGAATGAAGTTTGACACATGTAAGGGAAAATTTAATAGGCTATTGGAACATTACATTCCTCAACTAATCGTGATTGGGCTATTTAGGAATTATGAAGGGGAACAGATAGTGGCGTGTGGTTGGATCTAGAGTATATGGTCTATATATCACTATATATACTGAAATAATAGGAATAAATCCATATGTAATTAGTATAAAATATATATCCTATATTAATGTATCTTAGATATAGGGAGATGTATTTTTATATCTTGGTATGGGATTAGAAACAGAATAATACACATGATTGTAACCAAGTCAATGCCTCAGTGCATATCCGAATATGAATATGTGGAGACTAAACACCAGGATTCCTAGGTAAAAATGGGAATTTTACCCTAGTGTTGGGTCCCATATATGATTCACCAATACATGGACCTTGATCTCATGTAGAGAAATTAGATTATGTATAATGGGCTACTCTAAGTAGTTTAAAGTCATATAGGATAGACCACATGTCATGCAGTTTAACATCATGTGATAAGGGTGAAGGTTTTGGTAGTTTAAGTTCATATGATTATGAACATAATTTAGAGATATTTTCATAAATTTTTATTGTGAATGAAATGAGAAAACATTATCATAGTTCCAAAACTATGAAAGGAAACCCGATTTGACTGAATGAGCCTAAACACTAGGATGAGGTAGTGGTTTTAATTGGGATTTATAGATGAACCTAGGATAAGATATTCAAGCATCATTACATATAATAAAATAGCAGGAATCCATCCGCACACAGTTCTTAGCTAGAACTAGATATACTACCTCATCATAGAGTTTGATATAAAAATAACTGATGTGAATGAGGAGACTATAAAATGAGAAGAGGCTAGATATTAGTGAAATTTTATTTGAGACTGAGATTAATGTTTTGGGTTTCATTATGTATCCTTAAATGATAGGAATCACACCACATGTATATTTGATAGAAAAACCCTATGCTGATCAGGTTGTTATATGGGGGGGGATTTCTTTGTTCTCACTAGAGGCTCCAATATGAATCTAGATCTCATATAGGGAAAATTGATCTAACCAAAAGATTATCCTGAACAATATAGGACACTATATATGGTATATCATAAATCATAGAGTTTAACATCATGTGACAAGGATTAATGAACCCCTGATGAATTAATAAAATCTTATTCACTATGAGTAATATCAAAGGATTTGTGATTGGGCTCAGAATTGGGGATTTGAACATCACTACATACCCTGAAGTAAGAGGAATCAATTTACACATAGTTCATATATGATCCTAGTAAAAGGGGTCATTGGGAAAGACCCAATGTGAATATAAAGTACCAAAACACTATAATGATAAGGGGTTGAATTTGGTGGAGATATATGGTTGGGTCTAGGATAGAAAAACTAGACATCACTACATATAAAAAAATAATATAAATCAAGAAACATGTAATTATTTATGAATTAATTGAATAAATAAATCTCATATGAATTAGAAATATTATGAAGTTTCATTTCAGTGCTAGGTGATTATAAGAAACCCAAAAATTGAGATAATGCTTAATCACTAGAAGTAAAACCAACTAAATATACAATTGGGCCTGGAATAGGGATTTTGAGTTTGACTACATATCTCATGATATAGGAATCAAGAAACATGTGGTTCTTATTATAAGGTGGAATTATTTTGGTCATAGGTTAGTTAAGTCACAATATCATGATAGCTAAATGCAACCACAATTATAGCATCTCTGAATAAGAATAGCCTTCAAATGGGGAAGGCTATTGCACATGGAGACATTATTTCTCACAACATATTCATGGATAAAGAATCAAGTTATACATAGCTCCTATATATATTTTTCTTATATGTAAGAGGGACTAAAATAACTATGACCTAATATCAATACCCAAAGGGATAAATTCACAAGATTACTAGGAAAGGTTCAAATATTAAGAAACTGTTTCAGAAAATAAATCCATTTTTATCCCATCATGAGATTATGAATAAGGATATATTCATGGGTGGGGATCCTACACATATCTATCTCTTATATAAAGATATTAATCCATGTAGGGTTGTTATCAAAACACAATTTTAGGTCTTTTAGGATGAGCCACACATCATGAAGTTTATCATCCTATGACTAAGACTTTTATATAATAATTCTTATGTTGATATGGAAAATGCACAAAATAAAATGGATTTGTCTTAGTGCGCTCCCTATTGAGGGAATCCTAACTTCAATTAAAGGTCCCAAAATAATGATAATGTAGTGAATTGATTGATTTTTTTGGACTGAGATAAGTGATATGAAAATCAATACATATCCCATACTAATAGGAATCAAGTGACCTATAAATTTGATATATATGAATAAATTTTTTCTTAGTGAATATTTACAAACAAATATAAGGGAACATACTCTAATAACTCATACATGTACCTGGATCTCATGTAAGGAGAAAACGTATCACAAAAAAACATCCCAAATAGTATGATAAGCCATGTATGGTGGAAATTATGTCATGCATTCTAACATCATATTATTAGGAATTAGTTTTTATATAGTTTAAGGCCATGAAATGAGGATCTTTGTGCTATTTAGTTTATATTCATAGAACTAGGACTATAGCTATGTATTTTAACACCATTATTCTAGGACATTGTTGGGATATTATACATCATGATACCGAGATGCTATAAAACTCCCAGGAAATTATGAAAGGTATTTCTTGAGATAAATTTCATTGGTATACATCATGATACACACTACATCTATTATGATCAGATATTATATTCCATTGGAGTAGACCTTATATATTTTCCAAGGTATTTCACATGATTCATGCTTTAAAGTCGTCTTCCTCGATATCATGGGGGTTCCTAGGACCATCACTAGTTCCCCTTAAAAGAATGAGAATAGGAAAATTTTTAGTCAAATGATCATGTGACATAATTTTAATAGAACTCCATGTTTTTTAGGATGTATACCCTCTTCTCATCAAGTCTTTCTAGCTCATCTAGTAAGATCTACGACTATTTATCATATAAAAACTGATTTCAGTGGTCAATGTGGAGTAAAGATGGTTGTAATTAAATGGGTAGGGCTTCCTTTGTACAATATACAATATAGTATGTGATCATTTGTATGGAAATAAAAGTCATGGTGTGATAGTATTATAGATAATATACGAGATTATCACACTAATATTTTTTTTCCTTTTCAAATATTATTGAAAGGATACTTGAAAGAGTTTTTTTAAATCTTATACCTATATAGTTTTTATTGAATGGTAGTAGGTTCAGTAGGGGGATTAAATATTATAGTAATAATATAACCTTTTCCATTTTAAAGAGCATAAATTCGAACCATTTTATATAAATATTGTCTGAGGGACACCAAATAAAGTGATAATATTTGAATTCATGAAATTGAGAATTGCCTTTTTTCATCTTCCTTTGGGGATATAGTCTTTACCCACTTGGAGAAGATGTTAGCAGTTTTAAAGATATAGTTAAACTACCTTGATATATCTTAGGAATATTTTCTTCATAATGTCTATTTCTTAAATGGAAATTAATCAAGAGTACTTGGTAGTATGCAACAACCCTGGGGGTGAGGGATGAAGTTGTAATGTATTTAGAATGCATGGAAATTTATAGAGAAATATATAAAATACTTCATCATTAATGGACATTAATATAAAAGCCTCTTAATTTGATGGAAGAGCATACTTCCTAACAAATGATCCCCACATGCAACAACATGGACCTCATGTATAATAGAATGAGTCTCTCCTCCTTCAATGTATTTGAGGAGAACTTCATCAAAGTCTCTTTTAGAAATATTTTTTTGATATTTCATGTCATTGTTGAGGAAAAAATTCACTAAACATGATTGAATATATTATATATTTTCTTGATCTGGTGGAAGAACTACACTTTAGAGGAAATCCAATATGGGGAACATCCATCTGATTATGGTATCTGTTAGAAGAGACAACAACCTTCCCTACTATAGTGTGGTATTGATATCATTAATTTATTCCATGTTATTGCTAATGAACAAAGAGACCAATATATAGTGACTAATACATATGAATATATTATCTTGATCTCTGTTGACCAACGTTGTTGTAGCATTATCCAATGCATCGATAAAGATATTATATGAACGTAAGCTATGAGACAATGTTGGATTTGAGAGGAATTATACTATCAACCCCCATACATAATAAATAAATAGAATAAATTATTACACGTTAATGGAATATTCACTAATAATATTCTTACTCAATAACTCTAGGTCACCGTTAAAGATTAATCATACCACCGGTATTAGTAGGTAAAACTCCAATCCTATAATTAGGTATTGGTATTTTGCTTCATTATTAGTGAAATTACTACTACAAATTTAGACTTTAATAGTTCTAGAAAAGTATTTTATGAGTGCTATAAAAGCGATGAATACTTGAGGGAGATTAAAATCCCTGGTCTTTTATCAGTTCCAAAAAAGCATTGATAAAGCTACTTTTATCAGTGCGTATAGAAGTGCTAATAAAATGTTCCTTTATAAGATCTTTTAAAAGCACTGAAAAAAGTGACATTTATCAGTGATTTTAAAATCATTGAGAAATGTGTCCTTTATTAACACTTTTTAAATAACTGATAAAGGCCCATAATATAGTGTGATACAAAACCAATTTAATGTACTATAATAACACATTGCATCACTAGTGTAATGTGATGTAACAACACACCAAAACACCAAAAACAAATAAGATATCAACAAAAACAAGTCCCAATAAAACATTTAAATGAAATTAAATTTAAAACACAAATACAATAAAAAAGCACTATATTATAGAAATTTCAAAAATTGGTTCATATAATTACATAAATTTAAATTATTACATACATTAAAAAACATCAATGTTCATTTTTCTTTTAATCTTGACCTCAACTCATGAAGTTTCTGATTAAAAAACCCATTCTTGAGAAAAATAACACACCTTTATAAAAAATAATTCTTATGTTAGTAATAATATAAAGTAATAAAGTAACAAAAAGTGTCAATTTCACTAAAATTGATGTTAATTTTACTAAAATTGATGCCAATTTTAAATTGAAAGACACAATTAGAGTCATACCGATCACAACATACATTATATTGAGTTATGGATGATAAAAAAATGTCTCAAATGACTACTATATCATTTGAATAAATTATAAAAACAATTTGAATTCTTTTGCTTGGGTTTGAGTACACCTGTTGTCTTTTTTTAACAAAAAACTAATTTTAAATTGGTAACAAAAACTTTCGACTCATTTTGATCACATTGTTTATTATTTTAAAGTGATACTGATTCCTACATTTCACAAATGACTTATGAATCATTTCCCTAAATTATCAATAAAATTTGAGCATTTTTGATTGGTTTTTATTGAGTAATGATTTTTGAACTAAAATGTTAATTTTAAAATGATAATGAACACTTTATGTCATATTAGGAACCAAATATATTGGATTGAGGTGATGGAGATTCCTACATGTCAAAAATAATTTATGGATAATTTTGGTAATGTATCAAAGAAATATGAATGTGTTTTCTTAGTTATGAGTAGGATAGTTTTATATTTTACTAAAATTGGTGTCAATTTTAAATAAAAATACACACTTTGAGTCATACCAATCGTGCAGTGGGTTTGATTGAGGTGTGACTAATTCTTAAAAATATAAAATGACTTATGGATCATTTTTATAAATTATTAAAAAAATATGAATGTGTTTTCTCAGTTATGAGTACATCAGTTGTCTTTTTAACTAACAGATCTTTTTAAACTATAAACATGCACTTTGACTCATTCTGATCTCATCATGTATCAGTTTCATGTAAGAACAATTAGTATAGGTCACAAATTACTTATGAATTGTTTTAATAAATTATCAATAAAACCTAATTTCATTTGATCAGTTTTCAGTGAATGCCACTTTTTGAACTAAAATATCTATTTTAAACTGATAATGGAGACTTTGAGTATTACTGGGCACATCGGGAATCAGATTGAGGTGTGACCAATCCTTATACTTTAAAAATTTATTATAAATCATTTTAATAAAGTATAAAAATAAAAAAAATGTGTTATATTGGTTTGGAGTAGGTCAGTTGTCCATTTTATTAAAATTGATGACAATTTTAAATAAAAATATGCACTTGGAGTCATACCGGTCACACTATGCATCAGATTATGGTGAAACTAATTTTTACACATCTCAAATGGCTTTTGGATCATTAAACTAAAGTATGAAAACAATCTAAATTAATTTTCTTAGTTTTTATTATGTTAGTTTTCTTTTTTATGAAAATGAAATTTTAAACTAGAAACACACAATTTTGACACATTCTGATCGCATAATTTATCGATTTGATGTGAAATCAATTACTACACATCATAAATGACTTATGAATCATTATCATAAATTATCAAGAAAACTTGAGTGCAGTTGATTAGTTTTTAGTGAGTAAAACATTTTGAACTAAAATGTCAATTTTAAAATGATAATAGACACATTGATTCATACTTAGAACATCATGTATTGGATTGAGGTGTGACATATTCCTACACATCACAAATTAATTATGGATTATTTTCTTAATGTATACAAACAATATGAATATGTTTTCTCAGTTTTGAGTATGTCATTTTTCTATTTTACTAAAATTAATGTCAATTTTAATTATAAAGAAGTACTTGGAGTCATAATAGTCACACCATGGAGATAACTTGAGTTCTAGTGATAAATAAAACAATATATGGGTGAAAAGGTTTTGAGGGAGAAGAAGTTTTTGAATGTTTTTGTATAAAATCCATGAAATATGGACATACCACCCCAACTCAAACAAAATAATCCACCTATATAAGAAAAAAATTATTATGTGAGTAATAATAAAAAGAAATAAAATAAAAATAAATAATAAAGAATGCATTAATTCTGTGGACAATGATTTTACTATGTAAATATCAATATTACCTCTGTGATTGAGAAGAGACAACATCATTTATCTTCCTAAAAAGGCTTTATATATGAACAAAAATCATCTAAAATAAATGAACTCTGCAAGAAATAATGAAAATTAAATCAACATTCCACTATATAATTTTTTAGTAAGATAGAGAAAGTATATCATAACAATACCTTTAAGTATTTCCAAAAATTTTCCTTCATTATAATTTGTTCTTCTGAAGGATTAATAACATCATCATGTGTAGAAGACATTTTCTACATGAGTATTCAAACATTTAATTTAGATTATGTTTATGCAGTAGAAAACATATAATATTGTGAGTAAAAACATAGTATATTAAAAAAACTTTTTCCTTCTAATTGAATTGTCTTTATTTTTTTAAAGGTTTAATGGATTTGGTTCTTCTATCGATAATCCAAATCCACTATTTGTGGTACCCTCTAGTTTACAATAAATTTTCTACATTGGGAGTGACATGAAGTGATTGTGTTCTCCCAATAAAAGGGTCTTCTTCAATTGAATTTTCATTCAACCCAACATTTGTTTTAGTATCCAGTAGGACAGTTGACCAATTCTTGTTTGTTGGATTAGAGACATAAAATAATATCTTTACCTGTGATGCCATTATGAGTGGCTTGAATTTTTCTCCTTCCATGCTATAATTCACTTTCACAAAGCCCATTTTATCAAATTTCACTACAATGATATTATCAACCCATTTTCAATGGAAAATTGACACTTGAAATGGTGTATAATCCAAATATTATATCTTTTTGATAATTAAAAAATATGACATATTTTTATAAATGGGATTTTTTATCCTTGGAACCAGATATGTGAATCACTTCATCCACAAGCGTAACACCACTATTTTCTATCGTACTATAGTAATCACATTATTTTTTATAGAATGTATGACCATTGATTTCAAAATTATTGTCAGATATAACATTTACATTTGGTCTGATATCTAACTATTGAGGTCGTTCAGTAATTGAATTTGAGTTTTTAGATAAATCCTTATAAAATTGATCTCAAAACCATCCTATAAACTGTTGATTATGTTTATATGATATCCATCCTTCAGCCCTAGATAAATTAAAATATATAAGAATTTATCTGTGGGGTTCAATGGATCAACATATACACTATTATGTAAAATGTAAAGGTACACTTGCTCCTACTATGTCATGGTAATTGTAACAACATATCTTCAAAAAATCCCTTCACCGATAAGGAATTCACTATGATGAGACTTTGGGTGAGCAATGCTATCAGCATATGATAGGTAATCAGCACAGAATTCAATAGATTCTTAAACAATATAACTTTCTATAATGAAACCTTATAAATGACTTTGATTCTTGACATACCCTTTAAAAATCTTCAAATATTGTTCAATGGGGTACATACATCTATAATGGACAAGACCACATAGGTGAACCTCTCTATCCAAATGAACCATCAGGTGGACCATTATATCAAAGAATTATGGTGGGAAGAACATCTCTAATTCACATAATATGACTACAATGTGCTTACTCATGATGGGAAAAATCACTAGGACTATAACTTTATTGAATATGGATATGAAGAAGTAGAGTCTGGGTATTGTATGTCATAAATTTTGAGGCAGAATGTAATGGAAAGCAACATGAATTAAATCTTGCATCAACACATAACAGTCGTATGATTTTAGTATTTGTAACTTAATATTAGTCATTGAAACGACATGATTGATATTTTATGAATACCCCTATGGAACTTTTACACTATTAAGGAAAATGAAAAATTTCAACTTTTCGTGTCAGGATAGAGTGTAAGCTATTGGAGGAAGAAAATTTCACCTTTTACCCTTTAACTTTTCCAACTCTTCCCTTATCCCCATATCAATCAATTCCAACCTACCCTTGATTCCATATTTTGTTTTTTCAAGAACATTTAGTAATATTCCAATAAAATTATCAAATACATTTTTTTTCTAAATGCATGACATCAAGAAAATGTCTAATATACAAACAATTCTAATACAATAATTCAATGAAAATTGATCTCTTCTTCCAACCTGCTTTTTTATGATTTTTTTAAAATGGTTTATTGATTTTTTTTTGATATATTTTACTTTATTGTAGTGTTGATCACCCGTTCTGGGATATGGTGTTGTACATTTTTTGATATTCCCATCGAATGCTATCGTCTGGGATTTGTATTTATGTTATCGAGGTAAAAAATTATGATTTCCTAAAAACACAGTCTTCAAGTAATGTTTCAACTAAACTGAGTATGTGTGTTTTTCACAAATGGGACACCCCTATATTCCTTTAATGTTATAGCCTGATAAATATCCATAAGAAGGGAAGTCATTTATCATTCCATACAACATAGCCTTCAATGTGAATTCTTCACTTCTATGAGCATCATACATTGTAACACCTATATCCCACATCAATTTCAGATCTTCGATATATGGATCCAAATAGATATCAATATCACTACTGGGTCTCCTTGGTTGAGATATAAGTAGAAACAACATAATGTATTTGTGTTTCATGCATAACCATTACGGAAAGTTATAATTTACCAACATGACGTTCCATGTACTGTGAGTACTACTCTATACACCAAAATGATTTATTCAATCTTTAGATAACACAAGATGAAAGTTTCTCAACTAATTTACAAATTTAGGATACTCATAATCAATTTTCTTCCACTAAGGAGAATTCACTGGATAACATAGGTTCCCATATTTAATTATTTTATCTAAATATCATGTCAATTTTATCTTGGTTTCCTAATATTAATATAGTCTTCTAAACTGTGGAATGATAGGAATGTACTATACAGATTTTGAAGGACTTGATTCATTTTTTTGGTGTCGATCTGCACCACACTTAATGAATTTTATGAGTGATACATGGTCCTTAAGAAACAATATGCAATAATTTGTACAATATTTTTTGAGAGATCATTCCTATTGAAGGTAACATTTTTTGAGCATCATATGTTCTGCATGGTAGTTCATTTTATTCTGGTAGCATATCATTCAGGAGACCAAGTAGTTTTTTAAAGCTGGTATCATTCCAGTTTCTGGAAACTTTCAAATTATATAACTTCAATATAGCTAAAAATGTTGTGAATTTATTACAACTGGTATACATTCATTTCTTGGAACAAATATTTAACTCCTCAAACAACTTTGGACAATCATGAAAGTCATCTTCAATTGCCATTGTCATTTCTTCCATGCAATCTCCATCATCATTTACACTGGTATTCATATCAAATGATTTATAAACTACAGTATCATCCGAATAGGTATCCAAATTCAGTTCTACCCTTGTTTAGTCCAACATTTATATCTATGATCTATTTTGTGAAAAATATAATGGTCTTACAACTCTTCCAGACTAATTCTTGTTGAATAAAAATAACATAAACATGAACAGATAATTTGGGAAGGGTCGTATATGTGCTCTCTTGAAAACTTGATGAACTCTTTAACTCTATCTTTATACTATTTTGTTAAAAAATTAGTGTGAATCCATTTTTGATTCATATCAATCCTATTGGATTTATAAAATATTAATTTTTTACAATAAATGAATAAATACACATAAGATATTTATAATCAAATGTGAATGTTATAGAATATTTTAATATGGGAAACTCAAAATTTGACTATTTAAAAAAATTTCAGTATGTTGAAGAAAATGGGAAATTGAATTTAAGAAAATAATTAATCCACTATTGTAGGTGTTATCAAATGAATTCATTTAAAGGTGAATGTTATAGACAACTCATCCTCATCAACTGATCTCCTGGACATTTATCATTGCATTGTTTTGTTTTAAAGATCCTTCATCTCTTGTGGACATGCCCCTATGTTTCTTGAAATACTATAAGTAGTATTCATACATGGGATGAATAATAATCAGAGTAGTACATGAAACATAAAAGATATCGGGGATGAATTTCAAGAAACAAATTCCAATAATGATTGTTTAAGAGAAGAAGTTGATGAGGATGATAGTTATCTATAAAAGAGATGGGGGATGAGTCCCAAGAAACAAATTGCAATAATAACTATTGTTTTACACACATCAAGTCTTTATTAAATCCCTTAAACAAATGAAAATATAACATAGGCAATTAAGGAGTAATAAGAAACCCAAATATTATAAACTATAACAATAAACTCTCATTCAATAAACTAGAAGATATAAAAATGTATTGATAAAAAAATTTAATAAATAAATAAATATTTAATAAACATGGATAATAATCAGATATTCTTAGGGGTGGGACTAATATATGTAGATCTGAAATGATGAATACAAAAAAATAATTTCTAATTTATAGAATTTGATAAATTACATTCTATATTTTGGAACAAGTGATATAACAACCTAAGGAATTATTACATTGAAAATTAATGGTATATCGAATATTTGAAAACATCTCAAGACTCTTTTTATGTCATATCACCACACTGACCCATCCCAAGGATTCTGGAGAGTTCATCAAATCAGATCCACCCATATGAAGGATTCTAGGGAGGCCATCTAATACACACTGACCCTTCCTTGAGATTCTAAGGATGTCCAGAAGGAATTTGGCCTAAAGGAATAATACACATCAACAAGATATATCACAAGCAAGGGAGAAAAACACACCAACCCTTGAAATGTGTATACCATAAACATTTAAACACACACACAGATATATATATATATATATATATATAACATGGAATTTACAATACACATAATTGAAAAACAAATACACATTTAAACATATTTTTTAATAAAAAATAAATATAATCCCTTCCTAATTTAGAAATCCAGAACCATAATTTGTGAATAAATAATTATAAAATCACCCTAACATTATAAGTTTTAAAAACTTATATAAATAGATAGAAAGATGTATATTTACATATATATATATATATGTATATATTTCTTTATAAAATAAAATAAAATTTATAAAAATATATGTAACCCTTACAGTAGAATATCACAACATAGTAAAATAAATACAACACCATGATAATTTTGAAAATAGAGATCCATTGAAAATAAATAAATATGGGATAAACCTTGCTAATATTTCTATTAAAAAAAACAACATAATTATGAGAAAATAAATTTTTAAGGAAAAAACCATACCCCAGAATATTAAAACATAATTTAAATAAATAAATTCCCCTACATGAATTGCATAAAATCATCTTCTATTGCTACTTCACACCATCACTAGACTAAAAACCAGTTTACTAAATCAATTTTCTCATTCGTTTAAGGTTTTTATAACCAAAGCCTCCATTCTTTATATAGTGGAATACATATTTATTTAATTGGTTTATATACAGACAGAAGATGATTCTATAAGATTTAAAAATAGTGAAAAAATTAAGCTTTTAAATCAAGATGGTGTATTGATGTAGAAAATGAATAAAATTGATTAAAAAAAACAATTTAAAAAGACCAAAAATAAGATATTAAAATGAGTAGTCAAGGAAAAAAAAGTTCATAAACAAAAGCATAACATTATAAAATGACTAGAAAAAAAATAACTAAAGAAATCATTAAAGAATAAATCGAAAAATGAAATGAAAAATACAGAAAGAAAATCAGAACCTATGAAGGAAAACACATGCCTACCTTGCTAGGTTGAAGAAAGTATGAGACCCTCAGATCCAAGCCTCGAGGTTTTCTTTATAAATCCTAAATGAAAGAGAACAATAGATACCAAATGATGTTTGAGAAATTAGATGTAGTGGGTTTATGTTATTCGAGTGCATTTTTGTGATTTGAGATTTGATTCACCGAGGAGGAGCATTAGTAGTGGGTGGCTTCCATGGAGAGCTTATAGTATCGTGATGGGTTTTCAAATCATTAGGGTTTTTTAAATTGATCAGAACACTTTTATCAGTGCTTTCAAAATTGTTCTGATAAATAGGATTTTTATCAGTTCTTATGTAATAATTTATGATAAAAGGTATATTTATCAGTGATTTTTAGTGCTGATAAAGGTAAGTCTTTATCAATGATAAAAAGACACTAATTATGTTTTATTTTATCAATACTTATTACTTAAGCATTGATATAGGATTTTTAATTATAATTATAAATAAAAAAAGTATATATATATACTTAACAAATATATATAATTATAAATATAGTAAATATATTCCTTATTTAAATATATAATTATTTATTCATAATTACATAATTTTTTTAAAAAATAATATTTATTTCATTATATATATTTAATAAATATATATAAATATAAATATAGTAAATATATTCATTATTTAAGTAAATTTATTATAAATTTAATAATTACTTAAATATATATAATTATTTACTTATAATTATATAAATACTTTTAAATTTTTTATTATTTATAATTATAAATATATAATTTTATAAATATATTTTGTACATTTATAAATTTTTTTTTACAAATTTTTTTAATATTATTAATGAATATCTAATTTTAAGTGTATGCATGTTAAAAATAAGTGAAATTGAATAAATTAAATATATGCGCACTTTAACAATATTGAAAAAATGGATAAGTTTTGTGTGGGTGCATTGTATATAAAATTGCATTAATTATGTATATTTGAAATCAAAATGACACACATTTAATCTATGTTAAATTGAAAAATCAAACAACATTCAATTATACGTCCATTACTCTATGAAATTAGTCAGTATTTTTAATTCCTATTAATTTTTAATTATAAACCATTATTCAAAAAATATATGACTATTTAATGTAAAGTGCATAAATATTTTGTCATATATAAATTGTATTTATATAAATTAATATATATCTATATATATAATATATACTTTTTATTAACATTATTAATAATCATCTAATTAATAAATTGTTTAATATTTTTCTCTATTTACTTATTTTTCATTTTAATTATTTTAATTTTCTTTTTTCATATATCTATATATTTAAAAAATACTATTTATTAGTATTTATAATTTATATATGGTATAATAAATTTATTCATTTTTATCAATAATTATTAAATTATGAAAAATTTCAAATTTTTAATAAAATAATAATTATTACTTTATTAATTCAATTACTTCATTTTATTTATTCAGACCTTTATCGACACTAAAAAATCACAGAAAAATGATTCCTTTATGAGTGCTAAAAATATAGCACTGATAAAGGGTACCATTTATTAGTTCTAAAAACGAAGCACTGATAAAGGGTTAAATTTATTAGTTCTTTCTTTAGCGCTGATAAAGATGCCATTTTTCACCGCTTTCTTCTAGCGCTAATAAATACAAGTGTTGTTAAACACCATTTTTGTAATAGTTAACCCTTATATGGTAGCTTGGATTTGGGGAGGACTTCCTTGATTAGGAAGATGAGAATAATTCCAAAGATAAATCTATTGAGTTTTATATTTTGTATCTTACTTCCTATAGGGATTTTGGAGGAAAAAATCAAAGTACATCTACTATATCTAGGGAGTTTCATAAACATAGAAAATTTACTTGTCAGTGAGCTCTGTATTTAATAGTGAATTTTCTAGGTGAAGGTGTGCTATTAGAAAATCTACAAATGGATCCCACTTATCTGCCTTCTGAGATATGAATGGAATATCAAATAATTATGCCATGACCCATCCCCCAGGGCCCACTTCGTGACTACCCCAAGCCTACCTTCTATAGTCTAGGTGTAGAAAAATAGCACAAAAAATGTATATCCATATAACAGGAAGGAATATCCTTTAGACCCGTACAAACACACAATCCAAGAACACAACAAGAATCATCCACGATGTAAATTGCTGTAGTAAAAAGTGTACTGAGAGTAAAGGGGGCCAGAATATAAGCCCAACTAAAAATTACAAGTACAACTGAAAAGATAAAACAACTACTGGATCATCCACCGAGGATCCTACCTAAAGGGTAGGTACATATTGTCTCAACAACACTCCACACCGGCCTGTCTCCTCCATTTACAACCAGGTCTTGGCTCCCTTAAGTCTCAGGCTAGCTGCTCATCATCTGCACAAGACACAATAAGGTGCAGGTGAAGCCCGTGTAGGGGTGAGTATAACAATACTCAGTAGGGACCCCGAGACCCCCAAAGGTCTCCTAGAGTTCCACAATGGAAATAGTAGAAAGCAAGACCTCAATCACAAAGCACGAAGTAGTCATCAACTCTACTTAGGTATATGCCCATACAAATACCTAATTTAGCAAAATATACCCATCTATTACATAAGGAAACACAAGACCCCAACATTTAAGAAATTTTCACAATTGATCCATGAAGGAATTATACCACAATGGTTACACCACGAAGGTAACACCATGATAGTAAAAGTACCACAAATGTAACACCACGAAGGTAACACCATGAATGTAAAAGTACTACCAAGGTAACACCACAAAGGTAATACCATGAAGGTAAAGTACCACAAAGGAAACACCACAAAAGTAACACCATGATGGTAAAGTACCAAAAAGGCAACACCACGATGGAAACACCAAAATGGTAAAAGTATCACAAATGTAAGTTCTCAGATCACACCAGGTATAAAACTTAAGTACAAAAGTACAAATGATTAGTCGTAAATCTAGATCATCTTATTCAATCGAGAGGCTCTGCTGCTGACCCACATAGGATCAGTATGCACTGACCCACATAGGTTCAGTATGCACTGACCCACATAGGATCACTAATTTCTGACCCACATAGGATCTGACCCACACATGATCAGTATGCACTGACCCACACAGGATCACTGAGGGCTAACCGACATAGGATCTGACCCACATAGGATCAGTATGCGCTGACCCACACAGGATAGCTGAGCATTGACCCACACATGATCTGACCTACATAGGATTGGTATGCACTGACCCACACATGATCGCTGAGCATTGACCCACACATGATCAATAGGTACTAATCCACACAGAATCACTATTCATTCTCCACGTTATAGCCAACCACAAGATTCCCACAATAAGCGTGCTTGATTCTGGGAGGATCTTATCCTCAAGCTATCGGTCATACCTCAACCACCATGAAGTTCCACTAATAAGTATCCCAAAAAACTGATATTTCTTATGGGTTTCAACGTGAAAGATGATGCGTCTATTGGACACTCGGTCTGTGAGATATGCGCACTTTTGTAAAAAGGACCTAGATGGATTCAAGTCTAATACAACCTAGGTTTCATGAAAAACTATAAAAAAAACTCACTTAGAGTATCTTAAAATGATTGACTTGTCACAAGGGTCCCTATTCCATAGACGGCGCGTCAATCTGACGCCCGGTCTGTTAGTTACATCCCTTTCCATGAAATAAGGGGTGATCACACCTCGGTCTAGCCTGGCTCAGTCGGGCCCAATAGAATATGCCAAATCGACCGCTTCCCAAAAAGGGTCCCAACTCCACTGATGACGTGTCAACCAGACAATCAGATTGTCAGTTACGGGAATTTCTTTATTTGGGTACTGGTTGGGTCTGGGCCCGGTCCGACTCGGTTAGACCGGCCCGACGCAACGGGTCCCAAGGTTTACTTGACCCCGCTCAGGTCTGACCTACTAGGGTTTATCCCGGTTCACTGCGTCTAGCCCATCGGGGTCAGCCCCGTTTGGTTCGCGGGCCCGGGCCACGGGTGGCCCGGCTCGCCGGGTGGGGCTCGGCCCACCCGTGCTTGCCCGTGGGTCCAGCCCAACCTGCTGGTGGGTCCAACATGCTTGGCCGGACCACACCAGCTCGCTCTGCTAGAAGGTGGTCTGCCTTATTCGCTGGCCCTGCAGTTGTGGGGCCGTTTTTCCCAACCAGTGGGGTGATGCCCCACCGCATTAACTGGATGGTCATTTGGCTGACAAGGTTCTTCCAATGTGGTGCGACGTAGGCCACACCATACCCTCCTATGGCGGTCTACTAGTCTTGGCCGCTTCCTCCGGCAGCGCCTGGAGGCGCCACACTTGTCCCACACAGCCGGCTCAGGCCATTCGACCTTGGCCGCCATGGCGTGTCGTCGCACGCCGCCTTCTACCGGCCACAACTGGTTTCCACGGGTCTCCTCCAGACACCGCTGGACGCCGCCAACATGGAACACCGGCAGTTTCTTCTACTGGTCACCGGATGTTCTCAAGTGTCCATACTTGGTTCCATCTACACCTACGACTCTTCCGTTCTTCCTCTGACATAGCGTGACCCACTATTTCATGTGGCCATCAATTTGGAAATTGTTTCCCCAAATATCACATCAAAAATAAAGTGGTGGAGGGTCTGAGCCTTGTTCGTTTGGCCCGATCCCTCTGTGTTAAGGTGATAGAAAGCGGGAGAGGATTTAATTTATCAAAGAAAACTTCAAAATAAAACCCTACCTCAAGATCGTTGCAGAACATCCATGTTTGAGGAAGAGTTAGTGTTCATCATTTCCACAACAAGCCTCCAACGACGCCACTCGATTGTCGTTCTTTGGTTTGTGATTCAGTGGCGCTCATCACTGCTTGCCAGAACCGGTCCCGTCTTCTAAGTGGTTGGTATCAAAACACTTTATCAGATCTTCATTGCTTGGTGAATCCGTTCCAATACTCTCCCAAAGTTTCATATAAATTGGAGAGGGGGAGGGTGAGTAAAACACATGTAATTAATTGGGTTCAATTAATTAAAGAACCTTCTTAATTCCAATGGTGCTATTAAAAAGAATTGAGGAGTCAAGCCATTTAATGGTTTGACACGTCGCTGGTCCCACCACCACTGCTTGTCCGTTGGAGGAAAATAAAGAAATGAAAAAAAATAACTTTGTTATTTTATTATTCTTTTAAATGTCCAAAATATAACTTTTTCTCCTAACCTTCTTCGGTATAAGTGAAGCCTCCCTTAACCGAATCCCAACCCTATGGATTCAATGGAGCCCTCAGATTTTTAATCTGAGCATCGGTTCCAAAGTTAGAAAATTCTGCTCGCACGTTTACTGAACATACCTTAAAAAAGTTCAATAAATTATTAACATTAACCCTCAACCCGCACCGGTCAAGGTTAGGCTTCACCTAAGGGGAACGCTCCCCAACGAACTCAATAGTACTCTTGGATTCTCAATATGAGTTACTATTTCGAATTTATGTATTTTAACAATAAAATAATTGTTACTTAACTATTTTAGTTACAACCAAAAACTAAATTCTATAGTTAGACCGCACTGGCCAATGTTAGTATCTGCCTAAAGAAAGAATACCCTCACGAGGTCAGCAATGGTCTCATATTATTAATCCAAGTCACCGTTTATTTATTATAAGAATTTGAAAAATAAAATAACATTATTTAATTATTTTATTTTTAGTTATGCCATTTTTGGGTTTTCTCACCAGAGGTCTATGTTGACTAAAATTATGTCACTCCTAGGGTAAACCCACTATCCTAAACACAACGATGCCCTCGTATTTATGATATGGGCACTAGTTTAAGTGTTATTCATCTTTTTTAGGAAAATGGCTCATGCGCACTAATTCAAGCTTAAAAAAAATTTCGATGAATCATTATGGTCACTCCAGGACTCAGAATCTCGTGCTGTTAGATTTAGTAACCTCGAAATAATCCCAAATAATTTGAAAAAAATTTATATGTAATTTCCGAGTCTTTAAATTTTCCCACCTTAGGGCCTTTCTTCCTCAAAAACCAAATCAAAAGAAAATCAAACAAATGAGGGTACTGAGCACGAATCTTAGCCTTACGATCCCATGAGATCTCCGGAAGGTTCCCATGCCACATAGAACTCATACTAGAGTGATATTACACACACAAAGGAATCAATCATGTTGATACTCTATCTCTACTAGAAAATTCATAAAAGTTTCCCCATCATCAATGCCTAGCTCTCCCCAGTCGATAACATGCGATGGATGTTTCATGTACCTCCTAATCTATGAATCAAGGAAAACATTATGCAGTCAATGAATATGTGGGAGAAGAGCTAGATAGTACACCACCTCACTTACTCTGCTGAGGATCTAGAAATGTCTGATAAACCTCAGGGATAGCTTTCCACCCCAACCAAATATCCGTAATCCTCATCGGGGTGAGACCCGTAAAAAGACTTGGCCTCCCTCCTCAAACTCCAAGGGTCTCCGTCTCCTATCAGTATAAGACTTATGCCTACTCTATGCAGTATTCACTTTCTAACAACCGAGGCATCGTGATACAAACTCTACAACTGCCTTATTCATCCCTGGCCACCAGTACTGATTCCATAGGTCTTGGTACATCTTCACCGCTTAAGGATGTACTGCTAAAGGGGATGTATGGAAATCACTCAACACCTACTCTCATATAATCATTGGTACCATGGTGTATCCTCTAAAGAGAACGGCTTGCTCCCCACCATTAGAAAATCTTTTAGGAGACCGTCCTGAGGATATCTGATCACGTCAGGCCTCGCAGTCAATGTCCCCAAGATGTGCCTCCCGAACTCACTGGATAATTGGGGGAGTGACAGTCATAGACTGGAGGTAATATGCACTATCTTTATCCACGAAGCATATCCACAGCGTGACTAGCTACATTGATGCCTCACTCAGCAGCTTTAGACCAAACCTCTTGCTGAGTGTGTCTACTACCAAATTTCCCATCCCAAGGGTATAAACTATCTCAAAGTCATAGTTCTATAAGAACTCTATCCATATTTGATGTATCAGGTTTATATCATTCTGGGAGAAGATATACCTGAGACTCTTGTGATCAGAGTAAATAGTAAACTGTTCACCCATAAAGTAGTGCCACTATATCATTAGTGAAAATACCATTGCTGCTAACTCCAAGTCATGGGTATCATAGTCATACTCATGTTGTCTCAACTATCATGAGCCATAGGTGATCACTTCCCGCTCCTGCATCAGGACATAACCCAGTTTTTTCCCTGATGCATCATATTAGACTACATACCCAACGTGTAACACCCCAAGCTTCTACGGTACGCTTCTCTTTGAATAATGTGATAGCGTGTGTTGTACGCAACACCGAGTTCTAACACACCATAACTAATCAAACTAGCCGTTATGAATAGTAACACCTACTTTTTGAAATTATATATATTTTATATTTGAAAATAGACTTCATTTTTGGATTCGGAATATCTAATTTAGCCTAAGGTGAAATTTTGGTACTTTTCGGATAACTTTAATATTTTGATGAATAGTGAAAATTACTAAATTTTAATTAAAAACAACTTTTTTAATCAAAATAATTAATAGTGATAAATTGCGAATTTGAGTGGTTTTAAAGTATATTTAGAATATATTTTTACCATTTAATATAATGTTGGTCGTTGGACATAATTTTACAATTAAACCGAACATAAACAAGTGTCAATCTTTTGATAGTTATTACCTCTTAAAAACACGCTTTTTGTTTTGACAGCGGGAATTAATTTTAAATTAATTTCTGCCACTTCTGTGTTTTGAATTTAGGAAAATGGATTCCATATTTGGAATAAGTATTTTCAAATTGTGTAAATAGGTAACTTTTATTTTTTTAGACATTTTGAATAATTACTGCGGTAAATATTTTATTTACCATGGTTAAGGGTAAATCCGGTAAATAAGGGTTAAAAAAATAATATTATAATAATACTAAATTACCCTAAAACGTGTCTTAACCCTATTGGTTGATACATGGTCGACCATGGGAATCTTTGGGTCTATTTTGGGACCCCATGGATCCACTTGTAAGTGATAATGACACTTTATTTTAATTTAGTTAAAATGAATACAAAAATGACACAAGCATATATCTTTTAGAACAACAATTGTTACATATGGTTATATATGTTGGATTTTAGATTATAAATATTCATTAGAAAGATAAAAAGATTTCCTACATAATGATATTTTATTTATAATTTTTAGACATTAAAGAAGTTATTTTATATATGACATAATGATGATGCAGTAATTACTATAATAGTGAAAAATTAAAATAATTGATATTATAAATACCCAAATAAATATAATATGAAACTTTTAATGAATTAAACTAATTTTCTAGGATAATATGATATATTAGAATTGATTTAATTGACTTTGTTCGAAGTAATAAATCTGTTATGAGTTTCACAAAAATCAACTATTGAATAGTGTCAAAATTGACATAAAAGAGTTCTTAAACAAATATTATATTATTAATTGATACTAAATTCCTAAAAATCTAAGGTTCGTCCAAGAGACTTATATCAGGATAGGTTCATCATTAATGTACCACTTGGGGGTCACTTGGATTTATATAGTAAGTTTATTAACCATATTATATAAAAATACAAAGAGACATTGTAAAAGTGAAACTAATTAACTTAGAGTTAATACTTAAAGATAAGGTTAATATAAGTACCCAAACCTGTCTAAATTCTATTGGTTGAGTGGTTGTCGACCTATCCCCACCTTAACCTCTGAATAATAAACTTTGGAGCCATTAGAAACTGAATATGAATTTATTATAAATTAATATTTCTAGCTTTTCCAAAGGTGCCCCTCACCCCTCTTATAAAAGGGCACTCCTCCTTCTCATTTCTTCACACCTTCAAAGCCTTTTGGTTCGGCCAAACTCTGCCCAAATACTCTCACAACATCCCTAACTACAACCTAGAGGCCTTAGTTTGATCATAAAGCCAACCTAAGGAGCCCTTTTGATCAAATCAAAAGGAAGAACCCGAAGAAGAGGTAATGATTTCACCACCCTTCTCCAAGTTCATTTCTTCTTCCACTTCTTCTTCCTTTGTTCATACCATTATAAAATAATAACTCCAGTATCTCACATATACTGTGATGTTATTATAAATATGGTACCATCATATTCAGTATTCTATCCACCCTTTGAATAACATGTCACCATACGTGCGTACGTACGGCTTACCGTCTCCACGTCGTGGTGTAATTGTTATTCAATATAATATTATTTGGATGGGTATAATAATGATGTGTAACTCATGTAAATAATAAATATAACATGTTAATGATTATGTATATATGATATACCATCCATTTATATATTATTTTAATATCAAAAGAATGATATTGTCGCTCGTGCGTACGTACGGACTACCGTCTCCACGAACGCAATTAGATTCATTATCCATCGTATCCATTCAAGTATAATTATCATTTGATGATTTAAAAATGATGTTTAAGGACTGGATATCATTCTGGATATGAATAAGATACAACAACCATGGCTTATGTAACAAAACATATAAAAGAAAATGAGTAAGTTAACTCCCGAAACGACGATAATACTAAGATATTATTAATAAAGCAATGTTAAAAGATCATATATGATATCATATTAATGTATATGATTCTTGTATAATTTAATAACAATTATTTCACCATTATACAGGAGGTTAACCGACCCCAACCAAGGAAAAGTACAAGGTAAGGGTTATTTCACAATCTCTTCATTATCCGAGGTTGTTTATACGTAATAATCTACTGGGATCTCGTTATCATCCACATCCATGTTTCTTAAAAATGTATTTCAAAACATTTTTACAATAATATGGGTTAAAGTCATTTATACCTTTTTTCGACTTTTTATAAGAGGAATCTTTCCGTCATTTTCCAAACAAGGTGCTTTTTAACCTTTTCGACAAAATTGAGGTAAGAATGTCTTTTTTAACTTATACGGCGGGTGCGGTTATTTTTCCGCCGTTATAAAATCTTCAAAGCTTTCCTTACAAGCTTATAAGAATATTTTCAAAGAAAATGTTTTATTATATATGGATCTTAAATGATTTCAAAATAAAAGGAGATATTTCTTTAAAAAGAATTTTGATTTCATCTATGTCAACATCCTTTGATGGATTTTAAGATTATTTGAAGTTGATTTATTATGATACAAAACTTCTATATTGTATTGAAGGTTTTGTGATATGTTTGACTGTGGATGTGCTATTTTTATACCATTCATAGTTTATGGTGAAAGTATTGACATTTAGTATGCTAGTTTTAATACGAATGTTTATGTTATGTTTAAACCTTTTCATATGGGAATGAATTGGACTTAATATGTGACGGGTGGAGCCCGCTATAGCTCCTCGATGCATCGGTAGGTCTCATGAGACAAACTAGTGTCTTGGCACAAGGCCTTGACAAAATCTTATTTGTAGTCTTGGCACGAGGCCTTGGCTATGTGGTTATGATAGTCTGGCATTATGCATTCCAACATTATGAAAGTGGTTATTGATTTTTGCATGTGATTATTCGATTAGTAGAATATCCATGTGAATAAGTAAATGGCATTATTTCATTTTATTTATGCCATATCATGTTGAAAGTTCATGTTTAAAAGGCTTTTGTTTTAGTTATACATTGCCTTAAATGTTTATTCTTATTGATGAAAGTTTCCGCTATATTGTTATCCTTACTGGGCATTTGAGCTCACCCCTTTTCTATGTTTTATTTTTCCCAGGATGTGAAGAAGTAAGTTATGAATGACCTGCAGGGATTTTATGAGGGGTTAATAGTGTGGATTGTGGAAACATTATGTTGTTGTAGTAGTTTTTCATTTTATGATGTAATGTAAAACTTATGAATATATCTAGTGTTTCCAAGGCTACTAAACCAATCGGTCTTTCGAGATTTGATCTTTCTTGTGATCATTCCAATGTTATGTAATAATGCACTGACTCTGGGTAACTGGGGTCGGGGCGTTACAGTTGGTATCAGAGGAAGTTTAGTACAAACCTTGGAAGCTAGATTTAGATAAACTCTGATTAGAGCACGTATACCTAAGATGAACTTTGAGGATTAGTATAGAAGAACTTCCTAGAATTTTGGTATTGTAGAGATTTTGTGAGTTTTCCGATCAATACATCCCTGTCTGGATACGAGAAGGTAGAGGCGGCTCTGGCACAGATGTACCTAGGGGTAAAACCCGAAAACACCGCTTTGAGCTAGACTCGAACGGGAACTGGTGCACGACAACGGGCCTTGCTGCACTCTTGGTTACGACACTCCTGGGGGATATGCTTAGGATAACTCTCATTTTCTTTACAAATCATTTTGAAGGGATTATGAGTATATACATCCTCAAAGAAAAAAAATCTTATGATTATGGATTATATCCATAAATAGTTCAATTTATGTTAAGTGTTTTATAAGTATGGGATTATGTATTTTGATTCATAAACTGATCTAGTTTATGCCATTGTTTAGAAATGGCGCCTAGTGGAAGAAATGGAAACCGTATCAATGCACGCACTCCATGTAGGGATTTCCCTCCTGCTCAAGATAATTATAGTGGGGCTGGTGATGCAACTGGTGCTGATCAGCTAATCACCATACTGGGACAACTTACTCAGGTTATGAATAATAACCTTACCCGTATGGAGCACCCTGATCCGCAGCGTGGAGGATCAATGTTAGATCGATTCATGAGGCAACAACCACCAACATTCAATGGGAATACAAATCCCTTAGTAGCTGAGCAATGGATATTTTCCCTAGAGAAAATATTTCAGGCTTTGGGGAGCAGTGAAAGGGAAAAAGTTATCATGGTAGTTTACCGCCTCACTGGAGATGCTGATCAATGGTGGTCATTGATTCAGAACATGAAGGAAGATGATGAAGTATCAAATATGGAATGGAGGGAGTTCAAAGATCTGTTTTTAGAAAAATACTTTCCTCGCGACCATCGAGCAGATATGGAAAGACAATTTCTGAGTCTGAGACAAAAGGAGGATGAGAATGTCACAAAGTATGAGGATAACTTTACAAGGTTAGCAAGGTATGCTGGAGATTATATTCGCAACCCAAGAAGTAAGATTGATCGTTCCTTTGATGGGTTAAAACCATTTCTCCGTCGAGCATTAGTCTCACAATCCTTTTCATCGTACGAAGACATTGTCTCATGTGCTATCAAGACCGAAAAGGAATTCTCTAAGTCTTATGACTTTAAAGCAAAGCAAGAGAAGAAGAGACCTGCTGATCAATCTGGGAATGGAAATAAGGGGAAGAAGGGAAAGGTTGAATATCCATCTTGTGGTAAGTGCGGGAAGAAACATCCTGGTACTTGCTTGAAGAGAATGGGAGTCTGTTACAAGTGTGGTGAAAAAGGCCACCAAGATCATGATTGCAAGGGGAAGAAGGAAGCTACCAACGTTCAGTGCTATAATTGCAAGGAGATGGGGCATTATGCAAATTCATGTCCTAAGCGTCAGGAGAACTTACCTCAGAAAAGGCCAAGGGATCAAGGCCAGGCTTATGCTATCACTACTGCTGAGGTAGAAGCTCCGAAAGACGTCGTGGAAGGTAATTTAATGGTTTCCTCAAGTTTAGAAAATTCATTATTTGATTCTGGATCATCGCATTGTTTCATATCTTCCCAGTTTCCTAAGAAAATTAGATATTTCCAATTTGATTTAATAAGGGAGTTGTCAGTTAAAACTCCTAAGGGAAGTATCGTTGCAACAAAGTTTTGTGAATCAGTCCCCATTAGAGCACATAAATTTTCTTTATCTGTTGATCTCATCGTCATACCTATGATTGAGTTTGATATAATCCTTGGTATGGACTGGATTTCAGACTATGATGCGAAGATTTATTGTAAGAAGAAAGAGGTTACGATTCTTGATGATAATGATAAGGAACACCTTATTTTTAGAGCAGAATCGTCACCACATAATTCTTATTTAGATCCACCCTCAATAGCTCAACTAAATTCAATTATTGGGGAGGAAGAGAATGAAATAACTGCGGGTGAGGAAAGGAATGTTCAAATAGAGGATGTACCTGTTGTGAAAGAATTTGTAGATGTATTTCCGGAAGATTTACCTGGACATCCTCCAGAACTAGAAGTTGAGTTTTCCATTGATTTGATTCCTGGATCAAGGCCTATATCGAAGACCCCTTATAGAATGGCCACTGTAGAGTTAGTCGAACTAAAGAAACAACTAGAGGAATTGAGTAATAAGGTATTTATTCGCCCTAGTGTTTCTCCATGGGGAGCCCCTGTTCTTTTTGTTAAAAAGAAAGATGGATCTATGAGGTTATGTATCGACTACAGGGAGATCAATGCCATAACGATAAAGAACAAGTATCCCCTACCTCGTATTGATGATTTATTTGACCAACTGCATGGAGATCAATACTTTTCAAAGATTGACCTTCGATCTGGATACCATTAGTTGTGTGTGAAGAAGGAAGACATTCCGAAGACAGCATTTCGAACCAGGTACGGGCATTACGAGTTTACTGTAATGCCGTTTGGATTGACTAATGCACCCTCTGTATTCATGGATCTGATGAATAGAGTTTTCAAGGAGTATCTCGATGAATTTGTGGTGGTATTTATTGATGATATTCTGGTATACTCCAAAACCTACGAAGATCATGAAAATCACTTGCGCATTATCTTGAAGACTCTGAGGAGGCATGAATTATATGGGAAGTTTAGCAAGTGTGAATTCTGGCTTCAGGAGATTTCTTTTCTTGGCCATATTGTCTCTAAAGATGGAATCTCTGTTGATCCTTCTAAGACCAAAGCAATCCAAGAATGGCCAGCACCTACGAGTATAACTGAGGTACGCAGTTTTATTGGTTTGGCAGGTTATTATCGACGTTTCGTCCAGAATTTTGCCCGATTGGCTAACCCATTAACGAAGCTCACACGTAAAGGGGTTAAATTTGTTTGGACAAAAGAGTGTGAAGAATGTTTCGAAGAACTGAAGAGAATATTAGTCAATGCTCCTATATTGACTCTACCATCAGGGAATGATGGGTTCGTTATTTATAGTGATGCATCGAAGAAAGGACTTGGTTGTGTCCTTATGCAGAATGATAGAGTTATTGCCTATGCATCACGACAGTTGAAAATTCATGAACAAAACTATCCTACTCATGATCTTGAGTTAGCAGCTGTAATATTTGCTTTGAAGATATGGAGGCACTACCTCTATGGTGAAAAATGTGAGATTTATACTGATCACAAGAGTTTGAAGTATACTTTCTCACAAAAAGAACTCAACATGAGGCAAAGGAGATGGCTTGAATTACTCAAGGATTATGATTGTACGATACACTACCACCCAGGGAAGGCAAACAAGGTGGCAGATGCTTTGAGTAGAAAAGACCATGGAGTTTTGAACAATATGAGAATTGAAAGGGATCCAATTTTTATGGATCTAGTGAAGATGGACATGGGAATAACCAGGGAAGGTGAAACATCAATGCTTTTTCAAATGGTTGCCAAACCATCTTTACTAGAAAGGATTAAGAGTTATCAGACCGATGATGAAGAATTCCAAAAGAAGATTAAAGCTGTGAATGATGGGAGATTGAGAGACTTTGTGTATGAAGATGGAATTTTGAAATTCGGGAAGAGACTTTGTGTTCCCAATATACCTGATCTAAAAAGGGAATTGCTGGATGATGCTCATAGTTCCAATTTCTCTATACACCCTGGGAGCACCAAAATGTATAGAGATTTGAAGGAACATTTTTGGTGGGACAACATGAAGAGAGAGATTGCTGATTTTGTGTCAAGATGTATGGTTTGTCAACAAGTGAAAGCTGGAAGGCAACAGCCCGGAGGAGTCATGCAACCTCTTCCCATACCGGAGTGGAAATGGGACAATGTTACGATGGACTTTGTCATGGGGCTACCAAAGACTCCTAGAAGGAATGATGCAATATGGGTTATTGTTGATCGTCTTACCAAGGCAACACATTTTCTTGCTATAAGAGAAGATCTACCCCTGGAACGTCTAGCAAGACTATATATTAATGAAGTTGTGAGACTTCATGGAGTACCCCTATCGATTGTTTCTGATCGTGATCCCCGTTTTACTTTAAGATTCTGGAAAAGTCTTCAGAAATCCCTGGATACTGAACTTCATTTGAGCACTGCTTACCACCCTCAGACAGACAGACAATCAGAACGGACTATTCAAACCTTAGAAGACATGTTGAGATCTTGCTCACTTGACTTTCAGGGTATGTGGGATCAATATTTACCACTGGTAGAATTTTCCTATAATAATATCTTCCATTCGAGTATACAGATGGCACCATATGAAGCGTTATACGGAAAGAGATTTCGTACACCAACCTGTTGTGATGACGTTGGTGAAATAAAACTTGTAGGCCCAGAACTGGTGGAGGAAACGGTGGAAAAGGTGAAAGTAATCCAAAATCACATCAAAGCAGCTCAAAGTAGGCAGAAGAGCTATGCCGATAATCGAAGGAAGGATTTGGAATTTCAAGTCGGTGATCATGTTTTCCTAAAGGTATCTCCATGGAAGGGAGTCATACATTTTGGAAAGAAAGGTAAATTGAGTCCCAGGTACATCGGACCTTTCGAAATTCTAGAACGAATTGGGGCTGTAGCTTACCGATTGGCAATGCCGCCAAGTCTCTCCAAAGTTCACGATGTGTTCCACGTATCTCTGTTGAGAAAATACATGCCTGACCCAACGCATGTACTCACCTATGAGGAATTAGAACTGGAACCCGATCTGTCTTATTGTGAAGAGCCCGTCAAGATTCTTGATACAAGAGAACAAGTACTGAGAAACCGGACGATGCGTCTGGTAAAAGTTTTGTGGAGAAACCATAAGATGGAAGAGGCAACGTGGGAACCCGAGGAACTTATGATGAAGAACCACCCGAGTCTTTTTATGCAGTAATACCCTAGAAATTGCGAGGACGCAATTATTTGAAGGAGGGGAGAATGTAACACCCCAAGCTTCTACGGTACGCTTCTCTTTGAATAATGTGATAGCGTGTGTTGTACGCAACACCGAGTTCTAACACACCATAACTAATCAAACTAGCCGTTATGAATAGTAACACCTACTTTTTGAAATTATATATATTTTATATTTGAAAATAGACTTCATTTTTGGATTCGGAATATCTAATTTAGCCTAAGGTGAAATTTTGGTACTTTTCGGATAACTTTAATATTTTGATGAATAGTGAAAATTACTAAATTTTAATTAAAAACAACTTTTTTAATCAAAATAATTAATAGTGATAAATTGTGAATTTGAGTGGTTTTAAAGTATATTTAGAATATATTTTTACCATTTAATATAATGTTGGTCATTGGACATAATTTTACAATTAAACCGAACATAAACAAGTGTCAATCTTTTGATAGTTATTACCTCTTAAAAACACGCTTTTTGTTTTGACAGCGGGAATTAATTTTAAATTAATTTCTGCCACTTCTGTGTTTTGAATTTAGGAAAATGGATTCCATATTTGGAATCAGGATTTTCAAATTGTGTAAATAGGTAACTTTTTTTAGACATTTTGAATAATTACTGCGGTAAATATTTTATTTACCATGGTTAAGGGTAAATCCGGTAAATAAGGGTTAAAAATATAATATTATAATAATACTAAATTACCCTAAAACGTGTCTTAACCCTATTTTTTGATACATGGTCGACCATGGGAATCTTTGGGTCTATTTTGGGACCCCATGGATCCACTTGTAAGTGATAATGACACTTTATTTTAATTTAGTTAAAATGAATACAAAAATGACACAAGCATATATCATTTAGAAAAACAATTGTTACATAGGGTTATGTATGTTGGATTTTAGATTATAAATATTCATTAGAAATCTAAAACGATTTCCTACATAATGATATTTTATTTATAATTTTTAGACATTAAAGAATTTATTTTATATATGACATAATGATGATGCAGTAATTACTATAATAGTGAAAAATTAAAATAATTGATATTATAAATACCCAAATAAATATAATATGAAACTTTTAATGAATTAAACTAATTTTATAGGATAATATTATATATTAGGATTGATTTAATTGACTTTGTTCGAAGTAATCAATCTGTTATGAGTTTCACAAAAATCAACTATTGAATAGTGTCAAAATTGACATAAAAGAGTTCTTAAACAAATATTATATTATTAATTGATACTAAATTCCTAAAAATCTAAGGTTCGGCCAAGAGACTTATATCATGATAGGTTAATCATTAATGTACCACTTGGGGGTCACTTGGATGTATATAGTAAGTTTATTAACCATATTATATAAAAATACAAAGAGACATTGTAAAAGTGAAACTAATTAACTTAGAGTTAATACTTAAAGATAAGGTTAATATAAGTACCCAAACCTGTCTAAATTCTATTGGTTGAGTGGTTTTAGACCTATGCCAACCTTAAACTTTGAATAATCAACTTTGGAGCCATTAGAAACTGAATATGAATTTATTATAAATTAATATTTCTAGCTTTTCCAAAGGTGCCCCTCACCCCTCTTATAAAAGGGCACTCCTCCTTCTCATTTCTTCACACCTTCAAAGCCTTTTGGTTCGGCCAAACTCTGCCCAAATACTCTCCCAACATCCCTCACTACAACCTAAAGGCCTTAGTTTGATCGGAAAGCCAACCTAAGGAGCCCTTTTGATCAAATCAAAAGGAAGAACCCGAAGAAGAGGTAATGATTTCACCACCCTTCTCCAAGTTCATTTCTTCTTCCACTTCTTCTTCCTTTGTTCTTACCATTCTAAAATAATAACTCCAGTATCTCACATATACTGTGATGTTATTATAAATATGGTACAATCATATTCAGTATTCTATCCACCCTTTGAATAACATGTCACCATACGTGCGTACGTACGGCTTACCGTCTCCACGTCGTGGTGTAATTGTTATTCAATATAATATTATTTGGATGGGTATAATAATGATGTGTAACTCATATAAATAATAAATATAACATGTTAATGATTCTGTATATATGATATACCATCCATTTATATATTATTTTAATATCAAAAGAATGATATTGTCACTCGTGCGTACGTACGGACTACCGTCTCCACGAACGCGATTAGATTCATTCTCCATCGTATCCATTCAAGTATAATTATCATTTTATGATTTAAAAATGATGTTTAAGGACTGGATATCATTCTGGATATGAATAAGATACAACAACCATGGCTTATGTAACAAAACATATAAAAGAAAATGAGTAAGTTAACTCCCGAAACGACGATAATACTAAGATATTATTAATAAAGCAATGTTAAAAGATCATATATGATATCATATTAATGTATATAATTCTTGTATAATTTAATAACAATTATTTCACCATTATACAGGAGGTTAACCGACCCCAACCAAGGAAAAGTACAAGGTAAGGGTTATTTCACAATCTCTTCATTATCCGAGGTTGTTTATATGTAATAATCTACTGGGATCTCGTTATCATCCACATCCATGTTTCTTCAAAATGTATTTCAAAACATTTTTACAAGAATATGGGTTAAAGTCATTTATACCTTTTTTTTTGACTTTTTATAAGAGGAATCTTTCCGTCGTTTTCCAAACAAGGTGCTTTTTAACCTTTTTGACAAAATTGAGGTAAGAATATCTTTTTTAACTTATACGGCGGGTGCGGTTATTTTTCCGCCGTTATAAAATCTTCAAAGCTTTCCTTACAAGCTTATAAGAATATTTTCAAAGAAAATGTTTTATTATATATGGATCTTAAATGATTTCAAAATAAAAGGAGATATTTCTTTAAAAAGAATTTTGATTTCATCTATGTCAACATCCGTTGATGGATTTTAAGATTATTTGAAGTTGATTTATTATGATACAAAACTTCTATATTGTATTGAAGGTTTTGTGATATGTTTGACTGTGGATGTGCTATTTTTATACCATTCATAGTTTATGGTGAAAGTATTGACATTTAGTATGCTAGTTTTAATACGAATGTTTATGTTATGTTTAAACCTTTTCATATGGGAATGCATTGGACTTAATATGTGACGGGTGGAGCCCGCTATAGCTCCTCGATGCATCGGTAGGTCTCATGAGACAAACTAGTGTCTTGGCACAAGGCCTTGACAAAATCTTATTTGTAGTCTTGGCACGAGGCCTTGGCTATGTGGTTATGATAGTCTGGCATTATGCATTCCAACATTATGAAAGTGGTTATTGATTTTTGCATGTGATTATTCGATTAGTAGAATATCCATGTGACTAAGTAAATGGCATTATTTCATTTTATTTATGCCATACCATGTTGAAAGTTCATGTTTAAAAGGCTTTTGTTTTAGTTATACATTGCCTTAAATGTTTATTCTTATTGATGAAAGTTTCCGCTATATTGTTATCCTTACTGGGCATTTGAGCTCACCCCTTTTCTATGTTTTATTTTTCCCAGGATGTGAAGAAGTAAGTTATGAATGACCTGCAGGGATTTTATGAGGGGTTAATAGTGTGGATTGTGGAAACATTATGTTGTTGTAGTAGTTTTTCATTTTATGATGTAATGTAAAACTTATGAATATATCTAGTGTTTCCAAGGCTACTAAACCAATCGGTCTTTCGATATTTGATCTTTCTTGTGATCATTCCAATGTTATGTAATAATGCACCGACTCTGGGTAACTGGGGTCGGGGCGTTACACAACGACCTCTTCTGAAAGCCACAATATAGAGAACTTTTCAACCTCTGCCTCAACTCATGAAATCTCTACTGATACTTCTCTGTCTATAATAAAGGCTCCCCTTTGTTTGTAAAAGTTGAAAAGTGTTCCGCTACCCTAGAGAAGTCAGGTACCAATATTCGTTAGTAGTCAGCCAAGGTAGAAGTCCCTCTACCTTTGGGGAGGTTGTCCTGGAAACATATTTTGTTAATATGTCCCCACACTCTACCACTACTGTTGGGAACTAAAAACTAAAAACTCCTTCTGCCATGAGGGTAAGGCTGGCCAACTCAAGAGTGATCAGTTGCACCCTCCTTTGCATAATTTTACCCTGTATTACATTGGTTTCCTTTTTCTCCGACCAAGAAAAACCCCATTCCAACACAGTAGACATACTACATTCTTATTACTAAAATAGTTAATCTGAGTATGAACTATGGATGTCTAGTACATCACCAAACTAACGTCGTAAGGCCTCAACACATACACTAAGAGGTTCCAACCAAAACTCTTGCTTCAAGGGTTAGATCACACTGACGACATAAGCGTGATTATCGAGTCTCCTCCCAAATCTATCTCTATACGTAAGAGTCAAGTCATCTGTTTAACCAGAAAATCTAGGTCTTGAACAAGATTCATGGTAAGAAGGAATGATTGGTACCTATGTCTCTTAATATGGAATCTAGTAGTAGACATAGACCATACCTCGAATCATTCCTGGAGATCTTGGGTCACACTCCTTGACCGCATGCAGCTGCTCCCTTCCCCTATCCTCCAGCTGCCTGATCCTGGTGGGGAACACATGTCAAAATGTATACCACCACATGCTGCTAAAATAGCCCCACTTCCACATCTTCTTCTCGATAGATTCATCTGTCCCTATCACTTAATTTTCCCAAAACATTTTACACGCCGAAGTCTCTGAGACTGGTGTTAGTTTCCTACTTTCCCACTACTAATAATCACTGGTTGTATTTGCTCAGCCAAAGAAAATTCAACCACAAAGGTTCTCTATAGAACCCTAACACAAGTAAGAATGCATAGAGGAATAGTGCTAGCATGAATGTCCCTAAACACACCTCTCTCATAGGTTCGAGCTCTGAATCAATGACCATAATGTATTTATCAAGTACCTGGGATGGTCGATACTCCTCAAGGAATACTCGGCTACCAACATGTCATCCTGCCGAAGATGTAGAAGCTCTTGGGAACACTCACCCCTTATATTTCTATGGAAAAACCCCCTTATCTAAGGAAGTTTCTCAAGCTTGTCCATAGAAAAGTCACCTCCTCGCAAGATCAGGGTAATCTAAACCCTATCATCAACCTAATGAGCCATGGAAAAGGCTCTCTACCAGGACCACCATCTGATCGAATGGTGCCCGGGCTAGATGGAAACTCAACCACCTCCTCAAGACAGTTCTTAGTTTCCTGTGAGTTGGGCTCACCTCAAAACCTGAGGGGTATCTGATACCGAAACACGTGTAAGGCACTAAGCCTACATTTTTCCTCTACTAGTACTGCCGGTTGTAACTGCTGACCAATGGGAAGTGATATACCTGGTACACTACCTGAAGGTACCATCTCGGGCAACGATGCATGTACCAAAGAATCATCTCCATGCAGACCATCCTCATAGTCACACAGTGATAAATACTAGTAGTTAGGATCACCATATGATCTTATAGTGTCTCTACTAGGTGGAAAACGCTAGTCATAGCCTCTAGCCAGTTCTCAGATACCCGGGGATCTGTATCGCCTCGAAACCTTAGAGTCCTATGTTGCTTGAACTCATGCAACGTGCTCAGTCGGAATGCATGGTCCACTAGTATCATCTATTTATAATCCACATAGGATCACTAGGATGCTAATCCACACAGGATCGCTCGGTGGGCCGTCATCATGTACTATACCAGGAATCCTAGCTGGCTGTCTATGCAATGGAATCCAGATAAGAAACAAGTTCACTACAGTCATTAAGTTATACCTGGTGAGTTGACTCTAATGAAACCAAGGAAAAAGATTCCCGAAACACACACAATCAGTGTTTTTTGCACTGAGTCGGAAATTAGAATTCAGGGTCCTTATGTATGTATACGTCGACCGCCACACCAACACTGGATTTCCCAAACTGAAAACCACACTCATAACCCTTAACACTATTGCCACATTGAAAATATCAGAGTCCTAGTTCTTCGGTAAAACCGACTCCTCTGATACCACTTTGTCATGGCTCGTCATCCAAGGCCCATTCTGTGACTACCCCAAGCTTGCCTTACATAAGCTAGGGGTTGGTGACTAGCACCAAAAAGGCATATCCCTATAACAGGAAGGCATAGCCTTTAAACTTGTACAAACTCACAATCCAAGAACACAACAAGAAGCATCCACAAAGTAAACTACAATAGTAAAAAGTGTACTGAGAGTAAAGTGGGGCAGAATAAAAGCCCAAATGAAAAGTACAAGTACAACAAAAATAGTAAACCGATCCTAGATCATCGATCGAGGATCTCACTTCAAGGGTAAGTACAAATCATCTCCACAACACTCCACATCAGCCTGTCTCCTCAGTGTACCACCTAGTCCTCACTCCTTAAAGTCTCAAACCAGCTTCTCTTCATCTGCACAAGACACTAGAAGGTGCCGGAAAAGCCCATGCAGGGGTGAGTATAACAATACTCAGTAGGGACCATGAGACTGCAAAGGTCTCCTAGAGTTCCACAAAGGAAATACCACAAGGCAAGAACTCAATCACAAAGCACGAAGCAGTCATCAACTCTACTTAGGTATATGCCCATACATATACCTAAGTTATCAAAATATACTAATCTCTTACATGAGGAAACACAAGGACCCAAACGTTAAGGCATTTTCACAACTGATCCATGAGAGAAGTATACCACAAAGGTAATACCACGAAGGTAAAACCACGAAGGTAAAAGTACCACAAGGGTAACACCACAAGGTTAACACCAAAAATTTAAAGTACCACAAAGGTAACACCATGAAAGTAACAACACGAAGGTAAAGTACCACAAAGGTAACACCATGAAGTTAACACCACTAATGAAAAAGTATCACAAAGGTAAGGACTCAGCTTACATCAGGTATATATTTTAAGTATAGAAGTATAAATGATTAGTTGTAAATCTAGATCATATTATTCTATCAAGAGGCTTTGATTTTGACCCACATAGGATCAGTATGCACTGACACACACATGATTGATGAGAACTGACCCACACAGGATATGACCCACACAGGATCAGTATGCGCTGACCCACACAGGATCGCTGAGCATTGATCCACATAGGATCTGTCCCAAACATGATTGGTATGCGCTGACCCACATATGATCACTGAGCACTAACCTACATAGGATCTGAGCCATACAGTATTGGTATACCCTAGACTACATAGAATTTCTGAGAAATGACCCACACAGGATCGATAGTTACTGACCCACACAGGATCACTATTCATTCTTCACGTCATAGCCAGCCACAAGATTCCCACACTAAGAAAACTTGATTCAAGGAGGATCCTCTCATAAAGATATAATTCATACCTTAAATGACATTAAGTTCCACTAAGAAGTATCTCAAATGGACACCATGTTTTATGGGTTCCAACATGATAGATGGCGCGTCGATCAGACACCCAGTCTGTGAGATATGGGCACTTTTCTAAAAAGGGCCTTGTTCAATTCAAGTCTGATCCAACCAGCGTCTCACATCAAAAACTAAAAAAAACTCACATATAGTATCTTAAAATTACCACCATGTCACTAGGGTACTTATGGCACATAATATGCGTCAATCGGATGTCCGGTCTGTTAGTTACATCTTTTTTTCCATGAAATAGGGGATGATCGCACCATGGTCTGGCCAGACTCGGTTGGGCCCACCGGAATATGCTAAAAGGTACTCTTCCAAAAAAGGGTCCCAACGCTACTGATGGTGTGTCAACTGAACACCTGGTTCGTCAATTATGGGCATTTCTTTATTCGGGTACTGGTTGGGTCAGGGCCTAGTCTGACTCGGTCAGAACGACCCGATGCAATGGGTCCTGAGGTTTACCTGACCCCACTCTGGTCTGGCTCACTAAGGGTCAGACTGATTCACTGGGTCCGGCCCGCTTGGCTGGCGCACACCGACTCGGTCTGCCAGAAGGCGGATTGCCTCCTTCACTGGCCCCATAGTTATGGGGCCCTTTCACCCAACCGGTGTGGAGATACCCCACTACATTAACGGGTCAACCATTGGGCCAACCGGGTTATGCCGACGTGGAATGGCATGGGCCGCACCGCTTCCATTGGTGGTGCCTACATGCACCTCACTTGTCCTGCACGGCCGGTATGGGCCGACCGCTGCAGCGTGCCATCACGCACCTCATTCCACCACCCCCACCCAGTTTCCGTGGGTCTTCTCCTTCCACCGCTGACCGCTGCCAACAAGGAATGCCAGCGGTTTCTTCTACGGGTCACCGTATGTGATCTGGTGTCCATTCTTGGTGTCGTCTGCACCTACGACTCTTTCGCACTTCCGCCGACATAGCATGACCCTCTATTTCATGTTGTCGTAAATTTGGAAATTGTTTCCCCGACGTTCACATCAAGAACGAAGTGGGGGAGGGTCTGAGTCTTGTTTGTTTGGCCCGTGCCCTACGCGTTAAGGTGATATCAAGCGGTATAGGATTAAATTGATCCAAGAAAACTTCAAAATAAACCCCCTACCTCAAGATCATTAGAGAATGTCCGTGTTTG
Organism: Viscum album; assembly: GCA_963277665.1. Taxonomy (NCBI): domain Eukaryota; kingdom Viridiplantae; phylum Streptophyta; class Magnoliopsida; order Santalales; family Viscaceae; genus Viscum; species Viscum album. The sequence goes on from OY728129.1 coordinate 1,492,664,160, forward strand.
AGGAAGAGTCAACGTTCGTCGTTCCCACAACAAGCCTCCAATGATGCCACTCGATCGTCATTCTTTGTTTCGTGATTCGGTGGTGCTTGTCACTGATCACAGGAACTGGTCCCGTCCTCCAAGTGGTTAGTGTCATGGCACGTTATTAGAACCTCATCACTTGGTGAAGCCATGTCAAAAATTCTCTCTAATCTCTATATAAATAAGAGAGGGGGAGGGTGAGTAATACATGTGGAATTTGTGGGGTTCAATTAATTAAGGAACCTTTCTAATTATAATGGTGTTGTTACAAATAATTGAGGAGTCAAGCCATGTAATGGATTGACACGTTTTTAGTCCCGCCACTGCCACTTGTCCTTTGGAGGAAAAGATTGGAAATAAAAAAATTTGTTATTTTATTATTCTTTTAAATATAAAAAATCTCACCTTTTCACCCAACCTTCTAAAGTTAAAGTGAAGACTCCCTTAAGCGAATCCTGGTGCTTTGGATTCAATTGTTCCCTCATATTTCTAATCCGAGCAATGATTCAGAAGTTAGAAAACACCACTCGTGCTTTTACTGAATGTTCCTTAAAAAAATTCAATAAATTATTAACTTTCACCGTCAACCCAAGCCTATCGAGGTTAGGCTTAAACTATGGGGAACACACCCCAACAAACTTAAAATTACTCTCTGATTTTCAATATGATTTACCTTTTAGATGTTATGGATTTTAACAATAAAATAATTGTTACTTAATTATTTTATTTACAGCAAAAAACTAGCTTCCATAGTTGGCCTGTGCTGGCCAATGTTAGTATATTTTTAAAGAAATAATACCATCAAAAGCTCCGCGGTGGTATCATATTTTTAATCCATGTCACCGTTTGTCAGTTATAATAATTTGAAAAATGAAATAACTTTATTTAATTATTTTATTTACATTTATACCATTTTCTGGTTTTCTCAACGAAGGTCTGTGCTGACTAAACTTAAGTCGCTCTTAGGGTAAAACCACTATCCTAAACACAACAGTGCCCTCAGATTTTTGATATGGGAACCCATTTTAGAGTTATTCCATTTTTTAGGAAAACTGCTCACACACGCTAATTAAAGCTTACCAAAATTTTGATGGATCATTCTGGGCACTCCAGGCCTTGGAATCACATACTGTCAAATTTAGAGACCTAAAAATAATCCCAAATAATTTAAAAAAAATTATATGGAATTTCTAGGTCTTTAAAAATTATAGGATTAACACACACTATTCTATAAGTCCATCAAGAATTGGTCAACTAGGGATATATTTAAGTTAATAAATGCAAGAGACTTAGTGTAACTCATGATTCTACAAGTACTTCCTCAAATTCTATATCCTGAAAATAAAATTAAAGGAAGTTCTTCTCAATATCATGATATTGTGTCCTAATATCCAATACTATTAAGATGAGATAATATAGACTATTATATTTGGTTGCATCATTCTTCTAAGCATTGAGGGCACAAAGAGACCGTTCTATAGTATCCATATATAGGATGACCATCTTACCTTATATTAAATATTATAATAGTAGTGGGAATATAAGATACCGCTTAAGGTCGTCAAAAAATTTGTGATAACTCTCAACCCACTGGTAGGAAACCCATTTCTTCATCAACTTTGTAAAGGGTAATAAATTTCCACAGAGGTTGGATATGAAATGCATGGTGTAGGCAAGGATCACCTAGACCACTATCAACTCTTAAATGTTTTGAGGAGTTATATTATCAAGGATTGGATTATTATTTTTAGGGTTGAATTCAACATCATGACAACATACTACAAAACGAAGGAATTTCCATGATGTTACCCCAAAAGTGATTTTAAGGGATTCATCTCTAAGTTGAGTTGTTGTGGTTTGAAAACTATTTAAAGACTGGTAATATGATAAAATTTTTGTTTTAATTTAATGAAAAAATCATAAATTTAAATGTATATAGTCTAATCTAGAATGGGCTAAGAGATGTGATGAATTTAACATTGGTATGTAGCTCCAACATTGTTCAATCCAAACAAATTGACTTTATGGAAATATACCCTTTTTTGAGCCATAAAATCTATTTCCTATTCTTAATAGGTAGCTATATGGATCCTATTATAGCTTGAGGACTCATCCAAAAATGAGATGAACTAAAATCCTTCTATTGTACTGATCGATAGTTTCATGATTGGGACCAGAAAATCACTTTTTGGGTAGTGTCGATTGAGATCACTAAAACTTATATAGAACTCATTTTACTCATTATTTTTATTTATGGGGTGATATTGGTGATCTATTTAAAGTATTGAAGATCCTAGATAAAGTTTTCATCAATTGGTTTGTTAGATTCAGCCTCTACCTTAGTAGTGTGGGTTGGATGGATCCTCTTGAATGCCTATTTAAAACCATGATGGTTTCCTAGAAAACTAGATTACGGGTAGCCACATCAAGTTCTAGACCAATATTTTTTTTATAATTATAGGATAAGACATTTTGGTACTATTTGAGGATTTATATATACATCACCTATTCTTCCAGGGTTATAAAAATACCGATCAATATATTCTGTAGATATTTTTCCACACCCAGATTCTCCTACCAGAGTTTATTGATGGTGGTGGAGAAACATTCCAAAAATGATAGAGGGGTATCTATAAGAACTTCTTCCCCCTCCCTTTTCACCTCACCATTGTTCAGGGAGTAAGATGAATGAGAATTATTGGATTTGATAAATGATATGAGGGGAATCTCTAGATCCTAGAGATAATAATGGGGAATCATAGATATTTTTATGTCCCTCCTAAATATCATCTCAGGAAGATGATGCACCAAAATCCTAATATTTAAGAGATGATGTGGGAAAATTAAAATAGTATGTTTTATTATTTTCACCTAGATCACAACCCATTTTTCAAAACTATATCTAATTACACTATCTATATTATGATAATGGGGGTGAATTTGCATAAGCCACACACTCTCATCCTTCTCTAATGGTTAAGGTATATTTGACTGATGAGCCTCAATTGTGTGGTCTAAATTTTGGTTTGATTGAACCTAAAATAAAGGTTCTAATGGGAAATATTGATCCTCATGGATGGTGTAGTGATCTTTTAAACAATTTATAATGGATTCTTAGTGGGACATACACCTGATGATCATATAATTTGAAGGTTATCAAATGATTTGACCTCTCAGTTTTTAACAGGAATTATGTGTAGCTGGGAAACAAAATACCCAAAATCTATTGTAACTTCATTATTTGGTTACTTCATATAAATATGATTTGGTTCCCCATTTTTTCTTCTAATGTAAACTACCTAAATGCTTATTGATCATAATTTTTTGATTTAGGGTGAACCTAATCTCCAAAAGTAGGTGGTCATCGTGACTTTACCAATGACACTTGGGAATGAACATTAGTCGAGAAGATGGGATGTTGGTCTCACCATACATTTTTATGGGGAATCATTTTCTACTATGAGACTCACTTATTATATGTTCTTGTTAAATTCCTAGATATAAACCATAAATAAATAATCAAATAAGAAACAATACCTACTTCAACCTGATGTCAAAATGTATTTGAGCACATTGCATGGATAGTTCCTACCCATAGAACACATACCAAACCTTTAGTACCCCCGGTTTCTGGTAAGTAAACCTTGTTTTATGCTTTTTAAGTGCATAAAGTACATGGGAGATGTTGAGAGGAAGTTTGGGAGACTTTTAAAGCGAAAAAGGGCAAGATGTGGGGACGCACGGGCTACACACGGTTTGCCAAACCGTGCGGAATCCATCCAGGTGATGGTCTCTTGGAAATAGGAGAGTGAACGGTGTTTATACAGTTTGGGGAAACCATGCGATGAGTCCATGCATGGAGGATGGCCAAGGCAGAAGCTAATGCACGGTTTTCCCAAACCGTGCGCACACTGTGCGGTCACATAAAGTTAGATCCTAAAATTGTGGATCTAACTCATTTTTCCTTTAAGTGCCTCGTTTAAACCTACTATGCAGCCCTAACTCGGGATTACTCTCCCTTGAAGGTTGGAGGACTTCCTCAAGGCGTTTTGGAGGCGATTCGAAGGGTTCTCTTGACGAATCGAAGCCGAATCCTTAAGGTATGTGATCATTCTTGACGGTTTCTTAGATCTACTTAGATCTACTTCTCCACTTCTCTCTTTTTCTTAGATCTACGTCCGTTAAGGGTAGATCTTAAGGTGTGGATGCCAAATATGACAAGATTTAGTCTTGGTTGTGTTAGGAGGAGAGATCTAAGGAGTATTTTTGGAGTTTGACCCGGTTTTCTTGAGCGTTCTTCGACCGTTGGTTGGTTTCACCCAAATTGTTGAGGTAGGTGGCTTCACTCTCGATTCCTCTTTCCTAGAACTTGAAGGCCTAGTTTAAATTGATTTAACTACTTGGTTTTGATTGTGAAATTGTGGTTCAAAGCATGTTATAAATCTTCTTTAGTGATGATTTATGGGTTTTGATGGAATTGTTGAAATTGAAAGAATGGTTTGTGAAAAGTGATTGGGTTCCTTGATTTTAAAATGTTGATTTTAAAATATGGATTTTCTAGATTTGGAAAATGGTTGGTGGGAAAAAGGTTTTCAATAAAAGGGTTGTTTTATTGAAATGGTTTTGGCATGGTTGAAATGGTGTGGTTTTTGGGCATACTTGGTGTGTGTGTTCATATTGGATTTACGAGGCTTGGTTGAAATATGAACCTGTGCTCAGTGCCAAAAGTGTAATGGCACATGGGGAATATTACCTTGTGATGACTTGGTAGATCGATGAGAGACCACTCATGAGTATGGAACTGTCAAAATGATGCATGCGTGGGTGATGATGTGATTATGTGGAATGAAATGTTTTTGCCAAGGTGGAAATTTGGTTTTGATTTGGGAACTTGGTTTTGTTTCTTTTCTTAGAAAAGATGGATTTTGGTTGGAAGAATGGTTTTGTTGGAAAAATGGATTTGATATGAAACTTGTAATATTGTGAACTGTTTTGGAACTGTTTTATATAAATTGTTTCATATAAATGTGCTAACATGTTTTATCCTAGAGGCATGGGTTGGGAAGTCATCGGGGAAAACCTACTGAGTTTCATTACTCACCCTCTGCTTTGGCACATTGGTGGTTTTTCAGATTTCATTTACTGAGATGTTGGCAAAGGAAAAGTGTCACATGTTTATAGGACTACTTCGTGATACTTGGGCTGGTTCGTGATGGTGGAGCTTGGAGCTTGTGGAGCATGGAGTTGGGTTGCCGTCTTGTAGTATTTTAGTTTGTATTTCTGATGTTTACTCTTATTTTGTTTTGGTTTCCGCTACGGTACTCTTGGTTGGTTTATGATAAAATAAAAGGTTGAGTTGTCTTAGATTTTATCGTGCATCATTTATTTGATTAGTTTGGTTATGGTTGTTGATTCTGTGGTATGTTCAAAAAGGGTAAATCATCCCCCAGTTGTTTTGAAACCCTTCGGAATTTATTGCCAGCCTTTGGCACCTTGGGGATGTCTCCTAAGGCCATGTAATGACTCGTTTAGCTCTCAAGCCAATGAGAATTGGTGGGTCATTACAAATGGTATCAGTCTGGTCCTTCCTTTGAGGTACAAGTGGTACCAGCTTGTTGGGTCCTTGCCCCACAAGTGTCCATTGATGTTCTTGGTCTTGGGGTTGAAATTCCATCTTGTCTATTCCTTGGGTTAGAATTTTATAAAGGAGTAGGATTGTCGGAACTTGAAAGGTATAACATAAAAGGATGTAGCTAACCCCTTTATGCTGAACTTCAAGTTACCAGGGTGTTGGGTACATAAGTGTTTTGGATACACTTCTAGAATGTTGGAAATCTCATTGTCATGGGTTTAGCCAATAAGATGAGGATGAAATGCATTGTAAAGGAATGAATTCCCACTAGGATTGCATATATCATTTTGAGAAATGGATTATGGTTTGATGAAAAAGTGTGATTTCTTAAAATGTCAAGCATGTTTTGAAATGAAAGATTTTTAAAAGATAATGGTTGATGTATTTTGAAAATAGATTGATTTTCAAAATAAAGAAAAGATTTGTTTTAGAATTGTTTTGAAATCAATATTGTGATGGTGATGTGATAGAAATTGAAATGCTAAGCCTTCAGTTGCTAGGAAGTGAGACTAATGGCGTGCTTTGTTTGAATAGAAAATGGCACCCGTTAGACGTCGTAGAATCCAAACGGAAGAGGCTGCGGAGAATGTGGTCGCACCTGAGCCACAGGTGAACCAGCAGTTAGTCCAAAGTATAGTTCAAGCGTTTAAGGCTGTGAACACGGGGAATCATAGGGATTAGTCTAGGCATGTAGACCATTCCGTCCAGTTCTAGAAGTAGAACCCACCCGTCTTTCGGGGTGATTCTGAACCAGAAAAGGCAGAGGTGTGGCTAAGCAGGATGAATCGTATCTTTTATTTCATCAACACACCAGTAGAGCTGAAAGTAAATCTGGCAACATATATGCTGGAGGATCTTGCACGACAATGGTGGGAGCTGGTGGAACAGTCTAAGGTGGATCAAGGCCTGAGCTGGGAGGAATTTGAGGAATTGTTTAATAAAAAATTCTATCCTCACACATTCAAGATCCAGAGGAAAACTGACTTTTTCAGCCTGAAGAAGGAGAATCTCTCTGTCACGGAGTATGTGGATATATTCATGAATTTAGTATACTTTTCACTGGAGGTTGCTACAAGTGCATCGCTGAAGGCACACATTTTTTAATCAGGGTTGCGACAGGAGATTCGCTCGAAAATAGCTGTGCTCTGTATTACGTATTATACGGAGATGGTAAAAAGAGAAACAGTAGATGAAAAATACATCTCATGAGTTATGGGAGGAGGAAGTATTATGATACCCATAGGAATGGGTGGGAACTCTAATTCTGGAAATTAGCGGAAGAGGGACACCTACTTCCAAGGTGGGAGTGCGAATCAGAATCAAACGACTGGATCGGTAAATCTTCCTCCATGACCCATGATGAAAGATGGGTATTTTCAATGTGGTGAAATTGATCACATGAAATGAGAATTTACAACACCACCGAAAGCATGTCAAAATTGCAACAAGATGGGGCATCTTCAGCGATATTGTCGTAGTGCTCCGAGGTCAGGTGCGCGTGACACAACCCAGGCGTCACAAGCATCCAATTCTTCGATAGGGAGAGGACAGCAAAATCAGTCTCGCCAACAAAAATGAGCTAGTTATGGTGATTCTAGGAACACCATGACTCCTCAGGCGGGGAAATCTCAACAAGGCAATAAGGATCAAAGTGCAGCAACAAAGCAATTGAATGGAGCATAACAGGTGATTCTGGATGATCAGTCTAGACCATCTATGGTGAGAGGTACTATTCTTTTGAATTCTACCCTCATGCAAGCATTGTTCAATATTGGTGCATCACATTGTTTTCTTGCTTCTTGTATTTATGATTTTCTAAACTTAAAAGTTGAAATGATGCCCTCTGTGATGAAACTTAAAACACCTCTCGGTGAAAGAGAATGTAGAGCCTTCGTGTGTAGAGAATTTCCTATAACTGTTTATGGGGCTGAGCTGAAATGGAATTTCTCTATGCTGGATATGGATGTCTATGATATAATCCTGGGTATGGATTGGTTGACAAAGTTTAAGGCTCACATCAGCTGTTATATCAGAATAGTCAGTTTCGCAACTAAGGATGGCATTGAGCATCTCTTTAGAGAAGAAAGAGTGGTGAAGACAGGTGCAATGGGCTTGTTGGCACCAAAAGTGGAAACTATCTCTTACCAGTTGGCTACGTTAAACTTGGAATTGATGGACGAGATCATGAGTAACAATTTTCCAGTAGTTGTGGATCAATTTCCAGATGTTTTTCCTGAAAACTTCTCAGGGTTACCACCTGTAAGAGAAGTGGAGTTTACGATTGATCTCCTACTAGGGACCAGTCCTATCTCACTTCCATATTATAGGAAGGAACCAATGGAGTTAAGGGAATTTAAAGTGCAGTTAGAGGAGCTAGAAAGCAAATGCTTTATTCGTCCAAGCGTGTCTCTGTGGGCAACACCCATTTTTTTTGTAAAGAAAGTAGATGGAACCTTGAGGATATGTTTGGATTGTCATAAACTTAACCAAGTTATGATAAAGAATAGATATCCACTTCCATTCATTGATGGCCGGTTTGATCAATTGAGGGGAGCTCAGTGGTTCTCTATGATTGACATACGGTTAGGATATCACCAATTGTGAGTTCGGAAGGAGGATATTCCAAATACAGCCTTCAGAAGTAGATATGGCCACTACGAATATGTAGTCATGCCTTTCAGTCTAACGAATGCACCAGCGGTCTTCATGGCTTTGATGAATCGGATATTTCATCAATATCTAGATTCTTTTGTTATGGTGTTTGTCGACAACATATTGGTGTATTCAAGAACAAGGGATAAGCATGAGAAACACTTGGCGATAGTGTTGGAAATCTTGAGAGACTATTAGTTGTATGCCAATTTATCAAAGTGTGATTTTTGGATACAATAGGTACACTTTCTGGGCCATGTTGTTTCTAAGAAAGGTGTTTCAGTGGATCCAGAAAAGATAGAAGTTGTTCTTTCTTGGAAATCACCGAGGAATGTCTTTGAGATACACAGTTTTCTTGGTCTAGCTGGTTATTATCGATGCTTTGTGCGTGACTTCTCACAACTAGCTTCGCCTATGGTAGCATTGACAAAGAAGAACAATGCATTTCAATTGACTGAGGAATGTCAAAGATCTTTTCAAGAGTTGAAAACCCATCTTACATCAGCACCCATTTTGATCTTTCCAGAATTAGGACAGGGGTATGTGGTGTATTGTGATTCTTCAGGAACAGTGTTGGGTTGTGTTCTCATGCTAGGAGACCATGTTGTTGCTTAAGGGTCAAGGATGTTGGGGGTGAATGAGAAGAATTACCCAACACATGACTTGGAATTGGTTGCAGTCGTCCATGCTTTGAAGACATGGAGACATTATCTATTTGGTGAGAAATTTACTTTGTTTACAGATCACAAAAGCTTGAAACACATTTTCTCACAACAAGATTTAAATCTGAGGCAGAGGAGATGGATGGAGTATCTTCAAATGTTCGACATCAACTTGATGTATACACAGGGTAAGGGAAATTCGGTGGCCGATTCATTAAGTAGGAAGTCGTACACTCAGTTACAAAAAGAAGCATCAGAGGAATGGAAGTTGATGTCAGTCTTAGATGACATGCATGTGGAATGTGATGACCGAGGTGATGTTGCTGTTTTATTTTCATCCATACTTGTTCCTAATTTGGTGGAGAGATTAAAGGAGGCACAAACATCCGATCTAGACTGTGTTGCAATGAGTTCAAAACTCAATGGTGGGGAGACCATTCAGGGATTGAAGTTGGATGGCAGTTCAGTTTTGCGGTTTCGAGATAGGATAGTTGTACCTTTTACTGCTCAAGAACAACTCCTTCATGCTTACCACCATTCCAGATGGGTTGTACATCCTGGTACACAAAATATGTACAAGGCATTGAAGACACAGTTTTGGTGGGGTGGCATGAAAAGGAAGGTGGCCGAGTTCATCTCTTGATGCTTAACTTGTCAGCAGGTTAAAGCAGATCATCAGAGACCAAATGGTATGTTACAGTCCTTGCCTATTCCAGTTTGGAAATGGGATAAAATAGCAATGGATTTTGTTATAGTTCTTCCAAGAATGGTCCGGAAACATGATGCCATTTGGGTGATAGTGGATCATCTGACCAAGTCGGTCCATTTCATCCCTATTCGTGAAACTCATATGGTGGAAGATCTTTCAAAAATATATATCCGAGAAGTGGTAAAGAGACATGGTTTACCAGTTTCAATCATGTTAGACAGAGATTCGAGGTTCACATCTCATTTCTAGAAATACTTACAAAAATCCCTTGGGACTCAGTTGACTATGAGCACAGCGTATCGTCCTCAGACGGATGGTCAATCCGAGCGGATGATACAAACGTTGGAAGACATGTTGCGGGCTTGTGTAATGGGTTTTGGTGGCTCATGGGAGGAGAATATACCCTTAGTAGAGTTCTCATACAATAACAAATATCAGGCTTCAATACGCATGGATCCATTTGGAGCATTGTATGGGCGTCCGTGTCATTCTCCACTATGCTGGGTGGAAATAGGTGAAACTTCACTAGTTGGGTCGAGCCTTGTCCAGAAAACAATAGAGAAGATTCAGTTGATACAAAAGAGGATGGAAACGACACAGAGTCGACAAAAATACTATGTGGATCATCACTGATGAACCTTGTCGTTTGTGTTGAGTAATCATGTCTTCTTGAGGTTCTCTCCAAGGCTTGAACATCGTCATTTCGACAAGGAGGGAAAATTATCTCCCCTGTATATAGTCCCTTTTGAGATACTGGAATGAGTTGGAAAGGTGGCATATCGGTTGGAATTACCACCACGGTTCAGTGCAGTGCATAATGTGTTCCATGTATCTCAGTTGAAGAAGTATCAACCTGATCCTGACCTTGTGATCCGATGGGATCACGTTGACCTAGAGCCAGATGCTTCATTGGTACATATCCCAATGTGGATTGTGGACAGGCAGGATAAAGTCTTGCATGGAAAAAGCATCGGTCTAGTGCGGGTTTTATGGCAGCATGGTCAGATTTAGGAGGAGACTTGGGAATGCGAGAAAGATATGAAAGAGAAGTGGGTAGAAATCTTTCCAGCTAGCGATGGTTTTCTACTTTCTGAGAACGGAAAGGCAAACGGTGGGGAGAATGTAGTACCCCTGGTTTTTGGTAAGTAACCCTTGTTTTATGATTTTTATGTGCAAAAAGTACATGGGAGATGTTTAGAGGATGTTTGGGAGAATTTTAAAGTGAAAAATGGCAAGATGTGGGGATGCATCGGCTGCGCACGGTTTGCCAAACGGTGCGGAAGCTGTGCAGGTGATGGTCTATTGGACAGAGGAGAGCGCACGGTGTGCACACGGTTTGGGAAAACTGTGCGATGAGTCCGTGCGTGGAGGATGGCCAAGGTAGAAACTAATTCACGGTTAGCGCATGGTTTTCCCAAACCATGTGCACACCGTGCGATCACTTAAAGTTAGATCCTAAAATTGTGGATCTAAATTGTTTTTCCTTTAAGTGCCTCGTTTAAACCACCTATGCGGCCCTAACTCGGGATTACTCTCCCTTGAAGGTTGGAGGACTTCCTCAAGGCGTTATGGAGGTGATTCAAAGGGTTCTCTTGACGAATCGAAGCCAGATCCTTAAGGTATGTGATCGTTATTGATGGTCTCTTAGATCAACTTAGATATACTTCTCCTATTCTCTCATTTTCTTAGATCTACGCCCGTTATGGGTAGATCTAAAGGTGTGGATGACAAATATGACAAGATTTTGTCTTGGTTGTGTTAGGAGGAGAGATATAAGGAGGATTCTTGGAGTTCTGACCCGGTGTTCTTGAGCGTTCTTCAACCGCTGGTAGGTTTCGCCCCAATTGTTGAGGTAGGTGGCTTCACTCTCGATTCCACTTTCCTAGAACATGAAGGTTTAGTTCAAATTGATTTAACTGCTTGGTTTTGATTGTGAAATTGTGGTGCAAAGCATGTTATAAATCTTTTTTAGTGATGATTTATGGGTTTTGATGGAATTGTGGAAATTGAAAGAATGGTTTGTAAAAAGTGATTGGGTTCCTTGATTTTAGAATGTTGATTTTAAAATATGGATTTTATGGATTTGGAAAATGGTTGGCGGGAAAAAGTTTTTCAATAAAAGGGTTGTTTTATTGAAATGTTTTTGTCATGGTTGAAATGGTGTGGTTTTTGGGCATACTTGGTGTGTGTGTTCATATTGCATTTACGGGGCTTGGTTGAAATATGACCCTATGCTCAGTACCAAAAGTGTAATGACACATGGGGAATATTACCTTGTGACAACTTGGTAGATTGACGAGAGACCGCTCATGAGTATAGAACTGTCATAACGATCCATGCATGGGTGATGATGTGATTATGTGGAATGAAATGTTTTTTCCAAGGTGGAAATGTGGTTTTGATTTGGGAACTTGGTTTTGTTTCTTTTCTTGGAAAAGATGATTTTTGGTTGGAAGAATGGTTTTGTTGGAAAAATGGATTTGATATGAAACTTGTAATATTGTGAACTGTTTTGGAACTGTTTTATATAAATTGTTTCGTATAAATGTGCTAACATGTTTTATCCTAGAGGCATGGGTTGGGAAGTCATCGGGGAAAAACTACTGAGTTTCATTACTCACCCCCTGCTTTGGCATGTTGGTGCTTTTGTAGATGTCGTTTACTAGGATGTTTGAAAAGGAATAGTGTCACATGTTTATAGTACTACTTCATGATACTTGGGATGGTTCGTGAGGGTGGAGCTTGGATCTTGTGAAGAATGTAGTTGGGTTGTCATCTTGTAGTCTTTCAGTTGGTCTTTCCACTGTTTACTCTTATTTTGTGTTGGTTTCTGCTGTGGTACTCTTGGTTGGTTTATGATAAAATAAATGGTTGAGTTGTCTTAGCTTTTATAATGCATCATTTAGTTTATTAGTTTGGTTATGTTTTTTGATTCTGTGGTATTTTCAGAAAGGGTAAATCGTCCCCCACTTGTTTTGAAACCCTTCAACATTTATTGCCAGCTTTTGGCGCCTTGGGGATGTCGCTTTAGGCCAAGTAATGCCTCATTGAGATCTCAATCCAATGAGAATTGGCAGGGCATTACAAAACCATTGTTGTACCTTAGGTCTATGATCCTAATAGATCATACCTTCTTCATCTAGTGTAGGGTGTCTCTATGCACATTATGTGGATGGTTCCGTCCCATTTATCATGTAACAAACCATTGTTTATCCTTTGGTCTATGACCTCAATCGACCATACCTACTTCAGATAGTTCCATGGTGTATATTAGCACAATCCATGGATAATAACTTCTTATATAATATAAATAAGTCTTCATGATATAAATAATATTATCATTGACATCCCATATATGAGTTTACTAATCCTATGCATATTCCATAAGTAAGACAGACCTATAGAATGATCCTAGAAATCTCCATATCAGTATACTAGAACAAACCCATGCTCCAAATCTATTACATCACCACTATTAGTATCTAATAAATTCTCTAAAATATTTTTATTATTCAACAGAATAAACCAAAAGTATCAAAAACCTCCCCTATGAGAGTTTTCTCAGTCAGGTATCACTTATGGAAATACCACCCCTAAGAAAATTTCCATTTCATAAAAAAACCACCCGGAAGGCACAAACCAAGACCGTACATGAAATAATAGGGTTATAGTGATTACTAAACCCAACATCACTATCCATACCCAATAATACACTCTCACTAAAGTTAGCACACCAATAGGGCATCGACTAGGTCCCCTAGGCCTCATTATATCCTGAACCCTCATAAGGGTCCTTCAATCCATCTCACCTCTTGGGACAATGCCTATCTTTATGTTTATGAACTCAATAATACATCCTTTCCAAAACACTATAGGTTATCCTGAACACCCAACAGATCCATTTGTTTTTGGAAAGGTTCGAATACACAGGTCTGATAGCCTCAAAGGGAAAGAACACCCCTAAACTATTCTACTATTTTGAAGGATCAAAGGAATCACTAGGCTTCACAGGGACAACCCCTTGGCCATTCATCCTAGATTATCCCTCACTTATACATAGAGTTGTCCAAGGGATCCTACACTAGGGATATTAATCTCACTTCAATTCCAATCATTAAACTATTCCCCTTAGAGGTCCAAGTATCTTAGGATATATAACCTATCGAGGTTTTGACCATCAGTGGAAAATGAATCATGCTAGTACATATGGTCTAATAAGTCCTTTAAACGTTGTTCATTATATGGGATTTTATTTTAAATTAAACAATTTATTTAATTTAGAAACAAATAAATTAAATAGGTAAGAACCCTCAGTGGCATGACCAAACATCCACATGTATATAATTAAATGCATAAACCTATAGGTCTAGTACAAGGACCACCTAACTCTTTTTTGAATCTTTTCCATTTACATTCCAATGGTTGGTGGCTGCTGCCCATGCATATCCATCCTCATCCATGATCAACTAAGCTCATATTAATAACATGATCTCCTAACTCCAACCATGGTACACAAAATAATTAATTATAACCAAGTACAATTAATTATACTATTTATTTTAAAAAAATTTAATCATCAACAAATCCCTAGGAGTTAAACAACCATAGGTTCATCGAGAAAAATGGTACGAACCTTACCCAACACACTACTAAACCCACACAAAGAAAAAAACCCAACATATAATTCCCGTATTAAAATAAATATAAATTAAATTTATGTAAAAACCTTAAATAAACCATGGTGTTTCATACTATTAGAGAAACAATGAATAACGATAGAAGGATCTTGTCACACGAATCCCTCTAACCAAGATGCATGAAATCCCCATAAAAATCAGGTTTTTTATCTATTATAAAGTGAAAAATTCATTTCAAACTTTCACCAAAACAATTTCAAATCAAAACAATAGGTGAAAGAGATGATAGAGGAGAAAGATGGGAGTAGGTACCCTAAATCTCCTTTGAAATCACTATCAATCGACTACCAAATTAGAGGAAGACCAAGGGAAAGAGAGTAAGCGGACGAACAACCCCATTAGTGAAAATGGGAGAGAAAGGAGGGTATTCCCACAAAAATGTAAAGGGGGAAAAAGATAATTACCTCCCTCTAAAAGCATCATAAACATGTCGATGTTCAGGTAGTGGTTGTAGACTATAACCTTTGGGAACCCAAATTCTTCACTTCCTCTCATGAACCACCTACCACATTCAAATCCCTATTCCTTATAAACAAATATTATATAATGATTCTCAGACTCTTATAATTAAATTCTAAATCTTGGATAAAAATCATACCTCTCTACCCAAACAAAAAATTAAAGATTCCTATGGAATTTTCATGGCCACATAGACACAAGGAATTACAAACTCCCCAATATAACACTTCTAATCCTCAAGAATTCATAGTGGTCATCAAGTCGAGCATTTGACTAGCCATGGTCTCTAATTCCTGGCTGAAAGGCTGCATTTTATTCTTTACTACTAAAAAACTCTTAAATAATTATTCTCAAATTTAATCACACAAGTTACTGAAACACCACCACTCTACTCCATCACCAAACCATGAGGTGGTGATTTCCATAGTCTATCTATACTGAGGAACCTAAGGTTCACTTATCTAGTTTTCACCCATATCTTGGTTCTCTCTCTATAGGGTAGGCCTAAAGAGGTCTGTTCTGAGCTACAACACCCTCCAACGCTGTAATTTCCTATCAAAAACTCAATCTTGATGCTCTAATAATTCCCATGATACAGTATCCAATAACCTTAACAAAAAATGTTAAAACAATAATCCAATGTTGGTTCTACTAATCATTCTTGATTATGAAACAAAGTGGATCCATACCCACCATGCATTCAAGATGCTCAAACAAGATGAATTTCCTTAAAGAAGACCAGGATGATTCTCAAAATCCTTTTCAACATCTCAAATGATTCTCTTAGAATCGTAGACATCTCCCCATATCCCATTATATGTGTGAAAATAATTTGAACCACCCTTAGCCAACCCATCTCAAAATAACATAGCTTTAGTTACCAAATCATACCTGAAGCACCTGATCATGATGCCTTTACTCCAAAAGGCTACCCATGATCATCCAAACATGCTTTAAAAATCCCATGAATTACTCTTAATGGAATTATCTAGTTGAAATAACAAACATCCGAAATGAGATTCCCCACTCAACCATACCCTGAGCACCAATGCACATCCAAACCAATCATTATTAGTCATCACAATTTATCTTGATTTTGACATCAATGCTCAGTCTCTATATAACATTGAATCCAAATTTATACTTTGCATTAATAAATGAAACCAAATGTATATAGATCCATCTATACACCAAAATCAATTTTCTATAAGGACCACTTATCACTTGATTTCACATATCCATAAATCTTATAGTCAAAGGTTCATATATCCCCAACTAAAGTAATGCTAATCACTATAGAAACATCCTTATCATCAAACTACATAATCAAATTTTTCATCATTATCGAACACACTCTATCCATTTTTGAACATAATGAATGGATGTAGCTGAAACTAATCATACCAAAACACAAAAACAAAACACTAATTAATCACCCAATCCCAGCTCATAAAAACACCATCCATGACTAAAACCAATTTCACAACGAGGTTTAACAATTCCAAATTTCCACTACTTCACTCCCCAAAATTTGAACCTACTTATACCAATCCTTGCGAACATCCTCATCAGGTTTTAACCATAATAAAATTCTTGACTATCCCTCTCATCCATGCTCACTGTCTTGTTAACACTTGACTAAGATAAACCTAGATCGACCATGTGGTCACACCCTGATCTAACTCCAAATCCTCCTCTATATGGAAGAAATAAACCTTTTTGATCTATGCCATGGGAAGTGATGCCAATCACCCTTAAAAATTATTATTGGTCTTCAAATCACCCTAAAATATCACCAATTTTCAATTTAATTATCACTATGTGTAACCAATGCCTGCACTAACCATATATCATCTAAAAAGGAATGGGAATACACCTCCATACTACTTAATTGAGAAAATTGAAACTCATTTTATAGTGAGGAAAACACCACCAAAACCAGGATAACCCACAAAAACTAGAAAACATGCTACATGTAATGTTCATTTCATCTTATTAGTTCTCACTAGTTACTCATCTTCAAAATATTTCACTTCACTAAGACCATGGTCTATATCAGGATCACCGGCTACATCAATGTCATTCAAAAACTAAAAACATCCATCCATGATCTATGGTATGAGAGTCTCATTAACATGATTAGCCTCCACCTTATGAAATACTAAAACCAAAATCCTCTACCCACACTCATTGCATACCTTGAAAGTGAAACATGATCCCTAGATCCAGGCACTCCACTGGTCTTGCCCTTAAAATCCCAACCTTGATAATAAAATCTATTTAGCCATCCTTATACCTGAACAACATAACAAGTAGAATCTCATGAGTTTCAATCTAAAAATCTATCAAGTACCCATTATTCCATCCTCTAAGGCACTTATAATCCTAGGATAACCCCATTAATAGGTTGCCCACTACCGTACAAATCACCAACTCACTAAGGTTCAAGTTGTATCTCAAAGGATCTCTAGGCCCTCCCTCCCAAGCCAAAGGTCAAGTCTCTTAAAGGGTCACAAACCCCAGGGATTCATCTGTGCACCCATCTATAATATCTAATGGTACCCACTCAAGGGACTCATATCAACATTGATCAGATGTAACGTGCCAAGTCATTAGTATAAATGGCACTATTTTTCATGAGAATCTGTATACAAGACTTACCCTGGAGAACCACACATCCAATGGTCATCAAATCCATAACCAGAGATATCATCCTAAATGATCTATATTTGGTGATCATAATTCATGGTTCAATTAATTCTAATTCCATTCAAATATATATGGGAAAATACCTTATAGGTTGTTGATGGAACTTTAAATAACTGAATGTAAAAAAAACACCCATAATGGGTTTATTGTCTAGGAATCAAATTATTTCATTGATGTACTAAAGTTATAAAATTTCCCAAACAACTGGGACATCATCACCATCCTCACCAATTACAATCTTTCCACAAAATGAACATCACATACCATTAGAAGTAAATACATATAAAGATATTCTAGGTGGGTATAATAACACCAAGTACTTAATATGGGAAAATGTTGTATTAGTAGTTGATGACACGTTAAACATCTAGGCCTCTGCCTCCAGTAACAAAAATTACACCAGTAGGCCCCTACATTTCATGTGAATCCCAATATACTAAGAATTATTCATGCATAAAAACCTCTTGCCTCTATAAGGAAAGATCCAAATCCAATAATTGGAATCTTTAAAATATATCAATAGGTGTAAATCCATCAAGAAATCATCAATCTCAAACACCATGTATGTCACATGAGGTAAAATTTATATCAATAATTACATTTAATACCACGAAAAAGAATCCAAAGACCTTGGTAAACAAAACTTCCTACCATAATTTGTGCTCATGATTCTATTTCTGTGTATACATCATAGGATCTGACACATTTCAATATCTCTTGGAAACCATATACCAAATATTAAAACAAATAAAACCACCGTATACAACTTTGTAGAATTCCTCCACCCTGGAACACCGATTGGTTCCTAAATCAACTGTTACTACTTACCTTAGGTGCACCACCCCATATTCGAGAGGCCGATGACTAATGGTGGTGGTTTATGATAGTAAAATAGGGATAATAAACTTTCTATATCAAAGTGTGTAACAATAAATAAATATTCATTAGAGAAAATCCATAACCATCAGGACACACAAGTAAATATGGCATACAAATAACAATAATATAATTTTGGAAACATACATATCAACATAAAAAATTAGTCTATCAATGATCTGATCATATATATAGAAAAAATATATGAAATAAAAACATGAATTAAAGGTATTAGAAGTTATACTAAAACTATATTCTTCACCTCATCCTGAACTCCAAAATCTTAGTCTCATTTCTCTATATTGATCAAGAAATCCCAATACCTGGCCCAACATGAATCTATATCAAGTGAAGGATACTCAGGTACCCAAGTTCCATGGACACCCTAGTATAGTGAGAGTACTTAAATCAGTAGGGAACCACCAACATGGTCCCATACTAACCAGAAATGTAATGATATGTACATGTGACTTGCTAAGCTTTAAAACAAAAATAAATAATCAAATAACCAATAATACCAACTTCATCCCAATTTTAGAATTTCTATGAGTATGTCATGCGGACCGTTCTATCACAATTACCACATAACACATTTTTATTAATACTTGGACCTATAAACCCAATCGACCATACCCACTTTAACCTATGTCGGGTGTCTTTAAGTATGTTTGTGGATGGTGAAAACCCATATACCACATAGTAAAACTTTGTTGATCTATAGGTCCATGACCCTGATTGACCATAACTTATTTGTCCAGAGATGACCGGTCTCTATGAATTCTACCTAGACCATTCCTCCAAATATAAGACACCTAGGGATCCGATATATACAAAATATTATCAAATACATCCACTATAGAATTTTTCATAGTCCATGAATAACCCATATGTTTCCAAAATCTGGGGAATTCTCCTAAAAATATCCATCCATATATACCAGATCAACCCAAGGATCTAAATACTTGACGACCCCACTAATAGTACCACATACATCCCTTACAAGAGTTTTCTTATCTAAAGGAATAAACTATAAGTATCATAGACCCCCTCCATAAGGGAGTTTTCTCAGTAAGGTATCACATTATGAAATATAACCCCTAGATATTTTTCCATTTCATAAAAAACTGCACTAAGGTAATATACCATTAACCAACATAAAAAAGAAAATAATGGGGTTGATCAAATTCATAAACCTTCCCTCACCATACATATGCAAGACTATCATTTCACTAGGGTAAATATGCCACTAGGGTACCAATTGATTCCCCCACGAATCATCATGGATCGAACCCTCATAAGGGTCCCTTAATCGCATCTCACCTCTCTGATCAACACTAGTCATAAGGTTTATATCCTAAAGACCATGAACATTCCAAAACACTCTTTGTTGAAAAGAAACCCCACCCTTCCATTTTTTCTCTAGGGGATGCTCACCCAGGTAACCAGGTCTTCATGGGAAAATAATACCCCTCAACCATTCCACTAGCCCAAAGGCTCTGATATATCACTATCTTTCACATGGATAACCCCTTAAATATTCATAATATCTGATCACTAACCTCTATCATAAGTTTTCTAAGATTTCCTATACTAGGGACACTAAGATTAGATAAATTAAAATTATTAAACTAGTACCTTTCGAAGTCTAAGTATCTCTGGATAGACAAGCTGTAGAGGGATCAATCATCAGCAACCAAGGCGTCAATCTAGTACACACAATTCAACATGGCCTTGGAACATTTTTTATTCTATGGGATTTCATTTTAAATTAAACAATTTATTTAATTTTCAAACACCTAAATTAAAGTGGTCAACACCCTCAGTAGCATGAATGCACATATATGTGCATATAATAAAATGAAATAAATATATAAGGATAGTATAGGTACCAAAAACATGTTTTAATGTTTTCCTATTTACTCTCCAAAGTATGGTGACTACTGCCCAAGCTCTTCCAACCTCGTCCACAATAACCTGATCTTGTATCAATGTCCTAAACTCCTAACTCCAACCGAGGCACCCAAAAAAAATTCTTTATAAGAAATTACAATTAATAATACCATATTTAAAAAATGTCATAATTTTTTAAAAATCACTAGCATACAACGATCAAGGGTCCATCAATAAATAGAGTTTTGACCATCCCTGAAACACTCCCAAACCTATATAGATCCAAACCCCCAATATGTAATGTTGTTACAATAATAAATCAAAGTAATATTTAATGTAAATACATAAATAAAACTATGTTCTGACATAACTTCAACCAAATGGGAAATAGTGGTAGAAAGATGTCATCATGGGACATAATCTAACTAGTCTTAATGAAATCCCTATATATATTAAGTGATTTCACCATTCTCTAGTAAAAATATACACTTATAACCTAAATCAAAACAATTTTGAATTGGTGTGAGAGAAGAAAAAGATAAGAGTGGAGGAGGGGGGGGGGGTCATACCATGAGTCTTATTTGAAGTCTCCATTAAATTGTAAAGACCCGTAAAATTCAAGGGAAATTTTTTCTTAATTTTCTTTGGAATTTTACAATAACGCAGTTTATGACGGCACCTGATTCCGAGGCCCGGTGTGCCCAGAATCAATTTTCGAAGTTTGGCTCGGGTACATTCAGTGAACTAACGAGCAGGAATTTCTAACTTTTGAACTGGTGCCCGGAATCAAATTTCAAGGGCACCGATGGAACTGCAGTGCCGGTAATTGCTTAGGAACTCCGGTTCCGGAGTTGTGTTTACATGAGTGTTGATGATAAAAATTGTGGAAGTTATTTTATAATTATTCTACAAATTTTTATCTTTTTCTAAGTGTTTAGTTCTTGATGGAAGTTGGGTAACCACCCAACCTCCCTTGGGAGGTTATGAGGGTGGTGGGGCCCACACGAACCCCACCCCTTCATATCCTCTAACCCCTCTCAACCCCCACTTTAATGTTGATAACATATGTTTACTTAACTTATGTAATTAATATGGTGAGTTACATGTAAGTTTTTGAAATTCAAACAATCGAATTTCAAATGCTTTGTTGTGTTAATAAAATAAGTTTAGAACATATTTTATTAGGGGTTGGTGTTGGGTTGTTTGAGAGATTTTTGGAGAAAAAGATAAGGAACACCTTCTTCCTCGACGAAGAACGCGAAGAACACCGTTCTTCAATGAAGAACTTCTCCGCCGAAGAACACGGTTCTTTCGCGACGCCATATCCGCGACACGACATTCTTCTTCCGCGTCATCTCTTCCGCGATGGTTTTCCGCGACGAAATCACCATCAACAACTTCGAATCCTCTCTTCGCGATGTCGACGTTCTTTCCCCACGATGCCCGACCTCCGTGACGCTCATCTTCCGCGGGTCGTTGACAAACATCATTCCTGAACTGAGGTAGGGGATTATTTTATTTAATCTTTCCCGTTCATGAATCTAGTTTATCGATTATCGTGGTTTTTCGACTAGATGTTAACTTTTAACGAGAGGGGGGCCGGACCACAGAAACACGGCCGAACCCCCCTCCTATGTTCAAGTTTGATTCTTTGTGGATGGAACGGAATGGCGTGGTGCCGTCGCACCACGCGAGAATCACACGGCAAGTATTACGCGACGCCGTCGGGCCGCGTCGAAGGAAATCAAAGGCGTCGTAGCCGAAGCGGGGCCACGACGGAGGGGCATGGTGCCGTCGCACCGCGGCAGATGACAAGGGTCGCGGCCGGTTTCGGGCCGCGGCGGAACTAGGTGAGCGGCGGCCGGACCGGGCCGCCGGTGTCGGCGAAGAAGGGGACCGGCAGTCACCGGTCCCGTAGAGGCCGGAACCGGCCGGCCAGGGCGGGCCGGTCGGACTATTGTGCAACCGGGGGTTCAAACCCCCGGCCGGCTGGCCAAAACGGCCCCCCTTAATTGTGGGGGGCCGCGGTTACACAGGGGGGCAGGCGTCACCCCTTTGCCGAAACGGCTCGGCCAAAGGCCGAGCCAGACAGCGCGCTGGGCGCGCTGTCCCCAGCCGGACGGGCGCCTGGCCGGTCTGCCAGGACGGGCCGCGCCCAGCCGGCCGGGCCAGGCCGACCCGAACCTGGGGCTGGTCGACCCGGTTCGGGCCGACCGGGGGGTCTCGAGCTGGGTCGGTCCGGGCCCGAAACCCCCGTTATCGGACTATTTGGGTTCAAATGCCCATAACTCGGGATACAGACCTCCGATCGACGCACCGTCAGTTGCGTAGAGATCCTTGGAACGAAACAGTAGTTTTGATACATCACACTCAAGGTTTCAGATCACTTTGAGTTCAGCCGGGTTTGTTCGTACATGAAACCAACCGGGCCCTCGGAGCGGAAACGCTTATATCTTGAGCTTCGAACGTCCGATTGACGTGCCATCGACTTTGATGGATTCCTCTAAGTGAGATGGATCTTGTGGCTTACTCCGCTCGAGGTTTGGATTCCCTCGGAGTGCGGTCGGGTTGGTTCGCTCACGAAACCAACCGGGCCCCTGGAATGAAAAGGCCAATAACTCATAGACCGGGCGTTCGATTGACACGCCGTCTGTCTCGTTGAATTCCTCTTGATGAGACGGAACTTTTGGAATACTTCGCCCGAGTTTTGGATGCTGTTGGATAGTGGCCAGGTTGGATTGTACCCGAAATCCAACCGGGCCCTTGGAACAGAAAAGCTGTTATCTTTCAGACCATACGTCCGTTTGACGAACTATCATCGGCGTTGGTGATCACGTGGAGAAACAGTCCCTTTGAGTACACCCTATGAGAGTTCGGGGTACAGTTGAGATACGGCCGGGTTGGTTCGCTCACGAAACCAACTGGGCCCCTGGGACGAAAAGGCTAATAACTCACAGACCGGGCGTCCGATTGACGCGCCGTCTGTTGTGTTGAGACCCCTGTGACGAGGATGTACTTTGAGATACATCTTCGTGGGACTTTGAGATACTTGGAGTATCGACCTGTAGCTCGTGGAGCGGACCCTCCCAGAGACGAGCGTGCAGAGTACGGAGACCGTGTAGCCGACTGAGACCTGACGACTGCTTGACCGACTCGACTTAGAGTGAGTCGACTAGCCCAATGGACGGAGCACTACTTTGTGAGGTGAAGACCCATGGCGGACGGAGAACTACTTGTGTGATAGTGCAGACCCACGGTACTCATCCGGAGAGTACCTCAGCAGGCTACTAGGGGGTGTGCACTACTGTGTTTGGGTGACATACCCCAGCGGGAAGCACTACTGTGTTTGGGTGGCTGAACCGCGGTACTCGACAGGAGGAGTACCTCAACAGTATTAGGTTAGTGAGAAGTACCTCAGAGTCGTGACATGACCACTGTACACTCCAGAGATGGAGCTCTTCAGTAGTTACAGTTTCGATAATGAAAATCCTGGTTTGAGCTGAGTCAATGACCTTTGTGTTTACATCTTGATTGAGATGGGTCACTTGATAACTTAGGTATATGTATGGGCATATACCTAGGTAGTGGTTATCCGTTGATTTCATAATTCTTGTGTTTCCTCATGATTGAGATGGGTTACTTGATGACTTAGGTATATGTATGGGAATATACCTAAGTAGAAGTCATCTGTTGAGATCTTCTTGGTGGCTATCCTTGCTGGATTTAGTGAGACCTTGAGGGTCTCGGGATCCCTACTGAGTATTGTCATACTCACCCCTGCACGGGCTTTTCCCTCACCTCGTTGTGTTGGTTGCAGATGACGGCAGTGCTGACGGTGGCTGAGTGTTCGAGGACTAGTCAGTACCCGGAGGTGGACTACACGACGAGTCAGTACCCGAAGGTGGACAACACAACGAGACGAAACACGGAGGAGGTTGACAGAAGATAGCGTAGAGGAGGATATCTGTACCTACCCTTCAGGTAGGATCCGTGGTGGACAATCAGGAGCTGCGCCATCTGTACCTACCCTTTAGGTAGGATCCGAGGAGGACGACCCAGGAGCCGCTTCCATCCTTCCAGCTGTTATCTTTTCTGTTGTACTTGTTCAGTTGTAGTTTTACTTTCTTTTGGGTTTGTATTCTAGCCCATTTACTT
This sequence comes from Viscum album, assembly GCA_963277665.1. Classification (NCBI taxonomy): domain Eukaryota; kingdom Viridiplantae; phylum Streptophyta; class Magnoliopsida; order Santalales; family Viscaceae; genus Viscum; species Viscum album. Next base: position 1,492,688,622 of record OY728129.1, read on the forward strand.
TTCAGCACTTTCTTTTGTACTTAGTGTTTTACTTCTTCTTGTACTCTGTGGTGTTTTGTTTACTTTTATAAAGGCAAGGCCTTCCCAGTTATCGAGATTTATGCCTTTGGTGCTAGTCGCCAGCCCCTGGCCTATGGAAGGCGGGCTTGGGGTAGTCACGACACGGGCCCCGAGGATAGGTCGTGACATAAATGACATACAAATTAGAGGAGTTGAAGGGGGTTAGTGGCCACCATGCGTGAAAATGAGAGAGAAAAAAGGGGGATACCCCTACAAAAACTGAGGAGGAAATGTTTAATTTACCCCTTTAAAAATCTTATTGGAAGGAAGGTACTTGGCCATCGACTAGGGGGTGATCTTGTATGTGGCACAAGAGCACTACCCTGGCCAACAATGAGCCAATGGCTAGCCAATAGTGAGTCGATGGCTGCAGACTACAACCCCAATCCATCCAACTTCCTCCAATGCTCTCCAAAATCTTCAACCACCTTTTGATCCCTTTTTCCCCATAAAAAATTCCCACTTAGGGATACTCAAACTCACATAATTAAAATTTTAATATCAGTTAAAAATACAACCTATCCACCAAACAAAAAAAAATCAAGTTCCTTCTATATTTTTCATACCTGCACAAACACAAGGCATTGCATACTCCCTACCATAACACTTCTAATTACCAATAAGTCCTTATGGTCATGTAAAAAATCACAATGTTTTGATATAGTTACAAATTCATAGAAAAAGGTCACCTTCCCATTATTTAATTCTAACTACACTTCTATAGACCCATTCTCAACTTCAAGAACTCAAATTTCCAAAACAAAAGACACCGCTCAACTCCATCACCGAACCAATGAAACAATATTTTACCACACTATCTATCCTGAGTCAACCTAGGTTACCTCATGAAATTTCTTACCCAGATCATGGCTCTTTCTCGATAGGACATAACAAAGGAGTCCCATTTCTAGTAGAGGTGTAGATGGATCAGGTATAATTACTGAATGTCAAAGTTGCATTTCATATCACACTGTGAATATTTTTTCCTAAAAGGGATATACATGATTGTTGAAGTCACACATATGGTGTAAAATATCATATCTACCATATAAATCATGGTTTTTGAATCTAACTTCAGATATATTAATAAATATTTGGATGGTCATAAGTTCTCTAATTGTTTCGATCATCGATCGGTGTGAAATTATATATTTAAAAATACAAATTATATAGCTTTATCTTCATGGAATATAACCAATATGATCTACTAATAATATATTATAACCATCTCACATATTCTTGTAAATATATCAAATGTTTGAGAAATAGAAAGGGTAGATTCATCTTACATGCCTAATGAATTCCATGAGTGTTCCTATAAAGATCCACCTTGAACAGAAATCTTTATTCAATAAACTAGTGAGGAAACCATTATGGAAGGGTGAGAGGTCTTAAAAATTTACCAGACTAAATGGGATGTGAGAAATCTCCCATGAAAATGATAAATGAGACCATTTTAATGGCCAAATATCTTGATCCATTAAATGAGGAAACTACCACTGTTGGATATTCCCACATTCCTCCACTCGAGAGAGTGGAATCAATTGGGGAGTTTAATAATTCAACATGGATACATGAGTATCCATAATGATTTTTATTTATTTTTTCACCCAATAATTAATATATTTACTTCATATATCACCTGTATCACTTCCATCACAAGTGGAGATTCTTATCAGAGAGGCTCCAATGCCTACACTACAATTACTATAATGAAAAGAGGCTAGGAATATTTTGGTATCAATGAACTTAGAGGGGAACACTCAGATATTCTCTATCAGTGACATTGTCCAAGATTATATATAATTCTCTAGTATTAACTTTGAGCCAAACCATATGTCTCAAAACATCCAAAATACCTCTTGATAATGAAAATTAAATGATATGTGGAAGTTTTAAATTTTCTATTTTATATAGACATACAACCCATGATAGTTTGTGAAACGGATGAGGAGTAACATATTGATAAATGAATCCACCAGAAAATTTTATAGAAATTAACCAAGTTATTCATGATCTTTAAACTACTTGAGGTAATGATTAAATATGTAGAAATACATCATCAGTTAGACATGTGACTTGAAACATATATTAGATGGATGAATATAGTGGAATATGTTACATCACCATACATTGGGATGAATCATTTTAAGTAACAGATCACAATTTGTTTTCCTCCTAAGTGTGTTCACATAGATGGATATAGGAACTATAGATATAGTGGCATATGAACTATCACTATAATAGAAGGTTGGATCACTTGGATACGAAGCGTGGTTTCCTACAGGGCATAAGCTCTCAAAAAGGTATAAGAGGTCCAGATTGACCAACATATATATTATCACCATTCACTATAGTTAGTCCATTTGGAAATTAAAAGTGAGTAACTGAACATATTGGATATATTGAAGGGGGTTTTTAGAATGAAAATTCCAATATTCAAAATGGGATTGAGTATCCTGAAACTAAAACATATCACATTTAGTATAGAACATATGAACCAATATATGGGAGGAACAAAATGGCAGTTTAATCATTTCCAATAATGAAGAACTTAGTGATAATTACTCGACTATTTATAGAGATATATGGTGGTTCCCACAAGAACAATTTTTTTTCTATTTTATTTCATACCCTTAATTTTTTTTCTTAAGCCTCGAATGGGGGAGGTAAAGTGGGAAGTAAAATGGATTTTACTCAGGCACCCTTTATGTTTTTTCAACACAATAAGTTTTGTATGATTTCCTCTTTATATTCTCAATTTTTATTAGTCTACATGAGGTGTATGCTTAGTGAGAAATAACTAACATTTTCCCAAGTCAAACTTTGTGGGTTAATAACCTGATGAGTACAATGTCTCTTTCTTTGGGTATTTTAATGTCATATAAGATGGAGAGTTTTGATGTAATTTATGTTCATATATATTTGACTAAATGGGTGAGGCATTCTATCCCGTAGTAATGGAAGGGTACACTTGACATGAATGAATACCCAATTCCACCAAGTTAGAAAAACTCATAGAAAAGGTGAATGGAGTTTAATATTATAATTCATGGACATTTAGAGATGATATTTAAGGTGGAACTTATTGAACTAATAGATGGTATGTACTATATAGTATGGGTAAGTTGATAAACCAATGTGAATTAAGGCCTAATACTAGTATAGAAAATCCTTGAAATAGGGGACATAGTCTAAGGTCATGATTCTCAGACCACCATGTCATGTGTTTTAGAGTCATGTGATGAAGATCAACAGATTTTTAAGAAGAATATGTTATATTTTTTCTCTAAAAATGGATATGATGCATGAACGGATAACATTGATGGTGTCAAATCCACTTGAATATTTATATTAAAGATTTTTATAATCATAAATAATAGATTTTGAACCAGGGTTTGATCATATGGAACATGTACACAATGGATGATTGTTTACCACATTGGAATGAGGGGTTCTTCCCTGATTTTACAGGGGAATGTGAAAATTAGAGGACCTTCTCATTAAGATGAAATATACCCATGATTGGTAGGGTCGAATATGGTTTCATTGATATAATTACTAAGTATATTTGTTCCTTAAATTAAAATTCACTCATTATTGATATCCATGAAAGGTTTTTGAGTATATTCAAACACATTCGGAATAAAGTAGGCTTATGGAAATAAGGGTACCCAAGAAGGTTTCAGGAACCCAAAGGTTACATCACCTTGTATTGAAAATATATTTAAGGCAAATAGATATAAATTGAAATTTATAATACTTTTTTCTACAGTAATAGGTATAGAAAGAAAAACATACCCTTTAATAAAGCCATATGGTGGACCCTACAAGCATTATTCCTTTTTATATCCTATGATTTATCTTTCTATAAATACTCATATGAGAATGTATTAGCAAGAGTAGGATTTTTTTTATCAGGATACACTTTCGAGGTTTTGGAAATGAAAATACTTGTGTCTATTTTCATTTGTAGTTTAAGGTATTTCAATTTAGACCATTTAGGGATTGTAACAGCCCGAGATTTTATGAAAAATATTCTTTTTTATTTCACTAATGTCTTGTGTTGTACGCTACACCAAAAGGAGCTTGCACAACACGCATCCTTGACTTTCCTTGCATTACACAGAATCACGACCTTCCTCGATAGCGTGTCTAGTACGCAATACTGAGTTTCACTAAACAACGATATGCTATTAAAATATTATTATAACTAGCCGTTATGAATAGTAATAACCACCTTTTAAAACTTTAGAAATTTTAGCTCTCAAAATGGAATTCATTTTTGGATTCGGAGTATCAAATTTAGCCTAAGGTGAAATTTTGGTACTTTTCGGATAACTTTCATATTCTGATGAATAGTGAAAATTACTAAATTATAATTAAAAACAAATTTTTTAATCGAAATAATTAATAGTGATAAATTATTAATTTGAGTGGTTTTAAATTACATTTAGAATATATTTTTACAATTTAATACAATGTTGGTCATTGGATGTAATTTCACATTTAAACCAGACATAAACAAGTGTCAATCTTTTGATAGATATTGTTTCTTAAAAACACGCTCTTTGTTTTAACAGCGGGATTTAATTATAAAATTAATTAATGCAACATCTATGATAATGAATTTGGTAAAATAGACTTCATTTTTGAATTCAGAATATGAAATATATCTTAGGATGAAATTTTGGCATTGTTCTGAAAAACATCAATTTTTGATGAATAGTGAAACTACTAAGTGGTAGTTAAAAAAATCAATTTCTTCATAAATCTTAATTTTACCGCTTCTATGAATGGAATTTCAAAACTCCTAGAGACATTGTTGATGTCAGTAAGTAAAATGTGGTTCAATGAGATGAAAATAATTTTTGGTGAATAGTAACTTTTTACTTTTATTTACCGCGGTTAAAAGTAAATAGGGTAATTAAGGGTAAACATTGTATTATTATTACCCTAACACATGTACTAATTCTATTGGACAAGTGTAATTCGACCAAAAATAAGCTTAAGAATAACATATGACCATTTAGGCCCACTTGGATTAGATTAGGACATTTATTATTATTTAATTCAAAGAAGAGTTAAAAGAGTTAAAATCAAAGTTTATTTACTAAAACATTTTTAATATAGGGTTGTACATAAGATAAATTCGATTGTAAATATTCCTTAGAAAGCTAAACCTATTTCCTACATTATGGTATTTTATTTTTAATTTTTAGACATCAAATAATTTAATTTATTTATGACACAACGATGATGCAGTAATTATCTTATTAATGAAATATTGAAATAATTGATATTATAAATACCAAAATAAATGTAATTTAACACTTTTTATGAATTACAATAATTTTCTAGGTTACTATGATATATTAGTGTTGATTTAATCAATTTGGTTTGAACATATAATTCTGTTATGACTTTCACAAAAATCATATATCAAATAGTGTCAAAATTGACACAAAATAGTTTTTAAATCAAATATTATATTATTAATTGTTATTTTATTGCTAAAAATCTAAGGTTCGGACAAATGACTTAGATAAGGATATATATATTAATAATAAACAATTTGGGGTTCGTTTGGCATGTTATAGTAAGTGTATTAACCATATAGTGAAAGAAAACAAAAAGACACGGTAAAAGTTAAATTATTTAACTTAGAGTTAAATCTAATTGATAAGGTTAAAATAACACCCTAAACTTGTCTAAATCCTATTGGTTGATAGTTTTTCAACCCATCCCCACTTTAGCTTCGAAATAAGACCCTTTTGAACCATTATAAACCGATTTTTACATTAATATAAAATAATATTTTGAGGTACTCCTATGGTGCCCCTCTCCTCCCTTATAAAAGGACACCTCCTCCCCCTCCTCCTCACACCAATTGGAGCACTAAATCTCGGCCAAACCCTGGAAAATCTCTTCTCCACTTCCCTAGAAACATCCTAGAGGTTCTGGTCTTCCTCAAAGACCAATTTTAGTGCCCTAAGAGGAGGTCTCAAAGAGGCGCTTCAAAGAAGAGGTAATTACCGTTACCAATTCTTTCATCTTTATTTCTTCTTCCACTTCTTCTTCTTAGGTTGTTTCATTATGAAGTAATAAAATCAGTATGAATCATATACTGACATGTTATTATAAGTATGAAACAACCCTATTTCACCATCTATCCATCCTACGGAAAAAGAAATCACCGCGCGTGCGTACGTACGGAATACCGTCTCCACGCCGTGGTGTAATCTATTTTCCACCACCACCTTACATGGATGGGTATAATGGTGTAAATAATAACTATAAATAGTTATTACAACATCATATTGATTATGATATATTGTATAATCCACTCCAATTCAATTCAATATTTATGGAAATGATATCATCGCTCGTGCGTACGTACGGAATACCGTCTCCACGACGCGATGAGATTCATTCTAAATGATTAACCATTCATGAATGATTATAAAGTATATATAATAAGTTCTAATGAAATATATGACATAATAATGATACTGGAATTATTTATATTTATATGTATGTCATCTACTTAATTCCATTCAATTCAATAAGGAAATGAAAACAACGTTCATGCGTACGTACGGACTACCGTCTCCATGAACGGTGTATTTCTTTACATTTACTGATTTATTATATATTATGAATATATATATATAAGTCATGTTTTATATTATGTAATTAAGTAATCATGATCTAAGTAATCATACGGATAATTACAAGTTAAAAACACGAACGACAAATGAGGCGATTTTACCCAAAACGCTACTTTAACATGGAATTTACAAAAGAATGGGTAATATAAAGTCATAAGTGAACCATATATGATATCATAACAATGAATATGATTCTGTATTAAGTCAATGACATTATTTAAATCATTATACAGGAGGTTCGGACACATACGAAGCAAATCGGACCTAAGGTAAGGGAAATATCACAATCTCATTTTTATCCGAGATTGTTTATTCGTAAGTATTTAATGGGGTGTATTTTATCATCCACATCCATGTTTCATCAATATGTAATATTATTTCCATCCACCTACAATTGTTTAAATCCATTTTTACCCTTCGGTGAGTTTTTAGTAATATGTATGAAAGGAATCTTTTGTCGTTTTTCGTACGAGGTACTTTTTGACTTTTCCGACAAAAGTACAAGAAGAATGTTTTTTTAACTTAAACAGAACGAACGGATTTTTACGGTTTTATAAAGCCTTATTTTCATGAATCTTCCTCCAAAATATTTCATGAATATTTTCAATAAAATCTCTTTCTTTTAAAATTGCATGATGTTTTGTGAAAAGAAATTGATTTTGAAGAAGAAAGGATATTTTCCTCAAGAATTCATTTCAAGTGTTTTATCAAAATTATTTTCCATCTAAGATAATAAAGGGTTCTATTTCTATCCATATTTTTACATTGATTTGATTATGTTGTGATGGAATTATTTTTATGAATTCCTTTATCTTATATGAATTGTTTTATGATGTCATGTTGTTTAAGAATCCCATTTTTATTACATGGGTTATGAAATGATGTATGGTTTATGATTTTGTGGCACACATAAGAATGGTATCATTATGAGATGGGTGGGACCTATATATCCCTCCAATGCATTGGGTAAAGATTTTATATCTCATGAGATAGACATGGCTGGAATGGTAGGTTATACCGGTTCAGTGAAACAGGACTGAAACGAGGGTCACTCGATTCAGAAATGGACTTTGTCCACTCAGATAGTCTTGGCAATGAGTCTTGACTAACAAGAAATGATTCTCTATGATTATGTGTGTATGCCACAAAGTTTAATGTTTTATGTTATGATTATTTTGAATACATTTCACTGCCATGAGTTATCCCAGGTTATGATCTCTTTTGCAGGTTAAGATTTCCAAAAGTTATGTTCTTATGTATATGATGTGATTTATATTTCTTTTCTTTACCCTTACTGAGCATTTGAGCTAACCCTTTTATGTTTTCTTTTCCCCAGGATATAAAGAAAGGTTTTAGGTAAAAAAAAGGGAAGATCTTTATGGGAGATATTGAAGATCTTTCACCAGGATTAGAAGATTATATTCCGAGTTTCCAAAGACACTAAACTATTACGGTCCTTGTGTGTGTGTTTTTGTAATGTACTAAGTATTCCGAAAATGTAATGTAATGTCCATTTAGGTCAGGCTTCGGGTCTCTACAGTTGGTATCAGAGGAAAGGTTTAGTCAACCTTTGGAAATTAGGATGCGAAAACGTTAGTGAGATCCCTAGAGATATTTCTATGGTATGTCTAGGGATGTCCCTAAGGTTAAGTATACGTATAGGTTATAGTACTAGAACTATGCTAACGATCATAGAATTAAACCTAAGATGTTAGATATTTAAGGTACTCCCCCTTTATTATGTTGTTTTCCCTAGCATGATTTTTTCCTCTCACACTATTCTTTTTGGGTTTTAGACGATGGCTGGAACCCGAAGGAACCGTGTTGATCAATGCAATGGACAATGCAATGATTGTCCTCCTGAACAAACAAATGTTATGGGAGATGGAGTGCAAAATCTTATTGCTATACTTACACAAGCTATGAATCATTCTGGACTTCCAAATGAGCAGAGAAGGGAACAATATTCTATTGAGTCCTTCATGAGGAAACGTCCACCTTCTTTCAGTGGGTATTCTGATCCACTTGTTGCTGAACAATGGATCAGTACCACTGAAAAGATATTTTCAGTTCTTCAATGTTCTGAACATGATAAAGTCATCTTAGCAGTATATTGTTTGGAAGGTGAAGCTGATCAATGGTGGAATCTTATCAAGAAAAGAAGGCAAAGAGATGAAATTGAGTCCATGGAATGGGACGAGTTCAAGAACTTATTTTTCAATAAGTACTTTCCTCGTATTCTTCGAACAAAGATGGAGAAGGAGTTTCTTGAACTAAAGCAAAAGGATGATGAATCTGTTGGTATATACGAAGCGAATTTTACAAGACTTGCAAGGTATGAATCTGGCATTATCATCCAACCTGAAAGTAAAGTTGATCGATTTTTCAGTGGCTTAAAACCAAGTCTTCAAAGGGAATTAGCTATAAGAGACTTCAGTAGCTATGAAGAAATTGTGCGTTGTGCTATCAAGGTAGAAATGGAAGTTGGTGTTACATATCCATCTCATGTTTTTGACAAGAAACGAAAGATGGAGTTCAAGGAGAAATCTCAGAATAATGGTGAAAAGTAGATGAATGTTTCCTTATGCACAAAGTGTGGAAAGAAGCATGGTGGAGATTGTCTTAAAGGGACTAGAAAATGTTTTAAGTGTGGAAAAGAAGGTCATCGAGCAGCTGAGTGTCGAAGTAATGGAAAAAGGGTTTCTAATGATGTGAATAAAGCAAACACTGCAGAGAACGCAACACCAACACTTCAATGCTTCAAGTGCAAGGAAATGGGGCATTATGCTAATAAATTCCCTAATCCAAGGGTTAGTTATGATCAACATGAGCAACCACTGAAGGAACATGACAAAGGGAAGTCACATGCGATCACTATTGGCAATGATGAATATGACAACGATGTGGTGGAATGATTAAGTGTTTATGTAATGGGATTCCAAAATAATGTTGTATCATTGAGTATTGCAATATTTATTGATGTGGTATTCAAAGTGATTGAGTTATTTTTTGGAAATAAGATGATATGCGCATAATGAAGGGAAAACGAGAAAATGAAAATTTTAATAGTATTCATGAGCTCATGATTGATATAAGGACTAAGTGATATCATGGTTTGAGTATATAGAATTTTGAGGATTTTGGTATGTGGAAAGTGTTAACTGCATTCATGTTTTCACTAAGTTATTCAAGAGAATACATGATTAAGGACTTTGAATGTTTGGAATGTGACCAACAAAACATATCTTATGATATATGGGGATCAACGATGGTATTAAATCTCTGGTAATCGTTTTCACTATGTTATGAGAGTGGACTGCAGTATTATGGATAAGCCTAAAGATTGAAATGGATTATGTTGGACATAAGTGAGTATTGTTTAAGGATAGAAGTTTTTTTTCGATATTATTGATGGGATGTTATAGTAATGTAGTTTTAGAAAAGGACAACCTGCAGGACGAGCGACAACCCATCGCTTCGGACAAGGCTGTGGGAATCGAACCCACAACCGAAGTGCGACTGGCCTTTATCGCCTACCACTGGCCTACAGGAATTCCCTGTTTAGTAGAAACTAGTTTTATTATATTAAGCAGTATGATATATGAAGTATAAGTCCATTTTAGGAACCATATGTGATTAATCTCACTATAGATCGACTTATGTATATAATTTTTTCTAACCTTTTGTTTGAGACAGATGGAATGACCCGTCATTCTATCACATGATCTGCTAACACTTCACGAATAACAAATTCAACTTCATTTATTTAAGAGATGAAGTGTAAATTGTTCAAGGCACAAACAACAGTGAGATTGTACCAAAATAAAGTAAGTATTTATTCTAATTCAAATTCTACAACTTTAGGGAAATGATCTTGAAATCCAAAAATGTTGTCCTAGTGCTCTTATATCTGATTAATCAGATGGTACCTTAGATCGTCACAAATTTATGGATTTGTGATTGCTAGATTTTCCATAGCCATGTTCTCTACCACTCTCCATCAGAACATGATGGTTAGATTTCTCTTCCATATCCATATTTTTACCTATGTGGAAACCCAGTGATTAGTTTATTTGGGTAATCGTTACATTTCATACTTTAGTTTTTTAAAGCCAAGTTTTGGTATTCCTTTTTACGATGTGGGTTTCTATTAAAGAAACTTTTGAATAGTAAACCATTTATAACCCCGGCGAATTTCGAGGGCGAAATTCATTTTAAGGGGGGTAGAATGTAACAGCCTGAGATTTTATGAAAAATATTCTTTTTTATTTCACTAATGTATTGTGTTGTACTCTACACCAAAAGTAGCTTGCACAACACGCATCCTTGACTTGCCTTGCATTACACGCAATCGCGACCTTCCTCGATAGCGTGTGTAGTACGCAATACCGAGTTTCACTAAACAACGATATGCTATTAAAATATTATTATAACTAGCCGTTATGAATAGTAATAACCACCTTTTAAAACTTTAGAAATTTTATCTCTCAAAATGGACTTCATTTTTGGATTCAGAGTATCAAATTTAGCCTAATGTGAAATTTTGGTACTTTTCGGATAACTTTCATATTCTGATGAATAGTGAAAATTACTAAATTATAATTAAAAACAACTTTTTTAATTGAAATAATTAATAGTGATAAATTATTAATTTTAGTGGTTTTAAATTATATTTAGAATATATTTTTACAATTTAATACAATATTGGTCATTGGATGTAATTTCACATTTAAACCAGACATAAACAAGTGTCAATCTTTTGATAGATATTGTTTCTTAAAAACACGCTCTTTGTTTTAACAGCAGGATTTAATTATAAAATTAATTAATGCAACATATATGATAATGAATTTGGTAAAATAGACTTCATTTTTGAATTCGGAATATGAAATATAGCTTAGGATGAAATTTTGGCATTGTTCTGAAAAACATCAATTTTTTATGAATAGTGAAACTACTAAGTGGTAGTTAAAAAAATTAATTTCTTCATAAATCTTAATTTTACCGCTTCTGTGAATGGAATTTTAAAAATCCGAGAGACACGGTTGATGTCAGTAAGTAAAATGCGGTTCAATGAGATGAAAATAATTTTTGGTGAATAGTAACTTTTTACTTTTATTTACCGCGGTTAAAAGTAAATAGGGTAATTAAGGGTAAAAATGATATTATTATTACCCTAACACATGTCCTAATTCTATTGGACAAGTGTAATTCGACCAAAAATAAGCTTAGGAATAACATATGACCATTTAGGCCCACTTGGATTAGATTAGGACATTTATTATTATTTAATTCAAAGAAGAGTTAAAAGAGTTAAAATCAAAGTTTATTTACTAAAACATTTTTAATATAGGGTTGTACATAAGATAAATTCGATTGTAAATATTCCTTATAAATCTAAAACAATTTCCTACATGATGGTATTTTATTTTTAATTTTTAGACATAAAATAATTTAATTTATTTATGACACAAAGATGATGCAGTAATTATCTTATTAATGAAATATTGACATAATTGATATTATAAATACCAAAATAAATGTAATTTAACACTTTTTATGAATTCCAATAATTTTCTAGGTTACTATGATATATTATTGTCGATTTAATCAATTTTGTTCTAACATATAATTCTGTTATGACTTTCACAAAAATCATATATCAAATAGTGTCAAAATTGACACAAAATAGTTTTTAAATCAAATATTATATTATTAATTGTTATTTTATTTCTAAAAATCTAAGGTTCGGCCAAATGACTTAGATAAGGATATATATATTAATAATAAACAATTTGGGGTTCTTTTGGCATGTTATAGTAAGTGTATTAACCATATAGTGAAAGAAAACAAAAATACACGGTAAAAGTTAAATTATTTAACTTAGAGTTAAATCTAATTGATAAGGTTACAATAATACCCTAAACTTGTCTAAATCCAATTGGTTGATAGTTTTTCGACCCATCCCCACTTTAGCTTCGAAATAAGACCCTTTGGAACCATTATAAACCGATTTTAACATTAATATAAAATAATATTTTGAGGTAATCCTAAGGTGCCCCTCTCCTCCCTTATAAAAGGACACCTCCTCCCCCTCCTCCTCACACCGATTGGAGCACTCAAGCTCGGCCAAACCCTGCCAAAATCTCTTCTCCACTTCCCTAGATACATCCTAGAGGTTCTGGTCTTCCTCAAAGACCAATTTTAGTGCCCTAAGAGGAGGTCTCAAAGAGGCGCTTCAAAGAAGAGGTAATTACCGTTACCAATTCGTTCATCTTTATTTCTTCTTCCACTTATTCTTCTTAGGTTGTTTCATTATGAAGTAATAACATCAGTATGAATCATATACTGATATGTTATTATAAGTATGAAACAACCCTATTTCACCATCTATCCATCCTACGGAAAAAGAAATCACCGCGCGTGCATACGTACGGAATACCGTCTCCACGCCGTGGTGTAATCTATTTTCCACCACCACCTTACATGGATGAGTATAATGGTGTAAATAATAACTATAAATAGTTATTACAAAATCATATTGATTCTGATATATTGTATAATCCACTCCAATTCAATTCAATATTTATGGAAATGATATCATCGCTCGTGCGTACGTACGGAATACCGTCTCCACGACGCGATGAGATTCATTCTAAATGATTAACCATTCATGAATGATTATAAAGTATATATAATAAGTTCTAATGAAATATATTACATAATAATGATACTGGAATTATTTATATTTATATGTATGTCATCTACTTAATTCCATTCAATTCAATAAGGAAACGAAAACAGCATTCATGCGTACGTACGGACTACCGTCTCCATGAACGGTGTATTTCTTTACATTTACTGATTTATTATATATTATGAATATATATAAATATATATGTCATGTTTTATATTTTGTAATTAAGTAATCATGATCTAAGTAATCATACGAATAATTACAAGTTAAAAACACGAACGACAAATGAGGCGATTTTACCCAAAACGCTACTTTAACATGGAATTTACAAAAGAACGGGTAATATAAAGTCATAAGTGAACCATATATGATATCATAACAATGAATATAATTCTGTATTAAGTCAATGACATTATTTAAATCATTATACAGGAGGTTCGGACACATACGAAGCAAATCAGACCTAAGGTAAGGGAAATATCACAATCTCATTTTTATCCGAGATTGTTTATTCGTAAGTATTTAATGGGGTGTATTTTATCATCCACATCCATGTTTCATCAAAATGTAATATTATTTCCATCCACCTAAAAATGTTTAAATCCATTTTTACCCTTCGGTGAGTTTTTAGTAATATGTATGAAAAGAATCTTTTGTCGTTTTTCGTACGAGGTACTTTTTGACTTTTCCGACAAAAGTACAAGAAGAATGTTTTTTTTAACTTAAACGGAACGAACGGATTTTTACGGTTTTATAAAGCCTTATTTTCATGAATCTTCCTCAAAAATATTTCATGAATATTTTCAATAAAATCTCTTTCTTTTAAAATTGCATGATGTTTTGTGAAAAGAAATTGATTTTGAAGAAGAAAGGATATTTTCCTCAAGAATTCATTTCAAGTGTTTTATCAAAATTATTTTCCATATAAGATAATAAAGGGTTCTGTTTCTATCCATATTTTTACATTGATTTGATTATGTTGTGATGGAATTATTTTTATGAATTCCTTTATCTTATATGAATTGTTTTATGATGTCATGTTGTTTAAGAATCCCATTTTTATTACATGGGTTATGAAATGATGTATGGTTTATGATTTTGTGGCACACATAAGAATGATATCATTATGAGATGGGTGGGACCTATATCTCCCTCAAATGCATTGGGTAAAGATTTTATATCTCATGAGATAGACATGGCTGGAATGGTAGGTTATACCGGTTCAGTGAAACAGGACTGAAACGAGGGTCACTCGATTCAGAAATGGACTTTGTCCACTAAGATAGTCTTGGCAATGAGTCTTGACTAACAAGAAATGATTCTCTATGATTATGTGTGTATTCCACAAAGTTTAATGTTTTAAATTATGATTATTTTGAATACATTTCACTGCCATGAGTTATCCCAGGTTATGATCTCTTTTGCAGGTTAAGATTTCCAAAAGTTATGTTCTTATGTATATGATGTGATTTATATTTCTTTTCTTTACCCTTACTGAGCATTTGAGCTCACCCTTTTATGTTTTATTTTCCCCAGGATATAAAGAAAGGTTTTAGGTAAAAAAAAGGGAAGATCTTTATGGGAGATATTGAAGATCTTTCACCAGGATTAGAAGATTATATTCCGAGTTTCCAAAGACACTAAACTATTACGGTCCTTGTGTGTGTGTTTTTGTAATGTACTAAGTATTCCGCAAATGTAATGTAATGTCCATGTAGGTCAGGCTTCGGGTCTCTACAGGGATGATGTTTAAGGTCGTACAACTTTGAAAAAAATGGTTAGATTTTTCAGTTATATAGATTTAAAAAATAAAACGAGGTCATCTACTTAGTGATAAGGGAATGGTTGGATTGATTTTAATTAAATCCCAGAACAACTAATATAAACAACCTCAAGGTATAGTCCATGTAGTTTAAGGCTCTAGTGATTATACCACTGATTGTTGGAGTTTAAGGTCTCAAAACCTAGTCAAAAATATGAGTCATTCTATATATAAACATCCATAAAAAACATAACATTAATGATAAATCTCAATGATAGCATATATTATCACATAGGGGTGTAGATAGTTTAAGATCATAGTGCTCAGACCCTATAGTAGGGGTGTTATATGATAACCTAAATGGGGCTCAAGGGAAAGGGAATCCCAACACCTTAGAAAAGGGAAAAAATGATATATGAAAAATGTATTTGAATTAGGAAGATGAGATGAAACAAATATGTTGAGGATTACTATTGACCCACATTTGAATGGAGGGTTCTATGATAATGTTATTATAGGTGTATGGATATTAGAGGACCCTCTCCTTAAGATGAAATATTCCTCTTATTGGTAGGGAAAATTATGGAACAACTAATATCATTACAATGTAAAGGTTTCTATTGGAGTTGAATACATTAATTACTGATTTCCATCAATGTTTTATGATTATTCATAACACTCAAGGTATGAAGTGTTATATATGTAAGGAATTATTTAAGAAGTTATTGGAACATTAAATTTCTTAAATAAACATGATTTTCCTATTTTGGAATGATGAAGGGGAATGGATAGTGTCTTATGGTTCGATCCAATGTATATGGTCCATAAGTCACTACATATCCTGAAATAACAGGAATCAAGCCATATGCAGTTCCTATAAAAGATATCTCCTACATAAATGTTCCTTAGATAAAGGGAGGGGTATTTTTATATATTGGTATGGGATTATAAATAGAAGAATCCCCATGATTGTATCCAAGTTAATGGCTTAGCGAATATCCAAATATGAATATGGGGAGCCTAAATACCAGTATTCCAAGGTAAAAATGGGAATTTTACCCTAGTTTTTGGTCCCATATATGAATCACCCTTACATGGGTCTAGATCTCATGTAGGGAAATTTGGTTAAGTAGAATAGACTGCTCTAAGTAATTTTAGGTTATATAGGTTAGACCATATGTCATACAATTTAAGATCAAGTGATAAGGATAAAGGTGTTTGGTAGTTTAAGTTCATTTGATGAGGACCATAATATAAGGATATTTTGGATAAATTTATCTTGTTCATCAAATGAGAAAACTTCATCTCAGTTCCAAATATCTGAAAGGAAACCTAATATGAATAAAGGGGCCTGTACACTATGATTAATCATGGGTTTTAATTGGAATTTATAAAAGGCATTAAGATAAAATATAAAATCATCATTACATATCCTGAAATAGTAATAATCAATCCACACATATTTCTTGGATAGAAATAGATATACTATGTCCACATAGAGTTTGATATAAAAATACCCAATGTGAATGAGGAGACCATACATGATGAGGTATCTAGATATTGGTGAAATTTTGGTTGATAATAATTTTAATGTTATGGGTTTTATTACATATCCTTAAATAAAAAGAATCATGACACATGTAGATTTGATAAAAATCCCTATGAAGATCAGGATCTTATATGGGGGAGTTCTTTGTTCTCATTGGAGGATCCTATATGAATCTAGATATCCTCTAGGGAAAATTGATCTAACCAAGTGACTCTTCTAAACAAGTTAGGATTCCAATTATAGTATATTCCCTTTAATGTAGTTTAACATCATGTGACAAGTATAAATGAATCTCATGTGAAATTATAAGAGATTATACACCAAGAGTAAAATCAAATGACCTTTTATTAGGCTCAGAATAGAGGATCTGAGCATTATTACATATCTTGAAGTGATATGAAACAATTTACACATAGTTATTATATGATCCTAGTGTAGGGGTTCATTGGTAAAGAGCCAATGTGAATGGAAATGACCAAAACACTAGGATGAGAAGGGGTTGGAGTTGGTGGAGATTTCTAGTTGGGAATAGGATAGAATAAACAAACATCACTACATATAAAAATAATATAAATCAAGACACATGTAATTCTTTATGAAGTAATTTCATATATCTAGCTCATATGAATTGAAAATATTATAATGTTTCATTTTGGTGCTAGGTGATTATAAGAAAACGAACATAAATGAGATGGGGCCTAAGGACTACAATTAAAAGAAAATAGATTTAAAAATGGGTCTAGAATAGGGATTTTGTGTGTCACTGCATATCTCATGATATGGGACTCAATACACATGTAGTTATTATTATCATGGGAAATTACTTTGTTCATAGGTTAGTTTAATCACAATATCATGATAGTTAAATGCAACCATGGTTATAGCATCTCTAAATAATGATAGCCTTCAAATGGGAATGGTTCTTGTGCATGAGGGTATTCTTTCTCAAAGAATGTTCATGGATAAAGAAATATATTAAAGATTTCTAAAATGTAGATGTTTATTTTATTTAGGATGGATTAAAATTATTGTCTACTAATATAAAAACATAAAGGGATAAACACCAAAATGAATAGGAAGGGTTCAAATATTAAGAAACCATTTCAGAAAATAAATGTATCTTTATCCCATAACAAGATTATGAATAAGGATCTATGAACTAGTGGAGATCCTACAAATATCAATCTTTCATATAAAGATATTAATCCATGTAGGGTTTTTCTTGAAAATCAATTTTAGGTATTTTAGGATGATCCACACATCAAGAATTTTATCATTCTATGATAAGAAATCTTATATAATAAATCTTATTTTATTATGTAACATGCACAAAATAAATTGGATTTG
Organism: Viscum album; assembly: GCA_963277665.1. Lineage (NCBI taxonomy): Eukaryota > Viridiplantae > Streptophyta > Magnoliopsida > Santalales > Viscaceae > Viscum > Viscum album. Next base: position 1,492,706,708 of record OY728129.1, read on the forward strand.
TCTCATTTATATACCTATTAAATGAAAAATGACATGAATTAAAGGTTCCAAACATAATGACAGAGAGGTTAATTGATTGAGTTTTTTTATTGGGACCAAGATAAGTGTTATGGGAGTCACTATGTATCATATAGTAATAGGAATCAATCCACACAGAAATATGATTTATATGATTGAATTTTATGTTAGTGAATATTGATAAAAAATAGAATGGAACATACTCCAATAACTCTTACATCAATTTGGACCTCATGTATTGAGAATAGGTCTCACAAATAAAACATAACAAATTGTATGAGAGACTTTGTATGGTGGAAATTATGTCATGAAATCTAGCCTCCTATGATTAGAAATTAGAAGTTTTACAGTTTAGGGCCATGATATGCGGACCTCCGTGCTATATAGTTTATAGTCTTATAACTTGGACTATATCTATATAGTTTAACATAATTATTCTAGGAAATTATTATACTATCTTAAATAATTAATCCAAGATTTTATAAACCCACCATGGAAATTTTAAAGGTATTTATTGAGAGAACATTCATTGGTATCCAACATGATACACTCTATATATATTATTATTAGAGTGTATATTCCATTAGATAAGACTATATATATGCAATATGGTTCTTTACATGAATCAATATTTAGAGGCTTCTTTCTGAGTATCATGGGGGTTCCCAAGACCCTCAATGGTTCCCATTAGAGGAATGATAAGAGATAAACTTCTTGTTGAATTCTCATGTGGACTAATTCTAATGGATCTACAGGTTCAGTAGAGTGTATACCCTTTTCTCATCATGTCTTTCTAGCTCATATATTAGGATCTATGACTATTCATATTATAAAAACCAATATTAGTAGTCAATGTATAGTAAAAGTAGTTTGACTTCAAATGGTAGGGATGAATTTGTCCCATATACGATCGATTATGGGGTCATTTGTATGGAAATAAAATTCATAGTGTGTTAATATCATAAAGTAAATGGAAGATTACCAGGACATGACTTTTTTGTCTTTTCCTAATATATTCTAAAGGATACTTTAATGATATTTTTTGAAATCCACTACTTGTATAGTTACCACATTATGACATCGGGTTGATTAGGGGGATTAATTGTTATATTCATGATACAAACTTTTCTATTCAAAAGAGTATAAATTGGAAAAAAATTATATAAATTTTGTGCAAGGGAAACAAAATCAGGTGATGATATTTAACTTCATGAAATTTAGTATATCGATATTTTATATTCCTTAAGGGATATAATCTTGTACCACTTAGAGAAGATGTTGGTATCTATAATGATATACTTGAACTATTTGGACATATCTAAAGGATATTTTCTCCATAAAATCTATTTTCCAAATGGAAAATAATCAAGACTACTTGGAAGTATTAAACAACCCTAAGGGTGATGGATGAATTTATAATGTATTTGTAATGCATGGAACTTTTTGGATAACTATACGAAATACTTCTTCATTGATGGCCATAAATATCCAAGACTCTTAATTTTATGGGAGATCCTGTTTCTTGACTATTGATCACTATAGGCACCAGCATGGACCTTGTTTATAATATAGAGAGTCTCTCCTAATTTAATGTATCATAGGAGGACTCCATCAAAGCCTCCTTTATAATGTTTTTTTGATAATTCTTTTCACTGTTGAGGAAAATATTTACTGCATGTGATAGAATCTATTCTATATTTTCTTGATCATGTGGAAGAACTACAATTTAGAGGAAATAGACTATAGGTAACAAATATCCAATTATAGAATCCCTTATAAACTATTTTTACTTTCCCTTATATAGGGTGGTGTTTATATCATTGATTTCTTCAATGTCATTACAAATGAATGGAGATACCACTCTATAGTGAACAATTTAGATAACTATATTATCATGGTCTCTATCTATCAAGGTTTTAGTGGAATTAACCAATGAATCGACACAGACAGTCAATGAATGTGGGATATGGGATAATGTTGTCTTAGAGAGGAATTATTCTATCAAAACTCATACATAATCAACAAAATGAATCAATTATTAATTCATAATGTAATATTCACCATTAACATTCTTAATCACTAAATCTAATTCACATATAAAATTTAATCATACCACCAGTATCTATAGGGAAAAAACCAATCCTAAAATGAGTCTTGGTATTTCTCTCCATTTTTAGTGAACCCCTATAATATTTCATTGGATTAGGGAATTAATTCTTTCACTGAGTATATAAGAATAATTACCAAGATGACTCTATTGAGTTTTATATTTTCTATCTGTCACGACCCAACCTAACGAGGCCTGAGCTGAAAATCCACAAGATCACCAATAATAGGCTAGGGAATGGAGACTATCACTGAGTTGGCTATCAAACACATGGGGGGACTTAGCCTAAGGTACCTATAAGAACACACCCACAGACACCTCCATTAAATAGAGAAGATGTCACGAACCAGTCTAGGGTGAACCTGAACCGGTAACCTGAGTTGGCTCGCGGAAAGTCCCGCGGGGCGTTCCCGATCCCCCTGGGATGGAAACTAGTTCCGAGCATCAAAGTTATAATGTTGGGAAGGATTTGTCCCATATAAGATAAATAATTAAAAAAGAATAAACAGAACAAAAGAACTAAACTCTAGCAGCGGAAAGAAATAAAACCAAACAACAGACGTACCTTCATTTGACCCTTCGGTCACCTCCTAACCAAGGCCAACATTTCTCCCAAAATGAACAACTCAACCAAGAAAACTTGAACAAGGGAAACCTGTGACTGAAATGATAAAATAGGCGTGAGTATTAAAAATTCTCAGTAGTGATGCCAAAGTAAACCACAGAATCCAAACAAGACCGCTTTCCAGAAACAATAAAAAAAACACTAGTTTGAACATACAAAGATAGAAAATAAGGTTTTCATATTTTAAAGGAAAAAGGATCCTGATTTACCATTTCAAAAACCAACACATGCCACAACCCGTTTCCCCAAAACAATGCATTTCTTGAAAACTGAATTTGAAATCCATGTTTATCACATTTGTGAAAAATAAGAACACGTAATAAGTAAATGCTGGAAACCAAGTTCAAGTAAAAGTAAAAAAGAAAATATAATCAATAACCACGGGTGATCCTAAACATCCCTTGAAAACCCCTGGACGTACTCAGTTTCAGACTACCTGCCGGCGTAGTACTCCATAGTCAATAACCAATTGGCCGCCCTAATAGCCAACCAGTGGCACATCCCTCCTGGCCTGTACATGACTCCAGGGGTACTAACCCTTCTAATTAGGGCTATAAATAAACCATCACTCGATAATATATAAAACTCCCAGGAACCCATGGTGATTTAGATAATACTATGTAAGTTGGAGGCCCTTTCATGCGTGACTCATCTCACTGCACTTGCCAAACCCTTACACAGACACCACTACACAACAACCCTCGAAGGGAAGTCCCCCTGTATAGATGCCCCCAAATATGTATATATGAAATTCTTTCACATTCAACAATGTGCCAACCGGGCCTTCACAACATGTGCAGTTTCAAAACATTTCGTAAATGAGTTAAGTTGCCAATCGGGAACACACACTTTTCCAAAAAGTCAGTACAAACACCCCATTCAAAACCCAATACCAAATGGGCCTTCAAACTGAACAAACATTCAACTAACACCAAAGGCCAACCGGGCCAAATTCGTTTCATTCCTCTTTGAAATACCAAACCATTCCATCAAAAACCTAGTTTTATGAAAATATAGTTTTTATGTGTCATTTTCATTTGGAGGCACATCCATGTGAGCACCTAGTGCTCCCATGTATGTGCCAACACACAATGGCACATCTAGTTATTAGAAGAATCATCTTAGAAACCATTTTCATAAAACACTTAACATTGAAACCAAACCCAATTCTTTCACAACACATTATAAGAGCAAATTGCATCTTTCAAACCAACCACCATTTCCAAAACTTTTCTAAAAAAACTATTGGTTCATCGTTTTGTGAAACAAACACACCAAACCAAATATTACTTTTTCAAAACACAATCACTATCAATTAAAACCAAACATATCACAAGGCACTCAATTTATCTTTACCAAGAACCTATGAATTTCATATAAACCAACATCAAAAGACACTTTCAGAAATTTAATACAACAATATAACTATGTCATATGCTTTTCATAACACAATAGAAATGCAACGATATAAAAGAATTAATTGAAAACATTCAAGTGCTCACGGTTTGAATCAAAAAGGGGAAATGGTTGGAAACACCTACCTCGGTTAACCCATGTCCAAAACGCACGCTCTTCCGGTGGTAACCATCTTCACATGTCACGCAGTCGTGCACACGTGTCTTTGATGTGCATATATACATATATATATGTATATATAAATATATATATATAACATATATAAACATATAAACAAATCTGAACATATATATAAACATATATACACATAATCATATAACGTTAAAACATATTTATTTATAAACATATGTGTATATATATATACACCTACAAACATATACACACACACATATATATATACACATAACGTTAAAACATAAACATCTACAAATGTAGATACACATATATATACACATATATAAACATATAAAAATACATATACATATATTTACACACATAACATTAAAACTGGATGACCGTGCAGTATTTGCGCACCGTACGACACCCAAGCGGACAACGCGTCTTAAACGTATGGTGTTCGCGCACTAACCAAAACCATCAACTCATCCTAATATTAAAATTTTAAACTGTGACTCACCCACACTTACGCAAAGTCACCCGATGCCAAGAGAAATAAAATAAAAAAAATGACTAAAAAAAAGTGGGTGTGAAAATTCTCCCCACCACAAACACTTTCTGCCCCTAGAAAGTCACCAAGCCAATAGTTAGCATAACTAGAGTCTGTGCCCAGGCAAAACCAGAAGAAACTGAGAGGCTCGGGGTGACCACTACCAACCAAAGTCACACCCAACCAACTTGAGTACAATCATTGTCAGAGGTTGAGGGGAGAACACAGGAGGGTTCTCCCCACCACAGAAATTTACTAACACGGAAACCTTGAAACTCGAACACACCACCCCAGGGGGGGGGGCAACGCGGGAACTCCCCAACTGAACTCAGCCTACCTTCTCAAAGCTAATGGAACAACTCCACCACTAGGATTAAAACTATTCTGGGAAGAAACCGGCACACCGAAACACTTGGAAGGAGGAATCCCCTAAAAAAATCAAACACACTAAATGAAAACTCACAGAGAGGCGTCCGGCCTAATAAAAAGCCCAAAAACGACACCCATTAATTTCAGAGAACCAAACATCCCCCTAATGTACGCAGATGAGACCATCCTCAAGATCAAAACGGTTTTGTTTAGTCACTGACCTGACGCCTTTCAAAGAACTTGAACGATTTAGAAACTATACCAAGAGGAAATGAGGCCACTTGGATTGCGGCAGAACATGCTCATCGTGTGACCACAACACGGATGAGCTTACAACGACGAAAAGAATAGGAAAATAAAACTTTGGATATTTCCCTTAAGAAAGCTGAAAACATAATCCAAAGCGAGGTTCTACGCCCCCTTGACAACTCTTGACTGTGTGCGAGCCTCACCCCGAGACCTGTTGTTGGGGCTCTGATGGATGAAGCATCCCCTACCTCATAGTCAGGAATTTTCATTCTCCATTCCCCATATTCTTTCTCTTCTCGACGATTCAAACGACCACAATGGTGGCATGTTTTCAAAGGGATGCAAGATGGTGGCTTAGAATTCCCAAACTGGCCATACTGGTGGCACACAAGAGAATGATTATACAATAAGAAGTCAACACTGATAAAGATGGTGTCCTGGCGACAGGTTCCTCCGGCATACACTCCTTTCTAGATGGGGAACCAACACTAGAGCCAATTACCATTAAACACACCCAAATATTCAGTGCTAGTGAGACATCCATCTTTAATAGTCCAGAACTGGACCCTCAAATAAACCCAAGACGGTACAAACCCTAACAACCTTGGGAGTTCCCAACCCGAAGGCCCACACTAATTCCACAACCACACAACTGCCTCTAACGGACTTTGATTACCTTAATAGATACAACACACGAAAAGCACTGAAAATAGAGCATGACTCACTAGCAACCTTAGAGACCTTTCTGGATGGAATACATAGAACATCATGAAAAACACAATTATGGTCAGTATCAGGCCAAACCTCAATCAAAGAAGCAGCCCAAGTCAAAGGCAACAGGCACATAAACCTAACATATACAAACACAAGTAAAAATTAATTTTCCAAAACCCGTCATTTCTTTTATATTTTAAAACTCACCTATGGCCCCTTATGGACTGTCACGTGTGCATTCACCCAATCATGGCTACATTGCTCGAGGAACATCCATGTGAGCACCTAGTGCTCCCATGGATGTGCCAACACCCAACGACACATCTAGTTTTTAGAAGAATCACCCTAGAAACCATTTTCATAAAACAGTTAGCATTGAAACCAAACCCAATTCTTTCACAACACTTTATAAAAGCAAACTGCATCTTTCAAACTGACCACTATTTCCAAAATTTTTCTAAAACAACCTATTGGTTCATCATTTTGTCAGAAAAACACACCAAACCAAATCATACATTTCCAAAACACAATCACTATCAATTACAACCAAACATATCACAAGGCACTCAATTATCATTACCAAGAACCTTTGCATTTCATATAAACCAACATCAAAAGCCACTTTTAGAAATTTAAAACAACAATATAACTATGTCAGATTCTTTTCATAAACACAACATAAATGCAAAGATATAAAATAATTAATTGAAAACATTTAAGTTCTCAAGGTTTGAATCAAAAATAGGAAATGGTTGGAAACACCTACCTTGGTTAACCCATGTCCAAAATGCATGCTCTTCCAGCAGTAACCATCCTCACACGTCACACAGTCATGCGCACGTGTCTTTGATGTGCATATATACATACATATATATATATATAAACATATATATAACATATATAAACATATAAACATATATGAACATATATATAAACATATATACAAATAAGTATATAACGTTAAAACATATTTATTTATAAACATATGTGTATATGTATATATACCAATAAACATATATACACATACATATATATATACACATAACGTTAAAACATCTACATCTACAAACATAGATACACATATATATACACATATATAAACATATAAACATACATATACATATATCTACACACATAACATAAAAAATGGATGATCTTGCGGTATTTGCGCACCGTACGGTACCTAGGCAGACAACGTGTCTTAAACGTACAGTGTTCGCGCACTAACCCAAACAATCAACTCTTCCTAACATTAAAATTTTAAAATGTGACTCACCCGCACTTACACAAAATCACCTTACACCAAGAGATATAAAATAAATAAAATGACTAAAAAAAAGTGGGTGTGATAATTATCCCCACCACAAACACTTTCTGCCCTGAGAAAGTCACCAAGCCAACAGTTATCATAACTAGAGACCGTGCCCAGGTAAAACCAGAAGAAACTGAGAGGCTCGGGGTGACCACTACCAACACAAGTCACATCCGACCAACGCAAGTACAATCATTGTCTGAGGTTGAGGGGAGAACACGGGAGGGTTCTCCCCACCATAGAAATTTACTAACACGGAAACCTTAAAACTTGAACCCACCACCCCATGGGGGGGAAACACGGGGACTCCCCAACTAAACTCATCTTACCATCTCAAAGATAATGAAAAAACTCCACCACTAGGATTAAAACTATTCTGGGAAGAAACCGGAACACCGAGACACTGGGAAGGAGGAATCCCCTAGAAAAATCAAACACACTATATGAAAACTCACAGAGAGGCGTCCGACCTAATAAAAATCCAAGAAATGACACCCATTAATTTCACAGAACCAAACATACCCCTAATGTACGCAGCTGAGACCATCCTCAAGATCAAAATGGGTTTGTTTAGTCATAGACCTGATGCCTTTTAACGAATCTGAATTATTTTGAAACTATACCCAGAGTAAATGAGGCCACTCGGATTGCGACAGGACAAGCTCATCGTACGACCATAACAAGGATGAGCTTACAACGACGACAAGAATAGGACAAGAAAACTTTGTATATTTCCCTTCATAAAGCTGAAAAAATAATCCAAAGCGAGTTGCTATGCACCCTCGAAAACTCCTGAATGTGCGCGAGCTTCACCCCGAGACCTGTGGTTGGGGCTCTGATGGCTGAAGCATCCCCTGCCTCACAGTTAGGCATTTGCATTCTCCAGTCCCCAAATTCTTCCTCTTCTTGACGATTCAAACGACCACAATGGTGGAAAATTTTCAAAGGGATGCAAGATGGTGGTTTAGAATGGCCAAACTGGCCATACTGGTGGCACCCAAGAGAACAGTTAGACAACAGGAAGTCAGCACCAATGAAGATGGTGTCTTGGTGACAGGTTCCTCCGGCATACACTCCTTGCCATATGGGGAACCAACACCAGATCCAATTACCATTAAACACACCCCAATCTTCAATGATAGTGAGACATACATCCTTAATAGTCCAGAACTAGACCCTCAAATAAACCCGAGACGCTACGAACCCTAACAACCTTGGGAGTTCCCAACCCAAAGGCCCACACAAATTCCACAACCACACAACTGCCTCTAACAGACTTTGATTACCTTAATAGATACAACACATGAAAATCACCAAAAATTGGGAATGAATCATTAGCAACCTTAGCGACCTTTCTGGATGGCATACTTAGAAAAACAGGAAAAACACAATTGCGGTCAGCGTCAATCCAAACCTCAATCAAAGAAATAGCTCAAGTCAAAGGCAACAGGCACATAAACCTAACATATACAAACACAGGTAAAAATTAATTTTCCAAAACCGATCATTTCTTTTATATTTTAAAACTCGCCTATAGCCCCTTATGGACTGTCACATGTGCGTTCACCCAATTCTAGCTACATTGCTCATGGACAAGGACTCTCACACAATCTCTACACATATCGATGCACATGTGATCCTCCATAAGAAATTCCAAGGTTCGAACACTTCTTTCCCTTATCAAATCCAAACATGCAGTCAAACATTCCACATCGAAACACTCCCACTTTAAAAACCCAGTTCACCAATTTCAAAACAATTTAAAGGAAATGCTTTTTCCATTTTGAAACCATTTTCATTTTTAACACACGCTCACATCGACCGATATCAAAATGAAACACAATTAGAAAAAAACCACCAGAATGAGGAACTGGTGCATATGCCTAACTCGGTGACATGGTGGTGATCCATATCCCAAGTAAGGTTTATCCCTAAAAGGACCTTGAACTAGACATTTGGACTCCACATGGGTCACCACTCCATGTAAGGCCACAACATGAACTAGTTCTCCTTCATTATCATCCCTCAAACCAAAAAAACCAAAGGCAAAACACTCAAAACCCAGACTACCCTTGGTAACTCAGGTCTCGTCACGGGTGGTGGTGATCAAGCACCAACCTGTAATCTACCTCCTGACTCCCAAAAAATCCTAATCTCCTTCTACCAGACATCCCAAATATCAAGAAAATATCCCTCTGATACCATTTTATCACGAACCAGCCCGGGATGAACCTGAACCGGTCACCCGAGCCGGCTCGCGGCAAGTCCCAAGGGGCGTTCCCGATCCCCCCAGGATGGTAACTAGTGTCGGGCATCAAAGTTAAAACATTGGGAACAATTTGGCCCATAAAAGAAAAATAAGTAAAAAATAATAAACAGAACAAAAGCACTAAACTCTAGCAGCGGAAAGAAATAAAACCAAACAGCAGACGTACCTCCATGGGACCCTTCAGTAACCTCCCAACCAAGGCCAACATTGCTACAAAAATGAGCAACTCATCCAAGAAAACTTGAACAAGGGAAACCTATGACTAAAATGATAAAATAGGCATGAGCATTAAAAATGCTCAGTAGGGATGCCAAAGTAAGTAAACCACAAAATCCAACCAAGACCACTTTCCAGAAACAATACAAAAAACACTAGTTTGCACATACAAAGATAGAAAATTGGGTTTTCATATTTTAAAGGAAAAAGGATCCGGATTTACCATTTCAAAAACCAACACACACCACAACCCCTTTTCCACAAAACAATGAATTTCTTGAAAACGGAATTTCAAATCCATGTTTATCACATTTGTGCAAAAGAAGAAAAGTTAATAAGTAAAAGCTGGAAACCAAGTGCAAGTAAAAGTAAACAAGAAGATATAAGCAATAACAATGGGTGATCCTAAACATCCCAAGAAAACCCCTGTACGTAATCGGTTTCAGACTACCTACCGGCGTGGTACTCTATAGTCAATAACCAACTGGCTGACCTAATAGCCAACCAGTGGAACATCCCTCCTGGACTGTCCATGACTCCAGGGGTACTAACCCGTATAATCAGGGCTAGAAACCAACCATCACTCGATAATCTATAAGACGCCCAAGAAACCATGGTGATTTCAATAATACTGTGTAAGTAGGAGGCCCTCACACGCGTGACTCATCTCACCACACTTGCCAACCCCTTACACGGACACCACTGCACGACAACCCTCGAAGGTAATTCCCCCTATAGAGATTCCCCCCAAAATGTATATATAAAATTCTTTCACATTCAACAAGGTGACAACCGGGCCTTCACAACATGTGCAGTTTCAAAACATTTCGTAAATGAGTTAAGTTGCCAATCGGGAACACACACTTTTCCCAAAAGTCAGTACAAACACCCCATTCAAAACCCAATACCAAATGGGCCTTTAAACCGAACAACCATTCAACTCACACCAAAGGCCAACCAGAACAACTTCTTTTCATCCCTCTTTGAAATACCAAACCATTCCATCCAAAACCTAGTTTTAAGAAAATATATTTTTTATGTGTCATTTTCATATGGAGGCACATCCATGTGAGCACCTAGTGCTCCCATGGATGTGCCAACACCCAAAGAAACATCTAGTTTTTAGAAGAATCACCTTAGAAAAAATTTTCATAAAACACTTAGCATTGAAACCAAACCCAATTCTTTCACAACACTTTATAAAAGAAAATTGCATCTTTTAAACCAACCACCATTTCCAAAACTTTTATAAAGCAACCTATTGGTTCATAATTTTGTCAAAAAACACACCAAACAAAATATTACATTTCCAAAACACAATCACTATCAATTACAACCAAACATATCACATGGAAATCAATTTAACTTTACCAAGAACATATGAAATTCATATAAACCAAAATCAAAAGCCACTTTCATAAATTTAAAACAACAATATAACTATGTAAGATGCTTTTCATAAACACAACAAAAATGAAACGATATAAAAGAATTAATTGAAAACACTCAAGTGATCAAGGTTTGAATCAAAAAGGGGAAATTTTTGGAAACACCTACCTCAGTTAACCCATGTCCAAAATGCACACTCTTCCTGCGGTAACCATCTTCACATGTCACACAGTCGTGCACACGTGTCTTTGATGTGCATATACACATATATATATAAACACATATATAACATATATAAACATATAAACATATATGAACATATATATAAACATATATACACATAAGCATATAACATTAAATCATATTTATTTATAAACATATGTGTATATATATATAAACCTATAAACATATATACACATACATATATATATATATACATAACGTTAAGACATAAACATATACAAATGTAGATACACATATATATACACATATATAAACATATAAACATACATATACATATATCTACACACATAACGTTAAAACGGGATGACCGTGCGGTATTTGCGCATTGTACCGTCCCCAAGCGGACAACGTGTCTTAAATGTATGGTGTTCATGCACTAACGCAAACCATCAACTCATACTAACATTAAAATTTTAAACTGCGACTCCCTCGCAGTTACACAAAATCACCTGACGCCAAGAGAAATAAAATATATAAAATGAATAAAAAAAGCGGGTGTGATAGTAGAGATATATAAAAACTGAAAATTTATTCATGCATATAACTATCCTAAACAAGAGTACAGTAGAAGTACAAAAAGGGAGAATTTAGGGCCCACAAAACAAAAAATAAAAAAGAATCCAAACTACTCAGAAGGAGGGGATCAAATTTAAATTCTACCACTAGAAATTTCCTCATTTAAGCTATAGTAAACACCCAGTTCGGTCCAGCTCACTAACCTCTACCTTCTCTGGGTCCTCCAGGGACTCTGTCGAATGGCCTGTGGTATACACAAGACAAAAAAATGTACAGAAAAATACCATGAAGGTGTGAGTATAAAGATACTCTATAGGAACCCCAAAAACCACAAAATAAAAGGAGAAAATGAAAGGAAATAGTCCTCTTATCCTAGCCAGAGGAAAATCAAATGTGAGAGAAACTCCATCTTGAGGCCATCCTAGGCTAAACATGACTATTCTGCTCAAACACATAGTGCATCAAACCAGAAGTGACAACACCATTAGGAAACCTATAAACACCCAAATATACTCATCTTGAGTACCAAGCCTCATGAGGTTCCAACCATATCACCAGTGACATATTTCTACTTGAGGATTTGAAGAAAATCACTAGAAGAAAACTCCAAGATCCGAGTTATCCTAGATGAAACATGTGTAAGAGATACCACTCTACTAGTAAAATAAACTAATATCACAACCCAACCAACCCTCATGGTGTCTATCCATGAGGACATGCTCGATGAAGAATACCACAAAATAAGTCACCCAGTGACTAAACGAAACCCAACACCTCAGGTAGGGGATCACACCCAAGGTATGTTAGGGGACACTAAACCCTAGACGGAAACACCAAAAATAAAAAGGGGTATCACGGACCAATCCAAATCTGGAATAAATAACTTAGCAGATGATCAATTCCCATGTTGTGTTGGTCATTCCAATTCCAAGGACCCCACTGAGGAAAATTTCAGAATAGATAAAAGAATAAATTCATCTCAATACACAGATTGAGAGTCTATACCTAGCGCTCATTGGGGGTTCCATACCATACTGGAAAATCCTGGGTAGAGGATCAACACCTAGGTAAATATTGGTCAAGCTAACACTAAATACCCTACCATAGAAACATGAAGAGACATGTGGATTCCATAGGGGACCTCGGGGTGTTACATGCTCCAAATTTTCTGAGTCTACTATCTAAGAGGATTAAGAATAATCACTATAGAATGTGGGAAACCCACAATGCACATACACAATAATATAAAGAGGGGCCACAATCCAATGAAGAGGACGTGATACAAAAAACCCTCATAGTAGTTGAAGAGGGGTAACAATCCAGTGAAGGGTATGTTATACCAAAAACCCTCATAGATAAAGGAACATGGGGACCCAGTCAACCCAGCTGATTAAAGCATCAAAAACAGGTACCAGGTGGACTCACTCAACCCTACGTCTAATGGTGTTGCTGACCCAAGTGACCCAAATGACATCTCCTACACACCGTGTCTCATAGGCCCAAACTGTGGCCACCATTATGTTCTCCATGAAAAAACACACAAGATAGACTATTTACATGACCATAATGGATAACCAGTGAAAAGAGAACTTTTCAACACAACAAGCCCAAATAGGTCATTATAGGTCCCATTTCTCTATCTCAGTACACATCATACGGGTCAAACAGTAATAATCCTCATGGAAAAATACATGGGATCAACTATTCATTCATCCAAAATATACACCTAGTTAAAAGGTCACATTTTATAGCAAACACCCAAACTAGGACTCATGGGGACCACAAATCGATTTCGGTTTTAGCACCCAAAATTTGTCTTTAAATTTTCACATTAAACTTAGGGCTACAACTCTATTGATGATGCATCAATTGGACATAGGATGTATGAGATATGTACAATTCAAGAAACTCCAAATATTAACAATTAAATTATTATTTTTATAATTGGACGTTTCATGCCACTGAGCCTTGAGCCTGAAACAAAAAGTTCTCCAACTGGCCTCAAAAGTTCTTATTTGAAACAAGGGTCACATTTTTATAGATAGAATATAAAACAGATTCTTGGTTTGGATGATACAGGAATTTGAAGATTACCCCAGCCCGAAGGCTCATTCTGGTTGTCCTGGCCCACTCTGCCTGGGTTGGCCCGCTCCGGCTAGCCCAGATCACCTCTCTGTCCTACTACCATACCACTACACTACTAGAAACCTCCATTCCACCTCCTGACTAGATCCTCACTACCACCACCTTCCACGGACCATTAGGACCACTCCGATGGTTAAAAAATTAATATGAGACCAGATATGGGATCCTCGTTACCTAATCTACACTGACAAAGTATCCTCTCAAATATTTATTGAAAATTCAAACAAAATGATTCATACATAGGGGAATGATATTGATGCACAAAAATACCGTTCATGGGGTGAAACATTGAAGCTTCAAGGTCAGATCCATGCTTTGAAGCTACTACTGCACGATCTGGGAGTGATCACTGACATGATTGAAGATTGAAAATGATATCTTTCATTGATTTGGTCTATTTTTTCATCAACTTAGAGAGTGGGGGGGGGGGGGTTGCTGTAGTGTGCACAAGAGGGGAAGGGGATGATTTGATTTTTAATTTAATCATCTCTAATTAACAACCCGACTCACCTCTAACCGAAAACTCACTGCCGAAATTTTTTTTGTTGTACCTATGGTAAGCATGATGTTCCAAACTCAACCTCGATCATAGAAATTTGATCTAAGAATACATTTACGAGTTATTCGATTAAAACTAAAAAATAAAGAAATTAATTTATTTACAGAAATTCCCTTAATAATGTTCTCCATAGAAATCCTATGCCCACAAAACTTATACCCTAACTATGGTAAACGACATTCTCCAAGGTCCTATGATGGTAGTATTCATATGATTTATATCCAATTTGGTCAGCCTTCATTCGTTCACATATGACCTGAACTTTATTCGTTGTTTCTTGCACTAACTCCAGACCCATGAGGGATGACTCCCCAACCTCTGTCCAGCACATAGGTGACCTAAAAGGTCTCCCGTATAGGGTCTCAAAAGCTAACATACTTATAGTGTAGTGGTATATTTTTTTATGCAAACTATACCAAGGGTAGGTAATCCTCCTAGCACTGACTGAAATCGAACATGAAAGCCCTCAACATATCCTCCAACACCTAGATAGTGCGCTCGATCTACCCATTGGTCTAGGGGTGAAAGGTCATACTCATCCACAACCGGGTCCCGAATTCCTCTATCAGGAATCTCCACAATCATGTTGTAAACAACACATCAGGATCAGAGACAATCATTGAGGGTACCCCATGAAGGAAGACTATCACCCTTAGGTACAACTACCACAAACTCTCTATTAAGATCTGTTTCCTAAAATAAAGTAAGTGCACCGACTTAGTGAGTTAGTACACTATCGACCAAATGGAATCATGGATGTTCGCTGTTCTTAGAATCCCTGTGACAAATTCTATGGATATACTATCCCATTTCCCCTTCGGGATGTCAAGAGGCTACAAAAAACCCTCTAGAATGAGATTCTCAACCTTTACTTGCTGAAAGTTGGGGGATCGTTAGACGAACTCACATATGATTCATCTCAAGACGAACCACCAAATATTCCACTAAATATATTGGTACATTTTCCCCACACCAAGATATACAGATAAGGGAGAAGTATTGAACTCCCACATCACCTCCTCCCGCATCATGACTAGAAACACTGTTCACCCCTAGAAAATGATCTCAGGGTTCCCTCATTCAGAATACCCATCAAGTGTGTCACATGTGGATACCCATAAGGTTTGTTATGAATTGACCCATGTTAGGACTCGAGCTGAAATTACCCCATGCCTGCCTCCATAAGATAGGGTGTTGTGACTAGTTCTGAAGGCACAACAACCCAGGGAGGCCTTTACCTTAGAACTTGCACACACACACACACACAACTAACTCAATGAAAAAGTATAGAGGAAAAGGAAAAAAGAGAAACAATACTACTATAAAAAGGAAACTCAAACATGCATCAACCTCTATTTAGTACAAGTATATAAAAGAAAAATGAAAGGGAAAGTGAAAAAATACATGCCTAAAAAGAAAAGTGCCACAACATAGTAGTAACTGAAAATGTAAAACGGTTGAGAGAGCCCCACTCATGGATCCCAATCTATGACCACCATACACAATTCGAGAACCCCATATCCCTAAGCTCATATGAATTCACGATCAAATTTTCCATCTTCTGCATGTGGCATGATACGCGCGGACAAATTTCATATAGGGGTGAGTATAAACATACTCAGTAGGATGCCCCGAAAAGGCCAAGGGGGAGTAGTAAGAGATAAAACCAAAGAGGAACGAATTAGATAGAACAAGGTACAGTAAAGATTAAAACTCAATCTAACGAGAGAGTGAAGTAAGATCATCCAGACACAAGGGATTAGAAACATTGAGAAGATGAATTTATCATTGTGTATTCACTACCTATTGTAGGAGAGTAGACTTGTCCAACCATGAGAAGCTAGACATGAAAAGCATGTGGCAAACCCCATGTGTCTTCACCTCTCCTGGAAGGAAAGTAACCAAATCCTAAGGAGTGGGTACTGAAATAGGATATATATATATATATATATATTCTTAGTCAAAGAAACCAAAATGAGAGAGTAAGGGCATATCCATCTCATAGCTCAGACCAAGTATAAGTGTAGCCAACAATTTAGAAGTATCCAAAAAAAATTCCTAATATCCAACACGTCTTTCCTGAACTGCAAGTCAAAGGGACTCAATCACCACACCATTATACTATCTGCTTTGGGTGGAACTGTCGTGCCCTCATGGTTTTAGGTCACGTCACATAGGCACATCTCTATGGAGAAACATCCCACTTTCTTGAGGGTTAAAGGGTATTTAAAAGAACATATCATCACTATGATGCATATTTGAGAGGTTGTGTCTCATGGATGAGGACCCATTCCCATCTCGATTGGAGGGTATAACTTGGAACTACCTTCGAGGAACCCACTACCCAACCCAACTGGAGGGAAATCCTGGTACTTCCATCGAGGAACCCATTGTCCAACCCAGATGGAGGGTAAGCTTAGTACTACTATTGGGGAACCCAATTCCCAGCCCTATTATAGGGTAAGTGAGATACTTTCATTGAGGAACCCATTGCCCATCCCAACTGAAGGGTAAGCCCAGTACTGCTCTGTCCATACCTATTTTATGGTACCTCTTATAAAGCATCATATAACTACACTTTTCATCTCTCCTAGATGGTACCTCATAGAAATCATCGATGAACTACACTAGCCATCCCTATTGGATGGTAAGCCCGAGGTACTCTGATGATACTATAAGATCACTATCATCATCGGGTGCCACCCCAAAACATGTCGTATTGTATAACGTAGGACACTATGGTTGTAAATATCTTGTTATATGTATAAAAAAACTCAGGATAGGCTACTAGAATTCCAAAATCTATGTTTAGAAGAAGGAGATACGAGAGGTAGAAGATTCATAGTGTGGTATATAACACATGTTGGACCCACCTGATGTGTGACCCCACCACATTGCCTGACCATGTACCCATCCGTACCCAGGTACTAAAATGTGAACAATTAACCTCTAGGAATGTTAGTGTACTCCCAGGGAAGATGAAACCTCTAGATAAATAGTTGACGAGCACACAACTCCCGTCGTTGGTCTGAAGGGAAAAACGTAATTTTACCAACATGCCTCCTCGAACCACCCCATTAAACCAAAAGGATCACAACATCATGATACTTGCACAAAATTCATATTATAGACTATTCATTTGCTCAAAATGGACTCCCGATGAAGAAACTGAATCACACAATATCGCACATGAATGGTACTTCATCGGGCCCACATATTGATTTCAGTTTAACCAGCTAGAATCGATCATGAAATGTCTGGATCAATTTTAGTGTAATGAAAACTCTAATGGAACATCAATCAGACGTCATATGTAGGAGATACCTCTGATACAAGAATATCCAAATACTATAAATTATATCATTATTATTATTATAATTGGACATCTCCTGCTAACGATCCTTTAGCCTAAGACATAAAGTTCTAAAACTGGACTAAAAAGTTCCATCATGATGATAGAAATGTGTGGCCACATATGGAACATCCAAAGAACACATAGTTTAGAAGTTATATTAGTTTGAACCCCAAACCCGAAAACCCAACCCGCTTTGACCTGGTCTGGTTGCCTCGACCTGGTCTAACCTCCACTGATCGCCACAGATCCTCCGAAAACCCATGCCACTGATTCTGAACACCATTCCACACTATTCTCCCCAAATTCTTGGTGCTCCTATGCATTAAACTCAGGGTCGTAAATCCACTGATGGTTCCTCAGTCAGACATTAGATGTAAGAGATACATTTGATGCCAGAAACTCCAAAAAACAATAATTAAATTATTATTTTTATAATTGGATATTTCATTACACAAAACTTTTAGGTCTAAATATAATGTTATTCAACTGGACTCAAAAGTTCCTCCTCAAAACAAATCTCATGTTGCCATAGATAGCACGTAAAACAGATGTCTGGTTTGGAAAATACAGGCATTTGAAGATTGCCCCTGTCTGAAGGCCTGTTCTGGCTAGACCAACCCACTCCAGCTGGTCCTCTCCATCTAGGTCATCCCACTCTAGCCATCCCAGTTTGCTTCACTGGGCTAGCCACGTCTGGCAGGACATCTGGTGCTCTGCACCGCCCAGTGGCCTACACCTCCACAACACCACTGCCTGACCGGATCCGCCTCACTGGAGTTGTGATGCCACTACCTTACATGGACCACTGTGACCACTCTAGTGGTCAGAAAATTAATCTGAGACTAGATTTGAGAACCGTGGGACCCAATCTAAACTAAAATAGTCTTCATTCGATGACTCGTTGACGATTTGAAAAAAACGATTCATAAAAAAGGGGGGACAATATTTAAACACAAAAATACCGACTTCAGGGTGAAATGACAAATCTTTGAGGTTAGATCCACGCTTTGAAACTACTACTGCACGACCATGAGTGATCTACATCATGATTGGAGATCAACGGTGCTCTGTTTTTTTGATCCAGCCAGTTCGTTCTTCGCAAAAGAGAGAGAGGGGGTACTGATTCCATGTGCACCCAGGGGCAAGGGGATTTAATTTTTAATTAAATCCTGTATAATTAACAGCCTGACTCCCAACTCACCTCGAAACTGACACATAAATCTAACAAAATTTATGTCATGCCTAAGGTAAACATGAAATTTTGGACTCAACTGCGATCTCATAAATTTTATCCAAGACTCCGTTCAGGATTTATTCGATCCAACGTCCAAAATAAATAAATAATGTTATTTATGGAAACAACCTCAATAACGTTTTCCACAAAAGTCTAGCTCCCACAAAACATATACCCCACATAGGGTAAACAATGCACTCTGTGATAATCCATGGCCCCCGTTTTCTGATCCAAGCTATTTTTGAAAAAAATCCAATTTCTTCCATGTGAATAGTATAAATATGCTTAATATTTTCATAAAATTTATTTTGGGCACACCAAGCCTCAGAATCACTCGCCGTTTTAACACCTAGATCTGGAAATATATATATAAACATTCCAAAGTATTACCGGTAAAAAACTAGGTCTCTAATATATCCTTATTTCTATAGGGTTTTTGGAGGAATAATCCAAGTATATATCTCATATACAGAGAGTTTCATAAACTTTTAAAACTTACTCTTTAATATGCTCTGTATTTACCTGTAAATGTTATAGGGAATGGTGTGATTCTACGAGATATACCAACACCTTTCCCTTAAATACCTTATGAGATATGAACTAAATGTTAAAAAACTATAGGATGAATTCCCCTATTCTATAAGTCCAGTTAGCATTGGTCAATTTAGGATATATTTAATTAAATCAATGAGGGAGACAGAGTGGAACTCATGATGCTACAAGTAGTGTCTCATTTTTCATATCATGAAAATAAATGAAATAAAGTTCTTCTCCATATTTGGATATTGTGTATCGGTATCAAATATTGTTCAGCTGAGATATTATATAATATTTTCTTTTCTTGTATCATTATTCTAAGCATAGAGGGCTCCAATAAACTATTCCATAGTCTCCACATATACGATGAGTGAGTTCCCTTGTATTAGAGATTTTAAAACTGGTGGGTGAAAAAGGTTCTGATTGAGGTCATCGAAAAAAATCAAGGTAACTCTCACCCCACTGATAGGCAACCCAATTATTCATCAATTTTGTAAAGGGTAATAAATTTCCACCGAGTTTTGATATGAAATTCCTAGTGTAGGTGAGATGACTCTAGTCCACTCTAAACTATTTTTGGTTTTGATGAGGTAAAATATCAAGGATTTTATTATTCTTTTCTGGGTTGAGTTCAATGTTGTGAGAGCGTACTATAGATCTATGTAATTTCCCTGATGTTACCCCAAAAGTAAATTATAGGGGATTAATCTTCAAGTTGTGTGGTTGTGGTTTGAGAACTATTTAAATACATGTAATATGATAAAAATGTAGTTGTAATTTAACAAAAAAAGAATCAATATAAAAGTATATAATATTCTTCATAAGGGTCTTGAAGTTGTAATGAATTGAACATTGGTATTCATATATAATATTATTCAATAGAAACAACATCAATTGATGGAAATATACCTCTTGGAGTGCCCTGGAAGTAGTGTCCTGTTTATCATAGTAATCCATTTGGATCTAGTTATATCTTGAGTACTCACCCATTAAATAGAGGGTTTATAACCATGATGATTGTATAGAAAACTAGATTGCGAGTAGCCACATGAGGTTATAGACCAAGAATTTCTTTATAATTCTAGGATAAGAATTCTTGGTGTTGTTTTAGGATTATTATATACATCACCTATTCTTCTAGGGTTATAAAAGAACCAATTAATATATGTAGTAGATATTCCTCCACACCTAGATTCACCACCTGAGTTCATTGATGGTGGTTAAGAAAAATTCCTCAACTGATGGAGGGGCATCTATAAGATCTTCTTCCCCAATCCCTTTACACCTCACCATTGTTAGGGGTGGAAGATGAATGATAATTATAGGAACCGATGGATGATTTGGTGGAATCTCTAGATCCTGAAGATAATGAGGTGGGATCTAGAATATTTTTCCGTACCTCTTCATTATCATAAGGGGAAGATGATGCACTAAAATCATGGGATTTCAGAGATGATGTGGGGATATTACTATCAGAGGTTTTATTATATTCACCAATATCACATTCCATTTTTCAAAACTAGATCTAGTTACCATATAAATATTATGAGTATGGGGGTGAATTTGGACAAGCCACATACTCTCCCCCTTCTCTAATGGTTAAGGTATATCTGATTGACGAGCCTTAAACATGTGGTCGAAATATTGGTCTAATCAAACCTCATATAGAGATTTTCTAGGAAATGTATTGATCTTAATGAATGGTGTGGTGATCCTTTCCACTATTTATAAGGGATTCTTAGTGGAGTATACACCTAACCATTATATAACATTAAGTTGGTAAGTCGATTTGAATGATTGGTTTCTGAAAGGAATTGTGTGTATATGGGAAAATTACTCAAAATATATTATAGCGTAGTTATTTTTTTATCACATATAAATCACAAAAGCTTCACCATTTTTTTCTTCTAATGGAAAATCCCTACATGCTTCTTAATCATAGTGTTTTGAGTCAGGCTGAACCTACCCCTTCAAGGAAGCCAGTCATAGTGACTTTACCAGTGAAACTTGTGAATGAAAATTAGTCAAGAAGGTGGGAACTTTGGCTCATTAAACATTTTAAGGTAGATTATTTCCTATTATAAGACTCACTTATGGATTTAAGATATATTTAATGAATCCTTCCCAAATCCTAGTGAGGGGATGGTTACCCCCATGACAATGATGTATTGAAACAATGCATTGATGTGAAAATTTATATATATCAAATAGGATGTATTTATTATATTATTTGTAAAATTTCCAAAATGGGATTACTACATATCCTTAGAGAAAGAAAGGAAACCTTCATTGTTTGGTTATACTTTATAGGAAACACCATACCTTTTAAGGTCATAAGATGAGTACATATTCCAAGTATTTTTAATTCATGATGTGGGGAATTATTAGTGAATATTTCCTAATGATGGTGGATGTGGGAGTTATGCATGAGAGGCACAATCTGGTTGTTTTCAATTAGAGTATAGTATAATGAGGATATATTTTCTGTATAAGGAATATGGACTTGTGAGAAGGTTGAATAGGCTCATGGGGACACTATCCCATAAGTAGGATATATACTCATTAGGAATATGGACTAAAGTGGATGGTTCACTTGTGAATATGGTCCTGGTGAAAGGAAATATGTGTTTCTAGGGAATATGGATTGATAAAGAAGTATGTAAGTGGCTTCATGAGGAATATTGACCCATGAGGTTGTTTCACTAGGGAATATAGCCCTACAAAAAGGATGTCCGAGCTAGTGGTGGTTATGAATTGGTGATGATGGATATAAGAATCTTTATGAGGAATATAGACCTGTCATGATATACATTGAAGGTTGATGATGTTAGGTTTGAACCTAAGATAGGATTCCTATATATCTTGGTGAAAAGAAATAAAATACCACATAGTAGGAGTTATATAATATATGGTCAGGTTTCAGGACAATAACATGTTGTTTAACATCATATGGTAAGGATGTTTTCATGAAATTTTACAAGATGCGGCTAGAAAATTTTCATATGATTTTATGTTGCGTGACTAGGATGTTTTTGTGAAATTTATGTCACGTGACTAAGATGATTTTTATGGAAGAGGTAACAATAGATGATTTAGTGGGTCTTACACATGGTATACCATGATTAATCTCACTAATGAACTATCAATATGATATCAATAATGAGGGAATGATTATTTTGATCTTATGTGTATGTAGAAGGCCCAAAAGGATGCTTGGGAACTGATAGAGAATCAGTGAGGTTTACACATTAGTTTTTTCAACCCTGATATGGGTGTCCCTAACTGATTCATGCTTCAAGGTGATGTAAACATCAATGAGAACATATTTGTGGATTACAACTAGAAATTAATCCCATTGGAATATAGATAGTTGATTGGAATCATAATCATGGTTGATTATGTTGATCTAGGAGAGATATATCAAACGTTCTCATAATAGGGGACAATCATTTTCAATTGAATACAAAATTTTTATTTACTTTAGGGTTCTACCTATCTAGTATGATAATTACTAAGACATTTTATTAAAGTTATACACAATCTAAGGGGTACATGTCAATGTTCCTTCCACAATCTTATATGTCGGGCGGTTTTGGGAGAGGTTCAGATTTGGCCTTTTTAGTTTTTTGACCCTAGAAGCAGGAATCCAAGAAGGCTATTTGAAAAGGTTAACCTTAGGGATAGAATCCTAATTGATGGTATGAAATTATGTAGAGTTTCCCCCTCCCTTATTCCATATTGGATTTATGAAGCTTACATAGGTTAAAAAACACTTTACATATAGGAATTAGTCAGAGGAGGGGCTTGGAAATCCCAAAGGAGGCTAGTCTATATGGTAGGCATGCGAGAGAGACTAGTCAGCATGGTAGAAATTTGAGGGAAGTTTGAGCAAAGTAAGATTATGATTAAGGTTTGTATAAGGAAGAATCACATGAGTGGTTTGTGGGAAAGGAAGTTCCACATGGTATCTCAAAAGGACATATCCTACATGTTTTCCTTTTTTCAAAGGGTAATTGTATGATTGTTTTTCATTTGGGGAGTCTTCATAGGATAACCCGTATACATGGGATCACTAATAAAACTATCATATAGGATACTTCATGGAAAAAACTTGCATGATTTCCTCTAATGTTTCCCCAACTCTGGAATTATCTATGGATTTATTTGAGACCTCAAGGAAGAAATTATTTACTCTCATTCTCCATTCCTAATCTATTTTCCTTCTTGAAATGGAAACCCCATGTATTTATCGGTAAGTCTTGGGTAAACCACTTTCTAAAAAGGGAAGCTATATTGGATAGGGTGTGAGACTACGGAGGGTCTCAACTGGGAATCCACATACTAATGCACTTTGTCTATTGAGTGGGTGGCCATGAATGTTTCAATGAACACTATGAATAGGATGGGTTCAAAGCATGGTTAGAGGGAGCACATAGAGATTCATGTATATGAACCATGAATGACACTGACCTACACATGAGGCATTCACTCTCAAGAAATTTACATCATCTGATTGAAGATGATTCTAACGCTCTCATGGTGATCCTATCATCATAGCCCAAAGCCGAGGATCCCACACACTTGTTACATGAACACATAATTATTAGTTGGTCAAGAATTGCATTTATCTTTTCTTGTGTTCTAGATTTCTCAGCCAGTGGAGTTGGCTCAATTGATCATGTAATGTTAGTGCGTGTTAAACCCCCCCTAAAAATAGAGTTGGATTGACATGAAAGTGTTCAACTATGAGGAAGTGAAAGAATATCATGTTGTTACCACATAATTCTCTTAGAAGGCGCATGACCCATATTGATAATTATGCGACACCTATATAGGGTGAACAAGAAACCAAAGGGTTGCAACCCATCTTTAGAAAATATATAACCCCTTTTTATTCTATCCTTCTTATCACTGATTTGATTTTACCAAAATAAAGATAATTCATGAACCTAAGACCACCTTCATTACTTGAAAACAAATTGATTTCATGATCTTATTTTGTGACCCCACACTTCTGTGTGCTTACCACACACCTATCTTGCTTATAACTGGATATTTAAACATTTAAGTGAAAAACATGCTATATTCTTATTCATAAAAAGGCCTCATGATGTTACAATATAGATAGTCATATTTTACCATTTTTATTAATATTTTTATTATTTCACATTAAAATTTTGAAATAATAACCCTAGAATAGCATAGGAACTCCAGAGCCATGTCCACTAGGTGGGCCGGGATGATTGGGATTATCGAACGAGATCAATGATAATAAATTTATTCAAATAACCATTTTATTTTACAGTATATAAGAGAAGGTCTCCAAGTCTATCCATTAGTAGATATTTTTCTCTTATATGGATTGGGATTACAAAGTAATGCTCTAATTCCCACATCATGAGGGGGAAATCGGCCACTCCAATGGATCAAAATATAATAAGAGGTAGTAAGAGACAATAAATCTCTAGTTGGGTGATTTACTAATAATATTGGACATTTAACTGGTTATATTCTTGGGTACACTTATATAAACCTAGAGAAAAATCCATGTACACCTGATTCATAAGTTCTCAACTATGGGGATATGATGAAGAAGTCGACAACAAATTAGAATCTAGAATGGTCATCATGATGGGACTTATAATCTAGAGGGGAATTCTATAAGGATTAGGGTTGGTTATTTTGGGTGTGGTGGAGATGCAAAGAGTTTTAATGGGAACTAAATGTAGTAGTCTTTTATGAATCTATTTGGATAACAAAAACTTTTATTCAAAAGAACATGTATTTAATACTTATTATTATTAGTAGGTAGAGCCTGAACATAAACACCTTTAATTTGGTTCAATTAGGGGTAGGTATAAGCCTCTCAGATGTGTAGATGGTTATCAGTATTTAGTTATAGGGGAAATGTATGATGAATTACTTCCCCTAGAATCTGTATGGGATGATACTGAAACCACTCTCATTATGGAGTTGTTCCAACTAGAAAAGAATTAAATATCGAAGGAATTGCATCCCGGTGTTGATTTAAATTTTGAAGTGAGGATAATCTTATCTTGACTAAATCCTATGATTTCACCTTTGGAATAGTCATGTACTTAGTGAAATCATAGAACTATTGGACCCAAAACCTTATTTAAACATAATCAACCTAATTTGCATAATGGTCATGTGAAAAATAAGCTAATTAATTGATGTAATTCAATAAATAATCTCTTAATGTATTAATTTTTATGCAACATGGAAAGAGACTTTTCCAATATATTTTGATGATTATAGATAAAATCGTAAATTATATATGAAAAACCGATTGAAAATTAATTTCCAAACATGTTTCAAAAAGAAGTCATCTAAATTTTTTTTAAACTTGGTTCTAGATTAAAAGAATTCTAGAATTATGATGATGAAAATTAATTTCAATAAATATATGTAAAAATATACATTCATTTATACTATAGTAAAAATAATTGAAAGGGGAACTTTAAAAGAGTATTTTTAAAATAAATCCCCTTACCCCTACCCTAACATTTATGTATGTTCTTTATCTTACAGAATAAAAAACTTATATTAATTTTTATATTATTAAAAACATTTTTAATGTTCATTGTTATTTTATTTATGAATTATGTTCTTCATCAATTTATGTGTCCTTGGATATTTTGTGAGATCTTCCACAGTAGTATTATCGCAATAGAGTGTGATAGGATATTTATTTCTTGGTACCACATTAAGATCCTGATTGACGTTGCACATCCACAATGCTTCCTTTGCTTTCTTAAAATCTACAATATACTTAGATTCTTATATAAAAATTAATTTTTTAAATAAAAACTACAAAATTATCTTAGGGAATTTTTTTGGTATTTCATTGAAAATATTAATTTTTAGTGAATAGTAAAAGTTTTTATTGAAGTCTTCTTTTTTCATTTAAGAAAGTTATAAGGCTCGTTTTAAAATAATATATTAATAAATTAAATTAATCTATAATGATGAATAATTGTAATTAAATTTTTATATAATATATCTAATTAAATATGTTATCATCCAACTAATGGGTTTTACTTGGAAATTAATTAAAATAAATTCCTTTTTATTTTTAAAAACACATTTTTTATAAAAACGAATTTGTTTTATTTTGTGCACTTAATTTAACAACAGTTAATTCCATATATATAAATTAATTATTATAAAATTAATTGTATATTTTTAATCATATAAGATGGACGTACATGGTGTATAGTATCCCATTAAAAGAAAAGATTCGATGTTACATTAAATTTTAAAATTTCACAATTATAATATTATTTTATTTATTAGAAAAACATAATGTGTTCTAAAATTTAATAATGGTTTTAGTGAATTTAAAATGACCAATTAAATTATTGTAATAAATATGTCAATAATGGTTCTGCCATTTATTTTAAATGAATTTAAAATTGAGAAATTAAAAATGTGGACACTGCTTCTGATAAACCATTTTCGAAAAACCATAAAAAAATAAGTTAAAAAATGAGATTAGCCAATGGGTGTTGGACAAGTGGCTAGTTCATTTGGTTCATTTAGTTAATGGTTTAGTCCATTCTTAATCATAGTTTTACAATAATAATTATATTGAATTTTAATTACTTTCACTAAATTTGTTGGTAAAACAATTTATTTTTATTAGATATTATAGATTATTCTAATTCCAAATATGGTTATAATCAATTAAAATAACTCAAACTATTGTTAAATCCATATAATCCTTCCATTACTTAATTGAGAATGAAACTATAGAACTAAGTGTAGTATGTGGCCAATACCAAAGTCCAAGTTATAATGATTACATTATTAGAACAATATAAGTCTAAAATAGATCCTTATAACACTAAACAAGAAACAATACTATGGGAATAGAGTATACAGTACAATACCTCACAAACCAGACACAAAACTTGGAAAAGAAAGGGAATAATACTCTTGGGAGATTAGAATTGAATAAATAGTTTGTAGTAATCAAAAAAATAAATAAAAATAGAAATAATCCCTAAGTTTCACCCCCTTCAACCAATCACCTGACACTAAAGAAACTAATCACTCATGATAGGCATGGTGAGAACGATCAACATGGGAACCCTAAGAACTCAAACATATTAATTTTGAGAGGATCAAAGCATAATATAGATATATTTACCGCATTATACATGCCCATATAAGTAAATAAATAGTTTAGGTTAAATTAAATGGAGTATATACTTCAATATGATAATTCTAAATATATTCCATGGGATGAAATATACATAAAATTCTATCCTATGCCTCTCATAGATTCATCAAAATATGATCCCTCAACTACGCAACTATCTCAAAACTCACACCAAATTTAATTAATTATAATTAATTGAAACATTGAATTGTCAGAATTTATCACATTCCTTCAAGTTACCTCCACCACCTTTAAAGGAAAGTGATAAATTTTGACAATTCATTGGTGATAAGATTTTGAGGGAGAATAAGTATATGGAATACATTGTATTCATGAGTAGTCAAACATTTAATTTAGATTTTTTTAATATAGTAGAGAACATTTATAATTTAAATCATCCAATAATAATTAATAATAAATATAACGACCTTATCACTTAGTATTAACCTAACTAATCTCATAGGTTAAAATGGTCATTTTATAATAGGGGCATCCCATGATTCATTTAAAATAATTATTACGTGAAATGCAAGCTAGTGAAGAATTAATATAATTTACATGGTTATATTATAATATTGAATGATTTTAAAGTATAAATAGAATAAATTTTTTCATTAAATATAGTTTATTTTATTATCATTAATTTTACTTTTAATTCATATGTAAAAACATTTCAATCTTTTCCAATGTTTAAACTTTTAAAACCCATTCTCTCTTTCTGATTAATGGTTTCTCATAAACTATTTTATGAGAAAAATTATGTAGTATATATGATTTTTATTTGTATGTAAAATATTATTTGAGGAAAAGGAATATTATATTCCTTAATAAAGGTATACCATAACACATTAATATTCTTATATATTGTTATTTCTAATCCAGTAGTAGTGTATGATTCTGTATATGATCCTAAAAATATAGAGAATAAACTTTGGGTTTTATGGAGCCTCATGTTGAGGAAGAATTAAGACTTCATGGAGTTTCAAAAATAATATAACAATTGATCATAAATGAATTTATTGTTTAATAATATTTAATTAAGTTATTTGAAAATTCTGGTGTCACACTAATTCACATTGTTCATGGCGTGAAGTGATTTTAAGCTCATAATTTCTCCTCTTTTAATTCCTTTTCCAAGTATTCATCACTTCCTTCCATAAAACCTATGTATTCCCTATAGTAATGATTTATAGATCAATCCACTTAATATCCCAACTCATTAAAATATGCTTAAAATATGAGAAATTAGTAATAAAAATATCTTAATTATAATTAGATATGGCCAATGTCATCACAGTGCTTCTGGTGCTTTGGATAAGCCAACTAATGGTTGCAAAGGATAAAATACAACACCATTATTTTTTGTTGGAAACACACAACCTCATCTTGGGTGAGAAAATTTGGGATGTTGAAGTTAGATTCATGAGAGATATTATGAAGGTTTTAGTAGAGGCATGGGTGTTCCATAAACTTTTTATAACATAATTACACCGTGTCCCTATATTTTGGTTTTATAGATGAATTCATGGGGAATAATCATGCATTTTTTATTGTGAATCTTCCTTTGTAATACCATATGGGTTTTATGAAAGTAAATATTTTTTTTTATTTTTTTAATTTTGATGATTTTTTGTGAAAGTAAAAAGGTATGATTTACCTTATGAATATTGATTTTGGTTTATGATTTGAGGAATTTTATCTTGGAAGTTGTGGGTTTAGGAAATTAATCTATTTTATTTCAGGTGTCAGTGAATTCATCTCATTTAGAATGAATTAAAAAAGAATAGAAAACACAACAGTCATATTGAAAATTGAGAAGAAAAATTTGGCTTGTTTTCATACTTTATAAAAACAATCGATAAGTCATTTTTGAGGGTGGGGTTTCATATTAAATCACAAGATATACATGTTATAATATAGATCAAAAGTACCATATGCGAATAACCTACTCTTATACTCTACTATGGCTAATGTTACTCAGACTCATGGCTACCAGTACTAAGACCAAATATTCTATAATAACAAAATCATGTAGAGTGGATACTGTGGACACCACTACTCTGATGAGATACCTCAATGATTCATTTCTTACTACTCAAATAACTACTACACTATCTCAACATTGAACCTCTATGCCTAATACTCTTGGATTCTCTTTACAACCCTTTAATTTTGGAAATTTTATCATCATTGTTAAAATTAAAATTGGTTAACTAAGGGTAAATAAAATTGAAAAGGTTGATGAACCTTTTAAAAGTAGTGAATAAGGATCTCATTTCTAAGATCAATCTTATTAATAGTGGAGGAATTAGTAAAATTACTCCCTTTGGAGGGTTCTATGAGTGGGTTCATTGCTTGCAGGAAGATGAGGGTTAATAAGTGAAAGAAGGGTGGTTTTTTAGAATGTTAACTACTAAAACAAATTTATATTATTGGTATAATATTTTTAAACCCATGAAAATGATGTTTAATGTTTAAGGAAAATTCATTGATGATATAATAGTGGTTAAATATCCATTAATATGAATAGTTAGGGGAAATCTAATATCAACGAATCACAGAAAAGTGAATATTTCAAGGAGAATTTAGTGATTAAAAAAATGAAATAAAGAAGTGAATGTCAATATGATACTTAGTCAAAATAATAATACAATATCCTAAGGAATAATAAAAATTTAATCAATATATTCCAATTATAGTATGAATAAAGGGGTTTTTCATTGATGAATAGAAATATCGTAAAAATTTCTTTGAAAACATTCTTGAGGAAAATATCTTCTTTATTTACACAATAATTTTCAAAATAAATTTCTATGAAAATAATATTTAAAAACATTTTGTTTAAAAATATACTCATAAAATTGAAATGGAATATTCAAAGAAATGGTATTCATGTTGGTGGGTAATTCCATATATACTCTAAAAGTTAAAATAACATTTCTTTTTCAATGTAAACAGGTTAGAAAAGTGCCTTGTTTGAAAAGAGATAAAATACTACATTGATTTAAAAAAAATAAAAAATGTCTAAAAATTTATATAATAAATAATATTTAAAATGTTAAAAATATATTTTAAAACATTTTTACGGATCATGGTTTTGGAAGAAAATAGATTTCTGATTGAAGAGAGAAATTAAGTCGGATTTTCTTAAAATAATTTTCTAAAAAATTTTAATTAATAAGGTTTTTAAAATTGTACTATTACTTGAAAAATATAATTAATAACCATAGGATAATAACATTAAATTGATTATTAAATAATTATCAAATAATTTATTTTAATGAAAATTCAAGTGTAACCAATCCCAATTAAAATGGGATTGTGAAGTAAACACTTGCAAAGATCATAATGTAGAAGTGAAAATAAACACATGAATAGATTATGTGTATTAAATTTAAATACACATAAAATAAATGGAAATTAAAAATAATATAAACAAAATTCATTATACACATAATCACTGAATATTAATGACAACAAGGAAGCAATATAACCCAATGAAAAGAAATCATGTTATGAATTTCTTCACCACTTGGTAACTTTCAATTCAAATCCCCTTAGATGAAATAATTCAAATTGAAACATTAAATACCATGAATATTTAAGTATTATTTATATTACATGTCAAAAGTAAGTATATACACCATAAAAATAAAATTTGGTGCATGACATTATAATATTCCAAAATAAATTGAAATTTAGATGAAATCCCTTACATTACACTTTATTTTAGATGAACATGATTTAAAATCCTATATAGTGGTTTTAAAAATGTTATTAACTTATGAAAAATCTTATTAAAAATTTTAATATCATATATTATCCTTTTATAATTTTTTATCTCCCATTTGTTAATAATCATTTATTATTTTTATTGTTTCACGTGTTAATTTACAAGTTTTCTCATGCGTGTTTCATCATAAATGATCAAGTTATTGCACATATTATATAGTTATGTCTTCTCAAAAATAATATTCATGATATAATTAACATATTTATATGTCAATTCTACTTTTAAAACAAATCCTAAAATATAGTTTTGAGAAATTAAGTATGTTACGATTATGGAGATGGTAAGCCATACATACACATGAGTGACAGTTCCATTTTTTGATAGTAATTATGGAAAGTATTTATGTAATATATTACAATTAAATAATTATCATGATATCATAAATACCATATTTCTTCTTTATATATATATATATCATCCCTGTGGTGTGGTTATTAAAAGAGAGTCACATCACTTCATGGAGGTGGTAGTACACACGTACATGAATGATGTTATCATATTTATGTTTAAAAATGATATATTATATTTATAGAATGATTAATATGTAATTAATATCATTATAGGGTCATTTATATCACATATAATCATTAAAATTAATCCTTATCACCTTCCATGTAAAGTGTTGGTGAAAGATGATTCACATAGCTTCGTGATGTGGTAGTCCGCCGTACAAACGAGTGATGCTATCATGTATCATAATGTAATAGGGTATATATGATATAATGAATCAAAATGTATTATAATCTTTAAATATCATATATATACTTTATATACATCATTGTACCCAACCTTTAGAGGTGGTAATGGAAAAACGAACGACATCAGTTCATGAGATGGTAGTCCACCGTACACATGAACAATGACTTCATAAAACATTTTATAGAAGTGGATATGGTGTTTGATAATGCTATTGTTATAATAATATCAAATTATATGAAAGATACTTATGTTATTATATCATAATGTTTTAATAAAAATTATAGGAGGTGGAGAACGATGTAAAATAAAGACGTTCATCACAGAACATTACCTCATCTTTGGTTATCATCCTTAGGTTTTCAATAAATAATTCAAATGATGGATTCAATCCAAAAATAATGATTCTAATGTGAGTTTAGGGTTGTTTTTAAGCAATTTAGTCAGGTTTTGGTCAAGAAAAATGTCTTGAGAAATGTGAATAAGTTAGGGGAGTGAGTTCCCTTTAATAGTTGAGGAGGAGTGGCTTTCTCCTAAACACCCAGAAGTATTCACTATTGGGAGGTATACCTTAACTAATGTGGCTCCAAAATTAAATAATAATGAATATTTTGGTTTATTTGGTAATTAAAAACACCCACCACCTAAAAATAAAAACATTTTATCATGTTATTCCTCAGTATTTAATTTTACTTAATTTTACCCTTTTAGTATTTACCACCATAACGTGTATATTTATTGTGTAGGTAATTTATCCATTAAGACTAAAATAAAATGATTATTTAGAACTATGGATTATTAATAATAAATAAAATTTACTAAATAAAAATCTTATATGCGTGAAAAATTAATGGTAATACAAACACATGTAATGCAGAAACCCTATTTTAATCTTAACCGTGTTTTAATTTTAACTGTTTTCAATAATCTTTATTGTAAAAAATTAACTTGACCTTGTTATATAATATAAATTATTTTGATTCAAAATATATAATCCATTTTTAAAAATTTAACCCACATAAATGATATAAATTAATTTTATGTTAATCCTCTAGATGAGACGATAAAGCGTGTTTTAAAAGTGAAAATGTTCAAAATTGTAGAATAATTTTATATCAAAATAAAATATGAAAATTATTAAAATTACCTAAATTGGTTTAATTAATATAAAATATAACTAATTTTAAATTAAAAATAATTCAAAATATATTTTTACCTTATAAACAATTTAAACAAAAAGTCGGTTTTTAATTAATATCAAGTATTTTTCACTATTTATCAAAAATTGAAGCTTCTAAAAAACCCAATAATTCACCCTAAGATAATTATGATATTAATCTATAAAAAAATAATTTTACTTTTTCAAATAAATTTTCTAAAATTGTTAAAATTTAATTTTAAATTATGTGCGCAAAACATGATTAAACAACCTTTTTGAGAAAAATACATTTAAAAAAAATTATTTCTATTAAAAATGATTCTCATTTTATTCAAAATCAATAGATAACTAATAAACATGTGTAAAATATATATTTTAATAAGTTATTTAATCTTATTCATACCCACCATTCTAAATTATAGGTTATAACTATTATATTAAATAATAATATTTTAATAATATATTTTTGTTTGATAAAACATGGTCTTGGTGTGTAATACAAGATATCAAAGAAACCCATTATTGCATATAACTCAAAATAAAATCAATGTTGCATGTAGTGAAAGCTATTTAATAGATTGAATTTATTTAAAAATAAATATATAGTAAGGTATTAGGTTTTTATATTCGTTCTACGGTTGGTGTTGCATGTCATACATGATTTAAGTATGATGTTCATATTTTCAAATTTTCGGGTGTTAAATCTTGTAGCAAATCGGTGCTGGCCTAATAAGGTCCTGCGGCATTCTCCTAGAAGATGACTATGGAGCTTGTGAAGGCCCCTGAGGTCCAGGGTTCTCTAGTCTCTCCTGAGTTACCATCAGGGGTAAGGAATTTTATTATCAAAGACCGGTATTCCCCATCCAGGAAGGCCATTCTCGCTTTGTGCTCGGGCGATGCCCACCCCTTTTTTCCCCTCCTGCCTCGAAATCTTCCAACTGTTTTGTAGTCCTGGAGGATCTCTTGGATGAGCTGGCTTGGAGTCCCCCCCCCCTCCGATGTTCAAACCTAGCCTTCCTAAGTCTCCATCACTTCCCAGCTTGTTCCTGGGGCCTATCACCCGATCCCGAGCTAAGGAAGTTTTTCGTCCCTGGTGTTCTGCTGATGCAGTTTCTCTCAGTCGTGAAGACTCTCACCTATTTTATACATGTTTTCATCCTTCATATAGAACACTAGAGGTCTGGGGGCCCATGCCAAAAGCGCCTTTGTTTCCACTGAGGTCAAGCGCCATATGGAATCTATGGTGGTCATTCTTGAACCCAAACAGGAGGTCAACCACATGGCTATATTTGTAAATAGGATGGGTTTCAGTCATAATTTGCATGACTTTCCCGGGAATGTCCATATTTGGGTCTTCTGGAAGCAAGGGTTGGAGTTGGAGGTGGTTGATGTCTCGGCCCAGAGCATTTCTACTTGAATCTCATCCAGCGGTGTTGATATCTTCATTACTTTTGTCTATGGAAGTTTCAACACCACTGAGAGGCATGCTTTGTGGAAACAACTGGCCAGTTTTCACTACATGGGAAAACCTTGGTTTGTTAGGGGGGGAATTTAACAGAGTTTCCAAGATAATGGAAAAGAAAGGAGGAGTGGGGGGCCACACCAATGCCATGCGAGAATTCTAGGGCTGCATGGCCTCTTCTAGACTCCAAGAATTGGGCTTCATCGGTAACCAATTCACATGGTACAACAAATGAAAAGGGCCTCTTTTCATTTTTAGGCGACTGGACAAGTGACTTTCGAACCTCCAAGGGATCAAATCCTTTGGACAAGCTTCAGTTACTCATTTAACCAGAGCCCTGTCTGACCACTCCCCCCCTTCTAGTCATGTTGAAAATCTCCCCTTCGAGGCAGTTCCAGTTTCTTTATTCAGTTGGTTGGCACAACAGGGAGGGTTTCCTCCAAATGATGGAGGCGTCCTGGGTGTCTGAAGTCAATGGAAGTGCTTGGGAAAGCCTTTACTATCGGCCTCAATGACTCAAAGGGTGAATTTTAGACTGGATGGACAACAACCTGATGGAGGAACCACCCATGGATGACATAAAGACAGACATCAAAAAACTTGAGGAGTCTCTCCAGGAGGTATGGGATGAATACCAATTTGACTTGCTGAATGATAACCACTCACTGTTGGCTAAGAAGGCCCTTGAGACATAGAGGTCATACCATGCCAGATCGAGGGCCCTTTGGCTGAGGGAAGAGGATAGGAATACCTCCAATTTCTATGCATGCATGAAAGAAAAAAGGAGGAGTGCTTGCCTCAACTAAAAGCTGGAGGATGGGACCTATATCTTGGACATCAATGTGGCAGGGAATCTAGCCTTAGATCACTTAAAGAAGCTCTTGGTGGACCCGTTGGATTCCCATATGGGGAATCTATCTATTGATAACAGGGGGGAAGATCCTCTTTTCGGAATATAGGAGATGGTGGGAAGCACAGAAAAATTAGCCCTTGTGGAGATACTGAAGGGGGAGGAAGTTAAAGAGGCTACATTCAGTTTAAATCTGGATAGCCCTCTTAGACTTGATGGGTTTCTGGGAGCTTTTTATGTTACAACATGGGATTTTGTGAAGGAACAAGTGGTTCAGGTAGTGCAGGATTTCTTCAAGGGGGTCTCTACCAAGGGGAGTCTATTACTCAAGGCTGGTGCTCATCCCCATGTCTAAGGACCCAAATAGAATTTCCCAGTATAGACCTATATGTCTTTTCAATTTCTCTTACAAAATTCTATCTAGCCTTCTTACCATAAGGTTGAGCAACATCATCCTGAGGCTTATCTCTACCGAGAAGCATGGGTTTGTTAAGGGCAGAAGCATCCAAGGGGCGATCAGTATTACGAAGGAGTTAGTTGGAGACATTAACAAACGGACGGTGGGGTCTAATGTGATTATTAAAGTCAATATGGACAAGGCATATGAAAGAATACAGTGGGGTTCCATTCTACGGGAGATGGGGAAATTTATCTTTCAGGAGTGGTTCTGTGACCTATGCTTCATGTGTTTCTCATCCCCTTGGCTCTCATTCTCGATCATGGGCAAGGCATTAGGCTTCTTTAAAAATGTCAGAGGGGTGCGGAAAGGAGACACCATGTCACCATTGCTTTTCATATTATCTCAAGAGTCCCTCTCATCCAAATTTATCTCTATCCTAGAAGATGGAAGTCTCACGCCTTTTGTCTCCAAATTTGGGGAAAACTCAATCACCCATATGATGTTCGCTGATGATATTATTATTTTCACTACTGTCAAGAGCAGGTCACTTGAAAACCTCATGAGTACCATGGCGACTAATGGGGAGGAAAGCGGCCAAATCATCAATCCTTAGAAGAGAAAGGTTTATATTTCCAACAAATGCTCTGGGAGGTGATGCAAGACGATCCAGGATATCTTGGGAATACATCGGGGCCTCATTCCAATGACCTACCTCAGAGCTCCCATCTCATATGGGATAATCATAAATGTTCTCTTTGATGATGTTATATACTGTATGACTAGAAGAATATTTAATTGGAAGAATAAGTTCCTCTCATTGGAAGGTGGAGTCACCCTCATCAATAGTGTGCTCACATCGATTGCCATGCACATGCTTTCGATTGTCACTCCACTGAAGGGCACTATAGCTAAGATCAAAAGAATCGTGACAGATTTTTTATGGGATGCAAATCAGTTGGTTCGATGGCACTGGGCTTCATGAAGTCGGATGACGAGGCCGGTTGAAGAAGGAGGTGTGGGCTTACGTAGTATGGATGATTCCATGAAAGCTATACAGGCATGTCTGGCATGGAAAATAATTGAGGGGACCTCATTATGGGAAAGGTTCATGAATAATAGGTATGGGGAGAAATGGGATGAATGGCCATGGAATAGAAGGATCCTCTCTAATCTTTCAAAATGCATGCTCTCACACCTGCCCTGTCTCCAAGATCAATCCCGCTGGTTGATTGGAAGAGGCAATATCAATATCTATAATCACAATTGGACTGGAAATATCCTCTATTTCCCTAGCTATCCCATGCCGGCTATATCCTTAAAGGAGGCTATCAGTCATCGGGGTCTGAGGGAATCAATTCTCAATTCCAAACAAAAGGAAATTTTCCAAAACATCTGCTTGATAGAAGAGCCAGACCACTGATGCTTCACTGGATCGGCTTCTGGTAAATTCTCTAGCAATGATTTTAGAACTTCCATCCATAGGCAGAGGGAGAGTGATGGTCTGGCCTCAAAGATCTGGTGCAAAGGTATTCCCACCAAATTAAATTTTCTAGTCTGGTGAATTCTTCACCGGTCCCTCCTGACAGACGAGAACATCCAGTGCATAGGAGTGACCACGGTTCCCCACTGCTATTGTTGCACCATCCCCTAAACGGAATCAACAGAACATATATTTGTGCACAGTGAAGGGGAAAATTTATTGTGGTGTTACATGGGATCTAGTCTGGCCATTGAGTGTAGCAATGATAAATTTCAAGAGCTTTGTATAAGCTGGTTTCGGGACTTCGACTCATGAGATTTTGAAAGGAGAATTCATGCAACTGTTGTGGTGGATTCATGTTAGAATATCTGGGAGGCAAGGAACAAAGCTAGAGAAGGTGTAAATACTTCCAACTTAGTGATGTATGTGAGAAATCAGGCATTGGTGGCTGAGCTGGACAAGATTATTTGTGGTTGTTGGGATTCACCCTCCTTTAGAAGGGTTCTATGAAGATTGGTTTCTAATACTAGCACATGTTCAAACACCAAAAAGTGGTTTTGGTGGATACCGCCTTGCAATGACTTAAAGCTCAATTTCAATGGATCCTTAAATTATGGTGAGATGAGGGGTGGAAGACTGGTTAGGAATGCTAACGACTCAGTTATCTTTTGTTTCAATGCATTCTATGGGCCGAGCTCGTCCTTGGGTACGGAGGTTAGGGCCTTTCTCACATGTCTCTCATGGTGCAATTGACTCAAAATCAAGTTTGAGAGCATCGAATCGGACAACGTTGTGTCTGTATTATTCATCCAAGGTAGGGATGAACCTCTGTGGGATCTAATCTATCTGGTGAGACTTTGTTGGACCTTTATCAGTCAAGGATGTTCTGTCAAGACAATTTGGCACGAAGGCAATTTTGTAGCGGATAATCTGGACTGTGAAGGTAGAGCTGATGAGGAAATCATTATCTACAACCAAATGGGTTCTCTTCCAAAGAGATGCAACCAGGTTAGTATCGAAGATACCCTTGTCCTTCACCACTTTAGGCCACTGTGATTTTGTTTCTTTGGTTGTGACTTGTTGTTCTCTTCTGATTCAATAAAAAGTTAATTTTTAGTCAAAAAAATCATAATTCATAACATAATAATTACCCCTAGAATTAAATTTCATTAATAATATTTTCCCATAACATAATCAAGAGGTTTCTTAGGGAATAAAATTAATAATTGAACATAAGTAATTTATTACCCCATCAAATCAAAAGAGAGTAATAAAGTTATATGTATAATAGATATATTTACCAATTTTAGAATAATTCCATAACATTAAAGGTGGTAGTTACTGATGAATTTAAAAACTTTTACAAATATTAAAAAATCATAATTAGGGAAAATAACCTTTCCAATTTGAAAATCACTTTTGAAAATCTAAAATTCTAATAATATTATGGAAATTATTTTATTTGAAAATATACTTGGAAACATATAATGTAATATTAAATGTAATTAATGATTATGATGGTGGGTAATTCCATAGATGTTGTATAATTTTAGAAAATATTCATTTCAGATTTTATAAGAAAATAAAAAAAGTGAATCAGTTTGAAAACGATGGGAAGATTAATTTTAAACAAATTTTTAATGTAAAAAATGGTGATTTTTTTATAATAAATAATTGGATAATATTGAACAAATTATTTAAAAATTTTATATAAACCATAAATTTGGAAGGAAAATGAATCCTATATGAAGAGATAAATGAAGTCATATTTTTAAATAAACATTTTTCAATCATTTTAACTACGTAAGTGAGAAAATTGTTACTATTAATTTAAAAATTAATAAATAACCAGATTAGAATAAAATTAAAGGGTTATATTAAAAAAATTATAAATTAATTTCCTTCATTTTAAATTCAATCATAAAGAGTTCTGATAAAAGTGATATTGAATCATAAACCCACACCGCTTTGGTAAATTTGGAATCATAACCCCCGTGAATTAAGTAAGTTAATTATAACATAAAATATAATTAATTATGATGTATTCATGATATAATATTTAAAGGGGAATTATATAAACCATTAAAAATAAATTATGTGTATAAAATAATATTTCTTCAAAGAAGGATGTTTTGAGACAGAAACCCTTACATTAGGTCACGGATTTTTCGCATATGTCTGTTATTTCCTATATAAAAAATATATATCATTTTTTTATTAATAAAAATTTATAAGTTTAATACCTTAAACATAAACCATTATTTCATTCATTTTAATTATTTTATTAATTATGTACTCGGTTATGTCCGCATCAGGTGTTTTGAGGAGGCTCATTTCACAATTTCACAACAACATTGGTTTTTTTACCATGGTAAAATGGTTTATTTCTCTAATATAACTACAATAAAACTATAAAATATAATAAATTTTATACATAAATTATACTTTTAAAAAATAAAATTGAATTATGTTTATAAAAAAATGAAATACATTACAATCATGGATATAGTAAACTATACGTACACATCAGTAACAATTCCATTTTTCAATGATCATGTTGGAAAAAAGGTATGTTTTATTTTATCTGTAAATAATTATATTTATATCATTAATATAATATTATTTATTTAAATACACTTACATATACAATCCATGTTATGTTTTAATAAAAAATGAATCACATCACTTTGTGAGGTGGTAGTCCGCCGTACACACGAATGATGTAATAAATTTTCAGTTGATGGTAATGTAAGAAGGTATAAGATATGTTAATTTTTTAGTGTGATTAATATTTCAATAATATATTATTTAAAAATTAAATCCATCATCATTAATTTCTCTAAGAGTCAATGATGGAAAAAAAATTACATTGGTTCTAGAGGCTATAATCTACCACGCACACGAACAATGGTTTCATTTCCCACTTGATGGAAGTGGAGATGGATGAATATTATTCAATAAAAATAAAAAAAATATCATTATATATGATATAATATTGTTGTTATATTGTAATTTTTAATACATAATTGACATTGTAAAATGAAAAGAAGAAGGGGCTCGATGAAGATGATTTCCATTTCTTAGAAGACCTCCTTTGGATTTCTTATTAAGGACCCTAGGATAGTATTTTGAAAACACCATAAGATATATAATGTCAATGAGTATTTTGGGGAATATTTTTGAAGTGTTTTTTTGATCCAAATGGATTCATTGGTTGAAGAATTGAGGGTATGGGTTTCCCTTTTATAATTTTGGAAGACTGAAATTCTTGTAAATACCAAAAACTATTTAATAATGGGAAGTCTATCTCATTAAAAGTGAAACAAAAGTTTAAAAATAATGTATTATAAGAAATATAAGTTTAATACATGTGTATAACACTATAAATAAACAAGTTTTAAACATTTTATCCTTTTTACCTCAAAGGTTACCAATGTTTTCCCATTAATGTTTTACCACGATGACTATGGTTTTTCTATTTTTACTACTCATTATGAACAAGCATTATATTGAACTTATTATATAATAAAAATTACGATTTTTTAAAATATTTAAAATTATTTCTAATCGATAATTAATAGATTTAGTGGAATTTAATTTAAAATTAAACTAATAGATGTGTTGAAGAAATTGTTTTCAGGAAATACATTTTTCAAGCATAAGATGATCTTATAAAAACTATATGAAAAGTAATAATAATTAAATTAATTTAAATTAATATTTATAGATATATAATATATAAATATAAATTTAATAATTCCTCACTATAGTATATCTTAATTATATAAAATAAAGAAACATTAGGCATTTCAAAATAGTTTTCAAAAAATTAAATTTTAAAGCCTAAAAATAAGCTTATATTAAAATATAGAATAAAGATGATTTTAACATAATTAATTTGAGGAAAAATAAATAAATAATACTGAGGTTACTTTGAAAACATATTAAAATAATAAATATACTTTTAAATTACTTAACTTATTAAAAAAATATCACTTTTACCAAAAAACATTATTTTCACTATTCACTGAAAAATCAATATTTTATATAAAATAAAAAATGTTAAACCTAAGTTAAAATTCATATTATGATTTTAAAAATGAGTTTTATTTTATAAAATAAAAATTCTAAAAGTTCCAAAATTTAATAACAATATTTTCTAAAAAAGTAATAAAATCATTTTTGAAGGAAACATATTTTTTGTAGAATAAAATAAATTTATTAGAGTTGAGTGTTATTTATTAAGAATTTTAAAATAAATTTATATTTAGTTTTAACTTTAAA
Source organism: Viscum album (assembly GCA_963277665.1). Classification (NCBI taxonomy): domain Eukaryota; kingdom Viridiplantae; phylum Streptophyta; class Magnoliopsida; order Santalales; family Viscaceae; genus Viscum; species Viscum album. Next base: position 1,492,748,957 of record OY728129.1, read on the forward strand.
TATATTTCATAAAGTAGTTAATACTATTCATATCCACTAATTTAATTTTGTGGTTATTTCAATCACGTTTAAATAATAATATTTTAATATTATGTCACAGTTCGTTTAAACTCAGTGTTACGTGTTGAATATGTTATCAAGAATAGTATTATTTTACAATACTAGTGTGTTAAATTCTACCCCACTTAATTAAATTTATTCCTAAAAATATAATATTTTTCTCAATAATCATGGGTTTGACATTTTAAAATTCCATAATGGAAAACCCAATTCCTAAAAAGGGATAACAAAACTTCCTCTTAAAAGAGGGAACGGTAAATATAAAGGTAATGACATAAATAGGTTTCCAAATATTATAATATTTGTGGGAAATTTAATATAGGGACATATAAGGTAATAATAAATAATTACAGTGAGTGATAGGGATCATTGATCATAATAAAGTGAATGATCAAGAGTGTAAAAAATTGAAAAACTATAAATAATTGTTGAATTAAAAGGAAAATTATTCATTGGATATAAAGGTAATAGGATAAATTTTTTATTTCAAGATAATTTACCTAGAGTTGAGGTTTTATCTTTCAATCAAGACAGAGAAAACTAGAAAATATTCCTACATGACAGATTTTTTATTTTATAAACATAATTTAATCCATATATTATTCTTTGATCAATTTTCATTTCATCTTTTACTATAAGATAATAATATTGAATAATATTTTTATGATTGAAGAGATAAAATTAACTTTTAATAAATCATAATATCAATGAAATAGTAATAAGATATTCCTACTATATTTATTAAAACCAAAATGGTGAGAACAATTTAATATAATACCAAAAATGAATATGGATATATTAAATTAAAAAATTCATCTGTAAAATAAAAGGTTTAACATATACCTTTCTTTAAATAATTAAATCTATATCCTAAATAGCCTCATTAACATCAACATTAAAGAATGTTTTAACCTCAAATGTTATTTCATACCCTTTAACATACATCTCTAAAAAAAAATTATTCCAAAATAATCCATTACATTAAATATAATGGTTTTATATATTTCAACCCAATAAAACATTTCCCAAAATAATATGTACATCCTAGAAATAAAATTAATCATCAAATCATTTTTTTCCCACTAACATATTCTATAAAACATATTTTTTTCCACAAAATCAAACAATATTAATTAACCATAATTACGTCAATATCAATATATATAAAATATTATCTTTTCCTAAATCATGCTATTTTTTAAATAATATCACCTTATAATTAAATAACCATTATAAGTCATTACCATTCAAAATATTCCTAAAAATAATAAATGAAAAACTACCACAGAACAATCCTTTGAAGAATCATGATTCTTGTGACAAGAATACCATTGATAAAAATACTTCAACAATGACATTTTTGAGTTACAAAACCAAAAAACATAAATCATTCCACTTAAATGATTTTCATGGGTATGGGGCTCTCGGCCTCAGCCAATATCTCTCAGTTAGGGTTCCAACCCTTCTTCCTCGGCTTCCTCAACTTCCTGGGCAGTGAATCCCCATGGTATAGTGGCTTCAGCTTTCAATGGTAACTCCCGATGGTGCGGTGACGACTTTTGGTGGCACGAGGCTTCGGTGGTGCGTTGCCTTCATCGATTCCTTTGGAATTGTTGGTGTCTCAGGTGGTGGACAATAATTTGGATCTAGAATCTTGCTTCCAGATCTATTCTGGATCTGATGATGGAGTTATCTTTCAACTCATATCGGCGAGGGTGCGGGTTCCCTAGTGGTGCGATGGTGGTCTTGGCGGGCGCTGGTCCGTATGTTTCAGGGGAACAAATGTTCCTTGGGGGATTTAGCTAGTGATGGGGTTCTATGGTGAGCTCCCGGTGGATGTCATGGCGGTGCAGGTGTGCTTAGGTGGTGACATAGTCACGGATAAGGTGCATGCCTTGGGCTTCGGTGGCCCTGGGCAGGGCAGGTGATGGTGGTCCGTGCAGCACTGCGGCGGTGGATGATGGCTCAGGGGTGTGTCGATCTTCAGCCGTCAGGGTTAGATCTTGAGGATCTGGTTGCATTTAGATCAGATCTGGCTCCCTTTTATCACTGGTGCGTCTCGTGGGCTTGGTGGCATTGTGGTGCATCGACAGGAGCTGATTCGCTTCAGGGGAACTGACCGCTTTAGGCGGTGGGTTTTCAGGTATGAGTGCTTGAGAAGCGGTCGATGGGGGTTTCTCTCGAGCTTGAGTTTGATCGGAATATCGGGTACTGTGTGGGTGGTAGTGAGGGATCAGGCAGCCTGGCGGTGGTGAAGTCCTTGGCAGTAAATCACTTATGTAGAGGAATCGCATTGCGGTTCTTGCTGTTGAAGAGAGAGGTCAACTTTGGGCAGTGACGATGCATCCGTGCTTCCTCCGGCCTCCCGGATGTGGCGTGTGCCGATGCGTTGGACAGTGGTTTTGGTGGGCTTCCCGACAGTTATGGCAGTGACATTGATCGAAGTAACATTGGAATATGGAGTTAATTGGGTTGACTTCTCACATTTTTATGGGCTTTATCCCTCTTTCGGGCCACTCTAATGGGTTTTGTACTAATTTGTAATGGGTTTGATCCCTCTGAGCCTATAACCTTGTAATGTGGTTTCCCTTACTCGGTTTTCTAGAATTTTGTCACTTGAACCTATAGTTGGTTGCCTTTGGCCTTTGGGCATGTAATGGATTACCCTCTCCCACTTAAAAAGGTCTTTTTTCTTTTCGTTTAATAAATAGTGTTATGTCCTAAGATTTTCGAGTAAATGATTGTCATAACATATAACTTTGATTGTTAATCGTTGTATTAGTGCATTGACTCCAATAATGACCAATTTACCCAAATTTATGACATTGAACCATTAATGGTATTTTTTTGAACTTTATTTCCTTATGTATTTTTAACTAAACTTAGAAATTAGTTACTTTTTCACTTATTTTACACACATAAATAATCTTTTGGTTCCTTTATGAAATTCTCTATAGTGCATCTTCCCAAATTTTTTACATGTATGAGATTGAATCTTATTTTTATTTTTATCTTTAGAACCTGAACTTCCATGAGAAACCATCCTTCTCTTCTTTGGTCTGTTTAGACATTAAACTATCTTCCAATTTTTAATCAAAATTATTGAAATCTCATTTGGAATGGTCATAATATATCGAGCATCTATTCTCATCAGGTTGGGAATATCATTAGGGAAATAATTACAATTTCAATCCCATTAGTTTTTGGAATGATTTCTTATATTTTCCACCATTAACTAAAATAAATAATAAAAAAACTAGATGAAAATACTCTAACATACAAAAGGGAATCTTATAAGAATATAATAAATAATATATAAATTATAGTTATGTCCACACTTATGTGTCTCTAGGTTATAATATAGGTTATCCATGATAATGATTCATATTAGGTTTTATAACCCAACAATTTTTTCAAGTCCATTATTACGGCTCATAAAGAGTTTGTGAATTTAAAAATCACATCCCTTGGGAATGTTAAACTAGGTGTGAAATAATTCTTGGTGTCATGTACCGAGTAATGCTTGAGTCAAGCCCGACATGACATTTTTTAGAGTTATTACCCCTATGAACATCTATTCCAGAACCACAACCACTTGAAGTATCTAGACATGGTTGTAATTTCACAAAAACTACTCACTCTATAATTCGCTAAGATTTCATGATATTTTACTATACTTATTATTATCCTTATAATTATCCTTAGACTTATCCCAGGGGTTCTAACTATGGTTTTCTCATCCTAGTTTCCCAAGGTTAACTAAACCTTTTCTATAATGTGGAATATAGTGATCCAAGACTCTTACACATATTATTACATTATTTTCTACAAAATCATCCATTAATTACAACCCAAAGATCATGAGGCCTAGTGAATTTTGAACAATAGGTTCATAATACATCAATGTGAGACTGAAAATAAAACTTTTAATTTTATTCTCCACAAATAGCTCTAAAATACTTTATATCTATCAAAATGAATGGGTTAACATGGGGAAATCATAGAAAAAGGGTGAGTTGAAAATACCATTATGGGAATAAAAATAATAAGGTAACATAACATGTGAGTCAAAGGTATAACATGATATCTTGAAAGGGAAGACACATAATTAATCAGATGGCAGAAAAATATAAAGAAAATGGTATCAGAAGATAATGTGATCAATGTAAATGTAAATTTAATGTAAAACAAGACATAAACATAAGTCAATTCTAATTTTATATAAAATATAACATGGTTCACAAATTCCCATAATGGATTAGGTGAACTCACTATTAGAATATATGATGTCTCATGAGAATAAAACATTACCCAATACATTGGAGGGATATATAATTTTAATACCACCCATAAAATTCATTTCATATGCATTAATATGTGTGGGAAATATGGAAATAAATCATAATTCATAATATAATAATCACCCCTAGAAATAAATGGGGTTCATATTCTTGTCTCAAAACATAATAAAAAATGGTTTCTTAATGTAGGAAATTGTGAAATGAACATAAGGCTTGTATTACCCCATAAAAGGAAGGTAGAGTTATAAAGGTATATATGTAAGATAAATATATACTGATTTCATAATAATTCCATAACATTAAAGGCTATTGTCGTTGATTAATAGAAATAATTTTAAAATGATTAAAAAACATTCATGAAGAAAATAACCATTCCATTATAAAAATATCTTTTGAAAATATAAAATCCCCAAAATATTTTACAAATCCAATTAGTTAAAAATATATTTTAAAATATATAAATTAATATTCAAAGAAAATAATGGCTATGATGGTATGTAATTCTATACATGTTGTATAAGTTAAAAAACATTACTTTCACATTTTGTAAGAAAACTCAAAAAATGCCTCATTGGGAAAATTATGGGAAGATTCCATTTAAACCATTTTTATGTAAATAATGGGAAATATTTCTTTAATAAATCATTATAGAATATTAAAAATATTATTTAAATAATTTTTAAAAAACATGTATTTTGAAGGAAAATGATTTTTGACAGAAGAGAGAAGTGAAGTCAGATTTTCTTTAAAATATTTTATCAATAATTTTATCTACCTAATAGATTAAAATGGTAATATTACTTGAAAATTTCTTAAATAACGAAATTATAATAAAATTAATGTGTTTTATTATAAAATTATTAAATAATTTCCTTCAATAAAAATTATAGCATAAACAATCTTGATTAAAATGAGATTAAATCATAAACCATTACCGCTTTTGTAAAATTTGAATCATAACCACTATGAATTAAATAATTTAATTGTAAAATAAAATACCCTAAATTATGAATTATTCATGAAATAATATATAAATGGAAAGTATATACAACATATAAAATAAATTAGGTGTGTAAAAAACATGTGTCTCAAAAAAAGATGTTTTGTGATGGAAACCCTTACCTTGAGTCATTTCTTCATCGTGTATGTTTTTATCAACTATTTGATAAACATAAAATAATTTTTCTTCATAATAAAATTTTCTATGTAAAATACCACAAACATAAATAATTTATTTCTTTATTTTAATTACATGATTAATTAATTTGTCGATTATGTCCATGTCGAGTATTTTGTGGATGCTCACTTCATAATTTCAAAAGGACATCGATGTGTTGAATCTGGTCAAAGGGATCATTTTTACCCAATATATTGAAAAATAATAATCGAATAATTATAATTTTTATTCATAAATTATAATTTTAAAAAATAACCATGAGTTATGGGTATGGAGAAATGAACTACGTTACAATCATACAGTGGGTAAGCCATACATACGCACAAATAACACTTCTATTTTAAAAATATCAGGATGAAAATAAGTGAAGTGTTATTTTATATTTCAAAAATAATACTAATTTCATAAATATAATTTTATTTATTTAATTATGCTTACATATACCATCCATATGATGCGGTAATAAAAAACAAATCCCATTGCTCACAAGACAATAGTCTGTCGTACACATGAGTAATTTCAATGGAAGGTAAGGTAAGAAGGTATATGATTTATTACTTTTAAATAATGATAAATATGTAATGAATATCACATATATATATTTAATATTTCATCATAAATTTCTATGAGAGGTGATGATGGAAAACAATTACATAAGTTCATGAGGCAGTAGTCTGGTGTACAAACTAACAATGGGTTCGTTTCCCATTTGATGGAAGTGTAGATGGATGAATATTATGACATATACATAATAAAATATTTTTATATATGAGATACTATTACAGTTATATTGTAATTTTTAAAACAAAATTTAAGGTGGAAAAATAATAAAAAAGGATCTTGGTGAAGACAATTACCTTCCCTTAGAAGAACATCCTTTGGATAACTTATTAAGGACCCTAAGGTTGGGATTTTAGGAAGAATAGTAGATCAAGATTTTGTATGAGTATTTTGGTAGTTTTTTTCTAAAAATATTTCTTGATATGTTTAAATAAGTGAGAGGAGAGGGTTCCATTTTAAAATTGAGGAGGAGTGAAATTCTTTTAAATACCTGAAACTATTCGATAAAGGGAAGTCAATCTCATGAAAAGTGACTCAATAATTGAAATGTAAAGGAGTTTAGGATATATAAGGATGATAGACACCTCTAAAACTAAAAATAAATATGTTTTAAAAATGGTATCCTATTTACCTATAAGGTTACTAACTTTTACCCATTTAATTTTTTACCACAATAGCTTTTTTTACTTTTTTTACTATTAATTATGAAAAAACTTAAGTTTACATTTTTATAAAGTATATATTATGATGATTCCAAATATATAATCAATTTTATCAAATTAAATTCATATAAATCTCCAATTGTAAATTAAAATTAAACCTAAATATGTGTCAAAAAATTAGTTTTCAAGTAATGCATTTTCAAGCATAAGATGATCATATAATAACTATATAAAAAGTAATAATTATTAAATGAATTTATATTTATATTTATATTAATATAATCTATAAATTTCATTTAATCCATTACTCATTTGGGGTTATCTTAATATGTGAAAAGAGATAAAAATTATGCACTTCTAAATAGTTTTTATAAAAATATGTTTTAAAGCCTACAAAAACCATATATTAAATCCTGAATAAATATGATTTAAATGTAATTAATTGGAATAAAATATAAATAAATAATAATTATGTTAATTTTAAATAACATTAAAATAATTAAAGTATTTTTAAATTAATTTATTTATTAAAAACAAATGTTAGTTTCACAAAAAATCGTATTTTCACTATTCACTAAAAAAATCAATATTTTCCAAAAAAATACCAAAATTTCACCATAAGTTAATATAAATATGATAATTTAAAAAATTATTTTCATTTCCAAAAATAAAAATTTATAGAATTTTTAAACATTAATTATAATATTTTTTCTCAAAAATAACAGCAATCATATTTGATGGAAACATATTTTTTTGCAGAATAACATATCATTTTTTAAGTTGAGTACATATTTATGAAACATTTGGAAATAAATTTATAATAAGTAGTAATGTTATATATATTTCCTAAAGAATATAATAGTATTCATACTCACTAATTTAACAGCTATGTTATATCGATTGCGTTTAAATAATAATATTTTTAATATTTTATCATGGTTCATTTAAACTCAGTATTGTGTGTTGAATACACTAAAGCGAATAGTGCTATTTTAAAATCATGGGTTTTTATAATAATTTTTATTAAATAATTACATAGTAAAATATAATTTCATTAAACTATCAATCATGGATTCCCATTCATAGCTGGGACAATGCCATAGGTGTCAAGGAGTCCAAGGAATATGAGGCTGGAATGACTGTCTGCATTCAAGAACTAGCTCAATTAAATTCATTTATTTAATAGATATGTAAATACAATAACTCTATAGGTCTCAAAAGGAACACTATTCAAATCTATAATCCCTTAGGACTCATTTGGGTATAATAATATTGGAAGTCCTATTTTTAAATCTGTAGTTTTTTATGTAAATGTGGGAAGGTCAAATTCATCCAAAAATAATGTAGTGAATGTACCTTAAAACCTAAGTAAATTAAGGGATCCACTGATATAATCAGTATCATTCTCCCAAATCCAAGCCCTAGATCACCCTCATGATTATAATCATAATCTTCTTGGTTGGAAATACAACATCATGAAGTAGCTTTCCATTATCCCAAATAAGCTCTTAATTATAAATTTCCTTTATCTCTCAACGTAAATATAATAGGATCTCATTGAATAACCTTTAGTCACTCAAGAATTTGTGGTTGAATTTAGTGCAGTAGAGTTATATCATTCAGAAAACAGTTTCTTAGAATGTCACGTAGTTATTTTCTTAATAGAACAAGATCAACATATCACTATACAGGATAACATCAATCCATTATTTGTTTCTAGAAAATTTAATGACATTAATTTCCATCGATCCTTAACTGATAATGGTTATGGAATCTCTCACATACCTATAAAAATCCTTTTATGAATTGTTTATGGTGATGTTGATTTTCCCCCTCCATCTTGACAATTCAGGATATAAAAAGGGTGATAAAAAATTTCTTAAATGTTTTATGTTTAGTGCATAGTATCTAGATGTCATGTCTAAGTCTGAATTAATGTATATATATTAGGATACAACCTTAATTTTTCCTCCAGGGAGGTATTCATATTCATGCATCAAAGCCTTAATTACATTACCAATATTTAGTTTGGAGTGTTTTTTGGTTATATTAATCCCTTAGAGTATTATGAATCCTATTTTATAGAGGAGGGATTCTATTGGATAAAGGTAAAGAAACTAGCAATAGATAGTATTATCTGGATCAAAGACCCTAATAGTTTGAATATTTACACCATAATTATATTAAATGAACTTAGAAATGAATATGTGTTTTCCCATAAACAAAATCAATGAAATTACCCTTAGTTAAAGGAATCATTGATCTTTTAACCCCATGTAACTCTACTCAAGGACTATTTTGACTGATTTTTAGACAATTAAAATGGGGTTCTATAATAGAATAAACTATAACCCTTAAGAGAGGAGAAAAAATGAGGTTCATACAACATAACCCCTATTTTCATGATATCAGAAATATTAATCAAATATGATCCCATTGAAAACAATCCCTTATTATTTATATAATACCTATAGCCTTTAGCAACATATTTAACCTCCTCATCATCCATACTATTTGATAATTACACCATATCATATTTTAAGTGTCATTATTTTAACATATGCATTTCCCTTGAGTGTATTAGAGTATAGGGGGAGAATTTTTTGAAGTCCCCAAATAATGAAACCTATGTGATGTTCATAGAAGATAAAAACGTTCTCATATTATCTTTTTAACTAAAAATGAACCCTCATCATAAATTTTTTTGAAGTGGAAGGTAATGGAGATGAAAAAGGAAATCTGATATATGCACCTATATTATTTGTGTAAGTTGTTTCATCCATTATTTATGAGATAAGGGAATTAAATATTTTAATGGATGAAGAGATTATAACTATATTTATTAGTTTCATAATGAATCCTGAGAAACCATATAGATACATATCCTTCCCAAAATAGCACTAAGATATTTTTTCCTGGAACTATGTATAGGTTCCTGGAATAAATCTTAATTTGGATACTCATCATTGAGATTTTCTATAAGACTTCCATGGTTATAAATAGAAACCCTGAAGAATGAATCATACTCATGAGGATAAGGTAGAGTCCAAATTTTTCAATCTTATTAAATAAAAATTTATTTGGGAGGTCTAATATCCCACATGGCTGGCCAACATTACCCCTATTAAAAAGAAGAATTGGAAACTTCAAGTCTATATTGACTTTATGGATCTCAACTGGAATTTCACTAAGGATGATTTCTTTGTCCTAATAAAACAATCTATAATTTATGAAATGTAGAACCTCCAAGACCTATCATTCATAGATGGGTATTCTGAGAATAAATAGATTTGAATAGCCATTTAAAATGAAGAGGAACTAATTTCAGGGAACCTCAAGGGGTATTTTGTTACAAAGTGATTCATTTGGTTTTGAAAATATAATCATAACATAAAATTTTTCAATGCATTTCATCTTGAATCCCTTTCTTGGGAAAGATCAAAAAATTTAATTTCAATGATCAGGTATTCAAATCTTAGTAGTGTTGGGACCATCTTACTATCTATGAAATAGTTTTCAACAATCTACAGTAGCATAATTTGAAAATGAATCCATTGAAGTGTGTATTTCGAGTGACAATGATAAAGTTTCTCAAATTCATATTACATCATCATTGAATCAAATTTTACCAATAAAATACCAAGGTTATAATTAATTTACCACATCCTTAAAACCTTAAAGAGTTATGAGAATTATATGATAATCTCACCAATATCTTGAAGTTCATTTCCAAACTCACTAAAAAATAATTTCCCTTCATAATATTGATGAAAAATAGATCAATACATAAATGGGGTGAATAATTTCAATAATCATTCAATAATTTTATGTAGTATTTATTGCACCACCTAGTCCTAATGATATTGGTTGAAAGAAAATCACTTTTCTTTTATATGGTAACATTGTAATGATCACTTGGTTCTCTTCTTAAACAAATAATGACATAGGAAAGAAAAATATTATTTTTTTAACTTAGAATAAACACTCTATATACAGAGACCCAATGCTCTAAAATTAAAAATAATCACCTTATTTTAATCTCCACATTGCATAATATAAGTCACTACCTATAGTATCATGAGTTTCACTTATTCTATTTTGTAGACCCACTCAAGTTCGTCCTTATTATTGATTTTTTAACTTGACAAAAGGAATGGTGGGAAAAAATCTTCTAATATAATGACATTTGGTTTGTGCATTAAAAGGTATTTAAAGGGAAGGCACTAATATAATTCCTTATAAAACACCCACCAAAAAACTGACCTATTTAACACAATGCTATTTGATGAAGAAGTATTCTTCATGAATTAAACTCCTTGCCTATAGGAGATGTATTTTGATGGTTCCTCTAAGAGACCAATTTAGATAAGAATGGGGTATCTGAGGCTTAACAAGGAAGGATTATTAATCATAATCATCTCCCTATAAAAGGAGGTTCTTATATATTACATCCTTTAATCAAAAGGGTTCACATATTACAAGGTATAATACTCGGCCTTCATCATTGGTCTAGAGTTGGATCTAAAAATACCAGTGGCCCACCTAAGCATCAATGGTGAATTTGAATTGGTGATTAAGAATGTTACTGATGAATATTCAATTAATATAGAATATATCATTCATTTTATTGATAATGTATGATGTTTTAGGGAATATTTACCATCCTAACCAATGTTTTCTCGAGTTTTATGTTCACAAAATTCATACTTAGATGTGTAGGATAATGAATTTAAAACTATAAAATATCTATATTTGGACGAGATGATTATTTTCCTTGAATATATTTGGGATGTATCCTAAAGTTTTGGATATTTCATGATGGAAATAAATGAAATCAATGCAACCCTAGAATAAGGAGAGAAAATATCCCCACCTATAAATTCCACAAATGGTGGGATGTTTCTGATAATGAACATTCTCTATAATAGAAATATTCCAACTGATAGAGCTTAGAGAGAGCATATCCAATGTTAGAAAATAAATATAATCCTTTTAAATGGCACAAATTTACAAAATGTCTCTATAAATGAGGCTTTAATGGTGTTCTCCTCATATGAATTGAAAGAGGAGAGTGATGTTATTAATATTTTCATGACTTATTATATACTCCCTTTACTGATTTTATTTGAAATGTGCAGAATGTGTGTTTAATATTAATATTTTAATACTAAGTATAATTTTTGAGCATTTTTAGAAGTAGTCCAATTGAGTCAGTTTACTATTTTATTTATACCTCTCACCCTATTGATCCATATTGTGTGGTTACTATTTTTTAGGATTCATAATTTAATATACAACATTTCATTAGAAGGGATCATGGGCTAATGATTCCATTTAAAGTCCCATATGGACCACACAAGGAGGCCTACATTATCTGTGAAGAAACTGGACCATCCATGAAGATTTAATTTCTGGGCTCAATAAAGAAGTCCATACTCTTTTATTCTCCTCCACAGTTCGTGGGATAATTAAATTAGTATTGGATAAAAATTTAAAAGCCCAACTCTAAAGACAAGGGGTCCAAGTAATGCATTGAAACGCAGCCAACAGTTTTGGCCGGGAATTAAAATCAGTATAGTGTTAATGACATGGCTCCTAATCTATACATCATTTTGAGATGATATTTTTCAGTGTGAAATAGGAGATATAGGCGTCCATCTTTGTTGAAGATATCATTCGGTTTTGAAGGAATCTTCCAATTCAAAACCCCTTTCACATGTTAGACATCAAAAGGATTGGATTGAAATGGACAGATTAAATTAGTTTAATGAATCAGACATAACTTTGGATAAATAGATCCAAATGACTCCAAATTTTAAGAGAGGTAGTCCAACATTATTATCTAAAACTTTGAGGAAGGAGATAGCTCGATATTTGGCTATCTGAATATCCAACTTGGCGATGCAAGTGGAGGGACATATTGGGAATGAAAACAGTCCACTTCCTTGGGCTATAAATGCATCCCCCTCCTCTCTTTCAATGGGGTTGGCATTTCAGAAGAAAGGAGATCAGATTAGAACTACCAAAGACTTGAAAAAGTATTGGGAGGACCTTCCATACTCAAGTTTTCACTTGAGAGACCTTTCCTCCTCTCTTTGTTTCCATTTACTTTTATGTTCTTCATTGTTGTAATTTTGTAAGTCCTTTCTTTTGTAATTCTGTTTTAATGAAAGTTTATTTTTCAACATCTCTTATTATCATCCACATTATATAGTTTAATATTAATGTTCTTAAAATATTTTAAATATAGTTGAATCCCCTTACCATATTTTTGTTTCCCATTCAGTCGAATTATGTTCTTAATTCTCATTATCGTTTGTGTGTGTGTTCGACGCACCACTCTTTTCTTATCCCTTTATTTTCCTTCTCTTCTTAACATATCATCATATTCATTATAACCAGATTACTAATCATTTAAATGGTTGGTTAAATCTTCCATTTGGGTGAGTTATAATTTAGGGATCTTAAGTTATTGAGAGTATTTTCTCGATGAGTATTCGTTAATTTAACATTATGTATGTTGGACTTAACATGTCATGGATTAATGATATATTTTGTTTAACATGTGGTTTACATGGATTATTGGAACCATAAATACACCACCCTCAACAAGATCTGATTGATATTAGAACCTTAAGTTAATTTAAGGCTTGGATTAAAGCCTTAACACTTAGGAATTCCAATCAACATTATCTTGTGAAGTGGGTGTTATTTTAATGCAATATAAAGCAAGGCTCAATGATTTCACAAGCTTAACTACCTAATGATGAACTCACCCCAATATTTATCAATTTTTTAATTTAATTATAGTCAATCAATCATTTCAATTAAGCTCTACAAACAAACCCCCTAATCAAAATACAATAAAATAAAAACAAACTACTATTACGAAGTATCATCGCCGAGGATTCGACCCGAGTGGTGCTACACACATAGCAGAGCACTGGAACCTTGACCGGTCGATAGGTGAAAATCATTCATGAATATAAAATGGTTCCGTTTCTGGGGATGGTGCTTTAAGTAGTCATTATTTTTTTGTTATTGTAAAAAAACAAAAAAAAAACAAAATTTAAAAAAATTGAAAAAAAACACAAAGAAAAACCCGTCTTTTCATAAAAATCATAAACTGAAAAAAAAACAAAAAAAAACTATCCTCATTTTCCTTATAAAATCTCTCTGAATGCCCCGTAGTCTCCCAAATAATCCCTCATATTTTTTTGACCCTAAAATTGAGCGAACACTTCACCAACTTAGGAGAAACATAAGAGATAATCAATTCATTCAAGAACCAGTCTTTGTCCAACCAATTGAATTAGATATGGCCAGTCCTAGGGAACAAACCCTTAAAGAACTTTCTGTCCCTTATATGAATCACCAACATCTTGGTATTCAATATCCAAAATATAGAGGATGACTTTGAACTCAAATTGGGTTTGATTCATCTTCTCCCTCATTTCCACGGGCTAGACGGTGAGGATCCACATGTCCACCTTAAAGAGTTCCAAGTCATATGCTCTACCATGAACCCTCAAGGGGGTTCTGAAGAACAAATCAAACATAGATATTTCATTTTCTCCCTAGATGACACTGCTATTTCATGGCTTTACTACCTACCTCTTGGTTCCATAACCACATGGAATAACTTGAAGCGACTCTTATTAGAAAAATTCTTTCCTGCTTCTCGTACTGCTTCTATCCAAAAGGAAATAAGTGGTATCCATATGTTCCCAAGTGAATCAATCCATGAGTAATGGGAGAGGTTCAAAAATCTTGTTTCAACCTACCCACATCACCAAATCCACGATCAACTCTTGATACAATACTTTTATAAGGGGTTATTGGCTATGGAGATAACTCTCATTGATGCTGCAGGTGGTGGTGCTTTTGTTGATAAAACTCCTTACAGCTACAAGAGAACTCATAAGTAACATGGATGCAAAAAAACAACAATTTCATACTCGAGCACATGCTTAAGTCAAAAAAGCCCAAGATAATCAATCAATTGTACCAAACAAGATGACTGAGTGGATGAGTGAACTTACAGGTCTTGTGCGACAACTAGCTGTGGCAACCAAATCCCCAACCACATCTTCTTCGCAATCACTGTTTCCTAAACCTATCAAAAACTGTGGAATCTGCAACACTCCATCACATCCAACTGACACATTTCCACAACTTCATGAGGATCAATCCGATTTATTTGGACCAATGGAGCGCAATGCAGCATATGCTCAGCGTAACAACAAACCTCAACTATCAGGTCAATTTGTTAGAAACTTCAACCAACCACACTCTAAGCCCTTCTCTTCTTCATATAACCAAATCCATAGGTATGGTAATCCCATATCTCATCCTCCTCAACTCCCTCCTAAAAACCCAAATCAGTTTCAATATGGTCAAGGTGTTGGTAACTTCCAACAACCTTATCCTTTTCTTCCTCAACCTCAAAGGAACAATCCTCCTCCTGTATTCCATTATCCTAGTGATCCTTCCCAATTCCAAAGCAAATATAATCGATTTCCCAAGAACCAAAATCAAGGTAATCCTATTTCGGGACAAGCTTCTTCTTCTAAGCAACCATGGGAAAGTGAAGTGGAAGATCTTGCCTCTTTCACCCATTCTAGCCTCAAGAACATCGAAACCCAAATTGGTAAACTAGAATACCGCCTTAGTTAGCAGCAACCATCTAATTCTTCCTAAATTCTAGCTTAACCATTACCCAAACCCATGGGTAATGTAAGTGAAATTGCACTTAGATTGGGAAAGATAATTTCTATTCCTCAAGATAAGTTCTCCAACCCTCCTTTGAATGTTGACCTAGAAAATGAAAAGAAAAAGAAACTTGAAAAGGAATCAGAATCCATTCCCTCACCTCCTTCCATTCCACTTAGGAATCCAATTCCTTATCCTCAAGCTGTTTCTAAGCCAAAGAATTCCTTTTACCATGATCCTAAAATTCTAGACATTTTAGATGTGTTGAAGTTAACATTCTTCTATTAGATGCCATCAAAAAAATTTTCTAAGTATGAAAAGTTTCTTATGTAATTGTGCACCCACAAGAGGCAACTTAGGACCTTTTAAAATGTTTCCACCCAGCAGTCTATTCCCATAAAGTGAAAAGATCCAGGGACCTTTACAGTTCAATGCCAATGGAAGTTCAAACTTTGATGATGCACTCATAGACCTAGGAGCCTCAATTATTTTCATGACTAAATCCATATTCTCCAACCTTGGTCTAGGTCCCTTGCACCCAACGGGTGTTTTCATTTAGTTAGAAAATTGAAGCACAAACAGTACTGAGGGAATAATTGAGGATTTCCTTGCTCGTGTGAATGATCTTATCTTCCCTGCTGATTTCTATGTCCTTGACATGGAAGGTGAGATGAACTCTTCTCAATCTCCCCTAATTCTAGGAAGACCATTCCTAATGACTTCTAGAACTAATATTGATGTCCATTTAGACATCTTATACATGGAATTTGGTGACCAACTGGTCAAATTCAACATTTTCCAAGCCATGCGATACCCATATGAGGATCACTCTGAATTCTCAATCCATGCTTCTGAGGACACTTATAAGAGTCAATTGAACCCCATTCCATCATGTTCATCCTGTTCTGATGATAAAAGATCTTGTGAAATATCCACCATGATTAACCAAGTCATAAATGGTGAAGTTGATGTGGACCTCTCATTCATAGAATCCATAAATCTAATGGAACTTGAAAACTCTCTTGAATCCCACATCAACTCTGATCTCTACTGCTCGACCTTGGATAGTATTAAGGAAAATGAATCTGAAGCAACTGAAGTCCCTTTATCCATTTTTGAGATGTCTAACCTACAAATGAGAGTTGATACTGATCTAAAACCTCTTCCTGAACACCTGAAATATGCATTCCTTTTCTATGATCACTCTTATCATGTCATTATCTCTTCTTCACTTACCAAAAATGAGGAGTCCAAACTTGTAGAAGTGTTAGAGGAAAACAAAAAGGCCTTAGGTTGGACTCTATATGACATACCAGGAATCAACCCCGCCCTTTTCCTGCATCACATCCATCTTGAGGAGTCTTCCAAACCAACTAGAAAACCATAAAGAAGACTCAATCCACTCATACTTGAGGTAGTTAGGGATGGGATCACCAAGATTATTCAAGATGGTATTATCTACCCAATTTCTGATAGTGAATG
The DNA here is from genome assembly GCA_963277665.1 of Viscum album. Lineage (NCBI taxonomy): Eukaryota > Viridiplantae > Streptophyta > Magnoliopsida > Santalales > Viscaceae > Viscum > Viscum album. The sequence goes on from OY728129.1 coordinate 1,492,765,912, forward strand.
GGTTAGTCCAATTAAAATTATACCTAAGAAGGGTGGGATAACTGTTGTCACAAATGAACATGGAGAGGTAGTCACAACTCAAGTGAAGAACAAATGGTGTGTGTGCATCGACTATAAAAAAATTAATGTTGAAACAAGAGAAGATCACTACCCTCTTCCATTACTTGATCAAATTATGGAACAATTATCCAGAAAGTCACACTCTTGCTTTCTTGATGGATACACCAACTACTTCAAAATCCCAATCGCACCTCAGGACCAAGAAAAGACTACTTTCACATGCCCCTTTGGAACATATGCATATTGAAAAATGAACTCTGGACATTGTAATGCCCCTGCAACATTCCAGAGGTGTATGATGAGTATCATTTCTGAATTCATTGAACACTGAATGGAAGTCTTCATGGATGACTTCACCATTTATGGTGAGTCATTTGAATCTTGTTTGAATTCACTCTCTCTAGTCCTCCAAAAGTGTGTCAAGTGCAACATTGTGTTAAATTTTGAAAAATGTCACTTCATGGTTGAAAATGGGATTGTTCTAGGGAACATAGTTTCAAAAGATGGTATTGAAGTTGATCCTGCCAAAATTAAAGTGATCCAATCACATCCTCCACCCACTTCTGCTCAAGACATCCGTTCATTTCTCAGTCATGCAGGTTTCTATCAGATATTCATCCATAAATTCAGTAAAATTTCCCTCACACTCACTCATTTTCTCCAAAATGATGTCACTTTCCATTTCTATGAGGTTTGTAAGAGAGACTTTGTTGAACTCAAAACTGCTCTATCATATTCTCCAATAATCCAACCCCCAGATTGGTCCTTACCCTTTGAGTTGATGTGTGATGATTCTGATAGAGCTGTTGGGGATGTTCTTGGTAAAAAAAGAGAATAACTTCCTCATGTCATCTATTACGCCTCAAAAACATTGTATGAAACTCAATCTCACTACACTATCACTGAAAATAAACTTTTGGATGTTTTTTTTGCCTTCGATAAATTCTGGCCCTATCTCTTAGGATCCAAAATCATCATCTTCACAGACCATTCTACTATAAAGTTCTTACTCAAGAAAAGTGATTCCAAACAAAGTCTAATAAGATGGATCCTAATGCTCTAAGAGTTTAACCTTTAAATAAAATATCGACCAGTAAAAGAAAACCATGTGGCTGATCACTTGATTAGAATTTCTAATTATTCTCATTCTGAAATCATCGATCCTGAATTCTTCACTGAGCACCTTTCATCTCTCAATCCAAAAATACCATGGTATGACCCAATTGTAAATTACTTGGTTTCTAGTGTTTTTCCTATTTTTTTCAAAAGAACAGAAAATGAAGTTGAAAAGTGATTCAAAACACTATTTTTGGGAAGAAAATAAACTTTGTAAAACTGGCGCAGATATGGTAATTATAATATGTGTTGATAAAGATGAACATTCCTCTATCTAAGAATTCTGTCACTCAATGACTGGTGGTGGCCACTTTGGACCACAAAGGACCTCCCAAAAGGTCCTAGACTCTGGATTCTTCTATCCTTCTCTCTTCAAGGACTCACATGAGTTCTGTCAATGATGTCCCACATGCCAAAAGTTTGGCATAATTTCCAAGAGAAATGAAATGCCCCAAAGCCTTTAATTTTCTGTGAGATCTTCGATGTTTGGGGAATCGATTTCATGGGACCATTTCCCCCATCCAATGGATTCTCATACATCCTTATTATAGTTGATTATGTTTCTAGGTGAGTCAAGGCCAAAACCACTAGAAATGATGATTCCCATACTATTATTGAGTTCCTAAAGACACACATATTCCATAGATTTGGCATGCCTCATGCCTTGATCAGTGTCTCAAGAACCCATTTCTGTAATAGAAACATGGTATCTCTTTTGAAAAATAATGGGGTTATACATAAAACTTCAACTGAATATCACCCCCAGGAAAATGGAATGGATGAAATTTCGAATGGAGAAGTGAAAAAAGTTCTTGAGAGAATTTAAAAACCACCAAAAAAGACTAGCCTAAAAGACTAGGTGAAGCACTCCAGGCTTATCGAACTGCATATAAAACACCCATTGGGATGTCTCATTTTAGGATAGTTTTTGGTAAAGCATGTCATCTGCCAGTTGAAATCCAACATAAGTCATTTTGGATAGTGAAAACTTTTAATTTTTATCTTGAAAGATCCGGTGAAGAAATATTATTGCAATTGGCTGAACTGGAGGAGCTTTGACTTGATTATTATGAGAATTCTATTCTCTACAAAGAAAATTCCAAGGCACTACATGATAAACACATCCAGAGAAAGGTGTTTCATGATGGTGAAAAAGTAATGCTCTTTAATTCTCGATTTCATCTTCACCCAGGTAAGATTAATTCTCATTGGTAAGGTCCTTTTGTTATTTCTAATGTTTACCCATTTGGTGCAGTGCAAGTCCAAGACCCGTCCTCCAAAAGTACATTCATGGTTAATGGACATCAGTTAAAGAATCACCATAAAAGGACACACATCCCAGGAACCACCTCAACTTACATCAGATACCCAACTTCTGCAGTTGACCCACCACTGGATAGAGATGGCAACCCACAAAATCCAAACCAGGGGGCACCACTTTCCCTTTAACTCTCTCTCTCTCTCTCTCTCTCTCTTCTTCTTCCTCCCTCATTCTCATTTTTTACCACCCTCTTCATCAAATTTTTTTTATTTACTCTTTCTCTTTTGTGAGGGTGTGTATTTATAAAAAAACTAAAAAAAACCTAAAAATCAAAAAAAAAACAAAAAAATAATAATTTTAGAAACAAAATGAAAAATAAAGGGTAATGATTACTCACCCTCCAATTTTCAAATTATGTCTAACCATTTTGGGGAGTCAAAAGACATGTTTTCATTTCAAAATTTTGTATTTTCATCATGACTTTGGATAAATAATTTTGTGTCAAAACCAATTAATTTTTAATGCTAAATTTTTGATTTGGAACATGATTTTCCCCAACCGTGAGAAGCAACATTAACTTTAATTCCAAGGATACCTATGGCCAAATTTTCAAAATAAGTGTTTTTCACCTCAATTTGTGAATCTTGAGAATGTGGACCTTTGAGCTTAATTTCCTACTTTAGTGTGCATTAATATGATAGAGGCATTTTTCTGAACAACATGAGAATTATAATAGCCAAATAGACTCCCATTAACTACACATTAATCATCCTTTTGAAATCCCCTTTGAGCCTATGAAAACCTTTTCCTTGATAGCCACATTACAATCCCAAAACCTTTTCCCATCCAATATCAACGTGGATTGTCATTGTACATTTTTTTGAAATTTAAGTGTGGGGGCATGGATTTCATTGTTTGGGTACCCTATTATTGATTTTTAACGAGTTATCATCTGCTTAAGGGAAAGCATCCATTTCAATGTGGGGGATAGGTTTTCATTCAGTATGTTTTGGGGAATGTAATGTACTTCCATTTTGTAATTTTGTAAATGCTATTGACAAGTGTTCAAAAAAAATAAAAAAATGATGAAAAAAATCCATTTTTTTGAAAAAAAGGGTTGTGTCTTGGGTAGGTCAAAAATCACTCTTCCTCAACCTTTGATCTTGTTATAACTATTACAATTAGTGTCGTGAGGAGATCAAACATGGGTTGGGATATGAGTGTGAGATCTGTTTCAAGGTCAACTTTTGAAAAAACAAAGAAAAAAAAGAAAAGAAAAAGAACACTTTCATTATATTATTATTGGGAGAAGTTTTTTGGTTTGTAAATATTTCATCTTCTCATCCCGTTCAAATTTTCTTCCACTATTGTGTCTTTCTTCACACAATAATTCCCTTGTAAATATGTGTTTTCATTTACTTCCATGTTTTATTTCAAAAATAATGTGCATTTCTTTTTCTATGTTGGTGTTTTACCCCTCTTCTTATCTCTCTTGGACATTATATTCCTACCATCCCATAGCCACAGAAAAACCCCTTAAAAAGTAATATTGATTATTGTTCACTTTTGATAGGTATTGGAAGCCGAGAGATCTTTTCAAACTCTAAGATTTTCACTTTTGGTTGGTGAAAGAGTGAACCTCCACAAATGAATTTTATCATCTTGAGAGGTGTGAGTTTTGAGTATCCACATTTTCCATTTCTAAATTTGATCACAAAAAAATGAATTTGTTTGGGAACATTTTTTCTGAAACAAATTTTGGTGGAATTCAAAATGGATGCGTGAAATAGTCTAAACCTCCCTTGATTGGAGAAAAGAAAATTTTAATTTTTTTTGGTGAGTGAAAATGATTTTGTCATGTTTTTATATTTGTTGTACATGAGGACATGAAAAAAAATAAGTGTGGGGGAGTTGATGTTATTAAAATTTTCATGAATTATTATATACTCCCTTTACTGATTTTATATGAAATGTGCATAATCTCTGTGAAATATTAATATTTTAATACTAAGTATAATTTTTGAGCATTTTTAGAAGTAGTCCAATTGATTCAGTTTACTATTTTATTTATAACTCTCACCATAATGATCTAAATTGAGTGTCTTTTGTTTTCTAGGATACATAATTTAATATAAAACATTTCATTAGAAGGAATAATGGGCTAATTATTCCATTTTAAGGCCCATATAGACAACCCAAGGAGGCCTACAGATGCTGTGAAGAAACTGGACCATCCATGAAGATTTAATTTCTGGGCTCAATCAGGAAGTCCAAATTCATTTATTCTCCTCCAAAGTTCGGGGGATAATTAATTGAGTATAGGATAAAACTTTCAAGGCCCAAATCTAAAGACAAGGGGCACAACTAATGCTTTAAAAATCATCCCACAATTTTGACTGAGAATTAAAATAAGTATAGTGTTGATGACATGGATGCTGATCTGCAAATCATTGTGAGCTGAGATATTGTAATGTAAAATAAGAGATATATCCAGACGACTTTTTTGAATACATCATTCGGTTTTGAAGGCATATTCCTATTCAAAAATCCTTTCACATTTTGGACATCAAAAAGATTGGATTGAAATGGACAGATTAAATTTGTTTAATCAACTGGCCATAACTTTTTCTACATAGGTCTAACTGACTCCAAATTTTTAGGGAGGTAGGAAAACTTTATTATGTACAACTTTGTAGAAGGAGATATCTTGAGAGTCGTCTGTCTGTATATACAACATGGCGATGAAAATGGAGGGATATATTGGGAATGAAAACATTCCACTTCCTTGGCCAATAAATGCATCCCCCTCCTCTTCTTCAAGGGGGATGGCATTTAAGAATATAGGATATCATATTGTCATGAACAAAGCCTTTCCAAAGGCTTGGGAGGAACTACCATAATCAAGTTTTCACTTGATAGACCTTTCCTCTCTTTGTTTTCATTTACTTTTTTGTTATTTATTGTTGTAATTTTATAAGTCATTTCTTTAGTAATTCTGTTTTAATGCATGTTTCTTCTTCAATATCTCTTATTCTCATCCACCTTCTGTAGTTTAATATTAATGTTCTTAAAATAGTTTAAATATAGTTGAATCCCCTTCCCCTATTTTTCTTCCTCATTCAATCGAAATTTTGTTCTTAATTCTCATTATCGTTTGTGTGTGTGTTCGACGCACCACTCTTTTCTTATACCTTTCTTTTCCTTCTCTTCTTAATTTATCATCATAATCATTATGACCAGATTACTAATAATTTAAATGGCTGAGTAAATCTACCATTTGGTTGAGTTATAATTTAGGGATGTTAAGTGATTGAGAGTATTTTCTCAATGAGTATTCGTTAATTTAACATTGTGTATGTTGGACTTAACATGTCATGGATTAATGACCTATTTTGTTTAATATGTGGTTTCCATGGATTATTGAAACCATAAATACACCACCATAAACAATATATGATTGATATTAGAACCTTAAGTTATGTTAATACATCTATTAAATCTATAACACTTAGGAATTCCAATCTACATTATCTTGTGAAGTGGGTGTTAATTTAATGCAATATAAAGAAAGGCTCAATGATTTCACAACCTTAACTACATAATGATGAATTCAACCCAATATTTATTAATTTTTTATATCAATTATAGTCAATCAATCATTTCAATTAATCTCTGCAATCAACCCCCAGTCAAAATACAATCATCTAAAAGCAAACGACTATTACAAAGTATTGTCACCGAGGATTCGACCCGAGTGCTTCTATACACATTAGCAGAGCACCGAAACCTTGACTGGTCGATAGAACAAAATCGACTATGCATATCAGAGAGATCATCATTGCTATATAAGAATAACACATAGGTGGTTGTAGTGCCCATCAGTTAAGAACCTATCTCTACTCTCAAATTAAGAGGCTTGGGGTACTATTTTATATCAATGATATGATACTTGATGAGGTTCACCAAATGGTCTCATGATTATGAGATAAATGTTAGTTTCATTGATCAACACCAAAAACTATTTCATACCACTAGATATTCTTAGTCATTTTATATTTGGAGAATGGATTTAATGGGGCCATATCCCCCATCTACAGTAAGTTTGTTAAATTACATACTTACTACCGTCGACTTATTCTATAAATGGGTTGAGGATATACCCCTCAAGGAAGTAAGAACAAAGGATATTATCAAATTTGATATGTTGAACATCTTCAACAAATTTTGTATCCCTTAGACAATATTGAATGATGGAAATACCAATTTCTATTCTTATGAGTTGAAAATGATGTATTAGGGATAAAAATTCATGCCCAACCACTATTATGGATAACATGATGTTGTAAATGGATTTATATATTCATTTAATAGGACTATACAAAATATCCTTTAGAAGATAGTAGATATGGAAAAAGAAGTCCTATCTAGATGAACTCATGCATGATTTGTGGGTTAACCAAACCATAAATCATATTGAAAAACTTACAACCTCATATTCTCTTATATATGGGACAAAGGTATTGTTAACCATTGAGGTCCAATTACCTTCACTTTTAGTAAACATATATATTTAGCTTTGTGAAGATGAGTTGTCTCAAAAGATGCTTGATGAGTTGGGGTTACATGATGATAAATGGTTCTACACACTGATCAACCTAGAATTCCATCAAAATTGAGTCGAATGAGATTTTAATAATAGACTTCAAATATATTAATTACTTTAAGAAGAGTTAGTTATAGATATTAGAACTCCCATGATCCTTAGGAATAGTACTCTTAAACTTGAACTAAAAAGGGAGGTGCCTTATTCCATAAATACTATTTACTCCAATAAAGATTACTCCATGGTCATTGCATACCACACCCCCACAAATGAAATACTTCTCATGAAATACATTATATAATTTCACATAAGTTTAGTAATTTCAATGTTTCATACATTAAACTACAAAATATATTTTTAGGCTGTAAGAAATTAAATTTCATAGCACTAACATCCTTTTTTCATGATGTAAAACTGCATGATGTTGACCTTATTTAATAATGAAAAACAATTAAAAAAAATCCTCAATGTATGATATTAAACTATATAGTCATGGTATATATTGAAAGATCCTAAATTATAGGAATATTTAGTCTAAACATCATTAATTTAAATTGTATTCCCCAACAATTCTAGTTTGTAAGTCTTTAAACTACTTAGTATTCATTCTTATTTCCTGAAATTAAATTGCATGATGTTGGGTCCACCCTAAATATCTTTAAACTCCTTAGAGTTTCCCATATTTGTGGTCTTATTCATGAACATTATATTTTGACCAATTTCATAATTACTAGTTCTTGATTTATTTATTTCATTGAAATGTTCAAAAGTAAATATTCCCTTGAGATCCTGATGCACATAGATATACCATATGAGAAGAACAATATGTGGCTAGATTACCCTTCTTAAAGGATATATAGTTAATGACCAATATTTTATCCAAGTCCCATACATGAACCTTATTCAATCTCAACCTATTCATCCTTACAAAAAATCAAAATCTATGTGGTGATACTTACTTAAATAAAGATACCAATGTACCCCATATATTCCCAATCATGTACTCTCATGCAATCTATATATTCTCCCACTTATCTCTAATTTATCACACCAATCATGAATCATTAAATCTTAGAGTTATTTGTGTGTCAATCAGATTAGCATGATTTAGATATGATATATTCAAAGGTAGGGGATATAATCTTAGTATTTTGATGTTAAACAATACAAAATGAACTTCTTCATACATGAATTCTAATTTTTTGAGGATTCTTATGAGTGAGACACTTTCCCTAACACAATATCTAGATCTCTGTAATAGATTTTTGGTGTATTGATCTATATTATAATAAAATAATTCTTTTCTAGAACAATATGAGGGTTGGTTTATGTTATTATAGGATATTTAGTGACATTTGGATAGTTTATTTTAGACAAATCCAAAAATTATTTTCTTACTTTGAATTCACCATCCCATTGTGTGGTATTTTCATTCATTATAATTTTTTCTACAATAAAATCCATTTTACGATAACATAAATCCCATTGAGAACTATTTTTTTGCTTTCATTATCATGGGATGTGTAGTGATTCTGGGATCATTGATCCTAGGCCCAACCATGAATTTTATAAACCAAAATTATCCCTATATTTAATATGAGATAGATATACACAAGAGGATTCAGTATTGAATTCCACATCCATATGGATATTCTAAAAGTTCACCCCATTTGATAACTTTGGGAGTCTTAATTCCTATTATCACATGATATATAGTGATTCCTAGATCTATTATCTTAGATCTAACTATAATCCTCATTGGTCTTGTTCCTGGAAATATGGTTTCTCTTATTTGTGGTTAGGTTTCTTATAACCACCTAATTTCATAATAAGATGAATAAAATCTTTTCTTTTTTGAATGATCTAGATCTATATAAAAGTTTTATAATAACTATATGTGGCTTGATTTATATTTCCTTTGGATATATAGTGACGCCTAGATCTCATGTCCTAGGTCTATCCACAAGTTCCAATCAAACCCCCATCTTATCTTGGTCTTTTTCTTGAGGTTTTTTCTACCTATTTGACATTTGGGAAAAAATTGCATTATACATATATTACAATCAAATTAAAGGATTCCATTTTTTGTTTTTTTACCATAATCATATTCCTAGAAAATATCCCACACCATCAGATGTTTCATCCCAATATAAATCCCTTATGTGTTCATAATTGAGATAAGGCCACTTTGTTTTATGCATGGGTCGTATCTCTATGAAGTTACCTATATATACCCCCTAGAACATAATATTAAACTGTGTACTATTGGACCTTATCATATAACCTTAAACTTCATGGAATTAAACCATTTCCACATGAAGTTAAACTATGTGATATCTAGTTCCACATCCAATAATATCAAAATTCATGACATATGGTCCATATTGTAAGAACATAAACTAATTAGAGTAATTCTTACCATATGAATCAACTATCCTACATGAGACCTAGATCCATGTATGAGTACACAACATACATGAATCTATACAATGAAAAAATGCCTCTTTATTATATAAAATGATAGTATTTGGGATTTTGAAACATAGATTTAGGGTATGAAATAGAGTTTCAACTTGCAAGAAACCATGTAACTTCTTATAATTTCAATTCTATGCCCACTTAAAATATCCCTAAACTTAATAGGATTAAAATATGGGTATATATTTGTTTACATATTTGATTTGATTGATTATTATTATTTCAAGAAATGTAGTGATTTCTAGACCATATATAATGGAATCACCCACGAATATAACTCAGTATTACCCCTTTACAAAGGATCACAATAGTGTAATAATGATTATCTTGAGTAAAAAAATCCCTATCACTTTTTATAGATATCCTTTTCCACATGTCACACTTCATGTCTTAAGTGTTTTTTGATTACATCAACCTTCTATGGCTATTGGTAAGAAGTTTATCAAACTCCGAGGGACACATTTGTTCATTTATGCATACACACCCCCAATATACATTTAAATACAAACCCCAAATATGTCCTTCCAACCAAAGGAATGTTTTAAGCTAAAGGATAAATTTTTATAATCTCAGTATACCCTAAGAAAACCATATATATAACTAAAATTCAAATGTTCTCAGTGGTAATCCCTTGCATAAATGTCCTATATCATCACTCATGGTCCAAAACCCTTAAGTCATGATTTGTAGTGTTAACATTTCTTGATAAAGATGTTCTAGATTTTTCTCAGTCCTTGATCTCCAATTGGTTCATTTTTTCACACTCCCCATTTATAAAATGTTCCAATAACCATGATCTTGAACTCCATGGGTACACCTCCCATTGATATGAAAAATACTACTAGTAATGGGATCTTATTCACATCAGGTTGAATTTTCCTTTACCTCTAGGAAGATTGTCTTAATGAATTTTTGTCAATGATGTATAACCTTAAACTCATAACCTTTTGATAAAATCTATTAAAACTTATACACCACCCCTCATTAGTCCAAGCATCAAGAACATAAATTGTGTGCCCCTACCCCTAAAATAAAACGTGTTGGAAATAATCCTTTCATTTAATTTGAATCTTTCCTAGATCATATTGAATATAAAATCTCAATTTTTTGGTGAAATTTATTTGGCCTTAAATACAAACCATGTTGGTCTAATCTATATAACATTAAACTATTTTCACCTTCCCTAAATTCTCTCTTTGTTAGTGGAATAAAGATTTTATTCATGTTAGATTAACCTTACCCCCAAGACTAAGAAAACTACCTCAACCTTTAGTCAAAGCTGTATGATTGTAAACTTGGTATCTATTGGTAAAAGTTGTATGAACTTAAAATCAATACCTTAAAAATACAAATCACAAGTCTTTAAACTATTAGTTATACATACATAAAACATATCATGATGAAAAATCGTAAAGGTATATCTGAGTAAAAGTTGAGTCTCTAATCACTAGGCCTTTCACTTTCAAAGATTAAACAAAATATAGAGTGCAAATAAAGAAGTAATAATTCTTATATGCACCACCATATTTCCTCATCAAAAATCAAGGCATTATCATTGAACCCTATAGTTCATAAAAAATTAAAATTAATGACATATCATATCTTTTTACCTTGATAATTCGTTTAGTAAACGGTGCCATAACTTTTAGGGCCCTATAACCTTCTTTAAATACCCTATTTACCATGAACCTAATTCATTTTCCAAAGGTTTGAATTACCAAAAACCTTACATGATTATTGGTAAAATGTGAATATGTATTAAAGGGACACCCTTGTTTGTCTATGCATGCATTCCCCAATATGGATTTGCATACATGCTTGTAAGATGGCTTGCTAACCATTAGTGTCATTTTATTATTAAAAAAGTTCTTTATTATATGTACACCCTGATTCCATTATTGTGGAACCCATCATTAGAATATAGTCAAAATTCATCCCCAACATACATTCCCCATCTCATCATTCCTTATTCAAACATCTTGAGTCATTATTTACACAACTCAAAGTCCCTATATTCTAGTGGATGTGTTATCCTTGATGTTACACCTCTATGAATCATACTAATTTTCAAAGTAGATATAATGCATCTCATCCTTAAAATTTTTAATGGTCCTCATCATGTGACCCTAAAAACATGAAACAATAATCTAACCATTATAACCATAAACTAAATGCCCCCTTTCTAGGATATTTTATATCATCAATGGGTTCCCCATTCTCTTTATGTTTTCCATCACATTTATATATACACTACCCCACCCATTTGGAAAATTTATATGTCCTTAAAAATTAGTATTTTTTGGTCAATGCTTCTTGACATTAAATATAACATCTCTTTAGTTTGATCACAATGACCTTAACCTATGTGAACCTTACCCATAGTCTTTTTCCATATGAGACAAATGTCTCTCAATTCATGTTTGTTTTTTCCTCACCTATGTTGTTGTATAGAGCACTTCATTTTTGTAAAATATGTTTGAACCAAATAATCATATCCCATCGGCCTGAATTTGATAACCTATAATAGCCTAAGTAATAATACATAAAACTATCCATGGTAAAAACCCACAAATGGAATCTATGGAAATAACTAGGTCTCTTATCGCTATACAAACACTCCACATGATCTACGAAAAACCAATCATCTATAAAATTGAAATGGTATAAAATATTTCGAGATGAAAACAAAAAAAGGTGGCCTCAAAAAACATTGATTTACTACTTTATAATCTTCCCCCATATTATTATTATAAAAATTTATAACTATTAAAAATAAAAGACAAAAATATTTTGGGGTGTACTTTATGATCTTGGAAAAATTCCAAAAATGCTCTTTATTCCCCTTAGCCTAGGAAAAAATTAGACCATTTATCCATTCATGACTTATTTTTTTTGGATTTCATGAAAAATCCAAAAACGTTTGACTTCAAATCCATTGACCCCTCTTGAACATGGTTGAAATGGCCTATGTCCACACGATCATGAAAATTACATAGGGAACATGAATTTTTGAGTTTTTTGGATGGGTAAAATTTTGTACTAAGATTTAAAATTGAATTTTGATAGTTTGAGCATATATAAGGAGGAATTTTGGATGAGTAATAGGGCTCAAAGGTGGTTAATGTTTTGATAGAGAACTAAAGAAATTGAGGTAGTTAGGGGTTGTAGTCTACAACCATCAGCTCTTTGATGGCATCATACTGACTAGTAATTGAGGCTTTAAGATGGGGAAATTACCCTTTTCCCATAATTTTTTTGATGGAATCACCCTCATTTATCACTCATTTTTATGTATGGAGTTGTCTGAACCCATTTTTATCCTCCCCATAGTACTCCTATGATTTTTGTGTCATTTGATAGAGACTTTATAGGAGATTCATAGTGTGGTCTCTTATCCTTCTATGATCTCATCTCCTTCCTCCCTCATGCTAATTAATTGTTGTTTCTATTTAAATTTTAACTATATATTTCATAAGAGAATGGTAAAATGAAATGATTTAAATGGGGATTTTAAGAATCCTAGTTAGTGGACACCTTGTAATGACATTTGATAACTACCATTTATTGTTTTTCTAAAGGTATGTCTCAACATGGATTTTTTTAAGAAATTTACTTAAATGAAGTTTAAATTTATTATTTTAATAGTTTTTTTGTTGGGTATTTTTCTCATTATAGGTTTGTGAGTGTATTGAGGTTGGTTAATTATATGTTTTTTTGATGGACTAGGGATCATTGGATTCCTAATGTTACATCCTAAACCAAATTCAACTAAACTAGTGCCCCGATCTAGTTCCCCACATGAAATTAAGTGAACCAACTCATATGGTAGAGGCTACTAACTAGTAGTTTGGTTCTATGGTGTGTTTTTTAGAAGGCTATTACCCCATATTGGAGTAATAAATAAGAGTAAATTACAAAATATTAAGCATAATATTAAATAATTAGAGTGCAGAAGAAATAGATATAAACAATGCGATAATAAAATGGAATGTTGTAAAATCTTGAATAGTTATGTCATACATACAACATCTGATATTCCTCTTAGTTTATACTATATACAAGATTATATAAAAGAAACTAAAATTAATGTACATAAATCTATTTCTAACTCTTATCCAAACCACATACCCAGTATCCAGGACACTATCGATCTTCTCTAGCCTGATCAAAAGAATACACATTAGGGGATCCAATTGATTGTGAAACCATGGGCCTTGCCTTATCCATCATTCATCTATACTAAAATTGAAATTAGACATAAGGGTTGGACGCACACCATGGTTCATGTACTGGGTGTGAAAAAATAAATATCAACATTCCACCCTCAATGGTAAATCTATTAATATGATATCATAAGTGTATTATCATAGAATATAATAATCCTAGCCGAATAACATCTGAAGAATTCATATAAAGTAAAACCATAATTGATCTTTGGGTTTGTGATCCCAATCAACCAGAACATATTTGTCCAGTGCTAGAATTTATCTAAGTATTTACTTTATATAATAAACACTAGTACCCCATGTACATATCCAAGGCATCCATGTACAAAAATAATCAAGAAAAAAAATAAATTATTCCATTAATTATATGATCTATTTTAAGGAATTCTTAATTAGAAAGTATCATTCAAGTTTTAATATAAGTCCCTTTTTCCTATGATCCCATATAAGACATTCTATAAAATAAATCCAAGTATTTCTCAAAGAATAATATATTTCCATTTTCCCCATGATCCCATTAATTACATTACTTTTAATGAATCCAAGTATCACTCAAGTCTTAATATAATTATATAATAACCATGTAATTACATGTCCACTATGGAATTCCAGGTCCACAAATCTCTATCATATCTAAGGAACAACATGTCCACTTTGGAATTCCATGTCCACTAATGAGGAACCCCATGTCCAATAATCATAATCAAAACTGTGGAACACCATTTACACTAATGATGAACTCCATTTCTAATCAAATTAAATTAGTAAGTCCAAAAATATAGATCCTAGGCATTACATCTCAGAATCATAATAAAAAACTACTAATAAAAAGGATTAGGAGTCAGATCCCAAGAAGCACCTTTAAGAATCCCAATAAAGTGACAGTCAAACAGGAAGGATCAATATAGAGGTCCCTAGAAGTACCTCTAGTAATCCCCATTATAGCATCAGATAATATCTATCCCCATGGTACAACTTCTAGGAAGCACATATGGACTCGTAGCCGCATAAAAAACAATTAAGTAAAGCCATATGTAATGAGTGAGGGTGGATGAATTCCTAAAACCATAACAACTTTCATATCCCCTCAGGATCACAAGTTTGGTATGGTATTTAAGGTGACACCCAATATAATCTCTACCCAAAAATATAACACACAAGCTTAGGGTCAATCAAACACTTATGAACCCACTAGGTCCCCTAAATCAACCATACAAAAAAAAAAATTCTACTCGAGATCCTTAAAAAGATTAAGTAGAGGAATCCTACATGGGATCCTCACAAGTGGTTGGAAAGTGGAGGCATACTACATGGGATACTAAGAAGTAGTAATTGAATACATCCTACATAGGATCCTTAGAAATATCATGTAAGTAGAGGCATCCTATATGGGATCCTCTTTTCCAATACATAGTCAGAGGCATCCTACATGGGATCCTTAGTCACAACTAAGCTCTTGGGGTAACACATCCCACAACACCATCTCAAACATCTCATAGAATTTTGAGCCCAAAATAAACATCTAAAAATGGAACTTTCTATGAGGGAAAGTATATTGAATCATCAATCTAGATACACAACTCATGGACTATCTCAAATAATAGTCTCACTCTAGGTTAGCCCAAACTACCAACCAAAACTATCTTAGTAAGTAAATTATTATTCCAACTAACCATGGACTCATTGAGATACATATGATTATGGTATTTGAGAACCCACCCCAAGTCCACTAACCATTATCACAACCCTCAACTGAGTCTCATTACATTTCTCACTCATAGGATAAGGGTAAATTATTCTAGTAGAGGAGGAAACTATTCATTGAGTCTATCAACACAAAATTCCTCTTAAAGGACTAAAAATAAATTAAGGTTTCCACCATCATGATCAACATGGAAAAGAACTAAAAATGGACTATTTTTATATCAAACTCTGATTACGGGGTGTCAAAACATGAAAAACCATCAAAATGGTATCAAGGGTGATGTAGATGACATGTATACCCAGGTAAATGGTGTGTACTCTCAAAGCCCCACCTAGAAGTGCACTCCAACATGAAATGGAATTTAAAACCAAATTAAAGAACATATAAATCATGTACATGGCATGTACCCTACATGATGTACCTACTCATGTACCACACATGGATGAGACATATAGTTCCTCCTGTTCATGTAATCAAACATGGAATATAACTCACTCAGAGTTTTTCCTTGTACCCTACACGACCATGTGCACCTACATGGGTTGTTTTTTCCATGTACATAGCTACATGGATAACTACATCTACATGGAATGTACCCTTAGTACAAGACATGTATTTATAAAAACTCTATCTTCCCATATAATTGACTAATGGCCAAGTAAAATTGAATAACATGTACTCCAAGTATATGGAACATACTTACAAAAATTCAACTTCCCCAAATAGTAATAACACATTGTGGGTGTTCTTTAACTGCACAGAGTGTTATCAGGATTTCAGAATGGGAAACCCTTACCAAGGGACCAAAACCCTGTTTTTCTCTTAGTTAAGAATTGATCGACCCCATGGGGGTCCTTAGTATTCATAATAAAGTCTTATAACTATAAAGAGGTAAATATATGGGTATTTATTACAAAAACATAAAATCAACCTCCCTTTGGGTGGAATATACCAAAGAATCAACTATTTCAACGATCTGCAGTTAACACATGGTAATCCGTCTATGAAAACACTTCCTATATTCAATCCATCTCTATCTCTCTCTCCCTCTCCATTTTCACACTAGTTCAAATAAAAATAAATCCCACAAGGGGCGCAAGTGAGAATCGAGGGGGAGGATAAGAAAGAACAAAGGCAAAGAAAAGGAAGAAAAATAAAAGAAAATGAAAAGAGGGATCATGCCCGGCCCCATTGCATGATATGACTTTATACCTTTATTTGAAAAAACCCATAAATTTAAGCTCAATGGAGAAGATGGAATATCAATTTTATTCTCTATTAAAACAAAATATCCTAATGGACATGTGTGAGTAAATTAATATTTAGTTAATCAAAAAATTAATTATTCCATGAAAATTTGAATTACTCATATTTCTACAAAATACTATACTAAGGTAAACAACTAAATCTAGGACAAACACGGTGGTCAAAAAAATTATTCAAGATCATATAATAAGGAAAAAGTTCATGTTACCCCTCATAATCATCTAAAATAAAAATTAAAATTTCCACTGAATTTCATAGTCTAGAAATAGATGGGTAATTACACCCTCCCCACTATAGCCCTTCTCATAATTGAGAATCCTTGGTGACCAAACAATAGGAACGATCCCATCCAGAGAATCTACAAAACTATGTTATATTGACCATCCATCAATTGGTCTCATAATGTTAAAAAATCTCCCCAAAAATAAGATGTCTAACCTCAACTGATCTGATACTCTACACTATAGGAGTAACCTTATCATCACCTCACAACCAAGATCCATGCTTGTAGGTCCACACTCAATCTATCACTAAATTTTATGACTGCCATGGACAAAACTTCTCACTCTCAAGCATCAACCTACAAGTTGCATCATCTCTATTTCCACTTATCAAGAATGGTTACCATGTTAAATGCCAAATTTAAAATCAAAATGAGGTTAATCACCCTCAAATGGAAAATTGTGCACTCCACACTATTTGTATTACCTTATACCTCTCATTGAATGTAAATATAAAAGATTAAATTTTCCAAACTAGAAGAGATATTTAAAAATATTGGTGTATAGCTGATGAACTATCAATATACTCAGGATGATGTCAAGATATAGGGATTGGTCATCTCTAAACTATGAGTATACTAATATCCCATTGACAGGTGTGTGTCACTATCCTCAATCGAAGATCACATCAAACTTGGATATATTTTCTTTTAACCTACTTCTCACACCTCATCTCCAAAAAATGTGGGTTCAAGTCCAACCACAAGCCAACCTCCTCACGACACTCATTACATTACAAAGATAGCTTTCGTCACTATAAGTCTTTTTTAATTTTCCCAAGACCTAGGTCACCATGCTTGAAAGCTTTATATGTGAATTCATTAATCCACAACATATACTTGGCAGCTCCCTTGGAACTCCTCTTCAAAATTGACCATCTCAATCATGCCCCAATTTACTCTTTGAACCCCTATAAAATAGAGTCATTTTTTACAATTTATGCATCAATAGTGAAACCACTAGTTAACTAGTATAAAAACTTGAAAAATCCTTCCCATGTAATCTAATCTCGATACACAAGAACCCTAGGTGCTTCCTAAAAAACCAAAGTCATCATCATGAATATTTTGTAGAACCTGATCACCTCCCATGTATTGGTCTTTACATGAGCATATAACAAATTTCACTTCCTCATAATGTATCCATAATCCCAGGCCAAACCCTCTTGTAGGTTTCCCATAATCAAACAAAAAATCAATTTATAAGTGTATGAGTTGCAAATAATGGCCTCTAGTTCTCTCACCTAGCCTTACTAATCAATTCTCATAGTAGGAGAACTATGTCCCACCACATAACCTATAATACTCTCACCCTGCTTAGATCACAGGGGGTATCATCCACAAACCCATCTCAACTCAAGGCATCTAGAATGTATTTGAATCATGTCTAATGGTGGTGAGGATAACATTTACCTACATGGGTTAAAACATGCCAACATGGTTACAATTTTATAGGGTTTCCATTTATAGTTATAGAGGATAACATTATTTACATTATAATTGGAAACCTATTTAATTGAATATTATTAGTAACTACTTAATAAAGGAAGGTGTTTTAAAAGAATCACCTACCAAGAATCGACCTACCAGGACCTGATCCTCTCCATAAATAATCATAATGAAATTCCACTTGGAGGGTCAGGATATGAATGTAATAAAGATAAAAAAATGGAACTCAATGGGCATCTAAATCTGGTGATACCCCCTTGAGGTCCTAGTTAACTATAGTTTTTTAGGTACCTATCGACATCACACTAGAAGATCTGACTAGATAACTATTAGTAAATGTTGGTTAAGTTAAATATTATAGCATGCCAAATGGAAAAACTCCAGGAAGTTTGTTATGAATTTTAGTTAACTACACTTGAACATGATACATGATTAGACACTAAATGAGGATAATATTCATTGTTAATATATATAATATTCATGTGATTTATTATTCATAAACACCATTTTTAGTGCATTTTACACTCTGAACATCATTTCACATTATGATTTCAATTCCTTCTTAAAATGCACTATTATTTAGTACATTTTTTAACTTAATTTAAAGTACACAATGATATTGATTTTATTTTCATATTTAATTTTCAGGTTTATAATTATATTGGAAACAATTCATACTTGTGGAGTTTTGGAAGATTCACATTGGAAGACTACCAAAATGGGATTTCATGCAAACAATTTTGGAGAAGGCAGATTGGACACTAGCCAACTGATGAGAATGTGGGGACCAACATACAGTCCCCATAAAGCCCAAATTTCGTGGGATTCTAGAAACTATATAGAGGAACAAATCATTATTCATGATCCAGTGCTAATTCGGCCTGAATTGTGGTTATTTAGGCGGCCTAAGTTGAAGATAAAATTATGGGCCAGATTCTGCGTCCCAAAAAACATCCTACCAATATAATCATATCTCGGAATCAACAACTCCAAATGGGCCCCAATTTTACAGGATATTAGGAGACGTCCAGGGATCCATTTTCTGCTGATATGTCCCACTCTAATTTGTCCATTTATAAGGCTTTCCAAGTATGTTTGTTCGATGGTTGCAAGATGGCTTCCACCTCGGGTCAAGAGTGGAAAAGTCCAAGTTCCACAAACTTTCCACCACCCTAGGCCTACCATAATCAAGTGGGATGCTTTGTACTATTGGAGGACCAAACCAAGGCTCCATTAATGCCTATTTAAGGTAGTGGTGATGGAGGATGTTTTCATCTTTGGTGATTGGTTTCATTGTAGTGTTATGCAACCGCTTTGTGTTTGTAACCGCATTTCTTTCTCATGTAAGTTGTTTAATTCACCTTAGTTTATTAATAAAAGTTATTCATTTAATCTTATTGAGTTCTTTTACATATCACATTGATACCTTTGGTTCATGGTGTGAATTTATTCACACCATACTTTGTGATATTTATCACACAACGGTGGAGTGATCGATTATTATTGTTGTTTTTACTTTTTCAATTCCATCCTCGTAAGTCTACTTCCCACTTCCGTTGAAGACATGTAATTAATAGAGGGATAAATCTTTTATGGTTTGATCCAAGGGAGTATCAAGGGTATATATTGTATGTTATTTCTCCCTCCATTAATGGCTAATCAATTCTTTTAAATGAGAATATTTTTGATGATTTTAAAACCTCTTCATCCTTATTGAATTTAAGGTCACACATTTCAAGTGGTAATTTGAACCTTTGCCTTGGAGTGCTCAAAACATTGATCCTTCCAGTGTATAGGTGATTAGTATTAGGGTGTGTAGGCATTGAACCAGTAAGTAATGATTGTGTTTGATTTTCTTAAATTAACCCATCTCAAATATTAGTAATTGAAATAAATAAAAATGGAATTCATTCAATCCACCCGGAGCAATAACCTAGGATCAACTCATTACCATAATTTGAATTAACTTAAATCTCTTAGTGATCCTTTAAAAACATCTTAAATAAATCCAATTTGGCCACTTCATAGCCAAAATCAACCCATAGAATGTATGTGTCTGTAGGTACTTCTTAGGCCTCCGAGGATTCGACAACCCAAGCTAGACTACAATGACCATCCTACCTTCTTCTCTTGGGTAAATTTGAGCATTAATCAAATTTTGGCATTATTTAGAGGGACCCAAGTAATTCATCTAGACACCCATTATATTCTCCCCAATTTCTCATTTTCTCAACCAAATTCTCTTATATTGTCCCTTTCTTATTTTTTTCTTTTGGCGCATGTCCGCCTACACCCGCGATCAATATAACTGTCTAGTTAGGGTGGATAGTCCTAGGGTTGGTGGTTGAAGTACACAAATGGAACTCTTTACATTAGATCCTAATCTTCCTAATACTCCAGAGTCAAAAATTGAGTCTATTTGAATGGAAGGTCTTCAAATAAACCAACTCATAAACCCGCGTGGGAACCACAATGGAAACCCAAATGAGACAGCCCCAAACTTAGGGAATAAAGTTGATCAAACCATGAATGAATACCTCACACCTTCCTAGACCAATGACCCCTCATGCATTAGAAACAATTCCCTAAGAGATTCCAACTACATCTTTAAACCCCATTTCTTATACCACATTCCCAAATTCTTTGGAATGGAGTCCGAGATGCCCTATCTTCACATTAAGGAGTTCAACGACATTGTTGAAACCATGTTTCCCCCAAATCAACTAGAATCGAATAAGATGAGGCAATTTCCTTTTTCTTTAAAGGATCAAGCTAAAAATTGGTTAAAAAAATTGAGACCATCATCTATCAACAATTGGGACCAATTACAAAGAGAATTTTAGAAAAAAATACTTTCCCCACCATAAAAAAATTTCACTTAAAAATATCATCCAAAACGTTTTTGAAAATGATGGAGAGTCATTCTATAAAACATGGGGAGGTTTAACGACACTCTAAACATGGTTCCACACAATGGTTTTTCTATTCCTGAACAAGTGAAAATTTTCTATGAAGGGTTGGGTCCGGGAAACAAACAATTCATCAACATGATGTGTAATGAAAATTTTAAAAACAAAGCCCCAATTGATGGTTATGAGTATCTAGAAAGCCTTGCTGAACAGAACCAAACATGGGGAACTTAACCTTATTCTAAAAATCCACAAAGAACTACTAGAATTATCACACTTATATAAGAGGAAAACCTTAGGAATACCCTCGCATCACTCTCTAGGAGGTTTAAGAGATAGACCTTAGGAAAGTCCATGAAATTCAAACTGTAGACACTATTTTCACAATTTGTGACAAACATGACCATAAGACAGACAACTGCCCAACCATTCCATCCATCAAGGATGTTCTCTAAGAGGACCCCTAGTGGAAGTAAATGCTTTTATCTTTCAAAAGACTCAATAACAAAACACCCTTAACCCAAGGTATAATGACCACCCAGGCTTCTTCTTGAAAGATAACCAACAACCTTGAAAACCACAAGGACAAAATACTTACCCCCATCAGAACTACCAAACCCATAACCAATTCCAAACCCAGCCTATCCAATACCAACAACCACCGATCCATTTTCAAAAAACCATCCCACCTCCAAAATATCCCCCTGGGATAAACCAAACTTCTCAAGCACCAACCCAAACTGTTCCACAAAGCCTACTAGAACAATTGAGCAAAAAATGGAAGGAATGAACTTGGAAGTATCTTTCCTAAAACAAGAACTTCAAACCATCAAAACTGGAAAGGAACCCATGCCTACTTAGGAGGTACCATCATCAACTCTAAAGGGAGAGTCAAGTTGCACTCAAAAAACTCCTGAACACCTAATGTTTGTGACTATTTTAATAAGTGGGAGATCAATTGAAAAACCTGAACAAATAATTAAGAACCCATCTGAAGATTCAAACATAGATGAAAATTCCAATGAACCAAATGATCCGACTTAAAAACACAATAACATTGTCAAATAAAAAACTCTTCAATAAACAACCCCACAACCTACACCATTTCCTCAATGCATGAGGGGTAAACCAAGCCTATATTGAGTGAAACATTAAGAGAAATCTTATCATAATTCAACTTGAACATTCCCATTCTCGATCCAATCCAAACCATACCTACCTCCTCAAAGTACCTTAAGGATTTTTTCACTTTTAAAATAAAATTTTCATATAAAAACCAAGTCCTTTTGGTAGCTAATGTGAGTACCACCATTCAAGGGACCATTCCTCCTAAGTTGAAAGACCCGAGTTTCTCTTACATCAATGTTGAACTGGGAGAGAGCAAAGTTGTCAAGGCCCTATGTGACTTAGGTGCTAGTGTCAATCTCATCTCCTATGATGTGTACTGCAAGTTAGGCCTAGAAGAGATCCAACCCACATATGTCACACTTCAGCATGTTGATCGTAGAATTAAGGTTCCAAAGAGAATTTTAAAGGACGTTCTGGTAAAGGTTGAAAACTTCATCTACCCTGTTGAATTCATTGTCCTTGAAAACCATCTAAACTTAGGAAATAAAGAACAAACCCAAATCATACTTGGTCATCCTTTCCTTGCAAAAGTCAATTCTATTATTTGAGTTCGAAATGGGAACATGACCATCACCTTTGGAAACAAGAGTCTAGACTTGAACATCTACAATGAAAGTTCACAAATAGAGGATGATGAGGATATTCATGAAGTAAACACGATTAGAAGAATTGATAATGAATACTTAGAACATAAAGGAATATTTGATGGATGTTTAATTCAGTATGAGATTGATTTATTTTGTTCACATGAAGGAAGTTTATCTCCTTGGCTTGAATCATTATCAAATTGCTCTTATGATGAAGTCTTAGTTCCAAAAATCAGTGAAACCTTTCAGGAAACCACTTTCATGGAGACCAATCCAACTTACTTCCCTAAATATGATCATACCAATATAGTAGCTAAACCTTCTACATGTGGGGAACCAATCCTATCTAAATCTCTAAGAAGTAAAATTGATCTTAATCCAATGTCCCAATCTTCTGCTGAAATTATGAACCAACCTGATCTTGAATTGAAGGAACTTCCTGCTCCACTGAAGTGTGCCTTCCTAGGGGATGATCAAACACATCCTATTGTAATTTATTCTTATCTTGAATCCAATCATGATAGGATACTTCTAGAATTCCTTACAAAACATAATAAATACATTGGTTGGACCTTGTCTGATATTCCTGGTATTATCTCACTTATCGAGACTCATAAGATTGTTCTGGATTCTGATTCAAAGCCATGTCGTCATCCTCAACAGCGAATCAATCCTAATCTCATTAAAGTAGTGAGAAAAGAACTTCTCAAATTGTTAAAAGCTGGTATCATATATCCCATAGCTGAGAGTGAGTGGGTTACCCCAATCCATGTTGTTCCCAAGAAGGCATGAATCATAGTGATAACCAATCAGAATGGAGAGATTCTTCCAACAAGGGTGAGTAGTGGATGGAGGGTTTGCATTGACTATAGGAAGATAAACTCATTCACCAAGAAGGACCATTTCCCCTTACAATTCATTGTCTAAGTCCTTGAGAGAGTGGCATGTCATGCCTTCTACTGTTTCTTAGATGGGTATTTGGGGTATAATCAAATTGAGGTCCCCCTAGAGGATCAAGGGAAGACTACATTTACATGTCCATTCGGCACCTTTACTTTCAAATGCATGCCCTTAGGGTTATGTAATACCCCTAGAACCTTCCAACGGTGCATGATGGGAATATTCTCAGACATGGTAGGGGATTTTGTTGAGGTATTCATGGATGACTTCTCTATGTTTGGGGATACATTTTAGGGATTTCTGAGGAATGTGGAGAGAGTCTTGTCAAGATGTGAAGAAAATAATCTGGTCCTAAACGGGGAAAAATTCCATTTCATGGTTAAAGAATGACTTGTTCTAGGCCATCTGTTCTCAAGTAGGGGGATTGAAGTTGATAAAGCTAAGGTTTACATCATTCTTCACCTACCATCACCCAAAACTGTCAAGGAAGTGATGTCTTTTTTAGGATATGCTGGTTTCTATAGATGATTCATCAATAACTTTAGTTCAATCTCCCTTCCCCCTTGTTCTCTCCTAGTAAAGGATGATCCATTTGTTTGGACAGAAAGCTGTGAGGATTCATTCTCAACCCTCAAATAATTTCTCACCTCTCCTCTCATTATGAAATCTCAAAATTATAACCTTCCATTCAAACTTATGTGAGATTATAATGACTTTTCTATAGGATCTGTGTTAGGAAAACGTTGTGATAAAACTTCTTATGTCATTACTTATGCAAGAAAATCCTTAAATGATTCCCAAATCATCTACACCACTACTGAAAAGGAGTTACATTCTATTGTGTTTGCCTTAGAGAATTTTAGGTCCTACATCTTAGGATCCCACATCACTGTGTCCCCAGACCATTCTGTACTAAAATACCTCTTCAAAAAACAAGATGCTAAGGCTCGACTTATTAGGTGGGTCCCTATGTTACAAGAATTTTTCGTCACAATCAAGGATAAAAAGGGTATTGAAAATTGTTTAGCTGATCACCTATCTATGATGGAATTCAAAGACAACTCAAATCACCTTTTTGTGTCTAATTCATTTCATGATGAACACCTTTACTCTATGAGTGACTACCCTTGGTATACTCACATAGCCAATTTCTTAGTTACAAGAGTCATTCCAAAATTATTAGGGACTCAAGCTCAAAGGAAATTCTTTTATGATGTTAGGAACGATGTGTTTCATGATCCATATATCTATATGTTCTACCCTAAACAAGGCATGTGTAGGTCAATTTTACTCTAAGAAAACTTCTTA
Organism: Viscum album; assembly: GCA_963277665.1. NCBI lineage: Eukaryota > Viridiplantae > Streptophyta > Magnoliopsida > Santalales > Viscaceae > Viscum > Viscum album. The sequence goes on from OY728129.1 coordinate 1,492,791,188, forward strand.
TAAGGTTATTCAGTGTGGTCTCTTCTATCCCACCCTCTCAAGGGACTCCTACACATTTTTTCAAATCTCTCTTATGTGTTAACAAGTAGGGTCCATCAGAAAAAGGAATCAAATGCCACTCACTCCCATCTTAGTGGTTGAAATCATTGACTGTTGGGGAATTGATTTCATGGGTCCCTTCCCAAACTCTTGGATATATCTTTACATTCTTTTATCTATCGATTATGTCTCGAAATGTATTGAGGCCATTCTAAAAAAATCCAATGATCATTAAACTGTGATTAGATTTCTCAACGAAAACATCTTCTCTAGATTTGGAATTTCTAGGGATATCATTAGTGATCGTGGAAGTCATTTTTTCAATCATCCATTCTCATCACTCATGAAAAAATATGGAATTTCTCACAAATTTTCCACTGCTTACCACCCACAGAACAATGTTTAGACTGAGTTATCCAATCGATAAATCATAAAAATTCTTGAGAAAAATGTTAATCCTTTTAGGAATGAATGGTCCAAGAAACTCTTGGATGCTCTTTGGGCCTATCGAACCGCATATAAAACCATTTTAAGAATGTCCCCATATAGGTTGGTTTATGGTAAAGCATGTCATTTTCTAGTTGAGATTTAACATAAGGCCTTCTAGGAAATTAAGAAAATGAATTATGACCTATCATTGGCCAAAACAAAAAGAAAATTAGATCTCAATGAACTTGAGGAACTTAGGATGTAGGCTTATGAAAATTCAATGATCAATAAAGCTAAATTACAAGCCTACCAATCTGTAAATCATAAAACCAAACACATTGTACTGGGTAAACCTATTCATTTTTATCGTTCTAAACTTCATTTACACCCAGGAAAGTTGAGGTCTAGATGGTTAGGTCCATACATAGAGCATAAGGTGTATCCCCATGGGGCTGTAGAAATTCAATATCCCACCAATGGTCAAACCATTAAAGTTAATGGTCATATAGTCAAAACATTCATATAACCATTACAAAAAGATTAAGTTGATGAAGAATTGTGTAAACCTACCTTAGATTACTAAAATAATTAATCAATTAGGGGTCCAAGTCGAGCTAACGATGTTAAACAAAGCATTTCATGGGAGGCAACCCATGGTTTTCATGTTTTTAATCTTTTTGGAATCACATATTTTTTTTTCAAATAGGATTAATTAATCATTTAGAAATTTAAAAATAAAAAAATAGATTGTTGACCTGTTCTTCTATTATGATTATGGATGAGTATGAAAGAGGAGCACCATATTCATCCGTGTCACGTGGTGTGATCCTTGAGTAATACCTTACCCATAAATTTAAAAAAAAACAATGTATCATCAATTAGTATTATTTTAATGTGATTGTAGGTTAAAATAAATATACTAAAAAATATATATATTAATAAATAAAAAAATGACATGTCATAGGTCGTGGGTCAAACCCCGCCACAACCGGTGAAGCTGCAGGGAATTGAACTCAGGACAGAAGGGAGACAGGGGCGTGCGATTACCACAGACCTATAGTTTTTTGTGCTTCCTTATTCTATAATTTCTATATATATACATATATTTTAATTTTTTAATTATATAAATAAATAAATATATATATATGTATAGTTTTTTTATTTTTTATTTTATTTTTTTTCCACTAGGGAATTCTCAGAGTGACATCAATATAATGGGACTAAATTGGAGCAGCAAGAACTTCAACTTCAAACACTAGGTGACTTCATTCCATGATCCTCATATTTCAATTTACTTTTCGAACTTCCCTTACTTGCCTCTACTCCTAAATTTTCATTTCTTCAAACACTAGGGATAATTTTATTTTAAGTTGGGGGGATATGTAATAAAAAAAATTTCTTTTGTGAAAAAAAATGATTTGAAAAAAAAAAGTATGTAAATGGAAGGAAAAATTACTTTAACTTTGAACATGATAATACCCATTGAAAACTATGAAACTAAATATCAAATAATTTAGCATGCCCTGATTTTGATTTTAATCCATGTATAATTTCATGAGCATAGATTTCGGAGGGTGTGGCTGTCTAATGTGATATTTCATTATTTATATTTTCATCCAAATAAACGAAAATCACAACATAAATCCTTTGGATAGTGGGGTATTAGTCTGAGTTCATGGGATCCCCCAAATAAATAGCATAGGTTTTGTGATCATTCTAGTATTAATATGATTATTCAATAAAAAAAATAAAAAAACAATAAATTTGTGCGTAGAGCAATGATATGACCTAATGCCTGGCTTTTGGAACTTGGGGATTGTGACTCCATAGTTTTCTGGCCCAGAGTTAGTAATTTTATCTCTATTCTTGGAAATTTGATTTTTTTTGACTGATTTAACTCAATATGATGCCCGAGTATGTGGGATTCACTTGGTGCCCTATGGTCTTTGAGCTTGGGAGTCATTGGTAAAGTATCGCTACATGGGTTGACTCTTTTGAGTGCAATTTCAATTACCATGGAAAAATTGCCAAAACAAAAAAAAACAAAACAAAAATAATACAATAAAAAAATTGAATACTCACCTTAATATTGAAATGTGACTCCACTTAGCACTTTCATCATTTCCCTCTTGAATAAAGATTAACCCCCATGTCTAATGTGATGCACAACACATCTTCACTCTTAATTGACATTGGATGAAATATGGAGATGAATTAGAACAAAGTAATGAGCTTGGGATTGGGATATTATTATTAAAATATCATGTATTAAAATATTTTTATGGGTTTCATGATTGTTTGGTATAAGGGTTTTTGGTGATCATTGTGTATTAAAATGTTTTTGGAAAAAGGAATTTGAATTTCATACTGTTGAGAAGTATTTTTCTCGGGACTAGAAAAACTAAAGTTGGGGGGTTTGATTACACACTAAATGAGGATAATATTAATTGTTAATATATATAATATTCATGTTCTTTATTATTCATAAACACCATTTTTAGTGCATTTTACACAATGAACATCATTTCACATTATGATTGTAATTCCTTCTTTAAATGCACTATTATGTGGTACATTTTTGAACATCATTTTGAGTATCCAATGGTCATGATTTTATTTTTATATTTAATATTCAGGTTTATAATTATATTGGGAACAATTCATACTGGTATATTGTTGGAGGATTCACATTGGAAGACCACCAAAATGGGATTTCATGCAAGTAATTCTGGAGAAGGCAGATTAGACAACATATCACTGATGAGAATTTTGGACCCAACATAGAAGCCCAATGAATCCCAAATTTTTTTGGATTCTAGAAGACATATATAGGAACAAATCCGTATTTAGGATCCAGTACTAATTCGTCCTCCATTATGGTTATTCAGGTGGCCCAATTTGAAGATAAAATTATGGGCCAGATTCTGTGGCCCAGAAAACATCCTACCGGTATAATTATATCTCAGAATACACAACTTCAAATGGGCCCCAATTTTACAGGAGATTCAGAGACATTCAGGGATCCATTTTATTCTTATATGGACCACTCTAATTCTTCCATCTATATGGTCTTATAAGTGCTTCTGTTCGGTGGTTGCAAGCTGGGTGCCACCTCGGGTCAAGAGTGGAAAAGTACATGTTCCACAAGCTTTCCACCACCCTAGGCCTACCATAATCAAGTGGGATGCATTGTACTATTGGAATATAGACCCAAGGATCCAAAAATGACTATTTAAGGTAGTGGTTATGGAGTAGTTTTTCATCTTTGGTGCTTGGTTTCATTGTAGTGGTATGCTGCCACTTCGTGTTTGTAATCACATTTCTTTCTCATATAAGTTGTTTAATTCACCTTAGTTTCTTAATAACATTTATTCCTTTACTATTATTATATTCTTCTAAATATCACATTGATACCATTTGTTCATGGTTTTAATTTATTCACACCATACTTTGTGATATTTATCACACAATGGTGGAGTGATCAATTTTTGTTGTTGTTTTTACTTCTTCAATTCCACCCTCGTTAGTCTACTACCTGCTTCCGTTGAAGGATGTTATCAATAGAGGGATAAATCTTTTATGGGTTGATCCAAAGGAGTAGAAAGAGGCTAGATTGGATGTTATTTCTCACTCCATTAATGACTAATCACTTCTTTTAAATGATATTTGTATTTGATGATTTTAATACCTCTTCATCCTTATTGAATTTAAGGTCACACATTTCAAGTACTAATACGAACCTTTACCGTGGAGTGCTCAAAACTTTGTTCCTAAAAGTGTATATGTGATTAGTATTGGGTTGTTTAGGCATTAAAATAGTAAGTGATGGTTGTGTTTGATTTTATTAAATGAACCCATCTCAAATATAAGAAACTGAAATCATTAAAAAAGGAATTAATCCAATCCACCTCAAGCGATATCCTAGGATCAACACATTACCTTAATTTGAAGTAACTTAAATCTATTAGTGATCCATTAAAACCTTCTTAAATAAACCAAAGTTTTCCACTTCATATCCAAAAACAATCCATAGAATTTACGTGTTTGTAGGTACTTCTTTGGTCTTTGAGGATTCGACAACCCAAGCTAGACTACAAGGATCGTCCTACCTTCTTCTCTTGGGTAAATTTGAGCGTGAGTCAATACAACCAAAAGGGGTTTAATGAAAGGGAATCAACATCCAATGCTGGCCTACATGGGTCAACTATACATTTATAACATTGTCTCAATAATCTAAATCATCCAACACTCACATGGTTATCTTAAATTGAATTTCATTCTAAGCTATTTAGGAAAACACTATATAGGTTGTATAGTAACATTAAATAACCAATCATATGTAAAAAACTATAAAAGGTGTCCAAATCTTGGGAAACAAAAACCCTATCAAACCACTATGGTTAATAAACATCCAATTAATGAGTAATGAGTCATCGTCCTCATTGTTAAACATCTCACACTAGATCCACATGAACATCCTTTAGATGAAACTATATATGTAAGTCAGAACAATTGAGTTGTGTTCCACTAATAATCTATATGGGGCAACACTATTTATGTTTTTTTGAAAATTTAAATAGTTATCCTCTATCATCATCAGTAAAATAACACACTAAAGGGCCTATAACATGTGAAACCTATATTCCAAATATGTTTTATGTAAAAATACCTCTTTCCTATATCATCCATGCATAAAAAATCATCTAATGGACTCTCAATGAAGATCCAAGATCCAAAAATCCATAATAAATCATAAAATATACATCATAAGTGTGTCACTAAAACTAAAAATCATATATAACTATAACATAAAATATCAAGAACAACAATCCCATATCCCTGAAAATATGAATTTTTACAGAAACAGGTGTACTTAATGCACTAGTCAGATATTCATCATTGGTTCCAAAACATTAATAATACTAATTTCTACAATATCATGAATAGTGATACAATAGGAAAGTAATAGTTGTGATACCACTTTGTATTGTCCTAACCCATATTCCACTGAACTGGTTCTCATGCTGGTTCAAATAATGAACTGAAGCATGCCTCCTCATATGTCAGAGGCTTCCAACTAGCAGGGAGGGCCTAGGGTTTGCCTGTGAAGAGACTATTCCCTCATATCAGAGTAAGAAAAAAGTGAAAATAAACAAACATAAATCATAGAAATAAATAATCAGAGTGTATAAGTAATAAATATAAATAATTCTATAATAAAATGTAATGTAGTAAAATATTAAATGGTTATGTCATACATACAATAGCTGATCAGCCACTGGTCTGATCCCATATATAGGAGTATATAAAAGGAAATAATATAAAATTAAATGGCCTTACTACTAAATCTGGTATGAACTACATATCCAATCTCCATGAAAATATTGAGATGATCCATCCTAATCATAATAATCCACACAAGCAGCTCTTCTCAATTATACAACTTTGGGCTCACCTTACCCCTAATGTATCTATGATGAACCTAAAATTATACATAAGGTATGAAATCACACCAAGGTCCATATACAGGGGGTGATAAATAAATCTCAAGAGACCACCCCCAATGTCAAATCTATATCCTACTTTCATAACTGCACCCTCATGAAATATGTTCATCCAATTTGAACAACATATGGATAAAATAAATAAATTAAAACCACCATCACTACTTATGTCCATGATCCTGATCCATCATACTTACTTCGGTTATATATGGAATGTCTCTGAGTATTTACATTATATAACTAAAATTGACACTTGAGGTACATAACAAAGGAATCCATGTACAATGATAATCAAGCATAAAATAAATAATTCCATTAATCCTATGAGCCCATCCAAGGAATAATAAATTGGAACCCACATATAACTCAAGGAATAATATAATTTAATTTACCCTATGATCCTATCTGAGTCATTCTATATAACGAATCCAAGTATCACTAATGGAATAATATAATTAAATTTTCATTAGAAGCCTATCCAAGGAATTCGCTATAAGGAATCCAAGTATCACTCATGTCATAATTAAATTCCATAATAATCATGGAATGAAATTTATATTATGGAATTCCACGTAGAGTATTCTCAATCATATTTATTGAATAACATGTCAACTATGGAAGGCCATGCCCACTAATGAGGAATTCCATGACCAATAATCACAATCATAACTATGTAACACCATGTCCAATAATGAGAAATGTTGTATCCAATCACATTTAATCAATAAGGTTCAAAAGACCAATACAAGGTAATATGTCAGGGCATCCCAATAAACAATTTTTAATAAAAATCATGAGAATTTGAATACTAGGAATTACCTCTAGGAATCCTAATAAAGTGACAGTCAAATAGGAAGTCTCAATAGTCAGATCCTAGGAAATACCTCTAGGAATCCCTATATTAGCATCAAATCATATTCAGCCAATGGGATGAGTTCTAGGAAGAATTTATAGACTCATATATGTATCAACATTAACTAAGTGAATACATATGTATAGATTCGGCGTGGATGAATACCTAAACACAACACTACTTCCATAACCCCTTGAGCTCATAATTTCAGAATGGGTTCTAAGGTTACACCTATTACCATCTCCACCCAAACCCATAATTCACTAGCTTAGGGTCAGTCAATCCTCAGGTCACCCAATGGGTGCCCTAAATCCAACATATGAGAGGTATCCTAATTGAGATCCTTAAAATGAGTAAGTAAGCAGAGGCATCCTATATAGGATCCTCAGATATAGTAGGTAAGAAGAGGGATCTTACCTGGGATATTTTGTAGCAGTAAGTAAGTAGAGGCATATTACATGGGATACTTGAAAATAGTATGTAAGCATAGGAATCCTACACATGATCCTCTTAGTTGAAACATAAGTGGAGTTATCCTACACGGGATCCTTGGTCAGAACTAAAATCATGGGGTAACACATCCTTCAACCCCATCTATAACATCTCAGGACCTCCTGGTCTAGAAAGGAATATATAATAAGGGATATTTCCATGAGGGAAATTATATTGAATCATTGGTCTTTATATAAGGTTCATGATCCATCTCATATTACTGTCTTTCTATAGTTGGACCAAATGACCAACCAAAAATATCTTAGTAACTCACGTCTCAATCTCAATAACCAAGTAATCTATAAGATAAATCTAACAAAAACCTTATATAACCCATTCCATGTCAAATAACTATTATCACAACCCTCATAAGAGTCTCATTCCTAGTCTCATTCACGGGAGATAGATGAATTAAAAAACTATAAAAAGAACATTCCATTGATTCTATCACCCCAAAACGTCTCTTAGAAGGCCTAAAAAAACTCCAAGGGTTACTCCATTGTGATTTACATGAAGAAATTATAAAAATGTACTACTCATATGTCCAATTTTTTTTACTTTGAGGTATCAAAATACAAAATACCCTCAAAAGTGTAGCGGGGAGAATTACATTCCATGTATACCCAAGTGCACAACATTTACTCTCAAATTCCCACCTGGGAATGTAATCCAAGATGAAATAGAATGTAAAACTCAATTACTTATTGTGTAAATTGTTTACATATCATATTACCTACACATGGTACCTTCCTATGTACCTCACATGTCATGGCCATGTGATTCTTCCAGGCCATGTACTCATACATGACGTGTAACCCACCCAGGGCTTGGTCGTGTACCCAACACAACCGTGCACCCTTAGATGGGTTGTATGGCCATGTACTTGGCTACATGGATAAGCATGTCTACATGGTATATACCCTTGGTACCTAACATGTATTTATGAAAACTTCGTATTCCCATGTGTTCGACTACATGGCCATGTACCAATACATGGTGTGTACTCCATGTACATAACCTGTAATTATAAAAAGTTCTATTCTATGAATAATAAGAATAAAAAACATGTTGTCCTAAAGTATAGATCATGTGATTGGGATTTAAAAATGGGAATCCCTTATAAATATCCATAAACCCTATTTTTCTCCAAGTTAAGAATAGATCAACCCCATCAGGGTCCTTAACAGTAATAATATTACATTATGACTAGAAATTGGTAAATATATGGTGATTTATTGAAAAAATTTAAAACAACAAAAATTTTCAAAGAATTTCCCAAATCTTTTCTCATTTACATGATCCACAGCTATTGCATGATGATCTAAATTAATCCAAACTTCACAGAGGCACCTTCCTTATCCCCATTATCTCTCTCAATCTATTCCTAACCAATTTATCTCAGGGTTAGGCTGACTAAAGAAATATATTTGGTGTAAGAGAGAATCCATGGATAGGAGAATAAATAAATTAAAAGAAAAGGATGGAAAAGAAAAGAAAAATAAAAAGGGGCCCTGGCCTAGCGCTGGTGCCCGATATGAGTTTATACCTCGATTAGGGACAACCCCATATTCCAGAATCATTAGTAGAGAAAAAATATAAATCCTACACTCTGATAAAAATATATAACCAAAAAAACAAATATTAATAAATTAATATTTAATTAATTAAATATTAAATATTAAATTTTCCTTGAAAATTTGAACAAATAAATTTTCCACCAACTCCTATCCTAGGATAAAAACCCTACATGAGGAACAACTAAGGGGTGAAAAAAATTATCTGAGATCATCTACCACTAGAAAATACCTCTTTACCAATAATTATCATTTGAGAACCAAAATTAAAATTACTATTCAATTTCACGGTTTAGAAAAACACAGTACATTACACATAGTGAGTGTTAAGAGATTATTCCATTTTGAAATGAAAGGATGAATTAGTTATACTTAGTTATAATTAATTGTTGTGGGTGCCTTGGTTGTTTTTAGAAGTTTGGTTCATTAATATAATCTCTATTGATCATGCATGAGGTTGGACAAGCTTGGGAAGTAGTCTCCACGATTTGTAAATTAAAGGGAAAAGCATTAAAAGAGTTATGTGGTCTGTGTTCCAGTCTTATAACATTATGAATTTATGTATATGAATAGTGATGTATAGTCATTCCATGGGGGGAATTGACCTCTGTAATTTAGTTTTTTGGTAATGAAATAAATTTTTTAATTTAAAATGAAATATCATTGAATGAAATAAGTGTTAAGGATATGTTGTGCCTTATGCATTTTTATGATGCCTTGGTCATCGATGGTCAAGGCCTTGATGGGTTATCTATCTTGAGATACTTAGACTATAGAGGGAACTAGTTTAATAATACTTAAGTGAGATTATGATTCCTAGTGCATGATCCCCTGTTCATCCTCCATGTATAGTTGAGTGTTGAGAAATGATGAATGGACAAGGGGTTTTATATGTGAAACCTAGTGTTTCCCTTGATCCATTGGGCAAGTATAACCAAGGGATTCTATTTACCCTCGAAGACCTCATGACCTAGGTGAGTGGCACTTGGTGAAACAAAAGGTTATGTTATGTGTTTGATCAAACCTAGGGTGTTTTGGAGAGGGGTGGTCTTGAGGCCATCGACCTTTTGATGTGTGTTGTCCTAAAATGTGATATTGGATTGAGGGAACCTTATGAGGGTTTGCACCATAATAAGACCTAGGGAACCCGGTCGGTGCCCCAGTGATTTGTTGAACATAGTGAACAGGTATTCCTAGGTATGGATCGTTATGGAGGGTTTAGGGATTTTTTCAACCATTCTATTTATTTTATTCATGTTGGGTAATTATATACATACTTGAGTGGTGTTTTTATAAAATGAAACACATGCTTGGGATGGTACTTTATTTTGTGATTCCAGGCTGAGAAAACTTCCATAGGGGAGGTTTTTAATACTTATGGGTTATTCCTTTTGATATGAAAACTCATGTATGGGGGGTCTGTTAAACTATTAGTGGTGATACCATGGTTTTGGAGCCTAGTGTTTATTTGTTATGCTGGGATGTAACTTTATAGGAGCATTATCTTGGTCTTTGAAACTTTCGATTATTTCCTAGGCTTATAAAAATCTAATAGTGTATTTTTAGGATACTATTTTGTATACCAAGGTGACTCAGGTGTATTATATAGGGAGATATGGTCCTCTGGATGTTCTCAGAGACAGCTTAAAACTAGTTGAAGAAAGCATGGTTGATCAGGGTCATATTCCTAAGGATTTTCAATGGTTTGGTAATTGTAAATGGGTTGACATAGTCCAAGCTAGGTGATTAGAGACACCTGAAAATTTATAAAGACGTTATGGTTGATTGGGGTCATGGAACTAAGGATCAATAAGGATTTGTTATATGATACATGGGTTGGCACAGTCTATGGAAGTTATGAAAGACATTATTGCATGAGGTCGAAGAAGGTATTGTTGGTTATTTTATTATTTATATATGGGTTATATCTTATTTTTTCATATTCATATATCACTACATTTTTGACTAGTAAAAAACTATATTGGTGGTTCCCTAATGAGTTATTTACTCACATGCTAATCAGGTGACCATGAAACTTGGGTTCCTAATAAATATTTTGTTTTTGCAGGTTCCTACATGGTTGAGGCTCTAGATTTCATAATCAATATGGATCAACTCAAGTCAGATTTTGGAGTTCAATATTAGGTGAGTCTCAGAGTTTTAGTGGATTCTAATATGATTTTATTTGAAAATTATTTTTCCTCCATTTTTGTTATGTATATGTGATCATCCTAGTGGGTGACTGAGTATATATGTTGGTATTTATGTTTCCCATATGATATTATTTTTTTGTATGATTTATATATATTCATGACCTAATAGTTATTTTTTTCTAATTATTTTTTTCTATTTCTCACTCTAATATAGGGCGTATATGTAGGTTCCTAGAATAGTGGAAGTGTACTTTGATGGAATGTACAACTTGGATTTTAGTATTAATTTACATTAAATTGTTGTCACATATGATTAAAATGTCATGTAAAATAAAAACCACTGATTACAGAGCTATATTAAAACACTAAAACTAGAATAGGAGGATCATCACAGGTAATTTATATTTAATTTATCAGTGTATATAGAATCACCTCAACATCTAATTTCCCATTTATTAGGGGATCTAGTTGACTATATATCATCATAAAACCATATTGATACTAGATAAAAGTGTATAATATCTCTAGTGGTGATCTACACATATAACATAATCACTTAACATCATCATAGAATGTGATGGATGTAGTATGACTGATCCCGATCACTTGCATTGTATGTGGTTAATCACAGTCGAATTCTTCTCAAAGGAGGATGAATTGTTGATTTTCTATCTATGTATTGAGAGAGGAGGAGAGAAAATCACTCTTAGATCTCTAGATATATCTCTAGGTACTAAGAGAGTATCTCTTTATCTGTTCTGCAAACAAAGACTGGTAATGGAATGTGATATAATTAGATATTTATTATGGGATTTTTTGGGTTAGAAAACTACACAAAAGCCCCTTACCAAATTTAATTGTATTATTTGAACCAATTTCAATTATTATTATTATTTTTATTATTATTTTTGTTGTTTTTATTAATCCCCTAAAATACACATAAATTTAAGAATATATAAATAAATATCATTTATACCATTTTAAATTTCACCATTGATCTCAGTCCTCTTTCCCTGATCGATATTTACTTATCATTGAATAATGACTATTTATTTAATAAATAAATATCACTAAATTCTTCATCTATAAAATATAAAATATAATAAATAATATGTTTTCCAAAACTTTCAAAAAAATGTGATTATTATTATTATTATTTAACCCATTTATTCTTTCAAATAAATTATTATTAAATCATGGTGACCAACCAACCCTGAATAAGTTGTATTTATTCTATGTTGTTAAATTAAATACTTGAATTTCACTAATATTATCGATAAACTAAGTTTGTGACCCTTTAATCCTAATTCTTTATGGAATTAGACATAACTTCCTAATTTCCAAGGTTTTTATCCAGAAACATGCCAATGAACCCATAAAGAAAATATTTAAGGTCGCAACAACATCCAACTTCCTATGTAATATAATCATTTTGTCACAATATCTCTAATGAAGTAGGTTACATGATAGTTCCATCAAACTATATGATTGATGTCTCTTTATTTTACATTCCATAATTGAAAACCCCCTGAATACCATGTCTATGGATGTATGTAGGTAGTCATATTCCCATTAAAGGGCCTAAGATATTGACATAAATTAAGATCTGGAAGGGATAAATCCTTTCTCGCATTATCCATCAATGCAATATCACTCATGATGAACACAACATATCCTATCTCACTATGGTAAAATATCATCACTGTTTTCATAAATATATCAAATTACATGAGTCATGATATTCATTAATGATAATATTAAATTCCAAGGATCAATACATATGACTGCAAATAGTAACATCCAATGGTACATGTAAATATAGATTTATTATTAATGAGTTTGTTATCATAACATCCTCCCTTAGAGATTATTAGGTAAGAGAACCATGAGAAGGTGTATCAATTTATTTTGATCCTCATATCTTTGATAAACTATATTTTCTATTCCCTGTCAGATAATATCATCCATCCATAGGATTATATCCATGAACATTTTTGTGGAACATCCAATTTTTTATCATAATGGAGAACTGATATAACATTTTAGTGTGATGCATATACTTAGGAAATTATCATATAAAATTTTATGAAAAGGAACCATCATGACGTGATAATAAAATTAATCAACAATGAAAACATGTAATCATATACTATGAAAGTCAATTCTATAGAACCAAGTCCAACAGACTCCCACTTTCACAAGAGCTAACTGATAACAACTTTTAGTCAACTATGTCTCACATGATACTCACTCCTCTACTGAGATAAATCCTTGGTCAAGGGGTATTACAAGTTTTCATCCATGGATAATTTGATCACTATAATTTTACCCTGTCTAAAAAAATCCACCAACACATGAACCTTATGAAACATGTTCTTTTTCCTTTGATTAGACCTTGACTCTTTGGAGAGAGACAATTATATAGTGTTTTAATGGTAATATATGATATAATAATTAATTTTATTTTCTAATTCAATCTCTTGGATAATGTTTTGAATTCAAACTAATTCATTGGATACATCAGAAGTTCCAATATACTCTGAATCTATTGTTCAATCAGTGAAAACTTGATACTTTTTACTTGTCCAGCTGACAACTCCTTCATTGAGATAAAAGAAAAATCCTATTATTAATTCATATCATTATGATATATCTAAAATCTAGATTATAAATAACCCCATATTACTAGATCTACATATTCTATAAAGTCCTGAAATATATCCTTAGATTTCCTTACAAACTTAAGGATATCATTAACAGCAGTCTAATTTCATTCACCTTGATCATGTTAGTATCTATCTACCATTTTCAAAGAATAGGAAACATAAATCCTCATACATAACATGGAATACATGATGGATAATATAATATAAGTATATGGGATCTTATTCATCCTATCACTTTCCTTTTATTTGTGAGGAGATATTTTCCTAGAAAGATGTATACCATGTGATACTAGAACCGATCCCCTCTTGGATTGTTCCAAACTAAAGCTCTTCAGTTTTTATTAAATGCATGTACTTTGACATATCCAAAGGAACCTCTTGGATCTATCATGCACGATCTTGATCTGTAGAATGTGGGTTGATTCATCTAAGTCCTTCATACATAAACACTCTCTCAACAAAACCATAACCTATTGTAAGGGTGGTATATCATTTCCAATTAGTAATATGTAATCAAAATATACTACTATAAAAAAAAATTACTACCATTAATCCATTTATAAACACATGGTTCAAATTCAGTCTTAATAAAACCAAATTCTTTTAAAGCCACATCAAACAAAATCTTCCATGACTTAGATGATTTCTTTAATCCATATATGGATATTTCACAATTTTATAACTTTTTAGAATTTCCTAGAGTCACAAAACCTTTTTGTTGTGTCATAAAAACATCCTCTAGAAGTTTCCTATTAAATAAAGTAAATGTGACATCTATTTTCCAAATCCCAAATACACAGTAAACTACTAGGGAAACCAAAATTCTGATGGATTTTAACATAGAAGTTAGATAATAGTTTTTATCATAGTCAATGTATTGACATTTTCTAAACCCCTAATCCCCTAGTAATGATTTATTGGTATTTAATTTACCATCCATGTCAATTATTCTCTTGAATACTCATTTACACCCAATCAGATTTATATAAATGAGAAGACCAATTAAAAGTAATAAAGTATGAGAATCCACCTATAGATTCTAATTTAAAAGGTTTAGACACATCAGTGTGTAGTAATTCTATAATCTCTATAGCCCGTTCATGTTGACAACCAAATGATGTTTTTTCATCTTACCTTGTAAATAAGAATAACAATCTTCAAGAGGATTAAGGTTAAAAGATTATAAATGACTATATTGATAGATATTTTTAAAATACTTCTCATTTATGTGACTGGGATAGTGATTCCACATATGGGTGTTATATGAGTGACACATATTTATTTCATTATCAATTACCAATATTTGGTATTTTTAATTTAATACATAAAAACTACTATTCAATTGTACCATACCATACCATATTCTATCTTTATAAAATTAGAAACCCTTATTTCCAAATATGAAAATAAATCCATCCATATCTAAGAAAGAAACAAAAAAAAATTCTTAGAAACACTAGACACATAATTAACATTATTTAAAAATGAAATAAATCATGTTGTAATTGTGATATGGTATTCTACAAAGGCTATAACAGCAATCCTTGATTCATTGGAATCACATAGATCCACCTTGCCTTTTTCATCACTCCAAAATCTATTCAGTTCTTTTATTTAAATTCAAATGTGATCACAACATGAAATATCAAATACCCAAATTATATATTTTGAAAGATTCCAATCAATAATGAATACAAATGAATTTTACCCTTATTCCTTTGGAATGGTTCAATTTCTCTTCCATTAGACCATCTTTCCCCATGAAAAACATATTTCCTCCTAGTCATTTCCTTGCATCGGTGTAGCATCCCAACCCAAGAGCCACTAAATGGTTCTCTGAACCAATTTTCCACATGAACTCAAGTGCACCTCCCTGTATGCTAGAGGATGCTGACTAGAAGAAAGGGCCCAAGGTGTTTCATTAGAGATACTATTCCCTATGTACAAATTGGACACAATGGTATAAAATAATAGGTAAAAATTGGAAATAGATAAGAAGTAGTAATGAAAAACACACATCTAGATAATAATGAATGACATAATAAATTACCCAAGTCACATAAAAATTATGATCATATCATGATACTCTAATAACATATAAATAAAAAAATACAGAGAAAAATGCAAATAAAACATTCAATACCAAAAGATAAAAAAATGACCAAACTAACTCCACTAGCATCAGGAGCATAAGCTCAGTCCTCTGCTCCCATACTCCATCCTAGGTAGACAATCAAGAATTCATAGCTAGACCCTTTCCTTTGTTCCTACCTACAACCATGATGTCTATTCAGGTACCAATCAATGGCCCAAACATGGTGTGAGATATACTCAATAAGACACCACCAATGGCATATAGTAATATCCATATCATTTTTATAAAATGGAATAGTGTAGGTATACTAATGAAAATTATATATGTAAACTCTAACTAAGTTAGGTCAAGTTCCTAAAGGACACCCTCCTATATTTATAATCCAAAATATCTTTGAACATCTTCCACCATATATATATATATAATTATATATATATATATATTCACAATTATGTATTTATATATATAAACTATTTAAATAGTGACATATATAGCCATATATATAGCTTCCAATACTAACTAGGATCTGAGGCATAACTCAATTGTCTATGCATAGTTATAAAGGCCACATAATAAAAATAGGGTATTAGGAAAATAATTTGACCAGGGATACATATGTCATAATATCCACCAACATAATGAGAAAATTAAAATTTTATTTCTAAAACCCTCTAAAATAACATGGAACATCATGCCCGCCATTCAATAAAAAATTGATATTCCTTTCCCAGCATCACACATAAAGGGAGGATGAAGCATCTTGTCCAATACTATCCTCGACCAGGTCTCAACGTCCATTATACATGGGAGAGTTATTATAAAAATAAGCATCATTAATATAATTCTTTAACATATTCCAAAGATAGTTTTCAATCATTTAATATTCCATTTAATCAAGGAATGGAATAAGAATACCCAAGGGGTGGAAATTATTGAGGTGGGCATCCTATGAAAATGAAATAAGTGTTTATGAGACATTTTTAGCATGATTAACAATTTATATTAATGTAAATTATATTTTTAATTAAATGAAAATAATTTCCGCATTCTAGAACCACAACACATGATATATAACAACATAACCTTAGTGAAAATTACTAGATTACATACTTTAGGGTGGTAAATGAATCCTCATACTGTGTCATCCCTTAATCCAAGAAAGAATATAAGAACTTGAAATAATGGATGAATACCCTAAAAATAGGGTACATTTCCTCACTTGAAAATAGAATTCATGAGGCTAACATAAATAAATAAAATATAGTAGAGTAATGAAGGGATTACTAGAACACTTCCAAGAAGACCAACAGTGATGGAATAAGAGTTCGGTTGGAGAACCTAGATCAAAGACATAGTTAGTGGAATATGGAGACCTCCATGTGGTTGGGGAGGTTTTTCATGTAAAATGATAGGAGAAAATGTGGAGGTACGTAAAAAAATGAAGGGGGTAAAATCGATATTTCGCACAATTTTAAGAGTCATAGAGCTTGAACGTACAGTTTTTCAAACCGTGAACCTAAATTATATGGAACCAATGGTTATGTGGCTCTACGTGTGTGGGTTGGATACATGGTTTAACCCAATTGTACAAACCCCCTCATGTCACTGGAATACCTCACACGACCATGCGGCCTGAGGTGCATGGTTTAAACAAACTGTTTTCTTCACTACAGTTCATTGATGTATCCTACATTATTGACTCACATAGTTAGAACAAACGGTGTGATAACCATGTGGCATAGTCTATCATTCCAAAATCTGGAAATTAGAGATATGTATGATCCTTTTATCCTCTTGAAACACTCCTGAACCTATTAATCACATTTAGTATAACAGTATTATTTCAAACTAAAAATTAAAAGCTTCGTACCTTATGAGAAAAAACTAGATGTTATAACCACCCATCTATAAAAAAAATTATCCCCAAGTTATCCATATGAGGGTGGTAAAAAAACATATAAGAAAAGTTCTTTCCCCTAAGAACACACATCAACATCTCACTCCTAAGTCTCATCATGAACTCGTTCATTCTTCCATAGGACCCATAAAAGAGGAACTAAACTTTCTTGGAGATACTATATGATCTGATCAATGATACATATAGGATTAAATTGTAAGGAAGCATCTAACTCAGGTACAAAATCATTAGGATAATATTAATGAGATGGTTTAGAATAATAATAGTGAATCTGTGATATGTGGAAGATGACATGCATGGATCTGTACCTCTAGGGAGATACCAACTGCTAGGCCACTGACCCGACTGTTCCAATATCTCAAAATTCCCTACATAATGAGGTAATATATTTCCCTATCTATAAATCAATATATGACCCAACCTTGTTGCATTAATAGAGATACCAAATGTACCACCTAAAACTCTAAAGGTTGGCGACAATGACTGGTATAATATTTCTTCCAAGACTAAGCTGTATCCATATGCTTCTGGATAAGTTGTACCTAGTCAGATGCCTCCTGAATGAGATGAGGTACTATTAGTGATTCCTCACTTACCACTAACTAGAACAAGGTTGAATGACACATAATAACATATAGTTCCTTGAAAGAATCAATATGACTAATTTCCTGAAAGATTTTATTATATGAAAATTCAATGGGAGGTGGGTTTTTCTCCCAAGAACCTATAAAATCAAGGACATATACTTATAGCATGTCCTTTATCACCCATATCTTAAACTTATACTGACCATCTTTCTGAGGGTGATATGTTGTACTTAGAAGAGCCTATGAACCCAGTTCCTTCTATAACCCCTACCATAACCATTAGGTAAAATAATAATCTTATTCTAATATGAAAAAATTTGGAACACTATAGAGTCATATAATATCACGAATATAAAGCCTCCCATGTCCATCCAATGAAAATTTCTCTTTTATATGTAGAAATTTTGTGACCTTAGTCAATATGTTGATGATCACCCATACCAAATCACTAACTTGAGGGTTTTACAGGCCCAAAGGGCTTCATTAATTCTGTATAGGTCTATGAAAAACACAAAATTTATAAAAACTCAATTATGATACTCAATTAATTAAAATTTAGTTAATAATTTGATCAAGATCGATCCATAGAGATGGTGAAATTAGTTTGATTATATTTTACAAAGATTTAATTTTTTTAATTTGGGGAATGCGGTGAGATAAAATTAGTTTGATTTTATTTTAAGGAAGAAAAATAAGAACGAAAAGAAGATTTATTTGTGGTGATCAGCTTTTAAAACAAGCTAGGGTTTTTCAATTTTAGGGTTTAGGTGTAGTTGGATTTTATAAAATAGTTTTATTAATTCATTATTGGTTTTGGAGTTGAGATGAGGAATATCCAATGGTCATGGCTTCCCCACTATAATGCGACAATACACTATTTATCTAGGTTTGGTAATTTATGATTTTTTTCGAACCATGTTTATCTTGATACCATATTTAAACCTAATTTCTTATAAATTTTGCATTGGTTATTCCTCCTTTAGGGTTGTCAATTGCATGATTTTAGGTTTAATTTAAGATTCAATTATCAATGGTCATGATAAATATAAAATAAAGGGATTGGATGTTGAATATTAAATTGTGGAAAAAAACACATGAATAAAATAAAATGAAATTAATCCAATGTACCTCCCCCTTATAATAAATAACCATATAATAGGGTGGTTTTACCCCCTCATCCTAATGATGAGAGTAATATAGGGAGGGATAGAATAAAAATAAATCAAAAAGAAAATGGAGAAGAACTCGGGGAGGGCCCTGCACAACGCAACTTCTCATTCCAAGATTTGGTATCCAGATATACTTAATAATAGTAGGTTGTCCTTAAATTTATAGGATCTATATGGGATTAAATATTAATTTTTATCATTTATAATTTCTCTAAATGTGGTTTGGGGTGGGTTCCTTATTCTAGATTTGGTCAAAAATTGAGATACACTAAAATCTGGGCATTTTGATTTTGTCCCAATAATTTACATGTAGTGTAAATAATTACACCATGTGTAAATTTACATGTTGTTTTATTTCACTTCAAAATGTTTTCTTCTTCCCATGACCTACATGTATAATTTTATTTGTCTTCTCTAAAATCCTTGTTTTTCCTCAGTTCTTCAGTTTTGTGCCTTAAAAGTGCTCCATGGTCGTCCTAAAAAATACGGTGTTACACTGCTTTACTTCGCTCTTGGTATGAAGTGTCTTTTAACTTACATTTTAATTATATTTGTATCCTTACATAAAACATAAAACAAGTTAATATATTCAAATAATGTAAATAATAATAAATAAATTAAAGAAATCAATAGATTAAAGTACCATAAAATATATGCATGAAGTATATAAATCAGGGATCTCAGAAATCCCATCACTAAAGCCACAGTGACATAATCCCACTTCCATTATGGAATGGACTAATTCTGTAGAGGTCTAGAAGGTCATTGGTTCTCCACCATCACCTGCTGATATGTGGAACATTGTTTCATAAAACTAGTAATCTAACTCTTCATTCAGGGCCAAAAATATTGGTGATATAAATAATGGTATATCTTTGTAATACCAAATGTAATACCCTATCAGAGTTGTGAGACACCCACATCAATTATTAGCATATGTCTTCAGGCACCCCAACACATTTGTGAATGTGTAGAACCTCCGCATTAATGATAACCCAACCATGTGTTGGGTCCTCAACTAAAACACTCTCCCTCAAAAATAAACCCTTGGGATCAAAATGTTGTCTCATTATTATCCATTCTATAAGATAGTATTTCATAGATAATGATTTGAGTACAGGTTTCCCCTAATGGTCTTTTAACTCCAAGTGTATATCAAGGAAAAAAATACATCAACCACTATTTTTTTCAAGCCTCCTGAATGGTTTGTGTCAGAGTCTTCTATCTCATTGCATTAGTTACTTCATTTATATTCCTAGAAATATATGAGAGTTTAGAATAAAATTAATGTAGCTATTAAACCCATTTATGTTGGATGATATTGAATTCATTTTTAATGGAAATATATTTGATACTGTTTTGGTCCTTATAAATGGTGAACCATTCTCTCAATAGAAATCACCTGCAATAACATAAGGCATGAAACAAAACTTCTAGATCGTGGTCATGAATTGTCTAATTCCACTCATAAGGCCTCAGATGGAAGGAACCACACATTATAACACAATCTCCCCGCATAAAAAAACTTCTATCCCAATACCATATTAATCATAATAAACTATATAGATTTTTCTTGTCTCTTGAAGAATCAAGATCAGTGTTGAAGTCAATATCCCTTTCAGCTTCTATAAGGTTGTCTCATATGATTAAAACCATATATAATTCACAAAATGTTTAGTCAAACCCATGAGAGGTTCTTTTAGGAAGGAAAATTCTTGAATGAAGTGCCTATAAAATCTATCCAACCCCAAGAATCATAGTATATAAAATAAATTATTAGGATTCTACCTAGATACCATAGATCTCACGTTTTATAGGTCAAAAAATACACCGACCTATGAGATGATATGACCCAGGTATTGAACCTTTTTAACAAAAAAGTTGAATTTGGTGAGCTTAGATTATAGATAGTTCTCTCTCAGTGAATTCAATACGATCTCAAGGTGTTTGGTATGGTTGTGTCATCTACAAGAATACACCAAGATTTAATCCATGAATATCACCAAAAATTAATATATATATATATATATATGTGGGTGGAAGAACTAATTCACTAGAGCTGTGAAAACTATAGGTGTGTTCATGAGACATAATTACATAACCAGATACTTTTACAAGCCACATCTACTCCAACACATTGTACATGATATGTCTGAAAACCTAAAACATATTTGATGGTAGCCCAAACTCAAATTGATCTTAGTGAAAACTATTTATCCTTAAATCTAGTCAAATATATCATTATAGAAGGTAGTAGATATTGGTTCTTAACCATAATCTGGTTCAACTAGTGGTAATACATGCAAATCCAGAGGATATTGTCTGCCTTCCAGGTAAAAAGTACATGTAAACCCCAAGGAGAAGTTTCAGGTCATATAAAACCCTTATCTTCAAAGTTCTATAGATATCACTTGAGCTCCTTCAACTCATTAGTTTCCATCCGATAAGGAGGAATGGATACTGGTTTTTATCCTTGTACAAGATCAATGGTAAACTCTACCTATCCAATAGGGGATATTCCAAAGAATTCATTATGGAATGCGTCCCTAAATCACCATAATATATAAGGAAAATAATTTAGGTGTGTTACCATATTTTCTAGATAGATACTGGTGATCTGGGTATGACTCCACCCACCCATGATTCTTAGGTATAGCTTGAATACCTTGGATGTACCATTATCCCTTGTGAATATAGTTACCAACCTAAAAAATTATTAAAGACACCCTCAAGAAATTGTAATGAACATGGACGTGATATCGTACCAACCAATATATCCAGATTGTGATGTTGAAACTAGGCATCTCTAGGATGAAGGTGTTCCATAAGAAACAAAAACCACTAAACCTTAGGGGACATTCCTTGCATCAGTTTATACTCTCTGATAACACTCCCAATGATGTATCCAGAGTCATTGTCGTACTGAAGTACTCAATTTCAATACCCAAACCTTCTATAATTGATTTTGAAATGAAATAATGTAATGTACCCATGTCATATAATGTGAACAATACGTATAGGAAACTAGAATAGTGCCTCAAACTATTGAAGGTCTGGAACTCTTCCCATATGGTATAGGTTATACTATATGAAGCTCACTATTACCATGGCTCTATGTCACATCCTGCCTATATAGAGTATGACCGCACTACTGGCACTAAATATCATAAAACTGGCATCCATGACCAAGTCCGCCTTCTTGGCCTAATCAACAAGTAGTAACCCAACTTCATATTTGATGAAAATATCCTGGACCCATTAAAAGACATTGAGTCAGGGAATACCCATATCACAAAGTACTAGGAACTATTTTCTGAAAAAACATTATAGATTTCCCATCTTTCCAAAGGATCAACATTCAACTGGATCTCTATTGCATTGGGGTTTTATATGACCCGACTTTCCAAAATGGTGAAAAATAACATAACTGTCAGTGTGTACCATATAAGTGGCCATGCCTTCATAGGTAGACTCAAAGATCCACTTCTGATAGCTATGTGATCCACTACCCAATATCGTTTCTGAACTACCCTAATCAACACCCTTATTGTCTATCCAATTTCACTCAATGATGAGGTATTTAGTTCACTATTTCTGAAATTATGGTCAACCGAATGATATTAAACTAAGATCATATTTCTTATATAATCACATCCTTAACCTTATTTATTTTCACCCACTAATGCTATATTTTGGTAGGTGAAAAATTCTAAAGCTCTACAAAATGTGTAGAATAATCCATCATGGACATATCAACATGATGAAGGTGCATAAATTCCCTGGCCCACTCAGATCTTAGTGTCTATAAAAAGAATTAATAGTTGAAGGCTATATTAAAATCCCTCATAAACATATCCCAATACTAAAAAATACAAGGTTAAAATGTCCCACCATCACTTGGAGGAATCACATAACATGTTTTTTGAGATCTTGACCCTCTTTTCTAGAGGCATCTAAAAGTTATCAAATGTCAAAAGCATGGAATCCCACCATGATTTAGCAGCCTAGGGTCCATCATCTCTTAGGAATCTAGGTTTATGTTTCTTCTATAACACCCATATAAATATAAAATAGAATAGGAAACATATAGAGCTACCTAAAAGAGATGCATAAACCATTGGAAACTCTCTCAGAACTACGCATCAGTTCCCAACTTGGTTATAGAAGGTGATGTTACAAGTGGATCCATTGGAGGTAATACTGGTGGCTCAGAGCTCACTATCTATGGATCATAGCCATATCCAATTCTTAGTGCTCAACCTGAGTTCATAATGGTGGCATATTTCTACAATTTAAAAAAAAATGCCTCAAAAGAGAATTTAATAACTGAACATATCATAGTCCTAAATCTAGGTATATGTAATTCTAAAAGATTATTTAAGTTATAAATAAGGAACTTGACTAAAAACTCAATCAGGTATACTGATATCATCATATCCTTCAACTAAATGAGAAAATTCAAACTTCATTTCCAACAAACTTCGGATTAATGTGGAATATTATTCCCACCATTTAATAAATGATGTAAGAATTTATTCCAAACAACTCACATCAAGGGAGCATGAAGAACCATTGCCAACACTATAATCAACAATGTATCAATGTACTTTATACAGGGGTGAGTCGAAATAAAAATAATAATCATTTATATAATTATTTTACATAATATGAATATGGTTTTCAACTATTGAGTATTCCATTTAATCAGGGAATTTAATATAATAACCCAATGGGTGTTAATTTCGTAGGAAGGATACCTCTATAAATGAAATAAGACTTTACTAGAAAATTCTAGCATGGTTAACAATTTATATTAAGAAAAATAATAGTACTAAGGAAACATGTGTAAATTTTTGTGTTGGGGACACATGATATATATCAACAAGACCTTATGGAATTCACTATACCACTAACCTTATGGTGATAAATGACTCATCATATAGTGTCAGAATCTAATCCAAGATAGAACAGAAGAAATAATAAGAATATATGAATACCCTAAAAATATGAATTATTATGTCACTAAGAAATAACATTCATGAGTGAGAGATAAACAAATAAATAGGGAAGGGGAATTAAGGGCTTATTGGAACACTTTCATCGAGACCAATGGTGAAAGAATAAGAGTCCAGATGGAGAACCTATCACCATTCCTAGGATTGGGGAAGAAGGAGAGCTCCATGTGGATGAGGAGGTGTAGCATGTGAAATGGGAGGATAAAAGGGAGAAGAAAAAATCAAGGAGGGAAAAAATAAACATTTCACACACTTTTAAGAGGTTCATCATTTGGTTGCACAGTTTTCCAAACCATGCTCCTAAAATGTGCGGCAACATAGGTTAAGCGAAACTGAGTGTATGGGTTGGGTCATGGTTTTGGAAAGCCATGAGACAACCTTCAGATAACTATATCACCTTTCATGTCCATGTGGTCTGAGGTGTACTGTTTAAATAAACCATGCACCCCTCTACAGTTTATTGCAATATCACACACGGTTGAGTCACATGGGTAGTACTAATCATGCGCTAACTGTGTGACTCATTATATATTTTCAAAATATTAAGATATATGATTAAAACAAGACTTTGATACTCCTAAAAGAATCCTTGTCCTCTTAAGGACATTTAAATTATAAAAGGAAAGGTTCAAACAAAAAAATTAAAGTTTTATACCTCATGAAAAAAATTGGGATGTTACTCATTGGATCATTAACTTATTGAAAGGAAAATTATTTGTAGCTTTAGACTAATAATGAATCTTCATAACCTTTTCCTTGTACATACTATTCTTATTTAAGATAAGTTATATGGATTTTGACACCCCATTTCTTTATCAACTTGGTGAATGAGAGTATAAATTTCCGATAGTGATTTCTCACTATTTCTCAAATTACAATTCACTAGGAAAGTAGAGACATTTTCAGTTGTGATCATAGAATGAGATTCATTCATAGATCACCAAAGATATTACAAAATTAGAAGTATATGGGATAAATGTATCAAATCATCTTGACTACTTGTGGCCCATCTATCAATAACTCTCCAAGATTGTATGTGAATAGTTCATTGGAGATCTAATTTCTCTCTGTTCTCACATTTTATTGATAGAGGTCCTAAAGGTGATAAATTATTCAATAAGCATCTATATTCTCATATTGATTTATAATATCATTTGAAATAAGGGATAGTATGAAACATTGGAAATCCATTGTTTCATCCCATTGCCTTGTATTGGGAGATACCTCTTCCTCACTAGCCTCTTTGGTAAGAAACTCAGGAAGTGGGGTTTCATACATGTATAATATCCATTCATGGTGTTGTATAACACGCAAGCACATATATCATACCTTAAAATTCTCACAAGTTAGAATTTTTTTCCTTATATAGTATAGATCATAGTGATGTTGAAAATATCATTTGATTTTTCATTTCTATATATTAAAAAAAATAATTAGTACTTTTTATTGAAAAATATAATATTTTTTTTAAATTTATTTAAATTCAATTAATCTCTCACTATTTATCAAAACCCAATAGCTACGACCATCATTTTTGGAATAAATTATTGATTTTATATTCTAGTGGAAAGGATCTATATTCCCCTTATTATAACATAGAATTATGCCTGAAAAGTTATTTGAATAGTTTTATGTAGGAATAACATTCCAACTTTATTGACTTATAATTTCTTGATCAGTTGAGTGGAATCCCAAATCTTGAAATCCTGGTTAAACATTTCCTCAACACTTTCCTCTCATTTACACCAATTTATTCTTATAAATTCAACAATTGATGTTAACTAAGTTAATTTAACCCAAAAATTCAAGGTAAAACTTACATGATAATTGAAATCAACTTCACATATGTTAGTCAAAAACTTTAAACTATGAGGTCGATTCTAACATAAGTATTGGAAGGATATACCAATATTATATTATGATTGAGTTATTTTTCGTATTAATGTATAAAACCCCATTTTATATTTTCACATTCCTTGTTAATATTAACATGATGTTACTTGAGTTATTAACCATATTTGATAAAATATTTTTGTATAATACAGTAATATTTTATTCAGTCTTGTATGCTTGTTAATTTATTTATTCGGTGATCACACATAATTCATAGACATAAATAATTAACCACAAAACTGAAATAAATAAAATATAAATTTTATGATTTTGATATTCTATAATGTTTAGTTTATCAAGAAGATGATAAACTAACCCTTGGCCCTAAGGGAAAACACCATGAATCATAGCTTATTTTTTGTTGTAGTATTCCACATTGAATCCTATGTATCACCTTGATTGGTTTCACCTCAGCTTCATGACTTCGACCACCTCCTCTCACCTAGTAGCTCCACCATTACATAAGCTATTAATCTCATGTAGGTTATGGGATCCAATGGATTAAATAAAATGGGTTTATAGAAAAGAACCCATGGGAACACATGCCCTTACAAAATAAGAAGGGGGGATGATACACAAGCCATCAATAATAATTTAACTATAATAAAATAAAAGGAAACCAATCAAATACAAATGGATGGTCTAATATCATGATCATCCACACATCAATAAACATACATGCATTTTCAATATTGTTAAAAATTAATTTGGTTTGCTCTTTAATTAAGATAATTAACCATGAACTAATCCAATTAATTCAATTTATCTTAATTACATCAAAGTATAAATAACTCATCATTTTCTATAATTTTAAACAATCTTATTTTAATTTAGAAAAAATGAAGTAAACAAGTGCTCTTAGAGGAAACTGTATGTGATTATTTAGAAATTTTACATGGAAATTTATTAAATATATAATAATCAATCCCATAACATGGCATGTACTATCAAATAAATGAAACTAAAAACACATGTGAATAAGGTTGTTTATAAATTTAATTTTTCTACATGAAAAGTTTGGAAAATTGTCAATAGTATACTAAAGAGTGTGTACTATAGTAAATTATGTGTATTATCATATTCCAGTGTCCACAAAATATGCCAAGGGATTGGATGTGTTGTTTTACATGGATAAGGTCAAGGTACATGGAATGTAGTTTCTTTTACATAGCATATTACCTCATATTTTCAAAGCATGTTAGTCCTCGTGTCATGTATATGATATAAAGCATGTTGTGAAACCCTAAGTTCTCAACGATGAGAAAAAATGGACTACACATCATATGTTGTAGTTACATGTTGTGACCACTCTAATACCACTTGTAGGTTTCAAGCATGGTGGAATCATACTTTGATGTCATTGAAAAC
This sequence comes from Viscum album, assembly GCA_963277665.1. NCBI lineage: Eukaryota > Viridiplantae > Streptophyta > Magnoliopsida > Santalales > Viscaceae > Viscum > Viscum album. The sequence continues at coordinate 1,492,818,943 of OY728129.1, forward strand.
TCATAATTTAGTCTTAATTTACATGTAATAATCACCACACATGAGTAAAACATCATGTACATGGAAAAATATATATTAATTTAATTGATTAAAATAATGGAACTATAATAGTAGGATATTTACAACTAATTTGTAATTAATTTTTATGCAGATATAGAATTATCTTAACTTGTAATTCCACTTTTCACTAATGATCCATTTGACTAGATATCATAATATCATCATTTTTCATTAGGATCCAATTGTATAATCCATCAATAATTGATCCCCACATGCACAAAAATCAATTAATCTGATTGTATAATCCTTTATTTCTATCATGTTTGATCCTGACCATTTGGGTTTTTTATGGTTGATTGAAGAATAATTCTACTTGAAGGACGAACAAATATTTATTTTCACTTGATAGATAGAGAGAGGAAAGAAGAAAACTATTAGATATATAGATCTTTATATAAGGATTTATAGAGCCCATCTCTATCCATTTTTCACACCAAGAGTGATTATGGAAAGTGATATAATTATATATTTATTATGGAAGGTTTATAGTTGGAAAATATTACCCAATTCCTTTACCAAAATTAGTATTATTAGTTGACCCTGTGTCTAATAGTAATAATAATAATAATAATAATAATAATTGTTTTACATACACAACACTTTAACAATATATAAATAAATATTATTTATACCATTTTGAATTGGAAAGTTGAGCTCAGTCCTCTTTCCCTTGTTGACATTTACCAATCCTTGAATAATGACTATTTATTTGATAACTAAATATCCTGATATTATTCATAAATAAAATATTACATATAATAAATATTCTATTTACCAAACCTTGAAAAAAATATTATTATTATTTAACTCACTTATTCTATTAGATTAATTTTTATTCAATTATCAGGACCAACCAAACATGAATAAATATAATTTATTATGAAATATAAAATTCAATACTTAAATTTAATTGAGATTGTGGATACACTTAGTGGGTAGAACTCTAGGCCTCTTTCTAAGTGGAATTAGGAATAAACACTTAAAGTCTAAGTTTAACATCTAGAAACATTCCAAGACACCCATAGTTAAAGAAGTTAATGTCATAATGACATCTAACTTACTATGAATTCTTTTAATGTAATATAATCCTTTTATATCAATATCTATAATCAAGTAGGTTTAATTTTGGTTACTTTAACCTATATGAATGATGTATCTTTCATTGAATTTATGAAATTGAACTCTCTCAAAAACAATTATGTCCATGTATTTATATTGGCAGTTCCATTACTATCAAAGGGCATGGGATATTAAATTTTGTTAAGGGAAAGAAGGGATAATTCTTTCTCACATTATCCATTAATTCATTATCACTCGTGACACACCCAACATATCTGATTAGAAAATCAAAACACATTTTATAATTACATTTTATTGGGATTAAAAGTTCATTTTTGATCATATGGGCCAGATTTAGAACATTTTAATTTTAAACATCCACTCTCATCAATTGTGCACTTCATGCCTAATGTACACCAATTTAGGCCCAATGAATGATCGGATTTTATTGAATGTAATTATTCATGTTTAAATATTATATTTTGGGAAATTTATCTTCACTTCAAATTTAAATGTTTCTCATTCAGGGAGCAAGGAAAGATTCATAAAGGATGATGAAGATATTTGGTGATGAAAGGAGACAATTCGGGTGAAGGCAGATTGGACATCAACCCATTGTTGAGGACGTGGGTCCCACAATACTGGACCAATGAAACCCAAATATCTTGTGATGATAGAATACATATATGGGAACAAATAATTCTTCAGTCCAAAGTGCTAATTAGGTCTCCATGATGGTGATCAAGGCAGCCCAAATGTAAGATCAGAATCTGGGCCAGAATCTGCGGCCCAGAATGTCTTCCCAATGAATCTTCCATATCTCCATAACCACAAAGTCAATTGGGCTGATATTTTACATGCGGTTAGAGAACATCAGCGGATCCATTTTTTTCTTATAAAGCCCACTCAAAATCGGCCATCTAGAAGGACTTCGAAGCAGATATGTCAAGTGGATGCAAGCTGGATGCCATCTTGGGTCAAGGGTGGTGAAGTCTCTTCTCCACCTACTTTCCACCACCTATGCCTACCCTCATTGATTGGGATGACATGGACTGTTGGAACTCGTCCTAAGGATCCAAATTTTCATATTTAAGGTAGTCATGGTGAGGAGGAACTCATACGTTCTTTAATGTAATGTTATTATGCTCAATTTTCGTTGTAATGCTTTCATTTCCCCATGTAAGTTTCTTTTTGTATTTCTAAGTTCTTAATCCAATTACTTCTCTTCTCTTCTTCCAATTTCTACACTTAAATCTCTAAAATCAAAAAATAACAGTGATAACTCTGTGTTTTGGTGATATAGTTCACACATAGGTGTGAATTCCATTCACACACACAGAGGAGTGCTCGTTATTTCCGCGGTTTTAATCTCTTCAATTCAATTCTTGTAAGCCGTCTTCCGCCCACCATTGATAGAATATCATCAATGGAGGGATAAACCTTTAATGGGTTTATCTTAGGAAGATGAAAAGGCTGGATTGAATTTTATTTAATGCACGAATTATTGTTAATTGGTTAAATAATTCAAGACTTCCATTCTTCAATTATTTTCGCTCCTCATCTTCACTGTGTTTGAAAAAGCTAATTCCAATTACTAAATTGACCATATACCTTGGAGAGATCATGAATCTGGTTATCTAAGTGTGTTAGTGACTAGTAATTGAGTTTAGTTAGTATGTAACCAGAAAATGATTAATGTAGTGTTATTTTGAATAATGGTTTCATCAAGAATTAATAAAACCAAAAATTTGTCTAAAGAAATAAAATGCATTCAATCCACCCAAGCGTAACCCTAAGATCAACCCATTTAATTATAATTGAACTCAACTAATCTTATTAGTCTTCTCCCAAAACACTTAAAAAAATCCAAGTTGGCCACTTCATAGCCAAAAATTCATCCCTTAGGTTGTGTATCTTAGGTATCTTCTTAGGTCTCTGTGGAATCGACAACCCAAGCTACACTACAAGGACCGTTATACCCTTCTTCTATTGGGTAAATTTGGGCGTGAACCAAATTTTGGCGCCATTTATAGGGACCAAGTAAGTAACTTAGATCCAAAACAACTTTCTTTCCTCACCTCCATTCTTCTACTCTCACCCAAGATCTCTTATCTTGTCCCTTTCTCGCTTTTTTTTGGCGCATGTCCGCCTACACCCGTGATTTCTCAAACAAACTAGTTAGGGTGGAAAGTCCCAGGATAGGGGAGTCAAGTGCACCTAAGGGATTGTTTAAATCAGATCCAAATATTCTTGAAACCCCAAATTCAGAACTTGAAACAAGTCCAATGGAGGTTCATCCACAAAATCAAATTGTAAACCCTGGGGGGAATCAAATGGGAAACCAAAACCCAGAAGCTCCAAACTTAGGGAATATAGTTGATCAAACCATGAACGACTACCTCACTCTAGCTTGGACCAATGCCCCCTCATGCATTATACACAATTCCATAGGGGACACCAACTACATATTCAAACCCTATGTCCTAAACCACCTTCCAACCTTTCATGGGATGGAGTCTGAAATTCCATACCTTCATGTCAAAGAGTTCAACGACATTGTTGAAACCATGTGTCCCCCACATCAACTAGAATCCTCTAAGATGAGGATCTTTCCCTTTTCATTAAAGGATCGAGCTAAAAATTGGCTAAACAACTTGAGACCTTCATCAATCCACTCTTGGGACCAACTACAAAGAGAATTCTACAAAAAATGCTTCCCTCGTCACAAAACAATTGCACTTAAAAAGAGCATCGAAAACTTTTTTGAAAAAGAGGGAGAGTCATTTTATGAAACATGGGAGAAGTTCAAAGACACCCTAAACATGGTTCCACACCATGGGTTTTCCATACCTGAACAAGTGAAAATTTTCTATGAAGGGTTGGGTCCGGGTAATAAACAATTAATTGACATGATGTGTAATGGAACTTTTAAAAACAAGGCCCCAAATGATGCTTACGAGTATCTGGAAAGTATGGCTGAACAAAACCAAACATGGGGAACTTCACCTTATTCTGAAAAGCCACAAAGAACCACTGGAATTCATACACTTAGAGAAGAGGAAAGCCTTAGGGATAAACTCACAGCACTCTCTAGGAAGGTTGAAGAGATAGACCTTAGGAAAGTCCATGAAATCCAAAATGTAGACCTTGTTTGCATAATTTGTGACAAACATGACCATAAAACAGACAACTGCCCAACCATTCCATCCATCAAGGATGTTCTTCTAGGAGGAACCCCAGTGGAAGTCAATGCCCTAAGCTTTCAAAAGCACCAATACCAATACACCTTCAATCCAAGGTACAATGACCACCCAGGCTTCCGATGGAAGGATAACCAACAACATAGCTAACCACAAGGGAAAAATACATACCCTCAACAGAACTACCAAACCCATAATCAGTTTCAAACCCAACCTATCCAATACCAACAGCCACCAGTCCATTTTCAACAAACCATTCAACCTTCAAAATATCCCCCAGGGATAAACCAATCTTCTCAAGCACCAACCCAAACTGTTCCACAAAGCCTACTAGAACAACATTGCAAAAAAATGGAAAGGATGAACTCGGAAGTCTCTTCCCTTAAACAAGAACTTCAAACAATCAAAACTGGGAAGGCACCCATGCCTACCCAAGCCATTCCACAACAAACAACAAGGGGAGATTCAAGTTGCACTCAATCAAATCATGAACAATTGAAACCAGTGACAGTATTAAGAAGTGGTAAATCAATTGAAAAACCTGAACAAACCATTTCAGAACTATTAAAAGATTCAACATCACTTCAAAATGATGAAGGACAACCCACAGATTCTGAAAAAACCAATGAGAATGAGAAGGAACCACAACCACACCAAACACTCAAACAACATGCTCCCTTCCCTCAACGCATGAGGGGGAAATCCAAGCCTGAACTGAGCGAAACCTTGAGAGAAAGCTTCTCTCAAGTCAAGATGAACATTCCACTCCTCGATGCAATATAAACCATACCAGCCTACTCAAAGTACCTTAAGGACTTGTGCACATTTAAAAGGAAATTTTTACATAAAAATCAAGTCCTTTTGGCTGCTAATGTGAGTACCACCATTCAAGGGACCATTCCTCCAAAGATGAAAGACCCGGGTTGCCCTTACATCAATGTTGAACTAGGAAAGAAAAAAGTTTTCAAGGCCTTGTGTGACCTATGTGCCAGTGTAAACCTCATTCCTTATGCCATGTATTATCAGTTAGGGCTCGAAGAACTCCAACCCACATCTGTCACTCTTCAACTCGCTGATCGCAGTGTTCGGGTTCCTAAGGGGATCTTAAAGGATGATTTAGTGAAAGTTGAGAATTTCATTTACACTTCTGACTTCATTGTCCATGACAATCATCCAAGCTTAGGTACTAGGGAGAAAACTCCAATCATTCTTGTCTGTCCTTTCCTTTCAACAATCAACTCTGTTATCCAAGTCCGAAATGGGAACATGACCATCACCTTTGGGAACATGAGTCTAGACTTGAACATCTATAATGCAAGCTCACCAATAGGAGATGACGAGGACATTCATGAAGTAAACATGTTAGGAAGCATTTAAAATGAATCCATAGAAAATCAAGAAATATTTGATGGATGTTTAAGTCAGGATGAGATTGATTTCCTTTGTTCACATGAAGGAAGTTTATCTCCTTGGCTCAAATCATTTTCAAATTTCTCCTATGATGATGTCTTAGGACCAACAATCAGTGAAACCTTTCAGGAAACCACATTCATGGAGACAACTCAAACTCCCTTCCCTAACACAGGTCAATAAAATCTTGTGGCTGAAACTTCTACACATGGGGAATCAATTCAATTTGAAAATATAGGAAACAAATTTGATCTTGATCCAATGCCCCAATCTTCTGCTGAAATTCTAAACCAACCTGATCTTGAATTGAAGGAATTTCCTAATTCCCTCAAGTATGCCTTCCTAGGGGAAAATCAAACACATCCTATAGTCATATATTCTTCTCTTGAAGCCAATCATGAGGGGATGATTCTAGATGTACTTAGGAAACACAAGAAAGCCATTGCTTGGACCCTGTCTGATATTCCTGGGATTAGACCACTTATTGGAACTCATAGGATTACTCTTGAATCTGAATCCAAATCATGTCGTCAACCATAGAGGAGACTCAATCCAAATCTTATTGATGTGGTAAGGAATGAACTTCTTAAGTTGTTGAGAGCTGGTATCATCTACCCCATAGTTGAGAGTGAGTGGGTAAGACCAATTCATGTTGTCCCAAAGAAAGCTGGAATCACTGTGATCACTAATAAGGATGGGGAAATTCTTCCAACTAGGGTGAGTAGTTGCTGGAGAGTCTGTATTGACTATAGGAAGCTCAACTCTTGTACCAAGAAGGACCATTTTCCCTTTCCCTTTATTGATCAAGTCCTCGAGCGAGTGGTGGGTCATCAATTCTATTGATTCCTAGATGGGTACTCAGGGTACAATCAAATCGAGGTCTCCTTGGAGGATCAAGGGAAGACAACCTTCACCTGTCCATTAGGCACCTTTGCCTTCAAACGCATGCCGTTCGGGTTATGCAATGCCCTTGGAACCTTCCAGCGGTGCATGACGGGAATCTTCTCAGATATGGTAGGGTATTTTCTAGAGGTCTTCATGGATGACTTCTCTGTCTTTGGGGATACATTTGAGGGATGTATTAGGAATGTGGAGAGAGTTTTGTCAAGATGTGAAAAAAGAATCTGGTCCTAAACTGGGAAAAATTCCATTTCATGGTAAAAGAGGGGTTAGTCCTTGGCCATATAGTCTCGAGTAGGGGAATTGAAGTTGATAAATCAGCTGTAAAATATCTCTTCCAAAAACAAGATGCCAAGGCTAGATTGATTAGGTCGGTCCTTCTTCTTCAAGAGTTAGGTTTAACCATTAAGGATAAAAAAGGTGTCGATAATGTTGTAGCTAATCACCTCTCTAGGTTGGAATTCAAAAACAACTCACATCACCTTTCTGTGTCTGATTCATTTCCCGATGAGAACCTCTATTCTGTGAGTGATTCCCCTTGGTATGCTGACATAGCCAACTTCTTATTTTTAGGGGTCATTCCAAAATTCTTAGGGACACAAGATAGAAGAAAATTTCTTTCTGATGTCAAGCATTATGTGTTTGAGGATCCATACCTCTATAAGTTTTGTCCTAACCAAGTCATTAGGAGGTGTGTGCCAGAATCCGAACAAGAGTCCATCCTAATGTTCTGTCATAGTGAGGCTTGTGGTGGTCACTTTTCCTCTAAGAAAACTTCTGCCAAGGTTCTTCAATGTGGTCTCTTTTGGCCCACCCTCTCAAGGGACTCCTACACATTTTGTCAAAGCTGTCCTAGGTGTCAACAAGTAGGGTCCATCACAAAAAAGGAATCAAATGACTCTCACTCCACTATTAGTGGTTGAAATCTTTGACTATTGGGGAATTGATTTCATGGGTCCCTTCCCAAACTCTAGGGGATATCTTTAAATTCTCTTGGCTGTTGATTATGTCTCAAAATGGGTTGAGACCATTCCTTCAAAATCCAATGACCATCAAACTGTGATTATATTCCTTAAAGAAAACATCTTCTCTAGATTTGGGATTCCTAGGGCTATCATTAGTGATCGTGGAACTCATTTATGCAATCTCCCATTCTCATCACTCATGGAGAAGTATGGAATTTCGCACAAAGTGTCCACCAATTACCACCCACAAACCAATGGTCAAGCTATGTTAGCCAATCGAGAAATCAAACAAATTCTTGAGAAAACTGTTAATCCGTCTAGGAAAGAATGGTCGAGAAAACTCTTAGATGCTCTTTGGGCATATCGAACAGCATTTAAAACCATCATAGGAATTTCCCCATATTGGTTGGTTTATGGTAAAGCATGCCATTTTCCAGTGGAGATTGAGCATAAGTCCTTTTGGGCAATCAAAAAAATGAACTTTGACATTTCTTTGGCTGGAATAAAGAGGAAATTGGATCTAAACGAGCTTGAGGAACTTAGGATGGAGGCTTATGAAAATTCAAGGATCAATAAAGCTAGAGTTCAAGCCTACCAGTCTAGGAATCTTAAAACTAAACACATTGAACCAGGGAAACCTGTGCTTTTTTATAGTTCTAAACTTCATTTGCACCCGGGAAAGTTGAGGTTTAGATGGTCCGGTCCATACATAGTGAATAAGGTGTACCCCCATGGGGCTGTTGAAATTCAATATACCACCAATGGTCAAATATTTAAAGTTAATGGTCATAGAGTCAAACCATTCATAGAACCATTCAAAAACATGAAGTTGATGAAGACCTGAGTGAACCTACCTTTGATGAAAAAGACAATTAATCAATTAGGGGTTTAAGTCGAGCTAATGACATTAAACAAAGCATTGAATGGGAGGCAACCCATGATTTTTAAATTTACAATCACTTTATTGTTTTAATAATTTTTTTTAGCAAAACAATTTGATATAATTTTACCTCATATTGTTGACCTATTCTTCTCTTATGAGTATGGATGGGTTTGAAAGGGGAGCGTTGTATTCATCTGTGTCACGCGGTGTGATCCCTGAGTATTATCTTACCCAGAAATTAAAAAGAAGACAATGTATCAACAATATAGGTGTTTGTAAGTTTTTTTTATTTTTTTATCTTTATTATTAAAAAAACAACAAAACAAAAAAAATGTAAAAAAAAGTGACACGCCGTAGGACGTGGGTCAAACCCCGTCACGGCCAGTGAAGCCGCGGGACTCGAACCCGGGACCGAAGGGAGACAGGGGCACATGCCTACCACTGAACTACGGCGGTTGGTGCTTCCTTATTCTATATTCTTTATATATATACTTATATTTTAAATTTTTATATATATACATAATTATTTTTAAAAAAAAATTATTACTTGTTATGAGTGTCGATCGTTGGAGTTTCAAAATTAACAAGTATGTTTTGTCTTTTTTTTTTTTTATTGTTGTGTATTTTTAGAAAAGGGAACCTCAAGCTGTTTCCATTGTGTCTAACTATGTTGGTTTTTGAGATTCAGGGGCTGCCATGTTTGATGGATTTTCAGGGAAATCATAAGAGTACAAGCGTACACTACCGTGAGGATTCTTCAAGTGACATGGAGACCAAGGGATTAAATGAGAGAATCACAAACTTCAACATCAAATATCAGGTGAAATTGTTCTATGCTCCTATTCTCTGCCTCTAACCCTTCTAAATTATATTTTCTTTAAACACTGGGGACAGTGTTATATTATGTTGGTGGGAGGTGAAAATAAAAATCAATCACATAGAGCAATAAAATGAGCGTGTTAATTGAATGAAAATTTTCCTTAACCTTGAACATGTTATTACACAATGAAAACCTTGAAAACTGAATATTAAATAATTTTTATTCCTTGATTCTGATTTTAATACATGTTTCAGTTCATGAGCATAAAATTTTGGAAAGTGTGGCTGTCTAATGTGATTTTTCACTGTTACATTTTCATCCAATTTTTATAAAAAAATTCACAATACACGTCCATTGGATTGTGGGGTATTAATTTGAATTCTTGAGGTCCCATAATAAATAGAATAGTTTTGGTGATCATTTTAAATTTAATATGAGTATTTAAAAATATATATATATATATAAAAGAGGTGTAAAAAAAACAAAAAAAAACAAAAATAAATTTTCGCATAGAGAAATGAAATGACTTAATGTGTGGATTTCGGCACTTGGGGATCGTGACTCTATAGTTGTCTGGCCCAGAGTTGGGAATTTCATCTCTATTTGTGGAAATTAAAATTTGTTTTTGAATGAGTTAACTCGAGATGATGCCCGAGTATGTGGGCTTCACTTGGTGCCCTAAGGCCTTTGAGCCTGGGAGTCATCAGCAAAGTCTCGCTACAAGGGTTGACTCATCTGAATGAAATTTCAATAACCATGGCAACATTGAAAAAAAGAAAAGGAAAAAAAAGAAAAAAATGAAGACTCATATTAATATTAAAATGTGATTCCACCTAACACTTCCATCTTTTCCCCTTTGAATAAAAATGAACCCCCATGTCTATTGTGACACACAACACATCATCATGATTAATTGTAATTGGATGAAATGTGGAATTGAATTTGATCAGAAGAATGGGCTTGGGCTTGGGTTATGCTTTAGAACCTACATTGTATTAAATGATTTTGATGGGATGCATAATTTTTTGGTATGAGGTATTTTGGTGAGCATTGTTTATTAAAATGTTTTTGGAAAAGAGAATTTGATTTTCATAATCTTTGAGTTATTTGCTCGGGACTAGTAAATCTCAAGTTAGGGGGTGTGATTAGACAATCAAAACACATTTTATAATTACATTTTATTGGGATTAAAAGTTCATTTTTGATCATATGGGCCTGAGTTAGTACATTTTAATTTTAAACATCCACTCTCATCAATTGTGCACTTCATGCCTAATGTACACAAATTTAGGCCCAATGACTCATCTGATTTTATTGAATGTAATTATTCATGTTTTAATATTATATTTTTGGAAATTTATCTTCACTTAAAATTTAAATGTTTCTCATTCAGGGAGCAAGTAAAGATTCATAAAGGATGATGAAGATATTTGGTGATGAAAGGAGACAATTCTGGTGAAGGAAGATTGGACACCAACCCACTGTTGAGGATGTGGGTCCCACAATACTGGACCAATGATGCCCAACTTTCTTGTGATGATAGAAGACATAGAGGGTAACAAATAATATTTCAGGACAAAGTGCTAATTCGGTCTCCATAATGGTGATCAAGGTAGCCCAAATGGAAGATCAGAATCTGGGCCAGAATCTGCGGCCCCGAATGTCAGCCCAATGAATCTTCCATATCTCCCGAACCACAAAGTAAATGGGGCTTATATTTTAGAGGCTGTTAGAAGCCATACGTGGATTCATTTTTGTCATCTATGGCCCACTCCAAATCGGCCATCTAGAAGGACTTTTAAGCATATCTATCAAGTGGATGCAAGCTGGATGCCATCTCGGGTCAAGGGTGGAGAAGTCTCCTCTCCACCTACTTTCCACGACCTATGCCTACCATCATTGATTGGGATGACATGGACTGTTGGAGCTCGGGATAAGGATCCAAATTTACCTATTTAAGGCAGTGGTGGTGAGGAGGAACTCATACCTTCTTTCATGTAATGTTATTATGCTCAATTTTCGTTGTAATGCTTTCATTTCCCCATGTAAGTTTCTTTTTGTATTTTTAAGTTCTTAATCCAATTAATTTTATTCTCTTCTTCCAATTTCTATACTTAAATCTCAAAAATCACAAAAGCACATTGACAACTCTGTGTGTTGGTGATATAGTTCACACATAGGTGTGAATTCCATTCACACATATGTGTGAATTCCATTCACACACACGGAGGAGTGCTCGTTATTTCCGCGGTTTTAATCTCTTCAATTCAATTCTTGTAAGCTGTCTTCCGCCCACCATTGATAGCATATCATCAATGGAGGGATAACCCTTTAATGGGTTGATCTTAGGAATATGAAAAGGCTGGATTTAATGTTATTTAATGCACTAATTATTGTTAATTGGTTATATAATTCAAGACTTCCATTCTTCAATTATTTTCGCTCCTCATCTTCACTGTGTTTGAAAAAGCTAATTCCAATTACTAAATTGACCATATACCTTGGAGAGATCATGAATCTGGTTCTCTAAGTGTGTTGGTGACTAGTAATTGAGTTTAGTTAGTATCTAACCAGAAAATGATGAAGGTAGTGTTATTTTGAAGAATGGTTTCATCAAGAATTAATAAAACCAAAAATTTGTCTAAAGAAATAAAATGCATTCAATCCACCCAAGAGTAACCCTAATATCAACCCATTTCATTATAATTGAACTCAACAAATCTTATTAGTCTTCTCCCAAAACACTTAAAAACAAATCCAAGTTGGCCACTTCATAGCCAAAAATCCATCCCTTAGGTTGTGTATCTTGGGTATCTTCTTAGGTCTCTGTGGAATCGACAACCCAAGCTACACTACAAGGACCGTTATACCCTTCTTCTCTTGGGTAAATTTGGGCGTGAACCAATATCCTACCTCACTGTGGAGATATTTCCTCATAGTTCTCATCAATAAATCAAAGTACATGATTCATAATATCCATTAATGATAATATTAATGTATAATGATCAATACTTTTGTCAACATATAGAAACATCCAATAGCATAGGGAAATGTGGATTTCCTATTAACAGGATTATTATCATAATTTTCTATCTTGAATATTCCCAAGGGAAAACACCATGAAAAGGTGTCTCAATGTCTTATGAGCCTCCTACCTCGAATATCCTTTATTTTTTGAATCCCATTAGAAAACATTATATGGACTTATAATTATATTCATGAACATTATCTTGGAACTTATAGGTTCTCATCATTGAGGGGATCTTTTATAACCTTTTAGTGTGACACAAATTCTTAGATCATTATCACATATAAATTTAATTTAAAGGAACAGTCACGATGTGATAATAATCTTTTTCAATAATGAAAGATTGTAATTAATAACAAAGAAATACCACTATAGGGGAAAAAATCCAACATTATAGTCTCCCCATGCTTCCATCACAGACCTCCAATGCTATTCGGTAGTTTATGGTGTAGGGAGAGGCATACCTGAGGCAAGTAGTGATCATCAGTCCATGATCTGATCAGTGGTACATGGTGGATGGATATTAAAAATTGGTATCAAAGTTTTATTCATTATTTTACTATTTGGAATATGGTTTCTAGGATATATAGTAAGGAAATTAACTTTTATTGGATATTGGGTTGGTGTATCATGAACACTTCTTCCAATAAAACGTTTTGGACACCATGGTCATGGGATTGGAGTTTTTTATGTGTGATGTTACTATTGACATGATTATTACCTCATTTTATGCACAAGTTGATTTGATATTGATGATTTATTGAAGGATATTTGGCACGTGGACCATCAGAAAGAGTCTAATTATTGGATTTGGCTCTTAGCATGTAGAGAAAAGAGATATCTTAGAATTCATCATTATCAACACATATTAATTCAAAAGACATGTAGGGGAACTCTAGTGTTATTTTTATCATAAATGATTGAGGCCTGAAAATTTAATGTTTTAGAAACTACTTATATTGAATTTTTTCCAATAAGTACTTGGAAAAATTCTTCTCAGTAGGACCGAATTGTATATGCATTTCCATCTTATGGTAGGTCATTGGGATTTTTGGGAGAGATAATCAATAAATATTGTGGTGATGATTTACATACTTATTGGGATATTTTGTGACACTAGTAGGTTGGTAAAACAATTTTATTCCTTGATGAAAAACTCTTTGTAGGTGTTTTTGTTTAGGTTTGGTTATTTAAAGTGTTATAAACTACATATATGGTGTTTTCCCATATATATTGGAATGAAATTATATTCTAAAAAACCATGTGTTATGATCGTAAGATAAAAAATAATTTATGATGATTTCATTGTTAATGTAAGTGATGACTGGTGGGTGTGTGGTTATCTATGGATAGTCCTTTATGTGGATTCTCATGAGAATCAGTGCCTTGTAGAATGAAGACTTAGAACCTGGTGTTGGATCTATATTGATATGATCCAACTGAGTGTCTATATTGGTTCATGGGATGTCGTAATATATTTGAGATGGGTTAATGAATGATTCTAATTGGTTTGTGAAAATTTAAAAGTTTTGAACATTGTGTTAGGTGGGAGGTCCCAGAGACCCTTTTAGATATTACTGGAACCTTGTTGATTCAATGACTTATACAGTCAAGGGAAACCTGTGAGTGGGAATGTCCTATATTTATGTGTGACTTAGAGGCTATAAGCATGGGTACATTATAAGGACCCAACCATAGAAATTACATAGTAGAGTACATTATACCTGTATAGGTTATGGAGAGTTAGATACAGGCTTACAATTTTCTCAAAGTTGCGACAAAATTAAATAACAAAATCCAAACATCTCTTTCATGCACATAAAAATGATGGTGTCTAACTTTGGAAATAAATGTGTCATGTGAAAAATAATTTGAAAATACTACGTAGACATTAAATTTACTAGTAAGGAGTTTTAAAAACAAAAAATTAATTCATTTTAAAAACATTTCTTGAAATTTAATCACTTACACATAACAACACTTGAAATCTTTTAAAAATCAATCTTTTTTATTAAAATAATGATATTTGAAAATTATTTGGGGATTTCCTTTTTGAAATATTAATTTTCTATGGGTTGTTAATAATACCAGGAATACCATTATTAAAATCCATACATATGACCACTATTTTCCACTAAGACATATGGGTTCACTCCCCATAACTTCACACAACTCACTAGTGCCAATTTTGAAAACATTTTCCCATGGACATGGATTTTTTATTTCTTACCCAAAACATTTCCAAAGTCCATAAATAATATTATAATCTTTAAAAAAATAACCATTCCTCTAACACATCATCAAAATTTTCTCATGTGTTTCTAAAAATGATTTTCGAAGAATCCCATGTTTAAGAATAATATCTTTATTTGTGAACCATAAATAAAATGGAAAATTAAATATTACACACTTGCTTTTGTAAACACATGTATGATATATCCTTCTTCAAATAAATGAAAAAAATAAATAACAATGTGGATCATATTAAATTATTAAAAAATAATTCCATGTAAAACATGTAACAATTGTCTTGATGTCAATATATACGTATATACAATTTTATATCATAATTCAAAAAATTTATCCCATATTCATACATGTCTTTCTCAATTAAAACATGAAATATATATATATACGTAAATAATATAATGTTGGAAAAGTTAGTATATACACATTGATTTTTGAATACCCATATTAGCATAAAATCTTTATTGCACTAAACTTTGATAAATGGGAAATTCACTTCTTGTAGATACGCTCATGTACATAAATAAAAAAACAAAATGACAAGGATAATTAAAAATGTATGGCTATAAAACATATTCATCAAACATAAACTCAAGCATCACTCAAATATTTATAAACCTTAAGTTAAACAACCTAAAGTCTTCCATAATAATGTATATATATATATATGAATATATATATAGAAATGATAAGTAATTATCCTTACACAAAATCACAGAACCAATTCATGTCTTTGAAATATAAAAAAATATATTTCCAAAAAAAATTAAAACATAGTTTTCATTAACATAAAATACAATTTTTAAGACATAATTAATATTATCACACTATTATGTATTAAAACATGATTGGATAAAAATAATTCATTTCATATCAAATTTTAACATATAATTAAACCACAAATTATGTAAAAATATAAATTAACTGATGGCATATTTATGAATTTGAACATAGATATATATATAAATCCCTTGAAAATAACTATGAAAAATTTTATAGAAAATGAAAAACAATATTTGGAAACATTTTTGGTGGTAATGAATGAAACCAATCAAATAAACACAAAAATTTAATTCCCCTTACATATCTGAGAATGTATAATCATGGTGTTCAAAAATCAAACTCAAACTAACCAATAAATGAATACTAGAAGAGAGATTAAAAAGTTAATGATCATAATATATCTCTTACCTTGGTGGATTTTGATGATTTGATACGCCAATAAGGGGCACAAAAGAAGGGCACATAGAAAAATAGAATAAGAAAAACTCAAAAAAATTAAACCTGCATGCATTGAAGAACCCAAACCCCCCTATTTAAAGTCTTAAAATCACTATAGAGATATAATTTTTTATGAAATGATTATTATCCAGCAGATATTTTCCATCCATTTGAAAAATAATCCAAACTCAAATAGATATATATAATGTAGTTGATATTGAAATAAAAAAATAAAATTCAATGATATTATTTTCATGAACCAAAAGGTAAATAGAGGATGAAATTTGTTAATAAAATAGGTATATGATAGTGATAGTGAAACCGATAGAGGAAAAACAAAAAACAAACAAGAATATACCAGTATTTTAGTAAAAGGACCATAGTAAAACGTTTCAATGATTAACACAGGGTTGATAATGAAATAAATTAAAGGTGATAAACCTCAGAGTTTGAAAAAAGAAGAATCAGATACTTAAAAGTGATCCCCAAGATAAATTTTCTATGTCAAAGAAGATCAAGGGCCTATGGATCTTGATTTTACAGATTTGATTCAGAACTCTAAATAGTGGTCAATCCTTCGTGATGATGCTTAGAGCTTCCTCACCAGTGCTCAGTGCATATTAGTGGCTGTCAGCCTTAAATCAACCCCTGTGTGACCCCACTCACAGTTTGCAACTGACCCGAAAACCAGACGGCACACAAACTACCTCGGCCGAAGATCCTTGCCCGGTTCGACTCCCCGACAGATTATTTTGCAGTGTGAACTAGACCGAAACCCCTAATGCAATCCATTTTCTCATATTTTTTTATCCCTTTTTTATATTAAACACTTTAATTATTTTTTCTAAATAATTAACATTGTGCCATTTTTTCTTAAAACATGTTTCTTAATTTCCTTTTTTATTCGTTTTCATTTCATTTTTTTTGTTTTACTTTTATTTTTTTGTTTCCTTTCACATTTCCCCTTAGTCTACTTTTCTAAATTTATTTTTGATTTTGTGTAAAGAAAATCATTCCATAATTATAATTTTATATTACATTTTATCTTACCCTTAAAACAACACATATATATTTTAATACAAAAACCATAATTATAACATATATAAATATATATATATATGATACTTCCATAACTCATATATTTATTTTTACAAAAAATTTCATATATATATAAATCATGTTTTAAATAAAATAAAAGTATTAGAAAATTTGTATAAAAATATGTATAAAATATAATTTCAACACTTAATTAAAATATATAAATATAATTCATAGTTTTCAAATATCAATAATTTTATAAATCTAATTTTAATTCATAATTTTAAAACTAATGATTATAATTTCAAATACATATATATATTTATATATATCCATATATTATTTTGAAAAACCAAAATTTTAAAATCAAATTAATTATATTCAATGTATATCATTTTCTATTTCATATTAAATATTTTTTTTCATAGTTAGTATAATTGCAATAATCAATATATTGTTTTTTATAAATTTATTTAAAATATTGTATCAGTTACCCCTTTCGATAAATTTGTTATTATAATTCATTAATAAATATATTCATATTAAAATATAAATCTATAATATTGATTTTAACGCTAGATAATTATTTCTACAAATTATTATATAATTAACTTATAATCGATTTAATTAAAATACTTAATTTAAATTATCATTTTTAAAAGAAAATAGAATAAATAAAATAAAACAATGTTTATAATATTCTAGTAAATTACATACATGCTATATTTTGATATCAACACACATGATGTTATATTGGGTATGTTGATCAGGCATGGGGATTCCTTGAGATACTTCAATAAATAGGTTAGGTTTTCATGTTTAGGATTGGTTGAGTACCTAGCCCTAATGATCCTGATGTTATTTCAAGGTATGGTTCATGTGTGGGTAGATTCTTTTGGTATTATTATGGTGTCAGTCAGTGGATAAGTGTGTGAATGATATTTACACACCTTGAATCATGTATATAAACCTATGGTTTAAGAATTAAACCTATTAAGTGGGTGATCATGAGATAAACCATGGCACAAGTAAAGTGTCTGATTTTAAAGAGGAGTGTCTAGGTCAATCTGGTAAGATGAAATGAAAATTCTATGTTTAATAGTCAGTATTATTTGTGTTTTATCCATGTTTTGATGGTGTGAGAATCACTAGGCTTTGAGTTAGGTTTTCAATAGTTGGGAGCTACTAAGGCATACACTTTTCCCTTTTTATATGATGTTAGGGTAGTTTGTGAGCTAGTTTTGTGTGGTGTTGATTAAATTTGAAATCCTTGATGGCTAGAAATAATTCAAGGACCAATGATAATTGTAAAATATAAAGGACATATTATCTCAATTATTGGATAAAACTGGTAATTTCTTCCAAACAGATGAGGAATTTGAGTTTGATTGGGGTGTGGTGGAATTACTGATGTCTCTAGATCTTAGTTTTGAGTTTACATTATAATGAGAGTGACTTAGAGGGAGAATCAAAAGATTTATTGTGGATAAAACCTTATGAGGATGTGATTGAAGATATTTATAACTATGTCCATATGTTATGGAGTGAACCAGTGTCTAGTTGGGGGTTGTGACCCTTTTTATCAAATTAGATTCCTTGAATTTCATGGATAGAATTTCTATAATCCAGGAATAAGTGATTTAATTTTGTTTTTACTTGGATCCCATGTATGAGTTATTTTAGACATGTATTGTCATTATTTTAAGTAGTGGATGGAGTGTGAGTCTTCATGACTAGAAGTTTGTTCTAGTAGTGTGATGAAAATGATTCTTTTATAGTGGGGAGCAGAATTTAAAAATTGGAGATATGACCAATGCATTACAATATTCATGGATGTGTCAAACCCAACATTATGTGGTCATTGTAATTTTATATTTTGTGGATATATGGATTTAGATACATTTGGATTCCTTGGTGAGTGTTCTGTATAAATTCATATTTGATGTCAGATGGTGTCTGAGTATTACATTGGTCTCGAGATAAGTTCATATGATCCAAGTATGATCAAGTTATAAGTCTGTCGTTTCTCAAGGTAAAGTATGGTGGGGAGAATAATTTGGGATGATTGACTTTTTAGGATGGTAATTTCACTTGGAGATAGTCATGGGATTTAGTAAGTGAGTTTGGATGAACTCAGGTTCCCTAATGAAGTAAATTCATTATGATTAGGATATTATGGGGATGCGTCAGTAGTTGAATCCAGTCACTTTTGAGACGGGTTTTCCAGTAGATTATTGACATTGATTCTCTTGTGGAATGAGATATATTGATATGGAGACCCTTCTAGGAACATCATTCAAGATGTTTATGAGGAGTTTGATAATCATCGAGGTCTTTTCAAGGAAATTTTGGAGTGTACAGTCTTCTCGAATGGATGACTGGTACAAAAACACTTTTGTTAAAAATCAATAATTATAAATTAAAAAATAATTGGATAAGTGTTTTCAATTATATTTGGGTGTGGGTATTGGAATCCACATCGTGGGTGTCATTAGATCATCGAGATCAGTGTTTGATATAAAATTATGACAATGGAGTGTGTCATAGATCAAAATAAAACTATTTTTCTTGGTCCCACAGAGAGAGGACCATGATTTGGGTGAAAAATTGGATGAGGGAACCCAAGGTTCCTTGTGATTGATGGTATGGTAAAATTTCATTCATGTGGTTTAGCGATGGAGTTGAGCGGTGTCTTTTGTTTTGGTAATTTGAGTGCTTGAAGTTGAGAATGGATCTTTGGGAGTATAATTAGAAATTAATAATGGAACATAAACCATTTTTATGAATTATTAACTATAGAAGTTTAAGATGATCGTCTAGATGAACACTAGGAATTATTGGGGATGCGAAGTCTTATGGTAGGTTGAGTGGAATGCATTGTGTTAATGTGAGAAGGAATATTCTACTGTGAAATTAAATTTTTGAGTTTGGTGGATGGGTTG
Source organism: Viscum album (assembly GCA_963277665.1). NCBI lineage: Eukaryota > Viridiplantae > Streptophyta > Magnoliopsida > Santalales > Viscaceae > Viscum > Viscum album. The sequence continues at coordinate 1,492,838,716 of OY728129.1, forward strand.
GATTTTGATCCAACATTAAAAATTGAATCATGAGATTTTGAGTTACCATAAGGATGGATTTTGGATGATTAAAAGAGATTGAAAGTGTACAATGATTTGGGAGAGCAGTAGAGGAAGCTGGGTTCCCTGGGGCTATATTCTATAGCCACCTGCTCACCATTGGCTAGCCACTAGCTCATTAATGGCTGGGGTAGTCTCCTTGTTCCAAAAACATGATCACCGGTTATTTGATGTAAAAGTACTATGAATACAATGAGGCATTTAGAGGACGAAATTAACTATTTTCCCCTTCAGGTTTAAGGGGGTATCCATCTCTTTTCTCTCTTATTTTAATACACCAGGCTCACCGACCCCCTTCCTATTCTCCACATGGAACTCCTCTGATTTTGTGTCATTTAATGGTGATTTCATAGGAGACACTACTGGAAAAACGACCTACACCCACGGTTCAAAACCGTGGGTATAGCCCCAAAAACCGTGGGTATAGCCTATACCCATGGTTTTGGGAACCGTGGGCTGGAACAGCATCGGGATAAGGGTCTTGACCTATACCCACGGTTTGGTAGAACCATGGGTATAGGTGTCTCACACCCCAATATCCTGATGTACATCATGGTAAGGCATTTTACCCATGGTTTTCAAACCCTGGGAGATTTAAATTTTTCAAAAATTGAGGGCCGCAGGTTTCGAACCCGCGCCACATGCAGCGACTCAATGTTGCAACCCAATAGAGGACCAACCGACCTAACGAAATTATAAGTATATACATATAATTTTATTATAATATATTAATAATAATGATGTTATCTAAAAAAACTGTGACCAGCGAGTTTCGAACACGCGACCTGGAGGGAATGAGTAGAATGACAAACCAACTAAGCTACGAGGATTTTATTCATGTAGTCATATGATTTTATACTTATATTAATTATGTCGGTATATTTAAAAATTTCAATGACTGAGATTCTAACACCGCACTTCCCAGAAGTGAATAGAGATCTAAACCAACCAAGCTACTGAATTTATATTTAAAAAAATTGGAATCGGTATATTTATATTATTTAAGGCATTGTTCCCGCGTAAAATTTATTTTGTCCTGCACAAATGTTTTCCCATTTTTTCCCCCGCCATAACGCGGGAAACCTATACCCACGGTTTTTCAAAACCTTGGGTATAGGTCTTTGAAAAAAATACCCCCTATACCCACGGTTTTTAAAAACCGTGGGAATAAGTCTTCCCAAAAAACCTTTTCCCACGGTTTCGGAAAAACCGTGGGTATAGGTCTTCCAAAAACACCTATGCCCACGATTTTTTCCAAAACCATGTGTATAGGTTCCCATACTATCTTATACCCATGGTTCAAGAAAACCGTGGGTATAGGAGGGACCTATGACCACAGTTTTGTGGAAAACCGTGGGTATAGACCCAATTTCTAGTATTGAGATTCATCATACGAACTCCCCTCCTCCTCCTCCACTCCCATATATTTCCTCTATCACATTGATTTTGAATTCTTTTTGGTTTGGTTGGAAATGTATATTTCACTAGATAATGGTGAAATCACCTGAATTTGATAGGGAATTCATGAATCCTAGTAAGAGGATGTCCCATAATGACCTCTTCCTATCAATATTTTCCATTTAGATGAAGGTGAGTTGCAACATAGTTCTATTTAAGGATTTACCTTATGTCTAGTTTAAATTGATCATTGTAACAACATTTCATGTTGGGGATTTGGATATACATTGGTTTCGTAGTGTTTTGGGATTTTTGACACCCATTTTTCTTGTTGGAACAATTATCATTGGATTCCCAATTATTTTTTAACAATTATTTCATTTTTTAAATAAATGGTATTACTAATTGTAATAAGTTAGAAATAATTTTTTGGGTTACTTGGTTGTATTTTTGAGTTTCTGATATTGAGACAAGATTAGTTGATTGTGGATGGTGCTCGAAGATCATGGGAAGTAGTCATCAGCCTTTGGAATGTAAAGGTAAAACCCTCAAAAGAGGTTGGTGGTCCTTGTACTATCCCTATGTTTTTTTATCATTTTATTATATGCATGTAGATATGAGGTCATCCTACTGAGTATGTTTAACTCTTTAATTTAGTTGTTTGATAATTAAATAAATTTTTTAATTTAAAATTAAATCCCTTAGAATTAACAATGTTCCAAGGCCATGTTGAATCTTGTGCACTAGATGGTCACCTTGATCGCTAATGGTTAAGACAAATACAACTTTTATATCTTGATAAACTTGGATAGCTGATGGGACTTTTATACTAATTGGAATTGATCGAAGCTTAATGTCCCTATCTTGGACACCTCATCATATAGGTGAGTGATGAGTTAGGATAATATCCAAGGGGTTATCCTTGTGAAATCTAGTAATACAACTGTGTCTGTGGAATAGTCCAATGGTCGAGGGGTATTACTTACCCATGAAGACCTAGTGACTTTTGTTATTATCCCTTAGTGAAAAAATGGATATGTTGGTTATTTAGTCCAACCAAGATTGTTTTTGAAAGTGGATGGGCTTGAAGATATCAAACATATTATTAGTGTTGAGCTAAGAGGTGAGATGGTATTGAGGGAATCTTATGAGGGTCTGGGCCATGATGATGCCTATGGGACTCAACCAGTTCCCCAGTGGCATGTTGAACCTAGATTCATGGTATTGGGTATGGATAGTTATGGATGGTTTAGAAATTTGTTCAACCCTATTATTTCCATTTTTATTGGTTCATGATATATTCTCTCATCATGTATTTTTTATGAAATGTAAAATTACATAGGTGTTGTATTTTATTATATGATACCATGTTGAGAAAACTCCCATAGGGAGGTGGTTTATGATACTTTTGGGTTATTCCCTTAAATAAGAAAAAAATTGTAAGGAGGTATAGTGTACTACTGGTGGGATTTTCAAGTATTTTGATCTTGGGGTTGATTTGGTATACATGTATAGATATTTCTAGGAGTATTACCTAGATATTTGAATCTTAAGGGCTATTTATGGACTAAGAAATCTCCCACAGGAGAGGTATTTTATAATATTTACTATATTAGGGAGACCGATGTGAGTTATATTGGAAGCTACAGTCTATGTATAATTCTTAGATTCACCTCAGATCTATCCAAATAAGGTATTTTTGATCATGGTCATGGAACTATTGATAAAAAAAGGTTTGGTATATGGTATATGGGTTGGCATGGTCCATGTGACATACTCAATGACACCCAACACAACCTATGTAGGTATGGTTGATCGTGGTTACAGACCTAATAATCAACAACAATTTTTTATGGGGTACATGGGTTGGAACGGTCCACATAACATGCTTAGAGACATTATAAAATTGGTCTAAAGTAAATATTATTGGTTATTTGATTATTTATTTTTGGTTTATAGTTGATCATGTCAAATGTACATTTCACTGTATTACTAATTAATATGGGACTCTGCTGGTGGTTCCCTACTAAGTTATGTACTCTTACCCTATTAATGCGACCATGGAACTTGGGTACAAGAGTATCCTTCACTTGTTATAGGTTTAGATTAGTCCAAATATTGGGATTTCATGATCGACCTATAGAAACTAGAATGATATTTTGGATTTATGGACGAGGTTAAGAATAGAGTAATAGTAGACCTTATTATACGTTTACTTCAATTTTTTCTTTCATTGATTTTTTTCTATATATTTGATCAAATTAGTGGGATACTAAGTCTGTATATTGATATGTATATTTCCCATATCATATTATTTTTATTTGGATGCTTTATTTACGTATGTTTCAATATGGTTATGTATTTTTTCTGATGAATAGTTATTTAATTTTTGTAACAATATTTGATATAGTAAGTATAGTATCCCCATGGTACTATCATAGAAAACCTATACTAGTCAGTGACATTTAGTATATGGAAAGGTGCACTTAAGGTAAGAAGAGACTAGCAATTCACGCACTGATCATTGTTCATGGGTGGTGAAATGTTAAAAAGTTTTATCAAGTGGTTTATATGTTTTAATATTTAGGATATGGTGGCATGGAGATATAGGAATGTGTCAAATCCTGTGATGGATACATGAATTGTGCGTCATGAACACCTATTCTAGAAGAAATTTTAGTTTACCAAGGGCATTCGATTATAAATTTTAGTATGCAATGTTATAATTGATAGGTTTTTTAACTCATGTTACATACATGGTGTTTGATATTGATGATTTCTTGATGGATTTGTACACATTGACCTATTAATTATATTCCAATTATTATATTTCACCCTTGAATTATAGAGGTAAGAGGTGTCTATGTGTGCATCATTCTCAGTATATAGGGATTCACATGACACGAAGGGGCCTGATGGTGTAATTTTTATCACTAGAGATCGAGGCCCAAATGTATAATATTTCAGAAACTACTCATACATCTTTTTTCCATATAAGTACTTAGTGTCATTATACTCACCTAGAATGACTTTTATATGTATTTATTTCTGATGGAAGGTCATGTGGATTATATGGAAATATGATTGACTATGAATATGGTGATTATGTCCCACTTGTGTTGGAAATGTTATGCATCTAGTAGGTCAGTGAAATAATTTGATTCCTTAATGATAAAACCCTTATATGGGTTTTTGTTTAAGTGTAGTTATTTGAAGTTACAACAACAACCTATATATTGTTTTCCCATACATCTCGGAATTGAATTACCGTTAACTAAACCATGAATTATGATCACTAGATACATATAATTTTGAATGATATTGTTGGGTATGGAAGTAATGACTAGTGGATGTGTAATTCTCCAGGGTAAGTCCCGTATATATATTCTTTTTAGAATTATTTCCTTGTTTACTAATAAATTGGAACTTTGTGTTTATCTATATTGATATGATTCCCTTGAGTGGGTTTTTTTGGGTGTGGGATTCCATGATATACTTGATATGTGTGCATGGATGACTCTCTATAGGTTGTAACCCTTTAAGTAACACAAAATTTGGCCTAGGTGGGAGGACCTATAGATCCTTTGATACAAAACTCGAAACTTAGTGAGTTAGTGACTTGTATAGTTGAGGGTAACCCATGAGTGGGGTTGGACAATGTTTATGAGTGCCTTAGGGGATAGAAGTATGTGTAATTGATATATTTTTATATTTACACACCTGAGGTGCTACCAGTTATGTCGTTTAGGTATGGGGATACCTCAACCTATTTTAGTATCAAGGTTGGGATATCAAGAGAAAGACTAGTGGAGTGGATGACCTTAAAGATCTTGTTTCACTTTCAAGGTATGTTTTGAGCATGTGTAGAGGATTTCGGTTTTATTATAAAATCTGGTGGATGATAACTATTTTCATGATAGTATAATACGATGGATCATGGTTGAATTATTGTGAGTTTGGAATGACATCGATGTAGAGGGTGATCATTAGATATACCATGGCATAAGTGAAGTGCTAGATTTTTAAGATGAGTGTCTAGGGAAGCCTAGTCAGATGAGATAGGCATTTTAGGTGTCATGGTTGGTAGTTTTTGTGTATCATACTAGTACTAGTGTCTTTTTAATCACTTTTGAATGAGTTGGATTTTTTAAAATTGGGATGTACTAAGGTGTATACCCATTCCTTTTTAGATGATATTAGGGTAGTGCATGCACTGGTTACACACAATGCAATTTAAATTGTAAATTGGTGATATTTGAGGATCAATTGAGGACAAATGGGAATTTTTAATGGTGGATGGAATAGTTTCCCAAGGATTAGATAAAAAATTTAATTCTATCCCTGTAGAGGAGGATTTAGAGTTGGATCAGGTTGCAATAGAATGGTTTTTCTAGTTTGATCTTAGTCATGTGTTGACAAGATAGAGATCATAGATTTGAGGGAGTGAATTTCATTTTATTGCAAATAAAACTAGATGATTTTTTCACTAAAGGAATGTTATAAGTAGGTTAATATTATGGGGAGTTCACTAGTGGTAATTTTGGGGTAGTGACCCTCACAGTGAAATTGGTTTAAGTGATTATCATAGATGGTGTTTATGTGAGCTTGGAATGGGAAATTAATTGATGTTTTGGTTTGATAATTAGGTATGAGAAGTTTTTAACGCCTTTATTTATTATTTTTTGACATGAATAGATTGTGTTCCATGATTATTAGTAATTTGGTTCATTAGTGTGATGATAAGAATGTTTCTATGGTGAGGACCTTGAATTCAATTAGGAATATATGACCCCTACACTAGAAAGGTCATGGATGTGTGAAATCAGGAAATATGTGGCCATTATGGAATATTGATTTTGGCGGATAGATTGATCTAGATACATTTGTATTCATGGATGAATGAAAGGTATAAATATGGATTCTATGTTAGATGGATTATGGTAATTGATGTTTGACTTGGAATAAATTGACATGATCCAAACATGATCGGGTTGAAAGTGCATTGGAGCTTGAGATATGGTAGAGTGGGATGTCACATTTGGACTGATTATTATATCAAATAAGGAATTTCATTAAGATTCGGTCATGGGATTCCGTAATCCTATTTGGATGATCCTAGTAATCCTTTGGGAGTAATGGTATCGTGATAAGGTGTTTCAGGTCCACTTCGTCAACTGAAGGTGAGAGCTTTTGAGATGGGTTTGCCAAGGAAAGTTCGATTTTTTTCTCATATGGAATGGGACATGTGGGGATATAGATGATTCTAGAAGCATTATTTGATATGAAGATGTGGATTTTGATAATCTTCATGGTTATGTTTTAGGGAAATTCGACATACCCAAGATTCTTGAATGGATAGTGGGTACACATCCACTTTGATTCATAATCAAGAAAGAGTAGTCGAACAAACATTGGATTAGTACTTTCAATTATGTTTAAATAATATTATTGGATACTATATTAGGAGAATCATTAGAGAACCAAAACTAGTGTTTGGTTTGAAATTCCAATGGTGGAGGCTATTTTAGCTCGGAATAAGACTCTTTATCTCTAACTTATTGAGATTGAACCATGATCTTGGGAAAAAAATAGATAAGTGAACCTTGGATTCCAAAGCATGGATGGCTATGATAAATCAATATCTTGGTTGATTGGTGATGGATTTGAGTAGTGGTAGTATTTTAGTAATTTGAGTGCTTAATATTGATAAGGATGGTTTAGGAGTGTTTTTAGCATTAGGGAATGGAATGAAAGCTAGTGGCTAGGAATTAATGAACATGGTATCCCAATATGACCAGTTGGATGACCACTAGGACTTATTAAGGATGATAAGTGTTATGGTGGGATTTTTTTAATGCCTTATGTCCATTAAAGCATGAATATTTCAAAGGGAACTTTAATTTTTAGGTTTTTGGAAAGTTATGATTTTTACCTAGATGTAGAATTTAATTCCAAGAGTGTGAACATCACTAGGGAGTAATTTTTTTAATTATTAGGTCTTGTAAGGTATTCAGAAGGACAACCAAGCATAATAATAAGTTAGGTTTCCTAGGGCTACACTCTAAAACGATTGGTTAGATATAAAATAGGTGATGAGGCTTTTAAAAGGGGGAAATTACCCTTTAAACCATCTATAATTTTGGAGTCATCCCCATCCTTTCTCTCCCATTTGCATGCATGGGGATATTTGACTCCCTTATTCTCCTTACCTTGGTGCTACTCTGATTTGGGTGTCGATTGATAGTGGTTTCAAAGGAGATTCATGGTACGGTCTCCCCTCCTTCTCTGCTCTCATATCCTCCAACTCTCATGTTGATATGGAATTGTTTTGGTCAAGGTTTGAAATGGATATTTTAATGTATAATTGTGAAATAACCCAATTTTGATAAGGATTTCATGTATTGTGGTTAAAGGGATTCCTGTGATAATATCCTTCTATTGTTGTTCATCATTTCACCAATAATATGCCACACTATAGTTTATTTCATGTTTTCCTTAAATTTAGTTTATATTGATTTTCATAATGGAATTACATGTTGGGTTTTTGGCTTAGTGTAGGTTTAAGAGTGTGTTGGGGATGGTAGGAACCCTTTTTCTTGATGGAACTATGGTTGTTTGACACCTGATGAGTTTTTTCTGATTAATCAATTTTGAAATGAGTAGTATAATTAATTATACTTAGTTATAATTAATTATTTTGGGAACCAAGGTTGGAGTTAGGGGCTTAGGTTTTTTGGATGAGCTTAGTTGATCAGGGATGAAGTTGGGCGATCTTATGTAGTAGCCACCATCCTTTGGAAAGTAAATTGAAAAGATTAAAAAAAAACTTAGGTGGTCCTTGTACTAGGCCTCTAGATTTATGAATTTTATTATATGTATTTCAATGTTTGGAAACACCATGGAGTGTGTTTAACTATTTATTCTAGTTATTTATAAATTAAATATATTGTTTAATTTAAAATGAAATACCATAAGATTTAATAGTGTGCCAAGGACTTGTTAGACCATGTGTACTGGCATGATTCCCTAACCACTGATGGTTGAGACCTCGATGGGTTGTCTATCCTAAGATACTAGGACCCCTGAGGGGACTAGTTTAATGATTTTAATCATTGTGAACTTAACATCCCTAATGTTGGATACGTTGGACAACACCATGTAGAGGTGAGTGATAATCTATGATTAATGGCCATGTGGTTTTCCATGTAAAACCTAGTGATTCGATTGATCATTTAAAATATCATAATGGTTGATAGGTGATCTTTCCCCTTAGATACTAGTTGACCTGGGTGGGTGGCTCTTCACAAAACAAATGGGTATGTTGGTTGTTCAAGCTAAACTAGAGTGTTTTGGAAAGGAGATATAAATGAGACCATCGACCTAATGATAGGCATTTACCCAAGAGGTGATATGCGGTTGAGGGATCATTATGAGGGTTTGGGCTATAATGAGGCATAGTTGATTCCCCAGTGGCATGTTAAAATTAATGATAGGGTATAAATGGTTATGGATAGTGATGTAATGTTTAGGAATTCAGCCAACCATATTGTTTATTTTATTCATGTTGGGTTATTGTATACACCTTTCAGGTGGTTTTGTTTTCAAATAGAGGATTTCTTAGTGGAGGTATTTTCCTAAGTGATACCTGACTAAGAAAAATATCATAGGGGTGGTCTGTGATATTTTTGGACGATTATATTAGCTATGAAAACCCCTGTAGGTAAGCTATGTGATACTATTAGTGGGTAATAAATGGATTTGGTGGATGGTTTTGATCTGCTATACTGATATAGGTATCTCTAGGATCAATATCACATTTTGTGATAATTATGGGATATGCACAGGATGAGAAAAATCATATAGGGGATGTCTATGATACTATTATGTATACCTTGGAGGATTAGTTTTATTATATTTGGAGGTATGATCCATGTAGTGCGCTCAAAGAAACCTCAGAACTATACAAAGTAGGTATAGTAGATTAGGGTCATGGACCTAAGGATCAATAATGTTTTGCTATATGATAAATGGGTTAGAACGGACCACACAATGTGATCTCAGATTCAAAAAACTAGACGAAGTAGGTATGGTGAATCAGGGTCATAGACCGAAGAATCTACAATGGTTGGTATGTGGTATATGGGTTGGCACTGTCCTTAAAACATGCTAAGGCACATTTCAACATTGGGTTGAATTAGGTATTGTTGTTATTTTATTATTCATTTATGGATTATATCTGAGCATGTAACATGCACATATCACTACATTTATGGTTAGTATATGACCATTTTTTATTCCCTACTGAGTTATGTATTCACACCCTACTCAAGAGGCTTTTTAACTTGGGTACCCAATAATCCTTCACTTATTTCATGTTCGATTTAGTCCGTGGCCTAGGATTTCCTGATCAAGATAAAAAAGATCATATGGGATTTTAGAGTTTGATATGAGGTGAGGATCATATTTATAGTGGAGCCTCATATACTTTTATTTTATTCTTTTACTTTCTTAGATTTTTTTTCTTGTGATTGTCATAGTGGGAATCTGAGTTTGTATATTGTTATGTATATTTCCAACATTATATTATTGTTTTTTATGATTTATTTTCCTATGTTACCTAATGATTATGGGTTTCTATTGATTATTTATTTATTTATTATTCTACAATCCTTCATTGGGGGTATATTTTTCCCACTATACCATCATAGACCCCTTATACTAGTCGGTAGACTCTGAAATATGGGGTGTCATGCCCAAGGTAAGTAGTGATTTCTAGTCCGAACAACAGTCGGTGGTCTAGGGTTGTGAGATTTTACAATGGGAATCTTCATTCCATGTTTTCTCCCCTTTATGATTCTCATTACCCAAATCTATCTTAATCCATATTTGAATGTACAAATATAGTGTATGGTGATATAACCTGTGCCTATAACCATATTTGAGGCTACCCCTTGATGAAAAAATTCACATATATAAATAGAACAAATCTATTGTATGTTGATGGAACTAATTCCTATACTCATCCATGAGACATGAACAAAAAAAATATCCACATCCAAATTGACCAACTCTAGTGTAGGGTGATGGAATCTATAACTATATCATTATCTGATCCAAGCGCATAAATAAATCGTCTCCATATTTTAATAGACTAACTCTAGTGTATGGTGATATCACATATGCCTATACCCATCTATTATCTATGCCAAGGATGAGAACTCCTCTCACATCTGAATGGATCAACTCCAGTTTAGGGGGATAGAACCTATGTCTATACTAATATGTGAGACACACCTAGGAGAAAACCATTTCTATTTCTAAATGGAACAACATAAATGTACGATAATGGAAACAATGCCTATACTAATCTATAATCCATGTTCAGGAGGAGATATTTCTGACTCAAATGTTTAGGGGAAACATTATTACCATTTTGTATTCTAAATTCACTGTTCAAGTGGATTTAGTTTCTCTTTATACTTCCTTACATAGTTTTTCATATTGATAGTAAGTGATAATTTTAATGGGGTGAGTATTTAAGGATTGTTAATGAATGAGAAAAAACTTTTTTTTCATTTATCCACATAAAGGGAAGAGAATTCTCCATAGGTTAGAGTATATCATCATAAGATTAATGTTTTAAAAAATTATCTCAACATAATTTTGGATTTTTTGGATCAATTTTAGGGATTTATATACATTTTTTTGATGTTTTTAAAACTCAAAATTCTCATTTAATCACCTAGGTGATGGATTTTCTCTATCATAACTAAATCGTTCCTTCCCCTTTCTTGAGATTCTTCAAGTAGCTTGTTGAAATCTACTAGTCTCTCTTTGTAAATTTAAAACTTTTTAAGTAAAATCACATAGATGGACTCTTTGTTAAATTTCTTCTAATATTCAACTATTTACTCAATGTAATGATACTCCACTTGTGACAATTTATCCTAGTTATTAGTGGATAGTGCTGATAATTTCACCCCAATGGGAAGCCATTATGATGTTTTCTCCTAATATCACCTTCAAATGGCCTTCTTAATGACATCATGTATGGTACGATAATTAACTCTATTGTTACCTAGAATTATAAAAATGATATAAATACTATGAATTTATAAGGAATGGACTTATAGAGGAGTATTTTATTCCAACCTCTATATATCATGCCAGACACATTGATGGATAATGTGAAAAGTTCTCTATCCTCTTGATCCAATTTAGATCCACTCTTTGTAGGTGAGATGTACTTAGTAAACAATTAAATCAAGAAAATTACTTATATTATTCCCATAGATTTGGGGGGATCGAAAGAAATCTCATCCCCTGTATGCCTATATGTTTGAATCATGGAAGAAAAGACTCCTTAAAAAATCCTCACTTCTTATGAAAGTGATATTGGGGTTGATGATCTAAATTCTTTCATTCCCAAAAAAGAGGGGAATAGTGGAAAATGAAATAGATACTAATCAATTCTTAGAGTTTCAGTGTTTGTGGTTACCAACATCACCAAAAAGGGAATATTTTTGGGGCCCCTCAATGGGAGTTCTAATAGTCATGATGATGGAAGACCCAACCCACAAATATTTCCCATCATGTGTATCATTTCCCCTTATCAAGGATTGTTCAATTGGTAGATTTGAACTCTCTCCCGTACTAACAACCTCCCTAGTCCATATATTGAGAACATCATGGTGAATTTTACATTCTCTATGACATATAGGGTTAACCTCAAGCATCACACAAAGATCAACCCTCTCGTACGCTCAATCAGGTAAAACCTCCATTATAAGAACATCAAGGCTTTTGTTCGCGGACTTATAAAGTATCTGGGTGATATTCTATATAGCTAAACATACATGGATCTGAAAATTTAATCAAAACATCTAATATAAATGTAACCAAGTTTTTTATAAATAGAGAAGTATTACTCTCTTCTAGAACTTGTTTGAAATTCTTTAACTATTCTAGAGAGTCAAGGACTTAGATAGTTGAAAATATCTCATACCTTGTTACCAAAATATTAGATAATATAATGAGTCATTTTATAAGAGTAGAGTTCAGTATATGTTAAAAGATTTCAACAATTTATTTGGTTTCCATACATGAACCTCCCCCTCCTATTTTATTTTGAAGAATAGTTAATATATTCAAATAAAGGATCAAATATAGCCCTTATTAAACCTTTATTATTTCTAATTTTCTAGAAGTCCCTTTGTGAGGGACAAGATCATCATGCCCTTAATATGTTAGTATCTCAATATTAGTTGAATGTAGACTAGTATCTACTCAACTTATTATTTTATTAATAAAGCGGCCTTAAAATTACATGTGTAATGGTAAAAGTAACATTTACCTACCATCTTCAAGAATAGTCATATTTTCAATCAATTTTCTTTCTCTCTCTTATGAATTTCCTGACTAATAAACCCTTAAAATGAGCTACTGGTGTCGATTTCAAAAACACCTTATGGGGTTTGGATGATCAAGTGTCAAATATTATCCTCCATTACTAAAGCTTTTATTCCCTCTTCATCCCCAATGAATGAATGAATTCCTGAGACATTCACTACATCTCAATAAATATATATCAGGGAGATGATACTTGATAAAACTTCTTATGGATCTTAAAAAAACAAAGAGGTAGTTAATTGAATGAAAATATTAATATCATAATATTATGACCAATATGATATATTTTCTTACCTATTTTGAATAAGAGACTTGATCATTTTCATTGTCATTTTTCCTTATCCCAAGACTCAATAATTTAAACAGTTGTTCTGTGTGGAAGGGAGTACCCCTTAGTAAAAAAATGTAGGCCTATATATCTTTAATATAAGATTAAACTTAACAAGGGTAATATTTATAAAAAACACAAAGGAAGATAGTGAATAGGTTAAAACCCATTATAATGATTTTCATATATAGAAGTATAAACTAGACTCCAAGGTAGATGGGGATTCTCTCAATTTCACTCCCTCGAAGCTTTTGGATACCAAGATTTATGGGCATTAGGGGAAGGATGGATAGTCCCCTCTCTAATGATAAAACACCTATATTCTTCACCTGATTATTTGGAATTCAACATGATGATGAATATATCAAATAGACATTATTACATGGAATTTTCATTCATATTGGTTATTGAGAGATCCCCTTTCTAGGTCAAATCACCTCTATTAGTTATTCTTCTTCCTGTTCACATTGAACTGTTGAAATGACCATGAATTGTGGAACTATCTAGTCTAATTTCACATCAAGACATGACTGGATCCAAGTACTGGTATAATCTATTATGAGCCTAGTAATAACACCAACTAGAGGAAACATTAATTGTGTATATATTTCATATAACATAAACATTATCCAAAATTGGCATACAACCATCAAATTCTATCGATTCTTACACTTGGGGGAGGAGTGGGGTACTTCTTTTTGATTCACCCAAATTGCCTCCCAAACCTAAATGACATGTACCCCTCATAGATTACTTCAATTTCTATCATGTTTATTTGGATTCCCTATTATAATTATTTCAAGTATCAATTTTAATCAGGACTCCCATTTAAATTACCAGTGATAGTACCAATCAGAACTATATATGGGGAAAACACAAACTGGTTATACTGATTTATCTTAGTCTTCACCACTCACTCATTTAATGGTCTTGGAATAACCACACTAATACTCTGTGATAATGTTGGAGTTGGGCCTGGTGATTCCTTAGGAATTGATGAATTCTTATCCACCTATGTGAGACACCACCCACCCCCATAACACTTGGAAGGGTCCAACGATCTTAAAAGAGTATTTCCCTTTATAAATGTTTCCTTGCTTCCACTATAATTTGGAAAACCCTAGAACTACTCAAATAATTTATTTTCTGCTTACTAATTGGGTACATATCAATATAGTCCCAAACCTGCCTATGAGCATGACCTAGAATATTATAAAACATTTTAACTGATTAAATATTTATTTAAGGAGGTAAATAATGTATCTCAAAATATTACTTTAATACTAAAAATTTATGTTCAAAATTGTATAACATAATAAATTTTTTTTCTAATTTAAAAACTCTTTTCGTTATTTTATTTTAATTAATCCTTTTAATGGTAATATTTTGTTATATATAGATTTTTATGACATAGAACTATTTTTTAATAATAAACCCATTTATATCATCAAAATGAAATATATGAATAATTTCAACCTATATATAAATTTTAGGCTTAAAAACCTATTCAAAAAACATGTTTTTATACTTCACATACACTAACGTTAAAATAATTTTTTCTTATACATAGAAATTATAGAGATGTGAACATTTTATTCATAGAAATTATATAATTTTATATAAATAATAAATACATTTAAGGAGACTACATGCCTAATTATTGATGAGGTTTAATGTATTTGGAAACTTGAATACATAAAAAAATGGTACATAAAATATTGACATCATTTTTGATAAATTTCTTCAAAACTAGCACCCTTATTAGACAAACCATACTCAGAACATTTCATCATAACCCGAGGGAGGGAAATATAAGAAAGGGTGAGCTCAGATACTTAGTAAGGGTAAAATAATAAATATTAATCAATGATCACAAGTGAGCATAAAATGAGAATAATGGTTTGACAACATGATCAAGACATACAGAAATAATACCCAATCAAAAAGAGATATTTAATCATGAAACATTATATAAGGTTTTTAAAACAAATGAAATTTTACATAAGAGAAAGAAATCATCAATAATAAATCATGATCCATCAAAAAAGTATTATAATCACAATTCATAAGTTTTTAGAACACACTTAATCATAGAAAATCATTTACTTAGTAAGGAATCACTACTAAGACTATCATAGATCGTTCTGTTCACTCCCCATTCGATCTTTTCCATAGTCATGATCACTCCATATACTATCTTATTAGACAATGTCCCTCACTAAAATTTATTTACTACCAATTATAGTACTTATTATCTAATTAAATACCCTTATTTATGTAATTTATTGGAAGGATATATAATTTTAGGCATATCCATCACATAATGGACATCATACATATGGGTTTCACTAGATCAAAAGATAATCATTATATAATCAAATCATTACCTGTGGAAATGGTAAAAGATTCATAATCATTTTAAGACCATAATCAAGAAACATATAGAGAAATTATAAATATGGTAACATTGGATAATAACCCCAGTAAATCATTATAAACATAGAATAATGTTGTTATATATGGAAATACATTCAAAATATTACTAGAAATTTTCTTAAGGAAATTTTGCTTTTGATTTGAAATCACATATTTAGAATCTAAAAATTTACAAAGTATTAAGAAATGTTTCTTTCATTGAAAATATAAATTGAAACCTATAATTTATTCTAAAATTATAATTTAATTCGTGATGGTGTGGAAATCCATCCATTCGATGTATGTTAAAACCAAAATTCATGTCATATTTTTTATAAAAAGTCAAAAGAATCATGTTTTGAAAATGACAAGAAGGTTTATTTTAAACATTTGTAAGTAAAGTAAAATATAGTAAAAAATTTACATTAAATTATCTTTGGAAAATAGTAACAAATGTTTTGAAAACATTTTAATGAAAATATTAAAATTAAATAATGGATTCATGACCAAAGGGAAAAATTTGTCTGATTTCCCTTAATATTATTTTGTTCTCTAGAGTAATTAAAGATACGAAAATAAAAGGAAAACCTGAAATATATTGAAATAAATAGGGTAAGATATAATACATATTATTTTTAAGTTATATATCATACAATTTCATTGTCATAAAATTTATACATAAACAATCCTAGTAAAAATGAGATATTAAAATAAATACCTTAACCCAAGACCATATTGCTTCATAAGCACCCTAACATCCAATATAATAATATAAAAAATATTATAATTTTATACCATAACCATAATAATATTTTTGATTCCATAAATGTTTTCTTAAAACCATACTTTCACCAATTTGTTTAACAATCTTTCATTATCATCATCATTTTGGCTGTTAACTACTTCGTTTTCATGTATATTTTGGTTCGGTGGTTGGGGTTTATAAACATAAATCATGGTTCCCTAATCCCCATAATTTTAATCAAGATATAAATATTATATATATATATATGCATTCTATACATAATTATAAACCTTCATATAATGTGGTAATGGAAAATAATTTACACCACTACATGGAGATGGTAGTCTATATGTATACACGAATGATATTTCCATTTTTGATGGATTTAATAAAATAAAGGTAACTATTAATTAAACCTTAAAAAATATTTATTATATATTAAATATAATATGTAACCATTAAATATATCCAAATAACCAACCATGAATTATGGTGGTTGAAAATGAATCGCATTGATATTTGGAGGTGGTAGTCCACAAGCACACACAAGTGATACTTTCATGTACAAATTTATTTATAAGAGGTGGTAAATTTTATTTAATAATAATAATAATTTTTTTATATGGATGATAATATACTCATCTTTTTTATGGATACAAAAAAAATTAGTATAACTAGAAGAATAAATTAAATTTAAAGAGGTTGGTCAATATTTATACCTATTTTTTAAGAGACCTCATTTGGTTTACTCCTTAAGAATTGAAGTAATGGTCATAAAAGAAGAACAAAATCTATAATATTAATGGAAGGATTATAGTAAGGATTTTTATTATCTATTATATGACCTAGATATATTAAATGGTATGAATAATGGATGAGAATAAGTTCCCTTTTATAAGTGAGGTGAGGGATACACATGGAATTTCTTAAAAGCATTCAAAGATATAAGGTCACTTTCAAGGGATAGTGCCTAAAAATGGAAATGGATTATAATTAAGGATAATATAAGTTTTAAATATCTTTAAATAATAATAATTTGATAGGTTTGGATAGTAATAATACCCTTCTCTCTTGGTTTAACCCCTGGGAAACCTGTTTTAACCTTAATTACAGTATTTTTTTAATTTTTTTACTATTCACTATGAAAAAAGATTATATTGAACCAATATTAAAATAATAATAATTGTTATTATAAACATGGAATAAATTTTTCCATATTTAATTTCTATAATAATCATAATTTAATATTAAATAAAATCGCCACCTGCAATGAAAACAAGTTTTAGAATAATATTTTAGCACAAATCATAATTTAATTATAGTAATTTCCTTGTAAAAACCATAAAATAAATATTAAAAAATATTATTGAATATATAATCAATATATTTCATTAAAAACTTTATTTAATGAATATTAATTTAATTTATTAAGATAAAAAGATCGCATGTATAATAACTTTTTTTAGAAAAAATGTATTCTTAATCCAAAAAATGAACTTAAATAAAAATCAAGTATAATTATGATTATTAATTAATTAGTTATATTATTAATCAATAAAATATTATTACGTTACATAAAGACAAAATTTAAAACAAAATGGGTCTTTTACTTGAAAAAAATGATATTTTTACAACAAATTTGCATTTTTCACAAATTCACTGAAATATAATGTTTTTAGAAAAAACCTAAAAATTCATGCTAGGATAATGTTAGGAAGACACCCTAGAAATATTTGGTATAAAACCATGTAAATGTTATCGTTATCTAGAAATAATACATGGGCATGATCTCTTGAACCCCGTAAGCCACCAACCATGAGTCTTTTTTCAATCATTCCCCCTTCATATGGGAAGTGTCCATACTGGACTAGGGTTAGACACTCAATCAACCTTATTAGTGTTATGGGATCTTAATACCACCCATACATGTCCAGTTGACTAATCATGGTCCTTAAACTCTATATTCCATAGAATATGTGTTGGTTATCTCCAATGGGAATCTATCTTGATGTAAATCAATTTATATTTCATAGGACCCACCCCCTATGGTTCTATCATTATTCCACCACAATTTGTATATTGTGAAAGTTAATTGAACTATGAGGACTTTGATTCATGTCCAAAAACGATACACACAAATCCTACTTAAGTCCTGATCTCCAAATAGAACCCTCCTATGTTTATTTCCTTTTACAGTCCATAGGTCCTACCCCCTATAGGTATAATATTCATCCTCATCCATCAATGTATCGGGGAAGTTATTCAATTTATAATGACTGTGATTTACATTCGAAAAGGATAAAAAGGGTTCCATCCTAATTCTCAAACTCTAATGGGAATCCATATTGGTTTATGTACCTCCATATCCCAAATATCCAATCTCATGTGACCTAAATCCTCTTGTGAGTCTATCATCCTTCGTTTTCCATCAACGGATGACAAATAGGCTTATATGTGGGTATACTCTTATGTATAGTCCATGACTAAGAAATAATGTTACATAAAACCATTATTGGATTAGGGGGGACATTTAACTATGAGAAATTTTATTCTTATCCAACTGGGTTTTTTAAGATACCATTGTAAGGCCCATGATCCATATAAAACACTATATTAGGGATTACCTAGTGCAGAAGTCCTGCATCCATATATATTGCATCCAATTACTTGTTATCCCTTATTTATCACATCAATAATAGATAATGTGGTATTAGATACTTTCAATTATTGTATAACTAAAATCATAAAATTCCCCTAATCTTGGAAACCACAGTGTGTAATCCTCATCTAAGGACATGATAAAAATGACTCCTTACCTGTGAATCCACCTTGGTGTGGGTTCCCAAGGCATTTACATATTTAATAACTATGGGGTAATAACCCTCATGAGTATTAATTATCACTCCCCACCCATTATTATGTTAACAGAATACCAAAATATGAAGAATCTGATTCCTATTATAAGTAGGATACATATGAAACCTTCCTATGTCCCAAGAACTATACCCAATTCATATGTACTATCATATATGTACTTTACACATGATTTTAAACTATATGATGTGGTTCCATAATTTTACCTTAATCTGTGTCAAATGTAATATGTGTCTTTTGATTAGTATTCTCATAGGATATATAGAACACAAAATAGAGGTTTATTCCCACTCTCAAAATTATAATCTTCTTCTAAGGAAGATGTAAAATACAGAGTGCCTGGTTATATGGCTTTAAACCCAGGGAATCACTCATGACTAAGAAATAATGAGAACCATAGGTAGAACCTTTGACACACAAACATGGAATATTTAGTAGATACCCCTTTTCATATAGAGAGATTCAATACCTAATTGTTTTATCTGCGTAACCAATACCATATTGGGATTTTAGAGAAATTCATGTACATATCTTAAATATATAAGAGAGTCTTGGAGTAGGAAATAATCACCCCAAAAAGTGTGATGAATCCAAAATTATATCCTCTCGACCAACGTTATCTCCTAAGTGTTATTGTGTTTTAAACCCCAAATGGTCACCTACCTTTGGAAATCAGTTTCAAATTCATCATGGATGTGTGAACCATTTAGTGTTTCTACGGATAAACCCTATCAATTTTACCAATTTTGAAACTATATGGATACCCTCACAATCAACCACTAAACCAAAAGATCTAGATAAACACTATCCATTAAAATTTTGACCATACTTAGACTCATCAACCCATTCAATTAAGGTTTATTCCATATAACTATATATTATCATAGGCTTCCATAGGTTTTATCCTCTAATTATTCATAACGGTTTATAAAGAAAATTTGAATTATCCAAATCATTATCCCTTTGGAGTTTCTGGATAGGTGTGTAGTCTTAGGAAAACCAATCATGAAGCAGTGATGATATATTTAATACCCAATACACCCCTTTCAGAGTTGTCACCCATAGATGTATTTATTCCACAACTATATCCACAATCTAATATACAAACAAGGATTTAATTACTAGTAAACCACACAATATAAAATTTAAAAATAAATTAGTTTTTATCCTTATCTAAGTCTTATATTTAATGCTATCATCAAATTTTTCAAATCGTAATATCCAAATTTATCAAAACCTTTCCTTTAATTCCAACTATAAGGACCCACACCTTAAAAAACCAATACTTACATAATTTATAATAACATTTTAACTTTATTATATTTCATGGATATTTTGGTTTAGAGTTTTTTAGGATTTGTTTTATAAATCTTACATTAAGAACCCATATATTACAAAGTTGAAACTTCCACTCATTATCCACTTTTTTCAATAATATAAAACATTCATAATGAAACCATTTCTCTTTTTTTGAAATATATTCATGAATTTCAAGATAACATCTTATTTGTTATTAATCACCTATAAACCTCATAAAAATATTTAAAAACATGGGATGAGAATATAAATATCATTAAGGGACATATACAAATAAAAAAACCATCTCATTAGTATATTTTAAAACCATGAGATCACAATAGAGGTTTTTTCCTTCAAAATGATAAACTTTTAGCACCAATAATAATTTCATTACAAATAAAATTATCTTTGATACTAAAATATTTTCATAATAAAAGTTATAAGAAAATAGCAAGTGAAAAAATTATTCATAATAATTTATTTAAAAAACATGAGAATCCTTGATTTTGTTTTTGTAAAAACATACCATTTCACCCAAAAGGGCATAATAATTCTTTTGAAATGAAAAATAATTAGCTTACCCTATGAAATCAAAATATTTCCATGGAAACTAATTATAAATCATAGAAATTTAATGTATGTAACTCTTGACACCATTTTCATATCACTCTTACAATAAATCTTCAAAATGGAATACCTTACCATATAAATTCCAATAATCTCTTAGAAGAAACCTAAATTTTTTAACTATATTCCGTTAACCAATTCATTAGAGATCTATATTGTTCTTAGAAATCATCATGTTCTCTATAGGGCTCACCCATCATCATAATAAATTCCCAAGAACCATAACATAATCATAACACATGAATGATTGTATTTTCATCATCAAACTCATAAAAATTTTCAATGCACCCATAATAATAACACTTTTTTATATCAAAATATCGATTCCATTTAAAAACCTTTATGAAAATACCCAAAACATAGGGAATGAAGTTTTTTATTGTAAAAAACACTTGAAATATTGTAAAGTAATCCAAAAATAAATTACTGGTTACAGAGATGGTAAAAACAATTAATATTGTATATGTTAAAATAAAACATTCCTTTGGCCTTTTGAAAATGATGTCAATAACATTCCATATAAAATACATAAA
Organism: Viscum album; assembly: GCA_963277665.1. NCBI lineage: Eukaryota > Viridiplantae > Streptophyta > Magnoliopsida > Santalales > Viscaceae > Viscum > Viscum album. The sequence goes on from OY728129.1 coordinate 1,492,860,404, forward strand.
AAGTTTTATTTTTGAAAACCTTTGAAGGAAAGTAAAAAGAGACATAAAATTTCCTTTAATTTTTTTTATTTAAATATAAATTCATATAAAATGTATTGTTTATGAATATAGACATGGAATAAAATAAATTAGATAATAAATAATTAAAACATTTAAAATGAGGTTTAAAAATAATTTTTCCCTTACCTCGAGTCCATATCATCATGTACATTATTTATATTTATAGATAATAAACATATATTAATTATTTATTTTTTAAGAACTATTTTAAAGTTTACTATTCCTTTTGAAGTATTCATTACCTTGTTATATACAATTACTTAATTAATTAAGTTCATATGGAATGTTTTGATGATATTGGGATCATATGTCCAAAATAACTTTGGTATATTGATTATTGACCACACCTTCGACAAGACATGATAAATTAGTTCCTTAAAACAACTAATTAGATATATGGTGAATTTAGAGGTTAATCCCACTAGGAACAAGAGAGAATTAATTATTGGCACAAGTTGGTGAGCATCAATTGATTATCCAGTTAAATGAAATGATGGGATTAGAAAGAGAATTGAAAACAGATGAGAACAGAATAAGAATAATAAAAACATAGAAAAATGTATTCAAAGGTTTTAAATAGATTAGGGTAAATTTTTAACATAATTAATTTTCATTTAAAATCAATTATGAAATTTTTTTCCATGTGGATTCAATTGTGTTAATGTATATTGGCCAAAAATAGATAACTGTGTATTTTAGGAATAGATCCATTTTTCTGGTGATTGATGGAATTAAAAAATTATTTTAAAACAATACCCCTAAAAAATTGGATGTAGGCTCAACCAATGGTTATGGAATAGCCAGATGTAACTCCTTTAGTTTCCTCTATTAGTGTCGTTCTTGGTTTGATACGTCATAACTAGTGAACTTGGAATTAATTCATTAAAGAGTTAAAGATCAAACATCATAATTAAAATAAATGCACAAGAAGTTCTATTAAAACACACCCCTGGCCTTATTAAAACCCCAATATGAAGAACTTACCCTCTTATTAACAAGGTCATGGTGTAATTATTGAGGAGAAACCCAACCCCTACCATGGATATGGGAGGAAAGGAGGGGAAAGAATATAAAAACAAAAATATGAATAAAAATGAAAATAAAAACCTACTGACTTCATGGGATGATTGATTTGATAGAGTGGAATCACCCCTCGAATGGAAAATCCTTAATTCAAAGGAATGACTCTATTTTTATTTGCATTATATTACATGGAATATACTGAAAATTTAATGGAATGTACTATAGTCAACCACTATTTCCTTAGTTTTTTCTTCTGGTGTGTCTCAAACCATGTTTCCCATTGAATTATGCATGTTAGTGGTTAGTTAGTGGAAGTTCATGACATGTGGTGCCGATGTGGATGGTTTGTATCCTCACATTCATACCCTAAACACTTCTAGATTGGGAGTACCCAACCTATTTCATGACGTACATAGCGTGTGGGTTCTGGTCTATGACTTGGATACGTACTTTGGATACTCAATATATGTATCTTCCAAATGTAGATGACAAATACTTTATATTTACACACTATGAATTATATATTTTTTACTTAGAATCATAACTGATGTGTTCTATCTACTAGATACTCCTAAAAATCATCCACAAGAACCATAATGATTCATTTTATTTCAAAAACAAAAACAATATAGTGAAAAACAACTTTATACTCAATAAAATCCATGAATTATTATGAACATAACAATCACATGTAACCACCCCACACTTGATCATTTTATTACACTCAAGAAAAATATCAATATCGAATTAAAAAAAATATATACTCTAAAAGGGAAGAATTCAATTAATTACACTTATAACCATAACAGTCACAATGGAGGGTTTCAAAAAACAAAAAAACATAAAATTTCAAAATATTCCAATCATTCCTTATATATAATTAAATTTTAAGACCTTCATAAAATTTTATTCACATTTTCAACTTTTCATAAATAAAAATGTCACTTCATGATTTACCTCAATTGGAAAAAAAATTCACACATGATTAAAGATTATAAGATTTGAGTTATACTAAATATCAATAATATTCACTATATCCATAAGTAGTACACTAATATAAAAATCTACAGAGAAATTAAATCCAAAATTGAATGAGGTATTTCATGATTATTCTGATGGATCTTTCACTAAGGGTGTGTGGGTAATGATGTGAAAAAATAATTTCAAAAAAATGAAAAAGTGTATATAACCTTTTAAAAATAAATAATGATATTCAATAAAAGGCTTAATGAAACAGTATCCCTTTCAAAATATCTCAAAGGTCAACATAACCATTCTCCCCCTTTCGAAAACAATATTCAAATTATCTATAATAACAATGAATAAATCATGTTTTTTTTAAATTCACATCATTATTTTAAGAGGCGACACATATAAATACAAGGAATGGTAATTTTTAGAACCCTTTAACCCAAATGAAAGGAGAAACTCTCCCCCACTCTTAATTTCATTGTAGCTCACCAAAATGTACCAAAAATTTCCAAAATAAATCTTTAAATATCATGTGAATAATCATGTAATATATTTAAATAATTCATGTGTGAAGTACATGTTGGCTTGTGATGTTTCTTCCTACCATGGTTGTTCACCATTTCTGTAGAATTTACAAGAGATAAATTGTAGGGTGGGTCTCAAAGTAAAATAGGGATGAAAATATCAATCAAATGCCTCATTCATTTTAATTTTATTCAATATATTCATTTTTTGGTTAGTAAACATTGAAGTTATAGTACTTATGAATATCATGAGATTCTCTCTATAAAGATGTTAAAAGAAAGAATATTTCAAATGATTTACAATACCTTTTGGGAATGAGGATAAAAAATTAGTCATTCTGGTCATGAAATGAATATAAATAAGTAGTCTAATAAAATAAAATTCATTTGAATTAATATAAAAATAAAAACAATAATAGTAATCATTTTTAAATACATTAAAAATGAATATAAGAATGTAACTTGAAAAATGTATCCCTGTGTATTTATTTTTTAATTATAATTAATATTTTTTCACATTTTAATATAAATCATCTAATTAATGATTCCTCTTAGATTTGAGAAAGGGTATAAGACTAGTGTAGTGGAGAGACACTCCACCACACTATATATTTTACTAGGTCTAATATGTGAAACAACCAATTGGTGAAGAGGATGTGAAATAATGAAACCATACCAAAATAAGGGAGTAGTGAAATAAGAGAGACAAATAATTATAAATAAAAAAAATATAAAAATAATCCCCTAGTAGTGATCTTGAAAGGAGTAAATAAGAGGAATATAGATTCCCAAAATTATCCAGATTACTATATATGTCTATATAATGGGAAAAAGTTTATTGTATGCATAAAAATAATCAAGTAAAAAGAATAATATAGAAAGATATATACGTTTGAAAAACTAAATGGAAGATACATTCACCGAGTGGCCTCAGGAGAGGAAAAGTATGATGCTAGGGGGTATTGTAACGATGGGGAATATAGAGGGGATGTTGATGCAGTAAGTCAAATGACCTTCTGGGCTAGCGTGACTGAAAGATCATTGTTCCCAAGTGCTTCAGTGGCAGCCATAATGTCAAAAAAATCTCATAATCAGTGTTCTGGGTCAATGATTCATCCTTTGGGGCTGATGGTTGAGGTTTTGGATAAGAAGTATGTGCATTTTAGAACTAACGACCCATAAACTACATAAGAAGGCCCAACATTCCATTTATTTGATGAAGTTGGTTGTCTATGGCATCTATGCGATAAATAACCAAGGGATCAGATGGGTGTGTGGGTAGAGGAGTGTATTTGTATGGATTATTAGCTATAATGGTGGAAGGATAGGATCAACATAAGAAGTAATAATGGATGAAGAGGTGGGATTCACTAGTGGAGGTGGTGGTATCAGATTAGCTTCACCCTCAAGGGTAGGTGGGTCCTTTCACATCATAGATGGTGTTGGGTTGTCTTGCATGATAACATGGGTTCTCTCCATATTATGAACCATTACCATTATAATAATCATAAAAAATTCCATTATCTAGGGAGAAATTAAGAGATCCTAAGGTATATTGGGCTCAAAATCCCCAAGTGGTGTGTGAGTTGAGTGGAATAAAACCTTCAATTTTGGTTACCTTGATGGCTAGTAAAAATTCTATATAAGAAAGTAGCTGAAAATTGGGAAGTCCTGGTAATAATGTCAGATGATATAAGTAATAAGAACCTTATCAAAGATGTACACAATGCCACATTTCTCATATAATTGAAAGAGGATGAAAATAAAATAGTGTGGAATGAATCAAAGGGGATAGGATATGATCAGAGTGCTCTTCTATGAGGTAGAATAAAATAAGATGCTTATTTTGGAAATCTCCAGCCACATAGTGAGAAGGTCTAAGAGTCCAAGTCATGTAAGGGTGACATTGTGGGGTGGGTTGTATGGATGAGAATAAGAACCTCACCCATGGAAACAATCTTCAATGGTGAGTGAAAAAAATCATCGACCTAATAAAAATTTAATCAAGGTCATTGTGTCAGTAGGCATCACTCCATAGGCCAGACCATCGAACTTGGAAGAGGTATCAAATTCCAAAAATAAATTTCAGAATATAAGAGTTCTATCCTACAGAAAGGAATTTAGGTGGTTGTGACCCCAGATCTCCTCTATCTTCTTCAAGAGTCCTAACCACTTTGGGATACACATGTCGAGGAACTAGTAGCTTAGATATATCATAGGTCATGAGAGTCATTACATCTATCCACTTGCTGGGTGGAACATATCAAAAATAATACATGGATGGGTTTGAGGATAACGCCCTAAACACCAATCATGGTGTTGTGCTAGAAGCTAACATGGATGACCCTGATGATGTGGAGGTTGTTGGTTGTAGTTTCACTACATTCACAAGACACAACGTTACTATATAAGATAACACAAGTAAAAGAAGAGGTAGAACTACAAAATCTGGTAGCTCAGTGAGTGGAGAATCTGTATCAAAATTCTCTAATAGAGTCATCACAAGAACTCTTCATGTGGTGCACTACTCCTCATTAGGAGAGACCATCAGCCTCTTCCCATGTGATCGGTCCCCATCATACACGATTTACAAAATAAAAGTTGAAAACAAAGAAAAGAAGAAATGATGAAGAAAATTGAAGAAAAATAGAAAATAGAATATGCATGGAATGTGTTTCATGAGTACACAGTAAGTAGTGTCTTCGAGTGGAATCTTGTCTTATATAGAAAAACACCCAATATTTTCCTATTTTGGCTAAAAATTTAGTACACTGGGAGTAATATACTCACACACCATGTGTTTTGAAATGGGAAACCATGTTGTGTGTGAGTTGTGACACGAACTCTACCATGAAGGGAATATAAAATAATATATGGCATGTGCTAAATATACCAGTTTTGTGTTTGTACATGGGAATCCAAGGAATTTGTGTTCACTAACATGTCCACTTGTAGGGTCAAATGTACACAGTGTGTACCAAACATACACATCATGTGTTCATAAATGGGGAAGTTGGATATCTGTGTTATGTGACCTGACTCATCCTATGTAGGTAAGAGGCATGAGACCATGGCATGTAAAAAATACACATGTCATGTGTCATCAATGTTTTTTAAGAAAAGTGAAAGGCCATGTACCAAGTGAACAAAACATTTATTCTTCATGTGTGCTCATGTACTTCTAGGGTTGGTCTGAACACCAACCATATTCCTAAAATAGACTTTAAATTTTGAAAAATTCTAAAATAAAGGCATTGGAAGTACATACCAAGATCTATGAGTGAAATTGATGAGAAATATGAATCCAAAACTCCTTGAAATAGAGGATTGATAATTTTCTAGATGATGCTTCCATGGAAGGACATGTGAAGAGAGTGGGGGGGGGAGGAGTTAGACATGGGTACTATCTGAGTTATGGCTCGTAGCTTTTAAAGCTGTGGTAAATGGTGTGTTCTTATGCCAACACACAGTGTTTATATATATATATATACACACATAGAAATTTATAGTATGTGGATTTTAGTATAAACATCAACTGTTTATTAAATATATAATTGTAAATATATATAAAAAATATACAAAAATTACTTTATACACGTATTCCATTAGAAAATAAATGTCGTGTGATTTAAAAATTGAAAAATTGGATTACAAAATTTCTTCCACTAATCGGTATGAGATTCTATCCAGTGACTAGTTTGATCCACATATGCACCCTCAACCATTGGAGTTAATTTTGTAGTACTAACTATTTTATAATCTTTTTGAAATTTCATTAATAGTTTATACACAAATAAGGTAAAATAAGAAGCCCATGACATGTGGTTTTATTTTTGAAAATGGGTTGATCATTGGGAGATTGGATGGATTTGAACCTAGGATTTTTGGACCCTGGGTTATGACTCATTGTTGATGCTCCTTTTTCATCAAGAGTCTAAATCAATGTAAAGGGAAATTACTTAGCACAAATTGATTCATCCTTTGAAGAAAACATCAAAAATCGACAAAGGCATGAACAAGGGATCAAAAGCACATGTGTCGCACAAGTTCTATCACTGTCACGCAAGTCTACTTGCGCGACGCATGTTGGTCACGCATGTGACTTGTACGACCTAAGTGATAACCGCCCGGGGTCTTCTCCTGTCTATAAATAGACCCTGTGGGCCCCCCATTTGAGAGAGGAAATTTTTTCCAGAAAATCAGCTTCAAGCTCCCGGTGCCCAAGTCTCTTCTCAATGCTTCTGAAACACTTATAAGGTAATTTCTTACTTAGAACAGAAGATCTGAATAGGGGGAGGAAGGCCTAACTGTTGAAACTCATCAACACTTGCGCACCTAGGTGGCTATCCTTTAAGGGAAAGGTCCACACTTGCACGCCGCCTTACTCCTTCGATAGAACTTGCACGTCCCTTTTCTGGAAGAACCTCAAGAGGATTCTAAAGGCCTTAATCAAGAGTCGCTCAAGTATTACACTGCTGGTTGAACACCACACAAGTATCCATCGTGTCGTGCAGGTATACCTGCATGCCTATCAATACTTGCGCCCCCACGCAGTACCTACACGCCTGCCAGTACTTGTGCGCCCCTGCCTTTTTGGGTGCCCTTCTTTCCCATTTTACCCCTCTTAAGCCATTCCACCGCTCCTATTCAAGATTTAGTCTTCAAGACACTCTTCAAAGCCATTTATGGCATGATTTATTGATTTGAATTCCTTATCTGAAAGGAATTATGTGGAATATCTCTCAAAACATAGTGATTTAAACATCTTTATGTCATTAGAGATTGATATTTCATTCATTCAACCTCATCCTTTAACATGAGAGAATCTAATCCCTTTAACCTGTGCCTCCTTTTCAGGAGTAAGTCCCAGTTATAATTCTTAACCTGGGAATCCTCCTTAGGAGTAATCTCCAAGTCCCCTAATTTAGGCATCCTCCTCAAGAGTAAGCCCCAATTCTTAAAGTTCCCAAATCTGGGAATCCTTCTTAGGAGTAAGCCCCAGTCCTTAATTCCCTTAACCTAGGCCTCCTTTTCAAGAGTAAGTCCCAGTCATAATTCTTAACCTGGGCCTCCTTTTCAGGAGTAAGTCCCAGTCATAATTCTTAACCTGGGCCTTCTTCTCATGAGTAAGCCTCAGTTATAAGTCCTCTCTTAATTTGGGACTCCTTTCCAGGAGTAAGTCCCAAGTTAGAGTATTCAAATCTCCATGAAGCACATATACCTTTATGGACCCTATTCCTTGATTTCTTCATGGAAGTAAATCCTAATCTTCATTTATCTGGGTAGTCAGACATACATAAGCCCCACCATATTTCTTATGATTACATCTTTCATGGCACAATTGTCTGATTTTTACCAATACCGCTTGTTTCTCACACCGAGCATGAATCATGTGAGCTTAGAGTGTAAAAGTGATTATGAAATCCTTCTTTGAGCCATCAATCATAAGCATCATACTCCCTTACTCGAACTACATGGGTTCTGATTCCTTTTCCAAAAACAAAGGATATGTAGGTAGCCCATCTGCGGGTTCGATCCGAACTCTGAAATAATCCATGTCCTTCTGAATGAAAATAAACTTCAAGTGCCCCACTGAGTGGCTTTGAAACCAGCATGGTCATCATAATGACCAAGAGACTTCTATATAAATGTGTCAAAGGGTACCACTGTCCAAGAATCTCTAATAAATACAGATGATTCTCTATCGATGAAGAACCTCGAATACATATAAAATATTCTCTAAATATCGTACATATTTTATCATTGATTGTCAAATTTAAAGGAAAAGATCATTTTATACTTGTTAATGTAATAAGGATTCACGAAAATAACGTAAATCTATAAAGAGAGTCCCGGAGTAGACAATAATTCCCCTAAAAAAGGTGTGATGAGTATGACCTCCCTTCCTCTCGACCAATGCAAATTTCTAAGCCTCATCAGTCCACAAACTAATGAGCACCTACCTTCGGAAATCAGGTCCAAATAGATGTGGAATCATTGGATGTTTCCGGTTCTACGAACAAACCCATTTGAAACTGATCGGAACGTTTGAACCTCCCATCAAGGAGGTCATCCCCAGATTTCGAGGGAGACAAAAACTGGTGAACCCGACGTGAATCCTTAACCAAGTTAAAATAATGGTTTACTTATTTGTTAGGCCCCTATTTAAAACTCAATGAGAGGGCCAACAAAAACAATCATTGACATATGTGCTCATCCAAAAGATGTTGTAGATGAATTTATCTTGATTACGTCTGTTATATCAAACAAGCACTATTTTCCAAGATCTTCTGTATTTCTAGAATGGCTGCTCTTAAATTCACACCTGTGAATACTACTTCCTCAAATGCCACTGCTGCTACTCCTGCTAGATCATCATCTTCTCTAAGGATGACATCACCTACTCAGCATCTTCAACGCTGGGTATCAAATGCACTAGTTAAGGAGTACCATCAATACGGTACCATCCCAACGCTGGAGGCTGCCTGACAAGCCCTTCAAACTAACAACTCACACCAGTCATCTGGGCAATGACGGCCAGTGATCAAGAAACAGGCGGTGCTGACTACCGTCTCCAAATGTTTCCGGTCGTTATCCCTGTAACACAATCACCATTTACTCCCTTATTTGGGGAAGTGAATGAGCAGGTCCCTCAAGGACTTAATTCAAATAGACAGGAGTCCTTCCTGAAGGCTCCCACCAACAATTGCCGCCAGACTCGTTTGGCAGTGTTCCCTCAACATGATGAGGGTACCGACTCCAGGCGTTCAGATCAAGTTCCTCGAACCCGAGCAGGCAAGACGAACCACCAGAGGCGAAATCTGGTCAACAGTGAGCAGGTTATCATCTCTTCCATTTCCGGATAAGCCCACCAACCTAACTTGGTGGCAAACAACGAGAAGGCACATACACCTGCCCGTTTTAATTCTGTTGTCCAGCAGAATCATCTGGCAGCATCACCCCAATCCCTCTAGGAAATTCTGGCAGAGTACTATTGGCAGGAACATACACCTGTTTATACATCATCAGCTAGTCAGCAGGCTCGTCTAACTACATATGATGGATCTCGTCAACCACGTTTGGCGAAGTGCAATCAGCAGGCACATACACCTGCTAGTATTAATCAAGCCTACCAACAATCTCGCTTGATATCATTTGGAGAAGTGAGTCGGAAATACCCAACAACAAATAAGAGGCAGACTAAACTCTCTACCCCCACACTTGAGTACTGTCAGGATTCACTAATAGGAAAAGGAGTACAGGAGAAGGCACATACGCCTACTCCAAGCCCGGAATGGATGTATATTCCCGTTCCGGCAGCTGAAGTCACCAAACATATTCTATAAATTGTGAAAGAGAAGAAGCAAATCCCTGCTCATATTCTGGATGCTTGCCAGGATATTATAACAACTTCAGCGGCATCTTAGGGAAAAAATACATAAATCTATCCCTGCTAGTGGAGTGACACATTAACAATTCACTCCGGAACAGACACACACATCTGTTCTAGTCCAAGAGGGTTGTGGGGAATACTCCCCCATATCATACGGACAAACAAGTCAGGAACATACACCTGATTTGAGTAGAGATCTTCATCCTAACCTGACCATCTTTCCTGATCAGGCATATACACCTTCTCAGAGCAGCCACTTTCATCAAAAAGAGGTTTCCAAGGCGAGTAATAAGGATTCTAAGAAAAATACCCACCCAACACAGTCAGGAGATCAAGAGCCAATCTGTAACAAGGCCTTGCTCGATACTGGAGTTCTTGAAGCCCTCAGACAATTATCTGTTGATGTTCAAGACTCTACTACCCCATTTCCCAATAGTGGGAACATTAATTCCAAAGGTCTTCAACAGACACTTCCTCATGAAGGCTTGCTTCATGACAATTCGGTCAATCTCGAAGTTTCATCTTCAGGTGAGATCCACAGGAACCCTCTATGTGGTCAGAAGACCAAGGACCAAGAGATATCATCTTTTGCTATAGCCCATTATGGTGGTCCTTCCCATGATGATGAATTTCGCTGTGAAAGTCCTCTCTGCAGTAGTGATGCACATTGCCTGGAAAATGCTCCAGTGGACAATGTAGTGTCGATAAAGCCCTCTTATCTTGAGGCACTTGCAAATGCGAAACCATTCATGTCTGATGCTTCATCGCTAGCAAGTGAAATACTTTCTGAATAAGAAGATAGCCCAGGGTGTAGGTCATTCTCCGAACCACCCCTAAGTCATGCATCTTCTATTTTGATCAATGATTTCTCTAACAGTCTTGTTGAATCCAATGAATCAACAAGGAAACACCAACTTTGGTAAAAACAGGTAGAAGAATCTTCATTTAATGATAAAGAGAAAATGCTAAACATGAGAAAACAACTGGCAAAAGGTGAAGTACCAGTCATGTTTTGGCCTCTGGCTAACTCTCAGTATGGCATTCCAAAGATGTTGATAGAAGACGAAATTCATGATATTCGTCTCAACATATGTAAAACTGTTTGTCAGTTGAAAAAGAAAGTATTATCTTATGATGAATATGAAAATCATCTTAAGATAATATAAGGGTTACAACATTAGATTGATTTGGCATCTCTATCAGTCTCTCGATATCTGAAGGCTGAAAAGCAGCAGAGAGCCCTTAAACATTCATGCCTTGGCGCACTAAGAAGATTGAGTCAGTTAATTTCCAATTCCCCATCTGGTATTCATATCAGAGGGTGGGGTGTTCATGGAGCACTACATTTCATAGTGCTCTCCAGTCAGAAAAGCCCACCGAAAATGGTCTCATGAAATGTTATTACCCATGGCCAGACACAGTCAATGGGATTTGTTTGTAATAAAAAGCATGCCCAAGAACATGGTTCAACTAGTTCCTCTCAAAATCAATAATACAGAGAACAAGTTGTTGAATTACTCTTGCATCAAGCAAACAAGAATATTAAACAGGCCTCTCGTTTGGAGCAAGCACGTCACCAAGTGACAGAAGTGTCAGAAATCATCCAATGGTCTTTTGAACTAGGTGATAAAAGCAGATACAGGTTAATGCATCCAGCTAATTTTCAGACTATGGTTCGTAAGATCAGGAGGACTTTCAAGAAAGTCTCAGAAATAGCATGTCAAGAACCACCCCAGCTCGCCAGACTGGGGAATCTTTTAAACCAACCCTCGGAATCAACAAATAGGTTCCGAGGAGTTGAACGAGAATAGTAGGAACAACCCCAGTCCACCAGACTGGGGAATTTTTCAAATAATCAATCCCTTCCTCGGAGAACGTCGGTCTTTTCTCAATTGGGGAAGAAGCCTCAAGAGGAACGAAGAGCCAAATTATCAGGATATTCCCTCTAAATTAGGGTTCGTGAAGAAATTCCTGAGAGATTGAATCAACAAAAGGCAAAGTCTCATCAAAGACATGGAAGAAGACAATATCACAGAAATACTGATAGAAGGGATGTGATGCGTTATGCATCAATCAATGTCATCAATGTCGTTGTTGCTGATCCACCAGATGAGGCTCACTCCAAGGACTCATATGAAGAGGTTCCTGCTCAAGAAGATGTATGCACCGATAAAAATGAAGAAGGCGTGCGTACACAAAATCAAAGGATTACTCAGAACCTAGGTAATCCTTCAAGTAACCCACTTCCCCCTCTCCAAAAAGGGTCTAATAAAGGGAGGGTAAATAATCAGGTTACATATCCTTCCTCTATAGAAGTCCAATCGCTCTCACTAGAGCAATGGTTTGCACAACAAGAGGTAGAAATGAAGTAATTAAGAAGGTTGAATGCAGAACTACTTCAGAGTAGTCTTTTTCTTAAGCATGCTGGAGTCAGTCAGCCAAAGGAATTTGTTGCAGTTACTGAGATGGATCAAGAATATCCTCCTCTTTCAGTACACCCTCATAGGTCTAATCCTATGGGTCAAGTACAACAACATTTGGCAGTGCTACCATCAGTTTCACCACCAATCGCCACATCTGTCCAAGCTCCAGTCATTGTGCCTACCCAAGTCTAAGTTCAACCAGATGTTTCTCAAAAGGTAATGACTACTATTGAGTCATTAACAGCTCGGTTAGAAACTATGGAAGGGAAACGTGCGCAAGTTCAACCAGAAAAGAATGTTTACCCTGAATGGGTAGATTCAATTTCTCCTCCATCCAGTTTTGGGAATCCTGTATTCCCTATTTTCAATTGATCAGGAAATCCTGAGAAACATTTGACGCATTACGTGTCTTATTGTGATCCTATGATGGGAACTCCAGAGCAGCAAGAAGTAGTGAAACTCAGATGCTTCATGCAAACCTTTAAAGGACCATATTTTGTTTGGTATACAAGCTTGCAATCCCTGTCAATTACCGGATGAGAGGATATTCGCCAAAAATTCCTCCTTCAGTTCAGCTCAACTTTGCCGAAGACAACAGCTTTCGATCTTACAAACTGTAAGCAAAGGGAGAATAAAAGAGTCTCTGATTTCATTGCTCGCTGGAAGGGGTTAACATATTCCTTGAGTTTAGCACTCCTACAAGAATAATTGGTGCCAATCTGTGTGGCAAATCTGTGTGACGAATTACGCACGCCATTAATCCCTATGAAATACACAGGAGGGTTTCGAGACCATACTTCAATCGCCCAGCAGATTGAGGATTCCCTTATACAGGATAAGGCTAAATCTCGTGTAATTCCATCAGCTTCAGGAAGGAGAATGGGTAAAGCAGAAACTACTACAGTTATGCTTAAACAAGCGCCTATACCTGTTTATACTTCAAAAACTTCATCTTCTCGAAGGGCTCCACCTCCTAAGTGCCAACAAAAAAGGCCGTTTCGTCCAGATGATCAAAGAGATCAAAGAAGAAAACAATTTGAGGATTTTAAGAGTAAAACATACTCTTTCCGAAATGAAAATGTTCATGGTTACTTCATTTTGGCTCTAGAAAACAATTTGGTTCAATTTCCAATGCCCAAGAGGCCAAAAAATAAAGGAGATGAAGACCGTCCCAATTATTGTCCCTTTCATCAAATGTTGGGGCATCCCATCCCGGAGTGTTTTGTCTTCATAGAGCTCCTTCAAAAGATGGTCGACTCAGGACAAGTCAAATTGAAAGGTTCTTCAGATCAGGTATCATGTGTTACTGCTACAGTTCCAGAGGAGGAAGGTGAATGGAAAAAAGTCAAAAGCAAAAATGCAAAGAAGTATGATGATTGGATGGTCAGAAAGACAATCAATAGAACTCATGATATTTTGCGAACACAATTAAAGAAACCAATTGTGTCTTCTGCCATGAGTGTTATGGAAAACCCCTCTTTTTCAGAGGTAAAGTCCTCAAAGAAACGACATAATTCAAAGAAGAAAAAAGAATCAGAATAAGATGAGTATGTGTCAAAGCCTAAGTCATCTTTGACTCTGGTAGACTTCATTCCATATACTTCAAAGCCATGGGAACCGCCCCACCAAACGGCAAAGCCTAAACAGGCTAATCAGACAGGGTCTTCATCAGACGAAGAGTTAATCTTTGGTTCTATTAATATGATTTAATTTACAGATCCATATGCCAGTCACAACTTCAATTTTGATGAGCCTGAATTCCCTGTATCAAACAAGGGAATCAGAGGACGTTCCAGAGGTTCAGAATACAAGGGAATACGTGGATATTTGAGAAACCACTACCCCAATTCTACCCCTGCTAAAACTGTGTATGCAGCAGAAACTCGTGGTATAGCCCTTCAACGAGCTCAGCAAGAATAAACAAGTTCTTCTACCAATAGAAAATTCAGTCCTGGCACAGTTATTTTGGAAGACCGATTGAAGGTTCCATATTCTTCCTCTCAGCAAGTAAATGGATCTAATCGGTCTAATATTCCAAAACCAAAGATTTTGCCAACTCCTATCCTAATACAAGATGCATCAACTTCCAAAGCATCTGCTTCCAAGGTACATGCTAAACCACATATTACTGTTGGGAAACACAGACCTCTAGATTAAAAGTATGATATATTGAAACACTTGGCCCAAGTACCAGCCAAGTTATCAATTTTGGATGCTTTGAATCTGTTAAATGATCTTCGGGAAGCACTCATTGAGGCTCTGTCAAGTCCTCAGGAGTTTGAAACTGAAATTGTTGCAGTTGAAGTCTATCACATAGAGAATAATCTTGCAGAATTCCATGCAATAATATCTTTTACTGATAAAGATGAAGATGATGTTGTGCATGGGTATATCAGACCTTTGTATTTATCTGGCAAGGTCAATGGTGTAGACATCCGAAGAGCTTTCATTGGCAATGGTTCAGGAGTCAACCTCATGCCCATTCGTACACTTCGTCGATTGGGCCTCACAAAATCTGATTTATCTCCTTCTACCATGATGTTACAAGGATATGATAAAAATCAACAAGAACCACTGGGAGAAGTTACACTCAGAACTCAGTTTGGAGATCTTGTATCCAATTCAGATTTCATAATTGTTGATCAAGACTCAGATTTCAACGTCTTGCTTGGAAGACCATGGCTACATTAGCATGCGACTATCCCTTCATCATATCATCAATGTCTCAAATACTATTTCGATGGTCAATTTGGAACATTATATGGTGATACGGCCCCATTCAAGACATGTGAGTCTCAATACATTGAGGTGGAATTCTATCACATGAAGGGAAAGGAGAAATCCACAATAAAGGAAATTACCAAAGTTAATGCTCTATATGGTTTGGAGAAGATTCTAGTAAATCCATTTACACATGTGAGTATAGATTATGTGTTTCCTATCAGTCAAATTGACAAGGTATACTCAAATCAAAATACTTTTATGGAATGATCCATAATGTCAATTACGACAATTGATCCAGACAACATGGGAGAAATTGGTAACCCACCAAGCAGTAATGAATGCACAAATGGTGACGTCTTCATTTCATCTGTTGAAATCCAACAAGTCTATGCTACCCCAATTAGTCTAGAAGAAGTTATAGAAACATCAGAGGTGAACAATGATGTCAATTTTCAATCCATCATTTCCTCTTTATTACCCAAAGAAAACTCTTCATCATCAATAGAGTCAAAAATGGAAGCTTCCTCTTCGAAATGTGGAAATTTTGACATCTCTTCTGAACATGAAAATTCTGATTTGTCATCTACTATACAAGTAGAAATGGAAGAAATAACGCATGAGGAAGAAGAAGGGGAAGATCTCAGAGATGCTCTTCCAGCATTTGAAGAGGGTATCTATACCACAGTGGATGAACTCAGAGAAATAAATCTGGGTACAAAGGAAGATCCACGCCCCACATTAATCAGTGCGGCCGTGACCCTTGAAGATAAAGAGATGTATATTTATTTTCTAAAGATAAATAGAGATATTTTTTCTTGGAACTATACAGAAATTCCCGGGCTTGATCCTGATGTTGCTACTCATCATTTTGGTTTACCATAAGAACATAGAGGATTTAAACAAACCGCGAGAAGAACACACCCAACTTATTCTTCTAAACTTGAATCTGAAGTGGATAAGTTTATCAAAGCTAACCTCATCAGAGAAGTTCAGTATCCCAAGTGGTTGGATAATATTTTTCCTGTAAAGAAGAATAAAGGAAAAATTAGAGTTTGCATCAATTTCAGAGATCTTAATCGGAATTTTCCTAAAGATGAGTTCCCAGTTCCGATTACAGATCTTTTAATTGATACAATAGCTGGCTATGAAGCACTTTCCTTCATGGATGGATATTCTGGATATAATCAGATCCTAATGGACCCATAAGATGAGAAATCAACAGCCTTTAGAGCCCCTCAAGGTGTGTTTTCTTACCAGGTAATGCCCTTTGGCTTAAAGAATGCAGGTGCAACATATCAGCGCGCCATGCATCGTATCTTCAAACCCTTATTAGAGAAGTTTGTTGAATTCTATGTAGACGATTTTGTGGTTAAATCCCGACAATGTTCAAATCACTTGGCTGATTTGGAAGTAATATTCCGCAAGCTTCGACAACATAATTTGAAGATGAACCCCTTAAAATGTGCTTTTGGGGTAACCTCAGGAAAATTTCTCGGATTTTTTGTACGCCATCATGGTATTGAAGTCGATCCTAAGAAGACCAAGTCAATCCTTGGTATTTCACCTCCTCAAAATTTGAAATAATTAAGAGGACTTCAAGGATACTTAGCCTATATTCAGCGTTTCATCGCCAATTTGGCAGGAAAAAGTTTACCCTTTACTAAATTGATGAAGAAGGTAGTCACTTACTAGTGGACTGAAGAATGTCAAGAAGCATTCTTTATTCTCAAGAAATACCTCTTGAGTCCACCAGTACTCATGCCACCTGTTGAAGGAAGACCACTTATCCTCTACGTGATAGCTCTAGAGCGATCATTGGGTGCCTTTCTTGCTCAAAAGAATGATGTTGGGAATGAAAACAGCCTCTACTATCTCAGTCGAACTATGCTTGAAGTAGAAACCCGGTATTCAAGTATTGAGAAGTGCTGCCTGGCATTAATCTTTTCAGTTCAGAAGTTGAGACACTACCTGCAACATCACGAGGTCCAATTGGTATCTCGCAATAACCCGCTCAAATTCATCCTTAGTCGTCCAATGTTTACAGGACGTCTAGCCAGGTGGGCAATTATTTTGTAGCAATTAGACATTCAGTATGTGTCTCAAAAGGCGATAAAGGGCCAAGGTCTGGCTGATTTCCTAGATGAACACCCTTCAGTGGAAGACACGTCTTCAGATATTGAACTCCCGGATGAGGATATCTTCTCTATTCAAGAATGTACTCATGCATGGGAAATGTATTTTGATGGTGCTTTCAGAAGTCCAACAGGGAAGAAAATGGAAAATCCTAAATTCAACAAAGTTGGCTTAGGAATTGTGCTCATTTCTCCAAAAAAGGCAGTGTTACCTTATTCCTTATTATTGTGGGAAGGTGGTACCGATAATGAAGCCGAATACCAAGATCTTATCGTAGGCTTGGAATTAGCACTTCAAGCACAAGTGAATCACTTAAGGGTGAAGGGTGATTCAGACCTGGTAATCGAACAAGTCAATGGGGATTATGCCATCAGAAAAGAAGAACTAATCCCTTTGTATGATTATGTCAGAGATTTAATGGAAGAATTCCCTTCAGAACCGACATTTTCTTATGTCCCAAGATCACAAAATGCTCAAGCTGATGCACTGGATAATATAGCCACAGCTCTGGCAGATCCAAATCGGGACGAGACAACCATCTGTATTGCCCACCATCATGCAATTTCACCTTATGTTCGAATCATAATAGAGGAAATTAATGAAATTAATCCCATTCCTGAACCGTATGGTCATACTACAGGATGTATGTCACCTATCAGGGAATACCTTCAAAATGGAACACTTCCACCTGATAGAGCTGAGAAAGAACAAATCTGGCGACGTGTGGTTAATTTTACTCTTTATGCTAGCCCAGATCACTTAGAGAAAATTCTCTACAAAGGTGGTTTTGATGGAATTATCTTCAGATGCATTGATGGTGAAGAGACAATAGATGTCATGAAAGAAGTACATGCAGGAGTCTGTGGTTCCCACCAGTCTGTACATAGATTGTCTGATCAAATTCGAAGGCTTGGATACTTTTAGCCTTCAATGATACGAGATTGTGTTGATTTCACAAAGAAGTTTCATTCATGCCAAGTACATGCCAACTTCATTCATCAACCTCCAGATTTTCTTCATACAGCTAAATACTCGTGGACATTTTCCACATGTGGGATGGATGTGGTGGGACCTTACCCTTCGGCTACGACCAAGCAGTTTAAGTACATTATTACTGCTACTGACTTCTTGTCCAAATGGGTAGAGGAAATACCTCTCAAGGAAGTCAGTTCTAAATGTTTTGTTAGCTTCATCAAGTCTAACATCACTACTAGATTTGGTGTCCCTCATACCATATTGACGGACAATGGCACCAATTTCTGTTCATCCGAGGTGAAGAAGTTGTATCAAGAATACAACATCAAATCCAACCATTCATCTTGGTATCATGCAGTGGACAACATCCAGATAGAAGCCTTTAACAAGACTCTTTCAAATATACTGCAAAAGATGGTGGATAAAGATAAAAGGTCATGGCCTGATAAACTCTTTCATGTTTTATGATCTTACCAGACTACCACCCACACTGCAACTCAGTCAACTCCATATTCATTGGTATATGGAACAGAAGCCGTCTTGCCCATTGAAGTTCAATTACCCTCGCTCAGAGTATCCATTTGCGATCAGTCATCTACAGATGAGAAATCTCAAAAGTGATGGAATGAATTGGAATGATTAGATGAGAAAAGATTGTGCACTTTGCACCACTTGTAAATCTATCAGAATCAAATAACACGAGCTTTTAACAAAAAAGTTCATCTTCGTTCATTCACTCAGGGAGAATTGGTATTAGTTCTCAGAACTCCAATGATACTAGGAAAGAAACCTCCCAAGCTTGAGACAAAATGGGAAGGACCTTATTCAATACATAGGGTCTACTCTAATGGAGCTTATTCATTAATCTCGATGGATGGAGAACTCATCACTACTCCGACGAATGCCAGATTTTTAAAGAAGTATTTTGTATAAACTGCAAAGTACCTGTGATGTCCCTGCAACATGACACTAAACTGTGTAACACTAGTTTGTCCTTGCTATATGATGTTAAACTATACAGCAATGGTTCAATATGACCTTAAACTACATCATCAACGGTCCTTGCATATGACCCTAAAGTATTTGCGAGTCCCTTACGTCCAGCAAGATGTTAAACTGTGATGTCCTAACTACATGACACTAAACTGTATAGAAGTCCCTTATGTCCAACATGATGTTAAACTTTGGGAAACAAAATCTCCAATGCGTTCAACATGACGTCAAATGGTGTACACTTTTTTCCTTACTGCATGACATTAAACTCTACAGTCCCCTTTTCGTCGAACATAACGTTAAACTCTATTTTACCCATCGTTCTAACTACATGACGCTAAACTGTACAGAAAGTCCGTGATACGTCCTACATGACATTAAACTGTACTTTTTCCCTGCTACATGACACTAAACTATGCAGCACCAATAGTCCTAACTACAAGAATCTAAACTGCATAGTCCCTTTTTATGTCCTACATGACATTAAACTATGTATTGTTAAGGTTGTTGTTACCTCTTGTTTCTCACACTGAGTATGACTCACATGAACTTAGAGCAAACTTCAACCATAACACTCTCTTTGGGCCGCTAACCAAGTGTAATTCCCAACATCATTTCATTTTTTAGGTCTTTGTCCCCAAGAACAACTTGATCATTAATTTATTCTTTAATTGAAGTACACGAACTTTGATCCTTGCCTTTTAGGATGGGTATGTAGGAAAACTCCCAAGGTTCAAGCCCAAAACCAATCTCTTCACATCGGTTCACCTCCATCTCATATGATGTTGATTCATGAAACCGCCCCTAGAATGAATATTTTTACATTGGTTCACATTCGTCCTTATTATACGACGTTAAACTATACAACACTTTTGTCCAGTATGACCATAAACTACAATATTCATTGATACCCTCACCTCAGATGGAACCATTATTTAAATTTATTTTTCAATAATGTTTCATTTCAAAGACTACATGCATACATGGAAACGCCCAAATATTTTATCTTGGGTTAAACCATCATTGTACTAAAGTCCCCTTTCACCCTTCATATGTATGAACCAAATTTGTACAAAGGGTATTTCAAGAACTATGTGGGATTGATTCCAATCCTTATGGGATATGTAGGAACGTTTGAGTGTCCGTTGAATCCGGCCCCAAGTCTTTGGGCCTAACCCCAAATTCCACTTTCAGTCCTTTGGCTGAAAAGTCCCCGTGAAAACACACACTGTGTATTTCTTACAATGGTCCAAGCTCTATGACCCTAAACTAAGATCTCTAATCCTTTTTTCCCACACGACGTTAAAATGTAGTTTAAGAACTACGTATGGCTTGATTCTCATCCTTATGGAATACATAGTGAAGTCCAATATTTCAATTCAGGACCCAGCCACAACATGATTATGGTTAGCATTGATCTATGTATCTCTGTATACATTGAAAAATACCCATCTTTATGTGTCATAATCCGAAACTTAAATATTTTCAGATCCTCATAACCCTTTTCATGAATTCTAGTCCCAAAAATTTCAAACTTTTGAGAGTTCTTTTGCCTAACTATGCAGCACGTGCCCATAGGTGGCCTTGCATAAAGAGTCTACATAACAGAATTGTTAGCCAAAAGATACTATTATTTGACTATGCAGCCAATTCCCTTAGGTGGCCCTGCATAATTCAACCCCCTAACGGGTTTGTCGAATAGTGGTAACTTCATTTTTGGGAAGAATGCCTCTTTTGTCCTTATTTGTCTTAAATGACAGTATGTAGGGATCAGCAAAAATAGCCATCCTTAACATATTTGTCCCATATCCTTTTTCATGATCTAAAAGTATTCGAGTCAATGGTTTATATTCTCCTTCCCTACATTTGGGTCAGACCTTCGTAGAAG
Source organism: Viscum album (assembly GCA_963277665.1). Classification (NCBI taxonomy): domain Eukaryota; kingdom Viridiplantae; phylum Streptophyta; class Magnoliopsida; order Santalales; family Viscaceae; genus Viscum; species Viscum album. The sequence continues at coordinate 1,492,881,512 of OY728129.1, forward strand.
TGATATTCATCCAGTTCTTCGATAATCTTGTTTGGAAATATTTTCTCCATATTCATGTACCTCTTTCTATACAGCAAACTCTATACTTTTGAAGATTTGAATCTCCATAAACATTCACTGGCTTTTAGCACTAGGAAAGTAAATTTCTGAGAGTTCTTTTTACTAAATATGCAGCGCGTGGCCATAGGTGTCCTTGCATAAACAGTCTACATAACAGACTTGTTAGCCAAAAGATACTATTTTATTTAACAATGCAGCCAATGCCCTTAGGTGGCCCTGTATAATTCAACCCCCTAATGGGTTTGTTAAATAATGGTAACTTCATTCTTGGAAACTACTTCTTCTAATTCCTTTTAGATCTTTTTTATATCATTTCTCGGATTCAAATATTCTTAATTTATAGATTACATATTTTCCCTCATACTTGAGTATGGTAATATTTTTTTTCAGATGAATTTTCAAGGAATTGAGTCAATTATAATCCATTTCGTTCAAAGATATTTCGACCTTAAACATTATCCTTTTTATGTATGATGTGCATGAATTTAAACTTCCCACAAAAGACAAGGGAACTCTGAATAAAAGTCAAGTTCCCAGCTCACTAAACATACATATTGTATGATTTAGGTAATATCGAGCAATTAAAAGAATCAAAGTTTGTAGGATTATTTATATTAATCCTAGTAAAAATCAAACTATGCTTACTAGGCCCATTGGATTGAGTAAATTTAAAGCATGTAGAAAAATAGAATGAAGGTACAAATGAGTGAAGGTGAAAGTGTTTCTCATTGATGCACATGAGATATAAGGACATCCACACACTGGAGTCTCTTCTCTTTTTAAAGAATTACAAGAGGCTTTCAACATAACTCTTCATTTGATTTACGGAATCCCGAGCTTCATCAGCAACCACCTGGAATTAATTCATTCAATTGGATACATTAAGAGATGCAGTGATATTAGCTCTTCTTGGAACAATTCTAAAAGAATGTTCTTGAGTGCGGTTTGAGAAAATTTTCTGCTGATCAAATAGTGACTCTGTTTCTATCCAAGAGACTTGGAAGATGGATACATGGATTTGAGAATGGAGAATTGGAAGTAAAGAGCCATTTGGAGAGAGTACTCTTTTCAGATATTGCTCTAATTCCATGTTTGTCTTCTCTCCACCAACCGGCAGCGGAAAACATTTCAGCCCATGGGTTTGCCATTTTCATATCTACAAGGAAATGGCATGGAGGAAGAATTTGAAAGTTCACACCATTTTTGTTGCTCTTAATGTACAACATAACTGAAATAGAGAAGTAGCTGTGCAGATGCATTTCAGGCGTATAGTTCTTTGTATCTGGAACATTGATTCCTTGCAGATGACCATGACCAGACAGAGGAAGATATATGCTCTGTGGGAAATTAAGATGATATTTCTTCAAGTACTTAGCCAAATCTGGGAGAGTGTTGTCACAGATATCATAGTAATCATGGACAATGATCTTCATCATGTCATCAATCCGCTTGCTAGCCAGTTCATCAGCCATTCTAATTTCCTTGGGAACCACTAAATCTGCACAAAAGATGAATAAAATAACTCTTAAATGGGTATACTTTTCATAAAATTTGTGAAAGAATTCAAAAAAAAATGGAAAAGGCATTAAGGCACGCAAGTCTAAACCTGGCGCTCAAGTGATCTTGTGCCACACTAGTTTTTATCGCCCAAGTCTAAACCGTGCAAGTACAAATACCTAGACAGCAGCGCAGTGGCAAGGAAACAACGGAAATAAAACACTTGTGTGGCGAAGATATCTTGCGCGGCGAGAGCTCGAGAATTCAGAGGCAGATGCTATGAGCGGCTAAGGATCCTATATTTATAGGCCATGAGGCCTATCTGCGCGCCTACATCCAGTATGCTCAAGACTTGCGCGACTCGAACCTGCGCTCCAAGTGTTGCGCACTGAACACTTTCACACCACCATTCCTTTGGATGTCTCCTTTTTCCTTAGATTCACATACTCTTTTTTCTTTTAGATCCAACTCTAAGGGGGACTTTTGTTGACTCTCCTTTTTCATCAAGAGTCCAAAGGAATGTAAAGGGAAATGACTTAGAACAAATTGATTCATCCTTTGAAGAAAACATCAAAAATCGACAAAGGCATGAACAAGGGATCAAAAGCACATGTGCCGTGCAAGTTCTATCATTGTCGCGCAAGTCTACTTGCGCGGCGCATGTTGGTCGCGCAAGTGACTTGCGTGACGCATGTTGGTCGTGCAAGTGACTTGCGCGACCTATGTGATAACCGCCTGGGGTCTTCTCCTTCCTATAAATAGACCCTGTGGCCCACCCATTTGAGAGAGGAATATTTTTCCAGAAAATCAGCTTCAAGCTCCCGATGCCCAAGTCTCTTATCAAAGCTTTCGAAACACTTCTAAGGTAATTTATTACATAGAATGGAAGATCTAAAGAGGGGGATAAAGGCCTATGTATTGAAACTCATCAATACTTGCATGCCTAGGTGGCCATCCTTTAAGGGAAATGGCCACACTTGCGCGCCGCCTTACTCATTCGATAGAACTTGCACGTCCCTTTTCTGGAAGAACCTCAAGAGGATTTTAAAGGCATTAATCAAGAGTCGCTCAAGTATTACACTGATGGTTGAACACCACGCAAGTATCCATCATTTCGCGCAGGTATACCAGCGCGCCTATCAATACTTGCGTTCCCACGAAGTACATGCGCGCCTGCCAGGACTTGTGCGCCCCTGCCTTTTTGGGTGCCCTTCTTGCCCATTTTACCCCTCTTAAGCCATTCCACCTCTCCTATTCAAGATTTAGTCTTCAAGACACTCTTCAATGACATTTATGGCATGATTTCTTGATTTTACTTCCTTATCTGAAAGGAATTATGGGGAATATCTCTCAAAACATAGTGATTTACACATCTTTATGTCACTAACGATTGAGATTTCATTCATTCAACCTCATCCTTTAATATGAGAGAATATAATCCCTTTAACCTAGGCCTCCTTTTCTGGAGTAAGTCCCAGTTATAATTCTTAACCTGGGCATCCTCCTTAGGAGTAAGCCCCAGTCCTTAATTCCTTTAACCTGGGCCTCCTTTTCAGGAGTAAGTCCCAGTCATAATTCTTAACCTGGGCCTCCTTTTCAGAAGTAAGTCCCAGTCATAATTCATAACCTGGGCCTTCTTCTCAGGAGTAATCCTTAGTTATAAGTCCTCTCCTAATTTTGGCCTCCTTTCTAGGAGTAAGTCCCAAGTTAGAGTATTCAAATCTCCATGAATCATATATAGCGTTATGGACCTTGTTCCTGGATTTCTTCCCTGAAGTAAATCCTAATCTTCATTTATCTGGGCAGTCATACATACATAAGCCCCAACTTATTTCTTATGATTGCTTCTTTCATGGCACAATTGTCTGATTCTTACCAATACCTATTGTTTCTCACACCGAGCATGACTCATGTGAGCTTAGAGTGTAAAAGTGATTATGACATCCTTCTTTGAGCCATCAATCATAAACATCATACTCCCTTACTCGAACTACGTGGGTTATGATTCCTTTTCCAAAAACAAAGGATACGTAGGTAGCCAATCTGTGGGTTTGATCCCAACTCTGAAATAATCCATGTCCTTATGAATGACAATAAACTTCAAGTGCCCCACTGAGTTGCTTTGAAACAGCATGGTCATCATAATGACCAAGAGACTTCTATATAAATGTGTCAAAGGGTACCATTGACCAAGAATCTCTAATAAATACAGATGATTATCTATCGATGAAGAACCTCTAATACATATAAAAGATTCTCTAAATCTTGTACATATTTTATCATTGATTGTCAGATATATAGGAAAATCTCATTTTATACTTGGTAATGTAATAAGGATTCACAAACATAACTTAAAATCTATAAAGAGAGTCCCGGAGTAGACAATAATTCCCCTCAAAAAGGTGTGATGAGTCCGACCTACCATCCTCTCGACCAATGGAAATTCCTAAGCCTCATCAGTCCACAAACTAATGAGCACCTACCTTTGGAAAGCAGGTTCAAATGGACGTGGAATCATTGGATGTTTCCAGTTCTACGAACAAACCCGTTAGAAACCGATCAGAATGTTTGAACCTCCCATCAAGGAGGTCATCCCCGGATTCTGAGGGAGACACTCATCCCATCAACTCTACACCATATTCAAGTGATTTTTTGTTTTAAATAAGTATTTAAATTACTTTCATAAATTTTATATATACAAAAAATATCATCTATGAATATTTCACAAAAGGACGGCGTGGATGGATTCTAATCGACATATTTTTGAATACCCTCAAGTGACCATTCCAATGATACATGCCTTATTCAGAATTATTTCACAATTTAGTATTTATTTATGAAATTATTATTATTATTATTATATACACTAAAAAAATTACATGTCTTATATGGTGGAGACATAATTTGTAATCCCATTTTATTCATGTATCAACTATATTTTGAAAACAAGTTGGAAATAATGTATATGGTTTGTGGAGAAGAAGAAAATGTCATGTAAGTTTATTTAACATAATAGGTAGAGGAAGATAGAGAGATAGAGTCTAGGTTGCCTCCCATTAAGAACCTTTTTTAGTTATTTGGATCGACCTTCTGAAGGATGATGTGGCTTCTGCTATTCAAACGACCACATGTGTATGGGGACCTCATCTTTTGACCAATTCTATAAAAATTTTGGTTGTATGGGTATTATATTGGATTAACCTTACTTAATACCCATCAAATTCTAAATGTGTCATTGTGTTTTGGTTAGTTCTTGTGTATCCTCTACCTTCTCAAATTCTTGCTTCAAAATGCTGAAAACTTGAAAATAATTAGAGGAGTCCTCTAGAGAAGGTAAGGTGTCAACTGAGGGGATAAAGATAAATACTTCATCAAATTCAGTGCCTACATGACATGATGTAGTCCCATGTTAATGTTTAGTGTATGGAAAATCATTTTCTAAAATATTTAATTCAAAATAATATGGTTTTACATAATTACATACTAACTCAGTTAGAAAAGAATCAGAAAACCCATGTTTGGACTAAACAAAGTCAATAATATTATTACTTATTTCAGAATATTGGTCTACCACAATTCAAAGTAATCTCAACCATACAGTATGGTCCAACTAGCATGTGGTAATGGATTCTATAATTGATAATATTTTATCAGTGTTATCTGAGAATGGTTATGGAAAAGAAGATGATGGGGGGGTTTAGAACATATATAGTTAATCATCATATTGAAACCCATCATGCATGTATATATATCATTCTTCTAGATACAAGTATTGAAACACTGGGTAATATGGATGAATATCCTCTCTAGGATAATCATTCCAACAACCAGTCGAATATGCATCAATTCAAATTCTAGATCAAGGTGACTGTGAAAAGGAGGAAATGAAAAAGAAAACCCTAGACTAACCAATATGGACTTAGAAATGTCATCACTAATTTCCAAAAAGTCCTTAAAAATGGAGACAAGATTTGAAATACCCATATCGAGACACACTAAATTAGTTCCCTAAACCAACTAACAATGTAGCTAGTGGATGTTAGGGTCGATCCCATATGGAACGAGGGAGAAGAAATTGTAGGCACTAGTCTGTGATTTTCAACTAATTATCCAGTCAAATAAAATAATGGAAAAATATTTATTTAAAACAAATGAAAATAGAATAATAAGAATAAAAAAAATTGAAAACAATCATGTTGGGGTTCCAAATCAATTAGGGTTAGTTGAAAAAGTCCTTCCTTAGCATTTAAAATAATTTATAAAATGGTTTAGTACGGGGATTAAATTGAGTTATAGTCTCTTGGTCTGAAATCATGTGACATCGTATTTTAGAAATTAATCCCTTGGTCTTGTAAATGATTACATTAATATAAGATATTAAAACAATACCCCTAAAAATAGTTTTATTAGGATCACCCAATCACCATGGGATTTCCAATTTTCAACCCTTTAGTTTTCACCACTTGTGTCATTCTTGGCCTAATACAACATCATTGGTGAATTTGGAATTAATTCATTAAAGTATTTATAAATAAAAAATCATAATTAAAATAGACACAAATAATTTTATATTAAAACACACCCATAACCTTATTACAATGCCAATATTAGAAAATTACCCTCTTATTACCATGTACACTGTATGAGGACTGAGTGTAAACTCAACCCATATCATGGATATGAGAGGAAAATAGGTATGATAATACCAACACTAAAATAGGACGAAAATTTTACTAGATGCAGGGAAAGATCAATACGATAGAGTAATGAAACCTCTTCGCTATAATGGATAACCATTAATTTAATTGAATTAATATATTTTTATATAGAAAATATTATGTGAAATGAACTCAAAATTACTTGGTTTGAACTATGGCCAATTTTCATTTCAATGGTTTTCTCTGCTGGTAGGTTTCCAACCATGTTGCCCATTGAATTTTGGATATCAGTGGATGGTTCTTGGAATTAAACAGAATGTGGTGCTAATGTACATGGAATGTATCATCACATTCATCCACCAAATTATTTTATAATGGGAGTACACAACATGTTTCATGATGTACCTGATGTGTGGGTTCTGGTCCATGGCTTGGGCATGTACTTTGGTTGGTCGATCCATGCATCTAGAAAATGTACACAGCTTATTGTTATTATTTACCCACCATGTATCTTTTTTTATGAAAAAATCAACCTTAATGTTTTATTTATACTATATAATCCTTAAAATTAGTCATAAATTCTATAATGAAGCATTTTATTCTAAAAAACATGTAAATATGGTGAAAATAGGTATTATACCAAATAAAAATGCATGAATTAGTATTTACATATCAAGGACAAATGATATAGTGAAAGAGGTCATTATTTAAAAATATAAAAAATAATAGACATGGAATAATTATTATTTTTACAATTCAATAATACATTAAAACCCAACCATGAAATATGGTTATAAAAAATGAACTACATTTTAATCAAGGAGACAACAGGTCGTACACACACATAAGTAATATTTCCATTTTTCAATGATCATAATCGAAACAGGGTAAGTATTATTTTATCTTTACATAAATATGATTCCATCATAAATATAATATTATTTATTTAAACCTACATATATATAATCTATGTGATGTGGTCATTAAAAATGAATCACATCGATTCATGGAGGTGGTAATCAACACGTACGCACGAATAGAATTATCATTCTATGAAGGATAGAAAGGTAATAAAAATGAATTGATATATTATCTTTAAATAATGAAAAATATGTTATAAATATACTACATATACATTTAATCCATAATTATTACAATCTATGGTAGGTATTAATGGAAAACTAATTACATTGGTTCACGAGGAGGTAGTCCACCATACACACAAAAAATGGTTTGATTTCTCATTTGATGGAAGTGGGCATGGATTATGGTTAATAAATTAACATAATAAAATCTTACTATATATTAGATGCTAATTTTATTATATCACAATTATTAGAATTGTTTTGAATGATATAGAAGAGGAAATCAAACTAAAATATTCTGTAGAAAGCTATAGCTCTTCTTTAAAAAAACATCGTTTTCATTACTCCTTAATCCCTGTAAGGTTAGTATTATACTAAAACTAAGATTTCTATAATGTGAGGAGGGATTCATTAAATGTATTTTATTATTTATTAGGAGAAAAAAAGGTCTAAAAATGGGTAAGTAAGATAGGATAAGAGGATCACATTTATAAGTGATGGGAAGGACACACATGGAATTACTTAAAAGATCAAATAATATATAAATCATAATAATGTAAATTGAAACTAAGGAAAAAAAATTAAAATAAAAGATGTTATAGGGTCAAAATAAACTCATAAAATCATATTTATACAATATTTGTATTCAATTTATGCCTTATCACCTAGTTAAACTAAATTAAACTCATTTTAACCTCAACTGTGAAAACATAACCTTTTTACCATGGTAACAATAATTATAAAACCAAAAATAAAATGGGGATTATAACCAAATTTTGAAATTATAATTCCAAATTTTGAATCTGTTTTATTTTGTTAAATTTATAATGGTAGAAGAAATTACTTTTAATATAATAATACAAAACACATGAAAAACTACTTTTATGAAAATATTTGATTTTATTGTAAAAAATAATTTTACCTTCAATTCAAGTAATAAATTGGTTTTCAATTATTTTTTTGAATAAATAAAAAAATAATAATAATATTTTTTGTACTTTTTGAGAAATACAAAACTGAATGAATCTTCCCAAAATTCCATTAAATGCACAGACCTAAAATTAGTTTTAAATTTGAATAAAATTTTAATTATATTTTCAGATGTTAATATTGGGTCAAAAAATTCAAAATAATGTTTTTAAATACATTATTTAATTGTATAAATTTATATTTGGTGTAAAAAACTAATAAAATATGATAATTGCACCTTTTAGGTAATTATAACACTTATCATTTTACGTTAACCCCCGATAAACATATTTAAAACTTAACCATTGTAATATATTTTTATTATTCTTAACATTTATTATAAAAAAATAAAGTTAACCCAATTACATTATATTAATAATTAATTTTACACATATGAAATTTATTTTATCAAATATAATGCATATAACCTATAAAATTTAATTTAACATTAAGCCCTCAAAATGTGATGAAAAACAGTTTTCTAAAAAAATGACCTTTTAAGTATAATTTTTTATACCAAATTCATGAATAATTTTTATTTGAATTAAATTTATTGTATAATTTTTAATAAGATGTAATTACTTTTATTTTTTAATTAGTTCAAAAAATAATTTGACTTTTTAAATATTTAAAAATAAAAGTGAATTTTAAATAAAAATTAGTATTGGCAACTATTTACTGGAAAATTAATATTTTTATAAAAATATCAATAACTCACCATTAGTTAAATTTAATATTCCAATTTAAAAATAAAAACCTTTTCTAAAATAAAATTTATAAAATTATGAAAAAATAATTATAATATTTTATTCATTAAAACCAATAAATTCATTTTTGAAGAAAACATATTTTTGAAGCATAAAATAAATTTACTGAAAATTAAATTCTTTTTTACTAAGAATTAATCAATGAATTTACATTATGTAGGACCATTAAATATATTTAATAATGTGGATATTCTAATTAATACCCTCCAATTCAGTATCTTTGTTATAATGATCATATTTAAATAATAGTATTTTTCAGTTCATTTAAACTTGGGGCTATGTGTCATATATTCTACCAAACATAATGTTATTATTTTAAAATATTGGTGTGTTATAGTTTTCATTTTAGTTTTTAGAGGAATCTATTCTTTCTTTTACTCCTGATTGGGGCACTATTGTTTCGTCTAATACTTAGGATGACGAATCACATTATTTTTTTCCCGACTTGGGGCCAGAGTGGGCACAAATGCTAGTTTTTGAATAAATGTTTCCACTTAAGATCTTACTGGTTTCCTTCTTTGATATAATAAATCAGTTGTTCTTGTAATTCACCTCATATTTTTTTATGAATATCTATAATAACTCCTCTTAGGGTAGTTGTTTATTAATAAAATATTTAAATCATTTACATCTAGAAATAATATGTGAAACCTTTTAATTAACATGATATTTTTAATTTTTTAGATTGAGGATCATTGCATTCCTTAGCATAAAACTTAATTGATAGAGAAACTACTGACACATATCTTCGCAACCTATGACAATCCTAACTGGATAGTTATTATACACAAAATATAATTATCCTTACAGAACCTACATGAAGTATATGATCATAGATACTTCTTACTATTTGAGTGTTACCATAATTGGGCCACATAAAGATTCAAAGTGCATCGATGTTGTTCTGGGTCTTTGGTTTTGTTGAAATCTATGAATGTTGGATTCATGAAGTTGGGTGGAGTAGGAGTTTCATCCACCCCTTCAGGATATAGTTCCCTTTCTAATTACACCTATACATGATGTCCTTCCATGGACCCTATTTAAGCTGCCAAATATTTAATGGAGTTGACATGTTCTTATGATATGTTTGGATTAGTGGACACTGTAGTAGAAGTGATGAGTGGAATCTAATACGGTTCCCAACTTATGTTTGTTTTGGATGTTCAGTATGATATTTTTTAGGATAAAATACCTAAAACATATATACTTAACAACATAATAGATGGAATTATTATAGTTTACTATGGAAGGGATTAGATATACCAGTTTTTTATACACTGAGCCTACTATATTATCAAATTATATTAGCATAGGCAAGGAATATTTCCCTCATTTTTCATGTATTGGAGGGGAAAAACTGACATCCACCTAGGAGTTGTAATCAATAAGAATATTTCTTCTAAGTAATTTGGTGTTAAGTTATGTTAGTTTCTCAAAATAAACATTATATTTTGAGAAAGTTTCCTTGATTGTAAGTCCAAATATTGGAAAACATCTTGATATTTTGGTAAATCATTGATGATTTAGATTTTCTAAGAAATAAATCCATGTATTGATACTAGTAAGTGGATAAAACTATGGGAAAGATTCACCTAGGGTTAATCACCTTGAAATTGGTTAGTTAAGCATTTACTCATTCATAACTCTGATGCATGATGAGTGGACCTAAGACAAAACACATAGTGAGAAACTACAGAGGGAAATTATTTGGTTAATCACATTCTCTTTATGAATAATTATAACGGATTTAACAATGATGTGAACTAATTTGGTTAGAGAACATAATAGAAAAATGATCATGGATAATGAATGATTATATAAAGTGAATAATTTTTTGATATGGATGTATCCTATAATAAAATCAAATATATAATAATAAAATAACTATTTGGGTTGATTTTTTTATATTTTTTTTTTATATTATTATAACCAATGTTAATTGAGTATTTTGATGAAATAGAATCATGGAGAAAAAATTAAGAAAGTTATGTTTCAAGAAACCAGTATTACATATAACTGATCATACATTAATGGTTATGAATCTCATTATGTGCATATAATAATGTAATAGGTTAGTTTTTGAGTCTTACCTAAGTTAGTGAGATTGATATTTTAATAATATTAAAAATGAAATATATTATCATTATTAGGTGATATTTATCAATGAAATATCAGTATTTCCTAAAATTTATAAGGATTATGTGAAACATCTATGGATTTACTTCTTTAGTTTTAGTTTAAAGTTAGAGTGACATATGATAAGAGGTATTAATAACCTCAAAAATTTATTTTAGGACAGAAGTATTTTTTTAGAGATAGTTACAGGAGAAAACACCATTAAGGTATTCATTACTCTTAGGATCAATATACACATGAGAATGAGAAGATGATGGTTTCTTTTATTTTAAATAGGTACATTAGATATTAATTAGTATCCTTAGAATTGATAATTGAATCGTGATATTTTTAGAGATGTTCATATCAATTTTGAGATTATCGTATATAGTGGTTAGAGTGTGAACTAGTTCATATTACCATTTTGGGAGTTAATGGTATAATTAACTTATAGGGGAATATGTAATATCAATATAGTTTAATTCCATAGAGATAATGAAGGTATTGGGGCCCATAATGGAAGCTGGTGGTCTTGGGATTTTAAAAATTTTCATTAAGGGGGTGACGTGATTTTTCATCACTGACGATCCGAGCCCTGGTATGGTTTGAGGATCTCATGTAAATTAAAGAGCCCAAAAATATAATTTCAAACCTACCTTTACAGATTTGAAGGCGTGGTTGATTGAAACTCGTCTTCAGTGATCATCAATAGAAGAATCCATAATAGGATACCTGTAGATTATCCACACACACTTCCAAAATATATGGGAGCACCAATCGTCGAATTTAGGGTGCTAGCACTACGATCCAATGATATCTTAGACATATTGATGATAAGTGTGATCCTATACCTTTGATTGTTGAAGGTGAAACTTGGATCAAAACTTGAGAGGGAGAGACTATCTTTTTATAAATCATTAGGAGAGAGGGACTTTCATTTATATATGAATGAATAGTACATTGGGAGATATCCTCTCTCTCTATTAATAGTGGAGGTTCTAAATACCCGATTGGGTACCCTGACCACTATTTTTTTACATCTACTAAATAAATAATTATAAAGAATGAAACAGAATCAATATTATTTATTATTTTATAAAAAACCTATAATATATATAAAATATATTAAATGTTAAACCCAAGTCATTTAACTTGACTCCTAAATCTCGCTTAATATTAAATGAACCATGAATATTAAAATAATATTAATTCGATTAATATTTTCTGATATTTACTTTAATTGTAAATACATTAAATACATTAAATAAATTAAATCCAATTATTCATAACGTGAATAATAATGAATTTATTTATTTTGTTGGTGATCGATACCTTGGACAACACTCAGACCCCATGGTGGGGACCACCGTGTCTAATATACCTCTCTACCTGAATAGGGAAGATTATTGAATACTATATTATATGTGACCCTCGAGGCCCTTATCTCAATAGCAGTGAATAAAATCCATAGACCTAGAGTGGATTCTAGTAACCCTTCAAGTCCCATAAAGTGATATAGATATTCATAGAAATTAATACCAATCAACAAACACATACTGTGTACTGTAATCTCTTTGTCATTAGACATCTCATAAAGTAGGATACACACTTGTGTCATCGCCCATTTCTTGATTTATTATTTTTTGATCTATCCGAATGGATTTACCTTTCAACTAATTTGGCCATAACCTTATGAAGTTAGAACAATCCTGATCATCTAGGCCTGAGATATACAACTTCCTTAACTTGGAAGTGACAAATACTTTCTTGACCATTCAACCAATGTCATCCCACCAATGACGCACCCAATACAAGCTACCTCACCATGATTTAAATATCATGATTTTTCCCTACATAAAAGTAAAAAATCAAATTGAACACACTGGTAATGTTCTTAATTTAAGAGACAAATACACATGTCTGTAGATAGGAACAACCAATGACAGCCAAAACAAGAAGTGTTCCTATTGGTGGTTCTTTCCACATGACATCACTACTAGATATCACTAAGTGTGAACTTCTTGAGAATAAGTCTACATTCTTATGATCCCCCATCCCCTAATAGTCATACATCTACAATGTCTAGTCAATAAGATGTAACTAAACCATAGGACATATTTAAGATTAATGTCATGGTATCTCGAGGTTCTCATTATAGCTTGGGATCTGCTCTAACTATTTGGAAACACAACTAATATATTGAAATTACCATTTCAATATTGGATGTAGAAAATTATACACTATAAAGGTATGTATACATCATGTATAGATAACTATATACACACTATATTAATTAAATGTATTGTATAGTTGGGTCCAGTGAACCTACTATTTCAACACTCCCAGTTGCACTAAAACTAACTTTCTAACCATACTTGTTAGATAGTCACATGATAAAGATCATGTTTCTATAGAGTAAAGACTTTAGCTAATGGGAATTCCATGTTTCTACCATGTGGCTAGTTTTCTATATATGACCTCATCTTCATGAGTATAACTTCTCAAGAGATGATATCCTTGAGTATAGCCCTTTTTTCCACTGTCAAAATGTGACATCTTGTCTAGAAAGAATATCATAATTTAAATTATGATAATACTTTACTTAATATGTGAGATTCCATAAACTAGAGAATATCATTACGTTTATCTACTTCTTAGCTTCCCCAAAAGCAGCAACATTCTCGGTATTTGTAGTTATGGATACAACTAGCTTATATTATCAAGTCTCACTCATCACCTTATCCTAGTTTTGATAATAGATCAAATTGATATAATGAAAAAAAAATTGTGTCCCATAAAAACTATAATTCCTTCTTCACCACTTTCCAGATATATATCTTTTGTACTTTCTGAAGTAAAATATGATAGTTTTGACAACTTAACTGGTAGTTCTCCTGGATATAATTGACATATTTATACTATAAAGTATATACTTGAAAAATCAATTTTTATAAATTTAATTTCATACATGATTTATCCATAATTAAAGCATATGGAAATCAATTCATCACTTATTCTCCTCCTATGACTTTTCATATCTTACTTGGAGAGATTATGACATGTGACATTAGAAACAATTATTAACTTGAATTTTCCCAACTTTTATTTCTCAATACCATGTAACTATATATATGAATGAATAGGTCCAAGAAACCTTTAGATTTACATCAGTAGATCCAATTCCCTAGAACATTGGTTTCCACTTTATCCCAATCATTAGATAATTACTTTCATCCTGGTCTTAATTAATTGTAAGAACAATATTCATTTTCCATATGTTTTCGAACAAATTTCTCTTGGAAAAAAATGTCACTCCTAATAAAAATTCTTAAACACATGGAAAATATTAGTTCCAAATGAATGATATAAGATCTTGTTTCATACTTTAATACAAAACTAGATTTCAGTAACTTCCCATCCTTATTGGAATTCAATGGTGTCATCATCTCTTTCTAGTTGCGTCGTATAGACACCATTCACAAAATTTTATCTTGACATCCAATTTCCAATTTAATGATCTTATAATTTATCTATAATTATTAAAATTACAATGTATTTAATCATAATGAATTGATATTAACAATGAAGACTTATTGATACCACACTTATACAAACCACGTATCAACTCACTTGAATACCCACCACAATATTCAATTTATAATCCAATTTTCAATTTGATACATGGAATCCATTATCAAAATTTAATTGGTCTTGTCAATCTTAGATAATTTCTATATAGTGCTTAATTTTAGGAATTACCATTCAAAATGAATAATTTATCACAATCCATGGCGACTATAAAACCATCACAATGGTTTTTAACATTCAAACGTAGTATGTGTCTCTAGAACATTCTTCTTACACATGTACTTGTGGATCTTATTCCAATACTAAATTTTCTTTCATCTCAATCATTGACTAAATCTAAGTCAATACAGATCCCACTATCTCTAATAGAGATGTGCACCCTTGTATAGAAATGTGGTATAACGCTTCACTACAATTTTTCTACCGTAGGGATTTATGTAATATCCAATGTAACCATTAGGATAATTACCTTAGACGCACAATATATTTAGATTAATGCATGTTTGTTTATATCCTAACAAAATATTTGCATCTAATCACATGTATTATGAAATAATGGATTTCTATCATTGTTATACTTGAATTCAAACCATTTTTCATTTTTTAGTTGGCATATTAGTTATGGGATTTCTCTGTTATTTTCAAGGAACATATTGATATATGATGGAAGTTACTGCATGATGTAACATTGATTATAACTTTGATGTATAAAATGTGCATCTAGGAATTTCTCTATGCTAAATTTTGTTGATCAATGTTAACATGTAAGACTCTTCATCAATCCTCTTTATTTGCATGAATTTCATGATGTAGATAGGGTAATGTTCATTTAGGAATTACTATATGCTATTTTATCATGATCAATGAATTCTTGATCAAGATATTCTTTGTCATTCCGATCCTAAGAAACTCATATCTTATGAATATGATTATAATTCTCTATCACATCCCATAACAACTTAAAGGAATCTTATGATGTATCTTACCACTTTATTTCTTGTGAATCACTTCCCTCTCACTTGTTGAACAAATTCCAATATATTTGTGGCATAAATTTATTTCTAAAGGTTTATTTTTATAAACTAAATATGTTGATAATACCAAAGGTGTTTATATATGATGATCCAAAATAAGAAATGGTGTATATAATTATGTCCTTTTAGTTTTCCTTGATAAATAATTATTTTTCCACATTTGGGTAAAGAAGTCTTACATTTTTATATTCATCACTTATTGCCTATGATTCATTTATCACTAAACTATTTTTTGAGCATGATACACCACAAACAACATTTATTACTGAACTTGGAATATTTTCTCATTATATATAAAGAGAATGTGAGATAAATGTTTTGGATATAGTCAAAAACTTCTTCAACTTAAATCTTTCACTTGGAAAATAGAAGTTACATGCTTCTCCCAGATAACCTAGGAATCATCCTTTCTCATCTTCTTAGATAAGACACCTTGATTCTAGTAATATTTATACACTTAATTAGTTTCTATATTTCAATACACATATATGAAAGGCATATTGTATTTAATACCCAATAAGTATGTAAGAAACAATACTTATATTTGATGAAGATACATTGAAATAAGAAGAAACCGTTGTCTTGTTTAATTTAGTTCATTGTTTTTTAAACTTCCATAATCTATTTCATAATATGTGATGAAAATTAGATATTTTTTAATAATAAACCCCTATTCATTAAAGGAAGTTATGAAGGAGCTTTTGGTGTAACTTTCCATTGGCCTTTTCTACTCATTTTATAATTTTTTCTCTATAAGACCTAAAGATAGTTCTTCCTTTTATATTATTATTTACATGGAGAACCTTACCATAATAGGTAATGAAACATTTAATCCATCCTATTAATTTTGTAATCTAAAAAGAAACTACATTAATTGGGTGTAAGAATGGGATGCATAGAAATATTGTAATCGTTCTTTAAATTTACACAAAGCCAGTGTAATCATCACATTATAATCGTTCTTCACTTTCTCCTTGGTAACATCTCAAGAGATGAGACTACATGTGATATAATCCATGACCCAATGTTGTATTTGCAAAAAACATCAGTTTTTGATGATAACATTAAATCAGAACTATCATATGCTCACTACATGAGTCTCCGGTAAGCAATTTCTCACCCATGATTCTTGAGGTGGATTAACAGGATGGGACACCGACACCTTGAATTTTCAATATTGTAGTAAAGTACGTAAGAACCTATACTAAACATTAAAATTCATGCAAGTTGGGAAATTAACTTTGTCCAGAATTTATAAAAAAAATTTATCTTGTGGTATTTCTTTACATTTTTTACATATAAACTTTAGCATATTGTACTTTTATCATGATTACTAAATTAGACATTACCGATCAATTTAATCATTAAATATATCCCACTATTTTAATTGAATTTTTGGAACCCCTTATACTATAATTAGAATACATTGTCGCTTCAGTATTCTAGTGGAAAGAATACTTCAACCACCCCTCATAGTCTATAAGATTTGGTTATTCCATTAATCAAAGGGATTAAGGATGGATTTTGACTGGCCAATTGCATTAACTTATAGTTCCTTGATCTATTGAGTGAATACCCAGTTCTTAAAATTATAACATGATTTACTCAAACATTTTCTGTAAAATTACATTAAGATACCTTTGTTTATTCCTTTTATGTAATTTTAGTAAAGTCAACCCAACCCAATCATAAGAACCCACAAACAGTAAGAGTAACCCTCATATTTGGCATTACCAACACACCAAACACCTGGCTTTGCTCAAACATGAATGATGGAAGTAAGTAATGACTTAATATAACATTGAGGGTTTTTTATCATGATGGATGTAATCCATTTATATTAATCTTGTTCATTTTTTTATCCCGCTCACAACTAAACATTATTAGAAAAACACACATCGCTTCTGTATGCATTTTATTATTTAATATTTTATGAATTTTTCACACTATTATAAAATTCATAAAATAAAAAATAAATACATAAATGTTAACAACTACCTGATTGGTCTTGAGCATCTAAAATGACCTAGGGTAATCATACTTGAGTCATCTCTTGACTCCTGATGTAGCTCACTCTCGTCTGGTATGCCCACTTCTGATCTGGGGTATCACCTCATCTTGGCAAGTTCCACATTACACCTCAGAGTACCGTCTCATATTGGTGGGGTCCATTTCACATCTTGCACCATCTTTGTCAATATACACCACATCAACATGGCGAGATTCACTCCTTACACCATTTTCGTCCGAAGTACAAAAATACTCGTGCGCAACCGAGGGGGATTAAGGGTACAATGTACAACAGATAAAATTAGGTGTGCATAACCTTATACATTTTATCATAAAGTAAGATGATGTGAAAACCTCCATTTAATTAACTACAAACATGGCAAATATTTTAAAATAATTAATTAAATAAAATAAAACATACATAGGTCGGTGCTCAATACTAGTAGGCGGGTAAAATAATGCGTGATAAAAATTAAATTTCATTAAATAAGGTATGAGGGTAAATTAATTAAATTAAATATATTTAATAATTTGAAAAGTTTATTTATTCTTCATTATTCTAATTAATTTAATTTTATGTCCTAAAATTAAATTAAATAATTAATTAAATTTAATTAAAAAAATAAAATTAAAATTTTATCCCTGAATATTAAAAATTTGAACCAAAAATTTATATTTTAATTCATCTAATTTTAATTATGAAAGTTAGTTAATTAAAAATATTAATTTAATTTTAACATGGTCCCCAAAGTTCCTGCTATGGCCATCTGTGAGATGTGCTTAACTTGCGCAGACTTGTAACAGGTTGGGGAAAACCTGTGGTGGAATATTTTGGCCAGACTTGTCCACCCACACCCATTCCCAGTTGGAAGACTTGCCCTGACCACTTTGGGGAAAATCTAGTTTGGAAAAGCCCGTGAGGATTACCATGTAGTGTATTTTTGACTCTACATATCTGGAAGGGGATCTCGGCTATGGGATTTCACTACTGGCTATAATGCTGACTGATATGGAGATTTTAGAATGTGTATAAGGGCGTCACATTAATGGGGTTGTGGGATCTATGAGGGGGAATGTGGTAGGAGTCCCGACAGTAGGTGATGTGTGACATCAAGATGGAAGTATCCAGTCGGGACCCTAATTGGTGGAGGGGTGTGCCTCCAGTGCTAGTTCGAGGAGAAGACTGGAGGTACCTTAGATCTTCCCCGGATCAAGCTTGGTTACTAGGCGTGGTGTAGGAGGTCAACTTCAATTAGGTTGCAATGCCGGTAGTGAAGATGGGGTGTTGGGTCAGTACTAGTGTTGTTGCATGAAGGGGAGAAGGCAGCGGGCTATCCGAAAGAGGATATGGACAGTAGTCCGATCAGTGGGAGGTGGTGTGGCTGGCATCTGTGATGTCTAGCATCCTCACAGTGGTCCGGCCGGGATGAGAATGACCTAAAGGGGCGGTTGATAGGTTGGCCCCTCTTCAATTACTTTTTTTTGTCTCAATGATTAAGTCACTAGATAGTTGACCGGAGTGACACCCTTTTGTGTGGTTATCCACACAACAAGAGGAAAAATTAAAGTCTACCTTATAGTCTTTTAAAATAATAATAACTATTATTATTTTAATAAATAACTATAATTAGTATATTAATAAAAATATAATAAAAATTATTATTATTATAAATATTAAAGAATGATAATAATAATAATTAGTTTTATAAAAAATCCACAATCCCGAGGGAAGGAATAAATTCATAGATATTAATTTAATTTTAACACTGATAAACCACAAAAATGACCCATATCAAATTTTTTGAATGGCCATAGCTTGGACGTTTGAATTCGGATCGACGCGTGCTTTGAACCATTGGAACCGTATTCATACAATCTACTTTTGTATTATAATAATTAGTTTTTTCTTGGATATGAAAATATACATGATCACTCAGATACCAATTTTAGTCACCGAGCCCATAAGGGAAGCCTATGGGCTGGGGATTTTAAAATTCTCAATGATGGGATGACAGGACTTTTCGTTGCCGACGATCCAATCCCTAGTATGGCCTAATGATCTCATGTATATTAAAAAGAAAAAACAACATAACTTTAAACATACCTTTATAGATATGAAGGTTCGTCGACTGAAAATCATTGTCGGTGATTGCCACTTAAAGGCTCCATAACAGGATCCATCTAGATCATCTACACATGCTTCAAAATATCATAGGAGCATCGATTGTCGAATTATTGGTGCTATCTTGGTGATCTGATGATATATTTGACATTAGTCAATCACCACAATCCTCTTCCTTCGATGAATAAAGGTGGAACATGGATGGACACTTGAGAGGGAGATACTCTAGAAAACTGGATGAGAGATAGTGACTCATTCATATATGAATTAATTGTAAGTTGGGAGATAACCACTCTCTCTATTTATAGTGGAGTTTCTAAATACCCGGTTGGGTTCCCCGACCCCCGTGTATTTAACATCCACTTAATAAATAGATATGATAAACTAAACTATGTAAATTTTATTTATTATTATATTACATACCTGTAAAATATATAAAATATATTACATGATAAACCAGATTCATTTAACTCGTCTCATAATTCCCACTTAATATTAAAAAAACCATGAATATTAAAATAATATTTGTTCAATTAATATTATCTCATATTTATTTAACTTATAAATACATTTAATAAATTCCATGTAATTATTCAGAACTTGAATAGTAATAAATTTATTTTTTTATTTTGTTACTGATACCTTGGACAACACTCGGACCCCGTGGTAGACCCCATGATGTTCAATATACATATTCAACTGAATAGGGTGGATTCTCGAATATGTTATTGTTGGTAACCCTTTAAACCCTTATCTCGATAGGAGTGAAGAAAATCCAAACCCAAAGAGTGGAGTCTAGAAACCTTTCAAGGCCTCTTAGAGATAAGTATGGTCATAACAATTAATACCAATCCACGTAAACATACTGGGTACTATAATCTCTTTGTCCTTAAATATCTTCTAAAGTATGGTGAAAACTTGTGTCATCGCCCTTTCTTGATTTATTATTTTTTGATCTATCTAGATGGATTTAACTTTCGAATACTTTGGCCAAATACTTATAAAGGTAGTACCATCTTGATCAACTGAGCCTAAGATATACAACCTCCTTTACTTGGAAGTGAAAAATTCATTCTTGAACATTCAACCAAAGTCATGCCTCCAATGATGTTCCCAATACAAGCAACCTCGCCCCAATTTAAATACCATTTTTTCTTGAATCAAATTAATCAATCAAATGGAACACACTATTAATGATCTAAAATCAGGAGACCAATACACATGTCCATATATAGGAACAACCAATGACTCCCAAAAAATTGGGTGTTCCTGTTGGAGGGTCTTCCTTAATGATCACACTTCTAGATATCACCATGGGCGAACATAATGAGAAGAAGTATCAATGATTTTGATCCCCCAACACCTCATAGTTATACATCTACTATTTCCAGTTTGTAAGATATAACTAGACTATAATAAATATTTAATATTAATGTCATGGTATCTTGAGGTTCTCATTATAGCTTGGGATCTACTATAATCATTTGTTATGTCAATTAATCTATGGAAATTTTAATTTCAATAGTGGAAGTAAAACATTATAAACTATACTGTTATGTAGATACAATGTATCGCTAATTGTATACATGATATGGTAATCAAATTTACTATATAGTTGGGTCTAGGGAATCCACTATTTCAACAAATACACATTGGTTTTTTGGAGAGGTATCTTATTGAGAGTATATAAGTATGCTATATAAATACTTGAGTATATGATTGTATAAATGATAATTTTTTTGAGGAAGGATAAGTTGGATTTTAAGAGAATATATATATTTAAATTATTTTTTTTGTTTAGAGTATTTTAAGAAAGCTCATGGTAATTTGGGATATCTATTTTAATTATTTAGTTATTATGAATCAGATAACCCAACTAAATGTAACTTAATTAGAACCTAGAATTATATATGTTAAACTAATAGTAATATAGGTTGAACCATGTTTGAGACAATTTGAGTTGTAAGAACAATATAAAAACTTTATATTGTTATAAAATGATACAAATTAATGTAAAATGTTCCTCTCGTTATCTATGGTAAATCACTTATAATGATCACCACTCAGGTTAATTTTTTTAGATTTATAAATGGATAGAACTTGAAGGAACTATGGGTGTGAGAGATAAAGTGCAGATTACCTTAGAAAACAATCCATTAGAATAGGATATGGAGTGAGAAACCATATTATTATTCTAAATTAGAAATCATGAAATTTAATTAACAATGTAAAGGTAGTAAAAATCCCAAACACACTGAGAATATAAAGTTGGAGTCACATGAAATAGAAAGCGATAAAGAATATGATGGAAAGGAGACTCAATTTCTTAAAAGTCAAAAATGTGGGAATAATCATGGGGATATTTACTTAAAGGGTATGGTAAATGAAATAAGTGTGGAGTTGAAGATCATCATACTGAAAATGGTAAGGTAAAGAGAGAAGATAAAAAAATGAATTACTTTAATTGAAATAGAGTTTAGAATTATGAGACTCAATGTCACAAACTAAGGGACCATGAGGGACATAGTAACCTAAAATAATGAGAACAAGAAAAATCCTATGCAACTACACCTACCTAATATGATAGTTAGTTTTCACTTTATATTTTATAGTGTCGTATGTTATGTATTTTTTGTCCAAATATTGGATATTGAGTTATAAATAAAATCCCATAGTGGTATGATTATCATATAAATCATTTTCCATGTTTTTGGTAAGTTATTACTTATAGATCTAGATTTCCTTCCATTAGAATAATTCAATATGAAATTAGGAATGGGGTAGTTCACTTTGTGAAAATATAATGGTAATTATATATTTATATATATATATATATATATATATCATTACACATCTTAAATGCATCTTTGATTATCTAGTACTGTATGAATAATTATGACTGATCTCTATATGTTACTTTGATCAAAAGTCACCAAAAATAAATGAGCACCGAAATATTCTAATAACATTATTAATGAACCAAATATGATAATTAATTAAAAATAATTAACTTTTGTTGATAAATAGCTAATATGAGTTAATATTGAAGAATATTGTTTTCAATAAAATCAATTTTACTTATATTTTTTATTTTTGAATAAAAGGTAAATTTTAAAATTTTATTTTAAAAAAAGCCTCATTTTTCAATTTATCACATTAATATTTACTTATAATTAATTTTTTACCATTTTTGAAAATGGATGTTCTTTAGTCGAAAAATGTTGGATTTGTGAAAATTATAATTTCCCAAAATTTATAACTATTTAAAAATAACCTAGAAGATTAAAAAATAATCAATTTAATCAAATAAAATAACAATGAATAATAATATTTTTTTTCAAATATTATTTATTATTAGAAAAACTATAGGAATCATTTTTATAACTAAAGTAAAATGTAACTTTAAAGTACACATTATTTTTCTCATATATTTAAATCATGTATTTTCTAGGTGAGGATCCATTTTTTCTTACCAAGGAAACCTAATAACATACATTCAATTAATTATAAATCAATTTATGGCTTTAAAATTAATATCAATGATAATTTTATTATATATTTAAATTTAAAATCCTCATGACGTCATTTTTGAAAAAAAAAATGCATTACACCTTTAAGTGTTTTCATAATAAAATTAAATTTTCATTTGAATAGAAATTTTATTAGATAAAATGTTTTAAAAAATTGAAATCATAACATTAAAACTTGGTAATAAGATCAATTTTAATTTTAATCTTTAGAATTTATTACTAAGGTTGGAAAATAATTATGGTGGTAAAAATAATAGTGGAAAATTGAGTTAAACCAAGTATAAAAGTACTCAAACATTTAACAACAATACCTTAAATTTATATTTTAATCTCTAAATTGATAAATAAATGTTTATTCTAAACTTTATTACTTTTTTGGAGAACTGGGTCCTTGAAATGGACATTGTTTTATTAAAAAAATCAACACTATTTACACAGGATCCCATACTTTAACTTAAAAAACAAACAACTACCACCACTCCAAGATAAAATTATCCTTAGAATTAATCCATTTTAATCTACCATTTTAATCACACTATACCCTTATCCAATGAAAATAATACCCAATTAATTTATATTTATACTACTCCCTATAATTCCAATAATACTACAAATGAAAAATCAAGTATCCAATGTAAGTATTATCTCCCCCATAAACTTTCTTCTTATTCTTAATATTTCAAATATCTTATAACCATAATGATATGATTACTTAATTATAATTATTATATTTATATGTAATTATAATAATGAAAAAATTCTTTTTTATTCATTTCCATCGACATAGAAAAATGATCGAATATTAATCCTACGTGCGTATAGACTACAACCTCAACAAAGAATATTTTTTTCATTTTTATAATTGTTTTTAATTATTTTTCCAAAAATATTCACATATATTTAACCATTTTAATAACATAAAAATAATAAAATTATTATTATATTATAAGGTTATTATGTCAAGGTAAACACCTCTTTAATCTTACTCACCCAACTATTTAAAGCATGATCAAATTTTGTTCAGCTTAACCACCTATAAGAGAACTGATTTAAAATATGATCATGGATGACTATGATAAACTAAATAATGATGTTAGTATATGTTAATAATAAAATAATAATCATTTTATATTTCTCGAAATTTTATATATGGTGATTAATTATTATTATAAATCATATTTTAAAATCAACAGTACTGAAATAAGTCGTTATCAATTTGGGTTTCACATAACGTAACCAAAACACATATAGAATGAAATATGAACATTTTAAATAAATATAATTTATCTATTAAATAATATTAAATGATATATCAATATTTTTATTGGTATAAAATTGTTTTAAATAATAAAAAAAAATTCAACAAGCGGAAAGTTTTTATAGTTATTAATACCAAATGGTCATAACAGGCTACCAATAATTTATATACTCATCATAAAAAAATTTATTTAGATTGTAAAAGGTGAATACTTATGAGTAAGTTATTGAAATAGAATATTAAGGTAGTATTCTATTTTAGGATGTTATAGCGTGATCAACTATGCATGGAAACAATGTAAGGGTTTCATCTCAAATTCCACTCTTTGATACATATTTGGTATTAAATACCTAATTTAATTTTTGATGTGTATATACTATCTATTTTTGATATCATAAAATGAATTATAATTTAATAATGGAATTTAATTTTTAGTTTAAAGACCTCTCTATTACACCCCGATATTTTATATTATTATTCTCCATAAGTATATTTTGATTTCTTATATTACATGCAAAAACGAGTTTAAATGAATCATGATATGCTATTAATATTTTATTACTTAATGTGACAGTTATCACCTAACAATTTTATTGATGGGTATGAATTGGAATAACTAAATTATAAAAAGTTATGATTTATCTATGTATAGAATAGATTCTTCAGTTATTAAATAAATAGAAATAAAAATAAAAGATCAATTGAAAATTAATGTGATGTTTTTTCAGAAAAATAATATTTTTATGAGCGAAATATTTTTTATCTTAGCAATTAATATTAATAACAATTTTTAAATTATTTAAATTATATTTATATATTTTATAAAACATTTTAGAATTCATATAATATATTTTAATCATGGGGTATGAATTTATATAGTTTCATGATTAAAATATATATATTCCTAAAAAATGGTTTTTATTTTGTTTTGAAAAATAATTTTAAAATTAATTTTTTTGGCTTATAGAAATTGAATTGTGAAAATTAGATTTTATATTTAGAATTATAAGGTCAAAATTTGGTTAATATTCCCCTTCATTTTTATGTATTTTTAATTGTAACAATGGGAAACTACATCACATTGGTAAAGGGTAAATATGGTTATCCTAGGTTAGAAAAATATTAAGGTCAAAAAATTTCATATTAATTTTTATTGGATTAATTTAAATCAACCCTTAACACCTTAGTGTACAAATTAAATTTTTTAGGGCACAATTTTCATGAAACTAACATATATAATTGTTAATGTAAAGAAAAATAACTAATGTCACTCTCTTACTTTTAAATATATCTTATGTGTTCACATGGGGAAAAAAGAACGTTATGAATGAATATTTACGTTTATTTTTGGCAAAAGAAAATTATCTTAATGATAGAAATTTATTTCAATTTTTTATTAACTGTATAATCACCTTAAATTCTTCTACAACTCTAACACAACATTAACTCAATAACTATAAAAATAAAATATATTTTTTTAAAATATAAATGTAATATAATTTGAGTGAGTTATAGTGTGTAAATAATTTTATCGATTAATATAATGTATTATTTCTATGTTAAAGATTTATATTTAAATTCATTCTTTTTTAATATGTCTTTAAAGTTAAATTAAATGAATAGTTCTAAAATTGACATTAATGATATTTTATAATAAATATTATTTTGTAAATCATTTAAAATTTAAAAAGTATTATCATCATACAAGTGAATATAATATGGTTTAAAAAGTCATCCATGATCAATTTTTGATAAATGTTTCCATTAATAGTAATATTCATACTTTAAGATTGAAATAGTTGCTACTATAGTTATGTTCAAAAATGGTTAACGAAGGGGTTAATAAAAATGATAGGATTTAAAATGACCAAAAAACTGTGTAAATTTCATTTTCTGATGTAGTATTGACCATACACTCCATTTATTTTAATTTATGGACATTTTGAAGCATTGTTATTGAGAATTTCTTTATTATATTTTAATATTTTAAGAAATTCAACGTATGTCTTCTCCCTCCCTTATAGAAGAACACCCCTCCTTACTCTTATTTATACCACTTTGATCCTTATAGATAAACCAAACCCTACCAAAATACATTATAAACATCCCTATACAAGTTATATTGGTTCTACCTCCCCAAAAAATCAACCCTACAATACTTAATAGCATATCTAATGTAATTATTTCAAAGAAGAGGTAATCGCCTTAAGTTATCACCTTCATTTGAATTATTATTATACCAAATTTATATTTTTTGTATTGATAATAAAAGTTTAAATTAAATATAAAAATATAATAAAATGTTATTCTTATAATTAAAACACCAATATCCACCCCCATTCCATCAAATGGGATATGAATGTATCACTCGTGCATACAAACAGCTTACCGTCACCACGTAGCGATACAATTAATTTTTAATCACCATATTTTATGTATGTGTATTATTATTAGTTTAATGTTTATATATGATATTTATAACATACTTATTCATTTTTAATTATGATATCATATTTAATTTCTTACCTTCAAATCCATTGTAAAATTATAATGTCACTCATGCATATGTGTAGACTACCACCTCCAAAAAGTGATGTGATTTTTTTTCATTTTCATTTTAATTGGATGATTATAATGATAGGTATAATGGAAATTTATTATATATATATTATAGTAACTATTTTTAATGGTAAATCATTATTTATATTTGTTTTGTTCAATATGTTGAAAATTGAAAACAACATCCATGTGTATGTATGACCAACCATCTATATGAATAGTGTAATTCATTTTTTGATCTATAACATTTATGGATGAATATAAATAAGTAAATAACGAATATATTTTATATTTATATCATTATTAACTTTTTTAAGATTATGGAACCACGATCAATGTCCAAGGACCAAATCTACCAAACCAAAACATACATGAGAAACACAGTTGTTATGACCTAGAATTGTGATATTAACAAAGAAATGTTAATAAAAGGGTGATAAAAGTTTTTAAGTAAATAATATATCATATGGTATATAATATTAAGGTTATATAATATATTTTTAAAAAATTTATATTAACTACATAGGAGATTCAGACATATATGAAGGAAGTCAGACATGAGGTTAGGGTTTTTTGTTATAATCTCATTATTTACCTGGGTTGTTTGTAATCAAGTTTCAGATGAGGAAATATTTTGATATAAGTATTTAGAAAATACTGAAATTTATAATCATATAGTTATTTATTTATAATAAATTTTATTCTTCTTTTTTCCTCTATTTATGTACTCAACAGATCGAAATTATATTTTTAATGAAAATCCTAATTTATTTCCCTCTAACATCAATAATCCTTTTTCTATATCAATTTGTAATAATTTTTTTAAAATATTATAATATTAAACTATGAATGATTAAATTAATTTTGACCCATTATTTATTTTTTATAATTTTTTTAAAAGGAATCTTCTTTTCATTTTCTAAATGAGTGAATTTTTACTTTTTTTAAAAGTGTAAAAGGAATGATTACTTTAACTCATATGACATGAATGGACTTTAATTCCATCATGAACAATTAATTCATTTAAGATTCCATTATAGGTTTTCAAAGTTATTTTAAATGAATTGTTTTCCTTAAAAATTTGAAAAAAATATAATTATAAATATATAATTTCATTTTTAAAGGGTAATTTCCACAGAAAATATTCATGTTATTCTTTTAAATAAACATTCATTTATGATGATAAACTTTAATGATACTTTTATTGTATAGGTGTATATGATTCAATGATACCATCCTTATTATTTCTCTAGATGTTTTATGATTATGATGAGGAGATGTTTATGAAACTTGATTCTTTTACATGGGTTATTCCAGGATAAAATGTTTATAAAATTAATTTACTTTTAATCGGTTGATATAATGAATGTTTTATGGTCTAGTGGAAAATATAGGTGTGGTTTTAATTATGTTATGGGTGGGATTTCAATTTTATGACCCCCTAATTTATCTGTTAAATATAGATATATCATGAGATAAATGGAACTATAATGTAGAGAGAACCCAATTTAGTAAGGGACCCTATCCACTATGATAATTTTTGGACTAAACCATGACTACTATGATTGTTTTTTGAGTGAACCCAATACACTATGATAGTCTGGTATGTGATCCTTAACAACTATGGTAATTATTTTTATGCTTATGTGTATACCACAAAATCATGTCTTATGATAATGTTATTATCTCATGGATCATATTTCATGATTACTTTATGATTCATGTCTAATGAAATGTCAATAATTATGTCAGGATTCATGATTATTATCTATGATATACACGGTATGGTTTTCAAATTTTATGTTCATGATATCATTCATGTATGCTCTTTTTATGTTGATATCTCACTTTTCCCCATAATAAGAATATAATCTCACCCTTTTATAAGGTTCCATTACCAATGTTATGAAGAAATGTGTTAAGTATAATATGTATAAGAAGGGTTCTTGTAATAGAGAGATAAGTGGAAGATTATGTAGTTCAGTTATGAATTAGTTGTTTGTGTATCTATGTTTCTAAAGATACTAGACCAATAAAATTCTTGAATGGATCTTTATTTTATGTAATGAATATTCATAAATTATGACTTAATATATATTTATGAAATGTATGGGTTTCTATAAGTTGTATATGAGAAATTTTAGTTACCTTGGTAAACAAGAATAAGAAAACATTAGTGAGAACCAAGAGGATAATTCAAGTTATATAATAATATTCTAAATTTTTGGTACTAACAATTAATAACATAGGTTAAACCTTTAGTTTCATTGATTTAAAATATAGTGTCATAATTTAGGCATCCTATAGATTATTTTTAATGATTATATGGTTTCCCACGGTGATTATTGATTCTCACAATATGCGTTTTTGTTTTTAGTCAATGGATAGAACCCGAATGAATAATGTTATTTCTAAATGTAATAAAAAATTCAATTATTATCCTCCTAAGAAACCAAATGTTATGGGAGATACATTAAAAAATCTCATTTTAATCATTTTAAAGCTTTCTTAATCTATGCATCATGCAGAGTTTTCACATGATAAAATGAGGGGAAAATGTTTTATTGAGTCCTTCATGAGGAAATACCTGTCTTCTTTTAGTGAAGATAGTCAATCTAGTATTTTTGTAGTGGATATGTACCTCTGAAAAATATTTTTCTATTCTATAGTTTTTGGAACATGAAAAACTTTTTCGTGCTATTTATCATTTTGAAGGCGATGTGGATTAATTTTTGAATATTATCAATAACAAGAGGCAATAAGAAGCAATTGACTCCATGGTGTGGGATGAGTTTAAGATATAATTTTTCAATAATTATATTTCTTAAATTATTTATACAAAAATTGAGTATGAATTACTTTAATTTATGAAGGATGATGAATATGTTAGATTCTATGAGAAAATTCATATAAAACTTCTGTGGTGCACTTATTGTAATATCATCCAACATGAAATAAGGTAGATCAATTATACAATGGATTATAATTATTTTTCCAGAGGGTGTTATCCATAAGAGACTTCAATATCTATAAATAAAACATTCCATGTGATATCAAGGTAAAAACAGATATTGGAGTTACCTATCTATCTCATAGTTTTGATAAGAAAAGAATGATTGAATTCAAAGTATATTGTAAAAACTATAGATAGAATAAGATGAGATTTCATTTCATCTAAAACTGCCACACCCTAACTCCATTTTTATTTTATTTCTATTATTTTTAATTTATCATGGATGTTTTAACTTATTGGTTGAGGTTTGGGATGAGTTCATGGAGGGAATCACTGAGTTTTGGAGGTTTCAGGTTGTTTTGGCCATATTCACAGTTAGTGTGCATGGTTTGGGAAGTAACCCTACAGATGGTGAAAGATGAGGGCCTTTTCATTTCAAATTTCTATTGAATTGGTTTACTTGCATGACCTGTGTATATTTTGGAATAAAAAACTGAAAGGAAAATTAGAAACTGTATGGATATTGGGTGGTGTCTACGACATGGTGAAACAATTGTTCATTATTAGGAGAAACCAAGTGGAAAGCATGCTGGAGGACCTATAATTTCCGACAGAATGAAATCACATGGTTAGTGCAAAGTTTCTCAAACCATGTGGTTATATTATGCGACAATCCTCCTTTTCCAATATACATTTCATGGTTGGTGCATGGTTTTTAAAATCTGGTGACTTTCCCAAATTCTTAAAACATTGAGTTTCTAATTCTACCCTCTTATTTTTTTAACCCATTTTGTCCCCTCCCCCTATGTACTGATTTTGGAACTTGAAGGGGCCTCCCAAAACCATCTACCTTGTCTCTCATTCCCCTATTGATGCTCCCTAAAGATTATAAGGTATCTTTCTCTTGGTTTTGGGTAATTTTTATCTTCTTCTTCTCTTACTAATTGGTTTCTTTGTTCTATTTTGGCTGGTTTACTTCTTGGATGAAACATAGTGCGAGGTTTTTCTATTGTGGGTTATTTTCATTGATGTTAGGGTGTGTGGATAGCATCTTGGGTGTGGTTATTATTTCCCATTATTGAGGTAGGTGTTTCCAACTATATCCTTTTTTGAAAATTAAATTTGATGATTCAACATTACTAATTAATTTATAAATGTTTTATTTATGCTTGTGATGAATTAGTTTTATTTTTTGGTAATTTATTGTTGTTTAATTGATGAAAATGGGGTTTTGAATGATTTTCCTTAGTTATACAAATGTATATGCTGGAAATGTGTTTGAAAAAAATTCCAATTGGTCTTTTGAAATGGAGTTGGTTGTTTTGAGTGTGTGATTAGACTTGTTTTTTCCTTGGTTGGGTTTTTATATATTTCTGCTTGTGAATCAAGCATTGTGTGTGGGTTTTTGTGACATTTATGGTTTAGGACTTGTTGTGAATATTTGTGAGGTTCCTTGTAATTCTTGATTTAATACATGAGTGTTCTTTAATGGTTATATATATATATATATGATTTGGGTGTGGGAATATCCATATGTGAATAGGGTGAACTTATAGATAATCACACACAAACATAAATGGAATTCCATAGGAATCTATACATTAAGACCATTTTTTTAAAACACTTATCTTGCATGTTTCTTTCCCACCTTCCACTCCAACTCTCGATATGTATTTTTTCTAAAATCTTGTTATGTTATCTAAATGGTTCCGTAGTTTCAATGTGACTTAAAATGTGGCTTCAAAATGACTTTCCCAAATTATGGCCCATTCAAAACCTTGAGATGTAATTTGGCAACTAAATTGAATGAAAGTTCTGTTTGGAATCATCCAATCATAAATGGCATTTTTATCATTATTTAGGAAATGATTTTGAGATGAATGGTATTCACAATAGAAATTGTTTTAAAAGTTTAAATTAAAAGTACCAGTTTGTACATTGCGATGGTTTAGAAATTGGTATTAAAAAATTACATAACACATAGTCCCAGATTCCATATTATAATTTTATATGTGTGACAGACACCCGTATAGTAGTCCTTTCGATTAGAGGTGCTTCTTATAGTTAGTCTTGGGGATTAGGAAATGAATACATGGTAGAATATATGAGTTGTGTTAATACTGAAGATGTGATGAACTCATCATTCTCATTTATACTATAATAATTGGACTTCTAGACATCATCTATAGGGTGAAGTGGTAGTTACATTCCAGTCCCAATTATATGGATTGGAACCCCCTTGAAGGAGGATTGACTTGGTCGGATTTTCCTTTGGTGATGCTAGTTTTGAGAATCTAGGTTGGTTATTGACTATAGAGTTTCACCATACACTAGTAGGTGGGTTCAAATTGAGTACATCTAGGGATTTCTTCAAGGGATGTCTAATAAATACAAATTATTACATATCTATATTTTCTACTTTTATTTTTCAGTACTAGGATTATTGGTTCTTTTAGTATTTATTTTAAAATACCTTTTCTTCTCCATATTTCCGACTATGATTGCTTCCCTACTCTTAATATTTATTTCAGTTTTTAATCATTTCTCAAGCTTTATTCAATGTGGCATTATGAGTTTTTTTTTCAAACAAGGGTTTTAAAAAGAAAAGGTGTTCTTGATCATAGAAATGATAAAAACCCTATTTTTATTAAATGTATTTGAAACAAGAATTTATGGAATATTTTAGGAAAGGACATGAATGGACTCTGTGGTGTTTACATACTGAGTTATTTTAGGGTCACACCCTACTTGTTCCCCTCAGTGTCAGTAGACCAACATTATTTTTTAGGTGTAGATTTTATTGATGTTTTCTTATAGAGCGGGCTGGTTTTATGGATGCTGGTGACCAAGAGGTCACATATAGATCATATAGGGTTCTATTTTGGTTTTGTTATCAATATAATTTAATTTTTTGTTTCAAAACTATTATATTTTTATTTATTTATTTATTTTTTATTAGTGGATATATGTTTCTTAATTAATTTTGTTTCATTTATATCAGTTTATCATTGAGGTAAATAATTTCCATCTAGATTATCATTGATTCCTAATACTAGTTTCTATCTTGGGAGGATCGATAATGCCTCTTGGGCCTTATTACAGGCTATCTAGGGTTACCAGTTCCGGGTTGACTCAGGTTAGTTCATGAAAAAATGGTAACAGTGAAACCCTATTTTTTTAGGGGTGTTAATTAGCTTGGAGACCAAACTATCAAGACTCAGGATGTAGGTACAATATGAGAATCATAAGATCTTTCTCATTCTAATCCTCGAGTTACTAGGGGTATTCTAGGACTTGAGTCTTTTATTTTGAATTCCAGGTTTATGCCATTGGTTCTTGTGTGTTTTTTGTGTTTTTGAGAATAAAAATATAAGTGAATAGGTGTTACATGGAGAGACTTCATATTGTAGAAACCCATGTGGAGCTTGAGTGTACGGTTCAAGATACTAACAATTATTGGAGATTACTTTCAGAATGGTCTTCCAAACCATATGTTCGGGTTGTGTATGGAGACTAGTTCCCTATTTTAGGTGTTTTAATGTGAGATATGTTCTAGTTTGGTTTCAGTTGGTGTGGGAGGATTTTGAAATGAAAAAAATGGTTTTTTTGAAAAAAAGGGGTTTAAAATGAAAATAAATTCGAGAGATGGATTCATTTTAAATTTGAAATTTTGTTTTTGAGTTAAATTTGAAAATGACTTTTTGTATTTTGAGAATGTGGAGTTGGATTAGAATGGTTTTGAGCTTGGAATGAAAATAGTGATTTTTTAGAGAGGATCTTTGGTTTTTTTCATGATGATTTGGGTTTATAAGTGGTTGTTTTTGGTTTTGAATGTTTGTTTTTGGTTGGATGTTAATTTAGATTTTATTTTTATAATTTTTTTTATATTTTTGATCCTAGAAAGGTTATAAAGGTTTCCAATGAGTCTCTTCCAGTTATTGACCCTACCCAAACTCCAAGTGGTGTGGCTGAGTCAGACTCTTCTCAGTTTTTGTTAGTTTTCCTTGGTGACCAATATCTATTAGATGATTTGGGGAAGATTAAGGACGTTGAAAGTGTTTTTAGGTCATTTGGAACTCCTGAAGTCATGATGGTACAAGATTTTCTAGGTTTGTTAGAGGGTATAAGTGTTGATCAGTGGAAGGTGATCGTCACATAATTTTTGACAGTTGGGATATCTTGGGAAGACTTTCAAACAACTTTTATTTGATGTTTCAAACATAAAGAGGTGAAGGATAAGAATGTGGAAGAGCTCTTAGGCATTCCACAAGGATAAAATATGGTGAAGGCCTATATAGACCATTTTAAAGAGATGTTTTGTTTTTCTCCAAATATAGCATCAAAAGATCATCTGAATGCACCTCTTTTCATACCGGGTCATCGTTATGAGATTAAGGATAAAGTCATCTCATACAAGGAAGTTCTATTTTAGAAGATAGTGGATGAGGCATTTCTATTTGAGTTAGTTCCTATAGTATAGTCTATGGGTGTTTTCACTCGTAAAGGATCCCCATATGGTGAGAAGTGCGTACAAGATGAACCCATTCTTTAGAAGTCTCATTCTTTTTGTTTCTTTTCATTATTCATTGGAGCTTTTCAATCACTTTCTTCTAGTGTGGTTGGTTTAGGAACTTGAAGTCATCTTTTTGTAATACTTTTAAGTTGTATCATTGGTGTGGTCACTTGGGTTAGATGGAGATGCTTTTCCAGAAGCATCATTGAAAAAGGAAGTATTAGTTAGAGGTCATCATTTTCTGACTGTAGGGAAGAAGATGCTTCATGGAACCATGGCTCTAAAAATAATCCCTGGAGTGAAGCTCTTCACATATTTAGGAATTTTTGGGTGTGGTGAATCTTATTCCATATTTTTCCTATGATGTCAGAGTGGGTATGGTTCAACTCACCTTGTTGTAGTTTATTTATTTTTGTAATCCTTTTTGTTTTAAGAATCTTCACAATGTCATTTCATAGAACCTCTGTAGTAGTGGTTGGGCCTCTTTGGATGTGAGTAATTATATTGTTATCCATAATAAGGAATGGTCTATGTTTTCGGTGGGACTTGTTCAGAGACGTTCATGTCTTATGGAGTAGATGAATTCTAGTTCGGTTAAATGTTTGATTTGGCCTCTTTCTCTAGGTTATCCTTCTGTTGGGAGTTCCCATATGGGTTTCATTGCACTGGTATAAAAATAATTGGTGGGGATACCCACCATGTATCTTCTTGTGTTTCCTTTAGAGTGTTTGGGTGTCAATTTTGGAGCTGAAATTTCACAATGTGGTTCATTGTTTCATGAGGACTTGATTAGTTTCAGGTTCTAGTTTGTTCCTTTTTCAGCAAAGTAACTTTTTAGGGGTAATTTTTTTTGGTGTTGGGGAGAATTGTCACACCCCAACAACATTTTTATTATTTTTAAATTATTTTATTCTTATTAGGGATGTTTGTAATTTTTGATTGAGGTTTAGATTGTGTTCTATGAGGGAATCATTATGTTTTGGAGGTTTCAGGTCATTTTTTCCTTTTATGCGATTAGTGTGCACAGTTTGGTGAGAAATTGAGTAGTTGGTGAAGGATGGTGGTGTTTTTTGTTCAAATTTATCTTATATATTTTTTTATACACAACATACCCATGAGTTTTTGTAAACTGTGTAAGGGAAATGACAAAACATGTAACTCTTCTGTGGTGTTTGGGTTAAGGAGCACGACATACACACAGTTAGAAGAAACTATGTGGTAAATGTGTAGGAGGATCGAAATTTTTTGTTATAACCAAATTTATGGTTGGATCCTGGTTTCTCAAACTATGTGTCTATCCCATAAACTTGTCTTCCACTTCCAGTAGGATTCACATTATTAGTGCACAATTTGGAAAACTCTGTGACTTGCCCATATTCTTAAAACCTTGAGTTTTCAATTCTCCCCCTCTTATGTTTTAACCCATTTCTACCCCCTATTACTTTTGGGTGATTTTCATGCATCAAGGGGGATTAAAAACCCATATCCTTTGGCCATACTTCCTCTATTGATGCTCCTTCAATCTTACAAGGTGAGTTTCCCTTGGTTATGGATCAATTTTCTCCACAGATTATTTTCCTCCTTGGATTCTTGTTCTCTCATAGCTGGGTTTCATATTTTAAATAAGATATGATGAGGGTTGGTTATTGTTGGTTGTTTTCTTGGATTTTAGGTTGTGCAAATTGTTTCTCAAGATTGATTCTTCTTTCCCTAGGAGTTTCGTCACATTCATACATCATTGAGGGAGGTGTTTCTCTCTATATCCTTTCCAGGACATGAAATTTGATGCTTGAACATTTTGAATTAATTTCTATATGTGTTAATCATGTTTTCAATTTTTAGTTTGATTATTTTTTGTGTTTTCAAGTTATAAATTTGATTAAAATGGCTTTTAATGTTTTTCCTTAGTTATAAATAAGTATATACATTCAAGGTGTTTGAAAAAAAATTCCAAATGATATTTTGAAATGTATTTGTGTGTTTTGAGAGTGTTATTGATCATTTTTTGTTCTTATTTGGGCTTTGGTAGTATGGTTTTCTGGTGAATCTAGATTTATGTGTGGGTTATGGGGACTTTGACAGTTTGGGCATTATGTTGAATGACCATGTGGCTCTTTATAATTCTTGATTTAATCCTTGGGTTCTATTTCATGGTTATATATATATATATATTATTTGGGTGTGGGCATATCCATATGTTCATGGGTTGAACATATGGATAGGAACACACACATAAATGAAATTCCATATGAATTTCTACTTTAATCCCAATTTTTCAAAACACTTTTCATCAACCTTCCTTCTCCCCACCTTAAACTCCAATTATCAAATGGTTTTTTTTAAAAATCCCCATGTCCTATAAAAGGTTCCTTGGTTTATAAGTGACTTAAAATGTGGTTTTCATTTTTTTTCCAAATTATTGGCCATTAAAAACCTTGATATGTAATTTTGTAACTAAATGACATAAAGGAATTTTTGGAATCTTCTAAGCATAAATGGTGTTTTTTTCTTGGTTTTGGAAATTGTTTTGAGATGAATTGTATTCACATTGGAAATTGTTTTATAAGGGTAAATGAAAAGGCTCAATTGGTAAATTGTGATGTTTTGGAAAATGGTATTAAAAATTCATATGATGGGTTGTCATGAACTATCCTATAAGGTCATGTTTCATGAATACCTGAAGCCCAACTCTGATAGGCTAGGGGATGGTAACTAGTGCCAATTTGTAATATCCCACAAATGGGAGGAAGTTTCCTATTTACATGTACACATGCCCACATTTCCTAGCCCAAAATGATGAAATGTAAAAACACTAAGAAGAAAATTCATGAATACACTAAGATACTGACCACATAGTATGAAACTGGGAAAACATGAAAGTAAAAAAGGGTTATAATACAAGACCACCAAAACAAAGAGTCTACAAGAGTAAATGCACAAGTTCTTGAAACTCGTTCGTAGAATTCCATACCTGAAGGTTAGGTGTAGGACATATATATGAAGCTGTAGGAGTACACCTCATCTTTTTGATCACTCTAAGCACCAAATAGTCTTGGTCTACCTATAAATCCATCAAATCATTGATCATATTTACAAGACACAACATGTGCGGGCAAGTATCGTGTAGGGTGAGTAAAATAATACAGAGTAGGGCACCCCAAAACCACAAAGGAACACCACTAAAAAATACATGAAGTACAACATAAAGAAATAAATTAATTTTACAAAAAATAAATATTTGAATTATATCAAAAAATAAACCCACTATGTATACGAAAAATAAAACACACAAAGTACAGTCATCTCACATAGGTATAAGTCTATATCACAAAAATTAGGATTATTAGACGTAGTCTATAGAACACCCAGTATCGGTAAGACATAGAGTGTCAAAAACACACGATGTGTTGATAACACACAGAGTGTCGATAAAACATACAGTGTTAATAATACATGGAGTTTCAATAACACACAGAGTGTCGATAAGTCATGTGTCCCCTATGCTATGTAGTCACTAAGTCACATAGTCACCAAGTCATAGCCAGCTATATGATTCCATTCATAGCATGCTTGTACCGAGAGAACCTACTACTTAGGCAATTACAAATAATTCCAAATTTAACAATAACTCACTTAGAGTATAATAAAAGGACCATATCATCATAAGTGTCTCAATGACAAATACAAATCATTAAACGGACACATGGTTTGAAAGTTGTGGAATATTTACTAAAAAGGTTCAACCCGGGTTTGGTCTGGACCCGACCCAGCCAGACCCACAGACCCCACTCGATTCGATCGACTAGGCCTGAACCAATAAATACATATTTACCCACTTATGACACACATGGATGACCCTACTGCATTTTCTTGTTCAACACGATGCCACCGAGGTCCACACAGATGACCGCTGCATCCCTGGCCCCCACCACTGCCTCCACCGGCACAGGCTCCAGGTGAACCCAACTATGTACACTGCTCCCTACCATCATGTCCCTAGTCACCACCCACTACATTAAACATTGTGGTCTCCCACATAGTTCCTACCTAGACCATGGCCTCATGCCCCACCATTGGCACATCCGCCTCACGCTCTGCTTGGCCCGACCACCCGCCGAGCTATATGCTACCTCCACTATCGGCCACCCTACTATCAGCCTATTGTTCGCCTCATTATTTGCTTGAACCTAGATGGTTCGACTACCCTGTCACCTCCTTTCACCACCATAAACCACTACTTTAGGTGATTTACTCCGGTCTTTCACTATCGTACCACCACGATGTCATTGCGGTGTTGGATCCCTGGTCTCAGATCGTTGTGCCGCAGATCGAAGAAACAATGATCATTTGATTATATTTCATGAAGAAAAAGGCATGTATAACGATTTGGGGAAAGAGATAAATGCACCAGAATTCAAAAAGAACAAATCTTTTCCTTGTTCATGTCTTCCTCTATCCATTCATGTTAGAAAGAAGAACGAAGAGGGAATAAAAAAATCTGTAAACATAATCATCCATGACAATGAACCCATATAAATTATCATTCGAGCAAGAATTATAGAATAAAAAATCAACCAATAAATGGGATGGTCTGCATTCACCATTTAATTTTTAAAATAATATTAAAAATATTAAAAAAACAACACCCTACTTGGACTTTGGATCGATTATTGACAAAGGGAAAAGTTGCATCATCGTTGTTCTTCGATCCATCGAATCTGAGGTTTGTCAATCCTGATTCACCAATCCATTGATTTTTATTGGAGGTAGAACCCTCTCCTTGCCTTATAGGATTTCTAGGGTTTTGTCATAAACAAGTATTCCTAAAAATATGACACCTTAAAAATAAAACTAACACTACGTCAAAATAAAACATGTTTACTAACTATTTTAATGACCTTTACATCCAAAAAATAACATTCACAGTCAACCTACACCGGTTGATGTTAGTTATTTCCTAAGGTAAATTTTTCATTATGAATTCCAAAGTTCCCTCAGATTTATGATCTGAACACCCATTTAAGAGTTATTTTAGTTTTAATGAAATTCTTCTCACATGCTTTTTCAAAAACTGAACTAATTCCAAAAACTATTTAGGGTACAACAGGCCTCAGATTCACACGCTCTCTCAGCACCTAGTCTTGTAATTTCCCAATTAATTTTAATAAAACATGATAAAATTAATGTCATGAAATTCTCCCCAAATTTGGGTTTTGTGTCCCATAAATATAAAAAAGGGGCTACTCAAAAAAACAATGAGGGTACTAAGCCTGAATTTGAACCTCTTGCTCCCAAGTTCTCTCACAGAGATCCCCAAGGTACCACCAAACATGCGCTAGAGTGATTTACTACCCATAAAGGATCCTATCATTTCAATCCTTGATCTTCACCAGGTACACTGCAAAAGTCAATCCATCATCAATGTCCAGATCACCCCAGTCGATAACATGCGATGGATCATGTATGTACCTCCTCAGCTATGAAACATGGAAGATGTCGTGAACCTGGTGAAACTATGGGGGTAGAGCTAGGTGGTATTCCACCTGCCCAACTCTACACATAATCTGAAAGGTTTTGATGTATCTATGTGATAACTTGTCTCCCAGGACGAATATCTACAATCCCTATCAAGGTGAGACCTAAAGGAACACATGGTATCCCTCATAGAACTTTAGATGCCTCAATCTATTATCAGAATATGAATTCTTATGGCTCTATGTAATCCTCACCTGCTCTTGGATTATCTGAACCTTCTCAATGGTATCCCTCACCAACTCTAGAGCCATGAATGCTGACTCTCCCAGTTCAATCCAGCAAAGTGGTGACCTTCATGGTCACCCGTACAAGACATAAAATAGTTCCATACCAATTGTGGAGTGGTAGAAATTATTGAACAAAAACTCCACCAGCATCAGGTGATCCTCCCAGCTATGACCAAAGACCAAGATACATGCCCATACTATATCCTCAAGAACCTGAATGGTCCTCCCCATCTGGCCATCCATAGGGGGATAAAACACTGTGCCCAGTCATAATTGAGTCCAAAATTCCCCCGAAAATCCCTTCCATATATTGGATGTGAAACGAGAATCATGATTTGAAATGATAATTGATTATACTCCATGAATTCAAACTATCTCCTACATGTAGAGGTGTCCCAATATCTCTATTGAACTCTGCTCCTAGATAGTTAAGAACTAGGTAGACATGGTAAGTCAGTAAACAATCACCAAGATGGTATCTTGTCTCCTAGATGTGCATGGTAAACCCATAATGATATCCATAAATATCCCATTTCACTTCCACTCTAGCACCTTAATAGGTTGTTTTAAGCCTACTGGAACCCGATTCCCTGACATCACTTACTTTCAAGTGAGGCATCAATAAATGAACTATTCCACCACCTTCTTTATCCCTAGCCACCAGAACTATCATCATAGGTCCTAGTACATCTCCACCACACCTAGATGTACTACCAAATGCTATTTTTGAAACTGCCTTGGAACCTCCTCCCACAACACCACTAGCATAACTCTGCACCCTCTAAAAATAATGTTGTGTTTCCCACCTGTCGAATATCCATAAAGTACATTCCATTTAGACAACTAAGCACATCAGGTATCATAGTCGGTATCCCCAAGTTATGTCTCCCTGACTCATTGTAAGAGTTTAGGGGTGACAACCATCGACTGGAGGTATGATACTCCATCTACATCCACAAAAGATATTTGCAACAAGCCCATCTGTTTTAACGCTTTGCTCTGTAACTACATGTTGGATCTTCTGTTGAGATCATATACCACTACATTCCCCTTCCAAAGAATATAGAAAACCATGATGTCAAAATACTATAGGAACTCTATCAGTAACCTCTATCTCAATTTCATATCCTTCTGAGAGAATATATACTTGAGACACTTGTGGTTAGAGTAGATGGTAAACTGCTCACCCATCATGTATTGTATCCACATCTTCAATGATAAGACTACCACTATTAGCTCAAGATCACAATTTTCATATTTATGCTCATGTTATCATAACTAGAATGAACCAAAGGTAATAACCATTTTCCTCTGTATCAGGAGACAACCAATCCAAGTCCCTGATGCATCTTTAACACTACATACCCAATTCCCTCCTCTAGTATTCTCAATATGGGAGGACTCATATATATCTTCCTCAGCTTTTGAAAACACTATTGGAACTTCACTTTCCACACAAACAATTTCCACTTCCATGTCAAATCCATAAAGGGTGATTATACTCTTCAAAAGTAAGGTACAAACCTTGAATAGTACCCAACACAACTCAGGAAACGTTTCACCTCGATAACACTCCTGGGTGGCTCCTAAGAAAGCACCACCTAAATCTTTATTGGATCCACTGAAACTCTATCCTCTGAAATAACGTTTCCCAAAAAGTGGACCTCTCGAATATGGAACTAAAACATCAAGAGATTCCCATAAATCATGTGTTCTCATAGTGTGTCTAGGACCCTCCTCAAGTGTATCGCATGTTCCTCCTCAGATGTTAAGTACTAAAGGATTTCATTAATGAAGATCACCTTGAACTAGTCTATGTAAGGAAGGAAGATCATGTTCATGAGTCCCATGAAAACTATTAAGGAATTATTCATACCAAACATCATCAACAAGTACTCATAGTGGACATACCAACATAT
The DNA here is from genome assembly GCA_963277665.1 of Viscum album. Taxonomy (NCBI): domain Eukaryota; kingdom Viridiplantae; phylum Streptophyta; class Magnoliopsida; order Santalales; family Viscaceae; genus Viscum; species Viscum album. The sequence goes on from OY728129.1 coordinate 1,492,923,911, forward strand.
AAGGGATATCTTTTATACTTTTAACCCCATACATGAAGCTGATGGTAGCCAAATTTGAGGTCAATATTTGAGAACCATCTTGACCCCTTCAACTAATTGAAGAGGTCAGTGATCCTTAGCAGTGGAAATGTTTCTTCACAGTAACTTGATTTAGGTGTGATAATTCCACACATAGCCTCAAGATCCTGTCTGACTTCTTGGCAAACAAAATTGGGGCTGCCCAGGGTGAAACACTGGGTCTCACAAATCCCTTATTCTATAAGTCCTTCACCTATACCGCCATCTCACAAAGCTATGTGAGTGAAATCCAATATAAATGGGTAGATCTTGTTTCCATCCCAGGTTAGAGATCAATAAAAATTTCTAACTCTCTATAGGGATGTTATCCAGGGACATCCTTAGGAAATATGGATTCATACTCCATCCCCACTACAGGAAACTGAGGACTCCTATCATCCACTTGAACGAGGGTGAGGCTAGCCAACTGATGAGTAATCAGCTTCACCCTCCTATAATTAAGTCCATATTGCATTACATGTGTTTCTTTTTCACCAAAAAAGGAAATATTGGTCTCATAACAATAGAAACACCATAATCAGTGCCTAAAATAGTCAATATGAGCATAGACTTTAGATAATTAGTCCATACTGAGAATGACATCGTAAGGCATCGATGACATTGATAATATATCTCAACCAAAACTCTCATCTCCAAGAGTATGTTCACACTATTAGAACTAGTGTGGGAACCTTGAATCGCCTCTCTTAAGAGTTTATAAGTGTAAGGGTCAATTCAATAGTTCAATCGGATGCTCCGAGTCATGAACTAGATTCATGGAAAGAAAATAATGACTGACACATGTTTCAATTAAAATTTTATCTGAGGTTCAAAAGACCTATATCATAACACTAATCATACCTAGGGCATCAGGGTCATAGGCCTCCATCGCTTGCAGCTTCCCTCATCCCTTTCCACTAGCTCCTTGAGCTTGGGGTGGACAACCTGACAGTGGTGGTGGTAATACGTCGAACCTACACCCACCTGCTACTGATCTACCAGCTCATTTTCCATGTAAACTACCCTACAGAACACCCTGATCCTGCCTAATCCTCTGCTTTAGTGGTCCCCCAACCATATCTTGACCATACGTATGAAGGTTCAGGTAATCTTGTGCCATATTTTCTCAACTGTCGCATGAGTAACATAGCTTGTCCTTCAGCTAACTCACTCTACCTTGGGATCCCCACACCACTAATATCATGTGTCATAGTTGTACCCTGGAATTTTTGACGCACGTGGGTCCCGACATCGGCGGTCGAATACTTACTACCAAAGTCTTAGCTTCCTGGTGCCTGTTGGTTGCTCGCATTTTTATCATCTTCTCCAAAAAAAATCTCTCCACTAGTAGATCTTTATCAAGTACCCCAGAATATGTATGGATGCTAAGGGATATCATGAATTCCATAATCTCCTAGTGTATCCCCTACTCGAAGGTCTGATACCTAAAGAACAGGTCTCACACCATATCCATTGGGTAGCAATAAATAGCAGTAAAACTCACCAAGTACTCCACCATAGTTCGATTTTCTTGCTGTAGATGCAGGAGCTCCTGCATGCGCACTGGGCATAATGTGGCTACAAATAACTCATATATGAAGAGTTTCTCGATTTCTACCCAAGAGAGAGTCACTTAATAATGTGTCTGGGTCACTAAGCTCAACAACTATCCCACGGATCCCTGAAAAAGTCTCGCGGCTAGGACAGCCATCTGGTCGGCAGGTGTCCTCACAAGCTGGAAGAAACAAGTAACTGCCTCCATCCATTCCTCAACTACCTAGTGAGATGACTCAATAAGGACATGATAACACACCCAAATACTATATGATTCATGTACTATTAATTATCCCTGAATCCAATTTTTTCATGTACCTAGTAAAAAAATTGGAGTCTAGAGTCCTAGTGTCCAGATATGTTGGTTGCGGCACCAACACTGGATTCCCTAGCCTGAAATCTGAACATGAAAAACTTAACACTTTTCCCCAAACCAACCTCATAGATTCTCAATACAAAAGTATAAATTTCCTCCTTTAATACCACTCTACCACAACTTTTACTAGAGGAGCCCGTGTCGTGACTACCCCAATCATGCCTTTGATAGGCTAGGGGAAGACGACTAGTGCAGATTAGGAATATCCCACAAATGGGAGGAATTTTCCAAATTACTTATACACATGCCCATATTTCCAAAACCAAAATGATGAAATATAAAAAAATCTATGAAGAAAATGAATGCATACACTAAGATTCCAACCACAGAGTACGACAATTGGAAAACTAGAAGGTAAATAGGGCCAAAATACAAGCCCACCAAAATAAAGAGTCTACAAAATGGAATGAAAAAGTTCGTGAAACTCATATATAGAAATCCATTCTAGATGGGTAGGCGTAGGATAGCTATCGTAAGTCATAGGAGCACACCTCATCTATCTGATCACTCTAAGAACCACCTGGTCCGGGTCCACCTAGAAATCTGTCAAAGCATTGATCATCTACACAAGAAATGATACATGTGGGAAATACCCATGTTGGGGTGAGTAAAAACAATACTCATTAGGACACACAGAAACCATAAAGGAACAAAACTAAGAAATAAACAATGTACACTATTAATAAATATAAGAATTATACAAAAAATAAATACACAAAGTATACCATAAAGGAAACAAACAAAATAAACCACAAAGAAAACCCACAAAGTATAGTCACCTCACACAGGTATATGTCTATAGAATGAAAATTATGATTACCTGGGGTAGTCTATAGAGCATCATGTAGAGGTAAGACACAATGTGTCGATAAGACACGTAGTGTCGATAACACATAGAGTATAGGTAACACATTGAGTGTCGAGAACACAGGGAGTGTCAATAACACATGGATTTTTGATAACACAGGGATTGTTGATAATTCATCCAGCTCTCAAGTCACATAATCACAAAGTCATGTAGTCACTATGTCACAGCCTGCCACAAGATTCTTATCATATCAGGCATGTACCGGGAGAACCAAATCCTTAATCCATTGGGTTATATGCCAACTTCCACAACAACTCACTTATAGTATCTCAAAAGGATTTTCACATAATAAGGGCCCTAAATCCTCAAACATCTCATCAAATGAATATAATATTTGAATGTTATGACATTTTTCTGAAAAGGTCCAACCCAGTTCGGGTCCTGCTCCGACCCGCCTAACCCGACAACTCGAACCGGTCTGATTGACCATGCTCGACCCAGTTCGAAAAAATCGACTTGATCCGTCTAGTCTGGCCTACTGGATACGGGCTGACCCCATTCTCCCACATGTGGCTGAACTGGCCACTTGAACCCTGTCAACATGGCGCCGCTACGGTCAACACATATGAACAACGCTTCTCAACCTCCCCCATGGCTTCTTCCACTGGGGGCTCCACACTGATCCATCTGCATACACGAATCCCCACCACTACATCCTTGATTCTTACCCATGGCCTCTACCACAAAAGGCTCCCACATGGTCCCACTTAGACCATGACCTATGGCCCCGTCGGCGGCCCATCTTCTTGGAGATCTTCCTGGCCTGGCCCGCCATCGGGCCGCGTGTTGCCTCTGTTTCCGACCACCATACCCATGGCCCATTTTCTAACTTGTGCCATCCCTGAACTCATCTAGAGCCACTTCTATATCACCGCTTTATTCCACTATAAGATGCTTCCCAAGGTGATTCATGTCACACCTTCATCGTCACACATCTGCAATGTCGTTGCGGGGTCAGACCCCTGGTCTTGGATTGTTGCACCACTGATCGAAGGTGTAATGATCCATTGTTAATATTTTGCAAAGAATGAGGCACATAGAAATATTGGGGGAATGAGAAAAATGCACATGAATTACCAAAAATGGATATTGGCTTTCTTCATGTCAGACTTGATCCATTCATGTTAGGAATATGAATGGAGAGGGAATAATGCAAATCTCTAAACATAATCATCCCTGAAAATAAAACCACATAAATTATCCTTCCCACAATAATGATAGAACCACATATTTACCTATTCATGGGTTCGTCCATGTTTTTTATTTAATTTTTTAAATAATAGTGAAATGCTCAAGATGGAAAACAATTCCCTAATTGGAGATTGCACTGGTTGTTGACGAATGGTGAAGCCATGTCATCATCATTCATCGATTCGTCAAATATGAGGTTCATTGATCTTGATTCTCCAATATGTTGGCATTCATTTGAGGGATCTCCTTCTAGTTACCTTAGTGGATTTACTCAGTTATTTTGTAACCTTGGATTCCAAAAAATTGGAAACATTAAAAATACAATTATTGCTGCATTAAGGAAAAATGTTTTTATTAAATATTTTAATGACGTTTACATCTAAAACCTAAATTTCATGGTCCACCCATACTGGTCAATGTTATACCTCACCTAAGGTAAGTTTATTATTCTGAATGTAATGGTGTCCTTATATTTCATATTTGAAAACAAATTTAATATTTATTCTATTTTTAATAAAAAACCACACATGTGCTTTATAAAAAACTGAACATAATTCGAAGGACTATTCTGGGCACACCAGGCCTCGAAATCACTCGCCATCTTATGACATGGTATGGGAATTTTCAAAATTAATTTATAAAAAAAATAAAACTAGTGAAAATATGAATCATTAAATATATAGTATTAGTTGGAACTTTGTAAGGTCTGATGTGTGATTGTCACCCTTATGGTCATCCTTTAGATGAGTGGGCCTTCAGGTGACTGTTATTGGGGATTGGGTGGGGCATGCACAATGTAATCTTTGAGTTATGTTAATGAAAAGAGTGTGATGATTTAATCATTATCATTTATACTAGGATCATGGGATTCCTAAACATCATCTAGATGGTTGAGTGATAGTTAGTTTCTAGTCCTGATTATAAATATTGGAACCCCCTAGATAGAGGATAAGTTAGGTGAGATTTTCCACTCGTGGGGGATGTTGAGATCATCTAGTTTGGTTATTAATTATTGAATTTGAATATACACTGATAGGTGGGTACAAAATGAGTTTATCTAGGGATTATTTATAGATATTTTTTAGAAATTACCATGATTACAAATCCATATGTTTAGGTTTATTTTTTTACAGCACTGGGATTATTGGTTGGTTTAGTATTTATCTGCTCATACCTATTTTATTCTCTTTGTTTTTAGATTTTATTGTTTCCTTGAACCTTGTATTTAGTTTAGTTTTTATTTTTTCTCATGCTTGATCCATGTGCTTGTTTGAGTTGGTTTTCAAACTGGGGTTTTAAAATGGAAAGGTGTGCTTTATCATTGAAATGATAAAAACCCAATTTTAATTAAATGTATTTCAAACTAGATTTTATAAACTATTTTTGGAAAGGATGTTCATGGAATCTGTTGAGTTTACCCACTGTGTTGTTTTGTGCTCATACCCTACTTATGCCCCTCGGTGTCGGCAAACCAAAGTTATTTTTTAAGTTTAGATTGTGATCAAGTTTTCTTGTGAAAAGGGATAGTTTTATGTATGGTGGTGACCAATAAGTCACATGGAGATCATGTTGGGTTTTGATATGGCTTCGTTTTTTTATTTCACAGTCATTGTATCTGGATATTTTATGTATTTATTTATTTTTTATCAGTTGATTTATGCAACATACACTATTTTATTTCATTTATATCAATTTATCATTGGGTTAAATTGGTCCCATTTGTATTATATTTTATTCTTAAAACTAGTTGACATCTTGGGAGGATTAGGAATGCCTCTCGAGAATTTTTGAGGTCTGACTTGAGTGACCAATTCAGGGTTGACCCAGGTTGTTTTGTGAAAAACTCTGAAAGGAAACATGGATGCAATTTACTTAAGGGTACTAGAGAAATTTTTAAGTGTAAAAAACGATGTTCATCAAGAAATCTAATATTTATATGATGGGATAAATTTTGTCAATGATGGAGGAAAATAAACCCAAAATGCACCTCCACCCTCTGATGTTTCCAATGGAATGTATATATGAATTATGCCAGAAATGATCAAACTTGAAGGTTAATGTTGATGATCGTTGTCAGAAACCTCTTAAGACTAGATACCAAAGGAAATATAGTGGGTTTACTATTTTTGATGTGTAGTATAATAATGAAGTGGTGAAAGGTAAACTTACCATCCACTCTAGAACTGATAATATATTATTTGATTATGGTTTAACCCTATCTTTTATATCTATGTAATTTTATATGGTTATCATTGTACTACCTCAATAATTAGATGTTGAATTAGAATTTAAAACCCCCTTTTGGTATGATCATCACATCTCAATTATATCATTATTCTTTGATTAAAGTTTGCAGGAATGTGATTCCTTCAAATATTTTTTTCTCCATCTAGTTAAATTAAAAGTTATTTTAGGCACATATTGGATTTATTTATGTGAATAAAACATCAACTTACGGGGAAGGGAAGTCATGTTTGATATCCCAAACCAACCTATGACCATTTTTCTATGCAAAAAAAAATATAAACTTCCAATGGAAATTACATCCATTATTTGGGTCCAGATTCCTATTCAAAAGTGATTTTTATATCAGATGGTTGTGGAAAAACTCAACATCAAATATATTCCTATTGTAAATGATTTTCTTGATGTATTTGTTTGATGAGTTACATATTCTTACATTGAATAATCATGTTGGATTCTCAATATAACTCTTTCCTAGAGATACACCAATTTCTAAGACTCTATATATAATTTCCCTGATTGAGTTTCATAAATTTGAGATGAAACAATAGGAGAATCTTGAAAAGTTATTTATTCATCCATGTGGGTCACCTTGTACAAAACCTATTTTTTTCTTATGAAAAATGATTGATCTATGTAGTATTGAATTGATTATTGGGAACTTAACAATATCAGAATGAATACTAAGTATCTTTTGTGACATATTGATGAGTTTTTTAACGAACTTCTCATAGATCAATAGTTTTCCATGAATGAACTTTATTCTGGATACAATGAACTTAGGTTTGAGTAGGAGGATATACCCAAGACAACATTCCATACAATGTATAAATACTATGAATATATAGTGATTCTATTTGGTGATTATAATTACCCCACTATATATTTTGGATTTATTGAATAAAGTCTTTAGATATTACATTGATCCATTTGTGGTAGTCTTTATCAATGATATTATTATATTGTCAAAGAGAAAGGAAGATCATGAAGATCCCTTGAAGATTTTATTGATGTCCCTAAGAGAGGAGAATCTATATGAATTTTTTAAAAATTGTAAATTTTAGTTATAAAAATATTCATTTTTGGGTTATATAATCTCCCATGAGGGTATATTTGTGGATCCAACTAAGAATGTTCTCATTGAAAATTCTACCAAACCTACCATTGTGACTAAGATCCATAGTTTTCTTGGTTTATCCCAATATTATTGATGTATTGTGGATAATTTATCATGATAATACAATCCACTCACCATGTTAACTTTAAAGGGAGACAAGTTTCTTTGGATAGATGAATGTGGGGAAATATTTAAGGAATGAAAGAGAAGGCTATTTAGAAAACTTGTACTTATATTACCATAGAGTGGAGAAGAGCTCATAATATATAGTGATTCACTGAAAAAAGGACTTCATTGTGTTCTCATGTAGAGTTATATGGTGATAAGTTATTCCACATGATAATTAAATGTTCATGAAAAAATTCACCCAACTCAGGATTTAGATTTACCTATAATAATTCTTTTATTAAAGATATGGATTCATTATTTTTATAGATAATTTTTATATATATATAATGATCATAAAATTATATAATATATATTGATTTCCCAAAACCTTACCACCCTGGGATAGTGAATATGGCGACAGATGCTCTGAATTGAAAGAATCAACCTAGATTATCTATCATGATGATCATAGAAAGACCCAATATTTATTGATTTATAAAGGATGGATCTGTAAATTGTTAGGGATGGGGAGAAATATTATCTTTCTCAAATGAATGCCCAACCATTTATACACATGTGGATTAAATAGGTGACAAAGAAAGATGTGAAACTATAAAAAATGGTTAGAAATGTTCCTAAATTAAACCTTAATTATGATTGAATGATAAGGTTTAGAAACTAGGTATGTGTTCCATCCATACTATATTTTAAGGAGCTATTGGATGAGGCTCACAGTTCATCATTATTTATTCATCCTTAATATATGAAGATATATCGAGTTCTGAAAGAGTGTTTCCTATAAGAACACATAAAAATAGAGATTATAGAGTAATTATCTTAGTGTATGGTATGTTAGTAAGTTAAGTATGAGATACATATATCAAAGGGGATGATATAACCATTACCCATACCAGAATGGAAATGGGAAAACATCACCAAGGATGTTTTTCTTAGACTCCCAAAGAATAAAAAATTCATAGTTCAATTTGGGTTTTAGTCAATCATTATAAAAAGTAAGAACACTTAATTACTATCATAGATTATTTTTGGCTTGAACATGTTTCCAGAATATGCATTAAGGAAGTGGTAAGGTTTTATATACTACCATATTTGATTTTCTCTTATCAGGATCTGAGTCTTATCTATAAGTTCTTATGAAGTCTCAGCATGCTCTGGTTACATAGTTTATTTTCTGTACAACATATCATCCTTATAAATATTGTTTGTCTAAGAGAATAATTAAAACTCTGGAGCATATTCTAGTATATTTTTTAATGGATTTTAAAGTTATTTTTGATCAACACCTTCCTCTAGTCAAATTTTATTACAGCAATATCATTCACTTGACCATTATGATGTATTCTTATGAAGAACTCTGTGTAATGAAGTTTAAAACATTGACATTATGAGATGAAGTTAGAGAAAAAAATATATTAGGGATTAAGATAGTTGAAAAAATGGAAAAAAGTAAAATTTAATCGATAACACATCAAGGAAGCTCAGAGTTGATAGAAATGTTATGCTATTAATCATCAACAAGATCTAGATTTTGAAGATTGTGAAAAGGTCTTTTTGTGAATTTATTCAAGGAAGAAGGTTTTAAAATTTGGAAATAATGGTACGTTGATCCTTAGGTATATTGGCCCCTTCGAGATTCTCGGTTTAGTAGGGATAGTATCTTATTTTTTGGTCCTGCCACCAAACATCTCTGAAGTTCATGATGTGTTCCATGTATCTCTCTTGAGGAAGTATATACCCAATCCCTCAAATGTACTGAAATCAAAGGTCATACTGCTAGATAAGTATCATTAATATGAATAAATTTATTTTGAAATCATTGATAAGAGAGATTAAGTGATATGAAATATGACTACTCACATAGTTAAAGTTCCATAGTGGAATCATAAATTCAAAGAAGCTACACAGGAACCATGGGATGTGATGAAACAAAGATATCCTATTTTTCTTATATAATTATTATATAATTTCAATATATAAATCCATTTTAGGATGGTTATAATATAACACCAAGAGGTTTATAGTATAGTTCTCTATAATGTTTTTTCTTTGATAGCTTATGTTACATACAACACTAAGTTTAAACGAACCATGGTATTGTATTAAAATATTATTATTGAAGGTGAAATTCAACATCTATCTATTGGATTAAAAAGAATGAATAATAATAACTAAATTATAAAATATTTATGGTACACATATATATAAAATTAATTCATTTATTATCAAATAATTATAAATGAAAATAAAAAATCATTTGAAAACCAAGGAGATTTTTTTCTAAAAAAAATGTTTTTATGCATGTAATATGTTTTTATCATAAAAATTTAAATTAATAATGGTTGGTAAATTATTTTAATAAACTTTATATATTATATACATTTTTTCACCATTCATATAATTATTTTTAGGCATGGGATATAAATAAATCCACTTTTATGCTTAAAATATATTTTCTTAAAAAATGGTTTCCATTGTGTTTCAGGAACTTATTTTAAAATTAATTTCATTCCACATAGAAAATTTGAATTGAGAAAAATAAATCCCATTTATTGAATCAAGATTTCCAAATTTGGTAAATAGGTCCCTTTTATTTCTCTTCATTTGAAATATTAACCATATTATGATTTATCACCTCAATAAAGGCTAAATCGGGGAAACCTTTGTTAAAACCAAATATCAAGGTCATAATTTTTCGTATTAATTATTATTAGATGAAATTAATTCACCCCTTATAACCTTAGGTTTTAAATTAAATATTTTAAGGGAAAAATTTCCATGAAAATGACCTATATAATATTTAAATAAAAGAAAATTACCAAATGTCAGTCTCTTATATTCAAATATCTCATATCTGTTCACATAAGAACAAAAAAATGTTATGTGTGATTATTAATCATTATTTTTAAAATAATGAAATTTTGTCATGATGGAAATTTATTTCTAATTTTTAGTAACTATATAATTACCTAAAATTATTATGCAATACTGAAAAAGTATTTCTTCAATTTATTGAAAAATAAAATAAATAATTTGAAAAATATTAAAAGTAATATAATTTTTTTGGGTTATAGTGTTCACAAAATTTTATAGAAGAATATAACAAATGATTATTTTCATAAATAATTGTATTCTAATTCCATATTTTTTTTGTGTGTCTTTAATGTAAAATTAAATGAATAGTTCCAAAATTGACATTTATTGTATTTTATAATAAATATTGTTTTATTAAATGGTTTAAAATTAATCAAAAAATATCTTTAAGTGTCAGGACCCGTCCTCGGGGCCCGTGCCATGACTACCCCAAGCCCGCCTTCCATAGGCCAGAGGCTGGCGACTAGCACCATGGCGTAAATCCCAGAAAAGGTAAGGCATTGCCTTTGTAAAGTAAACCACAAACACCACAGAGCAAGAAGGCAGAAGTAAACACTAAGTAAAAACTGGTACAACAGTTAGTGGGCCAGTATACAGACCCAAACTGAAAGTAAAGTACAACAAGAAAGGGAAAAATAGAAACTGAAAAGTAAAGCCGCAACGCCGAGCTATGCACTGGAAATCCCACCTAAAGGGTGGGTACAGATAGCCTCCACTGCTCCTCAGGTCCAGCCGACCACTCCGAGTATGTCTTACCCAGTGGTTTCCCTCCAGGTACCGTCCTGCTCCGCAAGCCTCAAACACGATCAGCGTTGTCCGTCGTCTGTAACCAACACAACGTAGTGTGGGCATAGCCCGTGAAGGGGTGAGTATAAGCTACTCAGTAGGGACCCCGAGACCCTCAAGGTCTCACTAAAAAAACAAGTATAACCACAAAGAAGATCTCAACAGATAACCTCTACTTAGGTATATGCCCATACATATACCTAAGTTATCAAGAAACCCATCTCAATCATGAGGAAACACAAAGATTATGAAATCAACGGATAACCACCACCCTGGTATATAACCATACATATACCTAAGTTATCAAGTAACCCATATCAATCATGAGGAAACACAAAGATTAAAGACTCAACTCAAAACAGGATTTTGATTATTGAAACTGTAACTGCTGAAGAGCCCCGTCTCTGGAGTGTACAGTGATCCTGTCACGTCTTCGAGGTAAGCTCACTAACCTATGACTGCTGAGGTACTCCTCCTATCGAGTACTGTGGGCTTGCTGCTATAACCAAGTACTTCCCATAATGGGTATGTCGCTACAACCAAGCAGTCCCCCTAATTGGCTCCAGTGGTACTCCTTCCATTGAGTACCGCGGGTCTGCCGCTACAACCAAGCGCTCCCCGCCGTGGGTCTACCGCTACAACCAAGCGCTCCCCCTCATAGCCTCCTGTGGTACTCCTTCTATTGAGTACCGCGGGTCTGCCGCTACAACCAAGCGCTCCCCGCCATGGGTCTGCCGCTACAACCAAGCGCTCCCCCTCATAGTCTCCAGTGGTACTCCTTCTGTTGAGTACCGCGGGTCTGCCGCTACAACCAAGCGCTCCCCGCCATGGGTCTGCCGCTACAACCAAGCGCTCCCACTCATAGTCTCCAGTGGTACTCCTTCTGTTGAGTACCGTAGGTCTGCTGCTATAACCATGCGCTCCCTGCCATGGGTCTTCCCAAGGAGCTACTGGTCGACGCTCCAAGTATCACAAAGTCCCATGAAGAAGTATCTCAAAGGACCGCCTCGTCATAGGGGTCTCAACGCAATAGTCAGCGCGTCAATCGGATGCCCGGTCTGTGAGTTATTAACCTTTTCGTCCCAGGGGCCTGGTTGGTTTCGTGTGTGAACCGGCCCGGCCGTATCTCAAATGTACCCCGAACTTTCATAGGGTATACCCATAGGGACCGTTTCTCCAAGGGATCAACAATGTTGCTGACGGTTCGTCAAACAGACGTCTATTTGAAAGATAACAGCTTTTCCGCTCTAGGGGCCCAGTTGGATTTCAGGTACAATCAAACCCAGCCATACTCTAACTACGTCCAAACCTCGGGCGGAGTATGCCAAACGTTTTGTCTCATCAAAAGGATTCCAACAAAGCCGACGACATGCCAATCGGACGTCCAGTGCTCAAGATATATCTGTTTCCGCTCCGAGGGCCCGGTTGGTTTCGTGTATGAACCAACCCGGCCGAACACAAAGTTCTCCAAAACCTTGAGTGTAATATACCAAAAATACCATCTCGATCCAGGGATCACATTTTCATGGACGGAGTGTCAATCAGAGGTCCGTAGCCCAAGATATGGGCAAAAGAATGAAAACGGTCTAAAAACGGGGGGTCTGGGCCCGAACCGACCCGGTTGGGCGCGACCCGGCACGCCGGGTCGGCTCGGCTCAGCTCGACCGAGCGAAGGAACCGCGGCCCCCGTGCGGGGGCCGCTCCGCAGTTCCCGGACGCGGCTTGAGCCGCGTCCCGCCTCCTGGTTCCGCACGGCCACAAAAACATCTCGCCGCCGCGGCTTCAGCCGCGGTGGGTTTTGCCGGCGGTGCGCCGGGCTCTGCCGCGCCAGCGTGGCGTGCCGACGGAAGTTTCTGCGGACCCCCGGATGCGCTCCGGTGGTTTGTTTTGCGTGCGGTCTTCGCCAGTCGTCCTCCCGGGACCCGATCTTCACTACAAGGCCCTCAAATCACCCTTGCGGCCCCGTTTGCCATCATCCTCCATTTCGCACACCAAGAAAAAAAAAAGCGGTGGGTTCGGACTTGTGCGTTAGTCCGCACCCACCGCGTTAGCAGTTTTAAAAGTCTCCCAATCAATCTTTAAACAACCGGGAAATACAAATCACAAAGATTTAAAGGATCAAAACCCCTACCTCGACAAAGTCATCGAATGTGCATTCTTCGCGGAATTGATCGTCGTGGAAGAAGAGGATCGTCGCATCGCGGAAGGGCGTCACGTCGTCGCGGTATACGGCGTCGCGTCGATGATCTCCGAGGGGTAAAGAAAACACACGGATATAATTTACACAAATTAAATCCATGTAAAGTATAAATCCACAAAGGAATTTAAAATATTCGTAAACTCCTACCTCAAACGGATGTTCGAAGATTTGTCGCGGAAGAAGGAACGTCGCAGAAGAACGTCACGGGAGGAGAGTCTTCAATGTCACGTCATCGATCTCCGGGGGTTTGGCATTCTTCATCGCCCTTTGTCGGAGGTCGGCGTTCTTCGCATTCTTTGTGTTCTTCCTGAAGGAGGATAAAGTTCTTCAGTTCTGTCAAATCCTCTCAACGAACAATCCACAAGAAGACAAGTGTTGGTCTTATTTTATTAATATACCAACAGACGAAAAAAAATTAAAGTAAGAAACGAACAAATTAATTCATACAATTAATTTTCCAAACTAACCGCCCAATTAATTAGAGGCGTTAAGAATTTAGAAAACCCGTCGGTTGACTTTATTTAAAAAGGGTTTTCGCGGGTTCGTTACTTAGGGGAAAAGAAACGGTGGGGTTCCTGTGGGCCCCACATCACAAATATCCTACCAAGAGGGTAGAATATTTTGGGTTCCACCCTATTCGCTTCAACTCAGCTTAAGCAGCTTAAAGTGGCTTTATGCGGCTTTAAGTGAAATAAAATAAAGTTTGTCGTAACACATTATTTTATTTCTTAACTTAAAGTCAAAAAATTAAAAACCACAACTGAGAAAATGCAACTCCAGAAAAGGCGTTTCTAAGCAAATACCGCCGCTGCGATTCCATCGGTGCCCTCAGAATTTGATTCTGAGCACCAGTTAAAAAGTTAGAAAACCCTGCTTGTTCATTCACTGAACGTACCTGAGCCAAACTTCCGGAAATGATTCCTGGCACACCGGGCCTCAGAATCAGGTGCCGTCAAAAACTACGTTCTTGTAAAATTCCAATGAAAATTATGAAAAAAAAATTTCCTAGAAATTTCCGGGTCTTTACATTACTCCTACCTCCGGGCTTTACATCCCCGTAAAGCTTCAACACAAACTAGGGTCACCAAAGCGGTATTGAGCATGCATCTGAGCCTTCCGCTCCCATGTGCTTACCTAGAGACTCCCGTACTGCCATTGAAAGAGCACCCGAGGAATCGACCTCCCTCGTAGGACCACCCCTGTCGATCCTTGATCCCCACTGGAACCTTCGTGAAAGTCACCCCATCGCCATCGTCCATCTCCTCATGGTCGATGATGTGTGAATGATCATGCACGTATCTCCTTAGCTGAGATACATGGAAGACGTCATGTACCCGGTGCAACTGAGGTGGTAGAGCCAGACGATAAGCCGCCTTGCCAATCTTATTGAGGAACTGGAATGGTCCGATGAAGCATGGAGATGACTTGCCGCCTCGGCCAAATCTCCGTAATCCACGTCGAGGTGAGACACGCCAGAAGACGTGGTGTCCATCCTCGAACTCTAGTGGCCTCCGCCTCCTATCAGCATAAGACTTCTGCCAGCTCCGAGCTGTCCTCATCCGCTCCTGGATGACCTAGACCTTCTCTGTCATGGCCTGGACCATCTCCGGTCCCACAAGAGCTACTAATATTTCTTCTTTGCCGATAAGAGAAATCTGGTCTCATCCCATGGATGAAACACTTTCTTTTCCTAATACAGTCAATCCCGACATGGATGATACTAACCCATACCAATGATGACGTCGTAAGGCCTCAACCCTACTACCAAGAGATCCAACAATTACTCTCGCCACCAAGGATTGAGTCACACTGTCGGCATCAGTGTGTGGTAACTGGGTCTCCTCCAGTAGGTATCTCCCAAGTGAGGGTCAAGTCATCAGTCTAAACCGGAACATCTTAGTAACAACACAAGAGAGGACAAGAAAGTAAATGCCACAAGAAAAGGTGTCTTTTATTACTGCAGCTCAAGTACAAAGACACAAAGCATCTACAATAATACATCTACAAAACTAGAAGCAACATAAACAAAGGTCTCCAGGTCTGGAGCTAGTCCCACTTTTGTCCATCT
Source organism: Viscum album (assembly GCA_963277665.1). Classification (NCBI taxonomy): domain Eukaryota; kingdom Viridiplantae; phylum Streptophyta; class Magnoliopsida; order Santalales; family Viscaceae; genus Viscum; species Viscum album. The sequence goes on from OY728129.1 coordinate 1,492,939,372, forward strand.
GCTCCCAGAGCTCCATGATCATAGGCCTCAGCTGCCTGAAGCTGAGATCTCTCATGTCCTCCTGTCCCCTGTGGTCGGGGTGGACCTCCTGGTGGTGGTGGTGGCAACACCCCGAAGCGTCGTCCACCTCCAGCTGCATGGCCATCTCCCCTGCCATGGCCGCCTGCTCCTTACGGCCCACCCTGATCGAACCTATGCCTATGCCTGGGGGGGGGGGGGGTCCTTCATTCACCTGCTGGTCATCCATATGGTGGGTCGGACAGTCACGAGCCATGTGACCAATCCCACCGCAGGAGTAACACTGCCCGCTCATGGTATGTCGTTGTCCACCCCGAGTGCCTCACACAAACGATCCTGAGTCATGCTGTCGACCACCTGTAGGTCTAGTCCTATTGGACCCCTGTGTCATCTGTCTACTACCCGTTGCAGAAGACTCTGCCGCACGTCGTCTAGTGGTGGGTCCTGCTACTGAAGTCTGCTCAGCAAGGAAACTCTCTACTAGGAGGGCTCACTCCAACACCCCTGCCTGTGTCGGAATGTTGTGAGAAATAACTAAAGCTCTAATCTCTCTCCTGAGCCCCGACTCGTAGGATCAGGCACTGAATAAAGGGTCCCGTACCATGTCCGTGGAATAGAGTGAGAGATCGGTAAACCTCACCGCGTACTGGGCTACTGACATGCTGCCCTGCCGCAGCTGTAAAAGCTCCAGGATGCGCATCGCATGGTGGGTGGCCGAGACGAACTCTGAGCAGAAAAGGCTCTCAAAGTCTGTCCAGAGGAGATATGCCTCGTCTTGCACCTAAAGCATCAAGATCCACCATCTTACTGCTTCCGCATGCAGGAGGCTCGCTACGAGGATCACCATGAGGTCTGCTGGTGTCCTCACTAACCGGAAAACTCGTACGACTGCCTCCTTCCAGTCCTCAGCTGCCTGGGGGTCAGTCTCCCCGTGGAACCTGGGCGGTCGCCGGCGCTGGAACTCATGCAGAGCTCTAAGGTGACGTGCATTGTCAGCGGCTGGGGCTGGAAGCATCGATGGCTCGGTGGGTAGAGGTACTACCGGTGCCTCTGCTGTCAAAGGGCCCTACACCGAGGCCTCATTGCTCGGTGGGCTGTTGTCACGCACCACTCTCGGAACCATAGCTGGCTGTCGTCGTGGGGCCATCCTGAAGGGAAACAAGTGCGCCACTGTCAGAACAGTATAACTGGTGAGCTGATACAAGTAATCACAAAGAAAACTTGAAACACACATGCAATCAATGTTTTTGTGCATTAAGTCGGAAATCAGAAGTCAGCGTCCTGGTGTACGGATACGTCGGCCACCGTACCAACACTGGACTCCTTGGACTGATAACCACACCCAATACGCTAAACACTATTGCTTCACATAGAAAAAAAGATCAGAGTCCCATGTTCTGCTGTGGAACCTAACTCCTCTGATACCAATTTGTCAGGACCCGTCCTCGGGGCCCGTGCCGTGACTACCCCAAGCCCGACTTCCATAGGCCAGGGGATGGAGACTAGCACCATGGCGTAAATCCCGGAAAAAGGGAAGAAATTTCCTTTGTAAAGTAAACCACAAACACCGCAGAGCAAGCAGGAAGAAGTAAACACTAAGTAAAAACTGGTACAACAGTAAGTGCGCCAGTATACAAACCCAAACTGAAAGTAAAGTACAACTGAAAGGGAAAACAACAACTAAAAAGTAAAGCCGCAACGCCGAGCTGTCCAATGGAAATCCCACCTGAAGGGTGGGTACAGATAGCCTCCACTGCTCCTCGGGTCCAGCCGACCGCTCTGAGTACGTCTTGCCCAATGGTTCCCCTCTAGGTACTGTCCTGCTCCACAAGCCTCAACCATGATCAGCGCCGTCCGTCGTCTGTAACCAACACAACATAGTGTGGGAATAGCCCGTGTAGGGGTGAGTATAAGCTACTCAGTAGGGACCCCGAGACCCTCAAGGTCTCACTAAAACCAACAAGGATAACCACAAAGTAGATCTCAACAGATAACCTCTACCAAGGTATATGCCCATACATATAACTAAGTTATCAAGTAACCCATCTCAATCATGAGGAAACACAAAGATTATGAAATCAACGGATAACCACCACCCAGGTATATGCCCATACATACACCTAAGTTATCAAGTAACTCATCTCAATCATGAGGAAACACAAAGATTAAAGACTCAACTCAAACCAGGATTTTCATTATCAAAACCGTAACTACTGAAGAGCCCCGTCTCTGGAGTGTACATTGATCCTGTCATGTCTCTGAGGTAAGCTCACTAACCAAAGACTGCCGAGGTACTCCTCCTGTCGAGTACTGTGGGCTTGCTTCTATAACCAAGCACTTCCTAAAATGGGTATGTCGCTACAAGCAAGCGCTCCCCCTGATTGGCTCTAGTGGTACTTCTTCCACTGAGTACCGCGGGTCTGCCGCTACAACCAAGCGCTCCCCGCCGTGGGTCTGCCGCTACAACCAAGCGCTCCCCCTCATAGCCTCTAGTGGTACTCCTTATGTTGAGTACCGCGGGTCTGCCGCTATAACCAAGCGCTCCCCGCCATGGGTCTGCCGCTACAACCAAGCGCTACCCGTCATAGTCTCCAGTGGTACTCCTTCTGTTCAGTACCGCGAGTCTTCCTCTACAACCAAGCGCTCCCCGCCATGGGTTTGCCGCTACAACCAAGCGCTCCCCCTCATAGTCTCCAGTGGTACTCCTTCTGTTGAGTACCGCAGGTCTGCGACTACAACCAAGCGCTCCCCGCCATGGGTCTGCCCCACGAGCTGCTGGTAGATGCTCTAAGTATCACAAAGTCACATGAAGAAGTATCTAAAAGGACCGCCTCATCATAGGGGTCTCAACGCAATCGTCGGCACGTCAATCAGACGTCTGGTCTGTGAGTTATTAACCTTTTCGTCCCAGGGGCCCGGTTGGTTTCATGTTCGAACCAACCCGGTCGTATCTCAACTGTACCCTGAACTCTGATAGTGTATACCCATAGGGATCGTTTCTCCAAGGGATCAACAACGCCGCTGACGGTTCGTCAAACGGACGTCTATTTGAAAGATAACAGCTTTTCGGCTCGAGGGGCCCGGTTGGATTTCGGGTACAATCCAACCCGGCCATACTCTAACTGCGTCCAAACCTCGGGCGGAGTATGCCAAAAGTTCCATCTCATAAAAAGGATTCTAACAAAGTTGACGACACGTCAATCATACGTCTGGTGCTCAAGATATACATGTTTCCGCTCCGAGGGCCCGATTCGTTTCGTGTACGAACCAACCTGTCCGAACACAAAGTTCTCCAAAACCTTGAGTGCAATATACCAAAACGCCCGTCTTGATCCAAGGATCGGATTTCCGTGGACGGCGCGTCAATCAGAGGTCCATAGCCCAAGATATGGTAAAAAGACTGAAATGGTCCGAAAACGGGGGGTCTGGGCCCGGACCGACCCGACCCAACCCCCCTGGGTCGGCCCGAACCGGGTCGGCCCAACCCGGGTCTGGGTCCGACCCGGTTGGGCGCGACCCGGCCCGGCCCGACAGGTCGGCTCAGCTCGGCTCGGCCGAGCGAAGGAACCGTGGCCACCGCGCGGGGGCCACTCCGCGGTTCCCGGACGCGGCTTGAGCCGCGTCCCGCCTCCCGGTTCCGCGCGGCCGCGGAACCATCTCACAGCCACGGCTTCAGCCGCGGTGGGTATTGCCGGCGGTGCGTCGGCGGGAGTTTTCGCGGACCACCGGATGTGCTCCGGTGGTCCGTTTTGCATTCGGTATTCGCTAGTCGTCCTCCCAGGACCCGATCTTCACTACAAGGCCCTCAAATCTCCCTTGCGGCCCCATTTTCTGTCATCCTCCATTCCGCACACCAAGAACAAAAAGAGGGCGGTGGGTTCGGACTTGTGCGTTAGTCAGCACCCACCGCGTTAGCGGTTTTAAAAGTTTCCCAATCAATCATTAGACAACCGGGAAACACAAATCATAAAGATTTGAAGGATCAAAACCCCTACCTCGATAAAGTCGGTGAACATGCGTTCTTCGCGGAATTGATCGTCGCGGAAGAAGAGGATCGTCGCGTCGTGGAAGGGCGTCGCGTCGTCGCGGTATACGGTGTTGCGTCGACGATCTCAGAGGGGTAAAGAAAACACACGGATTTAATTTACACGAATTAAATCCTTGTAAAGTATAAATACACAAAGGAATTTAAATGATTCGTAAACTCCTACCTCAAACGGATGTTCGAAGATTTGTCGCGGAAGAAGGAACTTCCCAAAATAACGTCGCGGGAGGAGAGTCGTCGGCGTCACATCGTCGATCTCCGTGGGTTTCGCGTTCTTCGTCACCCTTCGTCGGAGGCCGGCGTTCTTCGCGTTCTTCGCGTTCTTCGCGAAGGAGGATGAAGATCTTAAGTTCTGTCAAATCCTCTCAACGAACAATCCACAAGAAGACAAGTGGTGGTCTTATTTTATTAATATGCCAACATACGAAAAAAAATTAAAGTAAGAAACGAACAAATTAATTCATAGAATTAATTTGCCGAACTAACCGCCCAATTAATTAGGGGCATTAATAATTTAGAAAACGCGTCAGTTGACTTTATTTAAAAAGGTTTTTTGCAGGTGCCTTACTTAGGGGAAAAGAAACGGTGGGGCTCGTGCGGGCCCCACCTAACAAATATCCTACCAAGAGGGTAGGATATTTTGGGTTCCACCCTATCCGCTTCAACTTAGCTTAAGCAGCTTAAAGTGGCTTTAAGTGAAATAAAATAAATTTTGTCGTACCACATTATTTTATTTCTTAACATAAAGCCCAAAAATTAAAAACCCCACCCGAGCAAACAAAACTCCGGAAAAGGCGTTTCTAAGCAAATAACGGTGCTGTGATTCCATCAGTGCCCTCAAAATTCGATTCCGAGCACCGGTTCAAAAGTTAGAAAACCCCGCTCGTTCATTCACTAAACGTACCCAAGCCAAACTTCCGGAAATGATTCCGGGAACACTGGGCCTCGGAATCAGGTGCTGTTAGAAACTGCGTTCTTGTAAAATTCCAAAGAAAATTACGAAAAAAAATTTTCCTCGAAATTTCCGTGTCTTTACCTTAAGAAAGTGAATGGAATAATATTTAACCTATATAACATGGTCCATTTATGAGTCACTTTTTGATTTATGGTAACATTTATACTTTAATATTGAAATAATTATTATCACCATTAAGGTAAAAATTGCTAAATTAAGGGGTTAATAAAAATTATATGGTTTAAAATGTCACCAAATCCAATATAAATTTAATTGGATGATGTAATTTTGAACCTATAATAATTTTCTTCAAATTTATGTCCATTTTGAATCATTTTTCTTTAAAATGACTTTATCAGATTTTAATCTTTTAGGAAATTCAAAAATATTCCATATCCCTCTATATAAAAGTATGCCCCTCATTTTGCTTCTATACAAATATTTTAGTTGTTTAGATTGACCAAAACCTTCCAAATTGTCTTCTAAACTTCCCAAAACATATTCTAGAGGTGGTTTTATATCCAAAAAACCAAATCTAAGGTAATTAAGAAAATATCTAAAGGAGTTATTTCCAATAATATGTAATATCCTTACACTAAAAAGATATTCCACTTTTTCCAATGGGGGCATATCTATTGGTGAAATTTAATTTTCAGTTGGTAAAATGTTTTACCAACACATATGTCCCTCTCACTAAACTGTGAGTAAAAACTCTATCATAAAATGTTTTTGCGATAGATAAAATAATTTTGTTATAATTATAATAATACCAATATATAATATATATATTGGTTAAAGTTTTTTTCCACAGGTTCTAATGAAATTTGTTTTCGGTTGGTAATAATTTTACCTGTATATAATATTTTTATAAATTAAATTTGAATAATAATTATAAATTTTTATGATTGTAAAATTTCATATCATATTTATTAATTAATTTATCATTTTTAATATTTATTAATATGATTTTAACATGTCCATTGAAAGAAAAGAATATATATTAATAATGAAATTTAATACAACTGGATTCATCACACTCCCCCACACAAGGACGAGACCCCCACCCCGACTCATCCATGCTAGCACAACATCAACCTATCCATGCCAGCGAACCATCTCCCACACCAGCAACTGACTAGTAGCACCAATGACCCACCCATGACATGATATCATAGAATTATCCCATCCATTCCATCATTCTCACTCCCATCCATGTCAGTGATCCATCTCTAACATGGGCCAATCCATAGCTCCAACACAAACCCATCCATTCCAACGAGCACAAGCGACCCATTCATGCCTGCAAGTCATCTCCAGCAACAACCCAGCAAAGCCTATGAGCTATATCCAACTAAAAATGATCATCACTGATCCATCCATCCTGGATAGCTTCCTATAAACCCTAGAAAAGTTATCTATACAAAAAATAACCAGTTCACTCAACATAACAACTTTTCATTTCACTACATGCAAAATCAAGAAAAATAAACAGACTAAGGAATATCAACCTTCCATTATGCTATTTAATTTAAAACCATCAATCCAATACATTATAAAAAATCAATAGAGAATAACTTAAATTCAATGTCACTACCTGGGTTATCATTATGAGGCAATTATTCTATGGTAGTAAGGATGTTTCTAATAAATAGACAATGTTATGGCTTCCACATATAGGTCTAATTTGCAACTGTAATAGAATGGTAGAGACCATTAATTGGATGCTTATTTTCAATAAATAGATCATACATTATGGTGAACCTCCTCTTATCTTTAGAAAAATGTATAGGTGAACTTCCTTATATATTTCAATAAAGGTAGTACAAACAAAATAGGGAAATAAACATTCAAAAAAATATTTTATAAATAAAAAATGTAGACTTCGCATTATGTTTTAAAAAATAACCTGTAGAAGGTACCCATGATTTCAAAATATATTATACATAATATACTAATTTTATCCTCTCACACATTTTATTCATGAGCATTATAGGATGTTTTTGGTATAACACCATAATTTTTTAGATGTAGTAAATATTTTTGGATTTGGAAAAACTGTGAATATTATTGATTAATAATATATTGGGAATAGTATGAATTGTTGATTATAAGACATCATTTAATTTATTAATGGACTAGATGAAATGTGATCACATAAGGTGTTTAGAGTAGGATGGAGTTTCAAGTCTGAATAAGCATACTTAAACTATATTTTCAAATACAGATAACCTTGGATGAATAATGTTTCATTTATTACAATCGAATAATATATGGTTATTCCAATGTATTATTATGCTTTCTCCATTAACTATGTCATGTTACAACACTTTCTGGCATTTCCCCTTGGGAGTTTGTCATAAATTTAAAGAAAAAGTTGTCTTTATTATGATACGTTGTCTAATCTACTGTGACTTTTGGACCAAAGTCTATCTCAGATTCCAAAAAATTATGTGTCTAATGGATGGAAGTACAATAAAAGGTATTATAAGTTTAATTAATTTTCATACTGCTAATACCTCAGACTTTATACCCATCCCAACATAGTGTAGTGATGTCTCATAAGATTCTGCTAGATTGTAAATGCAATGATCATTATGATACCAAGAATTTTTGTGAATTAAAATCATCTTAGATATGATTATATTACAACTAATTAAAGGAATATATCATCCTAAACAAACATTACTTATGAATCAAACACTTCCTTTGGGTATTAATCATAGGATATACAACTTCTAATAGTCACTATGCCTATAAAATGACATTACGTCATGTCCAATAGATAGGAAGTCGAAAACACTTCCAAACTCTATACAACTGTAGACACCATGAAATCTGTTCCATGCATTTATCTACAAAATGGACTCAATTAGGCTCAAAAGTTCACAGTGTGACTCTTCATTTTTCATGTTGGTCATTGACAGTAGCAAAGGCACCGAACCAAATGGTTGGGACCATACCCCAACCTTGAGCCCAAGCAGGGGTGGAAGAGAGATACCCCCATATTATGGAGAAATTATTTGGTTAATTCCCTAAAGAGGAGGCCAAGGTACCTGTATAAAAATACCTTTGTGCCCCCTTTCTAGATCTGATTGAAGAATTTATTTTGAAGTCCTCAAAGTGTTGCCTTAGTCTAGAAAAATCACTGGTGGCACACATGTATACATGGGAGACACCCATCCAACACACAACCACTTGTGTAACACACTTTGGCATGTAAACCACTTGCGCGACCAAAATCATTTCACACAGTGTCCTACTTTGGCCTATAAATAAACCCTTAGGGACTTCATTTTTATGGATGAATTTCATTAAAGCCTAGTTTATGCTCTGGTCGCCCTAGTGTCTGCCCAAGTCTTCTTAAACTTTCAAGGTAGTTCTTAAACACCTAGAATGGAGGATTTAAATAAGGATCATTGGACTTAAATCCCTTTAGTGTTTGAAAACCATTACACTTGCTCACCTAAAGCACCCAACCTCCATAAATCAAAAACACTTAAATTCCACCTATTCCATTAATAGGAACATAAGTTCCCACTTTTAGTATTGCCTTTGAATACTCTTGAAGGCTTGAGCCAAGTCTCTCCTAAGTATTACGATACAGGTTTTTCATCAGTTAAGTTAATATCTATCCGCTCAAGTCTACTTGTGCACCCATACTTGTGCACCCTTATTTCCATGAGTTCCCCTTTTTGATTCACTTACTCTCCTCAGTTTACAATCAATCAAGCTTTCATTAAACACATTCATGGAAAGGCTTCTTCTTCCTTGGATCCTTTGTCTGAAGGGGGTTCTGTTGAGACCTCCACCAAAACCTCAGACTTATCAAACCATCGGTAAAGGAACATCAACATTTAGCTTATTTGGGTTTGTATTTCCTTAGTCAGAGGTCTCCAAAATTTGTTTTATAAGGGAGTTGGGATACATGTAATGTATGTGGGTTGGTATATCCATAGTCACATGGACCTTTCTCCCAAAAACATTGTTGGGAAGTTCTTGGTTTGGAGGAGGGTTAGGTCCTAGGCTCTCGCTTCTCGAAGATATGACCCATAACCTCAAGTCTTTGGTAGGGGAAGGTATGGTTCATACCTACTTTTACATTTTTTAAAATAAAGGAGAAGCCTCCCTCCCATACTAGGATCAATTTTCGGTCAACCACCCTAGTGTAAGCCCCTAGCCTTTACTGCAGAAGGTAGCATCATTGCTCCTCCTTTCTTCTTCAGTGCCAAAGATTAGAGGGGAGATGGGCACATGGACTTTTGATACCCTTTCTCTATCCTGTTGGGATTTTTCACCATGATAATCCCTTCTGTTTTAAGCCCATAACCTTCATACATTCCTCCATACAATGGAACCTTGTCCAATTCAAATAGAAAAGAGGGAAGGCTCATCACCTCTCCCTCTTTCATGGTCGCCTTGCCCACGTCCACTCTCGTCGCCATAGGTACACTCCCTTCCATCAGTGGAAGAGGAAATATGTGGATGATTTGGTTGAATATTTTACATTCTCTTGTATCTCACACTCTGAATGAATCACGTGGGCTTAGATATTTTTCATGGTCACAAAATTTTCACAATGGAATGAACTACAAGAACACTGATTCCAACCATAATTAGGATATGAAGGAATCCTTATTAGGGCATGAGCTCAATAGATGTCATTTTCAGGAATCCAACCCTAATTACCATAATTTGGGCATTCTCCTTAGGAATAAGCTCCAAATTAAATCCTCAAATCTCAAAAGCATCTTTTTTAGGAATTAATCCCAAATTCATTTCTCTCAAAGGACTATACTCTCCTATGAGACTTATCAAACTACGTGGGATTTAATTCCTATATATATGGGATATGTTGGAAGCCTCCTTAAGGTTCAAACCCAATACCTCAAATCAAACCTATCCCCTTTGGGCCATATTCCCGATAGGGTCTGATCTTACTTGGAAACCCATATCATTTCCATGTTCCTTGGACTATTTCAGCATAATTCCCACACTATGTTTTTACTAAAAACCTTTCTCTTAGATGTCCATACCAAATGGCATTAAATTGTATGGTTAGGTCCTCATCACATGACCTTTAAAGGTATGATGTGTCCCATTTATGGCACCGAACTATGAGGGTTCTGCTTCCTTTTACAAGGATACATAGGTATCCCATTTTATGGGTATGATCCCAAGATCAAACTGAACCTTCATCTCTTGGGAAGATAATAAATTCCAAAGTGCCCCATTGAGTGGCTTAAAAACTAGTATCATAAAAAAATTGATTAAAAGAATCTCTAAGAATTACATGAGAGGATACCATTGATGGAGAACATCGAATACATACAGATATCTCCATTAATGAAGAACCTCATATATATAAAGATGATTTTAAACTTTTCACATGCTGAGTAAGTGATTGAAAATTTATTGGGATTGTAACAGCCCAAGATTTTATGAAAAATATTCTTTTTAATTTCACTAATGTCTTGTGTTGTATGCAACACAAAAAGGAGCTTGCACAACACGCATCCTTGACTTTCCTTGCATTACACACAATCGCAACCTTCCTCGATAGCGTGTGTAGTACGCAATACCGAGTTTCACTAAACAACAATATGCTATTAAAATATTATTATAACTAGCCGTTATGAACAGTAATAACCACCTTTTAAAATTTTAGAAATTTTATTTTTCAAAATGGACTTCATTTTTGGACTCAGAATATCGAAATTAGCCTAGGGTGAAATTTTCGTATTTTTCTGAAAACTTTCAATTTTTGATGAATAGTGAAACCACTAAGTGGTAGGTTAAAAACTGAATTTTGCATAAAACTTAATTTTACCGCTTCTGTGAATGGAATTTCGAAAATCCGACAGACACGGTTGATATCAGTAAGTAAAATTTCGTTCAATGAGATAAAAATAATTTTTTGGTGAATAGTAACTTTTTACTTTTTTTACCGCGGTTAATAGTAAATAGGGTAACTAAGGGTAAATATGATATTACTATTACCCTACCACATGTCCTAATTCTATTGGATAAGTGTAATTCGACCAAAAACAACCTTATGAATAAAATATGACCATTTAGGCCCACTTGGATTAGATTAGGACATTTATTATTAATTTATTTAAAGAAGGGTTAAAATAGTTAAAATCAAAGTTTAATAAGTAAATCATTTTTAATATGGGGTTATACAAAAGATAAATTCGACTATAAATATTCATTAGAAATATAAAAAGATTTCCTACATAATGGTATTTTATTTGTAATTTTTAGACATTAAATAATTTAATTTATTTATGACACAATGATGATGCAGTAATTATCTTATTAATGAAATATTGACATAATTGATGTTATAAACACCAAAATAAATGTAATTTGAGACTTTTTATGAATTCCAATACTTTTCTAGGTTACTATGATATATTAATGTTGATTTAATCAACTTGTTTCGAACATATAATTCTGTTATGACTTTCACAAAAATCATATATCAAATAGTGTCAAAATTGACACAAAATAGTTTTTAAATCAAATATTATATTATTAATTGTTATTTTATTCCTAAAAATCTAAGGTTAGGCCAAATGACTTAGATAAGGATATATATATTAATAATAAACAATTTGGGGTTCGTTTGGCATGTTATAGTAAGTGTATTAACCATATAGTGAAAGAAAACAAAAAGACACGGTAAAAGTTAAATTATTTAACTTAGAATTAAATCTAATTGATAAGGATAAAATAATACCCTAAACTTGTCTAAATCCTATTGGTTGATAGGATTTCGACCCATCCCCACTTTAACTTCGAAATAAGACCCTTTGGAACCATTATAAACCGATTTTGACTTTAATATAAAATAATATTTTGAGATATTCCTAAGGTGCCCCTCTCCTCCCTTATAAAAGGGCACCTCCTCCCCCTCCTCCTCACACCAATTTGAGCCCTCAAGCTCGGCCAAACCCTGCCATTTTCCCTTATCCACTTCCCTAGAATAATCCTAGAGGTCCTGGTCTTCTTCAAAGACCAATCTTAGTTCCCTAAGTGAAGGATTCAAAGAGGCGTTTCAAAGAAGAGGTAATAACCATTACCGATCTTTTCAATTTCTTTCTTCTTCAACTTCTTCTTCTTTAGTTGTTTCATGATAAAGTAATAACATCAGTATTACTTACATACTGATATGTTATTATAAATATGAAACAACTCTAATTAACCTTCTATCCATCCTGCGGAAAAAGGAAATCACCGCGCGTGCGTACGTACGGAATACCGTCTCCACGCCGTGGTGTAATCTATTTTCCACCAACACCTTAATTGGATGGGTATAATGGATTAGTGAGTAACTATATATGATTATTATAAAGTGATATTGATACTTAAATAGTATAAATACACTTCAACACAATTCCACGACCATGGGAAAGATATCATCGCTCGTGCGTACGTACGGACTACCGTCTCCACGATGCGATGAGATTCATTCTCAATGATTAACCATTAATGAATTATTATAAAGTATATATAATAAGTACTAATGAAATATATTACCTAATAATGATACTGTAATTATTTTTATTTATATGTATGTCATCTACTTAATTCCATTCAATTCAATAAGGAAACGAAAACAGCGTTCATGTGTACGTACGGACTACCGTCTCCATGAACGGTGTATTTCTTTCCATTTACTGATTTATTATATATGTATATTATGAATATATATATATAAATCATGTTTTATATTCTGGAATTAATTAATCATGATCTATGTAATCATATTAATAATTACAAATTAAAAACACAAACGACAAATGAGACGATTTTACCCAAAACGCTACTTTAACATGAATTTACAAAAGAACGGGTAATATAAAGTCATAAGTGGACCATATATGATATAATAACAATGAATATGATTCTGTAATAAGTCAATAACATGATTTAAATCATTATACAGGAGGTTCGGACACTTACGAAGCAAATCGGACCTAAGGTAAGGGAAATATCACAATCTCATTTTTTATCCGAGATTGTTTATACTTTGAAATTTACTGGGGTGTATTTTATCATCCACATCCATGTTTCATCAATATGTAATATTTATATCCTTATACAATATTTTATATCCAAATTTACTCTTTGGTGAGTTTTTTTAAAAGATATGAAAGGAATCTTTTGTTGTTTTTCGTACGAGGTACTTTTTGACTTTTCCGACAAAAGTACGAGAAGAATGTTTTTTTAACTTATATGGCACGAACGGATTTTTACGGTTTTATAAAGCCTTATTTTCATGAAGCTTCCTCCAAAATATTTCATGACTATTTTCAATAAAATCTATTTCTTTTAAAATTGCATGATGTTTTGTGAAAAGAAATTGATTTTGAAGAAGAAAGGATATTTTCCTCAAGAATTCATTTCAAGTATTTTATCAAAATTATTTTCCATCTAAGATAACATAGGGTTCTGTTTCTATCCCTATTATTACATCGATTTGGTTATGTTGTGGTGGAATTATTTTTATGAATTCCTTTATCTTATATGAATTGTTTTATGATGTCACGATGTTTACGAATCCCATTTTTACTACATGGGTTTTGAAATGATGTATGATTTATGATTTTGTGGCACACATAAGAATGGTATCATTATGAGATGGGTGGGACCTATATCTCCCTCCAATGCATTGGGTAAAGATTTTATATCTCATGAGATAGTCAGGGCTGGAACGGTAGGTTATACCGGTTCAGTGAAAAAGGACTGAAATGAGGGTTACTCGATTCAGAAAGGGACTTTGTCCACTAAGATAGTCTTGGCGATGAGTCTTGACTAACAAGAAATGATTCTCTATGATTATGTGTGTATGCCACAAAGTTTCAAGTTTTGTGTTATGATTATGGGGATCTCATTCTCACTTCTATGATTTATTCCATGTTAAGATATTATGATCTCTTTTGCAGGTTATGATTTTCAAAAAGATATCATATGATTTTTAGTTCCTTTATTTGCCTTGCTGAGCATTTGAGCTCACCCTTTTATGTTTTCTTTTCCCCAGGATATAAAGAAAGGGTTTAGGTAAAAAAAGGGAAGATCTTTATGGGAGATATTGAAGATCTTTCACCACGATTAGAAGATTACGTTCCAAGTTTCCAAAGACACTAAAATATTACGATCCTTGTGTGTGTGTTTTTGTTATGTACTAAGTATTCCGCAAAAGTAATGTAATGTCCATGTACGATAAGCTTCGGGTCTCTACAGTTGGTATCAGAGGAAAGGTTTAGTCAACCTTTTGAAACTAGGATGCGAAAACGTTAGTGAGATCCCTAGAGATATTTCTAAGGTATGTATAGGGATGTCACTAAGGTTAAGTATACGTATAGTTTATAGTACTATAATTACGCTAACGATCATAGAATTAAACCTAATATGTTAGATATTGAAGGTACTCCCCCTTTATTATGTTGTTTTCCCTAGCATGATTTTTTCCTCTCAAACTATTCTTTTTGGGTTTTAGATGATGGCTGGAACCCGAAGGAACCGTGTTGATCAATGCAATGGACAATGCAATGATTGTCCTCCTGAACAAACAAATGTTATGGGAGATGGAGTGCAAAATCTTATTACTATACTTACACAAGCTATGAATCATTCTGGACTTCCAAATGAGCATAGAAGGGAACAATATTCTATTGATTCGTTCATGAGGCAACGTCCACCTTCTTTCAGTGGGTCTTCTGATCCACTTGTTGATGAACAATGGATCAGTACCACTGAAAAGATATTTTCAGTTCTTCAATGTTCTGAACTTGATAAAGTCATCTTAGCAGTATATCGTTTGGAAGGTGAAGCTGATCAATGGTGGAATCTTATCAAGAATACAAGGCAAAGAGATGAAATTGAGTCCATGGAATGGGACGAGTTCAAGAACTTATTTTTCAATAAGTACTTCCCTCATATTCTTCAAACAAAGATGGAGAAGGAGTTTCTTGAACTAAAGCAAAAGGATGATGAATCTGTTGGTATATACAAAGCGAATTTTACAAGACTTGCAAGGTATGCATCTGGCATTATCATCCAACCTGAAAGTAAAGTTGATCGATTTTTCAGTGGCTTAAAACCAAGTCTTCGAAGGGCATTAGCTATAAGAGACTTCAGTAGCTATGAAGAAATTGTGTGTTGTGCTATCAAGGTAGAAATGGAAGTTGGTGTTACATATCCATCTCATGGTTTTGACAAAAACGAAAGATGGAGTTCAAGGAGAAATCTCAGAATAATGGTGAAAAGAAGATGAATGTTTCCTTATGCACAAAGTGTGGAAAGAAGCATGGTGGAGATTGTATTAAAGGGACTAGAAAATGTTTTAAGTGTGGAAAAGAAGGTCATCGAGCAGCTGAGTGTCGAAGTAATGGAAAAAGGGTTCCTAATGATGTGAATAAATCAAACACTGCAGAGAACGCACCACCAACACTTCAATGCTTCAAGTGCAAGGAAATGGGGAATTATGCTAATAAATGCCCTATTCCAAGGGTTAGTGATGATCAACATGAGCAACCACTGAAGGCAAAGGACAAAGGGAAGTCACATGCGATCACTATTGGCAATGTTTAATATGACAATGATGTGGTGGAATGATTAAGTGTTTATGTAATGGGATTTCGAAAGAATGTTGTATTATTGAGTATTGCAATATTTATTGATGTGGTATTCAAAGTGATTGATATATTTTGGAAATAAGATGATATGCGCATAATGAAGGGAAAAAGAGAAAATGAAATGTTTAATAGTATTCATGAGCTCATGATTGATATAAGGACTAAGTGATATCATGGTTTGAGAAATATAGAATTTTGAGGATTTTGGTATGTGGAAAGTGTTAACTTTTAACTGCATTCATGTTTTCACTAAGGTTCAATGGGTATTCAAAAGAATACTTGATTAAGGACTTTGAATGTTTGGAATGTGACCAACAAAACATATCTTATGATATATGGGGATCAACGATGGTATTAAATCTCTGGTAATCGTTTTCACTATGTTATGAGAGTGGACTGCAGTATTATGGATAAGCCTAAAGATTGAAATGGATTATGTTGGACATAAGTGAGTATTGTTTAAGGATAGAAGTTTTTTTTCGATATTATTGATGGGATGTTATAGTAATGTAGTTTTAGAAAAAGGAAAACCTGCAGGACGGGCGACAGCCCATCGCTTCGGACAAGGCTGTGGGAATCGAACCCACAACAGAAGTGCGACTGGCCTTTATCGCCTACCACTGGCCTACAGGAAGTCCCTGTTTAGTAGAAACTAGTTTTATTATATTAAGCAGTATGATATATGAAGTATAAGTCCATTTTAGGAACCATATGTGATTAATCTCACTATAGATCGACTTATGTATATAATTTTTGCTAACCTTTTGTTTGAGACAGATGGAATGACCCGTCATTCTATCACATGATCTGCTAACACTTCACGAATAACAAATTCAACTTCATTTATTTAAGAGATGAAGTGGAAATTGTTCAAGGCATGAACAACAGTGAGATTGTACCAAAATAAAGAAAGTATTTATTCTAATTCAAATTTTCAACTTTAGGGAAATGATCTTGAAAACCAAAAATGTTGTCCTAGTAATATTATACCTGATGAATCAGATGGTACCTTAGATCGTCACAAATTTATGGATTTTTGATTGTTGGCTTTTCCATAGCCATGTTCTCTACAACTCTCCATCAGAACATGATGGTTAGATTTTTCTTCCATATCCATATTTTCACCTATGGGGAAACCCAATGATTAGTTTATTTGGGTAATCGTTACATTTCATACTTTAGTTTTTAAAGACAATTTTTGGTATTCCTTTTTACGATGTGGGTTTCTATTAAAGAAACTTTCGAATAGTAAACTATTTATAACCCCGACGAATTTCGAGGGAGAAATTCATTTTAAGGGGTGTAGAATGTAACAGCCCAAGATTTTATGAAAAATATTCTTTTTAATTTCACTAATGTCTTGTGTTGTACGCAACACAAAAAGGATCTTGCACAACACGCATCCTTGACTTGTCTTGCATTACACAAAATCGCAACCTTCCTTGAGAGCGTGTGTAGTACGCGATACCGAGTTTCATTAAACAATAATATGCTATTAAAATATTATTATAACTAGCCGTTATGAACAGTAATAACCACCTTTTAAAATTTTAGAAATTTTATTTTTCAAAATGGACTTCATTTTTGGACTCAGAATATCGAAATTAGCCTAGGGTGAAATTTTGGTATTTTTCTGAAAACTTTCAATTTTTGATGAATAGTGAAACCACTAAGTGGTAGGTTAAAAACTGAATTTTGCATAAAACTTAATTTTACCACTTCTGTGAATGGAATTTCGAAAATACGATAGACACGGTTGATATCAATAAGTAAAATGTCGTTCAATGAGATAAAAATAATTTTTTGGTGAATAGTAACTTTTTACTTTTTTTACCGCGATTGATAGTAAATAGGGTAACTAAGGGTAAATATGATATTACTATTACCCTAACACATGTCCTAATTCTATTGGATAAGTTTAATTCGACAAAAAACAACCTTATGAATAAAATATGACCATTTAGGCCCACTTGGATTAGATTAGGACATTTATTATTAATTTATTTAAAGAAGGGTTAAAATAGTTAAAATCAAAGTTTAATAAGTAAATAATTTTTAATATGAGGTCATACATAAGATAAATTCGACTATAAATATTAATTAGAAAGCTAAAAAGATTTCCTACATAATGGTATTTTATTTGTAATTTTTAGACATTAAATAATTTAATTTATTTATGACACAATGATGATGCAGTAATTATCTTATTAATGAAATATTGACATAATTGATGTTATAAACACAAAAATAAATGTAATTTGAGACTTTTTATGAATTCCACTAATTTTCTAGGTTACTATGATATATTAATGTTGATTTAATCAACTTGGGTAGAACATATAATTCTGTTATGACTTTCACAAAAATCATATATCAAATAGTGTCAAAATTGACACAAAATAGTTTTTAAATCAAATATTATATTATTAATTGTTATTTTATTCCTAAAAATCTAAGGTTCGGCCAAATGACTTAGATAAGGATATATATATTAATAATAAACAATTTGGGGTTCGTTTGGCATGTTATAGTAAGTCTATTAACCATATAGTGAAAGAAAACAAAAAGACACGGTAAAAGTTAAATTATTTAACTTAGAATTAAATCTAATTGATAAGGATAAAATAACACCCTAAACTTGTCTAAATCTTATTGGTTGATAGGATTTCGACCCATACCCACTTTAGCTTCGAAATAAGACCCTTTTTAACCATTATAAACCGATTTTGACTTTAATATAAAATAATATTTTGAGATATTCCTAAGGTGCCCCTCTCCTCCCTTATAAAAGGGCACCTCCTCCCCCTCCTCCTCACACCAATTTGAGCACTCAAGCTCGGCCAACCCCTACCATGTTCCCTTCTCCACTTCCCTAGAATAATCCTAGAGGTCCTGGTCCTCTTCAAAGACCAATCTTAGTTCCCTAAGTGAAGGATTCAAAGAGGCGTTTCAAAGAAGAGGTAATAACCATTACCGATCTTTTCAATTTCTTTCTTCTTCAACTTCTTCTTCTTTAGTTGTTTCATGATAAAGTAATAACATCAGTATTACTTACATAATGATATTTTATTATAAATATGAAACAACTCTAATTAACCTTCTATCCATCCTGTGGAAAAAGGAAATCACCGCGCGTGCGTACGTACGGAATACCGTCTCCACGCCGTGGTGTAATCTATTTTCCGCCACCACCTTAATTGGATGGGTATAATGGTTTAATGAGAAACTATATATGATTATTATAAAGTGATATTGATACTGAAATAGTATAAATACACTTCAACGCAATTCCACGACCATGGGAACGATATCATCGCTCGTGCGTACGTACGGACTACCGTCTCCACGACGCGATGAGATTCATTCTCAATGATTAACCATTAATGAATGATTATAAAGTATATATAATAAGTACTAATGAAATATATTACCTAATAATGATACTGTAATTATTTATATTTATATGTATGTCATCTACTTAATTCCATTCAATTCAATAAGGAAACGAAAACAGCGTTCATGCGTACGTACGGACTACCGTCTCCATGAACGGTGTATTTCTTTCCATTTACTGATTTATTATATATTTATATTATGAATATATATATATAAATCATGTTTTATATTCTGGAATTAAGTAATAATGATCTAAGTAATCATATGAATAATTACAAGTTAAAAACACAAACGAAAAATGAGACGATTTTACCCAAAACGCTACTTTAACATGAATTTACAAAAGAACAGGTAATATAAAGTCATAAGTGGACCATATATGATATAATAACAATGAATATGATTCTGGAATAAGTCATTAACATGATTTAAATCATTATACAGGTGGTTAGGACACTTACGAAGCAAATCGGACCTAAGGTAAGGGAAATATCACAATCTCATTTTTTATCCGAGATTGTTTATACTTTGAAATTTACTGGGGTGTATTTTATCATCCACATCCATGTTTCATCAATATGTAATATTTATATCCTATACAATATTTTATATCCAAATTTACTCTTTGGTGAGTTTTTTTAAAAGATATGAAAGGAATCTTTTGTTGTTTTTCGTACGAGGTACTTTTTGACTTTTCTGACAAAAGTACGAGAAGAATGTTTTTTTAACTTATACGGCACGAACAGATTTTTACGGTTTTATAAAGCCTTATTTTCATGAAGCTTCCTCCAAAATATTTCATGACTATTTTCAATAAAATATCTTTCTTTTAAAATTGCATGATGTTTTGTGAAAAGAAATTGATTTTGAAGAAGAAAGGATATTTTCCTCAAGAATTCATTTCAAGTATTTTATCAAAATTATTTTCCATATAAGATAACATAGGGTTCTGTTTCTATCCCTATTATTACATTGATTTGGTTATGTTGTGATGGAATTATTTTTATGAATTCCTTTATCTTATATGAATTGTTTTATGATGTCACGATGTTTACGAATCCCATTTTTACTACATGGGTTATGAAATGATGTATGGTTTATGATTTTGTGGCACACATAAGAATGGTATCATTATGAGATGGGTGGGACCTATATCTCCCTCCAATGCATTGGGTAAAGATTTTATATCTCGTGAGATAGTCAGGGCTGGAACGGTAGGTTATACGGGTTCAGTGAAACAGGACTGAAACGAGGGTTACTCGATTCAGAAAGGGACTTTCTCCACTAAGATAGTCTTGGAAATGAGTCTTGACTAACAAGAAATGATTCTCTATGATTATGTGTGTATGCCACAAAGTTTCAAGTTTTATGTTATGATTATGGGGATCTCATTCTCACTTCTATGATTTATTCCATGTTAAGATATTATGATCTCTTTTGCAGGTTATGATTTTCAAAAAGATATGATATGATTTTTAGTTCCTTTATTTGCCTTGCTGAGCATTTGAGCTCACCATTTTATGTTTTCTTTTCCCCAGGATATAAAGAAAGGTTTTAGGTAAAAAAAAGGGAAGATCTTTATGGGAGATATTGAAGATCTTTCACCACGATTAGAAGATTACGTTCCAAGTTTCCAAAGACACTAAACTATTACGATCCTTGTGTGTGTGTTTTTGTTATGTACTAAGTATTCCGCAAAAGTAATGTAATGTCCATGTACGATAAGCTTCGGGTCTCTACAGGGATACTTATGATTTACATGGTGAATTTATAATGATTCAGGAAAATATCTAAAATTATAAAGAGAGTCCCAGAAACTCGTTCTTATGTATCGTGAAGTTCCAACTTAACGAACACATGCCTTTGGAAAGAAGGTCGCATTTGGATAAAGAGCTATTAGAAGTTTTCGATTCCATAAATAAATCCAATGGAAACCTCCTGGAAACAATGATTCATAAAACTAGAATACACATTTCAAGGAACTATGAAACCACACCACAGTTCTCTATGTGACTACATATTTTATAGGCCATACTAATGGACTCTTATGACAATATTAACATCCAATGAAATATAAACACGAAATTTTGGCCATGTTTACAACCTAATATTATCTAATCTAGAATGCAAGAAAATAAATACATGATGTTGGATGTTCCATCAATAATTATGATGTACATATGGAAAGAATATAAAGAATACTTGGAAAAGTGGAATTCTAAATAAAATATTTTAGATAAATTAGAAAATTAGATAATGAAATAGGAAATTTTTGGATGATTTACAAGATATACAAAATCCATTAAATTGATATAAGTGAACCCTTTACCTATGAATTCGATAGAGAATGACATATTCTATGTTTAAAAATTTAGTAGCATCAAAATGACCCAAGGAATGACATGGGATGGGGTATATGAAATAAAAGGCAGAAAACATCTTCATTAATGGAGTATTTATTTCCATTATTAGGATTTTGGTTGAAAAAATTCTGTTGTCTATATATCTTGAGGTTTTTGATTTTGATCTATCACATTGAGAGATTGAAAACTAATTAGTGATTAATGTGGGAGAGACTTTTTATAATTTATTTTCCAAAACCATATTCTACTCTTCCTTAATCTGCTTATATTACATTATAGATAGTGATATGTTGTTTAATGTGATTGTGATATATTTTTATTTCATTTGTCTATTTAATACTTTAGTCATTAATCAATTTCATCCTCCACTCAATCAATCTTGAATACGAAGATATATGAGTGACAAGGTAGTAAAGTGGTTGGTGATTATTGGAACATGTGTGGGAGAAAGAATATCTCCCTAATATACTCATGATAAATGTCTTATAATCCAGATGTTCCTCTATAGTTGAAGATGATACCTTTATTGGTGGATTGGATAATTATTCTCTACTATATTTATTCAAAAAGGTGATAATATTAGCTTAAAGTTATAATTATAATGCTATAACTCCACAAAACTAGCAACCATATGTGAGAGTATCATGATAAAGACCCTATTATTAATAGAGAGATAGAGAAAGGGTTCATAATTTTAGAAATTTTTATTGAATAACATGGGAAATTTTTGCACTTGGATCAGTCAATGATGTATCATCTAATTCAAGGTAGTTCATTTTTTTGATGAATTTTCAAATGGATTTCTCAGTCAAGAATTAAAATCAACATGAAACAAAACCTTGAAATATTTTTAGTATATAATAAACTTAAAAACAACAAGACATAGAGTTCAGTAACTTCACAGAAAAAAGTGAAGAATTAAAACAATAACTCCTCTAATAAGTGCATCTTTGACATCTAGATTCAACCATTAGAAATTCACTCTTCCAAATTATAGAAAATAATCTGGTACCAACCATTGATGTTCCTAAAAATAGAATATGTAACATTAACAACCACATGTAAATTCAATTAAAAATGTAACAATAATTTTAATAGGTTAAAGATTTGAGGTCCCCGAATCAACTATGGGAAAATTTGAAGTGAAAAGAATCTATGCTAAATATGTTTTTTCATATATCAGTTTAAGTAGTTAATTAACAAGGCTCTAAAAGAGTATTAAATATTCTATAATCAATTTATATAGCTATAAAATACAATCAAATTATGGAAAACTGATGAATTTCATAATGGAAACATGCATATCACTCATTTTAATCTTCAACAAAATAATTCATTCAGAACTGTTCTAAAAAATTAAACATTTATATTTTCAGAAAAGAAGTGAATGTTAATAAAATATCACAATATTTTGAAACAACAAAGACTTTATCATGAGCATTAAAACTAACTTTATCATGGGAATTAAGACCAGAGTGTACCCATAACTTTCATAACCAATAATATATAAGTTTTTGTAGTACAGTTGAACTCAGTAATCTATCATCTAATTGTTAATCAATTTTACTACATCATACTTCTATCAATTTCACTAAAAACTACAAAAAAAACTTTTAATACTTAAATTCATTACAAATGTGAAATTTCACCCCTCCAAAGTGAAAATATAATTTCAAAATACATTATATTTAACCTTATATTCAATTTTTTATTCAACAACCTCTTGATAAGGTGTTCCTAAACTGAGTCACTAACACAATTATAATGGGATTATGGGAACAATTTCATAAAACCTATTAACTATCTTAGACATTCATGACCTATTATCATTATGGAAAATTGTTCACTCTTGATATTGATATCGATAGAACCTTTCTAACTATAAATAAATAATTGATATAAATTGACATTCAACACACTAAATTAGAGGTTATTTCATTGAATGGACTTTGTGAAACTCAAAGTGGTCATTGTGAATTCAATTTAAAATCTATATGAATTAAACATTAGGATACATATCTATATCTCATTTCGGAAATAAAAATAACTATATTTTATGTTCTACTTGGATAGAACATTTTAAATTGAAAATTTTAATGATTTATCAAGTGCCAACTTTTAGTGTCCATATAGGAGAGGATCTGAACAAACACATCAATTTGTTTTCTATTGTGTGCGTAAAATTGAATCCATGAGGTGTCGTAGATGTTCAAGATAAATAGATAGTATTACCTAGATCTCTTAAAGGATTATCCAAATATTGTTTGTATAACCTCTATCTGAAAGAAGTCACCATATGGAAATATATTTAGTGAGTTTTTCTGCAATGATTTTTCCTAACCTCAAATAGGGCTTCTTTAAGAAATTTTTTTAGTAATCCAATCATATATATGAAAAAATTGTATTAATACATAAAGTGATTCATTATGATTTAATCTATGAAATATGAAATTTATTATAAAGGTACTCACTCAGCATTCACATCCTGAAATTGGGAAGGAGTGATAGAAATTTGACTTTTTGTTTTTCCTCCAATGAGTTCTTCACAACCTATTTCATTTAATTTTTACCTAAAATTAAAAATTCCCCTTTTTTCATGAATAATTTTCGTCGAGTAAAATAAAATAATCATAGAAAAAATGAATTCCTACCAAATGTGATGATATGCAAAAAATAAATATAATAAATGATATTGGAAAACCGAAGGGGTGGATGGTGAAGGGAAAAATACCTTGTAATGAGTGGTGTGGCATTGAAATGGTGGTTATATAATGACGGGGGATAAACTGAAGAGCGATGAATGGTGGACTAAATAAATATAGGACACTGGTAAAACCCATCAAACTGGTATGCAGGTTCTTTGATAGAAAATTTGGGGGCGCGAAGTCGGGGGTAGGGTTTTCTAATGTTTATTTGATATCTATTCAATTAAGTATTTATTTTTAATAATTATTAAAAATAAAATGTTATAAAAAATAAAATATTGAGTAGGTTATTATAAAAAATTTTTTTTTTGGAAAATAGTTTTTGTATAAGCATGATAAAGTATCAGATCAAACTCTAAGTAAAATATTTGTTAGTGTTAAACTATTAATATCAACAGATGATTTTTTTAGTAAAAACTGTTGGAGTTAGTGTCCTAGAACAAACTAATTTGTACATTATTCATTAAAAAAACAACTTATCGCATATTGATTGTTCTTCTACATGAAAATGCATGTGATAATATCCCAAGGATAACTGTTTCATTAAAGGGTCATAGCAGATCCCTTCTATGATGATAACCCGGAAGTTCCATAACACTGTTCTTGAATATATGTTCTATAGATGGATGATGTTATTTGAGGGACAAAAATAATACTTTCCATTAGGGGCGAGGACTCATAAATCTTTGAGTCACCTTCTCATGGTGTGCTCCCTTGGTAATATCCAAGAGGATATTATAAGAACAAGACCTGCCAGTAGGAAATCCACAGTTCACAGTGTCATTGGATGTTCCTATCTGCGGATGTGTGTATTGGTCCTTGGACTTTAAGATTATTATTAATGGGTATTAAAAATTGTGAACTTACATGTATTGACAAAAACTTTGTTGAAAAACCGTTCACAGTGTGGTAGGATACATTGGGTACATCACGAGTAATATTGCATTAATAGATAATGTAAGAAAATATTTATCTCTTCAATTTCATAACAAAAGTAGATATCTAAGGCCATTTGATGGAATTGGTATAGACTAAATAAATCCATGGACATGGTATGGAATGGGTGATTTAAATTCTAGAAAGTCAAAGAAATAATAATCGAGCACATGGGTTGATGGGCCTAGCATGCAACCCGCTAGATTCGAGATATCGTGACAAAGGGATTATATTACACAGTAAACTTTGAATGAGGTGACATGTCATTGCAGTGTTAACTTCTCTATATGGGTTCCTTGGCGTGTTGCAAGATTCTAACCTTGGACTCTAGGAAGGCTTCGCCTAATACCACTTGAAATAGGCCTAGAGGGTGACACAATAAGTGTGTCCATGTATCTCAGTTAAATATTAATTTAACAAGTTAAATAAAGATTATTCCCGAATCTGGTTTAATAATTATTTAAAGATGCTTGATCACATTTATTTCGACACTAGTTATTCGTGAGAATATATTGTGGGTGAAATAATATATATTTATTAGTGAGTAATGTATTTACATTTATTTAAGAAATAAATAGCCATTACAAAAGGTATAATAAATATGTTGAAGGAAATAAAGAAAAATAAAAACAAGATAAACACATCATGTACATTGAATATACACGCCATGTAGTTTTCACGGAAAATGAGTACACACCATGTATTAATGAGTACACTTCGTTTAGTTTTTTACAGTCATGATTCTGAGGAAATAATATCATTTTATTAAATGATATTTATTATAATCAGCGTGGGTGCATGTCAAGGAATTAATCATATAACGTGGGGGTTTTCAATAAGAGTTAATGAAATAAATAAAATGAGTAACACATTTATTTTCATAACTCTATAACCTCAAGCCCGATTATAAATATCCTTATAACCCCAACACTTTTCTAGAGAGAATAATTGTGGGCACAAATTCTGGATAATTCTCTCATGACCAAAAGAACACCTTCCTACAAGAATGTTCTCAAGACCGAGAGAGATCCTCCTCCATCGGATCAAGGTGATCCAAAGTATACATCGCATGCAAAGGATTCTCCATGATATCACCCAGATATTACTTTGGCGACATCCAAAGATACGTGGTGCACGGGTGGATCTCCGCTAGAGGAAGTCGACACTTGGCTTCTGTGACGCAATGACGAATCACATCGGATCGTGACTGGAAAACATCAACGAAGAAATAATTACATCAAGGTAATTATTGTAAATTAATTAAATTAATTATAACTAACATATAATGATCCACTAGATGGTTCTGGGACCCTTTTCTTTCTTTTCATTCTTTGTTCTATTCTGAAGATCTGGTGTTTTATTATCGTGACGGATCTCAGATTGAACATTGTTTAACGTGAAAATTAAAGTTGGGAAACCCCACCAACACGCTCTCAATATGCCCAGAACCTACAAGTGGTATCATAGCGGGTCATATCGTTGATTATAATTATTTAGTTTTTCATTAGTGATTTAAGCATTTAATAATTTAGATGTTTCAATTCATGTTAATCATTCTTTAAAATATGAATCTTGAGATCTGTTCCTCCATGCTCGTTTCTTTTTCACCTTACAGAAATTAATTTTTCAACAAATTTTGATTAAAATAAAATAGAGGAACTCATCCGGAGGTTCCAAAAATTCATGTACATACAACACAAGATTACACGGTGTGTATTCAGAAGTACAGGTTGTGTAGTCTAGGTTCAATGCATCAGACTGGTCTGCCAAATCAGGCCGTGTATTGGAGTATAACTAAGTCATAAATGACATTGTGTGTTGGCCAGGAATAGGTGGCACATGTTTTTAGATTACACGCCATGTGGTACACTTAACACATCATGTATTCCCTTCGGGTTTGGGTGG
Organism: Viscum album; assembly: GCA_963277665.1. Taxonomy (NCBI): domain Eukaryota; kingdom Viridiplantae; phylum Streptophyta; class Magnoliopsida; order Santalales; family Viscaceae; genus Viscum; species Viscum album. The sequence goes on from OY728129.1 coordinate 1,492,966,338, forward strand.
ATCCGTGTACCCCGTACACGGCTTGCCCGACTGGAAACCGTGTAACGCAGATACTACACTGCGTGAAGACACCATGTACTCTAAAAATTTCCAAAGTACATCTACATGTCATGTCCCTGGGCCTGTACTTTGGATGGACGGTGAACAAAAGTACACACCGTGTAGTCAGAACTACACGTCGTGTACTCATCCAAATTATGCAGATTTATTAAAATTTATTATTATATTATACAAACCCTTGAGATGTGTACCACAGAGCAGGCATTAAGATGAGGCACAACACGTGATAAGTGTTTTATATATATGTGTTTAATTTAACATCTTCTTAATGAATGAGAATTCACTAGGTTTCCTCCAAGGTACAAGTTACATACAAAGTTAATTTTAAATTAATTTATTTGTTTAAAATTATGATGGATGAGAAACTCAAGGAAATTCAAAAAAGGGTTTAAGATAAAATGATTGATTAATTAACGATAATTACTTGATTAGAGTGTGGTTTATCTTAAGAAATAACGATTAAAGAATAAAATGATAGTTTTATTTATGCGTAAATATCATTGCATGTAGGGATAATCATGAGATAGACCAAGACCTTTCTATGTGAATGGTTTCTTTTAATTAATTTATTTAAATTAAGTTAGTTGTCCTGCGAGCCTTCTCCTCATTAATATGTAGGGCCTGCATGCCAAAGGATTATTTTATGTAAAAACACATTTTACCCCTCACCTGCGTGTGAGATAAATGCATATGTAATGGATGGAGCACCCAAGCTAGTTGAGGCAGCTCAAGTCAAGAGACAAGGTGAAACCAATCCAAGTAGATACAAAGGCGGACAGGTGGAAAGCTGTAAACATGAACCCGAAAGGTTCAAGGTGTTTTTCCCCTAAGTCTTTGGTTAGTTTATCAACCAATAGATAAACTAACCAATAGAAAAAGATCATGATCATACCACTTATTTTATTTCTATCAGTTTCATGGTTTATTTATTATGGTTGTGTTGTCTTGATCACAGAATTAATTAATTAAAAATGAATTCAAGATGAAACTAAAATAAGACTAGATTATGCATAAATATTATCTTATATATGGTTAATCACTTAAGTATATCCCACTTAATATTAACAAGAATGTAATCAAAGATAATAAAATGAAAATTTACCTATAAGGATAAAATCTCTCAAAGAAATATTAAGTTGGTATAGCCTTCCATACTCTTGGTTAGAATCAAACCATAGTTCAAAGTGCTTGACCAACCCTAGTTGGGGTGATTTCAATTATATGGGAATTATAATTCATGGTTTTTGTTTGGCTTGACTTGGTTCGCATCAAGGGTTGACCGCCACAACAGGACTTAGCGTGACAAAAAGAAAAAGGTTGAGGAAATCCAAAATAAAAGGATTTCAGGATTTGGGAGTCCACTCAGTGGATCGAGGAGCAACGAGTTAATGTAGTTGACATATGGAATGCCTACATAAAACCCTTTAAGTTTCTTGTCCAACCCTAGTTGGGGTAATGCGAAGGGAAATATGGATCCTTATCACTAGAATATTCACGCAATAGAATATTCCCAAGTCAATGGTGAGGGCTATTAGATTTCAAAAAAATAGTGGGAGACTAATAAGTATTAATTTATTTATTTGCCTTATTTTTTTAATAAAGTACTAAACCTTTTATCATCTTAATTTATAGAAACAAAAGGAAAAATGACTTCAAACATATCATTATAAACCATAATCGAGAAGGAAATCCTTCTCACTGGCACCAATTTCCAAGAGTGGCTGAGGCGTTTACACATCATCCTTCAACACGGAAGGAAATTGTATGTGCTGGAAGAGGCTATTCCAGTTGTGCCTGGGAAAGAGGCCAGTGGTGATGAAATATCTCTCTATGTGAAACATATGGATGATGCCACATATGTCTAGTGTTTCAGGCTTTTTTCCATGTCTAATGACCTCTTTAAGTAACATGAAAACATGGATGCGTATAGCACGATGTCTCACCTTAAGGATATTTGCCAATAGAAGGTAAGACAAGAGAGATATAAGATCTCCAATTATTTGTTTACAACTAATCATGGAGAGTCTGTGCTAGCTGGGCCCCATGTAGTCAATATTATTGGCTACATTGAACATCTGTACATCTTAGGGATTAAATTCCCAGATGAGTTGCATACAGATATCATCCTATCATCACTACCTAAGACCTTCTCTATCTTCATTGTCAATAATAACATGAGAAATAATGAGAAGAGTCTATCAGAACTTATGACCGTAATTTTCTAGGTAGATAAGGACATGGGGTGTGACAAACCCGTAGTCCTTATGGTGAATAAGAAAAGGAAGGACAAGGCAAAGAGGCCAAAGACTTATAAACAGTTCGAAGCCCTTAAGCGTCATCCCTCCAAGAAGGGGAAGATCTAGAGGTAGGAAAAGGAATGGGAGGCGGTATATTTTTAATGTGGAAAGTAAAGACACTAGAATGGGAACTTCACTCTGAAGCATGGAGATGCTTAAGGTACGTTCGTTATCGAGTCTAATCTTTCCATTTCTACACATTGGGTATTAGATACAACTTATGGGGCTCACATCTGTATTGAAATATAAGAACCAATTATATTTTGAAATATTTCTAGAGGATAGGTGGATCTTCAAGCTGCTAATGGTGAATGGCTGGCTATGTGGGCTATTGGTGACTACCACCACTCATTGACAACTGGGATGATTTTGGATTTACATAACTGTTATTATGTGCCTAGTGTTACCAAGATCATAATTCTTGTTTCTTCTTTGGATATGGATGGATTTATTTTCATTTTCAAAATAAGGGTTGTATATTTTATAATAACAATGTATTTTATGGTATTGAATATCTAAATAATGGTTTGTATATATTAAATTAAAAAAACCAAGTGTTGGAAATTGATAACGAAATAAACTCACATGAATCATACATCACCCAATTGTGGCATCACCGTCTCGATCAGGTAAATGAGAATCGCTTGGCAAGGCTCTACCAAGATGGTTATTCAGACTCTACTTAGCTAAAACTACTTTATAGATGTCATGCTTGTTTACAAGGTAAAATGACTAAGCCGCCTTTTGGTGGACAGGGTGAAAGGGCCACAGATATTTTTGGATTGGTCCACACAGATGTGTTTGACCATTTCCAGTAGATGCTAGAGGTGGATATTCTTACTTCATTTAATTTGCTGATGATTTGAGTAGATATGGCTATGTCTACTTAATGAGGTATAATTCATAAGCCTTATAGAAATTTATGGAATTCAATAATGAAGTAGAGAATCATCTTGGTAATAAGATAAAGTAGATTCAATCGGATCGGGGTGGAGAATATCTGAACTAAGAGTTCATCGATCTTCAACGAGAATCTAAGATTCTATCTCAGCTCACTCCTCCTTATACACCATAGTGGAATGGTGTTAGTGAAAGGAGGAACTATACCTTGTCGGACATAGTGTGGTCAATGATGAGTCATACAATTCTTCCATTATCCTTTTGGGGATATGCATTTCAAACATCAGCATACACATTAAACCAAGTACCAACTAAGGTGGAAAATGGAATTCCATCCGAGTTATGGAATAAAAAGAAACCCATTTTGTTGCATACATGTGTATGGGGATGCAAGGCATTTGTTAAGGCCTTCTCAGGAAACAAACTAGCACCCTGGGGCACGAGGTTTATCTTTATAGGATATCCCAATGAAAAAGAGGATATCACCTATATAACCCTCAAGACAAGAAAGTGACTATTTCCATACAAGACATATTTCTTGAGAGGGAGAACATCCTCAAAAGGGATAGTGGGAGAAATATTGACTTCAACAAAGTTGATGCTCAAGATACATAGGAGTTGGTATAGGAACACGTTCCACAGGTCCCCATGGAAGAGGATCCAAAAACACAAGTACAGCATAGGAGCTCAAGAGAGGTAAGGGAACCAGAGTGATTTAGTTTCCTAGTCACTGAGGATGATGTATCACTATTATTGGAAAATGATGAACCTATATCCTACAAAGAAGCAGTAGAAAGATTAGAAGCTACAAGATTTCTAGAGGCAATGAATTCTGAGATGGATTCTATGTATCAGAACCAAGTATCGGTTTTGGTCGACGAGCCAGTTGATGTAATACCTGTTGGATGAAAATGGTATTAAAAAGAAAATTTTACATGGATGGTAAATTTAGAAACTATAAAGCAAGGATAGTGGCTAAAGGATTCAGAAAATGTCATGGAATTGACTATAATGAAACCTTATCGCCAGTTGACATGTTTAAATCCATATGAATCATACTTCCCATAGCAGCTTACCATGAATAAAAGATTTGAAAAATGGATGTAAAAATAGTACTCTTTAATGGGAACTATTAGACAGATATCTATATGACACAACTTTAATGGTCTGTGACACCAGGTGAAGCCAAACAAGTTTGAAAGTGGAAGAAATCCATTTATGGATTAAAGAAAGAATCCAGGTCATGGAGCATTCGATTTGATGAAGCCATAAAGGAATTTGGTTTCATTAAGAACAAATGTGAGCCATGTGTTTATGAGAGGTTTAATGGGAATGTGATCGTTATCCTAGTAGTATATATTGATGACATATTGATTATTGGAAATGATGTACCAGTATTATAGTTAGTTAAGGACTGGTTAAACAAGTGATTCTATATGAAGGACTTCGGTAAAGTAGCCTACATTCTAGGGATCAAGATCATTTGTGATAGATCCAAGAGACTGCTTGGACTATGTCAGGGTACATACATTGGCCAGATACTAAGGAAATTTAGTATAGAACAATAGAATAGGAGATTAGTTCCAGTGTCAAATGGCCTACATCTTTATAAGAAAATGTGTCCACAAACACAACATGAGAAAGATATAATCAGTAAGATCCCATATTCTTTAGTTATAGGATCCATCATGTATGCCATGTTATGTACTAGGCTTGATGTTACCTATGCACTATGAATGGTAGGAAGATATCAAGAAGATCCAGGAGAACAACATTGGACTACTATTAATACTATCCTAAAGTATCTAAGAAGAACTAAGGATATGTTCTTTGTGTAGGGAGGAGATGATGAGCTTTTCATCAGAGGGTATGCTGATTTTGGTTTTCAGACAGATCATAACGATCTGAATCCATAATCTGGATATGTTTTCTATCTCAATGGAGGAGTTGTGAGCTGGAAGATTTCAATGAAGCCAGTTTTTGTCGATTCTACAGTGGAGTCTGAATATATAGCAGCTTATGATGCATCCAAGTAACCCATCTAGATTCAAAACTATGTCTAAGCTCTTGATGTGGTGTATAGAAGTAAAGATCCTATCACGTTGTATTTTGACAATACTATAGTGGTGGATCAGGCAAAATAACCAAGTTCACATCAACAGACAAAGCACATACTCCGAAAGTATCACCTCTTGAGGGATTTATATCAAATGGGTGAAGTTGCAGTGACCAGAGTGTCCATGAAAGAGAACATGGTGGACCCCCTGACTAAAGGCCTATCTCAGCAGAATCATGAATATCACGGGAGAGATAACGAGTTAAAAGTTGTTAGCAGTTGGCTCTAGTCAAAGTATGAGTCATCTGTTGGATTTGGTGGCCTAGAACCAACTACTTTGTACTTTATTCATTAAATAAAAACCTTATCACATATTTATTGTTATTATGTGTGAAAATTCATGTGATAATCTCCCAAGGATAGCTGGTGCATTAAAAGGACATAGTGGATCCCTACTATGATGAGAACATGGAAGTGCCATAGCACTATTCTTGAATATATGTTCTATGGCCGGATAATGTTATTTTAGTGAAAAAAATAATACCGTCCATTAGGGGTGAGGACTCATAAAACATTGAGGCACCTTCTCATGGTGTGCGCCCTTGGTAATATCTAGGAGGATATTATGAGAACAAGACCCACTAGTTGGAAATCCACATTTCATAGTGTCATTGGATGTTCCTATCTGCAGACGTGTGTATTGGTCCTTGGACTTTAATATTATTATTAATGGGTATTACAACTCGCACACTTAGATGTGATGATGAAAACTGTGACAAAACACTGTTTGCAACGAGGTAGGATACGTTGGGTGTGTCATGAGTAATACTGCATTAATAGATAACGAGAGAAATGATTTGTCTTTTCTGTCCCATAATGGAAGTAGATATCTCATGCCCTTTTATGGAATTGATATAGCCTAAATAAATCCATGGCCATGGTAAGTAATGGGCGATTTCAATTATGGAATGTCAAAGAGGGAATAATTAAGCACATGGGTTGATGGAACTAGCATGCAACCCTCTTAATTTGAGATATCGTGACAAAGGGATTATATTACACGGTAAGCATTCGTATGAGGTGACATTTCATTACAGAATTAACTTCTTTCTCTATGGGTACTTTGTCGTATAACTAGGCACTAACCTTGGACTTTAGGTAGGCTCCACCTAATTCCATAGAGAAAGAGTCCTAGAGGGTCACACACTATGTGTGTGCATTTTTCTCAGTTAAATATTAATTTAAAAAGTTAAATAAAGATTATTCCCAATTGTGGTTTAGTAATTATTTAAGGATGTCTGATCGCATTTATTTGGACACAAGTTATTCGAGAGAATATATTGTGGGACAAATAGTATATATTTATTAGCGAGTAATGCAGTTACATTTATTTAAGAAATAAATAAACATTACTCAAGGTCTAATAAAATTGGTGGAGGAAATAAAGAAAAATGAAAACAAGATAAACACTCCATGTACATTGAATGTACACACTGTGTATTAATGATTACAAGCCGTGTGGTTTTTCTAGTCGGTATTTTGAGGAAATAGAATCATTTTATTAAATGATATTTGTTATAATTAGCATGGGCGAATGTCAAGGAATTAATCATTGGACATGGGGGTTTTCAATAAGAGTTAATGAAATAAATAAAACACGTAATGAGTTTATTTATTGTCATAACTCTATAACCTCAAGCCCGATTATAAATATCCTCACAACCCCAATACTTTTACAGAGAGAATCATTGTGCACAACAATTCTGGAGAATTCTCTCAAAATAGAAAGAATTCCTTCCTTCTAGAATGATCTCATGACCAACATAGATCCTCCTCTATCAGATCAAGGAGATCTAAGATGGATAACACATGCAAAGGCTTCTACACACTAGCACCTGAAGATTCCTTTGGAGACATCAGGAGATAGTGCTGCACATGTGGATCGCCACTAGAGGAATTCTACACTTGGATTCTGCGACGCAACAACGAATTACATCAGATCATGACCGGAAAACATCAACGAAGAAATAATTCCTTCAAGGTAACTCTTGACAATTAATTAAATTAATTATTACCAACATATGATGATCCTCTTGACGGTTCATTAACCCTTCTCTTTCTTTTATTTTTTCATTCTATCATGAATATCTAACATTTTATTATCGTGATAGATCTCAGATTGAACGTTGTTTAACGCTGAAATTAATGTTGGGAAAACCCACCAACACGCTTCTGCTGCACTCAGAACGTATAAAAACCAGTGTTGATATTTATAATTAATATAAAAAAATGATATATTTTGGAATTACCAACATATGTTTTATCTATAACTAATTTTCTGTTAGTATAATCTATTTTTTTTTGTAGTGTTAACCAATCAATTACAATTTATGTCTTATTTTACCTCTACTAAATCTATCGTATTTATCGTAAACTAAAAATTTCAGTATACTTAATATATTTAAAATGTATTATGATAATTATACCAATATTATCCCCCATTTTCCCATAAAATGAGACATGAATGTATTAGTTGTGTGTACGTACGAGTTACGATCTCTACATACTAATACAATTCATTTTTCATTAGCATATTTTATTGATTCATATTATGATGTTTTTAATTTTTATATATGATGTTTATGACATAATTATGCTTCTAAAATGATGATATCATATTTATCTTCAAAATTATATTCTATTGGAAAATGATGATGTCGCTCGTGCATACGTGTGAACTACCACCTCCATGAAGTGATGCGATTTGTTTTTCATTTCTGTTTTACTTGTATGGTAATAATGACATATTTAATTAAAATATAAGATAAATATGATGTAATAAGGATTATATAAATGTTAATAATTATTTAATTTTCTTGCTTTTAAACCATTGAAATGTGAAAACAAAATTCATTCGTACGTACGTTCTACAATCACCATGAATAGTGTAATTCCTTTTTCAATCTATACCATTTATAAATGAATCTAAATATTTATATGATTAATATATATTATATTTATATAATGATTAAAATTTAATATATTATTTGACCATGATAAATTTAATATTACCAAATCTACTGAATCAAAACATACCTGACAAATAAAGCAGTTATCACCTAGAATAGTGTTTTCAATAAACAATTGACAATAAAAGGGTGATATAAAGTTATGAGTAAATCATATATTATATGGTATACATTATTATGGTTTTTAAATATATTTATATTAAATATAAAGTTCTTGTACTTGAGGTTTGATCATGTATGAAGGAATTTATACATGGGGTAAATGTTTTATATTAAAATGTTATTATTTACCAGGATTATTTATGATAATGTTTTAAATAAAGAATAATTATAATATAACCCTCAATGAACTCATGAATTTTCTTTTTATCTGGTTATTTTTCATATATAATTGTTTTCCATTCATTCTCTTCTCTTTATTTACTCAGATGACTGAATGAATATTTTTAAGGAAAAATTGATAATATTTCTCTCTTCAATCAATAATCCATTTTCAACCATATATAGGTTTTTCAAAAATATTTCCAAGAATTTTTATAATATTATACTATGATTTTTTAAATTCATTTTCACACATGATTTACATTTAAATTTTTAAAAAAATTGTTATACTTTTTTTTTCTGAACAAGGTACTTTTTTTAACAAAAGTGTGTGTGGGCTATTTTCTTTAACTTATACAACATTAATATAATGTACTTTTATCATGAATGATCAATGAATTTAATCTTACAATATAATTTTTTGAGGTCATTTTAAAAAAATCCTAAATATTTGGAATAAAATTTAGAATTTATATAAGTGATTTCAAAGTGAAAAGGTTTTTTTATCAGGAAATATTCAAGCAATTCTTCTGAATAATTTTTCATCTGAAATGAAAACATTTAATGTTAATTATATTTTACTAGGGTAAATAATCCAATGATACCATCCTTATTCTTTATATGAACTATTTATGATTATGAAGATGTGATGTTTATGAAATTTTTTTCTTTTCCATGGGTTATTCCATGATGAATTGTTTACAAAACTCACTTCCTTTTAATAGTTTACTATATGATGAAAGTTTTATGATCATGTGGAACACATATATATGGTTTTCATTATGTGATGGGTGGGACCAGAATTATATATCCCTCTAATGAATTGGGTAAATATAGATATATCATGAGATTAATAGGACTGCAATATGGATTAATCCTAGTTCAGTAATAGACTTTGACCACTATTATAGACTGTAGAGTGAACCTTGACAACTATGATGGTTTGGTGAGTAAGCTAAATCCAATGTGATAGTCTAGGAAGTGAGCCCAGAATACTAGGGAATTTATTCGATGTGTATATGTGTATACCAAAAACTAATTTCTTATTCTAATGATTTTATCTTATATGTTAGGTTCTTTGATTATTTTATGATTCATATCTTATGAACTACTATTATTTATTCCATTGTTTTAGATTATCATATATGATATGTAGGGTATGGTTTTAAAATGTTATTCTCATGTTATCATACCATTATGCTCCTATTATTTTTGTATCTCCTTTTTTACCATTATAGAGCATTTGAGATCACCCTTTCTTATTTTTTCCTTTCAACAAGTTATAAATAAAGGAATTAAGTAAGATATGTATAAGAAGGGTTCTTATTGTGTCAAACATAGTGGAAGATGATGTAGTTCACTTATGAGAAAATATATTATGTATCCATTTTTTCAAATAGATTAGAACTTTATGAATTTGGATTGGATCATTAGTTTATGTACCAAATATTCATCAAATAATATGTAGTATCTATATATGGAATGTGTTGGTCCATATACTATCTTTCAAGGGGGTTTTTTTCAACAGTTTTTAAATCCATAAGGATTTTCATCTCCATTTCCTCCCTTAAAAACGTGTTTGGTATTTTGTACATAATTTCATTAATTTTGGATATATATCGGATATCTGAGATATCATAACATTAATTATATTTTGATCATTTTTCTTATGCTTAATTATATGCCCTCTATTTCGAGGGGATTTTATTAATATGTTACTAATTCCAAAATGGTTATATGGCTCTTAATTTTGATTATTTGAGACTTAATACATTTTGTGTACTATGTTTTCTATGAATGGTTCATTCACTGCCCATTGATTTATTTTTATCATACTCCTTTTATATCACGTTATTTAATATCCAAATAAAATTCATGCATTCATGTTGCTATTGGTTATATTTTTGCCTAGCAGTAAGAGTTTTTTTAACACAATTTACATTCATTGAGTTATAATCATTCCATTAAACATATTTCATATTACTAGGGTATGTTATACCCTTTGATTATATTATGTGTTATTATCTCATTTTTTTCTAAGGATATACATTAATACCACATAATCTTATTGAAAAATATTCCTCTCTTCTTAGGATATGGTTTTTTGAAACCATCCATTTTTTCTTTGGATGAATAATGATCAAGTTATTATACTGTTGACTTAGTCATATACACATTGTTCTATGAGTGTGAACATAAAATTTTACATAACTCATATTGGATGATGATCACCTAGATATTATGATATTCAATTTTTATGAGGAAAATTATTAGAAATCAATATATTGTTATTGCAATATATATGATTATTAGAAAGTTGACTTTGGGTTGTTTCGACAATCAATCTTATTTATTTGGATGGGTTATGATCATCTTATAAATTTTATTGTTATGGGGAAAATTATTTATAATCTTAATTATTAATGACTGTTAACACTAGTTTATCATGTATTAATATTATGTATTCTTAATTATTTGAATAACCAAGTTTTTATTCATTAAGTGGTTCTTTATGGAATTGTATTGAAAGTATTATTCACTCTTATAGTGACTGCATTGGATGTAATTGGGTGATGGATGGGGCTTGAAATTATATATCCCCCAGTTACACTAACATTTATCATGAGACAAAACATGTTTTTGGTATTTAGTGTATGCCTTCCATATTCTGCAAGATGTGGTGACTACGGTCATGATGACAAGGAAAGTGTCATGTAAAAGGACTCAATAATAGGGTTTTGATGTCTGAAAATACGCATTCCATCGGTATGAGATCAATATTATTAATTTCCATGTCTTTATTTATTTTCATGGATATATCATACTCTTAGTTTCATTTTTATTTTGGATTCATGTTGTTTACATATTTCTTCCATAATATTTATTCAATGTTTATGCCATAATTGCTTCAGTTATAGGATTCCATTACTAATCATTTGAGATAAGACTTTATTATTTTTTCATTAACTATGTTATGAATTAAATTAGTTTATGTGACATGTTTTTAAGTATATTCCATGTGGAAAAATTTATGTGAGATGTTGAACAATTATCATAAATGAAGTAGTTTCTTATATATAATGAAAAATTTCTATTAGTTGATAAAGACAAGGGTTTAAACAATTTAATGATGGGTTCTAAATATATATTTCATTGAACCTGAAAGGATACTTTTCATGTATGAGATTCAATAATAATTATTAATTTTGTAATCAATGATGGTTATATCCAGGATTTTATAACTATTATCAAATAATGTATGTATTGTATGTTTTTTTTGATAATCGGAATTGGGAGTGTGGTTCTAGGGCATCAAAGTAGTGGTTTTGTGCATTTTATATTTTTTATGGATCTATTATGTAAAACACTATCATTTACATCATTCTAAAAAACAACCAATTGAAAATAATCATAAGCAAGAGTGAATTTTTCATTGAAATGTGTTGCAGACTGTTATTTTGATTCTTCTGTCAAGGTAAATCTTTCATTATATAACATTATAGTATCCTCTTTGTATTTGATTTTAATCTAATATTTATTCACATTCATAGTGTAATTAAGAAAATATTTATGGGAATTTTTCATCTCATTGAGGGCCTTTTCACTCTCCACTTTATCACTAACATATATTTTCAACTCTACTTCATTTTGGGAGAGATATTATCTTCAAAGTAATACAATTTATTCCATAGGTAAAAATACTCAATGAGAAGTTTTCATATTTAAATATTCTTAGATATAGATTTCTATATTACTTCAAATTCCTCTTTTATCTAATAATTGTAATAATATTTTTCTTTAATATAATCAAATATATAAGTAATAACCTTAGTGGGATAATTCCTTAGATAATCATTAACATTTGAATAAAAATCACGGACTGATTCAATAAAATCATATTCATTACATCTTGAACCAGAATCATCAAAAAGATTATTATTAACAGATTTAATAGATACTACTAATATACTACCACTCTAAATGAATTTAGTTTATAGTGTATCCTCCTTCTTTTTCAAAATCATTCTCAACTTACTTTCCCTTATCTTCAAACTATTCTTAAGGGGTGTTATAGAAACCTCCTAATTAGAAATTAAAGAGATAATAATTTAATTTTACAAATGATGAAAATCCGATAATTCTTAAATTTCAATTTTAAATTTCATATATGTATGATAAAAACATATAGGATAATAAATTATATCCAATAATATGTGTTACCGTACAATATATTACCATTTGAGAAGCCTATTGGATCATGCAGTTATACTACAAGGGGGTAAATCTTTTTTACTGAAGTATTAATGAGTTATTTTCCATTTAATTATCAACATTTTTATTAATTGACCCTATAAACTTATTTGAATGAATGCATCTTTCATATTCAAACATAATCAGAACACATGTAATTCATAAAGTATATGAAGCACATCACACAATATTTTTATATAGTTCTCCCCCAGATAGGTGACTACATCATTGCTATGTTTTCACTATGTCTTTGACATAGAATCTCAAGTCTATATTTTTTTGACAAATAATTTACTTATTATAGAATGGATGGAAAACAATGTAAGGGGGCATCATTTAGGCCTAAAAAAGTGAAATCCAAGAGCGTCCCCAATAAAAATATCACCACCACTCAGAGGAAGGGAACTAATTGTATAAAACACCATAAAAGGCACATCATGGGATGCCTCAGATTCCCAGAAGACTGCTACACGATTTCCTTCATGAAACATGTAAACAAACTCGATACCATTGTCTATGAAGAATTTTAATTTCTAGATCATATAAATGACAGATTAGGGAAGGGAAGAAATCCCATTGAGATAAATCCAAAGGATGATTGAATTAGCCTTCATTGATGTCAATATATTTTTTTAGAATGACATAGTTCATGGCCATGAAGAACTATATTTGCCTCTGCTCCAAGTGAGTCACCTGCCACGAAAAATAATATTGAAGGTAAATCCTACCAAACCATAGAAATCACAAACAACACCCCCATGTGTGCATAAACGCATAACCATTATTTTTAGATTCATCTACATACAATTTCAAACCATGAGAAGGAGGATTCTATTTAACCTATTAACCAATTGGAAAGGGTCTAGAAGTAGGATCAACACTGCTATGGGATAGAAACTTTCTACGTGAGGGGGGATCATCCCAATTCTTGAGAAGATATTTAAACACAATTAACAGATTGAATTCCTTCACCACCATAACCGTAGAAAATGAACATATACCAGTGTGATGATACATGTTCCTCACTTCCCTGACACACTAGTGACAGCCCATTGGGCGTCATTAATTCCCTATAGTACTATGAAAAATAAAATTTATAAAATCCAAACTATGCAACTAATTTAATTAAAATGTACTATAAGGAACTTTCAGGGTTCTAACCCACAAAGACAGAGTATATGTTATAAATTAATTAATAAAACTAGAATTTAATTTTTTTGGTCTGTCTAAGAAAGAGATATAATGCATCAGAGATTAGGGTTGAAATTAATTTGGGAAACATGCCAGGTTCAGTGATTTTGGGTTCATGTTATAGGGATTTAATTGGAAGCGTGTTTATTTAGTTGTGGTGTCAGAATCAGGTCAATAGGGATTCTTGGTCTTGGTATCCAACCCTAATAATATGATTGGACCATTATAATGGTCATATACTAGATTTAATCAAATGATAAGTGAATCAAAATCCTTTTTACACATAACTGTCATAGCTTTCATAACAGTCATACACAAACTAAGTCGATTAATTGGTGCAATGAAATAATACTCATCAAATCACATGAAATGGTCCGGAAATTGAAAAATGAAATATATTTGGAATTGATTGAAAAAGTAACGAAAATAAAAAAAACATGAATAATATGTATAGAATAATTCATAAGCACACATATTCGTATAACCAAATCACCTGAAACAGAAGGGACTACTCGCTCATGATGAGAGCGAGCGACATGGGTACCTGAGGAAGAGTAGCGGTGAAGAATGGCTCCGGATCATCAAACTATTGTTTGGAGGACGTCCCTTGGTGTTTCTTGGCCTCCAATGGTCCTATAGTTTCTTGGAAGGTTGGATGGTGGAATCTATTTATAAGAAAACACGTCCAAAATCCGCATCCCATGTCACATTTTTTTTATCTATGCATCGCTTAGTATAAGATGTGTACTTGGGTTACATGTAATTTAATTCAAATCCAATTTTTCCTTTGCCACGTTGAATCCACAGATGTTTCTTTGAATTTTTTACTTTTTTCATGATGTGTTATGAGGGTACACACTATGTAATCATGGTCCGTGTTCTCCTCTACGTCCACGTGACTCTTGCATAAATATCATTCATTAATTTAGAACTCTGAATTTATTCATGTCGTGTAATGAATTTACATGACATGTGTTGGTCATTCACACCATGTATGATTATCATGAATTGTTCCACATGGTCTGAAGTATGTGAAGATATGTAACTATAAGTCATGTACTGAAGGTAAACATCATGTAGGTGCTCTACTCCAGAATTTCTAGCTCTACTTCGACATCAAAATTCCAATGTTGTTCATTTTCTGCCGCTTTTAATTCATTTTTTACATATTTGATTTTTCTTACCATAAAATATAAATCAGTTCAACACACTCACAAATTTTAAAGATTATTCAATTAAGTACACAAATCAATATACTAAAACACTCAAACATATATGCATGAAATACACTTATCAACCAGAAACCTTCTATAAAGAGAAGAGATTATTCCCTCTTTTCATGGACATTACATCCAGAACCATTGAACTACTAAAGAAGTAGACACTCAAAAAAATCCACCAAACTAGAAATATCTTAAAAAATATTGAGTTTCATTCAAACCTTGATTACCCAGTCACTATAAAAAAATAGATGATTTGCATATTCTTCCTTGTTTATAACACAATAAGTGCACATAGAGGATAGATGAATACCTTTTCCCATAATCACCGCATCAGTGGGTAATGCACGGTTCTTAATCCTCCCAATAAGGAAATTTCTTTTCTATAATGATTTTTCACCATACAGTTTCCCTTTATAGATCATTGGTTTTTATAGGCGTTATCATATATCTATAATACTTGGATGAAAATTTACGAGACCCATTGCATGTGAAAAAACACTAATCATAAACTTCATTCAGCTTTATGCCATCAAAATTTCCTTCTGGACAAGATTAAAAATTTCTCCAATAAAATCATGGGGACAAAAGTCCTGCTTGAAAGATAAATCCTATATGGGGAAACTAAGGTATCCTAATACATTCACCCCTCAGTTTCAATTCATAAAATTTATTTCTCCATGACCAATAACCTAATGAGAAAGTTGAAGGAAAACCTATATATGACTTTTAAGGGAGTTCTATAGAGGAGAAGAATGACCCCTAGCATTATTTAAAAAACTACCATATTTACCGGTGATGAAATTTCCCCAGAGACACCGTGATTCGATAACTTCCCATACTAGTTTACCATAGAGATAGTTCATAATTTCATCCACATTCCTCACATTGATACCACCATGTTCCACTGATTTAGATAGTCTATACCATGAGGCCCAATGACACCTGCCTTCCCCCCTAAGAATCCCATATGAATGTGGATATTAGGTTATCAATTTATTTTAAAATATTTTTGGGAACCTTTATAATCTAAAGGATGTGCATTAGAATAGAGGTCAAAACACAATTAACAAGGGTAGTACCCCCACCATAGAAAATAAATTAGTTCTTATAATTTTTATTCTAGTTGGTAATATTGTCAACAAAACATTAAAAATATTTTATCCTAATCATTACAAGAGAAAGAAGTGAACCCAAGTACTCAATTGGAAAACACTTCTTTCATATGCCCATAATGTATTAAATTCTTTTTCTTTATCAATATAGATATGAAAATGAGAAATAAAAACAACTTTTTTTGGATTGATGACTCACCTGCTCCATTTTTAATATTCTTCCATGATACCTTTCAACCCCTAGCATAATAGATGCTCCGATTGAAAAAAAGTCCAGGTCATCCGAAAAATGAATATGGAAAACACCATTGAAGTGAGTCTTACAATAATAATGTTAAGTTATACCGTGTTTTATATAGGACCTAATGAGCCTACTAGGATCATCTTGATTAAGAATGAATATGCAGAGGGATAATGGATCACCCTACCTTAGGCCCATAACAGATTTTAAAAATCCACCTTGTCTTCCCCGGAAAAGGATGGTAATATAGGGATAACTGAATCACCTAAAAATAAAATCAATAACCAAAACCCCATTCATCGCATCACTCAAAGAATAAAATTACACTGAATATTCTCATATTCCATATCCGTATTGATTTTGATAACAATTTTGGAGCCCACCACCTTCCATTTGATGACTACAATCCTCTCTTGAGATATACCAAGGACACCTTGAATAGAATTTCATTTAATAAATCCATGTTTCTCCTTGGAAATACAGTTTTCCATTAATAAATAGAGTATTCTGTTGGTGAGATACGTTAACACTTTTTCGGGTAGATTTCACATACTAATGGGCCTATATTTCCCGAAGAAACTAGGATCTTTCACCTTGTGAATAAACACCATCGTGGAGGCACAATCAACTCAAGGTAAGGAGAAACCATAATAGACGTATTGAATTTTTCAAATTAAGTAATGTTTTATGATGTCCCACGATCTTATATAAAAGGATCCTAGGAATCTATTAGCACCCAATGCATTATCCTACTTAAGTGATTTGACTGAGCTCCATATGTCTTTCCCTTCCAGGATGGAAGTAAATATTTCATTAACATGTTGCGGAAGAACATTTTTGGATTATAGAATAAATGTCAAATTATCCACTTGGATATCCATCCGGCCTACATGAGTTAGAATTGTACAATAGGCCTTCGAAATAAGAAACAAACATACCCTTAATCTCATATGGGTTATTAGTAAAAGTTCCATCCTCAGAATATTCATGTTGTCATCGTGAAATTTTCCTTTCAACTAATAATAGAAAAAAGATTTTTTTATGGTCTCCCTATTTGATCCACATTGGTCTTTATCTTTCATGCATTCATCTTTCATGTTCATGAAACATCTCATTATAAAAAATATTTCTTGAGAGAAAGTCTAGAAAAGGTGATATCATCTCAAGACTCTTCAAAGTTAGCCATATCATGATCAATATAGATTTTGATGGTATCCATGTGTTGTCTTGCAGATAGAATGAAATTGGACCAATCAATATGATCCATTATCAATCTAAAAAGTTTATTATGAAATCCCATCCAAAGAGTACCATGGATCAGCCTATTCCAGGAGTCTCAAACCACTATGTTGTAGTCATGAAAATGCACACAATGATTAAAGAAATAGAACATGCTTCCACTACATTGCCTCATCTCCATATTAATTAATAATTTTGAATGATCAAATAGAGATTGAGTCATATGAATTACCGCTATGCTAGTAAAGGAAGAAATCATTTTATGATTTTAAAGACTCATATCCAACTTGAACTAAGTCCTTCGAGATACCCTCTGATTGTTGAATCGGGTGAACTTATCACCTAAAAAACTAAGATCGAGGACACCCTTTTGAGAATAAAAAGATGATAAATAAATTATAACCCTTTGGGGATAAATAACACCACCATTCTTCTTCGAAGGATAAATAATAGAATTAAAATCTCAACCCACAATCCAGGACAAGACTCACAAGTTGAATGCATCAAGATCCCTCCCAAGATGTTCCCTTTACATTATGTTTTTTAAAAAAGCCTCAAGGTCATAGTAATATTATAATACACCTTTCCAAAGAATAAACATTAAATTATTATCTTACTTACTTTATGAATAACTATAATCACATTCATAGAATACACAAAGATCATTACATAAGTAGGTTTACATGGCATCTATATCTTTCTTCGCACAACTATATATTTGATAACTCACTTCATGGATGATGGGTATTTTTATTGGTAATATCTAGAATCTCATGAAGAATATCTATTTATAGAAATAACTCTGACCTCTGGTAATCGATATGGTGAAATATACATCGTGAAAATTCCTTAAACTATTCATACATATTCTTATTTATTCTGGTAGGTATAAAATTTTTACATGATTTCTTCTTCACACTTAATAATGTATTCATAGATTTTTTTAATTGGTGTTACAATATAAGTAATTAGAGTTCATCATACTTAATCTATATGTTCAGGATTATGTATAATTCACAACACAATCATCTTGTGGATCCTTCACTCAAATATATAGGACTCTTAAGTATATATTTTGGAATCTCATATCTCGCTCTATAATCTTGATGAAAATTAATCTCATACAGAAAGTGGAAAGTGGTTATCCAGTTTCTATAGATCTATTACACCAATCAAAAATAGGGACTCATGTTATTATATGCACAAACCCTCTCCTATTACGAGAACTTTCATATTATTCTCAACTTTTCCTTTTTCTACATGGTTCATAGAATAATATTGTCTCCTCATAAAAAAATTTCTTCATTTTACAAACTTTCACTTCAAATACCCTAGTCCTTTTCATCCATCCTTATTCATTTTACCAATATAGAGCATGAGAACCTTTAAATGACATGATCCAGTTGATTAGAACATATTTTAGTTGTATCATGAACATATTTTTTAAAAAAAATCACATCAATAAACTTGGTCGAAGTATCACATTATCACATATCAAAAATTTACACACTAAATTGATGTTTTTTTATCTTTGATGGTGGTTAATGTAATTTTAATACATACAAGAACCCTCAAACATCTTGAGTTAAAATAGGGAAATCAGTTCCAATTGGATGAATCAGATGAATCTCATTAGGATACTAACAATATATGTGTATATATTAAAACTGGAGAAAAAATATCATGTATCACTTGACCCATATCGAAGAATCCTTTGGATTAACTTCACATAATAATGAGATGTGTGTAACGACCTGAACTTTTGGATAACATTTGTTTCCCAAATTTGTGTGTTATTTTATTTTTTACTCAACAAAACTATATCCTTTTATTAACGAAGTGTGTATAACTAAAATGATACCTTTGGGTTTCTACTATTATATGATTGTTGGTCAATATGAACATTGGAAACTATACTCTTAATGTTATGATTATTGTTTATAAATACAAATAATCATGGTTAATTAATATTGAATGAAGAGTTGATAACCTAAACCTGTAGACTTAGGACATACAAAGCCCATCTGTCGGAACATAAGAAGGAGGTGGCATCACTGGGCTTTTCTCTTGACCAAGACCAAGCCGAACTCCAACAAGTTAATATTGAATGGAATCACTTAAGAGAGAAGTTCAAGTAGATAGAAAACACCACTTCAGAAATATTGTTTGAACCTCCCCAATATTCTATCACCATTTCACACCTTACATTTAGGTCTTATGCGGGCATTATAAGGGGTTATGTAATGATGCCTTAGTTACTTGCTGTAATCCTTTTGTATGACTATAATTATTATTTCTTGTTATGGTAATTTTTTTAATTTAAAATATCAAGATAAATATAGGTTGAATTTATAGAAGTTCCATGTTATTGATGAATATTTTAAAAAGGTATTTAAAAATAATTTTTATACTTTAAACAATTAATAATAAAAAAAATGATTTTTGAAAAATTGTCTTATACAGTTCTTATTAGTAAAAAATTTAGAGTCTAATAAGATCAAATTAATTCTTGGCGAATAGTAAATTATAAATATTGATATTAACCTTATGAATAGTAATGTGGCCAATGAAATAGTAACCTCACTTAAGAAAGTATAAATATAATTTAGGCATCTGTTTTGGTAATGTGATATTATAGCATTAGTAAATAACTATTTCAGAAATTAATAGTTAAGTATTTAGTATTTTTTTAGGGTAAATAGTGTTTAAACTTAAAAATTAAATATCTCATAATTAGAAAATTATTTTCATAAAATGGAGTTAATTTTTGGATTCAGAGTAATGATATTAGGTTAGGGTGAATTTGTGATATTTTTATAAAATGTTTTCTTTTTCGGTGAATAGTAAAAATACAGTTTTGAGTTTTGGTGTGTTTAATGACATCATTAATGAATTAATCTTGATGTAATAATTATGGTATAATTTTTTAATGTAAGATATGTTATAAGTTGTTCCATGTGGCCAATAACATGAGAAAATACGATCGTCAAGCCCATGGTTTTTCAAATATCACTAATGAGGTGTCCCTTGGAAATTAAAAAAATATTCCATCATTTTTGCTATAAATACCAACCCATTACTTCATTAAGTTCATTAAAAATTCCTAATAAATGATTCTCGGGTCTTTTTACCTCCCAAGAAGTCATCCAAAAGGTTCATTAGGCCCCCCCCAAAGACCCAACCTTCGAGTTTTTGAATTTATTCATCAAAGGTAAGGGAACCATTCAGTCTCATCTTTTAGTCATGGCCTCCTTTATGTTATGTCTTCTAGTTTCCATATTATTATATGGGGGTATGTTATTATATATCCTTATTACTATCCATTTCATGTAAAAATTATTAGATTCCCTTTCCAATCTCATCAATTGAGTTTTTGAATTTTAATGTGACATAGTTAGGCTACATAATTTTTTGTAAAATAAATTGCATCTTCAATTTTATTTCAAGTTTACTTTTCATGTGGCATTTCAATAAAATATCCATATCATGATATTTTTTACATTTTTTTCTTTAAATATACTTAATTATGATTTATTTATAAGTGGGTGACCCTTTTCCCCTCTAAAAAATTCAAAATGCCCAGGGATGAATGAAAGATCCACCCATACCAAATTTTATTAAAAAATAAAGGCAAGTAAAAAAGAATCATAAAGGAGATTTACAAAGTCTGGTAAACACTGTGCCACAAGCATCTGCCTCAAGGAAGCGCAAGAAACATTCAGGAGCCATAAAGAACCATTCAGATTTTGACACTTCCACGGCCAACTTTGATAGAGCATTAGCCACTTGATTGGCCTCCCTGTAAACATGAGTCACATCAAAGATAATGTCATCAAGAAGGTGAAGGCATTCAACCCAATAAGGTAGCATAGCCCATGGGACATTCCTGGATCTCCGTTTGTTTAAATCCACTGCCACCATAGAATTAGATTCGAGACATATAAAACTCCAAACTAAATGAATAGCCTATTTGATTGCTTTGATAATAGCCCGTAATTCAGATTCAATAACAGATCCCTACCCAATGAAATGGTAGAAACATCCTTTGACAAAGCCTCAATAGGTGAGAAAGACACCACCGCAGCCTGAAGGTCCAGGTGTCCCTACAGCCGATCAATCAACATTAACTTTCAGCCAGGAGGGGATGGGGGGGAATCCATCTAATGGACTTCAGCATTAAGGGTTTTTTGGGTCTTCCACTAACACCAAAATTCCTCAGAACAATAAAGTCATTTAACTCAATTTTCATGCAAAAAGTTGGAATCCTGGAAGTTGTAGAAACCACCCTGTGAATAGCTTTGACATCCGAATAAAGAGTGGGAGTGATATCATTAAAGAGGTAGTCATTCTGGGCCTTCCAAGTGAAGCCTATGGAGGCTGCAACAACAACCATAGTCAGATTCCTCACCTATTCACTGCATTGAACACCTACAGTAGAACAAAGCATCCCTTCCATCGAGGAGATATTTAAAGAACACATTGTCATGTCCTGAATATAGTTCCATAACCTGCAAATGAGGGGGAAAGAGAGGAAAATATGCTTAAGGGATTCCACAACACTATAACATAAAGGGCATGCCGAGGAAATATGAATTCCAATCCATTGAAGAGTGGATTGAACTGGTAATATTTTCCTCTAGATTTTATATAAAAGCATAAAATCAGTGGGTGGGATGAAGCAGGTCTTAAAAGAAAGTAGCCACCTGGGTGCTGGGGATTGTTCAACACAAGAATAATTGTACATAGCTCTGGTATTGAGGATCACATTGGTACTATGCTCCCAGATGAGAGTATCCTGATCCATGTACTTATAATTCAGGAATTCAGAATACATATTGGAGGGGATGAGATCCAGAAATTCTGGATTGGAGTTTTGTATTGAGGCAATCTGGACATGCATCATATTCTAGGGAATAATAACATCCTGTTGGAGAGGTCTGGAAAGCCAGGAAGTTGTCTAGACATTCATAGTTGATTCCCTACTAACCAGCCATTTTGAAGACATAAGAATCCTATTAAAGGAACACTTTATAGTAGGACAAACTGAGTATGAGAGGTAGTGAGGATATTCAGTCCATAGTCTTGATATAAACTGGGAACCAATGAAATCCATAGAATTTTCTTGGGATGTTATGAGATTCCATGTAAATTTGCCGATCAGGGAATCATTGAAGAGAGCTAGATCCTTGATACCCAGACCCCCCCCCCACTCACCCTTTACATTAAATTATGTCCCTAGGTTATGAGATGTAGTAATTGTATGTAGGATGAAATTTTCTAGAATCTTTTCTATGGTATTAAAGTTATGTTTTATGTCTCATGTTTTATGTTTCTTATTTCCAAGGAACTAGCCATTAAAGATCCTCTGTTTAAAAAATGTAATGAAAAGTTATGTAATAAAATAGAAGGATTCCATAGTTGGTAACAAATAATAGATTAGTTATTTTTGGAAATTAGGATATGAAAAAAATTAAGAATAAACCTATATAAAAGTTTAAATATAGGAAATATTCCTGGTATTTTGGTTAAATATTAAGTGGTTTTTGAACAAATAAATCTATGTTTGGATATGAACAAGTGGAAGTGGCTCTGGAATAGATGTACCTAGGAGTGAAAACTCCAACAAGGAGTTTCGAACATGACCCAGGGTATCATGGTATACAACAATGGGCCTTGTTACACTTCTAGTTTGACACTCATGAAGGATATCTTTGGTAAATCACAAGATTTTTATGAATCATTATTAAGGATTTATAGAGAAATGTAATTATTTAAGAATGAAGTTTTAAAACATAAAATATTTTATAGTTAAAATATTCATTAATGAAATAATCATATAACTAAGGTTTTATTCTTCTAGTAAGTGGTTGGAAATAGGAGGAACTGTTAAAATGGTGATTTCAATGGGCCATGCATTGATGACCCTTCAATGGAATCTTAAATGAGATCTTTTATGAGAATGATGAACCAAATGACTCAATTTATCGGAAATAACTTCAATGGATATGAGATACCGATTTAACCACCAAGGGAAAATCTTTCTGTTGAGCCTTTTATGCATTAATGGCCACAAAACATCAGTGGATCTACTGACCCATTGATTTCGGAATAGTGGATCAGCTCTATCGAGAAGATATTTTTTGTGCTTTGATGTTAAAAAATATATAAGGTCACACTAGCTCTTTACTTCTTAGAGGGAGAAGCTGATCAGAGGTGGGAACTAATAAAAAATACCAGAACAAGATTGGAAGTTGCAGCTATGGAGTTGGAAGAGTTCAGAGGGATTTACTTCAATAAGTATTTCCCTTGATCAGTGAGAACAAAATGGAGAAGGAATTTCTCGACCTGAAGTGGAAGGAGATCGAATCTGTGGGAAGAAACAAGATTAACTTCACAAGGCCTTCACGTTACACCTCTAGATTTATCATGGATCCAAATGGAAAGCTTGATAGATTATTTGGTGGACTAAGACCTCATGTGTGGGCAAACCATGACTACAATATCAATGATGAGATCATACAGAGTGCAATAAAAGTTGAACTAGAGTTTGGTGATATGTAGTGGTCTCATAAATCCAATGAAAAGAAGAGATTGTTGGGGCTAAGATTAGGGGGGACCTTTGATTAGGGAAGAGGAGGAAATAAAGTGAAACATCCCACATGTAATAAATGTGGGAAGAAGCATTCAGGAATCACCTTCTTGGGAGCAAGAAGTTTTACAAGTGTGGAAGAGATGGACATATAATGTGGAATTATTATAGTGAAGTGAAGCCTCAACTTACCAAAAATAACGAGATGGGGAATATATTGTTGGACCTGCCAGATGTCCAATGTTATAAGTGTGGGAAACTTGGACACTTTTCCAATCACTGTCCAAATCTGAGGGTAGTGGAGGGGAACCACTGTAAGAACCCGGATCTTTGTTTCCGGCATGTCTTCCTTTTTCCTAGAGTTTTTGTGAAAAGAGGGGTTTCTAGAAATTTTTGAAGTACACATTGGGTACTTTCTGAGTACAGGCCGTGTAGTCCCTTGCCGCACCAAGCCATGTGATGGCCATGTCTGGGCCACACACATGGTGTGTAGGGGTGATGTGGAGGTCGCTTAAAGCGGAGTACGGAAAAACAAAGTACACGTCATGTACCCCAGAAGTAAACGCCATGTATTTTCCTTTTTTTCATTAAATGGACTGGGGTCGCACCTGATAGACAGGACACACTCCTTCTCCAGGTTCTTCATCCGAGAGGACCCGTACGGCCGCAAAACTTCTCCGGATTCCCGATCCTCCGTATGATCCCCATTTCAGCTGCCGATGATTGCTTTGGAACTGTAGCGGTGAGTTCTTTCTTCTTCTAGAGCCTTGTTTTGAAATTCCTCCTCTTTCTCAAGTTATCATTGGTTGAGAGTTTTTGATGTTTTCTCATATCTTCAACGTTTTAAGGGGAATCAATAATCGTGGTTCACGTATATCGATTTCCTATTATCGAGGTAGGTGGTTTGTGCCTTTCTGTAGGAAGTCTATTAATATTTTGTGAAAATTCCACCAATACCCTTGACCTGGGTATTGCATGATTTATATTTTCCCCCTGTTGTTTGCCTTCTTTGCTTGATTTCTTGAGTAGAGGTAATTACTTGTGTGCAGGGTAATTATTTTACTATACTCTGGATATTTTTCCATGCTTGTTTTTCTAGTTCGGCGAGTTTCCATGCCTAGTTGTAGGATAGTAGAACTATTGAACTATTATGAAGTTATGACATAGAATGATATCCAAGTAGTTCTTAAGGATTACTTGCGCCGATACGTGCGCTATGCATGTTTATTTTACACAGGGCTGTGAGAACTTAGTGTAGTGGAACATATAGAGAATGGACATAAGGGCTTCTCCATAGAGTCTTTAATTTACGATGAGAGACCACTGGGGTAATTGACGTTGAGTTCTTCCTCAGAGAGTATGTAGTTCCTCGACGTGGGTCACAGGGGGAATAGATGGTGAGTGCTTCCCTAGAGAGCCTTTAGTACGTTACGAGACTATATGGGGAATTGACGAGTAATATTTCCTCAAAGAGTCTATTATTTAGATGAACTAGAGGGATGAGACTGTTTTTTTCTCCCATAGGGTTACTAGTACTTATAGGTTGAACCATAGGGGTTAGGTTGTGAGAACTACCCAAAGTCTAACTTTTTGTTATAATTTCTTGAGTGGATGTTTCTTGTTTGTATATTATATGCTAGAGACTGTGGATTGTTACTGCTGTGTTTTATCCTGTTTATTGCTTACTGTTTACTGCTTACTGTACTTTACCTATCATATATTCACTGACTGTTAGGCACAGATCTTTGGGGGGTTGCCTATTGGTACTTTGTCTCACACCCAGTTTGGGTCATGCTTTTGGGCCCAAATAGATTATGTTGTTGATGGTTTAGATAAGGGCAAGCGCCCTTCAACTTCAGGTACTTAACTTGCTATGGAGCTGGAGGGCACAGGACCAAGCTGTGGCTTGCGATGCTGGGGAGTTTACCTATTTTTCTTTTGCACTTGGGTTTAGTATTGTATTCATCACTGTGACTTGTTTGGAAGCTTTCCTAGACATATGTATTATGAATCATTTTATATACATGTGTGTGTGGTCCAGTTGTTTACTGTTAGCCTTTCACTGTTTATCGTTTTCTCTTGTATGATGGTTATGGTTTCTGCCGCTATCTGTTTGTTTTTCTTCTGATGTGTACTCTCCCAATGGGGGAATTGTTTCCCCACTATCACACCCAAGGCCCTCACTGCTAGTTGGCAGCCTCTGTCGTTTTGAGAAATGCGCTTGAGGCCTTGTGACCAACTGGGTATGGTGTGCCTCTAGGTGGCTTCCAAAACCTGGACATTACAAAGTGGTATCAATGGATTTTCTTTTCTATTGATTGTTGTTTGGAGCCTTTATCCAGGGATAGGATGGATCCATTACTTGGTATTAAGTTTTTCTCTGGAGTAGCTAACCCGTGTACAAGGAAAAGCCAATCTACCTCACTTATTGCAGTTTTCGGGGTTTTCTATGTTACAGTGGACCTGATTTCACCTAGAGTGATTCACATGTTTTATGTTGTTAATGTTGTTACTATTCTGGTTCTATTCCATTACATCCTGATGAGATAAGGGTATTCCATCTCATGCATCATATAAGCACTTGTTAGAAATCACATGGCATGCATTTTTTCCATGCCATCTAGGGTGCATTTGGAATTGCAAGTTGTTGTGATAGACCTTGTGTAGATTATGCATGTTGTTGTGATAGATGCTTGAGAGAATCTCTGTTATTGATAGATGACTGTTGTATTGTACCTTTCTTAAATGAATGCCAAATTTTTGTTCTTGAGGTGTTATGGGCCCTCTTGAATCGGAAATTGGTGAATCATTGAGCCATTTTTCATTATATATGACTATATTGGATGCCAAGCTTTGATTCATGGGGAGTATGGGCTCTCACAAGTTGGAATTTGGCACCTTCATGCTTTTTTTTGGTTTTTTCTATGCTTTAGTGCAGTTTTAGAGCTACTGCCTGGAAAACCCCAGAATACATGGTGTATACTTTATATATACACGATGTGTAGTTTTAAACCATGTTACTGACTGTGTGAGCAGAAAAACGGGTTGTGAAAAATTTCCAGGAACACGCCGTGTAGAGTTTATACACGCCATGTAGTAGTAAGATGCGAACCTTGCCATGCCACTAACAACATGGGTCGGGGAAGCTCATGTCATACACACCGTGTATCCTTGTTATTTGTACCCGACCGTGTCACAAACAAAACGGGTCGGTGTGCTCTCCTCCTATGCACGCCGTGTTCGTTTGGAACACACCGTGTAATGGTCATCCATGTACTTGGTCGTGTATCCAACAACACGGGTCGGGAAAAATCTTTAAGTACACGCCGTGTTTGTTCGAAACAAGCTATGTAGTCTCTGTCATGTAGAGGGCCATGTAACTAACAACACGGGTCGTGAAACCTCTTCTACTATACATCATGTCCACCCGGAACACACCATGTAGTCTCTGTTTAAGAGGACAGTGTGAGTTAGTCGTTCAAGGAGACACGGGCATGGGAATAGAGTTAAGTACACGCCGTATAGAGTTTATACACACTATGTAGTCTCGTTTTGTAAATCTTGAGTGTTTCCTTCTCCTTTTTTCATTTTTTACTCATTTTTTCTCTGTCCATGTTTTCCTGATCTAAGGTATGCTTTTGATCTTTCAGAGATATGCCTTTGAGACATCCTCCGGTTGTACGTTAGTTGTCAGACAGTGATCAGATGCCATATATGGCTGATCAGGGACTTCCTGCTGATCCTCCAGTCGGGCCAGCCTTGGCACCAGCTGTCATACCAGTTGCAGGCATTGATGCATAGTTCAGGGAAGGATTTATGAGGATTATTGTTGCTCTGATTCTTTCACCGGGGCACGCGCATCCGTGTGTGGGGAGGACGCGCAGCTTGTTACCCCGCATTCCCGCTTTCCAAAGGCGGGCAACATCTGGTCCTTGTTCCGGGACGTCTGCTCCTTGATCGAAACCGGGATGATGGGATGTCGGTTCTTCCTTCCGTGGATTCCTCCTCGGAACTCATCACCTAGTCCGGGTCTCCCTCATAGATTTAAGACGTTCTCGTGAATCTCATTCCCGGTGCCATATCTACATGGACGCCAGTTAATTACGCTACTTCCGTCGAGAGGCTCCAAGGGGGCTTGTCGGGGCAGCAACCTTCGGTGAGGAGAATGGTCACGTTGGGGTGTCGTTGGCATGTCTGTCTTTGGTCCCTCATCACAGGGCTTCTCGAGGGCGTGGAAGCCCGAGGCATCCCACATCAAATGCGGGGAATATGTACCATCTGAGGTTTTCCTCATCTTCCCATGTTTAACATGGGGTATGTTGCGAGTTTAACGTCTTGCGGAGACAGATCGGGTTGAAGGACCCCTAGGGGGAACACCTATGTTGGGGGCCAACACGTGGGTGGCTTCCTAGATATCATGGAGTGGGAAGGGGTGGCATGATCTCACCAGGATGTGGCGGCTCGAGTAAGGATCATGATGGATGGTGGAGAGAGACATGGGGCTTACGCTCTGAGACGGCCCAAGAGGGGGAGTGCAGTTTAATGTCATGTGGGACGAGATACAGTTTAACGTCATGCGGGACGACATACAGTTTAACGTCATGCAGGATAAAGTACAGTTTAACGTCATGCAGGACAAAATACAATTTAACGTCATGTGGGACAAAATACAGTTTAACGTCATGCGGGATGACATACAGTTTAATGTCATGAGGGACAAAATACAGTTTAACGTCATGCGGGACGAAGGATTTGGGGCTTACGCTCTGAGGCGACCCATGGTGGGTATGGGTACCGACGTGGAGAGGTCGGGATGACCAGGTGGTGGGCTTGAACCTCGTAGAGGCTTCCTATGTACCATGTGTTAGCACGGATAATAGTCCACGTAGTTCGCTGGGATGGCGCTTACACTCTGAGGCGGCCCATGGAGGATGTCATGGTCGATGCGTGCTCTAAGACAACGTGAGTCATGCTCGGTGTGAGAAATAAGTGTTAGCCGGGACCAGATGATCACGTCGTAAAAGGTGCGTCCGTGAGAAGAAGAATTGGGCTTACGCGTTGAGCGGCCCAAAGAGGAAACAGGGGCTTACGCGTGGTTAGTGGCCCTTGGTGATGGGGATTATTCCAGGGTGGAGGCCCGTTGTGCGACAAAGCACAGTGGGAAAAGGACTCCACCAGCCTTGGTAGGGGGAAGTACGGAGATGGACGGGTGCAGTCGTCCGTTGAGAGGCTAGGGGCTTACGCTCTGAGGCGGCCCTTCCCCCGTGGGAAAATGCCACTCCGACAAGGAGTATCTAATTCCATGTGAGGAAGAGTCCATTCCCGTGGAGACGAGTGGGCGTAAAGAATGCCCGAGCTGGGGGGACCCTGCGTGTGAAGCACAGGGTCAGACCACAGTTTAACGTCATGTGTTAAGGACGAGGTGCTTAGCAGTTTAACGTCCTGCAGCATGGATGAGGTGGGTTTTCTCCACACCCCTAGGCATTACATTTCCAATGCCCTCTAACCCTTGGGGGAGGGAAAGCATCGGCAAGGCCGTGGAGAAGGGGGGCCGCAGGGCAAACCACCAGGGGGTCCACATTAGTGTGGCTATGCGAAGAAGCAATAGCCGTTAGCATGCCTATACAAAGAAGCATAAGGCAAAGCAACACAATGGGAAACA
Source organism: Viscum album (assembly GCA_963277665.1). Classification (NCBI taxonomy): domain Eukaryota; kingdom Viridiplantae; phylum Streptophyta; class Magnoliopsida; order Santalales; family Viscaceae; genus Viscum; species Viscum album. Next base: position 1,492,996,509 of record OY728129.1, read on the forward strand.
CCGCCCAAGGGACCTTGAGGTTACTTCGCACGAGCATGGAAGTTCGCACGGGAAAACAACGCGTGGAGCGCATGCCCGACATGGGAGACATCAGGTGCCGACACAGAGAGGCAGCCAAGGGGCATCAAGGTGAAGGGTCATGGGATTTGCACGCAAAAAAGAAGATCTGTGCACAAAAGACCGGGACGACGTGCAATTGGAACAAGGGAATTGCACGCGGATAAGGGATTGTGCGCACGACAGGGTATTGCGTGCACGAGACACAGATTGCACGCAAGGAAGGAACTCGTGGAAGGGGGCAAATTGACTTAAGCTGGTGGAGTTGCGCGCAAAGGAGAACTCTGGGGAAAGGTGGCAGGAAATGGGGGATTACCTGGAAGTCAACTTGTGCGCGGGGAGAGTCGACTTTCATGCACGAGAGCCTTTCCGAATTCCGCAACCCCCGAACTGTTTGGGGTTGCCTTCTATTTATAGGCATCGGCTGGCGCCGAATACAGAAGGCGCGCGAAATCTTCCACACCGGGAACCGTCTGCGCGCAATATCTCGCTGCGAAGAACCGGAGCGCGCAATTATTGCGTGCCACATTGGCTCGATTCCGCGAATCCCAAGGATCCTTCATGCCCACAACTTTTTTTGCATGTGGATCCTCCTTTATTTCGCGCACCACTTCCCGGGCCTTTGGATCAGGCCTCAGATTCTGAATATGACATCGCTTCATCATTTCGAAACTTCCTCCAGGAGTTACGGACTTTTTCGGCGTCTATAAATTCCCCCATTGGAATTGGATTGGCGACAGGTCGCAACGATCAGATTCCCAGGGAAATGCCGAAACGTCGTAGTGTCGGTCCTCCTGGGCACTTTGCGTGCAATATTCCAACGGGGCGCGCAAAATGATGGACTCGCATGGAATCCTCTTTTCGTGTGGCGAGGAACCCTGGCCTCTCCTATAAAAAGGGAAGTTGGGTCCCAAATCCGTACATCCACTTTTCCGCGCGATAGGCTCATCGCTCTCGTGCGTCAAATCGCTCCCGCGGCTGCGCGTAAAAATGATCTGGCAACACGGAATTCCTTCCGAAATTTGTCCGTGTTTTCGTGCCTGATCGGGATCTTTCGCGCTTCGCGTCCCGATAGCATGCCAATCTCCAGGATTCCGTGCAATTCCTTCAGATTTCGCGTAAAACTCTCTGATTCCGTGTATTGCATCCTGATTTCGCGCAACTCCCGAAAAATTCGAGATGGCCGCAAACTGAGTTGATGAGGGGGAAGCCGCTGTTCGTAGGACAGAAATGGCGGCGAATGAGGAGGTTTATGGAGCCAAGGTGATTGTGTCCAACAATCTGACCTTGTTCAATCTGCTAACTCCGGATCAGAAGACATATCCCTTGTCTGACAACCTCCCTCTTTTGAATTTTTCCATCCTGGAGGAGGTGCCCCTGTCGGGCTTCGAGGTGGACACGCCGCGGTCGTGGGTGACTCGAGAGGACGAGCTTCCTCGCTACAACATCACCAACAATGGCCATCCTTCCAGGGAAACCAGACATATAGACGTATATGTCCTGAACCCGAGGACTAGGACCATTACTGGGGACGAGCCTATCCCGGAGAATTCTCCGGCCCTCTACGCGAGCACGTTCTGTTAGAGCGTCACAGATGACACGAAGGGCTGGCTGAAGGATTGGGACCTGTGGTCTGGTGGCAACTTCACCAGCAAATGGGCCTGAGTGTTCTGGGTTCACCATACCTGTGACCAGTTCGGAGACGAACTGCGGTATATCGGCCTGTTCGAGGCGGTATGGACATCGCAGTTCCACTTTCACTGTCAACCTGAACTCGGGCCGGATCTATTCACCCGGTGGTCTCTTGACACCAACACATTCCACCTTCATCATGGGGAAGTCGGCATCAGTCTCTAGGACATTCACTGCATCGGAGGTATCCCACTAGAGAGCTACCAATATGATGAGTTCGTTCCCCCAAATAATACCTGGGGAGACAGGTCACGGACGCCTATGTTGACCTGGCACCTATTGGAGCTGGCCAAAGAGAGGCTGGGGGTCAAGGACTTCCTGAAGGACATTGCCTACAAGGGCTGGTTCAGCCTGTTCCTTGAAAAGGATCCGGCTGTCAAGATGCCGGGACGGGGTAAACGGTGCCCGACCGCGGTTCAGAAGAGCAGGGACGGGTCATACTGGAGGAACCTGGAGGCGGGGCAATACCAATCATGGGGCTACTGTGTCATTGTGGCCCGGGAGCTGAATGTCCGGTATGCCAGGTTCCTTGCCCCCTTCTTGAGCGGGTGGCTCTTGCCGGTGTGGGACTCAAGGATGGGCATCCGTCCAGCAACACTGGTGATAGCGGGCTCCATGGCCGCCAACAAATGGTTCAACTTGGGCGTCCCTGTACTGGCCAAGTTTTATACCATCCTGGGGCGTATCTCATGAGGGGGGTCGCCATGGAGAGTATGTGGTCCCTTCCAGATCTTCCATGGCTAGGTGGCGGCTCATCTCGGTGTGTAAACTTTCCCAAATGTTGTCCGTCCTCCGAGAAATGGTTTGCGACCGTCCTTGTTAAACATCGCATGGGTGGTGTCGATGACGCTCAATGAGGAGGGCGTGAGAATCCACATTGGCAACCATGCCAACTTCAACTTCAGCCCATTCCCCACCCCTGTTGGCCAGATGGTGGACAACGGGCGAGGCTCCCTAGAACAGTAGGAATACATCCAGATCATTCAGGGAGGGGTGTTAGTTGCTCAGATCGACGGGAAGGTGATCTGCGAGCCTTACGTGCCATACCGATTCACCAGACAGTTCAGGTGCCTCCAACGAATGCCGAAGAAGGTATTTACGACTGTCTGGAAGGTAAAGAATCCATACGTCATGCACTAGATGTGGTTGGTGTTTACCACCTTCGACTCTGGTGATGTTGTTAATCTTCCTCCCACCGGGGTCAATACCGGCCTGGCAACTAAATATGCTGAACATTGGACCATTGCGTACCCTGAGGGGCTTTTACGAAAGCGAGTCCGGCAACTCGAAGTTGCTCACGAGGAAACCGGGTGACGAGAAAGAAGGAAAGGTGCCGCCAGCAGGGGGAACCAAGGGCGCATCAGGCAGCAAGGCATGTGCAGGCCGGGACTTCGGCAGCGGGAACATCACATGGTGTCGCCGCGTCCTTGTTACCCGTAGGGGGGTCACATGAGGCGGCCATGGAGCTGCCTAGGAATCAGATCAGATACCTGCTCGAACCTTCCCAAGATTCAATTCTCCAGGCACTGTGCTCGGCCTAGATGACCCTGCGGCAATCGATGAGCGTCGAAGCCATCTGGCAGAAGATAATGCAAAACAGGATCCAATTTCCAGAGGTTAGGCTCATTCGAATTACAGACCGAGTAAACTTCCATCGGCGGCATGCTTATATGATGGAAATGGACACATAATCACGCCAAATGGGTCGGAATGCGGAGCCACCTTTCTTAGAGAAAGTGATGCTCGACTAGGAGCATGATCCGGAAGCGATGCCGCTGGGAGAAGATGATAGTGATGAGGAGTCGTAGGGGGAGGAGGAAACCGAGAAGGATGAAGGCGATGAAGAAGAAGATCCCGATGGTGAGGGGTCGCAAGGGGCGACCAACCAAGGGAGTCTCCGAGAGAGCGGAGAGATTTCCGGCTCTGATCTCGACATAACCGAGATACTCGAGGTCTGTCTCTGTCTTCATTCATTTCCCTTTTTCATCGATTCTCCTTTCCAACATCTAACCCACTTCCCCATCCTAATCAGGAGCAGTTGAGGGTTGGACGGGCGTCCCCACCAGAGGAGGGAGGAGAGGAACCAGTGGGACATGATGGGGATCCAACACCCATCATTGAATTAACAAGCACAGAGGTGTCTCCCCTTACGGCGGCTCCTGCAGCAACCGAAACACTGGGGACCGACGCTCTGGATTCCTGTAAGTCCCATGCTTCACTACTGGCACTTGGTGTCAAAAGATCCCAACTGACCAATGTATGCCTTGCACAGTGATCTCAACATTGGAGGCACATCAGGCTGCGGAGCCCGGGCTTTCGGCGAGTGGACCAGTGGCGGACATACCACCTCATTCATAACACGCTCCCTGCACTGAGTCGGCCCCAACAATTGATGACCAGGGGGTGGCGGATATCAGTAGTGTTGTTCCTAATACAAGGTCGGAAGTTTATGGAGGCATCGTCGCTGCTGGTGAAAGATAAGAAGGTTTCTCGGAGGTCGAGGATCCTATTCCTCACGAAGGCGTCCCTGTGGCGGATCCTGCTACCGATCTGCTGGCTGCCTTCCCCATATACCGGCCCACTGACCCAGAGGAGATAGATGAATCAGACTCAGAGGCAGCCGAGGAGAGACGTACGACAAGGAGCAAGGGGTGGAAGTGTATCCAGTGCTTTCTCAGACAGCCCCAATCGGATTGGCTGAGGTGGATGGGATTACTCCAGACCTGGCTGCGCTTCCTGTGCGCTGGAGGGGCTGACGCTCAGTGCCTCCATCTGACGGTCCATGATTACATGGTTGAGAAGATACGCGAGAGCAGCCGGTGCAATGACATAGCCCAGTGCCGGGAAGGATCGGCGAGTTCTCAAGCACTACTGAGGGCGGAGCAGGAAGTCCGGCACCTCAAAGGGCAGGTGGTAGATAAGGGGGCCTTCATCGCAACATGCTTTGTGCTTGTGGAGCAACTGACGGCCCAGTTTGCTGACGTGCAGGAACAACTGGTGGAGGCGAGTCACCAGATGACCGTACTTCAAACCGAGTGGGCGTAGGCACAAGCTAGTGTTGGTGAGCTGCGCTCTATGGTGTCTGATGAGGAGAGAGTCTTCAAAGACTGATAAGTGGTCCTGGAGGCTACTATCCAAATGGTAGAAGCTCTGGAAAGATCGCTCCAGCACGCTGATCCCTGAGGGTTTTGTTTTTTCCATCTCATGAACTTCTTGCTTGTACTGCTCATCATCTCAATCCAATACATGGCCAAATCCATTCATTTGTACTCTTGGTTTAATATGCTCAAACATAGTTTCAAAACGAATAACAACTCATCCTTAGGCTCCTGTGGGTCGCGCCCAACATGAGAAGCAAAGGATGCTAGTGCCATTATTTCGTCCAACTGTGGGGCATTGACCAAGCTTCAGGCGTCTGAAATTGGGCCTAGATTTCTGAGGAGACCCCGGGACGATTGATGTGTCGACTTCTCAATGTGCTCTAACACACGAGTGGGGAAATGTCGGGGGCATTGAAATCCATCCGATCATAGGGAGATGGAGAGGAAGGGTGAATCACGCTGCCCAAATTTGGAACACAATGGGGCGCAACGATGGAGGATAACTGTCAACCATGACAGAAAAAAAACATCCATATCATGTTGGCCTAGAATGGGGACAATAAATGAGGGCTGAACGCTGACCATGTTTGCAACACTAGGCCTAACTCAAATATCGTCGGTCATTTTTCCAGAACGTTGGCCCAGGACAGTAGGCGGACCATAGGTCTGTCATCCATACTATTAGGGGGTCCCGTCAAACATGTCCAGTCCTCCAGAACATTGGCCCAGGATAGTAGGCAGACCATAGGTCGAGCATCCATACTGTTAGGGGGTCCCGTCAAACATGAAAGTAAATGAGGATCCGAATAAGGGGGGCACGCAAAGCGTGGAAGATGGAGTGGTGGTTTTTTCGAATAGAGTCCAACACTCCCGAAATTGCGCCATCGTGGTGAAGGCGCATTAGGCGGACATACCGACCTGATCACGGGTTGTCCCAATTTCCAGACAGGACCTCTTTGGCGAGAGAACTACCGCTTCCCATTATTACCATGGGGCATCCCGAAGCTGCTCAGGGTAGATGTCCCGATTACACCACTTCCCATGAAGTCGGGCCGAGGGGCCGACAATAAGGAAGGATGGGGTTTAGTAATCCCTGTGGCTAGACCCAAAACGAAATGTTCGGGCGATCCTACATATCTCATTAGGATGAGAATCAAGCCATACATAGTTCTTGAAGCACAGATTAACATCATGTTAGACGAAATACAGTTTAATGTCATTCAGGATGGGGGACACATCTCATCTGGGGATAGGCACGGCACGACGAGTAACCAAACGTAAATGAGGACATAATCCCATATCACACCGCACAATCCCATGTGAGAGAGCTAGTCGTAGAAATCCAATGAAATGATCTTAGTTTTAGGTCTTAGAACTCGGACCAAAGGGCGGGAAGAAACATAAGAGGCACATGGTGGAGTAACTCAAACACCTGGTGTGAATGGGAATAGGGGGTGTGTACGGTGTGGTGAACATCCCAACATGAATGAGGACATAATCCCATATCATACCGCACAACCCCCTTGGGAGAGGCTTCAGGTCAAAGGACCGAAAGTGAAAGTTAGGCTGGGCCCGCGAGGAAGTGCTCGGGTGCTCCTATGTATCTCATAATAATGAGAATCAATCCATACATAGTTCTGGAGTGGTAGTGTCCTATAAGCGCATGGTCGGGACGATACCATCACAGTTTAAGGTCATAAGTTTTAGACCGTCACACAGTTTAAGGTCATAAGGTTTGGAACGTCACATCGTTTAGGGTCATAAGGTTTGGACCGCCACACCGTTTAGGGTCATAAGTTTCAGACCGTCACACAGTTTAGGGTCATAAGGTTTGGACCATCACACAGTTTAGGTTCACAAGGTTTGGACCGAGGGGAACACGCACGATGTGATACCATCACTGCACGCGATCCCAAGAGAGGATCCCGGGCCAAGGGGCCGACGAGGGTCCAACCATCAGGATGGGGACAGGGGATGCCAGCTCCCAGCTGTGCTGGGCCCGAAACGCAATGTCCGAGTGACTCCTCGTTTCCCATGGGGATGAGGGTCAAGCTTCACACAACCTGCAAAGAAGAAACCCAAGCACATACTCTAGCGTTCAGACTGCAGGAGCCCCGAGAGACACTATTACGCAGATTGGTCTGTCTGATGTGTGGGGGTGTACTGAGAGTTAGTACATGGACTGTCGAGATTCCACCTTGACATGGTGGGGCGGAACATGACATGAATCATGCCACCAACATTCAGGGCCTGGGGAAGCCGGCGTGGTGACTAAGGATTACTACTGACCATGTTCACAACACAGCATCCTGTCGTGCTAGCCATGGGGACAAACAAATGAGCATCGACCATTGACCACATTCACAACACAGGATTTGTATCAAATTGTTGTCTGAAACCCTCGAGGGTGTTGGCCCGTGACGGTAGGAGAGCCCTTGGGCGTTGTATCCAAGCCGTTCTTGGGGGTCCCTCCTGGTGTGAAGGATGACGGGGGCCCGAATGAAGGGGAACACACAGCTTGGAAAGTGGATGGAACTTGCCTAAGTCGAATCTAGCACTCCATGTCCTAGACAAGGGTACCCTGAACACATTAGCAGACCACTGGAAAGGGTCAAAGGGCTCAGTCCGAGAGCAGCCAAAAGATGGCGGATCCCCGAGAAAAAGAGGGGGCGCAATGCCAAACACCCTGGCAACCGGGAGATCGTGGGATCTCCTAAGAGATAGGACTAGACCTGACATCTGAGTGTTCAGGCGGTACTACGTATCCCATAAAGATGGGAATCAAGCCATACGTAGTTCTAGACGGCGCCTTTTAATGCCATGGGGAACATGACATAGGAGGGATAATCCTGAGGACAGGGTGCGCATGGTGTAGCTATTTCATACCCGACATGAATGAGGACATAATCCCATACCACGCCACGCGATCCTGTGGTCAAGGTCCCAAAGGCGAGCCAGCCGTGATGGCGGACCTCAAGCTGGACCTAGAGACGAAAGGTCTGGGCGTTCCTACATATCCCATTAGGATGGGAATCAAGCTAGGCGTAGTTCTGGACACATAGTTTAATGTCATGTAGGATGAAATATGGATCTTAGTTTTAGGTCTTAGAACTCGGACCAAAGGAAAGAGCACAGTTCTTAGTTTTAGGTCTTAGAACTCGGACCATGTGCAGTTTAAGGTCGTACAAGACCATAGAGACCAAATGTAGGGCATGAATGCAGTTTAAGGTCATGCTGGACCAGGTGCAGTTTAAGGTCATGCAGGACCATAGAGGATCTTAGTTTTAGGTCTTAGAACTTGGGCCTTGTGCCGTTTAAGGTCGTGCGGGACCATAGAGCCCAAATGTTGGGCAAGAATGCAGTTTCAGGTCATGCTGGACCAGGTGCAGTTTAAGGTCATGCGGGACCATAGAGGATCTTAGTTTTAGGTCTTAGATCACGGACCATGTGCAGTTTAAGGTTGTGTGGGACCATAGAGCGCAAATGTAGGGCAAGAATGCAGTTTAAGGTCATGCTGGACGAGGTGCAGTTTAAAGTCATGCAGGACCATAGAGGATATTAGTTTTAGGTCTTAAAACTCAGACCTTGGGGCGCTCAGGCAAAATACTGTTTGAGGAACCTGGCGTTGGTGGGAGGAGTGACACGCTCACCATCCATAGTCACCAGGGAATACGCGCCATTGGGATAGTCCTTATGAACAATAAAAGGCCCCTCCCACTTGGGATCCAACATGGGTGGTTTCCTGCTGGGAATCATTATCGCTCTGAGAGCCAGCACCAAGTCACCTTGCAGGAAAGAGCAGAGGCGAACCTTCTTATTGAAAGCTCAAGACATCCTACTCTGATGCCTTTCCAAGTTATGTAAAGCGCAAAGCCTACTTCCATCCAGCACTTCCAATTCGGCTAGACGGACTTCGGCAACTCTATCCGGCGCTTGCTGGTTGTAGACCACCATGCGCAATGAGGGAAGCTGGATCTCGATGGGCAGGACAGCCTCAGTTCCATATACCAGGGAATACGGAGTCACCTGGGTGGAGTTACGATTCGTCGTCCTATAAGCCCAGAGGGCATTAGGGAGCTTGTCGACCAACTTTTCTTGTTCTGACCAACCATTTTTTGCAGAATGTTATAGAGGGTTTTGTTAAATGCCTCAATCTATCCATTCGCCTACGCATGATAGCGGAAGGTGTGGTTAGAGCGAATGTTGTTCTTGGTATACAATTTCGTCAGCTCGGCCGCTCGGAAGTTGGTTCCATTATCCTTGAGGATAGCGTGAGGTATTCCAAACTGGTAAATGATATTGGAGCTCACAAAGTTGTCTACAGAACAAGCCTTGACTTCCCTGAGCGGGATTCCCTCTGCCCACCTAGAGAAGAAATCCGCAGCGGTTAAGATGAACCGGCACTGGCGGGCCGTCACCGGCGGGTAAGGCCCTATGACATCCAACCCCCAGACTGCAAAGGGCCCAGAATACTTAGTAGTATAGAGAGGATCTGGTGGCCGATGCACGGAGTTAGCATGAACATGGAAAGCATGACACCTCTTGGCATACTCGATGCAGTCGTGGATCATGGAGGGACATAAGTATCCCAGTCTCTGAATCTGGTGAGACAATCGCGACCCGGCCTGGTGGGCGCCACAGGAACCAACGTGCACTTCTTGCATGACCTATGGGATCTCGACTCCTTGAAGACAACGGAGGAGAACACCATCAAACCCGCGCCTGTAAAGGAGTTTCTCACGGATGGGACCGCTTTGAAGGGTGAATAGCGGCGTGCGGCGCCGGATTCGTTCTCACTCTTCTCGGTCCATCGGAAGATTGTTGTGCCGGAGATACTCAACCAAGGGCCTCCTCCAGTTAGGAATTGTCTCGATCACCACAGCTGAATCCCCTGAGGGTCCTGACGTAGGGGCACCAGCGGTGAGATGGGTCACTCGCGGTCCATGATCGCCCTCTGGGATAACAAAATCAATGACCCTCCGGTGGGCCACGTGGATGATTAGGTCATCCTGTTCGGGCTCCGCAAGTGATGCGAACAGGCTGGCCAAAGCATCTGCTCGATTGTTCTGCGACCAGGGAACGTGAACGACATTTGGTCGGAAGGGAAACTTAGCCATTAGATGGAGGGTGCACTCCAGCAATGACATGAGTTCTGGCTTCCTGACAGCTTAATCACCATTAACCTACTTGATGACTAGCTTAGAGTCCCCTTTTACATACAGATGGGGTATGTTAACCTCCAGAGCCAACTCGAGGCCAGTGATGAGGGCATGATATTCTGCCTCATTGTTGGTGCAGCCTTCTGAAAACAACAATGAATATGGCAGAATTTATTTATCCAGGGTGATAAAGATGATACCCAGGCCCACTCTGTTAAGCCTAAGATCGTTGAGCCTTCTACCGGTAGGGCTTCGGGAGGCGCCGTCAAAGTGCATCTTCCGTTATGGGATGGCGTGATCGACTGAGAGGATTGCCTCATCAGGAAATCCCAAATCCAGTGGCTAGTCCGCAAAGGTTGGGTGGGCAGCTAAGAAGTCTGCAAATGCCTGTCCTTTGACGGCCTTCTCAGGTATGAACCTGATGTCGAACTGCTGGAGTATTACCGCCCAGCGTTCCAATCGGCCGGTCAACATAGGTCGGTTCAGGATGTATTTCAACGGGTCTACCCGAGAGACCATTTGTACCTCGTGGTGCTGCAGGTAGTGCCAAAATTTTTGTACGCCGAATACGAGCGCCAGGAAGCTCTTCTCGATGGGATAATATCTAATTTCTACGTTTAGGAGTATGCAGCTGAGGTAGTAGAGGCTATTATATGTTCCCTCGTTGATCTTCTGGGCGAGAAGTGCGCCGAGGGATCGCTCCAGGGCGGTCACGTAAAGGAGCAGCGACTCTCCAGGAATGGGTGACATCAAGACCAGAGGTTAGAACAGATACTGCTTGATTTCCTCAAAAGCGATCTGACACTCTTCGTCCCACCCATAGGCGGTGCCTTTCCTCATGATCAGAGAAAAGGGCTTACACTTGCCGGCCAGATTCGCAATGAATCGATGTATATAGGCTAAGTGGCCTTGGAGGCCTCTAAGCTCCCAAATATTATTCGGGGGAGGCATCTGACTGATGGCCTTGATCTTCTCGGGGTCGATCTCGATACCTCGATACCTAACAATGAAGCTAAGGAACTTTCTGGAGGTGACCACGAAGGCACACTTCAACAGGTTCATCTTCAAGTGGCGAGAACAGAGGAAACCAAACACTTTCTCAAGGTCTTTGAGATGGTCCTGGCACTGATGAGATTTAACCACCAGGTCGTCTACGTAGCACTCCACCAGTGTCCTGAGGATCGGCTTGAATATGCGTTGCATAGCCCATTGATAGGTGGCACCCGCATTCTTCAGGCCGAAGGGCATAACCCGGTAGTAGAAAGTACCCTGGGGGGCCCAGAAGGTAGTGAACTCTTCATCCTTGGGGGCCATCCGGATCTGGTTGTACCCGGAGTACCCATCCATGAAGGAGAGGGCTTCGAACACGGCCGTTGCATCGATCAACAACTCTGTCATGGGAAGGGGAAAGTCATCCTTCGTATAGTGGCGATTAAGATCGTGGAAGTCGATGTAGACCCTGATCTTCCCGTTCTTCTTCCTGACGGGAAAAATATTGGCTAGCCACCTGGTGTACTATACTTCCTTGACAAAGTTGGACTTGATGAGCTTATCAACATCGGCCTCAACCATGGCACCATGAGAGGGGTGTATTTTTCTGGGAGGCTGCTTGAACCCGCGATGTTTTGCTGGGAGGCCAAGGCGGTGGACGGCTACCTGGGGATCTAGTCCCGACATCTCTTCGTAACTCCAGGAAAACACATCACGGTGCTGTATGAGGAAGTCTATGTACTGTTGTCGTTCCTCGGGGGGCATAGCGGCGCTGACCAATGTGGGACTCGGGTCCGCCTCACTACCAAGGTTCACCTACACTAACTCATCGACCGTGGTGGAGACGACCTCCTCAAAGGCAGGAGGAGCATCTTCCATGTCTTCTTATTTTCTTTTGAAAGTATTGTCCACAGGGGGAGCCGTTTTGGGGTTGCTCGACCCTGATGGGGAGCTGGCACTGTCTTTGGAGGCAGAGGTCGTCACGACGGGAGTCTCATGCACTGTGGAGACCATGGCGACGAAGGTGGTTGATCCAATCCAATCTGGCCTTCGGCCCAAGGGGCCACACTTTATGACATCAAAGCAGTGGTGACACGTTGGCTTGAGCCGGTCGATTCCGGCCTGGAGAAACAGACATGTATGATGCACTACCGATGCCATGATCCCAACGTCCCGATATCGTACAGGGGTAGGAGGCTTGGGGATCACCTTAGCCTGGTTGGTGTAAGAGTACGAGGTGATTTACCACCGTCACTTAGACCCGGAAATATGCATTCCTCTAGTACCCGAGACAACAAAGCACTCTCCCATATCGGAAGTCGTGGCCTCCAACTGATGGATTGGGAAGACATATGCGTCATCCAAACCTGCCCAGGGATCACTCGTGAAAGCGGCGGGCTCAACCTCACCTACCATGATTTGCTTGTCCTTGCTCTTGTAATAGTCAGCATCCAGGTAACGAGCTTCACAAGAGGCAAACATAGACGCATCTTCTTGGAGCACTCCCACTCAAACCTTAAGGGATTATTTGAGGCACTGATGGTATGATGAGGGAACCACCGCGTGAAGGTGGAGCCACGGCCTTCCCATTAATGCGTTGTAGGTGGTGTCCTGAGAGACAACCATGAATTCGGTATTGGCAATTATGCCGCCGAACTGGGTCTTCAGACGAATCTTGCCGAGTGGAATTTTCTCGGTCCTGTCATACCCCTGGATTCTGAGGTCGGAGGAAGTTAAATCATCCTAGGACAACCCAAGTTTTCGCAGTGTCCGAGTTGGGATCAATTTAATCCTAGAACCCCTGTCGAAAAGACAACGACAAACTTCCACACCATTGATCTGGACGATGATGTACAGTGGGAAAATGTTCCCCTGTATGTGAAGGTCTTCATCTTCACTGGAAAAAGAGATAACCGCCTGACATTCGGCGTCCTCAATCACCTCGGTGTGGAAGGCCTCTACGGCCGCTACCTCCGTTTCAAACTAGAGGGGGCTCCTTAGAGCATCGGCGAGCGCCTCATGAATTTCAGAAGACAGGTGAAGGGCCTCAAGGATGGAAAACCTTGCCGGAATTCTGACCAGATGCTTCAGGACATCATACTTTCGTTCCAAACGCAAGCTTCTTCTTACATGAGGTCTCTCTGTGATTGGGGGCATAACGGGCCCTGCTGGCAGGACCGGTGACTGACTGGTACTAGGCACGTCCCGCTATTCACTAGCTGAATCCCGGGAGGTGGCTGTCATTCTAGGACCGGAAGGCCGTAGTCGGCCGGTGGCAGGGTAGGTCTGGTTGCGACACGGGCAAGGCGGTTCCGCCCGATCCAGCAACACAAACGGTGGTGGAAGCGAACCTGTTGACACTGGGTGAGGGAGCCGTGAGTAATGCTCTCTGTACTGGGCTTGCTTCCTAGTCTCGGTAGCATGCACGGCCTGACTGGAGGTGATGACTGTCGTGCCCCGGCGATTCGCGTAGCCACGGCTCTGCCGACGTTGGCGACAGCCAGGGACATTGGGGAGGTCCACCTGGCATTCCTCATCGTCAGGAGTCAAAAAGGGATTTACCAACTCTACGGTGTTAACCGAAGTGTACCCCGAACTTTCACTCGAGGAGTCATCCACTAACGGACGGGGTCTCGGAGGGATCTCCATTTCCGGGGGCATGAAATCACCAAGCATGCGGGAAGATGACAACAATGACAGGGAGCGTTCTTTCTTCTTGCGCCGCCGCCTGATCTTCTGGAAAGAAGTAGGCTGGGACGACGATGCCAAAGCTGCGCTCGCAGACTCCGAGGGATCTGACTGACTCAGGCGGGCACGGATAATGCCATGGGAACGGGGACCGTCCTGCGGGCCATCCAGTCATTATACTTCCGGGACCCACGGTCGGAAACCTGAACCCACTCATCCCCGTTGTCATTACTGCCATCTGATCATATGAAGACACCTGCCACTTGTGTTGGGCATGTGCCCAACATGACAATGTTGTTGTCAATCTGGTTTTGGGTCCAGTCTTTGAAAACATAGCATTTCTGGATGGTGTGTCCCAGGAACCGATGATAAAGGCAGTAGTTAGGGTGATCAGTGAGACACGCCTCTTATGGCTTCTGGCACTCAGGCAGTCGCACGATCCTCTGATCCAAGGCGCTACGGAAATAACCGGGGACCTGGGCCTCGCCAAATGAGTAAGTCTGATTCCTTCTGTCTGGAAAAGGGGCTCTTGGGGGCTGACCATGACCAGATGCCAGAGGAGCAGGCCGAGGAGGCGGATCCAGATTATCTCTCCTATGTGGTGGTGGTGCGTTATGCGGAGGCGCCTGTCGATTTTGAAGTGGTCACTGCTGGGCCGAAGGCTGTGCCCGTGGGGGTGGACCCCTATGAGCCTGTTGAGCTAGGCTTACTAGCAGCAAATATAGCTGTCTAGGGGCCTCTATCTGAGCTACAGCAGTGGGGTCGGCCCTGGCGTCTCTCCATGCAGAGATTACAGGAGGCAGCGGGTGTGCCTGACCGACCTATTGTAGGGATTCTTCGAGGCGCTGAGCCTTGTCTGAGAAGTCCCGGAACCCTCCATGGTAATTCTGTGTGATCAGAGAAGGAACCAACTCTGCTTTGACGTTCCCTACACACATCGTCAGTAATTTCTCCTGAGTCAGTGGCATATCAAGGGAGTACGTGAGCCCCTTCCACCGGGCGACGAAGTCCGCGACTCGCTCGTTGGGCCTTTGCTTGCACCTGAAGAGGTCTGCAATGTTCGTCTTCTGGGTTGTGGAACTGAACTGATAGAGGAATTGTCGGCGAAGGTCCTCCCAGCTAGTCACAGATCCAACAGGGAGCTGGCTGTACCAGACGAATATTGGTCCCTCCAGTGTCTGAACGAAGCACCGGAGCTTGGTAGTCTCCTGATTTGCCGGAGTCCCTAACATAGGCCCGCACCTCGAGTTGAAGTAGAACAAGTTTTTTGGTGGGTCTCTGGTCCCGTTAAAGTGGGATAAAGTGGGGTTCCCAAATCCCATTGGGGCCGACATATTATCCACCGATGCTGGGTATGGCTTGCCGTCCGGTGGGATTTCCACCTGCCGAGTTTCCAGGGCCTCCAAGCGGGCGATGAGTACTTCCATTAGATCATCCGGATGTGGATTCCTGTCCTGATGGAGATCTCTAACCACAAGCGCATTGTCAGGCTCTCCGATACGGTAGTCATGCTCAGCGGCTCGTGGGGCAGCTGGCGGAGTGACTCTCAGGGCGGTGGGAGGAAACCGAGCGGGGTCCCCCAGGTGGTCCTGCTGCTCGGGAGGGTTCGGCGAAACATATCGCCCCCTTTTTCCATGGGTACCAGCGTCTCCCCTTTCTATGAACACGACACGGTCACGGTTTCCCGGGGGGATCTCAGCAAGGGGTAGATTCTCCTGCCCCTGTTGTCCTGGTCTAGGGTTACCATAGTCAGGTCACCGCTCTGCAATGCGTTCGGCCAAGAGCTCATCAACCAGCCTCCTTTGCTCAGCAAGCTGTTGGTGTAGTGTGGCCTTATCGGTATCTTCCTCTACCTTCTGAACCAAGGCAGATGAGTCGGCGATTTTGACAGACCTGATAAGCTCTTTACCCTTGCCGATGTTTTGGCTCAGTGTCAGTGCCTCCGTGGGTACATGGAGACCTAGGAGGTTCCTCTATTGGCGCGTAATCCTCCTAGATGGGTCCAGTAGTAGCCTGTCCTCAGGGGTTGAGTCCCCATCGAGGGGCTCCACACTATTTCCCTCATCTGAAAGGTCATATATATTGACTGCCACTGCCCTCGGCGACGTTCCCTCAGGGTCGCCCAGTGAATCGCGCTGTCGGCGGATCTCGTAGAAAAGAAGGGAAGCGTACTGCCCCCATCCGTAGACATGCACGTGGGGGGTGGCTTCCTCAATAACATTGCGGAGTACTTGAAAACTATGGACGCAGTGTTGCTGGTGGGCCCCATGGTGGTCCAACGACTCGGGGTGCCGAACTGCGGGGAGTGCTGCTAGGTCGACCCGATGGCACTGCTCACCGATCTCCTCGAGATGCACTTGGATCCCGGGATAAGGCGCTAGCTGATGGAGAAGGTGAGAGTGATTCACCCGAAGAGTCTGGAGGAAGCATTCAAACTCTCCCTGGGTGAGTGATTCTGGCACGTCAAAATCCGATTCTGCGACCAGACAAAACGTCTCAGAGAAGTGGCCCGCTGCAAGAATGGTCCAGAAGTTCCACGACTCTTGTTCGGGGTCCGGACCTTGCCGCCCCTACTCATCCATCAAGGATTGTCGGGGAACTGGCAATGGCGCCGAGGCAGGACGGTGGGCCGGTGGGCTTGCTGGCGGGGAATACGGTGAACAGGCCGATTGGCCGGCGATCCCTGAGTCATCCTCCAGGGGTTGCAGTGCCCTGGATGCCACGTCGCGATAAGATGGGCTGACAAATGGGCCTCCTGTCACAGCGTCGGTGCTTTCCAAGGGCGCCTCACTTCGCGGATCTTCCGTCGGTCCCTAGAAAAGATCCCACCCCCCCCCTGACAAGGGCAGAAGGTGATTCCGAGGAGGCCCGTGTAAACTACGGGTTTGACCCCTGGGGGTACGCCAAGTCCTCGTCCTCCGGGATAACCTTCGAAGGGAGGAGGGAATCATACAAATCTCGCATTTGGGGAGTACGAGACTGAAGCGCCTCGTCCCCATCCCTGCCCTCAACTCGAAGGGTTGGGGGGAAGGTTCCATCATGGAGTCGTACTCCGCCTCAGAATCTGAGAAACGAACTGGTCTAATTTCCGTCCGGAATCCCCTAACATTCCTCTTACGGCGACGACACCCGTCCTTCATTCCCCTGGGTGGCTCCTCAGGGTAAGGATGATTTCCATCAAGGGTTCCCCTGGCCGCAATAGAGCTGGGGTAGAGGGGACTGAAGGCCGGGGTGCGAGAAGCACCGGGACATATGTCTAAAGGGACATGGGGAGGACCTCCATGTGAGTGAGCGACTGGATACGCAACGGCTCCATACTCGTGGCCGGCAGTAGTGGGAGTGACCTCATACCCCAGGTAGTGGGCGCTGGAAAGAGTCATACCCGGAGCAAAGCCATCGCGAAGAAGCATTCAGCTTTCCAGATCAGTGGCATGGAATGAGCCTTCATGGTGGGTGGCACTACTGCAGATTGGTCCGCAGTGGCCATTGCCAGTGCCCGCGACTGGGAGAGTCGACCCAACTTTCCTGTAGGGCGGTCGGGGTTTCGATCCCAGTCGGGTATGTGGCTGCCCCTGCTCAATGTGTGCAGGTATCTGGTACCAGGAGTCAGCAGTGGCTCGGGCCACAGTGGTTGTTGATGTTGATTCCCTAGGACGTGCATTCTCTTTCACTCGAGCCCGACGCTGGCGTCGGGTCAGATGGGTCGGAGCCGGTGGTGCGGGCATGAAGATTGTCTGCTCCTCGGCTTAGGGAGTCGAGCGGCGGCATCGACGCAGCCTGGCGGGGGTTATTGCCGTTAACCCCTAGGACGGATCTCCGATCGAGTGGACCCGGACATCCCCCACCTCATTGGTGTAGGGGAGGGATGTGTCAAGGCACTCCGGAGATAGGCTCCTGAAGCAGTTGAACGTCGGAGTGGGGAGCGGCGGCTCCCTGCGCGGCCCTCGAGGGCAGCGATGGTGGTGAGGCGTAGCCGCCTCTAGATCCAAACGGTCCATGCCCCTGGTGGGGATGATCCCTTCCTCTTCATACCTATGAACCAGGTCATTGATCACCCTCCGTTGGACTATTTCTGACGGGGAGAGGGGGCATGAGCACCCTGCATCTACGACGGCCGAAGTCGGAGCGACCGTGGAATAGGTGGGACCACGCGGGGTAGCCGCGTCGGTACTGCCCCTGCCCCTGAACCGGTGGGAAGGTGGTGATCGAGCTCCGAATGTAGTGATCTGATTCCTGGAAGCATGGAGATGAACCCATTAGCATCAATAGGAAAAGAGATCAACAACCAAGGACTAGCGTCATTCTGTCTTCCATAGTCGGCGAGAGGGATCCACGCTGACGACGTAGCAGAACGGAGTGGTCAACGTCCTGACGGCCTCGACCCCTGGCAGGTTTCATGTCCCGGTGAGGGTTACCCGGACCTGGTGACATGCTGATATTCCGATGCCCTGACCGCTACCATTCTCCGTATTGAGGAGAAGAGATTCACGTCGGGTTCACCATTTTTGTTGCTCCGATGCTTTCGCAGGGGCACGCGCATTCGTCTGTGGAAAGGATGCGTATCTTGTTACCCCTCATTCCCACTTTCCAAAGGCGGGCGACATCCGTTCCTTGTTCAGGGACATCTGATCCTTGATTGAAACCGGGATGATGGTATGTTGGTTCTTCCTTCCATGGATTCCTCCTCGGAACTCGTCACCTAGTCCGAGTCTCCCTCATAGATTTAAGACATGCTCGTGAATCTCATTCCTGGTTCCATATCTACATGGACGCTAGTTAATTATGCTGATTCCGTCAAGACGCTCCAAGGGGTCTTGTCGGGGCAGCAACCTTCAGTGAGGAGAATGGTCACGTTGGGGTGTCGTTGGCATGTCTGTCATTGGTCCCTCATCACAGGGCTTCTCTAGGGAACGGAATCCTGAAGCATCCCACATCAAACGTGGGGAATATGTACCATCTGAGGTTTTCCTCAGCTTCCCATGTTTAACATGGGGTATGTCATGAGTTTAACATCTTGCGGAGATGGATCGGCTTGAAGGACCCCTAGGGGGAACACCGATGTTGGGGGCCAGCACGTGGGCGGCTTCCCAGATATCATGGAGTGGGATGGGGTGGCATGATCTCACCGAGATGTGGCGGCCCAGTTAAGGATCAGGATGGAGGGTGGAGAGAGACATGGGGCTTACACTCTGAGATG
The DNA here is from genome assembly GCA_963277665.1 of Viscum album. Lineage (NCBI taxonomy): Eukaryota > Viridiplantae > Streptophyta > Magnoliopsida > Santalales > Viscaceae > Viscum > Viscum album. The sequence continues at coordinate 1,493,015,393 of OY728129.1, forward strand.
GCTCAAGAGGGGGAGTGCAGTTTAACGTTATGCGAGACGAGATACAGTTTAACGTCATGCGGGATGACATAAATTTTAACGTCATGCGGGACGAGATACAGTTTAACGTCATGCGGGACGAAATATAGTTTAATGTCATGCAGGATGAAATACACTTTAACGTCATGCGGGACAAAGGATTTGGGGCTTACGCTCTGAGGCGGCCCATGGTGGGTATGGGTATCGACGTGGAGAGGTCGGGATGACCGGGTGGTGGGCTTGAACCTCGTAGAGGCTTCCTACGTACCATGCGTTAGCACGGATCAAAGTCCACGTAGTTCGCTAGGATGGGGCTTACGCTCTGAGGCGGCCCATGGAGGATGTCATGGTCGATGCGCGCTCTAAGCCCACGTGAGTCATGCTCGGTGTGAGAAACAAGAGGTAGCAGGGACCAGATGATCACGTCGCAAAAGGTGCGTCCGTGAGAAGCGGAATGGGGCTTACGCATTGAGCGGCCCAAAGAGGAAACAGGGGCTTACATGTGGTTAGCGGCCCTTGGTGCCGGGGCTTACTCTAGGGTGGAGGCCCGTGGTGCGACAAAGCGCAGTGGGAAAAGGACTCCACTGGCCTTGGCAGGGGGAAGTACGGAGATGCATGGGTGCAGTCATCCGTTGAGAGGCTAGGGGCTAATGCTCTGAGGCGACCCTTCCCCTATGGGAAAATGCCACTCCGATAAAGAGGATCTCATTCCATGTTATGAAGAGTCCATTCTCGTGGAGACGAGTGGGTGTAAAGAATGCCCGAGCTGGGGGGGACCCTGTGTGCGAAGCATGGGGTCGGACCACAGTTTAACGTCATGTGTTATGGACGAGGTGCTTAGCAGTTTAATGTCCTGCAGCTTGGACGAGGTGGGTTCGCTCTACACCCCTAGGGATTACATTCCCAACGCCCTCTACCCCTTGTGGGAGGGAAGGCATCGGCAAGGTCGTGGAGAAGGGGGGCCACAGGGAAAACCACCAAGGGGTCCACATTAGTGTGGCTATGCGAAGAAGCAATAGCCGTTAGCGTGCCTATGCGGAGAAGCATAAGGAAAAGCAACGCAATGGGAAACACTGCCCAAGGGACCTTGTGGTTACTTTGCACGAGCCTGGAAGGCCGCACGGGAAAACAACGATGGAACGCATGCCCGGTAGGGGAGACATCAGGTGCCGGCGCAGAGAGGTAGGCAAGGGGCATCAAGGTGAAGGGTCCTAGGCTTTTCGCGCAAAAAAGAAGATCTGTGCGGAAAACACCGGGATGGCGCGCAATTGGAGCAAGGGAATTGCACGCGGAGAAGGGATTGCGCGCAGGGTTTTTCATGCACGGCAGGGTATTGCACGCACGAGACATGGATTGCGCGAAAGGAAGGAACCCGGGGAAGGGGGTAAATTCACTTAAGCCGGTGGAGTTGCGCGCAAAGGCGAACTACGGGGCAAGGTGGCGTGAAATGGGGGATTACCTGGAATTCATCTTATGTGCGGTGGGAGTAGACTTGTGCGCACGAGAGCCGTTCCGAATTCCACAACCCCCAAACCGTTCAGGGTCGCCTTCTATTTATAGGCATCGGCTAGCACGGAATATAGGCGGCGCATGAAATCTTCCACGTTGGGAACCATCTGCGCGCAATATCTCTCCGTGAAGAACCAGAGCGCACAATTATTGCGCGCCGCATCGGCTCAATTCCACGAATCCCGGGGATCCTTCGCACGCACAACATTTTTTGTGCGCGGATCCTCCTTTATTTCGCGCACCACTTCCCGGGCCTCGGGATCGGGCCTCAGATTCCGAATATGACTTCGCTTCATCATTTTGAAACTTCCTCCGGGTGTTACGGACTTTTTCGGCGTCTAAAATGATTCAGACCTTTCAAGGATCACCACCTTCTGCCAGGACAATGGCAGACTTGACGTGGGTTTTCCAGTAGCAGCATCCTCCTACTTTCTCAGGGGAAGTTGGACCCCAGGCTGCAGAGTCATGGCTGGAAGCCATGCTGACTATCTTTGAGCATCTGGAAACACCTCTAGAGAGGCGAGTCAAGCTCGCTACCTATATGCTGCGAGACTCTGCCAAGAGGTGGTGGGACATGATATCACAGGCGGGCCATCAGCAAGTTATGTCTTGGGAGGTGTTCCGGTGCGTGTTTTATGACTACTTCTACCCAGAGACCCTGAGGGCGGATCGATCCTAGGAGTTCAGAAGTGTAGAGCAGGGTTCTCTATATGTTATGGATTATTCCTCTCATTTCACTGAGCTGCAGCATTTCACACCCCTCTGGGATGGAAGTGGGGTGTTCTTATCATGAATGTTCAAGGATGGTATCAGGTGGGAGATCCGCTCGTAGGTGAATATCTTCCAGTTGACTTCCATTACTTCCATCGTCAACTAGGCACTGATTGTGGAACACAATTTGAGAGACTCCGGAGCTGCGAGCCAGGGCAGTTCTACTTCTAGAGCTAGTGTTCCTCCAGTTGATAGTAGGAAGCCCCTTAGAGAGTCTACACGTGGTGATCCAAGGAGGTGAGATACATCTACAGGTAGCCAGGTAGTATGATACCAGTGTGGAAGGGTAGGGCACATGAGGCTGTAGTGCTAGAGAGACCCAATGGAGTGTTGATATTGCGGAAAGATGGGTCACCTTCAGCAATTCTACCAGGTTTTCTCACCAGTAGCTGGTGATGGGGGTTCATCCATGACTCCTAATTCTTGTGCATCACCAGCAGTTTCTCACCAGTCAGGGAACTGAAGTTATTCCAGCCGTTCAGGCAGAGGTGGAGGTCAAGGCCGTGGTAGTCAGTGACCAGTCCTTCAGCATAAACAGGGAGGATCAGCTCAGAGTGGTCAGGCAGGGTCACAAGGACGCGGGGCAGGCTAGAATTTTGTGGTGGAGCAGACCTATTAGGAGTAGGATCCCATACCTTCTACCATTTGAGGTATGATTTTAGTAGCCTCAGTTTTATCTTCAGTACTTTTCAATACTGGTGCTACGCATATCTTTATCTCTATTGCTATTATGGAGAGCCTTTTTCTCTGTATCTTTTCTTCTGTAGACTTGTTGACAGTAGAAACACCTTTGGGGATGAGGACATCTAGTGTACGTCAGTGTATAGAGTTCCCTCTTGATGTTTCAGGGTATCGTATCTTATGGGATCTCTATGTCCTAGAGATGACAAACTATGATGTCATTCTCAGGATGGACTGGTTGGTTCCCTTCCATGCAGTCTTAGACTGTTATTTCCATAGGGTGAGATTCATTTCACCAGAGGGTGAATATTTTCATCAAATAGGAGAGTGTTGTGTCTAGGGGAGTCGAGTAGGACTCGAGCATTATGGGCTAGGAAGGGTTACGACCCAGATTTCTAGTCTTTATCTGGATAATCAGGGGACTTCAGAGTTGGGCTTTCTTCCAGTTGTGAATCTTTTCAGAGATATCTTTTTAGAGGACTTTTCATGTTTTTCTCCAGAGTGTGATGTGGAATTATCTATTGATCTCAGACCAGGAGTGGCTCGGGTGTCCATTCCTCTCTATAAGATGGCTACACCTGAGTTGCAGGAGCTCAAGAAGCAGTTGGAGGAGTTTCAGGAAAAGGGTTTAATCCAACCCAGTACTTATCCTTGAGGTTTGGCTATCTTGTTTGTGAAGAAGTAATATGGTACCCTTAGGCTATGTGTGGATTATCGAAAGATGAACCAGTTAACGGTCAAGAACAGATATCCCTTTCCAAGGATTGGTGATCTCTTCGATCAGCTTCATGGAGACCACGTGTTATCGAAGATTGATTTGAGGTTCGACTATCATCAGTTGCATGTTAGACCATTAGATATACCTCTAACAGCCATCTGGACCAGGTATGGTCTCTACAAGTATACATTTATGTCGTTCGGTCTCATGAATGAGCCAACAATTTTCATGGCACTGATGAACCGAGTGTTCCATCCTTACATGGATTCCTTCATCGTGGTCTTTATGGAAGATATCTTGGTGTACTCTCACACTCGACACAACCATACTAACCACCATGAGATTGTTCTGAGTACACTGAGAGAGCCTCAGCTTTATGCTAAACTCTTGAAGTGACACTTTTGGATGGATCAGATTCACTTATTGGGTCATGTCATCTTAGAGAAAAGAGTATTTGTAGACCCAGATAAAGTGAGAGCTGTAGTTTCCTGGGGGCAGCCGAATAACGTCTTTGAGGTATGGAGTTTCCTAGGGATGGAAGGATACTACAGACGCTTCATTCAAGAATTTTTACACCATGCAGCACCTTTGACAGGTCTGACCAAGAAGGGGGAGAAATTCTTATGGTCAGATTCTTGTGAGTCAGCCTTTCAGGAGCTGAAGGGCAGGTTGACATCGGCACCGATACTAGTCTTTCCAGATCCAAGAAAGAGATATTTGGTTTATTTTGATGCTTCAGGTACTTGGATGGGTGTTGTTCTTTTGCAGGGAGATGGAGTCGTTGCGTACGATTCTCGGCAGTTGAGGCCACATGAAAGGAACTACCCGACACACGATTTGGAGTTGGCAGCTGTTGTTCATTCCTTACACTATTGGAGACATTACCTTCTGTGAGATCACTTTGTGGTTTTTACCGACCACATGAGTCTCAATTACATATTCAATCTGTGTGATCTGAATCTGAGACAGTGCTGGTGGGTCGAGTATCTTCTATCTTTTGATTTCATGCTTGCCTATACGCCGGGAAAGGGCAACGCAGTGGCAGATGTGTTGAGTAGGAGAACTCAGATTCAAGGAGTTCAGGAGGCCACCAGTGAGTGGAAGCTTATGGCTTTGTTCTCTGAGATGCATCTGGTGGTGCACAATAGATAGGGACAGAATTACATATCTTCTATAGCTGTTACCTCTACACTTATGGATCAGGTGCGGATGAGGTAGCTATCAGACTCAGAAGGCTTAGTCCTGCGGGAGAGTGTGTCAGGAGAGGACCCTCTTCCTGGATGGACATTGGTCAAGGATGAGATCTTGCATTTCTAGGGATGCGTATGGGTGCTAGTAGACATATGCGAGGATCTGATGCTAGATTTTCATTCCTCAGCTTGGGCAGTTCATGCTGGCGTCCCCAAGATATATCGGGATCTTCATCACCAGTACTGGTTTCCAGGTATGAAGAGGGATGTTGCTGGTTTCGTCTTGAGGTGTTCTAATTTTCAGTAGGTAAAGGTGGAGCATCAGCGACCAACAACCCTTTTGCAGAAGTTACCCATTCTAGAGTGGAAGTGGAACGATGTCGCGATGGACTTCGTGACCGGATTGCCGAGGTCGCCTTGAGGGAACGATGCTGTTTGGGTTGTCGTCGACAGTCTCTCGAAGATTGGTCAGTTCTTACCGATCAAGGAGACCTTCAATGTTGATGATCTTGGATGACTATACATTCGAGAGATTGTACATCTTCATGGGGTTCCACACTCCATTGTTTCAGACATGGATGTGCACTTTACTTCTCGGTTCTGGAAGGGACTTCAGAAGGCCTTGGGTATACATCTACTTTTGAGTACAACATACCATCCCTAGACTGATGGCCAGTCCGAGCGTACGATCCAGGTGCTTGAGGATATGCTCTGAGCTTTCATTATAGACTTTGGCGGTTCTTGGGGGAAGCATATTCCTCTCGTGAAGTTCACCTACAACAACCGTTTTTAGGCGACTATTTAGATGGCACCTTACGAGGCTTTGTACGGTAGGCCATGTCGATCAACCTTATGCTGGCTGGAGACAGGAGTGGCAGCTTTGCTGGGACCTCTTCTTGTTCTAGAGACCTCAAAGCAGATAGAGTTGATTTGAAAGAGGATGGATACAGCATAGTCTCGACAGAAGTCTTACACTGATCAGCGGAGATGACCACTAGAGTACGAGGTCAGGGATCATGTTTTCCTACGTGTCGCACTGAGGTTGGTACACAAGGGGATTCAAGGACATGGTAAGCTTTCACCATGGTATGTCAGTCCATTTGAGGTATTGGAGAGAGTTGGGCCAGTTTTCTATTGGTTGCAGTTACCTCAGAGGTACCGGTCCATGCAAGATGTTTTCCACATCTCTCAGCTCCAACGTTACTTTTCAGACTCGTCTCATGTCTTTCAGCCCAAGGAGGTTGACTTCGAAGCAGATGCATCGTTTGAGGAGAATCCTATTCGGATTTTCGATCACAGTATGAAGGTTCTCCATGGGCGGTTTGTTCCTCTAGTACGGGTGCTATGGCAGCACAGGCGAGTAAAGGACGAGACCTGGGAAAGGGAGGTCGATGTACGATTGCAGTGGCCGGAGCTGTTCAGGGTTTCTTCTTCTCTAACTCATTAGGGAAAGTCAGGGACGAATTTTTTTAAGGGGGGAAATTTTTAAGAACTTGTATCTTCATTTCAGGTATGTCTTTCTTTTTCATAGAGTTTTTGAGAAAAGAGGAGTTTCTGGAAATTTTTTAAGTACACGCCGTGTACTCCCTTGTCGCGCCAAGCTATGTGTTGGACGTGTCCGGGCCACACACACAGTGTGTAGGGGTGAGGTGGAGGCCACTTAAAGTAGAGTACGGAAAAACAGATTACACGTCTTGTACCCAAGAAGTACATGCCATGTATTTTTTTCATTAAACATACCGAGGGCGCGCCTGACAGACAGAACACACACCTTCTCCAGGTTCTTCGTCCGAGAGAACCCATACGGCCGCAAATCTTCTCCGGATTCCTGAGCCTCCATCTAATCCCCTTTTCAGCCGCATAAAATTGCGTTGGAACCGCAGTGGTGAGTTATTCCTTCTCCTAGAGCCTTGTTTTCCAATTCCTACCCTTTTTCAAGTTATCATTGGTTGAAAGTTTTTGATGTTCTCTCAGATCTTCAACTTTTTAAGGATAATCAATCATCGTGGTTCACATATATCGATCTCCCAGCATCGAGGTAGGTGGTTTTTTCCTTTCTGTATGAAGTCTATGAATATTTTGGGCAAATTCCACCAATACCCTTGAACGAGGTATTGTGAGTTTCCAATTTTGCCCCAATTGTTTGCCTACTTTTCTTGATTGATTGAATAGAGGTAATTACTTGTGTGTAGGGTAATTATTTTACTATACTCTCGATATTTTTCCATGCTTATTTTTCTAGTTCGGAATTTTTCCAGTTGCCATGCCTAGTTTTAGGATAGTGGAACTATTGAAATGTTATGCTGTTATTCCTTAGAATGATAGCTAAGTAGTTCTTGAGGTTTACTTGGGACGATACACGCGCTATGCACGTTTATTTTACACAAGGTTTTGAGAACCTAGTGTAGTGGACCATATGGAGAATTGACATAAGGGATTCTCCAAGGTGTCTTTAATTTACGATGCGAGACCACAAGGGGAATTGACATTGAGTGCTTCCTCAGAGAGTTTGTAGTTCCTCGATGCGGTCCACAGGGGTAATAGACGTTGAGTGCTTCCCCAGAGAGCCTTTAGTATGTTACGAGACTATAGGGGGAATTGATGGTGAGTACTTCCTTAGAGAGTCTATTATTTAGCTGAACTAGAGGGGTGGGACTATGTGTGCCTCCCCGAGGGTTTCTAGTACTTGTAGGATGAACCTTAGGGATTAGGATATGAGAACTACCCCGAGGTTACCTATTTGTTCTACCTGCTTGAGTGGATATTTCTTGTTTTTATATTATATTATAGAGACTGTGGATTGTTACTACTGTGTTTTATCCTATTTACTACTTACTGTTTACTGCTTACTGTACTTTACCTGTCATATATTCACTGAATTTTAGACACAGATCTTTGGGTGGTTGCCTATTGAGACTTTGTCTGACACCCTATTTGGGTCATGCTTTTGGGTACAAACAGATTATGTTGTTGCGAGTTTAGATAAGGGTAAGCGCCCTTCTACTGCAGGTACTTGACTTGATGTTGAGCTGGAGAGCACAGGACCAAGTTGTGGCTTGTTATGTTGGGGAGTTTACCTATTTTTCTTTTTCACTTTGGTTTAGTATTATATTCAGCATTGTGACTTGTTTGGAAGATTTCCTAGACATATATATCATGCATCATTTTATATTCATGTGTGCATGCTACTGTTGTTTACTGTTAGTCTTCCGTTGTTTATCATTAACTCTTGTATGATGGTTATGGTTTCTGCTGCTATCTATTTGTTTTTCTTCTACTGTGTACTTTTCCAATGAGGGAATAGTTTCCCCACTATCACACCCAAGGCCCTTGCTGCTAGTCGGCAGCCTCTAGAGTTTGGGTAAATGTGCTTAAGGCCTTGTGACCAACTGGGTACGGGGAGCCTCTGGGTGGCTTCCAGAACTGGGATGTTACAACCACTATCAGCCTCTACAAGGGCCAAGGGAGAAATGTTTTGCTTCTATCTATCACAATAGCTGATGATGAAGCTCAAAATGATGTAGTGGAAGGTACTCTTGTTGTTATCTAAAATTTAGCAAGTACTTTTTTGATTCTGGTTCTATTAATTCCTTTATTTCCCCAAATTTTTCAATGAATTTAGAATCAACCCCTAAATTTCTAAAAGTAGAGTTATCAGTTAAGACTCTTATTGGGATTATCCAAGCATCGTCAGTATTTAGAAACTCTAGTATTTACATTAGTGAGCACAATCTTACCCCAAATCTAGTATTCATTCCCGTGATGGACTTTGACAAGATACTAGGTATGGAATGGATCTAAAATTATAATGCAAAGATCAAATGAAGAAAAAGGAAATATCAGTAGTCTTGAATGGAAAATCAACAGTTATCTAACAAGGAGATATATCTCAACCGGATATTTTTCTAGAAGAACCTCCTATATCCTTTTTTATGGAGTTTATCTGTGAAGAAGAAAAATTAAATGAGAGTATAAGGATAGAAAATATCCCCATTGTCTAGGAATACATTGATGTATTTCCTGAGGAGTTACCTTAACCTACCCTTGAAAGAGAGGTAGAGTTATCCATTAAACTCATACATGGATCTCATCTGATATCAAAGACCACATATAGGATGGAGAATGTAGAGCTGGAGGAAATAAAGAAACAAATCCAAGATCTTTTGGAGAAGGGTTTTATCCGATCGAGTGTGTATCCTTGTAGAGAACGTATTCTATTTGTGAGGAAGGATGGATCAATGCAGCTATGCATTTATTATATAGAACTGAACGGGATCATAGTGAAGAAAAAATACTCTCTTGGATGAATTTATGACTTATTTGACCAACTTTTTGGGGATAAATTTTTCTTTAAGATTGATCTTTGATCTGGTTATTATCAATTGAGGGTGAAGAAGGATGATATTCCAAAAATGGACTTCCAATCAATATATGGGCATTATGAGTTTGTTGTTATGTCATTTGGGTTAACTTAAAATCTTGATATTTTTTGGATTTGATGAATAAATTCTTCAAGGACTACCTTAACATATTTGTGGTAGTTTTTATTGATGATATTCTGATATATTTCAAAATTATTGAGAGGCATGAGGATTATCTAAGGGTTATTTTGAAAACTCTATAGAAGGAGAGGATTTTTGGAATGTTTATTAAATGTGAATTTTGGTTACAATAAGTATCTTTCTTTGGGAAAATTTTAACCAATGAAGGAATCATAGTTGACCATGAAAATACAACATTTTTAGAGGATTGTCCTCATTCTATAACAATAACTGAGATTCTTAGTTTCCTAGGATTAGTGGGATACTATAAGAGGTTTGTGAAGAACGTTTCATGACATTATAATACATTAACCATGCTAACTTGAAAAGGTGTCAAGTTCATCTGGAAAAAGGAGTGTGAAGAACGTTTTCAAGGGTTAAAGAAGAGATTGGTTACTGCACCTATCATAACTCTTCAATCAAGTAAAGAAGGATTAATTATTTTTAGTGATTCATCTCTTAAAGGGATTGGGTTCATCCCCATGAAAAATAAAAAAGTCATTTCTTATGTATCTTAGAAGTTGAAGACTCATGAAAAAAAACTATCCTACACTTGATCTTGAGCTGGTTGTGGTTGTTCTTGATTTGAAGATACAGAGGCACTATCTTTATGGGGAGAAATGTGATATCTACAAAGACCATAAAAGTTTGAAGTACATTTTCACACAAAAGGAGTTGAACATGAGACAAAGGAAATGCTTGGAACTTTTTAAAGACTATGATTGTTCAATTCATTATCATCCCAGTAGAGCAAGCAAAGTCGTTGTTGCATTAAGTAGGAAATTACCACTTATTCTATCCATGATGAGGATTCAAGGATATCCTTTGATCAATGACCTAGTAAAGATGGATATGGGAATTATAGAGGAAGGGACACCATCAACCCTATCCCAAATTATTTCTCAACTGTCATTACTAGAGAAGATCAACAATGCTCAGAAAGACGATCATTTGTTACAGGAGATGTTTGAGGATTTAAAGGATGGGAAGTTCCCTGAGTTCAATATTGATCAATAAGGTGTACTTTATTTTTGTACAATACTATGTGTTCCATCTATTCTAGAAATAAAGAAGGAGCTGAAGGATGAAGCTCATTGCTCTACATTCTCTATAAATATGGGAGGAATAAAAATGTATATGGACCATCGTGATCTTTTTTGGTCGGATAATATGAAAAGGGAGATTGATTACTACACTTCAAGGTGCCTGGTATGTTCTCAAGTGAAGGTAGAGTGATAACTTCTCATAGGGGTAATGCAGCCACTGCCCATACTAGCAAGGAAGTGGGACAATATCACTACAGAATTTTTCACTGGTCTCTCAGGAACTTCCAGAGGAAACAATAAAATATGGGTTATTATGGAATATCTAACCAAGACAACCTATTTTATCTCTATTTAGGAAGATTCCTCTCTTGATCAACATGGAATGATTTATTCAAAGGAATTGGTAATGCTCTATGGAGTTCCACTTTCTATCATATCTGATCATGATCCAAGGTTCACATCAAAATTATAAGGAAGTCTTCAACATTATCTGAGTACCGAATTGAATTTAATTATGGCCTATCACACCAAAATGATGGAAAGTCTAAAAGGACTATTCAAACACTTGAGGACATGTTGAGAACAAGCTCATTGAAATTTAGAGGTGGATGGGATCAACATCACCCATTAGTCGATTTCTCTTATAACAAAAACATCCACTCGAGCATTAAAATGTATCCCAATGAAGCTCTTTATGGGATGTGATGTATAAATCCTACTCTTTTGGAGGAATCTATTGGGAGAAAGCTTATTGGGCCTGATCTTGGGAAAGAGATAATAGAAAAGGCCCATGCCATCCAACAACACATTAAGGCTGCTCAAAGTCGGTAAAAGAGCTTTGTCGACAACCGTCAAAGGTACTTGGAGTTTGATGTTATTGACAAATTAATTCTTTGAATTTCACCTTGGAAGAGATTCAAGAGGTTTGGGAAGAAAGGGATGCTCAACCCTTGGTATATTAGCCCCTATGAAATCCTTGATCGCATAGGAGCAGTTGCATATCATCTTTAACTTCCTCTAAATCTAGCATAAGTTCATGATTTCTTCAATGTATCCCTATCATCCCATGGAGTCATCCCAAGGTTCCCTCAATCCCCCCAAGGTCCAAAACATTGAGTTTTTGAAGTTACTCTTTAAGGTAATGGAACCCTTCACCCTCCTCTTTTATTCATGACTTCCTTTATGCTATGTCTTCTAGTTTCCATATTTTTATATGGGGGTATGTTCATATATATACTTAATATAATACATTTTATGTCAAAATTATAAGACACCCTTTACTCTCTCATCATTTTATTTTCGGAAGATTTAAATGATGTCGTTAAGATGCCGAATGTTTGTAAAAGAAATCACATATTCTTTTTTTCCTTTAAGTTTCCTTTTCACGTGGTATGTCATTAAAATATCCAAACAATTATCTTATTTATTTTTCATTCTATCCTTATATAGTATTATGATTTATTTATGAATGATGGACCCCTTTCTACTCTCTATTTAATGTTTTCTAAAACCATGCTGTATAGCCATTATTCTGTAGAATTTTCGTCTCAAAATATCTCCCTTTTTCTGAAGAAATTATCTTATTTTATTTTTGTGGATACCCAAACATATTTAGTTTCTAGGGATATTATCCAAGACATAAAAATGATTTATTTTATTCTATAATTGACATTCATAAAACCATTATTCCCTTTATATGGGTTATAAATGACATAATAATATTGTTTTTAAGTAGTTTTTAAAACGTCACGATTTTGATATGAAACCCATATATTTTATTATATGTGGGTTATTTAGGAAATTTATGATTATAAACTATGAGGATCACATAAAAATAAATAAATAATAATGGTTCTCCCTGATATCACTCTAATTCATTGGGAAAATATTTTAATCTCTGGAGATGACAAGTTTTACGATACCTTGGTGAATAACCTTGGTAATTGTTATGAAACCTTGGGGTTGGAACTTGGTGATATGTTCATGAATGTATAAATTAAATTTTGTATCTACATTTTAAAGTTATGTTTCATGTTATTATTATTATTATTATTATTTTATGTCTCTTTATCTCTATGTTCTTATTGATATCGCTCAAGTTCACTTGTAAACTGTTTCACTTGTTTTCCTTACTGGGCCTTCTACTCACCCTTTCCTTTTATCTATGACTCTAGGTTATGAGATGAAGTAATTGTACTTAGGATGAAATTTTCAAGAATATTTTCAAGGGTATTAAAAAAATGTTTTATGTTTCATGTTTTTTGTTCCTAATTTCCAAGACACTAGACATTAAATATCATTTGTTTGTAAAATGTAATGAAAAGTTATGTAATAAAAAGGAGGGATTACATAATGTGTCATATACTATGATCTATGTTATTAACTAGGGATGATTAATAACAAAACAAATACACTCTACATGTTGAATTTCCACCCACAACGTAGATATTTCTTTTTTATCCTATGTGTGCCTTGCATGTGTATAATTTATTCCATGTGAAGGTTATGACTACATTGTCCCGATTCCATGGTTGACTATAGCCACCCAACATTTTAATAAATCCTTTAAAAATCATTTTAAAAAATCAATGAAAATTATATAATATGTGAATTCCAAATATTTCATTTATAATCATCAATATTATTTTATTCACCTCAATATTTTAGTAAATTCCCATGATAAATATTTATTTCCAATCTCCCATTTTTAATTTCTCATTTAAAAATTTTATTCTGATCATTTGAATGTAATTATGATTAAAATAAAATATCTTAAAATTCTACTCTATGAGGAAAATTTTGTTATCATAATATTTTCATTAGAACAGGTCATAGACATTATGAACAACTCTCTAAATGTCACAATTAAATGTTACTTTAAAAAATGTTGTTTATTTTGAAGATGTAATTTTTAATTCCATGCATCCATTATAGATTATGAGTACCTATAAATAAAATATATCAATAGATATAACTCTGATTAGTAATATCCCCCTTTATGTAACCCCTTTCGCCATCTATGGGAAACATCATTGTACTTAATTTCGTTGTTTATTTCACCTCACCTAATATATATAATCATTATCAATGAAAAAAACAATAAAAAATAAATTGGGATATTCAAGGAGGGCGGTAGAAATTTCTTATTAAATAAAAAAAATTAAAAATTAAAAATACATATGATGCAAATTTATTAGTGTAAACTTGGCTATATTAGAATCCTAGGATATAGAAGAATAATGAAAGGAAAAAAAATGAAAAATGTGTATTTGATATTTTTAACATACTCCATGGAAGAGATCATTTTTAAAATTGATTAAGTATTTATAAGGTTGTATTTTGAGAATAAAAAACCTATATAATGTGTATTGTAGTGTTTGGTAGTTATTTTGGCATATTTTGGATAAATCTATGAGACATAATGTGTTAGGAGAAGTGGGGTGGTGGTAAATCATTTTACAAGGGAGATGAGCAGAATTTTGTAATAATAAAAGGTAAAGTCACTATTTAAAGGTAAATTTTTTCCAATAATGGAAAATAATGGGGTGAGGGGATGGTTATTATATTTAATTCTATGAATCATTCATTTTTTAGATATTTTTTTTGTTTTTATGATTAATCTTAACTTTTAACTTTTAAAAAAAGTTACTTTTACCATGGTAACTCTTTCTTTACCTTAGTGATTAGTTTTAATGGAAAAATTACAACTGGAAATATTTCTCAATTTAAATATTCTCAATTAAAATTTTAATATCATTTTATTGAATAGTACCATTATATGTGAGAATATTTAATTTTAAAATTATCACAGTTGATGTGTTAAAACAATTTTTTTATAAAGTTTATTTTCTAGTATAAAATAATGTTTTGTATATGGTTACCAGTGTTATTGATTTCAAAGACCACAATTGGTTTACTATATATAAATTAAGAGTATTGTGTCTTTTAGAGAAATCCAAAACTAAAATCCTTTTTAAGACAATTTAATTAAATGAAATGTATAAAACAAAATTTTTTACTAGAATAAAATACTACTTGAGTTCCAAAATGTTAAAACTTTGTTTTTTAAATTAAATTTACTATTTTAAAACATATAATATTACTAGTTAATTCCACATTGAATTATGAAAATGGATTCAAAATGTTTTTTTCATTATTATATCCTAATGAGATCATAAATGTCTTGATATTTGAAAAATAGATATTTTGTACTACTCACCTAAAAATCATTCATTTATAAAAAATCCAAAAAATTCTAACTCTTATAAATTTAAAATATGGAATTCAAAAATATTATTTTATTTTATAAAATTTTAATTTAAAAACGTATAGTTTTGAGAATAATAGGGATTTTACCAACAGAAAATACCCTTTTATTAAAATAAAATAAAGCTACAGAAGTATGAAATGTTTATTTTTAAAATAACCAATTTTCCAAAAAGAAAAAATATATTCGGAAACATCGATGTGATAGGTTAATCCACCAATTGTCGCACATTTGTTCACAAAGGCATCATCCAAAATATTTTCTTCATGAAAGGCATGAGTGATAATGTAATTCATGGACACGAGAGATTCTAGGAAACTAATCCATATGTTAGTGAGTTTCTATGACAGATTAATTATGCAATTTATAATTTCTTATACCACCATGGTAGATTTGAACTCAATCCATAAGTTAGAACATCCTTACTATTGTGATAACTCAAAGACAATGATAATCCCTAGATTTGTAGAATCCAATGATGTGTTGAATCTACAGGGACTATAGAGACAACCTCTTGAACTACCCATGGGGTCTCTAAAGACATTATTATACCCAAAGGGACTTGGGTTACCTCTTAAAGATCCATACATGTTACATTTATCCATCTAGAAAATAGAGGAATTTGTAAGACTTCCAAGGATTTGTCTGGTGTATGGTAATTACCTATTAAAAAAACATTTATGTATGGACAAATCATGTACAGAAGTTTCACAATAAACATGTGGGAGGTAATTTTACAATTTAACAACTTCAAAAATGTGAGCAAAATAATTCTGTAGGTAGATTGGTTTTCCATCATGAATGATATGATTTATATCGGTCCATATTATATGATGAATTTATAGGAAGGTGGAATGGATCATGTTATGTAGTTATATTGATTATTGAACATGCATGGAAGAGATTAGATTCACTCTGATCGAGCTAGAGCATGGAAGCCAAATATGGAACAATTATATTGTTTCAGTCTATAAGGAAGAGGTCCTAACACAACTAAGAAAAATATGATCAATTTCTTCCCTATTCTAATTACATAAGACACATTTAGAATAGATATTAATTCCAATAATTTGAATAAAATCATCTGTGGAAAGTTTAGAATATAACACTCTCTAGGTACAAGTAAATCTACGTGGAATAATAAAAGGATTATTAAGTATGTTCTCTAGTTGTTAATGTGTTCAAGAGTTTTCATTTTATAGAAGGAATTTGAGGATTGAATTCAATTAACCACATTATCCAAGATAAGGATTTCATCTCCATTGATGAATTTGTAATTCAAAACAATATATTCCATCTCATCAGGATGTATTTCAAAAGAATTGTCCATTTGATTTTAATTGAGACATTTGAATCCAAATACATGTCTTTTTGGGAAATATTATTGATAAGAGGATTGATGGTATAGTTTTCTGTCCATAAATTGGTAAATGAGTTAGTGCTAAGAATCAAACAAGTGTCCATCATAATTTAGGAATATGACTTCTTGAAAGCAGGACACGTGGAGGATTTCACATAATTTACATATCCTACCTTACGATTACCTATAAATATTGATATAAGAAAGGTAATATTATCATATTTCCCACTGATGATCCTCCACATGAAACTATCCTAAAAATAATGATTAAATTTTCTAAGATTCTTCATTCCCAACCCTCCAAATTTGATTGGTTGACAATATTTTTTCTAGGTAATAGTGTCCAATTTTTCTATGAATAATGTGTCCACTGTAAATTTAAATTTTTATAAATCTAATGATACTCCTCAAGAGGGAAGATTTCAATTTATATACCATAATAGAATAGATAAATTTAGAGAGAATTATTTACGTTAACAAGAATAATTTTTCCTTTAATTGAAATCATTTTTTCTTTTAATGAAGAATATTTTCTCCTTATTTGACTCACAATATGAGATAAATGGTAGGTTTATGGTTCTCCCCAAAACATAGGTACATAAAAATAAATAAAGGTAATACTGCCTTCTCTAATCCCCCAATCAATGGAAATGCTCACTCTTCTAAAAACCATTATTATTTTACCAACATACAAAAAATATTTACTCTAACTTATTTCTTAACCCCATAATTTTTCATAGTGATAGAGATAATTTTTTAAAAAATTTATGTTTCTTTTTTCCCCTAGATGAAAAGAAGTATGTCATTAGCATATAAAAGTTTAGTAAAAGTAGTAAGTCCTCTACCTACCCTGATGGCGGTGATCTTGTTATCCTCTACTAGTTTGATGAAGATCCTACCTAAACAGTCTTCAATAATAAAGAAAATAATAATCAGAAGGGGATCACCATGTCCAATACCTATTGAGCGCATTGAATTTTCCTCAAGAGATCTATTTATCTGCACTTAGATATGAGTTGAGCTGTGTAGGATTTTAACCCAATTAACAAATATATAATTTAATCCAAAACTAGTTATGACATCACAGATTAAGACCTAATCAAAATTATCAAAGTATTTTTTGACATCTAATTTAATATAAATGTTCCATACTCTAGTGGGTCTCTTTAGAAAATTAAAAAATTCAAAGGCAAAAACAAGATTGTATTGTATTGTCCCACCTATGATGAAGAAAAATTTATTTTACGACACATTCCTATTGGAAATTCTAGCCAATATGTTTTCTAGTTTTTCCCAATAATTTTATAGATTGTATTATCCATATCAACATGCCTAAAAAGATGTATCTCAGTTTCATTGTCATCTTTGGGGATGAGGGAAATTAATTGATCATTTATTACATGAGTATGATGACCAACCTTAAAAAAATGACCAACCAGTCTGTAGAAATAATTGTGAATAATATCCTAGTAAGATTGAAAGAAAGAACTTGTAAAACCATTTAGGTGAGTAGAACCCCAAAGTTGAGACCACATACAACTTCTTTGATTTAAAAAGAAAAATTAATGATAGAGAGGTTATAATTTTCTTCTTGGGTGAGAATATTTGTAATGATGTATTCAAAAGATTCAGTAGGGGAAATAGAAGCATCAAAGAGCCTTTTGTAATTAGAAACTACATGAATTTTTAAGTATTATCTCTTTTCAAAGAAGTTTCAATTATCAAAAAGAATATCCAAGGGTCTATTAATTTTCCTTACCCTTTAGAGAGAGTTAAAAAACATAGTGTTACTTTCACCACCCTTATGACACTTTATTTCGAAATATTACCTTTTTATACATTCTTTAAAATTATGAAGAAAATTTAGATCATGTGCGACCTTATTTTCCTACTCATTTAGAAAAATCATTCACAATGTTTCTCTTTTGAATATAAAGGAGTAAGGATTAAAGGTAGAAATTTTATCATCAATATGACTAAAAAATACCCTATAAGATCTCAACTTTTTCTTCAGTATTTCACGCTTTAAGACATAAGAAAGGTCATTATCCCTTAAGTTAAAGGAACTCCATGTTTCTTGAATAAGAGGTCTATAGCCAAGGTGTGAAGTCCAAGTGTTGTTAAATTTGATGTGAAGGGCATGATTATCCACTTTATGAATAAGATTTTACAAGGTGGGATGGTCATTAGAGATGGATTTTTCAAGGGTGGAACATGAAATAGAGGAATGGATATTGAGGGATAAATCATTAACAAAAGATCTATCTAATCTACTAGAAACAAATGAATTAAGATTCTTTCTATATCAAGTATACTTTGACCCTACAAGATTGATTTAATAATGAAGGATATATTTACTACATGGTTTGAACACTCTAGTGGAGGTGTAGTACTTTCCAATTTCAATTCTATTATCAGGATTAATAATATAATTAATGTCAACCCTAAGAGTACAAGTATGACCAATAATTCTACTAATGCGTAAGATGTTCAACCAAAGAGATCTTATTTTATGATATCATTTATTGGATTATATGATGAATAAAAAATGTTTCATTCCCTCATAATGATAATTGAAAGTGACCACCTCCTCATGGGAAACAATAGAAGAAATTCCCACTAGCCAATAGTGAGTGAGAAACCAAAGTATTTTAGTTTCATTCATGGAAAAGTTAGATCCAATTAGATGATTACATATTTTTTCAAGAGTAGAAATATTCTATGAGAATTTACTTTTAGTTTCAGAAAGTCCTAAAATGTTAGGTTCATTATTTCTTAAAAATATATAAAGGGCCCAAATTGTATTAGGATTAGAGGCCCCTTAACAATTCACAAGTAGAATCTTTATTTAAACCTTATTTGGGAGAAAGAGCCCCTATTTTTCTTCCCAATGTCTTTTTTAATTATGGTTGATTACCTAGTTTCAGGGGGTTTTTCATACGTACTATATTAATATTCATATATTGGGAATGTATCATCTGGTTTGGTGCATATCATATTGTATTTATCAGCACCAATGTGAGATGTTGTCATACCTGACTAAGTTATCTACAATATATGTTCACTAAAAGTAATATAGACTACCTCCTGAGTAATATGAATGTATAATTGAGAGATATATAAATTTTGTTCACTAAAAGTAATAAAAACTATATCCTGAGTTATTTTCATGTATTCATTTTTAATTCCCTCTCTAGGCTTTGGTTCTACTGGTTCCTTCAGTGATTTTCCAGCATTCAAAGGACCCTCCTGCATAGATGAAATCCCTGAAATGACATATTGAGGGAATGAATTATCCTCCTATATAGATGACATTCATGAGATGATGGTTTTATGGAGATAATTTAAATCATTATTCTTGTCATCTATAGGTAACAATTGAATGCATTTTTTGACATTATCTATGTCCTGGGAACTATGTTGAGGAGTAGTCTATTGAATATTTTTCTCAGATTGTGTGAGAGAGGCCCCATTATAATGACAAGTATAAATAGGTAAATCATCCTACATAGAATTGATAATTATAATAATATGTTGTAATATATCTATAAAAATATTATCATCTTCATATCATATTGTCTTTACTAGTTTTCAACTGCTTCTTTGAGGTTCAATGATAATAAGAGACCAAGATACATCGTTCTCCTTTTCTTCTTCATCAACAAGAGAGGCCCAAATTCTTCCTTTGATTTATATAACATTAAAGGTTTTTTATTTGTTTTTTAAGACAATTCCATAGCTAAATGATCCTTGGAGGATCAGTTCTATCTAGGAAAATTCTATTGACCTTATTTATTTTTTTAAATATTTCTAGTCATATGTTTTTGTTGTTAGATTCATTTTCTTTTGAATATTCTTACATTTAAAGATGTTATGCCCAAATATCCTAAAATAATTACATAATTGGTGGGATTCAAATTCAATTTTCACATCTATCTTGATATCATTATCAAGGATAGATCATCTCTAGTGGTTTTATGTCAAGATCATCTTTAACTAGAATTCTAGCATATATCCCCATTTCTCAATTAGAAGTGTGAGGATCAATCTTCAGAGGGATTCCAATGCTGTTAGTAAGATCATTCAATATATTGGGATGCCAATTAACTATTTTATTGAAAAAATTATGTTTTTATGTGTCCATATTATTATTTCATTTTAATTTAAAATGTAGAGAACATGAATATATTAATTAACATATAAAAACATTTTAAAATTAAAAAATTTTATTTAATGGATAATATTTAAAACAATTTAAGAAATATTTATTTGAGAAAGAAAAATAATTTATAATATTAAATAAAATTAATTTTATATCCTCTATGTGTAAGTGATTTTAGTTATGTAATATATTTTTATTTACTATCGGTTTATTATTCATATAGTTTTATTATATTATTAATCTAATATGACATGGATCATTTTAGTTTGGGGTTGAGTGTGTAGTATCATTCCGAATAAATAATTAGTTGATAAAGAGTATTCCATAATCTTTAGGTGTCACATCCATTCGTTGTGGTGGAAATTTTGATAGGAAGAGTGTACATGGGAGAGTGAGTCAAAGAGGAAAAATTAATATGCCAGGTTTTTATATGAGAAGATATGTATAAAATATATTCATTTATTATATGACTTATGATATTAATGATTTTTGTTTATTTATTTATGATTATTTTATTATCCTCATATTATTGTGAGATACCCAAGAGGAATCTCATTGGGTGTTTTTTTTTTCCGGTTCTATAAATTTCCTTCCTCAGTTTGGATTATATTATTGATGTAGATATTTTTTTGAGAGGTATCTGAGCAAGGACCTAGTTTTTCTTGATCCCATTATATGGTATTCTCCTTGGAATGGATATCTGGAGAAGTATTTTCTATTAAAATGGAGGAGAAGGGGGATTTTATGGCACTATTAGTGCTAAAATATGCATAAGGAAATTTATGATAATAAAAAATCCACTATTAAGGGTATTTTGAAAACATTTGGGGCTTAAAAAAATACTTTATGGGAAAATACACCACAGTTTGGGGAATAATTTCTTCTGCGTGATTCAATTTGACTATTCATGGACTCCAAATAAACTTATAGGTAAAATGTTATGGTTGTTTGAAGTTGTAAATCTAAAATAATTCTAACTAAGGTTGTTTTGGAAGAATATATAGATTATTATGAATATTTTATGTGATTCATAAAACTCATTGAAATTTAAGAAATTAAATGTTTCATGTGAAAGGAAATGTAAAATGTAGATGTTCCATGTATATGTGATCTATCCACTAATAAGAAATTTTATGTATTTCATGAAACTTGATTTTATGCGAACCCAAAAGAGAAATATAATTTAAACTCCCATGTTACATGAACCAACAAGAGTTGTGTGATAAAAGGACCATAATGATATAAAATTATTATAAATATATTATTTTCATCCATTTTACAGGAAAAACCTCTATAAGTCAGAGAGGAATGATCTCAAATATCTTAACTCTATATTTCATGAATTTGTGTAACCAAAGACTCATGTGGATTCTTTTAGGTGAGAAACATGCATGTAGATCCACACATAGATCAGAAATTACATTTAATTTTTTTCAAGTTCCATTCTCTTAACTTTTATCAATAAATATTTGATTTTTTGAAAAAGTAAAAACCTTCATATAACTAAATGATTCATGAAAAACTAAATATTGTGGAAAACCATTCCATTATAACCCATAATCAATCCTTCTACTAGATACTAAAGCTTATGCAACTCCATATATATTAGAAACTCCAATTTCTCAATTACCAGATCCTAGGGACCCTAATTGGACACCTCTATTGACCGCTCATAATTTCATGATTGAAGGGATCATGTGATCCATATCCATCTCATCTTGGTATGATTATGCGTATTTCTTATGCACAACCAGCATCATAGACCCTTATATATAATCCCTCCAAACCTAGATTAAGATAATAAGACTCCATTAATTCTAATCTTAATCATATCCACTCGCACAATAGGCCTCTTATAACCTTCCTAAAATGAGAATTATCTACTCATTTTCTCTCTAAAGGAAACCAAATTGTGTATATATGATCCCCAACCATGGAATTCTTGAGGGATCCAAAATGTTGTCCTCCTATATTGGAGTACCCAGGATCCATGTAATCTTCTATCATCTTATATTACATAATATTGGGTTCCTTAGTGTGTATTCCCCATACAAAATCATAGTATCATGATGTTAAAATGAACAAAAACATCCTCATTACAAGAAATTAAACTATATCAATGCTTTTTGTGATGTGCATAGGATAACCAAAGTGAGAAAACCATTATGATCCTTATGATGATCCTATGTTTCCTCTTGAAATGATCATAAGTTTACTTCCAATAACTAGGATGTATATTTACATAACCCTAACAAACAATATCCATTATTCCCTAGTAGCACCTAGGTAACACACTTTTGTATTCTAAATCCATGTAAAATGACTTATTTCCCCTCAGAATTAGATGTGTAATTCTTCTAATTGTTAAACTCTATGAATATCATGTAATAATACCTAAACTAACTCTTTCTATCACTACTTTTTCAACATGATAATCCTTACCTCACAACATTAAACTACATATAGTGATACTATTACATGACCTTAAACTACATTCCTCAAACTACAAGGATTTTTATCCTTGACATGTTAAAATGTATATGGAAATATATCTAAGGATTTATCCTGACATAACCATAATTTCACTCCCCCTTGGGGGATGATGTCTTCAAATCTTGATCATATTTTCAAATAATATTGAACTTCCCTCCAAAAAAATGAAAATTCCCATTGGAATTTAACATCTCTATAGGATTCCAAACTATAAAAGGCATAGTATGTGATTATTGTTTATATAAAGTGTATGTAGTGGGAATAAAATGGGTGGATTGAGCCATATGTAAGGATTTTATATAATAGAGTCCTCACTGGACTCTAAATATGTACTGGCCCCTATGTGATAAGAATATGTGGGACTATCTCCACTACAATCTATATTTTTGAATATCGTAATAGGTTTTTAACTTTTTCCTAGACTAGTACATGTAGAGAATATATGGGAAGAATCCTTATACTGTAATTTAAATATGTTAGCACCGACATTTTATATTTAATTTTATGAATTCCATTAGATACATCAGAAATCCTTCCCTTGGTGATGAGCCTCAACTATCTTAGTTGATGGGCCTTGGAAGCCTATGAGATGATAATAAGAACTATTCTTCCTCTACATATATTAAGAGCCTCGGTAGCTACCACATGTAAAGATAATTGGATTACTTATGTTATCATCATTAGAATCATATGTGAGGATCATGGTATTCATTTATTTATATACTTAGATGATGATCTTAATATTATTACCCAGTGTAATGAGCAGAAGTTTTCCTATGATAAAATACTTAGAAGCCTTATGCGGCAAGAATATTTTCCTCGTATGTTGAAAATTAGATGCCTCATTCAAAAAATATGGGATTGTTTTTGTAATAATAATAGGATGCCTTAGGCCAGAATCCATGGATTCATTACGTAATACATGTATGTTTCCTCATGGAAATAATGGGATTCCTCAGTTATTATACATGAGACCCCTTATTTCATGAGAATATGATACCCTCACAACCATAGTGGAAGAATATATTTACAGGTTTCCATCATGCCCGACACTATCATTATCTCCAACTATAATTAGCCTCCTTTTCATGATAGGAATAAGACTAATTGACTATATTCCATTAAAATATGGAGTTGGTAATATTATTTGTGAATATATATTAGATCTAAAAGAGAGACCCCAACTATAGAAAAAACACTAAAGAGGAATCCTTTGAATGAAGGGTCAACATCCCATTATCTCATTATAATCATGGTGTTGAATTCATTAACCACAATTGTAAAGGTTATATGCCTTGGGAAGGAGAGAATTCATAAGAATATAATCATGAAGAGTAAAAGTATGTAATCCCATATGAATTAACACCCTAAAGGAAGAATTTGAGCAAAAAAACATGGTATAATCAATGTAAACATCTTCTCCTACAATAGGTGTCGGGGAAGGATACCTAACTCGAAATAAATCCAAACAAATTATACTCCTTCTATTATAGAAACATCTCCCACACCTCCAGGGTTCCCTCACATAATCAAACAATCATAGCATATCCTGTAGAGGATTATCATTACCGTAATATGTTAGAATGAGGAGGACAGGGTCTTCCTGATATTGGTAATGGATTGTGAACACTTAGAGGCTGAAATTATACATCAATACATCCTCTACCAAAGATTATGAAGGAAATTCCCTCCCCCATTTCAATTTACAACCATTTTATGTTACTCTCCATATAATGATATGAATATTCTATCATTTATTCTAAAGAGGTAGGGTAATTTCTTATCATGGTACCTCCAACTACCACCCAAGAGTCTCCTAGGGAAGATCCCACCATAACCTGATGTCAATAATAGTACAAGTTGGGCCTACTAGTCGATGAGAATCTTGATATGATCCTTTCGCCAACTAAATTAGACTGTTGTTCAATTATCATGCTAAGGGTGTGCTTTAGTCCCTACTCGGTGGAATTCCACTTTGAATAATCTTACAGGGCCACCTACCATCGATACATATAGAATCATCCTCCTCATAACAATGGGAGAGGATTTTACAAAGTTGCGATCAAGACCACTGTCACCCATTTAATATACTAGGATGAATCTCTTAACCCTTGGAATGATTGTAAAATTTCATGGAGGCCCCCCATGTTTATGAACCTCATTTTAGTGGTATTTTTTGTTATGTTACCAGTTGATATCCACACAATGAAGTACTACAATGAATTTAAGGTAATCCCCAAGGAATATGGGATACTAAACCCTAAGGAGGTCCTTCCCATGACCCCAAATAGAGTGCACATGGAAGGGCATCCCATAAATCTCAAAATAAAACATTGTGGGAATGTTCTTATCATTTCCAAAGGCATAACCGGGGGAACTGACACAAGGTTATCCTTAAACTCTCTGAATCAATGGTTACTGATGGTTCAAGAGATACAATCCTACCCAAACTTCCAAAGAGTGAGGTAGTTTCCTATATATTTAGGATATCCTTTCATATGCATAAGGTTTATAGGGTTCACAAATCCCTATTCTAGTACCTACATGTAGAGTATTCCTTGACTTTCTTTTAGAGACTCATCGTTCAACCATCTCAGCAACCGACATTATTCATTCTCTCCTCCTCCATGCTAGATTTAGGCACGAAATTAATGACAGATAAATCAACTTACTTTAAAGATAAACATACAATTTCATTTAAATTTCTTAATGAGCATCCTGACAAACAATATTTTAAATAGTTTTTAATCCTACATGGACATGATTATTTTAATTATGCAACATATGGAGGATAATTCCTAATTATAGTGAAGGATGAAGTATATGATGCCTCTTCTATGTAAAATCCAGCAATAGAATGGTTATGAATCAATGTATCCCCAAATTTCATGGTTGTAAAATTTTGGAAAATGTGGTTATCAATAGTATAATTACTTTCCTAATCTAGAATCGGATGAGGAAATCATGTTGGTGATCATGGCCATAAACTACATACCAGTTCTATTTTGGATACCTAAAACCATATATTTCTCTTTCCTAGAGTTAATTTATAATAATACAGAAATGTGACTCTTTAAAAACATTTAGGGAACATTAAAAAATATCTAGGAACATAAAATAACCAACATAGGAAACTAGGGGATCCATTAGGCTCTCTATCAATAATGTTGAAAAGTTAACATAATAATGATCCTTGTGGATTAGTGTACCAACGTATATGGTAACCACCATTATTTTAATAAAAACTTTATTATAAGCCACATAGTGATCTTTGAAATCATGGATGTGGAATATACCCACATGAAGATCAGGTGTTAGGGGCAGAATATCGGAATTCACTTAATTTCTCTTTTATGATGTCAACATGTCCCTTAAGCTGATTTTCCAATCTATTTCTACATCTATTCATTGATGACCACTTCTAAAGTGAAAAGTTTCACCATATATCCCCATATAAAAAATTTTAATTAGGCTAGTGATGAGGCACCTAATGAAGAGTACTCAACTCAAGAGGATCCATAACATCTGTAAAACCTTCTAACTTCTATTATTACTTAATATAAAATAAAAAACATAGGCCTTTTAAGTCCTACATAATCACTCTTCTAGTGTATAGTAACATTGAAAAGAGTAAAATAATTTATGAAAACATGTTCCCATCCAAGTTGATGTATTAAACTAAATTTAATGATATAATCACTGAATTAATTTAGTGTATTGAAGCTTATTAGTAGATTACTATCAAACACGACAACATGAATCATTCTAATAGGGAAGAAAACTGGGACAATCCTATCATTCCACATATGGAATACCAATAGATGATCCTTCTTGGTTGACCATCCAAGGATAATTTAGGAATTTCCCCCATTATAGAAGAGTCTAGGTTGGTGCCTCTACTCGTTTGAGATAGAGCCCGATATTTCCCATGATTCCTTCCCCAGTGGATATGTGTGACATATGACCACTAGATCATAAGTGGTATACATCATGATCTTTTTATTTGGTCATGAGAAAAATACGTGTTTAATATACCAAGATAATTAGAGCATTGTTATTATCTCTCAACTTGAATCTATATAAACATAGTGAGCCTTTTTTCCCCTAGGAGAAAGAAAAATCATACATGGGTGGATTACACTCATATACCCAATGATATTGGAAATCCAAGATTCACATATTTCATTGACATTTGTGATATTGATAAGCACAATTACTATTTTTCCTCTCAATGTGGCTTGATTTAATAGACCCAAAAGCAATAGGATCCCTCTAATATTTAGTTAACTGTCTAAAAAATGAGATGACATTCCATTTTTTGGTATAACCAAGTGATTCCAGGATCCATTACAATTTGGGAGGATCTCTATCAATATTTACTCTACTATATCATCTCCACCTTATATAAGATGAGAGTCACTAACCTATCCCAGTAAGAAAGTGGAATAATTAGCATGTCTCAAACTTCATCACCCAGTATAAGGGATTGGCATGTTCCGTCAACATATAAGTTCTCTAGGAATTGTTTTGGGAATGAGTGTGGATAGATTCACAGATAAAATGGTTCCGACCCTCAAATATCTAATGTATAAAAATTAATTCTTGGAATTTTACAAGATAGTCCAAAACCAATTCATGAATCATAACATAGATTGGTCTCACCCATAACCACCTTCTCTACTTCTATCAGGGTATACAAGAAGAGTTGAAACAGCTCCAATCACATATCCTTCATACCCTAAGAAAATTCAAATATAGTCGACCCCATAAAATAGGCCATATCAAGATAAGTATTACAATAAGAATAGATCCTCTCCACCCATCAAACAAAATAACCAATGGTTTAATTCGTGAAGAAAAAGATCATAGTTTAATCCATCAATTATTAGATGCTCCTATAGTTTTTCTTTTAGCTATGTTGAATGACTTACGGAAACTTACAGATAGAAAAATCAACAAGACATTGGGGTAATTAATCGTGCTGACTATAGAATTACCATAAACAGTTTAGGAAGACCATAAAAGGGACTTTTGACTTCAAGGACTTGGTCCATGACAAGGACCATTAGATCATTGATTTGGGTGATCCTTTATAAAATTTCAAATATCCCTATTCCACCTTCGATGATGATTAATTTTCTTTTTAATGGAAATAAATCTCTTAACGATGTGTTCCAAAATTAAATGATTGGATAAAATCGAAATTAACTATTAATGGACATGGAATCATTTGTGTTCTGTTAAATCCTTAAGAACATCCTATGGTAACCATATCTTCTTCAACCACACCATTAGCAAAAAAAATTTCCAAGTCTCAAGAAAGATGGATCTGATAATAAAAAGATAGTAATAATCCTTTTAGAATGTCTAATATTGTTTTCACCTTGATAAAATTAATTCCCATAAAATTAGGAGTGGATCTATGATTTTTTTATTTTGGAAAATTACTCTAATTAAGAGAAAAAGTAATCATCTGTTAATTCTATCAGGCTAATGGATTGTTTCATAGACATCAGTGATAAACTGATCCATCCTTGTCCTTAAGGAATTTATGCATAAATATATCATAGAGGAGGGGAATATCATTCAAGTAAGAAATATTTTTGAGGATCTCTATCCAATATCTTGATCTATTCCACTAAGACATAATTATAAGCATTTCTCATGGAGAAGAAATTACAATAAACCTTCCACTGAGACAAGATGAATGTTTCTCAAAGAGAAACAAGAACAATAAACATCCACATCTATAAATTCTAGTGTATTTATATGGGACATTACATTGATTAACCATATGGATTAGAAAAATCCACCCAAGGTTTAGACACAATTTTCTAATTCTTAGTATCATCCATAAAACTAAAACCTAAAGTTACCCAAGATAAACATGACTTAAATATTATATTAATTTCCTAGTTTAAATAATGCATATCACAACATTTTCTAACCCAGTAACCTATTTATTTAATTTCTTGATGATTAGATATATAAAAATCTTATTTTAAAACACTTGTAAACATTTCTCCTTAATAACAAACCTTTACACCCTTTTATAGTTTCTTGACTTGATATAATCATCATTATAACCTAGGGAATTAAATCATAAGAAATTGGTGACCTTATATGCTCAATATGGAAAAAACATATAATAATGTGTTAGATCATAAAAATGAAGGATAACATGAAAAATACATAAATATATTAATAAATGATCATAATACCATATATGATAATCACAAAACATGATAGAGAAACATAAGATCCTTACACGATCCTTAAAGATGTGTAAAATTTATTACATGTCACAAAAATACATATTAATATTCATAAAACATTTTCGTATGATATAAATTTTCAAAATACATAAAAAGTAATAAAAAATCATGAAATCATGGGATTTTATGGAAATGAATTACAACATGAAAATGTTACATAACATTATAAACACTAAATAGGTGTAGATTAACCATAATAATACAAAAACCATGTGAAATAACTTAATATAACCACACCTAGGTTAACAAACTCATTCTTTTCATACATGAAAATGTGAGGAAACACATCATGACCATGTTTATATAAACAAAATCATTATGTATAGTCCCCAGTATCCCATAAATTATGAACATAAACTAATGAATTGTAGGGTTATATAGTACCGCATCTATCATTATCTATAAAAATGTGTGTCACAAAAAATAAATCATCAACTTATCTAAAAGAACCCATGAAACAAATAATTGGTTTCTAAAACATAAAAATGAAATTAATTCAATTTCTATAAATAAAAATAGAAATAAAATTGGTTTAATAAAACATCCAAGTGGTTAAAAATAACCACATGAATAAAGTCATTTGATATCGAAATCTTGATAAATATACTCACATAAATAATTTTTTTGGGTAAAACCTGAAACACAATTTCTTTATAGATAGAACATTTAATGTTAATTAAAAAATCATGAAAATGTGTTTTTTAATTCATTTTTTATTCATTTTTTAAAAATTAAATATTACGAGTCTATTTTCAAAAAGTGTATTTTTTAAAAAAAGTGAAATAAAACATTTCATGAGGATTTATTTTATTTAAAATCGCTTTTTAATGAAAGAAATATTAAATATCACTCAGAATTTATTTTCTTGTCAAATCATTGTTCAATAAGAAATTGTATATCTCTAAGAAAGGATTTTGTTTTACCAAGTCCCATACCTTTACACTTGATTTCTACAAAAAGTTATTAACCTTCTATATAATAAGGATAAACAACTCAATTAACTATTTTAGAACCGTATCCACATATATATTTCCATTTATATAATACATTAAAAATAAATCTCATAATGTATCAGATTATTATTATCTCTTTTCAACATCGGTTGTTAATAATCCTGGCTATTTTAAAGTATGTTCATAAAATTGGTGTGTATCTTGTTTTTTATCCCAAATAAAATAAGTTAAAACCATTAATAATAGTAGAATTTATTTTTTATAAATATCTATAATGTTATAATTGTGTTACATGGTTTTCTTAGTCATGTTTGATGAAGATGAATATGTTTATGATCTAGTTTTTTTATCGATACTGTTGGATTACCTTATAATGATCATTACATTTTGTGTTATTCAAATAAACCATTTTAAATACATATATTACTTATATATATCATATATAATCATAAAATATAAACTAAAACCATCCATGATAGTGGTAGTAAAAAAATAGAATTCATCATTTCATGGAGGTGGTATTCTGCACATAGTCATGCATGATGATTTCATTTTTTGAAGGGAGGAAGATTGAATTAGAATAGTTTATCATTTCTTGAATTTATATATATATATATCATACATATTTAGTTAATATCTATTTTAGACCAACAAGGTTATATGGTGAATAAAAATTAAAAACTTTGTGTCATGGTGGTGGTAGTCCGCAAAATATATGAATGATGGTTTCATTTTTCTAAATATAGAAGGGAAATGTTGTTAATGCTTATATCATCATTATAATAACATAATAATATAATAATGATATGGATTTTTTCATTTTATGGCGGTGAAAGGAAATTTAAAGAATAATAAATCCACATAAAACAATTAAAATATGGAGGATCGTCAATAAATCCATACATCGCTAAATAGACTATCTCTTTTGTGAAGGGGTTCAAACAATTGTCGGTTAGACAATTGAGAAGACCATATGTAGAGACCCAAAATTATAAACCTTCTTAGACTGATGTTATGTTTGATAAATTATGTTACACACTACACCCAACATATATAAACAATAATATACAATAATGTTATGAATAATGCTATAATAAACACTAATATGGTTAACCCTTAAAATCTATTACCATTAGATGATAAATGATTAATATGTGTTAGTAATGAAAAATTTTATTTTCAATAAAAAAAAATTATATTATATATCTTTTTAAAAAAATAAATTTAAAAATATCATAATGTAAATTTGATAACATAAATTTCATTATTTACTTCCTCAAATAAAAATTTACATAATATGAATTATTGATTTTTTAGAAGATTTTTTTTAGTTGAAAAATATGGTTTCTGAAAAAAATTATTATTTTAATGATTATATAAGTGTATCCTAGAAAATTAAAAAACCATTTAGGTAATAAAATAATTATTTAAGGAATAACATTATACAATTTAATTTTTTTATTTAATCGTATAAATTCCATGTCTACCAT
The DNA here is from genome assembly GCA_963277665.1 of Viscum album. NCBI lineage: Eukaryota > Viridiplantae > Streptophyta > Magnoliopsida > Santalales > Viscaceae > Viscum > Viscum album. The sequence continues at coordinate 1,493,046,867 of OY728129.1, forward strand.
ATTTAGAACTAAATTAAAATGTTATTTTAATAAAAGTTATTTTTTTATATTTTCTTTGAATGAAGTATTTTTAAGGTGAGATGTGGTTTTAGATTTCAGGGAAATCCTAACAAATTATATCATTTTTTTTGAAAATTATGATTTAATTTAAATTAGTAACCCTGATAATTATTTTATTATATTTAAATATAATGATTAAAAAATTATTTAAAAAAACTGGTTTTAGGCTTTTAAGTTGATTTATTTGGAAATAAAAATTTTAAATTAGTATAAATTTTATTTGAAAAAAAATTTATATAATTTAAATCATAATGATCAAATTATTCAAAAGGGTCAATATTTTTTTCATTAAAATTAATTATGAAGGTTAAAAATTGATAAACAATGTATAAGTAAATTTTGGTAAAAGTAAAAAATATAAAAGTAAAATCCCTAAAAGCATCATGGTTGTCTAAAGAATGAGTGGTTGAGGTAATTATTAACCAATAATAACTATTCCCTCATCATTTCCCTATTTTTTCTATTTAATCTTGAATAGTTAAATTACTTTATTGAAAATGTAAGGGTTTTTTCCAAAACTATACTTTACATTACTTATAAAAAGAAAAAACATCAACCACATAGTGACTTAAATTAATATAGAATTTATCCATGAAAAAATATCATTATTTCTTCCTAGAACCCTATCCCACTTAAAAATTTCTCTCGTCGCTATTTTATAATAAAAGGCCTTTATTTCTATGGGGAGTTCTTAGCAAAAAATCAAGTCACTTATGTGAGTATCCCCTTATTCTTATAGTTCCCTTATTAGTTATGAGTATACTAATATTCATTGAAATTATTGACATTATTAAAAAAAATTCATAAGTATACTGAAATTTCATTATATTAACTATGCAAAAATATTCAGTCCCCTCAATAAACTATAAAAAAAATATATCATCGATTGTGAATATGTGTGAATTACCACATCCAAAAAGCGATGTTGTTAGATTTTCATCACTGCCTCTCATGGATTATATCAAAGATATATTGTAAGAATAAATAAAGTTGAAATTAAAAAAAAATTAAATTAACATTTTTCATATACCATGATTCCATCCATTCATTGAGAAATTCGATCATTAATCATGCGTACAGTGGATTACCACTTCCACAAATGATAAAATTAATTTATCATCAAGACCCATCATGTATGGTTCTATGATTGGATTTTATAAGGATATATGATAATAATGGAATTTTTATGCTTCTGAATATTTCATATTATCATTACATCAAGACATTTCCTTACTCATTGAAACCATATATTTTGTTACCATTTTGGTTGGTTTGGTCACAAATTCAAATGATTTATTAATGAATCTATGATAAATTATTAATCAGTTCCATATAATTATAATATAATATAATAATGATATATTTAATATTTTTTAGTGATTCTATAATGGTTTGGTTAATATTAAAAATATTTATTAATATTTCACTTTTTGACCGTTAAACACGTCAAAAACTAGATCATCACAATTTCTATTTTTAATGTCATACTAATGTCCCTAAATTCATGAAACTAAAACTTGATAAATAATTTAAAATAGTTCTTATTTTATATTTATTTATCTAGGAATGATTATTTTGAACCCACATAGTGGGAATTAATCCCGTCTTTATGAACATTCTACAAAATAATCAACCAACATTTATAACGCCTGATAATGAAATCAAACTATAATAAGCTAATATATTTATAATATAAAGCTATAAAATAATTATAGAAGGTTATTGTGTTTATATTATGGTTATGATATAATTTATTTTGATATTTATGATGAATATGTATGAGTTTAATTCTCTTCTATTGATATCAATGTTAATGTTAAGGGACTTGGTAAATAAAAAACTTTTCTTTGAGTTGTACTATATATTATTAAATTTTTTATACAAAAAAATCCATTTTTAATAACGTTATATCCTTATATTTGGGGAAAACGTTTTTTTGATCCAAATCTATTTCCATGAAAGGATTTAATTTCAATTTTCTTTAAAAAATAATGATTTTTGAAAAGTGACTCATAATGAATTTTATAACAATGAACACAAAATATTTTGAAAAATATATTTTCATGATTTGGTTTTTGTAATATTTAAATGATCTTTCTCCAATTGAGTTATGTTTAATTTCACCCTATATTCTCTTTAATTTTGTTATTATTTTGGGAAATCAAGTTTTAGATATCAAATGATTTAATTCATGATGATATTTTTTAACATTTGAATGATTTATGAGACCCATTTTATTTCCATGGGTTGTTTATGAAGAGTGAATGATTTCTATTTAGATGTTAAAGAATACAATTATTTGTTAATGGGTTGTTTATGTTATATTGATGATTTATTTTATTGAGAACACAAATGAATGGATGATTATGGGCGGGGTCCCATATCATCCTCTAATTTATTGGTTTATGTTTATATCTCATGAGATAGATAGACATGGACATAATGATTTTCTTCACACAGGTGTAGGAATGATGGGTTTGCTCACAACTTCAGGCATAGATATAATGAGTTTGTTCACATAGACATTGGAATGTTGGATTTTCTAATAAAGGTTTTCCACTAGCTAGGGTTATACCACATTTCCCAGTTTTTTATCAAGTTATTCCAAATTTTCATGATGTATTTAACTTTCATGAAATGTTGTATTCTCGTAATAATGACTTATGTGTAATATATTTAACACTTTTATGTCATGGTCACATGTTATATGATAATTAAGTAGTGTTTAGTTCTATTTCACATCTTTTATGATTTCTTAATGATATTTTAATGATATTATATTACTCTAACATGTATTATGATTATCACAAAATGTCATACGATCTTTTATTAAGTTATTTGTCTCTTTATAATTTTTTTCCCTATTTTTATGGCTTGACACTTCATGATATGTATTTCCTTAACTAATCGTCTAAGCTCAGTAATTTATTATTTGTCTATTACACATGTTATAAAGATTATTATATCATGTGATATATATATATAAAGGGTCTAGAGGAACATGATTATGTATAAATTTTTTCATGTTTCATAAAATAAGATTTTTTTTATTTCTAATATATAATACATGAAACCTTTTTTTTCTTTGGGTCATGTGCCTATATGGGTGATGTGTTATTTAAATCATGTGATAAATGTATTATTTATGTTATGACTATCTTAGGTCACATTACTAAAAATAATAATTTATGGTGGCTGGGAGTGCATAAGATATGGGTTTTTTTTGGGGTCAAACATTTGGGGTCAGGGTGTTAGTGAAATTGAAGAGAGGAGCACCCCTTTTATAAGTGAAAAGGGATTCCATTTTTGTAAATACCAAAAAAATTCAATAATGAGAAGTCACTCTCAAGGAAAGTGGATCAAAATTGAAAAATAATGTGGAGGATAAGAGATAAGGTTGAGGAAAACCTTAATCACTAAAATAAAAATATGTTTTTAACATGATTGGACCTTTACTTATTAAGTTACTCATTTTTACCATTTTGGTTTTCACCATTGTAACTAGTGTTCACCAATATATTTTTTTCCTTTAAGACTCAAAATAAAAATATATTTATTAAATAATTTAGAATTAATTATTATATGTTTGAAATCCATTTTTAGATTTATAAAATTGAAAAAAATAATTTTAAACTACTAACTGTTTAATGTATTGAATTTTTATTAAATATAACATATGTTCTAAAATATCTAATATAGGTTAATAAAATGAAACCTACATTTTTAAAATTACAAATTCACATATAAAATACATATCTATTTAAAAAAAGTTTCATGAAACTCAAATTCATTCTGATATATTAATAATTTCAAAATTCATGTTATATATAAAAACAATATTGTTCAATATTCACCTAAAAATCAAAATTTTATGAAATATCCAAAATTTTATTCTTAATCTGATATTTTCATGATATATCAAATAATTAAATTTATTATTTCATATTCATATACTAAAATGTATAAATAAAATTTTTAAATAAAAACCTAAAATACAGTGAAAACTCTTTTTCTAGGAAAACATATTTTTATTTATTCTCTTTCCTATAATTAAAAATTAATATAGTGTTAATCTTCTATTCATATTAAAACTATATTATACTTGAAATGAAGTAAATTTTATAAGAAATTATTTCATTAGTTTCATAGTTTCACTAGTTGAGTTGATATTGTTGTGAAATTTATTTTTTTGTTCTTTTTCTATATATATTTATATATGTTTCATAATTCCATTATCATTATTTATAACATCCAATTCAATGGCTAAATTACAAAGATATATTTTTTTTCAATGTTCTGAGTGGATCCATCTATCAAACATAGTATTTATTTAAGGAGAAAAATCCTGGGTCTCTATAATACTAGAATATTACATGCCTCAACTAGGATTTACTTCCATAGATGGTTGGGCCCACCATATGTCTCATCAAAGAGTGAAACTTTCATATCCTAAACTTGAACCAATCTAAAAAAATATGATATACTCAATCACCTAGAATAAATTTTGAAATGGATTTTGAACCTTGATGCACTCTTCCTGTCAATGGAGTTGTGTGAAGCCTTTATTGAGGCCCGGAAGAGGCCTTTTTAGTGTAAAACTGAGGCAGTCAACATTGAGGCATACTATATAGAGAAATTCATACATATATAACGTCAGGATATCATCTAATTACATGGATAGGATGAGGGTTTCATTGTCCAGGGGTACATACACCAACTCTATGTCTTAGTAAGTTTTAATGTAAATGAAATCCATCAGGACCTAGTGGACACTGGTTATAGGACCAATCATATCTCAACTTAGACACTCTATTTGTTGGGACTCACCAAGTACAATCTGACCTCATCCAAACTGAAAATTCAATGATATGATAAGAGCAAACCAAACACAAATAATAAGATATAGTTGAAGACATAGTTTGGTTATTTGTTATTAAACATTGTATCCATGATTTTCTCACAAGATACATCCTTCAATGCCTTGCTTTAAAGGACATGGATCTTCCTATATGAGGACATCCACTTTTTATATCATTAATTCATCAAATAATAATCTCATGTTTAGGTATCTGTACTCTATGGTAATTCCTCTTATTTTGACTCCTCAAAATCCCAATACCTTGATTATAGGTATTAAAATATTTAAGGGAAGAAGCCATAAGCCAATAAATATGATCATGTATCTACTCCCAATGATATGACCTCAACCTTTAAAAATCCTTAGGATGATCTAAATGAAAAATTCTATAATACTTTTAGATTTTATAATTATTATTTTTTATAATAAATTTAATGATTAATATCATTATTCACTTGAAACACCAAACAAAAATAAATTGTGATAATATATATTAAAATTTTAAAATTTTAAAATTTTAATACAGACATTAAATAAGAGTTTATAAATGGAATTAACCAAGATATGAAATCTATGATTAAAAATGAATGAAATGGAATTGAGTAACGATTATTTATATTATGAAGATCACTTTCCCAATCTATAAATTAGGATACCTTCACAAGGTTCTTCCCAAGACAATTCCTAAAAGGAACTCCAATAATTACAATTAGAGAAAAAACATATACCCTAGAAGCTCAATATCTGGGAAATTTTTACAAGATCCATAATAGTTAAATAACATCTTATATTTTTTCACTAGATCTTACCTTATGCATACAACCTATGTAAATATCATGGGGGAATTAATAACTAGATATTTGGATAATATAAGCATGAAAATTTTAATATAATAAATTATTTATTACATATATTTTATATATATCATATTTCAACATTTAAAGAAAAATAATAAATATTTACTAATTCATTGATAAATTGAACAATATCATTTGATTCATAAAAAAGTATTTTGACTCTAAAATTTAATTCTTATGTGATTTATCTAAAAATAATAAATATATTTTATAGAAGATATATTTTTTATATTATTAATATATTAACACCAATATAATTAGTAATTGGTCCAAAACAAAACTAAAAATAGATAATTTTTTTAAAAAGTTTATTTTCGTATGGAAATATTTTCCATCATATTTTTATGTTTTTTAAAAAAATTAAATTTTATGATTTTAATTTGATATAATTTTTTAAATAATAAAAATATTACCAAATGGTAAATATTTTGATGTTTTTCTAAAAAAAATTATTTTTTGAAGAGTGGTAATAAAATTTATAGTTTAATAATACTTTAGTTTTTATATTATGATGAATTATTACATAAAAAAGTTTAAATTTTTTAAATATTCTGAATATATATTTATGGAGTAAAATTATTCATTTCAAAATAATATGTCGAATTTTAAATTCCTATATTAAACAGTTTTGAAATTTAAGTAAAATGTTTCTCATAAAATTGACTTTGTTTTCTTACATTAAAATTTTGTATTAGAAACATATAGAAATGAGATCTAAAAAATAGATTTTATTTATTATATCAACACGTTCATATTATTTGATAATTATAATTTATGATTTAGGTTGAAAAATAATGATTAATATTAGAAAATTTAATGACTATGATAATAGTGAAAGTGATATTTTCAAAGAATTGTATAATTAATGTTGTGTAATTTTTATCTAATAAAATAAAATAAATTATTTTATATAATAAAATTGATATAATTTTAAATATTTTATCAAAATTTATTATCCTTATTTTAATTTTTAATTAATTTTATATAACATTATAAAGTCTTAATAGTGTAAGAAACATTTTCTCTTTGAAACATATTTACTATATATTAAATGTTTAATTTTATAGTTACTTTTATGTTATTTATAAATTTAAATAGATTACACAAAGTTTAAATTTAGGTTAATAAAATATTTTTCAGTCATTTTCCATTATATATTTAATAAAATTTAATTGTTTTGTAAAAACTAGATAACAATGTAAAAATAAAAATGGTAAAATATAAAAAACTGCTAGTAAAAACAATCAATAATATCTAAGAGATGTGTTTAAATGAATTATAGATGATTTTAGTGACCATAAATCATACCATACCTCATTATTTACCACATTTGGAGCCATTTAACCTTGAATAATGATATTTCATCTTGAAAAATAAATGAATATTTATAAAAAAATTTGTTTTATTTACTTATGAAAGAATATCACTTCCAACAGATTTATACAGCCATTAAAAAGAATTATCATGACAAAAAATCAACCCTATTACCCCCTTAACTCTATTACCATGCACTATAATCTTTTTTCTATCTAAAAGTCCAAGATATTCAGACTTAAGTTGTTACCTAAGGGAGAACCTCCAATGGGAGTGGTAATATTCTCAATTGAGCACTCTAAATTATTTTTTTATTCTACCACCGAAAAAATCATAATATATTCAAAATAATTATAAAATTAATACTACTTATATGATTAAATAATATTATAATAATGGAATATAAATTTTATAAAGTCTTCCAAAACCATTTTAAAAATAATGATGTCGTCTTGCATACTCGCAGACAACCACATACATGAATGACTTGATTGATTTTTCATAACATACTTATACTTATGCCTCTAAATTTATATATATAATATTAATATAATATTTATAACATTTTTATGATTCCAAAAAAATCACATCCTATCATTTTCATATTTAATTAAAACAAATGTGTCACTCTTGTGTACATGTTGACTACCTTCTTCTTAAAAGTAGTGTATTTCATTTTCCACTCTAGTATTTTATCAAGTATCCAAACATATTAAAATATTATTCAACACATTAATAAAATTAAAATGATATCACTATAGCATGCTAGTAATTATAAAATTCCAAATCACTTTCATAACCATATTCACCAATAGATTTCATCTTGTTATTGTTTGGGTTGGTTTAACCACCTACTTGAACAATGATATAATTTAACATCATAGATGATTATAGAAACCTAACTACTAGTTTTATTAAAAATTAATTTTATAATATTTTTTATTTTTGAAATATTATATTAATATTTAACATATTATTATTTGTATAGACTTGTATACATGTTATAAAGTACCAAAAATAGTTCACTACCAACTTCATTATCAAAAATCATAACCAAAATACTTATGAAATGAAATTATATAAATATATTTAATAATAAATAATATATTATGTTACATTTAATTTTCTCAAAATTATCAACATTAAATCTATAAGAAATAATCGACACCTCGATTATAATGAGAGTATATAAAAATTTATTGATGCAAACAACATATAATAATTAAAATAAAATAAATCTAAGTATTTTTTATAATGAATAGTTAAAAATTAATTTTTTAAAAGTTCAAATTTATGAATAACTTTTATAAATATTTTATTAAGAGGGTTATTTTTTATGAAGGTGTTTTAATCATGTTCAACTAAGAGATAATAAATATAATCAGGTTTTCTTGCCTCAAATTCTTCCCTTGGGTCATAATAAGTCATGTTTGAATGTATTTATTATAAGATATATTTCTTCCATTCTATGAGGATATTATAATTACTTTACTGTTTATTTGCTTGGAAAAATTAATTGATTTATTACATTATTCATAAATATTTATGATGGAATGAAAAATTCAAAACCACTCTAAATAAGATCCATTTATTACACATCTATATTTTACCATTCCATAAATGTTGTCCTTCATAATGAAGAACCACATTATGTGTCTGATACGACCTTCACATTCCCCTTATCCTCCATTAAATTGGGAGTATCTTTTACATTTAATATTTTTTCGGTTTTCAAGAATTTTATAATGATGCATCTGAATGATGTTGATAAATTCTATGGAAGAATCAAATTTAAAATTTCTATGTTCTCAAACCACTCTAAAAACAAATTCATAGAAATATATAAGTATGGGGTAGATCCTAAAAAGTGTGGATAATGAATCAAATTTTTTTTTACTAAACGATAGGTTTCCCTAATTTTAGTTTCACTTTTATTTCAATAATTAAATGAAACAAATTTAATCAATGACATCAAATTTAATCGAAGAAGCGAGGGGAATTTATTTCCAGGGTGGTTTTACTAAATAAATAAATTATACTTTTCTTTAAATAATTATCATATTATATAGCTATACAAACATTTAATTTGATTGATATGATAAATGATCAATACAAACTAATCTACCTGATAAACCCAATTAATTTTGTTCTGAATAATTAAAATAGATTATGTTTGTTAAGTTTAGTTTCCAAAAGTCTAATAATAATTAAATTCAATGTACATGAATAAATTGTCTCACTCGTATTAGTATTTTTCTATTATCAAAATAATTTAATCCATGAATCAGTGACGAATAAAATAAATGTGTATACACCAGACAAAACTATTTAATAAAATAATATTATGAGTGAAGTAAATTAGGATTTTTTAGCACACAACCCCTTTAACCAATTACACTCTCTACTGTGAGGTTTATCCAATCATCGTTAGGTTATTGTTGATGATGAATAAACCAATACCCAAAGAAAATATATTTGAAAAGTATAAATGAGAAATGGATTTAAGAAATGATATAGATTGGAAGTAAAATAACTATCATTCAATGTTATAATGAATCAAAAAAATAATGATGTAAAACTAAACCCAATATATAAATCATGAAATATGGGTTGAATCCGTAGTGGAAGTATCCCGATGGTAGAATCCATACACCTAAAATACTATTTATCTCTTGGATATAAACCTTGTTTATAATCTTATATTCCATTCTCAATCATACCAATGTATATATTGACATTAATTGGTCATTCGGGTCAAAGGATATACACCCCCATTAATGTTACATAAAAATCAACGTTTTTTAGGTTTGTCCAAGTTTTTCATCTTGTATAATGTTTACATAATGTGTAATGGGAGGGGTAAAATTTCTGAAATATTTCAATATATTCAAAACATTTATACTTTACATGTTGTGAACTTGATCCACATAATGAATCACATAATTCCATCACTGAAAACCTCATTTTTCTATGATTCTTCAGTTATGATCCTCCCAAACAACTTTTGATTATCCAATATTGCGGGAAACCTTCTTTCAAAGGTAATATTAATCTGTTTGGATTCAATAATAAGTCATGGATTCATTGGATTCCTTTTGTTGTAATGATCCACAACGCAGCATAGTGAGAATTACCTTTATGTTTCTTAATTTCCACATTTCTTTCATATTTATCCAGATAATGTTTTTTCCACAAAAATATAAAAAATATTAATATTATACATTAATATCATATTAAACAAATTAATATTCAACTAAAGAATGTATGAAAATATAAATATAAGATATTTCCATTTTATAGAGATTTAGCAAGCTTGATTTTAGGAACTCTTTTTCTTTATATAGATAAATCATTGTTTTGGGATTTACTTTGAGTTGTGTTTGGTTGAAATTTTGATAAAAATGGAAGAAAGAGGGAAGTTCATGGTTGGAGAAAGGCTATGGAAAAACGTGCAACCCTGGATAGTTTGGATTTCATAGTTAGCGTGAGGTTTGTCGAACCATACACCCTTTTAAGAGTATCCAATCATTCCTATAAATGAGGCTCTTGATTTGGTCACATAGTTAGGTAAAGTTGTTCCCCCCATGTGAAAAAAACTATGTAAAAGAATTTAATTCATCTAAAAATTAGGTTTTGAATCCACTGAACCCTTGAAACTCACCCCATTCGACCCCCATTCAACCCTAGACATTCTTTCATGATTTAAGAGCCTCCTGGATGGATTCTAAGCCTTCTTGACCTATGTTCGTCATGATTTGAAGCCCATAGAGAAGATTTGCACCCCTTATAGTAAGTAAATCTAATCCCTCTTAGTTTCCCAATCATCCTTATTTATTCTCCTATATTAGAAAGGGTTATTATTACTATTTTGATTATATCTAGATATAGAATTGTATATATTGATATATAATTGAAGGGTCTTTATTTTATCAATCATTTTTAGGGGTTTAGATCCAGATCTCATTCTGCATCATCGTACTGCTCAAATTTTGGGGATTTTTGTTGGGAAATAATTTTTCAATAGATTGTGGTAGGTGGTCTGTTATACAAATCTCAAAGTCATGATTTGATTACATGAATGTAATTATATAATTTATAGGGTTCATTTAGAAATTGGAAACTCCTAAATTAAATTAATTAATGTGGTTAATTAATTAGTTAAGGGATTGGGGATTTGATTGAATAATGTGATTTTGGAATAGGGATAATTAATTATTAAATTAATTATTGAGTTATTAAATTTTTGAATCTCAATAATTAATTACGTAATTAATTATAGGATAATGAGATTGAAAAGTTGGATGATTAATTTATGAATTAATAATTGAATTGTTGGGATGGTAGCTTTTGATTAATTAATTGGAAAATTAATTAATGTATTTGATGTGATGAACTATTTTTTAATTAGTAATGAAGTAGAAAATATTAATTAATTAATAAGTTAATTAATAAGATTGATAGGATTAATTAATTTCTAATTTAATTAATAATATCGAGAAGATTAATTAATTTTTGTTTTTATTAATAAGATTGAGAATATTAATTAATTAATTATTTAATTAATAATATTTATAGGATTAATTAATTTTTGAGTTAACTATTGATATTGAGGTGATTTATTAACCATTGAATTAATTAATGATGTTTATAAGATTAATTAATTGTTGATTTAATTAATGAGATTTAGAAGATTAATTAATTGTTGAGTTAATTAATGATATTTAGAAGTTAAATTAAATTTTGAATAAATTAATGAGATTTAGAATATTAATTAATTATTGAGATAATTATTGAGATAATTATTGATATTGAGATGTTGAATTAATTAATGAAATGTTGAATGGTAAAAATGACATTAATATGAAACTTAAAATATATAATGGTAACAATGTAATTATGAGATTGATATGAGATATAGAATGGTAACAATGGCATTCTAGAATATGATATAACCTGGGGATAATGTAGACTCCCACATGCTCTGAAGTAGGTAATGAGCTTTGAGCATCCTCAAAAACCCAAGTAGTTTATGTGCTTAAATAAAGAATAAATTGTTAATGTGCTAACTATTTATTTATACATTATTATTATTTCTTTATACAACTCAATAGACTGGTTACTGACTAGATATTTTTTTAAAAACCATTCGTGGTGGCCTACTAAGTTGTACTCAATCCATACTCAGGCTTCTTGATCCGTACCAGAATAGATTTCATGATTGCAAGATAAGTTAAAAGAAAGGGTCTAGTGTTAGGTGACTGATTTGGGAATGGAGTTGGGATGAGGGAACCAGACATGGTTTGGGACCCATTTAGGATTGTTAGTGTCTTTAATTTCATTTTTATTTTGATACAAAAATATTTTCTAGCATGGAAAATCTATTATTTAGATCTGATATTATATCATCAGTTTTGGTCATCATGTGATATTTGAGTCTTTCTAGTTATGATTATACATTTTGTTATCGATTATTTATTTTCTTCTGGTGTTTTACTCTGAAAAAGAGAGTATAGTATCCCCATGATTGCCATTAGACCCTCACTACTAGTCAGAAACATCTGGCATATAGGGGGGGTTGCTTGAGGTCATATAGCTAACTAGCTCGGGGCACTTGTGTGTGGTACCCAGGTCAAGACAATACAAAGTGCTATCATAGGATTTATATTTTCTTTTTATTTGGTTTTAATCTTTAGGAATGTTATACCAGAGACTAAGAAGAGTTAGGCCTTGTTTAAGTTCTCATTTATTAGAGTATCTAACCCTTGTATATGGGAATACCCAAGCACCCAATGTGGTATTGTTGTGATTGTTGTTTGTTGTTATAGTTGAATATTATTTCACCTTAGCTAACAAACTTGTTGCATGATACTATTTTTTATGATAATTCCTTAGATTTCACTCATGGCCTGGTATGGAATGAGAGTTCAGTTTTCAAGGAACATACTAGGTACTCAGGATTATTTTGTCACATTCATAGTTTTAGGCATGCATGGAAAATAGGTTTATTGGTAAGTTGTTGAACATTAAATACATTTCCTTTCTTGTGAAAATGAATTGAAAATGATAAATAATATGAAATTGAAAGTGGTAAAATGATTAAATATGAGAATAATTGAATGTCTAAATGAGAAACTTGAATAATGCATATAATTACACTTTATTAACCTTGAACTAGATATAGGATGGTTAAGGGTTGTGTTCGAACCTTAGTTTTGACTATGTGGAAGGGTTTGGGGGAAAACCCTTGTTATGACTTATTGTGTTACCCATAAATTTGTTATTGTCGAGAAAAGTATCCTAAGGTGTGTGTTTGGATTATAGTTTCATTTATCCATGCAGAATCATTTTGATAGGGAGACAGGAGGACAAGGATAGGGATAATCTCTCAATAGTGGAACCTGAGGCACTGATAGTGCTGGGTGAGGAAGATAGAGAGATGTTCTAGGAGAACATTTCTTAGTTCATGTAATTTATAGAAATGTACCCCAGAAGGATGAAAAGTTGATTTGTGACTTAACAATGGAGTTTTAGTTTCATCACCCTTTGAATTTTGTAGTAGAAGGTGGACTTAAAGGAGCTGAGTTTAGGATTCAGTCAATCAATATTATACTTGCCCACTTGGAGACTAATGATAAGAAGAGGGCCAAGTTGGATGATTTTATGGTATTAGGATTAGAAAAGAATAGGTGGAATGTTCAGTCTATAAATGTAAATGCTAATGGTATGATTTGAATGGAATTATTGGATCATTTAATGGAGCCCTTGTTTCTAAATACGATGAGGCATGAGAGAGTAGTTGAGTTCATAAGGATGGCTCGGGGGAGAAAGTCTATGATGGATTATACTGGACACTCTATAGATTTTTATTTCCTTTCTCCATAGTTGGTATTATATGAGAATACATTATAAAAATGATTTTAGTAAGGACTTATGTGTAAAATTAAGTCCCATGTGAACATCTTCATATTCAAGAAGTTTTCAGAAGTAGTGAATCATACACTCATAGCCAAGGGGAACTTAATGGAGGATTCCAGTACATGACTGATGGTTTCAAATGGATTATCAAAAGGTACTTCTTCCTAGTCCAAGAAGTGTCGTTATGAGACCTCTATCTATATTAGTGGAAAATATAGTGATAGTGTATAAAATACAGTTACATAAGACCATTCTCTAGTGATTTTAAACTAGTATGGTTGTCCATGACACAATTATTGACACTATCTCATACCACTAGAGGAGTGATGATCTTGTAAAAATATGGGAGATCATTAGAAGTTCTGCTGAAAACCACGATAGACTGGTGATGATGGGGAACCTTGAAAGAATCATAGTGTTGTAAGGGGATCTTCTACACCTTATCAGGATAGTGGTTGGAGTTCTACTAGACATGGTAGTAGAGTTAATGGGAACAATACTTATGGGAATGGGAACCTGAATCAGTAGAGTGGTGTACCTCAGTGGGCCAGACTTCATCAGAGAGAAGAGGGGAATGACAGTTTCATGCATTTCATCCTACATTGGTTGTTAGTGAGACTAGACCATTGATATTGAGAGGCACTATTCTTATATCTTCTACATTATCTAATTCCATATTTGATATTGGTACCTCTCATTACATTAATTCTGTTCAATATATAAATGTCTTGATCCTGGTGGTGGAGTTCATAGGTGGGGTGTTGAATATAGATACACCATTGGGAATGCAGACTAGGGACACCATCTAGTGCAAGGTATGTTCTCTCAATGTTGGTGAGTATCATCTACGACGAGATCTCTACATCCTAGACATATCAGGATTCAACTTAATTTTGGGTAAAGAATGGTTAGTAGCACAATGAGGATATATTTACTGTCATCACAAGAAATTAACTTTTATGTTCCCTAAGGGTGACAACTATATTCACCATGGAGTGTGAGATATCTATGAAGGCTACGTAAGGATAATTTCTTAACAAATGGGAGATATCACATCCTTATTTTCTAATATATTAATGGATAACAGAGCTATAAAGCAGGATGTATTTCCACCTATAGTGGAATGATTTTAGGATGTGTTTCCTGAAGACTTATCAGGATTTGAACCTGAGAGAGACGTGTAATTCACTATTGAGATCATGGCCAGAGCTGAACCGGATTCAATTCCTCCATAAAAATTGGCACCAATAGATCATCAAGATCTCAAGACTCGGCTGGAGGAGTTGATAGATAAGTGGATTATCTATCTATGTACATCACCTTAGGGATCACCAATTTTTTTCTAATATGGGAGACAAGACTCTGTACTAATTTGTTGATTCCTATAAGATGAACCAAATGCCTATAAATAACCTATATCCTCTTCCATGTATCGATGATCTATTTGACAAGTTGAGGTGACCTGGAATATTTTTCAAGATATACTTGAGATTAGGGTATCAGTAGTTGAGAGTTTGGGCCTCTAATATACTAAAGAAAACCTTCAAAATTTGATATGGACTATATGAGTTAATCATAATGTCGTTTGGGTTGATAAATGCACCAGTAGTGTTTATGGCCTTGATGAACAGAATCTTTAATCCATACCAGGATTAGTTTGTTGAAGGGTTTTTGGATGAAATTTTGTTGTAATCCAAGACTCATAGTGATCAGAACCAACATCTTGACATCATCTAGAGTACACCGATAGAGCATCATCAATATATCAATCTATCGATGTCACGAACCAACCCAGGTCGACCCTAAACTGGACACCTGGGTCACCCGAGCTGGCCCGCGACATGGCCTCAAGCGTGTCTCCCCTTACGCCAGAGGTTGCCGACAAGCGGCGAGGGTGTAAGGTAAGTCAGGTGGAGACTATACCCTCTTATCAAAGTGGAGCAAAGGGACCAAAAATACAGCAACGCAAGTAGTGTAAATAATAATAAGAAAGCAGCGGAAAACATTCTTCATTTACAAGGTTTGAATCAAATTGGCAAACGGCAGTTTATATAAGAGATGCATGCATGACATGGTAATAATACAATGGAATCATTAAATCACGCGACATACTCACACATCAATGCGGAAGTAAATGAACAAAAGTCTCAAGCCCCGAGGGTGATCTCCATGAGCATCCCGATCCCCAACTCGGTCCTTTGCTCCTAACTCCAAGTACAAGAAACAGCAACAACAAGGTCCTGCAACCAAATGGAATCTACTCGGGTACCCCAGTGCAATGGCGGCCCGAGTAGGGTGTGAGATATATAACTCAGTAGGCTGGAACCACCGGGGTATAGCCCAATCTAGACCATGAAAATATAATTAAACAAAGTGCTGGTATTTTCAAACAATAATGACACAATGCAAACAGTAAACGCCCGTCCAGGTTCCAGAAAGGACACCTGGCGGCACTACCTGCTTCGGCCCATAGCCGGGATGAGAACCTGTTTGAAACAACACAAGTAAATTTTGGTTCAAGCATAAAAAAACACTTTTCATCATTTTGATCACTTACTTTATTTATTCACTTATCATTTCAACTCAGACTGGAAATCCACTCATTCTTACCTTTCTTTATTTGATCACAATTCACTCGGGTTTTACCCACATCTCTCATTCTTTTCATAGATCATTATTATCATTCGCTCGGTGTAGATCACCATGTCTAACACCCCGAATCACATTTGGTGTAGATCTCAATGTCTAACACCTCGATAATCGTTCGGTGTAGATCGCCATGTCTAACACCCCGTATATCACAAGCTTGGATAACCATTGGGGAGGAACGCCATGTCCAAACCCAGATTTTAAGTCGATCTAGAACGCCATGTCTAGGACCCAAAATCTCATTCATTTATCACGTAATTAATCAATCGACACAACTCTCATTTCATGATTAATTCTTCACATTTAGTTATCCAAATCATACCTCAACTTTTTATAATCAATTCTCATAATTAACTATCCTTGTTCAACATTCTGGGACTTGCACGTGCAATAGAAGGTAAAAAAAAGTATATGGAATCAACATGTCTCTATGTTAGGTGATTAATGACATTAAATGGTACAAGTACAAGCATGTCATTTATCAAGTATAATGTCAAGCATAAAGAGTCATAAGACTTTTAAGCAAGCAATCACAAAAAAAAGAAATCTACTACTACACGTTTATTTTAAAGGCAGATCACCTCCATTGGAGGAGTTTTATTAGAAAACATGTCATTACTTTATCAAACAATTCATTTAGTGATATTTCGCATTTACTTTAAAACTCATTCAACACTTAACAAAGTTAAGAATACAAGCAATAAGGAAGGCAATCATGAAATTCTATTGCTACATTTTTAGATTGAAGGCAGCGCACCTCGAAAGAGGGGTTTTATTATTAAATCGTTAGTTTAGTGACCAAACAAACTCTTTTATCTTAATCCTGCAATTCACACAATTTGCACAGAAGCATTTAATCGGAACTAAACTTTCATAATTAAAATTCTAAGTGCAATATTAAACTCACTATTACTTTACTTAAATTTAAAGGGCAAGGAGAGGGACCCTACCTCAAGGTGGATCCATCCGTCCACTCCGGCTCTTGGCGCTTTCTAACTAAAGCTGTCGCAGCTGCTCCCCCATGAGGCATATGTGATTTCACATACGTATAAGGACACCTAGCCTCTATGCACACGCTCTGCATGGCCATGAGCGTGCACAAGAGGATCCTTACACATATTCTTATACACATAAGCCTGTCTCCACTCACCTGCACAGGCACTTTTTATATATGTAATGGGGACAACTAGCCCTGTACGTGTGTATATTCGCTGCCATGGACAAATATACGCACGCCGAGGGAACCCACATACATATAAATGCGTACCTATGCCTGCGCAGGTGAGTCGCCTAAACTCCGGCAACCCGAAATCATACCGAAACCTCCAACGCACTATAAAACAACCACTACGAACCTTAAGACAAAAAGATAAACCAAATTAGGCCAGGAAAAACCAACCAGAAATAATAAACCCTTACCTCGGGTGTTGGAGACAAACCAAAACGAAGGCGAACCCACACCGCGAGCTCAACGCACTGCCAACATCAAGTCGGGGCTCATAAACATCAAAATCCCCAAATTTAACAAGTGAAAAACAAAGGGAAAGGTGAAAACCTCACCCCTAAACCATTCCAAAACTCGAACGGACTAAACCAAACCAACCACGAACCTCTAAAACAACCTGATAAATTAATTTAGAGGCTGCGAAGACCAAAAACCGATAGAAACCTTACCTCGGAAACCAACCGGCGGACCAAAAACACCGCAAACCGCCTCACCTTCAGCGGTGGTTGCCGAAACGCACATCATGGAGTCCCAAGGAATCATTCGCATGCCCTAAAACCAAAAGAAGGCTGAAAATTCGGGTTACCAAAAACCCTAAATTCGGCCAAAACAAACAGGCACCGAAAAAAGGGACGAATCGTCAAAGCGAGGATGAAGGACGCACCTAAAGACTTTACCATGGCGAATCGAACCCGAAAGGTGATGAAAACCGGATGAAATCATCCGCGGAAAGAGGAGGTCACGTGCCGGGCAGTTGCGCGCTGCAACGGTTCGGTCCGAGACGCTTTTCACGGCTGCTTTGGGGTCGGCCGAGGGAGGAGGAGAGGGAGAGGGGGCCGTCGCGCTGGTGGTCCGGCTGCTACGAGGTCGACCGAGGGAGGAGGAGAGGGAGAGGGGGGGGTCGTGCGCGGCTCGCGGGGGAGAAAGGGGGGTGCGCCGTCGGGGTTCTGCGAAGAGGGGGGTGAGGGAGAGATAGGTTTTAGTTTTAATTTTATTTTATTTTATTTTCTTTGATTTTAATTTAAAAAAAAAACTAAAACACACCCAACCCGCACGATTTTACCCGCACTGCCAGAAACACCGTGCGCAGCCCGCGCGCCTGCTACTGGATACACGGGCTATCCTGCACGGCTGACCCGCCCAGTTAAACCAACCGCGCGTAGTCCGATATCACCGCTTAAAACGTCTCCAAAACTCGGGACCTCGTTCCGAAGCTCGGTTTTAAAACCAACCCGCTGATAAAAGAAAAAGTTCAAAAACATTCGAATTTTATCCGCTCTAAAAAAAAGGTTCGTTACAAACTACCCACCTAAGAAAAACTACTCATCCCCGAGAAGCCTTCGGAAAACAACAAAAACATCACCCGACCTACAAGGGTCTTGAAGTTTCATTCAACCGGTCGCATTGTGTTTCCAATGTCCAATGCACCTTTAAGAATTTTCTAAGAAAATTGCAAATAAGCCTTTACAACTCGAGCCAACGCTCACGTTACAACTGAAACATCAAAGCAGAGCTTACATCCGAGGCCATTATAGGGACCTCAACCTAAGAAAACTGTTGAATCACGATCGACCAACTAAAATTGGTCACGCAAGATTTCCTCGAAATACATCGCCGACCCGAGATTCACACTCGCCCTTAAACCGACGACATGATTTTAAAACTGTTCCGTTATCAACTACGCGTACACTGAAGTCCTTACACGACCTTTGGTGACATTCGCAAGTCAATCCATCACAAGACTATTATAAAACTATTGTGCCTCAGCACGAAGCGTAACTCCAAGAAACTGTGCATCCCACGCACAACCAGAGAGAGATTACGAAACAAACCAACAACTTTTAAACTTTAGCGTGGTGTATAACCGACACTATCTTAATGTATCCAAGACGACGTCAAGATGGGGGACATGCTCATCTCATCCATCAGAGTACACTAAGATTAATCCAAGGTCACTGAGAAGATCAATCGGACCAAACCCTGATGCCTATAACACCAGAGGCATTCATATTCATCGAAGCTTAACCACCGAAACTCTCCCTGCACTAACGGAGTTTCTAAAGCTTTGTGCACACTGCCAACCTTATCAAAGTCGTTCTGCCAAGCAATCACCGACATGAAAACCGAAACTCATGCGACACTACCCACCTTAGGAGTGTCCATGTCGTCGCAAGAACTAGCCGCTCACCGGCATGCTATTTTGAAACACTTTAACACACGGGTGACGTTCCTCGAACTACAATCACCACATCATAAGCTCACACCGAAAACAAGGCAACTCAAGCTCTAAGGGTACTACCTAGCATGTGCTAGTCACTTTCAAAGCACACGCATCGACCCCATCTCTTGGTCACGCAAAACAGGGATTACTAGGCTCAAAAACCTCTTTCCATTTTATCCATTTCATTAATTCATCCCAACCTTTAATCATTTGAAACAAGATCTTAACAAACCCACAAGTACTATTTCACAAAAAGGTACTTGGTTTTCAAACAACGCCCCACGGAAAAAAAACATGCAAGTTGCAACAAACATCCTCTTCAACATTTAATATTTAATGTTATCCAATCATAAACAGAAAATTTATCATCTAAATTCATTTTAACAAAGAGGCGACCTCATAAGGTCCCATTCATTCAAACTAGGTTCATCAAAAGGAAACCATATCACAGTTCATTTCAATAAAACATGCCCCAACTGTCCCACTCAGTCCAGTTGAGCATCTTTAAAAGTACACCAAAATTTCAATCAAAACTCAACAGTTTTAAATTTATAACCATTTTCCACATGCAATGGTTAAACAAGGTTCAATCACATGGGTGGCCACCTACCAATCGATAAGGTTCCCATACACCTTACCGCTGGAATTTGGTTCCCATTTATCAGATAAATTTTTTCATTTAACATTTAAACTTCAGCAGCCATCTTTTAAAAAGTTTGAAAACACGATTTACCCTTTTCCCAATTATAAGGCCCCCATACACCTTATAATGGAAAACTGGCTTCATCGCAGTCACAACCAACAATTTCAGCCAAAGCAACCAAGCGCTTTCCAGTAGGCTAACAAGCCACTACAAACAGCTAACACAAAGAAACAAGCAGAAATCACCAAAACATGCTATAACACAGAGCATGACACACAAGAAAGATAGAAAAACATGACATATTATCACTCAAACATGTTAACTATCACTGAAACATGCTTTCTAAAGAGGCGTGCTAAATAAGTCCATACTTGACATATTTCCAAGGCACACAATCAAAATCAGCAGGCATCCCACTAATGCAACTACATGGCATGGCACATATGCATGACATGTGAATCTATAAGTGTCTAATATGATGCATGCAATGCAATTTCATAGCCATATCGGGCCAAGGAAAATTTTCAAAACCTCCTCATAAACAAATAAGCAGTGGAAAGTACAACATTCACCCACGGTGAAATCACATCAACTGTAACAGCAAACAACATGAACATCAATTCCCAGCCCTGGCCACTTGGTCATTAACCGTACGTGGGGTGATCAGTCCCAGACACGGCTATTACCCAAGCGCCGACACAATCCTAATCTCCTGTCTACCAATCCCAAAACAGTAATACAATGAAAAGAAAGAAACCTGCTCTGATACCATTTTGTCATGAACCAACCCAGGTCGACCCTAAACCGGACACCTGGGTCACCCGAGCCGGCCCGCGACATGGCCTCAAGCGCGTCTCCCCTTACTCCAGAGGTTGCCGAAAAGCGGCGAGGGTGTAAGGTAAGTCAGGGGGGATACTATACCCTCTTATCAAAGTGGAGCAAAGGGACCAAAAATACAGCAATGTAAGTAGTGTAAATAATAATAAGAAAGCAGTAGAAAACATTCTTCATTTATAAGGTTTGAATCAAATTGGCGAACGACAGTTTATATAAGAGATTCATGCATGACATGGTAATGATACAATGGAAGCATTAAATCACGCGACATACTCACACATCAATGCGGAAGTAAATGAACAAAAGTCTGAAGCCCCGAGGGCGATCTCCATGAGCATCCCGAGCCCCAACTCGGTCCTTTGCTCCTAACTCCAAGTACAAGAAACAACAACAACAAGGTCCTGCAACCAAATGGAATCTACTCGGCTACCCCAGTGCAATGGTGGCCCGAGTAGGGTGTGAGATATATATCTCAGTAGGCCGAAACCACTGGGGTCTAGCCCACTCTAGACCATGAAAATATAATTAAACAAAGTGATGGTATTTTCAAACAATAACGACACAATGCAAATGGTAAACGCCCGTCCAGGTTCCAGAAAGGACACCTGGCGGCACTACCTGCTTCGGCCCATAGCCGGGATGAGAACCTGTTTGAAACAACACAAGTAAATTTTTGTTCAAGCATAAAAAAAACACTTTTTATCATTTTGCTCACTTACTTTATTTATTCTCTTATCATTTCATCTCAGACTGAAAATCCACTCATTCTTACCTTTCTTTATTTGATCACAATTCACTCGGGTTTTACCCACATCTCTCATTCTTTTCATAGATCATTATTATCATTCGCTCGGTGTAGATCGCCATGTCTAACACCCCGAATCACATTTGGTGTAGATCGCCATGTCTAACACCTCGATAATCATTCGGTGTAGATCGCCATGTCTAACACTCCGTATATCACAAGCTTGGATAACCATTGGGGAGGAACGCCATGTCCAAACCCAGATTTTAAGTCGATCTAGAACCCCATGTCTAGGACCCAAAATCTCAATCATTTATCACGTAATTAATCAATCGACACAATTCTCATTTCATGATTAATTCTTCACATTTAGTTATCCAAATCAGACATCAAATTTTTATAATCAATTCTCATAATTAACTATCCTTGTTCAACATTCTGGGACTTGCACGTGCAATAGAAGGTAAACAAAAGTATATGGCATCAACATGTCTCTATGTTAGGTGATTAATGAAATTAAATTGTACAAGTACAAGCATGTCATTTATCAAGTATAATGTCAAGCATAAAGAGTCATACGACTTTTAAGCAAGCAATCACAAAAAAAAAAAGAAATCTACTACTACACGTTTATTTTGAAGGCAGATCACCTCCATTGGAGGAGTTTTATTAGAAAACATGTCATTACTTTATCAAACAATTCATTTAGTGATATTTAGCATTTACTTTAAAACTCATTCGACACTTAACAAAGTTAAGAAGCCAAGAAATAAGGAAGGTAATCATGAAATTCTATTTCTACATTTTTAGATTGAAGGCAGCGCACCTCGAAAGAGGGGTTTTATTATTAAATCGTTAGTTTAGTGACCAAACAAACTCTTTTATCTTATTCCTGCAATTCACATGATTTGTATAGAAGCATTTAATCGGAACTAAACTTGCATAATTAAAATTCGAAGTGCAATATTAAACTCACTATTACTTTACTTAAATTTAAAGGGCAAGGAGAGGGACCCTACCTCAAGGTGGATCCATCCGTCCACTCCGTCTCTTGGCGCTTTCTAACTAAAGTTGTCGCAGCTGCTCCCCCACGAGGCATATGTGATTTCACATACGTATAAGGACACCTAGCCTCTATGCACACACTCTGCATGGCCATGAGCGTGCACAAGAGGATCCTTACACATATGCCTATACACATAAGCCTGTCTCCACTCACCTGCACAGGCACTTTTTATATATGTAATGGGGACAACTAGCCCCGTACGTGTGTATATTCGCTGCCATGGACAAATATACGCACACCGAGGGAACCCACGTACATATAAATACGTACCTATGCCTGCGCAGGTGAGTCGCCTAAACTCCGGCAACCCGAAATCATACCGAAACCTCCAACGCACTATAAAATAACCACTACGAACCTTAAGAAACAAAGATAAACCAAATTAGGCTAGGCAAAACCAACCAGAAATAATAAACCCTTACCTCGGGTGTTGGCGACAAACCAAAACGAAGGTGAACCCACACCGAGAGCTCAACGCACTGCCAACATCAAGTCGGGGCTCATAAACATCAAAAGCCCCAAATTTAACAAGTGAAAAACAAAGGGAAAGGTGAAAACCTCACCCCGAAACCATTCCAAAACTCGAACGGACTAAACCAAACCAACCTGGAACCTCTAAAACAACCTGATAAATTAATTTAGAGGCTGCGAAGACCAAACACCGGTAGAAACCTTACCTCAGAAACCAACCGGCGGACCGAAAACACCGCAAACCGCCTCGCCTTCGGCGGCGGTTGCCGGAACGTGCATCAAGGAGTCCCAAGGAATCATTCGCACGCCCTAAAACCAAAAGAAGGCCGAAAATTCGGGTTACCAAAAACCCTAAATTCGGCCAAACCAAATGGGCACCGAAAAAAAGGGACGAATCGTCAAAGCGAGGATGAAGGAAGCACCTAAAGACATTACCGTGGTGAATCGAATCCAGAAGGAGATGAAAACTGGACGAAATCATCCGTGGAAAGAGGAGGTCGCGTGCCGGGCCGTTGCGCGCTGCAGCGGTTCGGTCCGAGCCACTTTGCATGGCTGCTTCGGGGTCGGCCGAGGGAGGAGGAGAGGGAGACGGGGCCGTCGCGCTGGTGGTCCGGCTGCTACGAGGTCGGCCGAGGGAGGAGGAGAGGGAGAGGGGGGAGGGTCGCGCGCGGCTCGCGGGGGAGAAAGGGGGGTGCGCCGTCGGGGTTCTGCCGAGAGGGGTGTGAGGGAGAGATAGGTTTTAGTTTTAATTTAATTTTATTTTATTTTCTTTGATTTTAATTTTAAACAAAAACTAAAACACACCCTACCCGCACGATTTTACCCGCACCGCCAGAAACACCGTACGCAGCCCGCGCGCCTGCTACTAGATACACAGGCTATCCTGCACGGCTGACCCGCCCAGTTAAACCTACCACGCGCAGTCCGATATCACCGCTTAAAATGGCTCCAAAACTCGGGACCTCGTTCCGAAGCTTGGTTTTAAAACCGACCCGCTGATAAAAGAAAAAGTTCAAAAACCTTCGAATTTTATCCGCTCTAAAAAAAGGTTCGTTACAATCGAAGTCTCTGTTTTGGATTGATTAGAAACACATCTTGGGACTCATTATCTCAGAGGAAAGTGTTTCGATAGACCCAAAGAAAGTGTAATTAGTGGTTTCTTAAAAGAATCCCAAGAATATTTTTGATATCCATAGTTTTATGGGGTTAACTGGATATTATCACAGATTCATCCAAAACTTTTCCCAATTGAATCACCTCTTTTAGGCTTCAAAAAGACGGGGATAAATTTTGAATGATCAGAAGCATGTGATAATGCCATCCAAGAATTAAAGAATATCTTGAAATCAACACAAATATTGATGCTAACCAAGCCAGATGAGAAGTACATGGTGTTTTGTGATGCTTCTAGGATAGGGATTTGAGTATTGTTGATGTAGGGAGATCATGTTTTGGTGTATGTGTCATGGCAGTTGAGGCCACATGAACAAAACTAATTTACACATGAACTTGAATTGGAAGTAGTGGTATATTATTTAATGTTTTTGTTGAATTATATATCAGTAAAAAAGTTTACAGTGTTTATAGATCAAAAGTCTTAAAGTATATCTTCTCACAGCAAGATTTGAATCTTCAAAAATAGATATAGGATAAGTATTTGCAGTCATTTTATTTTGAACTGGAATATACTACCAAGAAAGGGAATAATGTTTCTGATTCTTTAAGTAGATAAAACCCCAACTCTACCAATTAAAGAGTCCAATTCAAAGAGCAAGTTGATTATTTTACTAGCTGAGATACATGTGGTTGTTTAGAAGAACCAGGAGAAGATGAATTTGGTATTAGTTTTAGTAGAGTATAAACATTTTATAAATATCATGTATAAATAGTATGAGTACTGAGAATGTTTATATTTCAAAGAAATATTTCATGGTGTAGAGATGACTTCATACTAATTGATAGATGTGTAAAAGATCAGCTATGTCAAAAATCAGGTTGTTGTGCCTTCAATCTTGTGGGAGGAGTTAATGCGAGATTTTCATGACTTGAATTGGGTGGTACATACAAGTGTGACCAAAATCTACCATGACCTATAATGAAAATTTTGGTGGATGGGCATGAAAAAGGAGATATCAGGGCTTGTGATATGATGCTACATATATTAGTCGGTGAAGGCAGAGTATCGACGACTAGGTGGTTTGATGCAATTTTTTCTCATTCTAAAGTGAAAGTGGGATGTTGTTACTGTGGTCTCTGTGGTGGGTATCCCAATTATTCCTCAGATTAATAATGATATTTGGGTTATTGTGAACATAATAATGAAGGTATAACATTTCTTACTTATACGGGAGACTATCTCAATGGAGAATCTTGGATACTTGTATGTTCCAGAGATAGTCTATCTACATGGGTTCCACAAACTATATTTTAAGATCAAGAATTGTGATTTAATTCGAAATTATAGAAGGTATTATAGAAGGTACTTGGTATGTAAGTTTTAATAAGTACAACATTCCACCCACAAAAAGATGGGTAGTCAGATCATACTATACAGGTGATTGAGAATATATTGCATGTGTACGTCGTAGACTTTAGTGCCTCTTGGGAGAATCACCCATATTTGGTAGATTTCACCTATAAAAATAGTTATCAAGATAAAATACTGACTGAACCATACGAGGATCTTTATGGTAGGATATTTAGATCACCTCTATACTAGTTTGTGGTAGGTGAGTTAGAGTTTTTGGGAGTGATTCTCGTGCAGGTGGAGTTAGAGAAGATACAAATTATTCAGAAACATATGGATATAGCTCAAAGTATACACAAGTAATATGTTGATAGATATAGAAAACACCTAGAGCATGCAAAGGTTGATTGTGTATTCCATTGGGTATCTCCAAGGCCGGATCACCATAGGATACAGAGACATGGAAATTTAGTGCCTAGGTTTATTAGACCGTTTGAGGTTGTGAAGATAATAGGACTGATGGAATGTCAATTGATTCTTAACTAGAAATACAATGTTATGCCTGAAATTTTTTATGTGTAAAAAATAGGGTAGTATCACCATGACCCTTCTCAAGTGATTGATGTAGAGGTTGTGGATCTAGAAAAAGACTCATCATTTTTGGAACATCCAATATGTGTGTTGGATTGTGGTAAGGAAATGTTGAGGTGAAAGACCATGATGATAGTATTCATACTGTGGAAGCGTGGCCATATTCAAGGGGTGACTTGGGAGAAAGAAAAAGGTATAAGGGATTTGTGGCCTGAAATTTTTGTATTAGAATCATAGAGATGAATGGGAGGACAACATGAGGATGAACTGTTATAAGGTCAGGATATTGTAATATCACAACATTTTATGGAGATGTACTCAGAATTATTTTCAGGTACTATTTTTTGTTCTGTTGAGTACTCTTTGTTTGGGACTTGCTTTGTGGTGTGTTTGGATGAAAATTTGCGAAAAATTAAAAAAAGATGGAAGTGAACGATTGACACATGAATAGGGAAAACCATGCGCCCTATCCCAACAAACCATAAAACCCTAAATAGTGTAGATTTACATGGTTGGAAAATGGTTTTTCAAAATATTCACCCCTATAGAGGATTCTCATGGTTTTGGTGCACAGTTATGGAAGATTGTGAGCCCCTTTCCAGGAAACTGGATGCGAGAATTTAATTCACCTAAAAATAAGATTTTAAATCACATAGACCCCTAAAACTCACCCCATTAGACCCTCATTCGACATTATAAGTTATTTAATGATTTCCAAACCTTATAAATGGATTTTAAGCCTTCCCTACATCTGATATTTATTATTTTAAGCCCAAATCAAATATCTTCACCCCTCTATGCTTGATAATCCTATCCCTCTTGGTTTCTCATTCCTCTTTTTTTCTTATCCCATCATATACAGGGTTGTTCTTCCAGTTTTGATTAGATGTTGATCAATGATTTTAGATCTAGATCTAAAATTTAAGGATCTAGATTTTTTAATACATTATTTAGGGTTTTAGTATGTGATCTTGTTCTATGCCGTTGTGCTGCTCAAATTTTGGGGATTCCCATTGGTTGATCATTAGTCAATGAACTGAGGTGGGTGGTCTATTATTTAAATACCATAGTTATGATTTCAATTATGTGTGTCTAATTTTATGGGTTATTTTATCAATTGGAAACTCCTAAATTGAATTAATTAACATGGTCAATTAATTAATTAAGGGATTTGGGATTTTATTGGATAATGTGATTTTGGATTAGGGATAATTAATTGTTAAATTAATTATTGAGTTATTGAACTTTTGAATTTTAATAATTAATTTAGGAACTAATTATAAAATAATTATTTTGAAAAGTAGGATGATTAGTTGTTTAATTAATTATGGGATTATTGGGATGGTATATTTTGATTGATTAATTGGGAAATTAATTAAGTTATTTGATGTGATGAACTAATTTTTGAATTAGTAATGAAGTAGAGAATATTAATTAATTGTTATTTCAGTTAATACGACTAAGAATATTTATTAATTATTGAGTTAATTAAAATGTTTTGAAAGATTAATTAATTTTTTAGGTAATTAATAAGACAGAGAATATTAATTATTTGATTATTTAATTAATGAAATTTAGTATATTAATTAATTAATAAGTTAATTAATTAGATTGAGAATATTAATTAATTGTTGAGTTAAATAATGAGATTGAGGAGATTAATTAATTGTTGATTTAATTAATGAGATTGAGAAGATTAATCAATTGTTGAGTTAATTAATTAGATTGAGAATATTAATTAACTTTTGATTTAATTAATGAGATTGAGAAGATTAATTAATCATTATTTAATTAATGATATTGTGATGATTAATTTATTATTAAACTAATTAATGAAATAATGAATGGTTACAATGGAATTCATAAGAAAATTGAGATCTAGAATGGTAAGAGTGGAATTCTGATATTGAGATATATAATGCTAACAATGGAATTCGAAAACATGATATCTCATGGGGATAGTGTAGACTTTGGTATTGGTTGAAGTAGGTGTTGAGATTAAAGAATCCTTAGAAACCCAGGTAATTTATATGGTTAAATAAGATGTAAATTGATAATGTGATTATAGTTTATTTATTCATTTTACTTATTTATTTATACAACATAAAACACTAGTTATTGACTAGATATTGTTTTTTTTACAGTAATGGTGGTAGCCCATTGAGTTGTACTCACACCCTACTCAGGCGACCTGATCAGTACCCAAATAGGTTTCATGATTATAGAAAAGGTTAAGGGTAATAGCTTAACATTAGGGGACTGATTTGGGGATGGAGCATGGATGAGGGAACCAAATATGGTTCATGACCTATTTGGGAGTCATTAGTGTTGTTGCATTGAGTTTCATTTTGACCCTAGAACATTTTTAGGTTCAGCATATCTACTATTTAGTTTTGATATTGTATCTTTAGTTTTGGTCTTCATGTGATATTGGAATATTTCTGGTTATGGTTATATATTTGGTTATTAATTATTTATTTTCAAATATTTTTTTTCTAGAAAAATAGGGTCTAGTCTCCCCATGATTGATATTAGACCCTATATGTTAGTCAGAATTCTCTGGAATATGGGGGGGTGTACTTGAGGTCATGTAGAAAACTATATTGGGGCACTGGTGCACGGAACCCGAGTTAGGACAATATAATAGATACAATATAGAGATATCATATATCAACATATTAATAAGGTTTTTCATCCTATCATATTCAAATGTGGAATCTTTCACTACATATTCTAAAATGACCATCATGTATTTTGAATGATCTATTATTGATTATTATTTTTAAAATTATATGTTTTTAAAAAAATTCACTTCAACTATTAAAAAATACCACTTTGTGATCTATAACTTCTTCTTCTATAAAAAATTAAAATAACGTTTCTAAAACCAACTTTATGGTCTCTCTACCATTTTACACTTTTACTCTAAATGATTTTTTTCTAATGATTTTTTTCATGAATCAACCTCAAAATCATATTATGAAATTTATTTTTTTAGTGATTTAATTATGGGTATCAACTATTTAAATTATTGAAATCTATTTTTGTGATATAATGTTGAAATGTTTTCATACCCATTTCGTTATTTTTTTATGATTTGATGAATTATTATTTTCAATTGGCACACATGTATGTGGATAATTGGTGGTTTGGGTCATATATCTCCCTCAAATGTATTATTTATGGTTTTATATATAATGTTAAAATGAAGAATTTTAATTATTTGATTTTTTCACGACATAAATCATGGATATGGTTGGATTGTAACATAACATAAGGGGTGGACATGCATGGATATATTCACAAAAAAATGGGATTTCATACATGAATTTGTTCATAATTTTATGTTTTCTTTGGTAATGTTTGTTTCATAATTCGTTTCTATGATATGATTCTATAACATTCCATTCTAACTCTAACAACCCAAAGTTTCATTAATGGAAATACATCTTGATATAATTAAATGTCTCTTTATGTTTATATAAAATTTCAACTTATTTGGTTTTATGTTAAGAATTTTGATCGTTTCTAATATAGCTGTTGAACAGTGATCACATGATTAGTATAAATATAGGTCTTTAACAAATCCAAATTTAATCAGGAAAAGGAAGGGATGGCCTCATCCAGTAGAATTTCCCCATACGAAGCCCATTTGTTAGAGCTCGAAAAAGTGGTGTCATCCTTGGGATTTTCTCTTGACCAAGCCCATGATGAGCCTCATCATGTCAAGAACGAACAGGACCGTCTACGGGAGAAGTGGAAGTTGATAGAAATTACCACTCAAGTGATGTTATCTGAGCCACCCCAAGAGTTTGTCACCATTTCACACCCTACCCTTAGGTCTTATGTGGCTATTTTAAGGGGTGATGTAACAAATAAATTGTACTATGTTCATGTACATTGTTTTTTGTATATAATAATGAATATACTTTCTTGTCATTATTGATACGTTGTAAATAGTTTTTAAAGTACAAATAATGTTTTTAGTTATTATTTAATTAAGAATTCTATTTAATTAAATTAAGGTACTTTGAATTAAATAATATTTTAATAAAATATTATTATTATTATTAAATTAATTTTTATTAAATGTAAATGATCTTATAATTTGATGAATGTAATTGTAATTTTTATTATGGTTTGAAAGCAATTTCTGTCAAAACTAGTGAATTTTTGATAAATGTCGTTTTTTATTTTAAAAGTGAAAATTAACATATTTAGAAAATTATTTAGATAAAATAAATGTTATTTCTAGAATCAAGACATCGGAATTATCCAACGGTTAATTTTTCATTATTTTCTGAGACAGTCAAATTATTGGGTAAAAATTAAATACTGTTTAAATATATAATATGTTTTATGACATCATAATGACCCAATAGTGATGTAATAAAATATTTTAAGCTTTATGTTCGCCCAATATATGTTTCACCATTAAAATAATGTGATTTTGGGTTTGTTTGACTTACTTTTCAATGCATTAATAGACATCTCAAGACATATTAAACACCTTGTCTTTTTAAATTAATTTCCATGGGAGTATGACTCACCTCCACATAAGCAACCCTATTATTTTAAGAAGTTAGGACTTTGGCCTTATAAAATATTGTTTTCCTCTTCCCTTTTCCAAAAACCATGGGAAAAAACTATGGTATGGTTTGTGGTTTGGATTAATTTAATGTAAGGGGACCCAAACCTAAATAATAAAGAATTCCCTCACCTTTCCTATATAAACCCACCCAAGCTCCCACTTCCTCCTCACTAAAAGCCTTTGGTGTTCATCCAACCTCTGCCCTACCCTCTCTATAATCCTCCCAAGGTGCCCCAATCTCCCAAGAAGCCTCTCATAAACCTCTCTCTAGCCTTTGGAAGCACACTTCCAAGTAAGGGTTTTTTCTTCCTTTCTCATTTTTGTCGAATTTTATATTGTTGTTTTCCCTTTTAATTTCAATTATGAATGTTGGGGTATGGTTTTTCGCCTCCCTAATACTACCCTATTTATGTTTGAATGACAAGAGACTCCTTTCTCTCTCATTAAATTCCTCCCATGTACACTCGTTGCTATGCCGAAATTCCGAAAGGAACTTCTCTCTCCTCATTTACATTCAAGAAATACTTTTGTATCATGAATCTAAATTCCATTACAATTCTTGGTAAATGTATCCATATAACTTCCTTACCATCCATTACATGTTAATATTATGAGGTACCCCTTTCTCTCTCATCAACCATTTCTATGAATTCTTATGTCATGTTGTTACGCTGCCAAAATCACACCGATTTTCTATGCCAATGCCTTTGTGTAGTGAATACCATTCCCATTTATCCATTATGGGTATTCATCATTATGAACATTTAATTACTGATTATAATGTTTCATGTATTAATTCCCCATTCCATTATCATGGAATAAATGATTTTGTTTTATGAATCCATGTTTTATGATCCATGTGGCACACTTATGCATGAAATGAAATGTTTAAGAAGGGTGTGCCCTTATAGTGCTCCAATACACTGGGTAAAGTATAGTATCATGATACGTCATGTGCAATGAGTGTTTAATCATGCTAATTAAAGTGCAACGAGGGTTTACTCGTGCTTTATGTGCAATGAGGATTTACTCATGCTCCATGTGCAATGAGCCTTGGCTCATGGTAATTCCATGTTAAGTGTTGTTTCCGCATTTCCATGTTATGATTATCATGCTTTATCATTCCTTTATGTTCATGATTATCTTATGCTCTATTGATATTCCTATTGACTAACATGTATTTTACTCCTCATTTTGTTCCATGTGTACTACCTTACTGGGCTTTATAGCTCACCCTTTTCTTATGCATGTCTTCAGGTTATCCAATGCAATACGAGGGAATGTAGTGGTCATGTAATGGATGTTTTCAATAAAGATGTTGTATTTCATGTTTTAATTTATTATGTATTGATCCTATGCCCCAAAGAAACTAAACCTATCGATGTTCTTTGTTGTATCAAGTGATGTTTTATGTAATAAATCATGTTTAAGTTTGTAATAAAAGCAGGGTTGTCATAGTTGGTATGAGAGGATATGTTTAGTTATTTTTCGGATTAGGTTTAGAAAACCCTGGTAAAGCCTTAGATACAAGACTAAGTACAATAAAAACGTCCCTAAGTTTTGGTGAGTATTGAGTAAGTGGGTTATCAAGCAAATACATCCTTGTCTGGATGCGAGCAGGTTGAGGCGGCTCTGGCAGAGATGTATCTTAGGGGTAAAACCCGAAAACACCGCTTTAAGCTAGACTCGAACGGGAATTGGTGCACGACAACGGGCCTTGATGCACTCTTGGTTACGACACTCCCGGGGGATATACTTTGATAAATTCACAAGCTTAGTACTAACCCTTATTAAGAAAATAAAAAATGCACTTAAGAATATATGTTAGAAAGTAGATCATGAAAATCCTAGATTGAATACTATAGATTCATAAGTTAAGGAAATAAAATTTTATTTATAAGTCATTAACTTTTGTCTTTGGATTACACTTTATGTGTTACCCCTAACTTTCCTTTTATTCCATCCAATGTCCGGAAATAGGAGGACTCGAGCTAACAACCGTTTTGAAGATCAGTGTGATGACAATACTAATGAGATGCCCAATCCAATGGGAGCAGGAATCACGAACTTTGTCACGCTTCTCTCTTAGCTAACTCAAGTTTTGAATAGAAACACAGGTCAAGAGGAACGTTCAACCCCCCCCCCCCCCCCAAGAAAGAACAAGTCGATATTGATAGCTTCATGAGAAAAAGGCCTCCTACTTTTAGTGGATC
Source organism: Viscum album (assembly GCA_963277665.1). Classification (NCBI taxonomy): domain Eukaryota; kingdom Viridiplantae; phylum Streptophyta; class Magnoliopsida; order Santalales; family Viscaceae; genus Viscum; species Viscum album. Next base: position 1,493,080,590 of record OY728129.1, read on the forward strand.
ATCTGATCCCACGATTGCTAAACAATGGATCAACTCCATTGAAAAGATCTTCTCCATCCTTGAATGTTCTGAACAAGAGAAGGTTCTCCTAGCGGCTTATCGTATGGAGGGTGAAGCTGATCAATGGAGGAAATTGATCAAAAATACGAAGCCTAAGGAGGAGATCGAGGCGTTGGAATGGAAGGATTTCCAGAAGATGTTTTTCGATAAATATTTTCCGTGCACCCTCCAGCTTAAGATGGAAAGGGACTTCCTTTCACTCAAGCAACAAGACGAAGAATATATTGGAGCGTACGAGGAAAACTTCACAAGGCTTGAATGATATGATTCCAGCTTTGTCGTTACCCCTGAATTCAAATTTGACCGCTTCTTTGGTGGGTTGAAGCCTAGCCTACAGAAAGCATTAACAATCCGTGACTTCGACAGCTACAAGGAAATTGTCTGATGTGCCCTCAAGGTCGAAATGGAGATTGGAGAATCACAGGGGTATCATGGGGATAAGAAGCGTAAGGTGGAATTCAATGCTGGTGGCCTGATGGATAAATCCAATGGTGCTAAGAAGATCCAAAACCCCACATACCAAAAGTGCAGAAAGAAGCACCCTGGAAATTGCCTTAAGGGGACGAGGAAATGCTTCAGGTGTGGAAGAGAAGGGAACCTAGCTGTTAACTATCGGCAAGAAAGACCCGCGACTGCGACAGAGGAGATTAATTCTCCATTATAACCTCAATGCATTTTTAAATGCTACAAATGCAGAGAACCGGGTCATTTTTCAAATCAGAGCCCTAATCCAAGGGTTTTTGGAGGCAACTAACAACCTCCAAGGCAGCAAGGAAGAGATTTTTCCATCACTTCTGCCAAAGTGAACCCGGACAACGAAGTTGTGATAGGTACGATAGTTATTCATTCAATAATAGTGAACGTACTTTTTGATTTAGGTTCTACGCATTCTTTTATATCTCGAAATTTTAGTACAACAATCCCAGCACCACCAAAAATCATGGAAGTGAAAATGTCGGTGAGTACGGAAAACGGGGCAGTCATTGAATCCCATGAATATAAGTCCTCCCCTGTTATAATCTGTGGATTGAATTTCCCGGAGAACCTCGTCGTACTCTCTCTAGTGGAATTTGATGCAATTCATGGCATGGATTGGCTTTCCTTATATAGAGCCAACATAAATTGTTGGGAGAGGGAAATCACACTCCATATGGAGAATCGACCCCCGATTCTTTACAAGTGTAAGGAGGAAGATGAATATCCTTTAGCTCCATCATCTCAAGCATGGATATTAATGCCCTGTGAGTACGCGTATCTGGCTCAGATGATTGAGTCCAAGGAAGAAACCATCCTTGAAGAAAGTCCTATTGTGAGGGAATTCACTGAAGTGTTTCCCGAGGAACTACCTGGTCTTCCTCCTAGAAGAGATGTTAAATTCTTAATTGAACTTATACCCGGGGCTTTACCAATATCCAAGGCTTCATATAGAATGGATTTTGTAGAGCATGAAGAGCTGAAGAAACAACTATAGGAGAATTTGGATAAAGGGTTTATATGCCCAAGTGCTTCGCCATGGGGTGCACCAGTCCTCTTCGTCAAGAAGAATGATGGGTCAATGCGGCTTTGCATCGATTATCGTGAACATAACAAATCACGATAAAGAACAAGTATCCTATCCCAAGAATTTATGACTTGTTCGATCAGCTAAGTGGAGAACAATACTTCTCCAAGGCGGACTAGCGGTCGATATATTATCAAGTAAGGGTGAAGAAGGAAGATATACCCAAGACTGCTTTTCGCACAAGATACGGGAACTATGAATTCATAGTAATGCCTTTCAGACTCACTAATGCTCCAGAAATCTTCATGGACTTAATTAATAGAGTCTTTAGAGATTACCTATACAAATTTGTGGTATTTTTTATAGATGATATTATAATATACTCCAAAACCAAGGAGGATCATGAGGAGCATTTAAGAACTGTATTGGAGACTTTGCGCAAGGATAAGATCATTGCAAAGTATAGAAAGTGTGAGTTATGGTTGAAGGAAGTCTCATTCTTGGGACATATCATCACAAGCAATGAGATATCTGTGGATCCCTCCAAAATAGTTGCAATTGCGGGATTGCCGAGGGCAACATCGGTAACAGATATCCGTAGCTTCTTGGGGTTAACTCGATATTATCGACGATTTGTGTGAAATTTATCATGATTGTCCAACCCTCTTACCAAGCTAACTCGAATGGGAGTACAGTTTTATTGGAGTGATGAATGTGAAGAAAGCTTCAAGGAGTTGAAAAGGAGGCTTATCACTGTGCCCATGCTCACTTATCCATAAGTGGGGAAATATTTGTTGTTTTCAGTGATGATTCAAAGAAGGGCTTAGGCTGTGTGCTGATGCAGAATGATAAAGTTATATCCTATGCCTCAAGGTAGTTGAAAATCCATGAGTGAAACTATCCAACACATGATCCAGAGTTGGTGGCGGTGATCTTTTCCATGAAAATCTAGAGGCATTATCTCTATAGATATAAATGTGAGATAAATACTGACCACAAGAGTCTTAAATATATATTCACACAAAAAGAGCATAATATGTGCTAGAGAAGATGGATAGATCTCATCAATGATTATGACTGTTCAATCCATAACCACCCTAGGAAAGCGAACAAGGTGGCAGATGCCCTAAGTAGAAAGGATCCAGTGATTCTATCAATGATGATAATTGAGAAAGATCCAATCTTCTTAGAATTGATGAAGATGGACATGGGAATCATAGAGAAGGGAACATCATCAATCCTTTCAAAAATGATTGCTCAACTGTATCTTTTGGAAAGGTTAAAGGATGCTCAAAGGAAGATGTGGGAATTCAAGAAAAAGTGGAAGCTATCAAAAAAGGGAAATCCTCAAAGTTTAATGTTAATGAAGAAGGAATTGTGCAGTTTGGGAAAAGACTATGTGTTCCATCAAGTCCAGAGCAGAAGAAGAAACTTTTGGATGATGTACATAGTTCAAATTTACTTATTCACCCAGGGAGCACAAAGATGTATCAAAATATTCGAGAAAAGGTTTGGTGGGATAATATGAAGAAGGAGATCGTTGAATATACATCAAAGTGCCTGGTGTGCCAGCAAGTGAAGGCAGAGAGGCAGAAGTCTAATGGGATGATGCAACCATTTCCCATACCATAATGGAAATGGTAGAACATAACCATGGACATTATCACCAGACTTCCGAGGACATACAAAGGCAACAGTGCAATCTGGGTTGTTGTGGATCATCTTACAAAGACTGCACACTTCATTGCTATTCAGGAGGATTTTTCTTTCGATCAACTGGCACGGATATATATCAGGGAAGTGGTAAGGTTGCATGGAGTACCACTATCTATTGTGTCTAACCGAGATCCAAGATTCACCTCTATGTTTTGGAAGAGTCTTTAACATGCTCTGAATACTGAACTGTACTTCAGTACAACCTATCATCCTCAAATAGATGGTCAATCCGTGTGGACTATCCAAACCCTTGAGGACGTGTTGAGAGCATGCTCAATGGACCTTAAAATAGGATGGGATCAACATCTTCCTCTGGTTGAGTTCTCTTATAATAACAGTTTCCACTCGAGCATCCAAATGGCACCATATGAAGCCTTGTATGGGAAAAGGTGTAGAACACCAGCATGTTGGGATGAGGTTGGTGAACGTAAGCTACATTGACCAGAAATGGTCGAGGAAATTGTGCAAAAGGTGAAAACCATTCAGCAGCATGTCAAGGCAGCCCAGAGTCGATAGAAGAGTTATGCAGATAATTGTTGATGAGACCTTGAGTTTAAAGTTGGAGACATGGTTTTTCTACACATATCTCCATGGAAGAAGGTCATGGGGTTTGGAAAGAAAGGGAAGTTAAGTCCAAGGTACATCGGCCCCTTCGAGATTCTTTATCGTGTTGGGGTTGTGGACTATCGACTAGAACTTCCACCTACTATGCCAAATGTACATTATGTCCTTCATGTATCCCTCTTAAGGAATTACATACCAAACCCTTCACATGTACTCTCTTCTAAGGATGTAAAATTAGAAGATGATCTTTCTTATGAGGAGCAACCAGTGAATATCTTAGATCATAGAGAAAACGTTTTATGAAATAAGACAATGCCCCTAATCAAGGTGTTATGGAGAAACCACAAGTTTAAAGAAGTGACCTAGGAATCAGAGGAAATAATGAAGCTCAGTTACCCACATCTGTTTTAGTGTGGGAAAAAGGAAAATTTCAAGGGATAAATTTCTTAAGGGGGGAATATTGTAACGACCCAAAGTTTCATTAATGGAAATCCCTCTTGATCTAATTAAATGTCTCTTTATGTTTATATAAAATGTCAACATCTTTGGTTTTATGTTAAGAATTTTGACCATTGTTAATATAGCTATTGAATAGTGATCACATGATTAGTATAAATATAGGGCTTTAACAAATCCAAATTTACTCAGACAAAGGAAACGATGGCCTTATCCAGTAGAATTTCCTCATACGAAGCCCATTTGTCAGAGCTTGGAAAAGATGTGGCATCCTTGGGCTTCACTCTTGACCAAGCCCAAGCTGAGATTCATCAAGTCAAGCTCGAACGGCACCGTTTACGGGAGAAGTGGAAGTTGATAGAAATTACCACCCGAGCGATGTTATCCGAGCCACCCTAAGAGTCTGTCACAATCGCACACCTTACCCTTAGCTCTTATGCAGCTGTTTTAAGGGGTTATATAACAAATAAATAGTACTACGTTTATGTACATTATCTGTTTATATAATTATGAATATACTTTCTTGTCATTATTGATACATTGTAAATAGTTTTTAAAGTACAAATAATGTTTTTAGTTATTATTTAATTAAGAATTATATTTTATTAAATTAATGGATTTTTGAATTAAATATTATATTAATAAAATATTATTGTTATTATTAATATAATTTTTATTAAATATAAATGATCTTATAATTTTATGAATGCAATTGTAATTTTGATTAAGGATTGAAAGCCATTTCTGTCAAAAACCTTGAATTATCGATAAATGTCGGTTTTTATTTTAAAAGTAAAAATTATCTTATTTATAAAATTATTTAGATAAAATAAATGTTATTTCTGGAATCAGGATTTCAAAATTATCCAACGGTGAAATTTTCATATTTTTCTGAGAAAGTCAAATTTTTGGGTAAAAATTAAATACCATTTAAATATATAATATGTTTTATGACATCATAATGACCCAATAGTTATGTAATAAAATACTATACGCTTTATGTTTGGCCAATATATGTTTTACCATTAAAATAATGTGATTTTGGGTTTTTTTGACTAACTTTTCAAAGCATTAATGGACCCCTCAAGACATATTAAATAGCTTGTCTTTTTAAATTAATTTCCATGGGAGTATGACTCACCTCCACATAAAAAAACCGATTATTTTGAGATGTTTGGACTTTGGCATTATAAAATATTGTTTTCCTCTTCAATTTTCCAAAAACCATGGGCAATAACCATGGGATGGTTTGTGGTTTGGATTAATTTAATGTAAGGGGACCCAAACCTAAATAATAAAGAATTCCCTCACCTTTCCTATATGAACCCACCCAAGCCCCAACTTCCTCCTCACTCAAAGCCTTTGGAGTTCATCCAACCACTTCCCTACTCTCTCTAGAATCCTCCCAAGGTGCCCCGAGCTCCCATGAAGCCTCTCACAAGCCTCCCTCAAGCCTTTGGAAGCACACTTCCAAGTAAGGTTTTTTTTTCGTCCTTTCTCATTTTTGTGCAATTTTCTTTATATTGTTTTGACCTTTTAATTTCAATTCTGAATTTTGGGGTATGGTTTCGCACCTCCAACATACTAGCCTCTTTATGTTTGAATGATGTGATACCCCTTTCTCTCTCATTAAATTTCTACCATGTACACCCGTTACAATGCTGAAATTCCAAAAGGAACTTCTCTCTCCTCATTTACATTCAAGCAATACTTTTGTATCATAAATATAAATTCCATTAAAATTGTTGGAACATGTATCCATATTACCTCCTTCATGTCCATTACATGTATATATGATGAGGAAACCCTTTCTCTCTCATCAACCATTTCTATGAATTCTTATGTCACGCCGTTACGCTACCGAAATCACACAGATTTTCTAAGCCAATGCCTTTGGGTAGTGAATACCATGCCCATTTCTCCCACAAGGGTACTTGCCTTTATGAACATTTACTTACTGATTATGATGTTTCATGTATGAATTCTGCATTCCTTTATCATGGCATAAATTATTATGTTTTATGAATCTATGTTTTATGATCCATGTGGCACACTTATGCATGAAATGAAATGTTTAAGAAGGGTGCGCCCTTATAGCGCTCCAATGCATTGGGTAAAGTATTGTATCATGATACGGCACATGCAATGAGTGTTGACTAATGATTATTCAAGTGAAAAGAGGGTTTACTCGTGCTTTATGTTCAATGAGAATTTACTCATGCTCCATGTGCAATGAGCCTTGGCTCATGTTAATTCCATGTTAAGTGTTGTTGCCACATTTCCATGTTATGATTATCATGCTTTATCATGCCTTTATGTTAATATTTCTATTATTCTCTATTGATATGCCTATTGACTAACATGTATTTTACTCCTCATGTTATTCCACGTGTACTCCCTTACTGGGCGTTATAGGTCACCCTTTTCTTATGCATGTCCTCAGGTTATCCCATCAAATGCTAAGTATGAGGGAATGTAGTGGTCATGTAAAGGATGTTTTCAATAAAGATGTTGTATTTCATGTTTTAATTTTTTATGTAATGATCCTAAGCCCCAAATACACTAAACCACTCGATCTTTTTTGTTGTATCAACTGATGTTTTATGTAATAAATCATGTTTAAGTTTGTAATAAAAGCAGGGTTTCCATACTAACATATCAAGTACCAATGATTATGCTCTATTTATTATAAATATTATCTAATAATTATTTATCTTGGTACATGTTTTTTCATTTGAGATTACATTACTTCCATCATGACTTTTGTAGAAATTTTATTATTCCTTGAACTTTTTAGTTTTATATTAATATCCTGATAATGTTTTCTCAAATCCTTATAATCCAACCATTAATAACATGGTGATGAGATTTTATCCATACTGAGAACTTGATATTAACCATTGTTTTATTTTCATTCCACTTATTGTGATAATTAATATGAATTATTAGTAGTTTATAAGGGAGTATAATTTTCATTAATTATGGAGAAAAGTTCACAATTCTCCCAAAATAAATTTTTTTATATAATTAATCCTCAAACATAGAGAACCATATATTCTTTATCTTGTTATATTTTTGTGAGATGTGATGTGTAACTATGTAAATGATGAAAAATAATTTTATGTTTCTCCTAGATTATCTCACAGTGTATCAGAATTCTTTTTTAAAGAATGTTTTATAATCATTGACCCTAGGAGTATGGTTCTAGGGAACATGAGTTGGTAAAAAATAAAGGTTTAATTTTTTAGGATTATTGTATTTATTTTTTTTGTGATTTAGATTAGATAAATTTAATGAAAACCCAAGGTATGAGTACATGTATTGGATAATATCCTTGAATTTTGGTAATTTTTTTAAATATGTGTAATTATATGAAATTATATACATATTTGGATATTGGATAGTATTTTTTGTTGTACAATAGATTAAAATAAAGTTAATCACACATATAAATTCTGATTGAGTATCAACTAGATCTTAACTCAGTGCATGATGAGTGAGCCTAAGTTTTAACACCTAGATATAAACTCATGGGGTATATTCGTTTCCTGATCATATGCTTTTTATAAACCATTATAATGGATTTGATCACATATTTATTGTATGGTTAGAGAACCAAATAGAATATGAAGATAGAAATGAGATTTATGAAGATGTCTTAGTTATATAAGGGAGACCCAAATAAGGTAATGAACTATATAGAGGAATCTATGGATAGAAAATCTAATATCCCATCATTTCATTTTGATCAAGATGATAAAATCATCAACCATAGCGGTGAAGGTCATCAGCCTATGTAAATAGGGTAAGGGAGATATAGGATCATGACCAGTCTAAGGAAACAATCCCAGGTGAATACATACCCTGATAGAAGTATTGGAACATAGGATCTGTGGGCTTTAAAATACCCATGGTTTACCCTATGTAGGAGTTTTTCTTGTACATATGTCAATGGTAGATTAGATATTTTGGAGAATATTGATTCCTAAGGTGTAAAATTCCTATTTTGGGTGATTTTTTCTACTATGGAGTTCCTCCATGTCATGGTTCATCTAGTTTATAATGGCATTATTTCAGGATGACTTTGGTGAAATACCATGTAACATGAGGAGAATTGATGAATTTTTTAACGGGAGTGGTGCTTGGATAACATCACAATAGGAAATAGGAAAGGATTAAATGGGAATGTTGGTACTCATGGGGGTTCTCTATTAAGGTGAGGTAGGGTTTTTTAGTAAGGATATAAAATTTTATCATGGTTTCTTCATTCTAGGGTCTAATCTATGGAGAGTAATAAGTGGTGATATGAATTCCTCCACACTATGAAGGGATTAAAAAGAGATCTATGGTCAGAGAAGACCTTGAAATTTTGGGTAATAATATGTCATAGTAATAGTCTATCCTATTTTATATTGCTAAAATGGAAACCAAGAAAAAGGTTGATGTTCCATTATGAAGCATAGTGTTTTGGATTTGGATTTAACAAGATATATTAAGGCTATAGTTGATGTTTCCATATTTTTTAAAGGGTTGTTATATCTTCTTTATAAATTATGGGTCAATCATCCATTGGTTAAAAATTTTATTCTTCATATTGAACCCTATCCAACACCAAAAAGTATTTTGTGCCTTAAATCATCCTACTAGTGGTTTGAAACATGTTATCTCATGGAATATAATATATATTTATCCAAGGATTACCACTACTCCCCTTTGGTAACTTCCTCTATATATCTCTCTTCTAATAGGTTATTTTAGTGATGATTTTCATATTTTTAGTTAGTATTCAATTGTGGAATATAATAGTTTTTTGTGGTATGGAAGTAGGGTGTTATCCATTATGTTTTCTGGTTATTGATTTCTTATTCATTTCGGAAATGATTCTCAAAGCATCATATCAAGTTCATAACCTTTCGATCATTTATAGGGTAGTGTTGGTTATCTGAATTTATATTCAATATGTTTATTATTGTAGTTTTTCTAAATATGATAATTAACTAAACCAAAATAATTTGGCATATTGAAAGGTTGTACTGATTTTCTTTTGATTGTAATTTAATTCATGATGTTTTGTAAAGTAATTTAAAAGATAGTATGTAATCTCTATGTTTTCATTATATACGATTTCATTTCAAATTTAACATTCTATAATAGATTATTCGATGTATTTCGGATAATGTATATAATTAATAAGATAATCATTAAATTTAAATGCTTGCATAAAGTTGGATTCCTTGATTAAGATATTTTTAAATATAACTATTAAAATATTATAGATTCCATTAGTTAATGATTAATTAGGTTTCATATTTGTTTAAAATCATGTATATTAAATTTTTTATCCTGATAGTAAGAACAAAATTGATGTTTGATGTAATGTTTTTTGGAATTTTAATACCAAGACTATTTTATTATATGATTTTATGATTTAATCGTGTAGAATTTATTTCTCCTTAATATTTTTATTAATGGATATATGGTTTTTTGAATTAATAAATCTATCTAATATATCCCTTATAATTAACTAAAATGAACTAATAATGAATTAATTATTTTCAATAGTTTGAGATATATTTCATTTTTTATGGCAATGGAATGATGTAGTCATTTTTGATACGGTGTGGATGATGTGGATAGGTGTTGTGTATGATATTTGAATAGTTTTTCTTAAGTTAGGTGCCGTTATTGATTATAATTATTTCTTGTTACATAGTTAGTGTGTTTATCTCTCATTTCTATAGATTTTTATTTTAATTATCTCATTATTGGCATATATATTATACAGGATAATTCAAGTAGATTCTCAGAAGTCCTTGAATTATGGAATTTTAATGAATTATAAATTATTTGATGGGATTAGGTATTTATGTTGGTAAAATTATACTAAATGGGTTCCATATATTGGTTGGTATGAATTCTTTGTGAGTATGTATTAAGGTCTTGAATTTGGTAATGTGGATTATGAAATAATCATCACTTTTGATGGATAATGATAATAATAAAAAAATTGAAAATGATTTATAATTAATGTAAATGTTTTGTGGTAATTTTGGATTATGATTCTGATTTTTTAGATTATTATATCTTTTTAGTCTTTAAAAATGACATCTGATATTTCAATAGGGACATTAGTAATATGTAAAGTGTATTTTTAAGAATATTATCCTATAATAGTTGTTCGGTATATATTCTATATGATCTTATATTTCTTACACTCCACCAACCATGTTATTTTGGGTGACTGATGCAAAAATTTGGCCTTGAGTTCTAGGTGTCATCCCAAAGTCTAGGTTTTTGAGGATTCTAATTGTTGATTTCTACCCCACACAAATCATTTATAGATGTAAAATATATGTTTATATATCTTTTATTTTGTGGATTATTGTATATGATATGCCCTTATATGATTTATATTGGAACTTAGTTTTCACATACATGTGTATGTGAGTTTTGGAGGATTGAGGTTAAAACCTATACTTTTATTATCCTATACTAGATTATAGTTTTACTTGTGTATTTTTTCATGAGATAAAATGGGTCAAGTTATTATTTGTAATTAAACAGGGTGGTTTGGTTCTTGGTTTCACTATGTGAATATGTGTGTGTTTTGATAATGTGGTTGTGATATGTATAAGGACTCGACCTTAAAAATTGTATAATATAGTGTATTTAGACTATAATTCAATTTCTTTTTTCCCAAATATATTTTATGTTTAAAACATTAGAAAATTAGGTTATTCTTCTTTTAAAAATAAATTTTACATTACAAAGTGGACACTTCCACATAGGGTCAACTTTTTACAAAACATTAAAAATTTTATAAGAAGTTTGTTTTTTTTCCTGGATTATATTCACAAACTTTGATCTTGAACTCATAGTTATTCCAACTCATCCTTAAAACCCAATGAAAAATATTTCAAAACATGGGATGAGAAAAAAAAATCTCAGTAAGGGACATATAAATAAAATTTTGTTAGTCCAGTGAAAAAAATGAAACCCAATTAAATACTTATCATTATCAAATTATTATTTGATCATATAAAATAAATCATTTCCAAATAAAAAACACATTTTTCTAAAATAAAACCTTTAAAACCCATATAAATTAATTAAAAAACCATTTAGAAAACTTAGAGTATCACATTAATTTCATTCATTATTACCATGTAGAAAATTACTAGATCCCAATTAAATCCATAAGAGAAACCAAACCATTTAACTCCCTCTCTAAAATTTAATACAAGGAATATTATCCAATTATTTAAATATCTATAATGTAGATCACCTTTTTTATAATCTATATTTTTCTCACACATTATTCATTAGCTATAATGGTACTCAACCCTTCATATAAGATGTATAGGTCTTACCCATACATTATGAGCTATAATGGGGAACAAACCTTCTTATTAGTAATACCAAGACCACCAATTTATCATATAAAATTTTAAAGTAAAATATCATGAATAAAAAGTTTTATTATTTCAGTTTTTCATCATAAAACATTTGATTTTTTTTTTGAATGTATGTGAAAAACACTTTCGAGTTAGAAATAACCATTATTTTTAAAAACTCATTTTCAAAAGAAAACCTAGAAAGGCCTAAAATAGGTTTTTTCTTTGAATACAACCAGAAATATTTTAATTTAAGATAATTTTCAAATGAAATTTATGGTGGTGGGAAACAAAATTCATATATGTTGAAATAGAACATTTCTTTTGTATCTTATAAAGAAAGTCAAAACATTTAGTTAAAATATTCTATATAAAAACCATTGAAAGAAATTAAGAAGAGATGTAAATTGTATTATATAATTACTTTATTTCCATATAAATATATCCATAATATAAATTTGGAATTATAGAAATTGAAAACAAAGAGTTTTAAGGTAATCTTTAAAAGAAGGGTTTTTTAAAAGAAAGTCCCCTACCTCTAGTTGACTTGTATTGTGAGTTACTTATCCTATAGAATAATAAAATTATGTAAACTATTTACTTACATGGTTACCTTATTTTATATTTTTATTCCTTTTTATTTTTCTTATTATTATTATATATACAATTACTTAATCATTTGAGTTCACATAAGATGTTTTGATAATATTTCACTCATATGTCCAAAATGATTTCTCTAGGTTGACAGTTGTCAAGGTGAAAATTATTAAATATTCTATAAAATAATAATAATGATATAATAATAATTTTTATATATCAATTATACTTTTAAAATAAACCATGAAATATAGTTATGAGAAATGAACTATGTTACAATCATAGGGAATGTAGGCCGTACATATGCATGTGTAACGTTTCCCTTTTCCATGATAATTATGGAAATAAGGTAAGAGTAATTTTGAATTCATAAAATGATAATTATATAATAAATGCAATATTTTTTCTTTTAATATACTTATATTTACCATCCATGTAATTTCTTGATGAAAAACGAATCAAGTCACTTCGTAGAGGTGGTAGTCCACATCACGCGCGAATAATATTATAATTTTTAAGTGAATGTAAAGGTATAAAATAAAATGATTTATTTTATTTTAATGGTGATAAATATTTCATTAATATCATATATATTAATTAATTTAATCATTACAAACATCCATTAGATTTAGTGATGGAAAACCAATTTCATCGGTCTGTGAGATTTTACTCCACCACACACATGAATGATGGATTCCATTTCCATTTGAAGGATGTTGGATATATATAGGTTATAAAATTAACATAATAAAATATAATTAGTTTTTTTTATACTTATTTTACTATATAATAATGGTTACATAATATTTTAAGGTAGTGTAATAAGAAATAAAACAAAAAACACTCGGTTAAAATGATACATCTTCTTTGGATAACCTCATTTACATTAACCTTATGACCTCTAAAGTTGGTATTATTCCTTAAATAAGGCCTAAATAAAGTGTTTAATGATTTAAATAAGATATTTTGGTAGATAGTTTCAAATAAAAAAGGATTTTGAAGTGATAATAAATGAGATGAATAGGTTCCCATTTGTTAGAGAGGGGATGGGCACTCTTGGAATTTATCAGAATATTAAATTAATGTAAATTAATTTTACTATTATAAAGGATAAAATTGATTATATTTTAATATAATTTTAAGATGAGTATACATACTATTTAAAAAAAATTGGTTCAAGTTTATATCACATTTTTACCCTTTTATTTCTTTTACCCTCTGTTGACCCTTTTGAAAATTACGATGATATCAATGTTTTTCCTCTTAAGGGGTTAATATATTTACTATAAAAGGAAAATGGAACATAAACTGACCATGGAATATATAATCAACCATATCCAATTAACTTGGATTATGATAATATATTTTGGAATTTTAAATAATTTAATAAAATATTATTTATTATAAAATAATAGTATTTTCAATTTTGGAACTGTTAATATAAATTGACTTTTAAAAATAAAGGATAACAATGGAATTAAAAAATAAATTAAAATATAGTATAATATATTTTTTATTCAAAAATTATTTAACATAAAATCTCACCCAATTAAAATTATTTTCAGAGTTTTTAAAATCATTTTAATGATTTTTCTATTACTTCTACAAGTAATGTATCAGTGTTTCGTAAGCATTTATGGTCATTATTTTATCACTAAAAAATAGAAATAAATTAACATGATTAAAAATAATTAAATTTAAAATAAACATTTAAAAACCAACTTACCCACTATAATTCCCTATGTTAAAATTTTAAAGTTAATAAAATAAAGAGTATGACATTTTTAACATACCATTATATAAAATAAAATAATTGTCAAAATATTATCCAAAAGGAAATAAAATTCTATATATTATACTATTGGATTACTATAGATGGGATATACTCCTTAAATTAAATTAATTCAAGTTTTAGGGTCAGTTTTTATTCCTTATCATTTTATATTTATCCTTAATTACCCAATTTACCCTTTACTGTGGAAACAAAAATTATCAATGTTACTATTAATAATACCTAAAAATTAAAGTGGAATATTTAATAATTTGAAACAACTTATTAAAATTATTGAATACTTTTTTAAAAATTCAAAACACAAAATTGGTAGTATTTAATTTAATATTAAACCTAGAAAACATGACAAAACCCAATTTTAAGAAAAATTCTCTATTAATGTGTTAAATGATTTATACTAAATTCATGTCTAAAATTCATTCAAAATACAATAATTGAATTATCTTTATTAAAAAATATCTAATTAAATTTTAAAACTAATCCAAAAATATAATTTTTCTTTATAAATACTTTAAAATAATATGCTGGTTTTAGTAAAAATTTGTATTTTTCTTAATTTATTGAAAAATAAAACTGTTTAGAAAAATATGAAAATTTCCCTATATATTAATTTTGGACATTATAATTAGATAAAATTAATTTTATAAAATAAAAATTTATAAAATTTCTAGAAATTTAATATATTATATTATCATAAAAATAAATAAATATTATTCTTGAAGATAATATATTTTTGAAGAATAAAATGACTTTTCTAAAAATTTTGTGCTTATTTATATAGAATTAGTTAATAATTTTCAATTGATTAGAATATATATTTATGTATATCATAAATTATTTAACCCATTTCATACCATCCAAATTAGTGTTCATATTATAACGATCATATTTAAATAATAATATTTTGTGCTTCATTTAATCATGGTGTTGGGTTTCATACACGTTATTAAACATAGTTGACATTTTCCATAAACTATTCGGGTATTATATTATCCCTTACCCTATTTAAAAATTTGTGTCCTCACAAATTTAACTTGATCTCAGTAATCATGGTTTTCAATAAAAAATAAGTTTATTGAAGTCACACATTGTAAAAATGGTTAATATAACTTCCACTTGAAAATATGAATAGGGAAATATTAAGGCCATCTATAATAGCACATAAAAGTTTTCTAAAAAGGATACCATTAGTGGGAAGTGAATACATATACATGTAAGAAAAGAATAATTTCTAAATAACTATGGAGAGTGAGAGAGATCATTGATCTCGAGAAGGTTAATGATCATGAGAAAGTTAATAAACACAAAACCATAATCAATGTTGTGTGAGAAAGACCATCCATTCATTAGAAATAATGGTAATAGGATAACAGTTTTAGTTTTAGATCCTTTTCCTAGAGTTAAAGAATTCATTTACCATCTAAATTAGGAATAAAAGATATATACTAATTTGATAAGTCAAATTTAATCCTTTAATAAATTTTCACCACAATATCATTTTTTGTAGCTATAAATTATGTTTATTTAAGATTATTTTTTTATTCTGTAAGCATGAAAATTAACTTCAATCAAATCATATACATCTACAAAAGCATAACAAGCTATCCCTCTAATATTTATACATTAACCAAAATAAAAATGGGTTTTTTCATGATATGATAACTCCCAAAATGAATAAGAATTCATATGATGAAATAAAATATTTATCCTAAAAACCTTAATAGTAACACCTAATGTTTAATAAAGGTAATTATATAAATAACTAAACATACAGTTCTTGAATATATTACAAAAAAATATTTTAAACAAAAAATTAGAAGTATTTTCTCATAATCACTTTTGATATTAATTTAAAATTTATTTCCCATTAACATTAATCACAAATATACTAAAAATGCATATTTCATATTCATATAATCACCAGAATATGCTAATCTTTTCCATAAATTACCATCATCACCATAATTACACAATAAAATAATATTTTATTCCAAAATAAAATTCAAATTTTATAGATATAATAAAATCCAATAATATTATATTTATTCTAATCACATAATGTTCCCAAAATAATTATATTATTATAAAATAATATTTATAACGAAATCATATTTAAATCCCATTTTTATCAATACAATAAAACATTGGTTTGCAAAATCAATATAAAAAAATTCATTCTAACCAGGGCATCGCATGGGCCCGTGGAAGAAATTGTACCCTTTTCGCCCATTAAATGTGGGTTCAAGCCCCAAATTTTTTTTACATTCAATGGGTTGTCACCCCATAAATACTATGAATATAGTATCATATATCTAGTGGTTACTTTTTTACATTGTCACTAGATACAAGTTATTGTATACCAACAGAATGTATAGTTTATTTGACTTGAAAAACTATATGAAAACATGATTATCATATTAAATTATGAATATAAAATTCATATCATAAAATAATTATTTCAACTTCAATATTTTTCATAATATCATTATTCACATATCGGTGAAAAGAAAACAAATAAAAGGGCAATCTCAAATGAAAATTAAGGGTATGTTTACAGACAAATCTATTATAAACAAATATGGAATAATAAACATGGAAAGGTAAATATATAAAAACAAATTCCATTTAATCAATAAGATTATCATAAAGAATAATATGGAAGGAAAAAATGATTATCAAATAATACCATATAAATAATCACATGATCTTAAAACTTTTCTATAGATATCATAACAAATAGAATAATCAGATATAAATCAAGAATGGATTTCATAATGATAGAATACATAATGTATGATATCTAAAACATAACTTTGTGGCCTTATTCTAAGACATCTCAAAATATCATTAAGGCATTGTTCCAAGACATATATATAAATGGGTAATCCCTCATCCAAAACCCAATCTTATTTCTATCATGAGACCTACCGATTTATTTAGTGGATATAGTGATCCACACCTCCAATCACTTACTAAGTCCATTTCATTCCTAGTATAAAAGGGGTGAAACAAAATAATTGTAAACGTTCATATTGAAAAAATGGCTTATGAAATGTTAATATTTTCCCAAATCAATAAACATTATCATAAAACATCTGGAGTAATATAGGGAATTGTATGAAAATAGTACATCCTTAGTAAACCTAATCATAAAACATCTAGTGAATGAATAATAAAGGTATCATTAAAAAATATCCCCAATAGTGAATAATTAAATAAATAATTGTTGTAATTTATAAACAAAAATATCATGAAAATTTATTTAAAACATTCCAGAGGAAAATACACTTTTTAGTTTGAAAATATTTTTTCAATCTAAAAAAATTACAGATATTAAATAAACCATTTTATTTGAAAATAAACATGTAAAATTATAAATTAATCTGAAAATAATTTAGGTTTCATTATGGAGTAAAATTATATTCATGTCATATAAGTTATAGAATATTCCTTTTACACTTTAAATAAGAAGTCAAAAAGTACCTTGTTTGGAATATGATAAGAAGATTCCTTAAAAAACATTTTGGAAAAATGAAAAATAGATATAAAAATCTCTTTAAGAAATTATTGGAGTATACTAAAAATATTATTTAATTTTTTTATATAAAATATAGATATTGAAGAAAAGACTCCCCCGGTGGAGATAATCCCGAATTGTAATGAAATTATGAAATAAACCCTTGATACTTTGGTAACACCTTAATTGTAATCCCTTTGAAAGAAATAACATTAAATAAAACTTTTCAATAATATTAATATGATTATATTTTTGATATAACATATCAAAGGGGTATTATACACACCACATAAAATACATATGTGGTGGATGTAGAAAATGTCTCAAATAAGTAAAAGTGAGATGAGAAACCCTTACTATAAATATGACATCCATCATATGTGTTCAAACATCCTTTACAATAAATATATCTTTATTATAAATAAATTTTATAATAATATTCATATATATCATACCATATCTTATCTACCTATAACCATTTATCACTTATTTATTAAAATCAGCATTTTGAGTGATAATTGCCTCATTTTTCATGCAAGTTTTGGTTCGGTAGTTTTGGTTTTTATACATTGATTGTGGTTACATAACATAAAAAATATTAATCAGAATATAAATACAATATATATTAATTATATATGTATTTAGATTCATCTGTAAAAGTTATAGAAAGAATAATGAAATAGACCATTCATGGAGAAGGTTGGTCATATATATGAATGAATGATGTTTTAATTTTTTGAAGGATGATAATGAAGAAAGGTAAATTATAATTATAATTTTAATAACAAATATTATATCATATAAATCATATATATTTATCAAATACATTATTGTTACCATCCTTGTAAAATTTAAATGAAAAATGGACCACATGGCTTTGTGGAGGTGGAAGTCCATACGTATGCATGAGCCACGTTATTATTTTCTTAAGGATTAGGAGGATAGAAGGATTATATGATATTAAAATTATATAATAATAATTATTTAATAAATATTATATATATTCATTATTTCATTCTTTACAACTATAAAGTTGAAATGGTGATGAAAAAGGAATTACATCACTATGTGGAGACGATATGTTGTATGTACGCATGAACGATGTTTTTACTTTTCATGGGATGAAAAATAGATAGAATATGGGTTTCCCAAAATAATAATAAAATATAATTATTTTGATGATAATTTACATATTATAATAGGATATATACAACACTTTATGGGGATGTAAAATAAGAAATAAACATGAAGGACTCGGTAAAGTTGATTACCTCTTCTTCGATGAACTTCAGTTAGATCAATTCTTAAGGGACTTAGAGTAGGTATTTCAGAAAAACCAAAACTTACATAACTTATATAAGGATTTAATGAAGATTATGTTTTATGTATTTTCAATCTATATGGCTCAATGTGGTGTAAATAAGTGAGGGAGGAGGTTCCCGTTAATAATTGAGGGGAAGTGCACTTTTGAATTTTTTAAAATATTAAACTATAATAAATTAATTATCAAGATTCATGAATAAAAATAGATAGGTATTCAAATATATTCTATGATATGTTTCAAAATATAATCAAAAAATAAAATTTATATTGGTGATTATTTTGTTTTAAACCATATAATTTGGTTTAACCCCTTAATTAACTTATTTTAACATTAATTGTAGTAACATATTTTTTACACTTAAAGGTTTTTAATGTTACATATAAGGTAACTATTGACTCATAAGTAGAAAAGGATGAAATTTTAGACCCTATATTATTCACATTGTCTTCATTAAATATATTTATAATATTTAAACAATTTAAAAGAATATTATTTTGATAAATTATCATTACTATCACTTTTGAAACTATTCATTTAATTTGACATTATATGCATCACTAAAGAATTTATTTCTAATATAATCCATATAAATATCACTAATATTTCATATTAATATATACAATTTATGTAACAGAATAAGCCACACAAATTATATGACCTTTAAAATTTTCAATATCATTTATTTTAATTTCTTATTAATTGAATACATATTATAATTTCATTGTGAAGGCCTTTATAATTAATAGATAATAAATAAAAATTATAAATAAATCGTAATAATGAATATAATTTCATTATTCAAAAAATTTGTATTT
Organism: Viscum album; assembly: GCA_963277665.1. NCBI lineage: Eukaryota > Viridiplantae > Streptophyta > Magnoliopsida > Santalales > Viscaceae > Viscum > Viscum album. The sequence goes on from OY728129.1 coordinate 1,493,100,326, forward strand.
ATATTCATTCATAAATTTTTTGTTTACAATGTAATTTATATTTAGAACTAAGGCAGTTACATTTTCTATCTTTCTTTGGTTTAAATATTATATTATAAATTTTAAAGGAAAAGTACTGACTAGACATATATATTCATATCCTAAAGTTATAAGGTTCAAATTTAATTCATCCAATAAGAATTAAGTGGAAATATTATGACATTATCACTAATTTTTAATCTAGATTAACCTGATTTACCTTTTAGTAAAGTGATAAATTTTAACATAGTTAATATTCATATTAACAAAAAATAAAAGGGGTATATTTATCAAATAATAACCTTCTAATTCAGAATATGGAATTAATTTTATCAAATTTAATATATATTAGTGGTATAATTTAATTTAAAATCAAAATGAAAATGGAATGAAAAATAATTTTTCAGAAAAAATGCCTTTTATGTAAAAAAATGTTTTCATGAAATCAATTCTAATGAACTTAATTAGATTATTCATACTATAATATAACTAATTTTAGTTTTAATTCACTTTAAAAATTGTAACTTTTAAAATTCTTGAAAAAAATTATAGTTATCAATAAAAATTGGTATTTTTAACTATTCATAAGAAAATCAATATTTTTGGAAAAATAAAACAATTTAACCCTGTGATAATTTTGATATAATGATTTCAAAAAAAATTAATTTAATAAAATAAAACATATATAAGTTCTAAAAAATTATTACAATAAATTGTAATAAAAATAAATAAAAACATTTTTTATGAAAGTATATTTTTGAAACATAATATAGCTTTCCTAAAAATTTAGTACATGTTTCATTATAATAAACAAATGAATTTTTATTAAGTAGGTACTTTATATATAAATTTAATTATTTAGTAAATTATATTCATACCCAAAAATTCAACGGCAAGGTTCTAAGGAAAATACGTAAATAATAATATTTTATGGTTTGTTTAGGCCTGGTGTTGCATGTTGTGTATGCTAATGAACATAGTGTAAGTTTGAAATGTGAGGGTGTTACCTTCTCCACCCATAACTAAATTGAATACTCACAATTTTTACTTGAACATGAAAATCATGTTTTTTAAATTAAAATTTCCTTAGTGGAAAACCCACATAATAAAAATGGCCAATAAAACTTCCTCTTCAAAGAGTGTAATGGAGATATGAAGGTCATAAAAAAACTACATTTAGAAATATAATAACAATAGTGGTTGGTAAAAGTAAGGACATCGAAGGAAAGTATATTTTCCAACTAATGATAGAGAGTGAAAAATATCATTCATCATAAAAATGTGAATGATTATGAGAATTTCAATAACTCCAAAACCATAATGGTAAAAGGATAATTTTCTGTTGCAAGATCCTTTTCCTAGATTTGAGGAATTACTTTATTATATATATTAAAAAGGTAAAAAAAATACACTTACATGAAAATTATAATTTTATGATTTAATAAATTTCCACTACAATTCAAGATAAATTTTTTATCCCTGAAGCATTAAAAGAAACTTCTAACAGATATCATAGTATATAAAAGTATACAAATCTATTCCTACTATCTTCAAAAATTAACAAAAACATAAATGGTTTCCAAAATGTAAAATAATAACCAAAATGCACAATCTTGACTTTGATTACATAATTCATTAATCTCCAATATTCAATAATAAAACCAAAGGTTTTAAAAAGACCATTACTTAAATAAATTGCTCTATATCCCGAATAACCTCATTAACCACAACATGAAAGAAAGTTTTCACCTCAAAGTAATCTCATAACCTTCATCTTCATCTAAAAAAACATAAAAATAGTCATCTGAAATAATACATTTTGTGAAACCTAAAATTTATAAATACCTTAAATAAATAAAATGTCTCTAAAAATGTCATTAATTGCCTCAAAATCAAAAAAATTCAAAAAAATTTCTTTCTATAAATAGTTTCCCAAAAATCACCTTAATATTTTTCTTTCAAACTATTTATGTAAAAATAATTCCATACTCACTAGACCATACTATAGTCCCATGGTAGATGTTGAACTCTTATCTCCCTTCTATTGTGGGTTTAAGCCCTGCGGCCTTGGTTGATATGATGGGTTGTCACTAGGAATACATGGTTTCCATTCTCTAAAACAATATTGTATAAATCCTATAACATTCCCAAATATATGAGGAACATTATTAATATAACATTAATTATAAAATCACATGTCAATTCCATGGTCATCTATATGATAAAATATATGATCCTAAATTTTAATAACCTATCATTACCTCATCATCAAACCTTATATAAAACAAAAATTACATCAATACCATTAAATATATATCCATAAATTAAAAATAATTATACCTCAAATAAAATTTTCAATAAAACATATAATAAACCAAAGGGCTTTATTACCATAAATTCCTCCAAAAATAATCTTAATCATATAAGGCTAACATCACTTAAAATGTAAATAGTTTTATATATTCATTTATACTTATGATAAAACATAAAATTATCAACCCATGATGTGGTCTAAAAAACATAAACTATCCTCGTCGAAGTTATAAACATAGTTTCCTCGTCTAAATCATAAAAATAGTGTATTTAGGGAATGTACTAAAGGTTTTTCATGGGGTTATATTTCCTAATTAGTGTTTTCTTAATTCTAGTTCTCAAGGTTTCTTCTAAACATACTCTAATTACAACTTTAAATACCCAGACTCTAGTATCCTAGATTTAGTTGTCATATTATTACATTAGTACAAGCTCAAAATGATAAATTGGCTTAGTAGTATTGAAGAAATATATGAAAATAAGATTACTATATTACACAGGACATATAAAATACAATTCATAAAATAATTCTTTCATCCTTGATTTTATTCATAACACCCTTCTTTATATCCTAGGAAAAAATAAACAAAAGAGTGATCTCTAAATCTTATTAAGGTTATGTATATAGTGGAAGATATGATGGATCAATAAATAATAATAAAAATGGAAAGGTAAATATTTGAAAACACATTCCATTTAATAAATAACATGATCATGATGAATAAAATGGAAATAATAAATTATGATCAAATAATATCATATAAATAATCACATGAGCTAGAAACTTACTCATACATATCATAACGATTCAAATAATTACATCAACATCAATAACCAATTTCATAATGATGGAATGAAGAATTTCGGACATCAAAAACTTATTATTGAGGATTTATTCTTAGAAATATGAAAATACTATCATGACCTTATGCCAATACATCTATATAAATGGGTAAAGCCTTGGCCAAAACCCAATTTATATTTTCTCTTGAGATATACTGATTCATAAAGGGATTATATCAAGCGCCGTCCATCAATTTCTATATCTAATGCATTCCTCATACGAAAGGGGTGAAACATAATCAACATAAACATTCATTTTTTAAAAATTCACATATGAAATTTTAATACTTTCTACAATCAATGAACATAATCACAAACCTTTTAGAGTAATATGGTGAATGGTATCAAAATAGTACACCCTCAATCGAATGGGCTGTAAAATTTACAGAGAACGAATAATAATGGTACCATTGAAATATATCACTAGTGTATAATATGTAAATAAATGGTTGTTCTCATTTATAAAAATTAAATAAAATAAAAATTTCATTAAAAACATTCCTGAGGAAACAACACTATTCAACTTGAAAATCATTTTTCTAAGGTAAAAACATCACACATGTTAATGAAACCATCTTATTTGGAAAATAACCTTATAAAATTTTAAATCAACCTTTAAATAATTTTGAGGTTATGATGGATTAAATTCATTACATGTCGTATAAGTTAAAAAACATTCCTTTTACACTTATGGTAAAATCCAAAAAGGACCTCGTTCGGAAAATGAAAATAAGATTCATTAAAAAAAATTTGTGAAGTAGAAAAACATTGAAAACAATTTCTTGAATAAATAAATTGATAATTGTAAAAATAATATTTAAAACATTTTCATAAATTATGGATATGGAAGGAAAGACTCTTTAAGTAGAGACAATTAGGAATAGTGTTGAGATTGTGGAATAAACCACTACCACAGTTGTAAATTTTGAATTATATACCCCCATGAAATAAATAACTCAAAAATAATGTTAAAATACCATTATGGTAATAAGGTTCATTATATAACAAATAAAATGGGCTTTATATACACCACACATATGAAATAAGTAGTGGATATGGCATATGGATCACATAAGTAAAAGTGAGATGAGAAAGCCTACCTCATGCCTCCCTTCCTTCGTATATGTTAGAACCTCCTGTGTAATAAATATAGATTTATTAGAAATATATTCTCAAACCATATTAAAAAATATCATACCATAAATTATTTACTTATAAACTTTTAACACCCATTTATTAATAATTATTTATTAAGATAAATATTCTGGGTGATAACTGCTACGTTTTTCATGTATGTTTTGGTCCTTATACATTGATAATGGTTCCATCATATATAAAATTTTAATAATGATATAAATATAATATACATTTATTATACAAATATTTATATTTATCCATAAAATTTATATATTTATAAATGAATTACACCATTCAAGGAGATGGTAGGTCATATATACACATGAACACCATTTTCATTTATTGAAAGGTGGAAATAAAGAGAGTTAAATAGTTATTATCATTTATATAATAATTATTATTATAATATATATATATATATATATTAATCAAATCCATCATTATTACCATCCATGTAAAACGTAAATGGAAAACAAATCACATCGCTTCATAGAGGTGGTATTCCACACATACATACAAGCGACATTATCATTTTCAAAAGGATTGAAAGGAAAAAATGTATGTATGATATTATAATTAAAGAATAATATTTATTTGATAAATATTATATATATTCATTTCATCTATCTTTATAATCACCCAAGATAAATTGTGATGAACAATGAATTACACCACTACGTGTAAATAGAAAGCCGTACATACACACAAGTGATGTTTTCACATTTCGTAGGATGGAAAAGAGATAGAATATGGTGGTACCATAATCATAATAAAATCTGAGTATATTTATCATACTATATTTATCATCTTAGGATGATTGAAACACTTTAAGATGAGGAAGAAGATGAAATAAACTTGTAGGACTCGATAAAGATGATTATCTCTTCTTTAGTAGACTTCCTTTAGACATGTTCTTAAGAGACATAAAGTTGGTCTTATCAAATGAAAAAACCCCTAGAACATTTATAATGATTTCAAGAAGATTAATCGATAAGGGGATTTCAATATATATGGCTCAATGTGGTGTAAATATGTGATAGAGGAGGTTTCCCTTTAAACTTTTGGTAAGGGGAAATTTTGGAATTTCTTAATATATTAAATTATAATAAAGTAATTATCAAGAAAAATGCATCCAAATGACCATATATTTGAACCTAGGGTAGGATTGGGTAAAAATATCCTCAAAACATTTTGGACAAGTTAATGTTATTTTTAATCATTATTTGTGGTTTAACCCCTTAAATAACTTATATTAACAGGAACTCTAGTAATATATTTTTGATTCTTAATGGGTTATAATTTGATATATAAGTTAATTATGGACTTTTATATGGGAAATATATGATATTTTAGACTATATATTATGAAATTTTTCATCATTCAATTTTTAATTATATTTAAATAATTCAATGAACTATTATTTTGATAAATTTTAATTAATGTCAATTATAAATCTATTCATTTAATTTGACTTCAAATATAACATAAATTTTTTTATTTAAAATATAATTGATTTACACATCACTAATATTTCATATAAATATAAAAAATTCGTTTATAACTATAAATCACTCAAATTATATCACATTTAGTTTTTTTATTCATTATTTTTATATTAATTGAATAAATGTTTTATTACTATTGCGTAAAAATTAAGGTAATCATATAATCACTAAAAACTATACATAAATAATCACCATTAATATAATTTAATTATGAAAAAAATTAAATTTATATTCATTAATAACTTTATTCGGTCCCTATGTGGACACAAAATAGATATTTAAAGAAAAAAGTATGTCATTTTGTAACGTTCCATGATTTTATATTATATTGGTCATTTTCATGGACAAGTGTCAATTAAATATATAAAGTTCTATCGTAAGGTGATAATGGTAAATCTTAATTCATCCAAAAATAATAAAGATGAAGTATTATGACCTTATCACATAGTTTTAACCTAGATTAACCAAATTTACCATTTACCGAGGGGATAAATTTTATCACAATTACTATTCATATTGATAAAAAATAAAAGGATGATATTTACCAAAATTGAACCCCAAATTAAAAATATGGAATCCATTTTATAAAATTAATTACATATAAGTGTAAAATTTTAATTTAAAATCAAAACACAAAACACACTGAAGAACAGTTTTTCAAAACATTTTCTTTTAGAGTACAAAAAATGTTTTTAAACAAAATTCATTAATGAAATAAATTAAAAATAAATTAATTGGATTATTAATTATATAAGAGAACTAATTTTATTTTTCAATAATTTTTAATAAATATATATCTTTTTAAATGATTCAAAAAATATTACAGTTTTTAATAAATATCGTCATTCTTCACTATTCACTAGCAAATCAATATTTTCAGAAAGATGCAAAAAAATCACCGTAAGATAATTTTTATATGATGATTTAAAAATTTATATTATTTTTATAAAATAAAACTTATATAAATTACATAAATTAATTATAAAATTTTATCATAAAATTAATAAAATCATTTTTATAGAAAACTTATTTATAAAACCTAAATTACTTTATCCAAAAAAATTAAATGTGAGTCCATTATATTATGCATGATACAATAGAAAATTATCTGGGGATTCAACCCCATGACCGGTGACCCACACCTCATCCCCCTACCACCCCAGCCGCCTGTGGGGGGGATAACATTACCCAAAATTGAGTAGTTATTTCCTAGGAATAAACAAATGAATTTGTATTGAGTATGTCCTTTATATATATAAATTTCATAATTTACCCAAGAATAGTCATAGAAAACCATTAAAATTCAAGGTTATAATGGTAATATTTAAATAAAAATATTTTTTGGTTTGTTTAGGTTCGGTGTTGTGTGATGTATACTCAAATGAATATAGTGTTATTTCAAAATATCGAGGTGCTACATGCCCTATTTTTTAGTTGAAATATTTATAAAACCATACTAATATAATTATTATTAAATTACCCTCAATATGAGGAAAATTATTAAAAATAACTCTAATAATAAAAGAGAATATAAACCCTAAGGTTTGAAAATACGTTTAATGACATGTTCTCAAAATAAATAGAATTTGTCCTCATATAGATTTTTAGCAAGTTAATCTTAAGGGTTACATATACCTAAAAAATCTTCAAAAACATAATAAATATCTCAAAAGTACTACCATAACAAAAAAAAATATTATTAATTCTATTAATCATATGACCATCCTTAAATCTACCACTACATCAAAAATCATGAATCCTTAATTGAAGACACCTTATTCATTCAACGTTATTCATAATCTATAATGTATTGTTTTCCAAATTATTCCTCAATAAATCCTTAAAAAAATGAAAATATGAATTGTTTCATAACATTAAACAAAATAAAATACAAGTTAAGATATAATCTTTACCAATGATATGTTACTTTTTATTTCCTAATCCTTGATATTAATAGAATTAAGCATTGGTAAACATTTATCAATACGATCATTCTAATCCCATTATGAATATTTCCCCATAGGATATTGATTTACCTAATTCTCATATTCCCCTCATTTAAAACTTGCAAAGTATTTCTAGGGAAGAAATTTATTCTTCTTCGTATAATAAATAGAATGCTCATTTTTCTCATGTGATATTATTTCTTTATTCCCTCCTTTACCACATATAAAAAATATTTCTATTATTTTAAGACATTTTCTTGGATGCTTATTCCCACATTATATACATATTTTTTGTTGAATATTTTTACCTTTTTGACCTTTAACACTTTAACATTCATTGATCTTCATTTCTATCTTATTTGATGAGTTGGGAAACTAACCTATGTCTAAATTGTAAATTATAACTTTTGATTTATGATAAAGAATAATCACATGCCTTTTCACTATATCTCCCATTCTGTTTAGTTTCTCATCTAAATAACCACCTCATTTTCCTTAAATTCATGTTTTTTTACTTTCTTATGACTGGATCCATCCATTTACTAAAACCCAAAAGGTTATTGTGAGTATATCAATAAAATTATAATAAACCATCTTATATAGAGGATAAACACCATGAAATCCTTAACTATGTAATCCTTGACTCTCTTGATTTATCCAATATAATAATAATTCTACCAAACTTACTAACCATTGTGGGTATAGAGTAATTTTAAAAAATGATCAAATACCATCTTAACCTCAAAACTTTTCTAAACCTTATACTAATACCAACTATAAGGACCTAACATTAAATATTAAAAAATAAAGTTCTTTGAACAATAATTCCATTGATTTAATTCCCAAAGATCATTTATATTTATAGTTTTATATAATTAGGTCGTCACCATTACACAAATAAATATTATTTTACAAAATTGATACTTCAACACAGTATTAATTTTTACAACAATATAAAAATAAATAAAAAGATTTATTTTCTAGAAATTCTTCATAATTATTGATCTTGAAATCATCCTTATCCCTACAAATCCTTAAAACCCCATAATTGTTTGAAAAATGTCGGATGAGCACAAGAATATTTGTAACACACATAAAAATAAAAATATGTTGGCCTAGTTAGAAACATGGAAACCAAAAAATAATTATCTTTATTATATTATTATTTATAGTATGAACTAAATAATTTACACAGGATAAAACACATTCTTTCACAACAAATACCTTTAACCTTCATAAAAATAAAATGAAAACCCATTTTAGATAATATAGAGAATCATATTCATAAACTGTTTAACCATTTTTTAGAAATAACTAGAGCCTAGCTAAATCTATGATAGAAACTAAAGTGGTTAACCCCCTCTTTATAACCTTGAAGACAAGTAACATTACCTAATTAATTAAAGGGCTTTATGGGGTTCACCATTTAAATAAGATATATTGTATTGACTCATTTGTCATGAGCTATAATGGGGATAAACCCGTCCTATAAGCTATATCAAACTTACCCATTCATCACGAGCTATAATAGGGATCAACCCTTCATATAATCTATATTGGGCTAATATATTTTTCATATATAATTATAAATTACCACATAATTAAAAAAACATTTTTTAATTCATATTTTCATCACAAATCCATTTAAAAACTCTTTTAAACCCATTTGAAATGAACTTCTAGATATTGACATACCATTTCCTTTTAAAAACACCTTTTCAAAACCAAAATAACCAGAAGGAAGGGAGAGAGGGTTTTTATTTTAAAAAAATATAAATTCTTGTAAAGGAATTCAGATACCAAATACTGGTTACAATGGTCGGAAAAGTCATTTTCATCATATACATTAAAATAGAAAATTATTTTTATCTTTTGTAAAGATGGTGATTAAATTTCATAAAAATGTTAATTTTGAAAACATTTGAAGGAAAATAAAAAGTGACATAATATTTTCTTTATAATTCATTTATTTACACTTAAATACATCTATAAAATAATTTTTAAAATATAGGAATGGAAGAAAATGATTTTGAAGAGAAATTTTAAAATAATTTTTTAATGAAAGTCTCATACCTTTATTATGACTCATCATGTGTGTTCCATATATTATTAAATAAAAAATTTATTTTAACTATTTAATATATTTAAAAAAAAGTTATGTTTATTATACCTTTTATTTCACTTATTCCCATGATATATACAATTTTTTATCATTTATGTTCATATTGAATGTTTTGATGATATTCAACTCAAATGTCCAAAATTACTTTGTTAAGTTAACTATGGTAAAAGTGGTAATTAATATAACATATCAATTATAATATTCTTTAAGGAATTATAGTCTTTATATATTAATAAAACATTTATATCCAACCATGAAATATGATTACAAAAAATGAACTATATTATAGTCACTTAGAAAGTAGGTCATACGTACACATGTATAACGTTTCCATTTTTAAATGATCATTATGGAAAGACAAAAAGAATTAGTTTATATTTAAATATTTATAATTATAATAAGAAATACCATATTTTTTCTTTAAATATACTTATATGTATCATCAATGTGATGTGATGAGGAAAAATGCTTCACATCATTTTGTGGAGGTGGTTGTCCACACATACACATGAACGAAGTTATCATTTTACAATGAATGGAATGGTAATAAAGTAAATGATAAATTATATTTTAATAACTATAAATATTTTATTATTATCATATATATAAATTAAATATATCATTAAAACCATCCATAATATGTAGCAAGGGAAAGTGAATTACAATGATCTGTGAGGCGGTAGTCCATCATACACACGAATGACGAATTCATATCCCATTTGATCGATATTGGAGATGGATATAGGTTATGAAATTAACATAAAAACATATTGGTATATATTATATACTTATTCTATTATATATTCACGATTAAGGAATAATTTAAAGAGGTGTAAGAATAAATAAAATAAAAATTATCAGTTAAGAATTATACCTCTTCTTCGTGCTACGTATTTTACTTTACAACTTAATACCAATAAGGTTGGTATTATACCCTAAATAAATCATCTATGTCGTTTATAGTGATTTAATTAAGGTATTTGGGTAGTTATTGGGCAATAAAAGGGATTTTTTTAAGTCGGAATAAATGAGAACAAGAGGTTCCCTTTTATAAGAGAGGATATGGGTACTCTAGGAATATCTTAAAATATTAAATTAATATAAATTATTTTTCATGTACAAAAATATTAAAATTAATAGGATTATAATATGATATTATTTTGAGTCCACAACCTCTCATAAAATAATTTTTTTATAATTTTAGATCACATTTTTACACTTATCGTTTTTTAACCCTCTATTACCCATTTGACAATTATAGTGATACCAAAGTTATTTACTCTTACAAGGATTATATAGTAACAATAAAAGTAAAAACGGCACATATATAGACCATTTATGATATAAAAACCATATCCAACTAAAAAGAGAAAGTATAATATTTTTATTAATTTTAAATAATTTAATAAAATATTATTTATTATAAAATAATAATAGTGTCCATTTTGGAATTATTTATTTAGTGTGCCTTTTAAAGATACAAGAAAACAATTTAATTTGAATAAAATGATTATAACATTTATGATATGACATTTGTGTCTTAAAAATTCATGTAACACAAAAAATTATTGAAATAATATTATTTTAACTGTTTCTAAAATCATTTCGTTGATTTTTATACTACTTGCACTAGCATTGTGTTAGTGTTGCATAATAATTTAAGGTAATTATATAACCAATAAAAATATAAATAAATTTAAATGTTTAAAAATAATTTATCTTGAAAATAATTTTTTTATAAGTGAACATACCCTCTGTTTTTCCCTGAGTTAAAAATTTTAGGATAATAAAACAAAGAAAGTCACATTTTTTACTTTTGTTTATATAAAATAATATAATTTTCAAAATCATTGAAAAGTGGAAAAAAGGCCATATATTCAACTCTTGTATGGTTATGGAAAATATATAATCTTTTAATTAACTTAAGTAATGTTTTAGTGTTAATTGTTTGTCCTTATAATTTTATTTTTAAACTTAATTACCCGATATATCCTTTACTATAGTAACAAAAATTACTATAACTACTATTCATAATGTACAAAAATAAAAGTAAACAATTTACAAAATTTGGACCAACTTATTAAAAATATAGAATCTATTTTTAAAAATTCAAAACACATATGTGGCATAATGTAATTTAAAATTAAACTGACAAAACACAAAGTAAAAATTTTCCATAGAAATGCCATTTTTAAAGTATAAAATGTATTTATACAAAATTAATGTATAAAATTATTTCCAAAGACTATAATTGGATTATTTTTAATAACAATAAACTGATTAAATTTAAAAAAATAATCCAAAATATAATTTTACTTTATAAATAGTTTATAATAAAATATAATTTTCCATAAAAATATGTATTTTTCATTATTCATTAAAAAAATCAAACTTTTAAAAAAATAAAACATTTCACCATAATATAATTTTTGAAATGATGATTCAAAAAATTTCATCATTTAATATAATATTTTTTCTAAATTATTTATAAAATAATTATAACATTTTCTCATAAAAAGCTACAAAACATTTGTTTGAAGAAAATATATTTTTTAATCATAAAATGAATTTTCTAAAAATTGTGTTATTATTTATGAATAATTAATCAATAATTTTAAATTAATTTGGAAATAATTTTATATATTTCATAAATTATTTAATCTTATTTATACTCACCAAATTATTGACTATGTTATAATGGTCACATATAAATAATATTATTTTTTTATTCGTTTAATCTCAGTGTTGTGTGTTATACATATTGTAACACCCCAAGATTTCATAGTGTGTTATTTCTTCAAAATAATTCAATAACTTGCACTACACGCAACACCGAGTTCAATCACACCATGACTTACAAAAAAAAATTCCATTCAAAAGAGGTTATGAATAGTATTATCTAAATTTTAAACTTTATATAATCCTTATAATTTTAGAATCCATATTATGAGTTTCTTAGATATAATGCAAGAACAAATTCATTTTCAGTATTGCACTTTTAACAACTTTTAATAGTGAACCCTTTTTAAATACAATATTTTAAACTTTTTGACTAAATGGGGACATCAAAAATTTAAAATGAAACATCCCAAACTTCCACGGTACGCTTTCTTTGAATAATACAGTAGCGTGTGTTGTACGCAACCTTGAGTTTTAACACACACCACAACCAATCATACTAGCCGTTATGAATAGTAATACCTACTATTAGAAATTATATATATTTTATATTTTAAAATGGACTTCATTTCTGGATTCAGAATATCGAATTTAGCCTAAGGTGAAATTTTGGTACTTTTCGGATAACTTTCATATTTTGATGAATAGTGAAAATTACTAAATTTTAATTAAAAACAACTTTTTTAATCAAAATAATTAATAGTGATAAATTATGAATTTTAGATGTTTTAAAGTATATTTAGAATACATTTTTACCATTTAATATAATGTTGGTCATTGGACATAATTTTACAATTAAACCGAACATAAACAAGTGTCAATCTTTTGATAGTTATTATCTCTTAAAAACACGTTTTTTGTTTTGACAGCGGGAATTAATTTTAAATTAATTTCTGCCACTTCTGTGTTTTGAATTTAGGAAAATGGATTCTATATTTGGAATCAGGATGTTCAAATTGTGTAAATAGTTAACTTTTATTTTTAGACATTTTGAATAATTACTGCGGTAAATATTTTATTTACCATGGTTAAGGGTAAATCCGGTAAATAAGGGTTACAAATAATATTATAATAATACTAAATTACCCTAAAACGTGTCTTAACCCTATTGGTTGATACATGGTCGACCATGGGCATCTTTGGGTCGATTTTGGGACCCCATGGATCCACATGTAAGTGATAATGACACTTTATTTTAATTAAGTTAAAATGAATACAAAAATGACACAAGCATATATCCTTTAGAAAAACAATTGTTACATAGGTTTATATATGTTGGATTTTAGATTATAAATATTCATTAGAAAGATAAAACGATTTCATACATAATTAAAATTTATTTATAATTTTTAGACATTAAATAATTTATTTTATTTATGACACAATGATGATGCAGTAATTACTATAATAGTGAAAAATTAAAATAATTGATATTATAAATACCCAAATAAATATAATATGAACCTTTTAATGAATTAATCTAATTTTATAATATAATATGATATATTAGGATTGATTTAATTGACTTTTTTCGAAGTAATCAATCTTTTATGAGTTTCACAAATATCAACTATTGAATAGTGTCAAAATTGACATAAAAGAGTTCTTAAAACAAATATTATATTATTAATTGATATTAAATTCCTAAAAATCTAAGGTTCGGTCAAGAGACTTATATAATGATATGTTAATCATTAATGGACCACTTGGGGGTCGCTTGGATGTATATAGTAAGTTTATTAACCATATTATATAAAAATACAAAGAGACATTGTAAAAGTGAAACTAATTAACTTAGAGTTAATAATTAAAGATAAGGTTAATATAAGTAACCAAACCTGTCTAAATTCTTTTGGTTGAGTGGTTTTCGACCTATACCCACCTTAACCTTTGAATAATAAACTTTGGAGCCATTAGAAACCGAATATGAATTTATTATAAATTAATATTTCTAGCTTTTCCAAAGGTGCCCCTCACCCCTCTTATAAAAGGGCACTCCTCCTTCTCATTTATTCACACCTTCAAAGCCTTTGGGTTCGGCCAAACTCTGCCCAACTACTCTCCCAACATCCCTCAATACAACCTAGAGGCCTTAGTTTGATCAGAAAGCCAACCTAGGGAGCCCTTTTGATCAAATCAAAAGGAAGAACCCGAAGAAGAGGTAATGTTTTCACCACCCCTTTTCAAGTTCCTTTCTTCTTCCACTTCTTCTTTATTTGTTCTTACCATTCTAAAATAATAACTCCAGTATCTTACATATACTATGATGTTATTATAAATATTGTACAACCATATTCAGTATTCTATCCACCCTTTGAATAACATGTCACCATACGTGCGTACGTACGGCTTACCGTCTCCACGTCGTGGTGTAATTGTTATTCAATATATTATTATTTGGATGGGTATAATAATGATGTGTAACTCATGTAAATAATAAATATAACATGTTAATGATTCTGTATATATTATATACCATCCATTTATATATTATTTTAATATCAAAAGAATGATATTGTCGCTCGTGCGTACGTACGGACTACCGTCTCCACAAACACGATGAGATTCATTCTCCATCGTATCCATTCAAGTATAATTATCATTTGATGATTTAAAAATGATGTTTAATGACATGATATCATTCTGGATATGAATAAGATACAACAAACATGGCTTATGTAACAAAACATATAAAAGAAAATGAGTAAGTTAACACCCGAAACGACGATAATTCTAAGATATTATTAACAAATCAATGTTAAAAGATCATATATGATATCATATTAATATATATGATTCATGTATAATTTAATAACAATTATTTCAACATTATACAGTAGGTTAACCTACCCCAACCAAGGAAAAGTACAAGGTAAGGGTTATTTCACAATCTCTTCATTATCCGAGGTTGTTTATACGTAATAATCTACAGGGATTTCATTATCATCCACATCCATGTTTCTTCGAAATGTATTTCAAAATATATTTATTATTTACAAGAATATGGGTTAAAGTCATTTATACCCTTGTTTGACTTTTTATAAGAAGTTTATAAAGGAATATTTCCGTTGTTTTCAAAACAAGGTCCTTTTTAACCTTTTCGACAGAATTAAGGTAAAAATGTTTTTTTAACTTATATGGCGGGTGCGGCTATTTTCCGCCGTTATAAAATATTCAAAGCTTCCCTTACAAGCTTATAAGAATATTTTCAAAGAAAACATTTTATTTTATATGGATCTTAAATGATTTCAAAATAAAAGGAGATATTTCTTTAAAAATAATTTTGATTTCATCTATGTCAACATCCTTTGATGGATTTTAAGATTATTTGAAGTTGATTTATTATGATACAAAACTTCTATATTGTATTGAAGGTTTTGTGATATGTTTGACTGTGGATGTGCTATTTTTATTCCATTCATAGTTTATGGTGAAGGTATTGACATTTCGTATGCTAGTTTTAATACGAATGTTTATGTTTTGTTTAAACCTTTTCATAGGGGAATGCATTGGACTTAATATGTGACGGGTGGAGCCCGCTATAGCTCCTCGATGCATCGGTAGGTCTCATGAGACAAACTAGTGTCTTGGCACAAGGCCTTGACAAAATCTTATTTGTAGTCTTGGCACGAGGCCGTGGCTATATGGTTATGATAGTCTGGCATTATACATTCCATCATTATGAAAGTGGTTATTGATTTTGCATGTGATTATTCGATTAGTAGAATAACCATGTGAATAAGTAAATGGCATTATATCATTTTATTTATGCCATACTATGTTAAAAGTTCAAGTTTAAAAGGCTTTTGTTTTAATTATATATTGCCTTAAATGTTTATTCTTATTTATGAAAGTTTCCGCTATATTGTTATCCTTACTCGGCATTTGAGCTCACCCCTTTTCTATGTTTTATTTTTCCCAGGAATTGAAGAAGTAAATTATGAATGACCTGCAGGGATATTATGTGGTTATATGAGTGTAGATTATGGAGACAATATGTTGTTGTAGTAGTTTTTCATTTTATGATGTAATGTAAGACTTATGAATATATCTAGTGTTTCCAAGACTACAAAACCAATCGGTCTTTTGAGATTTGATCTTTCTTGTGATCATACTAATGTTAAGTAATAATGCACCGACTCTGGGTAACTGGGGTAGGGGCGTTACAGTTGGTATCAGAGGAAGTTTAGTACAAACCTTGGAAGCTAGATTTAGATAAACTCTGATTAGAGCACGTAGACCTAAGATGAACTTTGAGGATTAGTGTAGAAGAACTTCCTAGAATTTTGGTATTGTAGATATTTTGTGAGTTTTCCGAGCAATACATCCATGTCTGGATACGAGCAGGTAGAGGCGGCTCTGGCACAGATGTACCTAGGGGTAAAACCCGAAAACACCGCTTTGAGCTAGACTCGAATGGGAACTGGTGCACGACAACGGGCCTTGCTGCACTCTTGGTTACGACACTCCCGGGGGATATGCTTAGGATAACTCTCATTTTATTTACAAATCATTATAAAGGGTTTATGAGTATATACATCCTCAAAGGAAACATTTTTATGATTATGGATTATATCCATAAATAGTTCAATTTATGTTAAGTGTTTTATAAGTATGGGATTATGTATTTTGATTCATAAACTGATCTAGTGTATGCCATTGTTTAGAAATAGCGCCCAGTAGAAGGAATGAGAACTCCAGATATGCACATGATCCAAAGAGAAGGAAGGATCATATCTTTCATGGACTTAAGCTAGAATTTATAAGAGAAATAGTCTCCCATGTATTATCATCATATGAAGAAATAATATCCTATGTTGATAAGATAAGTAAAGAGTTTACTGAGTCCTATGGCTTTGAAGGGAAGCAAGAGAAGAAAAGGATGGAAGAGAGAAAGATGGATAAAGGGAAGAGGGAAAAGAAGAATTTTCCCATATGTGGTAACTGTGGAAAGAAACACCCTGGAACTTGCCTGAAAGGAATGGGAGTTTGTTATAAGTGTGGAGGAAAATGGCACAAATTACGTGACTGCAAGGGTAAGAAAATGGTTTTAAATGTACAATGCTTCATTTGCAAGGAGTTTGGACACTACGAGAACCTATGTCCCAGTCATCAGACTATGCCGCAAATGATGTTATTGGATAATAATCAAGTTATGATACTACCACAGATGAAGAAGAATGATTAGAGTTCTTATGTTGATTATGTCAATTGAGTGTTGTATCAACAATGTACTTGTTATAATAATTATGGAGTATATAAGGATTGTACTGCAGTACTATTTCATTAAGGACTTGTGATTGTGTGGAACAAAGAAAAGTGACTCAATAGAAGGATAAATTTTTGGAAAATATATGTTTGAGAGAATGATAAATCATAATATAGTTCTGATACTGAGGTAGTGATTTTGGAATAATATGTGATTGTTTTGGATAAATTATATTGGATATTCTTGACTACCTTGGAACTGATTAATTATTTGTATATTCCATCATTGTTGGGGTTTAAAACATTTTTGGATTAATGAAGTATATCCAGCATTCTATATGGAATAAGGGAGCTTGAATGTAATCAATAAGAAATATGGTAATACATGATGAAGGTATTCATATGCTATTACGGGGTAAAGAGGATCTATATTATGTTTACCTTCCTTATAAATTTTGGACTGTGAGTTTGGATAGAAGTATTTTGGATAGTTCTAGTTTGGATTATTTTGGATTGCCATAAAAGGACAACCCGGAGGTCAGGCGGCAACCCGTCGCGTCCGACAAGGCTGCGAGACTTGAACCCGCAACCGAAGGGCGACAAGGGTGTATCACCTACCACTGGCCCACGAGATGTCCTGGATTAAATAAATGTAGTTTTTATTAAAAGATCTTGTAGATGAATTATAAATTCGTTTATTTTGGAACCCTATACGAATAGTGTAAATAGAATTTTTTTTACATTCTATTATCTTTTAGAGTGAAAGATGAGTTTGTGGTAGAAATTTATTAATGGATAAAACTCTAATTATAAAGTAAGTATATCTCCTTATGATCTTAGCCAATCTCATAAATAAATTCCTCATTCTTAAGAAAAGCAACTTAGAACAAAAATGTTTTCCTAGATGGTACCTTAAATCATCACTAATTTATGGCTTTGGGATTGTTGGCCTTTTCATAGCCATGTTCTCTACCACTCTCCATCAGATAATTGATGGTTAGATTTTTCTTCCATATCCATATTTTCCTACATGGAACCCTAGTATGTGTTATTTTCGGTAATCTTCATACTTTCGACTCTTTATTTTAAATAGAGGCCTCATTAATTCATTTTTCGATGTGGGATTTCAACTAAGATATTTTGAAACGTCAAAAATGTGTTATCCTAATACCCTATGTTTTGTTGAACCGATGGTATTTCAAATCATCATAGATTGATGAGTTTAAGGACCTAAATTTTATACTTGTTTGTGATTGATGACCTCAATCACTACCTACAAATATTTACGTTTTTCCTCCAATTATATGTCTCTAATTCCCACCAATGTTCTCCTAATCGAGTTCATAATTTGGTGGTGACCCTTTCATTTCTCATTTCCTCATATTAAGACTAAATTTTAGTAACCCAATTTCCGATGTGGGTTTTCCCCCAAATATATTTTCTATTTTCAACCTTTTATTTTCGAAGAACAATTTCAAATTGTGAGGACACAATTTATTGAAGGAGGGGAGAATGTAACACCCCAAGATTTCATAGTGTGTTATTTCTTCAAAATAATTCAATAACTTGCACTACACGCAACACCGAGTTCAATCAGACCATGACTTACAAAAAAAATCCATTCAAAAGAGGTTATGAATAGTATTATCTAAATTTTAAACTTTATATAATCCTTATAATTTTAGAATCCATATTATGAGTTTCGTAGATATAATGCAAGAACAAATTCATTTTCAGTATTGCACTTTTAACAAATTTTAATAGTGAACCCTTTTTAAATACAATATGTTAAACTTTTTGACTAAATGGGGACATCAAAAATTTAAAATGAAACATCCCAAGCTTCCACGGTACGCTTTCTTTGAATAATACAGTAGCGTGTGTTGTACGCAACCTTGAGTTTTAACACACACCACAACCAATCAAACTAGCCGTTATGAATAGTAATACCTAATTTTAGAAATTATATATATTTTATATTTTAAAATGGACTTCATTTCTGGATTCAGAATATCGAATTTAGCCTAAGGTGAAATTTTGGTACTTTTCAGATAACTTTCATATTTTGATGAATAGTGAAAATTACTAAATTTTAATTAAAAACAACTTTTTTAATCAAAATAATTAATAGTGATAAATTATGAATTTTAGTAGTTTTAAAGTATATTTAGAATATATTTTTACCATTTAATATAATGTTTGTCATTGGACATAATTTTACAATTAAACCGAACATAAACAAGTGTCAATCTTTTGATAGTTATTATCTCTTAAAAACACGCTTTTTGTTTTGACAGCGGGAATTAATTTTCAATTAATTTCTGCCACTTCTGTGTTTTGAATTTAGGAAAATGGATTCCATATTTGGAATCAGGATGTTCAAATTGTATAAATAGGTAACTTTTATTTTTAGACATTTTGAATAATTACTGCGGTAAATATTTTATTTACCATGGTTAAGGGTAAATCCGGTAAATAAGGGTTAAAAATAATATTATAATAATACTAAATTTCCCTAAAACGTGTCTTAACCCTATTGGTTGATACATGGTCGACCATGGGCATCTTTGGGTCGATTTTGGGTCCCCATGGATCCACATGTAAGTGATAATGACACTTTATTTTAATTAAGTTAAACTGAATACAAAAATGACACAAGCATATATCTTTTAGAAAAACAATTGTTAAATAGGGTTATATATGTTGGATTTTAGATTATAAATATTCATTAGAAAGATAAAAAGATTTCCTACATAATGATATTTTATTTATAATTTGTCGATATTAAATAATTTATTTTATTTATGACACAATGATGATGCGGTAATTACTATAATAGTGAACAATTAAAATAATTGATATTATAAATACCCAAATAAATATAATATGAAACTTTTAATGAATTAAACTAATTTTATAAGATAATATGATATATTAGGATTGATTTAATGGACTTTGTTTTAAGTAATCAATCTGTTATGAGTTTCACAAAAATCAACTATTGAATAGTGTCAAAATTGACATAAAAGAGTTCTTAAAACAAATATTATATTATTAATTGATATTAAATTCCTAAAAATCTAAGGTTCGGCCAATAGACTTATATAATGATAGGTTAATCATTGATGGACCACTTGGGGGTCTCTTGGATGTATATAGTAAGTTTATTAACCATATTATATAAAAATACAAAGAGACATTGTAAAAGTGAAACTAATTAACTTAGAGTTAATACTTAAAGATAAGGTTAATATAAGTACCCAAACCTATCTAAATTCTATTTGTTGAGTGGTTTTCGACCTATACCCACCTTAAACTTTGAATAATCAACTTTGGATCCATTATAAACCGAATATGAATTTATTATAAATTAATATTTCTAGCTTTTCCAAAGGTGCCCCTCACCCCTCTTATAAAAGGGCACTCCTCCTTCTCATTTATTCACACCTTAAAAGCCTTTTGGTTCGGCCAAACTCTTCCCAAATACTCTCCAAACATCCCTCACTACAACCTAGAGGAATTAGTTTGATCAGAAAGCCAACCTAAGGAGCCCTTTTGATCAAATCAAAAGGAAGAACCCGAAGAAGAGGCAATGTTTTCACCACCCCTTTTCAAGTTCCTTTCTTCTTCCACTTCTTCTTTCTTTGTTCTTACCATTATAAAATAATAACTCCAGTATCTTACATATACTATGATGTTATTATAAATATGGTACAACCATATTCAGTATTCTATCCACCCTTTGAATAACATGTCACCATACGTGCGTACGTACGGCTTACCGTCTCCACGTCGTGGTGTAATTGTTATTCAATATATTATTATTTGGATGGGTATAATAATGATGTGTAACTCATGTAAATAATAAATATAACATGTTAATGATTCTGTATATATGATATACCATCCATTTATATATTATTTTAATATCAAAAGAATGATATTGTCGCTCGTGCGTACGTACAGACTACCGTCTCCACGAACGCGATGAGATTCATTCTCCATCGTATCCATTCAAGTATAATTATCATTTCATGATTTACAAATGATGTTTAAGGACTTGATATCATTCTGGATATGAATAAGATACAACAAACATGGCTTATGTAACAAAACATATAAAATAAAATGAGTAAGTTAACACCCGAAACGACGATAATTCTAAGATATTACTAACAAATCAATGTTAAAAGATCATATATGATATCATATTAATATATATGATTCTTGTATAATTTAATAACAATTATTTCACCATTATACAGGAGGTTAACCTACCCCAACCAAGGAAAAGTACAAGGTAAGGGTTATTTCACAATCTCTTCATTATCCGAGGTTGTTTATACGTAACAATCTACTGGGATTTCTTTATCATCCACATCCATGTTTCTTCGAAATGTATTTCAAAACATATTTATTATTTACATGAATATGGGTTAAAGTCATTTATACCCTTGTTTGACTTTTTATAAGAAGTTTATAAAGGAATCTTTCTGTCATTTTGAATACAAGGTCCTTTTTAACCATTTCGACAGAATTAAGGTAAGAATGTTTTTTTTAACTTATACGGCTGGTGCGGATATTTTCCGCCATTATAAAATCTTCAAAGCTTCCCTTACAAGCTTATAAGAATATTTTCAAAGAAAACCTTTTATTTTATATGGATCTTAAATTATTTCAAAATAAAAGGAGATATTTCTTTAAAAATAATTTTGATTTCATCTATGTCAACATCCTTTGATGGATTTTAAGATTATTTGAAGTTGATTTATTATGATACAAAACTTCTATATTGTATTGAAGGTTTTGTGATATGTTTGACTGTGGATGTGCTATTTTTATACCATTCATAGTTTATGGTGAAAGTATTGACATTTCGTATGCTAGTTTTAATACAAATGTTTATGTTATGTTTAAAACTTTTCATATGGGAATGCATTGGACTTAATATGTGACGGGTGGAGCCCGCTATAGCTCCTCGATGCATCGGTAGGTCTGATGAGACAAACTAGTGTCTTGGCACAAGGCCTTGACAAAATCTTATTTGTAGTCTTGGCACGAGGCCTTGGCTATGTGGTTATGATAGTCTGGCATTATGCATTCCATCATTATGAAAGTGGTTATTGATTTTGCATGTGATTATTCGATTAGTAGAATAACCATGTGAATAAGTAAATGGAATTATCTCATTTTATTTATTCCATACTATGTTAAAAGTTCAAGTTTAAAAGGCTTTTGTTTTAGTTATACATTGCCTTAAATGTTTATTCTTATTTATGAAAGTTTCCGCTATATTGTTATCCTTACTGGGCATTTGAGCTCACCCCTTTTCTATGTTTTATTTTTCCCAGGAAGTGAAGAAGTAAATTATGAATGACCTTCAAGGATATTATGTGGGGATATGAGTGTAGATTATGGAGACAATATGTTGTTGTAGTAGTTTTTCATTTTATGATGTAATGTAAGACTTATGAATATATCTAGTGTTTCCAAGACTACTAAACCAATCGGTCTTTCGAGATTTGACCTTTCTTGTGATCATACCAATGTTAAGTAATAATGCACCGACTCTGGGTAACTGGGGTCGGGGCGTTACACATATTATCAAACATATTTTCCTTTTTTAAAATCTCAAGGTGCTACAATATGTGTGAATGGGTATGTATTGTTTTATTTTTATGTGGTACTAATATATTTTCAATAATATGCATTATGGGGTATGGAGGAGAAGATAGAACCATTATATATGATATTTGGGTGTAAGGATAATAGTTTAGTGGGAATATATAAATTGAGTACTATTGTTATGTATATCATTTTGATACATTGTTACCTTTTTCTATTAATTTTTTAGAGTATAGGCCCTTATAATATTTGGAATATAGTTTATAGGATTTAGGAAATGAGTTATTTTCCTCAATTTATTCACTTGGTCTTAGAATGTTTCTTTTATATTTCCATGAGATACTTTAGAAATGATATTACTAAGTTAACCCATATTATCATACCAATATACAAGTATATTTTACATATTTATAGGAGTTGGTACATGAACTGTTTCAGTGTTACTAGCTCATAGTAGTTATTATGAATATATGGTTTTCATGGTCACTACTTAGGCATAACTTAAAGTAGATTTTTCTATTTTTCCCTTGTATTGTATGGAATTAGATATATTGGGTCAGTTTAGTTATTTATGTTATTTATTTTATTTTTATATTCTTTTATTCCTAGTATATTTTTTATAACTCCTCCTTTAATTTTTAATTTTATGATCTTCATGTCATTCTCCAACCCATGTCCTATTTGAGGTAGGATTTGGGGATTAATCCCACCATTAATATCATCCCAAGAGGTTTACCAATAGAGGTAAGGTCATTAAACCAAGTGTATAAGTTACTAACAATACTGTATATCCTTGAAAAAACACATTAGTTATGGATATTTTAAAGAGATAGATATATTATGAGAATGATTTATAAAATTGGTAAAGAAAATAATAATATTTATGTCAATGAAAACAAAACTTACTGACTTATTATAAAGTTATGTTGATGACATAATTTTTACTAAAACTAGGGTGGTGAATTATGAAGAATGTTTCCCAAAATGATGAAACAAATTAACATGTTGACTATCCCAGAGATAACACATTTATCAGGTTTTCATGTGGTATATATAATAGAAACAATTTCATCACAAAAAATGGATAATGAGTTATTGAAAAGATTTTTTTGGATAAATAAAAATAGTATCTACTCCTATCTCTATAATGAGGAAACATTCCAAAGAAGATAATATAAATGTTATAAAATAAAATTATTACTAAATATTAATAGAAATTATTTGAACTTAATGGAATCAATTCATGATATATTTTATTCCTTCAATTTATATGATTCATTACAAAGAAACATGAAGTTGTTATATTTTATTATAGAATTGAACATTTTATGTTCTGTCAAAGGTGCATTTGAGTATGGTTGAGGTATGGTAAATATATATCTATTAATTTTACAGTCTTATAAATCCAAATTATATTGGTGATATTGGATATTTAAAATTTTGTTTTAGTGAAGTGTGATTCATTGGGGGATTATTAATTTATAGAAACACTTCGAAGTAAAAACTAAATAATTCTTATAACCAATGAATATTGGTATTCTTTTTAATCACATTATAAAACTCAAATTATTTTTATGAAGAACAACAAGATAAGTTTTGAGTGGAATTCACATATCCATTGATTATTGGGAGGGAAAACTATAGTATATTGTACTTATCCAAGAATCTAGTGCTAAATTTAGGGAAGAATATTATTATGATAATACATATAAAGGAGAATACAAAAATATTAAATACAAAATCGATGTAGTTTTCTAGTATTAATCAATCTTTGAATATCTTGACGAATCCCTTTATAAAAAATTCATTATAGAACATATGAATATTTTTAGGGTTAAATATTTTCTTAAACCCATATGAGTGTGGTTCTATGTTATCATACATTCATTCCATAATACATTTATAGAAAAGGGTGGAGAATATTAGTAAATTTCCCCAATCAATGGAGGATGATTCCAAGATAATGATGGTTGAAAATAAATAAGTGGAATGAAATAGGAGTACCTATTTGTTTTCAATTAGTTTATATGGGGGGAACATATTGAATATATGGGTAAGATAATAGAATTGATATTTTAGTTGAGGGATTTTAATTTTATTAAAAATGAATAACGTAATTTCAATTGGTTTAATTCATTAATTTGGTATAATTTATTGAATAAATATAAATGGGGGATTAGAGAATGCTCGATGAATTTGAAGGATTATTTGAGAAGATCAAATCTGTAATGAGAAATTTAAATATAGTTAAGGGGTACACATTATGAGATTGAGTTATCACAACAATATTCCACTATCTAGTATTGTGGTGTTCCAAATATTACCCACATTTAGAGTTTACTATATAAATGATTATCGAGTTAATGATTCTTGAGTTATTTATTTGGATTTTATTTATATTAATTATAATAATAATAATTTATCTCTTAACGATTTATCAAAGTTAAATTTTTTTCTAAGGAAGTAATATTTTATGAAAAATAGAAAACCATTGTATAATTCAATTTTATCACACTATAATAATTTCTCGAGTGTTTTTATAAAAATGAGTAAATTCCCAAACAAATTAAAAACTACATATGTGTCGATCATAGTTTCAATGTTACAAAAACATTATTAAACAATGAATGTACCTATTCTTATGAATATCTTCCAGATAAATTGGGAAAATCTACACCCTCGAGGAGTAAAGAAAGTTATAGTTGAACTAATATAGGAATGTGTCATGTAAATATCTGTAAGAACCATACATGATTCACTCAAATGCATAGTAATCACTTTTGGTGGTCTGATGTATAATTTAATGCATTTAATCATGTTGTGGAGAACAAAAATAATGTTTTAAATTTCAAATATACAATGTGGTTTTTATTTCTAAAACATAATTCATCAGGATGTTTTGGTTAAAAAATAGAGCATTTATAGGAATTTAATTAGAAAGATACATTTTATAGTTTTATAATGACACTTCATAATTAAATCCATATATCCTTATTATGTAATATATGATGATATTTTTTATCATGATTTAAAATCATGGATTAAATAGAAGAAAATGAGAATGTTATGTGTAGAGACCCGAAGCTTATCGTACATGGACATTACATTACTTTTGCGGAATACTTAGTACATTACAAAAACACACACACAAGGACCGTAATAGTTTAGTGTCTTTGGAAACTCGGACTATAATCTTCTAATCGTGGTGAAAGATCTTCAAAATCTCTCATAAAGATCTTCCTTTTTTTACCTAAAACCTTTCTTTATATCCTGGGGAAAAGAAAACATAAAAGGGTGAGCTCAAATGCTCAGTAAGGGTAAACAAAAGAAATATCAATCACATCATATACATAAGAACATAGCCTTTGGAAATCTTAACCTGCAAAAGAGATCATAATATCATAACATGGGATAAATCATAGAAGTGAAAATGAGATCCCCATAATCATAACATAAAACTTGAAACTTTGTGGCATGCACACATAATCATGGAAAATCATTTCTTGTTAGTCATGACTCATTTCCAAGACTATCTTAGTGGACAAAGTCCCTTTCTGAACCGAGTTCACTCCTCGTTTCAGTCCTGTATCACTGAACCGAAATAACCTTCCGTTCCAGTCATGTCTATCTCATGAGATATAAAATCTTTACCCAATGCATTGGAGGGAGATATAGGTCCCACCCATCTTATAATTAATCCTTTCTTATGTGTGCCACATAATCAAAAACCATACATCATAGCGTAACCCATGTAATAAAAATGGGATTCTTAAACAACATGACATCATAAAACAGTTCATATAAGATAAAGGAATTCATAAAAAATATTTCCATCAAAACATGATCAAATCAATGTAATAATAGGGATAAAAACATAACCCTTTATTATCTTAGATGGAAAATAATTTTGATAAAACACTTGAACTCCATTCTTGAGGAAAATATCCTTTCTTCTTCAAAAACACTTTTCTTTTCTTAACATGTCATACAATTATAAACTAAAAGAAGTTGATTAAAAATAAACTTGAAAACTTGTAAAGGAAGCTTCTTTGAAATAATTTTTTAAAAATCCATTCATGCCGTATAAGTTAAAAAAAACATTCTTCGTACTTTTGTCGGAAAAGTCAAAAAGTACCTCGTATGAAAAACGATAAAAGATTCCTTTCATATCTTTTACTAAAAACTCACAAAAGGGTAAAATAGGTTTTAAACAATTGTAGGTGGATGAAAATAATATTACATGTTGAGGAAACATGGATGTGGATGATAAAATACTCCCTAGTAAATTTCAAAGTATAAACAATCTCGAATAAAAATGAGATTGTGATATTTCCCTTACCTTAGGTCCGACTTGCTTTGTAACTGTCCGAACCTCCTGTATAATGATTTAAATCATGTTATTGACTTATTACAGAATCATATTCATTGTTATGATATCATATATGGTTCACTTATGACATTATATTACCCGTTCTTTTGTAAATTCCATGTTAAAGAAGCGTTTTGGGTAAAATCGTTTCATTTATCGTAGGTGTTTTGACTTGTTGTTCCTGACATCATTATTACATATATCATGATTTACTTACTTCCAGAATATAAAATATGATTTATATATCATATATATTCAGTATATATATATATATAATAGGTAGATAAATAAAATGAAAAACATCGTTCATGGAGACGGTAGTCCGTACGTACGCATAAACGCTGTTTTCCTTTCCTTATTGTCTTGAAATGGAAGTAAGTAGATGACATACATATGTATATATATACATAAATCCAGTAGCTTTATAATGTCATATATTTCATTATTATTTCTTATATATACATTATAATCATTCTTAAATGGTTAACATGGAGAATGAATCTCATCGTGTCGTGGAGACGGTATTCCGTACGTACGCACGAGTGATGATATCATTTCTATAAATATTGAATTGAATTGGAGTGGATTATACAATATATCAGAATCAATATGATGTTGTAATAACTATGTATAGTTATTCTTTACACCATTATACCCATCCATGTAAGGTGGTGGTGGAAAATAGATTACACCACGGCGTGGAGACGGTATTCCGTACGTACGCACGCGCGGTGATTTCTTTTTCCGTAGGATGGATAGATGGTGAAAAAGGTTTGTTTCATACTTATAATAACATATAAGTATATGAGTGATACTGATGTTATTACTTCATAATGAAACAACCTAAGAAGAAGAAGTGGAAGAAGAAATAAAGATGAAATAATTGGTAACGGTAATTACCTCTTCTTTGAAGTGCCTCTTTGAGACCTCCTCTTAGGGCACTAAAATTGGTCTTGGAGGAAGACCAGAACCTCTAGGATGTTTCTAGGGAAGTGGAGAGGAGAAATTTTCAGGGGTTGGACGAGCTTGAGTGCTCAAATTGGTGTGAGGAGGAGGGGGAGGAGGTGTCCTTTTATAGGGGAGGAGAGGGGCACCTTAGGAATATCTCAAAATATTATTTTATATTAAAGTCAAAATCGGTTTATAATGGTTCCAAAGGGTCTTATTTCGAAGCTAAAGTGGGGATGGGTCGAAATCCTATCATCCAATAGGATTTAGACAAGTTTAGGGTATTATTTTAACCTTATCAATTAGATTTAACTCTAAGTTAATTAATTTAACTTTTACCGTGTCTTTTTGTTTTCTTTCACTATATGGTTAATACACTTACTATAACATGCCAAACGAACCCCAAATTATTTATTATTAATATATATATCCTTATCTAAGTCATTTGGCCGAACCTTAGATTTTTAGGAATAAAATAACAATTAATAATATAATATTTGATTTAAAAACTATTTTGTGTCAATTTTGACACTATTTGATATATGATTTTTGTGAAAGTCATAACAGAATTATATGTTCGAACCAAGTTGATTAAATCAACACTAATATATCATAGTAACCTAGAAAATTATTGGAATTCATAAAAAGTCTCAAATTACATTTATTTTGGTGTTTATAACATCAATTATGTCAATATTTCATTAATAAGATAATTACTGCATCATCTTTGTGTCATAAATAAATTAAATTATTTGATGTCTAAAAATTACAAATAAAATACCATCATGTAGTAAATATTTTTAGCTTTCTAATGAATATTTACAATCGAATTTATCTTATGTATTACCCCATATTAAAAATGATTTACTTATTAAACTTTGATTTTAACTATTTTAACCCTTCTTTAAATAAATTAATAATAAATGTCCAAATCTAATCCAAGTGGGCCTAAATGGTCATATTTTATTCCTAAGTTTGGTTTTGGTCGAATTACACTTGTCCAATAGAATTAGGACATGTGTTAGGGTAATATTAATATCATATTTACCCTTAGTTACCCTATTTACTATTAACCGTGGTAAAAAAAGTAAAAAGTTACTATTCACCAAAAAATTATTTTCATCTCATTGAACCACATTTTAGTCCTTGATATTAACCGTGTCTCTCGGATTTTCGAAATTCCATTCACAGAAGCGGTAAAATTAAGTTTTATGCAAAATTCAGTTTTTAACCTACCACTTAGTAGTTTCACTATTCATCAAAAATTGATGTTTTTCAGAACAATGCCAAAATTTCATCCCAAGCTATATTTCATATTCCGAATTCAAAAATGAAGTCTATTTTACCAAATTCATAACATAAAAGTTGCATTAATTAATTTTATAATTAAATCCCGCTGTTAAAACAAATAGCGTGTTTTTAAGAAACAATATCTATCAAAAGATTGACACTGTTTATGTCTAGTTTAAATGTGAAATTACATCCAATGACCAACATTGTATTAAATTGTAAAAATATATTCTAAATATACTTTAAAACCACTCAAATTAATGATTTATCACTATTAATTATTTCGATTAAAAAAGTTGTTTTTAATTATAATTTAGTAATTTTCACTATTCATCAGAATATGAAAGTTATCCGAAAAGTACCAAAATTTCACCTTAGGCTAAATTCGATACTCCGAATCCAAAAATGAAGTCCATTTTGAGAGTTAAAATTTCTAAAATTTAAAAAGTGGTTATTACTATTCATAACGGCTAGTTTTAATAATATTTTAATAGCATATCATTGTTTCGTGAAACTCAGGATTACGTACCACACACGCTATCGAGGAAGGTTGCGATTGCGTGTAATGCAAGGCAAGTCAAGGATGCATGTTGTGCAAGCTCCTTTTGGTGTAGCGTATAACACAAGACATTAGTAAAATAAAAAGAATATTTTTTCATAAAATCTCGGGCTGTTACATTCTACCCCCCTTAAAATGAATTTCGCCCTCGAAATTCGTCGGGGTTATAAATGGTTTACTATTTGAAAGTTTCTTTAATAGAAACCCACATCGTAAAAGGGAATACCAAAACATGGCTTTTAAAAACTAAAGTATGAAATGTAACGATTACCCAAATAAACTAATCACTGGGTTTCCACATAGGTGAAAATATGGATATGGAAGAGAAATCTAACCATCATGTTCTGATGGAGAGTGGTAGTGAACATGGCTATGGAAAAGCCAGTAATCACAAATCCATAGATTTGTGATGATATAAGGTACCATCTGATTCATCAGGTATAAGATCACTAGGAAAACATTTTTGGTTTTCAAGATCATTTCCCTAAAGTTGAAAATTTGCTTAAAATAAATACTTACTTTATTTTGGTACAATCTCACTTTTGTTCGTGCCTTGAACAATTTCTACTTCATCTCTTAAATAAATGAAGTTGAATTTGTTATTTGTGAAGTGTTAGCAGATTATGTGATAGAATGACGGGTCATTCCATCTGTCTCAAACAAAAGGTTAGAAAAAGTTATTAAATATACATAAGTCATTCTATAGTGAGATTAATCACATATGGTTCCTAAAATGGACTTATACTTCATATATCATACTTCTTAATATAATAACACTAGTTTCTACTAAACAGGGACTTCCTGTAGGTCAGTGGTAGGCGATAAAGGCCAGTCGCACTTCGGTTGTGGGTTCGATTCCTACAGCCTTGTCCGAAGCGATGGGCTGTCGCCCGTCCTGCAGGTTGTCCTTTTTCTAAAACTACGTTACTATAACATCCCATCAATAATATCGAAAATATTCTATCCTTAAACAATACTAACTTATGTCCAACATAATCCAGTCTAATCTTTAGGCTTATACATAATACTGCAGTCCACTCTCATAATATAGTGACAACGAGTACCAGAGATTTAATACTGTCGTTGATCCCCACATATCATAAGATATGTCTTGTTGGTCACATTCCAAACATTCAAAGTCCTTAATCGTGTATTCTCTTGAATACCTTAGTGAAAACATGAGTGCAGTTAAAAGTTAACACTTTCCACATACCAAAATCCTCAAAATTCTATATACTCAAACCATGATATAACTTAGTCCTTATATCAATCATTAGCTCATGAATACTATTAAACATTTCATTTTCTCGTCTTCATTATGCGCATATCATCTTATTTCCAAAAATATATCAATCACTATGAATACCACATCAATAAATATTGCAGTACTCAATGATACAACATTATTTTGGAATCCCATTACATAAACACTTAATCATTCCACCACATCGTTGTCATATTCAACATTGCCAATAGTGATCACATGTGATTTCCCTTTGTCCTTTGCCTTCAGTGGTTGCTCATGTTGATCATCACTAACCCTTGGATTAGGGCAATTATTAGCATAATGCCCCATTTCCTTGCACTTGAAGCATTGAAGTGTTGGCGGTGCGTTCTCTGCAGTGTTTGCTTTATTCACATCATTAGAAACCCTTTTTCCATTACTTCGACACTCAGCTGCTCGATGACCTTCTTTTCCACACTTAAAACATTTTCTAGTCCCTTTAAGACAATCTCCACCATGCTTCTTTCCACACTTTGTGCATAAGGAAACATTCATCTTCTTTTCACCATTATTCTGAGATTTCTCCTTGAACTCCATCTTTCGTTTCTTGTCAAAACCATGAGATGGATATGTAACACCAACTTCCATTTCTACCTTGATAGCACAACGCACAATTTCTTCATAGCTACTGAAGTCTCTTATAGCTAATGCCCTTCGAAGACTTGGTTTTAAGCCACTGAAAAATCGATCAACTTTACTTTCAGGTTGGATGATAATTCCAGAAGCATACCTTGCAAGTCTTGTAAAATTTGCTTCATAGGTACCAACAGATTCATCGTCCCTTTGCTTCAGTTCAAGAAACTCTTTCTCCATCTTTGTTCGAAGAATACGGGGGAAGTACTTACTGAAAAACATGTTCTTGAACTCATCCCATTCCATGGACTCAATTTCATCTCTTGGCCTCGTATTCTTGATAAGATTCAACCATTGATCAGCTTCACCTTCCAAACGATATACTGCTAAGATGACTTTATCATGTTCAGAACATTGAAGAACTAAAAATATCTTTTCAGTAGTACTGATCCATTGTTCAGCCACAATTTGATCAGAAGACCCACTGAAAGAAGGTGGACGTTGCCTCATGAAGGACTCAATAGAATATTGTTCCCTTCTCTGCTCATTTGGAAGTCCAGAATGATTCATAGCTTGTGTAAGTATAGAAATAAGATTTTGCACTCCATCTCCCATAACATTTATTTGTTCAGGATGGCAATCATTGCATTGTCCATTGCATTGATCAACACGGTTCCTTCGGGTTCCAGCCATCGTCTAAAACCCAAAAAGAATAGTGTGAGAGGCAAAAATCATGCTAGGGAAAACAACATAATAAAGGGGGAGTACCTTCAATATCCAACATCTTAGGTTTAATTCTATGATCGTTAGCGTAATTCTATTACTATAACCTATACGTATACTTATCCCTAGGGTCATCCCTAGACATACCTTAGAAATATCTCTAGGGATCTCACTAAAGTTCTCGCATCCTAGTTTCCAAAGGTTGACTAAACCTTTCCTCTGATACCAACTGTAGAGACTCGAAGCTTATCGTACATGGACATTACATTACTTTTGCGGAATACTTAGTACATTACAAAAACACACACACAAGGACCGTAATAGTTTAGTGTCTTTGGAAACTCGGACTATAATCTTCTAATCGTGGTGAAAGATCTTCAAAATCTCCCATAAAGATCTTCCTTTTTTTTTTACCTAAAACCTTTCTTTATATCCTGGGGAAAAGAAAACATAAAAGGGTGAGCTCAAATGCTCCTTAAGGGTAAACAAAAGAAATATCAATCACATCATATACATAAGAACATAGCCTTTGGAAATCTTAACCTGCAAAAGAGCTCATAATATCATAACATGGGATAAATCATAGAAGTGAAAATGAGATCCCCATAATCATAACATTAAACTTGAAACTTTGTGGCATGCACACATAATCATGGAAAATCATTTCTTGTTAGTCATGACTCATTGCCAAGACTATCTTAGTGGACAAAGTCCCTTTCTGAACCGAGTTCACTCCTCGTTTCAGTCCTGTATCACTGAACCGAAATAACCTTCCGTTCCAGTCATGTCTATCTCATGAGATATAAAATCTTTACCCAATGCATTGGAGGGAGATATAGGTCCCACCCATCTTATAATGAATCCTTTCTTATGTGTGCCACATAATCAAAAACCATACATCATAGCGTAACCCATGTCATAAAAATGGGATTCTTAAACAACATGACATCATAAAACAGTTCATATAAGATAAAGGAATTCATAAAAAATATTTCCATCACAACATGATCAAATCAATGTAATAATAGGGATAAAAACAAAACCCTTTATTATCTTAGATGGAAAATAATTTTGATAAAACACTTGAACTCCATTCTTGAGGAAAATATCCTTTCTTCTTCAAAAACACTTTTCTTTTCTTAACATGTCATACAATTATAAACTAAAAGAAGTTGATTAAAAATAAACTTGAAAACTTTGTAAGGAATCTTCTTTGAAATAATGTTTTAAAAATCCATTCATGCCGTATAAGTTAAAAAAACATTCTTCGTACTTTTGTCGGAAAAGTCAAAAAGTACCTCGTATGAAAAACGATAAAAGATTCCTTTCATATCTTTTACTAAAAACTCACAAAAGGGTAAAATAGGTTTTAAACAATTGTAGGTGGATGAAAATAATATTACATGTTGAGGAAACATGGATGTGGATGATAAAATACTCCCCAGTAAATTTCAAAGTATAAACAATCTCGAATAAAAATGAGATTGTGATATTTCCCTTACCTTAGGTCCGACTTGCTTTGTAACTGTCCGAACCTCCTGTATAATGATTTAAATCATGTTATTGACTTATTACAGAATCATATTCATTGTTATGATATCATATATGGTTCACTTATGACATTATATTACCCGTTCTTTTGTAAATTCCATGTTAAAGAAGCGTTTTGGGTAAAATCGTTTCATTTATCGTAGGTGTTTTGACTTGTTGTTCTTGACATCATTATTACATATATCATGATTTACTTACTTCCAGAATATAAAATATGATTTATATATCATATATATTCAGTATATATATATATATAATAGGTAGACAAATAAAATGAAAAACACCGTTCATGGAGACGGTAGTCCGTACGTACGCATGAACGCTGTTTTCCTTTCCTTATTGTCTTGAAATGGAAGTAAGTAGATGACATACATATGTATATATATACATAAATCCAGTAGCTTTATAATGTCATATATTTCATTATTATTTCTTATATATACATTATAATCATTCTTAAATGGTTAACATGGAGAATGAATCTCATCGCGTCGTGGAGACGGTATTCCGTACGTACGCACGAGCGATGATATCATTTCTATAAATATTGAATTGAATTGGAGTGGATTATACAATATATCAGAATCAATATGATGTTGTAATAACCATGTATAGTTATTCTTTACACCATTATACCCATCCATGTAAGGTGGTGGTGGAAAATAGATTACACCACGGCGTGGAGACGGTATTCCGTACGTACGCACCTGCGGTGATTTCTTTTTCCGTAGGATGGATAGATGGTGAAATAGGTTTGTTTCATACTTATAATAACATATCAGTATATGAGTGATACTGATGTTATTACTTCATAATGAAACAACCTAAGAAGAAGAAGTGGAAGAAGAAATAAAGATGAAATAATTGGTAACGGTAATTACCTCTTCTTTGAAGTGCCTCTTTGAGACCTCCTCTTAGGGCACTAAAATTGGTCT
The DNA here is from genome assembly GCA_963277665.1 of Viscum album. NCBI lineage: Eukaryota > Viridiplantae > Streptophyta > Magnoliopsida > Santalales > Viscaceae > Viscum > Viscum album. The sequence goes on from OY728129.1 coordinate 1,493,135,955, forward strand.
TGGAGGAAGACCAGAACCTCTAGGATGTTGCTAGGGAAGTGGAGAGGAGAAATTGGCAGGGGTTGTCCGAGCTTGAGTTCTCAAATTGGTGTGAGGAGGAGGGGGAGGAGGTGTCCTTTTATAGGGGAGGAGAGGGGCACCTTAGGAATATCTCAAAATATTATTTTATATTAAAGTCAAAATCGGTTTATAATGGTTCCAAAGGGTCTTATTTCGAAGCTAAAGTGGGGATGGGTCGAAATCCTATCAACCAATAGGATTTAGAAAAGTTTAGGGTATTATTTTAACCTTATCAATTAGATTTAACTCTAAGTTAATTAATTTAACTTTTACCGTGTCTTTTTGTTTTCTTTCACTATATGGTTAATACACTTACTATAACATGCCAAACGAACCCCAAATTATTTATTATTAATATATATATCCTTATCTAAGTCATTTTGCCGAACCTTAGATTTTTAGGAATAAAATAACAATTAATAATATAATATTTGATTTAAAAACTATTTTGTGTCAATTTTGACACTATTTGATATATGATTTTTGTGAAAGTCATAACAGAATTATATGTTCGAACCAAGTTGATTAAATCAACACTAATATATCATAGTAACCTAGAAAATTAGTGGAATTCATAAAAAGTCTCAAATGACATTTATTTTGGTGTTTATAACATCAATTATGTCAATATTTCATTAATAAGATAATTACTGCATCATCTTTGTGTCATAAATAAATTAAATTATTTGATGTCTAAAAATTACAAATAAAATACCATCATGTAGTAAATATTTTTAGCTTTCTAATGAATATTTACAATCGAATTTATCTTATGTATTACCCCATATTAAAAATGATTTACTTATTAAACTTTGATTTTAACTATTTTAACCCTTCTTTAAATAAATTAATAATAAATGTCCAAATCTAATCCAAGTGGGCCTAAATGGTCATATTTTATTCCTAAGTTTGTTTTTGGTCGAATTACACTTGTCCAATAGAATTAGGACATGTGTTAGGGTAATATTAATATCATATTTACCCTTAGTTACCCTATTTACTATTAACCGTGGTAAAAAAAGTAAAAAGTTACTATTCACCAAAAAATTATTTTCATCTCATTGAACCACATTTTAGTCCTTGATATTAACCGTGTCTCTCGGATTTTCGAAATTCCATTCACAGAAGCGGTAAAATTAAGTTTTATGCAAAATTCAGTTTTTAACCTACCACTTAGTAGTTTCACTATTCATCAAAAATTGATGTTTTTCAGAACAATGCCAAAATTTCATCCCAAGCTATATTTCATATTCCGAATTCAAAAATGAAGTCTATTTTACCAAATTCATAACATAAAAGTTGCATTAATTAATTTTATAATTAAATCCCGCTGTTAAAACAAATAGCGTGTTTTTAAGAAACAATATCTATCAAAAGATTGACACTTGTTTATGTCTAGTTTAAATGTGAAATTACATCCAATGACCAACATTGTATTAAATTGTAAAAATATATTCTAAATATACTTTAAAACCACTCAAATTAATGATTTATCACTATTAATTATTTCGATTAAAAAAGTTGTTTTTAATTATAATTTAGTAATTTTCACTATTCATCAGAATATGAAAGTTATCCGAAAAGTACCAAAATTTCACCTTAGGCTAAATTCGATACTCCGAATCCAAAAATGAAGTCCATTTTGAGAGTTAAAATTTCTAAAATTTAAAAAGTGGTTATTACTATTCATAACGGCTAGTTTTAATAATATTTTAATAGCATATCATTGTTTCGTGAAACTCAGGATTACGTACCACACACGCTATCGAGGAAGGTTGCGATTGCGTGTAATGCAAGGCAAGTCAAGGATGCGTGTTGTGCAAGCTCCTTTTGGTGTAGTGTATAACACAAGACATTAGTAAAATAAAAAGAATATTTTTTCATAAAATCTCGGGCTGTTACATTATGGTACCACAAATCAATTCACAATGGATTAATGATATATTCAGATTTTGAGATATTTGTTTATTGATGATTAATTAATAAAATATGATTTATAATTATTTGGATCTGATATCCACTAATGATTATGTCATGGTTTACTTAATCACATCATAATTTTTAAATCCTAATAAGTATTTGAATAATCATTTGGAAAATATAGTTATGGCCACCTAACTCTTACATAGAGATTTGATGATATAAAAGTGTAGTTTTTAGAGGAGGCCATGAACACACTTTTATATTGAATAAAACAAATTTGTGGGGGAATAAAGAATATCATACAAGATTTATGATGCTACATTTTTATTATTCCTCATGTCAATTTTCTATTTTCATCTTGTATGTTGAAATAAATAAGATTTTATTATCTATAGATATCCTTGAAAACTAATATAGATTATATGTTTTCTCTATTAACACATCATAGATAATTATAAAATTTCAATGAGGTGAGTGATAAAATGAATCAATCACCATGGACTAGATACTCATAAAGAGTCTTTAAACAATTTTAAAAAACATGATTTTTTGGTGTTGTTTTGTATTGTATTATCAATAACCCTAATTTGATAGGTCATGTGGAGGATCTTAATTAGTATCCATGAATAAGAGAAATTATTTTCAAGGAATTTTTTTTATCAAAATAGATTCACCCCATGCCCCTCTTATTTCTCACCTTATTTTCCTAGAAACATCAATGTGGTTTTTTCTAGGGAAATGATAGTGAATTTCGCTGAGATATATTTCTTCCTCGGGTCAACAACATATTATTTGATGTTTCTGTTTGAATTATCTTAGATTCCAACATGATTTATTTCTATTACAATATTATTCATTCTTTAATTAATACATCACAATGCTTGTATATACATTAATCCAAAAAAAATATTTTGAAAATCATTTATATTGTTCATTTACCATATTATTGATTTATGTTTATTGATTATGAAGATATTTCACATCATGGCATTGAGTGAATGTTTATAGAGGATATAGTTGTCATATCAAATTATTGTAGGTAGTTAAAGCCACATATACTTATCTATAATAGACATCGTCTCTAACAGGGTTCATTTTGTATTTTAGAGCTATATATAAAATAACTTTTTAGTGAACACATTGTAATTTTCTCAAATCATAAGATAAATTATTAAATATTAATGGAAAGAGAGTATAAACTATTCCAAAAAGATTAATTTATTTATCTTAGGATGATGATTTTGACATATAATATACCATTAAGAATGTTAATGTGTTAATTGATTCACTAAATTTTAAAAACTATAGCGATGTTTCTCAAAAATAATTTTTCAATGCAAGATGATGGAGAAACTCGTAGCATTACATTTGAAAAAAGACTAGGATTTTGGTGAACAATTATCATATTAAATAATAGTATAGTATCCATTGTTTAAAAAAGTGTAAGAATATTATATTAGATATCCATAACTAATGGAATACAAATACTAGTTAGGTAACATAGATATTATTTATTTTTTTACATAGGATTTATAATAGCTAATTTACATTAGTTTGGGGGAATGGGGAAAATTATAAATAAAATCTAACTGTACTTACAAGTACTTGGGGAGACTCAATCTTGAGACCTTCCTAAAACCCCTCAATGGTGTAACCACTAGGCTACACCATTGGGGAAATAATTAATATTATTACATGGAATGATTTATGTTCATTAAGGAGTACATGAATTAGTTTTACATGAGTTTACTAGCTTATATTTAGCGGTATATCTAGTTAAAATAGAGATATAATAATGTGAGTTTCCTAGATTATATTTAGTGGTACATCTAAGTATAATAGAGATATACTACAAATTAGTGAATAAGTTTTCTTTTCTTATGATGATGAAGTAAAATAACGGTCTTTTATAAAAATTGTATATGTGCGATCAAGTGAAATTTGAAAATATTTTTTGATTAGTTTGATGCACACCCGTAATATCCTATATTAAAAATGGGAAATAAATTATATTTATTTCATGATTATCTTTCCACATTTATTGTCAAGGAATTATTATATTAGTGACATAGTTGATTTTATAACTAATTCAACAAATTTATTTATAATATGAAAGTATATCTCTATATAAAATTTGAAAACAATATATATAATAACTATGGTAATGCTTTATGGAATTTCGAGATTGATTGACTCAGAATGTGAACTTTATTTTACATCTTTGATGTTGATGGAATTACAATGACATTTGATACCTAATTATACCGTTTCACCACATTCAATATATCAATTGATGATCGAACTAAGTATATAATCTATATATTATATAAAAAATTAAGGATATGCATTCTAAATTTCAATAGATCATAGGAGGAGCATTTTTTGTTGGTTGATTTTTCTTATAAAAATATACATCACACACATATTATATTGGTTTCATTAAATATTTCAAATGTATGATTGTCTATATCACTACTATATTAGTTTGTGTTAGTGAAATTGTAACTATTTGACTTGATTAGGTGTGTGATGTGATAAAGGGTTCAAATGATCCAAGAGAAAATGTTGAAATCAAACAGTTATGAATGACTAATAGATAAGACCATAGGAGTTTGATTTTGGTGATCAAGAAATATAAATTATATACAAAAATATTCATAGTGTAGGTTTTGTTATTGTTACATTATTTCACTTAGGTCTGTCAAAATATCTGATCAGTCGGAGCACGTTGGGGAAGTGAAAAATTTGATGGATGTTTGGATGGATAAAATTTATTATCTCTTCCTTGTAATTAATTTTTGGATGTACTTTCATGAAGTGTCACATGTCATTGATTTGTTATAGTTGAAATTATAAAGGATGCAATGTTCATAAAATAACCCATATAAATAGAATGTTTAATATAGATACATCATTTCTTTAATACACATTCTATGGAACCTTTGTGATCTGGAGCAACTAAATTTGGAATGGGATTCATAGAAAAATATTCAATATCCAAATTAATTTTAAAATTTTTTCTTGAAATGATGTGATTTATTTTCTAAATATAATGTGTTAATTATATAATATCTAATTAAATGATGTGTTTTTTCCTGGATGAAAATTATATCACATTCATTCATTTTAATGGGTAATTTTTTAATGCATCACTTTAATTGGCTCTACATTTATATTTTTTTGATATCCAATTAAAACTAATTTATGGGTTATGTAATGTAGCGGATTGAATATTTATTATGTTTCAATGTTTGGGAAATTTTGAAGTAATATTAGTATTATTGAAAATAATGAGTGACATTAAAAATTTATAAGCCTAGAATAAAAATTTGTGTCTATCAATGGATTTAGGATATTTTTTTTACCATGGGTTTTATTTTTAATATTTTTTATTATAGTTGGAATCATTTTAAAATTACATATTTTATATGAATTTATTTATTTAATTATAAAATATATTCCCATTTTAGAGATAATTTTCCGGCATAATATAGAGTATCTATTAAGGCTCTTGGCTTCTTTTGAGAGTTCTCTTCTTCGTTGAGGGTTTCGACCCATGGCCACATCAGCTCATATCTGGTGCCATCACCATGTGGTGACGTCCTTCCTATGATGACCTTTTATATATTAGCATGATCACGGTGTTTTCAATAGAGATGATTAAAGTTTCCTCTCTTTTTTCTATTTTGGGCGATGCACTGGAGAATGACATTGGCCTTTGGAATAGCATCTATAGGGAATCTGGTAGGTTTAGCCTGCAAGTCGATGCACAAATAAATTTTTTTTGGATTGGTTTTGTTTGATCCAGTTGGTTGGAATAATTGTGGTATGTACTACACACTATCCAACAACTTTCAGGGGTCAAGCTCTACTATGAGTCTGTTGGGGGTTTCAGGGGGAAATGAGCCCCTACATTGGGTGTCGGAGGGCCAAAGGGTCCTGAACCAAATTTTGGTTGACTATAGAATCCTCTAACCATTATAGTAGAGTTGATTAAAAGACACCGGAAAACACTATAGTGATAAAAACTTCCATCCAAAATTCACTGTAGATCATTGGACTTTCAGCAGGAAGCCACTGCAACACTTTTGACTTGGGTGGGCACCATTCACTATCATGATGCGGACTTTCTAAGGTTGGTGGAATAGTGTTTTGTCCTCTACATTATCCCATTTTCTGGATATGGTTTCTAAGTTTGTGTGATAAAATCATGTAAATTGTGATCTAGATTTATAGTTATTATCTACCTCTCTATGTACATAAAGATCATTATTGAACCACAAAAAACCTTGTGTACTTGTTCTTTTTTTCCTTTTACTCTTCTATGATCCATTTTTTTCTTCTTTGCTCCCAACTTTTTTTATGCGATAACTGGTATTGGGAGGATAAGTACAGGATTCTCTAATGATGGATGTGGAAGAAGGCAAGGTGAAGATCGATCGCTTCAATGGAACTGAATTCAGTTTCAAGAGGATACAAATTTAGGATTATATTTATCATAAAAAGATGAATTTTCCACTTCTAGGTCTAATACCAATAGACATGGCACAGTCAGAGTGGGATCTTCTGGATTGATAGGTTATGGGTGTTATGTGCCATACATTGGAAAAAAACTTGGTGTTCAATATCAAAGAGGAGAAGACAACGATTGATCTGATGAAAGATATTGAAAATATGTATGAGAAGACTTATCCAACAAATTAGGTATACTTGATGAGATAATTGTTCAACCAAAAAATGGTAGAAGTAAGAATTGTTACCCACTATATCAAAGAATTCAGCACCATCATATGTCAGATGACATCAGTGAAAATTGACATTGGTGATGAGGTATGTGCACTAATATTACACTCCTCTTTACCTGATAGTTGGGAAGAAACTATAACAGCTATGTGAAGATATTCATGGAATTAAAAGTTGGCTCTGAATGATGTATGAGACCTAATCCTCAATGAGTATTTGCAAAGAAGAGAATCAGGTAGATTCTCTAGATATTCTCTGAATGCTAATGGAAGAGGAAGATACCAACAATGATATAATCATAGAGGGTGATCAAAGTCTAGAGGGAAAATACGAGGTTAGGAAAAGGGGGAGGGTCATATCTACTGGAAATGTGGCAAGAAAGGACACGTCAAGAAGGAGTGAAGATAAAAAAGGAAGGGACTTGCAACCAGTTGATAAAACATAGAGGAAGAAAGAAACAATGATGTGTTTCTACTAAGCGTGGATATCCCTATAGAGTCTTGGATTATAGACATAGGGGCGTCTTTCTATTCCACATTGAAAAAGGTTTTCCTGAACATTTTTTTTTCGGGATATTTCGGCAAGGTACCCAATGTTGATGATGAACCCCTAAAATTGTATGGAAAGGAGATGCACGGTCAAGACCAATAGTGGGAGTTTGTGGGACCGGTAAAATGTGAGCCATATCCCTGGATTGTCATGACCCGACCCTACCTGGGCCTGAGCCACAACTACCCCAAGCCCGCCTCCATAGGAAAGGGGTTGCCGACAAGTGCCGAAGGCTAAACAACTCGAGGAGGCCTTTTCCTGAGTACCTGTACACACACACGGAGCACACTCAATGTAGAAGTGCAGAGTAAAAGAAAGGACAAGTAAAGTAAAAGGGAAACTGCTATATATAAACCACAAAAGTGCATCGACCTCCAACAGTACAAAGCAAGTGCTGAAGTTAAACTGGAAAAAGAAAGGGAAAAAACACGCGCCCAACCAGAAAAGTGCCACAACCCGGAAATAGGTAAACAAAAAAATATAGCTGGAAAGGTCCCCCACCTAGAACCCGACTCTGACACCCACACGTAGTCCAAGCTCCCGAACTCCTAAGCTCCACTGAATTCATGACCAACCGGTCCATCGTCTGCAAGGGCACACCAAGTGTGGGAAAAGACCAAGCAGGGGTGAGTATAAAAATACTCAGTAGGATACCCTAAAGGCTCAAGGGAGCACCAATGGAGGTACCTAAGGGTGAGCAGTAGATCGAACAGGAAAAGTAGAGGAGTACAACTGAGAGTGTAGTAAAGAGTACAGTAGAGAGTCTAGCTCAACCCAAAAAGAGAAATGGGATATTCTCTTCCAGACACAAAGAGCTGGAAACTATGAGAAAAAGAACTTCTTGTCGAGTATTTTCTACCTATAGCAGGAGAGTAGACTCGTCAAACCATGAGATGCTGGACATGGAAAGCATAGGGAATACCCCACGCGTCTTCGCCTCTCCTAGAAGGAGAGTAGACAAAACCCTAGGAGTGGGTACTGGAAAAAGATATACACATATCCATATGCTCAATCAAGAAGCCCGAACAATATCGTAAGGGGATCTCCATACCATAGCTCAGCCCATGAAAGTGAGTAGCCAATAGTTCCAGAAGAAAACATCATTGATTACCAGCATCCCACATGCCTGCCCCGAACTGCAAGACAAGGGGCTCAAATCACTGCACCTCGACAATATCCGCTTTGGGCGGCACTGACTCACCCGTACGGTTTTAGGTCACGTCACAAGGACGTGTCTTAGTGGGGAATGCACCCTTCGTACTTGAGATTTCTGGGGGAACGTCAAGCCACACCTCGTCACTGCCACACAGTTGATAGGTCTGCTCAAAGTCAATGTTATCACATCACTGACCCGTTCAATCCAAAGGTCCTGCTCCGGTAGTCACGGAGAAAATCCATAAACTAGCCTAGTAGAAAGGACTGAGTCTGAAATTCCAAAAGGTGACCCACTGCCCAGCCCTGCTAGAGTGTAAACCTGGAATAAGCTGATAAGAAACCCACTGCCCATCCCTGCTGGAGGGTAGACCTGGAAGAAGTCGACAGGTGACCCACTGCCCAGCCCTGCTGGAGGGTAAACCCGGAACAAGTTGCCAGGAGACCCACTGCCCAGACCTGCTGGAGGGTAGACCAGAATCAAGAATAACGAGCGACACACTACCCAGCCCTACAGGAGGGTAGACCCTCCAGAGTTGTCGGGTGAACCACTGCCTAGTCTCTACTAGAGGGAAAACCCTGAGAAGTCAATGAGAAACCCACTACACATCCCTGTTGGAGGGTAAACCCAGAACTACTCTGGCCATCTCTACTAGATGGTATAATACTGGCCAACCGAGAACAGAGTGGGTACCGCACAACCACCCAACTCCAGAACAACTCACCTAATAGAGGTTCAGTGCATGTTCCATCACTGGGTGTCACAAGCACCGCTACTAGCCAAACCATCAAGAACAGAACCAATGGAAAACTCAACCCTGTGAGTCAAGAAATGAGAACCGAGGTAAAACTCTACATCACGAGGGGTCAAATGTATGTAAAGTAGGACACGACACACCCATGGGGCCCACACAACGTGTGTCCCCAGCTCATCTCCCAACCAAGCACAAACGTTCTCAGGCATGTACAACATCATGTGCCTCCAAGTATTCTTGTATACTCCCAGAGTATACCACATCTCTAGCCCAAAGGCTAACATTCACACGACACCCAACATCAACATGAAGGGCGTAAACGTAACAACTCCAACTTGCCACCTCATCTGCATAGGAATGGCCAACTACATATCTTCTAACATATAATTCACTCACACAGGAGTGTACGCGATCACACGCCAAGGGTCTGCTACAAACATGGTAGAAGAACCGCCACCAGGGCACCTTCATATTTCCACATTTAATAAGATCACGTAAGAGGATCCGCCCACCGGAACAGATTACACCGTTGTAATCCTCGCAGAAAAACATACAAGATCGACTACTTACTCAACTCTAATGGATATCCGACGGAAAAGTCGCCAACACTGCTTTACCCCTGAACAATGTCCGGTGATCCTGAACCTCGGTCCTGAAAATAGTCGGGCGCATCGCACCATTGTGATCCCCTTGGGAAAACATGTCAAAAGGACTTCTCACTTGAGTGGAACAGATATCAGGAGAAAAAGATGCATTCTGGCGCACCGCACACGAGCGGTGCTATATGGGACCCGCATCCCGGTCCTGAAACACTACGAACGGATCGCACCATTGAAATCCTCTCAAAAAAGTACACGAGATGGACCATTAACTTGTACAAAACGGACACCCAGTGATAAAGCAGGAAATCCCCCTCAACTACCGAAACGGCCCTCACGAGGACCACACCAGTGTGCAGAATTAAAGCGGGCAGACTGTGCCAATGCAATGCCCTCGGAAATACACCCAAAATCGACTACTCGCACGCCCAAAATGGATGGCTGATGAAAAATTTATAAAGAGCTACGTACAGCTCGAAAAAAGGCTAATGGGGCCCATGCCACAACCCCGGTTTTGATGCCCAAAACAGTACTGGAAAACTTCGCCTCAATGCCAGGGTCACAACACCACTGACGGCGCTCCAAACGGATGTCGAACGCATCAGTGCCGTCCAAAACAAGATCACCCAGAAAAATGTCAATTCACTTAAAGACGCGTCGTGCCTCTGAGTCCCCTCGTTTTGGGAATTAAAAATTCCAAAAATTATCTCAAAAATCCCGCCCCAATGTCTGGAGTACACTGCCGCAGACGGCATGCAAAACGGACGCCCGTAGGGGAAATTACGGGCGTCCGAGTCGAGGGGGAAAAGCCACTAGGGCTGGACCGGCCTGGACCGGCCGGTCCGCCCGGCCTGGCCCAGCCCGCGCCGACCAGCTACGAGGGCCAGTCATGCCTGCCGCGAGAAAACCCACGTCTCGCGGGTCTTGTCCCCATGCAGGGGGTCGCGCACCGTGACCCCGCGGTCACCGTGCCCTGGCGGCTCACTGCGGCGCCGAGGCCCGCCACCCGCACCTTGTTGCGCATGGCCAAAACCCCCGGCCACCTCCTCTGCTGAAGGCCCACCGCACCCCCAGCTCACCCGGCCGCTCCGCCTCAGCTGGCTTCCCGCAACCGTCGAAGCCCCCTTCGCCCGGACGCTTGAACTCGCCAAAAAAAAAAACAAAACCGGAAAACTTCGACGCACGATTGCATCCTCCTCTGAACTCAGATTTCACATCCGAAAAGTGATTAGGATAGATCAGGAAATATAATACATGGTTATGGAATTTTTTCGAAGAAATAGCAACAATTTGATGCAAATAAACGACCTCAAAGTAGGTGTGGGAAAAGAAAACGAAAACGACAAATCCTACCTCTTTGGTTTTGCGCGGAGCTTCACGGAGGGTCTTCCACCGTGCCGCTACCTTGCCGGAGGGGAGGAGGAGAGGAGAAGCTTCCAGATTCATTGTTGGGAGCTGTTGGCACCAGGGAAGAAGGGGGAGAAGAGAGGGGGGGTTTAAGGGTTTAAATAGAAAACACTTAACCACCCTCCCGTCGGCCCGAACCCGAACTTCCGGCGGGGTTGAGATTAAGCCTCCCCTAGGCCAAACACCACCTCCCGAGCACAACAGTGGTCTCAGAATTTTAATCTGAGGCCCCGTTCAAAAGTTACTAAACTCAACTCCTGAGGTCTCAAAATTATGAAAACATCCCTTGGGCCATTTTTCACAAACGTCACACACCAGCAAAACTTATACCCCTCCTAGGGTAAACGGCATGCTCCGAACTCAACGTTGCCCTTGTGTTTCCAATCCGAGCTACAATTTAAGAGTTACTTGTGTTAATCCATTAAAAAAATAAATTAATTATTTTATTTATCCGTTTATCATTTCGGAAGAGAGGGAGGGGTCCAAACGCCCCACGCCGACATGTTTATATTGGTCCTAGGGTAAAAACCCCATTTTGGACCCATCCATACACTCAGATTGCTGATCCAGATCACCGTTTAGGAGTTGTCCCATTTATTTTGTGTGCCCAGTGTGAACGCACAGAAAATTTCCTTCCGGCCACACCAGGGCTCCGAATCGCACGCCGTCTGAAGGCACTGCTCTAGAATAACATCAAGAATATTCCAAAGTCTTTTATAACAAAAACCAGGTTCTTACATCATTCCCTCCTTCAAGCTTTTCATCCCCGAAAAGAAAAACTAGGGAACAACTCAGGGTACTAAGCCTGCACCTGGCTCTCCCGTACTGAGAAGAACTCATGCATAGTTATGTGCCACCATACACAGACCAAAGGATTTGATCTGTTCATGTGAGGTCTTCCCTCACCGATTACATGCATAGGAGCACGCACACTTCCTCTTAGGTAAGCCATACGAGAGACATCGTGCACCCACTCTAGACATTGGGTTTAGGGAAAGGAGATAGGGAACTTCGCCATCCCTTCGCACGTTCTCAAACGGTCCGAAGGAACGCAGGGGTAAATCACCTCCCCGACCGAACCTCTACGTCTTATGTCACGACTGGAATTACCACACGCACCTGGAACAAGGCCCGGTGATTCCCCCTTCAAAATATACATATGGTGAAACACCCAAGAATATATGATCATGCAAGATTTCATAGTTGATATCTCGCAACCAATACTCTGCTACACGCTCGGAGAGTGAAGGAGTCAACACCATCGACTAACGAAAAAGGTCCCACACCTTTTAACTTACCAACATAAGGTTACACTAACATCCCACGCCACACTCATAACACCTCAAACAAAGAGCAGGGAGAAAATCATTTCACATAGAGTCTAACAATTCTACTGAAAAAAGTAGAAGAGCTATAGAGCTTACCTCTTATCACCTCATGCTCTGCAGGATCGTAGACATCCAAAGCTCACGGCTGTCCGCGATCCCAACTGTCATCTCCCAGATCCTGACGTGAACTTCCTAGTGGTGATGGGAAGACCTCGTGAGGTAATCCTCCATTTCCAGCTCCTCCCTCTCCTCTGCTAGCACCACCTCTCGATACTACTCCGATCACGGTGCTGCCTCCGTCGTGGTGGTGTACCTGCTGCCTACCCAAAGCTCTATGCATGCCTGGTTGGGTAGTCCCATGCCAGGTGACCTTGCCCATCGCAAGCATAACACCGACTCTCTTCGGGTTGCACTGGTGCCCTCCAGCGCCACTGTGGTGTACGACCACACCCCTGAGTCCGGTTGTCAGAAAGCCACCTGCGTTGAGGTTCTGCTTGTCGACGCCTGCTAGCTGCGGTAGACCTCTCGGTTCCAATGTGCCTGCTGCCACCAACAACTCTAGAATGTGATAGGAATCTCTCTATCACCAGCTCTTGTTCTAGCACCCTGGGACATGTAAAAATTCCCAAGGGTACTATGACAGAACGAATATCTAGGTGGAGACCTTGATCAAACTTCCACGCTCGGATGTTGTCGTCATGGACCAAGTCCAGGTAAAAGCATGCAGGGTCAGCGAAACTAGCCGTGTACTCGGACACCATCATCCCTCCCTGCTGAAACTGAAGGAGATCCTGAATCTGAATGGAGTACAAGCAGGAGGGGAAAAAAGTCTCATGATAAAACAACTGAAAGTCTCCCCACGAAAGCGAAGAATCGTCAAGAAACTGAGTCACAAGACTCCACCAATGCCATGCTACTCTGCAGAAAAGGTTCACGACCAAAGCCACCATAAGATATGCCTGTGTCTTCACAAGCTTGAAAAGGTGATCCACTGTCTCTAGCCAAACCTCTGCTGCCCGAGGGTCTGGTTCACCACTAAACCTCAGCAGTCTCTGCCACTGGAACTCACGGAGCACGCTCAACCTGTGCTCAAACTTATCCTGCTCTACTGAAGTTGTCTGCGGCTCAACAGGTGGGGGTGCTGCTACCAGACCACCAGGAGAAAGTGGCTCACATGATTGGTCCTGGACTGAGGCCTCGTAGCTCATAGGGTCATCATCACTAACCAAAGCTGGTATCCTGGATGACTGTCTTCGCTGAGACATCCTGAATATTATCACAGAGTGCCACAGTCAGATGAGCATATACGTATATCACAACAAAAACAATGATGGGGAGCTAACTCAAGAAGGACAGTCAAGACTCAATCCAATGTGATGCATAAACCAATTTTCCCTGCAAAAAGTGTCTCAGCATGTTTAGTCGACAAGTGGGTTGACAAGGTCCTGTTGAATAAATATGTTGGTCGCTGCACCATCACTGGACTCCCTGGCCTAAGAGCCACTCTCGAGACACGTTAACACTATTTCCCTAAATCCTAACCAATTACTTTTTAGGGACGTTCGAACAATGTCCCAAGGAACAAACCACCTATGATACCACTTTTTCACGACCTGAACCTACCTGGGCTTGATCCGCAACTACCCCAAGCCCGCCTCCATAGGCCAGGGGCTAGCGACAAGCGTCGAAGGCCAAACAACTCTGGGAGGCCTTTGCCTGAGTACCTATACACACACACGCAACACACTCAATGCAGAAGTGCAGAGTAAAATAAAGGAAAAGTAAAGTAAAATGAAAACTTCTATATATAAACCACAAATGTGCATCAACATATAACAGTAAAAAGCAAGTGTTGAAGGTAAACTAGAAAAGGAAAGGGGAAAAACACGCGCCCAACTAGAAAAGTGCTACAAACCAGAAACAGGTAACAAAGAAAAAATAGCTGGAAGGGTCCCACACCTAGAACCCGACTCCGACCACCACACGCGGTCCAAGCTCCCGAGCTCCTAAGATCCGTTGAAGTCAGGACCAACCTGTCCTTCATCTGCAAGGGAACACCAAGTGCGGGAAAATCCCAAGAAGGGGTGAGTATAAAAATACTCAGTAATATACCCCAAAGGCTTGAGGGAGAAACAAAGGAGGCACCAAAGGGTGTGCAGTAGATTGAACAGGGAAAGTAGAGGAGTACAACTGAGAGTGCAGTAAAGAGTACAGTAGAGAGTCCAGCTTAACCCAACAAGAGAAAGGAGATAGTCTCATCCAGACACAAGGAGATTGAAACGGTGAGAAGATGAACTTCTCATCGATTATTCACTACCTATATCAGGAGAGTAGACTCGTCCAACCATGAGAAGCTAGACACTGAAAGCACATGACATACCCCACGCGTCTTCGCCTCTCCTGGAAGGAGAGTAGCCAAAACCCAAGGAGTGGGTACTGGAACAAGATATACACATATCCATATGCTCAATCGAGAATCCTGGACAAGATCGTAAGGTGATCTCCATCCCGTAGTTCAGCCCAAGAAAGTGAGTAGCCAATAGTCCCAGAAGTAAACATCCATGATGCCCAGCATCCTACAAGCCTACCCTGAACTGCAAACCAAGGGGCTCAAATCACCGCACCTCGACACTATCTTCTTTTGGCGGCACTGAATCACCGACACGATTTTAGGCCGTGTCACAAGGACGCATCTCAGTGGGGAAAGCACCCCTCGTACTTGAGAGTTCTAGGGGAACGTCAAGCCACACATCGTCACTGCCACACAGTCGAGAGGTCTGCTCAAAGTAAAAGTTGTCACATCACTGACCTGTAGAATCCAAAGGTCCCGCTCCAATAGTTATGGAGAAAATCCAAATACTATCCTAGTAGAAGGGATTGAGTCTGAAATGCCAACATGTGACCTACTGCCCAGCCCTGCTGAAGGGTAAACCCTAATATATCATCAGGCGACCCACTGCCCAGCCCTGCTGAAGGGTAAACCTAGAATAAGCCGACAGGCGACCCACTGCCCAGCCCTGCTGGAGGGTAGACCTGGAAGAGGTCGACGGTTGACCCATTGCCCAGCCCTACTGAAGGGTAAACCTGGAACAAGTCGACAGGCGACCCACTACACATCCCCGCTGGAGGATAGACCTAAATCAAGACAACGAGAGACCCACTGCACAGCCCTGCTGGAGGGTAGTCCCTCAAGAGTCGTCGGGTGACCCACTGCCAGGTCTCTGCTAGAGGGTAAACCTTGAGAAGTCAATGAGCAACCCACTGGCCAGCCCTACTGGAGGGTAAAACCGGAACTGCTCTAGCCATCTCTACTGGATGGTATAACACTGGCCAACTGAGTACAGAGTGGGTACCGCACAACCACCCAACTCTAGAACAACTCATCTAATAGAGGTTCAGTGCCTGTTCCAACACTGGGTGTCACTAGCACTGCTACCGGACAAACCATCGAGAACAGAAACAGGGGAAAACTCACCTCTGCTGGTCAAAAAGCGTGAACCGAGGGAAAACTCTATGTGACAAGGGGTCAAAAGTACGTAAAGCAGAACACGGCACGCACATGGGGCCCACACGACGTGTGGCCACAAATCATCTCCCAACCAATCATAAATGTTCTCAGGAACGTACTACATCATGTGCCTCCAAGAATTCTTATATACTTCCAGAGTATACCACATCTCTCTCCCAAAGGCTAACATGCACACGACAGCCAACGTCACCACGAAGGGCGTAAACGTAAAAACTCCAAATTACCACATCATCGGCCCAGGCACGACCAACTACATCTCTTCCAAGATATACTTCACTCACACAGGAGTGCACGCAATCACACACCATGGGTCTGCTACAAACACGGTAGAAGAACCACCACCAGGGCACCATCATATTTTCACATTTAATAAGATCACGTAATAGGCTCTTCTAGCCGGAAGAGATTACACCATTTTAATCCTCGTGGAAAAACATGCGAGATCGACTACTAACTCACCTCCAACGGATATCCGACGGAAAAGTCGCCAACACCGCTTTACACCTGAACGACGTCCTGTGATCCCGAGCCTCTGCCCCAAAAATAGTCGGGCGCATTGCTACATTGTGATCCCCTCTGGAAAACATGTCAAAA
Source organism: Viscum album (assembly GCA_963277665.1). Classification (NCBI taxonomy): domain Eukaryota; kingdom Viridiplantae; phylum Streptophyta; class Magnoliopsida; order Santalales; family Viscaceae; genus Viscum; species Viscum album. The sequence continues at coordinate 1,493,152,594 of OY728129.1, forward strand.
GAACTTCTCACTTGAGTGGAATGGATATCCGGAGAAAAAGATGCATTCCGGCACACCGCACAAAAGCGTTGCTACATGGGACCCACATCTCGGCCTCAAAACACTACGAACGGATCGCACCGTTGCGATCCTCTCAAAAAATTACACAAGATGGACCAGTAAATTTTCCAAAATAGACACATGGTGATAAAGCTAGAAATTATCGTCAACTCCCGAAACGGCCCTTGCGGGGCCTACAAAAGCGTTCGAAATTAAAGCAGGAAGACTATGCTAATGCAATGCCCTCTGAAAAACACCCAAAATCGACTACTAGCACGCCCCGAACAGACGCCTAATGAAAAATTTATAAAGCATTGCATACAACATGAAAGATGGCCCATGGGGCCCATGCCTCAACCCCAATTTCGATGCCCAAAACCATACTGGAAAACTCCACCTCAACGGTAGGGTCGCAACAACGCTGACGGCGCTCAAAACGGACATCGGATGCGTCTGCATCGTCCAAAACAAGATCCCCCGGAAAACATCAATTCACTTAAAGACGCGTCGCGCCTCTGAGAACCCTTGTTTCGGGAATTATAAATTCCCAAAACCATCTCAAAAGGTCTTCCCCGACGTTTGGAGTACACAGCCATAGTCGAAATGAAAAACGGACACACGTAGGGGAAATTACGGGCATCCGAGTCGAGGCGGCAAAGCCACTTGGTCTGGACCGGCCTAGGCCGGCCCGGCTCGCAGCGCAGGCCTGCGGATTAGCTACGTGGGCCGGCCATGGACTCGCGGTCCATGCACAGACTGGCCATGAGGGCCGGTCGTGCCTGCCGCAAGAAGACCCACGTCTCGCGGGTCTTGTCCCCGTGCAGGGGGCCGCGCACCGCAACCCCGCGGTCACCTCGCCCCGGCGGCTCTACACTGCGCCGAGGCCCACCGCCCGTGCCTTGCTGTTCCCAGCCGAATCCCCCAGCCGCCTCCTCCGCTGAAGGCCTACCGCGCCCCCAGCTCACCCAACTGCTCCGCCTCAGCCGACCGCCCGCCGTTGCCGAAGCCACCTCGCCTAGCCACCCGAACCCACCGAAAGAAAAAACTAAAACCCGCAAACTTCGACGCACGATTGTGTCCTCCTCCGAACTCAGATTTCAAATCTGAAAAGTGCGTCAGATATCTCAAGAAATATAATAAACGGTTATTGTATTTTTTTTCAAATAAATAGAAACAATTTGTTGCAAATAAACGATCACAAAGTAGGTGTGGGAAAAGAAAACAAAAATGAAAAATCCTACCTCTTCGGCGTTGCCCGGAGCTTCACGGAGGGTCCGCCACTGTGCCGCTACCTTTACAGAGGGGAGGAGGAGAGGAGGAGCTTCCTCCTTCATTTTTGGGAGCTGGTGGCGCCAGAGATGAATGGGGAGAAAAGAGGGGTGGGTTAAGTGTTTAAATCGAAAACACTTAACCACCCGCCCGTCGGCCCGAACCCGAACTTCCGGCGGGGTCGAGATTAAGCCACCCCTAGGCCAAACACCACCTCCCGATCACAATGGTGGTCTCTGAATTTTAATCCGAGGCCCTATTCAAAAGTTATAAAACTCAATGCCCAAGGTTGCCAAATTACAAAAACGCCCCTGGGGCCATTTTTCACAGACGGTCCGTGCCCGTGAAACTTATACCCCTCCTAGGGTAAACGGCACGCTCCAAACTCAACGGTGCCCTCAGTTTTCTAATCCATGCTACCGTTTAAGAGTTACTTGTGTTATGCCGTTAAATGAATAAATTAATTATTTTATTTATCCGTTCACCGTTCCGAAAGCAAGCGAGGGGTCCAAACACCCCACACCGACATGTTTTATGTCGTTCCTATGGTAAGCACCCCATTTTAGACCCATCAGTACACTCAGATTTCTGATCCAGATCACTGTTTAGGAGTTGTCCCCCTTATTTGGTGTGCCCAGTGTGAACACACTGAAAATTTAATTTTGGCCACACCAGGGCTCAGAACCACACACCATTTGAAGGTGCTTCTCTGGAATAACATAAATAATATTCCAAAGTATTTTATTACAAAAACCGGGTTATAATATGGATAGAGAAGAAATCTCATTTCTGTCGGACAACTTGAGGATGTAAAATTGAGTACCACATTCACTGGTGGTGCATGGAAGAACACCAAAGGAGTTATGGTTGTAGCATAGGGGAAAATAATGGTACCCTATAAAACCTGATAGAAAGTTTCATAGAAATGGATGAATCACTGAAATCTATAAGAGATTCACAAATATGACACAACAGATTCAGCCACATTACTGAAAAGGGGATGAAGGTGCTGAAAACAAAAGGGCTGCTACCAGAGCTGAAGTTAGTGGATGTTGACCTAGGTGAAGATGATATCATAAAAAATTAGAAGATGGTGTCTTTTGAAAAATAAGTTCGAACACCGAAGGATGGGATGATAAACCTACTGTACACTGATGTTTGGGGGATTTCACCAGTACATTCACATATAGGGTTACAAAATTATGTGTCATTTATTGAAGATTTAATAAGAAATGTATGGGTTTACTTTCTAAAAAGAAAATCTAATGAGTTTAAGATGTTTTAAAATTGGAAGGTCGTGGTGGAGAATGATTCAGGGTAAAAACAAAAATTATTGAGGTCAGACAATGGTGGAGAGTATGACAATAATGAGTCCAAAAAATTTTGTTCTGATAATAGAATTCGGTGTGAAAAGACAATTCTAGGTACACCAAAACATAATGGTGTTGTAGAGAGGATGAATAGGATTTTGAATGAACATGCTAGGATTATGAGGTTACAAGTAGTGTTTCCCAAGACCTTCTGGGCTGATGAAGTGAACACTGTATCATATGACATCAACAGGAGTCCATATGTGCTAATGAAATAATTTTTACCTGATGAGATCTGGTGTGGTAAGGTGGTAAGACTCTCACATTTATGAGTCTTTGGATGTTTGGTATATGTTCATGGTGATGATAATTCAAGGGACAAACATGATGGAAAGTTCAAAAGATTTTTCTTTATTGGATATGGTTATAAGGAGTTTGGTTATCACTTTTGGGATGATCTCAACAAGATGGTCATTAGGACCCAGAATGCGATATTTAATGAAGGTTTCACGTACAAAAATCTTTATACAGCTAAAGATTAAAATTGGAACATTGAATATAAGTGAAAAGATATTGTAGATATTTATGGTGTGCCTAATCATGATATATTGGAAATGGTGGAACCTACTACTCTAGTGGAGTTGTGGAGATCAACAAGGGTGAGAAGGCCTATATAGAGGTATTCAACATCCTTACATTATCCATTATTGACTGGAAATGGAGAACCATAATTCATTGAATAACCAATGCGGTTGAAGGAGTCAAGCAAGTGGGAGTTGGCAATGAAGGAAATAATTTATTCACTACAACATAATAATACTTTGGAGTTGACACATATCCCACAAGGGAAGAAAGAATTATAGAAAAATGGGTGTACCAGGTCAAAAAAGAACATGATGGAAATAGGAGGTTCCAGAAAAGGATGGTGGTGAAAGGCTTCCAATAGAATGAGGGAGTGGATTACACTGAAATATTCTCACTAGTAGTGAAGCTTACCACTATCTGGGTGGTTCTCAACATTGTGGCATCAGAAGATTTGAATCTTGAGAAACTTGATGTCAGGACTTCTCTCATTTATGGTGATCTTGAGGATGAAATCGATATGAAGAAACTAGAGGGATATGTAGAGTTTGAGAAGGAATACCTGGTGTGGAAACTCCAAAAGTCCTTATATGGATTGAAGCAGGAACCCATGCAGTGGAAAAAATGTATGATTAATTTATGTCTAAAAATGAATATAAACGATGTGTTATGGATAAATTTTTCTACATAAATCCTTTGGTAATGAATATATTATATTAAATCTATATGTGGATGACATGATCATTGCAGGATCATGTATGCATAGGATTGATGAGATGAAAAGGAAGTTGGTTGAGGAGGTCGAAATGAAGGATCTTGGAAAAGGTAGCAAGATTTTGGGGATGAAGTTCAGGAGAGACCATGTGGCTAGAGCCTTAATGTTATAATTGGATTAATAGATTGTGAAGGTTCTGAGTAGATTCAGTATGCTGGAAGCAAAGGGAGTCTCTATTCACTGAGTGGACAATTTCAAACTCTCAAAAAAGAAATCACTGAAGATGGTAGAAGATATTGAGTACATGAAAATGGTTCCATACCCATCATCTATTGAAAGGATGATTTATTCCATGGTCTACACTCGACCTGACATCTATCATGATGTTGGAGTCATTGGAAGGTATATGTATAACCCTAGAAAGCTACATTGGGAAGCTGTGAAGTAGGTACTGAGGTATTTTAAGGGAATAAAAAAGGTATCTCTATGCATTGGAAAAGGAAATTCATTATGGGGGTATGTGGATTCTGACCTTGGAGGTGATGTCAAATTTAGGAGGAGCACCACAGGTTATGTATTTACCTATAGAGGAACTACAATAACATGTACATCAAAATTGCACAAGGTGGTGGTTTTATCAACCAGAGTGGAAAAATACATTACGATAATGGATGATGGGAAGGAAATGGTTTGGATAAATAACTAATTGGATGAATTGTGATGAAATAGAGTGGAGAATGTATTTTACTATGATAGTCAAAGTGTTATAAAACAAGTAAAGAATCCAATTTTTCATTCATGGACTGATCACATTCAGTTGAAGATCCATTTTATCAAAGGTTTGATATAGGATGGGTTGCATACATTGAAGAATATTTGTGGAACCAAAAATCTAGAATACATATTAATGAAGCACATGTAAATAAAGATGTGGAGGCACTACTACACCTCCGTTCATCTCTGCTGTGGAACGGAGGATGAGATACAGAAGAAGGGAAGATATGATGGGAACACAATAGGAAAAAACAATGTATTTCATGAATCGTCAGGTTGAAATTGAAGTTGTGAATGGAAGGAACGCCACTGGTGAGTTATGAATAGGAAGAGATCAGATTAAGTATATTGTCGTAGTCAGTGGAATCGAAGCATAACAACATAGTGGATCTAGCTCCATGTGGGAGATTGTTAGATTGTTGTAGCTCGGTCCAGTTGGGCTGAATAGTTGTGGCCCGTACTACACACCAGCCTGCAACTTTCACTGTTTGAGCTCTGTGGTGTGATCATTGGGGGTTGTAAAGGGAAACACACCCCTAATCCGGGGGTCAGTATGACAAAGGGCCCTCACCTAAATTTTGGGATAATTTAGAATCTATAACCACTATAGTAGACAAGACCTACTAACACCGATAGACACCTTAGCGAGGCGTACTTCTGGCCACCATTCACTGTAGATCCTTAGAACTCCTGTCGGAATACACTATAGTACTTTTGAAGTGGGTGGACACCTTTTACTATAGTGATGCAGGCATTTTGAGGTAGGTTGAATAGTGATTCTTAATCTACATTAAAAAAATTTTGGGATATGATTTCTAAGTGTGTCTAAGAAACTCTAGTAATGTTTTCACCTGAATTACAATGATTTATTTGCCTATATATGGACGTAAAGATTATTTCTTAACCATGTAAATACTTTTTTCCTTGTTTTTTTCCATTTTACTCTTCACTGAATAGTTATTTTATTCATTACTCCTGACGATTTTTCCACAACAGTTTTTGAATATGTTATATTGGTTCTATCTCCCATGTTTCCATACGATCACAGGATGTGGGTGATAGATTGAATCAATGAATTATTTAGAGTGATGTGATTGAAAATAATGTCATTATCGCAATCCTAAATATTATTATATTGTAGATAATAATTGGTTATCAATTGATAATGTAGAAGGAGAAGGAAGATTTGGTTTTCCTATTTTGTATTGGGTCATCATATAATTCATAGTTTTTGATTTTATGAAAGGGGATCATTACACTTACTGTTAAATAAAGACTTATAGAAAATTACATATCGTAGGGTTGTTTATTTCAATCACTGGACATTCAAACATATAATGGGGTCATGATAAATCAACATGTCTGGTCAAGGAACCTAATGTTTTTCATCATCTTTTATCTTATTTTAATGCGGGTGTAATTAAACATGTGAAGAATACAAATAACTATGATATTTTTTGAATATAAATTATAACCATATATAAATGTATCTTATTTTAATTTTGTTATGTGTAAATGTGTAAGGGTGCATTGAATATAGAGTAAGCACTGAAATATAAATTTCAAAGTGAATTTGCAAGCAATGTGATTAGATAATGTGTAAATGACTCACTGATAAAGAGTACTTGATGTAATGAAAATTAACTTTAGTTTCTAAATTAAGGAAAACATTGGTGGAATAAGTGTTTATGAACATTTTTATGGTGTTAATGTTGTGTCATATTTCTACTTGGGAAGTGATTTGGTAATAGATTAATTTATATTATATGGATATGTATGATGTTTATTGGGATAATAAGTTATTAACATGATAGGTATATGGTATGAGTGATTATTGTATTTTTATTAGACAATATGGCATATAAGTATCTGTTACACTTAGTAAGGATTTCGTTTCCCCTTTTGATAAATTGAAATATAAGGATTTTTTATTCTTTAAGAGAGACTTTATTTCTAATTGATGTATAGTTGTTGTTATTATTGATATCGTATCACTATAGAGCTATTTGTTTCTTAGAGTTATAGTCCTCGTAAAATTTATTTGTTTTTAAAAAAATATTAACATATATTTATTAAAGTTATAAATATTTTTTTATTATAGGTGTGGTTAATGATATGATATTGATTATAGTATTTGGACGTGGTAATGTGAACGATGGAATAATTTTTTTGATAATTTTGGGGACAATGATTGGGATGAGAGGGATAGGCTGGATGACATATGGAAATGGTTTCCTTGAGATTAAATTTTCAATTCATATTTTTTAAAAAATAATGATAATATATACTTCCTTCATATATGAATTAGAGTTCTCAATTCACATAGTGACAATTATATTTCAGGAAAGAAATGATTATGAAAAAATTCCAAGAAATATATTCAATTATTTTAGGGAAATTTTAATTTTTTTAATGCCAAAGTCCATTTATATATGAATTTGTATAATATTTGGGTTTTATATTCTAATTATTGAGATATAAGAACATTAATTCATTTTTCATGTCAATTCTAGTTCATATTTGAAACATCATCTCTAAACATACTTCATTTATAATCGAATTAAATAATTTTTTATTTTGATCTTAATATATATATATATTACTAACTCATTCAATTATTATATTATATTATTTATTTTTAATTTGTATAATAGTTTCAGTAACACATTTATTTATATATTAATAGGAAACCATCAAATACAACATTATCTTGAGAATGTTGTGCACATCAAAACATAAGGAGGTAATAACTGGGGAGCATACTATCCTCAGTTATTAAGAATATTTTAGGAAGCTAATGATGTCAAGCATTATACCTAATAATTATTTTATAAGGCCATTACAGCCTCATAGAATGACATGGGAGAGCATTGGTAAGCCAACGTAGTCCCTCGAAGGAAGATAACATTACATCAGTCACAAAAGTTTAACAGAGACATCCCATAAATAAAATCTCATACCAAAAATACTTCAAGGTTCAATTAACATTACAAACTCCCTTCAATGTACAAAGTACTCTAACCCCAAATTTGAGGAAAATCCAACTGTTATATTTTTGGAATCAGCAATAGTAGAAAACGAAGCCTACGGATTCACTGATGGAAGTGTTTCTGAATAATGTCATCCAATAAGGCCTATATAGGTATTTTCTCCACTCAACACATTATGCATCTATACCTGAGATTACTCTATCATGTTATTACACATTATTTTATTTAAACCTTGAATTTCCATTTTCATCATCCATTAACATCCTCTAATAAATATTTCATTACCATACACATGAGAATTCAAGGATATACTGCAACGAATAAAGAGAGATATGGATATCACTCTTCTAACACTATAATTCATACATTTCTTGGAGAACCTAGAAGGATTACCCATAAGAAACTACCTAGACAATTCAAGTAATAACCCAATGTAAAAGGCAAGTGTTGAAACATCAATGGGAGATAAAGGACATGGAGATTGTGGTCTTTAGCACAGAAATAAATAGGGGGAAGGAATCATTCTTTCCACATGGAGGCGTTCAAATATTTATCCTACATTTTTCCAAATTACACAATTGGGCACAAATAAAATTATAGATTTTGTATAAGTCAACAGTACGAAATAAAGGATTAACCCCTGAAGGATCGATGGAACACGATCCAGAGGGATACATGATCTATGATGGACAATATTCCCTAGAATTAGCCAAATTTAAAAGAGCATATTATCTGTTGTAGGAGTTATCATGGATCTTCTCATAACCAACCAAGCTTTCTTCTCACATGATATTCAATTCAATGTTTTAATATGTGTGTCTTGGTCTGTTTGTTTATATACATGTAGAATTATATTTTTAATTGTATTTTAATTTTCAAATATACTATGATTATTTCATTTTATATTATTTTTAAACTCATTAAGCCTATTTGGATTGAAATTACATGGGTACTTTGTGAATTTGAGTGCATTAGTGAAATATAATACACACACACTCACATATGTATTGTTTCAACTGTTTATATATAGAGTAAAGTGACTATGTGGTACTAAAAGAATCTAATACTACTATAATTACATTAGGTATTACATTATTAATCATTGTTAGGGTAGTGTAGAGTAGTGAAACCTAACACATGTGTGATTGATAACCATACCCAGATGATCTGAAACAAACTGAAGCTCATCGCCTAATTAGAGAGGTAATAGTAGTAGAAAACACTATATAGATGAAATATCATTTCTTCTATTTCTATGACATATAAAACAATTCATTGATTTATAACTTCATTAGAGGGTCTTACGCGTACATGAAGAGTTATGTATAAGTGAACCAAAGTGGTTTATCAATACAAGGGCATGTCTAGTAGGTTAAGGTCTCGGGCGCAGCGGAATCTCATGGGTGGATGTGCCCACTTGATTTTTTATCATTAGAAATGATCAATCTGGGATCAATAAAATGATAATTTCAAGACACCACAGATCGAATCATATAAATATACAAAGAATAAGAATAGTCCTGGAACCGCAAAGGAGGATCATCGTAGGTTGATTATAATTAATTTAATTAATTGACAAGAAGAAACTTTTATAGCTTATTTCTTTGTTGATATTTCTGATCATGTTCCAATGTGATTTTTCATTGTGTCACATAATCCAAGTATAGAATTCCTCTAGTGGTGATCCATATGTTCACCACATATCTCTGGACGTCGCCAAAGGAATCTCTGGGTGCTAGTGCGGAGAATCATTTTCTAGCATTTTCTGCCTTAGATCACCTTGATCCGATGGAGGAGGATCTCTCTCAGTCTTGAGAGTGTTCTTAGAGTAAGGAGTAATTTTAGCCTTGAGATAATTCTCTATAATTATAGTGCACAATGATTAGGGAAAAGTGTTGGGGTTCTAAGGATATTTATAATCGGGTTTAAGGTTATAGAGTTATGACAATAAATAAATGTGTTACAAATTTTATTTATTTCATTAACACTTATTGAAAACCCCCATGTCAAATACTCAATTCCTTTACATGAACCCATACTAATTATAATAAATATCATTTAATAAAATGATATTATTTCCTCAAAATCCCGACTGGAAAAACTATACAGCGTGTGCTCGTTTTACATTTCCTTTCCAAAATGAAAACTACACGACATGTACATTCAATGTACATGGCGTGTATATCTTGTTTTCATTTTATTCTTCCTTAAACATTAAAATTATTTTGGATTCCTTGAACAATTATTATAATACATATAGGAATAATCCTTACTTTACTTGACATACTTTGATACACTTACTGTGTGACCCTCTAGGACTCTTTCTCATTGTCATTAGGCGGGCTTTCCTAAAGTCCAAGATTATTGTCTAGAAACAGGTCAAGGTACCCAAAAGAAATAAGTTGATGTTGTATTTACGTGTCACCTCATACGAACACTTACCATGTAATTTATCCCTTTGTCTCAATTTCTAATCAAGTTGGTTTCATGGAAGTGTCATAAACCTATATGCCTGATCCATCATTCATTGAATTCTAGAAATAAACTCATCGTGACACCATAGACATGGAATTTGGGCGATAGTTCTCTTTCAATCAAAGGTCCCGAGATATCTACTTCCATAAATATAGAAGGGACAAATCCTTCATTGACTTATCCAATAATAACATGTCATTCTTGATGCACCCAATGTACTATACCTCCTGCCAACTATCTTCATGATGGTTTTCCTCATAAAATCTAAGTGTGTGAGTCAAGACATGAGTTAATGATTATCTTCCAGTCTAAGGACCATTACAGACACTCGTAGATAGAAATTTCTAATTACACCAAGACATGAGGAATTACTACTGGTGGGTCTATTCTCATAATCTCCCATCTTGGAGATTACCAAATTCAAACTCCATGAGAGAGAGTCTTGTCTTCTTATGAGTACTCATACATGATGGTTTGTATACTATTTTTCCTATCATAGTATGTCATCCAACTGTAGAACTTTATTTCAGAATATTGTTATAGCATTTCTAGGTTCTCATCATAGTAGGGATCTTCCATGACCTTATTAATGAAATAAATATTCCAAGACATTATTATATTATAGTCATGCAGAACAATGAGAAATATATAATAACTATAAATTCATGTAATCAAAGTATAAATAGTTGGTTCTCAGGACACCAACTCTAACAAACTCCCACTTCGACTAGAGGAAACTGCCTACGACTTTTAGTCCGCTATAACTCACATGATGATCTTGTTTCTACTGAGTCAATGCTTTAGTCAAGGGGTCTACTACATTGTCTTCTGTTGAAATACTGCTCACTACAACTTCACCTCTCTGAAAAAAATCCCTCAAGAAATGATACTTCCAAAGTATGTACTTTGTCTGCTGATGTGACCTTGACACTTTTTCAAGTGCCAATGCTTTAGTATTATCACAATAGAGTGTGATATAATATTTAATACATTATACTAAATCTATCTCTTGGATGAATCATCGCATCCAAATTTCTTTATTAATTGTCTCAGAAGCTACGATATACTCAGACTCTGCTTTAGAAGTTGCGACCACACTATGCTTTGAGCTCTTCCAGCTCCCTGAACCTCCATTCAAACTGACGATGTATCTAGTCTATGACTTCATGTAATATTGATTAGTCTAGAAACTAGTATCTGCATGTCCTCTGATTACTATTTCCTCATCTCCTCCATAAACCAAGAACATATCCATAGTACGCCTTATACACTTATGGATAGTCTTGACTGCCTTCCAATGGAGGTCTCATGGATCAGCTTGATATCTACCTACCACACTTAATGTGTAAGCAACATATAGCCTTATACATAGCATAACATACATGACTGAACCAATCTCGGATGCATAAGTTATCCGTACCATTTTCTTTATTTCCTCATATGTCTAAGGACACATTTTCTTGGAAAGATGGATGCCATGTGACACTGGCAACAATCCCCTCTTGGACTGTTCCATACTAAATCTCTTCAGTGTCTTGTCAATCTGTGTACTATGTCTCAGGCCCAACATTCTCTTGGATCTATCACAATGGATCTTGATCCCAAGAATATAGTTTCCTCACCCAAGTATTTCATAGAGGAGAATTTATCCAACCATTCCATAACTGACTGAAAGATAGGTACTTTGTTTCCAATTAGTAATATGTCATCATCATATAATATTATTAAAATTATTGCACTTACTCTAAACCTTTTGAAGACATAAGGCTCACATTCATTCATAACCAATCCAAATTCCATTACGGCTTAATTAAAATGAATGTTCCATGACGTTGATGCTTTCTTTAATCCATAAATGTATTTATAAAACTTGAAAACCTTTTTGGCATCATTTGGAGTCACAAACCCTTCAGGTTGTGTCATGTAGACATCTTCCTAGATGTTCCCATTAAGGAATTTTGTTTTGACATCCATTTTACAAATTTCATAGTCATGGTAAGAGAAAATGGCCAATAGGATTCTGATGGATTTCATCATCACAACATGTGAAAAGGTTTCATCATTGTCAATTCCTTGATGCTATCTAAAACCTTTTGCAACCAGTCATGCCCTGTAGGTCCTGACTTCTCCCTCCATGTCTAGTTACTTCTTTAATACCCATTTATTACAAATAGTCATTACATCAACTAGAGGATCTACCAGAATCCAGACTTGGTATTGGTACATGGTATCCATTTTAGAATTCATGGCTTCTTTCCACTTGGAAATGTCTGTGCCTTCAAAAGCTTCCTTGTAGCTAAGAGGATCATCATTTTCAACCAATAATGATACACCATCCTCAGTGACAATAAAATAATATTGTTCTAGTTCACTCACCTCTCTCAAGCTCCTATGCAGTACTTGTGTCTCTGGAACAGATTTTTATTCCACGGGGCTTTGTGGAATCTTTACTTTTACCAACTCTTGTGTATCATTATCCTCAACTTCATTGAAGTATATCATGATCCCACTGTCTCTTTTGGAGATGTGCTCCATCTCAAGTAATATGGAATGTCTTTCCACTGTAACCTTTTTATCGGAGGCATTGTATAGGTAATATCTCCTTGTTTACTTAGGATATCCTATAAAGGTGCACTTTGTGCCTCAGGGTGCAAGTTTGTTACCTGAAGTGGTCTTAACAAATGCTTCACTACCCCACAAATTTAAATTTTATAACATGGAATTGCTTCCACTCCATAACTCGTATGGAATACCATTTATCAATTTAGTTGGTTCCTGGTTTAGTATGTGTGTTGCTATTTGTAATGCATATCCTCAAAAGGATAATGGAAGACTCGCTTGACTCATCATTAATCTCACCATGTCTAATAAGGTGTGGTTCCTCCTTTCACATACACCATTCCACTGAGGTGTGTAAGGAGGAGTGATTTGTGATAGAATCCAAAACTTCTGTAAGAAATCAATGAAGTATTAATTAAGATATTCTCCTCCTATATCTAAGCCGAGTTTCTTAATCTTCTTACCAAGATGGTTCTCAACTTAATTCTTGTATTCTTTGAACTGATCAAAAGAATATGACTTATACCTCATTAAGTAAATATATTCATATCTACTAAAATCATCAGTAAAAGTTTTGAAGTAAAGAACCCACCCCTTGCTTCAACTGGAAATGGATCACACACATCTGTGTGAACTAATTCTAGAAGCTCTTTAGAACTTTCTCCTTTCCCACTAAATGGTGGTTTGGTCATTTTTCCTTGTAGACACTCATGACATAAACGAAGTAGTTTTAGTTTGGAAGAATCTAAATACCCATCTTTATGTAATTTTTTCAAACATTTCTCATTGACATGACCTAGCCGGTGATGCCAAAGGTGGGGATAGAATGAGTCATGTGAATTAACTTTGTCATCAATTTCCATTACTTGTTTTGTGTATCCTAACACATAAAGGCTATTATATAAATGCGCCCTACCAAAAAAATGATATCTTTATAAAAGTAGCAACATTAATTTCCAAACTTGATGATGAATCCATCTGTATCTAATCTGGATACTGAAATAATTTCTTTGGTTAAATTGGGTACATAATAACATCCTTTTAATACCAAGGCCATCCCAGTAGGCAATGTGAGGTGGTAGTCTTTGATAGATACAACAACGAGTCTGGCTTTGTTGGCTACTCGTAGATCCACCTCAACTTGGTCAATCTTTCTAAATATACTCAGTTCTTATATTTGGATACAAATGTGAGATCCAAAAGCAGTATCTAATACCCAATTTATAGAAATAGATATATTGCATTCGATAGCAAACACACCTGAATCTTCCCCTTGATTCCTTGGTTGGGTGTAGTTTTTCTTACAGTGGCCCTTCTTTCCACATGTGAAACAAACATACTCTTGTTCTCTTACCTCCCCTTTGATCTTCCTTTTCTTGGAAGGATTTGAAGAAACTTTGGTTTTAAATCTCTTCGCCTTCCCTATCCTTTTATACACCATAAGGACAAAAGATTTTTCACACTTTATATCATTGTACACTTGGAGAATGAGGATAAAAAGATCAGAGAGAGACTTCTCAATGTTGTTCATGTTGAAATTTACAACAAACTTAAAGAAGCTCTGGGGGGAGTGATTCAAGAATAAAATCGGTACCCAGTTCTTCGGGGAGTTTAAACCCCCGAACTTCCAGTCACTCAATGTAACTAATGATCTTGACTACATGAGGCCCAGCTGGGGAACCCTCTCCAAGCTTTATTTGAAATAGATCTTTGGTGATCTCAAACCTTTACTATCTTTCTATCTCCTAGTATAGACCATGGAGGTGATCGAGCATGATATAGGCATCCATGTCTTCATGAGACTTCATGAGCTCAATAGACATTGATTACTACATCAAATATTGAACTTCGAGTGCATCATTCAAATTCTGATCATAGACCAGGAAATCTTCATCACTCACCCCTTGGGCAGGAGAATCAGGAAGTGAGGACTCCAACAAGTAAAACATTCATTCATGTAGTTTGATAACCCGAAGGTGCCTAAACCATTCCTGAAATTTAATACTGGTGAGGATATTGTCTTTATCCATAATTAATCGTAGTGAAAATGTAGTTGACGAGTTTGTCATATTTATTCTACAAATTAATAGAGTAGATTTATAAGTTCGTTTTGATTAAATTTTATGAAAAATAATAAATGAATTTATTTATTCTCCGACTATTTTATCATGTCCCAATAACCCCCACCATTGAACTTGGAATGCCTTGTTGCTATGACATTCTAGTGGAAAGGATCCATATTCCCCTTCACATAACCCCAACAAGGGTTGGTCAATCTATTTAAATGTATTTAGGTAGAAATGTCCTTTTCAACTGTGAGATTATAGTTCTTTTATCTGTTGAGTGGACTCCCTACTCCTGAAATCTTGACTTGGAGTTCCTCAACACTTGCCTCTATTTTACAAAAATTCTTGCAAGGGCTACTTCTCTTGATGTAAATTTTTTTAATTCAACCTAAAAATTTCATTATAGATTCCTTTATAAAAGTATGTGTCCCAAAAAGGTTTGTTCAAACACGTAGTTTTATTGAGTCTTTCCCTTAATCATGTAACAAAAGGCTTGGTCTATATTAATACAGTATTTGTGGGATTTTAATCCTTTATGCGTAGTTTTGCATTATCACATGCTTGTTAATATTAAGTGATGCTTGCTTAAGTGATTAACCATGTTCTAATAATGTTTACACATAGTACAGTTTTTATTTTATTCCATCTTTGAATGCTTTTTTATTTCATTAACTATGTGATCACGACAACACATAAATAATAAATAAATCATGTAATCAGAAAAAAATAAAATAAGATGGAATGATCATGAGATTCTATTGGTTATCTTATCTAGCGGTATTGATAAGAAAACCTTGACCTAGGGAAAAACACTTTGATCCTGATGGTTCATGATTTTCTGCTCCCACCTTTGTATCTTCTTGGGTTGGTTTCGCCTCAACTTTGGATTTTGAACAGTATTTTCGGGCATGGGAGATCCTCCATTACATGGGTTTACATTAAATAACCCATGGGCATGTAGGCCCTACATTTTATTGGAATAAGGCTCATAGGCAAACGAATTTAAATTAAATAAATTTAAATGAAACCATACACACACAAAGGGTCCTTTTTCAAGCTCATGATCATCTATACCATGCAACGACATTTACACATATTTAGTATTAAAATTATTTTAATCGTTAATTTATTCAAGATATGTCATGCTTGAATTCAATTAATTATAATCTTATAATTAATAAATTCATTATCTTAAATTCCTTTCTGAATTTCCTTAAGATTCTTCTCATCCATATTCCTTGTATGGGACTTTGTACATTGGAATAAAGCTGGTGAAATTCCATTTTTGGAAAGTACATGGTGTGTATTTGTTTTCAACCATTATCCAAAGTACACGTCGAGGGATTTTTCATGTTTTTTATACATTGGAAATTTTAGAGTACACAACGTGTATATTAATCTAACATGGCATGTACTTCCTTGTTACATGGTTACCGGCCTGGAAATTCTATGTATGCGGATACACAGCTTCTCCTTGTATACAGTTTCACCTAGGCCGGAATGGACTACACAGTATATTGATTCAACATAGATGCACTGTATTCTGGTTTCCATTTCCGTTCATTTCTGTTCAACACGGTGTATTAAAAAACATAGGTATGATCAATTCATACTGCGTGGTTGGGTAGACCAGTACTGGTTTGTTGAAACTATGTAAACGGCGTATAGATTCCACTACACGTTGTGTATTCTTGTGTTATAAAAACAGAATGAGAGGCTCCTTCGGATGAGTTCCACATTTTTATTTTAATGAAAATTAAAATTAAACCGTAGTTTCTTTGATGTGAATCTATAAATGAATGAGGACGAATAGATCTCGTTCAGTAAATTTTATACAATGATTTATCTTGAATTGAATCAAATATAAATGCATAAATTATCAATGAAAAATAAATAACTATAATCAAATTTGTGACCCCTCTGATACCACTTGAAGGTCTCGGGTGTAGTGGAAGCTCGTGGGTGGATGTGCCCACTTGATCTTTTTTCATTAGAAATGATCAATCTGGGATCAATATGACAATAAACACCAGAATACATGGATCGAATCACAGAAGTATAAAAAGAATAAGAATAGTCCTAGAACCACAAAGGAGGATCGCCACAGGTTGATTATAATTAATTTAATTAATTGAGAAGAATTTCCTTTTATGGCGTTCTTTCTTCATTGATATTTCAGATCATGTTTCAATGTGATTCATCGTTGCGTCGCAGAAGCCAAGTGTAGACTTCCTCTAGTGGTGATCCACACATTCACCACATATCTCTGGACATCACCAAAGGAATCCTTGGGTACTAGCATGGATAATCCTTTGCTTGTGTTGTCCGCCATAGATCTCCTTGATCCAATGAAAGAGGATCTCTCTCGGTATTGAGAGCATTCTTGGAGGAAGGAGTTCTTTCAGCCATGAGATAATTATCTAGAATTGTTGTGCACAACTATTAGGGAAAAGTGTTGGGGTTGTGAGGATATTTATAACCAGGTTTAAGGTTATAGATTTATGAAAAAAATGTGATACACATTTTATTTATTTCATTAACTCTTATTAAAAACCTCCATGCCAAATCATTAATTACTTGACATGCGCCAATACTGATTATAATAAATATCATTTAATAAAATGATATTATTTCTTCAAAACCCTGACAGGAAAAACTACAAAACATGTAATCATTAAAACACTGCGTGTACTCGTTTTTCATTTCCTTTCCAAAATAAAAACTACACGACATGTACAATCAATGTACATGGTGTGCATATTTTGTTTTCATTTTATTCTTCCTCCAACATTAAAACAATTTAGGCATCCTTGAATAATTAATAAACCTTATACGGGAATAATTATTATTCTACTTTACACTACTTGGATACAATTAGATTGTCACCCTCTAGGTTTCTTTCTCATTGGAATTAGGTGGACTTTCCTAAAGTCCAATATTATTATCTAGCAATGGGTTTAGGCACCCAAGGGAAAGCAGTTGACATCACATTGATGTGTCACCTCATACGAACACTTACCATGTAATTTAATCCCTTTCTCTCAATATCTCATCAATTAGGTTTCATGGTAGTGTCATAAACTTATATGCTTTATCTGTCATTCTTTGACTTCCAGAAATAAACTCATTGTGAAACCATGGACATGGAATTTTGGAGACAATTCAATTTCAATCAATGGGCCTGAGATATCTACTTCCATAAATATGGAAGGGACAAATCCTTCCTCAACTTATCCATTAACAACATGTCATTCATGACACGCCCAACGTACCCTACTTCTCACCAACTGTCTTCGTGATGGTTTTCTCCAGAAAATCTAAGTGTGTGAGTCATGACATGAGTTAATGATAATCTTATAGTCTAAGGACCATTACAAATGCTCATAAATATCAATGTTTGATGAAACCAATACATGCAGAATTACTACTGGTGGGTCTGTTCTCATAATTTCCCATCTTAGAGATTACCAGGTTTGAACTCCATGAGAGAGAGTCTCGTCTTCTTATGAGTACTCTCACATGAACGTATGTATACTAGGTGTCCTATCATAGTATGGAATCCAATCGTTGAACTTTATTTAAGAATATTGTTATAGTATTTCAAGTTTCTCATCATATCAGGGATCTTACATGACCTTATTAATGCAATAAATATTCTAGGACATTATTATATTATAGTCATACAGAACAATGAACAATATATAATAAGTGTACATTCATGTAATCTAATTATAAACATTTGGTCCTCAGAACACCAACTCTAACAGTAGGTTGGAATAGATTATTGATTTGGATCTCCATCTACCATTCATGTGTTTCCAATATAGCTGAGTTAAACATCCTAAAATAAAAAATATTTGTTTGGATATTTTCATTTCTACATTTACACCAATATTCACACACATAACCTCCTCCCCTTTACTTTATTATATTACATTATAATTAAACCATGATAACACAGTTATCTTACCTTTCCCTATGGAGATGACCATGTTACTCATTATTATTTTGATACACTAAATATGGGATTCCCTAGATTCACAATGAAATAATATCATAATCCAAGGACATTTGAAGTATATTTACACGATCACTCGTATATTTTAATGTAGTTTTTAAACTAACTTCATCAATTAGAAGACTATTTTAGGTTATGTCATGAGGTGTTATAGATAGGAGTTAGAGGAGTTGATTCATTATATCTTTTTCAGGGTTGAAGGATTATTTTTATTAGTTTTCTTTTGGCATAGTGTGTATTTTATATGCATCCTTGTGCTTATTTGAGATGTTAGAATGGTTTGTTGGTTTATTAGGTATGTTGTTATCAATTTTTTAAATTATAATCAATAATTCATCACATGTAAATGTTTTAATACCCTTTGTTCTATCCAAAACACTATTTAATATTATGAGTGAGCTTATTGGGTTACTCCAAATCTATTAATTACAAAAAGATGAATCATAGAGTGGTCAAGAATTGAAATTAAAAAATCTAAATAAGGCCCTGTTTTAAATCAATATAATACAAGTTTATGAATTTTGTATACACTACTCTCATATATGAACATACCTTCTTAAAATTATCTTATAATAAAACTCATGAAGCAAAAATTAAATTTGGTAGACGGAAGAAGAAAATTTTCATAGTGATCCCTTCTATTATAAAGAAAATTAATGTGAAATATTGATTTATTATTTATATCTATAATGCATAAAATCAGAATTGATAGAAAAAATTAAGTGCAAGGATGTTTTTTGTAGAAATGGAATAATTTATTTATTGTTAAATTTACGCCATACCTCCTCAGTTCATGAATTACATTATTTATTATGTTGAAATCTGATATCTAATAACAACTTTGAGTTTTTAACCTTTTCATGTTAAAAAAGGTGTGGTTTTTAATATAAAGTAATAAATTATAAAGAATTGATTCCAAAATATATTGAATCATATTTCAAAAAAATATTGTAGGTGTTAAAAGATAGTGTTGAATATTTATTGTAAGAATTGTGGGTTTAATGTATTTGTGTTTTAAATTAAGAAATTTAATATTAATAGTGGGGAAACTAACCCAATTACTGTTATATTAGATGGCATTATTATTTGAATTACAGAGATATGAATGTTTTTATATGTTGTCTTAGTCCACATGAATTTATCATTTTCCTACAATATATGAATATGTGAAACTATTCTTGTTTCTTATAAAGGTATATATGATAGTAGAGAACTATCATACAATATTCTAAATCAAAGGTTTGACACATTTAAAAAAATGTATAGTTAGAACATCACCTAAAGTAATATGATACCAGCTAATAATGTTAATAATGGTACTATATTTGGTGATTCAATTCAAAATATTGGTGAATCAACGAATTATTTATTAGTTTTACCATCAAGATAGAGTGAAATGTATACTATAATTAAATAATATACACTAACGAAGGATTTAAAAACTAGAATATTAATTTGATCCTAGGTGATATATAGAGGTAACATGAATGTTGGTAAATATTGTCATAACTAGTCAAGAAACAATATGTTATACTTAAAGTTATATCTTGAATGGGTTAAATAAAAGAAAATTCTACATCATTTAATTTATTATAATTAATGGAATAGTGGTCTGAATTTTGATCATAAAATTCTCTCTTTCTTAATAAGATTCAATACAATTTATTAGATGAGAAAATGATTCAAAAAACCCTAAAGAAATGTCAAGATGAATAACTTGAATTTATTGGAATATTGATGTTATTATTGAATCATTTTTCATTGAGGTGACCTGATAAAACTATAAATCTATATTTTATTAGTTTATATGAATATTAATTACATATATCAATAAATATCAACCCAAAACATATATGTTTAATGTATTTAGAGAACAAATACATAATAAACATACATTACGACATCTTCAATATATCCCACAAGTAATATTATCATGATAAACCTATTATAGTACATCATATATAATAATAATCTTCATAACATAGGAAATGGAAACATAATAAATGGGTGACATTATATTGAATGGATAGAAGACCTATTTTTTTATTAATTTTATATAATCCCCCTTTTAAGGGATTATGGAGAACCCTTACTTGTATCGTAGGCTTTTTAAGGCATTATATAACCCAAATGTCTTAGAGGAATAATCCAGAATATAACTACTTGGAACTACCCCTCCGTAATATCTACATCTTGGTGTCATCTCTCCACCTTGGCATGGTTGTTTGGCTAGCAGTCCTGTGTTTTATAGGCTGTTCCTGATGGAAATTTCCATACCCTCTCATTCATCCAAATCTGAAAGCTTCTACTTTGGTGAATGTGCCTTGATCCAAATCCTTATTTGGAGTCTAGTTATATATAGAGATTTTTTTGTACATCTTGGCACAACATGTGTCCTGAAGGCCTTGAGGTGGCCTGAAGTCCTTTAGGTGGCCTAAAGGCCATAATGTGGCTTGTGGGCCTTACTGAACCAAAGTCATGGTTGTCCTGAAAGCCTTGAAGGACTCAAGGACCAAACCAGTGGGCTGAAGGTTGAAACTGATGAATAGTTTAGGATGCTACAATACCAAACAATACCTATTATAGTATTTTCTACAGTTCCTAATACAATACTTTCTATAGGATTGCTAAAGTACCCCCCCCAAAAAATATGTATTTTCCCAAATTTGATCCTTGGTCTCGTGTATTCACTAGGAAAGTCCTCCCCAACTAGGTTGAGGCTCATATGCAGAGGGATTAGATAATATGCTTCATAACGATAAACATATATGTTAAAAATGAAAAATTATAAGTGGGCATAATAAGGAACATGTGGGTATGATAACATAATCATTGTTTATGAACAAAACAAAAGAGAATAATATCCATCAAATAAAATATAAAAAATAACATGCTATAACATATGTATCTTGGTATAATATAATACATGACAAAAAACAGTGGGGAAACATGATCCAATAATCAGGATTCATGAAAAAATAAATTAGGCATAATAATTTGGAATGTATATAAGCATAAAAAATCATTATTTTTGTTGAGTATCTCTAGCAATAACATTACCACATAATGGAAATAATCCTATGATGGAATGATTTTTCTCATCAATTCATGGCATGTCATATAATGAAATATCAATATTTACATAATGCATTAGAAGGTAGTATATTTTTATGCCCACCCATTACATAGTGGGCATAGTTTCTTAAGGGTTAGGGTTCACTCACCCTTCCCACTCATCAGATCAGATACTTATTTTTCTAATGAAATTTATTTTTATGTAACCTTTATCCCACACTTCACATAACAAAAATCATACATATTCATGCCACATGAACATGAAAACATTATCAACTACAAAATAGTTTTTCTAAACTATGGGAATTAAATGGATTAAATGAGAACATAAATAAAACAATATGATAAACTATCCATAGAAAGAATGTGGACTATCATTGGAACATTTTCTCTTTTAATATAAATAAATAATATAGTATATTTATATAAATGAAAATCAACTTTATTATAAAATTGAAATTTTCATTGATAATAAAGAATAAATATACGTTATATTTTTTATGAATTTTATTTAAAAATAAAAACATAAATAAAATAATGGGAATGGATATATATTTTGAAAACCATAAAAAATGAAGAATAGTTTTCCTATAAGAAACTGACAATGGAAATAGAAAAATGTGTTTGTTTTGAAATTCTTAAAAAGATTACTCCATTCACATTTTGTAAAGTATGTCTGTATTTATTGGAAAAAATTGTACCGAAAATATTTTGAATGATTCCTTTCATAATGAAATTTTAATAAATACTATAATTATACATATGTTCACACATAAAATAAAATAATTATTATATACAGGGATGTGAATAATTCAGGATAAAAAAAAGTGGGGAGGTTAGTTTCTATTATAAGTATTAAAATGAGTAAATTATGTAGCTTTGAAGAGGTGAAATGTTATATGGGAATGTATAACTCATGTAAATCTTGTGGAGAAGAAAATAGTGTTTTTAGATGAAAATATCACTCAATTTACAAAAATAAAATCTTAGTCATGACAATCTCAAATTGAAAATGGGAATGTTAAGAAAACTATTAAGAAATTAATATATTTAGAATAAAAATCCATTGAAATAGAAAACAAGAGAGATACTTGTGAATATATTGAATGAAATGAAAAAATTCCCAAACAATACCTTTTTAAATAAATACACTACTCAAAATGTATTAGGTGGTGAATTTAGAACATTTCTTAATAAAAGATAAATTTATATGAGAAACCATTACCATTACTCCTGAATTCCATAAATTCACTTCAACCTCCTATATCATAAAAGGAACATTCATAATAATATATTTCAAAACATTATTAATATTTATTATCTTTTATAGTCTTTAATTTGAATCAGTTATTAAACCTCTATTAGTTAGTTATTGTTTATTTTCATCATTAGTTGGTAATTATAATTTTTTATGAGTTTCATAGTGGTTATATCGATCATATTTCATTTATAAAAATTTTAACTTTCCTAAAATTATTAATATAGATAATGTTTTGAATTAAAATTAATTTTTTATCATTATTTTAATTTTATGGATTGTATGGGTATATTAAGTGGGAAAAGAATCCATTACGATCATGTTTTTGGTAATTTAACAATAATAACATGTGAGTTTATTTTGATCATTAATTTTTATATCATCATTAAAGATCCATATTCATAAAATACATTATTCTATTATATCATATCATACTAGAATTAATATATTAATATTTATTCTTGGCGAGAAATGGTGATATTGATATAGTATCGTTTATATAGGTTGTTGAACAGAACCAAATATAATCAATCTATACTAGTGAATGAGAATGAGTGTAGAGTTATATAATAGTTTATCATTTTATAAAAACAATATAGATATCAGTATAACATGATTATAGTGTATAATGTGGAATGAGTGATTATTTTTTGGTAACAAAAAAAAATGAGAAAACCCTATTTGGTTTCTTGACGTTTTTCCCATTCTTGGCATAGGGTCCTTGAAAATTATGGATTTTGGATTCCTTCATTGAAATGTAATATTAAAAACATTAATTTCCCAAGTTTATATGAAATATGTTATTATTATCTATAGTTCTAGGCATTGATATGACATTAGATTCTGAATCCCAATGTGTTCGGAATTAATTCTTAAAATATATTAAATGTATTAAATATCATCCATGACCAATTTTTATGAAAAATTGGAATATAATCTAAAAATAAGCCCAGATTAGAAATATACGGCCTCTGTTGATCTCAGAGAATGAGTTTTACCCTAGGTGCAACATAACCATTGTTGGTGTCGGGAGTTTCCACAAAGTGTTGTCACAGGTGAGTTAATAAAATAAATAAATTAAATTATTTATTTTGTTCAATGTGAAACAATGAGCTAATCTCTTATAAATACGCTATTATGGGTAATTTTGGGGTGTATCATCATAACCCTATAAATTTAGAGGATCCTTTAGAAAGCATTGGAGGAGATCTTCACAAATGAAACTATACTGGGTCATAGATCATCAAATGATGTGCAATAGGATTCAGGAATCTCACCAATGATGGAGACACCGACTCTTTCTTCATCAATAATTGATCCATATTGCGGTTTGATGTTTTGTTATGTTGATTTATTCTTGTTTTATTATTCCTATGACAAGCACAAATCAATTGAATAACATATGAATTCACAGATTGATTATATTGATTGTACAGGTTTATCTATGGGGAATTTGGGAGAATTGTTTATTTACGTTTGTATATTTGTTCGTCATTCGAATGAAAGTGGGTCATGGACAATCAAATATGGATGAAGTTATTTCCTATTTTTCGTGTTTGTTGGATTTCTCCCACCATTCTGTGTTCATTGTGGGAAATTCCATTACTCCAAAGTTTAACAAATACATGATAATCATTTGTTTCACACCATTTTCTTAGGGCAATAGATTTATGTCAAAGATCCAGGCATGGATAAATGATGGGATCGAGTTGCACTGATAATGACTATGGAATGTGAAATGATTTGAGACCCCTGGTTCAATTGGGATGTGCGATAGTCATAATGACTAATGATGAGGGGTTTTCCCATGTGTTTAGTGGAAGGATTCTGGAAACCAGTGATGGTAAGGCTTAACCAGGACCATATCCTTTCTTATCAGTGATATAATTAATGGAATCAGAGGTGATGGTGGTACAATCATGCATGAATGAAGAACCCATGGGTTTTTGAAAATCCCATAGTACAAGGTGTGTATTTTGGATCCACCTGCCATGTGGAACCCCCCATGTGGTGTTAGGGTTACATAGAGAATTTAAATATCACATGAAATGTGAAAACTATCACACAACATGTGACAAATATCATGTTGTGTATGAATATTAGCTAGAAGCTCGAGGTGTACCACAAAGGGTACACAGACATGACAAGAAATACATAGTCTTAGAAACACTATGTACTCGAGCATGAAAATGAAAAGAGGGACACGAACATATTCTAGAGTACCCAGGCCAAAAACATACCATGTACTCAAACATGGACATGGGAACATGACATGATACACTGGTAGAAAATGATGTTAAAGGGACACACCATGTACTACTAGTACATGTCATGTACTCCTTCAAGAATGGATTAGAGACCTTTTCATCTTCATCCAAGATAATTTTCATCAGTGTGTGTTCCCTTAATCCATTCACTGAGGGTTACTATGTAATTGAGTCTTAAACCTAGGATGGTGATCTCTTATGTGGGATTTTATTCAAAGATACAGTTGTTGGGATCCTTCTGTGAGACTCATAGTGAGATCCTCTATAATAATCTTTTCTCTAGGTAGAGTTCTTGGTATCATCATGACCAAAACTATACTGGTTTTGATCATCTACTTATTAGGTTATACAATATTGAGTTACTAGTATACCCTATGGCCTTGGATATTATCCTTATCTGTGTATTTTTATCTTCTAATTTATAGTGTGTAATTTTTATGGTGAGACCCAACAAGCATGATATATCATATGGATTCCATCAGTGCAATGTGACTCAGGGAGTGTGCTCTATCAGACAAGTTCTATACGGAACCTCTGAGCATGAATCCTAGGCTGACATTACGGTAATGAATTTAACGTGATATTGTGTACCTATATAGAGTATATCTTGATATTCTTATTATATGTGTTGTGTACATATACCTATGATGTGATGATTTTTATTCTTGATGTCATTTTCATGGAGATTTCATGGTGTCATATTGGGTATTATTATACACAGCCAACATTGGATTTGTTTGCATGTGTTGTGTCTTATGAAAATGATCAAACATTTGACAGGGTCTTATAGGGACCAAGACTAGGTGGAGCTTATTGAGACGAATAGTCTATGGTGTGTTCCAATGGTTACCTTGACAAGATTCATCCTTCTATACATTCTGGTTATAATTTATTTTTGATTTTATATGATGGGATTATATTTGGCCAAATTACTTTCGAGAATTTGTTTTTTGTACTCTAATAGTGGGATGTAGATGTATGCATGCATGGTTTATCATTTTTTTACATTTCAGCAATTTATGTGCTTGTAGATGTGTGTGTGTGTGTACAGGTACATTATGTTAAGGCCTCCCATGTGAGTGATATTCTTACTCAGTACTAGTTAAGAACCCATGAACTATTGGAGGTAAGATTGGGGGTAGTCACAGAATGGGCCCCATATGGGAGGGTCATGATAGAGTGGTATCAAAGCATTTGGTTCTACATTAGGATTATATTTTTTGTGATTATTATGAGGAAATAATGTTAAGTGTTTCGAGTTTGGAATTCAGGCTAGGGACTCCTGTGCTGTTGGGCTAGTAGACATATCTATACATCAGGGCTTTGATTACCTACATTTTGACTTGGTATATATAGACACTGGTTGTAGGGAAAACATTGGTATATCCATCATATAGGAGTGGGTTTTGGTTTCAATTTCCTTATTGAGTCAACTCTCTACATATACCCATCAGGAATAGTTCATATTTTCTATTTTAGGATGGATCCATGACATATGCCTATGAATATTCAGCATTATGATCACAAGGATAGTCCCCTCAGTGATGAGGCTTCGATATAAGGACCTGTCCCGAGGGGCGTTACCTCCAAGTGGCACAACCATCATACCACCACCTTTTGAGAAGAATATGGTACTAACAATACTATTGGATGAGGTTTATAAGCTGAGCACACTTCATGAGATTCAGATATAGGGCCCCTTAGGAACCGAGGGAAGCTTGATCCATAGGCAGATGAGGATCGGCTTTGGCAGTGACATGTTTTTTCCATCTTTTCAGGACACCGGAAGATCAAATGGTGGTTTTTGAAGGGAGTCTTTTCTAAGGTCCTGAAAGATGATAGTGGGGATTAATGAACTATTTGTATGATGAGGTGACTCGTTATGGTCCAGAGTTCAAGCGCCTTTTTCAAGAGGATTTTTCTCCAGCTATGTTGAGGTTTGTGCACATCCAAGAACGTCTATAGCTTCATCAGGACAGTATGACTTTGGCAGAGTAATCATCAAGGTTCACCAACCACTTTAGGTAATCAATTGATATGGTTCATGATCGGTTCATTAGAGCTCAGACCTTAGAGTGAGAAATATAAAGAGGCATACAAGACATTGTGATACCTCGATGAATTCCTACGTATACTAGGATTCTAGATCATGCTTTGATGGATGAGATTTTCCCAGCTGAGTAGATGCAGAGAGTTGTTGCCGGTAGTGGGCACACATGAGATGAGTCATTCACAGTATATAGCCATAAATAGACTCAGGGACCTGTACATGTGATAAGTTTCAAGAGGAAATCTCAGGATAGAGGTTATGTGGTTTAGGTCTCATAGGATTGGACTATTCATCCTAGGGAGAGGTAGTGTTACTCTTGGGACGGTAGGTGACATCTCAAGTGGGATTGTCCAACACATCATACAACTGATAGATAAATAGTGGATGGAATGCGTAGTTAGAGGAAGTAGTAGGAACATGTAGGTACATATGGAATGATATTTGTAAGATGATTGGGAGAGTAGACAGAGGTGGTAGATATTTTGAATTATTTCATCCACCACCCCAAGTGGTCCACACCAGACTCAGGGAGCAAGGAGACATGGGTGATGGAAGCTGCATGAAGTCAAGGATTATGACACAAAGGCTCCAAGGATGAAACAAGAAAATATATAGGTATTTTATACCTAAGTTATATTATTGGTAGACTTAGGTTTGAGTTATTCCTTTATTTCCACTTATCTAGCCCAAGACATAGAGATATTGGTGGAGCCTTTCGCTCGACCCTTATTCTCTGAGATTTCAAATGGAGTTGAATCGATGATCACAAACATGTGTCGAAAGTGTGACCTAAATCAAGTATGTGATAGTTTTTACTGTGATCTCCTTGTAGCAATAATTAGACCTTACAATTTCATCTTAGGTATGGACTATTTATCTATAGTTCAGGATCAGATAGTCTTTTTTCAGGCAGAGGATGCAGTGTTCCCCCACTAATGGGATGAGGTTTTCCTTTGTGGGTGAAAAGGAAACCCAAAAAGCATTGGATGGACTCATGTATCTGAGGGTACATCGGATTACTCATTGGTTGGATAGAGTGACCCTTCGTGCATTGGATGCTATGAGTTTTTAGTTCCCTACAATGGTGTCATTGTAATTGGACAACTTTCTTGAGGATGTTCAGGGCTTACCTCCTCACCATGAGATAGACTTTTACACTGATCTACACCATGGGATGACCCTAATATCTTCTCTATCATATCATATGGATCTTGTAGAGATTCTTGAGCTGAGGGAGTAGTTGGAGACTTGCAAAGGAAAGGCCTTATTAGACCCAATGTTTCACCCTGGGAAGCCCCAATGATGTTCTTTAAGAATGTGTATGGGAGCTTGAGGTTATGCGTGGAATACCATCACCTAAACAAGATGACCCAAAATAATATGTATCCACTACATATTATTTATGACCTATTTGATCATTTGATATTGGAACAGTGGTTCTCGAATATTGACCTCAGATTAGGTTATCACCAGTTAGGGGAATGAGAAGACGATATACTGAGGATCAAATTCTGATGTCTCTACTGTCACTATGAGTACTTGGTGATTCCATTTGGCTTTAAAAATTTCCCAAAAATGATCATGAGACTCAGGAAATAGATATTTTATCCTCTCTTAGATCAGTTTTTGGAATATCCTAGTGTACTCAACTTCTGATGAAGAGTATGCAAGACACATGAGGATGTTTCGGGACATACTCCGAGAGTAGTAAATTTACAGGAATCTCGCAATGTTTCAGTACTAGATTCTAGAGGTCCACTTTTTGGGACATTTCATCTTAGTAGATTGTGTTGCAGTAGAACTAGAAAATATTGAGGGGGAATTAACTTGTGAGACACCCAAGAGAATGATAGAGGTGAAAAACATCCTTAGGATAATAAGATACCATCAAAGATTCACACCAGATTTCTCTAAGATATCTACTCCTTTGACAACTTTAACTTTTAAGGGGAAGCCTTTCATGTGAAAAAATTGGATCTAGTAGGAATTCCAGGAGTTGAGATAGATTTTGACGAGCACACCCATATTTATATTTATAGAGGAGGGTGTTGAGTACATAGTGTTCTGTGATGGAATAGGAACCGAGCTTGGTTGTGTTCTAATGCAGAGGTAGTAGGTGATTGCCCATGGTTCATGCTGGTTGAGACCACAGGAGTAGAACTATATGAACCATTATCTTCAGTCAGCATCGGTAGTCTTTGCACAAAAGATGCGGGAAATCCCCCTGATGGGTGAGCAGTTTATCATCTCTTTTGATCACAGAAGTATTAATTATATCTTATTTAAAAATGATAATAATTTGAGACAGAGGTGATGGATGCAGTTCCTATTGTATGATGACAACGATATTTTCTAAAATTATGTAAATTCGAGTGTGGTATTATATATTTTAGTCATAAATCTTATTTGAAGTTACTGAGAAAGGTTTCAGATTAGTTGGGCTCAAATATTTAACCTTTATGGATAATAATGGAGAAAATTACCTCCACTCGATGGTTGTTACCCCTTTTCTTTTACTGTGAGTTTAGATCCATAGGTTGGGGATGCCAACTGTGAGACATTACATACATAGATATCCATTATACATTCTCCTGATGGATTTTATGAAGGTGGGGATCAAGTTATTATTTTTAGAGGACGTATGATGGTACCAGTGATCTTGTAGGAGGAGGTTCTAATAGGGTTTCATACATATCCTTGGGAGGAACATCCAGGTGTGTAAAAGATGTACTAGGATCCCTAAAATTAGTTTTCGTGGACAGAGATGATGAAGGGAGTTACAAATTTCATATCTCGATGCCTTACATTCTAGAAAGTTAAGGCTGAGAACCAGGTTATAGCAGGTTTACATCAACTCCTTGAGATTCAATAGTATAAGTTAGATGGTATATACATAGAACTCATGATGGGGTTACCATTTACATCAATATGACACGATACCCTCTAGGTGATCATAGAACAACTCACCGAGTCATCCCACTTCCTAGATATTTGAGAGTAGATTTCAATAGAGATCATTGAACGCCTCTACATGAATAAGATATTATGAATCCATGAATTTCCCTTCATGATAATTTTTGACCATGATGCTTGCTTCCCATATCAGTTATGGAAGGGATTACAGAAAGCTTTTGAGGCTCAATTACATTTGTGCACAACATTTCACCCCTATAATGATGTCTACATTGATTAGATAATTAAGTTCCTTGAAAAAATGTGGTGGTTATTCTTGTTAGATGTTGGTTGTATTTGGGACGATCACCTACCATTTGTAGAGATTCAATTAAAAATAATTTCCAGTCCACCATTGGTGTGGCACCATTTGAGGCCTTGTACGGGTGACCCTTGAGGTCACCACTATACTGAACCAACTCAATAGATTCAGAACTTATTGGCCCAAAATTGGTGTGAGCCACTATGAGAAGGTTAAGATCATCTAAGAGTGTATGGGAACTTCACAAATCCACCATAAGTATTATGTAGACAAACAATAGATGCCATTAGAGTTTTGAGAAGGATAACATGTGTTCTTGAGGGTCTCACCTTAATGTGGATTGTGGAGATTTGGCCAGGGTGGAAAGCTATCTCCAATAATTAATGGACATTTCCAGATATTGTGTATAGTTGGTGAGGTTTCATGACACTTATCTCTACCTCTAAAGATAGACAAAGTACATGATTCCTTTCATGTTTCATATCTGATAAGGAATGTGCCCGATCCATCACATGTTATCTATTGGGGAAAGTTGTACATTAAGGATGCAGATACATTTTCTTAATGAAAACATTTTACTACAAAATATTGAAGAATGATTCTCAGATTATTCTCAATATCTTTATAATCCCTTAAGTATTTCAAGATATTATCAATAAAAACTAATAAAAATATTTGCGAAATCGTTAATGCTTGTGAAATTAATTTTCATAATTCTAAATATCCTTAGAGTCAATAAAATAGAGATTAGTAGTTTACATACTACTTTTGTAATTAGGAAAATTGTCTACTTCCTCTCATCACTTGCAACAAACTCCAATTACATTTATAAATTTAACAAAATAAAACATCCCACATTATTTACACATGGGATATTGAATCAGTTTCCTTACATGGTATTTATCAACTAAAAAATCATCAAACTTCAATTTTATCATATTCTAAGGAAATTCAATTACGCTTATATTATTTTATATAACTCACTATAATGTTTTTGGCATAATAATAAGATACATGTATCCTTCTTATATCCTACATGGTTACTCTATTTGGGAAAGGATATAAACATAACATAGGTAAGTTATTATAATATGTCTATGATATTATGAGATCCAAGAACTTATATATTTACATGATTAATAGGGTAATCCCTACATTGAACATGGGTGTCAATTCAATTCCTTAATCTAGGCTCCATCTCAATAAAATATAACTTCTATAATTTTAAAAAATTCATCATTAATATTGATCTATAGAATAAATGATCTATAATGGTTATGTACAACATAAGTTATTATGAGTAAGTAATACATAAGTAATATGAAAATGTAGATAAATAATATACATGACATACAATTAGCAACTTGGGCTGGAAATAAATCCATTGATAATATCAACTAACCATATCATGAATAATGATAACTGAATTTCAAATGATAGAAATGTATAATGTCATAAATTCATAATATTTCAATCATGTAATCCCAAGAAAAAACCAATAAATGTCATTGGGGATTCTAAAATAAAAAAAAATTAATAGGTAAGGCATGAACTATATACTGAAACATTACGAAATGATCTTACATTCTTTCCAATACCTCAAGCTATATTGTTTTGTCTTAGAAGACATGTCGATGTGTTGAGGGGAATTTATAAGCATGCCCAAAATGAACAAATACATTACCAATACACTAATGATACATTAAATCAACAATATAAATCATAAATTAAATGATTTATAAATTTTAATATCAGTATTTAATCAAGAATTAAGATTATATATATTTTCCTTGTATATTAAATAAATTTCATAATAAGATTCCTTCAACTAATTTTCTATAAATCCATGACACTAAAATTATGGACAAAGAGGATAAAATAATATCCAATGAAATATTTTTTAAGTGATGGATAATGTGATCTTTATAATGTAAAATATTATAAAATCATGAACCATTAAATGTTTAAATAAGACCAAGAATTGTTCATTTCAGAAAACATAGAAAAGAAATGGTTCTCAAAAATATTTCAACATCACATAATCATAATCGATTGGACAAAATATAATTTATGATACAATTAAATATTATAGTAGGTAAAGAATATGAAAAATAAATAGATTCTGATATAGATAAAAAATACATTTAAAAGATAATTCTATCATTTCTTTAAGAACTAGAAAAATATCATTTTCCATTTGTATATTTTTTAAATTATCGAATTTTGAGGAAAATATTTTCATTGAAAATAAAAATTGTAAAATATAAATGAATAATAAAATAAAATAAAATTCAAGATATAGTTATAATTAATTCATCTAGTAAATCTTAATAACCCATATTCATTTCAAACATTAGTTAAAATTAAAAAAGTAACTCTTTAAAAAAATTAAAAGAAAGTTCATTTAAAAACATTGAATTTATCGTAACATACGGTTAAAAATGATATTAAAAAATTTTAATATAATTTAAAAGAAAATTATTGAAAATATTTTCATGAACATAGTCATGGAATAAAATGGTCATCGATTGAAGAGGAAATAAGGTCAAATTTTCTATAAAAACAATTTGTTGATCATTTTAAGATCCAAAGAGGGGATAAAATAGATCATCACCTAAGAATGTATAAATAAATAGATTAGATTAAAATATATAGGGATTTAGAATAATATATTATAAAATACATGAAATAATTATTAAAACATAAAGAAACTTGATAAAAAATTTGATTGTGAAAAATAATCCCCAATACATCAGAAATTTTCTAAACAAATCACCTTAAAAAAAATTAAATAGTAAATATTAGGAAAAAATATTATTCTATGATATAACTTATCTTAGGTAAAGTGTATAATCTATGTGAAATAAATTATGTTCATAATGTAAAATATACCACATTCAAGTGGAAATGATGAAAAATTAAACTTTTCTTTTTCCCAACTTGTCTTTTATTCCCTATTATTGTCTTGTATAAAGAATTTTGATCTGTTGTACATCAATTACAAACACATATTAACTATTATCGTAACATATAATTAACTTAAAAAAATTATCACTGGTTTATAGACAATAATATATTTTTGATTATAATTATGGTTATTAATTGTTCTTTTCCCGTACATGTTTTGTTTTAGTAGTTCTAATACATTCACCTAGGTTATTTGAACATTATCTATAGAATATTAATCCTGTTGTATATATCATATTTATATTTTATACACACTCTTACAACCATTTATATATACATGAGTAATGTTTTTTTAATGGTTTGAAATTAACAATGGTAGATATTAATTCACAATTAAATAATCATAATTGTATAATAAATATCATATATATTAGTTAATTCTTCCCATATCACCATACTATAACAAAATTGAATCACATTATAGAGGTGGAATTCCACACGAATGCTCGCACAACATTATCATCTCCAATAGATAAAAGGGTATTAAATTAAAAATATAATATATTTATAGAATTTTAATTATGTCATAAATAACATACATAATCATTACATATTTTATAATATCCATCCATGAAGGGTGGTGGGGAAAAACAAAATACATTTCATAATGAGTAGGCTACACCAACACATGAGTGATGCTCTCATTCCCCATTTCAAATAATTGAGGTAGATAAGTTTTTTTCCACCATACTAATTTATTTTGTATAGCTTAAATATTCTATGGTTATTATATCACCTTGGTTATGATATAATTGGATGAGGTTAAAAGAGAAATAAAATGAATGATCTCGATTAATATTTATAAGTATTCTTTAGAAATCATCATTTAGCATGCGACTTATTACTTCTAACGATGGTATTTGGGGAATAAAGGAGGCTCTATGGGGTTGAGAAGGAATCAATAGTTTTGTTTAAATCATGGTTGATCTCAATGGATCATAAAGTGTGAGTTCAAGGGGAGATGGGTTTCCATTTTATAATTGAGGTTGGTGGAATACTTGTAAATATTCTAAACGTTAAAATAATATAATGTTACTTTCTTGTAATGGTTGTTCCACATTGGATCCATTTCTAATTTGGGATCATATGGGGTCTAAATACATTCTTTCAATAATAAATAGACATTTTTAGTTCATTTTATCCATCATCCCTTTATTTTAACTACTTGTTTACCCATTCTACCATTCACATCATAATAATATACATAGTTTCTAAAGGTAAATTGTCTCATTAAAAATGGAATGTGGATCATAAGATGAAACTGGCTGACACTCATGACAATTTTGAAATTCAAAAAATCAAATATAATATTATTGTTGATTTTCATATCAATTAATTATATATTGTTTAATATAAAATAACTTTACAAAAATATTCACAGATATTTAAATATATATATATATATATATTCATTCCAAATTATTATTTTTATTTTATAAAGAAACATATTTTATAGAAAAAGTGGGAAACCAGTCCAGACACAACCAGATAATCAACCAACACCATAGGTAATAATCATAGCTTCAAATTTTAGTTTAAGACTTTTAGAAAAATTACCTCTATGTAGACTCCGTTAAATATTGTTGGCATGTCTATCCAAATCATCTTTGAGGAGGTCTTCAAAGCTATTTTCCAAGTTTTTCCAAGTTTGGATGAGTTCTTCCACAGTAATCTTCTTTCTGTTCAAACCACATGCCAATATGATGAGTTTTTTTTGAACCCAACTGCCCTACTCCTTGTTCAGATTTTACTGGATGCCTCTCCCAACCAATATTTCATACTCCTCTTGAGTAGCATCAACCACAACTTCCTTCTCTATGAATTATTCAGTGTTGTTGATGATATAATCCCAGACATCACACTCCGTCATTTCCTTACCACTCGAGGGGATACCAGATTCTACAATAGTAGTTTCATCATTCACAAGATCCATGACAGGAGATTCACCTGCTTGTGATTCATGCTCCTTATGGGTCTCACCCCCCCATACGCTTGGAGAAGTCTTTATGCTTTTAAGATGTGTTGATGTCCAAGATTTTGGAAACCTTTGGAGATGGCCAGCTTTACTTGAAGATCTTGTAATGAGGGGACTAGGTAGATTTGAATAATCTTTTCTTCTTCATGGCCTCCGGGAGTGTGTAATGAAACCATCCGAATTTATAATAGTGTTCTTACCTTTCCTTGAAGAGGATCTAAGATATTATTCCGCAATTCCCATTTCCTTGGGCTCAATAGTGGGGATCCGAAGCAGATTCCTCCTCTTGAGAATCCTCTCAGTTGGGGGGTTCTTTTCAGGGGAAACCGCATCATCCCCTTCCCCAAGAGCCTATGACTCATTTTTCCCCAGCACTACAAGCCTATTTTTTCTACCTAGAAGACGCTCTTTTTCAATAGAAATAGATAGAGAATCTTCTCTGGCCTCTCTAGAAATCTTAGCACCTTGCACTTAAGAACCTCTACTACCAGATTTCACAGTCTCGGCACAGGAAGAGGGGACCCAAGAACTCGGGCCAACCCCCGGCCCATCTCCCTGAACCTTGTTCTTGATGCCCAAATAATTTCTTAATCTTTCAAAAACCTCTAAGACCTTGGGTTATGAGGGCCTCAAATGAAGATCTTTATGCTTTTCTGGAGGTAATCCAGCATCTCTGGTGACCCGACTCACCTCCTTCTGGTAAGGAAGCCTCCCACTCACCCCAGAGCCCAGGGGATCCGCCACAACTACTTTACACCCAACATCAATGGGAATAGTAGCTTCAAAAGAGGAAGGGATCTCCCGATACTTTTCGAACTTCTCATTGGTAAATAAAATATTTCCCAATGGTTTTTAAAAACCATTGGGAATGTTTTTCCCCAAATACCCAATGCCCCTAGCTCCTAGTCGGCCCGATTTAAGACCAAATCTAGACCTCCTCCCGAAGTATTCTTGGCCACGAAATAACTTCCATATGAATATCCTTCTTTAATTAAACAAATTTTTATTTCCACACTTCAAATTAGTAAGTTTCACCTTAGTTTTAGTGTAATTTATCTTTTTATTTTATGATTTTTGTTTTGATTTCAGAAAAATTAGAGTTATTTCCATTGGAGTACCGAACACTTTGTCTGTTTTATGTTTTTCTTCTTCTACACTTCATACATCGTAAATGATCTGTTTAGTGTGGTTTGTTTAGTTCAGGGGTAAAGAGTTTGTTTTTTGTTTCTTGTTTAGTGGGGTAAAGGGTTTGTTTTATGTTTATTTTATGTTTGTTTTTAGTGTTTTGTTTAGTGGGGTTTTATGTATTATGTTTAGTGGAGTTTTATGTTTTATGTTTAGTGAAATGGATAATGCATGATAGTTTTTCTTTCCTAATGAATAAAATGATTATAAATAAAAATACCCTAGGGAGGGATTCAAGAGGGGTAGGGGTTGTCCAGGTGTGGGGGGCTCTCCATGTGGGGGTGGGATATCCAAGGGGTAGGGGGCTGCAGGGGGGGTAGGAGGGCTATAGGGGTGTGGGGGAGGGGGGTATCGGTTGCCCCAATGAAGGGTGTGGGCTGTCTGGGGGGTCAGGGTGCAGTATCCAAGTGGGGAAGGGGGTGTGGGGTTTTCTGGGAGGGGGTGGGATATCGAGGTGGGGGGGGGGGTGGCTGTCCAGGTGGGGGTGGGGTGGGATCTTTTGGTGGTGGGGTGAGGGGGCTACAAGGGAGGGGTGGGATGTCCAGGTGGGGGGGGGGGGGGCTGTAGGGGTGGGGGTGTGGACTGTTCGGGGAGGGGGTGGGCTTTCCTGGGGGGGGGGGGGGGGGGTTATCCAGGTGGTGGAGGGGCGTATGGGAAATCCAGGGGGGATGTATAGTTGGGGGGGGGGGGGCATGGGATATCCAGGTGAGGGGGGGGCTGTCAGGGGGGTATAGGGGCTGTAGGGAAGGGGGTGTGTGGGCTATCTAGGGATGGGGTGGGTTTTCCAAGGGTGGTGGTGGGTGGGCTATCCAGGTGGGGAGGGGGTGTGGGCTGTCAAGGGGGGTGGGGGTGGGCAGTCTGAGGGGGGGTGTGGGTTGGATGTCCAGGTGGGGGAGGGGTGATGGTTGTCTAGGGAGTTGTTGGTGGGGGTGTGGTCTGTCAAGGGGGGTTTGGGTGGTCAAGGGGGGTGGGCTATCCAAGGGGGGTGGGGTGGGTTGTCCATGTGTGGGAGGGGGTGTTGGTTGTCCAAGGGGGTGGGGTGGGTTGTCCAGGGGGTGTGGGCTATCCAAGAGGGTGGGGGTGGGCTGTCCTGGACACCTCGTACCCCTAGAAAACCCCCTGGAAAGCCCCCCCCCCCCCACCCCCTGGACCCCCCTCCCCTGACCCCCTGGATAGCCCTGCCACCCCCGTGGATAGCCCACCCACCCACCTGGACACCCCGTACCCCCTGGACAGCACCCCCCACCCCTCTGGACACCCCTCCCCCTGGACATCTCATACCCCCTGGACAGCCCCTCCACCCCCGTAGACAGCTCGCCCACCCACTCCGTACCAACCTGGATAGCCTCACCCACCCCCTGGACACCCCCCATGGATAGCCCCCACCCCCGTGGACATCCCTCCAACCCCTCTGGACACCCCGGACCCCCTGGATAGCCCTGCCACCCCCGCCACCTCCTTGGATAGCCTACCCACCCCCTGGAAACCTTTTACCCTTGGGAACCCCCCCTAGAAAGCCCCCCACCCCTAGACAACCTTGACCCTCCTAGATAGCTTCCCCACCCCCATGGACAGCCTCTCCACTCCCAAGGACAACCCATACCATGCCCATGTTAACTTTTGCATTTCACAATGCTTTAGATAGTGGTCGCATACACTGCCCATGTTCCGATTGTATTGACAGAGCTTGGTTGAGCCATGAATAAGTCAGCTACCACGTAACCAAATATGGTTTTCAAGAAAACAACTATGTGTGGTATAATAATGGGGAGAAAATTAAATCTCAAATTGCTGATGATCCAAATGAGAGGAATGAAGTGGAGAATTTGTTATATGGATGGTTTCTGTTTATTCAACATCATGAAAAATAAAGGATTCCGACCCAATGAGACTTTGATATAAGCACACATAATGTGTCTAATGAAAATGATGATGTTTTAAGGGTGAAAAAATTGAATGATGCTAACATGACTCCAGTATATCTACATTGTGATAAAATGAAAAGGCTAGAATTTTTAATCTGGTTGTTTCATGGGAAAACTATGTATGGGATTTCTAATACAACAATCGATTACATTCTTACCTTCTTGAAGGATTTACTTCCAGATGATGCAAATATTCCCTCAAACCACTACATGTCTTCAAAAGTTAGTTGAGGAACTTGGATTTTCAAGAAACAAAATTAATGCATGCCCGAAAGATTGTAGTTTATTCTAGGAGGAAACCGATGAATGAAATTATTGTATAAAATTTCTAACATCCTGCTGGAAGTCAATATCTGATGGAACACCATCCCACATTCCACAGAACATAATGTGGCACTTTCCATTGATCCCCAAACTCGAGAATCAATTTATGTCTGATGAAATATCAATAAAAATGAAATGGAATGATACTGAGAGAAAGAAGACTAATAATAAGTTGCTTTACCCTGCAGATCAATTTTCATTGTAGAGATTTGATGCTCGATATCCTCATTTTTCAGCTGACGTGCGTAATGCGAGGCTGGGTCTTTCATACGATAGTTTTAATCTGTTTGGGTAGATGTGTACTTCACACAACACGTAGCCAATTTTTATACAAATTTATAATCCTCCCCCAATGTTGTGTATAAAAAAACCTTTCACTTTTAGGAGTATACTCATATCTGGCCCTTCTGATCCCGACATTGATATTTACGTATACTTGTATCCTTTAATAAAAGATTTGAAACTCCATTGGGATTTGGGCGTACGCACATATGATGTATATTCGAAATACATATTTCAGATACGTGTTGCACTTATATGGATGATCAATGATTTTATGGCTTATGCAATGATGTCTGGATGAAGCATGAAGGGAAAACTGTCATGTCCTATTTGTATGAAGAATACACGATCCATAAGACTAAAACATTGTTGTAGCTTCAGTTTTATGGGACATTGATGATTCTTTCCAATGGACCATCCATATAGAAATAATCGTCAAAGAATTTATAATACCACAGAGACCAATGATCCACCTCAGCGTATGTCTGGAACTGATGTGCTTAATGAATTTAAGGATTTTAGTATTTCATTTCTGAAGGGTCAAAAAAAATATGGAAAGAGAAAGAATGTTTCCACTGAAACCTGTTATAATTGGACGAAGAGGAGTATCTTTTATTATTTTCATTATTGTTCAACTAATTTGTTACATCATTTATTAGGCATAATGCACATTTAAAATAATATATATGAAATTTTTCTTTCGATACTTATAAATGTTATGGGAAAGACAAAAGACGATTAACGGTCTTGGTGTGACTTGGTGGATTGGGGAATCAGACCAGAATTGCATCCTATGCATATCAGTGAAAATAAATGGAAAGTTACATGTGTTTCTTATGTGATGACACCTATGAAAAAAAAATTGGAAGTATTTGAGACTATTAAAATTCATGATATCTATTCAAGAAACATATCTAAACGGGTCAACAGAAGAGATTTGAAGCAAAAATCTTTAAAGACTTGTGATTATCACATTCTTATGCAAGAGTTGATTCTACTAGAAATATGTCATCTTTTTTCAAATAATGTAACATTGACTTTTATTCAGTCGTGCAATTAGTTTAATGATATTTTTGCTAATAATTTTTCCAAGTCTTTCTTGCAAATAATGTTGAAAAATGCCACATTAATTTTGTGTGAGTTGAAGAAAATATTTACTCCATCATTTTTCACATGCATGCTACATCTGACTATCCATATTCCCACTGAAATACTTATCGAAGGACCTATTTCTTTTTTTTGGATGTATCCAACAGAAATAAATATGTACACATTAATGTCTTATGTCCAAAACAGTAATTATCCCAAAGGTTCTATCGTGAATGTTTACTTGGCTCATGAATGTATGGATTTTTGCTCAATGTATTTATCTGATCATACTACAAGAATGAAAAAAACCAACAAGAAATGAATAAGAATAGTACTAGAAAATTGAACCCAGTTTTCCATCCCTTCCTAAAATAAGAGGAATTCATGTATCATATAAATTAAAGACATTAAGCCTTGAAGAGCTGGAGATGGCACATCGTATAGTTTTGTTCAACTGTGATTTGTTCGATGACTACATCAGGTAACTAAATTTTATATGTATATCATACATATATATATGTCAAACTATTCATATTTTTAATCTACATGGAACATAAAACAATGATAAATAGAAAGCATCGTTCTTTATCTTTGAGAAGGAGGGAGACTTTGCATATCAAAGAGCTTTCTACATGGTTAAAATTGAAGGTAAAATAATTATTGTTTAAAATAATTAAATCAATATTTAATTAAGTTTAATATTTATTTATATTGCAGGTATTGAGTTTTCCTGTTGACTCTATCTCTGAGGAAATAAGAGCTTTGTGTTCTGGTCATAATACCATGGTTCGTGACTGTAAATCAATTGTCATCAATGGGTACAAATTTATTATCACTGAATGAGAAAAGAAAAAAAGAACACAACATTATGGTGTTATGGTTACTTCCACAACAGATTGTTATGCCAGTGCATCAGATAGTAGATCGTGATTTGAAAATGTGGGTTATTATGGAGTCATTGAAAAAATAATAATGTCGGATTATTACTCTCATGGATGAGTCACGATGATGAAATTACATCGGTTTGATTTGATGATGAGACATGACACATTTATTGATGATTGTGGATTTAGAGTAATTAATATGACTCACAATCTTGCTACCAAAGAACCATATGTATTGGCATCATGGGCTAAATAAGTATTTTATGTCAAAGACCAACTTCGACCTGAATATTGTGTCATAGTTGAAGTAATTCCAAGACAAATTTTTTATGATGGTGATGAT
This sequence comes from Viscum album, assembly GCA_963277665.1. Lineage (NCBI taxonomy): Eukaryota > Viridiplantae > Streptophyta > Magnoliopsida > Santalales > Viscaceae > Viscum > Viscum album. The sequence goes on from OY728129.1 coordinate 1,493,194,229, forward strand.
GGAATTGACACCATCCCTACCTCCATTGGAACCAATCCATTTATTTCTTTTGATGACTCCAATAACACAATTTTCAAAGTTGACTGTGAACCTGATGTTGTGTAGGGAAATATATAAAATCATCCATTCATGTTCTCAATTATTTTGGTTTACCTAGAGTTGGGTTGTTAAGGTTGGTTCTTTTCAAATTTATTTAATATTGATTATAAATATGTTGTATCTGACATGACCATTATGTGAATTTTCAAGGTTTATTGGTTGAAATTTTTATTTGAATTTCATTTTCTAATTTGGAATTAAACTATATTTAAACCTAAGAAACCAAATTTTATAACTTAGTGAACATTTCAATGCATCAACTGTGATTTGTATACAATTTGTATGACTATAAGACCTCTCTTTAACATTTTACCAGGTAATTAACATGATGGTTTGTATTCTTATGAAAAACATGTATTGAAAACTTCATCATCTACCCGAGCTAAAGAAATTAAAATTTTCTTTAATTTTGACAATTTCTTTTCCACTTATGAATCTGGTAGAATCGATGTTCCCAAATTATAATAGACTAATGACACTTAGTAAATAATCATCATATTAGAAATTAATTTTTTCTATTATATATTGTACTATTTATTGACTTCATTATATATTTGTTCAATATCACGTAAAACATTGGTTAGTTAAATTATCCATGAATCCCCCTATTCCCTCTCATTTATTTTGTTTTCTAGGTTACAAATTAGTTATCGTTTCGTATTTACTTCTATATTTGTTTTAAAATTTAGGAAATGAAACCAATTGAAGAGAGGCGATAAAAACAGATTATGGACAAAAATCGTCGCATAACTGAGCTGAGCGTTCCACCACTAGTGCCTGTAGTGATTATTTTTTTTCAAATATGTTTATTTAAATTATATATAATTTCTTGTGATTAATTTTTATTAAAAAATTATCAGGATTCATCTATTAGGAGACAGATATTTGATGAGAAGCCTAGTAGTGGTCCCTGTACTAAGGGTGATTGTATGCATGGGGGAGGGGGGGTACGGGAGCTAGACGATTTGGTCAGCGTACCCAATTAGACCTTGCCCCTCCCACTGACATACCATCCATCCCACATTCTGATCTCAGTGTGTCGTTAGGGACACACATGATATTTAGGCCTCCCATGTTTTTACCACTATTTACATTTGACCCTAATCACCCATCTGTACCATATCCGATGATGATTCCCACTCCCCATCTAGCATTTGGCCAGCCATCCCAGTAATCTTCTTTTACTATTGATTCGATCTCTCGGGGCTTTTATATTCCATCTTCTTCGACTCCAGCTCCACCAGAGTCTGTCCCTGCGGAGCATACATTAGGACTCACTCCATCTTAACAGTGTGTTCCTTATGTTTCTGCGGATCCAGCGACACCCATTGATCAGACTACCACAGGTATACTTATAAAACCCTAATAAATTATTACACCTTTATTTATTTTCATTATAACATGTATTGATAAAATATTTGTTTTACTTTCATAACAAATACATCTACTAATGGAAGGTGGGGGTTGGGGCGTACACACAAGCGTGCGGTGTAGAAACACCACATGTAGATGAGGGTGGACTACAATGAAGATAGTCAGATGATTGAAAAATTAGGGCAGCAATGTCAGAGTTTTTTGGAGACGCTTTCTAAATACTCCGACATCATTTCTGTCAGCCTGCTCTCATCGAGACAAATGCCAGATGAAGTCAAGGATAAAGCTTGGGCAGAGATATGGGTACAAAAATCTATTTTATTAAATGAAATATATTAATTTTTTGTAATTATATGAATTAATATTTCGGTGTCAGTTATGGTTTAATTTCCTCGATGGTGAGGGTGCATAGACAACACATCTAAAGGATTTAGGCATGGTTTGGAGATCTTATAAGCATGAGTTGTACAATGGCTGGCATGCTAGAGTGGTCATAGAGTTAGAGGCGGTCCCTGTCGTGGATGATTTTCTATTAGAACAGTACCAATAGATGATTACTCATTGGATGGCTAGCCAATTTACGGTATTAGTCAAATTATAGGTATTTAAATGAAAATTTTTATGTTTTTCATTAATACTAATTATTGAATTTTATTTTGGATGCATCTGGAAGAAATAAAAAAACATTGATAATAAGAAATACATCCACACATTATGATGTACTACGATGCCAGATCATGAGAGACATCAGGTATGATAATTTATAATCTTTCTTTATGACTTGCACTTTCTGTTTCTTCCACCATAATTTATTCGATTACTAAAGTTGTTAGATAATTTTAGTTATGGAATTATTGTTTTTTTTATCCTATTTTTAATTATGGTTTCCAAAATTCAATGTCATTATAGAGGTATAATTTGAATATAGAAGGGCATGTGCCTCGAGCAAAACAGTTTCGCTCGAGTAGAAAGAAGAAAGATGGAAGTGCGGTTAATGAACCGACTCAGCAGCAGATTGTATGTTTTACTTTGTCTGTTTAAATTTTTTTTCTCTATTTTGTAACTTAATAATCTATTTATATTTGTAAAATGATGCTTTATGGGCCCTTGATTCCCAGGAACCTGACAATTTTGGACCAAATGATCACTTACATCAGGTGTTGGGAGATGAGCACCCTAGTAGAGTACGCTGCCGACCTGGGAAGATTATAGTTCTGACGAGGTATTGGACCTCCTCAGGTACGAGTTGTAGTGCCATAGAGTTTTAGCAGGTTAAGGCACAAGTAGAATAGGCTATGAAAAGGTCCATAGAGACAGTAGAATAGTCTGCTATGAAAAACACTGCATTTATCAAAATGATAGAAGCTTTACGCCTAACACTTCCACCAGAGGCCGTCACTGCTAATGATTCATATATGTCATCGATGAGTTATATATATGGTGCACCATTTGTTAGTTCTAGTGGTGGTCAAGACAATGGTGAGGAGGAGGCTGAGGTGGAGGTGGAGGAGGGAGAGGAGGAGGCTGAGGCGGAGGAGGTGGGAAAGGAGGAGGTCGAGGCGGAGGAGGAGGGAGATGAGGAGGTAGAGGTTGAGTACAAGGGCAAGGAGGAGGGTGGGGACAATGATGGGGATGACAATGAGGACGAGGGTGAGGGTGAAGATGATGGTGATCATGGACAGATTTATCCGTTAAATTTTTTACTGATATTACTGACCTTTGATGTTTATTGATTTTGTTTCCTGAATATATGTGGGACTAGGTAGGTAACATTATCTTTATTTTTTTATCTATAAATAATAAAACATGATTAGATTATTTGCCGTGAAATCTGCCTATTTATTTGAAATTTTAATTTTTTAATGGAATTTAGAAAATTGGTTGTCTAATTAGAATTTGATATAATGAAATTATTTTTTTTAACCTTGGATGAGTTTGCTTAAAAAATATGTAAATATCATCCCATGAAGCCAGGAATGCCCCCCCAGATAGCCCCCAACCCTCCTCCTTGGACCCCGAAAAGCCTCCCCACCCTCTTTCTTGGACCCGGGACACCCCCCACCCTCCTCTTTGGACCACAGACAACCCCCCAGAACCCCCCCCACCCCCGACCCTCCTCTTTGGACCCTAGACAACCCCCCTACTTCATGGACCCCGGACATCCCCCCCCCCACCCTCCTCCCCGGACCTCAGGCAGTCTCCCAGATAGCCCCCCACCCTGTCCATGGACCCCAGACAGCCTTCCCACCCTTCTTCCTGGACCTCGGACAGCCCCCGAACATCCATCCCACCCCCTCCCCCACCCTCCTTCCTAGACCATGGACACCCCCTAACTCTCCTCCCTGGACCCCAGACAACCTCCCCTCCTTCCTGGACCCTGGACACCCCCACCCTCCTCCCTAGACCCCAGACAACCCCCGACCCTCCTCCCTAAACCCTGGACACCCCCACCCTCCTTCCTGGACCCCAAACAGACCCACCTCCTCCCTAGACCACCTCTGGAAAGCCTACTCACCCTTCTACATAGACCCCAGACCCCCGACCCCCCCCCCCAAACCCTCCGCCCTGGACCCTAGATATCCCCTCAGACATCCCCCACCCTCCTCCTTGGACCCTAGACAACCCCCTCCTTCCTGGACCCCGGACTGCCCCCACCCTCGTCCTACCACATTTATCCCCTGCCACATATATCATCATCCTCCACTGGGTACCTCACACAACTATGTATCACCGACATCATCATACCAATCACTACATCATAAGGTCACTGAGCCCAATCTAAACTCTCTTCAGGATTCACCCTAAATCCCAATCTAATTGTAATTCCATTACTATTACTTCAGTACCAAGCACTGACCACCTACCCTGATTCCGGAGACAATCACACTCTTAATTCGGCATCTCGGATCCCAATATAAGATCTCTTAAATATTCAACCTAAATCCCAACAAAAAAGAGGGTTTTATAGCTTCAGAATAATATGATAGAATATTGCAAATCCTAATCGAAAAGAGGAACTAAGGAGAGGATTAGACTCACTCAGATCTTTAATCTGCACTTGATGGCACTCAAAACACCCAAGGATCGAAGGAGATATGCCCTTAAGAACTTGTGGGAGCTTTGGATTGTGTTAATACTTTAGCACAAGGATCCGTGGGTCATTTTTGACATGTACAAGTCAACGATGCCTCAATCTGAGACACGGTGTGGTCGGTACCACTCAAAGTGTCTCACCTTTATTTGGAATGGACAACATTTTAAGTGAAAACAATAACTAGCATACAGAAAACTGACCAAACATATTCAAATTATGTTGATACTTTAGAACACTGGTCAATGGGTATTTTTTGAGGTGTATAAGTCAACCTTGCCTCGATTTGAGGCACGGTTTGGCTGGTACCACCCAAAGTGTCTCACCTTTTTTTGAAATGGACAACATTTTAAGTGAAAACAACAAATGGCATACAAAAAACCAACCAAACACATTCATATTGTGTTGATAATTTATGACAACAATCCATGGGTCATATTTGATGTGTACGAGTCAACCCCACCTCAATATGAGGCACAATGTTTCCTGTATCACTAGATGTGTCATTCTTTTGTTTAAAATGGACACCCTATTAAGTAAAAACAATTGGAATACAGAAAAATGACCAATCGTATTCGGATTGTGTTGATACTTAGCCACAAGGATCCATAGTTCATCTTTGATGTGTACGAGTCAACCCCACCTCAATCCATGGCATGGTGTGGCTGTTACCACTCAAAGTGTCTCACTTTTATTTGAATTGGACTACATTTTAAGATAATAAAACAAATGACATACAGAAAACTAACCAAATGAATTCTAATTCTATTAATACATTAGGAAAACAATACATGGGTAAGTTTTAACGTGTATGTGTCAACCCTGCCTCAATCTGAGTCATGGTGTGGCTGGTACTATTCAAACTGTCTCACTTTTATTTGAAATGGAACAGATTTTAATTGAAAACAACAGCTTGCATATAGAAAACCGACAAAACACATTTGGATTCTATTAATACATTAGGACAATCATCCATGGGTCATTTTTGATGTGTAAGAGTCATAACCACCTCAATATGAAACACAGTGTGGCCGGTACCACTCAAACTATCTCACTATTATTTGAAATTGACAGGATTTTAAGTGAAAACAACAACTTGCATACCAAAAACTGACCAAAAACTTTCTTATTGTATTGATACATTAGGAAAACGATACATTTGTCATTTGTGACATGTATGAGTCAACCATGCCTCAATCCAAGGCACAGTGTGGGAAATATCAGTCAAGGTGTCTCTCTTTTGTTTAAAATGGACACTATTTTAAGTAAAATCAACAAACATTCGGAAAACTGACCAACAATATTCTGATTATGTTGATACTTTAGCATAAGGATCCATGTGTCATTTTTGATGTGTACAAGTCACCCTACCTCAATCCAAGTCATTGTGTGGCTGGTACCACTCAAAGTGTCTCACTTTTATTTGAAATGGACAATATTTTAATTGAAAACAACAACTTGCATATGGAAAACTGACCAAATGCATTCAGATTCTGTTGGTACTTTATGAAAATGATCCATGGGTCATTTTTGATGTGTATGGGTCCACCCCATCTCAATCCAAGGCATAGTGTGGCTGGTACCACTCAAACTATCTCACTTTTATTTGAAATGGACATTATTTTAAGTGGAAACAACAAATTGCATACGGAAAACCAACCAAAAATATTCAGATTGTATTGATACTTTAGCACAAGGATCCATGGTCCAGCCTCACATAATCCACTTCTCATGTGAGTAACTCCTACCCCTATTCTAAAACACATGAAATTCAATACCCCAATCCCATACTCAAATAGTGGGTTCTAAGACCAAACCAAAGTCCCTCTGGGAACCCAATACCAAAGACATAATTGAATATTCATACCAACTACCCAAAATGGGGATTCATCTCACATCACACCCGGGAGACCAAATTACAATTATCCACATACCCCCTTATTGCAATTGAAAATTCTATGAAAAATGTGTAGGATATTCTGGTAACCCATCTCATATGTCGAGATTGGCCAATGTTTCCCACTAACACATTAGGAACCATTTATACGTGGATACATAGTCATTAGAGGAATATAAACATCCAATGTGCTTCCTATAACTCATCGTAGGTCTAAGCACATGACCACTACCATTTTCTATCACATGGGTATCATGATCCTTGTCCACTCTACCCATGTTTTTCAGTTGGTTTTAATATAGTCAACCCTAGACAATGTGTAAACATCCCATTTGATTCTTATAACATGTAGGCATTTTCTATTATGTGTATTGGTGTTGTGGTTTTAATGGGGATTGAATTCTTAATTTTGAATACTATTTTGGGTGTTATTTCTTTTCAATTCTAAATTTTTGAATTCTGGATGTATTGTATTCTGGCTATATTGGTAATGAATACTAAATTTTGAATACTGTAATGAGTATTGCATTCTGGATGTATTGTATTTTAATTTTTTATTGGTGTTATGGGTGTTATTGCATTTCAATTCTGGATGTATTGGATTTTGGATGTGTTGGATTTTGGATAATTTTCTTGTGTTGTGGTTTGAGTGAGGAATGAATTTTAAATTTCTAAAGTTATGAATTCTGGATGAATTTTAAACATACCATGTAGGGTTTTTGGATTTTGGTTGTATGTGTTCTTTCGGGTCATGGAGAGTTGCAGGTTAGAGGTGGCTGCTGGCTACTGTGGAGCTACAGCATATTTATACCAATGGTTTTCAAAACCATTAGTATAGCCTTTTTATGTATATTATACCAATGGTTTTGTTATAAGTGTTGGTATAAACTTCTACCAATGGTTTTCAAAGCTGTTGGTATATCGTTTGGATGTATATTGTACACTATATACCATCATTTCTAAACTGTTGGTATAAGGGTAACTTATACCAATGATTTTACAAACCTTTTGTATATCTATTACTTTAACACATATACCAAAGATTTACATAGAACCATTGGTATAATCCTATACCCATGGCTTTCTTGGCCAAGGTTTGGGAAACCATTGTTATATAATATACTAATGGTTTCCCAGCCTTTACCAATGGTTTTGAACCATTGGTAAAGGGTAAAATTCCAGTAGTGATTACCATGGTGTTTGAATTTTAATATTTAAAATGTTAAATACCATTCATTTTTATCCATAAAACCGTTAAATAAAAGAAATTATCTAAAACAATCACATTTAATATTTTAAAACTATTTACATTGATTTTTCACCTATATGAAAAAATCAATCCTTTAGTGATAAGAAAGCGTTTCAGGTAATTATATGACTAAAAAAATGAATATATATTTATATCACAAAAATATTATATTATTCTAAAAAATTTCCATTTAAATAAATTAATGAAAACTTTTTATCTGAATAAAAACATATTAGAGATATTAAAATAATTAGAGTTAAAATTTTCATTTATTCATTATTAAATATAATATTAAATAAATTATCAATGGAAAATGCAAAAAAATCATATATTCAAATATTGGACGATTTTGATCAAATTAAACTCATTCAATTAAATAAATTCATATTTTAGAATGATCATTAATAAATAACCCATTGTTTTATCCCGACTTAACTCCTTTTACGCTTTATCATGGTGACAAAGTTTTATTATATTAACTATTAATTATTACCAAAAATGGAATTGAACTACTAATTAAATCAAAATATCCTAATTAAAAATATTCTATCTATTTTTCAATATTAAATTCGAATAATGGGTAGAAATTATATTTAATATAAGTGCACCAAACGAGTTCAAGAAATATTTTTAGTATATACCATTTCAAAACATAAAAATGATTTTATAGAGAAATTAAGTATAATATTGATTCCCATTGACATAATATAATTATGTTTAATACAATTACTCTTAGTTTACTTCAAGTCCAATATATAAAATAGTGTTTTTTTTAATTAAAGGAAAATAAATAATAGTTTTTTCTAAAATCAGTACTTTTAATATTCCAACGAGTAACCAACACTTTTAAAAAAATCCTAAAAATCCATGATAAAATAATTATTAAACTATTATTTAAAAAAACATTATTTGAAATAAATTGTGTAAAAAATAACTGAATGTTATTATTAATATTATTCTATAAAAATATTAATATCCAATTTAGAAGAAATCAATTTATAAAATAAAAAATGAATTTATTGTTATTAATTTCCAATTATAATATATTATAAGAATTTGAACTTTATTTATATCATAATACATGTATCATAACTTAATTTGTATTGAAATAATCTTGGTGTATTCAGTAGTTTGTTTTGAATGAAACCCAGATTCTAAATTAATCATGATATAATGTCCCTTTATAAACTAGTTATTTGATTATTTCGTATGAATATGATTAAAAAATGATTATATATATATAGGTATATCATTATAAAAATGAATTTTAGTGCACCCTTTTGTTTATAAATCATTTTATAATTAATATAATTATTTTTGATGAAATTTATTTTCCTACAGCTTATGTATTTTTATTTAAACATAGAATATTTTTGAGAATGGAAAATATATTTCAATTTAATATATTGAGAAATTATATAATTAAATGAATAATAATCAAAAAATTTATTATCTAATCGTTAGGAAGAAGATAAATTCTTTTAAAGGTAATAATATATATTTTTCCTGAAACCATTTTTATGTTTGAAATGCGTTTTTTCCAATTAAATTTTATTAATTATTAGTATTTAATGGTTTTAATAATATATATATATATATATTATAGTCCATAAAAATATTTTAATTTTAATTTTAATGTTTTTACTAGTAATTGAATGAATGTTATTTTAGTTTTATAAATAAGAATTAATTATTTAAAAATGTATTTTCATTGTATTTGGGGAACTTAAGTTCAAATAAAATTTTAGAATATTTAAAAATTGAATTTTACGAAATAGATTAAAATTTTATAATCTAAATTTGATGATTTGGTAATATGGAAACATTATATAAGGGTTATTATGAATGAAAACATTGGTTAAAAAAATTCTCATACCATGTTAAAAGTTAAAACAGGTTAAAAGGGTCAAAACTAAAATGATATATGATAAAATGATCAAAAGATAGAATAAATCCCAATGGATGGTAAAATATATACCGTATAACATTTTATCTTAAAATATTCTTCATTTTTTATTCATTTGGATTGAGTAAGTCATTAATATATTATAATTATCTAAAAAATTCCAAGTGTGTACTTTCCCTCCCCTAAAATAGGACACCACCACATATCATATCTTACTCACAGTTATTGTGCCTATAATCCTATGAAATCCCTACCCAAGTGCATTCCTCAAAATTTTTTCCACATCTTATAGTCCCATTTTGATCATAATACCATTATTTAAATTATTAAAGTTTAATCTAAATTAGGTTTATCAATAAATATATATAACACTTAAATGATTACATCAAGTTTATATCCTTTTTTGTGTCCTATAAATATATATTTTACATTTTAAATTAATTATTTAAATTAATTTAATATAATTATCTAATTTTATGATTATGGATCATCCATTTTAAATATAATTTATATCAAATGGGATGTGAATGTATCACTCATTCATAGGTGTGGACTACCACCTCTACCAATCGATATGATTAGATTTTTTATCATCATCATTAATGGTTGTTTATTATGATAGAGATAATATTTATATATATTATGTATATCATATATTAATTCTAATGAGATTATAATCTCTTTTAAACCTTATTATTATTCCTTCTATAAGAAAATGATAACATCACTAATGCATATGTCTAGACTACTACCTCCTTGTTGCACTATGATTCATTTTTTTTCACCGATTTATATTAATAATTATTAAATTATATAGAATGAATAAATATTATACTTATTTCATGATAAATATTTTTTAGATGTTGAAATTGTGACCATGGTGTATGTACCATTACCATCAAAACAAAACATGAAAGGGAAACATGATAGTTTTGACCAAAATTGTTATTTTATTAAAGAATATTTAAATAGTTGGATATTAAGAAATTATAAAGGAATGATACATTGTATATTATATATTATTATTTTAATTTAATATATTTCTAACAAATCTATATTTATTATATAGGATATTTTATGGCATAAAAAATAAATATGATATTTAATGTAAGAGAATAATGTTACAATATCATTTCATTTAGGTATTTTCTATTAAAAATATATATTGTGTTAAATTATATTTAACTATCCTTTATAACCCATACATTTAATTCTCATATAGTCATTCTTGGAATTTTTTTATTTTAGTACCATTTTCATCCCTTTGGTACTTAAACATTTCAATAAATTGGTTTAAAATAAAAGTTGACAATACAACTACATTATCTTGAAACTTTTTATTCCATATCCTTGATATTAAAAATTAATATATAGATTTTCTACATATATTTTAATATTTTTTAAAATAAAATTTTAATAAAATTTGACATTATTATAATTTTTTAATTGAATATTTTTTATTATTATTTTTGAATAAATCATTTTTGAGCTTTTCTAATGGTTTGGAAAAAGTTTATCATTTAACCTATATGATATGAAAGGTTTTTACCACTGTCATGACTATTATTTTCTTTGAAGCTTCCAATAAAAGTTTCCCTGTTTATTTTGATATAAAATAATTTCATCAATGTTTTGGGAATTGAAAGTTTAATGTTTATCAAATGAAATGGATATTTTTTCTCTTTCCAATGAAATGAATAAATATTCTATTAATTGTATTATTAATTTATATGAAATTTATTTAAGAATTTTTATGCTTCCCTAGTGTTAAAAGAATTTGATACTATATGATTTTTCTATATAGATGACCTATGAAGATTATTATTTATGGATAATTAAGTGAAACTCATTTATTTCGCTTAGGTTAATTATGTTATAATATATATTTTGTGAAAAACATTTCATTTTTACAAATTATAATAGGATTAAAAGGTGAATTGTTTATGATATTAGATTAACTCTCATCATGTTATGATTTAATTATATGACTTATATTTTATGTTCTTTTGTAAAAAATATATATATAGTTTTAATTATGTGGTGGTTGGGCCCGAAATTATATATCCAATCAATATATTAAGTAAATATATATATTCAAATTGATGATAAGGGTTGGAATGGGAATTGAACCAATTTAAATAAGGGACTTTATCCAATAATATAGTCTCTAGAGTGAACAATAATTGAGGAAATTATGGAATGGGTATGAATCCAATCAACTATAATTATCATTATAGTGATCCTAAACTAAGAAAAAAAACTTCTCTTTTCATTTAGATGTAAATTTTTTTGATCTTTTCTTATGATATTTTCTTAGGGATCATAATTGGTCATTTAATATTTTAAAAAACTATCAGTCATGTATTTTGTTATGAATATTCATTATACTAATAATTATGATTATTGATAGTTGACTGATTGTTTATGGTTTTTGAATGTTATAATAATTTTATCATTAAATTATTTTTATTTTATTTACACTTATAATCACTCAATGATGTCTTCTATTTTTCTATAACTCAGCATCTGAGATCATCATTTATTATGTTTCCTTTCCCCAGACTATGAAGAAAATTTTTAATAAGGGTATGATTAAAATGTGTATTATATGAGTTGATATTTTTGGGGGATGTTAAATATCATTAATTAAATAAGATGATTATATATCTAATAACTAAAGAAACTAAACCATTATGGTTATGTAGATTGTATTGTTATGAGACGTTCTCAATATTCATCTAAAATTAGCTAATATATATGTATGAAATTCATGGGTTACCTCAATTGGAATAAAAATAGGATTTAGTTGTTTTTTTGATATTAGGATTAGATAAATTTGTAAGAAATTTATATGGATATTTCTGTGTTTTAGATAACATCCTAAAGATTATCTAATGTACAGATTTAGTGGTTTCTAGGAAAATGTATCATTATCTGGATAACAGAATGTTGATTTGGGTGATGAACCGACACAGGATACCCCCAAAATTCCAATAGTTGAATGAATTTTATACGAACCCAATATAAAACCATAAAATTTTGTGAAATAAGTTTTTCACTATTAATTTAATCTTTTTGATATTTAGAATTTCAAACAATAACGAATATAACAGTTGTTATATAAAAAACACCCTATTTGGATGGTGTTATATGAAACACCAAATTACGGTTGCACTAAACAATAAACATAGATTAGATTATTGTATATGAAACTATATTCTTGGATTGTGTATACAAAATGATGAGTCCTTTTGATATCTTACATGTCATGCAAGACAGAGTTTTATCATACAATAATCTATTATGAATATATTATTATTTAATATAATAAGATAAAAAATAGCCATTAAATTAGTTGTTATAAATATTAATAACTACCTTAAGAAATTTATATGGTTTATAAGATGAATTCATTGGTTACCAATTAAATAGAAACAATCATATATATATCAATGGAATATAAAGAAAATATTTTGTTTTTATGCTCTCAAATCATTTTGTATTAAAAAATTCAATTAATTACAATTATTAAATGATATTAATGGAATATATATTTTTTATATCAGTAAATTATTTCTGATATTCATGATATTTATTTTATATGCATAAGAGAAGAATCAACCCAATTCTATGCAAAAAAACCTTTATTTTTCAAAAGGGTAATTTTAGATACTTTTAGTTAGAGAAAAAATATTAAATCTAATTTTTTAAAGTCTTATATATTTCATTAGAAGCAATAATAATCATATTATAATTATAAATATAAAATTTTAATTTTTTTTAATTGTTATTATTTTTCTGATATGCTGTATATTTTGATTAACAGTAAAAAATACTAAATTTTAATTGAAATCAAATTTTTTCATTGAAATATTTTATAGTGTTAAATTATATTCTCGAATAGTTTTAATGTATAATTAGATAAATTTTTTTTATTTAATATAATTTAGGTCATGGGTATCAATTTTCTATTGAATTTATATATTATAATTTTTCTATATTTTACATGATTTAACTTTAATAAATCATTTTCTCACCAAATCAATGGGAATGATTTTAAATTAATTTCATGAACTTATATGTTTTGAATTTTGAAAAATTGATTCCATATTTTTAATAACTAGTTTCAAACTATGTGAAAAGTTTTATTTTATTTTTCTGAATTATTAATAATTACTTTTGTAATTTTTTATTAAGACGATAAAAGGTAAATCCGACAATTAAGGGTAAAAATAAATATGTTATAAATAATATAAAACTTCCTTAACACTTTTTTTATTTTAATTGGATGAGTGGGTTTCATCCCAAATCCTCCTAGGGCCTAAATTATACCATTTTGAAGCCACTTGTATTAGAGTAATACAATTATTATATTTTATTTAAATAAAAGTTAATGTTATCATTATCATATTTAAATAACTAAACCATTTTTCATATAGAGTGATAAAAAAGGTAAATCTGACTATAAATAGTATTTTTAAAGATAAAATGATATTATTTATTATATTATTTTTTTCAAAATTTTCTGAATTATATAGCTATATAAATAACTTATATAATGTTGGTTCAGTACTTGTACAAGAAGAAAAAATATATATATAATGAATTTAATTAAAAGTATAAAAACTTTTAAATGACCAAAAAATGGGTAAATATTTTTGGTTATTTATATATTGTCCATGGTTTCCTAATGCTCTAATTAACAACCTTTTGAGCCATATGAAAATGAATAAGACCCTTATAATATTTTATTTATTTTTCACACAGTAAATGATTAATTAATATTTTATTTAATATATGTTTTTACAAAAGTAATTTTTGAAAAGAAATTAACTTTTTAAAGATAATATATTTATACTATTCATTAAAATTTATTTAATTTTTTTATCAAAAAACTACTTTAATGGATTTATAAACAATTATGCAGTAATTAATAAATAAACAGTATAATAATATTATTGATGTTAAAAATATAAAAATTAATCACATTTGAGTTAAATAATGTAATCGATAAATTATTTATATTACATTGACCCACTGGTGAAATAATAAAATATATTTTTCACCAATAATTTTTTCTATTGTAATTTTTAATAATCCAAGACATAAATTGTGTTAAAATTGTAACTATTGAAATTTTTTCAAAACAATGTTTTATTAAATATATTATCACCATAAATAATTTTAAAAAATAAAAAATAATTATAATAAGATATAAAATGTTATAAAATATTCATTTATTATATAATTTGCATAAAATAAATAAAAATTAAACGCTTTCAATGTTTAATAATTTGTTACTTTAGTTAAAATTAAAATTTCTTTACTAAGGGTTAATAAAAATAATAAAGTTTAAAACAATATAAAAAGATAAAAAATATATTGGTTGATTGTATTACAACCTTAAATCTTATCTTCATAAAATAAATAAAATTTTGGTATTTTTTGGATTGAGATTGACTATATTATAAATTAATATGTTTCGAAATTCCAAAAATTTCCCTCACCACAATTATAAAAGGGAACCTCCTTCATCATATATTCACACCAAATATAGAATTAAATCTCTCAAAACCCATAAAATTTCCCTTTTAAAATTTTTGAAACACATTATAGATTTTCTATTTTTCTCAAAAGACGAACTATAGAGTCCTTATGATGAGATCTAGAGTGAGCCCATCAAAGAAGAGGTAATCTCCTTTACCAACTCTCCCAAGAGTATTTATTCTTCTACTACCTATTTATGTGTTATTTCCATTATAAAGTAACAACTATAATATCAATTATACTGTAATACTTTATTATTATTATGGAAAAAATATATTCGACCTTTTATTCATCCTACTAACAATTAAATCACAATGTGTGCACATGTACGTCTTACCATCTTCATGTCATGGTGTAATTTAGTTTTTGTCACTAATTTTTCCAAATGGGTATAATAATGGAAATAATTAATATATAGATTTATTATAACATTATATTTATTCTATAAAAAATATATACTTCATACAAATTCATACAATTTCACAACTAAGGTAATGATATCATAGTTCATGTGTACATATGACGTATTATCTCCATGACGTGATGTGATTCATTAACCATGATCACCATCGATGAATGTTTATATAAATGTATAGAATAAATAACATGACATATATAATCTTAATAAAATTATGTAAATTACATACCTATTTTTTTATTCTTGAATTGATACTTATAAGATTAATCATGCATAAGAAAATTAAATAGTTAACACCCAAAGGAAGAGTAATAATGAAATATTATTAACAAATTAGTGATAATATAATCATATATGATATCATAAATATAAATATGGTTTTTAAATAAGTTAATATAACTCTTAAATCAATCAAACATGATATTCATTTACGTATTATGAAAACCATACTAAAGGTACATATTAATTTCACAATCTCATTATTATCCGAGATTATTTATATGTAACTATTTACTCATGTATATTTATCATCCACTTCAATGTTTCATAAAAAAATTCAAGTTTTAATTATTATTCCCCAACAGTTGTTTAATTTCCTTTTTACCCATGTTTTAATTATTACTAGATGTTTATAAATGAATATTTTTTTTATTTAATAAGAAGTTACTTGTTAAAATTTCTATAAAATGTATGAGATGAATTTTTTAACTTATATGGAAAGGATAGATTTTTTTCTTTCATGATATCTACATACCATATATATTACCTTATAATAATAAAAGGTTATTCTCAAGGAAAAATATTTCTTTTAGAATTTCATGTTAAGTTAATAAAATAATATGTTTTTCAAGAAGAGAGGATATTTTTGTCAAAAATTATTTTGAACCAATATCTCAAAATTACATTTTATATAATACTATATTATTTGATGTTATATATGTTTTAATGGGAATATGTTTCATGGATGCTGTCATTTTTATTCATGTGGTTGGTTATTATTATGAAGGAATGATATTTATAAAACCCATTTCATTCCATAGGTTATGTTATGATTGAATGGTGTTTTTGAAACCCGTTTTCATTCATGGGAATTTATTTGAGGAATGATTTATGTTATTGGGGAAAAAATGTATGATTTTAATTATATGATGGTTGGAACCTATATATCCCACAAATACATTAGTAAAATATTTATATATCATGAAATATATAGGACTATAATGAGAAATGATCTCGATCAATTAACAAAGGTTTAGAAGGGGAAGTAACCCTGGTATAATAAAGTAAGACTGGAATGTGGTGTTAATGCAGTTCAGTTATGAACATTGGCAACTATGATGGTATTGGAAATTAACCCCAACTAATATGGAAATTATTTTATATGCTTATATATATGCCTCAAATTGTATGTCTTATGTTATTCCCTTTGAGAATACGTTCATTGATTCTTAATGAACTGTTATGATTTATCCCATGACATGATATCAAGATCCTTGATATAAAGGACAATATTTTAAATTGTTATGTACATACATCTTATGACTATGATATGATTAATATCTCCCTTATTAACCCTTATTGAGTATCTGAGATCACACTTTTCGTATATTTCTTTTCTACATATTATAAAAAATGATTTTAAATAGGAATACTAAAGAGGAAGAACATTATATGACATGATGAAGATATTAGACTAAATTATATGAATGTGTTCTATACTTCCAAAAGAACTATACTAATATGATCATTAGTCATGTGTCAGTGGAACATAATGAAATATTTTGTAACAATTATATAATGTATATGTACGTCTTGATTGGTATGAAATAGTTGGTATCAGAGAAAAGGTATATTCATACATTGGAAACTAGGATGAAAAAATCATTACTAATATACATAGATATTTTTATAATGATATGTATAGGGATACCATAAATGATAATTATATGTATTGTTTGTAATCTAGGAGTTTTAAAATAATCACAAAAATGATTGGATTAAACCTAAAGTGTCAGGAATAAAATTGTATAAGTAATTTTTCTTGATTATGTGGTCCTAAAAATATGATTAGTGTCTCTCACACTATGATTTCTAGTTTTTATCGATGTCTGGAACTCAAATGAATAATTTTAATGATGAATACAATGGGAAAGGAAATGATTTTCCTCTTTAATAATCGAATATCAAGGGATATGGAATGTAAATTATTTTATTTGTACTTTCACAAGATATGAATCATCATGGACTTTAAAATGAGAAAATGAGGGAATGAAATTTTGTTAGGTTATTCATGAAATTTCATTCACCTTCATTTAGTTTGTTTTCAGATCCACTAGTGGCTGAACAAAGGATTAGTTCAACTAAAATAATATTTTGCATTCTCCAATGATCATAACATGATAATATTTTCTGGGAAATATATCATTTGGAAGGTGAAGAGGATAAATGGTAGAATATCATCAATAATATAAGGCATCAAGTTGAAATCAACTATATTTAATATCATGTGTTCATGAAAGTTTTTTAATAAATACTTTCTCCATATTCTATGTACGAAAATGGAAAATTGGTTCCTTGAGATTATAAAAATGGATGATGAATCTATTGGTACCTATGAAACTAATTTTCTAAGGATTTAATATTATGATTTCAGTTTTATCATCCACCCTAAAAGCATAGTTGACTTGTTCATTAGTGGTTTAAAACCAAGTCTTCAAAGAGAATAATATATAAGTGGATTCCTTATATAAGAATAGATTGTGTTTTTTTCTATCAATGTAGAAATAGAAGTTGTATTTAAATATAAATATCATTATTATTATTAGAAATGAAATATAGAGTTTAATAGAAATCATAAAAATTGTGGTGAAATGAGTTTGAGAGTTTCATTATGCTCAAATTGTGGAAATAAGCATAGTGGTGATTGTATTAAGGGGACCGGTGAATGATTCATGTGTGGGAAAGAAATTAATCCTAAAATTGACTTAATAAGTGATATGAAAAGGATATTCTATAATGTAATGAATATATAGAATTAAACCCCACACATAAATGTTTCAAGTGGAAATAAAATTGACATTACATTAATGAATTTATTAATCAAAGAGTTATTGAGGATGATCAAATTCAACAACCTCTAAATGAAAAAAATTAAAGGAAACATCATGTAATCATTTTTTGTGATGTAAAATATGACAATAGAGTGTTGGAAGAACAGAAATTTTATGTATTGGAATTCATGAATATTGTTGTAGATGTACTTTTATGGTATTATGGAATAATTAAAGGACCAAAGATTGTTCCTCTATAGTTTTTCATTATGTATATGAATGTATACGTTGAATCGTACTGGTAACCATTGAATGTTATTAAAATTGTAAGGTGATATTTTTAGAAAACACATGATTAAGTAAATGATAACCCTTAATATGTGCTCTATGTTGTGATAATGGAATACATAGATTATTGATTGTGAAAAAATAAATGGGATTGTTTTTATTTCTTTGGGATTGATAATTTGATAATGTGATTTATGATATCGTGGATTGAGTTTATATAATATTTGGTTTTCTCTATAAGGAAAGAGATATTTTTTTGAACGAATGTATATTTCCACTAAGGTTTTATAGTAATTTAGTTTATCATAATATTTAAATAGAATACATGAAAATAGTGTTCACATGTTTTGTGTGTGATAATTAAGAGCTACCTCAAGATTCTTTTGGGATTAATTAAAAGTTAAATATGTAAATTTAGTAACCTTTAGTTGATCATTTTGGATTTTAATATTTTTGAAGGATAAAAAAGGTAACCATTTATGAAATTATTTAGTGTTTTAGATATTAATGTATTATCTATCTATATGAGAATTTATGCATATTGGATAACCTTTCTTAACATTTTTGTTGTGATGTTAACCTACCATTGTATGCATCTCATGATCTGCTAATGTTGCATGAATGTAAAATTCTCCTTCATTTCATGGAATAAGAGATGATGTGGAAATTGATCATGGAACCATGAAATCATGATATTAATCTTATAAAATCAAGTAATAATTTACTCTCATTAAAATATAACAACACTATGGAAATGATCTTGAATCCAAATATGATAATTTAATAAATTCATTTCCACTGAATGAAATGGTCCTATAGAGCATCACTACTATAGGGCTTTATGAGTGTTAACTTTATCATAACCGTATTCTATATCACTCTCTATCAGAAATTAAAGTTGAATTTCTCTTCCATGTCCATGTTTTAACATTCCACCTATGTTCTCTTACATGTGAACCTAGTTATGAGTTACTTTGGGTAACTGTTATGCTTTCAACTTTCCCTGTTTAAATGTAGGGTTTAATATTAATTTTTACGATGTGGGTTTTTATAGAAGAAACATTCCATAATTAAAACTTTGATAATCCAAGTAATTTTGAGGGTGAAATTCCTTTTAAGGGGTGTAGAATGTAACACCCCATGATTTTGTGGGAATAATTTTTTTCAATTTATTTATTCTTTTCGATATTTTTCATTTAACATAATACTGAATATGTCTTTTACTATATGAAGAAAACTATATTTGGATTTAGTAATATGAAAATTAAAATTTGACATTGCACTACACATAACACTTATTTTAGATTTCGGTATATGAAAAACTATGTTTGGATAGTGCTAAACGCAACACTGAGTTCTTTTGATATCTTTAATGACACTCATGAATGAGTTTTATCAAACAAAGTCATATTATTAAAATATTATTATTTAATATAATAAGATATAATATACCCATTAAATATGTTGTTATGAAGAGTATTAAATAACATATGGACATATTTTTTTTATAATTTAAATTCATTGGTTACCAATTAATTAGAAACAAAAATATATACCAATTGAATATAAAGGAAATATTTTATTTTAATGCATTAAAAATTAATTTTGTATTGATAAATCAAATTAATTAAAATTAGTAAATTATATAAATTAACTAAATATGTTATATATTCAATAAAATATTTTTTATTTTTTTTAAATTGGTTTTATATGCATAAGATTTGAACAAACCCAATTTTATGCATACAAACCTATATTTTTCAAAAGAGTAATTTTTTCAACTTTTATTAGTGAACCCATGATAAATCAAATCTTTAACACTATTATATATTATATTTTTTTAAAAATAAACACTTTTAAATTGAATTATAGAAATTTACTTTGGATTAATTTTTTTTTATTTTTATGATATGTTATACGATTTGACGAGTAGTAAAAAGTAGTAAATTGTAATTGAAATTTTTTTATTGAAATAATTTAATGTGTTAAATTATATTTTTGGTTGATTTTAATGTATAAGTAGATTATATTTTTATCATCTAATCAAATTTAATACATTAAAATCTATTTTACATTTAATTTAGATATAAAAAAATTTAAATCTTTGGCATGTTTTAACTTTAATAACCTGTTTTCTCACCCCATTAATGAGATTGGTTTTAAATTATGTTCGAAAACTTATATGTTTTGAATTTAGAAAAATGGATCCCTTATTTTGAATATTTTTCTCCAAATTAAGTAAATTGATTTATATTTTTTTGGGAAATTATAACTAGTAACTTAAGGTATTTTATATTGACATGATAAAAGGTAAAATAGGTAATTAAGGGTAAAAAATAATATTATAAATATTATAATATTATCATAAGTGTTTTTCAATTTTCATTGTATGAGTGGATATTGACTAAAATATTCCTCCGGTGAAATTTAAACCCTTTTTATGCCACATAAATGAGATTAAGAAATTTATTATATTATATTTAAATAACACTACTAGAAAAACAGCTATTTGCGACGGGCTAGTTGCGACGGGATCCCGTCGCAAATGGCTTTTTGCGACGGGACCCCGTCGCAAATAGCCCGTTGCTGAAAACGCCGTCGCAACTACACTTATTTGCGACGGGCCCGTCGCTATAGCGGTTTATTGCGACGGGCATTCTCCCCGTCGCAAATAGTATTCCGTATTTTTGTAAAAACTTTTAAAAACGTTTTTGCGACGGGACCCGTCGCAAATACCTTTTGAGACGGTACCGTCGCAAATACTATTTGCGACGGTACCGTCGCAAAAACGTTTTTAAAAAAATAAAAAAATATTAATAATACTAGTATTTGCGACGGGCATCGCATCCCGTCGCAAATAATATTGATAGTATTTGCGACGGGTCCCGTCGCAAATAATATTTTTAAAAAAAATAAAAAACTATTAATAATATTAGTATTTGCGACGGGTATAGTATCCCGTCGCAAATACTATAAAAAAAATAAAAAAAATAAATTTTTAATAAATTATTTTAATGAATATAATAATAGAATTATAATTTACAAATGAAAATAATAAATTATTTTAATTACTATAATAATAGTAAAATTATAATTCAAAAATAAAAAATAATAGAATATTAATAAATGATTTAATTAATATAATAATAATACAATTATAATTCATAAATACAAAAATATTAATAAGTTATTTTAATTAATATAAAAATAATAGAATTATTTTACATTCAAATATTAAAATAATTCAAGTATTACAAAAAAAATAATTAAATTATAATATTATAAAATTTTAATATATATATAAAATTTAATATTATAAAATATAAATAATATTATTATTCATATTAATATTGTTATTTAAAAAAATAATATTATTAATATTTTATAATGAGACAGAAACTACGAATAGAAAAAAAAAATTGATTTCTCAAATTTTATAACTGAAATACAAAATCTAATCTGAAGGAGGGGGGGGAGGTGGGGGATCTGCAGATGGTGGTGGAGGAAACTCCACCCCTAAAGCATGAGTGAGTCGGCGCATGTACTCCATCTGCTCCTGATGCTGCTGCTGCCACCGCCTCGTCTGCTCCTCGTACAGCTGCTGCTGGCGTCGACGCTCCTCCTCATGCTGCTGACGAATCTGCTCCTGCTCCTGTCGGAGACTCTCTATCTGTGCAGTCTGAGATCGCAACTGATCCTCATACTGTGTAGAAAAAGATGCACGAGCTCCTCTCGAGCTGGACGCCGACATCGCAGCACTGCCATAATAATCTCCGGGAGTCAGTCGAGAGCCGATACCAACTACCCGGCCCTTCTCGAAAGCATACTGGGTGGCCTGCATCCATGCCGCCTCATCAAACTGACGGGCAGTGGTCTGATCTGATGACTCGCCCTGACTCTCAGGCCGGGTCTGTGACGCTGCGGCCTCATATGACTCCTATAGTTGCAATTTAAAATTAAAATTGTGAATATATTATATGCAGTTAATTTTTAAACTTGAAAACAAATTATACTGACCACGATGTGATGCTGACGATCACCTCTGAGCTCCCCAGTAGCAGGATCACTATACATCCTCCGATATACGTCGTACTCTGTAATATCGGGGTGCTCGACAGCCTATAAGAATAAAAAATAAACTGTTAATATTTATAGTTATATAAAATATTTATAAATAATGTACGTACCAGATGCTGTCTATGAGTACTGAAAGAACGACTCCCAGCTCGATGAGTCACCTCCTGTCTCCCCCGATTCTGCCTCCCCAGCGATGATCTCCTCTGAAAGGCACCACTCAACCAGTGCGCACATAATCCATCCCATACATGGGATGAAATATACTCTGGTCGGTGTGCTCTACATGACTCCTCAAAATCTGACACTCCTGCTTTCATCATCGCAGCTTTTCTTAAATTGTGCAAAAACTGACGAAGGCGATCACGCATGGCCACCTCCCATGCCTCGTGGATGGCGTCACGCATGGTATCCTCGATCGGATACCATAAACCCTACAAAAAAAAATCAAAATATCAAGTTAGAAATGAAATAATTTTCAAAATAAAAATTATTTATTTACGTACGTACCAGCCAATGGTCGAACATGGCCTGCTGCACATCAATGGGAATCTGCTCCCATGTGGTCCACGGCTGAGAGAAATAGTTGCGCAAAATAGCGCTGCCCTGTCCGACTGCTATATGCGGAAAACTGAAAAAAAAATAATAAACATTTATTATGTGAATAGATTATTGAAATCATAGTCAAATCCACGGGTTATCACACAGGTTATCACACCTCCGGGTGCGCGGATCAAACCCAAGGCGTGGACGTCGCTCGGGGACGGGGTCAGGAATCATCAATCGTGCAAGACCGCGCCCCCTCCACGTACTCCCTGAAGCGCCTGCAGGCTGAGGGTCATCTGCCAGCAACTCATCCGCATCGAAAGGCAGGTCAGCATCCGTCAACTCACGAAATGTGGCCTCGTCCATCTGAAACAGAAAATGTTAATGTTAGCAAATAATTGATAATTACTATTATATATACATATATACATATTATGATTGTATATAAATACCATGGAATTCTATAAGTGTTCATCTTCATCATCATCTTCATATATGTCAATGTCATCTTCATATTCCTCCTCAACATCATCGATATCCATTCGAGTTGCAGTTGCTTCATCTCTTACCATTTCAAATTCATGTGTGACATCATTAACATCATCGTCATCACCGACTCTTAAATGTGGGGTGTCGTCATCGATACTCATGTCTCTTTGTAAAAAAGATTGATTTTGAGTACTCTCTTGAAAAACTTCAATTCTTTGCACATCAGTGAAAGCACATTCACTTTGACTAAACTGATTGTCTCGAATTTTGATTTTTATTACACTCCACCAATCAGTCAAGTCTCTTGATGTTGCACAGTACTTTGCATAATAAACTTGATATGCCTGTTGAGCCAATAAGAATGGTTCATTTACTGCGAGAACACTTTTACATTTAATATCGATGATTCCATGAGTCGGATGAACACGCACGGCTCTCTCTGTATCCAACCAACGACATTTGAACATGGTTATGTAATGTTGTCCAAGATAACAGAGTTCAATGATTTCATCAAGTATGCCATAAAAGTCAACTTCATTTTCTCGATGATGAGATCCTCTCAAGCTAACTCCACTGTTCATTGTTTTTTTGATTCCCCATATGCATGTGTGTGGAATCGAAATCCATTCACCACATATGCATTATAAGTTTTAACAAGTTTGGAAGGTGGGTTACTCAATACACACAGCCGTTTGTCAATTTTATCAGCATGTCGAGACACCTGAAAATTTGTGAAATAATTATCAATATAGTAAACTATACATTGAATGAGTTGCTAAAAGATAAAGAATTTATGTTACCAGTTTTTGAAACCACTGAGAGAAATTTTTCAGTCGACGTTCTTCGAGAGCAGCTGCTGTAATTTGTGGAATTTGTTTCTTGATATGATTATCATACAACCTATAAAAACCAAAGTTATTTACTGTAACATAAATGATAGAATAAGTGATATAAACACTTACAGTACAACTGATGTCATCTCTTCACAGTTGAGCAGAACATACGTATGAGCTCTATGATGTTCATCATCTGAAAGCCAGCGTTCAGAAACTCCACCAAAACCAAGCTCTGACTGGTTGAAAACAGATAATTGATTGTCGATTTCATCAATATTCCTCTCATTCCGTCCCATTCGGTTGTGTTTTGAAGGATACTCAGATTCAAAATAATGGGAGCAGAAAAAAGATATTTCCTCTTGCAAATAAGCTTCTGCAATAGATCCTTCAACAGATGCTTTGTTGCGTACTTTTCTTTTCAATTTTTGCATGCATCTTTCAAATGGGTACATCCATCGAAACTGTACCGGACCTCCACATTTGGCTTCATATGGCAAATGTAACATCAAATGTTCCATTGAGTCGAAGAAAGACGGCGGGAATATTTTTTCCAATTTACATATAATTACAACAACATCTTTTTCAAGTTTTCCTAGAGCATCATAATCTGCCGTAGCCGCACAAATTTCCCGAAAAAAATGAGACATGTCTGTTATGGAATCCCAAATCACAGAATTCAACAGACCTCTTAATCCAATTGGTAGAAGTCTCTCCATTATAACATGACAATCATGACTTTTCAATCCAGTAATATGACCATTCTTTACACATCTACCCAAATTGGAAGCACAGCCATCTGGAAGTCTCAAATCTGCAATCCACTGACAAAATAATAAACGGTTTTCTTTAGACAGTGTATAAGCTGCTTTTGGTTTCAGTAACCTTTCTGTTCTGACATTCTCAAATAGTTCCAATTCTGGACGTCTGCAAATTTGGGCAAGATCTAAACGTGCATTTACATTGTCTTTGCTCTTTCCTGGCGTATCCAAAACTGTATGAAAAAAATTATCAAAACAGTTCTTCTCAATATGCATGACATCTAACATGTGTCGGACCAACAAATCAGACCAATATGGCAAATCCCAAAATATGCTACGTTTAATCCAATTGTGTTCTTTCCCAAAACCAGAAATTTTCTGTTGGTTTATTGTGGGACCAAAAGTGATGGGAGGTAATGAAAATACAACCGATTTTAACTCCGAACCTGATAGCATTTTTGGAGGTCCATCCCTTTCAACTGTTCCTTTTCTGAAATGAGATCTGTTTCTGCGAAAAGGATGATCAGCTGGAAGAAATCTGCGATGACAGTCAAAATAACAAGGTTTCTTTCCATGAATGAGCATAAATGCTTTGTTCTCTCCCATACAGTAAGGACATGATTTCTGACCATGTGTACTCCAGCCAGATAACATCCCATAAGCCGGGAAGTCACTTATTGTCCACATCAATGCTGCTCTCAGTATGAAATTCTGTTTCGTTGCAACATCATATGTACTGACACCAGTACTCCACAATAAATTTAATTCATCAATCAATGGCTTCAAATAAACATCAATATTTTTCTTCGGATGTCCTGGAATTAGTAAAGTCAAAAAGATATATGGCTCCTTCATCAACATCCATGGAGGTAAATTATACGGAGTTAAAAAAACAGGCCAACATGAATATTGACTACCATAAGATCCAAACGGACAGAAACCATCAGTGGAAAGGCCCAGTCGAACATTTCTAGCTTCTAAAGCAAATGATGGATGCACTCTATCAAAATGTTTCCATGAATCACCATCGGCTGGATGATTCAAGCTTTTATCGGTTGAAATATTCTCTTTATGCCATGACATCATTGTCGCTGTATTCTTAGACATGAATAAACGCTGAAGTCTGGATGTAAGCGGAAAATATCTCAGCTGTTTTACAGGAATCAAACCAGACTTCCCGTGTTGTCCTTCTTTATATCTCTGTTGCCCACATGTGGGACAACTATCCAACGACTCATTTTCCCCTGAATATAAAATGCAGTCATTTGAACATGCATGAATCTTCTGACAAGTAAGTCCCAAATTTCGAACCAACCTCTTACTTTCATAGTAATTTGCAGGTAAAACATTTCCTTCGGGTAACAGTGTTTTCAGCAAAGAAAATATCTGGTCAAAACATGTGTTTGACATTCCGTTATCTGATTTGATGGCCATAAATTTTGCAACTGCTTCTAATTTGCTCATCTTGCAGCCAGGATATAATGCATCCTCAGCAGACTTCAACAACTCATAAAATTCAGACGGTCCCAACTCAGGATTTGAAGCTATATCAGCCGGAGTTTCTGTATGTTGAACAGATGAACCTGCAACATCATGTACTAAATCTTGAAACTGGGATGGATCCGGAATCAAGTTGGTATCACCTGCTCTGGAACTGCGTTCACCGTGTTGATACCAAAAAACATAATCTGCTTGAAAACCAAAACGCAAGAGATGTTCCCCCACTTTGTCAAACGTGTCAAACGTTCTCAATGCACATTTTCTGCAAGGGCATTTTATCTTTCCTTCTGAAACAAATTCTGAATTTGATGCCGCAAATGATAAAAAAATCTCCACACCCTCTATATATACTGGATTTAAACCAGAACCATTTGGATTTCTACGTTGATTTATCCATATGCGGTCATCTAATAATGACTGTTGACGACCTCGTTGTTCCATATTTTTCTATAAAATATAAAAGCATTACTGGTTTTGAATAATTTGTTAGAAAAAACACTCAAGCAAGGATTACTAATTATTACAATTTATTACTAATTATTACAATTTATTGCTAATTATTACTATTTATTACTAATTTAGCAATACTTAGCAATACTTAGCAAAAGGAAAACTGCTTGAATAATGAAAGGAAATTTGATAATCATCGTTGTGGAGATGGTTATAAATTTTCCCTTCATTATCCAAGCAGATTTCGTTTACTAATTATTAGTAATAAAAAAAATATTATCAATATTTACGAAAAAACAATATTAATATTATTAAAATAATAAAAAAAATTAAAAAATATTAAAATTATCAATATTCAGAACAAACTTTGTTCTATTATTAACATGTTCAAATCTTAAAGGGTCGTCAATTGTCAGGTCATGCGCAATAAAAAGTTTGTGTCAGCCATGTCTAATGTAAACTCTATAATTGTCCTTGCATGGTTGATCACTTCGCAAGTAATGTTGCAATCAGACAAACCAAGTCATTCCCTTCTTAACTATAAGAATTATCTCACATGAACCTCTACATAGATCATTCTTCCTTAAAAATTTGAGGGGATATCATTATTTTTCCCTTAAATTTTCAAGGAAGAATGGTCTATGTAAAGGTTCATGTGAGATGATTCTTATAGATAAGAAGGGAATGACTTGGTTTGTCTGATTGCAACATTACTTTGGAAGTGATCGACCATGCAAGGACAATTATAGAGTTTACATTGGACATGGCTGACAGAAACTTTTTATTGCGCATGACCTGACAATTAGCGACCCTTTAAGATTTGAACATGTTAAGAATAGAGCAAAATCTGTTGTAAATATTGATAATTTTAATATTTTATAAATTTTTATTATTTTAATAATATTAATATTTTTTTCATAAATATTGATAATATAATTTTTTTTGCTAAGTGTTCTTGAGTATTCCTGAGTATTCCTGAGTATTCCTGATTATTTGTGAGTATTCGTGAGTATTCGTGATTATTCGTGAGTATTCGTGATTATTCGTGAGTATTCGTGAGTATTCCTGAGTATTCCTGATTATTCCTAATTATTCCTAATTATTTGCAATTATTCCTAATTATTTGCAATTATTGGTAATTATTGGCAATTATTACTAATTATTCCTAATTAATCCTAATTATTCCTAATTAATCCTATTTAATCCTAATTAATCCTAATTATTCCTAATTATTCCTAATTATTACTAATTATTCCTAATTATTGCTAATTATTACTAATTATTGCTAATTATTTCTAATTATTGCTAATTATTTCTAATTATTGCTAATTAATTCTAATTATTGCTAATTATTTCTAATTATTGGTAATTATTGCTAATTATTGGTAATTATTCGTAATTATTTCTAATTATTGGTAATTAATACTAATTATTGGTAATTATTGCTAATTATTGGTAATTATTGCTAATTATTGGTAATTATTGCTAATTATTGGTAATTATTGCTAATTATTGGTAATTAATACTAATTATTGGTAATTATTACTAATTATTGGTAATTATTACTAATTATTGGTAATTATTACTAATTATTGGTAATTATTACTAATTATTCGTAATTAATACTAATTATTCCTAATTAGTACTAATTATTCCTAATTATTGTTAATTATTCCTAATTATTACTAATTATTGTTAATTATTCCTAATTATTACTAATTATTCCTAATTATTACTAATTATTGTTAATTATTGGTAATTAATACTAATTATTGGTAATTAATACTAATTATTGGTAATTAATACTAATTATTGGTAATTAATACTAATTATTGGTAATTATTACTAATTATTCCTAATTAATACTAATTATTGGTAATTATTACTAATTATTCCTAATTAATACTAATTATTACTAATTATTGTTAATTATTCCTAATTATTACTAATTATTGTTAATTATTCCTAATTATTACGAATTATTGTTAATTATTCCTAATTAATACTAATTATTGGTAATTAATACTAATTATTGGTAATTAATACTAATTATTCCTAATTAATACTAATTATTCCTAATTAATACTAATTATTCCTAATTAATACTAATTCTTCCTAATTAATACTAATTATTCCTAATTATTACTAATTATTGCTAATTATCGTTAATTATTACTAATTATCGTTAATTATTCCTAATTAATACTAATTATTGGTAATTAATACTAATTATTGGTAATTAATACTAATTATTGGTAATTAATACTAATTATTGGTAATTAATACTAATTATTCCTAATTAATACTAATTATTGGTAATTATTACTAATTATTCCTAATTAATACTAATTATTCGTAATTATTCCTACTTATTGTTAATTATTCCTAATTATTACTAATTATTGTTAATTATTCCTAATTATTGTTAATTATTCCTAATTATTCCTAATTATTACTAATTATTGGTAATTAATACTAATTATTGGTAATTAATACTAATTATTGGTAATTAATACTAATTATTGGTAATTAATACTAATTATTCCTAATTAATACTAATTATTCCTAATTATTCCTAATTATTCCTAATTATTGTTAATTATTCCTAATTATTACGAATTATTGTTAATTATTCCTAATTATTACGAATTATTGGTAATTAATACTAATTATTACGAATTATTGGTAATTAATACTAATTATTGGTAATTAAGACTAATTATTGGTAATTAAGACTAATTATTGGTAATTAATACTAATTATTGGTAATTAAGACTAATTATTGGTAATTAATACTAATTATTTGTAATTAATACTAATTATTCATAATTAATACTAATTATTGGTAATTAATACTAATTATTCCTAATTAATACAAATTAATCCTAATTATTCCTAATTAATCCTAATTATTCCGAATTATTACTAATTATTCCTAATTATTACTAATTATTCCTAATTATTCCTAATTATTCCTAATTATTGTTAATTATTCCTAATTATTACGAATTATTGTTAATTATTCCTAATTATTACGAATTATTGGTAATTAATACTAATTATTACGAATTATTGGTAATTAATACTAATTATTGGTAATTAAGACTAATTATTGGTAATTAAGACTAATTATTGGTAATTAATACTAATTATTGGTAATTAATACTAATTATTTGTAATTAATACTAATTATTTGTAATTAATACTAATTATTCCTAATTAATACTAATTATTTGTAATTAATACTAATTATTCCTAATTATTCCTAATTATTGGTAATTATTACTAATTATTCCTAATTAATACTAATTATTCCTAATTATTCCTAATTATTACTAATTATTCCTAATTATTCCTAATTATTACTAATTATTGTTAATTATTCGTAATTATTGTTAATTATTCCTAATTATTACTAATTATTGTTAATTATTCCTAATTATTACGAATTATTGGTAATTAATACTAATTATTGGTAATTAATACTAATTATTGGTAATTAATACTAATTAGAGGTAATTAATACTAATTATTGTTAATTATTGGTAATTATTACTAATTATTCTTAATTATTGATAATTATTAGTAATTAAATGAATAATTATCAATAATTAGAAATAATTACCAATAATTACAAATAATAACATTATTAATATATTTTATTATTAATATTAAAATAATATAATTTTCTAATTTATATACAGTTCTGTTTTCATCTGTGCGTTTTCTATCTCCACATACAAATAATACATGTGAAGACAGCAAACACACAGATGAAAAAAGAACTGTATATATATAAAAAATTATATTATTTTAATATTAATAATAAAATAAACTAATAATGTAATAATGTTCTTATTCTTAATTATTGGTATTTATTACTAGTTATTAATATTTATTCTTAATTACTAAAAATTATTACTAATTATTCCTAATTACCATATAAACAATTAAAAATAATTAAATTACAACTAATTAATAATAATAAAAACTAATAAAAAATTAAAAATAAATAAAAAATTAAAATAAAGATAAATACCTTGAAAATTGATCTGTTCTGATCGTTCTTCAAAACTTTAATATCGGCTCCGGAGAAAAAACTTACACTAGAGAAAAACTCAACTCTAGAAATATGATTCTGAGAGAGAGAGAAGATAAGGAATGAGAATGAAATGAAAAAAACGGATGGGGGTATTTATAGGTTAGATTAGTTGCGACGGGCTCATTTGCGACGGGATTCCCGTCGCAACTAGTATTATTTGCGACGGGTCCCGTCGCAAATACCTTAGCCAACATTTATTACGGTCAACCGGTAAATAGTTATTTGCGACGGGTCCCGTCGCAAATAACCCTCTGCCGACATAGTATTTGCGACGGGGGAATATTCCCGTCGCAAATACCATTTACCGCCGCCGGTTATTTGCGACGGGAATATTCCCCCGTCGCAAATACGTTTCCCGCGATTTGTTATTTGCGACGGGAATATTTCCCCGTCGCAAATACGTTTCCCGCGATTTGGCGCGCATCGCGGGAAAACGATTTGCGACGGGGAAAAAAATCCCGTCGCAAAAGCCTCCTTATTTGCGACGGGAAAATACCCCCGTCGTAAATAATTTTTTAACATGACTATTTGCGACGGGATTTATTCCCGTCGCAAATAACCCGTCGCAATTGCTCATTTTTCCCGTAGTGTAAAAGTTAATAATTTCATACTCATATTTTAATAACTCAACCATTTTTAGTATAGAGTAATAGAGAAGATAAATTCAATCATAAAGAGTAATTTGTAATCTGAAAAGTTTTTCATTATAAATTTATTTTCTTTTTATTTTTTAGTAAATAAATAACTACATTAATGACTCATAAAATTCTTATACAGTGGTTGTAAAGTAGAAAAAAATAAATAAAATTATTTTAATTAAAATTATAGGAATTATTAAATGGTCCAAAACACAGAAAAATATTTTTTTGGTTTCTATATCTGCTATGTTTTTCTTAGGGTCTAATTAATGACCATTTGTATCCACACGGTTATGAATAATACCCTTATAATATTAGTTTTAAAATAAAGTCAAGTTGTTCACACTATAAGTATATAATAAATACACTATTTTAATATACGTTTATATAGATGTAATTTTCAAACAGAAATATTAATTTTATAGGTAATATATTTAAATTCTTCATTTAAATTTAATTAAAATTTTATGGTAATAATAATTACCTTAATGGAATTAACAACAATGAAGTGGTAATTAATAAATTAATTAATCAAATTAATGGTATTATCAATATTAAAATAGATATCATTTAAGTTAATCAATGTAAATAGAAACTTTTCTATATGACCATGACCCCTTGGTGATTTATTAAAATATTTTTTATGATGTTAACTTGTTCTATTGATATTTGTTAAAATCCATGAAATGAATAGTGTCAAAATTGATATTATAGATATTTTATCAAAATAACATTTTATTAAATTATTTAAAAATAATGAAACCTTTTAAAAAAATATCAAATAATTTTTATAATGACTAAATTATTCTAAATTATTCTTTTTTGGTAAATTGACTCCAAATAAATAAAAAATACAGTCTTTTAATATTAAAAAATTTGTTTCATTAGTTTAAATTTAAATATTTACACTAAGGATTAATCACAATGATAATGTTTAAAAAAATATAAAAACATATAAAAAAATATATCTGTTTATGAGATTATAAAATTAACTCATCTCATATTTTAATAATTGAAATTTTTTCCATATTTTGAATGATATTTAGTTTTTTATATATTAATATTTTTTAAAATTCTCAAAGTTCCCCTTACCTCAATTATAAAAGGGAATATTCACCTTCCCTTATTCACACCAAATTGAGAATTCATTCTTGACAAAACCCTTCCAATTTCCCTAATAATATTCCCAAAACCCATTTTTAGGATTTTGGTTTTCTCAAAAGGTAAACTCTATAGTCCTTAAAATGATATCTAGATAGAGTTCTTTGAAGAAGAGGTAATATCCTTTACTGAATCTTTCAAGAGTATTTATTCTTATACATAAACTTCATATGTTGTTTACATTCTAATGTAATTACTCTCCCATAAATTATATTATGATATTTTATTATGATTATGTAAAATCCATATTCCACCTTTTTACCATGCTATGAAAAAAATCTCCACGTGTGCATACATACGGCCTACCATCTCCACACCATTGTGTAATAATTTTTCCTTTGACACATTACATGGATGGGTATAAAGATGGAAATAAATAATATATATAATTATTAAAACATTATATTTTTTTTGGAAAAAATATAAACACCATCCAATTTCACACCATTTAACAATTAATGGAACGATATTGTCACTTATGCAAAAGTACGACCTACCATCTCCATGATGAGATTTGATTCATTACCACTGATAAACATTAAGGAATGATTATATAAATGTATATAATTAATAATATTTAATTTATTATCTTAATATAATTATGAAAATGATAAAAAAATATTCTATATCCAATAATTAGGGATTATACGACAAAACATGCATAAGAAAAGTAAGCAGCTAACACCTGAAAGAAGAGTAATATTGAAATATTATTAAAATGGGTTATAATTTGATCATATATGATATAATAAAAATTAATATGGTTCTATAATAAGTTAATTAAAATTTTTAATACATTATATTATAGTTTTATATGCGTACAAAATGAAATCATACCAATAGAATGGGTTAATTTCACAATCTCACTATTATATGTGCTTCTTTATAGTGAAGTATTTACTGGGGTATATTTATAATCCTAATTTAGGTTTCATTAAAAAAATGAGAAAATATTTATATTATTCTCCCACATTTTATTTAAATTCATATTTTACCATTTGTAAATGTTTACTAAACGGATGTAAGGGAATCTTTTTTTTCATTTTTTCAACGAGGTACTTTTCAAAGTTTCCCAAATCAAATATTCTAATAATGTTTCTTTTTCTTATATAACATGAATGTGTTTATTCACTTCCATGATGACTTCATACCTTGAATCATACCTAAAAATATTACTGGTCTTGTTTCAAAGAAAATTTTATCTTTTTAAATTGGATTTCATATTAAAAAAAGAAAACATTTTCAAATAATAAAGGATATATTACTCAGAAATAATATTCAAGTGATATCTAAAAATTATTTTCCATCTAAGATAACATTCATTGATGTTAATTATATTTTAATGGGGATATTTTTAGGGATTATATAATTATTACTCATATGGTTTGTTATTTTTGTTATGGAATGATATTTAGGGAACTCATTTATTTCTATGGGTTATGTTATGATTGAATGATGTTTATGAATCCCATTTCATTTCATGGGTTATGATGTGATAAATGATTTATGTTCCAATATAATAAATGTGTATGGTTTATATTATGTGTTGGGTGGGATCTAGTCTCACTCCAATGTATTTGTTAATGATTTATATCTCATGAGATAGAAAATAGTGGAATGATAATGATCTCAGTTCAATAATATAAGGTTGGAATGGGAATTAAATCTGGTTCAGTAACACAGGGATAACATGAGGGGTAAAATTGGTTCAGTAAATGACATTATACACTATGATGTTATTGGATATTAGCCTTGACTAATATGAAAATAATTTTCTATTATTTTGTGTATTCAACAAATTACATGTCTTTATACCCTATGAGAATATGTTCATTGATACTTTATAAACATATATGATTTATCTTATGAAATTATATAATTATCATTGATATGTTGGATAAGATTTGAAAATGTTATGATCTTCTTTCTTATGATAATTTTATTATTGATATCTCGCTAGTTATCCCATATTGAGTATTTGTGGTCACCCTCTTCATATGTTTCTTTTCCCTAGTCATAATGATTGATTTTAGATAGGAATACTAAAGGGAAAGATCATTTTGGGAGATGATGAGTATATTTCTATAAATTAGATGAATGTGTTACATGTTTCGAAAGGAACTAATCAAATAGGGTCTGCGAGATTGTGTTTATGTATTGTATGAAATATTCCCCAAAATTTATGCAATGTATATGTATGTGAATATTGTGTTGTTATAAACAATGGGTGTTTCTGGTCACCATGAAATTGATACTTTCTCATGGGAATCAAATCTACACTTGAGGGAATGATTTATCTAAATAGAAAACATGAAATATAGAATATATATATATATAGTAAAAATAAATATATGAAGATGATTAAAAAATATATTTCATAACTGAATAAGCTGAAATGGTAGTGATACAAGTCAATAATAGCATGATAAAAATCTATGGTACAATTTGAAAAACCAAAAAGATAAACAAAACTAGAAAGAATAACAATCTATGGGACATGTGGAAAATTTACTACCATCTATCAACAAGAAACCCATAACCAGTTGATAAAAACCTTACCACCTAACTGTGGAACCTTTTCGTATCATATATTAAAACAAAATAAAAGGTATACACATCAAAAAAGATATGTACAATGTGTGGTATATTTAGTATATATTGGATCTCATTCATGGGTTCTTATGAAGTCTCTATACTATAATCCAAAAATTTAAAATTTTGAGAAAAGAAGGATTGATAAACAATTTAATAGTTTTATATCAAAAACATTGAAAATATTTACCCTTTTATATATTTTCAAAATGAATCTAGATAAAATAGTTAAAAAAAATTCCATAAACTAGCTACATTTTTCCAAAACATATATGTCAGTGAAAAAATAATATAGGATAAAGGAAAATGGTAAAACACGCTATGGATAAATCTTCAACAGGTTATATTGGTTACTTATACATAAAATATGAATATTGAACACTGAAAGTAATTAGAACCCATTCATAACATTCCAATATGTATAATAACGCCCAATAAGGTGATCCCTCATACATTGTAAATAACATTCAAGATAAAAATGCATCCCGATCTGGGAATAAAAGAACACCCCCAAAAGTGAACCCATATACAACACCAAATGATGATCCCCAATACTAGACCCCCTACTTTTGTACTGAAGGGTTTAATGTGCTGCATTTATAAAATACATTCATAGGTTTACATATATCATAATTTAGTTACAAAAATTAATTTTTCATCAAAACCTTCTTTATAAACTCATTTCCCAATACATATTTCAATTCTTATAAAATAAAAATTGTTTTACATAAAAGGTTAAAACATTAATTTATTAAAAAAATACAAACACAAAATATTCAATAATGAAATGTTATTTATAAAATAATTTACAATAAAATTGAAAAATATGGTTTATCCAATATATAATATATAAGGAACTATGTCCCTCAAAATCATGTTGTAACTACTTGCAACTAAATCATTAAAAAATAGATGGAATGTGGATGCAACGAATTGAGGACTTTATAGATGAATTCAAAAAAGATATGGAAGGAATCAAATAAGCATCATAACATGAACATAATCCCCTTCAATGCTACCCAACACAGCTAAAAAAACTGAAATCCACCAAATAAGCATAAAATAATAATGTAACACATACCAATGGAGGGATTACAAACAATTCCTGAGAACAAGGTTCCAAATAAAATGATTTATAATGAAATGTATCACCCAAAATCACTTTGTAGTGAGCTAGGGTTCGAGGGAGGAGTCTAAACAATAAATAAATAGGGTTACAACTTTAAATAAAATAAAACCTGTGGAATTAATGGTTCACATTGTGAATCCATGACCCATGACATTAATACCCCAAGTTACATGTTTTTCAGAAAATTCATCAACTCAATTAAAAAAATGATTGATTAATTCACAATGTGAATTATGTTCATTTCTTGAATGATTTCCATGACCTAATCCAAATTCTAGGAATAATCCAAGATACATAATAACTTTATGAATCATATTCATGTTGTGGATGTTCCCCCTATGTAGAACCCAAACCATGTCCTTTTTAAAACAAAAAACTAACTACCTCACCCTTTGAGCATGAGAAATATATCTTAATAATTAATTGATAGAGTAAATTTTTTATAGATGTTATGATTTCCCCACTATTGGTAATTCTTACCAGATCATTTCAAATAGAAGAATAATCCTTTGAAAAGAGAAAATGATATTTCCCTATCATTAATGATTAAACGACCCATGTATCATCAGAATTTTATCTATGTTACCATAACACTCTTACCAATATAATATAGTTTATAGAAAATGATTTTACATAGGAGTCAATGATCTCCATCGGATTCTCCAGAACAAAACAATCTGGCTCCAAATCAATTTCCTCCAAAATCAGAACATCATAGTATCATGATTTTACTTCTTGAGCTTTGTTATGTGGAAAACATTATATATACCTAACAACGAATCCATAAATTCCAAATGATAAGAAACCTTCCAATAAAACCTAGTGTCCTGAAGCGGTCCAATAGACCATTGATCCAATATTACTTATTTCCTAATCTAATGGTGACCTAATAGAGATAAAACCATCAACAAGACCCTATCCCCTATAGAAAACCCCAAAAAATGATGTTAAAAATCCATATAGTATTTCTTCCAAATCTAAGATATCAAAAAATTTCAATATATATGTGGTATCATAAATGAAATTTCTAAAATGAGACTTGGTCCAACAGGATAGGCCTCACCCACCTTTTTTCATGAAAGAGGCAACTTTTATGGTTGACCATTAAAATCTTTTAAGGGAGCCATTATGAGCATCAATTATTATCTATGGTTAACAAAAACACAACCAATCCCAAATTTCCCTCTATAAATACACCAAAATAAATGACTCATGCATAGATAATATCCTCAAGGATATCGATAACATGTCTGGGCCCTCATTATATGGCTGATATTTTATACTCAACAGGAACCGAGTCGCCATTTCATTCTAGAGACACTTTTTGAACCTTGAATCCAACTTAGGGCCCCTATCTGAGATAATTGTGGATAGAAGCCCCTGAAACCTCAAAATATATTTCATATACTACATGAAAATATATTTAGCTTTGGGATAATCCCATATCATAATGAAATAAATTTTTTTTTAGATGAAAAATAACAACCAAGATAGAATTCCTTCCTCATATAGTCAATATAAATATAACAAAGAATTACATAGAAACCTCATACAATTTCAAAACCATCATTTGAAGATGGTAGATAAAACTAAAATGCTTTAGGTTTCTTTCCATTATCTTATAGAATGTGTAAGAACATGACACATAATCAGTGATATCGTGCTTCATTCCTAACAACAAAAAATTTCATATCATGGAATAATAAATCATTTTAGGGATAGGGTTAACAAACCAAAAAGAACTATTACAATCATAAAAAACTGAATTTCCAATACTAGTTGGGATGACAATCAAATACTAGAATCTTAAAATACCATAATAAGAGAGAGACTAACTGGAAATGGTCTCCCTAATATAAACTGTTTCAATAATTCCTATGAACTAATCATCTTTCTATTGAACCTATATAATAGATTCATGGATTAATGATAATAACTAAAAACTAATTAGAACCATGCCTAAATGATCACCTTGATCATCCATATGATTCTAAGTGAAAAGCCCTATCATGTTTAACTCTTCCATTGACTATAAGATTTATTTTGTTAGAAAATTCCTTCTAAGATAATCAGTGCTAACATTCTATATTCCTAGGATATAGGTGATATTGAATTCAAATTTCTAGAGGAATTATTTTGTCTCTCTCTATCTGATATGAACTTTATTCTCAGATAATATATAACTAAGAAACTTATGATAAAAAAGGGCCATGAACCAATATTAAAAAATATATTATCACTAACACTTATGAACATAGATAACTATGTAATGTTCTAAATCATTATTGGGGTAATTATTATAATTTAGTAGCATATAAAAATACCATTGTGCCATAATGTGATCAGCTCACATAAGAACACAACCCAGACCATTATGGAAATCATCAAAATATACTACACTCCCATTACAAAGCTCAGTTGATATTAGAATTAAAGATGATATCTAAGGTTTTTTAAACTCATAAAAACAAGTCTAACATTTAATATCCCCTATGAAAATCATCAAATCAATTTTAAAAGTAGTAAAATATGTTTTTATATTTAAGATATACTTGGAAAATCACTGATAGTACCGAATTATACCTATGAATATTTTTATGTGGAAGATGTTATATGGTTCCTCCCATGATAATACAATAAACACCTTATAATGATCTACTGAAATTTTATGATCATAAATAATGTTACCTAATAACATCACCTCATGGATATAGAAACTATATTTTGAAATCATTCTATAAATTGATTTCCTCTTCAATATTTTCCAATTTTTTTCATGATACTCATTCTCATTTCTGAATATTGAATAAAGTAATATGTAATAAAAAATCACTATGAAAAATGAGTCAGTATATTAAAGGAATAACTATTTAATAAAATCCAGAAAAACAACAAGCGAATTGGTTAGACCAAAAGGAATCACAATATATTATTTAGGTCTATACCTAAACTAGAATGAATTATTTTGAATATCATATTAATGAACCCCTAGTTGAAAATAACCTATCCCAATATAAATTACTAAGAACCTTTTTAACCCCATTTACTAATCAAACAATTCATAAACTCTAGGAAAATGGTACTTTTTATTAACTATCACCCAATTCAACATATGGTAGTCCACATGTAAACAAAGAGAACCATCATACTTCATGGAGAAGGGTATATGGTCTTCCCATAAAGAAACAAAAGGTTGAAACAAAACCACTATCTATTAAATCATCCAATCAGATCAATGTCTCTTGAATCTCAAAATGATCCATATGATAATTATTAATGAAAATAAGGTATGTACTTAGAATAATAAAATTTTTGATCTCTACCTCCCTCTCTAGAGGAATTTAAGAAAAGTCTCCATTGAAGGCATCAAAAAATTTCCAAATAACTTATTGAAGACCAAAAAGAGAGTAAAAATAAATATTCATAAATACAATTTAATGAAAAAATATCTTGATATTTGGGTGACAATGGCATGCTTGACTATACCCAAGATCCCACTCTCCCTGCCACACTAGAGAGCTCTCATCGATAGAAAAAAAAGGAATTATATTGACTATATAAATCAATATTAGTATGGTTAGAAACAATTAAATCAATCAAGATAATGAAATCATATATATATGAAACAAAATTAGGATATATACCATACTAACTTCACAACATCAGTTGAAATATTATACGATAGACATTGAAACACCTTCTCATTCCATTTTCTTTATGGCATCCCCAACTCCATAATAGAAGACATGAGATACAATGGTGGTTTTAAAATATAAAAAATTGAAAGATATAAATGTGGTTGAGGATCCCTAATAAAATTGAACTTTTTCTATAGAATATGAAATACATGTTATATCTATCACTATAATAGGGACCACATCAACATATTTTTGAAGGTCGTCCACTGCATGAAGGTTTTTCCCTTCCAATGCCATTGGCTAGAGCACAGTGGACTATGAATACAATGAATAATACATTATTTACTTTATATATGAATATCCTTGATGATAATGATTTATATTAATAGCCTAGTAGAACCTATAAATATAGACTCAATGTTCCTAAGAATAGTATATCATTAGGGGCACAAGATGAGAATATTGGATGTCCCCTAACATTCCACTCTATAAAAATTTAGAGGCACACAACTGGTTTTAGATAATGGTGAAGAGGATTCCTACTATAGAGAGCCACATCTATAACCACTGTCACTATTTTAATATTTCCTCTTCATCCCAATGAATTTCTGAAATTAATGCTAGGAGGAGGAAGATAATTTAAAGATCCAATTATGCGTACAATATTCATATGTTCCCTTATTTCCTTATATACCATGTCAACAATGGTTATAATAATTGGTATACAAGCATGATATTATATATCTTATTATAAACTCAGTATGTATTTATGAGCACTTATCTAACCATTCATCACAAATTTTAGATAAATAAACCATCTCAGCAAAACTATTGGTGTTTTTCATCACTGAATTCTCTTCCAACTATAAGAAGATGAATTTAATTGAAATTTCAATCTTGAGATACTCATGGTAGAATCGATGAAATAATATAGTTTTGGAATCATTTCATTCCATACCCATTTGATGATATTATTGTACCTTGGAATCCCAAATTCATTTTCTAGTACCCTCAAGCTTGTACACCATATAGACCAAGTTGATATCCTCAAATGTAGCAAAGAAGTATAAGATATAATTAATTATTTCTATCTAGTCCTCTACATATTGGGGATAATTCATACCCCTAATGGTTGGGGGATTCAAACAATGTATCTCTAGAGATTAATATTTATCTCCTACTTATTCTAGATATTCCTTAACAACATGGTTATCAACACATGGTATGTTATGGTCCATGGTATGAAATTCCCAAATAAAAGAATTATTAAGATTATAATCTAGATGAAGATTCCTTTTAGGAGTATCCCTTGAAAAAAACTCCCATTGAACCAATAAAATATGTTATAGAGTTAGGCTAATACACCCCAAAAATAGTAGAAAAAGAATAGGTAATAGGAAAACATAAATCTAAAAATGAAAATAAATATAAAAAAATGAGATGAATATCAAAACAGAACACATGACACACACATCCCAAAATATAATAAAATCATGAGTCTCATAATTGAATTTTAATTCTATGAACTCACTAAAACCTTCCCATTATGTCCCTATAATACTATCTCCAATCAATACAATTCCAATAATAGAGTATAACTATGCTTTGATACTAATTTTTCATAATTCAACACGAGATTCCTCTACAGACTGGTACCCGAACCGATTCACTGCTGACTCGAATGGTATTACTAATCCCCATAGGATATAGAAAAACAAATGACATTGGAAGAAATTAGAGGTAATGATTTCAATAAACATAAAAATGATATTTTGAATATATATATATATATATATATATACAGTGGAAAAAATACTAAAATAATAATAAAAAATATATTACATAACCAAAGTGGTGACAATGGTAGTGATTCAAATCAAACGTAGTAAGATGAAACTATAATTTATAATTACAATAACCCAATGGATGAAAATAGCCAGATAAACATCTACTCATCATGATATTTGGGAAAATTTCCACCATTTTACCACTAGTTATCTTTACCATGATAATAAAATCCTCACTACCACATAGTGGTGCCTTGTATTTTCGTGCATCAAAATACATTACAAGTTGAAAAAACTACCATAGCTGTGTGTAGTTTGTGAGATACATATGATCAAATTGGATCCCAACACACTGTTACATATAAATTCTCTATAAAAATTTCCAAAATTCTCAATTTATAGAAAAAAATCCTGAAAAAATGTAAAATTTTTATATCAAAATCATTGTAAATAGTTCATCTTTTACACAGATCAAAATGAAATCTTGGTAGAATATATCATGAAAAAATTTCATTAAAAAAGTTATATTTATCAAAAATAGGTACATAAAATTTAATATATTACATTGTAAATAACATTGGTCAAAATAACTAAAGATAACATTTAGATAGTCTACAAAGGTCACTCGTACATCATTTATCCCTAGTTCACAAAACATACCCAAAGAACACATGTATAATGTTCCAAGGGATAGAATTGATCCCCCAAAATTTTACCCTACTAACATGTTAATCATTCTGTAGATCAAAATTCATCTCAATCTAGGAATATAAGAACACCCCAGAAGGTGAACCTCCTTACGATTCTAAAGAAGAATCTAAAATACTAAAACTTCAACCCAAGTACCCAAGGTTCCATGTTATATATTTATCAAATAATTTCAACTGGATTACTCATTCCTCAAATCAATTTCAAACACACATATTCCAAAAAAATATTTCAGAAAAAATTACATTCCACTTATTAATATATTTAAAATCACCTCAATTTTTCTCATTCAAGTGGAAACCCCATTTTTCTTAAAAAAACATTTAGAAAATAATTAAATTATATTTTCCAATTTATTTATAAAAAATTATAAACTAAGAGTAAAACATCATTCTTCATAAAAAGTATACATACAGAACAACATTCAAAATATTTGGCTTACAATAACCCACAACGGAATCCACACACAATGGATATACTATGAAATGAAAAAGCATAGGTAGTAATGGATTATTTCATAATAGATCTTGTTGGGATAATAGAATAATTTTGAAATTTTCCCCAATCCCCAATAACAATACCCAGCCCTACTACCTAAACCCAAGAGAAATAAGGAAGAAAATTTAAGAACAAAACACTTTACAAGGAAAAAAATCCAACCATGACAATAATCAAGTCCATAAATGAGTAAATATAGAGAAGAAGGGAATCTTATAAAATTTATATAGAGTGAAAAATGGTTTACAAGAGGATGGTTCTCAATGAATGAAATGTATTAAAAATTATAGTATAATAAAAGTTTATGGACATGATGATTTGCATCATCAATTTTCAACTCATGACATGAAAATCCCATGTTTTATATATTACATAAAAGGTATCATCTTGATTAAAAAACTGAATCAATTAATTAATGATCTGAATTATGTTTACAAAATGAACATTTTTCATTATTTGAACCAAATTTAAAGAATATTCCTAATGAAATATTCATATCGGGAATCATATTCATAGAATAA
The DNA here is from genome assembly GCA_963277665.1 of Viscum album. Lineage (NCBI taxonomy): Eukaryota > Viridiplantae > Streptophyta > Magnoliopsida > Santalales > Viscaceae > Viscum > Viscum album. The sequence continues at coordinate 1,493,238,575 of OY728129.1, forward strand.
ATGTTTCATGCATGCAACATCCTTCCAATGTTCGGTAGGAAACCCCAAATCATCTCAAATTCCCTTTGAACCTATGAAATGGAATATAATATTGATATAGAGTGTATTTTTTACCTGTATGTTATAATGTGGTTGTGATATATATTCATTGAGCAGTAAAGACTCCAAAAACTATTCATGTGGTATTATCACAGTATTTAATGGGGCATATTGAGTGGTCCAAAGACTATACACCTTGCTAGAAACTCTGAGGAGATATTATAATAAACTAGGATTTTCATAGTTAAATATTTCATCAATGTAGATGAATTTTCAATATATTTCATTCACACATTCCCAAGGACCTTCATAATTTAGTTTCTTTGGAGACTAGAAACACAATATTTTTATTTCATGAACAATCATCAACATCTCCCACAAAGATCTTCTCACATAATACTCTTTTTAGGAATACCCCAGCTCAACATTTCATCATTACATAGAGAAGGAAATATAATAAATGGTGATCTAATATTCTTTGTAAAGGTAGACATAATATATATCAATATATTATTATATGAAATTATAATATTATGTGATCAAAAATATATCTTACAATGTGCATACCCAACCTATCATGGGTCATACACATGAGTCATGGAATAATACTCTATAATTTCTGAATGTCTGTCCCTTAAGAGTGAGAAATCATCATATATAAATACAAAAATATATCTTCACATAATAATATTGTGGAACCATTATTAATATTGGTATCTATTTCATATGTAAAGGTTAACTTATAATGCCATCAATATATAGGATCATGTGTTATCCCTTGTTTACCTTTGTGGAATATAATTCACCTTTTTCCCATAATGGATCATGTCTCACCTATTTCTTATAGTAGATAATGAGTAACCTATTTACCATAGTGGATAAAACCAATTGACATTTTTCATATTGTACCCTAAAAATATATAAAGCATTACTCAATGAATTAGAGGGAGATATTGGTCCCAATAGTCACTTAATGAAACTCATACTTATGTGTGCCTCAAGATCATAAAACATTCATCATATCAGAATCCATGAAATTAAATGTGTTTCATTAACATTCATCATAACATAACCTATGTAAAACAAATAGGTTTTATAATCATTATACCCATTCATCAAAGCATAACCCATGGAAAAAGAAGTTTTATTCATATCAATTTTATCACAGTACAACTAGTGAAAGAAAAATGGGTTTGAAAAATATTTTATCAAAGTATAACCCCTAGAAGAAAAATAAGTTTCATAGACATGTTTTTATAATTAAAATAATAAATCTAGTGAAATAATAATAATAATAATATGATTTGTCCATATCCCTTGTAATAAAAAATTAACACAAAAGGATGTCACCTTAGATAGAAAATGATTTTAAAAAGACATTTGGAATATTTCTTGAGGAAAATAATTTTTTATTGAAGATAATGTTATAAAACTAAAAATTCATAAATCATTTTGGAAATCCTTTTCTTAGAAAATATGCTTGTAAACTTATAATTTAATCTCTATAAATAATTTTAAAAAATTAAAGAAAATATAATTTAACTTTTGAAAATTCATTTTAAAAAATAACATAATTTTAAATTATTTTTAACTGATAATAACATTTAAATCATAAAATGAAATATTCAATTAAAATAATTGTCTATAGAGAAAAAATTGTTTCCATATCATGCAAGTAAAAACAAATATTCTATTCATATATTTAGTAAAAGAAAAAGTAGAATTGTTTGGAATGGGACATGAAGATTCCTTTGAAAATATTTTGTAAAAAATACATCATGAGTAAAAATATATTTATCCAATAATTTTAATAATAATTATTAAAAAATTATCTTTTTTATTGAAAATACTAATTTTTAAGGAAAATTATTTTTCACCGAAGAGATAAATAATGAAGATTTTTCTAGAAACTATTATTCTCATCTCTCATGTACATTATAAGTGAATAATTAAGTGAAACATTTTTTATCATAAAATTACCAGAGGTAGAAAATTTGATTCATCTATTGAGAGATAGATTATAAAATATTAATGTTGGGAGTATAATCATTAACAATCATGATAAATGATATAATTGTGATATAAAAATCTTACCTGTTTGGGAATAATGAATCATAGTCCCCATGAAATAATAACATTATGTGAAAATTATAATATAGTAAAAAGAATAATATTCATGATATAACATGTAAATTATGAATTATACACACCTCATATAATAATATTGGTGCATAACATAACATAGGTACCCCTAGAATACAATTTGAGACAGAAATCCTCTACCACATTGGTAACTATTGAATTGGAAACCCCGTGAAAGAGAGATCCTAAAATGGATATAAAAATCCTTATAATTTTAATGATATGTATCATAAAATAAATTTATGGAAATCATATACACTACATAAATGAACCATGTAGTGAATATGTAATGTGAAACATAGAAAATAAATGTGAGAATAAAATCCCTTACCATAAGTATTGACATTATTCATAAACATTAAAACCGCCTATATAATTTATATATGTTTACTATAAATATATTATATAATCATACTCTTATATATTTCAATATATTATTTGATAATGACATTTTATTATTTTTTTGTTAACAAATTTCACTAAATGTTATGTTTCAGTTAATAACTGATTGGTTTTTTCAAGTATGATTTGATTTGGTATTTTTGGTAATCATACATTGATCATGGTTCCATTATCTCTTTAATTATAGCCATGATATAAATATGATATATATTCATTATATATGTATTTATAATAATCCATAAATTTTAGAGATAGATTATGAAAGACATTGTTCATAAAGATGGTTGGCCATACGTATGCATGAATGATGTATCCATTTTCTCAATAGTTTAAATAAATGAAAGTTAAATAATATATTACCTTTAAATAATCATTTTTATGTCATATATATATAATATTATTTTTAAAACATACAATTATTAATATCCATGTACATTGTAGGTGGATAATTAATCATATTGGTTCACCAGGCTTTAGTCCTCCGTACACATGAACATCATTACTTTATTCTCATGGAATGGAAATTAATAATGCATATGTGGAAAAATTGTAAATATTGAAGAGAAAAATTCATACCCCGGACTTTCTCATTCCAAAAGGCTCCAAAAATTCTATTATCGAACCCTAGAGATTATAAGGTTGGAATAGTTCCATCCGGTGGGTTTTGGACAGGTTTATAGGTCATTTTATTTCTTATCCTTTTAGTTTAACACTTGGTAAACCCATTACCACCATAAGTGTGATAATTATTCGTACTATTTTCTCAATTAAATATGGTAAAAAATTAACTTTAAAATAGTATATAATAAAATGTATAATAGTTCCAAATATGGAATTAATTTTTTCAAAGTACATTTACTAAATTTATATGATTTAATTTAAAATTATTCTTGAAAATGCGATGAAAATGTTGTTTTCCAAAGAAAAACTGATCAAAAGTTTAAAATGATTTTATATAAATAATAAATATACAATTTATACCAATAAAATAAAATGGATTCACACACATATAATTTAAAAAAAATTACATTAAAAAATATTAAAATAAATTTGAACTTTTTAAATTCATTAAAGAAATTAAAATTACTAATAAAAACATGTATTTTTTCACTATTCAATGAAAAAATTTCCTTCTATTTTTTTATAAAAAATTCCCAAATATAATTTTGGACAGATTGTTTCAAAATTTAATTTCATTTTAAAAATAAATCTTCTATATGTAATACATAATTATTTTTAAAATAGTTCTCAAAAGAAAACAAAACTTTTTTTAATAAAATATCATTTTTAAACATAATACAGATTTTTAATATATCTTATCTAGAAAAAAATAAAAAAAATATTTAACATATATTGTATAAATTTTAATAAAATCATTAAAAAAAGTGATTTTCAATATTTATTTGTCTAAAATGTGTTGGTGTAAAAAAAAATTTAGAAATGTTTTTACTTTATTGTCAAATAGTTTTTATTTTATTTTATAATTAAATATCCACATGGGAAGTCATTTTATTTACATTTATAAACCATATATTTTCATAAATATTTCAATACAACTCATACCCACAATTCCATGGTCTAAGGGATTACTATGATATTAAAAAATAATATTTTAATATTATGACACATTACTTTTAAACTCGATTTTATTTGTAACAAGTCATAAATTGAGTGTTGTGTACAAGAAAAGATAAGTTCGGTGTTTCATGTAATGAGAAATACATAAAAATTAAATTCTATTAAAAAAATTTCATTAAATCTATGGGTCTTTCATTCTTATACCCTAAAAATGTATTTGTCCTTAAAATTCATCAATTTTGGAACAGAAAACTATAGACACATCTACCTGATTACATCCTTATAAACCCACATATCTTCCTCAATATGTTATTTTTTTCATCAAAAAAATTAACTAAGTGAGTGATATTTTTTCATATAACATTATCTACACATTCTCTAATCTAAACAAGTTTTTCCTTATAAGAATTATCCTGCTCCTTTGGTATAACCTCTTATTTCATTACATGTGAATATTTAGTGATATACTTTATCAATAGAGATAAAAAGAAAAAATCATGAACATCATAGAGGTTCTATGAGAACTTTAAGAGAAAACCTATGGTCCAAATATGATAAAAAATTTCAGAGGGACTAATATACCAAGGTCTTAGTTTGACGTTATTTCTTCTATAAAGAAATTAATAAAAAAACTTCATAGAAACATCAAATTATAGATAATATCATTTGTAATTATGGTATAATTTATGTAAACATTAAACTTACCTTATATATTATTTAGTGTCTCTAGTATTTTTTTAATTTCCTCAGTAAGCTTAGTTATCAATAACTTTTGTTCTCAATGGTTTCCCACTTTTCCTTAAAGTGGATATTTTAATAAAAATTCATATTTAGTGGTGGAAATAACTTTAGTTGTTAACATCATTATTGGATGATGGATTTCAATACTTTTTTCCATAGATGGATTTATAAGTGGCCATAAAAATTCATGAGTGGTCGTTATTATTGTACAAAAAATATACTAAAGGAAAGTGTGGATCTTGACCCATTTACAAATCTATATAACAAAATTTTAACATATACTCTAGGGTTTGAATAATTATCTCAAACCTACCATATGTCTAACGATGATACACTATTCTAAAACAAAACCTATTACCATGTAATTTCTAAAGACTTTGAAAAAAATTCATCCTAAATTTTGTATCCTGATCAGATATAATTTATTGTAGTACTATATTAAACCTTAAACCACAATTAATTTATAATTTGACAATAGAATCAAGATATAGATTTTATCTCTTTTAAAATTAGTGTGATGACTTTTTATGGTGATTTAATATAAAACATTGTTACCTCAACAAGAAAGATAAGATAAAACGTAAAAGTTACCTATATCGCTAATCATATGTCCAAAATCTGTAATGTAATTTCTACTTGAATACCATTTTCACTAAAACATATACAATTCTTAAGGGTTTTATTTCCATAAATATATCTTCAAATATCATTAATATTAATAAAATACAATCACATGAAACCTAAAAAGGGTTTCAATGACATTTTAATTATGATAAACATTAAACTCATAAACCCATGATGGTATCTATATCTCTTAATTTAATCTTACATGGTTACCTATACACATATAAAAGATGATTCACCATTTATTCCTTATATGAGTTATCATATTATACAAAAACATATTCCTTGGATGCTTTGATTCATCAGTGTACCAAGAGAATATCAAATGTAATTTATTTATTCTAGAATCCATGTAGAGGAGGATAAAAATGCTCAAAATAACATAGGATTTCACTAAATAATTAACAAATATATTTTAATAGGAATAATTCAGAAAAGATCAAACATGAAATTCTCAACTATGTAGGGGAGGATAAGTGTTCCAAAATTAAAATGAATCACTTGATTCATATTGACTTCATATACTTTCCCTTTTACCTTTACCTTTAGATGTTTTCACAAATAATCATCCAAATTATCCCTTGGATTGGGTAAATGATTCATATAGTTCCCAAAATCCTAGTATATGATATAATAGAGTTTGGGTGGTGGATTAATTAGAAATTTCTTATAATATAATACATTAACCTTTCCATTAATCTTATTTTAACATTCATAAGAGTTATGCATATCCTTTCCAAATTTGATGCAACTCCTAGTTAAATTCATGAAATTTAGTTAGTGATTCATCAAATAATTTCTAGTAAGAAGATGGATATAATTTCATTCCACCATGTGATTTAATCGAGTTACATGATAATCAATCAACCTTTTCTTATAAAACCATTGTAATGGTGGGAATATGAAATTTCCATTTCAACCATTATTGAACATCAAGTGACTTTTTCACAGTTACAAATTTCTCTAATAACCAAGGCCATTCAAAGACAAGGTTTTATGACACCAAAAAATCGATCAATATTTCATTATGGTTTTTTATAAAACAAGAAGCATACCATGAAATTATTGTAAAAATTTCATCATAGGTAACAATAAAATCGTCATTATTTTTATTAAGATCAAAGAATTAATTTTCATTATTTTTAATATAATATAAGGGAAATAATTCATGAGAAATATCTATTTAAAATATTCCCATTATATACATTCAATTTATTTTTCTTCTCCCATGTTCTGAATAAGAATCTTCAACTAATCTATTTCTCCTTATAAATGGTAAACATCAAAAATTAGTTTTTAATTCTCTAATACATAAAGAATATAAAATAACATTTCCCTGATACAGATCCATTTATTAGTAACTAGTTGATTAGAAGAACCACTATGTAAATGTGGATGTTTTCTCATGAAGGACTCAACAGAATGTTGTTCCACCCTTTTCTCATTTTGAAGTATTGTATTATTAATAGATTGATAATGTTTTCTGATCATAGCAATAAGTTTTTTTATTCCATCTCCCATGACATTTTTTTTCTCAATGGTAAATCATTACATTGTCCATCACACTTAGTAGTAAACTTATTCCTTCATGTGCGAACCATTGACTAAAACCAAAAATAATAGTATGAGAAACACTAATCACAATGTAAAAGATTATAATAATAAAAAATAATTTTTATTATTTCTAAATCATGGTACATTCTTTTAAAAATATGAAAACTTTATATTTAATGTAGTTTATCCATTATCATAATTTATTCCATTAAATCTAAATGTTTCATAATGAAAATTTCCATTAACAAATGAATATCCCCTAGGTGTACCAAACTAAGTGTGTAGGAAGGTCTATTCTTATAAACCTATAGATGATAGAATATAAATAAATGAAACATATTCTGAGTTACCACCCATCTACACCTCTCTTCCAGATCCATATCTACTTGTATAACATAGACATGGATGTATTACTAGGAAAACTAGGAAATATTTTTTTTACCGATTTTTTTATTTTATCTTATAATTAGACTTATTCATAGGTTTTTTGCTAATTATATTTCAAATCCTAGTCTATAAGGATTTACTAAACATTTATGTTGATATGAACTATAATAAACTATAGTTTTCATTTATAAATATAAAATATTTTTATATGAATATTATATAAAAATCATAAAGACACACCCAATGAAGGTAATATTTTAGTATCATTGGATATCGGAAAAAAATACACTTATTTCATGAATGATCATCAACATCTCCCGAATCTGTATTCTCACATAGAACTCCTATTAGGAATTCCCTACTTAAACCATTCATCATAACCTTATAATTTAATCCTTAGAAAGTGTGAGCTTAGACATTCAGTATTGGTAAGAATTAAAGATATCAACCTAGGATCATATAAAATCGTAATACAAGAATAAGTTTATGTGATAATGAACATAACTTATGAATTTTACACTCAATAATTCAGAGATAATTAACATAATTGATTCAATAAAACATTATCATATATGAAAACATATCCCATAATAGTAATAAAAATCTAGAATGAACCATAAAAACATGTAATAAAAGTGTGGAACCATCATAAATACTGAAAACCATTTCATATTTGATGGTAAACTACAAATACCATCAATATATTTGATTAAGAATCAACAACTATTTCCCATTGTGGAACAGAATGTAGTAGTTTCCCATATAAGATCATGATTCACCTATTTTCTATTGGGGATCAGGACTCACCTTTTTTATATAGTGGATCATTTGTGTCATCCTTCTTTCTATTTTAATCTAATAATATATATAAATAATTACCTAATTCATCAGAGGGATATATAGATACCACATAATATATTATAAAAACAATACATATATGTGTCATGAGATAATAAAATGTTCATAATATCAGATACCATGAGATATAATGGGTTACATAAGCATTCATCATAATATATCATATGGAAAACAAATAGGTTTCATAATAATTTCTTCATTTTGTTGAATAATAACCCATTGAAAATATGTGGTTGATATTACCAATTTATACTTATGTAAGACATGTAAGAGACATGGAATTTATAAGAATTTTATCTTAGTATAACCTATAAGAAGATATTTTTTTTCATAAACATATTTTCATAAAAAATATAATCCATTTAGAGAAATAATAAAGAATGATATTCTTGTATCATATCCCCAGAAATGAAAAAGTAGTGAGAAAGGATGTAATCATAGATTTAAAATTATTTTAAAATGACACTTGGAACATATCCTGAAAAAATAATTTCTAATTTCAGATAAATCACTATAACTAAAAATCCAAAAATCCTTTTTAAAATTCATTTATTTGAATATATACTTTGAAACATATAATGTATCATTAAAAATAAATTAAAAAATTTCTTGAGGAAAATTTGCTTTCATATTTGAAAAACACTTTTTAAATTATATAACATTTTATGAATCCTTATTTTTTATAATAACCTTAAGAACATATAATGTAATCTTCAAAAAATAATTTTGAAGATAATAAAAATTCATTTCATTTTGTGCACATTAAAATAATGATTATTTTCATATATTTGGAAAAACTGAAATGGGCATCAGTTGGAAAATGAAAAAATATTAGTTTAAAAAAATAAAAAATTAAAACATTAGTAAAACTATAATTAATAAATTATTTTAAAAAAATTAAAAATATTTTTCATTACATTTTTAGAGAACATGTTTTGGGAAGAAAATGGGTTGTTGAATGAAGAGATAAATAACGATGATTTTTCATATAACCATTATTTTGAAACATTGACAACTTAAAGAGTGTAAAGTGAATGGAAGAAATTTATAATCATTACATAACCATAGGATATTTAAATTAATGTTTTTCTTGAGAGATAAATCATAATATTTTATTATTTTAAGAATAATAGAAAAGAATACTGATAAATGATGAGATTATAACATAAAACCCTTACAACATTGTTAGCCTTTAATCACAATGTTAATGAAATAATAAAATTTAATTAAACTAATAATATTAGAAAAATAACTAGGTAAATGACATAACTTGTGAATATGGTAGTATATAAACCTTGTAGATTAAAATAGGTGCATAACATAACTTTGGTCACTTAATAAGGAAATTTTAGACATAAATCCCTTACCGTTATAGTATATTTGAATTCATAAACCCATGAATGAGAGATCCTAAAATATAAATGTAAATTACCTTAATTTTAGGGATTAAAATAATAAAATAAATTCTGGTTTGTATATATACTACTTGAAATAAGTGCATTGTGAATATGGAATCTGTTTAATGAAAAATAAAAGTGATAAGGAAATATCATACTATCAGTCCCCATATAGATAATAAATTTTAGAACCTCCTATATAATATATATATATGTTTATTATAAATATATTATCGAAACATATTTATATAAATCACTCCATTTATAACTTACTTATGTCATTTTATTAACATTTTGTTAATAATTCCCCTGTTAAAGTCATGGTTTGAGTAATAACTTCTTTGTTTTACAGGTATTTTATGATTTGGTATTTTTGGTTCCATTATATTTATCATGGTTACATTAACTCTATAATTCTAATCATAATATAAATATCATAAATATTCATTATATATTTATTTATTATAATCCATAAAAGTTGTAGAATGAAAATTAAATGCATTGTTTATGAAGATGGTAGACATTACATACACAAGAATATTATTTCCATTTTATTAATGGATGAAATAAAATAAATATAAATTAAGTACCACACTTAAAGAATAAGTTTTATTTAATATATATCACTTTAATTTATTTAATCTTATCCTTACTACCTTTCATGTAAATCATCTGTCAAAAACAAATCACATCGCTTTGTGAGGTAGTTTTCTATCGTACACATGAGCAATGTTATCATATTCCTAAAAACTAGAATGTAAAATTTTATATGTTATATAATTATTCAAGAAACATAATGATATCATAAATATCCTATATTAATAATAAATTCATCATTATATCTATCATTGATTGGGGGTGATGGAAGACAAAATAACATGTGTTTGTGAGGCGGTAGTCCGCCATAGACATGAATGAGGATTTCATAACCCATTAGATTGTATAGGATACGGATTTAGGTTAGTACAATAACATAATAAAATATAGGTATATGGAATATATTTTGGATATGAGATAAGTGTGGTTTAATAAGAAATTTAAGTAGGTTTTAGAAGAAATAATATAAAATGCTCGGATATTGACGTTACCTCTTCTTCAGAAAACATCTTTTAGATTACGTTAAATGGAATACTATGTTGGATTTAAGAAAAAATAAGGACTCCAAGATCAAAGGATGGAATTAATGAATTTATTTGGGCAGTTATTGGCTGATATAGTGGGATTTGGAAATGTTAAGAGGAGAGGAGAGGGGGAGGCATTCTATAAGTATGGTGAGTGACACACATGTAATTTTGGAAAAGGTAAATGTTTAGCCACATTTTTCACATAAAAAAGGATATATAAATATAATTCCTGAACCATAGAGGATATATGGTGAAACTATTTCTATAAAATGGTATTATAGATTGGTTTTTTAGTCATGTTACTGCTTATCCTTTTAGTTTAACCTTCGTTAAACCCATTTTCACCTTCACAATAGAAAATAATTTTTAGTGTTTGTACTATTAATTATGGTAAAAAATTATGAGTGAATTATTATTTAATATAAATTATTATAATTAAAATTAAGGAACCTATTTTCCCATATTTCATTCTCATAATATGTATAATCTAATATAAAACTAATCATGTGGACATGATGAAAAAGAGGTCTTCCAAAGTGAAAATATTCAAAAGATTAAATATAAATTATATTAAAATTAAATATTAAATTTTTTATGCTGATATACACTAAATTAAAAGATATATATTTTAAATAATGTTAATTTTAGAACCATATTTAATTTTTTTTATGTTTTTAAATTCTTTAAAAGAAATTAAAATCCTTGATAAAAATTATTATTTTCACTCTTCATCGAAAAATTTACCCTCTCCAAAAATTATAAATAATTCACCCTATGATAATTTTGAATATATTATTTATAATATTTGATTCATTTATTGAAAAAATGTTTGTAAAAGTGAAAAAATTCAACTTTAAAATACGTACGCAAAAGGGGAAAACTGTTTTTTAGTAAAATAAACATTTTAAGCATAAAAATTGATTTATTATTATATATTTTCTAGAAAATAAATAATATTAATGTCAAAAAAATTAGTATTATATAATATATAAATTTAAATAACATAATTCAAAAAAAAAATTAATTTATTTGGGTAAATCACAGTTGTGTCCCTAAAAATAAATTTTTTGAAAAATATTTCCTTTACTTTAAAATAGTTTTTATTTTTATTTATAACTAGTTGGTCACTAAGGAATTCATTTTATATACATGTGTAAACCATATATTTTAATAATTTAGTTAATATTATTTTTACCAATTATTCCTACAGCTAGGGGATAACTGTTTTTTAAATAAAAATATTTTAATAATATATTACATTTCATTAAAACCTAGTGTTGTGTGTGTCACAAGCTTAAATCAATGATTCATATTACACAAGATAATATCAGGGTTTCAAACAATAGATGATTTCTAAAATATTATATATATTATATAATATTCATTAAAAATTATCTAGGTGTTACAGATATACTTGGTTTAATTTTTATTTTCTTTATAAATAATTATGGAGTATTTTAATTAATTAATAGAATGGATTACCATGTTTTAAAATAAGGGTTCATATAAATAAATTGGTTCTTTCATGATATCTATATCCTAGAAATAATTTTTCATGATTTCTTGATAACCCACTATAATAATTATTACTCATATTTTACGTTTTGGTTTAATTCAATGGCTAGACCATGGAATAGTCTTGTTATCATTGAATATGATGGGAAATGTAATAAAAAATATCATGGGAAACTATTTGAAATGGGAGTTATGATGTGAATTCTTGTTAATAATAAATACTAAATTTATTATCCATGAATAAGATAGATCATGTTAATCTTAGAAAAGGACAAATGAGGGAAAAATTATTATTGATTCTTTTATGTAGTAACATTCACCATCCTTCGTTGGTTCCTATAATATACTTATGGTTGAGAAACAGATCATTTATATATAATTTTCATTCATTTCCCTATGTAATGTGAACCAGTATAATGTTATTTTGGCTATTTATTATGTGGGAGGTGATGATGACCAATAGTGGACAATTATGAAGAATATTCAGTTAGAGGAGGAAATTAACTATTTATAATGGGAAGATTTTTTGATGAAATTTTTGTAATAATTATTTTTGACAAAATATTCTCATAAAAATGAAAACGAAATTCCTATAACGAAATCATACTAATTTCAAATCCATTATTAAATATGAGACAAATTACACCACAATTATATGGTATGAATCCAGTTTTCTCATAGTTCCCAAAAGAATAGTTGATAGATTCATTATTATCTTCACACTGAGTCTCTAAAATACATTTTCTATAAAAGAGTTTGATATATATGAATAATTAGTTTGAGGTTATCTTAAGGTATAAATAAAAATTGTAGAACCATGTTGTTGTCATAGTTTTGGGGATAAAAATAAAAAGTTTAAATTTAAAAAAAAATATTTCAATTAAATATATGGGGGAAATTAAATTATCCTTCCTTGATCTATGAAGTGTCAAAAGATACCCACAAGATGTTACCTTATAGGGGTATAGTATATGGTTTTTTTAAAAATGGAAATCGATAAAAAAATTACTTTGTGATGTGAAGAGGCTAGTAAATTAATGGAATGTTAAAAAAACGATCACCTAAATGTGCCACCCAAACTATAATGCTATAATATCTAATAATAAAAAAATTATCAAAAACTGTGCATGAATCTAAGAGTTAATGATGAAAATCAGTGTTAGAAGCCAATAAATCCTAGGGACATATAGAATTCTAATGCAATCACAACTATAGAAGTGCATCATGAGAATTATGTATTTAAATATAAAAATTACAACCAATATATAATTATAGATATGTTATTTTATTCTGGATCTATGCATTCATTTATATCTGATAAAGTCTCTAAAGGTATTACATCATAACCTCATCGATTATATGATGATTTATATTTAAAAACACATAATGTTATGATGATCACATGTCAAGCCTAAAACTACTCTATGATGGAAGTGTTTGGTAATATGATTCATGAAAATCATATGATTTTCCCTCTAGTCAAATTTGATGTGATTTTGGTCCTAAATTGGATCTCTCTATTTATTAACCATATTAAATTTTTCTCATGTGATCTCATGTTTTATATTATGAATAATAATTTCATCTCCTTTCAATGTGAGGATGAAAATGAACTTCTAAATAAGTTTACTTCCATTATATGGGTATTTCTACATATTCATTGGAGATATCTATCTCAAATTATTTGAAGGAAACTTAGTAACAATTATATTCATATCATTCAGGATTGTTTTAATGTTTTTATTAAAGTATTAGTAAGTCTTCCCCTAAATACTGAAGTTGATTATATAATAAAACTCAAACATGGTGTTACAAATATTTAAAATAGTTTATATAGATTGTAAATGATTGAGTTGTATTAATTAAATAAGAATCCCATTTAGAATCATCACAAGGGATTTGTACACCAATGTGTGTCACTATGGGGTATACTTATTATTTTAATTGAAAATGATAATGTGTAAAATAATCTTTTCATTAATTATTTAGAACATAAAAATACCACTATAAATAAAAATGATCTTCTACCATTTGATAAATATTTTTTTGATCAACTGTAAATAGATCAACACTTATAATTGACCTTAATATTGGATATAAAAATTTGAGGGTTAATAAAGAGGTTATACTAATGAAATTATTTCTTATGAGTTATAGTCTTTGTGGATTTTTAGTGGTGTCATTTGGTTCTACAAATTTCCCCATTATCTATATTGATTTAATTAATAATGCCTTTAGAGATTACCTCAATCAATTATTGGTGACCATTATAAATGGAATTATTATATATTACAAGAGAAAGTAATAAAATTAATATCATATCAAGATTCTATTGATGACCCTAAGGGAAGATAATTTTTAATCCAAATTCTATAAGTATGAATTCTAGTTATAAAAATATTCATTTTTGGGTTATATAATATTATGTCAGGGTATATTGTTTGATTAATTATATATATAAGTTGTTAGAAAATAGATTATAACATTAAAAATATCCATGATTCATTATCTTAAAGTTATTTCTAGATACCACTAGTACTCTATTAGGGATTAAACGTTTCTATCAAATAAAATAGCCATGTTGACTCAGAAAGGTGCCAAGTTACTTTGGAAATATGGATCTTAGTAATATTTTAAGAAGAAAGTAAGAAACATGGTTAATACACCTATACTTACACTACCCAATAGTGTATAATTATTGGGGATCTGTAGTGATGAATCGAAGAATTAATTTTTTCATTACCTCATTAATAATGATATATTGATATCTTATTCCTACAAATAATTGAATTATCATGAGAAATATTACAAAAAAATGATTTGGATTTGGAAGCAGTAATATTTTCATTGAAAAATGGATGATTTATCATTATAGTAAAAAAATTTATATATGTACTAATAATAAAATTTGGTATTATATATTCACATAGAAGTATTATAAAGTGTTCAAATGGAGATAAATGTAATTGATTATTGATTTTGTCTAATCAATACACTACCTCCTTGGGAAGGAAAAAAATGTTGATGATGATTGTTTTTCAGAATGACCATTAAATCATTTCCATGATGGGAATTGAAATAAAATAAATATTTATTTATTTTCTTAAGAGGGATCATGAAATAAATAGGTAATGGGATAAATCATATATTTCTCAAATAAAAGATAACTTTTTTAATCGATGTGGGGATTAAATAAGATCAATATGAAGATGTGGGTATACACAAGGTGGTGAGAAAGTTTCTTTATTTTAACCTTGATAATGGGTGAAAATATGTTTTAGATCCTATATGTGTGTCCTGTAAATAATAGACTTAATAATGGGATTTTAGATAAATATCTTTGTTCACCATTATCTATTTAACCAAGAAATGTAATGATCAATAGAGATCTGAAAGAGTATTTCTGGTGGAAAAAACATGAAAAAGGATATTGATGAGTATATATCTAGATTCCTAGTAATCAAAAAACTAATGAATAAATGATAAAAAATAAGGTATTTTTAGAAATATTACTCATTTAAGAATGTAAATGGGAAAACATTTGTTTGTTTTTCATCACCAAGATTGGTAAAATATTTTAATAGAACTTTGAAATTTGGGATGTTATAAATTTCATTATGAAATATGCACATTTAATTTACATTATCGTATATTTTCTCCTTGATTCACTTGATATGATATACTTTAATGAATTGGTACATTTTCATGGAGAACCACATTCTATTTGTAATATCCCAAGCTTTTTAAAAAGACATACTTTGTTCGAAAGCGTATGTGATAAGCCATATCAGGCTTAAAAAGACAACTAATTATTATCATTTAAATGTTACCATTATAAAATATTTGTTACAGTGGTAGGAATGTGAAATATTAACTAAATAATGAAAATAGAGTTTACACATGTTTATGTAACGATTCATTGGTTACCAAATTAATTAGAAATATAAAAAATCCAATTAAATATAAAGGATATATTTTTATGAAAAAATCATTAAATATGAATAAATGTGTTTATAAAATAATAAAATAACTATTTTTTATTATATTCTGTAAATATAAATTCAATATATTTTTTACAATTAATCTTATGTATTTTATAGTCTAAACATAAGAACAAATTTGATTTTAAGAATAAAATAAGTATTTTTAAAAAAGAGACTTTTACCGCAATTTGGTAGAGATCCCATTTTTAACATAGTTTTTGATACATTTTCAAGATTTTTTTACAAAATAGAGGGACATTAAAATGCACTTTCATTGAATTTTTGGTATTTTTATGATAAATTTCATATTTTAATGAATAGTTAAAAATATTTCATTTTAGTTCAAAACTAAATTTTTATCGGATTTATTTATAGAGTTAAATTATATTTATTAATGTTTTTGAAGTATAATTAGATTAATGTTTTATCATTTAACTAAATTTAGGTCATTTGAATAAAATTCATATTGACATTGGATATTTTTTTTTTGAATGTTTGAATATTTTACATTAAACCCTCATTTTCTCATTCGATCAACAAGATTAATTTTTAATTAATCTATGCCGATTTTAGGATTTGATGTAACACCCCAGGTAAATAAAGAATTTTAAATTTTTATATTTATCCCTATTTGTGAATAAAATGTCAATATTAATTTAAATGGAACTCTATGCTCGATGGCTTACCCAATATGCAAGAACGAGTTCCTTTGAAATCATACATTGCACTCTAATAATAAGATAATATTATTTTAAATGGTAGATAACACATAGTCGTTGTATTGACAGGAATGAATATAAATAACTAAATTACGATTAAATATGTTTGTTAAATGTTTTTACTTTTATCCAATAAATTTTAGAGGCTTAAAATACAAATGAATCCAATCTTAAGCATTGAATACACTAGTATTTTTAAAAGATTGTTTTAATACCTTTTGATGGAAAACCATTTTTAAATAAAACTTTTGACAATTTTATAAGCTATATTTTTCAAAATAAACATATTATTTATGATTGGGACATTGAAATTTAAATTGGGTTAATTTTTGGTATTTTTCTGACAATGTTCATTTTTCAATGAATAGTGAAAAATACTGCATTTTACACCAAAACCGCTTTTTCATATAATTTAATTATATGGTTATATTATCTTTTTAGTTTGTTTTAAAGTTTAATTGGAATATATTTTTACCATTTAATCCAATGATGGTCATTGGGATTAATTTAACTTTGTAATTGGGAATAAACAAGTGCCAAACTTTTCATAAATATTGTTTCTAAAAAACCCACTATTTGTTTTGACAACGAGAATTATTTTTAAATTAATTTTATCAATTTATGAGTTTGGAATTTGGTAAAATGGATTACATATTTGGAATCATAAGGTCCAAATTATTTAATTAAGACTCTTTTATTTTGGGATATTATGAATAGTAACGACGGTAATTATCTTTAATTATCTTGATTAATGAGTAATCAGGTAGTTAAAGATAATAAAATAATATCATAATAATGAAAAATGAACACAAAATGTGTCCTAAGGCTACTGGTTTTCTCATGGCCGACCATGGTATTCCTTGTGCCAAACTTGGGGGCCCCGTGGAATCACTTTTGTGAGGTAGTGACTTTTTATCTTTTTATTTTTAAAGAATGTTAAATGTAACAAAGAAGGTATCACCTAAGTAAAATATTTTTAATTTTGTCTAAATAAATGATATTTTGGACTATAAATATTAATTTAAAATATAAAAAGATTTTCTATATCATAGTATTTTTATTATAATTTTTAGACATTAAATAAATTAAATTATTTATGACATCATGATGATGCAGCGACGACCTCATTATTTAACGATTTAAATAAAATTGAAATATAATGTAATATCTAAGACCTACACATGTACAAAACCTTATGAATGGGTTTATTTCAACCCCTTATCACCTTATACTCGAAACACATCAATGTGGGACCATTAAAATCTGAAACTCGTTCTAAAATAAAGTAACATTTCTTTACTTTCCAAGAGTGCCCCTCCTCTCCTCTTATAAAAGGCCCCCATCTCTACCACCCTACCCACACTTCCAAAGCCTTTGACTTGCCCAACCCCTGCCCATTTTGTCTCTCCATATCCCTCTATAACTCCTTGAATCCTCACTTTGTGCAGAAGTCTTTCCCAAGTAAGCCTTTGAGCTCAAACCAAAGGGAGTTACCCGATTTTAAGGTAATGTCTTCACTTGTGTCCTTTTGTTTTATTTTGCTTCTCCAACCCCCTAAACTCTTTTTATTAATGTATTTTGTAACAAATAAAGTATCTTCAATATACTATAATGTTTTTATAAGAAGGATTCGAGCTAAACATACACACACCTACATCAAATGGTTAAAGAACATACTGTTTCTGTGGATGGCGAATTTCTGCCTCCCGAAACGATGATTGTTCAACATTCTTTTAACACCTTCAAAGCTGGCCATTAATATGTCACTATATTTATATATGACATATAATATGTTTATTTTTTCCTTAAGCTTCTGTATTTTTCATTTATGGCATACCTTTATGGCTTCCATTATGGGTATACGCGATATCTTCATTTAAGGAAGTGCAGACTACCACCCCCTCAAAGTGATTTGATTCGTTAATACAATATGTGGTATGTATAAATGATATATTTAATGATATTATATATGATACCATACTGGAATTAAAATACTATTATGTGTCATTATGTTTTTATTCCATTAAATATGAAATAGAAATGGAAGTAGCGTTCATGCGTACGTACTGCTTACCGTCTCCATGAATGGTTCATTTCATTTCTTATCTCGAAATATTATATACTATTATAAGTACATATATATAATGGATATACATAATATATTACATATAAATTATGGATATAATTCTGGAATTATAACATATATATATATATATCTATAATTTTGTTTTAATTCCATTAATATGACAAAAAATGAAAGTAGCGTTCATGCGTACGTACGACCTACCATCTCCATGAACAATGCTTTTAATTTTTATCTCTGAATGCTATGGAATAGTATAAAATGAATATATACTAGATATATATGATATTTAAAACATAAATACTATACTTTATATGATGTACCTATAACTACATGGAAAATTATTTTCCAACAAGTTCAATTTTTGACTCATGTACCAAACTTAGACAAAAACGTCTTATATGAACTCGTATTATTAACCAATTATTATAAAATTAAAATATGTGATATTAAATAAATAATAATCTTTATTGGAGGTCCTTATGAAATTATAAATTGACCAAAGTTTATTATTCAGGAATATAAAGAAACAAACAAGACAAGTTGGACTTGAGGTAAGGGATCCTACTCCTCTCTTTCTTTTTAAGTACACTCTTTTATGTCATTCCTTTTAAGATCATCTTTATTGTGATTGGGATGTTATTTTATATTACTCTTACTGTAATTGTTTATGTTCATATTATTATAGACCATATTCTCTCTCATCAATCCATTTTGGATGTTGAGTGGCGCCGTTAGGCTGCCGAATTTTCGTAAGAGATCTAACCTCACTCTTTCTTTTTAAGTACTCTCCTTTATGTCACTTCTTTTAAGCTCCTATTTGTTATGTTGTGGGGATGTTATTTAATATTTCTATTTATTTAAACATTATGTTAATATGATTAGAGACCCTATTTGATCTCATAAATCCATTTTTTTATGTTTTAAGTGTCGCCGTTAGGCTGCCGAGTTTTCGTAAGGGATTTTTCATCTCACTTTTATTCTCGTGAGATTTATGCTACATTTGCCACAATTTCCTTTAATTGGTGTATGTAATGCCCATTATTTTACTCATTGTGTAATATAATTTCATTTATGATTATTTACATCAATGTTGTATTGTCCTTCTTTCGCGGGGTGTATGTTTCGAAAGATACCCATATCGGTAAGGGAACCTTTCACCCTCCACTTTTTAGAAGACTTATTTTGTTATGTCTTTTAATTCACATACTAATATGTTGGGATATGTTCTTTTATATCCTTATTTATGTAAATTTTATTTCCAGGTGATGAAATGCCCTTTTTATCTCTCATCATCTCATTTTCAGAATTTTGAAGTGATGCCGTTAGGCTGTTGAATTTTACCAAGGGAACTTTTTAACCCAATTTTGATTTCTTTGGGTTCAACATGTAGTTATTGAATATGTCATCCTTTGAATATGTGTGAATGACCTTTTATTGTTTTACACTTAATATCCACTTATATTGGGTGTATTTATATTTTTCACACATAATTTTGAGATTGATTTATCCTTAATTTAAGGATACCTTCTTTATAAGGGATTTCATCACATTTGAAATTTCTATTGAGACTTCATTGTTGTTATACACCAATTCACTATTATATGGTGTATATACTTTCCTTTGGAATATTATATCATGAATCCATTTATTCTCATGATATTATAAAGTTCTGACTAAATGTTATTCCTCAATTATTGTATTCAAGTGTCTCTAATTTTGGTAAAACCCCTTTAACCAAAATATCGCTTTAAATGTTTTAATTATTTTTTCTTATTAATATACATGTTTTCAAAATTGTTTTAAGGATTTATTTATATGGATATTAATGGTTTAAAATTTTAAAAGCTTCAAGGTGTTATGTGACACTTTGATTCAAAAATCTCTTCATTAAATGTTTTAAATGGTTTTGGAAATGTTTTTTTGAATGGATTCATTATTTCAATATACTAAAATTTTATATTGTGATTAAAATGTGGAAATTTTATGTTTCATTTATGTATGTTTTATGTGATACATTTATGTTATGGTTCTTGGGCATTATTATGAAAATGGGTGGTTCCGTGATAAACTAATGGCGGGTGAGCCCGATATAGCTCTCCAATGCATTGGGTATCGCGAAGGAGTGAAACGTTAAGGTTTCTCCGAAGAGATTTAGGGAATATACTATGGTGGGTATTCCAAATGTAACCAAGAGGGTTACTCCCTACGTAAGAATGTTATGAATGCCTCAAGTTACCTTTATGTCTTATGATTTCTATGATTTATTCATGATTTGATGAGGTATGTTAAAGTGCCTATGTTTTATGGGTAAAGTATGATTTTATTATTATGTATATATGAACTCATGTTTCCTTTCCATATTTTTATAACCCTTACTGTGGTTTTTATGCTCATCCAAAGTTTTTTTTTGAATTTTTTTTTCACAGGTCAAGGGAAAGGTACATGATATGATGATAGTGACAAGGAAGTGTCAAGAAAGAATCCATGTTTTATTTTAAATATGTTTTCGTTGATGGTATAAATGAATACTATATTTATGTAACCACTTTGTTTAAATGTGGAATGTAATGAATGTTTTATGATCTAATTCTCTAAAACTCTAAACCTGAAAAGATCCTCAATGTGTAATATTGTAATAACTCAAGATTAAGTAAGGTTTAAGGCTAGGGCCTTATAGTTGGTATCAGAGGTCAGTTTAGATAACTTTAGAGGTTAGGGTATTCTCTAAGAATAAGTGACATTAAAATAATGGTTAGGATTTCAGAAAGAGTACTAGTTTTAGATAAAGTGAATGAGTAAGTATATCTTAGTGTTTGCCTTCCTCATTAGTACATGATGGTTTTGTTGATATACGCACACTGACATTTCTGTTTTAGTAAATGGATGGATCAAACAGGCACCAAAGTGACAATGGGTTTGATGGAAATTTTTGTGGTTCTCTAATTAAGAGACTGGATGAAATGGGGTATTCAATGAGGAAACTCGTGGTTGTTCTAAACCAACTATCAAGGAGTCATGATCATCCACTTGAACCTTGATATGTTCTGTAATGCATCATGTACGAGATGACCATTCGATGTGGAAGTTCAGGAAATAATTATAAAGGTAACAATTAGGGTTTATATGATCCTTACTTTTGAGGTAATTATGGGTTATTATATGTTATGATGGAAAATGAAAGGCATGAGATAAACTTGAGGTTAAATTATTTTATGGTTATTTTTTATGATTTTACCTCTTTTTGGGGAATGATTTGAGAATTATATTGTTTTGTAAAAAGGACAACACGCAGACCGTGTGACAACCCGTCGCGTCGGACAAAGCTACAGGAATCGAACCCACAACCAAAGTGTGACTGGTATTTATCGCCTACCACTGGACAACGTGAAGTCCCTGGTTAGTTTGACTGATTATTTTTAGTTAGATGATTTTATGAATTAAGAGTAAGTTGATTTTGGGTTATCTATGGAAATTTATTAACCTATCATTGAGGATATGTGATTAGGTTAATTACTTTTCAATACAAGACATTAAGAGCAACTGATGTTGTTTGGAGATAAATGTTACGATTTAACATGGAATACTATGTGACTAAATCCTTCAAATATTTGGGTTTAAATCTTAGTTTGGTTTACTTTGAAGAATTTTATGGACAAATTGTTTATCGAATGGTCCTCGTTGAACTTTGGGTTTTGTTGGACAAGTTTTGGAGATTAATAATAGATTTTCTTTTTATAAAGGGTTATCTTTTTCTGGATTATCTGATCTTGTACTAACCTTTTTGGTTTTGGTTTTGGTTAGAGTCTAAATACATGGGAAGTATATAGTTCTCTATTGTGGATTAGGTGATTCTCTATAAATTGATTATAGTACTCTTAATGTGAACAAGTCTTCCTACATACTCGTCTTTTGGAGAAAATATGAGTTTGTGTAAGGAATATAATAAAAGTTGAAAGTCAACATGATAAGAGATTATGTTTCCTTATGAATAAATTCCTCAATAAAATGTAACCTAAAACAAAAATGTTGTCTATTAACATTTCCTATTGGGGAATCGAATACCGTTTAACCCATCACAAGTTTGTGATTTTCTTGTGGTTAACTTTCTCTTAAACATGTTTTCTATCACTCTCCATCAGAACATGAACTAATGTTTTCTCCTCCATGTCCATGTTTTCATACTTGTAATCCTAGTATGGGTTAACTTGGGTGACCTATGTACTTATCTTACTTTATTTTAAAGTGACTTTTTTACCGACTCTTGTTCCGTTGTGGGATTTTCAATGATGTTTCCAAGCCCAGTTTTATAATTGCGAGGACGCAATTTCCAAAAGGGGGGAAGGATGTAACACCCCAGGTAAATAAAGAATTTGACATTTTTATATTTATCCCTATTTGTGAATAAAATGTCAATATTAATTTAAATGGAACGCTATGCTCTATGGCTTACCCAATATGCAACAACGAGTTCCTTTGAAATCATACGTTGTACTTTAATAATAAAATAATATTATTTTAAATGGTAGTTAACACATAGTCGTTGTATTGACAGGAATGAATATAAAAAACTAAATTACAATTAAATATGTTTGTTAAATGTTTTTACTTTTATCCAATAAATTTTAGAGGCTTAAAATACAAATGAATCCAATCTTAAGCATTGAATGCACTAGTATTTTTAAAAGATTGTTTTACTACCTTTTGATGGAAAACCATTTTTAAATCAAAATTTTGACAATTTATAAGCTCTATTTTTCAAAATAAACATATTATTTATGATTGGGACATTGAAATTTACATTGGTTTAATTTTTCGAATTTTTCTGACAATGTTCCTTTTTCAATGAATAGTGAAAAATACTGCATTTTACATCAAAACCGCTTTTTCATATAATTTAATTATACAGTTATATTATCTTTCTAATTTGTTTTAAAGTGTAATTGGAATATATTAGTACCATTTAATCCAATTATGGTCATTGGGATTAATTTCACATTGGAATTGGGCATAAACAAGTGCCAAACGTTTCATAAATATTGTTTCTAAAAAACCCGCTATTTGTTTTGACAACGGGAATTATTTTTAAATTAATTTTTGAAATTTATGTGTTTGTAATTTGGTAAAATGGATTACATATTTGGAATCAGAAGGTCCAAATTATGTAATTAAGACTCTTTTATTTTTGGACATTATGAATAGTAACGACGGTAATTATCTTTAATTATCTTGATTAATGAGTAATCAGGTAGTTAATGATAATAAAATAATATCATAATAATGAAAAATGACCACAAAATGTGTATTACTACTACTGGTTGTCTCATTGCCGACCATGGGATGTCTTGTGCCAAACTTGGGGGCCCCATGGATTCAGTTTTGTGAGGAAGTGACTTTTTATCTTTTTATTTTTAAAGAATGTTAAATGTAACAAAAAAGGTATCACCTAAGTAAAATATTTTTACTTTTGTCTAAATAAATGGTATTTTGGACTATAAATATTCATTGTAAATCTAAAAATATTTTCTACATCATATTATTTTTTATATAATTTTTAGACATTAAATAAATTAAATTATATATGACATCATGATGATGCAGCGATGACCTCATTATTTAACGATTTAAATAAAATTGAAATATAATGTAATATATAAGATCTAAACATGTCAAAAACCTATGGGATGGGTGGATTTAGAACCCTTATCACCTTATCCTCGAAACACATCAATGTGGGACCATTAAAATCCAAAACGCATTCTAAAATAAAGTAACAATTCTTTACTTTCCAAGAGTGCCCCTCCTCTCCTCTTATAAAAGGCCCCCATCTCTACCACATTACCCACAGTTCCAAAGTCTTTGTCTCGGCCAAACACTGCCCATTTTATCTCTCCACATCCCTCTCTAACTCCTTGAAGCCTCACTTTGGGCAGAAGTCTTCCCAAGGAATCCTTTGAGCTCAATCCAAAGGGAGTTGCCCGATTTTAAGGTAATGTCTTCACTTGGGTCCTTTTGTTTTATTTTGCTTCTCCAACCCCCTAAACTCTTTTTATTCATTTCTTTTGTAAAAAATACAGTATATTAAATATACTAGGATGTTTTTATAAGAATTATTCAAGATACACATACACACACCTACATCTAATGGTTGAAGAACATAATGTTTCCGTGGATGGAGAATTTCTTCCTCCCGGAATGATGATTGTTCAAAATTCTTGTAACACCTTCAAAGGTGGCCATTAAGATGTCACTATATTTTTATATGACATATAATATGTTTATGTTTTCCTTAAGCTTATGTATTTTTAATTTATTTCAAACCTTTATGGCTTCCATTATGGGTATACGCGATATCTTTATTTAAGGAAGTGCGGACTACCGCCCCCTCAATGTGATTTGATTCGTTAATACAATATGTGGTATGTATAAAGGATATATTTAATGATATTATATATGATACCATACTAGAATTAAAATACTATTATGTATCATTATGTTTTAATTCCATTAAATATGAAATAGAAATGGAAGTAGCGTTCATGCGTACGTACGGCTTACCGTCTCCATGAACGGTACATTTCATTTCTTATCTCAAAATTTTATGTACTATTATAAGTACATATATATAATGGATATATATAATATATTAAATATAAATGATGGATATCATTCTGGAATTATAACATATATATATATATCTATAATTTTGTTTTAATTCCATTAATATGACAAAAAATGAAAGTAGCGTTCATGCGTACGTACGGCCTACCGTCTCCATGAATAATACTTTTAATTTTTATATCCAAATGCTATGGAATAGTATAAAATGAATATATACTGGATATATATGATATTTAAAACATCAATACTATTCTGGATATGATGTACCTATAACTACATTGAAAATTATTCTCCAACAAGTTCAATTTTTGACTCATGTACCAAACTTCGACAAAAACGTCTTATATGAACACATATTATTAACCAATTATTATAACATTAAAATATGTGATATGAACTGAATAATAGTCTTTATAGGAGGTCCTTAAGCAATTATAAATTGACCAAAGTTTATTATTCAGGAATATAAAGAAACAAACAAGACAAGTTGGACTTGAGGTAAGGGATCCTACTCCTCTCTTTATTTTTAAGTACACTCTTTTATGTCATTCCTTTTAAGCTCATATTTCTTGTGATTGGGATGTTATTTTATATTACTCTTATTGTAATTTTTTATGTTCATATGATGAGAGACCCTATTCTCTCTCATCAATCCATTTTGGATGTTTTGAGTGGCGCCGTTAGGCTGCCGAATTTTTGTAAGAGATCTAACCTCACTCTTTCTTTTTAAGTACTCTCCTTTATGTCACTTCTTTTAATCTCCTCTTTGTTATATTGGGGGGATGTTATTTAATATTCCTATTTCTATAAAATTTATGTTAATATTATGATATACTCTATTTGATCTCATCAATCCATTTTTGTATGTTTTATGTGGCGCCGTTAGGCTGCCGAGTTTTCGTAACGTATTTTTCATCTCACTTTTATTCCCGTGAGATTTATGCTACATTTTCCACAATTTCTTTTGAGTGGTGTATGTACTTCCCATTATTTTACTCATTGTGTAATATAATTTCATTTATTATTATTTACATCAATGTTGTATTGTCCTTCTTTCACAGGGTGTATGTTTCGAAAGATACCCATATCGGTAAGGGAACCTTTCACCCTCCACTTTTTAAAAGACTTATTTTGTTATGTCTTTTAATTCACATACTATTATGTTGGGATATGTTCTTTTAGATCCTTATTGATGTAAATTTTATGTCCAAGTGATGAGATTACCATTTTATCTCTCATCAACTCATTTTCTGAATTTTGAAGTGAGGCCGTTAGGCTGTTGAATTTTACCAAGGGAACTTTTTAACCCAATTTCAATTTCTTTGGGTTCAACATGTAGTTATTGAATATGTCATGCTTTGAATATGTGTGAATGAACTTTTATTGTTTTAAAATTAATATCCACTTATATTGGGTGTATTTATATTTGTCAGACATAATTTTGATATTTATTTATCCTTAATTTAAGGATACCTTATTTATAAGGGATTTTATCACATTTGACATTTCTATTGAGACTTTATTGTTGTTAGGCACCAATTCACTCTTATATGGTGTATATACTGTCCTTTGGAATATTATATCATGAATCCATTTATTCTCATGATATTATAAAGTTCTGACTAAATGTTATTCCTCAATTATTGTATTCAAGTGTCTCTAATTTTGGTAAAACCCCTTTAACCAAAATATCGCTTTAAATGTTTTAATTATTTGTTCTTATTAATATACATGTTTTCAAAATGGTTTTAAGGATTTATTTATATGTATATTAATGGTTTAAAATTTTAAAAGCTTCAAGGTGGTATGGGACACTTTGATTCAAAAATCTCTTTATTAAATTTTTTAAATGGTTTTGGAAATGGTTTCTTTTTTAATAGATTCATTATTTCAATATACTAAAATTTTATATTGTGATTGAAATGTGGAAATGATATGTTTTATTTATGCATGTTTTATGTGATACGTTTATGTTATGGTTCTTGGGCATTGTTATGAAAACAGGTGGTCCCGTGATAAACTAAGGGCGGGTGAACCCGATATAGCTCTCCAATGCATTGGGTAACGCGAAGGAGTGAAACGTTAAGGTTTCTCCATATAGATTTAGGGAATATACTATGGTGGGTGTTCCACACGTAACCAAGAGGGTTACTTCCTACGTAAGAATGTTATGAATGCCTCAAGTTACCTTTATGTCTTATGATTTCTATGATTTATTCATGATTTGATGAGGTATGTTAAAGTGACTTTTTTTATGGGTAAATTATGATTTCATTATTATGTATATATGAAATCATGTTTCCTTTCCATATTTTTATAACCCTTACTGAGCTTTTTATGCTCATCCAAAGTTTTTTTTGAAATTTTTTTCACAGGTCAAGGGAAAGGTACATGATATGATGATAGTGACAAGGAATTGTCAAGAAAGAATCCATGTTTTATTTTAAATATGTTTCCATTGATGGGATAAATGAATACTATCTTTATGTAACAACTTTGTTTAAATGTGGAATGTAATGCATGTTTTATGATCTAATTCTCTAAAACTCTAAACCTGAAAAGATCCTCAATGTGTGATCTTGTAATAACTCAAGATTAACTAAGGTTTAAGGCTGGGGCCTTATATTTGAATTTTGAAAAATGGATTCCATTTTTCAAATACTAAGGTCCAAATTACTTATTTTGGCCCGTTTCTATTTTTAGAGAATATGAAAATTGTCTTTATTAATTATTTTTCTTACCATTGTTAAGGGTAAATCAGATAATTAGAAGTTAAAATAATATTATAAATATTATAAAACTACAATAACACTAGTCATAATATTATTGGATGAGTTTTTTTTACCAATAAAATCATTGGGATGAAATGTTTTCCTTTGGAAGAATCATGGGTGTGATTATGATAGTGAAAACATTTTATTTAAAGAAAAGAGAAAGATGCCATAATCATGGATCTCATAACTATAAAAATTATCATATGGGGTTATATAAGTGATAAAATAGACTATAAATAGTACATAGAAATTTAAAAAATTTACATATAGAATCATAGTTTATTTACTGTTTATATAAAATAAATAATTAAATTAAATGTTGACATAATGATGATATAGTAATTTCTTAATTAATTAATGAATCAAAAAAATTATTTTAGAAATATTAAATTAAATATAATTAGACATAATTGATGTCATCTACAAATTTTATGGATGATTTTGACATGTTAGAGAGGAGGTAATGGATTTTATTTTGAACTATTCTTTCTATTATGATATTTTTGAAATGGAAACTCATGAGTTGTGTCCAAATTGACAGTATTGGCATTTAAAAATATAAAATATTTTATTAAATGGTATAAAATGTATAAAAAATAAATATTTGGATGATTTGTTGGGAAAATTCCTATTATTTCATAAATTTATTTTGTATTGGATGTTTGGAATGTAATGATAATTATATTAACCCACAATATTTAAAGAACATGATATCACAATAAGATTAAAATAGGTAAAATAAGTTCTAAAACTAAAAGATAAGGAATAATAAAATAAAAATATGTATAATTTTTATTTGATGAATGTATTTCAACCCATAATTATCCTATGTTTTTAATAAATCAGTTTTGACCCATTTATAATAGAAAAAGAATTTATATTATTTTAATACTTTTAATAATTCCAAAATTGGCCCTCCCCTCTCCTATAAAAGGGCATCTATTCCTCTCTATTATCTACACCTCATAAATATTTTGGTTCAGAAAAGTTCTTCCCAAACCCCATCATGGTACCCCTCCCCACTTTCTTGAAGCCTTATCTTAGGAAGCACACCATTCATAGGGGTGTTAAGATATTAAGAAAATGTGATCATCCTAAGGAAAGGTAATGTTTTTTATTTAAGTCTTTCTATTTTATTTTTTCTTCCAATTGTTTCAAATATTCACTAACCATGATGAGAAAATATCTAAAATATCATTAATATACTAATATTTTATTATTTTAATATCATCACCTAAATCCATCTACAATTTCATCAAATGGGAAAGAAACTTTTCATTTGGGTGTACGGAGGCCAACCGCCTCACAAACCAATATAGTTTTTTTCATTACCATCTCTCACGATTTCTTATAATGATGGAATAAATATTTTATTATGATATTCACGATATATATATCATTATAAGATAATAATATATAAATTATTTTCTTATTCTCCATAAATATAAAAATTATAATGGCAGTTGTGCGTGCGTGTGAACTATTAACTCCACGAAACGATGTAATTCATTCATCTTCACCACATCACATATATGATATATATGTTCATATTGAAATTATTACTATGATATTATGATATTATGATCATTATATGTGAAAAAAATAATTCTTACCTTCTTTTAATAATGATTATTTAAAAATGAAACCTTTACGCATGCGTATGTACGACTTACTATCTCCCTGACAGTAACATTGTTTATCTTTCATTCCCTATTTAATGAATGGATTTAAATGCATAATTGACATATACATGTGATTATTATGTAATGATAGTTTTACTATAAATAATGAACAAATTAACACATGGATTGTTTACATCATACAAATTTCATTTTCGATTGATGTATCGAATATCGACAAAATGTCAGTCATGAATATAAATAATTATATAATTACCAATTCATGGAAACAAGTGATATAAAATTAATCATAAACATGAAAATAAATTTATCATGGAATTATAAATTAACCTAAATTTAGTATTTAGAAAGGTAAATATTGTTCATGACGTGTCAGACTCAAGTTAATATACTTTTTAACTCAAGACGCCATTTTAATGTTTTGATGATTTATTCTTATAAATATTTATATTTTGTTTCCATGTTTTGAAAATGGTTTCTATGAATGTATTTATATGTAAATGATTTTTTAAAGTGGGAAATTTTTTATTTCTCTCAATTGCTTTCATAAAGGAATCCTTGAAAAGGATTGCATCTCAATTTATATTACATTGAGATTTATTTTTTTTAGAAACAATTCACATTTATGTAGTATATATACATCACTTTGACATATAATATCATTAATATCCTTATTATAATGATACTATAATTTTTTTAATTTTATTATTTAATTATTTTTACTCATGTGGTTCTCAATTGTTAAGATAAATTTTAACTCAAAACCTCGTTTTAATATTTTGATGATTTATTGTTATAAATATTTCTATTTTATGTCCCAGTTTTCAAATTGGGTTTTATGAATTTATTTATATTGAGATGAATGTTTTAAAATGGTAAATATTCAATTTCTCAATAACTTTTTCATAAAAGGATATTTGTATGGGACTTTGTCTTAATCTCCATTTACTGAAGCATAGATTGATGTTATAAACAACATTATTTTAAATGTGTATAATAAAACCATTTGAATTTTAATTACATTAAATATTTTTCAAAAGGAATATTTTTATATGAATAATTTTACATTTTTTACCAAATAACCAAAGGAATTATTTTTTAACATATGTGGCGCCAATGACTTCTCCACCTCCATAATTGTTATTTGATATTTGGATTCCCCTATAAGTGTTAATGTTTTTAAAATGTAAAATAAATCTATAATTAATTTTTATGTATATTTATATTGAATATCAATGTGAATATGGATTGAATGATTCAATATCTTGAAATTATTTCCTATGATTTAAAATGAAATTTTATGAGTGAAGAGTTGATAATTGCAATCTTTTATGTGTTATGATTATACAATCGTACTTTGAAATTTTATGGGTGGTTATGTGGTAAACCAAATAGGTGTGGTTTCATGATATATGAAATATGGGTGGTTCTATGATAAACCAAGTATGGGGGGTTATATTCTAGCCTCTAATTCATTGGGTATGGAAGTTGTTCATATGTCTATTCCATTTGTAATAGTTATATGAATTGAAGTCAACCACATTATTATTACATTTATATATGATTATTTCCCCAGATAACATTATATGATATATGCAATTTATATGGGTTTTTTATAATCCTTTCATTACAAAAAAGGTAATAAATTAACTTATAATCAAATGAAATGTATTTACTACTTCTTTAAGGTGAACTGCTTTACATTATGATAAAGAATTCATGGTGTACTTATTTTTTGAGAGACTAATAGTTTTCATTATTTGTGAATAAAATACTATGTTTTTATACTCATACCACGTTTTTATATATTTTTAAAAGGATTTAGGGGAGAATAGAGTCATGTATGTGATCATAGAAAAGTTATGACAATTAAACATGAAAAGAAACCATATATATTTTTAGAAATTTTTCTATTATGAAAGAAATGGATACCGTAGGAAGTTTCCACTATATATTTAAATGATTTTTTATATGTGAGTTATAGACTAATTCTATATATCTATAAACATGGAATGATTATTAATATTAAATAAAGTAAATTTATTAACTAAACTCAAGATTATGTAATCTTTACGTATGGGTCTTTATATTTGGTATCAGAGGATGGTTTATAGAACATTGGAGATTAAGATGTTTTATAATTATTTAGGGATATATTCATGATTTTATAATTTTAATGTTAGATATAAATTTAATATATTACAGTCCCTTTTGAGGCTTTATATTATGAAATTTTATAGTGACTAATGGTTTTTTTAACATTCTCCTTTGAGGTAATTATGGGTTATTACATTTTAAGATGCCAAATTAAAGGTATGAGATAACCTTTTAGAATAAAAAATGTTATCCATCTTCAAGTGATTTATCATATTTTGGGAATTATATAGTTTTAGAAAAAGGTTAACCTTCAGGATGGTTGAAAACCCATCGCACTGGACAAGGCAATAGGGATCGAACCCATAACCGAAGGGTGACAAGGCTTTATCACATACCACTAGAATACGTGAATTCCATAGTTAGTATGACATTTTATTATTAATTTAAGAGAGTTGATGTAATAAGAATATTTTTATTTTGGTAACTTATTTGTTATCAAATTTTTATTCTGAGTATTCGAAAATGATTTGTGGTTTAAGTGAAAAATATAATCTTGGAAGTTGTTCACTATTTTTGGAACTTTTATGATTATTGTAAATTGAATACTATGGGATTTTAATTGAGGAGTAATGGTTTATTTATATATTAGAATAATTTATTATTTCAATTGTGGAATAATGAGGAATTAGGTAATTTATGTAAACAAACAACCTATCATGGAGATTACTCAAAAGGCCCTGGAGCAAGTCTTAAACTATCATGGAGAATATGTGATTAGGTTAATTACATTTTAGTATAACACATTAAGATTGTTTGATGTTATTTGGAGATAAATATTAAAATTTTATCATGGAAAAATATGTGATCAAATATATATGAATTTTGTTTTTTTAATATTAGTTTGTATTTTTTTCAAGAATATTAATTATAATTTCTTTTTTAATGATCTATGTTGATCTTTGGGTATCAATGTTGAATTTTGAAGATTAAAAGTTGTTTTTCATTATCCAATGGATTACTATTTTTAGAGAATTGTTTTATCATATCTTAACCATTTTGGATTTGGTTAATGTCTAGAGATAGGAAACATATATAGTTAATCCTTTGTGGATTATGTGATTCTCAAGAAGATGATTCTAGTGATTCAAGTGTGTAAAATCATCTTGAATACTAATCATTTGAAAAAAATGAAGAGTTTATTGTAGAAATTGACTAAAGGATGAAAATATACTTACCAAGTAATTATATTTAATTATTTTCATAGTAATGGATGTAAATTAATTCGTCAAATTGATGAAAGGGATCTCAAAACCAAAACCTTATCTGTTTACTTTTCTTTATATGAAATTGATGACCTTTTAACCAATCAAAAATTTTTTGTTATGTGATTGTTAATTTTCTCCTAATAATTATTTCTATTACTCTACATCAAAACTTTATTATTATTTTTCTCTTCTATAGCCTTTTTTCCCAACATGGAACCCTAGTATGGGTTATCTCATGTGACCATCATACTTTATTTTCATTATTTTAAAGTTAATGTATCATTATTATTTTTGTGATGTGGGAATTGAAAAAAGATTTTTTGAAAAGTCAAAACCCCTAGTTTTTGATTTTGGGATAAAACTAGAAAGG
This sequence comes from Viscum album, assembly GCA_963277665.1. NCBI lineage: Eukaryota > Viridiplantae > Streptophyta > Magnoliopsida > Santalales > Viscaceae > Viscum > Viscum album. The sequence continues at coordinate 1,493,272,488 of OY728129.1, forward strand.
ATTAAATTTCCAATTTGGATGGGGGATGTAAAATCCTGATATTTTTTAATAAGAAATAATTTGTTCGATAACGCACATGATACGATATATCGAGCATAAATAGATAACTAAATATAATTATTTAAATTTTATGATTTAAAACTAGTCATTAGAATGGACGGAATGGAAAATATAAACCAAATAATTAACCTAGGGTTTACAGGTGTTTATAAAATGATTTATGGGTCACCGTATTATTTAGAAATGAAAAAAACCAATTGAAGATAAATGATGTGTTTTTATTAAAACTATTTAAATTTGAATAATTGTTTTTATAAAATAGTCAAATCACACTTGATGGATTATATTATTGAAATATTAATTTAATATATTTTTTTAAATTCATCTTATGTATATTCTGGTCTTAATATAAGAACAAATCAAATTTTAAAAATTAAATAAGAATTTTTCAAAAAATTCATTTTTACCACCTTTTGATGGAATACCCATTTAAATCCAGTTTTTACACATTTATAAGTTATATTTGAAAATATAAACTTTTTATTTGGAATCGGGAGATCAAAAGTTTTTTCTATTTTTTTGATAAATTTCATATTTTAATGAACAGTCAAAATTTTGCGTTTTAGTTCAAAAATACTTTTTCATCGAATACAATTATAATGTTAAATTATATTATTGAACATTTTAAATGTATTATTATATTAATTTTTTTCTATTAATCCAATTTATTTCATTTGAATCAATTTAATATTGAGATTGGATATGAAAATTATATGATATTTTCAAAGTTTTTCATCAAAACCCTATTTTCACCTTCCTTCAATGAGATCAATTTTTAACTAATTTATCCCAATTAACTATTTTTAATTTCAAAAACATGACTAAATATTTGGATTCATAAGGTCAAAATTATGTAAATATATTGTTTTTATTTTTTGACATAATGAATTTTAACTTTAGAAAAAACATTTATTTACACGGTTATGGGTAAATCAGGTAATTAAAATTAAATATAAAATTATAAATATTATAAAACAACATTGAAACGTGTTCTAATATTACTGGATGAGTTATTTTTTACCATTAAAATTCTTGGACTGATTTTTTTCCTTTGGAAGCCACTTTGGTGTGATTATGACACTTGTAAATTTTTATTTAAAGAAGAGAGAAATATGTCATAATGTTGTCCCCATAACTATAACAATTTTACAATGGGATTATATAAGTGATATCATAGACTATAAATAGTTCTTATAAAGATAAAAATAATAACTATGTCATTGTAATTTAATTAAAAAATTTATGAAATAAATATTTAAATGACATTGTGACATAATGACGATGCAATAATTTTTTAATTAATGAAAGAATCAAATAAATAATATTATAAATATTAAAATAAATATAGTTTGACATAATTGATTCTATAAAAAAAATTTATAGTTCATTTTGAGATATTTTTTATGATTTAATCGAGTTTCTTCAAACTTTTCTTGTTGTTATGATATTTTTAAAAAGTCAACTAACGAATAGTGTTAGATTTGACACTATTGGTATTTTAAAATATAAAATAGTATAATAAATGTTATAATTTTTTTTAAAACCATAAATTCATATAAATAGTTTTTAAATGTCTTCATATGTCATCAATTACTTTTTTATTGGTCATTTGATATGTTATGATAATTATATTAACCTATAATGTGTAAATAAGATGATATCAGGATAAAATTAAAAAGAGATAAATATGTGTTAAAAGAAGAAGACAAGGATTAAAAAATAATAAAAATATTTCTAGTTTTTATTGGATAGAGTTATTTAGACCCATAACTATCCAATACTCAGAATAAATAAATTTGGAAACATTTGATATAGAAAAGGAGTTTATATTAATTTAATAGTTTTTATAATTCCAAGAGTGTCGCTCCCCTCTCCTATAAAAGGGAACCCATTACTCTTGATTCTGTACACATAAAAAACATTTTGGTTCATCCATTATAATCCCAAACCACTTACTAAAATCCCTACCTACATTATGTATGCCATAGTTTAGGCAGAAAACCCTCTTTAGAGATGTTTAGGTATTAGGAAAAAGTGATCATCCGAAGGAAAGTCATCTTTTTTTATTTAGGCATTTCTATTTTATTTATTCTTCCATTTATATAAAAAATTCTATAATGTGATGAGATAATAAATAAAATATCCTAAATATATAGATATGTTATTATGTTAATATCACAAAATAAATCATTCACTAATTTCATTGAATGGGAAATGAACTTTTCATTTGTGTGTACGACAGGCTACCGCCTCTCAAATTGATGTAGTTGGATTTTCATTATCGTATCTCAAGACTTGTTATAATGATGGATCGAATATTTATATATGATAATAATGAAAAATTATTAATTATAATATAATAATATAACAATTACATTTTTATTTTCCATAAACATAAAAATGATAAGGTCGTTCGTGCATATATGTAAACTATCACCTCCATGAAGCGATATGATTCATTATTCAGCACCACATAACATATATGATATATATAATTATATTTAAATATTTAATATGGTATAAATTATATTTTTATTATTATCTAAGGATAAAATAATATTTTCCTTCTTTCCATAATGATCATTGAAAAATGAGATCGTTACTCCTGCATATGTAAGACGTACCATATCCAAGATGGTAATGTTTTTCATTTTTAATATCCATATCTAATGAATTGGAATCATGGTATAATTGATATTTAAATTTCATTATTATTCCATGATTATTATTATAGATATAATAGAATTATGACCACTTAGACTATTGAAATTATACTAAGTTCATTTTCAACTGAAGTACAAAATATCGACAAATCTTCTAACACGAAGATAAATAAATATGAAATTGTTATAACATGTTAATAAGTGATATAAAAGGAATAATAAAAATAAAATAGGTTATCAAGAAAGTCTAAATTAATCTAGGTTTATTATTTAGGATTATAAATAATGTAATTGATGATTCAGACTCAATGTAAGGGACTTTTTAACTCAAGACATTATTTTAATATTTTAATGATTTATTCTTATAAATATTTTTATTTAATGTACATGTATTAAAAAATTGTTTTATTGAATTTATTTATATGAACATGAATTTTTAAAAATGGGATGTTTTGAATTTCTCTCAAATGATTCCATAAATGGATCCTTGTAAGGGAGTTGTTCTAAATTTATATTCCATTGAGACTTAGTTGTGGTTATGAAGTAATTAACTTTTATATGGTGAATATACTTCAATTTAACATATTTATCATGAATTTCATGAATCTCATGATTTTATATGTTTTTCTTAATTTTATTCTTTAATTATTTTTATTGATTTTTTTCTCGAGAGGTAAGATTATTTTTAACTCAAAACCTAGTTTTAATGTTTTGATGGTCTATTCTTATAAATATTTTTCTTTTGTGTCCATGTTTTTAGATGGTTATTATGAATGACTTAATATGGACATAAAATTCTTAAAATGGTATCTTTTGAATATACCTATAATGTTTTCATAAATGGATCACCATAGGGGACTTCATCTCAACATCCTTTTATTGAGGTATATTTTGATGTTATAAACCACATTATTTATAAGGTGTATAATCAAACCCATTGACATTTAATTTAATACAATTTTTTTTAAATTGATTATTTATGATCAATTTTACTTCCTTCAAAAATGACAAAACGGATTGTTTTTAACATATGCAGTGAAAATGAATTCTTCGCCACCATAACCATTAATTGATATTTTTCTTACTCTATAATCCTTAATGTTTTTGAAAGGGGAATATACCTTATTACTTTTTTGGGTATTTTGTAATTTAAACTGTGTTTGATAATTTATTTACTATTTCAATATATTGAAATTATTTTCTTTCATTGAAAATGAAAATTTATTAGTGAAATGTTGATAATTGGAATCTTTTAAGTGTTTTAATTATAAAATGACACATAAACATTTGACGGGTGGTTACGTGATAAACCAAATTTGAGTAGTTCCATGATAAACAAAATAATGGTGGTTTTGTGATAAACTAAGGACGAGTAGTTATGTTATAACCTCCAATAGACTTGTTATGGAAGTCAAACGTATGGCTATTCAATCTATAATAGTGATATGTATGAAATTCGACCATATGGTTATTCAATTTAAGCATGATTATGTCCCAAGTTTACTTTATATGTTATATATTCATTTTAGGGTTTTAATGGTAATATTTTGATTAAAAAATTTATAAAAAAAAATTATAATGAAAAGGAATGTGTTTACTACTTATTTAAGGTGAAAAAAATATTTTATGAAAAAATATTCATGGTATGAATGTTTTTTGAAATACTAATAGCTTCACTTCTTTGTGTATCCATTACTATGATTTTATGCTCATACCAAAGTTTGAAATTTTTTACATCGGATTTAATGGAGAATCGAGTCAATGATTGGATCAAAGAATAGTTATGATAATTAAACTTATAAAGAAACCATGTTTCATTTTTAAAAAAAATATTTCATGAATAAAATAGATACTGTTGGAAGTATCTAGTTTGTATTTCTATTGTTTTATTATATATAACTTATGGCATAATTATTTAAATATCTAAACATGAAAAGATCCTCAATGTGAAATAAATAAAAATTAATTACTACTCATCATTATGTAATGTTTAAGGTTGAGGCCTTATATTATTGTATCTAATTGGGATCTAAGGTTTCCCTCAATGTTTTGGAGAAGTCTTCATTTGGTATTAAATATGAATATAAATGTTATTACTCCATATCATCATTAGATACATGTTCAGTTTGAGAGGATAATTAAAACCCCATATGGATCCTTATGATTCCCTCAATACAAGGAACTATTGAAAAAAAACATATTTGGAAGAATTGGGAAAACAAAATATTTTTGGAAATGAGATAGATATGGAAATGTTAGATAATATTAGTGGCATTCGATATCACATCAAGGTAGCTCAGATTCTACAAAAGTGTAATGGTTTCAATCACAGGAATGATGTGTAAATAAATGTGGGGGATAGAATTCCAATGAATTAACCATGATATATAGTTATATTATCTGTAGAGAATGTAAAGATGATCTATAGATATATCACCCCTATTGTGATTCTAGAAAATACCATGATAGTTTCATATCTCTTGGGGATTACACTGAACCTCTCTCATGTTCATGATGTTTTCCATGTATATCCCCTAAGGAAGTATATACCATATCCTCCAAATGTACTGAAATAATATGGTTTACCACTATATTATTATATTTTCTATGAATATATGTTGGTGGAAATTTTGGATCATAGAGATAAAGTGATACATTACAAGGTTGCTTAATTTATTAATATTATATAGACGAATTCGAAATTCAATGACTCAACATTGGAATGAGAGGATCTAAAAAATTAGCGATATAATATTTTTTGAATAAGAGTTATAAAATTTCAATTGATAAATTTATTTTAATGGGGGGTATAATGCAACGCTATAATATTTTAAATTTATTTCCTTTTAAATATACTTGATGTATTTGACATCTTTCTTTACCCACAACCCTAAGTCTAAATGAATAGTGATATATTATAACATTATAAAAAATTATTTGTATTAGTGGTTATGAAGAGGATTATAAAAATTATGAGATATACATATATTTTTTTTATCCACATGAAAATTTATTTGTAAGGAAACAACTTTGAAAAAAATCATAAAATTATTAAAACACCTGTTTTTTGAACAGATATATTTTTATAAATATTTTGTACTTTAATCTAAAAAATGATATTTATCACTTTTAAAAAATTATTCATGTAAAATAAATTTATAAAATATATGAAAAAATGAATATTCAGTAAAAAAAACAGTTATCTAATGGTTAGGAATGAAGATAAAATCTTCAAAAGGTAAAAATATTTATTTGTCATAAAACTATTTTTATGAATGATATATATTTTTATAATAATATATAATATAAATCATGATTTATTTATTTTTAACATAAATATATATATTATATGTTGAATAAAATATTTTAACATTAATTAGATAGTTTTAAATTTTTAGGTAATTAATTTAAATTCAGTTTTATGCATAAAAATTCATTTATTTATAAATGGGGTTTTGTTTTGATTTGTATTATAATTTTAAAAATTATTTAATTATCTTATATAAATTCAATTTGATAAATGGTTTCCGTATTTTTTTAAAAAAAATTCCTATATTTTTTATTATTAAATTTAAATTTTCATCATTATGAATATTAACTTTCATAACAAATAGGCAATTTTAATTATAAGATTGAAAATGAGTTAAAAGTGTAAAAACATAAATGATAATGACTATAATGTCCTAAAAACATTCATAAATAATATTTTATAGAAATATTTCAACTGTATATAATCTCATATTCAAATGAGATTCGTTTTTTATCTATTTATCGTGACTAATATATTGATATATTTTAATATTTTGAAAATTTCCAAGTGTGTCCTCTCCCTACCTTATATAAGGACATATGTTCTCCACTCATCATCACACTTCAAGACCCTCATATCTTAATACGTACCTTACCAGATACATTCATAAAATCAATCCTCACCTCCAATAAGTTTGTTATTTAACCTAATCATATCGTTTTAATTATTATGATGTATGTAAAGGGATATTTTCTCAATGAATAGGTACAACTTTTATCCACATACTTTCATTTTTATTTATTCTTATATCTAATCTAAATACATGATATACATTATACAATTATTAAAAAATTATATTAAATATAATTAATTTTTCATATCATGATTTATTAACCATTTTCTCCATCCCTTCATTGAAATGGTAATGGGTGTATCACTCATGTGTACATATGGACTACAACCTCCACATCTCTATAAGTTAATTTTTCACCAACATCACTCATGATTGATTATTTTTGATGGATTTAATATATATATATATATATTATTTATGAAATAATGTTTCAACTACAATGAAAATATCATATTTAAATTCCAACATTTCCAACCTTTGGATGATGATATTGTTGCTCATGGGAATGTGTGGATGACCACCTTCATGAAACAATATGATTCATTTTTTCACACAATATTATATGAATAATTATAATATTGTATATAATTAATAAATATAATACTTAGTTAATGATTAATTTTCTATAAATGAAGAAAACATGAAAAATGTGAACAACCCAGAACTATCAAGCATAAACATGAAAGGAAAACATAGCATTTTTCCCTTGAACATTAATGTATTGAAGATATTATTGATAAAGAGTTAATTAGAAAATAAAGAGTAATTATAAGTAATAATTTATATATTAATTTATTACTATAATATATGTATAATAAATTTATATTAATTATATATGATATTTTAATACATTAAAATAAAGATGTGATATTAGGGATGTGATTTATGTAGCAATCCCATTATATTGTGGGATTGTATATACTAAATATTAATTGATGGAAATTTTATTTATATTATCCTTTAAATCCCAAAAATTTTATTCTCCTAATTTTATTCATATAATTTCTATTTATTAGTACCATTTTTCTCCTATTTCTTGTTAAACATGTTGACAATATGTTTTTAATGAATAGTCGACCTAACATCTTCCTAATTCAATGATATTTTTCTCCAAATCTATGCTCATAAAAATTATTTGTATAATATTATTATAATAATGAAACAATTAAAAAGTGGTCTCAATCATTTCCTTTTAATTTATTTTAATTTTGTAAAAGTAATTATTTTAAATAAAAATCTTTTTCACAAGTTGTTTTTAACTTTTTAAAATTGTGTGAAAATAGTGTTCTCTTTTAACGTATATGGTATGAATATTTTTTTTGGATTTCATGAACATTATTTTTTATTGAGTATTAAATTAATGTTTTATAAGGTTATTTTAAAATATGTGAATTTTATCAATATTCTTTGAATTATTATTATTATTTTAAATAAGATGATACTTGTCTCATTTTTTCAATAATCTATTTGAATATTCTTTTAGATGTATTTTTAATCTATATAAAATATATTAAAGATTTTAATGGTTTCATATAAATATTATATTAATATAATAGCATCTTAAATTTAATGGATTTATTATTAGGATAATGATTTAAGGATTATTTTATGAAACCTATTCCTTTCCCATTAGATAATTAGGTTATGATGAAAAATTTATTAAACTCATTTCTTTTCCACATGTTATAAAATTTCGAAATTTCTAAATATATAAGATAAATTTTTTCTATTCAATTAATAATGACATAATTACATTATGAATGATTTATGATCTTGTGGAACAAATATTTATGGTTTTCATTATGTGATGTGTTGGATATGATTTATATTTATCTCATGTGAAATAGGTAATGATATATATCTCATTTAATAATAAGGAATGGAATGTGGAGTGAAATGAATTATTTCCATAAATCATTACAGTAAGATAGTTTTGAGAGTGAAACTTCAATAAGGAAATAATATAATGGGTAGTGATCGAAATCAAATATGATATTATTATTTGTGATCCTTACCTAAGGAAATTTTTTTCTATGTTTTTTATTTTCCATAAAAATATTCCATATTATTATGTAATCTTCTAATATATAATGATTTAGTAATTATGATTATTTAAACATATGAATTATGTATCATTTTATGAAAAATATTTACTCCATGGTTTTTTTACAGTTGTGTGACTGATTGTTATAGTATCTATAAGTAGTGACCTTGTTTTCAAAACCTTGTATTTAACTTATAATCACTTATATTAATTGTTTGATTTATAATATGTGTACTTTTACTGAGTATTTGAGATATCACATTCTTATGTTCCATTTCCCCATGTAATTAATAATGTTTTTATGTTGGGTACATATTTATAACAATGATATCATGTGATATGAGCTTTATGGGATATGTCAAAGAAATTTTATGAAATAAGTTGATTATATTTATACTTTCTAAATTAAAAGAAAATTAATGGTTATGGGTTGTTCATTTTTATGAAATATATTTAATATTCATATAAAATGGATTAATATATATATGTATATATGAAATTATTTGGACACCTCATTGATTAGAATCATTATTTATATTATGAAAATATTCACTTAAATATATTTCATAATGTGGTTCTTCATTTTTACCCCCATCAACCCAAAAACAATGTTATAAAATTCAAATAATATTATTTTATAGTTACATTAATCATGGTGTTTTGAGTAGAGAATGATATCAAAAAAAGTTTTTATTAAAAGAAAATAAAAAATAAAATCATAGGGTTTTAAAATAAAAATTTTAAAATACAAAATGACTGATTCATTTATTTTTTTACTGGATATGTCTCAGTGTGATTATTTAGGATATATAGGTTTAGGTAGTCAAAAAAATCAAATGTAGTTTTATAACTATAACACCACATTATAGGTTTATGATAAAATTTAATAAGAATAAATTTATTTCAATGGATATATTTTCTCTATTTTTAATAAGGTTTCATAATTTCCTATTTTTTGGAATGTTGATTTTTGATAAATAAATTTTCATAAGTGTTATCTTGATTCACCAATGTTATGATGAAATGAATTATTAAGAGACATTCTCTCTCATATATCATACAAGGCCCTTCTAATAATATGTATTCTCCCTTAACACTCTAATGGAAGGAGTTTTATAAATACGAATCTTTTATAAATTTTTCTCTATGAGTGGAAGTATTATTTTCATTAATAGGAATGTATGAATTCTTCTATAATAATAAAATTTTAGTCTCTTATTACCATTATTACAACAGTCAATTAATCACAATATATATCAATCTAGATTTACCTTTTCCACTTAATAATATATACATGTGACACTTTTATTGAAAAAATACTTTTCAATTTCCCTCAATATTTTAGCAATCCTATATTTATTAAATTTAATCATAAAATTATAGTTGGGATCTAATAATTTTTTATATTTTTTTTATAAATAGGGAAAAAATAATATCATCATCATTGATCACAAAATCATTTAGAAATTGATTCTATTATGTGAATATTTCTTTTAATGTATTTTGGAAGCATTCAGACATCAAGATAAAAGAAAATTTAAATTCTATACCATTTACAAGACTAATAAAACTAACCTCATTGCATTCAAAAAACTCAATATTTATTTTAAAATCTTTAACTCCTTATTTATAAACATATTTCATCTTTTCCAAATAAAATATGTCTTCCCATTTTAGAAATTACACTGAATACATTAATAATTTTTTTTAATCAATCATATAAACAATTGATAGCATTACCATGATTTGTTTCCCTTTATTAGTTTTTCTTCACATTCATGGAAGAAATAGAGGACACACCAGACTCTGAAAAATTCAAATTAAATATATTAAAAATTGATCAAAGTGAAAAGTAAATGGTTTTTTCAAAAAAATTATTAAAGGATATAGTTTAATAACAATTTTAACTTAAAATAAAAGGTGAAAATGATTCAGAAATAAATTTATTTAATAATTAGAGTTTGAAATGAAAAAATAAAAATTAAAAAAAATAGAATATTCTAAGTAATTCAATGAACATTTTATAACAGAAAAAATTTATCACACATGTCAAAAACATGATACTAATTCCATATAATTGAATTAAAATTGTATAGAAATTTAAATTACATTTATCTATCCAAATATATAGGATTAAACATGTTAAAATAAAGGATAAATTAGAATAGAAATTATTGTGTATAGATAAATAAACTAAACTAAACTAAAAATGTAGCAATAAATAGAAACTTTAAAAATTTTGAGATGAATAAATACTGCTGAAAAAATATAAAAAATTATTGTTCATTACAAAAAATATGTAAATAGATTAAATTAACTAAAACTAAAAAAAATTATCACATTAAAAAACCAAACATTCATAATCATGTGGGTTAGGGAAAATATCTACTAAATAATGTTTCGTGTTAATAAAATCAAGAGAAAAGTAAATTATTTTGAGTATTATATGTCAATAAAATTTTCTTTATATCAATTTTGATTATTATAAAATGGATTACAATATTTGATTTAAAAAAAATAGTGATTCAAATTGTGTTATGACATGTGATAAAAACATTTTAAAATTAAGTGAAATGTCCCTAAAATTTTGGTTCATCTATAATGATTGGGTATAATAACTATCTGTGGTAGAATACAAAATATTGGTTATAGATAATGAAATGTGGTGTTGTTTATTTCACGAAAAATAATTCATTAATTTTTTTATAAAATGATATTTTCCATATGTTCTTTTTTAATCTATCGTAAAACCATTAGTATTAGAATAAGTATAATAATCATTTAAATTATGTTTAAATATTTTTATAAATAAATAATCGTACAAATAAAAACCCCTTTATGATACCTTATATTTATTTTTGGAATCATTCAAATGATATTCATGATTATATTCATGTCTTACATTGATACTCATAATAAAAATACTTATTTTCTAGTATGAGTCAAATGAAAAAAGATCACAATTATTCATCCTTATAACTCATTTTATAGTTGCTTCCTAGAATTATCCACTGAATTATTTTTATTTAAAATTATTGGATTTGTATATAAAATAATATTGTTATTATAATAACTATAAAAAATATTATGTATAGTTACATTCCTTTAGATATTTTTTATATATTTTATAATTATATAAAAATTAATAATTATGTTCAGATTAGATTCCACGCATGTTTAAAACTATTAATGAATGTGTTTTAAACATTCATCATATAGATCCATTTTTTGAAATAAAACTATCATCATTAACATAGATTTAAACATTAAAATTCATGAAGGTGTTGTTTCCATTAAAAAATAAGGGTTTTTATTTCCTACAAAAAATCATTTGATAAAAGAAAAGAATTAATACAGTAATACCAATATTTTAGATCCTATTAAAGACTATATATTATTTGGTATGTAGGGAAATATATTTTATAAAATGTTGATTTCGAAACATGGGATGTTTCTCAATATAATAATTATTTATACATAACCTATTTGAACAAGGAAAATATATTATCAATGAAATAAATAATGAAATTTATATTAAATGTATAATAAAAGAGTATCATAATAAATTTTAATATTTGAACAAGTATAAATTAATCATCTAGAACCATTATCCACTAAAATATTCATATTTATTATTGTTATAACATGGTCATTGTTTTTTATTTTAACCACTAAATAGTAATCTATAACATGGTAGATAGGGTGCATCTAAACAAGTGAAAAAATTATTTCTGTAAAAATAATTCATCTCTTATTACATTTTCCAAACCTTAAATTAATCACTCATGGATTCCACTATGGTTTTAGGTTGAGGTTGTGAGAAAACTCTATAAATTTCAACATTGTTTCTAAAACATATTCTAGTTCTAACACCACCATCTGAACAACAAATAATAGAATATAAATGATTGAAATATAATATTATAAGATATATAGGTATTACATGATAAGATTAATTAATTTTTAACACTGCATAACTTAGTTATAGATGAACATTATCATCATAATCAAAACATATTTCTTAAAGAACTTTCATGTCTCATATTGTAAAAATAATCATATTGATCCTCAATACATGGCTTAATTTTAATAAATATATAAATTAAATCAATCATCATATTAATTGAATATTAAATTATTCTTGAATTTTTATTGAAAAAGTATAATATTTTAAATAAATATAATAACTAATAAAAAAACATATTTACTTAAATAACAGGTTCAATGGTATCATTTAAATTAGAGATATTAAGTTTATTAAAGAAATTTTTTATAGTGTATAGCTAGCACAATGTTAAAATTAATCCCTGAAGACATGGATGAGGAATAATTTTCTCTATGTAGAAACTCATTATAAATCATGTGTTGGAAGATAAATAATTTTTTTTTCTACTAACCAACTCATGTGGGAAGGAGAATAAAAAGGACTAATGTTGAGAACTCCAATATTCTTTCTGATAAAAGAATATCAACCAAAATATGAAGAATCATAAATTTTTATTGAATATTGTATATATATTAGGGGTAGACTAAATCATTTAAATAATCAGTGAAGGTTGAGTTCATAATCATATAATTTAATGAGGATATCAATCAAATATAATATAAAAACATCTGGTATTATAATGATGCAATATGACCATAATGGCATTTTATCAAAATGAGTTTCAAAAAATAATCATGATGAGCATGGAAGAATGACTCTAAATATAGAATTTTTTATATTCAAAGGATATACCTAAATTCATTGAAATGATGTGGAATTATTATTAACACATGTGGTAAGGATGGAATTTAAAATATTTTTCTTTTATATTTTATATAAAATAAGTTTTATGGTCACACAATTTGATATGAAGATGAAATTAATAAATTAAGAACTCAAAGAGTCTTTTTACATTGATAAAGTGGATATATGTTAAATTGAGAATGATGAAAAATTGAATTTCATATAAATACCTATTTCAAAGTTTTAAATGGGGAATATGATCTTGGTATGATTGATTGAATATATACAAGAAAATTCTTAATTTCACATATAATGTTTTGACCATAATATTATTCAATTTATTTTAATGGAAAAATAATAGATTGCATTTTTTACATTTTTAAACTACCATATTTAACATAATTACATCAGAATCATGGGAACATTTTTAAATTTTTTGGTAATGTTATTTTAAATGTCACTAGTAATAGATGTGGGTTACATTCTAGAGCATCATGTTAATCAAATTGGATTGTACACATTTATTTCTAAATTGAATGATGTAAAAGTGTTTTTAGAGATGATTAAAATAAACTATTATATGTTATTTTTAACTCATATTATATTTATAACTATACATTTAATTTATATGAATGGAGAATATACTAATCTAATTTTAGTCTAATGATTCCTAATATGATTACTATAATTGATAGAAACATGTCTAGATTAAGTATATAAAATATTTCTGGTGCTTCAGTTTCAATTAAAACAAAAGGCATAATATTTTATAGCTATAAATATTTTTATGAGATTTATTAATTTAATTGTTGACTACGTATTGATTTATAAAGTGAAAAATAGGTACAAGTTATTATCATATTCTTATTAATTTTGTGTTAGATATATCATAAATATATAATCAAAATGTTGTAATTCGATTAGTATAGTCACTAAATACACTATATATATAAATAAAGTATGAAATTAAATTCCAAAATTTTAAATCATGTATCATTTTCATCATCTAAATTTCATATTTAAATCCATGATATACCATAATTTCATTAAATTTGTTACTGATCATCAGAAACACTGTATGAAAATTTAATTTCTCCCTAAAAATCATAATCATTCTCTCTGAGAAGATTCTATATCTCTCCTAATTACCAATTAATATATAATACCATAAATTATATACCAAAATTATTTAAATTAATCCTATATGAAACTCCCAAAATAAAAATATACTAATAAATAACCAATGTTCTATTTTCATAAAAAAATGACAATACATATAAGAACTTTAAAATACTAACAATCAATTCATATAGGATATTACGGAGGACTCCACTATAATAATTACAATGGGTTTTACATCTTCAACCATGATTCAAATTTTCCAATGTAAATAATAGATAATGATAATAAAACCATTTCAAATAAATTATATCTTTATTAAAAACCAATAATTTAATTTCAATCTCAAAATTCCTAACATAAAAAACCAAAAACAAAAAAATCGTTTTAAAAAAAATATTACATATATTTTTAATGAACTATAATGTTGATTAAATTATAGTTACATTTAAAAAATTTAACTTATATAAAATTGGACATTTACAGAATAAATTTAAAAACATTTTAAATACTAATGTTTTGAACATAACCTATCAAGTATAAAAATTATAATCCAAATTCAGTAACTAGTTATTTTCTTTTTGTAGAACAATGGTTTACCATTGTCCCTTAAAATGGCTTTACTTTAATAAAAAATTTAATTTGGATGGATGGAATAATATTAAAAAAAAATTAGTGATATTAATTAAATACAACACCACTAATAAGGTATTCAAAAATAAATATATTACATTATTAGTTGATTTTGTTTAATTAAAATTCTTTCACACATAATAATTCTAAAAAAATAATGATCATGTACTATATGATACTCTTTAGAAGTAACACAAAATGTATGAAAATATTTAATCTAATAGAGACCTATGATTCTTATTCATATCAAACATTTCATACACTGGATACCTCAAAAAATCAAATTATATATTTTCTAGGAGACTTGATCTAGAGACAAATAGTACTAAGGAATTATGTTATAACCATATAATGCTCTCCATACATACACATACATATAACCTGAGTCCAAACATTCATTTCCCATACTAGAAAATTCTAGAAAACAAATACATTACTCTAATACCAAACTTTAATGAATTATCTTGGATATCTTTTCAACCTAGATTAGATTATTATACACCCCATGATAATTCACTAATCAATAAAGGAAGGATATTATCAATAATTCTTTAGTTTTATTAGAAGACAATGATTTTGATATTGTTGTTGACAAAACAATTAATAAAGGATTATATAAAAACCTTCCACTACCCCTTCATATATTGGATATTTCTAAATAAATATTGAAAATATATATATAAAGAGTTCCAGTTGCGGCTATATTATGAAAACCCATATATTATTAAATAATTAATTACATTACAATACACAATCACAAAACATAAATATAGTGGCCAACTGTATTTAGATGATTAGATACAAAATCTAGTGACATAAAAAATGAGTAAATTATTGTAAATCCTCACCGTTTGATCCTAATTTCTTCTGAAGTCTTAAATCTACACAATATTTCCACGGGAAAGACATTAGATAAGTGGTGAGTTATAAATCCCACTATTAGAATAATCATGTATGTCATGATTAAAAGTAATAAATTTGTGTCAAGAGGCATAACATTGTATCATAAAAAGGTGGGAATCATATAAAAAACATTTAATGATGATGGGAGAAGATGACATTATAATATTAAGAAATCATAGTAATGTGGAAATAATATAAATGTGACATAATAAGTATATATTTAGTCTTACCACTAAAAAATCATAACTTAGCATTCTTAGGCTAACCACCCATTTACCATATATGATATATCATTAGATTAAAACATTACCAAATGTATTTTACAACTATCAGGTCACACCCTTCACATATCTATCTACAAATTTTCCATATAGATCATATATCAAAAAAATAATTTCATTTATATCATATAGATAATGGGAATGTTTTTTATATAAAATTATTTTAGTTGATAAGATATTAATGGGAAGAGACGTTTGATATTTTTAAGTGAGTGTCATAAATGTGTGTCTTTGATCAATGATGTATAATTATATCTAAATACATATTGTTGAATGGAAAAAGTGTGGTTATTCATAATAAATGGGTATATAATAGATAAGCAAGGAATTATTTTGGTAGCATAAACAGTTTATGAAATGCATTATTAAATGGGATAAATGATAGGTAATGGAATGCTATCATTTGGAGAAAATAATTTAGGTAGAAATGAGATAATTAAATTACAAAAAAATAAAAATAATTTGAATTTAAGAATATTTACTACAATTCATGTATATAAATATATGAAAATAAGAAGGTAATACCACAACATAAATATCACTTCATAGTATTATAGGGGTTACTCCATGAGAGTTTGTTTTCTTTAACAAAGGTCTCAATGAGACAAAAAGAGAGGGTGAGATATTCTATTGATATTAGAGTGAATTAAATATGGTGGAGGGAATCTTTTTTATAAAAAAACTATGATAATTGTTTATTAATTTCTAAATATATCCCATTTAATTCTAAGATGTGGAAAATGTAAAACCATTGGACTACCTATGGGTTGACATAAAGGTTATATATATTTAAGGCATGGTTTTTTTCCTGAGAGAAAAAAATAAAAGATTAATTACAACTTTGGGAATGGGAATGTATTTTTTCCACAAAAAAAATTATTTTTAAATTCCATAAATTTGGTTGTTGACTCTAGGAACTAAATTATTAGGTTAAAATATTGTTTGAATAAATTAAAAAAATTATATTAATAAAATTTTTTTTTATTGATGATTATAAAATATTAATTATTATATAATTATTAATTTTTTATGAATACATAAAACATACTAAAAACAAAAAAACTGTATTTTCTACAATTTATAGAAAATTATAATATTTTAGAAAAATATCTATGTTTCACCGTAACAAAATTTAAATGTTTTGATTGAAATAAAAAATTTAATTTTAGGAACTGAATTCATATGTATGATAAATGGTTCTTCTAAATTAAATTATATATTTTCAATATAAAAAATTTTAAGTGGAAAATATTTTATTTATTCACATTAAAAAATTCAACTTTTTCATAACATCATAATCAATGATTCATTAATAATATATTTAAAGTTAAATTAAATTTTTGAATTATTTAAAATTTAATTTTCAAAAAATACTATTCTTTTGGTTATTGTTACAATACCAATGATTATATAATTTTCACATTGAAATATTCAAATAATGGTCATATATTAATGGTCACATTTTCCTTTAAAGCCTTTATATAGTATACCAATATTTTACCTAATCATTCATTACTTAATTTAACAATGTTCTTCCCTGACCATGATGATTTATATAATATTTCTTATGAATATCATTCTTTTTCAGTATTTATGTTAGGGGTGATATTTATGGGAGAGTTTAGGCCTATGGTGTTTGCCTTAGTGTTTACACCATTAGTTGGTAATTACCTCTTAATAATATTCATGTATAAAATAATAAATATTATTTCATATTGTGGAATATTATTAAGAAGATCACACTTTCCAAAATAACTTGTACCATTTGACCTTGATATACAAAAGTAAATGTTGATTGATTCTCATTCATAAATATTCTCTATCATCCTAGGTAGAAAATAGACATATGGAGATATCTAAAAGAACTATTACTAAGATTATATAAACTATAAAATTGTATGATAAAACTCAAATTTCCCGGTATATGAACATGTGAAGAAATAAAGGAAATTTTCAATGGTATGATGTAACCATTATGCATAACATCATATATACAAGGGAACATCATCATTGATGTTTTCATGGGTCTTCTGAAAAAACAAAGAGAAAAACTCCATATCATGTGTGGTATAACATCTTATAAAAATTACTTATTTCTTTAAAAACACTAAGGAATACTTCATAGGCCCAAAAACTCCAATAATTTCACCCAATAGTAAATATTGTAAAAGAATGAGAAGTGTTAGAAATATGATTATAATTATAAAAGGGAACATAAAAACTTCTTTATGTAAAGTAGTAAATGATGTGTCATGTGAATGATGTATTATATATATGGTAAAAAGGGTAATTCATCCATTATGATCTAACTATCACATGACATTTATATTAATATTTTAACCTGGAAATTATGTGAACATTCATATATTAATAATAGATAGTATAATTGAAAAAAACCAATAAATAAGTAAATTAAAAATTATTTACTAAAATAATTAAACTTTAAATGCATTATTAATGAATCAAACCAAAGGAATTATAGAACAACTATTATTCGTTATGGATATCACATTTTTCAACTATTAAAAAATCCATTGAAATTTCATTTAATACAATAATTTGAAAACAATTGAGGGTAATTCAGCTTCATCACTAATTTTGGTTCCACTAATTATTCCTCATACATATCATTATTCCAAATAAATTTGGTCAAATAAGTTATATTATTGAATAGAAAATTTTTTCTATGGTTTAATGCTTTTATCGATTAATCCACATAAGATAGATCAGTCTCAAATTTTACCATCTCTAGATTCAGTATGTGTGTGGGATATGGTATTTACTACCTTAAGAGGGATACATGGAACATATCATGTTCTTGAAAGAAGATTATAATGAGTAATAATTAAATGGGCATATATTTAATGCTATCAAGAATATCCAAAGGGCTAATGTATCGAGGACATAACTTTGTCTTCATTATAAACCTCAAAAATCAATTCCCTGGAGACGTATAATGAAACAATTTATCTCTATCTTTGAACTGTATACCATTTTAAAAAAAAATATATTATCTAAACCTAATCTACCCCAGGTCGCCCCCACTCCCCCAGCCATGCTTCTCTCTTCGGCGGCACTATAGCCAAATCTGAGCCAGCCTCCACCTCTAGCCTCTCACGAGTCAGCCGGCCTTCCCAGCACCCAGTCGCATCCAGCCTCCCACCCGCCACCATGCGTGATCCCACCCGCCTATCATCCGCCCTCGCCTCCTACACAACTCCGACCATCGCACCACCCTCTCGACTTGCATCTGCCTCTCCCCTTCAGCGCTTTCCCCTAGTCTGCTCCCTCCCTCACCTCGCGCAGCGGATCTCCCCACACCCAACTGCATATGGCAAGACACCCCCCCTCCCATGTGTCATGATATAGTGCCCAGCCGACCCAACCAGCCAGTCTTTGGCAGTTCACCCTCGCTCCGCCCTGCCTTCTCGCTACTCCAGCCGTTGAACCTCTTATGCAGCGGCACTGCCCTCTGATCGGCCGCACGCCCTTCCTGGCACTGCATCCCCCTTCCAGTGACCTTTCTGGTGCCCTGAAGCTCCTCCTAATCCTTTCAACAAGGAATTACCAGCCCTGTTGGAACCCATTCCATCTTCATTCGTGCATCCAGCCAAGCGCGTGCCTTGTTCTCAATGGGGCATGCAACAAATACGTGCCTCTTAAGGTGAGCGGTTTGGTTTCGTTCCATTTCACTTGTACAAGTGTCGAGGTGATTTTTTCATCATTTATTTGTTTCGATTATTTGTAATTATTGTTTCTGTGTTTTTAGATGTTTTGCATTTGTTGCAGCGTGTTGGTGAAGTAAACATGCGATGCCACAGTCATCGGCTCATAGGTACTTATGCGCAAGCAGGATACGAGTCGCATCATCATGACTGATCTACAAGTCAAGTTTGGTTCATGGGGGATTATTTTACCATCCGTTGATGCATTTCTATGTCTGCACTTGGTTTGAGGTAGGGGATGCCTTGGTTTTCTTTTCCGAAGCAATTTATTTGATTCTTGGGTGTTTTAATAAATTTTTGTATATAGTATGGACACTGGAAATGTTTGTCATTTGGTTGTTATGGTGTTTTATGGTGGTTGGATTTTCTAAAGATAGTTTTGAATCAATTCTTTCTTTGTGCATATACTCGTTTAGTATTTTTAAAAAATGTATGGATATGTTAGACACATTTTATAAAATAGAACATTTTTTTACAAATGATAAAAAATTCTCATTTGGTAAGATCTTGGGAAAGTGGAGTTGCACATGACTTTAGAAACATTTTGGAAAAGTCTTTGGTAAGTGTATTTTGGGTAAATTTTATTTAGTGCATGGACCTTAAGGAAAGTGTGTTTGGTTGGTTGTTCGAAAATGGTTTTTGGTGTGCCTTTGGCGTAAGGGGTTTTCAGAACAATTCAAAAAGTGGTATATTTTACTCAAAGCTAGAATGAAAAATGGTTTAAAGTCCTATTCGATATATTATACTTGGAAATATTTTTAGAAATTATTTTGAATTATTTTGATAAATGTATTTGGGTGTGTAAAATTAAAATTCCATGTGGCATTCCACTTCTAAAGGTGATGTTTGTGGTGATTTTGGAAAAGAATGTGATTAACAAAATGTTAATTCCTAGTTGGCTCTTTGTTAATGTGAAATTATTGAATATGTATTTCGGGGAACACCAGTCTAGGGTAACCCTTTATGGGTGAACTCACAGGAAGCGTTCGTGTTTGGGGAAGGAAAGTGCAGTGAGACGAGTCACGTGTGAGTGGGCCTTCTTACCTACACAATATTATTATAACCACCATGGGATCCTGGGCATCTATTATATGATCAAGTGATAGTTGCTGATCAACCCTTATTAGACGGGTTGGTACCCCCGGGATTGGTTGTTAGGATAGGCAGGATTTTCCATTTGATTGATCAATTGTAGGGTGACTAGTTAGTTATAAACTTACTGGCTTCACCAAACGCCGGCAGGTGGTTCCGAACTGAGTACATCCAGGATTTTTCTAGGGATGTTTAAGATCACCCATGATTATTGAATTATTTACATTTCTTGTTTACTTTCTGTTTCACTAGTTTATTTTCACATTTCACTTTTTACTTGTTTTACTCTATCCCACCTTTGGTATATTTGGTTTTGGATTTTATTCATAAAATTTCAAATGATTGTGAAAATGGTATGTAGCATGTGTTGAGTTTTTAAATAGGAAAAACATGTTGCTCATTTTGAAATGTCAAAAACCTACTTTTATATTTTTATTTCAAACTTGTGTCATTGGATTGTTTTGGTAAAGGGAATGGTTGGATTTTGTGGTTATCTTTGGCATCCAAACTAAGCATCTCAGTGCTCATGTCTATCATATTATTTCAGTTGTAGGTTTAGTTCTTATTCAGGTTCCTGGTTCAGCTGTTCAGTGTCAGAGTAGGCTTGAGTTTGATTTGGGTGGTGACCTAAAAGGTAACATAGAGGTATGTTTGGTTTTATTTTCTTTCTGATACTAGTTTTTATTTTTATCATCATTTTTTTATTTATTTATCTTTATGGGTAAAATCATTCCCACTTGTTTAGTTTTGATGCCCGACACTTGTTGTCAGCCTGTGGGGATCGGGAATGCCCTTCAGGCCATGTCGCAGACCAGCTCAGTTGACCGGTTCAGGGTCAACCCAGGTTGGTTCATGACAAAAAGGTATCGGAGGACGCCCTTGTTATTTGGGGTTTCTGGTAGATATAGATTAGAACTATCAGGGATTGAGATGTAGGTATAGGAAGGACATCATGAACCTCACCTGTTCCAAAATTCATGTTTCCAGGGGTAGTCTGGGAATTTATTCCTTGTTTCGTTCTAGCTCGATTTAGATTGATGGATGACAATGGAGGAAAGTTGATGTTACATCATGATTTCACATGAAGTAGTGACCCATGTGGAGTCCGAGTTCACGGTTTAAGTTCCTCAATGTTGTTGACCCTAACTTGGGGCATGGCCCACTACCATGTCGCTAGGTTAAGCATAACAACTAGTCCTTCAGTCTGGTGTTTGATGCAAGTTGAGTGTCATCTTGGTTCTGATTTGTGTTAGTCCACTTTTGAAAATGAAAAGGGTTTTTTAAATGATAATGATTCCTTTTAAATGGACGTAAATTTGTGAAATGGATTTTATTTTAAAACTGAAAGATCTTGGTCTAAAAATCCGATGTTTGCTTGGAACTGGTAGAGATATGGTTTGGGTGCAACCACGGGTACTCTTTATGAACGTTTTCACATGTGATGGAATGCATGCGAAGTGTGTGATGGTGTGTATGGATGGAAGAGGATGAAGACGTGTGAAAATTTTCATGGGATTACTGGGGTGTGCACTTGGAATTAAAGGCTTGACCTTGTTTTAATAAAGTGATTTTAAAAAGGGGAAATGATTTTTGAAAATTGAATTTGGTTTGAAATGTGGTTTTTGTAGTTGGAAATTGGCCTTGAAAGAAAGCAGTTTTGAAATGTTAAATGAAAAAGGGATTTTTGGGTTGTGTTTGTATTTGTTTGGTTTTTAAGCTGGCTATTTTTGGATGCAAGTGCTTTTAAAGATATTTCTTCGATTTGATTTTGGTTTTGGCTCTATGTTTTATATGTTGTTCAGAAAATGCCTCCAAGAAAGGTCTCCAAGTTTTATGATAATTCATTCCCAGTATTTGGTCCTTATCAGACATTGTATAACCCTCATGTTCATCGGGGTCCTTTAGAGGAAGAAGAGTGTGTTGAAGAGGTTGAATGTGTCTTCAGGGTATTGGGAACTCCTGAATCTATCAGAGTGTGTTCCGTTTTGGGTTTGTTTGAAGTTACATATCTAGACAAATGGGAGTTGGTTTCCCTACTTTAAATGCAAGTTGGGATGACCTGTGATGTCTTTAAGTCCATATTTGTCTGATGGTTTATAACAGAAGTGGTTAATATGAAGAAAAGGGAAGAACACATGTGTATTTAACAAAGACAATAGATGGTGAAGACTTATGTTGGCCATTTCAAGGAGCTTGTGTCCTTTTTTTTGGAGGTAGTGTCTCAAGATTTGATGAAGACATTTCTCTTCATTGGGTGTCTTCGTCCAGAGATCAAGGTGCATTTCCACTCTTCTAAGGAACAATGTCTTGAGAAGCTAGTGGATGAGATGATCTTAGATGAATTGGTCTCCGAAGCATAGATTCTTGGAAATCAAGCATATCTAGTTACTCATGAAGGTACCCCATACTGTGAGAAGGGTGTGCCAGAGGGACCTATTACTAAATATTCTTCTGCAGTGGTTCTAGCTCCTAGTTCATCATACCATTCAGTGGTGTGCCACCATTGTGGCTGGTTCAGGAATGTGAAGTCATCTTGTCGCATCCCTCTGAAGACATGTCATCATTGTGGATGTCCGGGTCATTTGGAGAATTTTTGTAGGAAGTGTTTCCTAAAGAAGACACTATGATCAGAGGAAATCTAGTGAATGACTATGGGGAAGGAGTTGTTTTAGCCATCAGATCCCCAACCACAAGTCTTGGGGTGTATCCCACGCACTGTTAAGAGTTTCCAGGGGTGTGAATCCTTGGTCCGGGTCTTGGGTTCTATGTAGAAAGTGGAACATTTAAATTTTATCTGTTATTTTTTTCCAACTATTAAAGTTTTGACGTCGTTGTATGTTCATTGTTTTATTATGGAGTTATGATGGACATGTTCTATTATAACCCAAACCCTTTTGTTTCTCTGATCATAGTTTTCTGAGTTGTTCATTTTTCTTAAGGGTGTGTTTGGCCACTATATAGGTTTATCTTGGTTTATAGGTGTTTGTTTGGAGATATAATTGCCTGCAAAGGAGTTAATTCTTATAGTTATGCTTAGGTTCATTTCCTGGGGAATGTTCTTCTTGGATATATCTCTCTAGTGTTGGGTTTTTTTGGTTGGGTTTATAGTTCCATGTTTTAGCGGAGGTGTTGTTTCGCTCACGCAATAGAAGTTAGTTTGGATTTGTTGGGAGTTCCCACATCACCCCACCCCTTCCCTGGGTGGTATTTTTGTGTGTTAAATTTCCTTTCTAGTTGAGTTATTGTGGTGGGGATAACCCTTTCTTCTTCTCCCCTCAACCTCAGGCTATATTTTTCCCTTGAATCGGTTAGGTGTGACCTGTGTAGAGAATGGTCAACCCGAGATTCTTAGTTTACTTCAGTTCTTCTAGTTTTATTTGAGCATAGACTCAATTCTTGACTAACGTATGATTTTTTGACTTTATGGGGGCATAAAGTGTGTGTGGTGGGGAGAATTGTCACACCCCAACCTGATCGATTTTTTATTTTTAATCACTTTAATTATTATTTTGGGTTTCATATAACTTTTCCAATATTGTACGATCATCCCACGTGGTTAGAAGTAATTGTGCAGTGCTCGCATGGACGCCTGGGTGTGTTGGAGTTATAGTGTGCAACTTGGGCGCAGTTTATAGAACCATGGGGAAAGCACGCGACTTGACCCTGCATGCAGGTAGTAACTGGTAGTACGGTTCGGGAACAATTTTCTCAACCGTGCATCGGACTGCAGGAAAGTAATACAACCTCCCTAGTATTCGAAAGAAATGAATGATTTAATAAAATTGTAAATTAAAAAAATTAATAAATAAAATAAAGTAGGTTAAATTAAATAAAATCGAATTTTATAAAATGATTATTAATAATAATAACAATAATATGATTTTTAATAATAATAATATTGTTGTTGTTGTTGTTGTATTATAATTATTATTGTATTATAATTATTGAATAATAATTATGTTGGGCAAAAATCTCTCAAGGTATCATTGAAGCATTTTTGAGGTGATTGTGTTTGTTGACAAAGTGGACATCTGAGTAGTGATTATTGACAAAGCATAACGATGACATAAAATTTTTTTGACAAAGAGGATTTCATGATGGAATGTCGAGTTCAAGAGCTGAGGTCAACGATCCATGTTTGATTCAAGAACGTCGATAAAAGGAATGGATGATCTGGAGGCGGTACAAAAGAACAGATACAAGGTGGCGCCGTTTTCCAGTGTTTGCCAAATTTTTGGGCCTGAAAATCGACAAATGAAGAAAAGTGTTTTTGACAAAGGACTTTCACGCCGAGGACTTGGAGTATAGGAAACTTGCGCACCATATGTTTTTCAAGATAAGAAGATCACAATATGGATAAGGAAATAGGTTCGCGCAAGTTTGGGAGTTGGTCGCGCAAGTGTCTAAAAGGAGAGAAGACTTGCACGCCGAGACTGGGTCACGCAGGTGACTTGCGCACCGTCGCGCAGGGTGGTCAATTTTCCTATAAATACTGGACCACCCCTCCTTATTCTTCACCAGAGTTCAACTCTTTGAGAAATCAGAGCTCCCGTCGCGCATGTGTGGTGGTCGCGCAGGTGGTGTGTGTGGTCGCACAGGTGAAGTTGCGTGCCAGTGGTTGAAGTTGTGCGCCGGTGTTGGATGTTGCGCACTGGTTGGCAGTTGTGCACCAATATTGTTTTGGGCATAAAAGGAATAGAGTCGCACAAGTTTGGAGTTGAGGAAGCTTGAGTCGCGCAAGTGTCTGAGGAGGACTTGCGCGCCCGTTGCGACTTGCGCGCCGATACTTGCGTGCCGTGATTGGCTTGCGCGCCAAGTAAGGTTTTGTTCCAGCAGTGGTTTTCAGGCTGTGTGGAAGTTAGAAGTTTCCCCGATACCTTCAGTGTAAAGAGATATTCATCTACGGGTGAATGTTATACTTCAACAGAGAATCTACATACAAGAGAAGATGCATTCTTTCATGCAAGTGAAGAGACCTACAGGTCTATAAACTGTGAGTGGATTCCTTCCAAGAGCAGTGAGCTTAGGAAGAGGAAGAAAGTGATCCTCTCCACCGGCAGTGAGCTAGAGAGAGAGAGACAGGGAGTGATCCTTGGGAAAGCAGTGAGCTGACCCTAAATTTGTAAAGGCAGTGAGCATGGGCATATAAGTGATCTAGCCTGAACCTTGTAATCCACAGCTAGTGAAGATTAGTGGAATTTGGTACGACCGGAAACCTGTCGGCGTATGCTCCTTAGACGTAGCCCTTAGTGGTGAACCAAGTAAAATTTCTATGTCCTGTGCTTTCTTTACTTTCTGTTTATATTGTGTAGTAGGAAAGAGAGAGAAGAGTGTTTTTCTTAACAGCGAAACAAGATCAGAACGAGCATTAATTTTTAATTAGTCATACCCTGATTCACCCCCCTCTCAGGGTATTCAGCCTAGTGGACCTAACAAGTGGTATCAGAGGGAAAGGTTGAAAGTTGTTCTTCTCTCAATGGAGGTAACCAATCATAAAGGGATTCCGATCTTCGACGGATATAATTTTTAGATATGGAAGAATCAGATGCAACACTATTTCCGATCCTTGGGAATGGATGTGTTTTTAGCAGCTATGCATGGTATCACAGCTGCTATTAATAGTGGTGCTTTATCAGAAGCTGAGCATAGAGAGTTGGATGCTGATTCCAAAGCAATCAATGCCTTAGGGGGATCCCTTTCCAATCCCATCTACACGATGGTGATGTCATGCAAAACGTCACATGCCATGTGGGAAAATCTTTTGAATATATATGAAGGGGACACAAAAGTCAGAGAGGCAAAGCTGCAGGTGTTGTGGAACAAATATGAAGATCTGAAAATGAACCCGAATGAGTCTGTTGACGCATTCTTTGACAGGGTAAACATTGTTGTGGAAGATATGCGAGGTCTTGGAGAAGTCATTGAAGACATAAAGATTGTAAAGCGCATCTTGAGGAAACTTCCACCTCGGTTCAATCCGAAAGTTTCAGTACTAGAAGATAAAGATCAACAAGAGCTGACATTGGAAAATTTTCATAGTACCTTGGTTGCATATGAAATGATGAACGATGATAATGAGGATGTGGAAAAGGGGAAGTCTAAAGAGGTGGAATTTAAGGCCATGAAGAAGCTCACCATTGCAGATTCTAATGAAGAAGAAGAGACAGATGAGGTGATGTCATTCCTTTCATCAAATCTACAAAGAGGAAGAGGAAATTTTAAAGGTAAACTTCCACTAGCATGCTTTAGATGTGGAAAGGTTGGTCATCTTGTGGCAAGATGCCCCAAGAAGTTTCAAGATGATGATGATGATGATGTCGTTGAAATTCCCAAAAAGAAGACTTCAGCTTTTGTGAAAGGGAAGAAGCAATTCAAGAGAAATTTCTTCAAGAAAAAGAATCTTATTTCACAAGAATTTGAAAGTTCAGATGAGTCTGAGGATGAAGAAGTTGAGGAAATAGAAAATTTCAGAGATTGTGGGGTAAATGTCTTGGT
This sequence comes from Viscum album, assembly GCA_963277665.1. NCBI lineage: Eukaryota > Viridiplantae > Streptophyta > Magnoliopsida > Santalales > Viscaceae > Viscum > Viscum album. The sequence goes on from OY728129.1 coordinate 1,493,300,116, forward strand.
GGAAATTGTTGGTAGTTCTCAAAAGGGAGAAGAAGCTGATGCTAAAGAAGAAGAAGAAATTGAAGGGAGAATTGATATGGAAGCCGAATTGGAAGCATCTCTTGAGGAGATAGATGTTTGGAGAGCCAAAACAAAGAAAGCCAATAAAGTGGTTCGTGATGACAAACTCTATATGCAATAAATGGATGAAGAAAAGTCTGAGATGTTAGAAGAAATTGAAAGACTAAAATCCTCAACACCAGGGAGATCAGAAAATATTGTTGAGTATAAGCTTAAAATTGAGGAACAAAACAAGGAAATTGATTGTTTGACTAACACAGGAAAGGTTTAGGTTAGACGTATCAAAGAGATTGATTAAGAAGTGGTCAGTCTACGACAAAAAATTAAGGATCAAGAAAAACTCTTGACCCCCAATGTGATATCAGAAAATCAGGCCATTCAGAAGACAGAGAAGATGAAAGAAGATCCTAGTAGTTCAGCTGGAAAGAAGCCGCAATTGAGCTCAGAAGTTAAGGCTGATTCATAGCTCAATCAGAAACAAAAATCTGTGGCAGTTGAAGTCAACCCGCAAGCACCCGTCCCGAGATTGATGGTGGATTTGGGCACAAAGAAGAATCAAGAATATTCAGAGATCCCAAGGGGAAACTCATAGTGTTGAAGTAACACGAAGGAATGCACCTTATATCAGGGGTTATTGTTGTGGAAAGATGGGACATTCATAGTATGTATGTTCCATAGCCAAAAGATATCGAAGGGAACAAGAACAGAGATGGCATCCAAACAGAGAACGGATTTCCAGAACATATTTCGAAGGACACTGTTTTTGGTGCGGAGGATTTGGGCATATGGCTAGGTACTGTACTTTGACCATTCAGAGAAATGTGCCAAAGCAGAATCAAAACGTTTGCAAGCAGCAGGTCAATAAACCGATAGTTGAGTTAAAAATGTAGAATAGATCTGCATCTTTGCAAGATGAGGCTGACCCATCATACTCTGAGAAAGAACAGAAGTCTCAATTCGTGCCGAGTGTGAAAGAAAAAGTATGGACCAAGAAGAAGAAAAATGAGAAGGCCGTTGTGGCGGAGATTTCCCTTAAAGCATCATATCGATCTGGTGTTTGGATCCTTGATAGTGGTTGCACATCCCACATGACGGGTAATAAGGATCTTGTTACATGCATCAAATATGACAAAGAAGGAGTGGTAAAATTTGGAAATGATGAAGGCCTGAAGATTGTTTGCTCAGGGAAAGCCATGTTTGGGGGCAAAGAGATGAGACGTGCTGATGTCTTGGTAGTAGAGGGTCTCAGTCATAACCGACTCAGTGTTAGTCAACTATGTGACTCTGGTCACTCTATCCAATTTACCAAGAAGATGTGTGTTTTGAAAGGAAAATATGGAGCAGCTGTTTAGTAGGGAAAAAGGTCAAAGGGAAATCTCTACCATATAGGTGGGGAAGAAGATACTTGTCTTTTATCCAGAGAGGAAGAAAACCAGCTGTGGCATAAGCGACTTGGTCATCTATGCCAACCATCTATGGAGGATCGCGTTAAATGTGATGCTGCTAGAGACCTTACCAAACTATCATGTGATCACACTCATACGTGTGATGCTTGTCAACAAGGGAAAATCATCAGAAAGACATACAAGCCAAAGGAACAGAAATCAACTAGAGTGCTCGAATTGGTTCATGCTGATGTATGTGGACCTATTTCACCACGAGCTATAAATGGGAAAAGGTACAATGTTATTTTCATTGATGATTATAGAAAAATGACCTGGGTATTCATCATTACCCATAAAACAGAGGTGTTCAGTTGTATAAAGCAGTATAGAAGGGAATCCGAAAGGATGCTTGGGCAGAAAATTTTGAAGTTCCGTACAGATAACTGTAGAGAATTCACAAACAGTCAAGTGGAAGAGTATCTCGAGAAACACGGGATAATGCATCAAGTTTCATCAGTAAGAACTCCCCAACAGATTGGAGTGGTTGAAAGTAGAAATCGGATCATCAACAACATGGCAAGAACGATGCTTATTGATAAAGACCTGCCAGGGAAATTTTGGAAGGAAGCAGTTTTGACATTGGTCTATGTTTCGAACAGGTCTCTGTTGTGTCCGAAGCAGGGGAAGACTCCGTATGAACTGTGGTACGGAAAGAATCCAACGCTGAAATACTTTCGAATCATTGGAAGTAAGTGTTTCATTCTCAACAAAGAAAATCACAGGAAGTTTGAGGCACGATGAGATGAGGGAATATTCCTTGGCTTCTCAGGGAAAAAAATCATATAAATGTTTCAACAAAAGGCTGAGAAAAATTGTTGAGAGCAATGATGTCACTATAGTTGAAAATGAACAGAATACCCAACGACCTAGTGAACAGTTCCTGGATGAAAGTGATGATGAAGTAAGAAACACAGGGGGAGCAGAAGTGGCAGAGGCTGACTCAGAAGAAGATACTGATGATGAACAAGAAGGTGTAAAGTCTGTGTCTGCAAGGAAGCCAAAGAGTCGAGCTTAAATTGATAGGCAGAATATCATTGGTGATCAGACAGCTCCAGTTCAGACTCAAAGAATGACATCGTTGCAGCAAACATCATTTTTGTCTCAGGTGGAGCCTAAATGTTTTTCCTATGCAGCTGAAGATGAAAACTGGGTTCAAGCTATGAATGAAGAGCTTGATCAGATTGAGAAGAACCAGACATGGGAGATTGTTTTGAGACCAGCAGACAAGAATGTCATGGGGACTAAATGGGTTTATCGCAATAAGATGAATGAAGATGGTGTTGTGATTCGAAACAAAGCACGACTAGTGTGCAAGGGATACTCCCAGATCAAGGGAATAGATGTTGATGAGACATTTTCACCAGTTGCAAGGTTGGAGACAATCAGATTATTTTTGACCATAGTAGTGCAAAGAAAGTTCAAAGTGTTCCAGATGGATGTCAAATCCGCATTCTTAAATGGGGTTCTGGAGGAAGAGGTGTACATTGAGAAGCCAGATGGCTTTCTCATTCACGAGGATGAGAACAAAGTTTGTAGGCTGAAGAAGGATTTATATGGGCTGAAACAAGCACCAAGAGCATGGTACTCAAGGCTCAATCAGTACTTGAAGAAGCTTGATTTTCAGCGAGGGGGAGTTGATTACAATCTTTATTTCAACAACAACAGTAATCAAAGGATGATGGTGCTGGTTTACGTTGAAGACATAATATTCGGCGGATCAGATGAAGCTCAATGCAGGCAGTTCTCCGAGTTCATGAAAAATGAGTTTGAAATGTCAATGATTGGAGAGATAACATTTTTCCTTGGTTTACAGGTGACACAAGGAAGTAATGAAACTTTCATTTCTCAATACAAATATGCCAAGGAAGTTCTAAGAAGGTTTGGAATGTATAATTCCAAGGAGATGAAGACTCTGGTTGCTACTCGGATGAAATTATCAAAAGATGAGAATGGAAAGGCAGCTAATATCACAGAATACAGGCAAATTATTGGAAGTTTGTTGTACCTGACTGCAACAAGGCCTGATATTGTTTTCGCTGCATGCCAAGAAACAATATATCAAATTAATCCCAAGGAAAGTCACATGCTCGTAGTGAAAATAATACTTTGGTATATCAAGGGCACGATGGACTTCGGCTTGATATACAACGACAAATCTCAGACAGAGTTATTGGGATATACTGATGCAGACTGGGCCGGTTCAGCGGATGACAGGAAATCAACATCTGGAGGTGCATTATATCTTGGCGGACTATGTATTGCTTGGTTGAGCAAGAAGCAGGATTGCATTTCATTAAGCACCGCAGAAGCTGAGTATATTGCGGCCACTCAAGAATGCACATAGTTATTGTGGATGAAGTAGCAGCTTGAAGATATGGGAGTTGAAGTGAAGTCTCCGATCAGAATCTAGTGTGATAACTCAAGTGCTATAAATCTCAGAAAAAATCTCGTCCATCACTCAAGGACAAAGCACATTGAGATTAAATATCATTTTATCAAGGAGAAGGTGGAGCAAGGGATTGTGATGTTGGAGTATGTGCCTACAGAATTATAGGTTGCAGATATTCTGAAAAAGGCCTTACCCAAGGAAGCATTTGAAAGGCATCTACTGACTCTGGGAGTTCAGTCGATTCCCCGCACTTAAAAGCGCGTGGATGTGTAACCCCCCCTCCTTCTCCCCGAGGTATGATGTGTTTTTCCCTAATGTGCTGATTTGTTCTCTACACTGTTACATACTGCAAAGAAATGCCTTTGGGTTCATTGACAAAGGGGGAGAAAAGAGTGATTGTTCAAGGGGGAGACAATGTGGAGATTTGATAAATCATTAATGATATGGGGAGAAGCTGACAGGTGGAGCAGCCAGATAGGGGGAGTTGAAGCTAGTTGAACGTGGTTAGCCAGAGCTTAGCTTGGACAACATAGGAAATATGGCTAAAGAGGTGTTGAAGCTATGAGCAGAAAGGGGGAGCGTATTAAATCTGACTATGCTAGAAGTGATCGATCAAAGAATAGATATCACGACAGCTGATGATCGTGATAAAAGCAGAAGAGTGGTGTTGGAAAGTGGTAAGAATATTTCCAAACCAAACATTGGTCTTCCAACAAGCCCATCGACAATTGGTATCAGTTTAGTACAAATTGGTATCAGTTTGGTGTCAACAGTGGATGTCAGAGATGAAGTGATTCATTGATAAAATTTTCATTTACTCTTGTTTCTCACGCCGAGCAGTGGTCATGTGGTCTTAGAGTATGTGTTGAGTAAATCCTTGATCGCTATCAGAATCGCAATGAGGTGAATGGAGGCTGAAGAATCAACGACGTATCTTTGTTTTGGAAGAGTTGTCAACAAACCCAAAGGGGGATATTGTTGGGCAAAAATCCCTCAAGGTTTCGTTGAAGCATTTTTGAGGTGATTGTGTTTGTTGAAAAAGTGGACATCTGAGTGGTGATTGTTGACAAAGCATAACAATGACATACAAATTTTTTGACAAAGAGGATTTCATGATGGAATGTCGAGTTCAAGAGCTGAGGTCAACGATCCATGTTTGATTCAAGAACGTTGATAAAAGGAATGGATGATCTGGAGGCGGTACAAAAGAACAGATACAAGGTGGCCCCGTTTTCCAGTGTTTGCCAAATTTTTGGGCCTGAAAATCGACAAATGAAGAAAAGTGTTTTTGGCGAAGGACTTGCGCGCCGAGGACTTGGAGTATAGGAAACTTGCACGCCATATGTTTTTCAAGATAAGGAGATCACAATATGGATAAGGAAATAGGTTCGCGCAAGTTTGGGAGTTGGTCGCGCAAGTTTATAAAAGGAGAGAAGACTTGCGCGCCGAGACTGGGTCATGCAGGTGACTTGCGCGCCGTCGCGCAGGGTGGTCAATTTGCCTATAAATACTGGACCACCCCTCCTTATTCTTCACCGGAGTTTAAATCATTGAGAAATTAGAGCTCCCGTCGGGCAGGTGTGGTGGTCGCGCAGGTGGTGTGTGTGGTCGCGCAGGTGAAGTTGCGTGCCAGTGGTTGAAGTTGTGCGCCGGTGTTGGATGTTGCGAGCCCGTTGGCAGTTGCGTGCCAATATTGGTTTGGGAGTAAAAGGAATAGAGTCACACAAGTTTGGAGTTGAGGAAGCTTGAGTCGTGCAAGTGTCTGAGGAGGACTTGCGCACCCGTTGCGACTTGCGTGCCGATACTTACGCGCTGTGATTGACTTGCGCGCCAAGTAAGGTTTTGTTCCAGCAGTGGTTTTCGGGCTGTGTGGAAGTTGGAAGTTTTACCGATACCTTCAGTGCAAAGAGATATTCATCTACGGGTGAAATTTATACTTCAACAGAGCATCTACATACAAGAGAGGATTCATTCTTTCATGCAAGTGAAGAGACCTACAGGTCTATAAACTGTGAGTGGATTCCTTCCAAGAGCAGTGAGCTTAGGAAGAGGAAGAAGGTGATCCTCTCCACCGGCAGTGATCCAGAGAGAGAGAGAGACATGGAGTGACCCTTGGGAAAGCAGTGAGCTGACCCTAATTTTGTAAAGGCAGTGCGCCTGGGCATAGAAGTGATCTAGCCCGAACCTTGTAATCCACAGCTAGTGAAGATTAGTGGAATTTGGTACGACGGGAAACCTGTCGGTGTATGCTCCATGGACGTAGCCCTTAGCGGTGAACCATGTAAAATTGATGTGTCCTGTGCTTGCTTTACTTTCTGTTTATATTGTGTAGCATGGAAGAGAGAGAAGAGTGTTTTCTTTAACAACGAAACAAGATCAGAACGGGCATTAATTTTAAATTAGTCATACCCTGATTCACCCCCCTCTTAGGGTATTCAGCCTAGTGGACCTAAAACATTATTATTATTATAAGATAAAAAAATATTATCTAAACCTAAGTCTACCCCACATCGCCCCCCTTTTTCCCCCATCCCTGCTTCTCTCTTCCATGGTGCTGCAGCCCAATCTGAGTCGGCCTCTACATCTTGCCTCCGACGGGTCTGCCACCTTCTCAGCACCTTGCTGCCTCTAGCCTCCTGCTCGCCACCCTACGCAATCCTGCTTGCCTGTATTCTTCCCTCGCCTCCTGTAAGACCCCGACCGCTATTCCGTCCTCTCTCCCAGCACATGCCACACCCCTTCAGTACTTTCCTCTGGTCCGCTACCTCCCTCACCTCGCACAGCAGATCTTCTTTCACCTGACCACCTCTAGCCAGCCGAACCCAATTGCCACGATCTGGTGCCCAGCTGACCCAACTGGCCAGCCTTCAACTGCTCGCCCTCGCTCCACCTTGCCTTCCCTATGCTCCAGCTACTGAACCTCATGTGCTGCAGTACTTCCTTAAGACCGGCCGCACGCCATTCCTAGTCATGATCCCCCCTTCTTGTCACCTTTCTAATGCCCCAAAGCTCTACTTCATCCTTACAAGATGGAACTACCAGCCCCATCAGCTCCCATTCCATCTTCGTTTGCACAACCAGCTGCAAGAGCACCTTGTTCTCAACTGTGCATGTGACAAATGCCCGCCTCTAAAGGTGAGCAGTTTGGTTTCACATCGTTTAACCTACACTAGTGTCGAGGCTAGTTTTTTCATCATTTATTCATTTGGATTATTTGATTTTAATGTTTCTGTGTTTTTATATGATTTGCATTTTTTGTAGCGTGTTGGTGAAGTAAACTTGTGATGATGCAGTCATCGGATCATGGGTACTTATGCCCAATCATGATGCGATTCGCATCTTCATGATTGAACTGCAAGTCGAGTTTGGTCCATGGGGGATTATTTTACCTTTTTCTGAAGCATTGTTGTGTCCGCGCTTTGTTCGAGGTAGGTGTTTCCATGGTTTTCTGTTCCGAAACAATTTATTTGATGCTTGGGCATTTTAACAAATTTTTCTATATAGTCTTCACACTTGTACTGCTTTTCATTTGATTATTATGGTGTTTTATGGTTGTGGGGGTTTCTAAAGACAATTTTGAATCAATTCTTTATTTGTGTATATACACTTGCGTTTGTTTTAATAAATTTATGGACATGTTTTAAACATTTTATAAAATAAAACTTTTTAACTAAAGTTTAAAAATGATCGTTTGGTAAGCTCTTGAGAAAGTGGAGTTTCACATGATTTTTGAAACATTTTGGAAATGTATTTGGTAAGTGTATTTTGGTTAAATTTGATTTAGTGCATGGAACTTGTGGAACTTGTGTTTGGTTGGTTTTTTGAAAATGGTTTTCGGTGTGTGTTTGGTGTAAGGGATTTTTGGCACAATTCATAATGTATCATGTTTTAGTCAAAGCTGGAATGCAAAATGGTCTAAAGGCCCATTTAATATAGTATACCTTGAACTGGTTTTAGAAATTATTTGGAACGATTTTGGTAAATGTATTTCGGTGTGTAAAATTGAAATCCCATGTGGCGTTGTACTTCTAAAGGTGATGTTTTGTGGTGATTTTTAAAAACAATATGATTTGGAAAATGTGAATTCTTTGTTGGAACTTTTTTAAAGTGAAATGATTGAATGTTTATTTGGGGTGCTCTTATCCAGGGTAACCATTTATGGGTGAACACGTAGGAAGCATTCATGATTGGGGAAGGCAATTGCAGTGAGATGAGTCACACATGCGAGGGCCTTCCTACTTACACTGTATTATTTTAACCACCATAGGTTCTTGGGCGTCTTTTAGATGATCAAGTGATAGTTGTTAATCAATCCTGATTAAACTGGTTGGTACCTTGTGGATGGGTTGTTAGTCCAGGTGGGCTTTGCCACTAGATTGGTCAGTTGTAGGGCGGCTAGTTGTTTATACACTTAGGGGCTTCACCATACGCTGATAGGTGGTTTCGAACCAAGTATATCCATGGGTCTTCTAGGGATTTTTTGGATCACCCATGGTGAATGGATTATTTACATTTCTTGTTTACTTTCTGTTGCACTAGTTTATTTTCAGTTTTCAATTTTTACTTGTTTTACTCTAGCCCAGCTTTGGTATATTTTTTAGGATTTTACTCATAAAATTTCAAATGATTTTGAAAATCGCATGTAGTGTATGTTGTTTTTTTAAATTGGAAAAACATGTTGCACATTTTAAAATTTGAAAACCCTAATTTTATATTAATATTTCAAACTTGTGTTAATTGATTGTTTTGGGAAACGTAATGCTTGGATTTCATGGTTATCTTTGGCATCCCTAGTGAGCATCTCAGTGCTCATACCTATCATTTTCTTTCAATTGCAGGTTCAGTTCTTGGTCAGGTTCTTGGTTCAACAGTTTAGTGTTGGATTAGGCTTATGTTTGAGTTGGGTGGTGACCTAAAATATCACAAGATTGTATGTTTGGTTTTATTTTCATTCTGCTGCTAGTTTTTATTTTTATTGTCAGTTTTGTTTATTTATTTATCTTTATGGGACATATCATTCCCACATTTTTTGTTTTGATTCCCAGTACTTGTTTCTAGCCTATGGGAATCAAAAACACCCTTCAGGCCATGTCGCGACTAGCTCGGGTGACCGGTTCGAGGTCGACCTGTGTTGGTTCGTGACAATTCCAACATACTAGTGACCAAAAAGGGATTCTATAAAAGTAATAGAATATTTACAGGTCTATGGTTGGATTTTAGATTTTGTGTAATGAAATACTCAATGGGATGGTGATCCTCTTAAAAATAACAAAATTATAACATGAAATCCCATAACATGTCCTCTAGTATGTGATTAGACTGCCCTATATGGATATCTGTACGGGGGTAAAATTTTGTGCTAAAAAAATGAACCCTAATGTCCTTATATAATGTTATCCATAATCAAAATAAGATATGAGAATCACAATCTAAAGTCATCATCAAGGGAACTTAATGAATCCAAATGATCTCTTGTATAAATTGGATTCCAAATAACATGAATAACCTCTACCTTTAGATGGCTAAGATGTGGGTAAACATGATGAGTAAGTCTAAGATCAACCATTTGGAATCTTGCCCTCTAGAAAATCATGGGAACCCCACCAGGAAATACATAATGATTCCATCCATCAGCCACTTATGAACGTCAATGTGTTAGGCTAAAATGAAAAAAACTAGGTGCTCAACCTTAACCTATTGAAAATTGAGGCATCAAGAGAAAAGATATACTTATCACTTCATCATTTCCGAACATCAAAACTAACACCAATGGTCCCAGAGCATCTTTTAAACCCTCAGATATACCAAAAATGGTGATGTATTAAAATCCCATAAAATAAAATCCAACAAAATCAAATGTAAAATGGAATTTATTTTGAAAAGGATGACATGATTCCAACCTTTAGAAAATATATTAAGAGTCTGAATAGTTGATATCTAAACAGTATAGGTCAAACATAAATATCTCTTTCATGAGATTCCCTAACATATTGTATAATTTTTGAAGTAAAAACCATTAAATATAGTAAAAATTTGTGGTCCTCATTCAAGGATGAAAAAATAAATGAGGCCAATTGTCCTAATGGAATGATCAACAATATCATACAAGATGTAATGTTGATAGGATCTTTTACCACATTTCCCTTCTTCGGAGTAAAAAATGTATCGACGTCATAATCCTGGATGAACTATATCTTCACTTATATTTCATGTTGGGATCCTCCTGTGATAATATTTACTTGAGATTCTTATGGCCATAATAGATTACAATCCACCATCCCAAATGTTATTGTCTCTATATCTCTAGGGGAAAGATCACATTTACTAGATCCATATCATGGGTTAAATATTTATATTATTCCATTCAAAATTACCATGACCCATAAGAGAAAACTACTTTACTGTACATAAAAACATAAATAAGACTAGTTACATAGTAATCATATAACACTACAAACTCAACACCCTCCTATAATAGTCTTTATATGGGGATTCTCATCAAAATCTACCCCAACATCTGAAAAACCTGTTGGAACCTCTCTGTCTATAGAAAAGGATTCATATTTTGGGTTAATGTAGTAAATGGTATTATAATACTAGAAATATCAAGTAAAAATATCCAATAGTAGATTGCAATATCAAGGAAGGTATTTACCATAGTCACACTCTCGTTATGATCCCAAGCTGGCATATCCTCAACCTTTATAGAGTCCACTACTACTCCCTTGTATAATATAAAATATCCTAGGAAGTAATCCTCTCAAATCATGAACAAAATTTTTTATCAATTAACATAAATTTGTTACCCTAAGAGTATGCCTAGTATCATTCTCCAATTTCTTTTGTTCTTCTCCTTAGATGTTGAGTACACTAGGATGTAATTTATAAAGCCTACCAAAAACTAATCCTAGATAGAATATAAGAACTTGTCCATGAGTCCCATTAACATTGATAGGGTTTTGGTTAATCCAATAAGAATCACCATTTATTCATAGTGTTCATAGTGACATTATAATTTCCTCTTCACTATGTCATCATCTCAAACTCTAAGATGGTGATATCTTGTTCTAGGTTCAATATTAAAGAACCAAATCAACCCCTTTATATGGAAAAATATTTTTTTTATCATCACAAGAGGATACATTTTCTTCTTAGTATATAAATTTAAGATATTTTAATAAACAAATAACCATATACCCCCATCCACTTTCTTTCAAAACAAAAATAGGGATAGCTAGGGAAAAACGGTTCAAAAATATCCCTTCCACGACAAATCCTTCTACTACACCCTTAGATCATGATGCTATATGGGAGCCACATAATATACTAGAAAGGATATAAGGTTATCCCCATAGTGGATGTCTATGAAAAATATTTTCTCTTTGTAAGGAGGAAAACTTGAAAATTCTTTAAGTAATACGTCCTCATACTCCACCACTATTGGAAGCGGAGTTGACATATCATCTAATGATTTTAGGGAAATAAAATACGTCCGGTGTGTAATATTTTAAATCCTATAATATATGATCTAATACAACTATACCTATTTTTCATTTTCATCAAAGAAGAAAAACATCATCACATCCATAAAGAAACACCAAACCCTCTTCTTAAAATAGTAAATCTATAACTCAACTAAGAATACCCACTCCTTACCTAAGATGATTTGAAGGACCCATCACTACTATAAGGAGATAACAAAGGAAGCTATCTCCTCCAAGATTTAGGTCACACTATGAGAAAAGTGTGTGATCCTTGAATCTCCTACATTAGTGGTCTCTAAGGGAATGGGTTGAGGCAAAGGATCAAGTGTAATATCATGGTCTTGAATAAAGGAATAAAAAGAAAATATCATCTCATGCCACTACCTCTACGTATTGTAACTCATGTTGAGAAGAAACATTCTATACCTCTATTCTTCCATAGTGCCTTTGGGTAATAATCCTCCACTATTTATAGTTATTTTAATCACTAAACACAAGCTCCCTAGTCTATGCGGGGGTCACCTGGGGGTTGTACTAGAAAATGATCAAACCATATTACACCTCATATTGCTATCCCTACTCTTATTCCACATACAATGACATATAGACCTCACTTCTCAAGTAATTTCTTTTACCTTGGTGGCCTATCGACTGATCCCATATTATCTGGATGAGGCTTTGTACAATACCATTAAATATATACCCAACCATGATAAGAGTATCACCACGTATCCCTCAGTTGGATGGAACTATCTTAAGAGAAATCAACTAAAAACCCTCTACCCTAAGACTATATCCTAATGTATATTGTATTCCTAGATCCATGTGCCTTCCATCAGCTACCCTCTATCAAAATATCAACTCATGTGTCCCAACTACCAGCACCGACTATTAGTGTCTTATCACCCAAAAATATCAGAACTACCAAATCTTTCTCATTCACCCCAAGTATATGGAAGAATGAAAAGGTATATTAATCTAGCCTATGTATCATCACATTATCCCTCTTAAATATATTTTCTAGGAATAATAGACCATGAACAATATCCATAGAGTATTATGATAGGATAGTTAACCTTAATGAATAATCAACCATAGTAAGGCATCCCTACTAAATATGTAAAATGTCTAGGGTACGTACCACTCACAACATATATATTTATAGACACACTTTGAAAAGTCTTGAAAATTATATCCACCAAATAGTTTCCCTCTTCATACATAAGAGTCACCAGACACCACTATCTCCCTATATAACAATGTAGATTAATCACTTCTAGGACCTACAATCGGTATGGAGGTGTCCCAAAAAGTGGAGATTCCCACGTATCTTACTCAAGCTTGTACTCAAATACAATGGGGTATGGATCACTAAGAAACCAAAGGGGTATCTATATCTGATGCTCATGAAATTTTGTTGGCCTTCATTCCTCATCTATCAGTCATGATGGTTCAAACTGCTGCTCAATGGGCGGTGGTAAGGAATGGATACAACCTACAGGTACAACCTTCTAAATAGGTCCTTGTATGTATGCATCATCACTAGTTTGATCATCATCGTGATTATATTGTAGGATCCTAACTTGATATCATCATAAATATAGCCTAAAATAGATACGATTCACCATAGTAAAGTGTATATCAGAGGAATTGACTCAATAATGACATAGAAACAAAAATTATTTCCAATATTATGAATATACCAACATTTTCCCCAAAACCAGTCACTACATGTACCAAGTTGTACTATAATTTTATTACCCCCAATTTCTAGTATGTAACCCTTGCATAATGCTCTTCATGGTTATAAAGGATAAGGGTGATGAATGAAAGATTTGTGAGATCTTTTATTTATATTTTGAGGAAAAGTGGAAGTCACACAGACGATGCACAGTATGTCTAAAACATGCAGACAAATTGTGTGTAGTTGGTCTTGGAGGTAGTAGCTTCTGCATCAGCGGCACACAGTTTGTCTAATTGTGTGGCCAAACTGTTTGTGGAGGGTCTGCCGAGGTAGTGTCTAACGCATGGTTAGCGCACGGTTTGTCTAACCATGCGGGAAAACCGTGTAGCCACTTAAATGAGATCATATAAAGGTATATCTCATGCGTTTTTGCCTTTAAGTGACTTTATTGATCTCCTAAACGTCCATAACTCAGGTTTACTCTCCCTTAAAGGATGAAAAAACCTCTCCCAAGTGTTTTGGAGGCGATCCGAAGGCTTCTCTTGGTGAATTGAATCTGTATTCTTGAGGTATGTGATCGTTCTTTATTGTTATTATTCGGTTTCTTAGATCTACTTAGATCTACTTTTCCTCTCCTCTTGGTTTCTTAGATCAACACTTGTTATGGGTAGATCTAAGTGTGTGGATGCCAAATATGATGAGATTTTGTCTTGATCTAGCTAGGAGAAGAGATCTAAGGTGTGTTCTTGGAGAATCGACCTGGTTCTCTTGTGTGTTCTCCATTTGTTGGGGTTTTCGTCAAAACCCTAAAGGTTGGTGGCTTAACTCTCAACTCCTCTTGTTATAATTGACTGTTTTAATTTAAAATTGGGTTATTTGAAAGGAATTGATTGTGGAAAGCATATAATAAATCTTCTTTAGTGATGATTTATGGTTTTAGTGAAATTTTGAAATCTTGGTGAATTGTTGTGCAAAGTGATTTGGCTTCTTGAATTTTAAATTTTGATTTAAAATTATGGATTTTCTGAAATTGTAAATTGTTTGATAAAAAATGGGTTTTCAATAAAAAGGTTGTTTTATTGAAATGGTTTGAGATTGAAATGACTTTGATGGAATTTGTTTCCAATAAAAGTATAGTTTTATTTAAATGGTTTGAATTTGTTGAACACATTTGGTTTCTGAAATGATGGTTGTGTGTGTTGATGGGAATATGGGATGGATAATGATTAGGGGTCTCCCCATCTATGTTGGGATGGATAAGGGTTATGGATCTCCCTCGTCATACATTCATATTTCACTCAGGACGGAAAAGGGTTAGGGCCTCCCCCATCAGTGTTGGGATGGATTAGGGTTAGGGCTCTCCCCCGTCAAACATTCATGTGCATTTGGGTTGGATAAGGGTAAGAAGTATCCCCCATCATGGCTGGGATGGATAAGGGTTAGGGATTTTCCACTCTTCCAGGTAGCATGCATGGTTGGTTGCATGCGATTGTGGAATGGTTTGGGTGTGCCAAAAAGGAATATTGTGAAACGGTTCTAAAAATTGTTTAGTTATTTTTTTCGGAAAATAAATTTCTTGGAGAAATTTGTTTCACTTGAACTTGAATGCTTTTGTTTATAAGTGGTTTTGGGAAATATGTTCATATTTAGTTGTAAACATCTTTTGAGAAAATGTTTTATATAAACTTCTTTTATATAAATGTTTCTAACTATTCTATCCAAGTGGTGTGTGTAGGGAAGTCATTGGGGAATGCTACTGAGTTTTATACTCACTCTTTCATTGGCACATTGGTTCTTTTTCAGATGTCGTTTTTCGAGATACAGTTAAAGGTAAAGCATCTTATTGCTAGTGGCTCATGGTGATTCTTGGGAGATGTTTTGGAGCTTGGAGATTGTGGATCATGGTTTTGTGGTGTCTTTTGAGAGTCTTGAGTTGTTTATCCACTGTGTAATTTGATGCTTGGTTTGGTCTTTCGCTATTTTGTACTTGATGTGGTTTTACATAAATGAATTTGTTTAGTTGTCATTCTTTTGTTCATGCATCATATAATGAATTTTTGGTTATGCTTGGTTTGTTTATGGGTTATTTCTTAAAGGGTAAATCATCCCCAAAATTGTATTTTAAACCCTTAGGTATTTATTTCCAGCATATGGCATCTTTTGGACATTGCTTAAGACTAAGTTATTACTCATTTTACTCTCAAGCCAATGAGAATTGGTGGGTCATTACAAATGGTATCAGCTTGTTTGGTCCCTATCTAACAAGTAGTCATTGATGTTCCTAGTCTTCAAGTTCAAATTATTTCTTGTCAATTCTTTAGGTTAAAATCTTAGACAGGAGTAGGATTATCAGAACTTGAAATGTATAGCATAAAAGGAAGTTGCTAATCCGTTTATGTTTAACATTAAATTAACAGGGTGTCGGGTACATATGTTTTTTGGATACACTTCTAGAATGTTATAAATATCATTTTCATGGGATTAGCCAATGAGATGAGCATGAACTGAATTATAGAGAAATGAACTCCCACTAGGATTTCATATCTCATTGTGAGGAATGAATTATGATTTTATGCAAGGTGTGAATTTTTGAAAAAATGTAGACAGTGTTTTAAGTGGATGATTTTGAAAATAGGATATTTGGTGTATTAAGAAAATGGGTTGATTTTCAAAAATCATGTTGGATGTTTTAAAAAATATTTGAACATGGAAAAAGGGTGTTTTGGAAAACAATTTTGGGATAGTTGGTGTGATAGAATTTGAAATGCTAATCCATCAGTTGCTATAGAGTGAGATTGATGAAGGATGTTGTTGGTTTAGAAAATGGCACCTGGTAGGTGTCGTCGAAACCAATCTGAAGACGCCACGGAGAATGTGGTTGCACCAGAACCATAGGTGAACCAAGAGCTGGTCAGAGTATTGTCTAGGCTTTTCATGATATGGATATGGGGAACCAGAGGAATGAACCAAGGCATGTGGATCATACAATCCAGTTCATGAAGCAGAATAGACCAAACATTCGGGGTGATGCTGAACCCGAAAAGGTAGAGATGTGGCTATGTATGATGAATCGTATCTTCAATTTCATCGGCACGCCATCATATCTCATGGTCAAGTTGGTGACGTATATGCTTGACGATCTTGCACGTCAATGGTAGGATTTAGCGATGTAGGCTAAATTGGATGAAGGCCTTACATGGGAGGATTTTTAAGAATTGTTCAACAAACAATTCTATCCTCACATTCAAAATCCAGAAAACAACCGACCTTTTCAGCCTAAAATTGGAGAGCCTCTCTGTCACAGAGTATGCAGCTAATCTCATTAATTTAGTCCATTTTTCACCAAAGGTTTCACCAAGGGTTTCTATAAAGGAAGACATCTCCGAATCAGGGTTAAGGTAGGATATTTGATCGAAGAGTATGGTGCTCTATATTACAGATTATATAGAGATAGTGAACAGAGAGACTGTTACTGAATATGATATCTCGGGATCAATAGGAGAAGAAATGGTGATACCTATAGGAAACGGTGGGAACTCAACCGCTAGGAACAAGAGGAAAAGGGAAACCAATTTGAATGGTGGAAGTGTAAATCAATATCAGACTGCGGGATCAGTGAGCATTCCTCCATGACCCCAAAGCAAAGAAGGTTGTTTTCAATGTGGTTCGCTTGACCAAAAAAAGTGATATTGTATGGTGAAACCTTGAGCATGTCACAATTTCATGAATATTGTAAATCTATAACGCTATTGTAGGAATGCACCGAGGTCAGGTGTGCATGATACTCCTCAGGCGTCGCAAGCATTGTATTCTTTGACAGGACGAGGACAGCAGAATCAGTCTCATCGGCATAACAAAGATATCCATAGTGATTCTCGAAATACCATAACTCATCAACTAGGGAAATATCAGCAATGCAACAAGGAGAATAGTGCAGCGACGAAGCAATTGTATGGAGCTGAGCAGACGGTAGTCGATGATCAGGATGGACCATCTATAGTAAGAGGTAAGATTATTTTGAATTCTACCTTTGTGCAAGTTTTTTTTGATACCGGTACATAACTTTCCTTCATTTCTTCTCATTCTCTTGACTAGATATGTTTAAAACTGGAAATGATGCCTTCTGTTTTAAAACTGCAAACTCTTATTAGTGAAAGAGATTGTCAATCCTTTGTGTGTAGAGAATGTGCTATAATTGTTGATGGAGATACATTAAAATGAGACTTCTCAATATTGGAGATGGATGTCTATGATCTAATCCTGGGTATGGATTGGCTGACAACGTTCAAGGCTCAAATCAACTGTTACAGGAGAATAGTGAGTTTCGTGATGGAGGATGGAATTGAGTATCTCTTCAGAGGATAAATGATTGTAAAGAAGGGTGAAAATAGATTCTTGGCACCAATGTTGGGAACGATATCATACCAATTGGCAGTATTGACTTTGGCATTAATGGAAGAGATCAAGGAAAATAGTTTTCCAGCTGTTGTAGATCAATTTACAGATGTATTTCCCAAGAACTTATTAGGGTTACAACCTCAAATGGAATTGGAGGTTACAATTTATCTCCTTATGGGGACAAGTCCTATTTCCCTTACATCTTATAGGATGGCACCAATAGAGTTACGGGAATTGAATGTGTAGTTAGAGGAGATGGAGAGCAAGGGTTTCATTCGACCAAGTATATCCCTATGGGCAGCACCAGTTTTGTTTGTGAAGAAAGAAGACAGAACTCTTCAGTTGTGTGTTTATTATCATAAGCTTAACCAAGTTACGATAAAGAATAGATATCCACTTCCATACATTGATGATCTGTTTGATCAATTAAGGGGATCATAGTGGTTCTCCAAGATTGAATTTCGATCAGGATATAACCAATCGTGAGTTCGGAAGGAGGATATTCCAAAGAAAACTTTTAGAAGTAGATATGGACATTACGAATATGTAGTCATGCCTTTCTATCTAAAAAAATGCATTTTCAGTCTTCATGGCCTTGATGAATCAGATATTTCAACAATATCTAGATTCATTTGTTGTGTTGTTTGTGGATGACATTTTGTTCTATTTAAAAACAAGGGCTGATCCTGAGGTGCAAATGGAAACAATGTTACAAATATTGAGAGATCATTGTCTGTACCCCAAATTATCAAAGATTTCTTTTTGTATATAGGAAGTACGTTTCCTTGGCCATGTAATTTCTGAGAAAGGGGTTTTTGTTGATCCTGAAAATATATAAGCTGTTATCTCTTTGAAACCACCAAATTATTTGTTCGAGATAAATTTTTTTCTTGGTGTAGCTAGTT
Organism: Viscum album; assembly: GCA_963277665.1. Classification (NCBI taxonomy): domain Eukaryota; kingdom Viridiplantae; phylum Streptophyta; class Magnoliopsida; order Santalales; family Viscaceae; genus Viscum; species Viscum album. The sequence goes on from OY728129.1 coordinate 1,493,318,481, forward strand.
ACTAATGAAGCTTTGTGCGTGATTTCTCATGACTAGATTTACCGATGAAAACACTTACAAAGAATAATTCTCCATTGCTATGGATAGAATAATGTCAGAAGTCTTTATAGGAACTGAAATTTTGGCTTACATCAGCACCTATATTGATTTTACTAGAATCAAGACAGGGGTATGTGGTGTATTGTGAAGCTTTGGGATCAGGGTTGGGGTGTGTTCTCAGGCAAGGAGACCATGTGGTTGATTATGGTTCAAGGTAGTTGAGGGTGCATGATAATTACCCAACACATGATTTGGATTTAGCTGTAGTTGTCCACGCTTTGAAAACATGGAGACATTATCTCTTTGGAGTGAAATTTACTGTGTTTATGGATCACAAAATATTGAAACACATTTTCTCACAGTGATATTTGAATCTGAGGAAAAGGAGATAGATATGTTATCTCCAAATGTTTGACTTTGACTTGATGTACACAACGGGAAAAAGAAAATTTGGTGGTGGATGCATTGAGTATAAATTCATATGCTCAGTTAGTGAAAGAAGATTCAGATGAATGGTAGTTGATGTCAGTCTTAGCCGACATGCATGTGGAATGTGAAGACTGAGGTGATGTTACTTTTTCCTTTTCATCTACGATTATTCCTGATTTAGTAAAGTTGATCAAAGAAGCACAAACATATGATACAGAATGTCATGTTGTAAGTTCAAAACTCAATGGTGGGGAGACCATTGATGGATGAAAACTTGATGGGGGTTCAGTTTTGTGATTCAATGATTTGATGGTTATATCTATGGTTTGTCAATAACAACTCCTTCATGGTTAACACCATTCAAGATGGGTTGTATGCCCAGGTACACATAATATGTATAAGGCGTTGAAGGCGCAGTTTTGGTGGAGCGACATTAAAAGGAAAGTGGCCGAGTTTGTCTCACAGTGCTAACTTGTCAGCAGGTTAACACAGAGCATCAGAGACCAGCTGGTATGTTAAAATCATTGCCCATCCCAGTGTGAAAATGGGATCAAATTTCAATTTATTTTTTACTGGTCTTCCATGAACGGTTCAGAATCAAGATGCCATTTGGGTGATAGTGGATCGTCTAACCAAGTCAGGCCATTTCATCCCTATTCTTGATACTCATACGACGGAAGATATTTCAAAAATATATATCCGAGAAGTGGTAAAGAGGCATGGTGCACCAGTGTATATAGTCTCAGATAGATATTCGAGGTTCACATCTCATTTCTTGAAATCATTACAACAATCCCTAGGAACTCAGTTGACTATGAGTATGGCGTAACATCTTCAGATGGATGGGAAATCCGAGCAGATGATACAAACATTGGAAGACATATTTTGGGCTTGTGTAATGGATTTTTGTGGCTCATGGGACGATCATATATCCTTAGGTTATTTCTCATACAATAACAGCTATCAAGCCTTGATACACGTGGCTCTGTTTTAAGCATTGTATGGGCATCCTTGTTGTTTTCCACTATGCTATGTGGAAACGGGTGAAACATCAATAGTCGGGCCATGCCTTTACAAGAAACAATAGAGAAGATACAGATGATTAGAAAAAGGATGGAGATATCTCAAAGTCATCAGAAATATTATGCAGGTCATCGTCGAAGACCATTGTCGTTCGTTGTGGGTGATCATGTATTCTTGAGGATCTCTCTAAGGCTTGGACGTCACCGTTTTGGGAAGCAGGGCAAGTTATATCCTAGATACATTGACCCTTTTGAGATACTAAAATAGGTTGGAGAGGTTTCATATCAGTTGTAATTACCACCACAATTTAGTTTGGTTCATATTGTGTTCCATGTATCTCAGTTGAAAAAGTATCAGCCTAATCCTAACCATGTGATCAAATGGGATCATATTGACCTTGATATTGATGCCTTGCTGAAACATATCTAGTATAGATGGTGGATAGGCAAGAGAATGTATTGGGTGAAAATATAATCAGTCTAGTGTGGGTTTTCTGGAAGCATGGTCAGATTCAAGAAGAGACTTAAGAATGTAAAAAGGAAATGAAAGAGTTGTGGCAGGAACTCTTTCAATTGGGTGAGGATCTAATAATTTCCGAGGACGGAGAGACCAATGGTGTGGAGAATGTAGTAATCCTAGTTTCTGGTATGTAACCCTTGCTTAATTCTTTTCATGGTTATAAAGGTTAAGTGTAATTAATGGGAGATTCGAGAGAACTTTGAATGAAGTTTTGAGGCAAAGGGGAAGTCACACGGATGGCGCATAGTTTTTCTAAACCGTGTGGAAAAACGGTGCATATTTGGTCTTAGAGGCAGCAGCTTCCGCATAGGTGGCACACTGTTTTTATTACTGTGTGGACAAATCGTGCACGGAGGGTCTGTTGAGGCAGTGGCTAATGCATAGTTAGCGCACTGTTTGTCTAACTGTGCAGGCAAACTGTGTGGCCACTTAAATGAGATCCTATAAAGGTGGATCTCACACATTTTTGCCTCTGAGTGCCTCATTTGAGCTCCTAAGTGGCCATAACTAGGGATTACTCTCCCTTGAAGGATGGAAAACCTCTCCCAAGCATTTTGGAGGCAATCTGAAGGATTCTCTTGGCGAATCGAAGCCGGATTCTTGAGGTATGTTATCATTCTTCATCATTCTTGTTCAATTTCTTAGATAAACTTTGATCTACTTCTCCTCTCCTCTTGGTTTCTTATATCTACACTCATTATGGGTAGATCTAAGTGTTTGAATGCCAAATATGATGTGATTCAGTCTTAATCTTACTAGGAGAACAGATCTAAGGAGGGATCTTGGAGAATCGACATGGTTTTCTTATGCGTTCTCCATTAGTTGGGGTTTTCTTTAAAACCCTAAAGTTTGGTGGCCTCACTCTCGACTCATCTTATTAGAATTTATTGTCTTAGTTTCAAATTGGGTTATTTGAATGGAATTGATTATTAAAAGAATAAAATAAATCTTTTTAGGGATGATTTATGGTTTTAGTGAAATTGTGAAATCTTGGTGAATTGGTGTGCAAAGTGATTTGGATTATTGAATTTAAAATGTTGATTTTAAATTATGGATTTTCTGAAATTGTAAATGGTTTGGTGAAAAATGGGTTTTCAATAAAAAAGGTCTTTTATTGATGTGGTTTGATATTGAAATTACTTTGATGGAATTGGTTTCCAATAAAATTATAGTTTTATTAAAATGGTTTGAATTGGATAAACACACTTGGTTTCTAATATGATGGTTGTGTGTGTTGACATGCATGTGGGATGGATAAGGGTTAGGGGTCTCCCCCATCAGTGTTGGGATAGAAAAGGGTTAGGGATATCCCTCATAAAACATTAATAGTTCATTCTTAAAGGATAAGGGTTAGGGGCCTCCCCCATCAGTGTTGGGATGGATAAGGGTTAGGGATCTCCCCCATCAAACATTCATGTGCATTTGGGTTGGAGAAGGGTAAGAAGTCTCCGCCATCATGGTTGGGGTGGATAAGGGTTAGGGATTTCCCCCTCTTCCAGGTAGCATGCACAGTTGGTTTCATAGGTTTGTGGAATGGTTTGGGTTTTCCAAAAAGGAATATTGTGAAATGGTTCTAAAGCTTGTTTAGTTATTTTTCTAGAAAATAACTTGCTGGGAGAAATTGGTTTCACTTGCATTTGAATGCTTTTGGTTATAAGTGGTTTTGGGAAACTTGTTCATATTTAGTTATAAACTAATTTTGAGAAAATGTTTCATATAAAATGTTTTTATATAAATGTTGCAAACTCTTCCATCCTAGTGGCGTGAGTAGAGAAGTCATTGGGGAAAGCTACTGAGTTTTATACTCACCCATGCATTGGCACTTTGGTTATTTTGCAGATGTCGTGTTCTAGGATATAGGTAAAGGTAAAGCATATTATTTTTAGTGGTTCATGGTGATGCTTGGGAGATGTTGTGGAGCTTGGAGCTTGTGGAGCATGGATTCGTTGTGTCTTTTGAGAGTGTTGAGTTGTTCATCCATTGTGTAAATTGATGCTTGGTTTGGTTTTCTGGTGTTGATTAATTGATGTGGTTTGACATAAATGAAGTTGTTTAGTTATCATTCTATTTTTCATGCATCATATAGTGAATGTTTGGTTATGATTTGATGGTTTATGGGTTATTTCTTAAAGGGTAAATCATCCCCCAACTTGTATTTGAAACCCTTCAGCATTTATTGCCATCGTTTGGCATCTTGGGGACGTCGCTTAAGGCCAAGTAATGACTCGTTGTACTCTCAAGCCAATGATAATTGGCGGTTCATTACAATAATTGTAGGATATAGATTTATGAATTCATTACGCATCAGTCATATGTTAACTTTCAGTATTTTATGGGTATTTAGAGATCTGTACATTTGAATAGGTACCTTAGGCTAGGGTATCCCATCTGTATGATATGGATACTCGACACTAGTGTCTAACCACTAGAAAATTGGAGATTGTAATGGGTTTTTTAAATCATTTTGTCCCTAGGAATACAAGCCCTGTTGTATCTAGTTATTCTATAGTGGTATCAGAGGTAGTTAGTGATCACTTAAGAGTCATCGCAACTAATACCACAAGAGAAGAACTATGCAACCCAGGATCTAGAGTAACTATTGGTGGTATTTATCTTTATAATATGGGTCCCAATATCATGGGTGAGTGTTTTATCATCCATTCTGACCTCAAGAGTCTCAAGTATATCTTTTTGAAGAAGGATATAAATTTTAAATAGAGGTCATAGATAGAGTTCCTCTAGGGTTATGATTTAATGATATTCAATGCTCCTGGGAAGGGGAAAATGGTAGTATATGCTCTATGTAATAGATATTTTTCACATATAATGAGCATGTAATCAAATAATATTGCTTCACAGAATTTGTCTTTAATAAAATGATGATAATGTATCTTACCTATAGTTTATAGTTATTACCCCTCCACTTCTGCAGTAGGTCAAGTTGACTCATCATTGAGATAAAAACTATGATAAAATTCATTGTAAAATAACTATAGGTAGTGATATGGATTGATTTTTGGAAGTGGGGGTGGTGTGTGTGGGAGGTCATAACATCATTTTTTGAGGATTAACCTTGTTTACAACGTTGCTGTATAATGAGGTTTTGACGGATTTTGATACATCCCCATTAGTAGTATATCATGGTGTGGGAAGATGCTCGACGACCTTTAGAATCTATTTTGGTGGACAAGAATGATGAAATGTATAGTGCAGGTTGTCTCTTGATGCCTCACATGTTATTAAAATAATGTTGAAGGCTGGGTTTTGGCCAAATTTGGCCAACGTCATGAGGTGCCTGAGTGGAAGATGGATTTTATCTCTAGGGACATTGTGATAGCGATCCCATCATATTCTAGGGGACATGATTCCATAGGTGTAATCATAAACATACTCATAATTTAACATCAATTCTTATCCATTAGATATTAGAGTTCAGTTTATATCTTGGGATTCTTTTATGTAAAGAAGATAGTACAACATCATAGAGTTCTCTTGATGATTATTTTAGACTATGACGGTCCCTTTACTTCATGATTATGACGATAATTCTAAGAGGAATTTAGGAATAGCTATGTTTAAGAATGAAGTTTCAACCTCCACACCAATGGTTTGATTGATAAGGCTATTCAGGTTCTAGAGGGAATGATGTAGTCTTTCATGTTGAACTGTAGTCATAGTTGGGAGGATCGCCTACCGTTGTTGGAATTTTTCTACAACAATATATACCATTACACCATCAACATGGAAAAATTTAATACCTTTATTGGGACATGCTACTTTTCAATAGTATATTGGACTGATCAAGAGTAGTCTAAACTTATGGTACTAGAGTTGGTGTAAGAGATGATAGATAATGTGAAGATCCTCTAGGAGTTGAAGATGGATTACCACATCCACAAGAACTCATATGCAGATTGATGACGGAGGAGGACATTGGTGTTCGATGAGGGAGACCATGTATTCCAAAAGGTCTCAAAACTGTAAGGATTGTTGAGATTTAGTTGGGTAGAATGATATCTTTGATTTTCATTGGACTTTACTAGATACTACATAAGGTAGGTAGGATGACATGTCACTTGGCCCAAACACTATAGTTTAAACCAGTACATGATGTGTTCCACATGCTGTAGAAGGGGATTTATAATCATGAAACCCTTCATGTTATCAACTATGGTGAGACATACATCATGGATGGATATACTATCATGATTTATTTGGTAGATATTAACAATCATAAGAATTTTATCCTCCTTTGGAGATTGATTCTATGGGTATGGGTCCAATGGTAGCAAGGTAATCTTATAAGTGATCATGGGAGAAGGATTACTAGATGTGATCATAGTGCCTCAAACATTTTGAATAGAAATTTTTTTCTTTTCTGGATGGAAATATTCTATATGGGAAGAATGTAACAACTATTATTTTCCAAGTAAAGAATTCAAATATTTTACGGAATATTTTTGAATATAGGTGCTGAGTTTGAAATGCATTCTAGGGCCTATGAAAACTTGATATTTATATAATAAAAATAACAATTTTATTATATTAGACACAAAAATATATTTATAAATAATTAAATGCATCTCAAAAATAGCATCGAATGGGAAGTATTAGACTGTCAATGAATTTCACATGCATAATATACCTAAGTGTGACATAAAATTTATTCACCTTAGGTATAAAGTTTAATTGATTTCATGGGAGGATTATTAATTTAATAAATATATTAATAAATTTAATTTTAATTTATTCTCAATGACTTTATTCCATTTATTTAAACCCACTTATGGAAAATCACTACGGTTAGCCACATAACCATAGGCAGTTATAGAGGGGATATTCAAGGAGTGTTTGGAAAATAAAAATGGGATTGATGATCAAAAATAGATTTTCCAAGGACATCTATGAGAATGGTGTTTATGGATCTCACCAATGAATATGATGTTCGACTATTCTTCATTAGTGATGGATCCAAACATGAGGTAGGTAATTTTTTTGTATTTAATTCCCATATTTTTTTATCCTTCATCAAATGTGAATATATCCTCTTAACAGATGGACTCATGGGTCAACTATTGAATTACGATAATTTCTTTATCCTTCTTGAAATTATGAATGGATATTGTTTTGATGAATCCTACTTATTAGTTATTCATTTTTCATTACAATGGAAATGAATTGAATCCATCCTGATAAATGGACACATGCCATTTCTCTTTTTGTGTTTTCTGAATTTCATTACAATATTGTTTCATGTGATATTCAATGGTACTATATTGAACATGTGGTTTGAAAAATATTCTATAAAAATTCAATGATTATTAATTATTTAGTGAATTGTATTTTCAACATGTGTTAAGGGTGAAAATTGGTGAAATAATCATTATTTTTGATGATGGTAGAGATTTGGGATTAGACTAAGATATTCAATGATTGCGGTTTTGGGTTTTTTGGTGATTTGGAGTGATGGAATATTATTTATTACAAAATCAGAGGTCAGAATCTAGCCACTAATGATATATAGTGTTTGGTTAACTCAGATACATGTTTCCCTAGTAAGATTTTCATCTTAGTCAATAAATGAAATTATATGAATGGAAATTCATGTAAAAATAATGTTCTATAGTAATACCAAGTATTCTTTGTGCAGTATGAAGAACACACATAACATAGTACCTTGGATATGTCTTCTAGGGTTTCATCAAAAATAAAATATCACATGTTGTGTTGGACTTACTATAGTATTTTCCCAAATGAATGATGTATTAGTGTATTCCCTTATGGTTCAAGGTTATGAATATGGACAAGTACAATGGAACATCATAGTAATCAGACAAGGCTAAGTATCCGGACATGGCCCAATACATGGAAATAGACTGGATACACAAGAACAACCTTTTACTCAGACATTTCTACATACATAAACATTTATAGGAACAAATGAACAATAATATTACATGAGCATGACCGAAAGAATATGAGAATTAACTAATTAAAGGGGAAAACAAAGGCATTCATGACATATCATGTAATCATAGTACATGCCATGTACTTTCTATAGGGTTGTTTTGATCCGTCATTCTATTCAATAAAGATCGATATCTATAAGGTGTGGCCCCTTGGTCTATACCAAGGAAGGTGTATTGAGGCATCATTTCCAAGGGATAATATTTGACCCCTATTATAGGATTATAATTTTATAGAGCTTTAAGAATCCCGACATGTGACCTAGGGTGATATACTTTATCATCACCTTCTTCCCTAGTTGGTGTTTTCTAGAAATCAGAATGACCGAATTACCCAATTGTATGTATGATTCATAGAAAGTCACTCTAGATAAGGTCTAGTATACCTAATATTTAATTGGAGGTATACCTTATCAATTTATCAATTTCAAATGAGTGATGGGGCATACTAATTCATAGAGAGGATTGATAAGAATTACATCTCATATGAGCACCATCAGTATTATCGTATGTGTGGTTTATTGGATAACAATTACTAAGAAACCAAAATCATGAATCCTAGGCTGGTAGTATGGTTGAATATTTAACTTGAGACATAATACCCATTTTAATAATATCTAGGTTAATTTTATTTATTTAATTCGGATTGACATGACATATAATATTAAGGTTACTACTCTCTTGATGATTTGGGTTTGGTGATTTTGGGGTGTCTATATATGTATTTTTATTATCAAACCTACATGGAATCTTCCCACACGCATCATTTATAATATAAATGATATTATGATTGATGTACTCTTATGTTTATAAGGAGTAGGTGAATAATAGTTGATCTAGACAAACTGTTGTTCTATAATATGCTTCATTTGATAGAAGTTCCATCATCCTCATATATTGGAATTATTTTACCATTTTATTAAAAATTTATTTGGACCTTTATTAATTTATAAACTTTTATCATAATCATAATATGGGATATATATATATTGACACTCATTTTACATACATTAACATTAATTAAAATTTTAATTATACATAAAACTTTATACAAACAGACACCCAATACCATACAAGTCTAGTGGATTTAGAAACATGGAAACAAAAATATTGTAGATAAATGCGCTACATCATCTCCCACTAGGTACTTCAAAGCTATAAACCCTCTTAGACACATCAAATATAATTAATATATTAAAAACATGGGGGAAGGAAACATAAAAATGGGCGACCTCAGATGCTCAGTAAGGGTAAATAACGGAGAAACGTAAGTATAATCATGAGCGTAAGGTTATGAGAATACATTCATTAAAATAGAAGATCATACATTGCATATCAAAGATCATAATCATGAATCAAGACATAATTCTTGGTAGTTCAAAATACATTAAATGTATGTAGATAAGTAACATTGTAAAGACCAGGAAATTTCACGGAATTTTTTTTCATAAATACTTTGGAATTTTATGAGTCTGTGGTTTTTGACGGTACTTGATTCTGAGGCCCGGTGTGCTCGGAATCAATTTAGGAATTTTTGTTCGGGTACATTCAGTAAACATACGTGCGGGTTTTTCTATCTTTTGAACCGGTGCACGGAATTGAAATCTGAGGACACCGATGAACTCATAGCATCAGTATTCACTTAAGGGGACCTTTACTGCAGTTGCGTTTTATGCTGGTTGAGAGTTAATATTTGGGGATTTAGAATGAAGTAAATAAAATTTTCAAAACACAATTTTATTTATGGAAGTTGGTTATTTCCTCCCAATGGGAGTTAGAGGTGGGGGCCACACCCACATAACCTCCCATGAGAAGATATTTATGAGGTGGGGCCCACACAATCCTAACCTTTGCATCTTCCCTTAAACCCCCTTTAAATCCTCCATTCATTAAGGTGGAACCTCTTCACATCCCAAGCATTTTGGAAGCCACCTCCTCTCACAATTTGGGCCATCCCAAATAGTTAATGTACTTGAATTAACTTGGGTGTAAATAATTCTTTTTGAATTATTTTGAATTCGTTGGAAAATCATTTAAAATTGGGGAGGGTCTTATTTTATTATTTTCGTGGAAAATATTTTGGGAGAGCTCTTGAGAATTTGAAGGAGTTCCTCTCTTCAACAAAGAACATCATCCTTCCAATGAAGAACTGCCGAAGAACGAAAATTACTTCCTTTGATATTCGACCATGAAAAATGAGAAGGAGCCACCTACAAGGAATGCTGACGACGTGCCATCCTTGACTGCTTCTTCCCCGACGTCAACGAGTTGATGCCATCTCCCCACGATGTCGTCTTCTGCGACGCCCGAGTTCTGCGAATCTTATTTCGAGGTAGGGGAATTGTATGATTTTAGTTTGATAAAATTATACACTTATCATTGTTGAATGCAAATGGTTGTTTATGGCCAATTGATACTGCCTAACGTGGAGGGTGCAGGAGGAACGTACACGGCCTGACGACCCTCCATAGTATCTTTTATTTGCGATGGATATCATCTTGGGAAGGTGGCAATGAACGAAGGTAGCGACCGCGCGCCGGCTGCATGTGGAAGAATCACGGCCCGAAACCATGGGCCGCTCAGCCAAAGAAGAACCAGCATGCTAAAGCTGTCTGGGACGAAGGAAGACCATAGTGCCACAAGGGGCACCATGCTGCGGAGGACCACAGCCCGCGCTCCGCGGGCCGCTTCGACGGCGAACCGGTCGGTTCGTCGGCCAGCCAGGTGAAAGAGTCACGGCACCCGAAGGTGCTATGTAGCAGGATCATGGCTTGCCTGAGTAGGCTGCTTGCAATAGGAAGACCGGCTGACTTTTTCCAGTCGGATTGGAGGGCAGCACCGCCGGTTCGGGAAAGCACCGCCCCCCTCAGACCGCTCGACCAGCCGATCGAGCCACGGCCAGCCGGTCTGCGCCCCACCGGACCAGGTTGGGCCTTGCCCCTCGGGCTGGGCCGCGTGATTCACCAGGCCGGTCCGACCCTCTACCAGGTCGTACCTACCAAAACCTGGTTGACCCGACCCCCCAGCCCACTAGGAATAACGGGTCGGGCCCGTTTTCAATTAAAGGTGAATATCTCTAAGACCGCAAGTCCAATCGATGTGCCGTTTGCGGCACTAGGACCCCTGTGATGTAGAGGTCCATTTTCGATACTCTATGTGAGTTTTGGACAACTTTGGAAAATGGCAGGGTTTGGAATGAGTGTAATTCTAACTGGGCTCCCAGAGAAAAATGTTAATAACTCTCAGACCGGACGTCCGATTGACGCGTCGTCTATCGCATTGGGTTCCTTTTGATGAGATGGAACATTAGTTACATCAAATATAGACTTTTTGATAGTTGATTTATTGACCCCTTTTCTCGAGGAGAGGACCCTCCTGGAATCGAGCGGGTTGTGTGCAGGAACCCTAGAGCTAGCTGCGACTACAACGACTACCGTACTGGAATCCTCCATGGGTTCGGCGATGACGACTACCATACTAGAATCCTCCATGGGTTCAGTGATGACGACTACCATACTAAAATCCTCCATGGTTTCGATGACGATGGTTACTATTCTTGTATCCTACATGGGTCCGATAGTTTGACTTCTGTTCTAGTATCCTACGTGGGTCCGACAAAGTAGCTGGTCTAGTATCCTACATTGGTCCGACAGCTTAGTTGGTCTAGTATCCTACGTGGGCCCGACAACATAGATGAATCAGTGACTACATCTGATCATCTTTATCACTTTACGAAAGATGTATACTTATGTGAGCTGAGTCATGGCTTTCAATCATTATCATCAATGTTATTGACTTGCTTTCCTGTGTGGACTGGGTTGTGCTTGGACTCGAGAGATTGAGCCGAACTGTGATTGATAACTAGGGTATATGTGTAGACATATACCTAAGTAGAGTTGGTAGATACTCTGTGATTGTATCTTTCTTCTGTGGTTTATCCTTCATGGATTCTGGGAGACCATCGGGGGTCTCGGGGTCCCTACTGAGTATCGTATACTCACCCCTGCACAGGCTATGCCCGCACTACGTTGTGTTGGATGCAAACGACGGATAACACTGATCGAGGTGGAGGCTTGTGGAGCTAGATGGTACGCGGAGGAGGAGAAATCGTCGAGATGTACACGGATTAGAGGACTAGACCTGAAGTGCTGGGGAGGCCATATATACCCACCCTTCATGTGGGATTCCGAGAGGATGACTCAATGGTTGTTGTTTTACTTTAATGCAGTTGTACTAGTTTTTCAGTTGTACTATACTTTACAGTTGGGTTTGTATACTGGCCCATTTACTTTTCAGCACATACTTTTTTACTCAGATTTATTTAGTGCTTTCTTCTGTTGCGTACCCATTTGGGTTTGTTTACTTTATAAAGGCAATGCCTTCCCTTTTTATCAAGATTTATGCCATTGGTGCTAGTCGCCAGCCCCTGACCTATGAAAGGCGGGCTTGTAGTTGTCATGGCATGGGCCCTGAGGATGGGTCGTGACAAACATAATCAATGAAATCATAACAAATTAATAAAACATGGAATTATTTTATACACATAAGCATACAATAACCCTATGTCAAGGCTACATACCAAGACCGTTGTAACATGTTAGGAATGGGATAATCATTTGTGTACCTACTTCGGGCATGGGATTCCCACCAGTATACCCTCTTGTTTCTGGCTTGGAGATCATAAAAACTTAAAAATTACCCAATTAATTGGAGGGATATATAGGTCTCACAAATAACTTAAGAAAATAATATATACATTTTCTTTAGGAAAATAAAACATTCATCAAATCACGACGCATAAAAAGAGATGGGTTTCATAAAAAATCATAACCCATGAAATGAAATTGGTATCATTAAGATTTCATCACATCATAACCTATGGAAAATAAATAGGTTACCAAATCATTTAATTAAATCATAACCTATGAAAAGAAGTGGGATTCAAAATCATATAACCCATAGAAGAGAAGTGGATTTCAAAAACATATAACCTATGAAATAAAAATGGATTTGATTAACATATAACTAGTGAAAGAGAAATATATTTCATAAAAAAATATCCCATAAAAGATAAATTTGTTTCATAAATATTATCACATAAAGTATAACCCATTCAAGGAAAGAATATGAATGGAAAATTTATATATTCCTTAAAAGGCATGTGTAATTTCATCAGATCTCCTCTTAGATAAAAATTAATTTTTAAATATCATTCGAAAAATGTTCCCTAATAAAAATATAAATTTATCTTTGAAAAAGGATTCTTAATGTATAAAACCATTTGAAAACCATTTTCTTGTTAAATACCATTAATACATATAATGAAGAATTATAAAATTATTGAAAAAATATTTCTTTGAAAACTTATAGAATAAGCTTCAAAAATTTTGAAATGATTTTATTTGAAAACACATTAAAAGAATTAAAAGAATTATTTTTAAAAAATTAAACCATTGTTGTGAAAATAAATTAAAAATTATAATTAATGCATTAAAAAAATTTAAAATCATTTTACTTGAAAATTTATGAATGAATTTTGAAAACATTTTGAAAAAAATTTTCCATGAAAATTACTTTGAAAAAAAAAATAAATTCATTTTTAAACATGGAATGGAAGCTTCACAGAAATGATGGTGGGTAAATATGTATATACCATATGTGGTAAAAATAATATTTCTTTTTCATGATATAAAGGTATGAAAAATCCATTGTTCATAAATTGAAGACAATATTACTCTAAAAAAATTGGTAAAATAAATAATGTGTAAATATTTCGTTTAATAATTATAGTAAAATAAGATAATATTATTCAGAACCCTTTTTTGAAAACATGGTTTTAAAGGAACTATGATTTTCGACCGAAGAGGGGTGCAAATTCAGAATTTCTTTAAAACAAATTATTGGCTATATTATTACCAAAGAGTGGAAATGCTACCAATATATGATGAAATTTCAAATAATTAGAGGATAATAGAATTCATTAGTTTTAATGGGATATGGATCATATTATTTCATCAAAGGGAAACATAATCATTGGATATCTAACTAAGTGGAGAGATTGATTCAAAAAATTCTTACCACTTGATTACCTTAAAACATACTCCCCATTTAAGAAAATGAAATTAAATTAAGCATAAAATATACTAAATAAAAATGGGTTTATGATATAACATTGTATGTATATACACCTCATGAAAAAATATTGGTTCATAACATGGCATGTTTTTTGAAGAAGGAATATTGAGACAAAATCATTTTTCCTATTATATAACATTTGCAACATAGTCCCATTGAAATAAACATAATAAAATAGATATGTAAATAACAATAAATATAACTATATTAATTATATAATATATCTATTGGAAATATAAACATCACATAAATGGATTGGGTGGTGAATAATGCATGTATTTCATGGAAATAAAAAATTGAGATGAAATTCCCATACCTTGTGTCTTAAATCTCATCATACTCGTTCAGAACATTGGTATTATAAATATAAAATTCCTATAATTATATCATCCAACCAAATTATTATATCTAATATCATATACGGTTTTATTGTGAGTTTATATTACCCACTCTTAACAATTCTATGTTATGGTTTCACATTGGGTAATATTTTCTTTGTTCATGACATGTGTATTAATTTGTCATATCAATGTTCCATATACAAATTCCGTGACATCGAAAATTTACACCATTATGTAAATATAATTTATATAATGTATATTTTTATTATAATAATCTATTTAATATATAAATATGAAATGGAATACATCATTCTAGTAGACAGTTTGCCGTATATATGCATGAACGTTGTTTTCATTTAATTTTCATATTGAATGAATAAAGGTAAATGAAATGTATTTATATATGTATTTATATCATTATTACAAATGAATTATTATATCATATATATCATATAAGTTCACTGAAACCATCATTAATACATTTTATGTAGTGTGTGAACAAATCACATCGCTTTAAGGGGGTGGTAGTGCACACCTCCTCAAAAGAAATTATCATATTTATACCAAATAAAATGTATAATGGTATGTGTTGAAAAATAATTACCGAAGTTTAAAGGTAAAATAAATATAATATATAACATATATAAATATTTATCCATCATAATTTAAACCATGATAGGTGATAAAGGAAAAATAAACATTCATCATTTAGTGAGGACGCAGTTCGTTGTACACATAAACAGTATGTGTGTTACCCATTATATACATGTGTGTGTTAGTGTAGGAGTAAAAAATATAATAATAAAGTATATGTACATTTAGGATAATGGTTTTTTTATAATTATGTAATAATATTAATTTAGGGAGTGAATAATGAAAATAAAAGAACAGAGTTTAGGGGAGGGTGATACCTCCTAATTGGGTAACTATTTTTGGTTTGAACCAAAGGGATTCCATAAAAGAAAATATTCACAAAGGGAATCATAAATGAGTAGGGGATAGATTTTGGGATGATATTTTAGCATATCATGGCTGAACCGAAGTGGTTTGTGAGGTGTAATGTAGTGGAGGAGAGGAGTCCTTTTATAGTGGAGGTGGAGTGGCACACTTATAATATCTTGAAAAATGAATTCAATAAATGTTTTTAACATTCCATGTGGATCCAATAGTGAAACAAATAGATTCAAGGGAGTATAGGGTCCTTATTAGGTCCTAAAAGTTCAGTTTGAATATTTTATAGGTCTTTTTGAGTCTAAAATTTAAGGTTCATTCCTTAGTTAAGATTTAATTTACATAAAAAAATGTAATTAATTTTAATTACTTTCACTAATATGTTTGGTCAAAGAAATTTTGACATAATTATAATTTATAAATTATTATTATTACAAATATTTAATCTGTTTTTCCTAGATTCCAACTATATAAGTGGCAGAAATTAATTTAAAATTATTCCCGCTGATGGGACGACACTTCGGGATTTTAAAGTAATAATGATCAAAAGATTGATAATTTTTTTATATCCAATTTCAATGTGAAATTTTTACAATGAACTAAATGATATTAGTTGATTAAAATATTATATAATTAAAATTTAATAAAAATTAAAAATATATATTATCCTTTTAAATAATTTAGATGACGAAGTAGTTTTGAATTGAAATTCAGTATTTTTAGCTATTAATTATAAAGTGAAACCTTATAGAAAAATATCAAAATTCTATCCATACATAATTTTTATATTTATATTTAAAATATTAACTCTTTTTTAACATATAAAATATATTAAAGTGAAAATAATTGGATTAAAAATGGATTCCCTATTAAAAGGGGATAAAACCACATTTATAAAAATATAGGTTTTTAAACAAAAAAATTGGTTTGTTCTTATATTATGTCTATCAAATATATTAAACGAATATAAAAATGAATTGATTGAATATATAAAATATATATTACATTATTATCACATAAAAAATGTATTTAATTTAATTTATTAAGGTAAAATTGATTTTGGACAATAAAAATTTTAATAATCCCTTTAATATTCAATCAGATTTCATATTAATTTATATTTAAATGTTAAGAATGAATTCATCTTGTATTTGTGTAAATAATATATTTTAATAAATCAATTAATAATATTCAGAATTTCTTATTTAACTGGTATGTTATTTATAATTATATTAAATAATATTTTAAGGATACACTATTTTTCTGTAAAACCAGTTCTTGTGTGTTACACAATCAATCGAGGGATGTCATTGTTACATGTAACACAACAAAACATAATTTTTACATGTATAGAAATATAAATATAATTTTCTTTTTGTTAATGATTAACATCATGGAGTATATAATGCATGGAAAACATATTGCTTTAAAAAAATAGTATATTTTTAGTCTTGTGTGTAATGAAAAATATCAGAAATGTTAAATTAATTCTAAAAATAATATTTCACAAAATATAAATATGTTACATTCAACCCCCATTAAAAGGAATTTCAAAGTCAAAATTATTCTTGGTTATCAAAGGCCTAACACTTGATTTTTTCATTTATAGAAAACCACATCGTAAAAATGAATACTAAAACTTCACTTAAAATGGGAAATTTAGAACCATAACAGTTACCCAAAGTAACATATAAACATGATTCCATTTTGGAGAACATAGGTGGTATGTTAAAACATGGATATGAAATATAAATATACCTATCATGTTCTAATTGATAGATTTTGAAAACATGTTCTGGAGAAAGTTAACAATCACAATTCCATAAATTTGTGATTATCGAAGAGACCATTTGATTCATTGGAAATAAAGTTACTCTGAAATTTTTTTGCATTCAAGATTATTTTTTATAAAGATGATGAAATGAAATGAAAATATATACTTTCATGAGTTTACGACAACATAACCCTTCATTTTTCTTTGATCCACTTTACCAAATTCTCTAAAAAGGAAGACATTTATGGTGTACTGACTGATAATGTGATCAATGATATGTCATCCTAGTTTTGATCAGTTATCATCAATACAATGTAGTTTTAATAGTATATCAAATATGGATAAACCCTCATATGGAGAGATAACATTTTAATCATACAAAAATAATATGAGGTTTAAATTAAAAGTTATATAAATGGTTAACCTTATAACCCTTTTCAAAGATTAAAATTAAAATATTTAGAAACAATTTCATGAAAAATGATCAAGATTAATCCCACATATATCCAAAAGTGCCAATTTTTTTTATCACCGTTCTAACATGTGAATAACCTTATTGTATATTCACATGAAACATGGTAATAACCTTAACAACCATAAATCCTTTTGAAAAATATGCATTAATCCTTATTCAAATGATTACTAGATTTATTCCTTAAATCCAAGAAGTTGTAAACATAATCCTTGATGACATAGAACAATTTCTAAATAATTTGTTAGAAGGTTATCTATACCATCCAATTTAATTGTTCATCTCCAGTATATCTATGGAAAAACATCATTATCCCTACACTATTCATTAATTAAGGGTTAACATCACCTAATCATAATATCACCTTTCTATGAAATCATTTTTTTTGTCTTCATCACTATTCAATATGACTTTTTCAACCCTTAATGAAAAATTATACTAAAAATACTTATATATTTCACGATTCATAAAACATAATCTATAAATTTCAAAACCTAAATACTATATTCTTTAACTATTATTCATAAACCATTACTCAAGATAAATCAACTTATTACCTAATACATATTTCCTAGAATTTGAAATTTTAATCCTTTATTAAGTTTTCTAAACCTCAATCTAATAATTATTCTTTTGTTAAATGTAATTAATACTAGAATAACATCTCATACCATTCACATGTATTTTTCAGTCTCTTTAACTTTAGAAGTATAAACAATACTCATTCCACCTTCCTTATTATCCTTTTGAGATTTTCACTTGAGAAATCAATTTACATAGTGAAAATTAATTCCTCATATGAAATATTAAATGTTATCCATGATTCTTCTAGTTCTCTCCATTGTCAAAAACCATAAATCATAGTATGGAAAACATTTATCATATTGAGACACCATAAAATCAATAGAAAATTATATCAAGGGTTCCTAAATAATGAATTATACTTCTCTAATATATGAAACCATAGGTTTACCAAAGGTTATTACTAGTCATCCTATATATAAATCCTTCATGATGGTTCTTGGAGAGTTTGTGAATTCCCAAATAATATCTTGAGTGTCAAATCAGGTTTACATCAAGGCATGTTGTCATATACCGAATTACCCTGATTTAGGCGTAGAACATATTGTCAGAGTTATTATCACTATTTACATCAATGCAATATCCAAATCCAATGTTAGTATCTATATGGGTATTTATATCTAGGAAAACACTAAATATATCTTTTACAAGAATTCTATGAAATTTTCCTAAATTTTGAGTCATCCTTATACTTATTCTTAGATACATCCCTATTCATATCCTTAGAAATTTACCAAGGTATATCAGTATTGTTTTCTCATCCTAGTTTCCAAAGGTTAACTAAACATTTACTCTAATACAAACTATATTGACTCAATCTTAACATACATTTACATTACATTACATTTTTGGAATAACTAAAACATTATATAAACAGACACCCAAATATCGTACTAGTCTAGTGCCTTTGGAAACATGGAAACATAAACACTAGTACCTAAATGAGATACAACATATCTCACTAGGTTCTCCTTTACTATAACCCTTCATTGAGACATCTAAAATAATACATATCATCGTTAACTTGGGGAAGGATTCATAAAAGGGGTGATCTATGATGATCAATAATGGTTAATTAAGAGAGATACATAAGATTAATCATGTGCATATGGGTATGGAAAACAAATCATGAAAATAAAACATCATATCCTACATATCAATGGTTATTAGAAGAAATTAAGGCAAAATAATTAGAAGTTCATAATTCATGAATCATAAGGAAATATAAAACATAATCATGATATCATAACATTGAAATACAACGTATAAACTTTGTAGGAACATAAGCATATAAGAACCCTGTGTCATGACTGCCTACCAAGACTTTTTTATCATGTTATCCTTGGGATAATCTCCAGTGCACCTACTTTGGGCTTGGGATTCCCTCCTATATACCCTCTTTTTTCTGGCATTGAAAGTCCTTCTATTTACCATATTGTTTCAGGATTGGGATGTCCCCTGATGTACCTTCTTTTTCAGGCTTGTTATTTCCTCTTATGTACCCTCTTTTTCTAGGCTTGGTATTCCCTCATATGTACCCTTTGATCTCACAAGATTATTAATTACCCAATGCATTATAGGGATATATGGGTCCCACCCAACACATTATAAAATTATACATAAATTTGATACAGAAAAATCAAACTTTCATCATATCATGACCCATAAAAAGATATGGGTTCAATAAAAAATAATCATAACCCATGAAATAAAATTGGCATCATTAATATTTCATCACATAAAAAATATAACACCCTAAGAGTTTTAGGAGATAATATTTATTAAAATTTCATTTATGTCATTAGTTGTACTCCAAACCAACAAAATATTGCGCTACACAAAACACCATATTATATTTTGGTATATGAAATACTATTCTTGGATTATCTTACACATAATTCCATGTTCTTTTTATAGAATTTATTTCACACAAGATCGAGTTTAAGAAAAAAAATAAATATTATTATGTTGCTTTATGACCTAGATACTATAATGGTGAGTATGAAAACTATTAACTAAATTATGAATATTTTCATTACAAATGTATATAAAATAAATTCATTAGTGATAAATTAAAGATAAATTAAAATAAAACCCATTTCAAATAAAAGGTATCGTTTTTATGATAGACTATTTAAAAGAATATATGTGAGTTTATAATATAAGAAAACCACTGTGGATAGATTTTTATAATGAAATATATATTTAATATATTAAATATTATGTTTAAAATTCATCCTATATGTTTTATTGACATTATATAAGAACAAAATCATTTTTTGGATAAAAAAAAGTTTTTTATAACACATTTTTACTGACTTTTGATGGCGTACCCATTTTAAATCTATTTTTTGAAATGGTTTTATATTAATTTTTAAAAAAGAAATTTTTTATTTAAAATTAATGTAACAAAATTTACATTTTTTAAATTTTTAGTATATTTCTATTATTTTTTAATGTTTTGATGAATTGTAAAAAAATAATGCATTTTAATTGAAAACTAGTTTTTCATCAAATTTATTTATAGTGGTAAGTTATATATTTTATGGGTTTGAAAGTGTAAATATATTGTATTTTTATGGATTAATTTAATTTTTTTCATTGGAATTAATTTTACATTGAATTTATATGTCAAAACATTTCAATATTTTCCTTGTTTCTAATTTTAAAACTCATTTTATCTTTTTAACAACAAGGTTTATTTTAAATTAATTACAAAAAATACCATGTTTTGAATTTTGAAACTAGATTCAATATTTTCAATCAATGGGTCAAAATTATGTAAATTGGTTCCTTATATTTTTGGGCATTTTGAATATTATCTTCTGTTATAATTTTATTAATATGGTAAAAAGGTAAATCGGGTAATTTAGGGTAAACACAATATTATGAAATTACCCTAACAATAGTCCTAATATCATGGGATGAGTGCTTTTCAACATAAATCATACTTGGGTAGAATTTTTTTTCATTTTTATGTCACTTAGATGAGATTAGGTCATTTAATATATTTTATTTAAAGAAATATAATAGATGTCTTACTAAAATTATAATAATTATATTATTTTTAATATAAGGTTATATAGAATATAAATTAATTTATAAAAAGTATTTTGAAATATACAATATTTTTCTTCAACATTGTAATTTATTTGTAATTTTTAAGAAATAAATAATCGCCTTAAACACTTATATTGGGATGATGCTAAATTATTTATATGATGTAAAATAAATAAAATAAAATAAATTTAAATTATAATAACCATTAAATACAAAATACATGACCAAATATTATTGGTCCAGTATATCTTAATCATATTGATCTATATGACGAATTATGGACCCTTTAGAGTCAAATGAAATTTATTATGTCACTTATAATAATTTATCTAAAGTAATGTCAAAGTTGTCACATTCATATTTTAAAAAATATTACAATTATTTATGTAGGATTTTCTAGAAAAAATATTTTACTATTAATAATATTCTGAAATCTAGATTTGTTATATTCTTCAAGGTATTTTATTTTAATTTTTATCCCATAAAATAAGTAGATTAAATACTTAAAAAATAGAGTTGTATTAATTATCTTAGTAATGAAAATATAAAATTAATGTTATTAAAAATATTAAAATAAATATAATTTCGAATAATTAATATATCCAATGAATGTTATAGATGACCCTGACACATTAAGGATATGATAAAATATTTTTTTCAAGGATAAAATCTTATCTTTATATTTTAAAAAATACATGAATTTAATAGTCTCAAAATTGTCACTGTTCATATTTTGTCAGAATAATATTTTATTAAAATATTTAATAAGCATAATACATTTTTTAAAAAAATTATTAATTATTATATGGTATAGAATTTTATAAATAGTAAATTTATGGTCTAGTTGACATCAAATGACTAAAAATTACTCTCTTTTAAAGCCGAATAATTTTTTAAAATAGTTAAACATTAAATAGAATAACTATGAGACAATAACAATGATACGATTTAAATTGACAGATAAAATTGTATAAAATTTATTGGTTGATGATATCACAATTTTATCTCATATGATATTATAAAGTATTTTATTTATGAGGTTTTTAGATGTGGTTTGATTTTATTATATATTAATATATTTTGAGTTTCCAAAAGTGCACATCACTTCAATTATAAAAGGGAACCTACTACCTCACGTCTTTACATAATTTTGTGCCATAAATATCAGCCATAACCTACCCATTTCCCTTATAAAATTACCTAGTTACATTCTATTGGTTTTTTAATTCTCAAAATACCAACTATTTTGTTCTTATTAGGATATTTAGAGGGATCTCATCGAAGAAGAGGTAATATTTTTTACCAAATCTCTCCATATCAATTATTTTCATACCTCCTATTACTAAGTTTTTTACATTATAAAATATTAACACCAAATTTCAAATATATTTTGATATGTTATTATTACTATTGAACAACTATATTAGACCTTCTACCCATCCTATGAAATATGAAATCACCACACATGCATTCGTACGACCTACTGTCTCTACGTTGTGGTGTATTGTTTTTTCACCACTTAATTTTGATGTGTATAATAATGTAAATAATAGAAATATATAGTGATTATAAAAATAAATTTATTTTTTAACAACAAATATAACATAAAATTCCTTACATTTTACTATTATATAAATTATATCATCGCTCATCTGCACATACAACCTATCGTCGTTACGACAAGATGTGATTGTTTTCAATGTCCACCATTAATGAAAGAATATATTAAGGTATTAAATGAATAAATATGATATATATTTACTTAATATAATAAAATAAATTATGGAACTATATCAAATTTACAATACTTATGAATTATGACCTAAACATTCATTAGAAAATAAAGCTGTTCACACCCAAAAGAAAAGTAATTATGAAATATCATTAATGGGGTGATAATATAATCATATATGATATCATAAATATAAAAAATGTTCTAGAAAAAGTTAAAACCTTATTTAATACATTATCCACAAGATTAAAATAAATACGAAGGAATTCAAACCCAAGGTAAGGGATAATTTCAAAATATCATTATTAGTCAAGATTGTTTATACATAAGTATTTACTAGGGGTATATTTGTCATCCATGTCCATGTTTTATAAAATTCTTTTCTAGAATATTTTTACTATTATTCTAGAATTTTTTTAGTGTCATTTTTACCCATTTATGACATTTATTAAATGTATATAAATAAATCTATTTCCATTTTCCTAATGTGGTACTTTTTGACTTCTCTGGTAGAAGTACGAGAAGAACATTTTTTACAATCTATAGAATTAATGTATTTTTACTCTTTAATTTTATCTTATTACCTTGAATGTTCCCATAAAATATTACAAGTTTATTTTAAAATAAAATTATTTCTATTAAACTTTTGTTGAATTTTAAGAAAAGAAAATGATTTCAAAGAAGAAATGGAAGTTTCTTCGAGAACTATTTTAAATTAATCTTCATGATTTCTTAATATGTTTTCAATGAGAATACAATTAAAAGGTTTTTAAAAAAAATTATGTTTGAATAAGTGATTTTTAAAGAAAATTTATCTTCTAAGTGATCTTTCAAATTCTTCCCCATATAAGATTACCTACATTGTTATAGAACATCAATACCATTCATATTCTTTATTTAAAGGGTTTTTCTTTTGATGTCATTTTATTTAAGAAATCCACATACTTTTATGGGTTATGATTTTGATGAAATGATTGCGAAACCTATATTTTTTTAATATGTTATTGATATGATTACATGATTATGATTCTTTTCCTGTGTTATGATATGATGATTTATGATCTTGTGTCACATGTATGTATGTTTTAATTATGTGATGGGTGGTCCTATATCTCCCTATGATGTATTGGGTAAATATGGATAACTCATGTGGTATATATGTTATTCTTCAACCTGATTTCATATTAACAATTATATACGTGGACCTAGATTTCATTTCTATTATTTTATGTGTGGACCTAGTTTTCATGTGCATATCTTTATGAAAAAGCCTAATTTCAGGCCCTTAATTTAATGAGTGAATCTATTTATATTTATACATGTTTACAAAGTTATATGTTTATGTGTATTCCACACATTCATATCTTATGTAAATTTTATGATCTTATGGATTATATTATATTATTTATTTATTAATCATGTTTAACTTTGATATGAAGGTCATGATCTTCTAATGTTATGATGATGTTCCCATAACCTTTAAGCTCATGTTTATGATTACATATCACCCTTGTTTACCCTTATAGATCATCCTAGCTCATCCATTTTTATGATTCTATTCCAAATCATATGATGAAGGGTACTATGTAAGAAATTTTAAAAAGGGGTATTTGTTATGAATGAAAAAGAAGGATATGATATAGATGTTATATGCAACCGTTTTTTATGTATCCCAGCTTCCAAAGACAATAAACTAATATGATATTTGGGAGACTATTTGAGCAATGTATTAATTATTACTCAAAATTAATGTAATTTCCATGTACATCAAGCTCAAGTCATTATAGTTTGTATCTGAGAAAATGTTTAGTTAACCTTTGGAAACATTTATTTGAAAACATTAGTGAGATTCCTAGAGATATTTTATGGGATATATCTAGGGATGTCATAATGATAAGTCTACATATACGTTATAATCCTAATTTTTTTGTAATAATCCTAAATAACCTTGTACTAAATGTGAGATATCATATATTGAAATTCTATATGTAATATCTATTACTTATGTGTTTTTCATATCTGGTATGTTTTTATCACACTTTGTTTTTGCACTTAGTCAATATCGATAAATAGATAGAACATAGTTAACATTGGGTGTTTCAGATGTGGAATATAGAAGAATTATATGTCATAAGTGGAAATATCATATAGAGAATCTTGAAGTTGGTACGAGTGTGGGTTATAAAACTAAAGATAAATAAGATAGAAATGAAATTTAAATTGAATGGGATTATCTAACCATATTTTTTACCTTAAAAATTAGATACATGATTATATTAGGGTTTAAGAATCGTAATACGTGATTCATACTTCATATTCATGGAATTAATAAAATAATAAACCCTAAGAAATGTGTTTAGAATGATTTTTTATAACTTAAATGTATATGTTTTTGAATTCAAGGATTATGTAATAAAAATTTTAAATATAAGTTTTTTATTAAGAATTAAAAAGGATACATTGAATAGTAATGAAGGTATATAAAAGTGATTTATGGGAAAGTTTACAGTTAGATTAAGGGAAGGTAACCCAATATGTGTTCAAGATATGTAAATTTTTTGTTTAACGAGGATAAGGATACATTGGATATAATTAATTGGATGATTCTAAATAAGGATATTTTGACATGTGTTTATGCTATCAATAAATGAAGTTCAAAACATATTGGAACATAAGGAATATATCCAATAAGAATTGGAATAATAAATCAATATTGTTTTCAAATGGATATATGGTAATTCATATTATTACCATGACTAAAGAGAATACATGTTGAAGGTGTTCACATGTTTGTAATGTGACCAACAAGAGATACCTTAAAATATATAGTGGATAAATGTTAAGCTAACTAAGTGCACATCTTTCTAATTTTTGGATTTTCACATTTCATAAGGATTTTATGTTTACAAATTTATTGAATGATTAAGTTAAAATTATGATGATGTTTGTTAGAATAAATTATTATCTCAACATAGGTGGATTTATGAATATTTTATAACTTGTGATAACCTATTTTGTGATAAAGATATATGGAATGACCAATCATTCTATTTATGGATCTCATGATATACTAATGATTTAGGAGTGGAAAATTCAACTTCATTTCATAAAGTAAATAAAGAAATGGAAATTTACCAAGGCATGATGAAGGGTGAGATTGTGCTAATATCATGTAAGTATACCATCTCATTAAAATTCATCAAAATCAATAAAACTGATGGTGATGTAAAAGGATTTCAGGTTCCCATAATTTTTTATAATATCAATGAACATATTCAAACAAAATTACTTTATGGATTTTTGATAGTCATATTTCTCTAGATCACCTTATTTTTGGTTATTATTGATCTTTTTCGATCTCTTTGATTATTTATGTTTTTCCTCCATGCCAAAATCTTCACTTAGGTTCTCAATCGTATATACCGAGTTATGATTTAATTTGGGAAATTATTATTTTTAAAATATTACTTTTTAAAAGAATGTTCTAGAAATTGTTTTTACAATGTCTGTTTTTAGGAATTATGCATTCAATTATTAATCCTTTAGTAACTAAGAATAATTTTTAGGGTGATATTCATTTTAAGGGTTGAAGAATACAACACCCCAATATTTTTATGGGATATATATTTTATATATTTTATTGATTTCATGAGTTATATGATACACCAAGATAATATTACACTACATGCAACACTATATTATCTTATGGTATATGAAACACTATAGTCAGCATGTGTAATACACTATTTAAAGTATGTTTGATAGAATTCATTACACATAAGACCGAGTTTAAGTCAACAACTAAATTTTATTATGTTACATTATAACATATATATTATAATGGTAGGTATGAATTATAATAATCGAATGATGAAAATATTCTTTACACATGTATATATAATTAATTCATTGGTGATCAATTAGTATAAATGAAAAGAAAACACTTTTCAATAAAAGGAAATGTTTTTCCAGAAAAATGGTTTAAATGAAAATAAGTTAGAGTGTAAAGTAATTAAATCACACTTGATGGATTTTATATTTGTAAATTTATATTTAATATATTAAATATAATTTTTAAAATTCATTTTATATGTTTTTAGACATTATATAAGAAGAAATTGAATTTTTTGGATAAAAGAGAATTTTTTTAATAAAATTTATTTTTGTGGCCTTTTACTGTCGTGGAAATTTAAAATCCATTTTTATCACTATTTTATATTAAATTAGACAATATAAACGTATTTTTTGAAATTGGAGTATCAAAATTTAATTTGGTTTATGTTTCTGTATTTTTCTAATATCTTCTATGATTTGATGAATATTAAAAAATTCATTTTTATTGAAAACAACCTTTTCTTCAAATTTATTTATAGTTTTATAATAGAAATTTTAATGTTTTTAAAGTATAAATTTATTATATTTTTATCCGTTAGTATAATTTAGTTCATTGGATTTAATTTTACATTAAATTTAGTTGTAAAAACATTTCATTCTTTTGCATGTTGTAACTTTTAAAATTTGTTTTCTCTTTCAGAAAATGGTATTCATTTTAAATTAAATAATGAATCTTCTGTGTCTTGAATTTTAGAAAATGTATTATATATTTCTAAACAATCAGTCTAAATAAGGAAAATCAGTTCCTTTTATTTTTATGTATTTTGAAGAGTAACTTCAGTAATTGTTTTTAATAATACGGTAAAAATGTAAATCAGGTAAATAAGGGAAAATATAATATTCTAAAATTACACCAAAACATATACTAATATCATTGTATGAATTTTATTCTATCTAAATCTTCCTTGGGTATAAATTTTATCTTTTGTGATCCACATGGATGAGATTAGGAAATTTAATATATTTTATTTAACAAAAAGTTATATATGTCTTACTAAAATTTTATTAACTATTTTAGTTTTAATATATGTGTATACCAAAGATAAATTTATCTATAAGTACTCTTTTTAAAGATAAAATTTTTCTATTTATCATGGTAATTTATTTGTAATTTTTTGTAAATAAATAATTACCTTAACAGATTATACAGTGATGATGCAGAAATTATTTAATTGATGAAATATCAATAAATTTTTTTTAATTAAAATCATCATAAACATTAAAAGACAGAACAACATGACTAAATCATATTTTTTGATTAAATATAGACCTAATTCATCCATATTAAGAATTATTTACCATTTGGAGGCACATGTAAATGATTAGGACAATAATAATATTTTATCTAAATTAATTCCAATGTTGTCACATTCATATGTTAATAAATTTTAAATTTTTAATACATGATTTTCCAGAATATATATTTGATAATAAATATTCTTCTAAAATATATATGGGTTATATTAATCATTTTATTTTATTTTTAATTTTATCTAAATAAATGTGTATAGAAAATAATTACACAAAATTGATGTAGTGATTGTTTAATTAATGAAAATATCATATTAATGTTTTAAGAAATATAAAAATAAATATAATATGGGATTATTAATATATCCAATGAATATTATAGATTACCATGACCCCTTATATATGTAATAGAATATTCTTTTTTTGGTTAAAACTTATTATCTTGATATATTTTAAAATCCAAGAAATGAATAGTGTCAAAATTGAAAGTGTTGATATTTTGTCAAAATAATGTATTATTAAATTATTAAAAAATTGTAATACATTTTTAAAAATATATAATGATTATTATATGGTATCATATGTTCTAAATTGTTCATTTATGGTATAATTTACATAAAATAAGTAAATATTATACTATTTTAATATTTATTAATTTTTTTTACCTTAGTTAAAATTCAAATAGAATAACTAAGGGATAATTAAAAAGATATGGTTTAAAATGAAAGAAATATTTTCTAAAATTTATTGGATGATAATATTAAAATCATTTCACATATAAAATTCTAAAATATGAAATGTTTGATTTAATTTATGTGGATTGAGTTTGTTATAAATATATTTTTTTCGATTCCAAAAGAACCCCTCGCCTCAATTATAAAAGGGAACCTCCTACCTCACTTATTGACTCCACCTTGAGACTGAAATATATTCAATACCATACCCATTTCCCTTATAAATTATCCTAATCACATTATAGAGGTTTTTATCTTTTCAAAAGAACAACTCTAGTGTCCCTAAGAGGAGATCTAAAGGTAACTCATCAAAGAAGACGCAACCCCCTTTACAAACTATATGATGATCATTTCATATTATACATCCTCTTCCTATGATGTTTTAATTATAAAATATTAACACTAGTATAAAATATATTCTAATATCTTATTATGATTATGGAACAACCATATTCCACTTTCTACCCATACTATAAAAAAAGGAAATCACCACATGTCATACGTATGACCTACCGTATCCACACTGTGGTGTAATATGTTTTTATCCACATTATTTTGATGTGTATAAGAATAAAAATAATAAAAATATATATTTATTATTACATGATATTGATTATAGATCCAAAACTATACTATAAACATCCATACATTTTACTATTCAGTTAATGATGTCGTTGCTCTTGCGTATATAAGACCTACTATATCCATGAAGTGATATTATTTATATTCATGTCCACCAACAATGAATGATTATATTAAAGAATTCAAAGAATATATATGATATATATTACCATGATATAAGTTTTTCAAATTATGGAACAATACCCTATTTACAAGAATTAGGACTTATATGACAAAACATGCATGAGAAAATAAGGCTTTTATCACCCAAATAAAGTGTAAGAACATAGAATTTTTAAAAGGTGATAATATGATCATAAATGATATCATAAATATAGATATGGTTCTTGATTAAGTTAATTATATTATTTAATCCAATATATTTGATATTTTAATACAAATTAAAGAATTCAAACATAAGGTATGAAATAATTTTATAATCTCATTATTATAAGGGATTTTTTATATGTAAGTAATTAGTAGAGTATATTTATCATACATATTGATGTTTCTTAAAAAAATCAATAAATTTTTTATTATTATTCTAAAATTGTTCGATATTATTTTTACCCATGTATTACTTTTATTTTACTATTTTAAAAGAATATTTTGTCATTTTAATAATAAGGTATTTTTTTACTTCTCTGGATAAAATACGAGAAGAATGTTTTCTTAACTTATACAGCATGGATAGATTTTACCATTTCATTATTCCTTAGTAACATGAATATACCCTTAAAATATTAAAAGGATATTTTCAAATAGTACTTTCTCATTTAAAATTGTACATCATAATAAAAAGGATACTAATTTTAATGAAGAAAATGATATTTTCCTCAAGAAATATTTTAAATTAATTTTCATGATTTTTTTATAATTTTTCATCTTCGTTACAAAGAAAATTGTTTTGAATTTTTTTTATGTTTTAAAAATTTATCTTCAAGGATTACTCATGTTCCAAGTTATATTTTAATATCCTTTCCCATATAAGATGAAATACCCTATTATTGTTCAAGAATACTATTCAAATTATTTCTATTAATGGTTTATCTTTTAATGTAATGATTTTTAACAAACCAATATTTATTTTCATGAGTTATGATTATGATGAATAGATGAGGGAACATAAATCATTTCCACATGTTATTATATGATTACATGTTTACGACATCCATTTCATTTCATGGGTCATGATATGATTATTTATGATCTTGTGGCACATGTATGTATTATTTTCATAATAAGATGGGTGGGACCTATATCTATCTATGATGCATTGTGTAATGATGGATAACTCATAAGGTATATATGTTATACATGAACCCCATTTCATATTCACAATTCTGTGCAGGGATCTTTTTTTCATGTCCATAATTTTATGTGTGGACCTTGTTTTCATGTCCATATATTTTTGCAAGGGCCTAATTTCTTGTCCTTAATTTTATTAGGGAAGCTGTTATAATATATACCTTTTCACAATGTTATATTTTTATTGGTTTTCAACAATTTAATGTCTAATGTTAATGTTATGATCTTATGGATTGTGTTATTTGATTTCATTATGATTCATTTTTACCTTTGATATGCAAGGCATGATCTTCTAATGTTTTGATCACAATCTCATATAGATTATGCTTTTGATTATGTTTATATATCACCCTTGTTTACCCTTACTAAGCATCTGAGCTCACCCCTTCTTATGTTTATTTTAACTAAGATATGAATAATGGTATTAAGTAAGATGGTTCAAAATGAGGATATTGTTATGAAGGAAAAAGTAGGATATGATGTAAATATATTATAAACCATTATTTATGTATCAATGTTTCAAAATAAACTAAACTAATATGGTCTTTGAGACTCTTTTTGTCTAATTTATTATGTATTTTGAAAAAGTAATGTAATTTCCATGCACATCAAGCTCAGGTTATTATAATAACTAATGGAAAATAGAAAGGTTTCCTAATGATTTCATTAAAGAATAAACCATGAAAATAAGTGGGATTATAAAGCCTATAAACCATGGAAGAGAAATATATTTAATATATATATATATAACTAGTTAAAGGGAAAATATTACAAAAATATATAACCCATGAATGATAAAAATATTTCATTGACATATAACATGTGAAAGATTAATAGTTTTCACAAAGACCATTAAAACAAGCATAACCCATTTAGAGAAATAATATGAATGAAACCTTTTGATCATTTTCAATAAAGGCATGATTAATATCAATATATATCATCTTAGTCAGAAAATAATTTTTAAATATTAAAAACAATAATTGAGATGAAAGTTTCATTGTGTTTTGTAATTTTTTTAAAAACCATTTGAAATTTATTTTTATAGAAAAAACCATGAAAATTTTTAAAGAAGGCTTGATATCATTTTTAAATCATTTTCACATTAAAAATTATAGAATAAGATTCAAATTTTTTTAAAAAAATCATTGAAAATAGATTTAAATCATTCAAATAATGTCTAAAAACGTTCTTAAAACCATTTCATTGATTATACTGTTAAAACATATAAAGAAAGATTGAAAACAATCTGAAAAACATTTTACTTGAAAATTTATTAAATAATCTGGATTTTTTTTGAAAAAAATATCCATTGAAAAGTAATTTTAAATTTATTTTCATAAAAATTAACATTTTAATAATGGAATGGAAGCTTTATAGAAATGGTGATGGGTAAATCCATACATGTCATACAAGGTAAAAAATATTCATTTTTTACAGTAGAAATGTAAGAAAAATTACTTGATTGAAAAGAGATAATAAAATTCATTTAAAAAATTATTAATAGAAAAAAGAGAAAAATGAATTTTAATTATTATAGGATTATATTATAATATTCTGGAAGACCATTTTTTTAGAAAACATTGTTTGTAAGGAGCTAAAATTTTCTAATGACTAGAGAGAAAAATTTAGACTGCTATAAAAACACTTTCTTAACAATATTATGTACAACATAGTGGAATGATGGAACCAATAAATGAAGATATCTTGAATTTTATATGAGAAGAAGAGTGATGGATTTTCTTGACATATGGATCATAATATTTCATCAAGGGAATCATAATCATAACCATTCTTTAAAATTAATGAGATTATTTCAAAAAACTACTATACACATTGTAACCATGAACAATACTCCAATTTATGAAAATAAAATTACAGGATGTTTAGAATATCATTAATTGAAATAGATTAATGACATAACATTTAAATGTTAGTATATTCACCTCATGGAAAAATATAGGTGTATGACAAGACATGTGTCTCAAAAAAGGAAAATTGAGAAAAAATAATTTAATCAACTTGGTATCTTTTGAAACATAGTACCCATTAAAGAAATATAATCTAATGGATATTTAAATAAAAATAAATTTAAATATAATAATTATATAATACATCCATTGTAGGTATACTAACCACACAAAAGGAATGGGTGGTGAATAAAGCATGTATCTCACAAAAATAAAAACTACGATGAAAATCTCTTACATTGTGTCTTGAAACTCATTATACTTGTTCATAACACCTGTATAATAAATATAAATTTATTATATGTCTGTCAAAAAACCATATTATTATATATGATATCAAATATTGGTTTATTATGACATCATATTACATGCTTATTAAATATTCTATGTTAAGGTTTCACTTTGGGTAATATTTGCATTGTTCTTTACATGTGTCTTAATTTTTTTTATATTTGATACTTATACATATATCATGGTGTCACAAATTTACACCATGATATCACATTTATTAATGTACTATATTTTTTTAGTATAATAATTTATATTATATATAAGTATGAAATGGAATACACCGTTCACTGAGATTGTAGGCCATATGTACGAGTGAATGGGGTTTCCGTTCAATTTTCATATTAAAAGATTTATGTTAAATGATATATATATATAATTACTCTATTAGAATATTTATATAATATATATCATATATTTTCACTAAAACTTTCCTAATTACATTTCATGTAGTGTATGAATGAATCATATCGCTTATAGGGGCGGTGGTCCACACATTCTCAAATGAAATTATCATATTTATACCAAATGGAGATTATAAAGGTATTTTTTTATAAAAGGAATATATAATATTAATATAAAAATAAACATAATATATAAAATATATAAAAAAAATTTCCATTATAATTTACACTATGTGGGTTCGTACATGAAAAATGGACAACCATCGTTTCGTGAGGCAGTAGTTCTTCGTTTGTATTATCATTATATTCATAACCCATTAGATGGATGTGTGTGTAAGTTTATGTTTAAAACTTATAATAACGAATATATGTATATTTAGGATAATTTTGTATTCTATAAGCATGAAATAAGTTAAATTTATGGAGAAATTAAGGAAAATAAAGTAAAAGAAGTTTGAGGTAGGGTGTTACTTCTTATTCGAGTAACTCATTTTGGTTTGCACCAAAGGTATTACATAGAATATTTTAATCCCCAAGTTAGGCTTAATTTATAAAGGAGGGTTTTTTGGAGGATATTTTTTCATATCTATTCAAAAACTATGTGGTTTGAGAGGTGTAAATATGTAGAGGACAGGAGTCCTTTTTATAGCGGAGGGGGAGTGTGATCATATAATATTTTGACAAAGGAATTTCGTACATGTTTTTTCACATGAAATGTTGAACCAATAATATACCAAAATAGGTAAATGGTGTGATAGAATAGAAAAATGGATAGAAAATGGATCATTGAAATGTTTGTAGGCCATTATTGTAATAAATTTATGGTTTTCTCCATAGTTAAGCTGATTTTTTCCATACTCGGTTTAATTAATGTTAATTACATTTACATATATTTTTGGTAATAAAATATTTTGACCTTATTATAAATTATAAATTAATCTGATTCCAAATATGGAATCTATTTTGTATAATCAGAACCACAAAATTGGAAAAATTAATTTAAAATTGATCCTGCTGACATGATGAAACAATGGGTTTTTAAAGTAAAAATGGCCAAACGTGTGCAAGGTTATTATATCCAATTTCAATGTGAACCTGATTAAAATGACCTAAAATGGATTAATTTATAAAAATATTATCTAATTAAAATTTTAATCCAATTTAAAATATAATTTAACCTTGTAAATAAATTAGATGAAAAAACAGTTTTTTATTAAAATTAACTATTTTTAAATATTTATTAACAAATGAATCCTTACAGAAAATACAAAAAAATTATTATAACTTAATTGTTAAATTTAAATTTAAAATATAATGTTATTTTTCACATATTAAATATATAAAAGAGCAAATTTTTTGATTTAAAATGGATTTCCATTAAAAGGTAGTACAAATACCTTTATAAAAATATAGGTTTTTTAATATAACATTATGTTTCTTATTATCTTATGTATATTAAATATATTGAATTAATATAAATTTTTTTATTGAATATATAACATATATATTAAATTACTATCACTTAGTAATTTTATTTAATTTAATTTATTGGGGTAAAATTCATTGACTATAAAATTAGTAAAATTTCTTTTTATATTCAAGTAGTCTTCATAATAATTTATAATTATTTGGTCACCAATGAACACATCATATATTTGTGTAAAAAAATATTTTCTTAAATTATTTAATAACATTCATATCTAAAAATTTAATTTCAAGGTTATATTTAATGACCCATAAAATTCAAGGGAAATTTTTTCTTAATTTGCTTTGAGATTTTACAAGAACGTAGTTTCTGATGGCACCTGATTCCGAGGCCCGGTGTGCCCGGAATCAATTCCTGAAGTTTAGCTCAGGTACGTTCAGTAAACGAATGAGCATATTTTCGTAACTTTTAACCATTGCTCGGAATCGAAATCTAAGGGCACCTATGAAACCGCAGCGCCGATAATTTCTTATGAACACCTTTTCCGGAGTTGCGTTTTCTAGGGTGAAGTTATTAATTAAATGGGTTAAATAAAGAATAAAATAAAATGTTGTGCTACAAATTTTATTTCTATTTTAGGTAGTTTAAACCTAATATTGGTGGTTGGATTGGGACCCACTAACCTCCTAACTCCACTAGGTAGGATATTAGTGAAGTGGGGACCACAAGAGCCCCACCCTTTCAACTTCGTCAAAACCCCATTAATTGTGTAACACACCCGCACCCCCCCCTAAATGAAAAGTCAACTCTCTTAATTAATTAATTGATTAAGTTATTCAATGTAATTAATTCGGGAATTCATTTCAAATTTCAAATTGAACGCTGGATTGTGTGTGCTAATGAAACAAGACGAAGTCTTATTTCATTAAGTGTTAGTTTTTTTTCAAGTAGGATTGGGAGATGATTTTCTCAAAGCCTTCGAATATTCATATTCTTCATTGGAGAACACAAAGAACGATGAAGAATGATGGCCTCCGACGGAAGACGACGAAGAACGCTAGTTCCCCGGAGATCGATGACGCGACGTCGTGTACCGCGACGCCGACGATCCTCTCCTCCAGGACGCAGACGAAGCTTACGAAGCCTCCTTCCACGAAGTCCATTTCCCGCATCAAACCTTCGTTCATCAACACTTTGAGGTAGGGGTTAATTGTGTTTCCCCATGAATTATTTCATTTCCGTTCATCGACTTCTTTTTGGGCCGCCTGTTATCGTAATAACGGGAGGAGGTCAGACCGCATGAACACGGACGACCCTCCTCCCCCTTTGATGATTGTACATGCTACAATACAAGAAAAGGAAGGGCGATGAAATGGCACCATGAGAGATACAATGAAGAATGGGAGAAGAAGCGTGGCGTCGTCACGCCACACCGTTGTGGTCGAATACAACCGCGGCGCCGTCACTCCGTGCCAGAGAACCATGAAGAGGCCGCAGCCAGAGCGGAGCCGTGGCGGAGGGGCGTGGTGTCGTCGTGGCTCGCTGGACGGATAAGGCCACAGCTCAAATCCACAGCGGAGCAAGGCGGGGTGTCCGGAACCACCGACACCTCGGAGGGGCGGTACTGCGGCGGTCCCGCGGCGACAGCACCGGCCGGCTGGCCGGGCCGGCCGTTTCGGAGTAAAGACCGGGGGTCATAACCCCCAGCTGGCAAAGAGAGGCCCCCAAATGGGGGCCACTGTTTCAATCAGGGGGGGGGCAGCTGCCCCCTTTCCCGCAATGGCTCGGCCAGCACCGAGCCAGCCGTGCGAGGTGCACCGCGCCAGGCCAACCGGCCACCCATGCCGAGCCTGGCCATGCCGGTTGGGCCGGCCCACGCCTGTTGAGCTTGGCCGCTCCCACCGAGTCGGGTCGTTCCCTAAGCGTCAGGACCCAGACCCGGTTTGGGTCGACCCGGTTCGGGCCGACCCAGGCGGTCTCGGGCCGGGTCTGTCCGGGCCCAAAACCCCCTAAACCAGACAAGTTCGTTCTTTTACCCATATCATGGGCTACAAAAATCCGATTGATGCACCGTAAGTGGTGATGAGATCCATGGATCGAGACAGTCGTTTTGGTATATTACACTCAAGGTTTCGGAAAACATTGGGTACGTCCGGGTTGGTTCGAACACGAAACCAACCGGGCCCTCAGAGCAGAAACGCTTATAACTTGAGCTCCAGACATCCGATTAATGTGTCGTAGACTTTGTAAAATTCCTCTTAGTGAGACGGAACTTTTGGATTACATTTCACGAGGTTTGGACACAGTTGGAGTGCATTCGGGTTGTTTTTGACATAAAAACCAACCAGGCCCCTAGAACGAAAAAGCCAATAACTCTCAGACCGGGCGTCCGATTAACGCGCCGTCTGTCACGTTGAGTTCCTCTTGTCGAGAAAGAACATTGAGATATATCAACTCCAAACTACATGTCAGTTGTTGTATCGACCCCTTGGCTCGTGGAGCGAACCGTCCCGGAATTGAGCATGCTGTGTGCGGAAACCCTAGAGATGGCTGCGACTGTGACGACAAAATCACTGAAATCCTCCGTGGGTTCGGCAGTGATGAAGACTGCACTGAAATCCTCCGTGGGTTTGGCAACGATGAAGTTCGTACTGAAATCCTCCATGGGTTCGACGATAATGAAGACTGCACTGAAATCCTTCATGGGTTTGGCAGTGACGACGACTGCACTGAAATCCTCCGTGGGTTGGATAGCGTTGAAGACCGACCTGAAATACTCCATGGTTTCGGCAGCGGTGAAGACTATACTGAAATCCTCTGTGGGTTCGACGACAATGAAGAATGCACTGAAATACTCCATGTGTTCAGCATCGATGAAGTCCATTCTAAAATCCTATGTGGGTTCGACGACAATGACTACTATTCTTGTATCCTACGTGGGTCTGGTAGTGTTTGACTCTATTCTTGCTTTCCTACGTGGGTCTGGTAGAGTAGCTGGTCTGTATCCTATGTGGGTCTGACAGCTTAGGTGATTTAGTATCCTACGTTGGTCCCAGCTTAGATGAATCAGTGGGTACATCTAATCATCCCTATTATCTTACGAAGATGTATACCTGTGTGAGCAGAGTCTTGACATTAAATCATTATATTCGATATGATTGACTTGCGTTCCAATGGGGATTGTGTTGTGATTCCTTGTGTGGATTGGGTTGTACTATCCTGTGTGGACGTGATCGAACATGGGCTCATATGTTGGAGCCGAACTGGAATTGATGACTTAGGTATATGTATGGGAATATACCTAAGTAGTGTTGGATATTATTTCGTGATTTTATCTTTCTTTTGTAGATTATCATTTGTGGATTCTGGGAGACCATCTGGGGTCTCGGGGTCCCTTCTGAGTAGCGTATAGTCAACCCTGCACATGCTATTCCTGCACTATGTTGTGTTGGATACAGACGATGGACAACGCTGATCGTGGTTGAGGCTTGTGGAACAGGTCGGTACCTGGAGGTGGACCACTGGGCGGGACGTATAAGGAGCGGACGGCTGGACCCGAAAAGTTGAGGAGGCTATATGTACCCACCCTTCAGGTGGTACTTCCAGTGGACGGCTCGACATTGCTGCTTTACTTTTAGTTGTTGTACTTTACTTTCAGTTTGGGTTTGTATTCTGGCCCATTTACTTTCCGCACTTGCTTTTGTACCCAGTTTTACTTAGTGTTTTCTTCTGATTGCTTACTC
Source organism: Viscum album (assembly GCA_963277665.1). NCBI lineage: Eukaryota > Viridiplantae > Streptophyta > Magnoliopsida > Santalales > Viscaceae > Viscum > Viscum album. The sequence continues at coordinate 1,493,357,143 of OY728129.1, forward strand.
TATGGTGTTTGTTTACTTTATAAAGGCAATTCCTTCCCCTTTGTCGGGATTTATTCTTTTGGTGCTAGTCTCCAGCCCCTAGCCAATGGGTGGCGGGCTTGAGGGAGCCATGACACGAGCCCCGAGGACGGGTCGTGACAAATTGGTATATGAGGAATTCGGTTCTACCGCAGAACTCAGGACTTTGATCTTTCTTCTATGTGAAGCAACAATGTTAAGGGTATTGAGTATGGTTATCAGTCCAGGGAGTCCAGTTTTGGTGTGGCGACCAACGTATCTGTACACTAGGACCATGACTTATGATTTGTGAATCAATGAATGAAAACATTGATTGCATGTGTGTTTCATAAGTTTTCTTTGTGATTACTTTGTGTCATCTCATCAAGTATACTATTTGACTGTGGTGCACCTGTTTCTTTTCAGGATGGCCCCACGACGGCAGCCAACTAGGGTTCCGAGCATTGTGCGAGACGACATCCCATCGAGTGATGAGGCCTCGGTGCAGGGCCTTCTTACAGCGGAGGCACCGGTAGTACCTCTACCCACCGAGCCACTGATGCCACCAGCCCCAGCTGCTGAGAGTGCACGTCGCCTTAGTGCACTGCATGAGTTTCATAATTAGAGATGGCCTCGGTTCCATGGGGAGATGGACCCTCAGGCAGCCGAGGATTGGCTGGAGGTTGTGGTTCGTGTTTTCAGGATAGTGGGGACACCAACTGACCTCATGGTGATCCATGCAGTGAGCCTCCTCCATACGGCAGCAGGCAGATGGTGGAGCTTGATGCTCCAGGTGCACGACAAGGCATAACTCCTCTGGACGGACTTTGAGAGCCTCTTCCGCTCGGAGTTCATCCCAGCCACTCTCCATGCGGTGAGCATCCATGAGCTTTTACAGCTGCGGTAGGGAAGCATGACGATCTCGTAGTACTCGACAAGATTTACCGATCCCTTGCACTATTCGACGGATATGGTATGGGACCCATTCTTCCGGGCCTGAACCTTTGAGAAGGTTCTGAGGTAGGAGATAAGTGCATCGATGATATCCCCCAGCATTCCGACACAAGCAGGAGTACTAGAGCAAGCTCTTTTCATAGAGATATTTCTTACTGAGCCTACACCAGCAGTGCGACCTACAGCAGGGCGACATGTAGCAGAGTCATATTCAGCTGGCAGTCGACGGATGTCATAGGGGTCCAGGAAGACCAGACCATCAGGCGGACAACCTCGGGACACTAGCTCAGAGGTGTGGGGCACCCAGCATAGAGCCAATCTTCTGAGGAGCAGACAATGCTATGCATGCCGCGGGCAGGGCCACATGGCTCGTGACTACCCGACCTATCGTGTAGAGGAGTAGCAGACAGTTGAGGGGAAACCCAAGCAGAGGCAGAGGGTTGACCGTGGTGGTCCTCCGAGAGCAGGAGGACGAGGCAGGGGAGCTGGCCGAGTAGCAGGTGGTGGGAGACGCTTTGAGGATTTACCACCACCACCACCACCAGGAGGTCCACCCCGACCACAGGGAGCTAGAAGGTAGAGAAAGGATCAACATCAGGCAGTGGAGGCCTATGGCTACGGCGCACCAGAGATGATTCGAGGTACTATTTATGTCTACTCTACACTTTCTGCAGTTCTTATAGCCATAGAATCGAGTCATTATTTTATTGCCGCTGCCCTTTTTCAGAGCTCGGAGATTCCGACGGAGCCGTTGGCTCGATCCTTATGGATAGAGACTCCTACGGGAGCAGACTCGGTGATTATGCACTAGTGCCGGCAGTGTGATCTTACTCTAGGAGGTGAGAGGTTTGGTTGGGATCTTCTTGTAGCGGCGTCGAGGCCTTACGATGTCATATTGGGCATGGATTGGTTATCCACAGTCCTTGCTTAGATCGACTGTATTAGGTGCAAGGTGCGATGTGTTCGCACCGATGGGAGCAGGTTCACCTTCACCGGTGAGAAGGGATCCTTAGCAGTGCAAGATGGACTCACGCAGAGGAGAGGACATCCGATCACTCATCAGTTGGCTAGCCTCATCCTAGGAGCAGTTTATGTGCGGAGTCTGAGTTTTCCTATAGTGGTGGACCAGTATGTGGACGTTTTACCTGATGACGTTCCAGGAAAACCCCCTCACATAGAGGTAGATGTTTATATTGAAATGTACCCCGAGATAGCCCCGATATCCACTCCAGCATATCGGATGGTTGTCGCTGAGCTTCGAGAGATATGGGTACAGTTGGAGGACTTGCAGGGCAAGGGATTCATCCAACCCAGTGCTTCACCCTAGGCTTCCCCGATATAGTTCTCCAAGAAGGCAGACGGGAGCTTGCGACTGTGTGTCGACTATCGTCGCCTAAACCAGGTCAGCATGAGGAACAAGTATCCACTACTGAGGATTGACGACCTCTTCGATCAACTCAAGGGAGCACTGTGGTTCTCAAAGATAGACCTCATATCAGGCTATCATCAGCTCAGAGTTCGACAAGAGGACATGCAGAAGATGGCCTTCAGATGTTAGTATGGACACAATGAGTTCTTGGATATGCCTTTCTGCATAACCAATGCTCCAGAAGTGTTAATGGGTCTCATGAATAGGATCTTTCAGCCATACCTCGAACGATTTTTCGTGGTCTTCATCGATGACATCTTGATATACTCGACCACTAAGGAGGAGCAAGCCTACCACTTGCGGGTTATACTAGACACACTCCGAGAGTACCAACTTTATGGTAAGCACTCGAATTGTCAGTTATGGTTACGTGAGGTCCACTTCATGGGACACGTCATCTCTGAGGCGGGAGTTGCGGTGGATCCTGTGAAGATCGAGGTAGTGCTAGCTTGGGAGCCACCCAGGAGCATGACAGAGGTGCAGAGTTTCGTGGGGATAGCTGGGTACTACCAGAGGTTTGTGCCAGACATCTCCAGAGTTGCGGCACCACTCTCAGCTTTGACGATGAATGGGAAACCCTTCATGTAATCAGACAGAAGTCAGTAGAGCTTCTAGAAGTTGAGACAGAGATTGACCAGTGCACTTATCTTGAGGCTACCAGAGGAGGGAGTAGGGTACGTAGTCTATTGCGATGCATCAGGGACCGGACTCGGGTGTGTCCTGATGCAGGAGCGAGTAGTGATCGCTAATGGATCACGACAGTTGAGGCAGCATAAGAAGAACTACACTACCCATGACCTGGAGTTAGAAGTAGTGGTCTTCGCTCTGAAGATGTGGTGACAATATCTGATGGGAGAGCGCTTTACAGTCTATTCTAACCACCAGAGTCTCAGGTAAATCTTCTTGCAGAAGGACCTGAACCTGAGACAGCAGCGATGACTTGAGTTCCTCCAGGACTATGACTTTGAGATAGTCTATACTCCTGGAAAGGGGAATGTAGTGGCTGATGCTCTCAGCAGGAGGACGAGAATTTAGCTACTTGGAGAGGTGACAGAGCAGCTAGCCACTTTGTAGATATCCTTCATGGATAGAGAAGGAGCACCCTTTCTTCAGTCACTCCTCCACTACTACAGCGGGGTCAGAGAGGAACAACATGGGGACGTTGACTGTGAGACACGGAATGCACAGATATCCTCAGTACAGGCACCTGATGGATTCTCTATAGGAGGAGAGAACAATGTACTTTTCAGAGGATGTACCATGGTACCAGCTACTTTGCAGGAGGAGGTGCTGAGAGAGTTTCACAATTCCCCTTTAGCGGTACATCTAGGAGTGGCGAAGATGTACCAGGATCTCAGACGATAACACTGGTGGCCAGGTATGAAGAAGGCTTTAGTAGAGTTCGTTTCTCAATGCCTCACCTTCCAGTAGGTGAAGGCGGAGCACCAGGTACCAGCAGGCTTGGTACATCCCTTGGAGGTCTCGAAGTGGAAGTGTGATGGGATATCTATGGTCTTCGTGACAGGAATTCCACGTACTTCCAGAGGTCACGACTCCATTTGGGTGATTGTCGACCGACTCACCAAGTCGGCCCACTTCTTACCCATCAGAGAGCAGGGCTCAGCAGATAGCTTGGGATGTATCTATGTTCAGGAGATCATACAGCTTCATGGTGTGCCATCATCTATCGTCTCCGATCGAGATGCTCGCTTTACTTCCCGACTTTGGAAGGGGTTGCAGGAGGCATTCGGGACGCAGCTATGTCTGAGCACTGCCTTTCACCCATAGACAGATGGTCAGACGAAGAGGACCATTCAGACTCTCGAGGACATGCTCTGTGCATGAGTCCTTGACTTTGGTCACAGCTAGGAGGACAACCTACCCTTGGAGGAGTTCGCGTACAACAACAGCTACCACTCCACCATCGGGATGGCACTATACGAGGAATTGTACGACCGGCCATGCAGATCAACTCTGTGCTAGACAGACCCTAGGGAGTTAGCACTTGTGGGACCATAGATGGTCCAGGCCATGACAGAGAAGGTCTAGGTCATCCATGAGTGGATGAGGATAGCTCAGAGCCGACAGAAGTCTTATTATAACAGGAGGCAGAGACCACTATAGTTCGAGGATGGTGACCATGTCTTCTTGTGGGTCTCACCTCGACATGGATTTCGGAGATTTGGCCGAGGTGGAAAGTTGTATTTGTGCTTCATCAGACCATTCTAGGTCCTCATCAGGGTAGGCGAGGTGGCTTACCACCTGGCTCTACCACCTTCGTTGCACCGGGTGCACGACTTTTTCCACGTATCTCAGCTGAGGAGATACATGCACGACCCGACGCATATCATCGACCATGTGGAGCTTGACCTTGATGATGGGGTGACCTTTGCAGAGAACCCGGTGGAGATCGAGGATCGATAGGATCGAGTCCTACGTGGGCGGTCGATTCCTTTAGTACACATCAGATGGCAGCATGAGAACCTTCAGGAGAGCACTTGGGAGTGGGAGGCTTAGATGTGTGCACAATACCCACATTTTTTACCCTAGTTTATGATGTATCTTTACGGGGACGTAAAGCCCTGAGGTGGGAGTAATGTAAATACCTGTAAAATTCAAAGGAAATTTTTTCTTAATTTTTTTTGGGATTTTACAAGAACGCAGTTTCTGACGGCACTGAATTCTGAGGCCCGATGTGCCCGGAATCAATTCCCGAAGTTTAGCTCAGGTACGTTCAGTAAACGAACAAGCGGGGTTTTATAACTTTTGAAACGGTGCTCAGAATCGAAATCTGAGGGCACCAATGAAACCGTAGTGCTGGTAATTGTTTAAGAACACCTTTTCTAGAGTTGCGTTTGCTCGGGTGAAGTTATTAATTAAATGGGTTAACTAAAGAATAAAATAAAATAAAATGTTGTGCTACAAATTTTAATTCTATTCTAGGTAGTTTAAACATAAGATTGGTGGTTGGAGTGGGACTCACTAATATCCTAACTCCACTAGGTAGGATATTATTGAAGTGGGGCCCACAAGAGCCCCACCCTTTCAACTTACTCAAACCCCCATTAATTGTGTAACACACCCGCACCCCCCTTAAATGAAAAGTCAACTATCTTAATTAATTAATTGATTAAGTTATTCAATGTAATTAATTCGGGAATTCATTTCGAATTTCAAATTGAACGTTGGTTTGTGTGTGTAAATTAAATAAGATGAAGTCTTATTTCATTAAGGGTTAGTTTTCGTTGTGCAGGGAGGATTGGGAGAGGATTTTCTCAAAGCCTTCGAATCTTCAACTTCTTCGTTGGAGAACGTGAAGAACGACGAAGCACGCCGACCTCCGATGGAAGATGACGAAGACTGCTAGTTCCCCGGAGATCGACGACACGACTCAATGTACCACGACACCGAAGATCCCCTCCTCCACGACACCGACGATGCTAACGGAGCCTCCTTCCATGATGTCCATTTCCCGCATCAAACCTTCGTTCATCAACACTTTGAGGTAGGGGTTAATTATTATTGCCCGTGAATTATTTATTTGTCGTTCATCGACTTCTTTTTGGGCCTCCTGTTATCGTAATAATGTAAGGAGGCCAGACCGTATGAAGACGACCAACCCTCCTCCCCCTTTGAGGATTGTACTTGTTGCGGTATGAGCAAAGGCAGCACGGTGCAATGGAACCATGCAGAATCAATGATGAACGGGCGAAGAAGTGCGACGCCATTGCGTCGCACCGTTGAGGTCGAATAATGGTGCGACACCGTAACACCAGCCGGAGAACCACGAAGAGGCTGTGACCGGAGCGGGGTCGTGGCGGAGGGGCGTGGCGCCATCATACTGCGCCAGTCAGACAAGGCCACGGCTCAAAGCCGCGACAGAGCAAGGCGGGGCGGCCGGAACCACCGGCCGCCGACACCTCGAAGGGGCGGGATCGCGGCGGTCCCGCGGCAGTAGCACCGGCCGGCCGGACCGGGCCGACCGTTTCAGAGGAAAGACCGAGGGTCGTAACCCCCAGCTGGTGAGGAGCGGCCCCCACATGGGGGCCACAATTTCGATCAAGGGGGGGGGGGGGGGCAGCCCCCCCGTCCCGCAATGGCTCGGCCAGCACCGAGCCGGCCGTGCGGGGCGTGCCGCGCAGAGCCAACCGGCCGCCCAGGCGGGTACGGGCTGCGCCCTAAGGAGCCGAAGCCGGACCCGGTTCAGGTCGACCCGGTTTGGGCCGACCCAGGGGATCTCTTGCCGGGTCGGTCCGGGCCCAAAACCCCTAAAACTGGATAGGTTCATTATTTTGACCATATCTTGGGCTACAAACATCCGATCGACACACTGTCAGTTGCGAGGCGATCCTTGGATCGAGATGGTCGTTTTCAGATATTACACTCAAGGTTTCGGAAAACATTGGGTACTGTCAGGTTGGTTCAAACCTAAAACTAACCAGGCCCTCGGAACAGAAACAATTATAACTTGAGCTCCGAATGTACGATTGACGTGCCATCAAATTTGTTGAATTTATCTTAGTGAGACGGACCTTTTGGCTTAATTCTCTTGAGGTTTGGACGCAGTTGGAGTGCGGTCGGGTTGGTTTTTACTTAAAAACCAACCGGGCCCCTGGAACGAAAAAGCCAATAACTCTTAGACCAGGCCTCCGATTGACGCGCCGTCTGTCACGTTTAGTTTCTCTTGTCGAGACGGAACTTTGAGATACATCAACTCCAAACTACATGATAGTTGACGTATCGACCCCTTGGCTCGTGGAGTGGACCCTCCCAAAATTGAGCATGTTGTGTGCGGGAACCCTAGAGATGGCTGCGACTGTGACGACGACTGCACTAAAATCCTCCATGGGTTCGGCAATGATAAAGACTGCACTGAAATACTTCGTGGGTTCGACAGTGATAAAGTCTATACTAAAATCCTCCGTGGGTTCGATGGCGGTGAAGACTGCACTGAAATCCTCCGTGGGTTCGACAGTGATGACGACTGCACTGAAATCCTCTGTGGGTTCTGCAGCGATGAAGACCACCCTGAAATCCTCCGTGGGTTCGGCAGCGGTAAAGACCGTACTAAAATCCTCCGTGGGTTCGATGGTGATGAATACTACACTAAAATCCTCTATGGGTTCGGTAGCGATGAAGTCCGTTCTAAATTCCTCCGTGGGTTCGATGGTGATGACTACTGTTCTTGTATCCTACGTGGGTCTGGCAGTGTTTAACTCTGTTCTTGGTATCCTACGTGGCTCCGGTAGAGTAGCTTGTCTATATCCTATGTGGGTACGACAACTTAGCTGGTTTAGTATCCTACGTGGCTCCCAACATAGATGAATCAGTGGCTACATCTGATCATCTCTATTATCTTATGAAGAAGTATACCCCTGTGAGATGAGTCTTGACTTTCAATCATTATCTTCAATATGATTGACATGCTTTCCTATGTGGATTGTGTTGTGATTTCCTGTGTGGATTGGGTTGTACTATCCTGTGTGGAAGTGATAGAACATGGGCTCGAATGTTGGAGCTGAACTGGAATTGATGACTTAGGTATATGTATGGGAATATACCTAAGTAGTGTTGGATGTTACTTCGTGATTGTATCTTTCCATTGTGGATTATCCGTTTTGGATTCTGGGAGACCTTCAAGGGTCTTAGGGTCCCTACTGAGTAGCGTATACTCACCCCTTCACAGGCTATGCCCGCACTACGTTGTGTTGGATGCTGACGACAGACATCGCTTATCGTGGTTGAGGCTTGTGGAACAGGTCGGTTACTAGAGGTGGACCACTGGGCGGGACATACACGGAGCGGACGGTTGGACCCGAGGAGCTGAGGAGGCTATCTGTACCCACCCTTCAGGTGGGACTTTCAGTGGACGGCTCGACATTGCTGCTTTACTTTCAGTTGTTGTACTTTCTTTCCAGTTTTACTTTACTTTCAGTTTGGGTTTGTATTCTAGCCCATTTACTTTCCGCACTTTTGTACCCAGTTTTACATAGTGTTTACTTCTTCTGGCTTACTCTGTGGTGTTTGTTTACTTTATAAATGAAATTACTTCCCCTTGGTCGGGATTTATGCATTTGGTGCTAGTCTCCATCCCCAGGCCTATGGGAGGCGGGCTTGGGGTAGTCACGACACGGGCCCTGAGGACGGGTCGTGACATTATATCTTATTATATTAAATAATAATATATAAAAGATATACTATTTTTTGATAGAACTCGTTCTTGTGTGTTACGAAAGCCATCAAGGAGAGTCATTATTGGTATAGAACAAGATAAAATCTGTGTTCTGTGAAAAAATATATAAAATTTATGTTGTTTTTACTGCATGATTATCTTCTTTTTTCATATAAAAAAATCGAAACATAATGGTTTAATATAAAATACACTATTTTTTGTGTTGTATGAAATGAAAATATATCAAGAAGGTAAAATTAATTAGAATATATAATACAAAAAATCTTCAGGTATTACAATATAGATGAATGCATATATTGGGTAATGGTTATATGTATCATTTCACGAGTGTATAGGTATTTGGAGTTGTTTTTGTGTGTACATATATATATTAGGATAATGCCTCTCATGCATGTGGTATGCCTAATTTGTTCTAGTCTCAATACAATGGCATGTTGGAGGTTGGAATGCGGTGTAACACATAGCTTACTGTTGGCTAGGTGGGCCTTAGTGGGTCATGTTGTGATAGATTTGACACATTTATGAGGTTGATAGGTCATACAGAAATTAAAATGTACTTACAAATAATATTGGATAATTTTATATACTATTGATTTGAACCTCAAATATTGATAAGATACTATCTATAGTGGTGCTTCATGCACCCTCTCCAATTATGATATATATAGTTTCATGTTGATTAAGTGATTAGTCTTAAATAATTGGACTGAAAGGAGAAATGTTTGTATGAAATTCAGTAACAACTGATATGGAATTATTCCCATTGGTTTTATAGGGACGACCCAAGAAATATTTCATGGTGATTTTCTCTTGTTTAATTTAATATATGGGTAATGGTTAAATAATCCCCAAGAATTTTTTACCTTATACCTTCACATATTGAAATAACAGTCACATTAATGTTTAATCTATAAAATCCTTCGACCTATTTTACCACTAATAGTGCTCTCAAAGATCACAATAATTCTTTTTTATCTTTTTTTGTAGAAAATATCGATTTATGAGCATCATTAAATATATCTTTCTTTATAATAGGGTATAACGGCACACATTATTGGGACTCAAATAATACAACTTATATTTCATAAATATTAAACTCTAAGCATTAACTCTTACATATAGTATCCACATTCTTCTGTATATATAAAATATTCCACTGGGCTCCCTTTATCTTATCCAGAATAGATGGTTGGTCATTACATTGAGAAATGATTTTTGTGGTTCCATCCTTAGGATTTTATAGTTTATACATCATATTTCTATGACAATTTAATCCTTCTCAATCTTCATAAAATGTTAGGACCCTCTCAACTGATATCATCATCTACATTATTTTCTTTATCGATATGGCAGTTTATTGAGTAATCATAATTGTTCATTAGCACTAATGATTTTAATTGATGAACGTTGTGATATTCCTATATGAATATATACATGAATCTCTTATTATCCACATATATATATATATATATGTTATTATTTATGAGTACTAGATATATGTTATAAAGAATCTATTGTTAAGATACCAAACATACATATACTTTTTAGTAAAAAAATTAAAAAAATTAAAAACACTTGATACATGATAAGGTGAAAATATTTAGTGTGAGTATCTAATTTTTCCACCAACCAATCAATAGAAGAAAGAGGTTGCAATGGATTTCCTTCAAGTTTTAAGTGGATTTATGATGAATGGATAACATAGAAGGTAGTTGGTTAGGGTTATGTGTTTCTCAAGGAATGATTCTGTGACCAAATTTTGATCATGATGCCTCTAGAATAATATATTGTGATGCTATCAAGCCCATATTATGAGGAAAATACAACTAGATGAAGCATAATATGTAACAGGAATAAGAGTCTAAATTTACACCCATAACATCCAAGTCTCTTTTATATATCATTGCCTCATCAATTAGAGCAGGAGAACCACCCATGAATTGGAATCTTTATTAAAAGAAGAGATTTTATTCATTCATATTAATGATATTTACATAATAGAATAAATATATGATTAAGAATATTTATATAAACTTGAGTTCCCCATAAAATAAATTGGAAGTAGTGTAATTGGAGACTAAATCCATAGGAACATAGTAAGAAACTAGTGTTGATGAACCCAGTGTTCAATCATTTCCCTACCAAAGACATATATGCGGTGGAGACCTATAATTAAACACCTCTTGCATCCTAACAGGATCATGTAGAAACCTATGAGGCATTCATTATGTTTCTAGAACCTATTATATTATAATAGTAGTTTAAGTGTATATAGTTGTCCTCTTATCCATTATGTGTAGATTTAATAGCTCATCTCAATAAATTAGTGATATAAATGCTATAAACTTTTGACAAAACACCAAACCCAGCTATTTCATATACTTTATCCCCAAAATCATTTGAAAATACGTATCCCTGCATTGGTAAGCACATAAATCTTGTTCATAAGTATTATATTTTGAAATATATTGTGGGTTTGATAGCCATTTTTTTGTTTTTTTACACTCTTTATCTTTCAAAATAACTTGTACATGCTCTTTTTAGGCCATACAAACCCCCTAAGATTTTGATATAGAGGTCACTATATCTATGGTTTATTGAATGGAAACTAATTCAGTATAATTTTATAAATCCTTCCAATTAATAAGGAATACTAACAAATTATTCATTTCAAGGAATATCTAACCCAATTATTTTTTTAGAGAGGTAAAAAATATACACATCCTATGGGATTTGATTTATAATAGTTTGACATTAATCATATCCCAATCATGTCTCTTTGATGTTTGGGATACAATGTGGTTTATTTCTCTCCATTGCAGAAGACCATATAGAGGTGTGATAAGTATAATGAAAACCCCCAAGGAAAAGATCAATATACAACCCCAATATTTGTAAAATTTTCAATTATTATTTTGTAATTATCCATTACGAAAAAACATATAATTATATAGTCGAATAGAATTGTCTTTATAGCCATGAAGTAGTTCCATCACCATACCATCAACTCTTAATGTAACCCTTAATAACATAGTTTTAATTACATGTGGTTATTATAACCCCATTGAATCTTGTGTATTATCAAAAGAAGAGTTGTGTTTCTATAAGAGAGAAGTAAATATATACAAAAAATACGGTGACATGTGGGTTATAGATTGAAAAAACATCAGGATATCTCCTAAAAACCCCTTGATCTTTCATAACAATGAAGATGAACTGCTAATCAACCTAATTGCGATAAAAAATACTAACCCAGTTTGCCACCCAATTACATAATACATACTTTTCCATGTTTATGTAGTATTAATTTTGATAGATGATGTCAACAGGTTAACAGATTGCTAAGACATGCATAGGTAGACCAATTCCCAGAACAAGATAACCCCCTTCAAACATCAGACATTATGTTCCCCTAGGAATACCATCTTGATTAGGTGATTCCCACATTCCATTTTAAAAATATTATAAAATAACACTATAGAATCTCATACAACTCATTTTTTCAATTCCCCTCCAACCCTCAATTTTCACAGTGGGGAAACTGAGTGTGTTCGGAATGATCCTTATCATGACACCCATACCCTATCACCCTTAGGCCCATGAAAAACTCCATGAAATTTATAAGGTATATTGATTCCACTATACCATTTACAAATCCTATGTGATTTCCAATAAATGATGAGGTTTTATACATAAAGGATTTCCTTAGTGTTTACCCTCCAATTTTTTTAGAAGGCATCACTACCCCGATCAATGAGATTATACAAATAAACTAGGGGAAATAATATTATTTTAATCTTACATTATCAGTGCCTCCATTCAATGGGAAGTGAAATAAATTTTTATATTCTATTCAAAATCGTATTTTTTATGTATTAACCATTATTTATATAGATATATCAAGATTATATATAAATGTGGTTACCCATAACCTAGGCCTATTGAAAGATAATTGTCGATTCAAGTAGGAATCTTAGAGAATTATTATTTAATTAAGGTAGAGTATAAATTTGAAAAAAAAATATTAATTCAGGATTCATTTATATGGTGAAATTCAAATAATGGATATTCCAAAATCATCTTCATTAATAAAAAGATTGGTAAATTTGGAAAAACATTGATTTCATGAATCTCAATTGATACTAGTACAAATAATATTTCATAGTTTTGATCACAGAACTCATGAGCAATTCAATGGAAGCCTTCCTTTATTTTTCCATTTAGATGGGTAATTAGGTTGTAATCAAATAAATATGTACCATGGTGATGATGAATCCACACCATTCAATGTAACTCAATGTATATTTTTATATAAGGTTACTCTATTTGAATTGAATAATGCTAGAAGCACATACTAATGACAAATGTTTTACATCATGAACCCCATTCTTAGAAGAACCATGGAATGTTTTGTCAACAATCTAACTGTTAAATCCTGAAAGCATGATTTTTACCATACCAAATATCAAACAATAGTCAATATGTCGCAGCAACACACAATGATGATAAAACCCCTAATGATTATATTAGAGGTTACATCAGGAAATATTCCTAGTTTTTTTGTTATGCCAAAGTGGAGATAAGGTCAACCATAAAATGTTATGAACAATCCTCACAATACCACCTCCTCATAACTATAAAGTGTTTAGGGGGATTTAGTGACTCATTTATTATATTTGGTTTATTCTAGAAAACATTTCTATAAAATACCTCCTAATCATGACGTTGATGAAGTTGGGAGTCACTTAATGCTCGGTGAATATTTCCAAGATCCCTTCGAGATCCTTAGGAAGTATCTATTTCCACCCTCATACATAATTATACTTATACAAAGGGAATCCACTGGTCTTGTATGTTATTAAAATAGAGTATTCAATCAGTTCCCCCCTCATATAAAAAACCATATGGGGAATGAAAATATTTATCCACTATTATAGAAATAAATTTAGACACTTTGTCTAATATTCTTATTTTGAGAAGAACTTCCTTGCACTCATTTTCTGACGTAAAAAAGCTAAGACACTATCTACAAAAACACTTGGTCCACAAAGTCTATAATATTGATCTACTTGTGTAAATTTTCATATTTCCTATACTAACTATGAATCTCACCTAATGGGTGATCATTCAACATCTATATGAAATCCAATTCATATCATAGAAGGTAATATTGTGGAAAGAGATATTTTATTTCCCCATAGAACAATCTGCCTTATAAATCAAAATATTAAACATTGATATCCTAGATTATTAGTTTTTTACTTCCCATGACAATACTAAATCATCGTACATGTATTTTGATGGGGCCTCTCAAATTTTTTATAGGAAATAATAGTATTTTTGAAGCTCAATTGGGTTGGTCTATGAATTGTTTCCTCGATATCCAATGTAATTGTGACTTATGCATTCCTTCTATCTGAATTTTATACCAAAAATGAGGAGGCATTTCATTCCCCCATTACTAGTATTGAACTATAATTATGGCTAGTGATAGACCATTTAAATGTAAAGGTCGATTAATGGCTGATTATTAAGTAGATTAATGGTGAATACACCATCATGTAAGAAGATTTATCCACTATTATTGGCTATGTTATGGGACGAATGATAGACATACGTTTTGAACTAATGATTGATCATTTCTACCACTCAGATGATGTTAGAAATATTTCGCAGAATAATACTACAATATCTCTAGCATACCTTTACCCGGATGAGGAAATCTTTTAAATTTCACAAAAAAGTGTAGTCTTAATTATACTTTTATATAACATAGTGGAAATAAATAAGATTAGAATATCTTTATTCATGATGATATGAATCTTTTAAGGTAAAAAATCCCCATAATGTGATACCTCAAAAATGAGACCCTTATATCAAATCGATCTAAAATGTAATAGATATGATGTCTAGAAACAAACTTCACTCATTCTAAAAGATCAAACGAACAAAAAGTACTCTAGAAATGGGTTTTTGACGATTTACTCATCACATTTATAAATAAAATGGATACTATTATCATCATTCAACAAGTATATTCATGCTCTTGCTGTGTCAATTAGTTAAGAATAAGGATGTACTTCTAAATTTAGAAGTTTTTTAGTTTTGGACATAGAAAATACAGGACTATATGGAATTTACTAATAAATTACATCATTTCTAAATACATGAAATTTTAATTAGTCATTCCCTAGAGTTTTTTCATATTGTTAAATACTTCTTTAATTTTACCATTTGGGGAATTTATGTCATGTGTTTATAATCACTAGATAAAAACAATTAGTAAAATTATATCCATACATCCACTAACACCTTCTATATATAGGATGAGGTCATAAGACTCATAAAATTCAAGGATGAAGAACATCATTCATATTGTGAATTCAAACAACATCACCAGATTTAGTGTCCCTCAGACCATATTGATAAGAAATTAATCTATTCTCTATCCTTATTAGTTAAAAGGTTGTATCATGGGTATAAAATCAAGTAAATTAATTTTTATCACTATCATATGTGGTAAAATGGGTATACAGTGTCATTTAATAAGTCTCTATGAAATATACTCTAAAAAATGGTAGATAAATGCAATAATTCGTATCCTGACAACTCATTCATGCATTGTGTCATAGCATACCATAACATTCACAACCACATAAGACACCCCATAATATATTGTCTCCAGAATAGAGGAAGTGTTGGACTCACTTATTTTGATAATCCCAAGTCATGTTTTGAAAATCCCAAATCTTTTTTTATTTAAGTGAGAACCTTGTTTTGATTCTATGCTAATTATGTTTCATTAATATTTCCTGTTTCTAAAGAGTAATATTCATATACTCTCAATTTCACTACCTAATTGGTTAAGATTATTGTACATAAATTATATAAGTACAAAGGTCATCATTACAAGGTTACTACTATAAGGTCACCGTTACAATGTCACCGTTACAAAGGTCACTATTACAAGGTTGTCGTTACAAGGTCACCATTACAAGGTTACCGCTACAAGGTCACTATTACAAGGTCACCATTACATTGTCACTGATGCAAGCCTACTATTAAGGGTTACTGATGCAAATACTAATATTGGAAGGTTACTGTCGGAGATTACTGATATGAACCTACTATTGAAGCCTACCGATATAAAGGCTACCGTTACCAGTCTACTGATGATTATCCTTCCATAATCTGTCAATTTCTCAATATTATTCTAACAGTCACATTTGATAAATTAAATGATTCTGACATTAATTAATGCTGATTGTAAATGTTTCAGGAGATAATACCATGGACATTATGAGGTATGAGAAAGAATGAATGTGATATACTCATTCCTATTGCTTGATCGCAAATATGAAAGAAAAAAAAAGATCGAAGAAAATGAAGATATACATAGAGGCACATAGAAAAAAAAATCAGAGGGGTATGAAGTGAAGATCACAAGTTGAATGCATAAGGAAGAAAACTTTTCAAGAACCTTCACTACGAACTCACAAGCATCACGACGAGTATTCTGGGACAAAGTCACTTCTGCCTTCTATGCATCATCAACACTTGATCAAAATCAGAAGTAGAACTCTTAAATCTAGAACCTAGAGTTAAAAAATCTATTTTGAAGACATTTTTCAGAGAAAGTATCCAACATAAAATTCTTCACTCTAAGGAGTCAAGAGATGAACAGCCAAACACATAGAGATTTCTAAACTCAAGATTATTGTCTTAGCTCCATTGTGTTATTTATTTTTACATCTCTGAGAAGTGTGTGTGCTTTTCTGCATCACATGTTGTATCCTGTGCTAGAACTAGGGGATAATAAATATCCTCACATCAAACATCACCTGTTTCTGTTTCCCATATATAACTATGGAAGAGAACGTGTGTGGTATGTGTTTTTTATTATTACCATGAAGAATAATGGTAGAGGGTTCGAACCTTGGAATGTTTGTGAAAACTGTTGTAAATCCTGATACAGGATGTGTATCAACTTTATTGAAAATATAAACTTCTTGGTGGCTGGTGATCACCAAGGGGAGAGGACTAATTCTTTGCTTGAGACTGAACCTCTTGGTTTACTTCACTGTGCACTAAATTTTTATTATACTTTACTTTATCTCTTCTTCAATTCATATTTTTTTCAAAAATAGAAAACTTTTTTTTCATTCACTCTGATAGTTAATTTTGGTAAGTGTGTATATATTCTTAATTTAGTAATCCTGTTTCCAAAGGAGAATTAGTGATTACATTGATTCAACTGAGGACTAATAAACATTAGAGAAACTTTTTGAGCAATTAAACATTTATATATCTACTTCCTTAATTGACTAGGCTGTTTTGAATTGGGGGATTTTTTGTTATAATGTTTTTAACAGAAATTTTAATTGGAACTAAATTCACCCCCTCTTGAGTATCCACTCTGACAAAAATTTGGCATGAGTGGTTTTTATTTTCAAGTCCTCAAATTATTTTCAACATTGATTTTAGTTGTATCTTAAAGAACATAAAATTTCTTTCATATCTAAATTTTCAGTTCATTAAATTCTAAGTAACTATAGAAACTAGAGTTGATGGTTCTGCTACAAACATTCCATCTTTCTTTAATGGTAATAACTTCACTCAGTTGAAATTAAAAATGGAAATGTATCTAGAAATAATGGGACCTGAAATCTGGGACACAATTAAAGAACAACATGTATTTCCTACTTCTGCTAGGGACACATGGTCTCAATTGACTAAAGCCACATATAATTATAATTGTAAAGAAATGAATGATTTGTACTGTTCTCTAGGTGATTATGAATTCAATAGAATATCTTCTTGTAAAACTACATTTAAAATTTGGGATACTTTAGATGTTTCTCAAAAGGGAACAACCAATGTTAAAGAAAAGAGATTAAATATATATACTATAAAATATGATAATTTTAAAATGATGCCTGATGAAACTATCTCTGAAATGTATCTCAGGTTCAATGAAATTGTAAACACCATGAGTCTTCTTGGAAAACCAATGGACAACATGGACCAAATTATGAGACTGGTTCAATTCCTACATGAAAGATGGAGGGGAACTTTTGTTTCTATCCAAGAATCTTGTGAAATAAGTAAGATAATAGTAATGGAAATAATTAGAAAGATTATGATTCATGAAGAAGATATTACGGTGAATCAAGAAGTAGATAAAGCACCAAGGAAGAAGTCAGTATCGTTCAAGACTACTACCTCAAAGAGAAAAGACAAAGAAAAAGCTCAAGATCTTATAGATAATTCCACAAGTGAAGACTCATACTCGGACAATGATGATGAGATGGATCATCTTGCTAGGAGATTCAAAAAGTTCTACCAAAAGTATAAACTCATTAGGAAGTCAAACTACAAGGGAAAGTATGATAGTAATGTACAATAGAATAAATATAGAAAATGGAATGACAACTCAAATGAAATAAACTGCTATGAGTGCAAACGAAAAGGTCATGTGAAGGTAGACTGCCCAAAGATGAAATTTAATAAAAAATATGAAGATAAGGGAAAGGGTTATAAAAAGGCTATAAAAGATACTTTGTGTGCTTCAAAAGACAGCTCTAGTGGATCTGATGCTTCTAATAGAGAACAGAACAATCATTCTAATTTATTTTTCATAACAGAAACATTAGAGGTAACACCCAAATCTTCTGTACATAATATCTATTATTCTGAGCATGAAAGTGAATCAAACAACAATGAAAATATGACTAAGGATGGACTATTTGAATATTGTGGAATGATTGAGGATACCTTTAATGAACTTAAGGATAAATATAAATTATTGAAAAGGAAAAATGCTTTAACTGCCAATTATAAGTCTGATCTAGATATTGAGAAAGAAAAATGTGCTCAGTTGTTAAAAGAAAGTACTGAACTCAAATTATCAAATGAGGGATTAAAGAGAGATCTTTAGAATTTTACATCCATTAGAGATACCTTGACTAAGTTACTAGGAAAATAGATTTTTCCAAAATATACTACTGGTCTAGGATATCAACCAGGATAGATAAGGATCATTAAAACTAAATTTATTCCAAAATCTGGACAATTCATAGCTAGTTCATGTTCTGAACTATTTCGTGAAAAACAATTATCTACAGCACCAAACAAAGTGTTTATGTCTCAAAATATATCTACTGGTTATAGGAAATCTATGAGACATGTATGGGTACACAAATTTTTACATGCTAACCTCTCTATACCCAAGAAAATTTGGGTACCAACGTTACCCCATGCATAATCTGTTTTACAGGGAAGATTCTTAAAGAGTTCCTATAAGACCTTGTGGTACTTGTACAATAGATGTTCAAGAAATATGATAGGAGACTACTCATGCTTTATGAGCCTAATCAAAGTTTATGTTGGACATGTAACTTTTAGTGACAATGCAAAGGGAAAGATCATCAGCTTATACCAGATTGGTAATCCTAATATATTATTAATTTCCAAATTACTTTTTGTTGATGTATTAAAGTAAAATTTACTTATCACCTCTCAGTTTTGTGATGATTGTTTTAATGTCAAGTTTGAAAATAATGCATGTAATGTTTTTAATTCTATAAATGATATAGTATTCAATGCCTATAGAAATGAAAATGTGTATGCTGTTGATTTAAATTCCTTATCCAAGAAAAATGTTTCTTTACTAAATTATTTTCATAAGGAATTCAGGTTGTGGCATAAAATATTAGGAAATTGTAATGTTCAATCACTTAGGAAACTGACGACGAATGGTTTAGTCAGAGACTTACCTAAACTGGAATTCCCACTTAACAAAGTATGTAATCCTTGTCAAAAGGTAAATCAACAAAAAGTTTCTTTCAAAACAAAGAAATAAGTTTCTACTTCTCAACTGCTTTAGTTGGTTCACATGGACTTATTTGGACCATCAAGAGTTTCATGTTTAAATGGTAAGTACTATGTTTATGTTCTTGTAGATGATTTTTCTAGGTACACTTGGGTATAATTTCCAGCTCAAAAAAGTGAATCTTGTTCTTATTTTATCAAATAATCCAAGTCTGTAGAAAATATTAGTGGACATAGAATTAATACCTTGAGAAGTGATCATGGTCGTGAGTTTGAAAATCATGAGTTTGAATATTATTTCTCACACAATGTCTATAGTCAGAATTTATCTACTCCTAGAACACCTCAACAAAATGGATTCGTAGAAAGAAGAAATAGGACACTTCAAGAGATTACCCGAACTACTCTTAGTGAGTATAATCTACCTATTTATTTTTGGGATAAAGCTATAAATACAGCTTTTTATACAATCAATAGAGTCTTGAATAGACCTGTTCTTAAAAATACCCCTTATGAACTTTGGATCAATAGGAAGCCTAAGGTTAACTACTTCATAGTTTTTGGTTGCAATGTCTCCATTCTTAACACTAAGGACAATCATGACATGTTTTCCTCAAAAAGTGATGAAGGAGTTTTCTAGGTTACTCAATATCGAGTAAAGCCTATAGAGTATTCAATATGAAAAAAATGTGTGGAAGTTTCTATTCATGTAAAATTTTATGAGACTGATCCACATGAACTCAAAACCTCTCTTGAATATCTTGAGGAAGATATGTCAATTTTGGACCTTAATGATAATGATATTGAACACCCTGTAAAAGTTACCAGTTTTGAGAATCTTCTAGAATCTGAACCTATTGAGTCTGAACCTATAAAAAACCATGGGGAGTCTAGTTAAACTCTTTATAGAGGTATTATAACTCTCATGAATCATCCTTTAGATGTTTTACTAGTTGATTTAAATAGAGGAACACAAACTAGAGCTTCTCTGAGAAACCAAGTTGAACATCAAGCTTTTATTTCATATCTTGAACCCAAAGATATTAATGATTCTATCAATGATGAATTTCGAGTGATGGATTTTCAAGAAGAATTAAATAAATTTGAGTGAAATAAATTCTAAGAACTAGTTGAAAGACCTAAGGACCCTTTGACAATAGGCACAAAATGGGTATTTAGGAACAATGTTAATGAGTCTAGAAATATAGTTAGAAATAATGCTTGGTTAGTTACACAAGGATATAGTCAAGAGGAAGGAATAGACTATGAGGATAAATTTTCACCTGTAGCTATACTAGAATCCATTAGGATACTACTTTCTTATGCATCTCATCTAAATTTTAAACTTTATCAAATGGATGTTAAAAGTGATTTTCTAAATGGGTACATAGTTGAGGATGTGTTTGTTGAACAACCCCATATTTTTACAAATAACCATTTTCTAAATCATGTTTTTAAACTATCTAAAGCCATATATGGTTTAAAGCAATATCTAATAGCTTGGTAAGATAGACTTAGTTCCTTTCCTATTTCAAAAGGTTTTACTAAAGGAATAGCAGATCATACTTTTTTTATTAAAACAGTTTCCAAAGAAGTTTTTATAGTACAAATTTATTTAGATGATATAATTTTTGGATCTTCTAAAAATTATTTTTGTAATGATTTTTCAAAAATTATGAAAAATGAATTTAAAATGTTTTTAATGGGAGAACTTACATTTTTTCTTGGATTTCAGATTTTTCAAAACAAAAATGGAATTGTCTTAAATCAAAATAAATAAATAAAGGATATTATAAAAATGTTTTGGTTTGGATAGTAGTAAAGGTAGTGACACACCTATGAGTACCACTTATAAGTTGAATGATGATGAAGCTATAGAACCAGTGGATCAAACTAACTACAAAGTTATGATAGGGAGTCTTCTCTACCTTACAACTAGCTGACCTAAAATTACGTTAAGTGTATACAAGTGTTCTCATTTTCAATCTAATCCCATAGAATATAATTTAACTACTATTAAACAGTTTTTCAAATATCCCAAATATACTCCCAACTTAGGAATATTTTATCCAAGAATAAAATCATTTGATCTGATAAGTTATTCTAATGCTGACTTTGTTAGTTGCAAGTTAGATAGAAAAAGCACCTCTGTAACTTGTCATCTTTTAGGAAAGTCACTAGTATCATGGTGTAGTATGAAATAGAATTCAGTTACATTATCTACTACTGAAGCTGAATATATAGTTTTTGGTAGTTGTTGTGATCAAATTTTGCATATGAAGCACACTTTACTAGACTACGGATATCAATTTAAACATGTATTTATAAACTGTGACAACAAAAGTGCTATCAACATCTCTAAAAATCTAATATCTCATGGCAAGACAAAGCATATTGATGTAAGACATCACTTCATGAGAGATCATTATCAAAGATGTGATATCACTCTTGAATTCATTAGCCCTAAACATCAGTTGGCTGATATATTCACAAAGCCTTTAAATTTAGAGAGGTTAAACTACATCAAACATGAATTAGGGATGATTAATTTTAGTATAGGGAACCTCACCGTTGAACATCCCTGTTAGGACCTCATCATTATACCTCACTGACAGACCTTACTAATAGGACCTCATCGTTAGAACTTACCGATATGACCACACCATTAGACCTTGCCGATAGGACCTCACCGTTAGACCTTACCGATACCTCCTTACCGATAGATGACTTGAATCTGGGACTTTATATTTTTGTGATCTCAGCCAGAATCTGAAACGTTTTCAACATATTACTTATTCATTTTATCTATTTTATTTTTCAATACATAAATGATAAAATTAAAACACAGACTGCTTCTCAATCCAAACCGAACCCTTTCCCGAACCTTTTTATCCCCAAATATCAGAACCTAATCCTCTACTGAAACCTTGACCCTCTCTAGATAGATGTAAAGAGTCAAAAGGCCATCAGTTTCTGATGAAGGAGACGTGCCTGATCTTAAGAGACCTAAAGTTGAGTTGATTAGTGGAAGCCAAACCGTGGAAAAGGTGTTGAACCCACATTTATCCAAGAGGGAAATAGTAGTTTAGAAGGAGTTAAGTTATGAGTGGCTACTGTCGATCCAGTCATTAGTACTTAAGGAACTGGAAGCTCAGGGATGGGTTGAATGTTTTTCAAACAATAATGGACCCTACTACCCAAAGTTAGTGAAGGAATTTTATGAGTACCTAAAATTTGAGCAGTCTAATGATGAGCACCGGGTGATTTCCATAGTAAATAGAGTTAGTGTGAGCTTCTCCTCTGCTTAATGGGATAAATGCTTGAGGGTTCCACATGAAGGGTTTTTTGATTTTTACTCAAAAGTGGTGCCTCCCACTAGTGAGTTTTTCTACTATGAATCTGTATTAACTGAACTGACAAGGAATAGAATTACTAAGAAAGTCATTGCTTCTGAAATGGTAGGATAAGATATTCTTCATTTCATGTTTATTCAACATCTTTTATGTCTCAGAAGAGGGGACTTTGCAACTTTAAAGTATCAAGATTTATTTCTCTTGTATCTGTTAATGCATGAACAGAAGATCAACTTATGTAGGATGTTGATGATTCAACTATAAGATATGACCAATCCTACTTCAAAATCTAATTCCCTATTCCATGATATGTTGATATCCCATATGTTGAATGTGAAAGGTGTTGCTGGAGATAAGGAAGAAATTTTTGTTGTGAAAGATAACCTTTGCATCACCAAAGTGATCTGCAAGATGATAAAGATTAACTGGAATCTATGGCTGAGGAGATGGGTGAATGATGAGTCTAAGGTCTATGAAGAGTTCAATCTTGTGACTCATCCTAGAAGGCCTATGAATAAGAGAGACCCTAGTCTTAATCATGATGAATTAGATCCTTATTATTCTGATGAAGAAGGAGAATAAGTTACTATTGTGAAAGAAATAGAGGATTCTCCTATAGATGATAGGGGTGACCCTGACCTTCCCTCCAATCCTTGTGAGAGTACTATATCCTTTGGTGAGCCTATCCCACCAAATAGATTTCCTAGAAGGGAGGCTATCCTAAGGGACAGTGATAAGGAAACCAGTGAAGAGGAAGGGGATGAAATTATCTTAAGAGAAGTTAGAGATACCTTAGATGAGGATGAGGACTCTGAATCAAGTCATGTTGACTTGGAGATAGCTGCTGCTAAGAATGAAGAGGAATGTCTAGGTATTTTTCCTTTAATAGGACATTCAGAAAGGGTAGAAAGTATAGATGATGAAGTTTCTAATTTAGTTGAAGTTGGACTTGTTCGGGATGTTTTTGAAGATTTTGTAGAGGATGTGGCAGTGAACCTTCCTGTTGATGAAGTTGACCATGGTGGTCAGATAGAGATAGATGTGGTTGTTCAGGAGAATTCTCTAAGTGAGGGGGAGGAACCTATTTATATAGGATTAGTTGTTGTTGGTCCTGAGATAGAGGACTGGATAAAAGCTCTAGGCTTTGTGGTTTTAGTCCAAGATTATGGAGACTCTAAAGATGACCATCCTATCAGCAGCCCTCTAATTCCTACTGTCTCAAAAACTAACATTGTCCATCCATTGGTTTTGTTACCTTGAGATGATGTAAAGAAGGATTAATTGGATTTTATAAAATCAGAACTGAAGAGGTATATTGATGGAAAAAACACTGATATTTCGAGTTCAATAGCTCACAATAAAGAACTCATGACATATGCGGTGCAAAGGGTAGTCTCTACCTCTCACTTAGCTATGTTACATGAGATCAAGGAATTTCATAATCAAGTAAGAGATTTGGTAGAGTCTATGGAGTCAATGAAATAGTCTATTGCCAGTTTAGATGCATATATGGCTTTAAGAGATCAGGTGGACAGAGACCTTAGATATGTTAAAAGTGTGGTTCAGCAAATGGTCACAATGTTTGAGGATTTTAAGAAATATATGGAAACACATGTGAATTGAAAATATGATGATGTTAAAAGGATGATAAGAGGGCTAACCACGTCATTTAAAGAAAATTGTGTATTTCTCTCTGGCACCTCTAGGTGCATCTGCTTCCACTTTAGCCTCTCCTCCAGTTGACATTAAATATTTCAAGACCATTGTTAGAGAAGAAGGTGACAATTACTCTAGTGATAGTACCTCAGACTCTCTGGTCATTTCCATCACCAGGGAAATTCATAACATTGTTGTAAATTATTTAATGAAGCTTCACAAGATCTGAAGGCCATCAAGGATCAAGTTTACTTCTATTAAAAAAGGGTTTACACTAAACATCAGATGGATGGCCACTTCAAGTTGTTTTTGCAGAACTTGAGGCTTCCACCCGTCACTTAGGAATTTAAAGATCAAGTGAACAAGCTTCGGGAGATGACTCCTACTTTGGAAAAAATCATGGAGAATAAGGATGACTTTATATCTTCGATGGAAAGAGGGGGAAGCATTATTATGGACTTTAGGAATCTTCTCATGCCTTTCCTTCACGTGGAACACACTCACATCATTGTTCCTCCAGCTTTGCCTACTTCTTCAACTTCCACTGATACTGCTCCATTGATGAATCCTACCCTGGCCATCATAAGTTTAACACTAATGATTCCTCATTGATCTACTCATTATGGATCTACTGATTCTTCTGTTGATGCTCCTCCTACACTGCTAACAACCATCCCTCGGCCTATCCCTCCACCTTCAGAACCTGCCTCCTAAGCTTCCTTGTCCAAAGATCCAGTAGACATCTTTGATGTGGATTGAGTGTGGACTTTCTTAGTTGATAGGGATTGGTGTATCTCTTTTTTGTATAGTGTACTCCAGTTTTATTAATAAAGACCCCCACTTTTCACTATTTTTCTTCTTCATGCTTTTTGTTAATCACAAAGAGGGAGAACATGGCCATATTCAAAATTGAATTATCTCTTAGAAAGAAGTGTGTATATGTGTGTATATGTTCTGACCTAAATGTAGTGTTCTCTAAAATATTTGTGTATGCTCACATCACTAATGACATTAGCATATGTGTTTAACCTTGATTCCAAACTCTTAAATCTAAAGATTCAATAACATAATTTATGATTATCAAAAAAGTGGATGATTGTTGGACTCACCTTTTTTGATAATTCCAAATCAATTATTGATAATACCAAATCATGTTTTGATAATCCCAAATCTTGTTTTCATTTAAGTTAAAACCATGTTTTCATTCTATGATAATTATGTTTCATTAATATTTCCTGTTTCTATAGAGTAATATTTCCTGTCACTATTACATGGTCACCGTTACAAGGTCACCGTTACAAGGTCACCGTTACAAATGTCACGATTCCAAGGTTACCACTACAAGGTCACCATTACAAGGTCACTGTTACAAGGTCACCGATGCAAGCCTACTGTTAAAGGTTACTGATGCAAATGCTACCGTTGGAAGGTTACTGTTGGAAATTATCGATATGCATCTACTGTTGAATCCTACCGATATAAAGGCTTCTGTTACCTATCTAGCGACGCTTATCCTTCCATACTATGTCAATTTCTCAATATTATTCTAATGGTCACATTTGGAAAATTAAATGATTCTGATATTAATTAATGATGATTGTAAATGTTTCCGGAGACAATATTGTGGATAGTATGAGGTAGGAAAAAGAATTCATGTTATAGACTCATTCCCATTGTCGGACTTCAAATACGAAAGAAAAAAATACTGAAGAAAATGAAAATATATATAGAGGCACATAGAAACACAAATGATAGGGGTATTAAGTGAAGTTCACAAGTCGAATGCATAATGATGAAACTAGTGAAGAAAAAGGAAGAACCCTTTTTAAGAAACTTCACTGTGAACTCACAAGCATCACAAAGATCATTATGGGATAAAATCACTTCTATGTTATATGCCATATCAACTCTTGATCAACATTAGAAGTAGAACATATAAATTTAGAACCTAGAGTTACAACATTCTATTTTGAAGGAAAGTTTTAGAGAAAGACTCCAACATAAAATTCTTCACATTAAGGAGTCAAGAGACGAACTTCCAAACACATAGAGAATTCTAAACTCAAGATTATTTTCTTAGCTCCATTGTTTTCATTCTTTTTACATCTCTGATAATTGTGTGTATTTGTCTGTATCACGCGTTGTCTCCTATGCTAGAACTGGAGGATACTGAATATCCTCACATCAAAATTCATGTATTTTTGTTTTCCACATATAAATATGGAAGAGACGGTGTGTGGTATGTGTTGTTTGTTACTCCCACTAAGAATAGTGATAGAGGGTGTTAACCCTAGACAGTTTGTGAAAACTATTGTAAATCATGATACATGTTGTGTATCAAGTTTATTTCTAATATAAATTGATTGGTGGAAGGTGATAACAAAGTGGAGAGGACTAAGTCTCATCTTGGGACTGAACCTCTTGTTTTACTTCACTATGCACTACATTTTTATTATACTCTTTTTTATCTCTTTTCTGCTAATTATATTTTTCAAAGACAGAAATCTATTTTTTCATTCACTCTGACAGTTAGATTTGGTTAGTGTGTATATATGCTTAATTTTGTAAACCTATTTCAAAAGTTGAATTAGTGATTGAATTGATTCATCTAAGGACTAATAAACCTTAGAGAAACTTGTTGGGAAATTACACATTTATATCTCTATTACATTAATTGACTGGGCTATTTTGAATTGGGGGATTTTTTATCATAATGTTGTTAACAGAAATTTTAATTGGAACTCAATTCACCCCCTCTTGAGTATCCACTCCGACCAATAGAAAGTTCATCCTAAAAAATATAGTTATCCTCCCAAATAATCTCTATATTCTATCAAATACCATAATACGAACAATAAAGATGTGACATGATGAGTTACAATGACTCGATTATAAGAGGTTTCATACATTGTACAATCTGGAATTCCATCAGAATTATATTACATGAGCCTTCAAAAAGAAGGTACGAATATAATAATTCCTTTAGGGAGAGATGATTTTCTTCCTCAAAAAACAATGATATCATGGGAAAATCCTATAATGTTAGAACAATTGTAGGATAGACCTTATATATTAAATAATTATTATTCAAATGGAGACTACTCTTTGGCCATGATAGACGTGGAACCCATCACACCCCTTGATAATTTAAGGTTTCCCATGAAATAAATCACATGAATTATATGTGAATATCCAAATAATAGTGGAAATACATTAAAATTTATATCACCTATATCATTATTATAGGATGTGAAATTGAACAGTTACTTTCACTATCTCTTCATATTAAACTATGTGGTTGATGTCCAACCTACAAGACTCAAAACTATTTTACAGTGTCCCATTCCCTACGAAATAATTCAATACCATAGTGATCTATCTATATATATTTATTTGGAAAAAAATATACATATACCTCAGATAACTAATTCCCCCTCTAGTACATGATCTGGAAGTATATTGGGATAATTTTTATGAACTACATGGGTATTGATTCCTGTCAATATTGATGTGTTGTGTTTCTTGGATCTCCCCTCACGTTCCCAGATATAATGTCTAAAAAATTCTCATCCCATATATGTGTAAGATATATGTAGTGGTATTATTATCGTGAAATATTTGTGGCCGGATTTATGTTATCACTACATATATAGTGAGTCCTAGATCCTTTTTCCTAGAACCAATGATATATTTCTATAATATATCCCCCTTTTATGTCCCTAAGGTGAACTAGGTATATGAATGGGAAACATATTATGATATACATGTGGAATGATCCCTACTATTAAATTATATATAGTAACCCAAAGATATCTTATCCTATACTTAACTGTATTTTTAATAATTAAAAAAATAAATTAGGATAATTCCTCCATTCACCTTGGTGTGTTCTCCCCTGTTGTCTTATAGTGTGGACATTTTCTAGTGTGAAATGCATTTTCCTACCCAAGAATAAATGATAGATATATATAGGGTGAATTATCTTTATAAGCTATGTGTTTCTTAAATACTCTTATCACAATATATGTTGTGACTCTCATACACACTCTAATAAACCATGAAATAGTTTTACAAAGAAACTATCCCATTTTGCCTTAGTGTTCAAGCCTTTCATGAATAAATTATTTATTTGATGGTACTACACTAAGGAGACACTAAATTAACTTTCTATAAAAATTATCTATATCCATGTAGATGAGGCCTCAAAAAAATTAAATATGGAATGCTAAACTTCAATGTCTAACATATTACACATGACTGCATAAATAATTTCATCATATATTTATTCATATATGAAACTATAATAAAATAAATATCATACATGCATTAACATGATCTGTAGAGGTGTTCTCACTTAAGAAATATATGTGTCTTTGTAACGATCATTATAAGATATGTAGTGTGATCCATATCTCTAATCATGTTCCCAAATACAATTTGCCTATGAAATTCCAGAATCTATATATATGAGTTTAATATATATAGGGAGCAATATAATAACTATGTGTATCTTGTTTTAATATGTTATGTAGGGATTTAAAGACCCCCTTTTCTAGGACAATATAAATTTTTTGAAAAAGTACATGTTGATAAATTGGAATTGTAGATCTTCTGATTAAAATATCATTCTTAGAATAATGTTATAATAAGGTGTACATGCCTGATCTATATGACGGTCTGATTTATTGATTTATTCATGGGCCTACACTCAAATTTACCTTAAAAATATATAATATCCTCATATGGTTATGGAATTATATACAAAGTCTTATCAGGGATAGATTATTATCCTTTCATGATACATACAGAAACCCAGATAGATATAACCATAGATATCATAAATTCACACAATTCATCCAAGTTCCTAATCAAATCACACTTCATTCAGGATGGGTACAAATTATTATCTACATTATAATTAGTAACTTTATCCCCTCTCACAAATAATATAAAAAACAATAATCCGGAAAAATCCCCCGCCTACACTTGATCATTCTCTATATAGGAGTCGTAGGCATGAATTCCCACATCTATGGACCCGTTATCAAAAGGTCCAATTTTCCCTATCCATGAGTCAGATCTATGAAAAGGACACAATATATAAGAAATTCATGTGACCAAATTTAACTTAATTCAGGTTATGAATGGATCTCATATTCAAGACCCAACCATGAGATTAATTAATCAGAATTCTTACCTCTCCCATGCATAAGATATATTCACAGTATGTATATTTATAAACCAATGTTATGATAAAATACCCCCCATATTTCATAAACCTCCTTTATCATTAACCCCTTGGAAACACAGTATGCGTTATTCTCCAATCACCTCTTGTATTCCACAATGAACATTACTCATGTGATCATTGAGTTTTTGGTATTTTAACCTCTTTTACATAATTAGAAGCATCTTGAATAATTATGAGAGTAAAAATGGTCCACATGGAATGAACATAAACTACTCTAGTGTGGAAAACATATAGATACTATCTTTTATTACATATAAGTTAAATCTAGATATGATTCCCCAACATATAACCAAATATCCCTAACTTTATACAATCATGAAAATGCCTTCAACATTAAAACACAATTATCAATGAGGGGTTACTCTAAAGATACATTTGAAACTCTTCTTGAAAATTCACAACATCCATGACATATTATGTTAAAATATTTTTCTAGATTCATATAAAAATGAAATTAAACTAAATTTATTAAGGTCCTCACCACATAAAACCATATAGAATAAAACCTGAATCATTGTCACATGAAATTAAACTACACAAGAGTTGCACCCTAGTCACATGATGTTAAACAACACAAGCCATCAAATATTGTCTCTATATATGGAGTGACCATAAAATCCCATCTATTTTCAATATATATAAACACTTAAACTTATCAAAATTGAATATTTCACCTTAATAGATGAACATTAATTATATAACATAACATTACAGTCTATAATATTTTAGGTTCATTTCCATTAGAATCTAAGAAATAGAAACAAGTGGTTTATTGGTCAACTACATCATATCATAGTAATTTAATTATATCATGAACCCATATTAGAAATCCCACATAAAAACATTATTCACAACCTATAAGAGAAAATTTTTAAAAGGGATATATCAAATTCTTAGTAAGGGTAAATAAATGATATATCAATGATAACAATAGAGTAGCATAAGAATGAGGGTACTAGAACCAAATCATAAAATTTGAAAACCATGACCTATATATTATAGATCATAAATTTATTTTTCTAATAAAATAAGAAATATCATATGACATGAATCATAATAGAAAAGAATTATTTAAGACCAGATAACATAACATTAGAATAACACATAGAGGTGTGGCATTCACATAAGTATAGAAAGCATTATGTTAATAATACCCACCAGGAAATTTATCTCGTGTTAGTATAGGGATAAACTATTATCTAGAAACTTCAGTATTAGGATAACCATCTATGTACCATCTTTTAGGATTAGGAAAATGTCATATATACACTCTTCTGGGCCTCATATTACTGTTAGTATACCCTTTGAGCTCATATAACATTAATCATTACCTGAGGTATTGGAGGGAGATATAGGTACCACCGATCACATAACCCATACATTTATATTCCACATGATAATAAACCATTCCTAATATCATAACACATGAAATGAAATGGGTTTCATATACATTTCTTCACATAATAATCATGGAAAAGAAACTGGATTTATAAACATCTTATATCATAGACCATATCCACGCAAAAATAATAATAAGGATTTTACAATGGGATCATATCCTCAGTAAATCTTAATTAACATCAAAGTATGTCATCATAGATGGAAAATCATTTTGAAAAATGTCTTGGAACATTTCTGGAGGAAAATAACCTTTCCATTTTGAAAATAACTTTTCTTTAAAAAAAATACCTAAAACATTTTATGAAGCCATTTATTTGAAAATACCCATTGAAAAAAATCATCTTTAAAACATTGGTGGTTCATGAAGGAGGGAAATTTTTTTCATTCCATACATGTTAAAATAATAATTCCTTTAATATTTAATGAAAAATACAATTGAAACTTTTTTCTAAAATAAAATAAATATTAATTTTATTTATAAATATAAAAATGGAAAATATATTGTAAAAAATCACTGTATGGTGGATACAAATTTTAATTAAATAATTTTGTTTATAAAAAATGAATATGGAAGAAAAATTATTTTTGCCTGAAGAGATAAATGAATATAATTTTTATTAAGATAATTATTTTGAACTCTTGAGTACATTAATAGTGAAAAATTAATGGACCATTTTTATTTTCATGAGATAACCATATAAGAATATAATTAATTATTTTCATGATAGATATATCAAAATATTTTTTCATCAAAATCATTATTAAAAACAACTATGATAAATGATGTGATGGTATCATAAAAACCATGCAACATTACTAACAAAGAATTATAAGCCCCATTAAATAAAAAACATAAATGAAATATAAAATATGATTATAATAAGAAAATTCTTGATATTTCGTGTCAAATGTCTTGTATATACTTCTCATCAATTAATATAGTCGCACAACATATTCTATGTCCCAAATAATACATATTGAGACAAACAATCCATGTTCATATGTACCCATTTACTTAGTACATACTAAAACCTATTGTATAATAGTTATAGTTTTATTATACCTAAATTAAATTAAAATAATTTTTTATATTACATACTTAAGGATTTACTTATGATTTTATTATTAACTATTTATTATAAATTCCATATTTAAATTATGTTTTGGGTAATAACTATTTTTTATTTCAGGTTTTTTTTGACTTGGTATTTTTGATACATATAATTTGATAAATGTTACATAATATAAATAATGATAAATATTATATAAATATAATATATATTCATCATATATTTATTTATAAAAATCTATAAAATTTAGATATATAAAATGAAATACAACATTCATGGAGATGAATGGTCGTAAGTATACATGAATGTTGTATCCATTTTCTTGATTGATGGAAAGAAAGGAAGATAAATAATATATATAATTTCAATATTCATTAAAATTTCATATATATCACATATATTCATTAAATATATCCCCATTACCATCCATGTAATTTTTAAGTGATAATTTAATCACTTCACAAGGTGGTAGTCCTCCGTACACACGAGCGACGTTATCATATTCTCATTGAGTGGAAAGTTTGAAGTTATATTCGATATTATAATTCCATAAAAATTATAATATCATAAATAAAATTTATAAAAATTAAATAAATCATTATATCCATCTATGATAGGTGGATATGGATAAATAATAACATCAATTCATGAGGCATTAGATGGTCGTAAATACGATACACATTTCCGTTTATGATTTGAGGCAAGAGGCGAGATATGCAGTTTATGAAATTAAAATAATAATATATAAAAATATTCTAGATACTTTTTTATTATATTATCATATTTTAATAATATTTTAAGGATGGGGAAGCAGAAGAAAAAAAAATTAAGAATGTTTTCACTTATTAAGGAAGCTTATTTTTGTTTATAATTGTATCCTTCCATGTACTGATTCATAATCCAAATAATGAAATAAGGGTTTTGGTTATGAAATTAATTGTTATATATGGTCATGTATTTTCTGAAAAAAATGGTTTTATAAATGTGAAGATAATATGAGAGAGGTTTTCCTTTTATAAGAGGGTGAGAGGACCACATGGAATGTTTGAATAAAGTGAAGTGTTTTCATGTTTTTCACATTCATAAAAGCAAAAACAATTGGTTATTATCAAACAATATAGGTGATAGGGATGTAATATGGAAATAAAATTTGTGTTGGAATATTTACTAGGTCATTTTACTCCTTATTATTTTAGTTTAACCCCTAAATAAACACATTTTATCCTTAATATCCGTAATTATTTTTTAACTTTTTTATTATTCATTTTGACCTGAAGATGAGGTGAAAATTTTATATATTATTATTAATAATTAATTAAAATATTTAATCCACTTTTCTAAATTCTATTCACATATTATTTAAAATATATATTAAAATTAAATTCACACATGTGATGAAAAAGTGGGTTTCCAATGAGAAAATTTTCAAATGTTTAAAATGTTTTAATATAAAGATTTAATATATGGTTGATTATAAAGAAAAAAATTGGATTAATTATAACATACTTAATTTAATTTTAATTTTAAAAACATTAAAAAATAACCTTATAAATTATTCAAATAAAAGATAGTTTTTAAATTAGAACTATTATTTTTAAATATTATTAGAAAAATTATTCTTTTCAAAAAAATGAAAAATATTCACTCTATGATTATTTTGATTTTTTGATTCCAAAAATTATGTAAAATTTTTCAATTAAAAATTATAAATGATTAAAATTTCAATGTTTTTATTTTTTCACAAATATAAATTAATATCATATTTTGAGAGAAATGTATTTCCCAAGCATATAAAGACTTTACAAAAAAAATAATTGTTTTTAATAATAAGTATATATATAACAATTATAAATAATTTCATAAAAGTGATTTTTAATATTCAAAAATAATTTCCTAAATTATTGGTTATAAAAAACATGTTTAAATATAAATATTAATAGTATGTCATGGTTCGTAAAAACTCGGCATTGTTTGTAGGAGAAGCTATAAAAGAATTTAAATTTATTTGAAAACAAATATCCCAATAAAACATAGTTTTTATATTCTACCCCACTTAAAATAAATGCATCCATATGAACTAATCAC
The DNA here is from genome assembly GCA_963277665.1 of Viscum album. Classification (NCBI taxonomy): domain Eukaryota; kingdom Viridiplantae; phylum Streptophyta; class Magnoliopsida; order Santalales; family Viscaceae; genus Viscum; species Viscum album. The sequence goes on from OY728129.1 coordinate 1,493,391,362, forward strand.
TCCTAATGAAAAAAATGAGGACTATTTCTGCTAATCACATCCTCATTTTCCCTTATATCTTCTTAAATCAGCTGGTTTTGCCACAAATAATTTGTTGTGTCAGTGGTTTGTTTCATTGAAATTTATCTCTATGATCCAAAATATTGTACCAGTTTCTCTACATTAGTAATATCTTGCACAAATTTTAGGACCTCTAAGATCTATATATTTCAAATAAATTTTATGTACATCCTTCAGAGAGATACAAGGAACACATCGTGAATCTAAGGGAGGATTGGAATTAACACCAAACTATATGCTACTGTCCAAATATAATCCATAATTTCAAGGGGATCGATATGACTAGAAATTATTTTTTAATTTTTTAATATAATTTCATTAATCCTTAAAAAAATTCATATAAAAACCCTATCACTAACTTCATATTCTAGATTATGTCACTAATTATCAGTATAAATTTTATGCCAACTTTATGATTTCCTTATGTATAGTTAAAGGGATATAACCTTATTCTCTATCTTATAAGATAGATAATGATTTAATAGATTTAATTTTAGGACATAATTCTATTAAATTGGAGTTATACACATATTTATATAGATAGATTCATAAGGAACTCATTAAATGCTATAGTGAATGAAATTGTTCTAAGGAATCTCAAATAAAAAAAGATGTGGATCCAAAACACCATTAGAATTTATAGAAATAGTTCTCAAAAATTACTATAGGGTTAAAATTATTCTCTAAAGATGTTCATATATTAGTGAATGAAATGTTTTTCATAATCATGACTCTGTATAGATAAATATGTAAATACTTCACCAGATCATCAAGGTAAACATCATATCCCGATTAGGTACAATAGATAGGGTAATCTATATAACCCTACCATTTAACATATATTATGGAATGATTATAAAGAGAGTAGTCTTCTCAGATAGTGATGATGAATTAAATTTTTTTTGGTGATATATATAATGACTTAGCTTTAGAAATTACATAATCATTAATTAAGTTAATAATTCACATTAAGGATCTTTTCTGGATTATAGTTTTAGAAAATTAGGCCATAACTATTACATTACATCTCAAATATTACAATTTCGACACATCTACTCAATATCAATTTTTATCTTAAAATAAAAACTCTTCAAAATCAAAAGAATCATTTTCTTTATATAAATCTTCTTGAATTCTTCATTTCATATACCCTTCCTTACACCCTATGAAAAACCTTTCAAAAACATTAGATGAGCATAAAAACCTCTGTAAGGGTTATAAAATAAAGAATGAAAACATTAGTCCATCATTACATTCAAAACATAAGATTTTTAACACACCTCATGAAATAATAATATTTATCAATAACACATAGTAATCAAAAATCATAAAGGAAACTTGTGGTATCCATAACATACTTATGTTGTAGATTTCACAACAAAGTAGGGAGTTACGTTTGGAATAAAAATCACAGTAAATCTGCTAAAACTCTTATGAGAAACATTAACGATTAGCTATGTAATGTTACCCAATTAATTGGAGAGATATCTAGGGCTCACCCACCCTAGGTTTATCATGGAACCACCTGTATTCATAAAAAATTCCCAAGAACCATAACATAATAATAACACATGAACGAGCATAAAGGAAAGATAACATTTCCACATTGAAATCACAATATACCAGATCAATACATTCACATAATAATTCCATTATGAAAACCATTTTTAATACCAAAATACATAAAAGAGTATATATTATTTATTTTAATTTTAAAAACATTATGTCATTTTAAGGAATCCAAATATCAAATAATGCTTGCAGCGGCAGAAAGGTTGCTGTCACCGCGTACTTTAAAAAGAAACATTATTTTTTTCATTTTGTAAAATAATTCCTAGAGAAATGATTCTCTTAGAATAAAATTTAATTAATGTAAAAGAAAATGGGTATAATTATATATTGTATAAAATATGTTTATGTATAACCCAAAATATGCCTCAATGAAAGGAGATTGAGATGATGTCCCTTACCTCATGTCTCACATGACTCATTCATTCATTAATCTACAGAATAATAATCTAAAGTTAATTTATACATGATTTGGTTCCTTTTTAAAGATTATTATTCCTATTATATCACATATTACCACATTATAAAAAATACATAATCATTTAAGTTAATAACGGTCATTTTGTCGATATTTGATACTCGAGTAAAAAATGATCTTCTTTTAATTACATGTTTCCCATGTGGTCAAAAGTCCATTATTAGCAGAATTATATTCATAATTTATATATCATATATATCATATAAATCTAGTGTATATATATGTATTTGATTTTCTAATAGTACATCACATTTGGTGATATGAAATGAAATGCACTGTTCACGGAGATACTAAGTCGTACGTACACATGGACAATACTTTCATCACTATTTCATATTTAATGGAATGAAAAAATAATTATAAATAAGTGTCTTATAATTATATTATAATATCTAATATAATTTTATTAAATCCATCACTTTTATGTTCCATATATGGCATGAATGAGTCATATCACTTTGAGGGGGCGGTAGTCCTCATTTCCTCAAATGAAATTATCATATTTACCCATTATAGAAACCATAAAGGTATGATATAAATGAAACATAAAAGAAATATAGGAAATATAAATATAATATATATCATATATAAATATATTGTCATTATAATGGCCACCATGAGAGTGGGTAGGAGATAATTGAACAATCATCTTTTCGTGAGGCAGTAGTTCGCCATCCACAGAAACAGTATGTTCGTATCTTTTAGATGGAGGTGTGTGGAAGTGTAGTTATAATAATTCTCATAAAAACATACCAGTATATTTATGATACTATTTTTGTTATAAAATAATTGAATAAAGAGATTTTAGGGGCTTGTATAAGGATAATAAATGAAAATAACTTCAGAGAAGACGTTACCTTTAAATTATGTAACTCCCTTGGTTTGAACCAAAAGGCTTTATTGAATTTCCTTCTTCCCAAAGTAAGGATTATAGGTGGAATATATGGATATGAGGAGATTATGTGAATAGTTTTTGGATTATCCAAGGGTCTTGAGATGTGTGAGAAATGGGTTAGAGGTGGTGGCCTTTATTAGAGGGAGGATGTGCTCTTTAGGAAAGTTTGAATGTATTTTTTTATTATAAAATGATTTCCGGTTTAAAAAGGTGCAAAACTAATTAAATTATATGATAAGATGAATATATGTTTAAATAAAATCATGCAATAATAATTTTACAGGATTTGGAATTTTATTAATCCTTATATTTTTTATTTAACCCATTTTGACTTATTTAACTTTTACCTCGTCTTATTGTATATTCATGCTATATGGTTAATTTATTTACAATAAAATTACTAGTGATATAAAATGGATAATTATTGAAAATTTTAACATCATATATTTCATTTTCCCAAATATATGATTTTTAAGACTATTTTATCATTTAATTAAATATTAATTGATTTAAAAACTCATTTATGTCGATTTTTATACTATTCATATCATGACTTTTTGAAAATCAATAAGAACTTGATAAATTAGAAAAAACTTCTTTAATTCAAATATAAAAAGTCATATTCATCCATAAAAATCGTTTATGGAATAAGAAAGTTTCAAATTAAATTTATTTTTATAATTATAATCACATTTTTTAAAAACATTCATTAATGAGGTAATCATTACATCATCATTGTGTCATAAATAAATTTAATTATTTGATGTCTAAAATTTATAAATAAAATATTATGATGTATAAAATCTTTTTATCTTTCTAATTACTATTTTTAGTCGAACTATAACTTATATAATCACATTATAAACTGTTTTACTATACGATATTTGTTTTTGTTACATTTTCCTTAACATTAAATTTATTTTTATAAAATGTCATTTTCACTTACAGGTGGCTCCATGGGGTCACAAAATCAACCCAAGGATAACCATGGTAAGAAATGTATCAGTAAATAGTATTAGGAAATGTGTTATGGTAAATTAATATTATTTTACTACTATTATGTACCCTTATTTACCAGATTTACCCTTTAACCATGGTAAATAAAATATTTAGTGAAGTTAATAATCATAATCTCTAAAAATAGAAGTTACCTATTTACACAATTTGGACCAATTGATTCCATATATGGAATCTATTTTTCCAAATTCAAAACACATAAGTTTTAGAAATTAATTTATAAATAATTCTCTTTGTCAAAACAAAAAATCATGTTTATAAGATATAACAACTATCAATAGATTTACATGTGTTTATGTCTAATTAAAAAGAAAAATTACTTCCAATTTCAAAAACTGTATTAGAATATAAAAATATAATCCAATTATTCTTTAAAACGAATTTAAAGGACAATCTAACTGTATAAATAAATCAGATGAAAAGATAATTTGGACTTAAAACATAGTATTTTTCATTATTCATTAAAAATGAACTTTATCACAAAAAATTACCCAATGTAAATTTGGATGTCCCTCTTATTAATAATAAGTTTATTTTTTCAAATGGAACATATAAAATTAAAATAAAACTATATTTAAAAGGGGTTCACCATCAAAATGTAGTAAAATGACCATTAAAGAATATTATAGTTTTTCTTGCTTAAAATAGGATTCATTCTTATTTTACGCCTCTAAAATATATTAGGTAAATGTAAATACATTTATAAAACATGTATAATCATATTTTTTGAGTTCAATTCGTTCCTGCCAGTACAATGACTAGGTGTTAACTACCATTTAAAATAATAATATCTTATTATTATTATTATTATTTCAGTATGACTCAGCATTATGTGAAACATATGATTTCAATAAAACCCATTATTTCATGTCAGGTATTCCATCAAACATAGAATACCCATTAAAATAAAATCAATATTTAATTCATAAATATTAATAAATATGAAAATTTCATATTCTTTATTTACCTGATATGTTACATGCTTCCCCACTTTAGGAAATTGCGTCCTCTCAATTCTATTAAATTATCAAATAAATGGGGGTATTTATCCCTCATAGCATTCTCAGATTCCCATGTTTTCTCTTCAACCATATCATTTTTTTATAAAACCAGTATCTGATGAATTACTTTATTCTGAAACACTTTCTCTCTTCGGTCAAGAATCTGTACTGGTTGTTCTTCATAAGAACAATTATTTTCCAACTGAACTACATCTGGACTCAAAACTCGAGATGGATCCGGCATATACTTTCTCACCATTGAAACATGAAAAACATTGTGTACCTAGGATAAAATTGGAGGTAAATCCACTCAGTATGCAACTGATCCAATTTTCTCAAGGATTTCATAGGATCCAATGAACATTGGAGTCAGTTTTCCCTTCTTAATAAAGCGCATCACACTTTTCTATGGTGAAACTTTTAGAAACACATGATCACCTACCTTGAAAGAAAGATCATTCATCTGGTTATCTGCATAACCTTTCTACCTGCTCTGTGCTATTCTCATATGCTTCTGAATCAACTGTACTTTCTCTTCCATCTCTTCAACCAATTATGGACCCATAAACATCCTTTCACCTACTTCATCCAAACAAGCTAGAGTTTGACACATATTTCCATATAATTCCTCAAATGGATCTATCTGTATACTGGAGTAAAAACTGTTATTATACAATTATTCTACCAAATAAGGAAGTCGGTTCAAACTTCCCTGGTAATTCATTGGGAAAACACATAGAATATCTTCTAATGTCTGAATTATTAAATCTAACTTCCCATCTGATTGAAGATGAAAAGCTGTACTACAATTTAATTTAGTACCCAATGACTTCTGAAGCCCTTTCCAAATGTTAGAAGTAAAACTGGGATCACAATCAGATACAATATAGAGGGGAACTCCATGCAACATTAATATATCATTATCATAAAAACAAGAAAGTTAATCTAGAGAAAAATTATCTTGAATAGGAAAGATATGAGCATATTAAGTTAATCAATCAATAATAACCCATGTTTTATTATTACCTTGAGATTTATTTGGTAATCCCACAATTAATTCCATCGATATATTTTCCCATTTCCACTCCAACACCAGTAAAGGAAGAACCATCCCTTTCTCTAACTTCCACCCTACTTTAACCTATTTACAAATAAAACACTTCAAAGAAAAGTCAGAAATATCTCTTTTCATTACATCCCACTAGTAATACTTCCAAATATCTCTATAGATCTTATTAATTTTAGGATGAACTAAAAACGGAGAACTATGAGATTCAAATAACAACTCATTCTTCAAATGTAAATCACAAGGCACACATAATCTCTTCCCAAATCTCAAAACACAATCATTTTCATTGATAAATTCAGGAAACATACCCTTCTAAATGAAATCTACCTTTTTCTACAACTCACTATATTTCTTATGCAATCGATTAATTCTGTTTGATAAAGATGATTTCACTATCACCTGAAACAAAACAGAGAGATTTCTTACATCAATAACTTCTATGCCAAATTTCATCAAATCGTTAATTGAAGGATCTTGTTCCAAATGTAACATGGTTAATGTAGAATTACTTTTTCGACTGAAAGTGTCACCACTTTATTTTCCATTCCTAGATGGTAATTGATGGTGAAATCAAAATCCTTGATTAATTATATCCATTACATTTGTCTCATGTTTAATTCATTTTGAGTGAATATATACTTCAAACATTTTTTAGCAGTATATATTTCACACTTTACTCCATAAAAATGATGCCTCCAAAATTTTAAATAAAAAAAACAACATCGGCTAATTTCTAATAATGTGTAGGGTAATTTAACTCATGAGGTTTCAGGTAACATGATGCATAAGTAGTTACCTGATAATTCTTTATAAGGAAACAACCATGTCCTTTCAATGAAGCATCACTGTCGAAAAACAATTCACCATCTCTAGAAGGTAGTGCACAAACTGGATCATTCCCCAATCTTCGTTTCAATTCCTAAAAACAATCATTACATTATTTTATCTGAATGAACCTAAAATATTTTTGAGTTAAATTAGTCATTGGGCAAGATAAACATGAAAAGGTTTCAATAAACCTCCTGAAATAACCTTCAAAACCAAGAAAACTATGGATCTCGGTTATATTTGTGGGACCTGGCCATTCCTTAACAACTTTTGTTACAGCAGGATCAATAGTTATACCATTTATTGAAAAAATGTGACCAAGGAATGAATTTTGTGGTAACCAAAACTCATAATTGCAGAATTTTCCAAACAATTTATTTTCTTTAAAGGTTTTCAAGACAAACCACAAATTACTTTCATTTTCCTCTTTACTTTTGGAATATACCAAAATGTCATCAATAAACAATACCATAATCATATCTAATAACTCACAAAAAATTCTATTAATATGATCTATGAATACAACAGGTGCATTGGTTAACCCAAAAGGCATAACAACATATTCATAATGGACATATCTAGTACGAAACGTAGTCTTCGGAACATAGGATTCATTTAATTTCAACTGATGGTACCCCGACCTCAAGTTAATCTTCGTAAAATACCAAGCTCCCTGGAGATGATAAACAAACCATCGATATGACAAAAAGGATAATTTTTCTTAACATTTATGTTATTCAAGGCTCTATAATTAATTCAAAGACTCATTGAATCGTATTTCTTTTTATCCAACAAGACTACAAAACCCCATATTAATGTATTAGGTTGAATGAAAACTTTATCTAACAACTCCTACAATTTCTTCTTTAACTCTAAAAGTTCAATTTGAGCCATTCGATAAGGGGGTTATAAAATTAGCTGAGCATCAGGATCTAAGTCAACAGTAAATTCAACTTTCCGATCATGTATATTACTAGTTAACTCATTAGAAAAAACATCAAGACACAAATTTAGAACGGGAAAATCATGAATTTTAATAGTTCCTTTGTTTTCATAAATATGTACAAGGTACCATTCATTTCTATCTTTTACTATTTTCCCAGCTTCCTGATATATTATCAAAACTAAGGGTTTATTCTTGTACACAAACTAAAATTATTTCTAAAAAAACCTCTTTATCTCTACAGTCAATCACAACATGATAAACAGAAATCCAATCCATACGAAAAATAACATCAAACTCTACTGGAGGCAAAACAATAAGGTTTGCATGTAGATTATTTCTGTACACAAAGACATAAAGGTTCTTATAATTTGTTTTTGTATAAACATTTCCTCCTAATGTTTTTACCATAATTTCAGGATTTATATCTTGAGATGGTATTCAAAATTTACTCGAAAAATTCTCAGAAATGAAATAGTGTGTAGACCCTGAATCAAACAACACATTGGAATAATTAGAAAAAACAAATAGTGTACCTGATACTACTTCACTTGATGGCCCAATATCTGCTGAAGTAGTTTCAAAGGATTTCACCACCCCTTTGTGTATGCAGTCTAACTGATATATCTTAGTAGAGTTCTTTTTTGGACACTCATTTTCATAATGACCCATTTCGTTGCACATAAAACATTTTACTCATTACAAATAATATTTTTTCATACTATTTCCCTTAGTTTTTTGGTGAAATTATGAGCCTTATGTACCATTGTACCAAATCAGTATCCCTTATAAGAATTCAAAATTAATTCCCTAGTGTTATTTTTACCACAATTTTCACAAACGGTAAGCTTAAGTTTCTTACCATCAGAGTTTTTTGAAGAGTTCTTCCCTTTAAACTGCCACCTTGACCTCTTATTCTGTTTGTCAAAGAACACCTGATCATCGAAAAACGTTTTTTCCACATTATCTACTCATCAAACATGTTTTTCATAAATTTTTAACTCACAATACTATAAAGAAATTCGATAATTTGTCTATAATTCTGAGTAAAAATGATTGATTTTACTATCAATATCTCGTCTGAAATTTAGATCATATCTTAACAGTTAAGTGAATTTTGTTTCATAAGTAGCCACTGAGTCATCCTCCTACCTCAATTCTAGGAATTTTTTTCTATCCTAAGACAAACCACCTTAGAAAGATGTTTCTCAAGAAACATACCTTTGAATTTATCCCAATAAATAACATCAATCTACTCATTATCCTTGATATTTTTCACCATAGACCACCACTGATCTGCATCACCTTTAAAACGGTAAACAACAAGATTAACATTTTGATGTTCTGAACACCCTATGACATCAAAACACTTATATAGTGATTTAAACGACCCTTCAGCTATAACAGGGTCAGATGATCCTCTGAATGATGGGGGGAGTTGCCTCTTAAAATTCTCCACTACTAACATGTTACTCTATTCTTGATCTGGCTGATCTCGTGCATGGATACCCTCACCATTTATAGCCTAATTCAACTGTTTCATCACTGCAACAAACTGTTGAGTTCTGATTCTGACCATCTCAGGATTCTGATTTGGAAGGTTGTTTTACTCTTGATGTTGTCTTATCATATCTTCCTTATTTCCTCTTTGGAAACCATTCTAAACATAGAAATATCATAGGTGAAGCATCATGGTATTCATTAAATTCTATATCATTTCAATATTACTATAAATTAAATTATGGATATTAATTTAACAAAATCCTAACTCCTAAAGTTTTCTAAACCGACCATTGATACCAACTATAAGGCCCCAACCTTAAACATTACATAATCCTGAATTATATTACTAATTCACATTGAGGATATTTTTAGGATTATAGTTTTATAGGTTTAGGTCATAACTATTACATTACATCTCAAATATTACAAATTATATACTTCTACTCAGTATCAAATTTTTCATAAAATAAAAACTCTTAAAATAAAACAAGAATTATTTTCTTGATTTAAATCTTCGTGAGTTCTCCCTTTCACATACCATTCCTTGTACTCTGTTAGAAACATTTCAAAAACATGGGATTAGAATATTTAAGTCAGTTAGGGTTATAAAATAAAGAAAGAAAACATTAGTCCATCATTGAATACAAAATAAAAGATCTTTAACATACCTCATCAAAAAATATATATATGAATAACACATAGTAATCACAAATCTTAAAGATACCTTGTGGAATCCATAACATACTTACGTTATAGAATTCACAGCTATGTAGGGAGTTACATTTGGAATACCCATCACAGTATATTCCCTATATCTCTTAGGGGAAACATTAAAAATTACCTCTGTCACATTACCCAATGCATTGGAGAGCTATCATGGGCTCACGTACCCTAGGTTTATCACATAACCACCCGTAAGCATAAACAATGCCAAATAACTATAACACAATCGTAACACATGAACAAGCATAAAGAAAAGATAACATTTCCACATTGAAATCACAATATATCAGCTTAATATATTGAAATAATAAATCCATTATAAAAACCAATTCTATTAACAAAATACGTAATAAGATTATATGGTATTTATTTTCCTTTTAAAAACGTTACGACTTGTTAAGGAAGCCAAATATTAAGTAATTCTTGCAGCAGCAGAAAGGGTGTTGTCACAACGTACATTAAAAAGAAACATTATTTTTTTCATTTAGAAAAAAACTTCTTAGAGGAAAGATTACCATTGAAAAACATTGAATGAAATTAAAATAAAATGTGTATAATTACATACTATATAAAATAAGGTTGTGTATAACCCAAAATATACCTCAATTAAAGGAGATTGAGATGAAGTCCCTTACCTCGTGTCCGACTTGACTCGTTAATTATGTAATCTCCAGAATAATAAACTATAGTTAATTTCTACTTGATTAAGAACATTTTTCAGGTGTGTTATTCCATTTATATCACTTATTACTATGACATAAACATTACATAATCATTTATGTTAACAACAGTCGTTTTGTCGATATTTAGTACTTGAGATAAAAAATGAACTTCTTATAATTACAAGTTTCCCATGTGGCCAAAAGTCCATTATCTCCAAAATGATATTCATGATTTAGATAACATATATATCATATATATCCAATATATATATATATATTAATAATAGTACATTACATTTGGAGATAAGAAATGAAATGCACCATTCATGGCGATGGTAAGTTGTACGTACACATGAACACTACTTTCATTTCTATTTCATATTTAATGGAATGAAATATTAATGACTCATAATTATATTATAATTCCAGTATAATATCATATATAATTTAATTATCTCCATCTTTTATAAGTTTCACATATGGCATGAATGAGCTATCACTTTGAGGGGGTTGTAGTCTGCACTTCCTCAAAAAAAATTATCGTATTTACCCATTATTGAATCCATAAAGGTATGATATAAATGAAATATATAGAGGAATAGAGAAAATATATATATAATATATATGACATATAAATATAGTGACAAAATAATTTCCACCATGAGCGGTGGTAGAAGATAATTGAACAATCATCATTTTACGAGGTAGTAGTTTGTTGTCCACATAAACAGTATGTTTGTTTCCATTAGATGGAGGTGTGTGGAAGTGTTATTGAAATCCTTCTCATAAAAACATACTAGTATATTAAATATGTTAGTTTATTCATAAAATATTTTAATAAATATATTTTAGGGTGTAGATAAGGATAATAAAAGAAAAGAACTTGATAGAAGATGATACCTTTAAATCGGGTAACTCCCTTTGGTTTGAACCAAAAGACTTTATTGAATTGCCTTATGCCTAAAGTAATTATTATAGGTATAATAGAGGGATGTGTATAGATTATTGGATAATATTTTGGATGAGACAAGGGGCTTGATAGGTGTGATTAATGGGTTAGTGGTGGTGTCTTTTATTAGAGTGAGGAGGGGTTGTTTTGGAATGTTTGAATGTATTTTTTTATTATGAAATTATTTTCAGTTTCAGAAGGTCAAAAACTAATTAAATTATAAGATAAGATGAATATAAGTCTAAATAAAATCATCCAATAATAATTGGATAGGTTTTGTTTATTTTTAAATCCTTATCTTTTGTATTTAACCATTTTTTAACTTATTTAATTTTTACCATATCTTCTTGTATATACATACAATATGGTTAACATATTTATAATAAAATTCCAAGAGACCAAAAATAAAAATTAATTTTATTTTTTACATCATATATTTCATTTGCTAAAATGTTATATTTTAGTACTATTTTATCATTTAATAAGATTTTAATTGATTTAAAAACTCATTTATGTCAATTTTTATACTACTCATATCATGAATTTTTAAAAATCCATAAAAACTTGATAAATTTGAAAAAACTTATTTATTTAAAATATAACAATTAATAATCATACATAAAATTATTTTATGGAATAAAATTTTTCAAAATAAATTTATTTAGTATATATAATATCATTTATTTAAAACACTCATTAATGAGGTAATCATTACATCATCATTGTGTCATACATAAATTTAATTATTTGATGTATAAAAATTATAAATAAAATATGATGATATTGGAAAGGGTTGTATCATTACAATGACTATTTTTAGTCTAAAATATCACTTATATAACTCCATTAAAAAAGTGTTTTACTAAATAATATATGTTTATGTTACATTTTCCATAACATTAAATTAATTTTTATAAAATGTCATTTTCATTGAAAAGTGGCACAGTGGGGTCCCAAAATTGACCCAAGGATACCCATGGTCGGATATGTATCATCCAATAGGATTAGGAAATGTGTTATGGTAAATTAATATTATTATAATATTATTTGTTTCCCTTATTTTTCAGATTTAACCTTTAACTAGGAAAAATAAAATATTACTAATGTCACTATTTATAATGTCTAACAATTAAAGTTATCTATTTAAACAATTTTGACCCCCTGATTACAAATATGGAATCCATTTTTACAAATTCAAGACACAGAAGATGCAGAAATTTATTTAAAATTAATTCTCATTGTTAAACCCAAAAAGCGCGTTTTTAAGAAATAATAACTATCAAAAGATTGGCATGTGTTTTGTCTAATTAAAATGTTAAATTACTTAAAATGACAAAAAATGGATTAAATGGTAAAAATATAATCCAATTATAATCTATAAACAAATAAAAGGGAAATCTAACTATATTAATAAATCACATAAAAAGACAGGTTTGACGTAAAATGTAGAAATTTTCACTATTCATTAAAAAAATGAACTTTATCATAAAAAATACCTAAAATTACCCAAAGTAAATTTTTATATCCCTATTCTAAACAATAAGTTTATTTTGTCAACTAGAACCTATAAAAGTGAAAAAAATAAATTTAAAATTGGGTCACCGTCAAAAGGCGGTAAAACAACCTTTAAAGAATATTAGAGTATTTTGTGTTTAAAATCAGATTCATTCTTATTTTAATCCTCTAATATTTATTGGATAAATTTAAAGGAATTTATCAAACAATTCTATTCATATTTTTTTTAGTTATGTTCATTCCTATCAGTACAACAGCTAGGCATTAACTACCATTTAAAATAATAATAATAATAATAATATTATTATTATTATTAATGTTGTTTCAGTACGAATTAGTATTGTGTGGAACATAATATTTCAGAGAAACCCATTGTTGTGTGTCAGGTACGCCATCAAACATAGCATCCCCTTGAATGTAAAAATAATATTTAATTAAAAAATATTAATACATATGAAAATTTCATATTCATTACATACCTAGGATTTTACAATATATATTAAACATTGTAACATTATTCCATTTTGACATTTTGGAGATTCCAATGGAAAAATCCCCTATGATGTTTTCCAATTTCCATTCTTATATGGATAATGGTTGTATAATCCGTTTAGATTTTTTATCTCATCCAAAACATGATGACATACCAAGTACTAAGATACATACCCATTAATATCTCTCTTAATGTTTACCATAAATTTTTTTTCACAATGTCCAGTGGTAGGATTTGTACCCTTATGGTAATTCGATTATAGGTCCAAGCCTTGTGAAAATGCATTATGTGATAAATTGTATCTCAACCTATGAGTAATACGTTTTCAGAGAATATGTTAAATTAATTACTAAAACGTTCCTAAATTCAAATAGCCCATAATTACCTCAACCTAAAATGAAAGATAAACTATAATGGCTATCAACATCATTAATCGTATGTCTATAAAAGGAATTCCTCCTCAAATAATTTTTTCACAATAACATTTACATAACTGAATGGTTTTATTGAAATAAATGTGTCTAAAAATATAGAGATCCTTAATAAACTCCCACCACATAAATATTGAAGGTGGTTTCTAAAAAAATGAATTTATGATTAACCATAAATTCCTAAACCCAGTATAGTATCCATAACTGTTATATCAGTCACACATGGAGTCATATTTGGTTTCAATATATAATTCAGCCTTTTCCTTAAATAATATTTAATCATAGATATAATCATTTCAATTTGCAGAGGGATTTATTACTTTCACAAATATAATATATAATTTGATTTAATTATTTTATATTCCATGTAGATGGAGATAATTAATTCATATAATTACATAAAATTTAAAAAATTATGAAAAAATATTTTTATATTGTTCACTCATGAAACCCCCTATTGTATAGTACATGAAAAGTGTCTCATAATTAACATAATCCACCTATGATTTAGTGAATTTATAATATTTTCTTTTATATTTTTTGTTTACTATTTTTGGTTTATTATTATCCTCATTAGACCTAGGATTAGGGGATTTATTATCATGATACTAAAATTCCCTTTACGTTAATCAATGAAGTGTGAGTGGTGAATTCTATCGGTATTTCCCTCTATTTTCATAATTAGATTACTAATTCCATTAACATTGGTATTGATCCACTATATTAACTTTCTTAAAACACTTAATACATTTAATAGTCTTCTTAAGAAGAAATCCTTCTTGTTTCCCTCCACACATTGAGCATAAAAGAAGACATCATCTTCTTCTCTCCATGGTTTGTATAGTTTCCGTTGAATTACATAGTTCTTTTAAAATCATTGCCATTAGATTAAATTGTAAGTCTAATATTCATTTCCTTTATTATAACAAGTTATATGATTTCATCATAACTACAAATTCCCTTTGTGGATAACTATAGTTAGATACTTTGTTTTAATCCATTAAGGAATCAATAAAACAAACATACAATTTGGATGATAATATCATATTTTTACGTCAAAAGTCTTGTAAATGTTTCCTCATAGGTACAAATAGATTCATTATTAGTTTGTTTTTGCTAAAGAAATTACATATCAATTTTCATAAGAATAATATGATCAAATAATATATTGAATAATAAAATCATACAAAAATCCTACTCAATGGAGTAAATTTTATCTTATGACCTCATATTCTGGATAAGAGTCAATACTTTATATATTTATCCTTCCAAACTACAGATGTAAGAAATGGATTTTTCATGATTTAGACACTAGATAATGGAAAATATCATTTCTGCTTAAATTATCCATTACTTGGAAAATTATGGATCAAAAAACCACTAAAAGATGGTGGACACTACTTCATAAAGACTGTATAATTTCATTCCAATTTTTCCTCATTTGAAATATTAACATGATTCATAGCCTGAGAAATTTTTGTGATCCTAGAAACCATATTTTTCTTTCAAAATACATAAAAATTTTAGCTCATTAAAAAAATAATTTCATTGTCTGTTTCATTCATCATTAACCCAATTCCTTTAGGATCCATCCATTTTCTAAAAACAAAAGGAATATTATAAGTAATAATAATCATATTCACAAACCAAATATGTTTGAAAAAATAATTATTCGATGTCTAAATCATGACACCTTGTTTTTAATATATGACACAATAGGTTTACCCAAGGTCATTAATGGTTAGTATTATAATTATACATGATGGTTCAACAATAGTTTATTAATTTCAAATGAATATCCACTGAGAGTGTCAAACTAGGTTTGTAGTAAGGACCATTTTCATGTACCAGGTAATGCTCGAGTCAAGTCCAATAATCCTTTTTCAGAGTTATTAATTATAGGAATATCTATTCAAGAACCATGTCAACTTGTATTATCCATATATGGATGTAATACCTTGGAAACCACTCACACTATCCATTACTATTATTCCATGAAATGTTTTTACATTTTTAATTATGCATAGACATATGCGACATATCTATATGGATATCAAAAAATTATTCTCATACCAGTTTTTGAAAGTTAACTATAATTTATTCTAATAACAACTATAATGGCTTGAACATCCTGTATATAAATATTAAATATAAATAGAAAAATACTCATTACCTAACCAAATGATAAATTCATGAATCGTGTAGGTCTAGTGCCTTTGGAATCATGGAAACATAATTAACTAGATTATATGAGACCTACATTTCTACAACAAATTAAATTAAAACCTGAACCCTTTATAGACTAATCAATCATAAATCTTTTATTTATAACATGGGGAAGAAAACATAATAAAGGATGATATTAGATACTCTGTATGGGTAAAAATGTAGATATCAATGATCACAATAGAATAAAATGAGAACAAGGGTATGACAACATGATATTACAATTTGATGACTATACATTGTAAAAAATAAATCATAAAAATTATTGATGTAAAAATATATTCAGATCATAAGACATGAATCATAATGGAATCAAAGTACATAATATATGATATCATAACATTGGCATAAGTCATAGAGTTTTGAAATATACATAATCAGAGAAAACCATATTTCAAGGATACCCAAAAAGAAATTAATAACATATTAATCATGGGATAACCCCCCATGTTCCCTTTATTGTTCATGTGATAACCTCTCATGCACCCTTATTTAGGCTTGAGGTTACTTCTTATATACCCTCTTTCATGATTGGGGTATCCTCCAATATACATGTTGATATCATATAATATTAATCATTACCCAACAATTATGATAGAGATATATGTTCCAAACATAACAAGATACATACATTTTTATTCCATAAGATCATAAAACATTAATAATTTCATATCCTAGGGAAGGAAATGGGGTTAATAAACATTTCATCATAGCTTAATCTATTGAAAAGAAACATGTTCCATACGTACATTTTAATCACAATAATACTCCATATTTAGAAATAATATTGATTTTACAATGGTACCATATAAATAAATTATCTTATGTAATTTCAAATAATGTAATAATAGAGGTAAAATGATTGTGAATCGTCACATGGAATATTTCATTAGGAAATTTACATTTCAATGTTGAAAATTAATTTTTTTAAAAAAATTAAAATTCCAAAAAAAATTAAAAAATTGATTCATTCATAATAAACTTTGAAACATTTTATGTAAGCTTTAACTAATTTTTTAGTAATGGTGGGTTGGAATTATGTTCATTATATATACATTAAAAGACATATTCTATTCACATTTTTGAAAAAATACCAATGGGATTTGTTTTGGAAAATTATATAAATAATCATTTCATAAAAATTAAAAAGTAAAACAATATTTTCTATTTCAAACAATTATATAGTATTTAAAATTATCTAGAAAATAGTTTTTTAGAAAACATAGATGTAGAGGATAAGGGATTTTCACAAAAGACAGAAACGTAATCGATTTTTCTTAAAAAAATGTTTGAAATAATTACTACACAAAGAAATGAAAAATAAATTAAAACATGTATTTTCTTAATGTAACCATTGTATATGATAATTATTGGTTATATTGAGAGATATATTTTATTATTTCTTTATTATAATCATAAATATAAACAATCTTAATAAATGATGAGATTTTATCAAAACCCCTATACGACTTTGGTAACATTAAATTGTAAGGCCTATGAAATAATAATGTAAAATGAAATAGAAAATATGATAAACCTAAAAAAATTCATGATATTAAATGTAAATGTAGTTGTACATATACCTCATAATAGAATACATGTTCAAAACATAAAGTACGTTCTAAATAAGTCAAAAATGAGAAAAAAAATCCTTTACCTTAAGTCTCAGCTTCCATCATACACCTTAAAAACTCCATTATAATAAATATTGGATTATTATGACTATATTAAATAACAATAAATATATATAATACCATATATTACTAACTTATAAAAGTTTATTATCCATTTATTTACAACACTATGTTAAATTCCTGTTTTGGATAATACCTGCTTTATATTTCAGGTATGTTTTCATTTAGAATTTTTAATAGGTTTACTTTGTTAATAGTTATATGATATCCATAATTATTCAATTATATAAATATAATATTTTTTATTTAGATATAAAAATGGATTAATCCTTATAATTTATCGATATAATGTTAAATACATCATTTGTTGAGATGGTAGGCCATATGTATGCATGAAAAATGTTTCCACTCTATCAAAAGATGGAACCAAAAGGGAGATAAATATTATATAAAATTTAAATATTCATAATTATGTGATATTAATCAAATAATTAAATTAAATCTATAATAAGTACCATCCATGTAATTTGTTAATGAAAATTGAATCACATCGCTTCACAAGGTGGTATTCTGCCATATACATGAGCGATGTTATTGTATTCACATTGTATATAAATTAAGAATATTTATTTAATATTATAATTTTTTAAGTATAATAATATCATAAATTATATATATATACATTAAATACATCATTATATATTTTCTTGATAGGTGAAAATTGAAAACGAGTAAGATCGATTCCTGATGCGATAGTATGTCAAAGATATGATCGATAGTGTATTTTTCAGTTTGATAGAAGAGGAGATATATATTTTTAATGTCATTAAAATTAAAAAATATTGGTATATAAAATATAATTTATTTATTAAACTATCATTATTTGATATTATTTTAATAATTCACATGATGAAATAAAACAACAAAACAAGTTAAATAATTTCACATCTTCTTCAGAGAGACTCTTCAGGTTTATATCTAATTCATTCTTAAGAGGGATTAATAATAAAAAATTGGAATTAAATATGTGTATACGGGTTTAATGAGTTTATTTGGTCAGTTATTAACCAATCCAATGGGTTTTGTAAGGGTGATGAGGAGAGCATTGGAGGTTTCCTTTTAAAAGATAATGTGAGGATGCAAATGGATTTTTTTAAAAAGAATAACGTGTACCCATATTTTTCACATGGCACAAGGATCAAAAAGAGAAATTAAATAACAATATAGGTTATAAGGAATATATATAAACATAAAATGGGGTTTGTACAAATTTTTAGGTCATTTTACACATAACGTTTTATGTTAAAACCACAGTATACCAGTTTTAACCATAACCAA
This sequence comes from Viscum album, assembly GCA_963277665.1. NCBI lineage: Eukaryota > Viridiplantae > Streptophyta > Magnoliopsida > Santalales > Viscaceae > Viscum > Viscum album. The sequence goes on from OY728129.1 coordinate 1,493,410,696, forward strand.
AACAATTATTTTTTTATACATTTACTATTAAAATGGTTAAAATAATAATTAAATATTACTATATAATATTAATTGTAATGACTAAAAATATATAGTCCATTTTATGAAACTCTATTCATATTATAGGAATAATTTTAATTTATAATTAATCCCATAGATGTAATGAAAAAAGGTTTTCCAAAGAGAGAATTTTAAAATATTTACAATGCTTTATTATAAAGATTATATTTGAAATTGATTCTAATTACCAAAAATGGATTTAGTATACTATTTTTTATCTTATTATGCTTCAAATTTTTTTTAATAAAAATGTAATATTCGAAAATATTTATAAAATTTATAGTTTTTAATAAAAACCGGTATTTTATCTATTCATGGAAAAATTGTTCAATTCTAAAAAATAAAAAAAAAATAAAACTAAAATAATTTTAAAATTTTGAATAGATAAATTAATTAACATTTTTAAAATAACTTTTCTAAATTTTTTAAAAATTAAATTTATTAATTTTTCGCTAAAAAATATTTTTTGTGAAAAGAGTATTTTCAAAGGATATAAAGACTCTAAAAGAATAGTTAGAACTTATTTATTAATATGTTTTTCTAATATATATATATATATATTATTCAAAATTTTATATAAAAAAAATTCAATTTATACTATCAAGATTAACAACAAGGCTAAAAGGGTCGTGTTTAAATAATAATATTAATAAAATATCATGGTTTGTAAACAAACAGCGATGCATATAACAAAAACTATTGAAGAAATTATATTTTTTAATATAATATATTCCATAAAACATAGGGCCTCTCAATAAAGGTTTGTAATTACGCCATCATCATTTCTAGACAACATAATCCATAACTCACACTTTGTGTCTTGAGTTCCTTCAATTACCAGAGAACTTTTATCACTATCAGTGACGAGCATATAATTCTTCAAGGGATACATATGTTCAATTATAAATACATTCCCCTAGTTTTCTCAGGAATATAAACTCCTAATATCTAAATTAATATATAGGTTTTTTCACCTTGAAGAATAGTCCTTGGATCCCAGTGTTCTTTGAAAACATCTCACTATAGTTATTCCTTCAAACATGGTTATTGGAAATTCCAAGAATATATGTCCCATACCATTACACATGACATAAGATCCTTGAGCCATGATTTACAACATCATCATCCTTGTTTAAAAAAGGTGTTAGAGTGTCCTTGACTATTTTAATCCTATTAGGGTCTTTATCATGCTTCCCCCAATTCCTTATTCCACACATCATTACAGCAAACTATGTGTAATTAAGTCAATATCAAATTACCTGAAACTCTTACACTAGATAGTCGAAATCAAAATACCCTACCCATATTTTAAAACTAAAATTAAACATTTTACATTTATAATGTTTAAATGGAGTAATAAGAATAATACATTTCTTCACTCACATAACTCAACACATCTGTAGTTTAGGGAAAACATAGAGAATATATAAAAGTGGTGGAAAGATCATATGACCTGTTTTATGAACCTAGCAGATTTCATGTATGGGTCATTGGATCCAATGGTCTAGTAAAATTTTAGATCAATGATTTATCACATCCCTTCACCTAGATAATGAGTTCATCTTGTGATGGTGAAATTTTTTAGTTCCATAACCATCTATGTATATCCTTCCCCGATAAAAATCATCACTTCCCAATAATATGAATATTCTAAAACATTTCCAAATAATCAATAATGAGAATATTAAACCTCAAGGGGCCCATCTACACGATTATGGAAACATTCCCCCTATTGGATTATATATATGCCCCCCTAGTTTGTTCTTTCAAACAAGGGGGGTTTTCCGATAAAAAATGACCTCTAACACCAATGTTCTATAAAAAAATTGTGTAGAATGCCATCGCCCCAGCGTGATTCATGATCATCACAGACATGTATGTTCTATCTCATAATCCTCATTATGAATTCATTTTGATATGTTTTACCAAACCCATAAACTAACTATTCATCTGGATTCAATATCCCAGATATAATGTCACCATATACCATACCAATTCTTGAGGTAAGGGTGAGGAACCTCATTGTCGATCATTTTGAAGGTCCTCGTCACATAACCCCATATCATGTGATATATTGTATGAATATCATTAATCCAAATTAAATGACTCCATTTTCAGATATATTCTATATCATAAATTATCCCTCCATTGATGTCTTGTTTCACTCATAAATTTTGGTACAAAATATCTCCATGGTTCCATAACCCTTCTTGAATACTCATTTTCCACGACCCACTTCATCTCCCAATAGTTTAAATACCCAAAATTCTTCAATGGGAATCTCTGAGGATCAAATTAAGATTAATGGGTCCCTTCATATTTATTATACACATATTCCCCCAGTAGGATCCTACAAATTCACCGCTAGTTTGGGCTTTAAACATAAGGCATAATTAATATATTGAAAGGTATTCAGGATCCCATTTTCCCTAGAAATATTTTAGTTAATCTCATTAGCCCAGTGTAGTTTATAATAATCTTTGGAAAGTTTTTCCCACCTCAGGACCCTAATTCAAGATCAGTGAGACATGATTTACCATTTCCATGAGTCTATAATTTAAAATGAAATGTTTTGTTCATGAAACATGGTCAAAACTATAAAACATTAAACTTTAGAAATACCCAATCAAATTTATAAAACAGTAAATCGAAAAATTCTATGGTTATAGAAATATAACTGAAAAATATTTCAACACCAATCAACATAATATAACCATAAATTTCAGTTACACCAAGAAAGATATTTACAACCTTAAATTTCAGAAAACCATGCTTGATTTTACATGACCCTAAAAACAAATAACAGTTGTCTAAATTTCATATCCTTAAATAGATTATGGAGATATAAATGGTACACATCCTATTAAAACCTATAAAAGGTGTCTCGGTAAAAAATTTATTCTCTGATTAATGGGAATATAACTTTTCGATTTATAAAAAACAATTTATTTGAATTCAATAAATGTATAATTATTTTGTGGTTAAAAATCCCCAATGTTGGCCTAAAAAATCAATGCCTCTCCATACAAACTTTTATAGTGAAAATCACTGGAAAATTTAATGAAAAAAAAATGAAATTGGACTAAATATTTTGAGTCCCACCATAACGTCCCAACAACGTTCAATATAGGATCTCTAGGCCCTTGCCCTTGGAAAAATTTAGATCACTCCCTTCCCATGGAAGGCTCAAAAAAGTCACCCCTTGTACTAAAAAATTCAATATTATTTTGACAGACCAACCCAATTATTTCATTGATGGTGTTTATAACTATATTTAACCTTGATTCATGCCCAAGAAGAATTTACCAGTATTCCAAATGGATGATAAATAGTTCATCAATGATGATTTTTATAACTTTATCCATCCATGATTCATGCGCAAGAGGAATTTATGATTGTCATGAACTTACCAACTCTGGTGCATTGTTAATGGTGTTTATAAATATATAACTCTATAAATCATGACCCTAATTAATTCATGAATATTCTAAATGGACCAAACCGAGTGAAATTATGATTGTGTTTATAATAATATCAGTTGACGAGTCCTTTGTAGGAAAAATTAATTAATTTATAAATGGACCAAATCTGTTGTGTCAATGATAATATATATATATATATATTAATATATCATTCATGTATGATATGAATTAATTATATCTCAGTTGTGTAAATTTAAATTTGGGTTAGAATACAATTTAAAAAAAAGTTTTCCTGATTTATAGGTTATTGGGTCAACATGATACCATCGATAATAAAAATGACGAAGAAATATCGACAATAAAAATATAATTAAAATGATTCTTTTTTTGATGTATTATATGAATGGAGAAATAACCACATTTCAAAGTCCCTACCACAATATACTAAATTAATTTGGTCCTATAAGAACAATGTAATGACATGTATCTTTCCTATTTTTTTAAATTATTTGGGAAAATTCTAAGACCAGGCGCTGAGACAACATGTGATTCTGAGTCCCTGTTTTCCCAAAAAAATTGATTGAAAAATTTTATGTCTTTAATGGAACCCACACATGAAATTCCTTAAAAAGTGTAATATCTCTTAAATTGGTTCCCAAATCAAAAATATGATGGCACCATTGATCTCAAAATGGTAGCTTTAACATAGGCGTGACCCAATATTGTTCGGAGTGGTTCTTCTGAAGAAAAATTCACCAATGATGGAACAATAAATAAAATAATTAAATAAAACTATTATATTTTAAATTTCTAATAAAACATGACTGGTGAATGAAATTGGAATTATAAGACCACCATTGAGTTCATAATGTGGTGTTTTTCATATATGAGACCTAACATCGACCAACACAGGTTTTCTATGTAATTTTTTTTGGATGTTTTCAAGAAAAAAATAAATTACATTTTATTTTATTTAACATTAAATTATGATGAAATGACATTTAGTTTTTAATAATCAATTGTAAGAGAATTTAGGTTTATCTACATAAACTTGTAATTTCTATTATGTGTAGAGAAAGAACCCTCTCAAATGGACAATGACAGACCAGAGATCAGATCAGGGATCATCACACCAACAAAGTTTGAGGATCTCATCAATGATGGTAAAGAAATCGTTCATCATCAATGACCTGTCTAAATCAGGGTAGTTATTTTAGTTTCCCTTCTTCGTCTCCCTATTCTTAAATTCTCTAATTAAAATGTACCAAGCAATGAATAGGTTGATCCATGGTTTGATCGTTTGTGGGATGGGTATTTTTTGCAGGGGTTTAACAGAATATAGATCTTTTTTATAATTATGGATGTTATTTTATCCTTTTAATGAGAATTAATCGATGCAGATATGAAAAAAGGATGACTTTTGTTCCTCAGGTGTTCTTGGGGGTTTTCTATTCCCCCATTCATGGAAGTTTTCTCCATTGGACCCTGTTGGTCACAACTCAAGTTTCTGGGAGGATCTGAATGATATCAGACCCCTAGATTATTCTAAATATGAAATAGAGGATATATTGAAGTAGATCGTGATCCAAATATCGTAGATATGTTTTTGTTGTAGATTTCATAGCATGAGAGGAGGCTCTGTGGTTTGTAGAAGGGACCACAAGAATCCTAGAAACGGCAACCATCGATAGTGTTGGATGCGGCGGTCAGCCACGTTATTCCAGAGGTCACCTCGGGGGAGCATCTATGGGGTATAGATGCAGTGCATAGGCTACCATGGTGGTTTGGGCCACATGGTCTAGGTTGACTAGAGGAGTTGGTCCTTAGTAAGATAGGTCGGGCCCATGCAGATTAGTATAGTCCTAGTTGGAGCTGGATGGGCTAAGAAGGTTGTGGTCGACCCGGCGGAGTGGGTTAGACTCTGCGATCAGGTTAGAACAAGGTCAGACATAGGTGGATGGATTGGGCCATGTTCAAGCATGTAATTCAACCTTGATCCACTATCAACTAAGATATCGTTCTGTCGTGGCATGGTCTATTTTCCGATCAATCTACAGGCTAGTCAGACCCCATCTAAATTTTAAAACACTAGAATCTTTTAAACGATTTGTCCATTTGACAAACCATCTATAACATTGGGATCCTTGTGATGAGATGGTGCTTTTAGGATATCTAAATTGGGTTTTTGAAGAATTGGGCATATGAACTAATGGCATGAGGAGTAGGGTCTATTGGAATGAACATGCTTTAAGATTAATCATATGGATGAATTTGAAATAGAGATTGGGTGTCTCATGGAGGTTTTTGAATGCCAAAGAATGTGTGTCTTATAGATACTATGAGTATATTTGAGACTATGTGGTTCCCATAGAAAGTGTTTCTTATAGAGATTGTGTGTCTCATGGATATTTTGACCCCCAAAGGCAGTGTTTCTTACCTATAATGTGTTTCATATGGGGATTGTGTGTCTCAAGGAGACTATATCTCTCATAAGAGAGACTATATCAGGATATTCATGAAATATGGGCCATGGGAATATATATTTATGGTTATGACTATACATTTACTTCATGTTATTTCATTCATGGTATTTTTTACATGGTATTTCTTTAGGGTATTTTCTATGTGGTATTTTCATCATGGTATTTCCTTTGTGGTATTTCATGTGTGGTATTTTCTATGTATTATTTCCTCTGTGGTCTTACTTTGTTGTTTCAGATTGAATTAATGAGTATTTTTATAATCACCCATTCATGGGATTTTCATGCATGTGTTGTGTCTTGTGTAGACCAGTGACCTTTTGATAGAGTCCAGGGTGGACTAGGAACATACAAATCATTGTGGGTTCAAGCAGGCCGCGGTGTTTCTATGACATAAACCATTAGTCCTAATACCTTTGTTTATAGGTTAGAATTTATGGTTTAAATAATTTTCTTTTGGTGGTCATGTATTCTGGCCTAGTTTACATTATTTCACATTATATTAGGGTTATAACCTATTTTTTGGGATATTTAATATGAATGAATTTGTCTAATTAGTGTTTTTATATTTTAGCTTTTGTGGATTGGAGAGGTTTTCATGTGTACATGTACTTATGAATATGCCTCCCATTTGTGGTATGTGACTTATCAGTTCTAGTCACTCGCCCGTGTCCTATTGGTGGAAGGATTGGGGTAGTCATGGAACTAGCCCCTCTATGACAGTTCATTATAGAGTGGTATTACAAGTGGTCAGTTCTACCCTAAGACTAAGATTTTGTGAGTTTTTGTAGGAAAATACATTCACGTGTTTTGATTATTTCTTTCAGGATAGGGAATCCAGTGTTGGTACAGTGGCCGACATATTCATACACTAGGTCTCTAGTTTCTTGCTTTTTGACTTGGTACATAAAAACATTGGTTGTATGGATAAAATAATATTAAAAGCAACATATAAGAATTTTGTTGTCTTCAATTTCCTTTTTGAGTATGCTATCCACATATAGTCTATTAACTATGGTACATCTTTTTTTACATCATGATGCATCCATGTAGATAGTTAGGGATATAGGTATTTGAATCAGAGATATCACCTCTAGGTGGTGTAACATCTTTACAACCACATTTAGAGTAGAACATGGTACATGTAGTACTAATGTACGAGAATCACATGAAGAGAACACTTCATGAGTTGCAGTGACAGAGGCCACATAGTTTTCAAGGTAATCCCAACCCTTAGGTTGCTGATGACTGAATTGAGGTGGTGAAACATGTTTTCTTATCTCGTCAAGACACTATTAGATCATATAGTGGTCTTGGAAGCAATCCTTCTATAAAAATTAGAGATGGGATGGTGGGTTTTTTTACCCAATCATATGATGATGTGACTCTTATATGGATAGAGTATAAGGTCTCTTCCATAGAGGATTTATCACCTTGTAAGATAAGAGCTATGCATGTTCATGATCTTATACAAATCTAGCAGAATGACCTATTGGTATATGAGTATTCATCAAGACATACTAACCACTCCATGTTCTCGATGGATATGATACACAATCCATGATTCTAGGATCGTACCTTCGAGCCGGGTCAATGTAGGGACACCTGAGCTAGTGTTATCCCTCTAGGAATTCTTACCTATGATGTAGTGATATAGAGAACCTTTGTTGTTGAGAGTTCCTTGGCTGGGCAGATATAACCAGTGATTGTTAGCAATGGGAATGAATGACCAAATACCTTGTTTTCAGGGAGCCGATGTTAGTACCATGTACTTGGACATGTGATACTTTTCAAGATGAGGTCCTTAGATATGGGATCCATAGCTTAGGGATCACAGGGTGGGTCTAGTTATCCTATTGATAGGAATAACTTTTAATGAAACATTAGAGTACATTTCACCAGAGATTTTCCATAATGTTGTACTACTGAAAAATATTTTTTTGTGGGACTACCTAGGAAGAAGAATAAATTACATTAGGGTGGCATTTTGGGTAGTGGACGTGGCATAGGAGAAAGTAGGGTAGTATGATGTGGACGGAGGATCGACGTACTACCACATCCACCGATAGGAGGTCAATGACAGGCCTAGGGAACTGGTTGATAGGGAAGAGTCCATCTTTGGGTATTGGAGTCTTACGACCTCGAGGCTCTAGGGATTATTAGAGGTATGATCTAGGCCTTTTCCACCTTAGATGCTATTTTGATAAACCCAATATTCATTCATTATTTTCTTTCCACAATCCTTGTTCGAGACTCATATATTCGAGTTGAATAATTGGCTCGAACCTTATGCTTGGGTACCTCAATAAGGGATGATTTGATGATCACACACTACTACTAATAGTTTTGCCTTACTCTTGGAGGCGAGGATTTTGGTTGATATTTCCTAGTAGTTTCATCAAGTCCTTACAATTTAATTAATGGTATCGACTAGTTATCCACTGTTCATGCTCATATTGACTATTTTAGGCACACAGTGTAGTATATCAATAGGAATGGGACCATATTTTTCATTGTTGGTGAAATAAAATACATCTAGCACATGATGGATTCACACAAAAGAGGGTGAATTCGATTACTTCTTAGTTGGAAAGCCTCACCCTCAGTGTAGTGGATGATATGATTCCCCAGTTTCCTACAATGGTTGAGGTGTATGAGGTGATATTTCCAAAGGATGTTCTAGGTTTACCTCTCTGTAGAGAGGTATACTTATTCATTGAGATATACCATGGGTCGACACATGTATCTAATCCTATATATCATATGGCTCTCACATAGCTTCGTGAGTTGAGATTACATTGGATTCCTTTTAGAGGAAATGCTTTATGAGACCTAGTGTTTCACCCTTGGATTCCCATGTTGTTTTTCCAAGAAAGAAGACAAGATCATGAGGTTATGTGTGGACTTCCAATTCCTTAAATAGGTGATTTAGAATAATAAGTATCCACTAATAAGGATCTATGAACTCTTTGATTAGTTGAGAGGGGCACCGTGGTTCTCAAAGATCGACCTCATGTCATGCTACCACCAGTTGTATGCACGAGAAGAGGTTATAATGAATATGACTTCAAGTGTCTCTACAGTCACTATAAGAACATAGTGATGTCGTTTGATGTAAAGAACTCCCCAGAAGTGCTCATGGGACTCATGAATAGGATATTCCATCTTTTCTTGTAGATGGAGAAGTTCCAGTAGTGGTTTTATGAGATATGGTAGAAGTTGACGAGTGCTCCCATCCTGATAATTCCAGAGGAGGGAATCGAGTACGTAGTGTTCAATGATGCATCATGGACCAGGGTTGGTTGTGTTTTGATTTTGGGGAATGTAGGGATTGCCTATGGTTCACACCAGTTGAGACCACATGATCAGATATACGTGGCCCATGATCTTGAGTTACCAATGGTTGACTTCTCTTTGAAGATTTTGAAACAGAACCCAAAAAGAGAGTGGTTTATCATCTACTATAACCACAAGAGTCTCAATTATATCTTCTCTCATATGGATATGAACATAAGATAGAAGAAATGTCTGGATTTCCACCAGTTCAAAGACTTTGATAGTGTCTATACTCTTTGGAAGGAGAACATGGTGGATGGTTCTCTGAGTAGGAGATCTAGTTCACAGTTGCTGAATGAGGTATCAGAGAAGTTGGATTCATTTTAGATATACATTGTGGATGGGAATAGAATATATTACCTCTATTTGATGATTGTTACCCCTCTACTCTCACATTGTGTCAGGTAGCACAACTTGTGGATACTGAGTGTGAGACTTTATGTGCTCAGATGTCCACAAGGTATTCCCCTAATTAATATTAAAAATGTGGGGAGCATGTCATTATTTTCCTTGGGTACATAGTAGTACTAGTGGTGTTATGTTATGATGTTTTGGAGGGAGCCCCTTACATCCCCATTGGAGGTAAATCTTGGTGTGGCAAAGATGTACCAAGACCTCTGATGTTAGTTTTGGGGAAAATGGATGATGAAGGGAGTTGCATAGTTTTTTTCTTGATGCCTCACTTGTAAGCTAGTGAAGGCCAAGTACCAAGTTCCATCTGGTTTGAATAAAACCCTTTAGGTTCCAAAATGGATATGGGAGGGGATATTGATGGACTTCATGATATTTTTACAACACTGGTCTAGTGGACACGATACCATTTGGATAATCATTGACTGAATCACCATGTCGGCCGAACTCCTAACTATTTGGGAACCAAGTTTAGTATAGAGTATGGGACACCTCTACTTTCTGGAGATAATTTGACTCCATAGAGTTCCGTCGATGATAGTATTAGATCAGGGTACTCAATTTATATCCCAGTTTGAGATAAGATTGCAGGAGGCATTTGGGACTCATTTACAGTTGAGCAGAGCATTTCAACCACAAATGGATTGACAGAAAGAGTGGACCATATAGGTTATGGGGGATATGCTAGGGGATTGCATTTTAGATTTTGGCTCTAGTTGGGAGGATCACCTATCCTAGTTGGAGATTTTATATAAAAAGATCTACCATTCGATAATTGGTATGGCACCATTTAGGGGTTGTACGAGTGACCCTACAGGTCACCACAATGCTGGATGGAATCCGGAGAGTCAACACTCATGGGCCCTGAGTTGGTGTATCAGACTACCGAGATGAATCTGATCATCCAGGAGTGCATGAAGACTAAAATGAGATATCATAAATCTTATACTGAAAGGAGGATGAAGAAATTTTATTTCAAGGAAAGAGATCATGTGTTCATTAGGGTCTCACCTCAATGTAGATTATAGAGATTTGGCCTAGGTGGAAAGATATATCTGACATTCATCATCCCTCACTATATTCTACTTATAGCTGGCACCGTGGAATACCACCTAGATCTACCTCTACAATTAGAGAGGGTGGATGACATCTACCACATTTCACAGTTCAAGAGGTATATGCATGACCTATCATGAATAATTGAATGGGTAATGCTAGACATCGACAACGAGGTGAATGTTTTGGTGTACATGGTGGAGATCAAGGATTTATTGAAGAAAATATTTCATGGCTGGTTTAGTCCTCTTATGCACATTCAGTGGTATCACAGGAATCCTTAGGAGAGCACTTGGGAGTGTAATTATCATATTCGTGATCGATAACCTCATTTGTTTGAGTATCCCATTTTTTTGGCATTCAAGGATGTAGAAACCAAAGGTGGGTAGAATGTAATGAATATTATTTTCCCAATTTTATTTTTATAAATTATTTGGGAAACATCCATGACCATGTGCTGAGATAGTGTGTGATTTCAAGGTCCGGAATTCTCGAAACAATTAGTTAATAAATTTTATGTTTTAATGTAATATGCACGTGGATTTCTTTAAAAAGTGGATTATATATTAAACTGGATCCCAAATAAGAAATCTGAGGTCATGTTAAGTTAAGAATAGAGGATTTACCTAGGGAGTGAGCTAAATTCTATCGACACATGTAATATTAAAAAAAATTCACCAAGGACGTAATAATTAATAAAAAAATTATATGTTTTTTTTATTCTAAAATCATAATAAAAGATGAACAGTGACTTTGATTGGAAATATGATACCACCATTGAGATCTTAATTTTTTGTTTTTCATAGGCTAGTCCAAACATCAGCAAGTGTGGCTCGACTATAAAAAGCAATTTTGGGACTTTTGAAAGAATAAAATAATTTATGTTTTTTTATTTAACATTACATGATGGAATAAAAAAATTTCAATTTTAAAAATCATTTTTCATAGAATTTGTTGTTTTCACCATAACCCTATAATTCCTCTAAATCATGGAGAAAGAACCCTTCATAATGAATGACAACAGATCTGAGATCAGATCATTGATTGCCACACCAACAAATTTTGAGGATCTCCTAAACGATGGAAAAGAAACATCTCCTTATCAATGACCAGTCAAACTCATTATAAGGAATTAATAATTCCTTCATTGTTTCCCAATTATTAAATTCTATGATAAACATGGACAAATAAATAAAAAATTTGATCTGTGGTTCGATAATTGTTAGGACTGATATTTTTTGTGGGGTTTTAATGGAAGATAGATCTTTTTGACAATAATAACACTTATTTTATCATTTTAATGGTAAAAAATAGATCCAGATATAAAAAAGGATGAGGTTCATTACCTGGGCATTGTTGGTGCTTTTATCTTCCCTTGTTCTTGTAATTCTTCATTTTTGGACCCTCTTGGGGATTCTAATGCAGTCAAACTGTAACGCCCCGACCCCAGTTACCCAGAGTCGGTGCATTATTACATAACATTGGCATGATCACAAGAAAGATCAAATCTCGAAAGACCGATTGGATTAGTAGCCTTGGAAACACTAGATATATTCATAAGTTTTACATTACATTATAAAATGAAAAACTACTACAACAACATAATGTTTCCACAATCCACACTATTAACCCCCCATAAAATCCATGCAGGTCATTCATAACTTACTTCTTCACATCCTGGGAAAAATAAAACATAGAAAAGGGGTGAGCTCAAATGCCCAGTAAGGATAACAATATAGCGGAAACTTTTATAAATAAGAATAAACATTTAAGGCAATTTATAACTAAAACAAAAGCCTTTTAAATATTAACTTTCAACATGGTATGGCATAAATAAAATGAAATAATGCCATTTACTTATTCACATGGATATTCTACTAATCGAATAATCATATGCAAAAATCAATAACCACTTTCATAATGTTGGAATGCATAATGCCAGACTATCATAACCACATAGCCAAGGCCTCGTGCCAAGACTACAAATAAGAATTTGTCAAGGCCTTGTGCCAAGACACTAGTTTGTCTCATGAGACCTACCGATGCATCGAGGAGCTATAGCGGGCTCCACCCGTCACTTATTAATTCCAATGCATTCCCATATGAAAAGGTTTAAACATAACATAAACATTCGTATTAAAACTAGCATACGAAATGTCAATACTTTCACAATAAACTATGAATGGTATAAAAATAGCACATCCACAGTCAAACATATCACAAAACCTTCAATACAATATAGAAGTTTTGTATCATAATAAATCAACTTCAAATAATCTTAAAATCCATCAAAGGATGTTGACATAGATGAAATCAAAATTCTTTTTAAAGAAATATCTCCTTTTATTTTGAAATCATTTAAGATCCATATATAATAAAACATTTTCTTTGAAAATATTCTTATAAGCTTGTAAGGAAAGCTTTGAAAATTTTATAACGGCGTAAAATAACCGCACCCGCCGTATAAGTTAAAAAAAACATTCTTACCTCAATTCTGTCGAAAAGGTTAAAAAGGACCTTGTTTTGAAAACGACGGAAAGATTCCTTTATAAACCTCTTATAAAAAGTCAAACAAGGGTATAAATGACTTTAACCCATATTCTTGTAAATAGTAAAAATGTTTTGAAATACATTTTGAAGAAACATGGATGTGGATGATAACGAGATCCCCGTAGATTATTACGTATAAACAACCTCGGATAAAGAAGAGATTGTGAAATAACCCTTACCTTGTACTTTTCCTTGGTTGGGGTAGGTTAACCTCCTGTATAATGGTGAAATAATTGTTATTAAATTATACAAGAATCATATATATTAATATGATATCATATATGATCTTTTAACATTGATTTATTAATAATATCTTAGAATTATCATCGTTTCGGGTGTTAACTTACTCATTTTCTTTTATATGTTTTGTTACATAAGCCATGTTTGTTGTATCTTATTCATATCCAGAATGATATCAAGTCCTTAAACATCATTTTTAAATCATAAAATGATAATTATACTTGAATGGATACGATGGAGAATGAATCTCATCGCGTTCGTGGAGACGGTAGTCCGTACGTACGCACGAGCGACAATATCATTCTTTTGATATTAAAATAATATATAAATGAATGGTATATCATATATACAGAATCATTAACATGTTATATTTATTATTTACATGAGTTACAGATCATTATTATACCCATCCAAATAATATTATATTGAATAACAATTACACCACGACGTGGAGACGGTAAGCCGTACGTACGCACGTATGGTGACATGTTATTCAAAGGGTGGATATAATACTGAATATGGTTGTACCATACTTATAATAACATCACAGTATATGTGAGATACTGTAGTTATTATTTTAGAATGGTAAGAACAAAGGAAGAAGAAGTGGAAGAAGAAATGAACTTAGAAAAGGGGTGGTGAAAACATTACCTCTTCTTCGGGTTCTTCCTTTTGATTTGATCAAAAGGGCTCCTTAGGTTGGCTTTCGGATCAAACTAAGGCCCCTAGGTTGTAGTGAGGGATGTTGGGAGAGTATTTGGGCAGAGTTTGGCCGAACCAAAAGGCTTTAGAGGTGTGAAGAAATGAGAAGGAGGAGTGCCCTTTTATAAGAGGGGCGAGGGGCACCTTTGGAAAAGCTAGAAATATTAATTTATAATAAATTCATATTCGGTTTCTAATGGCTCCAAAGTTGACTATTCAAAGGTTAAGGTGGGGATAGGTCGAAAAAAACTCAACCAATAGAATTTAGACAGGTTTGGGTACTTATATTAACCTTATCTTTAAGTATTAACTCTAAGTTAATTAGTTTCACTTTTACAATGTCTCTTTGTATTTTTATATAATATGGTTAATAAACTTACTATATACATCCAAGCGACCCCCAAGTGGTCCATTAATGAGGAACCTATCATAATATAAGTCTCTTGGCCGAACCTTATATTTTTAGGAAATTAATAACAATTAATAATATAATATTTGTTTTAAGAACTCTTTTATGTCAATTTTGACACTATTCAATAGTTCATTTTTTTGAAACTCCTAACAGATTGATTACTTCGAACAAAGTCAATTAAATCAATCCTAATATATCATATTATCATATAAAATTAGTTTAATTCATTAAAAGTTTCATATTATAATTATTTGGGTATTTATAATATCAATTATGTTAATTTTTCACTATTATAGTAATTACTTCATCATCATTGTGTCATAAATAAAATAACTTATTTAATGTCTAAAAATTATAAATAAACTAAAATTATGTAGGAAATCTTTTTATCTTTCTAATGAATATTTATAATCGAAAATCCAACATGTATAACCCTATGTAAAAATTGTTGTTCTAAAAGATATATGCTTGTGTCATTTTTGTATTCATTTTGACTTAATTAAAATAAAGTGTCATTATCACTTACAAGTGGATCCATGGGGTCCCAAAATTGACACAAAGATGCCCATGGTCGACCATGTATCAACCAATAGGGTTAAGACACGTTTTAGGGTAATTTAGTATTATTATAATATTATTTTTTAACCCTTATTTACCGGATTTACCCTTTAACCATGGTAAATAAAATATTTACCGCAGTAATTATTCAAAATGTGTAAAAATAAAAGTTACCTATTTACACAATTTGAACATCCTGATTCCAAATATGGAATCTATTTTCCTAAATTCAAAACACAGAAGTGGCAGAAATTAATTTAAAATTAATTCCCGCTGTCAAAACAAAAAGCGTGTTTTTAAGAGATAATAACTATCAAAAGATTGACACTTGTTTATGTTCGGTTTAATTGTAAAATTATGTCCAATGATAAACATTAAATTGAATGGTAAAAATATATTCTAAATATACTTTAAAACTACTAAAATTCATAATTTATCACTATTAATTATTTTGATTAAAAAAGTTGTTTTTAATTAAAATTTAGTAATTTTCACTATTCATCAAAATATGAAAGTTATCCGAAAAGTACCAAAATTTCACCTTAGGCTAAATTCGATATTCCGAGTCCAAAAATGAAGTCCATTTTCAAATATAAAATATATATAATTTCAAAAATTAGGTATTACTACTCACAACGGCTAGTTTAATTAGTTGTGGTGTGTGTTAGAACTCGAGGTTGCGTACAACACACGCTATCGCATTAATCAAAGGGAAACGTACCGTAGAAGCTTGGGGTGTTACATTCTCCCCTCCTTCAAATAATTGCGTCCTCGCAATTTCTAGGGTATTACTGCATAAAAAGACTCGGGTGGTTCTTCATCATAAGTTCCTCGGGTTCCCACGTTGCATCTTCCATCTTATGATTCCTCCACAAAACTTTTACCAGACGCGTCGTCCGGTTTCTCAGTACTTGTTCTCTTGTATCAAGAATCCTGACGGGCTCTTCACAATAGGAAAGATCGGGTTCCAGTTCTAATTCCTCATAGGTGAGTACATGCGTTGGGTCAGGCATGTATTTCCTCAACAGAGATACGTGGAACACATCGTGAACTTTGGAGAGACTTGGCAGCATTGCCAATCGGTAAGCTACATCCCCAATTCGTTCTAGAATTTCGAAAGGTCCGATGTACCTGGGACTCAATTTACCTTTCTTACCAAAACGTATGACTCCCTTCCACGGAGATACCTTCAGAAAAACATGATCACCGACTTGAAATTCCAAATCCTTCCTTCGATTATCGGCATAGCTCTTCTGCCTACTTTGAGCTGCTTTGATGTGATTTTGGATTACCTTCACCTTTTCCACCGTTTCCTCCACCAGTTCTGGGCCTACAAGTTTTCTTTCACCAACGTCATCCCAACAGGTTGGTGTACGACATCTCTTTCCGTATAACGCTTCATATGGTGCCATCTGAATACTCGAATGGAAGCTATTGTTATAGGAAAATTCTACTAGTGGTAAATATTGATCCCACATACCCTGAAAATCAAGTGAGCAAGATCTCAACATGTCTTCTAAGGTTTGAATAGTCCGTTCTGATTGTCCGTCTGTCTGAGGGTGGTAAGCAGTGCTCAAATGAAGTTCAGTATCCAGGGATTTCTGAAGACTTTTCCAAAATCTTGAAGTAAAACGGGGATCACGATCAGAAACAATCGATAGGGGTACTCCATGAAGTCTCACAACTTCATTAATGTATAGTCTTGCTAGACGTTCCAGGGGTAGATCTTCTCTTATAGCAAGAAAATGTGCTGACTTGGTAAGACGATCAACAATAACCCATATTGCATCGTTCCTTCTAGGAGTCTTTGGTAGCCCCATGACAAAGTCCATTGTAATATTGTCCCATTTCCACTCCGGTATGGGAAGCGGTTGCATGACTCCTCCAGGCTGTTGCCTTCCAGCTTTCACTTGTTGACAAACCATACATCTTGACACAAAATCAGCAATCTCCCTCTTCATATTGTCCCACCAAAAATGTTCTTTCAAATCTCTATACATTTTGGTGCTCCCAGGGTGTATAGAGAAATTGGAACTATGAGAATCATCTAGCAATTCCCTTTTTAGATCAGGTATATTGGGAACACAAAGTCTCTTCCCGAATTTCAAAATTCCATCTTCATACGCAAAGTCTCTCAATCTCCCATCATTCACAGCTTTAATCTTCTTTTGGAATTCTTCATCATCAGTCTGAGAACTCTTAATCCTTTCTAGTAAAGATGGTTTGGCAACCATTTGAAAAAGCATTGATGTTTCACCTTCCCTGGTTATTCCCATGTCCATATTCACTAGCTCCATGAAAATTGGATCCCTTTCAATTATCATATTGTTCAAAACTCCATGGTCTTTTCTACTCAAAGCATCTGCCACCTTGTTTGCCTTCCCTGGGTGGTAGTGTATCGTACAATCATAATCCTTGAGTAATTCAAGCCATCTCCTTTGCCTCATGTTGAGTTCTTTTTGTGAGAAAATATACTTCAAACTCTTGTGATCAGTATAAATCTCACATTTTTCACCATAGAGGTAGTGCCTCCATATCTTCAAAGAAAAGATCACTGCTGATAACTCGAGATCATGAGTAGGATAGTTTTGTTCATGAATTTTCAACTGTCGTGATGCATAGGCAATAACTCTATCATTCTGCATAAGGACACAGCCAAGTCCTTTCTTCGATGCATCACTATAAATAACGAACTCATCATTCCCCGATGGTAGAGTCAATATAGGAGCATTGACTAATCTTCTCTTCAGTTCTTCGAAACATTCTTCACACTCTTTTTTCCAAACAAATTTAACCCCTTTACGTGTGAGCTTCGTTAATGGGTTAGCCAATCGGGCAAAATTCTGGACGAAACGCCGATAATAACCTGCCAAACCAATAAAACTACGTACCTCAGTTATACTCGTAGGTGCTGGCCATTCTTGGATTGCCTTGGTCTTAGAAGGATCAACAGAGATTCCATCTTTAGAGACAATATGGCCAAGAAAAGAAATCTCCTGAAGCCAGAATTCACACTTGCTAAACTTCCCATATAATTCATGCCTCCTCAGAGTCTTCAAGATAATGCGCAAGTGATTTTCATGATCTTCGTAGGTTTTGGAGTATACCAAGATATCATCAATAAATACCACCACAAATTCGTCGAGATACTCCTTGAAGACTCTATTCATCAGATCCATGAATACAGAGGGTGCATTAGTCAATCCAAACGGCATTACAGTAAACTCGTAATGCCCGTACCTGGTTCGAAATGCTGTTTTCGGAATGTATTCCTTCTTCACACACAACTGATGGTATCCAGATCGAAGGTCAATCTTTGAAAAGTATTGAGCTCCATGCAGTTGGTCAAATAAATCATCAATACGAGGTAGGGGATACTTGTTCTTTATCGTTATAGCATTGATCTCCCTGTAGTCGATACATAACCTCATAGATCCATCTTTCTTTTTAACAAAAAGAACAGGGGCTCCCCATGGAGAAACACTAGGGCGAATAAATCCCTTATTACTCAATTCCTCTAGTTGTTTCTTTAGTTCAACTAACTCTACAGTGGCCATTCTATAAGGGGTCTTCGATATAGGCCTTGATCCAGGAATCAAATCAATAGAAAACTCAACTTCTCGTTCTGGAGGATGTCTAGGTAAATCTTCTGGAAATACATCTACAAATTCTTTCACAACAGGTACATCCTCTATTTGAACATTCCTTTCCTCACCCGCAGTTATTTCATTCTCTTCCTCCCCAATAATTGAATTTAGTTGAGCTATTGAGGGTGGATCTAAATAAGAATTAGGTGGTGACGATTCTGCTCTAAAAATAAGGTGTTCCTTATCATTATCATCAAGAATCGTAACCTCTTTCTTCTTACAATAAATCTCCGCATCATAGTCCGAAAGCCAGTCCATACCGAGGATTATATCAAACTCGATCATAGGTATGACGATGAGATCAGCAGATAAATAAAATTTATGTGTTCTAATGGGGACTGATTCACAAAACTTTGTTGCAACGATACTTCCCTTAGGAGTTTTAACTGACAACTCCCTTATTAAATCAAATTGGAAATATCTAATTTTCTTAGCAAACTGGGAAGATATGAAACATTGCGATGATCCAGAATCAAATAATGCATTTGCTAAACTTGAGGAAACCATTAAATTACCTGCCACCACGTCTTTCGGAGCTTCTACCTCAGCAGTAGTGATAGCATAAGCCTGGCCTTGATCCCTTGGCCTTTTCTGAGGTAAGTTCTCCTGACGCTTAGGACATGCATTTGCATAATTCCCCATCTCCCTGAAATTGTAGCACTGAACGTTGGTAGCTTCCTTCTTCCCCTTGCAATCATGAGCTTGGTGGCCTTTTTCACCACACTTGTAACAGACTCCCATTCCCTTCAAGCAAGTACCAGGATGTTTCTTCCCGCATTTACCACAAGATGGATATTCAACCTTTCCCTTCTTCCCCTTATTTCCATTCCCAGATTGATCAGCAGGTCTCTTCTTCTCTTGCTTTGCTTTAAAGTCATAAGACTTAGAGAATTCCTTTTCGGTCTTGATAGCACATGAGACAATGTCTTCGTACGATGAAAAGGATTGTGAGACTAATGCTCGACGGAGAAATGGTTTTAACCCATCAAAGAAATGATCAATCTTACTTCTTGGGTTGCGAATATAATCTCCAGCATACCTCGCTAACCTTGTAAAGTTAGCCTCATACTTTGTGACATTATCATCCTCCTTTTGTCTCAGACTCAGAAATTGTCTTTCCATATCTGCTCGATGGTCGCGAGGAAAGTATTTTTCTAAAAACAGATCTTTGAACTCCCTCCACTCCATATTTGACACTTCATCATCTTCTTTCGTATTTTGAATCAATGACCACCATTGATCAGCATCTCCAGTGAGGCGGTAAACTGCCATGATAACTTTTTCCCTTTCACTACACCCCAAAGCCTGAAATATTTTCTCTAGGGAAAATATCCATTGCTCAGCTACTAAGGGATTTGTACTCCCATTGAACGTTGGTGGTTGTTGTCTCATGAATCGAACTAACATTGATCCTCCACGCTGCGGATCAGGGTGCTCCATACGGGTAAGGTTATTATTCATAACCTGAGTAAGTTGTCCCAGTACGGTGATTAGCTGATCAGCACCAGTTGCATCACCAGCCCCACTATAATTATCTTGAGCAGGAGGGAAATCTCTACATGGAGTGCGTGCATTGATACGGTTTCCATTTCTTCCACTAGGCGCCATTTCTAAACAATGGCATAAACTAGATCAGTTTATGAATCAAAATACATAATCCCATACTTATAAAACACTAAACATAAATTGAACTATCTATGGATATAATCCATAATCATAAAAATGTTTTCTTTGAGGAAGTATATACTCATAAACCCTTCATAATGATTTGTAAATATAGTGAGAGTTATCCTAAGCATATCCCCCGGGAGTGTCGTAACCAAGAGTGCAGCAAGGCCCGTTGTCGTGCACCAGTTCCCGTTCGAGTCTAGCTCAAAGCGGTGTTTTCGGGTTTTACCCCTAGGTACATCTGTGCTAGAGCCGCCTCTACCTGCTCGTATCCAGACAGGGATGTATTGCTCGGAAAACTCACAAAATCTCTACAATACCAAAATTCTAGGAAGTTCTTCTATACTAATCCTCAAAGTTCATCTTAGGTCTACGTGCTCTAATCAGAGTTTATCTAAATCTAGTTTCCAAGGTTTGTACTAAACTTCGTCTGATACCAACTGTAACGCCCCGACCCCAGTTACCCAGAGTCGGTGCATTATTACATAACATTGGCATGATCACAAGAAAGATCAAATCTCGAAAGACCGATTGGTTTAGTAGCCTTGGAAACACTAGATATATTCATAAGTTTTACATTACATTATAAAATGAAAAACTACTACAACAACATAATGTTTCCACAATCCACACTATTAACCCCCCATAAAATCCCTGCAGGTCATTCATAACTTACTTCTTCACATCCTGGGAAAAATAAAACATAGAAAAGGGGTGAGCTCAAATGCCCAGTAAGGATAACAATATAGCCGAAACTTTTATAAATAAGAATAAACATTTAAGGCAATGTATAACTAAAACAAAAGCCTTTTAAATATTAACTTTCAACATGGTATGGCATAAATAAAATGAAATAATGCCATTTACTTATTCACATGGATATTCTACTAATCGAATAATCACATGCAAAAATCAATAACCACTTTCATAATGTTGGAATGCATAATGCCAGACTATCATAACCACATAGCCAAGGCCTCGTGCCAAGACTACAAATAAGATTTTGTCAAGGCCTTGTGCCAAGACACTAGTTTGTCTCATGAGACCTACCGATGCATCGAGGAGCTATAGCGGGCTCCACCCGTCACTTATTAAGTCCAATGCATTCCCATATGAAAAGGTTTAAACATAACATAAACATTCGTATTAAAACTAGCATACGAAATGTCAATACTTTCACAATAAACTATGAATGGTATAAAAATAGCACATCCACAGTCAAACATATCACAAAACCTTCAATACAATATAGATGTTTTGTATCATAATAAATCAACTTCAAATAATCTTAAAATCCATCAAAGGATGTTGACATAGATGAAATAAAAATTCTTTTTAAAGAAATATCTCCTTTTATTTTGAAATCATTTAAGATCCATATAAAATAAAACATTTTCTTTGAAAATATTCTTATAAGCTTGTAAGGAAAGATTTGAAGATTTTATAACGGCGTAAAATAACCGCACCCGCCGTATAAGTTAAAAAAAACATTCTTACCTCAATTCTGTCGAAAAGGTTAAAAAGGACCTTGTTTTGAAAACGACGGAAAGATTCCTTTATAAACCTCTTATAAAAAGTCAAACAAGGGTATAAATGACTTTAACCCATATTCTTGTAAATAGTAAAAATGTTTTGAAATACATTTTGAAGAAACATGGATGTGGATGATAATGAGATCCCAGTAGATTATTACGTATAAACAACCTCGGATAAATAAGAGATTGTGAAATAACCCTTACCTTGTACTTTTCCTTAGTTGGGGTAGGTTAACCTCCTTTATAATGGTGAAATAATTGTTATTAAATTATACAAGAATCATATATATTAATATGATATCATATATGATCTTTTAACATTGATTTATTAATAATATCTTAGAATTATCATCGTTTCGGGTGTTAACTTACTCATTTTCTTTTATATGTTTTGTTACATAAGCCATGTTTGTTGTATCTTATTCATATCCAGAATGATATCAAGTCCTTAAACATCATTTTTAAATCATAAAATGATAATTATACTTGAATGGATACGATGGAGAATGAATCTCATCGCGTTCGTGGAGACGGTAGTCCGTACGTACGCACGAGCGACAATATCATTCTTTTGATATTAAAATAATATATAAATGAATGGTATATCATATATACAGAATCATTAACATGTTATATTTATTATTTACATGAGTTACACATCATTATTATACCCATCCAAATAATATTATATTGAATAACAATTACACCACGACGTGGAGACGGTAAGCCGTACGTACGCACGTATGGTGACATGTTATTCAAAGGGTGGATAGAATACTGAATATGGTTGTACCATACTTATAATAACATCACAGTATATGTGAGATACTGTAGTTATTATTTTAGAATGGTAAGAACAAAGGAAGAAGAAGTGGAAGAATAAATGAACTTAGAAAAGGGGTGGTGAAAACATTACCTCTTCTTCGGGTTCTTCCTTTTGATTTGATCAAAAGTGCTCCTTAGGTTGGCTTTCTGATCAAACTAAGGCCCCTAGGTTGTAGTGAGGGATGTTGGGAGAGTATTTGGGCAGAGTTTGGCCGAACCAAAAGGCTTTAGAGGTGTGAAGAAATGAGAAGGAAGAGTG
Organism: Viscum album; assembly: GCA_963277665.1. NCBI lineage: Eukaryota > Viridiplantae > Streptophyta > Magnoliopsida > Santalales > Viscaceae > Viscum > Viscum album. Next base: position 1,493,433,857 of record OY728129.1, read on the forward strand.
CCCTTTTATAAGAGGGGTGGGGGGCACCTTTGGAAAAGCTAGAAATATTAATTTATAATAAATTCATATTCGGTTTCTAATGGCTCCAAAGTTGACTATTCAAAGATTAAGGTGGGGATAGGTCGAAAAACACTCAACCAATAGAATTTAGATAGGTTTGGGTACTTATATTAACCTTATCTTTAAGTATTAACTCTAAGTTAATTAGTTTCACTTTTACAATGTCTCTTTGTATTTTTATATAATATGGTTAATAAACTTACTATATACATCCAAGCGACCCCCAAGTGGTCCATTAATGAGGAACCTATCATAATATAAGTCTCTTGGACGAACCTTAGATTTTTAGGAATTTAATAACAATTAATAATATAATGCTTGTTTTAAGAACTCTTTTATGTCAATTTTGACACTATTCAATAGTTGATTTTTTTGAAACTCCTAACAGATTGATTACTTCGAACAAAGTCAATTAAATCAATCCTAATATATCATATTATCATATAAAATTAGTTTAATCATTAAAAGTTTCATATTATAATTATTTGGGTATTTATAATATCAATTATTTTAATTTTTCACTATTATAGTAATTACTGCATCATCATTGTGTCATAAATGAAATAACTTATTTAATGTCTAAAAATTATAAATAAAATATCATTATGTAGGAAATCTGTGTATCTTTCTAATGAATATTTATAATCGAAAATCCAACATGTATAACCCTATGTAAAAATTGTTGTTCTAAAAGATATATGCTTGTGTCATTTTTGTATTCATTTTGACTTAATTAAAATAAAGTGTCATTATCACTTACAAGTGGATCCATGGGGTCCCAAAATTGACACAAAGATGCCCATGGTCGACCATGTATCAAAAAATAGGGTTAAGACACGTTTTAGGGTAATTTAGTATTATTATAATATTATTTTTTAACCCTTATTTACCGGATTTACCCTTTAACCATGGTAAATAAAATATTTACCGCAGTAATTATTCAAAATGTGTAAAAATAAAAGTTACCTATTTACACAATTTGAACATCCTGATTCCAAATATGGAATCCATTTTCCTAAATTCAAAACACAGAAGTGGCAGAAATTAATTTAAAATTAATTCCCGCTGTCAAAACAAAAAGCGTGTTTTTAAGAGATAATAACTATCAAAAGATTGACACTTGTTTATGTTCGGTTTAATTGTAAAATTATGTCCAATGATAAACATTAAATTGAATGGTAAAAATATATTCTAAATATACTTTAAAACTACTAAAATTCATAATTTATCACTATTAATTATTTTGATTAAAAAAGTTGTTTTTAATTAAAATTTAGTAATTTTCACTATTCATCAAAATATGAAAGTTATCCGAAAAGTACCAAAATTTCACCTTAGGCTAAATTCGATATTCCGAGTCCAAAAATGAAGTCCATTTTCAAATATAAAATATATATAATTTCAAAAATTAGGTATTACTATTCACAACGGCTAGATTAATTAGTTGTGGTGTGTGTTAGAACTCGGGGTTGCGTACAACACACGCTATCGCATTATTCAAAGGGAAACGTACCGTAGAAGCTTGGGGTGTTACACAAACCCACACATTGTTGGTTAAATGAATCAGAGATAGGATCAATGTACCTCACTACCCAAGGATCATAGAAAGGTTTTTTTGCAAATTTATGAACACTAGAGGATGCCATGTGGTCTGCTGAAGGGACCATCAGTGCACCAGCATTGGTGGTGGAATTTGGTGGCTGGTGGTTGAAGGCAGCATCAAGTCGTGTGCGGGAGGCAACACACACTATGGTCTATGCTTCGGTAGATTCACGTGGACATTGATGTAATGAACCAAACATTCATTAATGAAAATTCCTCTTGATCTAATTAACTCACTTATTTTGAATAATAGTTATATAAAATATGCACTTCCTTGGTTTTGTGTTTTTGGATTTCAAAATACCGTTATGAATAGTTACCATTGCTAATATATCCATTTAAATAAGATCACATTATTAGTAAAAATATAGGGATTTAACAAATCCGATTTACTCAAACAAAAGAAGTGATGGCCTCATCCAGTAGACATGCCCTATAAAAATCCTATTTTTCAGAGCTCTGAAAGGAGGTGGAATCATTGGGCTTTTCTCTTGACCAAGCCCAAGCCGAGCTTCAACATGTTATTCTCGAACGGAATAACCTACAAGAGAAGTAGAAGTTGATAGAGATTACCATCCGAGTGATGTTATTCGAGCTACCCCAAGAGGTTGTCACCATCACAATCCTTACTATTCGGTATTATGAGGGTGTTATAAGGGGTTAGGTAATGATCCCTTAGTACTATGATTATGTACATTATTTTAGTATATAGAATATAAATCCATTTTATTTTTAATGCTATGTAAATAGTTTTTAAAGCACAAATAGTTTTTTTAGTGAATATTCTATTAAGAAATCTCTTTTGATGAATTCATAGATTTTATAATTAAATAATATTTACATAAAATATTATTACAAAATTAATTTTTATTAAATATAAATTCTCTTATAATTTCTATGAATACAAATTTAATTTTAATTATGGTTTGAAAGCTGTTTTTTTTCAAAACCCCTGAATTTTGGGTAAATATTGGTTTTTATTTTAAAAGTAAAAAATTAAAATATTTTGAAAATTATTTATATAAAATAAATATCATATTTGGAATCAGGACATCAAAATTATCTAAAAGTGAAGATTTCATAGTTTTCTGAGATAGTCAAATTTTTGGGTAAAAATTAAATACCATTTAAATATATAATGTGTTTTACGAAATTATAATGACTCAATAGTGATGTAATAAAATAATATAAATTGATAATAATTCTATATATTTTTATCATTAAAATAATTTGATTTTAGGTTAGTTTTATTTATTGTACAAAGCTTTTGTGGACCCTCCAAGACTTATAAAACATTTTAACTTTTTAAATTGATTTCATTAGACTGTGACTCACCTCCACATTAGAAAGCCTAGTATTTTAAGAATTTCGTCCATTGGCCATATAAAATAATTTTTCCCACTCCCATTTAGAAAAAACCCTGGCAAAAACCATGGGATTGTTTCTGGTTTGGGTTAGTTTAAGGTGTAGTGTCTAAAACCTAAATAATAAAGAATTACTCCCATTTTCCTATATAATCCCACCGAAGCTCCCACATCCTCTAACCTAAAAGCCTTTATAGAACTAAAAACCACTTCCCTCCTCTCTCTAGAATACTCACAAGGCACCCCAATCTCCAAATAAGCCTCTCTCAATCCTCTCCCAAGCCATTGGGACACACTTCCAAGTAATGGATTGCTTCTTTTCTCATTTTATCTAGGTTTATTAATATTGTTATGTCCATTTAATTTCAATTATAAATGTTGGGGTAGGATTTATCAGCACCCTTATACTACCCAATTTATTTTATAAATGAAGAGATACCCCTTTACCTCTCATTAATGTATCTTATATACACCTGTTACCATGCTGAAATTCCATAAAGGATTTCTTCCTTTCTTTTTTTATCTAAATTTTAATATATTTTTATACCATTTTGTTTTTAATTAAAAATCTCAAGGTTTGATTTATCATCTCCCCTATACTTCCCTACTTATTTTTTAATGATACTATACCCATTTCTCTCTCATTTATGCCTCCCATGTACACCTGTTACCATGCCGAAATTCCATAAGGAATTTCTCTCTTCTCATTTACATTCAAGAAATTATTTCGTATTATAAACCTATATTCCATTAAATATGTTGGTAAATGTTTCTATATGAACCCATTACTGTCAATTCCATTTAAATATGATGATATACCATTTTTTACCTCATCAACAATTTTGATGAATTTTTATTTCACACCGTTATGCTGCCAAAATTGCACTGTGATTTTCTAGGCCAATGTCACTGTGCAGTGAATGCCATGCCCATTTATCTATCAAGGGTATTCAACTTTATGAACATTTACTTCCTAATTATGGAGTTTATTGTATGAATTCATGATTTATATTTCATTAAATAAATTATGATGTTTAATGAATCCGTGTTATATGATCTATATGGCACATTTATGCATGAAATGAAATGTTTAAGAAGGGTGTGCCTTGATAGCACTCCAATGCATTGGCTAAAGACTAGTATCATGAAATGTTAAGTGTAATGAGGTTTTTCTCATTATAATTAAAGTTCAATTAGGTTTAAATCATTCTCCATGTGCAATAAGACTTGGATCATGCTAATACCATGTTAAGTGTTGTTGTCACATTTCCATGTTATGATAATCATGCAATATCATGCCTTTACGATCATATTTCTCTTATGATCATTTGATATGCCTATTTCCTAACATGTAATTTATTATTTATGTTATGTCTTGTTTAATCATTTATTGTGATTTATTGCTCAATAATTTTTTATGAATGTCCTCAGGTTATCCCATGCAATGCTAAGTACGAGAGAATTTAGTTGTCATGTAAAGGATGCTTTCAATAAAGATGTCGGGTTTCAAGTTTTAAGTCATTATGTAATGTTTCTAAGCCCCAAAGACACTATAACTCTTGATCTTATATGTTTTATCAAGTCAATTCTTTAATTAATAAATCATGTTTTTGTGTGTAGGAAAAAGTACGGTTATTATAATTAGTATCAGAGGATAGGTTTAGTTATTTTTGAGATTTGGATTAGAAAACCCTAGTGAAATAATTAGAAATAATACTAAGTATAATAATAAAATTCCTAAATTTTGGTTATTATTGAGTAAGTGGTTTATCAAAAAAAATACATCCCTATATGGATACGAGCAAGTAGATGCGGCTCTAGAACACATGTACCTAGGAGGGAAAACTCCGAAAAGGAGTTTTGGGCTTGACCTGGGGTATCCTGGAACACAACAATGGGCCTTGCTGAATTCATGGTTACGACACTCCCAGGGGACATTCTTTGGTAAATTCACAATCATATTATGATCCATTGTTAACAGAATAATAAATTCCCCAAATAATATATGTTGGGAAGTAGATCATGGACAAAATATATTGAAGCCTATATATTTATAAGTTTAGGAAATAAAATTTATTTATAAGTCGTCAAATTTATCTCCTGGATTACCCTTTATGTGTTACCCCTATATTTCCTTTTATTCTAGACAATGGCCAGTAATATGAGGAGTTGGGCTAAAAACCGATGTGATGATCTATGTGATGACTATTCTAATGAGATGTCCAATCCAATGGGAGTGGGAATCGTGAACATTGTAATGACACACTCTTGGTTAACTAATGATTTGAATAGATACATGGGTCAAGAGGAATTTTCACCCCCCCAAGAAAGAACAATTCACAATCGAGTGCTTCATGAGACGAAGGCCTCCTACTTTTAATGAATCATTTGATCCCTCAATTACCAAAAAATGGATCAAATCCATTGAAAAGATATTCTCCATCCTTAAATGTTTTGAACAAGAGAAGGTTATCCTGGCTACTTATTATATAGAGGGTGAAGCTAATCAATGTTGTACATTGATAAAAAATATGAAGAATGAGGAGGAGATCGAGGCATTGGAATGGAAGGATTTCTAGAAAATGTTTGTTGATATATATTTTCCTCGCACCCTCCGACTTAATATGGAGAGGGAATTTATTTCCCTCAAGAAAAAATGCAACAAATCCATCGAATCGTACGAGGATTGCACCATAAGTCTTGTACTATAAGCCTATGGTTTGGTCGTTACCCCTAAATAGAAGGTTGACCACTTCTTTTATGGGAAGAAACCTAGCCTACGGAATGCCCTAGTGATCCATGAATTCGATAGCTATGAGGGAATTGTATGATGTTCCCTCAAGGGAGAAATAGATATTGATGAATCTCAGGGGTATCATAAGGATAAGAAGTGTAATTTGGACTTCAATTTTGGCAGTCCTATGGATAAATCCAACAGTGCTAAGAAAATCCAGCACACTAGTTGCCAATATGGTGGAAAGAAGCACCCCATAAATTTCCTAAAGGAGACTGGGATATGATTTAGGTGTGGAAGAGAAGAACACCTAGTCGTTAACCACCAAAAAGAAAAACTCATGGATTGAATAGAGGAGAGGAACGATTAATTAGACTCTCAATGCATTGTTAGTTACTTCAACTGTAATGAACTAGGGAACCTTGAAAATTAGTTCCCTAAGCCAATGGTTTTTGGAGACAACCAACAACCTCCAAGGAAGCAAGGGAGATATTTTTCCATCACTATCGCTGAAGTGAACGCTGACAATGAAATGTTGAAAAGTACACTAGATATTCATTCAATAATATTGAACATACTTTTTGATTATCATTATAAAATTAATTTTTTCTCCCGAATGATTAGAATAAAAATCCTAACACCACAAAAAATCATGGAAATAATGATTTTATTTAGTAAAAAAAATGGGAAATCATTGCATCCCATGAATATAACTCCTCCCCAGTCATAATATGTCGATTGAACTTTCCAGCGAACCTCATCATACTCTATATGGTATAATTTAATGCAATTTTCAGATGTATTGTCTTCCATTATATAAGGAAAACATAAATTTTTTGTGGATAAAAATCACTCTTCATATAAATAATCCACCCCTGATTCTATACAAATGAAAGGAAGAAGATGAATCTTATTTAGTACCATCATCTTAAGCATGGAATCCACTGATGATCAATTATAAGGAAGAAACCATCCTTGAATACATGCCTATTATGAAGGAATCCACTGATGTGTTTCCTAAGGAATTGCCTGGTCTTAGCCCTTGAAGAGATGTTGAATTCTCAATTAACCTTATAACTAGGGCATTACCAATATCCAAGACTCTATATAGAATGGATGTTGTGGAGCTAGAGGAGCTGAAGAAACAACTACAAGAGAATTTTGATAAAGGTTTTATATAAACAATTTCTTCACTATGGGGTGCACCAGTCCTCCTCATCAAGAAGAAGGATGGACCAATGCCCCTCTATATTGATTATTGTGAGCATAAAAAAATCATGATAAAAAAAAAGTTAACCTTTTACACAAATTTATGACTTCTTCGATCAGCTTCATTGAGGAAAATACTTTTCATGGTGGATTTGCGATCTGGATATTACCATGTAAGGGTGAAGAAGGAGGATATTCCCAAAACTGCTTCTCGTACAAGATACGGGCACTATGAATTCATAGTATTGCCTTTTGGACTCTCTAATGCTCCAGCAATCTTCATGGACATGTTGAATAGAGTCTTTAGAGATTACCTCAAAAAATTGGTAGTCTTTATAGATGATATTCTAATACACTCCAAAACCATGTAGGCTCATGAGGAGCATCTAAGAACTATACTAGAGACCTTGCGAAAGAAGAATCACTAGGAAAAGCACAACAGGTGTGTTTTCTAGTTTAAATATGTATCATTCATGGGACATATTATTACAAAAAAATATGATATCTTTGGATCCCTCCAAGACAACTGTAATTAAGGGATGGCTGAGGCCAACATCAGAATAGGATATTTGTAGGTTCCTTGGGTTAGTAGGATATTATCATCAATTTGTGAGAAATTACTCATGATTGTACAACCCTCTTAGCAAGATAACTAGGAATGTAGTAAAGTTTTCTTGGAGTGATGAATGTGAAGTGAGATATAAAGAGTTGAAAAGGAGGCTTATCACTACACCCGTTCTCACTTTACCCACAAGCGGAGAAATTGTTTTGGTATTTAGTGATTCTTTGAAGAAGGGCACGAGTTGTGTGTTGATGTAAAATAGAAAAATTCATTGCCTATGCTTCATGTAAATTAAAATTTCATGAGAAAAAAAATCCAACACATGATCTAGAGTTGGATGTAATTATCTTTGCATTATAATTTTTGTGGTATTACCTTTTTGGAGAGAAGTGTAAAATATATACCGACCACAAAATCCTCAAGTATATATTCACATAAAAAGAGTTGAACACACACCAATAAAGATGGTTAGAGCTAATCAATGACTATGAATTCTCAATCCATTACCTCCCTATGAAATTGAACAAGGTGGTGAATGCTCTAAGTAAAAAGGACCCAGTGATTCTATCAATTATTATAATTGAAAAGGATCCAATCATCATAGATTTGATGAATATGGACACGGGAATCATAATGAAGGGAACATCATCAATCCTTTCACAAATGATTCCTCAACCGTCTCTTTTGGAAAGGATAAAAGATACTCAAAAGGATTATGTGGGAATTAAGAATATGGTGGAAACTATTATAAAAATTAAATCCATAGAGTTCAATGGTAGTGAAGAATAAATTGAGTGACTTGGGTCAAGACTATGTGTTCCATAGAATCTAGAGTTAAAGATGGAACTTTTGGATTATGCATATAGTTCAAATTTCTCCATTCACCCAAGAAACACAAAGATGTATTGAGATATATGAGAGAATTATTGGTTGGATAACATGGAGAAAGAGATCATTGAGTATTCATCAAAGTTCCTGGTATGTCAGCAAGTGAAGGATGAGAGGAAGAAGTTTAAGGGGATGATGAAACCATTACCCATACCAGCATGTAAATTGGATAACATCACCATGGACATTGTCACCAAACATCCAAAGACATCTAAAGGGAATAGTGATGTCTGGGTTGTTATGGATTATCTTACAAATATTGCACAATTCAATGAAATTACTGAGGACTTCTCACTGGATCAATTGGCATAGATATACATTTGAGACATGGTAAGGCTACATGGATTACCACTACCAATTGTATCTGATCGAGATCCCAGATTCACCTCTACATTTTGGAAGATTCTTCAACATGCTCTAAATAATAAGTTGAACTTTAGTATGGACTATCATCCTTAAACTAATTTATAACCATAGCTGATGATCCAAACACATGAGTAAAGGTTAACATCATGATTAATAGACTTAAAATGAGGATGTGATCAATATAATCCTCTATTTTAATTCATTTACAATAACAATTTCCACTCAAGAATCAAAATTTAACCTTATGTTGCTATGTATGGGAATAGGTGAAGAACACCCGCATGTTGATATGAAGCTGGAAAGCGAAAACGCTTAGGTTCAGAAATGGTCGATGAAATGGTGGAGAAAGTTAAGGCTATCTAGAAGCACAATAATGCTTCTCAAAGTCAACAAAAGAGCTATGATGATAATCATCGACGATACCTAGAGTTTGATGTCGGAGACATGGTATTCCTCTGCATATCACTATAGATGAGAGTCGTGAGATTTTGTAAGAAGGTAACTCTTAGTCTAAGGTACATCAGCCCTTTTGAGATCCTTTATCACATTGGAGCAGTGGACTATCGACTAGAACTCCCACCGAACCTATCTCATGTACATGATGTATTCCATGTATCACACATGAGGAAGTACATACCTAACCCATCACATGTACTCAATATAGAGGTTGTACCATTATAGAATGACCTCTCCTATGAAGAGAATCCGGTAAAGATCATAGATCAAAGGGAAAATTCTATACGATACAAGATAATTCCCCTCATCAAGGTGTTATGGAGAGACCAAAAGCATAAAGAAGAAACAAGGGAATAAAAGGAAGTGACGAAGAAGATTTACCTGCATATGTTTTAGTGTAGGAAAAGGAAACTTCATGGGATAAATTTTGTAAGGGGGTAAGATTGTAATGACCCAAAACATTATTAATGAAAATTAATCTTGATCTAATTAAATGTCTTATTATGAAAAATGGTTATATAAAACATGAAATTCCTTGTTTTTAGGTTTTTGGATTTACAAATTCTTTTGTAATCTATTATCATTGCTAATATATCCATTGAACAGTGATCACATGATTATTTTTAAATATAGGGCTTTGACAAATCCAATTTTCTCAGAAAAATGAAGTGATGGCCTTATCCCGTAGACATGCCCAGTAAGAAGCCCATTTTCAGAGCTCGGAAAGGATGTGGCCTCATTAGGCTTTGCTATTGACCAAGACCAAGATATGCTTCAACATGTTAAGAAAGAACGGAACCGCCTACAGGAGAAGTGGAAGTTGACAGAGATTACCACCCGAGCGATGTTACTTATGCCACCCCAAGAGTCTGTCACCATCACACACCATACCCTTTAGACTTATGCGGGTTTTATAAGGGGTTATGTAATGAGACCCCAATATTATTATTATGTACATTATTTTTTATAATTAATATAAATTCAATTTATTTTTAATACATTGTAAATTGTTTTTAAATCACTGCTGGTATTTTTAGTTAATATTCAATGAAGAAATATATTTTGATGAGTTAATGTATTTTTTAATTAAATAATAATTTAAAAATATATTTTTACAAAATTAATTTTTAATAAATACAATTGATCAGATAAATTATATGAATACAATTGTAATTTTTATTATGGTTTGAAAGTTGTTATTATCAAAACCCATGAATTTTCGATAAATAGAACTTTTTATTTTAAAAGTAAATTTTCACATATATATAAAATTATATAGATAAAATGAATATTATTATTTGGAATCAGGACGTCAAAATTATCCAACATTGTGTTTTTAATAATTTTTAGAGATAGTCAAATTTTTGGGTAAAAATTAAATACCATTTAAATATATAATGTGTTTTATGACATTATAATGAATCAATAGTGATGTAATAGAATAATATAAATGGTATGATCGGCCAATATGGGATTTACCATTAAAATAAAGTGATTTTATGTTTTTTTGATTTATTTTACAATGATTTGGTGGACCCTCCAAGATTATAAAACATTATAAATTTTTAAATTGATTCTCTTGAGAGTGTGACTAACCTACACATAATGAAGCCTAATATTTTTAGATTTTCGGCTGTTGGAATTATAAAATAATTTTTTCCACTATACTTTGGAAAAAAACATGGTAAAAAACCATGGTATGGTTTGTGTTTTGGGTAAGTTTAATGTGTAGGGTCCAAAACCTATATAATAAAGAATTCCTCTCCTTTTCCTATATAATCCCACCCAAGCACCCAATTCCTATTAACTAAAATAATTTGGAGATCAACTAAACATTTGCCTCCTCTCACTATAATCCTTTAAAGGTGCCACAACCTCTCAATAATCCTCTCTCATGCCTCTCCCAAGCCTTTGGGATCACACTTACAATTAAGGGATTCCTTCCTTTTATATTTTATCCAATATTCATATTATTATTATGTCCTTTAATGTTCAATTATAAATGATGGGGTATGATTTAGAACCAACCTTATACTGCCCTATTTATATTATAAATGATGATATTCCCCTTTATATCTCATTAATTTATGTCATGTACACCCGTTACCATGGTGAAATTCCGTAAGTGATTTCTTCCTTTCTCATTTGTGTCCAAATTTCATTGTATTGTTATACTAATTTTTTTTAAGTTAAAGATGTTGGGTTATTATTTCATAACTCTAATATACTACCCTAATTAATATTTAATTATTTTAGACCCCTTTCTCTCTCACTAATGACTCCCATGTACACATATTACCATCACAAAATTCTGTAAAGAATTTCTCTCTTCTGATTTACATTCAAGAAATTGTTTTTTATTATGAATCGAAATTCCATTACATATCTTGAGACATGTTTTTATATGTCCCAATTAAATTAAATTTCATGTAAATATGATGATATACCACTTTATATCTCATCAATCATTTTAATAAATTTTTATGTCACGTCGTTATGCTGCCGAAATGGCACCATGATTTTCCAAGACAAAGTCAGTGTGCAGTGAATACCATGCCCAATTATCTATTAAGGGTATTCACCTTTATTAATATTTACTTATTGATTATGGAGTTTAATGTTTTAATTACACATTATTTTATCATGTAATAGATGATGATGTTTAATGAATCTATGTTATATGATCCTTGTGGCACACTTATGCATGAAATGAAATGTTTATGAAGGGTGTGCCATGATAGCGCTCCAATGCATTGGGTAAAGATTATTATCATGATATGTTAAGTGAAATAAGGTTTTACTAATTATAATTCTTGTTCAGTGAGGGTTTACTCTTGCTTCATGTGAACAGAGCCTTGGATCATGGTAATACCATTTTAAGTGTTTTTGAAACATTTTCATGTTATGATAATCATGATATACCATGCTTTTTTGTTCATGTTTCTTTTATAATCCTTTAATATTACTATATCCTAAAATGTACTATATTCTTTATGTTAATTCTTTTTTAATCCCTTAGTGGTATTTATAACTCACCCTTTTCTTATGCATACCTTCAGGTTATCTGTTCCAATGCTAAGTACAAGGGAAGGTAGTGGTTATATAAAATAAGTTTTCAATAAAGATATTGTGTTTCACATTTTAAGTCATTATGTAATGTTATTAAGTGAAAAATACACTAGAACTATTGATCTAATATGTTGTATCAAGTTACGTGTTTATGTAATAAATCATATTTTAGTGTTTAATAAAAATAAGGGTTGTTATAGTGGAAGCTCGACCGCATTTGGTGGCCACGGGATACTCTGGAGACCCCTAGGGTGAAGACTCAGACCATAGGCCACGTGGGACACACATGCCAAGACTTCCATGTGGGTTAAGACTAGGCGAGATAAGACTACCTATGTGGGTCAGGACCATGAAGATTGAGTAGGGCCCATCCAGAGTGGATCAGGACCAGTAGGTTAGACACTGGGTTTGGTTCAGACTCGGTACAAACCTAGGTAGTAGGACCAGGGAACGGTCGACTGTGGTGGTTGAGAATGAGCCACGATCGAATGATCTATCATAAGGCCATGACAGCTAGGTCATGCTTGACCTCCACAGTCAGTTCATGATCCAGTGGACAGAATTATGATTTTTCAAACACCTATAACTTAAACCGTGGATCTATTTGACAATCCTTTCTATGGAATTGGACCCCAGTGACAAGATGATCATTTTGAGATATCTTAAGTGGGGTTTTTGGATGTTTTAATATGATCTAATGGATTTATTAGTAGGTTCTCCTAGAACTAGTGTGATTTGAGCAGAATCCTATGGATGGATTTGACATAGAAACTGGGTGTCTCATGGAGACTGTGTGACTCCCAAAAAAAAGTTAATTAAAGATATTGTGTATCTCATGGAGACTATGTGACTCCCAAATAATGTGTGTCTTTTAGAGACTGTGTGTCTCATATAGATAGTCTGACTCCCAAATACAATGTATCTTACGAAGATCATTTGTTTCATAGGGACTACATTTCTCAACGATATTGTGTGATTCATTAGAGAGGGTATATCATGATATTCTTAACATAAGTTCTGTGGGTGTATATATAGAAGGAGTTTATTGTACTATTCCTTCATGGTATTTCCTTCATGGTATTTCATGTGTGGTATTTCCTTCATGGTATTTCATTTGCGGTATTTCTGGGGTGGTATTTCCTTCATGGTATTTCCAATGTGGTATTTTCGTTGTGGTCTTCCTTTTTGTTTTAGGGTGCCTAACATAGAATTGTTTTACCCACCCCTAAAATAAACTTTCTTACATGTGTTGTGTCTTGTGAGGATGAGTGGCCATTTAACAGATTTTAGGGTAGACTAGGGACAAATAGATCATTTTGAGTTTAGGTTGTTCAAGGTGTTCTTACAGATTCAAACAATAGTCGCAGTACATTTGTCTATAGGTTGGAAATTGGGGTGTACAGACATTTCTATTGGTGGGCTTGTATTCTAGACCAGTTTAATTTTCTTCACTTTACTATCTTGTAATAATTTGTTAGTTGGGATATAGAGTATGCATGCATTTTATTACATAGTTTTTTTATAGACAAGATTTTATGGCATGGATATGGGAATGTGTGTGTGTGTGTGTACATTTACTAAGGAAAATGCAACCCATTTTGGGGAAATTCCATCTCGGTGTTAGTGACCATACCCTGGCCTATTGGATGCGAGCTTAGGGTATTCATGTCACGGGCCCCTCTGGGATGGGTCACGATGTAAAATACTATGAATTCAAGTGACTGGAAGGCTCATTAATCTCTTCAATATTCTACATATATCAATTATTTATTGGAATAATTACTCCATAATTATTGCATCAATGTGTACAGTCTCTCATTATACCTCCACTCTTAAAATGCTTAGGGGTTTCTCATTTCTTCAATTAAATTTTATTTTTTTGTTTAATCACTATCTTATCAGAATATTCATACTGTAATTTAAGTGGGACAACTATTGTTCAAGAAGGTAATTTTCACCACTACCTATGCTGAATAGATTTTTGTGAGTCTCTATTTCCAGTGCACGAAATTAGGATTATTTTGAGGCCTTATTTTGATGTTTTACGGGAGAAGTTGATGCCTCTTCCATTGATGATTTCAATTTAGATGCCTTGTACTAATCTATTGTGGAATTAACCTACTTAACACGTTAATGGTGTGTTTGATAGTTGAATCCACTATTTTCAAGGGTCATGTACATGTATTGGACGTATACCAAATAGTCATTGAGATATCTAAAATGATCTATTCATGATCAATCCCTAGATATGTCCCTATAATTTTCAGTCGAGTTATTCATGAAATCTAGAGTCATTCAATCCATGAACCAGACTAGCCTAGAAAAAGAGATGTATTCCATAAATAATTCACTAAGAGGGGAATTCATAATCACATTACATAGTAGTATTTATATAGATTATTATTGTGTATCAATTCCTTCTATTAGGAGATATCCCGAGATCAATGATCATTGAGAAAGACCAATAGAAATAATGAACATAAATTCTTTTAGTTGAAAGACATAAATAATGTTGATAAAAAATAGAAAGTCAATTATCCACTAATAATAAAAATTTCTTAACTCCCTAAGTAGTTTTTATTATCATATCAACCTCAACATAAGATGAAATAGTAATACACTCCAATGGTAAATAAAACCAATAAAAATATGACATTCCTAGCACCAATGAGTAAACAAAAGGATAATAATGGGGTCAAAAACCTAATAGTATAAATGTGTCAACATATGTTATATGATATGATATAGAACAGATTCAATACCAAATTTTATAAATAATACATACCCTCGATTTTTGTTTCCTGCATCCAAGAATGATCAGTATGAAAAAAATATTGCTTCTAGAGCCACCAAGACCCCACTTTCTATTTACATATCAATAGACATGAGGGTTTTTGCACCGACATCAGATACTAGGTCTGATAATATTTTGAAAGATATCCATTTCTATTCATCTATGGACATATTCCAAATATTGATGTCCCACAAAGGGATATAAGTTATATTTTACTCTACCATTTATGTTTTTTTCCATTAATTTACATGATGAAAACATTTACAATTATGTTCGGTAAGAAAAGAAGGATGGGAATGTTAATGAATACATTCTAAAAATAAAAAAATTACATGTCTATTATAGTATATGTTAATTTAATGATGACCATTACTATTTCTTATTCATAGTATTCCCTTTGATAATACCTTCAGAAGGAATTTTTTTCATGATGAACATGCATTAAAACTAGTATAGGCATTGCTAAAATTGGATAAAAATATTAAATTACCACTTCTATGGGCTTTGTTTTGTTTAGGATCTCCAAAATCATTAGGATATCAATTACCATATGAGCCAACCTCAGTCATCATTCCCCAAGTATAGTATACTAGGAAAATGAGAGGTGAGAAAAATATCTCAATAATCTTGAGATATTCAACTGAAATATATAATGTGATTTCATAATAAATATATTATATATTTCTAATAGTAAAATTTATCTCTCCAATTTTTTAGATCGATATTGATCTCCATTTCCATTAACAACTACCATGGTGCTAGTAATTCTAATTCATAACACCCAAGTCATGTAATTGTCCTGTAATTTAGCCAAATGTATCATATTGTTTTGGTCATGGTGGAAGCATTCTAATTAAGTGGGATATTTTCCAAATTTAATTCCTTTAGATGTATTGACATTCTAATATCCCTCATTCTCTACCTCTTTCTTTTAAATAACCTTTCATGGCCCAGTGACTAATGTTTTTTATCCTCCATTCATCACATTTTTGAAAAATAATGGAAATTTCTTTCAAAAAACTACTATATGGTACACACAAATTATAACCCCACTCTTGAGAACTCCACCAATTGTTTCCACATATTGTAGTACCATGATTAATGACAGAATTTTCAAAATGTTCTCGGTTTCCAACTTGGGAATCCCTAAAGACACTATTTTCCAAGAATATAGCTACATACTAGGACTTTTGATTATCAATCTAACTAGATCCCCTACAGCCTCACCCTAACCACCACTAGTTTCTATAAAGGTTTTTTTACTAATGAATCCAATATATTTTTGGGATCTTCATGGATCTAGATGTCGACATCTTCCTTGAAGAGATTAAAAACCCTTTATATTATAGGGAATCTCGCTCAATGCTATGTTTTTTCAAAATATAATGTAATTTAAAATGGTTGAGACACCACCAGGTGTCACTCTGAGTATATAATGTGAAGATGGGTAGGTAATTTCCTCAAAATGTGGTGAAATTTTAAACCAAATAATCATGGTGAATTACACTCATAGATGTTCAGTCCATTTATCTTATTGGACAAAGTAATCTTAGGAATAAAAATTTATTATTCTTAAGATTCATGATCTCCCTAGTAATTTTATGTGATCGTACATAATGTATTTAAATATGGAATGAATATGGACTGATCTTACCAATTCATCTTGTTATTTATCTCCTTATTTATCAATACAATGGACCTCAACTCAATTATCCTTTTAATGAATGTCCTAAATTGTTCATCTAGAATTCCATGGGTGTTAATAAATTCATAACCCCCTATGTGAACTCCCTTCCAAGACCACAATAAATACAGGGGGCTTGAAATCATGTATGTGGTTTTTCCATTTTATATATGGTGAATTTGGAGAAAAAAACCCATTAGAGGAATTTCCATCATAAAATTATTACCACCAATGATTTAGGCCACCATAATATTGGTGTAAATTCTTACTTTAACCTTCTATCGGTTTGGAAATATATACCATCAAATGTACTTTACTATGAAGTCATCCAGTTAGAAAACGCTTTGGGCCTGGAATGTAATTTTCTAACCCCAGTAATTAGACACACCTTATTCAACCATTGTCTAATAGGTTCCCTCTGACCCATAGGTTTCCTATGATTGGAAATTATTTTACTTCTTTTACATAGGTTCATGTCATATCGTTTTTATAAATAATGTGGATCACTTCATGAAGGATATGTCATCCCTTAGATAAGTGTCATTCTTGGGAGATTGATTGCCCAATTTATAATATCTCTAATGGGATTTTATTTTTCATTGTCATAGGATGATTATTTCTATCACTTCGAGATTTTGTTTAAAAACTCTATGTTTAATAGCGTATAGAACACACAATACCGAGATTTAACGGCCTATGAAATATAATTTTTTTATTAATATTATAAAATAATTTTTGAATAGGAATGTATAATTTGAAGTAATAAAAGTATGATATATATACTAGGATCAGTACTAATTGAATAATAAATTATTTTGAAATAATTACTAATTTTTTTATAAAATCATTTCATTATTTAAAAATTATGTTTTCATAACAAATAATATAAATTGATTTTTCTGGGATAATATTATAATTAATTTATCAGACATTTAGAGACAATATTTTATAAAAATGGTATCATTTTTTAAAATCATCATGTTAAAATTAATGGATATATAAATATTTTTATTTTTATAAAAATATTTATTTTCCTATGAATAATTGAAAATACTGATTTTTATTGAAAATTGAAATTTTATTCCATGAAATTACCAAGGTACCTATGGTTTTGAAATATTTTCGGAGTAAATTTTGTAAAATTATATTTAGAATAATCCAATTATGTTGAATGGAATTAATTTTATGATTCAATATTTTATAAAAAATTATAATTAAAAGTCATTTTTGAGGTATACTAATATACGATATATTTTGTGATTTATCATAAATTAATTTATACCACTTCTAAAAATTCAATATTTAAATATGGATTCCAAATTTAGAATCATGGGGTAAAATTTTCTAACTATTTACCTTTTATTTTTGGCCAATATGAATAATAATCATAGTAATTTTTTATTCCCACGGTAAAAGTAAAATGAGTTAATTAGGGTTTAAACTAATTTTATAAGACATTAAATTCAATCAAACACATTATTTATTAACTGGATTTTTATATTTCACCTATAATCATTGAAAAATTGAAAATATATCCTTTTTATTTAAAATATTGGTTTTAACATTTATAATATATTTGTAATAGATAAAGTAAAAAATTTCAATTACATTCATAAAATAACTATAATTGATTATGACAGTGATAAAAAAATATTTTTAGTTTTACATTTTTATTTTAGATATTACTAATAATTTTATCCTTTTATGTTTTTTCAATTTTTAGTTATGAAATAAGTATCACCGGTGATTATGAAATAATGACACTATGCATTTGGAAAAAGTAGAATAATTAAGTAAATTAGTTTAAGAAAACTAAATGTATTATTTATTAGTGAGTGATGTGTCCCATGAATTTTCAAAAAAATTATTAAATTATATATATGTTTTAAATTTTCATATTTCAATTATAATTAATACATTTTGTTTTCGATGTAAAAAATTTGTGAGTAGTTAATAAAATGATATTAATAGTTTTTTCTGTAAAATATGTTTTATTAATTTTTTAAAAATATTAGAAATCGTGTAATAACATATATATGATTATAAATTGTAATAAATATCATCAATT
Source organism: Viscum album (assembly GCA_963277665.1). Taxonomy (NCBI): domain Eukaryota; kingdom Viridiplantae; phylum Streptophyta; class Magnoliopsida; order Santalales; family Viscaceae; genus Viscum; species Viscum album. Next base: position 1,493,452,713 of record OY728129.1, read on the forward strand.
TTACCTTTATGATAAAATTTGTAACTTATAAGTTGAAATATAACCCTTTAATATATAAAAATTCATTATCATAGTAAAGATTAAAAATTGGAAAACCATTGGATTAAACCAATAGATAAGGTTCTAAATGATAACAAAACACAATAAAATTTTATTATATAATTATATTAATACTAAATTTTATGTATATAATTATCCATATCATTTTTGAAACACTTTATATGAGTTACACACATATTATTTATAATATTTCATGAACATAAAAAAATTATAGTATTGATAGTATATAATAAAGATATTATATTAAATAATTTAAAACTTATAAAAACCATATCTTCCACAAAATGATGTGATAATATTTTAAATGTAAACCATGACTAATTTATGGTTAATTATTCTTTTCAAGAAATATTTTTTGACCCATAAAGAGTAACGAATATTGATATTATGGCGATTGTCCAATGTTTTATGAGAGGGTTAAATATAAGAGATAAGGGTTAAAACCAAACCTAAACTTTTCAAAATTTTATTGGATGATTTTATTTTTATAAATACAACTTATATTATTGAATTATATCAATTCTTAACCCTTATTACATGAAAAGTAATTAATACTAATTTAATACTTTAATTAATTCCAAGAGTTCCCCTCACTTTAATTAGAAAAAGGAACCACCTCTCCTACATTCCTAAAACATTTTGGTCCTTATATATCATAAAATAAATATCATAATACTCTCCAATATTCCATAACCACATCCTATTTTTTTTCTATACTTCCAAAATACCATCCATTCAAGGCTTAAGGTGTAAGGAAACAGATGATTCTCAATGTAGTGGAATAACTCTTAACCAAAAATTTTTAGTTTAATTTCAGGTTATATTTCATATAAATATTCGTTAATCATTATAAAATGATTAATTTATGTTCTTATTTATATTTAATTGTAATTATGATGTTGTAAAAAGAATTATCCACATTATTACTATTCATTGGAAAATGATAACTCCGCTCGGGCATACTTGTGGACTACCACCTCCACGAAGCGATGTGATTCATTTTCACATAATTTTAAAATTAATGGTAATAATGATAAATGTGATGAATATGTATAATATAATAATTATTTTATAATTTTTAATTAAAATTTACATTTTTTTTCAATCCATTGAATAGTAAAAATAATTTTTTACATATGTGTGACAAACTATCTCCATAAAAAGTGAAATTCATTTTTATTTCCCAAACATTTATAATTGATTCAAAATATATATATTTAACATATATTATGTTTATATATTTATTAAAATTATTTATATTTATTAGAATAAAAATATTCCTAAAAGGGAAAGTTACATTTATTGTATAAAAAAGTTTAAAAAAGTCTAGATAAAGAACATTTACAATAATCCATATGCAAAAAATGTTAAAAGATCAATAGAAATGTTATCTCAAAAAATAAAATCAATAGTATTGAACCTGCTATTAACAATCCAATTAGATAAATAATTTTTCTTGTTATTTGTTGATGTGAGGATATAATTCATGGGTGAAAGCTCATCCATGCATTTTCCCCTTCTTTTTGTCAATTTATATGATAAATGAATTATTTCATCAATAGTTTCCTAAAAAGGTGGTGGAGTCACACTTAATATAAAACATGGAATAACCATAATATTTTAAAAATATCAGTAAATTCATAATACATAGAATTTGTGGATAAAGGGATGTAGTAATACCACAAGGTCCTTAAAATCAACCCATTGCATCACCCCAATGATATCAAAAACTCGCACTGTAACTAGATAGTCCTAGGATTCCACTAGATGAACCATCCAAGAAAAATTATATTTATAATTTAACAATGATAAAATTATAAATATCAACCCCAATGAACTAATACATATGTGAAACAAGAAGCATTTATCACCTGAAATATTAATTTTATGAAATAATTTATAACACACAAGTGATACAATATTATAAGTAAATCATATATTTTATGATATATATATATGTATGGTTTCGTAATTTATTTTTAGTTAATATGTACATATAATATAAAACATTTGAATAAATATGATTTAATATGAGATATGAAGTAAAGGATATTCATCTCACATTAATTATTATGAGACAAGTTCCATATTCACTAATTCTCTCCATTATTTGTTATATATAATAACCATTACTTTCTTCTATGATAATTCACATTTAATTTATTTTGATAAACATATCCACCTATTATTATCTATTTCCAAATTATTTCATTCAAATGTTACCATAGTGGTAAGGTATTTCTATTTCAATCATGTTTAATTCAGGATTTTTTATACATGAATTTCCAATGATGAAATTATATGACACATATATGATAAATACTATTATTTTTTATTCTATGATGGTAATTTATATTTAACACATGGTTTCCTTTCCTTTTTTATCTAACATTAAATATTGGATATAATGGAAAAATATTTTAATGGAAAATCTAGTTTGTTTTAATATTCATTCAGGAATATTTTTCTTGAAGTTACATGTTTTTTATAAAATGTATTAAAGATTTTTTATTACCATTTTATGAAAGTTGTTAACCTTTTTTTACCCTTGTTTTATTTTCTATAAATATACTTTAATAAAATATTCTTTACATTTTTTAAATGAGTTACATTTACTCTTACCAAAAATGGGAAGGGAAAATTTGATTTAATTTAGACGAAATTAACAGAATATCTCACAATCATGTCTACTCAAATCAGTAATGATTAAATACAAGTTTCCTTTTGTATTTTTTTAAAAAATAATTAATATTTTTATAATTTAAATAATTTAAATAATTGGTTTCAAATTAATAATAATGTTTTCCCAGGAAATCTTATAGTTATATTTTAGATGTATTTTAATCAATGATAAAATCCATAATAATTAGTGAGTTTTTACTGGGATTATGATCCAATGATAACATATTTATACATTGTATTTATTATTTATTACTATTATGATGATATTTTTACGAAACCAAGTTTTCCAAGTGTTATTCTATGAAGAAAAAAGAAATTTTTATGAAACCCATTTTCTACCCTTAGGTTATGCTTTGATGATATAATGAATTTTTTATGATATTGTGTTACACATATGTATGGTTTACATTATGTGATGGTTGGTATTAGAATTAAATATCCATGTAATTATTTTTATAATGTTTTATATCTTGTTATATAATTATGGAAAACAATTCAATGTTTCTGATCTACTTGGGGAAATTAGTTGGGATTCCCGAACAACTATGGGAAACAAGTGGTGATTCCTTGCCCAATATAATATGGGAAACATTTTTTTATGCTTGATGCCATATTATTTTTTTGGTCTATTTTTTCAAAAATGGTATATGAAATGGGTTTTATACCTATTATGGGACCCCACTTTTATGAAAAATATTAGGGATATTACACCACATTAATTATTGATTAAGGATGATTGCCCAATCATATAATTCATGTATTTTAATTACTAATTATTTATGTCTTAATTAATGATGATGATAATTGGTAATTTGGGTATGAAAAATGAAATTTATGAACATAATATAATAGCATTTTTTCATATTAATCTCCAATATGATCATTTGTTGATATCTCTATCATTTAACCTTATTAAGCATTGGAACTAGACCATTTCTTAGGTTCTCCCACAGGTTATGAAGAAAGGTTTTAATTCGTGTTTTTATAAGATTAGTATTATTTTGGAATATCATTTTTTGAGATATTAAATTTCTCTAATGAATTAAGAATATGATGTATCTAGTCTTTAAATATAATAAACCCTCTTCGTTATGGTGTGGATAATAGTGTCAGGTATTCAATATTCATATGGGATTTTGTAATATTTATATACAAGAACATGGATCACTATATTTTGTGTCATATTAGGGTTTAGTTAATATTTATATATTATGGTTAGAAGAAATTGTTTAAACACATATAGATAAGTTTATGTATAGAATATCCTCCTATGGATTCATTAATGACCCGAGATATTCCAGGTTTAACATATTGTTCCATAGATTGAGAATAAGGTATCATGATTTAGAAATTAGATAAATGATATTTCATGATAATATGATAGCTCAAATTAATTAATATATATTGGTTCTTAAACATTAATTATTTGTTTTAGTGTATAAATAGAATCAGAAGTCATCACACTAAAAATGAATGTGATAGAAAATGAAATGAATATCCACCCGAACAACCAAATAAAATGGGTGATATAATGTGAATTTGTTTACATATAATTACATGTACCATTAAATTATTAATATCATCAACATAGTTGAGTTACATAGAATACCTAATATGATAAAATTGAGTTTCATGAAGACCATGGATGAATGAATGTCCAGCTTACTACATGTCTAGAATTTGGGAAGAAGAAAATAAGGGACTGTATTAGTAGTATAAGATGTTATTTTTTATAAGGAAATCACTATCATAGAGAATTTAATTATCAATTAATAATGGATGAGTTTCATATAGGAAATATTAGTCCATCCTTAGGTACTATTTATATTGTAATGTCATCTATCTATTGAATATGGGCATTATTCAAGGAAATTCCAAAATCTAATGGTTAAATCACATATCAAGGATAACCTATATTATTCTAGTTATTACTGAGAAATAATTAAGGAATATATATATATATATAAATATTTCAGAAAATAAAAATCATGTTATTTTGGATATTAGAATCAGTAATTTTCTAATTATTTTTTCCATAATAGTTTTAGTTTTAGGATTTGAAAAGTTATGTTGCAAGGTTTTGATGACCATGAAAATTTATTTAGTGGTAAGGTGATGATGATAGAAATGAATAAAGAGATGATTGAATTGATAATTTAAATTTGATAATATTCATAACCTTTAAATTGGTTTGTAATTTCAAGAAAAAATGATTTAGGTTTTCTTTAATGAATTTTATTAAATTTTTGTATTTGCAGAATATATTCAATAATCCTTGATTTTTTGGAATATATGGATTTTGATAATTTACTTATTCATATATTTTTTTACTAATTATTTAATTTGATTTATATTATATGTTGAATTATTCATGTATTTTTGATATTATAAGACAATGGCATGAACATTTTTTGTATATAACATTATTAGTGACAAATGCTTTTTGAAGATAAATGTTAAATTATTATTTGAAGAATATGTGATCAAAAAATTCAAATTTTTGCGTTTCAAACTTTGGTAGTAATATTTTAATTGAATTTTATGGTAATTTATTCATTGAATAATATATTTTAACCATTGTATTTTTTATTCCTTGGATAATTATGTTTTAGTTCTCCATATGATCCTTTTTAAATTATAGGAATTATCTAACCTCATGCTAAAAACTTTTGGAATTTTATAATGTATAAGTATTGTAATAATTGACTTTTATCCATTTTTTTAATTATGTTATCTGTTAAAAGTTTTTTTTGTTATTTAGGAAAGAAAAATTAATATTCAATACACATCATTTCTAACAAAAGATGAAAATATAAAATAAATTGATTATAGGAAAACAAATTATACATTTAAAGTATATATATCTATATAGGTTTTTAGTATTGAAGGTAAAGTAATTCCATAACTCTTGTAAAATGATCTTGAAAAAATTATATATTATTAAATTATTTTTTGATGAACTGATGGCCATTTCACGTTGTATTTATTTTAGGATTTTTGGTCACTAAATTCCATGTGATCATTCAATTTCATATAATAATTGTTCACTGTTACTCTATATTATCATTAGGACATTAAACATTTCCCCCATTTCATTATTTTTAGTTTTCTTTAATTTTATCAATCATGGAAACCTAGTTTTGGGTTATTCAAAATGATCTTCATATTTCCTTTCCTGGTTTTTAAGAGGATGTTTTGTAAACCATTTTAATTATGGGGGTTTTTGAAAATGGTAGTTTCAAATTTAAAAACCATGATTACCAAGATAAGGTTAAAATTTATAGGATTTAATTTTTTGATACGGGAGAATGTAACACCTCAGTATATTATAAGTATAGTATGTTCTATAGAATAATGAACGTACAACCCCATGCTTCAATGAACCAAGAAATATTTTTATTTTAAGAACGCTATAAAATACCCATTAAATTGAAAGTAATAAAAAGAATTAATATAATTATTAAATACATATATATTTCATAATTAATATAAATATATTGATAAATTCATTAAAAATAATCATTAAATTTTTAGTAAATTTATTTTATTCCTCAAAAAAAATTTCTTCTAAAATGGTATTTATTTAATTTTTGAAGAATATTATTAATATTTATGGTAATTTATGTAATATTTTTTTATAAAAAAGGATATAAATTTTCAAATAATCATGTATAATTTATCATAGAGTGATGTTTTTAGATGTTTTTGAAAGGAAATATTTTTTAGTGAATAGTGTAAAATACTGATTTTTATTGAAAATAAAACTTTTTTTAAAACATATCTAGTGTTTCATTTTTTTTTGAAATATTTTCAACATAATAGAATTTATATTATATTATGAATAATCCAATTATTTTTATTAGTGTCCATTTTTAAGAAAAATCTACTATTAAATAATTTTTATACAGAAAATGAATTCTTCATAAAAATTTGTTTCATTTTCATTTTGTGATTTTTTATTAAATTAATTTCAAGTACGTTTATAATTTGAATATTGAAAAATTCATTGCATATTTAAAATTATCCAGTTTAAGTTTTCTAAATATGTCCCATTTATTTTTTGTTAATATCAATACTAACAATAGAAAATTTTCGTTACCATGGTAAAATTAAATGAGTTAATTATAGTTAAAAATATTTTCACAAGGCTTAAAATCATTAAAAACCCTAATTTATTTTATTATATTATTTAATTTCTCCCTTAATCATCCAAAACTAAAAAATATGACATTTATTTGATATTTAACAATGATTTTGACCACAACAATATTAATGTAAAATATTAAGTAAAAAATAAAACCTTTATTATTTTAATTTCCATAATATTTTATGACTGTGATAGAAAACCATATGTCAAATTATAAAAATATATATTAGATAATAATAATTTTTCTATTATTTTAAATTATATTTAATATTTTTTGATTACATAATTACCTTAAATGCTTATGCAATGCCGACATAGTGTTTTTACAAGCACTAGAAAAATCAAATACGCGGTTTTAAAAATTATAAAATATATTTTCTCTAAATTGATGTATACTAATATTATGTCATATAAATATAACATATTATAGATTTTTAAAAAAATTATAATCTAATTTAACTTCTATTATGTTTTTTTCATTTTCAAAATTATGTGAATACTTCATTAAATAAAATTAGTATTGTTTTATGTTAAATTTTTAGAACTTATTTATTTAAAAATAAAATGCATTGTTAAATGAAATATTATGACTAGAAATGGTAAAAATTCATTAATTGGAAATTTATGAGTCGAGTGTTAATATAAATATAAAATGATAACCGTTAAATATTAAAATATTCATTACAACTCTTGAGAATAAATTTTTTTATCTAGGGGATTAAACAAAAAATAATGTTTTAAATGATATGTAAACCGATCTATATATTATTCTGTGATTTATTAATACCATATATTATTTTTTCATAAAAAATATATTTTTTTGGAACCATTTAACATGATAACGACACATAATATATTTTAATATTTTATGTATTTATAAAATTGACATTAATGATATTTTAAAGTAAATACTATTTTTTAAATGATTACAATTAATAATTTTCCTAAAATCATAAAATATAATAGAATATGGTTTTTAATTTCATACATGTTTCATTTATGGGTCACCTATATTTCTATAGATACTTTAATGACCCCAAATGAGTAATAACATTGATATCATGATGATTGTCAAAATGGGTTAATAAAGGGAAAAAAGAGATTACGGTGAAAACATAACCCGAAAATGCTAAAATTTTATTTTATGGGATTATTGTAAATCATAGTATTCTTATATTATAATTATATTAATTTGGAATCTTTTGAAATGAAAATTAATATATACTCATTTAATACCTTTTTATAATTCCACGAGTTCCCTCACTGTACTAATTAAATGAAACCTCCTCCCCTAATATCCTCACACCTTTAATACTTCTATATCATCCAATAACAATGATAATAACATCATATATTACTAAATAACATTCTATATATTCTTTTATTTTTAAAATACCATCCATTGTTGGTATTAGGTTAAATAAAAAAGGGTTTTCTCAATGAATTGGTATAACTCATAACCATGTATTTTATATTTTATTTTTTTCTTATACATCTTATAATATAATTTATATATTATAAAATGATTAAATACGGATCTAATGTATAAATAAATATTATTATGATTATTTAAAACCCCCTATCAACATTAATACCATCCTTTATAAAATGATAATATCTATCATACTTAAGTGAAATTAGTGTTCACTCATATGTACATTCAACCGTCACTATGAATAGTGTAATTCATTTTTATATTTCTAAAATTTAATTATGACAATAAATAATCATAAATTGAATAAATTTGATATTTATATACTTATATAAATTCTTTATATAATGTAACCTTGATCATTTTTAATATATAGGGACTATCAAACCGAAATATACATAAAAAATGACGTAGTTAACATGTGAATGAATGATTTTAATAAGAAAATGTAATACAAAGGTGATGAAATATTATAAATAAATAATATATTTCAGGATATATATAATTAAGGTTATTTAATATATTTACAATTAATCTCTACCAATTATACAGGGGGTCTTAACATACACCAAGCAAGAAGAGACTTGTGTAAAGTGATTTGTGTCTAACATTTATTTTGGTGAGGAACATGCCATACTCACCCCCTATTTTATTTTTGTGGTATATATACTAAATAAGAATTAATTTTATGATTCTTAAAAAAGTAAATTATGGTGATATAATTATACAACCTAGGTTCTACCATTTAGGACATTTTGATTTGAATTTTACCAATGTGGTATGAGATTTCTGTTTCGACCATATTTTGCTCATGAGTGTTTATTCTTGTACTTCCTTTAATGAACTTATATGATCCATATATGATAAATTTCATTTATGTTTCATCACCTATGTTTATTTCATTTCAATACATCTTTTCATTTAATTTTCATCACATTAAATACTCCGTAAACTGAATGAATATTTTTAACGATAACCAACTTTTTTTACAAATTCAAATGGGAATAGTTTTCTTCCATGTATTGTTTTCCTTAAAATGTTTTCATGAATTATTTTTAAAATTCTGAAATTATTTTAAAAATTAATTTCTATTTATGATTTACTTTTTTTAAATCATTTTCATGGAAATTTTCCTATCATTTTTCCAATGAGTTACTTTTTTATTTTTTCAAAAAATATGAAGGGAATATTTGTTTCATCGTACAGGAAATGAATAAATTTTTTTTAGTTATGACCAATGATTGATTTTATTAATATATTTAAAATTACCATGGTTATTTTTAATGGAAATTTTTGACTAATATTATTTAAATTTTTATATTTTAAGGAACATATTTCAAAATTAATAGGTTATATTCTATCAGTAATATCCTATCATGTGTTAAGGGAATTTTTATCTAAGTTAAAATCATTGGATGATATGTTTAATTTAATGGTCATATGATCTAATGATTTTATCCTTATTACTTTTGGATATGGTTTATTTTTATGATGAAATTTTTTTTTTCAAATCCTTTATTTTCTATGGGCTATGCTACTATAAAATTATAAAATTTGTATGAAACTGTTTTTCTTTCCATGGTTATGTTATGATGATATAATGATTGTTTTATGATCTTGTAGAACAAACATGTATAGTTTTAATTATTTATTAGGTGTGCCTATAATTATATATAATTATAATGGATTGGATACTGTTCTATTTATAATATGATAATCATGGGAAACATGTTTATTTTCTTGTCCACTATAGGGATCGAGTAGGGAAGTTTTATCTACTATGGGAAACATGTGGTGATGTATGACCCATTACGATATGGGAAACACGTGTTGATTATTTATCCACTATTATTTTATAGTCTCACTAGTTAACCATAACTTATGAAATGGATTTTATACCTATGATAGTCTTAATAATTTATTACATGTTTTTATGATTATGATTTGATATCATGGAACATGATTTATTAGGAATGATTCCTAACTATTATGAATCATTTCATTAAAATACTAATGATTTATTTTAGGATTAATGATTGAGACAAGTAGTATATTAGATAAAAAAATTAATTTATAATCAAAATCTCAAATATATATGCTAATTTTAAGCTTATATATGATCATCTATTGATTTATACCATTTTACCCTTAATAAGCATCTGTGATCACCCATTTTTATGTTTTCCTTCCCAATGTTAAGAGTAAAGGTTTTGAGTAGGTAATTTCATATAATTTCACCATTTTGGATAATATTATTGGTATATGTTGATTATAATTCATGAAATAATAATACTCTATATCTATCCTATATATACACAAAACATTATAGTTCTGACAAGAATTTTAATGTTATGTATTGGATATTTACCTAATATGATGTAATATTTTTATTTGAAAATATCAGATCAAAATATTATTGTTAAAAAAATTATTTATACTTGTCTCTTATGTTCAATCCTACATTTATCTTATCAAAATCCCAAATGTTGACACCATCCTCACTATACATCTGATGAAATGTGTTTGTTTCAGACTCTATGGGTAGAAAAGATCAACCATAATGCCTTTATTCCAATATTTGAGGTACCATGAAACCATGAAAACTTCATATAATCCTTTTTTTCTTTAACATTATGTAACACAATATACCAATATGCAACACCCCTGAAATACATCCCCAATCCATCATGAACCACCCATACAACCTAAGATACAATATGGATGACCACCTAAATTTATGTTTGAAATAAAATTATGTATTATTTATTTTTTAGATATAATTTTCCGTCATATAATCATAAAAAACCTTTAAAATCATTCATAAGATACATCAACACATATCCTTAAGATCATTTCTTTTTATAAGTGAGGTGGCCCATATACAAAATATTCAATCATAATTGGTGTGAGTATTGATAATCCATGAAGGGGGATGACCCCAACCTATAGTTTTCATATTAAAGACTTATTAAGAAGGATAAAAACATATATGGGAAACTAGTAATATAGTGGGTATTGTAGATTATACTTCTCCATAATGATCATAATAAGATCAATAGCAGGATAAACAACCACATACCAGTTAGTATCTACACTATTAGAGATGGAATTCGATTAATCCATAACATCTTCGAAATTATTTAATAATAAAATTGGTATAAAAATGTGTAATATTAAGATTAATATTGATTATATTAATAGATATTAAGTAAAAAATATTTCTAAATAATAATTGAAATTCATGAGAAGCACATGAATTAATTAAAGTTATACAATGAATTGTTCATAACTGGGACACAGGTGTACATGATCCATGAATCCCAATAAAATCTCAGGAAAAAAATGAGGTTACTTCATCACATATACGTGTTAAGTAAATTTTATCCCATGGTTATAGTTAATTTATAATTTATTCACATTATGTGGTTATGTGATTCGTTCATGCAGAAAACATCACATAACCTTTAAATGATAAGTGTCCTGATGAATCCCATATGTCATGTCCCAAAAATAAATTTATATGATGTTTTAATAAATTGAGGAAATATTCCCTTGATATCCTATTTATAAATATAATCCATATAATACCATGAGTAACATGGAATACCAATAGATATTCGAAAAACTAAGGAGGCATTGTTGGGAACCCACTTCCTTAGAACTGAGCCATCCAATGTTATTTCAAAATTTATTTAGGAGTGGGTAGACATTTATTGACTACCAACTGATGAATGATGGAAATTTGATGTTTTGAAAGTACCGAAATTAAAATTAAAATTTATATATAAAGGTATTTATAAAATAAAACAGACTCTATGACATGATAATGTGACATATTGAGGGTCATTCAATCAGGTCATGTAATTGTGTAACCCTCAAAACATCACACCATGATTGTAATGAAACATGGTCACCTAATAAATTAAATTCATGTGACCTATTGAAAAGAAAAAAATTTAATTATGGGAGATTCTCATGTTCAATCTTCACCATCAGGCTCCCCAATGGACATATGATCGTGTAATAAGTAAGAGTACATGAGACCAATTTAAAGATATTATCTATTAGGGGGCCTTATCATTGAACACCTTCCTCATGTGATTTTACCTAGGGATGTGTAATCATGAAAAACCATTGTCTTTAAATTATAAACATCAAGATAGGTAGTCTATTATGGAAATATCATGTGATCTCTCATCATCACGTGTTAACCTAGGGATACATGATTGCATAGTGCTAAATTCTTCTTGATATACACACTTCTAAGTGGAATACTATGATGGGACTATTTAATAATAGATCGTCATATGAAGATCATATAAAAATATGTTACATGTTTCATAGTTGGTATGAGGATATCCATGATTGATCTCTTCAACCATTTCTATTCATTTAGAAATGCACTGGAAGACATCATTGATCACATGAGTCCCTAGTAACGTGAAGCATATAAGATCATGAAAACATATGTGGATTTATTCAACCACATAAATATCAGGGAATTATCTTTCCTACCTTATTATACATCAATTATATAGGTTGTAAAAATTTATAAAACCCCCTTTGATGATAGAAAATAACAAGATTTGATAAATTGATGAATATACGTGATGAATGGAGAATCAAGACGTGTTGTGGGATATCAAAGTCGAAAATTTAGATATTAAGTGATTAATATAAAATGATTAAAATATAGCCAATGGTTTGGAGAGATGTCAATCACATGAATCATATATGAAGGATATTGTTTCATGTCTACCTACTCAATGGTGAATCACATGATAATCACCCAATCATATGATCATGTGATGACCTATTAGTCATGATACCTTATCTAGTGATTTCCTAATATAATAATAGTTATGTGATCACCAATGACATTATGAAACTTCCTGACCATCTTTCTTTATTATGATCTCACATCTATAACCCCGGTATAGGGTCACATGAGCCTACTCTTTTATATGATCAGACAACCCAAAACCCTTTACATGACTGCATAAATCTACGATCTTCTTGTGAATGACCAACTCACATATAAACAAGATGGGGCATCATTACACAAGAGTTCCACATAAACCTCTTAAGTATATATTATTTATATCTTACCATAAGACTATATTCAAAATAGGAATTCTCCCTATCATGAATTGCTAAAATTTTCTAACTTATAGGGTAATATTTTTATGGGTTCAACATTCCCAGCGTAGCCACTAGTAGTTTAGTAACTTATGAATTCAAAGTACTCTAATTAAAATTAAAAATAGATATATAAGATTATTATTGAAGGATTTATCATGGAATCCCATATATTATGATGTACTATCATCATACGTGTCCATATTCCCCATTTATACTATAATGCCTCTAGGATTTTTCCTCCCATATAGCTCTCACATAAAAATATTATTTGTGAAATATCATATGTTCTCAAATAGATTCATATTACCCATGAGACTCATAATCATATAACATAAATCGAAGCCTTAGTGTTCAATACTAGCTTAGAACTTATCCAACACTCATCAAAATGGGTATTATCTTCATCAATATCTTCTTTATCAAATCATGCATGACATACATGGGACTCAAAATCTGTAAAGATCTTCCCACAAAAATGTTGGAAATGATTCAATTTTGAGACACCTTATTTAAAGTAAGGCTTGAATTTACATTTATATTATAAATGGGTTATATTCTACAAGATAAATTAATTTTGAGGGCCATATTCCAATGGTAGTACCTCAGGGCTTCCCCGTCTACATAATCCACAATTAGACCCCAATTGTCACACTTTTTATAAAAATGATTCCCCCAAAATAAAAAATATGTGGACTCTTATGATTTTCTTCACTCGATATATAGTATTACACTCGAATGATCAAGACCTGTATCTAATATTCATATTTCCCCATAGTTATCCTTCCCACATTATTTTAAACTACCTTGTACAGTCTCATCACATGACCTTAAATTGTGATATTCAAGCTACATGAGTAATGATTCTTATCATGATGGGATACATATGATTAATCCTTAATGTTGAAACCCAATATCGTCATCCTAGAGAAATATTATTTATGAGATCGTTTTTATTCCCTTTATTCTCAAAAATAAAATGATCCTAGTGATCTCACCAATGAGGTCCATATTCCCTATGTGGTGTCCTCTATTCAGGTGATCGTCCTAATAATATCTAGCCCCAACTAGTGGGATATATTCCTATTATATCCTTTTAGGTCATCCTCATGGATCAATAGTCCCTGTGTTATCCATTATCATATGAGCATACTCTGTCACGATCCATCCCATGGGGCCAAGACGTGACTATCCCTAGCCCGCCTTCCATAGGCCAGAGGTTGGGGACTAGCACTTGAAGGCTTTTCACGAACTGGGAAAGCATTACCTTAGGGATATTTACACAGTAAAAATTAGAAACTAAAGTAAACAACCAACAAAAGTAAGGTATAAATACGAGTAAAAAGTACAACCACAGGTAAAACTGTAACTGAAAAATAGTGGGCCAGAATACAAGCCCTATAAACTGAAAAGAATGTAAAGAGTTGTCACATATACCATGGAGCTCTACTTGGAGGGTAGTATTTGTATGTTTGAAGTCAAAGGATTGGTTCTTGACAGATCCCATCGCACCAAGCTCCACCAAGTCCTGAACCTCCAATGTCCACCTCAGAGTGTCAATAGTCTGCACTAGACACACACGTGCAGGAAAAGCCCGTGCATATGGGTGAGTATAAAAACTCAGTAGAGGAACCCGAGACCCACCAAGGTCTCTCATTAATCCACAAAGAAAAACATCAAGAGAAATATCAAAAAGGTAATATCTCAAGAAAGATCTAAATCATGAAGCACAAAGAAAAAGAGGTAGCTCACTCTAATGGTATAACTTCAAAGTTACTGGGAAAGGGATGACTAGTCATAAATCCAGATCATCTTATCTATAGTAACTCTACTGCTGACCCATATAGGTCACTGTATGATGACATGTATTGGTCACTGGTATTGACTTGTATGGGTTGCTGGTGGTGACCTATATAGGTCATTGGTGATGACCCATATTGGTCGCTAGTGCAGACCCGTATCGGTCACTGGTGTTGACCCATATTAGTCACTGGATGCTGACCCATATTGGTCACTAGATTCCGAACCATATTGGACACTGGTGATGACCTGTATTGTTTATTGGTTCTGACCCTTATTCATCACTGGTGCTGACACGTATTGGTCGCTGGTACTGACCCATATTGGTCACCGGTGCTGACTTGTATCGGTCGCTCTATGCAGACCCTAATTTTTCGCTGGTGGTGACCCATATTGGTCATTGGATGTCGCCACATATTATTCACTGGTGCTGACCTGTATTGGTCACTGGAACAGAGGTAAGGATGATTAGTCATGCAGCTAGATCATCCCACTCTGTAGTTTCTAATGTTGACCTGTATTAGTCGATCTTCGTCTTCATGTCAGAGCTCGCCGCTGGATTTCGGCATGAAGCACACCTGATTCTAGGAGAACCACTCCTCAAGCCATTACTAAAATTTCAACTGGCACTATGTCCCATGAAGAAGTAACCTGATGATCTGTCATGTCAGGAGGGTTCCAACGTAATAGACTGCACGTCAACTAGACACATGTTCTGAATGTTATAGGCATTTTAATGCTGAGGGACCGACTGGATTTAGGTATGATCAAACTCAGTCAAACTCTATATTTTTATAAAATTCATATAGAGTATCTCAAAATTAACTCCTCATCTTGAGGGACCCAATTCCTCAAACAGATCGTTAATCAGATGTACAATTTTCATGATATGGACGTTTTAGTAACTAGGGTACCAGTTGTGATGGGGCCCAGTCCGACCCAATCAGACCGACCTGACCAACCCGGCCTGGGGGTTCCACATACCCCAGTTCATTAAGACAGACTCGACCCAACCTGGTGAAGGTCGAGGTCGGTCTGGTCCAGCATGGCCAGTGGGCCAGGCCCAATAGGCCTCGCTGGACCTGGCCAGGTTGGCCGAGGGTCCCGCCCCTCGAGTCGCCCGACGACTCGACCATGTCAGGCCCGAACAGAAGAGGGCATGGTTTCGGCCTTCCATTATAGGTCCGGACCACTGGAATGGTTTGGCACACTATTCTCAGGTCCATCCCATAGTGCGGGTCCATCCCGTTGGGTGCTTCACGCCCCACCCGGTCTGCAAGAGATTTACTAGTCCACTCCACTGGGTGAGGCCAAGAGCCACATCAATTTGCCCCTTTCACCCTATGGGTCATCGCGGGGCCCCTCCTTCAACATGTTCAAGTGACTGCAGCTCGGTGACGTTTCTTCTGGTCTCTAACGTGGTTGATTGACCGCATCAACCATCTCCAGCTGCCAGCTCAAACTACGGCTCCTCTTACGACGCTGCGGTCCGGTCCGGCCACAACCCTTCCTTCGGTGTGTTGTAGGATTCTTTCATGGACCACTGAGTCCGCACCGGTGGTCCGTTCTTTGTGTCTCTTGCACCTATGTTATCTGAGTATCTTCTTCTCTACCACAATGGTCTCAAAAAAGCCTTGTTGTCAATTATAAAGTTTGGACATGAAGAACACCCATGTCAAAAGGGCTTGTTTCTTGTTCGTGTCATCTCAGGCCCTCCGCATTAGATGTTTACAAAACAAGGGGGTTCTATGAATTATTATTTGAACAACAAAAATAATGAAATTAAGTATAAAGAAACCCCATAAAAGTGACCCTCCAACAAGAACACACAATCCAAAGATTAACATGTTCGTGGGTTAGTCTATATACATCGTTTTGATATAAGAATGAGGAAACTTGAAAATCAAACAACCCCTACCTCTTGATGTTCGTTATCTCACGTTCTTCCTCGAGGGGTTATGAAATTAGTGTTTCTTCTCGGTTCCAATATTCAAATGGCTTCGAAGATGGAGAAGTTCCACCAACATTCATCATTCATCACTGGGGAGGATGTCCATCAAAGGTTTTCTAAAAATCCTCTAAATTTATAATCTGTATTTCCCCATTGTATCGAGCTATAAATAGTATCACGTCACAGTGTTCCCATTATGGTGTGACGCCACATCGTTATGCTCTTTTATTTAAGAAACAACACCGGTGTTACTCTCTATTAAAGCGTTATTACACTTTGAGATAACGAGCCATTGATGAGTCTCATTTATGTGCATCATCACTGCTTTGTCGATTCCACACAACATCACCCTACGCCACTCTAAGGTGAGGAAGAAAAGAAAATAATTTATTTAATTTATTGTATTATTTTTGTTGAAAAGTTTGAAAAATAAGTTTTCTCGTCATCCCTTTCCGGAAGATGTTATGTCATTTCTAGGTGAATCCAGGCATTCTGAATTCAACGGTTCCATTGGATTTTTGATCTCATCAATGGTTCAAAAGATAGAAAATCTTGCATGAACATTTACTAAAAGTACCTAAAAAGTTTTCTAAAATTATTAACAGTCAACCTCGACTTGCGCCGGTAGAGGTTAGGATCCTCCTAAGGGAAACACAACCTCATGAGCTCAACGGTGCTCTAGTATTTCCTTTCCGAGCTTCTATTTAGAAGTTTAGAATTCAAAAATAAAATACTTTTAACTTAAATATTTTATTTACTGCCAAAAAAGAACATCCATTGGTGGTCCGTGATGGCCAATGTTAGTATCTGACTAAGGAAAACATACACTAATGATTTCAACAGTGCTCTCAGATTTTTAATCCGAGTCACCATTTATGTGTTATAAGAATTTAAAAATATAATAATTTTATTTAATAATTTTATTTACTATTATTCCATTATTAGGTTTTCTCACTGGAGGCCTGCACCAACTAAAAATAAGTTATGCATAGGGTTAATTACACCTTCCGGAACACAACGGTGCCCTCATATTTCCAATACGGGTACCTATTTAAGGGTTATTCTAAATTTTTATAAAAAATGCTCAGGGGTGCTATTTTAATCTTAACACTTTTTTGACCGATTGTTCCAGACACTCTGGGCCTTGGAATCACGTTCTGTCAGATTTCGCGATATCAAATTAATTACATGTATATATAAAATTACACGGAAATTTAGAGACATTACATTCTCCCCACATTTAGACTTTTCGTCCCTAAAAAACCAAGGCCCAAACTCATGAGAAGAAACTCGGTCCAACAATGTTTCATGCACTACTTCTGTGCCACAAAAACTTGGTCCAACAAAGCTTCATGCTCTGCTTCGTCAAGGAAGTCATAGGTGCTACTACTTTGAAAAAATAGGGCATGAACCTCCGATAGTAGACTATTAATTCATGGAAGCTTTGAACCACTATAACACTTCTAGGTGGATCCTAAGCAAGTATTGCATTGATCTTTGCTGGATCCGCTGCAACTCCAGTGTCTGAGATGACATGTCCCAAGAAGTAGAACTTCGGTATCTAGAAATCACATTTAAAGAGATTCCCATATAACTGGAGCTCCCAGAGTGTTTCTAGAATTATCCTTAAGTGTACAACATGCTCTTCCTTAGACGCTAAGTGAACAAAGATGTTGTCGATGAATACCACAACAAACTCGTCTAAGCAAGTCTGGAAGATCCCATTCATGAGACCCATGAACACTGCAGGGGAATTCTCCATGCCGAATGGCATCACTAGGTATTCGTAATTTCCATACCAATATATGAAAGCCATTTTTGGGATTTCCTCATCTCATACATAAAGCCGGTGATAGCTTGATCTAAGGTTTATCTATTCACAATCAATGGAAAATTGGCCACCATATCTGTGCGTAAATCACACTGTATGTTTGAAGTAGTCAATCTATGCATGAACCGCTGATATCATGTCCATACATTGAATGAAATTTTAGGGATTCATCACCGCTACTAGAATATCCCATCTGGAAAACTCTCCTCTAAGAGAGATATCACACTATCGGCACCAGTGTGTGACTGTTGAATCTCCTCCCGTGGGAGTATCCAAATGCAAAGGTCGATCTAAATGCTTAGTCAAAATCATAGAGTCCCGAACTAAGTCCTCAGAAAGGAATAAATTTCTAGAACTTGTGTGGATAATCACTACTGCATATTTAGAGAAGATACATATCTTACATCATATCATCTTAGGGTCGTCAGGATCATGAGCCTCTATTGCCTGTAGTTGGGCCTGTGCCCATCAACCTAGTCCTTGAGCTTGTGGTGGGCCGCCATGGGGTGGTGGTAGTTCGTGGTGACCCCACCACCTCCCGTTGCACATCCTACTCAATAGCCTCATCTGACACTTGGATAATGATCATTCTCCTGCCAATTTTTCTTTCCAAGTTGGTCCCTCCATCGTATGTCAATCATCCATGTGGGGATTCAGACAGTCACGAGCTCTATGACCCTATCCCCCACAAGAAAAATAGATCATTCCTCACTGGTGGCTCCCTCGACATCTCAAGTCTTGTATCTCTAACCCTACATCCCGGGGTTGCCCTATGGAAGCTATATACCACTTGGGATTCTGTTTCGTCTATCTACTTCCAGATAAGATGTCTCTATATCCTATCACCCAGTAGGGGCTCTCACTATCGGTGCCTTCTTGGCAAGGAAGCTCTCCATCAACAAATCTCACACTAGCTCCCCATCCGGCGTTTGGATGCTGAGAGAAATTTTTACAGCTCTAATCTTTCTTCTATGCCTCTACTCAAAGTTCAGAGCCCTGAAGTAAGGCTCTCATACCACATTGGTGGAGTATCAGGAGAGTTCAGTAAATCTCTTCAATTACTGAGCCACAATCTGGCTTCCCTACTATAGATGCAGCATGTCTAGAATATGCACAGATCGTAGTGTCACTGGCACAAACTCCACCCTGAAAGGGCTCTAAAAAGACCATCCAGGTTAGGGTTGTCTCCTCATGAACTTGGAGTGTCATGCTCCACCATTTTCCTATCAATCTCTAAATAAGGCTAGTGGCCATGATCACCATCTGCTCGATGGGTGTCTCTACTAAGAGAACGATACGAGAAACCACCTCAAGTCAATCCCCTACTACTTGGGCATCCATCTCACCTTGAAACCTAGGGAGGATCTATCTCTAGAACTCATGAAACATGATCAGTCAACATTCAAGATCCACTGGTAGCATTTGTTACTCAATGGGTGGTGGTGTTATTGATACAACACATGAGGGTTCCATCACTGTGAGTGATCCATGTACCGACCCCTCATCACAAGGTGGGCCACAGTTGTGATTTCTAACTAGAATCCTGGCTGGTTGTCTTTATGTATTCATCCTATAATAAATAGATGTTCCATGATCAATAAGTTATACATGGTGAGATGAGTCAAGAAAGATCAAGAAAGCATTTAAAAACACTAAAAACCGGTGTTTTCATGTACTGAGTCAGAAAACAGAATTCAGGATCCTGGTTTATGGATACCTTGGTCATCGTACCAACACTAGACTAACTATACTAAAAACTAAGCTCAGGAAACTTTACTCCATTACCTAGTTAGAAGTAGACTCTTAGTTATTCTTTTAGAACTGACATTCCTTTGATACCACTTTGTCACGACCCATCCGACAGAGCTCGGACGTGACTCCCATAATCCCGCCTTCCATAGGGCAGGGGTTAGTGACTACCACCTGAAGGATTTTCCTGAACTGGGAAGGCGTTTCCTTAGAGATCTGTACACACTCAAAAAGGGAAACTGAAGTAAACAACCAATAAAAGTAAGGTATAAACCCGAGTGTAATGTACAACCACAAGTCTAACTATAACTGAAAAATAGTGGGCTAGAATACAATCCCTAGAAACTGAAAAGAAAGTAAATAGTTTTCGCATCATCCCTGGAGCTCTACCTGGATGGTATTATTTGTATGTCTGATGTTGAAGGAGAGGATATCGACTGATCCCATCACACCAAGCTCCACTAATTCTTGAACTACCAATGTATTCCTCTTAGTATCATTATTCTGCACCATACACACACATACGAGAGAAAACCATGTAGGGGGTGAGTATAACAACACAATAGGGGACCCCGAGACCCTCGAAAGTATCTAAATAATACACAAAGGAAAAATTACAAGAAATACCGAAAAGGTAATATCATAAGAATGATCTAAATCAATAATCAAAAAGAAAAGGAGACATCTCACTCTAATGGTATAACATCAAGGTTACTGGTACATGGATGACTAGTCGTAAAACCAGATCATCCTATCAATAGTAACTCTACTGTTGACCTGTATAGGTCACTATATTCTAACCCGTATTGGTCATGGGTGCTTAAACTTATTTTTCACTGGTTCTAACCCATATTGGTTGATGGTGCTCACCCATATTGGTCACTGGTGCTGACCCGTATTGGTCATTCGTTTTTATCTGTATTTGTCGCTGGTGCTGACCCGTAGTGGTTGCTGATGTTGAACAATATTGGTCATTGGATGCTGACCTGTATTGGTCACTGGATGATGAACTGTATTGTTCGCTAGAGAAAACCTATATTGGTAACTGATGATGGTTTTTATTGGTCACTGGTGTTGGTCCGAATTGGTCGTTGGTGCTGACCCATATTGGTCGCTGGATACGAACCCATATTGGTCGCCGGTGCTGACCAGTATTGGTCGTTGGATGCCGACCCATACTGTTCACTAGTGTGGACCCCTATTGGTCACTATTACAGAGGTATGGACAATTATTCATATATCTAGATCACCCCACTATGTAGTTTCTGATGCTGACCCGTATTGGTCGCTCTTCTTCTTCATGTCACATCCATCCATTGGATTCTCATAAGAAGCACGCCTGATTCTGGGAGAACTGTTCCTCAATCCATCAGTCATATTTCAACCGGGAAAAAAGTCCCACTAAGAATTATGTTTATTATATGTCACAACATGAGGGTTCCAATGCAATAGACGACGTATCAACCAGACACCCGGTCCGAATGTTATAGGCATTTTAGTGCCGAGGGCCTTATTGTATTCAGGTACAATCCAACCCGGAAAAACTCCAAATTTCTATGAAAGTCACATGCAGTATCACAAAATGATTTTCTCATCCTGAGGATACCAATGCAACAAAAGTATTGTCAATCGGAAATACGGTTTGTAAGATATGGACATTTTAGTAACTGCGGGACCTGTTGCAACGGGACCTATTCCGACATAGTCGGACCAACCCAACGAACCCGAATTGGGGGTTACACATACCCTAGTTCATTAAGATGGACTCGACCAATCCTTTTGTGGGTCAACGTAGGTCTGGTCCGGCATGGCCAGTCGGCCTTGCCCAATAGACCTCGCTGGACCCAGCCCGGTTGGCCGACGGTCCACCTCGCCGAGTCGCCTAGTGTCTCAGTCTTATCAGGCCCGGCCCGAAGAGGGCGCAGTTTTGGCCTACCGGCGTTTGTGTATCCCAATGGGTTTGTGTCTGAGCTTCCGGTATGAATACACCCCACCGGAATTGAGTATGGCCTACTCGGCCACTGGTCCAGCCTGGCCCGGTGAGCTGTAGGTCCGACACGTTGGGTGCTTCGCGCCCCACCTGGTCCGTAAGAGGTAGATCGGTCTGCTTCGATGGATGCAGCCAGGAGCCATGTCTATCAACCACATTCACCCCACAGGTCACTGTGGGGTTCCTCCTCTTCTACGCTCATGTGTCCGCATCCCATCACATGGGACACATATCGATGTCGCGTCCACTGGTCTTCGACGCGGTCGAGCGATCGTGTCTGCCGTCTTCAGCCGATGGCTCCTCCATCTCTATCGTGGCCCGGTCTAGCCTCGACCCTTCCTTCGTCGCACCGCTTCCCACCTGCAGCCTCCACCATGGGCTACTGCTGGCACCGAAAAATTCTCCCACAGACCACCGGGTCCGCACCGGTGGTCCGTTCATCATGATGCTTGCACCTGCGTTATCCGAGGATCGTCCTATCCACTGCAACAGTATAAAAACTGCCATATCATCAATTTGAAAGCTTTTACATGAAGAAAAACCATGTAGGAGGGGCTCAGGTCTTGTTTGTGTTGGCCCAAGTCCTCCACTGTTGAGGTTTACAAAAGAAGAGAGGTCCGAGGATTTTAATTTGAACAAATAAGATAATTAAATCCTAGATAATGAAACCCCAAAAAAATTCACCCTCCCCCAAGAATGCACGGTCCATAGATTAACCTATTCATGGGTTAATCCACATATATCATTTTGAAATATGAATGAGGAAAAATTAAAATCACACAACCCCTACCTCATGAAGTTCGTTGTAACACGTTCGACCTCGAGGGGATAAGACATCAGTGTTGCTTCCTGGTTACGATATTCAAAAGCTATCTAAGAAAGAGAAGTTCCACTGGCGTTATTCATTCTTCACGGGGGTGAAATTCCGTCAGAGGTTCTCCAGAGAATCCTCCAAATTTATAATCCATATTTCAGCAGTGTATCGAACAATAAATAAGAGCACGTCATAGAATTCCCATTATGGTGTGATGCCGCTTCATTACACTATTTTATTTAATAGCAGTGTCGCTGTTACACGCCATTAAAGCCTCATTATGCTGTGAGATATTGATCCATTGATGAGTCTCAATAATGCACATCATCACCTCTTTGTATCTTCCCTACAACATCATCATCCACCTCTCCATGTTGATAAAGAAAATAAAATAATTTATTCAAATTATATGATTATTTTTCTCAAAAAGTCCAAAAAATATATTTTCTGCTCGTCCCTTACTGGATGAAGTTAAGTCATTCTTAGGAAAATCTTGGCATTCTGAATTCAACAATGCCCTCAGATTTTTTATTTGACCAACTGTTCAAAATATAGAAAATCCCACATGCCCGTTTACAAAACATACCTTAAAAAAAGTTTAAAAATTATTAACAGTCTCCCTCAACCTGTTCTGGTTGAGGATAGGCTCTGTCTATGGGGAACACGACCTCACAAGCTTAACAGTACTCTATTATAATTAATACGAGCTTTCTTTTAGATGCTATGGATTTTAAAATAAAATAATTGTTACTTAATTATTTTATTTAGGCCCAAAATCTAACTTCTACTAGCGGCTCGCGATAGCTAATTTTAGTATCTGCCTAAGTAAAGCATACACTCACGATTTCAGCAGTGGTTTGAGATTTTTTTTTCTGACTCACCATTTTTGAGTTATATGCATTTGAAAAATAAAATAATTTTATTTAGTTATTTTATTTATTTTTATTCCATTTTCAGGTTTTCTCACTGGAGGCCTACGCCGACTAAACTTCAATCATGCATAGGGTAAAACCACCATCTCGAATGCAATGGTGCCCTCATATTTCTAATCCAGACACTCATTTAAGATTTATTCCACTTTTTTCAGGATAAATAATCACGTTCTCTATTTTATGCTGAACACTTTTTTGAAAGATCCTTCCAGGAAATCTGGGCCTCGGAATAACTTACTGTCAGAATTTGTGGTCTTGAAATAATTCCATATAAATAAAAAAATTACACAAAAATTACGAGATGCTATATACTCCTTGTGAAACAAAAAAATAGTTACTAATTCCAATTCCTACTGTGTTTAACTAGAAGATCCACTAAGTCATATGTCCCACACTAACCATTTTTCAGTATCTTATTCCAATTTTCATTATCATATAATATTAAAATAAAAATATTAGTCATTATCACACTACCATATAATGTATAATGTGTCTTATTAAGTGGAACCTAATGAAATGGTTTTTGATTCCATTTAAAAGGATATAATGGAATCCCTTTCATAAGGATTATCCAAACATCAAAAACAACATCTTCCTTCCCAGAAGTTACGAAACACTAGTGTACCTACAAGAGATAATTTAAAAATATAGTTTCCAACAAACTAGAATCACTATGTAATAATAAGTAACAAGATAGAGAAATTAGGATATATAAATACAGAGTCATCAATGGATAACATTTCATATATACAGATGTTCTTGACTACATGATTCCTCTTTAATATGTAGAAATTCACATAGACAAGTGATAATTATCAATTACTAGTTTTAGGTTAACTATTTGTATATCGATATTCAAGATAGATTAAGGAACATGAATTAAATCAATAATAGATTCTCGGAGTAGGCAATAATTTCCCCTATCAAGATGTTATTATCATGATCTAACATCCTCTTAACTGAGGTGAGTTCATAAGTGTCATTGTTAAGAGTCCCCAATGGAAGACTCCCATTGGAATGAATACTAGAGTAGAGTTATAGATTTGATACCCATTTATTAATTTAGGTTCTATAAACAAATCCCATTTCAAACTACTATGATATGAATACTAACTCAATTAGAGGACTGTACAACTAAATTATTCCTCTCATAAAACAAAGAATCAGGTCACTAATTATAGGGTTAAATTGTTCACACTTGATCCTTAGATATCATGCTACCAAATATTCAACATAAATATTATTACAGCTAACCCCTATCATATGTCACATAATTATTTTCATGCATCATAAACTATCAACAGGATTTTGATATCATATTATCATTTTACATGAGGCCATAAAATATAACCCTCATTGGTTAATTATTATCGATCACAACTCCTTCATCACATGTGGGTATTATGAGTAGAATTTCATGGATTAGCCTATTATTTATATATTTTAATCTCACTTTACGTTCATTAAGTAGACATAAATTTCACCATTCAAGTTATCATGGTTATATAATTTTATAATCATAAAAACTTTCATAGAAATCACCTATAATAAATTGATAATTCAAGTAAACTGCATATCATTTTTATATAATTTTCTCTAGGATATTCTTTAATATACTTTTATTTTGATGGATCAAAAATATACTCTAATTTTAAATTTAATGAAAAAATATAAATATTTTTAATTTAAAATTATCACATACTAGACATGGATTAAAATTTCTCATTTAATAATAACATTATAACAACACTCAAATAATCCTCACATTACTCATTTATTTTTGCGTATACTAGTGTACTATCCGCAATGCCAACAAAAAAGTTTATGGTAATATCCAATATCTATATGCATCTTGACCAGTGTTATGGTTGGATCATTGGTGAGTCAAAATGGAATTGAAATTAACTAATAATTTTTGTATCTTATACAAGAGGTAATATTTGATATATTCTCCTTCATCACTATTATTTGATGATGCAATAACTTAAATTACACAATATATAAGTGATAAGACCCATCTGGAAGATCTAACATGTCATCAATCCATGGTATTATATTTTTATTCATTTTCATACTCTTTTTGAGTTCATGATAATAAATATCGAGAAGCATTGTCCTCGCCTTTTTAATCACAAATCCTAACTAAAATAAAAATGAAATATAATTATTACATTATAAATCAATAAAATACATTTATTTCAGTACTATTAACAAAACTAATATTATTAATATGGAATCTGTAAACAAAAATTGACAGTTCCATTATGAAAATATTACTAAACAAAACATTGATTCCAATAACATATAATGATGAAAATTATATATATAAATAATATATTTTAATTTGATGATTATAAATTAATTTATAATTAATTTATATGTATTAATAATTTTATAAAATAGGTGATCAAGATAGTTATTTATAGTTATTTATGAGGTTAAAGACCATTAATGAAATTCATGAATTAATGAAAGGGTTCTTATTAACTGAAATTTCTTTCATGGAGTTTTGGTTATTATTATGGAAAATTATTTAAATAATTTGGGTATCTTTTTTCAAATTTTTGAAATATTTTTAAATATATAATTACTTTCTTGGTATTTACAGTTATATAATGAAAACCCCATCTCAAATGTTCCCATCTTCGTGAATTACGATGTTAATTAGGGGTTTTATCATAATTTTTATTCATTTATTATTGTTTTATTTATGTAACTAAATTCATTTTAATGTTTTATAATCAACCCATTTGAGATATTATATCAAGAATTATCATTTATTCATGTAAGTTAGAGTTATATTCAAATCTCTATTTTCAAATGGGTTTTTATTAAAGTGTTTCTTATGTTGTAATGGATATTGATAAATCAAAAATTATTTATTTGAGTTATAATATTTCTTCTTCCAATTTTTTATACCATGATAAGGTACTTCTATAATAATTTTTTTGTATTGTATTACTTCATCCTATAACGTGGAAAAGGAATTATTTATTTATTTATCCTTCTAAATTGATTTTTTTTCTCATAAATGTATAATGTTTTCAAGAATAATTTTTTTTCATTTCCAAGTAAGATATTTATATTACATATCTATTTTAAATCATTTAACTATTGATCTTCATTTTTATTTTTAAATTCAATTAATATTTATTAATATTGGTATTAAAAATTTACTTTTCTTATTTCCAAAAGAATGATTTTCTACTCATTTATGATATTTGTTTCAAATATAATTTATTTTCAAAAATTAAAATGGATTTCCCATTCATAATTAAATATCTATATTACAATCCAATTTTACTATAATAAATTTCAAATGATTTTCAATGCTCTATTATGTGGATTTATTTTAAATTAATGTTTTAAAAAATGATATCATATTACCTTCCTAATAATGATTTTCCAATTTTGTTCATAATTTATTCTATTAAGGATAATGTTCTGAAATTTTTCTTAAGGATATTTTTCATGGTTTAAATTCAATTTTACTCATTAAAGTATCTAACTCATATATACTTATGTTCTATAAATCAATCAAATTTTTTCTAGGAAATAATATTTTTGGTTGATGTAATATTAGTATTAACTGAATTAATTCCTAATGTTATTTCATGAGATACCGATTAGAAATGTTATGAAACCCATTTTCTTCCCATCTGTGATTTATGATGTGATAAATTAATCCAATTTTCATTCAGTGGGTTCTTTATGATATGAATAATTATTTATTTTATGGTTCAAATATATGCATAAATGATTCATTGGTGGTATCATATATATCCCTCCATGGGATCTTTATAATGTGATGAATATAATCTATTTCCATTCCATGAGTCCATTATAATGTGATCAATGAAATATATTTTCATTATGTGGGTTCTTTAAGACATGAGTAATGACTACTTTTAAAGGTACCACATATGTATGAATTATTGAATGATATGGTCCAATATACCCCACCAATTCATTTGATAATTATTCATTTCACTAGATTTGATGAAATATTGGTAAACATAATGTGGGTCACTTTTTTCATATGTTCAATGTATAAACGTAATGTGGGTATAATTTTTACCAATATTTTTTTGGGACATTATTTGGGTATATTTGTTCATATGTGTTTTGTGTGAATGTGATGTGGGTTTCATTGTTCCTATTTTAATAGCGTTCACATGAGGTGGGTAGCTTTGTTCACTAGTTTCTTATGAGACCATGATATAGGCAGCTTTTATCTGAAATATTTGGGTAAATGTGATGTTGGTATATAGACACTTGTAGATGTGATATCCTAACTACAAGACATAAATAACAAATTTCATTTCAAAAATCATTAAAATTTAGGTTTATATTTTTTTAGAATTATGAAAAATAATTATCTAATAAAATCCCTTTCTTTTTCTTGAATTGGAAATTTTTTCCAATATCTATGGAATTTATGTATCCATAAAATTTTTTCAGGATCACCAAAAAATATCCCATGCATTATAATATTCAAGAAACATCATTATTAGTATTTTTATACATAATTAGGTGGAATGAAATATTATTAATGGGTGATCTCATATGTTTAGTATGTTCAATCAAAAGAGATAATAATCAAATAAGACAGGTGGGTATAAAATAAGCATATTTATTTAATTAATACAGCTGAAAGAGTTATTCCTAATGAAGCATATATCGTTTATCATGGTATTAGTCTTGGAATAAAAAATTTGTTATTTAATAGAGTTTAGGAAAATAATACAAAAACCATATCATGGGTATATTAATAACAATTAAAGTATTTCATATCATGTAAAACAACTTGAATATTTTCCACAATATCAAGGATAAAAAATCACTTATAAGAAACCTCACTATGCCTATGCCTATGTAAATAGACTCATTAAAGAAATTCTTAAAAATCTGAGAAACTCCAAACTTCCAAAATAATTTTAACTTACTCATTAGGTCTATGCCATAATATATGATAAGGTGTAAACTTATGTAAATGATTTAGAGGGTAATATATGACACCTCCCATCACTATACATAAATATTTTTTCCATATAAAATAAACCAAAACATAATTAATCCAATGATGGAAAATGGTTTTCATACCATTTTCAATTGGAATCTAATAATGATAACATTCATAATTAAATTAATTATCATAACATAACATACATGTGTGAAATGAATGGGTATATGAGAATATAAAGAAATTGTTTTTGTAAATTATATTTAATCTGGATAATAGTATATATGGTAATTAAAATGTATAGATAAAGGTTATTTTGAAAAATTAGTAAATTCCCAATTCAATTAATGTACGAAATATATATTAAAATACATAAATAAAAGAAATAAAAAAATTTAATTCACAAAGGAAATGAATTGAAAGAAATGTAATGTGGATTCACAGTGGATGGTAAAGAAAGAAAAATTTTGTGATATATCATATATTTAATAAAAAATATCATTACATGGATATTCATTAAATAGAAGTGCATTATATTATTTTAATAATAACATTCAATAAAGAATACTATTTATTATTATAATAAGATGAAAAACACTTTATAAGAGTTTTAGAAAAACAACATTGAATTTAAGAAATGACCATGATATTTAGAAATAATTTTAAAATTAATATTCAATAAAACTAATTGAAAAACTATTTATTTTAGAAAATAGGGAAAAAGAGTGAAAGTTTAATAAAAAATAGAAAGGCAACTAAAATATCCATTTAAATAAAAGAAAAAAATAAAAATATTATTTATATTTGTCTTATATTTTATCATATAAATAATAAATTATAGTTCACTTTAAAAAAATTATTTTCTATAATGTGAAGTGAAATGTTGAAAACATTTAACTTTAAAAAATATAATAAAATAATGTATAAATTAGATTTTTTTAAAGAGTAATTTCTAGTGGAAGACGAAAAAATTTTATTTTCAAATGATGAAAAACCAATTTTTAATATTATTAAATACCATCATTTGAAAACAAGCCACCAAAAATTAGTAATAAATTATACTTTTGAAAATATATAAAGTTGTTAAATTTATAAAAAATAATAAATATAATCATTCCCAAAAATTAGGAAATCATTTATGAAAAGGAATATATTGACATGAAAGAAATATTCAAGGGAACGAATGAGATTTATTATTACCAATGTTACACTTGTATTCTACAGTTATTTTTGGTCATCAGATTTGTGATTGATAGTGAGAATTAATTTTCTTAGATTAAAGAATTAAATATGAAATCAAATATGGGAATAGTGGGATCAATAAAATATTTAAAATTATATTCATATAAGAAAGGTGATGCCACCATGACTCTGAAATTGTGGGAAGAAAATCTTATAGAACTGGTAATATTAAAATTAATTGATATCAATATGAAGATTGTGAAATTAAAATTAAAATTGAATAAAATAAAAGATATTTTCATACATGAAAATAATTTGGTATAAAAACCCAATATAAAATAAATTATGTTCCACAATATCAAACATGTCCCATGGAGTAGAAAATGTGGCAAAAAACCCTTAATTCATTTCCATGCTTGTCCAAATAACTGAAAGATCTTTTATTAAAAATATAAATAAAATAATCATATATTTCAGAAATTTTATCATATATATATAAATTTTTACAAACTTAATTCATAATTATTATTTTTATGTATATTAGTGAGTTATTAGGTTTTTTTCAATATTGAGTGTGAGTAATATTGATTGTTTTAAAGAAGTTTCTTAATAATAGTATTTTTATTCATCTTTCTCCTAGATTTTGTCATTCTAAATAATGTTATTAAAATTTATGCATTGTTGTTTTTTATTATATTCTAATTTCATTTGATATGTATTTTAGTTATTATATTTTTGGATGATGTCATTGTCATTAATTTTTCTATTATTTATAATAAAAAGAGGTAATTGACTTAATTATTGAATTAAATGTGTATATTTCCTTAAAATAACAAATAAAATCGTCTTTAAAAAAATAATATTAAATATATTTATTATCTAATTTCATCCTAAATATAAATTTAAATAATTTTAAATTTTTATTTTTAACACTTGCCCACATAAACATGTTATAATCCATGTGTCAGTATAGCTATAGAATATATCATTTTGTTATAATTTCATTATCAATAATGTATAATGAAACTATTTATATTTTATTAATATGATGAATCATATTTGGTAACAATTATAAAATTGAGGTAAATCAAAAATATGTTTTTAATAATAAATCAATCATTTTTCTTCTTGGTATGTTCATTTAACGCAGTTTGGTTTCAATGATCACTTATTACTAATATAAATCATTAAATTATAAACTTATATTTCAAATATTAAATAATTAAATAATTATAATTTTTATTCAACGTACCACTTCATAGAAAAGAACATGAATGGTATTGAAAAAAATTAATGTGTAATCCATGGAAGTTGTAGTCTAAACACACACATGTGAAATGTTTTTATTTTTCTGATTGATTTTGAGTGGAATTTATAATTCTTAAACCATAATAAAATATTATTTCATTATATTATTTATTCAAATGTACTGATATAGAGATAATTAGAGTTATTTTTAGGTTCGTGAATGATAATAATAAATAAAGGTTGTTAAAGTATAAGTAATACTTACCATGAGAATTTTGATCTTTTCGAGAACTAACATTGGAAATGAAGGAAATAAGAGACATTATTTTGGATATAGGAAAAAATTATAGGAGGGATCAAGAAAATGTATAATTTGAATATTTTCTTGGTAATATCTAAATAATGGTTTTTTAAAGAAGTTGGGTAAGTGATATCATTTAATAGCATGGAAAGAGAGAAAAATATTCGGGATAGAATGTTTGGTAAGGGGTAAGAATGAAATAGCATGAAACATAGGTGTGTTGTGTGAATAAGTTTTTTTATAAGTGTAGGAATGAAATTATCACATGAAAATGGATTCTATATGGTCTATGTGTTAATGTAATTTTCTAAAATCGATCCATGTTAGATTACCAATTTTAACAATTATTATTATTATCTAAAATTTAATTTTGGTAATTATTTATTCAAAAAAAGTATATGATAACCCTCCATAAAAATCATGAACACGATAAATGTAAATTTTAATTCCATTTAATACAATTTTATTTCTAAATATTAGTTATGTGACATTTTATATTAATACATATAATATTTTTTTAAACTATCTTATATAGAAAAATCAATTTTTGTAGTTATGTTTTCTTAAAATTAATTAATGTTGATTAATAATTTAATCAGGGTTAATATTTTTATTCATATGTATAAATATCATATTAGAGACAATGTTTGAAAACTAAACAATTTTATATAAAATCATATCATTATTAGAAAGTTTCATTCCATTAAAAACAATTTCTTTACTATGGTAACTATTATTTATGTTGGTAAATGATTTTTATTCCCTAAATTGAATTTTACCTTATTTCATAATATTTACATGTTAATATCAAGTATAAAGCTAATATTATCAAATCAAATATCTAATTGTTAGATATGATATTTTTAGTATTAGTGTACAAAAATATTTTTTTAAAGATCATTTTTTTTATTTTATGTCCAGAATAAATTAATCAATATCATTAAAATTCAATATATAAACTATTTTATTAAAAAATTAAATTTATTTATAATCAAAATCATGAAAAAATAAAAAATAAAAAATAATAATTTTAGTTAAAATAAAATTCCGAACTTATTTTGAAATTATAATGAAATAATACTTTTGATATAAAATGTTCAACATGGGTTCTCTACTTTCAAAATGATATTTTTAAAATACAAAAATTTACAGCATAACAAAATATTTAATCAATTAAAATGTTTTTAAACTTCCATGTCTCTCTCATAAATTGATAATGATGAAAAATAATAATTTAGGTAAAAATAAAATTTCTTCTATTCAGGTAGAAATCAATTATTTCTGAAAAATTAAAAACTTTATATACTTTTAATTTGCATAAGATAAATTAAAAAATTTAATTCATTTTCCATGTTCCAAATTTTAAAATTTAAAAATTTTTCATTTATATGAAAATAAAATTTATAAATTAAAACTTGTTTTATTGAAAATTTCTCTTTTAAAACTTTATGTGTTCATAATCCCATTTTTTATGAATTTATAATTGGTTGTAATGTGTTAATTTAATAGTGGTTTTATTATTTATATATTTAATTAATAATATTTCTATAATATGTGATGGCTCATTTTATTTTAGTGTTTCATGGTATGAACCAATTTTAATGAAATATTTATTCAAGGGAAATAAAAAATAAAATCTATTGTCATTATATTCTACCCCTTAAATAAATTGTATCCTTCAAAATTTAATTTTTACTTGTATAAAATGTGAACTTCTCTTATCACTCGAGATATAATTTTAATCATGATTCTTCTTTACTATTATTGGTTTGACATGTAAACTCACCATTTCCCATATAATATAAATATTACTAGTGTTGATTTTTTCTTTAATAATTTATAAAAATTAGCATAACACAGTCAGGTAATTTGATTGAGGGAACCTATAGACATTTTTGTAGTAAAAGGAATTAAATATTTAATTTTTACATGTGATTTAACTATATTAGAAAAAAAAATTTCCAGACAACCAGTCTTTGACTAATATCACTTCCAATTTGACTAGAAATAAGTATAATATGATTTTTAGGAAGTACATCTTGGTTAACATATATTTGGGAAGGTTTATATACTTGATGTAATGTAAATGTTCTATTAGCGTTTTTTATTAATTATTCCTTATATTGTAAT
Source organism: Viscum album (assembly GCA_963277665.1). NCBI lineage: Eukaryota > Viridiplantae > Streptophyta > Magnoliopsida > Santalales > Viscaceae > Viscum > Viscum album. Next base: position 1,493,487,064 of record OY728129.1, read on the forward strand.
ATGGGTGTAGGTTTCATGTTATTGTAAAATATAGTAAGTATAATGTATTTGGACAAACAAGACATAATTACAACACTCCTAGTTATTAAGGGCATGATCTGTGTCCTTTACTATGTATCATTTTTATATAATACTACAAAACATGCCTTTAACAACACCAGACATTATCAGTGCATGAGCAAATCCTTGATAAAGGATAACTTTTATGAGGGATTCGTAGTGTTGGTAAACAATACCCTTTATCAGTGGTTTTTTAGTTATGATAAAGGGTAACCTTTATCAGCAAATTTATTTAGTTCTAATAAATGGACATGTTCATGGGAAACTTGTTCATTAGCCAACATGTTAGGTAATGGGTCTCCCTCTACCTAAATATAAAAAGGTCATTTAATTCATAATAAAAAGAGGCTTTTGTCCAAACTTTTTCTAAAAAAGTATAAACACATTTTAAAAAACAAATTATTTATAATTATATTTATAAATATTTTATCAGTGGTTCTATAGTACTAATAATGATAGATATTTATCATTGGTAAAAAAACATTAAAAAAGATTCATTTTATTAGTGCTTATTATTTTAGTTCTGAAAACATGGATCTTTATTAATACTTTCTTAGTAGGATTTATAAAATTGACATGATCTATTTAGAGAACCATAACTAGAGATGAACATTCCATGAAATATGACAAATTATAGGGAAGTTGCCTTATACCGACTCTCCTACTTGTCCAATCTAAGCTTGAATCAAGGATCGAATCAAGGATAAAAAAATTCCAAGGAATGAATTCTAGGCTTGAACGATTCAATGGTCCAATGAATCCAAGGCACAAACGAATAACCAATTTGGAGATATCTTTACATTCTCATGGACAATTAAAACTTCAATCTGTTATATATTATTTCCTCCACCTCCTCAATCATTTATATATTTTTTGGAAATATCTATTTTCTTTTTTTCATCATTAATTCTTTATCATTGGAATATCCATGCTGTCAAAAGTGGTATATCTCACCACCAGGGTATCTCACCAACCTGATTTTAGAGCTACTCAATAGTAGAATGAAATTCCTGCATCCATTTAAGATGATTGTTTGTATGTTTTCATTAAGAATTAAAAATAGGATCAAGGTTATTTTCCTATTATGATAGGTTATCATTATACCATTTAAACAACCACTTTATAAAAGGCCCATATTCTTACCAACCATACAATATCCCATCTAGATATTATAAAATAGATTCATACGCATTTCTCCCTCCTGTTTCTTTGTAGACACCTGGGAAGGAACATCCTGGGAATTCTTCTCTCGTTATTTTAGGGCCAATGGTGTGCGTAGGTGGTTCAGATCGACCCCCAAGCCTTTTTTCAAGGATGTGTTGTTGGATTCTTCTCAGTCTCGGTGCCATTTTTAGGAAGGGTCTTCAGGGGTTCCCTTGGTTGCTTCTTTGTTCTCAAATGATGGTTTTCCCATACTCACCTTTTCTACGGAGTCTTTCGAGGTGGATGAGAGGAATCATCAGTGGACCCTGATCGTACATTTTGGTGAAGAAAAATCTTCGCTCCCTATTTTCCAGGCCTTGGTCAAACGTTGGGGCCTTGACATTCCGGTGACAATGTCGATCTTGCATAGGAAGGAATTCTACATCATCATTGCTTCTCAGTAATATTTTTTAAATGCTTGGGCTAGGATACCTCGTTAGGTGGGTGATGGTGGTTTTCGCTCTCCTGTTGGTCGATGGTTGTTCATTCTAGGAATGAAAGCTCCATAGCAGCAGTCTGGATCTCTCTTCCAAAACTTCCCCACCCACTCATGTCTGAGTCTTTCTTGAAGGATATAGGGGACTCACTGGGGTTATTCCTTTGTGTGGATGACCAGACGATCCAATTGGAGGATACATTTGTGGTGCAGATCTGTGTAGAGATGGACATCTCTAGGCCGATCTCGGATCATGTGGTGACCTGGATTGAAGGGTTAGAGGATCGTTGTAAAGCCTTATTGTACCCTGCTTTTCCTCGCTTTTTCTAACCTTGTCACCTCTCCGGGAATTCTCTGCACGTCTTCAGGAAGCCCCAAGGGCAGTCCCGGAAGTCTTAGAGGCCCTACGAGCACAACCCTTCTTTTTTGTTTCCCACAACAAAGGGGTGGATTCTTTCCTCTAGTTCAAGCTTTTGAGGTGTCCTCTTCCAATCCTTGTTTCGTCAAGTAGGCCTCCTCTAGTAGGGACCTGGTTCTATTCAACAATTCCTTGGGTCGGAATCAGCTTATTCAATATCGAGGAGTGGTCCCCCCTTTTTACATGTCATTTATTTGCATCCTTTTTAGTATCAGGCCTCTGGTCCCATGGCTCACCTCTCGTATCAACATTCCGGTTTTTCTCAGTTGGATTATAGTTTAGAATTAGCAGTTTTTTGTCATGTTTCCTCATCCAGTGAGGTCCTCTCCCTATCTTTGTCCTCTCTATCGATGGTTCCTTTCGTTCCACCACTGCAAGCCATGTCGGTGATGTCTTCCTCCGATGTCTCACCTCATGCACCATCATTGAGAAGTTTGGTGAAGGAGAAGTGCTTGGAGTCCCCGGAGGCCACTTGTAGGGTGTGTGCTAGTGGGGTCTGCACTTTTGAGATCCTCCTCAAGAAGGTACAGAGTGGAATGTGTACTCCCACTCATGGAAAGGTTAGCACTTTCAACTTACCACAACCATCTCCTCCTGCCAAGGTCCAGAAGTCTGGGGCCAAAACCAGTCTTCCTCGTTTCAATGTTTAGTGTCCTTATCTAGAATTACCAAGGGCTAGGGGTGCAGGTGAAGGCTTACTTCATTGTCAATGAACTTTTTAGTCACTCTGTATCCATGGAGGTAATTCTTGAACCAAAACCAGCATCATGCAAAGTAAAGGATTATTCAAAGAGGCCCAGAGTCCTCGGATGTATGCATGTGAATCCCCCCAACACTCAAATTTGGATTTTCTGGAAGGACCATATCTCAGTCGATTTATAGAATCCATCAGACCAGTATCATTCCACAAAAATTACAGTAGTTTCTCAAGATTTTTTCTTCACTTTCATTTTTGCCAAATTAAATTCACTAAAAATAGAGGACCTATGGAGCGACTTAGAATGGATGATCATTGATAAGAACCCTTATATTTTCGGGGGCAAATTCAACACTATAGCCTCTCCTGAGGAGAAATGAGGGGGGGTGCTTTTCCAAGGAGGGAAAGTCTGTCTTTTGATCCCTTCCTGACCAGATCAGGTGTGATGGATTCCTGGATTGAGGGTGATCATTTCAGCTGGAGTAATAACCAAAGGGGAGGAAGGTGCACCTGGTGTCATCTGGACTAGCGTCTAATGAACAAAGCTACTATCACTCTCTTCCCAGATACACAAGTGTCCCTCCTTTCTCGGTGCTTATTCGAACTCTCTCTACTGCGGATAGTATTGAGCTTAAGTGATGTGAGTGAAACAGCCCGAGATTTTAAAAAAAATATTCTTTTTAATTTTATTAATGTCTTGTGTTGTACGCTACACCAAAAGGAGCTTGCACAACACACATCCTTGACTTTCCTTACATTACACGCAATCACAACCTTCCTCGATAGCGTGTGTAGTACACAATACTGAGTTCCACTAAACAACGATATGCTATTAAAATATTATTAAAACTAGCCATTATGAATAGTAATAAACACTTTTTGAAATTTTGTAAATTTATTTTTCAAAATGGACTTCATTTTGGGATTCGGAATATCGAAATTAGCTTAGGGTGAAATTTTGGTAATTTTCGGATAACTTTCATATTTTGATGAATAGTGAAAATTACTAAATTTTAGTTAAAAACAACTTTTTCAATCGAAATAATTAATAAATTATTAATTTGAGTGGTTTTAAAGTATATTTAGAATATATTTTTACAATTTAATACAATGTTGGTCATTGGATGTAATTTCACATTTAAAACAGACATAAACAAGTGTCAATCTTTTGATAGATATTATTTCTTAAAAACACGCTATTTGTTTTAACAGCGGGATTTAATTATAAAATGAAACTTCTATGTTATGAATTTGGTAAAATAGACTTCATTTCTGAATTTGGAATATGAAATATATCTTAGGATGAAATTTTGGCAGTGTTCTGAAAAACATCAATTTTCGATGAATAGTGAAACTACTAAGTGGTAGTTAAAAAACTGAATTTTTCATAAAACATAATTTTACCGCTTCTGTAAATGGAATTTCAAAAATTCGAGAGACACGGTTGATGTCAGTAAGTAAAATGTGGTTCAATGAGATGAAAATAATTTTTGGTGAATAGTAACTTTTTACTTTTATTTACCACGGTTAAAAGTAAATAGGGTAATTAAGGGTAACAATGATATTAATATTACCCTAACACATGTCCTAATCCTACTGGACAAGTTTATCTCGACCAAAAACAACCTAAAGTGTATAATATTATCATTTAGGCCCACTTGGATTAGATTAGGACATTTATTATTATTTAATTTTAAAGAAGAGTTAAAAGAGTTAAAATCAATGTTTATTGACTAAAACATTTTTAATATAGGGTTATACATAAGATAAATTCGATTGTAAATATTCATTATAAAGCTAAAAAGATTTCCTACATAATGATATTTTATTTGTAATTTTTAGACATCAAATAAGTTAATTTATTTATGACACAAAGATGATGCAGTAATTATCTTATTAATGAAATATTGACATAATTGATATTATAAATACCAAAATAAATGTAATTTAAGACTTTTTATGAATTAAACTAATTTTCTACGTTACTATGATATATTAGTATTGATTTAATCAACTTGTTTCGAACAAATAATTCTGTTATGACTTTCACAAAAATCATATATCAAATAGTGTCAAAATTGACACAAAATAGTTTTTAAATCAAATATTATATTATTAATTGTTATTTTATTCCTAAAAATCTAAGGTTCGGACAAATGACTTAGATAAGGATATATATATTAATAATAAACAATTTGGGGTTCGTTTGGCATGTTATAGTAAGTGTATTAACCATATAGTGTAAGAAAACAAAAAGACACGGTAAAAGTTAAATTATTTAACTTAAAGTTAAATCTAATTGATAAGGTTAAAATAATAACCTAAACTTGTATAAATCCTATTGGTTGATAGAATTTCGACCCATACCCACTTTAGCTTCGAAATAAGACCCTTTGGAACCATTATAAACTGATTTTGACTTTAATATAAAATAATATTTTGAGATATTCCTAAGGTTCCACTCTCCTCCCTTATAAAAGGGCACCTCCTCCCTCTCTTCCTCACACAACTTTGAGCCTTCAAGATCGGTCAACCCCTGCCGAAATCCCTTCTCCACTTCCCTAGTATCATCCTAGAGGTCCTGGTATTCTTCAAATACCATCCTTAGTTCTTTAAGTGGAGGCTAATAAAAGGCGCGTTAAAAAGAGGTAATATCCATTACCGATCTTTTTCAATTTCCTTCTTCTTCAACTTATTATTCTTCTTTAGTTGTTTCATGATAAAGTAATAACATCAGTATTTCTTATATGCTGATATGTTATTATAAATATGAAACAACTCTAATTAACCTTCTATCCATCCTACGGAAAAAGGAAATCACTGCGCGTGCGTACGTACGGAATACCGTCTCCACGCCGTGGTGTAATCTATTTTCCGCCACCACCTTAATTGGATGGGTATAAAGGTGTAATGAGTAACTATATATGATTATTATAAATTGATATTGATACTGAAATAGTATACATACACTTCAACACAATTCCACGATATCATCGCTCGTGCGTACGTACGGACTACCGTCTCCACGACGTGATGAGATTCATTCTCAATGATTAAGCATTCATGAATGATTATAAAGTATATATAATAAGTACTAATGAAATATATGACATAATAATTATACTGGAATTATTTATATTTATATGTATGTCATCTACTTAATTCCATTCAATTCAATAAGGAAACGAAAACAGCGTTCATGCGTACGTACTGACTACCGTCTCCATGAACGGTGTATTTCTTTCCATTTACTGATTTATTATATATGTATATTCTGAATATATATATATATATAAATCATTTTTTATATTCTGGAATTAAGTAATAATGATCTAAGTAATCATATGAATAACTACAAGTTAAAAACACGAACGACAAATGAGACGATTTTACCCAAAACGCTACTTTAACATGAATTTACAAAAGAACGGGTAATATAAAGTAATAAGTGGACCACATATGATATAATAACAATGAAAATGATTCTTTAATAAGTAAATAACATTATTTAAATCATTATACAGGAGTTTGGGACACTTACAAAGCAAGTCAGACCTAAGGTAAGGGAAATATCACAATCTCATTTTTATCCGAGATTGTTTATTCGTAAGTATTTACTGGGGTGTATTTTATCAAACACATCCATGTTACCTCAATATGTAATATTGTTTCCATCCACTTACAATAGTTTAAATACAATTTTACCCTTCGGTGAGTTTTTAGTAAAGAATATGAAAGGAATCTTTTGTCGTTTTTTCGTACGAGGTACTTTTTGACTTTTCTGACAAAGGTACGAAGAATGTTTTTTTAACTTATATGGAATGAATGGATTTTTAAAAACATTATTTACAAGAAGCTTCCTTTAAAAGATTTCAAGTTTATTTTTAATCAACTTCTTTTAGTTTATAATTGTATGACTTGTTAAGAAAGGAAAAGTGTTTTTGAAGAAGAAAGGATATTTTTCTCAAGAATGGAGTTCAAGTGTTTTATCAAAATTATTTTCCATCTAAGATAATATAGGGTTCTGTTTTTTATCCCTATTATTACATTGATTTGATTATGATTTGAGGGAATTATTTTTATGAAGTCATTTACCTTATATGATTTGTTTTATGATGTCATGATGTTTCAAGAATCCCATTTTTGTTACATGTGTTATGCGATGATGTATGATTTATGATTATGTGGCACACATAAGAAAGGATTCATTATAAGATGGGTGGGACCTATATCTCCCTCCAATTCATTGGGTAAAGATTTTATATCTCATGAGATAGACATGGCTGGAACGGTAGGTTATACCGGTTCAGTGAAACATGACTGGAATGAGGGTGACTCGGTTCAGAAAGGGACTCTTTCCACTAAGATAGTCTTGGCAATGAGTCATGACTAACAAGAAATGATTTTCCATGATTATGTGTGCATGCCACAAAGTTTCAAGTTTCATGTTATGATTATGGGGATCTCATTTTCACTTCTATGATTTATTCCATGTTAAGATATTATGATCTCTTTTGCAGGTTATGATTTTCAAAAAGATATGATATGATTTTTATTTCCTTTATTTGCCCTTGGTGAGCATTTGAGCTCACCCTTTTATGTTTTCTTTTCCCCAGGATATAAAGAAAGGTTTTAGGTAAAAAATGGAAGATCTTTATGGGAGATATTGGAGATCTTTCACCATGATTAGAAGATTACGTTCCGAGTTTCCAAAGACACTAAACTATTACGATCCTTGTGTGTGTGTTTTTTGTTATGTAATAAGTATTCCGAAAAAGTAATGTGAGGTCCATGTAAGTCAAGATTCGGGTCTCTACAGTTGGTATCAGAGGAAAGGTTTAGTCAACCTTTGGAAACTAGGATGCAAAAATGTTAGTGAGATCCCTAGAGATATTTCTAAGGTATGTCTAGGGATGTCCCTAAGGTTAAGTATACGCATAGGTTATAGTACTAGAATTACGATAATGATAATAGAATTAAACCTAAGATGTTAGATATTGAAGGTACTCCCCCTTTATTATGTTTTTTCCCTAGCATGATTTTTGCCTCTCACACTATTCTTTTTTGGGTTTTAGAAAATGGCTGGAAACAAGATGATTCACGATAATGGAGGATATGATGGACAATGGAATGATATTATTCATAATGAAATGGGATTTGGAAGTCCAAACATCATTATTATGCCGAATCAGCAATCACATAATATGATCAATAAAGTAAATTTTGGTAAGTTTCCTGACTCGGCTAATAAGAGAAAGATGGAGTTTCATGATGATCATGGAGGAAAGAAAGTTCAATTTCCCCTATGTAAATCATGTGGGATGAGGCATCAAGGAGAATGTTTCAAAGGAACTGGAAGATGCTTTGGGTGTGGAAAAGAAGGACACAAAGCAAGTAAGTGCAAAAGAAAAGGTTCAGTTAACACCCTGGATGAGGATAATGATATTGCTACGACATCAACAATGGTTAAATGTTTTAAATGTGGAATGTACGGGAATTATGCAAACCAATGCCCTAAGGGAAAGTCTCATGAAGAGAATCAGTATGGTCGTATGGGACGTATTTATGTTGATGATTATGAAGAGACTACAAATGATATGTGATATGAAAGAATTGTTGAAGCTCGGTCAATGGTTTAAGAAGGTAGTGGAATGATTACATGTTTATCAAGTGTAATGTTGTATAAGTAATCTCATGGTACTATGGAATAAAGAGACATCTAAGGATTGTTACACTATTGTCTTTCCTAAGTTTTTAATGTGTATGATTAATGGTACTAGTAACCATAAAATGTTATTCAGATATTTTTTGGAAAGTAGATGATATGCGCATAATGAATGAATAATAAGATAATGAGATGTTTGATTGTATTCATGAGATCCTGACTGATATAAGGAGAAGGTTATATCATGGTTTGAGTATATAGAATTTTTGGATTTTGGTATATGGAAAGAGTTAACTTTTAACTGCATTCATGTTTTCACTAAGGTTCAATGGGTATTCAAGAGAATACATGATTAAGGCCTTTGAATGTTTGGAATGTGACCAACAAGACATATCTTATGATATATATGGATTAACGACAGTATTAAATCTCTGGTAATCATTTTCACTATATTATGAGAGCGGACTGCAATATTATGGATAAGCCTAAAGATTAGAATGGATTATGTTGGACATAAGTTAGTATTGTTTAAGGATAGAAGATTTTTGATATTATTGATGGGATGTTATAGTAATTTAGTTTTAGAAAAAGGACAAACTGCAGGACGGGCGACAGCCCATCGTGTCGGACAAGGCTGTGGGAATCGAACCCACAACTGAAGTGTGACTGGCCTTTATCACCTACCACTGGCCTACAAGAAGTCCCTATTTAGTAGAAACTATTTTTATTATATTAACCAGTATGATATATGATGTATAAGTCCATTTTAAGAACCATATATGATTAATATTATTATAGAATGACTTATGTAAATTTAATAACTTTTTCTAAACTTTTATTTGAGACAGACGGAATGACCCGTCATTCTATCACATGATCTTATAACACTTCACGAATAATAATTTCAACTTCATTTATTCAAGAGATGAAGTGGAAATTGTTCAAGGAACGAACAACAATGAGATTGTACCAAAATAAAGTAAGTATTTATTCTAATTCAAATTCTTCAAATGATCTTGAAAACCAAAAATGTTGTCCTAGTGCTCTTATATCTGATTAATCAGATGGTACCTTAGATCGTCACAAATTTATGGATTTGTGATTGTTGGCTTTTCCATAGCCATGTTCTCTACCACTCTCCATCAGAACATGATGGTTAGATTTTTCTTCCATATCCAAATTTTAACCTATATGGAAACCCAGTGATTAGTTTATTTGGGTAACCGTTATGTTTCATAATTTTGTTTTTAAAGATTGGTTTTGGTATTCCTTTTTATGATGTGGGTTTCTATCAAAGAAACTTTTGAATAGTAAACCATTTATAACCCCGACGAATTTCGAGGGCGAAATTCATTTTAATGGGGGTAGAATGTAACAGCCTGAGATTTTAAAAAAAATATTATTTTTAATTTTATTAATGTCTTGTGTTGTACGCTACACCAAAAGGAGCTTGCACAACACACATCCTTGACTTTCCTTGCATTACACGCAATCGCAACCTTCCTCGATAGCGTGTGTAGTACGCAATACTGAGTTTCACTAAACAACGATATGCTATTAAAATATTATTAAAACTAGCCATTATGAATAGTAATAAAAAGTTTTTGAAATTTTGTAAATTTATTTTTCAAAATGGACATCATTTTGGGATTCGGAATATCGAAATTAGCTTAGGGTGAAATTTTGGTAATTTTCGGATAACTTTCATATTTTGATGAATAGTGAAAATTACTAAATTTTAGTTAAAAACAACTTTTTCAATCGAAATAATTAATAAATTATTAATTTGAGTGGTTTTAAAGTATATTTAGAATATATTTTTACAATTTAATACAATGTTGGTCATTGAATGTAATTTCACATTTAAACCAGACATAAACAAGTGTCAATCTTTTGATAGATATTGTTTCTTAAAAACACGCTATTTGTTTTAACAGCAGGATTTAATTATAAAATGAAACTTCTATGTTATGAATTTGGTAAAATAGACTTCATTTTTGAATTTGGAATATGAAATATAGCTTAGGATGAAATTTTTGCATTGTTCTGAAAAACATCAAATTTTGATGAATAGTGAAACTACTAAGTGGTAGTTAAAAAACTGAATTTTTCATAAAACTTAATTTTACCGCTTCTGTGAATGGAATTTCAAAATTCCGAGAGACACGGTTGATGTATGTAAGTAAAATGTGGTTCAATGAGATGAAAATAATTTTTGGTGAATAGTAACATTTTACTTTTATTTACCACGGTTAAAAGTAAATAGGGTAATTAAGGGTAACATTGATATTAATATTACCCTAACACATGTCCTAATCCTATTGTACAAGTGTATCTCGACCAAAAACAATCTTAAGTGAAAACTATTATCATTTAGGCCCACTTGGATTAGATTAGGACATTTGTTATTATTTAATTCAAAGAAGAGTTAAAAGAGTAAAAATCAAAGTTTATTTACTAAAACATTTTTAATATAGGGTTATAAATAATATAAATTCGATTTTAAATATTCATTAGAAAGCTAAAACGAGTTCCTACATAATGGTATTTTATTTGTAATTTTTAGACATCAAATAAGTTAATTTATTTATGACACAAAGATGATGCAGTAATTATCTTATTAATGAAATATTGACATAATTGATATTATAAATACCAAAATAAATGTAATTTAAGACTTTTTATGAATTCCACTAAATTTATAGGTTACTATGATATATTAGTGTTGATTTCATCAACTTTTTTTGAACAAATAATTCTGTTATGACTTTCAAAAAAATCATATATCAAATAGTGTCAAAATTGACACAAAATAGTTTTTAAATCAAATATTATATTATTAATTGTTATTTTATTCATAAAAATCTACAGTTCGGAAAAATGACTTAGATAAGGATATATATATTAATAATAAACAATTTGGGGTTCTTTTGGCATGTTATAGTAAGTTTATTAACCATATAGTGTAAGAAAACAAAAAGACACAGTAAAAGTTAAATTATTTATCTTAAAGTTAAATCTAATTGATAAGGTTAAAATAATAACCTAAACTTGTCTAAATCCTATTGGTTGATAGGATTTCGACCCACACCCACTTTAGCTTCTAAATAAGACCCTTTGGAACCATTATAAACCGATTTTGACTTTAATATAAAATAATATTTTGAGATATTCCTAAGGTGCCCCTCTCCTCCCTTATAAAAGGGCACCTCCTCCCTCTCTTCCTCACACAACTTTGAGCCTTCAAGCTAGGTCAACCCCTGCCAAAATCCCTTCTCCACTTCCCTAGTATCTTCCTAGAGGTCTTGGTCTTCTTCAAATACCATCCTTAATTCTTTAAGTGGAGGCTAAGAAAAGGCACGTCAAAAAGAGGTAATATCCATTACCGATCTTTTTCAATTTCTTTCTTCTTCAACCTCTTCTTCTTCTTTAGTTGATTCATGATAAAGTAAAAACATAAGTATTTATTATATACTGATATGTTATTATAAATATGAAACAACTCTAATTAACCTTCTATCCATCCTACGGAAAAAGGAAATCACTGCGCGTGCGTACGTACGGAATACCGTCTCCACGCCGTGGTGTAATCTATTTTCCGCCACCACCTTAATTGGATGGGTATAAAGGTGTAATGAGTAACTATATATGATTATTATAAATTGATATTGATACTGAAATATTATACATACACTTCAACACAATTCCACGATATCATCGCTCGTTCGTACGTACGGACTACCGTCTCCGTGACGCGATGAGATTCATTCTCAATGATTAACCATTCATGAATGATTATAATGTATATATAATAAGCACTAATGCAATATATGACATAATAATTATACTGTAATTATTTATATTTATATGTATGTCATCTACTTAATTCCATTCAATTCAATAAGGAAACGAAAATAGCGTTCATGCGTACGTACGGACTACCGTCTCCATGAACGGTGTATTTCTTTCCATTTACTGATTTATTATAGATGTATATTCTGAATATATATATAAATCATGTTTTATATTCTGGAATTAAGTAATCATGATCTAAGTAATCATATGAATAATTACAAGTTAAAAACATGAACGACAAATGAGGCGATTTTACCCAAAACGCTACTTTAACATTAATTTACAAAAGAACGGGTAATATAAAGTCATAAGTGGACCATATATGATATAATAACAATGAATATGATTATGGAATAAGTCAATAACATGATTTAAATCATTATACATGAGGTTGGGACACTTACAAAGCAAGTCAGACCTAAGGTAAGGGAAATATCACAATCTCATTTTTATCCGAGATTGTTTATTCGTAAGTATTTACTGGGGTGTATTTTATCATCCACATCCATGTTCCCTCAATATGTAATATTGTTTCCATCCACTTACAATAGTTTAAATCCAATTTTACCCTTCGGTGAGTTTTTAGTAAAGAACATGAAAGGAATCTTTTGTCGTTTTTTCGTACGAGGTACTTTTTGACTTTTCCGACAAAGGTACGAAGAATGTTTTTTTTAACTTATATGGAATGAATGGATTTTTAAAAACATTATTTCCAAGAAGCTTCCTTTACAAGTTTTCAAGTTTGTTTTTAATCAACTTATTTTAGTTTATAATTGTATGACATGTTAAGAAAAGAAAAGTGTTTTTGAAGAAGAAATGATATTTTCCTCAAGAATGTAGTTCAAGTGTTTTATCAAAATTATTTTCCATCTAAGATAATATAGGATTCTGTTTTTTATCCCAATTATTACATTTATTTGATTATGTTTTGAGGGAATTATTTTTATGAAGTCATTTACCTTATATGATTTGTTTTATGATGTCCTGATGTTTCAAGAATCCCATTTTTTTACATGTGTTATGCGATGATGTATGATTTATGATTATGTGGAACACATAAGAAAGGATTTATTATAAGATGGGTGGGACATATATCTCCCTCCATTGCATTGGGTAAAGATTTTATATCTCATGAGATAGACATGGCTGGAACGGTAGGTTATACCGGTTCAGTGAAACAGGACTGGAACGAGGGTGACTCGGTTCAGAAAGGTACTATGTCCACTAAGATAGTCTTGGGAATGAGTCATGACTAACAAGAAATGATTTTTCATGATTATGTGTGCATGCCACAAAGTTTCAAGTTTCGTGTTATGATCATGGGGATCTCATTTTCACTTCTATGATTTATTCCATGTTAGGATATTATGATCTCCTTTGCAGTTTATGATTTTCAAAAAGATATGATATGATTTTTATTTCCTTTATTTTCCCTTGCTGAGAATTTGAGATCACCCTTTTATGTTTTCTTTTCCCCAGAATATAAAGAAAGGTTTTAGGTAAAAAAGGAAGATCTTTATGGGAGATATTGGAGATCTTTCACCACGATTAGAAGATTACGTTCCGAGTTTCCAAAGACACTAAACTATTACGATCCTTGTGTGTGTGTTTTTTGTTATGTACTAAGTATTCCGAAAAAGTAATGTAATGTCCATGTAAGTCAAGCTTCGGGTCTCTACAGTTGGTATCAGAGGAAAGGTTTAGTCAACCTTTGGAAACTAGGATGCGAAAATGTTAGTGAGATCCCTAGAGATATTTCTAAGGTATGTCTAGGTATGTCCCTAAGGTCAAGTATACGTATAGGTTATAGTACTAGAATTACGCTAATGATAATAGAATTAAACCTATGATGTTAGATATTGAAGGTACTCCCCGTTTATTATGTTGTTTTCCCTAGCATGATTTTTGCCTCTCACACTATTCTTTTTTGGTTTTAGAAAATGGCTGGAAACAAGATGATTCACAATAATGGAGGATATGATGGACAATGGAATGATATTATTCATAATGAAATGGGATTTGGAAGTCCAAACATCATTATTATGCTGAATCAGCAATCTCATAATATGATCAATAAAGTAAATTTTGGTAAGTTTCCTGACTCGGCTAATAAGAGAAAGATGGAGTTTCATGATGATCATAGAGGAAAGAAAGTTCAATTTCCCCTATGAAAATCATGTTGGATGAGGAATCAAGGAGAATGTTTCAAAGGAACTGGAAGATGCTTTGGGTGTGGAAAAGAAGGACACAAAGCAAGTAAGTGAAAAGGAAAAGGTTCAGTTAACACCATGGATGAGGATAATGGTATTTCTACGACATCAACAATGGTTAAATGTTTTAAATGTGGAATGTACGGGCATTTTGCAAACCAATGCCCTAAGAGAAAGTCTCTTGAAGAGAATCAGTATGGTCGTATGGGAAGTATTTATGTTGATGATGATGAAGAGACTACAAATGATATGTGAGATGAAAGAATTGTTGAAGCTCAGTCAATGGTTTAAGAAGGTAGTGGAATGATTACATGTTTATCAAGTGTAATGTTGTATAAGTAATCTCATGGTACTATGGAATAAAGAGACATCTAATTATTGTTACACTATTGTCTTTCCTATGTTTTTAATGTGTAGGATTAATGGTACTAGTAACCATGAAATGTTATTCAGATATTTTTTTGGAAAATTGATGATATGCGCATAATGAAGGAATAATAAGATAATGAGATGTTTGATTGTATTAATGGGCTCATGACTGATATAAGGAGAAGGTTATATCATGGTTTGAGTATATAAATTTTTTGGATTTTGGTATATGGAAAGAGTTAACTTTTAACTGCATTCATGTTTTCACTAAGGATCAATGGGTATTCAAGAGAATACATGATTAAGGCCTTTGAATGTTTGGAATGTGACCAACAAGACATATCTTATGATATATGTGGATTAACGACAGTATTAAATCTCTGGTAATCATTTTCACTATATTATGAGAGTGGACTGCAGTATTATGGATAAGCCTAAAGATTAGAATGGATTATGTTGTACATAAGTTACTATTGTTTAAGGATAGAAGATTTTTGATATTATTTATGGGATGTTATAGTAATGTAGTTTTAGAAAAGGGACAAACTGCAGGACGGGCGACAACCCATCGTGTCGGACAAGGCTGTGGGAATCGAACCCACAACTGAGGTGCGACTGCCCTTTATCACCTACCACTGGCCTACAGGAAGTCCCTGTTTAGTAGAAACTATTTTTATTATATTAAGCAGTATGATATATGATGTATAAGTCCATTTTAGGAACCATATATGATTAATCTCATTATAGAATGACTTATGTATATTTAATAACTTTTGCTAAACTTTGTTTTGAGACAGATGGAATGACCCGTCATTCTATCACATGATCTGCTAACACTTCACGAATAACAATTTCAACTTCATTTATTAAAGAGATGAAGTGGAAATTGTTCAAGGCATGAACAACAATGATATTGTACCAAAATAAAGTAAGTATTTATTCTAATTCAAATTCTTTAAATGATCTTGAAAACCAAAAATGTTGTCCTAGTGCTCTTATATCTGATTAATCAGATGGTACCTTAGATCGTCAAAAATTTATGGATTTGTGATTGTTGGCTTTTCCATATCCAGGTTCTCTACCACTCTCCATCAAAACATGATGGTTAGATTTTTCTTCCATATCCATATTTTAACCTATGTGGAAGCCCAGTGATTAGTTTATTTGGGTAACCGTTAAGTTTCATACTTTTGTTTTTAAAGATTGGTTTTGGTATTCCTTTTTACGATGTGGGTTTCTATCAAAGAAACTTTTGAATAGTAAACTATTTATAACCCCGACGAATTTCGAGGGTGAAATTCATTTTAAGGGGGGTAGAATGTAACAGCCCGAGATTTTAAAAAAAATATTCTTTTTAATTTTATTAATGTCTTGTGTTTTACGCTACACCAAAAGGAGCTTGCACAACACACATCCTTGACTTTCCTTGCATTACACGCAATAACAACCTTCCTCGATAGCGTGTGTAGTATGCAATACTGAGTTTCACTAAACAACGATATGCTATTAAAATATTATTAAAACTAGCCACTATGAATAGTAATAAACAATTTTTGAAATTTTGTAAATTTATTTTTCAAAATGGACTTCATTTTGGGATTCGGAATATCGAAATTAGCTTAGGGTGAAATTTTGGTAATTTTCGGATAACTTTCATATTTTGATGAATAGTGAAAATTACAAAATTTTAGTTAAAAATAACTTTTTCAATCGAAATAATTAATAAATTATTAATTTGAGTGGTTTTAAAGTATATTTGGAATATATTTTTACAATTTAATACAATGTTGGTCATTGGATGTAATTTCACATTTAAACCAGACATAAACAAGTGTCAATCTTTTGATAGATATTGTTTCTTAAAAACACGCTATTTGTTTTAACAGCGGGATTTAATTATAAAATGAAACTTTTATGTTATGAATTTGGTAAAATAGACTTCATTTTTGAATTTGGAATATGAAATATATCTTAGGATGAAATTTTGGCATTGTTCTGAAAAACATCATTTTTTGATGAATAGTGAACCTACTATGTGTTAGTTAAAAAACTGAATTTTTCATAAAACATAATTTTACCGCTTCTGTGAATGGAATTTCAAAAATCCAAGAGACACGGTTGATGTCAGTAAGTAAAATGTGGTTCAATGAGATGAAAATAATTTTTGGTGAATAGTAACTTTTTACTTTTATTTACCACGGTTAAAAGTAAATAGGATAATTAAGGGTAACAATGATATTAATATTACCATAACACATGTCCTAATCCTATTGGACAAGTGTATCTCGACCAAAAACAACCTTAAGTGTAAAATATTATCATTTAGGACCACTTGGATTAGATTAGGACATTTATTATTATTTAATTCAAAGAAGAGTTAAAAGAGTTAAAATCAAAGTGTATTTTCTAAAACATTTTTAATATAGGGTTATACATACGATAAATTCGATTGTAAATATTCATTAGAAAGATAAAACGATTTCATACATAATGGTATTTTATTTATAATTTTTAGTCATCAAATAAGTTAATTTATTTATGACACAATGATGATGCAGTAATTATCTTATTAATGAAATATTGACATAATTGATATTATAAATACCAAAATAAATGTTATTTAAAACTTTTTATGAATTCCACTAATTTTATAGGTTACTATGACATATTAGTGTTGATTTAATCAACTTTTTTCTAACAAATAATTCTGTTATGACTTTCACAAAAATCATATATCAAATAGTGTCAAAATTGACACAAAATAGTTTTTAAATAACATATTATATTATTAATTGTTATTTTATTCCTAAAAATCTAAGGTTCGGAAACATGACTTAGATAAGTATATATATATTAATAATAAACAATTTGGGGTTCGTTTGGCATGTTATAGTAAGTGTATTAACCATATAGTGTAAGAAAACAAAAAGACACGGTAAAAGTTAAATTATTTAACTTAAAGTTAAATCTAATTGATAAGGTTAAAATAATAACCTAAACTTGTCTAAATCCTATTGGTTGATAGGATTTAGACCCATACCCACTTTAGCTTCGAAATAAGACCCTTTGGAACCATTATAAACTGATTTTGACTTTAATATAAAATAATATTTTGAGATATTCCTAAGGTGCCACTCTCCTCCCTTATAAAAGGGCACCTCCTCCCTCTCTTCCTCACACAACATTGAGCCTTCAAGATCGGTCAACCCCTGCCGAAATCCCTTCTCCACTTCCCTAGTATCATCCTAGAGGTCCTGGTATTCTTCAAATACCATCCTTAGTTCTTTAAGTGGAGGCTAATAAAAGGCGCGTTAAAAAGAGGTAATATCCATTACCGATCTTTTTCAATTTCCTTCTTCTTCAACTTATTATTCTTCTTTAGTTGTTTCATGATAAAGTAATAACATCAGTATTTCTTATATGCTGATATGTTATTATAAATATGAAACAACTCTAATTAACCTTCTATCCATCCTACGGAAAAAGGAAATCACTGCGCGTGCGTACGTACGGAATACCGTCTCCACGCCGTGGTGTAATCTATTTTCCGCCACCACCTTAATTGGATGGGTATAAAGGTGTAATGAGTAACTATATATGATTATTATAAATTGATATTGATACTGAAATAGTATACATACACTTCAACACAATTCCACGATATCATCGCTCGTGCGTACGTACGGACTACCGTCTCCACGACGTGATGAGATTCATTCTCAATGATTAAGCATTCATGAATGATTATAAAGTATATATAATAAGTACTAATGAAATATATGACATAATAATTATACTGGAATTATTTATATTTATATGTATGTCATCTACTTAATTCCATTCAATTCAATAAGGAAACGAAAACAGCGTTCATGCGTACGTACGGACTACCGTCTCCATGAACGGTGTATTTCTTTCCATTTACTGATTTATTATATATGTATATTATGAATATATATATATATAAATCATATTTTATATTCTGGAATTAATTAATCATGATCTAAGTAATCATATGAATAATTACAAGTTAAAAACACGAACGAAAAATGAGACGATTTTACCCAAAACGCTACTTTAACATGAATTTACAAAATAACGGGTAATATAAAGTCATAAGTGGGCCATATATGATATAATAACAATGAATATGATTCTGGAATAAGTCAATAACATGATTTCAATCATTATACAGGAGGTTGGGACACTTACAAAGCAAGTCAGACATAAGGTATGGGAAATATCACAATCTCATTTTTATCCGAGATTGTTTATTCGTAAGTATTTACTGGGGTGTATTTTATCAACCACATCCATGTTCCCTCAATATGTAATATTTTTTCCATAAAATTACAATAGTTTAAATCCAATTTTACCCTTCGGTGAGTTTTTATTAAAAAATATAAAAGGAATCTTTTGTCATTTTTCCTTACGAGGTACTTTTTGACTATTCCGACAAAGGTACGAAGAATGTTTTTTTAACTTATATGGCATGAATGGATTTTTAAAAACATTATTTCCAAGAAGCTTCCTTTACAAGTTTTCAAGTTTATTTTTAATAAACTTCTTTTAGTTTATAATTGTATGACATGTTAAGAAAAGAAAAGTGTTTTTGAAGAAGAAAGGATATTTTCCTCAAGAATGTAGTTCAAGTGTTTTATCAAAATTATTTTCCATCTAAGATAATATAGGGTTCTGTATTTTATCCCGATTATTACATTGATTTGATTATGTTTTGAGGGAATTATTTTTATGAAGTCATTTACCTTATATGATTTGTTTTATGATGTCATGATGTTTCAAGAATCCCATTTTTGTTACATGTGTTATGCGATGAAGTATGATTTATGATTATGTGGCACACAGTAGAAAGGATTCATTATAAGATGGGTGGGACCTATATCTCCCTCCAATGCATTGGGTAAAGATTTTATATCTCATGAGATAGACATGGCTGGAACTGTAGGTTATACCGGTTCAGTGAAACAAGACTGGAAAGAGGGTGACTCGGTTCAGAAAGGGACTCTGTCCACTATGATAGTCTTGGCAATGAGTCATGACTAACAAGAAATGATTTTCCATGATTATGTGTGCATGCCACAAAGTTTCAAGTTTCATGTTATGATTATGGGGATCTCATTTTCACTTCTATGATTTATTCCATGTTAAGATATTATGATCTCTTTTGCAGGTTATAATTTTAAAAAAGATATGATATGATTTTTATTTCCTTTATTTTCCCTTGCTGAGCATTTGAGCTCACCCTTTTATGTTTTCTTTTCCCCAGGATATAAAGAAAGGTTTTAGGTTAAAAAAAAGGAAGATCTTTATGGGAGATATTGGAGATCATTCACCACGATTAGAAGATTACGTTCTGAGTTTCCAAAGACACTAAACTATTACGATCCTTGTGTGTGTGTTTTTTGTTATGAACTAAGTATTCTGCAAAAGTAATGTAATGTCCATGTATGTCAAGCTTCGGATCTCTACAATGAGAGTCGATTGCGCCCATTTTTCTAGGATGTGGGTAGGAGAACCCAGCTTCTTAGACGTGTTCATGGAATCTTTGGATAATAATCATCCAAGAAAACTGTGGATTTCTATGCAGAATAATATAAGGAGGGTAAAAATTCTGTTGCAAAGGTGGAGGACGTCTCTTCTTCCCCGTGATTAGGAACTAAGCATGGTGAGTGAGGAGGTTTAACGCATGGATGCTAGTCTAGAACAAGAATGGGATTATAAACTCTTTATTGAGATTAGGACCAAGAAGGCTCTCCTTTATGACATTTTTTGAGGTAGGAGAGGCTTTCTAGAGAGGGATCTCGAGTCCGTTGGCTTCGGGAGGGGATATGAATTCTGGGTATTTTCATGCATGTATTAAATAGAGTCTTCGTATTCACAGGTCAAATATTATTAGGGAGGATGATTCATTTTCAAATTATTGGGATGAGTTAGGGGTAATGGAAAACAAATACATCAAATACCTTCTTGCAAGTCCCAATCCTAACATGGCAGAAGGTTACCTAAGGAAGGTTACAGAATTGTTAGAGGACTTCCCAATAAGAATTGTGGAGGATATTGATGGGTACTTGCGACTTCCTCCTGAGGAGGAGGAAGTGCATGAAGCGGTGTGGTCTTTGAACCCATACAATGCACCAGGGCCAAACGACATTCCTGGTTCTTTTTACAAGGTTGCATGGTATACCGTCAAAGGTGATTTAATAAAAAAAATGAAGTATTTCTTCCAGGGGGAACCTGTCACGCCTTTCCAGTTCTATAAAGATGGTTTTTCTTCCAAAAGTGAGAAACCCCTAGTCTGTTGAGCAGTATCGACCAATCAATATGTGTAACTTTCCTTACAAGGTTCTTGATTGTATTCTCAACAAAAGGTTGGCACCTCACTTGAACACATGGATGGAAACAGAGTAGAATTGCTTCATTCAAGGCTAGTCAATCTAGGGTGCGATTGGAGAGGTGCAAGAACTGATCAGTGGGATTGACAAAAAAGTCTTTTGGAATAATCTAGTTATTAAACATGACATGAGAAAGGCCTATGATAGGATGTAATGGTGTTTTATCTTGAAGGTGTTGGGTTGCATGGGCTTCTCCAAATAGACATGTGACCTTCTGTTTAGTTGTTTTAGCTCAGCGTGGATCTCCACTTCTTTTTTGGGTAAGAAATTTGGCTTCTTCATGGCTTGCTACGGTTTACTTCAAGGGGATCCCCTTTCCTCCATGCTATTTATTATTTCTCAAAATGTGCTCAGCCATTATATTAAAAGGGGTATTTGTATGTGTAAAATTATGCCTTATTGGGATAGAAATGTTTCGGAAGGAATATCTCATTTGATTTTCGCGGAAGATGCTATCTTGTTCATTAACGGTAGCAAGAGATCAGGGATTGGCATGAATGGGCTGATGTAGGAATATTGTAAATGGAGAGAGTAAGAGGTGCATAGGGAGAAAATGATTTATTTTTCTTCTAATCCACTCTAGGTCAGGAGGGCCAGGATTTTGGAAGAAATCTTGAATATGAGGAGATACTATTTTCCCATGGAGTACCTTGGAGTGCCAGTTAGTCCTAATTCCCTTCGTGTTCGTTATTTTGATATGATTTTGGGCAAGATCACTGGGCACATCTTAGACTGGAAGAATAGGTTCATCTCGTATGGAAGATGCATTACCTTGGTCAATAGAATCCTTATCTCTATCCCCATGCATATTCTTTCCACCTTGATGACTACCAAAAGCATGTTTGTTAACATGGATAAGATCATGGTATCCTTTGTATGGAATGTGCAGATGGAAATTCATCACCACTGGGCATCGAGGAAGTGTCTCACTAAGCTTCTTACCTAAGGTGGAATCAATTTATGGAGTTTGAGCTTGACCATGCAAGGGATGCATGAAAAAATTACATGGGAGGATATGGCAGGCTGAACTCTTTGGTGAATGGTCATGCATAAGAAATATGGAATGGATGGTGTGGTTCAGCAGTCTCGGCCGTCTAGGATTTGGAAGCTTATTCAGCCTTTTACAAAGGTACTGCGCCCTTACACAAGGTGGATCGTGGGAAGAGGAGAGGTGAACTTCTGGCATCAGGATTGGGGAGTAGTAATTATTTGGTTTCCTAGTTTCCCCACACTGGATACCTCTTTCAAAAAAGCATAAAACCACCCTTCTATTCTACAGGCCACTCTCAATGATACTCGACATGACGTTTTAAAATAAATTGTCCCCAGTGAGAATCTGGATAGGCTCATCTTCATAGGCTCCGCTTCAGGAGAGTTTTCAATGAAGGATTATGGTAGTGTAAGAAGGGATCCTAATGTAGGTGACCCATGGGGCGAAACATTGTGGTGTATGTGGATCTCTCTAAAAATCAATTTCCTTATATAATGAGTGAGGAATAAATCTTTTCCCACTGATGACAACATCCAATGTATGGGGGTTTCTTTTCCATCCAAATGATTTTGCGGCAAAAACCCCAAGAAAGAAAAGGCGATGAATCTCTTATTTGATAGTTATTGGGCTCGCTGGTTGTAGAAGGTGTATGGAGCTATCTCGGGTTGGCGTGATGTCGGAGGGTTTCCGGAAAATCCTCTCAGCCGGGGGTTTGATGGTGCATGCAACATTGGTTTTGAGAGGACAAGAAGAAAGACCATCCTTGTGGCGGTATGTTGCGTCATTGGGAAATTAAGGAATGAATCACGCCACAAGAATTTATCTTCTACTAGCACCAGTATCAGCATCAAGATGAAGAAGGATTTGTTAGACTTAGCAAGCATTTTTTCTGATTACCAGGGATCCCCTTCAGTGAGTTCACTCTATCTTGAGGTGTCCAACCAGATTGAGAGGAGGGTCTAGTGGAATTTGGTTTACTGGTACCCACATAGAGATGGGCTCAAACTCAACATACATGATTCCTTCTTGAGGGGACAAATGAGGGGGGGGGGGGGTGATTAGGGACTAATGGGGGTTTGTTTTTGCTTATTTCTCGGTCTTTTACGTTAGTGATGAAGATCTTCAGGCCGAGATAAAGGCTTTGGTTATGGGGTTGGAATTAAGTGAACAAAGAATGAATACTTTTAAGGCTGTGAAAATGGATTCTTTAATCCTCTACAAAGAACTCACGGAAAGTGGAAGCTTCCCTTAGTGTATTGAATATAGTGTCTGCAAGTGAAAACTACTTATGGGTGTTCGTATAGTGATCACTCATACTTGGAGTGAGGGGAATAAGGTTATGGATATCTTGGTATCTCAGGCTTCCTTAAAACATAATGTTTCTCTCTTCCTTAACCTTGGTTCTTTTCCATATGGTGGTAGTATCTTTGTTATCATTAATTCTTTGAGGATCCACTGCTTTAGACCTCCATGATGTGATTCTTGTATGTTGTTTTCGATGTGTTTACAAAATTAATAAAAATGTTAGTGTTCAGTCAGTCATCTAGATATTCCAATTAATACTTTTGATTATGTAGATATATGGATCACATTTGATGATCACTAGTTGCATCAAATGTCCATAGCCAACTAATAAAGCTTTTGAAAGGGGAAGCCTAACTTGGGACACCCCAAAGTGTAGGATCATTCCCATATCCCAAACCTTATAAAATCTATTGTTCTAGAGGACCTCAATAACCATTTTTTGATAGATCCAGAATTTAATTTCTTGCCATCAAAAGGTGGAGTAATATATATTTATACATACATCCCTAAAATATTTTTACTATATTCTATTACCTGCACAAATCTCTATTCTGACACTATATTTTGATAAATCATTCCCATTCCAAATTTATCTTTAATACAATAGATATTTGTCAAAATATGTGGAATATTGAGAAATACAAAATAAAATACTTTTGGAAATGACCATGGAGATCAACCTTTTTATACTAATGGGGATTATAAACATTATTTTTTACCACCCATAATTGGTGTGTCATCTACTTAACCCGACAATATAATATAGACTTTATTACCACATAATAAAACTCAATCTAAAAATATATTCTTAAAATTGTATTACCCTTTAGATAATTATATATATATGACAAAAACCTAAAACATATGATCTGAGCATAATTATAAATGGGTGAAATTAGTGTCAATCAAAAAAATCAATAATATATGTTTAGGAGATGAATGATGCAGATGATCATTTTGTATGCCATTCACATTTGAATTCATTCATAGGATTGTACCTACCATAGTGGAGTAATTATTTTATGCAAATAAATTTATCTTTTTCATAAAAGTATACTAAAATTATTTTAAACTGTCATATTTCGGGTTTCCCTTATTATTATTAGGTATATTTTTTACCTTTATTAACTAATATCTTATGTGTGTAAATTTTTTTATTGAAAAAGATGAATATTTTATTAATCTAATAGTATAGATGTGAATTGAAAATGGTTGCACGCAAATCGTTTGAAAAAAGAGTATGAATTTGGAGTTAAATAGTTTATCATGTTTCCAATTGAGGACAAATACAACCCCTCTGAAATCCATTTTCTGTGTTTACATTGTTTTTTAAAAAGAAATATAATCTAGAAGAGTTGTATGAACATTTTATTATTCGTGGATTAGATCAGAGCTATAAATTTTCGAAAAAAAATGGAATAAATGATTGTGCACACTGATTGGGATAATAATGGGGTTTATTGATCATTTTAAATGAATACCAATGTAAATGATGATGGAGATTACATTGGTGAAATGAAAATGGAAATTCAATATATCCTTTATGATTTTAATATTTTTATCGAGATTTCAAATAGATATTCTAAGTGACCATTTAATATCATTTGTACTATGTACACAACATTTGAGTCTCTATTGAAGTTATATAATCTGAATGTTTGTAGTGGATGGAGTGACACCAGCATTAAAAAACTAGATGGTATCCTGAATGATATTATATAAGAATAAAATGAACTTCTATATTGAACATTTAAAAATAAAATAATGCTACATTCCGTGGGAATGGTCTCGAGAAAAATTAGTTCTTTCCCAAATGATTGAATATTATTTCACAAGGTCCATGAACAAATCATAAAATGACCTAAGTGTGGGAAAAAGTGATACAAGAAAAATGAATCTAGTATTTCAAAATATGTATGATACTTTAGTATCATTTTATGGTTTAGAAGACTATATGTATGTCTAGAAATCATGAGATAATTAAAATGGAATATAGATACAATAATTAAATTTGGGGACCTTTGTCATCCAGTAGATTCTCTTTAGTTGATGAAAACTGATTATGAGTATCATAAACTTGGAAAATATCTAAGAAATTTTTTTCTGTCATAATCTATAGATGGAATAAATAATTTTTGTGTAAGAATTATCATTAATAATACATAGACCATAATGTACTGTTATTATAACTTTTCATCATGGTTATGCATGAAGAGGATATACGTTGTGGTATATCTTCTTATTTCTATAATAAATAAACCCAGTAATGATATTGATGCCTATTGAGATCCATTAATCGATGATGGAAATTGATGTAGTATACATGTGTTTCAATATATTATGATTGTATAAGTGAATAATTCACATTGAGTACCTTGTTCTATGATATGGTAAATAAATTTCATGCTTATGTAAATTTATTAGGCTATAGAATTAATGTAATGTTGGGGTGTACCATTTCTAGAGAATTCAGACACTCAGTTTAGTTGAAACAATCCACGAAGAGTTCCTTTTTAGAAAATTAGACATTATTACTTCAATAAAAAAATATGGATCCTAGATGAAAACATTCAATGTAAATTTTGTTCAATGTTACAACACCATATTCAATAATAGGTGATAAATATTTTGATAATATAAAATATATCAGCATAGTTTTCTATAAATAATTTTTGAAAAACCATATGGAAAAAGTTTGGATGAAGACATCAATTTTTATTGAATTTTTGTATTAATAGTGTTTTTACACCAGATATTTTCTTGATTTCATTCATGTAAAAAATTATAATTGATAATGTTATTTTAATGTTACTAAATGATCTTGGAAAAATGAAATATGGTCTCAATGATAGGTTGGACGTGATTAACCTAGTGATAAGGGGAGAGTTGGCATCGGTGAAGGGTAATGGGTGTACTTTTCTTCCTCCAAAAACTAAAACTCTATCCAGACAGGAAAAATATCAATTTTATAATTTCCATAATATTATAAAAGGTCTATATGTGTATTCATAAAATATCAAGATTGATTTTTCAATGACTACATTAATGATACATGGATAAAAACCACACAACATTCATGTTTTGATGAAAGATTTGATACATGTTTCGTTACATTTCATTATTCCAAAAATTGTTTGGTATAAATTAAACAAAATCTTCTTATTTCTGAAATCCATGTATAATAATGTTATAGACCCAATGAAGTTTCCAATCATGAACTTGGAGGTTGTTGTTATATTATGTGAATTAGAGATGTTCTTCCCACCTTAATTCATTGATATAATGGTACACCTGATGGTTCAATTGGTTAGAGTGGTTCAGTTATTTTTTTATTTCCTATATATACAGGTTTACCCCATTTAATGGTATATGATGATTTTGAAAGTCTATAATAGTAATCAAAGTCTGACCGATGGTTTTATTGGAGAACGATATATTGTTGAAGAAGCTGTTTAATTCTGTAAGGATTTCCAATATGATGTTGAAAACATCAGTATACCAATGTATTGTCATTGTAGAATACCTATGGGGAAATAATTTTTTAGAATAGATGTTGTTAAAATTACATTGGGAGAGTTTGAGTAGGAACACCTTTACATTTTACCTAATATTGATGATGTTGATCCAAATGATAAAGCTTACAATGAAATTCATAGAGATTAAATCCATCAAGGAATGAATTATTGATATCAAATACACGTAATTATTGTAATATAGGATAGTTCCAAGATCAATTTTAATAGGATTTCACTAAAAATACCTATTCAATTGTTGAACGACTTCGATTTCTAGCCAAGGGAAGGAATGATAATGTTATATCATACAATAGTTTTCTAATCAATAGTTATTTGTTCTATAAAAAACACGATGACTATGGTACGATTTAGTACAGTGGTGTTATACATGTGGCAAAAGATATGCACATATATCGTTCCAAGGATAGAAATCCTATTTTTGAAAATAATTCAAATTTTGACATTATCAAATAGTTATACGAATTAGATTATAAAAACATTTAAACTGCCAATTTTCTATTATAAATGGGTTAACGATAGAAGTGTGATGAAATTTGATGGAATGTTCTTTGTGAACGTGAATTTCAGTGATAAGGTGATAAAGATTATCTATTCATATTATAAGTACAATCAGTGCAAGTATTTTACATCTTAAATCCAGAAAATAATAATTGATCAATTATTATATAGGAGACTAAAACAAATATCTATTCAGATTAAAATTAGATCAAGGATATCCCTTTTGTCAGTAGATTACAATCATTTCATGCTATTCCCAACATAGATAATGTCTTGTATGTCAAAACAGACAATAATGAGGGGATTTGGATTCATGATAGAGGATCCAAATGCATAAAACTTTTAAAAAATATAGTTCAATGAGATGGTAATCATTTTTTCTAATATACTATTTTTCTAATAATATTATATGTAATCTTATACATTAACATAATATAAATTATATTTTTTACTACAAATGTAGAAAATTTCCTCTAAATATGATTATTTTACCAATACCAGGGATAAACAAACTATAATAAGGGAAACCCTTTGGGAAGATGTAAAGTTAATGTTACAGTATAATTTCTTTATTTTACCAAAAAAATTAAATAATGAAATGTTGATTTAATTTTCGTTATTCCTTTAGTATATATTTTATTTTTTAATATTTATATCTATCATTCATTCCCTTCTACAACAAAACATCCATGATTTCTTCAACCTCAAACAGTTAATTCATATTACTAATTAAATCATGTTTTCATCATTTTATCTACTATTTTATGTTAATTTTTTTATTTTTAATCTAATACATAGTTTTTTCAAAATTATATTGGGAAATAAAATGTTCATTTTTATTTTATTTTAGAATACTTTTATCTATATTTCTTTCTATTGTGTTGAAAAACATTTACAACATTCTTCTCCCTCAAAAGGTAATTTCCTAATACATTTAAATTCATTTTCTTATCATTTTATCTACTATTTGAAATTTAATTTACATAAAATTTTTCTCTAATAATTATTTATTTTTTGATCAAATCCTTTGGGAATTCATATTTTTATATTTCATTTATTTTAGATGATTTTTTCCACCTTTCAGGCATTTCTCCACCAAAGCAACCATAGCCTTCTTTACCCTTAATACTTTTTCACCTCAGAAGTGCTTAAATTTATCAAATTCCTTCATGTTCCCTCCACTACAATTTTAGTAAGGAAAATGATGCTTCATATGATCAATCACATATTTAATCTTGATGTTTTAAAAAAAAATCATTTTCTGGTGAATTTATGTGTTTTTTCAAATTTATATTTGTATTATTTCATTTTAATAATATTCAATTAATATTTATTCTTATATAGGTGGAATTATTTGTTTGTTTTGGTTATTTTTGTTCAAAGATTATCATTTTCTTGAGATACTATACTTCAATACTGCAACATAGATAATAGAAAGAAGGAAACATGTTAATTATGTAAAAAACCATCAGGAAAGTTTAGTTCCAACTACTTATTTAATTAATATTTTCATCATTTTATCTAATTTTTTTTTGCTAATTTATATATCATTTTTATCTAAGAAATTATTTAGTTTTTTCATATATCATTTGGAATTAATATTTTAATTTTAAATATCTAAAAAAATCAACAAAAGAGATAACATGTTTCTTTTTTTCAATGTTACCATGGTTTCAATTTCCTTTTTTATCAAACTGCAACATAGTATATTGAGGACACGTTCTTAGCTGAAAAATGTTTTTCATTTATGGGAATGGACTCAATATAGAGTGTTGGGAGTTTTAAAAATAAATCCAATGGAAATAATGGTAACAAGGGGTTTTTAGATTTTTTAAGACTTGGGTTCCTAAAGAAATCATCCATAACTCAACCTGACACACAATGTGACCGGTAGGACTCAAAGTGTAACTTTTTATTTAAAATTGATATTTTTTAGTAAAAAATAAAACTCACATAATAAAAGCCATAAAAATTAATTCATATTAGTTTAGTAAAGTATGAAAATGATACATAATTCATTTTTGATGTGTAGGAATCAGTCATGCATCAATTTGATGCAAGATTGTCCTAGTATGACTCAAAGTGTATATTATTATTTTAAAATTGGAATTTTAATTCAAAATGGGTGACTCACCTAATACAAATAAATCATCCTTATATTTTATTGATAATTTTGAAAAATGATTCATAATTTTTTTTCTGAATTTTTAGAGTTGGTCTTACATCAACATGACACATAATGTGACCATCATGACTCAAAAATCATGTTTCCACTTTTAAATTATATTTTAGTAAAAAAGAAATTTGAAATTCTAAAAACATACTAAAAATTTAATTTTTTGATACTTTTAAAAATCATAAATAATTCATTTGGTACATTTAAGAATCATCAAAACCTTAATCTGATGCAGGATGTTACTATTATGACTACAAGTGATTATTTTTTTGATGTTGGAATTAATTTTAGTAAAAAATTAAACTAAAATACTCAAAACCAAGATAATATATTATGATTATTTGGATACTTTATAAAAATGATTTTTAAGTCATTTTTATGTGTAGGAATAATCCAAACCTAAATTTGATACACTATTTTCTCGATATGATTGAAAATTTTTATTATATGATATAAATTGACATTTTTGTTTAAAAATTCCCACACACTAGAAACTAAGAAAATTTTATTTTTTTATCTTGATATTTTAGGAAATTGATTAATTATTAACTTATTATTAGTAGGTATTAGTATCACATCAAAATGAAACATGATGTGACTGTTATGACTCTATGTGTGTGTTTCTTGTTTTAATTTACAGTTTTGTAAAATGGGAATGTGACCAATTAAAAATAATGAAAACACATTAATATTCTTTTTATATATTTTCAAAATTACCCATAATTTAGTTTATATGATTAGTAATCAGTTGTATCTCAATATAATTCATGGTATGATCAGTGTGACTGAAAGTGCATCTTTTTATTTTAAGATCACCTTAATTTTTGTGAAAACAAGAAAATTACATACTCAAAATAGGGAAAACACATTTGGATTGATTTGATACATTATTAAAATGACCCAAAATACATTTTTAATATGTATGAATTATACAAACATAAATCTAATACATGATGTTCTTTGTATGACCCAAAGCGTCCATTATCATTTTAAAATTGAAATTTTTGTTTAAAAAGTGTTACTTATTGAAATCTGAGAAAACATGCTCATATTGTCATGATAATTTTGAAAAATGATTCATAAGTAAATTTTTATTTATAGGAATCATCTTCATGTTAAACCAACACATGATATGTCTGGTATACCTCAATTTTTGTTATTTAATTTTAAATGAAATTTTAGTAAAAAAGG
Source organism: Viscum album (assembly GCA_963277665.1). Taxonomy (NCBI): domain Eukaryota; kingdom Viridiplantae; phylum Streptophyta; class Magnoliopsida; order Santalales; family Viscaceae; genus Viscum; species Viscum album. The sequence continues at coordinate 1,493,518,087 of OY728129.1, forward strand.
AAAGTGATGTACTTCAAATTGAGAAAAAAAATGATTTTTTGAAATAATATGAAAACATTGAATAATTAATTGGAGATGTGCATGAATCATCCTCACCTAATTATGATTCATGGTGTGACCTTTAACACTCAGTGTAAATTTTTTTATTTATAAATTATAGTAATTTTCGTAAAAAAATAAAACTAACATAATGAATATTGAGAAAATGAATTCATATTGTTTCAATAGTTTCAGATAATTATCCATAAGTCATTTTTGAGGTTTAGGAATTATCCCCACAAAAATTTGATATATGATGTTCCTAGTAAGATGCAAAGTTCCTGATATCAGTTTAAAATTGAAATTTTAGTTTAAAATGTTTCACTGATAATAAACTAAGAAAATTTGCATCAATTTTATTGATAATTTAAGAGAACGATTCATAAGTCATTTTTTAAGTGTAGGAATCAATATCACATCAATCTAGAACATGATTTAGCCGATATGACTCACAGTACATGTTTATTGTTTAAAATAAAAATATAGTTAAAAAAAGACAAGTGACATTATAAAAAATGAGAAAATGCATTAAGATTATTCTAGTACATTATAAAAATGATATACATGTCATTTAATGTTTTTAGAAATGAGATACACCTCAATATAACATAAAATGTGACTGATATGAGTCCAAGTTCCTCTTTTTATTTAATGTTGACATTAATTTTTCTAAAAACGACAACTGACATATTGAAAACTGAGAAAACACGTTAATACTGTTATAATACATTAGGAAAATGATCTGCCAGTAATTTTAGACATGTAGAAATGAAACACACATACATATGATAAATGATTTTTCTAGTATCAATCAAACTTATGGTTATCATATAAAAATTGAATTTCTAATTTAGAATGTGTCTCACACTGAAAACCAAAAAAACAAACTAGGATGGTCTTTATAATTAAGTAAAATGAATAATAAGCCTATATTTATGTGTAGGAATAAATATCATTTCAAACTAACATGCGGTGTGATTAGTATGAATCAGAGTGAATGGTATTAGTTTAAAATGAAATTTTAGTGAAAATATAATGTTACATACTCAAACCCAATAATACAATTTCAGATTGTTTTAATACATTAGGAAAATTATCCATAATTTATTTGATATGTTTAAGAATCATCTGAACCTCAATATGACGCATGTTGTAACCAATATGACTATATGTGATTATTTTTATTTAAATTTGACATTATTTTTTGTAAAAAAGAAAACTAGCATACACATATTCATGAAAATGAATTGATAATGTTTTGATACTATATTTAAATGATCTGTAATCCTTTTTTTGATCAGTTGGAATCATCCACACCTTAATATGATATATGATAATCCCAGTACGAATCAATGTTTCTCTAATTAGTTTAAAATTGAAATTTTAGGTAAAAAAATGACACTCAATGAAAACCAAGAAAACAAATTTTTATTTTATTTATAATTTAGGAAAACAATTCATATGTCATTTGTGACATGTAGGAATCAGTATCACATAAATATAACCCCATATGTTACTAGTATGACTCAAAGTGCAAGTTTCCAATTTAAAATGTCATATTACTAAAAAAGACAACTGATGTATTCAAATACAAGAAAAAACATTGTGATTGTATTGTTTATTTAATAAATCCATAAGTCTTTTGGGATGTATAAAAATCATCCCCACATCAATATGAACCATGGTGTGACTAATATCACTAGAAGTGAATCATATCAACATATAAGTTTCATTTTAGTTTAGAATTCACCTCACATTGCTAAGAATGAGGAAAAGAGGCTATATTATTTTCGTATCATTCTATCTGATAGTACGTAATTTATTTCATAATAATTATTATAATATTATTATTTAGTTAATTATTATAGGGATAATGCTTGAAGACAAACAATAAATTCTGTGACATGCAATATTGAATAGTAATGTAATCTAATACACAGTGTTCCTAGTATAACTCAACATTTAGTTTATAATTAACACTTTTTGTTAATTTATTTATTTATATTATGACTAACACAATCATTTTTTTCTTATACATACGGTTTCATATGATCAATTAAGGGATATGATCAAAAGAGAAAATAAAATTGATTTTTTGAATGTATGTAATAATTTGTACTTATGTAATTGTATAAACCAATGATTGAAATTTCTATAATACAATGTTTTTTCATCTATTTTTTGTTTTAAATTTTATTTCATTAAAATTTCATATTGGTATTCTTTTATTGATTTCAATTTTTTTTGGTTCTATGGTGTGCTATTATAGAACACTATAGTATTCCACTATTTAAGTGATTTCACAAGAATTGATAAATGTAAATTTTATCCGCACTTTTAGAAGCACCGATAAAGCTCCCCTTTATCAGCACTACATAAAAGTGTGAATAAATCTTTTCTTTTATCATGGATTATAAAATTTCTGATAAAAGGGACTCATTAATAGATATTTTTATCCATGATAAAATCTTAGGGATTTTAATATCTCTTTAGTATTCAGTGCTTCTTAAGAGCTGATAAAGTCCATTTTTAGTGTCATGAAATAACTATTTTTGAGTATTGATAACATACTCTTATATCTTTGATTTCATTTTCAATCCAATATTCCATTGGTCAAGAAATTTTTTGTACATTTATCATGGGCATTATACATTAGATTATGTCATTTTCCTTGATAATTACTTTGTACCACACATTTAATACATTCAACTTTTAGTGGTGCCTCGTGGTGAATTTATTCACGAATTCCATTGAAATCATTAAATTTGCTTAGTGACTAGTTTAATTATGCCTTTATTTTTCATGTGATGAAACACATTTCAATTCCTTTATAACAGTTTCCTTAGAAATCATTTCAATATTTTTGACACATATAAAATTTAGAATTCATCCTTTATCACATTCTTTACTAAATTTTTTAGAAGACTCTATCCTTATATTATTTCATTTATTTTTTATTTCAACAATGGTGTAATTTTTTACTTAATTCATAGTCATTATTTTTAAATAATCATATGTTTTTTTTAAATAGACTCCTTTCCCGTTAGACAACTCGTTAGGAAAATCGTTGTATTGTATATGATTTTAATTTATATGTTTGTTCATTTGGGATTAAAATTTTACTAAAACCATAAGATTTAAATAGTATTGATGAATAATTATCACTGTAATATGATTATGGTAAATGATTATGTGAAAATTAAATCTATACATTTCATGATATTGAAAATCTTCATATAAACATCATGTTTAACCAAATTCACTATATGTTCTACTTTTGTACTTTAAATTGGGTTTTATTGAAATTCATAACCAAATAACCTAATATTACTTGGAAATCAATCATTTGGCGTATTTTATATATATCACAAGATTAAAAATAGAATATCCTAAGGAATATCAAAATATGTATGCAGTTAGGATTCTTTTTTGTGCACTATGGGATGAATGAGTTAATACATAATTCTTCCTTTCTGGGGTTATTACCAATAGGAACAATTATTCCAAATCATTTTTCATATTTAATATTTATAAATGGATTCCATTTATAAGGAAACCACATACTCAAAACATGTCAATACTTTAATATATTGTCTTATACTTAGACATATTTTTAAGATACTCACTAATGTTCTCTTACCATATTCCCCATGTAAAATATTCCTTAATACCATAATATTAAATCAAATAATTTATTAATGGGTTATTTATAGCATTGATATTATGATTAAACTCATCATAACTACCATTAAATTATCCTCAACAAATATCCCAATCTCCAATGTTATCTAAACCATGATCTTATATGAACTATTGCATCCAGATGACATGATCAAATAATTTCATGACATAAATAAATTTTTGAAAAAAATGTTCCCACAATTATTATTATTTTAGTTTTATAGAAATAGTAAAAGAATTTACTAAAAAACATTTCATTATCATCTAATGGATATTTTTCCACCATATATATAAATTTTTTATCTATAAAATCCATCTGTATATCCCAAAAATTACATACAAAAGATATTAATATAGAAACATATTAATTTTTTATATTCATAAGCTTTGGAAATTAAAACATAACAAAAGTGTGACACCATATGTTTGGTAGGGGTAATCAAAATTCAAAACAATCAAATATCAAAAGTGAGCATTATATGAGTATATGGGTATAAGAAAGACACATAGAATATTTATACATAATAAATAATGGATCATAAATCATCACATACGGTTTGGAATAACATAATACATGAACCAAAAGAGTATGGGAATATGAACCTTCAGAGTATGAAATATGAATATGAATAATCATAAAATTATGGTATATCATGATAAATAAAATGTTAATATAAGAAAAATCTTATTATAGGTAAAATAATTGTGAGAAAACTCACTTTCCCACGCGTGTGTGAAAAAATTCAATATGTTCACGCCTAATGATTTTAGAAATGTGATTACCCCCACACTACTATGAAAAAACTAATTTTGACCATACCAAAATATTTCATGAGGTATAAACATAAATCAATGCATTATATGGTGATACAAGACCCCACATATCATTATCTATACATTTGTGTGATATATTAAACCAATAATATCATAAATACCACATGGAAAAATGGGTTTCATATCTTCTTCAAATGGAATAACATAATAACAACATTTATAATTATATGAATTAGCAATACATGATATACCTAAGAAAAATAAATAAGCATAAAAATATATTAAGTAAATTTCTATGTAAATTATAATAAAATAAGATGAAAGAAAATATATTATTTACACCATATATATAATGTTTATAAAACTAATTCAATTATTTTCCCAATAAATTGGTATCTATATTATTAGTGAAGACCCCAAAATCAATGATTTTTTTAAAATACACTCTTTGTAATAAATATTTTTTATATTAACACTAAATAGTTTATAAATAACATGAGGTGATGAATCATATAATTTATAGAAATGAACATGTCATAATCTTCATAATCTATCTTGATAAATAATATGTATGTTAATATTTAAGGAATACCCTTTAATCCAGAAAAATATGTACCAAAGGTAATTGACATAGATTCAAAAAAATTTTTAGTAGTTTTAGAAAAAACACATTTGAAATAAGTAATTTCTTTGATACTTGGCAAATATTTATAATTAAATATATTATAAGACTAGTATAATATTAATTTATTTAAAAAACCAATAAAAGGTTGATTTAAGGATTTATATAAATCTAAAAAGTAATTAATAATATGTTCTTTCATTGAATAAAAATATAAAAAGAGGCTTTTTTAATATTATTATAAAATGAAGAAGTTATGTGTTACATTCAAAAGTTATTTTCAAAAAGGTGAAGTGAAAACAAGGAAAAAATTTACCTTTCCAAAATAATCTCCACTAAAATATCTGTGAGAAGATATAATGGAAATCAAGAATAATATGGAGTGTAAGATAAATCATATGATTCTAAAAGTATGTAAAACCTATGTTTTAATATTTAGAAATACTGTTTTTTGAAAACCACCATCTTAAAAAGAGTATTAAATTTTAATTTTAAAAGGGATAAAAATAATTTTGATAATACTGTAAAATAATATATATTTTCTATCCCAATAAATATATGTGAACATTGGAGAGAAGAATATATGTACATGTAATAAATGATTAATTGGTTGTAATTGGAGTTACACTAAAAAATATTAATAATTTATTTCTTAAAAAATGTATCAACGAACTGGTAATTGGGTGTGAGAGAAATTTCACAAATGAATAAAAATAAATACCATATAAAATAGGGGAATTATACGATAAAATAAAATTTAAAATAAAATTTAAGTATAAAGGACTATGACACAATGAATCATAAATTGATTTGATAAAACGCTTATAGAATTGGTAATTTAAGAATACATGGATATTGGGAGGAACTTAATGAAATGGATATTATATTATCATGAATCTGTATATTTTTTTATATGTGAATGAAATTTATCATTTAATACACCATATAAATGAATTTATGGTTCACATTATAAAACATTTCTCAGTGAGTTTAAAATGATACAATGAAACAATTACTATGTTTCCCTAGTAATTCAAATGAACTCTATGATGCTATATAATAATCATGATTATCTTAATATCCCACTTCCAAACCATTTTCATACAACAAACCTTTTATAAAATTATTTTATAATTATTCTTTTTATGTATTTTAGTTTCTTATAATCTATTTTAAATATTAGTTGGGGATAATATTGATCATTTTATTCTAAATTCATAATCATGGTTCTATAATACATTTTTTTAAAAATGATCATCATTCAGACATCATGAAATTTATTGTAATTGAATCTAAATTACAATTTATATAGTTATAATATTATTTTTTGTGTATTTTATTTATTATTTATGATAATAGTTTCCGTGATGTGATTGTTTCTATAGTTTATAAAAATTGATTTTATTACCCTAATTAATTGATTAAATGTTAATATTAACATTCCAAAATAAAATTAACAATCTAATACTAATTAATATAAAATAACATGTTTCCAAATACACATATCATATATATTTTAAACATTTTGCATGTTAGTCACAAGTTGACCCAACAAGAACGTGTTTCAATTTATAGGGGAATATAAATATTAAAGATGAAATTTTATCATAATATTATAATAAAAAATGAATAATGAAATTATTTAGATTTCAATAATGTGATTAATCAGAATTGTAAGGAGTTGTAATGTTATGTTAAATGAAAATGATGTATTGAATTATAAAGCAATCAATTTTCCTCTTCGTATGTTTGTTTTAGGTTATTAGTTTTATAATGATGGTTTATAGAAAATATACTATATAAAATGTAATATTTGTATTAGATAATTATAAATCCTATCATTGTTAAAATATATACTCTTTAAAAAAATTTCTACAACGATCCTTGAAATGTGGTAATAAGAAATGATACATTTCATTCATAGAGGAAATAGTTTGAGCAGATGAATGAGAAATGTATTATCATTTTTGATTGAATAGATGGGGAATATATAATGGTTATACCATAAACATAATAAATTATAAATATAGTATTTTAATTTATATAATTATATATATGTGGTTATAATAGTTTGGATGAAGGTTTATGAGAAGGATAAATAGTGGAAGTTAAAGTGAAAGCAATACATACATTTAAAATTTTCAGCTTCTAGGGATGTATACTTTTCAAATTATAGACTTTGGGGAATTTTGTGATTCCATATAATGAAAAATTGGTATATGGACTCAATAATAATTAAAATTTGAAGAGTTTTATGGTAATTTAGAACATGAGTAATGTATTTACATTGGATAAGTGGTACCCTTATATATATGAAAAAGATGGAAATTCATTGTGATGGAATTTTAGGTAAGGGTAAAAAATGATATTTCATAAGATATATGTGTGTTATGTAGGGAAATTATTTTTATAGAAAATGTTTTGAATTTATAACATAACATATTTTTCTATATGGTCTGAATGTCAAATTTGTTTTATAAAAATTTGGGCCACATTATATTTCAATTTTAACACTTATTAATCATGAATATAATTTATCCATGGTAATCAAATTATTAATAAAAATATAATATAACCCTTTATAAAAAAAATTTACATAACAAAACAAAAATATGGATTCCATTTAATCTATTTTAACTTTTAAATGTGATAAAATTTATTTACTGAATGAAAACATATAATGTATTTAATATTATTTTTTGGATAAAAATTATTTTTAATCATTAAATATAAATAATATAATTATGAATTGATTAAAAATTTAATGTGTGTTAATTTAATTTTATATAACATTAAAAATTAGAATCATTATTTTAAAATATAAAAAATTAATTTCACATTACTTTATTTTGAAAATGTGTCTTTCCTTGAGAAAAAATCTTTATTTTGGAAACTAATATTTATCTTAGTAAGTTACATTTAGGAATAAAATTAAATATACTTTAAAACATAATATTAAATATTTTATCTAAATTATTAAAATAATTTTACCAAATAAAATTTATATAATAAAGAAAATTTAATTTTAATATAGCCACATAAAACCCTATTATTTTCATAAGTGTATTTTTATGTTTAAATTTTACATGTGGTATAAATTTATCAAGGTCATTGAAATTAATGAAATAAATTAGTTTATATTCAAATAAATAAGGGTTGTTTGGATTCTAATGAGAGATAAATTATAATATTAAAATTAAAATATTTAATTGAAAGTGAAGACTGAAATCATTTTTTAAATATGAATGAAATGATATTCTTTTCTAAAAGTTGACCATACATTTTCAATGATCAAAATGATATTTTTTGGAAATATGTTTTTACACCGTAAAAAAATATTTAACAAATTAAATTGGTTTAGTAAAATATAGTTCATTTTCATATGCTTAAAAAACAATAGAATTAATAATTTTGGTAAAAATAAATAATTTTATAATTATATAAAAAATTATTTATTTCCTATTTATATCAAAAAGTAATCCATGTATATTTTTTATAAGTTAAAATCCAAATTTTCATTCATTTTAAATAATAATATTATACAATTTATAAATGTAACATTTAGATTTAAATACAACATATAGAAAATTGCTTTTACTGAAAAAAATAACTTTTCAAAACATTATGTTTTCTTGATCATATTTTGTATTAATTTATAATTGATTAGAATATTTTCATTTTTTAGAGGTTTTATAATTCTTAGATTTTCATTAAAATATACATCTAATATGTCATTGATCATTTTGGATTAGTGTTCCATTCCCAATAATCTATCAATCACAAAATTTATTTAAGGAAAATTTGTAGGGAAACACTTGATCATTATAGGGTAACATGGTACGTAATTTTTTCTATTATTGTGTTTATACTTTATGTTGTTAACATGATATATTTCCATGAAATTAAAGATTTCTGTATTCCTATTATTATTTCCCTGTACGATATTAATTTTCTAAAACTGTTCCACCATGGTATATGTTTTTTTATTTGAGATTAGATTTTCTTCTATAATGAAATATGGAAAAATATTAGTTTTGAATATTTATTATAATAATGTGTTTCTCCCATTCTCATGTTTTACAATATTATTTTGAAATAAGCCATGATGACATGTTTATAAGGCTTCCCTTACTAATAATTTATGTTAATACTTAATTTTTCAACAATTCCATAGGTTTTGAGGTTGATTATAAGTTATGTTAAGTCTATGAGGGACTGTTGCGTAACTCAGTCAAGGAGAAATATTCATATGTATTGTAAAATAAGTCTCTTGTATATTTGGATCCAAAAGACACTAAACTTTGTATTATTTGGATTGTGTGATCAATAATGATATATACCAAAAAACCTATTGATATGATGAAAATAATGGTATACCTATATTTGGTAATATTACAAGGAATAAAATATAGTATAAATAATGTTATTTTAGCACTAATAACATGATTAGAAGTTCATGGAACCTCTAGATATTCATAATTGAAGGCCATGATATTGATACATTTCCATTAGAATATTTAGATATCATACTACTTTCATAGGAAATTTGGAATCTAAATTCTCTTTATAACTAATAAATAAATATCCTTTAAACATATAAAGTATGATAATTTTTCGAAATAAATCAATAAATAAGAATATAATTCAAGGGGTAGTGAATATGTTCAGATAAAGATTTGAAATTTGAGATTTTTCTTCCCAAGAAGAGTTTACAACTGTATAGGAATTTATTTGGAAAATAATATAACAATTACTTTAAAATATTAATATATTTTACCTTTTTTAGATGAATAAATTTCAATACATAATAATGTGATGATGAAAATGAACCTTCAATGAGTTCCTTCATGAATGATTCATTAATGTTAAATAAATAAATTTTCTCTTCGAAGGGAAACATTATGAATATCTAAAAAATAGTAAATAAAAAATTCTTATCTATGTTAGTTGATCGAGAAATTGGTGATGAAAAAATAGGTCTTGATACATTAAAATATGTGGAGTAAAAGAATTCAAGGTTAAGGTGAATTATTATGAGTTCCCTGGTGAAGAAGAAATTGGTGATGTAAGATAACAAAATTGATGACGAAGTTAATTATATAGTGTGAGTAAAAAGGGTGTCCATTAATGATATCAATATTAGAGGTATTGAATATAAATTTATGGATATAAATGTAAATATTAAACAATATTGATTATCCTCATGCCTAGAGGGAAATAATTTTTAAGGGATAATTAATATTTTAACATGTTATTTTCAGAAATAAAAACAAGTCGTGTGATTTTATAAAATATAAGAATAAATTAAAGGAGAAAATTATCAAAAAATAATTAATAAAATCTATTGAATTTGTTAATGTTATGTTAAAATATTAAATTTTATCTTGTAAAAATCAGCGCATGATCTCAGAAATAACTCAAATGTAATTTTCAAGGGTTATAAAGATTCGATGATGTGTGATGCTTATATTAATGAGTAGTCACCTAAATAAAAACATGTAAATGTTCATGGATCTGTGAAATGAAATGATGATTTGATGTTAATTTCAAAGTTGTATAGTTTGTCAAAAACAAAATGAAGTTATATAAATATAAAAAATATTAAAATTCCAATAAGAATGAAAAAATACAATTAATAGACGTTTTAAAAATACAAGGAAGATATCAATTGATCAATATAAAGCTTCTAAAGAAACAAATCATTGTTTCTGACAAAAAAAGGTCAATAATAAGAGGACAATAGGATAATGTAAAACATATTATAGTTTATTCCCTAATTTCATGCATGTGTTATCGTATTAGGGATGATTTTTTTCCTGTAATGTGTATTAATGGATATAAAATAACATTTAATTAAGGTTTTTGTGTTGAAATTTTGAGGTATTATAATAATAAACTGATGGACTACATATTTTATGAGGACATCCATAAATGATGACTAAATTATTTGGTTTTTCTGATATGAATGATCTATATGCTTGGGATAATTTGTATAGAAATTTAACTAATCACTTATTGAATATAAGTTAGTGAACACATTCTTTCATTGAACCACTTAATGTAAAACACATGTATTATCATATAAATGACATTGGTGTTACTTTAGAGAATATTGGTTTTGAATCCATCATCTTAGAGATGTCAAAGATAATTCTTATTTTTGATGATTTATTCTTTGGTTTTAAAAATGTAATTTTTTGATTTTCTATTAAAAAAATTAAATGATTATAATAATAATCTCATAGAAGGATTTCATTTACTGAGATATAATGTATCTTCCCATATGATAGTTTATGAAAACATGTCCCATAATTTAATTTTTACTAATTTCATAGATGCTCCACAATAAATACATGTGATATAAATATAAATTATTATGTCAAATTTAGAATTTATAAAATGTATAATCTATTGGTCAATTAAATTATTCATTACTCATTCTTAAAACTAATTTGAATGGAAGAGGATCATTGATAAATGTATTTCGGTGTATTAGATCACACAAAACCCTTCTGTTAATTGTTACACCAAAACATGTTTCTATATACCATTATTAGTATAATATTTTGAATTATATTTTTAATTATTTACATAATTAGAAACGAATCTTATGGTTACACATATATAATTATAATTGGTATTTTCAGTAAAACATTACAAATTAATGTATATAAACAACTATAATATCTTTAAATAGAAATATGATTATTTTTCTTCTCTTTTAAAATATTTAATTAAAAATAGTTATTTAATAAAAAAATTAATTTTCTATTATTGTATAAATAATTAGTTTCTAATATTATTAAAAAATAATCATGATCAAATGGAACATACAAATGGGATTTTGGATTATGAATGAAGTAATGCGGTTTGATGTACTATTAAACATGTAAATATGTAATCCTATAGTATAAAGTTATTTAAAACATTTTGAGGAGGTTTCAGACATAAGAAACATGTTGAGGATATTTAATTCTCTTTGTAACCATTACAGTCCATTTTTCACCTCATTTTTTTTAATTTGGAATCATTGTGGGATTTTTAATTCCCATTCCTATAAATTTCTTGCATGGGGGATTTATATTTCATTCTACAATGGGAAAACTGCATGTTGATCTTAAATTTATATTGAATTCCACATCTGAGAGCCTAATTTTACTAATATGAGTGGTTATCTAAAGTCTATATTTTCATTCATCCATCCCTTTTCTTACAGTAGTGACTATAATAACTTGGGTAGGAAGAGGATTCTACCATTTCATTGATGATTACCATTATCATTGAATATAGAAAGAGATATGATCTTTTCAATTAATGTTTGTTATAAATTTATTGATATATTTCAAAGAAGTATTCATATTTTATAGTTTTATGATTTATTTTCCATTTAATTATTATGTTATTCATTGGGTTTTATTACTGATTTTTATTCATTGAAAGGATAATTAGTATCATTAAAAATATTGTTGTTTCATTTCAAAACATTATATATGAAAAATTAATAGATCAAATGTTAAAATATTTTTATAATATTTTTATATATTGAAAATATATAATTTATTCAAGACCCAGTTGAATCATTGGTGGAAACTATGTTGTTTTGACTGATTATCTTATGGGTAATTATGGGCCTAGGGTTTCTACTTATCCATATATAAAATAGTACTTTTTTATGAATTAGTCCACTAGACCCCATAATAAATCAATATATTTATTTCTTCTTGAAATTGATGTGGATACATAGAATTGTTCTCTATATTCATGTTAGAAATTAACCACTGAAAAGGAAAAATAGGAAATAAATTAAGTAATTATTTTTTATAAGAATTAGTATATATGTATACGATTTATAGTATTTAATTAATATGAATATAGTAATTTATGGTATGTCTCTGATATATATAATGTCAATAATGGGACTAAAAATGAGTTCATTTATTAAATATCTCTTTGATAGATTCCTTCCAATAAAAAATTAATGGATGATGATGTTAGTTCAAAGATATTGTTCACGCTTAGTTGATCATCCACAATATATTTTGAGTAATTAAAAAAATGATAACTGTCTTTTTATGTAACTGTTCAGTTTTATTATAATAGGAAACCGAATACAATTAGAACACATTTTTATAGTGTTTATAAAAACCATGAGTTGATCAAAGTAGGGGGTTTTTACCAATGATTAGTGATATATATTTGATATTATAGATAAGAGTATCTTATCAAAATATTCATTCCATATGAGATTGTATTAGATGAGTTGAATATTTTTAAACTAAGGATATTTTTCCAAAACAATTATTATATCAAGGGATATTATTTTAGCTAGATTATATTAAATAAAATGTCATATTGAAAAATGAAATACATGCTACTAAAAATTAAATTCATTTTTTATAGATATTTATCAAATTAAATACAACCTCAAATTTGATAATGTGATTATTCATTGAGCAAAAAAAATTTTGCATTAATAATATCATTTATCAGTATCATAATTTTTGAAATTTTATAAAATAAGAGAAGAAATTATTATTTCTAGAGAAACTCATACTCTATGAGAAATTTTCTTCTACCTCACAGGATGGATAATATAATAATTTAATGTATGATAAGGATATATATGAAAAAATATTACTTTTTCTAACTACTTACATTTATATGTTTCAAAATATAAATGAAAACAAAAAATAATTAAATGTTATTTAATGGATTAAGAAGAAATAATATATTTATCGGTTTGATGAAATATAAAAAATATATATAAATTTATTTAATGAAAAATCATTGGTATTAGATACAAATTCTACATCACTTTTTTATGGTAATGTATTTCTTGTCACAGAATAGTAGAAATTGATCAAGGGAGAAGTGGACCAATAAGTTAAGAAATGATAAAGATTTTTATAATTATACATGGGGAAACATAATTTATTTATTCAATGATGATTTTTATTATTGATAGTATACTATTATCATGTAACATCAGGAAAAAAATGATTTTTTGTTTCCTTCCAAAATTTCATCGTCATTTCAATTATTGTAATGTATAATTATTCTTTAATTTTTTTATTTTAGTAATATTATTAATGAATAATTTATTTTATATATTAATAATTATATCTATAATGAAAAAAGTTCAAAATATATGCTATAAATTTCACCTATCATTGGAATTTTCACTAACTTCATATAAATAATAATCACATCCAATAACTCCAAAAATTGAATTCAAATGATTAAAAATCATTTGATGTATCTGAATCATGTTTTTTTGGAAAATGATAAAATATTATTTTAAGGGAAATGGGAAATGATATAATGATTTATTAGGACTGATCCACACTGATGTATGAGGTCCTATATATATAGTGGATGAAGGATTATTTTAGTATTTCATTTCATTTAATTATGACTTTAGTAGTTAGGGGTATGTGTACCCTTTTAAATAAAATTTTGATTCAATTAAAATATTCAATGTGTTTAAAAATAAAGTAAAACATAATATTTGAGAAGTAATTAAAAAAAATCTTTTATTGAGGAAAATAATATCTGAGTCTTCAATTTATTATTTACATAAAAAACTATGGTACATATTCACAAATAACACTACCTAATAGAAAAAAATTAAATTCCAAATATAAATGAAGTAATCATAATATATTAGTGAGGTTTTCCCTGTTTTGAGTCATGTAAACGATCTTATTTCTATCAAGGGTAATGATTGGAAAATTTCATCATATAACAAAACATGGTTCCATCAAGAGAAATATCACAAGAAATGTGTATTAAAAAGTATCATAAATTTTATTTATAAATATTTTCAGTTTATATTCATATATATCATGTATTAATTCATGTAAAATGGAATCCAAATAAGATAAATGATTATATTTTGTTTATCTTGGATAGGCATTGGGTTAATATTTGTATAATCTGTCAAAATACAATGTTGTTATAGATTTATATTTTGTCCTTATATAAATAAAATGTATTATGAAAATAGATGTTATTATAAAATTTGAAATTTGTTGAAAAAATAACATTACGGTGATATTAAAACCAAGATTAATAAGACAAAAACAAAAAGGATTGGGTAAAATGAACTATTTAGTAAGGTATGTTATGTTTCCACAACAAATTGAGAGATATAGATTTCTCATCTTAGATGTATATGATGTAATGGTCACAAAAAATGATCTGAAATCAAACACAAAGATCATATTGAATTTTGAATATAATAAAGGTTCGAAGTAAATGGTATTTAAAATGAAATCCATGTTCCATAATCTATTTTGTAAATAAGAAGATCTAGATGAATATGTAAATCCCAAGGGGTGAAATTGGGTGTTACAAAAAAATAATTTCATGGATTGTATTGTTTATATCTAAAAATATTTATTGGTAACTAATGAATAAAAATAAATGCGTTAAATTGATAATGAAAGCTCATTTTCAACGGATGAAATACTCTATTACATTAGAATTAATTTATCCATAGCATCACATTATGATAATGAGATATATCATGTAGATGTAAGAAAAACTCCATTATTTTATATTTTTAGAGGATGTGTACAAGATTCATCAAAAACGTTGTGAGGATACAATAAATTTTTATATAATTTATATATTGTAATGATCCATTTATGGGCAGAAACATAATTATAGTTTTTGGAATATTGCTGTTGATAAAGCCATCAATGTGACTCACTTTATCCAAAAAAATTATAATCTTGGTTTATAAATATTTTAATTATAGAATTTTTGTATTTCTCATGTTGTATGTTTATGAAATATGTATCACAAGAAGTTAAATCCTAATGTAAATTTTATAAAAAATTAATATATGGTATTTTGTCTCAAAAAAATAACTTATTGAAGATTATTATATACTTGGTATGATGATATGAAGTGATAGGTCAAAATTTATTTATGACATTCATTAGGTAAAATACATTGAATTTAAAAAAAATAACATGGAAAAAAACTAAAAAGTATTCTTTATTAATTTTAAAAGTAAAGAATAATTCGATGATAGAGTTCCCTGTATATACTGAAAAATAAGGGCACATGAGTATGAAAATATAGTCTTCTATATTTAGATAAACCGTTTATGTTATTATTTTGTACTCTTCATGATATATCTAATACATAATCTATAGTGTGTTGATATGAATTAAATATTGGGGAAATTAATCCTGTTATTTTGAAAAATATATTTATATAATTCAAAATAGAAAATGATATATTCTATGTATTTTGAGATAGGGATATAGATACCAATATTCTATATATCAATCCCATTATATATTTTTTAGTTGGGTGTTTATTTATGATGTGGTTTTAATTTTTTTCACTTAATCTTTTCCATGCAACTTGTTTTTTTTAGTAGTGGAATGAAGAATCATAGAATTTTATAATAAATTTTATATAGGAGGAGTAGTGATGTGATGATGAAAGATATTCATGTTCATTGTTTCAACCAATCATATTAACATTAAAATGGAATAATTAGGTGGTGAATCCATTTTTCATGTCATTATAGGGGTCAATCTATATTGAATATTACAATTTTATCAGTTTTACAATAGGGTTATATAGGGAAATTGATCATTTCATTTTTTTAGAACATAAATTTACTGGGGTTGATCATATGATGATTCTACTGGTTTCATAAGGATTTTTGGAACAAATTTACGAAATTATTAATGATATGGGAAGTTTAGCATAAATGGGGGACCTAGGGTTGCTTTATATAGAGCAGTCAAAATGGCACTCAATTGATATTAACTTGTCTAACCATGATCTGAAAACATAATGTCGTGGGTTTTTGATTCCCTAGAAACATATATAATCCTTAAAATGTAATAAATAATGTAGTTATCCTAACGAAAACATTGAGTATGAATTCGAGTATCGATGATGGACATGATCTAAGGTAGGACTGTTACTTGTATAATGCTCTATTCTCACATGATATTATTAATATTTAACATATATTTGCATCATCATTTCCTTATGTTTTCACTATTATGTAGCCCCTTTTGATATCTGCATCAAATTCCCATTTATAAAGTTGAACAATGGTTGTATAGTCTCACATGTTCATGATTATTGATAAATATTCAATCAAGTCCCTACATCTTCATATATTTATTTGATTGATTTGAATACACAAGCCCATTATATTAATGGTTTTGGTGTTAGAATAATTTTAATAAAGATGATATCTTGATATGGGAATGAATCCTTTAGTGAGTTAGTGTTTCAAGGTGTCACATTATGGTTTTTCAAGAATCTTCATTCCCGGGATCAATGGTCCCACAAATGATAACACCCCAAAACTATTTTTTCCACCATGGTCGCCCACGACAGGTGGTTTGTATGATTATATTGAAGTTATTCGTATATGATGTTTGTGGATTTTAAGTATAATCCTACACTACATGATACAAGATGTGATAGTTCTAGTAATGGTATAAAGGATATATTAGTTCCATGAATTTATTGATTGTGGTACAACGTGTAACGCCCCGACCCCAGCTACCCAGAGTCGGTGCATTACTTCGTAACATTGGCATGATCACAAGAAAGATCAAATCTCGAAAGACCGATTGGTTTAGTAGCCTTGGAAACACTAGATATATTCATAAGTTTTACATTACATCATAAAATGAAAAACTAATACAACAACATAATGTTTACACAATCCACACTATTAACCCCTCATAAAATCCCTGCAGGTGATTCATAACTTACTTCTTCACATCCTGGGAAAAATAAAACATAAAAAAAAGGGGTGAGCTCAAATGCCGAGTAAGGATAACAATATAGCGGAACATTCAAAATAAGCGTAAACATTTAAGGTAATGAATTACTAAAACAAAAGCCTTTTAAAATTGATCTTCAATATAGTATGGCATAAATAAAATGAAATAATGCCATTTACTTGTTCACATGGATATTCTACTAATCGAAAAATCACATGCAATATCAATAACCACTTTCATAATTATGGAATGCATAATGCCAGACTATCATAACCACATAGCCAAGGCCTCGTGCCAAGACTACAAATAAGATTTTGTCAAGGCCTTGTGCCAAGACACTAGTTTGTCTCATGAGACCTACCGATGCATCGATGAGCTATAGCGGGCTCCACCCGTCACTTATTAAGTCCAATGCATTCCCATATGAAAAGGTTTAAACATAACATAAACATTCGTATTAAAACTAGCATACGAAATGTCAATAATTTCACAATAAACTATGAATGGTATAAAAATAGCACATCCACAGTCAAACATATCACAAAACCTTCAATACAATATAGAAGTTTTGTATCATAATAAATCAACTTCAAATAATCTTAAAATCCATCAAAGGATGTTGACATAGATGAAATCAAAATTCTTTTTAAAGAAATATATCCTTTTATTTTGAAATCCTTTAAGATCCATATAAAATAAAACATTTTCTTTGAAAATATTCTTATAAGCTTGTAAGTAAAGCTTTGAAGATTTTATAACGGCGTAAAATAACCGCACCCGCCGTATAAGTTAAAAAAAACATTCTTACCTCAATTCTGTCGAAAAGGTTAAAAAGGACCTTGTTTTGAAAACGACGGAAAGATTCCTTTATAAACCTCTTATAAAAAGTCAAAAAAAAAGTATAAATGACTTTAACCCATATTCTTGTAAATAGTAAAAATGTTTTGAAATACATTTTTAAGAAACATGGATGTGGATGATAAAGAGATCCCAGTAGATTATTACATATAAACAACCTCGGATAATGAAGAGATTGTGAAATAACCCTTACCTTGTACTTTTCCTTGGTTGGGGTAGGTTAACCTCCTGTATAATGGTGAAATAATTGTTATTAAATTATACAAGAATCATATATATTAATATGATATCATATATGATCTTTTAACATTGATTTATTAATAATATCTTAGAATTATCATCGTTTCGGGTGTTAACTTACTCATTTTCTTTTATAGGTTTTATTACATAAGCCATGTTTGTTGTATCTTATTCATATCCAGAATGCTATCAAGTCCTTAAACATCATTTTTAAATCATAAAATGATAATTATACTTGAATGGATACGATGGAGAATGAATCTCATCGCGTTCGTGGAGACGGTAGTCCGTACGTACGCACGAGCGACAATATCATTCTTTTGATATTAAAATAATATATAAATGAATGGTATCTCATATATACAGAATCATTAACATGTTATATTCATTATTTACATGAGTTACACATCATTATTATACCCATCCAAATAATATTATATTGAATAACAATTACACCACGACGTGGAGACGGTAAGCCGTACGTACGCACGTATGGTGACATGTTATTCAAAGGGTGGATAGAATACTGAATATGGTTGTGCCATACTTATAATAACATCACAGTATATGTGAGATACTGGAGTTATTATTTTAGAATGGTAAGAACAAAGGAAGAAGAAGTGGAAGAAGAAATGAACTTAGAAAAGGGTGGTGAAATCATTACCTCTTCTTCGGGTTCTTCCTTTTGATTTGATCAAAAGGGCTCCTTAGGTTGTCTTTCTGATCAAACTAAGGCCTCTAGGTTGTAGTGAGGGATGTTGGGAGAGTATTTGGGCAGAGTTTGGCCGAACCAAAAGGCTTTTAAGGTGTGAAGAAATGAGAAGGAGGAGTGCCCTTTTATAAGAGGGGTGAGGGGCACCTTTGGAAAAGCTAGAAATATTAATTTATAATAAATTCTTATTCGGTTTCTAAAGGCTCCAAAGTTGACTATTCAAAGGTTAAGGTGGGGATAGGTCTAAAACCACTCAACCAATAGAATTTAGACAGGTTTGGGTACTTATATTAACCTTATCTTTAAGTATTAACTCTAAGTTAATTAGTTTCACTTTTACAATGTCTCTTTGTATTTTTATATAATATGGTTAATAAACATACTATATACATCCAACCGACCCCCAAGTGGTCCATTAATGATTAACCTATCATAATATAAGTCTCTTGGCCGAACCTTAGATTTTTAGGAATTTAATATCAATTAATAATATAATATTTGTTTTAAGAACTCTTTTATGTCAATTTTGACACTATTCAATAGTTGATTTTTGTGAAACTCATAACAGATTGATTACTTCGAAAAAAGTCCATTAAATCAATCCTAATATATCATATTAGCCTAGAAAATTAGTTTAATTCATTAAAAGTTTCATATAATATTTATTTGGGTATTTATAATATCAATTATTTTAATTTTTCACTATTATAGTAATTACTGCATCATCATTGTGTCATAAATAAAATAAATTATTTAATGTCTAAAAATTATAAATAAAATATCATTATGTAGGAAATCTTTTTAGATTTCTAAGGAATATTTATAATAGAAAATACAACATGTATAACCCTATGTAAAAATTGTTCTTCTAAAAAATATATGCTTGTGTCATTTTTGTTTTTATTTTAGCTTTATTAATATAATGTGTCATTATCTCTTACAAGTGGATCCATGGGGTCCCAAAATAGACCCAAAGATGCACATGGTCGACCATCTATCAACCAATAGGGTTAAGACACGTTTTTAGGGTAATTTAGTATTATTATAATATTATTTTTTTTAACCCTTATTTACCAGATTTACCCTTAACCATGGTAAATAAAATATTTACCGCAGTAATTATTCAAAATGTCTAAAAATAAAAGTTACCTATTTACACAATTTGAACATCCTGATTCCAAATATGGAATCCATTTTCCTAAATTCAAAACACCGAAGTGGCAGAAATTAATTTAAAATTAATTCCCGCTGTCAAAACAAAAAGCGTGTTTTTAAGAGATAATAACTATCAAAAGATTGACACTTGTTTATGTTCGGTTTAATTGTAAAATTATGTCCAATGACCAACATTATATTAAATGGTAAAAATATATTCTAAATATACTTTAAAACTACTAAAATTCATAATTTATCACTATTAATTATTTTGATTAAAAAAGTTGTTTTTAATTAAAATTTAGTAATTTTCACTATTCATCAAAATATGAAAGTTATCCGAAAAGTACCAAAATTTCACCTTAGGCTAAATTCGATATTCCGAGTCCAAAAATGAAGTCCATTTTCAAATATAAAATATATATAATTTCAAAAATTAGGTATTACTATTCACAACGGCTAGTTTAATTAGTTGTGGTGTGTGTTAGAACTCGAGGTTGCGTACAACACACGCTATCACATTATTCAAAGGGAAACGTACCGTAGAAGCTTGGGGTGTTACATTCTCCCCTCCTTCAAATAATTGCGTCCTCGCAATTTCTAGGGTATTACTGCATAAAAAGACTCGGGTGGTTCTGCATCATAAGTTCCTCGGGTTCCCATGTTGCCTCTTCCATCTTATGATTCCTCCACAAAACTTTTACCAGACGCGTCGTCCGGATTCTCAGCACTTGTTCTCTCGTATCAAGAATCTTGATGGGCTCTTCGCAATAAGACAGATCGGGTTCCAGTTCTAAATCTTCATAGGTAAGTACATGCGTTGGGTCAGGCATGTATTTCCTCAACAGAGATACATGGAACACATCGTGAACTTTGGAGAGACTTGGCGGCATTGCCAATCGGTAAGCTACAGCCCCAATTCGTTCTAGAATTTCGAAAGGTCCGATGTACCTGGGACTCAATTTACCTTTCTTACCAAAACGTATGACTCCCTTCCACGGAGATACCTTCAGGAAAACATGATTACCGACTTGAAATTCCAAATCATTCCTTCGATTATCGGCATAGCTCTTCTGCCTACTTTGAGCTGCTTTGATGTGATTTTGGATTACTTTCACCTTTTCCACTGTTTCCTCCACCAGCTCTGGGCCTACAAGTTTTCTTTCACCAACGTCATCCCAACAGGTTGGTGTACGACATCTCTTTCCGTATAACGCTTCATATGGTGCCATTTGTATACTCGAATGGAAGCTATTGTTATAGGAAAATTCTACCAGTGGTAAATATTGATCCCACATACCCTGAAAGTCAAGTGAGCAAGATTTCAACATGTCTTCTAAGGTTTGAATAGTCCGTTCTGATTGTCCGTCTGTCTGAGGGTGGTAAGCAGTGCTCAAATGAAGTTCAGTATCCAGGGATTTCTGAAGACTTTTCCAAAATCTTGAAGTAAAACGGGGATCACGATCAGAAACAATCGATAGGGGTACTCCATGAAGTCTCACAACTTCATTAATGTATAGTCTTGCTAGACGTTCCAGGGGTAGATCTTCTCTTATAGCAAGAAAATGTGCTGTCTTGGTAAGACGATCAACAATAACCCATATTGCATCGTTCCTTCTAGGAGTCTTTGGTAGCCCCATGACAAAGTCCATCGTAACATTGTCCCATTTCCACTCCGGTATGGGAAGAGGTTGCATGACTCCTCCAGGCTGTTGCCTTCCAGCTTTCACTTGTTGACAAACCATACATCTTGACACAAAATCAGCAATCTCCCTCTTCATGTTGTCCCACCAAAAATGTTCCTTCAAATCTCTATACATTTTGGTTCTCCCAGGGTGTACAGAGAAATTGGAACTATGAGCATCATCCAGCAATTCCCTTTTTAGATCAGGTATATTGGGAACACAAAGTCTCTTCCCTAATTTCAAAATTCCACCTTCATACGCAAAGTCTCTCAATCTCCCATCATTCACAGCTTTAATCTTCTTTTGGAATTCTTCATCATCAGTCTGAGAACTCTTAATCCTTTCTAGTAAAGATGGTTTGGAAACCATTTGAAAAAGCATTGATGTTTCACCTTCCCTGGTTATTCCCATGTCCATCTTCTCTAGATCCATGAAAATTGGATCCCTTTCAATTCTCATAATGTTCAGAACTCCATGGTCTTTTCTGCTCAAAGCATCTGCTACTTTGTTTGCTTTCCCCGGGTGGTAGTGTATCGTGCAATCATAATCCTTGAGAAATTCAAGACATCTCCTTTGCCTCATGTTGAGTTCTTTTTGTGAGAAAATATACTTCAAACTCTTGTGATCAGTATAAATCTCACATTTTTCACCATAGAGGTAGTGCCTCCATATCTTCAAAGCAAAGATCACAGCTGCTAACTCAAGATCATGAGTAGGATAGTTTTGTTCATGAATTTTCAACTGTCGTGATGCATAGGCAATAACTCTATCATTCTACATAAGGACACAACCAAGTCCTTTCTTTGATGCATCACTATAAATAACGAACCCATCATTCCCCGATGGTAGAGTCAATATAGGAGCATTGACTAATATTCTCTTCAGTTCTTCGAAACATTCTTCACACTCTTTTGTCCAAACAAATTTAACCCCTTTACGTGTGAGCTTCGTTAATGGGTTAGCCAATCGGGCAAAATTCTGGACGAAACGTCGATAATAACCTGCCAAGCCAATAAAACTATGTACCTCAGTTATACTCGTAGGTGCTGGCCATTCTTGGATTGCCTTGGTCTTAGAAGGATCAACAGAGATTCCATCTTTAGAGACAATATGGCCAAGAAAAGAAATCTCCTGAAGCCAGAATTCACACTTGCTAAACTTTCCATATAATTCATGCCTCCTCAGAGTCTTCAAGATAATGCGCAAGTGATTTTCATGATCTTTGTAGGTTTTGGAGTATACCAAGATATCATCAATAAATACCACCACAAATTCATCGAGATACTCCTTGAAAACTCTATTCATCAGATCCATGAATACAAAGGGTGCATTAGTCAATCCAAACGGCATTACAGTAAACTCGTAATGCCCGTACCTGGTTCGAAATGTTGTTTTCGGAATGCCTTCCTTCTTTACACACAACTGATGGTATCCAGATCGAAGGTCAATCTTTGAAAAGTATTGAGCTCCATGCATTTGGTCAAATAAATCATCAATACGAGGTAGGGGATACTTGTTCTTTATCGTTATAGCATTGATCTCCCTGTAATCGATACATAACCTCATAGATCCATCTTTCTTTTTAACAAAAAGAACAGGGGCTCCCCATGGAGAAACACTAGGGAGAATTAATCCCTTATTACTCAATTCCTCTAGTTGTTTCTTTAGTTCGACTAGCTCTACAGTGGCCATTCTATACGGGGTCTTTGATATAGGCCTTGATCCAGGAATCAAATCAATAGAAAACTCAACTTCTCGTTCTGGAGGATGTCCAGGTAAATCTTCCGGAAATACATCTACAAAATCTTTCACAACAGGTACATCCTCTATTTGAACATTCCTTTCCTCACCGACAGTTATTTCATTCTCTTCCTCCCCAATAATTGAATTAAGTTGAGCTACTGGGGGTGGATCTAAATAAGAATTAGGTGGTGACGATTCTGCTCTAAAAATAAGGTTCTCCTTATCATTATCATCAAGAATCGTAACCTCTTTCTTCTTACAATAAATCTTCGCATCATAGTCCGAAAGCCAGTCCATACCGAGGATTATATCAAACTCAATCACAGGTATGACGATGAAATCAGCAGATAAAGAAAATTTATGTGCTCTAATGGGGACTGATTCACAAAACATTGTTGCAATGATACTTCCCTTAGGAGTTTTAACCGACAACTCCCTTATTAAATCAAATTGGAAATATCTAATTTTCTTAGCAAACTGGGAAGATATGAAACAATGCGACGATCCAGAATCAAATAATGCATTTTCTAAACTTGAGGAAACCATTAAATTACCTGCCACCACGTCTTTCGGAGTTTCTACCTCAGCAGTAGTGATAGCATAAGCCTGGCCTTGATCCCTTGGCCTTTTCTGAGGTAAGTTCTCCTGACGCTTAGGACATGCATTTGCATAATTCCCCATCTCCCTGAAATTGTAGCACTGAACGTTGGTAGCTTCCTTCTTCCCCTTGCAATCATGAGCTTGGTGGCCTTTTTCACCACACTTATAAAAGACTCCCATTCCATTCAAGCAAGTACCAGGATGTTTCTTCCCGCATTTACCACAAGATGGATATTCAACCTTTCCCTTCTTCCCCTTATTTCCATTCCCAGATTGATCAGAAGGTCTCTTCTTCTCTTGCTTTGCTTTAAAGTCATAAGACTTAGAGAATTCCTTTTCGGTCTTGATAGCACATGAGACAATGTCTTCGTACGATGAAAAGGATTGTGAGACTAATGCTCGATGGAGAAATGGTTTTAACCCATCAAAGAAACGATCAATCTTACTTCTTGGGTTGTGAATATAATCACCAGCGTACCTCGCTAACCTTGTAAAGTTAGCCTCATACTTTGTGACATTCACATCCTCCTTTTGTCTCAGACTCAGAAATTGTCTTTCCATATCTGCTCGATGGTCGCGAGGAAAGTATTTTTCTAAAAACAGATCTTTGAACTCCCTCCATTCCATGTTTGATACTTCATCATCTTCCTTCATGTTTTGAATCAATGACCACCATTGATCAGCATCTCCAGTGAGGCGGTAAACTGCCATGGTAACTTTTTCCCTTTCACTACTCCCCAAAGCCTGAAATATTTTCTCTAGGGAAAATATCCATTGCTCAGCTACTAAGGGATTTGTACTCCCATTGAACGTTGGTGGTTGTTGTCTCATGAATCGATCTAACATTGATCCTCCACGCTGCGGATCAGGGTGCTCCATACGGGTAAGGTTATTATTCATAACCTGAGTAAGTTGTCCCAGTATGGTGATTAGCTGATCGGCACCAGTTGCATCACCAGACCCACTATAATTATCTTGAGTAGGAGGGCAATCCCTACATGGAGTGCGTGCATTGATACTGTTTCCATTTCTTCCACTAGGCGCCATTTCTAAACAATGGCATAAACTAGATCAGTTTATGAATCAAAATACATAATCCCATACTTATAAAACACTAAACATAAATTGAACTATCTATGGATATAATCCATAATCATAAATATGTTTTCTTTGAGGAAGTATATACTCATAAACCCTTCATAATGATTTGTAAAGAAAGTGAGAGTTATCCTAAGCATATCCCCCGGGAGTGTCGTAACCAAGAGTGCAGCAAGGCCCGTTGTCGTGCACCAGTTCCCGTTCGAGTCTAGCTCAAGGCAGTGTTTTCGGGTTTTACCCCTAGGTACATCTGTGCCAGAGCCGCCTCTACCTGCTCGTATCCAGACAGGGATGTATTGCTCGGAAAACTCACAAAGTCTCTACAATACCAAAATTCTAGGAAGTTCTTCTATACTAATCCTCAAAGTTCATCTTAGGTCTACGTGCTCTAATCAGAGTTTATCTAAATATAGTTTCCAAGGTTTGTACTAAACTTCCTCTGATACCAACTGTAACGCCCCGACCCTAGCTACCCAGAGTCGGTGCATTACTTCGTAACATTGGCATGATCACAAGAAAGATCAAATCTCAAAAGACCGATTGGTTTAGTAGCCTTGGAAACACTAGATATATTCATAAGTTTTACATTACATCATAAAATGAAAAACTAATACAACAACATAATGTTTCCACAATCCACACTATTAACCCCTCATAAAATCCCTGCAGGTCATTCATAACTTACTTCTTCACATCCTGGGAAAAATAAAACATAAAAAAAAGGGGTGAGCTCAAATGCCCAGTAAGGATAAAAATATAGCGGAACATTCAAAATAAGCGTAAACATTTAAGGTAATGAATTACTAAAACAAAAGTCTTTTAAAATTGAACTTCAATATAGTATGGCATAAATAAAATGAAATAATGCCATTTACTTTTTCACATGGATATTCTACTAATCGAATAATCACATGCAATATCAATAACCACTTTAATAATTATGGAATGCATAATGCCAGACTATCATAACCACATAGCCAAGGCCTCATGCCAAGACTACAAATAAGATTTTGTCAAGGCCTTGTGCCAAGACACTAGTTTGTCTCATGAGACCTACCGATGCATCGAGGAGCTATAGCGGGCTCCACCCGTCACTTATTAAGTCCAATGCATTCCCATATGAAAAGGTTTAAACATAACATAAACATTCGTATTAAAACTAGCATACGAAATGTCAATAATTTCACAATAAACTATGAATGGTATAAAAATAGCACATCCACAGTCAAACATATCACAAAACCTTCAATACAATATAGAAGTTTTGTATCATAATAAATCAACTTCAAATAATCTTAAAATCCATCAAAGGATGTTGACATAGATGAAATCAAAATTCTTTTTAAAGAAATATCTCCTTTTATTTTGAAATCATTTAAGATACATATAAAATAAAACATTTTCTTTGAAAATATTCTTATAAGCTTGTAAGAAAAGCTTTGAAGATTTTATAACGGCGTAAAATAACCGCACCCGCCGTATAAGTTAAAAAAAACATTCTTACCTCAATTCTGTCGAAAAGGTTAAAAAGGACCTTGTTTTGAAAACGACGGAAAGATTCCTTTATAAACATCTTATAAAAAGTCAAAAAAAAGTATAAATGACTTTAACCCATATTCTTGTAAATAGTAAAAATGTTTTGAAATACATTTTTAAGAAACATGGATGTGGATGATAAAGAGATCCCAGTAGATTATTACATATAAACAACCTCGGATAATGAAGAGATTGTGAAATAACCCTTACCTTGTACTTTTCCTTGGATGGGGTAGGTTAACCTCCTGTATAATGGTGAAATAATTGTTATTAAATTATACAAGAATCATATATATTAATATGATATCATATATGATCTTTTAACATTGATTTATTAACAATATCTTAGAATTATCATCGTTTCGGGTGTTAACTTACTCATTTTCTTTTATATGTTTTGTTACATAAGCCATGTTTGTTGTATCTTATTCATATCCAGAATGATATCAAGTCCTTAAACATCATTTTTAAATCATAAAATGATAATTATACTTGAATGGATACGATGGAGAATGAATCTCATCGCGTTCGTGGAGACGGTAGTCCGTACGTACGCACGAGTGACAATATCATTCTTTTGATATTAAAATAATATATAAATGAATGGTATATCATATATACAGAATCATTAACATGTTATATTCATTATTTACATGAGTTACACATCATTATTATACCCATCCAAATAATATTATATTGAATAACAATTACACCACGACGTGGAGACGGTAAGCCGTACGTACGCACGTATGGTGACATGTTATTCAAAGGGTGGATAGAATACTGAATATGGTTGTACCATACTTATAATAACATCACAGTATATGTGAGATACTGGAGTTATTATTTTAGAATGGTAAGAACAAAGGAAGAAGAAGTGGAAGAAGAAATGAACTTAGAAAAGGGTGGTGAAATCATTACCTCTTCTTCGGGTTCTTCCTTTTGATTTGATCAAAAGGTCTCCTTAGGATGGCTTTCTGATCACACTAAGGCCTCTAGGTTGTAGTGAGGGATGTTGGGAGAGTATATGGGCAGAGTTTGGCCGAACCAAAAGGCTTTGAAGGTGTGAAGAAATGAGAAGGAGGAGTGCCCTTTTATAAGAGGGGTGAGGGGCACCTTTGGAAAAGCTAGAAAAATTAATTTATAATAAATTCATATTCGGTTTCTAAAGGCTCCAAAGTTGACTATTCAAAGGTTAAGGTGGGGATAGGTCGAAAACCACTCAACCAATAGAATTTATATAGGTTTGGGTACTTATATTAACCTTATCCTTAAGTATTAACTCTAAGTTAATTAGTTTCACTTTTACAATGTCTCTTTGTATTTTTATATAATATGGTTAATAAACTTACTATATACATCCAAGCGACCCCCAAGTGGTCCATTAATGATTAAACTATCATAATATAAGTCTCTTGGCCGAACCTTAGATTTTTAGGAATTTAATATCAATTAATAATATAATATTTGTTTTAAGAACTCTTTTATGTCAATTTTGACACTATTCAATAGTTGATTTTTGTGAAACTCATAACAGATTTATTACTTCGAACAAAGTCCATTAAATCAATCCTAATATATCCTATTAGCCTAGAAAATTAGTTTAAGTCATTAAAAGGTTCATATTATATTTATTTGGGTATTTATAATATCAATTATTTTAATTTTTCACTATTATAGTAATTACTGCATCATCATTGTGTCATAAATAAAATACATTATTTAAAGTCTAAAAATAATAAATAAAATATCATTATGTAGGAAATCCTTTTAGATTTCTAATGAATATTTATAATCGAAAATCCAACATGTATAACCCTATGTAAAAATTGTTCTTCTAAAACATATATGCTTGTGTCATTTTTGTTTTTATTTTAGCTTTATTAATATAATGTGTCATTATCTCTTACAAGTGGATCCATGGGGTTCCAAAATAGACCCAAAGATGCCCATGGTCGACCATCTATCAACCAATAGGGTTAAGACACGTTTTTAGGGTAATTTAGTATTATTATAATATTATTTTTTTAACCCTTATTTACCAGATTTACCCTTAACCATGGTAAATAAAATATTTACCGCAGTAATTATTCAAAATGTCTAAAAATAAAAGTTACCTATTTACACAATTTGAACATCCTGATTCCAAATATGGAATCCATTTTCCTAAATTCAAAACACAGAAGTGGCAGAAATTAATTTAAAATTAATTCCCGCTGTCAAAACAAAAAGCGTGTTTTTAAGAGATAATAACTATCAAAAGATTGACACTTGTTTATGTTCGGTTTAATTGTAAACTTATGTCCAATGACCAACATTATATTAAATGGTAAAAATATATTCTAAATATACTTTAAAACTACTAAAATTCATAATTTATCACTATTAATTATTTTGATTAAAAAAGTTGTTTTTAATTAAAATTTAGTAATTTTCACTATTCATCAAAATATGAAAGTTATCCGAAAAGTACCAAAATTTCACCTTAGGCTAAATTCGATATTCCGAGTCCAAAAATGAAGTCCATTTTCAAATATAAAATATATATAATTTCAAAAATTAGGTATTACTATTCACAACCGCTAGTTTAATTAGTTGTGGTGTGTGTTAGAACTCGAGGTTGCGTACAACACACGCTATCGCATTATTCAAAGGGAAACGTACCGTAGAAGCTTGGGGTGTTACACAACGAATTTGATAATAGTCATTAAGTACATTGTTAAGAGTTTCTATAATTGAATGAATCCAAAAGTTCATGTGTTAAAAAGTGATAATAAACCTCAAAATGTAACTTTATTGAACCCTATATGAAAATCCCAGACACAATCCCTTTTGTTGGTATATATATATATATCTATCTATCAATATCTTAGATTAAGGAAAGGATTTTTCCCATTCCAATATTGTTACCTTATAATGAAAAATTATGGGATCATTTAGACCAAACAATGTAGTATAAAATGAATTTTAGGTAGTTTTATAATTTATTTTTTTATGGATGATAAATTGTATTTGTTGAGGTTATAATATATATCAAGGGATCATAAATCCACAAAAAATTATTTATGTCAGGTTAGGAGTCCCCAAAATCACTTATAGATTTCAGTACTCCCGTACATACTCAAGGAATCAATATTGTATCTATAGAGTTCTGTAATCCCCCATATATATGAATATGAAGTTTTTGGTTCCTACACTATAGTTTTTTAACCCCTTGGTTAATAAATGGAAAGGCGGGGGTCCCCCTACTATAGATCCGAAGAGGAGATGTTGGTTTCTTGGTTTTGTTATTTTGATTCATGGATGCCACTTGATGATTCAATATGGTTGGGATTTTAAGAGTGGGACTCTCACCATTATCTCATATTTTCTATTTTAAATATAATATGCATTATTATCATACAATGTTTCATTTATAATTATTTTTTAGGTAACTTATTAAAATATTAATTCGTTGTGGTTTTAAGGAATCATATTGGGTATGTATTTATTCACACCTGGATGAGAATGATTTCTTATATATGTCATGAAATATAAAAAAATATAATTGTTTTGTAGTAACCTTGGTTGAAATAATGTTATGAAAAAGTATAATTCCTTGATTGGGTATTAGTAGATGACATTAGGATCTTGAGATAGTCTTTTGGAGGGTTTTCATCCCCTTTATTGTTTAGGATGGGTTTTCCTCTTGATTATTGGTCATGTATCATTCCCCCTTTTATTTACTTAAAAGTTTTTTTTTGATTTGGATCTTATCATTTATAAAATCAATTTTATTTTATAGTTTTTTATACTTATGTAACCTATATATTTATACCCTTTCTTGTGATGTGTGTGATGTACATGTGCATTAGGATAAGGACACACATCACATGTGTTGGGACAAATTGGTGAAATTATGCCACCCATTGATAATTATAGATAGTATTGGGTGGAACAAATGTCTTTCAAACACAAAAGTGGTGTATCTAGGGGTGGGGTTGAGTTAGAGTGGAACCATATCATGTTTTTCTTAGGTATAGAGAGTGGTGTTTGATGTGGTGTGGTGATTGGTTTATGTATTTTGGGAATGGTTGTCTCAATTTTATCTTTTAAGCTTTGTATCATAGTATTTGTGTGAAAACTAATGTATTTATTCATTAAGAATATAATAAAATATTTTGGGCCATTTTAAATTGTGACATTTGTTATAGGAAAAAATGGGGCCCGAATCATTTTTGGAAATGGTTATCAATTTTCATGTCTTAGAGTAAGATCCAAAAATATTTTTTATTTACCATGGTTAATCTTGTTAAATTTATACATACCTCAATATAGGAAGCCAACTTGGATCCAAAGGCATGGTTTTTAAATTCATGTCTCGTGGATTGAGAATCTTATCATTAACTAGTGAAGCGAGGATGATTATATACAAGAAACAAATCCAAAAATATTTATATATGTTATGTGGGGAGTAATAACATTTCCATTGTAAAACTAGTATAACCAACTAACTCTATATCAGTTTAAATTTTCCAACTAATATGATGTTTAATATTATTGTGAGATTGGAAATGGATATTTATAGGTTTATTGCACTATATTAGTCATGTTTTAGAGACTGCCTATGTTCTAATGTGATCCTGAACATCAAATAGCCAAGGACTAGATTCATATAGGGGTTCTATTATTTGAATTTATTCTGATTATTATAAACTATTGGTTTGTTCTAGAATAAGACCCCATCCATGGCGTGGAATTTTATTGGTGGACCTTGTTCACCCAAACTAAATATGATTCAATATTTACCATTATAGAGATTGGGCACATTTTCTATGAGGAGTAAAACCCAAAAGATGAAGTTTTTACACAACCGTTAGATATTAGTTTGATTTTTATATAATAATATATATTTCAATTTATGTTTAACGATTCTCTAATGTTTCAACGTACTCCATTTAAAATAATAGATATGGATTCTTTTTAGTGTGGATGTTTGAGTGAATGTTATATAGAGACATCTAATATGAGGTTGTTATGATATGTATCCCCACCTTTGAATGGGTTTTAGAATGATACATGGAATGTTATATATTTTTATAAGTGTTAAAATATATAAAACTCTTTTTTGGAGTTTATTCCATAGAAAATTCACCAACATAATCCTTCTAGTCACATGTAATAGGGTTGTAATTGAAAATACATTCAATTGTTCCATGTTGACCCCATTGATCAATATATATGGAGTTTTTTGGGGGATATTTTAATCCATGTTTTTTTATTATGGAGGTCTAGGTTATATTGCACATGACTTCCTAGAACAAAATTTATAAGATGTTAGTCATGTAACTTAAGAACCACTATGTCAGAGCCAACGACATGATCATGGAACACTGAGAGGAATACATGGTGGTCCATAGTAATTAATATTTATTAGAGGAGTTTAGAGTGAACTACTAGGATGAAATATAGTTGGAAATATATATAATAAAATTCCAACATTTCCAACCTCTCATGTTTTACCCCTGACATAGAGTGTTGGCGGCCATTAATGCTACCAAATATAGTCAATAGAGGGTGAAAAGTAATAATTTCATAACATAAACTATTGTAAGATCTATGTCTACTCTACAAAGGAACCTATACTCATGTGTATGGGTGAAATCCATTCCATTAATATTTCATTTCTAGTTTATGATCCAAATATCTCGATGGATCCCCTATGTAACACCCCAATATTTTAAATGAAGAAAATTATATTGAATAGCGTAAATAACATGAAACCCTGATCTTAGATGGAAATGTAACACCTACGGACATTATTATATTTTTACTTTTAAATAAATTTAATCTCTTTGATAGATTTTAGTATACAAAACCTTGATATTTTTTTGTTTGATAGCATATTCAACATGAAAC
This sequence comes from Viscum album, assembly GCA_963277665.1. NCBI lineage: Eukaryota > Viridiplantae > Streptophyta > Magnoliopsida > Santalales > Viscaceae > Viscum > Viscum album. The sequence goes on from OY728129.1 coordinate 1,493,551,501, forward strand.
CCCAAGCTTAAACAACCCACAATATATATAACCATTATGTCCTAGCCGTGAAATTTATTGATTTAATCTTTGTTAAATAAATTATGACATATATATATCTATATATATTTCCAACTCAATATGAATTGTTTTTAAATTATTACTAAATAATCAATCAGTGTTTACTAATTTGATTTTATTCTTCAAAATTATGTTTTTTTTTCACAAATGAATTTTGATTTCATTTCAAAAAAAATAATAAATTTTGGGAAATTATTGAAAATTTATTATATAAAATAAAAATAATTTTTTGGAAACATAATATAAATATAAATTTTTTCTAAAATTAGGGATTTTTTAAAAAAATATTTATTTTTTTGTGAATATTGGAAAATTCCAATTTTTAAAAAATGTCATTTATTTTCAATAATTTAAATAATTTAAAAGTCACTTTATCTCTTGAATATGATTTATTATAATATAATTATTCATTAATAATATTTAATAAAATATATTATGTTTTAATATTATTTATATTTTATTTATTATTAGTTTTTTTTGGATTAAAAACGTCCTTTTTCCTTCAACTATTTTAAAAAGAATAATGATTGTCCATTTAAATTAATTAAATTAATATCTACTGAATAATTTTAAAAAAAATATTATTATATAACATAAATATTTTAATATTAATTTAAATTCGTACATTTAATATTATTTTTCAAAGAGTTGATATAAAATCATATTTTTCCTGAAAATACACTTTATAAAAATCTTATTTCTCACTGTGTCTTCAAGATTAATTTTAAATAATGTTTTTCCAATTATATGACATGATTTCATAAAAAATGTTCCAATATTTATAATGGAAATAATTTATAATTTCTAATAGTCTCATGTTAATTTTATACAAAAATGAATATTGAAAACGTAGAAAATTAATTACCACAGTCCAGGTGAAAACATATTTACTAGTCAGTTAAACTAAGATAATATGTGTAAAAAGGGACCTACCAACGTGTCCAAAATATATTTGATGCCAATATTTTGACCATAACTAATATATTTCTTATATGGTCCTATTTCCGGGTATTCTTTATTGATAAAAATGTTAGTATGATTTAATCATTCAAAAACATTATAATTGCGCCACTCACCTCACTTCTAAATGGCAGCCCACAATCCTCTCTTCATCATAACATAAAACCCTTTTAGATCATACTATAAATTAAAAAATAACTTCTAAAAATTACTCCCCCATCATATAATTATTATTTTGGTCATAAATATAACCTTAGAAGGCACTTGGTGAAAACCTAATGAGGATACCTGAAAAAGTGGTAACATTCATTAATGGGAGGTTTTGTTGTATTTTTCCTCAACCTCCATAAATTATTATTATGCTGGTATAAAACAATAATTTTTTTTAGTAAATTTACTAGTGTTTTTATATGTTAAATAAATAACATAAAACCATATCATATTACATAAAATTTGTAATGAAATCATCATTTATGTGTATAGTGGACTATAACCTTGTGAACTGATGTCATTCATTTTTCTATTACCAACTGTCATAGTAAGTTATGAAGATAAATATAAAGTAAATATATGATATATATAAAATTATTATACATCAATATACATTATATCATATATAAATTATTTAAATTTCATTTAATTGGGTATAATATAGTGTCACTCGTCTGTATGACAATCAATCGACTCACGAAGTGATGTGATTATTTTTTCACTAACAATTTAAATTGTAGGTAATATGGGTAAATATAATGAATATATGTGATATAAATGAAATAAATATTATATTAATTAAATTTTTATCAATATAAATAGTTAATATATTATTTTATTTCATACCTTTTCACTCACTGAAAAATGATAACATCGTTCATGGATATGTGGACAACCTACTCCACGAAGTGATGTGATTGTTTTTTCATCACCACGTCATAGTAAATGATATATATAAGTATATTTAATTAAATAATTATTTATTTATTATATTATTGTCATTATATAATTATTAAATAATATTAACCTTCTTTCCAAAATGATCGATAAAAAATAGAAATTTTACTCATGCGTTTGTACGACCTACCATCTCCATGATCACATGTTAGTTCATTTTTCAAAAATATAATTCATGATTGGTAATAAAATTATAATTTATGTATAAATAATATAATATAATTAATTATAATTATTCTTTTGATGTTTAAGTAATGACCTTTGTGACCTTAGACAACATACTAATGTCATTAATGACACTGAAGCCGAATATGGTCAAAAAACCCAATGTAAATTTAATTGATTAAGTACTTAAAGGTAATATGGTAATAAGTGAAATAAATATAATAATATATTTTTAAGAGCTTCCTGTTAAAGAATATAATTAAAAAATTTATTATTCAGGAATATAATTAACAGGAAAGACAAAATGATCTTGAGTTAAGGGTTTTCTCATCTCACATTAATTTCGTTGAGATATGTCTTATGTTCACCACTTTTATTTGTTGTGTGGTGTATATAATGAATCAAGATTTATTTTATTATTCATTTCATGGATATTATTTCTTATTTAAAATTGTATATGAGTATCTCTATTTCATGGGTAATAGATCTATAGATTATTGAATTTATAAAGGATGTCATCTCAATTTCATTTCATTAAGTCATATTGAAATGTTATGAATAGAAATTCATTTATATCATATATATACTACCATGATGACATGTTATATCATGAATATTTAACAACTAATTGTATTTTCTGTTTTAATTTAAATTATTTCATTTAATGGCGTTTGACATGAATATTTTGAAGCGGTAAATAATTTCATAACTCAATTTCCTTTCACTATATTATGTTATATATTTATTATCATTAATATTATATAATTACATCTCTATTGATTTTTTTATTATATATATATTTTTATTTAAACATTTTTATGTTAATTTTAAATTTTTCAATATAATATATTCTTTGATTAATTCTCATATAAAATTTATGATCATTTAAAGGTTTTATTTCACAATTTCATTCTAATTGAGGTTCTTTATACTTGTATTTATATTTAAAGAAATTTATTTGTTGTTTTCTAATAAAACCTTTAAATTTTATCCTCCTATAATAATTCGTTATATTTTCATGTAATAGTACAATTTTCCCACTCTTTGGTACTTAAATGTGTTGATAATATTTTTTAGGAAAATGTGACTTTATTTATCTATTTGATTGGAAATTAATTTTCATCAATATATATTCTCTCAAAATGTTTTGAAAAATGAATTTTACTATTAAAAATTATTTATGAATGAAATTTTTTTATCCATTTTTTTTCCTTTTGCTGAATGGTTTGAAAGGAATCTTCTTATCATTTTCCGAACAAGGAACTTTTCCAACATTTTTAAAGTGAAAAAGGTGTGGCCTTTTTAACTTGTATTTCATGTAAGTAATTACCTAAAATCCCAAACATAATTTCATTGAAAAATCATTTCCTTGTTTTCAAGGATATATTTAATGAATATTTTTACTAATATTCTATAAATATTTAGTTTTTCCATCTTTTTTAGAATAAAAGTATTTTTAAAATATTATATATTTTAGTAATTGATTATCACATTGAAAAATATATTTTCCACAAGATTTTTGTTAACAATATTTTAATTTTGTTTTCATTTTTCAATGCCAACAACCTCTGTTGTTACTAATCCTCTACTCGGGATACATTTTATTGATACCATCCTCATTCTTTCTTTGGATATATTTTGATTGTATCAAAGAGATTACTATGGAATCCATTCCATTTATAAGCAATAATTATGTTCACAAAAAAATAAGATTGTTTTGATGAGTTTGGATGTAATTAATTACCTATTTAATTTATTAATTATTTTTTTTGTGGAAATTATATGTGATTGGTGCACCCATATAGCATCGGGTGAGCGTGTACTAGCTTATATAATGGGTGAACTGACATTGCATTATTTCAACCTGATATAGATTGTACAATGGGTCCGATTAGATTTCACTCCAATTAATTAGGTAAATATTTTGATATTTAAAGAATTATATTGTATGTAATACTTATAATTAGCCCATTTTAAATGTTTATGTAAGGGTTTTTTATATATTCTAATATGAGGATATTACAAGATGCCAAAACGTTTTATCTATTCCTTCCAAAAGTTTATATTTTTTCCATTTATTCAAATATTTCAAAAATATTTCTTCTATTATCAATAATTATCCATTTTAGGGGCTTCTGGAATGATAAAAATGTATTTATGATTAAATATTTTAAAAATATTACAAGTTTTTAACTCCTCACTTTTAAAATGCCACACCATCTCATCTATTATCCAGACATTAAAGGCATATTTCTTGAAAACATACATACAGAAATCACTTCCGAACATCCATATTCTCAACCTAGATGCCTTAGTGTTTTAATATATAAAACATATAAGGGTTTTTCTGAAAATCCAATGAGGATACCTGAAGAGGAGGAATACTCATCAACAAGATTTTTTGTTTTTTTATCCACCTATATAAATTATTATTCAAACATTATTAAATAATAACCTCAAAATATTAAATATATTGATATATTTTAATGTTATTGTAATGGCGTAAAACTATATCCTGATACATCAAATGTGTTATGAAATCATTATATGTGTGTACTGTGGGCTAACTATTCAAAAACTAATGTCATTTGTTTTTCCATTACCACCTCTCATGGTTTGGTATAATGAATGATATAAATTATCTATATGATATTTATAACATAATTATACATCTTGAGAAATAATTTCATTTTTATGTTTTTTAAATTTATATTCCTCAGGTGATATGATAACGTCACTCATCAGTATAGTGGACAACCGCTTTGTGAAGTGATGCGATTCATTTTTTCACTAAATTTATACATAGAATGTAATAAGGGTAAATATAATGAATATCTGTGATATAGAAGAAATAATTATGATATCTATTAAAATTTTATCATTCTAAAAAATTAATATATAATTTTTTTTAAAAACATTCACTCAATAAATATTGATAACATCGTTCGTGGATGTTTGGATTACTGCCACCACAAAGAGAGGAAATTATTTTCAACATTACCACATCAAAATAAATATATATATAATTATATGTTATTAGATAATATATTTTTAGTGATATTATTATCATTATGTAAAGTTAAAATATTACTTGCATTCTTTCTAAATTGATCATTGAAAAATTGAATCATTACCCATGCGTATGTACGACCTACCATATCCATGGTCATCACATTACATAATTTTTAATAACCATCAGTCATTAATTGTTTAGATGTATAATTAATGAATAATTATGATAATTATGTCATTCTTATTAAACTTTATATTTTAAAATCATTAACTCTTTGACCACATTCTACCTACCGATGCCATTTTTTACCCATATGTCGTACATGCTCAAAACACCTACTGTAAACATAATTGATTAACTAAATTTATGTAATGTGGTAAAAAGGGAAATAAAAAATAATAAAACTAAAAAATTATATTATTAAATTAAATAATTAATAGGTGTTTTTTTTGTCAGGATGATAACGAACAAGCATGATGAATCGTACTCAGGGTAAGGATTTTTTAATCTCACTATTTGTTCAATGAGATATATTCCACGTTCGGTACTTATTTATGTTGTGCAGTTTATATTATACCCCTAAATTTATTTTACGATACAATTCATTATTATTATATGAATTGAAAAATCCACGAGGTTCCCTATTTCATGGTGTCTTAAACCATATATTTTTAAATCTGTAAGGGATTTCATCTGAATTTTATTTCATTAAGGCATATTGTAATGTTATACACACAATTTACTTTATATAGTGTTTAGAAATCCCATTTTAAATATTAAATCATTATTCCTTAATAATTCAATGAATTTTATGTTTCAATGATAATTATTTCCCTTAAGGTTAGATTATATGAAAATTACTATGTGGGAGAGAATTTCATAACTAAATTTCATTTCATTGGGTTATATTACTTCTTCATTATCATTGATATTATATGGTTATTTCTATAATGAGTTTATGTTATCTTATTTTTTATTTTGAATTTCTTTATGTTGATTTATATTTTATTCACCAAATAGATTCGTGGATAAATTCTCACATGAATTTTATAATCATCGTAAGGGATTCTTTCACAATTGCATTCCAATCGAGATTATTTATAAATGTATTTCCACCAAAGTAAGTTATTTGATCATCTTATAATAATATAATTTGATTTTCTTCTCCTCTAGTAATTCCTTATATTTTCATGTCAAAGTACTATTCCTCCATTCATTAGTACTTAAAATTTCCATGAAAATGTTATAAAGATAATGCACTTTATATTATTATTTTGTCAAAAAACCATTTTCGTTAAAACACATATTCTATTAAAATTTTCTAAAAATGATTTTATCATTTTATAAATTATTTATTAAAGAATTTTTTACTCATTTTTTATGTTATAGAAAATGTTTTTAATGGAATCTTCTTATCACTTTAAAAAAAATCATTTTCCAAATATTTTTACAGTGAAAAAGGAGTGTTCTTTTTAACTTGAATGGCATGTAGATAATTAAATTTCATCATGAACATAATTTATTTGAAGATTAATATTCTTTATTATAATGATATTTTCAATGAAAATAATTTTCATAATATTTTGGAATTTATAATTTTTCAAAGTATTTTTCCAAGACAAGGATTTTAACAATTTACTTGTTTTAAAATGAGATTTTCAAAATGAATAGTTTATTTTAATCAAGATATTTTTTCATGATATTTTAATTTTATTTCCATTCATAAATTTCTATTAAAAATTCTTATTATATTTCCTTAATTTTGTATATTTTTCACTGATACCACCTTAATTATTTATCTGAATGGATCATGACTATATCAATGATATTTTTATGCAAACCATTTCTTTTTAATGGATTAATCACGTTCTAAAAAATATAAAGGGTTTTTTACTGTGTTATGATGTATAAAATTAAATATTTAATTTATTCACTTTTTTACTGGATATTATTAATGATGAGGGAACCCATATAGAATCATGTGATCTTGGTATAACTTATATAATGGGTTCACCTAGATGGAAATGGGTGAGCCCGATATTGCATATATGTTGGGGTGACCCAGATAATGCTACATTGAATCAATTAATGATTTTGTTCTCTAAAAAATTATATTTGAAGTCAAAATTATTGGTAATATATTTGTTGATGGTTCTAGAATGGGTTTTTATGTGTTATAAGATGATGATGTCCTAAGAAAAGAACATGTTTTATCTATTCTTTCCATGAATTTATAATATTTCCTTTAACCAATACTGACATCTCATGGATCATGATTAGTAATTATTGTGTTTTTTACATTATTATATCGTTATTCCTTGACTTGAGATTGATGATTCATGTATTAATGTATATGATTCATTTTATGATTTTCTCATTCACTCTGATTAGGTGTCCATACCCTTATGCTCTTATTTTACTCAATTATAACAATTATTTTTTGTATATTATGATTACCATTACTGAGTATTTTTTCTCACCCATATAATGTTTCATTTTCCCTATGTTCTCAAGTTTTCATGGGAATAAATTATTTCTAAAAGGTTTTCATATGTACAATGTTGATGATATAATATGGAATATAATAATTTTGGTATAGAGTGAAATATACTATCTAGAATTATTTTGTATTTATTATGTAAGTGTTCTTACTAGTTCACTAAAACTATAAACCGAAATGGAAAAATTTTAATTTAAATGATCTAATATTTCATTTTATATTGTATGTTTTGGATGGAAATTGTTTTTCAACATCATGGGTATCAAGGGTAGAAATTTTATGTTTCTGATTTCAATACTAGATCTTAGAGTAAGGGTTCTACAATGTTTTACACTACCCTAAAAAATTTATATTGAGGCTCTTAATTAGAGAGATCACATGATAAAATATATCTCATAGTGATTTGGTCATGTTATTTTTCAATCAATATTCTCGTAGGACCACATAGTTGATTTAATATAGCCTTATGATGTCATCCTTTATTTAGATAGGCTATCCTCAGGGTATACCTTGGATGGATGCTACAATCAGTGTGTCTTTTTTTCATTTTTTATAGATAAAAATATCAATTTTCTTGTTAATGTTACCATTAATTGATAATTTTTGTTCTTGTGTGTAGTATTTTATCGTCCATTAGTTGGTATATCTTGTGTTTTATAAAGGATTCCTTTGATAATCAGGTTCCTATGCGTATGTTGATATTTTTCATGAAAATTTTCTTGGTATTTACACTAATATAATGGGAAAATGTTTCATAAATATATACCCAAGGACCACTTTGATGTCATTAATGACTTATCAGATAGATCTAAATACACTCAAGGAGTTGAATTTGTTAGTTGTGTGTGTTTCAGATAAGTGATTCATCAGATTTAGTGTACTCCAATAGTAATCACTATATTTTATTTCAAGGTAGAAAACATAAACCTATTTATTTGTATTAATAGTCACTATATAAATTAGGAGACCTCCCAAAAAAAGTACCTTATATCCAGGATTGATGACCTCGTCATCTGGATTAGGAAATTAAAGTTGTTTTTTAAGGTTAATATTAAGTATGGATGTCACCAAATTTATTTTTCAAGGGGGGGATTATTTCAAACAATGTCATTTTATAATTCTACACCGATTATAAATTTTTATTTAATTTACTAGGTGTGAATAAAAACATGGTTTTATTCATGAGCCTCATAGTATGAATATTGAAGATGTTCTTATGTTATTTAATGGTTGTATTCATTGATGATATCCACACCTATATAGAATTAAAGGATATTCATGTTATGAATATGATGATCATTCTACTCTAAAATTGGAAAAAATAATAATATAAAATGTTATATAAAGGAGATTAATGGATTGGAGAGGTACCATTCCTATGGAATGTCATATCAGATGATAGAGTAGTTATATACCAAGTAAAAATAGATAGAGATCAATCATGGGTTCCACCCAATAGTGTGGTCAACTTATGTAACTCATATGATTTCTAGGGTAATATTTAATATTCATCAAATAATTATCAATTAATAAATCCCCCATGACTACACATACCTGAATGTATAATCCATTTGTTTAGTATGAGAAATGCCAGAGAGATGATGTGGCACTAAAGACTATTTTGATGTGTAGTCATATCATTAGTCTTTTTTAGGAGGAATTTAGATATGTGGTTTTCTATGATTCCTCTATAATTTAGATTAATTGGGTTCTTACAAATGTGTGGATAGTGATTTTATATGGAATCAGAAGGTTGAGACCACTTGTGCTGAAATATGAGACCCATATTATAGAATAGTATATGGTAGTGTTCAAGATATAGACATGGATACTCTACCTTCTTGGTGAGAATTTCATAGTCTTGATAGTCCATAAATATCTCATATTCATCTTTAATTTGATATATATAAACCCAAGGTATAGTAATTTGATTAATTTCATAAATTGTTATAACATTTATGTTGTCTGTACTATAGAAAATGATAACATGGTGCTGATATCCTTTTCTAGAATTATTTTTATCTATGTTTTTAGTGGTATATATATTTTTCACTCATTTGGTTTTTCATAATGAATGAGGTATAAGTGGATTAGTTTCTATTGATGGTGGTATCCCCTATTATTTCAAATTATGTGTTGGGGTTTCATTTTAGAGACATAAAATTGAGGGTTTTTACAATTTTATATTCTTTGTATGTGCACCATATAGATATTCTTAATGTGGGTATGATTTCATACTATTTTTGGGGTGGACAATGGATTGAGTCATGGTATGTGAGGAGGTGTTGAGAGAGTTCCATACATCACCCTTAATGGTAACTCATGGGGTGATGATGATGTATAAATACCTCAAGAATTTTCTTTTGTGGGAAAGTATGAAATGAAGTTTTTATTTGAGTTTATCTCATGATGTCTCAATTTTCAAAAGGTGAAGGAAAATTACCATGTCCCAGTAGCTCTGTCCCAACCCTTGATATTATTTAGTCAAACTGGAATGTCATATAAACAAGTTTGAATATGATCAAGGGCTTCCAAGTATATAATGATGGAGATACCAATCATCTTACTCAGGGGAGTGTAGGGATATAAAGACAAAAGAAAGTCCATTGGATTGAGGTCTAAGGAGGATAGGTAGACAGAGAAGATTATAGTCATATCGAGTCCTTTCCTTGTGGAAGAAAGAGAGACATTCTAGAATGTCAAAAAATAAACTTGGTCCTAGGTTTTTGGATACCCTACTCTTTGGGTTAAATGATATGTATTAAAATGTATTACTTCTTTTACTACAATAATTTTCTTTCACTTACATTTAATAAAAGTTGATAGTTTTGTATTCATATTTAAATTGTTATATTGTATATCATAGTATATTGTATTACAACAAAATAGTATTACTCATTTTAAATTGATTCAATTTTGAATACTACATTACTGTAATTATGATTCTATACTCTTTTAATATAGATTCATAACTAATTAAATTTTTTTGTATTATCGGATACAATCATTATTTTTATGATGTATATTTAATCATCTATGATTATGACTTATGGTAAATAACATATCAAAATAAACTAGATTATGATACTTTTATAATCAGACTAAATTCCATGATCAAATTTGATTTCCTTCTACCTAAATATGGTTTTTTATTTTTTTTAAATATTTTTGAACAAATTTTTTTAAAACTAAAATTCACCCCTCTTATAATTGATCCATCTTTAAAATAATATATAATCCTAAAATCAATATAAATAAAATTTATTTAAAATAGATGTAAGATTCCAATATTTTATCATCTCATGATCTATTATCGCATGATATAATTTTGATCATACTTATGGTTTAATCATCATTTTCTTAGGATTTTACTTCTATGAAGGCCCTTTTTCAATAAATTAAAATAGGATTATTTTAATGAACATTGGATAATTATTCTCTCATTTTTCATATCATGACCATATATTTCTATTTAATAAAATTTTCTTCATCATGATTTTTAATTAAGTGGAATCTACAAGCCCCTATGACAATGACTTGTACTGTTAATTCCCCGTAGTCTTGGAAGGGTGAAAATTTGATTGTGAGATTTTGTTATGTAGAGATCAGTGAGTTTATTTTATGAGGTCTCTCATTATCACATATAAATCATTATCATGTTGAAACTATGTTGTCTCATAAAGGATCACACTAAAACACAATCCATTTCAACATAAAAAATATCTTACTTGTGGTGTGGAATGTTTTACTATATTTATTCCTATTTTGAGGATATGGATTTGTCACAAACTGAATTTGGTCACCATTGAAACTAGCAACAGACCCGTGACAAGGCCCGAAGGGATTAACCTATCCCCATGTTCTGGAAATTGTGCTCGAGTATCATGAATTATGGTTTGGGAATGATTTACTTGAGTTTAGAATGATTTAACAACCATAAACAAATAATAATTTGAATCCTAAATATTCACACAAAAAAACATTAATTAACATTCATAACTGAATAAATATGATCAAACATGATACAAGAGGTCCAAATACACAATAAATTAGTATCTACACAGCCCCAAGAACACTATGCGACATGAGGTCATCACCAACAAGACGCCTCCACAAAACCACACCAAGGGAAGGAACTAGAAACCTGAACCGCCATCACCCGAGGCCCTGCCTTTTCCTGTGCCCAATATGAACAAGTATACTAACTCACAAGTGTTGAAAGTAGGGTGGGGGCCTAATACCAATAGTATACCACCCAAACGGTTCTATATAGTAATAAATACAAGATAAGAAGCATCCAAGTTTAGATAAATAGGAAGTGGTCACAATACTTTTTAAGAAAAAAACAATTAAAGGTAAACAATTTTCAAAGGAAATTTTCCATGAGAGAGAAAATTTCAATATTAAATTTTATCTTTTTAACTTTACATCTAATACCACCATAATCCAATGATAAATACAAAAGGATCAATGGGAATTAATCTCAGGAACACCCCTAGGAACTAGTTTGTCTCGGGAGCCATGCAACTCATGCCTCGGTGTAATGTAACCTCAGAAAAATCCATTCTAATGCACGAGATACTATTAGGGAACATTACCATAACCTATTGGTCCTCAATAATCATCAATATAGTTTTTTAGTGATTTTTTTCCAATTTTCTCAGTGAAACAGGAATAAAACTACTCTAGATCACTAGCGTACTATTAAACATCCGTCGACCTAGATACCTAAGTTTCCCCATTTGTGATTAAACAATTTTCACATGTTACCTGAATAAATTTTCATATAAAAACATCATTTCTATTTATACTAAACTCAAAACATCTATTACACATGCTTCACACCATTTACACAGCTCAATAAACTATGAAAGGTTTTCATAAAACCACTTCATGCTTTACCAATATTGTACACGAAACCCAATTAAAATATCTATTTGATCCCCAATTGAACACCAATATTACATTGAAATATAATTTTATGCACTAAAACATATTAATAAAACCATTACATGAGTTATAAAATAGGCCCAATTGATATAACATTGAATGGACAAGTAAACACTCAATTTTACCCAAAATTCGTACTTAAAAATCAATTTCTTAACAAATTCCACCAAAAAAAATTAGATATAAAAATAAAGGAAGAGTCTGATAAAAATATAAATTAAGAAAATATAACTCATATAATAGTTCTTACACATGGAATCACCTGCCACAAGTGTCAAAACACTGCATCCTTGGGTGAAAGTTCACCCGCACCACTGCCGCACCACAAGAGAGTTTAATAAAACCTACACCATAATATTATTCCAATAAACCCAGGATGAAACACTTAGATATAATCCCCACTTACTAGACATTAGTAACTTCAATAAGAAATGGAAGAAACCCTATGAAAATGGAAGAAATCCTATGTAAATGGGAGGAAGAAGGAATGAGACCCACTTACTTGAGGGATCATGAATAATTCACCTAAAAGTATAAGTCCCCAGCCTTATAACATTATATAATATTAAGTTAAATAAATAATTCACATTTATGATCTTTTCATGTTCATAGTTTTTGAGAATTAGGCCATAACTATTATATATCAACTTGAATATTACATGTAGACAATCCTACTCAGAATCCATTTTTTTCATAAAATAAATACTCTATAAAAGTAACATGTCTAGTTCCATGTTTTAGACAGAATGACTTTCCATGATTCCATCCTTGACCCTATTCCACTTTATGTCCTTTGAAAAAACATTTCAAAAACTTGGGATCAGTAAAAAAGCTTAGTAAGGGATACATAATGAAGGTAAATTGTTAGTTTTTAAAAACAACAAGTAAACCTTGAATAATTTATCATAAGTAATAATTTTCACCATTATGAAGTAGTAAATACTCTTCATTGAATAAAATATCACTGCTTACCCTTTTTTAACCAAAATATTACCATAAATCCACATAAAAATTACACATAACATATAAAGGTAACTTTGAACCTAAACATACTTATATGAAATAACCATACAGTCGACTTACACGCATATCACTAAATGGAATAGATATACGACCAACTTGCATACCCAATGCATTGGAAGTTATAGCACAACCACCCATCCTTGTTTATTATGACACCACCCGTCAGTTTGTTTATCACGTACCCGTCAAATGTCCAAGTACCACTATAAAAACATAACACATAAAATATTACAAATATAAATATATCCCTAATAACATTTCTTTTGAAATCAAAATAAATCATTTCCTGATATTGAAATAATAAATCAACTTAAATAAGAAATTTCAGTACCAAATCACCCAAAAACATAATAATTGGTTTCTTTTTCATTTTAAAAACATTATGTCTTATAGAGTAATTCAACTAATAATTACATCGGTGTATAGGTCATTATCACTGAAAACGTTAAAAAAATAACTTTTTTTCATTTTGTAAAATGCTTCAAAGAATAAAGTTTACCTTTGAATGAAATTAAAATTAAAAGGGGTTTATTATATACCGTATAAAAGAAGAATGTGTATATTATCAAAACATGGCTCAATTAAAGGAGATTGAGACCAAAACCCTTACAAAGATGGTATCCTTAGATTAAGAATAAATCAATTACATAATTATATGTGAAAAATATAAATACACTCAATATGATTGGATATTTAGTGTAAATCAATCAAAGGATATTCACACATGTTATTTTAAAAACAAAACCAATGACATGGATTATTAACTCAATGAATGGAAATTGAGTTAAAATTACCCTTGTCAAGTTCATATCAATGACATGAAATTATCAATGGAGTGATTATGTGTATCAAAACATTATCCACACAAATAGGAGTGGAAATTATTACATAAATAAATAAATAGTGATTCCACACATAATCATGTCATGGAATAGTCATGAAGTATAAGATTAACCCAAATAATGGAAATTGGGTAAAGAAGTTCCCTTACAAAAATTCAGCAGCCTAACGACATCAATTAAAAATTCATAAAATGAGTTGATGAGAGAGAAAATGGTGTCTCATCACATGGATATAAAATTTACATCTTTATGTATATATAATAACATATTCCAACTTAATAAAATTTAAATTAAAATACATGACATAAAATAATTCTTTGACTAAAATAGTACGGTGAAAGGTCCCCTTAACGATTTAGAAACTTACGAAACATATACCACATGAAAGAAGGATCATAAAATAAAGAATTAAATACCATGAAATTAATTTATATTACAAAAATAATAAAATCATGGGCAGTACATACACAATAAAAAAGAAAGTTGTGGAAAATATATCATGAATCTCATAGGAATAAAAAGTGACATGAAAACACCTTACCACGTTGTAATCAACAGAGTCGCATGAAAAAAATTTAATAACCACAAAATGAATCATATAATACCACGAATATGAATATAATGAAGATAATATATTTAAAATGTTAGTAAAAATACACCACATGAATGAAATAAGCGGCGAATAATGGAAATCTCACAGAATTAAAAGTGAGATAAGAAACACCTTACCACGTTCTAAACAATCGAGTCATATGAAAAAAGTTAATAAACACCAAATTAATCACATAATACCATAAATATGAATATAATAAAGATAATATATATCAAATGGAAGTAAACACTACACCACATGCATGAAATAAGTGGCGAACAATGGAAATCTCACAGAATTAAATGTGAGATAAGAAACCCCTTACCTCAAGTCTGACTTATCTTGCATGTTCCTTGTTCTTCCTGAATAATAAACATAAGTTAATATATACTTTCTTAAGAACATTTTTCATGTTTTATTATTACTTTAATATCACTTACTTTCTTGATATTACAATTACTCAATTATTTGAGTTCATATCGGGCATTTTGTCGATGTTTGGAACATGAGTCAAAAATGAACTTGTTATAATTAAAAATTGTCCATGCGGTCAAAATTATATTATCTACATAATCATATTACTGATTTAAATATCATATATATCATATATATCCAGTATATATATGTGTTTATAATAGTATATACCATTTGGAGATAAGAAATCAAATGCACCGTTTATAGAGACGGTAAGCTGTACGTACGCAAGAACTATACATTAATTTCTATTTCATATTTTAATGGATTGAAAAATTAATGACGCATAGGTTTCTTATAATTCCAATATAATATCATATATAATTTCATTATCTTCATCCTTTATAAATCCCACATATGGAATGAAAAAGTCATATCACTTTGAGGGGGCGGTAGTCCACACTTACTCAAATGAAATTATCGTATTTACCCATTATGGAAACCATAAAGGTATTATATAATAAAAAATACATAAGAAAATAGAAAATATAAATATAATATATATCACATATAAATATAGTTCTATCATAATTTCCACCATGAGAGGTGTTTGGAGATATTTAAACAATCATCGTTTCGTGAGGCAGTAGTTTGCCATCCACAGAAACAGTATGTTCGTATCCATTAGATAAAGGTGTTTGGAATTATAGTTCAAATAATTACCAAAAAAACTTATTATATTTATTATACTAGTGTTTCTATAAAATAAATGAATAACATGAGTTTAGGGGGTTAGAGAATTAAAAATAGAAGAAAATAACTTAAGAAAAGATGCTGCCTTTAAATCGGGTAACTGCTTTTGTTTGAACCAAATGGACTAATTGAAGTGCCTTCAGACTAAGGTCAGGCGTATAGGAGGAAAACAGAGATTTATGGAACTTAATTGGGTAGAATTTTTATGAGTCAAGGGGCTGGATAAGTGTGAGTAATGGGATAGAAGTGGTGTTCTTTTATAAGGGGGAGGAGGGGCTCTTTAGGAAAGTTTGAAAATATTTTTTTTATGTAATTATTTTTAGTTTCTAAATGTCTAAAACTCATTAAAGTATAATATAATATGACACTTGTTCGAAATAAAATTATCAAATAAGAATTTTACAGGTTTTGTATATTGTTTGTATTGTTATAATCTTAATTATTTAAATCATTCATTAATGAGGTGAATGCTACATCATTATTGTGTCAAAAATAATTTTATTTATTTGATGTCTAAAAATTATAAAACAAATTAAATGATGTAGGAAATATTTTTATATTTCTAATGAATATTTATAGTCTAAGAGATAACTTATATGACCCTA
This sequence comes from Viscum album, assembly GCA_963277665.1. Classification (NCBI taxonomy): domain Eukaryota; kingdom Viridiplantae; phylum Streptophyta; class Magnoliopsida; order Santalales; family Viscaceae; genus Viscum; species Viscum album. The sequence continues at coordinate 1,493,568,326 of OY728129.1, forward strand.
TGTAAAAATAGATTTACTAAAAGATATATGTTTATGTCGTTTTTGTCTTTATTTAAATTATTTAATATAATATCTCATTATCACTCTTATGTGGCTTCATGGGGTCCCCAAATCAACACAAGGATTACCATGGTCAGACATGTATAAAAAATAGTATTATGACACGTGTTATAGTAATTTATTATTATTATAATATTATTTTTTACCCTTATTTACCATATTTACCCTATAACCATGGTAAATAAATTATTTACTGAAGTAAATATTCATAATGCCTAAAAATATAAGGTACCTATTAACATAATTTTTAACTTCTGATTCCAAATATGGAATCCATTTTTTCAAATTAAAAACAAAGAAGTGGTAGAAATAAAATTTAATTTAATTCTCGTTGTCAAAATAAAAAACATGTTTTAATAAAATAATAACTATCAAAAGATTGACACTTGTTTATGTATAATTTCAAAGTGAAATTACATTAAACAACAATAATTGGATTAAATGATAAAAATATAATCTATTTACACTTTAAAATAATTTAAAAAGATAATCTATTAATATAAATAAATTAGATTAAAATGTATTTTTGAATTAAAATACAATATTTTTCACTATTCATTAAAAATGAACTTTATCAGAAAAATACCAAAAATTTACCCAAAGTACATTATGATGTAACGATTATAAAGTAGAATTTTATTTTTTCAAATAGAATATATTAAAGTGGAAAAAAAAGATTTAAAAAGGGTTCTCTATTAAAAGGCATTGAATCGACCTTTTAAAGAATATTATAGTATTAATGCTTAAAATTGGATTCATTCATCTTTTAATATTCTAAAATTTATTGGATAAATGTAAAAACATTTAAAAAACATATATAATCATATTTTCGTTAGTTCTATTCATTCCCACCAATAAAAAGGCTTGGTGTTAACTACCATTTAAATTAATAATATTATTATATTATTTTCGGTATAACTCAACGTTGTGTGAAAAATAAGTTTTCAAAGAAACCCATTGTTGCGTATCAGGTATGCCATTGAACATAGAATTCCCTTTAGAGTATAATTAATATTTAATTTACAAATATTAATAAATATAAAAAAATTCTTATTCTTTATATACCCGGGATGTTACATCCTTCCCCCCTTTTGAAAATTGTGTCCATGTTATTTTAAAATTGGGATTAGAAACTTCATTGAAAGTATAACATCTAAAAATGATTAAATAAAACTATCAATTTAAATGAAATGAATATATGTAAAAAGATCACCTGAGATAACCCATACTAGGATTCCATAAAAACATGAATTTTGAGGAGAAACTAAGTGTCAAGTTTTGATGGAGTGTGATAGAAAATGTGATTAGGAGAAAGTTAACCACCAGAAAATCACAAACATGTGATGGGTTAAACGGTCTTTGATTTCCTTGTAGTAAAAATTAACAGACAATGTTTTTGTTTTAAGTTACTTTTCATAATGTTGAGGAATTTATTTAAGAGAATAACTAAAAATATAAGGATACATACTTACTTTTAATGTAAACTTTTATCTTTTACTAAATTCCTACCACAAACTCTTCTATTCTCCAAAAGGCAAGACTTCCAGATGACTTGGTCACAATTGAAGTGATAGAATCAACTTCTAGAGTATCACATAATTCACAAAATATGAGCTATATATTTCCCCCGTATTTTTACATCAACCAAAACCACAAATGTTCATACAAGATCAGATAATCCCCAAAAAGGATAATAATTTATAAAATGAAATACAACTCATAATCTCCAAAATTGAACAAATAATATCAAAAGTTCAGCAAAGACCATTCAATGTACAATTGTCCTTAAAATACTTCATTATAATCCAAACTATGATTGAAACCCCAAACTCATAAGGATTTAATCACATATTATTCCACAATAAATAATAAAATTTATCTCCAAATAAAATTAGCTACTCTTAAAGTCTCATAATGAAAAGTAATTAACTAAATCACATATTCTCTATGATAGGTAAATCATTTCCTTAAATAACCCATAACACTTATAAGTCCATAATAAGAACATATATTCTTCCAAAATAAAATTCCACCATTACCCCTCAATTGAAATATCAAAGTATTATATTTTCCATAGGCATATAGTGTTTCCACAAAATAGATATCATCCAAAATAACCATTATCACTTAATCACCAAATCATTTTCCTATATTAAGGACATCCATTTGACAAAACACAAGTTCCCAAAATCAATTTATTCTTCATCTATAAAATCATTTCACTAAAAATAATAAGTCTTACTAACCAGGTACATCATATAGGCTTGTGGTATTCAATACACCCTTGACTCCCTTCGGTTGTGGGATCGATTCTTGTAGCCATGCCTAACGCGACGGGTTGTCACCCATCTTACGGGTTGTACTTTTTATAAAATTCAAAAATAACCATAACATGTATTATCTTCAAAAGTTTTCTTATAACTTTAATTTTCAACCCAATACATTAAGACCTCAACATCTTATATATTGTCATTTTTTTCACCTCCATATGACAAAATAAAACTACTCCCAAAATAATGAACATCATACCATGATCATTGTGTCTATATGGTTTCATAACTATCTTCTTCACCTGGGTATAAGGTCCATGAATTGAAAAAACTATTTAGTGATCCTTCAAAATCAGTTTGTTCCTTCATCCAAATACACCTTGTAAAACTTGGGTCATATAGGTGTTCATAGAAAAATAGTTTGGGAAAATAATCAGGTATGATATATAATTTCAAAACATCTGATAAAACATGATTTTTATAAAACTGTCGTACCACGTTTGAGTTGAAACTTTCAATCAATGGTCCTTTTAAAATACCATATGTATATTCTGAAAGACTATATTATAAAATTAAATTTAAATAGGTTGTGCAAGGGTCTCCTTATTTAGAACCTTTTTAAAAATCAAAATATGATTCAAAATAATGTGATAAGGTAAAATATTTTAAAATGCCTTGATAATATTTCCATTTCTTAAAAACATGATAGTATTGAGAAAATAGGATTTGATTAAATACAACCCATGATCCATGATGATATTATGGTATTGTGGAGGTGTTTGATACCTCAAACAACTTCTTGAAAGTGAGTTTTATGCTAGAAAAAGTTTTGCAATCATCTGAACATGACTTTGTAATAATTATTGCAAGAATGTCATCCGGAAGAGATAAGAATTTCATTTGAGATCCTCCTCCTTCAATTTCTAATAGACATTACTTGATCTGAAAAAGTTATAAAACAAAGATTTAACTAAAATAAACAACATAGGGACTAATCATGTGTTTAGAGAAAACTCTTAATCCCTAAAGTTTTCTAAACCAACCTATGATACCAACTATAAGGCCCCATCCTTAAAACATTATATTATCTTGAGTTAAATCATGAATTAACATTTATAATCATTTCAGGTTTTGAGTTTTAAAGAATTAGGCCATAACTTTTACATATCAACTTGAATATTACATGTAGACACTACTACTCAGTATCCATTTTTTCATAAAATAAAAACTCTTAAAAGAAAACATGTCTAGTTCCATATTTTAGATAGCATGACTTTTCCTTAATCCCATCCTTGACCCTATTCAACTTTATATCCTGTGAAGAACATTTCAAAAACTTGGGATAAGCAAAAAAGATCAGTAAGGGATACACAAAGAAGAAAAATTGTTAGTTTTTCAAAACAACAAGTAAAACATGAATGCATTATCATAAGTAATAATTTTCACCTTTATGAATTAGTAAACTCATCACTGAAAAAAGATCACTTCTTACCCTTTTGTAACCAAATTATTACCATAAACCCCGTAGAAATAAAACATAACTTATTAAGGTAACTAGGTATAGAAACATACATAGATGGAATAACTATACGGTCTACTTCCACACATATCACTAAATGAAATAGCCATATGGCCGACTTCCATACCCAATGAATTAGAGGTTATAACATAACCACTCATTCTGGTTTATTACGGCACCACCCTTATTTGGCTTATCACATAACCACCCATCAAATGTCCAAGTACTATTATAAAATCATAACACATAAAATATTGAAAATATAAATATTTCACTAATAACATTTCATTTGAAATAAAAATAAATTATTTCAAGATATTAAAGTAATAAATCAATTTCAAAAACCATTTTTAATACCAAAACACACAAAAACATGATATGGGGTTTCTTTTTCATTTTAAAAACGTTAAGTCTTATAGAGGAATCCAACTAACGTTTACAGTGGCGGAGAGGTCATTGTCACTGAAAATGTTAAAAAAATTATTTTTCTCATTTTTTAAAATGATTCAGAGAAAAAACATCCCCATTTAATAAATTTAAAAGACAAATGGGTTTATTATATAATGTATAAAAGAAAACGGTTTATATTATCAAAACATGCCTCAATGAAAGGAGATTGAGATGATGCCCCTTAGAAAGATGATATCATAAGATTAATAATAAATCAATTATATAATTACGTGTGAGAAATATAAATACACTCAATATGATTGGATATTAACTGTAAATAAATAAGAGGACATTCACACATGTTATTTTAAAAACAAAACAAATGACATAGATGTTTAACTCAATGAATGGAAATTGAGTTAAAATCACCCTTATCAAGTTCATTTCAATGGCTTAAGAAATTATCAATGGAGTAATTATGTATATCAAAGGTATATCCACGCTAATAGGAGGTGAAATTATTACATAAATAAATAAATAGTGATTCTAAAAATAATCATATCATGACATAATCAAGAAGTATATGATTAACCCAAACAATGGAAATTGGGTTAAGAAGTTCCCTTATAAAAATTCAGCAGCCTAACAGCGTCAATTAAAAATTCAGAAAATGATTTGATGATTAAGAAAAAGGTATCTCATCACATGGAAAAAAATATATACAAATAATGATATATAATAACATATCCCAACATAATAAAAAGGAAATTAAAAGACATGACATAAAATAATTTTTTGACTAAAAGAGTACGGTGAAAGGTTCCCTTATCGATTTGGTAAAATTCGAAACATACACCACATGAATGAAGGTTCATACACTGAAGATGTAAATACCCATAAATTAAATTATTTTACACAAATAATACAATCACGGTAAGTACATACACCACACAAAAGGAAATATTGGAAAATATATCATGAATCTCACGGGAATAAAAAGTGAGATGAAAACCCCTTACCATGTTGTAATTAATCGTTTCGTATGAAAAAAAGACAATAACAACAAAATGAATAATATAATACCAATAATATAAATATAAAAAATATAATATATTTAAAATGGTAGTAAACAATACATCACAGTCATGAAATAAGTGGCGAACAATGGAAATCTCGCAGAATTAAAAGTGAGATAAGAAACCTTTTACCACGTTGTAATCAATCGAGTCGTATGAAAAAAAGTTAATAACCACAAAATTAATCACATAATACCAATAATATAAAGGGAATAACTATAATATATATCAACTTGTATTAAACAATACACCACATGCAAGAAATAAGTGGCGAACAATGGAAATCTCACAGAATTAAAAGTGAGATTAGAAACCCCTTACCTCATGCCCGACTTGTCTTGTATGTTCCTTGTTATTCCTAAATAATAAAAATAAGATAATTTATACATTCATAAGAAAATTTTACATGTTTTTTCCTTTTAAATCACTTATTATATTATTATAACAGTTAGTTAATTATTTGAGTTCATATCAGGCATTTTGTCGATGTTTGGAAGTTGAGTCAAAAATGAACTTGTTATAATTACAAATTGCCCATTTTTTCAAAAGTCTATTATCTCAAGAATCGTATTAATTATTTAAATATCATATATATAATATATATTCAGTATAAATATGTATTTATAGTAGTACATAATGTTTAGAGATAATAAATGAAATGCACCGTTCATAGAGACGGTAAATCGTACGTATGCATGAACTCTACCTTCATTTCTATTTCATATTTTAATGGATTGAAAAATTAATGATACAAAGTTATATTTTAATTAAATTATAATATCATATAAAATTTCATTACCTTCATCCTTTATACATCCCATGTATGGAATTGACGAGTCATATCACTTTCAGGGGGTGGCAGTACGCACTTCCTCAAATGAAATTATCGTATTTACCCATTATAGAAACCATAAAGGTATAATATAATGAAAAATACAGAAAAAAAAGATAAAATATAAATATAATATATATCACATTTAAATACAGTTCCATCATAATGGCAACCATGAGAGGCAGTTGGATATATTTGAACAATCATCGTTTCGTGAGACAGTAGTTCACCGTCCTCAGAAACAGTATGTTCGTATCCATTAGATGGAGGAGTGTAGAAGTTTAGTTCAAAATATTCTCATAAAAACAAATTAGTATATTGAGGAAAATAGTTTTTCTATAAAAATAATGAATAAAGTGAGTTTAGGGGGTCGGAGAAATAAAAATAAAATATAATAACTTTAGAGAATATGTTACCTTTAAATTAGGTAACTTCTTTTAGTTTGAACCAAAAGGTTTACTTGAAGTGCCTTCTGCATAAGGTAAGTTTTCTAGAAGGAAAAGAGATATGTATTGAACTTAATTGGTTAGATTTGGGATGAGTAAAGGGGCTGGAGAAGTGTGAGTAATGGGTTTGAAGTGGTGTTCTTTTATAAGGGGGAGGAGGATCTCTTTAAGAACATTTGAAAATATTATTTTATTATATAATTATTTTCAGTTTCTAAAGGTATAAAACTCAATAAAGTAGAAGATAAGATGACACCTGTTCGAAATAAAATTACCCAATAAGAATTGGATAGTTTTTGGATATTTTTTTAATAGTTAAAATCTTAATTATTCAAATCATTCATTAATGAGGTAAATGCTACATCATTATTATGTCATAAATAATTTTATTTATATGATGTCTAAAAATTATAAAACAAATACTATGATGTAGAAAATTTTATTATATTTATAATGAATATTTATAGTCTAAGAGATAACTTATATCACCCCATGTAAAAATTGATTTGCTAAATGATATATGTTTATGTCATTTTTGTCTTTATTTTAAATTAATTAATATAAAGTGTCATTATCACTCCTATGTGGCTCCATGGGGTCCCAAAATCGACCCAAGGATTCTCATGTTCAGACATGTATCAACCTATAGGATTAGGACACATGTTAGGATAATTTATTATTATTGTAATATTATTTATTTACACATATTTACCAGATTTACCCTTTAACCATGGTAAATAAAATATTTACTGTATTAAATATTCATAATGTCTAAAAATATAAGTTACCTATTTACATAATTTAGACCTCCTGATTCAAAATATTGAATCCATTATTTCAAATTCAAAACAAAAAAGTGGCGGAAATTAAATTAAAATTATTTCTTGTTGTCAAAACAAAAATAATGTTTTTAAGAAAAAACAACTATCAAAATATTGACACTTGTTTATGTCCAATTTCAAAGTGAAATTACATCCAATGACCAAAACTTGGAATTAATTCTAGAAATATAATCTAATTACACTTTAAAAACATTTAAAAATATTATATAACCATATAAATAAATTAGATTAAAAGGAAGTTTTCAATTAAAATACAGTATGTTTCACTATTCATTAAAAAAATTAACTTTATCAGAAAGATACCAAAAAATTTACCCAAAGTACATTTTGATGTTCCGATTCTAAATAAGAATTTGATTTTGTCAAATATAACAAATAAAAGTGTTAAAAAACAAGATTTAAAAATGGCTCGCTATTAAAAGGCGACAATTAGACCTTTTAAATAATATTAGAGTATTTATGCTTAAAATTCGATTCATTCACATCTTAGGCTTCTAAAATTTATTGGATAAATGTAAAAACATTTAATAAACATATATAATTGTATTGTAGTTAGTTCTATTCATTCTCACCAATATAACGGCTTGGCATTAACTACTATTTAAATTAATAATATTATTATATTATATTCTGATACAACTCAACATTTTGTGCAATGTATCTTTTTAATGAAAACCATTGTTGTGTATCAGGTACTCCATCGAACATAGAATCCCCTTTAAAGTAAATTTAATATTTAATTTACAAATATTAATAAATATGAAAAAATTCATATTCCTTATTTACCAGTGATGTTACAAAAAGACACCATTGTCTTAATTTAAAAACATCTCAAATTAAAGGGAGGTTATAATAAGGTTGATATGGTCATGTGAGAATGGAAATTGGGTAAAAAGAGTAAACATTGAAGGAGTAATGAAGGAAAAAAGTTACCACTTTAAACATGGACGATTTGGGATAGCCTGGGAATTTATGCCCTACTTCACGATTCATATGATCTTTAATGAGTGGGGGGAAGAGAATGGGGGAGCACCTAGGGTCAGTGGTCACAGGTGAGAGTTATAAGCACCGAAGAAGCATAAAACATTAATGGACTATTAAATAAACAAAATTGTTTTTTAAAACTGGAAATGGGATTACCGGTTGACCAAATTTCATAAATAAAAACCCACATCCGCCAGGATTATGGATTCATAAAGAGTCCAAATTTCAATTTTGTTCCTAATAGGATAGGGTAGGCCAGTTTGGATGAAAAATGGGTACAAAATTATTGAAAATTACGGAGTTATAAAAGAAACAAAATTGGTTTTTAAATCTGAAAATGGGCTCACGGTTTGGCCCAAATCATGAAAACTCACCCTTTCCACACAAAAATTCATGGGAAACCCCCACAAATATGTATGAATGGAAATTAAATTAAATTTAACTTTAAAATAATTCATGGATGTGACAAATATCCCCACCATGAAATACTTTCCTCCCTGAAAGTCAACCTGAAGCTTGATCGGAAAACAAGAATGGGTACTTCTTCTCTACCCACAACTTCCAATCCGAAGATTCATGGATATCATTACCTTGCTGTCAAAGGACCCGAACTAGAGGAATTGACTTTCGTTAAAGAACCTTCTCTTGGGAATCAACTATTCGCATCAACTGCTCAAAAACAACAAATCGGGCTCTATGTCCAGACTCGGCCCCGACAAGGAGGTTTCCCATACCTCATCCCAACAAAGGGGAGACCGACAAGGATGACCATAGAGTGCCTCAAAAGGATCAATTCAAATCGATGATTTATAACTATTATTATAAGTGGACTCAACCAATCCCAAATATCTATCCCAAGAACTTCCAAAATCTGATTCACCCACTCTGTCTAACCATCTTCTGGAGGATGGTATGTCGTGATCATCTTAATCTATGACCATAAGGCCTTCGGAAGGCCTTACCAATACCGATACGTGAAATGGTGGTCTTTGTCTGAGATAACTGCTGATGGAACACCATGAATCCTTACCACCACCTAGAGATACAAATGGTCCAACTCATCCACTTTTCAGTATCCTTGATCGGAATGAAGTGAGCTCATTTGGTTAGAATATCAATCACCACCTGAATGGAATTCTTACCCCGAGATGTATGAGGTAATCCAAAAATCATGTCCATGGCTACCTCATCCCACTTCTAGGTAGTAATGGGTAATGGATTGAGTAAATCGGAGGTCCATTGGTGCTCCACTTTCACCTGCTGACAACTGTATCATCTTGACACGAAGCAAAATATGTCTCGTCTCATACCTAGCCATCAAAACTACTGACACACATCATAATACATCTTGGTGTAAACCAGATGGACTGCCCCCTGAGACTAGTGGCTATCCTGCATCACCACATTCCGCATAGACGATGGAACTACAGAACAGACCTTGAAGAACATGATTCCCTCAAGAGATGGTGACCAATCAGAAGAAGTCTCCCCTCCATGAATAAACTGCCTAGACCACTGAAAAAGTTCTTCACTGGGATGTTCTCACTGAATCAACTCCATGAGAAAATTGGTCAATGGAATGCTTTCTAAGAACACACCTCCACTGTTCTACTTTGTCTTCACATGCATTTGAGAAAAGTTCTCCATCAAAGTCCACTCATCAGTGGACATCCTCAAGGATTGCACCAGTACCTTTCTACTCAAATAATCTTCCACCACATTACCCTTTCCTGGGGTATAGATAAAGTCAATATCGAACCCCTGTGAGTACTCTATCCAACATCACTGCCTCAGATTGAGGCCCTTCTGTGAGAAGATATAGGCCATACTTTTGTGATCGGAGTAGAACAAAAAGTTCTCCCCAAAATGGTAGTGAATACAAGTCTTCAAAGAATGCATGACAACTACTAAATCCAAGCCATGTTCCAGGTAATTCTTTTCATGTGGTCGATGTTAGCGAGATCCATACGCTACCGCATGATCATGTTTTATAAGAACACACCACAGACTCATACTTGAAGAGTCACAATACATTATTTACCCCTTTCAATCCTCTCGAACAATCAGTAGGGGTAGTAGTCAACTACCTATTCATCTCCTCAAAGGATTCCTGGCATTCTAATCCCCATACAAGCTTCACCCATTTTCGGGTGAGTGCGGTCAGGGGAGAAGGTAGCTGAGAAAAATATCAATCAAAGTTCCTATAGTAACCAACTAGGCCGAGGAATGTTGTGATCTAAAACAAATTCTTCGGCAGCTGTCATGAAATAATTGCAATGATCTTATCAGGGTTACACAGAAACTCCATTCTCTAATGTCACATGCCCCAGAAACTTAACATTCCTGATCAAGAAGGTGCACTTGGACAACTTTTCATAAAGGCAGTGATACCACAAAGTGACCAACACAATCCGAAAATGAGGCTCATGTTCATCCTCAGATTCCAAATAATCTTGGATTTTGTCCACGAAGACCACACTGAAGGAATAGAGATGCTAATGTAACACCATGTTCATGAGTTATATAAAGACCACTAGAGCATTGGTCAATCCGAATGAAATGACAAAGTACTCAATGTGACGGTACCTGCTTCAGAGGTCTTTCTTCGGGATATCTACCTCTTTCACCCTGAGTTATTGGTAACATGAATGGAAGTCTATTTTCAAGAACCACTTTTCCCTTTAAACTGGTCAAACAAATCATCTATTTAGGGAAAAGGTTATTTTTTCTGGATGGTTACCATGTTCAGCTTCCGAAAATCAATACACAACAGGAGGGACCCATCAACCTTCTTCACAAAGAGAACAGGAGAGGACCAAGGAGTGTTGCTCAGGAGAATGAATCCTTTTGGATTCTAAATTGTCCAGCTGAATCATTAATTCCCTCAATTCTATGGGGGTCCATATGACTTGATGGAATAGTTATCGGTTGTGTTCTTGGTGCCAAATCAATTTAGAACTACATGTCCCGGTCTGGGGGTATGCCTGAAAAATCATATGGGAATACCTCCAAGAACTTATCCACTACACGAGGTAGTATAAATTCAATATCATGACCATAATCCTCTGGAATGGGTAATGATAAATGCAAGAAAATATTCCCCAACTCTGGGAGTGGAGGTCCTGTGTGACCCGACCAAGGATCCTAATTCCGAAGGAAAACCTGACAACTGCCATCTAGTGTCGTGAAACTGACCCACCACCTATAACAATTGATGTGCATCTAAAAATGTACCAGCCAATCCGTGCAATGTTTCACATCAAATAGATCCATATCTAAGAAAATTAAGTCCCACTCCATCTTATCCCCTCACACAAAAAGTTCACATGATGGGCACCTATGACCCTTCTCCTTCTACTTTCCAAGCGGCATCACCAACTCCATCACAAAGGATAAAGTTTCATTTGGAAAATTCATAATTTTCATAAAATAGGACAAAATTAATGAAAAATAGGAACTGATATAAAAAAGAGCAGTAGCTATAGAAGATTAAAAAATGGTACATTGAACTATCGACGGTCCCGCCTCTAATCCTACAGGTGCCTTGTCCACAGCATGAAAATGACTTGTCTCTGTCTGAGAATGATCGGTAGTATGTTGCTTGACCTAAACAAGATCTACCTAAAAATGATCTAGCTCTACCACCATAGCCACAAATTGATATTCCCCCATCCTCAATGTCTCTGACTGAGCTGGAACTCCCCTTGAAGCCACTGATCCTGCCCTACTCTAAAGTGGATGTACCACCATGAAAAAGAGCAGAAAGTGTCACATACCACCACACTGATAATAGGGAATTTGAGGAAATGGTAATTCCAGTTGTATGTTCCCTGACCTCTCAAACTGGGGGAACCAGATGGACCTCGCATCACAAGTCACTGAAAAAAACTTCCTGGAAGGTTATCCTGAGCTGCCACCTCTCTTCTTCCACTTCTCCTCCTACTTCCTTTTCTTCTCAAAAGAGCAGCCAATTCTCATTACTGATACCATTCTAGAGAAACCATACCTCCCATTTCAGTCAGTATCCACCATACATGGTTGATCAACCACCTATGGATATATTTTTAGCTTAAACAGGAAGACCTTGGAATATATTTTTAGCCTCAAACCCCTCTAAAAATTATGGAACTTCATCTTTTCATTGGAGACCATTTCTGGAGCATACTGTACCAACTCAAAAAATCATTTGGAATACACCATCACTGAATGATTCCCCTAAACATGTTCCATGAAATCATGAAATCGAGCATATGCCAAAACATCAGGGTAGTACTGGTTGTTTAAGATAACCTTGATGTCCTTCCAGCACATCTACTCATGATTCCCATATTGAAGTAAAAATTCCAACCAACTATGGCTAGGAACCTCTAATAGGAATGTGGCACACTTAACCCTAACATCCTCAGGTTTTTCCAGGACCTCAAACATGCACTCGATATTTTTGAGCAACTCCTCTACTTCATGGGGTTATGTGCTACATTGGAATGTAACATGCTTGTTTTTTAGAAACTCCTGGGATTTTTCCTTCCAAGGACTAGTCTCATCTTCCCTTGCATGAGCAGGAATAAGAGCTGTTCCCTATCCCAGATCTTGGATAGCCTGAAGCACAGCCTCTACTATCCTCTTATCCAGTGGTGATGGAGAACTCTCTTTGACTTCATTTTGTGGGTGTGTGGGAGCTTTTTGAGGAGGCATGTTTCTACAAAATAAAATAGTTATAAGAAAAAAAATCAGTACACAAATTCTATAAATTTACTCAATAAATTCAAATTGAAATAATCCCAACACTATGAAATTTTAAAAGAAACAACTACCCCACCCCCACCCAATGTCCCCATGTAGTCTGCAACCCACACATCTCACTTAGAAGTGATGTCAAATAAATAATTCCAATGTCCCATGGTTACTCAAGGTCTTTCAAGATAGGTGGAAGTCAAGTACCCCACTCATGAACAAACCTCAGAGTCCCAATATTCTTAGCTTATATCTTTTCCGAATCTTCCCAACATAATAATATAACCCAAAAAAATTATCCTACCTCTAAAACCATTTTGTCACGAATTGAATCTGGTTTCCATGGAAATCGGCACCCATCCCGGCCCATGAAAAGTCCTGAAGGGAATTCCCAATCTGAAGGAGCTGGCACAAGTTCTTGATATCATGAATTATGGTTTGTGAATTATTTACCCATGTTTAGAATCTTTTATCAACCATAAACAAACAACAAAATAAATCTCAAAAATTCACACCAAACAAGATTAAATTAAAATTCAGAACTAAAAATATATGTTCTAACATGATAAAATAGTCCAAAGAAACAATAATTTAGCGTCTAAACAACCCTAATATTTCCACACGACAAGGGGTCATCACCCACAAGCCGTCTTTACAACACCATACTAAGGGAAGGAACTAGAAACCTGAACTTCCATCACCCAAGGCCTTTCCTTTACCTACGTCAAACATTAAAAAGTATACGTACACCCAATGGGTTCATTTAGTGTGTGAGACTAATCCCAATAGTATATCACCCAAAGGGTTCCATATATTATGAAATATAAGATAAAATTCATGCCAATTTAGATAAACCAGAAGTGGTGGAAATAATTTTTAAGAATGAATCTTTTAAAGGTAAACAGTTTTTGAATGGAATTTTCCAAGAGGGAGAAAATTTGAATAACACGTGTAAGATACTCCATTTTCCTAAAAGCCCCACAATAATTCAATTATAAATAAAAAAGGTTCCATGATCACTAATATCAGGAACACCCCTAAGCACGAGTTAGTCTCGGACCCCATGTACCTAGTACCTCAATGTAATGTAACCATAGAAAAATCCATTTCATGCCTGATCCACTTGTAGGTAACATACCCATTGTTGACGCTCCTTTCGTCACAGAATCTAATGATCGGAAAAGGGGAATATATGAGCATAAAGTGATATATCCTTTGAAGAAACATCAAAAATCAACAAAGGGATGAACAAGGAGAACATTTCCCATAGGTCGCGCAAGTTCCCTCATGGTCGCGCAAGTACACTTGCGCGCCGCCTAGTGGTCGTGCACGTACTTGTGCGACGCCTTATGGTCGTGCAAGTGACTTGCATGACCTAAGTGATAACCACCCGGTAACCGCCCGGTAACCGCCCAGGGTCTTCTTTTACCTATAAATAGACCCTGTGGGCCCCCCATTCGAGAGGATCTTTTTCCAGAAACTCAGATTGAAGCTCCCGACGCCCAAGTCTCTTCTCAAAGCTTCCGGATCACTTCTAAGGTAATTTCTTACATAGAACGGAAGATCTAAAGAGAAGAAGGAAGGCATAAGTGTTGAAACTTATCAAAAACTTGCGCGCCGACTTATTTCATTCAATATAACTTGCGCGTCCCTTTTCTGGAAGAACCTCGAGAACATTCTAAAGGGTTTAAAAAAGAGTCGCTCAAGTATTTCATTGCTAGTTGAAAATCGCGCAAGTACACTATGTGTCGCGCAGGTATACCTGCGCGACCAACACTTGCGCGCCCACGGAAGACTTGCGCGCCTTGCAAGACTTGCGCGCCCCTATCTTTTTGGGTGCCCATCTTGCCCATTTTTACCCCTCTTAAGCCATTTCACCTTTCCTTTTCAAGATTCGGTCTTCAAGACACTCTTCAAACCCATTTATGGCATGATTTCTTGATTTGACATTCTTATCTGAAAGGAATTCTGTGGAATCTCTCTCAAAGTCTAGTGATTTAAATATCCTTATGTCACTAAAATACGGAGAGTTCATTCATTCAACCTCATCCTTTAAGATGAGAGAATCTTAACCTGGGTCTCCTTTTCAGGAATAATCCCCAGTGATAAACCTTTAATTTGGGCATCCTCCTCAGGAATAAGCCCCGAACCTTAATCCCTAACCTAGGTCTCCTTTTTCAGGAATAAGACTCAGTCATAACCTTGGGCTTCCTTTTTAAGAATAATCCCCAAGTCTCCTAACCTGAGTCTCCTTTTTCAGGAATAAGACTCAGTCATAACCTTGGGCTTCCTTTTTAAGAATAAGCCCCAAGTCTCCTAACCTGAGTCTCCTTTTTCAGGAATAAGACTCAGTCATAATTTTGGGATACCTTTTCAGGAGTAAGCCCCAAGTCCCTTACCCTTGGGTCTCCTTTTCAGGAATATGCCCCAAGTTCCCTTAAATTTCTCTTAACCGGTCATAATTTACCTTTGATTTGGGTTTCCTTTTTAGGAGTAAAACCCAATCATAAGTCCCCTCCTAAATTGGGAATCCTCCTTAGGAGTAAGCCCCAAGATTAGAGTATTCAAATCTCCATGAAGCACATATAACATTATGGACCCTGTACATGGATTTTTTCCCTAAAAGTAAATCCTAAACCTTCATCTATCTGGGCAGTCATCCATACATAAGCCCCAAAAAAATTCTTATGATTGCATCTTTCATGGCACAATTGTCTAAATTTTACCAATACCTCTTGTTTCTCACCCCGATCATGACTCACGTGAGCTTAGAGTGTAAAAGTAATTATTACATTTATCTTTGAGCCATCAATCATAAACATCATACTCCATTTCTCGAACTACGTGGGTTCTGATTCCTTTTCCAAAACAAAGGATACATAGGTAGCCCATTTATGGGTTCGATCCCAACTTTGAAATAATCTCTGTCCTTCTGAATGACGATAAACTTCAAGTGCCCCACTGAGTGGCTTTAAAACCAGCCTGGTCATCATAATGACCAAGAGACTTTTATATAAATATTTTGAAGGATACCATTGACCAAGAATCTCTAAACAGATATAGATGATTCTCTATTGATGAAGAACCTCGAATACATATAAAAGATTTTCTAAATTTCTTACATATTTAATCATTGATTGTTAAAACTAATGGAAAGCACATTTTATACTTGGTAATGTAATAAGGATTCACGAACATAACTTAAATCTATAAAGAGAGTCCCGGAGTAGACAATAATTCCCCTCAAAAAGGTGTGATGAGTCCGACCTCCCATCCTCTCGACCAATGCAAATTACTAAGCCTCATTAGTCCACAAGCTAATGAGTGTCTGCCTTTGGAAAGTAGGTCCAAACGGATGTGGAATCATTGGATGTTTCCGGTTCTATGAACAAACCCGTTAGAAACTGATCGGAACGTTTGAATCTCCCGTCGAGGAGGTCATCCCCGGATTCCGTTCGAAACAAAAATGGTGAACCCGACGTGAATCCTTAACCAAGTTAAAGTGATGTTCTTCTTATTTGTTAGGCCCCTTGGGCCAACAAAGCAATCATTGACATGTGATCATCCAAAAGATGCAGTGGCCGGATTCATCTGGATTATGTCTGTTACATGGAAAAGGCACTCTTTTCTCAAGATCTTCTGCAAAATGGCTTTCCTTAAATTCACCTCTGTGAATACTGCTGCTGTGAACACCTCTACTGTGAGGTCTGCTGCTGTGAAAACCAATGCTGCTACTCCTGCTGGAACATCATCCGCTCTGAGGATGACATCACCAACTCAGCGTCTTCAACGCTGGGTTTCTAATGCATTGGTTAAGGAGTACCATCACAACGGTACTATCCCAACTCTGGAGGCCGCTCGTCAAGCCCTCCAAGTTAGCAACTCTACCTGGTCGTCTGGACAACGGCGGCCAGCAATCAAGAAGCAGGCGGTGCTGACTACAGTCTCCAACCGTTTCGGGTCGTTATCCCCAGAACACAATTTCTATTCACTCCCTTACTCTGAGGAAGTGAATGAGAAGGTCCCGCAGGACCTTAATTCAAAAAGACAGGAGTCCTTCTCAAGGGCTCCCATCAACAATCACCGCTAGACTCGTGCGGTAGTGCGCCCTCGACATGATGAGGGTACCGACTCCAGGAATTCAGCTCAGGTTCCTCGAACCCGAGCAGGCAAGATGAACCGCCAGAGAGGGAATCCGGTTAATAATAAGCAGGTTGTCATCCCTGCCATCTCCGGAGAAGTCCACCAACCTAACTTGGTGGCAAACAACGAGCAGGCATACACACCTGTTCGTTTTAATTCCGCTATCCAGTAGACTCGTCTGACAGCATCAAGCCTATCCCACCAGGCAATTCCGGCGAAGTACCATAGGCAGGAACATACACCTGTTTATACATCACCAGTTAGTCAGCAGGCTCGTCTGACTACATATGATGGATCTCGTCAACCGCGTTTGGCGAAGTGTAATCAGCAGGCACATACACCTGCTAATACTAATCAGGCCTACCAACAGTCTCGCTTGGTAGCACCCGGAGAAGTCAGTCGGAAAGTCCTGACGACAAACAGAAGGCAGACTCAACTCTCTGCCTCCACACTTAAGTACTGTCAGGATTCACTGACAGGAAAAGGAGGACAGGAGCAGACACATACACCTACTCCAAGCCCAGAATGGACGTATATCCCCGTTCCGGCGGCTGAAGTCACCAAACATATTTTTCCAATGGTGAAAGAGCAGAAGCAAATTCCTGCTCATATTCTGGATGCTTGCCAGGATATCATAACAACTTCAGCATCATCTCAGGGACAGACACATAAATCTATCCCTAGCAATGGAGTGACACATCAACGATTCACTCCGGAACAGACACACACATCTGTTCCAGTCCAAGAGGGTTATGGGGCATACTCCCCCATATCATACGGACAACCAAGTCAGGCACATACACCTGATTTGAGTGGAGATAGTCCGCCTAACCTGACCATCTTTCATGATCAGGCACATACACCTGCTCAGAGCAATCACATTCGTCATCAAGTGGTTTCTAAAGCGAGTAAGAAGGCATCTAAGAAAAATATCCACCCAGCACAGTCATGAGATCAAAGGCCAATCTGCAACAAGGCCTTGCTCGATGCTGGAGTTCTTGAAGCCCTCAGACATTTATCTGTCAGAATTCAAGATTCTACTCCCTCAGTTCCAAATAACGGGAACATTAATTCTGAAGTTCTTCAACAGACACATCCTCATGAAGACTTGATTCATGAAAATTCGGTCAATTTTGAATTTTCTTATTCAGATGAGAGCCACAGGAACCCTCTGTGTGGTCAGAAGACCAAGGAGAAAGAGATTTCATCTTTTGCTGTAACCCATCATGATGGTCCTCCTCATGGTGATGAACTTCGCTGCGAAAGTCCTCTCCGCAGTAGTGATTCACGTTGTCTCGAAAATTCTTCAGAAGGAAATGTAGTGACGAGAAAGCCCTCCTATCTCTAGGAACATGAAAACGTAAAACCAGTCATGTCTGATGCTTTACTATCGGCAGGTGAAACTCTTTCTCCATCAGAAGATAGCCTGGGGTTCAGGTTATTCTCCGAACCATCCCTGGGTCATTCATCTTCCAGCATGAATAACGATTTCTCTACCAATCTTGTTGAATCCGATGTAGCAACAAGGAAACACCAACTCTAGTCCAAACAGGTAGAAGAATCTTCATTTAATGATAAAGTGGAAATGCTGAACATGAGGAAAAAACTGGAAAAAGGAGAAGTACCAGTCATGTTTTGGCCTTTTGCTGACTCCCAGTACGACATTCCAAAGATGTTGACGGATGATGGAATCCATGATATTCGTCTCAAAATATGGAAAACTCTTTGTCAATTAAAGAAGAAGGTATTATCTTACGATGAATATGAAAATCATCTTAAGATAATAGAAGGGTTACAATGCCAGATTGATTTGGCATCTCTATCAGTCTCTCGGTATCCAAAGGCTGAAAAGCAACAGAGAACCCTTCAACGTTCATGCCTTGGCGCACTAAGAAAATTACGTCAGTTAATTGCCAATGCTCCATCTGATGTTCATATCAGAGGATGGGGTGTTCACGGAGCACTACATTTCACAGTGCTTTCTAGTCAGCAAAGCCCGCCGAAAATGGTCTCATGCAATGTTATTGCCCATGGACGGCCACAGTCAATGAGCTTTGTTCATAATCAAAATATTGCTCAAGAACAAGCTTCAACTAGTTCCTCTCAAAATCAAGTATATAGAGAACATGTTGTTGAATTGCTTCTACATCAAGCAGGCGAGAATATTGCACAAGCCTCTCGTCTGGAGAAAACACGTCATCAAATGACAGAAGTTTCGGAAATCATCCAACGGTCTGTTGAACCAGGTGATAAAAGTGGATACAGGTTAATGCATCCAGCTAATTTCCGAACTAAGATTCGCAAGATCAAGAGAGATTTTAAGAATATCTCAGACATAGCATGTCAAGAGACACCCCAGCTTGCCAGACTGGGGACTTCTCTAACCCAACCCTCAGAGTCAACGAATGGGATTCGAGGAGTTGAGCGGAAGCAGCAGGAACATCCCCAGTCCATCGGACTGGGGACTTTTTCAAATCCTCAATCCCTCCCTCAGAGAAAATCAGTATTCTCTCGATTAGGGAATAATCCTCAAGAGGAACGAAGAGCCAAGCCGTCAGTAGATTCTCTCCAAGTGACGGTTCTCTAAGAAATTCCTGAGGGATCAAGTCAACGGAATGCCATGTTTCATCATGGACATGGAAGGAGACAATATCACAGAAATGCTGATAGAAAGGATTCCATGCAATATGCATCCATTAATGTCATCAATGCCGTTGCTGCTGATTCACCAGATGAGGCTCAATAAGAGGGATCAGACGAAGAGGTTCCTGCTCAAGAAGTCACGCACACAGACCTAAATGAAGAAGGTGTGCACACACGTAATCAAAGGCTTACCCAAAATCTGGGTATTCCTTCAAGTAACCCACTTCCCCCTCTCTAAAAAGGATCCAATAAGGGGAAAGGAAAGAATCAGGTTACTTCTCACCCTTCCTCTGAAGAGGTAAATCACTCTCATTAGAGCAATGGTTTGCACAGCAGGAGGAAGAAATGAAAGAATTAAGAAGGTTGAATGCAGAACTACTTCAGAGTAGTCTTCTTCTTAAGAATGCTGAAGTCCGACAGCCGAAGGAATTTGTTGTAACTACTGAGATGGATCAAGAATATCCTCCTTTATCAGTACACCCTCAGAGGTCTAATCCTACGGGTCAAACACAACAACGGTTGGCAGCACTACCATTAGTTGCAGCACCAACCACCACGTCTGTCCAAGCTCCATTCATTTCACCTACCCAAAACCAAGTTCAACCTGACGTTTCTCAAAAGTTAATAACTACTATTGAGTCATTAACAGCTCGGTTAGAAACTATGGAAGGGAAACGGGAGCAAGTTCAAACTGAAAAGAATGTTTACCCTGAATGGGTAGATTCAATTTCTCCTCCATCCAGTTTTGGAAACCCTATTTTCCCTACTTTCAATGGATCAGGCGGCCCTGAACATCATTTGACGCATTACGTGTCTTGTTGTGATCCTATGATGGGAACTCCAGAGCAGCAAGAAGCAGTGAAACTCAGATGCTTCATGCGAACCTTGCAAGGACCAGCTTTTGTCTAGTATACAAGCTTGCAATCCCGGTCAGTCATCGGATGGGAGGATGTTCGTCAAAAATTCCTTCTTCAGTTTAGCTCAACTTTGCCAAAAATGACAGTTTTCGATCTTACAAACTGCAAGCAAAGGGAGAATGAAAGAGTCTCTGATTTCATTGCTCGTTGGAAGGGATTAACATATTCCTTGAGTTTAGCACTCCCTCAGGAGGAATTTTTTCCAATCTGTGTGGAACATTTGTGTGAAGAATTACGCACGCCATTGATCCCTGTGAAATACACATGAGGGTTTCGAGACCTTACTTCAATCGCTCAACAGATTGAAGATTCCCTTATACAGGCTAAGGTTAAATCTCGTGTAATTCCATCAGCTCCAGGAAGAAGAATGGGCAAAGCAGAAACTGCTACAGTTATGCTTAAACAGGCACCTGTACCTATTTCTACTTTAAAACCTTCATCTTCTCGAAGGGCTCCACCTCCTGAATGCCAAAAAAAGGCTGTTTCATCCAAATGATCAAAAAGATCAATGACGAAAACAATTTGAGGATATGAAGAGTAAAACATACTCTTTACGAAGTGAGCAAGTTCCTGGTTACTTCATTTCAGCCCTGGAAAATAATTTGGTTCAATTACCAGTGCCGAAGAGGCCAAACAAGGAAGGAGATGAAGACCGTCCCAATTATTGTCCCTTTCATCAAATGTTGGGGCATCCCATCCAGGAGTGTTTTGTCTTTAAAGACCTCCTGAAAAAGATGGTCGACTTGAGACAAGTCAAATTGAAGGGTTCTTCAGCTCATGTAGCGTGTATTACCGCTACAGATCCAAAGGAAGGAGGCGAGTGGCAGGAAGTCAAAAGAGAAACTGCGAAAAAATATGATGATTGGATGGTCAGAAAGACAATCAATCGGACCCATTCCATTTTGTGAACACAATTGAAGAAGCCAATTGTGTCTCCTACAAAAGCTGCAGTAAAGCCTCCATCAAAAGACAAATCCTCAAAAGGGAAGCTCAATTCAAAGAAGAAAGAGGAATCAGGAGAAGAAGAGTATGTATCAAAGCCTAAATTGTCTTTGACTCTGGCATATTTCATTCCATCTACTTCAAAGCCACGGGCACCGTCCCACCAAACGGCACAGCCTAAACAGGTTAACCAGGCAGAGTCTTTATCAGACGAAGAGTTAATCTTTGGTTCTGTTAATATGGTTCAATTAACAGATTCATATTCCAGTCTTGATGAGCCTGAATTCCCTGTATCAAATAAGGGAACTAGAGGAAGTTCTAGAGGTTCAGGATATTGGGGAAGACGTGGATCTTTCCGAAGCCACTACTCTAATTCTACCCCTGCTAGCACTGTATATGCAGCAGAAACTCGTGGTAGAGCCCTTCAGCGAGCTCAAAAAGAACAAGCAAGTTCTTCTGCCAATGGCCAACTCAGTTTCGGCACAGTTATTTTGGAAGACCTATTAAAAGTTCCATCTTCTTTATATCAGCATGTAAATGGATCTAATCAGTCTAATTTTCCAAAACCAAGGATGTTGCCAAATTCAATACAAGATGCATCAGCTTCCAAAGCATCTGCTTCCAAGGTACCTGCTAAACTGCATATTCCTATTGGGAAACGCAGACCTCTAGATCAAAAGTATGATATATTGAAACACTTGGCCCAAGTACCAGCCATGTTATCAATTTTGGATGCTTTGAATCTGTCAAGAGATCTTCGGGAAGCACTCATCGAAGCTTTGTCAAGTCCTCAGGAGTTTGAAGCTGAAATTGCTGCAGCTGAAATCTATCACATAGAGAACAATCCTGCGGAATGCCATGCAGTGATATCTTTTACTGATAAAGATGAAGATGATGTTGTGCATGGGAACATAAAACCTTTGTACTTATCTGGAAAAGTCAATGGTATAGATGTTCGAAGAGCTTTCATTGACAATGGTTCAGGAGTCAACCTCATGCCCATTCGCACACTTCGTCGATTGGGCCTCACGGAATCTGATTTATCTCCTTCTACCATGATGTTGCAAGGATATGATAAAAATGAACAAGAACCACTGGGAGAATTTACACTCAGAACTCAGTTTGGAGATCTTGTTTCCAATTCGGATTTCATGATTGTTGATCAAGACTCAGCTTTCAATATCTTTCTTGGAAGACCCTGGCTACATCAGCATGCAGCTATTCCGTCATCATACCATCAATGTCTCAAATACTGTTTCGATGGTCAAGTTGGAACATTTTATGGTGATAAGGCCCCGTTCAAGACATGTGAGTATCAATACATTGAGGCGGAATTTTATCACATGAAGGGAAGAGAAAAATCTACAATGAAGGAAATTACCAAAGTTAATGCTCCATATGGTTTGGAAAAAATTCCAATAAATCCATTTTCACATGTGAGTACAGATTATGTGTTACCTATCAGTCAAATTGAAAAAATAGGCCCAAATCAAAATACTCTTATGGAAAGATCCATAATGTCAGTTACGGCAATCGAGCCAGACAACATAGGAGAAATTGGTAACTTACAAAGCAGTGATGAAAGCATAAGTGGTGACGTTTTCATTTCGTCTTCTGAAATCCAACAAGTCTATACTTCGCTAATCAGGCCAGAAGAAGTTATAGCAACACCAGAGGTGAATATTGATGTCGATTCTCAATCCATCATCTTCTCTTTATTTCCCAAAGAAGACCCTTTATCATCAATAGGGTCGGAAATGGATGCTTCTTCGTCAAAATGTGAAAATTTTGACATCTCTTATGATCATGAGAATTTCGTTTTTTCATCTACTTTGCAAGTAGAAACGGAAGAAATAACACATGATGAAGAGGAAGAGGAAGATCTTAGAGATGCTCCTCCAGCATTTGAAGTGGGTATCTCTACCACTGTGGATGAACTCAGAGAAGTAAATCTGGGTACAGAGAAAGATCCACACCCCACTTTAATTAGTGCGGCCATGACCCTTGAAGAGCAAGAGATGTATATTTATTTTCTAAAGCAAAATAAAGATATTTTTTCTTGGAATTATACAGAGATGCCTGGCCTTGATCCTGATGTTGCCACCCATCATTTGGTTTTTCCAAAAGAACATCGAGGATTCAAGAAAGTCGCGAGAAGAACACACCCAACCTATGCTTCCAAAATCGAGGCTGAAGTGGATAAGCTTATCAAAGCTAACATTGTCAGAGAAGTTCAATATCCCAATTGGTTGGCTAATATTGTCCCTTTAAAGAAGAAGAACGGACAAATTAGGGTTTGCATCGATTTTAGAGATCTTAATCGGTATTGTCCTAAAGATGATTTCCCAGTTCCGATTACAGAACTCTTAATTGATGCGACGGCTGGCTATGAAGTACTTTCTTTCATGGATGGATATTCTGGATATAATCAGATCCGAATGGCCCCAGAAGATGAGGAATATACAGCCTTCAGAGCTTCTCAAGGTGTGTTTTGTTACCGGGTGATGCCATTTGGTATAAAGAATGCAGGTGCAACATATCAACGCGTCATGCATCGTATCTTCAAACCATTTTTAGGGAAGTTTTTTGAATGCTATGTAGATGATTTGGTGGTTAAATCCAAACAACGTTTTGATCACTTGGCTGATTTGGAAGTCGTATTCCACAAGCTTCGACAACATAATTTGAAGATGAACCCCTTAAAATGTGCTTTTGGGGTAACCTCAGGAAAATTCCTCGGCTTTGTTGTACGCCATCGTGGTATTGAAGTCGATCCTGAGAAGACCAAATCAATCCTTGGTATGTCACCTCCTCATAATTTGAAAGAATTAAGAGGACTTCAAGGACACTTAGCCTATATTCGGCGTTTCATCGCCAATTTGGCAGGCAAAAGTTTACCCTTTACCAAATTATTGAAGAAAGGAGTCACTTACCAGTGGACTGAAGAATGTCAAGAAGCATTTGATGTTCTCAAGAAATACCTCTTGATTCCACCAGTACTCATGCCACCTGTTGAGGGTAGGCCTCTTATCCTCTATGTGACAGCTTTAGAGCGATCATTGGGTGCCTTTCTCGCTCAAAAAAATGATGCTGGGAATGAAAATAGTCTCTACTATCTCAGTAGAACTATGCTTGAAGAAGAAACCCGGTATTCGAGTATTGAAAAGTGCTACCTAGCATTAATCTTTGCAGTTCAGAAACTGAGACACTACCTACAACATCACGAGGTCCAATTGGTATCTCATAATAATCCACTCAAATTCATCCTTAGTCGTCCAATTCTTACAGGACGTCTGGAAAGGTGGGCGGTTATTCTACTGCAGTTCGACATCCAGTATGTGTCTCAAAAGGCAATTAAAGGCCAAGCTCTGGCTGATTTCTTGGCTGAACATCCTTCAGTGGAAGACGCGTATTCAGATATCGAACTCCCTGATGAGGAAGTTTTCTCTATTCAAGAGAGTCCTCAAACATGGGAAATGTATTTTGATGGTGCTTCTAGAAGTCCAACAGGGAAGAAAATGGAAAATCCTAAATTCAACAAAGTTGGTTTAGGAATTGTGCTCATTTTTACAGATAAGGCATTGTTACCTTATTCCTTTTTGTTGTGGGAAGGTGGTACCAATAATGAAGCTGAATACCAAGCTCTCATTACAGGCTTGGAGTTAGCGCTTCAAGCACAAGTGAATCACTTAAAGGTGAAAGGTGATTCAGACCTGGTAATCAAACAAGTCAATGGGGATTATGCTATCAGAAAAGAAGAATTAATCCCTTTGTATGATTACGTCATAGAGTTAATTTCGGAATTCCCTTCAGAACCGACATTTTCTTATGTCCCAAGATCACAAAATGCTCAAGCTGATGCACTGGCTAATATAGCCACAGCTTTAGCAGATCCAAATCGGGACGAAACAACCATCTGTATTGCCCACCGTCGTGCAATTTCACCTTATGTTCAAGTCAGAACAGAGGAAATTAATGAAATTAGTCCCATTCCTGAACCGTATGGTCATACTACAGGATGGATGTCACCTATCAAGGAATACCTTCAAAATGGAACACTTCCACCTGATAGATCCGAGAAAGAACAAATTCGGCGACGTGTGGTCAATTTTACTCTTTATGATGGTCCAAACCACCTCGAGAAAATTCTCTACAAACGTGGTTTTGATGGAGTTCTCTTCAGATGTATTGATGGTGAAGAGACAATGGCTGTCATAAAAGAAGTGCATGCAGGAGTCTGTGGTGCCCACTAGTCTGGACATAGACTGTCTGATCAAATTCGAAGGCTTGGATACTTCTGGCCTTCAATGATACAAGATTGTGTTAATTTCACAACGAAGTGTCATTCATACCAAGTATATGCCAACTTCATTCATCAACCTACAGAGTTGCTTCATACAGCTAAATACTCATGGCCATTTTCCACATGTGGAATGGATGTGGTGGGACCTTACCCTTCAGCTACGGCCAAGCAGTTTAAGTACATTCTTACTCCTACTGATTTCTTTTCCAAATGGGCAGAGGCAGTACCTCTCAAAGAAGTCAGTTCTAAATGCATTGTTAGCTTCATCAAGTCTAACATCATTACTAGATTTGGTGTCCCTCATACCATATTGACGGACAACGGCACCAATTTCTGTTCTTCTGAGGTAAAGAAATTGTATCAAGAATACAACATTAAGTCCAACCATTCATCTCGATATCATGCAGCGGCTAATGTCCAGATAGAGGCCTTCAACAAGACTCTTTCAAATATACTGAAAAAGATGGTGGATAAAGATAAGAGGTCATGGCTTGATAAACTCTTTCATGCTTTATGGGCTTATCGGACTACCACTCGCAATGCAACGCGGTCTACTCCATATTCATTGGTATATGGAACAGAAGTAGTCTTGCCAATTGAAGTTCAATTGCCCTCACTCAGAATAGCCATTTGTGATCAGTTATAAACAGATGAGAAATCCCAAAAGCGGTTGAATGAATTGGAACAGTCAGATGAGAAAAGATTGTGCACTATGCACCACTTGGAAATCTATCAGAATCGGATAGCACGAGCTTTTAACAAAAAAGTTCGTCTTCGTTCATTCATTCAGGGAGAATTGGTATTGGTTCTTAGAGCACCAATGATACCAGGAAAGAAGCCTCCCAAGCTTGAACCAAAATGGGAAGGACCTTATTCAATACATAAGGTCTACTCCAATGGAGCGTATTCTCTGATCTCAATGGATGGAGAACACATCACGACTCCAACTAATGCCAGATTTCTGAAGAAGTATTTTGTATAAACACAAAATATTGTTCCCAGATCCAAAACAATCACATTAGATCATACTTTTGTCCTACATGACATTAAACTGTTTTTATGTCCTATCTACATGACATCAAAATGTACAGAAGATCCTATATTTTGTCCGAGATGACATTAAACTATATTGTGTCCTAGCAACATGACATTAGACTATGTGTCACTTTCAACGTCCAGCATGACGATAAACTGTAAGAAGTCCCCAAAACTGATATCCTCATATTGGTTCACCTTAGTCCTAGCTACATGACTTTAAACTGTACAGCAATGGTCCAGTATGACTTTAAACTGCAACTTCGTCCCACACGACATTAAACTGTGAAAAAGTTCCCTAAACCGTCCAACATGACCTTAAACTGCATCATCCCTGGTCCATGTATATGACCATAAACTATTTGCAAATCCCTTATGTCCAGCAAGACGTTAAACTGTGATGTCCTAAACTACATGACGCTAAACTGTATAAAAGTCCCTCACATCCGAAAAGATGTTAAATTATATAATCATCAAAGGTACAGCATGACATTAAACTGCACCATCCACGGTCCATGCATATGACCTTAAATTATTCACACTTTCGTCCAACATGACATAAATGGTGTGTTATTTTGTCCTTACGACATGACATTAAACTGCACAGTCCCCCTTTCGTCCAATATGACGTTAAACTATTTTATCCCCATCGTCCTAACTACATGACGCTATACTGTACAGAAAATCCTTGATAGGTCCTACATGATATTAAACTGTATTTTGTCCCTGCTACATGACACTAAACTGTGCAGCACCAATAGTCCTAATTGCAAGACTTTAAACTGCATAGTCCCTTTTTTATGTCCTACATGACATTAATCTGTACATCGTTAAGGTTGTTATTACCTCTTGTTTCTCACACCGAGTATGACTCATGTGAGCTTAGAGCGAACATCAACCATAACATTCCCTTTGGGCCACTAACCATGTGTAAGTCCCAACAAAATTTTTTTTATTAGATCATTGTCCACAAGAACAACTTGATCATTAATTCATTCTTTAATTGAACTACACGGACTTTGATCCTCGCCCTCCAGGCTGGGTATGTAGGCAACCTCCCAGGGTTCAAGCCCAAAAAAAATCTCTTCACATCGGTAACCACAACCTCATATGATGTTGATTTGTGAAACCACCCCTGGAATCAATATCCTTACATTGATTCACTTTCGTCCTTGTTATATGACGTTAAACTATACAACACTTTTGTCCGGTATGACAATAAACTACAATATTCTTTGATTCCCTCATTTGAGAAGGAACCATTATTGACATTGATTTTTTTTTAAATCATGTTTCATTTTCAAAAGACTACGCGCATACATGGTAATGCCTAAACTTTTTATCTCAGGTTAAACCATCATTGCACTAAAGTCCCCTTTCACCCTTCACATGTACGGACCAAACTTGTACAAAGGGTAGTTCTAGAACTACGTGGACTTGATTCCCATCCTTATGGGATACGTAGGAACATTCGA
Organism: Viscum album; assembly: GCA_963277665.1. Classification (NCBI taxonomy): domain Eukaryota; kingdom Viridiplantae; phylum Streptophyta; class Magnoliopsida; order Santalales; family Viscaceae; genus Viscum; species Viscum album. Next base: position 1,493,596,937 of record OY728129.1, read on the forward strand.
GTGTCCCTCGAATCCAGTCCCAAGTCTTTTGGGCCTAACCCCAAATTTCACTTTCAGTCCCTTGGCTGAAAAGTCCTCATGAAAACACACACTGTGTATTAATTATTATGGTCCGAATTCTATGACCCTAAACTAAGATCACTCATACTTTCATCCTGCACGACGTTAAACTGCATTACAAGAACTACGTATGGCTTGATTCTCATTATTATGAGATACGTAGTGAAGTCCAAGTTTCAATTTAGGACCCAGCCACAACATGATTATGATTTTCATTGACCTATGTATCTCTATATACATTGGACAATACCCATCTTTATGTGTTATAATCCTAACCTTAAATATTTTCAGATCTTCATAACCCTTTTCATGACTTCTAGTCACAAAAATGTCAAACTTCTGAGAATTCTTTTGCTTGACTATGCAGCACGTGCCCATAGGTGGCCTTGCATAAGCAGTCCACATAACAGACTTGTCAGCCAAAAGATTCTATTCATTTTACCATGCAGCCAATGCCCATAGGTGGCCCTGCATATTTCAACCCCCTAACGGGTTTTGTTAAATAATAGTAACTTCATTATTGGGAAGAATGCCTCTTTTGTCCTTATTTGTCTTAAAAGACAATATGTAGGGATCTGCAAAAAATAGCCATCCTTAACATATTTGTCCCATATCCTTTTTCATGATCTGAAAGTATTCAAGTCTATGGTTTATTCTTCTTCCCTACGTTTGGGTCAGACCTTTGTAGGAGTGATATTCATCCAGTTCTTCATTGTTCTTGTTCGGAAATATCATCTCCATATTCAAGTACCTCTTTCCATACAACAAACTCTATGCTTTAGAAAATTTGAATCTCCATAAACTTTCATTGGCTTTTAGCACTAGGAAAGTAAATTTCTAAGAGTTCTTTCGCCTGACTATGCAGCACGTGCCCATAGGTGGCCTTGCATAAACAGTCCACATAACAGACTTGTCAGCCAAAAGATACTATTTATTTAACCATGCAGCCAATGCCCATAGGTGGCCCTGCATATTTCAACCCCCTAACGGGTTTTGTTAAATAATAGTAACTTCATTCTTGGAAACTACTTCTTCTAATGCCTTTTAGCTCTTTTTCATATCATTCCTCATATTCAAATATTCATAAGCCATAATTTACATTTTTTCTCTCATACTTGAGTTTGGTAATTTGTTTTCAGATAAATTGTCAAGGAATTGAATCAATTTTAATCCATTTTGGTCAAAGCTATTTCGACCTTAAACATTAGCCCCTTTATGTCCGGCATGCATGACTTTAAACTGCCCACAAAAGACAAAGGAACTCTGAATAAAAGTCAAGTTCCAGCACACTTGCGCACTGCCCTCTGTGCCCTAAAGTCTTACGCGCCCCCTTTTCCTTTGAATGTATTCAATTTCCTCAGAGTCAAATCCTCATTTCTTTCCGGATCCAACTCTGAGGGGGGACCTTTGTTGACGCTCCTTTCGTCACAGAATCTAAAGATCGGAAAAGGGGAATATCTGAGCATAAAGTGATTCATCCTTTGAAGAAACATCAAAAATCGACAAAGGGATGAACAAGGAGAACATTTCCCATAGGTCGCGCAAGTTACCTCATGGTCGTGCAAGTACACTTGCGCGCCGCCTAGTGGTTGTGCAAGTACTTGCGCGACGCCTTATGGTCGTGCAAGTGACTTGCGCGACCTAAGTGATAACCGCCCGGTAACCGCCCGGTAACCACCCAGGGTCTTCTTTTACCTATAAATAGACCCTGTGGGCCCCCCATTCGAGAGGATCTTATTCCAGAAACTTAGATTGAAGCTCCCGACGCCCAAGTCTCTTCTCAAAGCTTCCGGAACACTTCTAAGGTAATTTCTTACCTAGAACGGATGATCTAAAGAGAAGAAGGAAAGCCTAAGTGTTGAAACTTATCAAACACTTGCGCGCCGACTTATTTCCTTCAATATAACTTGCGCGTCCCTTTTTTGGAAGAACCTCGAGAACATTCTAAAGGGTTTAAAAAAGATTTGCTCAAGTATTTCATTGCTGGTTGAAAATCGCACAAGTACACTATGTGTCGCGCAGGTATACCTGCGCGACCAACACTTGCGCGCCCACGGAAGACTTGCGCGCCTTGCAAGACTTGGGAGCCCCTATCTTTTTTGGTGCCCATCTTGCCCATTTTTACCCCTCTTAAGCCATTTCACCTTTCCTTTTCAAGATTCAGTCTTCAAGACACTCTTCAAAGCCATTTATGGCATGATTTCTTGATTTGACTTTCTTATATGAAAGGAATTCTGTGGAATCTCTCTCAAAGTCTAGTGATTTAAATATCCTTATGTCACTAAAATACGGAGAGTTCATCCATTCAACCTCATCCTTTAAGATGAGAGAATATTAACCTGGGTCTCCTTTTCAGGAATAATCCCCATTGATAAAACCATTAATTTGGGCATCCTCCTCAGGAATAAGCCCCAAACCTTAATCCCTAACCTGGGTCTCCTTTTTCAGGAATAAGACTCAGTCATAACCTTTGGCTTCCTTTTTAAGAATAAGCCCCAAGTCTCCTAACCTGACTCTCCTTTTTCAGGAATAAGACTCAGTCATAACCTTGGGCTTCCTTTTTAAGAATAAGCCCCAAGTCTCCTAACCTGAGTCTCCTTTTTCAGGAATAAGACTCAGTCATAATTTTGGGCTTCCTTTTCAGGAGTAAGCCCCAAGTCCCTTAACATTGGGTCTCCTTTTCAGGAATAAGCCCCAAGTTCCCTTAAATTTCTCTTAACTAGTCATAATTTACCTTTGATTTGGGTTTCCTTTTTAGGAGTAAAACCCAATCATAAGTCCCCTCCTAACTTTGGCATCCTCCTTAGGAGTAAGCCCCAAGATTAGAGTATTCAAATCTCCATGAAGCACATATAACTTTATGGACCCTGTTCATGGATTTTTTCCCTAAAAGTAAATCTTAAACCTTCATCTATCTGGGCAGTCATCCATACATAAGCCCCAAACAAATTCTTATGATTGCATCTTTCATGGCACAATTGTCTAAATTTTACCAATACCTCTTGTTTCTCACACCGAGCATGACTCACGTGAGCTTAGAGTGTAAAAGTAATTATGACATTTATCTTTGAGCCATCAATCATAAACATCATACTCCATTTCTCGAACTACGTGGGTTCTGATTCCTTTTCCAAAACAAAGGATACGTAGGTAGCCCATTTATGGGTTCGATCCCAACTTTGAAATAATCTTTGTCCTTCTGAATGATGATAAACTTCAAGTGCCCCACTGAGTGGCTTTAAAACCAGCCTGGTCATCATAATGACCAAGAGACTTTTATATAAATGTTTTGAAGGATACCATTGACCAAGAATCTCTAAACAGATATAGATGATTCTCTATTGATGAAGAACCTCGAATACATATAAAAGATTCTCTAAATTTCTTGCATATTTAATCATTGATTGTTAAAACTAAAGGAAAGCACATTTTATACTTGGTAATGTAATAAGGATTCACGAACATAACTTAAATCTATAAAGAGAGTCCCGGAGTAGACAATAATTCCCCTCAAAAAGGTGTGATGAGTCCGACCTCCCATCCTCTCGACCAATGAAAATTCCTAAGCCTCATTAGTCCACAAGCTAATGGGCACCTGCCTTTGGAAAGTAGGTCCAAACGGATGTGGAATCATTGGATGTTTCCGGTTCTACGAACAAACCCGTTAGAAACCGATCGGAACGTTTGAATCTCCCGTCGAGGAGGTCATCCCCGGATTCCGTGCGAAACACACATAACCTATAGGTCCCCAACCATCATCAATATAGTTTTTTTAGTGTTGTCGTTGTCCAATTGTCTTAGTGAAACTGAGATAAAACCGCTCCGGATCACTAGCGTACTAGTATACATCCGCCCACCTAGATACTTTTGTTTCCCCATTTGTGATCAAACAATTTTCACATGTCACCAAAAGCCATTTTCACTTAAAAATATAATTTATGGTCATACTCACCTCCAAATAGTATCTACACATGCTATTTACTATTTACACAACTCAATAAACCATGAAAAGGTTTCATAAAACAACTTCAAGCTTTACCACCAAACATTGTGCATGAAAACCAATTAAAATACCTATTTTAAAAACAATTGAACGACAATATAACACAAAAATAGAATTTTAAGCACTAATGTTTTTTAGTAAAACCATTACATGTGTTATAAAAGAGCCCCAATTGGTATAACATTGAATGGATATGTAAAACACCCAATTTCACACAAAATTGGTACTTAAAAATCAATTGCTTAACAAATGCAACCAAAACAAATTTTCACCACAAGAAAAATGATGGAAGAGTGTGATAATAATATAAATTAAGAACATTTAGCTCATCTTGTAGTGGTTACACATGGAATGACATACCGCAAATTGTCAAAACCCAAAATCCTTGGGCGAAATTTCACCCGCACCACCGCCGCACCCCAAGGGAGTTAAATAAAACCTAAAACCACAAACGTAGACCAATAAAACCAAGATAAAACCCTAGGTTCATATACCCACTTTCTATAAATTAGGAACATCAATAAAAAATGGAACAAATCCTACAAAAATGGATGAAACCCTAAGAAAATGGGAGGAAGAAGGAATGAGACCCACTTACTTGAGGGATCTTAAAAAAATCACCCCAAATACACCAGTATAGGAATTTGAAATCATCCAAAAATTATAGTAATGTTTTAATAATTCTAATAAGGTCATGTGGTCAGAACAATGTGGGAAAAGAGTAAAAAATTAAGGAGTAATGAAGTAAATAAGTCAACACTTCCAATATGGATGATTTGGGAATGCTTAAGTAGTTATACACTAATTCGCAAGGTATAAAAGATCCAAAGAGGGAAAAAGATAATTGGCATGTTCCTAGGGTCAATGGTCTCGAGTGAGAGTTAGAATCACCAAAATATCACAAAAACTGAAAAATATTTTAAATAAATAAATTTGTTTTTTGAAACTAGAAATGGAATTTCGGGGTGGCCCAATTCCTTAAATAAAAACCCAACTCCACCATTATTATGAATTCCCCAAAGGTCCAAATTTATATGGCGTTGTTAATAGGTCAGGTTAGCCCATGTTGTAAGTGGAATGGGTGTAAAATAAGAAAACATAAGGAGTTATAAAAGAAACAAAATTGGTTTTTAAATCTGGAAATGGAATCACAATTTGGAACAAATCATTAAAACTCTACCTTTCCTCAAAATATTCATGGAAAACCCCCAAAACAAATAATGAATGGAAATTAAATGAAATTGAAAATTAAAATAATTCTTATATGTGACAATATTCTAGTATTATTCCTATGTTATGTGACGTGTGATGGTTTTTCCTATGATGTGAAGGATTAAGATATGATATAAATGTGTTGATTTTAGTATAAGGAGGATGATTGTAGTAGATGGTAGTATCATGCAGAGTTTATGTTTTTTTCTAGATCTAGAAGGGTGGTGTTGTGGTGTGAATATATATATATTTCAATAATTTTATTAAACCCCATATAAAAATAATTTTTATATTCCTGTTATTGTAATTTACATATATCTATATCCATATTATAGATTATGTATAAGAGATGACCTATCCCCTAGTTTATAACATTGATAGTGAAATGTGTAAAATAATTAGGCAACACAAGGAAATTTAAATTGTATTTCAAAAAGGTTTATGAGTTAGCTTTTGAAATATGTTTTTAGGGAACAGGTCCCTCGTATCAGTTATGTAGTTTAATATAACCCCAATTCATATTTCACCAGTCCTCTATCAATGGATTTAGGTACTCCATCATCTCTAATACCAATAGAGATGTGGGTGTACTACTAGGTTTGGTTACTCCCTCTATGAATACTTAGTGTGGTACTGGTCCACCATGACATTTCTTGATGGGTTATGTGGGTTTCTATATCATGTGATTCAAATTTTAGGGGCTTCTTGTTGACACTCCTGTGATTGAGTAGTGAAGAGAGGGAGCCTCCCACATACATCTTTTTCTATCATATAAAGAATATATGTGTTCTTATGATTCTTTATTTTTATCATAAATTTATGGTTTCTGATGACTGAACCATATATTATTCTATAATTTTATCCGATTTTTTACTAATTAAGTACATACTCACTCGTACATGGGTTGTTTAATCGACACATTCCATGAATTATGATGATGAAATATATTTTAATGGTGAACTTTATGGATACGATTTTGGTGGATCATAGTGTTTCCCAAAAGAAATAGTAATAGATAAACTGTGTATCTATACCAATACTATTATATGGATTTCTTCACCTCTACTATATAGGATAGTTTATAATTTATATTAGTGGGTTTTTATCCTCCTCTATTATTTATGTGTCGGATTCGACCTTTTGTATCTAAGAAGTTTTTTATGAATTATGCGTTGCATTTAGTTATAGTTTTTCAAAATTTATTGGTTTTTCATTTATGGTGATTAATATGGTGTATATGTGAGTTAAGAATATGCCAAAAAATCATATTTGATATGCTTAATATGTGGCATTAATAAACCTCTCTCATATTAGAGGTGTGATTTTTATGGAACAATCATCTTAAAACAACACATATGGGGTCCCAATGGGATGGTTCATGTTATAGGAAGATATTATTTTAATGTTTTTCACTTATGCCTCACATAAAACAAAAAAATATGACATTATAAGATATTATATATTTCAATTTTTCTAAATAATTTAGCAGTAATATGGAATAGTACCATGAAAATATTTTTTGTTGATTTTAACAGTGATTTTGAATATGGTGTAGTATATAATGTGGCTAAATACTTTTTTCAAATAGAAAATACCACTACAAAACTATGGGTTTTCTCATGTTTTTTATCTATATAAGCACTACTGCAATAATAGTAGATCCCTTAAACATGAGACAGAACATAGGCCTCTATGTCGATCTAAATATGTTATTCATATATTTCCTCTAAAAAATGATATAATTGATAGAAGATATATTATGATCTACCATGTTTCAATGTTATATAATATGTTGGATCCCCTGGAAAAAAACCCCTTTTGAAGAATAATCATGAAAACCACACCAATTATCATCACATTAGATGCATGTTTAATTATCATTAGATAAAGGGGAGATTAATAGTTTATATGGATAAAGTCAGCCGAGTGATATTGTCTAAGGTTAATTTTTTTATCACATAACATATATTAGTAGAAACAAATTATCATTAATTGATGTTTATTTCGTATAAAATGGATGATAATATATTTACTACCCATAATATTATATATATTACCAACTTATCCTTGATTTTTTGCCATCATATTGGGTTGTTGTGATATGTTATGAATCATATGAGTAGGATCATTTATGTAAAGAAACAACAGATCACTCATTGGATGCACATTGGAGAACTTGTATTTGGATTGAGGCCTATAATTTAGACTACATGGATTCTCATTTAAATTAATATATCATTGTTTATATATAATGGAAAATTGGTTAATGTTTCTTCTACTATAGGTTATCAAAGATTCTCCCTACTTATGAGGTTACTAAGATGGTTATATAAGTCACATTTTGAATCAGACTTAATAAACGGTAAATGTGTACAGTGGAAATGAAGTGGAGGGAGATTATTATACATGCTATGATGTGTGTACTAATATAAAGAAAGGATAACCTATACAAGGATATCATTGTCCATGTATCGTGATTAATCTTTATTTCAAGGAAAATAGGATCATTTATAATTGAGATATGGTGGATTATATCATTCCAAACCACTTTTCGATTCTTATAACTATGATATTTATCTATATAACTCTATTTTTTTATGATTCTAAATGATATTAAGAATTTTTTGCAACACCAAAAAGGTCACTTTGGGATTCACATAAGAAAATTAAAATTTAGATTTATTGACAAATTTGATTAGTATATTTTTAAAAGTGTTTATGTTTATGATCATCATAAATATAATTTTTTTATATATTTGAAATGTTCAATTAAATAAAATTTAAATATTTAATTAAGTGATAAAACATAATATTATAGGTATTTTTTTATTTATATTATTGAAATAAAAATAAGAATAAACATATAATTAGAAATGGGATTTGGGTATAGTCTTCATGTAATGAGTTTAAAAGACCAATTACCTGTTGAAATTCAGAAACAAACCTTAAGAGATCATTTAAGAAAAATAATTTTCTATTTTTAATCATTTTTTGGCTCATTATTGCACTTTTCAAGATGGATTGAGTGTAAATATTATTTTGTAGGAAATTTATTTCTCTAAATGATGATTTTGGCTATTTATCAATCCACATTTGGGTTTTAGGAATTTGGATTCCTCAGACTATTTTAAATTCTCCCTTCTTGTTAATATTAAAAAGGATAGGTTAATTCATTATTTCATTTAGTGAAATTAAATAATAACAATTATTTTTCTATAGGTTCATACCAAGGTGGGTTCCCTAGTTTTCCATATCTTTGAGGTTATTCATTGTGTTTCATTTTCAAAACTCCAACAATTTACTTAGAGAAGTGACTATAATAACAAGGATACAAAGAGGACCCACAATGTATTGGTGATTCGAATTATAATAGAATATTAAAGGTGACTTAAATTCATCATTTAATTTTTGATAAAAAAAATTCAAAAAATTTTTAAAAATTTATTAGGACTTATTTCTTTATAATATTTTTTTTCATTAACATACTATATTATTTGTTGGGTTTTACTATTGTTCTCACCATATACCGAGGATTCAAAAAATCACTAATACTCTTCATTTTAAGTGATATAGTTGAGAAATTAGTTTTTTTATGGAGGTAATATTTTATTTCATGGATAATTTATGTATTTCAGTGATGGAAGTAAGGGAAGTAGGGGATCCCTCCCTCAAAAGTGGTTTTTAGGGTTGCCTCTCTCACACATTTTCCTGACATCAAGAATATTTATCCTCTCGGTGGCATGGTGTCAGTGTTTTCCTCATTTTCACCTATTAGTGATAAACAAGTCTCTACATAAGTTTGATGCCCTATTAATTAGGTGAAGCCAAATGTATCATCATGCCCTCAACTGGTTTCAGATCCCAAATCTGAGGATGCGTTGTAGGGATCTCCTCTGCGGAAGTATGAAGAAACTATTATGATGAAAAATGTCTCATCCTACCTTCTTTCAACTTTAGATCCCATATCTCAGTAATCATCACATAGATCTTCTGAGGTATAGAATGGTGACATGATTTGGGGTGACTCATTGATGCCATTTGGTTAGAAGGATGGAGCAGCGGTGATGAATTTTGTGGATGCGTCATTTTGGGATGGAATTATTCCACCTCACAATGATGTATTTCCAGATCTCATTTCTGTGTTGATACGATCAATTAACCAATTTCAAGGTTGAAAATGGATGGTACTCATTTTCTAGTTATGCTTTAGGACTAATGTCGTAGTATAGTTCATCGTAAGGGTTCATCATCTCATGTTGAGTCCAATCATGTAATGCTTGCTGAGAGAATAAAAATTGGGAAAATTATTTAATTGCACACATTGTTCATCCTAAAGGTGAACAAACCTGGAATCTTGATGATTTGATTCGTAGAGACACAATTTTTTGGGGTTTTTCTAACTGGAAGTTTGTCTCTCTTGGTTGAAGATTTTCTCATTGCCTATTTCCTTCAGATGACTTAAAGCTTTTATCATAATGCATTGGGACTCTATTCTCAGTGCATGGATGGATTAATTTACATGAATGGTCTTTGGACAAAAATGTTTCACATGCAATAAATGAATTTTATTAGGTCAGGGTTTGGCTTCATGGAATCAAATATGTCCTTTGGAATCCACTAATTTTTCAGGATATTGAATCGACAATTGGGACTTCTTTTCGACTTGAAAAGGATACTGAGGATGTATGGTTTGGTTATTTTTCCATGATTTTGGTGGAGATTGATATTAGTTCCACTTTGATTGAAATGGAATCCATTTCTACTCCTTTTGATAACATCCAAATTGTTGTTGAGTATTAAATAACCTCTTTTCTGTTTTAAATGCATGGTTCTTGGATACTGTTTGGAGTTAGGTTGGAAGAATGTTTCATGTGAGGAACGTGGAATGAGAGGATATCCATCAAATATTTTTCAAAGGAAGACGATGTTTAAATATTCAGATATGTCAAAGACTAGTAATAATGATGATGATTCTCATAAAGAGTCAATTCCCACTGTGGCAGATGTGTTGATTGCTGGGAAATCTGATTCTCATGGGTCAGGCAATGGAATTCTAGTGGACGTGACTCTGGAGAAAGCTCAAAATGGTCCCACTAATACTCATTTTTATTTTGTTAGAGTGGTTCCCTCACTTGAGGATACCCCAACATAGTCCCCAGGATTGATACCCCCTAACCCCTCTCAGGTTGATGTCTCTAATCAGAATGATTCACAACAAATTGTCGGCTATCAGCCTGAAATCTATAAGCTCTTCTAGTCATCTGAATTATCTGAGAAATGGAGGAACATTTCTGAGGATAAAAAGGGGATGTTGGTTCTGATATTAGGGCCTCAGACAGTGGTAGTCATGCCTCTAACATGGTCATAAAAATGAAATTCCAATTTGTTAGTATACTTGAGAATGAATAATTAGAAATTAATTTCAAATATTGAATGAACATGATGAAATGTGTTACCAACATGGTCATAAAAACGAAATTCCAACTTGTTAGTATAGTTGAGAATGAATAATTAGAGACAAAAGTTTCAAAAAAAAAAGAATAAATGAATGTATATCCAATTTTTGTGTAAGCCATAATAAATCATAAAAAGGGGACATTCAATGCATTTATATTTTAGTAGTTCAACTCACATGATATATGATATAATTATTATAAAATTATATTAAAAATTAAATGAAGTTTTATTTTTATTTTGGAATGTTGGATCACTCAAAATTTGAGTTATATCAAAGAATATTGCAGACAATATAAGGATGTCAATGAATGAACTTTATGTCGATGGGTAGAAGTATAATATTTTAAATGTATATCAACATTACACTGAAGGGAAGAAATGGTTTTATTTAAGGAAATGTTTTCTATTAAATAGAATATTTTATGGATGATTTATGGGAATATAATTAAAAATAATTGGTCACTTATTTCAAATGGATGATGATGGAAATTATTTTTATTATCGTCATCAACATTTTTTATTCATATGAAAGGAAACCAGAGAAAAAAATAAGATGGAAAAGAAAAGGGAACCAAGAACTAAGGGGGTCTGAATTAATGGTGACTAAGGGAATCCCCCCTAATGATGTCCAAACCTTCCCCTTTCAAAAAATTGAAGTTATAAAAATATGAGACATCAGGACCTTAACCCGCGATGGATGCTAGATGATCAACTGCCATGTTACCTTCCCACCATGTGTGTATTAGATGAATGTTGTTGGAGATAAACACAAAAAACTTCTGGATGGCACAAGTAATAGACTGGGAAGGGTTGGTAGAATCACACAATGAGTTTTGAAGAATCAAATAATTAGTTTCAGCTTCTGCAATGAAAATGCATCCCTTCTGGAAGAGGGAGAGGCCGGTGAGGAAATAAAGAGCCTCGGCCTGAAAAGGAGAGTTGGGGGAAATGAATTCAGTAAACACCATCATGACCAGGACACTGTGATCATGTACCAGAATACCCCCTCTCATGGTCCCCGAGATGTAGGAACCTTACAGGTTAGGATTTAGGCCCCTGTAGGGGAGGGAGCCAGTTGTCATAGACCCCTCTCGGAGTGCCTCTATAGTTAAGAGTCAGGGATTGCGACTGAAGGAAGTGCAGTTAGGGGGAGTCCCTTCATAACTGAAATCCTATGAAGTCTAAGAGGGGAACCCAGGTCCTTAGAGTGATATCCCTCTCTGAGGTGGAGGCCTCCTCAAATCGAGCTTTATTATGGGCTTTCCAAAGGCACCAATAACCATCATGGTGGATAAAAGTGCGAGCAAGTCACATCGGTCATTTGTCATAATAGTAATGGAACCAATGGTCTAAAAAGGGAGAATCCATAGAGGATGAGGAGGAGAAGGTGGTATAGGTACCAAAGAGAGACCTAATCTCCCTTTCCCATTTTCCCTCGAAGAAGAGATGGCCAATGCTCTCTTCCTTATAGCATTTACAACATGAGCAGTAGGAGACCAAAGGGATGCCACATTTTATGATGTTCTCGTCCATTGGGAATGTGATATTAAAGATTATCCATGTGAGGAAATTAATCTTCATTGTAATGTTTTTGATTCATAAGTCATCGTTCTAGTTATCCCCCTGCACTTGAGAGGCCAACGACCAGCGAAATATGCTACTCGAGAAGGGCTAGGAGATAGGGAGGGTAAACATACACCGATCAAGGTCCGAGGAGGTCTCAATAAGATGAAAGGAACTCTAATGATCGTCATCGAGTACCACCATGATAAGAAGAGGGTATCATATGGCCTCCTTGAATGTGATGTAAAAGGTGTGACACCTAGGGAAACCAAGACACAAGCCGAGCTAGTTCTAGTGACAGAAGGACAAAAAACCCTCTCTGACGAACCAACATGCCAGTGGATTAAGGACAAAAATATTGGATGAAGTGACAAGAGGAAGGGTAAAATGTGTCTCATCACCATTGTCACATCGCACTCCATAGTCCCGCTGATAGTATTACACTAGAGTGTGCGACATTTATGAATATCCCAGGCTAGCCTTGCATGCCTGTAAGACAGAGTGTCTGCCATACTACTAACATTGACCCCACATTCCATAATGGGATTTTCCATCATATCCAAGACCACCTAGAGGCGTTACCCATCTACGTGAGTGTCCAAGACAACATGAGAGAGAACCTTTTCAATACTATTGATGACATGTTTCAGGACCAAGGTTGCGGATATGGCATGCACCAGAGTGGCTAGAAGGACACAATTGATGAGGGAAATACAACCTCCCAAGGATAAGAATTTATTATTCTAGTTGAGGACTCTATCTGCAATCTTGGAAACTATAGGGTCAAAATATCTAATCTACAGATGGATTGAATAGATCAGGGTGCCTAGAAAAATTCGTTGGCAATATACCCCATTGCATGGCCAGGGTGCTATAAATCCAGGCCACCCGACAAAGAGGGTAGTGTTTAGAGAATATTTTTTTCACTCTTAGACTAGTTAATGACTTGGCCGCTCTACTTACAGTAAGTATTAACCACTTGTAAAATCCCACAGGTAGACTTATTTATGGCATTAATAAATATAAGGGTGTCACCTTCATATATAATGTGAGAAAAAATGGGAAGATTCTCTTTCCAGTGGAAGGGGGCACCTCGCCTCTGTTAAGGATTTTGTGGATGATATGACTGAGGATGTCTAGAGAGATAATGGATAGGATAGGGGAGATAGGGTCACCCTACCTCATTCCCTGGGTCGCTTTGAAGAAACCGTGAGTCTTACACATAATGTTAACTTCCATCCAAGAAGAACTGAAATAGGGAAATATGAGGTCAGTGGAAGAGGGGGAGAAAACCATACCTCTATGAAGTTTATTGATAAATCTCTACTCGACATGATCATAGGACTTGGACATATCGAGTTTGATGGACATATTATATTCTCTGGTCATGTAGTTGAGATCCTAAAACATCTCCTAGCAAACTGAAATATCACCCTGAATTGTCCGACCATTCACAAAGCCATTCATCTCATCAGAGACCCAATAGGGGAGATTAACCTATTATTAGTGATGCTAGAAAGAAGTTTGTACATGAATTTGCACATACTGAATGAGAGATACTAGAGGATTGAGAAGGGGTTCATGTTCTTGGGTCGGAGGACAAGAAGAGTGGCCGCTGAAACCCACATGGGGTTACCATCACAGAATAAATCATGGATGTCCTTGGAGATATCACTCTTAACCATTTCCAATGATCCCCTATAGAATAAACTTGGAAAACCATATGGATCAGGTACCCTGTCAAACTTGTGGTTCATGAGCACCTTGTGAATCTCATAATCACGGGGAAAATCCATCCACATCTCATTAACCTGGGAAGACAAAAGCTTCGCAACAACAGCAAGGGCCTCTGATACACCCCCACGGTAACCATTCAACATGTACGGGTTAGGAACTTCCTGAATATCCTTGAAATAATTGAGCACCAGGTTACCCACCACCACTCTGTAATTCGTGTAAGACCCATCCTCCATTTGAATGTTGAGAGAAACAGAGAACTTCCTTTCTTTAATACATGTGTGTAATTGTGCTATGTTCATGTACCCCTCCTACAGCCACTGAATCCTCTATGTTTCCATCTCATTTATCTCATGTTGAATGATCATGTCAGATAATAATTCCTTCTTGAAGGATAGGGAATGAAGCACCTGGTCATCCCATGCCCCCTCAAGGGAACTATTCAGGCATTCCACCTCCAGAAAATCAATGTTTATGTCCAAATCATCTGGAAGGGAATGTTCTTAGCCCAGCCATATAGATGATTATTGAGCCTACACAATTTTCAGTGAAGCAAATTCTAGGGACTTCTTTGGGCAGGCTCAGACCAGGATGAATTAATGATCTGTAGGTATACTGGCCTACCACACCAGTTTTGAGATAATCTAACGGAGTCCCTGACATATTGAGTCGGATCCAGAGAAAATAGGAGTGGAGAGTGGTCTAAGATGCCTCACATGGGATGGGAGACTTTGATATTCAAGAAAGAGAGAACATCCTGCATATTAGCCAGGCACCATTCCAGTCGTCTCTCGGAACGCCGAGTCCCACGCTGATTGTTACATCAGGTAAAGATGACTCAAGTGAACCTGAGGTCCATAAGGCCTTTTCTATCCCTGATGAAGTAGAATCCCATGCTATCTAGCCAAGGGAAGGGGACCCTTCCCTTCTTCTCTTCAGGATCGATAATGATGTTAAAATATCCTCCCACAATCCATGGAAATTTACTAGTGTCGAAGCCACTAAGGTCGTTCCAAAGATCCACATGACACTGATCATCACAACTTTCATAAAACAACGAGGCAAAGAATGAGTCCCTATCATGGGTGACCTTGGTCGTGATGAACTTATCACTCTCTTGGATGAGATCCACTTGTAAATTCTACTTTCATAAAATCCTAATATTCCCATTTAGGGGATTGGCATGCATGCATGCATTCATTTTGAGCCTACAAGAGAAAACTGAGATTATGGAAATGTCCTACTTATGCTCCAAGAATACTGCGAGAAGATCCTTATGTTTCCAGATTTTAGCAACCATAATATATGACTTCACCTAAGCACCGAGGCCATGAGCATTCCAAATTATCAAAGGAATCATCGAACTAGACAAGTCCCGGTGCTAGCCTTGATACTTCCAACCTTCATCTCACAGGAAAGACTGTTCAATATCTGCCTCCTTGAATGGGATCTAGTGCACATGCACGTGATGTTGGAGGGGTGCAACACCACTTTATCAGGACTCCCCATGGTTAGGGGAAGAGGAAAACTATGTAGAATGACAGGGGGCTGGGGGCGAGAATCCTCATGCTCCAAGATGTGAACTAGGGAGAGAACTACATCTAAGGAGACCAAGACAGAGACACATATGGGATTAGGTATTGGATGTTGAGGTGAAATGGAATTATGGACCCCTGCTTCCATCAATTGAAGCAGCCGAGTATAGCATAGTGCGCTAGGGGGGATGATGAGGGGAGGAGGCAGATGGTAGATGGTTAAGGGAGAGCCCATGCATGTGAACCATGCCAAACACTGAGGGTGCCATAAATATGTTGATTAAATGAGGCACAATTGTCCATAATGGGGAGACCAATCTACTCCTCTTGCAAAGGACTAGAGGCCTCAACTCCACATCATGCACTGGGGGCTGAGCTGCTAGAGGGGTTCAACCAGAGACACATGGGTAGAAGAAATGTCTTCATTAACCTCTTGAGGCATTGGAAAATGATCTGAAAGATAAGGGGGACGTTGAGACACCTACAGACCAACCATATTTACAAACGGGAGGCTCTGAGGGCCACCCTGATAATGCTTCTTGCATAACTGCAGAGAGTCTCCCTGAAAGAGATAAGAAGAGCAGTACCTCAGGTATGCTAGGTAAAGAATATATTGGGAAAAGGAAAAGGACTCCTTCACCCTGATCACAATCTTGTCTTGAGAGGGAGAGAGGTATCCAGCTCCTCACAAATCCGGGCCTCTGATAAATCCAATAAGCACTAGGTTTTTTCATCTGATCACAAGAAACCCCCCAGGGAGTCACCAATAATTTTGAGGAAACCTTCATTCTGAAAAGGGAGAGGGATACCATGGAGGCACAACCACACGACTGATAGGGGACTCTCTATGCCCTTGTGAACATCAAACGACCATCTAGAGAGATTGAAACAGTACCTCCTCATGAGGTTCATGTATTTTCACAAGGTGAGGATGAAATCTTCCTCTGAGCCAAGATCCAGGAAGGTAGTTTGATGAATTTATGAAATCGACGTAGGCGTATCCAGGACCCTTGAGCACATAAAACATTGATAGGAATCCATCTAGGGTTTTTCATCCCCGAACCATGCCACCAGGGTCAACACATCAGACATGACTCCTCTTGGGAATAGGATTCAATAGGTATCTCTGTTGACAGACAAGATCCATCGCACGAGGCCGCTGGGTGGGGGATCGCCAGGAAAGGGGGACTGGGGGACAAGGGGAAGGGATGCACAAGTACTCATAGAAGGAACATAACTAGGGAGCCCAATAGGATGGTCCAGGAACAAGAAGATCATTTGGGTAAGCAAGGGACACACCTGAGGAAGAGGGAAACACACCAGGGGGAGTCACGGTAGAGATCGACGACTGGGCAGCAACGGGCAGAAATATTTGAAAAGAGGGAGGCGTGTGGGGCGCGTTCTCCGATTCGATCCTCATCCTCAATTAATATTCATTAAAACATAATCTTGTAAATCGACTTATTCAATAATTGACGAGTTTTTTAATAAAATTTTTTTAAAAAAAAATCAATAAACTGTTAGTGATTTTTTTTTAAAATGCACCTTAAAAGCGGCATCGCGGATGCTGCCTTTCCACTGGGCCTGAAAGGAAGCACCCACGATGCCGCCTTTCCCATGACAAAAAAATATTGATTTTTTTTGTTTATATATTATTTATATACATAATTAATAAAAAATGGATCCCGCCTTTCACCTAACAAAAAATTATAATTTTTTATAATTTTGTATCAAAACCGCCTACTTGAAAATTAAAAATGTTTTGAATACCTAACATTAAAAGACTATAAAATATAAACTATAAGACCAATATAAATGAAAAATGAAAAATTAATTAAAAATATAAGCAATTGTTGTAATCACAAATCATTTCATAAAAATTGGTAATGAAAAACAATTTATAAGCTTTCAAAATCACCTACTTGAAACAAAGAAATGTTTCAAGTACGTGAATTTGAAATAATATAAAATATAAACCATAAGACCAATATAAATGAAATATTAAACATTCATTAAATATATAAGAAATTCTTGAAAACACAAATCATATCATAAAAATTGATAATGAAAAACAATTTATAAGCTTTCAAAACTGCCTACTTGAAACATAGAAATGTATCAAGTACATGACTTTGAAAAACTATATAACATAAACCATAAGACCAATCTAAACGAAAATGTAAAAACTAATTAAACATATAAGAAATTATTGAAAACACAAATCATTTCATAAAAATTGTTCATGAAAAATAATTTATAATCTTTCAAAACCTTCTACTCGAAACTTAGAAATGTTTCAAGTACATGACTTTGAAATACTATAAATTATAAACCATAAGACCAATCTAAACAAAACATTAAACATTCATTAATCGTATAAGCAATGGTTGAAAAGAAAATTCATTTCTTAAAAATTGTTCAGGAAAAATAATTTATTAGCTTTTAAAACCGCCTACTTGATACTTAAAAATGTTTCACGTAGGTGACTTTGAAATACTATAAAATATAAAAAAAGTCCCATATAAAAGAAACATTAAAAATTCATTAAACATATAATCAATTTTTATAAATAGAAATTATTTCATAAAATTTGTACATTAAAAATAATTTATAATCTTTCAAAACCGCCTACTTGAAACTTAAAATTTTCTCAAGTTCGTGACTTTGAAATACTATAAAATATAAAATATAAGACCAATATAAACGAAAAATTAAACATTCATTAAAAATATAAGAAATTGTTGAAAACAAAAATCATTTGATAAAAATTGTTCTTGAAAAATAATTTATAAGCTTTCAAAACCGCCTACTTGAAATTTAGAAATGTTTCAAATACGTAACATTGAAATACTAAAATATAAACCATAATACTAATCTAAACGAAACTTTAAACATTCATTAAAAATATAGGTGTCCACCCCGCATCAATAGGATGCATAGTGTCACTAGTATCACATACATCTATAATATTTCATGCATGAAAAAATGTTATATCCCCTTACATGGGATAATGAAATCCATTATTCCACCCGCCATGTCCATATCCATAGCAACATCCTGCCACATTAGGGTATGGTGAAAGATATGCCACCTGAAATTCTCATAGGTTCTCATTCCTGTAAATATCAACCCCTTCAACACAAACATGCATCCAAACATTATAATTTCTTATACAATTGTCACCCAATTTCCCCAGGCCTTGTTTATCAGATGAAAACACCAATGATTCCACATAGTCCATCAAACTCTTCATCACCAAATATTTATCCTTTATCATCTTCAAAAGGTCACTGTAGGACCTCATTGATCTATCCATTCCAAACACTCACATACAAGTATACTATAAACATAAAAACCAAAAAAATTTCGGGTTTTTATGTTTATATTATACTTGTATGTGAGTGTTTGGAATGGATAGTTCAAAGAGGTCCTACAATGCCATTTGAAGATGATAAAGGATAAATATTTGGTGATGAAAAGTTTGATGGGCTATGTAGAATCGTTGGTGTTTGCATCTGATCAATTATGAATGGGGAAATGGTATAACGACCCATACTTTACATACATTGTTAATACTTCAAAATTGAAGCACCCTTATTACAACATATGACAAAATCACAAAGGACCGTATAGGTATAGTGTCTTTAGAAACTGGGAAACATAAACAACTGGTTCATAAATCTTCTACAGTGTCTCCCATTTATTTCATCATATCTAGGGTCCCTTTTAGCATATTCTACTTAATATCCATCTTCCTGACCTAGGGAAAAGAAAACATAAAAGGGTGAGCTCAAATGCTCAGCAAGGGCAAATAAAGGAAATAAAAATCATATCATATCTTTTTGAAAATCATAACCTGCAAAAGAGATCATAATATCTTAACATGGAATAAATCATAGAAGTGAAAATGAGATCCCCATAATCATAACATGAAACTTGAAACTTTGTGGCATGCACACATAATCATGGAACATCATTTCTTGTTAGTCATGACTCATTGCCAAGACTATCTTAGAGGACAAAGTCCCTTTCTGAACCGAGTCACCCTCGTTTCAGTCCTGTTTCACTGAACCGGTATAACCTACCGTTTCAGCCATGTCTATCTCATGAGATATAAAATCTTTACCCAATGCATTGGAGGGAGATATAGGTCCCACCCATCTCATAATGAATCCTTTCTTATGTGTTCTACATAATCATAAACCATACATCATAGCGTAACCCATGTAATAAAAATGGAATTCTTAAACAACATGACATCATAAAACAATTCATATAAGATAAAGGAATTCATAAAAATATTTCCATCACAACATAATCAAATCCATGTAATAATAGGGATAAAAAAAGAACCCTTTTATTATCTTAGATGGAAAATAGTTTTGATAAAATACATGAACTCCATTCTTGAGGAAAATATCATTTCTACTTAAAAAACATTTTTCCTTTCATAACATGTCATACGACTTTAAAATAAAAGAAGTTGATTAAAAATAAACTTGAAAACTTATAAAGGAAGATTCTTGGAAATAATGTTTTAAAAATCCATTCTTGCCGTATAAGTTAAAAAAAATTCTTCGTACTTTTGTCGGAAAAGTCAAAAAGTACCTCGTACGAATAACGACAAAAGATTCCTTTCATATCTTTTACTAAAAACTCACCGAAGGGAAAAATTGGATTTAAAAAATTGTAGGTGGATGGAAATAATATTACATATTGAGTAACCATGGATGTGGATGATAAAATACACCCCAGTAAGTACCAAAGTATAAACAATCTCGGATAAAAATGAGATTGTGATATTTCCCTTACCTTATGTCCGATTTGATTTGTACGTGTCCGAAGCTCCTGTATAATGGTTTAAATAATGTTATTGAATTATTCCAGAATCATACATATTGATATGATATCATATATTGTCATATTCTTAGCTTATTGTTAGTATTATTTCATTGTTACTTGTTACTCGGGTCCTTATTGCCTTTTGTTCTTATGTGTGTTTTGCCGAATAAATTATTATTTTCTTTTAAGGTTATAGATACCTTATATCCAGAATGGTATTAGTGTAACATATATCATATTTATTCATTCAATTCATTTATATAATTACTATGTAATGATGATCATGTAGAACGAGTCGCATCACATCGTGGAGACGGTATTCCGTACGTACGCACGAGTGATGATATCGTTCCTATGATCGTGGAACTATATTGGAGTATATATATATTATTTCAGTATCAATATTACTTTATAATAATCATAAATAGTTACTCATTACACCATTATAACCATCCCTGTAAGGTGATGGTGGAAAATAGATTACACCACGGCGTGGAGACGGTATTCCGTACGTACGCACGCACGATGATTTCGTTTTTTCCGTAGGATGGATAGAAGGTGAATTAGGGTTGTTTCATATTTATAATAACATGTCAATATGTAAGTAATACTGATGTTATTACTTTATCATGAAACAACTAAAGAAGAAGAAGTTGAAGAAGAAAGAAATTGAAAAGATCGGTAATGGATATTACCTCTTCTTTGGAACGCCTCTTTGAATCCTCCACTTAGGGAACTACGATTGGTCTTTGAAAACGACCAGGACCTCTAGGATTATTCTAGGGAAGTGGAGAGGAGAAAATGGTAGGGGTTGGCCAAGCTTGAGTGCTCAAATTGGTGTGAGGAGGAGGGGGAGGAGGTGCCCTTTTATAAGGGAGGAGAGGGGCACCTTAGGAATATCTCAAAATATTATTTTATATTAAAGTCAAAATCGGTTTATGATGTTTCGAAAGGGTATTATTTCAAATCTAAAGTGGGGAAGGGTCGAAATACTATCAACAAATAGGATTTAGAGAAGTTTAGGGTATTATTTTAACCTTATCAATTAGATTTAACTCTAAGTTAAATAATTTAACTTTTACCGTGTCTTTTTGTTTTCATTCACTATATGGTTAATACACTTACTATAACATGAAAAAAGAACCCCAAATTGTTTATTATTAATATTGTTGACGCTCCTTTCGTCACAGAATCTATAGATCGGAAAAGGGAATATCTGAGCTCAAAGTGATTCAGCCTTTGAAGAAAACATCAAAAATCAACAAAGGAAGGAAGAAAGGATCAACAGCAACCTCACCGCGCAAGTTATCTAACTGGCGCGCAAGTGTACTTGCGCGGCTACCTTGGTCGCACAGGTGACTTGAGCGACCTAATTGGTAACCGCCCGGGGTCTTCTTTTGCCTATAAATAGACCCTGTGGGCCCCCCATTCGGGAGGATCTTTTTCCAGAAACTCGGATTGAAGCTCCCGACGCCCAAGTCTCTTCTCAAAGCTTCTGGAACACTTCTAAGGTAATTTCTTAACTAGAACGGAAGATCTAAAGAGAAGAAGGAATGCCTAAGTGTTGAAACTTATCAAACACTTGCACGCTGACTTATTTCCTTCAATATAACTTGCACGTCCCTTTTCTGGAAGAAACTCAAGAAAATTCTAAAGGGTTTAAAAAAGAGTCGCTCAAGTATTTCAATGCTGGTTGAAAATCGCGCAAGTACACTATGTGTCGCGTAGGTATACCTGCGCGACCAATACTTGCGCGCCCACGGAAGACTTGCGCGCCTTGCAAGATTTGCGCGCCCCTATCTTTTTGGGTGCCCATCTTGCCCATTTTTACCCCTCTTAAGCCATTTCACCTTTCCTTTTCAAGATTCAGTCTTCAAGACACTCTTCAAAGCCATTTATGGCATGATTTCTTGATTTGACTTTCTTATCTGAAAGGAATTCTGTGAAATCTCTCTCAAAGTCTAGTGATTTAAATATCCTTATGTCACTAAAATACGGAGAGTTCATTCATTCAACCTCATCCTTTAAGATGAGAGAATCTTCACCTGGGTCTCCTTTTCAGGAATAATCCCCAGTTATAAAACCTTTAATCTGGGAATCTTCCTCAGGAGTAAGCCCCAAATTCTTAAAGTTCCCAACCTCAAATATGGGCATCCTCCTCAGGAGTAAACCACAAACCTTAATCCCTAACCTGGGTCTCCTTTTTCAGGAATACGACTCAGTCATAATCTTGGGCTTCCTTTTAAAGAATAAGCCCCAAGTCCCCTAACCTGGGTCTCCTTTTTCAGGAATAAGACTCAGTCATAATCTTGGGCTTCCTTTTAAATAATAAGCCCCAAGTCCCCTAACCTGGGTCTCCTTTTTAGGAATATGACTCAGTCATAACCTTGGGTCTCCTTTTCAGGAATAAACCCCAAGTCCCCTTAAATTTCTCTTAACCAGTCATAATTTACCTTTGATTTGGGTTTCCTTTTTCGGAGTAAAACCCCATCATAAGTCCCCTCCTAACTTGGGCATCCTCCTTAGGAGTAAGCCCCAAGATTAGAGTATTCAAATCTCCATGAAGCACATATAACTTTATGGACCCTGTTCATGGATTTTCCCCCTAAAAGTAAATCCTAAACCTTCATCTATCTGGGCAGTCATCCATACATAAGCCCCAAAAAAATTCTTATGATTTCATCTTTCATGGCACAATTGTCTAAATTTTACCAATACCTCTTGTTTCTCACACCGAGCATGACTCACGTGAGCTTAGAGTGTAAAAGTAATTATGAAATTCATCTTTGAGCCATCAATCATAAACATCATACTCCATTTCTCGAACTACGTGGGTTCTGATTCCTTTTCCAAAACAAAGGATACGTAGGTAGCCCATTTATGGGTTCGATCCCAACTTTGAAATAATCTCTGTCCTTCTGAATGACGATAAAATTCAAGTGCCCCACTGAGTGGCTTTAAAACCAGCCTGGTCATCATAATGATCAAGAGACTTTTATATAAATGTTTTGAAGGATACCGTTGACCAAGAATCTCTAAACAGATATAGATGATTCTCTATTGATGAAGAACCTCGAATACATATAAAAGATTCTCTAAATTTCTTGAATATTTAATCATTGATTGTTATAACTAAAGGAAAGCACATTTTATACTTGGTAATGTAATAAGGATTCACGAAAATAACTTAAATCTATAAAGAGAGTCCCAGAGTAGACAATAATTCCCCTCAAAAAGGTGTGATGAGTCCGACCTCCCATCCTCTCGACCAATGAAAATTCCTAAGCCTCATTAGTCCACAAGCTAATGAGCGCCTGCCTTTGGAAAGTAGGTCCAAACGGATGTGGAATCATTGGATGTTTCCGGTTCTACGAACAAACACGTTAGAAACCGATCAGAACGTTTGAATCTCCCGTCGAGGAGTTCATCCCCAGATTCTGTGCGAAACAAAAATGGTGAACCCGAAGTGAATCCTTAACCAAGTTAAAGTGATGTTCTACTTATTTGTTAGGCCCCTTGGTCCAACAAAGAAATCATTGACATGTGCTCATCCAAAAGATGCAGTGGCCGGATTCATCTTGATTATGTCTGTTACATGGAACATGCACTCTTTTCTCAAGATCTTCTGCAAAATGGCTTTCCTTAAATTCACCCCTGTGAATACTAATGCTGTGAACACCTCTACTGTGAGGTATGCTGCTATGAAAACCAATGCTGCTACTCCTGCTAGAACGTCATCCACCCTGAGGATGACATCACCAACTCAGCATCTTCAATGCCGGGTTTCTAATGCACTCCTTAAGGAGTACCGTCGCAACGGTACTATCCCAACTCTGGAGGCCGCTCGTCAAGCCCTCCAAGTTAACAAATCTACCTGGTCGTCCGGACAAAGGCAGCCAGCAATCAAGAAGCAGGCGGTGCTGACTACCGTCTCCAACCGTTTCGGGTCGTTATCCCCAGAACGCAATTTCCATTCACTCCCTTACTCTGAAGAAGTGAATGAGAAGGTCCCACAGGAACTTAATTCAAAAAGACAGGAGTCCTTCTCAAGGGATCCCATCAACAATCGCCGCCAGACTCGTGCGGTAGTGCGCCCTCAACATGATGATGGTACCGACTCCAGGCATCTAGCTCAGGTTCCTCGAACCTGAGCAGGCAAGATGAACCGCCAGAGACGGAATCTGGTTAATAATAAGCAGGTTGTCATCCCTGCCATCTCCGGAGAAGTCCACCAACCTAACTTGGTGGCAAAAAACGAGCAGGCATACACACCTATTCGTTTTAATTCCGCTGTCCAGCAGACTCGTCTGACAGCATCAAGCCTATCCCGCCAGGCAATTCCGGCGGAGTACCATAGGCAGGAACATACACCTGCTTATACATCACCAGTTAGTCAGCAGGCTCATCTGACTACATATGATGGATCTCGTCAACCGAGTTTGGCGAAGTGTAATCAGCAGGCACATACACCTGCTAATACTAATCAGGCCTACCAACAGTCTCGCAAGGTATCGCCTGGAGAAGTCAGTCGGAAAGTCCCGACGACAAACAGGAGGCAGACTCAACTCTCTGCCTCCACACTTGAGTACTGTCAGGATTCACTGACATGAAAAGGAGGACAGGAGCAGGCACATACACCTACTCCAAGCCCGGAATGGACGTATATCCCCGTTCCGGCGGCTGAAGTCACCAAACATATTTTGTCAATGGTGAAAGAGCATAAGCAAATTCCTGCTCATATTCTGGATTCTTGCCAGGATATCATAACAGCTTCAGCATCATCTCAGGGACATACACATAAATCTATCCCTAGCAATGGAGTGACACATCAACGATTCACTCCGGAAAAGTCACACACATCTGTTCCAGTCCAAGAGGGTTATGGGGCGTACTCCCCCATATCATACGGACAACCAAGTCAGGCACATACACCTGATTTGAGTGGAGATCGTCAGCCTAACCTGACCATCTTTCCTGATCAGGCACATACACCTTCTCAGATCAATCACTTTCGTCATAAAGTGGTTTCTAAAGAGAGTAAGAAGGCATCTAAGAAAAAGATCTGCCCAGCACAGTCAGGAGATCAAAGGCCAATTTGCAACAAGGCCTTGCTCGATGCTGGAGTTCTTGAAGCCCTCAGACATTTATCTGTCGGAATTCAAGATTCTACTCCCTCAGTTCCCAATAACGGGAACATTAATTCTGAAGGTCTTCAATAGACACTTCCTCATGAAGACTTGATTCATGAAAATTCGGTCAATCTTGAAGTTTCTTCTTTAGATGAGAGCCACAGGAACCCTCTGTGTGGTCAGAAGACCAAGGAGCAAAAGATTTCATCTTTTGCTGTAACCCATCATGACGGTCCTCCTCATGGTGATGAACTTCGCTGCGAAAGTCCTCTCCGTAGTAGTGATTCACATTGTCTCGAAAATTCTTCAGAAGGCAATGTAGTGACGAGAAAGCCCTCCTATCTCGAGGCACTTGCAAACGTAAAACCAGTCATGTCTGATGCATTACTATTGGCAGGTGAAACTTTTTCTCCATCAGAAGATAGCCTGGGGTTCAGGTTATTCTCCGAACCATCCCTGGGTCATTCATCTTCCAGCATGAATAGTGATTTCTCTACCAATCTTGTTGAATCCGATGAAGCAACAAGGAAACACCAACTCTGGTCCAAACAGGTAGAAGAATCTTCATTTAATGATAAAGAGGAAATGCTGAACATGAGGAAAAAACTGGCAAAAGGTGAAGTACCGGTCATGTTTTGGCCTTTGGATGACTCCCAGTATGACATTCCAAAGATGTTGACGGATGATGGAATCCATGATATTCGTCTCAACATATGGAAAACTCTTTGTCAATTAAAGAAGAAGGTATTATCTTACGATGAATATGAAAATCATCTTAAGATAATAGAAGGGTTACAATGCCAGATTGATTTGGCATCCCTATCAGTCTCTCGGTATCCGAAGACTGAAAAGCAACAGAGAACCCTTCAACATTCATGCCTTGGCGCACTAAGAAAATTGCGTCAGTTAATTGCCAATGCTCCATCTGATGTTCATATTAGAGGATGGTGTGTTCACGGAGCACTACATTTCACAGTGCTTTCCAGTTCGCAAAGCCCGCCGAAAATGGTCTCATGCAATGTTATTGCCCATGGCCGGCCACAGTCAATGGGATTTTTTCATAATCAAAAGCTTGCTCAAAAACAAGCTTCAACTAGTTCCTCTCAAAATCAAGTATATAGAAAACATGTTGTTGAATTGCTCCTACATCAAGCAGGCGAGAATATTGCACAAGCCTCTCGTCTGGAGCAAACACGTCATCAAATGACAGAAGTTTCGGAAATCATCCAACAGTCTGTTGAACCAGGTGATAAAAGTGGATACAGGTTAATGAATCCAACTAATTTCCGAACTAAGATTCGCAAGATCAAGAGAGATTTTAAGAAGATCTCAGACATAGCATGTCAAGAGACACCCCTGCTTGCCAGACTGGGGACTTCTCTAACCCAACCCTCAGAGTCAACGAATGGGATTCGAGGAGTTGAGCGGAAGCAGCAGGAACAACCCCAGTCCACCGGACTGGGAAATTTTTCAAATCCTCAATACCTCCCTCAGAGAAAGTCAGTATTCTCTCGATTAGGGAATAGGCCTCAAGAGGAACGAAGAGCCAAGATGTCAGGAGATTCTCTCCAAGTGACGGTTCTCCAAGAAATTCCTGAGGGATCAAGTCAACGGAATGCCATGTCTCATCATGGACATGGAAGGAGACAATATCACAGAAATGCTGATAGAATGGATTCCATGCAATATGCATCCATTAATGTCATCAATGCCGTTACTACTGATTCACCAGATGATGCTCAATCAGAGGGATCAGACGAAGAGGTTCCTGCTCAAGAAGTTGCGCACACAGACCTAAATGAAGAAGGTGTGCACACACGTAATCAAAGGCTTACCCAAAATCTGGGTATTCCTTCAAGTAACCCACTTCCCCCTCTCCGAAAAGGATCCAATAAGGGGAAAGGAAAGAATCAGGTTACTTCTCACCCTTCCTCTGAAGGAGGTCAATCGCTCTCATTAGATCAAAGGTTTGCACAACAGGAGGAAGAAAGGAAAGAATTAAGAAGGTTGAATGCAGAACTACTTCAGAGTAGTCTTCTTCTTAAGAATGCTGAAGTCCGACTGCTGAAGGAATTTGTTGTAACTACTGAGATGGATCAAGAATATCCTCCTTTATCAGTACAACCACAGAGGTCTAATCCTACGGGTCAAACGCAACAACGGTTGGCAGCACTACCATCAGTTGCAGCACCAACCACCACGTCTGTCCAAGCTCCATTCATTGCACCTACCCAAAACCAAGTTCAACCTGACGTTTCTCAAAAGTTAATAACTACTATTGAGTCATTAGTAGCTCGGTTAGAAACTATGGAAGGGAAACGGGCGCAAGTTCAACCTGAAAATAAAGTTTACCCTAAATGGGTAGAATCAATTTCTCCTCCATCTAGTTTTGGAAACCCTATTTTCCCTACTTTCAATGGATCAGGCGACCCTGAACAACATTTGACGCATTACATGTCTTGTTGTGATCCTATGATGGGAACTCCAGAGCATCAAGAAGCAGTGAAACTCAGATGCTTTGTGCGAACCTTTCAAGGACCAGCTTTTGTCTGGTATACAAGCTTGTAATCACGGTCAGTCATCGGATGGGAGGATCTTCGTCAAAAATTCCTTCTTCAGTTTAGCTCATCTTTGCCAAAAATGACAGTTTTCGATCTTACAAACTGCAAGCAAAGGGAGAATGAAAGAGTCTCTGATTTCATTGCTCGTTGGAAGGGATTAACGTATTCCTTGAGTTTAGCACTCCCTCGGGAGGAATTGTTGTCAATCTATGTGGAAAATTTGCGTGACGAATTACGCACGCCATTGATCCCTGTGAAATACACAGGAGGGTTTCGAGACCTTAATTCAATCGCTCAACAGATTGAAGATTCCCTTATACAGGCTAAGGTTAAATCTCGTGTAATTCCATCAGCTCCAGGAAGAAGAATGGGTAAAGCAGAAACTGCTACAGTTATGCTTAAACAGGCACCTGTACCTATTTCTACTTCAAAACCTCCATCTTCTCGAAGGGCTCCACCTCCTGAACGCCAACAACAAAGGTTGTTTCGTCCAAATGATCAAAAAGATCAACGAAGAAAACAATTTGAGGATATGAAGAGTAAAACATAATCTTTCCGAAGTGAGCAAGTTCCTGGTTACTTCATTTCAGCTCTGGAAAATAATTTGGTTCAATTACCAGTGCCGAAGAGGCCAAACAAGGGAGGAGATGAAGACCGTCCCAATTATTGTCCCTTTCATCAAATGTTGGGGCATCCCATCCATGAGTGTTTTGTCTTTAAAGACCTCCTGCAAAAGATGGTCGACTTGGGACAAGTCAAATTGAAGGGTTCTTCAGCTCATGTAGCGTGTATTACCGCTACAGATCCAGAGGAAGGAGGTGAGTGGCAGGAAGTCAAAAGCAAAACTGCGAAAAAATATGATGATTGGATGGTCAGAAAGACAATCAATCGGACCCATTCCATTTTGCGAACACAATTGAAGAAGCCAATTTTTTCTCCTACAAAAGCTGCAGTAAAGCCTCCATCAAAAGACAAATCCTCAAAAGGGCCGCGCAATTCAAAGAAGAAAGAGGAATCAGGAGAA
Organism: Viscum album; assembly: GCA_963277665.1. Lineage (NCBI taxonomy): Eukaryota > Viridiplantae > Streptophyta > Magnoliopsida > Santalales > Viscaceae > Viscum > Viscum album. Next base: position 1,493,626,060 of record OY728129.1, read on the forward strand.
GATGAGTATGTAGCAAAGCCTAAATTGTCTTTGACTCTGGCATATTTCATGCCATCTACTTCGAAGCCACGGGCACCGTCCCACCAAACGGCACAACCTAAACAGGCTAACCAGGCAGAGTCTTTATCAGACGAAGAGTTAATCTTTGGTTCTGTTAATATGATTCAATTAACAGATTCATATTCCAGTCTTGATGAGCCTGAATTCCATGAATCAAATAAGGGAACCCGAGGATGTTCTAGAGGTTCAGGATATAGGGGATGACGTGGATCTTTCCGAAGCCACTACTCTAATTCTACCCCTGCTAGCACTGTATATGCAGCAGAAACTCGTGGTAGAACCCTTCAGCGAGCTCAAAAAGAACAAGCAAGTTCTTCTGCCAATGGCCAACTCAGCTTCGGCACAGTTATTTTGGAAGACCGATTAAAGGTTCCATCTTCTTTATCTCAGCAAGTAAATGGATCTAATCAGTCTAATCTTCCAAAACCAAGGATGTTTCCAACTTCAATACAAGATGCATCGGCTTCCAAAGCATCTGCTTCCAAGGTACCTGCTAAACCGCATATTCCTATTGGGAAACACAGACCTCTAGATCAAAAGTATGATATATTGAACCACTTGGCCCAAGTACCATCCAAGTTATCAATTTTGGATGCTTTGAATCTGTCAAGAGATCTTCGGGAAGCACTCATCGAAGCTTTGTCAAGTCCTCAAGAGTATGAAGCTGAAATTGCTGCAGCTGAAATCTATCACATAGAGAATAATCCTGCGGAATGCCATGCGGTGATATCTTTTACTGATAAAGATGAAGATGATGTTGTGCATGGGCACATAAAACCTTTGTACTTATCTGGAAAAATCAATGGTATAGATGTTCGAAGAGCTTTCATTGACAATGGTTCAGGAGTCAACCTCATGCCCATTCGCACACTTCGTCGATTGGGCCTCACGGAATTTGATTTATCTTCTTCTACCATGATGTTACAAGGATATGATAAAAATGAACAAGAACCACTGGGAGAAGTTACGCTCAGAACTCAGTTTGGAGATCTTGTTTCCAATTCGGATTTCTTGATTGTTGATCAAGACTCAGCTTTCAATATCATGCTTGGAAGGCCCTGGCTACATCAGCATGCAGCTATTCCGTCATCATACCATCAATGTCTCAAATACTATTTCGATGGTCAAGTTGGAACATTGTATGGTGATAAGTCCCCGTTCAAGACATGTGAGTCTCAATACATTGAGGCGGAATTTTATCACATGAAGGGAAGAGAAAAATCTACAATAAAGGAAATTACCAATGTTAATGCTCCATATGGTTTGGAAAAAATTACAATAAATCCATTTTCACATGTGAGTACAGATTATGTGTTACCTATCAGTCAAATTGACAAAATAGGCCCAAATAAAAATACTCTTATGGAAAGATCCATAATGTCAATTATGGAAATCGAGCCAGACAACATGGGAGAAATTGGTAACATACCAAGCAGTGGTGAAAGCATAAGTGGTGACGTTTTCATTTCGTCTGCTGAAATCCAACAAGTCTATACTTCGCTAATCAGGCCAGAAGAAGTTATAGCAACACCAGAGGTGAATATTGATGTCGATTCTCAATACATCATCTCCTCTTTATTTCCCAAAGAAGACCCTTTATCATCAATAGGGTCAGAAATGGAAGCTTCTTCTTCAAAATGTGAAAATTTTGACATCTCTTATGATCATGAGAATTTCGTTTTTTCATCTACTTTGCAAGTAGAAACGGAAGAAATTACACATGATGATGAGGAAGAGGAAGATCTTAGAGATGCTCCTCCAGCATTTGAAGAGGGTATCTCTACCACTGTGGATGAACTCAGAGAAGTAAATCTGGGTACAGGGAAAGATCCACGCCCCACTTTAATTAGTGCGGCCATGACCCTTGAAGAGAAAGAGATGTATATTTCTTTTCTAAAGCAAAATAAAGATATTTTTGCTTGGAATTATATAGAGATGTCTGGACTTGATCCTGATGTTTCCACCCATCATTTGGGTTTTCCAAAAGAACATCGAGGATTCAAACAAGCCGCGAGAAGAACACTCCCAACCTATGCTTCCAAAATCGAGGCTGAAGTGGATAAGCTTATCAAATCTAACTTCGTCAGAGAAGTTCAATATCCCAAGTGGTTGGATAATATTTTCCCTGTAAAGAAGAAGAACGGACAAATTAGGGTTTGGATCGATTTCAGAGATCTTAATCGGTATTGTCCTAAAGATGATTTCCCAGTTCCGATTACAGAACTCTTAATTGATGCGACGGCTGACTATGAAGTACTTTCTTTCATGGATGGATATTCTGGATATAATCAGATCCGAATGGCCCCAGAAGATGAGGAATATACAGCCTTCAGAGCTCCTTAAGGTGTGTTTTGTTACCAGGTGATGCCCTTTGGTTTAAAGAATGCAGGTGCAACATATCAACGCGCCATGCATCGTATCTTAAAACATTTTCTAGGAAAGTTTGTTTAATGCTATGTAGATGATTTGGTGGTTAAATCCAAACAACGTTTTGATCACTTGGATGATTTGGAAGTCGTATTCCACAAGCTTCGACAACATAATTTGAAGATGAACCCCTTAAAATGTGCTTTTGGGGTAACCTCAGGAAAATTCCTCGGCTTTGTTGTACGCCATCGTGGTATTGAAGTCGATCCTGAGAAGACCAAATCAATCCTTGGTATGTCACCTCCTCAGAATTTGAAAGAATTAAGAGGACTTTAAGGACACTTAGCCTATATTCGGCGTTTCATCGCCAATTTGGCAGGCAAAAGTTTACCCTTTACCAAATTATTGAAGAAAGGAGTCACTTACCAGTGGACTGAAGAATGTCAAGAAGCTTTTGATGTTCTCATGAAATACCTCTTGAGTCCACCAGTACTTATGCCACCTATTGAGGGTAGACCTCTTATCCTCTACGTGACAGCTTTAGAGCGATCATTGGGTGCCTTTCTCGCTCAAAATAATGATGCTGGGAATGAAAATAGTCACTACTATCTCAGTAGAACTATGCTTGAAGCAGAAACCCGGTATTCAAGTATTGAAAAGTGCTGCCTAGCATTAATCTTTGCAGTTCAGAAACTGAGACACTACCTGCAACATCATGAGGTCCAATTGGTATCTCGTAATAATCCGCTCAAATTCATCCTTAGTCGTCCAATGCTTACAAGACGTCTGGCAAGATGGGCGGTTATTCTACAGCAGTTCGACATTCAGTATGTGTCTCAAAAGGCAATTAAGGGCCAAGCTCTGGCTGATTTCCTGGCTGAACATCCTTCAGTGGAAGACACGTATTCAGATATCGAACTCCCTGATGAGGAAGTTTTCTGTATTCAAGAGATTCCTCAATCATGGGAAATGTATTTTGATGGTGCTTCTAGAAGTCCAACAGGGAAGAAAATGGAAAATCCTAAATTCAACAAAGTTGGTTTAGGAATTGTGCTCATTTCTCCAGATAAGGCAGTGTTACCTTATTCCTTTTTGTTGTGGGAAGGTGGTACCAATAATGAAGCTGAATACCAAGCTCTCATTACAAGCTTGGAGTTAGCGCTTCAAGCACATGTGAATCACTTAAAGGTGAAAGGTGATTCAGACCTGGTAATCAAACAAGTCAATGGGGATTATGCCATAAGAAAAGAAGAATTAATCCCTTTGTATGATTACGTCAGAGAGTTAATGTCAGAATTCCCTTCAGAACCGACATTTTATTATGTCACAAGATCACAAAATGCTCAAGCTGATCACTGGCTAATATAGCCACAGCTTTAGCAGATCCAAATCGGGACGAGACAACCATCTGTATTGCCCACCGTCGTGCAATTTCACCTTATGTTCAAGTCAGAACAGAGGAAATTAATGAAATTAGTCCCATTCCTGAACTGTATGGTCATACTACAGGATGGATGTCACCTATCAAGGAATACCTTCAAAATGGAACACTTCCACCTGATAGAGCCGACAAAGAACAAATTCGGTGACGTGTGGTAAATTTTACTCTTTATGATGGTCCAAACCACCTCGAGAAAATTCTCTACAAACATGGTTTTGATGGAGTTCTCTTCAGATGTATTGATGGTGAAGTGACAATGGCTGTCATAAAAGAAGTGCATGCAGGAGTCTGTGGTGCCCACCATTCTGGACATAGATTGTCTGATCAAATTCGAAGGCTTGGATACTTCTAGCCTTCAATGATACAAGATTGTGTTAATTTCACAAAGAAGTGTCATTCATGCCAAGTATATGCCAACTTCATTCATCAACCTCCAGAGTTGCTTCATACAGCTAAATACTCATGGCCATTTTCCACATGGGGAATGGATGTGGTGGGACCTTAACCTTCAGCTACGGCCAAGCAGTTTAAGTACATTCTTACTGCTACTGATTTCTTTTCCAAATGGGTAGAGGCAGTACCTCTCAAAGAAGTTAGTTCTAAATGCATTGTTAGCTTGATCAAGTCTAACATCATTACTAGATTTGGTGTCCCTCATACCATATTGACGGACAACGGCACCAACTTCTGTTCTTCTGAGGTAAAGAAATTGTATCAAGAATACAACATTAAGTCCAACCATTCATCTCGATATCATGCAGCGGCTAATGGATAGATAGAGGCCTTTAACAAGACTCTTTCAAATATACTGCAAAAGATGGTGGATAAAGATAAGAGGTCATGGCCTGATAAACTCTATCATGCTTTATGGGATTATCAGGCTACCACTCGCAATGCAACGCGGTCTACTCCATATTCATTGGTATATGGAACAGAAGCAGTCTTGCCAATTGAAGTTCAATTGCCCTCACTCAGAATAGCCATTTGTGATCAGTTATCAACAGATGAGCAATCCCAAAAGCGGTTTAATGAATTGGAACAGTTAGATGAGAAAATATTTTTCACTTTGCACCACTTGGAAATCTATCAGAATCGGATAGCACGAGCTTTTAACAAAAAAGTTTGTCTTCGTTCATTCATTCAGGGAGAATTGGTATTGGTACTCAGAGCACCAATGATACCAGGAAAGAAGCCTCCCAAGCTTGAACCAAAATGGTAAGGACCTTATTCAATACATAAGGTCTACTCAAATGGAGCGTATTCTCTGATCTCAATGGATGGAGAACACATCACAACTCCAACTAATGCCAGATTTCTGAAGAAGTATTTTGTATAAACACAAAATATTGTTCCCAGATCCAAAACAATCACATTAGATCATAACTTTGTCCTACATGACATTAAACTGTTATTATGTCCTATCTACATGACATTAAACTGTACAGAAGATCCTATATTTTTTCCGAGATGACATTAAACTATATTGTGTCCTAGAAACATGACATTAAACTGTGTTGCACTTTCAACGTCCAGCATGACGATAAATTGTAAAAAGTCCCCAGAACTGATATCCTCATATTGGTTCACCTTAGTCCTAGCTACATGACTTTAAACTATACAGCACCAGTTCATCCTTTCTATATGACGTTAAACTATACAGCATTGGTCCAGTATGACTTTAAACTGCAACTTCGTCCCACACGACATTAAAATGTGAAAAAGTTCCCTAAACCGTCCAACATGACCTTATACTACATCATCCCTGGTCCATGTATATGACCATAAACTATTTGCAAATCCCTTATGTCCAGCAAGACGTTAAATTGTGACGTCCTAAACTACATGACGCTAAACTGTATAAAAGTCCATCACGTCCGAAAAGACATTAAATTATATAATCATCAAAGTTCCAGCATGTCATTAAACTGCACCATCCACGGTCCATTCATATGACCTTAAACTATTCACACTTTCGTCCAACATGACATAAATGGTGTGTTATTTTGTCCTTACGGCATGACATTAAACTGCACAGTCCCCCTTTCGTCCAATATGACGTTAAACTATTTTATCCCCATCGTCCTAACTACATGACACTAAACTGTACAGAAAATCCTTGATAGGTCCTACATGACATTAAACTGTATTTTGTCCCTGCTACATGACACTAAACTGTGCAGCCCCAATAGTCCTAACTACAAGACTTTAAACTGCATAGTCCCTTTTTTATGTCCTACATGACATTAAACTGTGCATCGTTAAGGTTGTTATTACCTCTTGTTTCTCACACCGAGTATGACTCACGTGAGCTTAGAGCGAACATCAACCATAACATTCCCTTTTGGCCACTAACCATGTGTAAGTCCCAACAATATTTTTTTTATTAGATCATTTTCCACAAGAACAACTTGATCATTAATTCATTCTTTAATTGAACTACACAGACTTTGATCCTCTCCCTCCAGGCTGGGTATGTAGGCAACCTCCCAGGGTTCAAGCCCAAAAACAATCTCTTTACATCGGTTCACCACAACCTCATATGATGTTGATTTGTGAAACCGCCCATGGAATCAATATCTTTACATTGATTCACTTTCGTCCTTGTTATATGACGTTAAACTATACAACACTTTTGTCCGCTACGATAATAAACTACAATATTCTTTGATTTCCTCATTTGAGAAGGAACCATTATTTACATTGATTTTTTTAAAATCATGTTTCATTTTCAAAAGACTACGCGCATACATGGTAATGCCTAAACTTTTTATCTTAGGTTAAACCATCATTGCACTAAAGTCCCATTTCACCATTCACATGTACGAACCAAATTTGTACAAAGGGTAGTTCTAGAACTACGTGGAATTGATTCCCATCCTTATGGGATACGTAAGAACATTTGAGTGTCCCTCGAATCCAGTCCCAAGTCTTTTGGGCCTAACCCCAAATTTCACTTTCAGTGCCTTGGATGAAAAGTCCTCATGAAAACACACACTGTGTATTCATTATTATGGTCTGAATTCTATGACCCTAAACTAAGATCACTAATACTTTCGTCCTGCACGACGTTAAACAGCATTTCAAGAACTACGTATGGCTTGATTCTCATTCTTATGAGATACGTAGTGAAGTCCAAGTTTCAATTCAGGACCCAGCCACAACATGATTATGGTTTTCATTGACCTATGTATCTCTATATACATTGGAAAATACCCATCTTTATGTGTTATAATCCTAACCTTAAATATTTTCAGATCTTCATAACCCTTTTAATGACTTCTAGTCACAAAAATGTCAAACTTCTGAGAATTCTTTTGCCTGACTATGCAGCACGTGCCCATAGGTGGCCTTGCATAAACAGTCCACATAACAGACTTGTCAACCAAAAGATGCTATTCATTTGACCATGCAGCCAATGCCCAAAGGTGGCCCTGCATATTTCAACCCCCTAAAGGGTTTTGTTAAATAATAGTAACTTCATTCTTGGGAAGAATGCCTCTTTTTTCCTTATTTGTCTTAAACGACAATATGTAGGGATCCGCAAAAAATAGCCATCCTTAACATATTTGTCCCATATCCTTTTTCATGATCTGAAAGTATTCAAGTCTATGGTATATTTTTCTCCCCTATGTTTGGGTCAGACCTTCGTAGGAGTGATATTCATCCAGTTCTTTGATGTTCTTGTTCGGAAATATCTTCTCTATATTCAAGTACCTCTTTCCATACAACAAACTCTATGATTTAGAAAATTTGAATCTCCATAAACTTTCACTGGCTTTTAGCACTAGGAATGTAAATTTCTGGGAGTTCTTTTGCCTGACTATGCAGCACGTGCCCATAGGTGGCCTTGCATAAACAGTCCACATAACAGACTTGTCAGCCAAAAGATGCTATTTATTTGACCATGCAGCCAATGCCCATAGGTGGCCCTGCATATTTCAACCCCCTAACGGGTTTTGTTAAATAATAGTAACTTCATTCTTGGAAACTACTTCTTCTAATGCCTTTTAGCTCTTTTTCATATCATTCCTCAGATTCAAATATTCTTAAGCCATAGTTTACATTTTTTCCCTCATACTTGAGTATGGTAATATGTTTTCAGATAAATTTTCAAGGAATTGAATCCATTTTAATCCATTTTGGTCAAAGCTATTTCGACCTTAAACATTATCCCCTTTATGTCCGGCGTGCATGACTTTAAACTGCCCACACAAAAGACATAGGAACTCTGAATAAAAGTCAAGTTCCAGCTCACTAAATATACATTTTTTGTATGATTTAGGTAATATTGAGCAATTAAGAGATTCAAATTTTGTATGATTATTTGTAAATAATCCTAGTAAAAATCAAACTATTCTTACTAGGACCATTGGCTTAAGTAAATTTGAAGAAGGTAGTGAAAGAATACAGGTACAAATGATTGAAGACAAAAGTGTTTTTCATTGATACACAAGAGTTAGAAGGAGATCCACAGACTGGAGTCTCTTCTTTTCTTTCAAGAATTACAAGAGGCTTTCAACATAACACTTCATTTGATTTACGGCATCCCGATCTTCATTAGCAACCACCTAGAATTCATTCATTCAACTGGATACAATAAGAGATCATTGATACCAGCTCTTCTTGGAACAATTGTAAAAGGATGTTCTTGAGTGCGGTTTGAGAAAATTTTCTGCTGATCAAACAGTGACTCTGTTTCTGTCCAAGAGAGTTGGAAGATGGATACATGGATTTGAGAATGGAGCATTGGAAGTAAAGATCCATTTGGAGAGAGTACTGTTTTCAGATATTGCTCTAATATCATGATTGTCTTCTCTCCACCAACCATTAGTAGAAAACATTTCAGCCCATGGGTTTGCCATTTTCATATCTGCAAGGGAATGACATGGAGGAAGAATTTGAAAGTTCACACCATTGTTGTTACTCTTAATACACAGCATAACCGAAATAGAGAAATAGTAGTGCAGCTGCATATCAGGTGTATAATTGTCTGCATTTGGAACATTGACTCCTTGAAGATGACCATGAACACACAGAGACAGGTAGATGCTCTGTGGGAAATTAAGATGATATTTCTTCAAGTACTTATCCAAATCTGGGAAAGTGTTGTCGCAGATATCATAGTAATCATGGAAAATAATCTTCATCATGTCATCAATCCGCATGCTAGCCAGTTCATCAGCCGTTCCAATTCCCTTAGGAGCCATTGAATCTGCACAAAAGTTGAACAAATTTAACTCTTAAATGTGTTTATTTTTCATAAAATTTGTGAAAGAATTTGGGAAAAAATGGCTAAGGCATTAAGGCGCGCAAGTATGGAGATGTCGCGCAAGTGTTACATGTGCCGCGCAAGTTTCTGTCGCGCATGTAACACCGCGCAAGCGCTATTACCTTGAGAGTAGCGCGACAGCGAAGAAACAGTGGAAAAGGAGACTTGCGCGATGAGGAAGACTTGCGCGGCGAGAGCTCGAGAAATTCGGGATCAGATGTTATCCACAGCCAAAAGCGGTGTATTTATAGGCCAGGAAACCTATCTGCGCACCGTACCCAGAGCGCTTAAAGCCTGCGCGACGCCCTCTGTGCACTGAAGACGTGCGCACCCCCCCTTTCCTTTGAATGGATTCGATTTCCTCAGAGTCAAATCCTCAATTCTCTCCGGATCCACCTCTGAGGGGGGACTTTTGTTGACGCTCCTTTCGTCACAGAATCTAAAGATCGGAAAAGGGAATATCTGAGCTCAAAGTGATTCAGCCTTTGAAGAAAACATCAAAAATAAACAAAGGAAGGAAGAAAGGATCAACAGCAACCTCACCGCGCAAGTTATCTAACTGGCGCACAAGTGTACTTGCGCGGCTACCTTGGTCGCGCAGGTGACTTGCGCGACCTAATTGGTAACCGCCCGGGGTCTTCTTTTGCCTATAAATAGACCCTGTGGGCCCCCCATTTGGGAGGATCTTTTTCCAGAAACTCGGATTGAAGCTCCCCACGCCCAAGTCTCTTCTCAAAGCTTCCGGAACACTTCTAAGGTAATTTCTTACCTAGAACAGAAGATCTAAAGAGAAGAAGGATGGCCTATGTGTTGGAACTTATCAAACACTTGCGCGCTGACTAATTTCCTTCAATATAACTTGCGCGTCCCTTTTCTGGAAGAAACTCAAGAAAATTCTAAAGGGTTTAAAAAAGAGTCGCTCAAGTATTTCAATGCTAGTTGAAAATCGCGCAAGTACACTATGTGTCGCGCAGGTATACCTGCGCGACCAATACTTGCGCGCCCACGGAAGACTTGCGCGCCTTGCAAGACTTGCCCGCCCCTATCTTTTTGGGTGCCCATCTTGCCCATTTTTTCCCCTCTTAAGCCATTTCACCTTTCCTTTTCAAGATTCAGTCTTCAAGACATTCTTCAAAGCCATTTATGGCATGATTTCTTGATTTGACTTTCTTATCTGAAAGGAATTCTGTGAAATCTCTCTCAAAGTCTAGTGATTTAAATATCCTTATGTCACTAAAATACAGAGAGTTCATTCATTCAACCTCATCCTTTAAGATGAGAGAATCTTAACCTGGGTCTCCTTTTTAGGAATAATCCCCAGTTATAAAACCTTTAATCTGGGCATCTTCCTCAGGAGTAAGCCCCAAATTCTTAAAGTTTCCAACCTCAAATATGGGCATCCTCCTCAGGAGTAAACCCCAAACCTTAATCCCTAACCTGGGTCTCCTTTTTCAGGAATAAGACTCAGTCATAATCTTGGGATTCCTTTTAAAGAATAATCCCCAAGTCCCCTAACCTGGGTCTCCCTTTTCAGGAATAAGACTCAGTCATAATCTTGGGATTCCTTTTAAAGAATAAGCCCCAAGTCCCCTAACCTGGGTCTCCTTTTTAGGAATAAGACTCAGTCATAACCTTGGGTCTCCTTTTCAGGAATAAGCCCCAAGTCCCCTTAAATTACTCTTAACCAGTCATAATTTACCTTTGATTTGGGTTTCCTTTTTAGTAGTAAAACCCCATCATATGTCCCCTACTAACTTGGGCATCCTCCTTAGGAGTAAGCCCCAAGATTAGAGTATTCAAATCTCCATGAAGCACATATAACTTTATGGACCCTGTTCATGGATTTTCTCCCTAAAAGTAAATCCTAAACCTTCATCTATCCGACCTCCCATCCTCTCGACCAATGAAAATTCGTAAGCCTCATTAGTCCACAAGCTAATGAGTGCCTGCCTTTTGAAAGTAGGTCCAAACGGATGTGGAATCATTGGATGTTTCCGGTTCTACGAACAAACCCGTTAGAAACCGATCGGAACGTTTGAATCTCCCGTCGAGGTGGTCATCCCCGGATTCCGTGCGAAACAAATATATATATCCTTATCTAAGTCATTTGGCCGAAACTTAGATTTTTAGGAATAAAATTACAATTAATAATATAATATTTGATTTAAAAACTATTTTGTGTCAATTTTGACACTATTTGATATATGATTTTCGTGAAAGTCATAACAGAATTATATGTTCGAACCAAGTTGATTAAATCAACACTAATATATCATAGTAACCTAGAAAATTAGTGGAATTCATAAAAAGCCCCAAATTACATTTATTATGGTGTTTATAACATCAATTATGTCAATATTTCATTAATAAGATAATTACTGCATCATCATTGTGTCAAAAATAAATTAAATTATTTAATGTCTAAAATTTACAAATAAAATACCATTATGTAGGAAATCTTTTTAGCTTTCTAATGAATATTTATAGTCGAATTTATCTTATGTATAACCCCATATTAAAAATGATTTACTTATTAAACATTGATTTTAACTATTTTAACCCTTCTTTAAATAAATTAATAATAAATGTCCTAATCTAACCCAAGTGGGCCTAAATGGTCATATTTTATTCCTATGTTTGTTTTTGGTCGAATTAAACTTATCCAATAGAATTAGTACATGTGTTAGAGTAATAGTAATATCATATTTACCCATAGTTACCCTATTTACTATTAACCGCGGTAAAAAAAATAAAAAGTTACTATTCACCAAAAAATTATTTTTATCTCATTGAACCACATTTTACTTACTTATATCAACCATGTCTGTCGGATTTTTGAAATTTGATTCACAGAAGTGGTAAAATTATGTTTTATGCAAAATTCAGTTTTTAACCTACCACTTAGTGGTTTCACTATTCATCAAAAATTGAGAGTTTTCAGAAAAATAACAAAATTTCACCCTAGCATAATTTCGGTATTCCGAATCCAAAAATGAAGTCCATTTTGAAAAATAAAATTTATAAAATTTCAAAAAGTGGTTATTACTATTCATAACGGCTAGTTTTAATAATATTTTAATAGCATATCATTGTTTAGTGAAACTCGGTATTGCGTACGACGCAAGCTATCGAGGAAGGTCGTGATTGTGTGTAAAGTAAGCCAAGCAAGTGTGTAGTGAAATATTCCTTTGATGATATATAAAAACAAAATATTACTCATCAATATCTCGGGTGTTACATTCTACCCCCCTTAAAAAGAATTTCGCCCTCGAAATTCGTCACTTTGTAACAAACAGATGAGGATACCTCTCCCTCATCATATCCTCAAGATCCCAAGTAGCTTCTTCTAATTGGTGGTTCCTCCATAAAACTTTCACCAAGCTAGTGGTCTTGTTTCGTAGGACTTTTTCTCTGCGATCCAGAATCACTATCGGCTGTTCTTCATAAGAAAGATCTTGCTCCAGCGGTACAACTTCTGAGCTGAGATACATGGAACACATCGTGAACTTGAGAGAGATTTGGTGGAAGTGACAATCGGTAAGCTACCTTCCCAACACGATCCAGTATTTCGAAAGGATCAATATATCTAGGGCTCAACTTCCCCTTCTTTCCAAATCTCATAACCCTCTTCCAGGGAGATATTCGTAAGAACACTTAATCACCCAATTCAAACTCTAGGTCTTTTCTTCGATTGTCGGCATAACTTTTCTATCGACTCTGAGCTGCTCTTATGTGTTGTTGAATAGATCTGACCTTTTTTGCCATTTCATCAATGAGATGAGGTCCTAATAGCTTTCTTTCCCCAACTTCATCCCAGCAAGTTGGAGTCCTTCATTTCTTTCCATAGAGAGCTTCATAAGGAGCCATCTGAATACTGGAGTAAAAGATATTATTATAAGAAAATTCCACCAAAGGTAGGTGTTGATCCCAACCTCCTTTGAAATCCATAGAGCAAGCTCTCAACATATCTTCTAGGGTTTGAATTGTTCTTTCAGACTGACCGTCTGTCTGGGGATGATAAGCAGTGCTGAAACTCAACTCTGTATCCAGAGTATGCTGAAGACTTCCCCAGAACCTCAAGGTAAATCTCTGATCTCGATCAGATATAATAGAAAGTTCCACTGCATGAAATCTTACCACATCCTTTACATATATCCTGGCAAGCTGATCTAGAGAGAAATCCTCTCTAATAGCAATGAAGTGTGCAGACTTTGAAAGACGATCAACTATGACCCAAATAGCATTATTTCCTTTGGATGTTTAAGGAAGTCCTGTGACAAAGTCCATAGTAATGTTTTCCCATTTCCATTCGGGTATGGGTAATGGTTGTAACATCCCCTTAGACTTCTGTCTCTCAGCTTTAACTTGTTGACAAACCAAGCATCGAGAGACATATTCAGCAACATCTCTTTTCATGCCATCCCACCAGAAGTACTCCCTCAGGTCCCTATACATCTTCGTGCTTCCAGGATGAATAGAGAATGATGAACTATGAGCCTCATCCAGCAGCTCCTTCTTTAATTCGGGGATGGGAGGAACACAAACCCGATTCCTGAACTTTATTATCCCATCACAATCAAGGTTGAATTCAGGAACATTTCTCACCTTCTTTTGTAACTCGACATCTTCTTTCTGTGCCTCTTTAATCTTCACATGTATAGATGGTTGAACATTCATTTGAGAAAGATACGATTTTCCCCCTTCCATTATTATTCCAAGATCCATCCTTTGTAAATCCATAAATATTGGATCTTTTGTGATCCTCATCATGGATAAACTAGCATGGTCTTGTCGACTTAATGCATCTGCCACCTTGTTTGCTTTCCCAGGGTGATAATGGATTGAGAAGTCGTAATCCTTAATCAACTCCAACCATCTTCTTTGACGCATATTCAACTCCTTTTTTGTGAAAATATACTTTAAACTTTTATGATCAGTATAAATATCACACCTTTCACCATAAAGGTAATGCCTCCAAATCTTTAATGCAAAGATTACCACAGCCAACTCCAAATCATGTGTTGGGTAATTTTGCTCATGGATTTTCAACTGTCGTGAGGCATAAGCTATCACCATATCATTTTTCATAAGAACACACCCCAATCCTTTCTTGGATGCATCACTATAGATCACAAACCTTTCTCCACTACAAGGCAGTGTGAGCAAAGGTGCACTAGATAACCTTCTTTTCAACTCCTTGAAATTCTCTTTACATTCCTCTGTCCAAACAAACTTAACTCCTTTCCGAGTCAACATGGTGAATGGATTAGATAATCGTGAAAAATCTTTTACAAAACGTCGATAATATCCAGCCAAACCAAGAAAACTTCGGATATCAGTTACTGTTGTTGGTCTTGACCATCTTTCAGTAACCTATTTTGTTGCTGGATCCACAGATATCCCCTCTTTTGAGATTATGTGACCCAAAAATGCAACTTTTTGAAGCCAAAATTCACACTTGGTAAATTTGGCATAAAGCTTATCCTTTCTCAGGGTCTTCAATATAATTCTCAAGTGATCTTCATGCTCTTCATTGCTCTTTGAATAGACAATAATATCATCTATAAAGACTACCACAAATTGATCAAGATAGTCTCTAAACACTCTATTCATTAGATCCATGAAGATAGCAGGGGCATTAGTAAGACCAAATGGCATCACTATAAATTCATAGTGTCCATACCTTGTACGGAAAGCCGTCTTTGGTATATCCTCCCTTTTGACCCTTAATTGATGATACCCTAAACAAAGATCAATCTTGGAAAATTATTGAGCTCCGCGTAGTTGGTCAAATAAGTCATCAATGTGTGGGAGAGGATATTTGTTCTTGATAGTGATATTGTTAAGTTCTCGATAATCAATGCAGAGTCTCATTGATCCATCTTTCTTCTTAACAAATAGAACAGGTTCTCCCCAAGGTGACGCACTAGGGCGTATGAATCCCTTATCAAGATTCTCTTGGAGTTGCTTCTTCAATTCCTGCAACTCAATTGGGGCCATTCTATAAGGTGTCTTTGAAATTGGCAAAGCACCTGGTACAAGTTCTATTGAAAACTCAACTTCACGATTTGGTGGAAAACCCGGTAATTCCTCCAGAAAGACATCATCAAACTCCCGTACAATGATAATATTCTTAATCGTGAGTTTCTCACCAACCATTTTAGATAAATAACCTTCATTTAGTAGAATCAATACCCATAAGATGGAATAAATTTCCACTAGAAGGTTATGTTCATCCTTGGATTGATAGACGATTGTAGATTGATCTGGAATATGAAATGTGACTTCACTTCTTTGGCAATTGATATGAGCTCCATGTAGAGAAAGCCAATCCATGCCAAGAATCACATCAAATTCCACTAAAGGAAGGATCACAAGATTTGCAGGAAGCACTTTCCCACAAACTTCGATCGGAGAAGAATTATAAACATTTGATGCGACTGTTGTGCCATTAGGTGTTGTCACAGCTAACTCAACATCTAATTGTTGAGGTAATACGGTGATACCCTTAGAAAATTTTTCAGAAATAAAAGAGTGGGTGGATCCAGAATCAAATAAAACATTTGCTACTTCAGAGTGGATGGTAAGTGTACCTTTCACCACTTCGTTATCGTACTCCACATCTCTGATAGAAATTGCATGTGACTTTCATTTTCCTTTAGCCTTAAGATTTTGTTGACGTCGACCATCATCATCAACCCTTGGATTTGGGAATTGGTTGTCATAATGCCCCCATCTCCTTGCACATGAAACATTGAAGTGTAGTAGGTTCATTCTGTGTATCCCTTCCTTTGTTTGTGTCAGTAGACATCTTCTTCCCATTATCGCGGCATTCAAATGCCCGATGACCTTCCTTTCCACATTTAAAACATTTACTTGTCCCTTTAAGACAAATCCCTCCATGTTTCTTTCCACACTTTGAGCATAAGGGAAAGCTCATCTTTTTTTCAGTGTGCTCTTTAGATTTTCCTTTGAATTCCATCTTCCTCTTCTTATCAAACCCATGTGACTGATGGGTTACTCCAATCTCCATCTCGACTTTGAGAGCACATCGAACGATTTCCTTGTAGCTATTGAAGTCCCTTATGGCTAACGCCCTTCGAAGACTTGGTTTTAAGCCACTAAAGAACCGATCGATCTTACTCTCAGGTTGGATAATAATACCAGAAGCGTACCTTGCAAGTCATGTAAAATTTGCTTCATAGGTACCAACAGA
Source organism: Viscum album (assembly GCA_963277665.1). Lineage (NCBI taxonomy): Eukaryota > Viridiplantae > Streptophyta > Magnoliopsida > Santalales > Viscaceae > Viscum > Viscum album. The sequence goes on from OY728129.1 coordinate 1,493,642,413, forward strand.
TTCATCATCCCTTTGCTTCAGTTCAAGAAACTCTTTCTCCATCTTTGTTCGGAGAATACGAGGAAAGTACTTATTGAAAAATAATTTCTTGAACTCGTCCCATTCCATAGACTCAATTTCATCCCTTTTCCTCGTATTCTTAATAAGATTCCACCATTGATCAGCATCTCCTTCCAAACGATACACTGCTAGGATGAATTTATCATGTTCAGAACATTGAAGAACTGAAAATATCTTTTCAGTAGTACTAATCCATTGTTCAGCAACTAATGGATCAGTAGACCCGCTGAAAGTAGGTGGACCCTGCCTCATGAAGGATTCAACAGAATGTTGCTCCTTGCTTTGCTCATTTGGAAGTCCTGCATGATTCATAGCTTGAGAAAGTTGTGTGAGCATGACTACAAGATTTTTCATTCCAGCTCCCATATCGTTTGGTTGCTCAGGGGGACAATCACTGCATTGCCCATCGCATTCCACATTAACACGGTTCCTTCGGGTTCCACCCATTGACTAAAACCAAAAAGAATAGTGTAAGAAGAACTAATTATAATAGGAAAACCACATAATCAAGGATAAAATTTCACACTTAAGGTATTATCCTAGGGTATTCATGGCCATTTCTAAAACACTAAGATTGTGTTCTATGTTTAGACTTATCCTTATGGTTCTTACTAAGGCTTTCACATCCTAGTTTCCAAAGGTTGACTATACCTTTCCTCTGATACCAACTATAATGACCCATACTTTACATACATTTTTAATACTTCAAAATTGAAGCACCCTTATTACAACATATGACAAAATCACAAAGGACCGTATATGTATAGTGTCTTTAGAAACTGGGAAACATAAACAACTGGTTCATAAATATTCTACAGTGTCTCCCATTTATTTCATCATATCTAGGGTCCCTTTTAGCATATTCTACTTAATATCCATCTTCCTGTCCTGGGGAAAAGAAAACATAAAAGGGTGAGCTCAAATGCTCAGCAAGGGCAAATAAAGGAAATAAAAATCATATCATATCTATTTGAAAATCATAACCTGCAAAAGAGATCATAATATCTTAACATGGAATAAATCATAGAAGTGAAAATGAGATCCCCATAATCATAACATGAAACTTGAAACTTTGTGGCATGCACACATAATCATGGAACATCATTTCTTGTTAGTCATGACTCATTGCCAATACTATCTTAGTGGACAAAGTCCCTTTCTAAACCGAGTCACCCTCATTTCAGTCCTGTTTCACTGAACCGGTATAACCTACCGTTCCAGCCATGTCTATCTCATGAGATATAAAATCATTACCCAATGAATTGGAGAGAGATATAGGTCCCACCCATCTCATAATGAATCCTTTCTTATGTGTGCCACATAATCATAAAACATACATCATAGCGTAACCCATGTAATAAAAATGGAATTCTTAAACAACATGACATCATAAAACAATTCATATAAGATAAATGAATTCATAAAAATATTTCCATCACAACATAATCAAATCCATGTAATAATAGGGATAAAAACAGAACCCTTTTATTATCTTAGATGGAAAATAGTTTTGATAAAATACTTGAACTCCATTCTTGAGGAAAATATCCTTTCTACTTCAATTTTTTTTCCTTTCATAACATGTCATATGACTTTAAAATAAAAGAAGTTGATTAAAAATAAACTTGAAAACTTATAAAGGAAGACTCTTGGAAATAATTTTTTAAAAATCAATTCTTGCCGTATATGTTAAAAAAAACATTCTTCGTACTTTTGTCGGAAAAGTCAAAAAGTACCTCGTACGAAAAACGACAAAAGATTCCTTTCATATCCTTTACTAAAAACTCACCGAAGGGTAAAATTGGATTTAAACAATTGTAGTTGGATGGAAATAATATTACATATTGAGTAAACATGGATGTGGATGATAAAATACACCCCAGTAAGTACCAAAGTATAAACAATCTCGGATAAAAATGAGATTGTGATATTTCCCTTACCTTAGGTCCGATTTGTTTTGTACGTGTCCGAATCTCCTGTATAATGGTTTAAATAATGTTATAGACTTATTCCAGAATCATACATATTGATATGATATCATATATGGTCATATTCTTAGCTTCTTGTTAGTAATATTTCATTGTTACTTGTTACTCGGGTCCTTATTGCCTTTTGTTCTTATGCATGTTTTGCCGAATAAATTATTATTTTATTTTAAGGTTATAGATACCTTATATCCAGAATGGTATTAGTGTAACATATATCATATTTATTCATTCAATTCACTTATATAATTACTATGTAATGATGATCATGTGGAACGAGTCGCATCACATCATGGAGACGGTATTCCGTACGTACGCACGAGTGATGATATCGTTCCTATGATCGTGGAACTGTATTGGAGTATATATATATTATTTCAGTATTAATATTAATTTATAATAATCATAAATAGTTACTCATTACACCATTATACCCATCCTTGTAAGGTGATGGTGGAAAATAGATTACACCACGGCGTGGAGACGGTATTCCGTACGTACGCACGCGCGGTGATTTCATTTTTTACGTAGGATGGATAGAAGGTGAATTAGGGTTGTTTCATAATTATAATAACATATCAGTATGTAAGTAATACTGATGTTATTACTTTATCATGAAACAACTAAAGAAGAAGAAGTTGAAAAGAAAGAAATTGAAAAGATCGGTAACGGATATTACCTCTTCTTTGGAACGCCTCTTTGAATCCTTCACTTAGGGAACTAAGATTGGTCTTTGAAGAAGACCAGGACCTATAGGATTATTCTAGGGAAGTTGAGAGGAGAAAATGGCAGGGTTTGGCCGAGCTTGAGTTCTCAAATTGGTGGGAGGAGGAGGGGGAGGAGGAGGTGCCCTTTTATAAGGGAGGAGAGGGGCACCTTAGGAATATCTCAAAATACTATTTTATATTAAAGTCAAAATCGGTTTATTATGGTTCCAAAGGGTCTTATTTCGAATATAAAGTGGGGATGGTTCGAAATAATATCAACCAATAGGATTTAGAAAAGTTTAGGGTATTATTTTAACCTTATCAATTAGATTTAACTCTAAGTTAAATAATTTAACTTTTACCGTGTCTTTTTGTTTTCTTTCACTATATGGTTAATACACTTACTATAACATGCCAAACGAACCCCAAATTGTTTATTATTAATATATATATCCTTATATAAGTTATTTTGACGAACCATAGATTTTTAGGAATAAAATAACAATTAATAATATAATATTTGATTTAAAAACTATTTTGTGTCAATTTTGACACTATTTGATATATGATTTTTGTGAAAGTCATAACAGAATTATATGTTCAAACAAAGTTGATTAAATCAACCCTAATATATCATAGTAACCTATAAAATTAGTGTAATTCATAAAAAGTCTCAAATTACATTTATTTTGTTGTTTCTAACATCAATTATGTCAATATTTCATCAATAAGATAATTACTGCATCATCATTGTGTCATAAATAAATTAAATTATTTAATGTCTCAAAATTACAAATAAAATACCATTATGTTGGAAATCTTTTTATCTTTCTAATGAATATTTATAGTCGAATTTATCTTATGTATAACCCCATATTAAAAATGATTTACTTATTAAACATTGATTTTAACTATTTTAACCCTTCTTTAAATAAATTAATAATAAATGTCCTAATCTAACCCAAGTGGGCCTAAATGGTCATTTTTATTCCTAAAATTGTTTTTGGTCGAATTAAATTTATCCAATAGAATTAGGAAATGTGCTAGGGTAATAGTAATATCATATTTACCCTTAGATACCCTATTTACTATTAACCGCGGTAAAAAAAAAATAAAAAGTTACTATTCACCAAAAAATTATTTTTATCTCATTCAACCACATTTTACTTACTAATATCAATCGTGTCTGTCGGATTTTCGAAATTCCATTCAGAGAAGCGGTAAAATTAAGTTTTATGCAAAATTCAGTTTGTAACCTACCACTTAGTGGTTTCACTATTCATCAAAAATTGAATGTTTTCAGAAAAATACCAAAATTTCACCCTAGGCTAATTTCGGTATTCCGAATCCAAAGATGAAGTCCATTTTGAAAAATAAAATTTATAAAATTTCAAAAAGTGGTTATTACTATTCATAACGGCTAGTTTTAATAATATTTTAATAGCATATCGTTGTTTAGTGAAACTCGGTATTGCGTACGACGCAAGCTATCGAGGAAGGTCGTGATTGCGTGTAAAGTAAGCCAAGCAAGTGTGTAGTGAATGATTCCTTTGATGATATATAAAAACAAAATATTACTCATAAAAATCTCGGGTGTTACAAATGGGGTGACAATTTTAGAAGAAATTATAATGGTTGGATGCATGGTGGTGTTGAAGAGGTCGATATTTGTAGGAATGGGAACGTATGAGAATTTCATGTGGCATATCTTTCACCATACCCTTAAGAGACCAGATGTTGATATGGATATGGACATGGTGGGTGGAAGATTGGATTTTTTTGTCCCATGAAAGAAGATATAACATGTTTTCATGAATGAAAGTTCATATATGTATGTGATACTAGCGACCCCATGCATCCTATTGATGTGGTGTCGACTCTTATATGTTTAATGAATATTTAAAGTTTCGTTTAGATTGGTCTTATTTTTATATTGTATAGTATTTCAAAGTCACGTACTCGAAACATTTCTAAGTTTCAACTCAGTGGTTTTGAATGCTTATAAATTATTTTTCATGAACAGGTTTTATGAATTGATTTGTGTTTCCAACAATTACTTATATGTTTAATTAATGTTTAATGTTTCGTTTATATGGGTTTTAAGGTTTATATTTTATAGTATTTAAAAGTCATGTACTTGAAACATTTTTATGTTTCAAGAAGGTGGTTTTGAAAGATTATGAATTATTTTTCATTTCCATAGACATAAAACATATAAATGAAAATAAACAATCAATGTCTTTGTCTACGATGAGGACATCCTGTCCCACAGGGTGGTCTAACAAAAATCATTTCATAAAAAACAATTTTTCATTTCCATAGACATAAAACATATAAATGAGCATAAACAATCAATGTCTATGTCTACAGTGAGGAAGGCCTGTCCCACATCGTGGTATAATAATATGACATCCGTAGTGAGATCCCTATGGAGTCTGATGACCTGGAGAGGGCTAGTACTCAGGCGATGGAATGTCGATTTTCATATCCTCCACCTTTGTGCCAGTGGGAGAAATGTCAACTCCACCTCGTACAACCCTCATGATCCTTCTACCACCTTGATGGTAGAAGAACCCGGCATCATCGCATTGGGGAACAAATCATATGGTGGTGCTATACCCCAACTCTGCGATGGGTCTGGACCCCAAAGCTACGACGACTCTGGACCTAAAGGTTGCACTCTATATGGACCCCACGATGGAGAAAACTGAGGATATCCTGTCAAAAAGGATGGATCCTTGACGGTTGAGGCAGTTCCTGCATCGACTCAGACTGGAATACTAGAGGGCCGACCTCTTCCTGTGGAACAGGTGAGGCCTGACGTGCAGGATGACGCTGTATAAGTCTCCATGGTCGTGGCTCCTCAGCACCAGCAGCTGCTACAAGATCTTCCTCTGTGGTAGGAACCTATTGTCTCCGTGTCGGACGATCGAAGAGGCTCTCGGCAAACGTATGGACAGATGACCTCAGCTCCAACGCTTGATCAGGAACAGATTCCCGGATGAAGACTCTATCATCATCCTCATCACTCATATGAAGAAGTATTTCTGTATGACTCTCTTGTAAACATAATAAAAATGAATTAAAAAATAACTCAATAAACATAGTAATATAATCTAATTGACTTACAATCATATGCATCTCTCTGCAGGCTCGGGTAAGATAAAGTATAGAATTCAGTTTATAACATGGCTCATACTTGTGATGCGCTGAAAGAGAGAACTACGTTGTAGAAACTCCCTGGATATGAAACTCGGCGTGTCTGTGGAAACAATTGAGAAATAGAGCATGTACTCGATGCCAGTCGTCATCCTGCCACCCTGTCACCTTCATCGCATGAAGCTGATCTGTCTGCCTCAGTGATAAGGGAATCCGCTGAGTGAAAAGAAACTGGCACATGACTCTGTCAGGCTGGTGCCACTCAACAATATGGAGGTGAATGAGTGGCACTACAGCCGTAATATCATCAAGACCAACCGTGCAGTATAGAGGTAACTGGTCCATAACAGACCAGTATGGAACCCATAAAATCTGAAATAATATATTACCCTTTTTATAAAATCCGTTAACTAAAAAAATTAAGTTATTACTAAATTTTTTATATAGTTATAGATTGTATATACATAACTGATGGTGTAAGGGAAAGTCCAACTCGAGCCGATATACGGCCAAATCATGTCTCGGAACCGCATTGAAATTGTGTTGCTGACACCACCTAAAAATACAACATCGATAGTGATAAATAATGAGAAATTAATGTCAATAACTTGTAGTAGCATCATAAACTGATATAAATGAGTGATCATACCAGCGTCCAAGCGGAGCGTCATGAAGTACCGCCATATTGACCGGCAGATCAGTAAGATCAGGGCAGAATGCAGGGATGTGCACCCACACCCACATCTGAATAAGGATGATGCATCTCTTGAGACATGTGCGCCGCCTGTTGGATATCCTGCATAATGATCTGTATGTGTATTCCAAGCAGGAGGATCCCCAACTATATGTCCTTTCCCTATAAAAATCCTCTAGTATGGTCGATACATCATGTGCACGTGCATCCCTGAATGATCTGTACACATTGTCCCTCCAATAAGTCGTAATATATATATATATATATGCACGTTCATAACGCATCACCATCTGCTCATCAGCGTCATCAGCAAAAAGTGGAATCTGTGAATCCAGCCAAGGCATCAATATCGATGCTGCATCAGAAGCACTAAGATCGTACAAAATGTCAACTCCTAACAAGCACTGAGCAAGGTCGCGCCGAGCTGCCTGAATGGATCCAATAACGCGTGTGCCCTGGATAGGAAGACCAAGAAGCACGACCACATCCTGGAGGGTGATGGTCATCTCTCCCACAGGTAGGTGGAATGTGTGTGTCTCTGGTCTCCACCACTCCACTAGTGCAGCTAGTAGGTGATGGTCTACAAATTTAAAATCCGATACTACAATACCATAAAAGCCAGCACAACGCAAGTATGGTATAATGGAAGGAGGAGGCTCTGTGTGATGAAAATGGTTCGCTCAACGCACCCTGATCAATCAATCTGGACCACCCTCTATCACAACCTATTAACAATGGGTAGCCTGCTGACTGAGCAGTATAGTGTCAGTCATCTGCATATTAAAAAATGAAGTTTTATCAAGGATTCACATCATGGATCATTCATGACTTGTAAATGGTTATTTCTCTAATCTATGTGGGATGAATCATGATTTCACATTGTTTTATAGTTTTTTTATAAAAAAATTGGCACAATGTTTTTTATTTTATGAACAACATTTTTGATAAAATGTGATTTCCCCTAATTTTGGTAGATAGAAGGGTATTTTTAATGAATTGTGAAATGAAGTGTGAACTAGTTTTTAAAGAATGTTTTTATATCGACAAAGGGGTTTTTGTTATTTTTTAATGTTATAATGCCATTTCAATATGATTTTATGTATATCTCAAATATGATCCTCGGGTATACAGGTGGAAGGTGTATTACTAGGGATCATATTTTGATATTGTAAGGGAGTTCAGTTTTGGGGGTGTTATTCTATTACTAGATCAAGATTTATTTATCTCTATGACTTCATTAACAATGCAGTAGGGTTCAATTTATGGGGTTCTCCTCTATTCCCTATAACTTTATGCATGGGTTTATGATTCATGTTTTCAATTTTAGGATTTAATGATTAGGGTTTCACATTTTTCCTTTTGGATCTAGGATTTAGGATTTATTTTAACATTTTACGATTTATGTTAATGATTTGAGAAAGGATTTTCAGGATTATGGTTTAGATTGTTAGGATTACGATATACAAAATTTGTTTCTGGGTTTACTATTCTGATTTTCATTTTTGGGTGTTAGAAAACCGAGGTAAAAGGAAGAGATAACAACATAAAATTTACATTCTGAGAATCTCCCAATAATGACAATACATCATTGTGGATTAGAGTGTGAACTTGACCCAACAATTTTAGGGAATCGTTTCCGATTATGACCTTCTTGATTACATACAGTGCATCTCAAACTCTGTCTTTGTTCTTGATGCCAGTCCGTCTCATTTCGCATCCTTCTGGACTTTGGTCTCCCAAGGGGACACAACTGATTCATATTAGATACCACAATCATTTGACCTTCAGGAATTGGGAAATAATGAAACTTGCCAATAGGTGTCCATGCTGCAACGTAATAGTTAGCAATTGTGTTCATCTAGTACACTAGATCAACATATGTTTCCCATGATATGTTAACAAAGGCACATGCCGTGATGGCATGTGAGCATGGAAACCGTAAGGCCTGAATGTTTCCACATTGACATTGCCTCGTTTCTAGTAATACCACAATTTTTTCACCAATGGTATTTGTGGTAGGGTTCGAATTCTATTAAACTTTAAATTTAGTGTCTTCTCATAGAAATAGGCATACTTGATAACTAGAAGAATCTTCAATATTCTTTTCAATCTCTCGTTGAAAATGTCTTCCGTAAGTTAGCACCTGATTTTTTCCATCTGATGCAAGTTGTTGTCTATCAAGAATGTACATCACACAACGATATAATGTCTCATAAACTAGGTAAGTTATAGGTATCTTGCGAATCCATTTGAAGAAACCATTTATGCACTCCACTATTTTGGTGGTCATGTGTTTGTACCTCTTTTCCCCATCAAATGTCAGTGTCCACTTTTCTTTTCGAATTTGCATCATATAATCGTAAACTTCTTCATTAACCAGACAAATTTGTTCGAAACTTTTTGCAAACAATCATTGATCGGACTCATATGCTACACAAAATAGATGATTTTTCACATATTTTGAAAGTATCTTTACATTTATATACAAAAAAACAAATACAATGCGTACCAAGTCTAGTGATTTCCTTCTTCATCGGTTCGTTGTGGAATTTTTTATGCAGTTTGATAGAAATGTGTCTAATGCAGAACCAATGATGTGCATTTGGGTAACTCCATGTATCAGGATCCGCATTGATTGCCTCATTAATAGCCCGATGCCGATCAGATATCAAACAAACACCCCGAATGTTGGGGAAATGGGTGTTGATACATGCCAAAAACCAACTCCATGATTCATCATTTTATTTCTCTATAATGGAAACGAAAATCATAAGAGGTGAACCATTTCTATCTTGGGTTTCTGCAATAAAAAAATGCCCTTGTATTTTCCATATCAAAATGTTCCATCAATCTGAATAAATTGATTGCAGAAACGAAAGGTGGAGATACAGGGAAGGAATGCCCAGAACAACTGAGGAAATTGAACATGAGATGGATCAAGTCGGTTATCATGAGACACATGTTTTTTGTATCAAGATGGAAGAAAACTTGGTTATGATGCCTCAGTATGGCTAGAAATTATAGCAATACCTGATATGAGTCATCCCAATATCCATATACCTTCACAATAGCCTTCTATTTCACCTTCCATGCCTTATTACAGGATATCTTATAACTAAATGTCTGTTGTATCCTCTCTTGAAAAAGGGATATCGGATCATCTTGACATATCCTAATCATCTCAACAACTATGGATGACACAAATTCTGCATCCAATGAAGTATGATCTTGTGTCAGGCTTGGCTGAACGCAAGTATGAGCTACCTCAATCCTTGAGATTATCCAACCTCCAAGTGCAATGTTTGGAATCACCCTCAATCAAAATCTAAAATCATCCCCATACTTCTCATGTCTTCTGCCATATTTTTTACGGTCTGATTCATAAACTACATTGCTATAGTTCCTCTCAATGTGAAATCTCTTTAGCATACATTTTAATGCATATTTACTTGGAAAATTCTATCCAACATATAAAGTTTTCTCCATCTCACTAAACCTATCTCATATAACTCCAGGAAACTCAGTTACTAGTGTGACAACATTATCTTCATATTCAAGAACACGTGTCATTGCTTCTGACCAAGATGCAAATAGTGGTGGATGATTTGTTGTAAGTCGAGCATGCTGTACAACTATTGAATTTCATGAAACTTCCATGGTTCCTTCCTCATTAGCACTACTATGACCATCTGTTTCATTATTATTAAACGCCTCATCTGATGTCGGGTTAACATGTGTATCCGGGAGGTCAAGTAGGTTTCCCTCTACATCATTTGGAATAGTATGAACTTCCTGGGGTAGACTATCTTCAAAGACTCTTGTAAGTCTACATCTTTGTACAATGGGATGTTGTTGTTGTACAGTAGAGACATCATTATATAAATCCATTATGGTATCATCCGACCATTGAGAAAACAAATTATTTGTTTGGATCCATTGTGCATCATCAACCAATAGACAAGCTAGATGCCACAATGTTGACGAGAACTGCAAATGTCTATAACTCATTGACTTGATCTTCTGATCAAGCCCTAGATTTAATGAGCCAATGATTCTGTCTTGAAGGTCACCTAGGGTTACACCATCAGTTTTATTAACCACTGTTATTAGTTGTGTACTGTAAGAAGCTCGTTGCTCAGTTTGAATAACCTCCCCATACCAGAACACACAATCAAACATTCCTCTCTACATCAAAAAAGTTTTCTGATCAAGATTTTGGTAATGTAAGTGGCATTCAGAATGATGGTTACCAATATAAGTTAAATTGTATACACTAAAGCTGTAATTTAACTACTTATTAAAAATAAGTTGGATTTTACCTCACGTTCAAATAATAACTATTACTTATATACTATACAATCTTTATGATACTTAAATTTCAAAAGATCATATATCCTGTACTAGGATATTTCTTAGTACACTTTACAATTAGTGAGTTAAAATATAAATAACATAGAGTTAAAAAATAAATAACATCATGTTTCAAGCTTCTAGGTTTTCTTGCAGTGAATTGGTATCAAAATTTCAGAAAACCCGTGATTTTTGAAATATTGTTATTCAATTCACTGCAAGAAAAACAAGAAGCTCGAAACATTATGTTATTTTTTTAACTATATGTTATTTATATTTTATCATGGTGTTATTTATATTTTAACATCATGTTATTTATATTTTAACACAATGTAATTTATTTTTTAAATATATGTTATTTATATTTTAACATGATGTTATTTATATTTTAGCTCAATGTTATTTATATTTTAACTCCATGTTATTTATTTTTAACTCTATTTATTAATTAATTTTTAATTAATCATTCCTAATAATAACTCTCAACATCATTACAAAATTATCAAATTATAATTTCTTTTCTTAGATATTTTAGTAGTTTATAAATAAATATGCATATCTTAATCATATCCTCCGGGAGTTTCAAACAAGAATACAGCAAGACCTGTTGTCATGCACCACTTCCCATTCGAGTCTAGCTCAAATCGGTGTATTCATGTTTTACCCCCAGGTATATCTGTGCTAGATCCAAATTCACTTGACTGTATCCAGAAAAGGATTTGATTTCTTAGATAACAAAGTATTTATGCTACCAATTTTTTTTAAAAGAATCCTAAATTAATTTATACTATGATAATTATAATTCCTAAACATAACTAATTAAACAATCTAATAAACAAAATTAAAGTAACTTAACTACTAATGAATTAAAATATTTAACTATAAACAATTCAACTAAAAAAAATTAAATTTATAAAAATATTTAACTAAAAATAATTCTATAAGATAAAAACATTAAATTAAAAACCATACCTCGAAAATCATTCCAAAAATTTCTAATCGCAAAACTCCACTGCAAAAGAGATAAATTAAGAGGTAATGGGTGTTTGGATGTGAGGAGAAGGGGTGGGGGGTGCTGCCCTTTTATAGGGAACTAAGGCAAAGATGGCAATGTGGGTTTGGCCTTTGCCACGTCACCAATCCACACCGGCAATGGAATGATAGCATCCGCGATGCCGCCTTTGAGGTGCATTTTGAAAAAAAAATCACCCTAACCCTTTTTTGTAATTTTTTTAAAACAATTCTTAAAAAAACTCATCATTGACATAGAAACCATAGAAAAAACATAAATAAAATTATAAAGATAAAATATTCTTTTTGATTTTTCTTTTATTATGTTAGTAAGTTATTACATATAATTCCTACGAAAAATGGGGAATATATTTAAATATTTATATAAAATAATTGAAATTAAAATATATCATCCATAAGAACAAATTCATTATGATATTTATGGGACTGTGATGAATAAATTAATGAATATAGATATGTAATTTGTATATTTTATTGATAAATTTAATAAAAATAAATATTTTATATTTTTGAATCATAAATATATTAACATTATAAGGATAATTATTTTCAGATAAGTAAAACCATGTAGTTCGGTTTCAATTTATATATAATTTTTATGGATAATGAATCAAATTATGCACAAGGAATATTTGATGATTAATTGGAAAATACCGGTAACCAACATTATTTATGTTCATTATACACCGCAAAAAAATATAGTTCAAAAAGAACAATGAATATAAGTTTCATACATATAGATTATATAGTATTGAAAGAGAATAATAATTCCCCATTCTTTTGGAATAGTCCGATTAGTATATAAGTGCACTAATAAAATTATTTTGTAAATCATAAACATTTCTATTTTATCTAATTGAAATGTAATATAATCAAAATCCTATATTTAGTCAATTAATGGTATTTTAATCAACATTATTATCAAATTAAATGGTTAAAAGATTGAGTAGTTCAAGAAAAGTGATCTGATCAGACCTGCATGAATTGTTTCCACTACCTGGATTTAAATGTTTTTAATTTATTATTTAATATACTAAATTATCAAATAGTTTTAGTCCATGGATATTTACATAATAAATATTGTGGATCCTTGAGATATTTTATATTTTATTTATAAACTTATTATTTAAGAAAAAAATACTCGATTAAGAATAATTTTTTAAAAAAACTCAATAATAAGAAAATAATTAAACTAGGGGTATAAGATAAATTTTCAAGGATATCCTCATAGTATATTTCATATCTTATTCATCAACTAGATGATTCCACTATGTTTAATTTCATCCCAATTTTACCATACTTTTATAGTCAATTTGATTAATTTTACCTATATTAATCAAACTCTCTAGATCCTAGAATGGATTATGGAAATACGAGTAAAGCTTGATCATTAAAGTAAGAAATAAATTATATGTACTTATAATAAATTAATTCTCCCCATGTGAAATGATTTCTTAACTCCACTCATCTTTGGGTAAATTAAATATAAATGAATGAGATAATTTTAAAATCTAAAAGTTGTGGCAAATCAAAATGAATCGCTCGGGAATGATACTGGTCAATAATGTATGGATGCGTCTTTCTACACTTGATCACTCATTGTATATGTTAATATACAAACATTTTATATAATTAATCCATCCTTATTGATTTAATTATAATATTATATGTGTTTGGGAATTAAATAATAGGAATATAAAACACACAAGTAAATAATAAATGAGAATACGTGAATTAATATAACCTCTATAAACAATGGTGTAATGAAATACACAATAACAAAATAAAATAAGATGATATATATGATTATTTCTTAATATCCATTACTATATCCATCACCGTGCAATGACAATCAATCAATCTTGAATATTCTATTTTAAATATTCAAATTTTCAGTCAACTAAATGTAATAGATCCTCACCTTGAACAAATATACTTGGATCCTGTCCTAATCTTATTAACTACTATGAATCATATAATTCTTGCAATCATCATCCAATTATTGTGAAACATTCATTTATCATAGCATGGTTTTACGTGGTTCCTTTTGGTTCTATTTTATATGAATGTATTGTGGGGTATATACACATCCCTCAAAGAATAGTATTTCTACAACATATTTATATTAATATTATATAGATTTAATTGGTTGATCTTTCCTATAATCCTATATATTTTTTATATGATTTGTATCATTTGATGTATTTTTTGTAAACATGTCGTGCCCTAGTGTATCCTTTTATGGTGTAGTGAATACTTAATGAATATATGGAATAATTCATTTATCTTGAAATTAATAAAGTCATTTATAATAATTTTTAGAGAAGTTTGGGTGATTCTAACATTTACATTGGGATAATAGTATTAATTCCATGTATCCATAGTCATAATGAAATGTCATGGGTGGTGGAATGACTGTCTCCGTATAACATATCACCTTATTGACAAAGAAGATACTATAACCTGTAGAACATGGCTCATAGTGTCCTTTATTCATACACCCCATTCATTTATTCCCACATAAATCCTTCATAGAATATATATTTTTATCATTCAATTATTATTTCTTGTGAAATAACTATATCAGTGTATATTTAGCCTGGTTACTCCATGAAAAAATTAGCTTCAATATGAAATGATTTCAATGCCTTCAATGTTTACAGATATATTGGTTGTTCTTTGTAACGTCCCAGATCCGGGTGCCACACAACGGGTTTCTCGAACCCGGTTGGTCACATGAACTCAATCGCATTTCCCCAAATGCCAGAGGCTACTGACTAGCAGTGAGACCCCAGGTCTGATTGTGGGGAAACGATGCCCTCATTTGTCAAAGTGTAGGGCAATGGAAAGGATAAATAACATACAATAACGGAAGCAGTAAATAATATGAACTAAAAATGAACAACTGTAGTAAAAGATAAACAACAGTTATATATAATGATGCAGCATGTCTCTATTTCTATGAAAGAAGGAAAATAATTTACACTACAATACAATACAACTCAACATCCAAGGTACAACTAGACAAAACAAGTAGAGTAAACAAAACACTGTAGCATCGCAAACCAAAGCTCGGTCTCATGATCTCCTACTCCTCTACTACAATCATGTACCTGTATAGGGACCCTTGACCCTATCGACACCTATAGAAATATAGTCTTTTTGGGCCAAAGACATGACCCAAACGTGGTGTGAGAAATAAATCACAGCACACACCCATCAAAGGCCCATGCCCAACAACTAGTGAAAATATGCAACAGTAGTGTAAAAAAGTAAATACAGTAAACTAGTAAGTACTCAAAAGTAACTATCACTACCAGTTTCATTGCCATTTTGATATCCATTTTAACCATTCAATTTAATAACATGTTGTGCTCATCAAAACCAAGCCCTCAGGACAATCATAACCTTGCCCTCAAGCTAATATAATAAAACCACACCCTTAAGTTTTCCCTTAGGATATCAAATATTGACCATAGGCATACGATATATTTTCCTCAGGCACAGAAGTCACTTCCCTCAGGCATAAGAAGAGCTTCCCTCACGCGAAAGAGAAAATTTCCCTCAGGCTAAGCAGTACCTTTCCCTCAGGCTGAAAAGAACATTTCTCTTAGGTGCAAGTAACTGGGCCAAGCCCAAATCATAAACAAGAAATTTATATATAATTCCTCTCAAGAAAATTCAAATCACATCATAATCATGTCATACCCTCGGGTATCCTGGCCAAATAGCTAAACAGAAGAAAGCACCCACGGGGTGGTCTTGGATCAAAACAGTGATCCAAAACAACAGTTTATAATTAAATTTAATTACCTATACAATTCTAGGTATTTAAAGCAGCCAAGGTCTCAGCCACATGACACCCCAACGTTGGTTCATAACACAACAGTACAGAATTTCAACACCATAGTTGGATATAAACATCATACCACCTACCTCAATCGCCCTTGATCGGTATACGTGAACGACACCTCCCAAATCGTCCATGAATGATGTAGATCTGGGATAAAATAATTCCCGTTCAAATGTAAATAACTTCTCTTAGAGGAAGAATTGGTTATAACAGCACAAGGAGAATGGAGAGCCTACCTGTACGGTCCCAATGTGATCGGTGAAAGCAGAAACAGATTCCCAGTGCGCAGTCGGGAGATCTTCAAAGCTCCATCCATCCTCCCAATCTCCTCTGGTTTTCTAAGATTCCTCTATGAATATAGGAGGATACTGCCCATTTCAAGTGAAAAAAACAAACTACACTTGTGTACTCTCAAGTACATAGCGTGCACTTTTCATTTTTTTAACTGTTTCTCTGGCGGCTACTTTTCACCGCATCAATGTTCATCCATCGACATGAGTTAATGATGTGTTTTTGTGATTACACAACGTGTATTGTTGCTCCACTGGCAGCTACCTCCACCTCCTTACTATTTACCTACCAACTACACAAATGGTGTGTAAATACCCTATACAAGGCATGTAGTCAGTTTTTACACCCTTCATTGCCAACAGGCCTACACTCCCTATGTACTAATCCCACAGGGCCAAAGTACATGGCATTTACACACAAAATTTTAGATTTTCCCCATTTTCATTTTTTTTTTCTCAAAAACACTTACGGAAAAAAGAAAAGAAAATAGTACCTAAAAAAAAGAATCAAGATCATACAAACTTCCCCCCTTAAAGCAATTCATCCCCAAATTTCCCTCCTATGGGTGGAGATGATAGAGTTACGAACAACACTGGCCACTGACCATGTACGTTGGTCTCCCTCTCCAAGGTTTCGTCATGCACACGGCCATGCTGCCATAGCACCCGTACGAGAGGAACTGGACGTGCTCAGAGAACCTTCTAGATCCTATCAACAATATGAATCAGTTTCTCCTCAAAGGATGCATCAACCTGTCGTTCAACCTCCTCGGGTTGAAGGACGTGAGATGTGTCTGAGTGATAATGGAACAACTGAGATACATGGAAGATGTCATGCATGGACCGATACCTCTATGTTAACTGAAACTGATAGGAAACCAACCCGACTCTCTGCAGAATCTCAAACGGCCCCACATACCTCGGTGAACGTTTACCCTGTCTCCTGATCCGCCTATGTCCCAACCTCGGTGAAATATGCAAGCAAACCTAATCCCAGACCACAAACTCTAAAGGTCATCTGCGACGATCAACATAAGATTTCTGACAAGACTGCGCAGAAGCCATCCACTTCTGTATCAACTGGACCTACTCAAAATTCTTCTACATGAGACATGGTCCCAATAAAGATACCTCACCTGCCTCCATCCAGCATAAAGATGATCGGCATTCTGTACCATATAAAGCCTCGTATGGTGCCATCTTAATAGTTTTCTGAAAACAATTATTATATGATAACTCAACCAAGGGTATGTACTTCTCCCAAGAGCCCCCATATTCTAGTATGCATGCACGCAACACGTCCTCAAGAACTCGAATCGTATGCTCTGACTGGCCATCGGTCTGAGGGTGGTAAGCTGTGCTGAGAAGCACCTATGTACCCAATTCCCTCTAAAAACTCTTCCAAAAACGATATATAAAACAGATGTCCCTATCTAAAACGATAGAATGAGGGACCCCCTGAAGACGTACATCCTCTCGGATATATAGCTTCCAGATCTCGTCAACATTGATGGTCTCCTTGATCGGTAAAAAGTGAGCTACCTTCGTAAGTTTGTCCACAACGACCCGCACGACATCATTGCCTCAAGGTGACCTCGGTAACCTGGTCACAAAATCCATCGCAACATCATACCTTTTCAATTCTGGAATGGGTAACTACTGTAACAGTCTAGCTGGCCTCCGATGCTCCACCTTCACCTATTGAAAGGTGGAAAATCTTGTAACAAAACCAGCTACATATTTATTCATACCCAGCCACTTGTAATGACGCCTCAAGTCACAGTACATCTTGGTAACTTTGAGATTCACTGCCCATGCTGAAGCATGAAACTACCGCATCAGCTCATCACGTAGATCTCTTGGAACCCATACTCATCCATGTAAATTTAGTACCTCATCATCGCCTGTCGACTAACTAGGAGGATGGTCCTCACTTGCCACTGACTCCCGTAGAACTAGGCCTTTAGAATCTGATAGCTATCTCATCCTAACTCTATCTAGGAGGGTAGAAGTCACAGCTAAGGAAGAAAGATAGGTTTTCCCTGGAATATCGTGCACCTCCAAATGCATCTCAGAGAACAAAGCCAAATGATGCCACTCACCACTAGCCTCATAAACTGCCTGTTTCTGAGTCTTCCTGCTCAGTGCGTCAGCAACTGGATTACCCTTACCAGGTTTATAGGCAAGCTAAAAGTCGAAGTACTGAACGTATTAAACCCACATTTGCTATCTCAAGTTCAAGTCACACTGTGTAAAGATGTATTTAAGACTTTTGTGGTCGGTGAAACCCACAAAATTCCCTTCCAAGAGTTAATGTCTCCTACAACGTAACACATGAAAAACTGCAACCAACTCAAGGTCATGCTTCGGGTAATTCCTCTCATGTGGCCTCAACTGACGAGACCTGTACGCAACAACTCGATCACCCTGCATCAACACTGCTCGCATCCCAATACCTGATGCATCAAAGTAGACTTTATATATATTCCCTTGTTCTTGAAGTATCAGGATTGGTGCTGATGTCAACCTTCCCTTTAGCTCCTGAAAGGTTGTCTCGCAAGCTTCTGACCAAACAAACTTTACACCCTTCTTAGTCAAACCCATCAATGACACTTCTAAGCAGGAGAAGTCCTGAATAAAACACCTGTAGTAACTAGCTAACACCAAGAAACTCCGTATCTCAAACACTTTCTTATACTGATCCAAGGAAAATACTACTCTCACTTTCTCTGGGTCTACTAAGACTCTTGCCTCTTAGATAATATGACAAAGGAATTGTATCTGGTCTATCCAAAAGTGGCACTTTGAGAGCTTATCATATAGCCTATGCTCTCTTAGTGTACTCAAAATGATCTCAAGATCGGTAGCATGGTTGTGTCGAGTGTGAGAGTACACCAAGATGTCATCCATGAAAAATACCACAAAAGAGTCTAGATAAGGGTGGAACACATGATTCATCAGAGCTATGAAAACTGTCGGCATGTTTGTGATTCCGAAAGGCATAACCAAGTACTCTTATAGACCATTCCTACTCCGAAAATCTATAAGCAGTATATTAGATGGTCTAATGCATAACTGATGATATCTGGATCTCATGTCAATCTTCGAGAACATTCGTGCTCCCTAAAGTTGATCAAAAAGACCATCAATCCTAGGTAAGGGATATCGGTTCTTAACCGTTAGCTGGTTCAACTTTTGATAATCCACAAAAATTCCGAGGGTACAGTCCACCTTCTTAACAAAAAGGATAGGAAAACCCCCATGAGAAGTACTGGGTCAGACGAAACCCTTTTCCTCTAACTCCTCTAACTTCCTCTTGAGCTATTGAAACTTAGGTGTAGCCATCCTATAAGTAGGAATGGACACCAGTGCTGCACCTGGCACTAGATCAATAAATAATTCCACCTCTCGCTTCGGGATGAGACCTGAAAAGTCATCTAGGAAAACTTCCCTGAAACTATCAAATACTGGAGGGAAATCCTTCTGACAAGTCCCCTAATCATCCAGATATAAACATACAATCTGGGCTGTCACTCCACCTCGCCCACGATGCTCAGGTCCATCTCAAATCACCTGGACATCCCATTCACCATTGTATTGAAACTCTCCACCCTCTGGTGACGTAAAACTCACAATGCGATGATAGAAATCCACAAAGGCTCAGAAGTGTTCCAACCATTCCATCCTGAGAATGAAATCAAAGCTAGTCATCTCTAAGACATAGAGGTCCCATAGAAAGTGACACCCACAAACCTCTAGGGGAACCCTCTGCATTGACGCACACCATCCGTTCTAGTTTCCAACGGTGTGTCTAGCATCATGACATCGGAAGAAGAAGAAACACAGACCTGAAGGCTCTCCATAACCGTTGTAGATATGAATCTATTTGTAGAACCCGTATCGAAAAGTAATGAAGATAAAATAGAAGCTACTAAAATAGTACATCTGACTGTAGAAGGTCCAGGATCTTGCTCTTATGGGGTCTGTTTCACTGCATATGCCTGCCCAGTGCCACTGCCCTACAACACAGCCTGGCCACTCCAAGTTGTCCCACCCTGCTGCCTCTCGGACCCTAGTGTCTTGATACCATGACCATGACCACCATCTCTACCTGCATGCCCTGACATATTCTAGTTTACCAACTAGAAATAAACTGCTGGTCCTGCTCCCGCATGTGGAGTTTGCACAAAACCCCTCTCACTAACCACTGGTAGAAACTCCCTACAAAAGCACTACAGATGACCCATATTGTCCCAGATCGGCACTCCACTGGGTCTCGGGAATACTGAGGTCACTTGTGCCCCTCTCTACAACATTGGTAGAAAATTAACAGGCCACCTGAAGTATTATTCTACGTAGTACTGCTACCGTTAGAGAATTATATCTGTCTCTTCCTTTTACTAGTAGAAATAGTACTAGTAACTGATGCTGAACCGCCCTAGCCCACACCACTAGCTGCCCAGAGGTTCCGCTCAGTAATCAGTTCCTGGTTTACAATAGCATGCATTGTAGGCAACCTAAAACTATTCACTAGTGCTTGGAGGTCATATCGAATACCATCCTCAAAGCGTCTGGCCCTCAATGTCTCATCAGCCACCAGAATAGGTGAAAAACGATGAAGCTCGGTGAAGCAAGCAGAATAATACATCACTGACTTGGCGCCCTGCTGCAGATTTATGAACTCTCGATCTCGATCTGTACTCAGAATCTCTAAGAAGAAGAAGTCATATAAAGCTGCCTAAAAATCATCCCATGCCATATCGCGGTGATGATCAGACTGGGTGGTAACATCCCACCACCTATTGGCGGAATCACGCAACATATAAGTCGCGAGCTTGACCCTCTGCCCAGGAGGCGTCTCAAGATTCTTGAAAATAGTCTTCATTGAATCCATCCATGACTCCGCAGCCTGTGGTCTGCCATCCCCTAAAACGTAGGTGGATTATGATGCTAGAAGATACGTGTCAGCTTTTCCATAGATGTGGCAGCCTGCGGTGCTCCCTAAAAGGTCTGCATAAACCGCATGTATCCTTCATGGATCTGCACCTCTATGCCTGTGTTTGGTATAACGTCTGGCGTCACATCTGGCACCGCTGGAGGATCAACTAGTATCCCATGGCCTACCATCTCATGAGTATAATCGTTGCCTCTCTCTTGGTGAACAATTGGTGGTCATCTCGGCGGCATGACTATACAAGGTCAAACTCACACCATAGATCAATATTAACAAAGACAGAAAACAATGAGACTGGGAAGGAAATAGGTGAAAGAAAACATTCATGATTTAAAAAACTTGACTACACGGCATGTATAAAACCTACATGACGTGTTCTCACAAGCCATTCACATGGGCGTGTACTCCATCTAAAACTGTTCGTGTAACACCCCAAACACACGACATGTCCCCAGACTACAAGACGTGTACTTGAATCCTCCTTCCCTGCCTGGGTCTTTCAACACTGCTTAAGCCACACAACTCTCCAAAAAAACCCTACATGGCTTGTACCACAGGTACACGACATGTACTCTACAAGCTTTCACCTACTCGTGTTGTTCATGACACGGCTTGTATATCCAGGTCACACTACACGACATGTTCAACAAGACAAATCATGTTCAAAGAAGCCCCAGACTGACCTATTCTGTTTGCTAAATGGCTGGCTACACGACAGACCCTACACGACGTGTTCAAGGTAGACACGATGTGTATGTATTAAGGTTTCCTCCATCCTTGTTGTTAGTTACACGGGCAGACTCCGGGTCAACACAAAACGGCGTGTACAACTGGTACATGATGTGTTCCTCCAAACCATTCTCTACCCTGTGTCCCTACGCACACGGTCTATGACATGGAAAAAGACTACATAGCATGTACTAAGGGTACACAGGGTGTACTTAAAATGTTTTCATTTCTTCCCAAACAGAATAACACACGGTGTGTGTCCATAGAACTACATAGCATGTTTGTTGGGTTTTCCAGATAGTATGCCTCAGAAACTACTCCGGAGCCCTTAAAAACACGGAAACAAACACCTAAGTTCCATATTTTGATCTGTGAGGGCCCATACTCCCCGCGAATCAAATCATGGAATCTTATACATGTTATAACAAGGATAAAACGTTAATGATCTGCCAAATTCCTATTATTGAGGGCCCATACTCCCCAAAAACCAAAGTTTTGCGTTCATTCTACCAGCAACCTCACACAACAATACCCTAAAAAATACCAGGTATTATTTAATCAGTTATCACAACATCATGATTTTATAGCACAACAACCATCACAACAACATGAAATTTCTAATGCATCTACATCGCATGGAAGAATGCATGAAATGTGATTTATATAATGTGAATAAATGATAAATGAGACGGATTACCCTTATATCATCAGGTTATAACTAAACAGAACCCATGTATAACATATAAACAGCACAATCACAAGTGTGTCACCCAACGGTGAAAATCAAATCAACTGTAAAATTACAAAATCAGAAAATTGCAATAATTGAGGTAGACTAGCTTTTCCCTATACATGGTTTAGCTACTCCCATGCATAGCTTATTACCAACTACCATGTCGGCCTTATCCC
Organism: Viscum album; assembly: GCA_963277665.1. Lineage (NCBI taxonomy): Eukaryota > Viridiplantae > Streptophyta > Magnoliopsida > Santalales > Viscaceae > Viscum > Viscum album. The sequence continues at coordinate 1,493,665,135 of OY728129.1, forward strand.
TGACTAAGGCTCCAAATAGTATGTCAAAGAAAAGAACCCCTCTAATACAACTTTGTAACGTCCCGGATTTGGGTGCCCCTCAATGGGTTTCCTGAACCCAGTTGGTCACATGACCTTATGCGCATTTCCCCAAATACCAAAGGTTGAAGACTAGCAGCGAGGACCCAGGTCTGATAGTGGGGAATCTATACCCTCATTTTTCAAAGTTTAGTGCAACTAAAAGGATAAATAACATATAACAACGGAAGCAGTAAACAATATGAACTAAAAATGAACAGTTGTAGCAAAAGATAATGAACAGTTATATATAATGATGGAACATGTCTCTATTTATATAAAAGCAGCCAAAAAAGGTTACACTGCAATTCAATACAACTTAAAATACCAGGTACAGCTAGAAAAAACAAGAAGATTAAACAAAACGCAGCAGCATCGAAATCCAATTCTCGGTCCCATGCTCTCCCACTTCTCTACTACAATCATGTACCTGTATAGGGACTCTTTAACCTGTCGACACCTAAAACAATAGAGTCTATTTGGGCCAATTACATGACCCAAACAGAGTGTGAGAAATAAATCCTAGTAAGCACCCACCAAAGGCCCATGCCCAATTATTAGTGAAAAATATACAATAGTAGTGTGAAACAATAAATGCAGTAAACTAGTAAGTACTCAAAAGTAACTATCACTACCAGTTTCATTTCCATTTTGATATCCATTTTAACCATTCAATTTAGTAACATTCTGTGCTCATTAGAACCAATCCCTCAGGTCAATTAGAACCTTGACCTCAGGCTAATATAATAAAACCATGTCCTCAGGCTTGCCCTCAGGCTATTGAATATTTCCCTCAAGCTACTCTCAAAGGAATTCAATTCACATCATAATCATGGAATACCATCAGGTATCCTAGACAAATGTCTAAACAGAGGAAAGCACCCACGGGGTGGTCCTGGATCCAAGTAGTGATCCCAAACAACAGTTTATAATTACATTCAATTACACATAAAATTCTAGGTATTTAAAGCAGCCAAGGTCTCAGCCACACGACACCAAACATGGGATTCTAGCACAATGATACACAATTTCAACACCATAGTTGGATATAAACATCAGACCACCTACATCGATTTTACTTGATCGGTATACGTGAACGATGACTCTAGAATCATCCAAGAATGACATAGATCTTGGATAAAAGAATTATCATTAAAATGTAAATAAATTCACTTAGAGGAAGTATTGGTATGAACAGCGCAAGAAGAATGGAGAGACTACCCGTACGGTCCCAACGTGATTGGCGAAAGTGAAAACGAATTCCCGGTGCGCGGTAGGGAGATCTTCGAAGCTCTGGCAGTCCTCCTGAGCTCCTTCAGCATTCTAAGATTACTTTGTGAACAGAGGAGTCTACTACCTGTTTTAAGTGAAAAAAATAAACTACACAGCATGTAATCTCAAGTACACGACATGTACTTTTCATTTTATAACTATTCCTCTGGTGACTACTTTCCACCTCAGCACAGTTCATTCATCGACATGAGTACACAACATGTTTTCGTGATTACACAGCATGTACTGTCGCTCCGCTGGCGGCTTCCTCCACCACCTAACTATTTACCTTCTGACTGCATACACGGTATGTAAATACCCTATACACGGCATGTAGTCAGTTTTTACACCCTTCATTACTGACAGGCCTATACGCCCTATGTACCCATCCCTCATGGCCAAAGTACACAGAGTGTGGAAAAGTACATGGCGTGTACCCACAAAATTTGGTATTTTCCCCCATTTTCCTTATTTTCTCAAAAAACTTAAGGAAAAAAGAAAAGAAGAAACTCCTACCTCAAAAACCAGAACCAGGTTCTTACATTCTTCTAGTCAAAAAATTTTAAATAATAATAATAAATACATAGATTTTTGAATAATTTAACCCCATAATTAGTGAAAACTATAATGGAAATTAATGCATAAATAAAAGTTATTGAACTCCCCCTAACACATGGACTTTCTTATCATCATGAAATAGTATCGTATTAATGATTACAATGAAAAAATATAGAAATTCAACTAATGAAAATTAACACCAACAATGTTAATAAAATAAAGTATTAATAATAAATCAACAAAACATTACAATGAAAATATTGATATTTATCCAACCCTTCTTCATTAGTGATTTCAAAAACAATTTCCCTTTCAATTCCATCATTCTTTCCCATAATTGTATTTAAAATAAATGTACATTATATTATTTACCATTCTATAAAATTTAAACTCAATACTGAATAATAATTTAATAATGAAGTTATTATTAATATTGAGTGCTTATTGTCTAGAAATATCCTTTAATAATGTATTAAGATTAACGTTAGATGCCTTATACCATAAAAATAATGTGAATTTTTTTCAAAGAGTTTTCTAATGATTATAAGGTTTATGTTGGGTAGTTTATCTTATAATCTATCAAAAACTAACAATGAAAAAGGGGATTTAATTCATTAACCCCAATTCATGATATTCTTTTAATTCTCAATAAATAATAGACCCAATTTTCTACATCCAAATATTTTATCTTCCATCAACCTCTTTCAATCATGATAATTCTCATCATCATCATGCATTAATGATAAAGTAATTCTATCCTATTTTTTCTTTACACATTCTATAATTTATGAATAAAAATCACACATGAAATATATTTCCTTCCTGAATGGCCCAAAAACCTTCATTTTTATTGATTTCTGATAACAACCCTTTCAAGGGATGAGGGGGAACCCTTACAAGGCCAATAGGCTCATAGATTACATGGATCATAGGCTTCAGGAGATTACATGACCCGAAGATAATAGGGAATTCAACCAGACTATCTACAAGGAACTGCACCTCCCCAAATTCTGTATCTTGATCATAGCTCTCCACCTTTGAATATCCATCTAGCTAGGATTTCTGTGAAATCACAGGCTGGTAACGATGGCATAGCCATACCCTCTCATTCTGAAAATCCATTTGGCTCTGCTATGGTGAGTGCACCAGCTCTGAAACCTCTTCTGGGGCTGCTCCTTTTTTGTAGTGTGTCTTGGGCCAACATTCATGTGGCCCGAAGGCCTTGGGGTGTCCCTAAGGCCTAAAGATGGCCCAATGTCCTTTGAGAATCAACTAGACCGAAGGCCTTGGTTGGCCCGAAATCCTTGCAAGACCTGAGGACCAAACCGGTGGCCTAAAGGCCCAGATGGATGAATAGTTCTAGCCGTTACAGTACCAAACAGTGCCTAATAAAGTACTGCTATAGTGCCTACTACAATAATTCTATAGTTCCGGCTACAATACTTCTACAGTACCAGAAATATGCCTCCAACCAGATTTCATCTCGAGTCTCTTGGATGCACCTAGCGAGTCCTCACCAACTGGGTTGAGGCTCATGTGTGGAATATATTTCACAGCCCTAATAATACCCTTCTTTCATCACTAATTAATATTAATTTAATGGTTGTAACATATTCATTGGTTGAGTTATGATGGTCACTTAAATTTCAATGTAATAGCCCATTATTTTATTTTTTTTCTTCCAAACATTTTGAAGAATAACATAAAACAAATTAAAAAAATTAAATATAACTCTAATATATGATGGTAACATCACATATTTCCTAGAATATAATTGTCACCTAGTAGTTCCACATATCACTAGTATAAATCATGAAGCACGATAAAAAACAAATTCTAAAATATGAATAATTATATGGTAATAATAATAAATTTTCTTATAATATATCAACAAATCAAGTCATTTCATGGATACTATGGATTAAAAATGAAAATAAATAAATAAGTATTTAATAAATCTTAAAAGGGGTTAAATATAAATGGAATCAGTCATTACAATGTGGTATGAAAAATCATGATTGATTGATTATATCAAAAATAACATTATTATGATGATCCACATCCCAAAAATCTCCCATGAATGATGATATTTGACATAATATAAAAGTTTTCTTCTAATACCTCCTGAGAATCTAAAAAATAAAAATTGAAAATCAATATAGAAAAAAATAATATATAATCAATGAATTTCAAATATCTTTAGAAAATTAAATCTAGAAAAAACTTAAATATTTAAAAAAAATATGTTTCAACCAAAAAAGGTAATGAAATTGATTATTTTTGATGAATTCCAATTAATAGATTTATCTTCTTTTCAATATATGTTTTATATTTAACATTTTAAAATTGTGAATCTAATGTAAATTGATCCTAGATAATTAAGTTGAAGTAAAAATATTGGTGTGTCTATGAATCCCTCCCCCATACACATGATCCAACAATATACCCAATATTCAATATTATGGTGAAAGAGATAAATTAATATAATTATTTTTTTTTCAGAATAGAAAATTTTAAATATTATAAGATTGGAATATTTTTTTCTCCAATTTAGAAAATATGCATCATTACGTACTTAGCTAGGCGTGACTACCATTATTTCTATGTGAATCAATGATTATTTAGTTTGGGTGTCTAAAATTTTGTGGATGAAATTAAATAAAGATCAGTATCATAACACATAATAATTTAATTATATGAATAATAATATATTAAATTTTTTATATAAAATCTGAAAATATAATTGTGGATATACATATAAATAATGGGATCAATCAAAATACCTGAAATGGAAAAATATATTTTCCTAACATATAATAAAAGTATATGGGGATTAAAAACTTCTAGAATCTGTGGTAATCTCCCTTGGGAACCTACTAGGATTGTCCTCTAGAAGGGTTTTCCATAAATTCATGGATTCATCACAATCCCCTATAGTTCTCTATAATATGAGGTTTTTTGCAAAGGTTTTTACTAGATACTTATCGATAGACTATTGAATTAGGATAATATGAATAGGTTTCATGGATGTACGTGTCATCAATTTAGAGAATGGTTCTTGACACTAAGTGATAGATGAAAAAAATCATTAAACCCTAGGGATTTAAATTAACATGGGTCAATGAATCCTCCACAACATTATTAATGTCAACATCAACTGATCGTTAGTTAATAGTCGAGCATATGGTGCTTGGGGTGGAGGAAATGGAATGTATGTAATGATTTTCATAATGTTCACTAATAATCCTAATGATATATAAATAATTAATATATTTAATTTTCATCTAAATTATTGGTACCTTCTCTCGGATTATTTTGGGTGGGTGTTTTCCATTCTAATGAGACATAATCTGAATTTCGTATCAGAGCCATAGACTTGTATGAAATCCCAAGGTCTTATTTAACATATTTATGAAATTATGATGATGGATATAATAATTATGCACAATAATGGTTGGTATAATGATAAAAATTTAATAATATAGAAAAAATTGACATCCAAAAGTGTCCCGGATATGCATTGAATGTTTCAGCAAAAATTACTATTATACATGAAAATAGAGGTGGACTCTAGGAATGTGGGTTCATTGGATGTTAGGAATGAATATCCTATAAGATAATATATAGAATATTATACCCTATTGATATATTTAATTGACATTCCAAAATATGGATACCAATTATCATAAATAATGGAATGTTTTATGGCCTCTGTTTTTATGGTGTCTTCTTATCAATAAAGGAGTAACCTGGGAGAAGAGGTGTCATGGGATTTTTACATAGTGAAATTTTCCACCATTATAATTTATTAATGAAAATATTCACAACCATATAATTTACTTTATTCATTTAAGAAACCCATTATTCACAATAGTTGTATATTATTAAGGGGGTATCTTGTCCCATATTGATAGGGACAATAAGGAGTTTAAAATTCCACATATAATTGAATGATAATGTAATAAAATATCCCCTCATATAAATCATATTGGGTTTATTCAATTATTCCTAACAAAATATGTAAATATACATTTCTATATAAATGACTGGTCCCCATCTAGAGATATTCGATATGATGAGATTGTCTTGCTAACACACAACTCCTTTGGGATATCCCTTGGCCAATCATGGATGGATGATGGATTAATAATTGTTACTCAAGATGGATTTACTGTATTGGGTGATATTCAATTTAATTTATTTATTCTTACTCATGGGTTTTTAGAAATTTTTATCCACTATTTTTTCACATTTATATTTTTTAGATCAATGTTGGAACCATGTTTCTTTGATAAAGCATCTTTGTGTTGTTTTTATTTTAAATACCGTTCTAGGGTGATATTGGAATTTTATTTCTAAGATGTTCTATACTGATGAAGAATAATTCAATATGATTTATTGTATAATTTTGGATAATATGCCATTATTTTTGAGTGTTTTCCAAAATTGTGTGTATAAAATCCCAATGAAAGAAAATCAAATCCCATAAGTTTTAAATTTTCACATGATCACATAAGAAAGAAGGGTTTTCATGATAAAACGATCAATAAAGAATGAAGAGATATCCATAGTGAATTATATAACATGTATGTATTTATTCATCACATGGGGAGCATAATATATAAAAATATATGCTAGGATTGATGGTCAGCCTTGTGATGCTCTATGAAGGTTGAGTGCATAAATCCTTATGGATTACATGATTAGACCTCTTAAAATAATCACATATGGATGAAGAGATCACATAATTTTCTCAGTAAAATTAAATAATGTTTAATACACTTTATAAGATGGTGTCCTTAGGTTTGGGAGGGATTTATGAGTTTTCATGAAGGTGTGTCAGTTTCATGATATTTGGTAATAAGTCAAAATAGTGGTGTAAGTGGTTGATCATTTTTTAGAGTTAATATGATGGGTTAAAATCTATAAATTATATTTTTAAAATCATTAGTGAGTGAGGAATATTGATTAAGAGTTTATATGTCTATGATATTTTTGGGATACTTGAATTTGGCCGCATATATGTTGTGCATAATCCGTTTCTGTCAAGATCAGCACATAATGCATATATAGTTCCACCTTGGAGGTGAGGTATTATGATCTTGATACCTTGAATTAATCATGAAATCATGATCACATGAATCATAAAATGTGACCAAAATCTAGATATACGAATTGTTTACTAAATATTATGTGATTTGGGTCACATTCTAAGGGGTTCATGATAAGATTACATGATATGTTTTTCACACAATGGGTATTCTAGTTAGATTACATGGGGAATAGTAAATTCAATAAAAAATAATTTTCACTGTAAATAATGAATTTTTATGAACAATAATTTTATTATAGAATCATAATAATGAATTAAATAATGAAATTATATTTACTCGTGCCTAATTATGATGGAGAAACCTTCAGGTTATTGAAGTGTTGAATACTTCAAATCATATAGTGATTGAGGAAGAGTTAAGAGAAGTAATTTTATGGAATTTGTACACTAATCACTAATAAATATAATAAAATTGAAAGTGGTATAGAGTTACCATGAAAAAAATTGCACTCTAAAAAGCTTATCAAGAATGTTGGATTCAGGTATGACTCAAATATCATATGTGCATCCCTTTAGAGTTTACAATTATCATGAACCATGTTTGTTTTTGTTTTGTATGATTTAATTTTTTAATTTACATTTTGGTGAATATTTAATAGAATATTATTTGTTTAAAATACTCATAACTACATGGTTATTGGATCCTTGAGTCAAAAATAAAATGTGACACCCTAATTCACCCCTCACCTCGTTCGATGACTTCAGTTGAAACAATTGGTTTCAAATTGTAAATGTTCTTGGTGTTAATTCTATAATCATGGTTTCTTTGGGATGGTGAATTTAGTTAATAATAATGTTTTTTTACACTTTAATTGATGTGAATTTCATATTTGGAATAACTGAATTATATCACATTTGTGATCTCCTGATATGGATGTTATTCTTTCAAAACATTATGGGATTTTTCAGTTATATAATAGGATTAAATTGAATATGTATGATATGAAAATGATTGATGCTAAAGCCATGTCACCAAATTCACTAATGGAATCTATGTTAGATAAAATATATTATATGTTTATGTGTTTCCATATAATCTAGTTTATCTGAAAATTATTGTAAAATATATAAAAAGGATATAAAAAATTGATGGAGGTTGAGATTTAAGTGTTTTTAAACTGGTTTAATGATTTGAAAATTCATCTCAATGATAATTATTATAGTTTTTTCAATAAAATAAAAATAATTAAGTGGATCCATAAATTATTTGGTATGTGAATTTTTATAAATTAGAATTTTTATAGATATTTTGAGAAAATTAAAAAACTTTTACAATCTAAATGTCTAAAATCATGAATAAAGGTATTTTCCTACTATTTCTATTAATGATCTATTGAGTAGTTGAGTTTCCTATTTGATAATTTCTAAAACATAAGATACATAAATTCATACTATTTAGAGGATGGGATATAAATCTATGAAAAATATTGACAACACTAATGGGGGTGAAGACGATGATGTAGGTGATGAACTGCTTTCACTTGTGGAATGGGAATATAAAAGAAGAAACTATTAGTTTTAATTGAAGTTACTCTAGTAATATTTTAGATGTAGTAGAGTTGATAACATTTTTACAAGATGACCAAAATTATTCAACAATGATTACACTGGAAACAAAATATCCCGGGATGATGTGTTATCTTAGAAAGGACATCATATTGAAACATTACTCTATAATGAATATCCATAGAATCTATCCTATGATGAAATAAGAAAATAATTTAAAATAATAATTTAATGATTAAGAAATAGAATATATATAAGATAGAGATGATTGTCTATAGAAATTGTTTTAATTTAAGAAACTAAAAAATTATTTTTCAATGAACCTGGAGTTCATGATGATCTCATTATTGAGGTAGAGGAAGCCCATATAGACCATGATATTAAAAGAAATAAAATTAAAAATATTCAATATTTCCTTAAGGAATCATAAAGTATACAGGTTAACAGAAAGCTTAATTTTATCATCTTTGAATAAAAATTAATAGTTTATTAAACTCATTATTGATTAGAAGAAGATGTTGGTTTCCAATTTAAGATCGACAAGGAAAAAGAGGTTATTGATTATTTTTGTAATATTATGGAGGTGATATTAAAAATACTAAACCTTGTTATGTATAATATTTCAATATAAGAAGAAATGTATAATAAGGTGTTAAATCAAGTCATCAATTTAAGAAATCATAGTTTTTATGGTTTTCAAATTTGATAGTCTTGGAAAGTGACAATCATTGTTTTGAAGGTGTTGAAAATATTTTAAATTATAAAATATATGGGATAATATATAAAAGTGGATTTGGAAATGATGATGACTCATCATAGGTTGGAACTTGGAAAACCCATAAAAAAGAGAGTATGGAGTTTACCATATCTTATACTGATTTTCAGGATCATAAATAAATAAATAAATATATGGATGAATTAAAAAGGTAGATTAATAAAAATAATACCTGATCATAAAGAGTTTACCAACATTCAAGGTGACTTGTAATTACTATAGAATGTGGAGGAATGAGAGTGATAAATTACTACCTCTTTTAAAATATTACTTCTCTGGTTATCTTGTACATACATGTTTTGTTATAAAGAGTCTATTATACTCTAAATATATATGTTCTTGTTACTCAGTATGTGAGATGATTTCTTATCCATCCTTTTAGATAAATAATACATTCTATAGATATTATGTTCAATACTCTAACATTTCAATAAATCCATTGATTATAGAACAATTAGAATAATTATTTTTCATCACGGAAGTATGAAGTAAGAAAATACTTAATAGCTCAACTATATCTTGAAATAAAATTGAAAATATCAATTAGAAAAGGAGGAATATGAGTTATTAAAAATTGTATATTTTTTATTATAGGACATGATCTTATCCATTACCTCAAAAAAAATGAGCACCTTATTGAAATAAAATAATAAATAAGAGAAATCAAATTGAGCTAAAATTTATCTAAAGGATATGAAGAAATGAATCACCTTGATTCATAAGAATATGTTATCATTCAATGTGATAATAAATAAGAAACTATTGAATACATTAAAAGAATGAATTAATGGAATAGTGCATTTAAGAAATTATGGATCATTGAAAATCAAAAGATTTGAAAATACTCGATTAGGAGGAGTTAAGATGAAGAAGATAAAAGTGCTCTCAAAGGATTTTTTCCATCCCAATATCATTGGTGTTAGTAGACTCCTCTATTTTGTTGTTGAAGACATATTTTATCAAAAATAATTCATCATGAAAATCCATGGAAGAAATTACCTCATGAAGATATTGAGAAAAATAGGTAAAATAAACTAGGTAGATAGAAAACGTAACAACTTTATCTTAATTATTCATAAAAGAAAATAGATTATGGAAATGAATTGTGGAGAATAATAGTCAATAGAGAATGGAATGATTTATTATGTTGAAGTATGAATAAGATATTTACATCATGAATAATGATTTCTAATGGACATGTGATGAATATAATAATGTAATGATACTTTTAAATATTTAGCAAGTAACGAAAAATTGAATTTAAATTACAAGATCATTATTACAATGATATTTGTATTATAATAAGGATACTTGTAAATCATATAGAATAATATGTAATTATATTCATTGATGATTAATGTAGAATCATTAATTTCATATCCCTTAAATGAAAAATTGATGGCATTGATTACATGAAAATATATATAAGAATAGTAAAAAATGAGAAAGAAAGTGAAATTAAAATTATCCAATGCCCTAATGAAAAGGAATTTGTATCTATTTAGTTCAATAAATTTCTATAGATACTTGTAATTAAGCATGATGTGCTATAAATGGTAACACCCCAATGGAACAGGGTTATTGAAATAAAAAATATGAATGTAAAAAATGAATCCAAAACCAATTTTATTTAATGGATCATCAATCACTAGTAGTATAAGGAGGTAGTTTAAGTTTTTATATATAATAAGAATGTTGTATTACACAGTCTTGATGATGATATAACCCCCTATGAAATGTAGAATGAAAGAGATAACTCATTAATTTTTTTATTTTGTATTATGTGATATATCTTAAATGGAGGAGGTAATCACTAAAATTATGACAATTCAATTGGTGAATGTCTATTTATTTGTTGATAAATGATGTAATTGGCCTAAATGTTCAATAAAATAGTATATGGAACATTTTAGAGAGAAATTATGTCAACATCAATAATGATAATGGTGTGAATAATTCTATATTATGAAATACTAATGTGCCAATTGGTAAAGAAGAATTTAAAAATGAAATAGAGTTAAATACTGATGATGAGAAGGGTCATACTAAAAATCAAATAGCCCTAAGTGAACATGATGCATAGGCTATGTTATAGGATAAAACTAAAGATAATGAAAGAAAACATGAATGTTATATGAGAAACTAGAGATAATAAGCTAATCCATCTAATATCTCTTAATATAGACATGAAACATCACAACTAATAACCATGTGGAATTTAGAGCATGTTTCTCTACTATAACTAATAGAACCAAACTTTTTTGAGGAGGTGGTAATTGGTAAATTATGAGTATGATCTATAAATGAATAAAATGATCATATCATTATACAATAAACATAAAAGGATGAAAAATACCCAATAATAATATTATGGTAATTAATTAGGTCATAAAATATAAAAATGATGATAGTGTAAATGTTATTTCAAATAAGTATTTATTGTTTTGTAAGGTTTTTTCTATGATCAAAGGGGTTGATATTTATTCCAGTAGGTCAAATAGAATATATGTTATCTATTAATCATAATGGAAATCTATAAGGGATACAAGATCATTTAGATGGATGTTAAAATGTAATTATAGAATGGAACTCTTCAAGAAGTTGATTATATTTTGAAATAAGTGTGATTTATAATTGTTGGTGATGAAACCAAAGTATCTGGATTGAGGAAAGATATATTTGGACTAAAATAAGAACCTAGGGCCTAGTATTTTAATGTGTAATATTACATATTGATTATATAATTTAAACATTGTGGTTTGTATTATAATGTTTATGTGAATATATATAAAATGTTATAGTTTATGGTGATCATGTACATGAATTAAATAATTAATGGTAGTAGAATAAAAAGTTTAGTAAATTAATTTTATAACATAATGAAATCTGAGTTCCTCAGGTACATGATAGGTGACCTCATTAATTTTATATGGATTCAAATGATTATGGAAAATGGATATTCATTTTCCTTGAATGAAAAATAATTGTGTAAACTCCTCATGAATTTTAATTTTAATTATTTTCAACTAATATCATCTATGATTTTAGTTGTAACTAGGTATTTGAATCATGAATATGGAAAATTAGTTTATCCAACTGTTTATATAAGGGAAATTGGTTGTATATTGTACTTGACAGTATGAAGGGATGATATTTTTTAACATTCATGGTAGATTGATATCAGAGAAATGAAACATTTGAGGATATAAATACAGTAAAATGTATCATGAGGTACATTTCTTAGTAAAATAAATTATATATTTCTCTATGATAAAAGAAATAATCTTCTATTATGCACCTTTGAGGACATGTATTGGGTTATAGATGTGGTATATCCAAAGTCTAAATGTGGTGGTAGATTCATTGCTCAGAAAAAATATTTTTGGGTAGATATGTATTAAGTAGGAGAGTATATTACTAAGCCATTATGAAATAGAATATTATTTAGAGATAAAGGAATTCAATTATCTAATGTGGATATAGTATTAGTTAGAGAATATAAAAGATAATGTACAACGAACAATACTAATCAACCTAGAAAAATGTATGTGATCAAAATCATGGAAACCACTATTTTTCAGTATTGAAAAACATTTCAATATCCAATATCATCTCATTAATTAAATGGTGGAGAAATATACTATTAAAATGGATCACATTGGATTGAATGTAAAGCTAGAAGATATCATAAAGATGTTTTAGCCATATCAGTGTTCGAGTAGCATTATTTTAACCATGTTTTTGATCACCTACCTCAATCTATGTAACAATCCAAGAAAACAATCCTTGTTGTATATATTTCATCAAATATTTTTTCATGGATGGTAGGATCATTTAGTATAGTTTTATTGTTAATTAATCATAATTATCTATAAAATTTAATTTTATTTATGATCTTTCTACCAAAAGTGGGTTTATGAGATTCATAAAACTCTCTTAATCAAGGGATATATATAGTGTTGAATTTATTCAATGAAGAATGTGAATGATTTGTGTGTAACATAGTTAAGTTGGTTAAGTCTTGTGTAGGGGAATTTTTTGGAGATTTAATATCACACGAAATTCCCTCTTAAAAAAGTATTATCAACATCAAACTCATATCATATATACTAATAGTGATATATAATATATTATTTATCTATCTAGATGATATATGAATCTAAATATCACATTTTATTTCTGATAAACCCAAATCAGGGAAATTTTGGAACCATTGTTCTATGAGAAAGATGAATTTTGTCATTTTTTCCATTTAGTGTCTAGAGATATCATAGTGTTTGATGTATAGGGATGATATTGATTATGAAGAAGAAGGGAATATGTTTCTATGAATAATTTTGTGGGAAATTTAAATTTTATTGAGCTTTTCTAAAATCAATAGGCCCTAAATCCATAGGAATGTAATTAAAATAAAAAAATATTTATATATTTATATGAATACTTAAAATAAAAGGAATCCCCAAATATAATGATCAGTATGGTGTTATGAAATCATATCGATGAATCATATATGAAGGAAGGATTTTGGTGATATAATTTGATATATTTTATATATAAATATATTCTAATTTTGTAGGTGAGTCATTGAATTCATGATGAGGATCAAGTCCATATATCCGTATAGATCATATAAGGGAACCTATTCAAATTATTACATATCCATTAAGAGATCAATAAATGAGTTCTTTATAATATTATGAAGTAAAAAATGTTAGAAATAAAGGTTTCTCTACGTGTTACAAGGTATTAGAAAATATCTTGAATTATATTAAATTTAAAATTCATTAGTGTAATGTAAAGGAATTTTTATGAATGGATGAGCATGTTTAATTTTTCATTTATATGTATTAATATCAATAAATAAAACACTTCTAATAATAATAAGGTGATGAATAATGATTAAGAGTTTCTATTCCAATGGGATTTATGGGATTCTTGAAGAACCTAGAGATGTGGTGTTAATAAGAAGTTTCCCAAAATATTAGTATATAAGGTTTACATAGATTAGTTTATGTGAAATGTTCTTGTGATATATATATCATGAATTATTTATGAAATCAAAATCCTGTGACCCATGCTATGTGACAACAATATGGATGTGGGAGATAAGAATGTAATGTTATATGACTCAGGTCTGGCACCTGTTGATATTCACCCATATTACATAATAGTTGTTTTATATTAACAAGTTCATGATAATATTATGGGATAAACAATAAATTCAGTGAAACAAATTAAACTCTAAATATGTTATTATGAAGAGTAATAATCATATCAAAGAATCACACTCAAGAATTGGGTGATTCAATTTATACTTCACCATTATGATGCAAATAGAGCTATCATTATATCATTAGAATACAGAAAACTTCAACTAATATAGTGAGTTAGGAGGAGTTAACATAACTTCTATAGGGAATGCATTATGTCATTCCCGGAATATTGTAATGGAAGTGAACTAGGAACATAGTGAGCATGAATAAATAATTCTAATTCACTAAAACAAATGAGTTAAATTGAAAAATGAGATGAATGAAAAATACTAGACATATACTTCTTAGACTATCCCTTTTAGTGATATAAGTATAAATAAATGTTTTCTATTCTATAATTTCTACATTTTTTGTGAATGTTTAATATATTATAACATATTTTTCACGAACTTACCAATATTGAGATGAGATCTTTGACTCAAAAATAAAATCTGGTGCCAAGTTTCACTACTCCTATCTAAGGTGTCTTCGGATTTAATACTCAACAATTAGTGCATAAAAAAAAGATGGTTTATAAAAAATAAAGGAAAGTGATGTCACATGATAATGAAAAAATGTTGACAAAATTGATCCAAATCATTTTTCATAGTTAGAATTTGTCTAATATCCAAGACTTCTAACATAACAACAACTTGACAATCTCTAATGTCATCTCATGTGTAGACCAATCCTTCCAAATCATATCATGGTAATAATATTCCCCACCCAAAGAATATTAATATGGTTAATAGAAATTACAAAATATATTTACACCTACCCAATTTTAATATTCACCATAATACACATATCGATTATCTTATAAGCACAGATCACATTCATTTGTAGCATATTTATTATCTAACTATGTTTTGGAATATTAAATTTCAAGAAGTTATTTTCTTGTTGCTGAGTGGAATCACCCTGTGTAGACTAAAAATAATATTTCTGGAATCTTTTATATGACATGGACGATAATAATGAGGGTGTAAGATCTCTTGTTTTTTATTTCATGGATTTTTTTGTGAGTTAATTTCATAGTAATTTTGGATGGTTGTAGTTAGAATTTAGAATTAATACTAAAGGTGTTTATAAAATAAATATAAGATTACATTGGATGTATGGAAAGGGTTCAAGGCTGGTTTTATGGATGTAAATTTGTTTTTGGAACTTTTACAGTTCATTAAACATGGATAGTGAAAGTTGAATCTAATATATAGTAATGTTAAAATGTACTAGTCATTTGGGAATTGTTAATGTGTCAAAGTATCATTATATAGTACCTAGATATGTTTTGTTGAACCTATACGGATATTGAAGGATAATTAGAGTATATGTAATACATTATATGGGAGTGATGGAGGAGGGAAATGCATGTGGTAATGGTTCCTTTAGTGTTTCATATTAATATATTTATAAAACAATAATGTCTCACTATGTGGTTTTCTTATTTTAGGTGTGATCAATTTTAGTTTTAAACCAAAAAATATGTATTTATAGTGAACATGTGTTTTTGGGCCATGGGAGGTGACTATGTGGCATCTGTATCTAGGAGCATCTAGAAGTGAAGAATCGTGGGGTTTACACACAACATAGATGAACCCATTGGATGTTTTATATTATAATTTCACACTAAGATCCTTCACATTATTATTAAAATAGGTCTTTTTGTGATAAAAATTACCTAATTTCCATATAAATTCTCATAGGTTGAGTAATCTAGTTCACATGAGATGAAGTAACTTTTTTTTATGCGTGATTTCTTCCCACCAGACATCTTATTATAATTATGTTTTTTCTATAGAGATAAAATATGAATAGAGGGTATGTTACTATATATCCTCTACTCTATTAAATTTTGTACAAAATAAAACTAATCCCAAGTTCAATTAAAAATAAAAAACTATCCATGTATTACCTCTAAGATAAAACTCCATTAAAACTTATGAGATTGACATATCATTCATGCCACCATTTAATAATCTAAGAGAGAATACATCCCTCGAGAAAAGTGTCCATGTAGTCCTTGATGCATTATATGTCAACTTTAAATGGAGTTGTTTGCTTCCTTTGTATATGTGGATAAACATTCACTATTATGACCAGTTTAAACCACCAAGACATCTATTTTTCTTTAAATGATTTTATTCAGTAAATAAAAAAAAATATTATCTTCATGTGAAAATGATCATTTAGTAATTCATTGGTCACTTACAGTATTGTTATTCTTTAAATATATAATATAATTCTCATAAACATCTCTTTAAGATTCATCGAATTCATCTCATTGTAACAGTATCTTCCTTCAATATTATTTTAGGTCTATATTCATCTACATTAATGAATAATATGACCTATACTTGATTTTCATTGGTAAATACCATGGATGTATATAGATGAGATTGAATAGGATCATAAAAATTAGTGTTTTAAATGTTATCCTTTACACCTAAAATGAATCATCTAGATACTAAATCCAATACTTCCCACTAGAACTCACTATATTTTCCCATAAAATTATTGATCTTATAGATGGACGGCTCTACACCCCATTTATTGTGGATTAAAGTTGGAGATAGGGTTGTATTTAAATACATAATTTTATAACAATCCCCTTAATTTTTTTTGTTCAAATGTGTTCCACAATAACATATGAGTAAACAATGGATTAAAAAGGTATAAAAGATTTTATCTTTCTTGATCTTAATCACAATATTGGTTGAAATTTTCTACATTTATGTGGATTCCACAAATTTTTAAATATAATCCATGTATATTATTATGTATATGATGAAAAAACATTATTATGGGTCTCATAGAGTCAATTACTCACACATAAAATACATATAATTTCATATTATATTATTAAGGTATATCATTTCTCCTCCAAGTATTTCATACACATCGATATCTATATGATATTGACTATAATGTTAAAGAACCATTATAATGATTGGAAAAAACATTTCAATTTATATGGTCATAACCCCAATTATATCTAGTCTATATTGTCCATCAGTTAGTGAGAAGTATCAAAATTATAGAGTGTTACTCACATATGATTTGGTACACATCTCTAAATTATTCTATCTCTATATTCCACCATTAAGAGGTAGTCATCCCAACAATAATGCGTTGTAGATAATTGAAATATTATCATTAATCAAAATAAATAATATATATAAATGGTATCATTTTCAAAATAATTATCAATATCTAAGAACTAATGTTGAGATTATATAAAATGTTCTAAAATATTCTCATTTATAAACATTATAGAAATTTCCATACCCATTTCTTCATCAACATGATTTCAATGTATCCAAAAATAATTATTAACATATATATTTTCCAAACCCTTCTCATACTTGATCATTATTTCAAAATATTATAGAAGAAAGTCTAAAAAATAAACCTTGGATTAGAATATTCTTTGTTTGAAAAGTACCTCTGAAAATAATCATACTTGTAGATTACCTCCTTAGAGAGTGAAAAATGGTTTATAAAGTAATCAAATGAAAATACTAATGTAAAAAGATCCTTAAAAATAGTAATATAATCTGTTTTTTAATTATTTAGTGTGACTATTATATTGTAATTAGGTTCAATAATATGATTATACTACTATCCCAATGAACCTATTACTATAAAATCACATACATAGAACATAAAATAAATATTATTATGTCAATTTAGATATATTATAATTAGTGTGGTCAATAAGTTCAATTTAAATGAAATAAACACTTTCATATATAAATAATTAATGATGAATGAAAAATAATTTGACTAGGGATAATTTATTGGTTGTATCATATAACAATCATTCAAAACAATGTTGAAAGAGTTACACATTCTAGAGAGGGATTCAAGATACAATTATGTGAGATAGACCACATATATCCTATATAACCTTTATCTTCATGTTATTGACTTAAATACATTGCATGGTTATTTTATTCCTGAGGAAAATTCCTTATTATACCATGATGCAAAATTATTACTACATGAGAACTATGAATGTTTTATCCCATATATTCAGAACCCACTATATGTTGTTAATTAGTAGTACAAATGACTACTCACTAACTATGAAATTATCCATGAAATATATCAAAAATCATTCATCCTTTTATAAAAAATATACCTCACACACTCTTTAAATGTAATCAGAGCACTAAACATGAATATGACATCAAAATATAGGTGAAATTTAAGTATTCTTATTAATTTAGTTTTGAATGGATCAATTGATCCCACTAGTATTTTATTTTAAATAGATTATCCATATCGGGATCAATAAAATCATTATTTTCTTATCAATATATTTTTTATTCAATAAAAAACAATGAGAACAGGCTATTCCATGAGGCCACATTTACCTACCATTAATTCATATAAAATTCCCATCCAATACATGTTCTTATCGAAGTGAAATATTTCTATACATTCATTATCATAGTAAATCCTTCTTACTTGTGATAAAAATGTAATGGAATGGCTCATTATAAAAATAAAATAGAGAATATAATTTCTCCATATAAGAATTATATACCTTTTCATTTTATGACATTAATCATTGGTGATGTGATATTTTATTATGAATGAAATCATTGTTTCCTACCTTATTCCAAAAGAACTTCATGGGTGAAAACTATTGGACTTAGGCCCATGAAGTTGGCAGTGCACTATGTGAACACTTTCATTATCTTTGTCCACATTTAAGGAAAATTATATTTTTATTCCTTTTTTATTTCGAAGTTTATGACCACGAGTACAATATCATTATATATAAAATGTGACCTATAATGTAGTCGGAAGTGAATTTAACTCAATAATTGGGGACATTATTAGTGAAATAATGAATTCAAAATAGTAATCTTTTGACAAATTATCTACTTAATATATGTTTTTTTCATTTTCACCATGTTCATAATTTTTTTTCTCATAATTTTCCACCATCTCATAAATGTGTTGAATAATTTTGTCCTCCCATTATTTTTGTACACTAAAGTAATGATGGAGTTTTTATAGAAAATATGGCTGGTAAATTTTTCAAATCATTTATTTACTTCACATATTTCATTAGACAGAAGGGGACTTGGATGAAACTAACTCAAGAAATGTGTCTTCTTTGGTTGACATCAACCAATGCCTTCCTAGTTTATAGGTGTGTTCTAACTAGAATTATAGGAGTATCCCATTATTGTTCCATCTATTGTATTATGATTCTAATAAAGAAATTTATTTCTATACCTTGATTTCAATATCATCAAGACTTCATTATGGGTAAAATGTCGACCAATCAATGAGTTTAAGATCTACATTCATATTATTTATCCCATCTAATCCAAAATTTAAAAATGCATTTTATGTCATGAGATTTTCTCTAGAACACAAATAAAAATTTTAGAACCAAAATAAGAATTATTTAATAGTGAAAAAGGATGAGAAACCTCCCTGGATCTCATTTTTTTTTAAATAATACCTTTAAAAACTATTGACAACTATTCACTAAGAAAATAAATCATATATATTATAAAGTATTCATATTTTACATTAGTGAGTTGAAATGATCTTAACATACATAAATTTTAAATAATTTGAGTGTAATAGTCATTAAATCTCATATCAATAAATTCCCAAGTATAATAAAATTGTAATTATAGAGTTGAAAAATGAAATACATTTTTTGATGAGGCAGTAGTCTACATGTGTAAATAAATGATTCATTAGTTTCCAACTTTATAGAGAAAAATTTGTATAATTTTTGGGTAATTTAATAGTTAAATCATTGTATATTTATGATATTATATACTTAATCTTATGATTGATAAACTAGTTTTAGAGATGAAGGAATAAGTAATTAAACATAATGTAATTGATTAAGAGTTATACCTCTTAATTCAGGAACCTCCATTTTTATAAAATATAATCCTTGAAAATATTGTATTATGATAAAAATAATATATCTAAGACATGGTGTGGAATGTTAATAATTTATTTTGGTTGGAAGGTTCTAGGAAATTAGGCTCTTGAAGTGTGAGGAATAGAGGTGATATGGTTTCTGTTTTATAAGGTTGAGGATAAACATGGAATTATTCAAAAGATTAAAACATATTAATATATTAATTATAAAAAATGAGTATAAATTTACTCAAATTTTAATAATAGATTATATAGTTTCTACATGTGAAAATTAAATTATTAAAAGAAAAGTGGTAGGACATTTTATACCTTATATCAAACGTTTAATGCTTCATTAACCCCTTTTAACCATTACTGTAGTAATGGATATCTACCTTGGTTAATATTAATATGACTAAAAATAATGTTGAAATTATTATATATTATATTTTACAATAATACCAAATATTGAATTTATTTTTTCAAATTCAATTTCAATAAGTGTAAAAACATCATTTTTAAAAATGGGTGAAAACCCCTACAAAAGTATTTTTTTGAAAAAATGTATTTTTATGCATAAAACTATGTATAGAATTATTATATGCCATATGAAATACTATTAGATGAATTTAAATAATTTATTGAGTTTATAATATATATTTTTCATTTATATCAATCATAAATATTAATTAATTTAATTTTTTATGATAAAAACACCTTGCACACCTAAAAACTCTATTTCCTGAAAAAAACTAATTTCACATTGAATTGAATTGATTTTTGTTTATAGGAAATTTAAATGTAATCAAATAATTTTAGAAATTTTTTTAAAATTAAATTGTTAAATTAATTTTTCATATTAAATCCCTCTAATTCAATGTATAGGTGATAACATTCACAATAAATAATAGTAATTCAATATTATATTAATGTTTGTTTAAAAATGGTGTTGTGAATAAATAATGATATTGTAAACATAAAATATATCCATGAGAATGATATCATAAATTCATTATGCGTTACAATATTCTCCACTTATATTAATTTCACCCTAACAATTTCATTACTCTTATACAAACATCTAAGGTATCATCAGCCTCATAAAATCTTTGACTTCCCATAAATCTTCCTCATATTTATGGTTTCAACACAAATCACTAAAAATTTGATTGGTATAACATAAATATATTTTATCTATTTAATATAAAGTCTCCAAAAATTATTACTCCTAAGATAGATAATTATATAATGTTATAGCCTTTGATTTTAGTACATGTGTTAGATAATGTATATACTTTCACAAGATACATAAAAGGAGCACGTCATAAACATAAGAGATATTCAGTGGAAGAAAAAAAATAATAAGAAAAAATAATGATATGATCATGAATTATTATAGGGATAATATATCTATGTCATAGATTTCCCTTCTCTCCAAATCCCATAAACTTGTTTTAGGGTTATATTTTTTGGAATAAATTTCCATAAATATTAAGCTCTAGATATCAATGATGATTTTCAGCATTACTTTTCTATAAAATATTAGATTCCATGATTTGATGATAAATGTATCTAACCTTCTCTTATATTTCATTATCCATATTAGGATCAAAAATATTTCATTCTCCTTCTTCATAATAGCATGTTGTAGGTCTTTAAATTCATCCATAGAGTTATATTGGAAGAGCCGTATGAATTCTTGAGTGAAAGCTATTGTTTGTATGAAAACCTAGAAAATGAAATTTTTTTATCCCAACAACTATTTAAAAACATTTAACATGATATTAGTGTATCCTATAATTTTTTAGTTGTAATATCATACTGACCATTTATATAGGGATGATATATAGTGCTTAAGTTCAACTTCATACTGAAATTATGTAATTGAATTCTCAAGAACATCATGGTTAACCTTGAATCACAATCAAATACAATAGAATATTGTACTAAATGAAACCTTTTACCATCCATAATTTATAATTGAAATTTTTTTTCAAGATATAAATCCTCTCTAATAGAAAATAAATTTTTAGAAGTCACAAGGACATCCACTAAAACCAATACATAATTATTCCCATTAATTATTTTGGAGAGTCTAATGATTAAATCCATATTGATGTTTTTCAATTTCTATTCTAGTTTAGGTATTGGTTTTAACACACACTTAGAATTTTTAATCTTATCCTTAAATTGAATACATACATGCTTCGAGATAGATACTCTAGAATATCAATTTCCATTTTATCCCACCAAAAATACATTTTTAGAGCTCTATACATCATAGTACATATGAGGTGAATATAAAATGATAAAATATGATATTTTTAACTAGAAGATATTTATTCACAAATAGTATTAATGTGCCATAATCTCAATTTATATAATTTTTCAATCCATCATAATCATGGTTGAAATCAAGAAAATTTACCACATTATTTTGTTGTTCCAAATCCTCCTTCTACATATCTTTAATCCTCACATGGAATTATGGGTGAACATTAATTTCAGAGAGAAATGATTAATCCCATTTCAACATGATTTTAGGATCCAATTTTTATAAATACAAATTTATTGAATCTCTTTTAATCCTAATAATTAAAAAACTGGCATGGTATTTATAACTCAGTGCACTAACCACCATTTTCAATTGCCTAGGGAGTTAGTGTATGATAATTCATAATCATGAAAATATTATATCAAAATTCTATAGAACATATTGAATTTTATATTTTGGAATATATAATTCGGGATATAATAAATCATATATATGTTACCTATTTCATCATAGTGGTAATGCCTCCACACATCAATGATGAAATTACTAATGTAATCTATAAATCACGAGTTGAAAAACTTTTCTCATTATTTTTGAATAATTATGTGGAATAATATATCACTATATCAATATTCATGGATATTCAATCAATAACCATATTTTATGTGTTAATAAAGATCATAAAAATATTTCAATTATAGGGTAGCATAAGAATAAGTGAACTAATCAACCGTGTTTTTTTGGATCAATTAAAGTTTCCTCACATTCATCTTTCCAGGTGAACATGGAACTGTTTGGATTCTACATTGTTAGTTGATTATATTAAAATGGGAAATACCTCACAAAGTATCAATAATATCCAGTAAACCTAATAAAACAATGAATCTTTATTTCCATGGTGGGACTAGTAAATTTATAATTTACTTCCCCCTTTAAAGGATCAATTGATATACCCATGGTTGAAAATATATAAGACATGAATAATTTAAAAAACCCATAATAATTTAATTTGGAAAAAAATTATATTCCCCCTCTATCTTCAATGAAAATTTCCATTAATAATTATTATACATATTTCTCTTGGAATATATAAGAAAACCATTTGGAATGATATCCCCAAGCCTATTGAGAAAATGTATAAAGACACTATTAGCTATATTTATGATATTAGCGGGGAAATATATGTGAATAAACTGAATCACAATTAATTCCTAATGGACTTACCTTTTATAGAATTTTTTTGATTGGTATATCCTCTTTCTCGACTCTTTATTAACGATATCCAGTACTGTGATAATATTGGATAACTATTTATCCCCATAGAGTTGATCAAACATGTCATAAATATGGGGCGATGACACACTAGGCAATATGAATACCCCATCATGATTATCATATAGATTATTCATTAATTCCTACAAATTAGTCAGGGTCATACTAAATGGATTATTTGAAAAACATTTACACCAAATATGAGATTTATATGAAAAGAAATGTAACTATTTAGGAGAAAATTAAGAAATTATTTTGAAAATACATTAGAGTAATCATGAATAATATTCATATAATTGATGTCAAATTTATCCCCAACCATTTGAGATAAATATCCCTCATTAATAGCTAGTAAAACCCATGCAAAAAAATTAAATTTCACTAAAATTTCATATGTATCATCACAATGAATGATTTTTTTTATTAATTTATAAAATGAAATGTGATTTCGATATCCTAGAAACATTTTTAGTTTCAATATAGTTAGAGATAATCAATGTCCAAGATCAAAAAAATATTCTCTAAATTATTCACTATAACATTTTTGTAGGGAACATTCTTAAAAACAGTGACATGACATCTAAACTATAGAGTTGAGGATAAGTTTTACTTAACCATCATAATTGAAATGAAGGATTATCATAGAACATATCATTCCTTTTTCATATAGAGAGCACTTTGGGTTAAGTTATTTAATTTTATAATGAAAAATAACCTCCAATATAAGTCATTGACTATAAATGGTACATTATGATATAATTTATTTCCATATATATAAATAATTATTTTCCTTTAGAAATAAGTTACTCTATATCATTATTTTCACACATAAAGCATCATATAATTTATTGGATTTTTTTATTTGAACTTTATACATTATTGACATGTTGGGAGATAAATATTTTTTCATTAACTGTCATCATCAACTCATATTCTATGAAAATTAATTTTCCCTTACTAGGTGTCTTAGAAAACTCACTCAAGATGATGTTTCTTATTATATATCGATATATATGGTCATGAAAAATCCTAATGTTTCATATTATACATCATACTTCATTTAGTTTCCCAAAAGGACAATCATTACATTTTCTCCCACATTTATAATTAAAATGTTTCCTCGTGGTTTCATCCATTTACTAAAAGTCAATAATCACAATGTGATTATGAATAAGAATTTTAATTAATCATGCATTAATGAAAATTAATTCAAAGGACATTAAAATAATGACACATTATTTTAAAAAATATGCCACCTTAGTTTAATCTTATGTTATTAATACTTGGCATCTATTCAATTAATCTATAATTGTTCATAATTAAAATGTTAATTAACCCTAGAATATCCATTCATATAGTCTTTTAAGTTTTGTAGACATAGTACCACTCATCATTTACTGGTGATGAATAAGAAAATATTAATCCCACCACATTCATAATCATTACTCCTAGTTTCATCTTTTCCAAAGTTTCATCCACCTATTAGTATCGAGAGACTGGTTTTTTTCATGGAAAAAAATAAAATCTCAATATTAAAAAGGTATCATGATTTTATACTAGTGATAGAATTGTCTAAAGGGATTTCAATAAAATTATATAATCTTAATCTCCATTATTTACTAAACCACTCCCCAATACAAACTAATGAAACCAGATCATAACATACAAAAATATTAAATAATTTGAGATAATGCATACCATAACAATAAACTCTCAAGGACCATAATTATTTATTGTATTTTTAGACTAGATAAATTATCCTCAAATTTCAATAAATGCCTTCAATATGTCCCAAAATTATTATCGAACATATAAAATTTCTTTAGCATACCCATCATTTTTACATTCGTAAAAACATGGGGTAATGATACATAAAAACACTAAGAATATATGAATAATTTGAGGAAAAATAAGTGATATGAATAAATTATAATAAGTGAGAATAATATAAACTTAAGGGTATGATAAAATGATTATAACTTTTAATAATCATTCCCTATCAGATAACGATCATTAATTATAAATGATGGAATAAGAATTTTTCGTTAAAAAATTTCCTAAGTCACATGTGAGTGGAACCATCATTGATGAACCACGACACTAGATAAAATAGTATAATAATTATACATATGTTTGTGGAATCCATTTATGAAAATAAACTCATGACCTTGATCAATGATCACTATCAGCAGCGTCATAGGGCATTGGATTCACTCCCCATTCCCTCAGTTCCTTAGTCAATTTTCACTCCAAAAAAATCTTATTAGAAAAATTACCTTATTAAAAATGTTTCACATCCCATTAAATTCATTATAATATCATGATATTTCTATCTTTACCCATTTTATAAGAGAACTATATAATTTTTGATCCACCAATCAAGTAATAAAAACCATATTTTTTTGTTCCACATGATCAAAAAACATGCATCATTTCATCATATAATAACTCATCCTAAGGAAAATTATTCTATAAAAATCTCATCATTAACTCATATAATAAACCATGTAAACTAATGGGGGTTCAGAATGTTTTCATCGTTAAATAAATAACATTTCATAATGAAACCAGTTGCATGTAATCTTCCTTAAATCACCATCATCACGAGACAACTTAAGTAACAAAGTGGATGGAAAGAAAATATCATATCCTCCATGAATCATAATAGTGTATATTGTATTTAAAAAAAAAATTCAAAAGAAAATTTTTTCCTTTATTTTTTTTAAAAATACATTTCTTTATATATCATTCTAATTGAGAATTCCCAGAATATTATGAAAATGTTTTTCATTAAAAATAAAAATGGAAACTTATAAATTAATCATTATATAAAATAAAAATATAAATAAAAGGATCATAATTATTTCCAAAATATCATATATAAAAATTAATTCCATAATAATAACCAAACATGAATTATGGTGATCAAAATAAATCATCATCACCTAGTGAGGTGGTGGTTCCCACATATTCATGAACGATAGTTTTTCATCTCATTGGATGGATAAAGAGGGGAAAAAAGGGTTTTCTATAGAAATAATAAATTTTTTCTATATTGATGACCCTAGATTCATATGGTTATAATAGATATATTAGTTTTATAAATTTTTTAATAAAAAATAAAAAATAATGTACACAGTTAATAGTTATAACTCTTCATTGAGAAACCCCTGTTGGGTTACATCTTATGCCTTTAAAGGATTGTATTTTGGTCAAACTATGACATAAATGATTTGGTAAAATATATTAATAAATGTTTTAGGAATATATTATCTAATATAATAGTATTTTTATGTCTTTGGAATATATGAAAAGTGGTATATATTTATAGGGGGTGGAGAGTGACACTTGAATGTTTTAATAATATTAAAATATATTATTTTAAATCTCAATAAAAACACCCCTAAAATGACTCATATTAAGAAAATAGATGATATATGGTCAAATTATTACCAAAAAGGTATTTAGATATGTTTTAAGTTCATTTTAACCAATAACACTTTAGTTTAACCCCTTATTAATGCCTTTTAACCTTTATTGTATTAATGAATTTTCACATGAGTATCTAATGTCCCATTCCTAGATGACACCTAAGGGGTGCCCTGATCCCATTTGCCCACATGGCCTTAAGTGAATTTCCCCAAATTCCAAAGGTGGAAAATTAACATCGAAGGCCTAGTGTTTCTGTGGGGAGAGTATTCACTCATTAACATAGTGTATAATAACATAAAAAAGTAAACTAAGGTAAATAAGGTAAGTAATATAATTAAATTGTCGAAGTATACGAAAGTGATAAATAGGAAACGATAACAATAACTGTATCAACTAGAAAAAACTACATGCATTGAACAATTTATGATGATAACTCATGCCACTAAAAATTGATTTTTTTTTATAAAATACCATATGTATTACTTGTTCCAAATAAATATAAAGAAAATAAAAATATTATCTAAATAATCCCATGCACTGGCTCAGTCATTTGATTTCCTTTTCCATCCTAACAAAGAAATCAATCAAGTGTTTGAAGCCATATGCTTCTCTCTATCAAAAACTACAATCATGTAATCTACCCTGGTCACCAAACTAAACTTTTAGAGGATGTGAGATAAATCTTATTGGGCCACCATTAATGGTGTCTATAACATTTTTCATGTGTAATGGAAATGTAATGGTGTGCAAGCATGCATACATTATGTAAATTAGTACAATGTAACTAAATACCCAAATAACTGCTTAATCCCTTGGATGGTGTATGAACATATAATCAATTAATTATTTGATTATCACATGTTTATAAATAATCCACATGTAAGGAATAATGAAGGTTATAAACTATAATGAGGAAACCTGTAATGATATTTAATGATTAAGTTCCAAGGTAATAATGAAGGAAACATAGTCCTCAAGGGTCACTGACTCAGTAAGGATTGTAGCCTGGTTAATGGTAATAATGTAATAAAAGGATCATGTTCCATGGAATTCCACAATAATATTCCTAACAATTATAATGTTATTATCTTTTGTAATTTGGGGCTAATTGGGGATTTTCCCTTATGGTATATAACCATAGAACCTACTTGTTAATACTAGATCCATTAAGTGTATCAATGGAATCTTTTAATACATTGTAAGGGATCATACGATTTCATACCTAGAATCCAAGAATAGACAAGGATCGAGATCTAAGTGGGGTTTAAACCACTCAAGCCACATCCTTCAATCATAATGGGTTTATTGAGTTCTCTATGAAATATCCAATAAGAATCCAAGAATATCTCGAGTCAGGACACTCTTATTTGATAATTACGTAATATAATAATTCAATTGGTTCATACCTTTCACTATATTAGTTTGATAAGTCCATGTAGCAAGAATCCCATTAATCGATCTATATAATGAATATTAAATAGTTATGGTTCACTCTACTACCTTCCATAAACATGGTAAGGGGGGCTATAGACATGAAAACTATTATTCATTCACATTTAATTCAGGTAGTTCATGTACTTTGCATACCTGAAAATTTCCCTTTCACATTTAATTATCAAATTTAAAGAACTTTCCTTAGGTGGGTTAAGTAAAAGTGATATTGTACATTTCATTCCACATTTCATGATAAAAAAATAAATTATTACAAGGGTTCTTACCATTAGTTTTTTTAAGCTCATACACATCCAAACGATGGATCCAAAGTGCTAAAACTCTTAAAACTCAACTATGGAATATCATCCTACATGTGATGATGGGCATTGTGGGTGTACCCAGAAAAACATAATCACATTTTTTAAATATAATAACCTAATGGTTCTAATTATTATAATCATGAAATATAAATTATTTAAATGGAACCCAATGAAATCAGTGGATCCCACAAGAAAATTTAAAAATTCGCAATCTTGAGGTATGAGTTATAGACTAACAACCTTAGGGTCCTACACCTATCCTCCTCCGATATCAACCGCTGATTCGACAAATAATGGATTAGATCTGAGAAAAATGGAAATCTTCTCACAACATGATAACTAGGCTGAGAGAAAGAGAGGAGAAGAATAGCTTACAAAGACTGTAGTACATACGGTTGTGCATCAAACATGATCTACAAAAGCTCGAACATATCTCAAATGAAGGATATCAATCAATCACTTAATAGATCTATCTAAGAGATCAAAAATGATAGAAAAATTGGTTAATCCTATATGAATTCATATTAGGATGAAGGAGGAGGGTTAATTATATCATTAAGAAAAAATTAGTAAAATTACACAAGATTTAGCATGTGAATGGTTTGAAAAAACCTTGTGAAAACCATGCATGGGTGCCTTGGGAAGAAGGGAAAAATAATGGTTCCGAAACATAGTAAGGGAAATCATGAACTAACCATGAAGTATTTCTATGTCCAAAAAGGCAGTACCCATGTGTTTTGATCTAACAGTAAGGCCTTCCTACATAGTTTACTAAAAACCATTCTCCATGCATAGATTTACCAAAAAGGTATTTCCAGGATCAATAAAATCCCTAAACACCAAAAAAATCTTCACTAACTCATTGAGTGTACATATTAGATCCAAAATAGATAATAATACTAAAATTTAAAGGATCCTTTCCTTAGTGAAAAATTGGGTTCTTAATGTCTTCCCCCCATAAAAGAACTCACCCTCAAGTTCACCTTCCAAGGGTAGTGGAAAAGCATATGAGAAAAACTCTTTCCAAATGGAATGTACATCGATCCAGTGTTCACAGATCTCACCATGCTTAAAACCATGATTCCATAGCACCTTTTCTAAAGGGACATACCTAGCTGATAGAACCATAATTTTCTTGTCAATGATGTGTACTGGATAATTATTAAATGTAGCATTTTCATCTTACTCAAAATCCTTAGGATCCAAGGTTTGAGGTGGGTCAGCAAGATACTAAAGAAGCTGTGAAACATGCAAGGTGTTTTGCATGGATTGATACCTCTGAGGTAATAGAAACTAGTAGGATACCATACCGACTGACTCTGGGATCGCATTCTAACCTACATAATGAGGATATAACCACCCTTGCTTTTGAAACCATCTATGCCCATTCCTGGGAAATACTTGAAAGAAAACAAGATCCTTAACCTCGAACTCTATAGGTCCTCAATGACGAATGACATATGATTTATATTTAGACTGAGCAGTAGTCATATGATTTCTAATTATCTAAACAAGATTTGAAGTCCCCTGAATGAGACGAAGACCTAGTAGGGCCACCTCACTTATCTCCATCCATCGCAAAGGTGAACAAGATGACCTACCATATTATTCCACAAAGGAATCTAAATAAATCATCACCTGAATGCTATTATTAAAGGAAAACTCAATGAGATGAATATTCCTCTCCTAAGAACCACTAGAATCATGGACACATGATCAGATCATGTCCATTAGAACCTATATTGTCTTTTCTAATTGTCCATCAGTCTATGGGAGGAAATCTATTCATAGAAGAACACATGATCCATTAGCCTTCTCCAATCCCTAATAGAACTATGATGTTAAACGAGCATCCATATCTGAAACAACACTAAGAGGGACCCCATTGAGTCATGTGATCTCACAGGAATACAATATTCATATCTCATCAACATAGAAAGTCTCCCAAATAAAAATTAAGTGATATTATTTCATTACTCAGTCAATAACAACCCATATATAATCGCTACACCTCAAAGACCTAGGTAAGATGACTGGAAAATACATATAAACATCTTCCAATTTACATTTTGATAATGGAAAAGCTGCAATTAGCCCCCATGTTTATGTTTCTCGTCCTTCATATGCTGATAGGTGGAACAAATAGTGATAAAGCCCAAAATATGACATTTAATCCTAGACAACCAATAATGGCATCACATATATTGGTACATCTTTGAGATACCTGGATGAACTAGCCACTAAGAAGTATTGGACTCTTGCATTAACTTTTCTCTGATATCTATGGAAACCCAAATATGTCCATGAATACACTTGATAATGTCTCTATCCATAGACCAATATATAGGTGGGATAACTCCCAATATACTCTCAAAGATAACCAAGGCCTCAGGATCTGAAAAAGGTATACTCTTCTCCTTCAAGAGGAGGGAAGGTGTAAATTTCAAATATGAGAGATAATTCCACGTGTGGATATCATGAAACTATATATGCATCTCATATAAGAGAGCCATTAACTTATAATCATCACTAGCTTCCTATACTTCTTGTACCACATTTTTCTAACTCAGTGAACTTTCAAACACATTTCTCTACCCAAGAATATCAGAAAGCTAAAAATAAAAGTAATGTAAATATTCTACCCATATCCCCTATTTTAGGTTCAAGTGACTCTCATTAAAGATAAATTTTTCACTATTGTTGTCTATGTACACCATTAAGTGATCACCTAACTGATATTCTATCCAACAACATATGTCATGGATAACAATTTCTAGCTCATGATTGTGTGTTGGATGATTTCTCTCAGGAGGCCTCAAATGATATGATCCATACAGAACAACTCTTTTCACCAGGATTAGTACATCTCCTAAAAAGATTCCCAATGCAACAAAAAAGGTTGTACGAACAACACATAGATCTGGAATAATTAGAATAGGTGTTGAAATAAGGCCCCCTTTCAAATCTTTAAAGGATTTCTTGGAAACACTCAACCAAATTAATGTGACAGCCTCTGTTAAAAGTACCCTAAGTAGTGAAGAACAGTGTGAGAAATCCTATATGAAATGCATATACAATACATCTAACCTTATAATGATCTGTATATCAAACACATTCTTGGGCTTCTCCCAGGATAATACAATAGTAACCTTTTCGGGGTCAACAAATACTCTTAATTTTGATATTATATTACCTAATAAGTGAAATTTCTTGACCCCAATGTGGAACATAGAAAGCATGACATAAAGATGATGATATCTCAGTGTAATCAGAATGATCTCCAGATTTTTATCATTGTCATTATGAGTATGAGAATATAGCAAAATTTCGTCCATAGATTCCACGAAAAAATAGTCTTGATAGGGATAGAAAACCCTATTCCTTAGAATGATGAAAATGGATGGCATGTTCGTAAGACCCAATGAAATAACAAGGTAATCATACAAAATATAACTACTAAGGAAATATAAATGAGGTATTTTTAATGGCCTTACTCATACCTGATGATAACCTGATGTCAGGTTGATCATAGAGAAGACCCTATCCCATCATAACTGGTCAAATATATCATCTATTCGAGATAGTGGATATTGTTTCTTGACTAAACTATTGTTCAACCATCTGTAATCCAGACATAAACTTATGGTTTCATCTTCCTTCTAGGTGAAAATTTTGGTCGAACCCCAAGATGATGTACATGGCCATATAAAACATTGTGCCTTTAAATCCACTAACTAATACTTGAGATCTTAAAGAAAAATAGGTTTTATCCGGTGTGGAAGAATGGACATTAGGGCTTCTCCTAGAACAAGGTAAATTATAAAATCTACATCTATCTTAGTTGGTTAGCCATAAAAATCATTGGGAAAACCATAAATGTAATGATACAGTACTGGAGGATAATCAAATTGTTTTAAAACCTCATCCTCCATGAAGAAATTTCAACCTAGGAGGTCACTCCACCTATCCCATGATGCTCTGCTCCCTCTCTACTATCCTTGACTACTCACTCACCCTTGTGTTGATAACTACTACCCTCTGGTGATGTAAACAACACCTTGCGATGATAGTAGTCTATATAAGATTGATAGTAAATAAATAAATCCATACCATGAATGGAATTTAAGCCTTTAATCTTGAGATCCAAGAGGATACATAAGAAATATAAAATTAATTCCTCAAGGGGGATGTCCCAACATTGGTTTATTCCATCCTTTCATACCCCTTATGGATATCTAGGTTCATTACACTAAAAAGTTGTATATCTATAGTTTGACACATTCAACAATAGATATAGAGATAAAATCATTTAAAGAACCTATGTAAAATAAATAATATACTATAGTAAATTTCACTCTAATAGTACCCCGTACTATAGATGTTCCCAAACCCTAATCCTCATGTATAGACAATAGTGCATGCAATTGACCTGATCCACGTCCCCAGGAAACAGATTGACTACCACAATCATAACTACTTTGTTGGTGATTATCATGATAAATGGTATGGCTACCACTGCCACAACATCCTCTTCAGCTAGTCTTGTGGACGCTTCTCCAACTCCATGCTTTACGTGGTGAAAAAGAACCCAGTTTTGATGGTGGAGCTGGCGAAAATCCTTTTCTACTGTAGGCTAGTGGAATAGTCTGATATAAATGCTGAAGATTCCATATACGAAATCATTCCCAACACTCCATTGGGTCTCTATCAAAATAAGTATGCAGGTACCCCTTCATCCACACATAAGAAATAGTACAAAGCTATCAAAATGGAAACTTTGGTTGTCACTACCCTGACAAGAAACCTCGGGGGAACTTTTCCAACCACCGGAATAACTGCTAGACTATTATGATAGTAATTCACTATGTTGGGTAAACATTATATGCCATAGGTTGTGATTGGTGATAATAGCCTAATTGACTATCATAGAATGAGTCGTTAGGCAATATAAATTCATTGATATACAGATGGTGTGCACAAGCCCATCCTCAAAGCGTCTAACACATGAAATCTCATCCCTAGCTAGAAGTGGTGTAAACCAATACAACTCCCTGAAACACACTAAATATTCCATTGATAATATAGAACCATATTTGAGGTTCATGGAATCTTTGGCTCTATCATCTCTCAACATCAGAGGAAATAACCGATCATTGAAGATAGGTTGGAAACCAACCCATAACATGCCCTGATGACACCAATCCTGGGTAATCACATCCCATCAGTGCTTGGTCGAATCATGCAAGTGGCATTTCTAGAGGTAAGACTGGTTTCTCATGGACCACCACATCTGGAGCATGATCATTACCACCCTCCCGACATATTATATGAGGACATCATGGATACATTGGTATAAAAATGAAAACCACTTGCCTTAGAACATGATTTAAGCATATTTATAGAATCCTAAGTGGATTATGAATGTAATAAAACTCACTAACCAATGAATACTACCCCCAAAATCCCACATAGATGGCCAGGTATTAAGATGTTATCTAGAATAAGTTTCATTTCACATCACAGTTAATTACAAAGTTCACTCATTTAACTTTCATAATCAGGGAAAGAAAGGAAGAGGATCTGAAACCAATTAATTTTAGAAATCATGTTTCACCTTTTAATGTATATCCATTTCCCATTAAATCAGTTCCAATAAACCTCATCAATGAAAATGTAACTAATTTATTTATATTATAACAAAATTGAATTGGTAAATTACACGTCACAACCCATGAGGTCCCATACCCCTCATGAATTGAGACAGGAAATCATTCAATCACTACCAAGAGTAGTAAATAATAATCCAACTATCACAACATCACCCAACAATCATAGGGATATCATTAAATGAATAGTATTGAAATACACATATATGGCCTAGAAATATGAAAGACATGAAAATACAAGGTTCCTGTAATGATTCATGTAACAATGATCATTTCCCTCATGTAATTTGGTTATGGATCTCAATTAGAATATAAAACATCAACAACACACTGCATGTATGCACCCAATGGTGAAATAATGTCAACTATAATTGGGAAAAGTAGAATAATAATTATAATTTAGGAAACTACGATTTTACCTATAACATGTGTTCATGATGACCAATAATGGTTTATAACCAAGTCCCAATCATTCCTAATATCTGATCTATCATCTCTAAATATTAAGGCATGAAAACAATCTTCTTTGATACCATATTGTGGCATCCCAGACCCGGATTCCACTTAATGGGTGCCCCAATACTGGTGGGCCACATGGATTCAAGAACATCTCCCCAAATTCAAAAGGCTGTTGACTAGTAGTGAGGGCCTATGGTGTGTCTTTTGAGAAACTATTCCATCATCACTATAGTGTAGCAATGTGTGAAAAATGAAAATAGAGTTAACTAATGTATGCAATATAAGTATCGTGTGGAAGGAGACTAATGTGAAAAATATAAAATGATAAATATAACAATATAAATTAGAAAAACTACAAAAATTTAGCAAGTGATGATGATATTTCATGTCACTATAAAACTGGAAAACATTGGTACAAGAAAATAAGCACAACATGTTCAACATAAGTATAATGAAAATAAAATGACTATCCCATGTATCCCTAGATCTGGATTTGTCATCTTCATTCAAGCTTCATCTTAAAATTGTATGAAATCAAGTGTTTGAAGTCATATCCTTACGTTTATCAACACCTAAAATCATGTAATATACCCCATGTACCAAACAACACCTAGATATGGTGTGAGATAAATCTTAGTGGGTGACCACCAATGGTTCCTATAAGATTCAGCCTATGTAATGGAAATATAATAGTTTGAGAGTATGAATATATAAATTAACAAAGTACAACGTAACTAATTACAAAAGTACATGCTTCAACCCTCAGTTGGTGTCTGAACATATAGCCATCTCATTATTTGATTATAACCAGTTTATAAATAAGCCACATGTAAGAAATAGTGAAGGTTCCATGATGTAATGAGGAAACTTGTAAAAAAATATTTTAATGATTTTCCTAGGTAATAACCAAGGTAACTTATATCTCAAGTTTCTCTAACCCATTAATTATTGTATCCTTGATAAGGGTAAGAGTGTAATCCAAGGAGAATATTCCAAGGAATTCCAAAATAAAATTCCCATAGATTCCAAGGTGATCATCCAATATAAAATGGGGCTAAGCTGTGAATGGGATCTATGGTATGTAAGTAGGTAAACTAAATTCCAAATATATATCTATGGATTGTATCTAAGGAATCCTTTAATACTATTTGATGGATCCTGCAATGTCATACTGAGAATCCATGAATAAAAAATTATTAGGATCTAGGTGGGTTTCAACCTAAGAAAGATATATACATGAATAAAAATGGGATTTATCAGTGCTCAAGTCATTCATAGATAAGAATCCAATTGGAGATCAAGTAAGGACACATCAATTTGATAATGAATTCTTATAAAATTAAATTTTGTTTGATCCTTGATAATAATTTGTGTAATAAGTGCATATATCTTGAAACCATTTAAAAATAAATTTAAGGCTTATTCAAAAATTAAAATTCACCCTGCTACCTTCCATCATCATTGTAGGGGGTGCTTAGGTCATGTCACCTTTTATTCATACACATTGAATTCATTCAAGTCATATACTTAGTATAATTTCAAATTTAACATTAACATTAAAAACAATTTAATATACCTTCCTTATGTAGGACAAGTCAAATTGAAATGGTACTTTCTATTCACCCTTTTAAGATACAATAATAATTTTTTATAATAGGTCATACCCTTAGTTTTTTCCAGCTCGATCACATCCAAACTATGGCTCAAATGCGGTAAAACACTAAAAACACAATTTTTTAATATCATCCTACATGGGATGTTTGACATTGTTGGTCTAACCATGAACAAGTAATCACATATTTTGAATGAAAATAACCATAATCTTATAATAATTTTAATAACGACTTATAAATCCCATAAACCGCACCCGAAGAATTATGTGGTCCCCACATGACAATTCTAAAATCAAGGAACATGAGGGATGAGTTATAGACCACACACCTTAGAGTCATATGACTCTCCTCCTCAGATATTGGCCATTGGATCATCTTAGAATACATTATATATGAGAAAAAATAAAAAACTATCTCACCTTGATAACTAGGCCGAGAGAAATTGAAGAGAAAACGGAGAAAAAAGACTTGTGTACTTACCGTTGCGCATCCAAAAAGACAAAAAGAAGTTCGATCATACCTCAAAAGGATGAGATCTTTCATCCCCGAACATAGTCAATCAAAGATATCCAAAATGATATAAAATTAGGGTAATCCTTTATTAATTCAAAATAGGAAGATGGAGGATTCTTAATTAGATCATTAAGGGAAATGTATTAAAATTACCCAAATGTTAGCTTGTGTACAATTTTTACACGTGGTTCGATAAAATATGTGCAAACCATATACGGTTACATGGGGAATAGGTTCACTAGGAAGGATAGGCCACATGGTTAGGGATACCATGTTCCAACCATGTGGTAATGGTTTGTCCTAAAAGGTACCATCCACATAGTTTGATCTAATTGTGTGACCTTCCCACATGGTTTACTACAAACTATAGGCCAAGACTAGTTTTTCTAAAAAGTTGCGTTTGATCTCAGAAGAATCCCTATACAATCTTAAAACCATCAATAACTCATTAGGCCACCATATTAGGTTCAAAATAAATAATTATAATTAAATTTAAAACATTTGCAACTGAATGATAAACTGGGATCTTACACAGTTACTATTCATAACCACAAAATATTAATGTTTTTCTTTTTATATAATATTAATTAATGTGAATAAAAAAATGGAATCCATTTATCAATAAAATATTTATGTGTATGTAATTAATTTTAAAATATTTTCCCAAAATGAAACTAAATCATTTTTATCAAAAATGCATTTTTAGAAAAAATACATTTTTAGACATAAATCTAATATTACACTTATTAATTCCCAATTAAACTTTCATATTTTAATGTTAAAATATTTTTTTAATATATAATCTATTTATTACATGAAAATTGATCATATATAATGATTAATTAAAACTATAAATATTTAAACACATTGGGCACATATAAATATTTTTTCTAAAAAACATCCACTTTTACCATAAAATGATTTTTTTAAATTTCTTATGAATTTAAAACTAATGATTTCATTTAAAACATATATAAATAGTTATTTTAGTAATATAATTATTCTTATTCAAATAAATAAATCCAATAACTAGCTGATAACTATCACATTAAATAATAATTATTCAATAGAATATATGTGGTTCATTTTAATAGTGTTTTTCATGTAAAGTATGCAATTGAGAACTTAAAATTTATTAAATATAAATATATTATAAAATATTGGGGTTTAAAAAAAATAATTCCTGAGTTTTTTATAAGATTACATTAGAGAAAGTTTTTAATTAAATAGGATGTTTATGTATATTTATTCAAATATTTCATTAATTTTAATATATCGAGTTTCAACCCTCCCAAAAATTATCCTCTTCATAATGGTATAGGGAGTTGTTATGGTTATGGAATCTTATACTCCTCAATTTTCAGTTCCTATTTCACTTGGTGAAAAACTCCACTTTCCTTCTAATCCCTTGTCTCTTGTTAGTTATTCTTATATAAGGTTTTAACTCTCTCCTAAACTCTCTCCATTCATTTTTTCATCTTTCTACATTATTATCATTTTTTTTTCTTTCTTCCCACCAGATCTCAACCACTATGTAATATCAAAACATTTTTCTCCATGAATTTATTTTTATTTATGATGGATGTTAGTGTACCAGGTAATATATTTTATATGTTTGGATTTATCTTCATCATATAGTGCTTGTGGGTTTTGAGATTTGAATTTTGATTCATTCTGAAATATTATGGGGTAGTTATCTACAAATCCAATATTTTATTACATGTATGAAATAATTTTTAGTGATATTATTATAGGGATTGGAAAGGTGGTTGATATTATGGTTGGAATTATTGCAGAGGGTTATGTTTTTATCGATGACGGTGTTTGAATGGTCTAAATATTATTTGAGAATATTTTTGGGTGGGTATCTTAGTGGTAAGTGGTTTTAATTCAAGTTATAGCATCCATGATTAGATTCCAACATAAATTTATTTATATTTTCTGATACATCGATATACTTGGAATATGTAAATGTATGTATAGTTTAAGTCCAAGATTATTACTCTCGTAGTTACAATCAAGCATATAAGTTTTATTTGATCAATCTTAGAATTCATGGAATAATGGTAGAACCCCACAAAATTCACAGGAATGGTATTTGGATGTTGGTGTTCATGGTGGTTTATAAAATAGTGTATGTAGAATTTTAAATTATATATTTTTTTAATATTATTTACAATAAATCATTTTGGTCACCCAAAGTAGTATACTTCTCCAATTAATATATTTTACTTCTTATTGGACCTTGAAAACATTAAAAGAAACATATTTGTATGATATTTCATATTAGTGACCCATTTTACGTCATGAGTCTTTCTCATCAATTCACATTCAGCTAAAGTGTCAATTGTAGCTCGAGATACATACTATTATCTATAGTAAAAAAATAATTGGTGGCCAAAAATCAATTTAGTGATGAATTATTTTTCTCAAAATATCTTATATTCTATATCATGCTTTAATGGACAATTCACATTATATTTGAATGATTTAATGGATATCATAATATATCTTCCATTTTCTGATATATATATATATATATTACAATCAAAAACAAAACTTATCTATAAAGTACCATGATGTAACTATCTCTATTAGTTGACTATTTAGAAAAACATTTACCAAATCATATAGTGGGAGAGGAAAATATTCTCAACTAAATAAAATCTAAAGATGTTGAATTTAATATAATGGTGTCTAACATTTCCATGAAATATGATAGGTTACTATGAAGATCATCACATTATGAAAAATTAAAATACCCATTATTTTAGATTATATGTATAAGACCTAACATAATTTTTTTTTCTAAATGATAGGATGAAAAATGATTTATGAAACCCCATTAATGGAAGGTAAACTATTTTACACATTTTTTATAGTGGAGTTACTTTTTTGTACTTCATATTATCAATTTACATTTTAAAATCAATATTTAAATGAATTGGATAAAGTGAGATGATGAAGAGTTTCATTCATCATGGATTATTAATATTATAATAATAACCACATTATCTTATGTCAATACTGAAGTGGTTCTAAATAACTGATAGTCTTCGTTCAGTTCATTAGTGTCCTTCTATTAAATCGATCTTTATTTAAAAATCCAAAGAATACACCCCTAGAACATTATAATAATATAAAATATAAATAAAAAAATAAGAGTAGATTGATTTATAAAATAAAATATTTGACCACATGAGTACACTATGCTCCATTTATATTATACAAAAAACACTACATGAATTTACATCATTACTACCATTCATGGGAGGAAAATGATTATAAGTTTTTTTTATTTTCATTTTTTCACCAAACATCTAAAATTTATAATAGTTTTCTTCATAGGAAAATCCTATATAGAGTTCAGGTGATCCCTAATAGTTTATTTATTTTTATTTTTAACACAATTTTTTTACCAATAGTAGTGGATTGAACATATGTAATAGCATAATATCAATATGATTTAAAATAATATATTTTCCCACGAGCACCAATTAATTTTTATGTATATTATAAAAGGATTTTACCTTCTTGAATAATGAATTAGTTTATCATATTGGGTAAAAAGGATTTTATATGAGATTAAATTTTAATAAATGATTTCATTTATTTTAACTAGATTAATTTAAATATCATGATCCATGATTTTCATTAACGTTAATGTGTTAATATAAATCATTAAATCAAGAGAAACCTCTATGTTTAATAACACAATATTCTAAACTAACTTTTTCCCCTCCCTCTAAATTAGATTTTTTTCAAATAAATATGAAATTATGGGATTATTTTAGTATTTTATGATGATTCTTAATAAAAATTAGTCCATCATGATTGAAAATGGTAAGGAATTCACTCACAGTCCCTTATACACTTGAACAGTCACCCATTATATTAGTTAGAAATGCATTGTATTATAGAAGTAAATATTAATGAACAATTAATAATTGGATGAGAAATATATAATTAATGAACATAAAAAATATTTATTAATTAATATAGTAATATACATGAATTATTAGCTCAGATAATGGAAAAAATGGGAAAGAAGAATAAAAACTTACAGAGGCTAATCAAATAAGATACAACTGAAAAAGAATCTAAAATGAATCCACATCATATTTTTTGATTCTATAAATATCATAGTTTATTAGAATACATCATAATATGAATAGAAAACATTACATATAATATTCATATATAATCTCCTCATCTAGATCCATCAAAACATTTTAGTAAAAATTGAGATGTGAATAATATTTCTATTTCGCCAATCCTATGGATATCACATTGTGTTTTGATGAAAAAAATATCTTGATATTATCATCATTTACCTAAATCACATATTCCATGGTGTAAAATGGGAATTGTCCATAATGGGATTCTAAATGTTTTTATAATCACTCATCCTCTATTTACTCATTGGACAACATGAATCAAGCATAACATGGATTCTCCACAGTTCATTCCATATATATTTTGGGTCAACAATAAATTATAAATCATCAACATCTTTCATGATTTAGTATCTCTAAAATACCTATTATGAGTAAATGGAATATTTTTTATTAAAAATGGTAATTTATTTTTTTTATGGATTCCATGTGTAATCTCTATGAAACGGTAAAATTTTATCTTTTTTACAATTAGTAAAATGGTTTTGGATCTGACGAATCCATATTAATAAAAAATTTAAGCAACTTAAACAAGTGAGTTTTATTAGAGAGATTAGAGTGTATTTTTTTAATGTTTAATTATCAATGTTAATTATAACATATTCAAAAAATATATATTACACTTATTCTTATTAATTGATAAATTAGAGAATCCATTGTCATACAAAAATTCACCCTAGGTTTAATGAAATTGGTAGATTTAACCCGTGGTAATAATTAATTGCAGTCCCTATTTATTCTATGATTGCAGTATATCAAATGACACTCAATATAATAAAAAATCACTACAATACATATTAATTTCACAATCAGGTTTTGATTTATTAGATCAATTCAATATAAATTAATTATTTCCACACATTTGATGGAAATAATTGGATACAAACCAATCAACCAATTGTATTCCATCATATATTTGTTTAATTTAAAGTATGGGGTATGTTATTAACATCAATGGTTTAAATTCACTAACAAGTGAAAAAAATAAAAATGGAATTCAAACTATTATACCTAATTTAAGGACATTATTTATTAACATTAGAAGAATTTA
Organism: Viscum album; assembly: GCA_963277665.1. NCBI lineage: Eukaryota > Viridiplantae > Streptophyta > Magnoliopsida > Santalales > Viscaceae > Viscum > Viscum album. The sequence continues at coordinate 1,493,707,782 of OY728129.1, forward strand.
TTAATTATTAAGAAAATAAATAATTAAAAAAGTTCGTATTCCACTTACCAATCAAAAACATGTATTTACTAATTCATGTGGTAGGTAATAGATATTTTAAAATGAATAAACCCAAAAATTATATTCAAATACCAAAACTATTAAATCATAACATTAGAATATTAACATCTCCATTCTTCCTTGATTATGTCCCTATTATTTATTTCATCCCTTTCTCTTTCCTTACATTACTAAACTTTATGAATTTTTCTCATTCTGGTAATTTTATATCCTGTCAATGATTCCCATATTCCAAAAAATATTGAAATATTCATTCCATTGATTAATTTATATTTTTAATTGAGGTATTAATAATACCCTTATTCATTGATCTTATTCCTTTTATTAAATTGAATGGTCAATAATGATATTGAATCATTTAAATGGAATAATATCTAGAAATTCATGACATGTAAACACTGAATCATGTAATTTTGTGAACGATCATTGACTATGTCATAACACTAATGGAACGTCTTTTCATCAACAAATTTTTTAAAATTAAATAATTTTATTTTCTAAAATGATCACTTTTTAGAATGGAGTGAGAGCCTCCAAAAAATTAATCCATTACCAAACTACACCAATATTCCACACCAAAATCATCACAAGACCCCCCATAGAACATAAACTTAACTCAAAAAACACCTTAAGAGATCAACGAATTACTAAATTCAAGTTTAAATCTATTAGAATATATATAACTATATAAGTTCCAGTTAAGATAACATGCCTTTTTTAGTCATCCTTTATGAGGTCTAAAAATAGATTATCTATCTTATTCAAAATTTGAATAAAATCCTATAAATTATATTTTCATTTATTGAATCCAACTTTCAAATAGGAATTATTTAATATCAAACCATCCCATAAGAACATCACTAGTATCCACCTGAATAATTCTATTGACTATCCTGTAAACATCTTCATAGGAGGACTAAATCATCAATCCCTACACAAACATTTATTATCCACAATTCAATATTAGATCTTATTTATTTTTATTAGTTTAAATTTTATTATCTCTTACCATGTGATTGTTCTTTTTTATCATAACTTTTCTCTATTCATTTGGAAAATTAAGAATAGTTCATTCCCATTTTGGATTTCTTCTCCTTGGCCAAGATACAACTATCACAGTCACAAATTCCTTTTTTTCCTACCCTTCCTACTCAAAAAATAAAATCTTCAATAATTTTCCTCATATTAACTATCTCTTAAGATGAAACCAGAACTATAATCACCTATCACATCACCATATGTTCCATATTAACCAATGGAATTATCTTCATATGTTGATTCTCATTATTACCTTTCTTGTCCTTCAATGTTTAGTCCATCAAACATGTTTCTTCATTGCATAGTATCCATATTCTTTACTATATATGAAATATTCAATATTTTCATCTGAAACCTTATTTAGCTAATACTCCATGTCTTATAGTATCGTTTTTGAAACTGGTTATACAATCCTCACCTACCTCTTGGATAATAACCTCTTAGGGAGAATCATTTCCATGTCTCACAAATTTTTCATATGAGGGAGAGTTCCTTACAAGACATCATGGGGACACAATCACCCCTGATTATCCCCCAAACTACCCTGAACAATAATTTTAAATTTATATTTAGCCAACTAATGTATAAATTGATAAAAAAACATCCACTATCCTTAGATCAAGATTCCTAATTGTCGCCTCTTTTTTAATGGCTATAGAATGACCCATCACAATAGTAATAAATTATTCATCCTTGGGGTATTAGGATGTTGTACTAGAATCTATGATATTGAATCCATACCTACCCACAACCTTTATGGTATGATCATCTCATAATAATTCATATGGGGGACCACATGAGAGTTACAAAATAATCCTCATCTGCATTTTATAGAATCTTTTCCTAGAAACCTATATGATGAAACAATTAACCCATGATTTGTAGCATACCTTTGGATACAAACACATTTCTACTTCATCCTAATGTTTGATGAAGCCTAATGGCCCTTTTATGTGTCATATTGAAAATTATCAATATTATATGGATCAAATAAATGAGATTCATAAAAACCTCTTCATATAATTGGTTCATTCATAATTATTTGTGGTTTGGGTTCATCTTATTTTTTAATTTATACTACCCTCACATATATAATTATTATCCTTATGAATTTATATCACCATATTATTATAAAAAAAATTAATAATATATATTAACATGGAATCAATTTTTCCTATTTCATGATCCTTAAATTTCACATTGACTATCATGTGTAACATTTATGTATAAAGAGAGTACTATTATGTATTAATTTAGAGTCTTATAATATTACATCAATATAAAATTTAGTGATAAGAAAACATTGGTACTGGACTTTACATTTTATCCATTGTGACTTCATAGTATGAAAGGCCTTTTTGGAGTTAATTTTATTTATATTAATAGAGATCATAGTTTCCCTGAAAACTATTCAATGCAAACATACAAGTAATTTAGTGCATATAGGTTATTAAATTTCTGAATTTTGATTAATTTATTAATTAATATTTTGATTTAAGATAAATGGATCTTATATAATTGATGAATTTTCCACAATATCATAGTGACTTTTACACACAATGTAGACTTGATCATATACAGGGGTCATTTATAAAATTTAAAAAAATATATGTAAAAAACTACTTATGAAATTATAATACCAAAAAAATATACCTAAATTAAATTTTTTATTTTAAAATTAAATTTAAATTATTTAATCAATAAAAAATTTCAATAAAATTAAAGATTAATTTAAAAGTATAAGAAAACTAAAACAATCAATAAATATGATGGAGTTAAATAAATGGTAAATTAATAAAATATATTTAACAAATATCCTATATTAATAAAAATATGTTTAAAGCATATACTCTAGGACCAGTTAACATAAAAATTGTTACCAAACAAAAATCAAAACATTACTCAATGTGAATATTGTTATCAAAATCATGTCCACTAAAACATATCATACCATCTAAATTTTTGTTATTATATTTCCTCTATAAAATAAATTCTATTAATTTCCACATTAACCATGCTTCCATTATCATTTATACCTATATTAATTTAACCAATTATCTCTTCACCCATGCTCTCAAATTCAGGCCGTAATTTTCTCATTACATGCTAATATAGGGACGACAATAGGGTTTCCTAGATTCTAAAACTCCAAATAGTGATTGAGAAATAATTATTATCATCAACATATTTTAGGTTTGTATTGTGGATATTATTTGGTAGGTTATAATGTTGAAAATTCATTTCAATAATGTAGAGGTTTGGATCCAATGGGATGTAAAATGTATAATTTTCAGTTTTACCCATTAATTCTATACTCCCATTCCGTTATAATATTTGAGTTTTAAAAAAAATTTATTCTTATTTAATGTTCCTAAATGAAGGGATTTAGCATTATAAAATGTTTTAAGAACATTATTTTTTTTTCAAAAAATGATTATTTTTCAGTTATTCATTGAATTGGTTTTTTAAGGAAGTGAGGAATCATTGATAATTAAGAAATTGTGTAAACTTAATATCCTGAATTTATAGAATTTTTCCACTTTAATATCTCACATAAATGAATTATTTGAGAAATAAAATTAATAAAACCTTCTTCATAATTTTTTATAAAAAATATCATCAATCTTATTAGAAACTCCTTTCTTATATCTCTTAAAAAATTTACTCCCTTTGTCATGAATTATAACATTAACATGTATTTATTTTTTAAATTACATTGGTATAGATTTTGGGCCTAAAATTTGAAAACATAATCCATTCACTTGTGTTTTATAATGGATTAAAAGGGTAATATACCAACTTATATCCGAATTTATGTTTATTGTATAAAGGTTTTTTTGACCAAAAGAATGTGTCAATCAGTTTTGACTCAATGACCACAATGCTCCAATGTTTTTAATTGAATTATTAGAAAGTTCTAGATATTCATTATTTTCTTATTTCTTTAAAAAAGGATAGAAATTTAAATATGATATCAAAATTGGGTTAGAACTACATCATTTATGTTAGTTTAATTTAGGGTTGATATTTTGTGGAATATAATTCAAAACATTGTGTTCTTTTCCAAAATTTCCAAAAATATTAATTTTAAAATTATAACTTTTAAATATTTTTCTTATTTTAGTTTCCCTAGAAAAATCAATATCTCACCATTGGAATTGAATAACGTTTTTAAAATTTATTCAAATTACATGTCAATGGTTTACAAAAAAAGATCTATAACTAAATAATAATGATTATAAAAAAATTTAATTTTTTAAATTTATTTAGGCTTCATTCACCCGCAATTAAAATAAGAAATGTCTTAAATGAATTAAAATAAATATGGATGTTATTTTATATTTATATGTGAAAATAATTAACATCGTTGATAAAAATTACATAGTGAGGTCTATACTAGTATAAGGGTTGAAAAACTATCATCTCATGCATTCGTTCTTGTGGTATATTTTCATAATACTTTTTAAAAATGTAACCATCAATGGAGAATGTGTTCTTATACCATTATTTTATTATCTATAATTACCTAGAAGGATATACATTAGTATTGATAAATTAATATTCCCATATATAATAATGTCTATATAGAATTAGATTCATCTTGGAGTTTTAATGAATCATTTTATCTCATTGACGAAATTCTATCTTCTAAACTATATTTCCATGTGATGAACTGGTTCAACATTTATAAATTATATGTATTTGTAAAATTAATTTTTTATAGAAGTAATGATTCAGAGGCATCATTTCTTATACAAAATTTCCAAAAATCAATATTTCCCTCTTTGACTTCCTAATTGGAGTTCAGTTGTAGCTCAAAAAGTAAATTAAATAATTTTATATAGATCAACAAGTACGACTTCATTCTAATACTATATTTATAGGCAATTATTAGTCTGAAAAGGTTTCATCCAAACTTTGGATCCAATATTTTCAATTTTTAATAATATTACTTTTCAATATTCCATTAATTTATGTTTTGAAAACTATTTCTAATTAATTGGTTTTTTGGTGGAAAAGTGTTGTTGTATTGTGATTCTATACATACTTTCACATTAAAGCATCCATACTCTAATCACAGAAGTGGCATGCATGGTCACCAATGATTTATTGTGGGATTATAAATCTATGAAATATATTGACACAGAAAAATAAAAGACAATATAAAAAACATTAGTCATGTTGTCTTTAACATTCAATCATTTGTAATCACATTTGACAAAAAAGACATAATAATTTCTCAAGAAAATCGAAAATATGTCCATGAAATATATTTCACATACATAAAATATTTCATTAAATATTTTTGGTTTTAACGAACTATATTATCACTACGAGAAGTTTCGTTTTTTATAATCATTTCTCACATTTCATAAAAAATTCATTATCATATTTAAAAAATGTTGTAAAATATATACTAGATTCCAAAAAAATTCAAGAAATTCATTGAGGTAAAAATTTATCAATATAAGTTAATGAAAGGTAAAATTTTAGTAATGATTTTACCTCACTTTAAGGTGTACATATCATGATAATTTCATCAATAAAAATATTTTTAGTAAATGGTCCTTCCCAATAATAAATCATTGAGTTAGATTTAGTTTTAGGGGGATGTTTTTATTTCTAGTATGATGAAAATTGAATGGTTATAAGGAAATTAACCATATTAGATACCAATATACCTATACCTAAATGTAATGTACGTTTTCTCCTATAATATAATCATTAAATAGATACTTTTAACGGGTTTCCAGCATATATATATATGGAGTATCCTAATCAAGAGGTAGTCACTAAATTCTCAGGTCCTCTATTCTCTTTTATATTAAAATAAAACTCTTATAGTAGCTGAATACATTAGATTATTATTGTATTTTCATCTTTATTATTCATTACCAACAAAAGCGATATATGGTGAGATAAAATAGTATTTTTTTACCATTAATATATGATATATATATATATATATATATAATAACTTATGCAAACACTTTTTAGAGGTTTGATAATTTTTTTGTTATATCCAATGTTTCTAATAAATAAAAAATAAATGATTTTCCATAATTTTTTCTAATAAATACCATTCCAATATGTCATTTTGAAGCATTATATATTATCTCATAAAGAAACTCTTAATTAGGTGGCTTCTTGATTGGTGGTGTCATGAGTTCATAGTATAACTCATCAAAATATTTATTGTAATCATCATTGAAAAAAACCACATAATATTTTAATTGTGATATAAAATGATGAAATATAATCATTTAAATGACATGGATTAATATTTTTTGGATTCATATATATTATAGAAAATATATGACATTTTTCACAGATGTGTTTTAATGAAATTAGTTTATAACATAAATTTTGTATATATTAACTTACATATCATGTTTTGAAACAAAATTATATATAATAATACCTTTTACCACATTGAAATGGAATTTCTCAAAAATAGAAAATAATGTTCCTTCCATTTCATGTTTTAGAAAACATTTTCAAAATTTTCCAAATGGGAAAAAAATAAAGTCATCAAGTAAAACATTCAAGCATTCCTAAAAAAGGTACAAAAAATTCATTCAATGTATTTTATAAATTTATCTTTTTATTATTAAAATCTATATTGTAATATTTTGTAAGAAAGGGTAGCACACAGAATGTGCATATTGTCTTTTCTTTATCCCCATATGAAATTTTATCTTAAGAGTTTTCGAATTATCAATCTTTATAATATTTATTATTTTCAATTAAAATTATTTCTTATAGTTTATCAATAGAAATAATTAAAAGTTAACATTTTGAAGTTATATTGTCTTATTAAAGGTATTCAATACAAACTATCATACTATTATAGGCCCTTATAGGAATTAGTTTTTGAATCATTATTTATTATGGTTAGTATGTTATTATTATAATTTTTTTGAATAGGGATAACCATTTTGAGATAATAATTGTTTATATAAAAACTTCATATAACAATTTTTCAATCTGTTTTTTATATAAATCTATGATGGTGGGGGTGAGGGAGAGGTTACCAGATCACTGGGTCAATAGAGTCTTCGACATTCTAGAATCATAGTTCTGATCAATTATGGTGTTGAATAATTTTCTTTGATATGTTATAATTAATGTAAACATAATTGTAGATGGAAATCCTCGACCAGTTGATGCAGTTATATATAGATCTCGAATTATAGTGGTCATATAAGAGGCCAACTGATATGGACATCCTTGGCCGGTTGAGATAAGAGGTGATGGTTGAAGAACATTTGTGTCTCATGGAGAGAATATATCTCCGGTGGTGGTGATAAGGAGGAGTTATTTTTTCCTAACTACTGAGATTGAATTACATGGAGATATGTGGACTATGAGGTAGATGACTGAGTAGAACAGTGAGTCTAGATCTCTGTTGGTGAAGCCAGGGTCGAAGGATTTATATTTCACTATATAATTGGAGTGTGATTTTAATGGATATCACTATGGTTATGATGTGGTAGAATCTTAAGATGCATGTTATTAGATAATGGGTGATTTTTCATCTAAGACTGTTAGAAATTTTTGAACTAATTCTATGGTAGTAGCTGTGGGGGAAATTCAATATCTTACAGATAAATCTGTTTGTCTAAAAACTATTTTGAGTAATTATAGTCTTGTGGATTCAAAAAGTAATTTTTTTAGAATACATTTTATGAATCTGATGGATTATATTCTAGATCTTATTGTGAAGAATAGTGACATGGATAATGATATTGAGAATAAGGTGAATATATTTGATTGATTTAAGATCTGCAAGTATTACATTATTTATAGGATTGTTTATCTTGTTGGAAGAAATCTCATGAAATTTTATGGGCTGTTTTAAAAGTTAACATTAATCTGGAATTTTTATGATTGGAGCTATATACCCATTGGTAGGGGATTATACCATATTATTTCAACATCCAAGGAAATTAAGCGTAGGGATTGGGGGATCATATCAATTTAGTTAATTCTAAGTATGATTTTCTTACACGAATTGAATTTTCAGTTTATTCCCTTTTATTTAAAAAATACCAGTGCCCGAGTTTGGATCAAAATTTTGGGTCTCAATTTTATCCTATAGAATCCTATGATCCTATGTGATATATCATATGATGTTTGTATTTCAATAAAAATTTATTGAGCCCTAGAGGCATCCATGTTAGGGAATTTTTATAAGAACCTAATGGAGATAGAATTAAGCATGTAATTAATTAATAATATCATTCGATTAACATTGGATGATTAATTCCTTTTAATGGTGGATTATGAAAGACTTCCTCACTTTCGATCGAACTGTCAAAAAATTAGTCATGTCAAAGACAAATTCCAAAAAAAATTATTTTTATCCATTTTAGAATTAAAAGGGTATAATGAGACATCTTTTTGGAAACAATTTAAGAGAAAACCGAAGTAAAATAATATGTATGGAATCATAAAATCATCTAGGAAGTATCCTATGTATGGGTCTCTGGATGATGTTATAATAGTTATGGTATCCTGCTCAATCATGAGGTCTGGTCCTAATTCTAATTTCGTCATAGTAACATCAACTCCAAGAATGGATGCTACTCATGAGGTTGGTTCAGAACAAGGTCAGACAGTGCATAAAATATGTACTATTCTTATCATGTATGGGAGTTTATAAGTGGATAAATGTTTCACTTTTCTTGGTAGAGATGGTATGAATAATGAGATTGAAATTAATGACAATGATCAGAACCATGAGGGTTCTTCTAAAGATATTATACACCCTTAGTTAATGAAAGTATATATGAAAATGGGGGATTTTTTAGGCCCTCAAGATGAAGGTTTCAATCATACTTCTTCTCAACAACAAGATATTTGTTTTTTGAATATCTAAAAACATAATTAATTCCTCTATAATATCTGAGAAGTGGGGAATATCTTTTATGATGAATGGGTTAATGTAAGTACCCCATAACGTAATGGCAAGTAGTTTCCATTCCTTTTTGAATGATAAAGTCATACATGGAAGGGACAAGGTTGCTGATAGCGAGGGTTTCACTTCTTCTCATTCGAATAGAAGTACATGAATAGACTACTCTAGATAACCAAAATCTTTGTCTGCCAAATATTCTTCTATGTTGTCAAATAAGAACAATGTAGAAATCCTTACTATATCCAATCAGTGTAAGTCCCAATACAAGTAGAAAATTCTTGATGACCCAAAATATGAAAATGACATGTCCTATATTGATCTTTAACATTATTATTAGAAGGATAATGTAAATTACCTTTGATTTACCCCACCCATTTCATTTTTACTTTTTTTTTAATTTTAAGAAATGATAAAAATATATTCTTCTCACGGGACTTTTTTGTTATACCTCTATCATATCTTATTTGAATCATTATTGTGGTTCTCTAATATCATTTTCATCCTCCTAAAATATAATTATGTTCATAAAAAAATTGGATTTAATTCCATATTAGTCACAAAAACTATTTCATATATCTTACACATTTCCCATAAAAAGTTTCATTATATTTTTTTCATGGAAAGGGAATGAATTGTAGAAGAGATAACTAGATCCTTATTTCCTTACATTATAAAAAATTATTTGAAATCTGTGAGAAAATTGTTTAACTTTAGATTTGGAGTCCAAAATAATGAAAAAAAATCAAATTATGTCAACTTTTCTATATATGAAAGGTTTCTTTCACCGAATATTACCTGTTATCTGATTTATCAATGAATAAACAATACAAACCATTAAAAATATCTATGTCACCTCTTCATCAAATAGGATCATAGATATTTCCAGTTACTACTAATTAATTTTCAATGAAATGTCATATATTAATGGTTTAAAAAAAATCATTTACATTCATGATTATTCATAAAATCAGTTTCCTAAAAGTGTGAAGAAATGTCTAGTGAATTATCTTCTATTGTGTAAAATATATAATAAAACATTTTACTATGGATAGCGTTATCAATAAACTCTATAGTTTATGGACCTTTATTATAGACTTTTATATTTTTTCGGAAATTTATTCCAAAGATAATAGCGATTGATATGGTCTCAAATCTTCTCCCATTTTCATCATATTGAAATCAAATGGTATTATAAAATTCTTTACTCTATCTAAAAATACATCCCAAAACCCATCTAATATTGTAGTGGATCTATTGATATGTTGAAGGACTATTCTTTTTTGTTTCAATTCTACTATTTGAAAATAATTAAAATTTTAAATATGATTGAAATTTATAGACGTTCCAAAATTATATAATAAAAATTTTAATGTTGTATAGTGAATTGTAAAAGGGGTTGAAATTATTCCTAGATCATGAATATTTGTTGGAGGTTATAATTTGATTAAGGTTGAAAAGGATCATTATTATTGTTCTATCACATTTCCATGAATAAAATTTTTTATAGGACTCATTTCTTTGAGGAACATAGAATATTCTGGAAAAAATAATTATTAATGAATTGTTTGTTTATTTCAACAATGATGTCTCTATAAAACATCCACTATGGTTTCCTCTTATTTTTTCTTATTGGATCAATCATAATGTAATTGGTGGTAGATGATCTTTCTTTTAGAAATGATGTTATTCAATAGGGTTTTTTAATTTTCTCATTCACTTTTCTGGCCTCTCTCCATCTACCATTTATTCATTATCTTTATGATTTTATATAAATTCCAATAAATTTTATTCTGAACTCTCAATTTACACTTTTTCACTAGAGTTTATGTTCTTCTATAAATACTATTTGGATATAATATTAATCTTCTTTCTAATTTTTTTTAGGATCATATTTTTTTGCATTTGGATTTTGTTTATTAGGTAAATTTTCTAGATTTTTTGTCTGAATATCTAATGTACACTAAAATAATTCCTTATTTCCATCACCACATTTGTAATTTCATATTATCTGAACCATATTTTAATACCACTACATTACAGTATATAAATTTCCATCAAATAAACACCTTGGTGATAGATTATCTTACACAGAAGAACATGGTAAAGAAAGTTGCAACATATTTGAGGAATATTAAAATCAATAATTAAGGATAATAAGAATCATAATAAAAAATATTTATATCTATTATATATTCATAAAAAATTTGATTAAGGTAATTTAATGTTTTAAGATGGGACTTTCCAAAAAATAAAGCCTTTCAACAAATATTTGTTTTTAATTAAATGATAATGTTATAAATTTATTATTTTTAATTTAATTATATTAGATTAATTTTGGATTATGGATTTAAAAATTATCTTATGTTTAATTTTTCATTATGTTTGAAAATAATATAATTTATTGGTGAGAAGTGGAAAAATAATAAATTTTCTTATACAATCAAATTGATGAGACTATAAAAATATATAAATGAATTAAAATATTAAAAAAACAATATATATATATCAACTGAATACTGAAATTAAAATAAAATTTTTGAATTTAATAACCCCAAGTCTAAGATATTAGAATCTTGAGTAATATTTTACTCTAAATTTTTTTTTATTCAAATATATTAAAAATTATATTTTATCTATTATACTTACTATATATAAAATATTACATTTCATAGTTTTGGTAAATATTTTAAAATAATGTAATAATTTAAATTTTATTATTAGTTATTGTTGTATAATTAATAGGATTAATGTTAATTGCCTTTGTAATAGTAAAACTGTTCATTCTAAAGAATCATTTCATTAAAAGTTTTATAAATTTATGTAATAATATAAATTGGAATCTCCAAAAAAAATTCTAATATAATTCTTAAACCTATATGTATATATTTACACTCATTAAATTATTAATCAATAATATATAACATTAATAATAGTTAATGATAATATTTTAGGAAAACACTTTTCCCATATATAAAATGATTAATTTTAAAAGTGAATCTTCCCCTAAATATAAAATTAATAATATTATATGGGTAATAAATTTGAAATTATGAAATTAAAATTTTTTATAAAGGGTTTCCTTTTAATTTTATTGAAATATATGTTACATAGGAAAAAATCAAGGTATGAACTCAAAGTGTAAAATATAAAAATCAAGTTGTTTAAGAGTAGAATACTGAATATCCAATTCAATGTGAGAACCCAAATCAATAAAAATATATGAACTTATAGAGTGGAATATAATTGTACATTTCACCATCCTCTGTGAATATCCAATTCAATAGTATTAATTCCATATTTTTAGACATATCTCATTTTCTTGATCTATGGAAAGTTACCTTAAATCTTAGGGAACCAGATTGAATATTTCCCAATATATTTACAATTGAACAACTAGATATTGATGGTTTCTTTCATTTCTATATAGTCATTAGTTAGATAATCATTTTCTACACCCTTTTAAAAAACGAACATTTCCATCAGGTATTATCTATGATGTTTCTTTATAGAATTTTTGCATGAGGGAAATTGATTCAATATATTATTGTCCTTCTAGGTGTTCCATTTTTATTAGTGCTCAGCCAAAATATTATTCTCTATGTATCACTTTTATACATGTGATCTAAAAAATTCATTCTATAACTTAATGCAACTTTTTAATAAATTATCACAAGATGAAATTATTTGAGAAAATAGTTCCCTCTGAATACTTGTTTTAACACCATTAATGAAATGACCAATTTTGTTTATTATGTATTTAGTTTAAATAATTTATGGATTAAATTTTAAAGATTTCTTCATAAAAATCTTCAATTTAGTTTGTCTTTTTATATTAATGTATTCACAATCCCCACCTTTTCACCTCATTGATCTCATGGGATTTATTTCTCAATGAATATGACATTAAAATACCTCAATTAAATGATTTATATTTTTTTATCCTATTTTTTATCATAGATTAATTACCAAAATTTATCAAAATATCTTTTTAATGAATACACTTCTAGAATAACCATTTGACATATATTACATCCCAAATTGAGGAATATATTTTTGAGGGACTTAGTCAATTGGTTAAATACCATGGTATTAGTAGTTCCACTAAAATATTGTGGTTTATGTCACATTATTTGATCTTACATAGGTGGGTCATGTGGTAGAAAAATGGTTCCCCAAAATGGGAATGGTCATTTCTTCTAACCGAAGTCTACTTCGTAAATATATATATGATCTAATTAGTTCCAACACTAGATGTTTTGAAATGCTGATAAGATAGGTACCTACACTGATTATTTGTGTCCATTCACTTCATTTTCTTAAGTGGCGTCACTATATAATGGAACATATAGAGTTTTCTCATAATCATAATGAATACTGTGGAAAACACCAATATAATGGTAAAATATCTCAAATATAGTAATTTAATATAATAATTATCATGTTAATTATTTTCATCTTAAACCTAGTTTCCAATGTTTCTATTAAACCTATATATGATACCAATAATAGAATCCACAACCCTAGTAACCCAAAGCTATTTCATACTTTATTAAATTGGCATAATATATAAGGGTTCTCATCCTAATGGAATGGACATTTTAGTAGTCTATTTATACTATACATAATAATGATTCCCATATTATATTGGAAATATAAATTCACATCATGGGAAAAAAATTGACATCCTTGTTATTATTCAGGACATACTTATTCATACCATAGGAAAAAGGAAAAAAATAATATTTCATATCAGATTATCAGTAAGATTTTCACACAATATAATATATGATATGTAAATAAATAATTATAAATATTTGATGGTAAATTACTGATAACACATTACATTTATTGAAAAAATTGTGTGTAAAATTAAACCATGGAAAATATCAATGCAATATTATCAAGGATAATACTAGTTGAAATGTCAATAAAGGAAACACTTAATATTGAATGTCACTATCTCTTACATCATGACGTATTTACAATCAAGTACGTTTTATAAACAATTTAATCAATGGGCATGTATACAGCACAAAACCATTTAATAATTTTCACTACATGTTTTGTCTCATGAGACATGTTCATGCATCGAGGGGCTATCTATAACTCAAACACACTCATCTCTACAAGTACAGTTCATTACTAAAATATTTAATTATAAATTTACTTCATTAATAACATACCTTTTTAGATAATATTTATACTAAGTGAAGGAATATGATATCAATATTTCCAATGTAAATCCGATATTTTATCTCATAAAATAACATATATACAAATGGAATTGAATTTAGGTATTCAGAATATCCATGATACAATGGATATTGATATTTATTATAAATTTAAATTCCAATAAAATATTATCACATGAAAGTGAGTGTTTCATGATAACTTTAATTACCACACAATTAATAGTCGATATATGATGACTATCAATTTAACAGAAATACACGTTTTGTTAAAAAATTATGACCATTAGATAAATAAAGAAAATGGATGCGAAAAAATTAAATAATATTTCATTATAAATTTTCTTTTTAGAAACTTTAAAACATATAAAATATTAATAATAGTGTAAAATGTTTAGGGGGACTGAAAAATAACTTTACACCATATAGGTTAAAAAAATATTCCATGGAAAACTTTTTATAAGGAAGTTGAAAATAGCACATTTTGAAACAATTATAATTATTAATTTTAAACCATGTAAAAATTCATGCTTCATAAAATATTTACTTTATAAATATTTTTTTAGATAAAACATAGTTTTTAAAACAATTTTCAATAATATGGACATGAAAAAATAATATACTCGATCTAAACACACATATGATCTATTTTTCATTTAAAAAATAATTTTACATGCCACAAATTCAAAAGATAAGAATTATTATAAGAAAATATGGAAGGTCTATAAATATGTAGAGTATAAAAAGATATATGGAGTTTATTAATGACATATTATAAGATTAAATTAATGAAAATAAGTTATATAAAAAATGTGATTAAAAAATAAATATATACCTCTTTAGTCACTAAAAAATTGAATACCA
This sequence comes from Viscum album, assembly GCA_963277665.1. Taxonomy (NCBI): domain Eukaryota; kingdom Viridiplantae; phylum Streptophyta; class Magnoliopsida; order Santalales; family Viscaceae; genus Viscum; species Viscum album. Next base: position 1,493,722,854 of record OY728129.1, read on the forward strand.
ATGAATAATTATACATTAATTGAAACATTAATAGTAATTAATAAATAGATATTGATGTTAAAAAAATAAATGGGGAAATATATACACCATATAGAAATAAATATTCACATAATATAATATATGTCTAACTAGAGTAGAAATGGAGATGAAACCCATCACCTCACGTTCAAATTTCATCAAAATATTTATTATCAACTTTTCAATAAATTTAAATTTATAATAAATAAATAATATAGTTATATAAAGACTTATAATATTATATATTACTGACTTATACCATTTTAACACCCATTTATTTATAATGTTTAATTAAAATATCTATTTCGGAGTGTTAATAATTTAATTTTATTGAGAATTTTAGTTTTCTGGTTTCAATTGTTGAAAATTGATTATGTTTTCAAATTTTTTATAATGTTTATAATGATATATATATATTATTTTAATTATATATATATATATATATAAATTTATATTCATACATGAAAAGTATATATAAAAAAATTGAATTGCAGTGTTCATATTGACTGTAGGTTGTACAAATTCCTGAACGATTTTTTCACTTTTCAATAGATAGATGAAAAAGATTAATAATAATTCAATTTTATAAAATTATTATAATATAATATATATATTATAATCATTAAATATATTTTTAATCATATCCTTTTAATTCATAAATTAAAAATGAACCATATCGCTTCATGGAGGTGGTAGTCCACACATACGCATGAGCGACATTATCATTTCCCAAAAATTTGAAGGTATGAAGGTAAATATTGTATTGTAATTCCGAAAGAATAAATTATTCACAAGTATCTGGTATATTAATTATTTTTATCATTATAATTATTTAATTAAAATATTAATGAAATATGGATCACATCGCTTTATGAATATGGTATAACGTACAAACGCTAGAGCAATGTTTTCAAATTTTTTCAGATAGAAAAGTGGTTGAAAATGGTTTTAACATAATCATAAAAAATATTACTCTATATATATCTCTATAATAATTATTTTTTTATAGATAACCTTTATTCAAATAGGGTATAATAATAAATAAAATTTAATGTACTCATTTGAGATTTGTACCGCTGTGTTGAGAAAGATCTTTTTTTTTACATTGTAAGACAAGAAAGGATGTGTTTTTGGAAATTATAGAATCTCTATGACATGGATATGAAATATAGGATGATATTATTGAAGGTATTATATGACATATATGGATCAAAAGGTTTTATGATAAAATAATATTATGTCCCAATTTATATTTAAGGGGAAGGGCAATTTAAAAGTATTAAAGTATAATATTTTTATAAATTACATTTCCTACTAAAGTGGATCAAAATTTATACATTTACAAAAAAGTATTTTTATAAATATTAATCCTATCATCCAATAAAATTTATAATTTTTTGGCAATGTTAGAACACTTATCTATTATTTTTATCCCCTTGTTAACCCTTTTGACAGTCACCACAATAAAACAATTTACTCTTCAAAGGGTCATTAATGTCACCATAAAAAGAAAAATGACCCCTAAATAGAATATTTATTGTATTATAAACCATATCCATTTCACAGTGATGGTGATTGTAATTTTATGAATTTTAAATCTCAAAATAAAATATATTTTTCTATAAAATACAATTATTGTCACTCTAGAACATATCATATACTTTTTCATTGTTGTCATAACCGGAGATATAAAATTTGAATAAAAACATATAAATCCTAAAATATATTTTTTATTAATTATTATAATTAATTTAATGTAATAATTAATCCATATGATGTTACTTTTAATTTTTGTAATGTCATTTTTTTATTTTTTTTATTTATTGAATCAGTATTTTGTCGACGTAGCATAAGAGTTTAAAAAATCATTCAATAAGAAAAATTTAACAACAAATTTCCATGAAAAAAATAAATTTGTATTTCAAATAAAATTTTATAAATTAACATAACCTCTTTTTAACCAAGTGAAAAAATATTATAGATATGAATGTCAAGAAAGTTACATTTTGTATTTACTATTCCTGTATAACAATATAATGAACAATATCATTGAAAAATGGAACCAAGTGGCCATATAATCAAGCACAAGATGATAATGGTTAGACCCCACTCCTCAAATAAGATAAAGGATCATGTTAGTGAAATATTAAATCCACAATCATGTTTCACATGTTTTACTCACATAATGGTGAAAAATATTTTTCAAGGTTACTGTTAATAATGAAAAAAATAAAAGGGTCAAATTTAATAAAAATTTACCTATTATTAATAATAATGAATATATTTTATCCTCTTAAATTCATATAATTTTCTAAAATTAATTTTAAAATAAATCAAGAAATTAGGATGAAAAACATTTTTTCCAGGAAAATGCATTTAAGCCAAAACATGTAAATTATATATAAATAATTTATAATTATTATAAAAATTTAATTAATTATATTTTTATAACTCAAATGGTTTTTATATAACATAAATAAAAAATATAAAATATAATCGAACTTTTAAATTAATTAATTTAATGAAATTAAATGTAAATTAAGTTAATCACAATATTAAAATATTTAGTAATAAACTAATATTTTAAGAAAAATACAAAAAATTATACCTAAGAAAATAATTACAATACGTAAAAAATCAAATAATTTTTACATAATAATATTTCAATTTTTTTATTTTTTTATACAGGGATTCATGTGTTTAAAAATATATTAATGAATTTAAATTTATTCAATATATGTCATAAAATATTAGTGTATTGAAAGAATATCATTGAAAGAATGATTATGAAAAAAGATTAAAATGAACATATATAATAAATATTTTGATGCTGATAATAGATAGAATTTTATTTCAAATGGTTAGAGAGAATATAAATGTAAGTGATATGCATATAATGAGAGAAAATATGTGTTCACATGTCTTACCAAAGATAATGAGGATTTAACCTGATTACAAATTAAATACTGATTCCTGGAAACCCCAATATATTTTAATTAATATGAGGTAATTAAAATTAAAATTATATAATTTTTTCTAGTGGGAATATAATTCCATGAAATCGTACTATATAATTTCCCATTAAATGAAAACTATTATGACATATGTTTTATACACAATATGAAACTAAAATCAATCGGGGCATATTATATGATTATTAATAAAAAATACATGTATAATAAAATAAAATTTAAATTAATAAATTTTAATTAATTAAAAAGTAATACAAAATATGATTAATAATTTTTATGTTTTTAAAATTTAGTTTCAAAAAAATTAGTTTTCTATTGTATATTTTGTATTCAATTAAAATATTAATTAACAAATTTTAATGACAAACCAACTGAGAATTCCATCTAAACCAGCATCCATGTCAGTTCACCACTAACTCGGAGAGATTTATTGATCTCCATGCACTGGTGGAAAGCACCAAGGCATCCAAAATTATTATTTCTAGAAAATTTCTTTAAAAAATTGAAAACTATAATAAAATTACACTTCCGAGACATTGGAAGTTAAAAATATTCGTATATACATATTAGAGTAAAAAAGTAATGTTATTAAAACTAAAATAACATAAAAACCAAAACACATATCTGGATGGTCCATGACCCCCCATCATGTCCTAATTAACCAACCCTTGGTCATCCCAGCATGAACCCCCAAGAAAATATGAGAGCACGAGCACCATATTTATCATCATAAAGGCTGAAAAGACCATATAGAATAAGTTTGGTATGAGATATATACCTAGTTGTATTCCACCAAAGAACCTATACATGTTTTTCAATGAGATGTTACCTTTTATAGAGATTCAAGGATCCTTTATTAAACAAATAAACCAACTTACAAGCATCTAAAATTGTAGATTTATCATGATCCCTCTTGAGAAGGGGTAAAAAATCATCAGTTATCTGATCATACCAAAACAATTCAACACCGCTAACTCCTTTATTTGCATAACTTTCCTCCTCTAAACTATCATCTCTTTATATTTGAGGGATGATAATATCCACATAGAGGATAAAATCTAAACAATATACCCATCGATTAGTGAGCATCCATGATAAATGTGATGATCCCTTTTTGATTTTAGAAACAATGTAGGTTAAATCACTCTCAATCCAGATATTATTCCAGCCACAACTTCTATCCTGCTTTACTACAACAATAATTCCAAGCATCTTAGCCTCATTTGAGGATAAAAAATCAAATAAATCATGAAAGAGTCCAAGGAAATTCCCTCAATGATCCTTGAAAATATCCCCACAGCTATGAAGTCCCCTATTTACTCAAGATGCAACATTATAATTAACATTAATCAAACAAGAAAATGGTTCCTTCCATAAGGCAACAACAGTACCAAATGGAGGCCAAAAATCCTCTTATACACAAATATGATATATAATAGTCATTTCATGGACTAAATTACAGAAAAATGGTTTCTTTGGTGTACGTACATCACAAAAAACACAAAGAATACCCGATAAGGCACTAGAAACCAAGAAAGAATGATCATCCTATATCACTGTATTCAGAACATACCAAATAAATAGTAGTAGTTCAGATGTAGAGACCTAGTAAATATCATTCATCTGGGGAGAAAGTGCCAGTGTTCTCAAGTTCTGAAGGAAGTCACAGATGGAGACCATCTGTGGTAGTGACACTTAAAATAAATCATCCATATCTTTCTGCCTCGAAGCAGCAGCAACACCAAAAAGTAATAAGTGGTCTGCCTCCACCCTATGCTGATGGAAAATGGAACTTCAATAGAAAAGAGTGATACCATAGAATTAAATAAAACAATATTTTTAAATCTTCCAATGAGCCAATATCCATACTCTTATTGATTGAAAAGGCATGATGATGTTAATATTTATCCTCCCCATACTTTTAAAGTCCATGTTGCAGTGCTAGGATTGTTTGTAAGAAAATTTAGAAGATATAATACCATTAATAGTTGGTTTTGAGACCTGGAAATCCTCCTTTATAGAAAAACACTAATGTCTCACAGTTTTTTTTATATTATTTGGAAGACCCTCCTTACTAGAATGATGATATTTAATAGATATAACCAAATACATGGTAATGGTCACATCAACCATAGAATTAGAAAGTGTAATAACAGTCTAGTTTTCTCTACATAAATCCAAAGATTAATCTTTTGATACTAACCATCTAGAATGGAAATTTATTGATGAAAATATGGACTTGAAAGATTTCCAAATAGAGGAATCGAGATGATTAAAATCTATATTCTTGAGTCTGTTCATAAAATTAACCGTAAGGAATGAAAGGGCCTCAGAATTGTTATTGGAATGTTTCCACGTGATCAAATCCATCATATAATCCTTAAAGATACCATGGTTCTTAATACCTAAACCCCTTACATTGTATGGTTTACAACAATTTTTCCATGGAACCATTGCCAATTTCCACTCATTAATGTTCCCATACCAAAATAAATTCTTCAGAGAGACATTTATATTCCTGAAGAGTGAGATAACCCATTTTTAAACCATACAGGTATAAAAAAACTTGGAAACAAAATGTTATTTGACTAAGAAACCATGACCATCCATAAAGAGATATTTTTTCTTCCAAGTAGGAAGTTTCATTCTGAATATCATAAGAATATAAAAAAAAGTATAATGATTTTAGCCTCTCCCAAAACATAGGAACACCTAAGTATGTGAATGGAAGAGCCCCCTCATGAATACACAGATTTATTAAAAATTTAATTTTCTTTGGAATGTATATATTCATTCCAAAACAAACAAATTATTTGTTCTAATGTATTTCTTCACCCGAAACAAAAGCATAGTGAAAAGGGACTCATTTTATATTCTTCATATTCCTCTTTTCTCCATCAGTGAAAACAAAAATATCATCAACATACAAAAAATTAGCACTAACAAAAATACCTCTACCTGCACAAATAGTCTTCATTTTTCACTTTCTAGTAATAATGGAATGTAATATGCTAAGGTAATCCACGTCAAAGGGAAAAAAGATTTTAATTTGGGGTCATCTTTAAAAACACCTCTAAAACAATAAAAATATCCATCAAAGGACCCATTAATAAGGATAAAAATTTTAGTAGATAAAAAAATAGTCTTAACACATAAAATAAAGGCAATGTAAAAACCAAACATATAAAGAACATTAAAAATGAATGTCCATTCCATTGTGTTGAAGGCTTTCCTAACATTATGTTCAAGAGCAATATTACCACCCCTTATGGATTTCTTAAGCTAGTTTACACACTTTGAAGTAGAAATGAGATAGTATTTAATGGATATCCCCTCAATGAAACCAAACTAATTAGGAGATAAATATCAATTTTAATTTAACTAAACCTCATAGGCAAAAGATTTCCATTAATTTTATTAATAGGGTTATCCAATGAAATTGGAATGAAAATATGAATCTCATTGGCATTATAATCCTTTTGAATAAGAGCAATAAACTGATCATTCAACCTATGAGGGTTGGTGCCTCCCTTAAAAAGGTGAATAACTAACCTTCAGACATCAATTTGAATAATATCCTAAAATTTTTGGAATAAAAGGTCACCAAAACCATCTGAACCTGAAGAACATTCATATTTAATAATAAAGGATGCTTCTATAATTTTAGAATCTAATGGAATAAAGGTAAGAGTGATGTTTTTTTCATAGTTCAAAAGTCTAGGGATAATAACCTCCTATAGATCATATGGGAGGGAAGGACTATTGAAAAGATCATAGAATTAATAAATCACATGCACTGAGAGATCCCTCATATTATTAATAATATGATCCCTATTTCTAATCAAAGAAAGAGGCCAAGAAACCGTCCTAATTTTTTGAAGAGAATTAAAAAACATAGTCTTTCTTTCATCATCCCTTGAGCACATAGCCTAAAAATTATCCATTTATTAATAATATTTCAAAATAAAAGGTAATTTGACATATAAATACGCTCAGTTTCTCCATAAAAACCATTAGTGAAGTCATTATGGGTGTTTTTCTCTTGCAAAATTAGAAGATAATATTCATGGGAATAGATTTCATAATTAAGAGTACAAAATGAATCCTTCCTCTATATTTTCAAAGTTCTTTTAAGAATCTTCATCTTGATAACACAAAAAAATTCATCACCCCTTAATTCCATAGATTTCAAAGTATGCTCACTGATAGACATACAACTAGGATGTGTGATCTAGACCTTGTTGACCCTAAAATGTAAAGGGGGTACGGATCCTCGCCCACAAGATCAACCAATATAAGATGATGATCCAAAATAATTATAGATAGGGTTATACATGAAATGGATCCCAATATTCCAAGAATGATCCTAAATATTCTTCTTATAACAAACTTGTTCAACAATTTTTTGTACAAAGTGTATCTTTTCCCTACCAGGTGAACCTCAAACAGACCATTAAGATCAATAAAATCTTTGAAATATCTAGAGGAAATAGAGTTAGTCATGAAACCCATCTTCTAATTCTGATTCACGATGGAATTAAAATCTCCAAGAATAACCCATGGGCCAGAAATATCATAGTAATGTGAACCAATATCCTTCCATAAACTCCTACGATCTTGATAGCTAATACAAGCTAAAAAACCTAGAAATGGTGAGAACTAATGAATATAAAGGAACAAGTAATATGATGATCATTATTAGAAACCAGAAAAAATATGACATAATGAACAATTATGAAAAAACCAATGACTTTTGAACTTTGAAAAAAACTTGTTAAATTCAACCAAATGAAATCCCAAATTTTCCAAAATATCAATATTGGAAGAAAATACTCTCATAGGCTCGCACAGATCTATAAGAATAGGCCTCTGATTCTAAATAAAATTCCTAATGGACCTCATAAGTTTACTATTGGTAGGCCCCTGTAAGTTCAAAAAATAATCTTCATTTAAATTTTAGTCTAGGGTTAAATCCCCCTTTTTTGATCCATATTACATTCAGCTTCCCTTCTTTAGGAGGTATTTCAACCATTAATTTTAGACTAAAGACAATTGTAAGATGTTAATATATATCAGATATGTTGGAGAAATAATTTCTTATTTTTACATTCATGTCACTACAGATAAGACCAGGCATTGATCTCTGATTAAGGCCAACACAAGTAACACTACCTTTATAATCAACATCCATCAGATCTAAACAAAAACTAGAGGGGGCCAACAAAGAATAATCCGGGGTATCTTTAACATTATTCGATGAGTCCAGGGATTGAGATAAACGAGTACCTATGAGAACAAATTCCTCATGAAAGTATGTCCTAGTATGATCCTTGGAATACATAGTTTAAGAAGCATAGATGAAGACAAAATGTGTAGGAAATTTAGTTATAATATCAAGTAACTCAAAGGGCATATCCTGATATGAAATATTTGGAGGAATTTTTTACAAATGTTATAAAGTAAAACCCATTGTAATGGGGATCACATTAGACCCCTTAACACCATTATGTGAATGAACAATATCACTTCTATTTTGTTCCAATTCATGCATTAAATACATACCATCCATTTCCTTTTTCATATGATGAACCATATGATAAATCTCCTTAGAGAAATCCAAACTCAAATTATGCCCTTCCATGTGATCAGGTCCCCTAGTGTTGTACACCTAATAACCCATCATGGTAGGGGGATGTGGTAAATTAGTGATCTTACCATGATGAACTTATTCCTCAATATCTATATATGAATTTCTTACTAGAATCGTAATTTTATAGGGACCTTGTTTTGATATCCCCTTTTTCTCTAAAAAAACCCTTCTTATTCTTTCAGTTTACATCCTTCCAGTCCATGAATTTATTACTTCACTCACCTTGTTTTGAAGCAATATTCAAAGTAAAATAAAATGGATGAAAATTTTATAGACATCCTAGAATGGGGTACACATTCATATTCCACTATAACATCAATCTTGATGTTGTTAGCATGAAAAGTGATACTAACAGGCCTTTTGAATTCTAAATTCACATCTATTAGAATTCAAGAAAAATATCCAAGATCCCAATTTTGAGTTTTCTAATACTTATTTATAGGATTTACAATAAAATGATGAAAGATCAATAATGATCGTGGGATGGAAATGTAGCCAATGTAATCCATTGATTCAGACCCAAATCTAAGAATTTGTTTTCTTTAGATTAAAGTGATTACATTTTAGATCCCATTAAGATATTATAAAGGATCCAAGAATTAGTTTTAGATATCTAAGATCCCATGACCTATTAAAATCATACTTGAATTGATGAAAAATGTGAAAGAATACTCTCTCTATAGGTAGTATTCTCCAGTTACCAAAACCCAAAAAATAAGAAATTTGATTCTTATGATTAATGTATGACCAGGTTTTGTCTCTATTAGAAAAAATATCATGCCCCAAAATTTAATTTCTATAAATACCAATTATATGGATTCATGAGAACAACTGAGGTATGGATTTTTGGGAATAACCTAGGTACGATAGTGAGTATACCATTGACTATCCAGTCAAAAATATCCATTATTAATTTTTGATCTCACTTCTTTTCTCATGTGTCTTAAGTAAACTAATCCCATACACACCCTCATTTTTATATACACATCTATATCATGATCCTCTCATGTTCTCTATGGTTCAAATAAATGAGATGTTACTATGATAATAAAGAAGACATCTTGGTCACCCCATCTTACTATCAAGGTTCCAATGACTAATAAAAATAAGGGAGTGAGATAATAATGTAACATGTATCATATGAGGACTTGTATCAATATCAATCATGGGTTCATACCCTCATCTTTTCAATCATTGGAATACTCCATCAAGTCACATCTCACTCTCACCCTTGATATCTGTCAATATAAATAATCCCTTTTCAACACCCATAAATGGGATGTACAAGGCTCAATAAAATTACAATATAGGATTATTATAATAAAGTATCGCAGTAATGTTCCAACTAGGCTATCAAACATCATCAATTAAATTCAAATACATTTCTTAAAATAAACTTTTAAAAGGTTTATCCATACATGATTATATTCACAAACTACAATGTTAATTTTGAATAGGCATTTAGAATAATAATTTATTTCAATACAACCCAAATACAGTCAAGTTAGATTCAAAACATAAAAGGTTTAAGATTAATTTATAACATGAGTCTAAACACTCCTTCCATGTGAATAAATAACTCATTTCATATAACCAAATAACTCACATTTCAAATCATGGATTAAATCAATAAAATATATATCATGGCCATTTCACATATTCAATAATATTAAACTATATGGAAATCATCACATATTTTTAAACAACTTTCATAAAATTCAATGTATCTTTCTTTAGAAAAACACCAATCATAATCCCTCATTTATTGTAATGTGCCAATGAAAGACTCTTTGAAAGGGAATTATAATCGACATATCATTCATCAATTTATAAAACCATGATAAATAACCCATCCCATGATCAATTTATTTAAAAGGGGGTCAAAGAGGATTTCACAGTGCAATTCCAGATCAACCATTATAAATTTTCTATTATATGGAGGAACATTTTTATAAATTCTCAAGAAACAATGAATTTCATTATGAATAAAATTAATAGTAACACTAATTTGAAAAACCTAGAATCCAACCACATAAAATCTCAGATATATCACTTAAATGGAGATCACATGATCTCAGAATAGTGATCTCGATTAAAGAGTGAAAAGATCATAGATACAAAATTACACATCAATCATGTATAGGAAAATGTAACATGATATCATCATAACATCTAGGAAGAATGAATCAAAAGAGTAAAAGAGATCTATGATTGAGAGGAATTGTACTTATAGGAAGAGAATCATTGCTTTGATCTGAATTTCGGTCTTCCATGAGATGAGGTCGAGAGTTATAAAATTACACTTCATGGCTCCTAAAATACAAAGGATCATATTTGGTTTGAGTGTGACAAGTTTAGTTTTAAATAGGTTGGAGTGGTGGTTCTCAATTTTAATTACAATTTTTAGGTCATTAAATCCTGCATGCGAGGTTTACTTGGTTAGGTCTCATTGTTAGTTCTAATTTTGGTCCTTACTATGCAACCCAAATAGAGAATCTATAATATTTTAATTATTAGGATGAATGGTTATTTTATCATTGTTCCAACCATGTGACCACTTATTTTTAGGTTTGATGGGTAGACAACATGATTTTTTTACCCATGTTCCAAACATTAACCTCAAACTAGGATACTCGAAAGGATTTTTGGTTTGGCTGAATGCTTTTTCAAACCATGTTCCAACCACTCATAGGTCAATAAAACAATATTTTTTTAAACACCATAATCGACCCATAATGATTTTAAATCGAAGTATATACAAATAAATTTATTAAAAAATCTAAAATAATGTTATAGTATTTTACAACCTCTCCAAAATAGAACATTCTATCCTCTGAATGATTATATTATTAATGATATAATATGATATCATAAAAATAAATACCTTATTAATATTATGATCTGGATTGTCTATAGTTCAGAATAGAGAATCAATCACTGGATAAAATCACACACCACTCTATTTACATAACACCATGACCATCACATTCCATTAAATAAGTGAATGATCAGATACCTCGAATAGGCCTCCCCCATTAAAAGATTCAAAAAATTATGTAATTCAAGAAACATAGTTCCCTTTTATCCAAATAATATACATAAACAACGTTCTAGGAAGACATCTAAGAGATGATATCAAAAATAATATAGGAATGAAATTTTTATCTAACTCATATTTTCCAAGCGAAACAAAATTCTCATTGTCTACCCGTGATAAAACTTTCATATGATATGTAATACCTAATCAATTATTTCTACCCCATTTATGTATTCAACAATAGCCTAAAATTTTCAACACTTGTCCACACCCATTGACGAGATCATTAAAATAAACACTAGAACCTCCGTTTGATTGGTACAACCAGAAATCACATCGTCCTACTAATACAATTACATTACTATGGTCTATCAAAGTCCATCTAGATAGTGCTAAAACATTAAGGTCATTGAACAATAGAGCACGCTAATCTCGCAAGGGAGAATTTCCAAAAAATAGAAATTATTCTATAAGAATAATTGGAAAATAAAGATAAGAACAGGGAAAAAAATAACAATCAATATGAAGGATTCTAAGCATAAGATTCAACTCCATCAACAGGTGCATGACAAAAAATATATAATAAAATTCATTTCAATATATGGAAAACATTCAAGAGTAAAATTTTAAATGTAATAACCATAGAGGACACAAGAAAACAAAAAAAATATACATGATTAAAATAAATTTCAAAATTTATCATCCAAAATATCCCCAAACTATCCATAAAGATTTATGTATAATGGTTTCAAAAAATCCTCAATAAGGAAAAAGTCATCTGTCTTCCACTATGATGTTGAATTTTTTTTGGATCAATTTTTTTCTACCATCAGAATATTTCCTCTCCACCATATGAAATGATTCACTCTAAATTATATGTCTAGTGAAATATTATAATAAATCACCCTCTACCCCATAGTATGGAGCTGATTATCCCTAACCAAAACATATCTTTTAAATATCCCAACTTAAAACACCTCTTAGGGAAAACCAAAATTCCACACAATTTAATACTTGTAGTTATTTAAAATAGAACTTCTTAGGATGACTGTGTTCTCCTCACATAAATCACCAAGCATGCCTCTTATTTCCATGATAGGAATATCCTTTCTTATCCATGAATGATGAATTCATCTCGTAGTTTCATTTCACTAGCATCACTACTGGTAAAAAAGGACTATTGAGCATCTCCTGATAAAAAATAAACTAGTCTATAGGCATGGAAGTTGAAATTTATGGGTGAAATACCTTTTTTATAATATATTACCTTACTAAATCCATTACCATACAGATCTATTAAGAAAACATTAAACATTGTAATTTCATGGCATACTCTATAACTGATAAATAATATTCATAGAAACCCATGAACATGGTATCCTTATATATCTTTTCCTTCTTATGATACTAACATCGGATGAATAGAAACATGATGAATTCCCAAAAAATTTATTTCCTAATGATGAGAGAATAAAAGCTTTCAAACACTCCTATAAAGGTTCCCCATATAAATATTTTATAGACTTGAACTTCAGAGCATCGTGAGTCTTGAGAAAATTGAAGATCCCCTCAACATCCTCAATCCAATTTACTACCTCAAGAGACCATTTTACACCACAATACAAAGGTGGGTAATAATCAATGCAGTCAAGGATATGGATTAAATTATGGATGGTTTATAGAACCATAACTCTATATGGATTTTGGGTAGAGTCATGGAAAAGATACTTAACTTCTCAAAAAAACTTTTTTTTGAGAAAATTTATTTTTTAAAATATATTTAAAATAAAAATTATGTTATTAAATATCCTACAAGCACACAAGAGCATGAAACTAGAGAGATCCATAACCATCCAACTGTACATAAGTGAGTGATGTCATTTTGGAAAAAAAATTAGATGGTTCCAATTTTATGAATGAGTTTAAATATTCATGGATTAGTCACATGGGCTAGTATAAAAAATACCAATTACAAAGAAGTTCCAATATTGACTACCAAATCAGTTACACTAATTCATCATAGTATACTAGTCTGTGATGTGTCTAGCTATGGTTATCTTTCCAATAAAACCAAATACTCATAAGTGATTCCCAAAATCAATGATAGTCCCTATTGGGAATATAAATTAAATTTTTAGTAGTAAACCAATAACACAGAATAAAGACTCATGTCCCCACATTCTTGTTAACTCTAGTATCATTTTGAGGAAGTGGTGATCAATCACCCAATCAAAAACTACTTATTATGTCCTGACACATACTTAATCTCCCTATACCTTGACTAACCCCAAAACAACATAAACTATTTCTTGGAGAAGTGATCCCATTGTAGTAATGTCCTCATATGATTCCATTTTGGAAAAAGCATATTTTAACTCCGTCTAAGAAGAAATTTGATAAATTTTTTCACTAACCCAGTGCTCCTTCCCAATATCCACTCACTGGAAAAAAGCACCTAGTAATCTATAATTTATCTATGGAAATGATTTCTCCCATAATAGAAAAAAAAAATCAAAGTACACTATGAAGAAAAAATTGAATAAAAAATCAATACATACATCTCAGAGTACAAAGAGACACTATAAAAACTGAAAGTTGTGTATAATAACCAAAATCCATAACATGGTGACCCCTAACCACTAACTATATCCCAATTAATTCACCCTTGGTCACCCTGGCATGAACACACAAAGGATGAAAGGATTCCAAAAACTACATATAAGACAATAAAGGCTTAAAACACAAAAACGTACAATAAGGGAGCAAGCTATAAATCCCAGTATGATTCCATGGAGGATTTTGTACAACTAATTCATAATGAAGTCAAATATAATAAGAGATGAGTATAAAAAAGATATTATAATTCATAGTTTTAAAAGATAGTTATAAACCATTAGAATCATTTTTAAAAATTTTATATAAATTTTCTCCGTTAACCATTTAAAACTAAACATTTTCATGAAAATATTTTAAAATCAATTCACAAGATAAAGCCAGATATGTCAATAGAATAAATAATGCTACCTTTTTATTATAAGATTTACAAGATTCAACACAATAGAGTTAAGCATAAAAATCTCAATAAATAGATCAATCATGAAAGGAAAATCCAATACCATTAAGGGAAAATAATAGTTTTCATGTATCAATTATAAAATATATAAATTCTGTTGAAATACTGAAGGTATGATAGTGGGTCCACTATATACTAGATAAATATCATCATGACTAATCATTGGGATTTCATTTTGTCTCACTTGTCTCAACAAAACGTTTTCCCCACCCATCCTCTTTCCAACACCCATCAATTGGAAGTAAAAGAGTAATGGAAATTAAAATAAAAGATTTATAGAATATAATATCATCATAATGTTTTAATCATTCTATAAAACATCATCAATTTAATTCAAAACTTTTTCTTATGCTAAAATTAAAAAAGGTTTTTATATCTATTTCCATTCCCAAACCATGATGGTAATACAAAATAGGTCTTTAAAATTTCATTTCATTCAAAGAGTACAACGGAATCCAATGAACATTTAAAATTTAAAAAGGATTAATATAAATTCTAAACATGGGGTAACACACTATTTCCATGTGACTAAATAACTCATTTTAGATAACCTAATAATTCCAATTAAAAAGGAAAATATAAGTGAAAGTGGGATATTGAACATTTAAAAAATTCATGCATTTTAATATATGTTTAAATAATCACATATTTTTAACCAATTTCATAAAAGTATACTGATTTTACATTAGAAATAAAAAATAGTCCTAAGAACTCACTTTCTATAAGGAAACAATTAAAAACATTCTGAAAGGGAATTAAAATCAACCATGATTTCATAAATTTAATAATTAATGAGAGGGAAACCATTCCATGTTCATTTTATTTTCAAAAAGGGTAAAAAATTATTTGAAAACAATATTCAATATCAATGATTATAGAAAATTTGTTTGAAGGATGAATAAATTAGTAAATTCCCAAGAAATAATGAATAAAATAAATTGATATAAAAGCATAGAAGACCACACATAAGAAATATGGAATCTAATAAAAATGAATCAAATATGTTTTAACTTTGATATAGATAACCAAATCTGGGAAAAGGGATCCTGAATGAGAAGATAATAGAACCTAGATCCACAATTCCATATAAATCAACAAATGCACAATAGTAAAAAAACTCATAACATATTAGAATAAGGAATCAAAAGTAGAAGATATATTAAAGGATAAGAGGAGATTAAATTTCAAAAATAGGATCACCTATTCCATCGAATCTTAGTTCCATAAATAAATGAGGATTGGATAACCAAAACACCTTTAGAGGGATCCCAAAAGCAAAATGACAATATTTGGTTTGATTAAGATAATTTAATGTTTAATTAGTGGGTTTCGGTATTTTAATTATAATTTTTGGGTAATTAATTCCTTTATGAACAATTTCCTTGGATTGACTACATTATTATTAATAATAGATCACCTAACCATGCACTCAATGAAGAGAAACTAGAAGATATACATAGTTATGATACATTGTAAGTTTAACTATACCCCGACCGTGTTACCCCATTTATTCGGGTTGCATGGGTTGGTTGTACGATTTGTGAAATAGTACTTAATCGATTCACCAACTATGTTACCATACCTAAACTAATGAAATATTGTTTTGGTTTTTCTACATGGGGGGTTTCTCAAACTATATTCCATCCATTTATATGACCAAGAAACATTAAAATAAACTATGAAAAAAACAGCAGAAACAACATGTGTAGAGTTCCAATCAAGGGATACATATTTGAATTGATCTAATCATCTAAAATAAAATATCTAGATTTAAAAATTTTTGAATTATATTTTTTAATAATTAATTTTTTTAATTAATTACTTCAATATTATCATAAGATTATATTTTTTATATTTTTGAAAAATAAATAATTTTTTGATGAATAATAAAAAATAAATATTTTTATAACACCATCACTTGTATTAAATTATCATAAAAATATTAAAAATATTTTTTTTTCAAAAAAATTATATGTGAAACCACACATTAGATATAAAATAAATAATCGAAAACCAATATATTGAAATCATTAAATCCATTTTTAATGTTTTCAAATATTAGGTGATATTTTAAATTGAAAACTACTTTTAGTAAAATATATTAAATATTATTTTTAATAACACAAAAAAAATAAATATAAAAAATTCATATTCATATTTTAAATAATATTTTTTATATATTGTAATAATTTTACCTCCATTCAATACAGATTTTTTTAGAATTATGATAAAAATTTACTTACTATGATATTGGTAAGATTGTTACTTTAAAGAAAATGTTTCATTAAATTTTTTTAATATATATCTAATCAAATAAATTATTATATTCTAAAAAATGTATGTAATATAATTTTTTAACAAATATACAAATATATTTCCACCCTTTGAATTGGAAATCAATATAAAACAAAATTAAGACCACTTAAATGTAAAAATATTTCTGAAAATATATTTTACAAATAAATTTATCATATATAAAATTTAAATTATATTATGTGGATATTAATTTTATAATAATAATATTTATTTTTATTGTGAAGACTCACCTATTATTTTAAATAAAATGTAAATTACTTTGTAAAAAAAATTGTTACCAAGTTGTGAACTAAAATGGTAAAATGTAACTATCTTATGGAAAAAGACTAGATAAATTTTTAAATCATTTTTAAAAATTAATGGCGGAGACTTTATTAACATAATATCACCCAAAAATTAATTTTCTCCACTTTTTGGTTTTTAGATCGTTGAATAGTGACATATTATCACAGAAATTGTAATTTTATAAAGAAAAGTCCCCTTCTTTTCACTTATAAAATGATGTCACTTCCACAACATTTATAAAAAACTAAAAATGTTTTAGGTCTACAATAAATCTACCCTAATCACTCCCAAACACTCTCTATATGTCGTAAAATTCTTTTCTCATCAGGCCATGAAAAGAGACCTTAAGTTGTTACCCAAGGGAGAACAACCAAATGGAGAGGTATTTCTCTCAATTGAGCTCTCATATTTAATTTATTCTTCGACCAACAAAAATAAATTACAATACTTGAATATATAAGAATATACATATTACATATAAGATTATAGTTTATTATAATATTTGAATATCAATTTCAACATTCCTCCACAACCATTCAAACAATTATGATGTCGTCACACATACGTGCAGACCACTATCTCTATGAACAACCTGATTTAATTTTCAAGACCAATTGTGAAAGAATATTCTAATAGTATATATAAAGGATTAATATGGTATTTATAAAATAATTTAATTTTATAAATTATAAAATAATTTATATCTTCATCCAAATTTATGTAAAACGAATGTGTCACCCATTCATACATGCAGACTACTTCTTTCATGAATATGACTTATTTATTTTTTACTTACAGTATTTTTTACTTATAAAAAATTCATATATCTGGATGTGAAACATTAAAAACAATTATTTAATATCATCATTCCACTATAATAATGATATCATTATAATGGAATCAATTTCATAACCACTTTCCCCCATAGATTATATGTTTTTCTTATTTGGTCCGGTTTAACAACCTACGTGAAAAAAATATAAAATTCTATCATTGGTAACTCTGGAATGATAAAAAAATATTAATATTGGACCTTAATTAGTAAATAATGAATATTTTATTCTGGAACTCTTGTAGAAATATATAACCCCTTATTAAGATGCTACCCATCTTTTATGAAAATTTCTAAAACAATCCCATCATAAACTTTATAATCACAAATCAAAAAAATGAAATAAAATTAGATTATTATAAATCATTATAAACATATAATATAGTTCCTATAAAGATAATAGACTAATTAATATAGAATATATAAACAGAAATATACATGTCTATTATAAAACTAGTAATAAACAAACAAATAAAGACAATAATATGAAATGACTAAAAAATATAACTAGCTAATATATTTGTAATATATTATTATAAATTATGTTAATAAAAGGATATAGTTTTTAATAAGTATCTTAAATAGGTGATTAGGATGGTTATTTTTCTTATACATGTAGTTTATTAAAATTCATGGAATTCATGTATTATGGTAAGGGTATTTACATCTTGATTTTTCTCTATTGAGATATGATGTTGATTCACGATTTACATTTTTTGTGGTATATATTTGACATAGATTTATTTTTCAATATTTTTTCATGAAATTGAATTAGATTTAAAAATTCATCTCATGTTCTAACCCGCATGTGTTTTCAAATAACAATATAAAAATAAGTAATGGTATATTTATCTCTCATTTAATTTCCATGAGACCTATTTAATATTATGCATCATAATTTATTTTATATTACATATTAACTTCCCTATTGAAATTAATTAAATCAAATGTACTTATTTTCATGAACATTAAATTTTCATTTTATTGTAACTCTCTTGTATTATTTTTATTATTATGATAACATCACCATAAGATATTATTCATTAGACTATATTTCAATTCGAGATATTTTTAACAAAAAATAATTCTAGGTAATTTTTCTTCTCATAACATTTAAAACAAATAATCATTTTATTCTCTATGTATTATTTTTTTATTTTTTATTTTGTTTATTTGTTTAATTTTCTTCTATGCCCCATTATTTACATATTCTAAGGAAGTCGAACATACCTCTACTTTTTTATTGGAAAGCCTCCCACTTTATTAACTAATTCATTGGATTTATTAATGAATATAATTATATAATGAAAACTTTATAAGGTGATATTATATGAAATAAAACTTCTTGAAATGTTTTATAGAAATTAATTACATTTTTTATTGGTCCTTTTCTTCAATGTGTGAAAAGTATCACATTTTAATTTTATCCATGTAAACAAATATTTCCTCTATCATCCTATTTTTATACAAAACATAATATATTTATTTTCAAGTTTTCATACAGAAATTATTATTATCCAATTTTTCTTAAATATTTCTATTTATGTAAATGTTTTAAAAAGGAAAAAATGTTTTTATTTTCTAAATTGATTTTCCAAATATAGCAAAAAATATTTTGACTATGTCAACATACTTGTATATATTTTACGATTGATCAAGTATATTCTTTAGATGATACCATCACATATATTTCACTATATGACTTATGAAATGTTATTTTCCATTTTTTATTGACACATCAATACTTTTATATTTCTTATTTATCCAAATATAAAAACACTATTTCATTATATTCCTTTCCCCTATGATCACTATATATTTAATTCAATTCATTAATGGGTTTTAACCTATATGAAATACTTCAATTTATTAATGAAATTATTATCTTAAAAGTATGTCCATTTCCATATAATGTAAATTTCATGTACCTTATCATATTAATTGATTGAAATTTTCCTACAAACATTGATAAAAACTCCTAAAAGATATTATTTGGTCAATCACATTCTCTTTAAAATTAATTTTGAATGATTTATTATTTAATAAAAATTGGTCAATGAGTGTAACACTATATGATTTTAAAATTATTCCTTTCAAATTTATTTAATGTATTTGATATTTGGCTTCACACATTTCGCCAAGTCTTATGAAACTTGTGATATATTATAACTTATAACCCAGCAGTTGGATTAGAGGGTATGAATATGAATAAATAAATTATAATATATATATATATATATACATATATATGAAGTCTTCATAAAATGAAATTTACTTATTAATTTTATGAAATTAATTAACAAACTATTAATAAAATCATATCATGACTAAAAGAAATATTTTTAAACAAGTTTTATTTTTATATACGTTATGTATTATTACATAAAATATGAATATTGGTAAATATTAAAAATTTAATTAAATGAAATGTTTTATTAATTAATGAATAAAATTAAATTCATCAATTATAAAAATATTCGAATTGACGTAACTTCTTTATAAAAGAGTTATTTTTTCCAGAAAATAATTTTTTTATTGGAAAGGTGTTATTATCGTAATAAAGAAAATAAATAATTATTTATTTATAGATATAAACTAATTTCAATATTATAGATTATTTTATATATTTTATAATCATTTGAAAAATTATATAAGGAAATAAAATAAGGTAATGATAGTTTCGTCATAAAATTGAAATTATCAAAAAAAAATGTTTTTCCTTGAATTTTTGATGATTAATTTAATATTAATTTCTGACACCTATAGTATTTGAATTTGATAAAATTTATTCCGTTTTTTGAATTTTCATTACCAAATTTCATAATGAGGGTGCTTTCATTTATCATCATAATGTGATATAAAGATAGTAAATTTTTTTTACCATGGTAAGGATAAAACAAGTTTAACCACATGTGTTAAAAAAATAGATTAAGGTAATATTTTAACATAAACAACTATAATTATTCTTCACTAGAGATATTTTAAACCAGTCATGTTCTAAAATTGATTTATTTTTTATTTAAAACACCTTGAAACAAAATGTGAAAATATATATTTTTGAGTCTTTTATATAATTCCAACTATATACACTCCCTCATTTAAAAAAGGTAGCATCCTTTCTAAACTTATTAAAAAAAGGATCCTTCTAGATAATCCACTACCTTACTTAGAACCTTTATATATTTCTTCCATTCATTTTATATCCCATAGTTTTTTATAAAGAAAAATAATTCATCTCATAAGATAGAATCCAATGGAGTTTTCCCAAGGAATAACTTTAATTAGTAATCATTACTTTTAACTTTTATTTCATCTCCCATCTCCTCAAAACATACTTTATGAATCATAAAATGATTAAACCAATTCATGAATTCAATAATATGTTACTATCATTATGGAATTATATGACCCAATATAAACATAAATAAAATAGTAAAAAAAATTAATACCTTATATAATACACCACACAAATAGTTATAGAATCCACAAATAGAAAGGTTTGTTGTCATTATAATTAACTATGTAAATATATTATTTTATAACACTTTGAAACATTTATCCGTTTTTTTTCAATACCATATTATATAAATATAATATTATCTAATAATGCTCAAAACCAAGGGAATAGACAAAATAAGATAGTGGTGATCTTAGATGGTGAGTTAGGTAAAACACAATATAAAATTTTAGATAAAAACATGACGGATAACATGAGATAAAAATAAATATCATAATAAATGATAAATTTAATTATAAGATAATCATAAAACATTTTTGAGAGAAATAATATCATTAAGAAATCATTAAGAAAGCATAAAATATATTACATTGATAAAATACATCAATAGGGTCATATATCATGATAGTGTGACATAAATGCATAGAATTCCATAAAAAGGGAATAATAAAGAAAAAATGTTATTTAATTGAAATAAAGTGAACCCTGAAATTTTGTCAAAAAACATAAACAACATATGAATATAGCACAACCAGAATCATAGGAATGCACGTACGAGAAAACCCATTATTATCATTCCAATGATAACAAACTAATAATAAACATGTCTTAAAATGTGAGAAAACCAAATATCCCAAAACTATTTGAATAAATTCCTAAGGTCTTCTCCTCAATATCTCATAGGATATATTCTTAAACTAGTGAACTAAAGGTTGATATGGGACCCTAACCATTATCGTTTATTTATATATGTTCCACATGAAATAAATCATAAAAATATCACAAAGAACACATTGAAAAATAATGTGTTTATTAAATATTGATGTAGAAATAATTAAATTTTCATAAAAAAACACTTGGAAATAAAATAAGTTTTATACAACATTCGAAAGGTATTAAATATATTCATGAAGTAAATATCTTAATACAGAAAAAATGATCACCAAAAATAATAACATAATAAAATAATATATATGGTGACACAAAAAACATTACACAATTATAGATAAATCATTTTAATATAATGAATCCCAATTAATGAAAATGGAATTTTGAAAACATATTTTGTGTATCAATCTAAAAGTTGTGGTTATGACTATCTTTATGAAAATTCTCCATGTTTTTTAGTTTATTTTAAATAAAACCTTTCGTGGAAATATAATTTAATAAAAAAATAATTTTTCCAACACAAAAGATATAAAAATAGTTCAAAATCGATAATTTAGTGAAAATATGGTAAATAAAATCTATAAATTAGTTCATAACTCAAAGAATGAAATTTGACATACCAAGTACATTACCATGGACCTTGATTTCTATGAATTGATTTAAACTCATGTATCATAATTATCAACATATTAATTACATATTTCCAAATCAAATTCATATATATTATACTTTATAGACATTATTAGTATGATTATCTCAATGTATTATATTTTTATGATCTCATTTTAACAATGTGTGTTAATAATCTTGAATGTTTTGAACTCTATTCATAAAAGTGGATTTGATATTTATTACTATCCAGAAAATCATATAAAAATAACTAAAGGAACCAAAATTGATGTTTTTTAATTATTTATAAATTTATAATTCCATTATTTGGGATCTTTATTAATGTTTCATGAAGACAGAAATGGTTATGACCAAGTATAAGTTTTTTTATGATATCAAAGGCTTAACTTATAAATTTCATAATGATTTATGTTACAAATAAAAAAACATATTAGTAATATATATTTATTTTATTTTTATTGTAAATAATCATCAATTATAATTTTAAACCATCCATTTTTGGAAGTTGACGGAAAAATATGTTTATTCATAGTGGTTGTAGTCCATGAAATGCATAATTCATATTTTAACTATCCTTAATGGAAAAGGAGAAGGTTTTTTGTTTATGAACCATCATTAAAATTCATTATAGAAAAATAATGAAACTTATGTTATCATGTTAGTATGGTGAAATAAAAACTGGGGAAGATGAGACATAAAAAAGGAATGAAAAATAGAAATATATGTTGCGATATGATACCTCATTTCTTATATTATTTACTTTTTAAAGTGTATTAATCTATGGAGAGATGTTATTTTTAATAAAAAAAATATATTTATGGTGGATATGAGTGTCTAGGTAGGTTTGGTATTATTTTCCACTACTCATAATGTGTTTTGGTGTGAGTGGATGTGTGGCGAGGAGTACACCTATTATAAGTGAAAACGTGTGTGATTTTTTAATATAGAGAATAAAATTTAACTAACAGAATGGAAATATGATGCAATATTGATCATGAATTGGAAAATAATAGAGTGGATTAGTGATTAGGTTGATCCAAACCTACTAAACTAAATTAAAAACATGTTTTGAAACATGTTAGGACCATTACTGGTAATGTTATTCATTTTTACCATTTTGTATTCCACTACGAAATATAGTTTTTATATATGTAATTTATCTTTAATGATGGAAAAAAGATTCGAATGTTAAATAAATTCGAACTAATGATTGGAAATTTGAATTAAATATTTTTTTTATCTAATTTATGAAAGTGATAAAATTATTTTTAAAATAATATATTTATATGTAAATATTATTTATTGAAAACAATAACATAAATTATTTAATCTTAAATAAATGTTACAAATTGAAAAAATATATATTATTAAATTTAACAAGTAAATTATAACAAACATATTATTTATTTATAAAAATGTTTCATGAATTATAAATTCTTACTTATGTAATAGTAATTTCATAAAAAACATGATATCAGTAAAAAATATATTTTTCACCATTCACCTAAAACTCAATATTTTTTTAAGAATTAAAAAAAATAACCTTAATTTAAATTTGAAAAAAATGAAAAAAGTTGGTAATTTTTTTTAGATTCATATCCGAAACATTATAAAATGAACTTAAAAAACATTAAATATCATAAAAAAAAATTTAATAGGAAATTATTTCATTGTATAATTACAATTACTATAAAATTAGTGTTATTCAAAAATATATCAAACATGAAAAAAATCAGTTATATAAAATACATTTTAATCATAATGAAATATTTCATTAGTTTTTTTTCTATACTAGTTGAGTGGACATCAAAAGTTAATTTCATTTTGTTTTTTTATTAATTATATATATATGTATATATTAATAATACTATTTTTATTTCTTAATTATATTCCAACTCTTTATACCTTTTAATTATATTGATAAATTACAACGATGTATAATCATTTAGATTGGTTTTGGGTGTGGAGAAATATGAGAAACATAATATTTATTTAAGGAAGGCAAACATAGGTAATCAAATTATACCCTCATTTAGATTAATTTATCCATAAAAAAATAATTTAGAAGATATAGAAAAAGTGAGGTTACTTTTCTCTCATCACTTTCTAGAGTCACCATGTAGCCTCCCAAAACATGTGACTTCATCATATATCTTTTACTAGATATTGTTTCATTTTTCTAAAAACATTATCACCTTGATCCGATATTTCAACCTGATGTTCTTCATATTAATGATCATATTATATTTTTATTGCCTTCGAGTTGAGTACATGTGGTAAACCTGGTATTCAGGTCCTCAAAATTGATATGTGGAATATATGTTTCAGTTTATAGAGGTTTGAAGGGAGTTATAAGTGTTAAGATACCAACCTGAAAATGTAAAGTATCATGAAGGAACATATTTATCTAAGGTTCATCTTCTAAAGTGACCCTATTTTTTCAGCATATTTATTTGAAATACATTGTGAAATATTTCTAGATTGAATAACTGTGATAACATGTGACTGCAAGTCCCAATGTTCGCAGAATCTATATTATAAAACATTAAATATATTAATTTCAAGTTTATTTAATGTTTCTTAAATAATGTGTTATCTAATGGTAGAATCATAAAAAAAATATAACCATGGTTGAATCTTAAACATGTGTTTTACCCAAGGAGTGACTTATGGTTGGTTGAATCTAGACGTTTAGATGAGGTAGCTATTGGAAATCAAGTTGAGTAGATTAATTAATTATTTAATTCATTTTATACCCATAAAAATTGTATCTATATAATTGCTTCTAGAGTTTTTTTACAGGGTTATCCAAGTAGAGACCGAAGCTTAGCATACATGGACATTACATTACTTTTGTAGAATACTTAATACATAGAAAAAACAAACACCCAAAGACCATATTAGTTTAGTGTCTTTGAAAACTTAGAACAAAATCTTCTAATCATGGTGAATGATCGTCAAAATTTCCCATAAATATCTTCCTATTATGTTTTATTACATAAAACCTTTCCTTAAATTATAGGGAAAAGAAAAAATATAATGGGTGAAATCAAATTATCAGTAAGTGTAAGGATGTTGAAAATAAAAAAAAACATATTCGATTTAACTTAAAAAAACATAAACATAATGTTTAATAATCAAAGGCTTGAGTTGAGAAATAAATCATGGCAGTATATAAGGCATAGATCACAAAGGAACATTAATCATGATAAAATAGCATGGGAATAAAACATATAGTTTTGGAAAACCATTAAGCACATAATATGATTCCCATATTATCCAAAGCATTACTTCCAATACCAACATAGTCGATGAAGTCCATTACTGAATTGGGTTTACTTGTTATTCCATCCCTGTATTACTGAACTAGATTTACTTTTCATTCCATCCATGTTTATCTTATAAGATATAAATAATTACCCAATGAATTGGTGGGAGATATAGGTCCCACCCATCTCATAATGAAATCATTCTTTCATGTGACACAAAATAAACATAAATCATTCATCATAACCCAACAATAAAGGGGTTTCCTAAAAATCAACCCATCATAACATAATCCGTATTAAAAAATTGAAATAATTTCATCATAAAAAAAATCAAACCATGTAAATAATAGATCCATAAACTAGAAACATAACCATATTAAATAACATCATCATAGATAGAAAATAGTTTTGAAAAAATATTTCCAATGAATACTTGAGGAAAATATCCTTTCTTCTTTCAAATCATTTTCTTTTCTCAAAATGATGTGAAATTTTAAAAGAAAATAATTTTTCTGAAAAAAATAATGAAATATTGTGGATTAAGGTTCATGTAAATAAGTCGTTTTGAAACTGTAAAAATCCGTTCCTTCCGTATAAGTTTAAAAAAACAATCTTCTTGTACTTTTGTTGGAAATGTCAAGAAGTTCCTCTAATGGTAAACAAAAGAAATATTACTTCCATACGACATAGTAAAAGTCAAAAAGGGGCAAAAATGACATTAAATATATATGGAAGAATAGTAAATATTTATGAATTTTTTTTTATAAAACAAGTAAATGGATGATAAATATAACCCCAGTAAATACTTACGAATAAACAATCTCAGATAAGAAGGAGATTGGAATAATTATCCCTTACCTAAGGTCCAATTTCTTTTGCACGTGTCCAAAACACCTATATAATGATTTAAATAATTTCATTGACTTATTCAAGAATCATTATCATTTTTATGATATCATATATTATTCACTTATGAGTTTATATTACCCGTTCATTTGTCAATTCCATGTTGATACAACGTTTTGGGAATTAATCGTTTCATTTATCATACGTGTTTGGACTTGTCGTTCTTTATATTATCACTTATATCATTATTTACTTAATTAAATAATGTAAAAAAAATATTTATATATCATATATATATTCAGTGTATATATATATAATTGATAGATAAATGAAATGAAATACATCGTTCATAGAGATGCTAGGTCGTACGTACGCATGAACGTTGTTTTCGTTTCCTTATTGACTTGAATGTAAGTTAGAATATGACACACACATATATATAATTAAATCCAATATCATTATTATGTAATATAACTCAGTATTATTCATTATATATACTTTATAATATTTTTTTAATGGTTAACATGAATATTGAATCTCATCACATTGTGGAGACGGTAATTCGTACGTACGCACGAGCGATTATATCATTCATATAATTATTGAATGGAGTTGAAGTGGATGATATAATATCTAATAATTTGTATCATGTTATAATAATCATATTAGTTATTATTTCCACCATTATACCCATACAAGTAGGTTGGTTATGAAAAACAGATTACACAACAGCGTGGAGACGGTATTCCGTACGTACGCACACACAATGATTTCATTTTTTGTAGGATGGATAGAAAGTGAAATATGATTTTTTTAATATTCATAATAACATATCATTATAATTTTGATACTGGAGTTATTACTTAATAATGAAACAAATCATATATAGGAAGTATAAGAAGTAATAAGTTTGAAAGAATCGGTAGAAGATATTTCCTCTTCCTCAAACTGCCTCCATTAATCATCCTCTTAGGGAACTAGAGTAGGTCTTTTGAGGGGACCAGAACCTCTATAATGTAACTAGATAGTTTGAGAACAGAAATTTTCAGGGTTTTTCCGATATTGAAGGCTCAAAATTGAGTGAATAGGAGAGGTAAGAGGTGCCTTTTTATAAGAGATGAGAGGGTCACTTCTGGAACCTCAAAAATATTAATTTATAATAAAATAAAAACCAACATAAAAACCTCCACAATTACACAAATTCTAATATGCGATGATATAGGGTTGTAATCTCATAAACCAATAAAATTTAGACATGTTTTGAATTTATTTTAATCCTTATCATTTTGATTTATCCTTATTTTATCTGTTTAATTTTATTTGTGGTAATAGAGTTATAAATTTTAAATGGTTATAAATACTTGCTTACGTGTTGTGAATTGTCCATATTTGGATAAATAATGACATTATAAACCATATAATTTTTAATTTTTAAATATTTTTGTGATTTTTAAACAATTTAATAATATGTTATATTTAAAAACTATCAATAGTGTCAATTTTTACACAATTCATTTATATGAATTTAAATAAATTCAACACAGAATATAATTTTGAAAAAAATATTTAATAGATTTATAAGAAGTAATATTCTTCTAGATAATTTGTGGATAACATTAATTATATCGTATAATATTTATTTTAAAATTTTTAATACTATTTATTTGAAATTTCTCTTGAAAAAATAATTACCACAACATTTTTTCATAATTATTTAATATACTTATTTGTTGCATAAAAATTAAAAAAACAAATAATATAATAAATATTAATATTATATATTTAATAAGAATAATTTTAGTCAAATTTATCTTCTAAAACACCCATCTTTTAAAATGTTATGTTTATTAAATTATGAATGTGACAACATTGACATCATTTAAAATAAAATAATATAAATGTATTAATCGGTTTTATAACGCTACAAATAGTCCACAAGTCAACAGTTGGATTCTTGTGGTGTATATATACTCGACCAATACGTTTTTCTCAAGTGTTTGAGTCTTTTTAGGGGTATTAAAAGTTTAATAAAAACTATATTATTGATTTTTCAATAATAAATAATTTTTGCATCATTAATGTATAAGATATTATAGAGATTATATATTTTTTACAAATTACAAATAAATTACCATGATTAAGAAAAAAATTATCTTTAAAAAGAGTATTTATAATCTAATTTATATTCTGTATAAGCTTATATTAAAAAATATATATTTAATAATGTTTGAGTGATACATATTTCACTTTCCATTAAATAAAATAACTTAAAGGTATTAATCTCATCCAAGTGGGTTCCAATAGTTACCATTTCGACCCAAGTATGTTTTAGAGATAAATATAATCAAAAAATTATATTAATACAAGGGTTAGGGTAATTTTATAATATTATTTTTACCCTTAATTACCTAATTTTAATTTAACTGTGGCAAATAAAATTAACCGTAGTTACTATTCATAATGTATAAAAAATAAAAGTTTCCTATTTACACAATTTAGGACACCTGATATCAAATATGGAATCAATTTTTCCAAATTCAAAACATATAAGATGAATAAATAAATTTAAATTAATCCTGTTGTCCAAATAAATGGGTTTTATAAAAAACATTGCAAAATATTGAAATGTTTTTACCTATGAATTCAATGTAAATTTAATGATAATGACATACATTATATTAAATGGTAAAAATATATTATATTTATACATTAAAACCATTCAATATTATAATTTATCCATATAAATTTTCTCGATGAAAAAATATTTTTTTAAATAAAATTTAGCATATTTTTACTATTCATCAAAATATGAAAGTTATCATAAAAATAGTAAAAAATTATCTGAAGTAATTTTTTATATCATGATTGCAATGAATAATTTTATTTTTTCAAATTTAACTTATATATGCGTCAAAAACTATATTTAATGTGGGTGCGCCATCAAAAGGCGGAAATACTACATTTATTGAAAAATATTTATTTTATCCGAAAAATTTATTTTGTTCTCATACCATATTCTAGAAACGTATAAGATGAATTATAATGTAATTAAATTCAAAAGTCGGTTAATACTATTCATAACGTCTAGTTCATTATAATATTATAATAATATATCATTGTTTTGGTGACACTCAGTATTGCGTACAACACATGCTATTGAGGATGGTTGCTCTTGCGTGCAACACATGCCAATAATAGTGTTGCATATACTACAAGCTAATACGGTGTTGTGCATAGATCAAGATAATATTATTTTAGCATGTAACAGAAGAAATCAAAGAAATTAAAAAGAATATTTCTCATAAAATCTCAGGGTGTTACTTTCTACCCCCCTTAAAATTAATTTCAACCTCAAAATTCGTTGGGGTTATAAATTGTTTACTACATGAATGTTTCTTTCATATAAACCCACATTGTAAAAAGGAATACTAAAACATAATTTTAAAAATGAATGTTAGAAACATAACATTCATCTAATGTAACTCAGCAATGGGTTTGCACATAAAAGAATATAGGTGAAAAAATATATATGGATGGGAAATCTAACCATCAAGTTCTAATGGAGAGTGGTAGAGAACATGTCTATGAAAAATCCAACAATCACAAAGAAATAAATTTTTGATGTTATAATGTAACATCAGATTCATTGGATATGAGGTTACTAGGGAAACATTTTTGTTTTTCAAGATCATTTCCCTAAAGTTGATGAATTGTTGCATATGGAGAAATACATACATGATTTTATTGTAATATCATTGTTGGTCATTCCATGAACAATTTCCACTTCACCTCTTTTATAAAGAATTTTTTTTGAATTTTTCATCTTTAAGTGTTAGTAAATCATGCGATAGAAAGATAGGTTATTCCATGTCTCTATCACAAAAAGTTTAACACAAGTTATTAAATATACATAAGTCCATATATGGTGAGATTAATCATATATGGTTCCTAAAATGGACTTATAATTCATCTATCATACCTATTGGTTAAATAAAACTAATTTCTACTAACTATGGACTTTCTATAGGCCAGTGATAGGTGATAAAGGCATGTCGCACTTTGATTGTGGGTTTGACTCTCACAACCTTGTCCGACGCGATGGGTTTTCACCTGTCCTGCATGTTGTCCTTTTTCTAAAACTACACCATTATAATATTCCAAAAAAATGTCGCAAAAAGTTATAGCCTTAAACAATACTATCTGATGTCCAAATTAATCTATTCCAACCTTTTGGCTTATCCAAAATAATTCATTCCAAACTCACAGTATAAAGAAAACAATTTCTATAATGGTCATATAACAAGCATGTGAATACCATCATTTATTCCCTATATATCATAAGATATATCTTGTTGGTCACATTAGAAACATTTGAATACTTTAATCATGTATTATTGAATATGAATTACTATATAACCTTAGAGAAAATGTGAATCTTGTCAAAAGTTAACTCTTTCCACATACCAAAATCCAAAAAATTATATATAATCAAACCATGATATCACTTTGTCCTTATATCAGTCATTAGCTCATTAATAATATCCAATATATTATTTTTTCCTTATCCCTTAATTATGCGCATATCATCTGCTTTCCAAAAATAATTCAATCACTTCTCACGGTTACTGGTACCATATAATTATTGAAAACTACAATAAACCAATACATAGATATTCCAATATTCCATGATACTATAAATGAGATTCCACAACACAATTTTGGAATCTCATTACATAAACAATTAATCATTCCAGCACATTGTTTTCATATTCAAAATTTCCAATACTGATTTCATGTGACTTCCCTTTGTCCTTTTCCTTAAGAGGTTGTTCATTTTGATCATCATTAACCCTTTGATTAGGGAATTGGTTAGCATAATTCCCCTTTTCCCTACACTTGTAGCATTGAAGTGTTGGTGGTGGGTTCACTG
Organism: Viscum album; assembly: GCA_963277665.1. Classification (NCBI taxonomy): domain Eukaryota; kingdom Viridiplantae; phylum Streptophyta; class Magnoliopsida; order Santalales; family Viscaceae; genus Viscum; species Viscum album. The sequence continues at coordinate 1,493,754,838 of OY728129.1, forward strand.
TATTCTTTTCTCTATTCACATCACTAGATACCTTTTTTCCATTACTTCGGAACTCAGCTGCTCGATGAACTTATTTTCCACATTTAAATCATTTTTGTGTCCCCTTAAGACAATCTCTACCATGCTTATTTCCACACTTTGGGCATAAAGAAACATTTGTCTTCTTTTCATCATAGTATTGATATTTTTCCTTGAACTCCATATTTTTTTCTTGTACAAACCATGAGATGGATATATAACACTAGCTTCTAATTCTACCTTGATAGCACAACGCACAATCTATTCATTTCTACTTAAGTCTCTTATAGCTAATTCCATTAAAATACATGGTTTTAAGCCACTGAAAAATCGACCAACATTACTTTCATGTTGGATGATAAATCCAGATGCATACCTTGAAAACCTTGTAAAATTCACTTTGTATATACCAACAGATTCATCATCATATTTATTAATCTCAAGGAACTCATTTTACATTTTCATTCTAAGAATATATGGAAAGTAATTATAGAAAAATAGGTTCTTGAACTCATCCTATTCCATGGATTCAATTTCATCATGGGGCCTTGTATTCTTAATTAGAGCCAATCACTGGTCTGCTTCACCTTCTAAATGGTAAAGAACCAGAATGAATTTTTCATCTTCCGAACAACGATGTATGTAAAAGATATTTTCAATTGTACTAATCCAATGTTCAGTAACAAGTGGATCGGAAGTCCCACTGAAAGATGGTGGGTGTTGCCTCATGAATGAATCAATAGAATATTGTTCCCTTCTCTACTCATTTAGAAGTCCAGAATGATTCATAGCTTGTATAAGTATATCAATAATATTTTTCACTCTATTTACCATATCATTTTGTTGTTTAGGAGGACAATAATTGCACTTACAAGTGCATTTATCATTAACACGGTTCCTTAGGGTTCCAACCATTATCTAAAACCCCAAAAGAATAGTGTGTGAGGAAAAATCACACTAGGAAAACAACATAATCAAGGGGGTGTATGTTCAATATAAAACATCTTATGATTAATACTTTGTTATTCATGATCATTATAATAATTCTAGGATTGTAATCTATAATTTATACTTAACCTTATAGACATCCCTAGACATAACTTAGAAATATCTCTGAGATCTTACTAATGTTTTCGCATCATAGTTTCCAAAGGTTAACTAAACCATAACTTTGATACCAACAGTTGAGACCCATCCTTGATATACATATACATTACATTACTTTTATCTAATACTTAAAACATAACAAAAACAAACTCCAAATGATCCTATTAGTATAGTGTCTTTGAAAACTCGGAACAGAATCTTCTAGTCAGGGTGAATGATCTTCAACATTTCCCATAAAGTTCTTCCCCTTTGGTTTTATTTCCTAAAACCTTTAATTAAATACTAGGGAAAAGAAAACATATAAAGGGTGAGCTCAAATTCTCAGTAAGCGTAAACATGGAGGAAAAAAAATTCATATGAACTCAAAAAAGAATGAACATAATGTTTAAACATCAATGTTTTGAGTTGGGAAATAAATCATTGAAGTATATAAGGAGTATATCATAAAAGAACATTAATAATGATAAAATATCATGGGAATAGAACATGTAATTGTGGAAAACAATTAAGCACAAAATATGATTCCCATAGTAGCCAAGGCATTTCTTCCAAGAACATGATAGTGGACAAATTCCTTTACTGAATAGGTTGACTTGTCGTTCCATCCCTGTATTACTGAACCAGATTTACTTTTCAATCCAGCCATGTTTATCTCCTGAGATATAAATATTTACTCAATTCATTGGAGGGAGATATGGGTCCCTCCAATCACATAATGAAATAATTCTTTTGTGTTCCACAAAATAAAAAAATTTGTCATCTTAACTCAATGAATAAAATGGGTTTCAGAAACATCATCTCATCATAACATTATCCATTTAAAATATTGGATATAATTTCATTATAAACAAAATCAAACCATGTAAATAATAGATACATTACATTTGAAATAGAACCATATTAAATAATGTTATCATATAAAGAAAATAGTATTGACAAAACACTTCAAATGGATTCTTGAGGAAAATATCCTTTCTTCATTCAAATCATTTTATTTTCTGAAAATGATGTTAAATTTTAAAAGAAAGAAATTTTGTTGAAAATAATCATGTAATATTGTGGAGAAAGATTCATGGAAATAATTCTTAATGAAACACTAAAAATCCATTCATGGCGTATAAGTTAAAAAAAATATTCATGTACTTTTTTCCAAAAAAAGTCAAAAAGTACCTCGTATGGTAAACAAAAGAAATATTCCTTCCATACCACATAGTAAAAGTAAAAAGGGGTCAAAATTACTTTAAAAATAAATGGAATAATACTAAATACATTATGAAAACATTTTTACAACACATTTAAATGGAAGATAAATATAACCCCAGAAAATACTTAAGAATAAACAATCTCAGATAAGAACAAGATTGGAATAATTATCCCTTACCTTAGGTCCAATTTCTTTTTTTCATGTCCAAAACTCTTTTATAATAATTAAAATAATGTCATTGACTTATTCAATAATCATACTCATTTTTATGATGTCATATATGATTCACTTATTACTTTATATTACCCGTTCATTTGTCAATTCCATATTGATGCAATGTTTTGGGTAATAATCATTTCATTTATCGTACATGTTTGGACTTGTTGTTCATGATATTGTTACATATATCATGATTTATATACTTAAAAAATGTAAAAAAGATTTATAAATCATATATATATTCATTGAATACATATATATAATAGATAGATAAATGAAATGAAATACACTGTTCATGGAGATGTTAGGTCGTACGTACGCATGAACGTTGTTTTCCTTTCTTTATTGACTTGAATGGAAGTATGTAGATGACATATATATATATACACATAAATCCAGTATCATTATTATATCATATATCTCATTATTATTCATTATATATACTTTATAATCATTCTTCAATGGTTAACATGGAGAATGAATCTTATCGCGTCGTGGAGACAGTAATCTGTACGTACGCATGAGCAATGAAATCATTCCTATAATTATTGAATCGAATTGGAGTGGATGATATAATATCTCATAATTAGTATCATGTTATAATAATCATTTATTTTTATTATTTATACCATTATAACCATCAAAGTGGGTTGGTTATGAAAAACAGATTACACCACGGCGTGGAGACAATATTCCGTACATACGAACTCGCGGTGACTTCATTTTTCATAGGATGGATAAAAGGTGAAATATGATTGTTACATATTAATATGAAATTTATACTGGAGTTATTACTTAATAATGAAACAAATCATAGAGAGGAAGTAGAATAAGTAATAAGTTTGAAAGAATCGATAGAAGATATTACCTCTTCCTCGAAGTGCCTCCTTTAAACTTCCACATAGGGCACTAAAGTAGGTCTTTTTAGGATACCATAACCTCTATAATTTAACTATAGAGTTTGAGAAGATAAATTGGTAGGGTTTGGATGTGATTGAAGGCTCCAAATTGAGTTAATAGGAGAAGGAAGAGGTTCCCTTTTATAAGAGAGGAGAGGGTCACTTTTGGAAACCTCAAAAATATTAATTTATAATAAAATCCAACCCCACATAAAAACTTCAAATATTACTCAAATATGATTCTGAGAGGATATAGTGTTGTAATATCATCATCCAATAAAATTTATACATGATTTGATTTTATTTTAAACCTTATCATTTTGATTTATCTTTATTTTATCTTTTTTATTTTTTTGTTGTAATAAAGTTATAACTTTTAAATGGTTATAAATACATACTTATGTGTTGTGAATTATACATAATTGGATTCATTGTGAAATATTCAACCATATAAATTTAATTTTTTAATTTTTGAATATTTTCGTGTATTTTAATACAATTTAATAATATGTTATATTTATAAAATATCAATAGTGTCAATTTTGAGACAATTAATTTATTTGAATTTAAATAAATTACACAGAGAATATAATTTTTTTAAAAAAGTAATAGATTTAAAAAAGTAATATTGTTCTAGAAAATTCATCTAGAACATTAATTATATCATATAATATTTATTTTAATGTTTTTAAAACTATTTCTTTGATATTTCTCTTGAAGAAATAATTACTACAACATTTTAGTATAATTATTTAATATACTTATATGTTTAATAAAAATTAAAAATAAAATACTATGATGAATATAAATCTAATATATTTAATAATAATACTTTTAGTTGAATTTATATTATAAAAAACCCAACGTTTAAAATGTTATGTTTATTAAATTATGATGTTGAAAACTTTGACATCATTTAAAATAAAATAATATAAATGTCCTAATCTGTTTTACAAGTCTCAAAATGGTCCATAAGGTGACACTTGGATTTCTGTGGTGTAGATATACTATACCAATATGTTTTCATCAAGTGTTTGGGCGTTTTTATTCGTATTATTATTTTAATAAAAAAAATATTATTGATTTTTTACTAAATAAATAATTTCTACATTATTAATGCATAAGCATTTAAGGTAACTATATATTTCTAAATAATTAAAAATTAATTACCATTATTGAGATAAATATTTTATATTTCAAATGATTATTTATAATCGAATTTATATTCTATATAACCATATATTAAAAAAATTATTAATTAAGTTTGAGTGAGACATATTTCAATTTCATTTAAATAAAATAAATTAAAGGTCTTAATCTCATCCAAGTGGGTTCCAATAGATTCCATTTCTAGCCAATTATGTTTTAGATAGAAATATAATAATCCAATTATCTTATTACACATGTTAGGGTAATTTTATAACATTATGTTTACCCATAACTACCAAATTTAACTTTAACTATGGTAAATAAAATTAACCGTAGTTACTATTCATAATGTCTAAAAAATAAAATTTACTTATTTACACAATTTGGACCTCCTGATTCTGAACATAGAATCAATTTTTCCAAATTAAAACATAGAATATGAAGTAATTAATTTAAGATTATTCCTGTATTCGAAAAAATGGGTTTTTGTTTAAAACATTGCAAAAGATTGAAATGTTTTTATCTATGAATTCAATGTAAATTTACTGATAACTACTTAAATTATATTAAATGGTAAAAATATATTCTATTTATACTTTAAAAACATTAAATATTACAATTTAACCATTAGAATTATCTCGATGAAAAAAGTTTCTTTAAAGTAAAATTTAGCTTATTTTTACTATTCATCAAAATATGAATGTTATCATAATGATATTAAGAAATTATCCAAGGTAAATTTTCTTGTCCTGATTTCATTTAATATGTTTTTTTTTCAAATTGAACTTATAAAAATGTCAAAAACTATATTTCATGTGGGTGCACCATTAAAAGGCGACAAAATAGCATTTTTTTAAAAATACTTATTTTATCAAAAAAATTTATTATGTTCTCATACCATGATCTAGAAATGTTTAAGATGAATGATAATGTAATGAAATTTAAAATTTGATTAATACTATTCGTATTGACTAGTTCATAATAATATTATAATAATATATCATTATTTAGTGAAACTCGGTATTGCGTACAACACACCCTATTGATGATGGTTTCTCTTGCACGAATCACAAGCCAATAATAGTTTTGCATATAATACAAGCTAATACGGTGTTGTGTATAGCGGAAGATAATATTGGTGTAGCGTACAACACAATACATCAAAGACATTAAAAGAATATTTCGCATAAAATCTCATGGTGTTACTATCCACATACCCTTGTGATATTTCAGAGGTGTTTCAAATCAGTCACCATTACAAAAATGAAATTAGAGGATGAATGACAATGAGATAACGGTGGATTGAGAGGTTGTGAATAGATCCAGTATCTATCATCATAGATGAATGTGTTCATTGTCAATGATCGATTTATAATATATATAGTAATAATCATGTATATATATATTGTTATTAAAAGTTTAATCATTTATTTTATCTTTTATACTTTTATCAATGGTTTCATACTATTCACATGTCCCTGATTTGAGAAACAAAATTATTATATTTATTTATTCTTATTTTTTCTAGATAACCACCTCGGATTCCCCGATCATGTAATCTTTGTCAATGAATTAATATCCAATGATGGTTATAACATTTTTATGATTATTTCTATCCCCCATTTTACATGTTCGTGTACATTAGAAAATAGGGTCAAAGTCAATATTGTCAACTGGGTTCTAGTGCGATCGAACCCCTATATCACTAGTGGAATAATGAATGAGGAATGATATTGATATTTTTCCGAGATCATGATGATTTTAAATGATAACTTTGTGGATCTTGGATAATATGACACTGCAACATGGTGGTAGAGAGATTAAGGATGTCATGAGGGGTTCAGGTTGCCAAAATCTCGCTATCATGGATTGGTTGACCAAAGATGGACGCAAATAAAAGACCCCTATAATGATTCATGGTGGAAACCAAGGAGGGAGTTTCATTGAAATGATTCATGAAGAAGATAGATAGTTTATGGAAATTTCAACTACATGGAATATAGTCAAATAACACACACCATGTATCCCAACCCTACAACAACAAATAGGGTTTTTTGGAAGAAAAATATCCCACGATGTGTGGTGGGACCAAATGACGTGAGATAATAAAAAAGAATCTAGGTTTAGTACAAATTACACATAATTAGGACTTTGTATAAGAGGAAACACCATGTACTCTAGGAGTAAATAGACAGACACCAATATACAAGAATAGATAGGTACACTATCAAGTACACAGGCTTGAAAAGAGAGACACTGGAACAACCAGGAGCATAGGGGCAGGCCCAGGATCGATGTTAAATTATGAGTAGGCCCTTACAAGTTTTAAAAGGAAACATGGATATTGATTTGTTTCCTTATGAGAAAACATCCAAGTGGAAAATTAGTTCAACAAAATGTGTGGAACACAAATATGTCATCTACTACTATTAGAAACTCCATACATGGCCTCTCCTCCATCTAGACATAGTTTTATCCCATGTGTATCATATATTGTGTAGTTTTTAACGTATAATGTGATAGTAGCATTCATCATATCTTTCTAGATATGATAATGAATTTTCCAATCATGACACTTATCTAGGTGATGCTTGATGGTAATATATGGAAGGGGGATCATCAGTAAGATAGGTCATCATAAGAACCACTTTTCATATTAGGTCCCAAGGCCCCTATTCTTATACAAATTGTTTTAGTGAAATCCCCCTATTTAACTATAAAATGGGTCGACTACCTACTGAATTGCACCCCCTTACTGATGAGGCTTTGTTACCTCTATTTATGTAGTGGTAACCCCATGATGTACTAGAGACTGGGCCCTCTACCCAAGGAGTGCGTCCCCCTAATTCACAAGGGAACGAGTCCTCAATATATTTGTACTGGATGGAACCCCATGGGGACCCAATCCATAGTTCCACCAAAAAATAATTGGAACTCCCCTGGAAAAATAGGATATGGGTCCTCTACCTTATTAGTGGGAAACACCTTACATACTAGGTTGGGTCCACTTTCCATGGAGTGGAACCCCTAATGCTCTATGGCATAAGTCCTATATAGTTACCTATCATTTAGAATCCCCAAATGTACTAGGGAATGAGTCCTCTATCCATTTTTTGATAGGTATCCCCCTGACACATCAGGGTTTGGGTCCTCTATACACAATTTGGACCACCACTGATAAAGGTAATGGGTCATCCATATGAGATCATTCTCCTTGGTTATGGATAACAGTGGTGATGTGTGGGTCCTTCACATAGATTCACTAGAGGTAAAATAATATTCATGGAATAGATAGAGTTCCCCCTCGAATGTGGTTCATAGTGTCAAGGAGCAGGACCTCCACCCGATATATTTTTTAGATACGTGAGATGTTGAGAATTAGATATTGGACTTTAGGACCACTGGAAGCCTCACCATTAATAGTTTGACTTTGGAGATGGAGATCCCACGTATCTCTTATTTGGGATACTTTTTGAGAACATATGGATGTTTATGGATTTTTTTATGACTTTATAATTGACATTACTTTTTTGGAATGAGTTTTATACATATATAAATTATTTTATTTATCACTTTTCTATTTTCAGGGTGTCCTACGATGTATGTAGTTACTCACCGTTGTATGGGATTTTCTTACGTAAGTCTAGTATTAAGTTGATGATAGATAGATCCGCAGATAATTCAATGGACCATAGGGATACTCCGGTTGATTGTCCGTGTATGGTGGTCAGGTTTTCTTATTTGGATTTGGACTCTCTCATATTTTCTTTATTCCATGTTTTTCAGGTCAGGACATCATTTCTAGTTGGGTATGTATTTGATCATTTTACACTTTGGTTTTATTTTTTCTACTATAATTTATCCTCTAAAGAATATTTAATGACTTTTTATCTCTATATGTAATGTATTTACTTTATAATCATCTTCACTCCTTCATGCAGATGGTTGTGTTCGTTTTTAAAGGTATACATGGAAAAAGAATCCATTTTATGTTATAAATTATCAAAACATGATGATAACCCCCGAATTATGGAGGCATGTTAGGGGTTTTGGAAGAGTAGAAATTCTCATTCTAGATGGGCCCTAGTGGTTTGGGTCATTATCGAGTGATTTCAAATGCAGTTCATCCTCAAGAGGTTTATCCAAGATTTCATCATATAATGGTTGGTTGTGACATAGAAAAATGATGTACGAGTTCCTAGAGGGTATATTTTAGGATTGTGAACCCAATATTGGTGTAGTGGATAATGTATCCATATACCAGAACTCTGAATACCTATTTTTTGACTTTGAATTCTGATACCTCAATTGCAGATAACATGATACAAGAATCATATAAGAGTGAGTCCTTTGACGATACTTATTGAATCATCTCTAAAGATATTTTCATTTACCATTGATTATATTAAATCATTTTAAGATGCCTCCATAAAGTTATCCATCTAGGATTTTGAGATAGTTTCATTGCAAGGAATTTCTAACCAGGAGGCCTCAGTTTAGGGACCTGGCCGTGATCTATCATTCTCTAAACAAGTGCTGAGTAGTGCTTCCAACTGTTGAGTGATACATGTATCCCATACTATATCATTCACATTAAAATATTAATGTTGAGTAGTTGAAACCTCCATCATAATAGGATGAGGGTACCCACACACTTAATGTGTTATGCATGTTCCAACAATGGAGACCATTGAGAATTCATGATGAGGTATACCCTGAGGTTGTATATGATTGAATCAATAAAATTTTCTAGATTTTTTAGCTTTTCTGGACACAAACAATACAATGGTTGATTTGTTAACTAGTGTTCTCCATCGTGTAATTTTTTGCTCTTGGGGCACTAACAAATGACATAGCATTTTGATTGTAAATCAATTATTTTAGAGATAGAGGTCCCCATTTTTTATGGTCATCCATAATCCCCCTTTTCATGATGATAAGGGATATCAAGATCATGTGGATGGAAAATCCCTATTGTATAGGACCCCTCATTATAGAGGTATTGGTAGTGAGAGGTCTATTGGGTGATGTACGGTGTTCGTAGAACCTTGTGTTTGAAATTTATTATGTGGATTCATACATGAAATAATGATGAAATCGTCACCAAAAGAGATGTCTTCTTGGGACATGATTAAAAACAATGAGGTAGATTCTGTGAAACCCACTATGGATTGTTTTGATGTTTAGAGAATGAGTTACATTACTTTTATATTTGAGTTTTTTCTAATGGTAAGGTGGCTTAGGGATCCCTAAAAGAGGAGAATAGTTAGGAAAGGTGAATTATTCCTTCATACGGTAGAGGATCACGTCCCCTTATGTTCTAGGTGAGTTTGAGGTTTGACGCACATCTTCTTTAAATTTATTATATTTTTTGTATGCATTCACAAGAAACTCTCCATTTACATAGACCCTGTTTGAGAACTAATGATACTATTGGAGGCCTTTTCCCTTGATTCTTGTGATGGATGATCCGATATAGGGGATCAGGGATCACACATTTATATCAATATTGAAAAATGACGTTATGAGAGACGGAGACATTCATGAAATCATTCTATAGAAGAATTGGGACCCTATTATATTATCCTTAATATAGGATGTGTTTTACCATCTATTATCATATTATTGATAAAATTGGGTCTAGTGGTGCTTCTAATTTTTTTAAGATGGGTTTTCCTCCATTGATAAGGAGTGATCCTTGGACATCGATTGATGAGCACATTCACACGGGGATACATTAATTTTATTATTTTATTGGATAGTATGACCATTGGAGCAGCTGTTGCTATGATCATTCAATTTCAAGTGTTGGTGGAGGAGTATGAGGGAGTCTGTGCTGAGGATGTGTTGGGTTTACCTACACATCATTTTTTTATACCTGGAACAACATTAGGGATGGACCAATATTTTTATTAGATTATAGGGTGATACCATGTAGCATTGAAAGATGGAGGTGTGTTTTGAGGTGTCTATAGAGTAGGGGCTTCATAGACCAAGTTAGTTTTCAAGTAGAACCCTTTATCCAACTATCATATATATTATAACTTATTTTCAGGGGTGGATTTGTGTCACCTGAGCCAGGTTACAATCTCATAAGTGTACCCCCCCCCCCCCATGAAAATTGATTACATATTTTCCCAGAGATAAGAGGTGAAGTGAATCTCATTATTTGACCTTTGACCTTAAGATGGGTTATCACCTTATCTATGTTTAAGGGGTGGATGTCCTGAGCATATTTTTCTATAGCTATTGAGATTACAATCAGATCTTGATGATACCCTATGGAATTTATAACACCCCAATATAGTTCATGATAATTTTGAGCTAGATCCATAACTCTTCATGGATAAGTTCATGGTATTATTATGTAATTTTACCCTCATATTCTCACCATCAGATAAAAACATATGATACACTAGAGGATGGTGCTATAAAAACTATAATACATGTCATGTGGAATCCCTCTTTAACATAGGGTTAGATTTTTTGGTCCATCAATTTTGATATATGTATTCTCGGACATGGGAATTATAGTGGACCCCATAGAGTTTGAATTAGAGTGATATTGAGGTCCATAAAGGGCATGGTTGTCATAGAAAATTTCCATATTGGGGTTTTCATCCACTATTGTCAATAGAGGTGACAAAATAGATTACCAGTTGACAGTTCATCCATATCTATGAGTATGGTGAACTATACCTCTTGTGTATGGATGTTACCCCTATTCTTATTCAGTGATGTTTGGAGGCACAATAGGGGGATTTCAACTAAGAAATATTGCAGGACCCAAAATCTGCAAGATATGTTCTTGATGTATTCCCTGGAGGTGGAACGAATGATAAAATTATTCATGGATGATAGATGGAATTATTCATGAGGGTGTAAAACGTGTTGATGGGATTTTTTTATCACATTAGTATACCCATGAGAAGGGTTTTTTGTACAAATATCCTTTGGAATTGGGTTTGGTGGATAGGGTTATTGTGTATTATTTTTGTGTTTAACTCTTGATGTATCACCTGCCTATAGGAGGGGAATGAGCTTCCCCAAGGAAATGAAAAAAATATTGTTTTTTTATGTTTTGGATATTCAATTATTATTAATAGGACATGATGATAATTTTGTAATCTTAGACTCACTCAACTGGTTAACCAACTTTCAAACCATTCGAGTGAAGATTTTAGTGGTTACATTTGAATTATTGTTTGTGAAAGATGTACTCCAACATCGTGGAATTATCTCAATGATAATTCATACCATGGTACACACTACACATCATTCTTATAGAGTTGATGTAGGAGGCTTTGGGAATCATCTATGCTTGAGAACTTCATTTCTAACCTAGATAAATGGCCAAATAGAGTTGAAAATTTAGGTTAAAGATAACATGATTTCAGATTGATAGTTTTGTTTGGGCTATATCTTGGAGGATCACCTACCAAATTTGGAGTGTTTATTACAACGATTATCCCTACACCATCAACATTGTACCATTTTTGGTCATGTATTGGGAACACCAAATGTCTCAACTAATATGGTCTAAGAAAGTGTGTGTAAGACCTTAAAAGAATATGTTTTTTTTCTAGTGGTGTTACACAAGGGGTGAAGTTTATCATGTGGAGAATGAAGACTATGCCTAAAATCATAGGGGTCCTTGGGGACCCATGGAAACAGCCTTTGGTTTTTTTTGAGGAGATCATTTATTTCGGGATATCATTTTATATCAAGGATTATTGCTTTTTTAAAGGATGATAGGATCAATCTAAAGATCATATTACCTTTTTTAGTTATTGAATCATGTAGGAGAGGTGGTTTACCACATAACCATAAAATTTTAGTTTGATTGGGTTCTTGGTGTCTTCCACTTTTAACAGCTATGGAGACGTGTGCTTGACTCGATGGAAAATGTCTTCCTAAATGATCAAGGAATAAGGTATTGATCAGCCATATAAGGGAACTAATAGGGTGTGTGAACTTGACTATGAAGACACAGTGTGTCCATATTGCTTTTTGGCATGCATAATGTTAGAAAACATAGGGGCATGTAGGAGAGATACCTGGAGAGAGAGAGCTAGATGTAGGAATAGTATCTACATCTTTTTTCTTGGAATTTTCCTTTCAGGGAAGAAAAACAAGGTGGTGAATAATGTGGTCACATTGCGATTACCGTGTAAGAATATGAAATATATTAAGAAAAATATTTGGGTTAGGTTTTGAGACTATACCAGATTTTAGGACCCAGTGGGAATTAAATTGATTTTATAATACTGTAAAATATATTAACATCACATATGTGTCATTTTTCATAAAAATGAGTTATCTCACAGGTAGCACCTCAGATTGGAAATCATAGAAGATGGTTGAATCTGGAATATATGGTTTACCCTAGGAATAACCTAAATTAGGATAGTTATGTATGTTCAGATGAGGATGATTTTGGTACGTACGTTAAGTGGATTAATGAACATATTTATATAATTAATACATTTAATCCCCATAACTTAATTTCCACTCTATTATTGTTCATATAGAATGTTTCTAGTATTATCTTAATATAAATATGATATTTTAGAGCTATTTCAGACTATATATCTCCAAATAATTGGAATTAAAAAATAAATGATGATCAGATCATGGAGCTTCTAGAGGTAGTGAATGCAGCAAATCCTCTTCATCATTGGTGAATGAATTATTTACCATGGATTGATTCATAACTAATACAGTACCAAAACATTTGGGTTTATACAATTTATTATCATTCATGACATTCATTTGACCATATATATTTATTGTAATTTCACTTTTACCATTCACGTGAGCCTAATTGAAGTAATTGAATAGTTGAATTAATTTATTCTTATTTTTCCAAGCTAACACCCATATTTTCCAAAATCATGTGATAATTGCACAAATATTATGGCCCAATTAAATTTATACCTATATTATGTGTATTTATCCTAGAAATTATTCGTGTTCTTAACTATTGGCCCATGGGGTCAAATTTTGACATTGTTAGGAGGGTTTCAACACAATAGAGCCACATGATTCATAGTGGATTTGTGAATAAGGAATGGGACAGTAATATATGGGATATCGGGATGATGTTTGGGTGATAACACTAAGGATTTTGGATTATAAGTGACTACAACATGACATTACAGTGAAAAAAAATTATTTGTGTAGTTTTGATGGATAGAATCTAGTCATTGAGGATAAATAAGGAGAATATAGCCCTAGATCTGTGACAAGAACAATGTTTTTGGTGGGAATGGTGGTAGTAGATATGTGGATATGTCACGTGAAGAAACAGGTATTTCTTATGAAAATTTCACTACATGTCATGTAGGAAAATAACTCAGATCGTGTTTCCCAATAGAACTATCACTAATAGAAAATGGAGCTAAACTAATGGACATATACCAACAGATGCGATAAAACAATTGGAATAGGTACCATAGAGATACCGTATACCAACGGTTTGGCCAAAACCTTTGGTATAATTTACTAAGTTAAACCCTATATGAACGTTAAAAACTATTTGTATAGGTACTAAACATAATAATGTTTTCCTCAAAACCACTAGTATAGGTACCATGGAAGAACCCTATAATAACATTTTTCCCAAAATCGTTGGTATAGGTTACAACCTAAGAGAACGGTTCTAAAAACAATTGGTATATAAATATTCCTACATTTTTGTGACCCATTAGTATAAGTACTCAAATTATGATTGATTTTATTTTTAAAAAAAATTTAAATACATTGAAATTTGAATTTATATATATATATATATATGTCAAATTATATTCACAATGATCATTATAAATTAGTTGTTAGATTATTGAAATATAACTGGGATGCGGTTCGTTCAAAAACTACAAAACCTTTTTTACATTTCCTATACCAATATTTTTTGGAAACCATTGGTATAGGTACTATTAAATACCTATACCAATATTTTAAGGAACATTGTAATAGGTTACCTATACAATCAATTTTCATAACCTATTGATATAGATGTATACCAATAGATAATAACCCAATGACCCTCCAAACCATTGGTGTAGGATATACAAATGGTTCCAAACTATTTGTATTTTCATTATTTACAGTAGGGTATAATATAAATTGTTTAATGGAAGTAAAAAATCATAGAGTCTATAGTGATACCAAACATCTTATGACCCACCTTGGATATCTTGGCCATGTTCTTTCTATACACTACTCGTACCCCATTCTAGTGGTCACACCATGTACTTTTGGAGTACATGGGCATGGACTGGTACTCAGGAAAGACTCAATACTCATCCAGGTACACATGCATGGACCGAAATACATGGGCATGTCTTGGATAACACTTTGAAGACCCAAGTGGATGAGACATACTGTGTGGGCCCCTTTCATTCCACGTAAGGTGACATGGCTAGCCCATTCCTATAAGATAACAATAGAAAGAATTAGAGTGGGACCACACACTGTGTGGACCCCATACATTCCTTGTACCCATTTGAGTTACTTTCACCTTTCATATCTCCTTCATCTTGATATTGATTTTAGACCATGAGTAACCTATCTTGAGGATGTTTCTACATAGAAAATGATGGTATCATCTGTAGTATAATTTGAGAGATGATGTGGAATTATCGGAACATAAAGCATCTTTTAGAGACTCTTGATGATGTTGGTGATCCATCCATTCATCCAAATTTAAAATTTTTATTATGAAATTTTTAGGAAAAATGAAAAAAAAAATGTTCGTATACAAGACCACTACGTGCTAAAATAGCTCCCAAAATGATTAAACACAAGACTTAGATTACCTGAATCAACTACACAATAAAATTCTCATTGTAGTGGACAAACTTTCATTTCTAGGTCCTCTCTAATATGATATTAAAGGTGAGTGAAAATCCTATCCATTGTATGGACGAATTTCTCTAAGTTGATTATGTTCTGATTGAAGCCTCGGGCCAATATTCTATCTTGTTTATCTATCCATAGCACTTGCTCCTCACTGGCGTCAACTTGCAACCTTCTTGCATAAATTATTTTAATATATTCATATAAGGAATTTGGTCAAAGAGTTATTTATAACATTTATTCTATGGAGTGAAGAATTAGTTTCAAGCACTCCCCAGGTTCTTTATTTTCCCCCTTCCTTAGGGTTTTTTCTCATTGTACCTTACCATCTTGCCAGACCTCATATCCATCAGCTTCGGAAAATGGGAGTAATCCTTGTGTCCCTTTGGGTTTTCCCCTTAGACCACTATACATTTCTCTGAATCTTAAAATCCCTTTTCCCCTTTTTTATTTCAAGGGTTGTGATTCCCTTTCCCTAGAAAGTCATCCATGCTATCCACTGAGAGTTGAATATAGTTGGAATCACCTAAACTATCTTCCTCTTGAGTCAATGGGGTATCTTGCACATCCAAACCCTCAAATCAATTCCCTATCTCAATCCCCAAATCTTCTTTGATTCCACTCTGCTTGCACAAAAGCTCCATATTTCCTGAGTTGTTCTCCAATCCATTCTTCTTTCCCCCTTTTCTTGACATAAGCTAAAATGCACGATTTTCACAGAGAATGTTTGGGTCTAAGGCCCCCAATACAGTCACTCCATCTAGCATCATTTTTCCACTCTGAGGATTTATTTCAACCATCACGAAAAACATTCCCTACACCCTGTCATAGCCCTCAAGACTACTGGTTGAAATCAGAATGTCCACTGCCTTCATTTTTTATCCACCCCCTATGTAGTCTCCTATTCATCCACCTTCATGGGAGTTATTCCCAAATCCTCTTTATGGTTAGAAAATACATCTACTACATGTGGCTCTGCCAAATTAAACTTTACACACTTCACTTCATTTGAGGGATACAATGGAGGCCATTGCTGTAGCTGATCCTCCTTGGAGCTAGGATCCACTAGAGTACATTCTTGATGACTGATGGATTTCACCACATTTGGAACAACCCCGCTCACCTCCTCACCCTCTCCCATGCCAAAATTATCTTGAGCCTCCTAGACAACATGATCCACTCACACCTCAGACCCCTCAAACAATAGAACTGTGATTTTCCTACCTCTAAGACCATGAAGGAAACTAGAGACCATATGACCTAACCGGTAGCACACATGGTAGAACGCATGCCACAACTCAAGGACCACTCTTTGCTTCCATATGAATTTTTCACCAACCAAGGTCCAAATCCATTATGTTGGAGCCTTCAAGACATCAACCTCAAAAAATACGTGAGGGGCGATTGGATTATGTACCAATTAAGTGAAATTATCATAGCACAAGTATCGTCCGACCAGGATCCCTATCATACAGATAATCAAAGGGTTCTGGAAAGAAAGAGGCAGTCCAGGGAAGCATACTCGAACCACTGTCAAAGGCACATCCCGATTCATACATAACTCAATGGACTGGCGAAGAAGGTGAAAACCACGGCCATTGGAAAAATGAGGGGCACTGGACCCAGCAACTATCATACCATCCTCTGTGGAGAAACAATTCATAAAGTGGTTCTGATCGAGAAGACCCACCCCCACACGTTCTTGATGCCCCCATGAGTCAAAAACAAATCTATCAAAAGTTTCAACCAATGGTTGAATATCCCTGAATCGAGCGACAAGTGTTGACCTATGAAGATCTGAAGACATGTTGAATTATTTTGATGAAATCCCATGCTTAGGCGAGCCATTATGTAGATTTGGAACATTAGGGAAAAAGAATATCGATGAGGAAAAAGGAAGGAAATTCACGTTAGTGAAGGGGATAAAGGGCCTATGTATCAAGGAGGAAGGGTGGGCAGTCCGACCTTGTCATATTTGATCTTATGTCCCCAATACTTCATGGACAAGTTTTGATGCAACCCTTAATGGAAATATGATATAATTCCTTTAAAAAATGAGTGGAACTCTCCTAAAAGACCAGGAAATGGGTCCTCTTCCTACTATGTGGTACCCCCTTAATGTACTATGGCGCAATCCACTACCCACAGAGTGGAATCCCTTGACGCACTATTGTGTGCATCCACTATAGATACAAACATAGTGAAAACTATAGTGGATCTAGGGTGTGGGTCCCCTAACTATTACGTTTTCCCAGTAATGGACTAGGGCATGGGTCATCATTGGCTAGATGAATATTTTGAAGGCCTCAATTTTTATTTATTTTGAATAAACCCCCTTTTAAGGATAAATGGGGAAACTTCAAATTGATTTAAAGAAATAAAGACATAACATTACTCGGTACTAAGAAAAAAATACTAGAAATTCCCCTCACCAGAATAAACATCATTAAGGAAACAATCCTTCAACGCAGGACTACTTAGCTAACATCCTATGAAAAAACATTAATGGGCATGCTACTAATGGCTAGGCAGGAGTCCTCCGCCAATGATATTCACCCCCAAATAACTATGGTGTGGGTCATATATAGATACCTACTAAGTGTAACACCCTCTAATAATAAGTAACATGTACAATATCCATGTTTTGGGAGTAATCCCCTAGATGAAACATGTTTTGGGTCCACTATACACTGGGTGGACCCCCCATGCACAATGGTGTGTGTCCTCTATAAGATATTTTTCCCCCTCAGTTATGGATTACATTAGCGATGTCTAGGTCCTACATAAAAAATGTTATGAGGTAGCACATGATGATTTTAAAAAAGGTACTTACCCCATTACTGTTGAGTTTATTGTTCAGATGTGGTCCCTTAACCCCATAAATTTTATGCACATGTGAGATGATGGTCAGCAGATATGTACAATTGGAGCTTCATGAAGTCTTATAATTATTATCTTGGATGTTGATATAGAGGTCCCGATTTCACTATCATTTGGATTTGTGATTGGGATTATTTTTATTTTTATGTTTATTATCTCATTTTTTTATTAACATGCATTCATTGAAATGATCTGACTACTTATATACTTTATTCTATTGGTCCAACATTGGTTTTTTGGTCATCTTTTTGGGTATGTATATACATACCCCTACATTGTATTTTCTGACACATGTTGTGTATAATTTATATGATGTATATATAATATTTTATTTTAGTGGGTCATAGAGAAACTCTTGTTCATATTCCATGTAGGGTAGTTAGGATCAGAGATAAAGAGTCGGGTACTCTTAGCGTTACTTTCTTATAGTTGTAGTTTTTTGGGACATTAATTTTTATTGGCTGTGTATTTTTTACTTTTTAGAATTTTTTTGTATTTTATTTTACCATGATATGTTTCATAGAGTTTATTAAATTCAATTTTTATCTCTACATTTCACAACCATTAATTTATATTCCTCTTCAATGTTTCATGGAGATGGATGGTTGTGTGTGTACAAGTACGTTTTGTCAAGATTTTGTGAGATAAAATTGTTTTTCACACCGGGATACCATTTTAACTTTTACTAGAAGCTACCAATGGTTTCACAATCTATATCTTGGAAAAGATATACTTTCCGAAGGATGGTGGTCATCTGGAATTTCCAGACCATCGACACATGGGGACTCAAATTAATTGAGATGATGGGAGGTCTGGCTCAACAGACCCTTTTGGGGGGAATTGATTTCTACTCTATAAATCTCATATAGATTTAATATATGATCATGGATCTCTTCCTAATCCCGGTATAGGAATGGTTACTTAGAAAAATGTTCTATCAGTTAATTCTATTATTATATGAGCAATCTGATTATCAGTAATGGACTCATCTATATGTATCTGAGGTTCATCATCCATTTACCTAGTAAAGAATAGATACATTATGTGATGTACATGTATACAAAAGTGATTCAGAATGTGCTTCCATGTGAGGATGCAATTAATATTTCTGAGGATGGGATTGATCCATTTTGATGTTTCTTACGTGTCCTGGATATTATAGGAATTAAACCCCACATAGTTTTTTTTGATGTTATTGGGGTGGAATAAAGGAATATTCCCTTATATAAGGGGTATTTATTCCTGATTCCTAATGATGTATTCATTCAAATATCTATAATCCCATGTGATCTATGATTAGTGTAATAAACATTGGGAATAAATGATCATTCAATAGCGCATATGTATGGGACTTGTGTGATGTGAAATTACTTCAAGTGTTTGGTTTAAAACTAAGGAAGTGAGAAGGAGTCCTTAAAATACTAAGTATAATATGAATCTAAGTCGATATATTTCATTTTATGTTGGGGATTATAGACTAAGGCTTCCCTATATCATTATGGAGGTTTATAGGGAAGATGATATAACCATTGTAACTCCCTAAGCCAACAATTTCCATGTTCATTTGTGGGAAACATGAAATATAATATAATGAATATAATTTTCATGATCAAGGGGATCATATAATAGTCCCTATTTGGATGATCAATATGGATATGGATCCTTTGGGATAGGGGGCCAAAGTATCCTAAATATGGATGGAATTAGATTTGTATTATTTTCCTTTATGTATGGGATTAGACACATAAATTTCCCTACTAATATGGATTTATTCATTGGTTTGTGTTGTCAGACCTAGATGGAATTTCCCATGAGACATTGTATGTCCTAACGTGACAAAAATTTTGGGTGTATGAAGATCCAGTGTCACACAGTCCATAGGATGTTGAGTATCTTTGTTAAAACATCTGTGAGGCATCGTGAGACTTGGATTTCATGTCTGTATTGTATTGTGAGTCTCAATTGAATTTCTCTAAGGGTATCACATAAGCTTCGTCATTGTGTTTAGATGATTTCATGAGACTCTAATGACATTAGTTAATTTCATTATATGATTCTGGTGAGGTTTCCAAAGGACATCTCATTTCCTGAGTAATGAACCTAAGGGGATCAAAAAATCCAAGTGGCATCTCTGGGGAAACTATGTGATTTGTTTGGATATTTCATGATTATTTCACATATCTCATATGACATGTTTAAGGAGTGTTATGAGATCTAAGCGACATGTCCTAGTTTTTTGAGTGCCTTTTAATGTTACAACTGAAGAACATTTGGGGCAGAGAGAAAGTTCTTCATTTAATCCTTTTACTTTTGATCTTGGTCTATCCTATATATTTGGAATTCCTTGGTTTCATTTATTTTCATTTTTTATTAAGTATTGTGTGATGTAGTATCCTCATGGGATGTTCTTCGCATAACCTACCATATATCCCTCACGTGATCCATGAATGATCATGAAAAGTGTATTATGCCTAGATATTTACTACTCAGGATTCCTATCGGTTTGTTAATTGACAAAATGTTGGCCGATCATGGGATAGGTTTATCCAAGAAATCATCTTTGATTCATGGGACTTTTAATCTCAATAGTTCCCTCCATGTTGTAGGAGGTTCATTTTCTGTGTTGGGGTATGGGATTTATTTGCATAGGCACACTAGATGCTCACCGATTTGTCTTTATATCTAGAGAAGGTCTAGGATAGAGTCGACTAAGGGTCATAACACCATGTAGTTTTCTGATTCTCCATCCTAGACCACTCTGAGTGCGTCACCTAATTTGATCACGACTCTCTTATGCCAATGATTCCTTTATCAGATTATTTCATATTTTAGAAGATTTTTTTATCATTAAAACATGGTGAAGGGAAACATTGTTGTCATGTTGACATGTCCAATGGTCTTTTCAAAATCCAAGTGCCTATTGGGAAGTACTCACGAGACCTTATCTAAATTTTTTGGGATCTTTTGTGGAACCAAGATATTTTTTTCCTGGGGATTCATGGGAATGTGCTTCGAGTGCATAACATTCCCTTCGACGACTGTGAACACTTATTACCTCCTCCCTTTATATCTCTTTTGTTTTATGTTAATTTTTTTTGGAATCATGAAGGATTTTATGAGTGATATCGAGGATATTTCTTCTATTTTTCAGAGAGGAATCACATGACTACTATGGATCTAATATGTGTGTGCAAGCATTTTGTGGAAACATCTATCCATTTTACCTTTGAGTGTTGTAGAGTTGTACATATCTTCTCATGGTCTCTAATGTGGTGAGGTTGACTAGAAAAAATTCATTCGCTAGATGTGAAGGACATGTCACTGAGGATTCGCAGGGTCTTGTGGATCACTAGAGCTGTGACTCATGTCCTTCAGGGACCATGATTACCTCACACCTCTTCTATTTTTATACCCTTTGTTTGATTTTTTAAAGGGAAAGGGAATTGTGAGTTAGCACGTGTAATTATTATTATCATTTCATGATTGTTGGATGATGTCTTGGTTGACCAGTATTAGTCATATGGAGTGTGAAGAAACTTGTAGTGGATTGTTCTATCCATCTATCCATGGAGTTCTGAAAAGGAATCCTAGACATACCTAAGGATATCCTTGTGGAGGGGATGATGTAGAGGGCTCATGGTGCCTTTTTAGTCGT
Organism: Viscum album; assembly: GCA_963277665.1. Classification (NCBI taxonomy): domain Eukaryota; kingdom Viridiplantae; phylum Streptophyta; class Magnoliopsida; order Santalales; family Viscaceae; genus Viscum; species Viscum album. The sequence continues at coordinate 1,493,776,829 of OY728129.1, forward strand.
CGATGGAAAATCACTTTCCCATAAATAACCAAACAACCCATTCCCCTCCTCTTTATCTCCTCCATTTTATCATAAAATGATTCAAGGATGATGTGGTTTTTCCTATATATCAATAACAAATTTTATTCTCCCCAATGATGATTCAGTTAATGATATTTGTGATCAATGGGGATATCCATCATTGGAATGTCATTCCCTATATTTTTGAAGGTTTTTAGGTTATTTCGTTCACATTCTAATAAAAAATCATGCGGCCTGGGGGCGGTTATACAGATTTCATCATGCAGCCACTTATTGTCTAAAGAGGTTTCACATGGGTGGAAGGACTCATTAAAGGATACTTTATTGGACCTCTTTCGGTTTATGCACTATGTGTCGATACTACCTCGAACCTTGAAATAGTCATGCAATCCCAAGTCATTTAGTGGTTCATGTGATCTGTCAGTCTCTTCCATTACCTTTTCCATTTCTTTTGTAGGGAAGATGATACACATATTCATGTATTTATTTCTTTTATACATTATTGGTGCTTATTTAAACATAATCAAGAAATTCCACCTCATAATAGACTTCTAAGGGGGTAATGAACCTATTTTACGGAAAATGAATTCCCACATGAATCCTTGATGATTTCAAAAACCAGTGCTTCTGGTGATTTTTAGTCTATCGGGTGATGTGTGGTATTCATTAAAATTTACAATATATAGAGGGTGGGGGATGATTCATTACACCCACCACTTACTCTCCAGAGCACTCTTATTTTTTGCATATGAGCATTTGGAGAGACTTTGAAATTTTGAGATTTTTTCATCTTTTTGATAATGTGAATGGATGAATATTTTTCAACATTTCATAATACCATTTAATTTTCCTCCCTTGATAACATACATGAAATTTCATTGCATTGATATCTCTCAAATTTAAAATGATACCCATCCCTTGATTTTTATGGAATGAATTTACCTACCTAGAATTTCATGTCAAAGTTATAACAGAATTCTCTAATAAATTCCCAAGAATTACCACTCGTAGGAGATTTCATATTTTCAATCTATTCCAGCCATCTGGGGATCACCTGACATGCACTGGGGACAATGGGTAGAATCTATTCCTTGAATAAAGAGTGATCTATCTTTTCCAAAGTCTATAGGCTTGAAGAGTATAGAACGAAGACGTTAGGGCCATATGGTGAGCCATACAATTACCTATGAACTGAATTGTTGTAGTGATTTAGTTTATGGTATTTTATCTCAGACATTTTGTCACCTTAGTTTATGGCCTTTTAGCTCATACCTTTTTTCGCATTAGATTATGGACATTTATCTCAAAACAATATCAAATTATTTTAGGGTATTTAGAATAAAACTTATTTCGATTTAGATTATGGCCATTCCACTTACACCGTATATTTCATTAGTTAATTTTATTCCAGCTCATACCTACTGTAATTCTAGTTTAGTGATGTTTAGCTTGGACCTTCTATAACTTTAGTTTAAGGACATCAAGCTTGGAATTGATAGTGATATAATTTATGTTATTTTAGCTGATATCTCATATTTCATTAGTTTAAGGTATTTAGATTAAAAATAACATTGATTTATGTTTAGGTCTTTTAGAATGGCCGTTATATCTCTTTAGTTAAGGGGATTCTAGCTCAGATATTATGTCTCTTTAATTTAGGGTTTGTTAGCCTAGACATGATATTAAATTATTTTATGGTCTTTTATCTCAGACAATTTATATGATTATGTAATATGGTGTAGATGTTCCAGGATTAATCTAAACACCATTTATTTGAGCCATGGGCACAAATTCATTTTCACAAAAAGGGTCGCATGATACTGGGTATATTTTCTAGGGGATATGTTGAATTTATGGAGGTAATATTTGTGGTGATGAAATAATAGGGATACTAGGTCCACCTAGATTGTTCGGGTATGGATGATGTAAATCCTAACAGAAAATCCATTATGATATCCATGGAAGGTTATAGTGGCTTCGAAGACCCAAAGTCATGATTTGTGATCTGTGGAAGGTGTAAAATTCAAATTGGGTTTGAGTACCCTAAATGTTGTTCCACCGCAAAATGAACATTTTTCGTGGTGAGGTGATGTGAAAAATCATTGCTCTATTTTTTTTTGAGACTAGCTGGTCCAGTGAGAATAGAATGGATTTTACTAGGGTTATGGGATGGAACCAAAGTGCTTTCTTCCTTATTTATTTATGCCCTTAGTTTTTCCTGGACTCTGGAGATGACGATTTTAGCAGGTTAAGATGTTACTTTTTCTCAATATTCCCTTTGTAGGTTTTTTTCATGATAGGGTTTGTGTCTCTTTCGCTTTTAATTTAATGTCTTTTAATTTGGACCATCTTGTGATAGAATTTAATGCTATATATATTTAACCAAATCATAGGTAGTATATGGTCATGACTGACATGATCCAAATATATAGGATGATACAAAAGATCCTAATTAGGATATCTGTTGTTGGGGGTACTCCAACATCCTTTGGAGCCAGAGATAGAAATGTTATAAATCAGGGATCAAGGTCCTCAAATCATAATTGTTGATATTGGATAGACACATCTAGAGTATTTCAGTCATGTTGAGGGGTTCACCACCACCGCAATGATGATGTCAAGGATTATAAGGATTAGAATGTCCCTTTCCAGAGTGGCGCATTTGGTTGACGACCATATGCGCATATACAGGAGCTATAGGCATGTATTCATAGTCAAGTAAAGGGTCCATGAAGCTATAAATCTTTTCCATGGGCCATTTATGATTGTGGAAATCTGATACACCCCAGGCGTGAAGCGTGGCATATAGGTTGGTGGTGTTTCAAAAGGTGGTGGAAGCACTTAGTCCTCTAGTCAACCGAGGAAAGGCCCTCATGGTTATTTAATAAGGAGACGTGATATAGCATCCCACCTTTTTATCACATAAACTTTAATTATATTTTACAAAACCGAGGATCTTTAAGGTTTAGTGTCTTGGAAACCAGGAACTTAAAACATGAAAACAACATAAAGAATTCTTCTTAAACACTTGAAAGGCTTCTCCTCATGTTCACCCTAGGCTCATTACTGAATCTCATAACCTGGGGACATACATCAAAAGAAAGGGTGAGCAGAAGGCCCAGCAAGGGAAACAAGTGAATCATTTTACATATGAACTTGGGATACATCAATAAAGTCATGAAAAGAACTTTAAGGCATGAAAATGAAATCATGAGGCATATCATAATAAAAATAAAACTTTTTCATAACTTGAAGATGTGGCTGCAACATTTAATTTTGGCAATCGTTTCGTTTCACCAAGGTCCATCCCCAAGGTGTCGTTAAAAATTACCAAGGTTATTCACCAAGGCGTCGTTAAAATGGTCATCTCTAGAGATTAAGTCTTTACCCAATGCATTGGAGCGCTATCAGGGCGCACCCTTAAATTTGCCTTTATTATCATGTGAGCCACATATATCATCATCAAACATTTCATAAATAACCCATATAGCATAAAATAAATGGGTTTCATTTCATAATCATAACATTTTAAAAACTGCTTTAATGACATGATCTTTACGGCACTTTAATCCCACGGAAAGGGAAGCGGGTCTCATGTATGTAAATACCAGAATTTAAAATGGAACATTTTGATATATATGTGAATACCCTTGTAGAAATAAGAGCTTTGAGTATTCACTTTATAACATAAAATAATTTTTGAGAAAAGAGAGAGGCATTTTGAGGGGAAAATTCTGCAGCATAACGGCTATGTTACAAGGTTTTAGAAAACATTGAGAAAAGAGGGGACATGGGTCAAACATTCATAAATGACCCATCATACAGTAGAGGGACAAAATATAAGGGATTTATGAACATGGTAATGAAATTTGAAAATATACCATATGAAATGAAGAACATGAAAGGAAGAAAACAAAACAAGATTTCTCTTGTGAAAATTCGGCAGCCTAACGGCATCACTTAAACTTCAACAAAATTGAATTGGCAAGGTCAAATAGGGTCTCTCATCATATGAACATAAGATTCCAGTATGATAGATATAGAGATCATACCCCAACATAATATAAAGGAACTTGAAAGAATTGACATGAAAGTAGAACTTCAAAACGAGAAGGGTGAAGAACCACTTAAAAATTTGGCAGCCTAACGGCGCCACTTAAACTTCAACAAAATTGAATTGACAAGGTCAAATAGGGTCTCTCATCATATGAACATAATATTCCAGTATGATAGATATAGAGATCATACCCCAACATAATATAAAGGAACTTGAAACAATTGACATGAAAGTAGAACATCAAAACGAGAAGGGTGAAGACCCACTTAAAAATTCGGCAGCCTAACGGCGCCACTTAAGACATAAAAATACTGAATTGAATAGATCAAATGGGGTCTCTCATCATGTGATAATAAAAGAACAGTATGATAAATATAGAGATCATACCCCAACATAATAAAAATTAACTTGAAAGACTTGACATGAAAGTAGAACTTTGAAAAAGAGAGAGGTGAATGAACCCCTTGAAAATTCGGCAGCCTAACGGCGCCACTTAAACTTTCTTAAAACGAAATGATGAGAGTAAGAGGGGGGTCTTTCATAATATGAACATAAAAAGGGCAGTAAGAGGATTATAAAAGAACATACTCCAAAATAAGAACATGGAGCATAAAAGGAATGACATAAAAGAGATCACTTGAAAAGAAAGAGAGGGGTCGGATCCCTTACCTTAAAATGTAACTCTTAAACCTCAAAGGTTGGGACCTTAAGGGCTTGGGGGCACCTTGGGAGGACTCCTTGGGAGGTAATGAGACCAGAACTTCGTTGGGGAAGAGTGGGGAGTCGAATGGATGAGAGGATGGCTTGGTATTTATAGGGAAAGTGAGGGGACAAGGCATTAATGGCAAAGGGACACCTCATTAGTGGTTTTGGCAAAACCATGGGCTTGCCCATGGTATTTGCCCATGGTATTGGCCACTTGGGACACCTCATACCTTATCTCACTATTCATAATTCGAACATATTGATTACAAACTTAATACATCATTTAATGATGTCATTAAACACCCGTAACTTAAAAACTGTATTTTCACTATTCATCAAAAATTCAACTTTCTCAGAATAATCCCAAAATTTCACCTTAACCAAATATCAACGCTCTGATTACAAATATGAACTCCATTTTATAAAAATAATTTTCTAAATATTTTTAATTTAATTTTTAAATAAAAAAACTATTCATCGAAAATTCATTTTTTCAGCAAAAACCCCAAAAATTACCATAACATAATATTGATGCTCTGAGTTCAAAAATAAAGTCATTTTTATAAAAATAATTTTTTAATTATTTTTAATTAAAATTTTAATTAAAAAACACTATTCACCCGAAAAAACTAATACTTGAATAATAATTAATGAAACCGTTATTTAGCTATTTTATTGAATCACATTACTTAATCAAGGTGCCTAGATTATTTTAAAACTTTCTTTAAGTGATATTACTAATCCATTTGGTCATATTACTAATCCTAATCATAAAATCACTATTCATAATTTACTATTCATCAAAAATCAAGTTGATCTTATTAGACTCTAAATTTCGTACTGAACATAATTGTAGAAGACCATTTTTCGAAAATCATTACACATTTTTAATTATTTAAGGTTTACACAACCATTTTTAAAATATCCTTTTTCTAAAATTCATCAAAAATATGCATACAATATTTATCCGGTCATTTGAAAATTCATAAACATCATCATAAGAAGAAATCCAAATTTTTATTTAAAAAAAAGGATTACACAAGGAAATTACTGTCTCGTTACATAACCCCTTATAATACCAGCATAGGACCTAAGAGTAAGGTGTGCTAGGGTGATAGAATTTTGGGGCAGCTCAGTCAACATTGCCCGAGTAGTAATTTCTATCAGTTTGAACTTCTCGCGAAGGCGATTCCATTCTAGCTTCACATGATGAAGTTCGGCTTGGATTTGGTCCAGAGCAAAGCCCAATGGTGCTACCTCCTTCCCAATCTCTGTTAGATGGGCTTCGATCGGCCCAAGGCTACTAGGTGAGGCCATCAAATCTTCTTTCTATAATAATTAACCAAGATTACTTAAATTTAGAGACAATAATCAAAACATTTTGTTCACGGTGGTCATATTGACCGATGGTCATATAACACTCAAAAACCAATGGTCTCATTTTATTTATAATCATGTTTATCAAATAAAACATTTTTTTTGAGTATAAAAAATAACACATGAAATTAGGAAACAAGATTTATTCAAAATTTTGGGTCATTACACGTGATGAATGATGGTTTCCCCATATTAGTGTCATGTGGCAGGTACATGCCTCTATGTAGTTTAATTTCATATGGCAAGGATTTAATTGCATGATATTTAATATCATGTTGATATTACAAACTTCAATGTAGTTTATTATCACACAGTATGGATGTACTAATGTGCAATTACATGTCTTTTTATAAGGACCTACTCCCAATAGTTTAATGTCATGTTGTAAAGACATGGGAGAAAAAATGTGAATGTAGGAGGATATTGCATTTGGGCCAAAATATTGGGACATGGGCATCAATATGTATATAATGTGGATGAGAGTCAAGGAAAACATATTTCTTAAAGGGTAAATAACCTACATATGATTAACCTATACATAAAGGTTGGAATTATTTTCATTTACCATTGCATGTGGTCCTAGTGTTCGAGATCTAGGAATCACTACATTTACATATTTGTCAATAATAAAGGTACATGTAGTTCTAAAACTACTATTAAAGTTACTGTCATCTGGTGAGGAAGAAGGTGGACCAACGTGAATTGGTTGGAACATCCCAGTTGGTACCAAGCATATAATCTTGGATGTCACTATGTTTTTATTGAGAAGTAATAATAAAAAAAGACATAGTTCTTGAAAAAATGTGCAGTTTAATGTCATGCAGTAATTATAGGTGACTTCTATGGTTGATACACCTTGTTTGTGTGTCTAATCCTTCATTGCAATTCATAAGCCCATGTGATCAATGCTTGGTGTTGAAAATCAATAATGAAATGGGCCGCATTTAGGACATGGTTATTGTGAACCATATATTTCATGGACCATGATATATGATGGCAGAATCCCAAGATATCTCATCTGAAATGAGAATCAAGGCATATGTAGTTCTTAGAAGAGTCATTCAGTTTAACATCATGTGGAATAGATGTATGTGATTATATGTGATTTTACATTATTATCATGGATCTGTAAAATTTTATTTCCTGCATTAAGGACATTGACCATTCAGTTTAGCTTCATCCACTGAGGACTCATGGAATTCCTTTTATGAACATAAATTCTGGACTATGAGGGTCTTTTTGTGTACCAATGAGCCTTTCTTGTGAGATTGAGTCCCTGATGTGATTCCTACACTAACATGGCCTATGATCGGTGTGATAAACAAGGAATTCAGTCAGTTTTTCTTCATTGTATATATAGAAGAGGGTAAAACATGGGAATTTTATATCTTGTAGTGTATGGACCAAGATTTATGATTGAGGTGTCCCTATATATCTCATTAGGATGAGAATAAAGACGTATATAGTTCTAGAAAAACATTGCAGTTTAACATATTTAGGAAAGGATGTTGACCATGTAGTTTAACATCATGTGGAAAAGAAGATGTATTATCCAACATGAATGGGAACTGTAGATAAGTGCAATTTTATTTCATGCGATAAGGAAAAAAGGAACCATGTTGTTTAATGTCTTGCTACTAGGATGAACTCCGTACCGTTTTATATCATGTGATTATGATGATATTATATAGTTTATAATCAAGTATTTAGGACAAACTATGTATATTTTTATTTCATGTGGTCAGGACGAGCCTGTATAGCTTAACATAATCTAGTTAGGATGAAATTTATATAGTTTAAAGTCATGTGGTCATGATTATCCAATAAAGTTTATCTTCATGTAGTTAGGGCGATTGAACAAGATTACTTTGATATGGATTCCCTCTTTCTTAACACAAAAAAATTATTTCTTATGAAATATTGCATTATTTTGGTGTGTGACATGCTCCCCATCGATGGTTACTAGTGAATAGGATCTATTTTGATACACCTTATGTATTACACGCGGTCCTTCCCACATGGTATCCAATATATTGGGATTCATTCCTAATATCAATGGGGTTATGTGATCCATCACTAGTTCTCCAAGAAGGAGTGAGCACTGTAGAACCTTTTTATTGAATCCATGTACTTTCCTATTTTTATGAATCTCTAGATTCTGAAGTGAACACAACCTTTTTTCATCTATCTGTTCCAACTCATCCAACTTCTTTTATGATTTTCATCATATGGGATCTATCTACAAATGTAAATCTAGAGTGTTTGAAACTTGAATTATATGGGTAACACCACCTCAGTCCCATACACTAGTGAATATAGAATTGGTTTTGTAGTAGTATGTGTGGTGGTACGGTAGGCTCAGAAAGCATGGATGAGTTTATCTGGCCAAGACGTAGTATCCATGATCACCATATTCAAGATTATGTTTGATATAATCTTATTTAAGGACACTATCTATCCATTTGAAGTTGCATTATAGTGAGATAATTGATTGGAACCGATGTTGTACTCATGGTAATGCTTCTTAAACTCTATCGAACTAGATTTGGTGTCATTGTCTTTCAGTATTGTGTAAGGGAATCCAAACCTATTGATGATATGGGACTTCATGAAGTTGAAGATATTCTTCATCCCAAATTCATTGTGTGGTATTTCCATAGACAATTTTGAAATTTATTTGGTAGAAGTAAGGGTGTACTTGAACATATTGGATGTGGATGGGAGATATGACCCCACAACATCTATAACCTAAATGAAAAATGGAAAAAAAATATTTAGTTGTAGGAAACTTTTTTTGGGGGGGGACAGATGATGTTTGCATGGATCTGGAACACATGATATTTACTAGTGAATTCCACACAATCTTGTATCATGGTTTTCAAGTAATACACCAACCTTTTGATCTGGTGAGAGATCCTCATCCTAAATTGATAGGAGCCACAAGAGAATTCCTGGACTTCTTCCATGATGGTGAGAACATTTCTTTATTACAATGAAGTTGAGGATAATTTCATCAAAGCCACATTTTTAGAGTCCTTTTTTTCTCATTTGGACCATCCAACAGGGTGACATTTTCTACTAGGCAATGAATGTATTCCCTTATGGCACGATCTATTTGGAGAGTCTCGTGTCGATGATATCCGATTATAGGCTTCATCGATTTTGAAGTGGTCATCGGTTCATAACACTCTAAGGTGGAGGTGACCCGATTGATCACTTCCATACCGTGTATGAGGATTTATAGAATCATTATTCGATGCATAATACGAATCCCTTATTCATCCTAAAATGGGTAGGAAAGAAAAATGGAAACATTAACTATAATTTCATCATGAACATTTTGTGAATGAGTAATATAATGTAATGTGGGTCTAAAGGGGAATTATTCCATCAACTGTCTGACATATCCATTGAGTGGTCTAGTTTATCCTTTTGATGGCATAATATCCATTTAATTACTTTGTGACTAACTCTAAATCCCCTTTGAAGTTTTGGTATGCTATTATCAGCTGTAGGGATAGTTCTAAGCTAGAAATGAGAGCTCGGTATTCTACCTAATGTTTTGAATTCATTGGATAGTGAGAAAGTGTAGGGAATCACTATCTTATCTGAAGAGACAAATACAATCCCAAAACCAAATAGGTTAAGCCTCAAGTTATCAATTATTATACTGATAGGACTCCAAGAGGTATCATAAAATTACATATCGATTGTATTGGGAGTTTCATGGGCATAGGAACCTCTTAATTCAGTATCTACTTGTCTTTCTGTGTATTTTATGAGGCCGAATGTGTTGTGGGGAAATTAGCGTTGGATTTACCCTTTACTAACTTCTGTGATATGAATTTGAGGTTGTATTGCTGAAGAATCAACACCCATTGGTACAAGGACCCAGTCAGTATCAGGAATCCAAGGATGTACATGAGTGGATCAATATTGGAGACCAATTGGAGTTTGTGGTGATACAATTAATGCCATAGGGTTTTCACTACAAATATGAGTATGATGCAGTTCTTCTCGACATCAGAGTACCGATTCTCCATAACAAGAATTTTCTTGATGAGGTAACAGAGACAAATCTTTCTTTCCACACCATTTTTCTCATTGAAGATGGTTCCCAATGAGCCTAACATAGTGGCCACATATAATATGAGTGGCCTCTCTTCCACTGAGGGCATCAGGAGGATGGGTGAAAAAAGTAATTCTTTATACATTCAAAGTATTTTTGATAATCATCATATCAGTGGTAGGTGATTAAATTCTTCTTTAGATTAGTAAAGGGGCAATATTTATTGGCTAGGTTAGAATTGAACAACCTAATGTAGTTGAGGTTCCCTTGGAGTCCCCTCAGTTCTTTAATATTTATGGGGGTGAAATTGCTAAGATATAACTTATCATTTTTGGGTCTACCTCGATGATTCATTAGCATACCACAATGTCTAGGAACATTCTTAATGTTACTTCAGATGTATATTTTAATGGATTCATCTTCATATTGTGTTGTTTCAACTTTTAAAAAAATTTCTTGAAGGTCTGTGAAGTGACCAAATCATGGTTGAGCTTTACCACCAGGTCTTCGACACAACATTCAATTTTCTGTCTCAAAAATGGATTAAAGAAATGGTTCATGGAATGTTAATATATTGATCCAAAATTCTTCAATCTAAAGGTAATGAAATGATAAAAAAATATTCCTCAAGGAATTCATAAAAAAGTGGGTTCTTCATCTTTAAGTCGATCATTATCTGATGGTACCCTGAGTACCCATTCATGATTTAAATGGTCTAGAAGCCAGAAGCTGCATCGATTAGATGTTCTGTTATCAGAAATGGGATTTTATCCTATGGGAAATGTCAAATATGGACTCTAAAATAAAAAAATCATAATTATACTATTCTTTTTCTTGATATATTCTATGTTGTAAATGTATTTTGGATATTTCACCTCTCGAAAAACGATGGATTCAGTAAACTTCTCGACTTCTACCTCTACATTGGTTTCATGAGAGGGGTTCATCCTCCTGGATACCTTATAGAAGAATCTATAATCTTTTTGTTTCTTGAGATGGTGTGTAGCCACATCCGGATTCAGTTCAAACATTTTTTTTGTAGTACCATGTGAACACATATTGATGTTTCATCATAAATGCAATTTTCATCTCCTACTCTTTGATGGGAAATTAAGCACTATTTAGTGTAGGTTGTGGATCTTCCTTTGTTCCTATGTTTACCTACCTAATTTTTTGATGGTCGTGGATACACCTACCTCAATTTCTAGAGAATCATTCTAGTGTTTAGCCTCATATTAATCCATCTCTAAGCATGTGGATTCATTATCTAGTGGAGATAGAAATTTGGGAGCATCCGTATTATTATCAGGACATGAGAGGCCATGAAGATAGACATTATCACCATTTCTGACTCTGTCACATTAGAGAGTTTCCATGTCTGATGGTATTCAATTCTATCACTAAGTATAGGAAGGGTATGGACCTCCATGATTATACACTTTACCTCGATCATAATTATGGGAACTATATAGTTGTCATCATGCATGTTTAATGGATTCATAGGGAAGGTCCTCATGCCATTGGTGGTGGAAAAATGTATATTATAACCCATTATTTGTTTTTTTATTCCTTTTTATAAAAATATGCTTTAGCATATGTTGCTCACATGTCTCAAAGTGATCACTATCACCCTGTAAAATTTTGAAATTTAAATTAATAGGATACTTCAGACATTTATGGGATGTTGAAGGTATCACATGGGGCTATCACTACTGGAAATATGATTTATACCAGCGGTTTTGGGCAAACCATTGGTATAGTTCACTAATTTGGACTTATACCAATGGTTTGGACAAAACCGTTGGTAGAGGCCACTTATATGGTCCTACACCAATAGTTTTAGACAAACAGTTGGTATAGGGGGGGCCTATACCAACAGTTTGGTCAAACCATTGGTATAGGTTCACTAATTTGGACCTATTCCAATGGTTTGGAAAAAACCGTTTGTATAGGTCCATTATAGAGAACCTATACCAAAGGTTTGGCCAAACCATTGGTATAGGTCCCAAAATCAAATAACTTATACCAACGGTTCTCAAAACCATTAGTATAGGTCTATACCAACGGTTTTGAAAACTGTTGGTATAGGTACATGTATTTTTAATTGAATCTTCTTACAGCAGATATTAAATAAATAAAAATTATAAATACTTATGATAATACATATATATATTTATGAAATTATGTTCAAAAAATTATGTTAGGTTAGCGGTTAGGCCATTCAATCAGAAATGGGAGGTGCTAGGATCAAAACCAACTAGTAGATTTTTTTGAATTACATATACCAACGGTTTATGGAATCATTGGTATAGATTTTCATATTATATATAACAACGGTTTTCCCAAAACCCTTGGTATAGACCTATCCTCCTGGATTACTTGGAAACAATTCTCCAAACCGTTGTTATAGCCTATACCAATAGTTTGGAGGCCTATACCAACAATTCCAAATAGTTGGTATAGGGTATTTTTCTAGTAGTGTATGTAGTAAGGGATTTTCGAGTAGGACATTATATGTTGTATAGTTCTATATTACCATAAAAAAAGAATGTGATTTATGATCCCAAAACTTTGACGTGATCTTGGTTTTCTAGAGTGGTATTTGGTCGCATTTACCATACCCTTGGATGCTTATCTTAGCGGGAGACAGATCCCATTTTCCATATCCCAGTTGTCTTAGGGTTCAGATTCGGATAAGATTTCCCCCAAAAAATATCAATTACGGCCTTCTAAAAACTAACATTATGGAGTCTGATTGAGTAAAATAGGGGCGTTACATTTCTCTATAGGGACTCTTCCTGATGATGATCAGTGAACAAGATTGCGACATTACATTTTGGTGTCACGGTCTCCACCCAATAGTCCTCGGCTATAGTGAAATCTATATTGGGCTCTTGTGTGAACTGAAGGGATTAAAAATTTACCTTAGTGAGTTATTTTGAATAATATATCTCATCGAGGACTGAGATCTTAGGATGTACTGATAGAACCTATTTTAAAAGATCATACTTTTGTCTGAAAGGTTGTAATTTACCAATATGGGTATACTCTTGGTCTTATGGATGATGATCTGGGGTAATATGGGAGGGTGAATATGTTTCTTGTATAGAGTTTGTGGGAGAATACTCTTCTTGTAGATTAGGTCTTATTGGCCTTGCAATTGGTCCAGGATGATTGGGCTGAGCTCCTCCTAGGAAATCATGCATGACAATTGGGTTCATACAGCTACAAGAGGGTTCTAAGATATCTCCCTACCCATTTTTGGATCGTTGGAGAACTTAAACATGTGTCTCAGCTGTATATGTATTTTCCATAGTGGGGTGATATGAATATTGCATCTGTCCACATCTGAGATGTCCAATGTATCTTCAACACCAGCACATGCGGCCAGTTGTTCCCTTGTTATTCATGGTAAACATATTCATATGGGAAAACACTACATTGAAGAAGGGGTCTAAAATGTGTATTGAATTTACATAACCAAATGTGATTTATTCATATGATAAATGTTTCATTTTGTGGGGTGATGCATGTGCAGTATATTTCATGTGGAAGAAATCAAGGATAGTTTACACCTACTTTGGTGGAAAATATTACTCTTCATATTTTATTTCATCCCACCTCTGGTGGCCATGCCAATCTTTGGGAGGAACATCTGAAAACTCTTCCTTAGGTGGTGGAGATACTATTTGTTTGTGTATCTATTCTCCTAGAGTGGCATTTCCTTGATCAAAAGTCTTTAGAGCCATCTAGTTGTCGAAATTGCATGCCCATATTATCGAGACCTTCTTCCAATCACCCTCTTCTTTATTTTGAACCATGGTAATGTAAAACACCTTATCTGAGGATTTATCTAGAATCACTTGTCCATAATCAATCATGCCTTATAGGATGTATTTAAAGATCAAATGTTCATAGATATTATGACCCAACCTTCAATTGAAAGGGAAGTAATTAGGCCAGTTGGTGAGGTTGACCTCATCGAGCATCCTGGTATTATGTGGTGTGTGTAAATTGTTATGCTTGGATACTAAAAATAACTAGGGACCAATTCATTATAGAATGAGTATACCTTAATACTCCATTCTAAAAATCCTAGATGACCCTTATTCCTCTGGGCTTCTAGCCAAGGGTGATTCAGTTGTCTTCACCTCTCGATTAGAGGCGTTGGGAAGTTCAGTTCCTTACTGGGAATTTTGATAGGTTCCACTACAGTTTTGATAGTGAAAGTTACAAATTCTATTTTTCATAACCTTTTTACCATTAGGTGGTATTCCCTTTGGAAGGTTTCAACTCAATATTTATAATTTCAATGCTTTGGAGCTATATATGGTTCTTGGTGCCTGCAACCTCATTCGGTGCATTCAATTCACCCTCCTCTGAAGGTACATCTTCCATGTCACAACCCTCAATAATTTTCTAATGATCAATATATTCTATATTTATAGTGAAAAATTCATAGAGGCATATCAGGATATGGTGGACATTCCGTTGCTCTCGATGAAACATGATGATTCTATGTTATACCTCATAGGGTTATTAATACAATCTGTGACCATGTTGTACTATTTTGGCTTGTGAACCTGGCTGGGTCTGACTATCCACACTGTAGGTTTCTCTCATTTTGGTCAATGAACAATGTCCCTAAGGGTGATTCTGGTCAGGGATGCTAAATGAGCCCAGACAAACCTGGGTTTGTATTACAGTGAGAGAGGATAGATGAATGGAAACCATTAATTCACCCATCCAAAAATATATAATAAATTTCCCTCTATTTTAGTGATGATGATGAAAATTCCCCTAGCCCTGTGGGGAGGTGGTTATTCAGGGAATTAGTCGGCTCTGTTTGGTCCAATTGTGGATGTTCTAATGGATCTGGTCGAGGAATTTGTGACCCCTAGAATTGAAATCTATGTAGAAATCCCCACATACCTGAAGGTTGGGGTTATTCTAAGATCACTGATGATGCCTCTAGAGTCCTCTTATATGATAAAGAACTGGGGTTTGGTTATGAAGATAAACATTCCACTAGCAGAGGAAATTGGGGTTCATAAGAAGTTACTACCATTATTTCTTATGTCATCTCATGAATTGATGATTTGAGATGTGCATGTGGTGGTAGAAATTACCATAGTCTAGAGGGTTGGATCTTCTCCTAGATGGAAGATAATGTTTTCTAAATTGTGTCTTTCTTGATGTGTAGCAATTGTGCTCGCATAGGAAATGGGTGCAATAGAGACCCGTAATGAGAACTGTTTCCTATATGATAATTTATGGATGATGAAAATTTGGGTATCCATGATCGAAACGTCTTATTATTGTTTTTAGGTTCCTAGATTTATGTCCTATTTTCTATCCACCATATCTATTTTTAATGGTTGGGAACTGTTGGACCAGATGCATTCTTGTGCATTGACCCACTGGCATAAACATTTCCTAGTCCCTTGATGTTTCTATAGGATATAACATTACTAAATGAATAAAATGAGGGGATATTCTATTCCAAGGGATAATAAATGTGTAATTATCAATAATTCCTAATCCTTGGACATATATGCATGATGTGGACTCAGAGATCATCTTCCAAAGAGTTGTGAGGTAATGGATTCAATCATGTTGCCGATTTTCACTTTTCTTTTAATTCTCTGTATCCTGATCCATGGAGATAGCATACAAGTTTAATTGAAAATAGAGTTTATTGATCATCTGAATGTGACACTCATATAATAGATAAGGGAGATGTCAAGACTTCAATCACTGATGAGTGGCCCATATTTTTTGAAATAGAAATGGAAAGCGGTCATTTTATAGCTCATCTGGTATCTCATTGTTAATGGTAGCGAGGTTCTAGAACATGATGGGTGTCTTGTTTCCAGATAAATATCTTTATATATAAATGTTTCCCTCCTCCTCACCATAATTACACTAATGCATTTGTTTAGACCACAGAAGATGGTTCTAATTGTTTCATGTTAACGAGAGTGGGGTGCTGCTCAATGTTGATGGGGGGCTATATACAGTTGACCCTAATGATTCATGAACCACTATGTACAGAGGTGTCAGAGTTAGTAGAACCTCTCCATATATAGGTTTCTAGGAATGGTGAGGATTTTGTTGTCTATAAGAGATATCTCATTTGGGAGGTTGACCACAGTGGATGTTATAGGTAGATTCCTTGTAATCTAAATCTATACTACCTAGAGGTGGACAATCGTGATAATGAATTCCATTTTCTTATCTACTGGAGTAGATGACAGACCCTAGTGGTGTTGATAATATGTCTTATAAAACCACAAGTACACTACCATTGAGCATATTATGGATAATACCCATGTTATTCATCATGGTTGGAATATGAGGACCTTCCTATTGGAATTAAACCATTGTATATTCCTACAGTGTGATGGTTGTCAGAACTTATATATAATTATGTAATACCAAAGGGGTATGAGCCTGCTACTGAGAATCTTCTGGAATATACTAAATCATTTTCTCATTAATAACAAGAATGTGAGAATGTCCTGAGGCATGTTCTATTATCCGATTTTGACCCTCATTCATGACTGGATATGAACATGATTTAGAGACTTTGGAATATCTCACCAGTATTTCTAATCTAGAATATGAGATTTCCCAGAAGTGTGTGCTGCTCTTATATAGTGTTCTTTAGTTAGATTAGGAATATGGGACTGGTCCAAATATGAATTCCCTATCAAAATATGGAAAAAAACATCCAAAATGGGGGAATTAATATGATCCTCCTCCTATATTTCCTTAGACTGAATATAGTACAATCATTCTTTATAGGAAGTAGTAATATTTTCCTTCATTATATGATTTTATGGAGTATTCTAGGTCATGTAAATAATAGTAATATGAGCCTATCCTAAATTGTGTTCCATTGTCACTCAGTAATCCTTATATATAATGGGGATTATTACTGATCATTGGACATTGTAGTATGTCTTAATTATTTTTTAATAGGCTTGTTCCCTTATCCTGAGGTGTGTTCCACTCTCACCTGGTGATCCCCGGTTGGAACAATGATATGAGCTCGATCTGACACCTTAACCTTCACCATAGAATGTTGACAATCATCCTAGGTGGGAGAATGAGTATGCACTTAATCCAATACATCCACTTAATCATGATGATTTGAGTTTTTTTGGTCCTCACTATATGATTAGGAGTATATGCATATAACATCATATGAAACTAAGCTAGAATATGATTTAAATTTTCTTCAGTGGTTCGTAAACTATTTTGGAATTTTACAAAATTGGGTTCAGGGATATGAGCCTGAACATTTTTTATCTCCATGAGTAACATGATGATATATTCTATTAAAGTGGGGAAATGTTCCCCCTTCTGTTTTATATGTACCATATGAGTATTCTAGAGGGATTCATATATGGGTGTAGGAATATGAGCCTCCCACATGCTTGCTGGGGGAAGATGCTCATAGGATTATTTGGAGTGATAAGGGATATGAGACTAAATGTTGGATCCTACCTAAGTATATAGGTAGTCATCATGAACAAGAGTGGGAATATGCATCGTCTCTTGGATAGATGATGCTTTTCTCCACTGATGAGTCTTCCTTGAAGATCATTCATGGGTTACATAGGAGGATGTGTGTCGAATGGTAGCCTTAACAGGAGACTAATGGGTACCAGTAGAATGATGTCAGTGATAGTAGCTAAAAGGAGCCCTCCTGGCCATATCTTTAACCAGAAGAGAGATGTATCTTGTCCAC
Organism: Viscum album; assembly: GCA_963277665.1. NCBI lineage: Eukaryota > Viridiplantae > Streptophyta > Magnoliopsida > Santalales > Viscaceae > Viscum > Viscum album. The sequence continues at coordinate 1,493,794,814 of OY728129.1, forward strand.
CTTCATCAGATATGGAGCATGGAAGTTAGTGCACTCTAGGGATAAGCTCTCAATACTTATTTATGGAGATGAGATCCAAATATTTAGAAACAATAATCCTCAGATGATGTGGACTCACTGGTCATTGCTTCAAGAGATATTCATGAGCATCTTTCATGTTCAGGATTGTACCATATCAGTGGTACTCTCAAACCATCACATTTTCCACCACCCATTGGAGTTGTTGTGCAAGTGAATTTTTTTTTGAGCTATATAACTTTTAGTTTTAGATGATTTTACAAAATGAATGTTGGATGAGGATGAATACATCTCAAATTTGGATACTAAAGTATTATCTATATGTAAAAATAAAACAAATATAATAATTCGTGAAGTATCATAGGTATAATATGGTAAATAAATTATGCATGGTTAATTAATTTTTTATTTTATTACAAATTTAGCTATTCCAGTAATTTTGACTTATCAAAACAAAGACGGACTTATGAAAACCCAAGTTTCATAGGATCATTTGTAAGATTATACTTCTCTTATTTCTTTGTTTGTATAGGGTTTTCAAAAAAAAGTGGATTGATGCATTATAATTTGATTGTTCTATCATTACCAAGATTCATGTTGATTTTATCATTATTTGCATATATAGGAAAAAAAATTGATAAAAGGGTAATAACTAATCAGTTTTTCATTTGATAGATTCATGTTGTGTAAGCCATTTTTGTTTCATCAATATTTCATGATGTGAAATGTTTTTCTCGTCAGGATACCATTATCATTATTCCTAAAAACTCACAATGGGCCCCCCATATATAGTTGGGTATAGACCAATTTTCCAAATGCCATAGGTTTTCTATATTTTTAGGCCTAGTGACTCTTGGGGACTCACATTGGTTGAGAGTATGGGAAGCCGGTATCACTGTAGCCATTGGGGGGGATTTATATCCTTCTCTGAGACACTTTTATAGATTTATTATATATTTTTAGATCTCTTCATAATCATGATACAAGAATAGTTACCTCGAAAAATGGTTTATTATTTAATTCTATCAGTAAAAAAGTAAATGGAGTCTCAATAATGGACCCATCTATATGTATCTAAGAATATCCATACATTTTCTCAGTATAGAATAGCTGCTTTATGTAGAGTAACTGTATAACCACTTGATTCCGAATATAATGCCATGCGAAGAGGTACTTAATATTTTGAGGAGAAGATTAAGATATTAAGAGGTTTCTTATGTATCTAGGATATTGTTTAAATAAAAACCCAAGTATTTTCTCAATGATCTGGGGGATATCCCCAAGTTATATTCCCTTATCCAATGCATAATCATATTTTATGTCTAATGGGGAATTCATTCACATATCCCTAATCCCATGTGAGCTATGAAAGGTGTGAGAAATAATGGGAATTTATTATCAGCCTCATGGTGTGTATGTATGGGACTTCTGTGCTGGGACAATCCTTGGGGTGTTTGGTACAGTGCTCAGTCCATGAGAAGGTGTCCTATGTATCCTGAGTTTGGTTAGAATTAGAGTCATTGTAGATCAGTTTATGTTGGCGATTACATAGTAAGTAGTCCCTATATCATTATGGAGGTTTATAGGGTAATATATATGATCATTGAACCTCCCTAAGCCCATGTTATCCATGCACATTTTTTGGAAACAAGGGATCACTATTAATAAATGTTATTGCTTTGAACCGGGGGATCATATGTAGGCCCCTCTATGGATGATCAGTATGGAAGTCAACCATTGTGTAGTGCGGGCCTACGTATTCCAAATATGATATGAATTATTTTCATCACAGTTTACTTTATAACGGGTCTTATACACTGATGTTTTCCTACTGATCTGGTATTCTTCCTTGTTGGGTGTTTTGAGACCCTATTGGCATGTCGCAGGAGCCATTACATGACCTCGCTCGACACATATGTATGGTCTCTCATGAACCAATGTGACATGGTCTGAAGGATGTTGCGTATCTTGGATGAAACATTTAGAAGACAAGAATATCATGTATAGAGGGAATCGTGAGTCTCAACTAACATTCTTAGAGGTTATTGTGAGAACGTGGTCATTATGTTCAAATGCTTTCTCGAGACTCATCTGACCTGAGATAACTCCATTATATGAGTTAGGTGATGTGTCCAGGGGTCATCGAATGTCCTATGTGATGAAACTAGTGTGTTCACTTGCTCAATGTGACTCCTGTGAGGAAACCATGTGATATTTTCTGACATGTCTAGAACATTTTACATGTCCTATATGACATGTCAAATTAGTTTTGTGAGATCTGGGTGATGTGTCTGGGTGCTCTCATGTACCATTGAATGAAACACACAAAGCATAAAAGGGAAATCAAGAATGTTCTTCACTTAATAGTTCTTCTTTTTTATCTTGGTTCTTACCCTTATGTTGTGAATTCATTGGTTTTCTTTTAGTGTCAGTTTGTCTTAAGTCTCATGTGATCTATTAGGTTCATCAGAGGTACTTAAAATAACCTACCGTAGATCCCATTTGTGATCCATGAATGATAACACAATGTTCATTATTCCTTTATTAGGACTACTCTTGCTTCCCACAGATGTATTACCTAATGTAAGTCTAGCCAGTTGTGTGATCTGTTTCTCTAAGAATGTTGGGAAAAAATATCTCAAGGTATCATTGCAGCATTTTTGGATGATTGTGTTTGTTGAAAAGGTAGTTATCCATGGTGAATTTTCAGGTTACAGAATTTTTCTTGGCAATCCATGTTGGCAAAGAACCATTACAAGGGAAGGAATGATCTGGAGGTGGTACAAAAGATAAGATGCAAGGTGGAGTCAATTTCCAATGTTTTCTAAATTTTTGGGGTCCAAAATATGGTGTTTAGTGAGCATAACGAAATATGGATTTCATTGAGGATATAATTATAATATGGTAAATTCATTAGTTTCACAAAGATGGGCGTCTTGATGTGGATTTCGTGAAGACGTGAAGAATGTTGATAGTGTTCTTCGTGATTATGATGAGCATCGTGAACAGAAGCATTAAAGAGCATTGTGGTGAAGAATATAATTGTGAGTGGATCATTGCGGGGAAGATGCAAAGGAATTGAAAGAATTATCAATGATTATGAGGAGCTCCATGATCTGAAAATGTTCATGGTGCTTTGCGATATTGAGAGAATTTCGGTAGAAATTTTGGAGCTTCATGATTTGAGTTGATGTGGCACTAAATTCATGCGGAAGGCGTGTGGGTCGGTGGAATCCCCTATAATAGACCTCAAACACCATGAGAGAAGCAGATAGTTTTCCATGAAAATTTTCCCACTCTCAACTCACGAAGGAGGTTCGCGAAGGCAGTGTGCTTCTCGAATGAAGCAGCTTCGAGGCTGATAATTTAGCTCCGCGAAAGAAGTTTCTCTGTGATGATTGGAGCTTTGCGACGACCTAAGATTCACAAAGTCTTGAGTTGTGCAATGGTCTGATATTTGTGAAGAAGTGTGCTCTACGATGTAGTGATCTTTATTAAGGTGTGTGCTTCACGAATAGGAAGGAACATCGTGAAGGCTTGTTTGAGATTCACAAAATTAGGAGCTTCGCGGAGTAGGGTTAATTGTGAGGTTATTTCCAAATTTTTTTTCCTAGAGATCATTGGTAAAGGGGTATTCATAAGTTGTTGAAATTTTGAATTCAAAAAATCATATACATATAGTGTAGTATGAATTCATTAGTGATAATGAAGAGACCTACAAGTCTATAAATTGTGGGTGTATTCTGAAGAACCAGTTATCTCACTTCAGTTGAGAGAGAAGTGCATTATAAAATTGGGAATGGTTGTATGCCAGGAGGGAAAATGATTCTGCTTCTAATTTGTAAACAGTAGAGTACTTATAGTTGATTTGGTACATCATCACATCGCCAGTGTATGCTCCTTGTATGTATCCTAGTGAGGGTGAACCAAGTAAAATTGTTGTGTCTTGTGAATGCTTTAAGATTCATTGATACTCAGTAATGGGATAGGGAGTGAGAATAGGGTTTTGTCTAACAACAAAACAAGATCAATGGGGCAGTTGTTTTAATTTTTCATACCCTAATTCTCCCCCCTTAGGGTTTCTATATTAGTTAACCTAATAGAGAATGTCTCTTCGATGCATGAGACTTTGCCGCTTGAGAGTTCACTTCACGAAGAAGCTTGTGTGTTTTTATACTAGGGTGGGGGATTTATAAGCCCATTTACCCTAGATACCTATCCATTCTTGAAACGTATCTAGGATGAGTCCAGTCTCGAGTTGATGAAGGGGTCTTATTCCATTCGGTTTCACAAGTCTATATCTTGGACTGCTCCAAGAACGTCACCTGATTTGAATCTGAGTATCTTCTTACAACACATACTTTATCAGATTATTACTGACTATCAAATATTTTTTTAACATGAATATGAGTTGAAGTAAAATCATGTTATCATGTTAACAATTCTGAGGTTCTTTTAATGTTCCATGTTCTTGTTAGGAGGCACTTGACATACCATAGTTTACCACTCTCAAATCATTCCTGAAACTAGGATGGTTTGTCTGGGGGATTCATGGGACTATGTTATAGGTGTGTCACATGACCTTCAGTGACAACAAACACCTCCCACCTCCTATATTTCTATATTATTTGTTTTATGTGACAATGTTTTGGGGTCATGAAAGATTTAATGCATGATTTCGAGGATATTTATCCTATTATTTAGTGATGTGTTGTATAACTACTATGGGTTCTATTCATGTGTTGGATAGTTTCTTGGAAAAATAAATCCATTTGTATTTAATGTTACATGGAAATATTTGGATATTCTCAAAGTCTCCCACGTCGAGAGAATGATAAGACAATGGAATTTAGTGAGATGTGGAAGACAGGTCTCTGAGGTCTTGTGGTGTCTCAAGGATCACCAGAGGCATGCCTCATGTCCTTCAACAACTGTGAGTACCTCTCGAGTCTTCCTTTTTTCCTATATTTTTTATTTTAAAAAGATCATGGATTATGAGAGTTCGTATGAGTAATGATTAGGTTATTTACATTTTTTTGGATGATGTATCTCTTTAAAAGTATGGGTCATATTAAGAGTGCACAAGCATATAGTGGACAAGTCTATCCATCTGTCCCTAGATTGATAATGAGGCTTCTTGGGCATACCCAATGAATTTTGTGTGATGAGGCTGATATGGAGGACTCACGACACCTTGTGGGTCATCAAGGGTGTGTCACATGTCCTTCAGCTACTATGAAACCCTATTACCCTATCCTCCTTATCCCAATTGTTTTATCCCACAATGGTTTTGGGGTTATGTGAGTTTTTCTAGATATCACTAATGGATTTTAATCTTCCCAATGAGGATTCGTCGTATGATCATTTCAACCTCTATGGATCTCCATCATTATATTTTTGTTCCCTTTATTTTCTAAGGATTTTAGAGTGTTTGTCAGGTACATGATAATGAAAAACCATCTGCCCTGGGGGCGCTCATTCATCTATCATCATGAGGCCATTGATTTTCCGAAGAGCCTTCCCATGGGCGGAAGGACTCGTTCAAGGGGGCTCTACGGGGCACACCACATGTTATGCACTATGTGTGGATACTTTTCATGACCTTGAAATGATCATGAAATCACAATTCCTTTAGAAGATCAGGTGATCCATGAGTCTCATCCATCCACTTCTTCCTATTCTTTTTTCGAGAAAAATAAAACCCATATTATGGTATTCAGTACATTGTGATTTTTTTGATTCTGTTTTGGAGGGAATTAATAAGGAAAACTGGAAAAAGATATCCGATTTTTTATTTTTATTCCTAGTGCTTGTCACAAACCCATGGACTATAGAGGTAGGGTTTGAGTTGTGGCATCCAGTCCATCCGTCGGCTGGGCTGGCCCTAGTGGGTGGTTCCTTACAACTTCCCTTTCTTCCCAAATCTCATAACCATCTGGCATGGAGTTATTCACAAGAAATAATTTTCATAAACATAAAAACACTTGATCCCATAAATTATTATGTAAATAAATATTCTATCAATATTATAACACCTTTGTATTCCATTGAATATTTTAAAATTTCTCCATGAATTCTTACCCAATATCAAGAACTATGTGCTTACATTCACTCGCCCCCCTTTAGACTATTATATTGGATTCATGTATATCTTACTATAAAAAGACTCATATGTTTCCATCTTAAATATATAATGGAGACAATTTTGATACAATAACTCTATTAAGGATGGCATTGATCCAGCCAAAGTAAAAAATTTATTACACAATATATCAGAATAACATCCCATTAATCCTACCATCAGATCTAAAATCACAATCATTACCTTTTGAGATTTAAAAATGATGATGGAGAATCAATTTTTACATTCCAAAAACCTAAAATAAAATTGTAATGATTCAATCATGGAAATAACCAAGTACATTTTAGTTTTATAGCTTTATAGAATTATGAATACCTATTACAAAAAGAACACTCATTTATTAAAATGGTCATTTCTACCACATAACCCATTAACAAGAATGAAATTTCAATTTTAGGCAATCGAGATTTATATATAATCGCCCATTGTATCCTAAAATTCTCCTCCAAAAATAATAGTGGGGAACCAAAATGATCCATCATTCCAATTTATATACTTACATTGATTCTATGTTGTTTGGAGTGCCGTTGGGTGCAGATCAGTGCTTCGTGTGATTCTATCACTCCTCTTTCCTCCCATTTTCAGGTTATTGATTGTGTCATTATTTTTCTTGTTTTGAATCACTACAACCCTCTTTTTATTATGGTTCTTATTTTGGGGGATTTGATGAGTCTTTCTTTCTGAATTAATGGAAAATGTTAAGTGTTTTTCCATATTCATAATTGTTTTAGTTAGTTAACAAGTTATATCCCAAATAAGCAAATGTGAATTGTGAATATGTGGGTGTTCTATTGATTCTCTCATGTTGTTAAATTGATTCCTTTAGAGTGACCTATTAAAATGGTTGAGAAAAAAATGAACTAACCACCTTATGATCCCCATGTAATGAATTGTGATTGATTATACTGATTTTGGGCCACTCATGTTGTGTTCCATCATTTTCAAACAAGGAAAATTATACTTTTAGGAATGGAGTTGTTTTGTGTTGGAATGGAGTATATGATAAATATATTAACATGCTAGATAAAATAATCAAGATGCACTAATGGTAGTCAAGGCTAGACATTGGAAATCACATATGATTTTTTTCCCTATATTTTGAAATGGTATAATGATATAAAGTGAATTTGTCAAATGACTTATACATTTTTACTTGAAATTATTTAGTAGGATAATGAACGTGAATTAGTGAATTTGTGATATGGTTTAATGTTATGAAATTATTTAATGTTTTAAATTGGTTAATATATGTAAATTGTTTATTTTTTTAATGTGTTAATGTATAAGAATGATAAATTGGTAAAATTCACTATTATGAGTAAATGGGAATTTTTTATTGAGTTAAGGAAAAAGATGAATTGATATGTTGATCGAGTAGTGAATTGATAATGTTTTGGTAAATTATTGTGTATATTTTTTGGATATGGTAAATGTGGTTATGGGTTAATGGAAGTATATCCATGTGTCTTGGTAGTTTTGGGTATTTAATGATAAACTACTCCCATGGGTGGGGTTGGATTGAGGCTATAAACCCCACCAAAAGAATGTACTAGTTAGGGAGTCAGTATAATGCCTAAGTCCCCTATCATATGAAATGTATGATTACCTAGACTAAGGATCCAAGTTATTTGTATCAAAATTGGTTGATATTACCTCGAATGATGATCCATGTTATGTGTAATAAATTTTATTATGCTATTTTTTCCCTAGGGAGATAGGGGACCCAATTTGTTACCTTATGAATAGGGTTTCAAAAACTTAGGATTTTGTTCAATAAATAGAACACCTACCCCACGAGATTAAATGAGATTAATGGTTTAGTTAAATAATGATTTATAAAATATATCCCTTTACTCTTTTTTACAGGTTATATATTTTTGCATGAATACATAATCTATTTAGACTGAATATTTTGTAGACACCAATGGGGGTGGCCTACTTATTTTTACTCACTCACTTCATGGACTACCATTCGGCACCTGAGCATATTTCATGGTTTTAGGTCATGACAGGGGAAAAGGCCATATATTAGGGAGTGGATTTGGGCATTGTATGTGCATGGATGAGGGATCGGTATTTGGAGTAAGGACCCATTTGGGAAAGCTTCTTTTGGTCTTTATTTTGGGATTTCCTTCAATTTTGGTAATAGGGGCATGACATGGCATATTTATTATTTGATTGTGGTTTATACCCATTTTTTAGGATTGGATGGAATTCCTATTTTGTTTTATTGTTTATTTCTTCTATTATTTCATATGTTATATGATGTGTCTTACATTGGTAAAGAGGTTATTGTCTACCCATGTGATTTATTAGACTCTCTCTACTAGTTGGTAACCCCTATCATATGGCAAGGTGTGATTGACATTATGAGGTGACCATACCTAAGGAAATGGTTAGTGGATCCTCAGTTGGGGATGTTATAATGTGGTATCAGAGTAGTTATTTTATATGACCTACAATTTGAGAATGATATATATAATATTTGGAGGGATAAACTCTTAGTAATGAGATTGTGATTGGGAATAGCTAACCCATGTTTGAGGAAAAACCCATGTATCATGGCTGGGAATTATTAGTATAGATATGCGATGTTATAGTTGAATGTAATATCATCTTTGGGTGATTCTCTTTTTGAGTGATGTGATTGTTTTATGATGTTTTTCACGTGGACAAAATGACACAGGGTTGTTAATTAATGAATTATAACAGGAACCCAAGGATATAGGTGGAATGCATCATGATAAGAATAAATTTTATTGGCATGTATGACATGATGGGTATGATTCATTTTAGGTTCTTGAAAATTTGAATAAAAAGTGTTTAATAAAGATGATTAAAATGGGTAAATGGAAATAATTTCATTGAATGGTTAAAGAAATGCGTATAAAATAGGTTTTGAATGAGTTAAAGTATTGTTTTTATAATGTTTAAAAATGTAAATGTTTCAAAAGAGAACTATTTGCATTGTAAAACTGTAAATGGTTTGAAAAATATTGTCTAACGAATGACATGTGACTATGTAAGTTGGTTTTCCACATGTTGACCACAACTCCTGAAGGGGATCATTGGGGGTTTCATTTCAAATTTGTGACTTTGTATATTGGAATAGGTTATCAAAAATGGGTTGTTTATTTCTTGTGTAGGGCCTTATTTTGTGAAAATACTGAATTTTTTAATTTAAACTCATTGAGGTGGTTTTGGAAGTGAAGGTTCCTCAGTTTGGAGACCTTGGGATGTTTGTTGTGTTGGATAAAGTAGTGTACCTTTGGTTAGACTATAAACGTGGTGTTTAGTGGAATTTTATAGTAACATGAAAGAGGTAACCATTTTATGTTGGGATCATGAAGGTTTCATCGGGTTTGAAATAGAATTATTCATTCATGGGGCAATTAGTGGTGGTTGTGTTGTAATGGGATTAGAACCTAGACTTAATTCTTTCTCAGTGAGTTAAATGCAGTGTTCCATAATGGGTAATGTATATCCTCCCATTAGTGGAGACTTTTTTGAATATTGATTTATATGGATTAGAGAGAGGGGATAGTTACATTTTATCCCTATCCTTATTTTGAAAGTTGGTGTATTTCGACCCTCAAGAGAAACATGTGATTGTGGTCATTCATTATGTGAGAGCTCTTGGGTGTGTGAGGAATATGTGAGTATTTTGGTTTTAGATACATGAGGGATTGGACTAGTGGGATATGTGGGAAGGTAAATGGTTTTTGGATAGATGACTTCAGTTGTGAAAATGAGTTAATATTCTTGGGAAGATTGAGGTTGTCCTTAATGAAGGTTATCCTATTGTTTTACGCGCCATGGAATATGATGCATGGTATTTTTTTAGAGGTGAAATCGATGCATATAGAGTACCATTGAGATTTGATAAATTGTATTGTTATGCCCTTCACTAGTGTAGAAAATGTTTTTTTCAGTGGTTACTTTTTATTTTTTACATCGGATTTTGACCGACGTTATTACAGGAGACATTATAAACATTTTTTTAAGTCGTTTATTTTACAACCGACGTAAAAAACAGAATTCCGAAGTGTTTTTGACGTCAGTTGATAAAAAAAAGACATGGAAAACACTTCAAAGTCATGGTTTATTACATTGGTTATTTAATAACCGACGTGGTATATACTCTTTCACGTTAGTTATTTTCTAACCAATGTCATAAATCACTCCTCTAAATCATTTATCACATCGGTTATTTTCATAACTGATGTGATAAACCTATCTTCCAAGCGGTTTCCAACATCGGTTAAATAATAACCGACATGACAACATATCTACTATGTTAGTTATAAAATAACCGATGTAAAAAACCATTCAATTCCATTTATTATGTCGGGGATGAAATAAATGATATAAAAACCATTTCCAATGCATTTATTACGTCGTTTTCCATATAACTGACATTAAAACTAATCCCAATGCCTTTTTTAAGTGGGTTATAAATTAACCGACATAAAAAACTTTTTTTAAATAAAACTAATAAACTACTACTATGCCCTGCCAAAATACCTAAAACAGACCAAAAACTTACCAAAAAAAAACAGAACAGAACACCCCTCCACCCCAATGGACATCCCCCACCACCGATTACCACTGTTATTCCCTACCAAAATACCTGAAACAGACTAATAACATACCAAAAACATACCAAAAACAGACCAAAACATGACCAAAAATAGACCAGAACCCCCCCCCCCCCACCCCACTATACAGCCTCAACCACACCCCTAGACACACCCACCCCATTGGAAATCCCCCACCACACCCCTAGACACCCCCACACCCCTGGACTGCCCCCACCCCCTGAACAGCCTCCCACACCCCTGGACAACCCCCACACTCCTAGAAACCCCCACCCTGTGGACAGCACTCCCACACCCCTGGATAGACCTCCCACACCCATAGAAACCCCACCCCACTAGACAGCCTCCACCACACCCATGGACACCCCCACACCCCTTGACTTCCCCTACACCAGGGAAAACCCCCCACACACCTAAACAACCCCCACCCTCCTAGACACACCCACCCCTTGGACAACACTCCCACGCCCCTGTAAAACCCTCCCACGCCCTTAGAAACCCCACCTAACTAAACATCCCCCACCACACCCCTGGACACCCCCACACCCCTGGACTACCCCCACCCCCTGGAAAACACCCCACACCCCTAGAAAAACACCACCCGTTTAGACACCCCCAATCCACTAGAAAGCACTCCCACACCGTTGGACATCCCTCCCACACCCCTAGAACCCCCACTAGATTACCCCCACACCCTGGACACCCCCTGGACATCGCCCCACTTGCCTGGACATCCCTCCCACCCTCCTGGACACCATCCCACCCCATTGGACACCCCCCCCACCACACCCCTAGACACCACCACCTCACTAGACACACCCAGACAAAAAACAGACCAAAACCTGACTAAAACCATAGCACAACGCCACCCCCACCCCACTAGACCTCCCCCACCAGACCCCTGGACACACCCACCCACACCCCTAGACTGGCTCCCACCCCTGGACAGCCCCCCATACCCCTGGACAACCCACCACCATCCTGCACAGCAGTCCCACACCCATGGACAGTCCTCCCACACCCCTAGAAACCCTACCCTCTCAGACACCCCCACCTCACTAGACAACACTCCCCTAGACAACCCTCCCACACCCCTAGAACCCCCAACCCACTAGACAACCCCCACACACCCCTTGACACCCCCTCGACATCCCCCAACTCGCATGGACATCCATCCCACCCTCCTGGACACCCTCCCACCCTCCCACCCCACTGGACAACCCCCACCACACCCCTGGACCACCACACCTCACTAGACACCCCCATTCCAAAAAAAGACCAAAACCTGACCAAAACTAGACCCCCCCCCCACCCCACTGGATAGCCCCCACCACACCCCTAGACGCTCCCCCCACACCCTTGGACTGCCCCCACCCCCTGGACAGCCCCTACACCCTTGGACTACCCCCACCCTCCTTGTCACCCCCACCCCCTAGACATCACTCATACACCCCTGGACGGCCCTACCACACCCCTTGAACCCCCACCATCTGGGACACCCCCCCACCCCACTGGACCACACATCCCTGGATTTCCCTCCCACACCCCTAGAAACCCCCACCGCATTGGACTACTCCCACACCCCTGTAAATCCCCCTAGACATCCCCTCACTCGCCTAGACATCCCTCTCAAACTCTTGGACACCCTACCACCCTCCCATCCCACCAGACACCCCCCACCACACCCCTGGACACCCCCACCTCACTGGACAACCCCAGATCAAAAACCAACCAAAACTAGACCAGAACCCTCCACCCCACTGGAAAACACCCACCACACCCCTGGACCCCCACACCCCTGGACTCCCCCCACCCCCTGGACAGCCCCTGGACAGCTACTGTTGGGAGAGGAGGTGCCGCCATACCTCAGGGGCTGAACACTGCTGGAAGGTACTCATCACTCTCACATGTGTGGCTTGAGCTCTCAAAATGTTTCACCAATGCTTTATTCCCCTGTAAAAATCAATCATTCAATCACTTTGGTGCCAGTATAACCAGGGGAAACACCGTCATATGTGAAAAAAAATACCTGGATCATGAAATTGGCAATCTCCTAAATCCTACGGGACTAGAAAAGATTCTCCCAAGGCTACCCCTGAGATACCTGAAATGACGTTAACAAAAATCCCGACAGTGGGAAGAGGGCACCTGTTTAGTTGGTGGAGAGGGATGCAGAGAAGACGACTGTAATGATCTGAAACATACCCAACAAGTACACGTAATTGACTGTTTAGTTTCCCAAATTAGATTATTGAACCAATATAGGGCTGTTTTTGTGTTTTTTGGTTATATACGGGATATTATAGTAATGTTACTGGACCAACATTTCATGGAGGATAATAGCTAAGGTGGTTGTGAAGGTGTTCCGTTATCATTTGATTTTGTATACTTTCCCATTGACTTTATGTGGGCCACATATTACTTGATTTTTTTACTTCTGAAAGTGATTTTTTTGATGGATTTTATTTCTATGTTGTTGATGAGGACATGGTGTAATAAGAGATATTCTTATGTGAACTTCACATGCTCCAAGGCTGTGTGGAGGCGATTTTAGGTATCTCATGTGAAGCCTTAGGAGAATCATTTATAGTCCCATAAAATCCAGGAGATTTCCACCACCAAGATCTAGGTATTTTAGTCACACATTAAGGCATTTACCCCTAGTTATCCTGGAATCAATGTGATAGAATGAATGATGTTTACAGGGAAATAAAGCATTGGTGAAACATTTTGAGAGCTCACGCTTCGCATGTGAGAGTGATGAATACCTTCAAGCGGCATTCAGCCCCCTGGGGGATGATGGCGCCTCCTCTCCCACCCCCTAGACTTCCACCCATCGCCCATCCCCATAGACACCCTAGACACCCCCACCCAACTAGACATCCCTCCCACACCCCTGTAAACCCCCCTCACCCCACAGGACACCCCCTCACCCCTAGACACCCCCCTGACAGCCCCCCACTCCCCTGAACATGCCTCCCACCCTCCTGCAAATGCTCCCACCCCCTGGACTACCCCCACACTCTCATAGACACTCCGGACACCCCCACCCCACTGGATAGCCCTCCCACACCCTGGATACCCCCACCCCTCTAGACACCCCCACACCCTTGGAACCCCTCCCCCAAGACCAGAATCCATACCAGAAATCCATCATATGTAGACCAAAACAAGAAGTAGAGAAAAATTAAACATTTACATATATAACATTAAAAACATATAATGTCAACTTTAAAAAAACTAAATCCAAATAAATAACTACCAAATACACAATTACAATGAAAATATTCAAAATTACATTTTACACTACATACAACTAAAATTCAATCAAACCTATTAAATAATTTGACCATTCCACTTGTATGTGTTTAATGTTTTGAGAACTATAGGTTTGACGGTCAACAAATAGATGCAAATTAAAAGGATAGTCGTTAACATGTATAATGAATAAACCAAATGAAATATCATAGAAAAGTTTAAATGGAAATCTTACTAGGTCAAAGATCACAACTGTTCAGTTGTTATTATTTCATACATATATCTTAACATATAAAATCCTCATTCGATGACGCTTTGATGTTCATGAAAATTCTTGTTTGAATGAGTGTAAATTCAATATAATATTTTTATATAATAAAACAAAAAATACAAATTATAAATGGATATTTACCTTTACATTTACATATTTGATCTTCACACTCCTTTTCTTTGTCTTTTTTCGAAAGTAGACCCATCCCCTATTATAAAAAAATACGAATGGAATAAATTTAAAATTAATTATAATATATAAAACAATTGATAAATTGAAACATAATTTTCCCACATTTTCTTAAAACATTCCCACACATCACCATGGATAGAGCATATCCAATAAATTGTTTTATCCCTTGGAAAAAAACACCTAACATCCAATGATCACTAATAAATGAAAATTTAAGGTTACTGGGTTTTTATGTTAAAAGATAATTAACTCTTTGAGATAGATGTGTTTCATAACTCTCACAAAAAGGCATCATCCAACATCTTGTGACTATATTCTATTCAAATCATTCATCAATATAAATCATTCTTTATTCTTCATCCGATGCACGAGCTTCAGGGGAAAACAAATGTGGGTCCATGAATCCATATACATCTTTCCACTCATTCTTTCCACAAATGTTATAAAGATACCTAATAGAAAACAGACATAAGTATATATTTTTAATAAATATAATGTCGGGAAAATGTGTTAATACTTACATGGAAAAAACATGAACCACATTTTTCCCAATATATTTCTAGTAACAAGCTCCATGATATCAGTTTTCACAATCCCCACAGTTATTTCACGTCCACAAACATGAGCTTCCATTAGAAACACATAATGATCTGCCAAAAAATTTGAATATCTTGACAATATGTCAAGACTACTAGAATCTGTATCTGATGTCATAACCATATGTCTTTATTGTTGTATATAAAGTATTTCTTTACCTTTGAAGTATTCCTATAAAAATAAATAGAAAAATATATTAGTTTTCAAATGATAAATCAACATTAATAAAAAATAGAAGATATAACATACATACCCCTATGGTAATAAGTCGCAGAAGTCTGGATGGCCAAATTAAAAAGTAGTCGATACTATATCCAACTATCGTCACCTCATTTGTAGGTAATGGTACTCGAGATGATCTGTATATATTATCCTGTACAATGACCCTATGATTCTATACCTCTAATTGTTGATGATGAACTATATCTCATATACAATATACCAGCCCATATGTAACTATATGATTTTTAGGATTATCAACATAGAACTCACAATAATTATAAGCTGCGGCGGAGGAGTAGGATAAGAAATGTGGTTCGTAGGCTAAGGTGGGGGAGTGGGAGCTATTGGCAGAGGTGGAGGATAAATAATGAGGTCTTCAGGGGGAGGTGGAGGAGTGGGAGATGCAGTATGAAATTGTCTTTTCTTGACTACAAACATATACTATACTGACGCACTAATCTTTTCCTCCATCATTGCATTAATGTTATGAACTTCAGCCTCCAAGGACTCTATTTTTTAATAAAAACCCTCAACGCAAGAAGTTGTAGAACATAACAACACTTTTCTTACCAATACACATTAAGGATATCCTCGTACACGATGAGGATTTTCAGGATTTCCCAATGATACAGATAAAATATCATTCATCCCAATAGCTGTAAATACCCCATCTGAGCTCTTCTCTTCAAGAGAATCAGGTATTAATTAATTGAACATTTTTGTAATGATTGAAATTATATGAATAATATAGTTAACTTAAATAAATAAAATAAATATCTTACAATCCTCTCAGATACGATTCTCGAATCATCCGAATGATATTTCCCTTTTTTCCCATTCGAGTTCTCATTCATTTTTCATGTCTAGATGGAGGGGATGGAGGAGCCACCTCTCCAGAGCTTAAAGACTTTTCTCATAGTTTTTGTAATTTTTCTACCATCATTTTTTCTTCCAATAATGTAAACCCTTCCCGAAGTAAACTACAAGGGTATAAATTTTTAGATTGGATCTCCTGATGATTTTCCTTGTTTTCTGTAAATTAAGAATAATAAATAATTAAGAAATCATTAATAAGATCATTTATATAAGAATGCTTATAAAATTTTACATTTCCCTTATAAAAAATGAATATTTGATTCTACTTTCAACAAACTGTCTCCATGTTTCTTCATCTATGAAAGGATATATATGACATGGATTGTCATGACTCCTATGACCAAAAATGAAATCAGATGAGAGGGTTGATTGGAAATCCCTCCATCTCCTAGAATCCGTCAATAAGCATTTCTTCCCGACTCCTCTAGTGTCAGGAATATAAAATGTCATCTAATAAAGAAGAGGTTAAACATATTATACATACTATAATCATTTAAAGAATAGGAAGAGAATAGAAAAAGATGTTACCAAAAATTTCCCCCACAACAGAGAGATTATTTCTTTGTCCACACTTCTCCAGTCATCATACAAAATGATTACTTTTCTCTTACCCTGAGTTGATAGAAAACTCTTAAAATCATTTTCATTTTGACCACTAGGAATATCATCCTCATAAAACTTAACGAGTATCCTCTAATCTTGTGTACATGCAAGTGATAATTTTGGTAAACGTGTGCACCAACATTTACCAACTCTTGAACTCTATGTCATAATGGGAGTGTTGTAGTTGGTAGTCTAGAACCAAAAACTTTGTACATTATTAATTAATAAAAGACTTATCACATCTTGATTTTTATTCTATGTGACAATGCATGTGATAATTTCCTATGGATAGCTTTTGAATTAAAGGGTCATAGCGGATCCTTTCTATGATGAGAACCCAAAAGTGCCATAACACTGTTCTTGAATATATGTTATATGGCGGGATGATATTATTTGAGGGACACAAATAATACAGGTCATTAGGGGTGAGGACTCATAAAACATTAAGGAACCTTATGATAGTGTTTTCCCTTGGTAATATCTAGGAGGATATTGTGAGAACGAGACCCGCCAGTAGGAAATCCACATTTCATAGTGTCATTGGATGTTCCTATATGCAGACGTGTGTACTGGTCCTTACACTTTATGATTATTATTAATGGGTATTACAACTCGCGCATTTAGATGTATTGACGAAAACTGTGATGACACACTGTTTTCAGCATGGTAGGATACGTTGGGTGCGTCACGAGTAATAATGCATTAATAGATAATGCGAGAAAGGATTTTTCCCTTTTGTTCCATAACAGAAGTAGATATCTTAGGCCCTTTGATGGAACTGATATAGCCTAAATAATTCCATGGTCATGTTATGGTATGGGCGAGTTCAATTCTGGGAAGTCAAAGAAAGAATAATCAAGCACATGGGTTGATGGCACTAGCATGCAACCCACTTGATAAGAGAAATCAAGACAAAGGGATTATATTACACGGTATGAATTCATATGAGGTGACACATCATTGCGGCATTAACTTCTTTCCCTATGGGTGCCTTGACATGTTTCTAGATGCTAACCTTGGACTTTAGGCATGCTCTGCCTAATTCCACTAAGAAAGAGGCCTAGATGGTCACACACTAAGTGTGTCCATGTATCTCAGTTAAATATTAATTTAACAAGTTAAATAAATTTTATTCCCGACTGTGGATTAATAATTATTTAAGGATGTCTGATCACATTTATTTCGACACTAGTTATACGAGAGAATATATTGTGGGTGAAATAATATAATTATTAGTGAGTAATTCAGTTACATTTATTTAAGAACTAAATAGCCATTACTCAAGTTCTAATAAATGTGGTGGAGAAAAATGGAAAATAAAAGTACACTCCATGTATATTAAATATACACTCCGTGTAGTTTTATGGAAAACAATTACATGCCGTGTATTAATTATTACATTCCATGTAGTTTTCTAGTTGGGATTTTGAGGATATAATATTGTTTTATTAAATGATATTAATTATAATCAGCGTGGGAGCATGTCAAGGAATTAATAATTCGACATGAGGTTTCAATAAGAGTTAATGAATTAAATAAAATGTGTAATGCGTTTATTTATTGTCATAACTCTATTAACCTCAAACCCAATTATAAATATCCTCACAACCCCAAAACTTTTCAAGATCAATTATTGTGCACAACAGATTTGGAAATACTCTCAAGCCAAGAGAGAATTCCCTTCCTCCAAGAATTCCCTCATGTTATGAGAACGAGATCCTCCACTGGATCAAGGCGGTCGAAAGCGGACATCACAAATGAAGTTTATTCTGTGATAGCACCGAGAGATCCCTTCGGCGATGTCCTAAGATACGTGGAGCACGTGCGGATCACCACTAAAGGAATCTTATACTTGGATTCTATGATGCAACAACATATCACAGGATCGTGACCGGAGACATCGACGAAGAAAGAATTCCACTGAGTTAATTCTTGTGAATTAATTAAATTAATTATAAACAACATATGATGATCCTATCTCAATGGTTCCGGGATTATTCTTTTCTTTTTCATTCTTCATTCCATTCCCAAGAACCGGTGTTTTATATCGTGACAGATCTTGGATTGAACATTTTTTAACGCTAAAATTAAAGATAGGTAAACCCACCAATGAACTTCCTCTACACCCAGAACCTACAAGTGGTATCACAGTGGTCATATCGTTGATTATAATTAGTTTTTCATTGGTGACCTACGCATTTAATAATTTAGTTATTTTAATTCATGTTTAATCGTTCTGGAAATCTGAATCTCGATATCCATTCTTCCTCCCTCATATCTCGTTCACCTCGCAGAAATGAATTTTTTATTTAATTTTGATTAAAATAAAAAAGAGGAACTCATCTGGAGGAGCCAAACGTTTCAGTCCATACAACACCAAAATACACAGTGTGTATTCGGAAGTACACGCCATGTAGTCTAAGTTCAATGCATTAACTGATCCGCCAAATCAGGTCGTGTATTGGATTCTTTCTAAGAATTTAAGACACCGTGTGTTGACCAGAAAGAGGTGGCACACAGTTTCTGAATTACATGCCATGTGGTCCAATGAACATGGTGTGTAGTCCCTTTGGGTTAGGGTTTGGCTGTTTACCCTATACATGGCTTGCCCAGCTGGAAACCATGTAACGTGGAAACTACATGGTGTGTGTCCCACATAACACGTCGTGTACTCCGAAAATTTCCGAAATACATTAACACGCCCTATCCCCAGGCTTTTACTTTGGATAGACGGTGAAGAAAAGTGCACTCCATGTAGTCGGAACTACATGTCGTGTACTCACCCAAATTACACAGATTTTTAAAATTTATTATTATATTATACAAACCCTTGAGACGTGTACCATTGTGCAGGCCTAAAGCTGAGACACAACATGTGATAGGTGTTTTTTATATATGTGTTTAATTTTACATATGTGTAATGAACGAGAATTCATCGGGTTTCCTCCAAGGTTCATGTTACTTACAAGGATACTTTTAAATTAATTTATATGTTTAAAATTATGATGGATGAGAATATAAAGGAAGTTCAAAAAAGGGTTTAAGATAAAAGGATTGATTAATTAAAGATAATTAATTAATTCGAGCGTGATTTATCTTTAACAAGAACGATTAAAGAATTTAATGCTAGTTTTATTTATGTGTAAATATCATTGCATGTATGGATGATCATGATCTAGACTAGAACCTTTGTATGTGAATGGTTTCTTTTAATTTATTTATTTAAATTAAATTTGTTGGCTTGCGAGCCATCTACTCATTAATATGTATCGTTTGCGCGCCCAAGTATTCTTTTTTGTAAAAACCCCCTTTTACCCCTCACATGCCTGTGATATAAATACATATCTAATGGATAGAGATCCCAAGCTAGTGGAGGTGGCTCAAGTCAGGAGACAAGGTGAAACCAATCCAAGGAGATACAAAGGTGTACATGTGGAAAGCTGTAAACATGAACCCGAAAGTTTCAAGGTGTTTCTCCTCTATGTCTTGGGTAAGATTATCAACGGCTAGATAAACTAACCAATAGAAAAAGCTCATGATCATACCATTTATTTTATTTTATTTCTGTCAGTTTCATGGTTTATTTATTGTGGGTGTGTTGTCATGATCACACAATTAATGAATTAAACAAGCTTGCAATATAGAACAAAAATAAAACCGTCTTATACATAAATATTATCTTAGACATGGTTAATCACTTAAGTATATCCCACTTAATATTAACAAGCATGTAATCAAATATAATAGAATGAAAATTTACATATAAGGATAAAATCCCTCAAAATAAATATTAAGTCGGTATAGACTTCCATAATCTTGGATAGAATCAAAACATAGTTCAATGTGCTTGACCAACCCTAGTTGGGGTGATTTCAATTATTGGGGAATTCTAATTCAAGGTTTTGGGTTGACTTAACATGGTTCACATCAAGGGTTGACTGCCACAACAGGACTTGGTGTGACCAAGATGCAAAGGTTGAGGAAATCCAAAATGAAAGGATTTCAGGATTGGGGAGTCCACTCAGGGGATCAAGGAGCTGGTAGTTAATGAAGTTGGCATTTGTAATGCCTACCTAAAACCCTTCAAGTTTCTTGACCAACCCTAGTTGGGGTAATGCGAAGGGAAATATGGATCCTTGCCACTAAAATAGTCATGAAACCGAATATTCTGAAATCAATGGTGAGGGCTATTGGATTTCGATAAAATAGTGGGAGACGAATAAGTATTAATTTATTTATTTGTCTCAGTTTTGTAATAAAGTAATAAACCTTTTCTCATCTTAATCTGTAGAAACTACAAGTAAATGACTTCAAACATATAATTTTAAACCATACTCGAGAAGGAAAACCTTCTCATTGGAACGAATTTCCAAGAGTAGTAGAGGCTTTTACACATCATCCTTCACCACGAAAGGAAATTGTTTGTGCTGGAAGAGCCTATTCCAGTTGTGCCTAGGAAAGAGGCCAGTGATGAGGAATTGTCTCTCTATATGAAACACATGGATGATTCCACATATTTCTAGTGTTTCATGCTATCGGCCATGTCCAATGAGCTCTTAATGCAACATGTAAACATGGACGTGTATAGCATGAAGTCTCACCTTATGGATCTCTACCAAGAGAAGGCGAGGCATGAGAGGTATGAGATCTCCAATGCTTTGTTTACAACTAATCTTGGAGATTATGCGCCTGCTGGGCCTCATGTAGTCAAGCTTATTGGATACATTGAATGCCTGGACATCATAGGGATTAAATTCCCAGATGAGTTGTATACAGATATCATCTTATCATCACTACCCAAGACCTTCTCTAGCTTCATTGTCAATTATAACATGAGCGGTAATGAGATGAGTCTATCGGAGCTTTTGACCATGATTCTCTAGGTAGACAAGGACATGGGACATCACAAACCCACAGTCCTTATGGTGATCAAGAAAAGGAAGGTCAAGGAAAAGGGTCAAAAGACTTATAAATGGTCTGAAGCCCCTACGCACCGTCCCTCCAAGAAGGGGAAGATCCAGAGGTAGGGCAAGGAATGAGAGGCAGTGAGTTTTTCATGTGGGAAGTAGGGCCACTGGAAGAGGAACTGCACCCATGTTGACGCTCCTTTCGTCACAGAATCTAAAGATCGGAAAAGGGGAATATCTGAGCTCAAAGTGATTCAACCTTTGAAGAAATTATCAAAAATCGACAAAGGCATGATCAAAGGATCAAAAGCAATTGCACCACGCAAGTTATATCACTGTCGCGCAAGTCCACTTGTGCAACAACCTTGGTCGCGCAAGTGACTTGCGCGCCCTAAGTGATAACCGCCCGGTAACTGCCCAGGGTCTTCTCCTGCCTATAAATAGACCCTGTGGGCCCCCCATTCGAGAGGATCTTTTTCCAGAAACTCGGATTGAAGCTCTCGATGCCCAAGACTCTTCTCAAAGCTTCCGGAACACTTCTAAGGTAATTTCTTACCTAGAGCGGAAGATCCAAAGAGAGGGAGGAAGGCCTAAGTGTTGAAACCCATCAACACTTGCATGCCTGAGTGGCCAGCCCTTAAGGGAAGTGACCACACTTGCGCACCGCCTTTATTCCTTCGATAGAACATGCGCGTCCCTTTTCTAGAAGAACCTCAAGAGGATTCTAAAGGCTTTAATAAAGAGTCGCTCAAGTATTTCAAAGCTGGTTGAAAATCGCGCAAGTACCCCACTTGTCGCACAGGTATACCTGCGTGACCAATACTTGCGTGCTGCCGCAGTACCTGCGCTCCTTCTAAGACTTGCGCGCCCCTTCCTTTTTGGGTTCCTTTCTTGCCCATTTCACCCCTCTTAAGCCATTTCACCTTTCCTATTCAAGATTCAGTCTTCAAGATACTCTTCAAAGCCATTTATGGCATGATTTCTTGATTTGACTTCCTTATTTGAAAGGAATTCTGTGGAATATCTCTCAAAACATAGTGATTTTTACATCTTTATGTCACCAAAGATTGAGAGTTCATTCATTCAACCTCATCCTTTAAGATGAGAGAATCTTTAACCTGGGTCTCCTTTTCAGGAATAATCCCCAGTTATAAGTCCTTTAATCTAGGCATCCTCCTCAAGAGTAAGCCCCAAATTCTTAAAGTTCCCAAACTT
The DNA here is from genome assembly GCA_963277665.1 of Viscum album. NCBI lineage: Eukaryota > Viridiplantae > Streptophyta > Magnoliopsida > Santalales > Viscaceae > Viscum > Viscum album. The sequence continues at coordinate 1,493,817,713 of OY728129.1, forward strand.
GGGCATCCTCCTTAGGAGTAAGCCCCAAACCTTAATTCCTTATCTTGGGCATCCTTCTTAGGAGTAAGCCCCCAAGTCCTCTAATTTTGGGAATCCTTCTTAGGAGTAAGCCCCAATCTCGAATATGGGCATCCTTCCTAGGAGTAAGCCCCGAGTCCCTTAATTCAGGCCTCCTTCATAGGAGTAAGCCCCAATCTCAAATATGGGCATCCTTATTAGGAGTAAGCCCCAAACCATAATCCCTAATCTGCGTCTCCTTTTCAGGAATAAGACCCAGTCATAATCTTGGGCTTCCTTTTCAGGAGTAAGCCCCAAGTCCCCTAACCTGGGCCTCCTATTCAGGAATAATTCACAGTCATAATTTTGGGCTTCCTTTTCAGGAGTAAGCCCCAAGTCCCTTAAATTCTCTTAACCAGTCCTAATTTACCCATGATTTGGGTTTCCTTTTCACGAGTAAAACCCAATCATAAGTCCCGTCCTAACTTGGGAATCATCCTTAGGAGTAAGCCCCAAGGATAGAGTATTCAAATCTCCATAAAGCACATATACCTTTATGGACCATATTCCTGGATTTTCTCCCTAAAGTAAATCCTCTGGGCAGTCATACATACATAATCCCCAAACCATTTCTTATGATTGCATCTTTTCGTGGCACAATTGTCTAAATTTTACCAATACCTCTTGTTTCTCACACCGAGCATGACTCACATGATCTTAGAGTGTAAAAGTAATTATGACATCCTTCTTTGAGCCATCAATCATAAACGTCATACTCCCTTACTCGAACTACGTGGGTTCTGATTCCATTCCCAAAACAAAGGATACATAGGTAGCCCATTTGCGGGTTCAATCCCAACTCTGAAATAATTCATGTCCTTCTGAATGACAATAAATGTCAAGTGCCCCACTAAGTGGCTTTAAAACCATCCTGGTCATCATAATGACCAAGAGACTTTTATAAATATTTTGAAGGATACCATTGACCAAGAATCTCTAAATAGATACAGATGATTCTCTATTGATGAAGAACCTCGAATACATATAAAATATTCTCTAAATTTCTTACATATTAAATAATTGAATGTTAAAACTAAAGGAATGCTCACTTTATACTTGGTAATGTAATAAGGATTCACGAACATAACTTAAATCTATAAAGAGAGTCTCGGAGTAGACAATAATTCCCCTCAAAAAGGTGTGATGAGTCCGACCTCCCATCCTCTCGACCAATGCAAATTCTTAAGCCTCATCAGTCCACAAGCTAATGAGCACCTACCTTTGGAAAGTAGGTCCAAACGGATGTGGAATCATTGGATGTTTTCGGTTCTACGAACAAACCCGTTAGAAACCGATCGGAACGTTTGAATCTCCCATCCAGGAGGTCATCCCCGAATTCCGTGTGAAACAAAAAATGGTGAACCCGACGTGAATCCTTAACCAAGTTAAAATGATGTTTTACCTATTTTGTTAAGCCCCTATTTAAAACTCAATAGGAGGGATAACAAAAACAATCATTGACATATGTGCTCATCCAAAGGATGAAGTGGCTGAATTTCATCTTGATTACGTCTGTTATATCAAACAGGCACTCTTTTCCAAGATCTTTTGTATTTCCATAATGGCTACTCTCAAATTCACATCTTTGAATACTGCTGCTGCAAATACCACTGCTGCTATTCCTATTGGATGTTCATCCGCTCTGAGGATGGAATCACCTACTCAGTGTCTTCAATGCTGGGTATCAAACGCGCTGGTTAAGGAGTACCGTCAACACGGTACCATCCCAACTCTGGAGGCTGCCCGACAGGCCCTCCAAGTGAACAACTCACACAAGTCGTCCGGACAACGACGACTAGTGATCAAGAGGCAGGCGGTGCTGACTACCGTCTCCACCGTTTCGGGTTGTTATCCCCGGAACGCAATTTCCATTCACTCTCTTACTCTGAGGAAGTGAATGAGCAGGTCCCTCAGGGCCTTAATTCAAAAAGCCAGGAGTCCTTCCCGAGGGATCCCATCAACAATCGCCGCCAGACTCGTGCGGTAGTGCGCCCTCAACATGATGAGGGTACCAACTCCAGGCATTCAGATCAGGTTACTCGAACCCGAGCAGGCAAGATGAACCGCCAGAGACAGAATCCTGTTAACAATGGGCAGGTTTTCATCACTGCCATCTCCGGAGAAGTCCACCAACCTAACTTGGTGGCAAACAACGAGCAGGCACACACACCTGTCCGTTTTAATTCCGATGTCCAGCAGACTCATCTGGCAACATCAAGAAAATCCCGCCAGGCAATTCCGGTGGACTACTATAGGTAGGAACATACACCTGCTTATGCATCATCAGTTAGTCAGCAGGCTCGCCTGACTACATATGATGAAGTCCACCAACCTAACTTGGTGGCAAACAATGAGCAGACACACACATCTATCCGTTTTAATTCCGCTGTCCAGCAAACTCGTATGGCAGAATCAAGACAATCCCGCCATGCAATTCTGGCGGAATACTATAGGCAGGAACATACACCTGCTTATGCATCATCAGTTAGTCAGTAGGCTCGCATGACTACATATGATGAAGTCCACCAACCTAACTTGGTGGCAAACAATGAGCAGACACACACACCTGTCCGTTTTAATTCCGCTGTCCAGCAGACTCGTCTGGCACCATCAAGCCAATCCCGCCAGGCAATTACAGCAGAATACTATAGGCAGGAACATACACCTGCTTATGCATAATCAGTTAGTCAGCAGGCTCGCCTGACTACATATGATGAAGTCCACCAACCTAACTTGGTGGAAAACAACGAGCAGACACACACACCTGTCCGTTTTAATTCCGCTGTCCAGCAGACTCGTCTGGCAACATCAAGCCAATCCCGCCAGGCAATTCTGGCGGAGTACTATAGGCAGGAACATACACCTGCTTATACATCACTAGTTAGTCAGCAGGGTCGTCTGACTACATATGATGGATCTCATCAACCGTGTTTGGCGAAGTGTAATCAGTAGGCACATACACCTATTAATACTAATCAATCCTACCAACAGTCTCGCTTGGTAGTGCACGGAGAAGTCAGTCGGAAAGCCCCGATGACAAATAGGAGGCAGACTCAACTCTCTTCCTCCACACATGAGTACTGTCAGGATTCACTAACAAGAAAAGGAGGACAGGAGTAGGCACATACACCTACTCCAAACCCGGAATGGACATATATTCCCATTCCGGCGGCTGAAGTCACCAAGAATATTTTTTCAATGGTGAAAGAGCAGAGGCAAATTCCTGCTCATATTCTGGATGCTTTCCAGGATATCATAACAGCTTCAGCATCATCTCAGGGACAGACACATAAATATATCCCTAGCATTGGAGTGACACATCAACGATTCACTCCGAAACAGACACACACATCTGTTCCAGTCCAATAGGGTTATGGGGCATACTCCCCCATATCATACGGACAACCACGTCAGGCACATACACCTGATTTGAGGGGAGATCCTCAGCCTAACCTGACCATCTTTCCTGATCAGGCACATACACCTGCTCAGAGTAACCACTTTCATCAACAAGTGGTTTCCAAAGCGAGTAAGAAGGCATCTAAGAAAAAGATCTGCCCAACACAGTCAGGAGATCAAAGGCCAATCTGTAACCAAGCCTTGCTCGATGCTGGAGTTCTTGAAACCCTCATACATTTATCTATCGGAATTCAAGATTCTACTCCCTCAGTTCCCAATAACGGGAACATTAATTCTGAAGTTCTTCAACAGAAACTTCCTCATGAAGGCTTGCATCATGAAAATTCGGTCAATCTTGATGTTTCTTCTTCAGATGAGAGCCACAGGAACCCTCTGTGTGGTAGAAGACCAAGGAGTAAGAGATCTCATCTTTTTTTGTAACCCATTATGGTGGTCCTACGCATGATGATGAACTTCGATGAGAAAGTCCTCTCCGCAGTAGTGATTCACATTGCCTGAAAAATACTCCAGTGGACAATGTAGTGCAGAGAAATCCCTCTTATCTTGAGGCACTTGCAAATGCGAAACCAGTCATGTCTGATGCTTTATCGCTAACAAGTGAAATACTTTCTCAATCAGAAGATAGCCCAGGGTGTAGGTCATTCTCCGAACCACCCCTAAGTCATGAATCTTCTAGTTTGATTAATGATCTCTCTACCAATCTTGTTAAATCCAATGAAGGAACAAGGGAACACCAAATCTGGTCAAAACAGGTAGAAGAATCTTCATTTAATGATAAAGAGAAAATGCTGAACATGAGGAAAAAACTGGCAAAAGGTGAGGTACCAGTCATGTTTTGGCCTTTGGCTGACTCCCAGTACGACATTCCAAAGATGTTGACGGATGATGGAATCCATGATATTCATCTCAATATATGGAAAAATCTTTGTCAATTGAAGAAGAAGGTATTATCTTATGATGAATATGAAAATCATCTTAAGATAATAGAAGGGCTACAACGTCAGATTGATTTGGCATCTCTATCAGTCTCTCGGTATCTGATGGCTGAAAAGCAGTAGAGAACCCTTCAACGTTCATGCCTTGGAACAGTAAAAAATTGTGTCAGTTAATTGCCAATGCTCCATCTGGTGTTCATATCAGAGGATGGGGTATTCACAGAGCACTACATTTCATAGTGCTTTCCAGTCAGCAAAGCCCGCTAAAAATGGTCGCATGCAATGTTATTGCCCATGGATGACCACAGTTAATGGGCTTTGTTCATAATCAAAAGCTTTCTCAAGAACAGGCTTCAACTAGTTCCTCTCAAAATCAAGCATATAGAGAACAAGTTGTTGAATTGCTCCTACATCAAGCAGGCGAGAATATTTCACAAGCCTCTCATCTGGAGCAAACAAATCATCAAATTACAGAAGTCTCGGAAATCATTCAATGGTCTGTTGAACCAGGCGATAAAATTGGATATAGGTTAATGCATCCAGCTAATTTCCAATTTAAGATTCGCAAGATCAAGAGAGATTTTAAGAAGATCTCAGACGTAGCATGTCAAGAGACACCCCAGCTTGTCATACTGGGGACTTCTCTAACCCAACCCTCAGAGTCAACAAATGGGATTCAAGGAGTTGAGCGGAAGCAGCAGGAACATCCCCAGTTCACGAGACTGGGGACTCTTTCAAATCATCAATCCCCTTCTCAGAGAATATCGGTCTTTTCTCGATTGGGGAAGAAGCCCCAAGAGGAACGAAGAGCTAAATTATCAGGAGATTCCATCCAAATTATAGGTCGTCAAGAAGTTCCTAAAGGATTGAATCAATAAAAGGCAATGTCTCATTAAAGATATGAAAGAAGACAATATCACAGAAATGTTGATAGAAGGGATGCGATGCAATATGCAACAATCAAAGTCATCAATGCCGTTGTTGCTAATCCAACAGAGGAGGTTCACTCAGGGGACTCAGATGAATAGCGTCCTGCTCAAGAAAATGTACGCACCAATACAAATGAAGAAGGTGTGCGTACACGAAGTCAAAGGATTACTCAGAACCTAGGTAATCCACTTCCCTCCCTCCAAAAGGTCTCCAACAAAGGGAAGGGAAAGAATCAGGTTACATATCCTTCCTCTGGAGAAGGTCAATCGCTCTCATTAGAGAAAAGGTTTTCACAACAGGAGGAAGGAATGAAAGAATTAAGAAGGTTGAATGCAGAACTACTTCAGAGTAGTCTTCTTCTTAAGAATGCTGATGTCCGATAGCTGAAGGAATTTGTTGCAGTTACTGAGATGGATCAAGGATATCCTCCTTTATCAGTACACCCTCAGAGGTCTAATCCCGTGGGTCAAGCGCGACAACGGTTGGCAGTGCTACCATCAGTTTCAGCACCAACCACCACATCTGTCCAAGCTCCATTCATTGAACCTGCTCAAGACCAGATTCAACCGGATGTTACTCAAAAGTTAATAACTACTATTGAGTCATTAACAGCTTGGTTAGAAACTATGGAAGGGAAACAGGCGCAAGTTCAACCAGAAAAGAACGTTTACCCTGAATGGGTAGATTCAATTTCTCCTCCATCCAGTTTTGGAAACCCTGTTTTGCCTACTTTCAATGGATCAGGCGACCCTGAACAACATTTGACACATTACGTGTCGTGTTGTGATCCTATGATGGGAACTCCAGAGCAGCAAGAAGCAGTGAAACTCAGATGCTTCGTGCGAACCTTACAAGGACCAGATTTTTTCTGGTATACAAGCTTGCAATCCCGGTCAATCATTGGATGGGAGGATCTTCGGCAAAAATTCCTTATTCAGTTCAGCCCATCTTTTCCAAAAACAACAGTTTTCGATCTTACAAACTGCAAGCAAAGGGAGAATGAAAGAGTCTCTGATTTCATTTCTCACTGGAAGGGATTAACGTATTCCCTGAGTTTAGCACTCCCTTAGGAAGAGCTGTTTCCAATCTGTGTGGCAAATTTTCGTGATGAATTACGCACGCCATTGATCCCTGTGAAATACACAGGAGGGTTTCGAGACCTTACTTCAATTGCTCAGCAGATTGAAGATTCCCTTATACAGGCTAACGTTAAATCTCGTGTAATTCCATTAGCTCAAGGAAGGAGAATGGGTAAAGTAGAAACTACTACAGTTATGCTTAAACAAGCTCCTGTACCTATTTCTACTTAAAAACCTTCATCTTCTCGAAGGGTTCCACCACCTGAACGCCAACAATAAATGTCGTTTCATCCAAATTATCAAAGATATCAACGAAGAAAACAATTTGATGATTTTAAGAGTAAAACATACTCTTTCCGAAGTGATAAAGTTCCTGGTTACTTCATTTCAGCACTGGAAAATAATTTGGTTCAATTACAAGTGCCCAAGAGGCCAAACAAGGAAGGAGATGAAGACCGTCTCAATTATTGTCCCTTCCATAAAATGTTAGGGCATCCCATAGAGGAGTGTTTTGTCTTTAAAGACCTCCTTCAAAAGATGGTCGACTTGGGACAAGTCAAATTGAAGGGTTCTTCAGCTCATGTAGCGTGAGTTACCGCTACAGATCCAGAGGAAGGAGGCAAGTGGCAGGAAGTCAAAAGAAAAACTGCAAAAAAAATATGATGATTGGATGGTCAGAAAGGCAATCAATCGGACCCATGCCATTTTGCGAACACAATTGAAGAAGCCAATTGTGTCTCCTACAAAAGCTGCAGTTAAGCCTCCATCAAAAGACAAATCCTCAAAAGGGAAGCGCAATTCAATGAAGAAAGAGGAATCAGAAGAAGATGAGTATGTATCGAGGCCTAAGTTGTCTTTGACTCTGGCAGACTTTATGCCATCTACTTCAAAGCCACGGGCACCACCCCACCAAACGGCATAGCCTAAACAGGCTAATCAGGCAGAGTCTTCATCAGACGAAGAGTTAATCTTGGTTCTGTTAATATGATTCAATTAACAGAAACATATGCCAGTCACAGTTTCGATTTTTATGAGCCTGAATTCCCTGTATCAAACAGAGGAATCAGAGGAAGTTCCAGAGGTCCAGGATACAGAGGAAGATGTGGATCTTTCCGAAGCCACTACTCCAATTATACCCCTGCTAGCACTGTGTATGCAGCAGAAACTCGTGGTAGAGCCCTTCAGCGAGCTCAAAAAGAATAAGCAGGTTCTTCTGCTAATAGCCAACTCAGTCTTGGCACAGTTATTTTAGAAGATCGATTAAAGGTTCCATCTTCATTATCTCAGCAAGTAAATGGATCTAATCAGTCTAATCTTCCAAAACCAAGGATGTTTCCATCTTCCATCCCAATACAATATGCATCAGCTTCCAAAGCATCTGCTTCCAAGGTACCTGCTAAACCGCATATTCCTATTGGGAAACGCAGACCTTTAGATCAAAAGTATGATATATTGAAACACTTGGCCCAAGTACCAGCCAAGTTATCAATTTTGGATGCTTTGAATCTGTCAAAAGATCTTTGGGAATCACTCATCGAAGCTTTGTCAAGTCCTCAGGAGATTGAAGCTGAAATTGCTGCAGCTGAAGTCTATCACATAGAGAATAATCCTTCAGAATGCCATGCAGTGATATCTTTTACTGATAAATATGAAGATGATGTTGTGCATGGGCACATAAAACCTCTCTAATTATCTGGAAAAGTCAATGGTGTAGATATCCGAAGAGCTTTCATTGACAATGGTTCAGGAGTCAACCCCATGCCCATTCGCACACTTCGTCGATTGGGCCTCACAGAATCTGATTTATCTCCTTCTACCATGATGTTACAAGGTTATGATAAAAATGAACTAGAACCACTGGGAAAAGTTACACTCAGAACTCAGTTTGGAGATCTTTTATCCAATTCGGATTTCATGATTGTTGATCAAGACTCATCTTTCAACATCTTGCTTGGAAGACCATGGCTACATCAGCATGCCACTATTCCTTCATCATACCATCAATGCCTCAAATACTGTTTCAATGGTTAAGTTGGAACATTGTATGGTGATAAGACCCCGTTCAAGACATGTGAGTCTCAATACATTGGGGCAGAATTTTATCACATGAAGGGAAGAGAAAAATCTACAATGAATGAAATTACCAAAGTTAATGCTCCATATGGTTTGGAAAAAATTCCAACAAATCCATTTACACAAGTGAGTACAGATTATGTGTTACCTATCAGTCAAATTGACAAAATAGGCCCAAATCAAAATACTCTTATGGAAAGATCCATAATGTAAATTACGGTAATCGATCCAGACAACATGGGAGAAATTGGTAACCTACCAAACATTGATGAAATTCTAAGTGGTGATGTTTTCATTTCATATGCTGAAGTCCAACAAGTCTATACTTCACCAATCAGGCCAGAAGAAGTTATAGCAACATCAGAGGTGAATAATGATGTCAATTCTCAATCCATCATCTCTTCTTTATTTCCCAAAGAAGACCATTTATCATCAATAGGGTTGGAAATGGAAGCTTCTTCTTCAAAATGTGAAAATTTTGACATCTCTTATGATCATGAGAATTTTTTTTTGTCATCTACTTTGCAAGTAAAAACGGAAGAAATAACACATGATGAAGAGGAAGAGTAAGATCTTAGAGATGCTCCTCCAGCATTTGAAGAAGGTATCTATACCACTGTGGATGAACTCAGAGAAGTAAATCTGGGTACAGAGAAAGATCCACGCCCCACTTTAATTAGTGTGGCCATGAACCTTGAAGAGCAAGAGATGTATATTTATTTTCTAAAGCAAAATAAATATATTTTTGCTTGGAACTATACAGAAATGCCTGGTCTTGATCCTGATGTTGCTACTCATCATTTGGGTTTACCAAAAGAACATCGAGGATTTAAGCAAGCCGCGAGAAGAACACACCCAACTTATGCTTCCAAAATTGAAGCTGAAGTGGATAAGATGATGAAATATAACTTCTTCAGAGAAGTTCAGTATCCCAAGTGGTTGGCTAATATTGTCCCTATAAAGAAGAAGAACAGACAAATTAGGGTTTGCATGGATTTCAGAGATCTTAATCGGTATTGTCCTAAAGATGATTTCCCAGTTCCAATTAAAGAACTCTTAAATGATGCGATGGCTGGCTATGATGTACTTTCCTTCATGGATGGATATTATGGATATAATCAGATCCTAATGGCCCCAGAAGATGAGGAATCTACAGCCTTCAGAGCACCTCAAGGTGTGTTTTGTTACCGGGTGATTTCCTTTGGTTTAAAGAATGCAGGTGCAACATATCAACGCGCCATGCATCGTATCTTCAAACCTTTATTAGGGAAGTTTGTTGAATGCTATGTGGATGATTTGGTGGATAAATCCAATCAATGTTCTAATCAATTGTCTGATTTGGAATTCATATTCCACAATCTTCGACAACATAACTTGAAGATGAACCCCTTAAAATGTGCTTTTGGGGTAACCTCAGGAAAATTCCTCGGCTTTGTTGTACGCCATCGTGGTATTGAAGTCGATCCTGAGAAGACCAAATCAATCCTTGGCATGTCACCTCCTTAGAATTTGAAAGAATTAAGAGTACTTCAAGGACACTTAGCCTATATTCAGCATTTCATCGCCAATTTGGCAGGAAAAAGTTTACCCTTTACCAAATTATTGAAGAAAGGAGTCACTTACCAGTGGACTGAAGAATGTCAAGAAGCATTTGATGTTCTCAAGAAATACCTCTTGATTCCACCGGTACTCATGCCACCTATTTAAGGTAGACCACTTATCCTCTATGTGATAGCTCTAGAGCGATCATTGGGTGCCTTTCTCGCTCAAAAGAATGATGCTGGGAATTAAAATAGCCTCTACTATCTCAGTAGAACTATGATTGAAGCAAAAAAACCGGTATTCAAGTATTGAGAAGTGCTGCCTGGCATTAATCTTTGCAGTTCAAAAACAGAGACACTACCTGCAACATCACGAGGTCCAATTGGTATCTCGCAATAATCTGCTTAAATTCATCCTTAGTCGTCCAATACTTACAGAACGTCTAGCAAGGTGGGCAGTTATTTTGCAGCAGTTCGACATTCAGTATGTGTCTCAAAAGGCAATAAAGGGCCAAGCTATGGCTGATTTCCTGGATGAACATCCTTCAATGGAAGACACGTCTTTAGATATTGAACTCCCTGATGAGGACGTTTTCTCTATTCAAGAGAATCCTCAAACATGGGAAATGTATTATGATGGTGCTTCCAGAAGTCCAACAGGGAAGAAAATGGAAAATCCAAAATTCAACAAAGTTGGTTTAGGAATTCTGCCCATTTCTCCAAATAAGGCAGTGTTACCTTATTCTTTTTTATTGTGGGAAGGTGGTACCAATAATAAATCTGAATATCAAGCTCTCATTACAGGCTTGGAGTTAGCGCTCCAAGCACAAGTGAATAACTTAAAGGTGAAAGGTGATTCAGACCTGGTAATCAAACAAGTCAATGGGGATTATACCATAAGAAAAGAAGAATTAATCCCTTTGTATGATTACGTCAGAGAGTTAATGGAGGAATTCCCTTCAGAACTGACATTTTCTTATGTCCCAAGATCACAAAATGCTCAAGCTGATGCACTAGCCAATATAGCCACAGCTCTAGCAGATCCAAATCGGGACGAGACAACCATCAGTATTCCCACCGTCGTGCAATTTCACCTTATGTTCAAGCCAGAACAGAGGAAATTAATGAAATTAGTCCCATTCCTGAACCGTATGGTCATACTATAGGATGGATGTCACCTATCAGGGAATACCGTCAAAATGGAACACTTCCACCTGATAGAGTCGAGAAAGAACAAATCCGGCGACGTGTGGTCAATTTTACTCGTTATGATAGCCCAAACCACTTAGAGAAAATTCTCTACAAACGTGGTTTTGATGGAGTTCTCTTCAGATGCATTGATGGTGAAAAGACAATGGTTGTCATAAAAGAAGTGCATGCAGGAGTCTGTGGTGCCCACCAGTCTGGACATAGATTGTCTGATCAAATTCGAAGGCTTGGATACTTTTGGCCTTCAATGATACAAGATTGTGTTGATTTCAGAAAGAAGTGTCATTCATGTCAAGTACATGCCAACTTCATTCATCAACCTCCAGAGTTTCTTCATACAGCTAAATACTCGTGGCCATTTACCACATGGGGAATGGATGTGGAAGGACATTACCCTTCAGCTACGGCCAAGCAGTTTAAGTACATTCTTACTCCTACTGATTTCTTTTCCAAATAGGCAGAGGTAGTGCCTCTCAAAGAAGTAAGTTATAAATGCATTGTTAGCTTCATCAATTCTAACATCATTACTAGATTTGGTGTCCCTCATACCATATTGACGGACAACGACACCAACTTCTGTTCTTCTGAGGTGAAGAAATTGTATCAAGAATACAACATTAAATCCAACCATTCATCTCAGTATCATGCGGCAGCCAATGGCCAAATAGAAGCCTTTAACAAGACTCTTTCAAATATACTGCAAAAGATGGTGGATAAATATAAGAGTTCATGGCCTGATAAACTCTTTCATGCTTTATGGGCTTATCGGACTACCACCCACAATGCAATGCGGTCAACTCCATATTCGTTGGTATATGGAACAGAAGCAGTCTTGCCAATTGAAGTTAAATTCCCTCACTCAGAGTATCCATTTTTGATCAGTTATCTACAGATGAGCAATCCCAAAAGCGATTGAATGAATTGGAACGGTTAGATGAGAAAATATTGTGCACTTTGCACCACTTGGAAATCTATTAGAATCGAATAGCATGAGATTTTAACAAAAAAGTTCGTATTCGTTCATTCAATCAGGGAGAATTGGTATTATTTCTCAGAACTCCAATGATACCAGGAATGAAGCCTCCCAAGCTTGAACCAAAATGGGAAGGACCTTATTCAATACATAAGGTCTACTCTAATGGAGCTTATTCATTAATCTGAATGGATGGAGAACTCATCACTACTCCAACCAATGCCAAATTTCTGAAGAAATATTTTGTATAAACACAAAATATGGTCCCCAGAACCAAGATTCATACAATTGGTTCATACGTCAATGGTCCAGTATGACCTTAAACTGCAACTTCATCCAACATGACGTTAAACTGTGTCACCTTCAATGTCCCTGCAACATGACACTAAACTATGCAGCATCAGTTCATCCTTGCTATATGACGTTAAACTATACAACAATGGTCCAGTATGACCTTAAACTGCATCTTCAATGGTCCATGCATATAACCTTAAACTATTCGCACTTATTCGTCCAACATGACGTTAAACTGTAGGAAAGTCCCTTTTTCGTCCAACATGACGTTAAACTATAGAAAAGAAGATGTCCCCGCAACATGACACTAAACTATGCAGCACCAGTTCGTCCTTGCTATATGACATTAAACTATACAGCAATGGTCCAGTATGACCTTAAACTGCAACTTTGTCCCACACGACGTTAAACTGTGAAAAAGTTCCCTGAACCGTCCAGCATGACCTTAAACTACATCATCCCTGGTCCATCCATATGACCATAAACTATTTGCAAGTACCTTACGTCCAGCAAGACGTTAAACGGTGACGTCCTAACTACAAGACGCTAAACTGTATAAAAGACCCTTACGTCCGGAAAGACGTTAAACTATATAATCATCAAAGGTCCTGTATGACCTTAAACTGCACAGTCCCCCTTTCGTCCAATATGACGTTAAACTATATTTTCCCCATCGTCCTAACTACATGACGCTAAACTGTACAGAAAGTCCTTGATATGTCCTACATGACATTAAACTGTTATTTTATCCCTGCTACATGACACTAAACTGTGCAGCACCAATAGTGCTAACTGCAAGACATTAAACTACATAGTCCCTTGATATGTCCTACATGACATTAAACTGTGCATCGTTAAGGTTGTTGTTACCTCTTGTTTCTCACACCGATTATGACTCACGTGAGCTTAGAGCAAACCTCAACCATAAAACTCTCTTTGGGCCGCTAACCATGTGTAAGTCCCAACAACAATTTTTTAGATCATTGTCCCCAAGAACAACTTGATCATTAATTCATTCTTTAATTGAACTACACGGACTTTGATCGTTTCCCTCCAGGCTGGGTATGTAGGAAACCTCCCAGGGTTCAAGCCCAAAAACAATTTCTTCACATCGGTTCATCACCATCTCATATGATGTTGATTCGTGAAAACGCCCCTAGAATTAATATCTTTACATTGATTCACTTTCATCCTTGTTATATGACGTTAAACTATGAAACACTTTTGTCCGGTGCGACAATAAACTACAATACTCTTTGATTTCCTCATTTGAGAGAGAACTATTATTGAAATTGATTTTTTTCAATCATGTTTCATTTAAAAAGACTACGTGCATACATGGCAATGCCTAAACTTTTTATCTTGGGTTAAACCATCATTGTACTAAAGTCCCCTTTCACCCTTCACATGTACGAACCAAATTTGTACAAAGGGTAGTTATAGAACTACGTGAACTTGATTCCCATCCTGATGGGATACGTAGGAACATTCGAGTGTCCCTCGAATCCAGTCCCAAGTCTTTTGGGCCTAACCCCAAATTTCACTTTCAGTCCCTTGGCTGAAAAGTCCTCACGAAAACACACACCGTGTATTCATTATTATGGTCCGAAATCTATGACCCTAAACTAAGATCTCTCATATTTTTGTCCTGCATGACGTTAAACTGCATTTCAAGAACTACGTATGGCTTGATTCTCATTTTTATGAGATACGTAGTGAAGTCCGAAATTTCAATTCAGGACCCAGCCACAACATGAATATGGTTATCATTGACCTATGTATCTCTATATACATTGGACAATAACCATCTTTATGTGTTATAATCCTAACCTTAAATATTTTCAGATCTTCATAATCCTTTTCATGACTTCTAGTCATAAAAATGTCAAACTTCTGAGAATTATTTTGCTTGACTATGAAGCACGTGCCCATAGGTGGCCTTGCATAAACAGTCCACATAACAGACTTGTCAGCTAAAAAGATGCTATTTATTTGACCATGCAGCCAATTCCCTTAGGTGGACATGCATATTTCAACCCCCTAACAGGTTTGTTAAATAATGGTAAGTTCATTATTGGGAAGAATGTCTCTTTTGTCCTTATTTGTCTTAAACGACAGTATGTAGGGATCCGAAAAAAAATATCCATCCTTAACATATTTTTCCCATATCCTTTTTCATGATCTGAAAGTATTCAAGTCTATGGTTTATTCTTCTTCCCTACGTTAGGGTCAGACCTTCGTAGGAGTGATATTCATCCAGTTCTTCGATAATCTTGTCTGGAAACATCTTCTCCATATTCAAGTACCTCTTTCAATACAACAAACTCTATACTTTAGAAAATTTGAATCTCCATAAACTTTCACTGGCTTTTAGCACTAGGAATGTAAATTTCTTAGAGTTATTTTTCCTGACTATGCAGCACGTGCCCATAGGTGGCCTTGCATAAACAGTCCACATTACAGACTTGTCAGCCGAAAGATGCTATTTATTTGACCATGCAGCCAATGCCCTTAGGTGGCCCTGCATAATTCAACCCCCTAACGGGTTTTGTTAAATAATAGTAACTTCATTCTTGGAAACTACTTCTTCTAATGCCTTTTAGCTCTTTTTCATATCATTCCTCAGATTAAAATATTCCTAAGCCACAGTTTACATATTTTCTCTCATACTTGAGTATGGTAATATGTTTTGAGATAATTTTTCAAGGAATTAAATCAATTTTAATCCATTTTGGTCAAAGCTATTTCGACCTTAAACATTAGCCCCTTTATGTCCGGCATGTATGACTTTAAACTACCCACAAAAGACAAAGGAACTCTGAATAAAAGTCAAGTTCCAGCTCACTAAATATACATTTTTTGTATGATTTAGGTAATATCGAGCAATCAAAAGATTCAATGTTTGTAGGGTTATTTTTAATAATCCTAGTAAAAATCAAACTATGCTTACTAAGCCCATTGGCTTTAGTAAAATTTGAAGCAGGTAGTGAAAGAATGCAGGTACAAATGATTGAAGATGAAAGTATTTTTCATTGATACACAAGGGTTAGAAGGACATCCACAGACTGGAGTCTATTCTCTTTTTCAAGAATTACATAAGATTGTCAACATAAGTATTCATTTGATGTATAGCATCCCGAGCTTTATCAGCAGTTACTTGAAGCTCTTGCACTTGACCAGCTTCACTCTTTTCAGCTTGCTGAAGTGCCTTCTTAGAATCTGCGATGGCTTTCATGCCATTCATATGAGTTTCATCCAAATATTTATTAATTTGATCAAGTTACCTAGTAACAGCATCTAACTGTTGCTGGAGTTGCACCTGCTGGACGACCTTTTCTTTGATTTTATGCTTCAGATCCTTCATATTGGTAGCGTAATCAGCTTCAGCTTGGGATACCGTAGCCTCAAATTCACCTATGTTGACAGACAATTTTACTCTGGTCAAATCTTCGCGACTTGTTTGCGCTTGCTCCCTCCTGAAAATGATCTGTTTCACCGTGGCATGGATCTTTTCATATCCAAAACCACAATTGGGATGAAAATCGTGGAATTTTCGATGGTATCTCTTCTAAAGGCACCCCAGATATAATGTTCCATATGTTGTTCTGTTCCTTACGTCGTGAAAAGATGAATGCTTTAAGCATCTCTGGATCTGATTCAACATCATTGTCAGAGGGGGGTATGTAATATGGAATTAATGCACTTAAAGAAGTGTCTTGTCTTGTTTTTCCCCTTGATTTGTGCTTCTTCACTTTCAATTATTGTTGGGGCAGAGGCTGAGGCCTCACCTCCAGATCTAGTCATTGCAGTTGATGGTCCTGCATGATTAATATAAATATTTAGTTACCTTCAAAGGATAACAAAAGAATAGATTGTCTTGCGAATAAAGTACAATCACAAATATTGTTATCCCTTACCCAAGGATAGTTCAGCAACTTGAGAAGACGTCTCCCCATCTTTCCTGGTCTCAACACGATTTTCAAGATGGGTCTCAGGAGGGTTTATTGGGTTTACCTCTACTTGAGCTAATGTTTCTGCAATGGTAGGGTTGACATCAATGTCCACACCCTCTTCAGGCATTGGCAGTTCAGCAGCTTCTACGGAAGAAACTGCATATTGTTTTCAGTCATGGTTAGAAGTATAAATTTTAAAAAAAATTGGGCGAAGGATATTACTCACGGCCAAGGACTTATAAATCACATGACAACTTAGCATGATCATAAAATTATTCGAAATTCATTCCTTGATTCATCATTTCATCCAATGATACTTCAGAATCCTGGTTAGTCTCACCAGTGGGAGCATTTGCTACATCTTCTTGCTGACTTATGTCCTGCAACCCCTGACCCTGGACAGCATCTTCAGCAGTAGGAGGGATACTGGGAATGGATGGTAACTCTTTTCCAGGAGCAACCAAGTCAGCTTGGGTCTGTGATTGTTCCACAGCACCCTCTACAACCTTTGAAGGAGGGTCAGTCCCTTCCCTCAATGGGGAAATTGAAGAATCCCCTGAAATCCTCAGAAATATGAGTAACCATGTGATTATGAGTATAAAATCATGATTATTCGAAGGACTTACCGCTACTAATGAAGCATTTAGGTGTGGATTTCCTCCTTCGTTGCCTTGGATTATTTTTCTTCGGAGTATCAGTAGTCTCCCTTATTGGCACTTGTATTGGCGAATAGAAGGCTATGTCCAGCGCCTCATTCATGGCATGCTGTCCTGGAGATATCTCACCTGGTTCGCGAGGAGAATCAGCAGCAGCCCCGATAGCAGTAACACCAGGGCTATACTGTGGAGAAGGAACCCCAGTTCCTTTCTTTGCAAGCTACGAGATGAAGAAAATAACTTCCTTAAGTAACAAAGCTTCAACTGAAATCAAGTTGCAAAGAAAATAAGGACAGAGAACTTACATCTTCAGGAGCCACGTACTCTTGCCATTCCTCATCTCCAGAACCACCAGCCCCCTCAGTGGTGCCATGATCAATCATTTCCTTCACCCGCCTGGTGATAGGAACCGAGTAATTAGTGGCATATATGAGCATTTCCAGGTCTCTGATGTAAGCTCGCACTTCATTGGGGTTATCTCCGTATTGAAGATTTTTAGAAGCTACAAGATTTCCTATTCCAGGAAGTTGTAAGCCCTCACACAAATCCAGCCAGGCGGTCTCAGTAGTATAAGCTCTTCCATAGCTGAACAGCCTCTAGTATTAGATATAAAGGCTCTAAGGAAGGTCCTACAATTTTTGATTTTAATTTCTTCCCAGCTCCTACAGCTACAGATAGAGAATAAGAAAGTAAGACTTATTACTTTATAAAGTAGCAGTGATTTAAATTACTACAATGAAATAACTCACCAGGAGTTGATGGAGTGGGTCTTTTAATTCTGGACAGAGGATTATATCGGGAACGAAATCGCTTTGCTGCCGGTTGTGCCTCATCATCCCCATCATGATAATCTGATGAATCAGTTCTAGAAGAGGAATCTGTTGAACCTATTTCAGGTGGAGAAGTGTCACCTTCATGAGGAATGGTTTCTTTCTCTACAGTCCTCTTCCTCTTTCCCACTTGATATACTGGGTGTTTTAATATCCCTTTGTGGTATGATGCTATCCAGTGTTCGGCATAAAATGTAGTCAAATTATGTGTCGCTTTTTCAACTGCTAGATCAAATACTGCCCCAGTCTTCTCTCTTGATGTCAGCAGCCATAGTTGTCGAGAAACCATCAGATGTTGCTCTAACCTGACATGTACCGGAGGGGATACAACAATCTGTTGCAAACATTTGAATTGGCGTGAAAATATATATGGAGCATAGGCCTCACATATGATTTCTCCATCAATCCTGGCTACTAACACTCCATCCCTGCAAGCTAGCATGTATGCCCTCAAATCCAAATGGGTTGTCCCATCATCAACAAACCGCCCAGATGACGGACTTCCATAGGGAAAGAATTTTATTTCCTTAAACATGCTCAGCCTTAATTTCATGTCATAACCATTAACATCTAATGGAGAAATTCCAAAGAATGCTTGCACTGACGGTCTGAAAGAGCTTCCAGGAATTTTTAATCTATTCTGTACATTGTAAGTCCTAAAGTGAGTGGCGTTCCATCCCCACAAAACCTGGAATGGTCCCACTATTCTTAAAGGATATTTACCCAGGAATACATGAAGTAAACTCCTGTGAATCTTTGCTAAAATGGGGGTAGCTAACCCAACCATTTTTCCCTCATCCAACTTTGCCGCAATGACGAAGGTCCCTGGCCTAACGCCTCCGTTCGAATCCCTAACCGGCAAGAGATAAACACTAAGCCACATTGCCAAGAAACCCGCCAGATGAGTTTTCTTTGGAATTCTTTGATTCACTTCATATCCCCACTTTTCAAACTCTCCTGCTTCTAGAGTTGGCCAGAATATGCCAGGAGCTCCTCTCTTCTCAGGTTTTGGACAAGTGTTAGGATGTATGGGCCTGGTATCCTTGTATTTCTTTTTCTTGGATCCTTTTTCTTTTGGCTCCATCCCTTTCTTCTCAGTAAGAAACACATTCATCCATTCTTCCGGATGAATATCTTTTCTAAAATGAGTTAATGAGGTCTCTGAGCTCTTGAGCATGTGGAAGAGTATAAATAATTCTCGAGCTAAAGCTGGAGTCTTCTCTGAATCATTCCAAGTCACCTTGGGAGGAATGAATTCATCATACATATCTCCCAAAATTGGAGCCCCTGAAATCTTGTGGACATCCCACAAACTAATACCTACTTCTCCATGAGTCAAATGGAAGGAATTAGTTGCTGGGATCCAGTGGCTGAGTATCTCTGGCACGAAGTTATCATGTATGTAAACATATGTTTGCCCAACCCAGACAGCCTCATATATTGCAGCTCTCTTCAGATCCCCGATAAACTCTGCGCAGGTCTGTCACACCCAGTATGCCCACATCCAAGTTGGCTTCACACCTCCCCCAGGACGGAAATACCAACTTTTATTCTAGCCTTTGGATTGATCCATCTGAGCATTTCCCAAGATTGAAGGATGACAATGTGGTTGAAGCTCATGTGTGTGATTTTTCAGATCTGGTGTGCAAGGGCTATGATGCATCACATAAGCCTTCTCCACTGTTCCAGCAGTTAGAAATACTCCTCCACCTGAGATATTTGCTAAAGCAAAGTTGGTATAATTCTAAAACCATGAAAATGGAAGATAATTCTTTACTTCTGGAATAATGACTTCTTGTAGATGACCATAGCCATACAAAGGTATATAAGTACTTTGAGGAAAGTTGCGATGATATTTCTTTAGATACTAAGCCAAATCTGGAAGAGTACTATCCTTGAAAGTATAGTAATCATGGCCAATGATGTTCATCATATCATCTATCCGCTTGCTAGCCAGTTCATCAATTAATCCGGGTCTAAGAGCCATTACTTCTACATAAAGAGTTGAATAAATTAATTTTTAAATGAATTAATTTTTAACAATCTTTGTGAAAGAAATAAAAAAAATGGCTAAGTCATTAAGGAAAGCAAGTATGAAGATGTCGCGCAAGTGTTACATGTGCCGTACAAGTTTTTGTCGTGCATATGTCACCGCGCAAGTCCTATTACATTGAGATTAACGCGGCAACGAGGAATCAATGGAAAAAAGAGACTTGCACGGCAAGGAAGACTTGCGCGATGATAGCTCGAGAAATTCGGGATCAGATGCTATACACGGCCAAAAGCCATGTATATATAGGCCAGGAGGCCTATCTTCGCGCCGTACCCAGTGCGTTCAAGGCCTGCGCGGAGAGAACTTGTGTGCCGCCCTCTGTGCCCTAAAGACATGCGCGCCCCCTTTTCATTTGGATAAATTCGTTTTACTCATAGTCAAATCCTCATTTCTCTCCGGATCCAACTCTGAGGGGGGACTTTTTTTGACGCTCCTTTCGTCACAGAATCTAAAGATCAGAAAAGGGGAATATCTGAGCTCAATGTGATTCAACCTTTGAAAAAATTATAAAAAATTGACAAAGGCATGAAAAAAGGATCAAAAGCAACTGCACCGCGCAAGTTATATCATTGTCGTGCAAGTCCACTTGCGCGACAACCTTGGTCGTGCAAGTGACTTACGCGCCCTAAGTGATAACCGCTCGGTAACCGCCCAGGGTCTTCTCCTGCCTATAAATAGACCCTGTGGGCCCCCCATTCGAGAGGATCTTTTTCCAGAAAATCGGATTGAAGCTCCCGATGCCCAAGTCTCTTTTCAAAGCTTCCGGAACACTTCTAAGGTAATTTCTTACCTATAACGGAAGATCCAAAGAGAGGGAGGAAGGCCTAAGTGTTGAAACTCATCAACACTTGCGCGCTTGAGTGGCCAGCCCTTAAGGGAAGTGAACACACTTGCGCACCTCCTTTATTCCTTCGATAGAACTTGCGCGTCCCTTTTCTAGAAGAACCTCAAGAGGATTCTAAAGGCTTTAATACAGAGTATCTCATGTATTTCAAAGCTGGTTGAAAATCTCGCAAGTACCCCACATGTCGCGCAGGTATACCTGTGCGACCAATACTTGCGCGCCGCCGCAGTACCTGCGTGCCTTCCAAGACTTGTGCGCCCCTTCCTTTTTGGGTGTCTTTCTTGCCCATTTCACCCCTCTTAAGCCATTTCACCTTTCCTATTCAAGATTCAGTCTTCAAGATACTCTTCAAATCCATTTATGGCATTATTTCTTGATTTGACTTCCTTATTTGAAAGGAATTCTGTGGAATATCTCTCAAAACATAGTGATTTTTACATCTCTATGTCACCAAAGATTGAGAGTTCATTCATTCAACTCATCCTTTAAGATTATAGAATCTTTAACCTGGGTCTCCTTTTCAGGAATAATCCCCAGTTATAAGTCCTTTAATCTGGGCATCCTCCTCAGGAGTAAGCCCCAAATTCTTAAAGTTCCCAAACATGGGCATCCTCCTCAGGAGTAAGCCCCAAACCTTAATTCCTTAACTTGGGAATCCTTCTTAGGAGTAAGCCCCCCAAGTCCTCTAATTTTGGGCATCCTTCTTAGGAGTAAGCCCCAATCTCAAATATGGGCATCCTTCTTAGGAGTAAGCCCTGACTCCCTTAATTCGGGCATCCTTCTTAGGAGTAAGCCCCAATCTCAAATATGGGCATCCTTCTTAGGAGTAAGCCCCAAACCTTAATCCCTAATCTGGGTCTCCTTTTCAGGAATAAGACCCAGTCATAATCTTGGGCTTCCTTTTTAGGAGTAAGCCCCAAGTCCCCTAACCTAGGCCTCCTTTTCAGGAATAAGTCCCAGTCATAATTTTGGGCTTCATTTTTAGGAGTAAACCCCAAGTCCCTTAAATTCTCTTTACTAGTCCTAATTTACCCTTGATTTGGGTTTTCTTTTCAGGAGTAAAACCCAATCATAAATCCCCTCCTAACATGGGAATCCTCCTTAGGAGTAATCCCCAAGGTTAGAGTATTCAAATCTCCATAAATCCCATATACCTTTATGGACCATGTTCCTGGATTTTCTCCCTAAAGTAAATCCTCTGGGCAGTCATACATACATAAGCCCCAAACCATTTCTTATGATTTCATCTTTTCATGGCACAATTGTCTAAATTTTACCAATACCTCTTGTTTATCACAACAAACATGACTCACGTGAGCTTAGAGTGTACAAGTAATTATGACATCCTTCTTTGAGCCATCAATCATAAACGTCATACTCCCTTACTCGAACTACGTGGGTTCTGATTCCATTCCCAAAACAAAGGATACGTAGGTAGCCCATTTGCGGGTTCGATCCCAACTCTGAAATAATTCATGTCCTTCTGAATGACAATAAACTTCAAGTGCCCCACTGAGTGGCTTTAAAACCAGCCTAGTCATCATAATGACCAAGAGACTTTTATAAATATTTTGAATGATACCATTGACCAAGAATCTTTAAATAGATATAGATGATTCTCTATTGAGGAAGAACCTCGAATACATATAAAAGATTCTCTAAATTTCTTACATATTCAATCATTGATTGTTAAAACTAAAGGAAAGCTCACTTTATACTTGGTAATGTAATAAGGATTCACGAACATAACTTAAATCTATAAAGAGATTCCCGGAGTAGACAATAATTCCCCTCAAAAAGGTGTGATGAGTCCAACCTCCAATCCTCTCGACCAATGAAAATTCCTAAGCCTCATCAGTCCACAAGCTAATGATCGCCTACATTTGGAAAGTAGGTCCAAACGGATGTAGAATCATTGGATGTTTTCGGTTCTACGAACAAACCCGTTAGAAACCGATCAGAACGTTTGAATCTCCCATCCAGGAGGTCATCCCCGAATTCCGTGCGAAACAACCCAGAAGCGTGGGGACTCTAAAGGTGCATTCATTATCGAGTGTAATATTTTCATTTCTACACATTGGGTATTAGATATAGCTTGTGGGGATCACATCTATATTCAAATGTAGAAACCAAGTAGATTTAGAATGATTTACAGAGGAGAGGTGGATCTTCGAGCTGCCAATGGCGCAAGGATGGCTGCATTGGATATTGGAGACTACCACCTCTCATTACCGACTGGCATGATTTTGGTTTTACATAACTGTTATTATGTTCCTAGTGTTACCAAGAACATAATTTCTGTATCTTGTTTGGATATGGATGGATTTATTTTCATGTTTGGAAATAAGGGTTGACTATTTTATAAGAACAATGTATGTTATGGTATGGCACATTTAAATAATGGTTTGTATGTATTAATTTACGAAAACCAAGTGTTCGCAATCGATAAAGAAACAAACTCACATGACACATACATCACCCATTTGTGGCATCACCGTCTCAGTCATGTAAACGAGAAGCGCTTGACAAAGCTATGCCACGATGGATATTTAGACTCTAATGAGCTAAAACAACTTGGTAGATGTCCCACTTGTTTAAAAGTTAAAATGACGAAGCCACCTTTTGGTGGACAGGGTGAAAGGTCCACAGAACTTCTAGGATTGGTAAACACGGATGTGTGTGGCCCATTTTCAATAGATTCTAGAGGTGGATATTCTTACATTATTACTTCTACTGATGATTTGAGTAGATACAGATTTTTCTACTTAATGAGGTATAAGTAAGAAGCCTTAGAGAAATTTAAGTAATTCAAGAATGAAGTAGAGAATCAGCTTGGTAAGAAGATAAATAATCTTCTATCAGATTGAGGTGGAGAATATCTAAACCAAGAGTTCATCGATCTTCTACGGGAGTCTCGGATTCTATCTCAGCTCACTCCTCCTTATACCCCACAGTGGAACGGAGTTTGTGAAAGGAGGAACCTCACCTTATTGGACATGGTGAGGTCTATGATGAGTCATATAGATATTCCATTATCCTTTTGGGGATATGCATTACAAACTATAGCATACTCATTAAGCTGAGTACCAACTAAGGCGGAAAATGGAATTCCCTCTAAGTTATGGAATGTAAAGAAACCCATTTTGTCACATACAAGTGTATGGGGATGCAAGACGTTTGTTAAGGTCTTCTAAGGCAAAAAAAATAGCACCCTGGGGCACGCAGTGTATCATTATAGGATATCCTAAGGAAAAGAAAGGATATTACCTATATAATCCTCAAGAAAAGAAATTGAATGTCAGTAGACAAGACACCATTCTTGAGAGGGAGCACATCCTCAAAATGGATAGTAGGATCAATATTGACTTTGAAAATGTTGATGCTCAAGATACACAAGTGTTGGTACAGGAACAAGTTCCACAGGTCCCCGTGGAAGAGGTTCCAGAAACACAAGTACTGCGTAGGAGCTCAAGAGAGGTAAGGGAACCAGAGATATTTGGTTTCCTAGTCATCGAGGATGGTGAATCATTATTATTGGAAAAATAATGAACCTCTATCCTACAAGGATGCAGTAGAATGCTCAGAAGCTATAATATGGATAAAAGATATGAATTATGAGATGGATTCCATGTATCAAAACCAAGTCTGAGTTCTGGTCATTGAGCCAGTTGATGTAAAGCCTGTTGGATGCAAATGGGTATTCAAGAGAACACTAGACACAGAATGTCAAGTTAGCACCTATAAAACTAGGCTAGTGGCTAAAGGATTCAGATAGTTTAAAGGAATTGAATACGATAAAACCTTCTCTCCAGTTTCCATGTTTAAATCCATAATAATAAGACTTTCCATAACAGCTTACCATGACTATGAGGTTTGGAAATTGGATTTCAAAACAACAATCCTTAACGGGAACCATCAGGAAGATGTCTATATGACACAACATGAAGGGTTTGTGACACCAGGTGAATCCAAAAAAGTTTTCAAGTTGCATAAATCAATTTATGGATTGAAGCAAGCATCCAGGTCTTGGAACATTCGATTTGATGAAGCCATAACGGAATTTGGTATCATTAAGAACAAATGTGAGCCATTTGTTTATAAGAGGTTTAATGGGAATGAGATCGTTATCCTAGTAGTATATGTTGATGACATATTACTTATTGGAAATGATGTACCAGTCTTACAGTTAATGAAAGACTGGTTAAACAAGTGTTTCTCTATGAAGGAATTCGGAGAAGCAGTCTACATTCTAGGGATCAAGATCATTCGTGATAGATCCAAGAGGTTGCTTGGACTATGTCAGGGTACATACATTGACCAGATACTAAAGAGATTTTGAATGGAGCAATCTAAGAGGGGATTGGTTCCAGTGACACATGGACTACATCGTTCTATGAAAATGTGTCCTGAGAAATAGAAAGAGAAAGATAAAATGAGTAATATCACATACCCTTCAATTATAGTATCCATCATGTATTCCATGTTATGTACAAGGCTTGATGTTGCCTATGCACTGAGCTTGGTAGGCAGATATCAAGAAGATCCAGGACAAAAGCATTGGACTACTATTAAGACTATCCTTAAGTATCTGAGAAGATATAAGGATATGTTCCCAGTGTATGGAGGAGATGAGGATCTTTTCATTAGAGGGTATGTTGATGCTGGATTTTAGACAGATCAGAACGATTTGAAGTAGCAATATTGATATGTTTTCTATCTAAATGGAGGAGCTATGAGCTGGAAGAGTTCGAAGCAACCAGTTTTTGCCGATTCTATAGCGGAGTCTGAATATATAGTGGCTTATGATGAAACCAAGGAAGCCATCTAGATTCAAAGAATTGTACAGGATCTTGATGTGGTGCATAGTAGTAAAGATCCCATTACATTGTACTGTGATAATAATGTAGTGGTGGAACGTGAAAAAGAACCAAGGTCACATCAACAGACAAAGAACATACTCTGAAAGTATCACCGCTTGAGGGATTTCTATCATAGGGGTGAAGTTCATGTGAGTAGAGTGTCCATGGAAGAGAATGTGACTGACCCCATGACAAAAGGCCTATCTCAACAGAATCATAGATATCATGTGAGAGCTAGCGGGTTAATGGTTGTTAGCAGAAGGATCTAGTCCAAGTGGGAGTCTGTTGTAGTTGGTGGTCTAGAACAAATTACTTTGTACATTATTCATTAATAAAATCTTTATCCCGTCTTGACTGTTCTTCTTTGTGACAATGCATGTGATAATGACCTAAAGATAGTTGTTTCATTAAAGGTTCATAGTAGATCTCTACTATGATGAGAACCCAGAAATGCCATAACACTGTTCTTGAATATATATTTTATGGCCGAATGATAATATTTGAGGGAAATACATAATACAGGTCATTGGGGGTGAGGACTCATAAAAATTTGAGGTACCTTTTCATGGTTTGTGCCCTTGGTAATATCTAGGAGGATATTATGAGAACCAGACCCGCCAGTAGGAAATCCACATTTCATAGTGTCATTGGATGTTCCTATTTATTGACGTGTGTATTTTTCCTTATACTTTATTATTATTATTAATGGATATTACAATTCGTTCACTTAGATGTATTAATGAAAACTGGGACGACACACTGCTCGCAGCGAGGTAAGATACGTTGGGTGTATCATGACTAATACTACATTATTAGATAATGCGAGAAAGGATTTTTCCCTTCTAATCCATAACAGAAGTAGATATCTCAGGCCCTTTGATGGAATTGATATAGCCTAAATAAATCCATGGCCATGGTAAGGTTTGGGCGAGTTCAATTCTGGGAAGTCAAAGAAATAATAATCAAGCACATGGGTTGTTGGCACTAGCATGCAACCCACTTGATTAGAGATATTGATACAAAGGGATTATATTACACGGTAAGAGTTCGTAGGAGGTGACACGTCATTTCAGCGTTAACTTATTTCTCTATGGGAGCCTTGGCATGTTGCTAGACTCTAACCTTGGACTTTAGGTAGGCTCTGCCTAATTCCACTGAGAAAGAGGCCTAGAGGGTCGCACACTATGTGTCTCCATGTATCTCAGTTAAATATTAATTTAAAAGGTTAAATAAATATTATTCCCGACTGTGGTTTAATAATTATTTAAGGATGCCAGATCGCATTTATTTCTACACTAGTTATTCAAGAGAATATATTGTGGGTGAAATATCATATTTATTAACAAGTAATGTTGTTACATTTATTTAAGAAATAAATAGTCATTACTCAAGGTCTAATAAATGTGGTAGAGAAAAAAGGAAAATAATAGTACCCGCCGTGTCTATTAAATATACACTCCATGTAGTTTTAGGGAAAACAAGTACTCATCATGTATTAATTATTACACGCCATGTAGTTTTCCAGTTGGGATTTTTAGAATATAATATTGTTTTATTAAATGATATTAATTATAATCAGCGTGGGCGCATGTCAAGGAATTAATAATTCTATATGGGGTTTCAATAATAGTTAATGAAATAAATAAAACACGTAACGCAGTTATTTATTTTCATAACTCTATAAACCTCAAAAACGATTATAAATATTATCACAACCCCAAAACTTTTCCATATCCATTGTTGTGCACAACGGATTTGGAAAAACTCTCAAACCAAGAGAGAATTCCCTTTCCTCCAAGAACACCCTCAAGATACTAGAGTGAGATCCTCTACCGAATCAAGGCGGTCAAAAGCAGACATCCAAGCGAAGGTTCATCCACGCTAGCACCCGGAGATCCCTTCGGCGACGACCAGAGATACGTGGAGCACGTGTGGATCATTGCTAGAGGAATCCTATACTAGGATTCTACAATGAAAAAATGGATCACATGATCGTGACCGGAGACATTGACGATGAAAGAGTTCCACCATGTTAATTCTTGTGAATAAATTAAATTAATTATAACCAATTTTTGATGATCCTATCTCAATGGTTTCGGGACTCCTCTTTTCTTTTTAATTCTTCATTCCATTCCGAAGATCTGGCATTTTATATCGTGATGGATCTCAGATTGAACGTTGTTTAACGCTAAAATTAGAGTTAGGAAAACCCACCAACACGCTTCCACTGCACCCAGAACCTACAGGGAGCACATGAGGAAGATTAGGGACCATCAATATGAGCATGTGAATTTTCCTCCCTAGAGGTATGACCAATATGATCATCTCCAGAATCATGCGGTTGATCAACCGATTGATCTATTATTATCCTTCAAATAAAAAAACAAAAATTAGTTTACAATATAAAAATTCAAATATTACAATACTAATGTAAACAGAAAATAGAAAATTGTACTAAGGTATGTAATAGTAAACATGGTTAATATGGTAAGCATGTTAAAAAATGATAAAGATGGTAAATATGGTAAACATGGTAAACATGGTAAAAATGGTAAAGTAATTTTTATTGAACAAAAATAATAGATATATAATTTAAGTAATGGTAAACATGATAAAGTAAACTAAAAAATATTAAAACAAACAAAAAATTATACTTAATTTTTTAATACATGTTCTAATATAGAAAAAATTAAAATATCTAAAATTTTATGAAAATAATAAATGTAAACAAGAAATAAACAAATGTTACCTGTAATTTTAGGAATGTAAAAATGGATTGTTTTCCCAAATTCCCCTATCGTGATAGTTCCTTATGGCTTAAACCATGTCTTCAACATGATTGTCGTTATTTTCTATTAAACTTTCCATAGAAGTATGGATCTCACAAATATCAACATCTTCATGTAGTTCATCCTCACCAACATATTGTTTTTTCCCTTATAAAACAATATCCCACTGCATATCTGACTGATATACTACATAGAAAATTTGTTTTTCATGTTTTTCCATTATAAAAGAATCAGCTGTGTCTTCCAATCAATTCAGATTAACAACTTTCATTCTAAATTCATCATGTCGGACACTGTTTTTATTGATAAACCATTTACAGTTAAAAACATGAACATTAATTTTAAATTAATCAACCTCACATATTTCTTCAATCCCTCCATAATATACACTTGACGTAGAAATTGGGTTTTTGTCTTTAGCACTCGAAAGATGCATTGCTTCTGCAAACACCAATACCCCACTATTCTGAATAGTACTTCTGTTTTCCTGAGCTTTCATATGAAATGTATATCCATTAATGTTATAACCGGACCATGTTATCACATTTAAACATGGACCACCCACTACCCATTTTAATGTCTCTAATACATCTGATCTACTAAGTAAGGTCTTTTTAAACCATGAAAAAAATGTTTTGTTGTGCTCATTCAAAATCCACATTTATTTCTTCATTGGATGACACTGTTTCTACTCATTAATATGCAATGTGATATATGGTTGAGCATTAGCTCTGTTATTCAATATGTATAATTCTATCTTCTTCATTTGTTCAGCTGACAACAGTCTGACTTTCAAGACACCAATCCTCTTTCCCTCATTATTAACTCATTCATGGTGAGATGGAGGCAAACCTATGTGCTGCATCGTAGCCAATTAGATCGTACAAAACTCTCTATCTTCCTTAGAAATATACTTTTCCATAATAGAGGCTTTAGGTCGATATAAATTCATAACATAACCCTTCAATATTTTCATATACCTTTCAAAAGGATACATCCAATGAAGATATATAGGTCCACAAAGATATATTTCTTGAACTAGATGAATCATTAAATGCACCATTATATCAAAAACATTTGGAGGAAAATACATTTCAAATTGACAAACTATAAAAATTTCATCCTTTTCCAAAATGTTCAAAGCATTCACATCAATCACCTTATTACATATTTAATTGAAAAAAAAACACAACTTCATTATAGTTTTTTTGACACGGATGGGTAATATTCCACGAAATTCAACTGGTAGAAGTGTTTTGCATCATGATGTGACAATCATGGGATTTAATACCTATCAACTTCAGGTCCTTCAATGAGACAAATTTTCCTACATTTGAAGAATAACCTTGAGGCACTTTGATATCACAAAGACACTGAAAAAAGATAATTTTCTCCTTCTAGGATAATTATGACAAGCCGTGGGAAGAAATGATCATCTTCCATTAGGAGTGAGAGCTAACTCCAAAATTATTCCCATTGATAATAAGTCTAATCTTTCATTCAACCCATATTTTTTCATTTCTTTAATATCTAACAATGTTCCAATAAAACTATCACAAATATTCTTCTCCACATGCATGGCATCAATATAATGTTTAACTTCATGATATCTCCAATATGGTAGCTAAAAAATATTGACATTTGTTTTCCAAATATGTCTATCATTACCATATTTCTATGTCTTCCCCAATGTCACATAAAGGTTTTCCACCCTCTCAAAATACAGACCAGGGGATAATGGTTTTGGAGAAATATCAAATTATTGTGAGCCATTGAATGCATTTTTTAGTCTTCTATAAGCGTGATCCATAGGAAAAAACATTCGATGACCCATGTAAACTGTTTTCATCCATTGATGCAATTGAAAATATGAAGTCTATTATTCACAATTTGGACATGCTTTATGCCCTTAAACACTGTATCTAGA
This sequence comes from Viscum album, assembly GCA_963277665.1. Lineage (NCBI taxonomy): Eukaryota > Viridiplantae > Streptophyta > Magnoliopsida > Santalales > Viscaceae > Viscum > Viscum album. Next base: position 1,493,848,135 of record OY728129.1, read on the forward strand.
CAAATTTCGATATGATGGGAAGACAATTATAGTGAACATAATAACTAAATTTAGTTGAAAATATTCCATTTATAAGAATCATACACCCTAATACCATCCTCCAAAAAAAAATTCAAATCATCAGTCAATGGTGACAAGGAAACATAAATATAATTTTCGGGTTACTTCCGACCATAGATCATTATACTCAACAAGGCATATTTTCACTTCATACAAACATCAAGAGAAATGTTTTAAATTACCAATAAAATACGCCATGATCTATGTGTGCTACTAAGGGTTTGGTATGGATTTATTCCATATGTGCACAACTCTAGTCTGATATTTCTAATTTCATTTCCAATTATAGAATACTGGTCATCAATTGTTTTCCATTACGGACAATCATCTGGATGATGTATTTTTCCACCACATATCTTCTCATCAGCATGTCATGTTAACTTTTTTGCATTATGTGAATTAGAAAATAAATTTTTGAAATGATGAATTATAGGAAGATATGAAAATACCTTGGAAGGGATCTTTGTAATATCTACATTAGCCTTTGATTTTTCTTTCACCTTATACCGTGATGTCCCACATTTAGGAAACACTAATAGAAATTCATATTCCATCCTATATATCATAAATTCATTAGGATAGGCATGTATTTTCTTGTATCCCAATCCCATCAATAATAACATTTTCTTGGATTTATAATGTGAATCTGGAAGATCGTTATCTTTTTGTAGAATGCCTTTCATCAATTATAACAGCTCTATAAAACATCTATCACTCCATCCATGTTTCACCTTCTGGATAATAAATCATAACTCCCCTGACAAAACCATAAAATCTATACAACTAAGATACAATGGTTTTTCTGCATCACCATATAGACGCGCAACTGTCGGTTCTATCTCAATTTGTTCTGCTGCAATATCGTGAATCATTTCTTCAATTCCATCGTAGTTACCATCTTGGGAATCATCATCATCAGTAGATCTTACATTCCATCTGGTTTCACCATGCCAAATACAAGGGATGTAACTTGGATTAAAACCATGAAAAATCAGATTATCTTTTAAATCTATACTTTTCAACTTCTTTATATTCAAACATTTTAAACATAGACAGAAAAATATGTCACTTCTTGGAACATTTTGTTTAGAAAATTCCAAAAATTCATCAACACCTTCCTCATATTCATTACACATTCGATGTGACATTATATAAATTCGACTCATTATTAACTATAACAAATATCAAAATAATACATATTTTTAAGATAATACAAATATATGTTTATATGAAAAATATCGTAATTTAAATGTAAAAGAATTTTTAAATATAAAAAATATCTATGTGTATTTAAAAAAAATATGCTTGAAAATGATTTTAAAAAGAAAATATAGATAGATATAAAAGTTTTAAAATCATCTTCTATCCTTTCATTTTAAGGTTCACAAAGAATACATCCTGGTGCAACTGGATACAAAATTCACCCTTCCGTAAAAAAGAAATATGAAGTATAAATATTAAAATATGTATACTTTCACTATTTAAAATTACACAGATCCTAATGATTTGAAACCTCTAGATAGCCCCCACCCCTCTGGACATCCCCCCACCCCTGGACACCACCCCCACTCCCTTGGACACCCCCTAGACACCACCACCCCATTAGAAAGCCCCCCACCCCTGGACACCATCCCACCCCTTGGAAACCCCCTAGACACCACCTCCCCCTTGGAAGGAACCCACCCCTCTAGAAATACCCCACCCCCTAGACAACCCCCACCCCTCTAGACAACCCCCTCCCCCTTGGACAACCCCAAACCACCTAGACACCACCCCCACCCTACCCCCTTGGACAACCCCTAGACACCCCAACCCTCTGGACACCCCCCTGGACGCCTCCCAAACCCTCTGGATAGGCCCCCACCCCCTTGGATAGGCCCGCACCCCCTTCGACACCCCACCCCCTTAGACCCCCCCCCCCCCCACACACACACATACACACAACCTTGGACTACCCCCACATCCATGGACACCATGGACACCCCCCAACCCTCTGAACAACCTCTTAAACCCTCTGGATAGCCCCCACCCCACTAGACAGCCCCCACCCCCTAGACAACCCCCACCCCTCTAGAAAACCCCACCCCCTAGACACCCCCACCTCCTTGGACAACCCACTCACCTCCCTGGACACCGCCCCTACCCCCTGGACACCCCTATCCACATGGACAAACCCCTCACCCCTTGGAACACCCTGGACAGCCCCCAAACCCTTTGGATAGGCCCCCACAGCCTTGGACAACCCCACGCCCTTCGACACCCCCACCCCCTTCGACTCCCCCTTAGACACACCCCTGGACAACCCCCGCACCTCTATGGACACCCGAGACACCTAGAACACCCCCCAACCCTCTGGACAGTCACCCGAACCCTTTGGACAGTCCTCACCCCTTTGGACAGCCCCCACCCTTAGATTGCCCCCACCCCTCTAGACAGCCCCCACCCCCTAGACACCCCCTACCCCCTTGGAAAACCCATTCACCTCCCAGGACACCACCTCCCACACCCCTAGACACCCCTATCCCCTTGGACAACTCCCTCACCCCTAGAAACCCCTACCCCCATGGACAGCCCAACCCCCTTGGACAGTCCTCGCACCCCCTGGACACCACCCACACCACCTTTAACATCCCATGCACCGCCTTGGACAACCCAACCCCCTTGGATTGACCCTGAACCCCCCTAGACACCACCCTCAACCCCTTTGACACCCCATGGACATCCCCACATACTTGCACAGCCAACCACCCCCTTGTAAACCCCATGTATACGCACACACACATGATAGAACACAAAAAATCGTAAACTTGAATGATATCACTTCCATAGGTTTATTTTACCATAAAAGATTTTAGAATGGTATAAATGAGTACTATGTAACATGCCATGATAGCAAGAACAAGGAAAAATAACATCTCAAAAAATTAGTTTAGGGCATCACTGAAAATAAAAACTAAAAACGAGTCATGTGAGGATTATTTGAGTGTTGTGAGTCAACCTAATAGATCTGATGATAATAAATATGAAGAATAATGTTGGAAAAATGAGGCTTGAGGGCGTTACTTCAAAGAATCATTTTTAGGTTTTTCACGTTAGAGAGACGAGTCGCTGGTCGCCCGATCGAAGAAAATAGAATGACTGAATATGAAGTGCGATAAATAATTTAAAAGATTTATCACATCAGTTATTTAATAACCAACATGGTAAAATATGTTTTTAATATTTATAACTTTGATTATTTAATAATCGATGTAGAAAACAATTTATCACGTCATTTATAAAATAACTGACATGATAAATGTCACTTTATCACGTACATTATTTTTATAACCGATGTGATAAATTACTAAGATTATCTTTATCACATCAGTTTTTTTATAATCGACATGATAAAGTACTGAGGTTTCCTTTATCACATTGGTTATTTTATAACCGATATGATAAAGAACTCCAGATTCAATTTTCATGTTGGTTTTACAATAACCGATGTAAAAAAGATAATCTTCATATATTTTACATCTGTTATAAAATAACTGATGTAAAAAATAGATCCTGGTCGACATATCACGTCGGTTATAAAATAACCAACCTGATATATCGATTATAAAAGCGTTACACATCAGTTATACAGAACCGACGAGAAAAATGATGATGTGTTAAACATTGTTTCCACTAGTTCTGGTTATTTTAGAAAGGAACTATATTTCTAGTTGTTAATTTTTATTATCATATTTGAAGGGTTTTATCATTTGGATGTCAGGCCTATATATTTGGATGACAATAAGTGGATGCCTTGATATTGATTTAGGGATATAGAGATAAGGGTTAAGGAATCATTGGTCGAGTCTTTTGTTATGAAGATGACACCCAAGGTGAATACGGTCATATGGTTGGGATTTTTTTTTGAATGGTTTGGTTTTTGGAATAAATATTGAGAATTTATTGAGGCTTATAGGGATAACATAACAAGTTGCACTGTCAGGTGATTATATTGTTGTTGAGATACACATATTCATTATTTTTATGTGTAATCATAGGAAATTATTAATGTGTGTTTATAAGAAATTGTTTTACCATGAGGAACTTATGAGGTCCAGATGTGGCACACACTGGTAAGGCACATGTCCGTTTGTAAAGGGAGAACATGTGGCTTATTAAAAGTGCATTTCAGTCTCTATGGAACTGAAGTGGAAAGCAAGGATATATGGGAGACCCTTGTTTTTTATTATTTTTATGGACTGTTGTGTCTAAACTGTTACCATACAGGGTTGTTCCAGAAGAGATAGAGTGGTGTGGCTGTAGTAGTGCTAAGGAAAAATTGGTTCATCACTGCTTGGTGAAAGATCATGAAGTAGTGGCGAGTCTTGGTTAGCAATCACGCTTAAGAAGTGGAGGGTTAGTTATGAAGAGATCTGTGCACCCAAAAACTCCTAAGACTTGTGGAAGTTCATGGTGTCCCATAGTGTTAGGTGACATCATTGATGGTCAATTCTTGTCAGTGTTCATAAATGACATCTTATCATACATTTGGCTTATGAAGATCATTCCAAACAGCCTGAAATCATCTTGGTTGTACAAGGAATGATCTAGATTTGTTCTTAGATAAATTAGTGTGTTTGGATAGATATGGGACATTAGGGATGTTACGCTCTTAGGGTAATATGTAGAGCTGGATGGTGGGATGTACAAAATCAATCATCTATGGGTGAGGTCCTCGGGATGGATTGGGTGTCGACAAATGTAAGGGGTTCCTTTCTCAGAAGTTGGGATAGTGTATCTGGTAATGTTTTTTAATTGTTATGGAGAAATATAGATATTAATTCCCATGATTTCAGGTTTAGATTATGATAAAAGAAAGATCCTTAGTTATTTAAATTACATGAGAAAAATTGATGGTATCACAACTTCTAAGTTGTGGAGTGATGATTCGGTCCTATACGGGTAGAGTATAGTATGGAGTTGTTGTGGTGGCATCAATATTCCAACGGGAAACATATAAGGTTCATATCGTTCTCCTTATAAAATTACAGGTAGGTTGTGGATGTGGTTTATTAAATATCCAAGTGTTGTCTTGGTGATTAGGGTGGTTCCAAATGATATTTAAAATTCCCTTGTAAAACCTTTGACACGCATGGTATGTCATGACAAAAGTTCATGAAAAAAGAGGACGGGTTCTATTTTTTTTAAAAAGTAGGTATGGAATTCGAAAGGTGTATTTGGGTGACCTTTGAATGTAATTAAGTGTAACAGAACATTTTCAATGAGATGTATCATCATGAAAATTGGTGAAGATGAGTGTTCCAGTATGAGTCGATTTGGAACGACATGAGTCACTTTGAAGGATTTACCAACATGGTGAGTTGTAAACTATCTTCGGTAGAAGTTTCAAAATGAAATGTGTCTTTATATTATTGAAATTGGTTTTCAAAAAATACAAATACACTAAAATTGATGTTGATTTTACGTCATTACTTATGTTAGGAATATTAATGGGTACTTTGAGACAAGCTATCATGAATGTTCCAACATGATTAGAAAAGGGAATAGGAAAAATAAGTTCTAATACACCACTGGGTTGATGTTTTATGGAACGTGAATATTTGAATTAAAGTGAATTGTATGAGTGGTCATATGTTTTTGGAATACAATAGAATATGGATTCATGCCCATTCCTAGTTGTTTTGATAGCAAGGATGGATGCTAGTGTTGTGTAGAATCCTCATGCATGTCTGGATGTGGTGAGTTTAGAAACACATAGAGTATTTTTTGAATGTTGAGTTGGGGTTCTAGGGGTATTTTTCCATAGTGAGGGTGCCAAACCCAAATTATGGTGGTGGTGTGGTAATGACCATGGTGGGGTGCACCATAGCACAGAAGGGGTCGGTTGAGTTCGTGACCATTTTTTCATGTTTGATGGAATCAAGTGATTATTGTTCTAGTGTTTGGGACTTGAAAACAAGAATTGGATTATATTTTTGCCATTTTAGTTCCCTATATGATTTATTAGTGTTTTCGATGTTTGGTTATGAAAGGAGACTATTAGGACTCAGGTTGTGGACCGACATAGATCAATAAATGTGGTTTGGAGAACCATGTGTTTCTTTGGGTGATGTCATGATTGGGTCACCGTTAGAGTTTTGAAAATAGGGTATGATGGTGACATGTGATTTGGGAATTAGTTTAAAAGGGGATCGGGTCGATGATTTGATGATTGGATCTTCCATAATGGTATGAGGCTATGTGCCATGAATCCTTGTTTCCTAATTTATGTAGTGTTTCCAAGCCCTCTATATAGGGTTTTTATTATTGATTTTTGGTATGAGGTTGATGCATCCCATAGGGATCACACGGTTTTCTCTCTGATCCATAGTGAGAAATTAAAGTGTGGAAATATTTGGCCATTGGTTCGAGTTCTATTGCATCATAATGACATTCAAGAAGAAAATAGGTAGAGGGACAGTTAGATATCCAGGATTAGTGGACCAATCGCTTTACCACATAAGCTTACAGATTCATGGGAGTGAAACTTGAGGACGAGTCATTATAATGTTGATATGTTGTAAGATTACATACTTCATTAAGGTACATTCATGTTTATATTTTGTCTTATATATCTTATTTTTGTTAATGGAATGTCTACTAGGAGAATGAGGGGTCTCATGGGTGTCCCAGGGGTTTAGGAAATGAAATAATGGAGTAAAGGGGCCATCAAGTGCATGTTTAAAGGTTGGAACATGGGTAATAGTAACTGGGTGTGAAAACCATGAATTCTTGGATAATAGTTCATGGTTTTGGGAAAACCGTTCAAGGGTGAGGAAAATAATTCAAGCATGGATAGAGCCATCATGCTTGACTAGTTCATAGTTTTTCAATCCTTTTAGCCCCCAGAGTAACAATGCTTCCTGGTCCCCTCTTGGAAATAGGTTGTCCCTAAACCATCATCCCTATAGATTTATGAATCCCCACATTTTTTCTCCTCTATTTCTCCTCCAGCAACCCTATTGATGATCCCAAATGAACCATACCTCTTAAGGATTGATATCATTCAATTATATTTTATTTGGAGTGTCTTTGGATGCAGATCGAGGATTTGGGTGAGTCTAACACTACTATTTCCTCCCATTTCTAGATTATGGCCTCTGTAGGTGGTATTCTTCATTTTAATCTCAAAACCCATCATTTTCTAGTGAATCATTGGTTGGGGCTTTGATACGTGGTTGTCTCTGAATAAGGGAAATTGTTTAGTCAATGTTCATATTTATAATCATGGTAGGTGATATATGGGTTATATCTCATAGTCATGATGATAATTCATGCATATGTGGTTACACTACATTTTGTCTATTGTTGTGAAATTGATGCCTTTTGTCGGATTTGAAAAAAATAATTGGCTAAATGATGAACTAAACCCTTCATGATCCTTTCGGGATGAGTTTAGACTGATTAAACTGGTTTATGGAAACCCATGGTGTTTGTTAACAATCCCAAACATGGAGAATTTTAATGTTAAGAATGTAGTTTATTTGTGTTGTAATTGTTCCAATTATTAATGTGTTGACATGTTGGTTTAAATCATTAAAAGGCACTAACTGTGGTTGTTTCTATTAAGTGGAAATGGAATAGGGGATTATTTGACATAATTTAAATGCATTAAATGATACTAAGTGAATGTTTTGAATTATTTATGAGTTTGTAATTGAAAATCATAAGTTTCTAATTCATGTGAATTGGTGAACGTGTGAAATGGGTTAATTTGAAGAAAGTGTTGAATGTGTTAAATTGGATAATGTATTTTAATTGTTGATTGTTATTAATTTTTAAGGTATAAGAAATTGAAATGGGTGAAATGGGTTAGGCTATGAAAATGGGAATATGTTAATGAGTTAATGAATGATGTTTAATTGACATGTTGATTGAGTAGTGAATTGTAAATTTTTTGTGAAATGAGTGTGTAGGTTTATGGATATAGAAATTTGGGTTAATGGTTTTTGGAAGCATGTGAACATGACTTGATAGTTGTGGGTATTTATCTATGTTCTACTCCCACTAGTCAGGTTGTAGTGACGATCTAAACCCCACCGCTAGAATGTACAGGTTAGGGAGTCAGACTGATGCTCTAGGATCCAAAATGATTAATTGAATGATTAACTTGATAGAGGATCCAATTTAGGATTGATGAGATTGGTTTATATTACCTATATTTATGTACAAGGTATGTGTAATTAATTTTCTTGTTTGATGTTTTCCCTAGTAAGATTTTGAACATGATTTATTAACTTATGCATAGTTGTGGATGAGCTTAGGTCATTGTATAATTAATGGGACCTCTAACCCATGGACATAAATTAAGTTAACATTTTAATTAAATAGTTATTTTCTAATGGAATTTCATTAATAATTTTTTACATTTTATATATAAATGCATTCATATACTATCTACTTGTATTTGAAATTTTGTAAACACCATTATTGGTGGTGAACTGGGTTGTATTCACACATTCCTTATGATTCCATTAGGTACCAATGTAAATTTCATTATTGTCGGTTAGGATAAGGGGAAAATTTCTATGCCAGGGAGTTGATTTGGGAATGATAAGTGAATGGATGTGGTATCTAGACTTATATTTATGACACTTTTGGGGAATATTCCATTGGTCTTTATTATCTTGGGATTTCTTCACATTTTACACTATGGACTTGAGATGGAATATTAATTGTTTGATTGTGGTTTGTACCAAGTTGTTGGGAAAGGTTGGAGTCCATGTTATAGTTTATTTTTTAATGTTTCCAATATTTCATACATTATATGTTGTGTCTTACTCTGGTAAAGAGGGTATGGTCTCCCAATGTGATTTATTAGACCATCAATGCATGTTTGAAACCTCTGGCATTGGGGAGGCATACTTGAATTCATGTGACTACTGACTTAGTGAACCAGTTAGTGGATCGCATGTTGGGGTTCTTATAAAATTCCATATAGTACTAAATGAATTAAATTAAAACATAAAATACCAAAAAGGGAAAGACAACATTTATGAAAAATCCTAGACAGGTCCTTCAAAACTACAAGAGTAATATCAAACATGATCTTCTAACTTATTAGGAAGACCTAAAAAACTGTTTATATATACATAGTATGACAATAACAGTATCCTTAGTAATATCCTATTGGGATCCTCCATTGAAAAATACAAAGAATGATTTCTAATTTATAATGAACAATATTTTAACTAAGTTGTCTCCAAAATAGGTAAACTACGTTCATAACCTCTATATTTTCAAATATTTTCAAGTAATGAAAATAAGAGAGAATATAGTATAATAACGAAAAATATTGGGTAATTCTCTCCCCCATCCCCCATACTTTTACACACTTCCCCAACATCGTATGCCCTGAGCCATCCTTTTCTAAAAGTAAGCCTACCTGAAGCCACGTAGGCAAGGTATGGCAACATGCACCTCATGAATGAAATCATCAAACCATCCCATTCATGTGTTCACTTATAATAATGAAGAAGAATCTATAAGCCATGAAATCCAGTATTATGCATATCAAACATCAAGTATTATAAATCAATCCATTACATCTAATACATCGAGTAAGTATGATAATCCATCACACCCTATACAAGTAATAATCCATTGGATACAATATCTAGTACTACATGTGTGTGATATAAACAGAACTTATCAAATCCCTCTATACACATATATATGATTAAAATATCCACATTGAAAACCCATATGTGTAACTACATAGAGAAGAGAAAAATTCTATAGGGTGTGGTATGCCATCCTTCCTCCCACTATGATGTGGGGGGAAACACCCTGCCAGAGTCCACTGGGTGTCAATTTCCCTAATAGAAAATGGTGGGACAACTTAGGGAATCATTGAATATATAGGATATAAGATAGCTCAAAACCACAAAATGGGAATAACCTTATTTTATAATCAACTACAACTAACGTCTCTTAGACTCTTGGATACCACTTATAAGACTGAATGTAAAGACCCGTAAATTTCAAGGCAAATTTTTTCTTAAATTCTTTAGGATTTTACGAGTACGCAGTTCTTGACGGCACCTGATTCTGAGGCCCGGTGTCCCTGGAGTCAATTTATGAAGTTTAGCTCAGGTATGTTCAGTGAACGAATGAGACGATTCATCCATCTTTTGAACTGGTGCTCGAAATTGAAATCTGAGGGCACTGATAGAACCGCAGCGTAGGTAATTTCATAAGAAAACATTTACCAAAGATGTGTCTGCTCAGGTGGAGTTGTTAAAAAAATGTGGATTAAATGAAAAGTAAAATAAAATTGTGTTGCAGTTTTAGTTCATTTTATAAGTAGTTTTAATCTACATGGGGATGTTGGGGTGGGACCCACATGTTTCTAACTTCCCATGAGAGGATAAAGGTGAGATGGGGCCCACACGATCCCCATCTCTTCACTTTCTCTAACTCCCTAACTCCCCCCTTTATTTGAGTAACTCCCCTCTCTCCGTCTTTACTAATGCCAACTTACATTAATTTAATTAATTGAACCTCAACAATTAATTGAGTTATGTGTTTGAATTTTGAGTTTTTGAAATGCATGGCAAGGTTAAACAAAATAAGGGAAAGCTTATTTTATTTTGGGGGGTTAGCTTGTTGTGTTGGAAATTGGGGAGAGATCTTTAGCATTGTTGGAAGAACTTCATCCTTCCATGAAGAATGACACCCTTCAATGAAGAATTCCAACTCTCTGAAGAAGAATGTCGACCCGGCGGCCCGATTTCTTCATCCTCGTATTCCTTCGCGACAAGGGAGGAGACACCGACAATGAAGAAAATGATATAATCGTCTGCGACACTTGACAACTGTGATCTTCCTTTGAGGTAGGGGTGTGTTTGAATTGGGTAATGATCTATTTTACTTCCATGTTGTTATTCCCTTTAAACAACTTGTTATCGGCTAACGTGGAAGGGACCAGATCAAACTAACACGGACCGATTCCTCCGACGTTCTTGTGATTATGTGGATTTCTTCAAGAGTTCTTGAGCGGTGAATCAAGTTATGTTTTCAGAGCTGATCAGAGGCCCAAAAACATCGTAAATGGACTCAGAGCATCGAGGCAACCTAGAAACTGACGTTTTGTGGAAATCAGATTATCGTAATGAAGAACGGACAACTCAGATGGTGTGCTGGCCAGAGGCATCATTTCTGAAAAATTCCAGAATACACGACGTGTACTCCAGACGCACACTCCGTGTAGTAAAAGAGTACAGTGGCTTCCGTTTAGGACGTTATAAAACTAACACACGACGTGTGACTCTATACACACAATGTATTTATCCAAACTATTTGCCAGAGGAGGCTTCTATGGACATGGCCTATATTTAGGGGAAATACATGGACACTGACAGCAATACACGAACAAGTAAAATGGTATGTATTCACTTCATAGAAAGGTAGAAGTGGCTTCACGAGGCTCGGTGTGTAATCTGGGAGATACACGAACAGGGGAAAAAACTACACGGCCAGGAGGCACGACGTGTACTACCTCACCATGACAGAAGCAACTTCGTGATGAATCGTTGTGTATTTTAGGAATACACGGACATGAGGTGGAGTACACAACCAAGTACTCCATCACATGACCAGGCATGGCCAATGCTGCGGGCTAACCCATGTACCAATTACACATGTTGGAGAACACGGGTTGAGGAGCTGGCCCCAGAAGTAAAGACACGACGTGTCACCAAATCACACGCCGTGTACTTACTTTTTACACGAACATCCCTTTGACATGGGTCGTAGTACACGGGTAGTACCCAAGGTCTGAAGACACGGTGTGTAACCCTACCAACATGCCGTGTACATTTTGGAAAATGTCTTGGTCATCTTGTACTCAGTGTCTTAGACACATTCTCCTTGGTTTTTCCCCTATGATGTCCGACAGAATATTGGGATACCTCATCTCTGGTCTTCGTGAAGGTTGATGTATCCACCCCTCTGACTCGAGGTGCGGACCCTCCCTGAATCGAGCGTACTGTGTGTGGGATCCCTAGAGCTGTCTGTGACTGCGGCAATGATGACCACTGTACTTGGATCCTACGTGGGTTCGGCAGTGAGGACGACTGTACTTGAATCCTCTGTGGGTTCAACAGCAACGACGACTGTACATGGAACCTATGTGGGTTTGGCACCGATAGTTAATGTACTAGGATCCTACGTGGGTTTGTCAGCAATGACTTATGTACTTGGATCCTACATGGGTTCGGAAGGGGAGATGATTCAGAGGCTACATCTATCATCTCCACCCATCCTCATGAGTAGTATACCTGTGTGAGATGATTCTTGACTTTCAATCATTATCATCGATATGATTGACTTGATTTCCTATGTAGATTGGGTTGTGTTTTCCTGTGTGGATAGGATTTTACATGGGATCGTGAGTTAGAACCAAACCAGAAATGATGAATTAGGTATATGTATGGGAATATACCTAAGTAGAGTTGGTTAATACTTCGTGTTTGTATCCTTCCGTTTTGGTTTATCCTTTGTGGATTCTGGGAGTCCTTCGGGGGTCTTGGGGTCCCTACAAAGTATCTTATACTCACCCCTCCATGGGACATGCCCGTACTACATTGTGTTGGTTGCAGACGATGGACAGCGCAGATCGTGGTTGAGGCTTGGGGAGCCGGATAGTACCCAGAGGTGGACTATCAGGTGAGACGTACACGGAGCGGACAGCCAGACCCGAGGAGCTAAGGAGACCATATGTACCCACCCTTCAGGTGGGATAGCCAGAGGATGACTCGGTGGTTGCTGATTTACGTTACTACTGCTATACTTTTTTTCATTTTTATTTTACTTTCACTTGGGTTTGTATTCTGACCCATTTTCTTTTCATCACTAACTTTTGTACTCATTTTACATAGTGTTTGTAACACCCCGAGATTTTATGACAAATATTCTTTTTAATTTCATTAATGTCTTGTGTTGTACGCTACACCAAAATAAGCTTGAACAATACACATCCTTGAATTTCCTTGCATTACACGCAAGCGTGACCTTCCGTGATAGCGTGTGTTGTACGCAATACCGAGTTTCGCTAAACAATGATATGCTATTAAAATATCATTAAAACTAGCCGTTATGAATAGTAATAACCACTTTTTGAAATTTTGAAAATTTTATTTTTCAAAATGGACTTCATTTTTGGAATCGGAATATCGAAATTAGCTTAGGGTAAAATTTTGGTGATTTTCGGATAACTTTCATATTTTGATGAATAGTGAAAATTACTAAAATTAAATTAAAAACAACTTTTTCAATCGAAATAATTAATAGTGATAAATTTTTAATTTGAGTGGTTTTAAATTATATTTAGAATATATTTTTACAATTTAATACAATGTTGGTCATTGGATGCAATTTCACATTTACACCAGACATAAACAAGTGTTAATCTTTTGATAGTTATTGTCTCTTAAAAACACGCTATTTGTTCTGACAGTGGAAATTAATTACAAAATTAATTAATGAAACTTATATGTTGGGAATTTTTTAAAATAGAAATCATTTTTTAATTCAGAATATCAATTATAGTTTAGGGTGAAATTTTGGCATTTTTCTGAAAAACTTCAATTTTTGATGAATAGTGAAACTACTAAGTGGTAGTTAAAAAATTAATTTTTCTTCATAAATCTTAATTTTACCGCTTCTGTGAATGGAATTTCAAAAATCCAAGAGACACGGTTGATGTCAGTAAGTAAAATGTGGTTCAATGAGATGAAAATAATTTTTGGTGAATAGTAACTTTTAACTTTTAATTACCACGGTTAAAAGTAAATAGGGTAATTAAAGGTAAAAATGATACTAATATTACCCTAACACATGTCATAATCCTATTGGACAAGTGTATCTCGACCAAAAACAATCTTAAGTGTAAAATATTATCATTTAGGCCCACTTGGATTAGATTAGGACATTTATTATTATTTAATTCAAAGAAGAGTTAAAAGAGTTAAAATAAAAGTTTATTTACTAAAACATTTATAATATAAGGTTATACATAATATAATTTCAACTATAAATATTCATTAGAAAGATAAAAAGATTTCCTACATAATGGTATTTTATTTTTAATTTTTATACTTTAAATAATTTAATTTATTTATGACACAACAATGATGCAGTAATTACCTTTTTAAGAAAATATTGACATAATTGATGTTATAAACACAAAAATAAATGTAATTTGAGACTTTTTATGAATCCCACTAATTTTATAGGTTAATATGGCATGTTATTATTTATATAAGTAACTTGTTTCGAACTTATCATTCTGTTAGAAATTTCATAAAAATCATGTACCAAATATTATCAAAATTGACATAAATTAGTTTTTAAAACAAATATTATATTATTAATTGTTATTTAATTCTTAAAAATCAATGGATCTACCAAATGACTTAGATAAGGATACATATATTAATAATAAACAACTTGGGCTTCTTTTGGCTTCATATAGTAAGTTTATTAACCATATAGTGTAAGAAAACAAAAAGACACGGTAAAAGTTAAATTATTTAACTTAGAGTTAAATCTAATTGATAAGGTTAAAATAATAACCTAAACTTGTCTAAATCCTATTGGATGAGAGGATTTCGACCCATCCCCACTTTATCTTCTAAATAAGACCATTTTGAACCATTATAAACCGAATTTTACCTTAATATAAAATAATATTTTGAGATTTTCCTAAGATGCCCCTCTCCTCCCTTATAAAAGGGCACCTCCTCCCTCTCTTCCTCACACAACTTTGAGCCTTCAAGCTCGGACAACCCCTCACAAAATCTCTTCTCCACTTCTCTAGTATCATCCTAGAGGTCCTGGTCTTCTTGAAAGACCATCCTTAGTTCTTTAAGTGGAGGCTATGAAAAGGCGCGTCAAAAAGAGGTAATATCCATTACCGATCTTTTTCAATTTCTTTCTTCTTCAACTTCTTCTTCTTTAGTTGTTTCAAGATAAAGTAATAACATCATTATTTATTATATACTCATATGTTATTATAAATATTAAACAACTCTAATTAACCTTTTATCCATCCTACGGAAAAAGGAAATCACCGCGCGTGCGTACGTACGGAATACCGTCTCCACACCGTGGTGTAATCTATTTTCCACCACCACATTAATTGGATGTGTATAATGGTGTAATGAGTAACTATATATGATTATTATAAATTTATATTGATACTGAAATAGTATACATACACTTCAACACAATTCCACGACCATGGGAACGATATCATCGCTCGTGCGTACGTACGGACTACCGTCTCCACGACGCGATGAGATTCATTCTCCATGTTAACCATTTAAGAATGATTATAAAGTATATATAAGAAATAATAACGAAATATATGACATTATAAAGATACTGGATTTATGTATATATATATATATATGTCATCTACTTACTTCCATTCAAGACAATAAGGAAAGGAAAACAGAGTTCATGCGTACGTACGGACTACCGTCTCCATGAACTGTGTTTTTCATTTCATTTATCTATCTATTATATATATATATATATACTGAATATATATGATATATAAATCATATTTTATATTATGTAAGTAAGTAAATCTTGATATAAGTAATAATAATGTCAAGAACAATAAATCAAAACACCTACGATAAATGAAACGATTTTACCCAAAACGCTTCTTTAACATGGAATTTCCAAAAGAACGGGTAATATAAAGTCATAAGTGAACCATATATGATATCATAACAACGAATATGATTCTTTAATAAGTCAAGGACATGATTTAAATCATTATACAGGAGGTTCGGACGCATACGAAGCAAATCAGACCTAAGGTAAGGGAAATATCACAATCTCACTTTTATCCGAGATTGTTTTTACTTTGGTAATTACTGGGGTGTATTTTATCATCCACATCCATGTTCCCTCAATATGTAATATTATTTCCATACTTATACAATATTTTATATCCAATTTTACACTTCGGTGAGTTTTTTAGTAAAATATATGAAAGAAATATTTTGTCGTTTTTCGTACGAGGTACTTTTTTGACTTTTCTGACAAAAGTACGAAGAATGTTTTTTTTAACTTATACGACATGAATGGATTTTTAAAACATTATTTCCAATAAGCTTTCTTTACATGTTTTCAATTTTATTTTTAATCAACTTCTTTTATTTTAAAGTTGTATGACATGTTATGAAAGTAAAAATGTTTTTGAAGATGAAAAGATATTTTCCTCAAGAATGGAGTTCAAGTGTTTTATCAAAATTATTTTCCATCTAAGATAATAAAGTGTTATGTTTTTATTTCTATTCATACATTGATTTGATAATTTTGTGATGGAATTATTTTTATAAATTCCTTTATCATATATGAATTGTTTTATGATGTCATGATGTTTAAGATTCCCATTTTTATTACATGGGTTATGCAATGATGTATGGTTTATGATTTTGTGGAACACATAAGAATGGTATCATTATGAGATGGGTGGGACCTATATCTCCCTCCAATGCATTGGGTAAAGATTTTATATCTCATGAGATAGACATGGCTGGAATGGTAGGTTATACCGGTTCAGTGAAACAGGACTGAAATGAGGGTGACTCGGTTCAGAAAGGGACTTTGTCCACTATGATAGTCTTGGAAATGAGTCTTGACTAACAAGAAATGATTCTCTATGATTATGTGTGTATGCCACAAAGTATAATGTTTTAAGTTATGATTATTGTGATTTCATATCACTAATATGATTTATCCCATGTTACGAAATTATGCTCTCTTTTGCAGGTTAAGTTTTCCAAAATGTTATGTTCTTATGAAAATGATGTGATTGATATTTCTTTTGTTTACCCTTACTGAGCATTTGAGCTCACCCTTTTATGTTTTCTTTTCCCCAGGATATAAAGAAAGGTTTTAGGTATAAAAAATGGACGATCTTTTTGGGAGATGTTGAAGATCTTTCAGCAGGATTAGAAGATTATATCCAGAGTTTCCAAAGACACTAAATTATTACGATCCTTGTGTGTGTGTTTTTATTATGTACTAAGTATTCCGAAAATGTAATGTAATGTCAATGTACGTCAAGCTTCGGGTCTCTACAGTTGGTATCAGAGGAAAGGTTTAGTCAACCTTTGGAAACTAGGATGCGAGAACTTTAGTGAGATCCCTAGAGATATTTCTAAGGTATGTCTAGGGATGTCCCTAAGGATAAGTATACGAATAAGATACAGTCCTAGAACTATGGTAACGATCATAGAATTTAACCTAAGAAGTTAGATATTGAGGATACTTCCCCTTTACTATGTTGTTTTCTCTAGCATGATTTTTTCCTATCACAAAATTATTTTTGTGTTTTAGTTAATGGAGGGATCCAAAAGGAATTCGGTTAACATTAAATCCAATGGAAAAATTGGTGACTATGAGAAACAAAATTGTGTAATGACTAGAGGGAAAGATGTTATGATTATGCCGAATCAGTCATCGCGATATATGATTAACAAGGTGAAATTTAGTGGTATGCCTAATTCATCAAAGAAGAGGAAGATAGACTATTATGAATGTTCGCATGTTGAGGAGCATAAAGAAAGGAAGATTGAGATTTCTAAAGAAGGGAAGAAGAACCTTGAGGAATACCTCAAATGGAGGGACCGATGTTCTCTGTGTGGAGAAAAGGGTCATAGAGTGACAGACTGTTATGGAGTTCAATGTCTTATTTGTGGAGAACATGGGCATTACCCAACTCAATGCCCTGACCTAAAAAGTTACTTCTAAATCAGGGAAGGACTTCTTCCAGGACAATCATTGAAGTGGATGGACTGAAGTGTTTATGTATTGGTATTCAGGAATAATGTTGTTGAGGTACTTTTATGGTGTATTGAAATATTTATGTATTGGTCTATTGTGGTTTTCAATAATTTTAAGGTACCGGTAACCATAAAAAGTGATTCAAATATTTTGGAAATTAGATAATATGCCCATAATGAAGGGATAAGGAGAAAATGAAATGTTTGAAAGTATTCATGAGCTCAAGATTGATATAAGGACTATGTGATATCATGGTTTGAGTATATAGAATTTTGAGGATTTTGGTATGTGGAAGGTGTCAACTTTTAACTGCATTCATGTTTTCACTAAGGTATTCAAGAATATACATGATTAAGGACTTTGAATGTTTGGAATGTGACCAACAAGATATATCTTATGATATATGGGGATAAACGATGGTATTAAATCTCTGAGAGTGGACTGCAGTATTATGGATAAGCCTAAAGATTGGAATGGATTATGTTGGACATAATTTAGTATTGTTTGTTTTTCGATATTATTGACGGGATGTTATAGTAATATAGTTTTAGAAAAAGGAAAACCTGCAGGACTGGCGACAGCCCATCGCGTCGGACAAGGCTGTAAAAATCGAACCCACAACCGAAGTGCGACTGGCCTTTATCACCTACCACTGTCCTACAGGAAGTCCCTGTTTAGTAGAAACTAGTTTTATTATATTAAGCTGTATGATATATGAAGTATAAGTCCATTTTAGGAACCATATATGATTAATCTCACTATAGAATGACTTATGTATATTTAATAACTTTTGCTAACCTTTTGTTTGAGATATATGGAATGACCCGTCATTCTATCACATGATCTGCTAACACTTCACGAATAACAAATTCAACTTCATTTATTTAAGAGATGAAGTGGAAATTGTTCAAGGCACGAACAACAGTGAGATTGTACCAAAATAAAGTAAGTATTTATTCTAATTCAAATTCCTCAACTTTAGGGAAATGATCTTGAAAACCAAAAATGTTGTCCTAGTGCTCTTATATCTGATTAATCAGATGGTACCTTAGATCGTCAAAAATTTATGGATTTGTGATTGTGGGATTTTCCATATCCATGTTCTCTACCACTCTCCATCAGAACACGATGGTTAGATTTTTCTTCCATATCCATATTTTCACCTATGTGGAAACCCAATGATTAGTTTATTTGGGTAACCGTTACATTTCATACTTTTGTTTTTAAAGATTGGTTTTGGTATTCCTTTTTACGAAGTGGGTTTCTATTAAAGAAACTTTCTATTATTAAACCATTTATAACCCTGACGAATTTCAAGGGCGAAATTCATTTTAAGGGGGATAGAATGTAACACCCCGAGATTTTATGAAAAATATTCTTTTTAATTTCATTAATGTCTTGTGTTTTATGCTACACCAAAAGAATCTTGCACAATACACATCCTTGAATTGCCTTGCATTACACGAAAGCGCGACCTTCCGCGATAGCGTGTGTTGTACGCAATACCGAGTTTCGCTAAACAATGATATGCTATTAAAATATTATTAAAACTAGCCGTTATGAATAGTAATAACCACTTTTTTAAATTTTGTAAATTTTATTTTTCAAAATGGACTTCATTTTTGGATTCGGAATATCGAAATTAGCTTAGGGTGAAATTTTGGTGATTTTTGGATAACTTTCATATTTTGATGAATAGTGAAAATTACTAAATTTTAATTAAAAAAAACTTTTTCAATCGAAATAATTAATAGTGATAAATTATTAATTTGAGTGGTTTTAAATTATATTTAGAATATATTTTTACAATTTAATACAATGCTGGTCATTGGATGTAATTTCACATTTACACCAGACATAAACAAGTGTTAATCTTTTGATAGTTATTATCTTTTAAAAACACACTATTTGTTCTGAGAGTGGGAATTAATTATGAAATTAATTAATGCAACTTATATGTTGGGAATTTTTTAAAATAGAAATCATTTTTTAATTCTGAATATCAATTATAGTTTAGGGTGAAATTTTTGCATTTTTCTGAAAAACTTCAATTTTTGATGAATAGTGAAACTACTAAGTGGTAGTTAAAAAATTATTTTTTCTTCATAAATCTTAATTTTACCGCTTCTGTGAATGGAATTTCAAAAATCCAAGAGACACGGTTGATGTCAGTAAGTAAAATGTGGTTCAATGGATGAAAATAATTTTTGGTGAATAGTAACTTTTTACTTTTAATTACCACGGTTAAAAGTAAATAGGGTAATTAAGGGTAAAAATGATATTAATATTACCCTAACACATGTCCTAATCCTACTGGACAAGTTTATATCGACCAAAAACAAGCTTAAGGGTAAAATATTATCATTTAGGCCCACTTGGATTAGATTAGGACATTTATTATTATTTAATTCAAAGAAGAGTTAAAAGAGTTAAAATAAATGTTTATTTACTAAAACATTTATAATATAAGGTTATACATAATATAATTTCGAATATAAATATTCATTAGAAAGATAAAACGATTTCCTACATAATTGTATTTTATTTTTAATTTTTGTACTTTAAATAATTTAATTTATTTATGACACACCGATGATGCAGTAATAACCTTTTTAAGAAAATATTGACATAATTAATGTTATAAACACCAAAATAAATTTAATTTGTGACTTTTAATGAATCCCACTAATTTATAGGTTAATATGACATGTTAGTATTGATTTAATTAACTTGGTTCGAACTTATCATTCTGTTATAAATTTCATAAAAATCATGTAACAAATAGTGTCAAAATTGACATAAATTAGTTTTTAAAACAAATATTATATTATTAATTGTTATTTAATTCTTAAAAATATAAGGTTCGACCAAATGACTTAGATAAGAATAGATATATTAATAATAAACAACTTGGGGTTCGTTTGGCTTCATATAGTATGTTTATTAACCATATAGTGTAAGAAAACAAAAAGACACCGTAAAAGTTAAATTATTTAACTTAGTGTTAAATCTAATTGATAAGGTTAAAATAATAACCTAAACTTGTCTAAATCCTATTGGATGAGAGGATTTTGACCCATCCCAACTTTATCTTCTAAATAAGACCATTTGGAACCATTATAAACCGAATTTGACCTTAATATAAAATAATATTTTGAGATTTTCCTAAGATGCCCCTCTCCTCCCTTATAAAAGGGCACCTCCTCCCTCTCTTCCTCACACAACTTTGAGCCTTAAAGCTCGGAAAACCCCTTCCAAAATCTCTTCTCCAATTCTCTAGTATCATCCTAGAGGTCCTGGTCTTCTTCAAAGACCATCCTTAGTTCTTTAAGTGGAGGCTATGAAAAGGCGTGTCAAAAAGAGGTAATATCCATTACCGATCTTTTTCAATTTCTTTCTTCTTCAACATCTTCTTCTTTAGTTGTTTCATGATAAAGTAATAACATCAGTATTTCTTATATACTGATATGTTATTATAAATATTAAATAACTCTAATTAACCTTTTATCCATTCTACGGAAAAAGGAAATCACCGCGCGTGCGTACGTATGGAATACCGTCTCCACGCCGTGGTGTAATCTATTTTCCGCCACCACATTAATTGGATGGGTATAATGGTGTAATGAGTAACTATATATTATTATTATAATGTTATATTGATACTGAAATAGTATACATACACTTCAACACAATTCCACGACCATGGGAACGATATCGTCGCTCGTGCGTACGTACGGACTACCGTCTCCACGACGCGATGAGATTCATTCTCCATGTTAACCATTTAAGAATGATTATAAAGTATATATAAGAAATAATAATGAAATATATGACATTATAAAGCTACTGGATTTATGTATATATATATATATGTATGTCATCTACTTACTTCTATTCAAGACAATAAGGAAAGGAAAACAACGTTCATGCGTACGTACGGACTACCGTCTCCATGAACGGTGTTTTTCATTTCATTTATCTATCTATTATATATATATATATATACTGAATATATATGATATATAAATCATATTTTATATTCTGGAAGTAAGTAAATCATGATATAAGTAATAATAATGTCAAGAACAACAAGTCAAAACACCTACGATAAATGAAACGATTTTACCCAAAACGCTTCTTTAACATGGAATTTACAAAAGAACGGGTAATATAAAGTCATAAGTGAACCATATATGATATCATAACAATTAATATGATTCTTTAATAAGTCAATGAAATTATTTAAATCATTATACAGGTGGTTCGGACACATACGAAGAAAATCGGACCTAAGGTAAGGGAAATATCACAGTCTCACTTTTATCCGAGATTGTTTTTACTTTGGTAATTACTGGGGTGTATTTTATCATCCACATCCATGTTCCCTCAATATGTAATATTATTTCCATCCTTCTACAATATTTTATATCCAATTTTACACTTCGGTGAGTTTTTTAGTAAAAGATATGAAAGGAGTCTTTTGTCGTTTTTCGTACGAGGTACTTTTTTGACTTTTCTGAAAAAAGTACGAAGAATGTTTTTTTTAACTTATACGACATGAATGGATTTTTAAAACATTATTTCCAAGAAGCTTCCTTTACATTTTTTCAAGTTTATTTTTAATCAACTTCTTTTATTTTAAAGTCGTATGACATGTTATGAAAGGAAAAATGTTTTTGAAGATGAAAGGATATTTTCCTCAAGAATGGAGTTCATGTGTTTTATCCAAATTATTTTCCATCTAAGATAATAAAGGGTTATATGTTTATCTCTATTATTACATTGATTTGATAATGTTTTGATGGAATTATTTTTATAAATTCCTTTATCATATATGAATTGTTTTATGATGTCATGATGTTTTAGATTCCCATTTTTATTACATGGGTTATGCAAAGATGTATGGTTTATGATTTTGGGGCACACATAAGAATGGTATCATTATGATATGGGTGGGACCTATATCTCCCTCCAATGCATTGGGTAAAGATTTTATATCTCATGAGATAGACATGGCCGGAATGGTAGGTTATACCGGTTCAGTGAAACATGACTGAAACGAGGGTGACTCGGTTCATAAAGGGACTTTGTCCACTATGATAGTCTTGGCAATGAGTCTTGACTAACAAGAAATTACTCTCTATGATTCTGTGTGTATGCCAAAAAGTTTAATGTTTTATGTTATGATTATTGTGATTTCATATCACTACTATGATTTATCCCATGTTACGAAATTATGCTCTCTTTTGCAGGTTATGTTTTCCAAAATGTTATGTTCTTATGAAAATGATGTGATTGATATTTCTTTTTTTTACCCTTACTGAGCATTTTAGCTCACCCTTTTATGTTTTCCTTTCCCCAGGATATAAAGAAATGTTTTAGGTATAAAAAAAGGAAGATCTTTATTGGAGATGTTGAAGATCTTTCAGCAGGATTAGAAGATTATATCCCGAGTTTCCAAAGACACTAAACTATTACGATCCTTGTGTGTGTGTTTTTGTTATGTACTAAGTATTCCGAAAATGTAATGTAATATCAATGTACGTCAAGCTTCGGGTCTCTATAGTGTTTACTATATCTTGCATACTCTATTGTGTTTATTTACTTATATAAAGGAATTGTCTTCCCATTTATTGGGATTTACGCCTTTGGTGCTAGTCGACATCCCCTTGCCTGTGGAAGGCGGTCTTGGGTTAGTCACGGCACGGGCCCCGAGGATGGGTCGTGACATATTGGTATCAGAGGAGTCAGTTCTACCATAGAACTTAGGATACTGATAATTTATTATGTGTGAGGCAATAGTGTTTAGGGTTTTGAGTGTGGTTATCAGTCAAGGGAGTCCAATGTTGGTGCGGTGGCCAACGTATCCATACACCAGGACCCTGACTTCTGATTTCTGACTAAGTGTTCGAAAACACTGATTTCATGAGTGTTTCAAAAGTTTTGATTGTGATTACTTTGTGTCAGCTCACCAGGTATACTATATTAACTGTGGCATGCCTGTTTCTTTTCAAGATGGCCCCACGATGGCGGCCAGCTAGGGTTTCCAGTTAGGTGTGAAGTGGAAGCCCACCGAGCGACAAGGCCTTGGTGCAGGGCCTCATTATAACAGAGGCACTGGCGGTACCTTTACCCACCGAGCCACTGATACCACCAGCCCCAGCAGCGGAGAGTGCACGTCTCTGAAGTGCACTGCATGAGTTTCAGTGTCAGAGGCCACCCAGGTTCAATGGAGAGATGGACCCTCAGGTATCCGAGGATTGACTGGAGGCTGTTGTTCGAGTCTTCAGATTAGTAGGGACACTAGCTGATCTCATGGTGATCCTTGCGGCGAGTCTCATGCAAGAAGCAGCAGGTAGATGGTGGAGCCAAATGCTCCAGGTGCATGACGAGGCATATTTACTTTGGATGGACTTCGAGATCCTCTTCCGCTCAGAGTTCGTTCCAGCCACCCTCCATGCGGTGTGCATCCAGGAGACACTACAGCTATGGCAGGGTAGCATGACAGTAGCCCAGTACTCGGCGAGATTTAATAACCTCTCGCGCTACTCCACGGACTTGGTACGAGACCCATTCTTCTAGGCCCGGACCTTCAAGCAGGGACTAGGGCATGAGATCAGGGATTCAATTATCTCCCTCAGCATTTTGACACAGGCAGGAGTACTGAAGCGAGCCCTTATTGTGGAGAGCATTATTGCTGAGCCTACACCAGTAGTGAGACCTACTGTAGGGCGACATGTAGCAGAGTCTTCTTCAGCCGGCAGTAGATAGATGTTTCCGAGGTCCAAGTGGACCAGACTATCAGGTGGACGACCTCAGGATACTAGTTCAGAGGTGCGTGGAACATGCCACAGAGCCAGTAATTCGAGAGGCAGGCAGTGCTATGCATGCGGTGGGCAGAGCCACATGGCTCGTGACTGACCGACCCTCCATGCAGAGGAGCAGTAGATGGTTGAGGGAGTACCCAGGAAGAGGCAGAGGTTCGACCGTGGTGGTCAGCTGGGAGCAGGCGGACGAGGTAGAGGAGCTGGCCGAGATGCTGGCGGTGGACGATCTTTCAAGGTTCTACCACCACCTCCACCAGGATGTCCACCCTAACTACAGGGAGCTGGTGGACAGAGGCAGGCTCAGCTTCAGGCAGTGGAGGATTATGACCACGGCGCACCAGAGAAGATTGGAGGTACTATCTGTGTCTACTCCACCCATGCTGTAGTTCTTATAGACACATGAGCGAGTCATTCTTTCATTTTCTATGTCCTTTCTCGGAGCTTGGATATTCTGACAGAGCCATTGGCTCGATCCTTACGGCAATAGACACCTACGGGAGCAGACTCGATGATTACGCATTGGTTCTGGCAGTGTGAGATTACTCTAGGGGGTGAGATCATCGGCTAAGATCTTCCTGTAGCGGCGTCACGGCCTTACGACCTCATCTTGGGCATGGATTGGTTATCTACTGTCTATGCTCAGATTGACTATTTTAGGCGCAATGTGCGGTGTGTCTGCACAGATGGGAGTAGGTTCACCTTCACCAGTGAGAAGGGATCCTTTGCAGCGCAGGACGGACTCATTTAGAGGAGAGGGCAGCCAATCACACATCAGTTGGATAGTCTCATCCTTGGAGAAGTTGATGTGTGGAGTCTGAGTTTCCCTATTGTGGTGGATCAGTTTGTGGACATTTTTCCTGAAGATTTTCCAGGACTATCTCCTAACAGAGAGGTAGACTTCTATATTGACCTATACCACAGGAAAACCCTGATATCTACTCCAGCATATCGGATGGCTCCCGCTGAGCTTCGAGAGATACGGGTACAGCTGGAGGACTTTCCGGTCAAGGGATTCATCTGACTCAGTGTTTCACCCTGAGTTTCCCCAATTTTGTTCCCCAAGAAGGAGGACTAGAACTTTCAACTGTGTGTCGACTACTATCGCTTGAACCAGGTGACTGTGAAGAACATGTATCCACTTCCAATGATAGATGATCTATTCGATCAGTTCAAGGGAGTATAATGGTTCTCTAAGATAGACCTCAGGTCAGGCTATCATCAGCTCAGAGTTCGAGACGAGGATGTGCGGAAGACGGACTTTAGGTGTCGGTATGGCCACTAAGAGTTCTTGGTTAAACCTTTCAGCATAACCAATTCTCCATCAGTGTTCATGAGCCTCATGTATAGGATCATCCAGCCTTACCTCGATCGATTTGTTGTAGTCTTCATCAATGAAATATTTATATACTCAACTACTGTGGAGGAGAATGCCTACCACTTGCGGGTTGTACTGGATACACTCCGAGAGAACCAGCTTTATGGTTTTCTCTCGATGTGTCAGTTATGGTTTTGAGATGTCCAATTCGTGGGACACGTCATCTCTAAGGTGGGTGTTGTGGTGCATCCTATGGAGATTGAGGCAGTACAATCTTGGGAGCCACCCAGAAGCATGACGGAGGTGCGAAGTTTCCTAGGTATGGCTGGGTACTATCAGAGATTTGTGCCAGACTTCTCCAGAGTTGAAACACCACATTCATCTTTTACAGAGAAGTGGAAAACCTTCATGTGGTTGGATAGATGTTAGCAGAGCTTCCAGGAGTTGAGATTGAGATTGACAGGTGTACCCATCTTGAGGATACCAGAGGAGGTAGTAGGGTACGTAGTTTACTGCGATGCATCAGGGATCGGACTCGGGTGTGTCCTGATGCAGGAGCGGGCAGTGATTGCCTACAGTTCACGATAGTTGAGGCAACATGAGAAGAACTATGCTACCCCTGACCTGGAGTGAGAAGTAGTGGCCTTCACCTTGAAGATGTGGTAGCACTATCAGATGGGTGAGCACTTTACAGTCTACTCTGACCACGAGAGTCTCAGGTACACCTTCTCGCAGAAGGACCTAAACATGATATAGCGACGATGGATCGAGTTCCTCCAGGACTATGAATTTATGATAGTCTATACTCCTGGGAAGGGAAATGTAGTAGCTGATGCTCTCAGTACGAGGTCAGGCATTCAGCTACTTGGAGAGGCGACAGAGCAGCTAGTCACGTTGCAGATATCCATCGTGGATAGAGATGGAGCAGCCATTCTACAATGACTAACATTAAATCCTCCACTACATCAGCGGGTCAGGGAGGCACAACATGAGGACGTTGATTGTGAGATGCGACATGCAAAGATATCCTCATGACAGGCACCCAATGGATTTTCTGAATGAGGAGAGCACACCATCCTTTTCCGGGGAAGTACCATGGTACCAGCTTCATTACAGGATGAGGTGCTAAGATAGTTTCACACTTCCCCTCTGGAGGTACATCCCAGAGTATCAAAGATATAATATGACCTCAGACGACAAAACTGGTTTCCGGGTATGATGAAGGTTATGGCAGAGTTCGTTTCATGATGCCTCACCTTCCAGCAGGTGAAGGCGGAGCACCAGGTACCAGCAGGCTTGGTTCAGCCCTTAGAGGTCCCGGGAGTGGTAGTGGGATAGTATATCCATGGATTTAATGATGGTACTTACACATACTTCTAGAGGACACGACTTCATTTGGGTGATTGTCGACCGACTCACCATGTTGGCCTACTTCCTACCTATTAGAGATCATGTCTCAATGGAGAGCTTGGCAAAACTCAATATTCAGGAGATCATATGGATTCATGGCGTGCCATCATCGATATTCTCCGATTGAGACACTTTCTTTACTTCCTGGATTTGAAAGGAGTTTCAGGAGGCTTTTGGGATGCAGATACGCCTGAGCATCTCCTTTCACCCTCAGACAGATGGCCAAACGTAGAGGACCATTCATAAAATTAAGGAAATGCTCCGTGCATGTGTTCTTGACTTTGGTCGTATCTGAGAGGATCACCTACCCTTGGTGGAGTTTGCATACAACAACAGATACCACTCCACCATCAGGATGGAACCGTATGAGGCATTTTACGACTGACCTTGCAGATCACCTCTGTGCTAGACTAACCATGGGGAGTCAGCACTCATATGACCAGAGATGGTTCAGGCTAAGACAAAGAAGGTCCAGATCATACAGGAGCGGATGAGGACTGCACAGATCCAACAGAAGTCCTATACTGATAGGAGGTGGAGGCCACTAGAGTTCGATGATGGAAACCACGTTTTCTTACAGGTGTCACCTCGACGTGGACTATGGAGATTTGGATGGGGTGGAAAATTATCTCTGCGCTTCATCAGACCATTCCAAGTTCTCAGCAGGATAGGTGAGGTGGCTTATCGCCTTGATCTTCCACCCCAATTGCACCGAGTTCACGATGTCTTCCACATATCTCAGCTGAGGATATACGTGCATGACACGATGCATATCATCGATCATGGGGAGATGGACATCGATGACGGGGTGACATTTGCGGGGGTTCTGGTGGAGATCGAGGATTGACAGGATCGGGTCTTACGTGGATGGTTGATTCCTCTAGTGCACATTAGGTGGCAACACGGTAACCTCTAGGAGAGCACATGAAAGCGAGAGGCTCAGATGCGTGCACAATACCCTCATTTGTTTCCCTTGTTCACGATGTAGCTTTACAGGGACGTAAAGCCCTGAAAAGGTTGTAATGTAAAGACCCATAAATTTCAAGGAAATTTTTTTCATAAATTTGTTGGGATATTATGGGTACGTAGTTTCTGACGACACCTAATTCCGAGGCATGTTGTTCCCGGAGTCATTTTCTGAAGTTTAGCTCATGTATGTTTAGTGAACGAACATGCAGATTTTTCTATCTTTTGAACCATTGCTCGGAATTGAAATCTGAGGGCACCGATGGAACTGCAGCACCGATAATTTCTTAATAGGACCTTTACCGAAGATTCGTCTGCTTGGTGGGAGTTGTTAAAAAAATGTGGATTAAATGAAAAGAAAAATAAAATTTTGTTACAATTACTTTTTTTTCTAAAGTAGTTTTAATCTACATGGGGCAGTTGGGGTGGGACCCATAGGTTTCTAACTACCCTTGAGAGGACAAAGGTTATGTGGGGCCCACATGAGCCCCAACTCTTAACTTTCCATAACTCCATAACTCCCCCATTTATTTGAGTAACTCCCCTCTCTCCCTCTTTAATAATGCCAACTCACATAAATTTAATTAATTTAACCTCAATAATTAATTAAGTTATGTGAATGAATTTTGAGTTTTTGAAATGCATGGAAAAGTAAAATAAAATAAGGTAAAGATTATTTTTTTGGGGGGTTATCTTGTTTTGTTGGGAGTTGGGGAGATATTTTTAGCATTGTTGGAAGAAAATCATCCTTTCGTGAAGAACGACACCCTTCAACGAAGAACGCCAACTCTCCGATGAATAACGTCGACCCAGCGGCCCAAATTCTTCATCCTCTTCTTCCTCCGCGACATGGGAGGAGACACCGACGACGACAGAAATCACTCCATCGTCCTCCTTGCTTGTCAACTATGATATTCCTTAGAGGTATGGGTGTGTTTGGATTGGGTAATGATTTGTTTTCATTCAATGTTGTTGTTCCTCTTAAACCACATATTATCAGATAACGTAGAAGGGACTGTACTGAACTAACATGGACTAATTCCTATGTCGTTCTTGTGAATATGTGCAGTTCATCAAGCATTCTTGAGAGGTGAATCATGTTATGTTTTCAGAGCTGATAGAAGGCCCAAAAACATCGTAAATGGACTCAGAGTATTTGGATAACCTAGAAACTGAAGTTTTTTGGAAATCAGATTATCGGAATGAAGAACGGACACCTCAGAAAGTGTACTGGCCAGAGGCATTGTTTCTGGAAGATTCTAGAATACACAACGTGTACTCCAAAAGCACACACCGTGTGGTACAAGAATATTGTGTCTTCCATTTCGGATGGTAGAAAAGTACCACACGGGGTGTGACTCTATACACACGACGTGTACTATCCACACTTTTTGCCAGAGGAGGCTTCGATGAACATGACATGTATTCATGGGAAATACAAGGAAACTGACAGTAATACATGAACAAGTAACACGGTGTGTATTCACTTCATAGAAAGGCAGTAGTGGCTTTGTGAGGCTCGGTGTGTAATCCAAGAGATACACAGACATGGGAAAAAACTACACGGCCAGGAGGCACAGTGTGTACTTCCTCACAATGACAAAAGCAACTTCTTGATGACTCTGTGTTTATTCTGCGAATACATGGATACGGGGTGGAGTACAAGGCCATGAACTCCATCACACGCCCAGACATGGACAATGTTGTGGGCTAACCCATGTACTAATTACACGGGTTGGAGAACACGGGTTGAGGTCGTGTACGGGCAGATGGCCAGCGTACATGGAGCTGACCCCAGAAGTGAAGATAGGTCATGTAACCATATCACATGTTGTGTACTTACTTTTTACATGAACAACCATATGACATGGGCCGTAGTACCCGGGCAGTACCTGAGGTCTGAAGACATGGAGGGTAACCCTACCAAAACACCATGTACTTTTTGGAAAATTGCATGTTCGTCTTGTACTCAGTGTCTTGGACACGTTCTTATTGGTTTTCCAGTATGATGTGGGATGGAATGTCGGGATACATCATCTCTGGTCTTCATGATGGTTGATGTAACCACCCCTCTAACTCGAGGAGCAGACCCTCCCGGAATCGATCGTGCTATGTGCAGGAACCCTAGAGCTGGCTGCAACTGTGACGACGATGATGACTGTAATTGGATCCTACATGGGTTCGGCAGTGGGGACGACTATACTTGGATCCTCCGTGTGTTCGACAGCGATGATGACTGTACTTGGATCCTATGTGGGTGCAGCAGTGATGGTTACTATACTAGGATCCTACGTGGGTTCGACAGTGATGACTTCTGTACTTGGATCCTATGTGGGTTCAGCAGGGGAGATGATTCAGAGGCTACATCTATCAACTCCACCCCTCTTCATGAGTAGTATACCTATGTGAGATGATTCTTGAATTTCAATCAATATCATCAATATGATTGACTTTCTTTCCTGTGTGGATTGGGTTGTGTTTTCATGTGTGGGCAGGATTATACATGGGCTCATGAGTTGGAGCTGAAATAGAAATGATGAATTAGGTATATGTATGGGCATAGACCTACATATAGTTGGTTGATACTTCATGTTTGTATCCTTCCTTTGTGGTTTTTATTTTGTGGATTCTGGGAGACCTTCAGGGGTCTTGGGGTCCTTATTGAGTATCTTATACTCACCCCTACCTGGGCCATGCCCAAACTATGTTGTGTTGGTTGCAGATGACGGATAGCGCTGATCGTGGTTGAGGCTTGTGGATTGGGATGGTACCCATAGGTGGACTATTAGGAAAGACGTACATGGAGCGGACAGTCGGACCTGAAGAGCTGAGGAGACCATCTGTACCCACCTTTCAGGTGGGATAGCCAGAGTACGACTCAGTGGTTGCTGATTTACTTTACTGATGCTGTAATTTCTTTTTAGTTGTACTGTACTTTCAGTTGGTTTTGTATTTTAGCCAATTTACTTTTCAGCACTTAGTTTTGTACTCATTTTTCTTTGTGTTTACTATAGCTTGCATAATCTACTGTGTTTTCTACTTATATAAAGGCAATGACTTCCCATTTATCGATATTTACGCCTTTGGTACTAGTCTCCAGCCCCTGGCCAATGGAAGGCGGGCTTGGGTAGTCACGACATGGGCCCTGAGGACGGATCGTGAAAAATTGATATCAGAGGAGTCGGTTCTACCGTAGAACTTAGGACTCTGATAATTTCATCTGTGTGAAGCAATAGTGTTTAGGGTATTGAGTGTGGTTATCAGTCCAGGGAGTCCAGTGTTAGTGTGGCGGCAGACATATCCATACACTAGGACCCTGACTTCTAATTTCCAACTCATTGTTCAAAAACACTGATTGCATGAGTGTTTCAAGGGTTTTATTTGTGATTACATTGTGTCAGCTGACCAGGTATACTATATTAAACGTGGAGCACCTGTTTCTTTTCAGTATGGCCCCACTATGGCAGCCATCTAGGGTTCCCAGTTATGTGCGAAATGGCATCCCACTGAGCAACGAGGCCTCAGTGCAGGGCCCCATTACAGTAGAGGCACCAGCGGTACCTTTACCCATCGAGCCACCAATACCACCAGCCATAGTAGTGGAGAGTGGACGTCGCCTGAGTGCACTTCATGAGTTTCAGCATTAGAGGCCGCCCAGGTTCCATGGAGAGACGAACCCTCAGGTAGCTGAGTATTGACTGGAGGCTGTTATTCGAGTCTTCATATTAGTATGAACACCAGCTGATCTCATGGTCATCCTTGTGGCGAGTCTCCGGAACGTAGTATCAGGTAGATGGTGGAGCCTTATGATCAATGTGAATGAAGAGGCATCTATACTTTGGACGGACTTCGAGAGCCTCTTCTGCTCGGAGTTCGTTCCAGCCACCCTCTGTGTGGTGCACATACAAGAGTTACTACAGTT
Organism: Viscum album; assembly: GCA_963277665.1. Classification (NCBI taxonomy): domain Eukaryota; kingdom Viridiplantae; phylum Streptophyta; class Magnoliopsida; order Santalales; family Viscaceae; genus Viscum; species Viscum album. Next base: position 1,493,880,482 of record OY728129.1, read on the forward strand.
GTGGTAGGGTAGCATGACAGTAGCCCAGTACTCGGCGAGATTTACTGACCTCTCGCGCTACTCCACTGACATGGTACATGACCCACTCATCCAGGCCCAGACATTCGAGCAGGGAATGAGGCTTGAGATCAGGGCTTGAATGATCTCCCTAAGCATTCTACTGTAGGAAGGAGTACTGGAGCAATCCCTTCTTGTGGAGAGCTATCCTGCTGATTCTACACCATAAGTGAGACCTACTGCAGGTCGACATATAGCGGAGTCTTCTGCAGCCAGTAGTAGAAAAATGTCTCAGAGGTCCAAGCGGACTAGACCATCAGGTGGGGGATTTCAGGATACTGGTTTGGAGGTGTGGGGCACACGCAGCAGATCCAGTCATTCGAGAGGTAGGTAGTTCTATGCATGAGGTGGGCAGGGCCACATGGCTCGTGACTGCCCTACCCGCCATGCAGAGGAGCAGCAGACAGTTGAGGGACCACCCAGGAAGAGGTAGAGGTTCGACCATGGTGGTCCACAGGTAGCAAGAGGACGAGGTAGAGGAGCTGGATGAGCATCAGGTGTTGGACGATGCTTCTAGGCACTACCACCACCACCACCAGGAGGTCCACCGCAACCACAGGGAGCTAGCGGATAGAGGCATGCTCAGCTTCAGGCAGTGGAGGCTTATGACCACAGTGCACCTGAGATGATTCGAGGTAATATCTGTGTCTACTCCACCCTTTGCTGCAATTCTTATAGACATAGTAGCAAGTCATTCTTCCATTTCCACTGTCCTTGTTCGGATCTCGGAGATTCCGATAGAGCCGTTGGATCGATCGTTACAGCTAGAGACTCCTACGGGAGAAGACTCGACATTTACACACTAGTTTCGGCAGTGTGAGCTTACTCTAGAAGGCGAGAGCATCGGATGGTATCTTCTTGTAGCGGAATCGTTTCCTTACGATGTCATCTTGGGCATGGATTGGTTATCTACGGTCCATGCTCAGATCGACTGTTTTAGGTGCAAAGTGTGGTGTGTCCGCACAGATGGGAGCAGGTTCACCTTCATCAGAATGAAGGGAGCCTTTGCAGCACTGGACGGACTCACGCAGAGGAGAGGGGAGCCGATCACACCTCCTTTGGCTAGTCTCATCCTTAGAGCAGTTGATGTGCGGAGTGCGAGTTTCCCAGTTGTGGTGGATCAGTTTGCGGGCGTTTTTCCTAACGATGTTCCAGGACTACCTCCTCATAGAGAGGTAAACTTCTATATTGGCATGTACCCCAGGACAGACCTGATATCTACTCCAGAATATCAGATGGCTCCCACTGAGCTTTGAGATCTATGGTTACAGGTGGAGGACTTGAAGGGCAAGGGATTCATCTGAACCAGTGTTTCACCCTGGGCTTCCTCGATTTTGTTCCCCAAGAAGTCAAATGAGAGCTTCTGACTGTGTGTCAACTACCGTCGCCTAAACCAAGTGACCATGAAGAAAAATTACCCCTTCCATGGATAGATGATCTCTTCTATCGTCTCAAGGGAGCACGATGGATCTCGAAGATAGGCCTCAGGTCAGGCTATCATCAGCTCAGAGTTCGAGATGAGGATGTGCAAAATACGACCTTCAGGTGTCGGTATGGCCACTATGAGTTCTTGGTTATGCCTTTCAGCATATCCAATGCTACATAAGTGTTCATGAGTCTCATGAATATGATCTTCTAGCCATACCTCAATCGATTTTTTGTAGTCTTCATCGATGACATATTGATTTACTCGACTACTAAGGAGGAGCACTCCTACCACTTTCGGGTTACACTAGATACACTCCAGGAGCACCAGCTTTATGGTAAGCTCTTGAAGTGTCAGTTCTGGATTTTGTGAGGCCCACTTATTGGGACACGTCATCTCTGAGGCCGTAGTTTCGGTGGATCCTATGAAGATTGAGGTAGTACTAGCTTGGGAGCCACCTAGGAGCGTGACAGAGGTGCAGAGCGTCCTAGGTCTAGCTGGGAACTATCAGAGATTTGTGCCAGACTTCTCCAGAGTTGCAACACCACTTTTAGAATTGATGAAGACGAGGAAACCCTTCCTGTGTTCAGATAGATTTCAGTAGACCTTCAAGGAGCTGAGATAGAGATTGACCAGTGCACACATCTTGAGGCAATCGTAGGAGGGAGTAGGGTACGTAGTTTAATGCGATACATCAGGGACTGGACACGGGTGTGTCCTGATGCAGGAGCGGGTAGTGATTTCCTATGGTTCACGATAGTTGAGGCAACATGAGTAGAACTATGCTAACCATGACCTGGAGTTACCAGCAGTGGTCTTCTCCTTGATGATGTGGCAGCACTATCTAATGGGAGAGTGATTTACAGTCTACTCAGACCACCAGAGTCTTAGGTACATCTTCTCGTAGAATGACCTGCACCTGAGATAGCGGTGATGGCTTGAGTTCCTCAAGGACTATGACTTTGAGATAGTCTATAATACTGGGAAGGGAAACGTAGTATCTAAAGCTCTCAGTAGGATTTTGGGCATTCAACTACTTGGATATGTGACGAAGCAGCTAGCCGAGTTGCAGATATCGTTCGTGGATAGAGATGGAGCAGCCTTTCTACAGTCCCTCACAGTCACTCCTCCACTACATCAGCCAGTTAGGGAGGCATAGCTTGGGGACATTGACTGTGAGACAAGACGTGCACAGATAACCTCAGGATAGGCACCCGATGTATTTTTTTAAGGAAGAGAGCATTTCATCCATTTCAGGGGATGTACCATGGTTCTAGTAGCATTATGGGAGGAGGTGATGAGAGATTTTCACACATACCCTCTAGAGGTACATCTTGGAGTAGAGAAGATATACCAGGACCTCATACGACATCACTGGTGGCTGGGTATGAAGACATATGTGGTGGAGTTTGTTTCACGATGCCTCACCTTCCAGTAGGTGAAGGTGGAGCACCAGGTACCCGTAGGCTTGGTTCATTCCTTAGAGGGATTGGAGTGGATGTGGTATGAGATATCCATGGATTTCATGATGGTACTTCCATGTACATCTAGAGGAAATGACTCCATCTAGGCCATTGTTGACCGACTCACCAAGTCGGCCCACTTCCAACCTATTAGAGAGCAGTTCCCAATGGAGAGCTTGGGATGCCTCTACGTTTAGGAGATTGTACGACTTAATGGTGTTCCATCATCAACCGTCTCCGATCAAGATTCTCTCTTTACTTTCCAGCTTTGGAAGGGGTTTCCGGAGGCTTTTGGGATGCAGCTACACCTGAGCACCGCCTTTCACCTTAACACGGATGACCAGATGGAGAGGACCATTCAGACACTTGAAGACATGCTCCGTTCATGTCTTCTTGAATTTTGTCGTAGCTGGGAGGATCACCTAGCCTTGGTGGAGTTTGCGTACAACAACTACCACTCCACCATCGGGATGGCACCATACGAGGCATTGTACGGCTGACCTTGCAGATGACCTATATGCTGGACTGACCCTGGGGAGTCAGCACTCGTAGGAGTAGATATGGTTTAGGCTATGACAAAGATGGTGCAGATTATCCAGGAGTGGATGAGGACTGCACAGAGCTGATAGAAGACCTATGATGATAGGATTCGGAGACCCCTAGAGTTCTAGGATGGTGACCACATTTTCTTACATGTCTCACCTCGATGTGGACTACGAAGATTTTGCGGGGCCGGAAAGTTATCTCCATCCTTCATCGGACCATTCCATGTTCTTAGCAAGATAGGCGAGGTGGCTTTTCGCCTAGCTCTTCTACCCTAGTTGCACCAAGTGAACAACTTCTTCCACGTGTCTCATATGAGGAGATACATGCATGACCCAACGCAAATCATTGATCATGAGGAGCTGGACATCGATGGTGGCGTGAAATTTACAGGGGTTCCGGTTGAGATTGATGATCAACAGGAGCAGGTCCTTCGTGGATGGTTGATTCTTCTAGTGCGCATCAGGTGGCAGCACGGAAACCTCCAGGAGAGCACATAGGAGTGGGAGGCTCAGATGTGTGCACAATACCCTCATTTGTTTCCCTAGTTCATGATATAGCTTTACGGAGACGTAAAGCCCTAATGTGGGTTTAATGTAAAAACCCATAAATTTCAAGGAAATTTTTTCTCAATTTATTTGGGATCTTACAAGTATGCAGTTTCTGATGGCACCTAATTCTGAGGCCTGGTGTGCCTAGAGTCAATTTCCAAAGTTTAGCTTAGGTACATTTGGTGAACGAACGAGAATATTTTTCTATCCTTTGAACCATGGCTCAGAATTGAAATCTTAGGGCACAGATGGAACCGCAGCGCTGGTAATTTCTTAAGAGGACCTTTACCAAAGATGCATTTACTTGGGGGGGTTTATTAAAAAAATGTGGATTAAATGAAAAGTAAAATAAAATTATGTTACAATTTTATTTCTTTTTCCATAGTAGTTTTAATCTACATGGGGAAGTTGGGGTGGGACCCAAAAGTTTCTAACTACCCTAGAGAGGAAAATGTTGTGGTGGGGCCCACACGAGCCCCAACTCTTCACTTTCCCTAACTCCCTAACTCCCCCAATTATTTGAGTAACTCCCCTCTCTCCCTCTTTAATAATGCCAACTCACATTAATTTAATTAATTAATCCTCAACAATTAATTGAGTTATATGTTTGAATTTTGAGTTTTTGAAATGCATGTCATGGTAATATAAAATAAGGGAAAGCATATTTTATTTTTGGGTGTTAGCTTGTTGTGTTGGGAATTGGGGAGAGAGATTTAGATTTGTTGGAATAACATCATCCTTCCGCAAAGAAAGACACCCTTAAACGAAGAACGCCAACTCTTTGATGAAGAACGTCGACCCGGCAGCCCAATTTCATCATCCTCTTCTTCATCCGTGACAAGGGAGGAGACACCGATGACGACCGAAACGACGCCATCGTCTGCGAAGCTTGACAACCGTGATCTTATTTCAAGGTAGGGGTGTGTTTTAATTGGGTAATGATTGGTTTTCCTTCCATGTTGTTGTTCCTCTTAAACCACTTGTTATCGGCTAACGCGGAAGGGTCCTGACCAAACTAACACAGACCGATTCCTCTGTAGTTCTTGTGAATATGTGGAGTTCTTCAAGTGTTTTTAAGAGGTGAATCAATTTATGTTTTCAGAGCAGATAGGAGGCCCAAAAACATTGTAAACAGCCTCAGAGCATCGGGGATACCTAGAAACAGATGTTTTGTGGAAATCGGATTATCAGAATTAAGAATGGACACCTCGGAAGGCGTGCTGGCCAGAGACGTCGTTTCTGGAAAATTCCAGAATACACGGCATGTACTCCAGAAGCACACGATGTGTAGTACAAGAGTACTGTAGAATTTGTTTACGACGTTAGAAAAGTAACACACGGCGTGTGACTCTATACACACAGCGTGTACTATCCAAACTATTTTCTAGAGGATGCTTCGATAGACATGGAGTGTATTCAGGGGAAATATAGGGACATATACAGCAATACAAAACCAAATAACCTGGCCTGTATTCACTTCATAGAAAGGCAGAAGTGGCTTCACGGGGCTCAGCGTGTAATCCGGGAGATACACGGACATGGGCAAAAACTACACGACCAAGAGGCACGACATGTACTACCTCACCATGATAGAAGAAACTTCTTGATGACTCAGCCTGTATTCTGGGAATACATGGACATGGGGTGGAGTACACATCCATGTACTCCATCACACGGCCAGACATGGCTAATGGTGCGGGCTATCCCATGTACCAATTACACGGGTTGGAGAACACAGGTTGAGGCTGTGTACGGGCACATGGCCAACATACACGGAGCCAAACATAGAAGTGAAGACACGATATGTAGACATATCACATGCTGTGTACTTACGTTATACACGAACAACCCTTTGACATGGGTCATAATACATGGTCAGTACACGAGGTCTGAAGACAAGGCATGTAACCCTACCAACATGTCGTGTAATTTTTGGAAAATGGCTTGGTCATCATGTAATCAGTGTCTTTGACATGTTCTGTTTGGTTTTCCCCCTATGACGTGGGATGGAATGTTGGGATACATCATCTCCGCTCTTCGTGACGGTTGATGTATCCACCCGTTTGACTCGAGGAACGGACCCTCCTAGAATCAAGTGTGTTGTGTGCGGGAACCCTAGAGCTGGCTACGACTACGACAACGATGACGATGGTACTTGGATCCTATGTGGGTTTGGCAGCAAGGACGACTATACTTGGATCCTCTATGGGTTCAGCAGTGATGACGACTATACATGGATCCTACGTGGGTTTGGCAGTGATGGTTATTGTACTAGGATCCTACGTGGGTATGGCGGTGACAAATTCTGTACATGGATCCTACGTGGGTTCGGTAGGGGAGATGATTCAGAGGCTACATCTATCATCTCCACCCCTCTTCGTGAGTAGTATAGCTGTGTGAGATGAGTCTTGTCTTTCAATCATTATCATCGATATGATTGACTTTCTTTCTTGTGTGGATTGGGTTGTGTTTTCCTGTGTGGATATGATTTTACTTGGGCTCGTGAGTTGGAGCCGAACTGGAAATGATGTCTTAGGTATATTTATGGTCATATACCTAAGTAGAGTTGTTTGATACTTCATGTTTGTACCCTTCTTTTGTGGTTTATCCTTTGTGGATTATTGGAGACCTTCAAGGGTCTCGGGGTCCCTACTGAGTATTTTATACTCTATAACGACACAAAGTATTTCAATGGAAAATTATCATATTATATTTATGTCATAAGAACACAAAATAATGAACTACTAAGTGATAAGTGAGCTTTAGACATAATTTTGTCACCCCTATGTTTGGAATGTTAAAAATATGACATACATGATTGTGTTCAAGATAGTTTTTTGAGTCTAATGAAACAAAAATAATTTATGGTGAATAGTAACCTACCCTTATGAATAGTAACCTACCCTTATGAATAGTAAACTACCCTTATGAATAGTAAATAAGAGTAACATTACCGATGAATAATAAAATAAAATTTAGACATCTTAGAAAGTGACAATTTGAGCTTAGTAAACGTTTTTTGTATTTTATAATTAATAACTAAATAATTATAATTAATTAATTAATTTAAAAGAATATTTATTGCCCTGAAATTTATTCATGAATTATTGAATCAATGTCTAATCGTTTTTAGATAATACCCAACGTAATTTTTGAAAGAACTACAAAATCAGTTTTAATTTTAAAAACTTTTTTTAAGTAAATTATGATTTTAATTAAATATTAAATTAATAATATTTAGAAAATTATTTATGAAAAATGGACTTCATTTTTGGATTCTACACGTCAAAAAATGGTTGGGGTAAATTTTTTGGATTTTTCTAAGTAACTTGAATTTTTGGTGAACAGTAGAATACATTAATTTACCATATAAATACATTTTAATTAAAACCCACTATTATTGACATCACAAGTGATGTAGGCACCCAAATCCTGAACTCACAGGCCTTATTTACTATTTTTGGTCATCCAAGACTCACTATTCCTTGTCTTAGGTGAAATTAATAAACTAATCAATTTTATATTAAGGAAACCCCTCTCTCCTCCACCCTAAAGGCCACCCTTCACACCCTCTTTTCCTCACACCTCTCATGCTCCAAGACTTCTCTAAAATCATCCCAAACACCTTCCCTAGCCCCTACCCCACGTCCAAGAGCTTCTGGTCTCATCAAAAGACCAATCTTAGGCCCTTAAGGAGGTTCTCAAGAGAAGGATTCTAAAGGTAATTTCTCTCCATCTTCTCCTTTAATTTTCCTTTCATGTTCAAGTTCCATTCTTGATCTCTCCCTACCTATCATCATCCAAATTATTTTGTAACTCCAGTATTATACATATACTGTAATCGTATGATTCTAATGGTATATTATATCACCCCACACCCTTTCCCTCTTCCTTTTATTTTATTAAAGAGAACGTTGTTCATAAGGTGTTCAATTTATCACCTTCAAAAACGACATGTTCTCTTCTTCCATTTCTACAATTAATCTGGTCATGAAACCATTTTTATGTTTGAACCAGAATATTTTATTTGTATTATGTTCTATTTTATGTTCTTTAAATAACCTATGGCTATATTACTAAGTGAAAAGTTAAAATGACTTCGTTGTGATCCAAAAACCGCTCAAATTAACCCAAATAATCTTCATTTAATTCTTATCTAATGATTCATCCACATGGATCTAATATAACTCATTATAAAATCATTCAAGATTCTGTAATATAATTAATAACATGTAATATCAGTTTTGTATGTTTACCCATGATCTACCCAAACATCAATTTAAGAATACAAGTGGACCGCTCAAGAAAACCAGGAAAACGAACATCCCTGATCAATGTTTTTAAACTCTGTAAGTCATCTAAAGGAACAGAATATGAAATAATGAAACCAGAATTAACCCTATTAATGTATAAAAGGTTATGGAAGTTCTAATTAATGGATATAATGTCATTATACAGGACATTAAAGAGAAGGAGGCATTCGAGTACAAGGTAAGGGGAAATCTCGAACCCAATTTTTCGTCCTTCGGGTTCTGCCTCTTTCACTCCATTTTTGATATGGTTACTCTTAAAAGATCATTTTTTCATCATTTTATTTACTATTCTGTGATATACATGTTTGTCACTGGTTTTTATCTCCATCCAAATGTTTTCCAAAAGAACTCTTCTTTCAAGATCTCATCTTTTACCTCTCATTCAAGGTTGATGGTTCTTGTATCAGGTATGTGGTTCCCTCTTTCTTTTGGGAACCCAAAGCTTATGAATGTGTTATTATGAGATGAAACCCATTCCATTCCATTGGTTATTTATGTACATGTTTGATATGTGTTCTATGTGGCAAGCATGATAGTGATAATGTTTTGATGTGACGGCTGTGCCCGGAATTATATAGCGCAGTATGAATGTATAAATGTGACGGGTGCGCCAGGAATTATATAGCGCTCCAATGCATTAGGGAAAAGTGATTAATATCATGAGTAAATGTGAAATTATTTGTGAACAAGATTCTAGCTTGGTTTACAAATATGTGTGGTAGTTAACCACTAAGACTTGATGTTTCATTTTTATGCATTTCCACATTTCAAGTCTTTTATTTATGCTCCTCTCATGTTCATGATCATTTTTCTATGTCATGATTATGCTCATCACATGATATATTGTTCTTATCTATCCTCTTACTTGGATTTTAGCACACCCCTTTTGATGTATATCCTCAGGAGGCTACATGTACTAAGGAGAGGACAAGTTCTAGTAAGAAGCTAGTGAAGAAGAAATTAAATAAATGTTTATGGTTGATGTTGTATTTGTTATGTGTGGTCCTAGTTTTCTCAAGACACTAAACCTTTTGAACCTCTATGTGTAATACTATTACATTGTTTATCTTTTAAATGATGTAATAGTAATGAACAAAAAGTCAGGGTCACTATAGTTGGTATCAGAGGAAAGGTTTAGTTAATTTGGGAATTAGGATTAGTAAACCCTAGAGAAAACCTCTAGCATGAAAATAAGTACAAATATGTACACAAGAATATTTACCTAGGGATCCCATATGTTATGTTTTTGGTATAATTGTTTAAATGAATAATCTATTCATGACTTTTTTACATATGTTTTGTTCGAAACTTTTCTATTTTAAAAAATGGTGGGAACTAGGAGAAATCAGCCAAACAACTCTTGTGAGGGCCAATGCAACGATTTCCCGTATGACATCCCCAATGATTTTGGAGGTGGATTTCAAAACATCATGGAAATGATTACCCACTTATCTCGGGTTATGAATAATATCCATAATAATTGGGAACATCCTCCTTCATTAAAGAAGGAGAAACTTTCTATTGAGTGTTTTATGCGGCAACGACCACCGACGTTTTGTGGATCTTCTGATCCACTAGTTGCAGAACAGTTGGTCAACTCCATGGAGAAGATCTTTTCGGTTCTTCACTGTTCCGAGACAGAGAAGGTGACTCTAGAAGTTTATAATCTAGATGGAGAAGCTGATCAATGGTGGGCATTGATTAAAAACACCAAGCCAAGGGAGAAAATTGAAGAGATGGAATGAGAAGAATTTAAGATAATGTTCCTTAATAAGTACTTCCCACGAACTCTTTGGAAGAAGATGGAGAGAGAATTCCGAGAGCTCAAGAAAAAATAAGGACAATCTGTCACAACCTATGAAGCAAATTTCACAAGGCTCACAAGGTATGCTTCGGGTTTTGTTATCAATGATAACAAAATTGATAGATTCTTTAGTGGATAAAAACCACATCTTCGAAAGGATCTTGCAATTCGATACTTTGGGAGTTATGAAGAAGTAGTTCGGTGTTATCTCAAAGTAGATATGGAGTTTGGTGAATGGTCCCATGGCTCTGGTGATAAGGAAAGAAATATGGACTTTCAAGCTGGTGGATCAAGTGACAAAGGTGGAAAGAAAAATCAATGACCCACATGCCAAAAATGTGGGAAGTTGCACCATGGGAACTGCCTCAAAGGTTCAGGGAAATGATTTACGTGTGGGAATGAAGGACACCAAGCTCAATAGTGTTGAAAAGTATTGAAAGGAAGGATAATTTAGCCAATGAAAGGAGAGAACCACTCGTGGTTCAATGCTACAACTATAGGGAGCTAGGGTACTATGAAAACTAGTGCACTAAACCTCGAGATCTCGAGGGTAATCAGCGCCAACAACCACCAAAGCCAAAGGAACAAGGGAAGACTTATTCCATAACTACTGCAGAGGTGGAACATGATAATGAAGTCGTACAAGGTACACTTCCTATTCACTCAAGAATGGAAAAGGTCTTATTTGATTCTGGTTCTAAGCATTCCTTTATATCTTTCATGTTTGCTAGAACTATTGAATCAAAGCCACAAAACCTTGAAGTAGTGATATCTGTAAAAACACCGAGTGGGGAAATCATTTCAACCCAAGTGTTTGACTCTTCTCCTATTGACGTATGAGGGAAGATTCTTCTGTAAAATCTCATAATTCTTCCCTTGCTGGAATTCGACGCTATAATGGGAATATATTGGTTCTCATTATATAGAGCACATATCAACTATCGGGAAAAGGAAATATATTTTCATATTCCGAACCATCCCATGCTCCTCTACAAATTCAATGAAGATCATGAATATCCTTTGAAAAATACTTCAATGGTGTGGGTGTTGATCCCCTATGAAGAAGCATACCTCACCCAAATGGATGAGTCGAAGGAATATTCCAACCTTGAGGAAATGCCCATCATGATGGAATAAGATGATGTATTTCCCAAAGAGTTATCCGGAATTCCCCCAGAACGTGAGGTAGAGTTCTCAATTGAACTCATTCCTGGAGATACTCATATCTAGAAGTGTCCCTATAGGATGGCTCCTATCGAACTAGAGGAGTTAAAGAAGAAGATGCAAGAGCATCTGGACAAAGGGTTCATACGCCCTAGTGAATCACCTTGGGCTACGCCAGTGCTCTTTGTTGTGAAGAAGGATAGAACCATGTGGCTGTGTATCGATTATCGGGAACTCAACAAGATCACCATAAAGAACAAGTATCCTCTCCAAAGGATTAATGAATTCTTCAACCAGTTAAGAGGAGATCAATACTTCTCAAAGGTTGATCTCTGTTGTGGATATCTTCAAGTAAAGGTGAAGAAGGAAGATATTCAGAAGACTGCCTTCCGTACAAGGTATGGGATCTATGAATTTTTGGAGATGCCCTTCGAACTTACTAATGCCACTACAATCTTCATGGATTTGATGAATAGATTATTTAGACATTACCTTGACAAATTTGTGGTAGTGTTTATCGATTATATTCTCATCTACTCCAAGAGAAAGGAGGAACATGAAGAACATCTATGACTTGTGTTGGCGACATTGAGAAAGGAGAAGTTGTACGCCAAGTTCGGCACGTGTGACTTTTGGATGAATCAATTCATGTTCTTGGGACATGTGATCATAAGAGAGGGAATTTCTGTGGACCCTTCAAAGACAAAGGCGATTGAGGAATGGCCCAGGCCCTCTAGTGTCACAGAAATCTGTAGTTTTCTTGGATTAGCTGGGTAATATTGACGTTTTGTGAGAAACTTCTCATGATTGTCAAACTTTCTAACTAAGTTAACAAGAAAAGGGGTAAAGTATGTATGGATGGAAGAATGTGAGGGATGATTCAAGGAGCTAAAGAGAAGGCAGATCACTGCACCTGTACTCACACTACCGAAAAGTGGATAAAGTTTTGTGATATACATTGATGCTTCAAAGAAAGGCTTGGGTTGTGTACTCATGCAAAATGATAATGTGATAGCCTACACCTCACGACAGTTGAAGATCCATGAGCAGAACAACCCGACGCATGATCTAGAGCTGGCGGACATGATTTTTTCCTTGAAAATCTGGCAGCACTACCTTTATGGCGAGAAGTGTGACATATACACCGACCACAAGAGCTTAAAGTATATATTCACTCAAAAGGAGCTCAACATGCATCAAAGGAGATGGTTAGAGCTAATCAAGGATTACAATTACTCTATTCACTATCATCCTGGAAAGGCGAACAAGGTAGTTGATGCTCTACATAGAAAAGAACCTGCTACTCTATCCATGTTGAGGATTGAGAAAGACCCTATCTTGTTGGATTTGCAAAGGATGGATTTGGAAATCATAAGGGCAGGGGATAAATCCTACCTTGCCCAAATGATTGCACAACCATCCATCAAAGAGAAGATTAAGAAAGCACAAAGATATGATGTGGAGATACAAAAGAGGGTGAATGTAGTAAAGGAAGGGAAGCTGTAAGAGTTCCATATCGACGATGATGGTGTGATTCGGTTTGGAACGCGGCTTTATGTTCCTTCGTCACTCGAGATAAAGAAGGATCTATTGGATAATTCACATAGCTCAACTTTCTCTATCCATCCTGGAAGTACCATGATGTATCGTGATCTCCAAGAGCACTTCTGGTGGGATAACATGAAGAAGGAGATTGCGGAATATATATCAAGGTGCTTGGTATGTCAGCATGTTAAAGCTGAGTGACCAAATTCCAAAGGTATGATGCAGCCATTTCCTATACCCATGTGGAAATGGGAAAATTTTATTATGGACTTTGTCACGGGTCTCCCAAAGACGTCAAAGGGAAATAATGAGATATGGGTTGTGGTTGATCGACTCACAATGACTGCCCATTTTATCACTATTCGGGAAGACATGTCACTTGAACAACTTGCAAGGATATATGTGAAGGAAGAGGTGATATTTCACGGTGTTCCACTCTCGATTATCTCTGACCGTGATCCAAGGTTCACATCTATGTTCTAGAGGAGCCTTCAATATTCTTTGAGTACTGAATTAAATTTTAGCATGACCTATCACCCCCAAACTGATTGCCAGTCTGAAAGGAATATTCATACGCTTGAAGATATGCTAAGAGCCATCTCTATTGAATTCAAAGGTGGTTGGGATCAGCATCTCCCATTGGTTGAGTTCTCATACAACAATAGCTTCCACTTGAGTATTCAGATGGCTCCGTATGAAGCTCTTTATGGGAAGCGACGTAGAAATCCAACCTGTTGGGATGTTGTTGGAGAAAGAAAGCTACTTGGTACCGATCATGTTCAAGAGATTGAAGAGAAGGTTCAAGTCATCCAGAAACACATCAAAGCTGCACAAAGTCAGCAAAAGAGCTATACTGATAACCGTTGAAGGGACTTGGAGTTCATGGTTGGAGATAAAGTCTTCCTTTGAATATCCCCATGGAAGAGAGTCATGAGACTTGGGAAGAAAGGGAAGCTATGCCCAAGGTACATTGGCCCCTTTGAGATCCTTGACCGTATAGGAGCAGTGGCCTATTATTTGGAACATCCACCGAATATGGCTCAAGTTCATGATGTGTTTCATGTTTCACTACTGAGGAAGTACATACCAGACCCCTCACATGTACTAAACTCAGAGGTGGTGCAGCTGAAGGATGATCTCTCCTATGAGGAGAAGCCGGTAAAAATTTTAGACCGAAGTGATAAGTTTCTACGCAACAAGACAACTCGCCTTGTCAAAGTGTTGTGGAGGAACCATATGTTTGAGGAAGCAACATGGGAACCAGAAGAGGAAATGAAGGATAAGTACCCTCACCTGTTTGTGTAAAGTGAAATTTCGAGGGCAAAATTTCTTAAGGGGGGAAGAATGTAATGACCCAAAGAATTTCAATGGAAAATTCCCATCTTATATTTAAGTCATAAAAACACAAAATAATGAACTACTAAGTGATAAGTGACCATTAAACATAATTTTGTCACCCCTATGTTTGGAATTTTAAAAATCTGACATACACGGTTGTGTTCAATATAGTTTTTGGAGTCTAATGAAACGAAAATAATTTTTAGTGAATAGTAACCTACCCTTATGAATAGTAACCTACCCTTATGAATAGTAATATGACCCTTATGAATAGTAAATAAGAGTGACATTACATATGAATAATAAAATAAAATTTAGACATCATAGAAAGTGACAATTTGACATTAGTAAACGTTTTTGGTATTTTATAAGTCATAAATAAATAATTACAATTAATTAATTAATTTAAAAATTATTTATTCCCCTGAAATGTATTCATAAAGTATTGAATCAATGTCTTATAGTTTTTATATAAGACCCTACATAATTTTTTAAAGAACTACAAAATCATTTTTAATTTTAAAAACTTTTTTTAAGTAAATTATTATTTTAATTAAATATTAAATTAATAATATTTAGAAAATTATTTTTGAAAAATGGACTTTATTTTTGGATTCTACACGTCAAAAAATGGTTGGGGTAAATTTTTGGGATTTTTCTAAGAAACTTGATTTTTTGGTGAATAGTGGAATACATTAACTTAACATATAAATACATTTTAATTAAAACCCACTATTCCAAACATCACAAGTGATGTATGCACCCAAATACAGAACTCATATTCCTTATTTACTATTCTTGGTCATCCAAGACTCACTATTTCTTTTCTAAGGTGAAATTAATAAACTAATCAATTTTATATTAATGAAACCCCTCTCCCCTCCACTATAAAAGCCACCCTTCACTCCCTCTTTTCCTCACACCTCTCAATCTCCAAGATTTCACTAAAATCTGGCCAAACACCTTCCCTAGCCCCTCCTCCACGTCCAAGATCTTCTGGTCTCATCAAAAGACCAATCATAGGCCCTTAAAGAGGTTCTCAAGAGGAGGATTCTAAAGGTAATTTCTCTCCCTCTTCTCCTTTAATTTTCCTTTCAAGTTCAAGTTCCTTTATTGATCTCTCCCAAACTATCTTCATCCAAATTATTTTTTAACTACATTATTATACATATACTATAATATTATGATTCTAATGGTATATTATATCACCCCACACCCTTTCCCTCATTGTTTTATTTTATTAAACAGAACGTTGTTCATGGGGTGTTAAATTTATCACCTTCAAAATTGACATGTTCTCTTCTTCCATTTCTACCATCAATTTGGTCATGAAACCATTTTTATGGCTGAACCAGAATATTTTATATGTATTATGTTCTATTTTAAGTTCTATAAATAACATATGGCCATACTACTAAGTGAAAAGTAAAAATGAGTTCGTTGTGATCCAAAAACCGCTCAAATTAACCCAAATAATCTTCATTTAATTCTTATCTAATGATTCGTCCACGTGGATCTAATATAACTCATTAAAAATCATTCAAGATTCTGTTATATCATTAATAACATGTAATATAAGTTCTGTATGTTTACCCATGATCTACACAAACATCAATTTTAGAATACCAGTGGACCGCTCAAGAAAACCATGA
Organism: Viscum album; assembly: GCA_963277665.1. NCBI lineage: Eukaryota > Viridiplantae > Streptophyta > Magnoliopsida > Santalales > Viscaceae > Viscum > Viscum album. The sequence goes on from OY728129.1 coordinate 1,493,896,338, forward strand.
AAACGAACATCCCCGATCAATGTTTCTAAACTCTATATGTCATCCAATGGAAAAAAATATGAAATAATGAAACTAGAATGAACCCGATTAATGTATAAAAGGTTCTATAATTTCTAATTAATGGATATAATGTCATTATATAATACATTAAAGAGAATGAGGCATTCAAGTACAAGGTAAGGGGAAATCTCAAACCCAATTTTTCTTCCTTCGGGTTCTCCCTCTTTCACTCCATTTTTGATATGGTTACTCCTCAAAGATCATTTTTTCATCATTTAATTTACTTTTATGGGATATAAATGTTTGTTAGTGGGTTTTATGTCCATCAAAATGTTTTTCAAAAGAACTCTTTTTTCAAGATCTCACCTTTTACCTCTCATTCAAGGTTCATGGTTCTTGTATGAAGTATGTAGTTCCCTCTTTCTTTTGGGAACCCAAAGCTTATGAATGTGTTATTATGTGATGAAACCTATTAAATTCCATGGGTATTTATTTACATGTTTTATATGTGTTATAATGTTGCAATCAGGATAATGATAATGTTATGATGTGACGGGTGCCACCGAAATTATATAGCACAATATGAATGTTTAAATGTGACGGGTGCGCCCAGAATTATATAGAGCTCCTATGCATTGGGTAAAGTGATGAATCTCATGAGTAAATGTGAAATGATTTTTGAAAAAGATGATATCTTGGTTCACAAATATGTGTGGTAGTAAACCACTAAGACATGATGTTTCATTTTTATGCATTGCCACATTTCAAGTCTTTTATTTATGCTCCTCTCATGTTCATGATCATTTTTCTATGTCATGATTATGCTCACCACCTGATATATTGTTATTATCTATCCTATTACTGGGATTTTAGGTCACCCCTTTTGATGTATATCCCCAGGTGGCTACATGTACTATGGAGAGGGCAAGTGCCACTAAGAAGCTAGTGAAGAAGAAATTAAATAAATATTTATGGTTGATGTTGTATTTGTTATGTGTGGTCCTAGTTTCCCAAGACACTAAACCATTGGATCCTCTATGTGTAATACTATTATGTTTTTTATCTTTGAAATTATGTAATAGTAATGAAAGAAAAGACCTGGTCACTATATACTCACCCCTACACAGGCAATGCCCGAACTATGTTGTGTTGGTTGCAGACGACGGACTGTGCTAATCATGGTTAAGGCTTGTGGGGCGGGACGGTACCCGGAGGTGGACTATCAGGCGGGACGTACACAGAGCAGACGACCGAACCCAAGGAGCTAAGGAGACCCTCTGTATCCACCCTTCAGGTGGGATAGCCGGAGGATGAATCGCTCGTTGCTGATTTACTTTACTGCTATTGTACATTCTTTTCAGTTGTATTGTACTTTCAGTTGGGTTTGTATTCTGGCCCATTTACTTTTCAGCACTTACTTTTTGACTCAGTTTACATAGTTTTTAATATATCTTGCATACTCTGTTGTGTTTCTTTACTTATATAAAGGCAATGCCTTCCCATTTATCAGGATTTACGCCTTCGGCGCTAGTCACCAGCCGCTAGCCTATGGAAGGCGGGATTGGGGTAGTAACGGAACGGGCCCCGTGGACGGGTCGTGACACTAAATTTCCTATAATCATAAAATCATTTAAAATAGATACATTAACTACTTCTTTCTATTTTTATCATTTTATTTCTGTTAATTATTTCACAAACAATTATTTTAAAATTAAAATAAACCCAAATTACATTAAATTACATTATATTAACTTCATTTACAACTAGGAATAATCCAAACTAAGTCTACAGTTAAACAAGATTATCATGTTTTAGAATTGAAATTCCATCATCAATCAACCAAGTGTGATACACATTTATTTATTAATTATTATAATTATTCCAAAAACCAAGTAAACCAAGAAAAATATCCTAAGTTACCACAAAGAGGAATCATGTAATTAAGCACCAACAGCTTCTTCCTGAGGTGGAGAATTAAATATAGATAAAATAAGAAACCTACCCATCGACCATCAAACAGATTCCAAGAGAAAATATCATCTATCCCCAACATATTAAAAACTAAGACCATCGTAAATATATTTCATTATCTTTGGTGTCATCCCAGACACCCAAATGAATACATCGATTCACCTCCCTATCACTAGTGTCAATGGCTTCCACATCATCTGGCCCTCCTTCCATATATCACATCAACCATCCAAGGATCACCCATCCTAGTATTCACATAGCATCTTGTTCTCCCCACAAGATATCACATCAATCATACTAGGATCATCCATGAAACTCTCATATCATAAGTAGTATATCAAGGGAAAATCATAATAATAGCAGTAAAAAAATATGCATAGCTAACTTGGTAATCTAGGCCCTATAACAAAGAATCTAGCCTTCACATTAAAAGAGAGCTATCATGACTCTAAAATAAGGTACCTATCCTCATCAAGAGACCCCAAATCATAGGACCTAACATTTATCATTATCAAAAAACCATATCTTATTAAATATTAAATTAATTGATTCATTATTCATAGGTTCCAAATACAAAAATCTAAGGAATCTATCGTAAACAAGCTACGAAAGGAAATATATGATCATAACATTTATTCCTATTTCAAAAAACACAAAATTCTAAAATTCTAAATTAACCTTACTATTATTTTAATTATAAATAATTATCAATAATCTGGTACATTTTTTAGTTTTATCATCTCACGGATGATCACGTTTATTTAAACATGTTTAATCACATCAATTTGATTATCATTAAATTATAGAAAACATTAAATTTATACATTCCAATTATTTAATTTCCTAATCTTATTAACTCACAATAAATTAGAAATTTATGTTTTTTATAAGTTTCAAATTTCTAATACACGAATTAATATATTATAAAAAAGAATAACATTGATATAAAACTATATAGAAACTTTATAGGTAAAATAATATCACAATACAAAGAAAGAACATTGTGAACTTGCAATCACAGTTTACTTCTTTAATTCCGTTCAATAGTTATTTGTAAAATTTCATTATCATCCTAGGAATAATGTAATATAAAATTAAGATTTCAAATAAATAAAATAATAAAATAATTGAATACCCTACTATAAGGGTCTCAACGTCATTCACATGAGAACAGACCAAAATTGTAGATCCCAATCACCTCTCTCAAAATAACCTTCACCCATCCAGGGATTTTACAACACAATCACATTAACAAAAAACCATGAAATCTTCTTTCAAAAATAGATATCATTATTCATATTATGAAATGAAGAACTGAAGAAAACTGAGATAAAATGAAGAATAATAAACATGAAAAAGATAAGGAACTCACCATAGATCAACTTGTGTCACTATAGATCAAATATGGGATGTCCAATACTAATCCCCATTAAATATATCCCAAAATGATGAAGGGAAGCACTGTTGACCACTGGAAATCTAGAAAAAAGGGTATTGTTTTAGAAATACTTGAGTGGATGCACCCTTTACATATGCTTTTCACATGGTATTTAAATAGAATGTAAACTATTTACATATCCCTTAAATTATAGGGCTATATATTGGTTAATAATGTGTCGCAAAAATCTAATTTATCAAAAAAAAAATACAGGTCATAAAGCACCATGTGAACCATAATTAAATTGTTGTGAACTAAATATACATGATGTCAAATCCCCATACACATCATGTATTATCTCAACATCTTTAATTTAGCATCTGAACCCCTCTATATGCATTGTATGCCTCATCCGATACCCACTGGCCTTAAAAACACAAAAAATGGTTCAATTACATGGATTCATGTCCATAAAATTTTATAATAATCTAAAAATTATGGGTTTTCCTATTCATAAAATCATATTTAACATCTAGGTTATAAGTTCACGTGTATATAATAATATAAATACCATATTGAGATTATTTAATACATTGTGATGTGTGTAACACAATATATCAGATAATTTACATTTATTTGGAAAACAAATCATAAAATCACATGTTATTACATTCTACCAATATTAAATAATTTTTTCCCTTGAAATTTGGGCTCGATCTGAACTATCATGGGAAATAAATTTAAAAATTACTTTATTGAAAGCACACATCATAAAAAGGGTTAATAAAATATCCCCATGAAAAGAGAAAAAATAAATTATGATTCTCTTCACATAAATAAACATTGGTAGGAAGTAAAAATATTATTATGTTAGACAAAAATAACAACCATATAATAGTAAAGAGTGATATATAACATGGTCGGTAAAAATATGAAAACCATGAAGCCACAAATTTCTGATAGGTTAAAAGAAATTTTGTTCAGTTGAAAAGAAAGTACCAATAAAACTTTTTTTCACAAAATCACTTTCCTAATGTTGAAATTTGTTTTTATAATTGAAACAAATAATATGAGAAAATATAATTTTCTCATTCAATCTTAAAATCGTAATATTAAAATTTGGTTGTTTTTTTTATCAATTTTCACCTCATCTATAATTTGAAAAAGTTAATATGATTTTTATCATTCCTGAAGCAGTAATATATCATAAGTTTTATAAGATAATGATAATTAATTACATCAATATCTGGTAATCATCAAAACAAAAAAAAAATTATCTTACATTATCGAATATATATAAATATATATATGGTAAAATAATAACCCAATCCCAGTAACCTCATCCAAAGTTAAACATAAACCATTCGATAAAAGGTTAACTGTAAGAACCTTCCAAATCTATACAATTTATTAATAATGCCTCTAAATCACAATATAGAATAATTCCCCAAATATCATTAATTATGTTTTAATTTTTAGATACTAAATGTGTGAATAACATGGTTATATATTCTCGTGAAACATGGTAATAACCATATCTGCCATAAAATCTCAATGTATAAATATATTCTTCCTCATTCCTTAACTAAAAGAACATATTACTGGATATATTTATTAATGCTTAAAATTTTGTAAACTCAAAAAATGATAACATAAACCAAAATTTTTATCAAGTTAGTAATCAATTCCATGGAAATAAATACTATATTTTTCTTTATCTATGTCAATCATCTCGTTATCCAAACATAATAATCTCAATATCATTAACTTATTAAGGATTATCATTCCTTTGATCATGTGTTTTCCATAAAATATCTCCTTTTTGTTAAATCACTAGTCATGTTCATCAATAACATTTAAAATAATCTTACACATCCTTAATAAAAATCCATTATTGAGAATTCCATATATATATATATATATATATTATAATTATTCAATATGAATACATAAAAAATTAAATTATTCTACATAATTATTAAACCATTATCTAGGCTTTAACATCTTATTCCTTATTAATTATTTGATTCCATATTTGATTTTTAGTCTATTCATCATATATAGAAAAACCTTTATATGTACCGACTTACTAGTCCTCTTCATGATCTTCCCCCCCTAGGAAATTGGGCTGAATAATTACCATACTTTCTACATTTATAATGTCCAACCATAGATGATGACATAGAAAACCCATTTTGGGAATCCATTATGTTAACTAAACAATTAATTCTTCCTTATAACTTAATTTCTCTATTTCCATCTCCTCCACACATAAAACTTCTCATTCCATTGATATATTCCCTATAGTGATTCTTCCAAAATTCATTACATATTGGAACAAAATATTCATTCCTCAATAATCTCTACCACCCAAACTCTGAATAAACAATATTCATATATTATTTGAGGAGTATGTGATTCGTTTATGGTTCATGTTGTTAAACAAAAATCATGATTAACTAGTTATCTGTAATCAAAATATCCTTCACTCTAGTCATTATTGAATCAAAATATCCATCACTCCATCCCTCTTCCAATATAGTTTTTCATAAAATTATATTATATCACATTCATTGTTAACATACTTCCTTCATGATTCCACCATTGAATAATACCAAAAATTATAGTGTGATAATCTATATTCATAGTCGAAAAATAGATTATCATGATAAAATATATAGTATGAATAAATCAGGGAAAAATATTTTCAATATAAGACTCTATATGTATAGCCAAGGTCATTCATAGTCATCATCTATTTTTATCCATTATGAATATTTCACTACTACAAAATAAGGGTATATCCACGGACCTATAGCCGCGGTTTTATAGGTCCGTTTCTATAGCCAATTTATAGCCATAGTTTAATTAAAAAACCATGCATAAAATTTTCCTTGCCCTTTTTCCCCCAAAATCTATCAGGCTCCTCCTCGGTTATCCCGATCAGCGACCCTATGGCCCTCGCGATTCTTCCTCCCTCGCGATCTCCTCCTCACTGTGCCCTCCTCCTCGCCCCGACCTCTTCCTCGCTGCACCCTCCTCCTCCCCGATGACTCCTCGTTGCACCCTCCTCATCACCGTGACCCTCCTTCCTGACGCTTCCTCGTCGTTCCCTCCTCATCACCGCGACCCTCCTCCCCGACGCCTCCTCACCGCGACCCTCCTCAGTGCGCCCTCCTCCCCAACACCTCTCTTCCGACGCCGAGTTCGACACCCCCAACGCCTTCCCCGACACCTTTTCACCAGCAACCCTCGACCCCTCCTTGTCGTGACCCTCCCTTCCTCCAGCGAAGCTGCTCCAAGTTGCCTCCCCTCCTCTTCCATTCATGATGGTTCTCCCCCACAACCCTCAACACCAGAGGTAATCCCCTATATTTTTTATCCTTAATTATTCATCACATGAATCAAATTTAATGTTTCAAATATGGGTTATGTTTGTATAAGTTTTGTTTCATTTCAATGTGACTATGTTGAATGGGGTAATTGATTGGAAGTGGTTATGAAATTTAGAATGATTTCAGTTACACGTGTTTTAAATTGGATTTATATTAGGTAGGGGGTTTAAAAACTAGGAATCCTTTGGTTAAAATTAAGAAATACAATTTTAAATTATTTATAAATGTGGTTTCAAGTAAGCAGTGAAGGTTGAATTAATATATTCTGAAACAATAATGTAGAATCCTATGATCACAAGGGTTTTTTTGATATATGTTTGGCTAGGAAATTAATAATTCAAACTCAAAAGAGTCAAAATATAGATCGCACACTCTTTTAAAATCACTCCAGCAAACTATTTCAATGAGAATTCAATTGAATGGACAGAGATAAAACGATATGAGGAAGTGGGTGTAGACAAAACATTTTAAAAATTGAAATTAATTTGATAAATTAAAATGAAATAAATTATTATATGATGAAATATGGTAGAGATTATGTATAATATCTTTCTTGGAAGTCACTTGTATGAAAAAGTTATTATGGTTTTTTATATAAAAGGATAAATTATTGAGGGCTGATCAGATTGATGTTTTAAAACATGTAAAGAATATCATAATGCATAATTGAATGGAAAAAATAATGGTATAGTAAAAATTCAAGGACCTCAAAATTGATTGAGTGTAGGTAATCATGATGACAAGGAGCTAGTAGGCTTCATTCGACTTAATTTATGTGGGGGGGGGGGGGGGTGGGGGGTTCACTTCATCAATAGGGGCCCACATTTTTTCCATATACCATTAAACTCATGGTCATATCTAGATAACCTATGATAATGGTACATGTGGACCATTATTATATACTAATCAACTACCATGATTTACATGTACTGTAACTATATCCGTTTCCCATACCCTTCCCTTTCATTTCTGATGTGGCTCTATTTTTGCATTGTTTTGCCAAAAACATTTAATTAATTTTTAATGATTTAATTAATCATTTAATCACTTTACGCTAAATATTTGTACTTTTGTATTTTTATAATTAAAATTTTCAAGTATTTCAATTTTTATAACATTTTATGTAATTATACACCCTTAATTAGTTGATTTATTCCTTCATTGTTTTTAATATAACTAATTTTTAATTTTTTTTACTTAAATCTATATCTTTTTATTTTTTTTTTGTTTTTACATTATTAATAATTATTGAGTCCTCTATTTAGTTTACCTATAATTTTAATGTTTATATAACTTAGTCACGACTTGCCAGACTATCAGTAGCTTAGCTACCGATAGCAGGTTACCGATACTCTCTATCGGTGACCTTGCCTCTATCGGTGACCCTTGTAACTGATATTCTTTCCTATCGGTAGCTCTCTTCTAAAACTACCGGTAGATCTTATTTATCAGTAGCGGTAACACTTTTATTTTAATTTAATAATGTTGAGTAATTAGTTTAAATTAGTTTTGTTTGATTTCTGTTTAATAGGTTAGTTTTTTTAAGAAATTATTTAATTGATGTTATTCTATTAAATTAGCTTAATCTTTATTTTAATTATTAATCTTTTTTTGTTATATTAGAATAGGTTAATTATATTAATTAATTTGTTTAGACGTGTTGATCATCATTTAATTAAGTTAAGTGTGTTTTTAAATTAATTAAATTTATTCTCCCTTAATTACATAAGTTCAAATAGTTAATCAATAAACTAATTAATAGTTTTTAAACATTAATTATATTATTTTATGTATGCAGATTAATTAATAAGTCACCAAATTTTGGTTTTAGTCTTCCATTGAAGTAGAATATAGCTAGCGGTGATTTATTTAGGTCACTGGTGATAACATTGTCACTCGGTGCTTCTTTGAAATTAATTTGTTTAGTTATTTTATTTTTAAATATTATATTAATTTAGTTTAATAATTATTTAGTTTCTAATTCTATTGTTTTCAATTTAAAAATTTTAATGTTTTAAAGGTTACATAAAAATTTTGTATTAAATTAGTGTTTCTTAGATTTAGCATTTTGTATTTAATTGTTTTTATTATTTTTATTTTTATTTATTTTTAATTTAAGTTCAATTTTTTTAAGGTCACTGTTAGTTTTTCAACTGAGTTTTTTTATCCTACCGGTGACTTCTTATTTATCTGTATCAGTGACCCCACACCGCAATGCCTCACCGATGCCCTCTACCTCACTGGTAGCTTCCCCTCACTGATAGACAACAGTTCCTATCCTCACCGATAGCCCTAGAATTTTTTTCCTCACCGGAGCACATTTGTTTCCCCCACCGATACATTTTTCTTCGCACCCTACCAGTAGATGTTCTCTTCTCACCTCACCTTTACCCTATACTTCTATCAGTAGCTGCCCTACTAGTCCACCTTAACCTCACAACCACCATTCCATTACGCAATGCGATCAATTCCTTTTTCCCAACCTATTATCAACAACCCAAACCACACTGCTCCGCCCCATTCGAATCAGAGATCGCCACTGGTCTGAAGCTGAGACACTGGCTATGCACCGCTGCTAGTCCGGCGCTAAAGCTTTTTTTGAACCGAGTCGGGAAAGACACCGAACTGCACTAGAAGATGAAGTCGTGGCCCACCGCTAGAAGAACGCGAAGCCGCCGTGCCACCAAGGGAGTTGCACCACCTACAGAAGACCGCGTCACCTACTGGTTTTGCTGGAGAGGAGGAGCTGAGCTGGTCCGCAAGCAGAGGAAGTTGCGTCGTTGCTTTGAAGAGATTCTGGGCCGAGCTGAAGAATCTCTTGCTTTGCACCACTGTTGAAGGAGGTCAAGTTGCATTAAGGTGATGAGATCAGTTGTGCCACACACTTAAGCTGGGGAGGAACCGCCGCTGTTGTCTGCCGGTGTTGAGCTGAGGAGTGGTCACCACCGTGCTGAAGGAGGGAAGTGTCGGAGGGCCTGCTCCAAAAAATCCAAAGCCCTCCCCTGTTGTGCGCCAATTTGGGGGGATGAGAAAGAGACTAAACAAAAATATAAAACAATAATAATAATATTAAAGTAAGAAGTAAGAAGAAAAAAATATAATAAAAGGAAAAGTTAAATTTAAATTAACTTTACATAAAAGTTACTTTAAGTAATTCAAGTAAATATTAAAATTTATTAAAGTTATAAATTTAAAAAGTTTATAATAGATAAATGGAAAATTAAAATATAAAAATATCTTAATAATAAATTGATTTAATGATTATAGTATTTAATTAATAATATATATAAATAATTATAAAATATACCTAATAATTTAAGAAATACTTAAAACTTAAGTTTTAATTCTAATTACATAATTAAAATTAACTAATTAACTAATTAATCTCACAATTTAATTTCTTTTATAGTAATAATTAAATAATACTTAAATTCATAAATATTATTTTAATTATTTATTTATTTATATCATTAATATTTAATAACTGAGTTTTATGTGATAAAATTAATAACTTAGTATTTAAATACATTAACCTAATTAAGTTAATAACTTTTTAGATAAATTATGTTTACCATAGTAATACTTAGTCGATAATTGTATAAATAATATAAAAGTAAATAAAATATCAATTAACTTTAGTTAAATATTAACGAGTTAATATAACGCTAAACATTATAATTAACTATTTTTCATTTATTATGATCATTTTATTTATTTTTATTTTCTAACATTGCAGGCTCATTCAAGGTTCATGTTTATGTCCATATTCACTTAAATAACTCACCCAGAGTTAGTTATGTGAGAAATTCTAGCGCGACGTGCCTGTCGCGGGTAAAACGCACGTGTGCAGTGCGTGGGTGAAGAACTCTTAATGTCGGTGGAAGTTGTGGTGGTGACATGCAATGGATGAAAGAAGTTACTTAAGCAGAGCAAGAAGAATTCTTGGGGGGGGGGAAGTAATTCATGGATAGAGTTGATTCATTCATTCACTCAGAGAGACACTCACTCGATGAAAATTCGAGTCCGGAAGCAGAGCAGAGGTCCAGGAGAAACATCATTTGATGCGAGCAGAGGGAGTTTTCATCCTCTGTTTTCTTTCAATACTCTTCCTCTATAATTTAATGACCTTTGTATTCATGATAGTGACAATGATAAATATGTTAGTTGGATAAATTTATAGTTCGGGGAGAGTTTTAGTTCTACTGGTAATTATTTTCATCCTTCTCATTAATCAATCCTTCTGTGATTAGAATTTATCGGTGAGATGAATTCTAATTAAACTTATCTGCTTCGTACCACAAGAACTGAAATTTCCTGAACTCTGTAATCATTTGGTGAGTTTGATTATGGAATCATATTTTAAATAATCATCTTGTAGTGAAAACATCAGCACTTACAGAGATTTTGTGTTGTTGACCTTTTAAATCATCTTTCTGGAGTTGTACGTCTTCGAGTGGCAAACTCTGAGTTGCACAATTTCTGACTTAAATTCTGGTGAGGGAAGTAAGTCATTTTTATCCAGTGGTATGAAGCAGTATTTTACATGAAATGGAAAATCATTTCAAACTAGCAGACTAGAATGAACCTCGATCATTCTTTACTGTTGTCCTTTATCAACATCTTATTTTCTTGTTGCACCTTATTTTCCAACTGTACTCTGTTTTAGTATAGGTATAACAAGTTTACAATAGATGTGTAGATTCACTCAATAGTAAATAAAATCATAAAAAAATTAAAAGATATAAAAATTTAAAAAGTGAAAATTAGAAAAGCCACTCCGCTGCTGAAAATAGTGGAGCTTTAAAAGTTTTATTAGTAATTAGTGGATAAATTAGACTTCCCTATGGGTTCGAACCTCCTTTCCACATATATAGTAGTTAGTAGGAATATAAATTCTAAACTTTGAACGATTTCAATGACATTCCAGGTCATGTTTTTGGCACGGTTGTCGGGGAAGGCACGAGTCATTGCTAAAAAATATATATATAAATCAGTTAATTTTTTTTTTGAAAAAAAACTGTGTATTTTCAATCTGAATTGTCACTGTTGATAGTGTTACTGCTATTTACATGAGCACAAGACACTCTGCTGTTAGATTAGAGCCCTAAAACCATGAACTCGATAAACATTTAGCTGCTCTAAGAAGAAAGAACAAAATTGAAATCGAAAATCAAGAAAATAGAGTTCTTGAAAATAATAAAATTTGAAATAACCATCCAGAACTCTTAGATGATCATGAACAACATATTATGAGGGAGTTTCAACTCCCTCGAGTATCAAGCAACCCATCATCCATTAGACTAATTCCTGGATCTAGAAACTATGAAATGAAATAGTCACATATTTCTCTGCTACCTTCATTCAATGAGATCTCTAATAAGGACTCACTAGCATTCATTAGATACTTCTACAACACTGTGCATCAATTACCACTTTTATGACTCTCTAAAAATGTGTTAAGGATGAGAGTTTCTCCCTTTTTCCTTAAAGGTAATGCTAGTAACTGGTTTTTAAGTCTAGATGAAAACATTTTTGAGACATGGGATCAAGTTTATAAATCATTCGTTATGAAATTTTATCCCCAAATATTAAATGGTGAATTGTGAACTAAAATCACTAGTTTTTATCAAGAGGATGGAGAAGCTTTTCATGAATCCTAGGATAGATTCATGGATCTGCTTAGGTAGTGTCCCCATAATCAACTCCCATCTCACCTTCTCATGGATAATTTCTATGAAGGTCTTTCCTCCTCTGGTCAGAACATAGTGAATCAAGCTGCTGGGGGTAATTACAATGATAAGACTGATGAGGAGTTGAGAAACTTTTTTAACAATCTTGCACTTAATTATCAACATAAAAATTCTAGAAGAAAATGAGTCAATAGGAATGTTAACACTAGTTCAATGAATGATACTCAAAGTCAACTGGCTGAAATCACCAATCAACTTCAAACATTAATAAACCAGAATTCAAAACAAACTATTAATAAAATTGAAAAACAGAATTAGTATCAATCTCTTAGGCAATAGTGCACTCAATATGGTATGTTTGGGCACTCTGAAAATTTTTGTCCTAATGTTGATCTAACTGACCAACAATATTAAAGGTCAAATTTTTTAAATTATGGTCCTAAGATACCTAAAAAAGATGATCCAGTTTCTAATAATTACAATCAAGTCTATAGGAAGCATCCAAATCTGTCCTAGAAAGATCAAGGAGTTATTAAACAATCAACTGCCCCTAATTATCAGAACCAACCAAGACCAAACTTTCAAAATCAACAAAGGGGAGAGTCTTAAAATGTTCAACAATGTAATGATAATAAAATGTATTCTAAATTGGATCAAATCTTGAATAAAATATATTCACAAGAGGAAAGGTACATGACTCAACTTAGTAAACAGAATAGTCAATACGGGTCAAACAAGATGCAAAATTATGTGAGAATGCAAAACATGGAATCACAGTTATGCCAACTTTCTAGAGATTTTTCTTCTAGGGAAAAAGTTTGACTTCCAAGTAAAACTAAACATAATCATTGGGAGAAAATCACAGTTTTTGTCACTACAAGTGTCCTAAATACTCAAACAGTTGCTGAAAAAGACATAAAAAATGCCCAAAATGTGAAAACTGTTTGAATCTGGAAATGAAAACATGCTTTTTTCTCAATCTGGAAATTCACAAAAAGATGTTGAAAATAATTAAAATTTGAACTTGTCATCTAAATCTCAAACTAAAACACCTCTTAAAAATCAAAAAAAATATAATGGAAAAGGAAAAGTTGTGGAAGAGGTGAGGGATATTCCTCCTGTCCTTATGAATTTTCCCCACCCATCCCTTTCCTTGAGAAGCTTAAACAAAAATGTAATACCATGGCAGAACTTCTTCAGTTCCTTAGACTTCTATCCAAAATTCAAGTCAACATCCCATTTATCCAAGCTTTAATTTAAATCCCATCTTTTCTGAAATCTTTAAAGAAAATTGTTTCAAACAAAAAGACCCTTGAAGACTTTTCTACCTACAGCCTCAACGAGGAGTGCAGTGCTGTACTTCAAAAGAAAATCCCGCCCAAATTGAAAGACCTAAGTAGTTTTGTCATCCCTTGTACTCTAGGAAATTCTGGTCAGTTGAACAGTCTGTGTGATCTAGGTGCTAGCATTAATCTGCTCCCATACTCACAGTTTCAACAGTTGAGGTTGGGTGATATTCAAACCACCATAGTCATTCTCCAGTTAGCTGATAGATCATTAACTCATCCTATGGGTCGAGTAGATGACTTACTAGTTGGAGTTGGGGAGTTATTCTTACCTGATGACTTCTTGTTCTGGATATGGAGTGTGATCAAGAGGTACCTATCATCTTGGGTATGCCCTTCTTGGCCATTGGTGGTGCTGTTATAGATGTTTTAAAGGGTCAACTGATCTTTAAAATTGGTTAACAACAAGAAGAGTTCAATGTTTTTAGGAATATGAAGGGACTAACTTACACTGAAAATAGTTCAAAAATTAAGCCTCTTGAAGCTGAATGTTCTTATAATAATCAACTTGAACACATCGAAAAATCTAATAAATAGCCCTCTGTTGAGGAAAACATTTTTGAAGCTTAAAATATTTGTGAATCTTTTTTGGAAAATGAAAATTCTGCTGTGCCAACCAAACTAGAAAATCTTCCAGAACTGGATAACTTTCCGATTTCTGCTGTAGGAGAGTCCTCTGTTTCTGATCTTAAGAGCCATCTGAGTGAATTTGAGGATTTTTCTGTTAACACCAACCTTGCTGAAAACATTGATGATTCTGAGGGAGATCTTATTAGACAACTTTATTATTCTACTTTGATAAACCTGATGAATTCTGATCTAGAATGTATGGATAGTATACAAACCACCTTCAATAGTAGCACGATTATTACTGAATCTGAGATTGATTTTGAATATATTTCATCTATTAAAACCCCTTACAAGAGGTATTCTGAAGACCTTGGACCTCCCAAGACTAAGAGTCTTCCATCTAGTGTTGAACCACCTGTCCTTGAACTTAAACCACTCCCTGGTAATCTGAAATATTCATTCTTGGGTGAGAATTCTACTCTGCCTGTCATCATTTCTGCTGAACATAAAGATAACCAAGAAGAAAGACTATTGAATGTGTTAGAGAAATTTAAATCTGCCATAGGTTGGACCATAGATGATATAAAATGAATTATTCCTTCACTCAGTATGCAAAATATTCCTATGGAGTCTGATCATAAGCCTAGGGTAGAATTTCAAAGAAGATTAAATCCAAATATGAAAGAATTCATGAGAGAGGAAGTAATCAAGCTATTGGACACTGGAATGATATATCCCATTTTTGATAGTGCTTGGGTCAGCCCTGTTCATGTTGTCCCCAAGTAGGGAGGTTACACTATTATTATAAAAGAAAAAATTGAAGAATTCCAATTTAGGAAAGCCACAAAATGGAGAGTTTGTATTGATTATAGGAAGCTTAATTCAGCCACTATGAAGGACAATTTTCCTATTCCCTTCCTTGATCAAATTCTTGAGAGGCTAGCTGGAAATGAATTTTTTTTTGTTTTCTGGATGGGTATTCTGGTTACAACTAGATCCCTGCTGCCCCTGATGATCAGGAGAAGACCACTTTGACATGCCCTTTTGGTACATTTTCTTACCGGCGGATGCCCTTTGGGTTGTGTGGAGCTCCAGCCAACTTTCAATGGTGTGTGATGGATATCTTTTCTAATATTATTTAGAGAATCATTGAAGTTTTCATGGATGACTTTTCTATAATGGGTAGTACTTTTGATACTTGTTTAGGAAATCATGAGTTAGTTTTGGAGAGATGCATTGAAACAAACCTTGTTATTAATTGGGAGAAATTCCAGTTCATGGTTTTTTAAGGTATTGTAGTTGGTCATAATGTGTCAAAGAGAGGTTTAGAAGTTGATACTGCGAAGATATAATTTATTCAAAAACAGCCTCCTCCTGTTAATGTAAAAGGTGTTAGAAGTTTTATAGGGCTTTCCGGTTTTTACCGAAGATTCCTTAAAGATTTTTCTAAAATCACAAATCCCTTGTGTTCCATACTGGTAAAGGATGCATCTTTCATATTTGATGAAAATTTATTTAAATCATTTAATCTGCTTAAGGAGAAACTCACTTCATCACCCATCATTATTGATCATGATTGGAAGTTACATTTTGAGCTTCTGTGTGATTCTAGTGACATGGCTGTAGGTGTTGTCCTTGGAAAGAGTAGAGATAAGAAGTTGCATGTGGTATATTATGCTATTAGACTTCTAGATGATGCTCAAAAGAATTATACCACCACTGAAAAAGAGTTTTTAGCTATTGTGTTTGCTCTTGAGAAGTTTGGATAGTATTTGTTAGGGTCCAAAGTCATCATTTTAACTGATAATTCTACCTTAAAGTACTTGTTGTCTAAAAAATAAACAAATCCCAGGCTGATTAGATGGATTATTATGTTACAAGAGTTTGACTTAGAGATTAGGGATAAGTAGGGAGCTGAAAACATAGTTGCTGATCACTTATCTAGGCTTCCTGTTACCCAATCTGAATTTGAAAATCCTAGGGAGATTAACTCTTCTTTCCCTGATGAGAAGCTGCTCACTGTCTTAGTCATGCAATCTGCTTGGTTTGCAGATTTTGCCAACTTCCTGGCAGTAGGTGTCATTCCCAAAAATCTATCTAATAATCAATGGATGAAATTCATTTCTGAACGTAAATATTATCTTTGGGATGACCCTTTACTGTTTAGGAGGTGTGCTGATTGTATTCATAGGAGATGTGTACCTGAGGAATATATGATGTTTGTTCTTGAAATTTGTCATTATTTATCTTGGGGAGGTCACCATGGGGGTGAGAGGACTACTCAAAAAGTCCTGCAGTCTGGTTTTTGTTGGCCTACACTCTTTAAGGATTCTAGTAGTTTTGTGGTTGGGTGTGACAGGTTTCAGAGGATGGGAAATGTTAGTATGTAGCAGGAGTGACCCAAAAAGGGTATTTTGGAGGTTGAAATTTTTGATGTTTGGGGTTTAGATTTCATGGTACCATTTCTATCATATCATGGGAATGATTATATTTTTATTGCTGTGGATTATGTATCTAAGTGGGTTAAGGCAGTAGCTCTGCCCAACAATCAAGAAAATAGTGTGATTAAATTTGTCAAGAAGAATATATTTACAAGATTTGGAGTCCCAAATGATTTTATTACTGATAATGGAAATTTTTTTAAGAATTAAATGTTTAAGGCTTTGATGGAGAAATACGGTTGTGTTCACAAAATCGTAACTCCTTATCATCCACAGTCCAGTGGATAGGTGGAAATTTCTAATATAGAATTAAAACAAATACTTGAAAAATCTATTACAAGCTCTAGGAAGGATTGGTCTCTTAAATTGGATGAAGCTTTATGGGTGTATATAACTGCTTTCAAGACCCCAGTAGGTATGTCTCCTTAAAGGCTATTGTTTGGGAAATGTTGTCATTTACCTGTGGAGTTGCAACATAAGTCATATTGGGAAGGTAAGGCTCTAAACTTTGACTTTAAGAGTGCTGGTGAGAGGAGATTGCTTGAGCTGAATGAATTAGATGATATTAGAAGAGATAGTTATGATAATTCAAGGATTTATAAAGAGAGTACTAAGATCTTTCACGATTCTACCATTCAAACCAAAGAGTTCAAACCTAGACAGATGGTCCTCCTCTTTTATTCTATACTCATACTTTTTCCTGGAAAGATGAAGTCCAAGTGGTCTAGACCTTTTACTGTAGTGAGAGTTCTGAATAATGGAGCTGTGAAAATTTTTGGAGAAGAGAATAAACCCATGTCGGTCAATGGGCAGAGACTGAAACATTATTTTGAGGGGTAGCCAAAGGGCTTGGCTGCCTTCATTGTGCTAAAAAACTGTACTTGAATGAAGTCAGGCTGGGGACTTTAAACCAAGCGCTGCAAGGGAGGAAACCCTTGGTCTTTATTGTGTCAATAAATTAAATTTGTAATTAAATAAATTATATCTAAAGAATTTAAATTCATTTCTTCTTGGGAGTCAACCCATACTCTTTTTTTATTTTCATTTTTGTACTATTTTGTGCAGAATAATGTGAAGCTTTGCTGCCAAGTGTCTGTTATGTCTCTGATGGATTTTTTTGACTTGGATTTTCATTATTTGTGTTTCTAGGATGATGCTACTGTGTCATTTAAGGAGTGGAATTCTCATTCTGAAGGAGTAATGGAAAACTTAGTCAGGGAAGTGTCTCACTGTTATTGCTGCATTTCATTTTTCTGCTCCTTAATGCTTTAGAAGAAAAAATTCTGCTCACTTAAGAAATTATGCTTGACTAAAAACAATCTGCTACATGTTGCTGATGTTCTGCTACATATCTTTCATATATATAAGAAATTCTGCTGCATGTCACTAAGTTGATCTAAAAAATCTGCATGTACTTCACTAGTTAAAGATGAAATTCATTGTTTAAAATCTTTTCATTACATGATCATAATTGTGGGGGGTTCGTGCAGTCTGAAAAATCTTGTTTTGAATCTGCATGTATCTTTGAGGTTTTTATCATGAACTTTGTCTATTTTATTGAACATATTATTTAACATATTGGATAAAATTCTTACACCCATTTAACTGTGCATTTACACATCATATGCTACTTTTGAGTTGAATTGAAATTTTTTGTCACTGGACGTCAATGTTAATGTATATACTTGGAAATGAACCTACTGTAAGTTACTCATTGTGGAAAGAAATATTTTTGAACTTCATTGAGACCCTTTTTACATGACATTAATCTACTTAATTGAAAAACTGTTTTGGAACTTATTTGATTAATTATTCTTCTCCATATTTAGAAGTGAATTTTGGGGACAAAGTTGGGTTTTAAGTGTGGGGGAGGGGGTCAATTATTGACTGTGCTAAACTGTCCTTTATTGTTAGCCCATCAATTCACACTGCTAATTCAATTTTTTTGTAAAAAATGGATAATTTTTTTTTCAAAATTCTTGCATAATTTTAGGATTTACACTATTCCCAATTTGATCTTGCATTAGTATAAGTTCCTTGTTAGTAGTTAATGGCTGCATTGAGTATGATATTTATGATCATAGATGATTTCTGAGTGGTCTTGCTTAGTGATTTGATGGAAATTCAGTTTAGAACCTGCCTCTGGAAGTGATTTGGGTACCCTATTTGTGGTATTATGATTATAACTCTTGGAACTGAAAGTTTGGTTTTGATTCTATGGGGCTCATTCATTTTCTTTTAAATTATTAAATGTTGTTACTTTAATGAGGCAATGTAAATGAATTTTATTTAAATATTTTGAAACTGGAGTAATTTGGGCATCTGGGATCGCATGGTGTGTCTATGAGACCCTAGATGCTGGGTGCATTTTTGTTAACTTTTAGCCCTATGTTTATCTTGAATAAGTGCATTGCACAGTGATTAGCACAATGATACATGGATTGGGAAAAATAAATAAAGTTTCTAGGGTAAAAAATGGGCTCATTAAGGTGAGGGGAATAATGAACACAAAATGAAGAAGGGATCATTTGATTTATATGGAAATCATTTAGGTTGTATCAAAAAGTTGATTCACAAAAAAATTATTTATTCTTTGAAACCTATGAGATGAGTCAAAGTACAAAGTTCCATGGTTAAGTTCTTAATTCCACATAAACTTTACCTTTTTGTCATTCTTGGACTCTGGATTTGAGCCTAAATTGAAGTTAGTCATTAAGTAATACTACATATGAGGCATGACATCTCCATTACTTGATGATTCATAGTCTTCAAGACTACCCGTGAGTATTTTCTTAAGGAAAGGATCATATGAGCAACTTAGTTTCTAAAATCCTAGTGACATGTTATTGTCCATTGTTTCAAATTGCTGGTCATGTTACATTTTGAGCCAAATCATTAATTCCATACTTCTGTTTTTCAAAGAAAATAAAGCATGGGATTGTTTGAGGACAAAAAATGTTTAAGTGTAGGGGAATTTTATGTGGCTCTATTTTTTACATTGTTTTTTCACATCTTTTTACTTAATTTTTAATGATTTAATTAATTAGTTAATCACTTTATGCTAAATATTTGTAATTTTTTATTTTTACAATTAAATTTATCATGTATTTCATTTTCTATAACATTTTATGTAATTATGCACCCTTAATTAGTTGATTTATTCCTTATTTGTTTTTAATATAACTAATTTTCAATTTGTTTAATTAAATCTATATCTGTTTATTTTTTTATTTTTACATTATTAATAATTATTGAGTCCGCTATTTAATTTACCTTTAATTTTTATGTTTATATAACTTAGCCACGACTTGCCAGACTATCGGTAGCTTAGCTGCTGATAGAAGGTTACTGATACTCTCTATCAGTGACCTTGCCTCTATCAGTGACCCTTGTAATCTATATTCTTCCCTACTAGTAGCTCTCCTCTAAAACTACTGGTAGCTCTAATTTATCATCAGTGGTAACCCTTTTATTTTAATTTAATAATGGTGAGTACTTAGTTTAAATTAGTTCTATTTGATTTCTGTTTAATAGGTTAGTTTTTATTTAAGCAATTATTTAATTGAGGTTATTCTATTTAGTTAGCTTAGTATTTATTTTAATTATTAATCTTTTATTTTTGTTATATTAGAATAGGTTAATTATATTAACTAATTATTAATCTTTTATTTTTGTTATATTAGAATAGATAAATTATATTAATTAATTTGTTTAAGCATCCTTCTCATCATTTAAGTAAGTTAAGCGTGTTTTTAAATTAATTAAATTGGTTCACCCTTAATTATTTAAGTACAAATAGTTAATCAATAAATTTATTAATAGTTTTTAAACATTAATTATATTATTATATGTATGCAGATTAATTAATAAGTCACCAAATTTTGGTTTTAGTCTACCAGTGAGGTAGACTATTGCTAGCGGTGATTTATTTAGGCCACTGATGATAACTTTGTCACTCGCTGCTTCTTTGTAATTAATTTTTTTATATATTTTAATTTTAAGTCTTATATTAATTTAGTTTAATAATTATTTAGTTTTTAATTCTAGTGCTGTCAATTTAAAAATTTTAATGTTTTAAATGTTGAAAAAAATCTGTTTTAAATTAATGTTGTTTAGATTTAGCTTATTTATATTTAATTGTTTTTATTATTTTTATTTTTATTTCGTTTTAATATAAGTTCAATTTTTTAAGGTCACCGTTAGTTTTTCTACTGCGTTTTTTTATTCTACCGATGACTTCTTATTTTTCCGTATGAGTGACCTCGCGCCGCAATGCCTCACCGATGCCCCCTACCTCACTAGTAGCTTCCCCTCACAGATGGACAACAGTTCGTATCCTCACCGATATTTCACTTAATTTTTTTCCTCACCGATAGCCCCTTTTTCCCCACCGATACTTTTTTCTTCGCACCCTACCAGTAGTTGTTCTGTTCGAACCTCACCTTTACCCTCTGCTTCTATCAGTAGCTGCCCTACTAGTCCACCTTAACCTCACAGCCACCATTCCATTACACACTGCAATCATTTCCTTTTCCCCAAATTGTTGTCAATAACCCAAAATACACCGCTCCACCCCATTCAAATCAGAGATCACCACTTGTCTGAAGCCGAGACCCTGGCTGTGCACCACTGCTGGTCCAGCGCTGAAGCTTTGGTTGAACCGAGTCAGGAAAGACACCGAACTTCACTAGAAGATGAATTCATGGACTTCCACTGGAAGAAATCAAAGCCATCGTGCCACCAAGGGAGCCAAACCACCTACATAATACTGCAACACCTTCTGGTTGTGCTAGAGAGGAGGAGATGAGCTGGTCTACAAGCAGAGGAAGCCACGTCATTGCTTTGAATAGAGGTCGGGCCGAGCTGAAGAAGCTCCTGCTGTGAGCCGCTGTTGAAGGAGGCCGTAGTTTCATTAATGTGGGGAGATCATTTTCACCACGCACTAAAGCTGGGGAGGAACCGCCACTGCTGTCCGCCTGTGTTGAGTCGAGGAGGGGTCACCGCCTTGCTGAAGGAGGGAAGTGCCGCAGGGCCTGCTTCAAGAAATCTGAAGCCCTCCCCTGTTGTGCACCAATTTGGGGGGAGCATGAAGAGATTACACAATAAAATAAAATGATAATAATAAATATAAAGAAATAATAATAATAGTAAAGTAAAAAGTAAGAAGAAAAAAATATAATAAAAGGAAAAGTTAAAGTTAAATTAAATTTACATAAAAGTTACTTTAACTAAGTCAAGTTAATATTATAATTTATTAAAGTTATAAATATAAAATCATTATAATGGATAAATAGAAAATTAAAATATAAAACTAACTTAATAATAAATTGATTTAATGATTATAGTATTTAATTAGTAATAAATATAAATAATTATAAAATATACCTAATAATTTAAGAAATAATTAAAAATTAAGTTTTAATTCTAATTACATAATTTAAATTATCTAATTAACTAATTAATATAACAATTTAATTTCGTTAATAGTAACAATTAAATAATTATTACATTGTAAAATTTTATATTAATTAATTATTTATTTATATCCTTAATATTTAATAACATAGTTTTATGTGATAAAATTAATAACTTAGTATTTAAATCTATTATCCTAATTAAGTTAATATATTTTTAATTAAATTATGTTTTACCATAGTAATACTTGGTGGATAATTGTATAAATAATATAAAAGTAAATAAAATATCAATAACCTTTAGTTAAATATTAACGAGTTAATATAATGCTTAACTTTAGAAATAACCATTTTTCATTTATTATGTTCATTTTATTTATTTTTCTTTTCTAACTATGCAGGTTCATTAAAGGTTCAAGTTTACATCCAAATTCACTTAACTAACTCACCCGGAGTGAGTTATGTGAGAAACTCTAGCGCGACGTGCCTGTCGCGGGTAAAATGCACGTGTGTAGTGCGTGGGTGAAGAACTCTTAAATTCAGTGGAAGTTGTGGAAGTGACATGCAATGGATGACATGAGTTACTTAATCAGAGCAAGCAACATTCTTTGGGGGGAAGGAATTCATGGACAGAGGTGATTCATTCATTCACTCAGAGAGACACTCAGTCAATGAATATTCGAGTCCCGGAGCAGAGCAGAGGTCCAGGAGCAGCAGCATTTGATGCAAGCAGAGGGATTTTTCTTCCTCTGTTTACTTTCAAACCTCTTCCTTTGTAATTGAATGACCTTTATATTCAAGATAGTGATAATGAGAAATATGTTAGTTCGCTAAAATTCTAGTTCGGGGAGAGTTTTAGTTCTACTGGTAATTATTTTCATCCTTCTCATTAATAAATCCTTCTGTGATTATAATTGATCGGCGTGATCAATTCTAATTACACATATCTGCTTCATACCACAAGAACTGAAATTTCTGGAACTCTGTAATCATTCGGCGAGTTTGATTATGGAATCATCTTTTAAATAATCATCTTGTAATGAAAACTTCAGCACTTAGGGCAAGTTTATGCTGTTGACCCTTTAAATCATCTTTATGGAGTTGTACGTCTTGGAGTGGCGAACTCTGATTTGCACAATTTCTGACTTAACTCCTAGAGAGGGAAGTAAGTCGTTTTTATCCAGTGGTATGAAGTAGTACATTACATGAAAAGTAAAATCAATTCAAACCAGTAGACTAGAATGAACCCTGAGCATTCTTTACTGTTTTCCTTTATTAGCATCTTATTTTCTTGTTGCACCTTATTTTCCAGTTGTACTCTGTTTTAGTATAGGTAGAACAAGTTTACAATAGATGTGTAGTTTTACTCAACAGTACATAAAATCATAAAAAATTTAAAAGATTTAATAATTTAAAAAGTGAAAATTAGAAATGCCACTCTACTACGGACAACAGTGGAGATTGCCATGTTTTTTTAGTAATTAGTGGACAAATTATCCTTCCCTGTGGGTTCAACCCTACTTCCCACATATATAGTAGTTAGTAGGAATATATATTTAAAACAATGACTGACATCAACGACAGTCCAGATCAATTTCCTATAGTTACCGCACATACATACTTCCACTGTCTAGCATGGAACATAGTCGTATGACCTTCCCAAATAGACCTATATCTATATTTCATATACACTATAGTTGTATACCAACGTGGTGAGGAATAACACCACAATCTATGTTAGTTAAGGACTATATTCTTACTTATGGACATAGATGTGCTGACCATGGCTATAGAATCATGGTCATAATGTAATTTCCCAGTAGAAAAAAATGATTGAATCCATTATGTTAGATTTAAAAAGGAAAAAACTACCCTCTAAAGTCATTTTTTTTAATTTTGGACATAATATATGTGGTGGTTCATTTACTAATTACTGATGTTGCATTTGTTATATTAGTTTTTCATTATAATGAAATAATACTTCATTTTGTTTTATAATCTTTATTCGAATATTTTCATATTCTTGGTTAGTATATTTCCTTATTTCCCCTTTTTGAAAGTATTCTCTTGGAGGGATTATAAAACTAACCCCTCTAACCCATTCATTACACACTGGAAAATCCAAAACTTGTATAAGTAGTTGTTGTTCATCTCTATTTGATGATTCATATTGTTTCTAATTAAAATGAATAAAACATTTTCATACATTTATGAATTTTTATAATTTAAAACAATTAGAAATTCCCTAAATCATAATTTTAATATATTTGTTATGATTTTTTATTAACTTGTTATTGATGATTCCTTAATATCTTATAAAATAATACATATAATGTTAAGTCATTTTCTAGATTATTTATTTAATGTATGTTTATCTTCCTCAGAATGGATAGATACTGGATGTACAACATTGATCGGATCACTGATGAATTTCAGAAGGAGTTACAATATTTTTTGGACATTGCATTCACTAATGATTCAAATGGAGGATTGATTCGTTGACCATGTTTTGATTGTGTTGGATGACCTTCGTATGCTCGCAAGAAAGTGAGTTACCATATCACTAAAAGTAGTTTCCAAAAAAATTATCATGTCTGGTATCATAATTGATAAAAAGCTCAAGTGTTTAATGACATTGATTCAGCGGAAAATATTGGTATGAAAAATATGATTTCTAATTGGTTTCCATTTTTTTCTGAAGCTAGCTCCTCATGTAGACCAGTTCAAGAGAAAATGAATACTAGAACACAGTTCTCATTTATTAATCAGGATGATGACGTTGAGAGTGTTAGAAAGATGATGGAAGATGCAAATACCCAAGTATATCAAGCATTTGAAAAAATGATCAATCTTGAGTTTTTAATGCGATTATATCATGGGAAAACAGCGTATGGATTTAGTAATACTACAGTTGACTATCTCCTTAAATTTATTAAGTATTTACTGCCTGATGATGTATGTATTCCAAAAAATGATTACATGGCGTCAATGTTGGTTGACAAATTTGGATTTTCAGCTAGTTAGATTCATTCTTGTCTCAAAGACTCTTTTTTGTTCTGGAAGGAGAATTCAGACTTGAGTCAGTGAAAGCAGTGTGACACATCAAGGTGGAAGACTAATAAAGACAGATCTCAATCTTGCATACCACAAAAAGTGATGTGGCACTTCCCTTTAATTCCCAGGCTTCAAAAAAACTTTATGTCAGAACAAATGGCAAAGAATATTAGATGGCATGCAGATGAAAGAAATAAGGCTAACGATGAAATAGTACATCATAAAGATGGGTTGTCTTGGAAGAAATTTGATAGGTTACATCCTGATTTTGCAGCCGACCCACGAAATTTTAGAATGGGATTATCCTATAATGGTTTCATCCCATTTTCCCAAATGCATACTACACACAGTACTTGGCCTGTTTTCATTCACATTTATAACTTTCCTTCATGGATGTGTATGAAGAATCCGTTCACTATCCTGAGAATATTGATATATGGACCTAATGATCCTGAAAATGATATTGATATATACATGCAGCCATTAATAGAGGAGTTAAATGAGCTTTGTATTGTTGGTGCACAAGAGTATGATGCTTTCAGAAAGGAGTACTTTATGTTTCATGTAGCTTTATTATGGATGATAAATGATTTCCCTGCCTATGGAATAATGTCTGGTTGGAGTACTAAAGGGAAATTATCCGGTCTTATTTGTATGAAAAATACATGTTTCCGAAGATTAAAGTTTCAATGAACTTTCAGCTTTATCGGGCATCAATATTTTCTACCAATGGATCATAAATACAGGAAAAGTCGGAGACAGTTCGATAACACCATCAAGATACAAGAGACACCTCAATGAATGTTAGGGACTGATATTGTTAAAGATCATGCTGATTTGAATTATGTTCTTGGCAAAAGACAATCAAATATCAGAAAGAGAAATCATGCTAATTTGAATTCCAATAGCAATTGGAGTAATAAAAGCATATTATTTTAGTTTCCTTATTGGTCATCGAATTTATTTCGACATTGTTTAGAAGTAATCTTTATCAAGAAAAACATTTTTCAGATGTTATTTTCTACTATTTTAAATGTCAAAGGAAAAACAAAAGACGATTTGCGGTGTTGTCGTGATTTGATAGATTAGGGTATAAGAGAAAGACTTCATCCTGATTTAATTGGTCAAAATAAGTGGAATGTCGATGTTTCCTTTTATTCGATGACAAATGTGGAGGGAAAAAATTCTTCAGGTCTTGGAATGTTTGAAGGTTCCGGATGGTTATTCAAGTAATATTTTGAAAAGGGTGAATATACATGATGTGAAACAAAAATCTCTTAAAACCCATGATTACCATGTCGTGTTACATGAGTTGATTCCCATTTCCATTCTCCATTTAATTTGACATAATGTTAGAGTTGCGGTGATTAATTTATGTCAATTTTATCAAGATCTTTTTTCCAAAAGATCGAGCAGAAGTGTTGTTCAGAAATTGTAGAGATATTCACCAATTATTCTTTGCAACTTGGAGAAAATTTTCCCACCGTATTTTTTCACATGTATGTTACATTTGACTTTGCATCTTCCCACGAAAGTTCTCTTTGGTGGTCCTATTTCGAGTAGGTGGATGTATCCTACCGAAAGAATGAAGTTTACATTGAAATCTTATGTGAGAAATAAATATCATCCTGAAGGCTCTATAGTGAAATTCTATTTAGCACAAGAATTCATGGATTTCTATTCATCGTACAAGGATAACGTCACTACGAGGTCTAATCAACTAATGAGAACTGAAGATGAGCAATATGATCCCATTGAGCCTGCATTTCCTTCACTACCCCAAATAGGGGGGATATCTGGATTGCACTCATTGTGTACTTTAAGCAGGGAAGAGTGGGAAATGGCACATCACATAGTATTATTCAACTATGGTGTGCTTGATGATTATATCAAGTAAGTAAACTAAGAAATTTTTATTTTTTTCATTTGTGATTTCTTTATATCCTCTGACATTTTAATTCTTTTATATATGTAGAGAAAATTTAGAAATTATAAAAAAGAGACATCACTCTCTATCTATTAAGAGGAAGGAATTGTTGCATAGAAAAGAATTTGCTTATAGGTTAAAGTCAAAGGTAATAGATTTCTTTTTATTCTTCACAAAACATAATTACATGTCTCTATTTAATATTCTATGTTAGTATCTTTTAGGTTTTAACTCTACCAATGATTGAAGTATCAGATGAAATAAAAGCATTGTCCTTTGGTCCAAACGATGTGTTACGTGATTGTAAGTCAATGGTTGTCAATGGATTTAAATTTTATTATAAATTTTTGTCTAAAAAAATGGCAAAATTTCATGACGGTGTCACGATAAGTGCCACAACAGATTGTTATGCTAGTGCATCGAACAGACAGCCTCGATCAATAAATATATCATATTACGGTGTTTTTGAAAGAATCATTATATTATATTACTATGCACATGGTCATGTCGCAATGATGAAATGAAAGTGGTTTGATTCAATGACACGAAAATGAATGCATATTGATAACTGTGGATTTAGAGTGATTTATATGAACCGCCAGCTTCGTAACGATGAACCTTATATTCTTGTGTCACAAGATAAACATGTTTTTTATGTAAGTGACCCGTTACAACCACAATTTGGTGTTATTTTTATGTTATTCCTAGACATATTTTTGACGATGGAATGGTTGACAATGATGTTGTGGATGAACCAGTCGGTATTTATTCGAATGTTTCATTTTATGATACAGATGATGCAATTGATAGAAAAGATTGTGAACCATAAATTGTCACAGACCCCACATAGCGTTGACACATTTGTAAGTATTTACCTGATATTATCGCAATATTGTATGTGTTTTTTAACATCCATACATGATACCAAAATAAATAGTATATTTTATACCATTATAGAATATAAAACTATTAATATCTTGACCAATTTATGTTTAAAAACTTCTCTAGTAAATCATGAACATAGAAAAGTCTTGATATTTTATTAATATAAATATCACACATGAAAATGTATCTCATTGTTTTATGATACAATTGTATTATATAACATTTTGCATTATTTCTATTTATTTGAGAATATTATTTAAAATTTCCAGGTCAAAATGTCTCATTATGATGATACTAGAAGGAGTAGAAGAATATCGAGAAACGAACAACGTAGGTCTCCTCCTGGAAACAACATAAGTACAAATAATGTTTGAATATTATGGTCTTTCATATTATTTATCTTGTTATAATTCATTTTATATTATCATCAATGTTAATTTAGGCTGCATCGTCGAGGAGATGCTTGGATTATGCCACTGAGGATAATATCGTGGCGGGGGGTACTGATTCTAAAGGTCAGCCTACTACTACGTCACTCGAGAAACCAGGAGGCCATCCTCCCATTATTCCACCTCCATATTATCCATACCCACTTTTTCTGTATCCCTTTTTTCCCAAACCCATATCAGATGGTAGTTCTCAGACTCTCATCCCTGATTTTCTATTCCCACCATCCACTGTACAAGGTATTGTGCCCCTATATATCCCACTTCCATATCCATATCCATATCCACCCTCATCTGTACAGGGTTATCCATCAGTTTTTCTGCATCCATCAGTACAATTTGCATCTACTAAACATAGTACTCCTGTAGATATCTCACCAAATATGCAGGCTACCCCCTCCAGACGCAACACTTCAGGGGTCAGTAGATCCCCCATGTACTGGTATTTGTTTAAACATTACTGTTACTGATTAATGATAAATTCATATATATTATTTTATTTTATTTTTGGTTTCATGATTAGCTCCAGCCTCTACCAGACGACGAGGCTGCACAAAAATGCATGAGGTTTGTAATTGACACACACAAATCATATTTTATTACAATTAAGACAATGCTATAATTAATAAAAATGTCACGGAATGTAACATTTTTATGGGAACACTTGCTAGACACCACAATATCATTCCTATTCAACCGATAAGTTGGAAGGTAGTTGAACAACAAATAAAGGATAATGCTTGGTCAGCGATTTGGGTAAGTTATGTTAATCACATTATATATATATATATATATATATAAATTTATAATACTTTCTTAACAAATATTTTGTCCATTACAGCTTCCATATAATTTACCTGGTGGAAAAAATGAAAATTCTGCAAGCATAATGGATTTAGGTGAAATGTGGCGAGCCTAAAAATATGATTTATATCTTGGTTAGAAAAAGAGAGTTGGTACAGAGCTTGAAGAAGTACCGGTGATTCAAGATTTCCCAATACCACAATATAAAGAGATAATCAACTATTGGAAGAGTCCAACGTTTAAGGTGTTTTTTAAATTTATATATATGTAAATTTATTTATCTGAAATCAATTTTAAATTACTTGTTTTATTTATGTTAATGAAGTTATATATTTATTTGTTTATAGGAGAAATCAAACAGAAATAAAAAAAATAAGAGTGCAATGAAACACATTTATACTCGTGGACACACTTTATTACTAGATCATGAGCAGATGAAGGTAATTTAACATTTAAAATATATAGAGTTGTTTATTTTAATTTTAGAATCTTCCAATTTTTATTTATTTCATTGTTTTTTCCCAGAAAAATGAATTGAATATCGAGGGTCATATTCCTCGATCAACTTTGTTTTGTACAAGCCGGAAAAAGAAAGATGGTAATGTGCCAAATACCGACACTAAGAAGGATATTGTAAGTATATATAAATTTCTTTAATTTTAACTGAATTTAATTCCTTTTATTATTTTATAATTTTTATTTTTGTTATATATAAATCAACATAATTCTTTAGAGGCATTGGCAGAAAAACAACCTTGCAATTTGGGCACAAACAATGATCTATATCAGGTATTAGGAGATGAGCATCAGGGTAGTGTGCGTTGTCGACTTGGGAAGAAGATTGTACCATCTCGATACTGGTCTAGTATTGTTTCTTTGAGTACCGGTTCTGGTTTTGTCACAGTGGAACAAATGAATGTCACAATCAAAGAAGCAAGTAAAAAATCAGAATAGGCGATAACTGAAAATATGATGAAATTTAAGTCTTCCCTTTCTTCTACACTTCCACCAGAATCAGCTGCAATGGTTGATGCCTTTTTGATGTCGATGCATTCTGATAATGTAGATTCTTCTGTGGGAGCCAGAGCTGGACCTAATGCAGGACCCGGTGCTGGTTTTGGTTTGGATGCAGATGTCGATGATGATGTTGGTGGTGTTAGAGGTGGTGATGGTGTTTCTGTAGGAGTTGTGGATGAGGGTTATCATGATTCTGATGACACTGATATTGAGACTCACTTTTGATGTAAATTGTATTTTCGGATTTTTAAAGTATGACGAGTTTCTTAAGACATAAAATGGGTTGATTCATGGCCATGTTCTTGAATGGGTTTCTTTTCCTGGTAAGGGATTCATGCTTGATAATACAAGTTAGCATGTCAGTGATGGAAGATTGATTAGCCGAGTGGTGACTACATAATCTATCAATGAAGATTATTTCATGACTCTACAGTATCCTAAGATTTTTCTTGAATGGGGTTTTTATAATTTCTTATGCAACTATATATGAAAGAATTTACACTACTACAAATAATAGATGATGTTAAGTCAATGCTTGGGTTATTCATCACAGCTTAAATCATTGTGATTTCAGCTGAATGAGTGATGTTTGAAAAATAAAGAGCTTTATTAATGACCATCTCATTATATCACCCACTCACATAGGTTGAGGTCCCATATCTCATCTCATATCACCAATCTATTCTTTAGGTCATGTCTTGTAGGACCCCGGGACACCCTGAGAGGGGAGGGGTGAATCAGGGTGTCAACTTTTTCTTCTTAGAGTTGTGGATCTTGTTCCCACGTAGGTAGGAACTACTTAAACCTGTATGGTGGATATGATCAGCAATGAAACATTCACATGCAGAGAGATGACACAGCTATTTTTACATGGTTCACCACTAAGGGCTACGTCCAAGGACCATATGCCGACATGTTGTCAGTCATACCTAAATCCATTATGCTTCACTAGCTGTAGATAACAATTGTTCGGGCACATTCCCTTTTTCTTAGGCTCACTGCCTTTACAATGGTTCTGGGATAGCTCACTTCTTCCCTTGGGTCACTCTCGTAGACTCCCCCTAGCTCACTGCCGTTGGTGAAGTCTCACTCAGTTTATAGACGCGAATGTCTCTTCAATAGATTTGCATTGAAGTCTTTTCTCCTATTCAGCATGAGACTTTGCTTTCATCAGAGTCCTGAGTTGATGCTCTTTTGTATTCAACCTTTTACTTTAGTGCAATGACTGAATGCACTAGATCCCCTTGTCTTCGTTTTCCTGAATCACAATCACTTGTGTGATTGCTCAATAAATGATGCTCTGTTGAAGTCCAAATTTCATCCACTGATGAGTACCCCTTTTGCCCCTGTCCACTAGGCGAACAACCTTTGGAAAGGGCCTTCACAAAGTACCCTACATCGTAAGGCTCCCAATTTTGCAAAGTTCAAACATGTCCTCGTAGAGCCCCCGACTTTTCGCGAAGCTCAATCGCGAAGCACTCTCGTGATGCTCCAGCCTTCACAATGCTGGGCTATTGCGGAGCTCCTGCCTCTTCGTGAAGCTCATTGAGCCAACGCGGGGCGCAAGACTGTCGCGGAGCTAGAATAGCCGCCGCGAAGCTCCTCTTTCACGAAGCACACTGCCTTTGCGAGAGACCTTTGTGACCCGAGAGCAAAGGTTTTTCATTGAGAGCTCCTTTGTCTTCTCTCGAGGGGTCAGCCTCTATTTATAGGCGATTCCACCGACCCTCGTCCCTTCCACGCGAAGTCAATGCCACATCATCACAAATCACGAAGCTCCAATGTTTCCACCAGAATTCTATCCAAATCGCGAAGCACCATAGCAGTTTTCCGTTCACGGAGCTTGACGTAATCGCGATGAATCACCATCAAAATTCCTTCACGCCTTCTCCGCGAAGCTCCCTCGCAAAGCCCTTCTCCGCCGCCACGGAAATTTTCAGTTCGTGGAGCTTGACGTAATCGTGAAGAATCACCGTCAACATTCTTATGGTCTTCGCGATTTCCAAACCATGCATCCTCTCTTCTCAAAATTCATTCCTTTTCCATATTTAATTATTATCTTCATGGAAATACACTTTTCGCGATGCTCAGCAACTTCCAGATTTTGGACCCCATAAATTTGGCAAACACTGGAAAATGGTGCCACCTTGTATCTACTCTTTTTGTACCGCCTCCAGATCATCCATTCCTCTGTCGATGTTCTTGAATCAAAAATAGATCGTTGACCACAACTCTTTAACTCGACATGTCACCATGGAATCTCCTTTGTCAACAAATTTGTATGTCGTTTGTTTGCTTTGTCGACAAGCACAATCACCTCAACAACACTTCTTCTTGGTGATTTGTATCCTTCAGCAACTCTTTTACTTTTAACACAAACTCCACTATTGTGATATGTATTCTTTGAAGGAATAGCTTTAGTACCATCATCTTCTATGACAATGTGATGTGCATGGCCATTGCATAAGTCAACTCATTGGCACATTGCCTCCTTCATCAACTGTCATGATCAACTTCATGCAAACCATGTGATTCAATCTGTCAAGAAGTCTCTAGCATGGTTCTCATGCAATCATGAGTAATTTCATGGTCTTCATCAAAACCCATTGTTCTCATGCAATAATGAGGAATGGCATGGTCTTCATCCAAAAACACCATCATGCTTTAATCATCCTTGGATGGATTACTCCTCACATTATTCATTGTTTTAAACAATGTATCACCTTTGACACATGTTCTATGGACTTACGATCAGCACAACAATCGTCTGAATCACTACTCCTCTACTTCATCGGAGTACTTCATGATCTCCCTCATTGTGAGCTTCCATTTCTCCATTTTATTGGAGTACTTCTTGATCTCTTTCATTTTGATATTCCATTGACAACTATTGACAACAAATACATACCTATACACAAAGTGGTTCGAACAATATCCCCCTTTGTATTTTGTTTTCAATACCTTATACATTTTATGAAATGAATTTGTCAATGTCAAATGAGAATCTTCTATTCAATCAACTTTTCTTTTCAAACGTTTATTTCACTTTCTCTCCCCCTTATTGACAAGAAATACAAAGCACATGGTAGGGAGGGTATAAATCCACACTTAAGCAATGTTTCATTAATCATTTCACTCTAAGTCTACTTGAGCAATGCTCGATGTAGAAAATAAGAGGATTTGATTAAGTCAACAAGGCTGTCCATTATCCACAGATCATGATACCAACATGAGATGATACCTCATGTATCTTGTCTTCAAGGGTTTATCACTTTAATTCCAGGTAGAAGAAGATCAACTATGATAGAGGATAATCAACCTAAAACTCCTTCACTCACATCAGCAAATAGATCAAAAACATTCAAGTGAAATCGGCAGGATAAGTGACCTTGGGGCACTTCCATTCTCTTTATGTCACTGATCAATTCAGTTACTCCCCATTTGTAAAATAATCATTGATCTGAGTAACCAAGGGATACTAATAGAGAAATGACATACCTTCTCCATTGACGTGTTCTTCTAGAAATTCACAGAGTAACTGCTTTTGAGTCCAGCTGGAGTTGATATTGATTGAAACAGTGATTATGGAAGCTTCTTCATTCTTCTCCCCCTCATGGGAAACACTACTCATCATCTTCATCAAGAGTGATCCTTCATCATCATAATCTTTGAATATCAATTGAATAATCTACTAAGGATGGAAACTTCTTCAGCTTGGATATCAAGAGTTGACAACATTCACTACTTCTCAGGTTCTCCCCCTGAGAGCATGCTTCACCTTCAATTCCCTGCATTATTAGAACAAATACAATACACAAATGATTACAGGAATATGGTGGTTCCTTCTTGATTTATCAAGAAGACTTGCTTGGTTGAGGTTCTTTTCTCAACCATGTTCCTCTGTTCACTCTAGTCTTCATGCCTGCACATTTGAACACATGTTATGACATCTGTCGGTGTGGAATGGCTCTGTTCACATTCTCTTCTGCTTTGTGTGAAGAATTGTTCTGCTTTGCAGCCATCATGAATGATACATTTTTACTGCTCTTAAGGACTCCTTCTGGCTCTGGTATTATGGTTAGAAAACCTTTTGCAATGTGACCAGATATCTTTCATCTCTCACACAGAACTTCTTTGACTCGTGTGTTTCTCTTTGTTTGCAATCTCTCCTGCATTGTGTCTTCATCATGTGAAAGTTTTCCTTTTACTTTTTCACCAGCCTTGGCCTTCTCATCTTCAAGTTTCCTTATTCTTTTCAAATCTTCTGGATAGATGACCAATATGTCATTTGGAACATTTTCAGCTGGTTTAGGTCTTCCACATGGGTTCATCCGAGACTCATCCCCCTTAGTGTTTCTTTTCGATGAATGACCCTTCAATTTCATGGATCTAGACTCCTAGGTCTTCTCAGCTTCCCTACTTGAGATCTTCTTGGGGAAATGTGTGTTCACAACATTCTTCTGATTTCTCCCCAAGGTAGCTGCTTCATTCATTGACGGCATCAGAGGTCTTATTTTCTTTTAAACAGTGAAAGCATGTTGATGTGGACATGTGCCTGCATTGTGACCACTACCGTTGCATACATCATAGATGTTATCAAGAATTCCAAATCTGTTTGCAGTAAACAGATGCTTCTGGACCTGCTGATGTTGCTTCTTTTTCTCTGGAATCCTTCTCATTGATATAGGCATTCTCTTTGCTTTTCCATGTAAGGGATTATAAAGACAATCCAGTGCATAGTTCCCAAATCTGTTGCAGCACCAATATTGACCCACAAATCTTTTCTTCTTTGTGCCTTCTGTATTAAGTTGTTGGGACATCTGCTTAATCTTTTGTTCTCTATTTGAGGAACCCACTTCCTCCTTTTTCTTCCGATCCACCCTATCCATGGTGGTAGGTTTCTTTTTCTCACCTTTCCTCATCCATACTTGTTTAGAACATTTCTTCCCACCTGCACTGATTGTAGGAGTGTATTTAGAAATATGAGTACAAGATGGTTTGGATGGTACCTTCACTTTCTCAGTTTCTTGTGATAGATCAAAGAGTTAAGTAATGATCTTTTTATCACATGTTGGAGGTCTTTTGACAATAGAATCCTCCAATGAGCATTGAGTACCAGCAGCAACTGATTCTTGATGTGGATAATCAAGAGTTGTCATAATCTTCTTATCACATGTTGGAGGCATTTCAGCTTTAGACTCCTCCAACGAACATTGAGTGCAATCATCACTCATTTCATTCTTTTGTGAAGACTTAAAAAGTGTGTTCTCAATCTTGGTCAACTGAGCTTCCAATTTTTGACCCACAATATTGAGGATGATCTTCTTATCTTCAATCGTGATCATCTTCTCTTCACAAGTCTTCTTCAACCTTTCAACCTCATCTTCATGCATCTTAACTTTGTTTTGTAACAAAGAGTCATGTTCCTTGTATTTAATGGAAGTTTCTTCCAAACAAAAATTCTTGACTTCATTGCTCTTCTTCAGCTTAGCTTCAAGTGCATGGATCCTTTCTTTTAGAGTCTTATTGACTGCCTCGTTTTCTTCAAAGACTTTCACCTGTTTGGTGATCTTCATACTTTCCATACCTTTTCATTCCAACCCCTCTTCCATATTGTCAGCTTCACTTTCTAATCAAGTGATCTCAACCTGCATAGATTGTAATAGGCTATATATAATCATAACCCTTTCTTCAGGAATATCATGCAGATATGTTTTGAGTTTTTCCTGAAAGCTTGAATAGGGGGTGTCATCTTTTCCTCTGGAAGAATCCTGAGCCACCTGCTCGATACTTTCCAAGCATGATGTTTCTTCATTATTGGAATGGCATGGAGAACAAGACATTGTATCTTCTTTGGATATGAGGGAATTATTCAAATACTTCTTTTCTTTCTTTTTCCTATTCATCATGGTCTTTCTAGATGTAGACTTCTGCTCACAAATGAATGCGTCATTATCAAGACTACTCTTCATTGTTGACTTTAGGAAAGAAAATCAAATCCTCTTCTCTGTAGAATTACTGGAGAATATCCAACATACGTTAAGCTTTCCCTTTGATACCACATGTAGGACCCCAGGACACCCTGAGAGGGGAGGGGTGAATCAGGGTGTCAAAATTTTCTTCTTAAAGTTGTGGATCTTGTTCCCATGTTTGTGAGAACTACTTAAACCTGTATGGTGGATATGATCAGCAATGAAACATTCACATGCAGAGAGATGACACGACTATTTTTACTCAGTTCACCACTAAGGGCTACGTCCAAAGAGAATACGCTGACAGGTTATCAGTCGTACCTAAATCCACTGAGCTTCACTAGCTATAGATAACAATTGTTCGGGCACAGTCACTCTGTCCCAGGCTCACTTCCTTTACAATGGTTTAGGGATAGCTCACTGCTTCCCTCGGGTCACTCCCATTGACTCACCCTAGCTCACTGTCGTTGGTGAAGTCTCACTCAGTTTATAGACATGGAGGTCTCTTCAATAGATTTGCATTGAAGTCTTTGTCTCCTGTTCACCATGAGACTTTGCTTTCATCAGAGTCCTGAGTTGATGCTCTTTTGTATTCAACCTTTTTCTTTAGTGCAATGACTGAATGCACTAGATCCCCTTGTCTTCATTTTCCTGAATCACAATCACTTGTGTGATTGATCAATAAATGATGCACTTTTGAAGTCCAAATTTCATCCATTGATGAGTAACCCTTTTGTCTCTGTCCACTGGGAAAAGAACCTTTGGAAAGGGCCTTCACAAAGTACCCTACTTCGCAAGGATCCCAATTTTTCAAAGCTCAAACAAGTCCCCGCAGAGCCCCTGACTTTTCGCGAAGCTCAATCGCGAAGCACTCTCGCGATGCTCTAGCCTTCACAATGCTGGGCTATCGCAGAGCTCCTACCTCTTCACGAAGCTCACTAAGACAATGTGGGGCGCAAGACTTTCGCGGAGCTAGAATAGCCACCGCGAAGCTCCTCTTTCACGAAGCACACTGCCTTCACGATAGAACTTTGCGAACCGAGAGCAAAGGATTTTCGTTGAGAGCTCTCTCGTCTTCTCTCGAGGGGGTCGGCCTCTATTTATAGGCGATTCCACCGACCCTCGTCCCTTCCACACAAAGGAAATGCCACATCATCACAAATCGAGAAGATCCAAATTTTCCGCCGGAATTCTGTCCAAATCGCGAAGCACCACGGCAATTTTCCATTCGCAGAGCTTGAAGTAATCGCGAAGAATCACCATCAACATTCTGTCACGCCTTCGCCGCAAATCTCCCTTGAAAAGCCCTTCTCTGCCGCCACGGCATTTTTTAGTTCACGGAGCATGACTTAATCGCAAAGAATCACCGTCAATATTCTTCTGGTCTTTGCGATTTCCAGACCATGCATCCTCTCTTCGCGAAATTCATGCCTTTTCCATATTTAATTATTATCTTCATGGAAATCCACTTTTCGCGATGCTCAACAACTTCCAGATTTTGGACCCCAAAAATTTGGCAAACACTGGAAAACGGTGCCACCTTGTATCTGCTCTTTTTGTACCGCCTCCAAATCATCCATTCCTCTGTCGATGATCTTGAATCAAACATTGATCATTGACCACAACTCTTGAACTCGACATGTTACCATGGAATCTCTTTTGTCAACAAATTTTTATGTCGTTTGTTTGCTTTGTCGACAACCACAATCACCTCAACAACACTTCTTCTTGGTGATCTGTATCCTTCAGCAACTCTTTTTCTTTTAACACAAACTTCACTATTGTGATCTCTATTATTTGAAGGAACAGCTTTAGTACCATCATCTTCTATGACAATGTGATGTGCATAGCCATTGAATAAGTCAACTCATTCGCACATTGCCTCCTTGATCAACCGCCATGATCAACTTCATGCAAACCATGTGATTCAATCCGTCAAGAAGTCTCTAGCATGGTTCTCACACAATCATGAGTAATTACATGGTATTCATCAAAACCCATTGTTCTCATGCAATAATGAGGAATTGCGCGGTCTTCATCCAAAAACACCATCCTGCTTTAATCATCCTTGGATGGATTACTCCTCACATTCTTCATTTTTGTAAACAATGTATCTCCTTTGACACATGTTCTTTGGACTTACGATCAGCACAAAAATCGTCTAAATCACTACTCCTCTACTTCATCAGAGTACTTCATGATCTCCCTCATTGTGAGCTTCCATTCCTCCATTTTATTGGAGTACTTCTTGATCTCTTTCATTTTGATATTCCATTGACAACTATTGACAACAAATACAAACCTATACACAAAGTGGTTCCAACAGGTCTCTTATCATATCATGTACCACCACTATCTCATTCAAGATATGGCCTATAAGAATACAGTAAGGGAGTATGAAATACATAGATAACACAACCAGAAACCTAGAAGATGGCTATCTAGTAAGCCATACCTAGTTCCCCACTAGAGGATACCCCACTATAAAACTCATAATCAACTATTTTTGCCTTTATTAGACTTGGTACCCAGTTCACCTAGACATGGTAATTGATGGGTCTTAAAATTAAGTGGAATGGACTAGAAACCCTCCAAATGCTACTTGATTAACCCATGAACCACTTGAACACCTAAATAGGCATTAAAAATCATCAAGAGACATCCCAACAGTAAGATTTTTTTTCAAAATACCACTTCATTAAACTCTCTCTACTTGGAGACTAAAAATTCAATTTCATTTGAATTCTCTGACTCATAATGATATAGGTAATTATAAACTCCCCATGAAATGGATAAACATCCATGGAAAGTATTCTGGATTATCCAACAAATAAATATTTATTAATCATAATGGAAACAACTACTCATTCCATATGCAATATTGGATTCCTAGAAATCATCCATCATCCAGATCTAGGGGAAAAAGGTTTTTTTCTGAAAAAACATCACGAATGATCCTTTATACACATATCTCATTATGTGGTTGAAGAGGAATGAAATGTGGATGTTGGCTACGAGGTGCATGGGGTGGGGAGGGTGGGTGTGGGGTGGGAAAGGGGTGGGCAGGGGAGGGGGGAGGGGTGTGTGCAGGTGGGGGTAGGGGGAGGGGGTGTGCAGGTGGGGGGCAGGGGGCAGGGGGGTTGCTGGTGGGAGGGGTGTCCGGGTTGGGGGGCAGGGGCAGGGGGAGGGGTGTGTGCAGGTGGGGGGACAAGGGGGAAGGGGGCAGGGGGGTAGGTAGAGGGGGTGTGAATGTGGGTGTGTTGGGGGTGTGCTGGGGGAAGGGGGAGGGGTATGTGCAGGTGGGGAGAGGGGGAGGTGGGTGTGCAGGTGTGGGGGGGGGGGAAGGGGAGGGGGCAGGGGGGGTGTGTAGGTGGGGGCAGTGGGTAGGGAGAGGGGGGTTGTTGGGCTGCTTTCTCCACTAGAATTCCCTCTATTTTTTGATTAACAATTTGAAAGATTTTTGGCAGTCCATGGATGTCTTCTTGATGTTTCAGTTTTGAACAAAGTGTAGGCTTGGAATGGTCAAACATCTCATGTACATCACCCCATGAACCTGTTGAAGAATTGGTAGGCTTCTCATGTAATTCCCTCTATTTTTCTTCAGTTTTATGGGGAGGAAAAAATTTGGACAACAACCCATCAACCTTTTGAATTTTAATTCATACTGTTCTTGGAAGCATAAAAAAACATATCGGTTCGTATGTTTTCAAATTTAGTTCTCATGATGCACTACTGTTTTCAAATTCACATGATGAACTACTTTGTTTTCAAGTAAAATATGGGCTATGTAAAATCAACCAGCCGTCAATCTTACCCACCATCACAGGTAGTGGATTACCTATATTTTCACATGCTGAACATATCAGTTGAAAAATGAGATACATTAGACATGTTGATTTCTCATTTGTTTCCATCATTCATTTCACAGGTTGTGTTGAACGAAACATGTCACATTTTTGTGACGATATGTTATCTGTACAATGAATAAGGTTACAAATATAAGGTACGTGTATGTTTACCCCTTATACATGCATAAATGACAACAAAATATGCCCTTTTTTATTATACTTTTTAAATGATGTTTATTTTTCAGAATATATGCAGTCTGTTTACATCATTAATAATATCACCTATTCCAACTGATGTTGTATGGAATTCTTGAAATATATCATTTTTCTAATAAATAACTCCTTGAAAAACTTCTAAAGCATGTATTAATTTCTCTTTCATTATCAATTTTTTCAATTCCAACAATTACCCATACATGGAATATGAAAGAGGTCCAATTAAACTATGTGTGTTTTATACTATATTCCATTTGTATATGTGTTCGAATCCATTTTAATTTTTTACTTATGCTCCATTTTTTAGCCTTGCTGACATTATATCACAGTTATAGAAAAATGAGTTACATTATCTTCTCTTGACTATTATGTGTTTCAATTCACTTTCATTACATTGAACCATTTATTGGTGGCCATGTGAATTATATATCTTCCCAATTATGTGGGAAGACAATGTATATGTGTTTTAACTATATATATGTTTTAACTATTACTGACATAAAACTACATTTTATCTCTTTAGATGTTTAACAAGGCCCATAGTGGAATATTTATGGATCTCTATGTCTTTACATCCCCATATGGTGTAACATGGGATTCCTATTTCCCAAGTCAGGTGCATACTCCCGATTTTGATTGGAAAAAAAGAGCAGAGCTTTAATATTTGGGTTTTCATTTTATTTGTTTTTTAAATACATTAATCTTATGATTTTTTAGAAGTCTATTTCTTAACATGGGTGCTGCATATGAACTAATGTTATATTTTCTCCCTTTTGTCTGCTATGTTTTCATATTAAAGACCTTCAGTTTGATTGATGAACTCTTCCCTTCATTCAAATTCAAAATTTTTGGGGTCAGAAATCATTATTTCTGTAGGTGGGAAATGAGGATTATTTCCCAGACAAGGGATGTTGATGGCCCTTTCTATATTTATCTTTTTAGAATACAAATTAGAAATTGAATATATCTTTGTAAATATTTTCTATTTGTTGTGAAGTTTTTTGGTTGTGATCAATGTCGTTTGTGATATTTTATTTTCATTGTGCATATTTTTATCGCTTTAAATTGATTTTCTTTCCATTAGTTGTTTTAGTATTTAATAACATTTTCTTTCTAATTTCTATGTAGGAAAAAAACAGGACATCACTCCACCCACCTCTTGAAGATCGAATCATATTGTTATTGGAAGCATAACCAAATATCCAGGTTTGTGTTTCTAAATTGTTTTCTATGTTTTTGATATATTCGACCTTCCTCATTAAAGTGTATGAGTGACATTTCCCCTTTACTGTGTTGATTTCTCTAAAAGACATTTAATGTGCAGGGGGGCTGTTGTCCAGCAGGGGGGTTGATGTCCAGCAGGGGGGCTATCCAGGGTGGCTCCAGCAGGGGGGCTGTCTGGTGGGGTCCAGCAGGGGGGGGGGGCTGCTGTCCAGCAGGGGGGACTGTCTAGGGGGCTCGAGCAGGGGGGGATCTGTCCGGGGGGGAGCTTTTGTCCAGGGGCTGTATGGGGGGGGGATGCTATCCAGGGGGCTCCATAGGGTGGGGGGTGGGGGGGATGCTGTCCAGGGGGGTCCAACAGGGGGGGCTACTGTCCAGCAGGGGGGGCTATCCAGGGGGGTCCCGTAGGGGGGAGGGGGGGCTTCTATCCAGGGGACTCCCAAATTTTTTTTATCGGAACAGATGGTCCAAATTAAATGTTCCACCTCAGAATCCACAAGTCACTCATCCCATTAGATTCCCTAAACCAGTCACTGATCCACACACCTCAAATAAAACACATATCTAATCGATGCCCAAATTCCAATGCAGTAAAAAAAGTCACGCATCCATCAATACCAATAATAAATCACTGTTCTGTGCACCTTGTGTGTATATATATATCATGAATATGATCCAATTAAAAATAACTAACCAGGACCTAGTTATTTTGACAATAATTCATGTTTACCATATTCACCAACAATATACAGTCATATAAAATTGGCCACGCCAAAATAAAACAAAACTAGGCCATGTACATGTAATACAATCTGCTGCAAATGAAAAATTAAAGGTAAGATTACTTCAAATGTCAGTAGCCATGATTTCTGTTCTATGATGATGTTGATTTAAATTTTTAGATGGTTGATATGTCTATTTCAGAAGCAATGACACAATATGATGAATAAAGGAGAACTGCGCGTGAGTTGCACGATCAGTTGGCGGATGCTGACCTTCGAATTTCCGTTGGAGAGAAGCTAAGAAAAAAGCTGCACAATACCATTTTGGTAGGACTATCATATCATATTTTTAGTTTTGGTTTGATGGTTTTTAATTCTTGGTTATTGCACAACTGAAAGGGAACATACGTGTATTCTCCAGAGTGTGACCATTATTAGTTGATGATTTTGATGGAATGGAAATGCATGTTGTTTCATATCCTACATCCACAGAAGCTACTAACTAGAACCTTGATTTGCAGCACAATGGTAATTATTATATATATATTTTTACCTTATATTCTGTTTCTACATTTTAAATGGTTAACCTATAGCTGTTTTCAAAAATCAGCTAGTGTGATGTTTGGGCATTCATCTATACGTAAGTTATGCTTGAACCTAAACACCATCAGAATAAATGCATGATATCTTTATATTTTATTCATCTAGTTTTTGTTTTGTTTTCTATGTTACATTTGTCCATAAGATATTGAATATACATACCCAGTAAACTGTTATTTGAGACTAGGCAACAAAGGATATCACATCAACTATCAGCCACTTACCCTATAACTGGTTCCCACTGTCTCTCCCATGTACCCCATATGCTGCTGAATCGTTGCTACCATCTCCTCATATTTCTCCTAACCTGACCTCAGATCCCCAGGTCTACCCCAGTCCCTAGCTAGTGGTATTATGAAAAGGATTCATGTAGAATCTATTGAGAGGACTGGTCTGGACATATGCTTGGAACTCCATCAGTGTATGGTCACACTACATCTGCACATGCCCTAACTACCCACATCAGAAGAACACCATCCAATACCCAGTACTCATTGGTAT
Source organism: Viscum album (assembly GCA_963277665.1). Taxonomy (NCBI): domain Eukaryota; kingdom Viridiplantae; phylum Streptophyta; class Magnoliopsida; order Santalales; family Viscaceae; genus Viscum; species Viscum album. The sequence goes on from OY728129.1 coordinate 1,493,939,756, forward strand.
TCTTGTACGTATTTAATTAACCTCGTAATTATGTGTTATACTTATAGGTAATTGCAAAATTCTGCATGTGGGATGGGGGGTGCAGTGGGCAGAGGGTGTGTGCAGTGGGAAGAGTGTGTGTGCAGTGGGCAGGGGGGTTTGCAGTGGGCTGGGGGGGGAGTGCAGTGGGCTGGGGGGGGGGGGGGCAGTGCAGTGGGCATGGTTCATAGAAATAGTTATAATTGATATAAACTATTATGTTTTCTAAATAGTAATATATAGTTAATAATATTTATTATTATTTTATAGTGTCGTGCATCGTACAGGAGGAGTACTAGTTATAATTGAATGTGGATGGATCATGTATTGTAGGGGAGATAAGGGGAGGAATGTTTTCTTAGAAGAATAGGGGCTTAGAATTAAAATTGAATGTGGATGTATCGTGTATTGCAGGGGAGACAAGGGGAGGCGGGTTGGTTCAGAACAATACGGGCATAGTGATTCTGTATTTCAATTCATTTTACATAATGGGTACCTCCATTGGGGAGTGCGATGAATACATTCCTTATGTTGTGTAATATTTTCAATGAGGAGATTGATGAAGTAGAATCTGACTCAATTGTTTTTGTTCGACTATTTTTGAAGAAGGCGGTGGTTCCATGGGATTTGGATTACCATGTATGGGGGGTGCAGGTGCAGGGTGGGGGCGTTCTTGGGGGAGGGAGGGGGTATGTAGTGAGGAGGGGGTAGGGGGTGGGGTGCAAGGTGCAGGGGGGGTGTGGCAGGGGAGGTGTGCAGGAACAGGGGGTGGGGGGGGGGGGTGCTGGTGCAGTCCTCCCAACAGCCAGCACAGTTCACCGTACTGGTTTTTTTTATTCTGTCTAAAGGCTTATAGCCACGATTTTAAAACATGGATATAGGGATTTAGCCACAGTAACCGTGGCCTTTACTGGCATCTATACGGCTGACCCTATACCAACGGTTTCAAACTGTGGCAATAGGTTCAGCCCCATAGCCACGCCAATACCAGCCACGGTTCATGAAACTGTGGCTATGACCTATAGCCACAGTATTTGGGCCAATAGCCACTGTTTAGAACCGTAGCTATAGCCTAAATTTCCCGTAGTGTTTGTAATGTGTTTGTGAATTTAAAATTTATATCCCTATGATTTTTAAACAATGTGTGTATCAACACCCGTTTTCTTTCACCAGGTCACAATCGATATACGCTAAATGCACCCTTTGTAGAGTTATTACCACTTTCTAGAGCTATCACAGAGCCAAATCCACTTGTATCAACCAAAAAATGATTTAATATATTAGAAACCTATTTTTTATCATTCAAATAATCTATGATTCTTTCTTATACCTATAAATAACTATAGAAATATCCTTATAGATAACACTCGACATGTCCCAAGCGATATCATTACAGTTTTTTAATACATGGAACCAATGGTTAACTAAAAATTTAATCTAACACAAAATACAGATACTCAATCATTGAATATTTAAATATTATAAATTTTTATACAAATATTCAATATATGTTATAATAACTCCCCAAAAGACCAAAAGGGATTAGTGCCATTGAAGGTAAGATATACAATCTTCTTATTTCATTAATGATCTTCAATATATCCCATAAATATCATCACACGTAAAATTATTCATGAATATAACCTACTTAAAATCATTCATCATTGAACGGGGAAAGGAAAAATAAGAACATGTGGGTTAAAATTCTCTTTAATAGTAAAGAAGGGATATATCATTATCCCATTATCATCACATGAACATAAGGGTATGAGACATGAGATTAACATTTGAAAAAAACATGCCATCCATATCATAGATATTAAATTTGAGTAATGATGTTCTTATTCATATTTTATAATACATGAATCCAAAATTAATCAAAGAACATATTACATGAGATCATAACATTGCAATAAGTCATATAATTGTATCAAACACGTAATTAAACAAAATAATTTACTTAGTAGTCAGTCATTCACTACATGGACTATCAAGGTAGACTGGTTCTACTGCCAAAATAATCAGTATTGTCGTGGTACACTCCTAGGATGATAATAGTGGATTTTATGAACTCTATAAAAATTATAGTCATCATGGTTCACTCTTATGTCTATCATAGTGGACATAATCCCTTACTGAACACTATTCACTCACAATTCAATCCCTTTTAATGTCATGAGACATTGATCTTCACCTAGATAATTAGATGAAGATATAGTTCCCACCTATTACACAATGAAAATTATACATATGTATTCTATAAGATGAAAACAATTTCCTCATATCATCACCCATGAAAACATTGGGTTTCATAAACATTTCATTATAGCATAACCTTATGTCCCAATTTCTTTTCTACACATTTGAACTGACTTTTATTATAAAACCCCAGTTCGGATCTTTTATTAAGGACTCTAGGGTAGGTATTTTTTGAAGAACAATAGCTATAGAAAATATATTAGGATATTTGGGAGAGACCGTGGAAGATGTGGATGATCTAATATGCTTAAGAGGCTTGAAGAAGCTATGTGGAGGTGACCTTCTCTAATGGGGGAGGAGTAATAGTTTTTAAAATACCCAATAATATTCAATAATGGGAAGTCAATCTCACCCTATATTCCTACAAAATTTATAAAAATTGGATTTGGGGGATGATATGGTTTATCCACACCTCCACCAGACACAAAAGAACATTTTTTAAACATGTTGTTTCTTAACAGATATGTTTGCATACCTTGAATTTTTTAGTTTTCACTATGCTAACAAGAATTTTATATAGGTTGATTATCATTTAAGACTATTAACATAAATATATTTAATAGACAATATGTAGCCACTGGTGTTAGATAATAAATAGAATTTATAAAATAAAAATCATACATGTGTTGACAATTAATTTTAACACACCCGAATGAAACACACAAACCATGTTTTCCCCATTACCATGCTAAAAACATTTTATCTACTTATTGTTAAATATAATTATTTTAAAAGGATAATTATTCAATTAATAAAAAATTGTATATATTTGTAATCATATACCAATAAAATGGATGGTGATATGATTTTTACGAATTAAAAATCATTTAATAAAATATTATTTTTTAAAAAATAACATTGATGTCAACTTTGATACTATTAATTTAATGAGACATTAAAAACAAAAATATAATGATTGAATTAAAATATATCATTTTCACAAAAATATTTTTTGTTATATATTAATATAAAAATTAATATTATAAAATAATTCATTATATTTATATTAATTTTACAATTTTTAGTATCATTTATTTACATTTTATATTAATTAAATAATTATTCTATTGGCATTTAAAAAACATTTAAGATAATGGTATAATTACTAAAAATTAAAACAAAATCACCAATTTAAATTAGTTTCTTTATGATAAAAATTAAAATTAATATTCATTCACATCATTATCTTTTACATACGTGGAAACATATTTGAAATTTAAAATCTAGAGGGTGATATTTTGTCATTTTGATTACATAAATCTATAACGACCCAAAGTTTCATTAATGGAAATCCCTCTTGATCTAATTAAATGACACTTTATGTTTATATAAAATTTCAACTTCATTGGTTTTATGTTATGAATTTTGATTGTTGTTAATATAGCTGTTGAACAGTGATCACATGATTAGTATAAATATAGGGCCTTAACAAATCCAAATTTACTCAGAAAAAAGATGTGATGGCCTCATCTAATAGAATTGATCCATACGAAGCCCATTTGTTGGAGCTCAGAAAAGTGGTGGCATCCTTGGGATTCTCTCTTGACCAAGCACAAGATGATCTTCATCATGTCAAGCTCGAACAGGACCGTCTACGTGAAAAAGTGGAGGTTGATAGAAATTACCACTCGAGCGATGTTATCCGAGCGACCCCAAGAGTATGTCACCATCACACACCTTACCATTCAGTCTTATGCATATTTTTAAGGGGTTATGTAACTAATCGATAGTACTATGTTCATGTACATTATAGTTTTGTATATAATAATAAATATAATTTCTTGTCATTATTGATACATTGTATGTAGTTTTTAAATTAGAAATGGTGTATTTAGTTATTATTTAATTAAGAAATCTATTTTATTAAATTAAGGGATTTTTGAATTAAATAATATTTTAATAAAATGTTATTATTATTATTAGATTAATTTTATTATATATAAATGATCATATAATTGTATGAATGCAATTATAATTATTATTAAGGTTTGAAAGCCATTGTTGTCAAAACCCATGAATTTTCGATAAATGTTGGTTTTTATTTTAAAAGTGAAATTTAACATATTCAGAAAATTATTTAGATAAAATAAATGTTATTTTTGGTATCAGGAGGTCGAAATTATCCAACGGTGACTTTTCATGTTTTTCTGAGACAGTCAAATTTTTGATTAAAAATTAAACACCGTTTAAATACATAATGTGTTTTGTGACATCATAATGACCCAATAGTGATGTAATAAAATACTATAATATTTATTTTCGGCCAATATATGTTTTAACATAAAAATAATGTGATTTTGGGTTTTCTTTTCTTACTTTTTAAAGCATTAATGGACCCCTCAAGACTTATTAAACACCTTCTCTTTTTAAAATAATTTCTATGGGAGTGTGACTCACCTCCACATAAGTAACCCTAATATTTTAAGATTTTAGGACTTTGGGTTTATAAAATATTTTTTTCCTCTTCCCTTTGACAAAACCCATGGGAAAGAACCATGGGATGGTTTTTGGTTTGGATTAATTTAATATAAGGGGTCACAAACCTAAATAATAAAGAATTCCCTCACCTTTCTTATATAAACGCACCCAATATCCCACTTCATCCTCACTCAAGTCCTTTGGAGTTCGTCCAAACTCTTCCCTACTCTCTCTATAATCCTCCTAAGGTGCCCCAAGATCCAGAGAAGCCTCTCACAACCCTCTCTCTAGCCTTTGAAAGCACAGTTCCAAGTAAGGGTTTTTCTTCCTTTCTCATTTTTGTCCAATTTTCTTTAAGTTGGTTTGCCCTTTTAATTTCAATTATGAATGTTGGGGTATGGTTTATAACCTCCCCAATACTTCCCTCTTTATGTTTGAATTATGGGATACCCATTTATCTCTCATTAAATGCCTCCCATGTACACCTGTTACTATGCCAAAATTCCGAAAGGAACTTCTCTCTCCTCTTTTACATTCAAGCAATACTTTTGTATCATGAATATAAATTCCTCTAAAATTGTTGGGAAATATATCTATATGACCTCCCTAATGTCCATTACATGTAAATATGATGAGGAACTCCTTTCTCTCTCATCAACCATTTTTATGAATTCTTAGGTCACGCCATTACGCTGCCGAAATCGCACTGATTTTCTAAGCCAATGTCATTGTGTAGTGAATACCATGCACATTTCTCTGTTAATAGTATTCACCATTATTCACATTTACTTATTGATTATAAAGTTTCATGTATGAATTCCACATTCCTTTATCGTGGAATAAATTATTATGTTTTATGAATCTGTGTTTTATGATCCATGTGGCACACTTATGCATGAAATGAAATGTTTAAGAAGGGTGCACCCTTATAGCGATCCAATGCATTGGGAAAATTATAGTATCATGATACGTCATGTGCAATGTGTTTTGACTCGTGCTAATTCAAGTGCAATGAGGGTTTACTTGTTCTTTATATGCAATGAGTATTTACTCATGCTCCATGTGCAATGAGCCTTGGATCATGCTAATTCCATGTTAAGTGTTGTTGCCACATTTCCATGTTATGATTATCATCCTTTATCATGCCTTTATGTTAATGTTTTTATTATGCTCTATTTATATGCCTATTGTCTAAAATGTATTTTACTCCTCCTGTTATTCCATGTGTACTCCCTTACTGGGCTTTATAGCTCACCCTTTTCTTATGCATGTCCTCATGTTATCCCATGCAATGATAAGTACGAAGGAGTGTAGTGTTCATGTAATGGATGTTTTCAATAACGATGTTGTATTTCATGTTTTATGTTTTTATTTAATGATCCTAAGACCCAAAGACACTAAACCTCTCAATCTTCATTGTTGTATCAAGTGAAGTTTTATGTAATAAATCATGTTTATGATTGTAATCAAAGAAGGGTTGTCATAGTTGGTATCAGAGGACATGTTTAGTTATTTTTGGGATTAAGATTATAAAACACTAGTAAAGCCTTAGAGACAAGACTATGTATAATAAAAACATCCCTAAGTATTGGTATGTACTGAGTAAGCAGTTTATCAAACAAATACATCCCTATCTGGATACGAGAAGGTAGAGGTGGCTCTGGCACAGATGTATCATAGGGGTAAAACCCAAAAACACAGCTTTGAGCTAGACTCGAATGGGAACTGGTGCACGAAAATAGGCCTTGCTGCACTCTTGGTTACGACAATCCCGGGTGATATGTTTTGATAAATTAACAATCTTAGTATGAACCATTATTAAGGGAATTACAAAAAAAATTCCCCAAAGAATATATGTTAGAAAGTAGATCATGAAAATCTTAGATTGAATCCTATAGACTCTTGAGTAAAGGAAATAAAAGTTTATTTATAAGTCATAAACTTTTTTCTTTATATTACCCTTTATGTGTTACCTCCAAACATTCCTTTTCTTCCAGCCAATGACCAGTAATCAGAGGACTCGGGCTAACAACCGATGTGAAGATCAGTGTGATGATTGTACTAATGAGATGCCCAATCCAATGGAAGAGGGAATCGTGAACTTTTTCATGCATCTCTCTCAACTAACTCAAGCATTGAATAGAAACACGGGTCAAGTGGAACATCCAAACACCCCTAAGAAAGAACAAGTCTCTATTGAGAGCTTCATGAGACAAATTCCTCCTACTTTTAGCGGATCATCTGATCCCACGATCACTGAACAATGGATCAACTCCATTGAAAAGATCTTCTCCATCCTTCAATGTTATGAACAAGATAAGGTTCTTATGGTGGCTTATCGTATAGAGGGTGATTCTGATCAATGATGGACGTTGATCAAAAATACGAATCCTGAGGGGGAGATCGAGGCGTTGGAATGGAAGGATTTCAGAGAGATGAATTTTGATTAATATTTTCCGCGCACCCTCCGGATTAAGATGGAAAGGGACTTCCTTTACCTCAATAAAAAAGATGAAGAATATATTGGATCATACAAGGAAAACCTCACAAGGCTTGCACGATACACTTCTGGATTTGTCGTTACCCCTGAATGCATGGTTGACCACTTCTTTGGTGGGTTGAAGCCTAACTTGCGGAAAGAATTAGCGATCCGTGACTTTGAAAGCTATGAAGAAATTGTCCGATGTGCCCACAAGGTCTAAATGGAGATCGGAGAATCACAGGGGTATCATGGGGATAAGAATCGTAAGGTATAATTCAATGATGGAGGTCTGATGGATAAATCCAACGGTGCTATGAAGATCCAGCACCCCACTTGCCAAAAGTGCAGAAAGAAGTACCCAAGAAATTTCCTTAAGGGGATAAGGAAATGCTTTAGGTGTGGAAGAGAAGGGCAGCTAGCTGTTAACTGTCAGCAATAAAGGCCCGCAGCTGTGATAGAGGAGAGGAATGCTTTGTTCAAACCTCAACACGTTGTTCAATGATATAAATGCAAAGAACTAGTTCATTTTGCAAATTAGTTCCCTAATCCAAGGGTTTTATTGAGACAACCAATGACCTCCAAGGTAGCAAGGAAGATCTTTTTCCATCACATCTGCCGAAGTGAGCCCCGACAACAAAGTGGTGACAGGTACACTATTTATTCATTCAAGAATAGCGAATGTACTTTTTTATTCAGGTTCTACGCATTCTATTATATCTCGAAAGTTTATTAGAACAATTCCAACACCACCAAATATCATGGAAGTGAAGATGTCGGTGAGTATGGAAAATGGGGAAATCATTGAATCCCATGAATATAAGTCCTCCTCTATTATAATATATGGATTGAATTTCATGGAGAACCTCGTCATACTCCCTCTGGTGGAATTTGATGAAATTATTGGCATGTATTGGCTTTCCTTATATAGAGCCAACATAAATTGTCGGGAGAGGGAAATCACACTCCATATGGAGAATCGACCCCCGATTCTTTAGAAGTCTAAGGATGAAGATGAATCTCCTTTAGCTGCATCATCTGATGCGTGGATATTAATGACTTATGAGCATGCATATCTGGCTCAGATGATTGAGTCCAAGGAAGAAACCATCCTTGAAGAAATGCCTATTGTGAGGGAATTCTCTAATGTGTTTCCCGTGGAACTACTTGTTCTTCCTCCTAGAAGAGATATTGAATTCTCAATTGAACTTATACCAGGGGCTTTAGAAATATCCAAGACTCCATATTGAATGGATGTTGTAGAGCTTGAAAATCTGAAGAAACAACTACAGGAGAATCTGGATAAAGTGTTTATATTCCCAAGTGCTTCACCATGGGGTGCACCAGTCCTCTTCGTCAAGAATAAGGACAGGTCAATGCGGCTTTGAATCGATAATCGAGAACTTAACAAAATCACGATAAATAACAAGTATCATCTCCCAACAACTGATGACTTGTTCGATCAACTGCGTGGAGCACAATACTACTCCAACGTGGACTTGCGGTCAAGATATTATCAAGTAAGGGTGAAGAAGGAAGATATCCCCAAGACTGCATTTCACACAAGATACATGCTCTATTAATTGATATTAATTCCTTTTGGACTCACTAATGCTCCAATAATATTCATGGAATTCATGAATAGAGTATTTAGAGATTACCTAGACAAATTTTTGGTAGTCTTTATAGATGATATTCTAATATACTCCAAAACCAAGGAGGATCATGAGGAGCATTTAAGAACAGTACTGGAGACATTGCGTAAGGAGAAGCTCTATGAAAAGTACAACAAGTGTGAGTTTTGGTTGAAGGAAGCCTCATTCTTGGGCCATATCATCACAAGAAATGGGATATCTATGGATCCCTCCAAAAAAGATGCAATTGAGGGATGGATGAGGCCAACATCGGTAACAGATATCCATAGATTTTTGGGGTTAGCTGGATATTATCGGAGATTTGTGGGAAATTTCTCAGGATTGTCCAACCCTCTTAACAAGATAACTCGAAAGGGAGTAAAGTTTTCATGGATTAATGAATCTAAAGAAATCTTCAATGAGTTGAAAAGGAGACTTATAACTGTGCTTGTTCTCACTTTACCCAAAAGTGTGGAACGTTTTGTGGTATTCAGTGATGATTCGAAGAAGGTATTATGATGTGTGTTAATGCAGAATGATAAAGTGATATCCTATGCCTCGAGGCAGTTGAAAATCCATGAGAGAAATTATCCAACACATGAACTGGAGTTGGCGGTGGTGATATTTGCCTTGAAAATCTGGTGGCATTATTTATATGGAAAGAAATGTGAGATATATACTGACCACAAGAGTCTTAAATATATATTCACACAGAAAGAGATTAATATGCACCAGAGAAGATGGATATATCTCATCATGGATTATGAATGTTCAATCCATTAGCACCCTGGGAAAGCGAACAAGGTGGAAAATTCCCTAAGTACAAAGGATCCGACGATTCTATCAATGAAGAGAATTGAGAGGGATCCAATCTTTTTAGACTTGATGAAGATGGACATGGGAATCATAGAGAATGGAACATCATCAATCCTTTCACAAATGATTGCTCAACCTTCTCTTTTGTAAAGGTTAAAGGATGCTCAAAAGGATGATGTGGGAATTCAAAAAAAAGTGGAAGCTATTGAAAAAGGGAAATCCTCAGAGTTTAATGTTAATGAAAAAGGGACTATGTGGTTTGGGAAAAGTCTATGTGTTCCATCAAGTCCGGAGCTGAAGAAAGAACTTCTGGATGTTCCACATAGTTCAAATTTCTCTATTCACCTAGGGAGCACAAAGATGTATCGAGATCTCCAAAAAATCTTTTGGTGGGATAATATGAAGAAGGAGATTGATGAATATACATCAAAGTGCCTCGTGTGTCAGCAAGTGAAGGCAGAGAGGAAGATGTCTATGGGGATGATGTAACCATTGCCCATACCAGAATGGAAATGTGAAAACATCACCATGGACATTGTCACTAGGCTTCTGAGGACATCCAAAGACAACAATGCAATGTTTTTTTTGTGGATCATCTTACAGAGACTACACACTTCATTGCTATTTGGGAGGATTTCTCATTGGATCAACTGGAACAGATATATATCAGGGAAGTGTTAAGGTTGCATGGATTTCCACTATCTATTGTGTCTGACCAAGATCCGATATTAACCTCTAAGTTTTGGAAGAGTCGTCAAAATTCTCTGAATACTTAACTGAACTTCAGTACGGCCTATCATCCTCAAACTGATGGCCAATCCGAGCGGACTATCCAAACACTTGAGGATATGTTGAGAGAGTTCTCAATGGACTTTAAAGGAGGATGGGATCAACATCTTACTCTGGTTGAGTTCTCTTATAATACCAGTTTCTACCCGAGCATCCAAATGGCACTATATGAAGCCCTGTATGGGAAAAGGTGTAGAACATAGGCATGTTGGGATGAAGTCGGTGAACGTAAGCTGCTTGGACCAGAAATGGTTGAGGAAATGGTAGAGAAGGTGAAAACCATTCAGTAGCATATCGAGGTATCCTAGAGTCGACAGAAGATTTATGCAGATAATCGTCGTCGAGACCTTGAGTTTAATGTTGGAGGCATGGTTTTTCTACGCATATCTCCATGGAATAAGGTCATGAGTTTTGGAAAGAAAGGTAAGTTAAGACCAAGGTACATAGGACCCTTCAAGATTCTTGATCATGTCGGGGCTATGTCCTATTGACTAGCACATCCACCTACTATGGCCAAAGTACATGATGTCTTCCATCTATCCCTCTTAAGTAAGTACATACCGGACCCTTCACATGTACTCTCTTCTGAGGTGGTACAATTGGAAGATGATCTTTCTTATGAGGAGCAACCAGTGAAGATCTTAGATCGTAGAGAAAAAGTTCTATGAAATAAGACAATGCCCCTCGTCAAGGTGTTGTGGAGAAACCACAAGTTTGAAGAAGTGACATGGGAATCAGAGGAAGTGATGAAGCTGAGTTACCCACATCTGTTTTAGTGTGGGAAAAGAAAAAATTTAAATGGTGAAATTTCATAAGGGGGGAATGTTGTAACGACCCAATGTTTCATTAATATAAATACCTCTTTATCTAATTAATTGTCTCTTAATATTTATATAAAATTTCATCTTCATTGGTTTTATGTTAAGACTTTTGACCGTTGCTAAAATATTTTTTGAACAGTGATCACATGATTAGTATAAATATAGGGCCTTAATAAATCCAAATTTACTCAGAAAAAAGAAGTGATAGCCTCATTTAGTAGAATTTCTCCATACGAAGCCCATTTGTTGGAGCTCAGAAAAGAGGTGGCATCCTTGGGATTTGCTCTTGACCAAGCCCAATTTGAGCTTTATCATGTCAATCTTGAACAGGACCGTCTACGGGAAAATTAGAAGTTGATCGAAATTACCACTCGAGCAATGTTGTCCGAGCCACCCCAAGAGTCTATCAACATCGCACACCTTAACCTTAGGTCTTATGCGACTGTTTTAAGGGGTTATGTAACAAATCGATAGTACTATGTTCATGTAAATTATTTTTTTTATATAACAATGAATATAATTTCTTGTCATTATTGATACATTGTAAATAGTTTTTAAAGTACAAATGGTGTTTTTAGTTATTATTTAATTAAGAAATATATTTTATTAAATTAGGGGATTTTTTAATTAAATAATATTTTAATAAAATATTATTATTATTATTGTTAGATTAATTTTATTATATATAAATGATCATATAATTTTATGAATGCAATTATAATTTTTATTAAGGTTTGAAATCCATCTTTGTCAAAACCCGTGAATTTTCGATAAATGTTGGTTTTTATTTCAAAAGTGAAAATTACCATATTTAGAAAATTATTTAGATAAAATAAATTTTATTTTTGGAGTCAGGAGGTCAAAATTATCCAACGGTGAATTTTTCATAATTTTTTGAGACAGTCAAATGTTTGAATAAAAATTAAATACCGTTTAAATATATAATGTGTTTTATGACATCATAATGACCAAATAGTGATGTAATAAAATACTATAATCATTATGATCGGACAATATATGTTTTACCATAAAAATAATGTGATTTTGTGTTTGTTTCTCTTACTTTTCAAAGCATTAATGGACCCCTCAAGACTTATTAAACACCATGTCTTTTTAAATTAATTTCCACGAGAGTGTGACTCACCTCCACATAAGAAACCCTTATATTTTTAGAAGTAAGGAATTTGGGATTATAAAATATTTTTTTCCTCTTACCATTTCCAAAAAACATGTGCAAAGACCATGGGATGGTTTGTGGTTTGGATTAATTAAATATAAGGGTTCCCAATCCTAAATAATAAAGAATTCCCTCACCTTTCCTATATAAACCCACCCAAGATCCCACTTACTCCTCACTCAAAGCCTTTGGAGTTCATCCAACCTCTTCCCTACTCTCTCTAAAATCCTCCCAATGTGCCCCAAGCTCCCAAGAATCCTCTCAGAAGCCTCTCTCTATCCTTTGGAAGCACACTTCCAAGTAAGGGTTTCTCTTCCTTTCTCATTTTTGTCAAATTTTCTTTAAGTTGTTTTTCCCTTTTAATTTCAATTATGAATGTTGTGGTATAGTTTGTCACCTCCCTCATACTTCCCTATTTATTTTTTAATGATGGGAAACCCCTTTATCTCTCATTAAATGCCTCCCATGTACATCCGTTACTATGCCGAAATTCCAAAAGGAACTTCTCTCTCCTCTTTTACATTCAAGAAATACTTTTGTATCTTGAATCTAAATTCCAATTAAATTTCTGGGATATGTATCTATATGACCTACTTACTTTCCATTACATGTAAATATGATGTGGAACCACTTTCTCTCTCGTCAACTATTTTTATGAATTCTTATGTCACGTCGTTACGCTGCCGAAATCGCACCGATTTTCTAAGCCAATGTCATTGTGTATTGAATACCATGCCCATTTCTCCATCAAGGGTATTCACCTTTATTGAAATTTACTTATTGATTATAAGGTTTCATGTTTTAATTTTACATTACTTTATCATGGAAGAAATGATTATGTTTTATGAATCCATGTTTTATGATCCACGTGGCACACTTATGCATTAAAAGAAATGTTTAAGAAGGGTGCTCCCTTATAGCGCTCTAATGCCTTGGGTAAAGTATAGTATCAGGATACGTAATTTGCAATGAGTGTTAACTCATTATAATTCAAGTGAAATTAGGGTTTACTCTTGTTTTATGTTAAAAGAGTATTTACTCATTCTCCATGTGCAATGAGCCTTGTCTCATGCTAATTCCATGTTAAGTGTTGTTGCCACATTTCCATTTATGATTATCATGCTTTATCATGCCTTTATGTTCATGTTTTTCTTATGCTCTACTGATATGCCTATTTTCTAACATGTATTTTTATCATCATGTTATTCCTTGTGTACTCCCTTACTGGGCTTTATAGCTCACCCTTTTCTTATGCATGTCCTCAGGTTATCCCATGCAATGCTAAGTACGAAGGAGTGTAGTGGTCATGTAACGAACGTTTTCAATAAAGATGTTATATTTCATGTTTTAAGTTTTTATTTAATGATCCTAAGACCCAAAGACACTAAACCTCTCGATCTTCTTTGTCGTATCAAGTGAAGTTTTATGTAATAAATCATGTTTCTGTTTGTAATAAAAGCAGGGTTATCGCAAATCAGTACATTACTCACTTCCATGGGAAAGTTTCATAAAATAAAATAAAAAAGAGAAAAAGGTAATAAAGATAGAAATAAAACCATACAATAGGAATTGGACATGTTTTTAGTTCATATTAACACTTATACATTTAGTTTAACACCCAGTAAACTAATATTAATTGTAACCAAAATAATTAATTTTTAATGTTTTTAATTCTAATTTTTATAAAAATGTGTTGAATTTATTATTTAATATTAATTATTTATATTCAAAATATTGTATCCATTTTTTAAAATTCCATTAATTTAAGAGTAAAATTTTAATTTAATATTAAACCCACATAAACAATTAAAAAATTGTTACCAAAGGGAAAAGATTCATACGAATTGAATTTTTTATTATAAAACACCAATATGAAATTGATTCCATTGACCTAAATTAGATTAATAAATATTTAATTTAAATAATTTTTCATTTTAAAGATTTTTAATCATTATGGAACTTATTAATTTCATTAAATGAAAATTTAGTTTTCAATATAAATGTGTTTCTCACTCTTAATAGAAATATTAATATTTTGAGAAATTTAAAAAATTAACTCGAGGTTAGTTTTTAAATATTTATTAAAATATTGATTTTACATTTCTATAAGATATATATATAATATAAAAGACTTTATTTAATTATTTTTTCAAAAAATAATTAAAAATTATTTTTTATAAAAATATATATTTTTAGATTATAATAATTTACTAAAAATAATGTATATATTTATAAATATATATTATTTATATAAAATATTAATACATAATTTTCAAAATATGTTTATTCATATTTATTCCACAATATTTATTATCTAGGTGATAATGTCTTGTGTAAATAATAAAAATTATACTAAATTGTGATTAGTTAATACGTAGTGTTGCATATAACACAATTCATTAAAATATTATTTTTATTTGAAAACAGTAGTAAAATATAAGGGTATTATATAAAAATTATAGTTATGGCAAAGAATTTAATGATATATAAGTAGTATTTTTCTAATTAGATATAATATTTATGTGTCTAATAATTTCATTTCCTAAATTAGAATATGATCATGGTCTATTTATTTTTGGAAACGAGAATTTGGAAACGTTACTAAGAAGCCTCAGTATAATCCTATAAATAAGATTATAATATATGTTATGGTAAAAAAGTATTATAAATTTCCTATATAATATATACATGTCTGGATTAAAAGTTATTATTGTGGTAAAACAGATGCACCCAAGAGAAATAACTATTAAAGGGTAGGATTTGGTATTGACCTTATTATACATTCTGAATGATGAGTGGGAATTAGAATATACACATAGATAGACACTAATTGTGGTTATTAATCGGTTAATCCATGTTTTCTTTATAAGCCCCTGTGATGGATTTTAATTGATGATGATAATGCATAAATAAATTAAACATATGGTGTCATAGATTGAGAATATGGTGTCTTGATTTTGACATATCATAAATGACATCCAACATTTTATGGTTTTCACTATAATTACACTTGCTTAGACTATTATTTTTTTAGTCAATATTATTTTTTTAGTCAATGGATGGAACAATAAAGAATCATCATAACAATTAATGTGATGGTAAATGGATTGATTGTCCTCCTGAGAAACAAAATTTTATAGGAGATGGAATAAAAATCTCATGGATGTGATTACATAACTTTCATAAGCAACACTCTTTTGATTCCATCATGAGAAAACATCCCCCATCATTTTGGGATCATCCTCTCAATTTTGTTTTAAACCGTATCAATACCATTCATATTTATTTCTCTAATATTTGGAGACGAAAACTGTTATTTTAGTAGTTTATCATTTAGAATATGAATCATATCAACAATGGAATCTTATCAAGAATGTAGAGAAATATGAATAAATTGACAATATAGAGTTGGATGATTTTAGAAGGTTATTTTTCATTAATCTATTTCCTCATATTCTGTGGACACATGTTGATAATGAATTCCTTGAGCTAATAAAAATGGATGAAGAATATATTACAACCATTAAGGATTATTTTACAAGAAATCTGAGGTACAATTCTTGTATTATCATCTATCATGAAATTTATTTTCAGAGATTCATCAGTTGATTAAAACCAAGTTATCAGATGTTGTTATCCATAAGGTACATTTATAAATATGATAAAAAATTTCAATGATCTATCATGGTAGAAATAGATGTTGTATTCACACATCAGTCTCATGGTTTTGATAATAAATGATATATGATATTTAGTAGATATATTAAAAATATATACCCTGGGGGAAGAATAATTTTTTTTAAAAGGAATTAATTTGGTTAAAGACCAAACCAAAAATTATTATTAAAAACAATAAAGTTACAAGAGTCTGAAATAGGGGATTTTTTTACAATCTCTTTCAAAAAGGTCAAATAAATCAGCAGGCAGGGAGTCCAGCCAAGTCATGCACAGGTGAACTCCTTTGTTGGCAAGAGCATTAGCAATGAAATTCGCTTCATGGTAAGTATGGGTAGCTATAAGATTAATCCCATGAAGCAAGTTAAGATAGTTCATCCAACGAGTAGTATGCTTCCAGGCCAGATGAATGCTGCCATTCCAGATGGCATGAATGATGGTGGTTGAGTCACTCTCAATCCATAACTTCCACCAAACTCTTTGAAGAGAAAAGTTAACAACATGGATGTCACCCAATAGTTCTACCTCCTGCGATGACGAGTGACCACATCCATCGTAGAAATAGTCCTGACATTGACCAGCAGAATCTCTGAAAATAGCACCGCAACTGACATGGCCTGGATTTCCTTTAGAAGCACCATCAACATTGACATTGATCCATCTCAGCATTGGTGCCTGCCAGAAAACCTCAAAGGTGCATTTGGGATTTGGGAAAATGCCAGGAACTCGGAGGCGGCGAAGGATCTCAAAGTCCCCAACTGAGTTGTTACAACATTCTTTTTGAATAAATGCAGCTTCCTGGATCGCGACAAGAATCTGAGATTTTCCTACATTGAGACTAAAAGTTTGATTAATATGAATAAGGTCATTTCTAACATACCAAATCTCATGGATGAGTTCAGCCACTGCCACCACCATGGGGGGAAGAATGTAATTCTTAATTTATGAAGGAAGTGTGGAAACAAATAGGGGGTAGATTTTCTTATTGGTGGTTGTGAATTCATTAAATATATAAAGGAAGTAAATTATTAAATAGAAAACTAATGTGATGCGAAGATGTTAGATAATGATATAAATAGAGATAAATCTCTAGTAAAAGCCACTGTCAAATTATAATGTTTCAAATGTAATGGTTATAGGATGTCTACTATCCAATGCCAAAATATGGGCATTAATGAAGATTATAAATGTAAAAAACCAATTTTGATAAGTGAAAAAGGAAAATATAATGCGATATCTATTATAAATGTTGTTTATAATAAAAATGAAGTGAAATGTATGCTTAAAATCTAATTTAGAACTACTAATTTGTTACTTGATTTTGGATATACCTAATCATTTATATCTGAAGATGTTTCTATAGGAACCTCATTACTACTTAAAAATTTGTGTTTAATTAGAAATAATGAATCATATTGGTATTTTATTTCATCACATGTTTATAAATTTACTCTAATTAATGTTTTTTGGAAGGTGCTTAATGAAAATATGTTTAATCTTACCCAAGACGAATTTGATGATATTTTGGTCATGTATTGGATTTTTTAATTAATTATGAATCAATTATGGAGTAAAGGAAGACACATTTTATATAAAAAACCAACCTGTGATGGATTATTAGTGTGGGGATATATATGAATGTCAGAGAGAAATTATATCTCATGTATGTGCCTTTAGTTTTATTCAAAGAGGGTATTTATCATAGATATTTAGGCTAAATAATCGTCATTAATGATATACCTATTGGATTATATTTTAGTAATGTATATTTTGGAAGAAAAAATTTGTCGTGCTCTGATTTGTGATGTTGACTTTTTTTTATAATAATCATATCTACTAGTACACATATTTTTAAGACTCTATATAGGATGTCCATGATTTACTTATAAGAATTAATAGTAAACTATAGGATAATATTAACAATGGATTGATTTCACATGTAAATTTCCATTTGGTTCACTTATTCATTTTTTTAAAAAGGGCGACTGTCAATGCAACTCGATAATGATTATTAATAAACAACAATATTAAAATAGAGAATATATTTCTCTACCCCTTGTGGTTTATTTTTATGATCAATTGTTTGGATCTCAATATGTTTCAAATATTGTACTTTATTGTGGATACTATCACCATTGGTTCAAAAGTTAATGAATACAAAATAAAACCATTTATATCAGGTATAGAAACTATGAATATAAAGTGATTCAATTTTGGTTAATTGATTCCACTTCTATGGTCATGTACATAAGGAATGGAATCTATAGAGCCTAGATTTATTATGTTGTATTTGTATTTATAGATAACATTATATATATTCTAATTGTAACAAATAGAATTAAGATCTCATGATGATTTTACAATAGACCCTAAGTAAGGAAAATATGTTTGAAAATTTTACCATTCATGAATTTTGGTTAAATATTGTAATTATTAAGTGACATAATGTCAATACAGGGTATATAAATGGATCCATCAAAGATGGTGGATATTAAATATTTTCCTAGAAAACAAATTATGACCAAGATAAATAGTTTTCCATTATTATATGGATATTATAAATTCATTTCTGAAGTATCTTTTGTTGATATATAATACACCCACAATGATAACTCTATGGGGATTCATTTTTCATTAAACTAATGAAATATAATAAAATTTCAAGGAACTAAAGAGATGGTTAGTCATTGAACATATACTAAACTACACTATAGTGGAGAAGGTTTTATTATTAACAGTTAAGCATTAATAAAAGTGACAGGTTGTATTCTCATTCATAATAATATAGTGATAGATTATTCCACATTCAAATTTATGGTTCATGATAAAAATTAATAGATTAAATAATTCAATTTTTCACCAGTACTATTTTAAATAAAGATGTGGATACATTATATTTTTGGAGAAAGGTGGGATATATATACTAAAAATAATTGTATAAGTGAGTATCCACACAAAAAAAAGGTTAATATAAACAAGATAATATGGTTAATGTTTGTTAATGTTGAGGAAATCTCAAAAAATTACATCCTTGAGAATTAAAAAAAAATTTCTGACACTTTCAGTTGAAAAGATTAGGAAATATTTTCATTTATGAGGATAAAAAGGATAAAATAATTGAGTATTTTAATATTATAGAACTTCAAATCATAATTTAAGGGGAGAAATATTGTCTTTATGAAATTGGTGTTTACAATTTAACATTGTGAAAATTTAAAATGTGTGAAACGATGACTTAAATGTGAAAAGGATGGTTGGAAATGTAATTGAGTTCAGTCAGGTTTGTGAGGTAAATATAATATTCAATAAATTGGTATGCAATCTATTAAAACGATTCAATAAGAGGGATTTATTGGATTAAACACATATCTCCCCATTCTCTATTGAAACATGGAGTATGATTATATATAGTGATATGAATTAATAGTTTTTTGTGAAAATATAATGAGGGATATTTTACTGTATATATCATGTTTCATGTTTTTTCATAAATATAATGTTGTGGGATATAAATATAAGGGAATTATACGTCCATTACCCATATTATAATTAAAATGGGATGATTTCCTCATGAATTTCACCATCAAAATATCCAAAAAAATCTAAAAGAAATAATGGACTTTTCATTGAAGTCTTCTTGGTTACAAAGTTAGAGTATTTAATATCTATCACATAATATTTTTTTCTTGATATACCTAATAGGATATATATTAATGATGTGGTATGTTTTAATCTTTTATAACATTTTATTTTATCTGATATTGATGCGAGGTTAACCATGATGTTCTAGGGAATTATTCTACAATCCCTATACACAACGTAATGTTTTAGTAATAATTATCATCCTAAAACACATGTTTAGTATAAGAGAACCATTAAAACCATGGAGGATATTATAAGAGAATATTTTCAGTATTTTAGAGGTTTTGGGGACCAATACTATCCTCTTGTCATATTTTCTTATAATAATGACTTCTACTCTCACATTTTAATGGATTCTTATGAGGCCCTCCATGGAAGTATGTTTAGAAATCCATCATGTTCGATTGATGTTTGGAAAATTCCACTATTTGGACTTGACATATATGATGAAATGGAATATAAGGTTTGAGACACTATTTTTCACATCAAGGTACCTTAGTGCAGGTAAAATAGACTAGAGAAAATTAATTGATGATATATGAAATTCACTTAGTGCTTCCACTAAACATTTCTCATGTTCATGATCTATTAAATATATCACTTTTCAGTAAATAAATATTTGATTCATTAAATGTAATAAACATACAGGTTTCACTATTAGAGTATGATAATTCATATAAAGAATAACCTAATGATATATATGATCATAATGATAAAGTGATATATAATATGATTACTAACCAGGTCAAAGTTCATTAGAGGAATCATGAATTTGAGAAAGCTATATGGGATCTTTGGGATTTTATGATGAATATATATCAATATTTTTTATCATAGTTATATAATTTCATGGGAAAATATCATTTTAAGTGTGTATAATGTTATATAATATATTTTATATGTTTTCCTTTAAAATAAGTGTTATGAATTTGATAGTATTCATTCCATGAAATATTATACCATTATATCATAGTTATTGGATTGGATGGTATGAAAATTATTAATCATATATATATATATATTCCTAAAATAAATATTATTTATTAATTCAAAAGAACTAATTGATATTTTATTAATAATTAAAAATGGATGATTAAAAAGACAAATTTTAGGAAGTAATATAATTATTTAAAAATTATATAATATTTTATAATAAAATTACATTTATAACTAAAAAAATCATTATAATGAATTATATCTGTAATTTATTAATAATTAACGAAACATTACTTATAAAATTGTTTGGATTTTTTTTAAATAATCAATTTACTAGAACTATTTTTATTTTTGAATTGTGTTTCTATAATAATAAAGAAAATAAATAGTTATAGATTATTATTTTTATTCATATTTATATATTATAAACTAAATGAAATATTTTTACATTCATTATATAAAATTTTATAGTTATATAATTGATGTAAAGATAATTTTATGATTAAAAATTCATTCTCTAAAAATGATTTTTTTTTGTTTTAGAGGGATATTTTGTAAATAATTTCATAAAAGAATAAAGATTAAATTTGATAAGATATATTTCAGATTTTTAATAAAAATTTCGAAATTTTTTAAGGAGTCATAATTCTTTTTATAGAAGGAATAAAAAATAATTAATTATTTTTCAACATCGTTATGGTTTAAATAGGGATTCCTTGGGACTAAACGAAGAGATATGGGTAATATAACTATATAAAAATTTCTCTATATTATTTTTTATAGATAATTATACCTTATATTATCATTAATTTTATTTATTTTCCATTTTCATACACATTCACAAGAATGTGGAATTATATTATTTAAATCATTGATGTAATTACAGTGTGTCCTCTCTCTCATTTATAAAAGGGCACCCCATCTCCACCCTTATAAATTAACTATGTGATATAAATATTTTTCAATTCCTATAAAAATAAAATCTTAAATTCAACCATTTAACCAGACACCCCATTCTCTTCTCCAAGGTCCAATAATCCTTTTCATATGGTGATCCCAAGGGATATCTATAAAAGAAGATGTATAAATATTTACTAAGCTATTTCAATTGTATTTCTTCCTCTATTTCCTATAAATATGTTTTATAGATAAATAATTAATGACTATAGTATCATAAATAAAATGTTACATTATTATAAATATGGAACAACTTTTTCACTTATTTTTCATCAAATGGTAAATGAATGTATCGGTATTTCGTATCGGTGGACTACTACATCAGTATAGTGAAAAGATTATATTTCTATCACCACCTCATATTAACAGATATAATGTTAGATTTAAAAAATATATTTTATATTTATGATATAATTATTATTCTAAAATTATAATTTATAATTTATCATTATTTTCATCATTTCGTTAAATATTTACATCCAGCATTATTGCACCCTTTCAGACTACCTTCTCTAAGTACGATTCAATTCACATATATATATATATATTTAAATATGGTCATAAATTAGTATATAACTAATATATATTATATTAATATCATTATTAAATTTCTATATATAATGGAATAATGATCAAGGTGAATGGATATTTACTAAAATAGATAAACCTTCATGAAAACCTAATCTTTTTACACTCACAAATAATGATTTTGAAAAATAATAATGAATAAATATGTCTTGAAATGATATAAGTGGACACCAAATATTTTATTATATGTAATAATATGGTTTTCAAATAAATATATTCAATTTAAATGTATTTCACATTAGGTTATAGTGCATTCTATGAAATTTTAACTTGGGGTGACAATTTTACATTACAATCTTACTTTTTATCAGGTTTTCATATGCTTAAATTTATTAGGATTAAATTATAAAATATATATATCTAAAGTCATGTCAAGATTCCTCTCGTTCATATATTTCTACATATTACATTTTTATATCCATTTTCTACTCTCTATGAACTCCAAATATTGAAAGAATGTTTTTGAGGAAAACCAAATTGGGTTTTCTATTAAATAGGGAATATTTTCTTCATGATCATAGTATATTAGAAATGTTTTCAATATGGTTTAAATAGTATCAAGTGTTTTTTTAAATTCATTTTTAACAATTATTTTATTTCTATAAAATATTTTAACAAGAATCGTTTTTCATTTTCCGAATATGGTTCTTTTTACAAGAGGTGTGAATGAAATATTTTTTTTAACATACACCATGTTTTATAGATTTCCATGATATCCTGGCTGATATATTATATAAATAATCATTATAATATTCCATGGAATTTTTTAAAAAATTCCCTAATATTTTATAAATTGTTAATTTATATAAATTTATTTTCTAAATTTAAAAGGTATTTTCTGCAAGAAATATTCTAGTAAACATTTTACCAGATTTTACATCTATGGTGAAATCCTTTTATGATATAATATTCTTTAGTGGGGATAGTAATTTATCATACTATAATTATTAATTCACAAAATGTTTTTAAAATATATTTATTAAATCTTGATCAACCCCATTTTTACATGGGTTATTATTGGATGAGATGATAAATGTTTTTTGGTTTTTATGGAAAAAAATAAATTGTTTATGATAATTTTATTAGTGGGTCCATTATAACCCTCAAATTAAGTAATGATATACTAATGTTTTATGATCTCAAAAGGTATATAGAAGGATATTAAAATCCTAATATATGGTATAAAGGTAGTTATCCCATGCCCAAAAAGTGTAAATGTTAGGTTTTCCCAAGACAAAATTAGGTACAAGGGTGATGAGACCAAGACAATCATGTGATGAATGTCTTAGCATGTTCCTTGACATAATATTTATATTACTTTTATTATTATATTGTTTATTTCACTATTTTATAACATGATATTATTCCATTAATATTATATCAGGGGAAATTTTCTTTATTTAAATATTTTATTCATTTCTTATGAAAATTCATGATTTATTTCATGTCCCATGTGATATATAAAGTGTTGGGTTTGGTTTCAAATGTTATCCTCCTATTATCACAAACACATGATAATGTATTTCTTAAATAGTCATTTCTATCACCCATTTTTTCTATTATGAGTATTTGAGATCTAACTTCATTATATTTAATTTACCCTATGTTATAGAGAAATATTTGGAGTATGATATATCTAATAAAGAAGATAGTTTTCATGAAATTTGAAGGAGATGATGTAGATCATTTTTTGTACAATTTGTTTATGTATCAATGTTTGAAATGACAGTAAACCATACTAGTTAAAGAATGTATTTCCATTATGTATAATGAATATACTTACAAATATATATATAATTTTTTTATGTAATTATTTTTTAATAAAAGAGTATTATATAACCCAACCTAATGAGGAAATGATTGAATCGTCTGTGATTTTGGATTAACTAAAATATAAAGTGATGACTTAAGAGTGTGACATTTTGAGGGTGAGTAATTTTTTCATTATTCAATATGTGATAATTCTATTATGATATTTATTATCCATAAATAACATTGACCCAATATTGTTTTAGTAATTGATTATGTTAGAAGCTACTATGTTAAAAATTTATGTTAGGAATAATATGATTTTTTTTCATCAAACAGGATAAGAGTTGGACTGAAAGATTTAATCATTGTTCCATATCAGTTATCAAAAATTATAATTGAAAATATTAACATATTTATATACTAGAACACATAATAGATTGTAATGATGTTCTATAATAGATCTTATGATGATGAATATTATGAGGGACGGAATATTAAATTTTCTTTTTCTCAATAATATAGGACGACTCACCTAATGGAATATCTTAACAGAACTAGAAGACAATTTATTGGGGGTAAATAAATACATTGGAAATAATGTGGCAGGGAATAATTAATAGTTTTTTTGACGCAATGGAGTGAAATAATGTTCATACTAGGGTATAATTCATAGTTCAATGTATAAAATGTCATAAATTTGGAAATTATTAAATTAAATGGCCTAATCCTAGGGTTTATGAGGATGGTGGGAAAAATAAGTTTCCAAAATTAAGGAAAAATGAAATTTAATGAAACCATAACTAATTAAGTATGGTTTGAATGTGATATGGATTAAGAAAAAATAATCATCTAATCAATAAATGTGAGTCTTATAGATGTATTATATTAATCATACTCTTCTATACATATATTGTATAAAAATATCATCAAATAATCACCTTGATGACCAGAAAAAGAACCCATAATAAAAATTAATAGAGGAAATATTATTGAATCATATATTTATGTTTAAGTTAATTTCATTATACGAATAAAAATATTTTACCTGTAGATAAATTGAATGCGATTCTGGAAATGTATTGATTCTCTTCACTTAGTGGAGATTTTATTTGAGAAATGAAAATAGAATATCATGTCAACCAATTAAATTACAATATTCGAATAATGACGATGAACACCCCTGAGAAGAAAATAATATGATATGAGTCGTGATACTAAATAATGATGTATTTTTAACTCAAAATGCTATAAATAATATCAATACCAGTTATATGTATATTATGATGAAAAGGATTAGTTGACAAGTCTTAACTACAATAAATTGGATGAAAATTCATAAGAAATAAAATCATTATTCCTGGAATCCACAATCTATATTACTTGGTATATGAGAAATAAAATTGTAACGATACAATTTATTTAAGGGTAGAATGTAATGTACTCTAATTTTAAAATGTAGTTTTCCTTTAAACAAATATTGTATTGATAACTAATTTCACACACAATAATGAACTAAAACAATGGAAAACACATTAGGATTATAGAAATTAGAAAACATCAGAAAAATAAAACAATTTGCAAATAATATAATATTAGAAAATTATATTTTATTTCATTGAAATAAAACAATAATTATCAATGTAGATGAAAATGATGAAGTCCAAGTAAATAACCCATATAAATTAACCTAGAATCATTTTGTATATATCCTTCCACAAAATATATTATAACAATATCTTCTAGAATCCCTTTCTTATCGAACTGATTAGATACATTGTTGTCTTTTCTCCAGTTGTCATCGACCACCATACCATGTTTTAACAACATCATACACCTCTAGAAGATCCCCTAACAACTAATATTACCTTTTATACTGGATCTATCGATTATTAATATTAGTCCCCATGTGGGAGGGATCCATCACACCCACACCCCCTTGTTTTGGTTTTCGATCTCCCCTATAGTCAATACCAAACATGGAATCATCATCTATAAAAATGTCATGTTGTATTTACCAGGATAAAGAGCACCAAGCTCTATCATGGTGGATTTAAACTAGAAATTCATGAATAATCGAGATTAAATATTTCACTCCTAATACATACTCCATGCCTCCTATATAACCCATCATGTAGAAAATAAAATGAAGGCTCTCAAAAAAGTATCCTCTATGGTCAAATATCCCCATAGAACCTTGTCTCTATAAACTCATGCATGGTATCCGCTCTCTATAATAAACGTGTTCACTACTAATGGTGATCTAGATACCCATCACTAACTCGTTTCCAAATAAATGATTCCATGTGGATTATGGGAGTGGATGTACATCACAAAGAATAAGAGGTTATCCTGATAATCTTATTATAGAGATTAGAATCCATTATAAAATATCTATTCATAATCCTCCAATTTATAATGTTCATCTTCTCCAAAATCCATTTACATCATAGCCTTCCAACCCACAAATCATTCCTGCAACATAGGGGACCAACTCATTTGAATCATTTCCACTAACATAGCCTGATATCAAGTAAGAGAATATGTATCATTATGGGGAATCGATCAAATAGATTGTACCAAATAGATGTTGTTCTTGGAAATACATATCCATCCTAAAAACATTTTGTGAAATAGAGTCCTCCCATATGGATATTGTTTCGGTGCGGATGTGCGTCGGGTTACGCTGTTCCGCCAGGACGCGTTCGCGCGTGCACCCGTCAACCCGAGGGGATGGGCGCGCGGCTTGTGGTCCCGCGGTCCCGCTTTCCAAGGGCGGGCGGCATCCGTCCCTTATTCAGGGGCGTCTGCTCCTTGATCGAAACCGGGATGATGGGATGTCGGCTTCTCCTTCCTTGGACGTCTCCTCGGAACTTGTCGCCTAATCCGGGTCTCCCTCATAGACTTAAGAATGTTCGTGAATCTCGTTCCCGGCGCCATATCTTCATGGACACCGGTTAATTACGCTGCTTCCGCCCGGACGTTCCAAGGAGTCTGGACGGGGCAGCAACCTGCGGTGAGAAGGCCGGGTGGCTCTGGGTGCTGGGGGCGTGTCGTAACACTGCGGCTCTGCACGTCTGTCTTCCGTCCCTAATAGGGCTTCTCGAAGGCACGATGGCCTGAGGCATCCCGTACTAGGTGCGGGGAACTGTGTCACCTGAGGTTTTCCTCAGCTTCCCGTGTTTAACACGGGGTATGCCGCGAGTTTAACGTCCAGCGGGGACGGCATCGGACCGATCAACACGAAAAGTGGATCAGATGACAGAACCCCCTCGCGGGGAACCTCCGACGCTGGGGCCAGCACATGGGCGGCTTCCCAAGTAACGTGGAGTGAAGTGAAGTGGCATGACCCCACCGGGATGTGGCGGCCCGGGTAAGGATCAGGATGGATGATGGAGTAAAGAGCTTGGACCCCAGAGGGGCTTCCTACGTACCGCGCGTTAACACGGATCAAAGTCAACGTAGTTCGGGCATACAGTTTAACGTCATGCTGGACGTCGGCAAGCCGACTCACGAAGAGGTCGAGGCCGCCGGGCGGAGGATTGAACCGAACCACCTCGCACGGAGGGGGGATGGAACGGCCGGGTGGATCACAGTTTCACGTCATGCTGGACGATAAAAGGGGAAATGGAAAAGGGGGGCTGTGGGGAGGCACCGTGGAGATACACACGGGCAGTCTTCCACAGGGGCGGATTCATAGGTGAATCAACGCAAACGTGAACCCTGGAGGGGTCCACTGATGGACGAACGGACGTAAATACGACCGGAACGACCAGGTGGTGGGCTTGGGCCTCAGGGAGGCTTCCTACGTACCCTGTATAGAAGACAGGGATCAAAGTCCACGTAGTTCATTCTGTCAGGACTTACGCACTTGGGGCAGCCCGGATACTGCAAAACTCAGTTGGAAGGGACTTGGACCGAAAGCAAAAGACACCTCGATCCCAGTCAGACCCTCTACTGGCTTCGGCAGTGGGGAGGTGCAATGGAGATACACATGTGCAGCCTCCCACGAGAAACTAGGGGTTTGTAATACCCTGCCCCCGTAGGGAAAAGCCACTCCCATTAAATCGTCCCAAAAGGGGGACAATCCCGACATCCCTGCAGAGACGAGCGGGTGGGGGCCACGTCCAAACCGGGGGAGACCCTGCGTGTGGAGCACGGGATCAGGTTGCGGACGGTTTAGCGTCTTGCCAGACGAAGTACAGTTTAACGTCATGTGTTGAGGACGAAGCGGACGGTTTAACGTCTTGCCGGACGAAGTACAGTTTAACGTCATGTGTTGAGGACGAAGCGGACGGTTTAACGTCTTGCCGGACGAAGTACAGTTTAACGTCATGTGTTGAGGACGAGGCACTTGGCAGTTTAACGTCTTGCAGCACGGACGATGGGGGCTAGGCAGTTTAACGTCGTGCAGCTTGGACGGGTGTGCAGTTTAACGTCATGCTGGGCATAGGTTGCCGGACGAAGCACTTGGCAGTTTAACGTCTTGCAGCGCGGACGATGTACAGTTTAACGTCGTGCAGGACGTATATGCAGTTTAACGTCATGCTGGACGAGTATGCAGTTTAACGTCATGCTGGACATAGGTGCGTGTCACTTCGCGCAAGCCTGGAGGGCCGCACGGGAAGACAACGCACGGTGCGGGCACCCGGGATGAGAATCATCGGGTTCCACACAGGCGGGTACCCTTAGGAGGTCAACGGGGACGACCCTGGCAGATTGCGCGCAAAAAGGAAGCTTTGCGCGCAATACTGCGGGCCGGCGCGCAATCGGGGCGGCTGGCGCGCAATTGGGCCAGCGCCTTGCGCGCGGATGCTTGAGATTGCTCACACCGGGCTTCGGATAGCGCGCGGGGGCAACGGCTCATTCTCTAATGAATGGCCACTTGAAAGAAGGGGGGTGCGCGCAATCAGGCCGGATTGCGCGCACCCCGGGGGCAATTGCGCGCAAGCGGGTTCTTTTGCGCGCAAAGGCCTTAGGGTGAATGTTTAGTCAAATGAAAGGAGCCAGCGGGGATTGCGCGCGAAGGCGGACCCCGAGGCTTTCTTGCGCGAAAGAAAGGAGGTTACCCGAAGTTCGTCATTGCGCGCGGAAGGGGTTGAATTGCGCGCACGGGAGACGTTTCGACTTCCAGCAACCTTTGAAACGTTGGGGGTCGCCTTGTATTTATAGGCAACCCCGGGCGCGGAATCCAGGGTGCGAGCGCGAAATTCCCCCCGCGGGCGCGGAATCGGGCGCGGCGCGCAAGGGAGTCGCGCGGACCCGCGGCGCGCAAAATTGCGCGCCGGACCGACGCATTGCGCGCATCCCGGGGGGTTTGCGCGCGGAACATCCCCTTTGCGCGCGGGCCTTTGAAATTCCGCGCAAGGCCTCCGGGCCCTCCGAAACATCCTTCCGACTCCAAATATGACCTCGCTTTCCGCATCCGGAGCTTCGTTTGGGAACAACGGACTTTTCCGGCGTCTACAGATATATCAGGAAATGTGAAACATGGGAATATAATGCTTCACCAAAATCATTATGCTTTTGAAATTGGATGTCACCTCTTCCCACAACCCACAGATCCTTCTCCTTTATAACAACCAAAATGTAAACCATGTTTTTCGAGAGTCATGATAGGATCCTCTTGATCACAGACCATTCCACCCATGAATTACAATTCTCGAATCTCATGAAACTATCCCAAATGCAATTCTCTTAAATGATATCCCACACCGCTTTAGCCTACTTGCCCAACATGGCTTCTGAGGTGTACCATATATTGAAACCACCTTCCTGAAGTAGCCTCTCTAATTTCATTCAGGAGGCCTATTGATAGAATCCATCATCATTGGAATCACACATAAATATTTTCATGATTTTATCCAGGATATCTATCGAACAAATATAATTTTAAATTATGGAGAAAACATGTGCATCCATGGAATATAGAACAATGTTAATCAAGTTAATCCACCCACTAATAGAGAGGAATTTTTTTTCCAATTATAGATATGTACTATAATTTTATTCATCATGATATCATATAATTTTTTTAGTGATTATTCTATTTAAAATTATTGAATCATAGAAAACCAATAGTAGAAACTTATATTTCATACAATTTTTCTTTGAATGGATATACATATCCTTGTGAGGAAAATATTGGAGAAAAAACATTTCGCTTACCCATTTTTATGTTCTTCCCACTAATCTTCCCATATCTATCAATAATTTTATTTAATTATTTGATCAAAATATTTTTTTCCATTGATAAATAAAATAGTTTCTTCAGAAAACATCAAATAACAGATTAGGTAATCTCAAAATTTTTTATGATAGTAATTGATCAATCCTTGAACCAAGAAGTGTTTAATATTGATGCTAAGCACCTCCTAGGATATGATAAATAAAATTTGGGAGAGAGGGTAACCTGGCCTCAGTCATCAAACAGTTTGAAAGAATCCTTTGTTTCTCCCAGACAAAGATAAAGACAACCATGGTGAGATGCATCACCTAAATACCAGATCACAAACCCATTCTTTGAAACACATTTCCCTCACATCCTTGATGAATAAAATAAATTTAATAATATCATATTCCTTTCCTTTATCAGTTTTCATAATGATATATGATTCCATGGTCTTCTTACTCAAGTCAACCACCATATCTTGAGAAATCACCACCACCCCCTGTATACTACTGCAGTGGATGAATCCATGATGTCCCTATGAAACAATATTCAGTTCCAAAATCAGGAACAATGTGGTCACCATATTAGTATAAATATTATATGAGAGGTTACAATGGTATTTTGGTAAAAATTGTTCAGCAGATTACATATTTGGAACATTCAAAATATAGGTAACTCTATAAGCACAAACAACACTAAGAATATCTCCCCTTTCAGGAAATCCAAATATTACCTCCCTGGTATGATCATGGATGTTTTCCCAAGCCTCTAAGAAAAAAAAACCTAGAATGTGATCTGGGATAGGGGAGTTATCCACCATCCAACTAAACAAAGCCTCCCATATCTTATCTTTGGACGAAGGGGCCTCTATACTACCATTATCTCCATCTTCAAGTAGCTAGTGGATACACTTTAGGAACATGACCCCTCCACATTCCTTAGAGTTCCAATCATGTCCACCCAAAGTCATTAATAGTATATTTTTAATGCTCTTTAGATCCATGTTACCCTCCCAAAGACCATAATAGTATATTTTTAATGCTCTTTAGTGATGTCATTGGTTTATAAACCATCTTTTAGAATTTGGATGACTCCCATTTTAACCTTACTCTCCATCAAGAAATCGTGAAAAAAGAATGTGTTTTTATCCCCCTCTTTAATCAAGGTTTCCTAATAAAAATTCCTATATGATATCTCCACATTCAGAATTTTCACATCTAGATTTCCATGTTTAACACTGAATGAATAAAAACTATAATCATCCCATTTATATTCAATTCTCGACATGAGCCTCTCAATTTCATCTTGAACCTCCCCCAGACTCTCCTTGTGAGTGTGTCTATCCTCACTCCAAGCTAACAGATCATTTTTCAGATGCCTCAATCTCCATGATATACCAAATAAAAATTTTCTATCCCTCAATTGATTCGAATATCAATTAATAGTGTGTATTAGTCCCACCTTTCTTGAAAAATAATACAATAAAAATATGATAATAATTTCATGGATCCCTCTTGATTCGAACCATCAGAAGCGAATGGTTGGATAAAAATATCATGAGATTCTAAAACAAGGTGCCTGGAATGCAATACAAATATTTCATGTTTTCAAGGTATCTATCCAACCTGCAGTAAATACGTCTTCTACCATTCCTATTGATACACCAAGTAAATTTTCTACCTAAAAGTCTGTGGTATAATAGACCATTTCATTCAATGAAATATCTGAAATATTTCATTGGTGTGGTAGGGTATTCTACCCCACCCTTCTTCTCTATTGCATCTACAATGGTGTTGAAATCAACAATGACAAAACCAATATCATTTTCTTGGGTTATATCTCCCAAATGACCACCAAAACTATAGTCTCCCACTGTATTTTAGTAATAATAAAAAAATATAAAAGAAACTCATATCCATCCATACACTTCATGATTAAAACATGCTCTCTAGAGTCATTAAAACAAAAAACTAAAACAAACTACTTATAGAAGATCCAAATAGTGTAATTACATAGACCGGAATGTAATGTTTCAGTTAATATAATACGGTTCACCAATATATTTATATAGTCAATTTTTTACTTAGGTTCACAAATATCCAACAGAAAAACCATTAATCAACATGCCTCGTTAAAAACAGGACCACATTTGGATGTCACCCCCATCCCTCTCGCATTCTAGATAATGATCAATGACTTTGACAATGAGGAGAAAAATCCTCTTTTCCTGGGAGAAGGGTGAAATTTACCCAAGGGATGAATGAAGATTATTTAGATTAGAAGCACATAATTGGTTTTATATCGATAAGATTGAAAAAATATTCCTAACATATTCTTCCAAAAGACCTGACTCCACCACAACTTCCCCATGATCAACATTTGCATGATCAGCATGCACATCCACCATTAATGAATCATTTCATTAATATTTCTTAATTTTATATAATCAAATAATTTAATAAATTCATAAAAATTATTAAAATATAAATTTTTAACCTGTATAAAAATATTTTAATACTGATTTATTTGGTAACAAATTTTATATAATTTTAAGAAATCTTAATAGTAAAAATAATTTTTTTTTCAAGTAATATATTTGTTTATATAATAATTTTTTAATCTCAAAATTGAATTTGTTATATTTTAGATGTTGAATTATGTTATATAGATCATAAATTTTGGTTTAAAGAATAAAAATTTTGAAATAAGGATTACATTTTATTTTAAATAATATATACTCTACTTGGGTAAAAAATAGTTACCATGATAAGAACCAAAGGAGTAAATATAAATATCTATTTGTAAAAGACTTGGAACATGTTCAAAAAAGGGGTGAAAATGAATCTAGGAGGATATCATGACCAAATATCATACCATAGTTCAATAGTTCTCAATTACGGAGCCATTTATCCTTGAATAATGTCATAACATCGTTGAAAATGTAATAGTATTTACAAAAGTTTCATTTTCTTCACTTATAAATCGATATCAGTTACATCATATTTATAAACTCATTAATAAGTTTTTAATCTAGAAAAAATATTATATAAACCCACAAAACAATATCGTTATGTCTTATAAGTCGTTTTCATTCAATTATACAATGCTATAGAGACATATGTTGTTACCAAAGGAGGAATATCTAAACAGAGAGTTAATGTTCTTAATTGAGTTCTCTTATTTCATTTCATCTGGTACCATAAAAAATAAAACATAATACATGAAGTTAAGATAAAATAAATATTAATAATATTATTAAATTATTTTATATTTATGGAATATCTATTTTCTACCTTCCTCCAAAACCATTAAAACATTAATACGTCAATATGAAAACCTGCAGATTACCACATTCATAATGGGCATGTATAATTTTCTATCTAAAACATACACAATTATTTTTAAAATTTTATTTAAATTATTTATATAATTTTTATAAAATTATTAATATTTTAAATTTATAAACCATTATCTTCATCCCTCCTAATAAATGTCGAATGAATTAGTATCCTAGGCATGCTTGCTCAATATTGCCTCCATAAAGGTGATGTTTTTGTATTTCATTGTATTAATTTATTATTCACAAAACTCACACATAATGTTATTAGACACCATAAAAAATATCATTTTTTTAATATTATAAATTTTACATAGGTTTGACGTTATAACTTTAGTCAGCCATACATTAGAATTAATTCTTGTTTAGGTCGATAAAACCACAGACATGAAAAGGATATAAATTTAAACAATGAGTAACAAATTAAAAATATATACCAATGGTATTGGAATATAAAAATTTAATACTTATTTTCATATAATATTATTAATGTTAATAGTAATATCTAACATTTTATTAAGGAACCACTACTTGTTCATTAAAATTACCAAAATAAGCCCATCGTTGACTTCACAATCATGAATTTTGACTAAAATACAAATGAAGTAAATTTAAAAAGTTATAAATTATTGTAAAATATATATTCCAATACATATAATGATCTTAGACTCACAAAAAGTTTATCTATCAACAAGAATCAGAACGTCGATGAAAAAACAAGTACAAAAAATCAATCAAAACTGATGACATTCGATGAAGAAAAATAAATACAACTAACTAATATAATATTCATAAATTATTTAAAATTAATTTTTGAAAATTTTATAAGAATTAATGAGTTTCTAAAATAGGTTATTAAAATACTTATTTCTTATATTGGATGTTAATGTTCTTCTATGGAATTAAATCATTAATATAATAATTTTTAATCTCAATGTTCATTAATTGAGATATGATGGACATTAAAAATTTGTTACCTTTTTATGTTGTACATATTTTTATTTGATTAAACTTGACATATTTTTTAATAATTAGAATATTTTTAAAATTTTATCTCATGTTTTATGATTCCTAGGGTTTTAATTCGAAAGATAATGATGTAATCAGTGTTTATTTTTCTCTATATTAAATTACTTGAGAAATTTTTGATATTAAGAACCATGAAATATTTTTATGATGTATCTAATATGATGGGTGCTTTTTTAATATAAATTTAAATTAAATTTTTGTTTAAATATAATACATTATAGAGACTTATATTCCCATTATTTATAAAACCACCATTATTTTTGACTCTAAAAATAATATTTGGGGTTTTATGTTTATTATCACTATTTAATGTTAATCATTGTCAGAATATTTATCTTTTATAAGGAAAGAGAACCTAATGATAATTTATTTTCTTAAAATCTGCAAGTCCATGAATATATTCATGGATTAATTTTATTTCTCTCTTATTATATCCTCAATAATTAATTTAGGTAAATTTACAATAAATTTCCCTTATTTATAATTTTCTAATAAACATTTTCATTTTATATATGGGTTATTTTATCAAACTATGAAAAGAATTCATTTTTAACAGTTTCCATGTGATTTCATCTTTCCATCATCCATTCATAATTCTATAAAACATTATTTCGATGTTTTAATTTTTTTTAAAATAAATTCTTATTACCCAGGTTTTATAATATATTTCTATTTGAATAAATATTTTACAAAAGGACAATAATGTTATATATTTTAAAAAATACATTCATAATTCTTTTAAAATGGGTTTTATCAAATTTAACTTCATTTAGAAAATTTTTTTCATCATGGAAATTATTTAAATAAAATAATCCACTTTTTTTATCAGAATGGGATTTTATATTTTATAATCTGTTGGATGAATGACCCTTCACTACATCTTTTAAAACTTTCCAGCTACTATATATAATAATATTTCTTCTTCCAATTACATTATTCTTTAAATAGACAAAAAAAATTCTTTTTTGGATGGGACTCCACCTACATTTTTTAAATCAATTTACTGGGGTAAATTATTGAAATTATTGTATAAAATTATATCTATATAGTATGTAACTGGCATATATGTCATCAAATGAAGTGAATTTTTCGTACATTTAAATTTACTAAGTATATATTACTAACCATTTATTTACCCTAGATTTATCATTTTAAAACTATCAATGGAATTATGAATTATGAATTAATTTATTTATATTTGAAAATGATATCAAACTCATTTTCATTTCATGGGTTATTTATGAAATGATAAATGATTTTCTTTATATGGAACACATAATTGTGGATAAATATTGGATGGTGTATAATATCAACACCAAATTCATTAGTTTTATTATTATATCTCATGATACATGTTTAAGAGGTAACACCATAAACAATCCATTAATGGGTGAATGTGTGTGAACCTCAAAGGTTATGTTTCCCTATTTTAATGATTAGGCCATATTTTTGAGGTTTACTAATTTTACACAATCATAGATCATTATTATTGACTAGTATTCCCAAAACATTTTTAAGGATATCTTTTTCATTATTCCTTGACTCGTGATTTATAATATAATATTTTTCGGGTATGATTATCTTATTTTATTTAAATTCACATTGATTATACCCATTCTATCACTTATACAAGTTGATTTTTATCACATATGATTACCTTTAATGAGAATTTGATCTCACCTATTTGAATTTTTCCATTCCCTATGGTTGGGTTGATGACTATTATTTACAATATATCTGGAATCGAATCTAGTGTGGATCTATTATAGATAAATGTTCAAATGTATTTTAAAATATTTATTTATATAGCTAATCCTCAATGACATTAAAACATCCATTACTATAATTTTTATATTATTTAAGTATTTTAATGTTTAAAATATATAAATGATGTAAATTAATTATATTTTTATATTGGATCATTTAACAATATTTCAAAGACTATGTTTCAAGAATGTTTTTTATAGATGGTTATGGGATTTCATATTTCAGTCCTTGTATTATTGGTTCTACAATGTTGGTTAAATATAGTTTAAGGGATACTCATGAGGGAGTTTTTTGTTTTATGTGTGGTTTTTGGAAATATTTCAGTGGTATGTCAACTCTTATCATCTTATTAATAGTGGAGGTTGTTGATATTACTAGTAAAATGGTGATATCGATTTATTGAGTTAATAATAATTGTATTCCATATGGAATATGTGTTTCTATGAGTTTTTATAATGTTGATGAATTTTTCAATCCTCTAAACACAACTTCCCATGAAGCTAGCTATCAGATACAAAAATCCATGCTTTAAAAAAGGTGAGGGAGGATATCATATTATAAGACAGTGTATGTTATTTCTATTTGGGAGAGTACATGATGGCTTTAAGATAGAGAATTTCATAGTTTATCATAGTGAGAATTTGGAATAAAGTCCTTAAGATATTTGATTATGAGGTATGGAGTATGTAGATTAATTAACATGTTCACTTTTATGTAATTTTATGATGTGTGTTTGAAAAGGTGAGTAAATAGTCATCACATAATGAAAAAGGTGCTAAATTTCATTTTAATTAATAGAAATCACAAGTTGTAATCATTAACCTCGAGTAATTGGGATTACACAAATGGAATAAAATATTTTATTCCCTCACATATATCATGTCAGTCATTCAATAATTGGGTGAGATATCATGATAAGATCATGTGGTGATCATTAAGTCCATGTAGGATAATAAATTTTTTGACATCGATGTTATAATTACATGAAATAAACTTAATATAGTATCAAAGAAAGGGAAAATTAAAAAAACATGAATTATTATGATGTTTATACGATTCCATTAAATTTGATATGATCTAAAATATTGAAATATTTTTTTTAAATCATTTAGACCAGATAATTATTTTCAATGTTTTTGAGTATGAAATATAGTGGTTTTTTTTCATCATTCTAGAAGTGGTTGGAGGTGGAATCTTTGGAATGTTTTATACCATAAGATAAATAACACAATCTAAAATATGGTGGTAAATGACACCTCATGAATAAATACAACTTTTTAAAACTATATATCCTTGATATTTTGTGGAAAAGAACTTGGGACTTCAGGAATACTAAATAGGTAAAACTATTTTATAAAGGTATATTTTAAGAATGTTTTGATGAATTTAAAAATAATGAAATGTTGGTGAAACATATCTTGTAGTCTTCTTATCCAATATATGGAAACAAATACTGATAATATTTTTTTATTTCAATATAGGGGTAGATTAAGAAAATTGATTTTGATATGAAATTAATGAAAACATACCAAATTAAATATGAATATGAGTGTAATATATTGATTGTTGAAGACAAATGACAAGACTAAATGAGTACAAGAAATATTATGAATTAAATAATAAAATGTGGGAAAATGGAGAAAACTATTTTATAAGAGAGAAACACTGATGAGCATAATATATTAGTTAGTTTCTATTGAATACTTATTAATGGAGTATATCAAGGACCATATAGAATAAGGATTGTGTAAGCCAGATAATACCAGCTGGGAAGGCTGATAAATGTGAGAGAACAATAAGAATCATTTGTTTTTAGGACTGTGGGATGTATTAAGTATATATATATAGTGAAATTTTGACCACATGGTGTGAGTCTGTCTAAGAATGGGGTAATGGTATGCCCTAAAAATAAAGTTACTGATTGTAAATAATTAATTTTCATAGAAACTAACCAATCATGGAAAGGACTAGTATTTTAATCCTTACCTCTAACATCATTAGTGTCCATTCATTTATTCAGTACAGTATTCATGTAATATTTAGAGACCTAAGTTACAGAAAAGAACAAATATTAATAAACTAGAAATGATGAATTGAAATAAAAAAAGAAAAGGGCTAACTAATTCATCCATCCCACTCTTAATGATTGAATATAAGATGGTCATTATAAGTGGGGTGCACATGAGACTTAGCCCAGTCGGTGAGGACCCCTTAAGTGTATCCGGGAGACCCAAGATCAAATCCAGGTGGATGCTAATTTCTGGTACTGTATAAGTATTATAACAGTACTATAGTATTACTGTAGCAGGAACTGTGCAGAACTGTAGCAAGAACTGTTGTGGGAACTGTTCTAGGCATTGTTTGGCACTATAGTAATTGGGAATAATCCCTTTTTTGTGCCTTTGGGCCATCAATTTGGTCCTCGAGTCCATTAAGGACTTCATGCAACGTAGTCTTTTGGGTCAGTAAGGCCTTCAGGCCACCTCAAGGCCTTTGGGCCACCTTAAGTGCAGATGAAAACTAGATGACCTACAAGGAACAAGCTTTAGAAGGAGGATGATCAAGGAGCTTTCACTAAAGCAGAAGCTAAACTGATTGCAAGAATGAGAGGGTATGAAACCTGCCATCAGGACAATACTGTGCATACACGAGAAATCCTAGTCGAACAGTCATGCGAATATGGAGAGCTGATTTCACGATGAAGATTCTAGGGAGAAGAAGTTCCCAATAGTTTTTTAGGGTTATATATAATTGTTGAATCCTACAAACAATGAATTCTTCAAAGGACCATGGGAAATGTAATAATTTCACATACGAACCTTTTAAGGGTTACACCTCACCCCTTGAAAGGTGGATTGTAATAAAAAAATAAAAAATGAAGCCCTTAAAGACATTAGAGGGGGGTGAATGTAAGTGGGAACATAACTAATCTAGACCCTCCCAAATATCCATATTTTATTAAATTAGTTTTTGAGAGAATATATGATTTTTAGACAAGTACTATGTTTTAATTTTTTATGTAATTTTTTTTACATGTTGAGGCATTGTATAATTCTTTATTAACTTTCATAATTCTTAGAGTTGAAAGATATAGAATCTATTTATTTTACTCTGGTTAGAAGTGACGATCCAATGATTTTTTCTAACAAATATTATCTTCAATTTTAAAGGTATACTAAAAATTGAATCTGATAATCATTTTTAAAAAATGTCTATACCAAGTTAATATATACTAAATAACCAAATCAATTTGGTTAGGGTGTTTGAGTGTATATATTTTAGTAATGTGAAGATCGAGAAAATAAAATATTTGGAAACACGCTAATATTTTTAAGAAATATATTTTTAAAAAATATTATTTCATTGATTTCTTGGGATTCATGCAATTGAATTTTTAGATGAACTACAAAATATTATTAAAATATTACATTCCTCTAATAAAATTGAAATAAAATTTTAGGGAATAAATATAAATAAATAATTTAAGAAATAGATATCAAACACAATTGTTTTAGTAAAGTAATTTTATTTTTCAAAAAATATATTTTCTTCAAAAAAAAAATTCACTATTTTTATTAGTGAATATTAATTTCCAAATTTTTTGAAAAATTTATTCAAAATATATAATTTCAGTCATTATTTCTAACTTATATTAAAATATTATTTGGGTAATTAAAAAAACAATCAATGGAGAGTTAAAAAATATAATTCTTATAGAAATTTTTTTATTCAAATAAATATATTAAATGTTAAAATTATGTTTTAGACATGTATTAAATTTTCATTAATTAATTTTTATTTAAAATCATCCAATTATCGATTTTAATTAGATTTTATACCTGAATTCGTTTTTGAAAAAATTATATTTAAAAATAGATTATTTTCAAAAGAAAAACTTTTTATTGCAATTTCTTTTTTTATGTCAAATGAAATTATGAATCATATTTTTAAAAAAAATTTAAAATATAATCCATATTATGACCTATTAGGTTGAAATTAATAAATATTCCCATTTTATTTTTAGTGAATTTCAATAGTAATATTGGTAGAATTTATTACATCGGTGAAGGGTAAAGCTGGTTAATATCAGTGATAAGGCAATAATATTTCATATTATTTCACATTAGATGAAGATAATTAAACCCTTAACCCCTAATTATATAATTTTTTAATTGAAACAATTCCATGAAAATGAATTATATTTTATTTAAATCAATGGAAATCAAAAAATATCACTTCCTTTATCTTAAAACTATCCAATGTGTCCACAAGGGAAAAATGCCAGTTATAAATGAATATAATTTTCCATATAGAACTTAATAAAATTTTATTCTTGGTATAAAATAATTTATTTCTTTTGGGGCCACATGGATAAGATTATGTCATTTTTTATATTAAGTTTTATGAAATGTCAATGATATCACATTCATGTTTCAAATAAATATATCATTTTTAATATGGTGTTTTATCGAGGTAATGTTCGACTATATATATATTTTTTAAAGAATAATACATAAAAATATTTATAATTATAATGAATTAAATATTTACCCTAAATTCTTACACAACGCTGATGAAGTAAAAATTCATTTAACGAAAAAAATAATAATATAAATGATATTAAAAATAATTAAATGTAAAATTATTTAACTTAATTAATGATATAAAATAATTGTATTTAGTAGCATGACATGCTAGGGATATAAAAAAAATTTAGTCTAATTTGAAATTTTAATTGATATATTTAGAAGTTAATGTAGTGAATAGTGTCTAAATAGATAATAATCATATTTTAAATAATTAATATTTTATTATTTATACAGAAATAATAAAAATATTTTAAAAATACAAATTTATTATTATATAGTATAAAATGTCCTACATTCTCTATTTTTGTTACAATTTACCCCATAGATGTAAAAATTACACCATTTTAATAAATAAAACGTTGTTACAACAATTATAATTAACATAGATAAACTACGGGTCATTCAAAATTATAAGGTTTAAAATAACATCAAAAGTAGTGAAAACTATATTTTTTAATGAAATTAATACTAAATAATATATTATTTTCTAATAAATTTTAATTGGTTGTATTTTGGATGAAAAATTAATTTATTATAATTTAATCTTTTGAGAAATTCGAAATGTGCCCCTCGCCTCAATTAGAAAATAGAACCAACTACCTCAATATTTTACACCATAGTAGACATTATATCCTAAAACTAATATACCAATTATGACTATAAAATTCCATATAAACAATATAGAGGTTTTGGTATTCTCAAAATACAAATCCCAGAGCCATTTTATGGTTATCCAAAGGAGACGATTCAAAGACGAGGTAATCAATCTAACGAGTCACTTTCTCTTTATATTACTCATTACCCACAAAAAATCTATTATTTTTGTCATAAAATTATAAAATAACAATAATATATATTTTTTAATTTTGTTATGATTATGAAAAACTAATTATACACCCCCTTTTCAGTAAACAAGATATGATGTTATTGCTCGTTCATACATTAGTCTTAATATATCTATTTGGAAATACATTTAATTTTTCATCACCATATTTAAAGTATGGTTATTATAGTGGGTTTAACGAATATATATGATATAAATGATATAGTAATTATTTTCAAATATTAATTCTCATTTTCCATTCTTTCATTTTATTAATTTAAAAAGAAAAATAATTTTTATTTATTCATACGACATACTATCTTCATAGATGGTGTAATTAATTTTGTGATATATTCATTATAGGAAAGATAATAAATAAGTATGTAATTATTTTATATAATATATATACTATAATTAACATTCAATAAATTATTATACCAAGATCAATGTGTAAAGACCAAGATTGGGGAACTGAAAAATGCTTTGAAAATGAAGCATTTACAACCAAGAATAGTGATCTTAATAACCAAATATTAAGAAATGGTTAACAAGGTATTACAAATAAATAACACATGATATGATAGAAAATTGGTTATGGAATAAATTTATAATAAATACATATTTATTACATAGTAATGTTTAATGTGAACGATGATGTGTAAGACATGAGTTAAGGGGTATTTCATAATATC
Organism: Viscum album; assembly: GCA_963277665.1. Lineage (NCBI taxonomy): Eukaryota > Viridiplantae > Streptophyta > Magnoliopsida > Santalales > Viscaceae > Viscum > Viscum album. The sequence continues at coordinate 1,493,982,123 of OY728129.1, forward strand.
ATTATTATTTGAGGTTATTTTATATATAAGTATCTATAGGAAAATATTTATCTTCCATGTCCATGTTTTCAAAAAATGGTTTACAAATGGGTTTTTATATAATTATCTGAATGTTTGATGTCATTTTTACACATGTGTAAATTTTTATAAAATGATTTTAAATGAATGTTTTTATCATTTTGAAAACATGGTACTCAGCGAATTTCTAAGAAAAATACCAAATGAATATCTTTCAACTGATATGGTATAATCAACTTTTCATGCCACTATGATGGCTCAATTATTTGAAGCTTCCTAAAAGATTCTATATGGTAATTTTATGTAATATTTCTTTTCTTTTTAATTTTGGGGATTTAAAATAATGATTTTCAAATGGAAAATATTTTTTCCTAGTGAATTATTTCAAGTGATATTTATAAATAATTTTTATCTAAGTCAAAATTATTAGATGGTACAAATTATATACTGTCGAAGTAATACAAGGGTAAAATATTTAGTTTCTATCAATATTTCTTATGTTTATGTGGGAATTATTTTTATAAATACTGTTATTTTATAATGAGTTATTAATGTTGAAATTTATATGAAACCCATTGTTTCATGGGTTTTGAAATGATGAATGATTTATGATCTTGTTTCGTAAATAAGTATGTTTTTTATTCAAATGGTGGGAACTTTATGCACCTAAAAATAATTATATGTATCGTTATTCATCATTATATTACAATGGGAAACAAGTTTTTTGGTTTGATCCACTATGTGAAATTTGTGTATCCAGATTTACTAGGAGAAACAGAGGTATCCAAAGATATTATGGGAAAAAAGCATGTCTTGATCCACTATGTCAATGGCCTTGGTAGTTATCCTTGACATATGAAATTGTTTTCTATATTTATTATGGTCCCTTACATTTATAGAATGAGTTTATGGTTCATGATTGATTTATGATGATTTATCACTTGTATGGTCAAAGTTTTATGAAATGATAATGTTTATGTGATGAATCATGTTTATGATATATGAGTGTTTGGGTATGAACCTCATCATTTATATTCATGATAAAAAAACCTTTTTATTATCTTATGATTTTATATGATCATGCATTTATATCTCCTATGTTTACCCCTAATAGTCATACGAGCTCACCATTTGATATGTTTCCTTCCCCATGAGATGAAAAAAGGTTTAGGTAGGGTATGCATAAGTAGGGTACTATGTGAGAATATCCTCATAGGAGTTGTTGAAGTTATTACATAAAATAATAATATTTTATATCTAATCTCCAATGACTATAATCAATTACATTTATAGTGTGGGTAGTATTTTTACCTAAATGGATATTATATTTTTATATGAAATGATCACGCTAGTATTGTTGGTATTATAGCAAGGACCAGACAATCATTGAAGATTTGGGTTAGGAAAAAAATATGGAAACCCTGGGGATATTACTATATATAAATATGATAAAATGATGACTTTTTTATAATGGTCCTAATGAGATAGGTTAATCCAAAGGTTTCATTGACTGCAAATAAGGTTTCATGATTTTGACATCATATCTAATGATTATGTGGTTTTACACAATATTTATTGTTTCTAAAAATATGTTTTATTTTGTTTTAGATAGTGGATATAACCAATGGATTCCTATTAATGGTGAATGTGATTGAAAATTAAATGAGCTTCCTCATGGGAAACGAAATGAAATGAGATTCATAAGGTGAATTTTTTTATTATGAATAATCCTAAATCTCATAATATGATCAATATTCTCATCATTGTGGATTTTCTTGACCTATATATGAAGATAATTATAGAGTTTCATTGTGGTTGTAGAGGAATTAATGTTCAATTTTACTCATGCAAAGCATGTGGGATGTGGCATGAATGAAAATGCTTAAAATAAACAAGAATATTGTTTGGGATTTGAAAAAATGATTCATAGTATGTAATTTATAAAGAAAATTGAAAGGTTTAGTTAATGTTATTGATGTAACGTATTGGATCCGAGTTCCACCCAAAAGTTCCCCGAATGAGGTTGGTCACATAACCTCAAGTGAATTTCCCCAAATTCTAGAGGTTACCGGCTAGCAAGGATGGCCAAATTGTGATAATGGGGAACTATTCCCTCTTTGGTAGAGTATACATAGTTTAAAAATAGTAAATAATAGAATAAGTAGTAATACCATACAAAATAAGTAACTTACGATAGTCTAGTAGTAATAAAACAACTAGAGCATATATAAATGATGCATGTGACATGTATATAAGAAAAAATCCAAAGAAATCACAATGTTTGAAATGGAATATAAAAACCAAGGTATAGAAAATAAAGTAAACTTCAATAGCATTGAAAGCCTTAGGTTGGTACCATGCTCCCCAGCTCTAAGAGCAATTAAGTACCTGATGAAGAAGGGATCATTCATTTATATGTACTTGAAAACATTTTTTATGCCAAAATTTGGGAAGAGGAATAACAAATGGACAACCTTTGGGGAGGGCTGATGAAGCTTGTTCCTAGAGCCTCGTAGCACTGCTACTGGTGCGAAGCTCTCCCTTATGTGAAACTATTGTAGAGTGATGACATGGGAGGATCCGTGAACATGTTTTAAGTTTTCTAAGAAGCCAAAGATCAAGGAGGTGATAGGATTTTCAAACCAGTTTTTCATTTGCAATGTCACTAAGGAGCAAGGAGGTTGGAGGCTCCTTGAACCAGTTTGACATTTTCGAATCCGATGCAGAGCTAGGAGGCGGGAGGCTCCGCGGTTACAAAAAAATGCAACCTGTCTTCACACCCCTCAATATATTCTTCACGGTGCCTCTTTCCTATAAATACTGGGATCCCCTCGATTCAAAATTGTAACACCCCGAGCTTCCATGGTACATTCTCTTTGAATAATACAATAGTGTGATATGTATGCAACACCGAGTACAAGCACAACAATACCTATCAAACTGGCCATTTAAAAAGAGGTTATGAAAAGTATAACAATATTTTGAATTTTATAATTATACCATATAATTTTAACATTCATCTTTAGTGTTTCCTATACATATTACAAGGAAAAATTCAATTATCCATATAAAAGATGTTTTTTTCAAAAATATAGTTTTTCTTCCATTTAATGGAAACCCATTCTAAATCGAATATTTGAAACTTTTATATATTCAACTTGATGAAATTAAATTCTTATTTAAAAGAGTGACATAAAAATTTAGTTTGGATAATTTTTATTGTTTTTCTGATAACATTCATATTTTGATGAATAGTGAAAGATACTAAATTTTAATTGAAAACATTTTTTTTATAAAAATATTTTTTAGTGTAAAATTTTACATTTTAATGGTTTTGAAGAATAATTAGATTATATTTTTTATCATTTAATCCAATGTTGGTCATTTGAAGTACTTTCACTTTTAAACATGACATAAACTCACATCAATCTTTTGATAGTTTTTACTTCTCAAAAACCCTCTTTCTGGTTATGATAATGGGAATTAATTTTAAATTAGTTAATGAAAATTATATGTTTATAATTTGTTAAAATATACATAATTTTTATATTTGGAATATCAAAATTATCATAGGTAAAATTTGTGTTATTTTTATGAAAACTTTCTATTTATGATGAATAGTGAAACACACTTCGTTGTTGTTTAAAAACTGACTTTTTATTTAAACAATCATTTATAATATTTAAATTTATTTTAAGTAAAAATAGATACATAATACCTATACTAGTTCAATGTAATTCATTGGAGTCATTTTATAAAAAAATTAGATGTATAAAATTTTATTGAATTTTTAAACGCCTTTTACCCTCCTTCTTGGAACATTAGTAACTTTTGATAAAACATAATTTAACCACTTATTTTAATTTAATTTCAAAAATCCAAGAGACTCTATTGACATAAATTTGTAATATGTGTCCCAATAAGATGAAAATAATTTTTGGTGAAAGGTAACTTTTGAATTTTATTTACCCTAGTTAAAAGTAAATTGGGTAATTAAAGGTAAAAATGATATTATAATTACCATAACACCAGTCATAATTCTATTGTATAAGTGTATTTCTACTAGAATTAACCTTAGGAAAAAAATATGATCCTTTTGGCACACTTGGTTTAGATTAGTACATTTATTATTGTTTTATTTAAAGAAGATTTTAAAATGTTAAATTAAAATTTTAATAACTAAAACATTTTTTTATTTTGTTATACATAAGATACTTTAGACTATAAATATTCATTATAAATATAATTATATAACTTAGATCATGTAATTTTATTTATAATTTTTAGACATTAAATAATTAAATTTATTTATGACCCAATGATGATGTTGTAATTACCTTATTAATGAAAGATTAAAATAATACATATTATAAATATTAAAATAAATTTAAATTGAGTCTTTAGATGCATTGAAAAAAAATATAGGTTAATATTACATTTTAGGGTTGATTAAAGTTTTTTTGTTGAATAAATCAGATTGTTATGACTTTCACAAAAACCAAATACTAAATAATGTAAAAATTGGATAAATGAGTATTTGAAACAAATACTATATAATTAAATGATATAATAGTTCTAAAAATATATGGTTCAGCCAAAGGACTTATATAAAAATAACTATTTAGTTAATAAACCACTTGGGTATCTCTTGGCAGTTTATAGTAATATTATTAACCATATAATATTAAATAAAAGGAGACATTGTAAATGCTAAACTATTTCACCAAGAGTTAAATTTAAACGATAATGTTACTATGGTGACCTAAATGTATATAAAACCTATTTATTGAGAGGTTTTTGACCTATACCCATCTTATCATCAAAATAAATCCTTTGGGAGGCCTTATAAACTGAATATGATTGTATAATAAAATATTATTTCATGTTATTTCTAATGTGACAATCACATCTTTTAAAAAAGTGTACATCCCCTTATCTCAAAATCACACAACCAAATCCATTTGGCTCGGCCAAAAACTACTCAAATATCCTCCCAAATACCCTCAATTCAACCTATAGGTCTTACTTTTATCAAAAAGCCAATCTTTGGAGCCCTTTTGATCAAATCAAATGGAATCACCTGAAGAAGAGGTAATATTTTCATCACCTCTATCAAAGTTCTATTCTTCATCCAATTCCTCTTTAATTGTTGTTTATTATAAATATGGGACAACCATGTTCATTATTATATCCATTCAATTATGACAAAGTCAACATACGTGCGTACGTGCAGATTACCGTCTCCACGAACGTGATGACATTCATTCCTAATAGTAACCATTCAATAATAAATATAATTTTATAGTTAAAATATAATTTTTAATAACATAATTTCATTCTGGATATGAATCAAATACATATTATCCATAACAAACATGACTTTTGTAACAAAACATATAAAGAGAAGAGAATCAGTTAACACCTAAAACAATGATACTACTGTTGTATTATTAACAAATAAATATTAAAAGATCATATATGATATCATATTTATGTAAATGGTTCTTGTATAATTTATTAAAAAATATTTTACCATTATATACGAGGTTATTGTACCCTCAACTAAGGAAAGTCTAAGGAAAGGGGTTTCTTATCTCATTTTTAATTCCGTGAGATTTCAAATGTTCACCACGTATTTATTGCATATAGTATATTGTGTACTGCCATTTGATATATATTATCATGATTTTCATTATATTCATAGTATTATGTTAATCCTTTGGTGGTTATTAAATTTTGGTCATATGAATCGATTGATTACAACGTGGTAAGGGGTTTTTTATCTCACTTTTAATTTCGTGAGATTTCCATTGTTTGCCACTTATTTATTGCATGTGGTGTATTGTGTACTGCCATTAGATATATATTATCATGATTTTCTTTATATTCATGGTATTATGTGATTCATTTAGTGTTTCTTAAATTATGGTATTACAAATTTATTGATTACAACATTGTAGGGGGTTTTCATCTCACTTTTATTCCCATGAGATTCATGCTATATTTTCCACTATTATCTTTTGTGTGGTGTATGTATTACCCATGATTATATTATTTGTATAATATACATTAATTTATGGGTATTTACATCATGATTGTATGATTCTTATTTAATGGGGTCTATGTTTTGTATGTTACCAAATTTTTAAGGGAATTTCAAATTTCAATTTCCACTCATTGGGTTTTAGACAAACTTCATCGATTATTTTACACAAATATTAGTTGTGAAATCACTATTTACTTACTTATGTAGTTATTTCCACTAAAATTTATGTGGATATAAATTTTATGCACATAATCACTCTATTGATAAATTCTCTAGTCATCGATATGAACACGATAAGAGTAATTTTATGTCAATTTCTATTCATTGAGATAATCATCCATGTCATTAGTGTTGTTTTTACAAGAATATGTGTCAATTTACTCTGATATACTTACACTTAATATCCAATAATATTGTGTGTAACATATTTTTGACAGATAAATATGTCATTGATTTATCTTTAACCTAAGGATATAGTCTTTATAAGCGATTTCGTCTCAATTTATATTCCATTGAGGCATCTTTGTTATTATATTCCAATTCACTTTTATATAGTGTATATACTGTACATTGAAATTATGTATCATGAATCCCTTTATTGTCATCATATTATAATGTTTTGATTAACTCAATTATTTTTATTCAAGCATCTCTCAATTTTTTAGGAACTCTAACTAAATTATCATTTTAAATGTTTTAATGATTTATTCTTCTAAATCATTCTCATTAATGTCCATGTTTTAAAAATGGTTATAAAGAATTATTTATATGGACAATAATTTTTTAAATGTAAAATTCATTTTAATGGTTTAAAATTGGTATGGGAAACTTTGATTCAAAAATATATTTTAAATGGCTTCTTGATAAATATTGATACTTTTTAATGTTTTCAAGAAAAAAGGGGGAAATTTCTCTCAAATAGTTTTGATTATTATTTTAATCTATGTCAATATCCATCATTATTCTCGATTGAGGTTAATTTATTATCATACAATCTTTCACATTGTATTTAATGAGTTATGTTTGACTGTGGATTTTATATTTTCATACCATTCATGGTTTGTGGTTAAAATATTTACATTTCATATGATAGTTTTAATACGAATTTTTAGATTATTTTTCACACTTTTTATATGAGGAATGTATTGTACTTAGTAATTGATGGGTGGAGGTCGTTATAGCTCATCGATGCATTGGTAGGTCTCATGAGATAAACTAGTATCCTGGAACTCGATCTTTGGTAAATCTTATTTGTAGTCTTGGAACAAGCCCTTGACTATGTGGTAATGACGTTCGACATTATGCATTCCATCGTTATGAAATTAGCTATTAATATTACATGCGATTATTTGACCAGTAAAATATCCATGTGAATTAGTAAATGGAAATATTTGATTTATATTTGACATATTATGCTGAAATTTACATTTAAAAGGATTTTTTGTCCTATACAATACCTTAAATGTTTATGCTTATTTATGAAAGTTTCCGCTATATTATTGTCCTTACTAAGAATATGATCTCATCCCATTCTATGTTTTATTTTCTCGAGGATGTGAAGAATTATATTATGATTAACCTATAGAAATAGTATAAGGTAAATGAGTGTGTTAAAATGGGACACAATGTTGATTTTCATTATTTCAAGATGTAATGTAAAACTTATTTATGTATCTAGTACATCTATGGATTCAAAACTAATTGGTCATTTGGGACTTGATATCTTGTGATCATTCCAATGATATGTAATAATACACTGACTATATGTAACTAGGTTCGGTGTGTTACAGTTGGTAGTTGAGTAATTTTAGTACAAACCTTGGAATCTAGGTTTAGAAAAACTCCTATTAGTGAACAATACCCTAATATATCCATCATGGATTAGTCAAGAATAACATCCAAAAAATTTGGTAATATAAATATTATATGGGTTTTCCATGATATACATACCTGTCTGGATACGAGTAGGTGGAGGCGGCTCTGGAACAAATGTCCCTAGAGGTAAAACCTGAAAACATATATTTGAGCTATAATCGAATGGGAATTGGTGCACAACAACAAGCCTTGCTGCACTCTTAGGGGATATTCTTGGGATAATTCGCATTTTCTTTACAAACTGATTTGACGGATTTTTATTATAAGATGAGAATAAATAACCTTGGATAATCCTAAGGTGTATTATATTGAATGTAAGGTGTCATGATATTCTATAAATAATTTTATGAATATTATTACTCACACAATAATTTTTGGTTTTAGTCAATGGATAGATCATAAGGAAGTCATAGTAACATTGAACACGATGTACATGGTGGGAACGATGGTGGAAATGAGAAATGAAGTGGAATGTTGATAGGCATAAAAGATATCGTGTTCATACCAAATCAGTTTTCCAAAAATATGATCAATAGATTATATATTATCCAACTCCTAGACTCAATAAAAAAGATAAAGGTGATGAATGATAAAAGATCCACCCATGGGGACCATGGTGAAAAGAAAGATCAATTTCCACCACGTAGGAAATGTGGAACGAGACACCCAAAAATGTGTCTCATTGTAATTACTAAATGATTTACGTGTTGGAAATAAGTGAATAATGTAAATAATTGCTGAGAAAAATGAAGAGTACTACGGATGAAAATAAAAATGATGCCAAGATTCCATTTACAGTAATTTTTTGTAAATGTAGGGGACTTGGTAATTACTCTAGTCAATTCCTTATTCTATTGGATAACCACTAGGTCATGGAAGAACATATGTGAAAACTAAATTTATGGGAAAATGTTTAAAAATATTATTGATACTTTTTGATGGGATTACATTGGAAGTCTTTTCTCTTGGATGTGTAACCATGTAGTTTGTTATGTGAAAATTCTATTCGAGGAAGAATTAACTTTTCTTTTGTGGATTTAGTTAGAAATTACCATTTGGATTTTTATAATCCTTCAATTTGAGTTAGTTACAAGTTATTAATATTTTTTATGAAAATGGGAGGTATGAGATAAAAATTGTGGTTAAATTATGTTATGGTTATTCTAATGAATTTATCTCATCTTGGGAATGTTATAAATTATAGTTTTTAAAAAAGGAAAAAACACAGAACGTGTAACAACGCATCGCGTCAGAAAAAGCTGCAAGAATCGAACCCACAACCAATGTGCGACTGGTATTTATCATCTACCACTATACTATGAGAGGTCCATGGTTAGTGTGAATAATTATTTTTAGTTAAATGAATTTATTGATAAATAATAAGAGTATTTTTTATCTTGTGTTTTATCAAATGGATATCCTTAGTATAGGAAAATGATTTTTTGATTAAGTGATAAATGTAATTTTGGAATACGTTCACTATGTTAGGAACACTATATGCCTCAGTAAAATAGAATATTATGGGATTTCATTTGAGTAGTAATCGTGGAATTTTATTTTATTTATAGTGGATTTATAGCGATTTGTGTTTTTTATGGATGTGATTAACCTATCATAGAGAATATCTGATTAGGTTAACAACTTTTATGTATGAGACATTAAGAGTAGTCGATGTTATTTAACGATACAATTTAACATGGAAGGCTACATAATAAAAAATTTCTATGTTTCAGGTTTCAATATTAGTTTGGATTATAATAAAATATTTTAAGGATAATTTTTTGTTGAATGGTATTTATTGAACTCTTTGTATTGTTGGATTAATTTTTGAAACTATGATTTGTATTAATTTCTCTTAAGGATTATCCTTTTTAGGGTTCATTTTATCTGGTACTAACCATTTTGGTTTTGGTTATTCTCTAAAGATAAGGGAAATATATAGTTCATCTTTTGTGCATTATGTGATTCTCTATAAGTTGATTCTAGCGCTTCAGGTGGACCATGTCATATTGAATACTCATCATTTGGACTGAAAGCTGAATTTTTTGTAGAAATTAGTTAATGTATGGAAATGTACTAATCAAGTATTTTTTTTATTCTATGAAGAAATTAGTTCTTAAACCATAAGGAAACAATTTTAATCCAAAAAATGTGTTGTCCTAATAACTTATGTTATTCATAATAGATTTACGGATTTGAGGCCCTCAATTTTTCATTCACTTGTTTGTGAATGATGAGCTCAATCACTCCATATAAATATTTACGTTTTCCCGCCAATTATAATTTCCACCATTGTTCTCATATTCGAAATCCTAATTTGGTGGTGACTTTTTAATTTCCCTTTCTCTCTTATAAAGTCTATATTTTATTAACCCTATTTTCGAGTTGGGTTTTCCAAAAAGGTATTTTCTATTATTTCAAAAGAACAATGTCTAATTATGAGGATGTAATTTATGGAAGGAGAGAAGAATGTAATTCCCCGAGCTTCCATGATACACTTCTCTTTGAATAATACTATAGATTGTGATGTATGCAACATTGAGTTCAAGCGCACCACGACCTATCAAACTAGCTGTTTAAAAAATGGATATGAATAGTAATAACAAAATTTTGAATTTTATATACATCCCATATAATTTTAATATTAATATTTTATGTTTCTTATATATTTGGACCAATTCAATTATTCATATAAAAGAATTATTTTTCAAAAAATGATCTTTTCTGCCTTTTAATGGAAAACCCTTTCTAAATCCAATATTTGACACTTTTATACATTCAATTTGATTAAATTAAATTATTTTTTAGAAGAGGGACATTAAAATTTAGTTTGGATAAATTTTTAGTGTTTTTTTTATAACTTTAATATTTTGATGAATAATGAATGATACTAAATTTTAATTGATTTTCGCACGGAACTCGGGGATGACCTCCTCGATGGGAGATTCAAACGTTCTGATCGGTTTCTAGCAGGTTTGTTAGTAGAACCGGAAACATCCAATGATTCCACATCCGTTTGGACCTAATTTCCAAAGGTAGGCGCTCATTAGCTTGTGGAGTGATGAGGCTTAGGAATTTGCATTGGTTGAGAGGATGGGAGGTCAGACTCATCACACCTTTTTGAGGGGAATTATTGTCTACTCCGGGACTCTCTTTATAGATTTAAGTTATGTTCGTGAATCCTTATTACATTACCAAGTATAAAATGATCTTTCCTATAGTTTTAACAATCAATGATTAAATATGTAAGAAATTTAGAGAATCTTTTATATGTATTCGAGGTTCTTCATCAATAGAGAATTATCTGTATATATTTAGAGATTCTTGGTCAATGGTATCCTTCAAAACATCTATATAAAAGTCTCTTGGTCATTATGATTACTAGGCTGGTTTTAAAGCCACTCAGTGGGGCACGTGAAGTTTATTGTCATTCAGAAGGACATGGATTATTTCAGAGTTGGGATCGAACCCATAAATGGGCTACAAACATATCCTTTGTTTTGGAAAAGGAATCAGAACCCACGTAGTTCGAGTAAGGGAGTATGAAGTTTATGATTGATGGCTCAAAGAAGGATGTCATAATTACTTTTACACTCTAAACACACGTGAGTCATGCTATGTGTGAGAAACAAGAGGTTTTGGTAAAAATTAGACAATTGTGGCATAAAAGATGCAATCATATGAAATGGTTGGGGGATTTTGTATGTATGACTGCCCAGATAGATGAAGGTTTAGGATTTACTTTTAGGGAGAAAATCCAAGAACAGGGTCCATAAAGGTATATGTGCTTCATGGAGATTTGAATACTCTAACTTGGGACTTATTCCTAAAAAGGAAACCCAAATTAGGAGAGGATTGATAACTGAGTTTTACTCCTGAGAAGGAATCCCAGATCAAACGAAAATTAGGACTGGTTAAAGAGAAATTAAGGGACTTGGGGCTTACTCCTGAAAAGGATACCCAAGATTAAGATAGGGACTTATTCCTGAAAAGGAGGCCCAGGTTATGAGATTAAGGTCTGGGACTTATTCCTAAAAAGGAGGCCCAGGTTATGAGATTAAGGTCTGGGACTTTAAGAATTTGGGGCTTACTCCTGAGGAGGATGCCCATAATTATGACTGGGACTTATTCCTGAAAAGGAGGCCCAGGTTAGGGGACTTGGGGCTTACTCCTGAAAAGGAATCCCAAGATTATGAATGGGACTTATTCCGGAAAAGGAGACCCAGGTTAAGAATTCTCTCATCTTAAAAGATGAGGTTTAATGAATGAACTCTCAATCTTTAGTGACATAAAGTTATGTAAATCACTAGGTTTTGAGAGATATATCACTGAATTCCTTTCAGATAAGGAAGTAAAATCAAGAAATCATGCCATAAATGGATTTGGATAGTGTCTTAAAGACTGAATCATGAAAAGAAAAGGTGTAATGGCTTAAGAGGGGTGAAATGGGAAACAAAGGCACCCAAAAAGGAAGGGGCGACCATGTCTTGGATGGCGCGCAGGTACTGCGGCGGCGCGCAAGTATTGGTCGCGCAGGTATACCTGCGCGACACATGGTGTACTTGCGTGATTTTCAACCATCATTGAAATACTTGAGCGACTCGTTATTAAAGCCTTTAGAATCCTCTTGAGGTTCTTTTAGAAAAGGTACGCGCAAGTTCTATCGAAGGAATAAGGCAGCGCGCAAGTGTAACCACTTCCCTTAAGGGTTGACCACTCAGGCGCGAAAGTATTTATGAGTTTCAACACTTAGGCTTTACTTCCTCTCTTTAGATCTTCCGTTATAGGTAATAAATTACCTTAGAAGTGTTCTGGAAGCTTTGAGAAGAGACTTGGGCGTCAGGAGCTTCAATCCGAGTTTCTGGAAAAAAATCCTCTCTAATGGGGGGCCCACAGGGTCTATTTATAGGCAGGAGAAGACGTTGGGCCTTGACCGGGCGGTTATCACTTAGGTCACGAAAGTCACTTGCGCGACCATAAGGGCGTCGCACAAGTGGACTTGCGCGACAGTGATATAACTTGCACGGTGCAGTTTCTTTTGATCCTTTGTTCATGCCTTTGTCGATTTTTGATATTTTCTTCAAAGGATGAATCACTTTGAGCTCAGATATTCCCCTTTTCCGATGTTTAGATTCTATGACGAAAGGAGCGTCAAAAAAAGTCCCCCCTCAGAGTTGGATCCGGAAAGAAATGAGGATTTGACTCTGAGGAAATTGAATACATTCAAAGGAAAAGGGGGCGCGCAAGTCTTCAGGGCACAGAGGGCGGCACACATGTTCTCTCCGCACAAGCCTTAAATGCACTGGATATAGCGCGCAGAGTCCCGGCTGCGTCTATAAATAGAGGGCCTCACTTCTGTACAAGCATCCAGATTTCCAGACATCATACCTTCGAGCTCTCGCCGCGCAGGTTATCTTAGCCATGCAAGTTGCTCTGTTTTCCAATGTTTTCCTTGTTATCACGCTATTGTAAAGGTATTTGTACTTGCGCAGTTTATACTTGCGCGTAAAAAACTAGCGCGACACACGAATAATTGCGCGCCATTGTTTAGACTTGCGCGCCTTAATGCCTTAGCCATTTTTTTCAAATTTCATCACAAATTTTATGAAAAATAAACCTATTTAAGAGTTAGTTTATTCATCTTTTGTGCAGATTCAGTGATTTCCAAGGGAATTGGTACAACTGATGAACTGGCTAGCAAGCGGATTGATGACATGATGAACATCATTGGCCACGATTACTATGATATCTGCGACATCACTCTCCCAGATTTTGCTAAGTACATGAAGAAATATCATCTTAATTTCCCACAGAGTATCTACCTGTCTCTATGTGGTCATGGTCACCTGCAAGGAGTCAATGTTCTAGATGCAAATAACTATACACCTGAAATGCAGCTGCACTGCTACTCCTTCATTTCGGTTATGTTGTGCATTAAGAGCAACAACAATGGTGTGAATTTTCAAATTCTTCCTCCATGTTATTTCCTTGCAGATATGAAAATGGAAAACCCATGGGTTGAAATTTTTTCCACTACTGGTTGGTGGAGAGAATAAAAAATGGTATTAGAGCAATATCTAAAAAGAGTACACTCTCCAAATGTCTCTTTACTTCCAATGCTCCATTCTCAAATCCATGTATCCATCTTCTAAGTCTCTTGGACAGAAACAGAGTCATTGTTTGATCATCAGAAAATTTTCTCAAACTGCACTCAAGAACATCCTTTTACAATTGTTCCAAGAAGAGCTGGTATCACTGCATCTCTTATTGTATCCAGTTGAATGAATGAATTCCAGGTGGTTGCTGATGAAGCTTGGGATGCCGTAAATCAAATGAAGTGTTATGATGAAAGCCTCTTGTAATTCTTGAAAAAGAGAAGAGACTCCAGTCTGTGGATGTCCTTCTAACTCTTGTGTATCAATGAAAAACACTTTCATCTTCAATCATTTGTACATGCATTCTTTCACTAAATGCTTCAAATTTACTTAATCCAATGGGCCTAGTAAGCATAGTTTGATTTTTACTAGGATTAAAAAAATAACCCAAAAAATTTTGAATCATTTAATTGCTCAATATTACCTAAATCATACAAAAATGTATATTTAGTGAGCTGCAACTTGACTTTTATTCAGAGTTCCTTTGTCTTTTGTGGGCAGTTTAAAGTCATGCATGCCGGACATAAAGGGGCTAATGTTTAAGGTCGAAATAGCTTTGACCAAAATGGATTAAAATTGATTCAATTCCTTGACAATTTATCTGAAAACATATTACCATACTCATGTATGAGAGAAAAGAAAAAAAAATGTAAACTATGGCTTAAGAATATTTGAATCTGAGGAATGATATGAAAAAGAGCTAAAAGGCATTAGAATAAGTAGTTTCCAAGACTGGAGTTACTATTATTTAACAAAACCCGTTAGGGGGTTGAAATATGCAGGGCCACCTAAGGGCATTGGCTGCATGGTCAAAGAAATAGCATCTTTTGGCTGACAAGTCTGTTATGTGGACTGTTTATGCAAGGCCACCTATGGGCACATGCTGCATAGTCAGGCAAAAGAACTCCCAAAAATTTACATTCCTATTGATAAAAGCCAGTGAACATTTATGGAGATTCATATTTTCTAAAGTATAGAGTTTGTTGTATGGAAATAGGTACTTGAATATGGAGAAGATATTTCCAGACCAAATTATCAAAGAACTGGATGAATATCACTCCCACGAAGGTCTGACCCAAACGTAGGGAGGAAGAATTAACCATAGACTTGAATACTTTCAGATCATGAAAAAGGATATGGGACAAATATGTTAAGGATGGCTATTTTTTTGAAGATCCCTACATATTGTCGTTTAAGACAAATAAGGAAAAAAGAGGCATTCTTCCCAATAATGAAGTTACCATTATTTAACAAACCCGTTAGGGGGTTGAAATATGCAGGGCCACCTAAGGGAATTGGCTGCATGGTCAAATAAATAGCATCTTTCGGATGACAAGTCTGTTATGTGGACTGTTTATGCAAGGCCACCTATGGGCACGTGCTGCATAGTCAAGCAAAAGAATTCTCATAGGTTTGACATTTTTGTGACTAGAAGTCATGAAAAGGGTCATGAAGATCTGAAAATATTTAAGGTTAGGATTATAACACATAAAGATGGGTATTGTCCAATGTATATAGAGATACATAGGTCAATGATAACCATAATCGTGTTGTGGTTGGGTCCTGAATTGAAATATTGGACTTCACTATGTATCTCATAAGAATGAGAATCAAGCCATACGTAGTTCTTGAAATGCAGTTTAATGTCATGCCGGACGAAAATATGAGAGATCTTAGTTTAGGGTCATAGAGTTCGGACCATAATAATGAATACACAGTGTCTGTTTTCATGAGGACTTTTCAGCTAAGGGACTGAATGTGAAATTTGGGGTTAGGCCCAAAAGACTTGGGGCTGGATTCGAGGGATACATGAACATTCCTATGTATCCCATATGGATGGGAATCAAGCCCACATAGTTCTAGAGCTACCTTTTGTACAAATTTGGTTCGTACATGTGAAGGGTGAAAGGGGACTTTAGTGCAATGATGGTTTAACCCGAGAAAAAAAAGTTTAGGCATTACCATGTATGCACGTAGTCTTTTGAAATGAAACATGATTGAAAAAATCAATTTCAATAATAGTTCTCTCTCAAATGAGGAAATCAAAGAGTATTGTAGTTTATTGTCGTACCGGACAAAAGTGTTGCATAGTTTAACGTCATATAACAAGGACGAAAGTGAATCAATGTAAAGATATTGATTCCAGGGGCGGTTTCACGAATCAACATCATATGAGATGGTGGTGAACTGATGTGAAGAGATTGTTTTTTTTTTGGGCTTGAACCCTGGGAGGTTGCCTACATACCCAGCCTGGAGGGCAAGGATCAAAGTCCGTGTAGTTCAATTAAGGAATGAATTAATGATCAAGTTGTTCTTGGGGACAACGATCTAATAAAAAATGTTGTTTGGACTTACACATGGTTAGTGGCCCAAAGATAGTGTTATGGTTGAGGTTTGCTCTAAGCTCACGTGAGTCATACTCGGTGTGAGAAACAAGAGGTAACAACAACCTTAACGATGCACAGTTTAATGTCATGTAGGACATATCAAGGGACTATGAAATTTATAGTCTTGCAGTTAGGAATATTGGTGCTGCACAGTTTAGTGTCATGTAGTAGGGACAAAATACAGTTTAATGTCATGTAGGACATATCAAGGACTTTCTGTACAGTTTAGCGTCATGTAGTTAGGTATACAGGGGGACTGCACCGTTTAATGTCATGCAGTAAGGACAAAATAACACACCATTTATGTCATGTTGGATGCATTGGGGATTTTTCTATAGTTTAACGTCATGTTGGACGAAAAAGGGACTTTTATACAGTTTGGCATCATATAGTTAGGACATCACAGTTTAACATCTTGCTGGACGTAAGGGACTTGCAAACAGTTTAGGGTCATATGCATGGACCGTTGATGATGTAGTTTAATGTCATACATGACCATGGTGTAGTTTAAAGTCATACATGACTTTTTTAGGGAACTTTTTCACGGTTTAATGTCGTGTGGGACAAAGTTGCAGTTTAAGGTCATACTGGATCTTTGCTGTATAGTTTAACGTCATATAGCAAGGACGAACTAGTGCCGCACAGTTTAGTGTCATGTTGCGGGGACATCTTCTTTTCTACAGTTTAACGTAATGTTGGACAAAAAAGGGACTTTCCTACAGTTTAACGTCATGTTGGATGAAAAAGGGACTTTCTTACAGTTTAACGTCATGTTGGACGAAAAAGGGACTTTCCTACAGCTTAACGTCATGTTGGACGAAAAAGGGACTTTCCTACAGTTTAATGTCATGTTGAACGAAAAAGGGACTTTCCTACAGTTTAACATCATGTTGGAAGAAAAAGGGACTTTCCTAATGTTTAATGTCATGTTGGACGAAAAATATGAACCAATTGTAAGAATCTTGGTTCTGGGGACCATATTTTGTGTTTATACAAAATATTTCTTCAGGAATCTGGCATTGGTTGGAGTCATGATGAGTTCTCCATCCATCGAGATTAATGAATAAGCTCCATTGGAGTAGACCCTATGTATTGAATAAGGTCCTTCCCATTTTGGCTCAATCTTGGGAGGCTTCATTCCTAGTATCATTGGTGTTCTGAGAACCAATACCAATTCTCCCTGAATGAATGAACGAAGACGAACTTTTTTATTAAAAGCTCGTGCTATTTGATTCTGATAGATTTCCAAGTGGTGCAATGTCACAATCTTTTCTCATCTAACTATTCCAATTCATTCAATTGATTTTGGGATTTCCCATCTATAGATAACTGATCACAAATGGATACACTGAGTGAGGGCAATTGAACTTCAATTGGCAAGACTGCTTCCGTTCCATATACCAACGAATATGGAGTTAACCGCGTTGCGTTGCGGGTGGTAGTCCGATAAGCCCATAAAGCATGAAAGAGTTTATCAGGCCATGAACTCTTATCTTTATCCACCATCTTTTGCATTATATTTGAAAGAGTCTTGTTAAAGGCTTCTATTTGGCCATTGGCTGCCGCATGATACCAAGATGAATGGTTGGATTTAATGTTGTATTCTTGATACAATTTCTTCACCTCAGAAGAACAGAAGTTGGTGCCGTTGTCCGTCAATATGGTATGAGGGACACCAAATCTTGTAATGATGTTAGACTTGATGAAGCTAACAATGAATTTAGAACTGACTTATTTGATAGGTACTTCCTTTTCCCATTTGGAAAAGAAATCAGTAGCAGTAAGAATGTACTTAAACTGCTTGGCCGTAGCTAAAGGATAAGGTCCCACCACATCCATTCCCCGTGTGGCAAATGGCCATGAGTATTTATCTGTATGAAGCAACTCTGGAGGTCGATGAATGATGTTGGCATGTACTTGACATGAATGACACTTCTTTGTGAAATCAACAAAATCTTGTATCATTGAAGGCCAAAAGTATCCAAGCCTTCGAATTTGATCAGAAAATCTATGTCCAGAATGGTGGGCACCACAGACTCCTGCATGCACTTCTTTCATGACAGCCGTTGTCTCTTCACCATCAATGCATCTGAAGAGAACTCCATCAAAACCATGTTTGTAGAGATTTTTCTCTATGTGGTTTGGGCCATCATAAAGGGTAAAATTGACCACACGTTGCCGGATTTGTTCTTTCTCGGCTCTATCAGGTGGAAGTGTCCCATTTTGAAGGTATTTCCTGATAGGTGACATCCATCCTGTAGTATGACCATACTGTTCAGGAATGGGACTAATTTCATTAATTTCCTCTGTTCTGGCTTGAAAATAAGGTGAAATTACATAACGGTGGGCAATACTGATGGTTTTCTTATCCTGATTTGGATCTGCTAAAGCTGTGGCTATATTAGCCAGTGCATCAGCTTGAGCATTTTGTGATCTTGGGACATAAGAAAATGTCGGTTCTGAAGGGAATTCCGCCATTAACTCTCTGACGTAATCATACAAAGGGATTAATTCTTCTTTTCTGATGGCATAATCCCCATTGACTTGTTTGATTACCATGTCTGAATCACCTTTCACCATTAAGTGATTCACTTGTGCTAGGAGCGCTAACTCCAAGCCTGTAATGAGAGCTTGGTATTCAGCTTCATTATTGGTACCACCTTCCCACAATAAAAAGGAATAAGGTAGCACTGCCTTATCTAGAGAAATGAGCACAATTCCTAAACTAACTTTGTTGAATTTAGGATTTTCCATTTTCTTCCCTATTGGACTTCTGGAAGCACCATCAAAATACATTTCCCATGTTTGATGATTCTCTTGAATAGAGAAAACTTCCTCATTAGGGAGTTCAATATCTGAAGACGTGTCTTCCATTGAAGGATGTTCAGCCAGGAAATCAGCCAGAGCTTGGACCTTTATTGCCTTTTGAGACACATACTGAATGTCGAACTGCTGCAAAATAACTGCCCACCTTGCTAGACGTCCTGTAAGCATTGGATGACTATGGATGAATTTAAGCGGATTATTGCGAGATACCAATTGGACCTCGTGATGTTGCAGGTAGTGTCTCAGTTTCCGAATTGCAATGATTAATGCCAGGCAGCACTTCTCAATACTTGAATACCGGTTTTCTGCTTCAATCATAGTTCTACTGAGATATTAGAGGCTATTTTCATTCCCAGCATCATTCCATTGAGCGAGAAAGGCACCCAATGATCGCTCTAGAGCTGTCACATAGAGGATAAGTGGTTTACCTTCAATAGGTGGCATGAGTACCGGTGGACTCAAGAGGTAT
Source organism: Viscum album (assembly GCA_963277665.1). Lineage (NCBI taxonomy): Eukaryota > Viridiplantae > Streptophyta > Magnoliopsida > Santalales > Viscaceae > Viscum > Viscum album. Next base: position 1,494,001,899 of record OY728129.1, read on the forward strand.
TTCTTGAGAACATCAAATGCTTCTTAACATTCTTCAGTCCACTGGTAAGTGACTCCTTTCTTCAATAATTTGGTAAAGGGAAAACTTTTGCCTGCCAAATTGGCGATGAAACGCCGAATATAGGCTAAGTGTCCATGAATTCCTCTTAATTCTTTCAAATTCTGAGGAGGTGACATACCAAGGATTGATTTGGTCTTCTCAGGATCGATTTCAATATCGCGATGGCGTACAACAAAGCCGAGGAATTTTCCTGAGGTTACCCCAAAAGCACATTTTAAGGGGTTCATCTTCAAATTATGTTGTCGAAGCATGTGGAATATGAATTCTAAATCAGCCAAGTGATTAGAACGTTGTTTGGATTTAACCACCAAATCATCTACATAGCATTAAACAGACTTCCCTAATAAAGGTTTGAAGACAGGATGCACGGCGCATTGATATGTTGCACCTGCATTCTTTAAACCAAAGGGAATCACCAGGTAACAAAACACACATTGAGGAGCTCTGAAGGCTGTAGATTCCTCATCTTCTGGGGCCATTCGGATCTGATTATATCCAGAATATCTATCCATGAAGGAATGAGTTTCATAGCCAGCCGTCGCATTAATTAAGAGCTCTGTAATCAGAACTGGGAAATCATCTTTTGGACAATACCGATTAAGATCTCTGAAATCGATACAAACCCTAATTTGTCTGTTCATCTTCTTTACAGGGACAATATTATCCAAACACTTGGGATACTGAACTTCTCTGATGAAGTTAACTTTGATCAGCTTATCCACTTCAGCTTCAATTTTGGAAGCAAAATTTTGGGGTGTTCTTCTCGCAGCTTGCTTAAATCCTCGATGTTCTTTTGGTAAACCCAAATGATGAGTAGCAACATCAGGATCAAGCCCAGGCATTTATGTTTAGTTCCAAGAAAAAATATCTTTATTTTGATTTAGAAAAGAAATATACATCTATTTCTCTTCAAGGGTCATGGCGGCACTAATTAAAGTGGGGCGTGGATCTTTCTCTGTACCCAGATTTACTTCTCTGAGTTCATCCACAGTGGTAGAGATACCTTCTTCAAATGCTGGAGGAGAATCTCTAAGATCTTCCTCTTCCTCTTCATCACGTGCTATGTCTTCCGTTTCTACTTGCAAAGTAGATGACAAAACGACATTCTCATGATCATAAGAGATGTCAAATTTTTCACATTTTGAAGAAGAAGCTTCCATTTCCGACCCTATTGATAATAAAGGGTCTTCTTTGAGAAATAAAGAGGAGATGACAGATTGAGAATCGACATCATTATTCACCTCTGGTGTTGCTATAACTTCTTCTGGCCTGAGTGGTGAAGTATAGACTTTTTGGACTTCAGCAGATGAAATGAAAACGTCACCACTTAGGCTTTCATCACTGTTTGGTAGGTTACCAATTTCTCCCATGTTGTCTGGCTCGATTGCCGTAATTGACATTATGGATCTTTCCATAAGAGTATTTTGATTTGGGCCTATTTTTTCAATTTTACTGATAGGTAACACATAATCTGTACTCACATGTGTAAATGGATTTATTGGAATTTTCTCAAAACCATATGGTGAATTAACTTTGGTAATTTCCTTCATTGTAGATTTTTCTCTTCCCTTCATGTGATAAAATTCTGCCTCAATGTATTGAGACTCACATGTATTGAACGGGGTCTTATCACCATACAATGTTCCAACATGACTATTGAAACAGTATTAGAGACATTGATGGTATGAAGAAGGAATAAATGCATGCTGATGTAGCCATGGTCTTCCAAGAAAGATGTTGAAAGGTGAGTCTTGATCAACAATCATGAAATCCGAATTGGATACAAGATCTCCAAACTGAGTCTTGAGTGTAACTTCACCTAGTGGTTCTTGTTCATTTTTATCATATCCTTGTAACATCATGGTAGAAGGAGATAAATCAGATTCTGTGAGGCCCAATCGACGAAGTGCACGAATGGGCATGAGGTTGACTCCTGAACCATTTTCAATGAAATCTCTTCGGATATCTACACCATTGACTTTTCCAGATAAGTACAAAGGTTTTATGTGCCCATTCACAACATCATATTCTTCTTTATCAGTAAAAGATATCACTGCATGGCATTCTGCAGGATTATTGTCTATGTGATAGACTTCAGCTGCAGCAATTTCAGCTTCAAACTCATGAGGACTTGAAAAAACTTCGATGAATGCTTCCCGAAGCACTTTTGACAGATTCAAAGCATCCAAAATTGATAACATGGCTGGTACTTGGGCCAAGTGTTTCAATATATCATAATTTTGATCTAATGGTCGGCGTTTCCTAACAGGAATATGCGGTTTAGCAGGTACCTTGGAAGCAGATGCTTTGGAAGCTGATGCATCTTGTATTGATGTTGGAAACATCCTTGGTTTTGGAAGATTATACTGATTAGATCCTTTTACTTGCTGAGATAAAGAATATGGAACCTTTAATCGGTCATCCAAAATAACTGTGCCAAAACAGAGTTGGCCATTGGCAGAAGAACCTGCTTGTTCTTTTTGAGCTCGCTGAAGGGCTCTACCACAAGTTTCTGCTGCATATACAGTGCTAGCAGGGGTAGAATTGGAGTAGTGGCTTCGGAAAGATCCACGTCTTCCCCTGTATCCTGAACCTCTAGAACTTCCTCAGATTCCCTTATTTGATATAGGGAATTCAGGCTCATCAATACTGGAATATGGATCTGTTAATTGAATCATATTCATAGAACCGAAGATTAACTCTTCGTCTGATAAAGACTCTACCTGATTAGCCTGTTTAGGCTGTGCCGTTTGGTGGGGCGGTGCCCATGGATTTGAAGAAGATGGCATAAAGTCTGCCAGAGTCAAAGACAATTTAGGCTTTGACACATACTCATCTTCTTATGATTCTTTTTTCTTCTTTGAATCAAGCCGTTTCTTTGAGGATTTTCCCTCTGATGAAGAGGGTTTTACCGCAATATTCATGGTAGAAGACACAATTGGTTTCTTTAATTGTGTTCACAAAATGTCATGAGTCCGATTGATTGTCTTTCTGACCATCCAATCATCATACTTCTGTGCATTTATTCTTTTGACTTCTTGCCATTCACCTTTCTCCTCTGGAATTGTAGCAGTAACACATGCTATCTGAGTCGAAGAACCTTTTAACTTGACTTGTCCCAAGTCGACCATCTTTTGCAGGAGGTCTTTAAAGACAAAACACTCCTGGATGGGATGCCCCAACATTTGATGAAAGGGACAATAATTGGGACGGTCTTCATCTCCTTCCTTGTTTGGCCTCTTGGGCACTGGTAATTGAACCAAATTATTTTCCAGAGCTGAAATGAATTAACCAGGAACTTGCTGACTTCGGAAAGAGTATGTTTTACTCTTCAAATCAACAAGTTGTTTTCGTCGTTGATCTCGTTGATAATTTGGACGAAACTGCCTTTATTGTTGGCGTTCAGGAGGTGGAGCCCTTCGAGAAGATGAAGGTTTTGAAGTAGAAATATGTACAGGTGCTTGTTTAAGCATAACTGTAGCAGTTTCTGCTTTACCCATTCTCCTTCCTGGAGCTGATGAAATTACACGAGATTTAGCCTTATCCTGTATAAGGGAATCTTCAATCTGTTGAGAGATTGAAGTAAGATCTCGAAACCTTCCTGTGTATTTCACAGGGATCAATGGTGTGCGTAATTTGTCACGCAAATTTGCCACACAGATTGGTAACCGCTCTTCCTAAGGAAGTGCTAAACTCAGGGAATATGTTAATCCCTTCCAGCGAGCAATGAAATCAGAGACTCTTTCATTCTCCCTTTTCTTGCAGTTTGTAAGATCGAAAACTGTCGTTTTTGGCAATGTTGAGCTGAACTGATGAAGGAATTTTTGCCGAAGATCCTCCCATCCGATGATTGACCGGGATTGCAAGCTTGTATACCAGACAAAATCTGGTCCTTGCAAGGTTCACACGAAGCATCTGAGTTTCACTTCTTCTTACTTCTCTGGAGTTCCCATCATAGGATCACAACAAGACATGTAATGCGTCAAATGTGGTTCAGGGTCACCTGATCCATTGAAAGTAGGGAAAATAGGGTTTCCAAAACTAGATGAAGGAGAAATTGAATCTACCCATTCAGGGTAAACTTTCTTTTCAGGTTAAACTTGCGCCTGTTTCCATTCCATAGTTTCTAACCGAGCTGTTAATGACTCAATAGTAGTTATTAACATTTGAGAAATATCAGGTTGAACTTGGTTTTGGGTAGGTGCAATGAATGGAGCTTGGACAGACGTGGTGGTTGGTGCTGCAACTGATGGTAGTGCTGCCAACCGTTGTTGCGTTTGACCCGTAGGATTAGACCTCTAAGGGTGTACTGATAAAGGAGGATATTCCTGATCCATCTCAGTAGTGACAACAAATTCCTTCAGCTGTCGGACTTCAGCATTCTTAAGAAGAAGACTACTCTGAAGTAGTTCTACATTCAACCTTCTTAATTCTTTCATTTCGTCCTCCTGTTGTGCAAACCTTTTCTCTAATGAGAGCGATTGACCTTCTCAAGAGGAAGGATATGTAACCTAATTCTTTCCCTTCCCTTTGTTGGATACCTTTTGGAGGGAGGGAAGTGGATTACCCAGGTTCTGAGTAATCCTTTGACTTCGTGTACGCACACCTTCTTCATTTGTATCAGCGCCTACATTTTCTTGAGCAGGACACTCTTCATCTGAGTCCCCTGAGTGAGTCTCCTTTGGTGGATTAGCAACAATGGCATTGATGACATTGATTGATGTATAATGCATCGCATCACTTCTATCAATATTTCTGTGATATTGTCTTCTTTCATGTCTTTGATGAGACATTTCCTTTTGTTGATTTAATCTTTTAGGAACTTCTTGACAAGCTATAACTTGGAGGGAATCTCCTGATAATTTGGCTCTTCGTTCCTCTTGGGGCTTCTTCCCCAATCGACAAAAAGACCGATATTCTCTGAGAAGGGGATTGATGATTTGAAAGAGTCCCCAGTCTCGAGAACTGGGGATGTTCTTGCTGCTTCCGCTCAACTCCTCGAATCCCATTTGTTGAATATGAGGGTTGGGTTAAAGAAGTCCCTAGTCTGACAAGCTGGGGTGTCTCTTGACATGCTATGTCTGAGATCTTTTTAAAATCTCTCTTGATCTTGCGAACCTTAGTTCGGAAATTAGCTGGATGCATTAGCCAGTATCCACTTTTATCACCTGGTTCAACAGAACGTTGGATGATTTCTGGAACTTCTGTCATTTGATGATGTGTTTTCTCCATACAAGAGGCTTCTGCAATATTCTCGCCTACTTGATGTAGGAGAAATTCAACAACTTGTTCTCTATGTGCTTGATTTTGAGAGGAACTAGTTGAAGCCTATTCTTGATCAAGCTTTTAATTATGAACAAAGCCCATTGACTGTGGCCGGCCATGGGAAATAACATTGCATGAGACCATTTTCGGTGGGCTTTGCTAACTGGAAAGCACTGTAAAATGTAGTGCTTCGTGGACACCCCATCCTCTGATATGAACACTAGATGGAGCATTGGAAATTAACTGACGCAATTTTCTTAGTGCGCCAAGGCATGAACGTTGAAGGGTTCTCTGTTTCTTTTCAGCCTTCGGATACCGAGAGACTGATAGAGATGCCACATCAATCTGCTGTTGTAGACATTCTATTATCTTAAGATGATTTTCATATTCATCATAAGATAATACATTCTTCTTCAATTGACAAATATTTTTTCATATGTTGAGACGAATATCATGGACTCTATCTTCCATCAACATCTTTGGATTGCCATACTGGGAGTCAGCCAAAGGCCAAAACAGGACTGGTACCTCACCTTTTTCCAGTTTTTTCCTCATGTTCAGCATTTCCTCTTTATCATTAAATGAAGATTCTTCTACCTTTTTTACCAGAGTTGGTGTTTCCTTATTGCTTCATCGGATTCAACAAGATTGGTAGAGAGATCATTGATCAAACTAGAAGATGAATGACTTAGGGGTGGTTCGGAGAATGACCTATACCCTGGGCTATCTTCTGATTGAGAAAGTATTTCACTTGTTAGTGATAAATCATCATACATGACTGGTTTCGCATTTTCAAGTTCCTCATGATAAGAGGGATTTCTCGGCACTACATTGTCCACTGCAGTATTTTCCAGTCAATGTGAATCACTACTGCGGAGAGGACTTTCGCAGAGAAGTTCATCAACATGGGGAGGACCACCATAATGGGTTACAACAAAAGATGAGACCTCTTGCTCCTTGGTCTTCTAACCACACAGAGGGTTCTTGTGGCTCTCATCTGAAGATGAAACTTCAAGATTGACCGAATTGTCACGAAAGAAGCCTTCATGAGAAAGTGTCTGTTGAAGACTTTTGGAATTAATGTTCCCGTTATTGGGAACTGAGGGAGTAGAATCTTGAGTTCCAACAGATAAATGTCTGAGGGCTTCATGAACTCCAACATCGAGCAAGGCCTTGTTGCAGATTGGCCTTTGATCTCCTGACTGTGCTGGGTGGATCTTTTTCTTAGATGCCTTCTTACTTACTTTGGAAACCACTTGTTGACGAAAGTGGTTACTCTGAGCAGGTGTATGTGCCTGATCAGAAAAGATGGTCAGGTTAGGCTGACAATCTCCACTCAAATCAGGTGTATGTGCCTGACTTGGTTGTCCGTATGATATGGGGGAGTATGCCCAATAACCCTCTTGGACTGGAACAGATGTGTGTGTCTGTTTCGGAGTGAATCGTTGATGTGTCACTCCACTTCTAGGGATAAATTTATGTGCTTGTCCCTGAGATGATGCTGAAGCTGTTATGATATCTTGGAAAGCATCCAGAATATGAGCAGGAATTTTCTTCTGCTCTTTCACCATTGACAAAATATGTTTGGTGAATTCAGTCACCGGAATGGGAATATACGTCCATTCTGGGCTTGGAGTAGGTGTATGTGAATGCTCATGTCCTCCTTTTCCTGTCAGTGAATCCTGACAGTACTCAAGTGTGGAGGCAGAGAGTTGAGTCTGCCTCCTGTTTGTTGTCGGGGCTTTCCGACTGACTTCTCCGTGCGCTACCAAGCGAGACTGTTGGTAGGCTTGATTAGTATTAGCAGGTGTATATGCCTGCTGATTACACTTCGCCAAACACGGTTGACGATATCCATCATATGTAGTCAGACGAGCCTGCTGACTAACTGATGATGTATAATCAGGTGTATGTTCCTACCTATAGTACTCCACTGGAATTGCCTGGCGGGATTGGCGTGATGTTGCCAGACAAGTCTGCTGGACAGTGGAATTAAAACGGACAGGTGTGTGTTCCTGCTCATTGTTCGCCACCAAGTTAGGTTGGTGGACTTCTCCGGAGATGGCAGGGATGATAACCTGCCCATTGTTAACCGGATTCCGCCTCTGGCGGTTTGTCTTGCCTGCTCAGGTTCGAAGAACCTGAGCCGAACGCCTGGAGTCGGTACCCTCATCATGTTGAGGGAGCACTACCGCACGAGTCTGGCGACGATTGTTGATGGGAGCCCTCGGTAAGGACTCTTGTCTTTTTGAATTAAGGCCCTGAGGGACCTTCTCATTCACTTCCTCAGAGTAAGGGAGTGAATGGAAATTGCGTTCCGAGGATAATGACCCAAAACGGTTGGAGACGGTAGTCAGCACCGCCTGCCTCTTGATCACTGGTCGTCGTTGTCCAGACGCCCCGTGTGAGTTGTTCACTTGGAGGGCCTGTCGGGCAGCCTCCAGAGTTGGAATGGTACCGTGTTGACGGTACTCCTTAACAAGCGCATTTGATACCCAGTGTTGAAGATGCTAAGTAGGTGATGTCATCCTCAGAGCGGATGACGATCCAGTAGGAATAGCAGGAGTGGTATTTGCAGCAGTAGTATTCACAGATGTGAATTTGAGAGCAGCCATTATGGAAATACAGAAGATCTTGGAAAAGAGTGCCTATTTGATATAACAGACGTAATCAAGATAAATTCAGCCACTTCATCCTTTGGATGAGCACATATGTCAATGATTGTTTTTTTTAGCCCTCTTACTGACTTTTAAAATAGGGGTTTTAACAAATAGGTAAAACACCACTTTAACTTGGTTAAGGATTCACGTCGGGTTCACCATTTTTTATTTCGCATGGAACTCGGGGATGACCTCCTCGATGGGAGATTCAAACGTTCCGATCAGTTTCTAGCGGGTTTGTTAGTAGAACCGGAAACATCCAATGATTCCACATCCATTTGGTCCTACATTCCAAAGGTAGGTTCTCATTAGCATGTGGACTGATGAGGCTTAGGAATTTTCATTGGTCGAGAGGATGGGAGGTCAGACTCATCACACCTTTTTTAGGGGAATTATTGTCTACTCCAGGACTCTCTTTATAGATTTAAGTTATTTTCATGATTCCTTATTACATTACCAAGTATAAAATGATCTTCCCTTTAGTTTTAACAATCAATGATTAAATATGTAGAAATTTAGATAATCTTTTATATGTATTCGAGGTTCTTCATCAATAGAGAATCATCTGTATCTATTTAGAGATTCTTGGTCCATGGTATCCTTCAAAACATTTGTATAAAAGTCTCTTGGTCATTATTCCTAAAAAGGAAACCCAAATTAAGAGAGGATTGATAACTGAGTTTTACTCCTGAGAAGGAATCCCAGATCAATCGAAAATTAGGACTGGTTAAAGAGAAATTAATGGACTTGGGGCTTACTCCTGAAAAGGATGCCCAAGATTATGACTGGGATTTATTCCTGAAAGGAGGCCCAGGTTATGAGATTAAGGTTTGGGACTTATTCCTGAAAAGGAGGCCCCAGTTATGAGATTAAGGTCTGGGACTTTAAGAATTTGGGGCTTACTCCTGAGGAGAATGCCCATAATTATGACTGGGACTTATTCCTGAAAAGGAAGCCCAGGTTAGGGGACTTGGGGCTTACTCCTGAAAAGGAAGCCCAAGATTATGAATGGGACTTATTCCTTAAAAGGAGACTCAGGTTAATAATTCTCTCATCTTAAAGGATGAGGTTGAATGAATGAACTCTCAATCTTTAGTGACATAAAGATATGTAAATCACTAGGTTTTGAGAGATATTTCACCGAATTCCTTTCAGATAAGTAAGTCAAATCAAGAAATCATGCCATAAATGGATTTGGAGAGTGTCTTAAAGACTGAATCTTGAAAAGAAATGGTGTAATGGCTTAAGAGGGGTGAAATGGGAAAGAAAGGCACCCAAAAAGGAAGGGGCGCGCAAGTCTTGGAAGGCGCGCAGGTACTGCGGCAGCGCACAAGTATTGGTCGCGCAGGTATACCTGCGAGACACATGGTGTACTTGCGCGATTTTCAACCAGCATTAAAATACTTGAGAGACTCTTTATTAAATCCTTTAGAATCCTCTTTAGGTTCTTCTAGAAAAGGGATGTGCAAGTTCTATCAAAGAAATAAGGCGGCGTGCAAGTGTAACCACTTCCCTTAAGGGTTCACCACTCAGGCGCGCAAGTATTGATGAGTTTCAACACTTAGGCTTTACTTCCTCTCTTTAGATCTTCCGTTCTAGGTAAGAAATTACCTTAGAAGTGTTCCGTATGCTTTTAGAAGAGACTTGGGCGTCGGGAGATTCAATCCGAGTTTCGGGAAAAAACTCCTCTAGAATGGGGGGCCCACAGGGTCTATTTATAGGAAGGAGAAGACCCTGGGCGGTTACCGGGCAGTTATCACTTAGGTCGCGCAAGTCACTTGCACGACCATAAGGGCGTCGCGCAAGTGGACTTGCGTGACAGTGATATAACTTGCGCGGTGCAGTTTCTTTTGATTCTTTGTTCATGCCTTTGTCGATTTTTGATATTTTCTTCAAAGGTTGAATCACTTTGAGCTCAGATATTCCCCTTTTCCGATCTTTAGATTCTGTGACGAAAGGAGCGTCAACAAATTGAAAACAACTTTTTTTAATCAAAATAATTTATAGTGTTAAATTATAAATTTGAATGGTTTTTAAGTATAATTAGATTATATTTTTTATCATTTAATACAATGTTGGTCATTGGAAGTAATTTCTCTTTTAAACTGGACATAAGCACATATCAATCTTTTTAGAGTTTTTACATCTCAAAAACCCATTTTCTGGTTACAAGAACAAGAATTTATTTTAAATTTATTAATGCAACTTATAATTATTTCATATTTTAAAATAGATAAATTTTTGGATTCAGAATATAAATATTATTTTAGGGTGAATTTTTGGTATTTTTCAAAAACTGTATATTTTTTATTAATAGTGAAAAACACTACATTATTGTTTAAAACATGAATTTTTATTTAAATAATTATTTATTTTATTTAAATTTATTTTATGTAAAAAAAGATACATAATATATATATATATATTATAAAAATTTAATTAATTTGTGTCATTTTATAATAAATTTAGATTTATATAATTTTATTGAATTGTTTAATGTCTTTAATCCACCTTCAAGGCACGTTAGCAAATTTACATGAAACATTATTTTACCACTTATGTGAATTTAATTTCAAAAATATGAGAGACAAATATTATATGAGTAATTAAAATGTAGTTAAATAAGATGAATATAATTTTTGGTGAATAATAACATTTTTTTTATTTACAATGGTTAAAAGTAAATTGGTTAATTAAAGGATAAAATGATATTATAATTACCATATAACATGTCATACTTTTATTGAATAAGTCTAATTAGACCAAAATTATCATTGGGAATAAAATATGATCCTTTTGGTCTACTTGGATTAGATTATGACATTTATTATTATTTTATTTAAAGAAGAGTTGAAAGTGATAAATTAAAATTTTAATAACTAAAACATTTTTAATATAGGGTTATACATAAGACATTTTAGACTATAAATATTCATTATTAAGATAAAAATATTTCTTAAAACATGGTATTTTATTTATAATTTTTAGACATTAAATAATTAAATTCATTTATGACACAATGATGATGCAATAATTACTTTTTTAAAGAATGATTAAAATAATTTATATTATTAAAATTAAAATAAATTTAAATTGATATTTTCGATGCATTCAAAAACATTTCTAGGTTAATATTACATTTTAGGGTTGATTTTAGTTATTTTTTTGATGAAATCAGATTGTAATTACTTTCAAAAAAACACACTAAATAATGTTAAATTTGACATAGATGAGTTTTTAAAACAAATACAACATTTATAAATGATATTATAGTCCTAAAAATTTAAGGTTCAGATAGAGGAATTATATAATAATATATAGGTCATTAATGAACCACCTGGGGATCTTTTTTCAACTTATAGTAATATTATTAACCATATAATATAAAAATACAAGGAGACAAGGTAAATGTTAAATTATTTAACCAAGAGTTAAATCTAAATTATAAGGCTAAAATGGTGACCTAAACCTGTATGAAACATATTGGTTGAGAGAATATTTACTCAGACCCACATTATACTCAAAATAAATTCTTTTGGACCCATTATAAACCAAATATTATTGTATAATAAAATTATATTTCAAAGCTTATGTAAAGCGGCCCTCGCATTTCTTATAAAAAGGGTAATTCCCCTTCTCTCAAAATCACACTTCCAAATCCATTTGGATCATACAAACACTAATAAAATATCCTCTCAAATACCCTCACTTCAACCAAGAGGCCTTACATTGATCAGAAAGACAACTTAAGGAGCAGTATTGATCAAATCAAAAGGAAGCACCCGAAGAAGATGTAATAATTTCGTCACCTCTTTCAAAGTTCTTTTCTTCTTCTACTCCAAATTTCATTGTTTTTTCCATACCAAAATAATAACTCCAATATCTTATATGTAATTTGATGTTATTATAAATAAGTTACAACCATATTCATTATTCTATCCATCCTATAAATGACAAAGTCACCATACGTGCGTACGTATGGATTACCGTATCCACGAACGCGATGAGATTTATTCCCCATCATAACCATTAAAGAATAAATAGAATTTTATGTTTAAAAAATAATTTTTATGAACATAATATCATTATATATATGAATCAAATACATTCAATCTATAACAAAAATGACTTACATAACAAAATATATAAGTAAAAACAAATCAGTTAACACCCAAAACAACGATACTACTGATCTATTATTACCAAAGAAATATGAAAAGATCATATATGATATCATATTCAATAATATGGTTCTTTTATAATTTAATAACAGTTATTTAACCATTATATAGTAGGTTAGTGTACCCTCAAATAAGAAAAGTAAAATTTAAGGGGTTTCTTTTCTCAATTTTAATTCTGTGAGATTTCCATTGTTTGCCACTTATTTATTGCTTGTGGTGTATTGTGTACTGACATTTGATATATATTATCACGATTCTATTTATATTCATGGTATTATGTGATTCATTTTGTGGCTATAAAATTGTTTTCATACGAATCTATTGATTACAACGTTGTAATGGGTTTCTTATCTCACTTTTAATTCTGTGAGTTTACCACTATTCACCACTTATTTATTATGTGTGGTGTATTGTGTACTGCCATTTGATATATATTATCACAATTATCTTTATAATCATGGTATTCTGTGATTAATTTTGTGGTTATTGTGTATTATTTATTAACTTATGTAGTAATTTCCACTCCTCTTTGTGTGGATGTAATTTTGATACACATAATCACTCCATTGATAAATTCTCAAATCATCGATATGAACTGCATAAGGGTAATTTTAACTCAATTTCAATTCAGTGAGTTAAACATCCAAGTCATTGGTGTTGTTTTTATAGGAATATGTGTGAATGTCCTCTGATTAATTTACACTGAATATCCAATCATATTGAGTGTATATATATTTTTCACACATAGTTATGTCATTGATTTATCCTTATCCTAAGGATATAGTCTTTAAAAGGGATTTAATCTCAATTTACATTCAATTGATACTTATATGATGTTATGCGCCAATTTAGTTTTATATGGTATAAATACTATACCCTGATATAGTATATCATGAATCATTTTATTCTCATGATATTATAATGTTTTTATTACATAATTTACTTGTATTCAAGCATCTCTCATTTGGTTAGGAACTCTAACTAAAATATCATTATAAATGTTGTAATGATTTATTCTTCTAAATCAATATCATTAATTTCCATGTTTTAAAAATGGTTTTATGGATTTGTTTTTATGGAAATCAATTTGTTAAAATTAAAATTCATTTTAAAAGTTTCAAAGTGGAATGGGACACATTTATTCAAAAATCTATTTTAAACGGATTCTTGATAAATACTGAGACTTTTAAATGATTAAAAATGGGGGTATTTATCTCAAATAGTTTTGATGATTATTTTCATCTATTTCAATATCCTTCATTATTCTCAATGGAGGTTAATTTATTATAATAAAATATTCTTCTATTGTATTTAATGAGTTATGTTTGACTATGGATGTGCTATTTTTATACCATTCATGGTTTGTGGATAAAATATTGACATTTCATATGATAGTTTTAATAGGAATGTTTATATTATGTTTCAACATTTTCATATGAGGAATGCATTGGACTTATTAGGTGATGAGTGTATCCCTCTATAGATCATCGATGCATCGCTAAGTCTCATGAGACAAACAAGTGTCTTGGTATAAGGCATTCACAAAATCTTATTTGTATTCTTGGCACAAGAGATTTAATATGTTGTTAGGATATCCGACATTATGAATTCCATCATTATGAAATTAGCTATTGATATTACATTCTATTATTCTACTAGTAGAATAACCATATGAATAAGTAAATGGAATTATTTGATTTATATTTACCATATTATGATGAAATTTATGTTTAAAAGGCTTTTGTATTAGTCTTATAAATTGCCTTAAATGTTTATGATTATTTATTAAATTTTACAATATATTGTTATCCTTACTGAGAATCTGATCTCATCCCATTCTATGTTTTATTTTTCCTAGGATGGGAAGAAGTATATCATGATTAACCTGTAGGAATAGGCTATGGGATATGAGTGTGTTCAAATGGGACACAATGTTGTTTTTATTTATTTCAGGATGTAATGTAAAACATATGTATATATATAGTACTTCCAAGGCTACTAAACTAATCAGTGTTTTGGGGCTTGACCTCTTGTGGTAATGACAATGATATGTAATAATTCATCGACTCTAGGTAACTTGGGTTGGGGTATTACACAAAGGAGGGATCCTCTAACCATTCACCTTCTTAGCTCCCAAATCGCGAAACAATTTCTTCTCTACAAAACATGATCTCTTCAAGGTACATTTGCATCATGCAGTTCCTTTTCCTTGGATTGAATTATACCCATCTTCAAAGAGGTATGCCCCTCACATATCCCATGGACCTCTATGAAGGAAATGGATCCCCAAGGGGACTTAGGTTTTCGTGGGGAACTTATTATTCACTGAATACCCTCCATGAACATGTGACCCACATTACAAGGCAAGGTCACTATGATTTGTGAAGTACATTTCTTCACAATACTACACTTCATACGGAACCCTTGATTCGTGAAGCAATACTCTGCGAAAGCCATTCCACTTCACGAAGCACCTTCCATATGCACCTATGCCCCATGACTAGGATAGAACAATTCTCTTCTGGAAGAATAACCCTTCGAAAAGCATACCCGTTCATGAAGCCCCTCTACTACATGGAGCACCAGATCTTTATGAGGCTTCTACCAATGAACCCCTTTACTCTGCAACTCCGTTTACCATGAGACCCTCTAGGTTTGCACGAATTGATTCAAAGTCCACTGGGTAGTGCTTCTCGTTTCATTTCTTAGCCATATGATTATTCTCATAGGTATGTTAATGACTATTTATTCTTAGGATAGTCACGCTAATGTGGGTCCCTAAATGGATCACTCCACAACACCCCCTCACCACAGAATTGCTCATGCCTTCTGTTCCCTAAGCGTGGGTGGGTATCAGTTTTGTACCTCCTAGGGGTGTGGAGTGAACCCCAATCATCCGAGTTATAGGAAGTTAAACTAACAATAACTATCTTTCTCCGCATAAGATGTTAAACTGTGAACCTGCCCTATGCATCATATGAAGGGTTACCCATCTTTGACATTCTCTATGCCCACTGCTCTCCACGGAAGTAAGATCTTCATCACATGGAATGAGACCATATTTAATGGAGTGGCCTCTGTCTGTGGGGAATGGGAACCCATCTTGGTGTAAGCACCTAGCCTTTCTTGCGAGAGGCAACATCCCTAGTCCTCTTATCTTCCTGCTGGCCAAATACTAGAGAGGGGGGATGGGCACTGGAACCCTTATCACTTCCATTCCAAATCCCTCTACCTTTGGGATTTGTTCCCACCTAAGCCTCTATACTAGAGTAATTACCAATCTTCATATCCCAAGGATTCTAACCATGAGTAAGACCCTATTTTCTCTTCGGGCCATTGACCACCTATAAGACCCATTCCACATCCCATGGGTGCACCTTTCGAGACATGATCTCTAGGTCTCTATTTCTACTTGTTTCTCACACTGATAATGACTCATGTAGGCTTATAGTAAGCACCGACAATGATGTCCTTTCTAGGAAGCCTTGAGTGTAAGCCCCAAACACCATCCAACTACAAGGACTTTGATCCAATCCAAGGCTGGGTACATAGTAAGCCTCCTTGAGGTTCAAGCCCAATGACCATTGGTCCCAACCCCCTTCACGCCGGTTCACCAAACTCTCCCGAACTACTTGGACTTTGATCCTTGCCAAGGAAACATACGTAGGATTCCACCCTGAGGATAATGCCCAATAACCATTGGTCCCGACTCCCATCATGTTAGTTCACCAAACTCTCTTGAACTACATGGACTTTGATCCTTTCCAAATAAAGGTACGTAGGAATCCTACCTAAGGTTCAAGCCTAACAACTATTGGTCCCGACCCCCTACACATCGGTGCACTGACATAATCTGAACTATGTGGACTTTGATCCTTGCTATGGAATGGTACATAGGAAGCCTCCCTAAGGCTCAAGCCCAAAAAACATTGGTCTTGGAACCCTTCATGTCAGTTCAACAAGCTCTCCCAAACTATGTGGACTTTGATCCTTTCCAAGGAAAGGTACATAGGAAGCCTCCCTGAGGTTCAATACCAACAACCATCAATCCAGACCCCCTTCACATTGGTGCACAACACATTTACCTAAACTACATGGACTTTTATCCTTTCCAAGGCAAGGATCGTAGGAAGCTTTCATGTGGTTCAAGACCAACTACCATTGGTCCTGACACCTATCATGTCGGTTAATCAAACTCCCCCGAACAATGCGGACTTTGATCCTTTCCAAGGCATGGTACGTAAGAAGGCTATATAAGGTTCAAGCCCAACAAACATTGGTCCCAACCAGTTCATGTCAGTTCACCCCCATCCTCCATGACATTAGACTATACACCCCTTTTATCCTGCACGACACTAAACTATCCACTATCCAGTGGTAAGCCGTTGTGATCCCCTATTCAACGGTAAATTGTTTTGAATCTTATTTGCGATAAGCCATTATGAACCTCATGTAGTGGTAAGATGTTGTGATCCCCTTTCCAGCTATAATACATTGTAAACCTCATTCAGTAGTAAGATGTTGTGATCCCCATTTAGCAGTAAGTTGTTGTCAACCCCAACCCAGCGGTAAGCCTTTGTTGTCCCTTTCGTTGGGACTTATATATCTAGTTCATCCCAGGGGTGTCAGGAAAACCACAAACTACTAACCACGCATAAGACCTAGTATATCATCGGGTCGCTGTCCTCTATGAAAACCCTGATCCTATACACCATCCAAAACTATGTGGGCTTTGATTTCCTACCACGGGGATACGTAGTAAGTATCTTCAAGGTCCAATCCCAACACCACTATCATCCTTGAGTCAAATCCATCTCATTATCCATCCACATACCTTAACCATCCATCATCCATCCAGAAACTCACCCGAGCAACCACATTCTAGTGATATTATGTCAATTCTCCTCATCACTGCTCATAGTAGTATCCAGGCAACTAACCAAGCATTAGTCCCAACATCATTGTTCCCTTTAGAGGTTTCACCCATCTGATCCAGTCTTCTCAGTGTTATGATATGTTGGAGCTATTTCTACTAGACGTTAAACTCATGGGATACCCTGCGTTAAACATGGGAAGCTGAGGAAAATCTCAGATACATGTCTATAGATTATAATTGCCCACACTTGATGTGGGATGCCTTGGGAATTTGCGCCCTCGAGAAGCCCATCATAAGGGGAAGAAACCCAGACATGCCATTGTTCCAACGTACAGACATGCTAGTGATGTCCAATACAAATACTCCCCAGACAGAAGGTTCCTGCCCTGACTGGACCCTCTGGAATGTCCTGATAGAAGCAGCATCATTAACTGGAATCAATGAAGATATGGAACTGGTAAGGGTTTCATGAACAACATCTTAATTTATAAGGGAGACCCAGACTAGGTGATGAGTTCTGAGGAGAAATCCACGAATGGAGGAACTGACATCCCATCATCTCGTTTCTATCATGGAGAAAATGTCCTAGAACATGCGACAGATGTCACCTACCTTTGGACAGTGGGAATGCGGGGAAATAGTCAGTGAATCCTCATCCTTTAAAAAAGATGGATGCGTACGCCCCGATGAAATCATCAGAAACAGAAATGGTGAACCTGATGTGATGTTATTCTACTCAATGTGGAGATTAATAGTGTTCGAGACATCAGTGTACTAGTGTTTCAATAGATCTAGTAATCCAGCGTCGGGTCCCACCACGCAAATAGTAGGCCTAGCATGAAACTCACCCGAAGTTGAGATTGTTAAAACGTTGGACATCTCGATCTGGGATGTTGTCATCATAGATCCTTCTAACTAGACATGGAAGACAGAATGACGATGGAGCATTGGATGTCTATTTCCTTTTTGCAGCACTAATGGTTTAATATCCCTGCCTTATAGGTCCCAATCTACCATAACAGGAAACCGATAACTACCCTTCCATTGACACCGGGGTAGGGGAAATGTCGATGTGGATGTCTTTCATGGCTCCACTGCTTCTATGGCAGTCTCAACATGCACAACTATTGGGAAACCATGCCCCATCTCTCCATCTGAATTCGTTTAGTTATAGGTGATAAACTATCTCGTCTGACGATACGTGGAAGAATGGATTATCCCGTCTAGGTATATGGCTCGCCATGATGTAGAGGAATATGTGCCTCATCACCAACACCACCCCCAAGGTCAGTGTAGAGATTCACTTATCCACACTCCAATGCACAACCATTTAGGGAGCCTCTCCCTAGAACACTTCGATGAATCCCTCCCTTACGCCAATGAGGTGGGGGATGTCCAGGAAATCTCTGCTTGGATCTCATTCTAGGGGCGCCCAAGGAGGGAACCCACAAGGCCATGCCAGTGCTGCCTACCAGCTCCATTGGTCAAGGAGCAGGTAAGCTATGTGCCGACACCGTCGACCCCAATCTGGCTAACCCGGCGTTAGCAACGGGCACAGGACGAGGAGGATAACTTCCAAGGGGCATCAATGTTTGTAACATCCATGGATCGTGCCACCACCAAATATACCATTTCCCCATGTGTATGCTGAGAAGGGGACCTCATACACTAGTCCAGGATCGTGGCCCCAATCACCCCATGGGTAGGGTGTGTCGACTCTCTTGGTTGCCGGTGCAAGTAGTGGCCACCACAGACCGATCCATGAAAATGATACCCAATATGGAGGTCCTCCCTGTACCGTCACCATGGAGAACGGGTGTCCTCCCCACTTATAAGATCGGTGTGGAGGTCGACCCCAT
The DNA here is from genome assembly GCA_963277665.1 of Viscum album. Taxonomy (NCBI): domain Eukaryota; kingdom Viridiplantae; phylum Streptophyta; class Magnoliopsida; order Santalales; family Viscaceae; genus Viscum; species Viscum album. The sequence continues at coordinate 1,494,020,800 of OY728129.1, forward strand.
TCTACATTTAATCAAAATGAGGGTCCTCTCCATAGCAGTGACACTCAGTACGAAAGCATCTTCCGCAGTCATGACATAAAGTATGGGGTCATTACTCCTTCCATGGGCTGTAGACATGGAGATGTTACACATCCAGTAAATATCTAGTGTGGGGGCCTCCCCCATGTCCTCACAGCGGCCAGCAAAGGTCCTCCTAGTCTCCGCAATCATAGGTGTGAGGTTCATCCTCGCTTTATTGGAACCCAGTATGGGGACCCTCCTCGTGCTGGCACTGCCAGGGGAAAAAACATGGAGGTCCTCCCCATGATCCTACTAGCTTCAGTGGAGCTCCTACCTGCTCCAACAATTTGCACAGAGATTCCCGCTACACATCAGTTAGTCGATATGGAGGTCCTCCTTGTGTTCCAATTGATATCATTCCCAGTTCTCCTCGCACCCTAGCTCACTCAGGAAGAAATCTGCTCTTCCCCAGCTCCAGTATGACTGAAGGTCCTCATCGCGTCGAAAATATACCATGTCATAAAGAACCATCCAAGGAGAGAAGGGTGGGTCATTGCTTCCATAAAAAGAATACCGAGGCGATTCAGACTGAGATTAAACCAGTCTACTTCTTAGATTATGAGGCGGAATAAGGCTCAGTGATGGAAGCCTCACCTAGATCCTATGGTCCAAGGGTCGGGGTAGGAATAAGGCCCATCAGTCTCATACTTCCCAATTGTGAGGCCCATCAGATTCCCACCTCCCTCCATAGGTACATCCAGGAGGACAAAAATATGGCATTTCCCTAATGTCTGGACATGAAATTGCCTCCATCATAACCAAAAGAACTTTCTACCTCGACCAGAGATCACAAAGATCTCTTCTGGGGACCAATGGAAGATGAGCAATAGCGTGGTCCATCGATAACAGCCGTAATCCCTACGTGGGGAACCGCGGGCACCATCCCGTCTTACCACGATGAGGTGTCTAATTCACAATGCTCTTGGAAAGATAGCCTGAAATGTTGTATTTTTTCATCTCACTCACCATATTCTCTACCGACCAGCATACCATCTCAATGGTATGATTTAGTACCACTATAGGTTCCCCAACCGCCTCCATTTGACGAGTGGGGAAATAATGGGCTAGACCCCAAATCTAGACCAAAGATCTTGAGAGATATTCTCGTAGTAGACCATTTCCCAGAGGTGTTTTGGGTAGTTGAAGCGCGAAATTTCAGGGAACCAGAAGCACTCACCCAAGAATAGGTGGGATGATTTTTACCGACACTCTCGGTAACTCATTTCCATCTTCCTCATTGGCGAGTGGCCTACCCAAATAGTCAGACACACTTCAAAGAAATCAGTCAACAATGATGTTTGGTTTATTTTGTTGCACTACTCGTGGCCCAATGCCCTGAGTCACAAAGTCACCATAAGACCCTCTAACAACAATGTGTCCAGAATATTAAAGTAATATGGAGTATAATTAAGAAGGCTTCTTCCCACAACAAAATATATGGATGGGGGCTGTATGTTTCCCTCCATTTCAGTTCCATCCAGTGCCAGCCCAAAGTTTTGGGTGACCTAGAGGAAATGCCTCCAATCCGGGTCATGGTTAACATAGATAACCTTCCTGGGGTAAAAACGAGCTAGATCTTTTTGGAGAGGACCTCCCCCCCCCCCTCGAGGGAGTTTCACACCTCTTGGATCAGTTGGGAGGGATCACTTTCTAGCGAAGGAGTTTTTTGGGTCTTCCTAAACCTATCGAGTCATTAACCCTCGGTCTAAATATAAATAAGGGTAAAGAGAACCTCGAAGATTCCAAGACCTCCAAGCTATATGTATTAGTGAAAAATACCGAAGAAGATCCCAAAAAATCCACACTGTGTTAGCAACACTCTGAACACAAGAAGATGGTCGATGAAATCTTTACTGAACATGCAACGGATCAATGACCAAACTATTGTCATCATCGTCTAGGGTATTAGGGGCAGGAACAACTTCCCCTTGAAGAATTGCCTCTAAGTCACCCTAACCATCCATCCCACATAAATAGGTTTGAGGATGGAACTTATGGAAAGAGAGTGTGGTATGTGTTGTCAAATCCATAGGACCAACGAGACAATCTCTGGGATCCAGCTCAAATTTCCCCAGCTCCTCCTCAGGTCATCATACAAGCCGCTCCATGAGCCACCATGACTTCTTATTGTGTGGATGATCCTGCCAACACATTAGTGGTCAGGTATCCCCATCAAGATAGGAACCCCCATCCAGATGATCCAATGGTGTCACTCATCTCCCACCTAGATGCTTTAGATACTCGACATGTGGAAATCCCGCCTGATGGAAAGCCATATCCGGCATTGGTGGATGATATGCCAAAACCCCTGGGTTTCAAAAATAAAACATTTTTCCCTTAAATGGGATAGGGGACCCACCACAGCATCTGACCCACTTCATATCAGGGTGTGGAACCATGATGGGAACTCCGGCGCAACAAGTGGCCTCCAAACATGGGTGTTTTTTGAAGACATTATAAGGGAATGCATTTTTCCAGTACAACCAGCAACCCATCAGATCTGTAGTCTACATGGAAGACCTATATAGGAAATTTCTCTACCAGTTCAGTTCCACCACTTGGATGACGAGCATCACAGACCTCTTCAAGTGAAAAGAGAATCTTGATAAGCATGTTGCAGACTTTGTCTCCAAGTTGAATGGGCTCACATACTCCGTTGAAATGCCACTGACTCAGGAGAAACTACAGATGATGTGCATAGAAAATTTCAAGAAAGAACAGGTCCCCTCCCTTATTACTCAAAATTAACATGGGGGATTCCTAGACTTCTTTGATAAGGCCTAGCACTGATTGGAAGCCTTACAGTAGGCTAAGTAGGCATGTCTATTTCCTCCTGTAATCACCATGAGAAGGGACACTAGGGTTGATCCCACTACGGTGGCTCAAATAAAGGCCCACAGACAACTGGAATTTTTATCACTAGAGCCACCACCACAATCTCGTAGGGGACCTCCACCTCAGGCACAGCCTTCGACCCAGTACCGCCCACCACCAAATAGGCTGCTTCCCCCACATAATGTACTCCCACCACCTAGGTGAGATAACTAGGCTTCTTATCATTGATAGGATCCTCTAACCCCTCATCAGGGTTAGGCTCCCAGGGCCCACTTCATGAATAGGAGGAACTAGACCTACTCATTCAATAGGGCTTAGGCACCCGGTTATTTTAAAGTGCTTTGGAAAAGGGGATAATATGTTTGCCTAAATGTCGGAGGCTATAAGAGGAGAACCTCACTGATCTCCCTAAATACGATTCCTATCATTGAATCCTAGGGCACAACCTCAAATAGTGCTATGTGTTTAATGATTGTCTTCAAGACTACGTGGATAAGATCATAGTTCAGTTATGCCCAGCTCTGATACAGGTGACATGTGTCTTCGTGAAACCAAATAGCAGAAGTGATAGAAATTGTGAGTGGCGCCATGTTTCTAACCACAATTCTACATAGTATGATGATTGGATGGATCGTAAAATAGTCACGTGTTCCCATGGTGTTATCCATTCCCCCCCTAAATTGATCAGAGACTTCAAAAACCACATCTACTACTTCTATATCGTCGCCTCAACTGTATCTGTCTAAGAAGATCAAACACCGGCGGTGTAAGGGAAAACAAAGTCCCCAACCAATTCTATCGATATCTTGTACTATCGTTGGTTTCATGCCCCCATAGAGGGTGATTACACCCAGAATCCTTCTTTTAGTGGATGAATATTTTAGTGATAATCAAGGGTAGTCCTTGTTTAATACCATAGATCTTGTAAACCCCAACATGATTCTTGATGATGAGGAGCATCAGGAGGATCCTTCCAATGTTCCCAACCATCTCCATCATCGATAGAGTCATGGAAATATGGGTCATCATACTTCCTCAGTTAGTATTCCAAACAAGGCTGTGAATTCCACTAAAACCAAGAAGCAGACCCAGCACAGAGCTCAGCACACACATCCTTCTCATCTAGTGTCACCAGATCCACCTTTGATGTTGTTGTGTTTCTTGATCAGGAAAATCCACCTCAAATGATCTGTGACCAGCCACACTCTACTATGGACCTATCTCAGTCATCTGGTCCACATCTAGTGGTCACTCCGAAATATTCTACTATAGGGGAGTGGGATATTCCCAACACCCGTCTGCCGCTGGAGGGGCCCACCATACATCCTACCATAAAATGACCTCCGGTAGGAATAAGTTCATTCCTAGCATGGACGTATGATGTCCATAAACATCATTCCATCATTCCATCAAGGATCTCTATCCTTGAGTCCATTCTCTTGTCAGTAGATATGTGTGAGGCCCTTGTCGTGGCCTTAAGAAGCCCCCTCCAGTTTGAGTTGGAGGTAGCAGCCGGAGAAGCCTTCCATGCTGAGGTGGTTGAGAATGTGGTATTTCAAACCATCATATTGTTCTATATAGAAGATGATTAATCATTCATATAGGGTCACCTTTTCCAACTATAAATCACCGGCCAGTTTAATGGCATGGAGGTTTGTCACTGTCTTGTTGACATGGGCTTTAGGATCAACCTAATCCTCACTTAGACTTTGTGAAAACTAGGGTTGTCTATGGATGATCTGAGTCCCTCTGACATTAAAATCCAAGGTTATGATATGATGGAATAGAAACTAGTCAGCATGATCTTCTTGAACACCCATTTCGGTGGCCTAGTTTCCAGCACCAAGTTCATGGTTGTCTCTCAAGACACTGGCTAGAATGCATTGATGGTATTGTCGTGTCTGCACCTTCATGTGACAATTCCTTCATCTTATCACCAGTGCCTCAAGTAATCCGTTAATGGTCATGTGGGTGTGCTTAAAGGTGACTCATATCCCTTTGCCTCTTGTGAATCCCACTATATAGATTCCAACTATTAAAAGAGAAAAGACAAGAAGATTTAGGCTAATGAGGTTGAGCATGACACAAATGAGACCGACATGTGGATAGACCTAGATGATGCCTACATCTTTCCAATCCATCGATTAGAGGATACAACCCTAGAAATGGGACAATTTTTCATTGTTTCTAGAATGAGGGCGGGGGGGGGGGGGGGGGGGCGGGGGGGTGGGGGGGGGACACATTCCAAATTCTATGTGATGCTGGAAGATCACCTCGTACTCCTACATGAATTTGGCTCAGGTGATCCCGTATCCTCTTACTCTTATAAGGTATTAGGATGTCCTCCCCATGGCAATAGCAATACATCATACTTACTTGTTCCACTAGGATGGGGTAAACCAACTAAAGCCAATGTCGCACTATTTCTTCGATATCATCAAAGATGGCCCCTTGGGCCGAATACTAGATGGGATCAGGTCAACATCCATCATTGATATGGTTTTGACAACACATGAATCCCCCGATGCTATGTCCACTACCACTTAGGCCAGTTCCAGCCTCCCATCTGGATCTGTCGACTCAGAGGAAACTAATCCCACTAAGGATCCCTCCATCATAAGTAAAGTAGATGATTTAAAATATTATCCTCCCACCTTTGAAGAGGGTGACTCCACCATTGCTGATGAATTCGTACAAGTAAACCTCATTAGCAAGGAGTACCTAATACCCACAGTGATCAGTGTTTCCATGCCCCTCGATGAGCAACAACAGTACATGGATTTTTTAATCAATATCATGATTTATTTTCCTAGATTTATAATGAGATTAGGGGACTAGATCCCCTAGTATTATTCTACTACCTTGGTCTCCATGCAAATTACAATGGTTTTAAGAAGCCTCCCATAAAGATGAACCCTTCTCATGGTTCCACGGTCAAGGAAGATGTGGAAAATCTCATCAGAGCTAATTTTATTTAGGAGGTCCAGTACCCCATATGGCTATCAAAAATTGTTTTAATTAGGAAGAAGAATGGATATATTAGAGTCTGCATCAACTTCTGGGATCTCAACTATTAGTCTCTGAAGGATGAATTTCCTCTTCCCGTGATAGAGTTGTTGATCAATGTTATAGCTGGGATTCAAGCCCTCTCCTTCATGCCTGGGTACTCCAAGTATATCCAAATCCAAATGGCTCCTGAGGATGTAGATTCTATGGCCTTTAGGGCACCAAAAATCACTTTCTCTTACCAAGTCTTGCCCTTCGGTTTAAATAATGTAGGTTCCACCTACCAATAGGCTATACATTGCATATTTATTCCGATCCTCAGGAAATTGGTGGAATTTTATGTGGATGAACTGGTTGTTAAATCACACTAGTGTCAGGACCTACTAGAAGACCTCAAGGAAGTGTTTGGATTCTTTCATTTCTGTCACTTGAAGATGAATCCATTGAACTATGCCTTCAGGGTCACTTCTGGGTTGTTTCTTAGCTTCTTTTCCAAATAAAGGGTCATCAAGATTGACCTAGAGAAGATCAAGGCCATTATCTAGATGTCTCCCCTAAGAAACCTCTGGGAGCATCAAGGTTTCCAAGGCCACCTGGCCTACATACATCAATTCATTACGAATTTTCCCAAAAAGTGTAAGCCTTATTCCCGGTTCATAAAGAAGGGAAATATCTACTAGTGGGATGGATAATTTCATATAACCTTTGAGGAAATCAAGAAGTACCAGATTCAATATTTGGTCTTAATACCACCCATTTCCAGAAAGTCACTGGTCCTTAATGTGACTGCATTGGAATGATCCATCAACACCCTTCTCACCTAGAAAAACAATGAGGGAGCTAAGAACAATCTCTATTACCTCAGACACATGATCCTCGATATAGAGACCTGATACTCCCCTATCGAGAAGATCTACCTCGCACTGATATTCAAAGTACAAAAATTATGACATTACATGTAGCACCATGAGGTAAAAATGGTGTCCCGGGTAGATCTGCAGAAGTACATCCTGAACTGCCCCATGTTTACAGGTCTTCTCGCTTGGTGGGAAATAATTCTTCAGCATTTTGATATCATATTTTTTCTTCATAAGGCTATTAAGGGACAAACATTGGAAGATTTTTTTCCACTCATCCAACTTCTATGGACCAGTCCATGGACCATAATTTTCCTGATGAGGCATTCCTCTTGGTAGACCAAGCCATGTCATTCTAGAAAATGCACATTGATGGTGCTTCCATGAGCCCCACTAGAAGACGGATCAATGACCCCAGGATGAATTGAGTAGGTCGGGGTATTGTGTTCATTACCCCACAATAAGCCATTCTTCCATTTTAATTCCTGTTGTTATAAGGCTACACCAACAATGAGGCAGAGTATCATGCTCTCATTACTAACCTCGAACAAGCCCTCGATATTTGAATTCTACACATTCATGTGAAAGGGTACTTTGAACTAGTCATCAAGGAGATCAACACTGACTACATCGTTAGAAAGCAAGATCTCGTACCATTGTAAGAACACACTCTCTAGCCGATGGCCCAGTTCCCATCACAGCCATAAATTACACATGTACCTCAATCCCTGAACGGTTGAGATGATGCCTTGGCCCACCTTGTGGCATCACTTATTGTTCTAGAACATGATGATCTGATTATCCATGAAGCACACTGGAGATTCATTACTCCCGTCACTCCAGATGAAAATTAATTCTATTAGGTGTGCCAAATCACTGATGACGCCTCCACATCAGGAGCTATAGGTTCCTAGGATATGGTGATTGATGTGAACCCTGACTGGAGAACCCCCTTTTTCAACCATCTCCAAAATGTAATATCCTACTGGATCGAGCCGATCGTGAGTGAATCTGATGGCCCCCATTACAGTTTACCCTTCTGTATGGTCTTGGTAGTGATCAAATCCTCTACAAGTGAATGTTTGATGGGATTCTCTTATATTTCATCCAAGGAGTAGAGATTTCTCAAGTAAAGCAGTAGGTTCATGCGGGTTCCTATAGGGCTCATCAGACTGGGCCGAAAATATCTCACCACATCAAGAGACTGGGGTATTTCGGGCCCTTCAGGAACCATGACTACATCAATTTCACCAAAAAGGTGCCATGTGTGCCAAATTCTTGCCAACTTTATGCATCAGCCACCAAAACCACTCCACACTACCATGTACTCTTTTCCCTTTGCAGTATGGGCACTCGATGTTGTGGGACCATTTCCACTGGAGACAGCTCACCAGTGCAGGTTCATCCTAACTACTACATATTTATTTTCCAAGTGGGTAGAAGTAGTTCCACTCAAGGAGGTCAAGGCATGTTCCATTGTTGAGGTTGTGAGATCCAACATGATTTATAAATTGGGAGTCCCTCACGCCATCCTCACAGATAACGACATAGATTTCTAGGCAGTTGAGCTGAAGAAATTATATGCTAAGTAAAACATCCATTCAAAATATACCTCCTATTATCATGCATATGAAAATGGATAGATCAAGGAATTCAAAAAAAACCTCTATAACATTCTGTAGAAAATGGTTGGTCAGAACAAGATGAATTGGATGGATAAGCTCCCCAGCACCCTTTGGGCTTATTGGACAATGAATCATAATTCCACCCTAGTGACCTCATATTCCCTGGTGTACGGAATAGAGGTCATCCTACCCATCAATATTCAATTACATTCATTTTGCACAATTTTCTATTATCAGAAAACACCAGATAAAGTAGGTGAATCCATCTAGCTGAGTTGGAAGTGCTTGATGAGAAAAGGATTCATTCTCTGCACATTCTCGAAACACATCAGATTAAGATATATAGAGCTTTCAACAATAATGTTTTACTTTTCTCCTTTTACCAAGGTGACTTTGTGTTTTCCCAGAGAACCCCAACGATACCTGGTTAGAAACCACCCATGTTGGAGCCCAAATGGGATGATCCATACATTATTCACAAGGTTTACTCCAATGGTATATACTCCCTAGTTACCATGGATGTTGAGCGTATAACTCCCCACACCAATTCCAATTTCCTCAAGAAATAAATTTCATAAATTATAAGGGTCGTACATGACCTTAAAATATCTAGTCCTACAAGACCTTAAACTATATATTGTCCCGGATGACATTAAACTGTATGTCGTCTCGCATGACGTTAAACTGTAAACGGTCCTACATGACCTTAAACTGTAAAATGTCACACAAGAAGATAAAATGTATAATATCCTACATTAAATTAAAATATATGTCATCCCACATGATGTTAAACTTTATAATTTCTCAGATGACATTAAACTCTATGTCGTCCCACATGACGTTAAACGGTACATTGTCCCGCATGACATTAAACTGTATGTCGTCCCATGTGACATTAAACAGTATAATGTCCCGCTTGACATTAAACTGTATGTCGTCCTACATGATGTTAAACTGTGTGTCATCCTATAGGATGTTAAACTGGAAGAACTACATATGGCTTGATTCCCATCCCCATGGGATACATAAGAATGCTCAAACATTTCGTCTTGAATCCAACCCCAGTTTCCTCTTTAACTATCCCCCATGAGTATAGTTCTCTTGGAGGATCCCACATGGTGATATGTAGGCTTCATTGTACCCACTCATGTCAGGATTATGATGATTACACCATGTACCCCACCTTGTTTTTTTATTTCTCTATCATCCTCGCTACATGATGTTAAACTGCATGGCCTTCAAGAACTACCTATGGATTGATTTCCATCCTAAAGGGATATGTAGGAATGCCCGAATATTTTGTGTTTTAGCCAATCCCATACTTCAAAATCTCCCCTCAGGTCAGAAAACATGGTGTGGTGATATCTTATGATCTCCTTTACGATGAATCCATCATGACGGCACCATATACCCCCTTCCCCGGAGATCTCCCCTTCATTTACCATCATGTTTGACATAAAATCACAATGGAAAATTTATGCTCCACACAATTCATGTACATGGGACTCTATCAGCTTTCACATCCAATGAGCTTCTGAACTGTACAAATACATAGCCTAAGGGCCCTCCTATAATTTAGGGACAAATCCCACAAAGGCTTTGATCTAAAAATTGATATAAGTCCCGCATTGAAAATATGGTCAGCGATCAATTCTCATTTGTTGTTCCCATTTAAGTTCACATGATATAGATGTTTTATTTAAAATCTGGTCAACAACTATCCTTTTTAATTTTCACCACCCCCAAATGTCCCAAATATTGAGTGTAGTGTTTCATTTTTCCCCGTAGTCTCTTCAAGATTCAGTCTGCCTCAAGAAGGGGTGTGAGTCCAGCTATTGTACCCCTATATATTGGGGGAGGATTGTACAAAACCATGTTTCCCACACCGAGTATTTACTGTGTGGGCTTAGTATCGATGATAAGGAAACACCTGTATGAGATGTCATATGCATACAGTTGGTCTGGATGCCCAACCTCATATCCCTCGACCCTTTCGGCCCCCTGGCCAATGGTCTCATTTAGGATTGTTTTGTGTTGTATGTACTCACATCCTATTTCATGTTGGGATATTTTTCCACTCCACACATATCCCCTTGAGACTTCCCTCCTTCATTTATCAACTTTCCCAGGAGCACAGGCCCTGCCATGTTTCGCGAGCCCCATAACATGGGTTTCCATCATCTTTTATATTCGAAAGGACCCCCAAACAGTGTAGATGTTTATCCCAAGGGCTCTTATACCCTATTGGGTCAATGTCCTCAAGAATTTCGAGCAACAAATTGATACAAGTCTCATGACACGTTTGCGGTCAACTGTCAACACTCAATTGTTTTACCCAACCTCCAGTCACATAAATATGGATAATGTGTTATGAACATGGTCAATAGTTATCCTCTATCGTTATTGAGTTTCGTGGTCTTCCCCAGGCACAATGATTCTCCCTCTACACTCAGCTGTCCCATGCATACAACATTAAACTAGGAATCTACGGTCCAAGCCCTACGACTATAAACTAAAAGCACCATCATCCTTGCCTCTTGATGATAAAATGCACAACATCCTTCTCCAGAACTACGTGTGGCTTGTTTCCCATCCTTATATTGTACGTAGGACCAGCCAAACATCAATTTATTTGGGTCTATCCCCATTTCTTAGAAACCTCTTTATCATTATGCCCCCTTGGCTGTAGAACTTCTAGGGGAGGGGTACGCGGTGTGGTATGTTCATGTGTACCCATTCACATGGATGTTTTAACAACCATTCCACATACATATCTCTCCTGAGCACCCTTCTCTCCCTTTCCATACAGTCATATTTTCAATTCAGATTTTCTTAAGTTGGGTCTATTGACCCTCTTCGGTGATTCGCCAATGTGCCCAATAGTACACTAGTTCAAAACATGGAGTGTCAGATTCTACCTAGACATGCTTTCACCCTCTTTCAGGCTTCGTGTTCCCCTTTATTTGGTCTTTAATTATTTTTCAAATCTGAAGGGACCCCTAAATGGCATTCATTCTCTACCCAAGGGAACTCCTACCATTACCGGCCAATGTCTTTGAGGGTTTCGAACAACAAATTGATACAAGTCCCACATTGTAAATATGGTTAGTGGTTGATGCTCATTTGTTGTTCCCATTTCTGGTCACACGATATGGATGTTGGGTTTCAAACATGGTCAACATGTATCCTCCATCGTCACACTAACCCCATCCAGCCATAAATGTCATTTAAATAATTCACATCATTTCCACCCCATCATGTCCAATTATAATTTTGAAACTCCTTTTACTATAATTCTATGTGCATTTAGTCATTATAAGGACAACAACATGGTAAGTTGTCATTTGTGGATCCGCAAAAAATTTCCCTTTACATATATCCCATGTGTTCCAAGACCTCTTCCACCATTATTTCCCACACCATGTATGACTCACGTGGGCTTAGGGACCGAATCGACGTTTGCACTCACTTGGAAGAGTGTCACTTCTTCATGGTCTGAGCACTAAGACCTTAAACTAAGATCTCCTTATATGTAATATTATAGAACTACATCTAGCTTGATTCCCATGATCATGGAATATGTATGAATTCATGTACATATCAACTTTGGGTATAGCTCAAATTTCACTAATTATCACTTCTGTTCAGAGTTTTTGGCCCAAACCCGTATAGGATTTCTTGGTGTGGCATATGTGGACTCATGTCTTCATCCACGCCAGGTTTGCAAGAGCTATACCACATAATTTCCTTCCGAGATCTAGCCTTTCCTTCCCCATATTCTCTAACATTTTTTGTCCCTTCATCCCGAAGTTTCTTTTTTGGAATCATGTGTGGTGTGATGTGGACCTCATCCTCATTCATGCTGAGTATGCTTTATCATGCCATCCACATCCTCTCTTGAACCTCGTTTCTCCTACATATGTCTGATCCATATGACATTAAACACTGATGCCTTGTCCCACATGACATTAAAATATTGCATATGTACAACATAATGTTAAAAATCATGGTTGGTCCCATCACATGAAACTAAACTGTGACCATATTTTCATGACCACACGACAAAAAAATGGCACTGCATTGTGGTGTCCTCATTAAAGAGGACATCATGTTTGGTATTGGTCACACACCATACCATTTTTCAACTGCTTCATATATCATGATTTCTGTGGAAATGACTGGACATTCCATCCTAGGTCCATCTCTTCAGAAAAAAATCACATATTCATCCTAAAGGACAATAAAGATCTATCATATCCTGCTTTTTTGGTGCAATGGACAGACCCACGAAACCTTATTATCCATTGCACTGGTATATTATCATGCCACCTTCATAACTACATATGGATTGATTCATATCCTCATGGGGTGTGTAGGAATTCCCGGGCACTTTGCCTCCGGCCCTGAATAAAATTCACTTTTGGTCCCCCAACCTAGAATTTTCCCGGGAACACATTATGGTGATAGGGACTCCTATTTTCCTCATTCATGTCAAGATTTAGTAATTACTTCACCACATGTCTCCCTCCATCAGTTTTGGTTTTGGTCCTAGCTCTATGACCCTAAACGAAGACCACTCCACTTCCTTTAAACAAGACTATAAATTTCACGACACTTTCCAGAACTAAGATATGCTCGATTCCCATCCTCATGGGATACATAGGAACGCCCAGGCATCTTTTATCCGGGTCCAACGATAGGAATCTAAAATCCTGCCCCCTCACTTTAGCCCCATGACCCGAAATCTTTTGGGAACAAGTGGTTTGGTGAGTACCTCTTGGGTTCTCATTCACACCGGGTTTTCTAAAAGCCGCACCATTTTCCACCCATGTCTTTTCCCAACCTGGTCCGAGTTCTATGACTGTAAACTAAGTTCTCTTTATGGGAACTATGCCTTGGGTTTGGCTACTTCATCGCCCTGTACATAGTCCATTAAATCAATACACAATAATAGTCATCCTATGACCATTATTTTGGAAGTATGCCACCCCAGGAACCTTTTCCTTGGAGGGGGAATCAACTCCCTCAATCTGATATGTCTTATTATTGTACTCACATGCATTGTGACAAAGATCCCAAAGTTTAGTATTTTCATAGGGACATTACGCCCGTTCCATGTCCAATCTTCATGAGCCTGTTATTTGGATCTGCATCTTCTTCTATGTCTGAAGGGACTCGCCTTTACAACATTTTCTCAAGCCACATTGGCTTACCAACCATCTTGGTCCAATGTCTTTGAGGACCTCAGGTGACATTTGAGACAGGTCCCTTGATTTGAATATGGTTAGCGGTCAACCCTCATTTGTTTTCCCCATTCAGGTCTAATGTGATATGGATTCTGTGATTCGAACATGATCAATAGTTATCAACTATAGTCCCGACACCATCATCTTTGTCCATATTTTGAGCATCGCAATTCACATTTTTTCACTTCCTTATGTTGAAGTGGAATTCCAACATACTCGGCTTTACCCCATTGTGCATCTAGGTGCATTAAGTAGGCGGGTCAACATTATTGGGATTTCATTCACCTAGCATACCATCAACCCAAACACGTGCCTTCATGTGCTAGGAATGTCTCATCACTACACCTTGTTTCCAACATCAAGAAAGACTCACCTGGGCTTAGTAGTTTTGGTAGGATGTGTACTAGCGCATCCATGCCACACAATCTTTTCATCGTCACATGTGACATTAAACTGTGCACTCAGAACTATGTGAGGTTTGATTCCCATCCTAATGGGGTAGGTAGGAATGTCTAGGAACCTTTCCTCAGGCCTAGCCAAACTTTCACTTTTGGTCCCTTGACCTGAAAAAACATTCTCCAGGGATACGTGGTGTATTGTGGCCTTCTTATTTCCTCATTCACGTCGGGTTTATGACTACCACATCACGTTCTCCCTTCCTAGGATCTTCCCTTTCACTCCCCATCTTATCGTATGATGTCAAACTGCACGAGCCCACATGTCCTCAACATAGGACACTAAACTATAGTTCTACCCTAAACATGTTCAGGATGCCCAATGTTAGTCATGGGATGCCCTAGATCCATTTCCAGAGAGGATTTTCCCCTATTAGTGTTGTCCTTCGGCCACACTATGCTTAAGAACTATGTTTTTCTTGATTCTAATCCTTATGAGATTCATAAAAATGCGTAGGAATTCTGCCTTGGGCCCAGCCCTAGGGTTATTAACCCTTCTAGCCCCTCGGCCCAGATCATGGTCTGGGTAGTATGACCTTTAAACTATTTACACCATCATCACTATACAATCACTACTAGAATCCAGGTTTTCCCAATTCTTATTTACCAACATTTTAAGCAAACCGTTGGTAAAGAGGCCCTTTCCCAACGGGCAACCTTTCCCAGCAGTTCTACTAGAACCATTGGGAGATGGTGACCCTTTACCAATGGTTCTCTTGAACCGTTAGAAAAGGGTACCTTGGACACCCCTTTCCCAATGGTTTTTAAAAACCGTTGGGAAATATTTTCCCCAAATATTTAATCGGCCGCTTCTCTCCCCCATTCGCGACAGAACCAAAATCTATCCATCCGTCGGCTCCTCTCACGACTTCCCCCATATAAACCTATCAAAATCCATCTACAACATCTCAAATCAGGTATTATATTCTTTATAAACATTAAATATTTATGTTCTACCTTTTTTTATTATTATTCATCTCTTATTTTAGTTTTATGTTTTTATTTTGATGTGTATATCATTTTTTTGTGTTTTGATTTAATATATACTTTATCCATTCCAATCCATTTAATTAATTAAATCCTTAAGCCTCCATCGAAGAAGAAGCAACTCAAATTCATTACGGTTGGATTATAAATTTTCTAGTTATGTGTTTTTATGTTTTTTTCATCTTGTAATTAATTATTACTTGGAAAATTATTAATAGGTGTTTATTAATTTTTAGAAATGTTTTTATGAATTTTTTCCACAAAATTACTTGAGGAAAGTGTTTTATTAAAATGAATTTTTTTAATAAGGCATTTGTAATGTCATTTGTTATAGTACACTATGTGACTATGTTTGGTATTTAGTAACACATGAGGTAACTGGTGTGTGAGAATGTGTTGTGAAAGAGATTCCATGGTTGGTTCAAGATTATATTTACATTTTGAGCCTATTAATGAGTTGTTTGAATGATATTTTGAGATATTTACCTTATGTTTATTGGTGAAAACTGGGGGTTGTAAAGGTGGTTAATGATTAAGACATATAATTATTGATAAAAATGTGGATAAACCATGCATAATAGTTAATTCTTGAAATTTTTGATGTTTTTAGTCCTTTTTTATTTGGATTTTCTTTTTTATGGTGATGTTTCTTATTGATACCTATGATGGGAATTTATTTTATTTTCTAAATCAGCTGAGACTCCCCCACCATGCACAGTGTATGCAACCTCTACCCTTATTTAATCATTATGTTTACACAGCCTATGGAACCCCTAACCTCATTTAACCAGTGAACCCAAGTCATTAATTAAATCCTTCATTCCCACTATCATGTAGGAAATTGAATGATGTAAACACATCATCATATGATTTCTTACCTTAGACAGTGTCCAACATATGGAATACGAGCTTTTGAATTCATCAGTTAACCAGGATCATATATTCCATTTCCCCAAAGATAACTGTACTAATATAACTTTAGGGTCAATTAAATATGGTTTTCATTGTACATTGTATATTATGTGTCCTTCTTGGCCAATACTCACTTTTATGAGGGTGGGGTGCTTTTCACAACCCATGCTGGATTGTGTAGACATCAATAAAAATGTTAGATAAGTCACAAGTTTAATTTAGTAATGTTGTTATCATTGACATACTTTATTATTTATCTCAAATTTTTTAAAAAATGTTTTTTCTTTACTTAATGAAATTAAATCTTTTTACAAGCCATGAAGAATATATTAGTGTAGAAGCATAACATTTATTCACCCATGGGGTGCACTTGACTTAGGGAAGTAATTGGGTAATGAAAGGTATGGCCATAAAGGTTCCAATAATGAGATATTGAATATGAGTGAATGATTTGGGATGGCTATAACACATAATAGGACCTGAGGCTTGTGCCTATTATAGACCAAATGAAAATGAATATAAATAAATTTTAATTTAATTTATGAGTACTTTTTCTTTACATTATTTTAATAGTTCACTACATCAACCAGAAACTTCTTCCTTTATCGTTTACATAAATATATTTTCTATTAATGTTCAATCCTATTAAATTGTTTATGAAAAAATGAATTATATAAATTCTTTTTACAAAATGGATAGAAGTTGGATGTATGAAACCGATCAGATATCAAGTGATTTTCAAAACAATTTGGAGAGCTTTATAGATTTTACATTTCACAGTGCTTCAAATAGTGTTCACATACACTTCCCATGTTCAATTGTGTTGTTAGACCATGGTTGATCCTGGAAGAAGTCAGCTACCACATAAAAAAAAATGGTTTTGAAGCAAACTACTTTGTGTGGTATCACAATTGGGAGAAAATGAAATCTCAAATTGGTGATGATCGAAATGAAAGGACTGTAATGGAGAATTTGTTAGATAATCATTTTCTATTTATTCTTCATCATGAAAAAGAAAGGATTTTGACTCCAGAAGACTTCGATATGAGGATAGCTGATGCATATAGTGAAAATGATGATATTGATAGGGTGAAAAAATTGAATGATGCTGTCAAGAGTCCAATATATCGACAATGTGATAAAATGAAAAAGATGGAATATTTAATCCAATTGTTTCATGGGAAAACTAGGTATGGGATTTCTAATACAAAAATCGATTACATTCTTACCCTCATGAAGGATTTACTTCCAGATGATGCAGATATTCCCTCAAACCACTATATGGCATAGAAGTTAGTTGAGGAACATGGATTTTCAAAAAACAAAATTCATGCTTGCCCGAAAGATTGCAGTTTATTCTGGGAGGAAGCCACTAAATAAAATGATTGTATAAAATGTGGCACATCTTGCTAGAAGTCAAAATATGATGGAACACCATCTCGCGTTCTGCAAAAAGTAATGTGGATCTTTCCATTGATCCCCAGACTCCAGAATCTTTTTATCTCTCATTACGTATCAATAAAAATGAGATGGCATGATACCGAGATAAAGAAGACTAATGATGATTTGGTTCATCCTACAGATGGATTTTCAAGGAAGTGATTTGATGCTCAACATCTTGATTTTGCAGCTGTCATGCGTAATGTGAGGTTGGGTCTTTCATGCGACGATTTTAATCAATTTGGGTAGATTCTTACCTTTCACAACACATGGCTAGTTTTTTACACATTTATAATCGTCCCACATGGTTGTGTATGAAAAAACCTTTCACTTTCATGAGTATACTCATATCTGGTCCTTCTGATCCCGGCATTGATATTGATGTATACATGCAACCTTTAATAAAAGAGTTGAAACTTCATTGGGATGTGGGTGTGCGCACATATGATGCATGTTCAAAAGACATATTTCAGATGCGTGCTGCGCTTATGTGGACGATCAATGATTTTATAGATTATGCAATGATGTCTGGATGGAACATGAAGGGAAAACTATCATGCCCAGTTTTTATGAAGAATACATGATTCAGAAGACTGAAAAATCGTTGTATTTTTAGTTTTATGGGACATTGACGATTCTTTCCAAATGATCATCCATATATAATTAATCATCGAAGATTTGATAATACCATAGAGACCGATGATCCACCTCAGCGTATGTCTAGAACTGATGTGCTTAATGAATTGAAACATTTCATTTTTTCATTAGAGATGGTTCAAATGAAATCTGGAAAGAGAAAGATTGTTTCCACTAAAACCTATTACAATTGGAGGAAGAGGAGTATATTTTTTTATTTTCCTTCTTGGTTAACCTATTTGTTATGTAATTTATTAGATGTAATGCATATTGAAAAGAATATATGTGAAATGTTGCTTTTAGTTCTTCTAAATGTCAAGGGGAAGACAAAAGATGATTTACAATCTCAGCGTGACTTGTTGGATTAGGGAATCAGACCAGAATTGCATCCTGTGCGTATCAGTGAAAATAAATGGAAAATTCCATGTGCTTCCTATGTGACAACACCTATGAAAAAAAAACAATTTCGTGATGTATTAGAGACTATTAGAGTTCCTGATGGCTATTAATGCAACGTATCTAAACAGGTCAAGAGAAGAGAGTTGAAGCTAAAATCATTGAACACTCATGATTATGACATTCTACTGCATTAGTTTCTTCCAATAGAAATCCTTCATATTTTTTCCAATAATGTAAGGGAGGCTGTTATTCTATTGTGACATTTTTTTTAGAGATATTTGTGCTAAGTAGTGGTCCAAGTCTTTCTTGCAAAAAAATTTGACAGATGCCCCATTAATTTTGTGTGTGTTGGAGAAAATATTTCCCCCCATCATTTTTCACATGCATTCTACATATGACTGTCCATATTTCCACTGAAATACTTCTTGGAGGACCTGTTTCGTTCCGTAGGATGTATCCAACTGAAATAAATATTTTCACATTGAAGTCTTATGTCCGAAATAGAAATCATCCCGAAGGTTCTATCTTGAACGTTTACTTGGCTCAAGAATGTATGGATTTCTGTTCAAAGTATTTGTCTGATCTTACTACAAGAATGAACTAACCAATGAGAAATGAAGAAGAAAAATATGAGAAAATTTAACCTATTTTTCTATAACCTTCTCAAACTGGAGGAATTCCTGAATCATATACATTCAAGACATTAATCCATGAAAATAAGGAGATGGAACATCACATAGTTTTGTTCAACTGTGATTTTTTCAATGACTATATCTTGTAACTAAATTGAATATGTATATCTTACATATATATCTATTAAACTATTCATATTTTTTATCTACAGGGAACATAGAACAATGATAAATAGGAATCATCGTTCTTTATCTTTGAGAAGGAGAGAGAATTTGCATAGTAAAGAGTTTTATGCTTGGTTAAAATTGAAGGTAAAAATATTACTATTTAAAATAATTATATCAATATTTAATAAAGTTTAATAGTCATTTATATTGTAGGTATTGAGTTTGTCTGCTGACTCTATCTCTGAGGAAATAAGAGCTTTGGCTTTTGGTCCTAATACTATTGTCCGTGACTGTAAATCAATTTTTATCAATGGGTAAAAATTTATTGTCACTGAATGAGAAAAGAACATGAGAACACAAGATGATTGTGTTATGGTTACTTCCACAATGGATTGTTATTCCAGTGCATTAGATAGTAAACCGCTATTTTAAAATGTGGGTCATTATGGAGTTGTTGAGAAAATAATAATATTTGATTATTACTCTCATGGACGAGTCACAATGATAAAATTCCATTTTTTTGATTCTATGACGAGACATGGAACATTTATTGATGATTATGGATTTCGAGTAATTAATATGACTCTCACTCTTTCTACCGAAGAACCACATGTGTTGGCATTAATGGCTAAACATGTTTTTTATGTAAAATACCATCATCGACCTGAATTTGGTGTCATAGTTGATGTAATTCCAAGACATATTTTTGATGACGGTGATGATGGAATTGACACTATCCCTAGTGCCATTAGAACAATAAATTTATTTGTTTTGATGACTCCAATAGATCAGTTTTCAGATTTGATTGTGAACCTGAAGTTGTGGTTGAAAATATATAGAATCATTCATCCATGTTCTCAATTCTTTCGGTTTAACTCATGTAGGGTTGTTAAGGTTGGTAATATTCAAATTGATTTAGTATTGATCACAAATATGTTTTAGTTGACTTGACCGTTATGTGAATTTTCAATGTTTATTGGTTGATGTTTTATTTGAATTGCATTTTATAATTTGGAATTGAACAGTATTCAAACCTAGTAAAACAATATTTCTAACTTGATGAACATTACAAATTTTATGATTTATTAAATCCAGTCAATATCTTTTAAAACAATTGATAGCTAAATTACCAATGAATCCCCCTATTCCCCCGTATATTTATTTTTTTGGTTTACAAATTAGTTTTTTTTCTAGTTAATAACATATTTGTTTTCAAAAGCAGGAAATGCAGCCAATTGAAGAGAGATGAAGGAAAAAAAGGATGGATAACAATTGTCGGATGGCAGAGATGAGCGTTCCACCATTAGTGCCTATAGTGAGTACTTTATTTCTTATATATATATTTAAATAATATATAATGTCATGTGATTAATTTTTTTGTAAATTATTTTATAGGATCCACCTATAAGTCGACAGTTATTCGATGAGGAGCCTAGTACTAGTCCTAGTACTCAGGTCAGTGGTACGAGGAGGGTTCGTACCAGAGGTGGACAAGCAGCTGTGCATACTGGAATAGACCCTTCCCCTCCCACTGACATGTCATACTTCCCACATTATGATCCTGGTGTGTCATTAGGGACACACTGGATAATTAGGCCACCCATGATTTCGCTACATTCTGTATCTTCTAGCCCATCATTTTCACATACCATGATGATTCCCACTCCCCAGTCAGAATCCGGTAATACAACTATCCCATTTTCTTTTCATTCTACTTCTATCTATCTGAGCTTCTATGTTGCATTGTCTTCGACTCCTGTTCCACCATAGGGTGTTCCATTAGTTTCTCTGGATCCGGCGGCACACAACAATCAGACTGGCTCATTTATATTTATAGAACCCTAAATTTTTTTATAGAAATATTTATTTTTATTATAACATGTTCTGATAAAAGATTATTTTTTTCGTTCATGACAAATACATCTACTAATAGGAGATGGGGTCAGGGCGTACAAGCATGTGTTCGGTGTGGAACCTCTGCACACAGATTATGGTGGATTAAAATGAAGACAACCAAATGGTTGAGAAATCAGGGCAGCAATGTCGGAGTTTTTTGGCTACTCTTGCCAAATACTCTGAAATAATTCCCATCAGCCCGCTATTGTGGATATTTTTGGCACATGAGGTCAAGGATAGAGCTTGGGCGGAGATATGGGTGATAAAATCTATTGTATTTAATGACATTAATTAATTTTGTTTTTATATGAATTAATATTTTGATGTCAGCTTCGATTTAATTTTCTCGATGGGGAGGGTGAATGAACGGAACGTCTAATGGATTTAGGTGAGCTTTGGAGATCCTACAAGCATGAGTTGTATATTGGATGGAGTTATAGAGTTGGCACTAAGTTATAGGCTATGCTAGTCATGGATTATTGTCCTATAGAGCAGTATTTTCAGATGATTACACATTGAATGAGTTCCCAGTTTAAGGTATGAATTAAAGTAGAGGTATTTAAATAATAACATTCATGTTTTCCATTAATATTATCCTTGGAATTATCTAATTTTATTTAGGAATCATCTGGAATATATAAAAAAAACATTGATGCAAAAAAATACCTCCACACACTAGGACGTACTATGATGCCAGATCATGAGAGGAAGCATGTTTGACAATTGTTTATAAGTTTTCTTCATGACACACATTTTCTTTTGATTCCTAAATTATTTAATAATTTGATAATTTTTTATGTAACTTTAGTTTTCAATTTCATTTTAGAGTCAAATATAGAATATTGAAGGACGTGTGCCTCGATAAAAATTGTTTTTCTCGAGTAGACGGAAAAAGGATGGAAGTGTCATCAAAGAATCAAATCAACAGCAGATTGCAAGTTTTAATCTATTGATTTTATATTTTAATATCTATTTTGTAACTTAATAATATATTTTTTTTTGTAAAAAGTTGCTTTATAGGCCCTCAATGCCCAAGAACTAGACAATTTTGGGCCAACTGATAACATACATCAGGTGTTGGGAGAGGAGCATCCTGGCAGAGTACGCTGCCGACCATGGATAGCCCTGAAGAGGTATTGGCCCTACTTATGTACGATTTGTAGTGCCACCGAGCTACATCATGATAGGGAATAGGCAGAACAGGCTAAGAAAAGGTCCACAGAGACGGCAGAGCAGTCTGCTATGGAAAACAGTTCATTTATAAAATTTATTGAAGTTCTATGTCCAACACATCCAGATGAGGCCATCCCAGCTTTTGATGAATATATTTCTTCGATACGTTCTATATATGGTACACGAGGAGGTAGTTCTAGTGGTGGTTAGGATGATGTCCAGCTTGACGATTATGATGGCGAGGAGTCTGATGTGGAAGAGGAGGGAGGGGAGGAGGGTGAGGCGGGTGGCGAGGGCAAGGAGGAGGGTGAGGGTGAGGAGGAGGGCGCTGAGGAGGGCGAGGACAATGAAGGGGACGGGGTAGAGGGTGATGATGGTGGTGATGATGGTGATGGTGATGTGGGAAAAATTGATCCGTTACATTTTGGACTAATATTACTGAGATTTTATGTTTAATCTATTCTAGTTGTTAGTTTTATCTAGACCCGTAGTATAGTATTGGAGTTGAGTTATTTTTATATATTATCTGTTTTTATGGATGTTGTTGTCTTTTAGTGGTTGTGTGTTTGGGAACTTCCTGGAAATCCCCCCTCCTTCCTAGACCCTGGACAACCCCCCACCATCTTCCTTGGACACCGGATAGCCCCCCAGACAGCCACCCGGATAGCCCCCCACCATCCTCCTTAGTCCCTGGACAGCCCCCTAGACACCCCACGGACAGCCCCCTGGACTACCCCCACTCTCCTACCTGGACCCCTGACAGCCCCCCCCCCCCAGATAGCCCCCCGGAAAGCCCCCCACCCTCCTCCTTGGACCCCGGACAACCCCCCGAACACCCCGCACAGCCCCCCACCCCTCCTCCTTGGCCCCGGACAGCCCCCTAGACTCCCACCGAACAGCCCCCCAGAAAGTCCTCCCACCCTCATTCATTTCATTTACTACTAGAAAATCTATAATATATAATTTATTTATTTTCATCATGATAATCAATGTAAATCACATTTACACATCTAATCAATATCATAGATTCTTAGTATATTATAACAGGGATGTATTCATTGGCCATGGCATTATTAGCTCTGAAATGTTTTATATCATGATAAACTAAAATATAATCGATAATAAGAATGATATAAATGTAGTCTATATAAATTTCCACAAGATTTTAAGTAAATACCATTCCACTAATTGAAACATGAGGATTCTCATAAATCATGTTTACCGTAATATTTCCACAAGGATTTTTTTGTAAAAGTTTTACCTTCTATTAATTTTATAATATTATCATTTTAATTTAAATTGTTTCATAAATAAATTAATTTAATGATCCATAGTCAAATAGTGTATTTGAATAATGTGAATAAACAACTAACATACAACTCCAATTGTGTCTATTTTGTTTAAAATGGACAGGATTATAAGTGAAAAGAACAACGGGCATAAGGAAAACCAACCAAATGCATTTAGATTCTATTGATAATTTATCACAATGATCCATGGGTCATATGTGACGTGTAAGAGCCAACCCATACTCAATCCGAGTCACAGTGTGGTCGGGATTACTATATGTATATCTCTTTTGTTTATAATGGAAAACATTTTCAGTACATACATAAAACCAACCAAACACATTTCAAATGTGTTGATGCTTTAAGACAACAATCCATGGGTCATATGTGACATGTATGAGTCAACCCTGCCTCAATCTGAGGTGCAGTGTGGCCGATTCCATTCATAGTGTCTCTCTTTTGTTTAAAATGGACATCATTATAAGTGAAAACAACAAGTGACATATGAAAAACTGACCAAACACATTCAAAATGTGTTGATGCTTTAGGAAACCGATCCATGGGTCATATGTGATGTGTACGAGTCAAACCCACCTCAATCCGAGGCATGGTGTGGCCAGGAACAATCTAAGTTGCTCTCTTTTGTTTAAAATGGACAACATTTTTAGTACATATGGAAAACCGAACAAACGGATTCTGATTGTGTTGATACTTTAGAACAATGATACATGGGTCATATATGACGTGTAAAAATCAACCCCGCCTCAATCTGAGATGCGTTGTGGCTAGCACCACTCAATGTGTCTGTCTTTTGTTTCAAAAAGACATCATTTTAAGTGAAAAACATCAACTGGAATACGGAAAACTGACCAAATGCATTCGGATTGTGTTGATACTTTAGGAAAATTATCCATGGGTCATTTGAGACATGTATGAGTCAACCCCGTCTAAATACAAGATACGATGTGTCCAGTAACTCTCTAACTATGTCTCTTTTGTTTAAAATGGACAGGATTATAAGTGAAATAAACAACTGGCATACGAAAAACTGACCAAACACATTCGGAATCTTTTGATAATTTATAAAAACAATCCATGGGTCATATTTGATGTGTAAGAGACAACTCGGGCTCAAACCATGTTACGGTGTGGCCGGGATCAATCTAAGTGTCTCTCTTTTGTTTAAAATGGACAACATTTTAAGTACATACGGAAAAATGACCAAACGGATTCTGATTGTGTTGATAATTTAGAAAAAAGATCCATGAGTCATATGTGACATGTAAGAATCAACCCCGCCCCAATCGGAGATGCAGTTTGGCTGTCACCACTCAAAGTGTCTGTCTTTTGTTTCAAACGAACTTCATTTTAAGTGAAAAACATCAACTGGCATATAGAAAACTGACCAAACGCATTTGGATTGTATTGATCCTTTAGGACAATGATCCATGGGTCATTTGAGATGTGTATGATTCCACCCCGTCTAAATTCGAGTTGTGGTGTGACTGACACCATTCAGAGTGTTTCTCTTTTGTTTAAAATGGACATCGTTTTAAGTGAAAACAACAACTGACATACGATAAACTAACCAAATGCATTAGAAATTTGTTTATACTTTAGTAAAAAGATCCATGGGTCATATGTGATGTGTACAAGTCAACCCCGCCTCAATCCGAGGAACAGTGTGGTCGGGATCACTCTAAGTGGCTCTCTTTTGTTTAAAATGGACAACATTTTAAGTACATATGGAAAGCTAACCAAACGGATTCTTATTGTGTTGATACTTTAGCACAATGATCCATGGGTCATATGTGACGTGTAAAAATCAACCCTACCTCAATCTGAGATGCGGTGTGGTCGGAACCACTCAAAGTGACTATCTTTTCTTTCAAAAGGACATCATTTTAAGTGAAAAACATCAACTGGCATACGGAAAACCAACCAAACGCATTAATATTGTGTTGATAATTTAGGAAAATGATCAATGGGTCATTTGAGACATGTACGAGTCAACCCCGTCTAAATCTAAGACGCGGTGTGTTCAGTACCACTCTAACTGTGTCCCTTTTGTTAAAAATGGACAGGATTATAAGTGAAAAGAACTACTGGAATACGAAAAACTGACCAAATTCATTCAGAATCTATTGATAATTTATCACAACAATACATGGGTCATATGTGACATATACGAGCCAACTACGGCTCAATCCGAGTTGCGGTGTGGATGGGATCAGTCTAAGTGTCTCTTTTTTGTTTAAAATGGACAACATTTTAAGTACATGTGTAAAACCAACCAAATGCATTAGGTTTCCATTTAAACATTAGGATAACTATCCATGGGTCATATGTGATGTGTAAGAGTCAATATTGCCTCAATCCAAGGCATGGTGTGGACGATACCACTCAAAGTGTCTCTCTTTTGTTTAAAATGGACTTCATTTTAAGTGAAAACAACAACTAGCATACGGAAAACTGACCAAACGTATTCTGATTGTGATAATACTTTATCACAACGATCCATGGGTCATATGTGATGTGTAGGAGTCAACCCCACTTCAATCCAAGGCGTGGTGTGGATGACACCATTCATAGTGTCTCTCTTTTGTTTAAAATGGACATCATTTTAAGTGAAAACCACAACTGACAAAATAAAAACTGACTAAACGCATTTTAAATGTGTTGATACTTCAGGAAAATGATACATGGGTCATAGGTGATGTGTATGAGTTAACCCCACGTCAATCTGAGGCACGGTGTGGCCAGGATCACTCTAAGTGGCTCTCTTTTGTTGAAAATGGACAACATTTTAAGTACATACGGAAAACTAACCAAATGGATTCTGGTTGAGATGATACTTTAGAAAAATGATCCATGGGACATATGAGACATGTAAGAATCGAACCGACATTATTCTAAGATGCGGTGTGACCGGAACCACTCAATGTGTCTGTGTTTTGTTTCAAAAGGACATAATTTTAATTGAAAAACATCAACTGTCATACGAAAAACTGACCAAACACATTCCGATTGTGTTGATACATTAGTAAAGTGATCCATGGGTCATTTGAGACGTGTACGAGTCAACCCTGTTAAAATAAAAGATTTTCTATCACTGGTACCACTCTAACTGTGTCTCTTTTGTTTAAAATGGACAAGATTATAAGTGAAAAAAACAACTGGCATACGGAAAACTATCCAAAATCATTCAGAATCTATTGAAATTTTAGGACAAAGATCCATGGGTCATATGTTACATGTATGAGCCAACCCAGGCTCAATCTGAGTCTTGGTGTGGCTGGGATCAGTCTAAGTGTCTCTCTTTTGTTTAAAATGGACAACATTTTAAGTACATATGGAAAACCAACCCAACGTATTAATTTTCCATTGAAACATTAGGAGAACGATCCATAGGTCATATGTGATGTGTATGATTCAACATCGCCTCAATCCGAGGTGCGGTGTGACCGACACCACTCAAAGTATCTCTCTTTTGTTTAAAATAGACATCATTTTAAGAGAAAACAACAAATATTATATAGAAAACTAACCTAATAGATTATGATTGTGTCAATACATTAGCAAAATGATCCATGGGTCATATGTGATGTGTACGAGTCAACCCCGCCTCAATCCGAGTTGTGGTGTGGCCGAAACCATTCATAGTGTCTCTCTTTTGTTTAAAATGGACATCATTTTAAGTGAAAACAACAACTAACATACAAAAAACTATCCAAACGCATTCGAAATGTGTTGATGCTTTAATAAAACGATCCATGGGACATATGTGATGTGTACGAGTCAACCTCGCCACAATCTGAGGCACGATGTGACCGGGATCACTCTAAGTCGCTCTCTTTTGTTTAAAATGGACAAAATTTTAAGTACATATGGAAATCTTATCAAATGGATTCTGATTGTGTTTATACTTTAGCACAATGATCCATGAGTCATATGCGATGTGTACGAATCAACCCCGCCTCAATCTGAGATGCGGTGTGGCCGAAACCGCTCAATGTGTCTGTCTTTTGTTTCAAAAGGACATCATTTTAAGTGAAAAACATCAATTGGCATACCAAAAACTGACCAAACACATTCATATTGTGTTTATACTTTAGTAAAAAGATCCATGTGTCATTTGAGACGTGTACGAGTGAACCCCATCCAAATCTGAGATGCGGTGTGGCCGGTACCACTCTAACTGTGTCTCTTTTTTTAAAAAGGACAGGATTATAAGTGAAAGGAACAACTCGCATACGAAAAACCAAGCAAACGAATTCGTAATACGTTGATAATTTATCACAAGGATCCATGGGTCATATGTGACGTGTACGAGTCAACCTAGGCTAGATCTGAGTTGTGGTGTGGCCCGGATCAGTCTAAGTGTCTCTCTTTTATTTTAAATGGACAACATTTTAAGTACATATGGAAAACTGACCAAACACATTCAGTTTCTATTGATACTTTGGGGGAACAATACATGTGTCATATGTAACATTTACGAGTCAACCTCACCTCTATCCGAGGCACGATGTGGTCGACACCACTTAAAGTGTCTCACTTTTGTTTAAAATGGACTTCATTTTAATTGAAAACAACAACTAGCATATGGAAAACCGACCAAATGGATTTTGATTATGTCGATACTTTATCACAACGATCCATGGGTCATATGTGATGTGTACGAGTCAAACCCACCCCAATCCAAGGTGCGGTGTGGCTGACACCATTCATAGTGTCTCTCTTTTGTTTAAAATGGACATCATTTTAAGTGAATACAACAACTGACGTACAAAAAACTGACCAAATGCATTTGAAATGTTTTCATGATTTAGAAAAATAACCCATGGGTCATGTGTGATGTGTAAGAGTCAACCCCACCTTAATCTGAAGCACGGTGTTCCTGGGATCACTCTAAGTGGCTCTCTTTTGGTTAAAATGCACAACATTTTAAGTACATATGGAAAACTTACCAAATGGATTCTGATTGTGTTGATACTTTATAAAAATGATCCATGGGTCATATGAAACGTGTAAGAATCAAAGTCGCCTCAATATGAGATGCGGTGTGGCTGGAACCACTCAATGTGTCTGTCTTTTTTTTCAAAAGGATGTCATATTAAGTGAAAAACATCAACTAGCATACGGAAAGCCAACCAAATGCATTCGGATTGTGTAGATACATTAGTAAAATAATCCATGGGTCATTTAAGATGTTTTCGAGTCAACCCAGTCTAAATTCGAGATACGGTGTGGCCGGTACCACTCTAACTGTGTCTCTTTTGTTTAAAATGGTCAGGATTATAAGTGAAAAGAACAACTGGCATATGAAAAACTGACCAAACACATTCAGAATCTGTTGATGATTTATCACAATGATCCATGGGTAATATGTGACATTTACGAGCCATCCCGGGCTCAATCCAAGTTATGGTGTTGCCGGGATCATTCCAAGTGTCTCTCTTTAGTTTAAAATGGACAACATTTTATGTAAATACGGAAAACTGACCAAATTCATTCATTTTTCATAGAAAATTTAGGAGAACGATCCATGGGTCATATGTGACGTGTACGAGTCAACCTCGCCTCAATCTAATGTGTGGGTGGACGACACCACTCAATGTGTCTCTCTTTTGTTTAAAATGGATTCATTTTAACTGAAAACAACAACTAGCATATGAAAAGCCAACCAAAAGGATTTTGATCGTGTTTATACATTCGAAAAACAATCCATGGGTCATATGTGATGTGTAAAATTCAACCCCACCTCAATCTGAGGCGTGGTGTGGCCGACACCATTCATAGTGTCTCTCTTTTGTTTAAAATTGACATCAATTTAAGTGAAAACAACAACTGACATACGAAAAACTGACCAAACGCATTTGAAATGTGTTTATGCTTCTGGAAAATGATCCATGGGTCATATGTGACATGTATTAGTCAACCCTACCCCAATCCGAGGCACGGTGTAGCTGTAATCACTCTAAGTGGCTCTCTTTTTTTAAATGAACAACATTATTAGTATATACGGAAAACTGGCCAAATGGATTCTGATTATGTTGATACTTTAGAAAAACGATCCATGGGTCATATGCGACGTGTAGAAATCATCCCTGCCTCAATCTGAGATGCGTTGTGGTCGGTACCACTCAAAGTGTCTATCTTTTGTTTTAATAGGACATCATTTTAAGTGAAAAACATCAACTGGCATATGGAAAACCGACCAAACGCATTCTGATTGTGTTGATACTTTAGGAAAATGAACCATGGGTCATTTGAGACATGTACGATTCAACTCCATCTAAATTCGAGATGCAGTGTGGCCGGTACCACTCTAATTGTGTCTCTTTTTTTTAAAATGGACAAGATTATGAGTGAAAAAAACAACTGGCATACGAAAAACCGACCAAACTCATTCGGAATCTGTTGAAATTTTAGGACATTGATCCAAGGGTCATATGTTATGTGTATGAGTAAACTGCCCCTAAATCCAAGTCACAGTGTGGCTGGGACCACTGAAAATGTCTCTCTTATGTTTAAAATGGACAACATTTTATGTACATACCGAAAAATGGCCAAATGGATTCTTATTGTGTTGATATATTAGCACAACGATCCATGGATCAATTGTCATGTGTACAAGTCGACCCTGCCTCAATCTGAGGCACGGTGCGGCTAACACGATTCAAAGTGTCTCTCTTTTATATAAAAATCCCTTCATTTTAAGTGAAAACAACAACTGACATACATAAAACTGACCAAATGCTTTTGAAATATGTTGATACTTTATGACAACGATCCATGGGTAATTTTTAACGCGTACATGTTAACCTCACCTCAATACGAGGCACGGTGAGGCCGGTATCACTCCTGGTGTATGTATTTTGTTTAAAATGGACATCATTTCTAGTAAAAATATAAGGTATATGAAAAACTTATCAAATTATGAATTGAATTCTGGATTCCACATATAATTGTCATATAGATTTTAAATTGAATTCTAAATGAATTATGTATGTTTATAATTATGTTATGAATTCTAATTTAATTATGGATGTGTATAGTTCTAGGATGAATTATATGTTAAATGTGTATGAATTTGTTCTCTATATGTATGTGTTAGTTTGTTATTGCAGGTACAATAATTGGATTGAAAATGAGAGGTAATACTTCTGTGAAAATTGCACAAAATGGCAGTTGCTATGCAAATTGCAGGTTGCTGTTCAATTTGCATAGCATAGGCTATGCCAATGGTTTCAAACCGTTGGCATAGCCTCTCTTAGTATTTTTTTACCAACGGTTCTATGGATCATTGATAAAAATCCTTTCCCAATGGATTAGAAACCATTGGGAAAGAATCCCTCAACATGGTTTTCCCAATGGTTCAATCCAAACCATTTGGAAAAACTATCCCAATGGTTTGGCACAACCGTTGGTATAGGTTAATTTTTTCCAACCTATCCCAACGGTTCACTGTAAACCGTTGGGAAAATCTTTCCCAACGGCTTACTTCCCTACTGTTTGGAGAACCGTTGGTATAACATATACCAATGGTTCTGCAGCCTTTCCCAATGGTTCAGAACCATTAGGAAAGCCTGTATTTCTAGTAGTGAATGTTTATACTACGTGTTTATCATCCTCATTGGTATGATATAAATCTATAGAGCATTACAGGTCCTTACCAGAGAGGTCCTGTTCGGAAGTATGATTGATCCTTAATTAGGAAGATATGCCCACCTAATTTTTTTCCACCATGGTGGCATGATTTCAAGAGTGTTGGACTCCATTCGAACAACCAGTCACTCCACACTATACTCTTTGCATTCCCTTCATTTGGACCCTTGTCCTCTTTCACATCTAAAATAACCCCCTAATTGCATGGATGCTCAACCTAAGCCTCTCCTACTGTACTAGGACAATGTTCTGGAAGGCTAATGGGTATCGTTATTAGCCCGACCCCATGTTTCAAACATGGTCAATGGTAAGCCCTCTTTTGTTATCTCGATTTTAGGAAAACGAAATAAGGATTCTATGTTTCAAATGGGGTCAAAAATTATCCTTCATTGTCAAGACACCCCCACAATGATCTGAATTATGGGTATTGTGATTCACACATTCCACTCCCCTATGTTTCAATTAATTCCAAATTCCCTTGGCTTTACCCCACTCATGCACTAGAGAACATTGAAAAGACATCACATCGATTGTTTAGAGACCTTCGTTCTCTAGTTGGGCCTCTCCCTTTTTACGGGAAATCTAGAATGGATGTTGAAACCCTAGATGCCCGAATCTTGGTTTCCACCCTTATATTTGGATGGAATGACAAGGTTGTCATCCCTTATTTCATGCATTAGTCTTGACACATGTGAGCTTAGGGACTGATCACTAGATGTTCCATGAATGTAACAGAAATGAAATATATCAAAAAATAATAATATAACACATGAATGCATCTAGAATAAATAATCAATTCATGAAAGTACATTTAAAAATTAAATGCATCACATTACCCAAGGATCGACCCCTCCCATGGACAGGTTGACCCCATCAAAAGAGCATTTCAGCACCACCACCCTTTTCCTTGTGGCATCCATGATTCACAATCACCTATTCAGTTACTACTCCTCCTCGACTACAATAGGGCACAGTATGTCAGCCATGATCCAGGTTTGCTCCTCGTTGGTTCGGATGATGGTCATCTCTTCAGTGGATTGCCTCATGCACACTTCTCCTGCCACCAGCTGGGCCTTTTGCTACAATATAATCTCTGATTTCACGTTGAGGAAATCAGAATGCTCATATTCCCAGACATGTAGTCATTGAATATCACTTTTATCCTCCTGGAACCTCTTGATGTCCACTGCACCAGGGTCACAGTCAAATTCCCAGATCTTCTCCGCCCTGAGATCTTGGACGAGCATGTGGGGATGTGGAGCATCCACTCCCCCAGTGCATAGTTCCCACAGTTGCGAAAAAGTCTCTCCATCTAGTCTATCCATTATTATTGAGGGGTGTCATCGATGAAGTGCTTGATCATCTTCCATGTTCAGCGGTAGACTATTTTGTTATCCTATTCATTAGAAGCTGTCTCGTCCCAGTATACAGGGTTGGCAGGCTCATATGTGGGTAACGATCCCATGAACTCATCAGTAGGGTCTACATCTGGTGTTTGATCGGGTATGTCAGGACCCATTCTATCCGATAAATCTTAGTCATTATATCCCACCCCAATAATCTCAGCCTCTTCCCTATTAACGGTACCACCGGTGATCAAGAGCACCGCAACTTGGTCATTTTAGGAATCCACTTCCTTGACAACAGGCATTAACCTGGGAAAGGCACCGTCAGGAGTACCAACTGACCTTTCCAAGGTAACCCATGCCATTTGATGAATTGTGCATACCAAAAAGTGCACAGATGTGTGTTAACCTAAACAATTGGTGGCAGACATGATTTCTATAAAGGAGAATTACTGTGATCAAATTGTCAGTCTATCTTCTGGGTTGTTACCATTGGGACCCCAAGGTGGGTCCCTCCGTATATTATTGGGAATTATAAAAACTCTGGAGGAACCATCATGGGTGTCCTGGCCCCACCGGATGAGGTAATCACCATAGTTGTGAGCATAGATCCTGATGTCCCCACATCTGCATCTACTGGGGGGAAAGAACAGGTTCTGCATATGAGGCTCTCTTGCACAGTTCAAATATTATTGAGGGGTCCAAATAAAACTTGAAGTGGATCCCTGGGATGGGACATAGGGTTTTACCATGAGAGCCCCTAAAAAATCTTCATGTTATGGGTCCGAATCGCCAACTTCACCCTCCTATAAAGGGCGCACTCTACCATCCTCCTCCCCCCAGGAGGACTTGTCCAATTCTTCCAGAAAAGGAAAGTGCTCCCCTAGTTCTGTAGACGAAAAATTCAGAGGGGTTGTAAGATCTAAAAATAATTTTACCCAATCTGTCATTGGACATGGGGCAACCCAAGAGTGCACGATGTCTTCCAACTTGGCCAGGTATTTCTGCGCCTCCACTTTGGATACTGCAAATCCAAATCTGACTAGGCTGATTCAAAGAAAATCCATCCCAAAATGGTTCAGGTGACGCCACATCTCATACGGGTTGAGGAATTTCTAGTTGATATCCCAAATGCCCCAGGATTACAGGAACATGACGTTCTCCATCATGTCTATATGGCACAACTGCTTCCCAAAAGCCCAGCTGGATATCCTGCATAATCCCTATGGTGGCCTCCCCTCCGGATGACTCTGCTCCTGTAGGACTGTCAGGTCTGATATCACTTCTGGATCCTATACTACCTCCCCTTCGACTGGTGTGGGACTTACCTCCACTGCAGCCCTGCCACCATGATATTTTCTTACCGCCTTCGGGCCTCAACCTTGATGTTGGGGAGGCACCCCATCGCTATTCTGAACGATTGGCTGCTCCAACATCTCCCTAGGGTAGGCTGCCTCCCATCTTTAGGCATAATATTTCACAAGTACGAAGACAACCGTGGGTGGAGGAAGCTAGTTTCACATCTTCTTGTCTTCCTGTGTGAACAAGAGAAACTTATCCCACATTACACACGGATGATCCTTATAGTGCACCCCAAATAGACCTGTGGGTTCAACCGCTACATACACCAAAACTACCTTACAAATCAATACGGGGTGTACAACTCACAGAGGCACTTGTGTTCCACCCATTACACTATGACTCCACCTCAAAAGGTCAGGTGGTAGGACCGATGATCTTCTTTTCCCTGGCCATCATCAGGGAACACACCTGTTGGCAATGGGAATGGGTGAAAATTGAACTCTTCTTCTTTCCAGATCGGGTTCAGTACTGCCTTCATGGTCATCTTGGTTGAAAAGATCACAACAACATTCAGAATGGACAGGATGAAGTCAGATCCTAGAGGGGAGATGGGGTTTGGATATTCATAGATCCCCCTGAAATGCGCCATTATCCACCCATACAAGAGGAGGAATGGCCAGAATATTCTTTGTGGCTTCTTCCCCTCACTGATTTTCCACAACATATTTTATAGCTTGGAGATCATTGGGATTATATGGTTGACCTATCCTCCTATCACCAGCCTAGACACCATGATAAATGTGCTCGGTTGAGCACCCATGTCTGTGTCTCACACCGGCAGGATCCAACTGCATATGAGCGTTGTAATGAATGCATCCATCCTGACTAACGATTGCTACTCGGTACTGACGCTAAATCCCCAAATCTTTCACTGGCTATCCTCCAAGAGCCACTAGTATGAGTGATCCTTTCCTTGTTGATCCCCCTTCAGGTAAGCCTGAGGCCTCACAAGGAACTGCCTATTTTTTGAGAAGTTCATGAACTCCTTGAACCATCATTTGATGTGGAGTCCCCTAACAAACTACTTGTCCCCTCTCGGTACTAGGTTCATCAACACCATAACCAGTGGTGTAATATTTTCCAGCTCCTCCCACACACCCATAATTGGGAGGAACTCATCGTACATAACCCCTAATATTGGGACCCCCGAGATCTGATGTAGGTCCCATAGACTGATGTCGACCCCTCCATGGTGAAAATAGATGGTATTGGTCCTCGATGACTATCTTCTCAACAACTCTGACATCAGATGCTATGACTGATAGATATGGTATTGGGAGGACCAAGCCACCTCATACAGGAACATTGTTCTCATCTCTTCACTTAATTCCTCACATGAGGCAGCTACCATGTAGGCCCAAGCCCAGTCATTTGAGACTTTTACACCCTAGCACAGATCCCACCCATCATAACAACCCTTTTCCAAGTTACTCAGGTCTGACTTCAAGATATTTTGTTATAGTTGGGGAGATGTATTTGGATGCACTTATATCCTGTCAAAATTGTTCAATTGATGATATAGACAGTCAGCACTAACATGCGTGATGTCCTTCTGGCCACGTCCGTTGGCTACCCTGAACCACATGCGCGGGCATGATGTGCTCCAAAACAAGTAAGCTACTTCGTCCCTACCTACATCATGGATGAAGACATCATCTCTCAGGCCAAAGACCTACAGAGGTTGCCTCCTTCATAGTGGATAGTCCTTCTGGATTTCAAATAGTAGTTCCACCAGCAAATTTTGGTCAGAGTGGCTTCGTAAAAGATCCCCTATACCCGAGATATTTTAATTCTCCTCTCTCTAGACAATATCTGCAAGGACCCTCTGGTAGCCTCTTGGTTAGCCATTCCATTTTGATATTTTTAACGTTTTTATTATTTTGGTTCAAAAAGATATATCGTGCAGCTCATTCACAAAGACTGTTCACAGATCTTGATCCTAATAATGAAATTTTAGAACCCTACCCCAAACTTTAGAAAAAAATCCATATTTCACACCATTGTGGAGTCAAAGACTCATTGTACGCCGCGAAGGATAAGGCCCTATTCACATAGAGAAATCACAGAGTACGCAGAGCTTCGCAAATCGAGAGCGCTTAGTTCCAAAACGTGGAGGTGAGAATGGAAATAAGATAGGTCATCCCCATATTTATATGTGATGACCCCTTGTGCTTCTCGTAGCATTAGACCGTGATGATCATCGGGGGGCTCTCAGCCTGCGCACCACCCCTCCACCTCACAAGCCTCCTTCGAGAGCCTTATTCGTTATTGGTCAAGGAATTTTAGAGATTAACCCTCAGACTTTTACACTCGTTTTATCCTTGCCTCTAAGTATGAGGGGGGAATTGTTTGGCCCCAAAATTTGGGAAGAAGAAGAAAAAATGGACAACATATGGGTCAGGCTCGCGAATCTTGTTTTTGGAGCACCGCAACACCACAGCTGGCGCAAATCTCCCCCCTCTGCGAAATCATTGCGGACCAAGGAGACATAAGGCTTCACAAACCCATTTGATGTTTTCAAAGCCATAGTGAAGCAAATAGGCGGGAGGCTCTGCAAACCAATTGGACATTTGAGATGCCACCGCAGTGCAAGGAGGCACGAGGCTCTGTGAACCAGTTTGACATTTTCAAAGACGCCATGGAGCAAGGAGGCAGGAGGCTATACAATTACAACAAAATTACATGTGCCTTCACACCCATCAAGATCTGCTTCACGATGCCTCTTTCCTATAAATATAGGCCCCTCTTAATCCCAACGAATGGAACCTATGACCTTTGGCCTTCTTAGCTCCGAAATCATGAAGCAATTTCTGCTCTGCAAACCATGAGCTCTTTAAGGTACTTTATCATCGCAATGTGCTTTTCCCTTTTCTTGAATTAAACCCCTCTTCAAAAAGGGATTTCCTTCGAAGATAAAATCGGCCTCTGTGAAGGAAGGGGTTCTCCATGGGACATGGGTCTTCACAGAGTACTCATGCTTCTCCAAATACAATCCATGATCTTGTGACCCTCCTACCAAGGAAGGGTCATAGTGCTTCACGAAGCACATTGCTTCGTAATTCAATGATTCATAGGGAACCCTGACTTCGTGAAGCACTACTCCGAGAAAGACTTTAAACATTTCAAAGAACATTCCATAAGAACCTATGCTCCATGCCTAGGCTGTGCCACTTCATGTCGCAATTCATACCCCTTCATGAAGCCCCTACACTACATGGATCATCAGAGCTTCATGAGGCTTCTACCTATGAACCCCTTTGATATGCAAATCCTTTTCTCATGCGACCCTCTAGGTTTTCAAAAAGTAATTTCAATGTCTCCTGGGTGGATCTTCCTATTGTGTTTATTATCCTTATGCTTCTTCACATAAGCATGCTAACGAATATTTTTTCTACGGATAGACACACTAACATGGGACCCTCAATAGATAACTCTGCAACACCCCATCACCATGAAATTAATAATTCCTTACCTTCCAAAATGGTGGGTGGGTATCAGTTCTGTAAGTCCTAGGGGTTCAGAGTAAACCCACATCATCCGAGACTCAGGGCATTAAACATCCAATCACCATTGTCCTCAACAAATGACATTAAACTGTGACCCTTACCTAGTAATCATATGTAGGGTGCCCCATCTTAGACATTCTCTAAGCCCACATGTCTCCACAGGAGTGAGATCTTCCTCACATGAAATGATATACTCTTTACTGGAGACGTGTCTATCCGTGGGGAAAGGGAAACCATCATCGTGTAATCCCCTAGCCTTACTTGCTGGAGGTAACATCCCTTCTCCTACTATCTTCATCTTGGAAAAAGACTAGAGGGGGGGGGGGGGTTTGACCATAACCCTCCTATCTTCCATGAAAAATCCATCTCCCTTTGGGCTTTCTCTCCATCTGGGCCTACATCCTAGAGTAAGTCCCAATATTCATCTCCATGGGCTGTTAACCACAAGTAAGCCCCTATTTACTATTTTGGCCGCTAACCATGTGTATGCCCCATTCCACTTTCCACAGATGCACCTTTCGTGACATGATGGTCAGTTCTCTGTTTCCTCTTGTTTATCACAAAGAGAAAGACTCACATTAGCTTAGAGTAAGCATCGACTATGACATCCTTTCTGGTCAGCAAAGATTGTAAGCCCCAAAAAACCATCCAAATTATGTGGATTTTGATCTGTGCCACAAAAAGGTACGTAAGAAGCCTACCTGAGGTTCAATCCCAACAACCATTGGTCCTGAATCCCTTCACGTCAGTTCACCAATCTCTCTTGAACAATGTATACTTTGATCCTTTCAAGGAAAGGTATGTAGGATGCCTCCCTAAGGTTCATGCCCAACAACCATTGGTCCTAACTCCATTCACATTGGTTCACCAAACCCTCATGAACTACATGGATATTGATCCTTTCCAAGGAATGTAACATAGGAATCCTCTCTAAGGTTCAATCCCAACAACCATTGGTCGCGACCCACTTCAAGTTGATGGAACGACACCATCTTAACTACATGGACTATTATCCTTGCCAAGGGAAGGTGTGTAGGAAGCCTTTTTGATGTTCAAGACCAAAAACTATTGGTCCTAACTCCCTTCACATCAGTTCACCAAACTCTCCTAAACTCGGTGGACTTTTATCCTTACCAAGGAAAGGGACATAGGAAGCCTACCTGAGGTTCATCCCCAAAAACCATTGGTCCCGACCCCCTTCATGTCGGTGCACCAACACCTTTACCCAAACTACGTGGACATAGATCCTTGACATGGAAAGGTACGTAAGAAGCCTCCCTGTTGTTCAATCCCAACATCAATTTTTCCCGACTCCCATCACGTCAGTTCACCAAAATCTCCTGAACTATGTAGACTTTGATCTTTGCCAAGTCAAGGTACGTAAGAAGCCTCACTGAGGTTCAATCCCCACAACCATTGGTCCCGAACACTTCACATTGATTCAACCCCTTTCACCATAACATTAAACTGTATTCCCCTTTTGTCCCACATGACAGTAAATTGTCCCCTACCAAGAGGTATGCTGTTGTGATCCCCTATTCAGTGGTAATCCGTTGTGAACCTCATTCAGTGGTTAGCTTTTATGAACATCGTCCAGCGGTAAGACATTGGGATCTCCATTTTGTGGTAAGAAATTGTCAACCCCAACCCAGAAGTAAGTCATTATTGTCCTTTTCATTGGAACCCATATCTCTGGTCCATCCCAGTGGCATCAGACCATCCTCATGCTTCTAACCACATGTAAGCCTCAGTATATCATTGGATAGATATCCTCTACACACACGCTGATCCTATAACCCACCTTGAACTATGTGGACTCGGATTCCCAGCCACGGGGATACGTAAGAATTCTATTTGAGGACTAATCCCAACACCACCATTGTCCTCATGTTGACTCAATCTCATTCTCCATCCACTTCACTAAACCATCCATCATCCAGCCTAATTCTCACCCAAGCTGCCACATCTCAGTGAGATCATGAAAATTCACCTCTTCCCTTCTCTTCACAGCAACCGGGAAACTAACCACGCATTATTCCCATTATCAGTGTTCCCTTTATGGGTTACACCCATATGTTCTACTCCCATCTGTGTTATGATCAGTTTGATCTACCACCAATAGACAGTAAACTCACAGCATACCCTTTTGTTAAAAATGGGAAGCTAAGGATAACCTCAGAGACATACCTGGGGTATATAATTCTACGCACTCGTCGTGGGATGACTCGGGTTTCTTAACCCTTTATAATCCCTATCATAAGGGGAAGAAACTCAGAAGCACTAGTTTTTCAGCATCCAGACAGGTCAGTGATGTCCAACATGACTACTCTATCAACCAAAGGTTGCTACCTTGAATGGAACCCCTGGAATGTCCTGACCGAATTAGTGTAATTAACCAGTGTCCATAAAGATATGGAACTTTTATGAGTTTCAATAATGATGTCATAATCTATAAAGGAGACCTGGAATAGGTGACATGTTCTGGGGAGGAATCCACAAAAGAAGGAACCAACAACCCATCATAATGTTTCAATCAAGGATAAAACAGCCTCTAACAAGTGATGTATGCCACCAACCTTTGGAAAGCGGGAATATAGGGAAATAGTCAGTGTGTCCTTGTACTCCAAAAATATGGATGAATTCATCACGATGACAGCTTCAGTAACAAACATATAATCTTTGTGGGTCCAAAAAATTTTCCAAATAGGTTGTGAAAAGAATCACAGTGGGAAACCACCCAATGATCTGTGCTTAACTATCATTTAATATATATAGCAGGTATTGTATATAAATGATGCAATAAACTTGGAATTACTTAAACGTAAACAATATTAAAGTTTTAAATTACATTTATTTTCAAAATTTATTCAATAAATTAAATCATGTAAACCTTGGGATCTATCCAAAGAACTGTATCCCTAATAAATAGTAAAAAAATACATCTATGAATTATATATAAACAATCAAGTATGGTTGAGTCCAAGATTGGGCTTTGGTTTGGTAGTCTCGTCATAATAATAAAATAATTGATAAACAAAACTCTGGTAATGTTCTAACAGTATAACCGCTTTGTTTTATCATAACAGCAAATCATTAAAGAATGAAACTCTTAGAAAGCTCTCACAATCTAACCCATTTGGTCCCACATAAATGTAAATAAATTATAAATGACCTCATTAGTAGCTCTCTTGTTCAATACCCTTGGGTCAACATAGCATAAACAAATTTTAAACGACAACCTAGGTTGCTCTCATAATCAATACACTTAGGTCAATATCTACACCAAGGATCTCATGGTCCAGTGTAAATAAACATGGACACCCCGAAATTTTTACTATTCCATGGCTCTCATGGTCCATCAAAAGAACATCGCGCATATCATATCAAATCAACACATGTAATCTATAACTACTTCGTGGATAAACATTCACAAATCATACCACATACATTTCTTATAGTAAATCAACTCCATACTAAACAACTAAGGAATGGAAAACAAGGTACAACTAACATTCATTCTAGAACAAATGGATATAACAATCAATCATGTGAAAACACACCCATGGGGTGTCCAATAAAAAAACAATCAAACATTACACCTAAGAAACAACCCCTTAATAATAATACAAACAATAGGAGGTAGTAAATATGGTTAAATTATAATCATGAAATACCCCAAACATGGTTATATAGATATTTTGGCATATATATCCCATAGAAGAACAAATAAAGGCACAAACCACCTACCTTGATGATGCAAAATTGATATACTTGAACGTCCGCACTTGAATCGGTCTAGATTGGAACATATATACACTAAGGTAAAAACATTTCAACCTTTAATAACCCACTAGAGAGGAAGAATTTGGAATAAGGGATCTAGAAAATTAAGAACTCACCAGTGGGATTCCAATGCACCTGGTGGCGTCTCAATCGGAGCTCAAATGGAGAATATGGTGGGGTTTGGAGATTATTGGACCTTTTGTCACTCTCTTATACAAACCAAGGGGAGAAGAAGATGTTTCTTAAGATGATACATTAACCCACTCTGATTTATCAAATGAAAATAAAACTACATGGTGTATTCATTAAAGGTTCAAACCTTATAGTAGCCTTACCCGGCCCCTACCTTAAGAGGTATTTCAGGTCACACACATGCCCTTGTCATCAACCATTACACACCCAGTTCACTGATATATGTTTTACCTAAACACACAACATGTACATAGAAAATTACCATCCCTTCCTTTTTCCTCAAAAAAAACCAAAATCAAGATCCATATCTAAATGAATATCTACGTTCATACTAACTCCCCCTTAAGGAAATTTGTCCCCAAATTTCCATTCCAAGGAAGTTGAAGAAGAAAATGTGAAAAAATATGACCACCATGATCGTACATCAGCTTCCCTCTCCCACGTCTCATTCTACACTAACTAGTGTTAACATAACTCCCATACTGAAGGAACAACTCAACAACGGAGATCCTTCCTAATGTGATCCCTAATCCGAATAGGATTCTCTTCGAAAGATGCATCCACCTCTAACTCAACCTCCTCTAGTTGAAAACACATGACATGGGTAAGAAAAGTAATTTCATAGCTAGGAAACATGAAGGATGTCATGCATATACTTAATAGGGAACTAGTCCAAATCTCTCCAAAACCTCAAACGGCCAAACGTATCATGGTGAAAGCTTCCTCTGTTTCCTAATCATCTAGAGTCCCAACATTAGTGTGACACGTAAGAAAAAATAATCTCCAACTTCAAAGTCTAGAGGTCATCTCAATCAATCATAATAATATTTCTAGTGAGATTTTGTAGTGTCCATCCTCTTTAGAATCTACTCCACCTACTCAATGGTCTCCTAGACAAGACGAGGTCCCAGTATAGACACCTATGTTTCCTCAAGCCAACATAGGGGTGATCGGCATGGCCTACTGTACAATGATTCACAAGGTTCCTTATAAACATTTACCTTTATAATATGGTTTTATGAAAATTTTCCAGGGGTATGTGTCTCTCCCAAGATCCCCAGAAATCCAGGATCCATGCTCGAAGTATGTCCTCTAAACCTAAATCATACACAGGGATTGGTGACCTGTCTAGGGATGGTAAGATGTAATCAGATGTACCTGTATACCCAAAGCCCTTTGTAGTCCCTGCTATACATGGGAAGTAAATCGGGCATCCCTGTTTGAAATGATAATGTGGGTAAAACCATGAAAACATACAATATATTAGATGTACTACCATCCAAGCTCATCAACACTAAAATATTTCTTAATCTACAGGAATTGTGCAACCTTTGTGAGTCTCTTAACAACAACCCAAAAAACATAATTTCCTATTGGAATCCCTAGTAAACCTATCACAAAATACATTTCGACATCATTTCACTTCCACTATGGAATGGGTAACCGTTGTAAAATCCCTATCGGTTACTAATGCTCCTCCTACACCTATAGACATGAGGAATATCTCATAACAAAACTAGATACATCCCTCTCCATACATAGCCACCAATATTTATGGTGTAAATCTTGATACATCTTCTTGAAACCACGATGAATTTCCCAAACTCAGGAATGAAAATCATGCATAAAATCCTCATTCATGTTTGCTGAAACCCATACGCGTCCCTGAAAATGCAAGAACTCATATTCCCATATGGTCCACCCAGGAGTTAGGTCCTCACTGGACACACTCTCTTATTGGACTAGGCCTTCAGAATCTGATATCTACCTCATTCGGAATCGATCGAGTATAGTTGTGATATTAGCTATAGAATAATGAATTTTTTCCCCTTTCTATCATGAACATCCATATGAATCTCAGATAAAATATTCCTAAGCTTCCACTCAATACTAGCCTCCTAAAATTCCTGTATCAGATTCCTCCTGCTCGACACATCATCCATTGCACTGCCTTACCTTTGCATGTAGGTAAAATCACAGTCAAAAGACTTATGTTACTCAACCCTCCTTCTCTATATTAAATTAATATCTCATTGAGGAAAGATATACTTGAGGTGATTTTTGTTTGGTGTATACCATAAAACAAACTCACAAGAGATAATGTCTCTAACAATATAAACCATGCACAATTGCTGCCAAATCGAGAGCATGTGTTAGCTAATTCCCCTCATGTGGACACAAATATCGAGACTCATATGCAATGAATCCTTCACCTTTCATAAGAACAACACCCATAAAAATATATGATGAATCAAAGTAAGCAATGTAGCTTTTTTCAAGCTCTATAGAAATCATTATCGGTGTAAAATTAAATCTCCTAATCAGCTCCCGAAAGGATGAATCACAAAAATTTATCCACAACTACTTATCACCCTTATTAGTATAACCCTTCAATGTAATTTCTAAGTGTGAAAAGTCTAGAATAAAACTTATATAGTAACTATCCATCTTCAATAAACATTATAACTTAAATAAATTCTTCATATGCTCCTAGGAAACTACCACTCTCACTTTTTTTGGGTCCACTGATACTCCTTTCACTGAGATGATATGACCCAATAATTGAATCTGGTCCATTAAAAGTGATATTTTTGAGCTTAAAATATAACTGACTATTTCTAAATGTACTAAATGTGATCTCATGATTGATGGCATGGTCATGTAGATTGTGAGTGTAGAAAAAGATATCATCCATGAAGACTAACACAAAATAATACAAGTAAGGATGGGACACTAGGTTCATCAGAGCCATAAAAACAGCAGGAATGCCTGTGAGACCAAATGAAATAACTAAATACTCGTTTAGATCATACCTTCTTCCAAATACTATAAGGGGCATATTTGATGGTATCACATGCAACTGATGATAACCAGATCTCAAGTCAATATTCAAGAAATCCTAGGATTCACGAAGCTGATCAAAGAGATCATCAATCCTCGACAAGGAATATCGGTTCTTGACTGTCAAATACTTCAGCTTCGGATAATCTACACAACGTATGCGGGTATCATCAAAATTATTTGCAAAAAGGATAGGTGAAACCCAAGGAGAAGTATTGGATATGATAAACACATTTCTTGAAACTCCTCTAATTGCATCTTGAGCTCCTATAACTCTAGTGTA
The DNA here is from genome assembly GCA_963277665.1 of Viscum album. NCBI lineage: Eukaryota > Viridiplantae > Streptophyta > Magnoliopsida > Santalales > Viscaceae > Viscum > Viscum album. The sequence goes on from OY728129.1 coordinate 1,494,065,400, forward strand.
GCCATCCTATAAATAGGAATGGACACCAGTGACTCTCTTGACACATTAACCGTAGAAAAATCCACCTCTTACTCTAGTGTTAACCATGAAATGTTGTCTAGGAAGACATCTCGGAAACAATCCACAATTGGTGGAAATTCATTCTGTGAATTCCCCTGGTCATCCAGATTTAAACTCGAAATATGGGCCATAATTCTACCTAACCCATGATTCTTGGGTCCATATCAACTCTCCTGGACATCCCATTCTCCCTTGGGTAGAAAATACCCTCCCCTGGTGATGTGAAACTTACCATGTGGTGATAACAGTCCACACAAGACTGAAAAGAGATCAGCCAGTCCATTTCGAGAATGACATCAATGCCAATCACCTTTAATACATAGAGATGACATAAGAAATAACACCCACTAAACTCAATATAGATCTCCTTACACTAACATACATTATCCTTAATAACCGTCAATAGAGTGTCTTGTGTCATAAAATCATCATAAGAAATGATACAAATCCCAAGGATCTCCACAACAGCAACCGATAAAAAACTATGGGATTCCCCTCCATCAAAAATAGAATATTATAAAACTAGGAAAATTAGAATCGTACCTCTTACCATAGAGGGTATGGGATCATTCTCCTGCTAGGTCTACTCCATCATAAATGTATGACTTGAACCATGACCTTACTACCCTTCCTAACTAACCTAAGACGATCCACCTTGTTTTCACTGAAAACCTATCATCTGGATTCCATAGCCATGACCAACTCCTAAGCCTTAATGGCTGGATGAAGTATAGTTCCCTGGCTAATGTGAAACTGGTGGTCTTTCTTCTGAATTTGGAGTCAAAATAGATCCCCTATCACTCACTACTGGTGAGAACATCTAAAAAAAGGCTAAAGATGACCCATGTTGCCAAAATATCGTCATTATACATGGTTCCTTGGGAAATAAGGTCTTGTGTTCCCACTCTTCCCACACAGGTAGCGTGTCACCTGTATGCCTGAAGATACATCCCTATTACTAGAATCACCACATGAAGACTCCCTTCATCTATTTCAGCTATCAAACAAAGGAGTACCATCCTTGGATGCTGAACTGTCCTGGCATGCAACACCCAACTACCTCAAATTGTGATATTTAATCTGTTCTTGGTTTACCATAGTCATCACTAAATTCATCAAAAAAATCATCTGTGATCGGATGTCATACCCGAGACCATCCTAAAACAACCTAGCCATAGATAACTCATCAAATACGAAAACAGTTGTGAAGAACTGAAGCTCTGTAAAATGAGAATAATAATCCATCACTAAAATAGTTCCCTTGATCCAAGTTCCTGAACTCCTGGGTCCAGTTGGATTTCAACATCTTAGGGAAGAAGTAATCATAAAATGTCCACTGAAAATCCTTCAGTACCATATCTCGCTGACATCCCACCTATGAGATAACATCCCATGATCTCTTGGAGAACTCATGTAGCAGGTACACAATGAGCTTCACCCTCCTCCTAGGAGGAATCTCCAGATTCTCAAAGTTAAAAACATGGATTCCAACAATGAATCTACATCGTGTGGTCCTCCACCCCTTAAAAAAGTGGGTGCATGCTACTGTTGGAACACCTGCATCATCTCTTCCATAGTCATGGCATGATGTGGTGATCCCCTAAAAGTCTCTATCATCTTCTTTAAGCCTTAGTAGAACTACGAATCAACGCATGCATCTTATTTAATAGCTAGTTCCAAGATGGGCATGATGGGAGGATCTACTAGTAGTCCTTGATCTACCATTTCTTGTGTCTGATCATCACCCTGTACCTAGTGTACAACCAGTGGATGTCTTGGTGGAATGTCACTACATGGTCAAGAATATTCCTTAGTAAAATATTATCATTTAGAACATTGTAGAAGTTCATGAATAGAATATGTGAGGGAACTAATTCAAGTATTATAAAAGAGGGTTACATGGCATGTAGAACCACGACACATCATGTTCCCTTAAGCATCAACATGGGCATGTAAATATGTGAACCTGGACATGAAACACCTCATACACACAACATGTTCCAAATCAGACATGATGTGTACTTGAATATCCCCTTCTATACAAGTACTTCTATTGATATTAAACCACATGGTTCTAAATTTGTGTAACTCCTCATGGAGTGTTCACCCCAGACATGACTTGTACCACTTATGTTCAATCAACCCGTGTCATTAGTCACACGGATGGAGACACGGTCTATTACTACACGGTGTCAATAAACTAGTAATGGTGTATACAAACTATGTTTGATCCACCCTTTTCATTAGTCACACAGTCAGATACACGATCCTTTACAACACAAAGTGTACTCCCAGTACATGGAATGTTCTCCCGAAGGTTTACCAACCTTGTGTCTCTACTCACACAATCAGTCACATAGTCAACAACTACACAACGTGTACATATGGTATACAGTGTGTACATAAGAATAGTTGTTTCTTCCAGAACAAAAGAACACATGGTGTGTTTTCATAACATCACATGCCATGATGTCTGGGTTTCCAGAGAGTAAACCTCTAAAAATACTCTAGAACCCTCAAAAATGGGAAATTGTGTCCATGTCAAGAGAAATTATGACCCATGGAATACCATAATCTAACAAATCAATGTTTGGAATTATTATTCATGTCATGACATTATATAACTTAATTAAAATTCAACCATTATCCACTGAATTCTGATCCACGAGGTCCCATAACACATCCAGTACCAAAGCATGGAATCCATCCAAATGAAACATTATATTTACCAATACCCTATCAAAATAGTAGGTATCTCTGTCCCAAAAACTATAACAATAGCATGCATATCCAACACCACATCTATCACCACAACATTCAATCAATAATGAACCCTAAATGACTAGAAAATATTTCATGGAATGTGATCTATAACAAGTTCTTATATGATGAATGATATTGCATACTCTCATCTCATTGGATTGCAACAAAAATAGAGCCACCATGATAAAAAACATAAAAATACCAAATAGGTGAATCACCCAATAGTGAAATTAAATCAAATATAAAAATTGAAAAACATTAAAAATGAAATATTTGAGGTACCTTGTTATTTCCCTGCACACGGGTTAGCTACTCCTGGGAAAATCATATTACCAACCACCCATTCCATCTTATCCCAGTATATTGTCTCTAAATAGTAATGCAAAGAAGGAAAGAAAATCATATGATACCACTTTATAACATCTCAGAACTTGGTGACACCCAAAAGTTCCCCGGACCCAGTTGATCAAATATCCTCAAGAACATTTCCCCAAACACTAGAGGCAACCAACAAGTAGTGAAGTACATGGTGTGATAATGGGGAGAAAATTCCCTCAGTTTTAGAGTACAGAGAGCAGAAGACAATTAGTAAACCACAGGGAAAGTATTAATACCATACAACAGAGGTAACATCGCATGTCTAGTAGTAATAAAACAATTGGACCTTATATAAATGATTCATGTCACATATATCTAGGAAAGAAGTCAAATTAGTCACAATGTTCTAAATATAATACAGAAACAAAAGTAATGAAATGCAAGTAAACTATAACATCATCAAAAGCCTCATCTTAGTCACATTCTCTCCATCTCTAACGTCAATCAACTACCTGATGAAGAAGGTTGATTTCCATTATCTATACATGTAATAATATACTCTTTTTGGGTAAAAAACATGACCCAAATAGCGTGTGAGATAAATCCCAGTAGGAAACCCCCAAAAGATCTATGCCTAACTGTCAGTAAATATATATAGCAGGTAACATGATGAAATAAAGAAATAATCTAGGATGTACCAAAAATTAATCAATACTCCAATTTTCAATTACATTCATTTTAATTCATTATTCAATCCATTGAATCAAGTAAACCATATGATCTTGCCTAATCTATGTATCCCCTATGTAATAGTAACAAAAAGATGTCTTAGAAGAATATCTAAATAATCAAGTAAGACTGGGTCCAAGCTTGTGCTTTGGGTTTTCGTTCTTGTCACAATAATTTAATCGTTCATAAACAATCCTATGTGAAATCTCTAATGGTATAACTCATTTGTTTTAACATAACGCAAAATCGTTAAATAAGGACCCTCTAGGAATGATCCCATGGTATAACCCCTTTGGTCTCACATAGTAGTAAATAAATTATAAACTTATTCCTTGGTAGCTAATGTTATTAGTATTTTCATGACTTATTATATACTCCCTTTACTGATTTTATATGAAATGTACATAATTTGTGTGAAATATTAATGTTTTAATACTAAGTATAATTTTTGAGAATTTTTAGAAGTAATCCAATTGAGTTAGTTTATTATTTTTTTATAACTCCCACCCTACTGATCCAAATTCTTTAGTTTATATTTTTTAGGATTTATTTTTCAATATATAACATTTCATTAGAAGGGATCATGGGCCAATTCGTCCATTTGATGGCCCATATGGACCACACAAGAAGGCCTACCGAATCTATGAAGAAACTGGACTAGCCATGATGATTTAATTTCTAGGCTCAATCAAGAATTAAAAATTCCTTTATTATCCTCCACCATTTGTGGAACAAAATAAGGAGTCCTGGATAAAAATCTCACGGCCCAAATCTAAATACAAGGGTCCGAAATGAATCATTTAATCTTAGCCTATCATTCTAGACGGGGATTAAAATCAAAAGAGTATTCATGACATGTATCCTGATATATTAATCAAATAGAGATGAAATTTTGAAGTGTCAAAGAGGATATATAGGTGGCTGACTTTTCTGAATAAATCATTCAGATTTTATGGAATCTTCGTATTCCAAAATCTATTCACATTTTGGATATAAAAAAAGAATGTATTGAAATTGACAGTTTAAATTTGTTTACTCAAACAACCATAAATTTGGTTCCATAGTTCCACATGACTCCATATTTTTAGAGAAGTCAGAAAACATTATTATAAACAACTTTGAAGAAGGGTATATCTTATGTTTCGGCTTTCTGAATGTCCAAATCATCGAGCAAAGTGTAGTAACAGATCGGGATTGCCAATAGTCCACTTCCTTGGGCTATAAATTCATCTCCCTCCTCTCCTTCAAAGGGGATGGAATTGTTGATTAGAATAGAACATACTGGCATGACCAAATACTTTCCAAAGACTTGGGAGGAACTTCCATACTCATGTTTTTTTTGAGATACCTTTCTTCCTCTCATTGTTTTTATTCACTTTTGTGTTCCTGATTTTTGTAATCTTGTAAGTCTCTTTCATTGTAATTGTGTTTAAATGCTAGTTTCTTCTTCAATATCTCTTATTATCATCCACCTTCTGTAGTTTAATATTAATGTTCTTAAAATTGTATAAATATAGTTGAATACCCTTCACTTATTTTTCTTTCTCATTCAATCTAAATTCAGTATTTAATTGCCATCATCATTTGTTTGTGTGCTCGACGCACCACTTTTTTCTTATCCCTTTCATTTTCTTATCTTCTTAATTTATCATAATAATAGTAATTATAACCAGATTACTAGTCATTTAAATTTATGTGTAAATATATCATTGGGGTGAGTTATAATTTGGGGATATTAAGTTATTGAGAGCCTTTGCTTGATGAGTATTCTTTAAGTTAATATTGTGTATGTTGAATTTTATATGTCATGGATTAATGACATGTTTTGTTTAATATGTGGATTCCATGGATTATTGGAACAAAAAATACTTTACCATAAAAAATTAATTGTAATTATTAGAACCCTAAGTTATGTTACAGCTTGGATTAAAGATTTAACACTTGGGAATTCCAATCAAAATCATCTTGTGAAGTGGGTATTAATTTAATGAAATATAGAGAAAAGATCAATGATATAATATGCCTAAATCCCCAATAATTAACTCACTCCAATATTTATCAATTTGATAAATTAAAAATAATCCATAAATTATTTCATAATCTCTACAAACAAACCCCCCAATCAGAATACAATTAACTAAAAATAGCCGACTATAATAAAGTATCTTCGCTGATGATTCGACCCGAGTGCTGCTATACACATTAGCAGAGAATCAGAATTTTGACCGGTCGATAGGAGACAATTGGTCGTGCCTTCAAATGTCTTCGTTTCTGGGGTAGTACTCTATAAATTCTTTAGTTTCCAATTATTTTAAAAAAAAGACAAAAACAAAATTTAAAATAAATTTGAAAAAAAAACACAAATAAAAACCCGCATTCCTCATAAAAATCGAAAAACAAAAAAACAAAGACAAACCCACCTTCTGCTTTCTTCCAAAATATCTACGAATTCCCCGTAGCCTCCCAAACAATCCCTCATATTTTTTTGACCCTGAAATTGCGTAAATACTTCGCCAACTTAGGAGGAACATAAGAGATAATCAAATAATTAAAGAACCAGTAATTGTCCAACGAATTGAATTAGATTTGACCAATCCTAGGGAAGAAACACATAAAGAACTCACTGCCCCTGAAATGAATTACCAACATCTTGGTATTCAATCTCAAAGCATAGAGACTAACTTGGAACTCAAATCGGGTTTGATTCATCTTCTTCCTCATTTCCACTGGCTAGCCGGTGAGGATCCACATCATCACCTTAATGAGTTCCAAGTGGTGTGTTCTACCATGAAGCCTCAAGGGGTTTCTGAGAAACAAATAAAACTTTGAGCATTACATTTTTTCCTAGCTGAATCTGCCAAGTAATGGATTTACTACCTTCCTCCTAGTTCCATAACCACATGGAATGACATGAAGCGACTCTTCTTAGGGAAATTATTTCCTGCTTCTCGTACTGCTTCTATCCAAAATGAAATAAGTGGTATCCGTGATTTCCCAAGTGAATCACAACATGAATAATGGGAGAGGTTCAAAAAGAATGTTGAAACCTACCCACACCATCAATTCCTTGACCAAATCTTGATATAATACTTCTATGAGGGGTTATTGGCTATGGAGAGAACTCTCATTGATGCTGCAAGTGGTGGTGTTCTTGTTCATAAAACACCTGCAGTTTCAAAATATCTTATAAGAATCATGGTTGAAAACAAAAAACAATTCCATACTCGAGCACATTCTCAAGTCAAACAATCCAAATATAGTCAGTCAATAGATCCAAACAATATGATAGAGTGGATGAGTGAACTCACAGGTCTTGTGCAACCACTAGCTATGGGTAACAAATCCCCAAACTCGTCTTCTCCACAATCAATGTTTCTTGGACCTATCAAAAACTATGGAATATTCACCTCTCTATCTCATTAAATAGAATCATGTCCATAACTTCAAGAGGATCAATCTGATTCATCTAGACCAATGAAGCTTAATGCAGTATATACTTAGAGGAACACCAACTCTAAACAATCAGTTCAGTTCATTAGAAACTTCAACCAACCTCACTCTGATACCTTATCTTCTTCCTATATCCAAGGAATGAGGTATGTTAATTCTATCTCTCATCCCCCTCAATTCCCTCATCAAAACCCAAACCAGTTCCAATATGGTCAAGGCGTTGGTAACTCCCAACAACCATATAATTTTATTCCTCAACCTTAACAGAATAATCCCCCTCCTGGATTCCAATATCCTAGTGAGCCTTCCCAATTACAAAACCAATACAATTGCTTTCCCAAGAACCAAAATCAAGGTAATATAATTCTAGGACATAACTCTTCTTCTAAGTAACAATGGTAATGTGCAGTTGATGATCTTTCCACCTTCACCTGTTCCAACCTAAAAAACATTGAAACCCTAATTGGTTAACTTGCATCCCACCTTAGTCAGCAACAACAATCCAATTCCTCCCAATATCCAGCTCAACCATTACCCAAACCAAAGGGTAATGTAAGTGAAATTTCACTTAGATCAGGAGAGAAAATTTCTATGCCTTAAGATAAGTCCACCAACCCCCCTTTTAAATGTTGACCTAGAAAATGAAAAGAAAAATATACTTGAAAAGGAATCAGAAACCATTCCCTAAACTCCTTTTATTCCACTTAGGAACCCAATTCATTTTCATCAAACTGTTTCTCAACCAAAGAAGTCATTTGTACCCGATCCTGAAATGCTTAACATGTTTAGACGTGTTTATGTCAACATTACCCTCTTAGATGCCAAAAAATAATATTACTATGTACACCAATATTCTTAAGGAATTGTGAACCAATAAGAGGCAACTTAGGACCTTCAAAAATGTTTCCACCAAGCAGTTTATTCCCATAAAGTGCAAAGATATAGGGACATTTACGGATCCATTCCAAATTGGAGGCTCCAAGGTCGATGATGCACTCATTGAACTAGGAGCCTCAATTAATTTCATGCCCAAATCTATCTTCTCCAACATTATTCTAGGTCCCTTACATCCAACGGGTGTTGTCATTCAATTGGTCGATCAATGAACTGCTATTCCTGAGGGTATAATTGCGGATTTCCTTGTCCGAGTCAATAATATTATCTTCCCAGCTGACTTCTATGTCCTTAATATGGAAGGTGAGACAACATCTTTCCAATATCCTCTGATTTTCGGAAGACCTTTTCTCATGACATCTAAAACCAAAATTGGTGTTCATACTGGCATCTTATGCATTAAATTTGGTGACCAACTGGTTAAGTTCAACATTTTTCAATCCATGTGATAGCCATTAGATAATGAATATACATTCTCTATCAATTCATCTGAAAATCTCTCTAAGAGTGTGTTGAATCCCAATCCATCTATTCCCTCTTGTTCTACTGATAGAGGATTTTGGGAATATTTCATCCTCATTAACCACATAATAAATGTAGAAGTTTATGTTGACATTACAAATGAAAACTCCATTTATCTAAGGGATCTTGAAAAATCATTAGAATCTCATATTGACTCTCACATCCACTTCTCCATCTTGGATGATAATGAGGAAAATGAAATATAATGCTCATTTGTTGATATAGACCAATTTATCCAACATTCATCATTTCCTATCCATGATTCTAAAAATTAAGTTATCTGTGAGGTTAAAACAAAACAAATATGTTTATCTTATCACAATGAGAGTGAAAGTTGCATGATTTGTTCCCTAATTAATAAATTGATCACTAGTGAGGGTGAAATTGACCATTCTTTGGTGAACAACATTGAAATAAAGGATATTGAAAATTTTAATTAGTATTATGACTCCACTAATACTCATTACTCTACATTGGTAAGTGATGAAATAAATGAGTCAAAAACAATTGGGATCTCATACTATGGTTTTGTGTGATCTCATACTTACATAAATGAACCATCAGAATTGAGACATATTCTTGAATATCCAATAATAGAAAACCATCACTTTGTGGATAAAATCATTCCTCATATTGAAGTCCAAAGGGAGGACAGTCATATGCTCTTTCCACCCCCATTGAATTGCAAGAGAAACATTAAGGAAGGGATGAAATTATCCAATGAATCATCAGGCCTCCCAATAGAAAAGTTATTCTGGAAGCACACTGGAGTTGAAAAAATACGGTTTCCACCATCAGACTATGGGTAGTCCACTGCAACTATCTAGATTTAGAAAAATAAATACATCACTTCTTGGGAGGCAACCAATGTTTTCTTTTACTTTTATGAAATTTTAATTTATTTTGAGTTTTTCATTAGAGTAATAATGATTTTTATTTTTTAGGTAACATCCCACAATACCAGAACCACATCAACTTCCATTGGATCCAAAGTAGACCCACCACCAAATGGAGACTGCAACCCACCAAATCCATACTAGGGGCACCTCTTTCCCTTTAACAATCTGTCTCTCTCTTCCTCTATCTAACTCTTTATTCTTCTTCCTCTCTCTTTCATTTTTTTTACCACATTCTTCATCAAACCCTTTCTTTTTATCTTTCTCTTTTGTGTCGGTGTGTATTTAAAAAACTCTAAAAATCATTAAAAAATAAAAAAAATGTAAAACAAAAACAAAAGTGTCATACTTACTCTATTAATTTTCAAATTATTTCCAACCATTTTGGGGAGTTAAAAGACATGGTTTCATCTAATTGTTTTTTTGTTTTCATATTATATTTGGATAATGAATATTGTGTCAAACCCAAAAAAAATTAATGTTCACTTTTTGATTTGGAAAATGATTTTCCCCACCCATGAGGACAAATATTTGCTTTCATGCCAAGGATACCTATGTCCATATTTTCAAAATGTATGTTTTTTCACCCCTATTTGTGAGTCTTGAGTTTTTGGACCTTCGAGCGGAATTTCCTACTTTTTTGTGCATTAATATGATAGAGGAATTTTCTGATCCAAATGAGAATTATAATAGTAAAATAGCCTCATATTTCCCTTACATTAATCATCCTTTTGAAAGCCCCTTCAAGCCTATGAACAACTTTTCTTTGATTTCCTCATTACAAGCCTAATACCTTAACCCACCCATTATCAACATTAATTTCTCATTGAAAATTTAAGTGCGAGGGGATGGATTTTATTTTGGGTACCCTTTGTTTATTTCACCATGTTATCTTATGATTGAGGGAAAGCATCTATTTCAGTGTGGGGGATAGGTTGTCATTCAGTTGGTTTTGGGGAATTTAATGTACTTTCATTTATGTAATTTTTTAAATATTATTGACAAGTGTAAAAAGAAATCAAAAAATAAAATAGAAATAAAAAAAGAACAAAACAAATTGGTTTTTTTCTTGGGTAGGTGAAAAATAACTCTTCCGAAACATATGATCTTGTAATAACTATTACAATTAGTGTCATGATGAGATCAATAATGGGTTGGGATATGAGTGTGAGATCGTTTCTAAGTTCAACTTTTTAAAAAAGTGAAAAGAATGAAAAAAAAGAACACATGCATTATGGTCTTCTGTCATTAAGAGAAGTTTCGTGGTTTGTACATATTTCATCTTTTCATCCACTTAAAATTTTCTTCCTCTCTTGTGTCTTTCATCACACAATAATTCCCTTGTAAATATATTTTTTCACTTCTTTCCATGTTTCATTTCAAAAAAAATGTGCATTTCTTTTTCCATGGTGGTATTTTACTCCCTTTTCCCCTATCTTTTGGATATCATCTTCTTACCATCCCATAGCCCCAGAAAAACCCCTAAAAGGACATATTAATTTTTTAGAACATTAGGATAGGTATTGGAGGCAGATAGATCTTACAAACTCTATCATTTTCACTTTTGGTTGGTGAATGTATGAAGCTCTGTAGATTAATTTTATCATCTTGAGAGGAATAAGTTTTCTGTGCCACCATTTTCCATTTCTAAATTTGAGAATGAAAAAATGAATTATTTTTGGAAAATTTTTTCAATAAAAACTTGTTGTGGAATTCAATATGGATGAGTGAAATTGTCTAAACCTCCCCTGATTGGGGAAAACATAATTTTAATATTTTTTGGTGAGTGAAAATGATTTTCTCATGTTTTTATATTTGTTTCACATGTGGAAATGATCAAGACTATGTGTGGGGGAGTTTATGTTATTAATATTTTCATGAATTATAATATACTCCCTTTACTTATTTTATATTAAATTTTCATAATTTGTTTGAAATATTAATGTTTTAATACTAAGAATAATTATTGATAATTATTATAAGTAGTCCAATTGATTCAGTTTACTATTTTATTTTTAACTCTCACCATTCTAATCAAAATTACTTGGTTCTTATTTTATAGGATTACTTATTAAATATAAAACATTTCATTAGAAGAGATAATGGGCCTATTCTACCATTTGAAGTCCCATATAGACCACACAAGAAGGCCTACCGAATCTATTAAGAAACAGGACCAGACATGAAGATTTAATTACTGGGCTCAATCAGGAATTCAAAATTCTTTTATTATCCTCAAAATTTCGAGGGACAATATAAGGAGTCTTGGATGGAACATTCAAGGTGCAACTATAAAGACAAGGTGACCAATTGATTCATTTAAACTCATCCCATCATTCTTGATGGGAATTAAAATCAGTTCAGTATTCATGACATGTCTTATGATCTAGTCATCACATCAAGATGAAATTTTTTAGTATGAAAGTGGTGATATATGAGGCCAAATTTTTGAAATAAGAAAATCATATTTGACGGCGTATTCTTATTCAAAAATCCATTCACATTTTGTCCATCGAAAAATCTTGGATTGAAATGGATAATTTAACATTGTTTAATCAAATTACCTTAACATTGGCTCCATAAGTCCAAATGAAACCAAAATTTTAGAGAGCTCGATCGATGTTATTATATACAAATTTGAAGAAGGAGATATCTCATGATTTAGCTGTCTGGATGTCCAAAACATCGAGCCAATTGGAGGGAATGATTTGGATTTCCAAAAGTCCACTTTTTTGGGCTATAAATTCATCCCCCTTATCTCCTTCAAATGGGTTATAATTTTAGAAGAGTGGATAATATATTGGCATGACCATAGCCTTGAAAAAGGCTTTGGAGGACCCTCCATACTAATGTTTTTACTTGATATACCTTTCCTCCTCTCTTTGTTTTCATTTACTTTTGTGTTCTTCATTTTTGTAATCATGTAAGTTTGTTTCTTTGTAATTATATTTTAATGTAAGTTTCTTCTTCAATATCTCTTATTCTCATCCACCTTCTATATTTTTATATTAATGTTCTTAGAATTGTTTAAATACAGTTGCATCCCATTCCCTTCATTTTCTTTCTCATTCAATCTAATGTCAGTATTTAATTCCATTCATTTTTTTGTGTGTGTGTTCGACGCACCAATCTTTTCCAATCCATTTCATGTTCTTATCTTATTAATTTATCATAATAATAATTATAAACAGATTAATAATAATTTAAATGGATGAGTAAATCTATAATTGGGGTGAGTTATAATTTTGGGATATTAAGTGATTGAGAGACTTTTCTCGATGAGTATTATTTGAGTTAATATTTTGTACATTGAACTTTATATTTCATGGATTAATGACATGTTTAGATTAATATGTGGATTCCAGGGATCATTGGAACCACTAATACACTACAATAAATAAGTAATTGTAATTATTAGAACCCTAAGTTAAGATACGTCTTGGATTAAATCTTCAACACTTGGGAATTCTTATCAAAATCATATTGTGAAGTGGGTATTAATTTAATGCAATTTAAAGCAAATCTCAAGGATATCATAATATTATATCCCCAATAATGAACTCAACCATATATTTATCAATTTTTTAAATCAAACATAATCCATAAATTATTTCATAATCTCTACAAACAAACTCCCCAATCAGAATACAATTATTTATAAACAACCGACTATAAAAAAGTATCATCACCGAGGATTCCACCCGAGTGTTACTATACACAATAGCAGAGCATCAGAACATCAACCGGTCAATAGGTGACAATCATTTGTGGATTCAGTAGCTCTCATATTCGATACCCCTAGGTCAACATAGCATAAAAGATTTTAACTACCCACCTGGGAAACTCTGACCATCGACACTCATTCGTCAATTTCAACACCATGTTTCTCATGGTCCTGTGCAAATAAACATGGAACCCCCAACGTTTTCCTAGTCCAAGGATCTCATGGTCCATTGGATGAACAAAGTGCATATCATATCAAGGAATCACATGTAATCTATAACAACTATATGGCTAAAAATTCAAAAAGAATACCACAAGGATTTCATATAATCAATCAACTCCAACTTAATCTTCCAAGGCATGGAAAACAGGGTATGACTAACCAAAATTCTAGACCAAACGACCATAACAATCAATCAAGGGAAAACACACCCATGGGGTGTCCCATAAATAAGTTATATAAACTTAAGCCTAAAAAAACCCCATAACAATCAAACAAACTATAGAAGGTATTAAATTGGGCTAAATTCAAATCAAGAAATACACAAACATGGGTATGAGGCACTTTTAGCATATATAATCCAAATACAAACATCAAAATGCAAAAACCACCTACCTAGATGTTGTATGATCAATATACATGAACATCGTACCTTGAATCAGTCAATACCAGTGTAGATCTACAGAAAGGAAACAAAATTCAACTTAGAATAACCGTTGAGAGAGGAAGAATTAGGAAGAAGGTATCTAAGGTAATTAAGAAATCACCAGTGGGATTCCAAAACACCTAGAGACGAATCAATCAGAAGTTGGATGGAGATTCTAGAGGGGTTTGGAGTTCTTCGGCCCTTTTTTGCTATCCTGTACAATCCAAGGGGAGAAGAAGATGTTTAAGAAGATGAGATGCAACAATGCACCAATTTATTAAATAAAAAGAAAACAAAATGGGTTTTTATTAAAGGTACATTCCATGTAGTAGCCTTACCCGACCCCACCTTAAGAGTTCTTTTAGGTCACGTACACGCCAATGTACTCAGCCATTACATGGAAACTATGCAGTTGTATGTTGTACCCAAGTACCCGATGTGTACTCATAAGTAAACTACATGTACTTATAAAATTTCAATTTCTTATTTTTTCCTAAAAAACAACCTGAAATCGAGATCCATACCTAAAAGGATGGTCAGGATTCTCAAAATTGATGTGAATAATTGTATTCCTAAGAAATAGTATATTTCTAAATATTTTAAAAGTAGAATGGGTTGAAATTAGGAAAATAAATATCCTAGGAGGAATGATCTTACAGAGATTTGGAAAGGATGTATGTGTAATGGTTATATTTCTAATAATGAAGAGATGACGAATGATATATTATATGAAAGAAGAGTTGAGGAGTAAAATTACAAAGTCGGGTTAACAGTTTAAGAAGGTAGTGGATTAATTTAGTGATTATGTATTGGAATCGATGGATAATATTTTATAATAATGTTTATTTTATTATGGATTAAAGAATCATCATAGGATTAGTCCACTGTATATTTTTTACATAAGGGTATGAAATCATATATTGATTGGTACATGTATCATTGAAAAGTGATTATGATGGTATGTTTATATTTTAATAGAATACATGATTAATGGAAATATAAAATTTAATATGTGTGGTATACTAAGATATAAATGGTAAAGAAGACTTATTTGATTGCGATAAAATAAATAGGATAGCATTGATGAATGCTGAACTAATTTTTAATATGATGAGTAGGTTGTTTATGATATTGTGGATTGGGTTTATATAATTTTTTTTATTAATGATATAGGAAAGAGTTGATTTTTTGAAATAATAAATGTTTTAACTATTTATCAATGATAATTTAGGTTATTTCCATGTTTCAAGAGAATACATGATAATCGTATTCACAAGCTTGGTGTATAACAATTAAGAGATATGTCATGTTTTTTGGGGGATTAATGATATGTTCACTATGAAAATTTCATGACATTTTTTTAAAATATTTTGATGATAATATTTTGGATGGTTTATAAGGGTAACCATTAATGGAATTGTTTATGTTTAATTTAGGATGAGGATATAGATAATAATGTATTAATATAAGAATTCAGACCTTCATTTCAGGTATGGATCTTGAATTTGGGTGTTTTTTAGAAAAAGGGGAGTTTTTTGGAAATTTTAGAAGTAAACGCCATATACATAGGAGTACACGCAGTGTACCAGGTTGTTGCAGATAGCCATTTTCTACTCAAGTAATAGCAGAGACATGGCTCTATGAGGTCACCTAGAGACTGCCTAAAGTGATGGCTGGTTGAGGAATGTACACAATGTGTACATTAAATGAACTCTCCATGTACTTTATATTCTATTGGATAAATCATACTGGGGTTGTGTCTAATCCGACGAAACATCTTCTTGTTCTCATGTCTCAAACATGAGAGTGATGTATAACCAATTATTCTATGAGAAACTGATCCCTCATCCGTTTTCTATTTCAATATATATTGGGTGCATTGGAATCCCACTAGTGAGTCCTTCCTTCTTCGAGAGCCTCCCCTCATGATTTATTATCTCTATCGAGTTATTCAAGGTTGAACATTTTTTATGTTTTTGTAGATCTATAACATTCATGGTTTATTCAAGGGATGATGTTCGAGAGTGTTCATCATTAAACACCATTGTATGTGATTTTTTTCCTTTTATTGTTTGTCATTGAGTTATATATGCCAAAGTGTCGATTACCCATGTTTCAGGTATTTCAGGTTAAGGAAATGAAACACTATTTTATCTTCCTTAGATTTATTGATGGATTAAGGGGTATTTAATGTGATATTAGGTGAAATTGGGTGTTTATGGAACACACCATGGGTGAAATTCCTTGTTTGAATGTTTGTGGCCATTTTTTCCAGGTTGCCTATGTGGAAGACCATGTTTCTTTACCTTTCTTGATAGGATGAAAATGTTTGAATTTTTTTTGCTTGTCAACTGCTTATGATATGAATTAGAGTTGTTTAGACCTATAGTTGTTGATATTAAATTGGGTTTCTTGATATCGTTCATGTACTATTGAATTGAACAGGGCTGTGAGAATCTATTGTAGTTAGACAATAGGGGGAATTTATGTTGAGTGCTTCCTTAGAGTGTCTATTATAATTCACTCTACAAGGCCACATTAGGGATTGGCAGTGAGTGCTCCCAGAGAGTGTCTATAGTTTATGTTACGATACCACATGGGGAATTGACATTGAGTGATTCCATAGACAGTGTTTATTAATTGGGGAATGACCATTAGGGAAATTGACAAAGATTACTTCCTCATAGTGTCTTTGCATATTTATTTCATTACCTGGACAGAGGGGTTAGAATGTGTTTTCTACCTAGAGGGTTAAAATAAATATTGAATATTTTTGACACGTATTCCAAGACAAAGCACAATCATCGGTTCAGTTCTGTTAGGTAGTCTTCTGAGAAACTTTTTTTTGATACTTACATGATTACATGATGAACTATAAATGCTAATAGATGTAAATGGAAACTGTATGATTGTTTACTTTTTTTTACTCTTAGTTCTTTGTAGCATTTACATCATTACCTGCTATATACACTCAATTACATTTTTCCACATATATTGTGGTGGTTGCCTACTGCGATTCGTATCACACCTTGTTTTGGTTATGCATTTGGACCCAAAAAGATTATATGGATGTAGATATAGATAAGAGAAAGAGCCATTTGTCAACAGGTGCTTGATAGTTGTGGAACCAGAGTGCAAGGGACAATGCTGAGGCTTACGATGCTACGGAAGTTTATTTGTTTCCTTTGAACAGTGGTTTATTACTGTATTTCCAGAATTGTGAATTGTTTGGATTTTTTCCCAGACATATGTGACATGCATCATTTATATATGTTCTCCAGTTATTTATATACTTTCAGTCTTCTGCTGTTTACTTGTTTTATGGTATTGTAGGTTCTCCTACTATTTATTTTTTGTTATTCTATTGTGTATACTCTACCAATGAGGTCATATTTTTCCACTCTATCACAAGAAAGGCCATCTCTACAAGTCACATCCTCTAGAATTTAGGGAAATGCGCTTGAGGCCATGTGACCAATCGGGTATGGGAAACCTTTGGCGGTACCTAGAACTGGGACATTACAATGTGGTATCAGAGGCAGGTCCTTTTCTTCTTTTTCTAACTATTTGAATCCTATATACATGGATAGGGAGGAATATGTAGTTTGTAATAATATGTTCCTAGAAGCAGCTAACCTGTGTATGGGAAAAAACCATGTTACCCTAATTATTTCAATTTTTATGGTTTGCCAATTATTAAAGATGATTTGATTTCATCGTTGGATGATACACTTGTTTTGTGCAGTTGTGATTTATATCATCGAGGTTCTATTTTTTATTTAAACATGATGAGATAAGGGTATTCCATCTCATGCATCATATATGTACTTTATAGGGATCACATGTCATGAAATTGTTCATTCCATTTAGGAAGAATTATTGATTCTATGCTATTTTGGTAGATGTTGTCTACATATGCCTGATGTTGTGATATATTTTGTTATAGAATACCTACTATTTTGATAGTGTACTGGAATAATTAATGTTTCATTTGAATAGGCACCAAAATTTAGTCTATGAGGTTTAATGGGGCCTCTAGGATCAGAATTTGGTGGATCATATTGAACATTAACTAAATTATATTATGATATTACCTGAATACGATGAATGTATTTGATTCATGGGGAGTATGGGCTCCCATGTATCATAATATGAATCATTAATGTTTATTTCAGTATTTTATTAGGTTTAATAGTATTTTTTGAGGCTTAATGTCCAGAGAAACCATGAATACATGGCATGTGATGATAAATACACACCATGTACCCTTCTGTTCAGGAAGAAAAATATTTTATTATGCACATGTCGTGTATTATATGTACACACCATGTAGTCTTGGACAATGTCATTGACTGTGTGGGTAGCGACATGGGGTTGAAAAATATTTGGTGGAACATGTAATGTACTTGGAGTACATGTCGTGTTTTAGATACCATGTCTCTGACTGTGAGACTAATGAAAAAGGTGGTTATAAATTAAGGGGAACATGCCACATCTATGTTGAACATGCCATGTAGTGTTACACATGAGATAATCATGTGTTTAGCCATATCACAACCCCACTTTTTTTATTAGACACTTAAAACTAATTTATTACATAAAATCATCCATGATACAACATAGAAGATCGAGAGGTCTAGTGTATTTTGGGCTTAGAAACATTAAATAAAATCTTACAACATAAAACACACAACATATTTATTGAAAACTTCCTTTATATGACCACTACATTTCATCGTACTTAGCATTTAATGGGATAACTTGAGGACATGAATAAGAAAAGGATGAGCTATAAAGCCCATTAAGGGAATAAACATGGAATAATATGAGGAATAAAATACATGTTAGACAATTTTATTATCAATAGATCACAACATAAACATGAAAATAAAGTCATGATAAAGCAAGACAATCATTACATGGAAATGTGGAAACAACACTTAACATGGAATTAACATGAGCCAAAGCTCATTGTACCTGGAGCATGAGTAAACCCTTATTGAACATGAATAAAAAGTAAAACTTCATTGAAATTGAATTATAATGAGTCAACACCCATTGCACATGATGTATCATGATACTACACTTTACCCAAAGCATTGGAGCTCTATTAAGGCGCACCCTTCTTAAACATTTCATTTCATGCTTAAGTGTGAAACATGTATCATATAACATGGAATCAATCATCATCATAAGTTATTAAATGATTAAGTAATGTTGAATAAATACATTAATGTACCATTCCATAAGTATGTGTGAATAAAGGTGAATATCTTTGATAGAGACATCAGTATGGTATTCACTACACAATGATCTTGGCTTGGAAAAACACAGTGCAATTTCAGCAGCATAACAACGTGACATAAGGATTCATAAAAATGGTTGATGAGATAGAAAAGGGTGTCTCATTATAGGTACATGAAATGGATATTAAGGGGTCATATGGATACATATCCCAAAAAACGTTATGGAATTTAGATGCATAATATAAAAGAATTACTTGGATGTAAAAGAAGAGAGAGAAATCCCTCACAAGTTTCGACATGGTATCATGTGTACATGGGAGACATTAATTAGAGATAAAGGGGTGTCCCATCATATAAAAATAAAGAGGGATGTATGGAAGAGTTGAAAAATCATACCCCAACATTTTTAATTGAAAAAAGGGCATAACAAGTTAAAGCAAATTGGACAAAAATGAGAAAGGAAGAAATCTCTTACTTGGAAGTGTAATCCCAAAGGCTTGGGAGAGGTTTAAGTGATGCTTCTTGGGATATTGGGGCACCTTGTGAGTAACCTATAGATATGAGGATAGAGTTTGGTAGAACTTAATGGCTTTGACTGAAGAGGAATTTGGAGCATGGGTGGGTTTTTATAGGAAAAGAGAGGGAATTCTTTATTATTTAGGTTTTAGTCACCACACATTAATCTAATCAATACCACAAACCAGACCATGGTTTTTTCCTATTGTTTTTTTTTGAAAAAGAGTATAGAAAAATATTTTATAAGGATAATGGCTGAACATCTTAAAATAATAAGGTTGCTTATGTGGAGGTGAGTCACACACTCAAGGAAAACAATTTAAAAATGCAAAATGTTTTATAAGTCTAGGAGGGTCCACAAAAGCTTTGTAAAATAAATCAAACAAATCTAAAATCACATTATTTTAATTATAAAACATATATTAGCCGAAAATAATTTTTATCTTATATTATTAACTCACTATTGGGACATTTTGATGTTATAAAACACATTATATATTTAAATGGTATTTAATTTTTACCCAAAAATTTGACTGTCTCAAAAAATTATGAAAAATTCACACCGGGAAAAATTCGAAATCCTAATTCCAAAAATAATATTCATTTTATCTAAATAATTTTATAAATAAATTACTTTTTATTTTTTAAAAAAACCAACATTTACCAAAAATTTCTGGGTTTTGATAAAAATAGTTTTCAAACCTTAATAAAAATTACAATTGCACTCATAAAATTATATGATCATTTATATTTAATAAAAACTAATTTATTATAATATTTTATTAACATAATATTTAATTAAAAAATCTATTAACTAATTAAAATATATTTCTTAGTTGAATATTAACTGAAAATACAATTTTTTCTTTAAAAACTATTTACAAAGTAACAATAAAATAATGAATGCACATTATTTATACAAATAATAATGTATTTTGTCTTAGTGGTAGGGTAATGTTAAAATAACCCCTTATAACACCCGCATAAGACCGGCGGGTAAGGTGTGCGATGGTGACAGACTCTTCGGGTGGCTCTAATAACATCGCTCGGGTGGTAATCTCTATTAAATACACTTCCCCCATAGTCAGTTCCCCTCAATCTTAACGTGTTCAATCTCATCTTGGGCTTTGTCAAGAGTGAAGCTCAATGATGCCACCTCCTTTCCAATCTCCAAAAAATGGGCTTCGTACGTGGAAAGTCTACTGGATTAGGCCATCACTTCCTTTTTCTGAGTAAATTGGATTTGTTAAAGCCCTATATTTATACAAATCAGGTGATCGCTGTTCAATGAATATAATTTCAACGGTCACAATTCATAACTGTATTTTGAAATACAAAAACATAAAACCAATGAAGTTCACATTTTATATGACCATAATAAGATATTTAATTAGATCAAGAGGAATTTTAATTAATGAATGTTTTGGTAATTACAATATTCCCCCCTTAAGATATTTCACCCTCAAAATATCCTTTTCCCACTATAAAACAAATGTGGGTGACTTTGCTTCATCACTTACTCCGATTCCCATGTCGTTTCTTCAAACTTGTGGTTTTCCCCAACACCTTGACGAGGGGCATTATATTATTTCGTTGAACTCTATCTCAAAGACCTAAGATCTTCACTAGTTTCTCCTCGTAAGAAAGATCATCCTCTAGTTGTACTACCTATGAAGAGATTACATGTGAAGTGTCTGGTATGTACTTCCATAATAGGGATACATGAAAGACATCATGTACTTTTTCCATGGTAGGTGGAAGTGTTGGTCGATAGGCTACAACCACAACACGATCAAGAATATCAATGGGGCCAATGTACATAGAACATAACTTCCATTTCTCTCAAAACCTCATGACCTTATTCTAAGGATATTTGCATTGAAATACCATATCTCCTTCTTTAAACTCTAGGTCTCATCGACGGTTATCTCCATAACTCTTTTGTCAAATATGGGCTGCCTTGATGTTCTAATGAATGGTTTTCACCTTCTCTCCACCATTTCTTCAACAATTTCTCATCCTAACATCTCATGATCGCCGACGTCATCCCAACATGCTGGTGTTATGCACATATTCATATACAAGGCTTCATAAGGTGCCATCTAGATGCTCGAGTGGAAACTATTATTTTAGGAGAATTTAACTAGTGGAAGATGTTGGTACCACCCTTTTTTGAAGTCTATAGAACATGCTCTCAACACGTCCTCATGTGTTTGGACAGTCCACTTGGATTGGCCATCAGTTTGAGGATGATAAGCCGTACTGAAGTTCAGCTCAGTATCTAGAGCATGTTGGAGACACTTCCAAAACTTAGAGGTGAATATTTTATCTCGATGGGATACAATAGATTGTGGTACTTTATGCATCCTTACAACTTCCCGGCTATATATTTGTGCCAGCTGATCTAATGTGAACTCCTCCAGAATTTCAATAATGTTTCTAGACTTTGTAAGATGATCCTCAACAACCCAAATTGCATTGTTGCTGTTGGATATCATTGGATGTCTGGTGAGAAAGTCCATGGTGATGTTCTCCCATTTCCATGCTGACATGGGCAGTGTTTGCATCATCCCCTTAGACTTTTTCCTCTCTGCCTTTACTTGCTGATACACCTATCACATTGATGTATACTCAAAGATCTCCTTCTTCATGTTGTCCCACCAATAATACTCTTGGAGATCTCGATACATCTTTGTGTTTCCCGGGTGAATCGATAAATTTGAACTATGCGCATCATCCAAAAGTTCCTTCATCAGCTCCGGAATCGAGGGAACACATAGTCCATTCCCAAATCTCATAATTCCTTCTTCATTAGCATTGAACTCCAAGGATTTCCATTTTCTGATAGCTTCCACTTTCTTTTGAATTCCTACATCATCCTTTTGATAATCATTTAACCTTTCCAAAAGAGAGGGTTGAGCAATCATTTGTGAAAGGATTTATGACGTTCCCTTATTTATGATTCCCATGTCTATATTCATCAATTCTAAGAAGATTAGGTCCTATAAATTCTCATTAATTATAGAATTTCATGGTCCTTTGTACTTAGATCATTTTCCTCCTTGTTCCCTTTCCCATGGTGGTAATGGATTGAGAAGTCATAGTCTTTGATTAGCTCTAACCATATTCATTGGAACATGTTCAACTCTTTCTGTGTTAACATATACTTGAGGCCTTTGTGGTCCGTATATATTTCACACTTCTCCCCAAAGAGTTAATGATGCCAAATTTTTTAAGTGAAGATCACCGTAGCCAACTCCAAATCATGTGTTGGATAATTATTCTCATGAACATTCAATTTCCTTGAATCATAGGCAATGACTTTGTCATTTTGCATCAACACACAACCCATCCCCTTCTTCTAAGAATCATTGAATACCAAAAAAGGTTGTCCACTTGTGGGTAAGGTGAGCATGAGTGCAGTGATAAGCCTCATATTTTTGTCATTGAATATTTCTTTTCATTCATCACTCCAAGAAAACTTTACTCCCTTTAGAGTTATCTTGGTAAGAGGGATGGAAAATCATGATAAATTTCCAACAAATCATCGATAATATCCAGCTAACCCCAAGAAACTAGAGGTATTATTTACCGATGTTGGCCTCAGCCATCCCTCAATTGCATTTTTTTGGATGGATCTATAGATATCCCATTGCTTGTGATGATATGGACCAAGAATGAGACCTCATTCTACCAGATATCACACTTGTTGTACATTGCATAGAGATTCTCCTACAGCAAGGTCTCTAGTACAGTTAATAGATTCTCATAATTATCCTCCTTGGTTCTGAAGTATATCAGAATATCATATATAATGACTACAAAACATTTGTCAAGGTGATCCCTAAAGACTCTATTCATCAAGTCCATGAAGATTGATGGAGAACTAGTGTGTCTAAAAGGCATTACTATGAATTCATAGTGCCTGTATCTTGTATGAAAATTAGTCTTGGGGATATCATCCTTCTTCACCCTTAATAATATCCTGACCGCAAATCCACCTTGGAGAAGTATTGTTCTCCACATAGCTGATCAAACAAGTCATAAATTCGTGGGAGAGGATACTTGTTCTTTATTGTGATTTTATAAAGCTCACGATAATCGATGAAAAGGCGCATTGACCCATCCTTCTTCTGGACAAAGTGGACTGGTGCACGCCATGGTGAAACCCATGGGATTATAGATCCTTTATCCAGGTTATCATGTAGTTATTTCTTTAGCTCCTCAATATCCACAATAGCCATTCTATACAGAATCTTGGATATTGGCAATGCCCCAGGTACAAGATCAATTTAGAATTAAAAATCTCTTCTAGTAGGAAGTCCAGATGATTCCCCGGAAAACACTTCAGTAAATTCCATCAAAATAGGGTTGTCTTCAAAGATGGTACCCTCCATAGACTCAGTCATCTGAGCCAGATACATATGCTCATAGGGCAGTAATATCAACACTAGAGATTATGGAGACAAAGAAGATTCCTCTTCCTCCTTGCACTTTTATTGAATCTGGGGTCAATTCTACACATGGAGAGTCATTTCCATATTACATAAATTTATGTTGGCTCTATATTAGGAAATACACTCCAGGATAATAATTGCATCAAATTCCATCATAGGTAGTATAAATAGGTTCACTGGGAAATTCAATCCACATATTATGGCAGGGGAGGAGTTATATTCATGGGATGCGATGATTTAGTCATTTTCCGTACTCTCCGACATCTTTATTTCCATGATTTGTGGTGGTGCTGGTATTGTTCAACTAAAATTTTGGGATATAAAATAATGAATAGAAGTTGAATCAAAAATTATTTTTCCTATTATTGAATGAATAACTAGTGTACTTATAGCCACTTCCTTGTCGGGGTTAACTTTTGCAGTAATGATGGAAAAAGCTCTCCCTTGCTTCCTTGGAGGTTGTTTGTTGCTTCAAAAAACCCTTGGCATAGGGCCTAGATTTACAAGATTCCCTGGTTATTTGTAGTTGTAGAAATGAACAATGTTTTGAGGTTCGAACAGAGTGTTCCTCTCCTCTTTTGCATCCATGGGTTTTTATTATCTATAGTTAACAGCTAGGTTCCCTTCTCTTCCACACCTAAAGAATTTCCTTGTCCCCTTTAAGAAATTTCTGGGATGCTTCTTTCCGCACCATTGGAAAGTGGGGTGATGGATCTTCTTAGCATCGTTGGATTAATCCATTGGTCTTCCAGAATTAAAGTCCACTTTACGCTTCGTATCCCCATGATACCCTTGAGATTCTATGACCTCTATTAAGACCTTGAGGGTACATCCTACAATTTCCTCATAGTTGTCGAAGTCACGAATCTCCAGCACTCTCTGTAGGCTAGGATTCGGCCAACCAAATAAGCGGTCAACCTTGCATCTAGGGGTAAAGACAAAGCCAAAGGCATATCATGCAAGCCTTGTGAATTTTTCCTCGTATGATCTAACAGATTCATCAAATTTTTTCTTGAGGTCAAGGAGGTCCCTTTCCACTTTAAGTCATAGGGTGCATAGAAAATATTTATCAAAAAGATCTTCCAGAAATCCTTCTATTCCAATGCCTCGATCTCTTCTTCAGGCTTAGTATTTTTTGTTCAACATCCGCCATTGATCTAAATCACCTTCCATACGATAAGAAGCCAAAAGATCCTTCTCTTTTTCTAACCATTGAAGGATGGAGAATATATTTTCAATGGAGTTGATCCATTTTTCGGCGATTGAGGGATCAGACGATCCATTAAAAGTCGGAGGCCATTGTCTCATGAAGCTCTAGATAGCGACTTGTTCATTGTTAGGGGGGTTGAACATTCCTCTTGAACCATATTTCTATTTAAATCTTTAGTTAACAGAGAGAGAATCGTGACAAAGTTCACGATTCCTACTTCCATCAAATTGGGCATCTCATTTGCATTGTCATCACATTGATCTTCACATCTGTTGTTCGCCCGAGTCCTCCTATTATCGGCCATTGGTTGGAATAAAAGGTACATTAGGGCTAAAAAATAAAGGGTAATCCAAGGAAAAAATGGATGACCTATAAATAACATTAATTTCATTAACAAATGAATCCATAGGCTTCAATCTATGCTATCAATGATTTACTTTCTAACATATATTCGAAGCATAATTTATTTTAATTCCATTAATAAGGGTTTATACTAAGATTATGAATCTACCAAAGCATATCCCCAGGGTGTTTCATAACCAAGAGTGTAGTAAGGCCCATTTTCGTGCACTAGTTCCCATTCGAGTCTAGCTCCCAGGGGTGTTTTCTGGTTTTACACCTAGGATACATATGTGCCAAAGCCACCTCTACCTGCTCGTATCCAGATAGGGATGTATTGGCTTGATAAAACACTTAATCAATATTCACCAATACTTAGGGATGTTTCTATTAAACTTATTCTTATCTCTATTTCTTCACTAGGGTTTTCTAATCCTAATCCCAAAAATAAATAAACATATTCCCCTGATACCCACTATAACAACAGTACTTTTTATTACACACATAAACCTGATTTATTACATAAATTCTTCAATTGATAAATCATAGAAGATCGAGAGGTCTAGTGAATTTGGGTCTTAGGAACATTACATTTGTTATTATAACATAAAACACACAAAACCGTTTTTGAAAACATCCTTTATATGACCACTACATTCCCTCGTACCTAGTATTTCATGGGATAACCTAAGGGCATGCTAAAAGAAAATGGTGAGCTATAAATCCCAGTAAGGGAATAAACATGGAATAAAATAATGAATACTATACAGATTAGACAATAGGACTATCAATGGAGCTCAAAAGAAACATGAACATAAAGGCATGATAAATCATTATAGCATAACATTGAAATTTGGCAACAACACTTTACATGGAATTAGCATGAGCCAAGGCTCAATGCACATGGAGCATTAGTAAACCCTAATTGCACATTAATCACAAGTAAAACCACATTTAACTTTAATTATAATGAGTCAACACACATTTCACATGATGTTTCATGATACTAAACTTTACCCAATGCATTAGAGTGCTATCAGGGTGCACCCTTCTTAAACATTTCATTTCATGCATAAGTGTGCCACATGGATCATATTACATGGAATCAATCAACATCATATGTTATTACATTATTATGTAATGTGGAATAAATAAATGAAAGTACCATTCAATAGGGACATGTGCATAATGTTAAATACCCTTGATAGATACATGAGTATTGTATTCACTACACAATGATCATGGCTTGGAAAAACACGGTGCAATTTCCGCAGCATAATAACATGACATAATAATTCATGAAAATAATTGATGAGATAGAAAAGGATGTCTCATCATATGAACATGATATTGAAAGTATAGGGGTAATATGGATACATTTCCCAACAAACATAATGGAATTTAGATTCATAATACAAAATAATTACTTGGGTGTAAAACTGGAGAGAGAAATCCTTCATGGAATTTCGGCATGGTAATGAGTGTACGTGGGAGCCATTGATGAGATAAAAAGGGGTATCACATCATCTAAAAATAAAGAGGGAAGTATAGGAGAGGTGTGAAATTATAAC
This sequence comes from Viscum album, assembly GCA_963277665.1. Classification (NCBI taxonomy): domain Eukaryota; kingdom Viridiplantae; phylum Streptophyta; class Magnoliopsida; order Santalales; family Viscaceae; genus Viscum; species Viscum album. The sequence goes on from OY728129.1 coordinate 1,494,092,741, forward strand.
CCCACATTTATAATTGAAAACAAAAGGGCATAACAACTTAAAAAATGGACAAAAATGAGAAAGGAAGAAATCCATTACATGGAAGTGTGATCCCAAAGGATTGGGAGTGGATTGATAGAGGCTTATTGGGAGTTTGGGGCACCATTAAATTATTTTAGAGAGTTTAGGATAGGGTTTTTCTAACTCCAAAGGCTTTGAGTGATGCGAAGGTGGGATCTTGGGTGGGTTTATATAGGAAAGGAGATGAAATTCTTTGTTATTTACATTTGGGTCACCACATATTAAACTAATCAATACCACATTAAAACCCATGGTTTTTGACCATGGTATTTTACAAATGGTATTTTAATACAATATTTTATAAGACCAATCGATGAACATCTTAAAATAATAGGGTTTCTTATGTGGAGGCGAGTTACGCTCTCAAGAAAAATAATTTAAAAAGAAAAAATGTTTTATAAGTCTTGGAGGTTCAACAAAAGCTTTGTAAAATAAATAAAACAAATCTAAAATCACATTATTTTAATGATAAAACATATATTGGCCTAAAATAATGTTTATATTATTTTATTACCTCACTCTTGGTTCATTATGATGTCATAAAACAAATTATATATTTACACAGTATTTCATTTTTCCCCAAAAAATTGATTGTCTCAGAAAATTATGTAAATTTCATGGTTAGATTAATTCGACATCCTAATTCCAAAAATAATATTAATTTTATATAAATAATTTTATAAATATTTGAATTTTTACTTTTAAAATAAAAACTGTCATTTGCAGGAAATTCATGGATTTTGACAAAAACAGTTTTCAAACCTTAAAAAAAATTAAAATTCCATTAATAAAATTATATGATAATTTATATTTAATAAAAAATAATTTAATAAAAGTAATTTATAAAAATATTATTTAATTCAAAATTCCATTAATTCATCAACATTGATTTCTTAGTTAAAAAATAACTAAAAACATTGTTTGTGCTTTAAAAACTATTTGAAACGTAACAATAATAAGATGAAGGCACATTATTTATACAAAAAACAACGAACATTGTCATAGTGATAAGGTCTTTTTATATAAACCCTTATAACACACACATTAGACTGATCGGTAAGGTGTGCGATGGGGAATGACTCTTGGGGTGGCTAGGATAACATCGTTCAGGTGGTAGTCTATATTAACTTACACTTCTCCTTAAGTCAGTTCTGATCAAGCTTAATGTGTTCAAGCTTGGCATCAGATTGGTCAAGAGAAAATCCCAATGACGCCACCTCCTTTCCAATCTCAAAAAATGGGCTTCGTACAGGGCAAGTCTACTGGATGGGGCCATTGATTCCTTTTTCTGAGTAAATTTGATTTATTAAAGACCTATATTTAAACTAATCAGGTGATCAATGTTCAATGAATATATTAGAAATGGTAACAATTCATAACAGTATTTCAAAATCCAAAAACATAAAACCAATGATGTTAAAATTTTATATAACATTAATAAGACATTTAATTAGATCATGATGAATTTTCATTAATGAATGTTTGGGTCGTTACAAGCCATCTAGAGAAACTCGGGTAGGGGGGAATGATTCATGTACACTCCATGTATCAAAGAGATTATGCTATCTATATGGCTGTTAAATGACTAGGTTTGGAAGAGGAACATGCAAATGTTAAAACCTATGGTAACACACTGTATGGAGGGTATACATGCCGTGTATCCTGATTTTGTAAAACATGATTGTTTTCTTCTCCTTATACATTCTTGAACTTATATGTTTTAGTTATTGATAATATTGAATAGAGGTGTACGGTTAACCATATAGATTCATTCCATTGAGATGTCCTATAGTTGTACACCAGGTTTGGGGCGACGAACAGACACCATAAATGGTAGATGATGGACTACAAGTAGAACCTTCTTCCATGCCCTTCATGGAACTGGCCATCATTTCAGATACAGGTGTCAATACATAGTTCCGATAAGGATTCATGAGGGTGATGTTAACTTTCTTGGAAGCACCACATCCTATCCTGTATATGGAATAATTGATGTGGGTTTTTTAGCAACAACATCCTCCCAAATTCTTAGCGGATGGAGGATCTTAGGCTGCAGATTCATGGTTATAAACTAGGATGTCTGTCTTTGGGCATCTCGAGATGCCTCCAGAGAGGAGGGTGAGGCTCGCTACATACACGTTGTGTGATTCTACCAAGAGATTGTTGGATGTGATATCCTAAGAAGAACCCCATTGGGTTATGTCATGCTATGAGTTCAAAAAGGCCTTATATGGCTACTCCTACCTGCAGACCATGAGGGCCGACTGAGCCTGAGAGTTCTTGATTTTTGAGCTGGGTACTCCCTCAGTTATATATTATTCTTCTTTCATCATTGATCTGTAGAACTTCACACCCATTCTATGGGGTGATGAGTTTTTTATTGTGAGGATGTTTGAGGATGGTCTCTAACATGAAATCCAATCATAGGTGAACATCACTAGGTTGACTTCCATATCACCTATATTCAACTAAGCATTGATCATTGAGCACAACAGGAGGGGTTCTTGAGGTGTGGGACATGTCGGTTCAACATCCAGATTTGGTACTCATCCGACTAATCGTAGTAATCACTACAAAATGTCAACATGTATAGATCTGAGTAAGAAATACTTTCCTTTTGGTAGCCAGGTGGTGTGTTATCAGTGCGAGAAGGGAGGACTGAAGAAACCTCTGTGGCCGTGAGTCCCAGTTGAGTGCCAATATTGTGGAATGATGTGACATATTCAGCATTCCGACAATTCCCTCCTCCTAGCATCTAGTGAGGGAGGATCTGTCTCAACTCCTCATACCAAAGTAGGACCGCCAGTTCCACATCAGACAGGGGTGATAGTTCATCAGTTCGTTTAGGGTGAGGTGGTGGTTGTGTCCACAACGATCATACATAGGGGTTTCGATAGTCATAGGGTGGACCATCTCAGGGTAGTTAGGTAGGGTAATAGGGTTGTGGTACATGTGAGACTTTTGTTGTGGAGAAGACCCAATAGAAGCACAATCTCAGACCCTCTATAGTTTGAGATACGATTCTAATTTCATCAGTTTTATCATTGACTCTTTTAGATATAGGGGCTTCTGAGAGCATTATATTTTTTCATGTTGTGGAGAGACTTGGGCTCTCTATATTTACTTCTATTGATATCACGATGTTGGAAATTTCATTGGAGACTATAACGACTACTGTACATCTATGTAAGTAATTCCCTCTGGACGTTGGTGGGTGTGGCTTCATATGGGAAATTTATGGCTCAGAGATGACGGGCTATAAATTAATTCTCAGAATGGACTATTTAGTTTTTCCCAGGAATGTTTTTACTTCAAAATCCATAGGGCTCATTTCACGTCACCAAAGGGTAGATCCTTTATACACAAGGGGGAATGGGATGCCCAGGAAAGCATAGCAGGACCCTAGCATCATGGGTATAGAAGAGTTACAGACCCGAGTGCTATTTTATATTTGGATGACCAGGGGACATCACATATGGACTTTCCTCTAGAGGTGGATCATTTTAGGGATGACATTCTAGATGAATTTCAAGGATTACCTTTGAAATGAGAGTTATAATTTTCAATTGAGATTGTTCAAGGGGAAACACCTGTGTTCATTCCACCTTATAGGATATATATACCATAATTTTAGGATCTCAAGAAGTGGTTAGAGGAGTTGTAGGAAAAGTGTTTCATCTAACCTAGTAATTCTCCCTCGGGTTTGACTATCCTATTTGCAAAGAAGGAAGATGGTACCCCAAGGATTTTCATGGATTATTAGAAGCTGAACTACTTGAGAGTCAAGAAATGATATACATTTCCAAGGATTGATGATCTCTTTAATCATCTTATCAGAGAAAAAGTATTATCAAAGATTTAATTGAGATCCGAATATCAAAATTTTCATGTTAGACCATCAGAAATTACTCTTACACCCTTTTAGAGTAGGTATGTTCTATATGAGTTTGTGGTTATGTCATTCGGTCTCACAAATGCACTGGAAAGTTTTATAGTACTAATGAACTGAGTGTTCCATCCATACATGGATTCTTTTGTGGTAGTCTTAATGGATGATATTTTCATGTAATATCACACTCGACATGACCATGTAACCCACCATGTGATCATTTTGAGTATAATGAGAGACCATCAATTATAGGCTATGTTCTCACAATGCTAATTTTGGATGGACGTGATTCACTTTTTGTGTAATTTTATCTTAGAGACCAGAGTATTAGTAAACCTAGAAAAATGAGAGTAGTAGTCTCCTAGGAGCAGCCAAAGAATTTCTTTGAGGTACAGAGTTTTTAGGGATGGATGGTTACTACATGCACTTTATACAGGACTTTTGATGTTAGAAACACCACAAAAGGGCCTGACCAAGAAGAGTGTGAAGTACTTGTGGATAAATTACTTCTATTCAGCCTTTCGGGATCTGAAAGAGAGGTTGACTTCAGCACCTATAAGGATCTTACAAGAGCCTAGAAAGAGCTATACTGCTTACTGCGATTCAAGAGGTATCGGGCTAGGAGCAATGATTTTGCAGGTATAAGGAGTCTTTGTGTTTCTGTCTCGGTAGTTGAGGCCACACGAGGGGAATTACCCAATTCATGATCTCTAGTTAGCTGTAGTTTTTCATGTTTTACGTTATTGGATACATTATCTAGTGGGTTAGAATTTTGTGGTGTACACTGACCACAAAAGTCTCAGGTATGTCTTTACTCAGTGTGATCTGAATTTGAGATAACAAAGGTGGGCTGTGTACCTTCAGTATTTTGAATTTGAGCATTCCAATATTGCTGGGAAAGGCAACACAGTGACAGATGTGTTGAGAAGGAGTAATTAGATACGTGCAGTTCAAGAGGCCAGTAGTGACTGCAAGCTTATAGCTCTATTCTTTAAGATGAATTTGGAGGTGCATGATAGACAGGGGCAGAATTTTAATTCTTCTGTATCTATTACCTATACAATAATGGATCAGGGGAGAATGAGTTAGTTATTGGACTTCAAATACCTGGTCCTACGAGAGATTGTGTCAGGGGAGGACCCTACTCTTGGATTGACCATATATGAGGATGAGATCTTATGTTTTCATGGATGCATAGGTGTTACCAAACATACGTGAGGAGAGGATGTGGGATTTTCATTCCTCAGTTTGGGCAGTTCATCCTTGTTTCACCAAGATGTATCAAGATGTACACCATCTGTATTGGTGGCCAAGAATGAAGATAGATGTTGCTGGTTTTGTGATGAGATGTTCCACCTGTCAGTAGGTGAAGGTGGTGAATTTGCGACCATCATGGTTTTTATAGCAGTTACCCATTCCTGAGCTGAAGTGGAATGATGTTGTGATGGATTTTCTGACAGGGTTACTAAGATCACCTTGAGGGAATGATGTGGTTTGGGTTATTATCGACAGGCTCATGAAGGTCACACAATTCATACTAATCAAAGAGACTGCTAGTTTTGATGAGCTTTGGAGGTTGTACATCTAAGAGATTGTACATTTTATGGGGTTACATTCTCTATCATTTTAGAAGGAGACACATGTTTTACTTCTCATGTCTGGAAGGGACTACAGAGGGATTTGGGTACAAATGTACTTCTATGTACAGCTTACCATACCAATATAGATTGGTAGCCCAAGTGCATGATTCAAGTACCAGAGTACATTCATTGAGAAATAATCCTAGATATTGGAGGTTCTTGGTAGAAGCACATACCTCTAGCGAAGGTTTCCAATAATAATAGTTATCAAGAAACTATTCAGATGTAACCATATGAGGATTTGTATGGTAGGCCGTGCCAATCACCCCTTTGTTGGATAGATGTAGGAGAGGATGCTATAATAGGATCTCATCTTGTCTAGGAGACCATAGAGTAGGTGGATATGATTTAGTAGAGGACAGCTACTGCCCATTCACGACAAAAGTCTTATGCTAATCGACGCAGATGACTTCTACAGTTTGAGGTTATAGATTAATTTTACCTGCGTGTCGCACTAAGGGTGGGCCATATAAGTATTATGAGATAAGGATTTCTTTCACCGAGATATGTTGGGATATTTTGAAATTTTTGAGAGTTAGGCTAGTTTCCAATAAGATTCATTTATCTCATAGGTACCAATTTTGCATGATGTCTTCCACATTTTGTAGCTACGATGTTACATCCCAGACTCATCTCATATTTTTCAACAAGAGAAGGTTGAGATGGAGGTGGACACATCATTTGAGGAACTTACTTTCTAGATTATTGATCATAGTGTGAAGGTTCTTTGTGGACAGTCTGTTCCATTGGTATGGGTTTTGTGGCGCCATGGTTGAGTGTTGGATGAGGCTTGGGATAGGGAGACTAATGTGCGATCTCATGGCATGTGAGATTGACGGATCCTTTTTTTAGAACAATATTAGGGAAATTTCGGGACACATTTTTTAAGGGGGGAATTTTGTATGAACCTGGATCTTCATTTCATGTATGGATAATGATTTTGTGTGTTTTATAGAAAAAGTGGAGTTTTGGGAAATTTTAGTAGTACATATCCGATACTAGGAAGTACACGTTGTGTTATAGGTTTCTGCGACTAGTTGTGTACATGACGTGTAGTGGTCGATACATGGACATGTGAGGTTACCTAGATACCAACTAAAGTGGGGGCCGATTAAAGAATGTACATGGTGAGTACATTAAATGAAAATCCTGTATATTTTTTCATTTATTTGATAAATCAGACTAGGGTTGCGTCTAATTACAAGAAACATCTTCTTCTTCTTGTGTCTCAAACATGAGAGCGATGTATGTCTGAATCTTCTCTAAGGAAATTATCCATAATCCATTCTCCGATTTGATCTCCGGTGGGTGTGTCAGAATCCCACCGGTGAGTCCTTCCTTCTTCTAAAGCCTCTCCTCCTGATTTCTTATCTCTCTTGAGTTATTATAGGTTGATAGATTTTTATGTTTTTGTAGATCTATGTCGTTCTAGGACAATTCAAGGGTCAATTATTGAGAGTGTTCATCATACAATGTCGAGGTTGGTTTTTTTACTTATGTTGTTTTTCTTTGTGTTTTATATGCCAATGTTCTAATTACCCAGGGTTTGGGTATTTTTTGGTTAATTAAATTGAATCCAATTTTATTTTCTATAGATTTATTATTTGATTAAGGGTTCGTTGTTTTGATATAATGTGAAATTCCATGTTTAAGGAGCACCCCATGGGTGGATTTCCTTGTTTGAATTTTTAAGTGTCATTTGTTCTAGGTTTCCTATGAGGAAGACCTTGATTCCTTGAGTTTCATGATATGATGGAATTCTTTGTCTTTTTCTTCTTGTTAAATTATTGTGATATGAATTGAAATTATTTATCCATGTAGTAGTTGAGATTAATTTGGACTTCTTGATATCATTCATGAAAAATTTAATTAAATATGGTTGTGAGAACCTAGTGTAGTTAGACCATAGGGGGAGTTGAATTTGATTACTTCCTCATAGTGTTTGTTATAATTCATGATATGAGACCAAATGGGGGATTGATGGTGATTGATCTCTTAGAGTTTCTATAGTTTACCTTTCATGATGATATGGGTAATTGACATAGAGTACCTCCCAAATGAGTTTGTAGTTATTGTGGAAAGACACTATGGGGAATGGATAGTGGGTGATTCTTCAGAGTGTCTTTCCCTATTTATTTTATTACTTGGATAGAGGGATTAGACAATGTGTGCTACCCTGAGGGTTAATGTAAATATTGAATGTTCGTAACGTGTCTGTCATGCAAAAAAAAATCTTGGTTTTGGACCTATTAGGTAGTATTCTATGATACCTTTTTGTGATACTTAATTGACTAAATGATGAATATTAAATGTTAATGAATGTAAATAGAATCTGTAGGATTGTTTACTTTTGTGTACTCCTTGTTCTTCGCGTAATTTCCATTATTACCTGCTATATATACTCACAGAAAGTTAAGCATATATCATTTGGTTGTTGCCTAATGGGATTCATATCACACCCTATTTGGGTTATGCTTTTTGACCCAAATAGATTATACAGTTGCAAGTATAGATAAGGGAAAGCGCCTTTCATCATCAGTTGCTTGAATTTTGTGGAGCTGTAGAGCATGAGACTAGGCTGAAGATTGAGATACTGCTTCGATTTATTTTTTTTTCTTTTTTACTTCTATTTAGTACTATATTTCCCCCATTATGAATTATTAGGATATTTTCCTGGTCATACGTGACATGCATCATTTTAAATATATGCTCCAGTTTTTTATTTACTTTCATAATTTCGATGTTTACATGTTTTATGGTATTGTTTCTCCATATACTATTTATTATTTTTTATTCCACTATGAATACTCTACAAATGAAGCCATAGTTTTCCAACTATCAAAACCAAGACCCTCACTGCCTATCAGCAACCTCTGGAGTATAGGGAAATGTGCTTGAGTCCATGTGACCAATCAGGTATAGGGAACCTTTAGGCGACACCCGATTCTGGGATGTTACAATTACTTTACCATATAAAGACTTATATTAATTGGATAACATGTGCTAACCATTTTTTTATGAAGACAACTAGAGATAAATGGAATTACATATCATACCATTATGGATATTATGATACACAAGATCTTTAGGCATTAAAATATCTTATTCCTTTCTAGAAGTAAGAGATTAATCAGATAGGTTTCCCTCTAGGATGAAAAGATACACATAAAAAGAAATATTTTATTATCTCATGATATATTTTACAATAATTTATTTTATATATATGTCATGTATTAATCTAAAGTAGTTTCAACTCTATTGAAATTTTCCTTGAAAATAAAAAATTATGAAGTAGAAAAATTCATGAACCAAAAGAACTTTTGGAATACGATTATAATTTTCCACTTTCAAACATTATCAATAAAAGATATTATTTATTCCATAGCATTGTGTGATAAGAAAATATTTATCAAAATGAATGAAACATGTATCATTAAAACATAATAATTTAATATTTCATATTAATTTTTTAATCTATGATGTAGAAAATGAACAGAAAATTGATCCTTGTTTAATTAAATAATTTATATTTTGTAGGATACTGAAGGTATATAAAATTATTATTTGGAATGATTTTATATTTTTGATAATGTTTTTGGATCTATAACTAATAAATAATCATTATATAATTTATAAACATTTAATAGACATATATTTCAACAACACACATATCAAAAAAATCATTTAGATCAAACATGAATTACATGTTCTACAAATGGAAATTGAGAATCCAATGAGAATTTCCTCTAATAATAAAAGTGAAATTTATTTATCATAGAATCAATTATGACATAATAAATCAAAAAATATAAATCTAAAATATTATCTCCTAAATGAAAAAAATCATAAATATATATTTCCGGATGGAGTATACTTCCATAAAAGATCATATTATTGATTTTTTCGCAAAATATTTGTTAATTGATACATTTGGAGTGATATGTCTAAAATCTCATGTTTATACATTCTCTCTTATATATGGAATATTTTCTAAACAACAATATCCATTTGATACATTGTTAAAGGGTGGAAAACATACATCCTTTTACACTTGTTTTGATGAATCCAAATATAATTTTATTAATAAATGGGGTAATATTATACTCGATGATTGAGGCGGAGAAATTCAACCAGATGTCGTATCCAAAAAATTCATGTCACCATCTTATAAAATTCTAATAATAAAATTTCATCATTAAGTGGACTACTATCTTGATATTTTTATAAAAAGTTTGTAAATTGATAAATCATAACTAGTTATTGAATTTAAAATGAAATATAATTAGGGGATGAGTATCCTAAAGAATTATTGAGAGTGTGGTGTATATGTTGAAAAAAATGATTAATTATTTTTGTTAAGTATTGAAAATATATGGTAGATGAAAGAACATGATAGACATTAACAAATATGATATCTTAAAGATACACTTATAGAAAATGGATTGAGGATATAAGGAACTATTTTACAAAATCATAATTTATTTAGAGGAATTTTTTAATTTGTGATTTATTTTAACGGCATATAAGTTTCCTAAAATTAGTTCTATAATTTTATTTCTACATCAAAATATTTGTATAAAAACTTAATAAGAAGATTAGAGATTTAAATAAGAGAAAAAATGAAGTAGTGGAAGATTAATTTGGAATTGGAATTTAAAACCTTCAAGTTTCAAATGGTTTAGAATTAAAGAAGATTTTTCCCAAAATATACACCTATTGTATGAAACAACATGATTTAAAAAAAAGAAATTTTATGTTTTATAGATTATATGACACACAAAATATATTTTTAAAAAACATAAATATATTATTAATAATACTATTTAAACATGTTAGTTATAAACATGAAATTTAATTTGGAGGTATGAATAGGGATAAAATGATTTTGATAATTAGGTATGTATGATAAAGAAAATATTTTGATAAATAAGTATTTATTTTTTTAATGTATTTATTGGCTTTGAAAATATGTTTTCCTAAAAATTATTTTTTTTAAAGTAAATACATCTGTTTCTTCACTATTTATAAATTTTATTTGAAAAAATTAAAATACTTTTTTGATTCAAATTATTTATATTATATTAGGATTAATTTTTGATATTAATCTAAAATGTTTTAAATTCTAATTAACAATAAAAATATATTTTTTCATTAAAATATATTTTTTATATAAATAATATACAAAAAAATATATATTTTAAACATATTTTAAATGAAAAATTAATTGAATGTTTTTATTATTAATTTTTTTTCTATTTTATTCAATTTCATATTGAATTTTTAAATAAAAACGTTTAACACTTTTGAAAACATTTTCTTTTGAATATGATATTTTTCATCACATATGCGGGTTTTATATTATATTAAAAATATGAAGAATATATGAATTTAATTTGAAGAAAATGTTTTGTTATTTTGAATTATAATAATTAATACTATATAATTTGATCAACATAATATTTGGTAATAATGAATAGTAAATAAATTAAATAATTAATTATTAGGGTTAATGTAAAAACAGGTGTAACTTGGATATAGTAAACCAATTAGGTTAAAATGACATAAAACATTATAAAATACTATTTTATAGATTTGTTGAGACCATATATCATCTATGTATTGTGAATGAGAAATTTTGGGGGTTTTTTCATTGAAAAATGTGGGTTTAAATTGTTCTTATAAAACAATCCAATGTTTCCTCTCCCCACTTATAAAATGGCACAAAGTTTTCTCTCTTAAATACATTTTAAAGAATTTTTTTCAAATAATAATTATATAAATACCATTAATACATCTCTACCCACATCTTAAAAATTATTTTTATAATAAATAAAATATGATAAGTCTTTTGGTATAATACTAAAGAGGTAGTCTTATAAAGTGGTAAATTTTTATGCAGAGCATCTTTGTGTTATTTCTTCTTCGACCAATTTACAATCACACAAGATATTTCCTATATAATAAATTTATAATCTTAAATTTACTAAGATATTGTTATTTTAATTTAACTACATAATTCTATCTTCACTTCCATTAAATTTGAAAACATTCATTTATACAGAGGACTACCACCTCGCAAACTAATGTAACTTGTTTTCCATCATCACCTCTCACGTATTTAATTGATGATATATTTAATATTTATATAAGATATTCATCTCATATTATACATTCTATAAAATTAATATACCATATACCTTTTTACATTACAATTAATTAAAATATTTCTAACATCATTCGAGTGTACAAAGGACTAGCACCTCGTAAAGTGATATGATTATTTTTTGTTAATTTAATGTAATAGATGTTATGTTAATCTATATTATAAAATATTATGGTTTTTATGATATAATTATCATTATGGAAATATTAAATTATGCTTATCACCATTGGAATATGATCTTTGAAAAAAGTAAACATTATACATGCTAATGTATGGCATACTCTCTCGAAGATTATGACATAGTTTATTTTTCTTAACCACAATTCAATTTTAATTTTAAAATAATTATTTATCTATAAAATAATAATTATTTATTTATTAGTATTTTTATATTATGAAATAATATTTTATTTGACCTTATTCTAATTTCTATATATATTTTCAATATATGACCCAAAGAACGTTAAAACATCTTATATAGGCCTAAATGATTTTGTTATTGACTGTAACATAGTAAAAAATAAAATAATTATAATAAAAGAATATTAAAATTTATTAATAATGTACAAATATTCATAATTTTATTATTTATTATGAGAATCAAGGGATTTGATGAATCCTACTTGAGGTTAGGGAAATCATTTAGCTGCCATTTTCATCAGTTTAGGACTTATATCTTTCCAACTCACTTTATCTCTCAATTTAAGGTTATTTGATGCTTCAGAATTATGTATATATGTATGTCACATAAAAACCTATATTATTATCCCTTCCAATATATTTCTAATACATTCCTTATGTTCTATTTTCAAATTCCACCATTATGAAATTTCCAATGATTATGATATGAGGTAAAATTATGTTACCCATCTTCATTCAATCTATAATTCATATGCCATGACTTAAGAATAATTTAAATTACATGGAATACATGTATCATGAAAATGTTATTATGGGTATTCATAGATAGTTCACCTATTATTTGGAAATTTTTTATTCTCATGAGATGTCATGAATGGGATTGGTAAATAAACATAATCCACTATGGGACTTTGTCCAATATGTTATATTTCCGGGAAAGTTGTCCTTGATCGATGTTTATATAATGTTATATGTTTTTGACCCTTTTCCTATATTACCATATTCTTATTATACCATGTTAGTTATGTTATTATTTCAAGTGATTACTCTTGAAACTTATCTTTTATGATATCATATTATAAATATGACCCAAATGTTATGATTCATTATCATGATTATTCTTGTACATGGATTTTTAGATCAACACTTTCTTTAATGTATTTGACAGGTTATCCTATAGAGTTATAGGATCTCAAATGGATTTAGGATCTCATTATGGAGCACAAAATAAGTAATAAAATTTTTATTTTCCTTTTGATCCAATATGAACCTAGTCTTCTAAAGACACTATTCCACATGAGCATTAGGATGCTCTTATTAGATATTTATCATTAATAAGAATGTGTTATTCCATGTAAATGTATTGGGAAACTATAGTTGGTATTATAGATAATGTTATATTAACCTTTGGTAAACTAGGATGAGAAACAATTATCCAAAACCTTAGGGATTAGAAAAATGATTATACTACGTATATGAAACTATCATTGAATATTAGTGAAGTATATAGTAATTGAATTTTAAGTAATATAATAACAGTATGTATACTAGAACTAGATGTGGATAAGTAATTTGGTACCTATGTATAGTAACTCCAAAGGGAACATTTTTATGAACTTTATCATCACATGTTGGAAGAAATCAAGAATTTTTGAATAGAATATTTTAAAATCTCATAGAATATTTTTTGTAAATACATAAAATATTTACAAAACATAATAATGGGCTTGAAAAAATTATTTGGATAGAAAACCTAATTGGAAAATTTTATGGATAACCTAGAATGAAACCTATGGAATCATATTTTAGGCTATACTTATTATTCTAGGTTATTCTGTCTATGTTTGAATGTTGTTTTACATTTATTAGTCAGTTAAATATAAACATTTTTTTCTTCTTTTAGTTAATTGAGGGTATATGAGAATCTATGGAAAGAACCAACATGATAGGAAGTGTGATTATTTTCACAAATGTATTCCTAATATTATAGGAGATGGAGATTATACTGTCATAGATTTAATGTCTAAACTTGCTCCAATCATGAATAATAACATGAATTTTTAGAAAACCATATTCGTCTTAAGAATGATGAATTTACAGTCAAGTGTTTTATTGAAAAAGGCCTATTTAATCTATAGTATCTTTATTCCAATCATCAAAGAAAAATGTATTAACTCCAATGAAAATAATTCTATAACAAGAAATTCTCAAAGAAAATGAAATTTGAGATAACTAATTATTTTATGTTTGGAGATGTTTTTCAGTGGTGGACATGGATCAAGAACACATATTCTAAATAGGATATTTATTCCATAATAATGTGATCAATTATTGAAAATATTTTGCAAAAACTATTTTAATCATTCTCCCTATCTTAAAATATAGATTTAGTTCCTCGGTATTAAGAAAAGGAATATGAGTTTATTAGGTTTTATGATGAAAACATTACAAAGCTACCACATTATGCCTCTAATTATTTCATCAACACAAAAATTAAGGTGAAATACTTCATTCATGGATTAATGAAATGTTTAAAAAAATCATGTGTGATTCTTGAAATTGATATTTATGAAGAGAGTTTTTATTGTTCCCTCTATGTTGATATGGAGATCAGTTAAACGTTGTGGCCTTATGATACTTGAGAAATGAATTAGAATATAGAATTATTCATATTAATATGTAGATAAATCCATTAGAGGAAAGAAAAACCAATACCCCAATTGTTAAATGTATGGGTAGAAGTATCCTGGAAACGATTTGTTGGGGACTAAGAGATGATAAAAAATTAGAAAATAAGGGCCTCAGGATAACTACTTAATGCGAATGAATAAAAATCTATTTAGATCATCACTTTGTAGATGTTATTGTATATTAACTATACATAACATTGTAATTATGCATGACAATTCCCAAATCCAATGGTTGTTAGAGACTATCAATTACATAAACATCTAAATCCTTGAGAGCAATAAAGAGAAAATGTTATCACCACCAATGAAGTGGATTCTAAAAATGATGTGGTGATAGGTACATAAGATATTCACTCATGAATAGAAAAAGTACTATTTGATTCTTGTTCTAAAAATTATTTCATATATTTCATGTTTAGAATAACTATTCAAGAACAACCTCAAAACATCGAGTTTTAGATCTCTGTGAGAATAGAAAATGAGGTCACGGTTACATACAATGTATATAAAACATCCCCAATAATTTATTGTGGATTCAATATTCCATAAAATCTCATCTCAAATCCTTTTTATAGTATTATGCTATTTTATATATCCATTCAGTTTCACTATAAAAATCCAACAACAACTTTTGAGATAGGGATATCACACTTCACATACCATGGAATAGTCAAATATTTTACAAGTTTCAGTAGTAGTTAAATACCCCATGGAATAAGCTATTCAAGAATATATATAATATCATTATGAGAAACCATATATTGAAAATTATATAGACATATACATAATCATTCATGTGTAAATTCACATTGAAAGGTATTATATTGATGTATTGCATGAAGAGTTTTCATTTATTTCTCATGAATGATAGGTTCAGTTCTCAATTGGAATTATAAATTTATCTCTTCCTATATTCAAGAAACCATACAAAATGGACACATATAAAATGGACACCATTGAGTTGGAAGAGTTAAATTAGTATATAGAAGATATTTTGGAAAATGGTTTTATATTTCATTGTTCTTCACCATGGGTTTCACTGGTCCTTTTAATTGAAAAATAAATTCATGAAAATGTGTTTATGAATTTATTATCCTAGACACAAAAAATCATGATAATGATTAAGTATCTCCTCCCATGAATAGATTAAATATTCACTAAAATATACAAATCTCTGATTTGGATTCCAAACATTAAATGTGAATAACGTAGGTATTTCTAGAACATGATTTCTAAACAATTATGGGTACTAGTAGTTCATATTGATGTCATTTATACTCACTAATAAACCAATGACGATTATAGAAAAAAAGAATAGTATAATTAGAGATTACCTTGACAAATCTGTGGTGACCTTTATAAATGATATTGTCATTTACTCCAAATGCATGGAGGATTATGAGGAGAATTTAATATTGTGATAAAATCATTTTGAATAGAGAATCTATATAGAAATTAAAAAAAAATGATTTGTTTATAAAGTATGTATCTTTAATTTGTTATATTATCATCATAAGAGGAATATCTATTAACCCTAATAAGAAAATGGAATCTGTGCCCATTCCCAAACTAGTTCATGTAATAAGGATTTGTTGTTTCCTTGGAATAGATGCATATTACAAATGATTTTTAAGAAACTTCTCACAATTTTCAAACACACTAATCAATATAACATGGAAGGTTGTAATTTTTTCTAAAGCGATAAATGTGAAAACATATTTATGTAGTTGAAAATGAGGCTTATCACTACTTATGTCCTCAAACATCCCTAAAGTGGTAAACATTTTTGGTATACAATGATGCTCCAAAACAATATTAGGATTCCTATAGATGAAAAATTATGAATTAATAGCTATTTATCAAGGAAATTCATTGTTCATGATAGTAAATTTTAAGACCATTACATGTAGTAGGAGGTAGTGATCTCGTGGTTAGAAAATATGGTCACATTTTCTCTATGGGGTGAATTATGAGCAATTTATATACCATAAGAGCCTCAAATATATATCCAATAAAATTAGCCTAATATATTCTAGTGAATCTTGTTATATCTCATCTTGTCCTTTGAATGAAAACTACATTACACTCATTTTTATGAAATAAATGTGGTAGTTAATCTATGTAGAAAGGATCTGGTGAAATTAACAATGTTGAAAATTGAGAAGGATCCAATCTTCATGGACATAAAAAATAATGACATGGAAATCATGAAAAATCTAACATTATTGTTTTTTTTCTCAAATTATTTCTCAATAATCCCTTATAAATAAGTTATTGGATTCCCCAAAAGATAATATGAAAATTTAGATGAATTTAAAATCCATTAGAGATCCATAGTATAAAAAATTGGTGAGGAATGAGTTGTCAGATTTGGTTCATGAATATTTTAATAATGAAATCCAGATATATAAGTTATAATGAGTTATTTACATAGCCCAACTATATCCATCTACTAATAGAGTTTGATGATATATAAAAATACATGAGAGAACTATTGTTTAGAATATATGAGGAAGTTTATCAGGGAATATAAATCTATGATCTGTTAGGTTAGCAAGTTAAGTCTGAACGACAAAATTCTAAAATCATGATTCAACCCTATCTCATACCAACATTGAAATGGGAAAACATCACCATTCATGTTGTCACTGGAATAACATCGAAATAAATTGAAAACATTCCATATGTTGTGTGGTGGGTTTTCTAAAACATTAAACTTACTACATTGAAATTTTAGAGGAGTTACATCTTGACAAGTATCTAATGATATAAAATTGAGAGGTGGTGAGGTAGGATGGAATACCACTATTTGTTGTATCTGACCGAGATATGAAATTTACCTATATTATATAGAATATAATCTATCATTTTCTAAATTCTAAGTTGAGAATAAATTTATAAACATGGGTAGTTATTTATTAAGTAATTTTACATATTTATAAATATGAAGTACATTGGACTATTAAATATAAAAATATTATGTAATTCTTTAGTCAGAAAATAAATAGTTCTAACCAAACATTTTTTATAAGTATTTTTAAACGAATCATTCCCAAATTTTATACTATTTATTTTATAATTTAAATATAATATTTTAAAAAATAATACCCAAATTTCATTTTGGAGTAATACTGGAATATTTTTGAAAATATAGATTTTTTCAGTGAATAGTGAAAATACCGAATATTCATAAAAGACATTTATTTTTAATAAATTATGTAATTTAAAAG
This sequence comes from Viscum album, assembly GCA_963277665.1. Taxonomy (NCBI): domain Eukaryota; kingdom Viridiplantae; phylum Streptophyta; class Magnoliopsida; order Santalales; family Viscaceae; genus Viscum; species Viscum album. Next base: position 1,494,110,554 of record OY728129.1, read on the forward strand.
TATAAATATATGTTAAATATGTTTTAAATTTATTTAAGCGTTATTTAATTATATTAAATACACTTAGTTATTTTTAAATTACTTATTATTGGTTTTTAGCTGATGTTTTTTTGGAATTAAAAAACGGCTATTTCTAAAACTATTCTAATTTTTTTAGTGTTTATTATTTTAAATTATTTAAAGTAATATTTAATGGCGATGGTTATAAATTAAAATTATATATTATATATCATTAGATATTATATTTTATTCAAAAAATTATTATTATTAGAGATATAGTTAATATAGAATTATCTTTTTCTAATCAAATATTAATATTAAAAGTCTATTGTCATACTGTGTCTGTGGGAATCATATTAAATTATATTTTTTCACTTTTGGGAATTGAATGTTGGAAAATGGATTCCATATTTAGATTTAGTATAACTTTAAATGTATAATATTTTTAAAATTATTATTTAGCCAAGTTATTTCTGGAAAAAATTTATAATTAATTACATCTAATAAGGTAAAAACTACATTACTTAGTAGTTAAATATAGAGTATATGGTTTAAAAGTGACCTATAACATGTAAAAATATAATTCTATATCCATGATTACAAATTAATCCTACTATTCTATATAATGGACCATTATTTGGTCCCGATGACATGTAAAACACGTGGGTTGAATTCATTCTTTCACAAAAATGTGCAGGTGTGCCACACAACTCACTTATAAAAGACTACCCCTATCCTACCCTATTAATTCCATCCAAAAAATTATATATTGTTAAATAAATGACCTTATCATGTCCCAAATCCCCTACCCTTATCCTAGAGTCATAAATGTCTGAAAAAATCCAACCATAAAAGGCCTTTTGTAAAAACCAAAAGGTGTAACATGAAGAATATGTAATTTCCGTAAGTGAGAATTTTATATTATTTTTTAGACCCATTAAATTAAAATTTTATCTTGATTATATAATAAATTTATTGTATTAAATATAATAATTTTTTGGTATTTTAATGTTATGACCTACAACTACACACACATCCATCAGATGGTTTGTGAAATCATTATTCATTTGTATGCTGGACTTCCTCTTCCTGAAATGATGTTGTTTTCATTTCCATTACAATGTCTCACGGTTGGGTATGATAATAGATATAAAGATTAAATATTTTTTTTATAAGAAAATTATACATATATATTTATTATATAATATATTCCCTCATTATATATCTATACGTAATGTTTATGATTACATCACTCGTGTGTACAGCGGACTTCCTCCTTGTGATGTGACGTGATTTGTTTTCAATATCACATTATGTGGAATGTAATAAGTGTAAATATAGTAAATAAATGTCATATAAATGAAATATTTATGATATCCATGACATATTTATTATTCTCTAAATATAACATGTCATTATATTTTTACCTATTCACTCACTGTGAAAAATGATAATGTCGTTCATCAATGTGTGGACCGCCCTCTCCTCAAAGAAATGTGATTACTTTTTTCATCACCACATCACATGATTGATATATATAGGTATATATAATAAAATAATATTTTATTTATGTTATTAATACATTTATGGAGAGATAAATGTTACTTATCTTATTTCCATAATGATCATTGAAAATATGGGAATGTGACTCATGCATACATGAAACCTACCGTCTCTATGACTGTATGTAACACCCCATGATTTCATAGTATGCTATTTCTTCAATGTACTTCAATAAGTTTCACTACACACAACACCGAGTTCTAGCGCACCATGACTTACCAAACAAGCCGTTAAAAAGCGGTTATGAATAGTATTAACTGAAATTGAAACATTATATGAACCTTATAATTTTAGAATCCATATTATGAGTTTCTTAGACATAATTTATAAACAAATACAGTTTTTTCAGATAAAAGAAGTATTTTTCAAAAAATGCAATTTTACCGACTTTTAATGGAGAAACCATTTTAAATCCAATATTTGAAAGCATTATATATTCAATTTGACAAAATAATTTTTTTATAGAATCAGGACATAAGAATTTAGTTTTAATAAAGTTATGGTGTTTTTCTGATAACTTTCATATTTGGGTGAATAGTGAAAAATACAATATTTTAACTGAAAACAAATTTTTTAATCAAAATAATTTATGTTGTTAAATTATAAATTTTAATGGTATGGAAGTATAAAAATATTATATTTTTACCATTTAATCTAATTATGGTCATTTTATGTAATTTCACTTTGAAATTGGACAAAATCATGTGTCAAACTTTTGATAGTTTTTGTTTCTTAAAAATACGTCTTTTGGTTTTAATAGCGGGAATTAATTTTAAATTAATAAATGAAACTTTTATGTATTTAATTTGGGAAAATATAATTCATTTTTGGATTTGTAATATCAAAATTAGCTTAGGGTGAATGTTTCGTACTTTTCTGATAACTTTCATATTTTGATGAATAGTGAAAATTAATAAATTTTAATTAAAATAAGCTTTTTTAATTGAAATTATTAAGAGTGATAAATTTTAAATTTGAGTGATTTTAAAGTATAATTAGATTATAATTTTACCATTTAATCCAGTTTTTTCATTTGATATAATTTCATATTTAAACTGGACATAAGAATGTGTCAATCTTTTGATAGTTATTATTTGTTAAAAACACACTTTTTGTTTCGACAACGGGAATTAATTTTAAATTAATTTCTGTCACTTATGCGTTTTGAATTTATAAAAATGGATTACATATTTAAATTAGGAGGTCGAAATTTTTTAAATAGGTAACTTTTATTTTCAGACATTTTGAATAATTACTTCATTAAATATTTTATTTACCATGGATAAAGGATAAATCCGGTAAATAAGGGTAAACCAATAATATTATATTAATACTAAATTACCCTAAAACGTGTCCTAAACAAATTGGTTGATACATTTCCGACCATGGGAATCTTTGGGTCGATTTTAAGACCCTATGGAGCCACTTGTCGGTGATAGGGACACTTTATAATAATTAAGTTAAAGAAAATAAAAAAATGACATAAGCATATATCTTTTATCAAGAAAATTTATACATAGGGTTATATATGTTATATTTTCAACTATAAATATTAATTATAAAGCTAAAAATATTTCTTACATAAAGGTATTTCATTTATAATTTCCATACATTTAATAATTAAATTTATTTATGACACAATAATGATGCAGTATTTTCCTTATTAACGAATGCATCAAATAATTGGTATTATAAATGTTAAAATAAATATAATTTGAACGGTTTGATGCCATAAATTAATTTTATTGGTTAATATTACATTTTAGTATTCATTTAATAAATTTTATTAGAATTACTAAATTTTTCAAGACTTTAACAAGAATCAATTATTGAATATTGTCAAAATTGAAAAAAATGAGTTTTTAAAACAAATATTATATTATCAATTGATATTCTATTCCTAAAAATATAAGGTTTGGACAAAGGACTTATATCATGATAGGTGTATCATTAATGGACCACTTCTGAGTCTCTTGGATATATATAGTATGCTTATTAAATATATAATATAAAATTACAAAGTGACATGGTAAATGTCAAATTAATTAATTAAGAGTTAAAACTAAAAGATAAGGTTAATATAATGACCCAAACCTATATAAAATCTATTTGTTGAAATTATTCTGACCCATACCCACCTTAGACATTTAATAATACACTTTTGATCCTTTAGAAATGGAATATGAATTTATTATAAAATAATACTTTTTGTTTTTCCTAAAGAGCCCTTCCTCTCCCTTATAAAAGGACACCACTTCTAATGAATTCTTAACACCTTCAAAACCTTTTGGATCATCCCAAAACTACCCAATTATTCTCTCAAATTCCCTAAATTAATCATAGATGACTAATTTTTATTATAAAGACAACCTAAGGAGCCCTTTTGATCAAATAAAAAGGAAGAACTCGAAGAAGAGGTAATGTTTCCACCACCCTCTTTCAAACTCCTTTCTCCTTCAATTTTTTCTTTCTTTGTTATTTACATTCTAAAATAATAAATCCTGTATATTCTATATAAATTGATGTTATTATAAATTTGGTACAACCATATTCATTATTATATCCATCCTTTGAATGACATGTCACCATACGTGCGTACGTACGGCCAATCGTCTCCACGTCATGGTGTAATTATTATTAAATACATTATAATTTGGATGGGTATTATAATGATGTGTAATTCATGTAAATAATAAATATAGCATTATAATGAATCTTTATATATGATATAACATCAAATTATATATTATTTTAATATCAAAACAATGATATTTTCGCTCGTGCGTACGTACGGACTACCATCTCCACGAATGCGATGAGATTCATTCTCCATCGTATCCATTAAAGTATAATTATCAATTGATGATTAAAAATAATGTTTAAGGACTTCATATAATTCTTTATATGAATAAGATACAACCTATCCATAACAAACACAACTTCTGTAACAAAACATATAAAAGAAAATGAGTAAGTTAACACCCAAAACGACGATAATACAAAGATATTATTAAGAAAGCAATGTTAAAAGATCTTATATAATATTATATTAATTTATATTATTATTTTATAATTTAATAAAAATTATTTCACCATTATACAGGAGGTTAACCTACCTCCAACCAAAGATAATTACAAGGTAAGGGTTAATTCTTCAATCTCTTCATTATCCGAGGTGGTTTATACTTAATTATCTACTGGGACCTCTTTATCATCCACATCCACGTTTCTTAAAAATGTATTTGAAATCATTATTAATATTTTACAGACTATGTGTTAAAGTCATATATACCCTTTTCTGACTTTTTATATGATTTTTATAAAGTAATATTTCCGTCATTTTCCAAACAAGGTCCTTTTTAACCTTTTCGACAGAATTAAGGTAAGAATGTCTATTTTAAATTATACAGCAGGTGTAGCTATTTTCCGTCCTTATAAAATCGTCTAAGCTTCCCTTAAAAGCTTATTGGAATATTTTCAAAGTAAATGTTTTCTTTTATAATTATGTGACTCTAAAATGATTTCAAAAAAAAGATATATTTCTCTAAAATAGTTTTGATTTCATCTATGTCAACATCATTTTAAATGTTTTAATGTTTTATTCTTCTAAAACATTCTCATTAATGTCCATTTTTGAAAAATGGTTTCAAGGATTTATTTAAATGGACTTGAATGTTTTAAAATGTTAATTACTTTAAAAAGTTTCAAAGTGGTATGGGACACTTTAATTCAAAAATGTCTTTAAATATCTTCCTTCCTAATTGTGTGACTTTTAACTGTTTTCATGAAAAGGGATATTTCAATCAATGAGTTTTACAAATAATTTCCATCTATGTCAAATCCTGTAATGGATTTTTAAGCTTATTTGAAGTTGATTTATTATGATACAAAAATTACATATTGTATTGAAGGTTTTGGGATATGTTTGACTATGGATGTGTTATTGTTATACCATCTATGGTTTATGGAAAAAGTATTTACATTTAATATTCTATTTTTAATACAAATGTTTATGTTATGTTTAAACCTGTTCATATGAGGAATGAATTGGACTTAGTAAGTGACGGGTGGAGCCCGTTATATCTCCTTTATGCATCGGTAGGTCTCATGAGACAAACTATTTTCTTGGCACAAGGCATTGAAAAAATATTATTTGTAGTCTTAGAATTAGGCTTTGGCTACATGGTTATGATAGTCTGGCACTATGCATTCCATTATTGTGAAAGTGTTTATTGAAATTGCATGTGATTATTCAACTAGTATAATTTCTATGTGAATAAGTAAATGTCATCATTTCATTTTATTTTTTCCATATTATGCTGAAGATAAAGTTTAAAAGACTATTTTTTAGTTATACATTGCCTTAAATGTTATGATTTTTTATAAAAGTTTCTTCTATATTGTTATCCTTACTGAGAATCTGAGCTCACCCCTTTATATGTTTTATTTTTCCCAGGATGTGAATAAATATTTTAGGACTGACCTGCAGGGATAGTCTAAAGGGGATATGAGTGTGAACCATGGAGACTATATTATTGTATTTTTTCACATTATGATGTAATGTAACACTTATGAATGTATCTAGTGACTCCAAGGCTACTAAACTAATCGATCATTCAAGAATTGATCTTTTGTTATCATGATAATGTTTTGTAATAATGCACTGACTCTGGGTAACTAGGATCGGGGCGTTACAGCTGGTATCAGAAAACGTTTTGTACAAACCTTGGAAGCTAGATTTAGATAAACTATGAATAGAGCACGTAGAACTAAGATGGACTTTGAGGATTAGTATAGAAAAATTTCCTAGAATTTTGTTATTTTAGAGAATTTGTGAGTTTTCTAAGTAATACATCCCTGTCTGGATACGAGCAGGTAGCGTCGGCTCTGGAACAGATGTACCTAAGGGTAAACCCCAAAACACCACTTTGAGCTAGACTCGAATGGGAACTAGTTCCTGAAAATAGTCCTTGTTGCACTCTTGGTTAAGACACTTTCAGGGGAAATGCTTAGGATAATTCTCATTTTCTTTACAAATCATTATGAAGGGTTTATGAGTATATAAATAATTCCACAATGAAAGCATCTTTATGATTATGGATTATATCCATAAAGCATTAAATTTACGTTAGGTATTTTACAAGTTTGGAATTATTCATCGCAATTCATAAACTGACCTAGTTTATGCTATTATATAGAAATGGCGCCCAGTAGAAGGAATGTGAACTCCAATAATACGTATGATCCAAAGAGTAAGAAGGATCATATATTTACTGCTATTAAGCCAAAGTTTATAAAGCGAAATAGTCTCCCATGTATTCCCAACATATGGAGAAATAGTATCATGTGTTAATAAGATAAGTAAAGAATTCTCTGAGTCCTATGGCTTGGAAGGGAATTAAGAGAAGAAAACGATGGAAGATATAAAGAAGGATAAAGGGAAGAGGGAAAATAAGAATTTTCTCATATGTAATAACTTTGGAAAGAAACACCCTAGAACTTCCTTGACGAGAATGGGAGTTTTTTATAAGTATAGAGAAAAAGGACACAATGTACATAACTACAAGGGTAAGAAAAATGTTTCAAAATGTACAATGCATCATCTGCAAGGAGTTGGGACACTTTGAGAACCAATGTACAAATCTTCAGAGTATCCCCCAAATGATGAAATTGGAAAATAATCATGTTATGATACTACCATAGATGAAGGGGAATGATTATAGTTCTTATGTTGATTATATCATTTGAGTGTTTGATCAACAATGTACTGGTTATAATAATTATGGAGTATATAAGGATTATACTGCAATACTATTTCATTAAGGACTTGAGATTTTATGGAACCATGAAAAGTGACTCAATAGCAGGTTAAATGTTTTGAAAATATATGGTTGAGAGAATGATAAACCATAATATGGTTCTGATACCGAGGTAGTGATTTTGGAATAATATAGGATTGATTTGGATAAATTATATTGAATATTCTTGATTACCTGGAAGCTGATTAATGATTTGTATATTCCATAATTTTAGGAGATTAAAACATATTTGGATAGAAGGAGTATATCCAGTATTCTATAAGGAATAAAGGATTATGGATGTAATCAATAAGGTTTTATGGTAATTCCGGATGTTGCAATGTTTTAAAATAATACATGATGAAGGTGTTCACATGCTATTAATGGGAAACAAATCTTCATTGTGATTACCTACCATATAAATTTTGGACTGTGAGTTTGGACAGAAGTATTTTGGATAAGTCTAGTTTGAGATTATTTTTGGATTTCCATAAAAAGGACAACATGGAGGTCGGGCGGGAACCCATCGCGTCCGACAAGGCCGCAAGAATTAAACACACAACCAAAGGGCGAAAAGGGTGTATCAACTTCCACTAAAGCACGTGATGTCTTGGATTGAATAATGTAGTTTTTTAATGGTTCTTCTAGATTAATTTTAAATTCATTTTTTGAACCCTATACGAATAAGATAAATAGAATATTATTTTTAAGTTCTATTATCTTTTAGAGTGAAAGTTGAGTATGTGGTAGAACTTCGTTAAAGGATGGGACTCTACTTGTAAATTGTATATTTTTCTTCCTCTCTTATTAAATTAAGAAATCAATTCTTATAATTTAGTGAAGGGATCTTAAAACAAAAAATGTGTTATCCAAATACCATATGTTTTTTTGAACCAATGGTATTTTAAATCATCAATGATTGATGAATTTAAGGCCGTAAATTTTACACTAGTTTATGATTGATGAACTCAATCAATACCTATAAATATTTACAATTTTCCTCCAATTATATGTATCTAATTTCTACCAATGCTCTCCTAATCAGGATCATAATTTGGTGGTGACCCTTTCATTTCTCTTTTCCCTTTATTAAGACTAAATTTTATTAACCTAATTTTCGATGTCAGTTTTCCCAAAGGTATTTTCTATTTTCAACCTTTTTTTCGAAAAATAATTTAAAATTGCGAGGATGAAATTTATTGAAGGAGGGAAGAATGTAACATCCCAGGATTTCATAGTACATTCTTTTCTCCAAAGTAATTCAATAACTTTCACTACACGCAATACTGAGTTCTAGCACACCATGACTCTCCAAACATGTCTTTCAAAAGTGGTTAAGAATAGTTTTAACCTAATTTTGAACTTTATATAATCCTTATAATTTAGAATACATATTATGTGTTACTTAGACATAATGTACGAACAAATTCATTTTTTGCAGATAAAAGAAGTATTTTAAAAAAAATGCAATTTTACCACCTTTTAAGGGAGAAGCATTTTTAAATGCAATATATGAATGTTTTATTTATTAAATTTGACAAAATAAATTTCTTCTTTATAATCGGGACATTAGAATTTAGTTTCAAATTTTTTTTGGTGTTTTCTGATAACTTTCATATTTGGGAGAATAGTAAAGAATACTATATTTTAACTGAAAGAAACTATTTTATTCAAAATAATTTATATTGTTAAATTATAAATTTTAATGTTATGGAAGTATAAATAGATTATATTTTTACCATTTAATCCAATTATGTTCATTGTAAGTAATTTCACTTTGAAATTGGACATAATCAAATATCAAACTGTTAATAGTTATTATTTCTTAATAATACATCTTTTGGTTTTAATAGCGGGAATTAATTTTAAATTAATAAATGAAAATTTTATGTATTTGATATTGTAAAAAAGACGTCATTTTTGGATTCAGAATATCAAAATTAGCTTAGGTTAAAATTTTGGTACTTGTATGATAACTTTAATATTTTGATGAATAGTGAAAATTACTAAATTTTATTTAAAAACTACTTTTTTAATCGAAAGAATTAATAGTGATAAATTATGCATTTGAGTGATTTTAAAGTACAATTAGATTATAATTTTACAATTTAATCCAAATTTGGTCATTGGACATAATATCATATTTAAACTGGAATAAGAAAGTGTCAATCTTTTGATAGTTATTATTTGATAAAAACACGCTTTTTGTTTCGACAACAGAAATTAATTTTAAATTAATTTCTACCCCTTATGTGTTTTGAATTTAGTAAAATTTATTACATATTTAGAATCTGGTGGTCCAAATTTTTTAAATAGGTAACTTTTATTTTTAGACATTTTGCAAAATTACTTCAGTAAATATTTTATTTACCATAGTTAAAGGATAAATCCAGTAAATAAGGGTAAAAAAAATATTATTATAATAATACTAAATTATCCTAAAACGTTTCCTAACCCTATTTTTGATACATTTCCGACCATTGGTAACTTTGGGTCGATTTTGGGACCCCATGGAGCCACTTGTAGGTGATAAGGACACTATATATTAATTAAGATAAAGTAAATACAAAAATGATATAAGCATATATCTTTTAGCAAAACAATTTTTACGTAAGATTATATATGTGATATTTTCGACTATAAATAATAAATAGATATATAAAAATATTTCTTATATAATGGTATTATATTTATAATTTTTGGACATTTAATAATTAAATTTATTTATGACCCAATAATGATGTGGTATTTTCTTTACCAATGAAAAAATCAAATAATTTGTTTTACAAAAGTTAAAATAAATATACTTTGAACTTTTTTATGCCATAAAAGAATTTTATTGGTTAATATTACATTTTAGGATTTCTTAAATGAATTTTATTCAAATTAATAATGTTGTTAAGACTTTAGGAAAAATCAATTATTGAATAGTGTCAAAATTGACAAAAATGAGTTTTTAAAACAAATATTATATTATTAATTGATATTATATTCCTAAAAATATAAGGTTCGGCCAAAGGACTTATATAATAATAGGTGTATCATTAATGGACCACATAGAGGTCTCTTGGATGTAAATAGTAAGTTTATTAACAATATAATATAAAAATACAGAGTGATAAGGTAAATGTCAAATTAATTAACTAAGAGTACAAACTAAACTATAAGGTGAATATAATGACATAAACATATATAATATCTATTGGTTGATAGTATTTAGACCCATCCCCACATTATACTTTGAATAATCCACTTTGTATCCATTAGAAACAGAATATGAATTTATTATAAAATAATACGTTAAGTTTTTCCTAAAAAGCCCCTCCTCCCCCTTATAAAAGGACACCACTTCCAACCAAATATTCGCACCTTAAAATCCTTTTGGTTCATAAAAAACCTGAAAAATTATTCTCTCAACTTCCCTAAAATAATCTTAGAGGCCTTAGTTTTATCATAATGCCAACCTAAAAATGCATTTTGATAAAATCAATAGGAAGAACCCAAAGAAGAGATAATGTTTTCACCACCCTCTTTCAAGTTCCTTTCTTCTTCAACATCTTATTTCATTTTTATTTCCATTATAAAATAATAAATCCATTATCTTATATATACTGTGATGTTATTATAAATATGGTACAACCATATTATGTATTCTATCTATCCTTTGAATGACATGTCACCATACGTGTGTACGTACGACCTACCGTCTCCACATCATAGTGCAATTGTTATTCAACACAATATTATTTGGATGGGTATAATAATAATTTGTAATTCATGTAAATAATAAATATAACATTATAATTATTTTGTATATATGATATACCATCCAATTATATATTATTTTAATATCAAAATAATGATATTATCGCTCGTGCGTACGTACGGACTACCGTCTCCACGAACGCAATGAGATTCATCGTCCATCGTATCCATTCAAGTATGATTCTCATTTTATGATAAAAAATAATTTTTAAGGACTTCATATAATTATGGATATGAATTAGATACAAACTATCCATAATAAACACGTCTTCTATAACAAAACATATAAAAGAAAATGAGTAAGTTAACACCCGAAATGACGATAATACTAAGATATTATTAACAAAGCAATGATAAAATATCATATATGATATCATATTAATATATATGATTCTTGTATAATTTAATAACAATTATTTCACCATTATACATGAGTTTATCCTACCCCCAACCAAGGAAAAGTACAAGGTAAGGGTTAATTCTACAATTTCTTCATTATCCGAGGTTGTTTATACATTATTATCTACTGGGACCTCTTTATCATCCACATCCATGTTTCTTAAAAATGTATTTGAAATCATTATTACTATTTTACAGACTACGGGTTAAAGTCATATATACCCTTGTTTTACTTTTTATATGAATTCTACAAAGGAATCGTTCCATCATTTTCCAAACAAGGTCATTTTTAACCTTTTTGACAAAATTAAGGTAAGAATGTGTATTTTAACTTATACGGTGGGTGCAGATATTTTTAGCCCTTATAAAATCATGGAAGCTTCCCAAACAATATTATAGAAATATTTTCAAAGTAAACGTTTTATTTTATAATTATGTTACACTTAAATGATTTCATAAGAAGGGAAATTTCTCTCAAATAGTATGGATTTCATCTATGTCAACATCAATTTAAATGTTTTAAATATTTATTCTTCTAAACCATTCTCATTAATATCCATGTTTGGAAATGGAGTTAAGGATTTATTTATATGGACATGAAGGTTTTAAAATTTTAATTACATTAAAAAGTTTCAAAGTTGTATGGGACACTTTGATTCAAAAATGTCATTAAATATCTTCCAATTAAATTGTGTGACTTTTAAATGTTATCATGAAAATGGATATTTCAATCAAAGATTTTTCCAAATCATTTCCCTCTATGTCAAATCCTTTAATGGATATTTAAGCTTATTTGATGTTTATTTATTATGATACAAAACTTCCATATTGTATTGAAGGTTTTGTGATATGTTTGACTGTGGATGTGTTATTTTTTGATCATTAATGGTTTATGGAGAAAGTATTTAGATATTTTATGCTAGTTTTAATACAAATGTTTATGTTATGTTTAAACATATTCATATGAGTAATGCATTGAACTTAGTAAGTGACGGGGGGATCCCGCTATAGCTCCTCGATACATCGTTAGGTCTCATGAGACAAACTAGTGTCTTGGCACGAGGCCTTGACAATGTAATCATTGTAGTCTTGGCACGAGGCTTTGGCTACATGGTTATGATAGTCTGGAATTATGCATTCCATCATTATGAAAGTGGTTATTGATATTTCACGTGATTATTCGACTAGTATAATATCCATGTGAATAGGTAAATGGAATTAATTCATTTTAGTTTTTCTATATTATGCTGATGTTCATGTTTAAAAGGCTTTTGTTTTAGATATACATTGACTTAAATGATTATAATTATTTATGAAAGTTTCTGCTATATTGTTATCCATACTGAGCATCTGAGATCACCCCTTTATATGTTTTATTTTCCCATGATGTGAAGAAATATTTTATGACTAATCTGCAGGGATAGTCTGAAGGGGATATGAGTGTGGACCATGGAGACTATATTATTGTAGTTTTTCACTTTATGATGTAATGTAACATTTATGAATGTATCTAGTGATTCCATGGATACTAAACTAATCGGTCTTTTGAGACTTGATCTTTTGTGATCATGCCAATGTAATGTAATAATGCACGAACTCTGGGTAACTAGGGTCGGGGCGTTACAGTTGGTATCAGAGGAAGTTTAGTACAAACCTTGGAATCTATATTTCGATAAACTCTAATTAGAGCACATAGACCTAAGATGTACTTTGATGATTAGTATAGAAACACTTCCTAGAATTTTGATATTAGAGAGATTTTGTGAGTTTTCCGAGGAATACATCCCTGTTTGGATACGAGCAGGTAGAGGTGACTCTAGCACAGATGTACCAAGGGGTAAAACCCCAAAACACCTCTTTGTGCTAGACTCGAACGGAAACTGTTGCATGATAATGGGCCTTGCTGCAGGCTTGGTTACGACACTCCCAAGGGATTTTCTTAGGATAATTCTCATTTTCTTTAAAAATCATTATGAAGGGTTTATGAGTATATAATTACTCAATGAAAACATCTTTATCATTATGGATTATATCGATAATCCATTCAATTTATGTTAGGTATTTTACAAGTTTGGAATTATTTATTGCAACTCATAAACTGACCAAGTTTATGCTATTGTATAGAAATGGAACCCAGTAGATGGAATGGGAACTCCAGCAATATGTATGATCCAAAGTGTAAGAAGGATCATATCTTTCACGGTATTAAGAAAATATTTAGAAGGGAAATAGTCTCCCATATATTCTCAACATATGAAAAAATAGTATCATGTGTTAATAAGGTAAGTAAATAATTCTCCGGGTCTTATGGATTTGAAGGGAAGAAAGAGAAGAAAAGGATGGAAGAGAGAAAGATGGATAAAGGGAAGAGGGAAAAGAAGAATTTTCCCATATGTGATAACTATGGGAAGAAGCACCCTGGAACATGCTTGAAGGGAATTCGAGTTTGTTATAAGTGTAGAAAAAAGGACACCATGTACAGAACTACAAGGATAAGAAAAAGGTTTCAAATGTATAATGCTTCATCTGCAAGGAGTTGGGACACTACGTGAAGCAATGTCAAAATCATCAGAGTATTCCACAAAATGATGCAATTGGATAATAATCAAGTTATGATACTACCACAAATGAAGAAGAATGATTAGAGTTCTTATGTTCATTATGTCATTTTAGTGTTGTATCAACAATGTACTGTTTATAATAATTATGTAGTATATAAGGATTATACTGCAGTACTATTTCATTAAGGACTTGAGATTGTGTGGAACCAAGAAAAGTGACTCAATAGATGGTTAATTTTTTTGAAAATATATGGTTGATAGAAAGATAAACCATAATATAGATCTGATATCGAGGTAGTGATTTTGGATTAATACAGGATTGATTTGGATAAATTATATTGGATATTCTTGATTGGCATGAATCTAATTAATTATTTTTATATTCCATTATTGTTGGATTTTACAACATTTTTTTATAGAAGAAGTATATCCAGTATTATATAATTAATAAGGGATCATAAATGTAATCAATAAGGTTTTATGGGAATTGAGGATGTTGGAGTGTTTTAAAAGAATAGATGATGAATTTGTTCACATGCTATTACATGGAAAAAAGGATCTTCATTGTGTTTACCTACCTTATAAATTTTGGTCTGTGAGTTTGGACAGAAGTATTTTAGATAAGTCTAGATTGAGATTATTTTGGATTTCCATAAATAAGACAATGCGGAGGTCGGGCGGAAACTCGTCGCGTCTGGCATGGCCGCGAGACATGAACCCACAACCGAAGGGAGACAAGGGTGTATTACCTACCACTAAACCATGTGATGTCATGGATTGAATAATGTAGTTTTTTAATGGTTCTTCTAGATTAATTATAAATTCATTTTTTTGAAACCTATTTGAATAGGATAAATAGAATATTATTTTTATGTTTTGTTATCTTTTAGTGTGAATGATGAGTTTGTGGTAGAAATTAGTTATAGGATGGGACTATACATTTCAAGTATTTATTTTTCTTCTTCTCTTATTCAATGATGAAATTAATTCTTATAATTTAGTGATGGGATCTTAAAACAAAAATGTGTTATCCTAAAACCATATTTTTTGTTGAATCGATGGTATTTTAAATCATCATAGATTGAGGAATTTAAGGCCCTAATTTTTACACTTGTTTGTGATTGATGAACTCAATCACTACCTACAAATATTTACGTTTTTTCTCCAATTATATGTATTTAATTTCCACCAATTTTCTCCTAATCAAGATCATAATTTTGTGGTGACCCTTTCATTTCTCTTTTCCTCTTATTAAGAATAAATTTTATTAACATAATTTCTGATGTGGGTTTTCCCGAAGGTATTTTCTATTTTCAACATTTTATTTTTGAAAAATAATTTCAAATTGTGAGGACGCAATTTATTGAATGAGGGAAGAATGTAACACCCCAAGATTTCATAGTACGTTATTTCTTCAAATTAATTTAATAACTTTCTCTACATGCAACACTGAGTTCTAGCGCACCATGACTTACCAAAAAATCCGTTCAGAAGCAGTTATGAAAAATATTAACTGAATTTTGAACTTTATATAATACTTATAATTTTAGAATCCATGTTATGAGTTTCTTAGACATAATGAAAGAACAAATATATTTTTTTTATATAAAAGAAGTATTTTTAAAAAAAATGCAATTTTACCACCTTTTAAGGGCGAATCATTTTTAAATCCAATATTTGAAAGTTTCATATATTAAATTTGGAATAATAAATTTATTCTTTAGAATTAGGACATACAAATTTAGTTTCAATAAAGTTTTGGTGTTTTTATGATAACTTTCATATTTGGGTGAATAGTGAAAAATGCTATATTTTAACTGAGAACAACTTTTTTAATAAAAATAATTTATATTGTTAAATTATAAATTTTAATGGTATGGAATTATAAATAGATTATATTTTTACCATTTAATCCAATGATGGTCATTGTAATTAATTTCACTTTGAAATTGGACATAATCACATGTCAGACTTTTAATAGTTGTTATTTCTTAAAAATACGCCTTTATGTTAGTATAACGGGAATTAATTTTAAATTAACAAATGAAACTTTTATGTATTGAATTTGGTAAAATATACTTCATTTTTAGATTCAGAATACCAAAATTAGAATAGGGTGAAATTTTGGTACTTTTTTGATAACTTTCATATTTTGATGAATAGTAAAAATTACTAAATTTTAATTAAAAACATCTTTTTTTAATTGAATTAATTAATAGTGATAAATTATTCATTTGAGTGATTTTAAAGTATAATTAGATTTTTATTTTACCATTTAATCCAATTTTTGTCATTGGACATAATTTCATATTTAAACTGGACATAAGAAAGTATCTATCTTTGGATAGTTATTATTCATTAAAAACACGCTTTTCATTTCGACAATGGGAAATAATTTTAAATTAATTTCTGCCACTTATGTATTTTGAATTTAGAAAAATGGATTACATATTTAGAA
This sequence comes from Viscum album, assembly GCA_963277665.1. Classification (NCBI taxonomy): domain Eukaryota; kingdom Viridiplantae; phylum Streptophyta; class Magnoliopsida; order Santalales; family Viscaceae; genus Viscum; species Viscum album. The sequence goes on from OY728129.1 coordinate 1,494,127,098, forward strand.
TTAGTAGGTCCAAATTTTGTAAATAGTTAACTTTTATTTTAGGCATTTTGAATAATTAGTTCAGTAAATATTTTATTTACCATGGTTAAAAGGTAAATCCGGTAAATAAGGGTAAAACAATAATATTATAATAATACTAAATTACACTAAAAATTGTCATAAACCAATTGGTTGATAGACTTCTGACCATGGGCATCATTGGGTAGATTTTGGGTCCCCATGGAGCCACTTGTAGGTGATAAGGACACTTTATATTAATTAAGTTAAATTAAATACAAAAATGACATAAGCATATATCTTTTTGAAAAAAAAAATTTACATAGGGTTATATATGTTATATTTTTGACTATAAATATTAATTATAAAGCTAAAGATATTTCATAAATAATTATATTTTATTTATAATTTTTAGACATTTAATAATTTCATTTATTTATGCACAATAATGATGCAGTATTTTCCTTATTAATGAATAAATCAAATAATTGGTATTATAAAACTTAAAATAAATATAATTTGAACGTTTTGATTCCATCCATGAATTTTATTGGTTAATATTACTTTTTAGTATTGTTTAAATGAATTTTATTATAATTAATAAAGTTTTGTAGGATAAAAAATCAATTATTAAATAGTGTCAAAATGGACAAAAATGAGTTTTTAAAACAAATATTATATTATTAATTGATATTATATTACATAAAATCTATGGTTCATCCAAAGGACTTATATCATGATAGGTGTATCATTAATGGACCACTTGGGGGTATCTTGGATATATATAGTATGTTTATTAACTATATAATATAAATTTACATTGTGACATGGTAGATGTCAAATTAATTGACAATGAGTTAAAACAAAAAGATAAGGTTAATATAATTCCCAAATCCTATCTAAAATCTATTGGTTGAAATTATTTTGAACCATACCCACCTAATACTTTTAATAATCCAATTTATATCCATTATAAACTGAATGTGAATCTATTATAAAATAATACTTTTTGATTTTCCTAAAGAGTCCCTCCTCTCGCTTATAAAAGGACACCACTTATAACCAATTCTTCACACCTTCAAAGCCTTTTGATTCGGCCAAACCATACCCAATTATTCTCTCAACTTCCATAAATTCAACCTAGAGGTCTTAGTTTGATCATAAATTCAACCTAAGGAGCCCTTTTGATCAAATCAAAAGGAAGAACCCGAAGAAGAGGTAATGTTTTCACCACCCTCTTTCTAGTTCCTTTCTTCTTCAACATGTTATTTAGTTGTTATTTACATTCTGAAATAACAAATCCAATATCTTCTATATATTATGATGTTATTATAAATTTGGTACAACCATATTCAGTATTCTATCCATCCCTTGAATGACATGTCACCATACGTGCGTACGTATGAACTACAGTCTCCATGTCAATGTGTAATTGTTATTCAATACATTATTATTTTGATGGGTATAATAATGATGTTTAATTAATTTAAATAATAATTATAACTTTATAATTATTCTTATATATTATATACCATCCAATTATATATTATTTTAATATCAAAATAATGATATTGTCGCTCGTGCGTACATACGGAGTACCGTCTCCACGAACGCTATGAGATTCATTCTCAATCGTATCCATTCAAGTCTAATTCTCATTTTATGATTAAAAATAACTTTTAATGACCTGATATCATTTTGGATATGAATAATATACAACCTATCCATAAAAAACATGGCTTCTATAACAAAACATATAAAATAAAATGAGTAAGTTAACACCCAAAACGACTATAATAGTACGATATTATTAATAAAGCAATGTTAAAAGAAAATATATGATATCATATTAATGTATATGATTCTGGTATAATTTAATAAAAATTATTTCACCATTACACAGGAGGTTAACCTATCCCAATCAAGAAAAATTACAAGGTAAGGGTTAATTCTATAATCTTTTCATTATCCGAGGTTGTTTATACGTAATTATCTACTGGGACCTCTTTATCATCCACATCCATGTTTCTTAAAAATGTATTTGAAATCATTCTTACTATTTTATAGACTATGGTTCAAAGTCATATATACCGTTGTTTGACTTTTTATAAGAAGTTATAAAGGAATCATTCCGTCATTTTCAAAATAAGGTCCTTTTTAACCTTTTCGACAGAATTAAGGTAGGAATGTCTATTTTATCTTATACGGCGGGTGCGGCTTTTTGATGCCCTTATAAAATCATCAACTATTCCCTTAAAATCATATAGGAATATTTTCAAAGTAAATTTTTTCTTTTATAATTATGTGACTCTTAAATGATTTCAAAAAAAGAGATATTTCTCTCAAATAGTGTTGATTTCATTTATGTCCACATCATTTTAAATGTCTTAAATATTTGTTCTTCTAAACAATTCCCATTAATGTCCATGTTTACTAAATGGTGTTAAGGATTTATTAAAATGGACATGAATTTTTTAAAATGTTAATTACATTAAAAAGTTTCAAAGTGGTTTGAAACACATTGATTCATAAATGTCTTTAAATATCTTCCTTTTTAATTGTGCGACTTTTAAATATTTTCATGAAAAGGGATATTTCAATCAAAGAGTTTTACAAATCATTTCCATCTATATCAAATCCATTAATGGATTTTTAAGCTTATTTTATGTTTATTTATTATGATGCAAGACTTCCATATTGTATTGAATGTTTTGTGATATGTTTGACTGTGGATGTGTTATTTTTTTGATCATTCATGATTTATAGAGAAAGTATTTACATTTTGTATGCTAGTTTTATTACGAATGTTTGTGTTGTATTTAAACCTGTTCATATAAGGAATGCATTGAACTTATTAAGTGACGGGTGGAGCCCGCTATAGCTCCTCGATGCAACGTTAGGTCTCATGAGTAAACTAGTGTCTTGGAACGAGGCCTTGACAAAATATTATTTGTAGTCTTGGAATGAGGCCTTGGCTACTTGGTTATGATAGTCTGGAATTATCCATTCCATCATTATGAAAGTGTTTATTGATATTTCATGTGATTATTCGACTAGTAGAATATCCATGTGAATAAGTAAATGTAATTAATTCATTTTAGAATTTCCATATTATGCTTATGTTCAAGTTTAAAAGGATTTTGTTTTAGTTATACATTGACATAAATGTTTATACTTATTCATTAAATTTTTTTCTATATTGTTATCCTTACTGAGCATTTTAGCTCACCACTTTCTATGTTTTATTTTCCCAGGATGTGATGAAATATTTTATGACTGACCTGCAGGGATAGTCTTCAGGGGATATGAGTGTGGACCATGGAGACTATATTATTGTAGTTTTTCACTTTATGATGTAATGTAACATTTATGAATGTATCTAGTGATTACAAGGCTACTAATCTAATTGATCTTTCGAGAATTGATCTTCTGTGATCATGCCAATGTTATATAATAATTCACCGACCCTGGGTAACTAGGTTCAGGGCATTACACCATATCATAGTTCATCATTCATAACAATATTTAATGATTCGTTTTAGATTTTTAATTCAAATATAGATAAGATAATTATGTAATTTTTATTATTCAAGATATGATTATGTAATGACTTCCTTGACTGTAGTCAACCTACCAATGTCATTTTGAACACATAAACCGACTATGGTCAAAACATTCGACATAAGAATAATTGATTTAGTAATTTCATATAATGTGTTAATAAGTTAAATAAAATTCATAATCATATTAAAAAAGTTTTTAATGAAATTAAATTATTGACATAGGTTTACAATTTAAGAAAATAAAGACACGTGTTATGAATCTAACTCATGGTATGGGACATTATCTCAATTTCATTTCATTGAGACATATCTTGATGTTATGCTGCATTATAATTTCACAAGTTGTATATATATCACATTTTATATGAAAAATCATGTATTTATATAAAATAACAGTATTTATTATTTTTTTAATGTTATTTTTTCAATGGGATATAATTAAAACACATCCAATATGATAATGGACATTTTATTTAAATATACAATCTTTTAATGTTTTCCTTGAAACACTCATTCCCTTCTATGTCAGTGATTTAATATGATTTATAAAATTTTCATATGAAAATAAAATATTTATATTGTTTATTTTATGTGTTGTTAACATTAATGTTTTTTAAAATGAATATATTTATGTTTCTTAAACTGAACATCACCACTGAATTTTCAAGCAATCATGACTTTATTTATTTTCCTGGATCCTTTATAATATTGTGTGTTTTATTAAATGAAAAAAATATATTTTTGTTATTGGTTATTTTTTATTCAACTTCTGTATTGAAAATTTTATATTGTCATCCAAAATAGATTATATATGAGTTTCAAATATTTTTTCAAATGATGAAAATTCTTATTCATGATCTGTTTATTAGAAATATTATATGATTTGTGCACATAGATAGTGTCACATGAGGACATTATAGATTATGTGGTTGGTACACCCAAATAGAAATCAAATTCTTTTGATAATGATTGTATTATCTTTAAAATAATATATGAAGTTTCTAATATAGTTATTTTAATTTTTTAAGGTTCTATAAGGGTTCCATAAGGGTTATATGATATTATGACCCAAGGAAACTATGTGAATTGTTTAAACATGATAATTAATTTTCATGGAATATATTTTTTCAAAATGAATAACAAATGGTATTTTTAATGGAATGATATTTCCCTTAATGGGTAAATTTTATGATTTCATGAATGTAATTTTTACGGGTTTTATTTTTTTCATTGGAATAAATATTTTATTCCTTTTATATCCTTTAATAAGATTCTTATACTCATCCAACATTTGAAAAATGTTTATCACAACATTTAAGGACGGGTAAGGGAACATAAGAGGTCAATTAGAATATTGTGATGAGTTTTCAAAAAAATAAATCAATATTTTAAAGGTTTTATATTATTAGAAAATAGATACTAATAAAATGTGTCTATAGTGTAATATATTATACTGCTAGAAATAAGTTATTTATTGATTTTCTAAAAATATAAGTCTGAAAAGTTCCTACAAGTGAATGAAATTTAAATTATTTAACTAAACTAATCATTATGTAATGTTTATGTTTATATCCTTATAATTTTTATGATAGTTTGGTTTAGAAATATTTAGAGGTTAGGATAATTATAAAATCACGAACATGAATGATTTTACCTTATATTCAAGTTAGAATTATATAGAAATATACAATACCATATTTCTTCTTCTAAATTATGTTATTTAAAAATTTGCTTTTGTAGATGAAATATGAAATATATGGAAGGATGAAACCAAGAGGAAACTATCCATTCAAGTCAACATCCTGATATGGATGGAATTGGTTTTGACAAGTTTTTTACAATGATGGTTAAGTTGAAATGGGATATAAATAGTGGTGGCATACATGAAAGAGAGGAACGTGATCTAAATCACAGGAACATGTCTATAGTTGAGAAGTTATTGAGGAAACACCCATCTCATATAGTGGATAATTTGACATAGTTGTAGAATAAGGATGGTTCAATACCCTAAATATGATATTTGATGGCATGAGATATTCGGAATGTAAAAAGGTAACTCATTCTGGTTATCTTTTTGAAAGTGAAGATAATAATTTGTGGTATTCTGTTAAGAATACCATATAAACAAATTATCTTGATTTTTTTGAATGGAAAACATTATAGCATCATTTCCATGAGAAATTTTTAAATAATGATATTTAACTCAGTATGGAAAATATTCCTAGAATTGTGGATTAAAAGGAAGAATCTATAGCATTATATGAATCAAAAATCACAAGATTAGGCAGGTATGTTCTGAGTTTTATCTGAGACGCTGATATAAAAATTAACATAATTTACATTGGATTGAAAATAATTCTAAACATATATTTTTCCAAATGATAATTTAATATCTAGGGGAAATTTGTTAATTATGATAAATGAAATTTTGTGAAGGTTTTTGATTCATATGTGCCTCATGGTGATGAATGAAAGATGCTTTCACAATGAAAGGAAATGGAGAAACATACGACAAATAAATACGGAGGTATGAAAATTATGGCCCCAACTTGTGGAATGTGTATTAAAAATAAACTTGGATAATATCTTCTGATGTAAGGGAAGTGTTATCAGGGTGGAATGATTGGCCACATGGAATGTGAATGAAAGGAAACTAATCCTAGGGAATCATAGAATATGGAATTAATATCCATCCAATGGGAAGATGTTTTTGTTATAATGACATTGGCCTTTATGCTATTGTATATCCGAAGTTAGATTCACATTATGGGAATCTTCATTATCAGAAACTAAATATTATAGGGATGTTATCTGGTAATACTGTTGTTGAAGTGGGTCCATCAAATGAAGTTGTTAATGTTGTGTAACTTATTTAGTCAAATTACTCTAATAGCCATTTTTTACTCTGGATTATCGAAAAATTTCTTTTCTAAAATTTTTTCATGTAAATATGGATTATCACCTCTTGATAGTAAAATAATCATTTGGAATAAAAAATAGAGATGGAAATATTAATACTTCCAAGATTTATAGGAACATTTCTGTTGCTATTATTGGGGTAGTATTTACTAAAAATCTTATTGGACTGGCCATATTAAAGTCTGATATCATTCTTGGTACATATTTTCATTAATTATATCATGATAAGAAAGAATATATTAAAATACTGCATGGTTAAATGATTTCATGTCCTAGATTATATACCAAATTACATTGAATTTTTTTAGGGAATAAATTAAATTTTACCTAGATCACATTGATGAAAATAATAGACATTTTAAAGTTATTTATGTTCTAGTAGTAAATGAATTAATTTATTTATTTTCTAATGATTTTTCTAGAGTTATTCCATATCAAGATGTTGAGTTTACTATTCAATTACTAACCGATTATAATAATATTTCTAATCCCGTATTCCAAATAACTTAGTTGTAAGTTTCACAATTGAAAAATCAATTTCAAGAGTTATTAGATAAAGGATTCATTCAACCTAGCACTTCATCATGGGGTTCTCATATTTTTTGTTTAAAATAAATATGGTACAATGGAAAATTTCATTTATTATATTGCCATAAATTATAGTAACATTATTAACAAGTATACGTTTCCTCATATCAATGATTTGTTTTGTTGGATCTTGGGGTCAGACTATTTTCCCAAGGATGATATGTTTTTTGGGTACTATGGGATGAAATTTAAGTATAAAAGTATTCTAAATACTGTATTTATAACTAGATATAGGGACTATGATTTTTTATTTATTCTGTTTGGGTTATCTTGTGTAACTATAAAATTTTTGGACAACAAAAATATATTTTTTCTAGAGTTCTTAGAATAGTTTTTGTTTTTTTAAAGATGAGATTTTGGTGTATTCTAAATGTCAGGAGGAACATTAAGGACACATAAGGATTGTTTTTCAAAACAAAAAGAAAATAAATTTAATGGGGAATTTAGAATGTGTGAATTTTTGTAGCAACAAATTTCATTTTTTGGTCATAATATTTCTAAAGATTAAATAAATATTGATTGTACTAAATTAAATTTTATTAAAGGATGGTCAATACTCAAAAATATTATAAAGACTCATAGTTTTATTGGATTACTAGGTTTCTATTAGTTTTTTTGAAAACTTATCTTGGTTTTCTAGACCAATGACTACAATAAATTCAAAAGGTGTTATGTTAATATAGAAAAAAAGAATGTCATGATTGTTTTTATAAATTGAAAAAATGAATCATGAATGCTTCAGATTTACCCATGCCTTCTATAAATGGAAAACTCATAATATAAAGTTATTCTTTATTGAAAGGATTATGTTACACCCTAATGCTAAATGATCAGGTAATTTATTATGCTTCATGTTTGTTGAGAACTCAATATTTAATTTACCCTACACATGATTTGGAGTTAGATAATGTTTTCTTCATTTAATATTTTGAGGAATCATCTATATAGAGTAATGAGTGAAACATATACTGATAACAACTTATTAATGTATTTATTCACATAGAATGAATTTAACATGAGATAGGGAAGATGGAAGGAAGTAATCAAGGATATCTATTTAATGATTTGATACTAACCTACAAAATGAAAAATGTTTCTAATGCTTTGAGTAAAAAATGTACTGGTACATTAAACATGTTACATTTGGAATGTGACCTTATGGATAGAGATTTTATGAATTAATTCCTAGAAGTTGTGGATGCAGTGAAATCCTATGTTTCATTTTATGTTTATTTACAGTTGACTCTATCACATATAATTAATAGGACTCAAAATGATGATCAATATTTTCCAAAAAAAGGTAGAATCTATTAGGAATGCTATTTTTCATGATTTTAATAATGATGAATAATGTTTATTTGAGATTATATAAAATATTATACGTGGATTTTGATTCGCAACTGAGGAAGGGGTTGTTTACCAATGATCATAGATCACTGTTTTATATTTATCCAGGCAACACAAATATGTACATAGTCGTTCAGAAGTATTACTGGTGGTTTGGAATGAAAATTTATATTACTGAATTTACCATGATGTATTTTAATTTAGAATCGGTTAATGTAGAATTTAAATTATACAAGTGGATAGTTAAAACTTTTCCATTTCTTATGTGGAATTGTGATAATATATTAATGGATTTTATGGTAGGATTCCCAAATAATTCTCTTAAAAATAAATAGATTTGGGATATTATTGATTAATTAACTAAATCTTTCCATTTACTTCCAATCATGATATAATTCCGTTTGATCAAATTTAATAAATATATATATATATATAGGGTATAATATTGTTACATTGAGGTACATTCTGTATTGTATAAGATTATGATCTAGGGTTTTTATATATTTTTTATAATTACTTAATATGTCCTTGGGTATAATTTATATTTCAATACAGCTTTTCATCCTCAATTTGAAAGAATTTTTTAGTATAAACATAATAAAATGGATGATATTATTCATTATTATTCAATGGATATCTATGAAAGTGGAAAAAACTTCTGTTTTTTCTTTGAGTTCTATAATAATAATATTTTTCATTCAATTATATAGATCTAACCATTTTAGGAATTGTATGGAATGCGATGTCAAACACTATAATTTTAGAATGAGGTATATTAAAGGATGTTTATGGGATTGAAACTGGTAAATAAAATGGTTAAAATTTTATTCTTGATTCATCAACATATGAGGATGTATCACATCTATTAAAAAAGTTATGCAGATAACCAAATGAATGATGATTATTTTGGGGTCGATGATCAAGTCTATTCCATTGCCTCTCCATGTATAGGTGTTATGATTTATGGAATTTAAAAGAAGATAAGTCCATGGGTAATTTTACCGTAAGAAATCAAAGAGAGAGTTTGATCATTGGTTTACTGAGTTATTTTTCCCCTGAGTTTATCTCACCTATAAATAATATTTTTACTTTCAATGTTATGTAAATATGTGCCAAATTCAACTCATGTTTTGATCCCTAATGTAGTGTAGTTAGAAGAGAATGTCCATTATGAGGATCATCGGGTTCTAGTTCTTGATCATAGAGAGAAATATTTTTGTAATATGGTGACACACTAGGAAATGGTTATATGAAAAGAACCATATGGTTGAATAGGTAACATGGAAACATGAATATTTTATGAGGTGAAGATATCCCTACTTGTTTAGTAATTAAATAGTATTGTGAGGAATTAATTTCAATGTAGTGGGAAGGATTTTAAAACGCCATTAATGATAGATTACATCATTTTCCATATTTATTAATATGAATTATATATTTATATTAATTATAATAAATGTATGTAATTTTTTATTCAAAAAGGAAATTATTCTAACTAAACTCTTTTCAGACAAGTTATTATTTTAAAACATAATTTCCTAATTTCATAATTATAATTTGATAAACTAATGTTAATTTTATAAATAATAATGTGAAAATTTGGGTTTTTTAGAAAATATATTTTTAGTGAATAGTGAAAATAATGGTTTTTATAGACACTTTTCTTTTAAAAAATTTATGTTATCTAAAATTATAAATATAGTTTGATTATTTTTAAAATTAAACTAAGTATTATTTACTTAAATTTAATGAAATTAATTACTTTTGAATCAAAATTATATTGTTTTTTTGTGTAAGTGTGTTTTTTGTTTAAAAAATGGGTTTTTAAAACTAATTTTAAATGAAAAATGATTCTTCTTTCTAATTAATTAAAATAATCCAAATTAGGAAATTATTTAATGGAAATTTATATATTAAAAAATTTAATATTAATTTAGTTTCATACAATTATTTTTATTAATTTAATATGTAATATAGAATCATAATTTTCAACAAAATGCCTTTATTAAAAACCTATTGGCACATCATGTCAGTGAGATTAATATTTTGATAACTTTTTTCTACTTCTATGTATTTAATTTTTCAAATATGATTCCATATTTTGAGTCACCAAAATTTTAAATCTATAATAGGATCCAATTAATTAAATTAATAAAGTGACTAGTGAAATAAATTAAAATTAATTATAGTGATTTATGTAAATACATGTTTACTTAGTGGTTAAAGATAGTTTATAAGGTGTAACATTGACCCAAACATTTCCAAAAACTACTTTTATTGAAATAAATACAGTATATACATTCTATTATTATTGTTAAACTATTATTGGTTCATAGGTAAATAAATAAAAATATTGTTGGAATTCACACATTCAAAAAAGGTATAATTGTGACACTAACCTAAATTATAAAACTCCACCCTCAATCATCCTCTCTTAACACCATAAAACACTTTTATTCAGATAACACTAACCCAAATAACATAAAAATCCATTTCACTAATCCTAGATGCATTATTTTTGGCAAAAATAAATCCAATCTAGGCATTTGGTGAAAACTCAAAGGAGTTACTCAAAGAAGAGGTAACATCCATCAATGAGTGTTTTATTTTATTTCTTCATCCATCCCATAAATTATTTTTATAAGATGATTATATAATAAAATATATATATATTAAATATAAATATTTTTTTATATAATGTTTATGACTAGAAACCATACCCACATCTATCAAATTTGTTATGAAATCTTCATTCATGTGTGCAGAGGACAACCACCTTGAGAAACATTCTCGTTCATTTTTTCCATGACTAACTCTCACAGTTGGGTGTAATGATGGATATAATGTTTTTATATTACATTTATAACATTATAATACCTATGGATAAATTATATCTTATATATAACTCTTTTATATTAAAATATGTAAGATATGAAATAACGTCCCTCATGTTTACATCAGACTACCCATTGTGAAGTGATGCCATACAATTTCACTAACATAGTAGGATGAAGGAGATAAAGGTAAATATTAATAATATATGAGATGTAAATGAGATTTATATGATATTAACAACTTATTTATATTTTTTAAAATATAAAAAATCATTGTTTAACCTTTTTCACTCACTAGGAAATATGATAACGTCATTCAGGGACCTGTGGACTACCACCTTCTCAAAGCAATGTGATTCCATGTTTCCATAACTACATCACATGTATGATATATATAATTATATATATTAAAATAATATGTTATTTCTAATATTATTATTATTATTTTATGTTAAATTCTACATACTATCATTCCATAATGATCATTGGAATATTTGAAATGTTACCTATGCGTTTGTATGACATATCATCTCCATGATTTTAAAAAAGTTAATTTTTCATTGAAATATTTATTTACAAGTTTTAAAATTATAGTTGATATATAAATATGATAATTATTTAATTTCAAGAAATATTTAAATAATTACCACTTTGATATATATTGAACTATGAATGTTGTTTTCGACAGATAAACTAAATATGATCAAAACAACAAACTTAAACGTAATGGATTAGTTAAATTTAAATAAAAGTAATATATAGAAAAACATGATGAATTAGGCTCAAGTTATGGTAATTCCTCTCAATTTCTTTTATTGAGGAATATCTTGATTTTATAAACCTTTATAATTTTATAAGGTGTATATAAAACCCCATTGAAATGATATATAATGAATTTATCTATTATTAGGGTATTTATGATTAAAATATATCCAACGTGACAAGTGAGTTTTATTCTAAATAAATCCCCTTTTGATGTGTTCCTTCAAACATAGTTCATATTAGACGTAAATGTTTTAAATGGTTTTTGAAATTTGTTATATGAAAATAAAATATTTTTTATTTTAATTTAAATTCACTTTTACTCATTACCTTTTTAACAGGAATATTTTAATGTGTTTTATGTAAAATAGTGAAAATGATGTTTCCTACAAATATGACTGTTATTTCATTTCTATCTTCCTTTACAAGATTAATTGTTCTCTTAAATAAAAACCCATATTTTACTTTTTTGGGTATTTTCATATTGAAAATAATTTTTAGAAATAAATGGTATTGTGATACATGATAGTTATTTTCATATGATTTAAAAAAATCATTATTTTTTTATTAATTTTGTGGTTCATAAAAGTTATGTATGATGGGTGTGACCTGTTAGTTCTAGGTGATCTCGTTATATCTTTTATGATGAGTACACCCACATAGAAATATAAATATTCGGTTAATGATTATTTTACTGAAGAATTATATTTGATGATTCCCATATAGTTATTCCAATTTTTAGTGGTACTGTAAGGGTTCTAAAATATGATGTCTGATGGTACATACTTGAATTTTCTATGAATGGTAATGTGTTTTCATGGAAATAATATTTTTTTCAAAAGTTAAAACAAATGATCTTTTTAATATAATGATATTTCCCATTATTTTTAAATTGACTAGTTTTAAAGAAATGTGTTTTCATTGTACTTTATGTTTTTTTGCTATATTAATAATTTTATTCTTTTTACATGTATTTCCGATATATTTATTCTCATCCAATATTTCTCAAATGATTTTCACCGGATTTAAGTATTTTTACAGGAAATGAAGACGTCATGTTGAATTTGATGAAGAGTTTTCAAGAAACTAAATCGTTTTTAAATGTTTTATACTATGCTAAAAATTAATTCTAATCAAAAGTATACACATTGTATTATAAGGTTTTTCAATGTATTATTTATGGCCTTTCTATCTAAAAATATAATAATAAAAAGATCCTCAAAGTGAATGAATTTATAATTCCTGATATATAATCATGATTTTGTAATGTTTAACGTCATGTACTTATAATTAGTACATCTTATCACCCGAAACTACTGTCCAATCTAATTGTAATGTTTTAAAATTGGAAGACATGTTGAAGACATTTATGATGGGTTTCAGATGAGTATGGGATAATCATCTTCCTTTGGATAAGTTATCATGATTAAAAATTTCTAATCAGGATTCCAAATGGATCCATAAAATGTGCTTTTGGAAAATTGAATTAATACAGCTTCAAGATGGGATATTGTTGGTGACCACAATCTATTTGGACCTGAAATGGTTGATGAAATGATATAAAAGGTAAATATCATTTAGAAACATTTCATGACTACTAAAAGTGGAGAAAATATTTATCCTAATAATAATCAATGCGATCTAGAGTTAGTGGTTGGGGATAATGTTTTCTATACATATTCCATTAGAAAAGTGTATTGAGATTTTTTAATAAGGAAAAAATAAACCCTAGGTATATCGGCCCCTATGATATTGTGGATCGTGTTAAAGTTGTCGATTATTGACAGTCACACCCACCAACCATTTATCATGTACATGATGTACTTCATGTATCCTTCTTAAGAAAGTACACACCAGATACTTCACATGAACTAAATTCATAGGTTCTGAGATGGAAAATTATCTCTTTTAAGGAGGTTTCGGTGAATATCTTGGACAGTAGATATAATGTTTCTATGGAACAATATGACTAACTTGGTCAAAATGATATGGAGGAACCATAAATATGAAAGTCAATTAAGGAACCAGAGGATAAAATTTAGATGAAATACTCTAAAATGTTTTCACATTGATCTATAATTTTAAAATTCAAGTGTGAAATTAAATAATGTGGAATAATGTAACAACTTAATTTAAAAATATTGAATGCTATGTTCGATATTGTATGTGACATTGAACAAATTTTTTTAATATAACCAAATATATTATTAATTTTATTAGAATTTTTTATATCAATTACACTAACATAGATTTTACAATTAATTATGAAGTATAAATAATATATACTTATAAATAGGTAATTATTTTTTTGGTAATGTCTTCGTAGGCTTTGAAAATATTTTTCTCAAATATTAATTTTTTATTTATTTTTGTAAACATATAATAAAATATTTTATTTTCAAATGTGGAAACATTAATTGAATATTTCAGATTCATATTTGGAATCATCATGTCAAAATTATCTTATAAATAATTTTTGGTATTTTTTAAAAGAGATTAAATTTTTTAATGAATAGTGAAGATACTGGTTTTTTCTGAAACATTTATTTTTATTTAAATCTTCTATAATTATATAATTTGTTTTTAAAAGGTATAAAAGTAAAATTAATTCAATTATATTATTAGTAATCCAATTTTGGTTATCATAATCAATTCCATGTAGAATTTTAAATAGTACTTCTTATAACTATGAAAACATTTTATTTGGAAAAACATTTTTTCATCGCGTATGTGGTTCAATTATTAACTTAATTACACAATTTATATAAATTAAATTTAAAAAAAATTATTGAAAATTTTTAATATAAATATATAATATCATTTAACAAGTTCAAATAATTATTTTCATAATGTATAATAAAACTAGAATAAATTAATTTACACGGTTAAGGATAAAACATGTTTATTAAGGGTTAAAATAAAAATACATGGGTTATAATGACATTTAAACATGTCCAAATCTTCTTTTGGGCCATATATTTATCGTATATAATATAATAGAATCTAATGAGCCATTTTTGATAATTTTTATATGTGAAAAATGTTGGAATAGAGTTTTCTTTTCAAAAATACAATGTGTGTCCTCTCTCCCTCTTATAATATAGAACCCGCTATCCTATCAACTATATGCTGATAAATCCTTAGAGTTCCACAAATATATTCCTAAATTACTTCTTTAATTATATCCATATATCCTCTAATCATTGTTTTTATTTGAATCCAATATAGGAAGGAATTAGGTATAATCATAAAAATTTGTTCTGAAAAAGTGGTATCATTCTTAATCGAGCATCTTTATTTTCTTTTTTCATCTTCCTCCATTAAATAATTCTAAATAATGATCATATAAAAAATTAGTATCAAACTTTTAACACATTTATATTATGTAAATTTAATATAAAAAATCTATCTATACTTCTATCAAATGGGAAATGAATCTCGCATTCATGTGTACGATGATCTACCACCTTACGAACAGATGCAACTCTTTTTCAATCATATATTCTCTTGATTATTCATGATGATAATTTTAATATTTATATATGATATTAATGAGAATATAATATTTATGTAATATTTTAAAATATCATGTATATTTTTAAATTACAATCCATTAAAAGTATAATAACGTCATTCGTGTGTACGACTTACTACCGCCTCACGAAGTGATGCGATTTGTGTTTATCCCTACATCACAAGGTTAGTATATGTTCGCGAATTTAAAAAAATAATATTTATATAATATATAATGATCATTATATCAATATAAATTTACACATACGTCTATTACATTATTATTGTTGAAAAATGGAAATGTTACACATTCGTACATATGACTAACATTCTCGATAATTTTAAAGAACTTCCCTTTTCAAAAGCATAATTCATGGATTCTTTAACACTAAAACTTATGTATGAAAATTAAAATTATTTCAATATAAGTGTTATATAGATTACGTAATAGTGATATCTTTTACCTTATTCATATTTCAATTATGACTTTTTACATAGGAGGAAAACATCACCACTACATTAGACATGAACATAAATGATTATGTAGATGATTATAATGTGTTAAAGAATAAAATAAATAGAATAATAAAAATGAAAAGGATCTTAAAAATTTCAGTATTTAACATAAGTTTATTATTCACTAAGGAAAATAATTCAATAAATTAATCATGCTCTAGGTAAGGGATGTATCTATCCCACCGTTTTCATTGTGTTCTGACCATGCTCTCTTCGACTAAATTTGTAACTCTCTTTAATGTTATAATATTTCCATAATATTAGTACATATTTTTCTCACATACATATCGATCTTTTTACCGCTTCCTTTTATGGAGTAACAATTTCCTTACATTAATTTATAAAATTTCTTCATTATTAAATTTTATTTTTTTATGATATAAGGAAATATAATGAAACTCATTTCTTATACGTAGGAAAATATTTTTTATCCATTTTTATTTATTTTGTTTCTATGGCATGAATATATAATGAAAATTTTACAATTTGTGCCACCAGATAGTGCTTTAATTAATTGGGTAATGGTTTAGTCACATGATACATCATATATGGGATTGGGGAGTAAACCTAGTCTATTATATGACATTTTACACCATGTGATATTATTTATGTAGTTATCCTTTACTCATATTTATGACATGTCATATGTTTCATTAACATATCCTATATTACTAAGATCTTATTATACCAGGCTTATTATGTTTAGTTTTTATGTGATTACTCACTGTCCTTATCTTTTTATGATATCGTGTAATACGTTTGACCCACATATTATGTTTTCTAATCAAGTTCATTTGGTTATAAGGTGTTTACCTCACCCCTTTTTTATGTACAACCTAGGTTATCCTATCGAGTTTTATGAGCTAAAATTGATTTAGGATAACATTTTGAATAATTAAATAAGGATATAATTTTATATAATTTTTTATGTAATATAATCTTAGTATTTAGAAGATGCTAATACTTGCAGCACTTTAAATGTTAATATTGGATATTTTTGTTTAAAATCAATTAATGATATGTATAAAAGTATAGGTTTAATATAGTATATGAAGATATTATGGTAATTTAATAAAATAAATAAGGAAGAAGTCAACATAGGAATTCACTAAACTATATTCTTTCAAATGATGGGAAATTTACAATGTATCAAAATTGTTAAAGTGAAAATTACTATTTGAGGTGATTTCAAATCATGATTGCTATCTCATGAGGTGTTGGGTACAATAATGTGGACAATTAAAAGCACAATTAGAAGTGCAATCCATATGATCTACAAAATGGATATGAGTGGAAGGAAAATGTGGTTATCTTATAATATGTGCAAATTACATTAGAAAATAAAATTGTTATCTAATAATACCAAGATTAAAAGCAATTCATCTTTAGAATCATAAAAATGTATTGGAATATAATGACTTGAATATGTTGAATATTGATATGTTTTAGACTAAAGACTTATACCTTTAAAATATGAAAATTATAAATTAAATATCATGGATTTTATTTTCATACCTTCACAATATCATTTAGTTTTTTCATATTTATAAAATCACAAAAAACTTATACATGTCTTACCATTACAAAACATATAGGTCACATCCTCTAAATTTCCATTTCTTCCATAGAAATGATATAAAAAAATTCAAACTCAGGTTTATTCAAAGTTCACTCACTTATTTGGGGAAGAATCCCCATAGAAAAAATAGACCCTCGTATAGTTCATACTAATATTTAGGATATATAACAAATATTCAAAAACTTATCTTGATTAAAATAAAAAAGTATTGAGAATAGATACAATAAAAACTTATTAATCACATAAAAAAATAAAAACTATGAAAATATTTACACATTTCAAAATAAAACAATGACAACATAAATATAACATATCCACATTATAAAACAAATATTTGATCAAAGAGATACATTGAAACCCATTTATAAATCACAAGAATGTAATGAAGGAACAATGTGGATCATGAGAAATCCTGAAAACATTCTTTCAAAAAGACCCTGCACATTTAAATGTTTATAAACATTAGATACCACTTGAACTGAAATGATTTATATAAAAACCATTGTCAACAATTGATTATCAATAATTGAGTTTCATATTAATATCCAATTTTCACAAATGTTTTTCTGTATGAAAAATGATGTATTACAATTTTATTCTATACGTGTAACTAAAAAAAATTTCCCTCATTTTTCTCCAATGAAAACTAATATTTACCCAATTTATTATAAATTTATTCAAGTCACACCAAACATTATGGGTTATATCGAGCTCATTCACCATCATCAAAACATTCATTGTACTATACTTTGAAAAAAAGTTATTATTTCACTATTCATAATAAACCCTTCAAAAAATCATTTGAACCCATAAGAAAAACTTTTTTCATTTTTTAATAATTATAAAGTGAAATATCCATTTTCTTTGAAAGCTTATAAAAATCCCTAGAATATTGGGAATTCTAAGTAATTTTAAAAATCATGAGAACATTATTAGTAATCTTGATTTTCTTTCTGAAATTACAATGTGAAAGGTATATCAAGTTGTGTAAGATAAAAATATTATTTTATATGTTTCTAAAAATAAAAAATAACCCATATTAAAATGGGTGAAAATATTACTTTTTTAATAAATTTTTATGATAGTCATATATACTAAAAAATAATCTTTCAAAAACCTTTGATGAATAAATAATAAAATTCTATAGACATTTAAAGGGAACATAATAAGGAAGAAAATTATTTTTAAGACAAACAATAAAACATGTTTTTTGAATGAAAATACCTTTCCTTATGTCACATCTACCTTTGTACAACCTCTATATCATGACTAATATAACTATATTAGTTATCATATTTTATAATCAAGTATTTTATTCTTGTTTCAATATCATTTGTAATAAAATTATTAGGTTTCATTTAGCTAATAGATGTTTAAGGTTATGTTAGAAATTTTTGAAGACATTAGGCTTATAAATCCAAAGTAACATTAGTAGGTTTACTATATAAAAGGGGTTATTTATCTATAATAAAATATATCAATCATGAAAAAATTATTTTTTTGTTAACAAAAAATATTTTAGGACAATCCATTAAAGAGTGGATGATAAATCACTTCAAGTCATGAAGGTAGTAGTCCAATGTATGCATGAGAGAGATTATCATTTTTAATGAACTGAAGGGTAAGAAGTAGAGTAATATATTATCATTGTAAAATCAAAAATATGTCATAAATATAATAAATACATATGAAATATATCATTTTAACTTGGTATATAGCCTGGATATTAAAATAAAAAATGTTTCTTCATTAATGTTGTAGTTCACATGTACATACAAGTGATGATTTCATTTCATATATAATGGAAAATGAGGTTAAAAATGGTTTTACATAAAAATATTATAATTTCAGAATGTAGAAGATAATTATGTATTTATATAAGAAAAACTCACATATTTTTGAAGGATCTATAATAATAAATCAACTTGAAACATTTAGTTATGAATTATACTTCATCCTTGGAAACTCTCCATTGGTGAATAATGTAAACATTATTAAGGAGGTATTATTGTGAGATAAAAAACACTAGGACCAAATTAGTATGGGTGGGAAGGTATTTGGGAAGATATTGGTTTAGATAAATGGCTCAATATGTGTGGGGAATAAGGAACATGTGATTCCCATTTATAAGTTAGGTGGTTGAAACTCATATAAATACATGAAATATTTATATTAACTGAACATTTATCTTAGATATAATGGATCAAAAGTAACATTTCATCATATATATGTAGTATAACGTCAAAAATAAATTCTGAAATTAAAATTTAGACAATATTATATTGAATTTTGATCCTTATCGTTTAGTTTAAACCCCCCTTTTATGTATTTAATTATTAACCATTTTAACAAATGTTTCAATATCTACATTTCAAAAATGTAATTTTAAAAATTAAAACTAGAATATACATGAGACATGAATTATATGGTAGATATTTTTCCATACATAAGATTTTTATAGGCTTATTTATTCTAAAAATATTTAAATATTATTTCTTATAAAATAAATAGTATTTAAGGTGTTTTTTGACGATTAAAAAATTTTACTTTTAAAACACACCGAATAATATAATAATAATATAAATACTTTTTCTAAAAAAACAGCTAATAATTATCCCAAAAATCATAGTGAACCATAATTAATCTACAAATATTTATTTTAATTTTTTAATAATAATGTAGCTAACATTCCTAATGATTTTAATGTTGTTTTTTTGACATTGCAAAAAAGATCATGGAAAAAATGCCATTATGGAAAATTAAATATTGATATTTATTAAATATCATAAAAAAATTAAATATATTCATTAAAAAAATTAATATAAATTCTTAGATTTTTTTATCTCTATTAAAATATATAATATATATTAATATAATTAGTGTGATTTTTTAGATTCTTTATCAAAATATAACAAATAATATTTTTAAGAAAAAGTGTTATATAAGTATGAACAATTAGATTTTAGAAACATTTGAATCACAATGAGATTTAAAATTGACAAAAAATTCATACATCTATGTTATATACATGTCCTGTCCACTATTAGTGAGACCATCCACCACATATTTCACTTCCTAGTAAGCATGTGTTTCACCCTTATGCTTGTTACAGAAATGACACATTGAATATAGAGAAGATCCAATTTTTTTAAAAAAAAATATAAATTGGAATGCAATTATGATCTAGTGAATATTTCAAAGTGAACACCTAAGAATGATCCAAACCTTGTTGAATCTTCAACTAAAACAAAAAAAACTAGGCCTCAAAATAGTGATATGATAATACAATAAACTATTATTATTCCTTTTTTACCTAGACCCTTGATGAAAACATCCTAATGTGGAGAAAATTTTTAATCCAATATTATTTCTCTGAAATCAACTTATAGATATAGTTGAGGTGTGTTAAAAATATTTAATAGATATCTCAGTATAGAAAGAAAAATATATGGGAATAATTATAGAAATTAGAAGAGATATAGTCCAGTTATCTAGCCATAATTTCATCTGAGCGTTCTTATTTGAAATCCATATAGATATTGAAAATATGTTGGGTTTATAATTTTATATTGTAGAGAAAATTAGTAAATCAATGTAGGGAGTGTTTCCTTAGGTCAATCATTCTGTAAATATATACCTTTGAATTCTCTGATCCAATGAGTTTCTACAAAAATGTTACCATGTTAATCAATCCTAAAGATATTATTTAATTATGTATAATATTCTTGATACTAATTCCCCCACTAATTATATATAATTATATTTTTTAGATGAAATAATGACAATATTCCTCTCATGAATACCAATAATCATGAAAACATTTTCAAAATAATAATTTAGGTTTTTCATCAATCATAAGTGAATTTTATATATCGTGAAGGAATGAAATTGTATAGAAAAGTGAGGGACATAACAAGAGGAATTTGACTATCCATTGATAGTCCCTTTCACTTCCTTGCTAATAGTTTTTGTCTAATATGGTTTGGAAATTAAGGATGTCACTCACTTTTATCCTTCCATACAAAAAAATAACACGGATATATGTAAAGTGTATATACCCCTCTCCAATTCCCATTTCCATCTACATACTGGACCTTCTAGCATAGTGAAACCTCTTTATGAAATGCGGATTTTACAAAAAATTATTTCATAATTACGGAACACATATTGGAGGATTCAAATGTTCCTCTTCATCTATTGTATGAATAGAATAATTTCTTCTGAATATATAAATGTGTTGGAATATCAATAAACCTGGAATCTTGTATAGGGCTAAGATTTACATGATCCACAATTTGAGTGAGGATTCTACTATGGTAATCTTCTCCAATTGAGAATAAGATGGATATGGGACTTTTACTTAGACTTTCATAATTAGAGAACTATATTTGACCCTTATAAAAACCTATAAGGCCTTTTATATGCATGTTGAGCCAAAAAATATATTTCACTCGTCCAATTAATTGTCAATTTATTTTAAAATATTGTGACACTTAATAAATGAAATTTCAATCCGTGTTGAAGAATGATTTAATAATACAGATCTTTAGGGTTGTGAGAGAATCTCTATTTGATTTTTCTGTGAAGGATTACATTCTAAAAATCTATACAAATTCAATCCTTAATTCAATGACTTTTAACAAATAAAAACTCAATCTAGGTAAATATCATATTATAAATATAAGTAAGGATATTTGTAAAAACAATTCTAATAATTAAATCCATTGTGTTAACAGATAAAATAAAAATGAAAAATCGAATTTTATAGTCATGATCAATATTTGGTATAAGAGTGATAAATTGAGCATTTATTCCCTCTGTAATGATACAAATAAATAAAATTATGTGACTAGAGATGAAAAATTAACTAGTATAATATCCAAAAAATTATGAGAGATGAAATTGGAAAATATATCAGTTGTAAGTTCACAGAAGGGAATAAAGATGAAAATAGTTTCTTTGATTTCAATTTAATGAAGAATACTGGTCATTACTGTGTTTTCTTCAAGGTCAACAAAGTCGGGTATAATACCTTAAATTAAGTCCCCCCACAATTCAATTCCTATTAAAAAGGTACTATTACATGGAAACTATGTGGTTGTATGAAATTCCTTATTATGAATTATATTTCCATACACTATCCTGATGGAAGGATACCTATAAGATTTTTTTACACTATTAATGGAGTTATAGAAATTTTGGATCCTAATCCAATCATTGAGTCAATTAATTTTGAATGTTTCTTTTTGAATCCATTCTTCCATTGATAAAGCGTAATTCAAATTGGAATAGATGAAAATTTATTAAGAATGATTAGGGGTGAAGACAATGTTAGTGAATGTATCCTTCAACCTGTGATGGGAGTATTAAAGATAAGTAATTTCCCTATAAATTCGATAAAAATTATCTATACTTCAACATATAAGCATATACCTCAAGTGTTTCAATATCAATATACAATCAACAAAATCATTACAATAGTTCTTAGAATATTAATTTTTTTTAAATAAATATTTCCATCATAAAAAATATTTTGTACCAAAATCAAGTAAAATGGTTATTCTCTTTAAATTAATTGTAATTTGTTAATCTTATTTGAATAATGTTACTTTATAACCAACCGAGAATTAAAATTTTTATTTTTAAATACTTTAAAAGAAATGAATGTTTTTATTAAAATTTTTATTTTCCCCATTCATGTATAAATATATCCATTAACAAATTTAAAAATTAACCATACTCTTTATTTTATATAATAATATAAAAATTATGCACATTTTGTCATCCTATTTTTCTATAATTTCTATAACATTATAATATTATCTTATCGAAAAATGAAATAAAACACAGTTTTAAAGAAAATATATTTTTGATGAATAATGTGAATTTATATAATTCCATTCTTAGTTACTACATGTAAATTAGTGTTAATTAATTTTATTAGGTATTTAATATACAAATATTTTTCATATAATTAAAAAATATATGTTAATTTAATTTATTAAGATTAATATATTTTTCAAAAATTAAAACAACATTAAAAAAATATCAATTTTTTTGAAACTATATTCTATTTATTTCAAACCATTTGATAATCAGTGTATGATTGATAATTAAATTTATTATGGGAAAAAATTCTACATATATTTCGTAAGGAAATTTTACATGTTCATACAGACTAATCTAAAAACTAGGTTATAATGTTCATATTGAAGTGAAAAATGTTCTACCATATGCAGTGGTTTGTTTAAGATCAATGATTTATGTGGAATACATAATAAAAAATAGTATTCATTTAGAGGAATATAAACTCAAATTTTATGTTATAACATTCTACCCAATAATTTATGGAATTCCTCTTATATTAATCTCATTTTTAAAGCTATTTTATAATCAATTAAATTGAGTGGAAAATAAAACACAAGATCATGAATGGAAAAAACATTATATTTAAAATAACCTTTTTTGAAAACACACATCATAAAAATGGAAAATAAAATATCCTTATGAAAATAGAAATTGATAAAAATGTTTATCACCTAGAATAACACATTAATAGGTTCCCAAATAATTGTAACAATAGTGGGAAGTTAAAATGTGGTCATGGAAGATACGTTTCACATAAGAGGATGTAAATTATTCTTTATAATAATATAAATCTAAGAATTATATGTTTATAATTGTAGATTAGTTGAGTTAAAAAATTTATTTTCTTCAAATATGGAAGAGACCATGAAATTATGACAAATTGTTTTAAAGGGAAATAATTTTAATTTAAATATCTTATTTAAGTATTTGAAGTATTCTTTATCCATCAATATATAGAAGATTAAAAAATATACATTATTTCTATAAATATAAAAAAATGTTTTCTATTTTATGGATTTGTATTGAGAATTTTATCAACCTCTCCATTATCCCATATTTTAAATTACTAAAGGTTAATTTTTAATTCATGATGAACTAAAATTATTACTAAATAGATTACATGATCACAAAAAGAATGAAAAGTCATTTATAATATTTCTATCCGTCAACCAATACAAAAAAATAATAAACAGAAGATATCATAATTTCCAATATGAATAAAACATCATAAAATTTATTACTACATCACTCTCTATATCCTCAACATCAACACCAAAAGTTCTACATCAATCATTTTAAAAAATAAATCACAATTCTCTTAAAAATAATCCACAACAAAGTTTAAATAGATAAATTAGAATTACATAAGAAAATATTATTCTGAGACCAACATAACATTTATATCCTAAATTTTTTAATTTCTAGTAATGTCACATAAAAAAAATGAATATTCTATAACCATATAATCCGTAAAATATTTTACAATTTTCCTTAAAAAATATAATATAATTCTAGAAATTAACATGGTATTTGTTACTAAAATTATGGTTACCTATATCATTTAATGTTACCAAAATAGTGATCATATTCCAAATTAAGATTAATTATAGGGTCTACAAATCACTTTTAATTTTCATAATGATCAATATAATAAAATATCTATTCCAAAAAAATAATAACCCATTTATCACGGTTAAAAATAGTTTCTTTACAATAAAAAATCATTTTAACCCTTATATTTATCAATATATTACAAAATATAAAATCAATATACATAATATAAAATTTCCACTAAAACACATGTTAATAATATGTGTCAATTACCTCTTAAATATATACTAAAACATAATAAATTTATCCCAAGATACACTCATCACATAAAACCACAAAAGTGTTATTTGTTACGTTCAACATATGATCAACCATAAACTTATTAACCTGTGATTGTATCAAAAACTCATAAATAATAAAATAATTTAATTTATAAGAATAAATATGTAATTGAAACTCAGAAAAACTAGTGGGAGTTTCATAATTATGGGAATAACTCAATGTGGGGGTGTAACAATGTTAGGGAAGGTTAATATGTGGAAAATATTCAATGTGGAAACATAGATGATAATGTTTCTAAGAAGGAACATGATATTGAGACATTATCATCTAAGATAAAGAAATATGTTCAAGGAGAGGATATTTTATTTCTACATTTAATAAAGGAATGCAATAATTGGTGGACGTGAATGGATTCACCATGACAATAAATAAAGCATGGTCAAAGAAATACTATTAATATTTCCTAGGCAAGCAGTAACTAAATCCGAGAGTAATGTTATTTACCATCTAAATATGGTTCTTGAGTAACTAATTCTTCAATATAGGAACATATATTGTTACTAAAACTTATTATATATATCTCTAATAGTTTTAATGATGACCGAAGAATATGGGAACAAGGGGATATCCCATTTTATGAAACATTTAACTAGGAAATAAATTTTTATTATTGACAATTCAATCTGGATTCTCCAGAGGAATGTTCTACACCCCATAACAAAACCAAATTGAATAATGAGTAGTGTACTATAATATTATAAGATAAATATACTTGGGGAACTGATGATCCATGAGAGTTTTGGTTTGAATTTTTTCATAATTACATTTTTTATGAAGTTCATAATGTCTATTTTCTTATTGATTATTACTTGAAAGTTTTGAATTGCATCACATATGTCATTCAAAGTAGTTTATAGATTTATCCTAGATATAATATATGTCACCTATTTTATAAATATATGAGTTAATAATCTAGATAAAGTTTTAATGGGGAACAATGATGATATATTTCGTCTTTATATAGGTCATCATATCAAATACATTTCTTACAAGTATTGGCCCGAATCAACAAGAACATTATTTTCTACATATTATCTTCACGAGAGGGTCTTAAACTGATGTATAATGTATTATTTATTATGCATGATGTTTAATTTTATTTTATTTTATTTTTTGTTGGTTTATATGGTTTTTTTAAAGATATTGTTGTATTAGAATTTTTTAATTTTCTATTTCTTGTATGTTTTTGTGTTTGATGGTTCTTGTGAGGCTTCCCACTAAACCACCTAAAAGTGTGTATTATTAATTAAATAATTTTTTTGATGATATTCATAACCCATAATCACCCATTCTTCACCCTTGTTTGAACTATCTAATGTCTAGTTAATTTCATTATAGTAGCCTACCTGGTAATCATTATCATGTTATTCCTTCAATAAAATCATTACCCAATTAATTGGAGAACTTTATTTGGATACCCCATAATTATATTCATTATTTAGCTCACCTTCCATAATATATTATTCTCATGAACCTTATTAAAATTTAAACATTTAGAATATTATTATTTTTCATGATAATCAAATGAAAAATTAATTTTAACCCATATAGATTTTTATCTTTTTCACGTAACCATAAACATAAATTTATTTTTTCTTTGAAGATTTTGAAAAATAAAAATCAAAAGATGTGTATGAAAAAGATATACATTGGGAAACTATTTAATCATATACAGTAATATTTATAATGAATAATTTATATGGTTTTGGGAAAGGGATTTAATCTATAAACATAAAAAATGTGTTCTTTTTCCCCTTTTGTAATGAGTAAAAAAATAACCTATATAGAAAAATTGAATATATTATTTTTAGACCATTGAAAATAAAGTAAAATATTGTTAAAAATTATCGATATAAACAATTTAATCATAGAAAACATTCATTAAAATGTTAATAGTTCATCAACATGGAATAAAATTATTTTAATGGAATACTTTCAAAGACCATTTTTAGCTGATATTATATTACATTAAGTCATTTCTAAATTTTTACATTCACTAATACTGAATATGAAAATAATGATAGTTTTCTACTTGATTAATATTTTTTCATTTTTACTACATTATCCATCTTCTATTTATTAAAATGTTTTTCTTTATTGATTAAGTACCTTAGTTCATGTTAGGTCTTTTGAAGGTATTTGGTTAAGAAGTACATAATGAAATTAGTATGTCAACTATAGTAAATCATATCAAGTTTCCCTTGTCTAAAAAATATTAGAGATTAATGTTTTTATTTTTATATGTTAATGACATTTTTATAAATTTACATTTAAGGTGTACATGAAAAAAGAATCTTATAAATCCATTAAGATGGTAGTACACACACAGATATGAGCGGAGTTATCATTTCTCAATTTATTTTAGGTGGATAAGGTAAAAAATATATTACATTTATTGTATTATAATTATGTAAAAAATAGTATATATAATTATATTAAATAACAATTTAAAAATTTAAATGATCTAGTGATGAAAAATGAAACACATCCCTTCATGGATGTAGTAATCCACACTAATGAATGATTGAAATTTTCATTTCCGATATAATGTAAAGTGAGAATAAAAAGGGTTTTTATATAAAAATAATAATATTTTATTATATATAATATATTTATGATATTATATCATCTGGTTAGATAATATTTAATGGTGGAATAATAATAAATAAACATGAACCACTTCTTTTAGAATTACATATCTAATTTGGAGAACCACTGTTAGTGTATACTTTACGAGTAATTGGTTTTTTATTTTGTTGATCATAAAACCATTATGACATATTGATAATTTCTAAGTGGATTTTTGTATATAATGGTTGATCTAACTATATCAAAAACTATGTTAAAGATATTATATGTGGTTTCCATTGATAAGTGAGGTGGGTAGCAAGAGCGATAGGGGAAAGTGTATTTAAGGTGCTACAAAAGTGGAAACCTCCTAGTAATTAGAAATTCACATGGTTAGATAAAGCCATTAGATGAAAAAATGGCGGTTAGATGGGGTTATAAAGGTTAGTTATAGTGGTTGAATCCTTCAAAAGTGGTGTGGGTCTCAGGACCAAGCTCATCTGTAGTTGTTCAAGGAGTTTTAGGTGATTTATAGTGGTCCTATTTGGGATGACCCATGTTTCTATACATTTTTATCCATTAATACCCACCTTTTATTGTTTTTATTATATTTTTATGTTGATGTGTGGGTGTAAAGGGATTCGTGAAGGAAATGATGGAAATAATTTTAAGGAATAAGTGTGTGGGTTCATAATTGTGGATGCTGAGAAAGGTTTTTACATCCAACACTGACTATTTTAACCTCCTTGAAAAATGAAGAAAAAAGAATAGAAAGAATGGGTTTTGAGTTTGAATAATAAAAAATACCCATTATTGGACAAATCATTTTTATCAAATGTGTTTATGTGGTAGATTGGAAGGCTATTCTAATAATATCTTGTGGAATAAAAAAATAGATTTAGTTACATAGAAAAAAATGATAAAATTATTGAGAAATCAAGAGGTAAAAAATCATTAATAATTATTTATTTTTATCATTTCCTTACATTGAGTCTCGGAGAAAATGAAATGGGTAATTTAAAATGGTGAATTTCATTAAACATTCAATTTTTCTATCATGATTTGTACATTATAGAGAAACCACCTCGCTTGAGCCTTAATTTTTAAAGAATAAATTCCTATAAACATTAAGACAAAAAGTTATGAGAACCATTATTTAATATCCATCATGATTTAATATAGATTGTTGCGTTACAATGTGTACAAAATAATATGTTTATAAGAATATGGATAAGGATCATGCTCTCATAAAATTAGTATATCTCTTTTAAAAATTTATCAAGAGTAATAAGGGAAAATATTCAAAGGAGAGATAGATCATGAATTTTCCTATTTAAATGATAATGATTTGTGGAAAATCGATGAATAGGAGTAAACATTAGATCACATTCAAAGGGTATAAATTTAAAAAAATCTTGATTTGATTTATTCATTGAAAATTGTGAAATTTAACAGATATTTTATGTGGATACTTGAAAATATTGATTTTACATTGATAATTTTTTCATTTTAATGCATTTAAATTTGAATAATGGTTACAATGGTGCCCTGTGAATCCTATGTTGAGATTATATGATTAATGGAATTAATATTTTATGTTTTGTGGTAGACGCACCTAAATTTTATTCAATTCATTAAGTATACATTTATTATTTATTAAAACGTATAATAAAAAATACCATGTATTTCAATGATTTAATAAATTGTGGGAATTTATAATTAAATTAAAATATTGGTTAATGAATAATAGATTGTTGAATTTTTCATTCGTTATTAATTTTCATTTGATTATAATTTTAAATTAGATATATTTAAATGAATTTCAGGTAAATATTTGTGACATTCTCTACAAGGGTCTCACGTAATCACCCACAACAACCTATCCATCCATATTAAAGTGATAGCTGGAAAAGAAGGATCCCATGAGACACTATATGTGTCGAAAGGATAATGGTTTAATGGGGGAATTACTCCCATGTGGCGTGTGAGACTGAATAGTTATACGATTTAAGGGGTTGGTCCAAGGCCCACACGAGACACATAGTGTGTGTGTGTGTGTGTGGGTGTGTGTGACCCATGTGTGTGTTTGTGAATGAATATAAGTGCCTACCCCATTGTAGACATTTTAGGTGAGATGAAAAAAAATTATTTTAATAAACTTAATTCATATTATGGTTTCTGATGTGAGATAAAAACAAATGGGTTACTCTACATTTTTTTATCAAAATTCCATCACACTTCCTTGTTATCTTTCTCCTACACTCAAGAACATCTATGTCATTGTCTCCGATAAACTCCTCCTACCACTCTTTGTCATACCTACACCACATAAAATAAATAAATCATTTCTGGTCACCACACAATGATATCAGACTTGATCTACACACCACTAATGAAGGCAGTTACCAATAGGATTCAACTATAGGACCCCATCTGTACACTATTATCCAATTTTGAGGATTTATATATCCATTTAAATGTTTTATGGAATAGTTGAGATCACTGATACCACACCTGAAGTCCCCTTATTAATAATTCACCTACATTATAGAATAAAAATCATTTCTATGTCGTCCACATAACCTAATAACTATAATACCAATGCACACATGAGAAGGGATATTTGAGGCTTGTTTTCCATAATCAAATGAAAAGTAAATGGCCAATTTTATTGGGGTTTTTCATTTATTACAACTAGGTATTATAGCTACATTTGTGATGTAATATTTTGAGATATTCTAGAGAAGTTTGTTCCACTCCCTCATACTATAAAATAAATCCATTGCACACTACTAATGGGGGGTCGACACCAATGGAGTGAGAATCCACAAATCCAAGATAATACAACATATTTTTCTTTATTATTATGTTTTAGTTTTATTTGAATGTAATTATCATTTCTAAAATATATTCAAGAATTAGTTTTTGAAAATAATTGTTAAACTGTCTAATTATTCTTATTTTCTTCTTCTTCTTCCTTTTATTATTCTCGTTCTTATTTTTTTGTTATCTTAATTTGTTTTAAAAAAATCCATTGAATGTATTAGTTTTTTTTTTATTTTTTTCTCTCTCATTATTAATTATTTTACACTTTTTCCTTATTCGATTTTAATAATTTATTTTACGTGTTTTCTTTTTCTCCCCTTTCTAAATTATATTTTTCTTTTTCAAAATAATTTTTTATCTCACTTCTAATCCAAATTTTATTTTTGTGATTTTATGTGTTTTATTTATTCTTTATTCTCATTTTATTTTATTTAATTTTATTATTATATATTTAACTTTATGATATTTCATATGTACACTATTGAAACCTCTTACCCACAATAATGAGTGGTTTAAATGAGGCTTGGACTAAGGGAGGATATGTGTTCTTTAATTCTCGCTTAAGTTTTATTTTTTGTTTGTGATATATGTGTGTAGCATACATGAGTGTTTCATTTTTCCACCATGATATGCAACCCAAATCTATATATATGATTTTATTAAATATTTTATCTAACTTACTAGTTACAATCTCATCAGATGTTAGAGTTCAGCCATATATATTTCTATGCATTCGTAATTAAATTGGGAAACCTAATTTGAAAAAATAAAAGGAAAATAATGATAGAATACAAAAACAAACAAGAGACCAAGTTAATTATCTTTAGTCACATTTTTTAGCATTTTATTTTAGTTTACAATAAATTGTAACTCTACTTGACATTTCAATATTATAAAAATTAATCAAAAGACCAAAAAAATTGTCTTCCCTTAAAATAATAAATAAAAAAGTGAAATGGTTAGGTCAAATAGAATTAGTAAGTATAAAACAGTAATTCTCCTCAAGTGAGATAAAATTGATTACCTACTGTGATGCACTAGAAAAACATTGAAATTTTGTTTTTCTATATATCGCGACAAGCGTGTGTCCTTAATCTATGGGTAAATTTAATATTTATAAATCTCATGTAAAATACATAATGTTTCAGGTTATTATCATTATTAAAGTGGATAAAATAATACAATGACTACTCTATGCATAATTTTCTTTTAAAAATGGCTATATAGCTCATGCTTCACTATCTTAATACAATTAATTTATAATTCTTGAATGATTTTGGTTAATTTACATCTTTACAAGGAATATTCAATCTAGTATACCCATAGAATCACATTTCTTCATGTGAGCTCATTATTGTAAGAATTCATGATCATTTCTTGTGAATTTAACATGAATATACTGATGAATGTGTAATACATCTATTTTGATGAAATTTTCTTCTCAATATAGGGAAAACCACAACTTGGTTTCTTCTATTCAGGCATGATATATAACATTATATGAGAAATAATTACCCTTATGAAATATAATTCCCTTACATAGACTCATAATTAACCTTATGTATCATTTACTATTATTATGAAAGCCTCCAAATTACCCATATGCTTTTATAGGATAACCTTAAGTGATATTCATGTACCCTTATATAAGATGAAAACTCCATTACACGATTACCATATACCATTAGATAAGAATATATACCCTTACATGATCTTCATATACAATTAACTTGGATAAATTATTTTTTAATCTTACATACGTAATGGCATTCCATTACATAGATTAGATGTACCATTATGTTTTGCAACATCAGTTTTTATTTCACCTACATTCATAATAGTTACGAGTACACTAATTACATTTATCGATATAATGTAATTTTAAATTTAACATTACATAGGTATCCAATTCCACTCAAAACCATTTTATTCATTTCATAATAAATTATGTGACCTTTCATCTTCCATAATGTATTATCCATTGAAGAACATAATTATATTTACACTGACTTATGTCCACAGATGTCATAATGAAATAATATAATTTTTCATGGTATTCTTCATGGTTAATCATCATGAAAAGTAAATAATGGTTTTCAAGACATGTAATCAATTCCACGGTAAAATAAATATTTCCATTGTTTTCACTTATTTTAAGTATTGGGTTAGTTCTAAAACTCCATTTACATGTGTATTTGAACTTATGACCATTTCAAAAAATGGTCACAATTATAAGGGGAATTTCTATAGCCTGAAATATAATTATATTAAAAGAATCAATAAAAATTATCCAAGAATCATCAATTCAGATATTGATTCATTGATAAAAAATACAACACTTTGGTTTAGTAATTTACCCTATATATTATTTTATCAATATCTCCTCACATCATAAAATTAAATTTTTGGTTTTATCTTCTTTTCTACCCATTATTGACTATAAAATGAAAGGTATATATGGTTGTCCTGTCATCACATTTTTCTTTTAAAAAACATCTCTAAACCCCTAAATAATATTTTATTGAACACTATAAAAATATGTTTTATAACACACATTTCTAATAGAAAGGAGTATTTAGTTAATCAGCTCTATGAATACAAGGGATAACCCATTACAAAAAATAATATTTTTATAACAAAGCTTTTCAATGTTTCTCATAAATTACTATTCAATATAAATCATGGTCAAAAATAAATAATTCATAGTATTGGGGATATTAATAGAATAAATACATGATCAGACACTCACAATACAAAAACATTAGAATATTCTAGTATGTTGAAGTAACTATCCCCTTATCTAATAATTTTATCAACCATATACTCCCTCATAATAAATATGATCAATATAAATATGAATGGTGTATGTGGGTGTGACTACCATTCCAAATACTCCATTATTACAAGGATATCCATAAAAATTACATATTCATATGAATAGTTAGTGGCGATCTCCCTTCTTAACTTTTATCCCATTCAAGTTTTTTACTCCTTTCCAAATCATCAGGGTAGTTTTAAAACACCAATATAATTGATTTAAACATGTTTTCCAAGTAATGATATTCCCAAAAACCTCCTTTATTTCTATGAATCGTTTCTCAAAATGTATAAAATAATAGGGAATAAGGTGTAACCTTTAGTTTATTTTGAAATAACATTAAATATGTAACTTTTCAATCATCCTTATTTTCATATTCATTTTACAATATATATAGGAATTTCTTGAAAATTTGTAAAAAATAATCATATATTTTTCAAAAAATAATTTCTATAAATTGATTCATGATGTTAAATTTACATTTAATTTTCTTATACAATCTTCATAGTTGTAAAAACCACTTGTTTTTTCTTCCTTATTTTTATTATTTTCAATGAACATATTATTTTGAGTTTTCAAATTTTGGTTATTGATACACCATTTTTATATGATCAGATTCATCCTCTAAAACTGTGAAAATAATTTCTCTATTGATAGAGATTTTTTATATATAAGAAATCTCCTTGAAATTAATTTTCATATAGAGTCTTCATATGAATTATTTATACATAAAGGCATTAATCCAATTTTAATAACTTTACTTATGACTGATTTCATATGAAATTAATGATTATCATAAGATTCGTACCTAAATTGGTCTCCCATTGATTAAGATGATAAAA
The DNA here is from genome assembly GCA_963277665.1 of Viscum album. Classification (NCBI taxonomy): domain Eukaryota; kingdom Viridiplantae; phylum Streptophyta; class Magnoliopsida; order Santalales; family Viscaceae; genus Viscum; species Viscum album. Next base: position 1,494,161,531 of record OY728129.1, read on the forward strand.
CTACTAGAGTTATTCTTACATCATTGTGATAAATGGATTTGAAAAATACACCCATGATGTAGACATATTTTCAACAATTAATGAACATTGGTTATTTAATCTTATATGTATCCAAAACGCTAGATTTTTCATGGAACAAAACATTTCGTTAAGATATTATATATGGATTCTTCTTTGTTATTTCATAATTTGATATAACTTTGTGAGAAATCTTCATCTTCTCTTTAGTTTTCTTCAACATATCATAGAGATATATTATTTTTTATATATTTCACTATTAATTGAGTATGAATTATCATCATATTTTAATAATAATTAAAAAAGAATTTTATTGTCTCTTTAAGATACTTTTTGAGAGATTTTATATTGTTATTTAACTCATTCTCCATTTCAATTTTCAAAAAAAAGTATCTTGGGAAATAACATCAATAATATCACTTTTATAATTCATCGTAGTTCCCACATTCTTTATGCGGAGATTCAAGAAAAATTATCCTCTTCTCAATATTTTATTTTCTAAAAAATATCATCTCTTAATTACTATTACAATTCATGTATGATTCTATATTAGTCATATTTGACCATCCATAATAATTCCATGGAATAGAGACTTGATATTGTTTCTCCTTCATCACCAGAATCACAAATTTGTTTATCTCTATGAGAGAGTCTAAAATTATTTATTATTTAAAAAAACATGGGTAAGAATTTGAGATAAAATTATGATCATATTTTACCTTATATAGAGCACAAATAATAAGGTATGAATTATTAATATTCTTCTTCACATTAAAATAAGAGATATTGATTTCATCTCTATGTTGTATATATGAAAAGGATGAATCAACAATCTAAATTATAAAACATAATATTAATCTATTTCAAATAAATGGAAAAGTATCTATTTACATTAAAATTACATCTTTCAAAATTCTTGTATCTTTGGAGGGAACCTATCTCAGATACCAGACATAGATTCAATGGATAGTTTTGATCTATTGAGAGGGGTTTTTAATTTGTGATACCCACATTTTTCAAATTATTCTTCTTTCCAATTAACCCTCATGAACATTTTATGTTTATTGTTTTACAAAATATTATCTCACAATCAGACTTTGTATATAGTTTGTAATACTATAGAGAGAATCAAATAGTAATTATAAGGTTTCACATAAAATTCTACACATATCCATGATTTTAATCAACCCTAAACATGATTCAAAAGACTACATACAAGTTAATATAGCTTCGTAGAAAATATAGTTAAAATAACCCACTAATTTGTTAAATACCCCAACTGATCCTATTATATGATTTATATGCCACTATATTGAAAACCATCCAGTAGATTCTTTGACACCCCAACTCCAACATTCTTCTATAATGACGATTCAAAGATACAAATATATTATTCATCATGTAGTCTTCCTATACAAAAAATTAGGATTCCCATTCCATGTGTATGAATCTTCAAGGAAATCATTTATGGTTTATAATATTCTATATTCTTGAAACTTCTTTGAGATATTTAATAATATGAATTCAATTCATTAAATTCTCTTATATATGGTATTAACTCATTGAATATGTTTCTGTATTTGACTCCTTCATTAAATTTAACAAGGAGATACTAGGATTCACAAATTCACTATCATAATATATAGAATATCTCTAAATTTTCCATATAAAGATTCACAATAACTCTCATGCAAAAATTTATCAACAAAGAAAAAATTTGTTTGATCATGTGATATTTAATTTATTTCATTTCTGAAAAGAATCATTATTTTTCTTCAAAACAATTATTTAGATGTTTTATGAATAACACATATATTTTCCCTCAGTTTCAATTATGGACATCAAAGAGGTGTTGTGTGTTATATTTATGAATTATAAATATAAATATCCAAAAAGATATAGATATTGTATTTCCATATGTTTGTATTCAAAATCATAATGAAATTCATTTAAAATAACCAATGGATTTATCTTTTACAAAATCTTCACATAGAAAAACAATTTCGTTGACTCATCTCTACATCCTTATATTTTAACAATATTATACATATTAGGATTATCTAATTTAATACCATTAATTGATAATTATAAAAATATTTAGGTTAACCTGTTTCTTCATATGTAATTTTCATTCTTTATTACGCATATGTTCTCATTTCTTCATAAGACAGCCTTATTATATTATTTCATATCCCTTTTCCTATGCATTTATATAAATATTACTCAAGAATTTATCCTGATAATATTTCATTCATTGGTTCAACATCATTAAAAATGAAAACACATCTCAGGTTGTTTTGTTTATACATAAAATACATATTTATGTGACTAAAGGTTTCCCTTAAATGAGAGGTTACCCTTATGTAACCTCTAAATATCAAATTTGTAACATCAAATACCCTTCTAAAAGCCCCCATATTACCCCTAAAAATGTATTGTATACCATTACATAACTTCCCTATTGCCTTAAAAAAGATTCATGTATGTGATATTCTTGTATACATACATAGAATTCATATCGTCAAATGATCTATCTATAGCCTTACAAAGAATAGTACCCCGATTTACCCATATATAGATAATGATGTACCATTATGTATCCTTTATGTGAGCTTATGTAGAACAACAACAATTTTATTTTCCCTTATGTGGGTAAGATTTAACTTTAGATAGTCTTCACAATTCTCTTTTTACCTTTATACATGTAATATAATTCCCAGTGTACCTTTACTAACAACCCTATTTTGCTCAAAAATATCTGAGGACTTTCATAATTATTCTGTATACCATATATTTTCCATGAAATATTTTTCACACCTTAAAACAAATATATTGGCATTGAATTAATTTAAATTTTGTCATCATAACATAATAAATAATTAGAGGGTCTTCTCTTTAATTAATCATCACAAAAAATAAATAATATTTTTAATGGGAATCATTTATATCCCCAAGAAAATAAATAATTTCATGGTCTAAATTTAATAAATATATTTTTTCATTTTCAAAACTCCACTGTAAAATATCATTTAACTAAATAACACTTCAAAAATCCCCATAAATACATGGATAATTTCTCAAGTAAGACATCAAATGTCATTAAATTATGCCATAAAATTTCTCTAAGCATTATCACGTCACATAATGAATCATTGAAAACAAATTGATCATTTGGGATCAAAAAATTATAAATTATATATAAATTTTTAAATTTTTAATTTAATTTTGTAATATATAATTTCTGCATAGAGTTAATATATATTTTAGTAGAACAATTTGACATGAAATGATAAATAATTTCTCAAAAAATACTCATTTTAAGCATAAACATGATTTTATACTCAAATCGTGAATAAAATTTATTATCAATGAATTAAATGATTATATTTAATAAATTGAAAGTAATGTTACTTTAAAATATTCACATAATTTAATGGGAAATTATAATGAATTTAATAATGATAGTTTTTTTATGATCAATATTTTTCCCTCTTCACCCAAAAATAATTCATTTTATGAAAATAAAATAATAACAATAACTTATATTTGATATTTTGATATCAAAATTTATATTCAAATCCTAAAATATATTTTCACAATTTTATACAAATTAATCAAAACATCCACACATAGAGTGAAATATAAACCATTTTTACTTGTATGTATTTTCTAATAACTAAATGTATTTATTCTCATTTCATTATTAGTAACCAAAATTAAATAATTAAATAATTTATTTTTTGGAGACTACTTCTAAAAATGTAATTAGTATAATTCATCAATTATGATTAATTTGAAATCATCACATAAAAACATTTAGTGCACATGAAAACAACATTATGAGAAGTTTTTCTTTTATCAATAAAAATATTTTAGCTTCTTTTTTAACCAATTTATTATTATCTTATTACTTAATATAAATTTTATTATGAAATATAATTATATATATATTTCATAATGTGGTTTCTATAATTCATACCTTCAAACCCAGTGACTATCATATAACATATATAGTAAAATTGATATATTTATATTGATTATCATGGAAAATTTAGCTTAGCATGGTGTATGGTAAACTAATTATAATATTCTATTAATTTAAAGGAATAAAAAAATCAAGGTGTTAAATGTATAAATGTGTTTCAAAATACAATAAAAGGTCTAGATACTATTTTGTAAGACTAATCCAGTTGTATCAAATGTGTTTTAAAATTTTATATAGGAAAATAATTTAAATGTGAAAATTGTGATATTTCCATCATTAAATAGATATCAAAAATATTAAGTAAATATTCCATCCAAATAATGATTAGTTCACAAATACGAAAAATATGTAATTTAATTTTAAGTATCATTGATTTTGAAAGTAGTAAATTTAGTAGTATAAGTAATTCATAGAGACTGTGTTTCTTTATTTCACCGATGTTTCCATATTCAATGTTGGGTATTAAATTATGTTATTTGAGTCAAAATAGATAATTTTTTTTATCAATAAAATGAACTACAAATTATAAAAATAAAATTTGAATGACTAATGTCTTTTTGCAAACCTTATATCATATGGATACTGATATTATTAAAGATGTGTTCACATAATCATATTAAATGTTTTGAAGCCACGTAGAATTATTTTTTATTTAAGATAATAGATAGTCCAACGATCAACTATAAACTAGATAATTTATGACTATTTTTCATTTAAAAGAGGTGCTAATGTATTCATTCCAATCCTTCTCAAGGATCTAAGATAGATAATTCATTTACTTTAGAATCAACATGGGGATAATTTATATTTCTCATTTTTGGATAATTTTTAATCTAGTAAGATCTAGTATAATCATAGTCAATAGACTAATATCAGGTCATATTTTTTGGTGATGTAAGATACCTTCAAAATTAATCTTCCTCTTACTAAGTGTAGTCAATTATAATCATGGCGAACCTTTAATTTTTTTTTCTCATGTTACTTTATATTTTTTATATACTGGTAAGGGTGATACCTAATAATTGAGATGATTCCATCTCTAACAAGTCACTATGGTCATTTTTAGAAATGATATTATGTAAAATAGTGACACTGATTCTACCTCAATTCTTAATGTTACATAATATTTTGAAGCACATTGTGGACAATACCAAAATATTTCAAATGTAAAAATGGTAATGTATAATTTAAAATAAAACACAATGAAAACTATGGAACTAAAAATGAATCAAGTTATGATCATGGAGAATTTGATTACTTGGCCTTAATATCATTGAAGAAAACCCAAATCACTTCATAAAAGCCCAGAAATGTAATTTAATATCTAACATGTTATTATTGGTAATGGATAAGTGCTTAAAAATAGGAGAGCATTAATTATAATAATACATAAACAATTTTTTCTCATGTTAAACCAAGAATTGTAATTTATCAATTAATTCATCCTGGATGGGTGTATTACATTAAAAGTAATTAGATTATATTTATAAGAAAATCACTTGTAAGATGATATTTACGCAAATGAATAAGAATGTTTTTAGATCAAAGTTAGTTTCCCTTTATAAGGTTAATAAAAAATGTAAATTTATGATGAATAAAGAAAGAAATATGTGAAAAAGAATTTATTAGATTAAATGGATAGATTTTAATGAAAAAAAGTCTATCGTTTTAAGGAATGAGACCATTATAATTTTCATTGTACAACTAATCATATTATATCTAATCTTTCGAATGGATTTAACGTCATCCATCACTAATGGAAGAAAATAACAAGTTTATCTAGATAAAATCAAATGATTATTACATGGATAAGATTTAAGAAGTTTTTTTCTCTTGAAATATCATTTTATATGTTTAAATAATCTCTGAGGTAATGGTATTCAAATACTTACCCATGTTTGAAGATGCTAAATTTCTGAACATGATGATTAGTCGATAACCTCTATATAAGCAACTATGAAGAGGTGTCTATTATTATTATGGTCTATTTTCTTGTTATTTAATTATTTTAAATATATATTATGTTTTCAAGGTTTTTTCCAATAAAATTAAATAGTGGGTTTTTTAGAAGATTATATTGGGAGAAAAAAGTTACTGCATAGGTATTAAGATTTTTTAAGTGAACTGTCATATATTTATTTATCATGATTTTTATTCCAAATATTATTAAAGATGTTTATAATAAATGATTCTAATGAAATTTATAATATAATATATTTGAAAAAAATTTAATAATGGTTTTATGGAGTTAAATCATATTGTGTTTATATAACTATTAAAAAGTTTACAAAATTTAACAACATTGAGGCCAAAAAATTTATATTTGTTTCACATTATGTTCATATTATCTAATTGGTAATATGGTGACATAATATAATAATAAATATGTAATACATTTATGTCCTTATTTAATTAATACATCTCTAAATTAGTCTCATGACCCAAGGACATAAAATTTCAAGGTCTATGAGACTAGAATCATATAAATAATATTAAATAACACTTTTTAACATTTATAAGTAATAATTATGCTCTAGAAATTCTTCCAGAAATCATAAATTATTTAATATTATTTATAAGTTATAGAATATAAAAATATGAAATGGATGAGATTCAATCCATAATTAGAAAAACAAATAAACAAGTCATAAATGTTAGATCGTAAACAATAGGGAATACATGATCATGTGAGAAATAATATGTAAAATTGTCCTAGGATCGAAATTTATAATCATAAAACATGATTTATAACCATGGATAATGAAATATAAATATAATATAAGTTAATAGTCATAAAACCCACCTTATAATCACATAACCGAAATCAAGGGGAAAATTATATCATAACATAAGAAGGATGATCCTTTTTAGAACGTCAAATATCATTAAAATTTAACATAACATGGAAATATGGATCATTTTAGAGAAATTTCACAAAACTAATCATAAAAAATACTGAAAAAAATTCAACTATTACTACGCATTAGTATTTAAATAAAATTCCACCTACATCCACCCATTAACCTATGAGAAAATAAATGTCTTTCTACCCTTTTGATGGTGAAAAAATACAAGTATTTTCATGATTCATTATCTCATAGGATTTAAACCATAACTAATTAATTGCAGGGAGATATAGAAAACATTACATCATCATTCATAAATATTTTCCCCATATAAAATAAAATCATTCATATTTTAGCAAATAAACATTGCAGATAAAAATGGTTTCATAACTTTTCTAATAGATTTCACCTAAAAAATGATCACTTGATACCCAAAACATAATCCACCTAAATAAATTATTAATAATAGAAAATTCAGGGTTAATTTTAATTCATTACTCCATTTTGGAAGAAAAATTCAAAAATGAAAGAGAAATAAAAAATGATTTTTTATTAAAATAGTTTCATAATATCTTCTTTAAAAGACGTTATTTTAGAATTACCTATCCAAAAAATGTTTTATTCTTAATTTGAAGAAATTAAAATTTACTTATAAAATCCTAATTAAAATTCCTATATATGAAGTAAAAAATATTTCAATATTTAATGATGAAGATATGAATATAGTATCCAAAAAAATAAAAACTTTTTTAATATTTTAAAATTCATTCCTCAGAAGACCCCATCATTGAAATGATAAAAAAATTTGTTTTAATATGAATAAAGTAGAATAAAATATAAATTAGTGAAAAATTTAGTTTCCATTTGAGAAATGATAACATTTATGGGATGAAAAAAACCTAGATGAAGAAGAAAAATACATTAAATAAAATTGTAATTACTATTAACATTTATTCATTTTCATGAAATAATAAAATATTAATGGAAGAAGAATTTTTGTGTGAAAATTGATTTCCACTTAATATAATGTTGCAAATAATATATAAAATCATAATATCTTATAATAGATCAATATTGAAATAAAATAGTTAAATAGGATTGACTAGGATCCAAGGAAATTATTTCAGTACTGAAAACACGTTACCTTTATTCAGGAAATGTCGAAGGATATCTAACACCCTGTAAATAACATAACTATCTTAATATACTATTTTAGAACCATATTCAGACATATTAATATTTATAATTTCATTTCATCACATTACCTATATGTTTAGTATATATTTTTTGAATCTTTTCCCATATATAGTGTTTATAATTTTAACTTTTTGTGATAGATTAGTATCAGTAGTATCAGTATTTATTATTCTTCCCTATTTTATGATACCTATTTTCATGGTTATATTTTAGGGTGTTTTAATAAAATATTTTTTTAATATAACTTATATTATATATAATATTTTTCATTTTTAACATTTTATATTTTATGAAAGGATACAACTAATATTTTAAAAATGGAATGAAAAGGGGTGAAATGGAGAAGAAAAGTGGCATAACACAAGTGAAATAATGGATTCCCATGATGAGGGATACCTATTGAATACTATTAAGAAACAAAATGATAGAACTGAGAAAAATCTAAAATTTTGGAGTTAGAAACACATTATTATCATCATCTATACGTTACAAAACCTGAGAAAAATAAATGACATGAACTAAATATATAAAAATGACTTGGAGAAAAGAATATGGAGGTAGGCCCGACACATCAAAATCATGAATCCAATTCAAAATGTGAATGTTTCCATAAAGATCTACTAAAAATATATAGATAGGATTTTAAATGTGATTTATTTTTATTTATGACGCTGAGACCACCCAAACTAAAATTCAAAATCTATTAAATGCTAAAGGTACCATATATGATCCTATAAAAAGTTATCTAAGCTACTTCTTCCAATGTATTTTGAGACCAACTCCTTAAATGCGAAGCTGCGTTATGTAATGTTATCAGAAGTTTGATATCTGCAATCTTTTATTTATGTTTTATTTTATGTTATACCTTAAATATTTATATAGAATATCAAGGATGAGGTGGTAAATATTTCCTTTTTCTAGAGTTATATGGTCCAAGGGAGAAGGTACCATTGGAAGTATGTAATTTTATTCCTGTTTGGGATTTCTGCAATTTTTTAATTCAATTCCAATATCATTATTTTCTTTTTATCATAAACATTTTTAAATGATTCTGAAAGGACATTTTTAATTCCACAAATGGTTAACCTGAATTCATGCATGACCATTTTCACATTCAGGTAAACCAAGATAAAATTTGTTTTCAAGAGAAACATGTTTCGACAAAAACAAAAAATAATGGTCCAATGAAAACAAGGGGTTATTATGTTTAAGAAGGGATACTATGACCATTATATATAGCACTTATCCACCATGAAACCAAATATTTATTAATCAAATTACTTTCTTAAAATCAAGTTTTCCCAAAACAATGATATTACAATACTTCTATACACTTCCATAATCATGTTTTCATCATAAAATCACTATGCTTCATCACTATTCTTCTTTTTCCAAATCAAAAAATATAATCTCTTACACAAATTTTTATTTAATTTAATTAAATAAATTATTTTATAAACCTAAATTAACTAACTTTAACATATCTATGGGTTTTACCTCACCCTTATACTATACAAATTTTAATTTTTAGTTTTATTTGTTCATTTTTTATAAATATTGTTTTTTGATTAAAACCATATGTAAATAAATAACTTTTATTGTATGCTTAGTTCATCATTAAAATATTATAAAATTTATTCTATGTCATAAATTATAAAGAATTACGAAGTTTAATTTTTTTTGGAAAATATTTTCGCTCTTTATCCATGAATATATATTTCATAAAAAGTAGGATATAAATGATTTTATTAACCATAAAATTGTGATTTATAAATTATTAAGCTAAATAGTGATTTATACATTCCATAACCTAAAAAGGTCATTTTTAATATGTTTTTGTGTGTCATTTTATATCAATATTTATGCTTTAATAGTCATCTATGATATAATTTCACAACTTTCTTCAAGTGGGTTGTCAAATTGACCAAAACACTAACATACCATGGTTGATGGATTATTATTAGGTTTCTTAGAGTCAATTTAATTACACAAGTAGCATAATGATAAAATTTATTTTTCATCCGAGTGATATATATGAATGAAAAATAATTATAATAATAATTAATGTATATGAAAAAATATGAATTTTTAGTTAAAAATTTTCAAACTATTTAACGTGTATTAAACGATTTATTTAATGTTTATAATATTTTGATCATATCAGTAATAAGTTTCCCAATTAATCATACCAATACAATAGTGAAAAATATCTATATTTTTTCATTTAACCCATTCTCATAAGTATATATATAAGTAGGCAATGACATGAAACTGAAAACCAATTTTTCTATTGAGTTGTTAATCCAAATGTACTCGTGATTGATGGTTTTGTATTACATAGAATAGGGAAAATATGTAAGCTAATTTATCATTTAATAATACAAAATATGTTATATATTCCATACTGATTTATTAAAATCAACATTATTTTCATCCTAATAAGGAGGTTATGGAAGATAAAACATCATACCTTATGGAGGCGTCAGTCTACACACACATATACAGAGATACCATTTTAGTTTTTCTTAAATTAAAAGGGAAGGATAGTTAATGATTTTAAAAAAATTATAATAACATATTAGTATAATAAATATATTTATTTTATAATTTAAGGTATATTAATTTGAATTTGAGTGAGAAGAAAAGAATACCATGAAATTTAAAATAGAAAGATATGTTAGGAAATTACACCTTTCATAATTGATTATCTCTATTGAAAAGGGGGATAATACATTTAGGGATGGAATTACTAGAAGATGAAAACATATAAATGATTTTTAGTTCATTTTATTAGATTTTAAATGGGATTTTTTATAGATATTTTTTTTGTGGGAGGGTATTTGAGGGTAGGATATCTCGTTTCATATGTAAAGAGTGATGTTATTTTTCCTAAATAGGAAATGAATATCAAAAAATGGTATATCACAATATAAGAATATGGTCTATATATTGGATAAATATTGGATTTTAGAAGATATAATGTTTATCAAATGATCCACACAAAAATATAAATAATTATTTTAAGATGTTATTTACTTTCCCTCTAGGGATTATCTTTCTTCCAATTTTTTTTCCACCAAAATAACTAGTTTTTCCCAGATAGTTTATCTTTTATTCCCTCAAATAAAATGGAACTTATAATAAAATTCATACATAGTGATTAAAAATTTGAAATCCACTCTATATATTTAAATATTCGAAAGTGATAAAAAAAATTTAAAATAAAACATGTATAATGAATTAAAATTAATTTTCTGGAAAATAATTGACTTATGTTTGAAAAATGTAAAATATGTTTTAATTGATTAAATAATTAAAATAATAAATTACCTATGAAATTCTATTTTTCCCGGAATTTTCTTTTCATTAATTTATAATTCTTACAGACATCCTAAGAATGATATAAGAATTTTGATATTTATAAAAGTAACATTTTTCACTATTCACATAACAATCATTCCATTTATGAAAATATAAAAAATATCATATGATAATATTTACATGATAAATAAAATAATTATTTCATTTATTTCAAATCAATATCCAAATATATATAATTTTTTTTTCTAATCTATATCTTGAAATATAGTTAAAATGTATTTCTATTCGAAAATCACTTTTGGTATATCAAAAAAATATTATTCCTATAAATTAATAATTAATCTACTAATTAATTTTTCAATAAAATAAATATATATATTTATTATGTAATAATAAATATATTTTATTCGTAAATTTAAAATCCAATTTGTTGGAAATTCATTTTTTAATCATAATGTAAATTGAGAAAAAATGACAATTTTAAAAGTATAAAATTTTATGATATTTCTATCATATAAATATATTATATCATTTTTCTGTAATCCAAATTTATACCTGCATACCAAATTATTATATATGATTAACAACTAAGACTCAGGTAAGCTCTTGTTGTGGTTTTATGTGTTTTTCTGGATAGTATATTTCAGGTGAAAATCGGCATTATATTGAACATATCCATTTTATGATATTTCTCAAATTGTAATTTCTTTAGTTCTGATTTTGATTGGTCTAAGGAAAACAATAGTGAATATAACTCCAAAATGAGCTTAGGAAAATGTGACTCGTGAGGATGTTTACATGTCCAAATGACATGTCTTTCAATATTATTTTTTGACATTGCAATATGGACGCCTTAATTTATAACAAAGAATTTAATTTCTGTGTTTTAATCATCATAAATTTTATTCAAAAATAAATTAATTTTTTTTTTCATTTTAGTGTTTTATATTTTGTGAAAATATCTAATTAATATATTAAAAATATAAAAATACTATATGTTAAAATATTGGTTCATTATAGAATTGAATAAAATTAACATTGGTACAATGAATTTGATTATAAGGTAAATAAACATTTATATTTTCTTATAATATATTATAGAAAATAGAAGTGGGTATATATAGACTTTTCAAAAATAATTAGGATGGAATTTTTGCTGAAATTAATACAATATCAAACATCTCATGTTTTAGGGATATAGATGTGTTTTTTAATCAAAGAACAAAATACATGTCAAAATGATTACAAAAAAATCATAGTGTATTTTTATAATTAAAGAAATTAATCATTTGGTGTATTTGAGTCCTTCTCTTAATGAACAGAACTTATAAATGATTTTTTAATCCATAGTCAGATAATCAAAGAGATAATAATATTTTCAAGAACAAAATTGAACATTTTATTATCAGAATTAATATATATAAAATATCACACTAAAATTGAAATGGATTATAAATATGTTCTAATATTTGATTTGGTTTCTATAATAAAGAAGAGAGAAAAAATAATTTACAAACCATTTACTCAGTGTTACTTTTAATGGATGAGGTTGATTATTGGGGTTCAAAATCAACCCTTTTAGGGATAGGTTACGATGATTCATTGTCATTTATCTTTATTCTATATTTTCCTCTTCATAGTGGGATATAAAAAAATGTATAAAATCAAATTTTTATTCAATTAATGGTAGAATATATTTTGGGGAATTTTTTTAAATGGTTTATGGAATGAATTTAGTGGGTATGTATTTCTGATTTCATTATGGAATATGATTTATTTAAAATATTTTTATAGATATTTTAAATATAAGTATATTTGGAATATGTAAAGGATATATCTTTTTTACGAAGGTTTTTTAGAACTAAATATTAAGAAGAATTTCAAAGGTGAATTTAGGTTATTCTTACAGAAAAATTTAAATTTTTTCTTCATCGTTCTTATTCCTTATAACATGATAACTAACATAGGCATATAATAATTTAATAATTATCCATTTAAAATACTGAGAGTGATATATGATCAATGGTTGAAAAAAATACAATGGGGGAGAATTTTGTGACAATGAGGATGTTTGAAATAGATGATTCCCAAGTTTTTTTGTTTATAATGTAAGTGATTATTGATTAAATACAAATTTTAGTAGATTTTATTGATGAAATTGTTTTTATTCTTAGATGATATCATATTTACTAAAAAAATAACACATTAAAACTCATAGAAATTTATAGGGTTTATTTTTTGTAATGAAATTTTTAAAATTTTGAATGTATTTATATGAGTTTTGAAGTTGAATATTAATTTTTTTGGAGATGTTCTTATAAAGAAAAAAACCATTCCATGACCGTAATGATAACGCCATGATTTTTTTTACTAGAGAGGTTGAGGTTATTTAAAACAAATCATCCTATAGTTATCCGGTATAACATATTCATTTTAGTCTAGTATACCATTATTATTTAGAAATTATTTCACTATACATTAATCCCGTTTTAATATAATTTCAATGTTATTTTTTTGTTCATGATATTAGAATTGGGAAAAATATTATAGATCACACCATGATTCACTTATTTATTTCAATTATACACCATTGTTTCAAACTAGTTTTTTATTAAAAATTTCAATATTAATAAAAAAATATAATTTCCCATTTTATTAAATAATATAATTTATTCATTATAAATAAGTAAAAGTTTACTTTTTTAGTGATTTTATTGTTGGAGAAGGTGATTTGGAGTGTCAGAGATGATCCAAAATGAAAATTTGTCAAATAGCATTGAATCCCAAGGAACCCTATCCACTATTTTGTAGATTTCTAAAAATTATTTGGTAAAAATGGGATGAATTCTTGTGGAGGGATCAAGAAAATTAAGGGGATAAAACTCATATCCAGAAAAAAAATCCCCATTATTCAATTTGTTGACAAATCTGAATTGATCTGTCCAGGGGATAAAATCTGCATGAATTCAAAATTCAGGTTTGGAATATTGAAAATATAACCAAATATAGGTTTCCAATGCCTATAAAATTTTACATAGATATAGTGAATATGCCTTCCAAAATCTCCCTTCTTTTTTCCAAGTCATTATATGGATTTTTAAGTAACCAATAAACAATTGGTATAGCAAAAACTTGATTCCCAAAATAACTTCTCATTTTGGCTACAAAAGAGAGCCATGGGAACCCCTTTAGAAAATGCAACAAAGTGACTTAATTTTCACCAATGTTGAGTTAAATATTAGTCCTATCATTACTTTGTAAGTCATCTATCTATATATACCCATAGGGAGAGGTAAAATGATGACGGGATCCACCAAATCTTCCTCCTCCTCCCAATGTCAATATAAATTATGGGTGATCATTGCGAGGGAGATACACACATGAAGAAGGAGGTATAATACATAATTATCTATTAATTTGGTCTATAATATGGTTTTAATTTTTTTATATGTAACAATTCTTTATTTGAAACATTTAATTGATAAAATTTTTGTTTCCTAACAGATTTGTGTGTAAATATATGTGTGTGACTTGTGTTGTTTCGATTAGACAACATAAGAATCTCCTTCTTTCCCACACATTTGAGATTTAATTGTTCATTTAATGTACTTATATTTTTATAAGGGTCTATAAACTGACGTCATGATTTTTATTTGAAGGGTTATTGCTTCTTTAATCATTTTAAGAGGCGTCTAGGTACCCAAGATCATTGTTAATATGCAAAAAACGATTACAGTAAAACCAAATAAGAAATTAAGAACAATGAAATTTAAATTTATTGTATTAAATTAGAAAATATCACATAAATATCATATATTTGTAAAACACCACTTCTTTTCGACTCTTAAACTCTTTAAATTAAGTAATTTTTTAAAATTGTTTCCAAAACCATATTTTGTTTTAGTTTTTTTAAATAAAAATACACACAATTAACCACAAATTATCATTGAGAGTTTACCAAGGGTATTTTTTAGACTATAAAATAATCATTAAATCATAATCAATTTCATTTATGACGATAACACGTTTAAACATTTTCACCATATTTGTGGAGCGCTTTTTTTCTTACTGTGTGTTTTTAATATGATTTCTTTGTTAAATTTTTGAATAATTATTTTTTATATATTCTACCATTAGAGGCTAGGGGAACATGAAACACCTTCTTCCTAAAAGTACATCCCACTATCAAGAACTACATCTATAGGGAATGAAATATGTGTTATAAGAAAATTTCATGGGGAAAAGATTCATGAATACTAGTATTGATTTAAATGGATTTGTTCATCTTTCCCACACCACCAAATAAGTGATCATATTTTAATTCTGTGTTTTTATGATTTTTTAATATATGTTGATAAACAAAATTAATTATGTTTTAGGTGGTTCAATAGTGGATAAGACCACAATTACTGTAAGGACTCTAACTGAGAACATGGCACAAAACACTAAATAATTTGGCTCAATGTTCAGTGTACCAATTCAAGTTTTTTATGAGGTACAAGGTATTGTATTCGAGAATAAAGTGGTAATGATTCTTTAAGTGGTATGTATCCTTCTTCAACAATATTCCCTTTCCTATGGTAAATCGACAGATCATCCCCCAATCCATTGTGGTATTTGTTCTACCAACCCCAATTATTATGACCAATAGCATCAATTGAGAGAATATTCTATGAGTTGTGATGTGGTGTTTCTTGGACACCCCTACAACCAACCCAGTAGGCAAGAATCATTCTATCCATATAACTTAGGCTGGAAATAAAACTAATTCTATTCGAAATTGTGGTATTCAAACCAACCACATCCATAATGGAACCAACTAGGGCAGAGTAGTCATCCTCTACCACCACCCGGAAATACCAAACCACCACAACGACTTTTCCAACAAACCCATCCAAACCCTATACCTACAATATAATATATGATGAACCTAATGGATTACAATAAAATCTGTAACACCCCAAGATTCCATGGTACACTTCTTTTTAATAATATTATATCATGTATTGTTCACAACTTCGTGTTCTATCACCCAAAGATCAATCAAACTAGCCAATATGAATAGTAATACCCACTTTTTAAAATTTTATAAATTTTATTTTTCAAAATTTAATTCATTTTTGGATTTATAATATCAAAATTAACATAGGGTGAATTTTTGGCATTTTTCTACGAACATTCAATTGTTTATGAGTAGTGAGAAACACTACATTATTTTTAAAAGCCGACATTTTATTTAAATAATTATTTCTCTTATTTAAATTTATTTTAAGTCAAAATATATATCTAATACCTATATAATTTTAATGCAATTCATTGGAGTCATTTTATAACATTATTAGATGTATAAAATTTTATTTAATTTTTTTAACGTCTTTTACCCACCTTCGAGGCACATTTTCAAATTTGCATAAAAAATAATTTTACCACTTTTGTGAATTAAATTTCAAAAATATGAGTGAGTTATCTGAAATCATTATGTAATATTTGGTTCAATATGATAAAAACAATTTTTTTGATGAATAGTAACTTTTGAATTTTATTTATCCCGGTTTAAAGTAAATTGCGCAATTAAAGGTAAAAATTATATTATAATTACCCTAACACTTGTAATAATTTTATTGGATAACATTATTTATACAAAAATAAACTTTATAAATAAAATATGATCCTTTTGGTTCAGTTGGATTATATTAGGACATTTATTATTATTTTACTTAAAGAAGATTTAAAAGTGTTAAATTCAAAGTTAAGTAACTATACAATTTTTTAATATAGGGTTATACAGAAGATAAATTATACAATAAATGTTCATTAGAAATAAAATAATATTTTCTACATCATTGTATATTATTTATAAATTTTAGTCATTAAATAATTAAATTTATTTATGACACAATGATGATGCAGTAATTACCTTATCAATGAAATATTAAAATAATTGATATTATAAATATCAAAATAAATGTAAATTTAATATTTTGATGCATTACACGAATTTTATAGGTTTATATGAAATTTTAGGTTTTATTTAATGTATTTTTTTCGAAGTAATAACATTTTTTTGAGTTTCACAAAAACCAAATACTAAATAGTGTCAAAATTGATATAAATGAGTTTTTAAAACAAATACTATATTGTTAAATGATATATTATTCTTAAAAATATAAGGTTTAGAAAAAGGACGTATATAATGATTGATATGTCATTAATGAAAAACATGATCTTCTCTTGGATTTTTATTGTATTTTTGTTAAGAATGTAATATAAAAATTCAACAAGACATTGTAAAAGTTAAACTATTTAACTAAGAGATAAATATAAAAGATAAGGTTAATATGGTGACATAAACATGTATAAGGACAATTTTTGAGAGGATTTCAACCCATCCCCAACTTATCCTTTAAATAAATCTATTTTGAGCCATTATAAACTGAAAATTATTTTATAAGAAAATAATAGTTCAAGATTTTCTTAAAGTGAACCTCACCTCTCTTATAAAGGGGTACTTCCCCTTATCTTAATTTCACAGCTCCAAATCCATGTGGCTTAGCCAAAACCTACCTAATTATCCTCCCAACTACCCTCACATAATACAAGAGGCATTAAATTGATCATAAGCCAACCTAAGAATGAAATTTGATCAAATCAAAATGAATAACCCAAAGAAGATGTAATTACATCATCACCTTTTTCAATGTTCTTTTCTTCTTCAACTTTCACTTTATTTGTTTTTTCCATACTAAATTAATAAATAAACTAATTTATAAATACTTATATTTTATTATAAATATGATACAACCATATTCATTATTCTATCCATCTTATGATTGACAAAGTCACCATACATGTGTATGTACGACTTACCATATCCACGTCGTTGTGTACTTTGTTATTCAACACTTAATTATTTTTATGGGTATAATAATGAGTATAATTTATGTAAATAATAAATATCAAATTTTAATGATTCTTTATATATGATATACCATCCATTTACATTCAATTTTACCACTAATAGAATGATATTTTCGCCCGTGTGTATGTAGTGCTTACCGTCTCCACAACGCGATGAGATTATATTTCCTATCGTAACCATTCAGGAATAATTTTCATTTGATGATTAAATATAATTTTTAAGAACGTATTATCCTTCTATATATGAATCAAATATTTTTTATCCATTAAAATTATGACTTACATAACAAACAGATAATGGAAAACAAATCAGTTAACACCTGAAACAAGGATACAACTCAAATATTATTAATAGAGAAATATTATAAGATCATATATAATATCCTATTTATGTATGTAGTTATTTCATAAATTAATAAAAATTAATTATCTATGATACATAATGTTAACATACCCTCAAATAAGGGAATTTACAAGGTAAGTTTTAATTTTAAAATCTCTTTATTATCCGAGGTTATTTATATGTAAGTATCCACTGGGACCTCTTAATCATCCACATCCGTGATTCTTAAAAATGTATTTCGAAACATTTTTTATATTTAATATAATGTGGTTTAAATTCATTTATACCCTCAGTTTACTATTTATAAAATGGGTTGAAAGGAATATTTCCATCTCCTTCCAAACAAGGAACCTAATGACCTTTTCGATAAATTAAACAAAGAATGTTTTTTAACATATACGGCGGGTGCATCTATTTTCCACTGTTATAACAACATAAGAAGCTTCTCTTACAATCTTATATGAATATTTTGAAAATAAATGTTTTATTTTAAAATTATTTTACTTTTAAATTATTTCAAAATAGAAAAATATATTTCTCTCCAATAGTTATGATTTCATTTGTGTCAACAACATTTGTTGGATTTTACCTTTGTTTGAAGTATATTTATTTATGATGAAATATTGCATATTGTATTAAAGGTTTTGTGATATGTTTGAATGTGGATTTGCTATTTTTATACCATTTATGGTTTATGGTTAAAGTATTAACATTTCGTATGCTCGTTTTAATATGAATGTTTTTGTTATGTTTAAACCTTTTCATATGAGGAATGAATTTGACTTAGTAAGTGGTGAGTGGATCCCACTATAGGTCCTCGATTCATTGGTAGGCTTCATGAGACAAACTAGTGTCTTAGAAAATGGCATTGAAAAAATAATATTTTTATTCTTGGAACGAGGCCATGAATCTGTGGTTATGATGTCCGACATTATTCATTATATCTTTATGAAATTAGCTATTGATATTACATGAGATTATATGACTAGTAGAATTCCCATGTGAATAAGTAAATAGAATTATTTTAATTATCTTTTCCATATTATGCAGATTTTTATGTTTATATGTCTATTGTTTTACTCTTATACATTTTATTAAATGTTTATTCATATTTGTGATAGTTTCATCTATATTGTCATTCGTTCTGAGCATCTGAGATCACCCCTTTCTTATGTTTTATTTTTTTCCAAGATGTGAGGATGTATATTATAATTAACTTACAGGGATATGCAACAAGGTTTCAGTTGGCTCAAAGGGGAAACAATGTTGTTTTTTATTTCATGGTGTAATGTAAATCTTAAGTATGTGTCTCATACTTCTAAGGAAATTCAACTAATCGGTCTTTCAAGACATTATATATTGAGAGGAAGAAAATGTTATGTAATGATGCACTGGCCCTAGGTAACTAGTGTCGGGCGTTACAGTTGGTATTAGAGGAAGTTTAGTGCAAACATAGAAAACTAGATTTAGAAAAACTCTGATTAGATAACATTACCCTATGATAGACTTTGAGGATTAGTATAGTTGAACTTCTTATAATTTTGGTAATGTAGATATTTTGTGAATTTTCAAAGCAATACATCCCAAT
Source organism: Viscum album (assembly GCA_963277665.1). NCBI lineage: Eukaryota > Viridiplantae > Streptophyta > Magnoliopsida > Santalales > Viscaceae > Viscum > Viscum album. The sequence continues at coordinate 1,494,181,747 of OY728129.1, forward strand.
ATATATATGAGAATGTAGAGGTGGCTCTAGAACAAATGTATCTAGGATTGAAAACACAAACAAGGAGTTTTGGTCTTGACCCGGGGAATCCTGGTACACGAAAAGGGGCCTTACTGTAATCTTGGTTATGAAACTATTGGGGGATATGCTTAGGATAATTCAGAATTAACTTATAATCCATTATGAAGGATTTATGTTTAAATACCTCCTCAAATAAAACATTTTTCTATGATTATGGATTATATTCCTAAACTGTTCAATTTATGATAGTTATTTTACAGGTCTAGAATTATGTATTTCAATTAATAAACTAATCTAGTGTATGGAATTGTTTAGAAATGGTGCCTAGTGGATGGAATGGAAACCATATCAATGCATGTAATCCATGTAGGTGTTTCCCTACTACTCAAGATAATTATAGTGGACCTTGTGATGAAACCGGTGTTGAACAAGTTATAACTATACTAGGAAAACTCACTCAGGTTATGGGTAATAACCTTGCCCGTATGGAGCACCCTGATCCACAATGTGAAGAATAAATGTTAGACTGCTTCATGAGGAAACAACCACCAACATTCAATGGTACTAAAAATCCATTTTTAGTTGTGAAATAGATAAGTCCCATAGAGAAAATATTTCATGCATTGGAAAGTATCTAAAAGGAAGATTTTGTCATGGAAGTTTTTCACCTCAGAGGAGAAGCAGATCAATGGTGGTCATTAAATCAAAACACAAATGGAGATGATGAATTATCCAATATGTAATGGAGGGAGTCTAAAGATATTTTCATTGATACATAATTTCCCAAGACCATTGAGTAGATATAGAAAAAAAATTTGAGTCTGAGGAAAAAGGAGGATGAGAATGTCACAAAGTAGGTGGATAACATTACAAGGTTATCAAGGAATAAAAGAGATTATATACATACCCTAATAAGTAATAATGATCAATTATTTGATGGGTTAAAACCAATTCTTTGTCAATAATTATTCACACAATCCTTCTCCTCATATGAAGAAACTATATCATGTGCTATCAAGAATTAAAAAGGAATTATCTAAGTCTTATGACATTAAAGGAAATAAAGAGAATAAGAGATCTGATTATCACTCCAGGAATAGAAATAAGGGGAAGAAGTGAAAAGTTGAATTTCTATCCTGTAGTAAATGTGGAAAGAAACACCCTGATACTTTCCCGAAGGGAATGAGAGCATGTTACTAGTGTGGTGAAAAAGGCCATCATGCTTATGATTTCAAGGGAATAAGATAGGATGACAATGTTGATTGATAGAATTGTAGAGAAATGGGTCATTATGCAAATGAATGTACTAAGCATCAAGTAAAACTACCTTAGAAATGGAAAAGGGGGAAAGGCCAATCATATGAGATCACTACTGATGAGATTGAAGCTCTGAATGACATGTTGGAAAGTAATTTAATGGTTTCTAAAAATTTATACAATGCATTATTTCATTCTGGATCACCGGATTGTTTCATTTCTCCCAATTTTTTTACAAATATTATATATTTTAAATTTGATTTAACAAAGGATTTGTTAGTGAAAACTTCTAATATTTTGTGAATTATTTCCCATTAGGTCCTATACATTTGATTTATTTAATGATATAATCGTCAAAACCATGATTGAATTTGATATAATCATCGGTATGGATTGGCTTCCAGACCATGATGTGATATTGTTTTCAATACAAATGAGATTATAACTTCTGATGATAATAAAGAGTACCTTATCTTTAGTGCAGAAACATCACAATTTGAATATTAATTAAATCCACCCATATTAGTTCTGAGAAATTAAATTATTTGGGAGGAAGGTAGTGAAATAACAATGGGTAAGGAAAATAATGTTCAAAAACATGATGTACCTATTGTGCAAGAATATGTTGATGTGTTTCCAGAGGATTTATGTGGACATCCTCTAGAATGAGAAATTGAGTTTTCCATTAACTTAATTCTGGGTTCAAGGCTCATATCGAAGACCCCTAAGAGAATGGACACGGTGGAATTAGTGGAAATAAAGAAGCCACAAGAGGAATTGAGTAATAAGGGATTTATTGGCCCTAGAATTTTTCTATGTGTATCCCATGTTCTTTTTGATAAGAATAAATATGTACCTATGAAGTTTTTCATTGACTATAGAGATATCAATGCTATAACAATAAAGAACAAGTACCCCTACCTCGCATTGATGATTTATTTGATCAAATAAATGGAGCTCAATATTTTTCAAAGAATGACCTTCGATCAGGATATCATCATATTTGTGTGAATATGGAAGACATTCCAAAGACAACATTTCATACCATGTATGGGCATTATGAGTTTATAGGAATTCCTTTTAAACTGAATAATTCACCTCATGTCTTTATGAATCTAATGAATAGAGTGATTAAAAAATATATTGACGACTTTTTAGTGGTATTAATTGATGATATCTTGGAATACATCAAAAGATACAAATATCATGAAAATCACATGAGGACAATTCTAAAAAACTCTAAAAAGAAATGAATTATATGGGATGTTTAGAAAGTGTGAATTATGGATTCAAGAGATTTCTATTCTTAACCATATTATCTCTAATGATAGAATCTCCATTGATCCTTCAAAGAAAAATGAAATCTATGAATGGCCAACACCGATGAGTTTAACTAAGGTATGTGGTTTTATTGGTTTAACAAGTTATTATCAACTCTTCGTCTAGAATTATTCTCGATTTGCTAACCCATTAACCAAGCTCACACGTAAAGGGTTTCAATTTATTTTGATAAAGAATAATGTTTTTAATAATTGAAGAAAATATTAGTCAATTATCCTATATTGACTCTACCATCAGGGAATGATGGGCTTGTTATTTATAGTGATGCTTCAAAGAACGGACTCGGTTGTGTCCTCAAACAAAATGACTGGGCTACTACCTATGCATCGCGGAATCTAATAATTCATGAAAAAAACTATCCTACCCATGATCTAGATTAACCAGCTATAATTATTTCTTTGAAGAGATGCAGACAATATCTCTATGGTGAAAATGTGAGACATATACGGATCACAAGAGTTTGAGGTATATTTTCTCATAGAAATAACTCTACATGAGGAAGATACAATTTCTTGAACTACTCAAGGATTATTGTGGCACTATACACTACCACTTGGGGAAAGAAAAATAAGGTGGATGATACTTTGAGTAGAAAGGATAATGGAGTTTTGAATAAGATGAGAGTTTAAAGGGATCCTATGTTTATTGATATAGTAAATATGGATATGGGAATAATCATGGAAGGTGTATCATTAATAATTTTTTAAATAATTGAAAAACCATCTTTACTAGAAAGGATAAAAAGTTCTCAGACGGATGATGAGGAGTTTCAAAAGTCAATTAAAGTTGTAAATGATGGGATATTGATTGACATCGTATATGATGATCGAATTTTCAAATTTGAGGGGTGGCTTTGTGTTGCCAATATACCTGATCTAAAAAAAGAATTGTTGGATGATTCCCATAGCTCCAATTATTCTATACACCCTGGTATCACTAAGATGTATAGTGATTTGAGGGAACATTTTTTGTCAGACAACATGAAGATGGATATTGTTGATTATGTGTCAATATTTATGGGTTTCCAATAGGATAAGGGTGGAAGACGACATCCTGGAGGGGTCCTACAACCTCTTCCCCTACCTGAGTGGAAATGGGATGATATTATGAAGGACTTTTTCATGGGACTTCAAAAGACTCCTAGAAGGAATGATGCAATATGGTTCATTATTGATCTTCTTACCAAGTCATCACATTTTATTGTTATAAGATTAGATTTTCCACTTGAATGTTTTTCAGGACTATATATTAATGAAGTTTTAAGACTTCATGGAGTACCCCTATTGATTGTTTCTGATCGTGATATTCTTTTTACATCATGATTCTTGAAAACTCTTTAGAAGGCCATGTATACTAAAATTTGTTTGAGCACTGTCTACCACCATAAAACTGATGGACAATCAGAATGGACTCTTCCAACCTTAGAAGACATGGTGAGATCTTTCTCACAAGACATTCAAGGTATGTTGGATCAATATTAATCTATAGTAGAATTTTCCTATAATATAGCTTCCATTCAAGTATTTAGATGGCACTATATGAAGCGTTATATGGAAAGATAGGTCTCACATGAACTTGTTGTGGTGATGTTGGTGATTGAAAACTCGTAGGACTAGAACATGTTGAGTAAAAAATGGAAAAGTTGAATATTATCTAAACCCACATCAAAGCAGCTCAAAGTAGGAAAAAGAGCTGTGTTGATAAATGAAGGAAGGATTTGGAATTTCATGTAGGAGATCATGTTTTTTGAAGGTATCTCCATGGAAGGGTGTTCAACAATTCGGTAAAAAGGTTCAATTCAGCCCCAATTACATAGGACCTTTAAAAATTATACAATGAATTGGAGTTGTAGCTTATAGTTTGGAAATGCCGCTAAGTCTCACTAATGTTCATGATGTGTTATGCATATCACAGTTGAGAAAATAAATGCCCGACCCAATGCATGTACTCACCTATGAAAAAATAGAACTGGAACTTGATATGTCTTATTGTGAAGAGCATGTCAGGATTATTGACACTAGAAAACAAGTGTTGAGAAACCGAACGACTCGTCTGGTAAAAGTTCTATGGAGAAACAATATGATGGGAGAGTCAATGTTAGAACCTGAAGAACTTATGATGAAGAACCACCCAAATATTTTTATACAGTAATAATCTAAACATTTTGAGGATGAAATTATTTTAAGGAGGGAAGAATTTAACACCCTACGCTTCCACGGTAAACTTCTCTTTGAATAATGTAGTAGCTTGCATTTTACGCAACTTCGAGTTCTAGCACACCATAACCAATCAAACTAGTCGTTATGAATAGTAATACAAACTTTTTTATTTTTTTTAAATTTTATTTTTCAAAATGGACTTCATTTTTCTATTTGGAATATTAACATTACATTAGTGTGATGTTTTGGAATTTTTCTAAAAACATTCAATTTTTTATGAATAGTGGAAAACATTGCGTTATTGTTTAATACTGACATTTTATTTAATTATTTATTTATTTTATTTAAATTTATTTTATGTGAAAATAGATACATAAGACCTATATAAGTTCAATTTAATTCATTTGAGTCATTTTAAAATAAAATTATATGAATAAAATTATATTGTATTTTTTAACATCTTTTACTCACCCTCTATGCACATTTAAAAATCTTCATAAAATGTAATTTCACCACTTTTGTGAATTGAATTTTGAAAATATGAAGGAAATAGTAGACATTAGTATGTAAAATGTGGTTCATTATGATTAAAATATTTTTTTGAATAGTAACTTCTGAATTTTATTTACCATGTTTAAATGTAAATAGGGCAATTAAAGGAAGAAATGACATTATAATTACCCTAACACAAGTCATAATTCTATTGGATAAGTTTATTTCGACCAAAATCAAACATATTAATAAAATATTATCCTTTTGGTCCACTTGGATTAGATTAATACATTTATTATTATTATATTTAAAGAATAGTTAATAGTGTTAAATTCAAATTTTAATAACTATTTTTTAATATATGGTTTTAAATATGATAAATATGACTATAAATATTAATTATAAATATAATAATATTTTACACATCATTGTATTTTATTATTTATTTTTAGATATTAAATAATTAAATTTATTTATGACACAATGATGATGAAATAATTACCTTATTAATGAATGATTAAAATAATTAATATTATAAATATCAAAATAAATGTAAATTGACACTTTTGATGAATTAAAAGAATTTTCTATGTTGATATGACATGTTAGGTTAGAATTAATGTATTTTCGTTGATGTAATTAAGTTTTTATTGACATTATCAAAAACCAAATACTAAATTGTGTCAAAATTGACATAAATGCTTTTTTAAAACAATACTGTATTATTAAATGATATAATATCTCTAATAATATAAGGCTCAGCCAAAATACTTACATAATGATATTTAAGTCATTAATGAACCACTTTAGGGTCTCTTGTCATTTTATATTATGTTTATTAACCATGAAAAATAAAAATACAAGAAGGAATTATAAAAGTTAAACTATTTAACTAAGAGTTAAATCTAAAATATAAGGTAATATGGGGACTTAAACATTTATAAAACCTATTGGTTGAAAGGATTTAGACCCATCCCCAACAAATACTTGAAATAAATTTATTTGGATCCATTATAAACTGACATTTATTTTATAATAAAATAATATTTCAAGCTTTTCCTAATGTGACCCTCACCTCTCTAATAAAAGGGTACATCCCCTTCTCTTAATATCACAACTCAAAAGCCATTTTTCTCAGACAACACCAGATAAAATATCCTTTCATCTACCCTAACTTCAACTTAGAGGTCTAACATTGTTATGACTCCATCCTAAGGATCCATTTTGATTAAATCAAAAGGAAGAACCTAAAGTAGATGTAATTACATCATCACCTCTTTCAATGCTTTTTTCTTCTTCCACTTCCTCTTTTATTATTGATTTCATAATATAATAATATCTCCATTAGATTATATATACTGAGATGTTATTATAAATATGGTACAACCATATTCATTATTCTATCCATCCTATTAATGTTGACATCACCATACGTGTGTACGTACGGCTTATCGTCTCCACGTTGTGGTGTAGTTTGTTATTCAAGACTTAATTATTTAGATGGGTAAAATAATGAATATAATTGATGTAAATAATAAATATTACATGTTAATTATTATGTATATATGATATAAAATCCAATTACGTATGATTTTAACAGTAATAAAATTATATTATCGCTCGTGAGTACGTATTGCTTACCGTCTCCATGACACGATGAGATTTAATTTTCCATCATAACCATTCAAGAATAATTTTAATTTAATGATTATAAATAATGTTTTAGAACTTAATATCTTCCTTTATATGAATAAAAAACATCCTATCTATATAAAACATGACTTACATAAAAAACATAGGAAGGAAATTTAATCAGGTAACACCTAAAACAATGATACTACTGAAATGTTATTAAAAAATCAATATTAGACTATCATAAATGATATCATATTTATGTATTTGGTTCTTGTATAATTTAATAAAAATAATTTAAGATTTATACTAGATGTTAACTTACCCTCATCCAATGAATAGTACAAGGTAAGGGTTAATTTTACAATCTCTTTATTATCCAAGGTTGTTTATATGTAAGTATCTACTTGGACCGCTTTATCATCCACATCCGTGTTTCTTAAAAATGTATTTCAAAACATTTTTACTATTTACTAGACTATGGGATTAATTAATTTACACTCTCATTTAAATTTTTATAATTTTTTTTGAAATAAATCTTTTCATCGCTTTCCTAACAATGTACATTATGACCTTTTTGAAACATTATGCAAGGAATGAATTTTTAACTTATACGGTGGGTGAAACTATTTTCTGCCATTATAACACCTTAAAAGATTCCCTTAAAATCTTATATAAATATTTTAAAATTAAATTTTTTCTTTTATAATTACATGACTCTTAAATGATTTCATAATATAAAGAGATATTTCTCTCAAATAGTTTTTATTTCATCGATATCAATATCCTTTTTTGGATTTCATGTTTGTTTGAAGATAATTTATTACGATACAATCATCCATTTTTTATTGAAGGTTTTTTGATATTTCTGAATGTGGATGTGATATTTTTATACCATTCATAGTTTATGGTTAATGTATTAACATTTCATGTGCTACTTTTAATACAAATTTTTAATTTATGTCTCGACCTTTTCATATGAGGAATGTATTTGACTTATTATGTGACGGGTGGAGCCCGCTATAGCTCCTCGATGCATCAGAAGGCCTCCTGAGAAAAACCACTATCTTGTCACATGTCCTTGAAAAAATCTTATTTGTAGTCATGGTATGAGGCCTGAACTCTATGGTTATGATGTCCTACATTATGCACTCCATAAATATGAAATTACTTATTGATATTACTTATGATTATTCGACTAGTAGAATATCCATGTGAATAAGTAAATTGAATTATTTAATTTATCTTTTACGTATTATACGAATGTTTATGTTTAAAAGGATTTTTTTGTATTATACATTTACTTAAATGTTTATTCTTATTTATGATAGTTTCTGTTATATTGTTATCCTTACTGAGAATTTAATCTCACCCCTTTCATATGTTTTATTTTTTCCGAGATATGATGAAGTATATTATGATTAACCTGTAGGGATAGTCCAAAAGACATGAGTGTGTTAAAAGGGGACCCAATGTTTTTTTATTTTAGTATGTAATGTAAATCTTATGTATTTATAATGTACTTCCAAGGCTGCTAGACTAATATGTATTTCAAGATATGATCTATTGAGATCATGCCAATGTTATGTAATAATGCACCGACTCTAGGTAACTAGTGTCAGCGTGTTACAATATATAATTCCAATAAAAACCACCCAAGCTGCCAAACAAGACCTGAAAACCCAATTATGCCAACATGCCTACTATGTGGGGGAAAATTAAAAGTCATTGGTTAGGTAAACCACCCACTCAACCAAAATTCAATCATAAGGTTAATGGAAATCTTTGTGCCATTACCCTTTGGAGTGGAAGTCAATTTAAATTCCAAATAACCATTCAAATATAGTCATTCGCTACTAAGAAAATTTCCATTACAACCATATTAAATGACCCAAATAAAAAAATTATCCTCAGAGAATCCTTTCAAAAGAAAATAATGTTTCATTCAATTATCTACCTATCCCATCCATTCCACTTCCATTTCCACAAAGATCCACCTAATTAAGAAAAAAATAAACCTAACTTGATAAGAAAAAATTAAAAGCTTTAAAAAAGTGCATGTTAATATCCCCTTGATTGGTGGCATGATGCATACTCCAAGATACGCTATGTTTCTGAAGGAGATGTGTACACACTGAAGGAAACTTCTAGTTGATATGAATGTGATATTGGGGAGGAATGCCTCAGAATTGGTAGATACCAATTTCAATTATCTTGGAACATTCTTGATATAATGCACCATAGGGCAGTATTCCTTTTCGAATGATATTCTTGATTTTGTTTCTCCTATAAAAGTGATCACTCACTACATTTTCTCTTTATTGAAGGTAAGAGAACTGAACCCCCCTAGGAATATTTCATCAATCACAAACTAGAGTACATCACACCCCAGTTGTCTATTTGAGGATGTTTTTATGAGAATGAAAAATTTAGTTTTTTCTATTGATTTTTATGTTCTAAAAATAGAAGATAATAGGATGAAAGGATATATCACAAATATATTATAGAGGCTTTTATTAAAACCCACCAAGACTGTAATTAATGTAAAAAATGGTACATTTTCTATTGAGTTTTGTTGTGAAATTATCCACTATACCCTCTTTGATGCAATGAAGCAACCCTGAATATAGAATTCATCACTTTTTAGTTAATTATACTAATGTACTCCCTTCCCTTGAAACCCCTAATTTTCATTCTCTTAGTACCCTTTCAATGTTTTCATCACTGATTGAAATTATACGAAATGAATAATTAATAATATATTTTAATAGTCTAAAAAATTATTTTTTGTTTGTTAATTTATCTTTTCTTGGACACTGAGGATCCAATGACCATCAATGATATAGCTAATCAGGTAAAATCTCATTCCACATCTAAGGATGTTACCATTGAGTAGATATATGGGATCAGTTACCTCTGACATACACATTCACTCCCATAAATCCAATTTACACCTAAATTGGAACTGAAAAAACTACCTCACGATTTAAAATATTCCTATCTTAAAAATGGAAACAAGATACATATCATTATGGCTGGTTCACTCCCTACAGAGAACTAATTATAACATCATGAACTATTGAGGGAGTATAAAAAATCTTTGTGATGGAAACTCACTGAAATTAATGGTATTATCCCATAAATTTTCACACGTCTTATATTATTAAATGATGACGCTAAACCTATGAGTTAGGCACCACATTCACTGAACCCAAAAAACCTAGATGTTGTTAAAAAGGAGGTAAAAAAATTAATGTTTGGTGGAATCATTTACCCCATCTCTGAAATCCAATGGGTTAGTTTAGTATAACTAGTTCCTTAAAAACCATTCATCCTATAATTAAAAACTAAAATAAATAATTTCTTCCAACCTGTGTGTAGAATAGTTGATTTGTCTTCATAGACTATCATCGACTAAACAAATGCACTATAAAAGACCATTTTCCATTTCCATTCATTGACCAAATTCTAGATATGATAGTAAGGAATTCCCAATATTATTTCCATCATGGGTATTCTGGAATATTTTAAATCTATATTTTCCATGTGGATCAACAAAATAATACCTTGACATTCCATTTGGTGAATATTCAGATAGTAGGATGTCATTTGGTCTATGTAATTCTCTAGGTACATTTTAACGATGCAAGGTTAGTGTTTTTTTATTACATGGGGTATTTCAAGGAAGTTTTCATGGATAATTTTACTATTTTTTATCATATTTTGAGGATGTCTTGAGTAGTTTTGGTTCAATTTCACTCAATTGTATTAAAAATAATCTCGAATTAAATTATGATAAATTCTATTTTGAAGTGAGATATGGTATAGTATTGATTCTTGTCATTTATGGGGAGGGTATTAAAGTAGATAAATAAAAAGTGGATGTCATTTCTTCCCTACCATTCCCAAAAAATTAGTATGATGTGCTGTCATTGTTAGGTATCTCTGGATTTTACAATCATTTCATCTATGACTTTAGTAAGATTTCACTCCCCATATCCATCTTACTCAAAAAAAGAAAAAACTTGTTTTTGATATATAATGTGAGTAGTATTTTAATAAATTGAAATAGAGTCTCAAATTATCCCTTATAATCCAATCACCATAGTGAATTTTAGAATTTGAGCTCATGTGTGATGCATCTTACTATATAGTTGGGGATGTTTTATCACAAAGGGTCAATCGAGCTCTGAATATCATGGAATATGCCTGATATACATTGGCCCATACCCAAGAAAAGTACCCCATAACCAAGAAATAATTACTTTCCATATTTTACCTTAGACTAATTTAGGTCCTAACATTTACAGAATAATGTCATTGTGTTCTCAGACCATGCATCCCTCTAATATCTCCTTATTAAATCTGAATATGACACATATATCATTCATTAGATGATCCAATTTTATGAATTTAGTATAGAAATTAGGAATAAAAATGAGAATAGAATGTGTTGGAAGGCCATATTAGTAGTATCGTCTCATTATTAAATATTAACTCATCAATTAGATTGCTAAAAATGATATGTTTTCTAAAGAGGAATTTTATAGACTGCAATATTTTATTCTTTAGTTTTCTGAAATTTTGAATTATATGGTATTATCTTTCATTCTAGTTGATTTAAAATAGCAAATCTTACCATCTAAAACATGAGTCTAGTTGGTATAATTTGGATAAGAACTACCTTTGTCACACATGTAATGATTAGGTCCTCAATTGTTGTATTACTGATTGAGTGTTTTAGTATGTCCCTTAGTTTTTCCACAATCTGCATTGTGGGGGAAAACTAACCCTTTGAGGAAGATTCATGCACACCTATTATGAAAGGGATGGGGTTGACAGGGACCACCATGCCTCCCCCTTCTAGAACGAGATTGCTCCCCTCATCACTACATTGAAGGCCGACACTTTTTGGATCGTCATAACCTGAGAGATTTCTTTTTGGCATGATAACTATTGTGGGGAGAACATGAGATACAAAAACTATCCTATCACGAGAATCTCCTCCAAGTAGGCTAACATCTATCCATCCTTCACCAACACAGTTCTTAATAGGGACCAAAAATATGTGTTCCATCTCATTATGCTGTCCTTGTTCCCTGATCGGTGTGTGTTTACCCCATCCCCTTCTGTCTCATTCTCTTCAAAATATTATCACTGAGTCTCCCACTCATAGGTGGAGGATGATGAATGGAATGGTGTACTATGGGATCAAGTCACCCCGATGATGTTAAACTTCCTCACATAGAGGATTTTCCATAGAGCCTTACCCACTAATGAGAACATCAAGCATTGTGGCATGTACATGTTCTCCTGATGTGTCTGGTGTAAGGAGCATAAGGAGGAGGGTACATATCAGCTGTTTTTCGAGAGCGAATAGGCGAAAGGAATTTGGACATGTTTTGGTGATTTTACATGTTTCTCAGTTCCAGCCTTAGTGGAGGAACCATTTCTTGAGCACATTTTCCACGGCTCGGGGGCTCAAAGGCTAGAGAAAAAACCACATGCTCTGGTTTGGAATGATATTTGTTGGTGTATATGGTATGCTAGGAACAGATTTCTTCACGATAGAGTGTCCTCTTCTTCCCATGAGATCTCGATCAGGACTAAAAACCTTTTAGTTGATCTGGTCAGGGAAGTGATCACTGGAAGGGAGATCCCCATCCTACACTAATTCTTGCACTACCTTCATGGCCATTCTCACATCAGCAGCAACTCTATTGGCAGAAGGGTTAGGTGGAATCCCCCACTTTGGGATCTTAAGCTTAACACTGACAACTCTTGTGTCACGGGGCTCATGAGAGGTGGGGGGGGTCCTCCAATCCATCATCTTGGTAATTCTGTCCTTCCCCACCAAATTGGGCCACATTTTGTCTCTTTTAGCAGAGGAAAACATCATGCTTATGGGTCTCTTGGTCTGCCAGTAGAGGGGAATCATCCTCGCAGAGGCTAAAACAGATTCTCCTCTTGTACAAAATTCCCTCAATGGTATTGGTGTTACCTCGTGGTCCATAGAGTTTGTTATTCAAAAATTTAATGACCTCCTTGAAAATAGTATTAATGTATCCCACACATGGAGGGAGGGTAACAAGGTGACAGATTATCTGTATTCCTTCGAAATTCTTGGATCAGAGAGTCTCTTTATTCATGACCGATATAGCTTGACTACAACGGCGACTAATATTATCTGAAGGGGATACCCTTGGGCTTCACTATTTTTGACCCACATAGATTTCTACCCCTGGTCCATCTTTTTCCCCCACTTTTTAATAAAAATTTAGATGATTATGATTGTGGGAGAAACTTTGGTGCCCAAAAAACTACAACAAGGTCCTAAATTCTATTCTCTTTAGGGAAATATTATTTTTGGACGCCCACAAATTTAGTATATCTTATCTACATTGTAAACGAATTGGGGAATGTCTCTAAAAGAAATGATATTCCACATAAACCCCTTATATTCAATTAATTTTTAGTTGTTTGGGGAATTTAATTTATAGATAAATTTCACAATTCTATTAAAAACATTTACATAATTCTCATATTTGATTATGTGTCCAAATGGGTTGAAGAACTAGCCACAATGAAATATTATTCCAAGATAATTGTGGAATTTTTTAGGACTAAAATATCTTACAGGTTTTGATTACATATGTTCATCATCAGTGACCTGGGTTTTTATTTATATAATATCCCAATGAAATCACTTTTGTGTATGCATGGGTTTGGGCATCGAGTGCCTGCTACTTATCACCCATAAACTAATTTTCATTCTAAGGTGTGAAATAGAGTGTTAAAAAAAGTCACAAAAACGGCTTAAAAATAGAAATGATTGGACTCTTAGACTTGATGATTCATTATAGGCTTACCATACATCCTTCAAATCTCTGAGTGGAATATAAAAATATATGATTTTTTTGGAAAGAGTCTACATCTCCCTATTCAGATAGAGCATGAGGCCATCTAGGTCATTTAAAAACAATACAACTGTAGTCTTTTTGGTGTAGGTTCTCAAAGGAAGTTAAAGATTTAGGCGATGGGGGAAATGAGAAAAGATGCATATGAGAAATCTCAAATTTATAAGATGTGAACCAAATACTTACATGACTATGTCATCCTCCATTATAAATTCCACGTTGGGAAGAAGGTTCTCCTTTACAATGAAGTGTGGATGTTTCTTCTAGGTTTGCTTCCTTCCTTCTAGTTTGGACTATAAAATATTACTATTGTTTCTCCATTTTTTTTCGTTCAGGTTCTGAATGAATAAACAAAACAAACCTACCCAGACAACGGGTTGTGGTTGAAGCACCTTCATGAATTCATTTTGAAGTCCCAAATGGAGGTATTCCAATTTCTAGAAGAAATGTACCAATGAAACCCACCATGTTTTATCCTTCCTTCCCATATTACAATTTATTACATTCTCCACACTACATACACTTGGTGTCGGGATGGGTACATTCATGGGATAGTTATTAATTTTAGTATCATTATTTTTTCACTCTCATTAGATGCTAACTATGATTATTATTATCCCCCCTCATTTCCACTCACTTTTGGGCCAAAATATAATCCTGTAAAATGATGTCTATTTTGTAATGGAAATTATTGAACTACCATCTCAAATTTCCTTATTTCATGTTTTTTAACATTCAAAAAGAATTCAATGATGAAATGTGAATTTATTCCTGAATTTAACAATACGGTGTGAATTTCTCTTGAAAATTGGGGTTTTCCATTGATATAAATATAGGTACCATCTTGAAACCTTTGATAATAATGGTACCCTTTGTGTGAGTAGTTTGATAGAAAATTATGTTACTTAATTTCTCCACACAAATTTACACCAAACCATAATGTGTAAAAAAAATAATACTTAATATAAGGTAAATATATTATAGGATAATGTTTCTATAATTTGATAAATGATTTTCCACACATTTGTTCCTTATCCGATAAATTTTAATTTTGTACCAGATTGAACTATGCATGAGTACCTATTGTCCGACTATTGTATGCTCTAAAAAAACAAAACAAAACATTTAGGGGAGTGATAAAATTAACAAAATACGGGGTTATCTTGGTTTCTAGCTTATGTTTTAACATTTGGGAATTATTAAGTGAATGGTAATTGAAATTTGATTACAATGTATGTTGGGAAGGTTCATTGGAAATGATAATGTTATAAGAATTTTTTTTTAAAAAACATATATTTACTCAATAGATAGTAGAAAAAATAGAATGATATGGTTTTCATACACACACATAGAGAATTAGTGATATGATTAAATTTTAAATTAGTTTATTAGTTTGGTATCGTGCCTCTCTTGGAATTTCATTGTGATACAAAATTTTTTACATCTTTTTCCAAGATCATTGAGAATAACTCATTAGTGTGAATTTTTGAAATTATCTTTTCATTGAATGTTAAATCCTCGAGAAGTTGAGTATATCTCAAAGAATAATTATTTTGAAATGTGACATTGTCTAAGAGAAGAAATTTTTTGTTGTGGGGGGGGGGTGATCACACCATGATTCACAACTTTATTTCACTCTTACACTACAATTTTAAACTGGTGTTTTATTTCAAAATAAAAAATTAATAAAAAATTCAATTACCATTAAATTAAATAATTTAATGATTATCACTTTCAAAAAGGTAAATTAAACTTGTCTTGGTGATTTTATTGTATGCGGATTTGATTTGGAGGGTTAGATATGATCCCAAAGGAAAATTAGCCAAACTGCATTGAATCCCAAAGAAACATGTCCATTCTATTGGAAATTTATTGAAATTAATATGTTTAAATAGTTTGAAATGTTTTGAATAGATACAAAACATCATGGGATGATACTAATCTCAAGAAATAGAATCCCAATCCATCCTTCTAGTGACCCATCTGAACTGATCTATATAGGAGGAAAAATTTATAATAATTCAAAAGTTAGGTTTTTTATATTAACAATATCTTCAAATAAATGTTTTTAATTGATCAAATTTTGACATGTAGACAATAAAAGGTCCCCCCCAATAACAGCCCTATTTTTCCCAAATATTGATATAGCCATTTACGTAACTATGATACCAATGGTATAACAAAAAATTGGTGCCCAAAACCACTTCCCATTTTTTCTATAAAAGGTATCCATGGGAACCCCATTTTTAGGATTAACCAATGTATTTATGTGATTCCAATTTAGAGTTCTAGAGGATTCCTCTCATCACCATAGAGGTTCTTTATCTCCCTTTCCTCATTAGGAGAGATGAAATGAAGAATGAGATCCACCAGAGCTTCCTCCTCCACTCAATGTTGAGCTAAATGGAGGTTGATCATTTTGAGGGAGAAACACACTTGAAGGGGATTTCTAGTACATATTTATCTACTTTTTTGGTATATGTTGTGGTTTTGAATTGTTTTTTCAAATGTATCATAACTTTTTTTGTTACATATAATTGAAAGACATTTTATTTCATAATCGATAGGTGTGTCATTTTAAGAGTGTGACTTGCGTTATTCCAATTATAGAAGATAAGAATCATCTTCGTTCCCAAACATTAGAGATTTTAGTGTTCCCTTACAAAACATAAATCATTCTAAGGGGATGTAACTTAACAACATTATTTTTATGAAATGTTTTAGTGTCATTTTCATTATTTCATGAGGTTTGTGGGTATCTAAGATATTCTCTCACCCTACACCGAACTGTTATGCAAAAACCAAATAATCAATTATGAATATGGAAATTTTCAAGTGGTGTAGTAACATAGAACTAATCACATACTTATGATAATCCACTTCTTTGTCAAGTATCAAACACTTTAAATTGTGTAATTTTTTTAGCGATTTTCAAAACCACCACCTCTTTTTTCCTTTTTATTAAAAAATATTATATAATCCACCAATTATCTTTGATAGAAAACCTATGCTTTTCCGTGGACTATAAAATAATCATTAAATAATAATCAATTTGATGTATCTTGACCACACATTCAATTACTCTTTGAAGGATAATGTTTCATTTGGACATCATATATTACACATAAATGAGGATAGACATCATAAAATTGATTTTCATTGGAATGTGTGTTCCTAAAACATTTAAGTGTGTAAAAAATATAATGATCATGGTGGAAGAGTCGGTTTTTGAGTAGTAAATCGCAAATTTTTTTAATTTCATATGTTTAAATATTATACGCCACATAACACAATTATTTTCTCTATGGTTATGTTATGAGTTGATATCAATATTTTATATTTGGATGAATAATTTTATACTTAAACTAAATCGTTAAATTACTTAAATCGAATCTATGCCCACAATGATGGTCGGATTGATCCATTTATTTGATTGAAATTAGAATCATTAATGATAGGTTATTCATTTGAATTTGAATTCAAAATTAAAAATAAATAATGAGAAACAAATTTCTTTAATTGTAGTGTGTAGATGGAATTTTTCTAAAAAAACGACACCATGTAGTAGATAATAAATAATAATAATACACCATGGGAATAATTTCCGTTTTGAGAATAATTTTTTATTTAATTATTGGAATTCAAAAAAGGGAGTTCAATATTTCATGTTCTCATGAATGGAATGAATAATTCAATGTTATATATAGTTATGATATAAGAACATTCATTTTTATTTAATGTTTTATATTATTTCATTCCTCATAACATCTTAGGGATGAAATGAATATAGTATTGGGTTCTTAAATAAATGTTAGAATCACTATTAAATTAAACATTTTGTGTATAAAAAACATAACGGTATGGTCATGTATGTATATAAAAATTTATAGTTTCTTTTCACGGATGATGCGTGACAATATTCTTGGTTATGTGGAGGAATTTAAAAATATATAGGTTATATTTTTATTTAACGGATGTTTGATGATAAAAAATACAATTTTGAATCCAAGATTATTAATGTATCAGGTAATATTGTGTTTTTTAAATAATTCTCTACATATGACCATTCATTTTTATTGTTGGATTATGAAAATTAACTCCAATTATTGTGTCTAATTTTTGTATGTTTTCTTAATATATTAAATTTAAAATTCCACTAAAATATATTATGGATGAAGTCATAATGTCAATAGCGAAATCAATTCAATCACATTAACAAGTTATTAATTATTTTAATGGTAAATCATAACTCAAAATAACATAATGATTCACCACCAGTCTATCCTCTTGGATAAAATACCAATTGACAAATATGTATCAATAATTTTGTTTGTATAGGATGACCCACTGTCTCTAATTCCTATTAATTTTTTTTAATTTCAAATAATATTATAACAATGTAAATATTATATTATAACAATAACTATTATGTATGATATTATAATTTTTTTGGAATATTTTTAACCATGTTTGGTGCCTAAATAAAAATATCCCAAGAACATCAAAAAAATTAATATAATTTTTATTGTTAGTAGTCTTACCATGAATAAATAATTATAAATTTGACATAAAAACATTTATCCTATAGAATATGTAAAATAAGATAACACCTTAAAATCATAAAAACAAATCAAATTCAGTGTAATAATTCAATTAAAGGTGTAAAATAATATTTATGTGATTCAATTATATATGAAGAATAATTAGAAACCACAATAAAAAAATCAATTCTCATTTCATCTAACACTACCATAATCCATAAAATAAAATTCCTAATAATATTTTAGAATAGAATGGTTAATAAAATTTACCCATTTCTAAGATCAATCACATACTAAGAACCAATAATGTATCCCATGTATATTTATCATATTTGATTCAAAAAAATTATAAATGCCATAATCTTTATATAAGTTTCTTTCATACACAGTCATCCATTTTTAAATTCACATAGATATATTTATATAAATGACATGTCAATAATACCATAATGAATCAACATAACAGATAAAATACATAATATATAAAATCAAAATATGTGATAAGAAATAATTTCCTAAAATGAACCATTAATCCATATTTTATTCATGAAAAACATCTGAATTTTTCCAACGAAATGAATAAGAGAGGATAAAATAAAGAAAATATGAAAACTAAAATTAACATTAATAAAATATAAATATATTCTTTAACAAACAATTAATCCAAATTCAACATGCAAGATAAAAGCTTCATCACTCATCCTTACCATGTTAATGATCAATTAAAACCCAATGGAAGATATATTTGTTAACAAGATAATTAAATTATATTTTTTTTTCTAATATAGAATGTACCATGTAAAAGTATGTGTTCAACCCATCTCTTTCCATTCATTCAAACCTATCCATTACCTCTATAATAATATGAACTCTTAAATAGAGGATAATTGATTCCATTTTACTTATAAAACATACAGGATATTAGTGGGAAATATTTTTTACTATTTTATTAATAGGGTATGTTTTAAATAAGTATTATTATTAAATAATAATTTATAAAAAGTATAATGAGATTGGATCCAATTAAAACTCACCTAAAAATAACAGTATATGTCAAAGGTATTGTATCATGATTATATTATAATAGGATCAATCAATAAATTTTGAATAGATTTGTAATTATATAAGAGATATTATTTTCTTTCAAAAGATATGGTGGTGAGTTTTTATAATTATCATAAATCTATTGATTTATTATATAAATAATTGAATACCAATTGCGGGGTCAAAGAAATAATATCTTTCCAAACTCTTAAATCCATTTTTTGTTCTTATTAAATTTTATAATAAAGTTGATATCTTAAGGGTAATATATATCATCATGATATATTAATGGTTTTCATTTATACATACTATGATGGTATTTTTATCTAAATATAAATCATTATCCACCCACATATGGGATTCAACTTCATATTATTCTACTTCTTTTTCAAAGTCTTCCCATTATTCATATATTAGGTAATTACATTGGTAATTCTCTATGTTTTGATAATATTATTATTATAAGGAATCACCGAATAGTCTATTATATTTGTATGTATGTTGTTCCCTTGAAGGTGACCTAAAAGTGAATTTTATTGTGATCAAAGGAGAATTAAAGTAAAATTATTACATTTTTTTGAATACCATACTGATATTTCATAAATCTATAATAAATAATTTCATTTCCTTACCAACTATTGATGGGGACACCTGCGAGTTTCAATTATGATAGGTTTTATGAATTTTATAAATAGTTTTGAAAACGACTAATCCATAATAAACAGTGATATATATGATATAATTGTGGTCATGATTTTGGAAATGTTATAATTCGACAAGTGTGATGAATTCTTTAGTTTCCTAGATGGGTTTGGATTTAACATGATTAGATAAATCCCTATTAATATTAATACCAAAAAAATAGAGTATATATGTTCAATAAAAAGAAATAAAAATGTAATATATGTTAACACATGATCAAAATAGTATAACCATATTAATTTTAACTATCAAGGGATATGTTTGGAATATAACCTACATGATTAACTTTCTAATATGAGGAAGTCATCCATACTCATTTTTATGGTACTTTAAGTGTTTATAATTATTATGGATTTTAGAGGATATATTGAATTGAAGGTATATAATGTGGGAGTGGTCATTATGAATGCATAGTTATTCAAGTCCTATGATTATAATATAGATCCAAATTCATTTGAGTGGGTTATATTTCCTCTTCGTGGGGATAAATGTTTTCCTAAAACCAAATCATTTCAAAAAATGAAATAAATAATAAAAATATTAAATAAATTCCGTGTTCATTATAAGATAAAAGGGTAGTTTATAGTTTATATGATTAGGATCAATACTAGGTGAATATCTAGGGTATTTGTTATCGAGGAATCAATTCCATTTTCCATGATTTCTGATTACTAGATTAGTTCAGATTTTACCCTCCATAGGTGCAGTAATAATACATAATATTCCATATTTTAAATATCATATTTTAAATGTAAAAGATAATGTGGTTTATATTAATTTTATTTATAATGTTCTAGGTGATAGTTTGAATGGAAACATGAATATTCTTGGTGACATGATATAAAATTCATTTGTGAGACATGTAATTTTAATCATTTCATGAGCTACTTATTATAAAATATAGAAAAAATTGATGTAGGGGTTCTTTAAATATGTTCCCAATTTATATTAAATAGTTGAAATCATAAAAAGACAGCTGATATTATGAATGAATTTTAATTACTTGATGAAAACCAAAATAAAGGAAATTTGAAATTTCATTATAGATGAGAAAAATTAAGGGGTTGAATAATAATTATAGGAGATGTTTATATTTCATGATGAATATATATTTATATTTGAGAGTTCCTACACTATTTCTATGATTTGAAAACAAAATAAGTGAATAGATATCTATTTTTCTTATCATGGTTGAAAAATTATAATGAAGGATTATAAATCATATTTGTATTATTATTTTTTATTATTTGGTTGTCTATTTAATCTATTACCCACTTCTTATAAATTGGAAAATTCTATCTAATTTAATGCATACTAATGTGGTGATTCCATTTGTGAATAGTAAAATATAGTTATCATATGTAACAAACCTCACAATCTCTATGAGAAATTATTTTAATTCCATACCCCAACTATATAAATTATTTTTAACCAAATTAAAAACTTACTCATCGACCGTACAAGGACTTGAATCAAAAATTTGAGTTCCACACACCAAACTTATGAAAACATGGGCCAACAGTAGAATATCTCACAATAAACCAATGAGGACTCTCATCAACCATACGGAATCACGAACCAACCTTGTGATTACTTTTCAAAACTATATGGATTCTTTTAAAAACCATATGAAGGAAGTGATACAACATTAAACACATCAGACAATGTTTTTCTCAAATTCATAAATATTTTTTAATAACCTTACATGTGTTCTATCCTTAATATATGATTATCTGTACATCCTCCCCAACTATAACATATGAACATTACAAACCAAATAAGATGGTTTTGAAATTTATTATATTATCCACTATAGATATCTTTTCAATAAGGAAATCCAATGCTAGCATACACATTCCACATGTTTTAAAAACATCTAAATTGAATATATTGTTAATAAACCCAAAATTAACACATACGATTTCCAAAAATAACCTAATTCAGATCAAATTAATAATATATCCATATATCTAATATCACTAAATCAATGCATCTTTAAAAATAAATTAGGATTTAAGGTGGCCTTTCCTCTCCCCTTTATTGGGAATGAAGTATAAAATGAACTATTTATAAAATTAATGATACACCTTATACACCTTCCACTTTTATCCCCATCGGGAAGACATAATACATTCTACCCAACATTATGATTATAAATTTTTTTTATCCCCCTATAAGAATGGGGTATCTTATTTCTAAATTTTCACTCAAACTATTAAATTGAATTTATAGAGGGTTTCTCATTTATAAAATAATATGCATTAATGTAAACTAACTACTAATCATCTATTATATATTTTCCAGCTAATAAAAATGTATGGTTAGACTATCCAAATCATAAAAATATCATCCTAACCAAATTTGAAACACTTCCTCAACATTAGCAGAATTGACTCAAATAACTTTTGTGAGTGAAATTATCTCATTGAATATGTGTTGTCAAAAAAATTAATCATGCATATTAAATTTTAAATTTTTTAGGATACAATGTTTTTATTAACATCATCAATGTTATCCATGTCACAACATACTTTTTCATCAAAACTGTTGTTGCTGAAAACCATCCACTTCCTCTAAAGAAACACAACATATGTACTTATAATGTTCTCACACTAAATTATTATCATATTATAAATAAATAACCTATTTTTATAAAATTAAACACTTTTAAATAGTTTTTTACGAGTTTCTACAAATTTCATTATGATAAAAACCAATTTTTAGGTTCCCAAATAAATTATATGTATATTTAATCCCCTATGAGGATGATAATTATAATAAATAAACACCAAATCCAACTAAAGAATCAAAAAAATTCATTTAAATTTTATTCAATTTAGTGGCACAACATTTCTAAAATTTCTTGTTCAATTTATTTTCATTTATAATCATATATCTATGAATAGATTATAATAGTTTTTAGAATATAAAAAGTAAATATAGTATTTCTCCATTGTGTAGATCCCTAATTTTTTAATTTTTTCTGGCTCTTTGTACTGACTCCTTAACCAAATATATCCTATTATACTATATTATGTAAGATCTATTGTTATTATAACATGATTCATACCAGGATTTTAAATATAAATCATTATATATTTATGGAATTATTATCTCAATTTGTTTCCATATATCACATGAAACAACTCATATTTATGACCTTTTGATATATTTTTTAGATTCAATATGATAGTTTACACCATCATGTTCCTACATATGTTTTTAAGAACAAACTACTCTCTTTACAAAACTTGATTTATGCATCTCCCCTGGATAATAATATTCCTTTTCATCCCTATTAATATGTTCTTTGTGATCACATCCACCCCATGGATTGTATCTTCCCCGAAATCATTATCCCATTTAAAACATTTTATAAATATTTATATACAGGGTGATTCAGTTACCATTTTATCTTCTAAATATTAATATTTATATTGGTCCAGGTTGACCAACCCTTTAATTTAAATTTATAATTTCCCTTTTTATGTTTTACTAAATGAATTCCAACATCTCACCAATTGTTTCTTATTGATTATCATAAATTGTGATTTTACACAACTATCTACATGTGGGTTATTTTCCCATGGAGACATAATTAAATTTAACCATCGATATGATAATTTTATTTCCATGGATTAACTTTATCCATTAATGTATTGGTATTAATGTTAATTAGGATCCTAATACCACTTGTTAATATTTCTTAATTTTATGTCCTACAATTTCTCACTCCACCAAGGTTCCTCTTAAAATAGAGGATTGTTCCACTATTTTTTTCATGGAGTTTAGTGGGTTTCTAGATACCATTGAGGAATTATTCATCATTTATAGATATTAAATAAACCTAATTGTTTAATTTACTTATTAGATCTTTCATTATATTCATTATCTCTGTTTTGGAATCATTATTCCTTTTTTCCAAAAAAAATAAATCTTTCTTGGATGGATTCCATGAGTATGCTGACTTCAGTTGTAGTACCCCCGGTTTCTGGAATGTAAACCTTTCTTAATGATTTTCATGTTTTTAAAGTTAAGGGTGTTGAATATGAGAGTCGGGAGAATTTGGAATGATGTTTGCAGGCAAAGGGGATGTCGCACGGTCAGCGCATGGTTTGTCGAACCGTGCGCAGTGGGTCTTGGAGGCAGTAGCTTCCACACGGTTGGTGCATGGTTTGTCTAACCATGCGTCCAAACCGTGCGTGCAGGTTGGCCAAGGCAGATGCTAAAGCACGGTTAACGTGTGGTTTGTTAAACTGTGCGGACTAACCGTGAGGTCACATAATGTTAGATCCTAAAATTGTGTATCTAACTCGTTTTGCCTTTAATTTCCTTGATTAAACCTCATAATAAGCCCTAACTCGGTATTACTCTCCCTTGAAGGTTGGAAGACTTCTCCCAAGTGTTCCGATGGAGATCTGAAGGCTTCTCTTGGAAAATCTATGCCAGATTCTTAAAGTATGTTATCGTTCTTGATCGGTTTCTTTGATTTACTTACATCTACATCTCAACATCTCTCGTTTTCATAGATATACGCATGTTATGTGTAGATATAAGAGTATAGATGCAAAATATGACATGATTTGGTCTTGGATATGTTAGGAGAAGAGAACTATGGAGGGTTTTTTGAGTTTTGACCTTGCTTTCTTAGCGTTCTTCATCCGTCGGTTGGTTTCACCCAAATTGTTGAGGTAGGTGGCTTCACTCTCGATTCCCCTTTCTTATAACTTGAAGGCTTAGTTTCAAATTGTTTTCCTTAATTTAAATGGGTTGTTTATCTATTACGAAAGAATAGTTGAAACCCCTTTTCTTAGTAACAGGTGATGAAATTTGTGTGTTTTTGGAAAGTGGTTGTTGATGTGAATTTAAAATGTTGATTTTAAATTGGATATGGTTTTTCTATTTAATGAAATGGTTTTCAATAAAATGGCGATGCTTTATAAAAGGTTTTGAACACACTTGGATTTGGTAATGGATTGCATGGGACATGGTGTTTGTTCATATGCATTGGGATGCATAAGGGTGAGAAGTCCCCCCATCAATAGGTTGGGAGGGATTAGGGCGAGAAGTGCCCCCATCAATAAGTAGGGATGGATAAGGTCGTGAAGTTCCCCCATCAAGGTAGTCCACTAAGTGACAGCTTAGTGGAAGGATAACTCACAACTCGTGAGTATAGGGAGGTCCAGGTTGCATGCATGGTTGATTTTACGGATTGGTGAACTGGAATGAAGGTGCCAAATGGAAATGCGATTGGAATTGGGAACCCAGCTTGGATGCTTTTCTTGAGAGAGATTGGTTTTGTTGGAAAATGGTTTTTGTCATGGAACATTTTATATTGTGAACTGCTTTGAAATTGTTTTATATAAATGTGATAACATGTTCTATCCTAGTGGCATGGGTTGGGAAGTCATTTGTGAAAACCTACTGAGTTTAATTACTCACCCCCTGCTTTGGCATGTTGGTGCTTTTGCAGATGTCATGTACCGGGACGTTGGAAAACGTAAAGTGTCACATGTTTAGAGCACTTCTTTGTGATACTTGGGCTGGTTCGTGATGTTGGAGCTTGGATCTTGTGTATCATGGAGTTGGGTTGTTTTCTTGTAGTCTTTGATTGTCTTTACGCTGTTTACTCTGATGTTTGAGTGTTGGTTTCCACTGTAGTACTCTCAGTTGATTTATGTAAATAATGGTTGAGTTGTTTTGGTTTCAAATCATGCATAATATTGCGGTTTCATGGAGATGTTATCTAGTTTGTTTTCATTGTTGGTTGTTTTAGTTAAATGGAAAATCATCCCCCATGTATTTTGAAACCCTTCGACATTTGTTGACAGCCTTTGGCACCTTGTGGATGTCGCTTAAGGCCATTTAATGACTCGTTGAGAACTCAAGCCAATGAGAAATGGTAGGTCATTACAAATGGTATCAGCTTGTTTGTTCCTCGCCTAACAAGTGGTCATCGATGTTCTTGGTCCTGGAGTTGAAATTACTTCTTGTCTATTCCTTGGGTGATCTTCTTAGATAGGAGTAGGATAGTCACAACATGAAATTTATAGCATAAAACGACGTAGCTAACCCATTTATACTGATCTTCAAGTTACCAGGGTGTTGGGTACATATGTTTTTTTGGATACACTTCTAGAATGTCACAAATCTCATTGACATTGGTTTTGCCAATGAGATGAGCATGACATGAATTAGATGAATTACTTCCCACTAGGATGGCATATCACATTGCGAAGAATGAATTATGATTTTGGGCAAGGTGGAAATTTTTGAAAAAGGAATAAATTGATTTTCAAATGAATGATTTTGAAAACTTGATATATAGTATATTTTTAAAATGAGTGGATTTTGAAAACGTATGTGGGATGTTTTCAAAATTATTAAACATGAGGATAAGTTGTATTGTTGGAAAACAATGATGTGATAGTTGAATTTATAGAAATTGAAATGCCAAGCGTTCAAAAGCTAGGAAGTGAGACTAACGGCGTGCATTGTTTGTATAGAAAATGGCACTCGTTAGGCATCGTAGAAACAAACCTGAAGAAGCTGCGGAGAATGTGGTTGCACCTGAACCACGTGTGAACCAAGAGCTAGTTCAGAGTATCGTTCAATCATTTCATGATATGGACACAGGGAATCTGAGGGATGAGTCAAGG
The DNA here is from genome assembly GCA_963277665.1 of Viscum album. NCBI lineage: Eukaryota > Viridiplantae > Streptophyta > Magnoliopsida > Santalales > Viscaceae > Viscum > Viscum album. Next base: position 1,494,208,512 of record OY728129.1, read on the forward strand.
CATGTAGATCGTTCCATCTAGTTCTAGAAGTAGAATCCACCCATAATTTGGGGTGATTATGAACCAGAACAGGCGGAGGTGTGGCTGAGTAGGATGAATCGTATCTTTGATTTCATCGACAAACCAGTAGAGCAGAAAGTAAATCTTCTGACGTTTATGCTCGAGGATCTTTCATGTCTGTGGTGGGATTTATCGGTGCACGCTAAATTGGATAAAGGCCTTACATGGGATGATTTTGATGAATTTTTTAAAAAACAATTCTATCCACACACGTTCAAGATCTAGAAAATGACAGACTTTTTTATCTTGGATCAAGAGAACTTCTCTGTCATAAAGTATGAGGCTAAGTTCATGAATGTAGTCTATTTTGCACCATAGGTTGCGAAAAGTGCTTCTTTGATGGCACGCATCTTCTAATCGGGGCTAAGATAGGAGATTCAATCGAAGAATGTGGTGCTCTGTATTACAGATTATAGAGATATGGTGAACATAAAAATGGTTTTTGAACGTGATATCTTAGGATTGATAGGAGGAAGCATGATGATACCCACGGCAACGGGTGGGAACTCTAATGCTGAGAATAAGCGGATGAGGGACACCTACTTCAAAGGTGGGAGTGTGAATCAGAATCAAACATTTAGATCGGTGAATCTTCCTCCATGACCCATGATGAAAGATGATTTTTTTCAATGTGGTTCGACTGATCACATAAAGAGAGTGTGTATGGAAAAACCTAGACAATGTCATAATTTCAAGCAGATGGGGAATCTACAGTGCTATTGTAGAAATACTCTGAGGTCAGGTGCACTAGACACTTCCCAGGAGTCGCAATAATCCTATGCTTTGACAGGACGATGACAACAGAGTCAGTCTCTTTAGCATAACAAAGCTATCCATGGTGATTATCAACATACCATGACTCTTCAACTAGGGAAATCTCAGCAAGGCAACAAGGAGAATAGTGCAACAACTAAGCAATTGTATGGAGCAGAGAAGATGATTTTTGATGATCAAACTAGACCATCTATGATGAGAGGTATGGTTATTTTGAATTCTACCCTCATGAAAGTTATGTTTGATACTAGAGCATCACATTCCTTCATTTATTATCATACTGTTGACTTGTTATGTTCAAAATTGTAAATGATTCCTTCTGTCTTGAAACTAGAAACTCCTCTTGGTGAAGGAGAATGTCATGCCTTCGTGTGTATATCATGTGCTATAACTATTGATGGAGCTAAGATGAAATGGGATTTCTCTATGTTGGAGATGGATGTGTATGATATAATCCTTGGTATGGATTGGTTGACAAGTTTTAAGGCTCACATCGACTGTTATAGGAGAACAGTTAGTTTCACGATTGAGGACGACATCGACTATCTCTTTAGAGGAGAAAGGATAGTAAAGAAAGGTGAAAAGTGATTGTTTCCATCAAATGTGGGAATGATTTCATACAAATTTCTAGCGTAGAATTTGGCATCATTGGATGTGATCCTGAAAAATATATTTCTAACTATGGTCGATTGATTTCCTGATGTTTTTCCTGAAATATTCTCAGGATTACCACCTGTAAGAGAAGTGGAGTTTACGATTGATCTCCTTTAGGGAACCAGTCCTATCTCACTATCATCTTATAGGATGGAACCAACAGAGTTAAAGGAATTGAAAGTGGAGTTAGAGGAGCTGGAAAGAAAGGGTTTCATTTCTCCAAGAGTGTCTCCATGGGCAGCGCAAGTTTTTTTGTAAAGAAAGTAGATGGAACTTTGAGGCTATGTGTGGATTATCGTAAACTTAAAAAAGTTACGATAAAGAATAGATATCCACTTCCATGCATTGATGACCTTTTTGATCAATTGAGGGGATCTCAGTTGTTCTACAAAATTGACTTACGGTCAGGTTATCACCAGTTGTGAGTTTGGAAGGAGGATATTCTGAAGACAGCCTTCAGAAGCATATATGGCCACTACGAATATGCAGTCATGCCTTTTGGTCTTACGAATGCACCAGTGGTCTTCATGGATTTGATGAATTTCATATTTCATCCATATCTGGATTCTTCTGTTGTAGTGTTTGTGGATGACAAATTGGTGTATTCAAGAACATGGGCTAAGCAAGAGCAACATTTCGCGATAGTGTTGGAAATCATGAGGGACCATCAGTTGTATGCCAAATTGTCAAAGTGCGGTTTTTGGATATAGTAAGTAAGTTTTCTGGGCCATGTCGTTTCTGAGAAAGGTGTTTCAGTCGATCAAGAAATGATAGAAGCTGTTCATTCTTGGAAACTGCCGAAGAATTTCTTTGAAATGCGAAGTTTTCATGGTCTACCTTGTCATTATCGATGCTTTGTCAAAGACTTTTCATGACTATGTTCACCTATGACAGCTTTGACAAAGAAGAACAATGCATTTCAATGGACTGAGGAATGTCAGAGATATTTTCAAGAGTTGAATGTTTTCCTTACATCTGCACATATCTTAATCATGCCAAAATCAGGGCAAGGATACATGGTGTATTGTGATGCTTTGGGAATAGGGTTGGTTTGTGTTCTCATGAAAGGAGACCATGTTATTGCTTATGGTTCAAGGCAGCTGAGGGTGCATTAGAATAATTACCCAACATACTATTTGGAGTTAGATGCAGTTGTCTAATCCTTGATGACTTGGCATCATTATCTCTTTGGTGAGAAGTTCACTATGTTTACAGATCAAAAAAGCCTGAAACACATTTTCTCACAATGAGATTTGAATCTGAGGAAATGGATATGGATGGAGTACCTTTAAATGTTCGACATTGACTAGATGTATACACCGGGTAAGGGAAACTCGGTGGCCGATGCATTAAGTAGAAAGTTGTATGCTCAGTTGGTGAAAGAAGCTTTAGATGAATGGCAGTTGATTTCGGTCTTAGTTGACATGCATGTGGAAGGTGAAAACTGAGGTGATGTTGCAGTTTTCTTTTCAGCTACACTTGTTCCTGAACTGGTAAAAGTGATCAAAGAGGCACAAACATCTGATACGGAATGTCTGATAATGAGTTCAATACTCAATGTTGGGGAGACCATTGATGGATGGAAACTAGAAGCGGGTTCAGTTTTGTGTTTCAGATATTGGATGGTTGTACCTATAGTTTTTTAGGAACAACTCTTTAATTCATACCACCATTTGAGATGGGTTGTACATCCGAGTACAAAGAAAATGTATAAGGCTCTAAAGGCACAGTTTAGGTGGAGCGTCATGAAAAGGAAGGTGGCTGAGTTCGTCTCGCAATGCTTAACTTGTCAGCAGGTTAAGTTAGAGCATCAAAGACCAGTTGGTATGTTACAGTCTTTACCTATCCCATTGTGGAAATGGGACCAGATAGCAATGGATTTTGTTACAGGTCTTCCAAGAATAGTCTGGAAACATGATGCCATTTGGGTGATAGTGGATCGTCTAACCAAGTCGGCCAATTTCATCCCGATTCGTGAAACTCATACGGTGGAAGTTCTTTCAAAAATATATATCTGAGAAGTGGTAAAAAGGAATGGGATACCAGTGTCTATCGTCTCAGATAGAGATCCTAGTTTCACATCTTGTTTCTGGAAATCATTTCCACAAGCCTTGGGAACTCAGTTGACGATGAGTACGACGTATCATCCTTAGACAGATGGGCAATCTGAGTGGACGATAAAAACATTGGAAGACATGTTGCAGGATTGTGTAATGGACTTTTGTTTCTCATGGGAGGAGCATATACCCTTAGTGGAGTTCTCATACAATAAAAGTTATTAGGCCTCGATACATATGGCTCTGTTTGAAGCATTGTATGGGCATCCATGTCGTTCTCCACTTTGTTTGGTGGAAACAGGTGAGACTTCACAAGTTGGGCCAAGCCTTGTCCAAGAAACAACAGAGAAGATCCAGTTGATTAGAAAGAGGATGGAGATGGCTCAATGTCATCAAAAATCTTATGTAGATCACCATAGAAGACCATTGTCGTTCTTTGTGGATGATCATGTCTTTTTGAGATCTCTCCAAGGCCTAGACAACATCATTTTAGAAAGTAGGGAAAATTATCTCCTTGATATATAGGCCCTTTTGATATAATAGAATTTGTTAGAGAGGTGGAATATTATTTGGAATTACCACCACAGTTCAGTGTAGTACATAATGTGTTCCATGTATTTTAGTTGAAGAAGTATCATCTTGATCCTTACCATGTGATCAGATGGGATCACTTTGACCTAGATTCGGATGCTTCGTTGGTACATTTCCTGGTGCGGATTGTGGATATGTAGGATAAAGTCTTGCGTGGAAAAAACATCGGCCTAGTGTCGGTTTTGTGGCAACATGGTTAGATTCAGGAAGAGACGTGGAAACGCGAGAAAGAAATGAGAGAGTAGTGTCCAGAACACTTTTAGTAAAACGATGGTTTTCTACATTCTGAGGATGGAAAGGCATACGGTGGGGAGAATGTAGTACCCCCAGTTTCCGGTATGTAACCCTTTCTTGATGCTTTTCGTGTTTTTAAAGTTAATGGTGTTGAATGGGAGAGTTGAGAGAATATGGAATGATGTCTGGAGGCAAAGGGGAAGTCTCATGGTCAGTGCACAGTTTGTCGAACTGTGCGGCCAAACCGTGTGTAGTGGGTGTTGGAGGTAGTGGCTTCGGCATGGTTGGTGCATGGTTTGTCTAACCGTGTGGCGAAACCATGTGTGAATTTTGTCCAAGGAAGAATCTAATGCACAGTTAGCGCACATTTTGTCAAACTGTGCGGACTAACCATGTAGTCACTTAAAGTTAGATCCTAAAATTGTGGATCTAACTTGTTTTTCCATTAATTTCCTTGTTTTGACCTCCTAATAGGCCCTAACTTAGGATTAATCTCCCTTGAAGATTGTAAGTCTTCTCCCAAACATTTCGGAGGTGATCCAAAGGCTTCTATTGGTGAATCGAAGCTGGATTCTTAAGGTATGTTATTGTTCTTGATCGGTTTCTTAGATCTACATAGATATACTTCTCCTCTTCTCTCGTTTTCAATGATCTTCGCCTGTTATGGGTAAATATAAGGGTATGGATGCCAAATATGACATGAGTTTGTCTAGGTTGTGTTATGAGAAGATATCTAAGGATTGTTTTTGGTGTTTTGACCTGTCATTCTTGGAATTCTTCGTCCTTCGGTTGGTTTCGCCCAAATTGTTGTGGTAGGTGGATTCACTCTTGATTCCTCTTTCTCAGAACATGAAGGATTAGTTTCAAATTGTTTTCCTTGATTGAAATGGTTTGTTTATCTATTATGAAAGAATGGTTTAAACCACTTTTTTAGTAACGGGTGATGAAATTTTTGTGTTTTTGGAAAGTGGTTGTTGAAGCAAATTTAAAATGATGATTTTAAATTAGTTATGGTTTTACTGTTTGACTGAAATGGTTTTCAATAAAAGGGTGATTATTTATTGAAAGGTTTTGAACACACTTGGTTTTGGGAATGGATTACATGGGTCGTGGTGTGTGTTCATATGCATTGAGATAGAAAAGGGAAAGAAGTCCCCCCATAAATTGGTTGGGATGGATAAGGGTGAGAAGTCCCCACATCAATAGGTTGGGACGGATAAGGTCGTGAAGTACCCCCATCAAGGTAGTCCACTAAGTGACGGCTTAGTGGAAGGATAACTCACCACTCGCGAGTATAGGGAGGTCCAGGTTGCATGCACGGTTGATTGTGTGGATTGGTGAAATAGAATGAAGGTGCCAAATGGAAATGAGAATGGTATTAGGAACTTATCTTGGTTGTTTTTCTTGAGAAAGATGGGTTTTGTTGGAAAATGGTTTTTGACATGGAACTTGTTATATTGTGAACTTCTTTGAATTTTTTTTATATAAATGTGCTAACATGTTTTATCCTAGAGGTATGGGTTGGGAATTCATTGGGGAAAACCTACTGGGGTTAATTACTCACCCACTTCTTTGGCACATTGGTGCTTTTACTGATGTAATGTACCAGGACGTTGCCAAAGGTAATGTGTCAATTCTTTAGAGCACTGATTTTTTATACTTGGGTTGGTTCATGATGTTGGATCTTGGAGCTTGTGGATCATAGAGTTGGGTTGTTGTCTTGTAGTCTTTGAGTTATTTTTCCACTGTTTACTCTGATGTTTGAGTCTTGGTTTACACTGTGATACTCTCGGTTGGTTTATGTAAATAATGGTTGAGTTGTTTTGGTTTAAAATCATGCATCATATAGTGGTTTCTTGGAGATTATATCTAGTTTGTTTTTTTTGTTGGTTGTTTTTAGTTAAAGGGTAAATTGTCCCCCATGTATTTTGAAACCCTTCGGAATTTATTGCCAGCCTTTGGCGCCTTGGGGATGTCTCTTAAGGCCAATTAATGACTCGTTGAGCTCTCAAGCCAATGAGAATTGGTGGGTCATTAAATTGGTGATCTAAAAATAATTTATTAGGCTCTACAATTGTTATCCAATGAATAAAAATGCATTACACCATAACATACTGCATTATAGTATATACCTTAACGGTTTATGTTATATAAGTGGAGGTTATCATTAGAAATTATCTACATTTAATCATGTGTTAGTCCCTATCCTTGTGTCTTCGGTTAGTGTAGGTAAAACATATCCCATTAAATTCATACAAATATTTTTAGTTTATTGGGTTATATAGTAATGAGGTAGTCATTATTTCAGAATTTTTACTTTTTTGTCGAAACACATCCAGATAATGTTCCCAAATGTTTCATTGTTATAATTTCATAGCAACATTATTATACATATATTTTCTTCTTTTACATTAATATTATTATTAAATATATATTTAGTATATTATGTTCTATTTATTATATTTTATGATGTTATCATAGAATTTAAACCCACATAATTGTTTCCCTTTAGAGAGACAATATTGGTATCATTTTTATTTAACTATTTATGATTAATTATAAGATGCAAAGGGATATCTTTTGTAAATATGATATATTCTCATCATGATTTTTCCACTATTTGATAGAACCAAGATTTTTTTTTCACAAAATGGGGTTTGGTCAGTGTTTTTTGTCAATCCTCATCGGATGTTTAGAATTTTTTTAGGAAAGGGATCATACAGTTCATGCAAACAATAATATTAAAGGAGTTGTCATTTCCTAGTACTTGCCAAATTTTTGTGCCTGAAAATCAGAAAATGGAGAGATGTGTAGTTGGAAAAGGAAGGTGTGTGAAATATTTTAGTGGTGTGCTAAAATCATAGAATGTGATACAAATTAATTTATTATTTTTCGTGCAAAATGTGTTTCGGGATTGGAACGCCAAAAATTGCGAAGGCATGAGCTATGTGAAAAATCTGGAGTTGAGCATGGAAAATGGTTCCTGCGTGAAATGACATTGTGCACAAAATGGGAGTTTTTTGTGACATAGTGTGTTTTTTTTGCGTGGGGGTCTGCGGTGCCTATAAATAAGAGGTGGATCTCTTCATTCTAAAAATATGAAGAATTAGAGAAGATCTAAGTTCTTATGCAAGTAAATAGTACTTGAAAAGGGATGTGTATAGAAAAGTTAGAGTTGCATGTAAAATTCACGGCTATGTCTAAAAGATAGAGTTGCACGGATAGATTGCAGTTGCACTGAAAATATTAAGGATGCATGTGAAAAGTTTCACATTCTTGTAAAGGTTGTAGTTGCTCAAATGTTTTCCATGTGAAAAAAATAATTAGCGCCAAAGAATGATCTTGCGTGCATAGGGTATTCATTGCACACAATTCTCAGTATTAACTGATTACATGCTTTGACTATCTAATTTGTGTGTTCAGTGATTTCAAGTGCATCAATTCTGGAATTTTATGCAATCAGTTTCTCCTGCAGAACAGATACAATAACATAAATGAAAATCTATTGCAGCAACCTTTAGTGGATAATATGAGTTTGACTTATCTCAAGGTAGTGAGCTAGGGGGAGTCAAGGGAAGTTATTTGAGGGATGCAATGAGCCATCCCATAACTATTGTAAATGCAGTGTGTCTGGAACATAGTTACTTTGACCAAATCATATAATCCACAAAATATTTATGATTAGTGGATTTAGGTCTGACCAACACACTGTTGGCGGATGCTCCTTGGGCGTAGTTCTTAGTGGTAAACCAAGTAAAAGTGTTGTGTGGTCTTTATTCATTTGATTGTTTACATTCTTTTATCATCATTTTTACTAGTCTAACATGTTCATACCAATGTGGGAAGAAGATCCTTCTTATAAAAGATAGATTTTACACCCTGATTCACCATCCCCTCTCAGGTTTTTCTGGGGTGAAACAATTGGTATCAGAGGGTAAAGGTTACAGGTGTTATATTAGTCCTTTTTCGTCATGGAGAATGCAGCATATGCCTGGGGAATCTCTCTATTTGATGGAAGTAATTTCCATATTTAGAAGAATATAATGAGATCCCATCAATGATCCCTCATAATGGGAGTCCACTTTTCTACTGTGAAAGGAATACAAGTTACTGATCCAACGTGGCTTGCTATGACTAATACAGACAGGAAAGTTCATGATGAAGATGCTAAAGCTTATAATGCTATACTACATCTCTTTTTTATCAGATCTATCTAATGTTTATGAATTTCACATCAATAAACTCTATGTGGGATAAAGTAGAAAATATTTAAGAAGTTGATAGAAAAATGAAGGATGAAAAACTGCAAGTCCTCCACAAAAGGTCAACAATTTGAAGATGCATCCTAATGATAATTCAGATTTCTTCTTCAATCGAATTATTGAAGTAGAGGGAGAAAATTGAGTTCTTGTAGAGGAAATAAAATAATTTGACATCATAAATAAATTTTGAGAATAATTCCTCATATTCATAACAAAAAGGTTTCATCTATTGAAGAAATAGATCTATCTAAACTATCTCTGAATGATCTTATAAGTATTATAGTGTCATATGAGATAAGATTCAAACCTGAATATGCCAAAAATCATTTTAGTAATGAAATGTCATTCAAAGCCATGAAAAATCATACAATTTTAGGCGATATTGATGGTGAAGATGATAATGAAAAAGAAATTGATTCTCTCATTACCAAGAAGCTTAAGAAGGGAATAGGTAATGTTTAGGGTATATTACCTCTTTCATGTTTTCGTTGTGGATTATTTGAGCACATTGCTTCTCAGGTCCAAAGAAATTTTGATGATGATGAGAGTGAAGTGGGAGATATTTATATGCCTCAGAAAAGGTTTTCAAAAAGGAATACTTCAACTCTAGAAAAAATGTACTGAAGAAGAGCTATGTATGCGAAGAGGAAGATGATGATGTTGAGATATGTGAAGAAGAAGTACCAAAATTTAAAACTGGAAAACATGCTTCCATGCAAGCTACCATTGAAAATTTAAACCATTTGATTGATAAAGATAGAGATAATCAGATTAATCCTATTTGTGATCCCATGTTTAAAATCAAGGATTCCATTTTCAAGATTGAAAATAAATTTAAGAGATTCAATAAGTGGAAAGAAATAGAGGAGGAATCATTAGAATATGTTGATGATCTTAAATCTGATATTGAATGTCTAGAAGAATTAGTGAGATTACAATTGTAAATCTTTGAAATCACCAATGAAATTGTAGAAGGAAAGCTTATAATTTAAGAAGAAGAAAAGATCATCAATGACCTTATGTTCAGATAGAAAGAGAAGTCCAAGACTGTTGAGGGTCATGAGGAAGAAGTTATTAATCTTAAAAGTAAACATGTGTATCAATAAACAAAAAAAAGTGGAAAAGAAGATAATTCATTTTGGAATATTCTCAAAAGCAGAATTACTGGTATGATCCAAGCATGGTTTAGATGGGGTTGAAAAAATCTAGAGTTACCAAAAACCCGTCTTCAAGGGCAATAGTGGAATCATTTGTTAAACTAAGACATAAACTATTGTAAGTAAATAGAGTCAAAATATAGACCAGATAAATGTTTTACATGTTGAAAAGTTTCCTGAAGTGCTAAAAAATAAACCCACAATCAAACCTAAATGAAAATCTGATGATTATCCTCAGACATTGAGAAATGATAGGGAGTTCAACTATTCTCTCTGGTAAAAGGTAATGAGGAGAAATATAAGTGACAATACGTTTTCCATCATGATATTTCAGTTTTATGGATATCTGGGTCATTCCATGTCATATTGTGAAGAGGCACGAAGCTACTTGAATAGGGGAGATCTATAAAGTCAAAAAGTGAGATAGATTTCATATCCTTTATCCTATTGAGTAATTAGTTTCCATGGATACTATTTTTACAATTATAACTTTGTCCATAAATCTATGTATTGCAGGTTTAGGTATGACTGGATAAATTCATACAACTCTCAGAGATGGGTCAATACTCACACAGCCAATGGTTTTGTTCTTATAAACAGTTTTCTCCTTTAGAACAAGAATTTGGGTATAGAGAATCATATTATGTGGAAGAAATAATTTTAAGTTCATCAGTGTCTTACACTCTATCCAATATCTCATGGAAAGAGAAGAAGAAAATTGAGAAATCCAAACTTGTTGATGTAGATCTCAAAGATACAAAAAGCATCAACACCTGGATTCAAGATAGTTGATATTCCTCCCATATGAAAAGAAATGCTGACCATTTCAAGAACATTAAGAAGAAGTTTGATGGAACAATAATTTTTGTTAATGATGATGCTTTGAAAATTAAAGGCCGTGGAAATACTTCTCTGGATAATGGAGATTTGATGATGATTGTTGTTCTTTATGTGGTCATTCTATGTCACAATCTTCCCAGTGTGATTCAACTCTGTGAATTAGGGATTATAGCAACATTCAATCAAAATGGATTCACTATAAAGGAAAAAATAGGGAATTATCTCATGAAAGGATACAAAATAGATAGAAACTTATATCATGTTGATAGTAAATATAACACTTTATATATGTCTATTGAAGAAGAAAAACCCCTATGGCATCGAAGGCTAGGGAACATTAACCATGAAGACAAGGAAATGATATCTAAGATGAAGATAGTTATGGATATCCCCATTCTAAAAATTAAATGGTAAATAACTTGTGATAATTTTATATGGGGGAAGCCAGTATGTAATTCATATCGAACAAAGATAAAAAGGGCATAACACCATCTTGATCTCACCTATATAGATGAGTGTGGAAAGATAAAATTTTTTGGAACTCATGGAGAGTGTTACTTCATAATTTTTATAGATTATTACAGAAAAATGTCATGTTTAATTATTATTTACAAGAAGTAGTAAGTATATGATTGCATGAAAACTTACCGTTGGATTTCCAAGAATGATACTAGATGGAAAATCAAAGTCTTTCATTCTGACAATAGAGGGGAATAAATGTCCATTGATTTTTGGAATTATGTGTAAAAACATGAAATACAACTTGAGGTAGCTATAGTGATAAATCCACAACAAAATAGATTTTTTGATCGCCGGAATCGACAGGTCAACAATATGGTCTGGACTATGCTGATTGATAGTCATAACTCTCATCATTATTAGAAATAATTTATAGAAGCTACAGTGCACATTCCAAATAGAACGGGACTTTATATTAGAGAAAAGAAGACAACATATGATTTATGGCATGGAAGGAATTCTTCTTTTAAATAATTTAGTGTTTTCGGAAGCAAATGCTTCATCCAAAATAAATATGAAAATCAAGGTAAGTTTGATGTCAATGTAGATGAAGGAATATTTATTTGATATCTAATTAACAACAATGTTAACAAGTGTTTCAATAAGCACATGGGAAGGATTGTTTAAATCATTGATGTTAAGATCATTGAAGACAAAACCCCAAATGCTTCAATTAATTCCTATACTAAATAGAAAGAATATGATAAAGAATGTGAATATTGAGTAAATTAATACCCATAAATAGATTATAGTGTACAAAAATCGTAGGAGTCACTTAATGATGTTGACTCAGATGAAGAATCTGAAGTTGAAACCATAACTGGAGAGAATTCAGTTAAACCTCAGAGGAGGAATCGAAGAGAAAAAATTGATCGATCCAAAATCATTTGGGATTGGAATGCACCGACACAAAATAGAAAAATGAGGAGTAATGCATAATATGAATTCTTATCTATAGTGTAACCATCCCCATTTTAAGAAGTTGTAAAGGATGAATCATGAGTGAAAGCAATGAATGAAGAGTTAGATCAGATTAACAAGAATCAATCATCGAATTTAGTCAAAAGACCTAATGGTCATAATGTGATAGGTACAAAGTGGATTATCAAGAACAAGTTTGATGAGAATGGATGTGTTATTATAAACAAGGAATGACTAGTATGTAAAGGATATTCAAAGATTTATGGATTCAATGTTGAAGAAACCTTTGCACTAGTGGCTAGATTGGAGTCAATCAACCTTTTTCTTGGCATGAAAATACAAAAATAATATAAAGTATATCAAATTAATGTCAAGAAAGAATTCTTGAATGGTGTTCTCAAAAAATAACTTTACATCGATCAACCAGGGGTTTTGTTTCTTGGTACTGATGAAACAAATGTTTGTAAACTAAATAAGGCCCTCTATGGTTTGAAGTAATCACCAAGATCATGGTATTCCCGGTTGGATTCTTATATCAAGAAGATAGAATTCAAAATATGAAGAGTATATCACAATATCTATGTGAAGAATTCAATGAAAGATCAGTTCATGGTTCTCGTTTACATTGATGACATTATTTTTGGTGGTCATAGGCATAAATCAGTGGATGAATTTTCCAATCAAATGAAATCAGAATTTGATATTTCAATGATTTGTGAGCTCACATATTTCATGAGGATGTAGGTGATTCAAAATAAAGATTACACTTTCAACTCTCAGGAAAAGTATGCAAGAGAGCTGCTGAAGAAATTTATTATGCATGAATTCACACCAATGTCAACACCAATTACAGTTGGAACCGAATGTGGAAAGCATGAGGATGTGACCTCTATAAACCCCACCATATAAAGGAGGATCATTGGGATCCCAATATACCTGACAATGACAAGGCCATAGATTATCATTGAAATATTCCTAGCAGCCCGCATTCAGAATAATAAAAAGGGTGAATATATGGAAGAAGTGAAATGAATCATGAGGTACATTCAAGGTAATCATAGTCATGGGTCATACTTTGATGCAGTAAGGTACAATGATCTATCATATTTTTCTAATGATGTTTAGGATGGAGATGTAGTGGACAGAATGTCCACTAGTGGTGTAGCATTCTATATTGGGAAGAAATGTGTTGGATTTTTGAGAAACAAACAAGAATGTACTTCTCTCGGTACTTCTGAAGCTGATTATATCTATGCTACAGTAGAATTCACAAAAATAATATGGATGAAGAAAAAACAGAATGATATTGGCGATGAGGTGAAACAACTAATGCTAATTTACTGTGATAACAAGGGCACAATTGAACTTATAAAGAATCATGTTCATCATTCTCGTATAAAAAATATTGAAATCATATATCACTTTATCAAGGAAAAATTTAAACAATACTTGATTAAAATTAATCATGTGGGAACTGATGAGAAAGTGGCTGATTTCCAAAACAAGCCACTATTTTTGGTTGTGTTTGAGAAGGATCGGTTGAACCTCGTTCTTCAACCTACTCCCAGTACATAATGAAGTTATGTGATCCCCCTCTTACCAGTTTTGTAAACTATTTTTGATATTTTTGTGGATGTGGTGCAGGTTTATGGGGGAGATACTTTACCATGGTGTTTTTGAGATGTACACTGAACAATTATAGGGATTTGGGTTTATTGTCAATATGGGAGAAGGAATAAATTCAGGACATGTAATGCTTCTTGGACATGATGAGGATTCGGTGTTAGGGGGCAAGATTACACTGGAACCCAATTCACTCTTCCTCTATTGTTTCCTACACTGAGTAGTGCTCAAGTATACATAGAGTGCTCGCTAAGTTGATTCATGTGTTTCATGTTTTTATTGTGGATGGAGCCCTATTGAATTTATTTGGAGATTTCCATCAATCCCAAAGGGTGAAATTTTTGGAACCATGACGGTTATACAATAGTAATGGAGTATGGTTTGTGTTTTTTGTAAATACTCATTAGAAGTTAATAATGTTTTCCATGAAAGGGATAATATAGTTAAAGTAGACAACAATATTGAAGGTGTCATCATTTCCCAGTGTTTTTGAAATTTTTGCACCCAAAAATTAGAAAATGGAGAGTTGGGAAGTTGAAAAAGGAAGGTGTGTGATATATTGGAGTGGTGCATTAAAATAATGTAATGTTCACTAAATTGGTTTTTAAATTTTCACACAAAAGGTGTTTTGGGATCAGAACTCTGAAAAATATCAAAGGCATGAGTTGCACAAAAAATCTGGAGTTGTGTGCGGAAAACAGTTCCTATGCAAAATAGAATTGTCGGTAGAATGGGAGTTTTGCGCAACACGGTGGGTTTTCTTCATTGGGATCAGTAGTGCCTAGAAATAATAGGTGAGAACCCTCATTCTAAATAACGAATGACTTAGATAAGATCTGAGTTCTAATGTGGGTAAATAGTGCGTGAAAAGGGTGGTGTGCATAAAAGATAGAGTTGTGAAGAAAAATTACTATTGCGTTGAAAATATTAATGTTTCATGCAAAATGTTGCAGTTTCATGTAATGTTTATAGTAGCATGAATGTTTTTCATGAACAAAAGTATGATCTTGTGCGTACAAAGTTTGTGTTGCACACAATTGTTAGTATATGATGATTACAAGATTTGAGTATCTAGTTTGTGTGTTTAGTGCATTCAAGTGCATCAATTCTAGACTTTGATGTATGCAGTTTCTTATACAGATTAGAGACAATGACTTCAATGCAAATCTATTGAAGCGACCTTCAATTAGATAAAATGTGTTTGACTTCTCTCAAGGTAGTTAGCTTGGGGCAGTCAGGGGAAGTGATCCGAGGGATGCAGTGAGCCATCCATGAACCATTGAAAGGTAGTTTTCTTGGAATATAGTGAATTTTACAAAATATTGTAATCCTCAAACTAGTAAATAATAGTGGATTTAGGTACGACCGATTCACTGCTGATGCGGTCGTTGGACATAGCCCTTAGTGGTGAACCATGTAAAAGTGATGTGTGGTCTCTATGCATGTGATTTTTTTATTTCTGTTCTCATAAATTGTATGGTTCTAATGAGTTCCTACCAATGTGGGAAAAATAATTTTTATAAAAAACATTACACTCTAATTCACCCCTCCCCTCTCAGGGTTTCCCAAGGTCATACACTCTTCATGTTGTGTCTTTAAAGGGATTATACATGATTTAAAAACCATTTATATGTTTATATACATTATTATTTATTCTAAATGTTCTCTAATATGATCAATCTGGTCTTTTATTTTATCACACTTCTTATTCGTGTAAATATTTAAAGACACATCATCTATTATTAACATTTTGTTTTCTATAAAAAGATAATTAGTTATGGTATGATCAACTATAAGCAAAAATACTAAATTATCCAAATTTTATTGTAAAAAATGGATCTTATCAAAAAAAATTAATGAATAAATTTTAGATATATACATTGAATATAATGGAATTCCATCATTATGGTCACTTTCTTTCAACACCATTAGTGAATCAAAACATTCAGATTTATATGATTCCCAAAAAATAGAGTTATAATTTGAGAAAATAAAACATTTATATTTTATTACCTCAATTAGAAAGCCATTATTATTGGTATTTTCCAATTTTTATCCTCCTATACTAACATGTATACATTATTAGTTCATCATAAACATTTTGCATTGGTTCCTCTTGAATAAATTGTCACTCTCTTATCAGTATTGATTTTGGTCCATATAGAGCTTATGGACATATACATGTTTCCTGTAATGAAAAATGTGACACTACATCTTCAATGAATAATATATATAAAACAACTTTCAATAAATTCATGAAAAATAACCAATCTATGAAATTCAATCATTCGATTCATTGAAAAATCCATGTTGACTCAATAGATATTTTCATTGTAGAACCTTCTCTAAGGGGCTTCTACACACTCTTCTATATATGTCTTGTAAGAATTTTACCATCCATGAAATTTTCTTCAATTTAAAATTGATAGATTCATCATTAAATCATTATGTGAAATAGATTATAATTTTTAAGACCATGATAAAACCTTTGGTCTCTAATGCTAGTTGTATGTTACCAAGACACATTGATGGGGAGAATTAGGGTGTATCATATTATAACATATGTGCAAAAATAATTCAACCATTATTTGATGTTATTTAATAATAAAATAATAAAATTCACACAATTAAATGTAGTAAATTAAACAAGTAATGTACATGAATATATTTACTTATTGTACCGACATTGGGATACTCTAAGGAGAATATATTCAATTGTGTATCAATGTACTAAAATTCCATACTTCACATGTTTAAAAGATTATAAATTTTCTAGCCTTAGCACACAAATAAATACTCTTATAAAAGGGTTTTTGTCTTTATAAATATATCCCAATTGTCACTACCCTTCCTCCACCATCATATATTTCTCTAAGGAAAACCATTAATAGTTTAAACATTTCTATTTCTTTATAAACATAAATATATAAGTTGTTGGGTTCATCCATGTATCTATATAGATGATCTACTTATATCATAAAAACAACGCCTTCATAGGTAGTTAGTGAAAACATAAATTATTTGAAAAACATATTATTTATAAGTGGATGATGATAATACCTTACAATAATAATGTTTTTATTCCTCATGAAACTTCCATTCAGGGTATTGAACATCTTCTATCTAGTGTAGTGACTTGAATAACTTTATTGTAAAATAGAAATCTATATCTTTATCACTTTGAAAATTGATCTTCAAGATTATTTGATTTCTTTCTATATTAAAAGTTCTGTTAATCGAATTATTATCAATTATTTATTACTCTTTTAATTATCCTTCTATTCTTCTTTTATAGGCTCAAAAATATAGATGAGATCACATTCCCTATATTAGAAAAATAAGGAAACCACTATTATTGTTTTCTTGTATATATTATATGTAAGTGTAGAATCATGTATATGAAAGGTAAAAGGTATGAAGATAAATTGATTACATCGCATCAGCAATAATCTCTTATTTATTAATGATTCAACTCCTTATTCCTTACACAATATTTTCTTTTTCTTGACTTTATAATGAAATTTTTTTATGATCATCCAAATTTTTTATTAAAAATAGTCCTCTAATAAAAAAACTAATGTTGAAAAGTTAATTGATTAAACTAAATAATATTTTTTTGATGAAATATCATTTATATGTAATTGAATAGAAAATTCCACGAAAAGTTCTTTCATCAACTCCCTAAAATTCATGATCTTAAAAATTTTTAAAGCATTAATAACTTGAAATTTCCATGTATTTTACGTAAATCACATGAATAAATATTTCTCATGCATGTGTAATTTCCATGTAATAACACTTTTTATGTTCTGTAATAATTAGTTTATTAAAAAATCATTGAAAAGTATTCAATTGTTTTTTCAAAAAATCATCAATTTTGGGACTAATACATCCTGACATTGGAATCATTAATGAATCATTCATGTATTTATTAAATTATAGGGAAAAATCCAAAATAATATATAACACTTTTATTTCCTTCAAAAATAATCTAAATTTAAATTTTAATTAATTTATCATTAACTCAAACTAATTTTGCAATGAAATTAATCTTGAACCTCTCACCATAATTCTCTTATAAATTCATTATTAGAACACCCCAACTTTTAGGATAAATATTATTTCCTTAAACTCTATTCTGACGATAGATATATTATTCTATATGATTAAATGATTTCAAATTTTTTATGTAATTCCAACAATAAGAAAAAGAAACATATCATTCACTCATAATAGAGTATTTATCCATTTTTGTAAAACCAAGTTGTATTTATCGTGGATAATTACATCCAATAAATGTAATGAAATTAAAGTTATTCAAAACACTAAAATGATTAATATATTTACATCTATTAAATACCATGGATCATATTTACTTTTTAGAATCACCATTTAAAGAACCATGATGACAAAAAATATCATTAAAATCAGAGAAAATAATGAAAATATAAAATGAACACTATATAAAAATAGTATGATCCAAGGATTTGGATAACCAAATCCATGAATAGGAAAAAAAATTAAGAAGGTTAAAAACAAAGGTTCCAGAATTACAAGGTAAAAATTACCCATAACAGACCTAATAAATAGGGGATAAAATCCACTTATATTCGAAGACAAATAGCATGCTAACATTTATCCATATTCTAATGATGTTCTAAATAAAAATTTATATAATGTGTCATTATGCACCAGTTTAATTCATGTAACATAAAATCATACTGGTAATGGATTTCAATAATCAATACACAACACTATAATTAGGTTCCCCACATTACTCATCAAATGCATCTTACATGTTCATATACACATCAACATGCAACCATACAAAGTGTAAACCATCAAATAATCATGCATTTAGTATCCATATACATAGACTATACAAATATATGTCACTATAAGAGAAAAGAATGTAGCGAAATAAAGACATACTTTAAGCACACCAAAGCTTCTATACTATTAATATACTTGTCCCAACATTGATTATCAGCCTATATAACCATGAACTCACATTGACGAGATAAATTCATTCCAAATTAAAAAATATAACTAGAAATACATCAAGCACATAAGTAAGAAAATTTATCATTTGGAAACCTCTTCCAACTGAATGAATAATTATTCCTAGAAAAATAACATGAAAAAAAATTATAATTTTATTTAACCTATTTTTCAATTTTAGAGTTCATATATTCCAATGATTGATAATAACTATCAATTATGATCAACCCTTATATGTTTTAAAATAATCAAAATCGTGACCATAAATCCATTTAATAAAATCCTCATAAAGGTCAGACCATAGATCAATAGTTCCCTTCATTTTATCATTTACCTCCATATTAGATTACTTTGTAAATAATATTTCCTCTCTATCCGGGGATATTATAACAATTTTATTTCTATAGATCTGAATAATCCTTGTTAGGTTCTGATTTTTATTAAAATGAGTAAGAACCTTCTACATCTGGGAATTGAATCATACCCTTTCTACCACTAGATCACTTATATTTTTATTCCATATCATTGAAATTGTTCTAATTTAATTTCTATATGTCATCATAATTTATATTAATTTCATTTTTGTACTCCAAAATAGGTAAAAGTTTTTTGTTCTTCATCACCTAATTTTACTTTTCCAACAGTTTAGTAATATTTTAGTGGAACTTTTAGTGTACCCCCTTACCCAAGATGGGTGTGTCACTTTTCCCATATTCTAGATAAATCCATGAAGTTACCTATCTAGTAATAAGTACCAATATGTTTATATAGTCATAGTCAACATGAAATTATGAGGAAATAAGTTGTAGTGAGGCCAAACCATTATAGAGGCCAAAATCAGGTCCCTTTCATTCATATTATCATTTATAGTAAAATATTGACCAATAGAATCATCAATTTCAAAAATAAAACCCATTTATTTCATTAAATATTCATTTTCTCTATAAATTCAGTTCATCATGGCCATAAATTTTATAAAAAACAAATCATAAAAGTTCTCTTTCATTTAAAATTATCAATGTAATAACAAATAGATTAGAAAAAATCAGAAACTAAATTATTGACTTTGTATATAAAAAAATACCGATTCATTTTGAAAAATAAAATTTATTTTAAATAAATTATTTATATATAATATGAATATTTTTTTAATACTTTTTTAATAAATTATTTCAATATAATATCTTAATAAAAAAATAAATGGTTAGTAATTTCAACAAATGAAATCGAAGATAAAATTTGGTTAGGAAATGTGTAATAATTTATATATTAACATCTAAGAAGGAATAAAAATTAAAAATATTATATTTTAATATAATATGATTCTATCACATTAAGAATATTTATTTAAAAGTGATGATTACATATATGAAATAATTATAATCAATCATACAATGATTATCAACTAGTTAGAAATGATGATAAAAACTTGTAATGGTATAAATTACTGTTCAACAAATATTTTTAATTTTAATGCATTTTAATCTCAATAAATTTAATTATACAGTAATAGATAATGATTTACTTATAATTATTTAATAATATCATTTGTGCCAAAAGTTTATCTTAAGCCTCAAATTGTTAGTTCTGGATGGAACGAATATACATGGCGCCACAATGGGCCATTCCATGGGTGAATGATCATGGTGAATTCATGATTTATATGTTTCATGAAAGAAACTAATTTCACATATAAAAGTATTGCATTCAAAATATGATAATATTTTCACTTCCTTCTACAATGGCTAGTATAAGTTTAAAGGACTTTTCATGCAAAAAGATGTGTTATGAACAAGAAAAAGAATTTCATAGGCAAAATGCACCTTTGCAAGTCAAAAAATGCAAGATGATCTAGTTTTAAGGGTGACGTCCTATATAAAATGAAATAACTGCACACATGGACTTTTATTCTCTCATGTACTTATGAACCCACCTCAAAATATATTGGCTATAAATAGATTCTCAACCTCCTTAGGAGAGGCTCAATAGAAGAGAAAATGATTCTCTCATGCGCACAAGTACTCCTCTCTCGTGATAGTGTTAATCATAGACCATCCAAGGTATAGAATCTTGAGTTATAGACCTCTTATGGGCCCAAACCAAACTTTTCAAATAGTTGATTAATCCTAATACAACTTTTCTTAATGTAGTTTCGGTGTGTAGAAGAAAAGCTGCCTATGCGGAACACAGATCATGCATCGTGTCCAAATCATGCATGCACTTATACCCCTTGACTCTATGGCCTAAAATTGTGCAAGAGAACACTATTCATGCAACTATTTTAAGAAACACTCCACAATGGAATGAAACAATTTCTTGGTCCCCACATGATGTCTCATATTCCTCTATTGCAATAATAACCATACCAACTTCTTCATTGAATGTGTAGTTTAATATCTTTTGATTCAGAGCATGGGGAATATAACATGAAACTCATGATTGATCTTTCATCTATGATAGTGCCAATGCCATTCCCCACCCAATATCTCATGAGATATGTTATTGTAAGCCCAAGGGGTGGGGATTTACTCCCCCCATATTTGAGTTATAGGGAACAAAAAGTCCCATTACCATATTGAATTCATATAATATTATACTACACAACAACTCCCTCATCAGATGACCTATAATTGTAGCCTTATCATGTTTCATAAGCAAAGGATGACCCATTTATGATCATCATGGGACACCTCCTTCTCTCCCACAATCGGATATGAGACCCCAAAAGGAAAACCTAGTCCATAAGACCAATTCCATTCCAACCAAGTGAAATCCTCTAGAAAAGGGTAGATTCTACTCTTAATCACCTCATTATAACACATTGAAACTCGTTTCCAGACATGATCATCCTTTCTCCAAGACATTAAACAAAATGAATCTTCCATGTCATAGGACCTTTAAACTGTTCCATTTAACTACATGCTTTTTGAAATATATCTTCTAAATAGGGTTTGTGGGACACATCCTTGATGTTCAATCCTGAAAATGGAATACTTAGAGGTCTTCCATCTTTGGGAAATGCCACCCAGAACTACCTCAAGGGGTATTCTAATTCATCCACCTATAAACATTCTGGGTGTGTCATCATCACTCATAGGGATATACCTCTTAATTTGTCTCAAGGGGTACTCTGATCAGCCTCCAAATCCACCTCAATGGGTATTGTAATCTTTAAATCGGTAAACCACTAGGTGTGACATCATTGTTTTTTATGACACACGGTTCTGATTTGCCTCATGTGGTGTTCTAGCCCATTTATGATGAATCAACCTCAAGGGGAATTCTGATCCACCCTTTGGAAAACCTTTAGGTGTGACCTCATTCCCTCTATGAAAATTCACTTCCCAAATCATCCTCAAGGGGCATTATGATTCTTCCATCCCTAATAAATCTATTGTGACATCATTTCTTTATAGGGATTCACATTCTAGATCTACCTTAAAGGTAATTTGGATCCATCCATCCCGCATCCACCTTAATGATATTTACAATACATTTATTAGTAAACCTTAAGGTGTGGAATCATTCCCTCCATGGTACACGCCTCCTGGATCTTTTTAAATGGTATTTCTAACTTATACATCATAGATCTACCTTATGGGATGTTCTGATCCATCCAACAGTATACATTTAGGTGTTACCTCATTCCCTCGAAGGAAACACCTTCTAGATTTTTTTCAAGAAGTGTTATGATCCATCCATAGTCAATTCTCCATTTGTTACATCATTCCATCCAATGGACACACCTCCTAGATCTACCACATGGGTAATTATAATCCAGTGATCTCAGATCCTCCTAAATGTTCATTCTGATATATCTATCTATAAACCTTTATTTGTGACATCATTTTCTCCTAGGGATGAAACTCCTAGATCCTCATCAAGGAGAATTATGATCCATTTATCTCAAATCCACATTAAGTGGTTTCTTGATCCATTCATTAATAAACCTTATATGTGTGATATCTTCCCTCCTAGAGACACAAATCCTTGATTCACCTTCATGGGGTATTCTAATCAATAATTATATCACCATAAGAAGATAAACTCATAACCACATTATCCTCGACTAGTATTTTAGATATGTATCCATAACAAGTCAAACTTATGACCTAATATAGAGTACCTACCCCATAAAAAACATGGGTTTGATGAGGTAAAAATCCTTTGATGAATTACACCCATGGTGTCAATTACCTTGTGATCAGCAAGATAATCCATGGTTTACAAACATAATATTCTTCAAATGAGATTCCCCCTTAATATGAAAAATAATTTTGACCACTATGTCAAACATATAAATGTTTTTGTAGAAGACCAATGGGACTAGTCACCTAACTGAAGATTTATTCCCTATCATGAAAAAATAAATATGTTCAGAAAGAAGTAGAATAATCTAAGAGTTCCCAAAAATATATTTCATCAGGAATGAGTTCCAAAAACATGACATTAAATATATGAGGGAATCCTGAAATAGGAAACATGATCCAATGAGGAATCCATTGAAGGAGGAACCAACATACTATTATCTCATTACAATTATGGAGAATAAATCACTAATTTATGTGATGAAATTATCCCTCCTTTAGATTGTGGGAATGTGGGGAAATATAAAATCAACCACACGTATCTATTCAAGCATTTATGAAGGCCCCGATGAATGAATGGGAAATAGAGTTTTTGTAATTGATGTGAAACTATTATACTCAACATGGGGATTAATACCTTCTGGGATTTTAGCATATAAGAATGTCACTAGATTATAATATATTGTGTTAGGTCCCATGAGGTATGTGGTTGACTTCTCATCTAAGTCACCTCTACATTGGTGTAGTATGATTTTTTTTCATATTTGGTCTCTGTAATTACCAGAATACATCGCACAATATCTTTATAATATTAGACAATATTGTGTAATTAGGAATCAATTTAGTTGTAAATGTCCTGATGTAAGACATTATGACATAAATGAATCATATAGTAGGAAATCATCAACATGGCCCCCAAAGGCACTGGGGGAGGGGAAATATTGATATAGAAACACATCATAGATCCAACTCCACCTTGACATTATATGTGACTTCAGCTACAAGGCACCAACACTATATCTCACCCTTGGAAATCATCCAACGAAGAGTTATCAACACCCTTGTCCTCTATTACGAGAATGAATCTGTCATCTCCACAAGGGATATGGCCTTATAGAACCTCAAGGCATCAGTTTCTCACCAACTCTACCACCCCAAGGTCCATTATAGGGAAACAAATCCCTCATAACAACAACAAACCACTTTAAAAATATCTCTACTAGGTGATCATATGATTCAGTACCCTACGCCATGGAGATGAGGGATTCTAGAGAAAACTAGTATACGACTACAGTTTGAGATCTTCTAATGAGGAATACCACTAAGATGAAACAACACTAAAAACAACTGATCTATTAGGTTAAGTAATGGGTGGACATCAACTGTAATCTTCCAACCTCTATCTGATCCACCCAACAGTAACATTGGGGAAAAGAAATATAAAATAACCAAACATACGTCATATGTTATGGATCTAGGGGACCCTTCTCTGACGAATGTATCCTAGAAGATCCATGGAATTGGATAATAGGGATCTTACTTCATATGATTTGGATTGAGACCCTATCTACCTCCTAGGAATGATGGCCTGACACTTTTCATCATTGGAGCCATTGCTAGATCTTATTGGCAAATAACTTACAATGATACTCAAAGTGGAGGCCCTCTTAGATTATTTATTAAACAAATTGGTGGTCCTCCCCTCTCATTCAACAAATATTATAGAGGTCTTACCCATACACTTGAGTCCAAACATGGATTAATTTTTCATTTTTCTACCCAATAATGTTGATGTTCTTCCCATGATAAGGATGTAACATTCTATAAAGAACTATCCTATATAAGAAGGTAAAATAAATTCCATCATCAGTGAAATAATATGAAATTCCAATTCGTCATCGACCTCATTAACCTATCTTATTTCAACAAAACACAAGAATATAGAATGGAATTTCCACTAAAACTACTAGATTCTAAAAATTATTTTTGTATTTTATGATTCTCTATCCTCGAATTTGATATCCATAGGATCCAAAGATCCCTCCATAGGTGCATACGTATGAAGGTATTTACAACTCCCTTCTAATGGCTCACAGTGCTGCCATCCTCATCATTAAAAACTTCCCTCTATACAGATACACAAGACATATGAGAATTTCTTCACTCACATAGAAGGAAGTATTATAAACCCTACCCTACAAGGAAGTGATGATACAGTTGGGACCACCGCCGATAGATATTATAACACGTAATGAAAAACATTATTGTGTAATGACTCATATTCTATTCAACCAGCTAAAAAACAGTTCCATATAAGTGTCTCAATATATCTCTTATATTGAATTTATCAAACTATGGTTCAATCAAGAAGATTCCCCTTTCACTGAGTAAGATGGATTGTGGGATGTTTTGGTTTTCATTCAATTGTCTACGGTATTATAGACAACAGTGACCGCCATCATCGATATATAAAAATCCCTTACTAAGGCCCTTAATGCATGATTCTTCCAGGATATCTAGAAAATGCTTCACCACCTCTGAGATCATCAGATGACCTATTTGAAAACCCTAGGGAACCTCAGGTACATTTATCATCAATTCTGAATCATTGAGTTGGTAACACTCCTAGTGGATGAATGTACTACTGCATCCACATATAGTCATGAACCTTCAACAGAGATGCATTAAGAGCATCATAGTGCTCCACTGAATCATGGGAAAATCATACCTTAATGTGAAGTTCTATTGGATGGTGATATTATTCTACTCTCCACTTCATTATTATCTTGCACCATCTAGACCTACCAATTGTTAGTGAGGTTTATCTTCTAGGAACCATTATAGTAAATATGGTCATTTATGACCTATCACGGGGTCATAGGGACAAAGTATACAACATAGGGTTTCAAAAGTAATATAAACCAAAATAGGGATGGAAATACCAGATATACTCTCCTAGATAAGTCCTCACCCACAAGCAAAGGCAGGGACATGGCCTGAGGGATCCCTTAAATGAGATGATGCCTCCCCCCAAACCATATGATAAGGGTAAGGAAAATGTTGGTCCCTATGATCCATATGAGATTGGAGATAAATAAAAGGAATAACCCATGGTATAATCCTTAGTACTAAAAGATAAAACTATGAAAATGGTCATTTTTTAGTTTTTTGTTTCAGCGGATGCTCAGATTATAAAACCACACCAAGAGATACCTTCTCTCCTCTGGTGGGATAGTAGCATCAAGGCACATTTTTCGAATATCCCTCAATCTAGTTCAGTTGCCTCATGTGTCTTCGTAGAGAAGAGGTAGATGTATATATAAATCAATCATGGTTTTATTCTTCGAATAAACATGATAAATTCAATTACCCTCCTTGACCTCCAGACAGTGTCGCTCGTCAAGTCAATGATCCTCCTCCATGAGTTTTTGAATATTGTTATTCATTGGTGGTTGGGGACCCTCATCAAGATAGATACCCATCAAAGATGACTTCATAGAGAATATCACCACTCTCCTTGATTTCTTGGATATGTGATAGTTTTTTATCTCACCTGACTGAATGTTGTACCCATCATGGCGTGATGACTTGAAAGCACCCCCATAGTTTGAAAATCCTAGCTCCACCCCATTCAATTGGAGGGGAGACCTATTGAAATATTTTTTCCAACTTAATATCAATGTGTGGGTATATGATGGGAACTCTAGAGCTATAATAGTCCCCCAAGATCCAATATTTCATTCATACACATGAGGGACATGGGTTTTTTTAGTACATTTAGCTACCCATAGGGTCTATCACTGGTTGGGATGACCTTCACAGCATATTAATTGACAGTTTCATATTCATATTGTAGAAGATAGGTATTAATTTACTATTCAAGTTCATCATACATCCTGATGATCACATCACAATTTTTTGGGCCAGGTGTAAATCCCTCACAAACTCACCCAGCAAGCCAAAAAATATAGAGTAACTGATAAAATTTTTCATGAGGATTATAAAGGATGATATCTTCCCAACCCTCATCAATCATAAAATTACACTTGAGTTCTTATAGATATTTTATAAGGCAGGAAGACCGACAATAGGCTAAACTATCATGCTTGTTGTCTCCTCCAACTACAATAGAAAGGACTAAAAAATTAGATACTTTTTTCATTGTATAGGTAGAGGCCCCAAATGTAATAGAATGTATATACCCTTTTTTAGAAGTGATTTTCCGAGTATGGCCTCTTCATGTGTATCCTAGACTAGCATAGAACATTATGTTACTAACACACTAAGAGTAACTACCCATATGAGAGAATGTGGATCTAGAACCTCATAAGGATTCATCCCCTCTTCCATGCTAGGATTCGAGAGTGTCTTTCCATGATAGAATAAACTCTATCTATTTATTCAAGGATTCATAACTCCTAGGATATTTCAATTCGTCCCTAGAAAAGTGGATTCTGAATCATTCATAATAATGGAGGCACCATGATGTCGGGCACATTAAAAACCCTAACTGTTTCCCTTTCCAAATGGTCTTCAGAAATAACATCATGAAATTTTAGGTGTTCAATGATTGGATCTAGGAGCATGTGTATACTTGTTTTTACATGTTAAGTGATTTACAAGCATATGTAACCCATATTTTCGTTGATCCCGATAGGGATAGTGAATTTTCATGTAAATAGAAGATGGTTTGTAGCTATGTAGTCCAGTTTTATGATGACTAGTTGGCTCATAGAGAAGCCAATTATTCACACGATATCATCTGTTTCCACCTAGAAAGGAAAAAACCTCATGTACTCCCCACACCTTCCCCGATCACCATTTCTTTATTTGTATCATAACCTTTCAGATACCAAAATTAAAGGAATACATGTCATTAGAGAAATCAAAGTCCCCATATAGTTTTGAAGTCCTTTCACACCCAAATTGATTTCATTCCTACTGAATTGGGATCTTTCACCTTTCTCAACCTATTATTGGAATAACCATCTCATGATGAGAAGGAGTACACTTATGTGAGTGTTTTTGAATAGGTAGATTTATTCATAGTTTCCAAAAAAAATTAATTCTTGGTAGACCCACGGAGTGCATCATGAAGATTCCATCATATGAGAGGTTGATGAAATGTGAACCCCTAATATGTTTAGGAAAGTGTCTTAGACCAAGTCATGCATGATACTTAAATTTAGTACAAGGTGTTGAATGTGGATAACTGGAATATTTATCTCAGTATCTTCTTCTAGAGACACTACCACAACCAACTATGTTAACTAACATGGTAGTGTATCCATGATCACAATTTGATCTTATGCATCTTATGTGAGCTTTGAAATAATCAAATATTGGTTATCCAATAATGGTTCAAAGTGGATCAACTGATCTGTAGTAGGGTAGTTCAGGCTCTAGATAGAACCCAATGGTTTAGCCAATAGTATATGTTATCACATCATCATAGGAGAAACCCCCTATTTGAAAATTCGTGCATTTGGTGTGGAAGTGTGATGTAATGAACCACCTATAAATCATATATTCAAGGATATATATTTTCTAGGTCCTCTTCATTTCATGGTAAAATCATGAAGACCTCACATTTTCATTGAAAAGTCACCTATAGTTTGAAATAGAAGTAGAATCCTTAAAGGTCTACTATATTGGGGAGGACGAATAATTACAATGTCAGGTCATCATCTTGTTCTATGGATAAGATGAGTGTGCCCGCATATAGGAGAACATATAACCACTATACATTACATTCTAGTTAAATGTCATAGAATACCACTAATTTCTGGTGTATAAAGGTTTCAGGATCAATATTCTCCCAAATAGGACACTCTATTTGTTTTTATTGGATGATACAGATCTGAATCCATCTGTAATGAAGATTTAAGGTTAAGATGGGAACATGTACAGACCGTGTGGCCAGATTTGTTTGAAGAACTAGTTTTTATTCTTGGTATAAATCACCTTGTTTTTTATAGTCACATAGGATACCAACAATAACATGATATTAGTTAGGACCATGATTTATATGCATGCAGTTGTCCCCTCTTCATATCACCAATGCATTAATTACTCCATCAACAGTCGTGTAGGGCTACTTAAAGGAGAGATGTATGTATTCAACTCATGTGAATCCCTCTATCATGATGCTATATATTACATGAAGTATGGGAAGAAAATTTATTCCAATGACATTGAGGGAACATATATTGTGCTCAATCCATGGGTATACATAGATGATTATTTCATTCTCACAATTCAACACATATATTACACAATACTAGACTTTTGAAGTAGCTTCATCATCTATATGAAAAAGTTTTTTATCATCCCTAAAAAATGAAAATTATCCATATTACCTCATAATCCTAAACATGATAGGGAAGAGTGGTACCCGAATCCCTTATTCCTGTGAATTACCTAGAAGTTCTCCCTATGGACATTTTTATGGAATTCCCATATGTTCTTTAGAGAATGGATGATTTAAAAGAAGATAAAGCCCCCTCATTGAATTTACATCAATCATTAACCTCATGATCATTGTTGAAGGTCAGATGGAATTTTTTTGACATCCACTGTGGTCATGGTTTTAGTTAGTAAGGAAACCCTCATTAGAGAATTTGTATCCACCAAACCATGCACCAGTTCTCCCCCTGAGTCAGTTGGCCTTGCTGAGCAGTCTACTCCTACTGATTAGAATGCCTTGTACAATTTGGAGTATATATAATATTTTCCAACAAAATATGAAAATTGTTTCACCATCAGTATTTATAATTTTATTAAAGAGACACATGGAACTGTGGAGGTTATGTGGTTGAGATGGATAATTGAATCCATGCCTCCTGAGGAGAAGCAATAGTACATGTATTTCCTAAAATATCATAGTTATGTATTTTCCTATAGCTCTGATGAAATTTTAGGGATAATTCCTCACTTCTCCAACCGTAGTCTTGGTATCCTTGGGATGCCTTGTGTGTTCAAGAAGATTCCTAGAGAAATTTATCCCTCATATTTTTCAAGTTTCAAGCCCATGGTTAATAAGATTATTAATGAAATTTTTTAGGGAAGTCTAGTACCCAAATTATCTAGCTAACATTATCCATGTTTGGAAGAAGGACCAGTATATTAGGGTCTTTATTGACTTCTAGCACCATACCCACCTATTTCCAAAGGATGACACTCCATTTCTACTAATAGAACTATTGGATTTATTATATTACATGGTTTCAAGCCATTATATTTAATTATGAACATTCTTGATAAAATAAATATTGATGGCCCAAGAGGATGAGGAGTCATCACCTACGGGGTGCTGTATGGGACCTTTTTATATTTGGAAATTTCTACTAGTATAAATAATTCACAGGCCAAAAAATATTGATCTATAAAAAATATATTCTAACAGATTATATGGGTGTTAGTGGAAATACATGTGGATTACTTGGTAGTCAAATCCTACCAGCATCAATACCTTATCAATGATCTTAATTTTTTTTACTTCTTCGACTCCTAGAATTTGATGATAACCGCCTTAAATTTTGAATAATGGGTTACTTATGGGTAGTCCTTAATGATTATCATAAAATAAAGATCCATTGAGATAAACATAGAGGAGAGAATTCCATCATACAAATGCATCCACTAATAAAAATATCATAGCTACAAGGACATCAGGGGAACAAAGCCTATATACACCATTTAATCAGGAATCTGGTTGGGATGAGTAATCTCTTTTTGAGGTTATTGAATAAAGAAATCATCTACCAATGGGAAAGGGGGTGAATCCCAAAATTTTTTGAAACAAAGAAGTACTTTCAATATCTCAAAATTCGGATGTAACATGCCTCATGGATAACTTGTGTCATTGACTTGGACTCCTTGGAATGGACCCTTGGTCCCCTTCTTTCCTAAAAGAAAAATGATGGAAGATATAAAATTTTATATTATCTTAGTTGCATGCTCATCATCATGGGGACTGGATAATCCCTTACCAAGAATATTTTCATCATAACTGTATTTTTAGTATAGAATTTGATTCATTATGTATATAATTATGAGATACTATTGTTATCCCATGTGGATTCATTGAAATGTATCATGAATCACCCCATATGAATAGGATGTCTAGAACACTGGGAAGTGATTCTTTTGTAGTTCGATAGCATGTTCATTTCGTAGAAGTCCATAAAGTGTTAGACATTGGAATTATTTTTGTTCACCCATATATCCCTTGAAGAAGAATCCCATATTTAAATTTCCCAGATTAGGTTATCCTCTAAGTAGACTAGGTCATTCCCTACTGGATGATGCATTTCAGTGGTGCCTCTAAGATTCATAATGATAAAAAGGCTCTATAATCCCATGCTTAATTGAGTAGTCATGGGGATCATATTTTTCACTCCAATAGTGGTTTTCCATTTATACTCGATCATACTATTAGAATTAATCACAAAAATAGGGAACATTATCCAGATTTCGTCATTATTCTCGAGCAATCCCACGAGATTGATTTCCCAAAAATTCATGTGTATTTGGACTCTAAATTAGTCATCAAGTATATTATTGGTCACACCATCACCATAAATAAAGAGAATGGACCCCTTCTATAGTGAAATCATTAGTTGATAGCCATGTTCCATTCTCATCCATAAGTTAATCATGTCCCTCGGTCTGAGAATGGTCACATTGTGGTCCTTTATCGTCTATATATTCTCCTAAAATGAATGAAAAAGATGGAATGTTCATTCATTTGGTACATCAAAGGGGTATACCTACTATAATTTCAGAAGACGATGAATGGAATTAGGTAAAACAACTAACTATTTATGATTTTACATCTGAACCCCTCTGTTACCCCATATAAGAGAAAATACCCAACTGGAAAAATCCTTTCATTGAGTATCATCAGTGTGGTATTCCCCCTCTAGATCATGTTGAGAATGAGTGAACTATCGGTGTATATCATAGTTTACACTGAAAAGATAACCCAACCTTAAGAAGACTCTCTATAGATGTATGTTTGATGTATGTATCATTTGTTGCATTCAAGGGGGTGAGATTCACCAGGTTATGCAGGAAGTCCATGTTTGGTCCTGTGGTGCTCATTTGGAACGATTCAATCTCTCCCACTAGATTTTGATATTTAGATACTTATATACTAGTATAGTACATCAATTCATCAAGTATGTCCTGATATATCATTTAGGTCATATTCATGACAACTTTTTGAGTCATCCACTGTGGCTTACCACACCACAAATTATTATTTTCCCTTTTAGTGAAGGGAGTCTTTATTCTGGTCCCATATCTTCCAATAATAGCTCTCCAGTGTAGGTTAACTCTAACAGTGATAGATTTATCCTCCAAGTGGGAAAGAATCGATTACCCTCAAGGATGTTAATGCCAAATAATTAATAGAATTTGTGTGCTCGCACATCATCCTTCGATTAAGAGTCCCTCAGACCATTCTCACCAAAAACAACACTAACATATGGGTTTCTAAGAAAAGTGGCTTGTATGCCATGTACAAAATCCAATCCACCCATACATCCTACTATCATGTGGTTTAAAATAGCTGGATCATGGCATTCAATAATACACTCTCTAACATTTTCCATAATCTGGAGGCCCAGAATAAGAAATGTTAGCTATAAAATCACCCCAATTCCCATTATTTCTATTGGAAAATAACATTAAAATCCTTCCAGGTGACTCCATATTACCTAGTGTATAGAACAGTGGTAGTATTTCTTATCATGGTTCAATTTTCATCACAGTGAACAAATATCTATTATGACCAGGCACTGGAAAAAATTATAAATGACCATCTAGATTATTTGTAATCCCTTGAAGAGAATAGATTGCTTAACTTGATGAATATATATAGAAACATTAACATGATTGAAAGGGCATTCCAAAAAGTGTGTCTCTCCTCATTCCTCTATAGTGGTGCAATATTGGCTTTTAGGACACCAGTAATGTGTGGTATTAAGCATACAATGTTTGATAACATGTGCGATAAACCTTACATCATTAATAACTTCAACTATAATAGATCATACTCTTTGAACACTAACGATGGGGAGTGTATCACACCTCCCACAAATAATATGTTTCTCAAGAAGATTATCATGTGAGAGGATCCAAGGGTCTGAACTCAATGACCGTAAACTCGGAGATCAAGTGTAATCATCATGACTATAAACCATATGATATTTCTCATAGAAATAAGTTTTGAGGAATTTTACCACCTCAACCCTCAATAACATTAGGTTGTTCCTACCACACTACCCATATGACTTTTGTAGTACTCACCCAATTTTCCAAACTCTAGTACCTTATGATAAGATCCTCATTGGTCATAAATCTTTGGCCTTAAAAAGGAGTACAATTATAATCATCACATCATTAAACTACATGTAAATCTCATCAAGAATCTGTGGTTTGACACTAGTCCTTCATTGTACTCATTTGCATTGGGTTTTCAATCTTCCATGATACAAATATCCATTTTAAAATTCTATCTCTATGGTCCAAACTCCATGACCATAAACAATGAACCTTTTTCTTGGAAATAAGAGAAAAACCTATTTTCATACCCTATAGTATGAGTTGTTGGACTATAAACTACAAAACTTGATGCCCTCAATACGTGATGTTAAACGGTAGTCTTACAACGTCTTAAACTAGGATTCCTTTTAAATAAGATAATTTTACCCTATCCTAAATCGAGATAAACCTAAAAAGAGATAATATCTACATTATTCCATAAACATGGGATTCCCCATTATAAATATGTGATGCCTCAAATTCCCTCTATAGAGATAATCTCCCATATGGGTGTTAGTATTATACCATTTCGTGTTTCAATACAATTTGTGGCTTGATTCCCATCCTAATAGGATATCTGATGATTCCTGGAAAACCATTCTATATTCCTAGCCACAAATTAAACAACCTATCAACCTTCTAGCCCCCATTATTGGTGGAGAGGCCTCTTTGGTCCCCATTCGGGTTGGGTATTCCTTATATCCATTCCGCATTGGTTCTCGTGGTAACCATTTTTTCCTAGTCCAAGCATCATTATGTTAAACATCTTTATACCTTTACCCTGGTCCAAGAATTATGACCAAAAAATATGTGTCATTTGTCTACTTGAAATTGTGTTGTGTGAGCCTCCTAGGCCCGTCCATTCATTTTGGGACTTAACACTTTCATGTCGCACATGTACAATTGAAACAAGAAAAATTATAGTCTAAGAATATTGACTATAAAATGATTAAATAGAGTCCAATAATCCTGAATCTAAATATATTACCATTTTCTAGGCCATATGACCTTAAACATTGTTCATCTGGATTCATGATGGCTTCACTCACTTAGTACATGGCCTCCCTAGCTCATTCGCGTCACTTTTTAACTCTTTCACGACAAGAACTTCCTAGAACCCCATTTATCCCTTGGTAAACCCCATATGACCTAAAAATGTGTGCAATTCCTATAAAACTATGTATTTGTTGATTCCCATCCTTACGAGATATGTAGTGACACCTATAATTTCTATCTATGGGCATAGTTGTGGATTCACCATTAGAATATCCATTAAATATAGTGCAATCACCCCAAAATGTCCCACATACCTCTATTTAGGTATAATCCCACATTTAATTACCTTATCCCATTAGTGTGTTGATATTCCACTGTATCCTGATATGAGGGATAAAATGATGTTCAATATAATTTTCAAGCCCAGTAACATCCTTAGCACACAAAAAACGAACTAATGTTTTACCATGGAAATGTTTGGGATACCTCTAAAAAAGAGATGATTTTACTCTATATCAAACTAGAATTCCCTTTGTAACAAATATGAGTTTAATGAACATCTTAAAAACATGAATTGAAATTGTATTCCATACCATGTAAAAATTTTAGATTCCTCAAATGAAAGTTTCAGAGGATTCATTTTCACTGTTCGAGAGGGTATCCTTTTATTGACGTCAATATTCTACCATTCAGTGTTCTAGAATTAAATGTATCTTGATTCCCATTCTAATGGGATACATATTTTTGCATGAATATTTTAACTTGGGTCTAGACACTCCATTTATTTATAATAGGGCCATTTTGTTCCCTATTGACACGGTCCAAACATTATGGACTTAAAATAAATGTAATGTTCCATGTAGTATGACACTAAACTATTTTAAACCATCCTCTTACATTTCTAATGGAACTTGGGACTTCCAGTACCACCTTTCATTTGAATTCATTCATCATAAAACGCTTTAGGGTTCCCTGTGTTCTGAACACTATGACCTTAAATTAAAATCAAAGCCTAAATCAGAACAACAAGACTTTAAATTATGTGTGATTTTTCGAAAGGGTGTTTAATCTGGAATCATGTGGCCTCTTAGGATATTTCCATTACATCGGGTAACCTTCTTTCAATGTCGTCTACATTATATTTTGAAACATTCCCTCTGGTCCAAGAATTATGAAATTAAACTATTTTAAATAGGTCCAACCAATATAACCTCAAACTAAAAACCATTTTCCAATCATCAAAACCATAAACGGTGTAATATAGAGTGATTTTTGGAAATCTCACATGGTAGGTATTCCTAGGATATACATTCAAGTGGATTCACATGTCCATTCACAAAATTTTATATTGTAATCCAAACGTATGTAATTTTTATATGATTTCCCCATGTCCTAACAAGAGGAATAAATAAAATAAATCTTGGTACATTAGCCCCATACACCATTTCTTCATCACACAGTGTTAAATTATGTGATACATCATCCCCAGTATAAGAAGTTAAATTGTGGGTTCTTCATCCTCATCATATGACATTAAACTACATGTCTATTGTCTTC
This sequence comes from Viscum album, assembly GCA_963277665.1. Classification (NCBI taxonomy): domain Eukaryota; kingdom Viridiplantae; phylum Streptophyta; class Magnoliopsida; order Santalales; family Viscaceae; genus Viscum; species Viscum album. The sequence goes on from OY728129.1 coordinate 1,494,244,175, forward strand.
ATTACAATAAATAAAACTATATGGAAAATTATTCCCTGTCCTTAGAAGCAATTTCCTTTAGTGTCAGTCATCTACTACATCATTAATGTTCGCCTACCATATCTTGAAATCCAAGACAATACTCTACTAGAAGATGATTTTGAATTTGTTAGAACCAATAAACCCACACCAAAATTCTACAATCCATGTTGGAATTATTCAATGGGTGTTGGAATCCATTCTAACGTTTAATCACTTCATCTCCACACTTCTCATTCCAGTTATTTGGATCCTCATCATCCTAGAAATATAAAGGGAGACCCTAATGGCACGTTTCATAGTCAAAATGGCACACAAACAATTTTATACCAACATCCCCAAGTATATTGGATGAAATACGAAGACAAGATCCATCTTTTAAACATATCCACCAGTCAAACCTTGTTTGTTTTCCCTATTTTGGACTGACGGTATGAATGATGTGTTTCAAACATGGTCAGCCATTATCTTTTATAATCACACCACTACCCTGTGTTCCATAATTTTGATGTCAATATTCAAACTATTCATTCCCCTTTATTTGGGTAGAATTTAACACACCTATTGTTACCCCATTCATGTACTAGGGAATGTTTGAATATAAATTTAGTTTTTCAAAGAGCCGTGTTCCCCAATAACAACTTCCCTCATCTCAAATACTCTCAATGACTAGTAAACAAGTGAACACCCAAAAAATTTGATGATTTTATAACACTATCATATGAATAATAAATGACATGGTTTTCCCTTATTTCTCACAATGAAAAGGACTCACATGATCTTAGGGATTGGTTATTTTCAATCTCATAAATATTATCCAAGTGTGATAATAATGAAAAATAAATATTTCCATGCCTGAAGAAATGACAAAATAAGAATATTATGACATTTGGAGAGGGACTACTACATATTGGAGCCTCTATAAATTCCTAAAAAACTTATGATTATGAATATGCCTTGAAATTGAGTAATTCATCTGCACCATCCTTTGGAATTTGGCCTCAATATCCTACTACTTCTACTGGAGATCTAATTCCTTATTTTTTTTGCTATATAACAAAGATCATAAATCATTAACTTCACTCAATGTCATTCATGTTAATTATTGGATATATAAGATATTTAATTTCTCATTTTATTCTTATCCTCCTCTAGTTGAGCCCTTCGTGGGCTTATAAACCCTGATTGAGCATTGAGAAAGGTTTCACATTCAATCGTTTTACCCTCCAGATTTTGGATTTAATATTTAACCTATAAGAGATTCTATATATTTTTAGACATTTTATTGTTCTTAAAAACATCTCAATGTTATATTTCTTCTAAACACCCCTATATAAGGAAGTCAAATACCAGTGAATGGATACCATGAGCATTCACCCCTTTGGTTCCCAAGATACATAACTAGTATTGTAGAGAACCCATCTAGCTCACCATGTAAGGCTATTAGTGTAGGATTTAGTTACCTATAACCATAAATTATGTGTATTATGATAACTCATAATAATATTTTTGAATACTAATAATATTATTATCACATCAGGATTGTTATTCTGCGTAACATAGTATGTTATAATGTATAAAGAGTAGTTTTCCCCATAAAAGCTCACAGTAGTTCCCTACAATTATGAGAACCCAAAAGTGCTGTGAAACTATTCGTAAGTATATGTTCTATAGATAAGTGATATCATTTGGGGGACACAAATGATACAGGACATTAGGGGTGGAGACTCATAGGACTTTGAGGCACATTCTCATTATGTACACCGTTGTTAATATCTAGTGTATAATATCATGAGAATAAGACCCAAAAGTAGGAAATCCACATTTATTTGGGTAATTAGGTGATCCTATCTATGGATGCGTATATAGATACATATACTTTAACATTATTATTAATGAGATTTATTAGTTATCTAACATGATGTATTGATGAAATCTGTAATGATATATGTTTTCGGTGGTGTAGGATATGGTGGTCAAATTAGAACTATTATTTCATTAATGAATAATTAAAAGATATATTTTCCCTATATATTATTTAAATGTAAGATGATATCTCAATTCCATTGATGAAATTTTTATATCCTAAATAAATCCATTTCCACGGTCTTCTATAGGTAATTTCATTTTTTGAGAAGTTAAAGAAGGATACATAAAGAACATAGGTGGATGGAAGTCACATGAAACCTCCTTAATTCTCTAGTTAAGCCCATGTTGATAAATAATATTATTATTATTTGAAATTATAAATTTTTCTTCTTAATGATTATGTAAATAATATAGGTTTCTGGTGAAATTATTTTATATTATCCCTATTAATATATAAACCAAATTCTATTAGTTTCTTATAGAGCTAATTAATTTGTTTTTGTTCTGAAAAATGGATTTAGAGATTCCTATAAAGACCAAGAGAGAAAACTTCTCCAATAATTCTCCAAATAAAAGAGATATATCTTTATCCACCACCCACTCTCATTTAAAGGGAGATAACGGGGAATTATTTGTTGTGATTCTGAAGGAGATCAGTGGAGGATAATGATTGAGATTGGATTTTTTATAGAATACGAAGATTCCTACTACGATGTTCTGTGATTTTTGTAACATGTTTGGATAATTCCTAAAGGTGATCTTCCCATGATTTCTAAAAATTCAACGATGATACAACACAGATTTGTTTTGAAATTCATCAATGAAAAAAATACTTCAATCAAAAAAAATCATTAATTAATTAAAATCAAATATAAATAATATGGGATTACCCACTATCTAGTTATGTAATTATATACCATGTCCAATTTCATTGATAAAATTGTGTAGATCACGATGTTTATCATTGTGAAAATATCTGATTGACCATTGATCATGACAAAAATCAAAGTTGGTAATGACCCATCACACGCTTCCATTTCACCCAAAACCTACAAATGGTATTAGAGAAATCACATAATAAACTATAATTACTTATAGACTCTTGATTGATTTAGACAATTTTAATTTTAGTTTTAAATTCATGTTTTTCCATTCATTTAATCCAAATTATTATATCCTCTTAATCATTATCCTTCGTGTCTCATAGATCTTATCTATATGATTGATTTTATTATTAAAATAAAATAAATGATCTCATCCATTTGTTCCAAATATTTTTTATGGAAAACATAAGAATACACACCATGTAATTGATGTTACATGTTGGGTACTTTTGTTCATTGAATAAGGAATTAATATGGAAATTAATTCAAATAGTGTGCATTAATGACACTCGGTGTATTTATTTCATATATTGTGTGCTGACCATGACAGGGTAGTGCATGATCAGCCAAACTACACACCATATATCCCATGTTAATGATTTATAGTCCCTTTGAGTCATATAAGGGATGTGTGTTACCAAAAGAAGCATAGTAGACTGGAAACTATGTAACTCGGAGACCACATTCCATGTAGTCATTTATACACACCATGTAATGCAAATTTTTGAATCATAGTTTATATGATAATTCCTTAGTATTGTGCATTAGATACATGGGAATGATGTATACGTCATGTAACTCATCTGCAAATATCATGTACTTGTTCCAAATTACTCATATTTAAACATTATTTATTATACTCTATAAACTAATTCGACATGTGCTAGCATGTGGTACTTAACTAGATAAAGAACACCATGTGATAGGTTGTAATATATATATATATATAAATGATTAATTAATATCTACATAATGTTTAGATATTCATATAATGTTTTAGTTAGGATACATTTGTTAATCAATGTGCATTCAATAATGACATGTTACAAAAATATCATGTAATTTTTGTAACCATTATGTTGATACAATATTTCATGACAATACATGATATATCTTTTGTTCTATATGTCACAAATAAAAAATTGTTTACGATTATAATACAAGTTGGGTAGATTCAGATGGGTATTCACGGTGTCACCACCCAGTTATATTTTGGTAAACAATTTGTTTTTAAATAAATTATTTTAGTTGTTTACAATTATAATAGATTAAAATTTAAGGAAATTTTATGAGAATTAAGATAAAATTATTCATTAATTAAATATGTTAATTAATTGATTTGACTGTGAGTTATGATAATTAATAATGACTAATAATTGAATGATTGTTTTTTAAAATATGTAATTTTTTTCTTTCATGTGGATGACCATGAGCATAGAACATACCTTTATATTTGATTGGTTTCATGGAATTTATTATTAAATGAAATTGTTGGAATGTTTTCCTTCTATCCCCTTATTATATAAGAGCTTATGTGTCCATATTTTCTTTTATATAACCCCTTTTCCCCTCAACTTCATGTGAGAATAAACATATGTAATGGATGGAACTGCCAAACTAGTGGAGGATATAAAATTTGGGATCCAAGGAGAAACCAATCCAAGAGAGATACATAGGTGGATGATTGGAAAGATTTAATCATGAACTCTAATTAGTGCAAGGTGTTTTTCCCTTGGAAAATTGTTAGTTTATGAACCACTAGACAAATTGACCATTTTTGAATGAACAAGATCATAATACGTTATCATTTTATTCATTCATATTTCATTTTTATTTTAATATAGATGTTTTTTCATAACTACATGAATTAATGAAATTATCAATCATGGAAGATAGAACTTAAATAAATTGGATTATGCATAAATATTATCTGATAGGTGGTTAATAACTTAAGTTAGTCCACATAACATTAACCAACATGTAATAACGGTAATAATTGGAAATTTATTCATAATAGGATAAAGTCCCAAAATAAAATATATTTTGTCAGTATAGCCTTCCAATACCTCAATTAATATCAAACCACAAATTAAATTTCTTGACCATCCATATTTTTGGTGCTTTCAATTATCGAGGAATTCTAATTTGATGTTTTGGGTTTACTATAACACAGTTCACATCAAGGGTTGACTTCCAAATCTTTAGATGGTGTAACTAATAGGAAATGTTTGGTAAATTCCAATTTAAGGGTTTTACGATTAGGGAGTCATCTCATCAGATGAAGAAACTATGATTTAATGTTTATGGAATTTTGAATCCCATATTGAAACCATCCATGTTTCTTGAACATCATATATTGGGTTAATACGTAAGGGAATCTGGATAAATTCCACTTGATTGTCCAAGAAACATGATATATTGAATCCAATGGTGATGGATATTGGGTTTTGATATATTAGTGGGATAAAAATAAATATAATATTTATTTATTTGCATAAATTTTTCAGGAAATGTAATAAAATATCTGCACATATTATTTATAGAAATGTAATAGAATGACATAAAACCTATCATTGTGATCCATACATTAAAGGTAAAACCTTATCAATTGTACAAATGTAAATGATTTTAAAAGTCTCATACATGTTGTCCATCACTATGAATGGTAATTTTATATGCTGGAATAACTTATTCCTGATACACCTGATAGTGAGGCGTGTGATGAAGGGTTATTTCACTATGGGAAACATTTTATCAATTCAATATATGATCAATTTTTATGCTATTATCCCTGACCAATGGTATTTTAAAGAAACATGATGACATGGATGTGTATAGAATGATGTATCACCATCAGGATCTCTATCAAGAGAATGCGAGACAAGAGAGGTATGAGATATTTGTTTATTTGGTTACAAGTAATGTTATATAGTATGCCCTAGCTGGGCCACAAGTGGTTAATATTATTCGATAAAATGGACGTTTTTACATATTATCGGTTACATTACATGATTTTTTGTGTACATATCACAAACATCCATCACCTCCAAAGTCCATATCTAGTTTTATTGTTAATTTCAATGTGAGTAGTAATGAGACGTTTCCTTTGGAACTTCTTACATTGATTCTCCAAATGGGTAAAGACATGGGGTGTGATAAAAATAAATTCTATATAGTGAATATGAAAATTAAGTGAAATAAAAGGGGTCCATGATACAAAAAATGTCTAAATCCCCTGAGCACCATCTATCTGAGAAGAGGAAAGGGGAGGTTGTACATTTTTCTTATGGAAAGACAAGCCACTAGAATATAAACTATACCCAGAATTAAGGGGAAGCTATATGTGGGTACATTATTGATTGAAATCGTTTAATATTATTGTTTTTTAGATACATCTTATAGTTCTAGAATTTGTATTAAAATAATAGTTCGATGTAGATTCTAAATGATTTCTATAGGATAGGTTTATCTGTGAGATACCAATAGTGTGAGGCTGGCTTCTATATCCATTGTTGACTACCACATTTCATTTCCAACAGGAATGATTTTGGTTTTGAGTTATTTATATTAATTACCAAGGGTTACTAGGAACATAATTTCTTTATCATTCCTAGATATATATTCTTTCATCTTCACGTTTAGAAATAAATGTTTTTTTATTTTTACCAAGAAAATATATGTTATCATATGGAACATTTAAGTAACAGTATTTATGTTTTAAATTATGAAAATTGAGTATTCTAAAATGTTAAAAAAATAATTATCCCACAAATAATATAATACCATGATATAGAATCACCATCATAGACATATAAATGAGGAGTGTTTGAAAAATATGTATCAAGATAATTACCAAAACTATCCAGAGAAAAAATCACATGAATGAGGAAAAGCTTGTTTACGAGAAACAATTACCAAAAAACCCATTTGGTAGGTAGGGTGAATGATCCACAATGATTTTAGGATAGGTACACACTAATGTGTGTAGACCATTTATAATAGATTCTTGAGGTTTATATTCTCACTTCATAACATTTAATGATGACTTGAGTAGATATGTCTATGTCTAAATGATTTGGTGTAAGTATGAATCCTTTGATATATTCAAGGAATTCATGAATGATGTAGATAATAAATATATAAAGAAGATATAGAACATTATATTTTATAATGTAGTTGAATATCATAACCAAGAGTTCATCAAATATTTATTGGTTTTTGGGATTCTATCTCAACTAATTCCACCTTACACACCAAATTAGAATGGTGTTATGAAAGGTGAAGTTGTACCTTGTTAGAAATGGTGCAGTCAGTGATGATTTATTCAGATATTCTATTATAATTTTGGGGATATGAATTAAAATATATGGAATAAACATTACACTGTGTACTAAATAAAGAGGAAAATATAATTCAATTTGAGCTATAGAGTGGGAAGAAACACATTTTATCAAACATACGTGTATTGGGTTATGAAGCATTTATTAAGAACTTATTAGGAAAAAAATAGCATAATGGGGGAATCGAGTGTATCTTTATAGGGTATCTCAATAAAGAAAAGTTATACTACCTATACAACACCTCAGACAATAAAGTGATTGTTGCATGACAAGCCTTTTTTTTGAGAGGGAGCATATCCAAAAAATCGATAGTGGGAGTAAGATTTTTTTAATGAATCTGATTCTCATGATATTTAAGGGTTGGTAAAGGAAAAACATTCATAGGTCTCTATTGAATATGTATCTAATTAAACATGAGTACTATGTACAAGAATAAGATAGGTAAGAGAACCAAACATATATAGTTTTCTAATCACTGAAGATAGTGACTCATTGTTTGTTGAGAATGATGAATATCTCTCCTACAAGGGGACAGTAGAGAGTCCAAAAGCTGAAAAATGGAAAGAAGCTATAAATTTATAAATAGATTCCATGTATTATAACAAAAAAATCTGGTTGATGTGCCAATTGATGTAAACACTATTGGATGAAAATGGGTTTTCAAGTGAAAAATGGACATGGAAGGAAAATTAAATACCAATAAATCGAGGCATCTAGATAAAGGTTTTAAATAGAATCATGGAATTTACTATGAATAAACATTTTCAAAAAATATTTATGTTAAATTCCATCATAATTATACTTTCTAAAACAATATACCATGACTATGTGATTTTGCCTATTATTGTAAAAAATGCATTCTCTAATGGGATCCTTCAGAAATATGTATATATGACTCAACCAGGAGTGTTTTTCCAATCCATGTGATTCCAATTTTCATGTTTCATATATCGATTTATGGATTGAATAAATAATCATGTTCATTGAAAATTCTATATGATTATACTATAAAATAATTTGGTTTCGTTAATAATGAATATGATCCATGTGTTTACAAGAGGTTTAGTGGAAAAATATTAATTATCCCCATAGCATATGTTGATCACATATTACTTATTGGTAGGGACATAACTATATTATATTCTATTAAGGACTGGTTAAAAAATTGTTTCTCTTTGAAGGACTTAGGTGAATCATCCTATATTCTAGGGATCAAGATCATGCGTGACTGATCCAAGAGTAATCATAGTTTATTTAAACATAAATATCTTGACCAGATATTAAATATATGTAGTATGGAACTACCCCCTAAGGAATTGTTTCTAGTGTCACATAGATTACATATTTATAATAAAATATGTCCATAGAAACCATATGAGAAAGAGAGAATGAGTAAGATACCAAATGATTCAGAGATAGAATCAACAATGTCTTTAATTTTAATTACTAGTCATGATTTTTCATATGTGTTTATCATAGTAGGTAGATATGAATATGATCTAGGAGAACAACATTGGTATACTATTAATGTTATCCATGGTATCTAATAAAAAAGGATATGTTTTTGGTGTATGGAAGAGACAAGGATCATGTCCTCATGGGTTATACTGATGCTGGATTTCAGGAAGACCAAAATGATTGGAAGTTGCATTCAGGGTAAGTTTTCTATCTCAAAAGAGGATTGGTGAGCTAGAATATTTAAAAGAAACTAGTTTTCACTAATACTACAGTGAAGTTAAAATATATTTCATCTTATGATTCTTCCAAGGAATCCAATTGGATTCAAAATTGTTTTCCAGATCATGATGTGGTGCGTACCAGTAAATACCAAATAGAATTACATTGTGATAATTCTACAGTACATGATAATGAAAAGAAACAAGGTCATACAGACAAAAAAATAATATAATTCAAAATTATTGCCTTTGGAGGGTTTTTTATTGAATGGGTGATGTTTTAGTGAGAAATTTATCCGTGGAAGATAATGTAGAACACCCCTTGATTAAATCCCTATCTCAGTAGAAGCATGAGTATCATGTGAGAGCTAGTGGGCTAAAGGTTTTTAGGAGTTGGATCTACATGAAGTAATATTCAGTTGGAGTTGGTTCCATATAACCCACATTTTTTTAATTTATGATAACCTTTATTCATTATTTTTAATGTTAATAAACTTCTTATCACATCATGATTGTTCTTATACGTAACATATTATGTGATAATGTCCCAATAGTAGTTGTCTCACTAAAAGTCTTAGTACTTCCCCTCTATAGTGAGAACCCAAAAGTTATATGAAACTATTTTTAGATATATGCTCTATAGCTAGATGATATCATGTAGGGGACATAGATGATATAGGATATCATGGTTGGAGACTCATTATACTTTGAGTAACCTTCTCATGGTATATGCCCTTAGTAATATCCAATGTAGGATATTATGAGAACATGAACTTCCAATAGGAAATCCACATTTTTATGTGTCATTGGATGTTCTTATCTGTAGATGGGTTTATTGATCCTTATAATTTAATATTATTATTAATGAGTATTATGAGTCTTGAACTTTTATGTACTGATGTAAAATGTGATACTATATGTTCACAGTGTGGTAGGATATGTAGGGTACATCAAAAGTTATATTGAATTAATGTATAATGCAAGAAAGTATTTATCCCTTATTCTCTATTAACATAAGTTGATATCTTAGTCCCTTTGATAGAGATTATAGAGCCTAAAGAAATCTATTTCACAATTTCTCTATAGGCGACTTGATTTTTTAGAAATGCATAGAAAGAGACATCGAGAACATAGGTTATTGGAACCATCATGCAACCTTTTTGATTAGTTATATCATGATAAATGGATTATATTACATGGAAAGTGGCCGTATGAATTATTATGTCCATATGGAATTAACTAATTTCACAATGGGTTCCTTGAAGTGTTTCTCGACAATAACCATAGAGTTCAGGCAGGTTAACCTAATTATAATGGGAAAAAGCCAAGAGGGTCACACAGTAACTGTATGGAGATTCTATGTTAAATAATATACTATAATTTTTTATTTAATAGGTAGAATAACTATTATTTCTGTATATGGTATAGTAATTATTGATGTTTTCTTGATCACATAAATTATGTCACCAATAATTCAAGAGAATATAATGTGAGCTTATTATTTAATAAATATTTATGTTCTATTTAGTAAATATAGTATTTATTTATTTATTGGAATATAATTATGTTATATTTATTTAATATATAAAAATTCATTATTGAATTATTGATAAATATTATGGAGGAATATAGGATCATGTTTAATGGTCTGGTGAAAATAATAAATAATGAATATTTTTGATTAAATGATATTAAATTTAATTCCCATATTAGGTGCATGTCGATAAATAACAATATTATTTTTATTATTTGACATGGTCTTACACATTGATTAAATAAACAATAAATTCGACTTGTGAATTTATTTTATTTTAACCCTAGAGAAATATTAACCCAATTATATTATTTTCTTATAGATCTAATTCATTTTCTTTGGTTATTCACAAAGGATTTGGATAATTATATCAAGACCTAGAGAGACCCCTCCTCCAAGAACAAACTCTAGAATAGAGATAACTATTCATCCACCCCCTAAGGAGTCAAGAGAGATGAAGAAAAAAATCTATTGATTTTTTTTCTCAAGCAGATCATATATAGATAACCCAAGTGATAAGATATTCTATGCTAGAACATGAAGATTCATACAATGACATTTGGTGATTTTGGCAATACATTTGGTTCACCACTAGAGTGAATCTTTTCTTGATTTATATAAACACAGTGAATGTACGGCACAGATCTCAAATTAAATTCATTAATAAAGAAAAATATCTATCAAGGAAATTAATTAATTAATTTAATTAATTATAAATGATATGTCATGATACTCTTTGTAATCCTATAGTTCTATATCTTATATATTTTATTTGATTCGATTACATTTATCAAAAATATTATCATTCTGTGAATATCATATTGACCATTGATAATGAAAAAAAAAATTCTGGGAATGACCCATCGCATGCTTCCATTTTTCATGAAGCATACACCTTGGTCTAAGTGATGATGGATTGTATTCTCCTTTACACGTTGGGCCAGACTATGGGATTTGCCACAACAACTCCCAAACTAGAAACTTATAGATCTTTAATTTGATCATGCTCATATTCATGAAAATAAATGGGGAAAATAGCAGAAGGGAACTCTTCCTAGACCCTCTTAATCAATTTGGGCTCTAGATCATGAGTTCAATCAACCTCACTTGACCCTTACTCAACAAATCCATCTCTACCAACCTCAATCTCCACCCCACCCATAGCATCACTACTGACCATGGAATATTGTTCACCCATGTCAAAAAATGGTTCATTTATAAGGGATGGATATTGAATGGGTGGTGCAAATATCCATGGGGGGATGCTCCAAATATATCAACATGCTTGGAATACAGTCTTTCAATAATTTCTTCAAATAATTGAATGTTATTAAATTCAGTCTGTAATGAAATTGATAAAAATTGTCTTTTGTGTGAGGGAGAGAGTTAAAGGAGCAAACCATTTTTAAATTTACCCCCTGAGTATCGGTAAGAGTATCCACCATAAGAGACCACACACCACTATTTAACACTTTAATGTCCATCACTAGATCCTCTTGCGATTATCAAGCTGGATCTACATGAAATTGAACAAACATATTGATGAAAAACATTCAAAAAATAATTGAACAATCCAGATGGATTGAGATTCTATTTTACCATAGTGATGATAGATGTTGATAATGATCCACCTCAAACATGATTCTTCTCCAGCAGTGGAAACCATGATTGTATTGCTGAGGAATGGTCCCCTATAAATGACATAGCTGACATTGGGCTCTGAGGGCATAGCTCTAGAATCCTTTTCAATCCCACTATCTACTTCATCCACTTGAATAGGCCCTGGAGTGTTCTCTACAGCAACCAGTGGTACCCCATTTCCCTCAACAGATGAAACCATCTTTCATTTATAATGATTCTCCATGACAAGACAATTTTGAGTTATACCTCATGAATATATGATGGGGAATGATATAGGGTGTCAGGTAATCTAATAGGATTATATCAATAAATAAGATCATGTTTTCCTCAGAGGATGTAATTTCACCACTATCCCAGAGACTCCCTATATTAGTGGATAATCCAAAATATTTATCATAAATGGAGTTAGGTGAATAATTATCCACCGATTCTTCCTAATATGATTCATTGGTATGTGGTATGTCCTCTTAACTTGGTTCTCCACAACACATCACCCGCATTGGGGTGGAAGGAGGATCATACTCCTCTCACTGGTATGTAATAGTGTTCACAGATATTAGGTAGACATGCCTCCCTTGGAATAATACATTGGTCATGATCTGAGAAGGTGTGAAATTTGGTATCTCAACTCCATCTCGGATCAACATTATCTACAAGTCCTCTATTGAGATATATTTTCACGACATATTCTATGCCATCCAAATCATGGTAATGATAGCATCAAAAACTAGTTGTAGCATGTATTTTAGATTCATATGAGGATCCTCCATCACTATACTCATATAATATTGGGATACCCCTTCTTTCCCAAAAGATCGAATTTAGGATCGTTTCCTACTAGGAGGTGGGGGTATAACAACACCTAGAACCATACCAACTATGGCTCTAATCTAATTTTCACCAGTAGTTTATCCTGAACCTTGTAGAGCATATCACATTTAACCTTGTTTCCAAAAAAATCACTTGTTGTCTTAGGCACCAGTATAGGTCGATGTAGGATAACACCCAGGTATGCTTAAATGCAATTTTTGGAATAATCCTATGATAGGTCAACATCAACATTGAACAAGGACAACCTAATGGTCTCCTCTTACCTATCAAGTTCCATATTTCACTGTAGTAGATAAATAATTTTTGCGATGACACACCTCATAGTCCCTAAAGTAGACTCCCCTCATCACCAACTAGAGGCACCCAATATATCTTGAAAAAAGATATGATTTATATAATTTATAGTACACATGGCTATTGATCCTAGCTATTATCACTCTCCCCTAAAATCTCTATAAGTACACTTTTATTCCCATTTCCTCTCTTGGTTGTCCACCATCAGTCTAAATGGGGATGATAATATATGTAATTTGTAGCTCACATGGTTTTTTATTACAATTTTCACCCCAATCTCATTGAGTTCCAGTGGTCTAACTCTGAATATATTTAGAAGAAATTAAAACAAACAGTCTTTTAGTAGGATAATAGTGTTCAGAAACTCATAACACCTAAGGTGTTCCAAAATCTACCATGAAATAACTATAATGTAAAACAATATTCTCTATTGTGAACTCCCTCATCATGTGGCCCAAAATTTTGTAGAGTTAACCCAATATGGGTACCCTCACGCTTAGTAGTTTACCGGCCGTTAAGATTGCCTCCATCAGCAGCATTCATGGGAGTTTTCCCATCCACGTTTTCATTACTGGGTGCATCTAGTAACTAAGGGATATAATAGGAAATATGGGGTAGTAGATGAGTGGCTTCCATTCGTCCACCATACAGTATCCCCATTGATTATACTACCCTTCTTCTTGGATTAACTAATATTACCCTAGTATCCTTCAATGTGGGGTTGTTAGGCATTTATATCCCCTCTCTATAATCCTTATTTCTGAATTATTCAATATAAACATACAAAAACACCCCTTAAAATGGATTTAAAAATGGATTATCGTATAATTACATTGTATTTTCTAAAATTTTTCTAGAATTTCTTATTCAAGGAGAGGAATCTGATGCATGTCATCCCAAGTGTTTTTTAACCAAAAGAACTTGTAATACCAAAACTATTGTAGTTGAATGCTTCCAATGAAAAGGAAACCCTAGAATACAATTATCTCCACACCATGGTGGAGGGGGAAGGTCTTGGTATATATGTACCATACGTCAAGTCACTCTGAAACTAGCACTTTTTGATGGGATTTGAGGAATTGGGATGTCCACATCGCCTCATGCATTTCAACATGGCATTGATTAGCCCCATATACCATGAAGGTATAGATTACCCCATACACCCAAGACCATTCAGTGGTGAAACATTATCCAGCCACATGTCATAGTCCTTGTGCCATCAATTTTTTTCCAGCATGCTACTCTGAGAGATGATGGTTGAGTTACCAATGAAATATTTGGCCTCCGACTAATCGCATGTGGTCATTCTAGTCCTCCAATTCATCACGTAGGTGGATATAACCCCATGGTACCTAAAATAATTGCCTTCATGTGTAAAGTAATTATTGTTTACCATATCCACTCATGTGAACCAAAATCATGGCATGTTGACCTCAATTATAGAGATATTTACATTTTTTATCAACTCAAAATTCTATAGTGGAAGGTGTTAACTCAATGGATACATCCTTTGAGCATGGTTCCATATGCTCACCTGAATTTGGTTATCTAGATTTAACTAACTCACATGAAGGATCTAAGAGTTTCCAAACATTTATACTCTTTAGGTAGCAACATCAACTTTGATATCAGATTGATTCTATTGAGGGTACATTTTAAATAATTTTGATAATTTCAATTTCAGAGTGAATGAAATATTTTTTTAATCATGATAAAGGAGATATGGTGTGTATGTTTAGAAGAGTTCATAGAAAAGGATATATATTTTTTGTAAATGGATGTGTGAATGAAGAGTTCTCCAAATATTTAGTCAAATCATAGGGATTTCGCACAAAAGGATTACTTGTGAGAACATAATAGAAAAATGATTATCACACAAGAAGTCATGGTACCATTAATAGAGACCCCTCTCCATATTTATAGGAATGGAACACCATTTTACAGACACTGAAAAGCCTCCTCCTTTACAAATCTCAAATTTTCTTACACACATGGGAATGCATCACCCTCTATGGTTTTTCCGTTTGAACCTGGAAATATAGTTCCCTATAAATTTAGATTCTGGGGGGTCCTAAATTTCATCTTAACACTCAAACGACTTGTTTTGGATGAACAGTGCATATAGGGATCACCAAAATTCCATTTCAAGGTCGATTAGCATGTTCCAAAAATGTTTTTTCTATTTCATAGAAGAACCTCATTTGAATGCAATGGAATTTCACACCCAATATGAAAATATATTTTGGGAACTTCCATAAATTATAATAAGAATTACAAGGTAGTTCCACCCATTAATGAATATGGGAGAGTAATTAAATGAACTCCTTGTGTAGTAGGCCACATTGTGAGTGAAAACCAACATCAATCCAATCATGTGGCATGGATGAGGTCCTTACCCAATGGAAATAACTACATTATTGTCATTTTATACACCCAAGGACTTGAATTCCCCCATCCAAGGATAATGGCTATAAATAGAATATCTTCCCCACCCTAGGAGATGCACTTCAAAAGATGAAATACTGCTCTAATGAACAAAAGTGATCCTCTTCCATGGAAGCATGTAACAAATACCATTAATTTTATAGTATCTTGTGTGATAATCCACTTGTTATACTATACCTCTAGGTCCCAAAATTGATTAATCCAAAAACAACTCCTCTTAATGTATGTTGGGGAACATAAGAGATCCTTCCTACACTAATCTCTGATCCTATGTGCAACCACACTCTTCCATCAACCTATACAGCTTAAATATAAGGCATGATGTTTTTATAGAGCATCATTCTTGCACAACTGTTTTATGAGAAACACCAGAATTTATAGAAATAATTACCTTGTCCCCCACTTGGAGCCCCCTTTTTGTATTGTGAACTAGTACATTACGCACTACTTCTAAGAATTAATACACTAACCATTATTTCTTCTAATCATAGGGAATATAATGTGGACCTGATAATTAATATCTCCTCTACGGTAGTGAAATAATCATTCCCTTCCCAATGGTGCATGAGAAATAGTCATTTATAACCAATGGGTGAAGAGTTACCCCCTAATTCAGTGTCGCATGATGCAAAAATTCCTACTTCCTTGTTATAGTTGTACAACATTAAACTACATGATATGTCCCTCATCACATGATGTAAAATGGTAGCCTTACACTTTGTGATGAGGATATAATAGCCCATGCACAATCATTAAGGGATTCCACATTCTCTCCTATCGGTGGGTATGCTTCTACATAAGTTCATCTTAATTCATAATCCCACACCATTCCAACCAAGATAAATCCTCTTGTGAAGGGACACTTCTACATGTAATCCCCACATCAACCCTCATCTATGATCCTTTTGTGACATGAGATTATTTAATAGAAGATGTAAAATTGAATGTATTATTTATAAAAAATGACCTTACACTATCATATTTAACTATGTTTGTTTTGATACTTTCCTTCTATGAAAATAACTTATGAAACCTCCCTGAGGATAATCCCTAAAAATAGTAAAATTCTATGTATTCCCTCCACATGACACACACCCAAAATTTACCTAAATGGGCCCTCTTATCCATCCATCAGAAAACCATCCAGGTGTGGCATCATCCCTCTTCTGGAAACACCTCCTAATCTGTCTCCAAGAGAATTGAGATCAACCTCCTGGATCCACCTTATGGGGTGCTCTGATTCATCCATCATTCAGGCTTCATCTGTGACATCATTACCTATCAGGGAAAAATCTCTAAGATCTTCCACAAGGCGTGATCTTATTCATTCATCCCAAATCTATCTCAAAGGGTGTTCGGATCTACCAATTAATAAACCATTAGCTGTGACATTATTCCCTATAAGGGAAAAACCTATATGATTTTCCTAAAGGAGGGTTATGATACATACTTAGGTAAACCATTAGTTTTTACATAATTACATCATATGGATGCACCTCTCGGATATATATTAAGCGTCATTTATATATATATATCTTGAATTATCCTAAATGGGAATTCTGATCCATTCATAATAATTTTGGTTGGAAATCATTCCCTCCTAAAGACACACATCTCGGATCACCACAAGGGGAATAATGATCTATTTATTCTTGATCAAACTCAAGGGTTTTTCTAATCTTTCAATAAATAAACCATTAGGAGTGGCATCAGTCCAACCTTGGGAGACGCCACCCAGTTCCACCTCAAATTGAACTCAGTTCCTTCCACATTAATCCTTATATTTTGATAGCATTCGCTCATATGTATGAGCCTATGATATCTATCCTAAGGGAAGTTCTACTCCATCCGTCATGGATATGAAACTTGGGGAATTATAATATGTACATCGGTAAAATTTTAGGTGTGAAATAATTCCATCATAGGGATTCACTTCCTAGATAATCCTAAAGGGGTGTTATACTATATCCATCATGGATATGCCTCATGTTTTTTTATCCATGCATCATTAAACATTATAGGTGTCATATCATCCCACCTAGTGACATACCTCCTTGATCGGGCTCTATGTAGAGTACTGATTATAAAATTCACTTATAAAAGAAACTAAACTTTTTCCATGATCTGCCTCAAATAGACATTCTAATATATCCTCATAAGAAGTGGAACTTATGACTTGATCATGTGAACCTACCCAATAAAAAACGTGGGTCTCCTGAGGAAAAATTCCATGGATGAATTAGAACCTTGAAGTCAATTACATTTTCATTGACATGAGATTCCTTTTATTCAATGAATAATATTCCTCATATGAGATTCCCCCTTAATAGGATGGATAGAGGTGACCACTACACCTTACATCCATACATTTTTAGAGGTTTTCAGTGTGACTACTACCAAAAATTAAGGTTGTTTCCCTACTAAGAAAATGTAAATTAGTTATTATATAAGAATCGTAATTAACTAGATATAATTCATAACCAATATCCCATCATCCCATTTTTACCAAGGAGTATACATAACCAATGAATGTGATGAAAGTCACAAGAATTTTTGAAGTAGGAATGCATGATAACAGGAAAGACATAGCGTACATCCGTGATGACAAGAAAAATCTACCCAATAAAATCATTGGAAGTAGATAGAAGGTGAATATAATGACTATTAAATATAAATGAGTAATAATTAATTATTTTTATTCTTTTGAATATATATGTACAAAAAAATATTTTAATTTGTTTTGGGTTATTTTATCAAACAAACTTTTTATCAATTTTATAAATTGAATCCATCAAAACAAAATTCTAATTTGATATAAAATTTTCTTAATTAGGTAATAAGTTCTATTTTATATTTAGACACACTAATAGGTGACCTAGTTACGTTATTTTTACTATAGTAATGTTAAAATGATAGTTTCAATGATTTTTTTTAAGTGTTTTGAATTTCTATATAATTAATTATATTGATATCTTAAATAATGAATCTAAGGTATTGTTAAAATATATGAAAATATATAAAAGATATTTATTTATAAATTAATATTAAATATGGGAGTAACTAAGATATCTAAGAAAAATAAATTAATTATTTTACATAAAAAATCTCATAATCTTAAATAGAGTCACATAATACAAAAAATTGATTTTTTACTGTTAATGTATTCTATTAACATAAACAACTTATTTTATAGTACCCATAAACATTTGTAAAAAATCATATAACATTGATCACCCTTCCATAAATATCATATATAATGCTTATATTCATAACATGATAATTAAAAACATTAGAAAGGGGTGAGCTCAGATGATTAGTAATGGAAACATAAGATATAACCAATTATGATAATAATTTAGAAAAAATATATTAATGTGGTTTTCTGATCATAATCAGTATCAATGAATATAAAATTATGAAAACATCCCCTCATAAAACATTGACCATAATACGTAATCCATATAAACATGTGAACATATAAAAACAAAAGAATTTGGTACAAAAAAAAAAGAAAATGATTCATATGTCAGTGGATAAAGAATTAAAATCTATTTCCCTTTGTAGAACAGGAATCACTAATTTTTTCCCTTGGTGGACCAAGAGTCACAACTTATTACCCTTGTTTTATTACGAATTACAACTCTCTTCTCATTATCTCAAGAGATTTAATTCATCACCCAATTCATTTAATGTCTATATAGGTATATACATCACTTAATGAAAATCACATATATGTGTTCCATAGGATTATAAAAATAGTCTATTCCAAGGACACATAATTATGAATAGAAAAATAGATGGTATTTGTGAAATCATTAATGGAACATTTCATAAGAAACCAAGAGAATGAAGTAGGATGGTAGCATATGAACTAATCCCTTAGTAAAATATATGGAACATTAATTAATGTTAAGATAGATGAAAAAATGTATTTATTTGAGATTTAAAAATTACATTGAGAATCATGAAAAAATACTCAATATAATTTTGAATTTTTTTGAACAAAATGATTATAAAGAATTGAATAAAAATTTATTTTTAGAATGTTGAAAATGTGAAGCGTAAGTTTCATAAAGTCTTCCAAATTTGGAGACAATAAAAAAATTATGTTCCTCTAAGACTTTTTAAAAAATAATAATTATATAAAAAATGACTGTGTTGAAAATATTTAAATATGTTTCATTTTAAAAAGATAATAAATTTCATTGTAGAGACCTTATGAAATATTATAATTGTAGTAAAAAACAATCATAAACAATAAGTGAATATGTAACAAAAATTTTTCTATAGGTATTATCATTTATAATAATTATCAAATTATGAATGAGATTGGAAAAAACCATCCGACATTTGTTACCCCTAATACGGGTGGCCTTGATAGATATAAAAATGTATGGTTTTATAATAAAATTAATTATAATTTAAAAAATTATTAAAATATATCAATGGGAATTATATTCACCACAAAATAATAAAAAGAGTGGTTGATATGGCAGAATCCTTGATGAACAATGCTTGATATGAGACACCCCTTTATTTTAATCTCATTTAACCAAACATGCTCAATAATTTTGTATCAAAATATAATTGTCACAATATCCATTTATAGAATAATATTTATACTTAATAAAATTTATAAATTTAATTTATTATCATTTATTATAATGAAATTAGTTAGTATCATTTTTTCACCATTTGATGTTATTAGAATTAATTTTTTGTTTAATACTATTTTTATAATGATGGACTCAATTATTATTTCTATATCACAAGTTCATAATTATGATATAATTATTAATTCTATAATATATTTATAATAATAATTAATCAGGTTTTAATCTCATTTTATAAGTATTTCATTCCTGATTCATCATAATGTGCTCAATGATGAGATTGCTTTAGTAATTTTAATTAATGTGGTGAGATATCTTATTAAGAGGATCAATATTAATATGAATATTCTAAATAAAAATGATATATTTTTTTCCTATTATATTACAATATAAACTGCAATTTAGTTTCTATTTTTATCCATTATATAAATTTATTGCATTGTCATGTGAGCAGTTTAACAAACAAGGAGAAAAATGCTTGGGAAAGAATGTGATTCTTGTGGTATAATATCATTATCAAAAAATTACAATGATAATATTTAGATTTTATTATTTTAGTTAACCATATTTTAATACATTTTGATACATAAAAAATTATATATCGAAAGTTGAAATATTTCACATTCATGGATTTGATAGTCTGTATGTAAGCATGGGTGATGAGTTTGTTTTTCAAGGATTGTGAGGAATATAGGGAATTTTTTACTTTTAAATAATATTAATAATTTTTTAAATATATTATAAATCATTTATAATTTCTCTTAGAACAACCTATTTAATTTGGTTATGAAAAATGAAGAAAGGAAATCATGGATGCAATAGTCTATACATACACATAATGACATATTATGTTTTTTGAGTGGTTTGTGGAGGATGGTATAGGATTGATATTAAATTAGTATATTAAAATTTCATCATATTATAAACACCTATGGTATGATACACTCTTGGATATAATAGATTTGATGGGGAAGAAGATGTAAAGAATTAAGAGGGAATTATTGGTAATGTTACCTCTCTCTTTGGATGTTCTCCCTTGGGAAATTCATTAAGGCTCTATAGCATGGTCGTTGTCCAATAAAATGACTTCTAGGATGTGTGGTGATGGTTTAGTAGATACCTAAGAAGATTGTTCTATCGAAAAATGATTTATAATTTATATATAAATTGGGTGGAGGGGATCTCCTTTCAAAGGGGATGGAATAACAGTTTTATAAATATAACTCCTCAAAATTAATAGAACACTTGTTCCACATACAGCTTGGGGAAAAGTAAAAAATACAAGAGTGTGTGATGTGTTGTGGTTGAAATACCTCAACCATTAAATGTTTCATAGGTTATAAAAATTTAAAACTCTTTTACACTTACATATTAACTTTTACTCTTTTTTGTACTATTATGATTAATCTTAACATATGTAATTTAGATAATATTCTTAAACCTAAAAAAATTATTATTAAACAATTTATACCTATTGAATAAAAATAAGAAGAAAATTTTACAAAAAATATCTATATGAAATAATTTTTTTACATTCACTTGTGTAACATGGGAAATCGCATTTTTATAAAAAATATTTTCTTAAGTATAACTATTATGTTTATGAAAAAATGAAAATGATTTTAATTTGTAAACATTAATAAATATTATAATTACCCAAAGGATAGCTATGGGACTTTAAAGGTTATTAAAATTTAAATTATAACCTCAAAAATTGTTATTAACATTTTTTATAAAACTAAATTTTTTATTAGAATAAAAGATTACTTTATGTTTCAAAATGTTAAACATGGAACTTCTAAATTCAACATAATACGTTTTAAATGAATAGTTTTATTCCTTAAAAACATTTTGATGAGGAATTTTTTTATAATCTCTTTATGAAATGTTTATATCATAATAAAGTAAAAAAAGGTTTTTTAATAAAAACTGTACTTTTCACTACTCTACTAAAAATAAATCTTGTCAAAAAATATAAGAAATTTAACATAATATTAACATGCTAAATAATAAAGTATTTTCATTTTATGAAATTATAATTCAATATTTACATATTAATTGAAATCATAAAAATATAGAAAATGTATTTATACTATAGATTAAATTTATTAAATATTAATTCTTCCTTCTCTTATTTCTGAATATTTATTTATCAAATATGATTAAACATCTTAATAATATTAATAATAAATCAAATCATAATATATTTAGTTTTAAAAAATAAATAAATATTACATATAGAATAAAACTCAAATGAAAACTGATTTTTAACCATTAGATGACCTTGTTGGTTATTTAGCTACATTAATTGTATTTTATCAATACATTACGATAAAAATGAAAATTAGTGTCTATAAAATTCAATATATAAAATTTATAAAATAAATTTTAAAATATAAATAATTAATTATATTAATGATTCCATTTTTATATATTCTTAATTTATACTTACAAAACAACTCACTCACTCCATATTATATCTATGAAAAAAGATATGATCTAACAGAAATGGTGGGTGGAGGATTATATTGCATGGTCCTCCTAGAATGTTCCAATATATATAACTGCTTTCGAACACATTCTCACTAATATAATAATATTTTGATTTCAGTTTGGGCCTAGTCTATATCAAACCCTAGGGACATCACATTCATTCCATGCTTTTAAAATTGATCATCATAAGGAATAATCTTTCAGGTCGATGTTCTATTTTCTTATTTAAATATAGTATTCATATTTTGGTTATTTTATTTATCCCAACCTATTTAATTATTATAAATTAATTTGAAAATTTAAAAACATTTCATTAAAGTGTCATGGTTTTGTTTTATCTTAATATTGTGTATGGATATACCTATATAAAAAATATTAATCTTTGGAAAATAAATATTCCCATATCTGAGGGTGTTATATTTTCCCCCATCTTAACATATTGTTTCTATTAAATTTTAATAATCACATTTAAATGAACATAGTCTTGGTTGTCCCTATGGTAAACTTGTTTCAAGATTAAATTTTTAATGATGTATCAATATTAGTTACATCCATAAGGATATGAAACTCAATTAATAATTCTTGATTGACATGTAAAAAGATAGAAAATATTTCAATTTTTTTTACTTAATTACCCCTCAACATTGGATCTTAAGATATATATAATGGAATTAATTCTCATAGATTTTTTATTTTTAATCTTGTATGGATAGGTTGTAATAAGATGATCTGAGGTATTGGATTTTATTTCCCTATTTTTAAAATTAATATGTTGTTTTTAGATATAATGTACATTAAAAATCACATAAAATTAATTTAAATAATATTTTCAAGACGATAATCCCTAAAAAATATCAAATTAGGTTACAATAAAAAAAACTAGATGTTTTCTTCGATTAACAAATCACTGTGGTAATTATTTAATACACTAATGAATATTACTCGATACAATATGGTTCCTAATGTTAAAAATATAATAAAATATGATTTTAATACATAAATACATTTTTATATTTATATACATTACATTACAGAGGAAAACCACAATGAATCTTAATGGTGTGGTGCCATTGGACACTTGAAAACATAAACAACCAGTTCATAAGAATTATACCACATATCCCAAATAGAAATTCATATCTAGAACAAATCTTAGACATATAACACGTAATATATATCATCGTAATTGGGGATATATATCATAATAATGTGTGATCTCAGATTCTCATTAAGTGAAAAAATGGAGAATGTAAACCTAATGTGAGAATAAGCTACAGGAAGATGAGAATTATATATTAAAACCATATACTTCTTTTCAGTGATCAAAATCATGAGTTATGGAATAATTATTGAATGTTAATAACATAAGAATATTAATAAAATATAATAATTAAGCCTATATATAATTTCATTGGTATAATACATTCAGTTTTTCCATAAACATATTCATAAAAAAATTATATTAGAGATACACACCTATGAATTCATAACATGTTAGTCTTGGGATAACTGCCCATGAACCTAATTTGGGATTGGGATAATGTATTGAGTTCCCTATTTATAGGATTGCTATAACCTACCATATACCCTATGAGATCATTAATAATTAACCAATGCACTAGAGGGAGATAGAAGTCCCACCTATTACATAATGACTACATTTTTGTGAGATAAGATAATAATACATTCAACATATCAGAACCCATGAAATTAAATGTGTTTTATAAAACATTAACATATAATAGACATGGAAATGTAATGAGTTTCAGAAAAAAATTATTCATAATCATAAAACATTCATGAAAAAAATAGTTTCGTTGTAACATATTCCTAGTAAATCATAACTAATATAAAAATATGTCATCTTAGATGGACACTAATTTTGAAGTAACCCTAGGAACATTTCTTTAGCATAATATGATTTACACTTCGAAAATATCATTTTAATTATTTTAAAATTTTAAAAATATTCCACTGAAAATAACTATGGAATCTTATAAAAAATATTGAGAGAAAATTTAATTTTTTTTATAATATCCTTTAGTATTTGAAAATTAATTTTAAATTACTAACAAGTTATAAAAAACCTTCCAAATTATTTTCATTAAAAATATTCTTTGAAAAATAAAATTTAACAATAAATTATTAACATGTTATGATGGTGGAACATTTCATTCATTCCATACACATTTAAAAAAATATTTTATTAACTTTTTTATTAAAACATCTAAAGACCACTTATCAAAATAAATAAAATTATATTATTTTTAAGATATTTTTAAAAATGTAAAAAATTAGTAAAAAATTATTTATTAAATCTTGGAGGAAAAATAAAAATAACTTGATTGTTTTATATATTATGGATATTTTGGTGAAAATGTTTTCAAAATGAACTGAGAAAAAAAGTAATTTTTATTTGAAAACATTATATTTAAATCATGATTACTTAATGAGAGGAAGATGAATGGAATTTGTTTTCAAAAAAGTATTTATAGGAGAAAACATTTCTTGATTCTCTTGATATATAGTTCATAATATTTAACCACCATAGGCATAAACCTAATCAATCCTGATATAAAAGGAAATAGTATCATAAAATCGTTACCACTTTAGTAAATTTGAATATTAAACCCTATGAAGGAATAAACTTAAATGAAAGTAAAAATTTCATGAGAATAAATACATTCATGATATTACATGTTAAAGGGTATGTATATAAACATCATGAAAGGGGGAAATTTTAAAACCTAATATATTTCAAAAAGAAGACAAATTGGGTACAAAATATCATTACATAAGTATTTAATTCATTAATGCACATTGGAACCTCATATATAATAAATATAATTTCAATATTAACATGTTATAGATTCGTAAATAGATTCTTTATACTATATATAATTTTATTATTAACTTTTATTTAATTTTTATTAAAAAATAAAATATTAAATCATGTAATTAACAATAACTACTCTGTTTTTCATGAATGTTGTTTCTAAAACTATTACCTTGATCATGGGTATATAATCTCAAAAATTTAAAAAATTATATAAAAAACATATATATTCAATATATATGAATTTATATAATTCCAAAAATGTTAGAGAAATAAAATGAAATGCACCATTTATGGAGAAGGTTGTTCTTACTTATGCATGAAAATTGTTTCTGTTTTACCAATAGATTAAATCAAAGAATGGTAAATAATATATTACCTTAAAATTAATATATATGTCATATTTATCTAACATATTAATTAAATATGATGAAATCTTCTTCCATGAAATGTGTTAGTGAAAAATGAATCACAACACATCGATTGTTGGTTGTTAATAATACACCAGAACCATGTTATTATATCCCCTATAGAATTAAATATAATAATGTTTTTCTGGTTTCAAATTTTTATAAGAAAATTTATTTTAAAATTATCATATATATTAATTTAATATATTCATATTTCTATCTATACAAAATATAATAAAATACATATCACATCAGTTTATGAGGCGATAGTCTGTGGTACACACGAGCAACATTATTGTTTTCCAATTGGATGAAAGTGGAGATGAATATTATTCATTATATTAACATAATAATATTTTTGTATATATAATATAATTTATTTATTATAATATCATATTTTATGATTATTTTAATAATATTAATGAATAAATAAAGAAATATATATTTAATAATTTTAACTGTTCTTTAGAGAGACTTTGTATGTTTTTCACTATAGCCTTCTTAAGAGTGTTTCTAGGAAAAAATTAATGATTAAAATATGTAGGTATGGTATTAAGAAAGATATATGGGTTGGTATTGGGTAAAAAATGGATTTTAAGTGTGAGATGGAGAGGAGAGGGGTGACCTTTTATAACTACAGGATATGACACACATGGAATTGTTGAAAAGATAAAGTGATTCCCACATGTTTCTCATAAAAATTCCTTAAAATTGGTAATTATATTCTGTTAGATTTTATTATGTCTAAATATATCAATAAAATATTTTTGGGAAAATTTTAGGTCATTTTTAACACTAATATTCTTCGTTTAAACCCCAGGTTCACCTTTTTACCATTTTCATCAAAATTAATTTTTACAATTTTTATTATTCATTTTAACCAATTTTTTAACCATGTTATGTAATACTAAATATATTAATTCAAAAAAAGGAATAAATTTTTTTAAATTCCATTCATATAATTGGAATATTTTATTTTAAAAATAAACCCACAAACATGATGATAAAATGGTTTTCGAAAGATAAAATGTAATAAATGTTAAGACATTTTTATAACTAAATTCAATTTAAAATCATCAAAAAGAAATAAATCGAATAAATAAATATATAATTGGAATTATTTTACATTTAAATATAATTTATAACAAAATTATTCTTATAAATTATTTTAAAAAAATATGTTTTAAATAAAAACTAATATTTTAACAATTCGTCAAATAAATCATCATTTAAAAAAATCCCAAAAATTTCACCCAATTATTAGTATTAGGTTTTATTTTTATAAGAAAAATATTTTGAAAAATTAAATTCATTAAATAAGTGAAACAATTATTATTTGTTTATGAAAACATTTTTTAAGGCCACGCTTTTTTAAAAACATATAAATACTTTTCCAATGATTAATTTCATTTTTATTAATAAGTTTTTTATTTACAACTATTTTAAATTATATTTAACTTTTTTGATTTTTATGAATTCATATATGTTTAGGGGTTATGTATTAATGATCGTAATTAAATAATAATATAAAAAGTTTTTCCCAATTCCTTATGGCATGGTTTTCAATGTAACAGAAGTTATCAAATAAATACAATTTAATCGAAGATAATATTCCGTAAAATCTCAGGGTGTCAGATTATAACCCCGTTAAAAAAAACATTCCCTAAAAATAAATACTTTGTTTAAATAGCCCATTATTATTTTTCTCATTGCATCCTTAGGTTCAAAAATAGTTTCCTCAAGTTGGTCGATAGGCCACAAAATATTCAATATGTGAGTGGTATTATTTCAAAGAATATTCTTTATATAATCCAGAATATGAATCAATTGTTACTTTTGAGGATTAGTATGATCCAATGTTTTGAAATTTCAGTTCATTACTTGTTACATATAAGGTATATAATTCCATATGAATGATACAAGATACACATAATGATCTAGAGAGAGGTTCAGATGAATCTCAAAGTGATAAGATACAGACCAAATATGATCACGAAATAAAATGAGACCAATATTATAAGGGATTATTTTTTTCTTATTTTTTAGCATAGGTACCATCTTCTATGTATAATGTTATTGGAAAATATTCCCACCTATTTCAATTTATAGGTCATGTCAATGATTATCAGAATAACATTTCTATCAACATTGTCCTTCCCTTATAATCTATTGACTAAATATAACCTTATCTACCATATCTTCAGCGAGTTATACATCAAATTTATTTTTTTCTAGTCGAACACATTTGATTGTTTCACTTATTTCTATAATGGGATTTATAAACAGCAGTATAAATTCTCAGGTGAAAGATATATTTGTAAGAAAAATAAAATAGAGGATAGTTTTTATCTCAATAACATTTCAAATCCCTAGAGAATGTTCTCAATATATAATCAAGGGTATGAATTATTATCTCAGACAATACATCCATCTAAGGATGATACATAGTGTTGGAGGCCAACTTTGTAAGAAGATATTCGTTAATAATTCTCTTTAACATTGATGTAAACCTCATATCCTGATCTCATACAATATAATATTTTACTTGGTGTAACCTTACGACGTCATTAATGTATATATTATACAGTTAACCCAAAATATAAATCTTCCTTGATAATAATAAAGTTCATTTTCTTTGAAATAAGATCTACTAAAACACGTATATCATTGTTCCCTTTTGACATTTTTTGGAGTCTAATGAAAAAATAAAGGATTTCCCATCTACATTCTGGTGTGGGTAGTTGTTTTAAATTCCCCTATTAATTTTTACACTCAAACCTAACTTTCTATCATACTAAAAAACGATATATGAATTCTGAAAAATATTTCTCCATCCCTTCTGACAAGATTTACTCTTTGAAATCTATATAAATCATCATACTTCCCAGACGAATAGAGAACATGTAACTATTATCTTTCTCAAATAATTCCTTATTCAAATATTATATGGATGGAACATATAAACATTTTTAAAAACATATCATTCCCAACTAATCAAGGTTAAACACTTTAAAGTTTTTTATCATCTTCTACAGCTATATATCTTCATTTTTTGACTATTTAAACTTTATATGGATAGATGGTTGAACACTCATTTTCAAAAGTTAATATATTTCCCCTTTCCGTAGAATTTCTATATCCATCATTTTTTAATCAAAAAATGTTTTATCTTTTTTATCCTTATCATGGATAAGCATGCATGTTCATTTATATAGAAATCTTTCAACACCATGATTAGTTTCCCATGATTGGAATTTATTGACTAGTCGTAAAATTTAATTAACTATGATTATCATATTTTGAACAAGTTGAACTCCTTATATGAGAATATATTTTTTAATTTTTTTATCAGTATATATATATCTTACATTTTCCCATAATGATAAATCATTTATTACTTTATTAATAAAATAAAGAAAGATAACTCCAAATCCTGAGTTGGGTAATTATTATCATGAACCATCATTTTTCAGAAGAAATAAGTTAAAAACATGTCATTTTACATAAGAACACATATGAATAACTTCTTGGAAACATTAGTTTAGATTAAAACCCCTTGTTCACTATAGAATATTGTAAACATGGGTGTGATGGCTAATCATATATATAGATTATTTAAATTTTCATCGCATTCACTAATCTAAATGAAATTTGATCCCATAAATTTTATGTAGGTGAGTGGATTATATAGTCAAGTGAATATCTATAGAAACTATTGATAACATCCATCCAAATAAATAAAACATTTTATTTCATTCATATTGTTTTTTTATGACAACATTTAATAACAATTGACAATGTCGGGTCACCTGATATACCCTCTCTAGAGGTTATATGATACAAAAATGAATCCTTTTGTAATATTTTGTAAACAAAATTAAAAGTATATAAATTTTTCAAAAAATTACTTATTATTTTGGTCATTTATTATAATTATTAATTTATCTAAACAAATTTCCATTCTCTATGAATAATTAATAATTTTATCTATAATGACTACAACAAAATGATCAATGTAATCTCTAAAAACTTAATTCCATAAATCCTTGATTATGGAAGGGTAATTGGTTTGTAAAAATAGAATTACAATACAATCATAGTGTCTACACCTTATATGAAATATTTTTTTGGGAATATCCTCCTTTTATACCTGCAACTAAGGATATCCATAATGATGGTCAATCTAAGAAAATTATTGAACTTCGTGCAGCTGATCATTCTTGTAATCACAAAATGGTATATGATACTTATTCTTGGTCATGATTTTGTTCATCTCTCAATATTCCACACAAAGCCACATCAATCCATAATTAATTTTAACAAAACTAATTGGTGCACCTAATGGTGACATAATTGGTAGAATACATCTTTTATCATGATTCTCTTGGAGTTTCTTATTTGATTCCTGCAACTGATTTGAGGACATTTTATAGGGTATATTTTAAATAGGTTTGTATCAAATTATGTATTTCATAGAAAAATAAACATTACAAAAGGATTTATATCTAGGAAAATATTCCATAAATACATCAAAAAACTTCCTTATAAAATTCATATTTTTAATGTTGATTCTATACACAACAATCAGAGATAAACTCCCCCTATTAATACAAATAAAAAACTATAAAATTTATTTGATTTTAATTGGAATTATAAATTTATCAACATAATAATAGATGTTAATTTGTTTATTTGTAATATTATACATGAAATTCCTTCACCAGAATCTGATTTCTGCAATAAAAACTCATTATCTTCCTTTATGTATGATGTGTCATTGGTTATATATTCCTTTAAATTTTGGTGAATTACTAGTTTCTCAGTAATGGAGACACTTTGAAAGGGAAGGTATCCTATTATTTAAGTTCATAATACTTTTTAATTAATGTATTCTAGTTATAAGGGTTTAAATGGTCTTGTAAGTTGATCCTTGGAATAATAGAACCTGATGATTAGGTTTATAGGATTTTTAAGGAACTAGAATGTGTACTATCTACTAGAAATTTAAATTTCATGTATTGGATACACATCATTTATTGGTACCCAAGATGGTTTAATAAATCCGATTCATGGTGTGAGATGTTTATTTGCATCATAAAGGTTTCAGATCACAATATGGTCAATGACATGATTTTTAATCAAAGAAAATGTAATTATGAAAAAATTTTGAATTCCTCGAATTACACATCAGGAATCAGATTCAGGATCTATAATCCTAAAACCCTTTATTTTTAATAATATGGCTCCCCTTAATATTTGTTTCATTTTGTGTGATGTCACCCCTCTTATAATCTAGAGCTCTCCCTAAAATTTTGTAGATCTCTGCTCTTTATGGGTCATTCATTCATGGATTTACCATAAATATGATTATGGTGAATCTCTGTTGGTAATAGATATTTCATTTTCATATTTTCCTTTGGTTATTATATAATTGTGGCAATATTTGTGGTTATTATCCAGAGCAAATTTTTATTTTCAAATGAAGCAATACAGTTTGTCATTATTCTTTACTGTTGATGTCTAATTCGTCAGTTACTGATCTCCATTATTAAATAAAAATAGGTTTCAATCATCTTAAGATAGGTAGATTTATGAAAATGTTTTTAATTTATAAATTAAATTATCTTAATGGGGACATTAAATTTATGTAATGGAAAAATTGTTTTATTAAATGTTAGTATTTTTTTTTGAAATGGTTTTTGGAAAATAAAATCATATTGGGAACCATGGGTGCATTGAGAAATAAATAAGTGTTACCCTATTATATATTTCTCTATTAGGGGTTACCTTTGTAATATCAGAAAATTGTGGAAGGGCTCTATATTAGTTGGAATAAAATTTGGTGTATTTTATAATTTCATTATGTCTAGAACATAATTTTATAGAATGGGTCCCAAATGGTGTGCTTTTTTCTTATACCTAGTCTTCTGCATGATGATTTATATCATGGATGTCTCTTACATGTTATATATTTTCTCATTTGGGGGATTTTTATGAAAACCATTCGGAAATTCCCAAATAGTTTTATTTTTGGAAATTATTTATAAACATGAATATTGTTTTCATACTAGAACTTGTTTATAATGAATATTAGAACTTGTATATATTATTTGGTCATTCATGATAGGATTTACACTCAGACCCTAATTTTTCATTAAGGTGGTCATTGATGAGATATTTTCGAATCCAGATAAATGGAATGGAATCTTCAATGTTTATGTCTTTTATTATTATTGAATCCATCAGTTTGAATTTCTTTGGAGGTGGAATTTAGTCCCATGGAGACTTTTTGGTATTTTATTTTCAAGCATTTTGGCTTAACCAATTTGGTCTTTGATTGTATGGATTTTGGAAGTATTATTTTCTTCTATGATTTACATGTGATTTATGTATAGTTTTTGTTATATTAAAGACATATTCTTATTATAATTTATGTACCTCACTGTGATGGGTCAGACTGGGTTGCTTTTCTAGTTTACCATTTTTGAATTTAAAAACATTATCGGAGTTTATTCATATTCTAAGGTGTGTTGAATCTACCTATAATTGGTTTTTTTATAGGTTATACTCATGTTAGGACTATTCAAATTTGGGTAGCAAGTGAAGGAGGGTGCCCAGCCAGCTCACTTCTGTGTCTAAACTCATGTTACCATTGGTGGAAAGAAATATTTTACCATCATTGACATATGGTATTTGAGGACATTTGAAAGAAAAATATAGGATTTTTAGTTTAATGGGTCTATTCTCTTTTATAATGTAAAATCCATGATATAATTAAAATTATTAATTTTAGTAAATTATTACAATTTTAAATCATCGATATTAATAACAACCATTAGTCCAATGATTTTGGAATCTACTCATGACCAATTATGTTTTTCTCTTATCAATGTTAGAAATTTCTTCTTGGAAGAGCTCCTCCAAATATGAGAGATTAAACGTTTATAAACTACATGATGGAAAATCCTCTAATGGATCCTCCTTTTTTAGAATATATAATTGGCATTATTAGGACTTCGGGTCAAGTGGGAGTTAGGAACTTTGGATTTGTGGTGGATCATGGGCCTGAATTCACTACCAAACATCAACTCATCTACTATAGTGTAAAGGGACCCCAAGAATATGAGGGGTGTATTGGGTGGATTGAGAGTATCTAAAACTTATTGAATAATCATGGAACTATAAGTTGGGTTTTCCGAATATATTCTTAAGGACAAAAAATAAGACGGTGGGGAACTATTGTACATTATATGCTACCTGAAGATGTCACTTGGGATTCTTTTAGGAAATCAATTGT
Organism: Viscum album; assembly: GCA_963277665.1. Lineage (NCBI taxonomy): Eukaryota > Viridiplantae > Streptophyta > Magnoliopsida > Santalales > Viscaceae > Viscum > Viscum album. The sequence continues at coordinate 1,494,277,356 of OY728129.1, forward strand.
TTTATCCTAATACATTATATTTGGAAAATACCATAGAGATTCTGCCTTAGATCAAGTGGTGCATACCATTTTTTTCTATTCTACCCATTTGTAGAATATGGTGCATTTAGAACTTGAGATTTTTAACAATTTCTACCTAAATGATGAGATGTTTGAGATGGTTTGAGGCATCGTATTTAGCCAATTGGGATTCTCATGTTCCTTCTAACACTTCGGAATGTAGTGGATAAATCAGCCTTGGATAAGGCGCACATATCTATGAAGATATGATTTTGTGGAATTTTGAGTGGTGTTGTTGTTATCCAGGGTGTGTATTATGGGTAGAAAAGAAAATGTAAGAGTGTATAGTTTACTTCAAGACCAGTTATGGGGGATCCATTAAGAAAAATCATATCTTCTTATATCATTTTTTATGGTGTGGAAAAACGAAGCCTAAATTTTTGAAGGAAATACTTTTCATCATTGAATTTTATCAGGTAATCTAAATCAATATTGATAATGAATATCCTCAGGCACTTAGGGAATATACACTCTTAAAAAATTCTCACTGTTTCGTACAGATGAATCCAAGGATGGTCAGTCTCATATTTTGTTTTTTGGGAATGATCATGTGGCTATGAAATCTTAAGGAGGAGATAATATTGGGCACCTTCACACTTTTTATTATCAACTTGGGTAATATGATGTGGGACCAACTATAAGTATAGGTATGATATTTATTTAATCTTTTATGGTGATAAATTTTCATTGTTATAGATTATACTAATTAGTTTATATATTGAAAGAAAATGACTTGTTAGTTTCACATTATGAACATATTCCATAATTACTGGATATTTCCACGCACTTGTTAATGTTGTTCGAACATGTTTTCAAGTTCCCCAAATGTCAGGTGATTATAGCTAGCTTTGATGTGGTGTGTGAAATTATTGATTTTTTCTATTGAACTAATCAATATTATTATTATCCTCGAATATATGATTAATGTTAATGACTTGATACACCATTTTCACCATGGACATCAGTTCTTATCAACCTATGGGGTCAATCATTTTTTTTTGTGAGAGGGTGACTCTAGTTCTAGAAGTGAAGTGCACATTATTACTAATGTTGGGGAATATTGATCAAGTCTTAAGAAAGTTGTCTTGATGTGGTGGATCCTTGATTGTGCATTATATTCACATTGGTGGTGTGTATGTATCCTTAAGTCTTTAAATTGGATTTTTATAGTTTCACACCTAAGGTGGTGGTTGAATTTTCTATTTACATACCTTTGGAATAATACCCATTTTAATTCCATCTTATCAAATAAAACTATCTGAGTTAGTGGAACTGATGGTCTTGCTTAAGGAACTAAATTATAATGTATTTATTCATCCTATAATGTCATCATGGGATTCCGTTTTCTTATGTTCTTAAAATATTGACATTCGGTTAGGATACCACCTTTTGAGTTATGATAAGAGGATGTACCTAAGGAAGCATTTATGAGATGGTATAGGGATTTTTATTTTTTATTTTTTTCATTCATTATCATTAATTCTTCTATGGTATTTTTGGATTTGTTGAACCATGTAAATCCTCATTTCATGGACACTCTTGTTAGTGTTCATGAATGATATTTTTGTTTACCCCATGTCAGAGGAGGAGTATATGGCCAATTTGGATATCATTATTTTACTATCTAAGGAAAATTTTGTATATAGTAATATATCAATATATGAGAATTGGATTTGGGAAGTGAGAATTTTTGGGAAGGTGATATCTGAGTGGGGAGTCTTAGTGGATCTTAACAATATTCTTTCAGCAATTTCATTGGATAATCATCGAAATTTGTTTGAGATCTGATGCTTTTGGGGTTTAGTTGGATACTATATATTTTATGTTCTGTATTTTTCAAGGCTCCCATCTTTGATGATAGCTTTAACACATAAGGGTGAAATTTTTTAGTGGTATAAAATATTTCAAAGTTATTTTAGAAACATAATGTGAGGTTGACTTCAACACTAATACATATTCATTGAAAACATGGATTGGGATATGATGTTTTCAGTGATGCTTCTAGTATAAGATTGGGATCTATCATAATGCAGAAGAAATGCGTGGTGGTATATAGTTCACACCAGTTATTACGTCATTGGAATAAATTACATAACAACAATATTGATTTAGAAATGGTTATTTATAGTCTACAAATGTTGTAAAACTACTTATTTGGGGGGTTTTTTAAATTTTACTCTTATCATAAGATCCAAAAATATAATTTTATTCAAGGGATATGAATAGAATATAGATACACTGGGTCTATTGTCTCTCTAATTTTTATTTTGATATTGATTATACACCTAGAAGTGGTAATATGATCACTCATGTAGTGAGTAAGAATTCTCTAATAGAACATTTTATGGAATCAGTATAGGAGTGGTATTTGATGAGTTTGTTTTCAAATATTAGCATGGTACTGTGGGATGTCAGATGGTTGGTATGTCTGACTTTGATTATGGTTGATTCATTATTTAATGAGTGGGTACATTTCAATACGATTTTTGAGCTTGATTACTATAGATTTTTTAAAATATTTTATAATTGTGACACATGGGATGAGTGGTATTGGTCTTGTAGTAGTGATTTTTGGTTTTTGAAACATGTTTTTTTTTCTTCTTTCCAGAGAAAAGAGTTTTTGTAATTTGGACATCATTATGGTTTTTTTGTATACTCAGGATCAACTAAGATGTATTAGGTTTTGATACATTGGTATTAGTGGAAAGGGGTGAGGTGGTGGATTACATATTTTATACCATGGTTTGTAACATGTTAGACAATAAATGTGTAACACTAGAGACCTGATAGTTTATTTCAACCATTACCCATTCTAGTATGGAAATTGGATGCTATTTCCCGGGATTTCATCACTTTTTATACATTGGACTCTAAGTGAGAAGGATGTTATTCGGGTGATCATTGATCGACTTGTGAAATTAGTGAATCTATTCCCTATCAAGGAGTCAATGAAGGTGGAACATCTTGGAGAATTTTAGGTATGACATATTAACAACCTTCATGGGGTTTCCTCTACGGTGGTTTCTGATAGGAACATGATGTTCACATCCAGGTTTTGGAATGGGTTTAAAGAATATATTGGTTAAAAATTAAAATTATGAACTTTATATCATTCATGGATCAATGGACACACAACTAGAGCTAACCAGGTTCTTAAGAATATTCATTGAGATTGTTTCACTGATTTCAGTGGTTCTTAGAATAATTTTTGTCCATTAGTTTATCTTTCCAATAACAATGGTTATCAGTACTCAATAAAAATGGGGGCTATTAAGGTTTTTATTTGTGTCATGTAGATAACCCTTATGCTCTAATGTGTTTTGTGAGCAGTACTTGGTTAGATCTAGTCTTATTGAAGATAGGAAGGAGGTGGTGTTGTTGATATGAAGTGATTGATCAAAACATAGAGTCCCAATAAATCTTATGCAGACTATCATCACTATGCTCAAGATTTTGTGGTTAGTGACTATATAATTCTTATAGTTTCACTTCAATTGGGACATCTTTGGTTTTTTAAGTAGGGTAATATGGCAATGAGGTTTGTGCAATACAATAAGATCACTGGATGATAGTGAATAGTGGCGTTTCAATTTTACTTTCCATCGACATTGAATTCAATCTACAAAGTTATTCATGATTCAAAGTGGATGTTTTATTTACTAGATCCTTCCCATGGTAGTGGATGGAAGTATGTCGATATTGAACCTAAAATCACAGGGTTTTCTTATCCATTTTAAATTATAGATTATCAAGAGAATGTATTTTAGGGTAAAATAATTCCTATTGTCCATGAACAATGGAAGTGAAGATAGGATAACTACATTATTGTGGGAGAGGGAATTGTTTATGGTGAATGATTCAAAATAATGTTTTGTGATTCTTGGATCATGTGAACATTCTATGGATAGAAATAATTTATTTTGTCGGAGATTGTTGAACATAATTATTTTCCTTCAGGTACACATTGTCATTTTTTTATTTTTTTCCCTCTTTTTGGGGTTCATTACAGGATTACTGAGAATGGGGAACCATTGTTTGGGAAAATAACCTAATGTTAAAAGATGTATGTTTGTTTTTATTATTGTATGTTAGTTATAAAGATATAAATGGATTTATAAGGTGCCCTTTGGGATAGAAGAACCATAAGTAATGGTTTTCAGGCTTTCTGTAAGGAAATGGGTTGTGTATTGTCTTTTGGAAAATCAAAAATCATGTAATGAGTACACGTTAGGTATATTTAATTAATAGGATGTTGTAAAATCAGTTACGGGTGAGAGATTTTTACATTCCATGTAATGGTTTCACATCATGCAATGGTCGATGTGTATATTAATAATCTGTGGTGATGTGTTATTGGTGTCATTTAATTTCATTGAATTACATGTTGTGAAAGTGATTCATGACACATAATCCTTGTGTCCAGTAGTTTTACATGCACATACAGATAAATTTTTCATTCATTTAGTGGGAAGTCTCCCCATTCTTGATGATTAGCTCTCCTGATTTTTTTTTTCTCTCCGCTCCTTCAGAATCAGTTTTCTATAGATTGATCATCATTAGGGCTATAGGTCATCTCTCCTAAAAAGAGAATTTGTTCTTCGCCTTTGAATTTGGTTAAGTGTATAGTGAAGATGTTGCAGTGGTTTATATTTTTGATTGAATAGGGGTTTCTATTGATCCATTTCATCTCTTTTTATGCCTTTTCTTTTAAAGTTCGACCCATGGTGTTTTTATCTCTATTTTTAAAGACTGACAATTTTCCTTCTCTTTGAGATATGTGGATCTTTACAAGTGTTGATAATTTTTAAATTTTTTATCTTCTTGTTGAAATAGATTTAATTTAATGTAAAAGGGTTTTTTAATTTTATCATGGATTTGGAAATGTTTTTTGATCAAATATAGCACATTAAGAACCTTGGGTGAGTTGTGTGACATCTCGATCTGAGGTAAACATAACCCTCGCCCCAAACCAATAGGTCACATAGCCTCAAACGGACCACCCCATATATTAGAGGATTCTAACTAGCAATGAGGTAGTATAGGTGGTACTATTGGGAGACTATAACCTCTTTATAGAGTAGAAAAATAGATACAAAAAGATAGGTATTATATGAAACATAATATAATCGAACAGGTACAATAAACTGCGGAAGCGTAAACCATAAAAGTGGAATACTGAATAAACTGAAAGATTGATAATTTAATAAATACATTCTGAAGTAGTGTTTGATACAATGATTCATTGAATGCTAACAAAAATGAAATGAATGAAAAATTAAGACAACTCTATACAGTAGTCTGAATGTACAAAAGGGAAAAAATGACTGCAAGAGCATCTCAAGACAAATCCAAATCATCTACTCCTAAGATCCATCTATGTTCAGAAGTCAACAACCTTTAGAAGAACCTTTACACATATTGTTACCTATAGTGATATAATTATCTCATGTACCAATGGATGCCCGAGTAGAGTGTGAGATAAAAATTTTAATTATCCATCACCAGTGGTGTATACATGTAATTTAAGTAGGTTCTCACAAATAACCAGTGTTATTTTATATAAAAGAAAGTAAAGAATTGAAAAATTATTAAATAACCTTCTTATCATGTTCCTAAAGGACACCTGGTGAGTCTACCTATATCAACTCACAACTTGTATGTATGATCAAGTCTCTATTTATGTAATATATATATATATATATATATATATATATATAAATCATTGTGTGTGTGTGTTGGGATGGATGGGTACATAACTCATAGACATTGAGCACTTGGGGAGGCTCTCACGATCTAACCTATGACAAGAGTCCAAGATCTCTCATGGTCTATTGGCATGCACATGTTGACAGGACCAAAAAATTTAATTTATCCCCATGGGAGCTCTCACAATAAATCCCCTTGCTCCAGCTAAGAAGCCCACACTATATTCCCCCCATGGACTCCCATAATACAATGTATCCACATCCTATATTGTGTAATAATTTAAAATATGTATATATATATATATATATATATTAGATGTTCATATTAAATATGATGATCCAAATGTTTTTCCTCTTATGATATGTTATCAATCCTTTCACAAACAAACAAAGGTGTGATGAAATATACCACATGAAACATGAGAAAATACCTTCTATGTGTTCCTTAATCTCTATTCAATCCATTCAAGGCATACCTTTTAACATCTGTCAGTTACAAATAAATCTTGAGAAATTGAGTGGTTTCATTGTCAATTAATCAAGTTCATTTACAAATAAACAATTTATTTAACATGGTGACTTTTATAAAACTACAGCAAGTGAAATCCCATGAAATTACAATAAACCATTCCTCTTTAAAACCAATTCATTATAATGTAAGTGGCCATATTACTCTATACATACAATAAAACCCAAACCATTAAATTTTCCTAAACATAGAATATTCCTTTTAAAGTAATAGGTGCCAAGTATGAGGTCATATAAAAACTCAATTAACCATTTGATAATTTCATAATCTAAGGAAACCAAGAACAAATGAGGCACTATAGAATCCATTATTTACTCTTTTCTCAAATATAATTTCATTCCAATGTCAATCTAAATGCCAAATTGTGTTCTGTACATTTTTGTACCATTTTTCCAAAATGACCAATGTCAAGGTGGAACATGTATGCATGCCTACATAAGGTATTTTTTATGCATAAACCCCTATACAAGACCAATTCACCTATATCAAGTATCTAGTTCATTTAAAAATGAAGGAGCCAACACAAATGATATTCTCATTAAAACACGAGATATAGAACAATCTAGTAAATAAAAAATAATAAAAACTCAAATAGAAAACTACATGACCACCTAACTTAAAGTTATAGATGATTCTTCACTCGATATCAAACTTAAATTTGATTCATATTAGATAAGAACTTAGTTTGGGTCTTATTACTTGAATTTTAGTTAAATGATCCATCATTTAATTAGCACAATAGATGGTGATATTTAATGAATAAGGAGTGGTCTATAAGGTTAGCCTTACATTAGACTATCCAATGATCACTTTGGATCATGTATCAGACACTGGATGGGAGATTATTATGAGATTAAATCTTTATGTGGTTTTGATATCAAAGGTTAGACAGGGCCACTAGTTTTTCCATAGAAAAAAGGGATAATGAAAAGTGGTTTTTTGATTAATGGGTGGAAATGGAAGTTTTTCCCCAAAATACCATTGTGCTTGTTTTTGTAAAAATTCTTTCTAACCGTGTATAGTTTATTGTAAGAATGGGGATACCTACATTTTAATGTGCATGTTTTGACTAACCATTGACATATCATGTGCTATGGCTTTTCCCCATTCAAAAAATGGGTTCACGGGTTCAGATAAACTGTGCTTATGAGATGAATGGTTAAAACTAACGATGTACCCCGGAATGTTATCCACTTTTCCAAGACTCTGGGATTCGAACAATCCATGGAAACTCCTCATACCTCCCCCAAGACTTATAGTAAAATTACCAATTTTTAATTATATATTCAAATTAAAAACAATAATTTGTACCTTTGTTAAAATGGTGGTTCGTTATAACTTCATATCATTCTTGAAACTCGTATTTGAGTTTCCCTTTTGAGGTTAAAGAGGTGTGGTTAATAAATATTTTCTATCACTATGACTTTATATCAGCTTCCCACTACCAGGTCTCATGTTGTAACTATATGGGATTCTATATCTCCCCTACAAGAGGAACATAACTACCTCAGAGTGTCTTCATGTGCCGATCACCAATATGCACAAGATACAACTTCAGGGAACAATCCATTTCCATCTCAACCTCATAAAGATGAAAGAAATGAGCTAGGTGTTGATGGTAATGATAACAATAAGATAGATGAAATAAATCATTCATATACTGATATCCTTGAGGAAGAGTGAACTGGTAATCCACTAGTACGATCTCCTACACAACATCGAAGGGATTATCAAATCCTTGTGCCAGCTTACCCAACTTATGAATTTGTATATGTACAACATGATTGAGACTCGAAAGAAATCCTAATCTCCATCCTCAAAATAAATGGGTAACCAGTTTCTATTGGAATAAGATTATGTTATAGACTAAATTTTCAACATATGCATTCTAATCAGGTTGACCTTATATATAGTCTCATTTATAAGGGGAGGTCCAATCACAGCTACTTCTATTTGCCTCTACCTAGCATCGAGGTGAGGAGAAATTCCTACCATATAAGGATTCATATCGATCCATATCAATGTAATCCTATTGTTTTTTATAAGAAAACATGAAAAGAGGAATGTGTTTCTCCCAAAAAACACCAAATCCAGGAACTCATGATGGGGAATGTCTTCTAGAACTAGAATTGTTTTCTCTGCCTGTCAATCAGTATGTAGGTGATCAACCACGATATTTAGTACCTACATACCCAGGGATTTCTGCAACCCCTACTAGAACCATGATGTGAAAATAGTGTCTCTATTAGAAATGAAAAAATGACACATTAAATGAAGATTTACACAATCCTTGGTGTATAGACTTTTTAATTTTTCTACTGAAAATTTCTCTCGCACAGGTAATATGAGTGTGAAATTCATCAAATGACACATGAAAACTCGTACTGTGTCATTTAAATGAACTGTTATGGCTAAAATAGTAACTAAGTCCATCAAAACAGTGTCCCATTTCCATTCATGAATGGATAACAATTTAAGAATCCCTGCTGAACGTTGATATAAAACCTTCACCGGATGACAGTTGGAACCCTAAGAAATAAAACTGGCTATCTCACATTCCATACTAGGATATGAGTATTGTCTTCATAGATAAAAATACATTTTGGTGACACCAGGTTGAACTACCCATGCTCAGTCTTCGAAATCCATCATCATACCCTCTTTTATGTCAGTAGAAAACCATACACTCCTACATAAAAAAATAGTTACAGATCCCCTCTCCCTAGGCACAATTGGAAATGTCCTGAAAAATTGTTGATGGTTTTCCATCCTCCCAGAGACTCTTCACTCCACTATGTCTCATGGAAACATAAACTTGGTGTGCCCAAGATTTATGCATTGTTGAAATAAATGATAAATAACTCTGTTAGGAACAAAACTGATGCTTCATCCTTGAAAAACCACAAAATTCCACCTTCTCCTTGATAAAGGTCCACTAGAAGCTATAGTTTTTGAAATTTCGTAGCACGTGCATTAAGTATCTCTATGATTTCGTGATGTGATAAGGGATTTGTTGATTATTTTTGATATAGTCATTAGTATGAACACATTGACTCCAGATCAGATGGTGTAACACAACCAGTATTCAAATATTCTAGAAGCCATTATATCATCATCATCTAGAGAGGTAGTGAAACATTGCGTCTTAGTTAAACTGGAAGAGTATTCCATAACATACATACACCCCTAAAATTGGTTCATGAATTATCAATATTTTTCAACCCTCAATGTATAGGTAAATAAGTATTCGTATAATATGGATAGAAGGTCAATCCAAAACATCTCTCTATGTCGATCTTCCTAGGAAATGACATCCTAGAACCTATTGGATGAGTCGCATAGCATATAGGATACTGGATTGATCCTATGATCTGGTGGCATATCAATATTCTCTAATATAAATTGGATCACCATGAGCCAATACTCTACACCATGTGGCTTCCATCCCCATAAAAATTTAGAGGATGTTGCTATTGAAACTCAAGAGTCAACTCTACCATATTAAGGGTTGGTCTCCCCCAACCCTGCATACCCTGATGCATATGTAGAGAACCTCTCAAAAAATGGGCATCAGTACCAACATCAAGAACATGAATAGGATCCACATGTGGCTATATAGGATTAAAAATTGGTAGCTCAAGGACATCCACCTTAGAAAGATGATCATTGATTCCTTCAAGGTGGGTGGATGGAGGACGTCGTGGTGACATAATTCAACAATGCTAAACTAATGTCTTAGAAGTGATTCAAGAAATGTAGAAAATTTCCATCAAGAAAATAGGATCTATGAATTCCTTCCTATTAGAATGAACACTCCCCTCTACCTACATCAAAATACAAGTCTATATGATGAAATAGAGCACAAGAATAATGTAAGACTCATAGCCCCCTTCGAATACCATATTTCGGTCGAAGTATATAGGTCCAAAATCATTAATATGTAGGTTTTAATTTTAAATTAATTTCCATTTAAGGATTTATCATTTAAACATTAAAAATGTTTGGAAATTACAAGATCCAATGATTTACCATTTTCATATCTATATGGTCCCATACACATCATGAACTAGAACATGGCATTCACTTTGATGTAATTTCACTTTAGAATAGTCGATCTGGATGGAATTTTATTTTCTAATCCATAAGGGTCCATACGCTTTATGAATCAAAATATTGGATCCACTAACTTCACACAATAATCTGATAAAAAAACATTAAAAGGTTTTAGCACGACTTTATCTATATATAAAAAAGTAAAATGACTATGAAAAAGGTAATTATCACCGAAAATTTAAATTTACATGACAACAAATGTCTGGCCTTTCCACACTACTCCTATTGTGATGATATAACCATTTTAGAGCTCTCATTTCAATAGGCAGTAAAAATGAACCATAATTTCAACTACATCATTTTCAATAACATCACATGTCATGGGTATCACCCAATTTTGAAATCATATCAATATTAACCGTCACAAATAGAAAAAAATGATAATTCATGAAACATAACCTTTACACCACCCAAGGGTTCATAACGTGCAATCATGGATAGTGACCAATTCTCATGTGTTTTCAAAATCCTCAATCTATTGTCTCTAAATAGTATGTCAATAATGTAAACAACTATGATAATAATTTTTGATGTCCCAACCCAGGGTAAACATAACTTGTACCCCAATCTAGTGGGTACCAAGGCCTCAAGCGCACCTCCCAATAATCCAAACGCCACTGACTAGTAGTGAGGGTATATCGATGGTACAATGAGGAGACTATACTCTCCTTTAAGAGTAGCATGGTTAGTAAAAAAGATATATATTATATGAAATCTAAAATAATCAAACAGATACAATAAATTGTGAAAGCATAAACAGGTAGTAGGGAGTCAAAATAAACCGATAAAATGATAATAATAAATAAATCCTTTAAGTTAGTTTCTGATACAACGATTCATCTAATGAAAACAATTTATAAATAAACAAACAAAAAATTATGCTACATAGTAGTCAAAAATAACAAAATGAAAAAATATCTCCTCGAGCATCTTGAGCCTAATCCTGGTCCTCTTATCCTATGATCTAGCTAATTACACAAGTCACAAAACTATAGAAGTTCTATTTACCTCGCCAGTGCCTATAGCAATATAATATTCTCGGGTGCCAAAGGCCTCTGGAGTAGGGTGTAAGATAAAAATCCCAGTAATCCACCACTATTTGTGTCTATGTGTAATATGAGTAGGTGATCGTAAATAACCATTGTGCAGGTATATATTGGAAATAAAGTAATTCAATATAATTTAATAACATCCTACTCAGGTTTCTAAAGCACATATGGCAGGTCTACTTACATCAAATCACAGTTTTCATATATGATCATGTCACTATATATATACTATAAATATATATATAAAAATTTGTTGTGATAGATTGGGATGTAACTCTTAGACATCCAATATTATGGGTAGATCTCATAGTCTAACCCCCAGCCCAAATCCAATATCTCACATGGTCTCTTGGCATGAATATGCTGGCATGCACAGGATGTAGTTCTCTATTATCCATTATAAGGGGAGCTCTCATGGTAAATCCCTTAGTTCCAGCTATGAATCTCACACAATCTACCCGCCCAAGTGCTCCCATGGTCCCTTGGATCCAGAGGCTATATAGAGTAATCATTTTAAATAGATGTGTATATATTACTTGTTCATATGATGTATGATGATCTTACAGAATTACCTCGTATATCAAGTTGTCAAGCCATTCATAATGAAACCAAGTTGTGTTTAAATATGCTACATGGAACATGAGGAAAAACCTCCCATGTATAAGGCCCCAGCCTTAAACCTTACTTAATCTTGAGTAATTACAAGATTACACATTGAGGATCTTTTCAGGTTTACAGTTTTAGAGAATTAGATCATGAAACTTGCATTACATTGCACATTTAAACAAAGTGGTTACATAAAAGACAGTATTCATTCTTCCCATCAATGGTATCATATTTAAAATATAACACGGATTCTTTCTTGACACATCCTTGACACTATCATCACATCATGTACCCTTCCCTTGACCTGTGAAAAACATTTCAAAAACTTGGGATGAGCATAAAAAGCTCAGTAAGAGTTATAAAAATATGGAAAGGAAACATGAGTTCATATATACATTAGAATGAAATCACACTTTACCCATAAAACATAGGCATATCAAATCATGAATAAATCATAGAAAACATAAGACATAAAGGTAACTTGAGGCATTCATAACATTCTTACGTAGGGAGTAACCCTCTTGGTTACGTTTGGAATACCCATCACAGTATATTCCCTAAATCTCTTCGGAGAAACCTTAACGTTTCACTCCTTCGTGTTACCCAATGCATTGGAGAGCTATATCGGGCTCACCCGCCCTTAGTTTATCACGGAACCACCCGTTTTCATAACAATCCCCAAGAACCATAACATAAATGTATCACATAAAACATGCATAAATGAAACATAACATTTCCACATTTTAATCACAATATAACATTTTAGTATATCAAAAAGAAACCATTTCCAAAACCATTTAAAAAATTTAATAAAGAGATTTTTGAATCAAAGTGTCCCATACCACCTTGAAGCTTAAAATTTTAAACCATTAATATCCATATAAATAAATCCTTAAAACCATTTTGAAAACATGGATATTAATAATAACAAATAATTAAAACATTTAAAACGATATTTTGGTTAAAGGGGTTTTACCAAAATTAGAGACACTTGAATACAATAATTGAGGAATAACATTTAGTCAGAACTTTATAATATCATGAGAATAAATGGATTCATGATATAATACTCCAAAGTAAATTATATACACCATATAAGAGTGAATTGGTGTATAACAACAACGAACCCTCAATAGAAATGTCAAATGTGATGAAATCCCTTATAAAGAAGGTATCCTTAAATTAAGGACAAATCAATATCAAAAATATGTGTGACAAATATAAATACACCCAATATAAGTGGATATTAAGTGTAAAACAATAAAAGGTCATTTACATATATTCAATGGATGACATATTCAATGACTACATGTTGAACCCAAGGAAATCAAAATTGGGCTAAAAAGTTCCCTTGACAGCCTAACGGCATCACATCAAAATGAGTTGATGAGAGATAAAAAGTGTATCTCATCACTTGGAAATAAAATTTAAATCAATAAGGATATATGATAACATATCCCAACATAACAATATGTAAATTAAAAGACCCAACAAAAGAAGTATTTTAAAAAAAGAGGAGGGTGAAAGGTTCCCTTACCGACTTGGGTATCTTTCAAAACATACACCCCATGAAATTAGGACAATAGATCATTGATGTAAATACTCATAAACGAAATTATATTACAGAAAGAGTATAATAATGGGCAGTACATACACCACTCAGTGGAATTTGTGGCAAATGTAGCATAAATATCATGGGAATAAAAGTGAGATGAATAATCCCTTACGAAAACTCGGCAGCCTAACGGCGCCACATAAAACTTTTGAATATGGATTGATGAGATCAAATACGGTATCTAATCACATTAAAATAAGATGTACAGCAAGAGGAATATAAAAGAACATCCCCCAACATTACAAAGAGGAGCTTAAAAGAAGTGACATAAAGGAGAGTACTTAAAAAGAAAGAGAGAGGTTAGATCTCTTACGAAAGTTCGGCAGCCTAACGGCGCCACTCAAATCTTCTAAAATGGATTGATGAGAAAGAATAGGGTCTATAATCACATGAACATAAAAATTAAAGTAATTGTAATATGAAAGATCATCCCAATAACAAGAAAGATGATCTTTAAAAGGAATGACATAAAAGTGTGTACTTAAAAAGAAAGAGAGGAGTAGGATCCCTTACCTCGGGTCCGACATGACTCGATCGTTCTTTAATCTCCTGAATAATAAAGTTGAGTTAATTTATACTTCCTTAAGATCCTTTTTCAAGTTCATTATTCCTTTTATATCACTTATTTTCATGTTATAAACTTTATGTAATCATTTAAGTTAATAATGTTTGTTTTGTCGATATTTGGTTCTTAAGTCGAAAGTGGACTTCCTACAATTACATGTTGTTGGTGTGGTCAAAGGTAATTTATATCCAGAATGAAATTCCTGATTTGGATATCATATATATCATATATATCCAGAATATACATGTATTTATAATATTACATAATCATTTAGAGGTAAGAAATGAAATGCACCGTTCATGGAGACGGTAAGTCGTACGTACGCATGAACGCTACTTTCATTTCTTTGTCATATTAATGGAATTAAAACTATTATGAGAGGTATGTATATTTTAATTAGAGATTTATATTCATCTTTTAGATGTATCATTCATCATATATATCCATTATATACATGTACTTATAATAGTACATTACATTTGGGGATAAGAAATGAAATATACCGTTCATGGAGACGATAAGTCGTACGTACGCATGAACGCTACATTCGTTTCTATCTCATACTTCAATGGAAAGAAATAATAATGATATATAGGTATATAATAATTCCAGTATAACATCATATATAATAACATTAAATCCGTCCTTTATACGTCCCACGTATGGCATTAACGAATCACATCACTTTGAGGGGGCGGTAGTCCGCACTTCCTAAAATGAAGATATCGTGTATACCCATAATGGAAGCCATAAAGGTAAGACACAAATGAAAAATACAGAAGCATAATTAAAACATAAACATATTATATATAAAAATAGTGACATCATAATGTCCACCATTGAAGGTGTTAAATGAGTATTGAACAATCATCGTTTCGGGAGGCTGAATTTCACCATCCACGGAAACCGTATGTTCTTTAACCATTTGATGTAGTTGTGTGAGAGTGTAGCTTGAATATATCTTATAAAAACATCCTAGTATATTGAAGATACTGTTGTTGTAACAAAAGAAGTAAATAAAAAGATTTTAGGGGGTTGGAGAAGCAAAATAAAACAACCGAACATGAGAGAATGAATTACCTTTAAAAGTGTAACTCCTTTTGATTTGAGCCTAAAGGCTTCCTTTGAAAGGATTCTGCCCAAAGGGAATCCTCTAGAATGAGTAGAGGGATGTGGAGAGAGTAAATGGGCAGGGGTTAGCCGAGCCAAAGGCTTGAGGAGTGTGTGAAATGAGGTAGAGGTGGGGGCCTTTTATAAGAGGAGAGGAGGGGCACTTTTGTAAAGTAAGAAATATTACTTTATTTGAAAAATGTGTTTCGGTTTTAAAAGGTCCCACATTAATATAATTAGTCGATAAGGTGATAAGGGTTCTAAATACACCCATCCAATAAGTTTTGGACATTTGTAGTTCATAGACTTTACATTATCTTTCCATTTTATTTAAATCGTTAAATAATGAGGTCATCGCTGCATCATCATGATGTCATAAATAATTTAATTTATAGTGTCTAAAAATTATAAAAAAAATACTATGATGTAGGAAATATTTTTAGCTTTCCAATGACTATTTATAATAAAAAAATCTGACTTGTATAACCCCACTTAAAAATTGTTTTAGTAAAACATATCATGTTTGTGTCATTTTTACTTTTACATTAAATAAAAAGTTATTTATGTCATTTCCCAACCAATGTGGCTCCATGGGGTCCCCAAGTTTACCCATGGCTTGTCTTGGTCGGCCATTACACATCCAATGAGGTTAGGACATGTGTCAAGTTAATATCATATTATTAAAACATTATTTTTACCTTAAACTACACTAATTACCTCTAATCACGATTAAAAACTTAATAAGTTACTCTTCACCAAAAAATTATTTTTATCCCATTGAACCACATTTTACTTCTTAATGACAACCATGTATGTCAGACCTTTGAAATTCAAAATACAAAGATGGAAAAATTTCATTTAAACGGAAAAATCAGTTTTTATAAGTACCACTTAGTGGTTTCACTATTCATCAAAAATTGAAGTTTTTCAGAAAAATCCCAAAAATTCAACCTAATCAATATTTGATATTACGAATTCAAAAATGAAGTCTATTTTACAAAATTAAAAACATATATGTCACATTAATTAATTTAATAATTATTTCCCACTGTCAGAGCAAATAGCGTGTTTTTATGAAACAATAAGTATCAAAAGATTGACACTGGTTTAAGTTTGATTTAAAAGTGAAATTAATTCCAACAACCACTATTGGATTTAATGGTAAAAATATATTCTAATTTCACTTTAAAACCAATTCAAAAGATAATCTAATCATATAAATAAATTATATTAAAAAGCAGTTTTGAATTAAAATACAACATTTTACACTATTCATTAAAAAAATGAACTTTATCGGAAAGATACCAAAAATTTACACAAAGTAAATTTTGATGTCCCAATTCTTAATAAGAGTTTTATTTGGTCCAAAAGAATGCTTAAGAGTGAACAAAACTATATTTAATGATGGTTCAACATCAAAAGGTGATAAGTGAACCTTTAGTGAAAACTAGGGCATATACGCCTAAAATTGAATTCTTTCCGTATTTTAAGCCTCTATCCTTTATTGGATAAATGTAAAAACATTTAAAAACATATATAATAATATTTTAGTTATTTATATCCATTCCCGACATTACAACGGCTACATGTTAACTACCATTTAAAATAACATTATTTTATTATTAGAGTGCAACGTAAGATTCCCAAGAAACTCGTTGTTGCGTGTTGGGTACGCCATCGAGCATAGCGTCCCCTTTAAAGTCATATCAATATTTTATTCACAAATATGGATAAATATGAAAATTTCATATTCTTTATTTAACTGGGTTGTTAGATCCTTCCCCCATTTTGGGAATTGCATCCTCGCAATTTTTAAAATTGAGCTTGGAAACATCCTTGAAAGTCCCACATCGAAACAAGATTCGGTAAAACAATCACTTTAAAATGATGAAAGATAAGCACAGATGTCACCCGAGTTAACCCATACTAGTATTCCAAGTATGAAAATATGGACATGGAGGAAAAAACAAAGGGTTATGTTATGATGGAGACTGATAGAAAACATGTTTAGGAGAAAGTTAACCATGAGAAAATCACAAACTTGTGATGGGTTAAACAGTATTCGATTCCCCAGTATGAAAAGTTAATAGACAACATTTTTGTTTTAAGCTACTTATTATTGAGAAATTTATTCATAAGGAAACATAATCACTTATCATGTTGACTTTCAACTTTTACTAGATTCCTTAATCAAACTCATATTTTTTTCCAAAAGACGAGTATTTAGGGAGACTTGTTCGCATTAAGAGTACTATAATCAACTTCTAGAGAATCACCTAATCCACAAAATAGAACTATAAAATTTCTATGTCTTCAAACCTTAACCAAAACTAAAACCAAAAAGGCTAGTACAAGATCAGATAATCCAGAAAAGGATAACCCTTTATAAAAAGAAAATCTATTCTTAATCTCCAAAATTTGTCCAACAAAACCCAAAGTTCAACGAGAACCATCCGATAAAAAAAATTTCCATAAAATTCTTAAAATTAAACCAATATAAGATTGAAACCCAAATATTTGAAGTATTTAGTCACATAGTCTTCCAAATTAAATCGTAACATTTATCTCCAAACAACATCAGTTGCTCCTAAAGTCTCGTATTGAAAAGTAATTAACCTAATCACATATCCTCCATGATAGGTTAATCATTTTCATAAATAACCCAAAATCAACATACTCTTAATTCGTAAAATCATATAACTAGAATGAATCAGTAAAACTAACCAGGGACTTCACGTAGTCCAGTGGTAGGTGATAAATACCAGTCGCACATTGGTTGTGGGTTCGATTCCCGCGACTTTGTCCGACGCGACGGGATGTCACACGGTCTGCGTGTTGTCCTTTTTCCAAAACTATATAATTCTTAAAACATTCCAAAAAATGAGATAAAATCTTCAAAAATAATCATAATATATTTTATCCTCAAGTTTACCTCATTCCATTCATTTTCCATCATATCATAGAGTAACCCATAATTACCTAAAAAGTAAGGATCATATAAACCCTAATGGCTACCTTTTTAATTATTACCTGAACTTCCACATCGATTGGTCATCTCGTAAATGATGCATTATAGAACATACCAAGGTTCAAGTGGTTGGTCATGACTCCTTGATATTTGGTTTAGAACAACCATGAGTTTCCTCATTGAATCCTCCATTTTATCTAGTCTCTTAATCAGAGAACCACCACAATTTCCTTCAAACCTGTTGTCTCTTTGGTGCCTGCTAGATCCATCCATTCACTAAAAACAGAAATGTCATTGTGATTATATCATCAAAACCATCATGTACTAATGAGGAAGGTAAACACTAAGATACACTTAATCATTTACTTTATCTAAAACTAGGACTCTTTCTGAAATCCTAACCATTATGGTAACGTCACTTATGCTTAAAGAATACCCTAACCTCTAAAGTTATCTAAACCGGCCTTTGATACCAACTATAAGGCCCCATCCTTAAACCTTACATAATCTTGAGTTATTAAAAGATTACACATTGAGGATCTTTTCAGGTTTAGAGTTTTAGATAATTAGATCATGAAACTTGCATTACGTTCCACATTTAAACAAAGTGGTTACATAAAAGACAACATTCATTCTTCCCATCAACGGGAACATATTTAAAATATAACACGGATTCTTTCTTGACACATCCTTGACACTATCATCAAATCATGTACCTTTCCCTTGACCTGTGAAAAACATTTCAAAAACATGGGATGAGCATAAAAAGCGCAGTAAGAGTTATAAAAATAAGGAAAGGAAACATGAGTTCATATATACATTAGAATGAAATCACACTTTACCCATAAAACATAGGCATATCAAATCATGAATAAATCATAGAAAACATAAGACATAAAGGTAAATTGAGGAATTCATAACATTCTTACATAGAGTGTAACCCTATTGGTTACGTTTGGAATACCCATCACAATATATTCCCTAAATCTCTTCGGAGAAGCCTTAACGTTTCACTCCTTCGCGTTACCCAATGCATTGGAGAGCTATATCGGGCTCACCCGCCCTTAGTTTATCACGGAACCACCCGTTTTCATAACAATGCCCAAGAACCATAACATAAATGTATCACATTAAACATGCATAAAGGAAACATAACATTTCCACATTTGAATCACAATATAACATTTTAGTATATCAAAAAGAAACCATTTCCAAAACCATATAAAACATTTAATAAAGAGATTTTTGAATCAAATTGTCCCATACCACCTTGAAGTTTAAAATTTTAAACCATTAATATCCATATAAATAAATCCTTAAAACCATTTTGAAAACATTGATATTAATAAGAACAAATAATTAAAACATTTAAAATGATATTTTGGTTAAAGGGGTTTTACCAAAATTAGAGACACTTGAATACAATAATTGAGGAATAACATTTAGTTAGAACTTTATAATATCATGAGAATAAATGGATTCATGATATAATACTCCAAAGGATAGTATATACACCATATAAGAGTGAATTGGTGTATAAAAACAATGAACCCTCAATAGAAATGTCAAATGTGATGAAATCCCTTATAAAGAAGGTATCTTTAAATTAAGGACAAATCAATCTCAAAAATATGTGTGAAAAATATAAATAAACCCAATATAACTGGATATTAAGTGTAAAACAATAAAAGGTCATTCACACATATTCAATGGATGACATATTCAATGACTACATGTTGAACCCAACGAAATCGAAATTGGGTTAAAAAGATCCCTTGACAGCCTAATGGCATCACATCAAAACGAGTTGATGAGAGATAAAAAGTGTATCTCATCACTTGGAAATAAAATTTACATCAATAAGGATATATGAGAACGTATCCCAACATAAAAATATGTAAATTAAAAGTCCCCACAAAAGAAGTATTTTAAAAAAAGAGGAGGGTGAAAGGTTCCCTTACCGACTTGGGTATCTTTCAAAACATACACCCCATGAAAGAAAAACAATAGATCATTAATGTAAATAATCATAAACGAAAGTATATTACACAAATAGTAGAATAATTGGTAGTACATACACCACTCAATGGAATTTGTGGCAAATGTAGCATAAATCTCACGGGAATAAAAGTGAGATGAAAAATCCCTTACGAAAACTCGGCAGCCTAACGGCGCCACATAAAACTTCCGAATATGGATTGATGAGATCAAATAGGGTATCTCATCACATTACAATAAAATGTACAGGAATAGGAATATAAAACAACATCCCCCAACATTACAACGAGGAGCTTAAAAGAAGTGACATAAAGTAGAGTACTTAAAAAGAAAGAGAGAGGTTAGATCTCTTACGAAAGTTCGGCAGCCTAACGGCGCCACTCAAAACTTCAAAAATGGATTGATGAGAGAGAATAGTGTCTATCATCACATGAAAAAAAAAATTACAGTAAGTGTAATATTAAAGATCATCCCAATAACAAGAAAGATGATCTTTAAAAGGAATGACATAAAAGTGTGTACTTAAATAGAAAGAGAGGAGTAGGATCCCTTACCTCGGGTCCGACTTGACTCGATCGTTCTTTAATCTCCTGAATAATAAACATGAGTTAATTTATACTTCCTTAAGAAACTTTTTCAAGTTCATTATTCTTTTTATATCACTTATTTACATGTTATAAACATTATGTAATTATTTAAGTTAATAATGTTTGTTTTGTCGATATTTGGTTCATAAGTCGAAAGTGGACTTCCTACAATTACATGTTGTTCGTGTGGTCAAAGGTTATTTATATCCAGAATGACATTACTGATTTTGATATCATATATATCATATATATCCAGCATATACATGTATTTATAATATTACATAATCATTTAGAGGTAAGAAATTAAATGCACCGTTCATGGAGACGGTAAGTCGTACGTACGCATGAACGCTACTTTCATTTCTTTGTCATATTAATGGAATTAAAACTAATATGAGAGGTATTTATATTTTAATTAGAGAATTATATTCATCATTTGGATGTATCATTCATCATATATATCCATTATATACATGTACTTATAATAGTACATTACATTTGGGGATAAGAAATGAAATATACCGTTCATGGAGACGATAAGCCGTACGTACGCATGAACGCTACTTTCATTTCTATCTCATACTTTAATTGAAATAAATAATAATGATATAGAGGTATATAATAATTCCAGTATAACATCATATATAATAACATTAAATCCATCCTTTATATGTCCCATGTATGGCATTAACGAATCACATCACTTTGAGGGGGCGGTAGTCCGCACTTCCTAAAATGAAGATATCGCGTATACCCATAATGGAAGCCATAAAAGTAAGACACAAATGAAAAATACAGAAGCATAAGTAAAACATAAAAATATTATATATAAAAATAGTGACATCATAATGGCCACCTTTGATGGTGTTAAATGAGTATTGAACAATCATCATTTCGGGAGGCAGAATTTCGCCATCCACGGAAACCGTATGTTCTTTAACCATTTGATGTATTTGTGTGAGAGTGTTGCTTGAATGAATCTTATAACAACATCCTAGTATATTGAAGATACTGTTGTTGTTATAAAATAAGTAAATAAAAAGAGTTTAGGGGGTTGGAGAAGCAAAATAAAACAAATGAACATGAGAGAATGAATTACCATTAAAAGTGTAACTCCTTTTGATTTGAGCCTAAAGGCTTCCTTTGAAAGGATTCTGCCCAGAGGGAATCCTCTTGGATTAGGAGAGGGATGTGGAGAGAGTAAATGGTAAGGGGTTAGCCGATCCAAAGGTTTCAGGATTGTGTGAAATGAGGTATAGGTGGGGGCCTTTTATAAGAGGAGAGGAGGGGCACTTTTGTAAAGTAAGAAATATTACTTTATTTAAAAAATGTGTTTCGGTTTTAAAAGGTCCCACATTGATATAATTCGTGTATATGGTGATAAGGGTTCGAAATCCACCCATCCAATAAGTTTTGGACATGTGTAGTTCATAGATTTTACATTATCTTTCCATTTTATTTAAATCGTTAAATAATGAAGTCATCGCTGCATCATCATGATGTCATAAATAATTTAATTTATATAGTGTCTAAAAATTATAAATCAAATACTATGATGTAGGAAATCTTTTTATCTTTCCAATGACTATTTATAATCAAAAAATCTGACTTTTATAGCCCCACTTAAAAATTGTTTTAGTAAAACATATCATGTTGGTGTCATTTTTACTTTTACATTAAATAAAACATTATTTATGTCATTTCCCAACCAAAGTGGCTCCATGGGGTCCCCAAGTTGACCCATGGCTTGTCTTGGTAGCCCATTACACATCCAATGAGGTTAGGACATGTTTCAAGATCATTTCATATTATTAAAACATTATTTTTACCTTAAACTACACTAATTACCTCTAACCGCGATTAAAAACTTAATAAGTTACTATTCACCAAAAAATTATTTTTATCCCATTGAACCATATTTTACTTATTAATGACAACCATTTATGTCGGATTTTTGAAATTAAAAACACAAAGATGGAAAAATTTCATTTAAACAGAAAAATCAGTTTTTATAAGTACCAGTTAGTGGTTTCACTATTCATCAAAAATTGATGTTTTTCAGAAAAATCCAAAAAATTCACCCTAAGCTATATTTGATATTCCGAATTCAAAAAATAAGTCTATTTTACAAAATTCAAAACATATAAGTCACATTAATTAATTTAATAATTAATTCCCACTGTCAGAGCAAATAGCGTGTTTTATGAAACAATAAGTATCAAAAGATTGACACTGGTTTAAGTCTGATTTCAAAGTGAAATTAATTCCAACGACAACTATTGGATTTAATGGTAAAAATATATTCTAATTTCACTTTAAAACCAATTCAAAAGATAATCTAATCATATAAATAAATTAGATTAAAAAGAGGTTTTGAATTAAAATACAACATTTTACACTATTCATTAAAAAAATGAACTTTATCAGAAAGATACCAAAAATTTACACAAAGTAAATTTTGATGTCCCGATTCTTAATAAGAGTTTTATTTGGTCCAAAATAATGCTTAAGAGTGAACAAAACTATATTTAATTGTGGTTCAACATTAAAAGGTGATAAGTGAACATTTAGTGAAAACTAGGGCATATACGCCTAAAATTGATTTCTTTCCATATTTTAAGCCTCTATCCTGTATTGGATAAATTTAAAAACATTTAAAAACATATATAATCATATTTTAGTTATTTATATCCCTTCCCGCCATTACAGCGGCTACATGTTAACTACCATTTAAAATAACATTATTTTATTATTAGAGTGCAACGTAAGATTCCCAAGAAACTCGTTGTTGCGTGTTGGGTACGCCATCGAGCATAGCTTCCCCTTTAAAGTAATATCAATATTTTATTCACAAATATGGATAAATATGAAAATTTCATATTCTTTATTTACCTGGGGTGTTACACCATGTGTTATATAAACCACATTCAATCCATTCAAGTTATATGATTTAACATAAATCATTTACACAGAGTATTAATAAAGTCATGGTTTCACTATCCATTAATCAATTTCACTTAAAACTAAACAATTTATTTCATATAGTGACTTTTTATATAATAAGAGCAAGGAAAAGCCCATGTTGTTCCATGAAGCCATAATTTTTTGAATCCAATTACTTATAAATGATGTAACCATATTACTCTATCCTTACTCTAAAAACCAAAAAAAATCAAATTTCCTAAACAAGGAAAATTACATTATAAGGAATATGTGTCATTTGTAAGTCCATGTAACAACTCAATTACCCTGTTAGGAAATTCCAAACCTAAGGAGACCAAGAACCAAAGAGTCACCGAGGAATACATTAAATACACATGTATCAAATGTTATTTTGATAAAATGTGATATTTTAAGCTAAATTAGATTCAATGAATTTTGAAATATTTGGCCAAAATGACCAATTTATATGTGGAAACTAAATTGAGATTCTCAAAAAAAGATGACATGCAGTACAACTGAGTAAATACAAAATGAACAAAACATGAATGGGAAACTCTATTACCACCTATAAAAACATAAATGGAAAACTATCCATATAATGTATGTTTGATACCTAAACTCATAAAAAATAACCAAATCAATTATATCATTCATCTATGGTAAATTTGACCGAAAGAATCCAACATAATTGTGATGATCGACAAAATCCGACTTATGATAAAATGTAGTAAATATGAAATATCCAAAACCAAAATGGAAAACTATATGACCACCCACTATAGGGTCGAAGATAATGAATCACTCAATATCAACCTCATATTTGATGTATGTTGGAATAGAAATGAGTTTCCGAAAAAATACCTAAAAATATGGTGAATGAGATGGTATCCAAATAGTGAAATAGTTGGGGTTATTAACTGAATAAATAGAGGTCTGTGAGGTTAGTATTACCATAGGTTATCCAATGCATTATTTTTATTCAGGATCAGACACAAGATTTGGGTGTTTTATGAGATTGAAGATTCAGTAGGGTTTGAGATAAAATGGAAGAGAATTTCATAGTTTTTGACACTAGGAAACATGGGATAAGGAAAAATGATTTTATATTTAGGGTGGTGATAAATATTCCCTAAAACACCACATTTCCCAATTTAGGTGCACAGATTAGTCAAAATGTGTGCTAACCATGCATAGTTTCTTGTAATAATGTGGTACCCCATATGGTGATACGAACGGTCTCACTAACCATGGGCTATGTCCATATCCCCTAAAATGAATTTGTCACATGGTTTCAGACAAACCGTGCGGCTGTCATGTATGGTTAAAACTAAACAATCTCCCCTTCCTGTAAACCACATTTCTAGAACATTAGAATTTGAAAAATCTATGGACACTTCTCAAAACTCCCATAGGTCATAAAAAACATTTACCAATATTAAATGAAGGATTTAAATTAGGAAAAAAATATTTTTACCTCTTTTTAAAATTCGTGTCATTACATGTTAGGAAATAGGCATGGGTGAACCTAGTGTGTGTGGAATAAATAGGGTTTTCATTTGTGATATCCAAATACTATGGTAGGACTCGATATCTATAAGAAAAATCATAATCCTCATTTTTTATTATTATATCTAGTTCATCTCCCCATTATCTAGGGCCATGATAGTGAATTTTTTTATATCTGGGTTATCCCAAGATGATTTTTTCATGTATATTACACACATGATTGAAGAATTATTATGTGGGGGATTATTAATAAAATTTAAAGGATGTTTACACATTGTTTTATTATTGGAATTTATTTATAAACGGGGTTTTTATTTTAAAGGTATAACTTTTGAATTCAATATATTAGAACATGTACAAATTATATAGTGGAATCCTTTGATAACACCTATATTTTACATTGGGAAGTTGTAGAAAGTATATTAAAGGGTCCAGTTAATAGGAAATGAAATTTATTATATGTTGGATTCTAATATTGTCGTAACATTTATTTTGGGTTGGATTTGAGGTGATGGTTATTCACATGGATAATTTTTTGTCTTATGATTTCATATATTCTGATTTTACTAGTTACGATGTGTATTGTATGGATTTTGGATGTTTCCATTTCATAATTTTTTAATATAGGTTTATATATATTTTTTGGATATATTAATGATTTGTTTTTTTATTCTTAGGTATATCAATGTGATGGGCTAGCTTAGGTGACTTTTCATAGTGACCTCGGCTGGTTTTTTATGTGGGATTTATTTGGAGAAACC
The DNA here is from genome assembly GCA_963277665.1 of Viscum album. NCBI lineage: Eukaryota > Viridiplantae > Streptophyta > Magnoliopsida > Santalales > Viscaceae > Viscum > Viscum album. The sequence goes on from OY728129.1 coordinate 1,494,303,471, forward strand.
TAATCCATGACTAAGATAACATCAAATTTAACTTGAGGATGAGTGATAATATTTATAGGAAATACATTCCCATAATCTTTAATTGAAAATAAATAATATACTTTTGATGGTATCATCATACCAATTAAGGTTTTACTAATTATTAAACATTTAACTATTTAGTTGGTATCTGTATACACATAGAGACGTTTTTCGATATCAAAGATATGATATATCTAGATTTAAATAAGATGTTTCATGTTCTAGATAAGATGGTAAGTGAACCTTTCAAAACATCTTTATTTCAGCCCTCATCAGAAATAGTGATCAAATGATATTTTCTTATACCCCTCAACATAAATGTTTGATAACGTTGATCATTTTCATCAACCCTATAATTTGGGATATTTCAAGCATAATTACCAAAATCCATTCATTTGAAATACTAATGTTTAGGGTTTACATTATATATATATTCTCATTATTTATATCATTAACTATCCTTTTCTGATCAATTTAGTATTTATTCACTCAATGACCTTCCTTTACACAATTAAAACATTTAGTGTTTACCTTAATGAAATTTCCTCCATGTTTCCTTCCACAATTTATGCATGAAAGAAATATCAACTTATGATCCAATTTATTTTTAGGGTTTACCTTAAATTTCATATTTTTTTTCCTAGAAATGAAAATTTATTGATCAGTAAATGCAAATAATATTTCCACCATGATAGCACGATGAATGATTTCATCAAAGATACTTTGTTCCTTCATTACTAGAACCCATAGAACACATGGTTTCAAGCCACTGATGAGTCAATCATACTTAATTTTATGTTTGATGAATGTATAATAATCATATCTCATTAGTCTTATAAAATTTCTTTCTTATGTACTAAATGATAAAAAATACTTCTACATTAACATAAGGAATTATTTCTCTATTTTCATAGGAAGAGAAAAAGGTAATTACATATTGAAAAATAATCTCTTAAACTGATATAACTCTATATATTGAATTTCATCATGTTGCCTCGTATTCTTATCAAGAGTCCACCATTGATTCGTTTTACCTTCTAAACAAATGTTGTGAAGAATAATGTTTTCTAGTTCAAAACACTATATAAGAGAAAATATCATTTACACGTTATTGATCAATTTATATTTAACCAGTGGATCAAAAAACACTAGCAAAATGTGGATTTCCTCGTAAAGGACATAGATGAACTTTGGGCCCTCCATTACTTGATCCAGAGATCGTCATGATTCATATCCTGCAAATCATATGTGTGAATAGAAACCGGAATTTTCATTCTTACTATAAATTTTTTTATTGAGGATGAAAATAATTACATTTTTTATTTCATTCAACTTTAAAAAGTCTATTTGAGCTCAATCCATTGACTAAAACAATATTTCATATTTTTATTAATAATAATCATATTTTGAATCCACATAACCTTAGAAAACACTTATATGATTTCAAAATGATGGCACTTTATTTTTAGACCAAAATCATTTGTTGTAACCTAGTTTATTCATGGTCATCAATTATTTAAAAAAATTATGATGGTACATAAATAAAATTTAAGATAAATTAAAAATATCCTCTAGGAATATCAAACTATGCGCATTATAAGGCCAATTTTCAATTACCATGCAATGCTCAGGTAAATATTGACATGACATTTTGGAATTTAATACCCCTAGGTATGTATATACCAGAAATAAATCCAAATATATTATCTAGATATGGATGTATTGGTAGGTTAACTACATATTCTCTTCCTTAATAATATTTTTGGATATCACCATATACTTAGTCTTATCCTACGGGTTCCCACTAATGATTTATCATCCATGTTTCTAAAGGTTAACTAAAATTATCCAATTATACCAACTATAATAAACTAAGATTCTCATATATGGATATTACATATTTTTATATTAATATTCAATAAATTTAGAAAACAAAATCACATGGATCATAAAGGTATAATTCCTTTTTAAATATAGAATCATAAAAAACTGGTTCATAAGAATTCTACATCACATCCCACTTATTTCATCATAACGATCACCCTTCATTGAAATATCACATGTAATAATTATCATCAAATATGGGTAAAAGAAATTTATGAATGGGTTATATTAGATAGTCTATAATATTAAACATGGGGAAAATATAAATATATTTTGTGAATTAGGGTGTGAGAATATGATCATAACATATGAAATCCTTACCTTTCCTATCAGAAATATAAATCATGAGACCTGGTATAATTGTTTAAAGATCATAACACATGAATCATAATAGAATCAATTAACATAATCCCTAATATCATACCATAATAATATTACATGGAGTTTTGGAAGACACATAAGTACAGAAAATTTTAATTCAGATATTTTCCCCAAGGAATTAAAACCATTTTAGGACTAAGATAACAAACCATGGACATTATTTAAAATTTGGATAATATCTTTTTTACCCACTGTTAGAACTTGAGATAACCTACCATGTACCATTTATGCTTATTAATCATTTCATATTTCATTTGAGGGAGATATAGATCTCACCCATCAAATAATACATATATTGTTTTAACACATGATCATAAAACATTCATCATATCATTATCCATTGAAAAATAATGATTTTATTAATCATTTAATCATCATTATCATATTCCATTAAAAGAAATAATTATAATGGTATTCATGAATCATATTTCCAGTAAATTATAAGTAAAATCAAATGATGTGGTCATATTTGGAAAATGATTTTAAAAGATCAATAGAAACATTTCCTGGGGGAAATAAAATTAAAACTATGAAAATAATGTTTAAAAACATAAACAAATTTCAAATTTCTTTTCCTTTAAATTATATTTTAAAACATATAAGATAATAATTAAAGAAAATTTAATAACTTTATTGAGGATATTGCAATTTCAACTTTAAAACAAATATTAAAAACAATTATTTATAAAATATTTTCCCAAATTATTTCCATTAAATATAAACATAGATATATAAAAAGTTATATTTAAATCATTAATCGGCCATAATGATTGAAAATTATTATCATAATGTACATGTTTGAAAACAAATATTAATTTTAAATTTTCAGTATAAATCAAAAGCACCATATTTTGAAAATGATAAAAATATTCTCTTTAAACCATTTTTTAAAAATTCATATATGGTTGAAAATTTATTTAAAAACTATATTTTTTAAGATTAAGAAAATTTTGAAAACATTTTTATAATACAAGGATATGGAAGAAAATATGTTTTTGATAGAAGAGATAAATATAGTCAAATTTCATTAAAATAAATCTTTTTGGATACATGAGTACATAAAGATAGTAAAATGATGGGAAAACATGTATTCTTAAGAAATAAAAATATTCTAGTATAATTAAATATTTAATTGATTGATATATCAAATTATCTCTTCATTATATTAGTAAACATAAATAATCCTGAAAAACAGTGAGATTTTATCATAAAATGCTTATCACTTTGGTATCATTTAATTATTTTCACAATGAAGTAATAACATAAAAAGAAACACAAAAAATGATGATAAAAAATAGTATCAGTATATTACATGTCAGAAGGGGTTTTATATTCACCTTATAAAATAATATAGGTGAATAATATAACATATGCCCCAACTAAGACAAATTGATACAAAAATCCCCAACCTTATGTCTCGAATTCCATTATCACATTCAAACATCTGTTATGATGAATTTAAATTTATTATATATATATAAACATATTAATATAAATTATAACATATATTATTTACATATTTCCTTCTATTACCTATTAATTAATGATTCCATGTTAAAAGAATGTTTCAGGCATCAAAAACTTTTTTTGCGTGTTTTCCTTGATTTTGTATTTTCATTCCCCTTAATTTGTCATGGGTACAACATATAGTAAATTTTTATCATAATATAAATGAATTATATATTTAATTTCTTTGTATTTATAGTAATTCATTAAATTTATATATAAAAATGAAATATTTATTTACAGTTATGAAATTTTATACACACACATGTAAAATGTTTCAATTTTAATGAAATTTTTAATGAAATAAAGTTAAATAATATATTACCTTTATAGAATCATATTTATGTCATATATATATATCATATATTTATTAAATTTACCTTAATTTCCTACTCTAGATAATGTTAGTGAAAAATGAATCACATCGCTCTATGAGGAGGAAATTTTTCCATAATCACAAACAATGTTATTGTATCCCCCATGGAATTTAAAGTAAGTTGTTATATGTTATATAATAATTATATAATTATAAAACTATTAAAAATAACATATATATAATCTATCCTTATTACCAACCATGTAAAATGGAAATGAAAAAACATCACATCAGTTCATGAGGTGGTAGCTCATCATACATCTAGGTGACATTTATGTTTCTAATATGGTGTAAGTAGAGAGGGATATGGTTTATGTCATTAAAATAATAAAATTTCATATAATATTTTATACTGGTGTTATCATATTATTATATTTCTATATGATTTTAAGGAGGTGGACGAAGAAATAAAACAAACAAATACGTACATTTATTAATTTTATATATTCTTTAGGTAGCCCAATTTTTATTTTTCCTAAAGAATTAATTTGAGGGATTACTAAAAAATAATAATCTAGTACAAGATTATATAATTACTGATGTTAGCTGGGATGATAATGGCTTATCCCATGGGTTTTTAAGTGTGAAGAGAATAGAAGATTTTAACATCCCAGGTATTTATAGAATAATACAATTTCATATCTAGTAATATTAATGAATAAGATAATAATTTTATATTAACATGGATGATTTTTTCAATTGCATACTTGAATTACCACAACAGGTTTCTTCAGAATCTTACGTTGCACACAAAACTGAGTTATACCAAAATATAAAACATTATTAATATTATTATTTTAAATGGTAGTTAACGACTAGCTATTGTATTAGTGAGAATGATCTGAGATGACAATAATATGTTAGAAAATGTTTTTCAAAATTTTCTAGATTCATCAAATAAATTTTAGAGTCTTAAAATGATAATGAATCCTATTTCAAGAATAAAATACTCTAATTCTTTTAAAAGGTTATTTATCCACCTTTTGATAGGGAAACCTTTTTAAATATATTTTTTCCAATATTATATGTTATATTTTACCAAATAAAATCATTATTTTGAAGCGAGATGTCAAAATTTACATTTATTGAAACATTGTTATTTTTTTTGACAAAATTCATATTTTAAGGAATAATGGAAGATACTGCATTTTAATTCAAAATTTCCTTTTGGTAAAAAAATTTGATATTGATTGATTACCCTTTTAATAGGTTTTAAACTGTAATTGGATTATGTATTTATAATTTAATTCAATTTTGGAAATTTTTTGTAATTTTACCTTGATATTTGACAAAAACAATGTGTCAATCATTTGAGGGTTTTTTCTTTTAAAGACCATATTTTGTCATTTTAAAAATGGGAATTAATTTTAAATTAATTAATGCAACATATATATTTAGAATTTGGAAAAATAGATTTCATATTTGGAATACTAAGATGAAAACTATTTAAATATGCATCTTTTATTTTTTTCCATGATAAATAGTATCTTTTGTAATTATTTTTATTCACCATGGATAAATAGTAAATCAGGTAGATGAGGGTAAAAATAATGTTATAAAAATAGAAAAATAAAATACCATGTGTAATAATCCTATTGGATGAGATATAAATGACCATGAAAACCCTATGGATGAATATTTGTCTTTTGGAATCCACATGGGTGTGAATATGACACTTATAACATTTAATTTAAAGAAACTAAAAATATTTTATAAACATATATATTCTCACTAAAATAATTTTAATATCAGTTTATATAAGGGATATATTATACTTTAAATATTAATTAGAAATATAAATTTTTTTACTACATCATTGAATTTTATTTATAATTTTAGAAATTCAAAAATTAAATTTAATAATGACACAATGATTATGGAGTGATTGAATTTTAAATGAATGAATCAAATAATAGACATTATAAATATTAAAATAAATATTATTTGACACAATTGAAGTCATAAATGATTTTTATAGGTTACTATTATATGTTATAATATTATTTAGTGATTTGGTTGGAAGTTAACTCCCTGGTTTCATTTTATTTAAATTCAATAAAGTGAAAAGTGTAAAATTGACATAATAGAAGTTTTATAAATATATTATGTTATAAAATTATTTGAAAATCCTAAAAATATTTTAAAATCACATAGTTTACATGATAATGTATTAATGTACAATAATCATCCAATTGTGGGGTATTTACCCCATATAAATTAAATTAATAGCCTTCAAATTGTTAAAATGTTATTAATATAATTATAATTAAAATAAATAACTAAGGGTAAATCGAAAAGATAAGGTTTAAAATAAATTCAATTCATGTATAAAAATTATTTTATTAGTGTATTTCGATATATCCTCACGTTATCCTTTAAATATGTTTTTTTTGATCCGTTGAATTAAAAAATTAATTTATATTAATTTAATAATTTGAGAGATTCCAAGGGTTCCCCTTCCATCTCCTATAAAAAGTTACCCTCTATTATCTAATAATCACACTCCATTAACTCTTTATTTAATCCAATATCTTCCAAAAAATTACCTTATAATCTCTTCCCTCATCTTAGAAGCCTCTCATATGTCAGAAAGCCTCCCAATGAATTCTTTTTGGTATAAACTACAGGATATTAATCGTTTATGAGCTAAAACCTTCTCTCATATTTTTTAGTTACATTTCCATTCTACACCCCCTAAAATCTTCTTGTTATATGATTTCAGAACAAAAAATTATCCAAAATAGGGGAGTATGTTTTTAATAATTTTTTAACCCACACTTACACACACCACCATTTAATGGGTAACGAACATACTGTTTCGGTGTACGGTGATCTACTGCCTCACAAAATGATGACTGTTCAATTTTCCCCGACCAACTCTCATCGTGGTCATTATAATAAAAACTATTTTATATATGATAAATATTATATTTATATTTTCTCTATTCTTCTATATTTTTTATTTTTATCATACCTTTATACTTTCCATGTTGTGAAAATATGAAAATTTAGTTTGAGGAAGTGTGGACTACTGCTTCCTTAATGAAATATGACTCCCCTCTATACATGGAACGTATAAATAATGGTTTTGTTAAACGTATGAGACATAAATGGAATTAATATAATACTGTTACTATAATTTTACTTTATATAATTTTATTATTTTCTTTTTAATATGAAAGAGAAATTAAAGTAGCGTCCATGCGTACGTATGTCCTACTGTATCCTTTAATGCGGTAGTTCATTTCTTATATACATAAATTATAGATATTCAAGATACAAGTATAATGGATATATATGATATTTAAATCATGAATAATATTTTATATAGGAATTAATTTTGACCACATGGAAAATTTACATCAAAATAAGTTCATTTTCGACTCAAGTACCAGATATCGAAAAAACGTCAGATATAAACATAAATAAATATGTAATATTCATAACGTTCTAATAATTGACATAAAAGGAATAATAAACTTGAAATTGGTTCTCATATGTGATGAAATTAACCTATTTTTATTATTCATGAACATAACTGGTGTATTTGATGAGTCGGACTCAAGGTAAGGGACTTAGTCCCAATCCCCATTCCTTGAGGCATATTTGGTAATATACACAAGCTTATTTTATTCAGTGTATCATAAAACCTTTTTAATTTTAATTTCAATTAAAGGGAATCTTTTTTCAATGAATAATTTAAATAAACGAAAAAGGGAATTTTTTAACCTACGTAGCGAAAACAACTTCTCTATCATCAAAACTAGTATTTGATATTATGATTCCCCTATAAGCCTTAATATTATGAAAATGAAAAGAAATTCATTGTTAACTTATTAGGGATTTTGTTATTGAAAATAGTTTTGAAATTGGATTGATTAATTCAATATATTGAAAAAATTTCCTGTAATTTCAAATGAAATTTTATTATTGAAATGTTGATAACTGAAATATTTTATAAGTTATGATTATATAATGGTACTTATACTTTTTAAGGATGGTTGAGTGACAAACCAAAGAAATGTGGTTAAGTGATAAACCAAGGATGGGTGGTTACATGACAAACCAAATACGAGTGGTTACATAATAAAACAATGAAGGGTGCTTAATTGATAAACCAAATATGGGTAGTTCCATGATAAACTAGGGACAGGTGGTTACATTATAACCTCCAGTGCATTGGGTATGGAACTCATCCATATGGCTATTCCATTTATTGATATGTGTGTATGTTTACTGTATAGGTATTTCATTTAAGTATGTTTATGTACCAAGTCTCCTTTATATGTTATGTGTTTCTTTCTATGAGATTTATGGTAATCATTTAGTTACAAAAGGGTAAGAAATTACCTTATATTTATTTAAGTATATTTACTACTTATGAAAGGTGAAAATTGTTACATTATGATATAGTATTCTTGGTTTCCATGTCCTTTAAAGACTAATAGTTTTCCATATTTTTTTATCCCTTACTAAGGTTTTTATTCTCTTACTATTTTTAGAAATGTGTTTCCTTGGACTTATAGAAGAGTTGAGTCAGGGATGGTATCAACGAATAGTTTATGCTATGAAACAAAACCATGTTTCTTTTTAAAAAGGTTTTTTATGAAAAAAAATGGAGGGTGAGTAGAAATTTATATATATAGTATTTAAGTTGTTATATATGATTTCTGACGTAATTATTTAAATATCTAAACCTAAAAATATCCTCAATGTGAATTAAATTTAATTTATTTACATATCTCAAGATTAAGTAATTTTTATAGTCAGGGCCTTATAGTTACAATTAATGGTCGGTTTATATAACATTAAGCGTTATGATATTGATAAAATAATTTCCATAAATTATTTTTAATTTATTTTCTAATCAAAATGATATATAATTTTAAAATTACCTTGTTTATTCGTCTATGATATGTCTGTTCGGAATGGATTTCCATAGAGGAAATAGGGAAGATCTGCTGGGATGACTTACAGATAAAAAAACCATCCAAATCAACAACTTGGGATGGTCAAAATTGGAACTGGATAGTTTGTTGTATTGATGGCTTAGTTGACTCAAGAAATAAATGGTAGTGGTGATCTATGCACGATATGAACATGATCATCCATAGAAGAATATGTTGTTTTTGGAGAATTTCATGAGGCAACAACCCCCATCATTTAAAGGATCGTATACCTTGTAAAAGCTGAATGGTGGATTGAATCACTAGAAACTATTTTTGATGTAATGGGGTGTTCATAAAATAAATTGGTTAGACTTTATGTCTTTCATTTTGAAGTTGTACCAGATAATTAGTGATCAATGTTAAAAAAATATCAGAGTAAGTGAAGAGATTGAATCCATTGAATGCAATGAAATTGAAAATATCTTCATTGATAAATATTTTACCAAGTATATTTGACTTAGGATAGAAAATCAATTGATGGAATTGAGAAAAAAAGGAGGAAGATTCAGTGGCTGCATATGAATAATATTTCACCCATTTTTTAGGTTTGTCCCAACTTTTATTTAGGATATTGATAGTAAGATTAATCAAATTTATGTAGTATTGATTCCAGAAGATCGACAAGTGTCAGCTTCTACAAAATTAAAAATCTTTGAAAAAAATTTCTGATGTGATGAGAAGGTGGACATGGAGTTTTCTAAGGATCATGTGTTCAATGAAATCAAGAAAAAGAAACAATCCAGTTATCATGTAATGTGATAGAATGCATCATAAAGGTATGGAGGTATGAAAACTAAATTTCTGAAATATGAGAGATGTGGTAAAAAAAATCCATGAGAAAGTATCTCAAAGTTTAAGAAGTGCTTCTGATGTGGTAATACTGGTCATATTTCTCTTAACTATAAGAAAGATGATCAGACAAGCAATGAAAAACCAACAATGAGATTATTCAGTTGCATTGAGTTAGGAAATTATGCCTATGTGTTTCCAAAGTTGATTACCCATGGATGAAACAAGAATGATAGAAAGCATAAGAGAATAAAAATAATAATTTTCTACTACTACGGTTGATATGGGACAATCAAATTTAGTTGTGATAGGTATGTCGTAGGTTTTTTCAAAGTATACCAATATTCTATTTGACTTTTGATCTTTAGATTATTTCATTTTTGAGAGCTTTGAAATAAATTAGAAATAACATCTCATTAATGTGATATATAACATTGGCTAAAAATTACCACAGTAAATATTAAAGAAACCCCGATTTATAATAATATCCCTATTATCATTAGTGGTGTAGTATTTCCTAAAAATATTATCGAACTTACCATAGTGGAATTTGATATCATTATAGGTATGGATTGGATTTAATTTTATCATTCTAAAATAGATTCTCAATCCATGAATGTTTGCTTCAATGATTTCATAAATCTTCTAATATACCATAAAGCTAATAGATTGACTAAATATGGTAGTGAATGTTATCGATATCATGTTGTTCGAAAGAAATAAATTGTTTTGATTAGTGACATTCACGTAATGAATGAATTCACATATGTTTTCCTGATGAATATCCTAGTATTGGTCTTAATTTGGATGTTGAATTTACGATTGATTTAGTGAATGATTATAATAATATTTATAAACACCGTTATAGAATGACTCATGTAGAATAGGGGGAATTGAAAAAATAGTTGCAAGAATTTCTTGATAAAGGATTTATTCGGCCTGTCACTTCACCTTGGGGTGATTCTATTTTATTTATGAAAAAATATGGTTCTATGAGACATTATGTTGATTCTAGATCCTTTACCAACATCCCTATTAAGAAAATGTATGTATTTACTAATATCGAAGATTTTTTTTTATCAGCTCTGGGGAGCTCAGTATTTTTTGAATATTTATTTTAGGCCAGGGTACCATCAGGTGAATGTGATGGATGATGACATTCTAAAGACAGTGTTCTGAATGAGATATGGGAATTATGAGTTTTCAGTTATTCCCTTTGGGTTATATAATTAACCTATTATATTAATTAATATCATGAATAGAGTATTTCATCAGTTTTTGGATGAATTTGTTGTTGTGATTATAGGTTATAATTTTTTATAAGTCTAAAATCCATAAGGAACATGAATGTCATATAAGGATTGTTTTAAAACCCATAAAAGAAAAGAAATATTATGTAGTTTTTTCAAAGAGAGAATTTTCATTGCACAAAAATCATTATTTGGATTTATTGTTTCTAAATATGGCATAACTATTGAAAATTATAATACAAAATTTCTTAGAGAGTGGCCAAGACCTAAAAATATCACAGGTATTCATAGTTTTTTATTACTAGGTCATTACTAAAGGTTTTTTTAAACATATCTTGGTTTTCTAGACCAATAATTATGTTAACTTATAATGGAGCTATGTTTATCTGGACAAAAAATGTTGTGACTTTTTTCAGAAACATAAAATAAGATTTATAAATTCACTATTTTTGGCTATGCCTTCCAGGAATGGTGAATTTTTTATCTCTATTGATGCTTCATTGAAAGGACTTGGTTTTGTTGTAATAAAGAATGATTAGGTAATTTCATTACTTCATATCAGTTGAATCCTCATGAGTTAAATTATCCTACACATGATTCATAATTATCTATTGTTCTTTTTTCATTAAAAATTTGGAGGCATCATTTTTATGGCGTAAAGTGGGAAATATATACTGATCCCAAAAGTTTATATTATTTATCCACTCAGAAATAATTGAACATGATACATATGAGAGAGATATAATTAATCAAGGATTATGATTAGATGATCCATTATCATCTAGTAAATGAAAATAAAGAGGGTGATGCTTTGATTTGAAATAGTAATGACACATTAACCATGCTATTTTTGAAAATAGATTATTTGGGTATCGATTTAATGAATTTTGGGTTATAATTTTCTGGTGTGGGGAATTCCTTTGTTTTTATTCAAGTGTCACTAAAATGAACTCTATCTGACTGAATTATGGAAGCGCAGAAACAAGAATGTTAGTTGTAAAAAAATGTACAATTGGTTTAGAAGGGTAACTTACTTGAATTTATCATTGATAAAGACAATGTATTATGGTTTACCAAGATATTATTTGTGCATTTTGATTCATAGTTGAAGAAAGTGTTTTTAGGTGAAGCTCATGGTTCTCCGTATTTCTATTCATCCTAGAAGTACAAAATATGTAGATAGATCATCAAGAGTATTAATGGTCAAATGGAAGGAAAAGAGATATTGCTGACTTTATTATGAAGTGTTTGACTTGGAAACAGTTTAATGAAGAATGACATTTACCAATAGAGATGATTCATCAATTTCTATTAAAGGAGTGGAAATGGGAAAGTGTATCAATGGATTTTGTAGTGGGATAACCAAAGACATCTCGAGGTCACAATATGATCTGGGTTATTGTTGTTCGATTGACTAAATCATATCATTTTATTCCTACTCCAGATAATCTCTCAAGAGAAACAATTTCTCTATTATATCATAAAGAGATATTCGGGTAACATATAGCTACCATCTTCATTTTATATGATTGTGAGTTTTGGGTCATTTCTAACAATTAGAAAGGCTTTTTGAATACGTTGGGAATAGAATTAAATTTCAATATAGAATTTCATCCTCAATCAGATGAGAAGTTAGAATGAAAAACTCAGACCTTGGAGGATATTATATATGTTTGTTCACTGGATTACTACAGATTTTGGGTTCAATATCATTCTCTATTTGAGTTTTCTTATAATAACAATTTTCATTCCAGTATAAATATGGTAGTATTTGTCAAATTATATGGGAATTGGTGTTGAACTCTAGATTTTTGTGATTAATTAGGTGAACGGAAATTGATGGGACCAAAATTGTTAAATGATTTGGAATGAATATATTAAATGATTTAGAAACATATGAGGACCACACAGTATTAGTAGGAAATTAATACAGATAACTAGATGAAGGTTCTTTGTTTTTAGGTTTTTGATTATGTCATTCCAAAAGTATAGCCTAGGAAATGTGTGATGTGTTTTGGTATGAAATTGAAGATGATACCATGATTCATTAAACCCTATGAAATCTTGGAGGATGTTGAGTCAGCTACCTACTATGTGGTTTTACCTCTGATTTTATCTTTGGTACACAATTTTTTTCATGTTTGAATGTTAAGAAGGTATATCCTGGATCCATCTCATGTTTTGAGTTAAGCTATAGTTTAGTTAGAAGAGAATATTTATTATCAAAAATAAATTTTCCAGATTCTTGACTATGAAGAGATAGTGTTGTTGAAAAAGTTTATTTTACTTGTTAAGGTTTTGTTGACAACCAATAAGGTTGATGATGAAATACGAGAATCTAAAAATGCAATTATGGTCAAATTCCCCACTTATTTGATAAGTGAAAAAAATTATGGGGACATAATTTCCAAAAGGGGGGAAGTATATAACATCCTAGGTATTTATAGAATAAAATAATTTCAATTATATTAATATTTATGATTAAGATATTAATTATGTGTTTAATTGGATGGTTTTTCTGATAGCGTACTTGACCCACAACAATGGATTTCTCCAGAATCTTATGTTGTGAAAAAAATGAGTTATACTAAAAAATAAAACATTTTTAATGTTATTATTTGAAATAGTTGTTGACACATAGAAATTGTATTTTTATTAATGAACATAACTAACTATAGTATTTTTACAAATGTTTGTTAAAAGTTATAAGATTCATCAAATAAAATTTAGAGGCTTAAAATGAGAATGAATCCAATTATATGGATAAAATCCTCTAATATTTTTAGAAGTTCATTTTACCAACTTTTTATGGATAAAAAATTTTAAATATATTTTTTTCACAATTATATGTTCACTTTTATAAGAGAAACTAATTATAAGGAAGCGGGATATCAAAATTTACCTTGGATGAAATTTTGGTATTTTTTTGATAAAATTTATATTTTCATGAATAGTGAAAAATATTGCATTTTAATTCATAACTACATTTTCATCTAATTTAATTTTATTGATAAATTATCTATTTAATTGTTTTTAAAGTGAAATTAGATTAATATTTTATCATTTAATCCATTTTTTCAATGGAGGTAATTTCACATTTAAATTTGATTTAAAAACCTATCAAAATTTTGATGGTTTTTAATTTTAAAAAAAAATTGTTATCTCATTTTAACAACAACAATTCATTTTAAATTAAATAATGAAAATCTTGTGTTTTTAATTTATAAAAATTGATTCCATATTTTGAATCATAATTTTTAAATTTTGTAAATAGGCCTCGTTTATATTTTGACATTATAACACCCTGAACTAGAAGCCTAAATTTGATGCATTTGTTTATATTATTTCAATGATTACAATAAATAAAATCTTAAAGGACCAATTTTTTTAGTAGTTTTTGAAGATAAGTTTATATACATGATACCCCTATTACATTTGGAAAGATATAAAATGACATGATACATAATAAAATGAAATAAAATGCCTCCTTGAAATCATATTCAAGGTTGTCTTCTTTATAACATAGGGAATGTAAACATAATAAAGGTGAGATAAAATTCTCAGTAAGGGTTACACAAATTGGATTCATGATTAAATAACAATTGAATCCTATTTAGTTAGACAAAACCAACATGGCATGGTGACTAAATGAAAACACATTCCATCAAAAAGCTTATAATAAAAATGCATCTGTAGATGTTGTCATAGTGAAAATCCCATGAAAAGTAAAATCCAAATACTGAATAAAGAGAATTATTTTTATTTTTACATTATTGATCTAGAACATGATCTATTATACCATCATGATGGCTTAATTCTTAGGGTAAAAACCCATTTGATTTATGGAAACAAACTCATAGGGTTTGTCACATACTGAGTTCTCTCATGGGAAATTTTGATGCATCGAGGGGATATAGTGGGACCTTCCCATCACTTATATTATAAATCATTCTTTACATCAAGATTTTATTCATGAAAAATATGCCTTTTCAATATCCGTATTGAGAAGAAGATACATATTCATCTATATTTCAATAGTTAAAGCAACACTCCAAATAAACACCGTATGTAAAATTGTATAAGGCTAAGACGGTAATCATATACATGTTACAAGAATATGGATATATAATTTAATTACAATTTACAATGATAAATTATCTCAAAGGGTCAGTGGTTAACC
Source organism: Viscum album (assembly GCA_963277665.1). Lineage (NCBI taxonomy): Eukaryota > Viridiplantae > Streptophyta > Magnoliopsida > Santalales > Viscaceae > Viscum > Viscum album. Next base: position 1,494,318,807 of record OY728129.1, read on the forward strand.
CACATAATAATGATTAGGTGCACCAAACCAGGTAAATAAAAATGAAATGGAAATCAAAACAAGTCCCTTACAACATTGTAATCATTCCAGTTAATAATAATCAAGTGAATAATAGAATACCATTAATATAAAGAGAATCAAGATATTATATATCAAATAGTAGAATAAATACACCACATACATTAAATAAGTTCTGAACAATAGAAATCTCATGGAAATAAATGTGAGATGAGAAACCCCTTTCATTATGCCAAAATTTGTTCTTCCATTGATCTTAACACCCTGGATAGTCAAATTAAATCCATTAATTAATTAATTCCTAACCTTATCTACATATATTCAATTTATTATAGTTTAAATAATTTCATTTAATAGTATTCTAGAAAATTTATAATATTTAATTCCATCATTCTAGAGTGTTCTTTTACTTGGTTTCCATGATCGGCTCGTTTGACTATGCGTAATGGAGTTCATGTCGAATTGATACATTTATACAGAATGGGAAGAATAGGTTATTAATTAATATCCAGAAGTGTAAAAGTTTATACAAATAATTTGGTTATATATATTTATGGTGAATCATTATATAAAATTTTAATGATAAATTCTAGGATTATTTTGATGTGTTTTGATCACCATGATGTCATTATATTTTATAATTAAATACCATGTGTACAAATTGATTCCATTAAATTAAATTAGAAATATTACATATATTACTATCTGGTTCAACCATAAAAATGGTTTCATGACCATAATTGAAGATGATAATAGAAATTTAAAACCCATCCTCCTTGAGTGTGATAAATTAACACATCTTCGACTATGTTTTAATTTTTAGTATAATATGAGGTGGAAATAGAAATGATGATTAAATATTTAATTTTAATAACTAAATTATATTACATGTAATGTACTAGAATTTTCACAAAAGTTGTATGAGGAGAGGTGAGGGGGGATAAATAAAAGAATGGAACCAGTAAAAGAAGTTGAAAGGAAAAGGAAGAGAGGTTTACCTCTTGAGTACTCCTCCATGAGTATCTCACGATGGCCTTTGTTTTTGTAATTTTGGTGAGACTAGAAGACGATGGACATGGGTGTGTGATTTGGAAGAGTATTTGTAAGAAAATAGTCTTGGATGAAAGCTTGATAGGTGTTTGAGGAAGTGGGGTGAGGGGTGGTTTATATAGTCGAGTAGATGAGTGATTTCTCATTATTTTATAAATTATTTTATTATTTTTCTCAAGACGATAAATATTATTGATTCAAGTGAATAAAAATAGAAAAAATTTCATTATATTTCAAACTAATGGTTTCTTATGTCATGCATGATGCATGTAAAAGTTTATCTATCTCATAATATATTTTTTCCATAAGTACTATATTTCACGATTCACAAAAAATTATTGTATTTCACAAAATTACCAAAAATAAATGATAATAATTTTTCAACGAGTAGTTACAAAAAATTATTTCTATTTTAGTAAAATAATTTCTTATATATGAAGAATTTAATTTTTAATTAAAATCAACATTTAGTCAAAAAATACTAATTTAAATATTATAACTAATTTGGTGGCATGTTGAAAAATTAACTAGGGTCTCATACAATTATCATAGAATACTAGGAAAACAAAATATTGATTCATGTAAACGTTTTATGAAAATGAATTATCTTTTAAATCAATTTATTAATTAAAAAATTTTAATTTAATATTTATTACTCACCAAAATGCCAACACTCAATTAAAAATATTCACCTTTAATTATAAGGATCCTAAATACTATTTATACTCTTACGGGTGAGGTTACTATCCATTTGGTCATTTTACTATTCACAAGGGTCATATTACTATTCATAAGGGTTAGTTAATATTTATTAGGGTAGGTTATTATTCACTAAATAGTATTTTCATTCTATCAGACTCTAAATATCATACTTATTGTAACTATGTATATACATTTATTGAAATTCAAAACACAAAAGTGACAAAATTATGATTAATGTCTAGGTTATAGAAATGTGTTTGTTTCCCAGGGACTTAGTGTTATGTGAATTTTGAGATATCTAATGAGTTGAAATTATTTATTAGTCACATACTATTAAAAGTTGGGGTATTATATTCTTCCATCCTTTAGAAATTTTATCCTTGAAATTTCTCATGTATATTTCCCCTAAACAATGTGGGTGGTTCTTCTATATAACATCCTCTAGATCCCATGTCGCTTATTAAATTTTATGGTTTCTCCAAATAACCTTTACCAGTTGATTTGTCTGATTTATAAATAACTACTCCCTTGTGTCAAAAATCTCGATAGGCTATTCATAGAATGAAAAATCAGGTTTGAGTTCTATTTCATCATTGGTGAGTACATGCGATGGGACTAGAATATAATTCATTAAAAATGACACGTGGAACACATTATGAACTTTGGGGTGACTTGATGGCATTGCTAAAAGGTGTTCTTCATATCCAATTCATTCTAGAATTTCAAACTGTCTGATGTACTTGGGACTCAGTTTTCCTTTTCTTACCGAACAATAAGACACCCTTCTGCAGAGATACTTTTAGAATGACAAGATCTCCCACTTCAAAGTAAAAAATTCATTCTCCAGTTGTGAGAATAAATATTTTTCCTAATTTGGGATGCTTTAATATGGGCCTGAATTTTCTTTAACTGTGCAATTGTCTCATCGATATTTTTTTGGCCTATAAGTTTCCTCTTGCCAACTTGATCCCGACAAGTTGGAGTTCAAAAACTCCTTCCATATAATGCATCATATGGCACAATTTGAATGCATGAATGGGAAATATTATTTTATAAAAAATCCACCAAAGGAAATTATTGATCCCACATACATTTAAAGTCAAGAGGGAATGATCTCAACATGTCTTCTAGATCTTGAACAGTTCTTTCAGAATGTCCGTCAATTTAGGAGTGATAAACAGTACTCAAATGACGCTCCCTATCCAAATCCTTCTAGAGACATTCCCATAATTTTGATGTAAATCATGAATGTAGATCATAAAAAATCAATATAGGTTCACCATTAAGTATTACAACATTTTTAAGTTAAATTCTTATCAAGAAATCAAATTGTAAAAACTCTCTTATAGCAATGAAATGTGCCGATTTTGAAAGACAATCACTAATTACCCATATTGAATCATTCCTTTCATGTGTCCCTAATGTACCTACGAAAAATTCAATAGTTATTTCATCCCACTTCCATATAAGAATTGGCAGGGGTTTCATTACCCCTCTAGTAGGTTTTCTCCAGGACTTCACTTGTTTAAAAACTAAACACCTTGACACATAGACAGTAATATGATACTTAAAGTTATCCTATGAAAAATGATCCCTTAGAACTCTATACATCTTGGTATTTCCATGTTTTATAGAGAAATATGAGCAACATTCATCATCTAGTAGTACCCTTTTAATCTCATATACTAATGGAATGCATAATCACTTTCAAAATTTTAAAACTCCATCCTTGTACACGATGTCTACCAATATTCCATCGTTAACAGATTAAATTTACTTTTTTTTATTATCATCATGAGATTGAGAGACATTTATCTTCCCTAGTAATGATAGTTTATAAATCACATGAAAAGGGAAATATGTTTCCCCTTACCGATTTTCTTATCCATATTTAACATATCTGTGAATATAAGATCTGCCCCAATCCAAATTTGAGTCAGATGTCCATGATCATTCCTATTTAATACATCTACCACCTTATTTTCCTTTCCTAGGAATTATTGTATTGAATAATCATAATCTTTGGGTAAATAGAGCCATATATTCACCTCAATCTGATTTCATTCTATGTAAAATTATATTTCAAACTATTGTCATCCATATATATCTCATATCTTTCCCCAAAGAGAGAGTGTCTCCATATTTTTAGAGAAAATATTATAACTTTTAACTCATGATCAAAAGTTGGATATTTTTTCTCATGAGTCTTAAACTGCCTTGATGCATAAGAAATAACCTTATCATCTTACATAAGGATGAAACCTAGTCCATTCTTTGATGCATAACTGTATATCACCAATCCTTCATTTTTGTAGGGAAGTGTAAAAATTGGAGCATTGACCAATATTCTCTTCCATTCATCAATGAATTATGTAAATTATTTCATTTATAAAAACATATCTCTTATTCATATGATATTTTTTAGCGGGTTATCCAATCAGGAAAAATTCTAAATGAAACGTCGTTAGTAGCATGCAAAGCCAATAATATTATGTACCTCAGTTATTTTTGTTGGCATGGTACATTCTTGGATTGCCTTTTTCTTCACATAATCAACTATTATTCCATCCATAGAGATAATATGTCTATGAAAATAAATTTATTGATGCAGAAATTCACACTTTCTAGAAATCCAACATAATTCATTTCTTCTATGATTTTTCAGAATGATCCTCTTGTGATTATCATTATATTCATATATTTTTGAGTATACCAGGATATCATTGATAAATACCACAAAAAAAGTAATCAAGATATTCCATAAAAACTCTATTCATTTGATCCATGGAAATAGAGGGTGAATTATTCAGTCCAAAAGGCATTACTGTAAACTTGTAATTCCCATAACTGGTTTAAAATACTATCTTAAGAATATATTCTTTTCTCAAATGCTAGTGCTGATAACAAAATCAAAGGACAATATTAAAAAAAATATTGGATTCCATGAAGTTGATCAAATAAATAATCAATGCGACGAAGAGGGTACATTTTCTTTATCATAAGAGAATTGATATTTATATAGTCAATGAATAGCCTCGTTGACCCATCTTTCTTATTAACAAAGAGAATAGGGGCTCCCCATGGGTAAACACTAAGATGGATAAATCATTTATCACTCAATTACTCCAGTTTTTTCTTGAGTTATAATGATTCCACTGTGGCCATTCCATAAGGAGTAATTGATATAAACCTTCCAACAAGAATTAGATCAATATATAACTCAACATCCCCCTATGGAGGATGTCTTTGTAAATCCTCTTAAAATACATCACTATTTTTTTACCGAATAGGTGCATATTCCATATAAATATCCATAGATGATGTTTTCTATTCCTCCCCAAGAATTTCCTTAAGAAGATCTACTAAATGGGGATCTTGATAAGTTCCAGATGATGATGCTTCTTCTCTAAATATAAGGGATTCTACATAATTATCAAAAAAATTAACTTCATTTTTGTTACAGTATATTTTTGAATAATAATTTGAAATCCAATTAATACAAGGAAATGCGTTGAATTAAATCATGGGTATGATAATAAGGTCAGCAACTAAAGTACGTTTATGTGTCACCAAGGGGTCTAACTGAAACATCTGGGTTGCAATAATACTTTCCTTATGAGTTTTTACCCACAACTCATTTTTCAAATAAAATTGGAAATTACGACTTTTCTTGTAAAACTATAAATATACAATGGAATACGTTTATCCAAAATCAAATAATGAAATGGATATGTTTGAGAAAACAACTAAAATACCTACCCCACATAATTAACAACTTCATCCTACTTATTTATAATCTTGTAATCTTCCCTTATCTCTCACTGCCTATTTTGAGGCATGTTTTGTTTGTTCAGAAGAATCTCATTTGTATAGTTTCCCATCTCTTTATAATCTTATAATTTAACATCGTCGACTCGTTTTATCATATGATGAACATGTTTGAGAAGCCAGTTCCCTTCAAATACTTGTCTTAAGACCATAAATAAAATGATCATTCATGTATTATGAATCCTGTATGTTATCTATTGAAAATCAAGATAGTCTTCCGAAGGTAGATTTATACTCTGCAACACTCACTTATTCCATTTTCATTGATCTAATAAATTTCCTCTTTATTTCAGTTCATTTCCAACAAGGGAAATAATTTTTAACGAATATTTACCTAAGAATTCTATATTCAATATCATCTATTTATTCTTCCTCTGTATTATATCTGTTTAATGGACACTGTTGATCAGTATCTCCCTTGAGACAATATACTTTCAGTATAACCTTTTCATTCTCATTGTATCTCAAGGATAGAAATAAAATTTCAAGGGAGTTGATCCACTGCTCCAGCTACCACTAGATTAGTAGTCCAACCAAATGATGGTGGATTCTACCACATGAAATTATCTAATGTAGGTGGTGTATGGTTTTTCTTCAAAACCTAAGTATGTTTCCCTAATATTTTTATGAACTACTCAACTCCAACACTAACTGGGTTTACATGCCCAATGGTCTAATCCCTATATCTTCCATGTTTATAGATTCAATTTATCTCACTAGGTTCCATTAATAAAAAGTGGGATACCCTAAAGTAGTATTTAAATCATAATGCATAATTTTTAAATTAGGAAAACACATAACGTTAATTGAAAATTTATGCATAAATAATCTCATAATCATAAACATGGTTTCAAATTAATTTTAATTCCATCATAATTGTTTGTAATGAAAATTTGAATTATCTTAAGAATATCCCATGTGAGTGTCAAACTAGGTGAGTAGTAAGGCTTGTTTTCATGTACTAGGATACCAAGGGTCATGACCAAAACTCTTTGTTGTAGTTGTTACACCTATGTACATCTATGTTAGGACCACATCCACTAGTAGTATATTGACATGGCTGTATTTATAGGAATACCCACATATTCTCAATTTTAACAAATTCAAGGATTATTTTCTATGATTATCCTCAAAGTCTATCTTAGAGCCATGTCCTTTAAACTATAATTCATAATTATAGATTCCATGGTTGCTGGTAATTACATTGATACAAACTACAATGTCTCAACCCCAGAAGACCTGACCAGGTGTATTATTTTATAGTATTGGCATGATTATAAGATATTAAATCTATAAGGACCAATTAGATTAGAAATTTTGGGAAACTAGATTACAAACATGATACATATAGTACATGTTGAAAGATATAAAACAATATGATATATAATAAGCTGAAATAAATGACCTCTTTAAAAGATTGTTCAATATTGTATTCTTCATAACCTGGGGAAAGGAAACATAATAAGGGTGAGCTAAAATTATTGGTAATGATTACATGTAGTGGGATCCATAATCAATAATATGTGAATCGTAATTAATTAGACATAACTAATATGGTATAGTGAATAAATTAAAACACATGCAATCAATAATATGAGAATAAAAATGACTCCATATATTTTTTCATAGTGAAAAACTCATTGAATGTAAAAATATGAATAAAAAATAAAGTGAATGATTGTTATTTTGATGTCATGTATATAGAACATGAAACCTTATAGCGTCGAGATAGTTTAAGTCTGTGGGTAGAAACCTGTCTGATTTTTTGAAACAAACTCAAAGGGTTTCTCGCAAACAGATTTATCTCATGAAACCTATCGATGCATCGAGTGGATATAGTGGGCCCATTCCAATAAATCTGTTAAAAATTCTTCTTTTCTCAATTATTTAATTAAATAATAATATTCCTTTTATATATCCGTATTGATTAGAAGATACATATTCATTATTATTTCCAGAGTTAAAGCAACACTCCACATAAACACCATATTTAAAATGGTATACGGCTAAGAAAATAATCCTATCCACATTAAAAGAATATAGATATGTAATTTAATTAAAATTTAGATGATAAATAATCTCAAATGGGTAGTATTTACACCACATAATAATTATTAGGTGCATAATACCAAGTAAATCACAATGAAATTAAATTCGAAACAAAGTCCCTTACAACATTGTAATCATTATAGTTAATAATAATCATGTGAATCACTAAATTCCATGTATATAAATATAATAATTATATTATATATCAATTAGAATCATACATATACAACATACAATAAATAATTTGAGAACAATGGAAATCTCATGGAAATAAATGTGAGATAAGATACCCCTTATCTTATGCCCAAATGTGTTCTTCCTTTGATTTTAACATCCTAGATAACGAAATTAAATTAAATAATTAATTAATTTTAAACCTTCAATAAATTTATATTATTAAGATCAGTTTTATTATGTTCATATATGGTGTTATAAATAAGTTATAATATGGAATCCCATTGTTCTGGAGTGTTTGTTTACTTGATTTTCATGATCGGTTTTCTTAACTATGAGTTATAGAGTTCATGTGGAATTGAAATAATGATCCCAAATTATAATTACATGTTAGTAATGATATTTCCGAATTTTAAATGGTTATACATATCATTGTTTATATGGTGTGAGGATGAATCATTGTATACAATTTTAATGATAAACAGATAGGTTATTTTGAGGCTTTTCGATCAACCAGATCTCATTTGGTTTTATATTTCAATACCAAGTGTAAAAAATGATTACAGAACATTAAATATGATATATTAAATATATAATTATCTAGTTCAACTGTAAAAATAATGTCATGACCATAATTGAATAGGGTAATAGAAATTTAAAACATGTCGGACTTGAGTGTCATAAATTAACACATCTCGTGTAGTGTTTTCATATTTAGTATATGAGGAGAGGGAAAAGAAATGATGATCAAATATTCCATTATAATAATAAAATTTCATTACATGTAAGTTACTATAATTATCACAAAAGTTTTATGATGGGAGGTGATGGGATAGAAACCAAAGAATGAAACTTGTAAAACAATTTGAAAGGAAAAGGACGAGAGGTTTACCTCTACATTACCCCTCCTTGAGAATCTCTTTCATGCTATTGTTTTTGGGCTTTTAGTGAGACCTGTAAATCATAGAAATGAAGAGAGGTATTTGGATGTGTATTTTGAAAAACATATGCAAGGCTCAAATCTTGAGAGGTGTGAGAGGAAGAGGGGGTGAGGGGTGGTTTATATGGTGGAGGAGATGAGTGATTTTCCAATATTTTCTTCATTATTTTATTATTTTTCTCAAGACAAGAAATATTATTGATTCTTGTTACCAAGATAAGAAAAAAGTGCATATGATTTCAAAATAATGGTTACTTACATCAACCATGATGCGAGGAATAGAGTATCTATTTCATAATATATTTACATCGTAATTACCATATTTCACTATTAACCAAAAATTTTAGGTATTTCAAAAAATTCACAAAAATTAACCCTAATAATTTTTTGATTAGTAGAATCCAAAAAATGAATTTCATTTGTTGAAAATAATTTCCTAAATATGATAAATTTATTTTTTAATTAAAATCATCATTTACTCAAAAATATCAATTTTAATACTATAATTGATTTTCTGACACTTTGAAAAATTAACAAGGGTCTCATAAAATTATCTTATAATCCTAGGAAAATGAAATATTGAATAATTAATAAATTTTATTAAAATGAATTATATTTTAAACAATTTTATTAATTATTAAATTTCAATTAAATTTTAATTACTTAAAAATTCCAACACTTAATTAATAATATTCATCTTCTTTTATATGGTGCCTAAATACTATTTATACACTCATGGGAAAGGTTATTATAGATTTGGCCGGTTTACTATTTATTAAGGTAATATTAGTATTCATAAAGGTAGTTTAATATTCATAAGGGTGTGTTACTATTAAAAAATAATTAATTTGATCCAATAAGAATCTAAATATCATACTAATCGCAATCGTGTATGTCTGTTTTTCAAAACTCAAAACACAATAGTGAGAAAATTAACAGTAATGGCTTGGTTATAGAAAAGTGTTTATTTCAAAGAGACTCAGTGTTATGAAAATTTGGAGCTATCTAATGAGATGAGATTATTTAAGAGGTACATACCATCAAATATTGGGGGTGTAATATACCTTATTAATAGTAACTTTAGTAATTATTTTTATTTACCACAATTAAAGGCTAAATCTTGTAAATAAGTGTTAATATAATATTACAATGATATGAAACTATCCTAAAACAACACTGAATCCTATTTTTTGAGATATATCTGACCATAAAAACCCTTGGGATGAATTTTTTTTCATTTTTAAGTCACTTGGGTTTGATTATGACACTTACATATTTTAATTAAATATAACAGAAAAAATGTTAAAAATTATATTTTCTTACTAAAATTTTTTTAACATGGGTTTATATAATTGATATCTTATATTATAAATATTAATTAGAAATATAATAATACTTTCTATACTATGTTATTTTATTTATAATTTATCTACATTAAATAATTAAATTTAATTATGTCATAATGATGATGTAGTGATTTCCTTATTAATGGTGGAATCAAATAAATAATTTTATAAATAGGAAAATAAATATTAGTTGATATAATTTATTTCATACACTGTCTAATAGGTTAATATGATATTATATAAGACTATTTGATGATTTTATTTAATTTATCCCACTTATTTGGATTTTATTTAAATTCAATAAAATGAATAGTGTAAAATTAATAAATTTGATGTATTATAAAAATATTTATTTATTAAATTATTTAAAACCATAAAAATATTTTAAAATCACAATGTGTCAATGATAAGGTCTAAAAGTTCATTATGTGTCCAATTATTTGAAATTGACCTCATATAAGTGAAATTAACACCCTCATAAAAATTAAAATGTTATTACAAAAATTAAAATTAAAATAGAATAATTAAGTGAAAACTGAAATGATAAGGGTAAAAAAATTCAATACATGTCTAAAAATTATTGGACAAGAGGAATTCAACCTATCCTCAACATTTCTTGGTCATATCTCAAGTTTGATTCTATTTAATTTAAAAAATTATTTTATCTTAATTTAATAATTTATTTGTTTCTAAGGGTTCCCCTTCCCTCTCATATAAAAAGGTATCATATCTTATCTAATACTCACACTACATGAACTCCTTGATTCTACTAGGATATGACCAAACAACTTCTTATAATCCCTAGCATCATCTTAGAAGCATATCTTAGGGCAGAAATCCTCCCAATGATGCTTTTTGGTGTAAACCAAAGGAATTACCCGATTAAGAGGTAACACATTCTCTCATGATTTTTGGTTCCATTTCAATTCTCAACTCCCTAAACTCTTCTTATTCTATGATTACATAAAAACACCAGTATAGTAATTACACTTGGATGTTTTTATGATAAACATTTGTCATACACTTACACAAACCACCATTTAATGAGTAACAAATATATTGTTTCTATGTACGACAAACATCTACCCCACGAAACGATGATTGTTAAATTTTCCATCTACCACCACTCATGGGGGCCATTAAGATGGAAACTATTTTTCATATGATATATATTATATTTATATTTTCTCTATTATTTTTTAATTTTTATTTATGACATACCTTTATGCTTTCCATGTTGTGTAAATATGATAATTTCATTTAAGGAAGTGTGGACTACTGCCCCCTCAAATTGATATGACTCATTCCCTTTATACATGGAACATATAAAGAATGGTATTATTAAACATATGATACATACATGACATTAATATAATAATGATATTATAATATAAATGTATATCATTTTATTATAATTATTTTAATATGAAAAATAAATGAAAGTAGCATTCACGCATACGTATGACCTACCATCTCCATGAATGATGCATTTGATTTGTTATCATCAAATATTATAGACATTATAAATACATATATACTAGATATATATTATATTTAAATCATTAATAATATTTTGGTGATGATGGGATTTTTACTACATGGACAATTTACATCAAATCAAGTTCATTTTCAACTCAAGTAACAAATATCAACAAATCGTCTAATATGAACTTAAATAAATATATAATTTTTATAACATCATAATAAGTAATATAAAAGGAATAAAAAATTGATATGTTTTTCAATAAAGTATAAATTTAGTTATGATTAATATTAAATAACATAATGATTGTACGTGATGAGTTGCACTCACGGTAAGGGACTTCATCTCAATCTCCTTTAATTGAGGCATATTTTGATAATAGAAACGACCTTATTCTATATGGTTTATAATAAACCCATTTGACTTTTAATTTGTTTAAAAGGGATTATTTTTTCTATGAATAGTTTTAATAAATGATAAAATGTCTATTTTTTACATATGCGGTGACAATGACTTCTCTACTGCCATAACTGTTATTGGATATTTGGAATCCTCTATATGTCTTCATTTTTTTAAAATGAAAAATAAATACCTTATTCTATTTTTGGGTATTTTGTTATTGAAAATGGTTTTAAAATTGGATATAATACTTTAATATCATGAAATGGTTTCTTACAATTGAAAATGAAATTTTATGATTGAAATGATAATAAATGAAATATTTAATGTGTATGATTTTATAATGGTAAACAAAAATTTGATGGGTGTTAACTCGATAAACAAAAGATGGGTGGTTATTTGATAAACCAAATATGGGTGGTTCCTTGGTATACCGAGGGTGGGTGGTTACATAATATCTTCCAACACATTAGGTATGGAAGTCGGTCATATGGTTATTACATTTAGTCATATGTGTGGAAGTTGACCATATGGTTATTCCATTTAAGTATGTTTATATCCAACATTACCTATATATGTATATGTGGATTTTTATGGGATTTATTGTAATATTTTGGTTTCAAAATGGGTTATCAATGAGGTTATATTTACTAATGAGTATTTACTAGTTCACAAAGGTGAGAATTTGTACATTTTGATAATGTATTCAGGGTTTACATGCTTTCCCAAGACTAATAGTTTTCATTTTATTGTATACCTTACATTGTTTTTATGTTCATCCTAAATTTTGAAAAAATTTTCACAAGAAATAATTAAGAGTAGTGTCAATTTTGGGATCAAGTAAATGTTATTCTATGAAATGAAACCATGACTATTATTAAGAAGATTTTGTTTGAAGAAAAAATGGATAGTGAATAGATGTATCTACTTGTAATATTTAAATTTCTATGTTTGAGTTAGGACAAATTATCTGAAGATCTAAACTTGAATAGATACATGATTTTAATAAATTAAAATTACTGTATTATCTCATGATTAATTAATGTTTAAGGTCAGGGCCTTATAAAGAGGTGGTGGCCTTTTATTAGTTAGTGAGTGGGCACACATGTAATTTTTTAGAATATAAAGTTATAGCCACGTTTTCTCAAACCAAAATCCTCTTAAATGGGACATAATTTACCCTTATAGGTTATATTGTTGCAATATGTATATAAATGAGTTTTAGAATAGTTGTACAACATTTTTAGCCCTTATCTTCTTAGTTTAACCCATATTAAACCCCTTTCTCTCCCGTAGTCATGATAATTAATATTTACTATTTTTACTATTCATTTTGAAAAAAATTATTATTAACCTAATTATGTAATATATATTTTTTAATAAAAATATGGAATTTTTTTTCCTATTATATTAAAAAAACTGAAATTGAAATTTAAATATAAACACATAGATGTGGCTAGAAATTATTTTCCAAAGGGAAGATTTTCAATAGTATCAAAAGTTTTTATATAAAAATAAAACATGAAATTATTTAAAATAATTAAATTGTATTAATATATATGTAATTGAACCATGTTTTATTTTAAAACCATATAAAAAACAAACATAACCTTCTAAATTCAGGAAATGAAAAGGCAGTTTTCAATAATAACATTTATTTTTAAGTATTCATTGAAAAATTATTATTTTTTAAAAATACACAAATTTTCATCCTAATATAATTTTTAAATTTAGATTTCATAAGTGAAGATTATTTTTTTAAATAAAATTATAAATTCATGAAAATTTGTTTTTTTATTTTTTCATAAAAATAATTTTCTTGATAAAATAATACTTACGAAATATTTAAATAATTTTCCAAAAATTAATATATTTTTATCAATATATTATACTTATTTAAAACCATTATACACAATATTAATAATTTATTTTTTTCTTACTCATTCCTTTATATTTAATGGATATGTAATAATGGTCATTTTTAAAATTATAATATTAAATTTTTTCATGGTTTATTAAAACATGGTATTATGTGTTACACAAGCATTTGTAGAAAATATATTTATTTTGATTTATTTTAAAAAATACATGTTTTACCAAAACACCAATAATATATTCAAAACAATTGAGTTGGATATTATTTTACCCCATTATCATCGTCAACTTCTATAGGTGTTATAGAAAAGGACCATTATTGATCCCATGCTCTAAGATATTGAAGAGGTATTCCATACGTGTTGGCACATGGGTTTGAGGTTATATTTTCATAAAAACATGAATTTGAATCATTATAAGTTATTCATAAATTCATATATTGAATTATTCATTCATTTTCAGAAATATATAGCTAATGTATAACCCTAATAGATGTAAAATCATTCCTTGTTCCTATGATTCATTTCATTTGGTGGGTCTTCCCATATTTTTGATATGTATGAAGATAAATCTTCATTACTATATCATCTCCATCACTAAATATTATATGAAACTATATCCTTCGTTTTTATGCATATTAATAAGTATTTAAATAATAATTTTATAATCGTAACTCGTGAAAGATGCGTGATCATAACAATAATATTTTCACAGCTAGTATCTACCCCATTTGTTTATTCTTCAGTAATTACTATTTTTCCCATTCCATCAATTTATAACCTTGTTTCTTCTTAAATAAAAATTTACATAACCAAAAGTGGTAAAATGAGTAATAAAGTCATACGAGTATTATCTTAAATACCCCAAGTAAATTTAACATAATTGTTTAAAAATATAGTTCTTTTAGATAATACTATATATCTCTTTGTTCCGTGAAAGTTTCATTATGTTTTGTACTATAATATGTCTTAAAATAATTCACCAATGTAATTAGGAAATTAATCATTGAAAAATTTTAACAAAGATAATGTGAATTTCAACATTATATTAATAGGGAGTGTTTAGCCAGCTTTTTAATCTTATGATCACTCTTCATGGACCCAGTTAACATCCAATTGATACTCAAGTATCACATTTTTAGTGAATATATCTAGGTGAATATATGTAAAAAAATCAACCAAATTATTTTATCCAGATAGGGATTTAATTTCTAAAAGAACCACATAATCACTACTTCACCAAATCATAAAACATTTATCTAATATTTATATTAATTTATATATTTTTCATTAATATAAACTCCTCAAAATCCCCAAAATAGAAAAAATTAATCACCAAATTAACTATAACTTTATTTGTTACAAACTGAGATGGAACGGTCTATATGAACACACCTATTTCATTATATTTTGTCATTAATCCTTTCATATTATAAATATTCAAGTAATCTCAAGAACTTATGATTTAGTTTCATGAGATATTAATTGGGTAAAAAAGTTAGTTACATATATCAATCAATAATTCTTGATAATCATATAAATCTTAAATACATTCTATACATCTCATATACAATGATTATAATCATAGCCTACGGAATATAAATATAAATAAGTGGAGAACTCAAATGACCATTGATGGTAATAGAATTGCTAAACAAATATAATCATAAGTGAGATGAATATTAGAATTTGGGTATGAGAGGATAATCAAGATCCATGAATATAACATTAGGAAAATATAACAAGATAAAACATTGAACATAATATTTCATCCATCATAATATGAGAATTTTTAAAAACCTATGTATGTGGAAAAAATCTAGGTATATGAATCATAACATTATGGACCAGGAATCAAAAAAAATTTCCCTTATTGGATCAGTAGTCTCTACCTCTTTCACTTGGGGGATGAATAGTCACTACCTACATCCTTTATTATTTTAAGAATCACAAATTGTTTCCTATTATCTCATGATATATAAATATATAAAAAAATTATTAGAGTTATATATACATCCCCACAATCACATAATTAACAAGTAGGAATATTTCTGTAACAAGATAAAAAACATTAATATTTATATAATCATATCACTAGGAAAAGAAAATATGTAACACCCCCAAAATGATAAAGGGTAAATGAATAAATGATATGACTCAAGTTAATAATGTGCACCTTACCTTTCGAGATCCTACCTGATTAGAAATCCATAGTTAAGCATGCTTAGCCTGGTGTAGTGAACGGGATGGGTGGCCTTCTGAGATGTCTCTCAGAGAGTGTGTGAGTGTGAACAAAGCACATTGTAAAGGACATGTGTTGGCCTATTGGGATATCATTAGTTAGATGACTATTTTGGGCATGTGGGTGGGCCCTTGGGTGGGGACCTTGTGTCTGCGGGGTCATTGGTGGTACCTGGTGGGCCAAAACCCGATGACCATGTAATGGTGGGGTTATTGTGCTATCACCAAAACCCAGTTGTCACATTTGGTATCAGAGGGGGTACCCAGTCTTAATTGTGGTGTACTTCCTGGGTTGACATGTAGGGCCCACAAATAGGATGTTGTGCTCTAGGGGGGTGATTGTAACACCCTCAAATGATAAAGTATAAAATAATTAAATGATATGACACATGTCAATAAGGTGCGCCTTCCTTTTCGTGAGCCAATCTGATTAGAACTCCTGAATAAGTGTGCTTGTCCTGGAGTAGTGATCAGGATGGGTGACCTTCTAGAATGTTTCCCAGGATGTGTGTGAGAGAGGAAAAGGAACACTCGACAGGACATGTGTTGGCCTGTGGGGAATATCAATAGTCAGATGACCCGTTCTGGCACATTTGTGGGTACCAGGGTGGGGACCACATGTCTGCAGGGCAATTGGCGGTACCTGGTGGGCTAGGACCCAATGACCATGTTAATGGTGGGGTGTATGTGCTATCACTGGGACCCAGTTGTTACAAAATATATGGGTTTTATAAATGAATATAAATAATAATTAATAAGATTCCTAAAAAAATATCGTATATGGTAGAATATAACATATCCATTTGTAAAATATTTTTAATAACAATGTATATTCATATTTATTAAATAAATCCATACTAATATCTTTTGAAATAACTTAGGGAATAAAAAAGAAATAAGCCTTATGTTTTTTATCACATCTAAAAAATTTGTACAAGAAAAAGAAATATTAATTGTAATGATTTATTTGGGAAGTGTGGAGAGGGTATTTCATAACTATATATGTTTATGTTATTGGAAAAATATTTTATTACAAAAAAATGATTAAAAATGATTTCATTCTCTTTTTGTTGAAATGTCAGTATTTATGGAAAACACCCACAGTGACAGTGTTAAAATTTTATTTTGAGTCATTCCCATTGAAAAATAAATTAATAAATCATAAAATAATAGGTAATATCATTCATAATAAAAATAAATATTATTGATAGAAAAATTATATGTTTTTATTATCATTCAATGGAAATATCGACATAAAATTGAGATAGGAAAGATACCTTATAGATTTGGTCACCCTTAAACCAAAACACATTGATAGATATAACATGATATAGAACTAAATTTCCATTTAATTGTCATTAATATTTTCAAAATAATTTATCCCTTGGTAGTATATATGAAAAACAATAGAGGGCACTTGGTGAATAATGAATGTGATAAAAGTTTCGCAATTAATGATATCAAGATTCAAAATTACTGTAATAATATGTATTATAGTAAAATAATATATAATAAAAAATAAAATTAGTTATATATAACAAATTAATATTGACTATTTTAGAGAGAAATAATATAGGGAGATAAATGTAAAATATAAATACACACACTATGGTATATTCCATAGCCTTTAGTTCTTTATTAAAGATCACAAGTAGTTTAAAAATAGTAAAATGAATGAAAAGATATAGGAATACGAAAGGTATTATCAAGGTAAGTGTAGAAATATTATAATTTATCTAGTAAATGATAATTTATGAGAATGGTACAATTTATATATAGTTTTTAATGGAAAATGATACCATTAAAATTTTCTCATTAGTTGACTATTTTTCAAATGATCAGTAGTCAATATGACCATTGGAATCAGATAATATAATGTGTAATGTCATATATAATTGAAATACATAAGTGAGAATTGATGAACATATTTAATATGATCATTCCTTTTGAATCCTATCTTTCATAACCCGGAAGTGTGGTAGTGTCATAGATGATTCCCCTTAAATAAGCCTATGTACTTCTTCAATAAATAAGGCTTGACATTAAATTAATTATGGTAGATATATCTGTTAGTACTTATCAATTCCATAGAAATGTAAACTAATCAAAACTATGAAAGTTCCACAATTTCCCACCTTACAATTAAGGACATTGTTAGTGTAATATAGGGTTTTGTATCTTAACCATAAAAATATATTTTGTAATTTTATTATTAGAAATTAAATAGTGGAGTCTCCAATACTCTTTTCATTATTATTTTATTTAACAAAATACATATTAATATAAGATTATTGTGATATATAATTATTGTGATAAAAAATAAATTATTTTATTTTTAAAATATATTATTAAAATACACTTTAATAATAAAGTAGAGTAGTGTATATAAAATTTATTTTCATGAAATTTTCTTATATAGAATTTTTTTAAACTGATAATATAACATTATATTATCTATTCTTTGGAGTGAGTGTCTCAAGAGGGGTAAATTATGTACCCAATAAAAATTTCAATTTCAAATGGATTATTTTGAATCCCCAAATTTTCTAAACACAACCTATTTTATCAAAATATGTAACATGAAGTAGATCTTAATTCCTGTAAATATTTCTCTAATGATTGATTAATTCTTAGATGAATAATATAAAATTTTATATGTAATGTTACCTAGTCAAGATCCTAGTATCATTGAGAGGGGGAAAGGGTGAATCAGTGATATCATTTTCTTTTATGTTTCCATTTTTTTAAAGAACCTTATCTGCCCGTTAAAGACTTATTTCCTTACTGAACACACACAACCACAGGAACACAATATTTACAAGGTTCACTACCCAACCAGAGTGTCTATATCGTTGGTATGGTACATGAATATTATAGTTCCACACAATCCAATATAAAATAATCCTTTGATGTGGAATAAAATGATTATGATATACCCTTACACTCATTTAGTACATGGAAAACAATCTTCAAGTGTGTGTTCACCCTCTTAGCACAAATAGAAAAAAACAATGTTTTAGTGCTTCTTAATCATATTTCACAATTTGATCTTTCCAAATAATTATTCTCTTTCCTATCCAGAAGCTAGTAAGAACTACAGTGTACACAAATTACTTCTTGTGTTATACTCAAATATTTTTCTCACCCTTTTAGGTTTCCTGCATACAGCTTTTATAACTCCTTCACAAAATTTTAATTATGTCACAAAACACCTATTCCGAGCAACTTTAATCTTATATGAAAATCTCTTCTTACGTGATACTTCTCCTTCTTACATGAAACTCTATTTCTTTCGTGTAACTCCCTTTACCTGAAATTCTTCCACGCTTGAGAGCTCAAAATTTCTCTATTTATCGATTTTGTTAAATGAGAGGGGGTCACCTCTTATTTATAGGCATCACCGACCACCATGTGAAAAAAACATGGCACGACATGGAAAACCCAGATGCATTATGAAAAACCCCATTTGACATCATATTAAGTGTGTAATTATCTTTCACACCAACATCGTCTTTTACAAACTTTTTGAATGCTTCGCACATTTCATTCCTTTTCCTTTTTTCAAAAGTCTAACCTTGAATCTTTCATTGCATGCAACATTCCAAACTTACATCAATCCTATGAACAAAAATAAATCTTTCAAATAGGTCTTTCCCTTTCTAGATTTTTATATTCAATTCTTGGAACATCACTAGCACAAAACATACCATGTCATCTTCCAACTATCATGAATCATTTTTTCCAATATCACTTTTCCCAATCTCTTGATTTTCAAGCCCAAAATATTTGGAAACCCTGGGGAACAAAACGACCATAAAATATTCTTTCACAACAACACCAATTCTACATCACAATCATCTATATTATTCAAAAAAAAATCAGATACTTTCATCATGAAAATTATCAACCATGATATATAATCTTCAATAAAACACATTTAGCATCCTCATATTTTTAATGGAATGTACTACAACTTTCCTATCGTCCAGAAACATCATTCTTTATAATAAAAAAGGAATGTAATTGGAATCACATTTTCTCCCCCTTTCCTTAATAAAAATTTCATCACATGTTCTCCAAACTTATGATTTTTTGGAAATAAAAATCCGGAATGTGTCGTCTGATTTTACAATTCCTTTACAAAGTTAATTGATTTATATTCAATTACAATAAACGAAAACACTCAGTAAAAGAAAACTATTCTTACTTCCTTCTCTATCGAACTTTGTCCCAACAATAATATCCTTTACAGTTATTTTACATGATCAAAATCCTATATAAAAAACAATTAAGATAATCTATCAAAGTATATAAGTATATATTTTTAAAGATAATGAAATTTTATTTTTTAAAGGTGAAAATAATATAAAAAAACACTCAACAAAATTGAAACAATTGGTTTTGTAACAAGATGAGACATAGTCTCATCCACATGGTGATCAACTTCCACCATAAATTATATATAATATAAACATTTTGATCCATAACCTGGATCTATTTTTATATTAGTTTATATCTATCTATGGTACACAAAACCTCTTCCACAGTCATATGTTTGAGTAAAAATATACATGATATAGAAGTACCTATAATACTTTTAACTATGGGAGTGAAGGAAAAAAAAATATTAGATATCAAGTACCTTCAAGTTAATCATAAGAGATATTATGTGTATATAAATAAAATTTAACACACACACCACAATATCTAAAAATAAATAAACAGAACTAAGAAATTGTAGATTATATATTTTTGATATTCTTGGTCGGTGGAAGTGCATCTTCTGACTCTTTATTTTATTTTAAGTGAACCTTGGGTTAGGTTCTCTTGAAAAAATATGATGAACAGAGTGTTGATGTCTCATATTATTATTAACATGGAGTCCTTTTGATGTAATTATATTCTTTGACTATATAGTTTAGTGTTTTACAAGAGGAAAAAATTCATATCTTTAGCTCTATGTGAATGATCTGATAGTGAAAGCTCTCAGCTTTCTATTGGTCTTATTCAAGTGTTTATTTTTTAAATTCCATGGGGGAGTCTGATTCAATTTTATTAGTATATACATCAATAATAACCTTCTACATCCATATATTCTACTTCATCATATATCACACAAGGAATATTCTTTAATATATTTTTTCCATCATTTAAGATATATTAATTAAAATAAAATTCTTCATTAACTTCAACAGTATAGCTATTTAAAAATCATTAAATGAAAAAGTTTAATTTATCAAAACATTGTTGGTGGATTAGTGTATAAGTGTCACAAATTTACAGTGTCCTTGGCTAATGGTTTCTCATATGGGTGGTCTGAAACTGGCGGTGTCCTAAATATTAACAAATTTCCACTTCCCTTGTGGTGTCTCGACTGAAGGGATCTCAGGATAGTGAAATCTCACTTTTTTTCAAATTTACATTGTGGGGGTGTGTGGATGATGATTTATCCAATGTGGGTGATTCATCTGGTGGTATGTTTTCCAAATGTGTCTTAGACATATTGATATTTTCTTGCTAGTGGTGAGACATGGAAAACTATGTCTTATTTGAAGCAATGTCTTAGACTTTGTCAAATTTCCAGTAGTTATTTGGGTGATGAGTCGGGTTAACAATGTCTTAACCACAATGATGACTCATCCTTTGTCAATTCCACCACCCATATCAGATTATGAAATAATTATAGAAATACATGAAATTCAGTACTATTATTGGAATCATTATTTTTTGATCTTTAAAATAATGAGATCAACAATATTCTCCTTTTTATAATCACAAATCATGTCAACGAAGGTATCTCAAATAGATAACCTAACATCAATGGTATGTTCCAAATTATAAAACACATCATTCACTATATGGGAAGATTAGTATCAAAGAAAAATAATAAGAATGGAAAAATAATTAATTAGTAAAAAATAGAAAATAAGATTAAAAAAAGATAGTATCAAAGGTAAATGGGTAAAAATGTCAAAGGTAACAACGAAACTTCAATATAAGAATTGAAATAAATGAAAAAAGGTTCTCCAAAGTGAATTTCAATAGTGTTCTCTAAAGTGAAATTCCATAGTGTTCTTGCCCTTCTAGTATAAAAAAAGGTAAGAACATAGTAGAATAAAGACATGAAAACGAATTAAAAATAATAATAAATAAAAAAATATTACTTATCAATGGAATTCAAGGATAATATCAATGATTTATTACAACACAAGCCCCACAGAATAAAAAAAGTTGAAACCAACAAAAAGTTCAAGATTATGCAGAAGGGTCCATTGGTTGTTTTCTCTTATCCTTGGCTTTCTATTATTCTATTTATTAGAGTCAACTCAAGGTAGAAGAGATGAAATGCCAATTGATATTCTAGTTTTATCATAAAGATGATATTCTATAAAAACAACTGGCTAGAGTTATCTAAAATCTTGAGAAGGGGATATAGTGAAAGGATGGAATCGGTCAGTCATAGGTTCTATAAGATCTTGTGAAACTCCTAGTATTAGGGATAACTACAGATTAATAGGAACAACTTCTTGAGTAATAACTTCTTGACCAAAAAAATGAATAAATGGCTCAATGAGATTAATGAAGTCCACCATAATCTTTCCAGATGTTTCCATCACATGAAAGAAATCACCCTTCTATCCATAAAACGACTCAATACTAGATTCATTTCCTTCAGTTGTCTGAATATTTCAATGAAAGCCTATGTAACAATTGGTATCTATATATTCTCAGCCAAAAAAATGAATTTTTCATACATTTCATGCTTAGTATAAGTCCTTGAGAGATGGTATTTTATGGATTTTGTAATTTTATCTCTATCAAAATCCATATCATTTTCAAAAATGTTGATCTACATATGATCATGCTATGTCTCTTTCCCAATTAACCTCATAATTTACAATAGAATCATATGTTCTCCCTTATATGGTCTATTAGTCATAGCTACCACTTCATCTCTAACCAATGTTCATATATGATCAGAATCAACTATAGTAGGTGTTGTGGATGTATCTGAATATGTATCTTCTATACTTTTATTGATACAATCTAGAGAGGTGGTAAAGGAGGATTACAAATATTGAAATTAATGACTTTTTAGATTCCATCTCTACTAATATACCCTTATTTTATAACTCATACTCCTATATGTGATTAGTCATCTTAGTTTTAATGTGTTGAATTGCCAATTAAAAAAAATCAGTCAGAATTCTCCCTAAGATTGGTTAGAAGAGGAGACTTACCTCTCAAAAGCACATTGAGGTTTAAAATTTCCTATTCAGAAATGGAATTCAAGATAATTATTTTGACTACATATACTAGAAGAGAATGAAGAGATTGAGCAGTAGCTTTAGTAGTATAGGTTCTTACATAATAAAATGTTTCCAACACCCCATCAATATCAACATGGGCTATAAATAATCTCATAGGATCTCCTTAATTTTGAACATTATGCCCACTATCCATTGGTGGACTCCTTATATCACTATACATACCCATTATTCTGTCATAGGGTCAACCCATCCATCTGAAGGAGAACAAACAGAAACATTGATAAAATATTTTATAATACCTATAAAAATATTTGGAGGAGGTCACATAATATATACAGATACAATTGTACTCAGAGTAGGAAACTTTTTGTTAACATTCTGATAACCACTGGCCTATTCACTCACTATAACTTATTCCATCTGGATATTATATTTCTAAACACATAGGCTCGGTACATAATCTTTTTGTCCAACAACATGTTGAAATTCTAAATGGCTAACAACTGGAGGCTCATTTGTACCCATATCTACCAACTGTACATCCCCACCCTCCACATAAGAAGGCATCATTTTTATTCATTAATCAGGCAGATGTTTTTCAATAGTAGCAGTCCTAATCATTTGATTCACTCTAGAAAAATCATAAACTATCAGATAAGGGGAAAAATAGTTTTCACGAGCTCTATCATCTATTAGAACTTCATGAAAGATGTATGAAAATTATTATTTATCCCCACTCCAAAAGAATATTTTTCATTGAGCTCTTATTACCCTAATTTTGATAGATAAGGTTTCACCAAAGATTTACTTTGTGAAGGAACATTCTCTAGAGGCATCTCAACATAATTCCTTATATTTATTCTAGTTGAACCACTAGGTTCAGAATCAACATAAACATTACTACCTTATCCACTAATATCGTCTCCATTATCATTTTCATATTCTTATTTCTTATCCTTAGCATCATCCTCTTCTTTATAATCAGAATTTTCTATAACCTCATAAGACTCAAGATTGTGATCAACAATATCCCTCATTCTAGTTGTATGATCCACTGGGTTAAAATCAGTATATAATTTTTCAATTTGTCATACATAATTATTATTCTATTAGATATAACTAATTTTCATACATGAACATATTGTTTTTGAAATATAGGAACCATAACAGTCTGTAACTGCTTCATCATTCTCATAAACTAGGTCATTGGCCATTAACATTTTTGGAAATCAATATTAGCTAGATCAATTAGTTAGAAATTAAAGTTGGATTTACCATCTAATACATATGAAACATGAGATACCAATAGAAATTGATCCCAAGACCTCATTTCATTTGAAAAAACAAGTACACATATTGTAATATCAAGATGGAAGAAATAACCTTTCTAAGGGGAGAGGATGTGTTTTATGAAATTGAACAACAACTGCAAAGACCTGGAATATTCATGGAAAATGTTTTCTTAATTTTCTTTGGAATTTTACAAGAACGCAGTTTCTGACAGCACCTGATTCTGAGGCCCGGTGTGCCCGGAATCAATTTCCTAAGTTTAGCTCGGGTACGTGCAGTGAACGAACGAGCGGGAATTTCTATCTTTTGAACCGGTGCTCAGAATTGAATTTCGAGGACACCGATGGAACCGTAGCTCTGGTAATTTCTTAGGAACACCTGTTTCGAAGTTGGGTTTTCACGAGAGTTGATGATAAAAATTGTGGAAGATTAATTTATAATTATTCTACAATTTTTTATTTTTTCTCTAAGTGGTTAAAAGTATTGGAGTCGAAGTTGGGTAACTACCCAACTTCCCAAGGGGGGTTATGAGGTTTGTGGGGCCCACACGAACCCCACCCCTTCAAATTCCTAACTCCCTCAACTCACCCTTTAATGTTGACAACTTGGCTTGAATTACTTAAGTGGAATTAATTCAAACTTTTGAAATTCATTTTCTTATCTTGTGTTAGTAAAATAAGACTTGGGATTATTTTATTTTTGGTTAGAGTCTTTTCGTGTTGTGAGGATTTGGGAGGCTTGAATAACATCTTCTTCAACGACGAAGAACGAGAAGAATGAATCGGTCTCCGACAAATAACGTCATCATGTCTTTCTTCCAAAGAACGATGACGATCCATCCCTCATTCTTCTTCCCACGACAAAGGAAGGGAGATGTCGTTACTCCTCGGACAATCTCCATCTTTGTCTATGAATCCTATTCTGTAACACTGACCCGTGACACGATGTCTTTTTCTCTGTGACGGTAACCTCGTTCAAGCCACGCTCGTGGTAGGGGTTTATATTTATTTAATTATTTTTCGTCCGTGATTTCTAGTTTGTTGTTCTTCATGGATTTATGACTAAATGTTATCAAATAACGAGAGAGGGTCGGACTGCACAAACACGGCCGACCCTCCTCCAATTTTGAATGTTGTTTTTAATATAGTGGGGACGGAATGGCGTAGTTCCACCGCACCACGCGGGATCGCAGGACAAGGTAATGCGCGGCGTCGTCGCGCAGCACCGTGAAGTTGAACAAGGACGTGATGTCGTCGCGCCACGTCGAAGAAAATCAAAAACACCGCGGTCAGAGCGGGGCCATGGCAGAAGGGTACAGTGCCGTCGCACCGCGCCGGACGAACCATGCCTTGGCCGGTTTCGTACCGCGGCAGAGCAGGGTGACCGGCGACCGGTTCCGGGCCGCGGCGGAGCAGGGTGACCGGCGGCCGGTTCCGGGCCACCGGTGTCGGCGAAGGAAGAAGGATCGGCTGTTGCTAGTCCATGTCAGCAGAACTGGCCAGCCTGTGCGGGCCGGCCGCACAAAGGGGAGCTGGGGGAATTAGTTCCCCTAGCCGGCCAGCAAACCGGCCCCCATAAATGGGGGGGGGGGTTTCACCAGGGGGCGGGCGCCCCCCCCCCCCCCCCTTACCGAAACGGCGTGGACACTGGCCGAGCTGGCCAGCGCGCTGGGCGTGCTGTGCCCAGGCCGGTCCGGGCCACGGCGCGCCGGGCCGGACCACCCCGACCCGGGGCGGGTCGACCCGGTTCGGGCCGACCAGGGGGTCTCGGGCCGGGTCGGTTCGGGCCCGAAACCCCCGTTTTCGAACCGTCTATGGTCATTTGCTCATAGCATGAGCTATGAGCCCCCAAACGACGCGTCGTTAGTGGCGCTGCGATCCTTGGATCGAGACGGTCGTTTCGGTATACTACACCCAAGGTTTCGGAATACTTTGGGTTCGGCCTGGTTGGTTCGGATAAGAAACCAACCGGGCCCTCGGAGCAGAAACACTTATATATTGAGCTCTGAACGTCTGATTGACGTGCCGTCGACTTTGAAGGATTCCTCTAAGTGAGACGGATCTTTTGGCTTACTCCGCTCGAGGTTTCGATGTCGTTGGAGTGCGGTCGGGTTGCTTCGCTAACGAACCCAACCGGGCCCCTAGAATAAAAAAACCAATAACTCACAGACCGGGCATCCGATTGACACGCCGTCTCTCTCGTTGAATTCCTCTTGATGAGACGGAACTTTTGGAATACATCGCCTAAGTTCTGGTTGCAGTTGGATAGTGGCTGGGTTGGATTGTACCCGAAATCCAACCGGGCCCCTAGAACGGAAAAGCTGATATCTTTCAGACCGGACATACGTTTGACGAACCGTCAGCGGCGTTGGTGATCACGTTAAGAAACGGTCCCTATGAGTATACCATATGAGAGTTCGGGGTATAGTTGAGATACGGCCGGATTGGTTCGCACACGAAACCAACCGGGCCCCTGGGACGAAAAGGCTAATAACCCACAGATCGGGCGTCCGATTGATGCGCCGTCTATTGCGTTGAGACCCCTATGACGAGGCAGTCCCTTGAGATACTTCTTCCTGAGACTTTGTGATACTTGGATTATTGACCTCTAGTTCGTGGAGCGGACCCTCCCAGAGACGAGCGTGCGGAGTACGGAGACCGTGTAGCTGACTGAGACCAGACAACTGCTTGACCAACACGACTTGGAGTGAGTCGACTAGCCCAGTGGAAGGAGCACTAATTTGTGAGGTGCAGACCCATGGAGGACGAAGCACTACTTGTGTGACAGTGTAGACCCGCGGTACTTGTCCGGAGAGTACCTCAACAGGCAACTAGGTGGTATGCACTACTATGTTTGGGTGACATACCCCGGCGGGAAGCACTAATATGTTTGGGTGGCTGACCCACGGTACTCGATAGGAGGAGTACCTCAGCAGTCTTAGGATAGTGAGCAGTAGCTCGGAGTCGTGACAGGACCACTGTACACCCCATAGATGGAGCTCTTTAGCAGTTACGTTTTCGATAATGAAAATCCTGGTTTGAGTTGAGATTTAAATAAAACTTATGGAAACATACACGCAATCAGTGTTTTCGTGCACAACGTCGGAAATCAGTTGTCAGGGTCCTGGTGTATGGAAACGTTGGCCGCCCGCACCAACACTAGACTCCCTGAACTGAAAACCACACTTAGTACTCTTAACACTATTTCTCCACAGAAAGAAAATATCAGAGTTAGAAGTTCTGTGGTAGAACCGACTCCTTTGATACCAATTTGTCAGGACCCGTCCTTGGGGCCCGTGCCGTGACTACCCCAAGCCCGCCTTCCATAGGCCAGGGGCTGGCGACTAGCACCAAAGGAGTAAATCCCGATAACTGGGAAGGCATTACCTTTATAAATGTAAACAAAACACCACAGAGTACAAGCGGAAGAAAAACACTAAGTACAAAAGAAAGTGATGAGAGGTAAATGGGGTAGAATACAAACCCAAAAGAAAGTACAACTACAACTGAACAAAGTACAACATAAAAAGAAAAAAACTGGAAGAACGGAAGCGGCTCCTGGGACGTCCTCCTCGGATCCTACCTGAAGGGTAGGTACAGATGGCACAGCTCCGGGATCGTCCACTACGGATCCTACAGGAAGGGTAGGTACAGATATCATCCACAGCGCTCTCGCCCGTCAACCTCCTCCGTGTGTCGTCTCATCGCGAAGTCCACCTCCAGATACTGACTCGTCCTGTAGTCCACCTCCGGGTACTGACTCGTCCTGTAGTCCACCTCCGGGTACTGTCCAATCCTCGAACACTCGGCCTTCTTTAGCACTGCCCGTCATCTGCAACCAACACAACGAGGTGCGGGCATAGCCCGTGTAGGGGTGAGTATAATGATACTTAGTAGGGACTCCGAGACCCTCAAGGTCTCACTAAAAACCAACAAGGATAACCACAAAAAAGATCTCAATAGATAACCTCTACTTAGGTATATGTCCATGCATTTACCTATGTTATCAAGAAACCCATATCAATCATGAGGAAAACACCAAGATCATGAAATCAACGGATAACCACTACCCAGGTATATGCCCATACATACACCTAAGTTATCAAGTGACCCATCTCAATCATGAGGTAAACACAAGGGTCAAAAGTCTCAGCTCAAACCAGGATTTTCATTATCGAAACCGTAACTGCTGAAGAGCTCCGTCTCTGGAGTGTACAATGGTCCTGTCACGACTCCGAGGTACTACTCACTAACCTAAGACTACGGAGGTACTCCTCCTGTCGAGTACCGAGGGTCAACCACCCAAACACAGTAGTGCTTCCCACTGGGGTATGTCACCCAAACAGAGTAGTGCATACCCCCTAGTTGCCTGCCCGGTTGGATTTCTGGTACAATACAACCCAGCCACTATCCAACTTCAACCAAAACTCGGGCGAAGTATGCCAAAAGTTCTGTCTCAACAAGAGTAAATCAACTAGACAGACGGCGTGTCAATCAGATGCTCAGTCTGTGAGTTATTGGCTTTTTCATTCCAGGTGCCCGGTTGGATTTCGTGAGCAAACCAACCCGACCGCACTCCGACGGCATCGAAACCTGGAGCGGAGTAATCCAAAATATTCGTCTCACTTAGAAGAATCCAACAAAGTCTACGGCACGTCAATCGGACGTCCGGATCTCAAGATATAAGTGTTTCCGCTCCGAGGGCCCGGTTGGTTTCGTGTACGAACCAACCCGGCCGAACCCATAGTATTCCGAATCCTTGAGTGCGATATACCGAAACGACCGCCTCGTTCCAAGGATCGCTACGCAATTGACGGTGCCTCGATCGGAGGTCTGTAGCCCAAGATATGAACAAAATACCAAAGAGGGTCTGAAAACGGGGGGTCTGGGACCGGACCGACCCGGCCTGACACCCCCTGGGTCGGCCCGAACCGGGTCGACCCGGCTTGGCGCGGCCCAGCCGGCTTGGCCAGCGCGGCCGAGCGGAAGCCGCCGAGCTGCGGTGTGCGGTCCCCCCCCCCCCCCCCCCCCTCCTCGCCGCTAAGGATCGCATCGCCGCTCCTCGGCTTCTGCTTGGCCGCGCTGGCCGAGCCGCGGCTGGCCGGTCGAGCCAGACCGAGCCGGCCTCGCCGGACCGATCCCGCCGGTCCAGGCCACGCCGGGTCGACCCGGGGCGGGCTGGGCCGGGTCGGTACGGGCCCTGACCCCCCGTTTTCAGACCCTCTTTGGTCTTTTGCCCATATCGTGGACTACGGACCTCCGATTGACGCGCTGTCAGCTACGTAGTGATCCTTGCAACGAGACGGTCGTTTCGGTATATCACACTCAAGGTTTATAAATAATTTGGGTTCGGTCGGGTTGGTTCGTACACAAAACCAACCGGGCCCTCAGATCGGAAACACTTATATCTTGAGCTCCGGACGTCCGATAGACGTGCCATCGACTTTGTTGGATTCCTATAAGTGAGACAGATCTCTTGGCTTACTCCACTCAAGGTTTGGATGCCGTCGGAGTGCGTTCGGGTTGGTTCGTTCATGAAATCCAACCGGGCCCTTGGAACGAAAAGTCCAATAACTCACAGACCGGGCGTACGATTAACGCGCCATCTGTCTCGTTGATTTCATCTTGTTGAGATGGAACTTTTGGCATACTTCGCCCGATTTCTGGTTGAAGTTGGATAGTGGCCGGGTTGGATTGTACGCGAAATCGAACCGGGCCCCTAGAACGGAAAAGCTGATATCTTTCAGACCGGACGTCCGTTTGACGAACCGTCAGCGGCGTTGGTGATCACGTTGAGAAACAGTCCCTATGAGTATACCCTATGAGAGTTTGGGGTACAGTTGAGATACAGCCGGATTGGTTCGCACACGAAACCAACCGGGCCCCTGGGACGAAAGGCTAATAACCCACAGACCGGGCATCTGATTGACGCGACGTCTGTTGCGTTGAGACCCATAGGACGAGGCGGTCCCTTCAGATACTTCTTCATGTGACTTTGTGATACTTGAAGTATCGAGCTTTAGCTCGTGGAGCGGACCCTCATAGAGACGAGCGTGCAGAGTACGAAGACCGTGTAGCCGACTGAGACCTGACGACTGGTTGACCGACTCGACTTGGAGTCAGTCGACTAGCCCAGTGGATGGAGCACTACTTTGTGAGGTGCAGACCCATGGCAGATGGAGCACTACCTTTGTGACAGTGCAGACCCGCTGTACTCGTCCGGAGAGTACCTCAGCAGGCTACTAGGGGGTATGCACTATTGTGTTTGGGTGACATACCCCAACAGGAAGCACTACTGTGTTTGGGTAGCTGACCCGCGGTACACGAGAGTAGGACTACCTCAGCAGTCTTAGGTTAGTGAGAAGTACCTCAGAGTCGTGACAGGACCACTGTACACTCTAGAGACAGAGCTCTTCAACAATTATAGTTTCGATAATGAAAATCATGGTTTGAGCTGAGATGTTTGGCCTTTGTGTTTACCTCATGATTGGGATGGGTCACTTGATAACTTAGGTGTATGTATGGGCATATACCTTGGTAGTGGTTATCCGTTGATTTCATGATCTTGGTGTTTTAGTAATGACTGAGATGGGTTACTTGATAACTTAGCTATATGCATGCGGATATAACTATGTAGAGGTTATCTGTTGAGATATTCTTTGTGGTTATCCTTGTTGGTTTTTAGTGAGACCTTGTGGGTCTCGGGGTCCCTACTGAGTATCGTTATACTCACCCTTTCACGGGCTATGCCCGCACTCCGTTGTGTTGGTTGCAGATGACGGGCAGTGCGGACGAAGGCCGAGTGTTCGAGGATTGGACGGTACCCGGAGGTGGACTACACAACGAGTCAGTACCCGGAGGTGGACTACACGACGAGTCGGTATCCGGAGGTGGACTTCGGGATGAGAAGACACATGGAGGAGGTTGACGGGGGAGAGCGCTCTGGAGGATATCTGTACCTACCCTTCAGGTAGGATCTGTGGTGGACGATCCAGGAGCTGCGCCATCTGTACCTACCCTTCGGGTAGGATTAGAGGAGGACAACCCAGGAGCTTCTTCCATTCTTCCAGCTGTTGTCACAATGATGCCGACAGTGTGACTCGACCCTTGGATGTGAGAGTGATAGTTGGATCTCTTAGTAGTTACGTCGAGGTCTTACAACGTCAGCCATGACGTGAATGCATCATTCATGTCAGGATTGACTGTATTAGGAAATGGGCGTGGTTCCTCCAGGGGATGAGACCGAGTTTCTCTTTTCGGCAAATGCTAAATTTTAGAATCTCTTTCAGATCGTAGGCAAGGAAGGTATAGATCATCCATGAGTGGATGAAGACTACACAGTGCAGTAAGAAATAGGAAACTGTCACCAGTCATAGAGACTCAGACATGTTAAATGTTTCCAGAAGAGGAAGCTATAAGGAAAGATGAGTCTGCGAAGTAGCGAACGTGGAGGAAGAGCTAGGAGAGCGGCATGAGGTGGTGTACATCTTAACATGCTACAACCACCCGCCTTAGTTATCCCCACCAGGCTCATGGAGATGGGGGGCGGAGGAAGAGAGTAGCTGCATGCTGTTAGAGAGAGTGACCCAATGGCTCTAAAAATGATTCAAGGGACAGTCTGTGTCCACAACTAGCTACTGTAGTAATAGACGTCGATATGAATTATTCCTTGCTTTCACAAATCATGTTCTAGACCTAGAGTTTCCGGTAAGCCGTGGACTTGACCCTCACGTCTGGAGATACCTTGGGAGGAGACTCGATAATCACACTTACGCCGACAGTTTGGTCAGACCCTCGAGGCGAGAGTTTCGGTTGGAATCTTTGGTAGCAGCGTCGAGGCCTTACGACGTTGGACTGAGTATGGATTGGATCCACAGTTCATACACGGATTGACTGTATTAGGCAAAAAGGTTGTGGTTTAAATATGACGTCGGGATGGGTTTTCCTTGGTCGAAAAAAAGGAAACCCCAGGCAGTGCAGGGTAACTCTTGCACAAGAGGGTGCGACCGATCACTCATGAGTCAGTCAACCATACCCTCGTGGCAGCAGTCGTTGTAACACCCGAGATTTTTATGAGTAATATTTTGTTTTTATATATCATCGAATGAATCTTTCACTACACACTTTCCTGGCTTACTTTACACGTAATCATGACCCTCCTCGATAGCTTGCGTCGTACGCAATACCGAGTTTCACTAAACAACGATATGCTATTAAAATATTATTAAAACTAGCTGTTATGAATAGTAATAACCACTTTTTGAAATTGTATAAATTTTATTTTTCAAAATTGACTTCATTTTTGGATTCGGAATACCGAAATTAGCCTAAGGTGAAATTTTGGTATGTTTCTGAAAACTTTCAATTTTTGATGAATAGTGAAACCACTAAGTGGTAGGTTAAAAACTGAATTTTGCATAAAACTTAATTTTACCGCTTCTGTGAATGGACTTTCGAAAATCCGATAGACATGGTTGATAGCAGTAAGTAAAATGTGGTTCAATGAGATTAAAATAATTTTTTGGTGAATAGTAACTTTTGATTTTTTTTACCGCTGTTAAAAGTAAATAGGGTAACTAAGGGTAAATATGATATTACTATTACCCTAACACATGTCCTAATTCTATTGGATAAGTCTAATTCGACCAAAAACAAACTTAGGAATAAAATATGACCATTTAGGCCCACTTGGGTTAGATTAGGACATTTATTATTAATTTATTTAAAGAAGGGTTAAAATAGTTAAAATCAAAGTTTAATAAGTAAATTATTTTTAATATGTGGTTATACAAAAGATAAATTCGACTATAAATATTCGTTAGAAATCTAAAAAGATTTCCTACATAATCGTATTTTATTTGTAATTTTTAGACATTAAATAATTTAATTTATTTATGACACAATGATAATGCAGTAATTATCTTATTAATGAAATATTGACATAATTGATGTTATAAACACCAAAATAAATGTAATTTGAGTCTTTATATAAATTCCACTAATTTTATAGGTTACTATGATATATTAGTGTTGATGTAATAAACTTGGTTCGAACATATAATTCTGTTATGACTTTCACAAAAAAAAAATATATCAAATAGTGTCAAAATTGACACAAAATAGTTTTTAAATCAAATATTATATTATTAGTTGTTATTTTATTCTTAAAAATATAAGGTTCGGCCAAATGACTTAGATAAGGATATATATATTAATAATAAACAATTTGGGGTTCGTTTGGCATGTTATAGTAAGTTTATTAACCATATAGTGAAAGAAAACAAAAAGACACGGTAGAAGTTAAATTATTTAACTTAGACTTAAATCTAATTGATAAGTTTAAAATAATACCCTAAACTTGTCTAAATCCTATTATTTGATAGTATTTCGACCCATACCCACTTTAGCTTCGAAACAAGACCCTTTGGAACCATTATTAACCGATTTTGACTTTAATATAAAATAATATTTTGAGATATTCCTAAGGTGCCCCTCTCCTCCCTTATAAAAGGGCACCTCATCCCCCTCCTCCTCACACCAATTTGAGCACTCAATCTAGGCCAACCCCTGCCATTTTCTCCTTTCCACTTCCCTAGAATAATCCTAGAGGTCCTGGTCTTCTTCAAAGTCCAATCTTAGTTCCCTAAGTGGAGGATTCAAAGAGGCGTTCCAAAGAAGATGTAATATCCATTACCGATCTTTTCAATTTCTTTCTTCTTCAACTTCTTCTTCTTTAGTTGTTTCATGATAAAGTAATAACATCAGTATTACTTAAATAATGATATGTTATTATAAATATGAAACAACCCTAATTCACCTTCTATCCATCCTACGGAAAAAATGAAATCACCGCGCGTGCGTACGTACGGAATACCGTCTCCACGCTGTGGTGTAATCTATTTTCCACCATCACCTTACAAGGATGGGTATAATGGTGTAATGAGTAACTATTTATGATTATTATAAACTAATATTGATACTGAAATAATATATATATACTCCAATACAGTTCCATGATCATAGGAACGATATCATCACTCGTGCGTACGTACGGAATACCGTCTCCACGATGTGATGCGACTCGTTCTACATGATCATCATTACATAGTAATTATATAAATGAATTGAATGAATAAATATGATATATGTTACACTAATACCATTCTGTATATAAGTTATCTATAACCTTAAAAGAAAATAATAATTTATTCGGCAAAACACGCATAAGAACAAAAGGCAATAAGGACCCGAGTAACAAGTAACAATGAAATATTACTAACAAGAAGCTAAGAATATGACCATATATGATATCATATCAATATGTATGATTCTGGAATAATTCAATAACATTATTTAAACCATTTTACAGGATTTTCGGACACGTACAAAGCAAATCGGACCTAAGGTAAGGGAAATATCACAATCTCATTTTTATCTGAGATTGTTTATACTTTGGTATTTACTGGGGTGTAGTTTATCATTCACATCCATGTTTACTCAATATGTAATATTATTTCAATCCACCGACAATTGTTTAAATCCAATTTTACCCTTCGGTGAGTTTTTAGTAAATGATATGAAAGGAATCTTTTGTCTTTTTTCGTACGAGGTACTTTTTGACTTTTCCGACAAAAGTACGAAGAATGTTTTTTTAACTTATACGGCAAGAATGGATTTTTAAAACATTATCTCCAAGAATATTCCTTTATAAGTTCTCAAGTTTATTTTTAATCAAATTCTATTATTTTAAAGTCGTATTACATGTTATGAAAGGAAAAATGTTTTTGAAGTAGAAAGGATATTTTCCTCAAGAATGGAGTTCAAGTATTTTATCAAAACTATTTTCCATCTAAGATAATAAAAGGGTTCTGTTTTTATCCCTATTATTACATGGATTTGATTATGTTGTGATGGAAATATTTTTATGAATTCCATTATCTTATATGAATTGTTTTATGATGTCATGTTGTTTAAGAATTTTATTTTTATTACATGGGTTACGCTATGATGTATGGTTTATGATTATGTGGCACACATAAGAAAGG
The DNA here is from genome assembly GCA_963277665.1 of Viscum album. NCBI lineage: Eukaryota > Viridiplantae > Streptophyta > Magnoliopsida > Santalales > Viscaceae > Viscum > Viscum album. The sequence goes on from OY728129.1 coordinate 1,494,354,516, forward strand.
ATTCATTATGAGATGGGTGGGACCTATATCTCCCTCCAATGCATTGGGTAAAGATTTTATATCTCATGAGATAGACATGGATGGAAAGGTAGGTTATACCGGTTCAGTGAAACAGGACTGAAATGAGGGTGACTCGGTTCAGAAAGGGACTTTGTCCACTAAGATAGTCTTGGCAATGAGTCATGACTAACAAGAAATGACGTTCCATGATTATGTGTGCATGCCACAACGTTTCAAGTTTCATGTTATGATTATGGGGATCTCATTTTCACTATTATGATTTATTCCATGTTAAGATATTATGATCTCTTTTGCAGGTTATGATTTTAAAAAAGATATGATATGATTTTTATTTCCTTTATTTGCCCTTGCTGAGCATTTGAGCTCACCCTTTTATGTTTTCATTTCCCCAGGTCAGGAAGATGGATATTAAGTAGAATATGCTAAAAGGGACCCTATATATGATGAAATAAATGGGAGACACTGTAGAAGATTTATGAACCAGTTGTTTATGTTTCCCAGTTTCTAAAGACACTATACCGATATGGTCCTTTGTGATTTTGTCATATGTTGTAATAAGGGTGCTGCAATTTTGAAGTATTAACAATGTATATAAAGTATGCGTCGTTATAGTTGGTATCAGAGGAAAGGTATAGTAAACCTTTGGAAACTAGGATGTGAAAGCCTTAGTAAGAACCATAAGGATAAGTCTAAGCATTGAACACAATCTTAGTGTTTTAGAAATGGCCATGAATACCCTAGGATAAGACCTTAAGTGTGAAATTTTATCCTTGATTATGTGGTTTTCCTATTATAATTAGTGCTTATCACACTATTCTTCTTGGTTTTAGTCAATGGCTGGAACCCGAAGGAACCGTGTTAATGCGGAATGCAATGGGCAATGCAGTGATTGTCCCCCAGAGCAACCAAACGATATTGGAGCTGGAATGAAAAATCTTGTAGCCATGCTCACACAACTTTCTCAAGCTATGAATCATGCAGGACTTCCAAATGAGCAAAGGAAGGAGAAACATTCTGTTGAATCCTTCATGAGGCAGCGTCCACCTTCTTTCAGCGGGTCTACTGATCCATTAGTTGCTGAATAATGGATTAGTACTACTGAAAAGATATTTTCAGTTCTTCAATGTTCTGAACATGATAAAGTCATCCTAGCAGTGTATCGTTTGGAAGGAGATGCTGATCAATGGTGGAATCTTATTAAGAATACGAGGCAATGGGATGAAATTGAGTCTATGGAATGGGACGAGTTCAAGAACTTATTTTTCAATAAGTACTTCCCTCATATTCTCCGAACAAAGATGGAGAAAGAGTTTCTTGAACTGAAGCAATGGGATGATGAATCTGTTGGTACCTATGAAGAAAATTTTACAAGACTTACAAGGTACGCTTCTGGTATTATTATCCAACCTGAGAGTAAGATCGATCGATTCTTTAGTGGCTTAAAACCAAGTCTTCGAAGGGAGTTTTCCATTAGGGACTTCAATAGATATGAGGAAATAGTTCGATGTGCTCTCAAAGTCTAGATGGAGATTGGAGTAACCCATCAGTAACATGGGTTTGATAAGAAGAGGAAGATGGAATTCAAAGGAAAATCTAAAGAGTACACTGAAAAGAAGATGAGCTTTCCCTTATGCTCAATGTGTGGAAAGAAACATGGAGGGAGTTTTCTTAAAGGGACAAGTAAATGTTTTAAATGTGGAAAGGAAGGTCATCGGGCATTTGAATGCCGCGATAATGGGAAGAAGATGTCTAATGACGCAAACAAAGGAAGGGATACACAGAATTAACCTACTACACTTCAATGTTTCAAGTGCAAGGAGATGGGGCATTGTGCCAACCAATGCCCAAATCCAAGGGTTGATGATGATGGTCGACGTCAAAAAAATCTTAAGGCTAAAGACAAAGGAAAGTCACATACAATTTCTATCAGCGATATGGAGTACGATAACGATGTGGTGAAAGGTACACTTACCATCCACTCTAAAGTAGAAAATGTTTTATTTGATTCTGGATCCACCCACTCTTTTATTTCTGAAAAATTTTCTAAGGGTATCACCGTATTACCACAGCAATTAGATGTTGAGTTAGCTGTGACAACACCTAATGGCACAACAGTCGCATCAAAAGTTTATAATTCTTCTCCGATCGAAGTTTGTGGGAAAGTGCTTCCTTCAAATCTTGTGATCCTTCCTTTAGTGGAATTTGATGTGATTCTTGGCATGGATTGGCTTTCTCTACATGGAGCTCATATCAATTGCCAAAGAAGGGAAGTCAAATTTCATATTCCAGATCAATCTACGATCGTCTATCAATGCAAGGATGAACATAACCTTCCAGTGGAAATTTCTTCCATCTTATGGGTATTGATTCCACTAAATGAAGGTTATTTATCTCAAATGGTTGGTGAGAAACTCACGATTAAGAATATGCCCATTGTACGGGAGTTTGATGATGTCTTTCCGGAGGAATTACCGGGTCTTCCACCAAATCGTGAAGTTGAGTTTTCAATAGAACTCGTACCAGGTGCTTTGCCAATTTCAAAGACACCATATAGAATGGCCCCAATTGAGTTGCAGGAATTGAAGAAGGAACTCCAAGATAATCTTGATAAGGGATTCATACGCCCTAGTGCGTCATCTTGGGGAGCACCTGTTCTATTTGTTAAGAAGAAAGATGGATCAATGAGACTCTGCATTGATTATCGAGAACTTAACCAGATCACTATCAAGAAAAAATATCCTCTCCCACGCATTGATGACTTATTTGACCAACTACGCGGAGCTCAATAATTTTCCAAGATTGATATTCGTTCAGGGTATCATCAATTAAGGGTCAAAAGGGAGGATATACCAAAGACGGCTTTCCGTACAAGGTATGGACACTATGAATTTATAGTGATGCCATTTGGTCTTACTAATTCCCTTGCTATCTCCATGGATCTAATGAATAGAGTCTTTAGAGACTATCTTGATCAATTTTTGGTAGTCTTTACAGACGATATTCTTGTCTATTCAAAGAGCAAGGAAGAGCATGAAGATCACTTGAGAATTATATTGAAGACCCTGAGAAAGGAGAATATTTATGCCAAATTTACCAAGGGTGAATTTTGGCTTCAAAAAGTTGCATTTTTGGGTCACATAATCTCAAAAGAGGGGATATCCTTGGATCCAGCAAAAACAGAGGTTATCGAATGATGGTCAAGACCAACAATAGTAACTGAGATCCGATGTTTTCTTGGTTTGGCTGGATATTATCGACGTTTGGTAAAATATTTTTCACGATTATCTAATCCACTCACCAAGTTGACTCGGAAAGGAGTTAAGTTTGTTTGGATAGAGGAATGTGAAGAGAATTTCAAGGAGTTGAAATGAAGGTTATCCAGTGCACCTGTGCTCACACTTCCTTGTAGTGGAGAAAGGTTTGTGATCTATAGTGATGCATCCAAGAAGGGGTTGGGGTGTGTTCTTATGCAAAATGATATGGTGATAGCTTATGCCTCACGACAGTTGAAAATCCATGAGCAAAATTACCCACAACATGATTTGGAGTTGGCTGCGGTAATCTTTGCATTAAAGATTTGGAGGCATTACCTTTATGGTGAAAGGTGTGATATTTATACTGATCATAAAATTTTAAAGTATATTTTCACACAAAAGGAGTTGAATATGCGTCAAAGAAGATGGTTTGAGCTGATTAAGGATTATGACTGCTCAATCCATTACCACCCTGGGAAAGCAAACAAGGTGGCAGATGCATTAAGTCGACAAGACCATGCTAGTTTATCCATGATGAGGATCACAAAAGATCCAATATTTATGGATTTAAAAAGGATGGATCTGGGAATTATAATGGAAGGGGAAAAATATTATCTTTCTCAAATGAATTTTCAAACATCTATACATGTGAAGATTAAAGAGGCATAGAAAGAAGATGTCGAGTTACAAAAGAAGGTGAGAAATGTTCCTGAATTCAACCTTGATTGTGATGGGATAATAAAGTTTAGGAATCGGGTTTGTGTTCCTCCCATCCCTGAATTAAAGAAGGATCTGCTGGATGAGGCTCATAGTTCATCATTCTCTATTCATCCTGGAAGCACGAAGATGTATAGGGACCTAAAGGAGTACTTCTGGTGGGATGGCATGAAAAGAGATGTTGCTGAATATGTCTCTCGATGCTTGGTTTGTCAACAAGTTAAAGCTGAGAGACAGAAGTCTAAGGGGATGTTACAACCATTACCCATACCTGAATGGAAATGGGAAAACATCACTATGGACTTTGTCACAGGACTTCCTAAAACATCCAAAGGCAATAATGCTATTTGGGTCATAGTTGATCGTCTTACAAAGTCTGCACACTTCATTGCTATTAGAGAGGATTTCTCTCCAGATCACCTTTCTAGGATATATGTAAAGGAAGTGGTAAGATTGCATGGAGTGCCACTTTCTATTATATCTGATCGGGATCCGAGATTTACCTCGAAGTTCTGGCGAAGTCTTCAGCATACTCTGGATACAGAGTTGAGTTTCAGCACTGCTTATCATCCCCAGACAGACGGTCAGTCTGAAAGAACAATTCAAACCCTTGAAGATATGTTGAGAGCTTGCTCTATGGATTTCAAAGGAGGTTGGGATCAACACCTACCTTTGGTGGAATTTTCTTATAATAATAGCTTTCACTCCAGTATTCAGATGGCTCCTTATGAAGCCCTCTATGGAAAGAAATGCAGGACTCCAACTTGCTGGGATGAAGTTGGGGAAAGAAAGCTATTAGGACCTGATCTCGTTGATGAAATGGCAGAAAAGGCCAGATCTATTCAACAACACATAAGAGCCACTCAGAGTCGACAGAAAAGTTATGCCGACAACCGAAGAAAAGAACTAGAGTTTGAAGTGGGTGATAAAGTGTTCTTACGAATATCTCCCTGGAAGAGGGTTATGAGATTTGGAAAGAAGGGGAAGTTGAGCCCTAGATATATCGGTCCTTTCGAAATACTAGATCGTGTTGGGAAGGTACCTTACCGATTGGCGCTTCCACGGAATCTCTCTCAAGTTCACGATGTGTTCCATGTATCTCTCCTGATAAAGTACATACCAGATCCTTCACATGTACTCAGCTCAGAAGTTGTACCGCTGGAGCAAGATCTTTCTTATGAAGAACAGCCGATAGAGATTCTGGATAGTAGCGAAAAAGTCCTACGAAACAAGACCACTCGCTTGGTGAAAGTTTTATGGAGGAACCACCAATTAGAAGAAGCTACTTGGGAGCTTGAGGATATGATGAGGGAGAGGTATCCTCATCTGTTTGTTACAAAGTGACGAATTTCGAGGGAGAAATTCTTTTTAAGGGGGGTAGAATTTAACACCCGATATTTTTATGAGTAATATTTTGTTTTTATATATCATCAAAGGAATCTTTCACTACACACTTTCTTGTCTTACTTTACATGTAATCACGACCTTCCTCGATATCTTGCGTCGTACGCAATACCGAGTTTCACTAAACAACAATATGCTATTAAAATATTATTAAAAATAGCCGTTATGAATAGTAATAACAACTTTTTAAAATTTTATAAATTTTATTTTTCAAAATGGACTTCATTTTTGGATTTGGAATTCCAAAATTATCCTATGGTGAAATTTTGGTATTTTTCTGAAAACTTTCAATTTTTGATAAATAGTGAAACCACTAAGTGGTAGGTTAAAAACTGAATTTTGCATAAAACATAATTTTTCCACTTCTGTGAATGGAATTTCGAAAATCCGACAGACACGGTTGATATCAGTAAGTAAAATGTGCTTTAATGAGATAAAAATAATTTTTTTGGTGAATAGTAACTTTTTATTGTTTTTTACCGCGGTTAATAGTAAATAGGGTAACTAAGGGTAAATATGATATTACTATTACCCTAACACATGTCCTAATTCTATTTGATATGTTTAATTCGACCAAAAACAAACTTAGGAATAAAATATGACCATTTAGGCCCACTTGGGTTAGATTAGGAAATTTATTATTAATTTATTTAAAGAAGGGTTAAAATAGTTAAAATCAAAGTTTAATAAGTAAATCATTTTTAATATGGGGTTATACATAAGATAAATTCGACTCTAAATATTCATTAGAAAGCTAAAAAGCATTCCTACATAATGGTATTTTATTTGTAATTTTTAGACATTAAATAATTTAATTTATTTATGACACAATGATGATGCAGTAATTATCTTATTAATGAAATATTGACATAATTGATGTTATAAACACCAAAATAAATGTAATTTGAGACTTTTTATGAATTCCACTAATATTATTGGTTACTATGATATATTAGTGTTGATTTAATAAACTTGGTTCGAACATATAATTCTGTTATGACTTTCACAAAAATCATATATCAAATAGTGTCAAAATTGACACAAAATAGTTTTTAAATAAAATATTATATTATTAATTGTTTTTTTATTCCTAAAAATCTAAGGTTCGGCAAAATGACTTATATAAGGATATATATATTAATAATAAACAATTTGGGGTTTGTTTGGCATGTTATAGTAAGTCTATTAACCATATAGTGAAAGAAAACAAAAAGACACGGTAAAAGTTAAATTATTTAACTTAGAGTTAAATCTAATTGATAAGGTTAAAATAATACCCTAAACTTGTCTAAATCCTATTGGTTGATAGTATTTCGACCCATCCCCACTTTAGCTTCGAAATAAGACCCTTTGGAACCATTATAAACCGATTTTGACTTTAATATAAAATAATATTTTGAGATATTCCTAAGGTGCCCCTCTCCTCCCTTATAAAAGGGCACCTCCTCCCCCTCCTCCTCACACCAATTTGAGCACTCAAGATCGGCCAAACCCTGCCATGTTCTCCTCTCCACTTTCCTAGAATAATCCTAGAGGCCCTGGTCTTCTTCAAAGACCAATATTAGTTCCCTAAGTGGAGGATTCAAAGAGGCGTTCCAAAGAAGAGGTAATATCCATTACCGATCTTTTCAATTTCGTTCTTCTTCAACTTCTTCTTCTTTAGTTGTTTCATGATAAAGTAATAAAATCAGTATTAATTACATACTGATATTTTATTATAAATATGAAACAACCCTAATTCACCTTCTATCCATCCTACGGAAAAAATGAAATCACCGCGCGTGCGTACGTACGGAATACCGTCTCCACGCCGTGGTGTAATCTATTTTCCACCATCACCTTACAAGGATGGGTATAATCGTGTAATGAGTAACTATTTATGATTATTATAAATTAATATTGATACTGAAATAATATATATATATACTCCAATATAGTTCCACGATCATACGAACGATATCATCACTCGTGCGTATGTACGGAATACCGTCTCCACGATGTGATGCGACTCGTTCTACATGATCATCATTACATTGTAAAAATATAAATTAATTGAATGAATAAATATGATATATGTTACACTAATACCATTCTGGATATAAGGTATCTATCACATTAAAAGAAAATAAAAATTTATTCGGCAAAACACGCATAAGAACAAAAGGCAATAAGGACCCGAGTAACAAGTAACAATGAAATATTACTAACAAGAAGCTAAGAATATTACCATATATGATATCATATCAATATGTATGATTCTGTAATAAGTCAATAACATTATTTAAACCATTATATAGGAGCTTCGGACATGTACAAAGCAAATCAGACGTAAGGTAAGGGAAATATCACAATCTCATTTTTATCCGAGATTGTTTATACTTTGGTATTTACTGGGGTGTATTTTATCATCCACATCCATGTTTACTCAATATGTAATATTATTTCCATCCACCTACAATTGTTTAAATCCAATTTTACCCTTCAGTGAGTTTTCAGTAAAGGATATGAAAGGAATCTTTTGTCTTTTTTCGTACGAGGTACTTTTTGACTTTTCCGACAAAAGTACGAAGAATGTTTTTTTAACTTATACGGAAAGAATGGATTTTTAAAAAATTATTTCCAAGAATCTTCCTTTATAAGTTTTCAAGTTTATTGTTAATCAACTTCTTTTATTTTAAAGTCGTATGACATGTTATGAAAGGAAAAAAAATTTTGATGTAGAAAGGATATTTTCCTCAAGAATGGAGTTCAAGTATTTTATCAAAACTATTTTCCATCTAAGATAATAAAAGGGTTCTGTTTTTATCCCTATTATTACATGGATTTGATTATGTTGTGATGGAAATATTTTTATGAATTCCTTTATATTATATGAATTGTTTTATGATGTCATTTTGTTTAAGAATTCCATTTTTATTACATGGGTTACGCTATGATGTATGGTTTATGATTATGTGGCACACATAAGAAAGGATTCATTATGAGATGGGTGGGACCTATATCTCCCTACAATGCATTGGGTAATGATTTTATATCTCATGAGATAGACATGGCTGGAACGGTAGGTTATACCGGTTCAGTGAAACAGGACTGAAACGAGGGTGACTCGGATCAGAAAGGGACTTTGTCCACAATGATAGTCTTGGAAATGAGTCATGACTAACAAGAAATGATGTTCCATGAGTATGTGAGCATTCCACAAAGTTTCAAGTTTCATGTTATGATTATGCGGATCTCATTTTCACTTCTATGATTTATTCCATGTTAATATATTATGATCTCTTTTGCAGGTTATGATTTTCAAAAAGATATGATATGATTTTTATTTCCTTTATTTGCCCTTGCTGAGCATTTGAGCTCACCCTTTTATGTTTTCTTTTCCCCAGGTCAGGAAGATGGATATTAAGTAGAATATGCTAAAAGGGACCCTAGATATGATGAAATAAATGGGAGACACTATAGATGATTTATGAACCAGTTGTTTATGTTTCCCAGTTTCTAAAGACACTATACCTATACTGTCCTTTGTGATTTTGTCATATGTTGTAATAAGGGTGCTTCAATTTTGAAGTATTAACAATGTATGTAAAGTATGAGTCGTTATATTTGTTTGAGTTTCAGTTCTAACAGAAATTGGAGACCTCTAGAGTTCTAGGATAACGATCACGTCCTTATACGGGTCTCACCTCGACGAGGTTTACGGGGATGTGGCCAAGGCAGCAAGTTATCTCCGAGGTTCAACAGACCTTTCTAGGTCCTCATCTGGGTAGGCGGGGTGGTTTACTAGTTGACCCGTCCACATCAGTTGCACCAGGTGCATGACGACTTCCAAGTATCTCAACTGAGAAGATACGTGCTCGACCCTTCGCATATCATCGACCATGAGGAGCTGGATGATGGCGATGGGGTGTCTTTCAAGGAGGTTCCAGTGGGGATCAAGGATCGACAGGAGCGGATCCTACAAGGACGATCAATTCCTTAGGTGCACTTTCCCTGGCAGTACGGGAACCTCCAGGTGAGCACATGGGAGCGGAAGGCTCAGACGAGTGCTTAGTACCGCTTTTGTGTCCCTAGTTTGTGTCAATGTTTTACGAGGATGTAAAGCCCTGAGGTGGGAGTAATGTAAAGACCCGGAAATTTGAAGGAATTTTTTTTCATAATTTTCATTGGAATTTATAAGAACGCAGTTTCTGACGGCACATGATTCCAAGTCCCGATGTGCCTGGGATCAATTTCCGAAGTTTAGCTCGGGTACATTCAGTGAACGAACAAGCAGGAATTTCTATCTTTTGAACCGGTGCTTGGAATTGAATTCTGAGGCCACCGATGGAACCGTAGCACCGGTAATTACATAGGAACACCTGTTCCGGAGTTGCGTTTTCACGAGAGTTGATGATAAAAATTGTGGAAGATTAATTTATAATTATTCTACAATTTTTTATTTTTTCTCTAAGTGGTTTAAAGGCCTGGAGTCGAAGTTGGGTAACTACCCAACATCCCAAGGGATGTTATGAGGTTTGTGGGGCCCACACGAACCCCACCCCTTCAAATTCCTAACTCCCTCAACTCACCCTTTAAAGTTGACAACTTGGCTTCAATTAATTAAGTGGAATTAATTCAAACTTTTGAAATTCAATTTCTTATCTTGTGTTAATAAAATAAGACTTGGTCTTATTTTATTTTTGGTTAGAGTATTGTCGCGTTGTGAGGATTTGGGAGGCTTGAAGAACATCTTCTTCAACGATGAAGAACTAGAAGAACGAATCGGTCTCCGACGAAGAACGTCGTCACGTCTTTCTTCCAAAGAACGACGACGCGCTATCCCTCGTTCTTCTTCCCACGACAAAGGAAGGGACACGCCGTTCCACCTTTGACAATATCCATCTTCATCTACGAATCCTCTTCCGCGACACTGACCCGCGACACGACGTCTTTTTCTCCGCAAAGGTAACCTCATTCAAGCCACGCTCGAGGTAGGGTTTTATATTTATTTAATTATTTTTCTTCCGTGATTTCTAGTTTTTCGTTCTTCGTGGATTTACGACTAAATGTTATCAAATAACGAGAGGGGGCCGGACCGCACAAACACTGCCGACCCTCCTCCAATTTTGAATGTTGTTTCAAATATGGTTGGGACGGAATGGCGTGGTGCCATCGCACCACGCGGGATCGTACGACAAGGTAATGCGCGGCGCCGTCGCGCTGCGCCGTGAAGTTGAACAAGGATGTGACACCGTCGTGCCGCGTATAAGAAAATCAAAGACACCGCAGCCGGAGCGGGGCCACGGCGGAAGGGTGCGGTGCCGTCGCTCCGCGCCAGATGAACCATGTTGTGGCCGGTTCCAGGCCGCGGTGGAGTAGGGTGACCGGCGGTCGGTTTCGGGCCGTTGGTGAAGGAGAAGGAGGAAAAACCGGTCGTCACCGGTCCTTGATTGCAGAACCGGTCGGCCGGTGCGGGCCAACCGGACAAAGGGGAGCTGGGGGAATTAATTCCCCTGGCCGGCCGGCAAACCTGCCCCCATAAATGGGGGGGGGGGTTCACCAGGGGGGCAGGTGCCCCCCCTTGCCGAAACGGCTCGGCCACTGGCCGAGCTGGCCAGCGCGCTGAGCACTCTGTGCCCAGGCCGGGCCGGGCCGACCCGGACCCAGGTTGGGTCGACCCGGTTTGGGCCGACCGGGGGGTCTCGAGTCGGGTCGGTCCGGGCCCGAAACCCCCTTTTCGGACCGTCTACGTTCCTTTGCTCATAACTTGAGCTACGGGCCTCCGAACGACGCGCCGTCAGTGGCGATGCGATTCTTGGATCGAGTCGGTATTTTTGGTATACTACACCTAAGGTTTAGGAATACTTTGGGTTTGGCCGGGGTGGTTCGAATACGAAACTAACCGGGCCCTCGGAGCAGAAACACTTATATCTTGAGCTCCGGACGTTCAATTGACGTGCTGTCGACTTTGATGGATTCCTATAAGTGAGACGGATCTTTTGGCTTACTCCACTCGAGGTTTGTATGCCGTCGGAGTGCGGTCGGGTTGGTTCACTCACGAAACTAAACTGGCCCCTGGAACAAAAAAACCAATAACTCACAGACCGGGCGTCTGATTGACGCGCTGTCTGTCTCGTTGAATTCCTCTTGATGAGATAGAACTTTTGGCATACTTCGCCTGATTTTTGGTTGTAGTTGGATAGTGGACGGGTTGGATTGTACCCTAAATCCAACCGGGCCCCTGGCACAGAAAAGCTGACATCTTTCAGACCGAATGTCCGTTTGACGAACCGTCAGCGGTGTTGGTGATCACGTTGAGAAACGGTCCCTATGAGTATAACCTATGAGAGTTCGGGGTACAGTTGAGATACGGCCGGATTGGTTTGAACATGAAACCAACCGGGCCCCTGGGATGAAAAGGCTAATATCCCACAGATCGGGCGTCCGATTGACGCACCATCTGTTGCGTTGAGACCCCTATGATTAGGAGATCCCTTGAGATACTTCTTCGTGGGACTTTGTGATACATGGAGTATCGACCTGTAGCTCGTGGAGTGGACCCTCCCAAAGATGAGCGTCTGCAGTACAGAGACCGTGTAGCCGACTGAGACCTGACGACTACTTGACCGACTCGACATAGAGTGAGTCGACTAGCCCAGTGGACGGAGCACTACTTTGTGAGGTGCCGACCCATGGCGGATGGGGCACTACCTATGTGACAGTGCAGACCCGTGGTACTCGTCCGGAGAGTACCTCAGCAGGATACTAGGGGGTATGCACTACTGTGTTTGGGTGACATACCCCGGCAGGAAGCACTACTGTGTTTGGGTGGCTGACCTACGGTACTCGACCGGAGGAGTACCTCAGTAGTCTTAAGTTAGTGAGAAGTACCTCGGAGTCGTGACAGGACAACTGTACACTCCAGAGACGGAGCTCTTCAGCAGTTACAGTTTCGATAATGAAAATCCTAGTTTTAGCTGAGACTTTTGACCATTGTGTTTACCTCATGATTGAGATGGGTCACCTGATAACTTAGGTGTATGTATGGGAATATACCTGGGTAGTGGTTATCCTTTGATTTCATGATCTTGGTGTTTTCCTCAGGATTGAGATGGGTTACTTGATAACTTAGGTATATGCATGGGCATATGCCTAAGTAGAGGTTATCTGTTGAGATCTTCTTTGTGGTTATCCTTGTTGGTTTTTAGTGAGACATTGAGGGTCTCGGGGTCCCTACTGAGTAACGTTATAATCACCCCTACACGGGCTATGCCCGCACCTCATTGTGTTGGTTGCAAATGACGAGCAGTGCTGACGAAGGCCGAGTGTTTGAGGATTGGACGGTACTCGGATGTGGACTACACGACGAGTCATTACCCGGAGGTGGAATAAACAAAGAGTCAATATCCGTAGGTGGACTTCGCGATGAGATGACACACGAAGGAGGTTGACGGGCGAGAGCGCTGTGGAGGCTCTCTGTACCTACCCTTCAGGTAGGATCTGTGGTGGACGATCCATGAGATGCGCCATCTGTACCTACCCTTCAGGTAGGATCCGAGGAGGATGACCCAGGAGCCGCTTCCGTTCTTCCAACTGTTGTCTTTTTCTGTTGTACTTTGTTCAGTTGTAGTTGTACTTTCTTTTGGGTTTGTATTCTGGCCCATTTACCTCTCATCACTTTCTTTTGTACTTAGCTTTTTTACTTCCGCTTGTACTCTATGGTGTTTTGTTTACTTTTATAAAGGAAATTCCTTCCTAGTTATCAGGATTTATGCCTTTGGTGCTAGTCGCCAGCCCCTGGCCACTGGAAGGTGGGATTGGGGCAGTCACGGAACGGGCCCCGTGGACGGGTCATGACAACAACCTAAACTCGCTATCCAACTATGAGAAAATATGACTTCATGTTAACTCATTTATAAAAATTTATACAAGATAATATTCATATAAAATAAGTCACTATACTTTTTGTGATGTTCCATGATAGTCATCATAAATTGCTTCATGAGGTACACCTAGACACTTAGCCCAATTTTTGGAAGAAAACACAATGTTTCTACCATATATTATGTCTCTCATCGAATACTCTTCTACATTATGAAAAACAATATCAATATATTGATAGAAAAGGTACAAAAAACTTTTATAAAAAATTATTTAACTTGAGGAGAACCAATCAACCCATCGATGGTTCTATTGCACTTTCAACACAAGACAGTTACTAGAAAACAATCAATTCTCTTCTACTTTTCTTCCAGCTAATAAAACTCCATTTTAAATGTTAGGATTAAATGTTTGAATAATATTAGGAATAATATGTTCTTTCTTCTTATTCGTATCTTACCAATAAATTATTCATTAATGTTTAGAAGGGTGCTTCATCCATGTCATAAAGATTAGTTCATTTTGATCTGTCGAAGGCTAATTGAAATGTAACGGGTTTGGTGATTGGGAGAAAATGTTTTGGAATATGTTCAAGATACAAATACATGAGAATATCATGCTGGGATAAAGGTGTGTTGGAAATATATATAGTTTCATTTTTTATCATTAGAATTTTAGGTATATGAAAAAAAAAATGAAAAATTGATATTTGAATACCCGTAAACATATGTATCATGTTTTGGAAATAAACTATAAAACTATAAAGCCTATGTTTCAAAAAAAATAGAATGAATACTTTATAAATGAATGCTATAACGAATGATGCAATAAAATCAATGGTGAGTTAGACACAATGGTGAGACAAACACGACTGTGTATCAATCAATGGTGTCTCACACTAAAGTGTGTCACTCAATGGTGTGTCACATAAAATTAATCATAAAAAATTAATCATTTTAAATTAATTTTTGTTATAGTTCATTCTGTCAAAATTTAAATTATTATTAAATATATCAGCTAACTAATCTTTTATTCCAATACACTAATGATTGATATAACCTTTTTTGAGAATGGTCTCTAAAAAATTGATGTCTTATATGAATGTTATGTTTCCATGAATGTGAAAAAAACATGGAATTTTTATGATCACTTGTGATTTAAATTTTTATGTGGAAATTTTGGAATTGATCTCCATTTTCTAGTAGAATGTGTCTCATTCAAAATAACTGTACAAAAAATATACTAATAGCTTTGTATTCAGCAACAAATTTTGATAATTCTATAAATGTTTTCTTCTTACTACACCACAAGAATATAAAATTTTCCAAAAAGTGAAATGTTCTAGAGGTTATAATTGTATCTGAATTTCTCCCTCCAAAAATAACATCAAAATATTTCACTAGATCAAATGTTTTTATCATAGGGTAGAAAATTCCAAAATTGGTTGTAAACATGAGGTATTTGAAAATTATTCTAGTAAAATTTAAGTGTGACACTGTTGGGGTTTCTTTAAAATGAGCACACATACACACACTAAAAATTATATCTAAATAGATAGATATCAAGTAAAGAAGACATCAAATCATATCTCTATAACTAGTTTGATCAACAAGTTTCACATCTTCATCATGATCAAATTTACATGTGGTCCTCCATGGAGTATCACTACCTTTAGTTCTATCCAAGTTAAAACGTTTTATAAGGTATTTTGTATATTTAGTTTTATTTAAAATAAATATTTCATTATTTTGAAAAATCTGAAAACAAATAATTAATTTCAATTCACCCGCTAAACTCATTTCAAAGTCATTTTGTATCATTTTTTAAAATTTAGTACATAATTAATCTTTTCAATCTACAAAAATATTATCATGAACATTGATTTATACAGATAAACAATCATTTGAAATTGTTTTTATGAGATGATCAGGGTCTTATATTCAACTTAAAAGTCCTTTTGAAATGAGAAATTTGTTGAGCCGATCATACCAAATTCTATGAGACCATTTTAAACAATACAAGTATCTTTTCAATTTGAAAATATTATTTGAAAAATAGGGATTCTGAAAACAATGAGTTGTTCAAAAAAAACATCCTCAACTATAAAACCATTCATAAATTCATAATTATCATCCAGTTGATAAATCATGATGTTAAGATGTGTTGAATAAGAAAGCAAGATTATTATGGACTCATATTTGGCTATAAGAGAAAAGTTTCTTCATAGTCTATACCTTATTCTTTTCAATAACATTTTTCCAAAAGTATAGACTTGTTTATAACTATAGTCCATGAGGCATCAACCTTGTTTTTAAACAACCATTTAATGAAAATAGTCAAGGTTTCATTGGGTCTATCTACAAGTCCCCGAATTTTGTTTCATTAAAATGGATTCAATTCTTCATTCAAGGATATTAACAAAAAAATCATCATTAATTTCTTCATCGATGTTCTTAGGTTTAATCATTGTGCAGAAAACATGATGTTCAACTTGATTTATAAGATATGATTTATTTTCTGTTCCCCTATTAAGGTCTCCCACAACAGTATATATTGAATTGTACATAATGTTTCAATATTTCAAGAAAACAATGGACTTTTCAGTTTAGGTTTTGTATATTTAGGTTTAAAGAGGTATGGATATTGTTCACACCATTAAAATTTTTATAATAATTTAATAATAGATTCTAAGGGTTTAAATTTTGATTCAGAGAAGAGAAATCATCCTCGGGGTTTTTTTAACTTGAATTTGGTTAATGTTCATTAGTTTCATTAAATTTAACATGAACTAATTCTTCCATAGTTTCATAATTCATATTTAAATCTCTATTTTTTTCTATATATTGAATGACATACGAAAATTCATTCATCACTTTTGGAAGAATAATTATCCAAATTATCCTTAGTATTAATAATAAAGGCATTTAAACCAAAAACTCAATAATAATTAACCATAGGCTTCATTTTATTTAAAATCTCATATGGGTTATTCATAATTATGGGTCTAATCAAGTCATTCTTGATAATATAACGTGGTATATTAATATCTTCTTCTAAAAAATAGATGTGTAGATCATACATATTCAATATGGTCAATGTTATCACTTATAGAGTTCAATTTATTATCTCTATATATCCATTATGATGAGCAGTACTAGTATAATATCGGCTATAAGTGTATCCATTTTTTGAAAGAAAATATTCAAAATATTTATTTTCGAACTCACGTCTATGGTAACTAATTAAAGTCTTAATCCTAATTCCACTATGATTTTCTACAGAATTTTCATACTTGGTAAATTAAGATAAAGGAAAACTTCTATGCTCTGGAAATTATTCCCATGTATACCAAGAGAAATAATATACATGAACATAAACATAGTGATTTTCATTATGATTTGAAACTAAATATTGAAAAAAATACATATGAACCAACTCAAGTGGTCGAGAAGTTGGCACTTATTTCATTAATTTAAAATAATTTTATATTGTTTCCAATTTTTTACAAGGGATATAGAATTTATCAGTTGGTAACTCAAGAATATCTAGATCCCTAACTAAAAAATTCATAGTGAGCATACTATGTGAGTGATTGTTTAAATGTCATAGACTCTTATTCTAAAGCCAAGATTCTGTGTGAAAGTAACTTAAGCATGAAACATTTTGTGAAACTATATAATTAAAATCAACATCACATACATTATGATATCTCAATGATGTAAAAACTATATAATTTTTAGAATCATAAACATTAAAGGAATCATTCTCAAATTTGACATAAAAATTATAATCACATAACTACGAAATACTAATTAGTTTATAATTTAAACCATGAGGAAATAAAACATTAAAAATTAAAAAATAATTACTGTGACATATTTTTCTAAGGACAATGATTTTTCCATTAGCAATGTCACCAAATTTGGTATAACCACCATCAGCAAGAATAAGTCTCCTGAATAATGAATAATATCCTATCATATTCCATGAAAAACTACTATCCAAGTACCATATAATTCATAAAGATGTCTTCAAATAGTTTTCCAACAAAAGATATTTTATTTAATAAATGAATTTGTTATCCAAATCTTTTTGGGCACAAGAATGTATGTTATAAAGGCTTTGGTAACCCATATTTTCCAAATAGGTTTCTTATAAACAGGTTGAAGTATTTTTCAAATAAATATTTTTTAGGTACCTTAGAAAAATAATTTGTAGAAACTCTCAATGATATAAATTTAGGAACAAATTTTTACAATTATCCTATATTTAGGATAAAATCCCATTATAGTTAAAAACATAGGTAAAACATTCTTACCTAAATTCTGAATAATATTTTCTATACAAATTTTTTAATTTTTCTAGTTTATATTTTGATTTATTATTTTAATTTTTGAGTTCATTATTTTCTTTTAGAATTTTATCAATTTCTATTTTCTCAACAAAAATTTCAGATATTTCATTTTTAGTTAGAGCATGTTATCTTTGGAGAATTTTGTACCATTCATTTTATTTATAAATGGTATCTTCTAAAATGATGAAATATTCAAATAATTTCTCATTTGATATATATTCATTATAATTATGAACATTGTTAGACTCATAAGAATTATGAAAAACCAAAATGATAGAAATAGTGGTTAAAAGAGGTAACTCACTTAATTTATTCTTGAAACACATGTTTTCTCTATCTGGTTTCTCCTTATTTGAAAAATCTGAATCGCTGGAGCTATCATCAGAATCACCCCATATGGATTTCAAGGACTTTTTTATATTATTTTGTTTTCTTCATTTTTATTTTTATATATCATATTTGGACAATATGATATTATATGGCCTTTATGTTTATATTCATAGTAGAAAATATATTTTGAATCATCACCCTTCTTCTAATCTGTTTTATATCTTCCTTTGGAATCATATTTCCCATTACAATTTGGATTTAAGAAATAATTATTCTTCTTATAATAATTAATCAATCTTCAAGACAGATAAACCATCTCTTTATCTATGTCATGAGGGGATTTACTATCACTAGAACTAATAGTTTGAGCATTATCATTTTTTTCATCATATTTTTATCTAGAAGAAGTAGTCTTAAAGACTACTGAGTTTGTTTTAGAATCTCAATCTTCCTCACGATTTACCTTAAACTCTTATTCATATAGAATTAGAATTATAATAAACTCCTTTCTAGGTAGCTTACTAGTATCCCAAGATTCCATGATGGAGACAGATGTGCCTCCCCATCTTTTAGGTAGACATCTCAACAATCTCATAATATGGTCATTATCAGATATTGATTTTCTAAATGGTCTAACTGTATTGAGAATTTCATTTAACCTGACACACATTCCAAAAATAGGTTCTTTGAGATAAATTTTAATGTTTTCACAATTAATAATATTGGTGTTAAGATTCATTTTCATAACATTATTATTCCCTAATCAGAAATGGAAATTGTTTTCCAAATCACATAAGTTTTTTTACATTCATAATTTTGTTAAACTATTCATCTTATAGTGTAGAGAAATAGTAATTCCTGGAATTAAAATTATTATAAGATAAATTTAATGAATCATCAAAATTTCATTTAGAAGCATTAGGTATATAATATTTTGATTTTATATAAGACCAAGTATCAAAGCCCCTGATTTCTATTTTAATTCGCATCTAAGTTTTCTAATGGGCATAGTTGTTTCCATTAAATAGAGTAGTTTTATCAGTTTTATAATATTCTCTATGATTATCATTTTAAATAATATATTTTAGAAATAATATAAATTTTTTATCATTAATCCTTAACTAAAATAATAGATGAAAATATTGAAAACCATTAATACCAAAGAAAAAAAATCTTTTCATACAAAATGCTGTTCAAAGTGAGTTTATCAAGAGTGGGTGAATTGAGTGCCCAATTTTTTTTTTAAATTGATAATTTTTAAATCCCCTATATTTTTTAAATATATCATAGACTAACTAAATATATAGCACAATATATATATATATGTGTGTGTGTGTATATATATATATCTTTCTAATTATTTTTCAAAAGTTTTATCTGGTCTCAAATGAATAATATAAAATATTATTAGATCCCTTAAAAATAATTTACATGATCAAAATAATATTGGAAAAAAATTAAGATAAAATAACAAATTTTATATTTTGTTTAATGTAAATACATTTTTTATTTTTAAAATAAGAAATTAATTAAAAAAGAAAACAAAGTGGAAATTGAAACAAGATGTTCAGTATCAAGATGAGAATTACTCCTCTTTACTTGGTGACCATCTACCACCAACAAATTTATATAAAATAAACAAGTTGATATAAAAACTTGATTGGGGGTTACAATAGTTTAGAACTATCCAGGTCATAAACACCATGTTCCATAGTTATACGTGGGGGTAAAAACAAACAAGCCATAGAAGGACCTCTACCATTATTTTTCATGGGAGTGCATGTAAATTATAAAATTAGATAAAAAGTATCTTAAACTTAATCATAATATCAAGTGAGTGTATATAGAATAGATTACAGAACGAATTTCTAATTATTTAAAAATAAATAATCAATACTTATCAATTATAGATAATAGAGATTAGATATTCTTGGTCGGTTTAAGTGCATATTGTGAATCTTGATTTGATTTATAATGATTCTTGAGTTGGGTTCTCTTGAATACAACCGAATAATAGAGTATAAAAGACACTTTTTGTTGTACAATGTAATTCGTTTTTCTGTAATTAAATTGTTTGACTTTCCATTTGAGAATTTTATAGGATCCAGCAATTCAACTCTTCAGCTCCATGGGAATGTTTACAAAGTGAAATCTCCCATGTTTATATCAATCTACTTAATGTGCCTATTGTGTATATGGAATGTATGAGTCTGCATCAAATTTATCAGTAGTAGTATAAAGAATATCCACATGCATCTGGGTATTCTTCCTCATCGTACAGAATACCTGACATCATGTTTTATATGTTCTATCAACCATTTAGGAGACAATAAATTTAAATTAATTTTTATTAAATTAATTAATATAGCTGTAATAAAAACATTAAATGAAAAATATTAGGTTTGAAAAATAATATTAGTGAATTAGTCTAATTGTGTCTCTATATGATGGTTTATTAATAAAATAGTGTTGATACTAGGATGTATGACGCAAGTAGTGTCATATAATTATCCAAAATTCCATATAGATGGTGGTGTCTCCTCTAATAGTAGGTGGATATATAAGTATCTCACACTCTTCCTAATTTAAATTTTTGATGATGGTGTCTCCACTGGAGGTGATTCATCTGAAGGTATACTGTATGATGGTGTCTCAAACATAGTGATATTTTAATGTTATTGATTATTCATTTAAAGGATACCTTATATGTGATGGTGTATCGGATTTTTTCAATTTTCCAGTAGATATCCTTGTAGTGTGTCTAGTTAACGATGTCCTAACATCAATGGTTACTCATCATTAGATAATTCCATCACACATATCAGATTATTAAAAACATACATAAATGCATGAAACTCATTAATACCCTAAGAATCATTATTGTTTTATTATTAAAAAAGGAGGCCAACATTATCTTTGGTTGTTTTTTATAAGTGTTACAAATTTAATTACATAAAAAATTATTCATTCTTTATAAATCAGGATATTTATTTAAATGATAGAATTATCATATTTATAGAATTATTTTACAAAAATAAATATTATATTTTAAATAATTATGTTAAAATTTTGTTACGGTAAATTTTTATAATTTTCTAAAAGACAAAATTCAAGTGAATAATAAATTACAATTTTGTGTGATTTATTTGGTTTATGACATCATAATTACAAAATAGTGATTTACTAATTAATAAAACTAATTCCAAAACAAATATATATATATATATTTTTATAATATATTCTATTCTAATGAATTAAAATTAATTTCCAAACATATAGATTATATTCTAAAGTCTAAAATAGAATTTTTGGTTTTAAAATTTTTTTAGAAAAATTAATTTAAAATGGGAAATGTAATATAAAATATTGATTTATTGTTCTGGAAATCAAATATTTCAAGACCCACATTCTTAATGTCAGAAACCATGTTTAAAAATAATGGGTAAGTAAATGGATTTATATTTTCCAGAACAGATATTTCCAGAACCGATATTTGAAAAATTATTTAACATTCCTTCCAAATTTACAATAAAAATGACTATTCCACCCAATTTATTTCACTGCCAAGACATAAACCATGATATCGCATGTCACGACCCGTCCTCGGGGCCCGTGCCGTGACTACCTCAAGCCCTCCTTCCATAGGCCAGGGGCTGGAGACTAGCACCAAGGCGTAAATCATGGAAAAAGGGAAGGTATTGCCTTTGTAAAGTAAACAAGAACCACAGGGTAACCACGCAGAAAATGAAACACTAATCAAAAACTGTAACAAGGTGTGCTGAAAGTAAAAGGGGCCGGAAATACAAGTCCAACTGTAAAGTACAACTGAAAGGGAAAAACAAAAACTGAAAAGAAAAGCCACAATGTCGAGCCGTTCTCTGGAAGTCCCACCAGAAGTGTGGGTACAGGTAGACTCCACTACTCATCGGGTCCACCTGACCGCTCTGAGTACGTCCCGCCCAGTGGTCCACCTCCAGGTACCGTCTGGCTCCGCAAGCCTATACCACAATCAGCGCTGTCCGTCGTCTGCAACCAACACAACGTAGTGCGGGTATAGCCCGTGTAGGGGTGAGTATAAGCTACTCAGTAGGGACCCCGAGACCCCCGAAGGTCTCCCGAAATCCACAAAGGATAAACCACAACGGAAAGATATAATCATGAAGTAACAACCGACACTTCTTAGGTATATTCCCATACATATACCTAAGTCATCAATCCCTGTTCGGATCCAACATCCGAGCCCAAGCATAACCCAGTCCACACAGGAAAGCAAACATATACCCAAACAGGATAGCTCAACACAATCCACAAAGGAGAGTAAACCGTAAATCCACACTGGATAGTTCAACACAATCCACAAAGGAGAGTAATACAAGATTCAGCTCACACAGGTATACTTCGTCGAAAAGGTGAAAGGGATGATCAGATATAGATACTGAATAATCTAAGATGGGACCCACTTAGGATACAAAACCAGCTGTCTTCATTGATTCATCTATGCTGGGACCCACATAGGATACAAGACCAGCACTAAATCATCTAAGCTGGGACCCACATAGGATACAAGACCAGAACTCTTCATTGATTCATCTATGATGGGACCCACATAGGATACAAGACCAGCACTGAATCATCTAAGCTGGGACCCACATAGGATACAAGACCAACACGGCATGGACCCACATAGGATAAAAGACCAGCACTGAGTCATCTAAGCTGGGACCCACATAGGATACAAGACCAGCACAGCTGGGACCCACATAGGATACAATACCATCATATCTGGGACCCACATAGTATACAAGACCAGCACTTTTCATCATCGCAGTCCACTGAGGATCACTGCACAGTCGTCGTCGTTGAAGTCGCAGCCAGCACTAGGGTTCCCGCACACATCAAGCTCGTTCGGGAGGGTCCGCTCCACGAGCCGAGAGGCTGATACATCAACTGACACAAAGTCCGAAGTTGATGTATCCAAAAGGTCCGTATCACCAACAGGAACTCAACATCGCAGACGGCGCGTCAATCGGACGCCCGGTCTGTGAGTTATTGTCTTTTTCGTCCCAGGGGCCCGGTTGGTTTTTAAGGAAAAACCAATCCGTTGTACTCCACCTGCGTCCAAACCTTAGGCTACGTGAGACAAAAGATCCGTCTCACTTAGAGTAATTCAACAAAGTCTACAGCACATCAATCGGACGTCCGGAGCTCAAGATATGAGTGTTTCCGCTCCGAGGGCCCAGTTGGATTCGTGTACGAACCAACCCGGCTGAACCCAAAGTATAACGAAACCTTGAGTGCGTTATACTGAAACGACCGTCTCGATCCAGGGATAGTGTTTCCACTGACGGCGTGTCGTTCGGAGGCCTGTAGCTCAAGTTACAGGCAAAAGACTGAAAACAGTCCGAAGACGGGGGGTCTGGGCCCGGGCCGAGCCGGCCCGACCCACCCTAGGTCGGCCGAACCGGGTCGACCCGACCCGGTCCGACCCGGATGGACCTGGTCCGGTCCGGCCAGGGCGCGGCCCGGCCCTGCTGGCCCGGCTTGGCTCGGCCGAGCGACCGAGCGTGGCAGCCGCGGGGCGCCGCCCCTGCAGGATGAGGATGCAGCGGCCCTCGAAGGGCCGCGCTGGACATCAGCGGACGCGGCTTATGCCACGTCCCGTGCGGGCGAGCCGGACCCATGTGACCGTGGGTCCGCTGGCCGTCGGCACCGACGCACCGGCGACCCGCGCCGCCAGAGACTCTCGCGGGCCACCGGAGTTGCTTCGGTGGTCCGTTTTCCATCCCGACTGCACCCGTGCTCCTCCCGGGTTCCGTTCTTCACTGCGGGATCATCAAAACACCCTTGCATCATGTTTTGTCGTCTCCCGCCAAATACACACAACAACGAAGAACGATAGAGGGTTGTCGGGCCGTGTTCATTTGGCCCGCACCCTCCGCATTAGATAATAACAGACGGGTGAATTTTTCAACACATGAAACAACAATTTTAATAAATTAAAATTGTTCTTGTGTACCAGTTCATTAATTTAAAATAAACGTTCATGGGAATATAAAATATTTCACAACAACCCCTACCTCGTCAAGTGTCGCATGCACGTTCTTCGCGGAATTGATCACCGCGGAAGGAGGCGATCGTCGCGTCACGGAAGGCGTCGCGTCGTCGTGGAAAACGGTGTGCGTTGATGAACTCCGAGGTTCAAGAACAGCAGATTTAATTTTGATAATTAAATCCATCTTGAGTTAAAACCAAAAAAGAATTTAAAGAATCGAAAACTCTCACCTCAACGGATGATCGAAGAATTTTTTCGCGGAGGAAGGAACGTCGCCGAAGTACGTTGCGGGAGAAGAAACGTTGGCGTCGCGGCACACGACATCATGTCGTCGATTTCCGCGGGTTCGGTACTCTTCGTCGGAGGCCAGCGTTCTTCGCGTTCTTCGCGTTCTTCACGTTCTTCACGTTCTTTGCGAAGGAGGATGAAGAATTCTTAGAGGTTCTTCAAAGGTTTAACACATCATTTCAAAGGAGGGTGTGTTGGCCTTATTTTATTAACATGCCAACAAAACGAAAACGTGTTAAGAAACGAATGAAATTAATTCATAGAATTAATTTCAACGAATAAACCGCCAATTTAATTCAACAAATAAAACCTCCCAATTAAATGGTGCGTAATGAATCTAAGAAAATGCGTCAGTTGGCTTTCATAATGATGGGTTTTCGCGGGTGTGTTACTTAGCGGAAATGAAACGGTGGGGCTCGTGCGGGCCCCACCTCAGAAATATCCTACCAGGTGGGTAGGATATTTTGGATAGCACCCTATCCTTAATAACTCTGCTTAAGCAGCTTTAAGTGGCTTTCAAGAGGCTTACAGTGAAATTAAAATAAAATTGTCGCACAACTTTATTTTATTTCATAACTTTAAACCCAAAAATTAAAATCCACACCTGAGCAAACACAACTCCGGAAGAGGCGATTCTAAGGAATTACCGGCGATGTGATTCCATCGGTGCCTTCAGAATTCGATTCTGGACACCGGTTCAAAAGTTAGAAAAACCCGCTCATCTGTTCACTGAACGTACTCTAGCCAACCTTCGTAAAATGATTCCGGGCACACTGGGCCTCGAAATCAGGTGCCATCAGAAGCTGCGTTCGTGTAAAATTCCAAGGAAAATTAAGAAAAAAAATTTCCTTGAAATTTATGGGTCTTTACATTACTCCCCCCACAGGGCTTTACGTCCCCGTAAAGCTTCACTACAATCTTAGGGATACAAAGGCGGTACTGAGCACGCATCTGAGCCTCCCGCTCCCAAGTGCTCTCCTGGAGGTTCCTGAGCTGCCATCTGAAGTGCACTAGAGGAATCGATCGTCCACGTAGGACCCGCTCCTGTCGATCCTTGATCTCCATTGGGACCTTCGAAAAAGTCGCCCCATCATCAAAGACCGGCTCTCCATGGTCAAAGATTTTCGTCGGGTCGTGCACGTATCTCCTCAGCTGAGATACGTGGAAGACGTCGTGCACCCAGTGCAACTGAGGTGGTAGAGCCAGGTGATAAGCCACCTTGCCAATCCTGCTGAGGACCTGGAACGGTCCGATGAAGCGTGGAGACAACTTGCCGCCTCGGAAAAATCTCTGTAATCCACGTCGAGGTGAGACACGCAAGAAGACGTGGTCTCCATCCTCAAACTCTAGTGGCCTCCGCCTCCTGTCAGCATAAGACTTCTGCCGGCTCTGAGCTGTACTCATCCGCTCCTGGATGACCTGGACCATCTCCGATCCCACAAGAACTGCTAAGATTTCTTCTTTGCCGATAAGAGAAATCTGGTCTCATCCCCTGGATGAACCACTTCCTTTTCCTAATACAGTCAATCCCAACATGGATGTTACTAATCCATACCAAGGATGACGTCGTAAGGCCTCGACACTACTACCAAGAGATCCAACCGTTACTCTCGCCTCCAAGGGTTGAGTCACACTGTCGGCATCAGTGTGTGGTAATTGGGTCTCCTCCAGTAGATGTCCCACAAGTGAGGGTCAAGTCAACAGTCTAACTGGAACCTCTTAGTAACAACACAAAAGAGGACAAGAATGAAAACCTCATAAAGGTAAGAGTCTTTTACTATTGCAGCTCATAATACAAAGACACTATACAACAAAAACAAGAAACTAGAAGTACAAAAGACATATCCACTAGTTCCACTCCTGTCCATCTACTCCCAGAGCTCCATGATCGAAGTCCTCGGCTACCTGAAGGTGAGCTCTCGCATGTCCACCTACTCCCTGCGGTTGGGGTGGAGCTCCTGGTTGTGGTGCTGGAAACAACTCGAAGTGTCTCCCACCATCTGCTACTCGGCCAGCTCCTCTGCCTCGTCCGCCTGCACCCTGCGGACCACCCTGGACGA
Organism: Viscum album; assembly: GCA_963277665.1. Classification (NCBI taxonomy): domain Eukaryota; kingdom Viridiplantae; phylum Streptophyta; class Magnoliopsida; order Santalales; family Viscaceae; genus Viscum; species Viscum album. The sequence continues at coordinate 1,494,380,859 of OY728129.1, forward strand.
ACCTCTGTCTGGGAGGTCCCTCTACCACCTGATGCTCATCTGTAAGACGAGTCGGGAAGTCTCGAGTCATGTGACCTCGCCCGCTGCATGCGTAGCAATGCTTGCCCCTCGTGTGGCTGGCTCTACTTCGGGTGCCCTGCACAACCTAATCTTCATCCTGAGACTGCCCATCTGATGGTCTGGCCTGTTTGGACCTCTGCGTCACTTGTCTACTGGCAGCTGCAGAAGACCCTGCTTCGGGCCGTCCTGCGGAGGGTCCTCCCGCTAGTGCCTGCTCGGCGAGGAAACTCTCTACTAAAAGGGATCTCTCCAACACCTCTGCCTGCGTCGGAATGTTGAGGGAGATAATCAAAGACCTGATCTCATGTCTCAGTCCCTGCTCGAAGGTCCAGGCCCGTAAGAACGGGTCCCGTACCATATCTGTGGAGTAGCGCAAGAGATCAGTAAATCTCGCCGCGTACTGGGAGACCGCCAAGATGCCCTGCCACAGCTGAAGGAGCTCCCCGATGCGCACCGCACAGAGGGTTGACGGGACGAACTCTGAGCAGAAGAGGCTCTTGAAGTCTGTCCAGAGAAGAGAAGCCTCATCATGCACCTGGAGCATCAAGCTCCACCATCGGCTCGTTACCACGTGCAGTAGGCTCGCGGCGAGGATCACCATGAGGTCTGCTGGTGTCCTCACTAACCGAAAAACTCTCACTACTGCCTCCAGCCAGTCCTCGGCTGCCTGGGGGTCCGTCTCCCCGTGGAATCTAGGCGGTCGCTGGCGCTAGAACTCATGCAGTGCACTGAGACGACGTGCATCGTCAGCGGCTGGTGCTGGAAGCATCGGTGGCTCGGCGGGTAAAGGTACTGCTGGTGCCTCTACTGACAAGAAGCTCTGCACCGAGGCCTCGTCGCTCGGTGGGTTGTCATCACGCACCACTCTCGGAACCCTAGTTGGCTGTCGTCGTGGGTCCATCCTAAAAAGAAACAGGTGAGCCACGGTCAGAACAGTATACCTGGTGAGCTGACACAAGTAATCACGAAGAAAACATAAAAACACACATGCAATCAATGTTTTCGTGCATTAAGTCGGAAATCAGAAGTCAGGGTCCTAGTGTACGGATACGTCGGCCGCCGCACCAACACTGGACTCCCTGGACTGATAACCACACTCAATACGCTAAACACTATTGCTTCACATAGAAGAAAGATCAGAGTCTGTGGTAGAACCGACCCCTCTGATTCCAATTTGTCACGCCCCGTCCTTGGGGCCCGTCCCATGACTACCCCAAGCCCGCCTTCCATAGGTCAGGGGCTGGCAACTAGCACCAAGGTGTAAATCCCAGAAAAAGGGAAGGCATTTCTTTTGAAAAGTAAACAAGCACCACAGAGTAAGCAAGTGGAAAAGTAAACACTAAGCAAAAATTGTAACAAACTGTGCTGAAAGTAAAAGGGGCCGGAAATACAATCCCAACTGTAAAGTACAACTAAAAGGGAAAAACAACAACTGAAAAGAAAAGCCGCAACGTCGAGCCATCCTCTGGAAGTCCCACCTGAAGGGTGGGTACAGATAGCCTCCACTGCTCCTCAGGTCCACCTGACCGCTCCGAGTACGTCCCGCCCAGTGGTCCACCTCCACGTACCGTCCTGCTCCGCAAGCCTCCACCACAATCAGTGTTGTCCGTCGTCTGCAACCAAAACAACGTAGTGCAGGCATAGCCCGTGCAGGGGTGAGTATAAGCTACTCAGTAAGGACCCCGAGAGCCCCCAAGGTCTCCCAAAATCCACAAAGGATACACCACAACGGAAAGATACAATCATGAAGTAACAACCGACACTGCTTAGGTATATGCCCATACATATACCTAAGTCATCAATCCCCGTTCGGCTCCAACATTCGAGACCAAGCACAACCCAGTCCACACAGGAAAGCAAACATATACCCACATAGGATAGCTCAACACAATCCACAAAGGAGAGTAAACCGTAAATACACACAGGATAGTTCAACACAATCCACAAAGGAGAGTAACACAAGATTCAGCTCACACAGGTATACTTCGTCGAAAAGATGAAAGGGATGATCAGATATAGATACTGAATCATCTATCATGGGACCCACTTAGGATACAAGACCAGCTGTCTTCATTGATTCATCTATGCTTGGACCCACATAAGATACAAGACCAGCACTGAATCATCTAAGCTGGGACCCACATAGGATACATGACCAGCACGGCTGGGACCCACATAGGATACAAGACCAGCACTCTGCATTGATTCATCTATACTGGGAGCCACATAGGATACAAGACCAGCACTGAATCATCTATGCTGGGACCCACATAGGATACAAGACCAGCAGGGATGGGACCCACATAGGATACAAGACCAACACTGAGTCATCTAAGCTGGGACCCACATAGGATACAAGACCAGCACAGCTGGGATCCACATAGGATTCAAGACCAGCACAACTGTGACCCACATAGGATATAAGACGAGCACTCTTTATCGTCGCAGTCCACTAAGGATCTCTGCACAGTCGTCGTCGTTGAAGTCGCAGCCAACACTAGGGTTCCCGCACACAGCAAGCTCGTTCGGGAGGGTCCGCTCCACGAGCCGAGAGTCTGATACATCAACTGACACAAATTCTGAAGTTGATGTATCCAAAAGTTCTATATCATCAACAGGAACTCAACGTCGCAGACGGCGCGTCAATCGGACGTACGGTCTGTGAGTTATTGGCTTTTTCGTCCCAGGGGCCCGGTTGGTTTTTAAGGCACAACCAACCCTCCATACTCCACCTGCATCCAAACCTTGGGCAAAGTGAGCCAAAAGACCCGTCTCACTTAGAGGAATTCAACAAAGTCGACAGCACGTCAATCGAACGTCTGGAGCTCAAGATATGAGCGTTTCCGCTCCGAGGGCCCGGTTGGTTTCGTGTACGAACCAACCTGGACGAACCCAAAGTATTCTGAAACCTTGAGTGAAATATAACGAAACGACCATCTCGATCCAAGGATTGCGTGTCCACTGACGACGCGTCGTTCAGAGGCCCGTAGCTCAAGTTACAGGCAAAAGACCGAAAACAGTCCGAAGACGGGGGGTCTGGGCCCGGGTCGACCCGGCCCGACACCCCCTAGGTCAGCCGAACCGGATCGACCTGAACAGGGTCGACCTGACCCGGTCTGACCCGGCTGGACCCGGTCCGGTCCGGCCAGGGCGCGGCCGAGCCTGGCAGCCGCGGGGCGCCGCCCCCGCGGGATGAGGATGCCACGGCCCTCGAAGGGTCGTGCTGGACATCAGCGGACGCGGCTTCTGCCGCATCCCATGCGGGCGAGCCGGACCCGCGCGGCTGTGGGTCCACTGGCCGCCGACGCCATGGCTTTAGCCGCGGCGGCCCTGTCTGGCGGCGCGCCGGGGCGCCGCCAAATCCTCCCGCGGGCCATCAGAGTTGCTCCGGTGGTCCGTTTTCCTTCCCGACTGCACCGGTGCCCCTCCCAGGATTCGTTCTTCACTGTGGGATCATCAAAACGCCCTTGCGTCACGTTTTGTCATCACCCGCCAAATCCGCACAACAACGAAGAACGACAGAGGGTTGTCGGGCCGTGTTCGTTTGCCCGCACCCTCCGCGTTAGATAATAAAAGAGGGGAGAATTTTTCAACACATGAAACAACAATTTTAATAAATTAAAATTGTTCTTATGAACCAGTTCTTTAATTTAAAAGAAACGTTCATATGAATATAAAATATTTAACAACAACCCCTACCTCATCAAGTGTCGCACGCGCATTCTTCACAGAATTGATCGCCGCGGAAGGAGGCGATCGTCGTGTCGCGGAAGGCATCACGTCGTCACGGAAAATGGTGTGCGTCGATGAACTCCGAGGTTCAAGAACAACAGATTTAGTTTTGATAATTAAATCCATCTTGATTTAAAAACCACAATGTAATTTAATGAATCTAAAAATCTCCCCTCAACGGATGATCGAAGAATTTTGTCGTGGAGGAAGGAACGTCGCCGAAGAATGTTGCGGGAGAGGAAACGTTGGCGTCGCGGCACACGGCGTCGCGTCGTCGATTTCCCCGGGTTCGGCGTTCTTCGTCAGAGGCCAGTGTTCTTCGCGTTCTTCGCGTTCTTCGCGTTCTTCGCGTTCTTCGCGTTTTTCGCGTTCTTCGCGTTCTTCGCGTTCTTCCCGTTTTTCACATTCTTTGCGAAGAAGGATGAAGAATTCTTAGAGGTTCTTCAAAGGTTTAACACATCATTTCAATGGAGGGTGTGTTGGCCTTATTTTATTAACGTGCCAAAAAAACAAAAACGTGTTAAGAAACGAATGAAATTAATTCATAGAATTAATTTCAACGAATAAACCGCCCATTTAATTCAACGAATAAAACCGCCCAATTAAATGGTGCGTTAAGAATCTAAGAAAACGCGTCAGTTGACTTTCATAATGATGGGTTTTCGCGGGTGCGTTACTTAGCGGAAAAGAAACGGTGGGGCTCGTGCGGGCCCAAACCCCACAAATATCCTACCAAGTGGGTAGGATATTTTGGATAGAACCCTATCTGTAACAACTCCGCTTAAGAAGCTTTAAGTGGCTTTCAAGAGGCTTAAAGTGAAATTAAAATAAAATTGTCGCACAACTTTATTTTAATTCATAACTTTGAACCCAAAAATTAAAAACCACACCCGAGAAAACGCAACCCCAGAAGAGGCATTTATACGAAATTACCGGCAGTGCGATTCCATCGGTGCCTTCAGAACTCGATTTCGGACACTGGTTCAAAAGTTAGAAAAACCCGATCATCCGTTCACTGAACGTACCCGAGCCAAACTTCGGAAAATGATTCCGGGCACACCGGGCCTCAGAATCAGGTGCCGTCAGAAGCCACGTTCTTGTAAAATTCCAAATAAAATTAAGAAAAAAAAATCCCTTGAAATTTACGGGTCTTTACATCGCCACCATATTCAATCTTCATAGTCTTTCCATATTGTTTTTATGGTTTAATGAAATATATTTAATCTTTAAGAATCTATTTCACAAGGTAATAAATTATCTTCCTATCCTTTATTAACCAACTAATTACTTTATAGTTCTTAATATATTTTAAATATTGTTATTTCATCATGATAATTTTATCATTTAATTAACATCCAAATGTTGTTCCATCAATGATATAATTAAATTTTTTCTCATTAATATCATCCCATAAACAACATTATATTTCAGTTATACTATTAAAATAATTCTTAGATTTCCAATTCCTCTCTTTATATATTTTGAATACCCTATCAAATTTTTAATTATGGGTATTAAATTATATGTTATTATACATCATTGATTGGGTATTACCATATATGAATCCCTTAGTCCCTTCTCATGTGTTAAAAATGATTAAAATATCAAATCATTAAAAAAATGTACTCAATGATTTTATATGATAATTATTCATTATCCTCTATGAGTTATTAATGAAATGGTTTATTATGCTCAGTGTGAAAAACATGAAATAAGTTATATAATTTCCCCCCTTAAATAACTATAATCAATTGGGTAAATAATTAATCTCTATAGATTACAAGTTCTACCATACATTAGTGAATAACCTTAGTAATGTGATGTCTAACACCTTTATATTGATCCTTGATGATATACTTTGGGGTGTTTTTCTTTTATGCTGAAGAAAAAATTCATCAAAAGTATCATTATTCTCTCATTTACGCCTCATTCTTTATACATGCAATAAACTTATGTTTCATCTCGTGTTTTTATAACTTACTGGGATTTATGATCACGATTTTCAATTGATGTATGTCCCTCATAACAAACTTGCAATATGGTGGACATATATATAATGATATAGGGGGTTTTAAGAAGACTAAGTAAATTTTATGTTTCTAGTTTCTCTTTATAATTTATATATTATCTAGATAGTTTCCAAAAAAACATAACAAAAAAATGGACTTTCAATTTATTAATTCAACATTTTCTTAATGAGCTATGATATAAAACATTTATTAAAAATAAAAGATACTATAATTAGTATCAAATGAATTTTTTTAATTATTTTTTTTAAATTATGACTAGAAAATATTGGTAAGAACCTTATAGAAATGTCTAATTATATAAAAAGATCTTGAAATTTTGTTAAAGAATAAAGTTAGTGGTTAAAAATCAATTAAATCATATTATGGATACTATTAGTAGATGGGGCCCTGGAATATATGTGCCTAGGGTTAATAAACTGAAAATGGCCCATTAGAAATAAAATCAACTAACACATGATGAATAAAAAAGTGGACTCTCTACAAATATGGTTTAACACCACTATGGATATTACTTGGTTAATCATATACTTTTTATAAGAGATAATGAAGGATATAAAAATAAATTTAATTTTGTTCCAGATATTTATTCAATAATCCTAGATAAATAATATTAGTAAATTTTATGATTTTCATTTCCTTTATAATCGATATTATAATATTTCCATTTGTAATCAATTTCTCACTTATGTTATATTCTTCTTGAAAATTAGTAGGAAAAAATAACTCAATTAAATGATGATTGTAATGGAAAATGAAATGATTGATATCATTATATTATGGAAGATAGAGTTGAAAAATTTATGATGAGGTTGAATCTGATAACTCAAGTCATGAATAAAAACATAAAATATTTTTAGAATATCAAATCCACATGGAAATAAACACTATAAGTGTAATACTTCATGTGTTAATGACCACATATTTTTAATGGATTCTTAGATCCATGTATCACATTAAATGGATCTATACTATAGAAAATATAATTTTGATTCTTAATTTCCCAATGAAAAATAATGATACATTAGAAGTTTATCACTAATATAAGGAAGCCTATTACTATTTGAAACCAGTCAAGAACATCAAGCTAAATGAATAGGTGAAATCCACATAGTAGGAAGAATAAAATAGTCATTAACTAAAAATATTTTCCTCACACATTCCAAAAAATGTGGAGTGTAAATTAATAAACCATATGAATGAATAGTGTTAATTATTTTAATTTAATGAGATGAACATTACAAGGTTGTAAAATACTCTTTATTATTTTTCAATATATTTTTATGGTAAAATTGATCAGATTATTGGGGGGATAAGACCGCACCTATAGAATAGTCTTAAAGTTAGAGACTTTGGGAGTAATTATAAAATTATAATATGTAATATCAAAAATTAATTGATGTATATATATTAATAGTGGTTTAATATATTGAATGATAATAATTGGAGGATATAAGAAAATTTTGGAAATAATTTTAACTTAAAAAAATGGATGAAATAAAAACCACTCATGTGCATAAAGAGTGATATGAATCTTTTGGTAATTTTAATCATATACCTATAAATTTCTATTTTTTTGAATAGGTGAATATATTGTTAAAATATATCATTGATATTTAAAGCTTAGACATATTAATTCCCATTAAAAAGTTATTATATAGAAATTAAATGCACTAGTATAATGTTTCAAGAGTGTGGATCATTGAAAATTTTCTAATAAATATCCAAATTCGAAGCTAATTGAGAAAAAAAAGCATCAACACCAATATATGCCAAATGAAAACTATCATGATTTTATATCTTGAATTCGAAAGTTGAGGGTCCAATGATTTTATGGAAGGTACAGTCATTGTACACTCAAATTTAGAAAGTATGTAGTTTGATTATTTTTATACATATTCTTTTATTTCATTCCATTTTTCAAAGAACATCATGTAATACCTTGAACTACTATTGGTAGATTTTTTTTGTTACAAATAATAAGGAAACTATTTTGGAATGAATGATATATGTTGAACCCTCTGAAGAATTAGTTGAACTCATATTTTGATAATCCCAATAATGCTCAATTATAGTTTGGTAATCCCAATTATGCTCAATTATAGTTTGATAATCCCAATTATGCTCAATTATAGTTTGATAATCCGAATTATGCTCAATTAAAGATTGATAATCCCAATTATGCTCAATTAATGTTTGATAATCCCTATATTTATTAATGATTAATTACTTATTTTAGTATTTCTTTACACCATGCACATATTCATGAATAATAATAGTTACATTATCTTCAGATAATTCGGTTACTGGATCAATATATATTCTAACTTAACCCATTCTACCAATAGAATGCTTAAAAAGACACATGGTCACTGTTATAGAACAAAGCTACAGATTTGTAAAGTCCACCGGTACAACAAGTCTACCATTACGTGAAGTTCACCGATATATCAAGTCCACTGGTACAACAAGTCTACCGTTATGTAAAGGTCAATGATACATCAAGTCCACCGGTACAAAAATTCTACCATTACATGAAGGTCATACAAAAAATTCATTATTATGAAAGCCTACCATTACACGAAAGGTCATCGGTACATTAAGTATACCTCTACCAATCAAGTCTATTGATAGACATGAAGTCTACCGATAGAATGGCTACCATTACACAAGAAGTTACCGATACAAGAGGATTCTGATACAAATACCTACCATGAAACAAGGCTAACGATATCCAAAGCTACTGTTCCAGAGAATCCGACACTGCCTTAATTTGTTTATCTTTTTTAATCTAACCAATAGTCATATTAGGTGTATTTTAATGCTCTATCATTTATTTAATGAAGGTTGTTTGATGTCAGGGAACCTTACCTTGTACCTGCAAAAAAATAATTTCTTTTGTCGGAGCTCGTGCCATAAAAATAAGAAGTCCCTGTTGCTACACAAGACACAACAAGATACATAAAAAAGTGATCTACAAGTGTCATACACAAGGATAGCTCATACAGATATACATTCATGACCAAGAAGACACAGAAGCTCATACACACTAACACTTACTCAAGAAGAGCTCTTTACATTCACAAGTATTTTGAAGAACTTCATCGACTAAATTTTCACTGTCTTTGAACCTGGATGTCAAGAAGATGACACTCTGTTTTCCAGAAAAAATCCAGAAGAGGACTCAGAACCATTTCTGATCAATCCAAAGGAGTCCAGAGCTACACTGCAATCACAAGATCCATTATAAACTCTATATCTTGCTCATTGATTTATTATATACATTACGATAAGTGTGTGTCAACAGTTTTAATTTACACATACACTGTCTCCTGAACCTTAAATGGAAGATCTGTAAATCCTCATTCAAACTCCTTACATCTTCTATTTCTCACTATGGATAGTGGTAGAGGTTGTGTGTGACCTGGACAGCTGTATTTGTTGTTGTTTTTGTTTCCCACGTAGAACTGTGGTAGAGGTCTTGGACCTGGATAGTTGTAAACTGTTATGAACCCCGATCCAGAGTGTGGATCAAATTTATATATATTGTTGAGAGGACTAAGTCTCATCTTGAGACATAACCTCTTGGTTATATCTGTTGTGTTTTGTTTAGTTTTATCTAAAACCTTTTTATTCCACTGCTATGTGCTTTAAAATTTAAACTATTTTTCAAAGTTACTCTGATAATTGAATTAGCAAGTGTTTTCATTATTTGTAAATCATTAGGTTAGTTTCAAAAGATAATCTGATCTTCTGATTAGATTAACTGGGAATTAATGAATCCCTTGAGAACCTAACTGAAAGTTTTCTTTATTTCAAATTCACTACAATTCAATTAGAATGTTATATTGGGGGATTTTTAGAAAAGGATTTTAAACATAAATTTTAATTGGAACTCAATTCACCCCCCCTCTTGAGTGTCCACACTGACCAACATTTGGTATCAGAGGTTTTTAAAATATTTTCTGAAGTACTCTATTTTTCAACTGTGATTTTAGATGTATTTTAAAGTTCTTAAAATTTATGTTATTTCTAAATTTTTATCTCTTTAATTTTTTTTAACCTTGTTATCATGGATAACAGACTTGAAGGTGTTGCTACTAATAGACCACCATTTTTCAATGGAAACAACTATGCTCAGTGGAAGATTAAGAAGAAAATTATTTTATAAAGCATGGGTTTTGATATTTGGACTACCATAGAATCAGAATATAAAATTACCACTACTGTTAGATCTAAATGGAGTGAAGCTACTAAGACATCTTACAATAATAATTTCAAAGCTATGAATGCTCTGTATTGTGATTTAGGAGATGATGAATTTAATAGAATATCTGCTTGTAAGACTGCATATGAAATGAGATTGAACACTTATACTATTAAATATGATAATTTTATGATGAAGCCTGATGAACCCATTTCTGATATGTATCACATGTTTAACGAAATTTTCAATACAATGATCTCAGTGGAAAAGTATATTCCATCAAAGGAGAAAATAATGAGAATTTTGAGATGTCTACATGAATGATGGAGGGGCACTTCTATTTCAATCAGAGAATCTTGTGATATTGGTGAACTGCTAGTCAAGGAACTTATTCATAAGTTGATGATGTATGAAGAAGAAATTAATGTTAACAAAGAAGAAGAAGATGAACCAAAAAGGAAGTCAGTTGCCTTCAAGACATCTAATTCAAAGAATAAGAATAACAAGAAATTTCAAGTTGGAAGTGATAGCTCAAGCTATGAAGAAAGTGAAAGTGCATCTGACAGTGATGCAGAAATGGCTCACATAGCCAGAATATTTAAGAAGTTTTATAGGAAGAATACTTTTATCATAAAATCAAATTACAAAGGTAAGTATGACAACAAGGGACACTGGAAAAAGGAATGAAAGAAATCTGACAAATCTGATGAAGTTGTCTTCTATGAATGCAAAAGAAAAGGACATATAAAACCAGACTGTCCAAAGCTGAAATACAAGAAGAAATATGAGTAAAAGGATAATAATTATAAGAAATCCATGAAGGCTACATGGAGTGCTTCTGAGGATAGCTCTAGTGAATCTGAAGCTTCTGAGACTGAAAACAGAAATAAGGCAAACATGTGTTTTATGACAAACACTTCTGAGGTAACATCTGAAACTCCTGATTTAAATACATATTATTCTGGATATGATTTTGATTCTGGAAATATGTCAAAATTTGAACTGTTTGAATACTGTGATATGTTGGAAGAAACCTGTAATGAGCTGAATGACAAATAAAAAGGTTTAAAGAAACTGTATTCTTTAACTGTTAAACATAAATGTGATCTTCACATAGAAATGGAAAAGAATTCTCAGTTTGTTAAAGAAAAAACTGAACTGAAATTGTCAAATGAATAACTTAGGAAGGATTTAGAAAATTTCACAAATGGAAACGATACTCTTACTCAAATGCTAGGTAATCGGATTGCACCTAGATATACTACTCATATAGGATACCAACCTGGACAAAGAAAAATTACCAAAACAAGATTTATTCCTAAATATGGACAGAATGTACATAGTTCTAGTTCTATAAGTCCATATGCATCAACTAGTTATATTTATAGTTATAGATCTAACAATGTTTATTTGTCTAAATCTGTTGATTCTGCAAATCTTATAAGACCCATAAGACAAATTTGGGTACCTAAAGTTTTATTAGCTGACCTATCTGGACCCAAGAAAATCTGGGTACCAAAATCATTTCCTATCAAAATCTGTTTTTTAGAGAACCTCCTTAAAGATCTCTTGTAGAAAGACTTGGTACTTGGATAGTGGATGTTAAAGACATATGTCAGGATACTTCTCATGCTTTAAAATCTTAGTCAGATTTGATGGAGGTTTTGTCACCTTTGGTGATAATTCTAAAGGGAAAATCATCAGATTAGGCATGATTGGTAACACTGAATCAATATTAACTTCTAAAGTTCTATTTGTTGATGGAATTAAGTATAATTTACTAATTATTTCTCAGTTTTGTGATGATGGTTTTAATGTTAAATTTTAAAATGATTCTTGCAATGTTTTTAATTCTAAAAACGCCTTAGTATTTTCTACCTTGCGAAATGAAAATGTCTATGATGTTGATTTATATTCTTTAGCTATGAAAAATATTACATGATTAAATGCTTTTCATAAAGAGTCTTGGCTTTGGAACAAAAGATTAGGACACATCAATGTACATTCACTTAGAAAAATTACTAGGAAGAACTTAGTTAGAGACCTACCAAAACTTGAATTCCCAGCAGATAAAGTTTGTAATCCCTATCAAAAGGGAAAGCAACATAAAGTTTCATTTAAATCAAAGAAATAAGTGTCAACATCTTAACCTCTCGATTTGGTTCACATGTATTTGATTGGACCTTCTAGAGTTTCTAGTTTAAATGGGAAGCATTATATCTATGTTCTAGTAGATGACTATTCTGGGTATACTTGGGTATATTTTCTAGATCAAAAAAGTGAAGCTTGTTCTTACTTTGTTAAATATTCCAAGTCTGTAGAGAAACTTAGTGGACTTAAGATTAAACCCGTGATATGTGATCATGGTTGTGAGTTTGATAATCATGAGTTTGAATCCTACTGCTCACACAATGGCTATAGTCACAATTTCTCTAACCCTAGGACACCTCTACAAAATGGTGTAGTAGAAAGCATGAATAGGACCCTTCAGAAAATTTCCAGAACCATGCTCAATGAGTATGACCTACCTGTTTATTTTTGGGCTGAAGCTGTCAATACAGATTGTTATATTATCAATAGAGTCTTGATCAGACCTATTCTTAAGAATACCCCTTATGAGTTGTGGAACCATAGGAAACCTAAGGTTAACTACTTCAGAGTTTTTGGTTGCAAAGTCTTTATTCATAATACCAAAGATAATCTTGACAAGTTTGCATCCAAGAGTGATGAAGGAATTTTCCTATTTTACTCTATTTCTAATATAGCCTATAGAGTTTTCAATAAAAGAACCACATGTGTGGAGGAATCTGTTCACATCAAATTTGATGAAACTGATCCACATGAACCTAAGACTTCTCTTGAAAATCTTGAAGATGTTCTCTCTGTTTTGAACATTAATGATAAAGACTGTGGACATGTAGTTAAAACATCCAGTTCTGGAAATTTTCCAGAACATACTTCTGTTGATTCCCAACCTATTGATGAACCTGAAATCTCTAGGCCTACCTTTTCGAAACCAACTAGGACTCTAAAGAACCATCCTTTAGATGCTGTTGTAGGTAATCTGGATAGAGGAACACAGGCTATAGCTTCTCTATGAAATCAGGTTCAACATCAAGCCTCTCTTTCACAGTTAGAACCTAAAAATATTAATGATGCTACCAATGATGAATTTTTTGTAATGGATATGCAAGAATAACTAAATCAATTTGAATGAAATAAACTCTTGGAATTAGTAGAAAGACCTAAAGACACTTTAACCATAGGCACAATGTGGGTGTTTAGAAACAAAGCTGATGAATCTGGAAACATCATTAGAATAAAATCTAGACTAGTCGCACAAGGTTACAATCAAGAAGAAGGAATTCAGTATGAGGAAACCTTTTCAACTGTAGTTATATTAGAGGCAATTAGGATCTTACTTGCCTTTGCATCACATCTGAATTTCAGGTTATATCAAATGGATGTAAAAAGTGCTTTTCTAAATGGTTTTATTGTTGAAGATGTTTTTTTAGAACAACCACCTGTTTTCTCAAATCCTCACTTTCAAAATCATGTTTTTAAACTTTCTAAAGCATTATATGGTTTAAAACAAGCTCCAAGAGCTTGGTATGAAAGACATACAAATTATCTTATTTCAAAAGGATTTACAAAAGGAATTGTTGATCGCACTCTTTTTATAAAAATAATTTCAAAAGATGTTTTAATAGTATAGATATATGTTGATGATATTATTTTTGGATCTTCTAAAAATTCTCTATGTACAGAATTTTCAAATGTTATGAAAAATGAAACTGAAATGAGCTTAATGGCAGAGATTAAGTACTTTCATGGATTTCAAATCATTCAAACTAAAGATGGTATTATTTTAAATCAATGTAAATGTATTCAGGATTTATTAAAACGTTTTGGTTTGGATAGTATTAAGGGGAGTTATACACCTATCAGTACCACCTGTAAATTAGATATTGATGAAACTGGGAAACCACTAGATCAAACTAATTATAGAGCTATGATCGGTAGTTTACTTTATATTACTGCTAGTCGACCTAATATTATGTTTAGTGTATATATGTGTGCTAGAATTCAAGCTAACCCTAAATATTCACACTTACTTGATGTTAAAAGGATTTTCAAATATCTTAAATATACTACTAATTTGGGACTGTTTCACCCAGAAGGACAGTCATTTGATTTAACATGTTATTCAGATGCTGACTTTGCTGGATGCAAGTTAGATAGAAAGAGCACATCTGGAACAAGTCATTTACTTGGAAAGTCCCTAGTATCATGGGGTAGTAAGAAACAGAACTTGGTTGCATTATCTACTACTGAAGTAGAGTATATAGCTCCTTGTAGTTGCTGTGCACAGATTCTGTGGATGAAACACACTTTATTGGACTATGGATTTGATTTTAAACATGTTTCAATTAACTGTGATGACGCTAGTGCGATCAACATCTCAATGAACCCTGAGTCTCACTCTAGAACCAAACACATTGATGTTAGACACTCCTATCTAAGAGATCATTATGAAAGAGGTGATATAACTCCTGAATTTATAGGCACTGAACCCGAATTAGCTAATATTTTCACTAATCCATTAAGTTCAGAAAGATTATGTTTCATTAGACACAAATTAGGAATGGTAACTTACTCTTAAAACTGTTAGGATAAACCTCACCATTAGGATAAACTTCACAGTTAGATAAACCTCACCATTAGGATAATCCTCACCGTTAGGATGAACCTCACTGTTAGGATAAACCTCACTGTTAGGATAAATCTTACCATTAGGATAAACCTCACCATTAGATTAACCTCACCATTATATAAACATCACTGTTAGGATAGACCTCACTATTTAAGGACACCTCACCGGTTCATCTCTCGCGCTGTTTTAAAATTTTCGTATTAAGGCTGAGACTTTGAACCATTTTTAATTTGAGATTTATTTTATATGTGAATCCTAAATGATATTAAACCCGACTCTAGACATCACTCAATCACTGCAAACCCATATGTTCGAATCCCTCCTACCTAAAACCTCTGAAGCTTGCAAAACCCTAAGCCTTAGAATCTAAAATTTTCCTTGTGAAGCGACTCTCAGTGGATGAAGGGAGTGATGTTCCACAAGATAAGAAGTAAAAAGTAACCAATGCTGGTGCTAGTGGAAGCAGTAGAGGTGTTGTTCGAAGGAATCCTGTGAATCTGCAATTATCGAAGTGAGAAATTATAGTGGAAAAGGAGTTATGTGTGGAATGGATGTTGGAAATTAAGTCCTTGATTCTGAAGATTTTACAAGATCAAGGATGGCTTGAATGCTTCATGAACAATAATGGACAGTATTATCTAGTATTAGTAAAGGAGTTCTATGATTTTGTCTGTTTTGAGACTTCAGAAGAGGAGAATAGGATGATTTCATTTGTGAATGGTCAAAATGTTTTGTTTTCATCTATTAAATGGGATGAGAACCATAGAGTTCCTCATAGAGGTGATTGTGGATTTTATTCAAAATCCATACCTACTGCTAGTGACTTTTTCAAATACGAGGATGCATTGTTAGAATTGACAGGAAATGGAACTCCTAGAAAGATCATTGCTATAGAAATGGAAGGGGAGGATAAACTAATTTTTAAGTTTATTTAGCATGTGATTAGTCCAAGGAGAGGAGATTTTGCTACCCTCATATTTCAGGATATTTATTTGTTGTATCTATTAAATCATGGAGTAAAGGTGAATTTTTTCAGATTTCTAATGATTCAGATTGATGATATGATTAGAATGAAGTTTAAGTCCAATGAACTATTCTTTTCTAAGTTGATTTCTATTCTGTTGAAGGCAAAGGAGGTAGCCGGACCTCAGGATGAAACTGCTGCGGTTAAGGATAATTTTTTCATCACAAGGACTGTTTGTAAGTATATGAAAGTTAGCTGGAACCCTTGGAAGAAATCATGGGTTAATGATGAAGGTAATGTCTATGAAAAGTAAACTATTGTGGACCATCCTTCTAGACCAAAGGATGTGAGGGATCCTGGCCTTGGACTAGATAAGCCAGAACCATTCTACAGTGATAATGAGGCTGAAACTGAGGAGGAAGAGACGTCAGTTGAGGAAGGAGGAGACCCATATTTACCTCCTAGTCCTGTGCATCAAAATATTTCCTATGGAGAAGCTAGTACTCCAAAAGAACTACCAAGGAGAGAAACTGTTCTGAAGGACAGTGATACTGAGTCCACTGAAGAAGAAGAAGAAGAAGAAGCATTTTAGAATGTTGTCAAGGACACCTCTGAAGAGGATGAGTCAACCGAATCTGATCATTTTGTTCATGGAGAAAAGTAGTTTACTACTAAAGCAGATGATGAGGAAAATGAATAAGAAGAGCTCATTTGGAGCCCTCTGATTTCATGATAGAGAATATGAAGTTTCCTTCAGTGACCCAAGCTTTCAGAGAATAGGTTAGTAAGATCAAGGAGCATACTCCTACCTTGGATAAATTCATTGAAAATTGAGATGATTTTGTTTCAGAAATGGAGAGAGGAGGTAGTATTATTAAGGATTTCAGAAACCTATTGCTTCCATTCTTGCATGTGGATGCCAGACCTATGATTGTACCTCCTGCTCTTCCTACCTCTGCCTCTGGGAGTACACCTCAGTTGACTCTAGTTCAGGCTATTCGAAGCTTGAAACCTATGATCCCACAGAGGAGCTCATATTTCAGATCAGGTGCAGTTTTAGTGGCTGACCCTCCAGATGTTCTTTCATCTATTCCCAATCCATCTACTCAATCTGAACCTACACCCTCTTTTTCTCCTAAGGGAAAGAATCCTATTCAAGAGGAATATTGAGTGATTCTGGATGTTTTTTATAAGATTCACTTGTCTTTTTTTAATACTGACTTTATTAGTTTGTACCTTTTGTGATTTAATGGAACTTTAATCTTACATTCTCCACTTTACTATGCTTTTTTTTACTCTATTATCTTTTAGTCTCTACATTTCTCTGATTCTACCCATATTATTGTTAATCACAAAGGGGGAGAAAAATGAGAACTTTGTTTTAATGTTTTATTAGTGGAAATTATTCCTCTGACACCATTTTATTTTTCTTAATACATTGGAATAGGTTTTGATTATCAAAAAGGGGGAGATTGTTGAACCCTCTGGAGAATTAGTTGAACTCATATTTTGATAATCTCAATTATTCTCAATTATAGTTTGATAATCCCAATTATGCTCAATTATAGTTTGATAATCCCAATTATGATCAATTATAGTTTGATAATCCATATATTGATTAATGATTAACTACTTATTTCATTATTTCTATACACCATGAACATATTCATAAATAATAATATTTACATTATCTTTAGAGAATTCGGTTACTGGATGGATATATATTCTAACTTAACCCATTCTGCCAATAGAATGCTTAAACAGACAAGTGGTCACCATTGCAGAATAGAGCTACTGATTTTAAAGTCCACCGGTACAACAAGTCTATCGTTACGTGAAGGTCACGGATACATCAAGTCCACCGGTACAACAAGTCTACCGTTACGTGAAGGTCACCGATACATCAAGTCCACCGGTACAACATGTCTATCGTTATGTGAAGGTCACCAATATAGAAAAGTCACTATTATACAAGCCTACCATTACATGAAAGTTCACCAGTACATTAATTCTACCGCTACCGATCAAGTCTATCGACAGACATGAAGTCTACCGATAGAAATGCTACCGTTACACAAGAATTTACTGATACAAGAGGATTTCGATACAAATACCTACCATGACAAAAGTATATCGATATACAAAGATACCGTTCCAGAGAATCCGACATTGCATTAATTTATTTATCATTGTTTAATCTAATAAACGGTCATATTAGGTATATTTTAATGCTCTGTCATTTATTTAATGAAGGTTGTTGGATGTCAGGGAACCGTACCTTGTACCTGCAAAAAGAAATCATTTCATTTGCTGGAGCTCGTGCCATAAATATAAGAAGTCCCAGTTTCTACACAAGACACAACAAGATACATACAGAAGTGATCTAAAAGTGACATACACAAGGAGAGATCATACATATATACATACAAGACCAAGAAGACACTGAAGCTCATACACACTCACGCTAACTCAAGAAGAGCTCTTTACATTCACGAGGATTTTTAAGAACTTCATTGACTACATTTTCACTGTCTCTGAACCTAGATGTCAAGAAGACGACACTCTTCTTTCCAAAAAAAAACTAGAAGAGGACTCAGATCCATTTCTGATCAATCAGAAGGAGTCCAGAGCTACACTGTAATCACTAGATCCATTCTAAACTCTATATCTTGCTCAGTGATTTATTATTTATATTACGATTAATGTGTTTCATCAGTTTTAATTTACACATACACTGTCTCCTAAACCGTAACTGGAGGATCTGTAAATACTCATTCAAACTTCTTACATCTTCTATTTCCCACTGTGGATAGTGGTAGAGGTCGTGTGTGACCTGGACAGCTGTATTTTCTGTTGTTTTTATATCCCATGTAGAACTGTGGTAGAGGTCATTGACCTGGATAGTTTTAAACTATTGTGAACCCTGATACAGGGTTTGGATCAAATTTATATAAATTGTTGAGAGGACTAAGTCTCAGCTTGAGACTGAACCTCTTGGTTATATCTGGTGTGTTTTTTGTTTAGTTTTATCTAAAACCATTTTATTATGCTGCTATGTGCTTTAAAATTTAAACTGTTTTTCAATGTTACTCTGATAATTGAATTAGCAAGTGTTTGCATTATTTTTAAATCATTAGGTTAGTTTCAAAAGCTAATCTGATCTTCTGATTAGATTAAATGGGAATTAATCAATCCCTTGAGAACCTAACTGAAAGTTTTCTTTAGTTCATATTCACTACAATTCAATTAGTATGTTTAATTGCGGTATTTTAGAAAAGGATTTTAAACATAAATTTTAATTGGAACTCAATTCACCCCCCTCATGAGTGTCCACTCTGACCAAAAATATATATTTGTTACTCTATTAAATTTTTAGAGCTAAATCTATCCACAAACATGGGGTTCATCCGAATTGTTGAATTTTACATAATACTAGGGGTTGATTGGATATCAATTTAAAATTACATGATATACAAAATAAGTGAAGAAGTTTTATTTAGGGAAATCATGGATATCCCATCCTAGCCCTTGTTAAGAACATCCTTTGATTCCATCTTTATTGATATTATTTTTGACATTGTATAAGAATGATAAAGTATAAAAATATGATATATACCAATTTTTCATAAATACAATAATGTATTTACAGAAGTTTTTCATGGAAATACACAATAAATTGATATAAATTTCTCAATTAAATAAATTCCTAGAACTAATAAAATATTTAATAACCCATATTGAACAGAATATATCATTTCAGATGTCTTAAATAACAAATGTAAATTTCTTTTAGGGAAGTGTTTTATTTGCTATGTTTTTTCTCCTTGGGGATAAAATGTTTTATTTGTGGTTGATAAGAATAGGTAAATGTATTTTTTCATTATATATATTGAATTTAATTGAATTAATGTGAATAAAAATACACATATTGAAGGATTATATATTTTTTCTAATAGTTATGAGATTGAACAACAATGAAAGTATCACTAGTTGACAATGAAGAAATAATTTATCCAAAAATCTACCTTCCAAAAAATACATGCACAGTGAGGATTTTTTAGTATTCCCATTAGATTGACTAATGATCTTTCTATATTTATGGATATGATTAACCGAATTTATAGGGACTACAATGATATATTTTTACTGGTCCCTATTGATGATATTATGATATATTCTATAATTCATGTGGAGAATGGGGATAATTTAAGGGTCATATTACTTAGTATAAAGAGAAACAATCACATTGGTAAATTCACCAAATGTGAGTCCCAATTACAAAAAGATTATTCATGGAACACATTATAAAATTTTAAGGAATCTAAATTAATCAAAAAATATATAATGGAAGTAAAGTAGTAGAATCTACCTTTAATGGTAATTATTATTTATATTATTAATGTTATGGAGGTGTTTTGTAGTTTTTTTGGAAAAAGATTCCAATACATTTTATTCCACTAACCTAGTAAATTTGAAATAAATTTATTTTTATCTGTAAAAATGATTATGAATAATGTTTCTTGAATTGAAAAAGTGGTTTGTTAGTACACCTGTGAAAACATATACCTCTATTAAAGATGAAATTACCATTAATAGTGGTCATACATTAAGTTAATTGGATGTATACTCACAAAAAATGACAATGTGATTTCTTATGCATCTCAAAAATTTAGGCTTCATAAATGGATTTATCATACCCATTATTTCTTATTAGTTCTTATTATATTTGAATCAAATATACAGAGAGACTATTATTATAGGTAGAAGTCTTATATATGAAAAGGCCATAGGGGGTTGAAATATATATTAAACCAAAAGGAAACAAACTTGTGAGAAAGGATATCATTTTAATATATTAAGGACTACGATTTTTATCCATTATCACCCATGAGAAGAAAAAAATGTATCTAATCTGTTGAGAATAAAAGACCATTGAGCTCATTAAAATATTATTATTGAAAGAGGACATTGACCAAGGTATTGGTAATGATGGATCATGATGTTATGATGCTATGGGATTCAAAAATCCTATACCAGATCAATTTTTAACCACCATTACTAGAAAATATTTAGAAAATGAATGGGATGATCCTAAGTTACTAAATAAGGTATTAGAGAAAAAAATTAAGTCTTCTATGTTCAATTTTGATCAAGGGAGTACACAAAGGTTTGATAAAATTCAATGTGTCCCATTTATCACAAAGGTAAAGAAATATTTATTGGAAGAAGATCCCAATACCATATTATCTATATATCCATGAATCACCATATGTATCGGGATATGAGAGGTAATTATTAGTGGGTTAACATTTTAAGGTATATTATTATTTATACAGAAATATTTTTGGAATATCTATAAGTAAATGTTTAAATAAAACTACCTAAAGATGTGTTAGAGCTAATACCCATACATATATGGAAGTGGGACAACAACATTGTAATTTTTTACTAAACATTACAATACATCCAATTAAAATAGTTTTATACGGTTAATCTTTGATATATTAAAGAAATATGCTCTTTTATAACCAAATGAGAGGATTTATCCATTGAGAACCTCTATCGTGTATATATTTATGAAGTGGTGAAAATTGATTGGAATGGAATATCAATTGGTTGATATAATGATCCATGAATTAATTATGTTTTCTAGAAGATCCTTCAAAAGTCTATGAATAATGAAGTAACCCATATAAAAATGTATCACCCAAAAATTGATGATCATTCTATGAGGACTATTCAGACATTAAATCAAATTTTTCCATATATTTCAAGTGATTTTTAATGGGGTTGGGATTAACATATTCTACTTGTTTAATTTTCATATAACATCATTTTCACTCGAGTATTCCAATTTATCATTATGAATCCCTATATAAGAATAGGTGTGAAACTCGATAATATTATTATGATGATAGAGAATAAAAAGTATTGGGGATTGATACTGGGAACCACATTATAAAAAACATTCAAGTGATCTAAGAACATACCAAAATTACATAGAGTCAGAAAAAATAGATATTCACACCATAGAATGAAGGACATATAATTTAATTTTGAGGTCATGTATTCCTTAAAATACAACCATGGAATGTGTTTAAAAGATGTTTAATTAATGGTAAACCTATTTCAATGTAAATTAGACCATTTAAAATTAAAGAAAGTGTTGGATTAGTTTTATTTTAGGTATCATGATATCAAAATGTTTATAATATCCATAACACATTTCACTTTTTGCTATTAATAAATTATATGGGAAAACCAACAATCATAATATATGAAAATGGGATGTAATTGACCCTAAAATGTCAAATGAGGAAGAAATAATGTCAATTGTTGATGAATATGATTATTTATCATTAAAAAACACAACCTAAATAAAGAATGATTTTTTTTGATATCACAATCATTAAGAATAAACATAGGATCATTAGAATGTGATGAAATATAAATACCCAAATTTATTTTAAGGATGGATACAAATTTCTTGGGTAAAATTTCCTTGAGGGATGATATAACAACCTAGAAATTCCTTGATAAAAGAACTCATGTTTCAAAATGAATATTTTGTTATGTTTCATAATAAAATCAAATAGATGGAATTTTAAATTTCAATACTTATATTGAATTTATAATTGATATAAAATCCATAAATATTATATGTAAAAAAATAAAGAAATAAAAATGAAAACACTAATGAAAACTCCCTAAAGAACAATTTTATAATGAAGATTTGACATACTATAAAAATATAAAAAATAAATGTAATATATTATAATACGATATACATTATCAAGGTATGTACAGAACCATTTTAAGAGAGGTACTGAATTAGGATTTATAAGAAAATTTTTTTTTACATAATGTCTTATGGGAAACCGTACAGTTAGGATTTGATATTTACCTGATCATTGGCTAATATGAATAATAGTACATAAGTCATTTGGAAGATATGATCATTAGAATAATTTTATATAATGAGTAATGATGAGAGATAATTTGTGTTTAAGGGATAATAATAGACACATCCAGTTGGATCATTCATTTTGAAGCACATCTAACGGACCTTAGGATGATGGTAGAGTTACTATAGTACTCCCTTGACCAAGCCCATACAGATCTTAAACATTTAAGGCCCATGTGAAATAAATTATTGGATAAGTACATGATAGTCAAGATCAGAACTAGATAAATGATAGTTAATCCACCTAATGACAGTACCACCATCACACATACCACCCTTAGGGAATAAGCTAGTGTAATAAAGGGTTGTATATCTAGGCCTTAGTATTATAATGTGTAATTTTATTTTAGAAAATCAAATATATGTCTCTACAAATAAATTATCAATATTATTTTATATAATAAATTACACATTAAATTAATATCAATAAGAAATGTAGTTTCTTGGAATAAAATAAAATAGAATTTTATGTTTTCAAAATATATAATTAAAATACATTTTTATGAAACAATATAGAATTTTTAGTATAGGTTAATTTAATGAAATATTATTACATTAAAATATTTAAAAAATTATGATATTTAAAAAATAATTATCATAATATATATATATTATTTGAAATAAGCACTTCTAAATTATGATAGGATGAAATTTATTGATTTTTATAAAACAAAAAAAATATTTTACTGTCTGCATAAAATATAGTTTTATATTTGGAGTAGGTTTTATGACACTATAAGTATTTAATAATAATTTGATATATAAATAAACTTTATCCATGACCCAAAAAATTATATTTTACTAATTTATTTTATTTTCATGAATTAAAAAACATTTATAAACCATAAAATGCTATTACATAGTATAGAATAGTTTTTATGGTTTATAGAAAAATTACTTTGTACAAAAAACTATTTTTTTCATGAAAAATGTCATGACCCATCCTCGGGACCCGTGTCGTGACTACCCCAAGGCCACCTTCCATTGGCCAGGGGCTGACGACTAGCACCAAAGGCCTAAATCCCGATAAAAGCAAATGATTTTTATTTATTTAAGTAATTAAACATAACAGAGTACACATGATGAAGTAAACACTAAGTAAACTGAGTAAAAAAGTATGTGCTGGAAAGTAAATGGGCCAGAATACAAACCCAACTGAAAGTACAGTACAACAGTAAAGGAAGAACAACTGCAATAACGTAAAACAACAACCATCGGGTTGTCCTCCTTAGATCATACCTGAAGGGGATGTACAAATAGCCTCCTCAATGCTCTCGCTCGCCAACCTCCTCTGAGTATCGTATCGTCTTGAAGTCCTTCTTTGGGTACTGACTCATCCTGAGGTCCACGTCTAGGTACCGACTCGTCGTGAGGGCCACCTCTGGGTATCGTCCAGTCCTCGTACACTCGGTCTCTGTCAGCGTTGTGCATCGTCTGCATCCAACACAACGAGGTGCGGGCGTAGACTGTGCAGGGGTGAGTATAACAATACTCAGTAGGGTCCACGAGACCTTCAAAGACTCACTAAATCCAATAAGGATAACCACAAAGAAGGATCTCAATAGTTAACCCTTACTTAGGTATAAACCCATACATATACCTAAGATATCATGTAACCCATCTCAAACCTGAGGAAACACAAAGGTTATGGAATCAACGGATAATCACTACTTAGGTATATTCTCATACATATACATAAGTAATAAATCTCAGTATGGATCCAACTTCCATGCCCAAGAAGAACCAGTCCACACAGGAAAGAAATCAATCATACCAAAGATAATGATTGAAAGTCAAGACTCAGCTCACACAGGTATACTTCTCATAAAGAGGGTGGAGATGATTAGATGTAGCCTCTGAATAATCTCCACTACCGAACCCACATAGGATCCAATTACAGAAGTCTTCACGGCCGAACCAACATAGGATCAAAGTACATTAACCATTTATGTTGAACCTACATAGGATCCAAGTACAGTCGTCATCACTGCCGAACCCACGGAGGATCTAAGTACAGTCGTCCTCATTGTCGAACCCACATACGATCCAAGTACAGTCATCTTCGTCGTCAAACCCACGGAGGATCCCAACAGGGTAGTCGTCGCAGTCGCAGCCAACTCTAGGGTTCCCACACATACCATGATCGATTCTAGGAGGATCTGCTCTACGTACCATTCTGGGTCGATACATCAACTGTCACAAAGTCCAGATTTGATGTATCCCAAAGTTTTGTCTCGTCAATAGGAACTCAACGCGTATAGAATCCCACTTTTTTATCATATAATCTTTCATTACATTTTACAAAACCGAGGATCTTTAAGGTTTAGTGTCTTGGAAACCAAGAAATTTAAACATGAAAACATAAAACATTCTTCTAAAACACTTGAAAGTCTTCTCCTCATGTTCATCCTAGGTTCATTACTGCATAACATAACCTGGGTACATACGTCAAAAGAAAGGGTGAGAAAAAATCCCAGTAAGGGAAACAAGAGAAACATTTTACATGTGAACTTGAGATACTTCAATAAGGTCATGAAAAGAACTTTAAGGAATGAGAATGAAATCATTGGGCATATCATAATAAAAATAACATTTTCATAACATGAAGATGTGGCTACATCATTTAACATAGACAATCATGAACATATCACCAAGGTCCATCCCCAAGGTGTAATTTTAAAATTACCAAGGTTATTCACCAAGGTATCGTGAAAATTGTAATCTCTAGTGGTTACATTATTACCCAATGCATTGGAGCGCTATCAGGGCGCACCCTTAAATTTGCCTTTATTATCATGTGAGCCACATATATCATCATAAAACATTTAATAAATAACCCACATAGCATGAAATAGATGGGTTTCATTTCATAATCATAACATTTTAAAAACTGCTTTAAAGACATGATCTTTACGTCACTTTAAACCCACGGAAAGGGAAAAAGCGTTTCATGTATGTAAATCCCAGAATTTAAAATAGAACACTTTGATACATATGTGAATAACCATGTAGAAATAAGAGCACTTTGTATTCACTTAAAATTATAAAATAATTTTGAGAAAAGAGAGAGGCATTTTGAGACGAAAATTCTGCAGCATAACGGCTACGTTTCGGGGTTTTAGAAAACATTGAAAAGAGAGGGTACATGGGTCAAACATTCATAAAAGACCCATAAAACAGTAGAGGGATAGAATATGAAGGATATATGAACATGGAAATGAAATTTGAATGATTTACCATATAAAATGAAGAACATGAAAGGAAGACAAAAATAAGATTTCTCTTATGAAAATTCGGCAGCCTAACGACATTACATAAACTTCAACCAAAAATGAATTGATGAGATCAATAGGGTATCTCATCATATGAACATAAAAGATCAGTATTATAGGTATAGAGATCATACCCTAACATAACAAAAATAAATTTGAAATAATTTTCATGAAAGTAGAACATCGAAACGAGAAGGGTGAAGAATCACTTAAAAATTCGGCAGCCTAACGGCGCCACTTAAAACTTCAAAATATTGAATTGAAGAGATAAAATGGGGTCTCTAATCATATGGTCATAAAAGATCAGTATGATAGATATAGATATCATACCCCAACATAACAAATATGAACGTGAAAGAATTGTCATGATAGTAGAACTTTGAAAAAGAGAAGGGTGGAAGAATCCCTTAAAAATTCGGCAGCGTAACAGCGCCACTTAAAACTTCAAAGTGCTGAATTGAAGAGATCAAATGGGGTCTCTCATCATATGATCATAAAATATCAGTATGATAAATTTAGAGATAATACCCCAACATAATAAAAATTTACTTGAAAGACTTGACATGAAAGTAGAACATTGAAAAAGAGAAGGGTGAAAGAATCCCTTAAAAATTCGGCAGCCTAACGACGCCACTTAAAACATCAAAATGCTGAAATGAAGAGATCAAATGAGGTCTCTCATCATATGATCATAAAAGATCAGTATGATAAATTTAGAGATAATACCCCAATACAAAAAAAAGGAACTTGAATGAATTGACATGAAAGTAGAACTTTAAAATGAGAAGGGTGAAGAACCACTTAAAAATTCGGCAGCCTAACGGCGCCACATAAAACGTCAAAATACTGAATTGAAGAGATCAAATGGGGTCTCTCATCATATTATCATAAAAGATCAGTATGATAAATTTAGAGATAATATCCCAACATAATAAAAAGGAACTTGAAATACTTTATATGATAATAGATCTTGAAAAATGAGAAGGGAGAAAGAATCTGTTACAAAAATTTCGGCAGCCTAACGGCGCCACTTAAAACTTAATAAAACGATATAATGAGAGTAAGAGGGGATCTCTCATTATATGAACATAAAAAGGGCAGTAAGAGGAGTATAAAATAACATCCTCCAACATAAGAACATGGAGCATAAAAGGAATGACATAAAAGAGATCACTTGAAAAGAAAGAGAGGGGTCAGATCCCTTACCTTAAAACATAACTCTTAAAACTCAAAGGTTGGGACCTTGAGGGCCTGGGGGCACCAAGGGAGGACTCCTTGGGAGGTAATGAGACCAGAACTTCGTTGGGAGAGAGTGGGGAGTCGAATGGATTAGAGGATGGCTTGGTATTTATAGGGAAAGTGAGGGGACAAGGCATTAATGGCCAAGGGACACCTCATTAGTGGTTTTGGCAAAACCATGGGCTTGACCATGGTATTTGCCAATGGTATTGGCCACTTGGGAAACCTCATACCTTATCTTACTATTCATAAGTCGACCATAATGATTACATACTTAATACATAATTTAATGATGTCATTAGACACCCGTAACTTAAAAACTGTATTTCCACTATTCATCGAAAATTCATCTTTCTCAGAATAATCCCAAAATTTCACCTTAACCAAATATCAACGCTCTGATTAAAAATATGAACTCCATTTTATAAAAATAATTTTCTAAATATTTTTAATTTAATTTTTAAATAAAAACACTATTCACTGAAAATTCATTTTTTTCAGAAAAACCCCCCAAAAATTACCATAGCATAATATCGGTGCTCTGAGCTCAAAAATGAAATCCGTTTTATAAAAATAATTTTCTAAATATTTTTAATTAAATTTTTAATTAAGAAAACACTATTCACCCGAAAAAAAACTAATACTTGAATAATAATTCATGAAACCGTTAATTTAACCATTTTATTGAATCACATTACTTAATCAAGGTACCTAGATTATATAAAAACTTTTTTTAAGTGAGATTACTAATCCATTTGGACACATTACTAATCCTAATCATAAAATCACTATTCATAATTTACTATTCATCAAAATTTAAGTTGATCTTATTAGACTCTAAATTTCGTACTGAACATAATTGTAGAAGACCATTTTTTGAAAATCATTACACATTTTTAATTATTTAAGGTTTACACAACCATTTTTAAAATATCCTTTTTCTAAAATTCATAAAAAATATTCATACTATATTTATCCGGTCATTTGAAAATTCATAAAATTCATCATAAGAAGGAATCCCAATTTTTATTTAAAACAAAGTCTTACACAAGGCAGTTACGGTCTTCATACATAGCCCCTTATCACACCAGCATAGGACCTAAGTGTAAGGTGTGCTAAGGTGAGAGAGTCTGAGGGAGGCTCAGCCAACATTTCCCGAGTAGTAATTTCTATCAGTTTGAACTTCTTGCGAAGGCAATTCCATTCTAGCTCCACATGATGAAGTTCAGCTTGGGTTTGGTCCAGAGCAAAGCCCAATGGTGCTACCTCCTTCCCAAATTCTGTTAGATGGGCTTCGATCGGTCCAAGACTACTAGATGAGGCCATTGAATCTTCTTTCTATAATAATTAACCAAGATTACTTGTATTTAGAGACAATAATCAAAACATTTTGTTCACAGCGGTCATATTGACCGATGGTCATATAACAGTCAGAACCCAACTGTCTCATTTTAATTATAATCATGTTTGTCATATAATACATTTTTATTGAGTATAAAAATAAAATAAAATAACACACGAAATTAGGAAACAAGATTTATTAAAAATTTCGGGTCGTTACAATCTTCCCACCTTAAGAAATTGCGTCCTTACAATTTTAAAAATTGGGTTTTGAAATTTCATTGAATGTCCCACATCGGAAAAAGAGTCAGTGACACCATTACTTTAAAAGAAAGAAAAGGAAGTACAAAGGCCACCTGATTTTACTCATACTAGGATTCCATGTAGGGAACATGGACATGGAAGAGAAAACAAAGGGTCATGTCCTAAAGGAGAGTGATAGAAAACATTATTAGGAGGATGTTAACCACCAGAAAATCCCAAAATTATGATGTGTGTAAGCGTTCTTTGATTACCTAGTAGGAAACGTAAACCAACAACGTTTTTGTTTTAAGTTCCTTTTCATAACTTTGGGGAATTCATTTACAACATAGAACAAAAACATAAGGAAATATATCTATCTTCATGTAGAGTTTCATCCTTTAATAAGTTTCTACCCAAAACTAATCTTTTATCCAAACTATGAGCATTCATAACTACTTGGTCTAATAAAAACACAAGAATCATCGTCATAATCCACAAAAGATTAACTATCTATTTCTTCTATCTTTAAACATTATCCCAAAAACAGAAAGGGTAAGGTAAAACAACTCTTCAAAAAGAATCCCATAGGAATAGAAACTACTTTTAAATCTTCAAGGTTCCATGGTACTACCCAATGATCATCATAGTCTATTCCATAAATAATGGTCCTTAAGATTCCTCAAAATAAACCAAACTAAGATTGAAACCCAAATACAAGAAGGATTTGATAACATAGTCTTCCAAAATAAACTTCATTGTTCATCTACAAACAACATCAACCACTCCTAACATCTTATAACAAAAGTATCTAACCTAAACATATTTTACCCAAGATAGGTTAATTATTCCCATAAGTAACCTAATTTACTATAAGTCCACCTTAAATTCATCGATTCTTCAAAATATAAGTCAACCTTACTCCTCAATGAAAATACCGTAGTAATCTATTTACCTCGATCATATCGGGTCCCCAAAATAGTAAACGTCTTCCAAAATAATAATCATATTTTAATCCCCTAATCATCCCTATCATATTAATACGACAATCATCGCATTTCCTACCACATTGGTTTTTGGGACATGTTCTTCCATTTCCTACTATTAACTAAGAAGAGAAAGCATAATTAGGGGCTTAACTGCTTAGACAATAATCATGAAAAGGAACTGAAAGCATATAAGGATAACTTGTAGAAGAAAATTATACCCTAACTTGTGATCCCCTTGGTTCCCATCTAGGTTATCCATGATCATATATTCTTATGTGAATCTTTGTTCCTTTAACAATGATTCATACTAATCTTGTGAATTTACCAAAGCATATCCCTCGGGAGTGTCGTAACCAAGAGTGCAGAAAGGCCCGTTGTCGTGTACCAGTTCCCGTTCGAGTCTAGCTCAAAGCAGTGTTTTCAGGTTTTACCCCTATGTACATCTGTGCCAGAGCCACCTCTACCTGCTCGTACCCAGACATGGATGTATTTTCTTGGAAACCCCTTACTCAATACTCACCAAAATACCAGGAAGATTTCCTATATTTAAACTTTTCTATAGGGTTCTTCCTAAAGTTTTCATATCCTCATTTCCACAAATAACTAAAACATCCTTTGATACCAACTATAGCATCCCGCCTTTTTATCACATAATCTTTCATTACATTTTACAAAATCGAGGATCTTTAAGGTTTAGTGTCTTGGAAGCCAGGAACTTTAAACATGAAAACATAAAACATTCTTCTAAAACACTTGAAAGGATTCTCCTCATGTTCATCCTAGGTTCATTACTGCATCACATAACCTGGGGACATAGGTCAAAAGAAAGGGTGAGAAAAAATCCCAGCAAGGGAAACAAGAGAAACATTTTACATGTGAACTTGAGATACTTCAATAAGGTCATGAAAAGAACTTTAAGGCATGAGAATGAAATCATGAGGCATATCATAATAAAAATAACATTTTCATAACTTGAAGATGTTGCTACATCATTTAACATAGACAATAATGAACATATCACCAAGGTCCATCCCCAAGGTGTCATTTGAAAATTACCAAGGTTATTCACCAAGGTATCATGAAAATTGTAATCTCTAGTGGTTACATCATTACCCAATGCATTGGAGCGCTATCAGGTCGCACCCTTAAATTTTCCTTTATTATCATGTGAGCCACATATATCATCATCAAACATTTCATAAATAACCCACATAGCATAAAATATATGGGTTTCATTTCATAATCATAACATTTTAAAAACTGCTTTAAAGACATGATCTTTACGTCACTTTAAACCCACCGAAAGGGAAAAAGGGTTTCATGTATGTAAATCCAAGAATTTAAAATAGAACACTTTGATATATATGTGAATACCCATGTAGAAATAAGAGCACTTAGTATTCACTTAAAATCATAAAATAATTTTGAGAAAAGAGAGAGGCATTTTGAGACGAAAATTCTGCAGCATAACGGCTACGTTTCAGGGTTTTAGAAAACATTGAACAGAGAGGGGACATGGGTCAAACATTCATAAATGACCCATAAAAAATTAGAGGGATAGAATGTAAAGGATATATGAACATGGAAATGAAAATTTAATGATGTACAATATATAATTAAGAACATGAAAGGAAGACAAAAATAAGATTTCTCTTATGAAAATTCGGCAGCCTAACGGCATTACATAAACTTCAACCAAAAATGAATTGATGAGATCAAATAGGGTATCTCATCATATGAAAATAAAAGATCAGTATGATAGATATATAGATCATACCCCAACATAACAAAAAGGAATTTGAAATAATTGTCATGAAAGTAGAACTTCGAAACGAGAAGGGTGATGAATCACTTAAAAATTCGGCAGCCTAACGGCGCCACTTAAAACATAAAAATACTAAATTGAAGAGATCAAATGGGGACTCTAATCATATGGTCATAAAAGATCAGTATGATAGATATAGAGATCATACCCCAACATAAAAAAAATGAACTTGAAAGAATTTTCATGATAGTAGAACTTTGAAAAAGAAAGGGTGGAAGAATCCCTTAAAAATTTGGCAGCCTAACAGCGCCACTTAAAACTTCAAAGTGATGAATTGAAGAGATAAAATGGGGTATCTCATCATATGATCATAAAATATCAGTATGAAAAATTTATGGATCATACCCCAACATAATAAAATGTAACTTGAAAAACTTGACATGAAAGTATAACTTTGAAAAAGAGAAGGGTGAAAGAATCCCTTAAAAATTCGGCAGCCTAACGACACCATTTAAAACTTCAAAATTCTGAATTGAAGAGATCAAATGAGGTCTCTCATCGTATGATCATAAAATATCAGTATGATAAATTTAGAGATCATAACGGAACACAAAAAAAGGAACTTGAATGAATTGACATGAAAGTAGAACTTCAAAATGAGAAGGGTGAAGAACCACTAAAAACATCGGCAGCCTAACGACGCCACTTAAAACGTCAAAATACTGAATTGAAGAGATCAAACGGGGTATCTCATCATATGATCATAAATGATAAGTATGATAAATTTAGAGATCATACCCCAACATAATAAAAAGGAACTTGAAATACTTTATATGATAATAGATCTTGAAAAATGAGAAGGGAGAAAGAATCTGTTACAAAAATTTCAGCAGCCTAACGGCGCCACTTAAAACATCATAAGACGAAATAATGAGAGTAAGAGGGGATCTCTCATTATATGAACATAAAAAGTGCAGTAAGAGGAGTATAAAAGAACATCCTCCTATATAAGAACATGGAGCATAAAAGGAATGACATAAAAGAGATCACTTGAAAAGAAAGAGAGGGGTCAGATCCCTTACCTTAAAACATAACTCTTAAAACTCAAAGGTTGGGACCTTGAGGGCTTAGGGCACCATGGGAGGACTCCTTGGGAGGTATTGAGACCCGAACGTCGTTGTGGGAGAGTGGGGAGTCGATTGGATGAGAGGATGGCTTGGTATTTATAGGGAAAGTGAGGGGACAAGGCATTAATGGCCAAGGGACACCTCATTAGTGGTTTTGGAAAAACCATGGGCTTGCCCATGGTATTTGCCAATGGTATTGGCCACTTGGGACACCTCATACCTTATCTTACTATTCATAAGTCGACCATATTTATTAGATACTTAATACATCATTTAATGATGTCATTAGACACCCGTAACTTAAAAACTGTATTTCCACTATTCATCGAAAATTCAACTTTCTCAGAATAATCCCAAAATTTCACCTTAACCAAATATCAATGCTCTGATTACAAATATGAACTCCATTTTATAAAAATAATTTTCTAAATATTTTTAATTTATTTTTTATATAAAAACACTATTCACCGAAAATTCATTTTTTTCAGAAAAACTCCCAAAAATTACCATAGCATAATATCGGTGCTCTGAGCTCAAAAATGAAATCCGTTTTATAAAAATAATTTTCTAATTATTTTTAAATAAATTTTTAATTAAAAAAACACTATTCACCTGAAAAAAAACTAATATTGAATAATAATTTATTAAACCGTTATTTAACCATTTTATTGAATCACATTACTTAATCAAGGTGCCTAGATTATATAAATACTTTCTTTAAGTGAGATTACTAATCCATTTGGACACATTACTAATCCTAATCATAAAATCACTATTCATAATTTACTATTCATCAAAAATTAAGTCGATCTTATTAGACTCTAAATTTCGTACTGAACATAATTGTAGAAGACCGTTTTTCGAAAATCATTACACATTTTTAATTATTTAAGGTTTACACAACCATTTTTAAAATATCCTTTTTCTAAAATTCATCCAAAATATGCATACTATATTTATCCGGTCATTTGAAAATTCATAAACGTCATCATAAGAAGAAATCCCAATTTTTATTTAAAACAAAGGATTACACAAGGCAGTTACGGTCTTCTTACATAGCCCCTTATCACACCAGAATAGGACCTAATTGTAAGGTGTGCTAAGGTGAGAGAGTTCGAGGGAGGCTTGGCCAACATTGCCCGAGAAGTAATTTCTATCAGTTTGAACTTCTCGCGAAGGTGATTCCGTTCTAGCTTCACATGATGAAGTTCAGCTTGGGTTTGGTCCAGAGCAAAGCCCAATGGTGCTACCTCCTTCCTAAGTTTTGTTAGATGGGCTTCGATCGGTCCAAGACTACTAGGTGAGGCCATCAAATCTTCTTTCTATAATAATTAACCAAGATTACTTGTATTTAGAGACAATAATCAAAACATTTTGTTCACAGCGGTCATATTGACCGATGGTCATATAACAGTCAGAACCCAATGGTCTCATTTTAACTATAATCATGTTTATCAAATAAAACATTTTTGTTGAGTATAAAAATAAAATAAAATAACACACGAAATTAGGAAACAAGATTTATTCAAAATTTTGGGCCGTTACAACGCGTCAGACGGTGAGTCAATAGGACACCCGGTATGAGAGATAAAGGCTTTTCCGTTCCAGGGGCCCAGTTAAAAATACACTCATTTCTAACCCGGACAATATCCATAGTCTTCCAAAACAAACTTATACTATCGAAAAAGAACTGTCTCATCGAAGGGGTCTCAACGCAACAGATGGTGCGTCAATCGGACGCCCAGTCTGTGAGTTATTAGCCTTTTAGTCCCAGGGGCCCGGTTGGTTTCGTATAAGAACAAACCCGACTGTATCTCAACTATACCCTGAACTCCCATGGGGTATACTCAATGGAATCATTTCTCAACGTGATTACCAATGCCGCGGACGGTTCGTCAAACGGACGTCCGGTCTGAGAGTTATTAGTATTTCCGTTGTAGGGCCCCGGTTGGATTTCGGGTACAATACAACCTGGACATACTCCTAATACATCCAAACCTCGGGAGATGTATACCAAAAGAACCATCTCATCAAGAGTAATCTAACAAAGTTGACGGCACGTCAATCGGACGTCTGGAGATCATGTTATAACTGTTTCCTCTCCGAGGGCCCGGTTGGTTTCGGGTTCGAACCAACCCGGTTGTACCCATAATTTGCCGAAACCTAGAGTGTAATATACTGAAATGACCATCTCGATCCAAGGAATCCTACGCAACTGACGGTGCATCGTTTGGAGGTCCAAAACTCATGATATGTCTGTTTAACCAAAAACAGTCCGAAAATAGGGGGTTTGGGCCCGATCTGTCCCGGCCCAACACCCCCTGGGTCGGTCCAAACCGGGTCGACCCAAACCAGGTCCGGGTCCGGTGTATTTGGGCATGGCCCGGCCCAAACAGCACCGCCCGGCCGAGGTTCGTCCAGCGTGGCCGAGCGGATGCCGCGAAGCGGGGGGCGCTATTTGATACCGGTGGCGCAATGTGCCTCCCCCGTCGTCCCAGATCCCGTGGCTGCACGGGATATACTGCCTCGCGGCCACGGAACAGCCGTGACGGGACTTCTCCGGTGGCGCGCTAGGGCGCCGCCACCTCCATGCAGCCGGACAGCTCCGGCCGCCACCTCTAGTTGTCATCGCCGGTGCGCCGGTGTGGCGCACCGCCACCACCTTCCACAGACCACCAGACGCACTCCGGTGGTCCTTTTTTCCACCGTCTTCATCAGAGGTTCTCCCAGCACCTTCCCTTCACTATAATGGCTTTCAAACACCATTATGGTCCTGTTTCATTATCATCGTCAGTCCGCACATCAACAAACAATCTAAAGAGGGTTTTCGGGCCGTGTTTGTTCAGCCCACGCCCCCCGCGTTAGGCGTTATCAAAAGGTCTAACAACAATGATGTTCAATGACTAACAATGCACAATTAAAATTGAACTTAATTCCCAACAATACACCCACAAATAAATATTCCCAACCGGCATATAAAAACATCAGCGGATCAACTTGATAATGAGTTGATCCACGTTATTTGTTTTAGAAGGGAACAATCATAGTAATATTAACATTATAAAATTAAACCCCTACCTCGATTAAGGTTTGCAGTTGACAACCGTTGTGGATGACGTTAATGTGAAAGTGCGGACGTCAGCTCGTTGACATTGTCTCATGGTAAGAGATGAAGGTGACGACAGTCATTGGCGTTCGTCCTTTCCACAAAGGCCTTCAATCTTGTCTTTAGCATTGTTCGTTGGTGATCCGCCAAAAGGAGAACCATTCTTCATGAAGGGTCGTGTTCTTCAACGAAGGAGGAACTCTCTTCCTCTTTCACAGGGGCTCTCTCTCAAACCATCCCCACCACACAACAAGTGCCAAACAAATTAAAATAAGGATTCTTCTTATTTTAATTACCCTTTCCAATATTTTAAAAATCAAATCCCTTAATTAAATAATTTAAGAGTTTGAAATCATTGATTATCATTTGTTGGAAAAAATTAAAAGATGAGAGAGAGATGGGAAGTGGAGAGGCTCCACTCAATTAAATGAGCGGAGTTGTCATGTATTAAACAAGGGGTGAGTTATGGGGTGTTTAGGGAGTTGAGGGGGAGGTGAGGAGTTGGGGTCTTGTGTGGGCCCCACCTAACATTTATCCTCACATGGGTAGTTAGATGCTAGTGGGTCCCACCCTAACTCCCCCATGTAGGATAAAACCACCTTAGATATAAAAATAAAATTGTTCCACAATTTTATTCACTTCTCATTTAATCCACATATTTTTAACTTAACCTCCCGTGTAAACGCAACTATGGTAAAGGTCCCCTTAAACAATTATTGGCATTGCGAGTTCATCGGTGCCCTCAGATTTAAATTCCGAGCACATGTTCAAAAGATTGATAAACCCACTTGTTCGTTTCCTGAACGTACCTGAGCTAAAATTCGGAAGTTGATTCCAAGCACACCAGACCTCGGAATCAAGTGTCTTCAGAAGCCAAAGACTCGTAAAATTCCAAAGTACATAAAAAAGTTACTTGAAATTTTTGCGCCTTTACATTACTCCCACCTCAGGGATTTACATCCCTATAATTCTATATCATAAACTAGGGAAACAGATGAGGGTATTGTGCACGCATCTGAGCCTACTACTCCCATGTGCTCTCTTGGAGGGTCTCGTGCTGCCAAAGAATGCACACAAGAGGAATCGACCGTCCACATAGGACCCAATCATGTCGATCCTCGATATCCACTGGAACCTCTATGAATGTCACCCCATCATCAATGCCCTACTCCCTGTGGTCGATGATGTGTGATGGGTCATCCACATATCTCCTCTGCTGAGTTATGTGGACGACATCGTGAACCTAATGTAACTGTGGTGGAAAGATCAAGCGGTAATCCACCTCGCCTATCCTGATGAGGACCTAAAAGGGTCTGATGAACCTTGGTGATAACTTTCCACCTCGGCCACATCTCTGTAGACCTCGTCGAGGTGAGACCCATAAAAAAATGTGGTCGCCATCCTCAAATTCCAGTGGTCTCTGTCTCCTATCAACATAGGATTTATACCAGATCTGTGCAGTCTTCATCTACTCCTGGAAGATTTGAACCTTCTCTGGTAGCCTCAAAATGGGCCCACTAGTCAACCACTGCCTCAGCTCCTGAAAAGATCTACTGGAATAACCCTGACCACGCGAAGGGTTTTCCCCTTCTTCATCAATGCTAAAAACAGTGCAACAACTCTGGAGACGTCTGGCTCAAATCTAAGTCTGTCCGACTCATGAGTGATCGACTACACCCACTTATGCATGATTCCATCCTATGCTTCCTGGGGTTTCCTTTTCTCCGACCAAGGAAAACCCATCCCAAAGTTGTTGGTAAACCTCAACCTTTTTTCCTAATACAGTCAATCTATGTATGAACTGTGTTTGCCCAGTCCATACCCAAACTAACATCGTAAGGCCTCAATGCTGCCAAAAAGAGGTTCTAACCGAAACTCTTATCTCAAGGGTCAGATCACACCGTCAGCGTAAGCGTGATTGTCGAGTCTCCTCCCAAAGTTATCTCTAGACATAACGGTCAAGTCAACGGCTTAACCAGAAACTCTAGGTCTGGGACAAGATTCATGGAAGTAAAGGATGATTCGTATCAATGTTTGTTGTTATGGAAGATAGTAGTAGACACAGACCGTACCTAGAATCATTCCTAGATCCCTTGGGTCACACTCTTTGACTGCATGCAGCTACTCTCTTCCTTTTCCCTCCTGCTCCCTGAGCCTAGTGAGGACTATAAAGGCAGGTGGTTGTAACATGTCAAAATGTACACCACCTCATGATACTCTCCCAGCTCTGCTTCCACATCTGCTGCTCTGCAGATTCATCTGTGCTTAAAACATCCTCTACTTGATACATTTTACATGCCCAAGTCTCTACGACCGGCACCAGATTCCTACTTTCCCACTTCTAACCTTCACTGGCTGTATCCACTTAGCCAAAGAATTCTCAACCACAAAGGTTCTTTCTAGTTCCATAACATAAGTAGGAATGCATAGAAGAAAGGTGATGGCTCCGATGTCCTTAAACACACCTCGCTCGGAAGTCCGAGCCTTGAAGTATTGATCGTATCGTAGTCTTCAAGTACCAGGAATGATCGGTATGCCTCGATGATTACTCAGCTACCAACATGTCTTCCTTTCGAAGCCGTATATGCTCTTGAAAACTCTCAACCACCTCCTCAAGACATTCCTTAACTGAATGTGAGTCGAGCTCACTTAGAAACCCGAGGGGTATCTGATGTTGAAACACATGTAAGATACTAAGCCTACATGCGTCATCTACCGATACTGCTGGTTGAAATTTCTGACCAACAGTTAGTGATATAGCTGGCACACTACCCGAAGGTACTAACGCAGGCATCAGTCCACATACTGAAGTACCATCACTATGCTGACCAACCTCATGGTCACTCACTAGGAAACACCAGTAGCCAAGATCACCATCTGCTCTACTAGTGTCTAAACTAGGTGTAGAACTCTAGCAATCACCTCCAACCATTACACTACTGCTTGAGAATCTGTCTCACCTTGTATCCTCAGAGGCCTCTACTGCTGGAACTCTTGCCACGTGCTTTGTCAGCGTGGACCGTCCGCTAGTACGACTGGTGGCATCGGTGGACCAGCGGGTAAAGGTATCGTTGTTGCCTCTATTTTAATGTGGCCCGGAACTGAGGCCTCGTCGCTCGGTGGGCTACCATCTTGCACAAATCTTGGAACCCTAGCTGGCTACCTTTGTGGGGCCATCATGAAAACTAACAGCTGTTCCATGGTTAATACAGTACACCTGGTGAGCTAACACAATTTAATCACAAAGAAAACATTTGAAACACACATACAATCAGTGTTTTCGAGCACTGAGTCAGAAATCAGATGTCAGGGTCCTGGTGTATGGATACGTCGGATGCCACACCAACACTGGACTCCCTAGACAGAAAACCAATTTCAATACTCATAACATTATTTTTTCACAGAAGAAATTATCAGAGTCCTAGTTCTGTGATAGAACCGACTCCTCTGATACCAATTTGTCATGACCCGTCCTCGGGGCCCATTCTATGACTACCCCAATCCCTCCTTCCATAGGCAAGGGGCTGGCGACTAGCACCATAGCTGTAAATCCCAATAAAAGGGAAGGCATTGCCTTTATTTAAGTAAACAAACACAACAGAGTACGCAAGCTGAAGTAAACACTAAGTAAACTGAGTACAAAAGTATGTGTTGGAAAGTAAATCAGCCAGAATACAAACCCTATTGAAAGTACATTACAAAAGTAAAGAAATAACAGTTATAGTAAAGTAAATCAGCAACCACCGGGTCATCCTCATCAGAACCTACCTGAAGGGTAGGTACAGATAGCCTCATCAGTGCTCTCGCCCACCAACCTCCTCCGAGTACCGTTTAGTCGTGAAGTCCACATATGGGTACTGACTCGTCGTGAGTTCCACCTACGGGTACTGACTCATCGTGAGGTCCACCTCTGGGTACCGTCCAGTCCTCGTACACTCGGTCTCTGTCAGCGTTGTTAGTCGTCTGCATCCAACACAATGAGGTGCGGGCATAGCCCATGCAGGGGTGGGTATAATAATACTCAGTAGGGTTTCTAAGACCTTCAAGGTCTCACTAAATTCAACAAGGATAACCACAAAGAAGGATCTCAACAGTTAACCCTTACTTAGGTATAAGTCCATACTTATACCTAATTTATCAAGTAACCCATCTCAAACATGAGGAAACACAAAGGTTATGAAATCAACGGATAACCACTACTTATGTATATGCCCATAAATATACCTAAGTTATCAATCACAAAAAGCTCCAACTTCTAAGCCCAAGCACAACAAGTCCACACAGGAATGAAATCAATCATACCAAAGATAATGGTTGAAAGTCAAGACTCATCTCACACAGGTATACTTCTCACGAAGAGGGGTTGATGTGATTAGATGTAGCCTCTGTATCATCTCCTCTGCTGAACCCACGTAGGATCTAAGTACAGAAGTCGTAATTTCCGAACCCACGTAAGATCGAAGTACAGTAACAGTTGCTACCAAACCCACGTAGGATCCATGTACAGTCGTCATCACTACCGAACCCAGGGAGGATCCAAGTACAGTTGTCCTCGCTACCAAGCCCACGTAGGATCCATGTATGGTTATCTTTGACATCGAACCCACGGAGGATCCCAGCACGGTAGTCGTCGCAGTCACAGCTAGCTCTAGGGTTCCCACACACAGCACACTCGATTCCAGTAGGGTCCGCTCCACGAGGAAAGAGGGTCGATACGTAAACTATCAAAAAGTCCAAAGTTCATGTATCCCAATGTTCTGTCTCGTCAATAGGAACTCAACGCGTCATACGGTGCGTCAATCGGACGCCCGGTCTGAGAGATAAAGGCTTTTCCATTCTAGGGGCCCGATTAGAAATATGCTCATTTCTAACCCAACCGATATCCATAATCATCCAAAACTCACTTAGAGTTTCTCAAAAGAACCTTATCGTCGAAGGGGTCACAACGCAATGGACGGCCGGTCAATCGGACGCCCGGTCTGTGA
This sequence comes from Viscum album, assembly GCA_963277665.1. Lineage (NCBI taxonomy): Eukaryota > Viridiplantae > Streptophyta > Magnoliopsida > Santalales > Viscaceae > Viscum > Viscum album. Next base: position 1,494,421,591 of record OY728129.1, read on the forward strand.
GTTATTAGCCTTTTAGTCTCGGGGGCCCGGTAGGTTTTGTGTACGAACCAACCCGGCCATATCTGAAATGTACCTCGAACTCCCATGGGGTATACTCAAAGGAAGCATTTCTCGACGTGATTACTAAGGCCACTGACGGTTCCTCAAACAGATGTCTGGTAAGAGAGTTGTTACTATTTCTATTCCAGGGGCCCAGTTCGATTTTGGGTACAATCCAACCCAGAAATACTCCAATTATGTCCAAACCTCAGGTGAAGTATAACAATAGAAATATCTCATCAAGAGGAATATAACAGAGTTTAAGGTATGTAAATCGGACATCCATAGCTCAAGTTATAACTGTTTCTGCTCCGAGGGCCCTGTTGGTTTTGGGTTCGAACCAACCCGGTCGTACCCATACTTCTCCAAACCCTTGAGTGTAATATACCAAAACAACCTTCTCCATCTAAGGAAACCTACGCAACTAATGAACCATCAATCAGAGGTCCAAAATCATGATATGACTGTTTAAATGATAACAGTATGAAAATAGGGGGTCTGCACCCAGTCGGACCTGACCCAACACCCCCTGGGTCGGCCCGAACCGGGGCAACCCGACGCGGGTCTGGGTCCCATCCAGTTGGGCGCAGCCCAACCCTGCCGGTGCGGTCTGGCCTGACCGGCGCGGTCCGGCCACGTGGCCAGCCGCTGCTCAGCTAGCATGGCTGAGCGGATGCCACGATGCAGGGCGAGGGGGGTGTGGCCCCCTGCTAATTGAAACTGACGGCGCAAAGTGTCGCCCCGGTCATCCAAGATCTCGCAGCCGCGCGGGATCTACCGCTGCGGCACAGCTGCAGTGGGTCTTCTCCAGGGGTGCGCTGGGGCACCGCCGCCACCACCTTCTGCGGACCATCAGGTGGGCTCCGATGGTCCGTTTTTCCCACCGTCTTCTCCAGTGGTTCTCCCTAGACCTTCCCTTCACTGAGATTTCTTTCAAACACCATTGCGGTCTGATTTCATCATCACCATCAATCCGCACATCAACAAAAAATCTGTGGAGGGTTGTTGGTCCGTGATTGTTCGGCCCGCACCCTCCACGTTAGGAGTTATCAAAAGTCCAAACAAAAATGATGTTCAACGACACACAAGGAACAATTAAAATTGAACTTAATTCCCAAAAATAACCTCGCAAATAAATATTCCCAACGCGCAAATAAAAATATCCACAGATCAACTTGATAATGAGTTGATCCGTGTTCTTTGTTTTAAAAGGGAACAATCATAAGAATTTTAAAATTCTCAAATTAAAACCCTACCTCGATTAAGGTTCGCGGTTTACAAGCGTCCTGGATGATAGTATCATGAAAGGGCAGATGTCGGCTATTTGACATCGTCACAAGGTAAGAGATGAAGGTGACGACGGTCGTTGGGGTTCATTAATTCCGAAAAGGCCATCGATCCCGGCTCGAGCATCGTTCGTTGGAGATCTGCCGAAAGGATAACTATTATTCGTGAAGGGTGGTGTTATTAAACAAAGGAGTAACTCTCTTACTCTTTCTCAAGGGATCTCTATCAAACCATCCCCTCCACACAAAAAGTGCCAAAAAAAACAAAATAATATAAGGCTACTCCTTATTTTTATTACCCTTGCAAAAAATTTAAAAATAATATTCCTTAATTAAATAATTTAAGATATTAAAATCATTGATTATCTTATGTTGGGAAACTTTAAAAGATGAGATAGATATGGAATATAGATAGACTCTGCTCCATTAAATGTGTGGAGTTGTCATGTATTAAATAGGGGGTGTGTTATTGGGAGTTTAGGGAGTTGAGGGGGAGGTGAGGAGTTGGGGTCTCATGCAGGCCCCACCTCACATGGGTAGTTAGGTGCGAGTGGGTCCCACCCTAACTCCCCCATGTAGTATAAAACCACATTAAATATTAAAATAAAATTTTTCTACAATTTTAGTCACTTCTCATTTAATCCACAAATTTTTAACTTCTCCTCCCGTGAAAATGAAACTACGGTAAAGGTACACGTAAACAATTACCGGCATTGTGAGTTCATCAGTGCCCTCAGATGTCAATTCCGAGCACCGATTCAAATGATAGAATAACCTGATCATTTGGTTACTGAACGTACCCAAGCTAAAATTTGTAAATTGATTCCGGGAACACCAGGCCTCAGAATCATGTGCTGTTAGAAGCCACAGACTCATAAAATTCCAAACTATTTATAAAAAAAATTCATGATATTTATGGGTTTTTACAAAAAAATTAATACAAAATATGAAATATCATTTATGAAATTCACATATGTCAAAAAAAACCTTCTTAACATCATAAAATATGAACCAAAAAAATGTGCAGGACAATGGTTTTTTTGTTTTCCACAAACATGATTTCCAATACCTATATTTACAAATTAATAAACAATCCTCCCACATTTACTATAAATACCCATCTATCTACCACATTTCATTCACTCAAAATACATTAAGCATGAATTAAACCTCATATATTATTTCTATATCCTTTACATGGAGATTATAATGATATAAAAAACTCACCTCATGTATTATGATGTTATCTTTAAAGGTAAGCTATTCTCATAAACTTTTTTTATCCAATCAATTCCTTTATAGTTATTATTCTAATATAATCATTATTACATTATCGTATTCCTATGATCATTCCATTACTATCCAAATATATTAATATCAATAATATAATTCAATTATCTCCCATTAAAAATATTCCACAAACAACTTTTAATACGTAATATATTTCCAAATTCATTATTTTATTTCTCCTTCATCCCTTTTTTTGTTGTGAATACCCCACCATATTTTCATTAAATGATATTAATATATATTTAATTATTCATCATTGATATGTTATTTCCATTTATAAAGAACTCATTCCCCTATCATGGGTTGAAATGCTAAGCATTTCATGCAATTAAACATTTATGTACTCAATTATTTTAGATTAATAGAATTATTTATCCTCCATGTGTTATAGATGAAATTATTTATTAAGATATTTGTGGCCTTAATTAACTAATAAAAATTAATGGCGTTCCCTAAAAGGATTCAAATTATTGATATAAAAAAATAACCTCTATAGATAACATATTTTACAATACCTTGGTAAATAACTTGAGAAATAAGTTTTATGAAACCTTGGTATTGAACAATGGTGATATCATTACAAATGTCTCATTTTTATATTGTATCCATATTTCCTTATTATATATAATTATTCTCACAAATTATGCCTCATGTTTTATCCATATTAACCACTCATGTTATATTTTCAATGTTTATCCTTTATTGGGCTTTATGATCACCCTTTTTTATTGATTTATATCCCATATAAATCCCCTCTATGGTGGTGACCTAGGATTGAATTAAAAAGGAGTCATTCCAATGGACTAAATAATGTTTATTTTTATTTTTTCCTTATGTAATTAATATATAATTCACCTAGTTTCCATGATACTGAAAAATTCCATTGATTTTATTTAGTTAATAACTTTTTAATGAATCATTATGAGACAATACATGCATTAAAAAGGTGGGTCTCTATAGATATGGAATAAGTATCAAAGAATGATTATTATGATAAAAAATCCCTTATCATTAATCCCTATTAGTTGAACATGCTCTATGGTATATTATTAAAAAAAATACATTAATCAGTTATTTTATAACCTTAATCATACGTATAACCTTTTTATTGCCATCACATATAATAATTTATTATAAATATATTAGTTTACTATTATTTATTGTCGTCACCATTTGTTTTTAGTTTTCATTGTATGTTTAGTACTAGGTCAATAATGGTGGTGTTGATTCAATTTTGACGATCAAGGTCCATTATCCTAATAACAAGTTAGATATTACAATTTCCATGGAAAATCAAAAAACAGAATGTAATTTAACTATATTTTTTTAATATCACCTGTAATTTTGGTTTCTTAGTTATCTATGACATAAATTTATATCATTGTTCCCATTGGTTGTTAAACTGACTGAAATAATAACTTTATATAATCAATGGGTGAGTATTTTTATGAAAGGTATTCTTTTTAAATAATATCACTATTATATAAGTATAATGAAATAATTAATATGTTTTTATTGTTTGATCCATATTTTAAGATATGTTGATACAGAAGAAAATAACACTACGAACAGTGATATATGTTACATTTATAGAGGTGGTAGTCCACATGTACACAATGGAAACCCATTCAATTATCATAGATAATGAAGAATATTTGGAATGGATTATGTTTTTTGAGTTTTAATGATTTCAAAAATAAAATAATAATCCATTAAATTGAATTCTAGTTCTGTCAATTTAATGTGGTTACATGAAATCAAGCATGTTGTTTACAGAGGTAGTAGTTTGTGTGTACACATAAAGACATATTCAATTTTCAAATGGTTCTAGTGGATGAGGGGAAATATATATTCAATTAGTATAATAATATTTAATAATAATATTAATAATTTTTTTGAATAATTTCATGTATAATTTATGATTTATTGGGAAAAGGAAAAAAATAATTAAGTGACCTCGTTTAGAATATTTATTCTTCCATTTTATTTTCTCTCATGGGTAATACCTTATGTCTCCTTGGGATATTATTTTCAAAAGACAAAGGATTACAGGATGTGGGGATAGATTTAAAGATATAAAATGATATAGATTTATTGCTGTTATGGTTTTTTAATTAGTGTAAAAATAGTGTGTATGTGGACTCCATTATAGGTGAAGAGATGGAATTGATTTTAAATATAAATTCGTAATATTATGAGAGAAAATTTTTCTCATGGAATGTGGAGAAAAGGTGGAAATAATTAAATTTATAATTATTTATAGATGATAATACCTTATAAAATCCTTTGAAAATATGTTTTAAATCTATTTGTACATCTTTTGCTCTTTGATTTTCACTTTTACCAATTTTTTACTAGGGTAGTTATTTTCTTCTTAATTAATTAACTTTTAATAGATTCAACTGAAATGGTCTTATTAAAAAATTTGGAAGAAAAAATTAGAAATATAAAATCAATGTTATCAAATGAAATTTATATATATATGAAAAATTATATTTATCATTCCATCATGTAATGCATAAAAACATAATTTTAAAAAAGAATATTTGTAATAATAAAAAGTTCTGTTTCTGAAACATTTTATAATAATTTTTTATTTTATAGAATATAATTAGTTCATTATTCAAAAAAGGATATTTTTGTGCCCTAAAAAGAAATACAAAATAGAATAAAAACTTGAAATAGCATAATTAAAAGTTAAATATGAATGAAGAAATATAATAAAAGGTCACTTATGATTCAAAATGTTATGAATGGGTCTTCTAAATTCAAAAATTATTAAATTAATAGATTTATTCTATAAATATATACATAGTTATGAAAAGTGTTTTATAAATGATTTATTTTATTATTATATAATGATAATGTTATAAATATCTTTGTATTAATGAAAACTAAATGTTTCAATATTCTCCTAAAAATATGTATTTTATGAAAAATATAAAAAATTCACCATTCAATTATATTGAAATGATAAATGAAAATAATTTATTTTATTAAATTCATATTCTAAAATACTTGAATTTATGCTTTAACTAAAAATAGAAAAATATAATAATTTTTTTCGAAAATATCTTTTTATAAAATTATTTTTTATTTTTCATATTTTAAATCAATTAAGAATTGAATTTTTTTTTAATATATTATTAATTTAGGTATTCCTCTAAAACGTAATATATTTAATGAATTTTAATAAAAAATAGTTTTTGTTGGAAACAAATTGTTTGGAAATCAAATTCATAATGTTAAAATGATTTGCATAGTTTTGAAGCATCATTAATAGTTTTTTACTAATTAATTAATTTTGAAAATAAATATTCAATTTCTTTAAAAGTAAAAATTTTGAAATTTATATTGTACATTTGATATATTACTAATTAATTATATAAATAATTATATATTTATTTCATCTTCATTTATACATTCATATCCCCTCAATATGTCAATGTAATATTAATTTATATGATATGATCTAATAGAAGTTTTATGTGGCGGTTCATCTAACATAGATCATGTAAAAATTTTACCAATCATTAACTTCAATCACATCATATTTCACTTATACCATAACTGTTGGAGTTCATATTGGACTTCTTATTTATCAAACACTAGTGATTCCACCTCCCTTATATGCATGTGAACATAGGCCTCATGAGGAATAATATTAATACTCAATAGTTTTTCTCCTCCACTATACAAACTATTCATATTTTAGTTTTTTATCTATACCCACTAATTTTACAAATTTTTTATAATTGTATCATTAAATAATTTTATTTTAAATTAAAATTATTTCAATTTATTTCATTATTTTCACTAAATAAATATATTCAATATATTATAAGTCTTTAAAAAGAAATTCCAAACTCTTAGGGTGTTGTAAAATAAAATATAAATGATTACTATTTTAAAATAAAATTTTCAACAAATTATTTTTTAACTATATCCTTTGATTTAATTTAAAATTTAATTTACACATGTAAAGAAATTTAATTATATTAAACATTTACAAAATTATTAATCATCATAAAGAAATTAGGTATGAAGGATCATTTTATATATTTAGTTAAATTAATAATTACCTTTGTTAATAAATAATCAAAGTAAGAAAGGGGTAAATAAGGTATACTTAAGTGGCTTGATTTCTCCTAAAATAAAATGACATAAATTATTTTTTTATGACAGTTTTTAAGTGAAAAATTAATACCTTAATCTATAAACAATATTTCCTCACTAAACACACACAAATCTATTTTTTTATCTTTACCCTTCATTGAACATAATATTCCAAAAAGAATTTCTCCAATTTCACCTATAAAAATGATCCCTATAATTACCCTTAAAAAGAACTATATTACTTTAAAAATATTTAATACTTGTCTATATTCATTTCCCAGAGTTATATCCCATGTTTATAAGTCCTTATTCAAAATCAGGAGGCGTATGCACATCATTCAATGGGAAATTATCATAAGAACAAGTGATTTAATCATAGACTGTAATGAGTTATCTATTCAACTAATTTAAATTATCATATAAATAATATATAAACCTCACAATACACATAAATGATATTATATTAATACCATTATTATTCTTTAAAAGTGTTATTTAAAAATATAAATCTAAATTCTTATTCATTCAGTAGTATACCATGTCATTTTTGGGTCGGTTCGACCACCTACAAGAACAATGATGTGAATGAATCATAAAAGGGTAATAATGGATATGGGTCAAGACATTATTAAATGTAATATAAGATATTAGGGGTTAATATTTATGATAAATATAGTTATATATGTATGATATTAAAAATAATGATAAATATAAATTATCTTTTACTGATCAGTAAATTACATAAAACGTACTTATCATGGATTCCATGATCAAAAAACATATTGATAATTTGAATGAAATTAAAATGAGAATGAATAAAAAATTAAAACATGATAAATCTCATACATATATTAATATTGGAATTATTATCTTTTTTAGAATGTGTATCTACATCTCCATAAAAAACTTGTATTAGATAATAAAAAACAAACATATAATGATTAGAATAAATTATAAATTACTAAAATATGTGTTATTAATGAAAGTAATTTAAATGAAAAAAGTTAATATTTATTATATGGTCTTATAATAAATAATTTTTTTCTTTTTTATATTGTTTTTGGAAGTTATTTTCTCAAAATTGAGATTAATGGTAAGGGTTTCTTTTCAATATCTTTTTTATTTCAATATTGTAATTATTATGTTTTCATTTGGTTAAAATGTAAGATATTTATCACTAAATGAAAATGAATCTTATTTTTATATTTATTTTAATGTTTTTTTCTAGTCTTACAATAAATGTATTTACCCAATAGTTTATAATTTCCCTGATGCAATACTTGTAACATAAAAAGGCCTTAACTAGTTTCTTAAATCAATAATATTCCCCTAACAACTCCATAATCATTATTTTATTTTATGGGTGTGTTTATCTCTAATTAGATTGTTTCATAAGTCTATCTTAAATTAATAGTAATTTATTTAGAAAATTAATCATAATTTATATTCATAATCACTATAATACCACAAATTTCTAAAATGTAATTTTATTAAATAATATTAAATTTGATTATTTGTGGTATGAGTAACACCGAGATTGAAAAAATAGAAATATTACATTAAAATATTATAAATTCAATATCCCATTTATAACATAATAATTCATTTTATATGTATTAATAGTAATAAAAATAATATAATATAAATGTTGAATTTTCTCATAATTTATTGAATATTAAATCATGAATTTATTATTAATTGGTTTAGATGAGGATAAAATCATTTGAAGAATAAATATATATTTCATTAAACCTTTTATGGAGGAATAGTTAATTTTTATATTAATATATTAAATTAAAATATTTTGATAAATTAATCTAATGAGTTGATTTTATTACAATAAATTTAATTTAAATTCATTTATTTGTGGTTATTACGCAAGGAATAAGGATAAGTCAATTTCTTCACTAGGGACTATTTTCCTCGTAAATGGGTTTTATTGAATTTTTTGAATGAATATTATAATTAATTTCCATATTGTAATATTTCGTAGATTTAATTAATGTTTCATAAGTAACATTTTAATATAAATACTATAATTAAATCCTTGAGAATCATTGTTATAAATGATTTTTCAATGGAATCATTTTTATAATTAAAACATGATTTTTTCTAAAATAATGAGTTATATATGATATAAGAGTGTATATAAAAAATAATTTCTAAATATTTTAGAAATTAAAACATATAAAATATATTTTGAATTTTTATCTTAATGTTATAGTATATTTTTATGGGTAGTTTCATTTTTTTCATCATTAATAGCAATGATGGTATTAATTTATTGCCATAGTAAATTCTAAGATTTTTTGACATTGAAAATCAAGGGTTAAAGGATCAAAATACAATAATACCTCATATTAAATGGGGAATATGAGGTTAAAAAAACCTAAAATGATGTTATATTCATTAGAGTTTGAATTATGAGGCCCTTTCCATTAATATGACTTTCCTTTTATGTTAATAAATTTAAATTTCCAAAACATCCATTCTCCATTAGTTTTTATGTATTAATGGTATTTATCTAGATAAAAATGATATATTAAAAAGACATAGGATATCATTGACTAAAAATAAATTATATTTATTTTATTAATTTATTTTTAGTTTTTAGTAGTGAATTAATTACCTTGAATGCTTATTCAACGCAGACATAGATCTTCTACAAGCAGTACAAAAAGAATGTAAATTATATTCAAAACATTGATAATGATATGATTTGGATAAATATTCATGTCCATGAATTTTTTTGAATAGTTTTACTATATTATTTAGATTTGAAGATATTATATTTTCATTCCATTTTTTCTGTATATCTTTAAATTCATGTTATTTAAATAGTCCTCGAAATAAACTAATATGGCATTTAATGTTTAGAAACAATTTTTTTAATCATAAAACAATAAAAAACAATATAATAACTACATTTTTTATAAATATTTTAATTATATTATGAAATATTCATGTATGTTTGACTAAATGTTTTATTAATTATATGAATAGACCTTAAATACTAAAAATTGTTTTAGATGAGTTAATTATAGGCTAGGTTAATGGGACGATTAAAAAAATATATGGTATAAAATTTCACTTATAATTTTCTAAATTTAAATCATTGAAATTATTTTAAAAATATCATATTTATATTAGAATTTATTTTAGTTTTTTTCTATTTTATTAGAGTTAGATACTTATTATATATTAATATTTCATGTATTTACAAAATTTATACCCACCTCACTTATAAAAGTGAACGACCAATCCTCTCTTACTCACACTTATTTATCTATTTTTATAGACCAATACCTACCAAAATACCATTCCAACCATACAACACATGTCATGTAGATTTTTTTATCCCAAAAATAATATCGTAGAGGGATTTAGATGTTATCCAAAATATGTTTCTCAAAAAAGTGTTAAAATTATTAACAGAGGGGTTTTTTTGTTTATTTATCATTCCCCATCATAAAAAATATTCTATAACTATGTAAATAGGATTAAATAATTGTCATAAGTATAATAAAATTTTATTTTGTTTATGGAGAAACCATTCTCCATCTCATTTTCCATTCTATATGAAATGAAAACAACACATGTGTGTACATGAGGACTTCCACATCAAAGAAGTGATGTGTTTCATTTTTCATCACCACCTCAGAAGATTGATTATTATGATGATAAAAATTAATATATATGATATTATTCAAGTAATTGTGGTTTTTGGGAGTATAATATTCTTCTTACCTTCTTACCATTCCATCTTTTTGAAAATGAGAATGTATTTTGTGAATATGTGTGGACTACCACCCTCAGGAAGTGATGTGATTTGTTTTAATTTTTAGCCCTCCAATATGATTATAGAATAATATTTTATTTATAAAATTATAATTATTTTATAATTAATATATTTTAGATGGTTTAATAATTATCCCAAAGATCCATGTCAACCTACCGATGTTTTCATAGGATTATAAACTAAACATCCTTAGAATTTATGACATAAATATAATTGATTTCTAAATTAAATAAAACATGTAAATAAATTAAATAAAATAAATTAAGAATTTTTAATAATATATAAATTATTTTTATGATTTTAAAATTTTAATGTAATTTTATTATGCAAGAGTTAATGAATATATGTGGCCAGTTGAACTCATGGTCGGGGATTTTTCATCTTAATTTCCTTTAATTGATACTTTTTTAATGTCTAATAAATGTTTTTTTATTATATATATTCTGAAACTGAGATTTATGTTATAATTCCTTTAATATAATTCACTTTTTGTGTATATAATTCTAATTTAATCCCCTTAAACTATCTTTTTATTCAACGGTTACCAAAGTTGTAAGGGATTTCATATATTAATAATTTTTTGGGGGTTTCCATAAAACACATTCATCAATGTAAAAGATCATTTCTGAGTTTTAAGAATTTTTTTTATTTATAAATAGTTTATAAGGTCCATTTTTTATAATTTTATACTTCATTTAACAATGATTAAAATTAAATGTTTTGCAATATTTTATACGATTTTTTAACTTTTTTTTAAGTGTGAAAAGAATATATTTTTTAACAATTATTGATTGGAACGAATTTCCTACCATTGTGACTATTATTTTATTTTTATATTATTTTAATACAAGCATATTTTATATTCATATAAATTATTTTTCTTAATATTATGTAAATTTTTTCTTTAAAAAATATTTTCTAATGAAATGGAAATTACTTACCTTTTCTATTAGATAACTACTAGTTGTTGTTACGCATCAAATTAAATTCTAATTCAAATGAGATATAGGGTCAAAGTGAAAAATATTTGTATTATATCTAATATATATTTCATGTAATGTTGTTATTAATAACATTTGAGCTTAATATAACTCTGATTACGAGTGATCCTAATATATATTACCAATGAATTTTGTAATGTGATTGAGTTTATCTGTGATCAGTTACTCCTATGTGATTTGGTTATATTTAGTTTTGTGATTCCATTGGATGGATGAATGTAGGGAGGAATTTTAGGAAAATGTCCCAATGTAAATTATATTCATGAAATGGGTTTTAAATGATTTTGTTATTTCACAAGATAAGAAAATGAAAAAAATATTTTAAGGAATATTCCAGACATTATTTTAAAAAATTGTGATATAATATTTTATTAAGGAAAGGTATTTGGGATATTTAATGTTTTCTAAGGAAATATCATGATTATTATTTTTTCCTTTAGTATTGAATATTAAATTTTTTAGAAAATATGTTAATAAATAATATCTTATTATAAAAAATTAAGTACATAATTTTGTTTAAATGTTTATCATGGAATGGAAAATTATCTTTTTTATTTTCTCAGGTTGTAAAATTTACCAATGTTTTTATATTAATTAATAAAAATTAACGTTATTTTTCTTCACCCCACATGTTCAAATATTTCTTATAGGTCTTAAGGATGACTATGAATGATAATAATGTATGATTTCCAGTTATTCGAGTAACTCAAAACAAGTAAGTGTGTATATATAAAGAAGATGTTTTTTTGGAAAAAATGGATATTGTTTGTAAATATCCTCTTGGTAATGTAAAGGGTTTCCAAATTTTATAAAACTATATACAAGAAAAGATCATGTGAATATAAGAAAGTGGAACCCTTATTACAAATCATGTAATTATTTTTTTATTATGTTACAAGTTATTATTGTTAGTATTAAAGGAAGAGTTTATTTTACTTTAGTGTTTATGATGAATTATATGTGGATATTTTATGAGTTTTTGATGCCATATTGGGTTAATAGTTTTATGTTTATCATAAGTTTAAAGACCTAAAAACCAATTTTTTGGTTTTATGAGATAAGAGTGTTTTTTGAGACATTTATTTATTTTCAAAAAAAATTTAGGAATATTTAACCCTTAAGAGTATCATGTGATGTAATTAAAAGGTAATCTATGGTAAAACGATATTATATTTTCTGGTCATAATATTAAATTTATTGAAAAACATTAGGAAAATGATGGTCTTTTTTGCTGAGGTAAATATGGTTAATTATGATAAAAGGGTTATTGCATTTTGGGAATGTATGATTTATAATATAGATAACATTGGGATTGAAATTGTTTTGGTAACAAAGTAAATAAATTTAATATGGCATAATTTATATATATTGTTAATTAATTTATATTAATCATGGTAAAAAAGTTGTTTTTTATAGGGTTAGTTTTTATGCCAAATTGGTTGATATTAATTGATGAATAAGGGTTGAGTTTTCTATTAGATGAAAATATGTTTTTGTAGATTTATAGTGATTAAAATTATTTATGAAAATTATTATCATATATTATTGGTTATATGTTTGAGAATATAAATTTTATATAAAGTGAAATTATTAGTGATTATTATTATTTTTAGAAAAATGTAATGTTGGGCTTTAATTAATATAAGATCTAATATATCTGATTATTGGGTATCAAACTTCTTTTGGAATATTTTTGAGATCTTTAACAATAACAATTTATGGAATATTTAAATTTTTACTTTTTTCGATATTCATGTGTTTTTTAGATTAATGTGGTAATAATTCATATTGTTTATTATCTTAACTTGGGCTAACCAATTTGGTTTTACATAATATCTTAGTAATATAGAAATAACTTGTTATCCTTTTAAGAATATTCTAATCCACTAGTAGATTATTTTAGTGAATTATATATGAAATAAAATAGTCTTTAATATTCATTTAATGGAGTCATATATGAGGTAGAAGTGTAAAATTATTGAAACATAACCAATGGATGAAAATATATTTCTAGAATGTGAATAAATTATTTAAGTATAATTTTGTCTTATTATCATCCCAATTGTAAAATTATTATTCAACTCATATAGAAGAATGGAAAATCATTCATGTTTTAGCACTCAACTACTGAGTTATGGTTTTAGAAACACTACCACAATTATATGTGTTATAACAGTAAATAAAAGGCCTATGAAATATTTTAGAAATGATTAATTTTATAATATTAAAATAGAATTTAATTTTCGTTTCAATTGAAGATATAATAGATTTAGAATTAAATATATTGATTTCATCTTATGTAATTTATCTCTCATTCCATAGAATTGAATCTAATTTATTTAATCCCTTTCCATCAAGAATGAGATAAAATTTCTATGATTTAATTTATCTTAGAGGGTTAATAGTTAATTGATTCATACCAATATTAGTATGCAAGTAATTTCGGTCATTTCTCCTATCTCAGATAGTTTCTAATTAGTTTTATTGATGGAACTAGAATACCCAAATGGTTATCAAATATTTAATATCAAGTGGTAATTTCTTCCCAAGTTAGGCAGTCTTGGGGCTCATTACCAATAATTTTTATGAACTCTCACTCATCTAGATGATGGGTGGTTGGGATCACCAATGTAAGTTGGTGGAATTGTTTTATACTGTGTGACTCACTTATATATTTATAACTTCTATATTAACCCTTCTCAAATTCTAATATGGGATTCATTACCCATTTTCTAAATATTTGATCAGAAGCATGAGAAAAATTAAATGAATCATAGGCTCTCCATTATTCTCTTATTAATTTATGATGCTCTGGTTTATAGCCTTTGTTAGGAACTCTAGATTTTATCTTTATCCATATAGGTTGTTGGTGAATTGGAATTGGTATCAAAACTCAATGAACAAACCTATGTATCATTTAAAAATAAGAATCCAAACATATGTAGTGTGGTTCAATGGATAATGGGGGTAATGTAATTTGGTTTAGACCTCAAAGTGGTGCCATACTCATCCTGCTCTCAAAATAAATATAAACCCACATAGATTGGTTGGAAAATACATTTGTGTCATAAAATGTATTATGATAGATTATTGGGTGGGTCATACACATTGATTATACCCTAAGATGATTTTTAGGGATATTTCAACTTGATGGAATATCTCATGGGGAAATATATCAAATTGATAAATAGAATATATTGTTGGGGTTGACATGTGAAACCAAAGTTTGCAATTGTGGATCATTAATATTGTCTATGGGATGATCATAATAGATATATAATCCCATGAGAATCAATATTGGTGTGAGAAACAATATATGGAAAGAGATCATTATCATTTCAGGAGAGCATAACATTATATTTTAAAGGGGGATTTTCACTCACGATACCCTAAAAAGATTCATGTTCTACTAAATAGGTGATAACATGATATAAATAAGGGATTCTTCATATATTATCCAAATATATTTGGCCAATATGGTGAGTTCAATAATGGTAATTTTCAAGTCTAACACCGATGTGGGGCCCATATATTGGGGAAATATTAATAAATTAAATTGATGTAATTATGGACCAATTAGCAATTACATATTAGAGTATTCCCAATGACATGTTAGAGATTAGACCCGTGGGATTCCCATATTTTGTGACCAAGAGGAGCATATAAACTAAGAGTAATTAATGAATGGTTTAAGATTACTCCTATGAGGATTCCAAAAGTCCATTTGGGGATTACTCATAGGGTACACCAATATTTGGGAACAATGTGGAAAATATCAACTCACATTAATTAATGAATGATCTAGTGTTATACCTATATGGATTCAAAATTACAAATCATTATTTATTCCTTAAGGTATTATAATATTTATTGGCCATGAAAAATATATCAACTCATGTTAATTAAGGAATGGTCGAGTCTTACAACTCTGATGATTCCAAAAGTATATCTAGAGATTACACGTAGGGTTATTTCTTTAAGTACAAAGAATGTTAATTGAATTTTGTGAGGGCTATGAGCATTGGGTCTTATACCTAGTAAGAGGCCATATTTAGAATAATATATGAGGGTCATCTGATTTCATACTCATGATTCATGATGAATCCAAAAGATTGTTTATTTACTAAAGGAATTTAAGGGAAGCCACATAGAGAGAAATCAAAATGAGTAGACATGGTATGAAATCCATATAGAGAAATCTCTACTTCTGTGAATATAATAAAACGTTTAAGAGGAAAATCACCTTAAGGAGTTTTAGGGAATTTTCAGGGTTTACAATGTGCTAGAGAATGGTTAGACATTACACATTGTATGATGAAGTTTTAGAGACATTTATCATCTGTTAATAGATGAGGAAGGATGATAACACTCATATGATATATTTTTTAAATCAACTATAACAATTTTTGGAAAATAAAAAATGGATTCCCATTTCACATATTAATTTATTATCCTTTAGAAAATTAAGAAGGATAATTACACTAATATTATAATTCATCCATGTGGGGTTTGATGATAATGTGACCCATCAGGCTACATCCCCTTATAAGTGGGAGCATTACTTAGAGGACATGATAGGGAGCACATGACCAAAATGTGTATATGAGGGTTCACATCCAAGGTGATTAAAAAAACCATTAATATGAAATAATACAACATAATATTGATCATATTCCCATATAAAGGAACAACAAAACTAGAAGTTCACAAGATTTAAAGAGACTATATAAATGTACCATCATTTAATGCATCTTTATCCCCATATCATAACTTGTTGTTATTTAATTACATTGCCATATTTCAATCATATGAATGTGGGATAAAGGTACTTGATTCATGGAGATGGTTTCATGATGGAATACCATGAAACCACATATCATGAGCACACTAAAAATGTGTTATCTTCCTATGTAAAAATAATGGGTGTAGGTTTCATGGATAGGGATTAATGATGGATTCATGTAGTCTAGGATGCATGATTCAAGGACACCTAACTGTAAGATAATTACATGACTACCATAAGGGTGGAACATGATCATTAAGAAGTCATAAAATTACATATGGTAATGGAGGTCATTCCATGAAATGATTAACATGAGGGTTTAATCAATAGTGGAATACTTGATCTCACTCATCTCGTTATTTGTTTTCTCTATGCTTCTCAGTCACGTATCCATATTTCATTCCATTTTTTGCCCCCATTGAAGGGTGGATCAATGGTTTTTATGAGAAATGGTTTCTAATATCACACATTCTTTTCAAGGTATGTAAAATGGATTTACAATCAGGAGGTGGTAGGGGATGGAATAAATACATGATTTCACCTATGAATCTTGTATGCAATGCTACAAGATGTCAATTGTATATTATGATGTAGCACATATTGAAGAGTGATCATGAGAAGGTCTGACCGTAGATTGCCTCTTTTAAAGTATATAATATTATCCATTTGGGGTTATGTGTTCATTAATCCCTAGGTGTCATAATAAGAACATCCACAGTGAGACCCTTCCATCTTGGAAATACTCAGTCACAAGATGCCTTCGGTATTATTTGATCCTATATCTCTACAGAATCGCATGAAGAACTTGATATTAGAGAAACTTTTCCATGGATATCCTTGAACATATGATCAATTCGGTAATAGGAACACTCCCATAACTAGGATCAGATGCATGATTCTATATTAGTCTCATGAATTCAAATATTCATGGGAGTCATTAATAAAAAACATATCAGAAGACCGCAACATTTTATTTTAACAATATCATACATTAAATATGTATATTTCATGAATGGTTGTTTTACTATCTACTATGGTTAATTAAATCATAATTTCCAGTAGTCGTAGATGAGTGGATTTCAATAAAAGATCATTCATGCTTTGAGGTCTAGAGTTCACATGGTTGAAGAAATCAAGATAGGGATTAGATAGCATGGACAGATTTCATTTGGTGACATGTGATTAGTGTATAACTTTAATGATGGAGGAATAGAGTTGTGGAACTTATGAATACCACAAAAATGAAAAAAAACTGAATTGGTATGTTTTATTTAAAAAAATTTGGTGATGTCCATCCATAAGAGACTAAACGGGTCTTCTCTAACATTCCACGGACAACGCCCAGTTTTGGAACAACATTCACATTACTGACCCATGGATTAACTCTGATACCTCTATCTATGCGCATGTGTGCACACACATCCTAAAACAATGACATTACAATCAGGTTTTTTACCTTGTACTGTAGAGTAAACTCTCATATATGGGGTTTAGTTGGCTACCTGACATGCATGGTTGGAAAATATTTTTCACAATACACAATCATTATACTTATAAAAAAATAAATATAATATGTACGATAAAATTATCAATTAAAATAGATTACTAATCCCAAGTTTTTTATTCCTATATTTCATCAAATATTCTACATATAATTAAAAAATCATATGATTCAAAACATCTCATGTAATCCTTAAAAATTCAATGGAACACATTTCTTTAATCCAGAAATGTCCCCCATATAATTTCCTTCATTCAGAATAGAAGGGATGAAATTCTAAGGTAAATGAATTTAACCTTTACATAGACATATATATGATGGGAATTTTTAATGAAATCCATGAGGTCATTTACTGAGATACATTTGGTGACTTTGGAATTTTGGGTATCACTAATAGGATAATCTTGACTTGAAGTGTTTGGGTTGCATTGATAAATGATATTCTGGAGGCATGAATATATTTAATTAATAAAAGTATTAATTCTATGATGGTAAATGTATTAGACTTGAAATGGTTTTTTGGATATACCCAATATAACATATATTTATATCACTATGCATCCCAAATGAATATGAATCGACCAACAGGTAGTCTCGACAAAGGGACACTTATGCATATCAAGATCATTCGTAGGTAGGAAATTTTTTATAGTCTCATTGATGAATAAATCATTGATGAAACCTCAAATATATATTTGTATTGTATGTCAGATAGTGGATGTAAATATGATATGTTATTATCCGTGGTAGGGAACTATGTTCTAGTGCATATTTTGAAGGTATAATTCTCTAATGCCAAATGTTGTTTTTCACATGTGGTAGGCTCCTCAATTATGTTTGTGGTCATGGATGATAGACCACATGTTATGTAGATTCATGTTATGAGAAGTCTAGGTACATTAAAAGGGTTTCTAGGGAATAGATATGTTCTGTATTTTCTTTCTAGTCTAGTGGACATAACGAGTATAGATTCATTTTTTAAATAGAAAAATTAGGTTCCCTAAAAAACTCATATCTCTTTTTTTTCACTATAACTTTTTTAGGTCATTATAGAAGATGCTTATCCGTCATGGAATTTTATTCTTTTCATGTATCCTTTTCTTGGTTTTCAATATGAAAATTTGTTTTCCTCTTCATTTTTATTTAATAATAATGATTATTCATAAAAATATGAAGAGTGATGATTTGTGAGTTTTGGATTCAAATTTTTTCCAGGTCTCCCTTTATGCGTTTTCATCCTGATAAAATTTATTTTATATTTAATAGGTAAATTAAGGGAATTCATGATATTCAATAGAGTTTAAGATGTTTTGAGTGAAATTGTTTGACCCAAGGTTTTTGTTGTATAAGATTGTATTTCTTTGATAATATGTTACTATTTTTTACTATAGAATTTCGTAGAGACAGAATTATTTTATATTAATTTATTATATACTGGAATCTATGTTTTTTAGTTTATGTTCATACATATTATACCCTATATTAATAGTGAAAATATATATCATGGATGATTGATTTACAAAAAAAGGAAAATTAGGTCTGAAAGTGCTTAAATCATGGTGACGATATGAGACAGATAAGTCATTAATTGAATGAATCAATATAGGGTGATGAGTTCCATTGTAATGTTGTTGGGGAAAAATGTTTCATTGGACCTACTTCAAATCCAAATACATCTGTTGTTGATAGGCTTGGCGATCTTAAGTAAGAGCCATCATGGGCCTCACATGAATAGTTCTGAAGAGAGTCCCTTTTTTTACATGCTCCTTGCCAATGGTAATAGATATTCAGATGAACAAGACATGGAGTATTTCATGGAAGATGATTAATTGAGATGGGTTCTCCCTCCCTCCACCCATTAATCAATAACATGTAATATATATTGTGAAATAATGTTGAGGATATAATGTTCACTTGAATAGTTGGATTATGGGTAATGTAAATCACCCCTCATGGGTTTTTAATGGGGGATCCTGAGATTAGACAGAAACTTCGAGGATACATATAATTAAATTTAAGGTGATGAGTTCCATTGTAATTCTTCTGTGGAAAAAAGGATCATATGTCCTTTTTTGAATGAAAATTATCATCTTATTGATTGGTTAGGATATTTTTTGCATATATAACTCATGTATAGTCTCACAAAGGGGTTATTTGATGAATCATATTCTTATTTTTAAGGTTCAATGATAATTCTTGAGGATTAAAATACTTTATCTAAAATCTATGGTATTAATAAAAGTTTATTCATGGTGGGTTATAGCACCCTAAATGTTTTTAAACTATACATTGAACATGTTATCATGAATAAAAGATGTGTTAAATCATTTATCAAGATTTTTATGAGACTATATGGGTCCAGTGGGAATAGATCAGTACTTTTTATCTCTATAAGGTATTCCATAAAATTCATGTTCCATTATTGGGTTATTTACACAATAAAATATGCTAAATAATTGAATAAGGAAATCATACTAATAAAGAAATTAACTTTTGATTTGAAATCCCTTTAGAAAATTTCAGTATAACATGTTTTACATCACTTTTTTTATTAGTTTTGAGTCTTTAAATTTTCACAATCATGGGATACAATTTATAGTTATATTTAATAGTCCAAATTTCACACAATTAATGGACTTGATGTATGGTAAATGTGAAGAATATATGTGTGACACAATAGAACACTTTGGATTTTCATGTCAAAAATATGATAACATCCATTGAAAATGGGGGAAGATGATATAGACAAACATGGATCATGGTTCTTAGATCATGAGTAATAGTAATGGAAAATCAAGTGATGATAGTGAATCACTATAAGTTCATGGAATATTTTTTCATGTTTTTTGGGATCATTTGGATTATATGACATTTTTCAAGACATATCAAACTTAAGTGTATAGGATATAGTCTCATATATAACACCAACAATTTCATAGTCATCAATATGGGTATCATTAATCTAGATATACTATATTCCAAAATTATTTTGTGGTTTTAAGAAATCTAAGACACTCATGAAATGAATTGTAACTCATGTATTAAAACCATCAAAAATGATTATCCAAATACTTATCTTCAGATGGCCATAGTTAGATAGTCGTTTCCCTTTGATAAGGAGTGATAATGGATGATTGTATATTCTGTTTAATGTTATGTAATAAGGTTTCATCATTCTTGTAGTTTAACTTCACAAAATGAGGACTCATGTGTTATATATTTTAGTTTCATCTAGTGTGGACTATGTGATATGTTATTTAATTTAATATATATATATATATAATGAAATTTGGTAGGTGGGTGACTTTTATCTATTAATAATGTTATAGATAAATTTATATTATTTGGGAGAGTTTATTTTCATTTGAATTATATATAAGAATATCACACATAAATCTAACTCATATGTAAGGAAAGTCTCTACTACATGAAAATTATTGAGGTGTTTATGGTCTTTAGAGGTGGACAATATTTTACTATATATCATTATCCATGATGAACCTAGATATTCCCCATGGGGAGATTAACCCAAACTTATAATATTATGTAATTTGTGCCCAGTGAGAAAAATAATAGGTGGTTAGAGAATAACCCATACTGTTCTAGCTAATGGTGCATGAAAAAAAAGGGTTAGGATACATGGGAGGGGAATCACACCATAGAACATGTTTATAAAATATAGACACATACTAATGAATACTTTATAAATATGACTATAATGTTCTATGAGACATTTTTTCAATTTATAGCACTGCATGGATTTTGTTTTTTGATGCATAAAAACTTATCATAGTGTTAGTAACAATAATTTCCATTGTAAGAAGAGGGTGATTTTATTGGGAAACAAAATGATGTGTGATTATTTATAATTTATATATCTAGGAATATCTGTGTATTTTCATGCACCCTATAGGGGAATAAATCAAGAAATATACAATATTTTCAAAAAAACACCTTGCATAAGTCTCACTTTTATACAAATGGTTATGGGGAATTTTTTTATAAATTTTGGATGGTTCTATTATATGAATAATTGTGTCAGTAGATATCCAATAATAATTAGAATAACACCACACTTGGTTCTTTTATGGCTCCATACACATGTAAAACTCATATGTATGGAGAGGGGAATTTCTATCAAAACATAAAAATGATTTATAATTCTTCCCCGACACATTTTTTTCTTATATTTATAGTGAAATAAAAAAAACTAAAATAGTATATTTTCATTTGAGAAATTTACTATCTTCATAAATTTCAAAAAATATAGTTGGAGGGCTATTATTTTAAATATCTATTTTGGGTTTGGGATAGTAAATTCATGTTTTTATATACATTTTATGCAAAAAGGAATGAAGACATTTGCTATTATTGATGAGAGTGTACCTTGTACATATATGACTCATTTAAAAGGGAAATAAAATGGGGTTTCTAAATGGTTTCGTTATATTTTAATAATAAGTATTAGATCAATTGGAATTGATTAATCCGATTTTTTTTGATCGCTCAGGATTGATATATGAAGCTATATATTAAATATATAAATAAAAAATTTAATATAAAATTTTGAATTATATAGAAAAGTGTACACTGTATAATCATTGAACACCATCAGATGGTTTTAATATAGATCACTAAGTGGAATCCAAATAACATCCCGCCTTTAGAGGTATCCATGGTCTGAATTGAATCATCCAATATTGGCATGGGATTCACCCTTTAATTATAGTATACTAGTTCTTCTTTAGAAAAATGAGTAAGATGAAATAGACAGACGAGTTAGTGGGTATAAAACATTTATTAGTAATTCACTCACATAATCCATCGTATGGATGTAAGGATTATATAAAACTTGGGTACACTCTCGGGGGTGTATGCATTACAACATATGTTTATAATGCATGGGTTAATTCCACACCTATTTCATTCAACACATGCATGAATAATTTTACCTCGATTTCTCTTCATCTTATGAAATATAATCTTAAATTATAACTAATGATGGAAAATAAATAATAAAAATTTATCACTTTAATAGAATCACTTATTTAATTTAACTGTACACCCTTATGTGCATGAAGATCATAATTTTCATGTAATATATATATATATATATCAAATATAAATATAATTCTTTAGGGTGTATCTTTATAAATCCCCCACTTATACTAAAACCTAATAGACATTTTGCCATTTAATCTTAAATTGTATCATTTATAATAACATGTTAATCCATACCAAAAAGTCCTTTAGGATATCTTCCCAAAAACATTTTGAAATCTACCATTAAATTAACCATGTTTCACATAATATTAAACAATTTCTATAATATCATCTATGAAACTATTGGATTAACTCTAAAGTAGTTTTAGAGTATATCGATGAGTAAAACTTATTCCACATTCAGTAAATAAAAATGTGTGGCCCCAAATGCCTTTTTATCATTAAAAAGAAATTCAAACATATGAATAAATATGTGTAAAAGAGAGACACCTCTAGAAAAGAATAAATTATACACAAGTTATAAAAGTAACTGGCATTATATACGTCAAACACATGTATCTCTATACCAATGTCTACCACTCTATGTTATTTGAAAATGTGTATTCTCATATTTTCCTTTTTTGTAAGACATAAAGTGAACATGGGAAATGGAACATTTAAATCCCTTATAGTCAACTAATCTTTTCTCACCACAAAATGTGAAAAATGATATTTTCTATAAATATATCACATTTCATTAATAATTATTTATAATCACATCACCTCTCAATTATCTATAATTTTTTATACTTTCAAGGTGTGTTTGCACACTCCTATTGTCTATCTCAATCGAAGGCCACATTGTCATGATCATCATACAAGTGGAGAAATCCTATCAGGTTAATCATCATCTAATTAAATTAAAATCAATAAATCCAAACACCCTAATAGTAGATAATTCAATATATATACTAGGGTTTGTAGGGTATTAGAGTATGATAGTTCTTATGCTAGGTTTCTCACCAACCATAGGTAGTGGGGACATAAATATGATACATGCAACCCTATTATATCAAATACATCTATTTGAAACTTAGTATGGCATACCTAGTAAGATATACTGTACACAAAAGGAATTATAATATTTATTCTGGGCCTCCTGAGCATATTCTATTTCTCTATGAAAAAATATATCCCATACTAACCATAACATATCATTATATTGTATAGTACTCTATGAGGAACATCGTTTATAGATGAAATCATTGTCACACATTTAGAGTTGAACTATCATTATGCTTCATGGAATGTATATATTTATATACATTTATGTAACCAATATGAAAAAAACATAAAAGGGTCGTTTTCCATAATGTGATACATTTTAACATTATTAAACTATTAAAAATTATTTAAAAACCCAACATAAGCACCGATTTATCATATAATATATGATGAACTTCCTAGTCATCCAAAAGTTTTCTATAACTTTTGGGTGTTCTTTACTTTTAAGATAATAGTTAATTATAAATACATCTCTATATCATAATATTATAAAACACTCCCACTAAACTCTTTACTGATAACTATCAATGAAGTATGTTGGTTTGAATAATAGTGAGACTTCAGAATCATAATCCTAACTATTTAACTAACTAAACATATATAATCTTTTTAACTTCACATCATCAAATGTTATGATGTAAACAAATATTATCTACTTATTACTCTTTTTGAGTTTTTCATAATAATGCTTGGAACCACATTTCATAAAAATGATTATCATAAATAATGTATCTACATACAATATTGTTTATTAATATATCTTCACTCTCTTAGGATATTAAGTAAATTTAAATCTATTTTTTTTTGTAATTTTATGTTTGTTAACATTGACCATTTGTAAGTACAAACATACTCTCACTAGCCTCTTCAACATTATATTATATTTCAAATATCATTATAATATGTAAAAACCCATTTAGGTTGAGATGTAATATTTATTTTTTATAGTATTAATAGTTAATAGAGTATATGTTGTATATCATATATGGAATTATATGAATTTGGAGCGTTTAATCATTGAAAAGAATATTTTATTTAAATAACTCATTGATGTGTTTTTGTAAAACAATCCCAAATATTTTAACATACAATTGTATAATCATTTTATCCTGGATAAAAAACATTTTTCCATATCATTTTATAAAAACATGGTTTTTATATTAATAAATCATAAACCATTTGTATACAATTTGTTATCTCAAGAATTTTCACAAAAACCCTTTGTAATCAAATAACTTTTGTTATCATATATGATAAATGAGACTGTGATACACATCATTAAATTCAATTAATTTGAGTTTGATAAAATAATTTACATTAAAATCATTAATGTAGTAACTACTTACACCATCTTATGAATTTCCATATATGAAAATGGACATGTATGTGAATTATATTGTTGTATATTCGACATAGCCTAATTCTCCATGTATGCAACTATTTTTATACATGAATATTCATGTACGTGAATCCAGTAAATGTTATCAAATAATAAAATATAAATAATTTTACACATAACAAAATTTATGTTTTATGTATGTTAATGGTTATCTACATAGTCAAACCTATTTATAAAGCCTCATTTCCCATGTATGGAATTCTATAGCATATCTGGACATCATTTAGATAAAATTTCTTACAGATCCATATTTTTATCCACATATGAAAATGAATACTCACATAAGATAATTTCTATATGAGTTAAAAGTATTTATATTTATATATATATAACCACATAAAGGGATTTATTAAAGTATTAGAATATATATATGTGAAATTGAAATTCAAATAAAAGAATTCCCCTTATGTTTTTGGATAAAATTACAAACATCCAACATTAAAAAATTTAAAAAAGAAAACAAAATCAGATTATTATCTTATTGTTCGTACAATACAAAATAAAGATGCTTATTTAATCTTTTATCTGACCCTTTCTTGATGAATGTTGAAGAAGAACCTATATATATTTCATGCTGGATAAAATTAATTTATTACGTACATTAGAATTATGGAGATGATGTTAATTCAAAGCCCAACTATTCATTAAGTCCTAAATGCATTGGGATCCAAAGATGTTTTATAAATAATTGAGAATGGTTGATTTTTATTTTAAGTGTATATATCTGAGATCAAATGATTTTTTTAAATTCCTCACGGAAAAATGAAATAAATTCCAAACCACATCTATTTTTCATATATTTTATCCATTGGAGATATTTATTTAATGTGATTATTTTAGTGGAAGCATTTTGTAATACATATGTTAATATATATTGTGATTTTTTTAATATATTTTGAATATAATCACGAAAATTTTGAATCACTAATATTACATTGAGGATGTCAATTAAACTAGGAAAACCATTGTAAATGAAAAAAATAATACAGTGTGAATATTGTGTTCAACTAGCACATGGAATTTTTTTCATTTTCTACATCATTAAAATTTTTATATATAAGAGGTGATACTAAAAAAAATTATTGTAACCACCATGAGGAAAATGGTTATTCTAGACAATCCCATATATGTTCTCTTCAAATCTGAGAAAATATGGGTCATCGTATTGAATGCATTTTCTATATTATAAAATATTAATAAAATACTGGTCAAGAATGTATAGAAATTAAACTAATTGATAGTTATATTTATTCTTGATGAAATATTTTTTTTATAATGTTAAATATGAAGATTTATCCTTAAGGGATAAGAAGAAACAATATTCACTTCAAGATATGGTAAATAAGAAGAAGAAGTAGCCGACCATAATTCTATGATCTGATAATGAGAACAAGAGTATTGAGTAGAATAAGATCCTATAATATATTATATAATAAACTCTTTAGAATAAGTTCTATACATTCAGGGGAATAAATTTTGATATTTTGTGAAGTTTGGATATAAATAGGGATTTTTTTAAGAAACTTTTTAAATTATTTTTGGCATTCAAATAATACTATTATGACAAGTAGATGAACTATTATTCAGAGTTAATGATATACATCTCTAAATTAGAGATATAAATCTATGGTGGAGAAAGAAATAAAATATTGTGTAAGAATGGTATAAATACACCAAACATATGAGACTTGGATTATATAATAAAACCATTGCATTATTTAGTTACTATAGTTGGAAGTTGTTGAATTAGTAATGAGGGATTATAGAAAATTATGTCCTATGAGATGCATGGAATGTGGCTAGTGTGACTCTGGTAGAGAGATGATCAGTTTGACTTTAATATTTTAATGGTGTTTGAATCACCATCTACCTATAATTGAATGATTTTAATTAATGTAGATAATCCTTGATTGGTGTTTATAACCAATCAATAAAATGAGTACTTTTTATTACCTGACCTTGTAAAAAAAAATTGGGCCACTATATACAAAATTTTCTGTCTGAGTTTGTGTGAAATTTGATGGAGTGGATTGATATAGAATAAGTATGGGAGGGTAAATTTAAAATGAAATATATTCAAAAATTTACCTTACTATTTTTTTCCCCTCCCCTCTATGTGGTACACCGAATATATGTTACCTCACATGGTATAAAATTAAAACTAAACAATGGTTTTGGGAAGACACGAAATTTCAATGTAGTACATCTCTAAATGGTGAAATTTTATGTAATATTTGTAATATATTATGTGTCCCTCTATAAATATCATTTCATTTTTTTGTGAAAATTAAATCATATTTCATGACCCAAATAATGAAATTATAAAATATAAATTCCATGATGATTACCTACTCAATTCGAAATCAGAAACATTAATAGGGTCCTGAATACCCAATCATGAGGGGTATTTATATTAAATGGTTTGGAAGAAACATAATATTTGGATATTTACTATATAAAATAATATATGAGTTTTATAATCTCACCTAAGATAGTGAGGTTGATATTATATCCTGAGTATTCTTGTTACCTATTTTTATTAGAGAGAAATAATTACAATTGTGGGGATGCAATTTTCAAGGGAGTGATAATGTATCATCCTGGGTTCTATGATAAATTTAATTTCCTTAAACTATATGTCTATCACTCATAAGTTTCTATATTCTATTAAAATATTTGAACTATAATAGGATGAAAAAAATACAAGAATAAAACTAAAAATAGTTTATTGAATAAAAATATTGAATTATAACAAAAGAAAAATAGACCAAGTAGTAAGTACCATGTATTGTTACATAACATAGAAGATTACATACCGAAGAAGTTCCTAAAATAAAATAAGAAAACAAAAAAATATCTTTACATCTAAAAAATACCACTGATAATCTTCACATTATAGAATCACCATTAGTAGAATAAGACAAATAATAAAAACAAAATAAAAGGATAATTCAAGTAGAAATTATAAAATGAAAATTATACAAATTAAAATATTTCTTTGTAAGGATATAGTAGGATAAATTTATAAGATGTAATGGGGGTAATATAGTCATTATTTTTCCTTTATAAAAGAGGTACATAGTAATTGGGTATAATACTATTCAAAATGTTACAAATGTGTAAAAGTTGATTTATAGTTAATATATAAAAAAATTATTTAGATATATATTTTCCTTATAAATAACATCTTTATAATAAAATTAGTTATTTTATAGTGTAATTAAATGATTACAATTCATTTATAAAACTACTTTTTATTTGAAAAATTGTTTTTATAAAGAATATTTATAAAAAATTATACTTTTAAAGAATAATTGAAATAAAATGGACTGATAAAAAAGATTTATTAGTATTTTAAATAAATATATTCTAACAAATAATTATTGAAAATCACTACTAATTTAAATATTTGTAACTAGACAAAATATTTCACTTAAGAACAATGTTTTTTTGTAATATATGATTTTATAACACATAAAATATTAAATTAAATGATTTCAAATAAATAAAATATGAATATACATTCATAAAGATATTATAAATATTTCATAAATAAAGATAATATATTTTAATTATAAAAAATAGATATTCATCACCGAATCTTTCTTACATGTGTAACATATTTTCATCTTAATAAAATAAATTGTAAATTAATAAATAATGGTTTTAATGATATTTATTAATAATATACCATTCAAGTTATCTTTAATAAATGGAAATTAATAATAATAGATTATTTATATGCCTCAAAATATAGAATAAAAAAAGTTAATAGTTTTTTTCTTATGTTAATGTTAATTTTAATCCTTTATATGAATTGACCCCAAAAAAATATATATATCATATTTTGAGTCAAAACATTTTTATTACGTAATATCACAATTTTAGTTTTAAACTAAAAAATAAGTTATCATTGTAAAAGTTAGTTACCATGGTATTGGGGTAATGAGATATTTTTAAGGAATTTTATTATGTGATTTGATTTTTTTCTAATTAATTGAAAAATTGTTATATAACATTATGAATATAATTTAATTTTCTTATATTTATATATTTTATGTTATTAATAATTTCATTAGTCATTAATATTAAATATTAATAAAAACAATTATTATTTGAAATTTTATTTTTCAATAAAAATAATGTTTTAATAATTTTATATTTTTTAATTTATAATTAAAATTAATCATATAAAAAATATGAATAAACAAAAATATATCTAAGGTTATATGTCATATTATGAAATTAGGTAATAATGGTCATCATATATTTTTTGTTACAAAATACTTACCATGGTAGATAATTAAATAATGGAAAATGATGTAAAATGTGGTAAAATTTGTTGATAGATTTTTTTCCATTAAAATGATATAAACACTTTCAAGAATACATTTAATAAGTATTATAAAAATTCATAAAAAATTTATAAAAAAATCCTCAACCAATTCATCTAACTCCCAAGAAATTTATTCTTTACCCTTTAACTATATTAATTTTTGATGGAGATGTCCATAAATATCACATATAAAAATAGTTTCTTTATAATCATTACAAAACACTATATTCCTTCTAATACCTTTATAATACCTTCCAACATTACCACTCCTATAAGCCAAAATTAATTTTAGAGAGCTCTATTCAAATGAAGGAGGCCTAATAACTTCATTATGAGTGAATTAAATATGAGAATGAGTGATTTAATATAAGTTGGGGACAAGTTTGTCTTCTATATTTTCATTTAACTTCTAATTTCAAAAAAATTTAAAAATATACCTATTCTATAATAATTTTATATTAATATAATTATTCTTATATGAAACCTATTATCCTATTATATAAATATAAATTCATACTCATTAACTTCTATATCATGTTCTTGTTTGGGTCAATTCAACCTCAAACATGAATGATGTTACACCAAAATCATAGCATATTCCTCATGAATATGTTTTAAGACATTAATAATGTAAATATATGATATTAAGTGGTAATATATTTTTCTAGCATGATTATTTATGGATAAAAAAATGATCAATATAATATTACTTTTTATTATCTGTAAATTACATCAAACATTATCATCATGAATTCCATTCCCATAAACCATACATATATTTTCCATCAAATGGACATGGTATTGATTATGTTATTATAGAAAAATTATTAATATGCCATGACTAATTTATAAATTAAGAACTCAGTATATAATAATGAGTATCAAGATCACTAGTATTAAACTTGAATTAAATCATCAAAATTACTTTCATTCAATGTTGAAAGAAAACTATAACTTAATATATATGTGTAATTAATGATTATAATTGAATTGTATAAAAACAAATAAAAATGAATAAGGTTTTGAAACAGATTATTTATATGGTTAGTTTTACAATAAAACATGTTTGGTTCTTTCATAGAGGTTAGGAGTAATGTTATGGGTTTTATTTCCAATACCATAATGAATTAAATATTATTATAACTATGATTAAATTTTGAAAAACATTTATGATATTTCTCTTAAAAATAGCCGGTTTTTTATTCTCCTCAAGTTGTTATTTTTCAAAATTTACTATTACCATTACACCTTCATTTTATATCATTATTATCAAAAATTAATTCTTATAATAAAAACGTACCTTACAACTTCTTTTTTGACTAGGAATATTTCAATCCATTTCCCTAATTACTCATTATATATTCTGAATATCATTATATACATATCTGAAATTTTTTAAGGTATTTTTAAATGAACATTTATTTATTTACAAAATTTATGTTCTTTATTCATTTTTTATATAAGAATTTCCTTCGAAAAAATATCCTTTTAAAATGTCTAAAAGAAATCCCTATTTTAAATATTTTTCATATAAACGCATTGTTTGGAATAATTTATTAGTTCTATTTAAGATTTTTACACTAAATGTTTTTCAATTTTCCCAAAAAAAATCATTTCCCTTTGTTTTATAAAAATATTGCTTTTAAAATAATGATATAAATAATATAAAGGGTAGTTTATCTTATTTGTGAATATAAATTTAAAATCTATTGCAAAAGTATTTTATTATATATGTCCAAATCCATTTTTTATTATGATTTAATAAGAATATGATCCAATGATATTATACACCATATTTATCTTTATGGATTATGATAATATATTATGTAATTTTTCTTTAAACCTATTTTTAATGGTTAATTTAACTATTATGTTATTTATAATGGTTCCATGAGTATATGTAACATATTTTTTATGGTTTTATATATGGGAAATATATTCCTAAAATTATATATCCTTCTAAAGAATTTAATAAATCATTATATCAGAAGATAGTGGGGAATAGAGAGTGAGCCCAAAACATTTGAAAACAATGTCCACAAAGTGATATGTGAGTTTATAATTATACATCCCTCAAATAAATTTGTTAAAGGATTATATCACTCGAACTAAGTTGTTATGGATTAGTGAGAAACCTCAGTCCATTTGGTTATCTGAACACTTTGTGATGATAGTCTCGGTAGTGTGTATAAATAAAAAGAATAATACTATATTCTAATCTATATGTAAATTCTTGTACATATGTTATGTATTTAGGAATAATTTTTGTTGAATCATGTTTCCCCACTATTATGGTTTAAATATTAAGTTACACCCTAATATTTATTCTGTGAGATATGATTTATGATCGATGGTTTATTGGGTATGATACTCTTATATTTTTTACATGGACACTGAATATGTTCTCATACCCACATTCTTCGTATGCTTTCTTATGAGCATTGAATGTTATATATCATGTTTACCATTACAAATAATATGATCTCTCGCCTTAATTGTGTTTTCATTCTCTAATTTACGAGGAATCATATTATGTATGATAAGTTAGTATGGGTATCATGTGATGAATTTTTTATTGGTTATGTTGAAGATGTTTTAATATAAGTTGATTTTTTATATAGTACATAATGTCACTAAATTATAGGCTTTAAAAAATTAAGAATTTCTGATTTTTAATGTTCAATTTTTTAAAATATAAATTTTTTTTTCTTGGTTCGTATCACTTGGTATCTAATTGAGTCTGTATAGTATGTGTTTTTAACACCAGACCTAGGATTAAAGGTTAGGGTCTCCTCTGAGATAGATATTCCTACAAGTATATTTCAATATGTAATAAAAAATACCAATTATAAATTATTATTCAAATAAATTCCTTAGGTATCACATTATCTGGGAGAATACATAATGATGTGGTGAAACGATGTTTTATTCTACAAAACATATATTCCATATGAGGTATAAACCACATGAGCTATACTAGAAAACCTTATAATGTCCTCCTACAACCTATTGAGTTCCTTATATCAACCTAATAAATTCATGTATCAACCAAATTTTAAATAACATAAAATTTATAATTTCTTCAAAAAAACATTAAAGTAATTGACATCTACCTTAAAAATTCATGAACCAAATATATAGAAACTCCTGTAAACCATCTGATGTCTCACACAAACCAAATAGTGAATTTTTTCAACAAAAAAACACTAGTATGAACTATATGAAGCTAATTTATTAACATTACACAACACATATTGTGTATGTACTAAACCAATTAATAATATTTACCAACTGTTTATATCCTCTTTATCAACGAGAATCATATCCACATTTCTTATATTCCATTAATAGTTGAACATTTTCACTGAAGTTTTTGGGTTTGAATGTTTTATATACTCTCTTCTATTTTTACCTTATCATCCATGGAATAAAATTTCAAAATAACAATTATATTTATTTTCAACAGATATCAAAAAATATTTATTACAATCAAATCCAAAATGAACTCATAGGGATTAAAATAATTGGGTATCACGTGATGAGGAAAAAAAAGAAGGTATGATAACTTGTTTTTTAAATATTAAAGGATCTTTACGATTGAATAAATTTGTAAATTACTATATGCTTAGAAATAAAATAAAATAAAATAAACATTCACAAAGATGTTTAAATTATGGAGATATTATTACGATTAATATAGATTTTCAATGTTCAATTGATCATTTAGGGAGTATTTTTATATCATAAAAATATTCATAGATTTAAATAGAATCATTGATTCTTGTTTTTTGTCCAATATCTTGGATTTATCCATCGTAATATCAATTGACCCAAAATATTTCAATCATCATATGTCAATAATGATCAAATTTAGATAATAATTTTGGGTGTCCCCTTATGAATTTATATTAGACCATTCATAAATCTTATAATAATAAATAATGAGTTTAGTGATCTTGTGGTATAGTAACACATAATTTGTTGTGTTTTTCTTATATGATTCCAATTGGGGAACTCAGTAAAAAACACCAATTTTTATATTTTTAAATTTCAATCAAAATGGACTACAATATTGTTTAGTATACAATATATATTAATGGGAATCTTCTAAAATGGGGAAAAGATCAATTTTATAAAAAAATAATTATATCCAAAAATAAACATCATATTTGTTTGGGACATAATAGATTTCAGTATTAATAATAGTTATATCCGTAATGAGTGGAAAAAATTTGGAAGTATAATATAAAATAGTTTCGTTGAGACAAAACTAAAAAAATAGAAAATTGCTAAAAATATATAAAATACAAGATTCCTTTTCCACTGAATAAATTCCAATTTTTTTGGAAATTTGGCTTATACTATAAAAATTTCAGAAAAATTATTATTACTCTATATAGGGAATAAAATATATTAAAGAAAAAAAAATTCACATATCTAAATAAAAAAGTATAAAATTCTTCAGTGAGTATTATTTTCATTTCTCTAACTGTGTCAAAAAATAATTTTATTATTGGAAAAAATAGAGTTGAAATAAAATATGAAAAAGTCTTATGAAAGTATATTATAGGGGTACTAAATTGTATTTTATTAAAAAATACTTCTTCCCATAAGAAGTGTAATAAAATGTCTCTTATCATTATGTGAGAATGATATTCCATCCAAATATATCAAAAATAGTAATTGTATTTCATGGAAACATGAGATAGTGAATAAAAAATGTATTTTTGATAATGTTTCTTTAAATTACAGAAAAATAATGTCATTTAGATAAATGGTAGTGGATTTTTATCTCAAATTAAATGAAATGAATTTTTGATGAAATACATGAATAATCTTGTCAATAAAATGGATATATTTTAAAATAACTGAGTATCAAAATTTTTGAACAATGATAAGATAAGAAAAACTAGAATGGATCTTAAAAAATTTCATGTAATCTTTACCGATTTAATTCATAAAAACCTCCCATATGTGAGTTAATTTTGTTGGGATTTAATATACATTCATTAGATGTGCTCACATGATCATAGATAATAATTCATATTCCTTAACCCAAGAATGAATAATTAGTTAATATATAAACCATTTTTATAGTAATGAAAAAATAATTCATAATTATTAAGAAAGAAAATATTTTTTATTTAATACCCACTAACTAACATTAAAAACAATGAAAATATCTCAAATATTAACTAAAATACTGGTATTATAATATAATAAAGAAAATTGAGGAAGACTTTTGATGTTGTATGAGAGTGAAAGTGGCACACAATACAAATAAGTCAAAGAATTGTATAATTGTTCAAAATTTTTATTCCTGAATGTCAACAATTGTGGCCCTATAAAAGAAAAATATGGTGAAAGTTTTTGTATATAATTTCTTAATAAATATACAAAGTCGAATTACATCATGGATATGAAATTTATTAATATGATGATTTAATGAATCAGGTATTAGAGGTTTCTTGAAAAAAAAATTGAATGGGTGATGAAAACAATTATTCTAGGAAAATGAAATGAATTTTACCTTGGTTAAACTTATTTATACTTCAGGTTATTAAAATAATTCTAGATGAACATTTTTTTATCTTTTTAGGATTTCCAAAAAATTATATAATAACTACTATTATTGGATTACCATGCATATTCATTGATGTTTATTTCCAATAGTTCTCACCACAAAAATTATTTTTATTTAATTACTCATTATTAATTTTAATATCATATCATCCAATATAAAATTATAAATAATGCTTAATGAGTGATACATATAAATAATCAAAATTCCATAATCATTATGAAATAATACCTAAAATGAATAATGAAAAATCATATAAATCCTAATAACATCACAATCATAGTTCTCATCTACTATATTTTACAACCTCATTTACACTAACTTGTAAGTTACATCAATGTTTTTATGTTATTCCAAAGATAAATGATATATCAAATAAAAATTCCAAAATTTGATACAAACCGTATGGTTTTAAACATCCAAATATAAAAAGATTCACTATAAAAAAAAATTCATTAGTATTTTTCATATTATAATGTTATGAGGATTAAGCATACATTGTTAGAAATCGAGTTGACAAACCACTCACACACAATTTATCAATCAATATAGGTTAACATCAATGAAGGCATTCATTATGAAAATTAATTCATCCTTACTAAAAATATCATACAAATTTATAACATATAATGGAAAATTGATTATATTAATTTATGAATTATTCAGTATAGTTACTGAACAATTTAAAATTTTAAACCCTTGATAATATTATTATTAGAAAATTCAATAATCTAGTTGCTGATAGAAAATTAAAAAAAGTAAAAATATAGATAAAATAAATGCAATAAAAATTTGTGAAAAAGTGAAAACTAGATTGTTATATTATCAACAATTTTTTAATTTATTTAGCCTAGTTTTTGAATATATGAATATTTTTATGTTGGAAGACATTGTATACAATGATTAATTTTTTGTAATATTATTTTATAATAAATTTTATCGAAATCCAATCAATATTATTTTGAGTAATCAATATTTTAATTAAAATGGCTTTCATAATTCATAACATCTTATATTGTATGACTAGATTGGGGGAAATTGACCATATTTCATAATTTTATTACAAAGGGGTAACATTCATCCAAATTTCATAGAAAAAATCTTAAAAACTAATCATCAAGCTCTATCCAATTCCATTCCTATATTAAAAAATATAAACCTATTTTTGATCATTAATAATGATGTTAGACCCTTTATTTATTATTAAAGAACAATACAAGTTCTATATGAGTGTGAGTGAGGTATACTAATAGCTAAAAAATGAATCATTACATCAAAATTACCCATGGGTTAATTCAATCACCAAAAACACGTCATAGTATTATTTTCTATCACTCTATTTTCTGGTGGGACCACTATTGAAGAAGGTATAAGGTATTGAAATAATAATTTTCTATGTAGTTGTAAGATTAGATAAGACCTAACCATCCATGGTTTTATCCTACATTTTATAGGAATCAATGAGTCTATTTGAACCTCCATCATAATATCAAAAAAATTATAAATGTTCAATTAATAATATAATTATTATTTTGAAATCATTCAAAATGATTAATATATTAAACCAATAACAAAGGAATTATTTCAATTGATCAAACATAAATGAAAATTTTAACTAATTAACCTTCCACTAGGATACTATGAATAAAATCACATTATGGTATTACTAATAAATAAAATATTACATTAGACAAATCATCATTATAGAATTTATTGTCTTATATTATATGTCAACTTATTAATATATGCTTATATACATTGCAATTCATGTCTTTGAATACCCAAAATATATTTTTGAGACTACAATGGTAATTCTGAAATGAAATAATCCCAATATGAATAGAATCGGGTGAATAACATTACCTATATTATATAATTTATTTCACATAATCTGAAAAACTCGAACTTGTACCAAATAAAAATAAAATTTATATGCATTCCACCTTATGTCACATCATATGAAAGAAATGTGAAATAAAATTAAAAACATCATTTACATATTTTACAAAAACATTAATAGATAAGTGTCATAATTAACTCAACTAATTATGAATAAAACAAATTTAAAAACTTATCCCCATTAAAACAACCTTTTTATATGGCCTTGTGGGCCTTTATAGTGTTTAAAAAATTGATTGATTGCCTTATTCATAATTTTATAAAAGGAAAACCTCTTTAAAAACAACATTAAAATTAATGTTACATTGGGATATTGAATGATCTCTAATAATAAAATGTATCACAATCCTTATATCTATTATATATATCTTATACATTATGAATATATATAATATTATTTTAGATATAAAATCAAGGGACCACAAGACAAGATGTATTTCATTATTGTACTCGAATACTCATATACTCTTGAATCATCATCTGAAGAACTTATAATATTTATGGACACATCATATTTTATTAATTAATGTAGATGATTACATCACATGACACTAAAAATATAGATATTCACTTATAATGTCTCCTATAGAGGTATTCATATACATGTTTTAAGTATTTCATAATCAAGATCAATATTACACACCGATTATATTGGTGGGAACAATTAATTTTGTAAATTATACAAAAAATATTAACAATATACCCAACTACACTATAATTAAATCATCCGAAAGGATAGTGTATATAAAGAGTAAACATATGAATGTTCATGTTTGATATTACTTATTAACCTTGGGAAATAGAGAATATGAGGAAACATTCGCCCCAATCATATGAATGAAATTTTTTACGAAATTATGCGTGCTATAGTCAAGTGGTTCAAACATAATACACAACTTGTGTGTGCCTATTGACTATACTATATACACCAATATAAGGCCTTACTCTATTGATATTAAGATCTCGTCACAACTCCTTACATTCAATGGAAATCTTTAAGTAGTAATAATTTAATGTCATCCCATAAGGGGGAAATTATTGTTAAATGATTAAAAAATTTATAGCACATTGAAATAAATGATTGAATTTAAATGATATTATATAACATAAAAAATTTCATAAGTATAAACTCTTTTAAAACATACAAATAAAAATACTAATATAAGTTTTAATTTCACTAATTCCAATCCATAAATCTGCCATAACGATATTTTTTTGTTAACTATTTTTTAAAAAAATTGTATCTTTGTATAACAAATGTTACATAACTAATAAATCATGATATGTCACCATATGTCAAATTGACATATAAAATATACTATAAAAAATTTTATAATAAAAGGAATCACAGGAAGAATAATATTGTAATATAAGAGATCCTTGGATTTATAGACCATATATTCTGTACAAAAAACATTCTATCTAGATATTTTTATACTACCTAATTATTATATAATTATTCTATTACCCTCAATTGTTTCATTGGTTTTGGTAATAACAATACACAATAATTATTCCACAAAGAAGATAACATTATTGAATTTCATAAAATCATTTTTTAGATATAATGAACTCTTAAATATATTGAATCTCAGAATGAAAATGATCATGTGATATTCTAAATTCAACATCTTATTATCACAAGAACAAGTAAATATGATACCCCAATATATAATTAATCTACCTAAAATATAAATTTTATGTTATCATGATCAGACATTTGTTTATGTACTAAAAAATTTCCACAAACACAAGATCAATGAAATACCAATATATTTGATATTTCTACAAATGATCAATGAATCCATGTTGGTAATAAAATAATATACTTTAACGATCAAAAATATTATTTTATTGTTAAATATTTATATATTGTGAAAAATTCAGAGTAATATTCAACACCAATTAGTCATGATATCAAAGTTAATATTATGGTATTTAGTAAATATTTATGGTATTTTGATTTTCAATAAGATAATGAATACTTTCTATGATATTCATATTAAGAAGGATATATAAAATTATAAACATATAAATATATAAAACAAATTTATTGATTATAGTTTCCCAAATTCCTTATAATATCAATGAAAATGTTTCTAAAATAATAGTTTTACTTGTTCATAAAAACCACTTATTTTTAAAGAATGATTAACCTTAAAAGGTTAGAATTATTCTATTTATTATTTTCTTATAATTTAATCTTTTATGTTTTTCACGTTATTACATTTCAATAATTCTCAATTCAAAATGTCATGTGTTCCTCTCTTTAAATTTCATCAATCACATACTTTTTATTATTCTGAATGAAGGTGTCATTATTAAGGACTCAACTATAGGAATTTAAATTCCATGTTCTTAGTGCTATTCTACCTAATACAGTAATCCAAACCTATTTCTTATTTATATTAAAATTGAATAAGTTATCAACATGGTAATACGATAATCATTGAATATTAAAGTTATGAGAATTATCAGTTTAATATGAAAAACTACTTTATCAATCATATTGTGCTTTATAATTAAATATTTTTCATAATTTTTTCCAATTAGATGTCATTATTTTCTATTTTTATAATTTTATTATCTATTTTATCAAAATATCCTTTTCAAAATATTTCATCATCTATTTTAAAACATTTAACTTCTATAAGTTTATTAAAAAGTGGATTATGCATATATTTTTTTAAATTACTAATTACTCTCAAAATGTTTTTTTAAACTTTTTAAATTGACCCCCTATTAAACTTTTCTTAAAAATGACAATGATAATATCCCATGTAATCAAATATGTTTTTTTTATTTTATAAAACATTGCACCATTTTAAATAATAAAAACATTCTTTGAGATCGTTGTTGCTAAAAAAAAATATAACTCTTAAATTTAATTTTTTTTACTATAATATATCATAAACTATATTTGGGTGTAATTTTTACTCTAATAGCCTCATTATATAGTATTTATATTTTCATACTTCTCTAAATTGAGATATACTCCCACTAACTGTATATAAATTACATTTTTTATAAATTAAATTCTTGTTAAATAAAAATATTTTATTAAAAAAATTAACTATGGTAATATATAACTATTTATTTATAATAAAATATCACATATATATTTTGATGTGTTTGTAATAATATCCTTAAGAAGAAAATATTTTTTTATTGATAAATAAAACTAATTAGGGATCAAAAATCATTCCATCATAGTTTAAAAAAGAACATAGATAAATAAAATTTATCATGGATATAATTGTATTTCTACAATATTTTCAACACATTCTGGAAAATTAATGAAATCATAAACTAGGTATATAACAATACTCATTTTATTCAAATAAAACATTGTTCTATATATTAATTCATTTATTACAAAAGATAAAAATGAGACAATAAATACACATATATATTACAATATCCAAGTCCCTTATCATTAAAGTATTCATTTGTATTATTTTACAAATAATACAAAATATTTCAAAACTTTTTATGAAAACATCATGTTTCATCAAGCCTTTTTAAATTTTGAAAACATGTTAATATTCTTTGAGAAATTTTAATGTACATTTGGAATCACATATCTTTCCAAAAAAAATCAATTCTTATATCATAAAATTTAAATAGTACTCTATATAAAGTTCTCTATAGGACTTCAACTTTTTTCAGAATATAAATCCTGGATATATATGAATTACACAACTTAAATATTTCTCTTCCTTCCAAACACCTCATTTTTTCATAAATAATTAATGAAAATTATTTGAAAATCCATATGATTTATACTTATTCTATGATAAACATTTCCTCTTCTATGATGTCAAAAAAATGAGTAGAGTTGAACCTCCCATGTACCAGTCAACAATTTTTATTACATTAAGTATGTTGGTGAAATGTTATCAAAATAACTCATATTATTCATTGGGAAATTTCATTGGGCAAGTTACCATCGTCTGTAATCCCATATCATTCAGTGTGATATTAGAATCTGAATATTTAAAAAAGATGTGAATGGAATAAATGTCATTATGACATGAGATATTTTTGATGAAAATTCATTTTGGGCTTCACACATGACCAGAATTTATGGAATATAATATAATTTTTTCTGATATTTCCCTTCCTATAATTCTCTGAAGCGGCATAGAATCCCAATGTCTCCTTGAATTCTTTTGGATAAAATGAAATGTCTTATATGTTGAGGTGATCTTATTCTATCGAAATACAAATGGTATAGGATGCCTTCATTTTCCCCCACATCCAAATTCACGACATCAACTTAGTCATAGCTAAGGCCTCACCTCTTGTGTCCTATATAATTAGAGTCAGAACCACTTTGATAGTATTCCCCAAACTATTGAGGATGATTGTTTCTACTTCTCACTGGACATCTAAGGTCTCATTGAGTTTATAGTTTCATATAATCTTATTCATGTTATAGTAGAGGTAGAACCTTGGGTCCAACTTTTTAGACTAAGTAATCCCTACCATATTACTTTTTATTATATGGCATGAGAACTATCATGTAGTCTCAATGGATGATGTGATTCAATATAAAGGTGATTAAAGGGATTCAAATTTACATTATTTCTCTATACCTCATTTAAAATCTATAAAACACTTTTTTTTCATCATGATTTTGTGTTCTTAAAATATGATTTTCTTCAATGTATTCTTTGAATATCCCTAGTTCTAGGGTTCTTCGTCTATATTTTTTTCTTATGGTTTGATAGCTCCTAAATTAGTGGAGTCATATGTATAGGAATTAATGTGGGGTTAGCTCCAAGATTCGGGTCCATTTTTGATACCAAGACTTTTTTCTTATTTCACGTCACGACTTATCCCTTGGAACTCATGCCATGACTACCCCTAGCCTACCTTCCACATTCTAGGGGCTGGTAACTAGCACCGGAAAGACATATCCACAAAATAGAAAGGAATTTCCTTTAAACCTGTATAAACACATAGATAAGAACGCAACAAGATGCAAACACTAAGTAATAGTTCTAGTAAATGGGTGTTGAAAGTAAGGGGATGAAATACAAGCCTAACTGGAAAAGTACAAGTAAAACTGAAAAGTACAAATCAACTGAAAAGTGAAAATCATCTCTTTGATCATCCACCACTGATCCTATATGAAGGGTAGGTATAGCTCATGATCAGTAGTCCATGCATTACATCACACCAAATGGTCCACCTCCAAACACCATTCAGTCTTGAATCCCTCAACCTTGATCAATGTTGTACGTTGTTTTCACAAGAAACAACCAAGTGTGGGTGAAGCCCGTGCAGGGGTGAGTATATTGATACTCAGTAGGGACCCCAAGACCCCATAGGTCTCCTAATGTTCCAAGAATGAAAAACCAAAAAGAAAGACTTCAACACTAGTAAGGTATATACTCATGCATATACCTAAGTAATCAAGATATAATCATCTCATACTAAAGGGAAGAATACCAAAATGGTAACACCACAAATATATAAAGTACTGCACAGGTAAAAGACTTAGTTCAAATAGAGTCTCAGCTCAAACCAGGTTTTCAGTGAAGTATATAAGTATAGATGATTAGTCTTGAAGCTAGATCACCTTTTCTATCAAGAGGCACTGTTTCTCACTATACAGAGTCTTACCCACATAGTACTAATAGGTACTAACCCCTGAAATGAGCCATATAAGGTCAGACTCGCCCAGAGTCGATATGTAATAACCCCCACAATGACCCACACATGATTGGTGTGCGCTGTCCCACACAAGATTTGACCCACACAAGATTGGTATGTGTTGACCAACATAGGATCACTGAGAGCTAACCAACATAAGATCTGACTCACATAGGATCGGTGTTAACCCACATAGGATCAGTCCGAATAAACCTCCATATGATCTATCCCCAATCTCCACCTCACTACCAGCCACTTGATTACTCGCACCCATTGCGCTCGATTTTCGTAGAATCTTCCCTCGAAATACTGGTCATATTTTGACCACCACTAAGCTCTAAAATGGAGTAACCCAAATAACCTCCATGTTATAATGGTTTCAATATGATATACGGTGCATCAATTGGACACCTGGTCTGTGAGTTACAAGAGTTTTAGTTTTGTGGGCCCTGTTGGATTTGAGTTTTATCCATCCCGGTCGTACACAAACTGTGTCCAAAACTCTATAGGAGTATACCAAAAGCACCATCTTGATCAAAGGATCCCAACACCATAAATGGTTCATCAAACGAACATTTTTTTATAAATATATGACCCTTTAAGTGTTTATGGGCCCGGTAGGGCCTGGGTCTGGTCCAACCTGATCGGACTAACCCGGCCCGAATTGGTCTAGGATGGGCCACGGCGGGCTCGGTCCGCTGGGCCGAGATCCAGCCTGACCTATAAGGGGACGGCCCGCAATGGTTCCCCACAAATGGAAGCCTACAAGGGAGTCCCACAAAGGGTAGCCTTTAATGTGAAGCCCCCAAGGGGATCCCTCAAAGGGTGGCCTACAAAGGGCAGCCCGCAAGGGGGATGCCTAGCCCGCGAAGGGTGGGAACTGCTAGGTGTAGGGTGCATCTCGGAATTGGTGGCCTGGCTGCATAGGGCGTGGCCTAAATCGGGGAGGCATGACTACATAGGGCATGGCCAGTAAGCGGCGGGCTGACTGTGTAAGGCATAACCCCCAACAGGAGGGTAAGCCACGTACGACGCGACCCGAAAGAGGAGGGCCGACCACGTACGGCGCGACCAGAAAGAGGCGACCCAGTCGCGTATGGTGCAGCCTTGCCAATGTACACCCAAGCTGGATAGGGGAAAATATTTTCCCCAATTTATTATGAATGGCCCGAAGGCTGTTCGGTTTCATGAAATGGCGGTGCCATGTGGGCGCTTCGTGATAGTTGTGGAACATGTGCGGCGGGTTTCACCTCTGCCACAGCTTCGATCGTGGCTCCCTCTTGACGGTGGTGCACTGGTTGCATCCCCTCCCCTTCCGTGACTATAAAATGTGTTTCCTACCTCCTTCGTCCATTGCAGTTGATAATCTGTGGACCTCTTCTAACTGGCGGTGCGTAATGGTGCACCGCACCTCATTCGCTACCAGATGATCTGATGACTGCCGCAACCTTTTTTCATGGCCTCCTCTTATGGAATGATTTGGCGTGCCGCCTCCATCATTTCTATTTTGTGTCATCGCACCAATGGTCTTCCATGGAGGCACATGGATAGCAAGATAGCAGAGGTTCCAAGCTCGGTTCGTTTGGCTTGCGCCCTCTGCGTTAGCTCATAAAAAGAGGAAGGATAAAGGGGTTTAAGAATTCAAGTGAATTAAACAAGAATTAAACCCTTACCTCATAAATCCTTAGGAGAACTTCCATGCTTGAAGGTAGGTAATGTATTTAATTCCCGCAATATGTTCCCAATGACGCTTCTCTTACGTCGTCCTTCGGTTCGTGGTTCAGTGTCACTTGTCACCTCTTACTAGGATCATCTTCGTCCTCTAATGGTTCGACGTCATGGCACTCCCTCAACACATCATTTCTTGGTTAAGTTTTGTCGATACCTCTCCCCATGCTCTATATAAATTAGAGAGTGGA
The DNA here is from genome assembly GCA_963277665.1 of Viscum album. Classification (NCBI taxonomy): domain Eukaryota; kingdom Viridiplantae; phylum Streptophyta; class Magnoliopsida; order Santalales; family Viscaceae; genus Viscum; species Viscum album. The sequence continues at coordinate 1,494,466,249 of OY728129.1, forward strand.
GGGTAAATAATGACGTGGGGAGTTAATTGGGGCTCATTAATTAGAAACCTTCATTTTTCCCCAACGACATCCTTGCTTATGATTGACAGGTCAATCCATTTATTTTCTGGAGACATCATGGGTCCCACAATCCACTTGTCCTTGGGAGGAGAAAAAATATAATAAAATAATAAAATTATTTTATTTCATTTCATTTAAAAAGTCACAAAACATAAAATTATTTCAAGACCAACTATGGTCAAAGTAAAGTCTCCTTTAATAGAATCTCGGCACTATGGATTCAATAGTGCCCTCATATTTTTAATCCAAGAACCAGTTCAATAGATAGAAAATTCCACACATGTGTTTTCTGAACATACCTTAAAAACATTAGAAATTAATTCCATTCACATCGGGCCTCGAAATCAGGCACCGTCAATTTTCACAGACTTGTAATAATTTCGTATAATTAAAAAAAATTACTTGGAAAATCTGGGTCTTTACATTCTCCCCACAATAGGGATTTTTTCCCAAAAGCCACAACATAGACTATGGAAACAAAAGGAAATACTAAGCATGAATCTGAGCCTCCCATTCCCATTTGGTTTCCTGGAGGCTCTCATGCTACCAACCAATGCGCACCAGAGGTTGCGACAACCCATGAAGGAATCGATCCCTTTGATATTCAATCTCCACCGTAACCTCCATAAATGCCTCCCCACCATCGAAGTAAATCATGCCATAGTCGATGATATGAGATGGGTCATGCACGTTTCTCCTCAACTATGAAACATGAAGATGTAATGCAACCTCTCTAACTACGGTGTAAGTGCCAAGTGGTATGCCACCTTGCCTATCCACTTATGTATCTATAATGGTCCAATAAACCTCAGAGATAACCTTCCACCTTAGCCAAATCTTTTTAGTCCCCGTCCAGGAGAGACTCGTAAGAATACATGGTCCTCCTCCTAGATCTCTAAAGGTCTTTGTATCCTATTAGCATAATAATTTTTTCTGCTCTATTCAATATTCAACCACACCTATATGGTCTTCACCTTCTCAGTGGTAGCATGTACAAACTCTGGATCCATCAGTACAGACTCTCCTAGGTCTGTCCAGCATAGAGTTGATCTGCAAGGTCAATCGTACAAGGCCTCAAATGGTGCCATAACGATGGTGGAGTGATAACAATTTTTGTTCGTGAGCTCCCCCAAGGGATAGTGATCCTACCAACTAGGGACAAAACCTAGAAGGGGTATACCAAAATGACTGTCTTGATCCATGTATCCCAATGCCGAAAACGGTTCATCAAACAAACATCTGGTTCTAAAGATATCGACCATTAAGTTTTTATGGGCCCGATCCTACCTAGTCGGACCGACCCGGCCCGACCTGGTCTGGGTTGGGCCACAACGGGCTTGGTTTGTTGGGCTGAGGTCTGGCCCAAACATCAAGGGCATGGACAGCAAAGGTGGCTTGCAAAGGGTGGCCCACAATGTGTGGCCCCCAAGGGCGGCCCGATAGGCAAAGGGCGCGGCCCGTAAGGGGGCCAGCCCGGCCATGTGGGGTGCAGCTCGCAAGGGGTTGCCTCGCCACCTAAAGGGCAGCCCTCAAGGGGGCATCCAGGCTGTGTAGGACGCGAACCGCATGGTGCGGCCAGATTACATAGGGCATGACCCGAAAGGGGTGTCCCGACCACTGTCTGCCCGAGATAGTGAGAGGGAAGCATTTCACCTTGGTATTCCGAATGGCCTAGGGGCCTTTTAGTTTTTTGAAATAGCGCCGCCACATGGGCGATGCCTGGTCATCACGGAACCCATGCAGTGGGTTCCTCCTTCATTATGGATTTGACAGCGACTTTTTCCTACTGGTCGCGTGCGGGTCAAGCCGCCTCTCCCGCTCGCTGGCGGCACGCTGGTCATGCTGCCACCCCTTTAACGGTCGACCGATGTGTCAGCCACCTCCTCTGTCTATCATGGCTGATGATCCGTGACCCTCTGATCACACATATAAGAAAGAAAAAAGATGCAACAATGTAGTAACTACTACAGTAAAAGAGTGTTGAGAGTAAGGGGATGGAAAACAAGCCCAACTGAAAAGTACAAGTACTATTAAAAACTAAAAAATAGCTGAAAACTGAAAACAAACTCATGGATCATCCAGCACAGATCCTACCTGAAGGTTAGGTACAACTCATGATCAGTAGTCCCTACATCATTTCATGACAAATGGTGCACCTCCGAGCACCGTCCAGTCTTGGATCCATCAGCCTCGATCAATAATGTACATCATCTGTACAAGACACAACTAGGTGCTGGCTAAGACCATGCATGGTTGAGTATAACGATACTTAGTACGGACCCCAAGACCACATTGGTCTCCTAAAGTTTCATGATGGAAAAACCACAAACTAGACTTCAAACCTACATAGGTATATACCCATGCATATACCTATGTTATCAAGATATTCTCATCTCATACATGAGGGTGGAATACCATAAAGGTAGCACCATGAAGATAAGAAGAACCACATAGGTTGAAGACTAAGTTCAAACTGAGTTTTAGCTCAAACCAGGTTTTTAGTGTGAAGTATAGAAATATAGTTTATTATTCACAAAATGAGATAATCTAATTCTGTCAAGATACACTATTGGTGACCATACAGAGTCTGTCCCACATTGGATTGATAGGTACTATTCCCCGCAATTATCCACAGATGATCTGACCCACCCAGATTTGATAGGTACAAACCCTTGTAATGACCCACATAGAATCTGACCCACACAGGATCAGTATGCGCTGACCCACATAGGATCCCTGAGCGGTAACCCACATAGAATCTGACCCACACAGGATTGGTATGTGCTAACCCACAAAGGATTGTTGAGTGCTGACTAACATAGGATCTGACCCTCAAAGGATCGGTTATGACCCACAAAGGATCACTTGGTGCTAACTTCTAAATGATCTGTGTCCAACATTCGCCTCACTGCCATCATTGGATTCCTCACACCCAATGCGCTTGAGTTTCGTAGAATCTTCCCTAGAGATATTGGTAGTACCAAGACTACCACTAGTCTCCACAAAATAGTAACCAAGAGGACTTCCATGTCATAAGGGTTACAACGCGACAGACAGTGCATCAATCAGACGCTCGGTCTCTGAGTTATAAGCATTTTAGTTTCGGGGGCCCGGTAGGATTCAGGTTTCATCCAACCCAGCCATACTCCAACTATCTCCAAAACTAAATATTATTATATAAAATGTATCGTCTCGATCCAATGATCCCAATGCCGTAGAAGGTTCGTCAAACATACATCTAGTTCTTAAGATATGGCCCTTTAAGTGTTTTTGGGCCTGGTCCAACCTGGTCGGACCGACCCGGTCTGGGCTGGGCTGAGGTTCAGCCCGGCCTGAAAGGGGATGGACTGCAAAGGCATCCCGTAAGGGCAGCTCAGACGGCAAAGTGTGGGACACAAAGGACGACCCACAACGGCGGCCCCTCCAACAATGGGGCACCCGTAAAGTGCGGTCCGGCCCGCGTAGGGTGTGACCAATAAGGGGTGGCCCAACTTTGTAGGGTGTGGCCCGCAAGGTACGGCACAGCCGCATAGGGTGTTATCTGCAAGGGGGCGGCCTGGCGGTGTACCACATAGCCCACAAGGGGAACCCGAGTCGGTGTCTACACAAGCTGGTGAGGGGAAAGCGTTTCCACCTAGTATTCAGAACGGCGTGAACGTCGTTAGGCTTTGTGAAACTGAGGTGCCACGTGGGTGCTACCTGGTCATCGTAGAACCTGCGCGGTATGCTCCTCCTCCACTGCCACTTTTTTCAATGCTTCTGCTCGCCAGTGGCATGCTGGTCATGCCACCTTTCCTTCCACAAATGACCAATGTGTTAGCCACCTCCTCTTTCCTCTACGACTGACAAGATGCGGCCATCTGCTCACCCGAAGTGCGCGTCTGCGAGCCACACCTTCTCTGTGGCTGGTCGTACCGACCACTCCAATGACTACTATGACTTTGGGTCACGTCCTCCTATTATGGAATGCATCGGCGGGTCGCCTCCTTCGTTGCTGGTTGGTTTTTTCACGCTGAAATTCTTCCACAGAGGCACAAGGATAACAAGATAGCAGAGGGTTCGAGCCTGGTTCGTTAGTCCCATGCCATCGAATTTATCTCTTATCAAGAGGGAAGATAAATTGGTTTAAGAATTCATGTGGAGTAAAAAATAATTAAACCCCTACCTCGTAAATCCTTTAGAGAATATCTATGCTTGACGCTGGGTCATGTACTTCATTCCCACAATAGGTTCTCAATGATTCTTCTCATACGTCATTCATTGTTTCGGGGTTCAGTTTCACCAATCACATCTTTTTTGGATCGGCTCTGTCCTCTAATGGTTCAGCTTCACAGCACTCCTTCAGCACTTCATTGCATGGCGAAGCTGTGCTGACCCCTCTCCCCATGCTCTATATAAATAGAAGAGGGGGAGGGTATGAAACTATTTGGGGAGTTAATGTGGGATCATTACTTAGGAAACTTCCTAATTCCCCAACGATGTCATTACTTAATATTGGCAGGTCAAGCCATTTATTAGATTGACACATCGCGGGTCCGAAACTTTTTTTGTTTGTTAGTGGATAATAAATATAATAAAATAATAAAATTATTTCATTTAATTTCTTTTAAAAAGTCACAAAACATTACTTTTTCTACAGACCTACAGTTCTCAACGTAAAGTCTCCCTTAAGCAAATCTCAGTGCTACAGATTCAATGGTGCCCACATATGTCTAATCTGAGCACCAATTCAAAATATAGAAAATGCCGCTCATGCATTTACTGAGTGTACCATAAACAAAAGTTCAAAAATTAATTCCAGGGACACCGGGCCTCAGAATCAGGCACCGTTAATTTTCATAGACTCGTAATAATTCTATATAATTAAAAACAATTACGCGGACAATTTGGGTCTTTAAATTTAATGTAATTTCATTCATTTATGATCATATTGAATTGAAAATATATTTTTAATTCATCAAATCTCCTCCCATATTAATTGTTTAAAGGATTAGAATAGATTTTTCAAATTTGATACTGATTAGTCTTTACCACTAGAGTCCACTGGAAATTAGGTCTCTAGGGAACTTCTCTTCTTAATTTATAAACTTACAATGGATATATCTTTTGGAAATGGAACAATCAAAGGTGGTGGTATCATCTATGACCATCTTGGTTCAGTTACTATAACATATAATACCTTTTATGGAAAAGTTACTTCTCCTATTGCAAAATCTAGAGCCTTAATTTCTTATCTTTCTATTTTTAATGACTGTAATACCCCATTTTTAGTTATTGAAGATGATTTGAATTTAATTACCATTTTTAAAGAATGTGGATAGAATACCCACAATTCATTGGCCTACATCATAAGCATATGTAGAAATTTCCTTCCCCATAATTTTAAAATTCAACACACTAGGTGTGATGGTAAAAAATATATATTATTTTTGTACCATGTGAAATGATTCATAAACAATTTCTTTTTTCTCATATTTATAATATTTTTTTATGAATTTAAGAATAGTAATTTTGAAGAAACAGAAGACCACCACCACTATAGTTCATTTTGACTTCTTTCTTATTTGTAAATACTTTTTTGAAAAATAATGTATTTAATTCATGTTAAATGGCTTATATAACCATAAATTAGAACCAAAAAACAATATTTATTTGATATATCATGTCATAAGAAGTCTTTTAGGGGATAATGTAATTCCATTAAACTTCATGCATCTAAATAATTACTTTAAATAATTACATGTACCCACCCTTTTCTTTTTCTCAATAGAGAATAATTATATTTTATATCGACTAGATAATATCCATGCTATGTAGTTTATTTTTTAAGATTGTAGATATATATATATATTACTATAGATACATTAAGTTCATATTTCATATAATTAAAATAAGTGTCTATATATACTTATTAAATAAAATCATTTTTCAACTATTCTAAAAGGGGTTTCTCTAACATATAAAAAATTTCCTTCATGAAAATAATTGTCATGTCTCTATACTATTTTAATAAGTTTCTTCAAAAAAATATTTACATTCTATAATATTCATATGTCTTAATAGAAATATTTGATTTGATGTTATTTCTATCTATATTTAATTCTTTCATAAAATTTGTATTATAGTGTACATGAATTATATATATGAATTTATTAACAATTATCTCCTTAAATTTTGACCATGTTATTTTATATAATATCTATTAGAGGCCATATTTCTATTTTACAATAAACCTTGATAAACATCCATTTTTCTTTAATTATTTTGCAATTAATGTTGAAAATAATGATAATTATCATATATAACACTTGAATAGTTCTTTTCCATCATATATATTATCTAAAAATTATTCCCATTAGAACCTAACCCTATTAGGGTAAACTAAAAAAGTAAAAACTAAATCATTCATAAAATAACCACAATTAATCATTAAGGGGGTAATAATATTTTTCATAGAATACATAATATAACATATATATAACACAACTTTTGGATGACCTGTCCTTTTTGATGAATTAGGTTTTAACATGTACAAACATTTAATATAATATCAGAAATAGTATTCTCAAAATTGGTTATTTGATATTTTAACATATTATCTCATTTATTATGATCATTTATATATAATTTTAATAATTTATTTTACAATAATATACCTTAAATAATATAAATTTGTTAAAAAATATTAATGAATAAAACTTTATACAATTTTTTATTTTTGTTATTTACTGAGGCATAATGATTATTATACATGAACATTTCAATTTCTAATTATTTCATGACTATTTTTTTTATTATTGAAAAAAATTCCCATGAAGTGAAGTTTTTATAAAGCAATAACAAGTATTTAAATTTAACATCAAAACTGAGAGGTTGGGATATCAACAAATCCGATGATTTTTTTTCCTAGTATAAGACTCTCCTATGTATTTAAGACATATTTAAGAAATCTATCCCAAATGAAATACCTATTAAAGTTATCATGGAAGAAGTTGAATGAAACAATCCATTTATATGATCTACTATATCTATATTTAGTTTTTATATTCTAAAAATATGGTTTGGTATTTTATTGTTTAAAACCATACTACATGGTAATATAGAATTCAATAACATTCAGGGGGTAAAAATTGTTGTGATGTTTGAACTAGACTGATGGGGAGGGCTTTACTATATATACCAATAAATGGGATCAAAACTCATATATTATTTTTAAACATATTGAGTAACTCCATATATTTTAGGTTCATGTGAAAAGAACCACAATTATGAATTTTAATGGCCTGTAGTCATGGCCTATAATGTGATTTCTTAAGGGCATGTGACAAGGACCGTTTTGAATTTTGGGATACAGTCATATGATTATTAATATTTCCATGTATGCATGAAGAATGAACAACAATGTCAGAGTTAGGTAACAACATGATATTTTCATACATACAAAATAGTATGTTTAGTGGATTGCTTGACACATAATAACAAAACCTATGAAAAATAAACAATAGTAATTTATAAATAGAATTAGTAGCTATAAATATTCATAACTAAATTATCATATATATATATATGTGTGTGTGTGTGTGTGTGTGTGTGTTTTTGTGTGTGTGTGTGTATTGAGAAGTAAAGAAAAAAACATCACTTTAAATATCTACTCAATTAGTAAACCTAAAAAACTAATAAAATATTTTTTATTCTTAAAATTTAATATATATAATATGGTTTTTTTATTTTCATTTATTTATTAATATGAATATATTTAGAATAATATGTAACACAAAAAAATTAACTTCTTGTTAAAAAATTATTTTTCATGATATTTTATGATGTAATTTGAATGTTTTGTTTATAAATTTTATGATTTTAATTTAACAAAATTAAATATTTTTGTATTAATCATTAAAATATTATCTGAAGATAATTTTATTCAATTTTTTTATAAAAATTCATTTTAAGTTGTATAATTATAAAAATTTTTCTAAAAATTAATTTCTTTTTCTGAAATTATTTTTATATAAGTATGAATGTAAAATTTATTATACCTTTTTCTCCGAGAAAATAATGATTTTATTTATGTATTTATTCTTTATCAAATATTAGTTTCAATTTATAAACTCATGTGTCATTTTAGAAATTAATTCATATTTTATACTAAAAATTTTCATTTTACAATATACAATTAGAATTTTTAAATTGACATTTTATCAATTTTAGAAAATTAATAAATAAATGATTTTAAATTTTTAATCATTACACCCAAAATATATAACAACAAACATTCGTTTTGGGGAATAAAAGATTAAATACCTAGGTAAAACCTCATTACCGTTTCAAAAACCAAAATGGTAAAAATGAGTAACCCAATTGGTAAAGGTAAAAAATGTTAAAAAATGATTTTGGATGAGTATTGTTGGTGTTTATAAAACTTATCACTTATCCTCTTTATTAATTCTCAATTATGAAGCCACATCCCTTTTACGTGACTTCCCATTATTGAAAATTTTGTGGCATTCAAAAAAATTCCATCACTTTTAACACATAAATGAGACACTTCCCTCCTCACTTACAATCATGAAAAACCCATTATGTTTATCCAAAAAACTCTCTAAAACTATCCTCAATAACCCTATCCACATTAAATAGGTTCTTTTAACATCAATTTAATCTATTTTATTACTGAAGGGGTAAAAAATGGATATAAATAAAGAGAAAAAAATGGTGAATCTTGAATGAAAAACCTCTAAATGTGTAAAGAAATAAAATTGGATGAGATAAAATACTAGTAAAATAAAGATCAGAAATTTTCAAGATAACTTGAAATGAAAAATATATGGTGCATGGTTCCCTTCGCACCATGTATAGAGCTAGATTGTCTGGTCATTAATAAGGGCCTTGCATCTTCAAATATGATATGTAATTGACCATAGGACTATGATATGACACTTTATTAAGTGGTGTATGATCACTAAGTTGGTATATTAAATAGATTCATTTATCCTCAAAATATCATCCCTCTAAGGTCTAATCCCCTTCACAAAAGTGGTAATCCCAGAAGAGAGGTTTACGTTCCTAACATGTCTTTCTCCTATCAATTTCCTTACGATATTTTATTATTTATAATATTTCAATAAATAATATAAAAATGGTAGAATCAGAATAAGCATTAAACTATTACATTATTATAATAATGGTATAACAATTAACCACTCTTCTTTTTCCCATTAAGAAAAATTATCACATGAATTGTTTGTTGCGGGAACTACCTCCTCTATGAAAAAATGGGTTCTGTTTTCCATTACTTAAGAACATGGATGATTTTATATTTTATTTAATGGGTTTATATGATATATATATATATATGTAATATATCGTTAATATTTTTCTTTATGGATAACATAAATAGTATTGATAATTTTAAAGTTACCCATTGACAATGGTAATTTACCTGAACTAGTTCATCATTGTTTTCATCATCATGAAATATAACTAACAAACACATGTAATGGAATTATAACATTATAAATATTTATAAAACATAAATTATAGATATTTTAATGGCTGTAAATTAATATATTTTATAAGAAAAATGAATATTAATGTGTCTTTTATGAACCTAGTTAAAAACTGTCATGATTTTTGACCCATGATGGTTGAAAAAGATTATAATAATATATCACATTAAGAGATTTTTTATTAATTAAGAGTATAAATATAAATTTAAATGAATAATTTTCTAAAATAGTTAATTAATATTTTTACCTTTAAGATACATGAGGTTAAATAACTACAGTTGAAATCAAGGTAAAATGAAAGGGACTTTTAACTCAAATATAATCTATTTATTTGTTAGTATGCATCTCAATATTTTTCTCTTATATTTACTAAATATTCCATTTTAAAAAAATTTACCTCTTCACTTTGGAGGGAAATTTAGTTTTGGTCCAAATTTATTTCCTTGAATGATTTTATTTTCACTTTTTCCTAAAAAAATGAGACGAAAATATTTTAAAAATACGTGTAACTATAAATTTTATAATGATGAATATAGATAATTTTTAAAATTGACTTTTCAATATTTAGTGTTCATGATTCTAAAATTATATATCTATAATAGAGTTATTTTTATAATTACCCATATAATTTCATAAATTATATGGTTATTATTTGTAATCATGTTTTTTATAAAAAAAATATTTAATTCTTCTTGTTATTTTATACCATGTAGACCATTTATAAATCAAATTTTATATCCATGGGTTATTTATGTTATATAAATGATTTTCATTTAAATATTTTTGAAAATGACTCCTTTTTAATTGGTTCATTATGATATTTTAGTGATTTATATTTAGAGGAACAAATATTTATAGATGATAATGGGGAGGGTACACTATCACCCTAAAATGAATTATTTTATGTTTATATGTCACAATATATTTAGGAATGGACATAATGTACGTTTTACACCTGTTATTCACAATGTTTTTACACACATTTTCAAGCATGAGAATAATGTGTTTTTACATAGTTTTGGGCATAATTGTTCTTCCCAAAAAAATGTTTATAAGCTTATGGTTGTTCTACATTTCTTTTTTGTTTTTCATGTAATTACAAAATTTCTTGATACATTTCATTAAAATTAAATTTCAATTATTTATTATTATTTATAATTTTAATGTATTCTACACTATTATTTCATATTCACATGTTATATGATCATATAGATGTATTTTGAACTATAAATACTCTTTTTTGATTTTATAATAATAAATTTTGTGATATTTTGTTCCTAAAATAGTTTTACTATTATCATATAAGGTTTGTGATACTTTATTAAGGTATTTATGTTTTACTCATATTTTCATTCATGATTATGTTCTCATATATTATGATTTTATCCTTTCCTGATTAATTGAGCTCACCACTTTCTTATTTTTTTAATTTAGTAGGTTATGAAGATGATTATAACATGATATATGTCTATGATTGTTTGAGAAAATCAAAATTAAAAAAAAATAAAGTGTATGAAAATTAATATATATATATAGCTAATCACTAAGACACTAAACCATTTTATCATTGGGATATATTACAATTTGTGGGATATATTATTAATGGAATTAAATTATTCTTCTCTTTGAGTTATGTTTATCTTAGGATGATTTATTTTCTATAAAAGTTAGATTTTAGTCATTTTTTAGATTAGTTTTGAAAACATTTGGGAAAACCGTAGGTAAAATCCCCTAATATGAGTCAATGTATAAGATTACATACTGATATTTTGGTAATGTATATATTTTATGGTATTCCTAGATATTACATCTATTTCATAACAATATAAGTGGTTGTAGGGTTTGGAATAATTTTTCTTGGTGTAATACACCCAAAGAGGGAAAATCGCATATTACCTCAACTATGACATCATCAATGAAAAATAGTAATAAATTTATACCATAATTAAAACTCAAAGGGGATATTTTTTTAATTTATATCATTATCTTAACAAATGATCAAGATGGACTTTAATATGTATAACATGTTCATCTAGAGATCCGAATATGGATAACCTAAATTAAAGCCAATAGATGTATTCGATAATATATAAATTTCATCTATTAAATCCTCCTACTATGTTTATAGTCTCTATTTATGTCTATTTTTTACTTTACATATGATCAATACCAATTTTCCAGAGTCAATGTAATGAATGGAACCCAAAATATCCATCTTAACAATGGGTTCAATGGAAAATGTGGATAATATCCCAATGGGAAAACTAATGAGATTGCGGTTAGAATGAAGAAACTCATGGGAATTCTAAAAAAACTATCTAAATTTTTAGTAAATAACCCAGATCCATGTAGAGATCCAAAATTCACCAAGGAGGGAGAAAAATTCAATTGTTTAATTTATTAGACAACAAACACCCACTTTTACCGGGTTCTCAAACCACATGATTCTTATAAATTTTTCACTAAAATAGAAAAGGTAATTATCTATTAGATAGTGGTTAGACCATGAGAATGTGTTTTTTGTAATGTATCATTTAGAATGTGATATAGACCTATGGTATAGTCTCACTAAGATGACCATGAAAATAAAGGACACATACTCTATGGAATGAAAAGATTTCAAGAAAAAAATTATCAATAAGTATTTTCCCAGGAATCGATGAAGACAAAATGTATTAGAAAATATTGCATATATCTAAAAATATAATTAGTATATTGGATCATATTAATAAAATTTCATACTACATGTGAGGTATTCCTCTATTTTCATATGTGATAGTGATATAAAAATCCACCACGTCTTTATGTGATTATATCCCAATCTACTACAGGTGTTATCCATAAGATAATTTGATAGATATGAAGATATATTATTATTTTATCTTATGGTATAGATGGAAATTACAACCTCTATATAATATAGGGAAAATTAATAGAATGTGAAGTATCAAGGATGTACCGATGATATGACACTTATTTGGAGAAAATCCCAATTTCGTACATGAACTAAATGTGGGAAAATAACCCTGAGTAATTTTATAAACGTATCAAGGGTGTTTTTTAGGTGTGTTAAAGTTGGGAAAAAAGACAATAACTATCATACAAAGGATAGGAAGTTGTTTATTGCAACAAAATTGAAGAATGTTTCAACTAATGAACCACCCACATATTATTTAATAACTTAAATTAGTAAATAAATTATGTGAATCAATGCTCCAAACCTTGAAAAAATAATCAAAATAATCAATTGAAACCTCCCAAACTGAATGAATAAGGATGAAAACAAATGATCAATTCTTTGCGGTAGATCATGATAATGAAGTGATTTTATGTTCACATGATCACTTTTCTAGATCTTTTTATACCTTATTTGATTCTCATTCATAAAATTATTTTATATTACCCATGTTGTCTAGGAATATATAATAACCACACTAAAAATTAAATATTAAATAATCTATGAAAACCCCTAGTGTCATAATTATTTCATCTATGATTTATAAATCTAATTTTATTGATATTTATGGGTGGATAATTCCTATATATATAATTATTATTTCTTTTTTTGAATTTGCGATAATATGGGTTATGTTTGAGATTTCCCTACCTAATTCAAAAATTAAATATAATAATAATGAAGTATTTTTTCATATCCCAAACCATATTATTACTAAGTTTGAACAAAAGGATGGTGATGAAATCCTTGAGGAAGAGAATTCTTTAATATGAGTTGTGATACCCTAAAATGAGGGACTCTTGCCTCAATTTGTCATAAAAATATGTCAAAATTGATGGAAATGTGTACTATAAGGGAATATAATGATGTATGTATGGATTAATTTCTTGTATTCCACTAGTATTTAAGATTGATTATTCCATCATAATAAAACATTGATCGATACCAATCACAAAGATACCATATGGAATGGTTCCTAATTAATTTTAGGAGTTCAAGATGAAAATGTAATTGAATTTTGATAATGGTTTTATTTAACAAAAATCTTCCACATGGGGTCAACATGTACTCTTTTTCAAAAATAATGATTTTTGTATGTGCCTCTAAATTTATTATCTAGAGATTAATAAAATCATGTTCACAAAAATATATCGTCTACCATGTATTGATCATCTATTTGATGATCCTAGAGGAGATAAATACTTCTCAATGATTGATATGTTATTTTCATATCTTCAGTTATGAGTCAAAATGGTGGTTTTCTCTAAGATAGACTTTTGTACGAGGTATTAAAACTAGAAATTTATAGTTATTCTACTTGGACATATGAATTATTATGATATGTAAATGGATAATATGATTGGAGTCTTTAGAGACCACTATGATCATTTTTTGGTTGTCTTTATATATGAGAATATAATATATTAAAACAGTAAGGAATAATATTAAGATAATATTCAGATTGACATAAGGACCATTATTATTAATAAACTATTTAAAGAATATAGAATTTTTGAATTGTTACTATAGAAAGTAAAATTCTTAGGTTATGTAATTACAATCAAGGGAATATTAGTATATCAATCAATGATTGTAGCTATCGAGAAATAGCCTAGACTGAACAATTTAACATTCATACCTACATTCTTTGGCTTAGAAGAATATTCCTAGTTCATTTGAGAAATTTCACACAAGTGTAAAATCAACTATACATCTTCACATAGAGTCGTGTAATGTTATTTAAGAGACATTAATGGGAAGAAACATCACAACATTGAAGGAGAAGTAGTTCACTTCTCATATACTTACATTACCCTACGGTTGAGACGTGTTTTTAATAATAAATGACTATATGAAAAAATATCTTGTATCTATCTTCATTAATAATGATAAGGTAAAATTTTATGTATTATGTTAGTTAAATATACGAGAGAAAAATCACTCAATTCATGGTCTAGAGATTCAAATAGGGATATTTTCATTGAATAATCAAAAAAATAATTATCTTTATGTTAAAAAGAATGATATTTATAATGATCAAACTATCATGAAAAATATACTCACATTGAAGTAATTGTAAATTATCCAACATAGATAATTATAATTAATAAAATTTTATTACTTCTCAATACATTACTACTTAGAGATGGAAAATAAAGTTACAGATTCTCTATATAGGGAAGGATATGAAATGTTATCCCTCATAACGATTAATATATATCCAATACTCATTGAATTGAAGAGGATGAATCATGAATTCACAATGATGGGGAATTAATTATTAAATTTCCTATAATGTTTCATTCCTTATAGTCAGATTATATAATTGTCTTGGGAGTTGGGGGTGTTCAAAGGAGGAAAAGGAGGGTTTGGAGGATTTCGTAAATATATTTCTACTATAATTGGTTGTACATAATGTGAACATGTGTTCATGATGTGAAATGATATTATCATTTTTGAGTGTGTAGATTCATGACTTTATGTTTCATATGGGTTTTAAGTTCTTAATATACTTATATAGTGAATGAAATGATTAGGATATTAATTATTTCAATCACAATGTACAATAAAAAAATTGTGGATATTTGTTAGGATTGGAGTTTGAGGGATTTATGGCCAGAATATGATTCCCATAATGATTTTGAGGGCATCTTGAAAACTAATGGTGTGGATATGGGTTTCCCTCAATTAATATATTGAGGTCCATAGTGTATATAAATACAAGGTATCACCTTAATTCTTCTCTCACTCTTAGTTTTTTGGGAAAACCTGGGTTATTTTAGAATATATTCTTTCCCTACCATCCAATCTCATGCCCTTATCTTTCAGAGGTGATCATTTTCAATCTATTGTAATTATATCTCATTTTATCCCTATTTTTCTCTAGTTCACCTATCGGAGTTCATAGTGATATCGTTGTTCAATAATAGAGAGTGTTTTGTGTGCTATTTTGATTATCTTATTGCGGGTTTCAGGTTCATACAAGGTTACCTAGTGAGTTTGTGGTCTTTATTCTATTTTTCCCTCACCCTATACTATGTGGAAAATCCAAAATCTTCTTTCTAGTTGGGGGTAATTGTCCACTCCCTATTTATGAACATGTACGGATATTTCATGATTTTTACTTCCATTTTGTGGATACTAATTGTTACATTAATTAGTAGATTGAATTGTATTAATCAAAAATTGTTGGCAATTGTTAGAAATTAAACACTTTATTGCTTTTTATGTTATTTTTTTTAAACTTATACGTGTTTATTTTAATTTTTGACTATTATGGATTTTGGGAAACATGATTATGTTTTCTTAGATGTGGTTGTGAGACTCTTATTTTGTTAGTGAATTATATCACTCTAAATGAAATTATAAATCAATTATATCTAGATAATAAATTTTTTTCCATTTACATATAGAATTTTTTTTTAGAATAAGCTTGTTAAATAATGATGTAGTGTAATTTAGGCCCCAGAAAAAAAATTATTGATTCCATGTTCTAATAGTTTATATGGCTTTCCTTAGTCTATTTCCTTGTGTGGTGGTTGTAATGTTTCATGGTTATGATGTTTAGGGTTTTTGATGTGTTTTTGTTGCATTTTTTGGAAGATATTATGATTTTTCGTTTTGATGTGTGGTTTGGATGATGTGTGTTTGTTTTTTGTATGGTGGTTGTGATGAATGGTGGTGGTGATTTATAGTGGTTATTCTTTTTCAGTTCTTATGATTTGAAATGGTCAAGACATGTGGTTCTTCAGGTGAAATGGATTGGATTATGTAGTGATATGGTGATAGTTAATGTGAGATAAATGAGCTATTTTGTGATTTGGTTGTGTTAGTTTCCTATTTATTCAAGGACTATAATATAATATTATAAATAATGACATGACTTAGGTAGGTAAATAAAAATGGGTAATAATTTATTTGAGATAATTGTTCTAAATTAATTAATTGATTAATGAAAGTGATTGGTAAATGTTAATGAATGTATTATTATAGGGATGTTTGTCTAAACAAATTAATATTTATTAAATGGTTGAATCTATATATGGAAGTGGAATTTTGTGGTTGTGTGTAGTGTTCATGTGGTAGGATACATTTTTTAGGGGTTGTGGTTGTGATAGATATTTTTTGGTGGAAGGGCGGTTGTGTAGTATACACAAGTCTATCTGATGTGACCTATAGGATGTGTATTGTGTGATATCTATTTATCGTGTATTTGATGTTGTTTCTAAATTCTGCCCACCTGATTTGGATAATCATACCAATTCCCAAATTTTGGGGGTTTTGGTTTTTTCCTCAACATTTCTGTTGGTGGTAATATATATGGATCGATACCCTTGCCTCACAACTCTTCGGTCAATAGTAGTAACGATATAGATCAATATTTGATACTATCTAGTGATGATACATGTTTTTTCAAAGTTTGGACTATAATAATTTTGGTTGGGGTTTGAGATTACCTAATGAAAATGATGATGTGATATATATTGAGGGACATGTGTGGTGTTAGGAGGTTGTGAGGTTTATTTCTTTCACATTAATGATTCATACTACCCTAGTTATGTGATGATGTTTTGATTTGATTATTATTATTTCTAACACAAGATGATTGACTCTATGTTAGGTTGGTATGTGAATGGATTCATCCCATCCTGTACTAAATATTAATGGTTACATGATGTGATATGTATAGAAAGTATGGGAGCACATCACATTCTATTTTCGGGTGTGAGAGTGGAAAATTAGTGGGGAAAAAAATAAAAGGTTCCTTTGTTAGTGTTCTCTTTAAACCATGTTACAGAAATTGATGTCTGATTTGTTGAGTGTTCTATGGTGAGGCTATGTTTTATTAGTCGACCAATGTATGTGCATGTTGCTTCTACTAATTGGTTACTGGAATATTAGTATGCAATTTCAAATATACTCCTAAGACCGTGGGTATAATAAAACATAGAATACATGTTTTGATCACACAACATATATAAAATACTTTACTTTTTTCAGGTGGAAATTAGGAACTAATACATTACTAGCTTGAGCTATATAGTAGTTGTTCATTCATATCCATATAACTATCTTTTGAAATAAACTTCGATACATTTATTTGTAATTTTTTACATTGTTCATGCATTGTGGGATGGATCGGGTTTACATTAATATTACGTGAATGGTTTCTTCATGGTTCATTTTCCTATATCCCAATCCAATATTATAATAAAGGTAAATTCCTTCCATATGTGATATTTTGTATAACCTATATGCTTGTCACCAACATTGGTCCTACTTGATGAGGGAAATACAGTTCATTATCTACCTTCTTTAACTTCTATCAATGATGTGGGCTCCATGAAAGAGTGGTATCAAAGGTTTTTGTTAGGAGATAAGATGGAATTTAAATATAATAACTATTAGGATATCAATGGTTGGTAGGTATATAGTACATATTGATTGTGGTGTGTCACATAGGCAATGAAGACCCACTAAGACATGGTGTTTTAGGAACCCTCATGATCCAATTAATGCAATATGTTCATATATATTGACCATGCCAGGTGAAAATTATTCCATGGTAGATATATAAAATATGTTTCTGAATCATTATTGACTATATTCATGTCATAATTGGGTTATTAATAGAAATTTAAATTAATTAACTAAATAATTAAACATTTATAAAAATATTATTCTTCAAAGAACAAAAATTCTACTAGATTTTAAAAGAAATGCTCTTGGAAATCATCTATATGACACTAAGGTTGAAAAGTTTCAAAAATATGATCTGGTTGATTAATAGACAATAAACCCAATAGTGGAGGATGAGGCATGAAAGAAGTTCTTGCATTCCATTCAGTGGAAATGTTTGGTAAATTATATGGGGAGTATCTCTAATCTAGAGACTAAGGACTTGTTGGGAGATCATGATATAACGATTATTCTATATAGAGCTCGGGTTTAATTTTGGGTGATATTGGTTGTTTTTTAAATGTCGGGATTTATACATTAGAGGTGGAAATTGTATATTGGTGATCATAAAGAGGTATATGTGTTGTTCCAGACTTCATGAATAATTTTTTTTGAATTATTATAATCAATTATGAATATGGAAATGAAGAAATATCCTCTCTCCCTGTAGTAAGGGAGGATAAGTGTTTTAGGGAATGATATTATATTTAAGAACATCTATTAATTTTATCCTCATATTTTCCATGATTACAAATATATCATGTTTTGTTAAGAGGATGTATTGTCCCCAGTGATCTGGTATGTAGTCACCTAAATTACACATCATTTCTATCTCGAGGAAAAGAATAAGGAATTGAATATTTTTGGGATGTATTATCTATTAGGAGAACCTTGAGAGAGTGGCCAGAGGGGTGTTTTAAGGAGTATGGCTTTAGATGATGGGTCCTGAATGCTTAGTAATTTTGCATTCCGACCTATAGGGAACCAATCCAAAAATTTCCCCTTCACGCCCTTTAAGGAAAAAATGTTATATAATAACCATCCAGGTCCCTCCCATTTTAATCATTTTTATGTGGTCTATAAGGAAATCACCATGATAAATTCCCAATTGATTTTTATACCAATTTTAGAAGAGAAGTTAGGCCCCTATCCATAGTATTATTATTTTCTTCTAAAGTAGTTTCACCAATGATTAACACTCCCAAATGTTCAATATCTAAGGAAAAATGAATTTAGATTATGGAAGAATTTTTATGGGCCCTATAATCAGTAACCTAGGTCAGAGTGTTGTTGTGGATTCTATCAACAAAGAGGAGGGTGATCTAGACAAGGTTTTATGCATGCGATAGAGGTAGAAGCACCAACATTGATAGAGGTTGTCTGAGGAATAACCAATTTATCATATTCCATTATTTATTCCATGTTTTATTCATGATCCTAACATTACTTGTTTCTCTACTACTCTAGTTTATACCTTAGTATTTCATAACTAGAGGGTTCTCGTTCCTTCATTTTTTTGCACCATAGTTGGAGGTTAGGTACCTTTTTTGATGTATTTTATAGATGTATAATGGTTATGGTGTAGCCCCAGTCAATGTGAGATTTTATTATATTGAATATAAATCTATAATATGTTATATTCAACATGGATTAGAAATATTAGTCCATGAAGCCATCAAATATTTCTATAAGAGGAATTTTTATAGTAGAGGGCCAGTGGAAGGCATTGTTGTAGAGAAGATTTATCATATGGGTGGAAGGAAAGTGAATCCTCAATTGTATCATTTAGAAGAGTTACAAATGCTAGATCTGGTAGATGATGTTCCTATGGTTGGTGAATTGTTCATGGACGTTTTTATGGAGAAGTTTTAAAATTAATACCATGATATGATTTTGATTTTGGGATAGATCAAAAAAATGACGCATCTCTAATTTTGATAGCTTCGTATTGAATATAACCTATGAATCAATTATATTTTTGTTTCTAGGTTGTTGATATGATTTCTAAGTGTTTCATATGAACTTTTGTATATCATTGGGTTTCTCCAATGATGTTCCCCATGATGTTAAATATTATTATGATATTTTTCACAAACTATAATCGGGTGAATTTGTTCATAGTCATGAACCATTACCCCCTTCAAAGGACTGATGATATATTTGGACAGGTGAAGGGATCCATATATTTTTCAATGATCAACATATGATTTGGATATCATTAGATGAGAGATAAGTATGAGTATATTTTAAAGAGTATATTTGGGTATAAATATAGATAGTTAAATTTCATGATCACAACATTTTATATCAATATATCACCAGGTGTGTCCATGCAGATCATAAAGTAATTATTTTGTGAGTTATTGGACAAGTTTTTTGTCATGATAATCAATAATATCTTCATATACACAATGGAATAATATAATCAAAATTATCATTTAATATGTTTCATGGAGTCCCTTTGGAACCACCTTCTCTATGCAATGTCTTCCATGTATAATTTATAGATGTGAGAGGTGTATTTCCTTAGGAATGGGGTGTCTTAGTAGTGTGTCCATATAAATATCAATGATCAAGTAGTTTCTTAGGGAGAAACCAAGAACATGGAAAAGGCCCATAGCTTATGTTTTCCTATAGAATTTTATCAAAGGTTTTATATTAATTTTCACTTGTATTTTTTCACCACTGATATCATTTTTGGTTATGGGTCAAACATTTATTGGATTGGTTACTGTTAAGAAGCATTTAATTACGTATAGTATAAGATGACTTGTTTCCAAATGATTAAAATATTTAATGAGTTTGGGATGTTAATTTTTTCTATGATGAATCTCGTTTAATCATATGATGTATCCACATGTAGTAGAGGGAGAAGATATATTATGGATTTAGGAAGTTATATCCCTAAGAGTGAAACATTACTCCCAAGATCTAGAGTTGAATTGGGATATGATTTAACTAAAATTGTGGTGGAATTACCTCATAAGTAATCTCTATGTGGTTTTTATATCCTAGAATATCAGGACATATTTCTTATTGTATCATGATTTGAATTTATTCTTGTGCAAGTGGATAGAGTTTCTATAAAACATTTACTTTGAAATATCTTACACCAATATAAAAGAGAATATTGTTGTTGATGGGATGATTCAAAAGGGTAGATGAGATTCATTTTAGGAGTCTGCACATGATTTCAAAGAGATAAAGGGGCTTACAGTGATGAATCTTGATGTGGAGGAAAGAAGTTGGTGGTTTTTACTTTATCAAATGACTATAGTGTCATCCCTAATGATGTAGGTGGATGAGTCTCAGTGGGGAGACATGAAGGTAGAGTTGATGTGAAATCACATTAGCTAAGGTGATGCTCTGAAGGGATGGTTGGTGGATTGTTTGAAAAAAGTGTTGTTTTAGGATCGTTAGTTTCTCATACTTGAGAATTAAGTGTAATTTACTTATGAATTTCAAATATCACCCTTAGTGGTACATCATAGTGTTACTATATATATTATGGCTTGAGAAGAAAACTTATGTATCCTTGGATAAAATGGTCAACATAAGATGTTATGGTGATTTTTGAAAGTTAATTAAAAATTCCATGTTTCTAATGATTTTTGAATCCCTTGGATGAGAATGTGTTTATTTGGGAGGATATATTGATGGATATTTACCTTAGTCTACCTTCAAATCATATAGTGTGTTATTTAGTTTGGGTTATTGTGAACCAACTGTTGAAATTATCACATGTTCTAGAAATCATTGAATCATTGTATGTTCAAGGGAGGCAGTACATGGATTGTGTGATTAGGATTCATAGGGTACAAAGGGACATCATATCTAATTAGTATCCTTTTTTATTTACGTTTTATAGGATATTTTAGCTGGAAATTAGCTCCCAGTTGTTCCTTCATAGTGCTTTTTATCTATGGATAGATGGGAAGAAAAAGATGACCATACACTGATTAGAGGATATGTTTTTTAGGATGAATCAAATATTTATATGGATCCTAGGTAAAGAACCAACAATTTAATTATTTATAATACAAAAATAACTACCACTATTCTATTGTAATTTCTCTATTTGATTTATTTTATGTGTAGTCATTTTATTCTACCTTATGTTATATGAGGGTCGGGGAGTTTTTTATTCTAGATTTTGTTGTGGTGTAGAGAATAAAACAAAATATTTAGAATTTACACAATTTTATGAAGTCAATATAAGACTATCATATGGACTATGTTGATTTTAGGCATAGTCCCTTATCTTTTGAGGTTAGATACAATGTGTTCTTGAAAATATACCCTTGACAGTGGTAATGATGTTCTATTAGGGTGGGTATGATTCTTGACCCATTTTTTATGAATTTTAAGGTGTTGAAGAATATTAACACGATGGTGTGTCAGTTTATGATACTTAAATGTCTAGAGAAGGATCATGAAATCCTCTAAAAGTTCTATATTCCTTATTATCCTCATGTTGACTCCCATATAACTTACTATAGAGAGATGTATATTATGGATGATGTGGTGATCATGTAGTGTCTAATAGAGATCCAAGATCATTGATAGAAAGTGATACAAGGATTAACCATCCCCATGGATATTATTTTGTGGATTAATAATAGCCTATAGAAGATAACGTTGGATCTAGAGACACATATTCATTCATATTACCTATAGTTTTCAATATTTTTTCTTATTTTTTTCATTGATTATGTGATGTTGGGATCTTTTTAATTTATGATATGTAAATTGTTTCCCTTTATAAGGATGTGTGTAATATATTCAAGCATAAGAAGATGGGAATACCGTTCTAATCACGATATGTTATATTGAAAAAAAAATTTATAAATAAATTGGTAATTAAGTTCCACCTAAAGTGGAAAATATCATGATATAGAGGAACTAATTAATTGATATTATATTCTTTGGGAAGTGTTATTTCATGTTTGAAGAGTTTGTTAGCTTTGTATGTGTGGAGGTTGAATTTTTTTTACAATATCTATGTGTATGATAGTATTATTTTATAATGGGAGGTAGTAATGTGGTTGTGTGGGGTGATTTACAATATTTTCTAGCTAGTTATTGTGTTTTGGGTGTGATGAGAACCCTAAGAGGGATCTCAAATGAAGGATTTAAAAACCCTTACTTTTCCATTAAGAAAGGTTTTATTCTCTAGGAAATAGAATAATTTGATAGTTATATAAGTTAATATTATATTCCTTGTTTCCCCCATTAATTGTTTTTGGATTTGGGGGTGTTCAGATGAGTCTCATTAAGGGTTCAAATAATTTTAGTTCTACAGTTCTTCTACATTAGGTGGTTCATGATATGAACAAGGGTTCTTAAAATGAGATGATAACCACATCTTGGATTCTAGTATTTCATGAATTCATGTATTGTATTGATTTTTTCCATAAATAAATAATAACATAAAGGATTTGATCAGAACATAAATTAATTTTATGCTGGGGAGCTTGGAAAATAACCAAATATTCATCTGTTTTATAATTTTAGTGATCCATGGCCTCAATATTTCCAATGGATTTATTTATAGTGACTCATAAAAGGAAATTATTTGAATATAGGTTTCTCAACATGAAATCATTAATGTCCACCATTTTTAAAAATATTTATGCTAGCCTAAATTCATTTATCCCACTTGGTTTTTGGGAAACCGCTGCGTGATTTCGTGAGACTTTATCACCATACCATCCATTATATGGCTTCTAGATGTTGATATGTTTCCATCCATGGTGAGTAAAACTCCCTTTATCAAATTATTTCTTATCTTTCCATTTTTTAGTTCATAGTAGTGATGTTTTTCTTTTTAGGGGAGTATTAAAGCTGTTATTTTGATGAGTCTTTGGTTTGGTTTAGTTTGATTTCAGGTTACCTAGTGTGGTTATATTCTATTGTTTATTTCACATTATTCATGATCTATATAGGATCATGAAATTATGCATTGAGTTAGCGGTCCTCATTCTCTCCAAATTTATGTAAATGTGTCAGGATTATATGCTTTTTCCTTCCATTGAGTGGATAGTAATGGATGGATTAATCGATATAATCAATTATATTAATATAAAATTGAAGGGAATGAGAATAAATAACATCCCATTATACATTATATATTATTAATAATGAAATTATACATTATTATTATCATTTCTAAACATCACTTTTGTTTGGAGCTTTGTGTGTGACATAGTTGAAACATTCATGAGACCGTTAGTGTTTGATTTATTGATATCAACCTAAAAGATATGGATAATCACTTATATCTATCTAATGAGTAATTTTAACATTAAAATATTCAATTTTGGTGAGATTATATACTCAAAATAATGAATTAATATAATGTAGACCCTGGAATATATATAAAAGAATTTGGATTTTGGTGGTCCATGTGGTTGTACTTCCTGTGTTTTCTTGCATGGTGGTTTTGGTTTGTGGTGGTTGTGATGTGTGGTGGTTTTGATGTATGGTTTTTGTATTATGTGATGGTTGTGATGTATGGTTTTGATGATATATAGAAGTTGTGTTTTATGGTGGTTGTGATGTGTGGGGGTAGTTATTTGTGGTGGTTGGGTAATTTGGGGGTTATAATATGTGGATTTTGATATATGGGGTTGTCTTCATAAGATAGATTAGCTCATGAGGTGTTATGGAGATGAGTTATGTGATATGGGAGATGTATATTTTTGTGTGTTTGTGTTATTTTTTTCAATTTTCCATGTAATAAATTTTAATTCTAAAAATGGAATTCAGTGGGTTAGTAAATGAATAATATTTTTTTGTAATTAATGTGTGGTTATTGGACTAAATTAATGAATGTTTTAATTAAAGGGTAGTGTAAATGTGGATGAAGGGAATATAAAATGGGATTCAACACAAAGATTAAAAATTTTAGAAAATGGTAGAACCTATAATTGGAAGTGTAATTCTTCGGTTGTGTTTTTTGGTTGTGTGTAGGCATGTAATTAGTTTTGGTAGTGATTGTTCCAAATGTTGTAAGGTTCATGGTATGTGGTGTGGTGTACACTAGTGAAATTTATGTGAACTCGTGGTTTATGTATTGGGTACTATATATATCATGTATTATATTTTATTTCTATTGGTTCCCCACCTGAGTAGGATAACCTTACCAATATAAAAGTGGTTTGGTTTTTTGGTGTTCTCGTCAACATCTAGGTTGGTGGTTATATGGATGAATAGATACCCCCTCTTTCTAACTCTTAATTCAATAGTAGTGATGATAGAATTTGGTGTTGGAGATAACCCAATGATGATATGAGTTGATGTTGTGGATTAACCATTTAAGATATATGATGGTGCTAAATATTAGCAAGTGGTGATGAGGATGTGATATGTGGTGGGGGTCATACTTGTTGAGAAGAGGGTAAAAGGTTTATGTCAATTACATTGATGATACCATACTACCTTGGTTATCTCATGAGGCTATGATGTTATGATGATTAATTTTATCACCAGATGTCAAAATATATTACAGGTTGTGATAGGTAAGAATGTGTCCCGACCCACAGAAGTTGGGTATGGTTAGGTTATGTGATATGTAAGGAAGGTATGAGATAACTATATGCCTGATGTTGGGGTGTGATAGAGGAAAATAAGAAATGAATTTGTCATTGGGGTTATAAGTGATATTTTGATACAATGTTACTATACAGGATACATAATTTGTTTTTTCATTGTGAGGGTGGGATGGTTAGTTAACCTAGTTAGGTGTATGTTGTTTCTAATGTTTATTCACATGATCAAAGGTATTATTTTTCACATGTTCACTTGATATCATAGGTGTGATCCTATTGTGTATCCATGTTATTTTATCCCTATGTGTATGATCTATTTTTTAGGTTTACAATGGGACTTTAAAGACCAAGAATTCCACTATTATATTGGGTTTTAGATATGTTTCAGATTTACTACAAAATGATTGTTTTTGTATTTATGTGGAGGCTTGTATTTTTATTTAGTGAAATTGTTCGTGTATTCTAGGATGGTTTGGGTTCACTTATATATTATGTGATAGATTTTAATTTTTTTATTATCCTATATTTTAATAGTGTTTTATAATAAAGGGTTACTCCTTTATGTGATATTTGTTTACCCTCAATACTTTTCACAGTCCTGGGACCTATTAATGTTAGGGAATGTGGAACATTATCTCTATTTTTTTATTGATGACCCATGAGAAGTAACATTAGAGGTATGTATCCATTTCATTTCCTAAATTAGTTCTCAACCTTCCATTTACATAGATATCATAGAATCCCAAAAATAATATGTATTGTGAAAAAATCACGAATATTATATAGTCAATCATTGATAAAGATTGATTTATAGGATAGAGAAATGCAATATTTGGCTCATAAATCCGAAATTGGATAATAAACATTTGGATAATACTTATGGTTCATCAATATATATTTAAATAGGAACCATGAAGATGTATATATATCTATGGAATAACTACTAGTGAGATAACATAATGGTAGGAATTAAAAAATTCGTATATCAATGCTTGGTATATAACTAAGATAGGGTTGAACATTAAAATTATAAGGGTATGTTGAAACCACTTCCTATAATATTATGGAAATATGAACAACATCACTACATTCCTTGTTATATAGTTCCCCAAAACATATAGGTAATGTAATTTTATTTAGGTATTAGTCGATCACCTTTTGAAATCAATGCATTTTATTTCCATTATGAAGTATTTATCCCTTGACCAATTCATCAAGATAAACACAACTCAATTGGTATGGTTTCATGGATTACCACTATCCATTTTATATGATCGAGATCATAGGATCACCTCAATGTTATTGATAAGTATTTAGAAATCATTATAGAGGAAGATAAGATTTAGCACTACATGAAATACTCAAACATATAGTCAGTCTAATGGGAAAATTAAAACACTATATGGGATGTTGAGATCCTGTTTGATGGATTTATAAGGATTTTGAGATCAACACATCCCCTAGTAAAGTTATCATATAATTACTATTTACATTATAGCATTCATATTAAACCATATAAGGGTCTGTGTAGGAAGTGATTCATAATATTAACATGTTGGTTTGAAGTTGAAGAGAAAAAGATGGTAGTTCTTCATCATATCAATGAAATCAAGGGGAATGTTCAATCCATTCAAGGGAATATGAATTTATAACGAATTTGATAGACGAGTTATGAAGATAACTATCAATGATATCTAGAGTTTGAATTTAATTATAAGGTTTTAATATCTCCATGGAAGTGCATAATTGAGTTTTAGTAGAATGGGAAGTTGATCGCTGGACACATTTATCCCATTGAGATCCTTTATTGTGTCATGGACAGATCTTAACCCTTAGAACTCCTAAAAACCATCTATGAAGTGAAATATTATTTATATGTATCCCTTTTTTGGAAGTATATTCCACATTTGTCACATGTATTGTGCTCAAAAGTTATACATTTAGAACATGACCATTCCTATGAACAATGACATATAGAAATATATGATTGAAGAGACAAGGTTATGAGAAATAAGAACACCCATATATTAAAATTATATGGAGAATAAAAAATTTTAAGGTGGTTAATTGGGTATCTGAGGATGTGATGAAGGAAAAGTACTCAGAGTTGTTTTATTCCAATTATTTGAATTTTGCGGATGAAATTATCCTTATAGGGGGTATAATGTAACGACCTGTATTTTTATTATGAAAATAAATACTATGTTCGATGGAATAATACACATGTAGAAATAAAACCAAACAAATATATATTATTATAAGTAATTCTTGTAATTAAGAGGTATAAATCGTGGTAAGAAATTATAATATATATATATAATGATGAAAAAAGAAAAAATTCACTTTAAATATATACTAATTTTTTTATCTAAGAAACTAATAATATATTTTTATTATTGAAATTTATTTCATAAAAATAATTTTTTAATGTTTGATATATTTATTAATATTAGTAATTTTATAAGAATACTTAGTATACCAAAAAATTATTTCCAACGAATTTTTTTTTCAGAGCATTTTATTATTTTATATACAATTTAAAATTTAAAATTCTATTTTAAGAATATGAAAAAAAACATAATTTTTTTATTTTAAATTTTAATATCATATTAAGAAGATTTTTTTCCTTTTCTACAAAATATACAAATTTTTTGGTGAATAGTGAATAATATCATTTTTACAAATAACAGACCTTTTAGAAAATTATTATTTTATACGAATGAATAGTAAATTTATGAACCCTTTTACTATGACCAAATATTTATTTTACATTTTATGTTTTTCTGTTTTTTATAATTTACAAACCAATATTTTACATTTTGAAATTTATGTTATATTTTTTCATAAAAAATGATCAAATACATTAAATATTTAGTATCTTAAAATAAAATTTAACTACATTTAATATTTGAATAAAAAATGGATTTAAAATTTGGAATAATTAGGTTTCTAATATATAATAAAGACCATATTTTTTTGGTTCATACAAGATAAATTACATAGGTAATATCATGTTACGATGGTGAAGACCAAAATGGTAAATATGTGTAACATAAGAGGTAAAGGGCCTAACATGTTGAAAAAATGGTTTCAATTCTGTGTCAGTTGTTTTTATAAACCTTATTTCTTATACCCACTATTATTTATCAATATCTAAGCTACTATCCTTGATAGTGACTTCCCATTATTGGAAATATTTTTGTATTTATACAAAATCTGACCCATTTTAGTTATCAAAGGGGAAATGTTTTCCTCACTTACCCTCACAAAATAAACCCTTAAAACTATACAAAAACTCTATCCAAACCTATCCTAAACACTAATATCCACCTTAAGGAGTTTCTTTTATTTTCAATATACTATACCTCACTGGCTAAATCCGAATCATAAATTAGATAATCCAATTAGTGATGTATATGATCTTAACTTCTATTTCTCATTCAAATATCTTCATGTTTCAATATTCTTACTAAAATTTATTTTTTCAATGTTTAAATGAAATAATAATTTATATTATTATAGAGGTATTTTATTATAAAAATTTTACTTTCATTAAATATCAAACATTTTTCCAATACGAATAATGAAAATCTGAATCATCTGTTGTGCAGAGTAACGCCTCTAGGAATAAGGGTGATTCATTTTACATTAAATCAAATAATTGTTGGACTAATATATATTTCATGATTAAATATGATATATATCATTAATATATATCATTAACATGGATCATGTTTAATGACATAAAAAATGTAATGATCATTATAATGTAACCCATAGATATCGGTAAATAAACCAAAAAGAGTTCATAATCATATTCTTCTTCATGAAACATGATTAAAACTACCATGTAATGGAATTGTAATAATAAAAGTATTTATAAAACATCAATTAAAGAACATTTGATGGTTTTCAGATGATGTTATTTTTTTATAAAAATGATGATGGACACCACTTACAGAGACATAGTTCAAAATAGTCAAGATTATTAACATGTGGTACTGAAAAGAGATTAAAAATATTTAATACATAAAGGAAATATTTATTATTTTTGTGTAGAAATAGATGTTTACATGAAAAAGGTTATGAAATAAGTAATTGATAAGTTTATATTTATGATATAATACTTTAACGAACTTATGTGGAAATACAGGGTAAATAAAAGGGGCTTTATAACTCAAATTTCATCCTTTGATTTATACATGCCTTTACCCATTTCCATTCCCATATATTCTCTACACATTCCATTTGAAATTATTTTATCTCTTTATTTCTAAGGAAAAATAGTTTTAATCTAAATATATTTCCATAAAATGTCTTCTTTTCACTACTTTTTAGAAAAATTATTGGATACATTATGAATAGATACTCATAACTATGAATTTTATAATAATTAATTCAAAATATTTTCAAAAATATCCTTTCATGATTTATTTTTTGTTATGTTTGCATGATATTTCTCCAATAATATATGTTTCATGTTTTACACTATATTTTATGTAATTATTTGGTAATTTTGGGTGACTGGTCTTTTAATATCAAATAATTTAACTTATGATGTCATTTTATTCCATTTGGATGATTTATAAAATATATTTTACATATTTTTGTTATTTATGAAAAGTGAATGATTTTTATTTTTATATTTAATAAACCCATTATTTTTCCATGGGTTCATTAAGATATGTTGATAATATATTATAATTTCCACACATATATATCAACGATTATTTTTTGTCCAATATCACTGATTAATGCAATTTTTATGCATAAATATAATAAGACAGTATTAAAGGATCAAAATGAGTTTGTTCAAATATGTGTTGTCATAATGGGTTTTCTCACATTTTCAAGTTGGAAAGTAATTAGTTTGTTTACATAGGAATGCGAGTAATGGGATTTCTCACATATTTCTTCCAAATATTATGGTTTATTCGAATTTCATTATTTTTTAAAAAGTTACTATAAAATTTCAATATGAATTTCATTTCTATCAAATTCCATGTTTTCATCATTATATCTTTTTTTAAAGTATTTGACACTTTTATACTATGAAAACATTTTATATAAACACGGTGATATATTTTGAAACCTAAAATATCATTCATTATTACTTGATGATATTTGTATAATGTTTTATTCTCCTAACATGTTTTATGATTATTATATATGGTTTTTGGTTTTGTATTAATATATTTATACTTTCTTCATTTTCCCATTCAAGTATATGATCTGACATATTATGATATGATTTAATTTAATGAGTATCTTAGGTCACCTCTTTATTATTTTTTTAATTCACCAAATAATGAAGAGTATTTTATCATGTGATGTGTATATTAAAGTTTCTATAGGATTTCAGTTATGGTTAAATGTTTTGAATTGTTATATGATAATTTGTTTATGTGTATAATATTTGAGACACTAAACGTTTTGGTCCATTGGTTGTGAGATTATTTATTTTATTTTTTATCCAAGGAATGAAATTAATTCACAATTTAGGATATTCATATATTAGTATTAATAAGGTTTTACGAAATAATTTAGTGTGGGAAAAAGTTATAGGCATCCCCTATGTATTTACCCTTATAGATGAATCATATTTTGTTTTCATGGAGATTATACTTGGTTGAAATCCCATTTTTTGTCTACATATAATTGACTAGGGAGGATGAATGTATTATAAATGGAAATGGGGAAAATGAAAAGTGACCAGGTTAATATTCCTCATACATGAAATTCCATACTAGTATTTTGAGAGTATCTTCATTATCAATCGGATCTTTTATTGATGGTGTCTTGGAGAACCTACTAGCTAGTGAGGACATGTTATGTGAGACTATTAACATGATACCCAATTTCCATTATCCATATAATGTATTATGTATAGGGGAACTCTATTTTGGATAATAAAATAAGCATTCACGTAGGGAGGATATGGAGGAGGCCTAGATGGATAAAGTTCATGGGAATTTTATCCTAGATAGATTAGTGTCATCTATGTAATTTGGGTAGAAAATATTTTCTATGTAAAATATATAAATTAATTTTACACCTCGGTGGATCACATGATTTCTAGGAATAAACATCTTCAATGGAATAACATGGGTTAGATGATGGACTAGTAATTGATATTTGAAGTAAACCATAAAAGAATATCATTGAAGATGGGAACCAAATTTCATGAATTTATTGAATGGGAATCTAGTTGGGTGAACATGTTGAATTGATGCGCATATGGGTTGATTGGGTGTAGCTTTAATTGAGACAATTTAGATCCATGTTTAAGATTCCATTCAGGCTTAGTGTGATCCCATATGGGATGATTGTGTGAATAAGAACCATGATATGATATTTGGAAACTGAGTGAGGGTTCATTGAGTGGAAACATGTTTTTTTGAGGTAATTAAATAATCTATTGAGATTATATCTTAGGAAGGTTCCATCACACTAATAATGATTAATACCTTGTAAAAGTGGACACATTAGATATTTATAATAATTAATTGATGAAAATTCACTTTATTTACACTAAATACCCAAAGGTTTTGATCTGAAAACCACATGAGGGTATTCATTTAAGTCTTTAGAATGTAAATTTATTTCCTCACATGATCATATACTATAGAATTATGTCTTCTCTGCACATAAGTGTTTTATGGGACCTTTTATTGGAAAATGATGCTTGAAGCATAGGTAGCCACAAGTATCCATCTAAAGTGCCCAATTTCTTTGACCATTTCATATTTTTAGAGTAATGAATAGGGAACATGATGAGTTGTTGGGGGAATAGGGTAGACACAGGGTGTCTAGTGAAAAAGGAATAAACAAATTTTTTAATTAATATGGTGGAGGACTAGGAACTTGTGAATATTTTTCAATTCTAGGTTCTAATAAAAATTCCATTAACCTGGGTACCCATGTGTTCTTAATTCTATTAATCATTACCTGTATCATATAAAGGTTTTGTTGATTTATCAATTATTAAAATTTTAAAACTAAATACATGAAAATTATATCAATTGTATGTGATTTTGAAGAAAAATAATATATTCAATGTAAAAAAAATTCCTTAGGCTTCAATAAGTCATAGCGATGTGTGCATAGTTTTACAGTAATGGAACACACCTATATAGAAACATATTTTTGTTATCTAATTGATATGTGGTAGGAACTCTATTTGGTATTAGGAAATTATAAGATGCATTTTTTATAATTGTTCATATTATACATATAAGAGGGAATACACTTGAGAAAGTTTATAACTAATCTTGGATAATCGTAAAAATAAAAATTCAAGATTCTTATGATAGACATTGTAATCAAAAGAATGCTTGATACATAACTATTTATAAGGAAAAATGGTGTAATAAAATATAAACACGTGATCTATGGTCATCGACTTAGAATTGGATCTGGATGAGATAATTCACTGTGAGGATCAAGGAACCTAAACCCAGGATTTAGTGATCAAGGTTCCACAATGGGATGAGTGAAAATCTATATTTGGAGAATTTTCTCTCATTCAACTTCATCTCTATAATAGGGTTGTTTTTCAGGTACCAATATTCATTTTCATTTTTTTATTCATACTAAATCATCTAATATTTTTATAAATCAATTCATAAGAAATTGAACGATCTAAAAATTGGATTTCGTATTATGTTTTGGTACCTAATATAAAATATTTAGTTGAGAAAATTGAGCTAGATAAAAATTCAAAATTGTTGTCATATACTATTTCTAATACATTATTAGAGCAACATTGAACCTATCTGTTTTAAGGCTTAATACCATTTTTTAGAAACATAATCATGAATAACCTATATATATCATGGATATATTATAAACTTTTAGAATCACTATGCATCAATTAATTGAGTTTAGGATAGGAAAACATATCAGGGAATGGATATTATATCATAGATGTTTATTCATAACTATCCAGAATTTTGTGGTACATATAGATAAATCATCAAAGCATCTAACATTAATGGGAGTTACAGATGTATTTCTAAACATCCATATACTTCCAAGAAGCAACAAATAAACTTCATGGGTGGAACAGTAGCTAGGACCTTCATCCAGGAGTACAATTTAAACTAGAGTGGATGTATGCATGTTGGGTTAGGAAGAAATACATTGAATTTGAACTCCAACCCCAATAAAAAATTTCCAAATCTATTTGGAAATTGAATATGTATATTTAAACTAATTAATATTTCTTTATATATTCATCTACTAGATTCCCAAAATTCATAATGTTCATAAAAAATCTATAAAAGTTGGAATTAATTTAATTTATATATATATATAATCTCTAGGGTATGGATTCCTGAAGTGAATTATGAGGAATTCATTCCACCTATAGTTATTTAGGAAGATATTGAACCAAAATCATTGTTACCATAGGATCTTCTAAAGTAAACCATGAAATACATGAAAATAGAACACAACTGATGTACTAAAATGGGTTTTGAAAAAATAGATAAATATGTTTCAAATTATGTATTTTGACAAAGCAACCTCTCAGCACCCAACCGTGTGACCTACCATATAGAATTAGGGAACCAAGAGAACCTAGTATCATAAAATGAAGATCATTCAGTATTAATGATGGGTTTATAGGGTTAATAAAAATATAGAATAATAATTTTATATTAAAATATTATTTTTCATATGGATTGGTACGTACATGTTATGAATCCATAGTATGTATAAGGGAGCAACACAAAGAATGTTTTTAATGGTTAAAATTTTTGTAAATGGGATAAAAAAAATCTAGTGGTCCCCATATTGTAAAATATATATTATTCCACATTATATATTTTTTATGTAAATAGATATTCAATATTTATAAAATATTTCAAGGGTTATATGGTGAAAGTTTTTAGCTCTACCGGAAAAAGGAATTCTAGAACACACTCGAAATTTCATGTTGGAAGTTAATTTCATTTATTAATGGTATAAAATATATTTGAATACATTTGATCAATGAATAAATAATCATAGTGGCTTTGATAATCCACATATAGTTTAAAAAACATCCATACTATTAGGGAATCACACAGACATTCATAAATGGTGGTCACATAGGATATGAGAGGAATCGATACATGATGAAATAGAGATATTACATTATATCATCATGAGCCTATTATGATGTTATCATAGAATTATATAAACCATATGAATTATCCTTATATTTAAATTTTTTTCATTAATATGTCATGGAACTATCTATGGATACTATGATAGAGAAGCGTCATGTGGGTGTTTCAAAATAATGTTGAATGTTAATCTATGAGGACTCTACTAAAAAATAACACCACCTTCCATAAATGATATAATTATTTCAACATCAAAAAATATAATTCCATGGAATTATATTTTCCCCGTTATATGTTATCAAATAATTTCAGCAAGGTTATTGAGTTAACAAAACATTGATAGGGGAAGCATGAGACCAAACAATCTCAAAATTTGAAAACCAAAATAGTGCTATTGTATTTTCTAGGTAGAAATTAATGAGGTCCTCAATATATCAAACAACTAATGAACTATAATATTATTATCCTATGGTGAGAAGATCAATCTAAAGGAAGTAAGATAGTGAACCAACACAAGATAAGATAGTAGGAAGATAGTAAAAGATGAAGTGTCCTAAAATATCTTCTAAACCTAAGGCGAAGCCTCTATGGATCTCTTCAGGTAATCGATATATTGACTCATTATTTTATTATTAAATATATAAATTAATGAATAAAATGGAGTATTTATGGGATTCCATCTATAGTATAATGTGTATTTAAATATTCAGTCACTAGATGGTGCCACAAAGTACTAACCTTAAAAATTTTCTGATATATGTTTGAATATAAACCATATATTTAGAGATGATATTAAATGCCATTAAATATTTTTCCCCATCACAAAACAAGGTTTTATGGTATTTCATAATGAATATATCTATGGTTCGATCAAAGAAATTGTCAAAACTGACTGAAAAAGATTTGTTAATCATGAACATGTATGGATAAAAAAATTATGTTGTATTTACCTCTATTTCCATTAGTATTGGGAAAAAATATAAATTTTATTTTCTAGAAGTGGATAGAATAGGTTCATATTCCAATAAAATATCATGAGTACACTATTACTAGATTCATGACATAGATATGTGGTAGAGTTTTTAAACCCAGTGGAGGAAAAAAATCATTATCATGAAATAATATAGGACGTAGATGGAAAATATGTGTTTTATACTTTCCCAATTCCCAGATAATAAGAACTGAATATGAGACTAGATAGAATAATCAATCATTTTATAAATAAAAAAATGTTTATATATTAACCTAAAAAAATTATTGGAGAAAATTGATCGTCTTTGATCCCATTATATTTACTCTCACATAGATACAAATCTCTTGATTCTTTATAAATACAGTGTCCCGCTTATAAAATAATGATACTTATAACCTGAGAATAGAAGATAATGAGTCATCATATTGAATCCCACTGTGTAATAAATACATATATTATAAATTAAATCTCAATACCCATTCAAAACCCAACAATAATACTATTCAAATAATTGACATGATATCCTCCTATAATTAAAGTAACTTATAAACTATCTAGAAAAGAAGAATAGGGGATGAGGATTGATTTATGATTACTATATTTATGTATTTTATTGATATTAGTAACTCATATTCGTGAATAAATATCCCACCTAAACTATTAGACACTATGGATTATGAAATAAAGTCCCCAGTAGTAGAAAAGGATGTCTATTGACCAATATTAGAGTCTTAGGATGTTGCATATATGACTACATAGATAGATTCAATTAATGCTTCCAATGATTGGCATGAAAAAAATATAAATATATATTTTCTTATAAAATTATGAATTATTATAATTAATCCAATCAACATTCTATAATGGGTCTAATAAAACTAATAAGGATTGGTGACATGGACAATGGAGTTAGCGATATCATGGAGAATATTGCCCATGATCAATTTAATTGAGACGTGGAAGAATGTATATATTTTTTCCAATTATTATCCATTACTTAGTTATATTACAAGTTGACTTATATTATATTATTTAAAAAATTCTATAAAACATTTCAATAAAAGTATATTTGATTACAAATTGTGTCATTTACCCACCTATGAACCGCCTATTTAATCATTCATATAGCGACCTGACTTAAGATTTCCCATAACCTATGTCCACTGTAAATTATATTGTAATTATTAGAAGGAATAAAATATTGAAGGAGTAATAGTTTAGTCAAATTAGTACACTAGATACATAAATGAGAAACGAATACACTTACTATAACATGTTTTTTCTTCATTCTAAATAAATAACTTCAAGGGTAACTTCATTCCATGTAGTTAATCATGTATATATTTTATAGTATGATTCAATGGTTTAGTGTTGAAGGAAGCATAATACGGGTGATATCAAATTCTCAGTAAGGGAAAAATATAGTGGAAGCAATAATGAATCAACAAGAATAGTTAATATGGAAAGGTAAATTACTAAACACACATACCTTGTAATAAATAAATTGAATGGAAGTGAATAAATAATATGGAAGGGTAATAACTTGAAAAACATTCCATAAATGTAACTAGATATAGAAAATTAAATATAGAATGTATGAATCTGAGACACGTGTGTTCTATAAAACAAAAAATGAAATGTATCCAAAGATATGTCGATGGAAAATATAATGGATGAATAATAATTGAAACTAATATAAGGGAAATTATTTCTTTATGTAAATCATGTCTTAGTCACATTAAAACCAATATGGTTAAGATCCATCCACCAGACATTTGAAAACAATAGATATAAAACCAGTTAATTTGTGAGTATTATTTTTCTTATGAGAACCTTTTGATGCATCGAGGAGCTATATAATGTTCATGCTCCACCCGACCTTTCATGTATAAATCTTTATTTTTATCAAGTAGTCAATTTAATTAATAAACAATGTCCGATATCAAATATACTTATTGAGTAAAGAGTATAGATGTATCAATATTTCCCCAAATAATCAATCTACTATCAATGAAGATACCATATGTAAATAGGTATAGAGTTTAGGTAATAATAACATCCCTGATATATGAAATGGATAATTTATGGCATATGGAATGTTTAGTGATCGTTAGAGATTTAATAATTCAAGGAGAATAATAAATGAATCCAAGAAGTGAATTTTAATAATATCATGGAACAAATAAATAAAAAAACAATCCACAGCATGAAATAGGTTAGTATCAACAAAAAATATCCCATGGGGAGTAAAAATAAGGGTTTCTATCATTGATCAATATAAATCCTAGAAAATGATATTTTAAAAACATATATGAGGAAAATAACTATTTATAATGAAAATGATTTTGAAAAAACTTTTTATTGAAAATAATAGTAGATAATATTTTCATTAAAAATAATTTAAAAAAGAAAATAATGATTAAAAAATTATGGTAGTTAAATCCATACAATCCATATGATGTAAAAAGAACATTCCCTTGGCACGATTAATAGATAAAATGTTGAATTTTTCAGAAAGTAATAAGAATATTCCTCTAAAAACATTGGTAAAAGAAATAAATGGTAAAAACATCATTAAAAAATAATTATAAAAGAATTTTTAATTTTTTTTATAATTATATGGGTATAAGAAGGTAATAGGTTCTCTGAATTAAGACAAAAATTATGTTTGTTTTTAATAAAAACGTTTTTTCAAAACATTGAGTACCAAAGAGTGGAAAATGGTACTAATACATGAAAAAGGTCAAGAATACCCATAGAGGAGTTCAATTAATTTTTTTTGAACAATGGTCATATATTTTACTTTAATGGAAATACCATTAATAGATCATTAATGTTATAATTGAGGAAAAAATATTTAAACATTCCAAGTGTCCCATACCACTTTGAAAAATTTTAAATCATAATCCTCTTGAAGGAATAATATTAAATTTAATAATTATAGACCATGAATATAAAGTAATTAAATATATAATATATAAAAATTGATCGTTGATACACCAAAAAAATATTTCATTTGTGAGAACAACATTTATCTCATGTAAGTTAAAAAAGTGAGATGAGAATCCCTTACCTTGAATTTCCTTTTAGGTGAACACCCATTAAATTATAGAAAAATAAAAATATATTAAATTTATTATTTCTTGAGAAATATTTTTATGTTTAGAATTTATTTTATTTAATTTTTACTATATTTTATTGAACTTCTTATACATATATTTTTACATCATCTTTTTTAACCAAATTCAGTTTATGTGTCCAAAACAACTCTGGTAGGTCAACTATGGTCGAAGGGGTAATTATTTAAAATTTATAGAATAATAGTAATGAAATAATTATTATATTGAAACATTAATTATACATTTAAAATCAATAAGTATATATTGTTACAAAAAATGAACCAACAGTAATATCATGAAGACGGTAGGTCGTACGTATGCATGAGAAACATTTTTATTTGTCAATGACTGTTATTAAAAAAAGTAAAATAGAATTATGTCTTAATAGAATGATAATTATATCATCAATACCATATTATTTTGACATTTGTACTTAAATAGATAATTTTTTTGATGAAAAAGTAATAGCATCATGTTGAGGAGGCGATGGTCCACACGTCCATGAATAACGCCATCACATTCTAAGTGTGTCAAAGGGTAATAAAAAATGGTAATATAGTATAGTTATGGAAATATAATTATGTAATTAATATTTTATATTGGTTTTCTAGGTTACATATGTTTAATTTAAACCATGTATTATATATTCCATGTATAGTGTGGATAAATCACATCACTTTAAGGGGGTGATAGTCCACACTTCCTCAAACGCTGTTATCATATTAAAATAAAACAGAAATTATTAAAGTGGTGTATAATAAAATGGGTATAGAAAAATAAAGAAATAATAATTATCATATATATAATATATATAAATATTTTACAAAATAATGGCCACCATTATAGGTGGTATTGAAAAAATGAACAATCATCTTCTAGTGAGGCAGTCATACGTCGTACATAGAAATAGTATATGTGTTACCTGTAGACGCCAGAAAAGGCTGTTGTTCCCAAACGAAGCTCCGGATGCGGGAAGTGAGGTCATATTTGGAGTCGGAAGCCCGTTTCGGAGGGCCCGGAAGCCTTGCGCGGAATTTTGGAGACCCGCGCGCAATGTTGATGAGCCGCGCGCAAACCTCCCGGGATGCGCGCAATGCGCTGGGCCGGTGCTCAATTTTGCGCGCCCGAGGCCCGCGCGACTCCCTTGCGCGCCGGGCCCGATTCCGTGCCTGTGAACCAGATTCCGCACCCGGGGTCGCCTATAAATATAAGGCGACCCCCGACGTTTTGGGGGTTGCCGGAAGTCGAAAGGTCTCTCGTGCGCGCAATCCAACCCCTCCCGCGCGCAATGCCGATCCTCAGGAAACCTCCTTTCTTTCGCGCAAGAAAGCCTCGGGGTTCGCCTTCGCGCGCAATCCCTTGGGCTCCTTTCCTTTGAATAATTCTTCACCCTAAGGCCTTCGCGCGCAAAAGAAGCCTCTTGTGCGCAATTGCCCCCGGGGTGCGCGCAATCCGGCCCGATTGCGCGCACCCCCCCCCCCCTTTTCAAAGTGGCCATTCGATTAAAGAATGAGCCGTTGCCCCCGCGCGCTATCCGAAGCCCGGTGCGCGCAATCTCTACCTTCCGCGCGCAAAGCGCTGGCTCAATTGCGCGCCAACCCAACCATTTGCGTGCCGACCCGCGGTATTGCGCACCAAGCTCTTCTTTTGCGCGCAATCCGCCGGGGTCGCCCCCTTTGACCCCCCTGAGGGTACCCGCCTGCGTGGCGCCCGATGATCTTCATCCTGGGTACCCGCACCGTGCGTTGTCATCCCGTGCGGCCCTCCAGGCTCGCGCGAAGTGACACAGACCCATCGGCGGCACCACCACGTCCAAGCTGCACGACGTTAAACTGCCTAGCATAATGTCCAAGCTGCACGACGTTAAACTGCATAGCATATCGTCCGAGCTACAAGACGTTAAACTGTTCAGCATTCGTCCTGCAGGACGTTAAACTGTACTTCGTACGCACGACAAGACGTTAAACTGCCAAGCACCTTCGTCCTCAACACACGACGTTAAACTGTACTTCGTCCGGCAAGACATTAAATCGTCTGCTTCGTCCTCAACACACGACGTTAAACTGTACTTCGTCCGGCAAGACGTTAAACCGTCCGCTTCGTCCTCAACACACGACATTAAACTGTACTTCGTCCGGCAAGACGTTAAACCATCCGCATCACCTGATCCCGTGTCTCGCACGCAGGATCCCCTCGGTTTGGATGTGGCCCCCACCCGCGCGTCTCTGCAAGGATGTCGGGATTGGAGTGGCCTTCGCCCACGGGGGTAGAGTGTTACAAACAGAACGAACTACGTGGACTTTGATCCCTGTCTTCTAAACAGGGTACGTAGGAAGCCTCTCCGAGGTTCAAGCCCACCACCTGGTCGTCCCGGTCGTATTCACGTCGGTTCGTCCATCAGTGGACCCCTCCTGGGTTCACACTTGCGTCGATTCACCTATGAATCCGCCCCTGTGGGGGACTGCACGTGTGTATCTCCATTGTGCTTCCCCACTTCCCTTTTCTCCTTTCAACGTCCAGCATGACGTGAAACTGTGATCCACCCGGCCGTTCCATCCCCCTCTGTGTGAGGTGGTTCGGTTCAACCCTTCGCCCGGCAGCCTCGATCTCTTCGTGAGTCGGCTTGCCGATGTCCAGCATGACGTTAAACTGTATATCCGAACTACGCTGACTTTGATCCGCGCTAACGCGCGGTACGTAGGAAGCCCCTACGGGGTCCAAGCTCTTCACTCCATCATCCATCCTGATCCTTACTCGGGCCGCCACATCCCGGTGGGGTCATGCCACTTCATTCCACTCCAATTCACTCGGGAAGCCGCCCATGTGCTGGCCCCAGCGTCGGAGGTTCCTCGCAAGGGGTTCTGTCATCTGATCCACTTCTCGTGTTGATCAGTCCGATGTCGTCCCCGCTGGACGTTAAACTCGCGGCATACCCCGTGTTAAA
Source organism: Viscum album (assembly GCA_963277665.1). NCBI lineage: Eukaryota > Viridiplantae > Streptophyta > Magnoliopsida > Santalales > Viscaceae > Viscum > Viscum album. The sequence continues at coordinate 1,494,507,930 of OY728129.1, forward strand.
CATGGGAAGCTGAGGAAAACCTCAGGCGATACAGTTCCCCGCACCCAGCGCGGGATGCCTCAGGCCATCACGCCTTCGAGAAGCCCTATTAGGGACGGAAGGCAGACATGCAGAGTCGCAGTGTTAAGACACGCCCCCGACACCCAGAGCCACCCGGTCTCCTCACCGCAGGTTGCTGCCCCAACCAGACTCCTTGGAGCGTCCGGGCGGAAGCAGCGTAATTAACCGGTGTCCATGAAGATATGGCGCCGGGAACGAGATTCACGAACATTCTTAAATCTATGAGGGAGACCCGGATTAGGCAACGAGTTCCTAGGAGACGTCCACGGAAGGAGGAGCTGACATCCCATCATCCCGGTTTCGATCAAGGAGCAGACGCCCCTGATGAAGGGACGAATGCCGCCCGCCCTTGGAAAGCGGGACTGCGGGACCACAAGTCGCGCGCACCCATCCCCTCGGGTCGACGGGTGCACGCGCGAACGCGTCCTGGCGGAACAGCATCGGAACAGAAACCCGACGCACATCCGCACCGAAACAGAAAAATGGTGAACCCGACGTGAATCTCTTCTCCTCAATACGAAGACTGATGGCTTTCAGAGGTGTTGGAAGACCAGCATGCTGCTCGACCAAGCACTCAACACTGGGGCACGGAACCCGCCAGGGGCTGGGGAAGGGAAATCGGGCACTCCGTCTCACGACGTCGAGGGCCTGGGTTCCCCCCACGGAAGGCGTCGCGGCACTAATGGTTGGTTGTCGATTCCTTTTCATGTTAGTGTTAATGGGTTTTTCTCCCTGCTTTCAGGAATCAAGTCGCCCAATCCAGTGCCCGATCGCCACCCGCCCACTGGCGCAGGGGTAGGGGAAACACCGACGCGGCTACTCCGTGCGGTCCCGCCCGTTCCACAGCCGTCCCAGCAGCCGCAGCTTCGGGGAAACCACGCCCTCTCTCCCCCTCGGAGGTCATCCAGAGAAGGGTGATCAACAACTTGGTGCGGAGATATGAGGAAGAGGGAGTCATCCCCACCAGGGACATGGCTCGCCTAGACCTCGAGGAAGCTGCACCTCGCCACCAACGCCGCCCCCGAGGGCCGCGCAGGGGGGCACCGCTGCCTATCTCGACGTCCAATCACTTCGGGAGCTTATCGCCAGAGCGCTCCGACAACTCCTTACCCTATGCGGATGAGGTGGAAGATGTCCGGGACCACCCTATCCGGGATTCGTTCTAGGGATCCACGATAAGGGCTCCTGTCAGGCCACGGCGACACCGCCACCAGGCCCCTCAAGTCGAAGAACGGACTCTCCACCTGCCCGCGCCGCTCATCCCGACTCGTTTGTCCCGACGCCAACGTCGGGCACGAGCGGAAGAGGATGCCCACCTTGGGGCCCTAGCAACAGCGGCCGCGTTGGCTCAAGCCACTGCTGGCTCCAGCCACCAGGCCCCTGCACATCCTGAGCAGGGGCACTTCTATGCCCCACCTAGATCGAGGCCCTGACCTCCCCAAAGGCAGGTTGGGTTGACTCTCCCGGTTGCTGGTACAGGCAATAGCCACCGCGGACCACCTCGCGGTAGCGCTATTCACCAACAAGGTCTACTCCGCGTGGCCGATCCAAGAGGCATGGGTCACCCCACCTTTCGATCCCGGCCCGGAGGCCTGCCCGGAATCATCTCTCCCCGCGTCCCCTTTGATATCTGTCCCGGTGCTCCTCGCACCTTGGTTTCCAGTCCTCTTGGCCCCAGCACCAGTGCGGCCGGAGGACGCCAAGATAGAGATCAGCCATGCCGCGAAGAACCACCCAGGGGCAGGAAGGCGAGGCGTCGACGCCGAGGGAAGAATGTTACGGAATTCCGGACAGTGATCCGACCGGTTCGTTTCTCTGATACAGAGGCGGAGTATGATTCGGCGACGGAGCCCTCCCCCCGATCCCGCCAGTTAGGGGCAGGGGTAGGAATGCGGCACTTCAGCCTCGTACTTCTCGAGAGCGAGATCGATACGATCCCCGCTTCTCTCCGAAGGTATATCCGGAGTAGTGAGGGCCTGGTAGACCCCCAAGGATCAAGCTTGCGGTTGGTACCGGCCCCTCCGGAAGCGCCTTCCGCCTCGATCGGAGAAGCCGGAGACTTTTTCTGGGGACCGACGGTCGAACCACGATCTAGTGCACCCTCGGCGAGCACCGACGCTACGGCAGGATGTACGCTCGCCGGCCCGTCCTATCGTGATGTGGTAGCTGGGGCACCGCCACCCTCAGAGGGCGGCCCGGGATATGGAGGCCAATCGGCCTGCTCGCCGTATTCACCACCGGCCAGCCCGTCGGCCCGGCGGCCCGCCTCGGCACCACTACCGGTTCCCCGTCCATTCCCAGTCGTTGAAGAGGACCAATGAGACCTGGGTCCCGAGTTTGAGTTGTGGAGATTCTGGACCGTCCTTGCAGAGGGCCACTTCCCTGAGAAGTTTTGGCCAGTCGAAGGACCGGACTTTGATGCACCCGAATCACTCACCCCGGATGAGTTCGAATGCTTCCGCCGAACTCTCCGGGAGACTCACTCCCGTCTTCACCGCCTAAAAATGCCATATCCCGGGAGTCAAGTGCACCTGGAGGATATTGGTGAGCAGTGCCGTCAAATTGACCTGGCCACGCTCCCCGCGGTTCGGCACCGCGGGTCATTTGGGCACAACGAGGCCCTCCAACAACGATGCGTCGAGTTTTTTCAAATACTCCGCAAGGTTCTTGAGGAAGCCACTCCCCACGTGTATATCCGTGGATGGGGGCAGTACTCTGCCCTACGCTTCAGTGCGATTCGCCGACAGCCCGATTCACTGGGTGGCCTTGAGGGTATATCCCCAGGGACGGAAACGGTCAATATGGCTGACCTGTCGGGGGAGGGGAACGGCTTGGAACTTCTCGACGGGGGCTCTCCCCCCGAAGACAAGCCGTCGTTGGATCAATCGGTGAGAGTTACTCGTCACCAGAGGAACCTCCTGGGACTCCCCGCACCCACTGAAGCACTGACGTTGAGCCGAAACGTCAGCAAAGGTAAAGAGCACGGCGTGGCTGTAAAGCCCGCCGACCCATCTGCCTCCTTGCAGAGGGCGGGTGAGGATCCCGAGAAGGCTATGCTACGTCAACAGCTCGCCTAGCAGAAGAAGCTGGTTGACCAGCTCCTCGCCGAGCGCGCTGCAGAGCAGCGGCCTGACTACGGTGATCCTAGGCCAGGACAGCAGGGACAGGAACAACCACCCCTCGATGAGGCTCACCCGGGCAACCGTGATTATGCCGTGTTTGCCGACAGGGGAGAGGCCATTGCCTATGGCAAGAGGGCACGGTATGTTTCACCGCACCCTCCCGAGCGGCGTGACTACCTGAGAGACCCCACTCGGATTCCTCCCGCTGCCCCAAGGGCCGCTCCGCCCGCCATCCCACGAGCTGCCGAGTTCGAGGACCCGGTCGACGACCCGATTGAAGGGCCATGCAATGCGCTCGTGGTTAGAGATCCTCACCAGGACTGGAACCCATGTCCTGACGATCCGATGGCGGCACTCATCGCACGCTTGGAAGCCTTGGAGACTCGGCAAGTGGCCATCCCACCTGACGGCAAGCCATACCCAGCATGGGTGGATGACAAGCCGGCGCCTCCGGGATTCGGGAATCCCACCTTCGCCCCCTTCAACGGGACTGGAGATCCTCCACAGCATTTGGCCCATTTCAACTCGAGGTGCGGGCCTATGTTGGGAACTCCGGCGCAGTAAGAGGCCGCTAAGCTTCGCTGCTTTTTCCAGACACTAGAAGGGCCAGCATTTGTCTGGTACAGCCAGCTCCCCATCGGGTCGATAACTAGCTGGGAGGACCTTCGTAGACAGTTCCTCTACCAGTTCAGTTCCACGACTCGGAAGACGAGTATCGCAGACCTCTTCAAGTGAAAACAGAAGCCTGATGAGCGATTCGCGGATTTCGTCGCCCGATGGAAGGGTCTCACGTATTCCCTTGACATGCCATTGACTCAGGAGCAGTTGCTGACAATGTGAGTCGGGAACGTCAAGACCGAGCTGGTCCCTTCCCTGATCACTCAGAATTACCCCGGAGGGTTCAGGGACTTCTCAGACAAAGCTCAACGTCTTGAGGAAGCCCTGCAACAGGCCAGTCAGGCACACCCGCTGCCTCCTATGATTCCTGCAAGGAGAGCCATCAGGGCTGAGCCCGCTGCTGTTGCCCAGATAGAGGCCCCCAGGCCGTTGGAGCTGCTGCCGGTGAGGCCAGCTCCACAACCTCACAGGAATCCGCCTCCACGGGCTCAGTTCCCGGCCCAGCAGCGGCAGCCTCAGAACCGGCCGGCCCCTCCGCGTAATGTACCGCCACAACCCAGGAGAGACAATCAGGGTCCACCTCCTCGGCAGGCCCCTCCAGCCCCTCGTCAAGACCATGCTCCCAGGGGCCCGCGATACCTGACTTACTCATTTCACGAGGATCAGGTCCCCGGTTATTTTCGGAGCGCCCTGGAGCAGAGGATTGTGCGACTGCCTGAGTGTTGGAGGCCAGAGGAGGCACATCTCACGGATAACCCCCACTACTGCCCTTACCATCGGGCCCTGGGGCACACCATCCAGCGGTGCTATGTGTTTAAGGATTGGCTCAAAGACCAGATTAACAACAATGTAATCAGGTTGGGCCCAGCTCCAGCACAAGTGGAGGGCGTGTTCGTGGGATCAGATGACGATAGTGGCAATGAGGACGAATGGAAGCTGGTCTCCGACCGCGGATCCTAGAAGTATAAAAACTGGATGGCCCGCAAGACGATCATTCGCGCCCATGGAATCATCCGTGCGCGCTTGAATCATCCTGAGCCCCCAGAATCTGTGGGTGCTGCTTCGGCATCGTCATCCCATCCTGCCTATTCCGAGAAGAGAAAACGGCGGCGGCGCAAGAAGGAAGAGAGCGCCCCGCCAGTTCCGCCACTATCCCGCACTCTCGGAGATTTCATGCCCCCGGAGATTGGGATCCCTCCTCGGATCCGCCCGGCGATGGATGATTCGTCCGATGACAGTATTGGGTACGCTTCGATTAATACCGTCGAGCTGGTAAATCCCTTTTCAGTTCCTGACGTTAAAGAACACCAGGTGGACCTCCCTAGTGTCCCCGGTCGTCACCACCGTCGGAGGAACCGCAATAACAGGAGTCGCTGGGGCACAGCAGTTGGTACCTCCAGCCAGGACGTCCACGCCACTGAGACTAGGCAGCAGGCTCAAAACCGAGTTCAGCGCGCACAGCCCCCCCATCCGGGGATGACGGATTCGCCTCCGCCACTGTTTGTGGTGTGGGACCACGCAGAACCGCCTCAGCTGCGTCGCGATCAGCTCCGCCCTGCCGCAAGTCCGTCCCGGCCTCCTAACCCCAGTACGGTGACTACTTCCCGGGCTTCAACCAATGAACAGCGAGATGCGCCAAGTACCAGTCGGCCGCCGACCCAACCGGCAAGGCCCATCATGCCTCCAACCGCAGAGCAACCTCCTGCAACCAGGGGCTCGCGCTTGGACAAAAAGTATGATGTTCTGAAGCACTTGGCCGACATCCCAGCAAGGCTCTCCATCCTTGAGGCTCTGCGCATGTCATCTGATATGCGTGAGGCACTCGCTGAAGCCCTGAAAAGACCCCTCCAGTTTGAGACAGAGGTTGCGGCTGTAGAGGCCTTTCACGCCGAAACGATCGAGGACGCCGAATGTCAGGCAGTTATCTCGTTCTCCGGTAAGGATGAAGACCCTCCTATACAGGGACACATTCGTCCGCTGTATGTTACTGGCCAGTTCAATGGTCTTGAAGTCCTGTGCGGTCTTGTCGACACGGGGTCCGGGATTAACCTGATTCCAACTCGGACGCTCCGGAGATTGGGGTTGTCTGAGGATGACTTGATTCCCTCCGACCTCAGGATCCAGGGGTACGACCGCACCGAGCAAACCACGGTCGGCAAGATACGCTTGAAGACCCAGTTCGGTGACTTGGTTGCCAACACCAAATTCATGGTGGTCTCTCAAGACACTGCGTATAACGCATTGATGGGCAGGCCATGGCTCCACCTTCATGCGGCGGTTCCCTCATCATACCACCAATGCCTCAAATACTCCCTTAACGGTCGAGTAGGCGTGCTTCATGGAGATGCCTCTCATTTTGCATCATGTGAAGCCCGTTATCTGGACGCGGACTATTACAAGAGCAAGGACAAGAAGATCCCGGCAGGTGAGGTTGAGCCTGTCGCTGTTGCAAGTAATACCTGGGCAAGCTTGGATGACGCTTACGTCCTCCCGATCCAACGGTTGGACGTAGCCATGGTCTCGAAGGCCTGTGAGTCTCCTGATGAGATGACCGTGGCCGCCCGTGCCAGCACCAGCGGCCCAGACGGATCCGGTAGCCCCAATGCAGTTTTTAACGCAGTCTCTCCCATGGATAATCCCTCCCCGAGTGGAGAGGATGTGGAAGACGCACCCCCAGCCTTTGAGGAGGGCGTCCCTGCCACGGTCGATGAGTTAGTACAGGTGAACCTTGGAACCGAAGCAGATCCAAGACCCACATTGGTAAGTGCCGCCATGCCCTCTGAGGAGCGGCAGCAGTACGTGGACTTTCTCAGGCAGCACCGTGATGTGTTCGCTTGGGGCTATGACGAGATGTCGGGGCTAGATCCTCAGGTAGCCGTCCACCGCCTTGGTCTCCCGGCGAACCATCGCGGGTTCAAGCAGCCTCCCAGGAAGATGCACCCATTCCACGGTGCCATGGTTGAGGCTGAAGTTGAGAAGCTTATCAAAGCCAACTTCGTGAGGGAAGTTCAGTACCCCAAATGGCTGGCCAACATTGTGCCGGTCAGGAAGAAGAACGGACAGATCAGAGTCTGTATCGACTTCCGCGATCTCAACCGCTACTGCCCGAAGGATGATTTTCCCCTTCCGGTGACAGAGCTGTTGATTGACGCCACGGCAGGGTTCCAAGCCCTCTCCTTCATGGATGGATACTCCGGATACAACCAAATCCGGATGGCCCCTGAGGATGAGGAGTTCACTGCCTTCAGGGCCCCCCAGGGTATCTTTTGTTACCAGGTCATGCCCTTCGGCCTGAAGAATGAAGGTGCCACCTATCAACGGGCGATGCACCGCATATTCAAGCCAATCCTCGGCACACTGGTGGAATGCTACGTCAACGACTTGGTGGTCAAATCGCGCCAGCGTCAGGACCATCTCAAAGATCTTGAGAAAGTGTTCGGCTTCCTCCGGTCTCGCTGCCTGAAGATGAACCCGTTGAAGTGTGCCTTCGGGGTCACCTCCGGAAAGTTCCTTGGATTTGTGGTAAGATACCGGGGTATTGAGATCGACCCGGAGAAGATCAGGGCGATTAGCCAGATGCCTCCCCCAGGTAACATCCGGGAACTGCAAGGGTTCCAAGGCCACTTAGCCTATATACGCCGATTCATCGTGAATCTGGCCGGCAAGTGTAAGCCCTTTTCTCGGCTCATGAAGAAAGGTGCCACCTATGTATGGGATAAAGAGTGTCAGACCGCTTTCGAGGAAATCAAGCAGTACCTGCTTCAACCTCCGGTTCCGATGCCGCCTGTATCCGGGAAGCCGCTGGTCCTTTATGTGACCGCCCTGGAACGGTCCCTGGGTGCCCTTCTCGCCCAGAAGAACAACAAGGGAACAGAGAATAGCCTCTATTACCTCAGTCGCATGCTCCTCGATGCGGAAGTCAGGTATTCCCCCATCGAGAAGAGCTGCCTGGCGCTCGTATTTGCCGTACAGAAATTACGGAACTACCTGCAGCACCATGAGGTACAGTTGGTTTCTCGGGTAGACCCGTTGAAATATATCCTGAGCCGGCCTATGTTGACTGGCCTTCTAGCGCGGTGGGCTATGATTCTCCAGCAGTTCGACATCAGGTATGTGTCTCAGAAGGCCATCAAAGGGCAAGCATTGGCAGACTTTCTGGCTGCTCACCCAACCTCCGCGGATCAGCCGCTGGATCTAGGCTTTCCTGATGAGGCCATTCTCTCGGTCGATCGAGCTGATCCATGCTAGCAGATGCACTTTGACGGTGCCTCCTGGAGCCCCACCGGTAGAAGGCTCGATAATCCTAAGCTCAACAGAGTGGGCTTGGGTATCGTCTTCATTACCCCGGAGCAAGCTGTGCTGCCATACTCTTTCCTGTTGTCAGAGGGCTGTACCAACAATGAGGCGGAATACCATGCCCTCATCACCGGCCTCGAGTTAGCTCTCGAGATCGACGTGCCCCATCTGTGTGTGAAAGGGGACTCTGAGCTGGTCGTTAAGCAGATCAATGGAGACTATGTTGTCAGGAAGCCGGAACTTGTGCCATTGCTGGAGTGCACCCTCCTTCTGATGGCCCAGTTCCCTTCTCGGCCATGGATTGTCCATATTCCCCGGTCGTAGAACGGTCGAGCAGATGCTTTGTCAAGCCTTGCTACGTCACTTGAAAAGCCTGAACAGGACAACCTGATCGTCCGCGTGACACACCGCAGGCTCATCGCTCCCGTTATCCCGGAGGGAGATCGCGGCCCGTCGGTAAGTAATCTCACCACGGTTGCCCCTATGCCCGGAGCCCCGAGTACCCCAGATATGGCAGTCGAACCAGCCCCTGATTGGAGGACGCCTTTGGTTGAGTACCTCCAACATGGCATTCTCCCGTCGGATCGGGCCGAGCGCGAGCGAGTTCGACGCCGCGCATCTCAGTTTGTCCTCCAGAGCAGTCCCGGCCTGGAGCAGATCCTATATAGACGCGGATTTGATGGTGTTCTCCTTCGTTGCCTTCATGGAGTTGAGATCCCACGATTCATGCAAGAGGTTCATGCTGGTTCATGCGGTGCCCATCAGACTGGGCCAAAGCTGTCCCACCAGATTCGGAGGTTGGGATACTTCTGGCCCTCCATGATCCATGACTTCATCGAGTATGCCAGGAGGTGCCATGCGTGCCAGGTTCATGCGAACTTTGTGCATCGGCCGCCGGAGCTTCTCCATACCACTAGGTATTCTTGGCCCTTTGTAGTCTGGGGGATGGACGTTGTGGGACCTTACCCGCCAGCGACGGTTCGCCAGTGCCGGTTCATTTTGACCGCTACAGACTTCTTCTCCAAATGGGCAGAGGCGATTCCGCTCAAAGAGGTCAAATCCTGTTTGATCGCTGACTTCGTGACCTCCAACATCATTTATCTATTTGGAGTGCCTCACGCTATCCTCGCGGATAACGGAGCCAATTTCCGAGAAACCGAGTTGAAGAAGTTGTACGCCAAGTACAACATTCGCTCGAACCATACATCTCGCTATCATGCGCAGGTAAATGGACAGATTGAGGCGTTTAACAAGACCCTCTCTAACATTCTGCAAAAGATGGTTGGTCAGAACAAGAAGAGTTGGCCGGACAAGCTCCCCAACGCCCTCTGGGCTTATCGGACGACAACTCGCAATTCCACCCAGATGACCCCTTATTCCCTGGTGTATGGAGCTGAGGCCGTCCTGCCCATCGAGATCCAGTTACCGTCCTTGCGCACTGCAGTCTACGACCAGCAAGCGCCGGACAGAGCTGCTGAAGCCCGTCTAGTCGAGTTGGAAGCACTGGATGAGAATAGGCTTCGCGCTTTGCACAACTTGGAGAGGCATCAGAGCAGGATGGCTCGAGCTTTCAATAAGAAGGTTCGCCTACGCTCCTTCCTGCAGGGTGACCTAGTGCTGGCCCTAAGAGCGCCAATGATCCCCGGCAGGAAGCCACCCAAGTTGGAGCCCAAGTGGGAGGGACCTCTTGTCGTCCACAAAGTCTATCCCAATGGCGCGTACTCCCAAGCGACTATGGATGGTGAGCGTGTCACTCCTCCCACCAACGCTAGGTTCCTCAAGCAGTACTTTGCCTGAGTGCATTTCGTCCGCGCGGCAAGACGTTAAACTGCCAGGCATCCATCGTCCAACACGACGTTAAACTGTATTTCGTCCCGCACGACGTTAAACTGCAGTTCGTCCCGCACGACGTTAAACTACATTCGTCCTGCATGACGCTAAACTGCACCTCGTCCAAGCTACAAGACGTTAAACTGTTCAGCATTCGTCCAACATGACGTTAAACTGTACCACGTCCGCGCTGCAAGACGTTAAACTGCCAAGCATCTTCGTCCTGCATGACGTTAAACTGCCTATCAAGAACTACGTGCGGCTTGATTCCCATCCTTATGGGATACGTAGGACCGCCTGAACATTCATGTTTCAGGACCAGCCCCATCCTTCGGGAATTTCCATCCCATCTCTGGCCCTTGGCCCAGTTGTCTCTGGGTATGCGGTGCATGGTGTGAACGCGGGGCAATGCCCTCATTCATGTCGGTTTTCTATTCACGCTGTACGCCCCCCACGTTTGGGGATGCCTTTTTCTCCCCCCTTTTCTCTTTTCGTCCCGCATGACGTTAAACTGCACTTCAAGAACTACGTACAGCTTGATTCCCATCCTTATGGGATACGTAGGACCGCCTGAACATTCATGTTTCAGGACCAGCCCCATTTCCCAGGAATCTTTATCCCGCGTTGGGCCTCTGGCCCAAGTTCCCCTCCTTTTTGTGCGAGACGTATGGCGTGAGCGGGGGATTATGTCCTCATTCACGTTGGTCTACTAGCGGCGTTGTACGCCTCCCTCGTGTGTGAGACTACCTCACACCCCTCATCGTCCTGCATGACGTTAAACTGCACTTCAAGAACTATGTGCGGCTTGATTCCCATCCTTATGGGATACGTAGGACCGCCTGGACACTTGTGTCTCAGGTCCAGCCCCGTCTCTTGGTTAATCACGGGGATCTGCTGTCTTTTGGTTGCTCTCAGGATGAGTCCTCCGACCCTTTCCGGTGATCTGTTAACATGTTTTGGGTACTTCGGTCTATGACCAGTGGTGTCGGATTCAATCCCGACAAGTCCTGTGTTGCTTGTCGGGCCGCGCGCTTCATCTTGTTCGAGCCTTCACTCAAAGGGATCCTCATTAGCGGTTTGGGTACGATGCCTCAGTTCTCTCCTATCGCTCCGGGTCGATTTACCGGCGGGTCCTGGGCCGCAAATCGATATGAATCCTGCGCTTGAGCGGTAGATGCTCGTTTGCTTGCCCCGTCCTAGGCTGACGTGATCGGATGTTGTGTTGCGAATATGGTCAGTGACATCCTTGATCGCCATGTCGGCTCTTTCAGGCTCTGAACATTGGTTGCGCAGTCCTCATCACACTCCGCCTTTGTGCGTTGTAGTGGAATCTCGACACTCTCTTCATACTGACCTGTAGTACACCTTTACACGTTAGGCAGGCCAACCAGGGTAATGGTGTCTTTCGAGGCTCCCGCGATCTGAGCACCAAGGATATATGCTGATGTCCTCCCTAAGGGCCATGTGTAGCTGGACCCTCGTCCCCATAAGGAGGAAGGAGTCGCCCGAACAATTGCGTTCTGGGACCAGTATAACTGGAGGCTAGCATCTCTGCCCCTCGGGTGATGGACATACGCAGGCCCCTATCCCAGGATCCTTCTCCTGGAATCGTGCGTGACCGCAGGGCTGGGTATGTTCCCACCTCCGCTGAGTCCGCCATATCGCAATAAGCGGGTTCCTCCATGGTCCGGACCACACGACCTTAAACTGTGTTGTCTGGTCCTACCACACAACCGTAAACTGTGATCGTCTTGGCCGCCCGACGAGAAACGGCACTGCATCGTGATGTTCTCCTCAGAGGACACTCACGTTGGGCGCTGGTTACTAACCACGCCATTTGTCAATGCCTTTTATGGCTTGATTGTTGTGGTGACGCCAGGGATTCCTTAATCACAGGCATGTCGCTGCACAAAGAAAAACCATCCATCTTTAAGGAAAAACAAGAAATATCAAATGCTGCTTCTTCTGGGTGCGAGGGCCAGACCCACACCCCTCCCCGCGCTGGTGCCCGATTGTGTTGCGCCGCACTTCCAGAACTACGTGTGGCTTGATTCCCATCCTTGTGTGATACGTAGGAACGCCCGGATGGTTGAAACTTCAGGTCCAGCCCCCCACCTCTTAGAGATTCCCCCTTCTCTGGGGAATCCGCCGCCTTCGGGTCACCCTCAAGGCATGTCCCTCGACCCCTTGAAGTGGTCCACCGGTGTCAAGAGTACTCTGGTTTATTGCCAGGAGGGTCAGTTTCAGCTTGGTCAGGTTCCTTCCACTTTTCAGGCTTCGTGCTCCCTTTCATTCGGACCCATCACCTACGCCCTGGGTGGAGCCCTCGTGATCGGTCTGGACACAATGCCCCAGAGCTCTCCCACCGACTCGGGCTGGTGCCCCCAAGGGCCTCGGGCAGCAAATCGATATGAATCCTGCGCTTGAGCGGTTGATGCTCGTTTGCTGCCTCATTCCATCAACGGTTAGTACGATATTGATGCTGCTTTTCCGCCACGGTCGGCAGTACTCCCATATCGTTACGCCCGTGCCCCCAGTACTTGAGTGAATGGCCGCATGATTCACATTACATTTTCCACCCCCCATTCTGACCAGGCGAAACCTCGACACTCTTGACACTATCCCTCAGTGCATCTTCGCATATCCAGGGGATAGGACCATGATGTGGCGTACTTTGAGGTTCTTATGGTCCGAGCTCTAAGACTTTAAACTAAGATCTGCCCCTATGGTCCGAGCTCTAAGACCTTAAACTAAGATATGCCCCTATGGTCCGAGCTCTAAGACCTTAAACTAAGATCTATCCCTTTGGTCCGAGCTCTACGACCTTAAACTAAGATCTCCCCAAACGGGGTTCTACATCCTGCATGACGTTAAACTTCACTTTCAGAACTACGTGTGGCTTGATCTCCAGCCTGATGGAGTACGTAGGAACGCCCGGGCATCTCGACTCGGGTCCAGCCTCAGGGATCGCTATGTCCCGCCCCTCCTCGTCGCCGGCCGTCTGGCCTGACTTCGGGTAGAGTGGTGCAGTTGTGATATTCTCCCCGATTCAGCTCGGGATGCCCCATCGCAATGATCGGAAGCGACAGTTTCCTCGTCAAAGAGTTTCTGTCTGAGAATTGGGGTGATTCACGGCCAGATTAGTGCATCCGCCTAATACACTTTCCCCACGGTGGCGCAATTTTGAGAGCGTTGGATTCTGTCCGAACAAATCATCACTTCGCCCCACGCTTCGCATGCCCTGTTGATCTGGATTTCCACCCTTGTGCCTGAAGGAACCCCCAAAGCGGCATTGATGATGACATGTGATCCGCCTACTGTGATATCAATGATGACCTTCGGTCCGTCTATTGCGGTAGTATGGTCGATTGATCCATTGTCCGCTTGATGTCTTGGGCATTTCCTGGAAGGCCGACCGTTGTGGATTTCTGAATTCGGGACATGCGATTCACCCTTTCTCATTTCCCTATGTTCGGATAAAATCTCAACGCCCCTAGCGTTGTCCCGCTCGTGTGTTGGAACAAGTTGGGGGATGATACATTGATTAGGTCTGAGGTCTCCTTTCCTAGGAATGATCTCCCTCTTTTGTTTAGAAATCCAGGCCCAATTACGGATGCCTGAAGCTTGGTTAATGCTCCCGCGAGACAATTTGTGGTTGAGCATGTTAAGCCAAAAGATGCAGATAAATATATTGGTTCATACAAATGGATCGAAATATTGAGTAGTGGAAGCAAATGTTCTGGGAGTGGCAAAAACAAAGCCCCTAGGGATTAGCGTGCTGGATAAGTCTTTCTAACGCCGCTACCCTTTGGCTGGCGGCCTCCAGAGCTGCTTCTCGCTCTCTGCGTGCCCTCTCCTCGTCGGCGGTCGCAGCACGCAGTTCGTCGATCCTGGCCTGTGCGCGCTCCCGCTCGACTTGAAGTGTGACCATCTGTTGGCCCGCCTCCGTCAGCTGTACCTGGGCGTCATCCAGCTGGGCCGTTAGTTGCTCCACAAGCTCAGTGCACGCTGCGACGAAGGCCTCCTTCTCTGCCGCCTGCCCTTCGAGACGCCGGACTTCCTGCTCCGCCACGAAGAGCGCCCGCGTGCTCTCCGACATGTCCCGACTTTGTGCGACGTCGGCACGCCGGCGGCTCTCGCGCATCTTTTAGGCCATGAAATCACGGACCGTCAGATGGAGGTGTTGAGCATCAGCTCCCCCGACACACAGGAAGTGCAGCCAGGTTTGAAGTGATCCCATGCGCCCCAGCCACTCCGATGGGTCTCGCTTGAGGAAGCGCTGGATGCACTTCCACCCCCTGCGGCACGTTATCCGGCTCTCCTCGACCGCCTCCGCGTCCGAGTTGTCCATCTCCTCGGGGTCGGCAGGCCGGTAGGCAGGGAAGGCAGCCAGCAGGTCTACTTCAGGGTCCACCCCTGGGGTGTCCTCACGGGGGATAGGTTCCCCAACATCTGGGCGACCTTCTTCTCCCGCCCCAGTGGTGTTGACACCCTCGTCAGCCCCCGACCTCTCTCCGATGTCAGCACCGCCGGCGTCCGCAGCCCCTTGATCAGCAGTTGGTGGGGCCGGCTCGGTGTGGGAAGTCTGTTCCGGAGCAGGCGGCATGTCTGCCACCGGTCCACTCGTGGATGGCCCGGGTTCGACAGCCCGACGAGCCTCCAGTGTTGAGATCACTGCGCAGGGCATGCCGTGGTTAGTCACGAATCGTCAATGGCAAGCACCAGCAGTAAAGTAAGGAGACTTACGGGAGTTCAGAGTGTCATCTTCCGCTGCCCCGGCTGCCGCAGGAACAGTTGCAGCAGGGGACCCTTCCGCGCTTGTCAATTCAATGATGGGTGTCTGGCCCCCGCCTTGTCCTGCTGGCGCCTCTCCTACTCCCGCTGAGGATGCCTGACCAACATCCGTGCGCTCCTGAGAAAGGTGGAGAAATGGGTTAGAAGCTGCATAATAGAATGGATGAAGCAGGTTGAGTAGGGATAGAATCGGACCTCGAGGAGCTCAGTGACATCAACATTGTCAGAGCCGGCCACCTAGCCGCTCTCCCACGGGCTCCCCTGATGGGACCTTCCCTCGGAGCCTTCATCCTCCCCCGTCTCCTCCTCTTCCTCGGAGTCGTTGCTACTGTCATCTTCCTCCGGCGGCATCTGTTCTGGAGCGGGCTCTAGACCGAGCATCACCTTCACCAGAAGGGATGGCTCCGCACGCTGACCACGTTGGCGGTCGTACTCGTCCATGGCCTTCAGATACACATACTGCCTGTTGAAGTCCACCCTGTCGGCGATCTGGAGGCGCCCGACCTCTGGCAGATGGATTCCTTCTCTAAGTATCTTTCGTCAGATGGCGTCGGTCCCCAGTGACTGCCGCAGGGTCATCCAGGCCGACCACAGCGCCGGGAAGACTGTATCGTGGGAGGGTTCGAGCAGACGCCTTACCTGCTTCCCGGGCCGCTCCTCGACCACCGCACGTGCCCCCTCTCTGGGTGCTGAGGTCGTAGCGGCAGCCTGCGATGTGCCCGCCGCCGAAGTCCCTGCTCGCGCCGGATCCGCTGCTTGGCGCGCCTCCGTTCTCCCCCGTGTGGCGGTGCCTCGCCTCCTCCCTTGACGCCCGGTCTCCGCACGGGTGACCTCGAGCCGCCGAACTGGCTTCCGTAGAAGCCCCTCGGGGTACGCGATGGCCCAGTGTTCGGCGTACTCGGTTGCCAAGCCTGCGTCGACCCCGGTAGGAGGGAGAGTGATGACATCGCCAGAACCAAAGGCGGTGAACATCAGCCACATCTGACGAAGGACGCCAGGGTTCGTCTCCTCCCGGACAGCAGTGAATACCCTCTTCGGCATCCGTTGAAGGCACCCGAACTGCCTGGCGAACCGGGTTGTCACGTACGGCTCGCAGATCACCTTCCCGTCGATCCGAGCCACGAGCACCCCGCCCCGCATGTTCAGGAAGTACTCGTGCTGCTCCAGCGGACCCTGCCCGTTGTCGATCATTTGGCCAACGGGAGTGGGGAACGGGCTGAAGCTGAAATTGGCATCATTGCCAATCCGAATCCTCACGCCCTCCTCACTTAGGGTCATCGGAGCGACCCCC
This sequence comes from Viscum album, assembly GCA_963277665.1. NCBI lineage: Eukaryota > Viridiplantae > Streptophyta > Magnoliopsida > Santalales > Viscaceae > Viscum > Viscum album. The sequence goes on from OY728129.1 coordinate 1,494,523,941, forward strand.
GCAATGTTCAGCAGGGAGGGTCGCAGGTCGTTGCCCGGAGGAATGATGGCGTTCGGAAACGTGTACCCACCGAGGTGAGCAGCCACCCAGCCGTGGAAGAATTGGAAGGGCCCACAGATCCTTCGTGGTGACCCCCCTCGCGAGATGCATCCCAGGATGGCGTACAGCTTAGCCAGCACCGGGACCCCGAGGTTGTATCTTTTATTGGCAGCCATGGCGCCCGCCATCGCCAGTGTCGCCGGGCGGACACCCATTCTCGCGTCCCGCACTGGCAGGAGCCACCCACTCAGAAAGGCGGCCAGGAACGCCGCGTACCGGACATTTGGGTCCCGGGCCTCGATGACGCGGTACCCCCATGAGCAGTAGTCGCCCGTCTCCAGGACCCGCCAGTACGACCCGTTCCGGCTCCTCTGAGCCGCGGTCGGGCAGTGCTTCCCCCTGCCTGGCATCTTGACCGCCGGGTCATGCTCCAAGAACTGGCCGAACCACTCCTTGTAGGCTATGTCCTTGTGGAAGTCCTTGATCCCGAGCCGCTGCGTAGCCAGGTCAAGCAGATGCCATGTCAGAATGGGAGTCTGTGACCTGTCTTCCCAGATGTTCTTCGGAGGTAGGAACACATCGTACTGGTAACCCTCCAGCGGGATACCTCCGATGCAGTGGATGTCCCAGAGACCGATGTCGACCTCCCCATGGTGAAGATGGAAGGTGTTGGTATCCGGGGACCAGCGGGTGAATAGCTCTGGCCCGAGCTCGGACTGCTGGTAGAAGTGGAACTGCGACGTCCACACCGCCTCAAACAGGCCGATGTACCGCAGCTCCTCCGCGAAGTGATCGCAAGTGTGGCGTACCCAGAACGCCCAGGCCCACTCACTGGTGAAATTTCCCCCAGACCGCATGTCCCAGTCCTTCAGCCAGCCCTTGGTGTCGTCAGTGACACTCTGGCGATATGTGCTCGAGTAGAGGGCTGGAGAGTTCTCCGCAGTAGGCTCACCCCCGGCGATGGTTCGCGTCCTCGGGTTCAGGACATAGACATCTAAGTGTCTGGTCTCCCTGGAAGGATGCCCATTGTTGGTGATGTTATAGCGGGGAAGCCCGTCCTCCTGAGTCACCCAGGTCCATGGCGCATCAACCTCGAACCCTGGCACCGGAACCTCATCTAGGATGCCAAAGTTCCAGAGCGGCAGGTTGTCCGACAGCGGATATGTCTTCTGGGCCGGCGTCAGCAAGTCGAACAAGGATTGATTGTTGGAAACAATCTCCTTGGCTCCGTAGACCTACTCGTTCGTCGCCATCTCAGCTCTGCGAGTGGCGGCATCCCCCTCATTTCCTTGATTCACGGTCATCTCAGAAGCTCCGGGAGTCGTGCGGGTTAAGGGATGAAGCTTGCGGAATCGGACGAGGCTGGTAGAGAAGTTTGAGTGTTGGCGCGCAATCCTAGTGGACGGCGCGCAATCGGGAAGTCCGTCGCATAAAACCCCGGGTGTTCGCGCAAAATCAGGCCGAAATCCGGAGAGGTTTGCGCGACGAACGGGTGAATTCCGCGCCGGAAAGGGCAATTTCGCGCACGAGAGCTCGAATTCTTATCGCGCGGAAGGCCAGTGTACGGTACGGGGGACCCAGGGCCCCTATTTATAGGCAAGGCCGGGAGTCCGCGCTGCGCAGAAAGCGCTTTGCGCGACCGCACCAGCGAATTTTGCGCCCGACGCCCCTTTTTGCGCGCCACAGTCCCGCGCCACCCAGGACTTCGACATTCCGGCGTCTCCCTCGGAACCCGATCGTTGCGACCTCTCGTCGATCAGATTCCGAGGGGGGGCTTTTGTAGACGCCGGAAAAGGCCATTGTTCCCAAACGAAGCTCCGGATGCGGGAAGCGAGGTCATATTTGGAGTCGGAAGCCCGTTTCTGAGGGCCCGGAAGCCTTGCACGGAATTTTGGAGACCCGCGCGCAAAGTTGATGAGCCGCGTGCAAACCTCCCGGGATGCGCGCAATGCGCTGGGCCGGCGCGCAATTTTGCACACCCGAGGCCCGCGCGACTCCCTTGCGCGCCGGGCCCGATTCCGCGCCCGCGAAGGGAATTCCGCGCCCGCGAACCAGATTCCGCGCCCGGGGTTGCCTATAAATATAAGGCGACCCCCGACGTTTTGGGGGTTTCCGGAAGTCGAAAGGTCACTCGTGCGCGCAATCCAACCCCTCCCGCGCGCAATGCCGATCCTCAGGTAACCTCCTTTCTTTCGCGCAAGAAATCCTCGGGGTTCGCCTTCGCGCGCAATCCCTTGGGCTCCTTTCCTTTGAATAATTCTTCACCCTAAGGCCTTCGCGCGCAAAAGAAGCCTCTTGCGCGCAATTTCCCCTGGGGTGCGCGCAATCCGGCCCGATTGCGCGCACCCCCCCCCCTTTCAAAGTGGCCATTCGATTAAAGAATGAGCCGTTGCCCCCGCGCGCTATCCGAAGCCCGGTGCGCGCAATCTCTACCTTCCGCGCGCAAAGCGCTGGCTCAATTGCGCGCCAACCCGACCATTTGCACGCCGACCCGTGGTATTGCGCGCCAAGCTCTTCTTATGCGCGCAATCCGCCGGGGTCGCCCCCTTTGACCCCCCTGAGGGTACCCGCCTGCGTGGCGCCCGATGATCTTCATCCTGGGTGCCCGCACCGTGCGTTGTCTTCCCGTGCGGCCCTCCAGGCTCGCGCGAAGTGACACGGACCCATCGGCGGCACCACCACGTCCAAGCTGCACGACGTTAAACTGCCTAGCATAACGTCCAAGCTGCACAACGTTAAACTGCCTAGCATATCGTCCGAGCTACAAGACGTTAAACTGTTCAGCATTCGTCTTGCAGGACGTTAAACTGTACTTCGTCCGTGCGACAAGACGTTAAACTACCAAGCACCTTCGTCCTCAACACACGACGTTAAACTGTACTTCGTCCGGCAAGACGTTAAACCGTCCGCTTCGTCCTCAACACACGACGTTAAACTGTACTTCGTCCGGCAAGACGTTAAACCGTCCGCTTCGTCCTCAACACACGACGTTAAACTGTACTTCGTCCGGCAAGACGTTAAACCGTCCGCGTCACCTGATCCCGTGTCTCGCACACAGGATCCCCTCGGTTTGGATGTGGCCCCCACCCGCGCGTCTCTGCAGGGATGTCGGGATTGGAGTGGCCTTCGCCCACGGGGGGTAGATTGTTACAAACAGAACGAACTACGTGGACTTTGATCCCTGTCTTCTAAACAGGGTACGTAGGAAGCCTCTCCGAGGTTCAAGCCTACCACCTGGTCGTCCCGGTCGTATTCACGTCGGTTCGTCCATCAGTGGACCCCTCCTGGGTTCACACTTGCGTCGATTCACCTATGAATCTGCCCCTGTGGGGGACTGCACGTGTGTATCTCCATTGTGCTTCCCCACTTCCCTTTTCTCCTTTCAACGTCCTGCATGACGTGAAACTGTGATCCACCCGACCGTTCCATCCCCCTCTGTGCGAGGTGGTTCGGTTCAACCCTTCGCCCGGCAGCCTCGATCTCTTCGTGAGTCGGCTTGCCGATGTCCATCATGACGTTAAACTGTATATCCGAACTACGCTGACTTTGATCCGCGCTAACGCGCGGTACGTAGGAAGCCCCTACGGGGTCCAAGCTCTTCACTCCATCATCCATCCTGATCCTTACCCAGGCCGCCACATCCCGGTGGGGTCATGCCACTTCCTTCCACTCCACTTCACTCGGAAAGCCGCCCATGTGCTGGCCCCAGCGTCGGAGGTTCCTCGCAAGGGGTTCTGTCATCTGATCCACTTCTCGTGTTGATCAGTCTGATGCCGTCCCCGCTGGACGTTAAACTCGCGGCATACCCCGTGTTAAACATGGGAAGCTGAGGAAAACCACAGGCGATACAGTTCCCCGCACCCAGCGCAGGATGCCTCAGGCCATCACACCTTCGAGAAGCCCTATTAGGGACGGAAGGCAGACATGCAGAGTCGCAGTGTTAAGACACGCCCCCGACACCCAGAGCCACCCGGTCTCCTCACCACAGGTTGCTGCCCCGACCAGACTCCTTGGAGCGTCCGGGCGGAAGCAGCGTAATTAACCGGTGTCCATGAAGATATGGAGCCGGGAACGAGATTCACGAACATTCTTAAATCTATGAGGGAGACCCGGATTAGGCAACGAGTTCCGAGGAGACGTCCACAGAAGGAGGAGCCGACATCCCATCATCCCGGTTTCGATCAAGGAGCAGACGCCCCTGAAGAAGGGACGAATGCCGCCCGCCCTTGGAAAGCGGGACTGCGGGACCACAAGCCACGCGTGCCCATCCCCTCGGGTCGACGGGTGCACGCGCGAACGCGTCCTGGCGGAACAGCGTCGGAACAGAAACCCGACGCACATCCGCACCGAAACATTACTGATTAGATGAAAGTGTTTATAAATGTAGTTCAAAACCTTATCATAAAAAAATAATTTTTTTTATTATAATTATTTTTTTATTCAACAATAGAATAAGATGGTATTATTGTTTGAATAATGTAAAAAAATTAAAAAACATGAGATAAGATGTTACCTCTTAATCTGGTAACCACTTATGGTTTGTACGAAAATTCTTCCTTGGAAGTATTTATTCCAAACAAGAGGCTTCAAGTTAGAGGTTAGGGATGTTCGGAATCTATTTGGGTGGATTTTTTCTGATCAAAATTTTTTTGGGTGGTGTGAGTAATGGGGATAAGTGGCGGCCTTTTATAGGGAATGAAAAGGACTCACATGAAATTTTTGGAAACGTGTTAGGTGTACACATGTTCTTACATAAAAAATGTGATAAAATAATAATAAAATATATAATTTAATGTTTATGGCTGATATAAGTCCACAAAATGTCTGTTATAAATGTGTCTACATCATTTCAACCAATGAGTTAAAGGTTTATCCCCTTATTAAGCCTAACTTTACCTTTATAAATAAAATTAATTTAAATTCATTTCACTACATATTTTTTTTTAAAATTGTTTGTTTAATATGACATTATAAATTATACTGCTTCCAAATATGGAATCAATTTTTCATAATTTAAATCACATAAATGGAAAAAAAATTAAATTTTATTCAGAAAGTGGGGAACATTGCAGGATTTTAAAGTGAAATCCTCTGAATGTTTGTAATGTTTTTGTACTTAATTTCAAATTGAAGTCCATTATAATAACATAATATTTACTTAATGATAAATGTAATTCAATATTAAAACCAATTAATATTATAATTTAACAATATACATAAATTAAATTAAAAAGCAGTATTAAAATAAAATTTTGTATTGTTAACTATTCATTAAAAATGATTTGACATTGAAAAATATTAAAAAATTACCCTAACCTAATTTATATGTATCGCATTAAAATATAAATTTTATTATGACATTTTAATTCAATATAGTTTTCAAAATTTAGATTTAAATTTTGTTCTCTCTTAAAATGTGGTAAAATTGCCTTTAAAAATACTGTTTTTATGTGTATAGTAGGGTTTGTTTTTATCTTATGCATATCAAAAAAATGGTTGAATATAAAAAAATATTTTTTAAATATTTAACATATACATTACATTAAAATCATTATCTAATTTTAATTAATTATTTTTATGAAGACAAAACTCCTTTGGAAGCATAAAAATAATAATATCTCTTTTTAATTCCAATTGGTTCTTATTTCATTTATTAGTAATTGGTGACCCAATCATTAATTTAATATTTATATAAACACTATATTTTCATAATTTATTTGATAATATTCATAAACTTAAACATAACGGATGGGTTATGTTATATTATATTTGTTGACGCTCCTTTCCGTCACAAAGTCTAAACGACTGAAAAAGGAAAAAACCATAGTCCAAAGTGATTCATCCTTTGAAGAACCATCAAAAATAAAAAAAGGCATAAATAAGGATTTCTTCCCACTTTGGTCGTGCATGTTTCATCATGGTCACGCAGGTATACTTGCGCGCCGCATAGTGGTTGGGCAGGTGACTTGCGCGCCGTCTTTGGTTTTTCACCCAAGTCTTCCCTTCCTATAAATACCCCTTGGGACCCCCCATTTCAGGATGGAAAATTTCCAATGCTCAGATTTGAGCTCGCGGTTCCCTAGTCTCTTTTGAAAGTCTACCGAACACATCTAAGGTAATTTCTTACCTAGAATGGAATCTCTAAACAGGTGAAACAAGGCCTCTGTGTTGAAACTCATCAACACTTGTGCGCCTAAGTGGCCAGACCTTATGGGAAATGGACACACTTGTGCGCCACCTTATCCCTTCAATAAAACATGCACGCCACTCTTTTGGAAGCCTTTATGGATAATGTTAAGGGATTGATCCATGTCTCACCCAAGTATTACCCTAAAGATTGACTGTCGCTCAAGTACCCAAGTGTCGCACAAGTATACTTGCACGACCAAGACTTGTGCGCCCACGCAGGTCTTGCGCGCCTCTCTCTTTTTAGGTGCCCCTCCTTCCTATTCACATGATTTATTCAAATACACCTCTCCTTTCCAATATTTAGTCTTCAAAACCCTCTTCAAAGTCATTTATGACATGCTTCCTTTATTAGCTTTCTTATCGGAAAGGAATTCTGTGGAACATTTCTCAAAACCGACTGATTTACATATCTTTACATCACTAAGGTTAAATATTTCATTCATTCAACCTCATCCTTTAAATATGAGAGGATCTTTAACTTGGATATTTTTCTCAATAGTAAGTCCCAATCACAAATCCAATATATGGGAATCCTCCTTTAGAGTAAGCCCCAAGTCCCCTAACCTGGGTCTCCTTTTTTGGAGTATGCCCCAGTCTTCAAGTTATTGTAATTTTGGGCATCCTCCTCAGGAGTAAGCCCCAACCACAATTCTTTTAATATGGTAATCCTCTTTAGAAGTAATCCCCATGTTCCCAAAATCCAAATTCCCTTAACCTGGGCTTCCTTTTCTGGAGTAATCCCCAGTCATGATTCCCTTTAACCTGGGCCTCTTCTTTAAGAGTAATCCCTAGTCATAATTTCCCTTAACCAGTTTTAATTTACTTTTGATTTGGTCTTATATCTCAGAAGTAAAACCCAATCATAATTCTTCTCTAATTCAGGCATCCTTCTTAGGATTATGTCCTAAGTTAAGTATCCAAATCTCCATAAACCACATATACCTTTATGGAACTTGTTCTTGGGTTTCTTCCTTGACGTGAATCCTAATATTTATCTATATGGGTAGTAATACATACATTATCCCCACATCATTTCTTATAATTGCATCTTCCATGGCACAATTGTCTAGTTTTACCAATACCTCTTGTTTCTCACACCGAGCATGACTCACATGAGCTTAGAGTGTAAAAGTAATTATGTTACCTTTCTTTGAGCCATAAATCATGCATAAACCTCCTACTTCTTTACTCGAACTACGTGGGCTCTAATTACTTTTCTAAAACAATGGATACGTAGGTAGCCCATCTGCTGGTACAATCCCATCTCTGAAATAATCTATGTCCTTCTGATTGACAATAAAATTCAAGTGCCCTGTTGAGTGGCTTTAAAACTAGTATGGTTATCATAATGACCATGATATTTCTATATAATTTGTCGAAGGATACCATTGACTTGGAATCTCTAACAAATATAGATTATTATCTATTGATTAAGAACCTAGAAAACATATAAAATATTCTCTAAATCTCATTCATACTAATTATTGATTGTTAGATCTAAAGGAAAGCTCATTTTCATACTTTGTAATTTAATAAGAATTCACAAACATAACTTAAATCTATAAAGAGAGTACTGGAGTAGACAATAATTTCCCACAAAAAATGTGTGATGAGTCCAACCTCCCATCCTCTCGACCAATTCAAATTCTTAAGCCTCATTGGTTCACAACTAATGAGCACCTACCTTTGGAAAGTAGGTCCAAATGGATATGGAATCATTGGATGTTTCCAGTTCAACAAACAAACCTATTAGATACCGCTTGGAATGTTTAAAACGTAAATCATTGAGTTCATTCGCTTTTCCAGAGGGAACAAAAAATAGTGAACCTGATGTGAATCCTTAACAAAGATAAAATGATGTTTTACTTATTTTGTTAGGCCCCTATTTAAACTCAATGAGAAGGCCAACAAAACAATCAATAACATATGTACTCATCCAAAAGATATAGTGGCCAAACATATCTTGATTATGTCTATTATATCAAACAGGCACTCTATTCCAAGATCTTCTGCATTACAGAAATGGATTCTCTAAAGGTCACGCCTGTGAATGCCTCTACAGTGAAAACATATACAGGGAATACATCTGCTGCTACTCCTGATGGATCCTCGTCCTCTCTAAAGACGACATCACCTACTCAGCGTCTTCAACGCTGGGTATCAAATTCATAGTTAAGTAATACCATCAAAACGGTACTATTCATACTCTGGAGGCTTCTAGACAAGCCCTCCATGTCAATAATTCACCATGGTCGTTCGGAGAGCGACGACCAGCGATCAAGAAATAGGTGGTGCCAACCACCGTTTCCTACTGTTTTGGGTCGTTATCCCCAGAATGCACCAATCATTCACTCCCATATTCTGAGGAGGTGAATGAGAAGTTCATTCAAGGCCTTAATTCAAGGAAACATGAGTCCTTCCTGAGGGATCCCACCAACAATTACTATCAGACTCGTGCGGCAGTGCGCCCTCAACATGATGAGGGTGACGTCTCCAGGCGTTCAACCCAGGTTCCACAAACCTGAGTAGGAAAGATGAACCACTAGAGGCAACGACCGGTCAAAAGTGAGCAGGTTCTTATCTCTACCATCTCTGGAATAGTCTGCTAACCTAACTTGGTGGAACGAAATGAGCAGGAACACACACCCGTTCGTTTTAATTCCACTATCCAGCAGACTTGTCTGGCAACAACACACCAATGCTGCCAGGAAATTCCGATGGAGTACTATAGATAGGAACATACACCTGTTTATAATTCATCAGCTAGTCATAAGGCTCATCTGACTACATATGATGAAGCCCACCAACCCAATGTGTTGACAACTGGTAAACAAGCACATACAACTGATTACACTAATCAATCCTGCCAGCAGTCTGATCTGCTAGTATTAAAGGAAGTTCATCAGCCACGTTTGGAGGAGTGAAATCAGCAGGCACATACCCCTGCCCCTAATGACCACTTTCGTCAACAAGTGGTTCCTAATGTGTCTAAGAAGGCATCTAAGAGGAAGACCGGCCCAACACAGTCAAGAAATCAAGGGCCAATTTTTAACAAGGCCTTGCACGATGCTGGTGTTCTTGATGAAATCAGACAATTATCTGTTGCAACTCAAGATTCTACTCTCCCAGTTCCCAATAGTGGGACCATTAATTCCGAAGTTCTGCATCAGACACTTCCTCTTGAAGTCTTGTTTCATGACCGTTCGGTCCATCTTGAAGTATCAACTTCTGTTTAGATCCACAACAACCCTCTATGTGGCCAGAAGACCATGGAGCAAAATGTCTCATCTTTTGCTGTAACCCACCATGGTGGTCCTCCCCATGATGATGAATATAGCTGCTAAAGTCCTATCCACAGTAGTAATTCACATTTCCTATAAAATGATCTAATGAATAATATAGTGATGAGAAATACCTCTTATCTTGAGGCACTTGGAAATGTGAATCCAGTCATGTCTGATGCTTTACCACTAGTAGGTGAAATACATTCTCAATCAGATGATAGCCCGGGTTGTATGTCTTTCTCCTAACAACCCCTGGGCCTTTCATCTTCTAGTTTGATCAGTGAATTATCTACCGATCTTGTTGAATCCAATGAAGCAACAATGAAGCACCAGCTCTGGTCTAATGAGGTAGAATAACCATCATCAAATGATAAGGAGGGAATAATGAATATGAGAAAACAATTGGGAATAGTTGAAGTGCCAGTTATGTTTTGGATTTTGGATGACTCTCAGTATAACATTCCAGAGATGTTGACAGAAGATGGAATTCATGATATTCGTCTCAATAGATAGAAAACTGTTTGTCAGTTGAAAAAGAAAATATTATCTTATGATGAATATGAAAATAATGTCAGGATAATAGAAGGATTACAACGCCATATTGATTTGTCATCTCTCTCAGTTTCTCGATATCTGAAGGCTGAAAAGCAGCAGAGAGCCCTTCAGTGTTTATACATTGGCGCACTAAGAAGATTGTGCCAGTTAATTGACAATGCCCCATATGGTGTTCATATGAGAGGATGGGGTGTTCATGGAGCACTACATTTCACTATACTCTCCAGTCATCAAATCCTGCCAAAACTGGTCTCATTCAATGTTATTTCCCACAGCCGGCCACAACCAATTGGTTTTGTTTGTAATAGAAGGCTTGCTCAAGAACAAGCCTCAACTAGTTCTTCTCCTACTCGGGAATACAGAGAAAAAGTTGTTGAATTACTTTTTTATCAGGCAAATGAGAACTTCTAATAGGCTTCTCATTTAGATCATCCACATCATCAAGTGATAGAAGTGTCAGAAATCATCCAATGCTCTTTTGAGCTAGGTGATAAGAGTGGATGTAGGTTAATGCATCTAGCCAATTTCTGGGCTAATGTATGTATGATCAGGAGAGAATTTAAGATGGTCTCAGATATAACAACTCATGAACCACCCAACCTTTCCAGACTGGGGACTCTTTTAATACAACCCTCAGAATCAAAAAATAGGATTCGAGGAGTTGAGCAGGAACATCAAGAACAGCCCCAGTCCACCAGACTGAGGACTTTTTCAGATACTCAATCTCTTCCTCAGAGAAAATCAGCCTTTTATTTATTAGGGAAGAAGATCCAAGAGGAACAAAGATCCAAAATTATCAGGATATTCCCTCCAAATTATGGTTCACCAAGAAGTTTATGAGGGATCAAATCAAAAAAAAGACAGTGTCTCAATAAGGACATGGAAGAAGACAATATCATAGAAATAATGATAAAAGAGATGCAATGTGTTATGAATCAATTAATGTCATCATATCCATTGTTTCTAATTCCCCATATAAGTCTCACTCAGAGAGATCAGATAAAGATATTCCTGCTCAAGAAGATGTACACACAGACACAAATAAAGAATGTGTGCGTACAAGAAATCAAAGGCTTACCCAGAATCTGGGTATTCCATCAAGTAACCAACTTCCCCATCTCTGAAAAGTGTCTAATAAAGTAAAAGGGAAGAATAGGGTTACATACCCTTCCTCTGGAGAAGGACAATCACTCTCATTAGAGCAACGATTTGCACAAAAAGAGGAAGAGATGAAGGAATTTAAGAGTTTGAATGCAGAACTACTTCAAAGTAGTCTTCCTCCTAAGCACGCTGGAGTTAGTTAGCCAATGGAATTTGTTTCGGGTAATGAGATGGATCAAGAATATCCTCCTTTACCATTTACCCTCATAGGTATAATCCTATGGGTTATACGCAACAACAACCAGCAACACTACCATCAGTGGCAGTCCCGGTCACCACACTTATCCAAGCTCCAGTTATTGCACCTGCATAGGTCCATGGTCAACCAGATGTGTCTCAAAATTTAATGAAAACCATTGAGTCATTAATAGCTCAGTTGGAAGCTATGGAAGGAATGCATGCACCAGTCCAACCAAAGAAGAGAGCTTACCCTAAATGGGTAGATACAATTCGCCCCCCCCCCCATCAAATTTTGCAAGTACCACATTCCAAATATTTAATGGTTCGGGAGACCCAAAGAAAAAATTAACACATTTTGTTTCTCATTGTGATCCTATGATGGGAACCCCTCAGCAACAAGAAGCAGTTATGCACAGGTGTTTTGTATAGTCATTGTAAGGTCCTGCTTTTGTCTAGTATACAAGCTTATAATCCCAGTCAATTACCGGGTAGGTGGATCATCGTCAACAATTCCTTCTTAATTTCAGCTCAACATTTCCAAAGACAATGGTTTTTTATCATAAAAATTGTAAGAAATGGTAGAATGAAAGGGTTTTAGATTTCATTTCTCACTGGAAGGGATTAACATATTCCATGAGCTTAGCACTCCCTCAAGAAGAGTTGTTGCCAATTTGAGTGGCAAATCTGCATGATGAATTACGCATGTCGTTGATCCCTTTTTAATAAACAAGAGGGTTTTGAGACCTAACTTCAATCGCTCAATAGATTGAAGACTCTCTTATAATTTCTAAGGATAAAGCTAGAGTAATTCCATCAGCTCTAGGAAGGACAATGGGTAAAGCAGAAACTGCTACAGTTACGCTTATTCAAGTATCTGTACCTTCTTCTACATCAAGGCCTTCATCTTCTCGAAGGTATCCACCTCTTGAGCATCAACAACAGATGTCGTTTTGTCAAGATGATCAATGAGATCAAATATAGAAAAAATTTGAGGATCTAAAGAGCAGATTTTACTCTTTCTGAAATGAACATATTTGTGGTTACTTTATTTAGACTATGGAAAATAATTTGGTTCAATTTCCAAGGACCAAGAGGTCGAACAAGGAAGGAGATGATGACCATCCCAACTATTTCCCATTTCATCAGATGTTGGGGCATCCCATTCAAGAGTGTTTTTTCCTCAAATACCTCCTGCAAAAAATGGTCGACTCAGGATAAGTCAAATTGAATGGTTCTTCAACTTAGGAAGCATGTGTTACTGCTACAAATCTAGATTAAGAAGGCGAGTGGAAAGAAGTCAAGAACAAAAATGCGCAAAAATGTGATGATTGGATGGTCAGAAAAATGATCAACCAAACTCGTTCCATTTTGCGAACACAATTGAGGAAACCAATTGTGTCTTCTACTATGAATGACACAGCAAAACCCTCTTCATCAGAGGGGAAATACTAAAAGAAATGGCATAATTTAGAGAAAAAAGATCAATCAGAAGAAGATGAGATCGTGTCAAAGCCCAGATTGTCTTTTACTCTGGAAGATTTTATGCCATCTATTTCAAATCCATGGGCACCGCCCCACGTAACGGAACAGCCTAAATTGGATAATCAGGTGGAGTCTTCATCTGAGGAATATTTGATATTTGGTTCTGTTAATATGATTCATTTAATAGATCCTTATGCGAGTCGTAGTTTCAATTTTGATGAACCTGAATCCCCTTCATCAAACAATGGAATTAGAGGGAGTTATAGAGGTCTGGGATATAGAGGAAGACATGGATATCCTAGAAGCCACTATTCCAATTCTACCCCTGCTAGGACTGTGTATGCAGCAGAAACTCATGGAAGAGCCCTTCAATGGGTTCAACAAGAACATGAAAATTATTCCACCAATACCAGACTCAGTCCTGGCACAATTATTCTGGAGGATGGGTTAGAGATTCAACCTTCTTCCTCTCAAAAATTAAATAGACCTATTCGGTATAATCTTCCAAATCCAGGAGTATTTCCAAATCCTACCCCGGTACAAGATGCATCTACATCCAAAGCATCAACTTCTAAGGTACCTGGGAAACCAAATGTTCTTGTTGGGAAATGCAAACCTTTGGATTAAGAGAATGATTTATTAAAACACATGGCCCATGTACCGGCCAAGTTATCAAATTTTTATGCCTTAAATTTATCAAAGGATCTTCGGGAGGCACTCATTGAGGCTCTGTCATGTCCTCATGAATTTGAAACTGAAATTGTTGTAGCTGAAGTCTACCATGTAGAGAATAATCCTGCAGAATGCCATGCAGTAATATCTTTCACAGATGAAGATGAAGATGATGTCGTGCATGGACATATTATACCTTTATAATTATCTGGATAGGTCAATGGTGTAGATATCTGAAGAAATTTTATTCATAATGGTTCAGGAGTCAACCTCATCCCCATTCGTACACTTCATCGATTGGGCCTCACAGAATTTGATTTATCTTCTTCTACTCTGATGTTGAAAGGATATGATAAAAATGAACAAGGACCACTGGGCAAGATTACACTCAGAACTCTGTTTGGAGACCTTGTATCCAATTCAGATTTCATGGTTGTTGATCATGATACAGCCTTTAATGTTTTACTAGGAAGACCTTGGATACATCAACATGCAGTTATCCCTTCATCATAACATCAATGCCTCAAATATTGTTTCGATAGTCAAATTGGGTCATTGTATGGTGATAAGGCCCCATTCATAACATGTGAATCTCAATACATTGAGGCGGAATTCTATCACATGAAGGGTAATGATAAATCCACAACAAGGGAGGTTACCAAGGTTAATGCTACATATGGTTTAGAGAAGATTCTACTAAACCCAATCACACATGTGAGTACAGATTATGTGTTACCTATTACTCAAATTGACAGGATATAACCAAATCAAAATACTCCTATGGAAACCTCCATAATTTAAATTATGAAAATTAAGCCAGAAAGCCTGGGATAAAGTGGTGATTCACCAAGGAGTGATGAAAGATCAAATAGGGATGTCTTCATTTCATCTTCTGAAATATAGTAAGTCTATAATTTTCTAATCAGGACAGATGAAGTTATAGGATTGTCAGAGTTGAATGATGATGTTGATTCTCAATCCATCATCTCCTCTTTTTTACCCAAGGAACACCCTTCATCATCAATCAGGTCAGAAATGGAAGCTTCTACTTCAAGATGTTTAAATTTTAACATCTCTTATGATCATGGAAATTATACTTCACCATCTACTATGCAAGTAGAAATAGAAGAAATAACACATGTTAAAGAAGAAGAGTAAGATCTCAAGGATGCTCCTCCAGTACTGGAAGATGGTATCTCTACCACTGTGGATGAACTCAGAGAAATAAATCTGGATACAATAAGAGATCCAAGCCCCACATTAATTTGTGCGGCCATGACTCTTGAAGAGAAAGAGATATATATTTCATTTTTAAGTAAAATCAAGATATATTTTCTTGGAACTATATTGAGATTCCAGGGCTTGATCCTGATATTTCTACTCATCTTTTGGGTTTTCCAGAAGAACATCGAGGATTCAAACAAGTTACATGAAGAATAAACCCAAAATATGCTTCCAAAACTGAAGCTGAATTGGATAAGCTTATCAAAGATAACTTCATCATAGAATTTCAATATCCCCTAGTGGGTGGCTAATATTATCCCTGTGAAAAAGAAGAACAGATAAATTAGATTTTTCATTGATTTCGGAGATCTTAATCAGCGTTGTCCTAAGGATGATTTTCCATTTCTGATCACAAAACTCTTAATTGATGCAATAACTAGATATGAAGAACTTTCCTACATGGATGTATATTCCGGATATAATCAAATCTAAATGTCTCTAGAAGATGAGGAATCTACATCCTTCAGAGCCCCTCAGGGTGTGTTTTTCTATCGGGTAATACCCTTTGGCCTAAAGAATACATGCACAACATATCGGCATGCCATGCATCGTATCTTCAAACCCTTTTAAGGTAAGTTTTATGAATGTTATGTGGAAGGTTTGGTGGTTAAATACATGCAATGTTCTAATCACTTGGCTGATTTGGAAATCATATTCCACAAACTTTGACAACAAAATTTGAAGATGAACCCCTTAAAATGTGCTTTTAGGGTATCCTCAGGAAACTTTCTCAGTTTTTTTGTATGCCATCATGGTATTGAAGTCGATCCAGAGAAGAAAAATCAAATCCTTGGTATGTCACCTCCTTGGAATTTGAAATAATTGAGATGAATTCAAGGACATATAGCCTATATTCGGCGTTTCATCACCAATTTAGCAGGAAAAAGTTTACCCTTAACCAAATTGATGAAGAAGGGAGTCACTTACTAGTGGACTGAAGAATGTCAAGAAGCATTCAATATTCTCAATAAATATATCTGGAGTTCACCGGTATTAATGCCACCTATTGAAAGAAGACCATGTATCCTCTATGTGACAGTTTTAGAGTGATCATTGGGTACCTTTCTTGCTCAAAAGAATGATGTTGGGAATGAAAATAGCCATTACTATCTCAGTCGGACTATTATTATAGCAGAAACCCGATATTGAAATATTTAAATGTGCTTCCTAGAATTAATCTTTGAAGTTTAGAAGTTGATACACTACCTGCAACATCACGAGATCCAATTGGTATCTCGCAATAACCAACACAAATTCATCCTTAGTCTTCCAATGATTACATGACGTATGGCAAGGTGGTCAGTTATTTTGCAGCAATTTGATATTCAGAATGTGTCTCAAAAGGAAATAAAGGGAAAGATCTGGCTGATTTCCTTGTTGAACATCATTTAGTAGAAGATGCATCTTCAGATATTGAACTTCCTGATGAGGAAGTCTTTTCAATTCAGGATAGTCTTCAAATATGGGAAATGTTCTATGATGGGGCTTCCAGAAGTCTAACTGGGAAGAAAATGGAAGATCCTAAATTCAAAAAAGTTGGGTTATACATTGTACTCATTTCCCCAGAAATGGAAGTGCTACCGTATTCCTTCTCATTTTGGGAGGCGGTACAAATAATGAAGGAGAATACCAAGCTCTTATCTTAGGATTGGAGTTGGCGCATCAAGCAAAAGTGAATCACTTAAAGGTGAATGGTGATTCATACCTGGTAATCAAACAAGTCAATGGGGATTATGCAATCAGAAAAGAAGAACTAAACCCTTTGTATGATTACGTCAGAGAGTTAATGGCATAATTTCCTTCGGAACCGACTTTTTCTTTTTTCCTGAGATCACAAAATTCCCAAGCTGATTCACTGGATAATATAGCCATAGCTGTAGAAGATCCAAATCAGGACGAGACATCCATCAGTATTTCCCACCATTGTACAATTTCACCTTATGATCAAATCAGAACAGAAGAAATCAATGAAATTAGTCCCATTCCTGAACCATATGGTCATACTACAGGATGGATAACACTTATCAGGGAATACCATCAAAATGGAACACTTCCACCTAATAGAGCTGGGAAAGAACAAATTCAGTGACGTGTGGCCAATTTTAATCTTTATGACAGCCCGGATCACCTAGAGAAAATTCTCTACAAAATAGGTTTTTATGGAGTTCTCTTCAGATGAATTGATGTTGAAGTGACAATAGATATCATGAAAGAAGTACATGTAGGAGTCTGTGGTGCCCACCAGTTTGGACACAGACTATCTGATCAAAATTGAAGGATTGGATAATTTTGGCCTTCAATAATACAAGTTTGATTTGATTTCACAAAGAAGTGTCATTATGGACATGTACATGCCAACTTCATTCATCAACCCCCATATATTCTTCGTACAACTAAATACTAATGTCCATTTTCCATAGGGGGAATGGATATAGTAGGACCTTATCCTTCACCTACATCCAAGCAGTTTAAGTACATTATTACTACTTTTGACTTCTTTTCCAAATGAAAAGAGGTAATACCACTCAAAGAAGTTATTACTAAAATCATTTTTAGCTTCATCTAGTATAAAATCATTACCAGATTTGGGGTCTCTCATACCATATTGACAGACAACGGCACCAACTTCTATTCATCCGAGGTGAGGAATTTGTATCAAGAATACAACATCAAATCTAATCATTCATCTCTGTATCATGCAGCGGCCAGTGGCCAGATAAAATTATTCAACAAGACCCTTTCAAAAATACTGCAAAAGATGGTTGAAAAAGATAAGAAATCATGGCCTGATAAACCCTTCCATGCTTTTGGGGGATATCGGACCACCACTCGCACTACAACATGATCAAATCCTTATTCATTGGTATATGGAATAGAAGCAGTCGTGCCCATTGAGGTTCAATTACCCTTGCTCAGAGTAGCTGTTTGTGATCATTCATCTACAGATGAACAATCTCAAAAGTGATTGGACGAATTTGAATAGTTAGATGAGAAAAGATTGTGCACCCTACACCACTTGGAAGTCTATCAGAATCAAATAGCACAAGCTATCAAAAAAAAGTTCATCTTCATTCATTCGTTCAGGGAGAATTGGTATTGATTCTGAGAAATCCAATGATACCAAGAAAGAAACCTCCCATGATAGACCAAAATGGGAAGGACCTTATTCAATACATAAGGTCTACTCCAATGGAGCTTATTATTTAATCTCAATGTATGGAGAACTCGTCACTACACCGACCAATACCATATTTTTGAAGAATTATTTTGTATAAACACACAATACATCTGCGGTCCATGCATATGAACTTAAACTATTTTCACCCTTGTCGTCCAACATGATGTTAAACTGTGTTGTCCTTGCTGCAATACTTTAAACTGCATATTCCCTTACACCCAACAAGACATTAAAATGCACCATCCTCGGTCCTTTCATATGAACTTAAACTATTGGAACTTAAGTCCAACATGACATTAAACTGTGACGTCCTAACTACATGATGCTAAATTGTACAGAAGTCCCTTACGTCCAGCAAGACGTTAAACTTCATCAACTCTGGTCCATGAATATGACCATAAACTGTTCGTACCATTGTCCAAAAAGACGTTAAACTGTGCCATCATCCAACATGATGTTAAACTATGAAAAAAGTCCCTAATACATCCAACCTGACATTAAACTATGTCTCTTTTGTCCTTACTGCATGACATTAAACTGCATAGTCCCCCTTTTGTCCAACATGACGTTAAACTGTATTGTCCCCATCGTCTTAGCTACAGGACGTTAAACTGTACAACACCCTTATTGTCCAACATGATGCAAAACTGTGTTCTCATCCAACATGACGTTAAACTGTGTCCCTAAATTTGTCCCATATGATGTTAAACTATACTACTCATTCATCCTACATGACGTTAAAATGAACAAAGCCCCTTAATTTGTCCTACATGACGTTAAACTGTATTTTTTCCCTGGTACATGACACTAAATTGTGCAGCACCAATAGTCTTCACAGCAGGACTTTAAACTGCATAGTCCCTCCATACGTCCTGCATGACCTTAAACTATGCATCGTTAAGTTTGTTTCTATCTCTTGTTTCTCACACCGAGTATGACTCACATGAGCTTAGAGTAAACTTCAATCATAACACCCTCTCTGGGTCGCTAACCATGTGTAAGTCCCAACACCATTTTTTCAGGTTGTTGTCCTCAAGAACAACTTGATCACCAATTCATTCTTTAATTGAACTATGCGAACGTGGATCCTTTCCTTCGAGGCTGGGTATGTAAGAAACCTCATGAGGTTCAAGCCCACAACCAATCTCTTCACATCAGTTCACCTCCATATCATATGATGTTGATCAGTGAAGTAGCCCCAGAACTAATACTTCTTAGGTTGGTTCACCATGGTCCATGCATATGACCATAAAATATTCACACTTTTGTCCAGTATGACAATAAACTAAAACATTCTTTGAAACCCTCACCTGAGAGGGAATCATTATTTACATTGATCTCCAATCATGTTATATTCCAAAGACTATGTGCATACATGGCAATGCCTAAACCTTTTATCTTGGGTCAAAGCATCATTTCACTAAATTCACCTTTGACCCTTCATTTGTACGAACCAAATCTGTACAGAGGGTATTTCGAGAACTACATGTGGCTTGATTCCCATCCTTAAGGTATACATAGGAACATTTGACCATCCCTCGAATCTATCCACAAGTCATTGGACCTAACCCCAAATTCCACTTTTAGTCCCCTGGCTGAAAAGTCTGTGTGAAAACACACACTGTGTATTCCTTATAATTGTCCAAGCTCTATAACGCTAAACTAAGATTTCATATACTCTCATCCCACATGAAGTTAAACTATATTTCGAGAACTATTTATGGCTTCATTTTCATCCTTATGGGATACCTAGTGAAGTCCAACATTTCAATTCAGGACCCAGCCACAACATGATTATGGTTAGCATTGATCTATGTATCTATTTCTTGCATTAGAAAATACACATTTTCATGTGTCATACTCCTAACCATAAATACTTCCAGATATCCATAACCCTTTTCTTGACTTTTGGTCACAAAATGTCCAATTTCTGAGATTTCTTTTTCCTGACTATGCAACACGTGCCCTTAGGCGGCCTTGCATAAACAGTCTACATAACAGACTTGTCAGCCAAAAGATGCTATTATTTGACTATGCATCCAATTCCCTTAGGGGGTCCTTCATAATTCAACCCCCTAACAGGTTTGTTAAATAGTGGTAACTTCATTCATTGGAAGAAAACCTCTTTTGTCCTTGTTGGTCTTATTGACAATATATAAGGATCTGCATAAAATATCAATCCTTAACGTATTTGTCCCATTCTCTTTTTCATGATTTGAAAGTATTCAAGTCTATGGTTTATATTTCCCTTCCCTACATTTGGGTCAGACCTTCGTAGGAGTGACATTCATCTAGTTCATAGACAATCTGGTTTGGAAATATCTTTTCCATATTCAAGTACCTCTCTCCATACAGCAAAATCTATAATTTGGAAAATTTGAAACTCCATAACCTTCGACTGGATATTTAGTGGTAGAAAAGTAAATTTCTAAGAGTTCTTTTTCCTGACTATGCAGCACGTTCCCTTAGGCGACCTTGCATAAGTAGTCTACATAACAGACCTGTCAGCCAAAAGATGCTATTATTTGACTATGCAACCAATGACCTTAAGCGGCCCTGCATAATTCAACCCCCTAATGGGTTTGTTAAATAGTGGTAACTTCATTAGGAAATACTAATTCTCATGACTTTTAGCCCTTTTTCATGTCATTCCTCATATTGAAAATTTACATTTTTCCCCCATACTTGAACATGGTAATATGTTTTTAGATAAATTATCAAAGAATTGAGTCTTTTTTAATCCATTTGTTCAAAGCTATTTGACCTTAAACATTAGCCTTTTTATGTACGACATGCATGACGTTAAACTGCCAATAACCACAAAGACACTTGATTTCTCTTTTTTCCTCAGAGTCAAATCCTCTTGTCTCTCCGGATCCAACTCTGTGGGGGGACTTTTTTTGATGCTTATTTCCTTCACTAATTCTAAATGTCTGAAAAAGGAAAATACCTTAGTCCAAAGTGATTCATCCTTTGAAGAAACATCAAAAATTGACAATGGCATGAAGAAGGATTTCTTCCCACTTGGGTCATGCATGTTTCATCATGGTCACGCTAGTATACTTGGGCACCGCATAGTGGTCGCATAGGTGACTTGCGTGACCTCTTTGATTTTTTTCCCAAGGTCTTCCCTGGCCTATAAATACCCCTTGTGGACCCCCCATTTTAGGAAGGAAAAATTCCAAAACTCATATTCTAGCTCCCGGCTCCCTAGTCTCTTCTGGAAGTCTTATAAACACTTCTAAGGTAATTTTTTTACCTAGAATAGAAGCTCTAAATAGGGGAAACCAGGCCTATGTGTTGAAACTCATCAAAACATTCACGCCTAAGTGGACATTCGTTAAGAGAAATGGCCACACTTCTGTGCCACCTTATCCCTTCAATAAAAATAATGTTCCACTCTTTTGGAAGCCTTTAGGGATAATACTAAGGGCTTGATCCAAGTCTCTCCCATGTATTACCCTATGGATTGAGTGTCACACAAGTACCCATGTGTCGTGTAAGTATACTAGCGCGACCAGGACTTGCGCGCCCACGCAGGACTTTCGCGCCTCTCTCTTTTTGGGTGCCCCTCCTGCCTATTCACTTAATTTATTCAAATACACCTCTCCTTTTCAAGATTTAGCCTTCAAAACCCTATTCAACATCTTTTATGACATGGTGCCTTTGTTTGCTTCCATATCTGAAAGGAATTCTGTGGAACATTTATCAAAACCTAGTGATTTACATATCTTTACATCACTAAGGTTAAATATTTCATTCATTCAACCTCATCCTTCAAAGATGAGGGGATTTTTAACATCGGTCTCCTTCTCAGGAGTAAGTCCCATTCTCAAAATCCCAAATATGGGCATCCTCCTTAGGAGTAATCCCCCAAGTCCCCTAACCTAGGCCTCCTTTTTAGGAGTAAGCCCCAGTCTTCAAGTTCCCTTAATTCTAGGAATCCTCATCCTTAGTAAGCCCCAACCATAATTATTTTAATATGGGCATCCTCCTTAGGAGTAAGCCCCATGTTCTCAAAATCCAAATTCCCTTAACCTGGGCTTCCTTTTTAGGAGTAATCCCCAATCAAAATTCCCTTTAACCTGGGCCTCTTCTTTAAGAGTAAGCCCCAGTCATAATTTCTCTTAACCAGTTTTAATTTACTTTTGACTTGGGATTCCGTCTAAGGAGTAAAACCAAATCACAAGTTATCTCTAATTTGGGCATACTTCTCAAGATTAATTCCTAAGTTACATATCAAAATCTCTATAAAGCACATATACCTTTATGGAACTTATTTCTCGGCTTCTTCCATGAAGTAAATCCTAATATTTATATATCTGGGTAACCATACATACATAATCCCCACATCATTTCTTATAATTGCATCCTTCATGGAACAATTGTCTGGTTTTATCAATACCTATTCTTTCTCGCACCGAGCATGACTCACGTGAGCTTAGAGTGTAAATTAAATAATGACATCTTTCTTTGAGCCTTCAATCATGCATAAACCTCATAATTCTTTAGACGAACTACATGGGTTCTGATTCCATTTCTAAAACAAAGGATATGTAGGTATCCCATATGTGGGTACAATCCTAACTCTTAAATAATATATGTTATTATGAATGACAATAAACTTCATGTGCCCCACTGAGTGGCTTTAAAACCAGTATGGTTGTCATAATGACCAAGAAATTTCTATATAATGTGTCGAAGGATGCCATTGACTAAGAATCTCTGACAAATACAGATGATTCTATATCGATGAAGAACCTAGAATACATATAAAATATTATCTAAATCTCATTCATACTAATTAATTATTTTCATATCTAAAGGAAAGATCATTTTCATACATGGTAATTTAAAATGGATTCACAAACATAACTTAAATCTATAAAGAGAGCCACAGAGTAGACAATGATTCCCCTTTAAAAAGGTGTGATGAGTCCGTCCTCCCATCATCTTGACCAATGAAAATTCTTAAGCCTCATTGGTT
This sequence comes from Viscum album, assembly GCA_963277665.1. NCBI lineage: Eukaryota > Viridiplantae > Streptophyta > Magnoliopsida > Santalales > Viscaceae > Viscum > Viscum album. Next base: position 1,494,546,952 of record OY728129.1, read on the forward strand.
CACAACTAATGAGCACCTGCCTTTGGAACGTAGGTCCATATGGATATGGAATCATTGGATATTTCCGGTTCTACGAAAAAGCCCATTAGAAACCGCTTGGAATGTTTGAACCCTAAATCAATGAGGTCATTCCTATTTCTATAGGAAACAATATTAAATAATAGTACATAGTTATTTAGTGAAACTCGGTCTTGCGTGTAATGAAAGTTATCGAGGAAGTTCACTCTTGCATGTAACCGACACTACCAAGAAAGGCCATTGATTCAGGTGAAAAAAGATAAATCGATGTTTTATTCATTAAAATATATAGAATATATTTTCAATAGTAAATATATTATAACTTTTCTCGATATTATATTACCTTAAGTGTTCAGTGTTGTGTGTCATACATGCTATCAAATAAAAGGTTCTTACTCTTGATTTTTGAGGAATTTCATTCTCACCACCTTAATTAAATTGTGTCCTCGTAATTTAAACTCAATCATAGTGATCAATTTATTTATTTTTCCTATTTTGGAGTCCCACATCATGAGAATGGTTTATAAAACATCATATAGGAAATAATGAATGGAAAGTATAATGGTCGCATGGACTACCATCTAAATAGATTTCTATGTAGGAGAAAACTAGTTGAAGATACATATATGTAATTATATGAAATGAATAAATATTTATAGGGTATGATTGAGTACATCAATGAAATACAATTGAATTGTAAATATAATTTATTGGGCCTCAAAGACAAAAATCTATGATTATTTACTAGACCATATATTAAACAAAAATTATGGTTTTAGAACAACATTTTATTTCTATGTCACTTTCTTAATGTTGGTCCATTATTTTACTGACAAAGATTAAAAGTAAATATTATTACTTTATATGTTTCAATTTATTATGAGAAATCATATATGTTGGTTGTACTTTGATCAAATTTCAATTCATTCATTTTATACAAGAAAATAATTACTAATAATGTAATTTTTTATGCCTGAATAACTAAGGATCACAAGTACTATAAAATTGTGGGAAGTATAACTATTTGTCTTTTTCTACCATTAAAAATATATATGGTTAAAATATTAATATCTAATCCTCAAAAGTGATACTACTAGTTCATCATTAACATTTATTAGTCAAATTTTTTAACTAAAAATGATGAAAAATGAACCAGGATATTTCGTATGTCAATAGATGGAGTGAAACCCTTTTCATCCTTCAGTCATTGGTTCAGTACCTGTGGCCTTATTTGATTTTATTTGTTGTCACCAGTCTTATAGGTTGTAATTTTCTAAAACCATATGAATATAATTTCCAAAATATGATGGACATCCTTGAAATAAGGGTTTCCACTAAATATCTTTTAAACTATGGTTTTCAATAAAACCTCAATACATAAATACTTATCAACTTATTTACACATTTATTTTTAGTTTAGAATTTATCCTCTAGAAGAGGACCTTGATTCAGGTAATATACAGTATCTCCTCACTCATGAAAATGAACTATAAAGGATATCATAGGATGAGATAAATTTCCTTCATTCATACCCTTCATTTTCCTCAGCAATCCTTTTTTTCATTATTTAGCATACATATTGTATTTACTTATTTAATTGAGACACTTTTCGAGGTGACTCCTTCCACACTTCTCACATTTTGTATGTCGAGTCTTATTTTCTTTATGTTCTCCACCACTCATTCTCTTAGGAACCCACATGATTATCTTCTTTGGTGTGTTGGAGAGTTGGAAAAGGTATATATTGTTGTTCATATTTTTGAAAAACTATGTTTTAATAAAAACGATATCCTTATATTATATTAACACTTCATTGGGTTGCCGATTTTCACCTTTTTTTCCTTCATGTTAGCTATTAACATGAAACCATCATGTCCCAACCATTGACTAAATGGAGACAATATAGTGTGAGAAACAATAGAAATTGTGAGAAAAGAATGTAATTTTCTATAATATAACTTAATAAAAACAACTTATTTTTAAATATAAAACACTTTAAGTTTAATTTAGAAAATTAATTTTCATTATCTATTCAAATCCTTTAAAATTATTTGACAGGAAATTTTGAATCATCTTAAGAATATACCATAAGAGTGTCAAATAAGGTGCAGAGTAAGGCATGTTGTCGTGTACCATGTTACCCTGTGTTAGGACTAGAAAACATTTTGGAGTTTTTATACCTAGGTACATATGATGTAGAACCACGTCGACTTGTTGCATCCATAAAGGGATGTATTTCTAGAATACCTACATAATCGCTTCATTAAAAAATTCAAGGGTGTTCTTTTATACTTATCATGAAATTACACCTTATGGTTATGATCTCTAACATATGTTTTCTTAACTCTAGTTCCCTTGTTTTATAGAAAACATACCTAGATAACAACTTTAGTGACCTTACCCCAAATATCCTTGAGCATGTTTCTTCTGTCAATTACATTGACATGATTATAATGAATAAAATCTCTGAGGAATGAGTGTTTAGTAGTCTTGGTAAACCAGAAACAAACGTGAGAAAAGAATACAATAATTATAAAAGAAATTATAATCACCATAAATAAATAACTTCAACGGTATATTTATTCCTTTTATTAGTTCCATACATATATTTTATATTATTCTCCATGGTTTCTTGTGGAATGAAAAAAAATGGTGACCTTTAATGGTCAGTAAGGGAAAAATATGACATAATGAATAATGAATCAATGAGAATAGACAATATGAAAAGGTAAATAACTAAAAAAACATTCCATTTAATCAATAAACTGAATGGTAGTGCATAATGATTAGAGAAATATAATAACTAGAAACACATCCCATTAAAATAAATAGATAAGAAAAAATAAATATTGAATGGTATGAAATTCAAACACATGCCATCTAAAAAATTGAAAATGAAATTATTCCATAGATATATTGATGAAAATATCTCATGGATGAATAATAAATAAATCTAATAAGAGGTTAATTCTTTATTAATGGATGTAATGTCTTAGGAACATGATAACCTATAGTGTCAAGATCCATCCCCAGGATAGTTCGAAATAAAAGATAGAAAACCATTTAATTTTTGAATCCTGTTTTAATCATGAGATCATATTGATTCATGGAGGAGTTATATATATTCTAGGATCCACCCATCATTGCATGTCCAAATTATTATTCATATTGGTTAATAGATTTAATTAATTTAGAGTTTGCCTTATCAAATATCTGTATTGAACAAGGAATATGAATTTTACCAAATTTACCCAAATAAAAAGAAAACAATTAAAATATACACTGTATCTAAATAGGTATATGGTTTAGGAAATAGTAATATTTATTAAAAATGAAATTTATAATTTAGGGGAAATTCAATATTAAATTATCATAGGAGATTAAATATTTCACAGGGAATAAAAAATTTATCTAGGAAGTGAATGTGAATACTATCATTGTCCAAATAAATCCAAAAACTATCTAGAGGAATAAATATGATGGTATAAATAAATCATATCTTTAATTGATTAAAATTATTTGTTATTTTCTTCGATGAAGATAAATACTATAAAATGATCTTTTAAAAACATTCATTAGAAAAATATCCTTATATTTTGAACAAAAATATTCTTTGTAAATCAATTTAGAAAATATCTAATTTAAAAAAAAACTTTGAACATGAAAATGATGCTTCAAATAAATAATTGTAGGTAATTATATAAATTTTTTATGAGGTAAAAAAGAATATCCCTTTTTCATAGTTAAAGGTTCGAAAATGACTTATTCCAAAAGTGAAAATAATATTACTTTGAAAACATTCTTAAAAAGACAAAATGGGTAAACATTTCATTACCAAATAATTTTAATATATTAATTTAAAACATTTTAATAAAACATGGTTCTTAGAATAAGAAAGGGTCACTAAATAAAGAGAGAAATGTATTTTGTTTTTCTAAAAAAGTTATTAATACACATTGAGTACCAAGAAGTGGAAAAATGGTACTAATACACGAAACAGGTCATGAATAACTGTAGGAGAGGAAAATGAATAGTTTATTGAAATATTTCATATATATTATTCTAATGGGAATACCAATTAATGTTAATTAAAGTAATTGTTGAATAAAATAATCTTTAAACATTTCAATGTGTCCCGTACCATTTTAAAACAATTTAAATCATAAACATGATGATGCAACAAAATTATAATAAAGAATTAAATACCATGAAAATAAATTAATTCATGTAAAAATATATAAATTTTTTTATTATATACCCCACAAAAAATATCTATGTGGTTAACATGACATTTTTCTAAAGGAAGTAAAAAGGTCAGATGAAAATCCGTTACCTTAAGTTCCCTTTCGGATGGAAATACTTTAACTTACTATATAATAAATTACTTTACTTTTAAACATTCATAAGAACCTTTTTAAATTTTATCATTTATTTTATTTCTCTTCTTAAAAAGTTTTATACAACTACTTAAAAAATTATGTTTACGTCAGGTATTTTGACTAGATTCTGTTTATATATGAAAATTACTTTGTAGGTCAAATATGGTCAAAGGGTTCATTATATGACATATCCCTAATAATAAAAATAAAATATTTATCATATTTATACATTAGTTATAATTTTGAAAACAATAATTAAATATGGATATAAAAAATGAACCAGCATTACGATCAGGGAGAGGGTATGACATACATATGGATGAGTAACATCTATTTTTTCAATGATCGTTATGGAAAGAAAGTAAGTATATTTATATATTTAAATAATGATATTTATATTATAAATAACACTTTATTTTTTCATTTATAATTATATATATTTATTGTGATAAAAAAATAATCAGATCAGGTTAAGGAGGCAGTAGATCACATGTACATGAATAACATTATCACTTTTTGAGTATGTGAAAGGGTAACAATGAAAATTATATAAATATATATAGTATATTTACATAAATATAATTATGTAATTAATATTATAGATATTTTTTTAATGACACTAAATTTTATGTGAAACTATTTTTTATATTTCCCTTGTATTGTGTGAATGGATAACATCGATTTGAGGGGGCGGTAGTCCACACTTCCCCAAATAATGTTATCATATTAATTTAAAATGGATAGTATAAAATGTATGTCTAATAAATTTTTTAATGATATATAATTACATAATAAATATCTTAAATATTATATATAAAAAATTTATCCATAATAATGACCACGATGATAGGTAGTAAGGGATAAAATTAACAATCAACGTTTTGTGAGGCAGTAATTCACTGCACACAGAAACAGTATGTTTGTTACCCATTATATGGAAGATTGTGTTTTTATAAGTATGAAGAATTTCATCAAATCATATTATTTTTATGATATTATTTTGGTTATAAAATAACATAATAAGAAGAAAAGAGGGGTTGAAGCATGAAAATAAAATTAAAAAACATGAGAGAAGAAGTTACCTATTAATATTGTAACTCTGTTTGGTTTGTACCAAAAGGATTCCTTGTAAGTATATAGAATGAAAGGTAGGATTCATGGTCTAGGGGAGGAATATTTTGAAGCTATTTGGTTAGATCATCAAAAAATCTTAGTGGTTTGAGTGGTGTGGGGAGTGGGGAGATGTGGTTTCATTTCATAGGGAAGGAAAATGTATCACTTGGAATTTTTTTAAACAAGTTAAGTGTACACATTTTATAACCTAAAAGATTCATACCAATCTAAAAAAACTCAATTATTTCAGGTTTATGGACTTTATAGGTCCCTAAAATGGTTTTTGGAGAGGTGGATAGCTCATTTTGGCCCCTAAGTTAAATGGTTAGCCCTTTATTAAGATTTATTTAGCCTTAATAATTGAATTTAATTTTAATTACTTTCAATAAAATTTATTTTCAAAAACCAATTTTTTCTTCTAATAAATTATAAATTATTCTAATTCAAAATATTTAATCCATTTTTTAAAATTCCAATCACATAAGTGAAAGAAATTAATTTAAAACCAATCCCACAAGCGAGACGAAATTGAAGGTTTTTAACGTAAAAATATCTAACAGTTTTCTATGTGTTTATCATCAATTTCAATGTAAAATTGATTAAAATTATATAAAATGAATTAATTTATAAAAATATTATATATTATTCTATAAAACCAATTAAAATTATAATTTAACCTTATGAATAAATTAGATGAAAAAGTAGATTTAAACTAAAATTTAGTATTTTTAACAATTCTTTAAAAATGACATGTTTTAGAAAAATATAAAAAATTCTTCCTGACCAAATTTATATATGTATATATGAAATATGAAGTTTATTTTGACATATTAAATCAATAGAAGTGTCAAAAGTGATATTTAAAATGGGTTATCCACTAAAAGGTGATATAAATAATTTTATAAATATTGGTTTTTATGTGTAAAGTGGGGTTAGTTCTTATCTTATGCATATCAATCCTAATAGATTAATATCAAAAATATTTGATTGAATATATAAAAGAATATTTAATTAATATAATTAACTATTTTTAATTAATAATGATTATTAACAGAAATTTTATTAGGAAGCATAAAAATAATAATTTCTTTTTTATATTTAGTTGGTTCTTATTTTCATTTCTCATTAATTGGTAACCCATTAAAAATTATTATTTATATAAACCATAAATTTTCATAAGTTAGTTAATTATATTCCTAATCACTATCATTATATCTAGACTACATAATATTATATTAAATAATAATATTTTAAAAATATATTGTTATTTAGTGAAATGTGATCTTTCCTGTAACACAAGATATAGAGGATAGTCTATCTTTCATGAAACTCAAGATATTAATGAAAGATATTCTTCATGTAACACACGATTAAACATAGCCGAATTCATTTAAATACATAGAATATATTTTATATCAGAAATATATTATAATGTATCCAAATATTATACTACCTTACGTGCTCGGTGTCGCATGTAATACAACTTATCAAGTACAAGGTTCTTACTCTATATTATTAGTGTGTTAAAATTGAAATATATAGGTAACAAGTAGATCATAATTTCTTTCCCATATTATTACATAAAACTACTGAATGATCCGAACCAAGGCAGTTGTATAAGATTTCTTAAATTGACATAATGAAGATATGAGTTTTATCTACTGAACCATTTTGTAGAGAAATGTTGTCACAAGAAGTTGTAAACTCTTACAGTGGTGGTAAATATAAATATTTCACACTCCTAACTCTTATATATATAAAATTATGAATATATATTTATTGGATCATTAGAATTGATTTCATTAAAATTTTTGATATAGATAGATGATTATTCCAATGTAGTGTCCCAATAAACAAAGATGTTGAAATGGATTGAAAGTATCAAGGTAATACATCTCTAAGAAACCTAATACTATATTTTTACTAAAATATACTAAGTAACATTAATTTTTAGTCTATTTATCTTGTTCTCTATTAAAATATAATATAAATTTTTTGGAAGAACATCTGGAAGTTAATATTTCAAACCCATGTAGAAGAGTTTCGCCCAATGATATCAAAACACTAGTATATGTTTTCCACATTCAGATATAAGGGATTTAACTATAATTAAATTCATTTTAGTTAAAAATAATAGTATGTGAATGTGATCACATTGATACCCCAAGCTTCCACAATATAATTCTTTTTAAATATTTCAAAAGCTTATGTTGTATCACCTGATATTTTTTGAGAAATATATTATTTTTATGTATAATGTTATATAAAGGAATCTTTCACTGCCTAAAACATTGTCTTGTCTTACGTTACACGCAAGAGCAACCTTCCTCGATAGCTTGCGTTGTACGCAATACCGAGTTTCACTAAAAAACGATATGTTATTAAAATATTATATAAACTAGCCATTATGAATAGTAATACCCAATTTTTGAAACATTATAAATTTTTTCATTCAAAATGGACTTCATTTTTGGTTTCGGAATATCGAAATTAGCATATGGTTAATTTTTTGTATTTTTCTGAAAACATTCCATTTTTGATGAATAGTGAAAACATTGGGATACTATTTAAAAACCAACTTTTTATTTAAATAATTATTTATTTTATTTAAATTTATTTTAGGTGAAAATTTATACTTAATACCTATATATGTTCAATGTAATTAATTGGATTCATTTTATTATAATTGTATATATATATAAATTTTATTGAACTTTTCACCGTCTTTTACCCATCTCCTAGGAGAATTTCAAAATTTACATAAAACATAATTTCAATGCTTGTGTGAGTGGAATTTTGAAAATCCGAGAGACACTGTTAATATCAAGGAGTAAAATATGGTTCAATAAGATAGAAATAATTTTTGTTGCATTGTAACTTTTTACTTTTTTTTAAAACAGTTAAAAGTAAATGGGGTAATTAAGGGTAAAAATGACCTTATTATTACCATAACACATGTCCAAATTCTATTTGATAAGTTTAATTCTACCAAAAACAACCTTAGGAATAAAATATGACCATTTAGGTCCACTTGTATTAGATTAGTACATTTATTATTATTTTATTTAAAGAAGAGTTAAAAAAGTGAAATCTAAGTTTAATGACTTAAACATTTTTCCTATAGGGTTATACATAAGATAATTTCGACTATAAATATTCATTAGAAAGATAAAAATATTTTATACAAAATGGTATTTTATTTATAATTTTTAGACATTAAATAATTTAATTTATTTATGACTCAATGATGATGCAGTAATTACGTTATTAATGAAATATTAACATAATTGATATTATAAATACCCAAATAAATGTAATTTGAGATTTTTTATGAATTAAAATAATTTTATAGGTCATTATAACATGTTATTATTGATTTAATTAACTGTTTTTGAACTAATCAGGCTGTTATGAGTTTCACAAAAATCAAATACCAAATAGTGTCAAAAAGTGACATAAAATAGTTTTTAAAACAAATATTATATTATTAATCGTTATTTTATTCATATAAATCTAAGGATTGGATAAATGACTTAGATAAGGTTATATATATTAATAATGAACAACTTGGGGTCCGTTTGGCTTTTTATAATAAGTTTATTAACCATATAGTGTAAGAAAACAAGAAGACACGGTAAAAGTTAAATTATTTAGCTTAGAGTTAAATCTAAATTATTAGGATAAAATAGTAACCTAAACTTGACATAAATCTATTGGTTGAAATTATATATACCCATACCCACCTTATATTATAAATAAATCAACATGGATCTATTAAAAACCGAATATGACTTTATAATAAAATAATATGTTATGTTTTTTCTAAGGTGTCCCTCTCCTCTCTTATAAAAGGGCACCTCCTCCCTCTCCTCCTCACACCACATTGAGCCTTCAAGCTTGTCCAAACCCTGAAAATTATTCTTCTCCACTCCCATAGTAAGATTCAATAGGTCGTGTTCTTTTTCAACGACCAAAATTAGGGCCCTAAGAGGAGGTTTCAAAGAAGTGTGTTGAAGAAGAGGTAATATCCGTTACCGATTCTTTAAGATTTATTTCTTCTTCTACTTCCTATTATTTAGTTGTTTCATTATAAATTAATAACATCAGTATCACTAATATAATTATATGTTATTATAAATATGGAACAACCCTATTTCACCTTCTATCTATCCAACGGAAAATGAAATCACTATGCATGCGTATGTATGGAATGCCGTCTCCACGCCGTGGTGTAATATGTTTTCATCACCACCTTACTTGTATTGGTATAATGGTGTAAAGAATAACTATATATTATTATTGTAAACTGATAATGATTCTGAAATATTATACATATACACTTCAATACAATTCCATGATCATGGGAACGATATCATCGCTTGTATGTACGTACGGCCTACCGTCTCCACGATGTGATGTGACTCGTTCTACATGATCTTCGTTGAATAATGATTTTATAAATGGATTGAATGAATAAATATGATATATATTATACTAATACTATTCTGTAAATGATGTATCTATAACATAAAAAGAGGAAAAAAAATTATTCGACAAAACACGCATAAGAACATAAAGCAATAAACAACCGAATAACAAGTAGCAGTGAAATATTACTAATAAGAAGATAAGAATATGCCCATATATGATATAATAACAATGAGTAAAATTATGTAATAATTAAATAAAATTATTTAAATCATTATACAGGGGGTTTCGACATGTGTGATGAATATCGGACCTAAGGTAAGGGAAAATCTCACAGTCTCATTTTTATCCGAGATTGTTTATACTTCTGAATTTACAGGGGAATATTTATCATCCACATCCATGTTTCCTCAATATGTAATATTATTTCTATCCTCCAAAAAAATGTTAAATCCAATTTTACCCTTTGGTGAGTTTTTAGTAAAAGATATGAAAGGAATCTTTTGTCATTTTTTTGTACGAGGTACTTTTTAACTTTTCCGGACAAAGTACGATGAGAATATTTTTATTTAACTTATACGACATGAATGGATTTTTATAAAATTATTTCCATGAATATTCCCTTACAAGTTTTCAAGTTTATTTTTAATCAAATTCTTTTAGTTTACAATTGAATGAACTATTAAGAAAGGAAAAATGTTTTTGAAGAAGAAATGATAATTTACTCAAGAATGGAGTTCAAGTGTTTTATCAAAATTATTTTCCATATAAGATAATATCGGGTTCTGTTTCTATCCATATTTCTAGATTGATTTGATAATGTTATGATGGAATTATTTTTATGATGTCCTTTTATCTTATATGATTTATGTTATGATGGCATGATGTTTAAGAATCCCAATTTTATTACATGGGTTATGTTATGATGCATGATTTATGAACTTGTGGCACACATAAGAATGGTATCATTATGAGATGGGTGGGACCTATATCTCCCTCCAATGAATTGGGTAAAGATTTATATCTCATGAGATAGACATTTCTAGAATGGCAGGTTAATCCAGTTCAGTGATGCAGGACTGAAACAAGAAGTGAACTCAGTTCATAAATGGACTTTGTCCACTAAGATAGTCTTGGAAATGATTCTTGACTATAAATAAATTATTAAATATGATTATGTGTGCATTACACAAAGTTTCATGTTTTGATTATTGGGATTACATTTCACTACTATGATTTATCCCATGTTATGAAATTATGATCTCTTTTGCAGGTTAAGATTTCCAAAATGTTATGTTCTTATGAATATAATATGATTGATATTTCTTTTGTTTACCCTTACTGAGCATTTGTGCTCACCCTTTTGTATGTTTTATTTTCCCCAGGTCAGGAAGAAGGGTATTAGGTAAGATATTCCAAAAGGGTCTCTAGATATGATAAAATAAAAGGGAGATAGTGTACATGATTTATGAACCAATTTTTTATGTTTCTTAATTTCTAAAGACACTATACCTATACGGTACTTTAATGGTTTTGTTAATGTTGTAATAATTGTGCTTCAATTTTGAAGTATTAACAATGTATGTAAAGTATGGGTCATTATAGTTGGTATCAGAGGAAGGGTATAGTCAACCTTTGGAAACTAGGATGTGAAAGCCATAGTAAGAACCCTAAGGATATGTCTACGAATAGGACAAAATCTTAGTGTTTTATAAATGACCATGAATAACCTATGATAAGACCTAAAGCATGAAATTTTATTCTTGATTATGTGGTTTTATTATTATGATTAGTGTTTCTCAAACTATGCTTATTGGTTTTAGTCAATGGCTGGAACCCGAAGGAACCGTGTTAATGATGAATGCGATGGGAAATTCAATGATTGTCCCCCAGAGCAACCAAACGTTATGGGAGCTGGAATGAAAAATCCTATAATTATTCTCACACAACATTCTCAAGCTATGAATCATGCAGGACTTCCAAAAGAGCAATGTAAAGAACAACATTCTATTGAATCCTTCATGAAGCAGTGTCCACCCTCATTTAGCGGGTCTACTGATCCATTAGTTGCTGAAAAATGGATCAGTAATATTGAAAAGATATTTTCAGTTCTTTAATGTTTTGAACATGATAAAGTCATCTTAGCAGTATATCTTTTGGAAGGTGAAGCTGATAAATGGTGGAATCTTATTAACAATATGAGGCAAAGAGATGATATTGAGTCCATGGAATGGGATCAGTTCAAGAACTTATTTTTCAATATATACATCACTCATATTCTTCAAAAAATTATACAGAAGGAGTTTCTTGAAGTAAAGAAAAAATATGATGAATCAGTTGGTAGCTATGAAGAAAATTTTACAAGAAGTGCAAGGTACGCTTCTGGGATTATTATCCAACCTGAGAGTAAGATCGATCGATTCTTCAGTGGCTTAAAACCAAGTATTCGAAGAGCATTATCCATAAGGGACTTCAATAGCTATGATTAAATCATTCAATGTGCTCTCAAGGTTGAGATAGATATTAGAGTAACCCATTAGTCATATGCGTTTGATAAGAAGAGTAAAATGGAATTCAAAGGAAAATCTAAAGAGTACACTGAAAAAAAAAGATGATTTTCCCTTATGCTCAATGTGTGGCAAGAAACATGGAGGGAGTTGTCTTAAAGGGACAAGTAAATGTTTCAAATGTGGAAAATAAGGTCATCGGGCATTTCAATTCCGTAATGATGGGAAGAAGATGTCTAGTGATGCGAACAAAGAAAAGGATACAGAGAATGAACCTCCTACACATCATTGTTACAAGTGAAAGGAAATGGGGAATTATGTTAATCAATGCCCTAATCCAAGGGTTTTTTATGATGATCGAAATCAACAAACCCTTATGACCAATGACAAAGGAAAGTCACATGCAATTTCTATCAGCGATGTGGAGTACGATAATGAAGTGGTGAAAGGTACACATACCATCCACTATAAAGTAGCAAATGTTTTATTTGATTCTGGATCCACCCAATTTTTTATTTCTGAAGAATTGTCTAAAGGTATTTCCATATTACCTCAACAATTAGATGTTGAGTTAGCTGTGACAACCCCTAATGGCACAACAGTCACATCAAAAGTTTAAAATTCTTCTACGATTGAAGTTTGTGGGAAAGTGCTTCCTGAAAATCATGTGATCCTTCCTATAGTGGAAGTTTATGTGATTCTTGGATTGGATTGGCTTTCTTTATATGCAGCTCATATCAATTGCCAAATAAGGGAAGTCACATTTCATATTCCAGATCAATCTATGATTGTCTATCGATGCAAGGATGAACATAACCTTCCATTGGAAATTTTTTGCATATTATGGGTCTTGATTCCACTAAATGAAGGTTATTTATCTCAAATGGTTGGTGATAAACTCATGATTAAGAATATTCCCATTGTACGGGAGGTTTATGATGCCTTTCTGCAGGAATTTTCAGGTCATCCACGAAATTGTGAAGTTGATTTTTCAAAATAACTTGTACCGGGTGCTTTGCCTATTTCAAAGACACCTTATAGAATGTCCCCAATTGAGTTGCAAGAATTGAAGAAGAAACTCCAAGGGAATATTGATAAGGGATTCATACGCCCTAGTATATCACTTGGGGAGAACCTGTTCTCTTTGTTAATAAGAAAGATGGATCAATCAGACTCTACATTGATTATCAAGAACATAACAAAATCACTATCAAGAACAAATATCCTCTCCCATGCATTGATGACTTATTTGACCAACTACACAAAGATCAATCATTTTTCCATGATTGATCTTCATTCTGGGTATCGTCAATTATGGGTCAAAATGAAGGATATACCAAATATGGTTTTCCGTACAAGATATGGACACTATGAATTTATAGTGATGCCATTTGGTCTTACTAATGCCCCTGCAATATTCATGGATCTAATGAATAGAGTCTTTAGAGACTATCTTGATTAGATTGTGGTGGTCTTTATAGATGATATTCTTGTCTATTCAAAGAGCAAGGAAGAACATGAAGATCACTTGAAAATTGTATTGATGATCTTGAGAAAGGAGATGCTTTATTCCAAATTTACCAAGTGTGAATTTTGGCTTCAAAAAGTTGCATTTTTGGGTCACATATTCTCAAAAGAGGGGATATCTGTGGATCCAACAGAAACAGAGGTTATTGAAAGATATTTGAGACCAACAACAGTAACTGAGATCCGATGTTTTCTTGGTTTGGATGAATATTATCAACATTGTGTGAAAGATTATTCACGATTATCTAACCCACTCACCAAATTGACTTCGAAATTAGTTAGGTTTTTTTGGACAGAGGAGTGTGATGAGAATTTCAAGGAGTTAAAAAGAAGATTATCCAGTCCACCTGTGCTCACACTGCCTTGTAGTGGGGAAAGGATTGTGATCTATGGTGACACAACCAAGAAGGGACTGGATTGTGTTCTCATGAAAAAATGATATGGTGATATCTTATGCCTAATGACAGTTGAAAATACATGAGAAAAATTACCCAACTCATGACCTGGAGTTATATATGGTCATATTTGCATTAAAGATTTGGAGGCATTATCTTTATGGTGAAACGTGTGATATTTATACTGATCATAAAAGTATAAAGTATATTTTCACAGAAAAGGATCTGAAGATGTGCCAAGGAAGATGGTTGGAGCTAATTAAGGATTACGACTACTCAATTCATTACCACCTAGGGAAAGCAAATAGGGTGTCAGACGCATTAAGTCGACAAGACCACGCTAGATTATCCATGATGAGGATCACAAAAAATCCAATATTTTTGGATTTACAAAGTTTGGATCTTGGAATTATAATAGAAGGGGAAAAATATTATCTTTGTCAAATGAATGTTCAACCATATATAAATTATAAGATTAAGGAGGAATAGAAAGAAGATGTAGAGTTACAAAAGAAGGTGAGAAATGTTCCAGAATTTCACATTGATTGTGATGAAATAATAAGGTTCGGGAATTGAGTTTCTATTCACCCATCTCAGAATTAAAGAAGGAGCTACTGGATGAGGCTCATAGTTATTCATTCTCAATTCATCCTTGAAGCACGAAGATGTATAGGTACGAGAAAGAGTACTTCTGGTGGGATAGCATGAAAAGAGATGTTGTTAAATATGTCTCTCGATGCTTGGTTTGTAATAAATTTAAAGCTAAGAGAAAGAAATCTAAGGGGATGTTACAATAATTACCCATACCCGAATGGAAATGGGAAAACATCACTATGGAATTTTTCATTGGACTTCCTAAAACATCCAAAGGAAATAATGCTATCTGGGTCATAGTTGATCATCTTACAAAATCAACACACTTAATTGCTATTATAGAGGATTTATCTCTTGTTCAGCTTTCCAGGATATATGTAAAGGAAGTGGTAAGATTGTATGGAGTACCACTTTCCATTATATCTGATCGGGATATGAGGTTTACCTCAATGTTTTGGCGAAGTCTTCAGCATTCTCTGGATACAGAGTTGAGTTTCAGCACTGCTTATCATCCTCAGACAAACGATCAGTCTGAGATGAAAATTCAAACTCTAGACGATATGTTAAGATCTTGCTCTATGGATATCAAAGGTGGTTGGGATCAACACCTACCTTTGGTGGAATTTTATTATAATAGTTGCTTTCACTCTAGTATTTAGATGGATTCTTATGAAGCTCTCTTTAGAAAGAACTGCTGAACTCCAATTTGCTGGGATGAAGTTGGGGAAAGAAAGCTATTAGGACCTGATCTTTTTGTTGAGATGGCAGAAAAGTTCTGATCTATTCGACAACACATAAGGGAAGATTAGAGTCGACAAAAAAGTTATGCAGATAACCGAAGAAAATACCTAGAGTTTTAAGTGGGTGATAAATTGTTCTTATGAAAATCTCCTTGGAAGAAAGTAATGAGATTTGGAATGAAGGGCAAGCTGAGCCCTAGGTATATTTGTACTTTTGAAATACTGGATCGTATTGGGAAGGTATCTTACTGATTGGAGCTTCCATCGAATCACTCTCAAGTTCACGATGTGTTCCATATTTCTCTCCTGAGAATGTACGTACCCGATCCTTCGCATGTACTCAGCTCAGAAGTTATACCGCTGTAGCAAGATCTTTCTTATGAAGAACAGCCGATACAAATTCTGGATCGTAGCGAAAAAGTTCTATAGAACAAGACCACTTGCATTGTGAAAGTTTTATGGAGGAACCACCAATTAGAAGAATCTACATAGGAACTTGAGGATATGATGGGGGAAAGGTATCCTCATCTGTTTGATACAAAGTGATGAATTTCGAGGGTGAAATTCATTTTAATGGGGGTTGAATGTATCGCCCAAGATTTTAGAAGAAATATTTTGTTTTTATGTATAATTTTATATAAAGGAATATTTCACTACACACAACACTATATTGGCTTGCGTTATACGCAAGAGAAACCTTCCTCGATAGCTTGCGTTGTACACAATACCGAGTTTCACGAAACAACGATATGTTATTAAAATATTATATAAACTAGCTGTTATGAATACTAATACCCAATTTCTGAAATTTTATAAATTTTATCATTCAAAATGGAATTCATTTTTGGATTCAGAATATCAAAATTAGCCTAGGGTGAATTTTTGGTATTTTTCTGAAAACATTCAATTTTTCATGAATAGTGAAAACAGTGGGTTACTATTTAAAAACCGACTTTTTATTTAAATAATTATTTATTTTATTTAAATTTATTTTAGGAAAAAATTAATTCTTAATAACTATATAATTTCAATATAATTCATGGGAGTCATTTTATAATAATTTTAGAAATATAAAAATTTTATTGAACTTTTCACCGTCTTTTACACACCTCCTAGGAGAATTTGAAAATTTACATAAAACATAATTTTACCGCATGTGTGAGTGGAATTTCAAAAACCTGAGAGACATGGTTAATATTAAGAAGTAAAATGTGGTTCAATAAGGTAAAAATAATTTTTTTTGAATAGTAACTTTTTACTTTTTTTACCACGGTTAAAAGTAAATAGGTTAATTAATGGTAAAAATGATCTTATTATTACCCTAACACATGTCCTAATTCTATTGGATAAGTTTAATTCGACCAAAAACAACCTTAAGAATAAAATATGACAATTTATGTCCACTTGGATTAGATTAGGACATTTATTATTATTTTATTTTAAGAAGAGTTAAAAAAGTAAAAATCAATGTTTAATAACTAAAACATTTTTAATATTAGGTTATACATAAGATAATTTAGACTATAAATATTAATTAGAAATATAAAAATATTTCATACATATTGGTATTTTATTAATATTTTTTATACATTAAATAATTTAATTTATTTGTGACAAAATGATGGTGCAGTAATTACCATATTAATGAAATATTAACATAATTGATATTATAAATACCCAAATAAATGTAATTTGAGACTTTTTATGAATTACACTAATTTTATAGGTTAATATAACATTTTATTATTGATTTAATTAACGTTTTTCAAACTAATCATGCTATTATCAGTTTTACAAAAATCAAATACCAAATAGTGTCAAAAGGTGACATAAAAGAGTTTTTAAAATAAATATTATATTATTAATTTTTATTTTATTCATAAAAATATATTCTTTGGAAAAATGAATTAAATAAAGTTATATATATTAATAATGAACAATTTGGGGTTCGTTTGGCTTGTTATAGTAAGTTTATTAACCATATAGTGTAAGAAAACAAGAAGACAGAGTAAAAGTTAAATTATTTATCTTACAGTTAAATCTAAATGATAAGGTTAAAATAGTAACCTAAACTTAGCTAAAATCTATTAGTTGAAAGGATTCCGACCCCTCCCCACCTTAGCTTTGAAATAAATCAATTTGGAGCTATTAAAAACCGAATATGACTTTATAATTAAATAACATTTTAAGTTTTATCTAAGGTGCCCCTCTCCTCCCTTATAAAAGGGAACCTCCTCCCTCTCCTCCTCACACCACTTTGATCCTTCAAGCTCGGCCAAACTCTGCCAATTTATCTTCTCCACTTCCCTAGTAATATTCTGGATGTCCTGGTCTTCTTCAAAGACTAACATTAGTGCCCTAAGTGGAGGTTTGAAATAGGCGTGTCGAAGAAGAGGTAATATCCATTACAGATTCGTTCAAATTTATTTCTTATTCTACTTTCTCATCTTTAGTTTTTTCATTATGAAGTAATAACATCAGTATCACTCCAATAATTAAATGTTATTATAAATATGAAACAACCCTATTTCACCTTCTATACATCCTATGGAAAATGAAATCACCGCACGTGCGTACAAACGGAATACCATCTCCATGTCGTGGGGTAATCTGTTTTCTGTCACCACCTTACTTGGATTGGTATAATGGTGTAAATAATAACTATATATTATTTTTTAAAAGTGATATTGATTCCGAAATAGTATACATACACTTCAATACAATTCCACAATCATGGGAATGATATCATCACTCGTGTGTACGTACGGCCTACCGTCTCCACGATGTGATGCGACTCGTTCTACATTATCTTCATTGAATAATGACTGTATAAATTCATTGAATGAATAAATATGATATATATTATACTACTAAAATTATTTAAATGATTTATCAATAACCTAAAAATATAAATAAGAATTTATTCGACAAAAGGGATAATTATCAATAGTCTGCACAATATGTTCAGGGAGGTCATGTCTATGTGAATTCGAGACATCTTTAATGGACTGAATAGTATCAGTAGGAATGAAATTGGGTGGTAACAGAGAGATCAGGGGGTTACCACACCATTTTCTACAAAAAATATTAATGGAAGAGTCAGCACTGACCATCCATATAGCATTTTCCATGATCTTACGGTAAGAGTCTCTGATAGAAGGCCAGATTGAGGAATTAATGAAAGTCGAATTACCCGTTAAAATTTTATGTAGAAATCTATGATTTAAAAAATAAAAAACTTTAGAAGTAGAATTGAGGATTCTAATTATCTTTGGGCAAGTCATTTCAATAAACCTTGGATTAAACCTTCTAGGCTCACCCTTATTTGGCGTATTTCCCATAATAGATTACCTACTGAAATTATTCTGCAAAAGTTCAGCATTCAGCTTTGTTCTAAATGTCGCTTGTGTAATAAACACAGAGAAAACTCCAATCATATTTTTCTTTCTTGTGCCATGGCCTCTGCTTTATGGAATTATGTTTTTGAATTATTCAATTGCAGATGGATCTTAACAGACTCTATTTCTTCTTTTTTTAAAAATTGTATTAGACATGAAGCTTCTTCGCAGGTTAAATTTTTTTTTCTTGCGGCTGTGGTGGAACTCCTGCATGAGATCTGGTACTCTAGAAATGATCTCATTCATAATAATCGCTCATTTAGTCTCAATGTAGGAAAATCTCGGATTCTTATTGAAATCCATGAAGCCACCTCAATTCAAATTGACTGTTGCAACAACATGGTTGGTGACTTTGAGATACTTCGTCATCTCCATGTTCCTGGGATCTACCCTACACCCAAACGCTCCTTTGAGGTTTTCTGGCAATCGCCGATACCGGGATGGATCAAAGTGAACATTGATGGTGCTTCTAAAGGAAATCTGGGACCTTCCAGTTGTGGTGCTGTCTTCAGAGACTCATCTGTCCAATGTCAGGGTTGCTTTTATGTTGGTTGTGGTCACTCTACATCTCTTGAGGTGGAAATTCTTGGATTCATTCACGCTGTTGAGTTTGCACTTCAAAAAGGATGGAGAAAGCTTCGGATTGAAAGTGATTCTACCACCATCATTCATGCCATCTGGAATGGCATCATTCATCTGGACTAGCCTCTCACTACATGCTGGTTGAATTTCTTGAAGACTCTCCATGGGATTGATTACATTGCTACTCATGCCTACCATGAAGCAAATGTTGTTGCTGATGCCCTTGCTAACAAAGGAGTCCATCAAAACATGACTTGGTTTGACACTCTGCCAGCTGGCTTATCATATATTTTTGACAGAGATTGTAAAAAAATATAATCTTTTCATCTCTTGTAACATTTTTACTTAATATATTGTCCTTTGACCTTTAAAAAAATGTATGAATCAAATCAGACCTAAGGTAAGGGATAATCTCACAATCTCATTTTTATCTGAGATTGCTTATACATCCGAATTTGCTGAGGAATATTTATCGACCACATCCATGTTTCCTCAATATGTAATATTATTTCTATCCTCCTACAATTTTAGAAATCCAATTTTACCCATTTGTGAGTTTTTAGTAAATGATATGAAAGGAATATTTTGTCATTTTTTTGTACGATGTACTGTTTGACTTTTCTGGCCAAAGAATGAGGGGAATGTTTTTCTTTAACTTATATGGCATGAATGTATTTTTAGAAAATTATTTACATGAATCATACATTATATGTTTTCCTGTTTATTTTTAATTAAATTCTTTTAGTTTAAAATTTTATGACATGTTAAGAAAGGAAAAATGTTTTGGAAGAAGAAAGGGTATTTTCCTCAAGAATGGAGTTCAAGTGTTTTATCAAAATTATTTTCCATCTAAGATAATATATGGTTTTGTTTCTATCCATATTTTTACATTGATTTTATTATGTTATGATTGAATTATTTTTATGAACTCATTTTATCTTATATGATTTATGTTATGATGGCATGATGTTTAAGAATACCATTTTTATTACATGGGTTATGTTATGATGTATGATTTATGATCTTGTGGAACACATAAGAATGGTATCATTATGAGATATGTGGGACCTATATCTCCCTCCAATTCATTTGGTAAATATTTATATCTCATTAGAGAGACATGGCTGGAATGGAAGGTTAATCTGGTTCAGTGATACAGGACTGAAACGAGGAGTGAACTTGGTTCAGAAATGGACTATGTCCGCTAAGATAGTCTTGGAAATGTGTTTTGACTACTAAGAAATGATTCTCTATGATTATGTGTTTATGACACAAAGTTTCATGTTATGATTATTGGGATTACATTCAACTACTATGATTTATCCCATGTTATGAAATTATGATCTCTTTTCCAGGTTAAGATTTACAAAATGTTATGTTCTTATGAATATGATATGATTGATATTTCTTTTGTTTACCCTTACTGAGAATTTGAGCTCACCCTTTTGTATTTTTTCTTTTCCCCAGGTCACGAAGAAGGGTATTAAGTAGGATATGCCAAAAAGGACTCTATATATGTTAAAATAAAAGGGAGACAGTGTAGATGATTTATGAACCAGTTTTTTATGTTTCCTAGTTTCTAAAGACACTATGACTATAGGGTCCTTTCATGTTTTTGTTATATGTTGTAATAAGTGTGTGTCAATTTTTAAGTATTAACTATGTATGTAATGTATGGGTTGTTATATATGCTACACACAACACCAAGTTTGAGCACACCACAACATATCAAACTAACCATTTAAGAACCTGTTATGAATAATATGAACCAAAAATTTTATTTTTTTATATATTATAAATAATTTTAAAATATATATTTTTTGTTTCTTGGACATAATATAATAAAAAATTCAATTTTTCAGATAAAATAAGTATTTTTCAAAAATGTTTTTTTACAACCTTTTAATGGAGAACATTTGTTAAATTCAATATTTCAAACTTTTATATATTCTATTTGACAAAATAAACTTCTTATTTATAATAGGGATATAAAAAATTAGTTTGTATAAATATTTCACATTTTCTGGAAAATTTCATATTTTAATGAATAGTGAAAATAATGCATTTTAATTCAAAACTATTTATTTATCTAAATTATTTATATAGTTTGATTATCATTATAATTTTTTTTAACATTTAATTGTATTATAGTTTTATCATTTAATCCAATGTTGATCATTGGAAGAAATTTTACATTTAAATGTGACATAAAAACATGTCAATCGTTTAATATATTTTACTTAGTAAAAACACGTTTTTTGGTTTTCACAATAAGAATTAAATTTAATTTAATTAAAAAAAATATATGATTTGAATAAGAAAAAAAGGATTCAATATTTCAAATAATAATTTCCAAATTATGTAAATATGTATCATTTATTTTTGTGATTTATGAATTGTAACTTTAATAATTATTTTTATTTACCACGGTTGAAGGGTAAATTAGGTAAATAAGGAAAATAATAATATTAAAATAACATAAAACTACTCTATCACATGTACTAATCTTATTGGATGAGTCATGGTTGACCATAAAAGTCCTTAGGCTGAATTATGGGAATTTGGGAGTCAAATGGTTGTGATAATTACATGTTATATTAATTTATTTAATGCAATGATAAATATTACATAAATATGTATATTTTGACTAAAAAAATAATACATGGTTTTATAAATGATAATTTTTACTATAAATATTCATTATAAATCAAAAAATATTTCCTAAATTGTTTTATATTATTTAAAAAATTTATAAATTATATAATTAAATTTATTTATGACACAATGATGAAGAAATGATTACCTAATTAATAAAAGAATCAAATAAATGATAATATAAATATTAAAATAAATATTATTTGAAATATTTCTTTCCATAAATGAATTTTTTGGATTAATATTAAATTTTAGGGATGTGTTAAATCTTTTTTGTATGGAATACAGTTTTTTTGACTATAATAAAATTCAATTACAAAACAGTGTCAAAATTGACATAAATGAGTTTCTAAAACAAAAACAGTTTTATTGAATGATATAATAGCCATAAAAAATATAATATTCCTCAAACTACCATATATCGTGTTAAAAAGTTCATTAATGATGCACTTGAGGTTCTTTGGTCTTTTTATAGTAACTTTGTTAACTATATAGTATAAAAATACAAGAATACATGGTAAGATTCAACCTATTTTACTTACGGTCAAATATAAAAGATACGGTTAATTTTATGACCTAAACGTGTCTAAAACCTATTAATTGATAGTAATTCAACCCATCCTCATCTTATATATCAAATATATCACTTTAGAGGTATTAGGACTCAACAATAAATTTATAATATAATAATATTTCATGACATTCTATAAGAGCCCCGCACCTATCCTAAAAAAGGGAACTTCTCCTTATATTTTATTCACACCTCCAATTCCCATAGGCTCAATCCAAACCTACCCAAATATCCTCCTAAAATCCATTATTTCATCATTGATTCCACACTTTTGGAAGAAAACCAACTTAATGAGTCTTTTTGTGAAAATCAAAAGGAGACACCTGAAGAAGATGATGTTAATGCAACCTCAACTCAAGGAACGTACAAGGTGAGAGTTATTTTTCAAAATATCATTTTTATCTGAGATTCCTTATACCTATGTATATACTGGTAAATCCTTATCATCAATGTCATTTCTACCCATGTTTTACATTTTTTAAAATGATTTGAATGGAATATTTCCATCATTTTCCAAATGAGTACTTTTTAACATTTTTGAAAAATTAAGGAATGAATGTTTTTTAACTTACATAGTGTAAGCATATATTTTCCACCGTTAAGTTTCCCAAAAAATTTAAAGCATATCTTACAATATTAAAATTTTATTTCCAAAATAAGGGTTATATTATAAAAACATCACGGTTTTTAAAATAATTATAGTAAAAAGGGATATTCCCCTCAAATAGTTTTAATGAATTTATTAAATTATTTTCATCTATGTCAACATAATTTGATATATTTTATGTTGGTTTCATGTTTATTTATTATGATACAATATTCCTTATTTTATTGATGTTTTTTTTGATATGATTGAAAGTGGATGTACTATTTTTTACCATTCATGGTTTATGTTTAAATTATTAACATTTTTTATGCTATTCTTAACATAAATGTTTTTGTTATGTTTGACCCTTTTTATATAAAGATTGAATTTCATTTCTTTTGTAATGGGCATGGAAGCATATATCCCCTTGATGGATCAGTAGGTCTCAAGAAAAAACTTGTGTTTTGGCACAAGGCCTTGACATAATTTTTTTATTTATATTCTCATCATGAGTCCTTGACGTAGTGGTTATGATGTTCAGTACTATAAATTTAGTCATTATGTGATAAGTTATTAATTTTAAATGTGATTATTAAACTATTAAAATATCCATTTGAATGATTAAATGAAACTATTTTATTTATTCATTCCATATTATATTGAGGATAATGTTTTAAAAGGATTTTGTTTTAGTTTTCTACCTAGCATTAAAAGTTTATTTATATTTGGGATTTCTCCTCATATATTGTTTATCCTAATTGAGCATCTGAGCTCACCCCTTTATTATGTTTTATATTCCCAGGATTCCAAAATTTGTTTTATGATTGATATGAACTGTTATGCTAGGGGAATAATGGTGTTTTCAATGGTTTATCCATGCTGTATTTTAAGTTTTAAAATTTAATGTAATGTTCATGCATGAAATATATTTTCCAGGCCTGCTAAACTGATCGGTCCTTCGGGACATGATTCCTTGTATTCATTCCTATGTATTAAAATATTACACTATCTTTGGGTGATTGGGGTCGTGGTGTTATATTTTATATCAGAAAAAGTTTATTAACACCCTTATATTTACAAAACATAGATTTCGGATCATAACCCTATGACAGAATATGAGGGTATGTATAGAAGAAAACACTACAATTTTGGTAAGGTAAGTATTGCATGGATATTGCAAGAAATAGATATCTTTCTAGATACTATAGGTGGACAGATTTATGGAATAGATGTACCTATGGGTGAACACTCCAATAAGGTGTTCCAGACTTGACGTTGGGTATCCAGGTACAGGAAAATGGTTCTTACAACGCACATGGTTTGACACTCCTAGGGGGTATACTTAGGATAATTCATATTTTCTTTAAAAACCATTATGAAGGATTTATGAGTAATTATTTCATCAATGATACCATATTTATGATTATAGATGAAATATGCATAATGTTTCTTCAAATTTTTGTTAAGTATTTATCAAGTTTTTAATTATGCATTATGATTCATAACCTAATCTAGTGCATGACATTATTTAGCAATAGAGACTAGGGGAAGAAATGAAAACCATATCAACGCACATAATCCATGTAGGTAATTTCCACCTATACATAACAATTATGGTTGATCTAGTGATACAAATGGTGTTGAAAAACATATGACCATACTTAGAGAGCAGAACTAGGTTATAAATAACAACCTCACACGTTTGGAGCACCCTGATTCACAATGTAGAGGATAAATGTTATAGCACTTCATGAGACAACCATGACTAACATTCAATGGGACTAAAAATCTATTTTTGGTTGATTAATGGATAATTTCCTTATTGAAAATGTTTCTTGTTTTGGGAACTAACGAAAGGGATAAATTTTTCATGGAAGTTTACTGTCTCTCAGAAGATGAAGATCAATGGTGGTCATTCACACGAAAAATTAAGTTGGATGAAGAATTATAAAATATGGAATGTAGGGAGTTTAAGTAATGTTTCCTAGAGAAATACATTCCTCGTGAACAATGAGCTAATATAGAAAGGTAATTTCTATGTCTGAGTAAAATGTATGCTGAGAAAGTTGCAATGTTTGAGGATAACTGCACATTATTAACGAGGCATGTAACAAACTACATATATAACCCAATAAGTAATATTGATACTATCTTTGATAGGTTAAAACCATTCCTCTAACGGTCACTATTCTCACAATATTTCTCATCTTTCTAAGATATAGACTAATGGGCTATAGAGACAGAAAATGAATAATCTAAGTCATACGACATTAAAGTAAAGAAACTAAAGAATAGAATGGTGGAGAAATATATAAATAAAGGGAAAAGGGAAAGAAGTATTTTACCTTATATGATAATTTTCAGAAGAAACACCCAAGAACATTCCATAAGGTAATGAGATTTCATTACAAATGTGTGGATAATGGTCACTAGGATCATGATTGTAACGGAATGAAAGATGCTGTGAAATGATATAATTTTAAATAATAGAGACATTATGAAAATTATTTTCCAATCTATTAAGGAAATATGGCATCGAGAAATCAAATGGATCGTTGTCAAGATTATGTTGTTACAACAATCAATGTGGAATAATTAATGTATTTGTGTTTTTGGATTCATGAATTATATTTTGGTTATAATAAGAATCTGAAATATATAATGATTTTACTATAGTACTTTTTGTTTTCATCAAAGTTTGAATATTATGAACGTAATCAAATATTCATTATGTAATAATAAGAGAAACATTATATTGTTTGGGAAATGGATGTTATAATGTATTTTTTAAATATAGAGTCCTTTTAGATAGAGTTTGGACAAATGTAGTTTAGAAATGTCTAATGTTTGGAAGGGATTAATTTGAACTTTGGAGAGTATTGTTTAAGGTTTCTTAAGATTATATTTGTAATGTTATAATAATATTTTTTTAGAAAAATGATAACACATAGGTCGGGCGACAACCAATCATTTCAGACAAGGATGTTGGAATCGAGCCCACAAACGAAGTGTGACAAGGATTTATTGACTACCACTAACCTAAATGAAGTATAAGGCAATTATAACATAGTTTTCTTTATTTAAATTTTATATTTTTATATTTAGAAACTTATATGATTAAGATAGGTTGAATATTTATATGTTTTGTTATCTTTTGAAAATAATGATGAGTTTATGGTAGGCATTAGTCAAAGGATGAAACTATACATGTCATTTGAGTATGATTACTTGTGTTTTTAGTATATTAATTAAATTAATTCTTCAGAAGTAGGTAATGGATAATAAAACAAAAAATGTTTTCCTATTAGTTTATTTTTGTGATGAATCATATGGTCCTTTGGATCATCATTGATTTATAGATTTCTAGTTGTTAACATTCTCTTAATAATGTTCTCTATCACTCTCCATCAAAAAATGATGGTTAGATTTTATATTATTTCTATGTCATCCTATATGTAACCCTTGTATGTGTTGTCTCTAGTGACCCTCTTAATTATCTTTATTTAATTTAAAGTGGATGTTTTATCAGACACTTCCCAGATATGGGATTCCATTAAATAGATTTTGAATAATATAACCTTAGTTACCAAAAACAAATTCAAAAATTGTGAGGATGAAATTAATTGAAGGTGGGGAAAATTTGACACCCTAAGCTTCCATGGAATGCTTCTTTTTAAATTATTCTATAGGTTGTGCTACACAGAACACCATGTGAAATCACACTAAATCCTATTAAACTTGCCATTTAATAAGATATTATGAATAGTATTAAACTCATTTTGATATTTATAAATATACCATTTAGTTTTAACATTCTTTATCTGTGTTTCTTAGTCAAAATTTAAGAACCACTTCAATTTTACAGATAAAAGAAGTATTTTTTCAAAAATGATGTCTTACCACCTTTTTCTGGAGAACTTTTTTTGAATACAATAATTGATACATATATATATTAAATTTGAGAAAATAAATGTCTTCTTCAGAAGTGGGACATAAAAATTTATTTTTGAAATTATTTTGGTGTTTTTTTCTGATAACTTTTATATTTTAACAAATAGTGAAAAATACTATTTTCTAAATCAATACCTTTTATTCATCTAAATAATTTATATAGTTATATTATATTTTTAATTGGTTATAAATTGTAATTGTATTATGTTTTGGTTATTTAAACCTATTTTGATCATTGGAAAAAATTTATATTTAAATGGGATATAAACACATGTCAATCTTTTTATAGTGTTTACTTCTTTAAAACCTTGTTTCTGGTTGTGAAAATGGGAACTAATTTTAAATTAATTATTATAACTTATGTTATTTGAATTTGGTAATAATGATTCCATATTTTGAATCAGAATGGCCAAAATATAAAAATAGGTTTCATTTATTTTTTAGCATTATGAATAGTAACTTCTGTAATGATTTATTTTCATCATGGTTCAATGGAAATGTGGGTAAATAAGGGTAAAACTAATATTATAATAATATGAAACTACCTTAAAAAGTTTCCTAATATTATTTTATGTGTCATGGATGACCAAAAAATCATTATGAATAATTGTTTTATATTTCGGAGCTACTTGGGTGTGATAATGATATGTCGTAATAATTAATTTAATGTATTGAAAAATATAACATAAAAATATATTTTTTTTATAATATAATTTTAATATAAGAATATATAAGCTATATATTTGACTATAAATAATCATTATAATGGAAAAAAAATTTCTTTCATCATGGTATTTTATTTATAATTTTTAGACATCATATAAATAAATTTATTTATGACACAATGATGATGTATTGATAACCTTATTAATAAAAGAATAAAATAAATGATATTATAAATACTAAATTAAATATTATTTCAAATATTTCATGCCTTCCACATATTTTATTGATAAATATGACATGTTATGGATGATTTAATACTTTTTTTATGTCATAAAGTTTTATGACATTAACAAAAATCAGTTACTAAATTGTGTCAAATTTAACATAAATGAGTTTTGAAAATGAACACTATTTTATTAAATGATATAGTAGTCATAAAAATATGATATTCATCCAAATAACTAATATAGTGCTAAAAATTCCATTAATGATCCACCTTTATTTCTCTTCATTTTTTATAGTGAACATATTAACCATATAGTACAAAAATACAATTGGACAAGGTAAAAGTTAACTTATTTTACAAAGGGTTAAATATAAAAGATAAGGTTAATTTTATAACCTAAACATGTCTAAACCATATTAGTTGAGAATATTGCGACCCATAATCATATTTTCCTCGAAATATATCATTTTTGAGCTATAATAACTCTAAAAGGAATTTAAAATAAAATAATATTTCAAGACTTTCCTAAAGCGCCCCTCTATCTATAAAAGGGCACTTATCATTGTTTTTTATTCACACCTCCAAAGCCCATTTTCCCAGCCATCCCCTACCCAAATCTCCACAAAACCTATCTCACATCATCATAGAATTCACACATTAGTAATAAAACCAACTTAGTATTCCTATTGTGAAAATCAAAAAGAGACACCTGAAAAGAGGAGGTTAACGCACCTTTAAACACTGGAAAGTACATGATAAGGGTTATTTTCAAAATCTCTTTATTATCTGAGATTTCTAATACATATGTTTATACTGTGACATCTTTATCATCCATGTCCATGATCATTAAAATTTAATTCAAAATATCATCGACAATTATTTGAAGTCATTTTTTACCCATGTTTGACATTTTATATAACATTTTAAAAAAAATATATCCATAGTTTCAAAATGTGGTATCTTTTATAATTTTTGAAAAATTAAGGAAAAAATGTGTTTTTATCTTATATATCATGAACATCTATATTCCACCCTCATGTCACCATACCATTTTGATACTTCCCTTAGAATCATACAATGTTAAATTCAAAATAATTTTTCATTTTAAAAATTTTACATCTTTTAATTGATTTAACGTAAAAAATAAATATTTCCCTCAAAGAGTTATAATGAATTATTAAATTATTTTCATCTTTTTCAACAACCATTGTGGGATTTTATGATTTTTTGAATTTGATTTATTATGATACTATATCCCATATTATATCGAAGGTTTTTTATATGTTTGACTATGGATGTGCTCGTTTAATACCATTCATGGATTATAGTTATAGAAAAAAACATTTTTTATGCTATTATTAAAATGAATTTTTATGTTATGTTTCATCATTTTCAAATTAGGAAAGAATTATACTTCGTATGTGACAGGTGGGGCACGTTATTTCCCCTTGATTCAATGATAGGTCTCATGAGACAAACTATTGTCTTGGAACAAGGACTTGATAGAATATTTGTGTATGGTCTTGGCATGAGGCCTTAACATAGTGGTTATTATGTTCGACACTATATGTTCTCTCGTTATTAGATTAGTTATTTATTTTACATGTGATTATTCAACTAGTAGAATATTCATGGTAATGTTTAAATGGAATTATTTGATTTATTCTTGCCATATTATGTTGAAAATAGTGTTTTAAAAGGCCTATGTTTTACTTTTTTAACTTGCCTTAAAAGCTTCTGCATATTTGTGATATATTATGCTATATTGTTTATCATTATTAGGCATCTGAGCTTAGCCCATTATTATGTTTTATTTTCCCAAGACTACAAGATTTTTTTTATGATTAATATTCAATGTTAAGATAGGGGAATAATGGTGTCCTCAACGGTTTATCTATGATATATTTTGTGGAAAAAATTTTAATGTAACGTTCATACATGAAATCTATTTTCCAATACTACTAAGATTATAAGTACTTCAAGGATTGATTCATTGTAATCAAGAAAGTGTATTAAAATATTGCATCAACTCTGGGTGATTGGGGTTAGGGAATTACAATCACACACATATGTATGTTGACTAACTATTCAAATATATATTTTTTTCATTTTAAAAAAGGAAGATTGTATAGGATAAATGGGAAAACATACATATATGAAATAACAAGATAAAAATTAGACTCCAATGGGAACTGTCTATCCCTTCAAAAGAATCCTTTAAATTATTAGGGCAATAATCTCTCTAGAGACATCATTCAAGAAGAAATTATCCAAATCTATCTCATCAAGGAAGAGTTACTTGAATAGATAAGTTATCATGTCACATGTCATGATATACCCTACATTAATATTTTTATCATTAAATCCAAAAAAAATCTCCATTGTTGACCCACAAAATATTTCTGAATGTATTTACCTAGATATTCCATATATATATATATATATTAATTATTCATGAGGGTATTTACTTAGAATTAAATCTTCTTCCATATCCTCCTAAGAGTGAATGATCATATTCTTTTTTTGTAAGAATTTTATTTCTTAGTTCTCATTACAAAATATAACATTCTATTTTTTAAAGAGAATTATCTATATACTGATATTCTTCCATAAGTATCTGGTTTTGAATTGTGTGGTCCATAATATCCCTTAATATTTACAACAATATATATTTTTTCAGACATGGTGTGTATAAGAAAGTACATTATTGGTGGATGGTGAATTTCAAATTTATTATTTTTCTCATCTTCCCCCTTACTAAGAGAATTCCCAAAAAACATATATCTATTTGAAATACCTACGAATCTTAACATAATTGGTTTAGGTAACATACAAAATATCTAATTATAACTTATTTCCTCAAATTTATAAAAAAAATATTCCCTCAAATAAATGATAACATTTTCCCATTAGTCATTCCAGGTAAAAAATAATCTCAAGGTTTTTTATCTTCCTCAAAGTCCAACGAAACTAGAGGTGTAAAATTAAATATTTTATCTTCAAAAAAGGATTCTTGAAGCCCAATTTCTCATATTTATATCCCTATATAAGTATATCCTTATAGGATAAGTGCCTGAAATATTTTCTCTTCCACCAAATAACTATATTTTTTCCTCTCTTGATTTCATTATTTTGCAATGTATCATAACCTAATTCTTAGAATATTTTTTGATATTCAATAAAGATTATATTTTTAATGTATTATTCACTATGGGTAAAGAGATGCCAATATAAACCTTCTTGGGGGCCTTGGAAGAGACTATAGACCCTATGTCCTCCACCGTCGCAATCAACTAGTGGAAGGGATTGCCAACTCTATTGTAGGAACCCGGATCTTCTTTTCAGGTATGTTTTATTTTTCTGGTAATTTTTGAGGAAAAGTGGTTTTTCTAGAAATTTTCAAAGTACACACTGTGTAATTTATGAGTACACGTCGTGTAATCAGTTACCACAGGTAGCCGTGTACTGGCCATGTGGGTGTGATCTGGAGGCCACCTAAAGTGGAGTACAGAAACTGCGAGTAAACGCCATGTACTTCAAAGGTACACGAAGTGTACTTTATTTTCTTCAATAAACACACCAGGGTCACATCTAATAGACTGAACACCCTCTTTCTAGGTCTCGTTCATCCGAGATAACCCATACGACCACGATTGTTTTGTGAGACCCCGATCCTCCATTCGATCTCTAATTCGACCACTGAAGATTAAGTTAGGATCGCCTCGGTAAGATCTCTCTTCAGGATGAGCCTTGTTTCATGATTCCTCTTATTTTTCAAGTTATCCAATGTTGACCATTTTATAAGTTTTTGTAGATCATTGGAATTATAAGGCGATTCAAGCCTCGAAGTTCACATATAGAAATCTCCTAACATCGAGGTAGGTGGTTTCTGCCTTTTTGTTTAAAATCATCGAGTTTTATGTGCAAAGTTTCCCAATACCCTTGAATGGGGTATTGAGTGTTTACTGTTTCAGACCTATTGTATTTTTCTATGATTTTATTCTTGAGTAGATGATATTTGATTGTGAATAGGGTGAATTTATGTGCTTTGCAAGAGTTTCCCATTCATGTTTTTCCTATTTTGTCCTTTGGGTCTAGTTTGCCTGTTAGGATGCTGTTAACATTCCCATACCTAGTATTGTAGTATGGTGTGACTATTGTTCTGTTATGCTGTTATACTATAGAATTCTATCCAAGTAGTTCTTTAGGTTTACCTTGAACGATACGCACTGCTACACTTGCTTGATTTATATAGGTCCATGTGAACGTGATGTATAGACCACAGGGATAATGGATGTAATGGCTTCTCTAGAGTGTCTTTCCTTATTAAGATGCTAGACCACCGGGGGAATTGAAATTGAGTGCTTCCTCAGAGAGTCTGTAGTTACTTGATGCGGGCCATAGAGGGAATCTGACGTAAGTGCTTCCCCAGAGCACCTATAGTTATGATACAAGACTATGAGGGAATTGATGGTGAGTGCTTCCTCAGAGAGTCTATGCCTAAGATGAACCAAAGGGTTCAACTGAGTGTACTTCCCAGAGGGTTTCTTGTACTTGTTAGGTAGGACCATAGAGGATAGGCTATGGGTACTTCCTCAAGGGTTACATTTTTTTTACATTCTTACTTGCATTGCTAGGTAGGACCAAAGGGGATAGGCTGGGGGTGCTTCCCAGAGGGTTACCAGTCTGTGGTTATCAGCTTGGTTTGTTGTTGCTTGATATTTTAACTGTGGATTATTTACTGTTAAGTACATTACTATTTACTGTTTCCTATACATTTACCTGCCAAATACTCATTGACTTTTAGGAACAGATCTCATGGTGGTTTCCTATTGGGATTTAGTCTCACACCCTGTTTGGTCCATGCTTTTGGGCCCAAATAGATTATATTGTTGTAGGTATAGACAAGGGAAAACAACCTTCTACATCAGGTCCGTGACATGCTGTAGATATGGAGAGCACAAGACCAATCTTAGGCATGAAATTTTGTGGATATGATTACTATTTTTATTTTTTACTTGTTTTAGAACTATATTTCAGCATTGCGCATCATTTCGCTGCTTTCCTAGACATATGTATCAAGCATCATTTTATATACGTTCTCTAGTTTACTCAATTAGTCTTCCACTGTTTATTTTTATATGATATAATTATTGCTTCCGCTCTTGTATGTATTTGATTACTTCCATTGTATACTCTTTCAATGAGGGCATAGTTTCCCCACTATCACACCCAAAGCCCTTGCTACTAGTCGACAGCCTTTGGCATTCCGGGAAATGCACTTGAGGCCATGTGACCAACCGGGTATGGGGTGCCTCTGGGTGGCCTCTGGAACTGGGGCATTACAAAGTTGTATCAGAGGGTTATTTTCTCTTGACTTACTATTTGGAGCCGTTATCCAGGGATAAGACGGAATAGGTACTTGATAATAAGTTCTGCCTAGGAGTAGCTAACCTGTGTACAAGGAAAATCCAATTTACCTCGTTAATGAAATATTTTTGGTTTTTCAATTTTATGGTTGACTTGATTTTCACCATTTGGTGACTCATATGTATCATATTGTTATTGTTGATTTTATTGAGGTTCTATTTCTATCGCAACCCGATGAGATGAGGGTAATCCATCTCATACATCATATAGGAACTTGCTAGAAATCACATGTCATGCATTTTTTTCCATGCTATTTAGGGTGCATTAGTGATTTCATGTTGTTGTGATAGATTTTGTGCTATATATGCATGCTTTTCTGATAGTTTCCTTTATTAAATACATATCAATTGATAGGGTATTTTTTGTATAAGGATTTGTGGAATAGACTCCAAACTTTAGTTATTGAGGTGTTATGGGCCCTCATGGACCTTAAATTGGTGGATAATTTTCTGGTTTACCTTGTTTATAATATGTATAGATCCTCATCTTTGATTCATAGGGAGTATGGTCCCTCACGGATTAGAATTTTTCACTTCAATTTTCATTTCAGGGTTTCTCTGGGCTTCATAGTAGTTTATGAGGCTTAATGTCTGGAAAACCTAGAATACACGCCGTGTAGTTTTGACTACATGCCATGTGTTCTTCTATTCGGGAAGAAACTATTTTTCTTAAGTACACACCGTGTACCATACATACACTCCGTGTAGTCTCTAGACATGTCTTAGGCCGTGTGGGCCGAGATATGGGACAGGGAAAATCAAAAGTGAACATGCCATGTACCGTACATACACAACGTGTTGTGTCGACCCTGTGCCCACTCGTGTCACTAACAACATAGGTTGGTTGAGTCTTATCTAATACACACTGTGTTCCATAGAAACACATCGTACAGTCTAACCCTGGTACCTGGCCATGTCACAAACAACACAGGTCGATGTTATCCTTTCTCATACAATCTTCATCCATCTAGCACTCACCGTGTAGTGTGAGATGTGTATTCGGTCGTTTCACTAACAAAATGGTCTAGGTGAAGCTTTTCTAGTACACACCGTGTCTATCGTGAACCCTCCATGTATTATTGTCTTAGGAGAGCCATGTGGCTTAGCCATGTACAAGGACTTGGGAAAGAAAATAGGATTCAAGTACATGTTGTGTGTTAGGACAACACACCATGTGGTTTGGGTGTTACATGACCTATTTTGGCAGAAGTACACAACCATGTGAATGGCTTTAGGGAACACATTATGTAGGATTTATACTAGCTGCATAGTCATGTTGTGTAGAACTTGAATTATTTCTTCCTCCTTTTTCCCTTATTCCACTTCTAATCTTTAGTCCTTGATAATCTTGACCCAAGGTGTGTGCTCGACCTTTTAGAGTCATGCCACTGAAATGTCCTCTAGATGTACGCCAGTTGCTAGGTGGTGATCAGATGCCAGATATGGCTGATCAGGGACTTCTGGCATATTCTTCTATTGCGACAGTCTTGGAACA
The DNA here is from genome assembly GCA_963277665.1 of Viscum album. Taxonomy (NCBI): domain Eukaryota; kingdom Viridiplantae; phylum Streptophyta; class Magnoliopsida; order Santalales; family Viscaceae; genus Viscum; species Viscum album. The sequence continues at coordinate 1,494,582,212 of OY728129.1, forward strand.
TGCCATTATAGGAGACACAAGTGTCGATGCATAGTTCAGGTAAGGCATTATGAGGATGATTCATACCTTTCAGGGGGCACCGCCTCCTGCCCCGTTGATGGCTAATTTGAAGTGGGTTTTCCTGCAGCAGCATCCTCCCACATTCTCAGGGGAAGGAGGACCTCAGGCTGTAGTGTCATGGCTAGAAGCCATGTTGATGCCCATTTAGAATCTAGAGATGCCTCTAGAGAGGAGGGTCAAGCTCGCAACCTATATGCTTCAGGATTTATCCAAGTGGTAGTGAGATGTGATCTCACAGGTGGGACACTAGAATATCATGTCTTGGGATGAGTTTCAATTCATCTTCTATTACTACTTCTATCCCGAGACCCTAAGGGCTGATTGAGCCCGAGAGTTTTTGAGTCTGGAGAAAGGAAATATTTCTGTCATGGATTATTCCTTCCGCATTACTGAGATACAAAACTTCACGCCTATTTCTGGAGGTGATCAGTTATTCATGGCATGGATGTTTGAGGATGGTCTAAGGCATGAAGTCTAATCAGATGTGGACATATTTCAGCTGACTTTTATCACTTCTATAGTCAACCAGGCACTGATCACATAGTGCAATCTGAGGGATTCTGGAGTTGTGAGCCAGGACGGCTCGACATTTGGGGTTAGTATTACTCGTACTAACAGAAGGAAGCGTCGCATGGAGTTTTCACATGCTGATCCAAGTAGGAGATACACATCTTCTGGTATCCAGGTGGGGTGCTACCAGTGTGTGAAGAGCATGCATACAAAGACACACTACCCGAGAGACCCAGTGGAGTGTCGATATTGCGGTAAGATGGGTCATTTTCAGAACTTATGTCAGATATTCTCCCCAGTTGTTGGTGACGTGGGTTCTTCTATTAATCCTCATTCAGGATAAGAACCACCAGTTTCTCACCAGTCTTGGAACTATAGTACTTCCATCTGTTCAGGCCGAGGTGGAGGTCGTTTCCCTAGCATCCAATCACCCGGTTTCTAGAGACATCAGGGAAGATAGGCTTAGAGTGGTTAGGCAGGCTCACCGGGCCATGGAGAAGATCATACATTTGTAGTGGAGCAGACCCAACAATAACTGGATCCCGGACATTCTACAGTTTGAGGTATGATCTTAGTTGCCTCATTTTAATCTTCTTCTCTTTTCGATACAGGGGCTTCCCATTGATTTATATCTATTACGGTTGTGGAGAGCCTTAGGCTCTGCATATTTTCTTTTGCTGATATCTTTGCACTAGACACTCTATTGGGGACTAGAACAGTGAGTGTGCATCAGTGAAAGGAGTTCCCTCTAGTGGTTGGTGGGTGTCACTTTTTATGGGACCTCTATATCCTAGAGATGATTGGCTATGATGTCATTCTCGGAAATGGACTAGCTAGTTCCCTACCAAGTAGTCATCAATTTATATCATCGTAGGGTGAGTTTCACATCACCAGAGAGAAGATCGTTTCTTTATAAGGGCGAATGGGATGTCCATGAGAGCATAGTGGGACCTGAGCATCATGGTTTGGGAGGAGTTACAGCCCAAATTTCCAGTCTATATCTGGATGACTAGGAGACTTCACAGTTAAATTTTCCTCCAGTGGTGGATCATTTTAGGGATGTCCTTCCAATAGACTTTTTAGGTTTTTCTCCAGTGCACGAGGTAGAATTTCCTATTGAGCTCATGCTAGGAGCGACAACAGTGTCCATTCCTCTTTATAGGATGGCTACACCAAAGTTTTAGGAGCTCAAGAATATGTTGGAGGAGTTGTAGGCAAAGGGTTTCATCCAATGCGGTACTTCTCCTTAGAGTTTTCCAGTCCTTTTTGAGCAGAAGGCGGATGGTACCCATAGGCTTTGTGTGGACTATCAAAAGTAGAACCAATTAACTATAAAGAACCAATATCCCTTTCCAAGGATTGATGATCTCTTTGATCAGTTTCAAGGAGCCCAGGTGTTCTCAAAGATTGACATGATATCAGGTTATCATCGGTTGCATGTTAGACCATCTGATATACATCTTACAGCCTTCGGAAGCAGGTATGGCCTCTTTGAGTATATGTTTATGTCGTTCAGTCTCACGAATGAGCCTACATTTTTCATGTCACCGATGGACCAAGTGCTCCATCCATACTTGGATTCCTTCATAGTGGTTTTCGTGGATGATATCTTGGTGTATTCTCACACTCGACATGACCATGTCACGTATCTTGGGATTGTATTGAGTACACTGAGAGAGCATTAGTTATATGTTAAGACCTCAAAATGACACTTTTTTATGGATCCGATTCATTTCTTGGGTCATGTTATCTTATAGACATGAGTATCTATAGACCCATTGAAAGTGAGAGCAGTAGATTCTTGGGAGCAGCCGAAGAAAATTTTTGAGGTACATGGTTTTCTAGGGCTGGCTGGAAACTACATATGTTTCATTCAAGACTTCACATGCATAGCAGACCCACTGAAGGGTTTGACTAAGAATGGTGCAAACTCCTCATGGTCAGATTCGTATGAGTCAACCTTTCATAAGCTAAAAGGGAGGTTGACTTCAGCACCGATATTATTCTTTCTAGAGCCGAGAAAGAGCTATACTGTGTACATTGAAGCGTCGGGTATTGGGTTGGGAGATGTTATTATGAAGGGAGAAGGAGTAATAATGTACGTGTCTTGGCAGTTGCGACCACATGGGAAGAATTACCCGACACATGATCTTGAGTTGGCTGCAGTTGTTCATGCCTTACGTTGTTGGAGACATTATCTACTGGGGAAGAATTTGGTGGTTTTCACCACCCACAAGTGTCTCAAGTACATTTTCACTTAGCATGATCTGAATTTGAGACAGCGAAGGTGGGTTGAGTACCTACATTACTTTGACATTGAACTTTATTATAAACCTGGGAAGGGAAACCCAATGGCTAATGCATTGTGTAGGAGGACTCAGATACTGGCAGTTTAGGAGTCCAGCAATGAATGATAGCTTATGGCTCTATTTTCTAAGATTCATTTGGATGTTCATGATAGGCAGGGGGATTCTTTTCTTTCTTCTTTGGTTGTTACCTCTACTCTTCTTAATAGAGTTCGAATGAGGAATATATTTGATTCAAAAGGCCTGGTCCTATGGGAAAGCGTGTCAGGAGAGGACCATATTCCTGGATGAACCATGGTTGAGGAAGATATCTTGGGTTTCCTAGGGCACGTATGGGTGCCCGTGGATATACGCGAGGAGCTGATGCAGGACTTTCATTCCTCTATCTGGGCAGTTCTTCTTGGAATCACCATGATGTATCGTGATCTACACCATCAATATTGGTGGATAGGTATGAAGAGAGACGTTATAGGTTTCTTCATTAGGTGTTCCACCTGTTAGTAGGTGAAGGTAGAGCATCAGTGACCTATAGGGCTTTTGCCACAGTAACCCATTCCCTGGTGGAAGAATAATTATGTCACAATGGATTTCATGATACGTTTACCAAGGTCGCCTCGAGGGAATGATGCAGTTTGGGTTTCATTGAAAGACTCACAAAGGTTTCTCGCTTCTTTCCGATCAAAGATACCTTCAGTGTCGATGAACTGGGACTTTTGTACATCTGATAGATTGTATGTCTACATGGAGTTCCACACTCCATCATTTCAGACAAGGATGAATGTTTTACTTCTCGAGTCTGGAAGGGGCTATAGAAAGCTTTGGGTACACAGGTTCTTTTGAGTACAGCTTTCCACCCCCAAACTGATGGCCATTCTGAGTGTATGATTTAGGTGCTTGAGGAAACTCTATGAGCATTCATCCTAGATTTTGGAGGTTCTTTGGAGAAGCACATTCTTCTTGTGGAGTTTAGGTACAATAATAGTTTTCAAGCCACTATCCAGGTGGCACATTAATATGCTTTGTACGATAGTCCATGACGATCACCCTTATGTTTACTAGAGGTAGGAGAGGCATCTATGCTGGGACAACATCTTGTCCAAGAGACCACAGAGTAGATGTAGTTGATTCGGAAGAGGATGTCTAATGCATAGTCTGGACAGATGTCTTATGCTGATCTGCAGAGACATCCTCTGGAGATTGAGGTTGGGGATTAGGTTTTTCGGTGTGTCACACTGAGTTTGGGACATAAGAGGATTAGGAGATAGGGTAAGCATTTTCCGAGGTATGTTGGGCCGTTTGAGGTGTTGGAGAGAGTTGGTCAAGTTGCCTATCAATTGCAGTTACCTCAGAGGTACCGATCTATTCATGACGTCTTCCATGTTTCTCAGCTTCAATGTTACTTTTCAGACCCGTCTCATGTTTTCCAACCCGTAGAGGTTGAGTTGGAAGTGCATGCATATTTCGAATATAATCCTATCAAAATTGTCGATAGCATTACAAAGGTTCTATATGGCTGGTCTGTTTCTCTGGTATGAGTGTTATGGTAGCACGGGTGACTATAGGATGAGTCTTGGTAGAGGGAAGCTGATGTATGAGCACAGTGGCTGGAGTTGTTTGAGGTTTCTTATTCTACGCCATCGTGCAAGGAAAATTAGAGGATGAATTTATTTAAGAAGGGATGTTTGTATGAACCCAGATCTTCTTTATTGGTATGTTTTCTTTTTCTGTTAATTTTTTTAGGAAAAGAGGGTTTTTTTTGGGAAATTTTTGAAGTACGCGCCGTGTACTTAATGAGTACACGTCGTGTACTCATTTACCAGAGGTGTCCATGTGCTGGAAGTGTAGCGGCCATGCACACAACCATGTCGGGGTGACCTGGAGGCCGCCTAAAGTGGAGTGCGAAATCAGCAAGTACACACCATGTACTTCAAAATTTCACACCGTGTGTTTTCTTTTTTTTTTCCAATAAACGCACCGGGGATGCGTCTGATGGATAAAAATCCTTTCTTCTAGGTCACGTTTGTCTGAGAAAACCTGTACGGCCACGATTCATCTCCTCTCCCCCAAGACTCTATTTGATCCTTGATTTTACTTCCATTGATTGTTTTGGGATCACCTCGGTAAGCTCTCTTTTCTTCGTGAGCCTCATTTCAGGATTCATCTTCTTTCTGAAGTTATGCTCTATAGAAAATTTTTGACTTTTTTGTTGATATTTGGCATTCTATAGTGATTTAAGCATCTAGGTTCACATATAAAGATCTATTAACGTCGAGGTAGGTGTTTTGTGCCTTTCCTTTGAAAATATTTGAGTTTTATGTTCAAATTTTCCCAATACACGTGAACAGGGTATTTCGCGTTTATCGTTTTATCCCTATTTCTTTTCTTCTATGCTTGTATGCTTGAGTAGACGAAATTTGATTGTTAATACAGTGAATTAATGTTCTTTTGATGAGTTACCCATGCATTGTTTCCCTGTTATGACCTTTGGGTATAGTTTTCATGTTAGGCTGCTGTTTAATTTCTCATTCCTAGTATTGTAAGATGGTGTGACAGTTGTTCTGTTATGATTTTTTGCTCTAAAATGCTATCTAAGTTGTTCTTGAGGCTTACCTTGGCTAATATGCACTGCTACACTTGCTTTACTTTCATAGGGCTATGTGAACATGATGTTTTGACCACAGAAAGAATGGACGTAAGGGCTTTTCTAGAGTGTCTTTACTTATTACGATGCAATACCACAGGGGGAATTGGCGTTGATTTCTTCCTTAGAGAGTCTGTAGTTCCTTGATGTGGTCCATAGAGGGATTGTGATGTATGTTCTTCCCTAGAGAACCTTTAGTTATGATACAAGACTATAGGGGGAATTGACGTTGAGTGCTTCCTCAGAAAGTCTATGCCTAAGCTGAACTAGAAGGGTTAGTCTGAGTGTACTTCCCAGAGGGTTGCTTGTACTTGTTAGGTAGGATAAGAGGTGATAGGATATGGGTACTTCCCCAAGGGTAACCTTTGTGTTACATGCATGCTTACGTTTCTAGGTAGGACCAGAGTGGATAGGCTGGTGGTGCTTCCTAGAGAGTTACCTATTTGTGTTTATCTTATTTTTTGAGTTGTCGCTTGATATTGAAACTATGGATTGTTTACTAATAAGTACATTCATATTTATTATTTCTTGTACTTTTACATTCCATATACTCATTGACTATTAGGCACGACTCTCATGGTGGTTGCCTACTGGGATTTAGTCTCACACCCTATTTCAGCCATGCTTTTAGGCCCAAACAGATTATATTGGAGCAGATATAGACAAGGAAATGATCCCTTCTACTTCAGGTACTCGACATGTTGTGGATCTGGAGAGCATGGGACAATTTATAGGCTTTCAATGCTGTAGAGTTTATTGCTGGTTTTCTTTTGTACTTGGTTTAGTACAATATTTCAGCATTGTGATTTGTTTCATTGCTTTCCAATACATATGTATCATGCATCATTTTATATATGTTCTCCTGTTTATTCTATCAGTCTTCCACTATTTATTTTTGTATGATATTATTATTTCTTTCACTCTTGTATGTATTTGTTTACATTCATTGTTACTCTGTCAATGAGGAAATATTTTCCCCACTATCACACCTAAGGCCCTCACTTCTAGTCTGCAACATCTGGAAATCTGGGAAATGAGCTTGAGGCCATGTGACCAACTGAGTATGGGGCACCTCTGGGTGGATTCCGGAACGGGGACGCTACATCTATCCCCTGTCCATGAAAATTCCATCGATAATAGTGAAAAATATTAAAATCACATCATTCCAACTATAGGGGTTTTCTTATTTACATGGGAATAATATTATATTCACTCATGAAGTATTAAATTATATTATTTTCAAACCAACCTAGAGGGCTAAAATGTGTCATAAGTGACACCCACGCAATGAATGAATATATCATCCCATTATTTCCCTAAGGATTTTTCAATATTACAGGCATCGAACATATTAAAAAAATATTCAATACATAAAATACCCACATTCAACCACAACATTATATATTAATCCTCCCTTTGAGAATAATATGGTCCAAATATAAATGTTTTTTTGTAAAAAAAAATTTATATCACCTTCTACAAAGACATATTCACATATAGGGAATCTTAAATGTAATCTTACATAATAAACTTTTTACTATAATTAAACATCTAGGATCATTTCTCTTCCTTATTCAATTCTATAAAATAGTTTTACTTATATTAAAAAAATATTCCCTTATTTACCCAACAATGAATTTTATTTCAATACATAAAACATTATGGGGAGGATTCAATATTTCAATCTCAACAGAGATGTTATTAGTGATTGGGTGACACATCGATTGAGTTCTACTTTCCATGGAAAGTTAAAATCAAACTATATTTCCAATCATTTAAGTGATATATTTTTTGGAATGGGTGTGGTGAACGTGGAATACCTAACAAAATCACTAAATATGTTGAGTCATGAGTTAAGTAGAAATAAAATTTCCATTAAAGTTGAAGAATCCTTTAAATAACCAATACAATCCTTAAAATTATATCCCATCTTAAAAATATCATGGTAATGGATCATTAATAAGAATTTCAATAAAATATATTTGTGTTTGGATGTGAATATTTATTAATGATGGAATAACCCTAGCGTTCTATATTCATTAATATCTAGATGAATTTATTGAGAGTGTTAAATACTATCATATCCTCTTTGATGTGGCTGAAAAGATTGAAAATAATTCCACTATTTATGCTTCATGTTGAAGTGAAAAATTACATGAAATTAGAAGAAAATTGTCAATATCACCATAACTAAGAACGATAAATGATCCAGAATTGAGGTTTTTAGAAGTTACACTATACTAGTTACATATTTATTCTCATCTTCTATATATTTTATTTGTTCTATGGTTACAAAGGGACACTTGGATTTAGATATTCTATCCCATCTATCCCAATAACTATAAAATACATTTTCCTGGAAATAATTTTCAATTATTAAAATCATTAGTATTTAAAATAATTTTTTTTTAATAACTCATAAAAAAATAGAGAATAATTTCCATGTAAATTAAATGCATTTAGATATTGAATGGGGATTACAATCTATAAAGTTAAATATTTAAAATGCATTATTGGGTGATGAATAAATTGAATCAATCCATTATATTTTTGAATTTTCTTTTAAAATGGTATTTAAAGGATGGAAATATGGTCCAGAATTTGTCTTTTTAAAATAAGGATAACCTATTGTATTCATGATATATGTGGTTTTATTTCATCACGGGATTGTTCTCTCTGATGGTTATAGGAAATAATGGTTTGTAACTTATGTGCCGACATCATGAAAAAAATTATATCTATTTTGATATTATATATTCAATGACTCAATGTAATTAAAATCATGAGGTGGCTTTGAATTAATGAACTAATCCTAAAAAAAGGATTTGAGTTCCCCAAAATTAGACTATTGTTTATTTTTGATAAATACATGTGGGAATAAAAACTGAAGAAGATAAAACATATAATATATATATATATATAAGATTTACTTATTTCTACTAGATACATGTTTTGGTTGCAAAAGTCATTGAGGGTTTTTTATTTGAGGATCCAAATTTTTTTATTCGATAAAAATAAATTGATAGTAATAATAACATGACATTTTATTAGGTATCCCTTGATAGGTATCTAATATGTGAATCATTATTCTACATTATTTTTTTCATATAAAATTTTACCTAATCCCTATAGGGAAACTCATATTGATCATAGACTCAAATTTTTTCCTAAATACCCTATTCTGTTTTTAAAATGGATGAAAAAGAAATCCTTTTGCCTAATCAATTTATGTTCTTGTATTTTGGACTTGAAATATGCTAAAACTTAAGGACATAAATATTTGACCAAAATTGGTTGTATTTTAAGGTGAAATATAATTGGAAAAAATATTAAATTATATATATAGTTAATTGGGAAATGATAACCTGACATGAATTTGCAATCCCAACGCAAATATAAACAATCACATAGGTGAAGTAGAGACAATTTTAGTTTACATGTAACTGATCGATTTCAAGTAGTTTTATATCATGAATCTTAGACAAAAGTATTTTTCATTATATTCTCATTGATCATAGATCAATCAAATAGAATCAAGGGATATTTTTTGAAAAAAAATATTTTAATCAACAATAATTGATGTTAAATGGATATGGGTAACCAAAATTGGGAGGGATATGAAAATTATTCTGAGAGTGTAAGAAATTTTTGTGTTCTAATATCTATGAACATGTGAAAAAAGGTGATATAAATTATAAATTTAGTTGTCTTAATTAGGAAAAAGTGAAATAAAATTAGTTAAGATAGTATAACTAATGACCATGTTTAAATCATGGGTCTGTTATTGTAATCGTAATTATTATATAGATTATGACCATTAAACACAATAAAGAAATGTGTTCCAATATGATGTTCTTTATATTTTGTGATATTATATGATCTTTCTTTTAAGACAAAAGAAAGTTTCATATTGGTTATAGGTGAGCTAGATATGCAAAACATATGACGTTTTAGAAAAAATATTTCGTTATATATTTGAAATACTCACTAATAGTAGTCATGTAAGGTTTATAGTGATTCAATAACTCAAGGTACAAAATTATGGTACACATAACTAGAATATTTATAAATGTAATTATAAAAACCTAGTTTAAATAGAGTAGGATTGGTTCATCACAATTAATTGTTGTGGAATTGTAATGGGTGAGGAATTTTGTCTAGGTCTGAGATGCTTGACCTGAATGACACTATGTATCCTATAATAATAAAAATCAAGTCATATATAGTTCTTGGAAGAGGATTTTGTATGGATATAGAACATATAATGGGTAAAATTAAATTAATATATTATAATATCAGGATATTATAAAAGAATTGATGTCAATGAGTGTGGTAACAAACAATAGGAAAATGTTGTTAAATTGAGTGGATATCATTTTCTTTAGCCTCACATATGAGGTTCAAGTGTCACGATGTATCATTCATGGTAATAAATAAAACCTCACATAGTTATTGTTAAGGGTATTAGTAATTATTTAGTTCATAAATAGGAAGTGATTTGGTGTAATAAATGGGATCCCAATGATAGAACGAATAATGAGACCTGATGGGAATTATTGAAGTACCAACATAGATGAAATATAAAATGATTCCATCCTAAGGTAGCGATGTTGGGTAAAAAATTATATAAATTGTTGTGGGACCAAAATATCATGTTAGATTGTGTAATTAAATTTAATGAGACTTGTGTATATGCCTAAGATAGAGGATCCAGTTATCAATAAATATCACAAGAGAATATTACTCAAGAAACATGCAGTTCTTCATAATCATGTTCTGTATATATTTAGCTCATACAAATGAAGTGATGGGGTGAAATGAAAATGTCCTCTAATTATATAAGAAATAATGAGACAATATGTGAATCAGTGAATTCTATGAAGTATGGAAAATGAAATGGATCCATTGTAACACCCCAAGACTTTATGAAACATGTTTTTAACTAAATTTAGTTTCTTCGATATCTTGTATTATATATTAAACTATGTTTAATCGAACCATGATATATTATTAAAATTTTATTATGAAAATATTATAAACTAGATGTGAAATTAGTGGGAATGAATAGAATTAATTAATTTATGAAATATAAAAAATGATACTAATAAATAGAAATTTAATTTTATATTATTCATTATAATATTTTTAAAAATCGTTTATTGTGATTAAAAACATTAGTCGTTGAAAATTATTTTTATTGATTTTTGGGAGAAATATTATATTTACTTTATAAAACTTTTTAAAATTTTACTTCATAATACTAACAAAATTTTTTAAATCATCATATCAAATTTATCCAAGGGATTATTTCTTTGATTTTTATAAAGAGAATTAGTTTCCACTGAATAACAAAAAATACTGATTTTTATTGAACAATGAGTCTTATTCCAAACAACTTCATAGATAAATTTTATTTTAAGATAATTTAGTAGTAAAATAAGTTATATTACATTATAAATAATAAAATTAGGATTATTTTAATTTATTTCATGTTTTAATTTATTATAATAGTATTTTTATATGAAACCGACATTTTTCTAATGAAAATGTTATTTTTTGTGTGTAATCTGTTTTAATATTAATAAATTAGATTTATCACTATTGTTGAAGGATTTGGATAACATTTATGTGTTATATAATAAATAAATGTTTTTAACATTCATTTAATATATTTTAGGAAACAGATAATTACAAACCATGTATATTCCTAAAACTGTATTTTTATAAAAATATATTCTCATTGCGTACTGTATGTATAAATTTAAAATTACTTTATCCCACCTATATCTATTTAATTTCATAAAATGGATTCTATATTTGGAATCTAAAGGTTTAAATTTAGAAATTATTATTCTTTTTTTTCTACCATTATTAATAGTAAGAATGGTAAAATTTATCACCTCAGTAAATGATAAAATGAATTAATCTACGTTAAAACAAAGTAATAAGGCCTGAATGTTTACCCAAAATTATAATTATGTGATTTAAACTAAAACTTAAAAACCTTATTCTCTAAATTTAATTTTTTTAACTACACTTTTCCATCAAAATGACTTTTATTTTATTTAAATAAAAAAAAGTTACAAAATGCCACTCTCTTAGTCCAAAATATACATTATGTGATCAAATATAGAAAAAATTGTTATTAATGAATATTAATATTAAAGTTTTGAATAATTAATCTATACTCATAATGGTAATTTATTTATGATTTTTAGATTTCATATAATTAACCTAAATTATTATACGATGCCATAAAGTATTTATAAAATTAATAGAAACCAAAAATTAATCATATTAAAAATTATAAAAATGATATATTATTAGTAGCTTATAGTGTTACATGAATTTTATAGTATAATATTAAATATTTTAGTAGTGTTAAATTATTATATTGAATTCCATGATTTTATTTATTCATTTTAAGTAAAATGAAATGAATGGTATCAAAATTGATAATTGTATTTATCATAATAATATTATATTATTCTATATAAAAATCATAATACTTTTTATATATGACAATGTGGATATGATAAGGTTTTATGTTTCATAAATGGTCTATTTATGGGAAATAATTACCTTATTACTAAAAATTACAGCCCTTTACTATTAAAAATATTTTTACAATAGTTATAATAAAAAACTTTTAACCATGGTTGAATAAAAAAGATAATGTTTAAAATGAAAATATTTTGTATAATTTATATTTATTAATGTGATAAAACCCTCACTTATAATATATTTGATTCCATATCCATTTGGTGGAATTTTCCTTGATAATAAACTTATTATAATTTAAACTATTTAAAAAATCCAAAATTTCTCATCATCTAAATTCTGAAAGGACACCTCATCCTTCACATCCTCACATAACTTTGATCCTCATTGGTCGACCTTACCTAGAAAAAATCAATTGTAAAATTCCATTGAAAATATATATATATTTATTTCATAACAAAATATCATCCCTATGGTCCTTAGTAAGAGCTCTAAAGAAGTTCTCACAATGAAGGGGTAATCACCTTAACTGATAACTTTCTTTTATACTTCTTATTTATCTAATATAAATCTATGATATTTGTCATAATAAATAATGCATATAATATATATATATATATACTTAAATTTTATTGTTATTATGAAACCACCATTATTAACGAACTTTTCACAAATTGTGAAGTGAAAGAATCACCCGTGCGTCTGTAAGGCATACTGTATCCACATAGTGATACTGCTCATTTTTCATTAACATAATTTATTGTGGATTATTATGATGGTTATAATGTTTATATAAATATTTATGAAATAATAATTATTATATATTTATAATATCACATATACCTTTTTACCAACTAATCCATTGGAAACTGATAATTTCACGTCTTCATATGTGTGGACTACCACCTCCACAACGCGATGTGGTTCATTTTTCATTTTTATTTTACATTGATGGTAATAATGATTTTTTTAATAAAAATATATGATTTATATAAAATTATAAATAATCTATATAGTTGAATTATTATTTACCTTTAATCCCCTCTATCTTTTGAGAAGTGGAAATAGCATTCATATGTATATATGGCCTACCATCTCTATGAACAAAATAATTCATTTTTCTATCTTTAAATGTTATTGATGACTATAAATATGTGTATAATAAATATATATGATATTTATATCATTATTACAAGCCTAATTAATATGGAACTGTGATCAATTAACATGGAACAGAAAAACCAAACTGAAATACACGTGATAGAATAAACCACTAACACCAAGAAATGAAAATTTTATGGAATTATTGATAAAAAGATGTTGAAATATTATAAAGGGATCATATATGATGTTATAATTATGTTTATTATTATGTTATTGAATTAAAATAATGATAAATATATTATATATGAGGTTATAGTGACTTCAAAATAAGGGGCACACTAGGTAAGTTATTAATGCTTCAATCCTATTTTAATCGATATTATTTATAATTGAATATCCAATAAGAAATTTATATGATCCTTAGATGATGAAATTATTTTTCTACCCATTGGATATTTTTGGTGATTATATATTTTCATTTAATTTTACTAACATTAATTTTTTATAATATCAATAGTGTTTTTTAAAGAAACATCTATTTTATTTATCTCTTGGGTATAAAATTATATTGCTTCAATATTAATATTTTCTTAAAATGTTTTCAAAAATCAATATAATATTATAATATTATTATATAAATAAATTTTTACCCTTTTAAATTTTTATCAAATGTTTTACATGGAATCTTTTTATTATTTTATTAATGGGGTACTTTTTGTTTTATTCATGGAATGCTTCTTTTCACTTATATAGAATAAATGGAATTTCATGTCATCATGATGCCAAAATTATTTAATGATTAATATAATGGTTTAAATATTCATTTTTATATTAAATGGTTTTTTTGTTATGTGTGATTTTTTAAATTGATTTATGAAATGAAATTTTATTTTCCTCAAAAATATTTTAGTAGTCAATTGATTTATTAATGACTTTATACATCAACGCTACTTATAATTTTTTGGAAATTTGATCCATGGATACCATCCCTATAATATCAATTGTTGGTCCATGTTAATAATGTAAAGATGTTATGATGCATGTTCATTTTCCACGTGTTGTGATATTATTAAATGTTCATAAAACCCATTTCTTTTCAAGTGTTATGATATTGCGAATGGTTTATAATATTCTTCACACATATGTATGGTTTTCATTATGTGATGAGTGAGACCTATTGTTTCGTTCTGGTTCTCGGCCACGAAACGCCCAACGGCTCCGTATCCAATGATTGATGGACCTGCTTTCCAAAGGCAGACGTTCGCCGGATGGTCTGACCAGCGACTCTTAAAAACTCACATTGGTCGATAGGATGGGATGTCCGGCTCATAAAAACATTTTTGGGGGGAATTATTGCCTGTTCTAGGACTCTATTATAGATTTAAGACGTATTCATATGTTTGTGAATCATTGGTTTATACCCAAACATAGTATCCACGGATTCAACCCTGGTGGGCAATAGTCAACTAGACGCAGGGGTTCAGAATCATTGATTCCCAAGTTTTACCATCCCTTGTTGGATTAATGACCCCGAAGGGTTGGAACTCGCTTGAGGTGGCACTATGGGTGGCGCGGTTAACCGATATAGAGATGATCAGATCGACCGGTTGTTGGGATTGAACCTCAGGGAGGCTTCCTACGTAGCCTTCTTAGGAGGTAGGGATCAAAGTCCACGTAGTTCTTATATACAGTTTAACGTCATGCAGGACAGGGGTGGAACTCGACGTGAATAAATGACCGAGTGGTGGTCTTGAACCTCATGGAGGCTTCCTACGTACCATGCTTTGACATGGATCAAAGTCCTCGTAGTTCACTTTGGCTTGGAGCTTACACTCTGAGGAGGCCCAGAATGATGGATTGGGGCTTACACTCTGAGGAGGCCCAAAATGATGGATTTGGTCTTACACTCTGAGGAGGCCCAGGGCAATGGATTGGGGCCTACACTCTGAGGAGTCCCACTGTAGGATGTCATGGTTGATGCTTACTCTAAGCCCACATGAGTCATGCTCGGTGTGGGAAACAAGAGGCATCAGGGACCAGAGGATCACGTCGTGAAAGGTGCATCCGTGAGAAGCGGAGTGGGGCTTATGCATGAGGGCGACCCAGGGTGATGAATTGGGGGTTACACTCTGAGGAGGCCCAGAGGGTCGGGGCATACTCCGAGATGGATGCACGGGGTTACAAAGCCCAGCGGGAGAGGGGAAGGGGGTGCTCTTGTGACCATATCCTCTCTTGTGGTGCACGAGGGCTTCCTTATGATGGGTATTTTACCATCTTCGAGGAACCGTCAATAAGTGGAGGGGAAGAAAAGGGATTCCCAAGCTCAGACTCCACATTACCGTGGGAATGTGAACCCCAGAATGCTTCGGGAATCTGCTCAGGGGTCGGGGCAACCCCTTTGACCCTATTTACCATGGGTATGTGAACTCAAAATGGCACGCTGATGTGCCTAAAAGATATACCACGCAGATCTGGCAGCTCTGGAGGAGGCCTCGGCTCGGGGCTGACGAATAGGCCAATGAGGGAGTTGTGAAGGACCTGGCTGGATCGAAAGGATTTTACCTGGGTCTTGAAATGAGAACACTGAAGTATTTGGCGAGCCATGGAGAGGTATAGGTGGTGGCGGCCTTCTTGTGGGAATGTTCCACATGGCTGGAGAAGCTATCCGCAAACCAGGGTTGTCTGTAGATTTATTGGTGTCCCACAATCCAAGATGGTTCGTGGCTTCAGGTTCAATCCGCAAACCAGGGGGTTCATAGCTTCGGGATCAATCCACAAACCAGAGTGGTTTGCGGAGGGTTCCATGCGGGCAGCAGTGGCCAAGGGCGGCACTGGTTAGAGGCTTGTTGGTCAGGGCTTCGCCCGTGTAGGAGGGTGCTACGCAATGCAAAGGATGGGAAAAGAGGCATAAACTCCTTGGTCTGCGGTGAAGTCTTCCGCGAAGGGGGTATGGTTCGTGGTTCTCCTTTTTTGTTATTTTATGTTCTTGGTTCCCCAATTTATTATGTGTTTTCCGATTCCTTCTTAATTCATACACCTTATGTGGTTCATGGATGGGAATTTCACTATTTGAGAAATCCAAAGCCTTCTTTAAACCGATCACCTATCCCTTCGAATCTGATTCCAGTTCTCTGATCCCCTTTTCATTCCCCCTCGGTATCCTTTTATAGACTGGGGAATGGAATATATCTGTGGGCATGTAGCACCTTTTGCAGAGGCCCATAACCCGATTCGTAGTTGACTTGGTCAATCCGTGATTCACATTGGGTATTAAATTCTTCCCCCCCTCCACGAGGCGAACTCAGGGAGTACTCAGCGGCTGCAGAGGGTTCCACCTCTATTTCACGAATGACAACGGGTGTGGCTTGGACCGGTCGACGGGGTCCGCAGTTAGGGTGGTTCGTGACAGTGAACCGGTATGGCGCCCATCCTGCCTCGTGACCGTAGAGTCACTCCGCCTCTATTTCGCGAACGACAGTGGATCACGGAGGGGGTGCCTTGCGGTGCATGTCCTCATTGCACCTCTATGGACCGGTTCGCGGACCGATGCCTTTTTGTTGTGTCACTTTTTGATTGTTTTCCCAAAATTCTTTTTGAGTATTTGGGTAAAAATTTTATTGCACAGATTTTTGACCCCTACAAATGTACCCCATCAGAATGGGGTCTGATCAGAACGAAGAGGGGTCCATTCCGATGAAAAGTGGTCCGGAAACTGAGATGGTTTGTTGTAGAAAGGTGGACCAGATATGGGACCATGCCTATAAATACGGGGAACCCTCACACTTGTACTTTACCTAATTCTTCGTGAAACCAGAGATCCTTTGCCTCTGCGTGTTTTCTCCTTTGTAAAGTACCTCGTCCGTGAACTGGCAACAACCTCCGTGAACCATTCCTTCTTCGCGGTTGCCTTCATTCGCGAACCAACTTCCTGACCACGAACCATTACTCTTAATTAATAAAAAAGTAAGATATGGTGGGATGAAGAGGAACTTGCTTCGCGGTATCGATGTTGCGCGGACTAAAATCTCTTGAACTTTAAAAAGTATTTGAGTCTTCCGAATAAACTTGGGATTGAAATTCCGCAGAGCAACTTGGTTCGTGTTTTTCTGGCCAACGCTCCGCGGGCCAGAGCTTCGTGGACTGATTTCACGAAGGGATGGTTCACGGGATGATGACATCGTGAACCATTCCTCAAGGCATCCTTGTGTATTTGATTTATAAAGGCTCCTTAACCATTCATTTTTTCTAGATTTTTATTCCGGACTGATTTTACTCATTGTGCAGGGAGAAAATACAATTCCCCCTCGTTCTGCACTGAGGCCTGCTGCTGAGACCCAATCAATCGCTGATCAATGTCTAAAGGACATGGTTGGCTCTGTTCAAGATGGAGTCAGCCACTCCCTACCTTCTTCCATCCTTGCTGACCGGATCTCAAAATCACAGAAGGAATATACTTTCTCTAACAGCCTTCCTGCCTATGGGTTCGGTTTATTGTCTGATACCCCGATTTCAGAACCCTCCTTTGACAACAATAATGAAGTGTGGATATTTACAGCCACTATTCCCCAGTTCATGATACCGACTGGCAGGTGTCCTGCCTCGAGGGGTACAACTGTCGGATCTGTGTTGAATCACCTTCTAGTATCTCCGACAGGAGGACCACATCAACAGGAAGGAACAATCCACTGCTATCGGAGTATTTCCCGCAGTGCCATGGTAAGCGACCAACATGACTGGTCAGTGAATCGGGATCTCTGGCCGGGAGGAGAATGTAATTCATTGGATTGGGGGTGGCCCTTTTGGGTTCGCAAGAGCTGCGCAGAATTTGGGGTAGAGTTGCGAGCCGTAGGCTTTTATGAAGCTGTCTGGGTGTCCCAAACCTATACCCACCAGCCTCAAGCCCTCACCAAGCAACTTATGAGTCGTTGGAGCCCAGACACCAACACATCCCATTTGGTCCATGGGGAAGTGGGCATTAGTCTGTGGGAAATATTTCAGATTTCGGGGGTCCCCATCCTTGGGAGCATGTATGACGAGTTCATGCCTCCTTCCTCTGTATGGGAGAATGAAGAGAGGAATCCCCCTAGTGAAGCAGCTCATTAACTAGGCTCGAAATCACTCAGAGGTTACGTCTCCAAAACAGCTCATCCCATATCGTGAATGGGTCAAGGATTTTGTGAGAAAGAACAAATCTGACGAATCCGCGACTCTCCCACGTAGGCCCATGACTTTCCCTATGATGGAGTCTCATAAACAGGGGGGTAGCTATTGGATGACATTAGAGAAAGGTGATATTCACGGTTGGGGCTGGGATCTTATTCAGGATGTCGATCGATTGCTCTGTCTATGATCTTTTCTAGCCATGTTCTTAAGTGGCTGGTTATTACCCATGTGCATGGTTGGTGGCGTGCGGGTCAGTACTTTTTTCATGGTGGCACATTTGGCTACTGGTAACGTTATCAACCTATTTATCCCAGTATTGGCCAAGATGTACCGGTTTTTCAGTAACATTACTAATGGGAATCGACCAAACTAAGTGGCCGACCCTTTCCAAATTCTCTGGGGATGGTTAAGTGTACACATCAAGAACAACTACACCTTCATCAACCCTCTTCCGATTCCAGGCACCACATTCTGTCTGTACTCGAAACTGACCAGTGGGGTTATGCCTGAAGAGTGGGAGACCCAAGAGAAGGATAGTCAACAGACAGTTTCAAACAGGCGTCTGCTATCAAGTCGAATTTCAAATTATGAATTTTTCAATTTTCATCCATTTTCTTCCCCAGTTGGAGAAATTACGAACACCATAACAGAAGAGTTTAGCAAGAGGGGCTACCTCTTCTCCCTCCGATAGGGTATTCTGGGGGATCGTATTGGTGGAGAACTGATCTGTGAGGGGTACGCGCCTTGACGATTTGGGCGTCAATTTGGATGCGTTCAAGCACAGTGTCCTCCTGCACTTCATGGTGCCCGTGAGAAGCGTCATTTCTTGGTGGCCATACAAATGTGGTTAATGTTTACCCGGGAGGATACCAGCTGTGAGGTTATGACCCCCATGCTTGTAGACTGCATGCCTTTCTTATCCATGAATTATGCTGACTCCTGGGTACAATCAAACCCAAATGGCAAGTTAGGGATATTGGTGCCCACCATCCCAAGTCCCAAACCATCAAATGGCAAAAGGAAGTGAAAGGAGGATGGTGCTCCAACTGGGTCGGGCAGAATCCTTCATCACCAGACTGGTCCCATGCTTTCGGGGAAGATTTTAACAGACAGGGGTGTATCCTCTCACGCCCTCGAGGCTGCTTGAAGGGGGTTGAATATCCCCGCCGCTGTTACCTTCCCAATGCCTTGGGGCAAATGGAATGAATTTAAGGGTTGGTCAGACTTTCGTAGCCAGTACCCCCGTTTTATGTGGAAGTACCTTCAGGAATCAAAAGTGTCTTTTGATGAGCTGAGCAATATATCCGCCCCTGTTAAAATTATTTATGATGTGGACCCAGAGAAGGTCAATCGATATCTCCAAAATCTTGAATCCTATAATTACACACGCGAGGGTCACGCGGTATTAACCCACTGAATCTAGGACATGCTACATCGGGTGACTGATGAGGAGGGGGAAGGAAGTGACCATTCTTTAGGGGGTGATTATTCTGATGATTTCTCCATCATGGCTGAAGCTAGGGAATTCCCGTCCTTACCTGTGAGGTTGCTCCCACTGATATCCCCTGAGAGTTCTAGGGTGGTGGCGGGATGTAAAACGTGAATAAGTCCATTGGCGCCCTTACCAGCTTCTACCATCGCTCGACCTTCTCATGTTGATCCTCCCCAGTCGGCGATTCATGCCATGGCCGCATTCCCAGAGGATTGGAGGATTTGGGATGACCTGAGGGTCAGTGGTTCAAATGAAGAAGTTTGGGAGTTTCTTCAAATAGGACCTCTTAAACTTCAGGGTATCGGGACGATCTTCGCTCCACCCCACTTTTATTTGGAAGTGGATTTAGATGATATAGTCACCTCATTTAAGGATATGGATGCGTACATTCATTCACTCCGGAATCGTCTCTATTGGAGAATTCGGGTGTCTATGATGATTAGACGTCACTAATTGTTCAGACCTGAGGAAGAGGTTTCTCTGCTCTCCCATTTGGACTTTTCCCTCCATTATTGTGGAGGTTCTAAGGATTATTCCTTTTATGCAGGGTGCCGAAAAATCTCAGGCGGTGATTCCTTCTTTAGAGTATACCCCTTGTGGTACTGCTGTGGGGGAGCATGCGATTTCGCCCACATGAGTCATCGAGGAATGATCCCCTGGCGCAGCTGGGCTTATAGAGGTGACCATAATAGACTCACCTTGGGTTTTTCCTCCTCCCGTTACTTCTATAATTCTTGGGGAACTGTCCCCTAGGTAGATCCAGAGACGGAAACAGGCGTTCGGTTTCTCGGAACGGCTCAAATAGAGAACGTCGGGTAATAATGACTTCCCGTTTGCTTATTCGCCAACTTGCATTCTTAGACATCATCAGTCGTTAACGGTTTGACGTATAGTGCAGGACCACTTGGGGATCTGGCTGTGGATACCGAAGTGATTCTACCTTCCACCTTCTTTCCATCTATGGAATCACCTGTAACCACACCTGGGCGCGATGAGATGGTGAGCCCTGCTGGAGGGGCCAGTGATATGGACGCTTTACTTCCACCTTTACCAGTCAGATATATGCCATAGGAAGAACCGCTAGTATCCAAGAACCTTGCTGATCCGATAACCCTTACGATTGTGGAGGACGATGGGGCACCCATGATCGCTGAGGGGGTTCCAGATATGATGGATCCAACCACCCTTGGTCTAACGGATCCTGTGATGATGGAGGAAGAGCCTTCCATTAATCCAGTTACTAGGAACCCGAAGAGGGCCATTATCTTGTTCACCAGAGAAGTGACTTCTTCGAGCTTGGTTTTCGTAGGAGACCACTTGGGGATAGCCTTGGAACCTGCTGGCCTTAGGCATGGCCTCAGGCCCTGGACCCCTCTAGGGGCTCCCCAAATTCCCTTGCCTATCGAAGATGTGGCATCCTCTTCGACTGGCTATCGTGATAGTGCAGAGCTTTCAAATGCCGATGCCTCGTCGATTAGGAGTAAGTTCCCTGGTCTCCTACCACATTCTCCACTTTCTTACCTTTTCTAATTAGGGGTACTCATATGGCTTATTGACACTCGGGCTTCAGGACCACAACTTCTGGCGCTGATAATTGTGTCGCCAGTCGGGGGCGAAGCTGCCGTAGTTCCAGGGTTTGCGGGTGAGGCTGCCATGGGTCTCTCCTTGGTGACGTTCATCCTTGAATATGTGTCCTCATATGAGAGTGATTCGAAGCCCTATCAACAAGTCATCTCCATCCTTTAACCCGCTCGCCAAAGGGCTTGAGACACAATCTAGAGACTGATCTCTCAAACGCCCCTGGTTGAGATGCCGACCAACTTTCCAAGGCTACACAATTTTTTTATGTTACTGGGATTTTATGGATTCAACTATCATGGTGTTTACGACATATTGAAGCTAGTAGTAGCTGATCGGGAGAGGCTAGGTGATTTTGAATCTCACCTTTCCGCTGCTCAATCTGAAGCCTACCTTTCTGTGACTCGACAACTCTACCTAGTAGAGGCTCATGACCTTGTTGGGGTTGTCTCAGGGCTTCATAGAGAAGTTATTGAGCAGAGTTCTCACCTGGAGGCGGTCTGAAATAGGATACAACGGCTGCAGTAAGAAGAGGCCAACGTCGCCAGCATGATTGGAGAAGGGGAGCGGTGGATGGAGGAGGAAATAAGGGAAAGCACAAAGGTGGCTCAAGTGTCACAACAATTGCGGGCTAGTACAGAGATTGATATGGCCTTACTGCAGCATCTCACTCAGGAAATCAAGGATTATCACCATTTCCTGATACAGCTTTGTAAATCCGTTGAAAAACTCATGTAATCACCATTCTCACTAGAGGAGGCTCTGGATTGTGGATGCCCTTCTTACCCACTTTTTTATGGAACAAAGAAACATTTCTCATTAGTTCCCTTGTCGCCTTTTCCTGTGATAGAAACTATTTGGTACGATTGCCTCATATATTAATTCCCTAAACATAGAATAATCCGAGTCCAGGACTAGGAATAAATCAAGCTCTAACTTTTTCCTGGACCATGGGATCTAGCGAGCATAGTCTGACTATTTCTAGGGTTTTATAGAAAAACCCTACAAAGATTTTTCCTTTTCTTCTTCTTCTTTTAATGCCCTGATTTTTCTTTGGCTCATTCGGTATGGACCCAGCGGGTATAACCCAGCTTTTTCTTAGCTCGCCCTTTTCGGTTTTTTGGCCTAATAGGCTTTGTGCCTCTTTCTTCCATGAGGTTTAAAGTCCCACTGAAAATACTATCACTACTGATGTTTTAGGTCGAACATCTTTGACCAAATATGGTGGAGTGATGGTCCCAATGGAGTTCAACTGATTAAAAGATGCCTTAAAACCCTTCATACGCACATGGGAAACATGATTAAATGACATGCAGGGCATGTCTCAAGGCATGGGAGCCGAATCAGCGTACAGAGGTAGGAAGAGCATTGCCTAAGAAAGTCTTGTCTTCGGTAGACGGGCCAGGGGAGATCAATATGCAAAGCCGCTGAGGGCATGGTATTCATAGTCATGCAAAGGTGTCCTTAAGTCAAAGACATTTACATTTCTGATGGCCAGGGGGCTTCATGGAAGTCCAGCTTATGGGAACCATGATGGGTGGCTTGGAAAATTATGAAAACTAGCAGGGGTGGATTAGAAGGGAAGTGTGACATCTAAAAGGGTTTTGCGAACATCCGTACTAATCAAGAGCGTGGTCTGGAGACCACCTCCCTACAAATTTAGTCAGTGTAAGGGATAGTTGAGGCTTGACGTAGTTTAAAGTCATGCAACTGGGACATCATTTAAAATGGAATGACTTCTCCTAGTTCTTAGTAATCTTGTCAAAAAACGTTCCACCATATTCAGGAAGGGTTGTGAAAGAAGTTGGTAAACTGCGGCTCAGAGGGTTTCCGAATTCTGAGATAGAAATGGGGGCTCAGAGGACAAGAGGTGTACGGAGAGAAGCATTGCCTAAGGAAATCTTTCCTTTGGTAGATGGGCTAGGGGTGATCAATATGCAGAGCCGCTGAGGGCATGGTATACATAGTCATACAATGGTGTCCTTATGTCAAAGACTATCCTCTTCCGATAGCCGATAAACTTTAGGGAATTTGAGATTTAGAACCACCAGGGGTGGCTTATGAGAGCTCATATTTTTTCTGAGTACAGAGTATGGTTTATGATGAGAGGGTTCCTAAATACGGGGGAAAATCTAGACTAAACTTCCTGGGAATGGGTGAAGTAATTCTTTCTCACGCTGGTGTGAGGTGGTGGTTCGTGCAGGTCTGACCCGTGCACTGAAAGACGAAGAAAAGCCTATGTTTCTCATTGAAACCATGACAAGTATGACTGTGTAGTTTACCATCATGTGGTTAGGACATAATCTGTGTAGTTTAGCATCCTGCAGTAAGGACGAGAGGCATTTTTAAAGGTTTCTATGCAATTTAACATCATGCATTGAGGACAGATTCTGTGCAGTTTATCGTCATGCAGTAAAGTCAGGGGTATCTTTAAAGGTTGTAGTGTAGTTTAACGTCATGCGGTGAGGATGGGGGGAATTTTTGTGAAGGCTGCTCTTCATCAGAATATAACTGGCCTTGAATACCTCAACATTCCCTAGATGTGGAAGTGGGGGTTTATGGTTTAAATCATGATTTCGGGGCATCTTCGATCAGGAGAGGTGATATGGGGGCTCTGAGGCCGGTAAGCATACGGATCTAGGAAGAGTGTCGCCTGAGGAAAATCTTGCCTTTGGTAGTCGGGCCAGGGGCGATCAATATGCAAATCCGCTGAGGGCATGGTATGCATATTCATACAAAGGTGTCCATGGGTCGATCACTTTCCACCTCTGATTACCATGAATGGTTTTGAAGATCCACAATTATCCAGGCCACAAAGTCTGTTATTTGGAAGGGGAGTGTCTGGACATGTCGGGGATATCCGTCCCTGGTTTCCTGTTGAGTTTCAAAGAGCCCCCTGCGCTGATCTTTTCTCTTTTTTTGCACAGGGGTGTGCCTTCATTCCATGAATTTTCACATCACGTGGTAAGGACGAGGTACTTATAGTTTATCAGTCATAGATCTCGGACCTTTGGGTTACTTTTGCTGCAGTCACTCGAAGGATAATTGAGTCAACATGTTCTGATATACTTAGAACCGGGCGAGGGATGAAGGTCGTAAACTGCAACTTTCATCATTACCAGATCAGGAGGTATGGTGTGGGGGATTTGAGGCCAGTAGGCATACAGATCTAGGAGAAGTACCACTTGAGGAAATATTTCCTTTGATGGATGAGCCAGGGGCTATCATTATGCAGAGCCACTGTGGGCATGGTATGCATAGTCGTAAAGAGGTGTCCCCGGGTCAATAACTTTCCACTTACAGTGGCCATTAATGAATATGAAAATCCGTTATTCCTCACAGTTTAGAGTTCGGCACGTGGGGAAACGGTGTCTGGGTATACAAGAAACATCTTCACCGCAATTGTTCGTTGAGTCAAAGTAGCCTAGTCCTGGCTTGAAGTTTATTAATGCAGGTCGCTATGTGAACCATTGGTGGATACAAAGGCTAGCTAGATAGGGAAACCCTAGCAACACCTGAATTTGAAAAGGGGAACGAACTTGTAAACAACTTTTCCGTAAACTTTTGGATCAAGAGGTGTGGTATAGGGGCTCTGAGGCCGGTAAGCATATGGAGCTAGGAAGAGTGCCGCCTGTGGAAATATTGCCATTAGTAGACAGGCCAGGGGCTATTAATATGTAGAGACGCTGAGGTCAGGGTATGCATAGTCATACAAAGATGTCCATGGGTTGATGAATTTCCACCTATGATGACCATGAGTGGTTATGAATATCCATAATTATCTAGACCGTGGAGTCTGATGTATAGAAAGGATGTATCCGAATGTGAAAGAAGTATCTCCACCTCATATCGCCATGTGTCCTGAGTGGGTCTTGATGAAGTCCATGCAGTTTAACGTCATGCGGTGAGGAAAAACTCCATGCAATTTAACGTCATGCGGTAAGGAAGAAGGTTCCCCAACGTGAAAGAAAAGGGGGGTCCGTGCAGTTTAACATCGCGCGGTGGGGACAACTTCTGTGCATTTTAACATCATGTGGCATGGACGAGAGGAATTTTTGAAGGTTTCTATGTAGTTTAACGTCATTTATCGAGGACGGAGATATACACCCCGTGTAGGTCTGGTCCGTACATGGGGAAAGGTGCATTTTTAACATCATTGTCCATGCAGTTTAACGTCATGCAGTAAGGACGATAAGTACACCCCGTTTCATTCTAGATCGCACACTGGGGGAAAGGGAATCTCTTTTTATTAAGGGCTGGGCCAGGACTGTCGATCATAGAGTCTCTACGTAACCTTCGAGGGTAGGAATCAAGTCGTACGTGGTTCTCTGGAATGAGTACACCCCGTGCAGGTCTGGTGCATACATGAGGGGAAAGAAGGAATTATTTTATTTTTTATTCAGGGGGATGGGCCAAGACTAGGGATCCTGGCGTTGCTACGTATCCTGCAAGGGTAAGAATCAAGTATTATGTAGTTCTCTGGAATCTGTGCAATTTAGCATCATGCGGTGAGGACGGAGTCCATACAGTTTAACGCCATGTGGCTTGGACAATGGGCACACCCCGTGTAGGTCTGGTCCATACACGGGGGGATGGGCATTTTTGTTTTTGTTTTTTTTCTCTCTCTCTCCTTTTGAGGTGGATGGGCCAGGGAATGGAATTCTTGCGTCAATACGTATCCTGCAAGGGTAGGAATCAAGACTCATGTAGTTCTATGAAAGACGATACACCCTATGCAGGTCTGGTCCATACATAGGGGAATGGGGTATTTTTAAATCACCTTGTCCGTGCAGTTTAACGTCGTGTGGTAAGGACGATCTCAATGCAGTTTAACGTCTTGCGGTGAGGACGTGGGACATAAAGTTTAATGTCATGTGGTCAGGACAATTTCCATGCAGTTTAACATCATGCGGTGAGGACATGGGCCATGCAGTTTAATGTCATGTGGTTAGGACAAAGTCCATACAGTTTCTATGTGAAATACTTCTTTATGAATCTTGCATTCATAGGAGCGGTTGTAAATTGTTCGTCCATGGAGGTAAGGGTATATGCTCCATTGGAGTAGACCTTGTGTACAACATATGGTCCGTCCCATTGGGCTCCATCTTTGGAGGCTTCTTGTCAGGTATCATTGGGGTCCGAAGGACCAGCACTAATTCTCCTTCCATGAAAGACCGGAGGCAGACCTTTTTGTTGAAGGCCCGTGCGATCCAATTCTGGTACACTTCCAGGTGGTGCAGAGTGTGAATCATCTTCTCGTATAGTTGTCCCAATTTACCTAGCCTCTTTTCTGACTGCTCATCATCAGATAATCAATCACATATGGCAACGCAGAGTGAGGGAAGATGGAGTTCAATGGGCAGGACCGCCTCCGTGTCGTACACCAATGAGTATAGGGTAGACCGAGTAGCGGTGCAGATTGTGGTTTGATAATCCCACAATGCATGGAGGAGTTTATCGGGCCATGACTTCCTGTCTTTTTCAACCATTTTCTGGAGGATTTTTTAAAGGTTCTTGTTGAAAGATTCTATCTATCTTTTGGCCACTACATGGTAGCGTGATGAGTGGCTAACCTTGATACCATACTCATGGTATAGCTTTTCCAACTCAGCAGAGCAGAAATTGGTGCCGTTTTCCGTCAGTATAGTATAAGGAACACCAAATCTAGTAATACTATTGGCCTTCACGAAGCTGACAATATTTCTTGCCCTGACTTCCTTGAGGGGTACAACTTTTACCCATTTAGAAAAGAAGTCGGTTTTCGTGAGGACATATTTCAGCTGTTTGGTCGTGGTGGGAGGATATGGTCCCATGAGGTCCATCCCCCAGAGGGAAAACGGCTAGGAGTACTTAGCTTGATGAATCAACTCCGAGGGCTGGTGTATGAAGTTGGAATGAATCTGGAATGAGTGGCATTTTGCAGTAATATTCTCGCAATCTCGTGCCATTGTATGCCAGTAGTACCCAAGCCTTCGAACCTGATGGGAAATCTTGGTCCCCAGTTGATGTGCTCCACACACTTCAGCATGTACTTCAGTCAAGACTGCAACAGTTTCTTCTCTGCCAATGCATCTGAGGAGCACTCCATCGAGGCCTCATTTGTAGAGGACCTCTTGTTGACCCGCACCGCCATATAGAACAAAATTGATTGCCCTTCTCCGTATTTTCTCTCATTTAGCCCGGTCTGATGGATGTTCTCCCCGTTGAAGGTAGTTCGTGATGGGGTTTATCCAGTCGGTAGTAGGAGCATATGGCTCAGGGATAGGACTGACTTCGTGGATCTCTTTTGTCTTATCTTGATCAAATAGAAATACCATTTGACGGTGAGAAATATTCATAACCATTTCATCCCGGTCTGGGTCGGCAAGGGATGTGGCCACGTTTGCTAATGCTTTAGCCAGAGCATTCTAGGACCAGGGAATATAAGTCACTGTTGGTTCTATGGAGAACTCTACTATTAACCCTAGGACATGTTCAAACAAGGGGATCATCTCCTCCTCTTTAAAGGCATAGTCACCATTGAATTGCATGATGACTAGCTCCGAGTCACCTTTTACTTTAAGGTGTTATACTTGTGCTTGGAGTGCGAGTTCTAGGCCTGCAATGAGGGCTTGATATTCCACTTAATTGTTCGTACATCTCCCGGATAAGAGGAAGGAATATGGAAAAACTTCCTTTTCTAGGGACACGATTATTATCCCCAGACCCACATTGTTGAATCTGGGATCCCCCATCCTCTTCCCTGTGGGGCTTTGGGATGTACCGTCAAAGTACATTTCCCATGCTGGGAACTCCCCTTGAACCGAGAAGATATATTCATCAGGTAGTTCAGCATCTTGTGCAGTGGTCCCTGTTGAAGGGTTCTCTTCCATAAAGTCTACTAATGCCTGGCCCTTGATGGATTTTTGAGGAAATAACCGGATGTCAAATTTTTGCAGGATGACTTCCCATCGTGATAGGCATCCGGTTAGGATAGTGCAACTAAGGATGTACTTGAGTGGGTTACTCTGCGAGATCAAATGTACATCGTGATTTTGCAGATAATGTCGTAGCTTTTGAACCACGAAGACCAAGTCCAGACAGCTCTTCTCGATATTTGAGTATCGAGTCTCAGAATCAATCATGGTTCGAGTGAGGTAATAGAGATTGTTTTCACTACCAGAGTTGTTCTTCTATGTGAGGAAGGCTCCCAATGACCATTCTAGGTCCTTCACATATAGAATGAGAGGCCTTCCTTCGACCAAGGGCATGAGCACTGGTGGGATTAAGAGGTACATCTTCAAGTTGTCGAACGCCTCTTTGCAGTCATTCGTCCATTGGTACGTGACCCCCTTCTTCATCAACCTTGTAAAGGGCAAACATTTTCCCCCCAGGTTGGCTATGAACCACCTAATATAGGATAGGTGTGCTTGGAATCCCCTCAGCTCAGTGAGATTTCTAGGGGGCATCAGGATCAGGATAGCCTTCGTCTTCTCAGGGTCGACTTCGATGTCGCGATGGCGTACGACAAAGCCATGAAATTTCCCTGAGGTAACCCCAAAGGTGCATTTCAAGGGGTTCTTCTTCAAGCTATGTTGTTGGAGTTTGTTTAAGACGGTCTCAAGGTCTGACAGGTGATCTGAGCACTATCTGGACTTGATCACTAGGTCATCCACGTAACATTCAATGAATTTCCCCAGAAACGGCTTAAAGATCCGATGCATGGCATGCTGATACGTGGAACCCGCATTCTTTAGAGCAATGTGCATGACCCTTTAACAGAATAACCCTTGAGGGGCCCAGAAGGCAGTGGCTTCTTCGACTTCTTAGGCCATCTTGATTTGATTATATCAATAATATCCATCCATGACGGATAGAGCCTCATACCCGGCCATCGCATCAATTAACAACTCGGTGATTGGAATCGGGAAGTCATCTTTCGGACAATGCCGATTAAGTTCTTTGAAGTCAATGAAGATGCGGATTTTCCCATTCTTTTTCTTGAAAAGGACGATGTTGGCCAACCAAATGTGGTACTATACATCCCTGATGAATCCTTCTTTAATGGCCTTATCAACTTCAGCCTCTATCTAGACATCATGTGAGGGGTGTGTCCTTCTAGCGGCCTGTTTGTAGCCCCGATGGTCTTCTGGAAGACCCACGTGATGCCTCGCTACCTAGGGATTGAGTCCTAGAATTTCTGTGTAATTTCATGCAAAGAAATCCTTATGTCGCCTTAGGAAGGAGTTATATACCTCGTGTTCCTCGGGATACATGGCCGCGCTAATGAGAGTGGGCCTCGGGTCTTCTTCGGTACCCAAGTTTATTTCCCTGAGCTCGTCCACAGTGGTGGAGATACCCTCCTCAAATGCGGGAGGTGCATCTTTGAGATATTACCCCTCTTCTTCTCCCATGTCCTCATCCTCTTGATCTGACAAGGAGAGAGTTTGCGGTCTGAGCCTTCAAGGGTTTGAGGGAGAGGCATCATGGGCATCCCTGCTTGAGTATTCATCCCCAAATCGAGGTTTGGTAGATGTTCCCGCATTGTCGTGCTCGTCCATCGTGGCTGAAGTCATAAGGACATTCGAATGCATGTCCGGACTCAAACTCCTACTCTCAACATGGTTGAGGGTCAGGACATAATCTCTTCCAAGCTACCTGAGGAGGTCATCTGGGACCATTTCCAGGCCATTTAGAGCGTGGTTCCAGTCGACGTCGTCGATCAAAGGCTTCTTCTTATTTTGCTCATAGAACCCAGCATCGATGTAATGTGACTCCGAGAGCTCGAAAGGGGTCTTGTCGGCATACAACGTGCTGCTTTTTCCATTGACGCGGTACTTGATACACTGGTGGTAGGATGAAGGAATGACCATGTGCCTATAAAGCCATGGCCTTCCCAGCAGGGCATTGAATGTTGTGCTCTGCCAGACCCCCAGTAATTCTGTGTAGGCTACCAGGTCACCAAAATGGGTCTTTAGCTCAATCTTTCTCATTGGTTTCTGATCATTCTTTTCGTAACCTAAAAAAGTTTTGTTTGAGAGAATTAGATCATCCTCACTGTAGCCCACCTTATGGAGTGTCTGTAGGGGAAGGAGGTTAACTCCAGAGACATTGTCTATAATGAATTTTTGGATCTCAATACCATTCAGTGTGCCTGACACATATAGCGGTCTAATGTGTCCTTGCATGATGGAATCTTCGTCCTGATCAGTGAAGGAAATC
Source organism: Viscum album (assembly GCA_963277665.1). Classification (NCBI taxonomy): domain Eukaryota; kingdom Viridiplantae; phylum Streptophyta; class Magnoliopsida; order Santalales; family Viscaceae; genus Viscum; species Viscum album. Next base: position 1,494,612,768 of record OY728129.1, read on the forward strand.
ACCGCATTGCATTCATCATGGCCAGTCTCCACCTGGTAAATCTTGGTTGCAGCTACCTCGGCTTGGAATTCTTGGGAGCTGATCAAAGATTCGATAAGTGCCTCCCTAAGGTCAGCTAACAAACCCAGGGAATCCAGGATTGACAAAATGACTGGTACAAATGCCAGATGCTTAAGGATGTCATATGTTTTCTCCATCAGTCGATGCTTCTATATTGACGGGAGAGTCATAGTGGGTGATTTGGGATCTGGAGCATTCGACGAGGAGGGACTGGCCACGGGGATGGATGTCGATGGTGGTCCCGCGTTTTGAGGACTTGGTCTGGCTGGTCTATTTGTACGCACTAGGCGGCAAGACACTTTCTCCTCTTCTGTAGGGTATCGCAGAATAACTGGGCCAGAGTTGATGCTTGTGGAGGTGGAGGGGAATTCCCTCTCTTTCTGATTCTGCTGAAGGGATCTCTCACGAGATTCCATGGTATTAACGGCTTGGGTCGGGGTCCAACCGTAGGGTTGGTTTCGGTCGTGGTTGCGCCTCCCCTGGTATCCCCTGCCTCTATGATTCCTCCTCTCGGCTCCTCGTGCAGGAAAATCGGGTCCGTAATCATACCCTTCGTCAAGTAATGATTCCATGAGATGGATGATGTTGATAGAACTAAATATTGGCTCTCCATCCTCTGACTAGTCAACCAGGTCGGTTGTCTCTGATGGTGTTGTTTGGTGGGTCGGTGCCCGTGGTGCCAAATTCGAGGGTATGAAATCTTCCAGGGTCTGGACTAACCCTGGCCCCACTGCAAACTGCTCCTCTTGTGATTGTTTCCTCCTTGGACTCTACTTGGATGACCGGATAGTAGAGGATTGTGAGGCCGAGGTTGTCGGCACTACGACTTCAGGGGATATTGGTGGCAACACTGACTGCTGTAGTTGATCTCGGAGTATGCCCTGGGCTCGGTTGATAGTCTTCTGAGTCATCCAGTTATCAAATTTCTACCTCTGTTTGCTGGTGATTTTTTGCCACCCCTCTTCTTTACCGGAGTCAGTGGTAGACATACATGACACATGTGCTGGGGGTGGTCCCATCTCAACTTGTCCAGAATCTACCATCCTCTACAGGAGGTCTTTGAAGATGAAGCATTCTCGGATACTATGATCCAACATCCAATGGTAGGGGCAGTAATCTGGCATGTCATTGCAGCCGACTTCTTCAAGTTTCCTTGGCTCCGAGAGGCGGAGCAAATTAAAGTTCATGGCGGCAATGAAGTATCCATGAACTTGATCATCTTGGAACGAGTGTTCTTTTTTAATTCGCTCCTCAAACTAGTTCCACTTCGGTCCTCTCTGATTATCTCTTTTAGTTTGGGGTGGCCGCTGATATGCAGTTGGCCCTTGACAATTTGGTGGAGGCCTGAGCGGCAGAGCGGGCATAGGGGCCGGCTCGAGTGTGACAGTGGACACTTCAGCTCTAGGATCTCTCTTAGCAAGAGCCTACGAGGCTATTAGGGACTTTTAATTAGTCCGCTACAGGTATTCTTCAATTCTTTGGGCAATGGCCGAGAGATGGAGGAAGCCAGTGCTGCACTCCAGCAGTATGAGCGGTTTCCGCAGCTCATGTCTAAGATTATCGATGCATATGGCTAGCATCTCATCTTGAGGCATTGGAATGTTCAGAGAATAGGTCAGACCTTTCCATCTAGAGATTAAATCTGAGACCCTCTTGTTCTCCCTCTAATTTCAGTTCATGATATCAATGACCGTTGTTTTAGGCAGCATTGAGCTGATGTGGAACAGGAACTGCTGCCGGAGGTCCTCCCAATTGTTTATCGACTGGGCCAACAGACTCGTATACCAGACGAAGGCGGATCCTTGCAAGGTCCGTACGAAAAAAGTAAGTTTCACTGCTTCTTTTTGTTCTGGAGTCTCCATCATAGGGTCACAATAGGATGCATAGTGTGTCAAATGCTGCTCTGGATTGCCTGATCCATTGAAGATGGGGAATACAGGGCTCCCAAAATTGGGTGGAGGTTGTGTGTTAGTCACACAGTCTGGGTAAAGTTTCCACTCCGGCTGTATTAGAGTGCGTCGACCTTCCATCACTTCCAGTCGACCTGTTAATGCCTCTATGGTATTGGTGAATCCCTGGTTTACTTCCTATTGGGTCCGGTCCTGGGCAGGCATAGCCCGAGGCATTTCTTGAGGATCCGGACTGGCTGGCACCAAGGGTGCGTATTCCGTTCGGGGTACCCTCAGAGGGTTCGGGCATACTTGCTCTGGTTTCCTCCTAAGTGGAGGGAAATCCTAGTATTTGTCCGGATCCACGTCTAGGTAGCTGTACGGGCCAGGACCCTCATTGGGAAAAAGCCCATATCGTGCTTCGTTTTTCGAGGAAAGCCTTAGCCTTTGAGGTGCACTTGCCGGGACTGCATGACGTTGCTCATCTCGGGACGCACTTTTAATAAGGCTGTTCCTTGGGAATAGCTCAGTGTTAAGCCGCCTCAATTCTTTCAACTATTCATCCTGTCGAGCGAACCTCTCTTTGAGCATGAGTGGCTCATTTTTATCAAGAGAGGTGGATGGGTTAAGGGTAACCGTAATTTTGTTCTTGTCCTTGTTGGAAGCTCGCAGGGTAGGAAAAGGGAGGTTATCTGAAGGGGTGGCCATATTTCAAGCGGCCCTCTGGTTCCGGGTGTGTACACCTGGGGGTTCATTGTGAGTCACAGCCTGACAGGAACCATCATCTCCCGCCCTATCTAGATTTTCATTTTCTCCGGTGTTACCCGTGGGGTTAGCCTCTATGGAATTGATGAACACATATTGCGGATGGGAGGGGACGTCATCTTCCAAATAGGAAGAGGATATCCTACGTCTTCTACTGGCATTCCCTCTCATGACCTGGGATTTCCCTCGGACTTCTTCGCGAAGGGTGACGTGGAGAGTTCATTGATGAGACCTTACGGTTCACCTTCCTCTTAGAGGGGATGATGATTCATATGATGGGGTAGGACTGGAACCTCCTCTCCTGACTGTCCTCCCTAGAAGAGAGAATACCGACTCTTGTGGGGGAGTTTGTTGTTGAGGGGGTAACAATTCCCCCATCCCAGAGGGAAGGGGTTGGCTCTGTTCCCTTGACGTTGAGTCTCTTCCCAGTTTTGTTGGTCTTAAGGGGGAATTTGTTGTTATAAATGCCCCCAACCCTACAGTTTGGGGTTGACCCTGGATTTCGGCAGTGGCTGCGGCTATCGTGACCTGCCTGATCTTGTGTGCTCCCATCTGGGGGTGAACCGGATTTGGTGCCAAATTCACCTGTGAACCAGTACCTTCTAGAGAGGCAGGCAGAGATCTTTGAATGGCCTCTCTTAGGTGATAGGCCCGCAGTATGCTCTCGGTGGTCTGATTCCGGAGTTTTTGAATGTATCATTCCCGCTGATCCTGATGCTTCTAGTACTTACTCGAGGCCTGACTCTATTGGGTGTGTTGTATTTCCTAAACAGGGGTTCCACCCTATTGTCATCTCGATGTGATGACGTTGCAAGACACCATGACAAACGGGTTATTCTAGGCGGGGAGTGGAGTGAAACACAGAGATTCGTGTTCCCCTCAGCCCCTGATGTGGACTCCCGCTGGAGCGTCACCGATGAGGTGGCGTAGCTGGTGCAGTGTGCGGAGGCAAGCTGCCTCCATATTCCCTTTGCGCCTCTCGTGACGTTGTTGTTGCATCGAGGAATGGGCCTCTAGGTCGATGTGATGTAAGAGGTCCCCTATCGTCTTGACATGGTCTACATACCCTTCATAGAGTAGGAACCTTGATTTTATCCGGCAGAGGGTTGTCCATATATTATGGCGGATGTTGCGCATGAATTCTTCCGACAACTCTCTGGGCATGTCGTACTGAGAGGTGGTCGTGGGCCAAAACATAACTGGTATATGATTCATGTCCAGTTGTTTCCTCTGATGCAGCCTATCCGCATATTCCTCCAGCAGTGATTCCTCTACTAGGTCATCCCAACTAAGGCTCTCACTATAGTCAGAGGAGGTGGGACTGGTAGGTATCGAATTGTCTTATGGGCGATTCCGAATTGGTTCAGAAGATGAACGTGGCCCTGGAACAGCTCCTAATCGAAGAAGGGCGTGGTTAGCGACAAGCTAGGAATCTGAAATGCTCGATCCCATCCTTCTGAGTGCCTCAGCATACGAGGGCATTTCGATGCTTGATTCGGTAGGACGAGGTCCTTCCTATCTATATAATATGTCATCATGGGGAGGACCTCCGCAAGGATGGCCGTAATGGAGAGGACTACCATTACTGCTTGATGCTTTACTGCATAGAGGACTTTTGCAGTGCACACCCTGGGGAGGACCTCCAAGGAATGTTGGAGCAAGGGGAGGTCCTTCTGGTTGCATAGCATTGCTATGGGGAGGACCTTCACAACAAATTCCATTATGGTGAGGATGACCATCATCGCTTAGCGTTCGTCGCGCATCCTGGGGAGGACTTTCAGGACACGTCGTGACAAGGGGAGGACCTTCTTTTTGCTTGGGTCCATTGCGGGGAGGACCTTCACGATGGTGGCCATGGTGGTGAGGACTACCATCACACCTACGACAATGGAGAGGACTACCATTACTGCTACTGCATGGAGAATATCTGTAGGATACATCCTGGGGAGGGCCTCTAGAATGTACCGCAACGAGGGGAGGGCCTTCTCATTGCTCGGCGACTCTACGGGGTGGACCTCCATTATCAGGGTGGCGAGGACTCCCACTGTGACCTGATTCCTGGCTGTGTGGAGTTTCGTTGCCGCATAACCCCTGGGGAGGACCTTCAGGGTAGGCCAAGATAAGGGGATGGCCTTCTTGTCATGATGAGATGTCACTATGGGGAGGACCTCCGTAGTTGCGACTATGATAGCGAGGACTACCATCATAATCTTTGGTCCCACTACATGGAGAGTTATTACAGTTTATACCCTGGAGAGGACCTTCAAGGTAGATAGCAGCAAGTGTAGGACCTCTTTGCTACTTGATCTTCTGGTCACATGGAGGGTTTTCGTGACTTGCATCAGGAGGGAAGCTCTCATGACCAATCATTATATGCCCATGGGGGAGGCCCCCATGGGTGCTATGGGGAGGACCTTCAGAGCTGCTGGTAGCACCATTGCGGGGAGGACCTTCACAAATGCTACTGCCACTCCCATAATATGGTAATGGGTGGGTGGGGTTTCGAGCCTTTGATGCGTGCTTAGAGGTATCGGAAACCCCAGCTTCCAGCTGAGCGGAGTCATGAAGCCACTCTTTATTTTTTGGCTGCCTTCAGCGCGTTTTGGGCGCTCTTTTGTGGGCAGTGGGGACCGTCTTCTATTTACAACGGCCTTGACCTCCTTTGGGTCCCTGTCTAATTGGGTCCCGTGACGTTGTCGGGATGTGCCGATGAACATCTTGAATTTTATCGTGGATATATTCCTGCTCTGGAGCATCCACCATGATGGACAAGTGTCCCCCAGTTGGAACGAGAGAAGATGCTTGATCCAGTTGCCCTTGTGTCACAGAATATATCTGGCGACCCTCTGGGGCTTAAGAAGGGATATAGATCTGCTTCGAGGCAGCTATCTCGTCTCTTCGATGAGTCACCTCAATTGGGGAGACGGGCTCACTTTCCCGAGTCCTTGTTGTTGCCGCTGATGCAATTACATTCTAGCAAGTCTGCAAGATATGATCTGGGATCGATACATTATCCTCCGTCATTTCTAGGATATGTAGAGAGACATATTAGGCTAGAACGTGTATGAAGGCCCATTCTGGTATCGGATTGGGAATTTCTTGCTCTGGTCCTCCAGCAGTCAGTGGGTTCTGAAGATTCTCTTGTGTCGGGGCAGGTGAACAAACCTGCCACTATACCAGGATATGCCAGTTTCTCTCTCTACTTGCCGCCACCTCAGGGTGGCAGACTTCACTTGCATCCGCAGGGAGCTGGCCCTGCATATATTGGTTTCCCACCGTATCGAGTCGGTGGCCTTTGTTAGCGGGGAGACGTGCCCACCTATGATTTTCCGCCACATCTGGGTGGTGGGCTTTGTCAGTTGCCGCCATGTCAAGATGGTGGACGTCTGAAGCAACTGCCAAGATCTGGTCTTGCAGGTGCTGGGTCACCACCACGTCAAGATGGTGGGCTTCACGACCCTGGGCATGGAGAGGTGTCTGCCTAGTAAGTGTCGTCCTGCGTGAGCGACGGGCTTGATGGATCTTGGCGGGGATTCGCACCGGCTCATATGATGCCGCCATGTCTGGATGGAGAGATTGGGAGGAGTGAACAAGTGTAGTTACCGGCTCATGGTACATCTCTGTGACTGGGCAGCGGAGCTCCTCCTCAGGGACCAAGGTGATAACTGGCCCCCGATTGTATGCATGCCCCCCTCTTCTGGCTGTCCGAGGGGCTGGAGCTCGGGGAGTGTGGGCCTAAATCCTCAAGGAAACATCCTCCTCAGCGCAAGGATGTTAAGTCATGGTGTGACCATGATGACGCTTTTCGGTGGGGGCCTGAGAGAGGAACCCCCATTCGAATGGGATGAGGTCCTCAACGTCAACCTCATCTGGCTCCCTAAGATAAGGAAGGTACGCATTGTCCTGTTCCGAGGATAGACTCCTGAAATGGTTGGAGACAGCGACATGGGCTATCTGGGTCCACCTTTGTGGTCATTTCTGGGAAAGCGACCGACGAATCCTAATGGATTGGAGGGCGTACATGGCCGCCTCCACCGTTGAGAGAGTACCATTCATGTGGTACTCTCAGATTAGCACGTTCAGAACCCAGCGTTGAAGACGTTGGGTGGGTGAAGGGGTCATCCATTGTTAAGGAAGTCTCGTCCTTTCGTCATTGTAAGCACGCACTTGTGAGTTCCTTTGTGATGCCATTGGATCGAATGGAGTTCTGAAAGTAGTGACTGAGAATCATTTTAGCAAATACAAGCAGAAAACTGATCAAATCAGCATCTAATAATTCCATGCGTAATTAATGACCTCCCTTGGCTCTCCTTTGGAACATAAGGGGGAACTTGTTGAGATTAAGTTGAATCCATCATGTTTGGTTAAAGATTCACATTGGGTTCACCATTTTTTTTGTTTCGTTCTGGTTTTCATCCACGAAATGCCCAACGGCTCGGTATCCAATGATTGATGGAACTACTTTCCAAAGTCAGGCGTTCACCGGATGGTCTGACCAACGACTCTAAAGACCTCACATTGGTAGATAGGATGGGAATTCGGGCTCATCACACCCTTTTTGGGGGGGAATTATTGCCTGTTTCGGGACTCTCTTATAGATTTAAGACGTATTCATATGTTCACAAATCTTTGGTTTATACCCAAACATAGAATCCACGGATTCAACCCTGGTGGGCAACGGTCAACTGGACGTAGGGGTTCGGAATCATTTATGTCCTAGGTTTACCATCCCTCATTGGATTAATGACCCTGAATGGTTGGAACTATCTTGAGGCGGCACTAGGGGTGGCGCGGTGAACTGATATAGAGATGATCGGATCGACCGGTCATTGGGCTTGAACCTCAGGGAGGCTACCTACGTACCCTACTTAGGAGGCAGGGATCAATGTCCACGTAGTTCGTATATACAGTTTAATGTCATGCTGGATGAGGGTGGAACTCGACGTTAAGAAACAACCGAGTGGTGGGCTTGAACCTCATGGAGGCTTCCTACGTACCATGCTTTGGCATGGATCAAAGTCCCTGTAGTTCGCTTTTTCTTGTGGCTTACACTCTGAGGAGGCCCAGAATGATGGATGGGGGCTTACACTCTGAGGAGTCCCAGAATGATGGCTTCGAGCATACACTCTGAGGAGGCCCAGGGAAATGGATTGGGGATTACACTCTGAGGAGGCCCACTATAGGATGTCATGGGAAATGCTTACTCTAAGACCACGTGAGTCATGCTCGGTGTGAGAAACAAGAGGTAATAGGGACCAGAGGATCACGTCGCAAAAGGTGCGTCCATGAAAAGCGGAGTGGGGATTACACATGAGGGAGTCCCAGGGTGATGAATTGGGGATTACACTCTGAGGAGGCCCAGAAGGCCGGGGCTTAATTCGAGATGAACGCCCGGGGCGACAAAGCCCATCGGGAGAGGGAAAGGGGGTTCTCCTTTGCCCATCTCCTCTCTTGCAGTACACGAGGGCTTCATTATGATGGGTATTTTACTATATTCGAGGAACCCCCAACAAGTAGAGGGGAATAAAATGGATTCCCGAGCTCAGACTCTACATTACCATGGGAATGTGAACCCAGGAATGTTTTGGGAATCTGCTCAAGGGTCGGGGAAACCGCTATGCCCCTATTTACCATGGGTATTTGAACTCAAAATGGTGCGCTGATTCGCCTGAAAGTCATACCACGCAGATCTGTTGGCTTTGGAAGAGGCCTCAGCTCATGGCGGACGAGCAGGCCAATGAGGCAGTTGCAGAGGACCTGGCTAGATCGAAAGGATTTTACCTGTCTCGGGAAATGATAACACCGAAGTATTTGGTGATCCACCGAGAGGTATAGGTGGTTGTTCCCTTCACGTGGGAAAGTGCCACGTAGCATTAGATGCCATCCGTGAACTAGGGTGGTCTGCGGACTGATTGGCGTCCCGCAAACCAGGACGGTTCGTGGCTTCATGTTCAATACGTGAACCAGGGTGGTTTGCAGCTTTGGGTTCAATCCATGAACTAGAGTGGTTTGCATAGGGTTCCAGGTGGGCAGCGGCGGCCAAGGGCGGCGCTGGTCGGAGGCTCGTCAGTTGGGGCTTTGCCCGCGTAAGAGGGTGCTACGCGGTGCGAATGATGGGAAAAGAGGAATAAACTCCCTAGTCCCCAGGGAAGTCATTCGCGAAGGGGGTATGGTTTGTGGTTCTCCTTTTTTGTTATTTTAGGTTCGTGGTTCACCAATTTATTATGAATTTTTTGATTCCTTCTTAATTCATATACCTGTTGTGGTTTGCATATGAGAATTTCACTATTTGAGAAGTCCAAAGCCTTCCTTCAACTGATCTCCTATCCCTTCAAATCCGATTACAGTTCTCCGATCCCCTTTTCTTTCCCCCTTGGTCTCCTTTTATAGAGTGGGGAAAGGAATGTATTTGTGGCCATGTGTCACCTTTTATGGAGGCCCATAACCCGATTCGTAGCTGACTTGGTCAATCCGTGATTCATGGTGGGTATTGAATGCTTCCCCCCCCCCTCCACGAGGGGAACTCAGGGAGTAATCTAAGGCTGCGGAGGGTTCCGCCTCTATTCCACGAAAGACAGTGGGTGCGGCTTGGACAGGTCAACGCGGTTCGCGGTTAGGGCGGTTCGTGATGGTGAACCAGTCTAGCGCCCATCCTACCTCACGACCGTAGAGGCTCTCCGCCTCCATTTTGCGAACGACAATGGTTCGCAAAGGGGGTGCCTCATGGTGCCTGGCCACATTGCGCCTCCATGGACCAGTTTGTGGACCAATCACTTTTTGTTGTGTCTCTTCTTTGATTATTTGACCCAATTTTTTGGGGGATTTGGGTAAAAATTCCTTTGCATATTTTTCAGGACCCTACACCTATATCTCATTCTAATTCATTGGATAAATAGTGATATCTCATTATATAATCATGACTGCATTTGGTAGTCAACCAAGTTCAGTAAGGGAGTTTATCAACTATGATACTATTGGGAGAGAACATTGACTACTACGATGATTTGGGGAGTGAGATCTTCCTCTATGATTGTATTAGGAATAATCCTCGACTAATATGGAAATTATTTTCTATATATATGTGTTTTCTCCAATATCATGACTTATTCCTATATTATTCTCTCATGGATCATTTTCTTTGATTCATCTATTATTTATGTCTTATAAACTACTAATATTTCTTCCACGACTCAATATTATGATCTTTGATATAATGGGTATGGTTTTCCAATTTTTTTATAATATCATACACACTGGTTCATTTTATATTATATTAATCATTGATATCACTCTTGGTTTCCCTTACTAAGAGTTTCATCTAACCATTTCATATATTACATTTCCCTATGTTATGAGTAAATATACTAAGTATGATTTTAAAAGAAGGGTTATAGTTATGAAAAATATATTTGGGGGGAAATTTTAAAAATTTTAAAACCAGTTTTTTATGTGTCAAAGTTTCCAAAGGCACTAGTATTTCATGATTATTTCATTTATCTTTATGTGTTGAATATTCATATAATAAGATGTGACATATTTTTATGAAAATTTTGTGTCATTATAGTTGTTATTAGAGTATGTTTTAGTTAAAATTTGGAAATATGATAACAAAAAATATGTAAAAACCCTATGGATATGTCTATATATTGCATATAATGATAATATTTTATTAATGATATGGAATAAAATATCTTAAAAAAATGTTTTCTTGAATAATTTTCTATGATTTTGAAATCATAAAAATGGTTTTTCATGATTATGTGGGTTTCACTATCATTATTTTTTCTATTCAGTATTTTCTTTTGTCTTAGTCGTTGGACGAAACCGTAAGGATTTTTTTAAATAATTATAGACACTAAAATGATTTACCTAAAGTGAAACAATATGAAATAGTTGTTAGAATGAAAAAAAATATGATTATTTATAATTATTTGTCTCAATATATGATAAATAGTCTCAAATTTGGTGAATTTCATAACACACATAATAAAAAAAAGATGGAGTTTCATAACTAATATATAGTATAGAAGATTCATATATGATATGTCTATAATGTTGGAGGAAGAACTCAAATCAATGTATCAAATAAATGGGTAGATTTTTTCAGTGTGTAAAATAAGGACTCAAATAAATTAGTTTACAAGTAAAATTTTAAATATAAGTTGAGAAATCAATGATAATAAAAATCTCCTTAAGGTATCCTTAATAGATGGATATTTTAAATGTTTAAATGTTTAGAATTATCAAAATCGACGACCGTGGCATAAATCATGAGAAAAAAAAAATCAATAGGGTTGAATGAGTAATGTTTTTACCAATAACGATAAAGGGACAAAAAATAACATTTGAAATGTATGGGATATATTAATAGTATTTCGTAATTTTAGTGTCAGAATAATGATTAAATTGAATTTTAATAATATGAAGATGTGATAATATTTCCTATTTTAGGGTAGAAGTATTGGACAATAATATGATGAATCATATGTAATGGTTTAATATGGAAGGAAGGTTGTTGATGTTTTTATTTATCTGGATAAAAGAATTATATTGTATAAGTGATGCACTATTGATATTCTTATAAAAAATCATGAATCTTATAAGGATTTTATCATAGAAGTTTTTCATTGATAATTTGAAAACATATTTTGAATGATAATAATACCCAAAAAGTGTGATTTAGTAGTAATGCGATATTTTACAAGAACCCATGATTAAGGGAAAGATAAATATTATTATGTGATTGGTGTAGAATTGTAAATATTTTTTGGGATATGAGGATGATTAAAATTGATAGTATTTCTTACCTTGAAATTGATTAGTTGATGAAAACGTTTCTTGCTTATATTTGATGTTTTTTTACAATTTGAATTTTATATAGTATATTAAATAGTATTTTATCTTAATTAAGTAATTAGGATTGTGTTAATTCTTTGAAACATATTTATTTTTCGTTGAGGTTAAATTAAAGGTTATGGATACAATCATGGGTCTATAAGTTTAATTCTAATAAAAAATTAAAAGGATTTAACCCCCCTTTTTATTTCTTAATTTTTTTTGTTTTATGTAATTTAAAAATATTACGAATAATTAGAATGAATACCCGATTGATGATTAAATAACTCTTTGGTTTTCGTATATTATTTTATGTTTATTTAATTATGGTCTACATAATTGTGGGATATCGATATCTTGATGGATGAATAGTGATTCATTCAAAAGATCATATTTTTTATGTGTTTTTGGTTATGAGAAGGATTACCTTTTAAGGTATTATATAAATTTGATCCACTATAATTTGGTGAATTTCACTTTCTTAAAGTATTATATAGTTATTTTTCATGGTGAATAATGATATTTGGGAGATGATTCATAGGGTTTAGGTATATGTAAAAGTTAGGATTAACAAATTATTTAAAATGAATTATAATTTGGTGATAATTAAATAAACTTTTTATATATCTAATATGAAGTGTATGATATATCCCGTGATATTAAAACAATATTAAATTTTGAGGTTATTAAGGTAATTAAGGTTGTCAATATTAATGTTGTAATTACTAGAAAAATTGTTTATTATTTTTTATAATTATATTGTATTAATAATGTTTAGTTTTGTCTATTTGTTATATATGATAGGAACATAATGTTATAATTTTTGGATCTATTATAAGTTTATTTCATTGCTTCATTAATGAAAAATTCATCTATATTACTCATTATTTTGATGAAAATAATATATTATTTTAGAAATTGATTTACCAAAAAAATTATACTAGTGAAATGGGTATATTTCTTTCTTTTATAAGTTTATTTGGAAAAGTAATGAATCAAATATAATAAAATTCTATTACAAAAAAAAGTTCATATAACCTTCAATTTTGATGAATTTATGGCCTTTCAACTCCTCACTGATTTATGGTTTAATAGTTTTTAACATTTTCTTAACTATATTCTCAAATGTTCCATATTAGACCTTTGGTATTATTTTTCTCTTCCATAACTATATTTTCAATTCCAGCTAATGGTGTACTTTTTGGAGGCCTAGTTTTATGGTGATATTCATACTAACATTTTCTAATTTTTAAGATGAGTTTTTGTTAACACTTTTTACAATGTGGGTTTTAACAAAGGAATTTTAAAATATTAAACCATAAGTTTTAAATTCAAATTATAGTGTAAATATTTATTTAGGGGGTGAATTTTACAACATGATTTTTTTTAAAATATATTTTAAAGAACGATTTCTTCAATAGTTTGCTTTATAAGAAACACTGTATTTTGAAAAGAAACCATAATATATTGTTGAAATATTATTATGCTACCATTATAACCTAAATTTTAAATTGAAATGTTTGAATAATATTAAATACTTTATTAAATATATAAAAAACATTCTATAAAATATAAATTTATTGATTAATTATTTGAAAATAAAAATTCTGTTTTTAGAAAAGTTATATTATTCTTAAAAAAGGCTTCCTTCGAAATGTTATTTTTTACCTTTTGGGAGAAACTTTTACATTTAATTTTCAAAAAATAAAATATATTTTTTTTAAATTGAAAAAAATTATTGGAAAAATTATTTTAAAACTATATTAAATAGAATTTCTATGTTTTTAATGAAAATATTGATTTTCCAATGATTAGTGTTAAATGCACTTTTTTTTGAAAAATATATTTTATTCCAAACACATACATATTTTATTTTTCTAAAATAGTTTATAAGTAAAATTAATTCTATTATAATTTAAATAAAACAATTAAAATCATTACATTCTATTTTATGTTTGAATTTTGAAATAAAAATTTTTTACACATAAAAATAATTTTTCTTAAAAAAAACTATTTTTTTTGTGAGCAATGTATTTTTATATTAATAAAAAAATTCATAATTGTTGTTAAATTATTCTAATAATATGTATATATTATATATTAAATAAAATTATATAAAATTAATTTAATATTATTTATTCACGGGATAAGAATAAACCAAGCTTTATGCATTGAAATGTAATTTTTTATAGAACAGTTTTCTTCACGTGTTTCATGATTATTTTTCAAAATAAATTTATTAAACTTAAATATATTTAATTTTATAAAATTTATTCCATATTTGGAATCAGGCGGTTCAAATTTGTAAAATAAGCCTCTTTTATTTTTGTCCATCATGAATAGTAACCATGGTAAGATTTATCACATCTATAATGGGATGATCTGTTTAATATAAGATAAAATATTGTGATAAGGTCATAATTATTTATAATAATTCTCATTAGATGAAGGTAATTATACCCTCAACACCATATCATATGAATTGAATTTTTTTAATTGGCACTTTTCTAAACAAAATGACATATATATTATTAAAATCAATGAATGTTAAAAAAATGTCAATATCTTAGTGAAAAATATTCATTCTATGTTCACATATAGAAAACTATTTGTAAGGAAGAGTATTAATTTTATTTTATTAAATAATTAAATTATTTTGATGATGCTAATATATTTATAATTTTTAGGTATTATAAAATTACATTAAATTCATACACAATGTAAAAGTATTATTTTTTAAATTAATGAAAATGTAATATAAATGATATTAAAAATATTAAAAGTGAAATATTTTGTGTATTTTATAGTTTTTCATGAATTTTTACATGAATATGATATATTATTATATTTTAGAAATATTATATATAAATTCTAACTTTATAATTTTGTCTTTTATGTCAAATTAAATAAATATTATAAAATTTTATAATATGGATATTTTATCAAAATAATATTTTGTTAACTTATTTACAAATAATAATTAATTTAAAATGAGAAATTTTGTGTATCGTATGGTCTTAAATTTCATAAATTTTAATTTTATAGACCAATTTTTAATTTATAATCAAAAATTGAAAACCTTTAATACTGAAAAAAGTTGATATTGTAGTTAAAATTAAATTGGTTAACCATGGGTGACTCAGTATTATATGGTGTAAAATGAAAAAAGAAGTTGACTACATTCTATTTATTTATGTTATTTTAAACTTATTTATATTATATTCAAATACCTAGTTATTTAGAGGATTTTGTCTTGCAAATAAATATGTTATAATTTAATGTATTGAGATATTGAAAGGGTTCCCCTCATATTATATATAAAAAGACACCTCCTATATTAATTATTTACACCACATTGAGCGTCATATCCCAAATATGCACTAAAAATACATTCTAATATTTTCCATGAAAATTATATAGGGTTTTATCTTCCCAAAAGACCATATATATGGTCCTTACGAGGATATCTAAAAATGTTCACTCAAAAAAGAGTTAACCTCTTTTATTGAACACTTTAATTTATACATATTAATTATAACCTCTAAATATATGTTATTTAAAATAAAATAATATTTTTATTATGAAATATTTACTTATGTTTTATTATGATTATGAAACCACCCATTTACCATCAATTGGGAAAGTAAATAATTGTTCAGGGTATGGATTAGCATCTCAACATAGAGACAATATTCATTTATCCTCACCGTATTTTATGAATGAGTAGTAGTATTGTTTTAATATTAATATATTATAATTATGACATAATTATAATTATTTATTTATAATATAATATCTACCATCTAAACTTCCAATCAATTGAAAAATGATAATGATGCTTGTGCGTATGTGTGGACTACCGCCTCCACGAAGTGATATGATTTGTTTCTCATTATAATTTTACATATAAGGTAATAAGGGTTATTTTAGTGAAAATATATTATTTATATAAAATTATCATTAATTTATTAATTTTAATTATAATTTACCTTTATTTATTTCCATATTTTAAAATTTTTAAACGTCGTTAATGCATATGTATGACATACTATCTTAATTTATGGTGTAAATCATTTATCTGCCTCTAAATTTAATGATTGACACTATATGTGTACATAATTACTATATATTATAATTATATAAAATTAAAAATCATGAAGGTGATGTAATTATGATCAATTTACATGTACTAAAAATACCCAACAGAACAACTCATGATCAACAAAAAAGTTAAACCTCAGAAATTAGGATTTTAGGGAATTATTAATAAAATTGATGTTGAAATTTTATAAATTGATAATATATGATATTATAAGCATGTTTATGATTATAGTATATAGTTATAATAAAATTAAATTTATTATATATTAATTTGGTGTGCTTTTTAAATAAGGGTAACTCGAGGGAAAGTATTTATGTTTGAATCCTATTTTAATCTGGACTATTTATACCAGAATTTCCATTGAGGATATTTTATGACCATTATCTAATAAATCCTATTAATATTTTATACTTTGATTAATTATTTAGATTATATGGTTTCTTATCATTTTCCTCAATTTAATTATTTAAGAGATCAAGAGAGTTTTTCTGAGGAAAATTTGACTCTATTACTCACTTCAGTCTAAAATCCTTTTCCCTCCATATCCATATTTTATAGAAAAAATGATTTAAATATTTTACTAATATTTTTAAATAAAATTTAAACTTTGTTTGATTTTTTTAAAAAATTACATGTAATCTTATTGTAACTTCCCAAATACTGAACTTTTTTAATTTTTTGAAATGAAAGGTTTTTTAATTATATAGCATGAATGATAGTTCTTATCATCCTAAAAACTCAATAATTGGAAACTTCATTCACATGTTAACAAATAAATATTCATAAGATTGTTTCTTTATTACAAGAACGTTTTTTATATTTTAAAAATTGACTTTAAAAAAATAATTTTGTTTTCCACCAGAATATTTTAATGAAATTTTGATTCAAAAAATGACTATAAAATTAATATGATTCTTATGTATTACTGGGAATATGATCCAAGGATACCATCCCTAATATTTTGTTGGTATGATGGAATGATATATATGAATCCCATTTCATTATCATGAAAAATTCTATAATTAAATTTTTATAAAACATATTTCATTTAATGGGTTATGATATGATTAATGGTTTATGAATTGGGGAACACAAATGTATGATTTTCATTTTGTGATGGGTGAGACATATGCCTACCAATAATGAATTAGTCAATTATTTTTATCTCATGATATAAACAAGGCTAAAATGGGGTGTCAGCCTAGTTCGGTGAGGGTCATTGTCCAATATGATAGTATCTGGAGTGAATCGTGACTACTATGATAGTTTGGGGAGTGAACCCATTCAACTATGGTAATCTTGGATATGATTGTTGTGTAATAATGAAATTATTTTCTA
The DNA here is from genome assembly GCA_963277665.1 of Viscum album. NCBI lineage: Eukaryota > Viridiplantae > Streptophyta > Magnoliopsida > Santalales > Viscaceae > Viscum > Viscum album. The sequence continues at coordinate 1,494,629,757 of OY728129.1, forward strand.
TACTTATGTTTATTTCACAATTTCATGTCTTATGCTTATATTATGCTCTCATGTCTTATGTAATTTTATTGTTTTGGGATTTAGTTCTCATAAATTACCATGATTTATGCCATGAATAAATATTATGATCTATAATATTGAGTTTATAGTTTTTAAAAGTTATTACCATGTTATAATTCTATTGTGTGGATTTTATGATCTAGTGATCATTTATATCTCCATTTTTTACCCTAATCAAGAATCTGAGCTCACACATTCTGATGTTTCATTTTCTCTTGTTATGAAGAATATTACTAAGTATGATTTTTCCAAGAAGGGTTAACATTATGAAATTCATTTTTGGAAGATGATTTAGATATTTTATAAACCTATTTTTTAATATTCCATGTTTCCTAAGGCAATAGACCTATATGATTCTTAAGTGGATCACTATGTAATGAATATTCGTATACTATTATACGGTATCTATGTATTAATATTTGGGATTAATATATCCATTTGTAAAGACCTGGAAATTAAATGTAATTTTTTTTAAATATATGGTAATTTAATGAGTCTGTGAAAATTTACATCGTGTGATTCTAAGCCCTGGTGTGCCCGTAATAAAATTCTAAACTTTTTTTAAGTACATTTAGTAAACATGCGAGTGGGTTTTTGTAACATTCAAACCGGTGCTCAAAATTGAAATATGAGGACACCATTGAACTCACAGCACTGGTATTCGCTTATGGAGACATTCACCTCGATGGTAGTTGGTCGAGGGTGAAAGTTAGTTTTCGTGATTTTTCATGGAAGAAGAAAAATAAAATGTTTAACATTTTTATTTTCTTTTTAAAAAACACTCAACATAGGTTATGGTGGTGGGGACCACTCGAACCCCTATTAATGGGAGAAAAACCTCTCAAATTCCAATTAATTGATTCTTCCATTTAATGATACCAACCCTCTAATTAATTATTTGAGCCATTAAATTTTGTGCCAACATAAATTAAATGTAAAAAACTACATTAATTTATATTGGCTCCTCATTTAATCGTTGGGAAAAAAAATTTATCAAAGGGGAGAGTGGGGAGAACATTACAGTATCATTCTCCAATGAAGAAATATTTTCTTTTGATGAATATTTCTCCAAGCTTCGTCAAAGGATATAGAATGACAAACAAACCGATGATCGAGGAAATTTCATCATCACCGATTTCACCTTTTTCCTCTCCTTACTGACATCATTGGAGGAAACTTGTTTCAGGATCAACAAATTCCAATCAATCTCAATGGCTGACAATCTTCAACCGAACCATCGAGGTAAGGGTTTTGTTGTTTCTTTTTTGTGGGATGAGTTGAATTAATCCTCTTGATCCACCTGATAACAAACTAATGCGAAGGGTGTGGGCAAAACAAACAGTGCCCAATCCCTCAACTATTATTCATGGTTTTTGTATCCCATTCAGTGGAGAAAGGTGGCAGCCAGTGGAGGCAGACCGTATGAAGGGGTGGCAGCACGCGTCTGTGCCACCCGAAGAGTATGGTTTGTTGCTTGTGTCGCAGCGATGAAGGGGAAAGCGGCCGATGTTTGGCCGACCGCGCAGAGGCGGCCCATGACGCGCCGTCGTCGGGGCAAGAGGTTATGGCCCTCCTTTCCGCATTGGATGGTGTAGGTGTGACTGATGTTCAGCTATCCAAGGAGTGGTGGTGCATGACGCACCTCTAGGAGGACCCAAGGGCCAGCCAGTTTGGCTAGCCGAGTTAGACCTAGCAGGACCCGCTTGGGTCTCGTGTGTTGGCTGGCAACCAAACGGCCAAGACATTCGGTGTTTGTGATAGGGGGCACACAACTCCCCCCACATGCAGCCATTCTAAGCGGGACCCAACAGGCCAGGCTGACCCGAAATGGAATGGGTCGGCCCATGCTGGGTCGGGCCGGCTCGAACCGGATCGAGACCATTTTTGACCCTATAGGTACATTTGCCCATAACTTTGGCACCAGGCGCCTGTTTGACGAACCATCTACAGCGCTGGAAATCGTGTAGGGAAACAGACATTTTGGTATACCCCACTTGAGTTTTCAGTAATTTTGGGGTATGATCAAGTTGGATCGAGCACGAATCCTATTGGGCCCTCAAGACTATATGAATAATAATTTATAGACCGACCATCCATTTGAATCACCGTCAATTGCCTTGAGACCCCTTTTACGCGGAGGTTCATTAGGATACTTGTTTGTTGGACTTATTATTAGTTGGATTATCAGCCAGTAGCTTTAGTAGAAGACTCTCCCGAAGATGAGAAAGCTTAGTGTGGGTACCCTGTATCAGGCTTTGACAAGGTACTAGGATCCTGTGTGGGTCTGATGATGTACTGATGATATACTAGGATCTTGTGTGGGTCTAAAGATGTACTTATGACATACTAGTATCTTGTGTGGGTCTAACGATGTACTAACAATGTACTAGGATCATGTGTGGGTATGAAGATGTACTGACGATGTACTAGGATCTTGTGTGGTTCTAAAGACGTACCGACGATGTACTAGGATCTTGTGTGGGTCTGAGGACGTACTGATGATGTATTGGATCTTTTGTTGGTCTGATGACATACTGACAGTGTACTATGATCTTGTGTGGGTTTGACTACATAATGACGATGTACTAGGATCCTGTGTGGGTCTGGCGACATACTAATGATGTACTATGATATTGTCTAGGTCTGACAACGTACTAACGATATAGTAGAATCATGTGTCATCTGATGACATACTGACGTTGTACTAGGATCATGTGTGGGTCTAAAGACGTACTGGCGATGTACTAGAATCCTGTGTGGTTCTGACGACGTACTGACAATGTACTAGGATCCTTTGTGGGTCTGACGACGTACTGACGATGTACTAGGATATTGTGTGGGTCTGACGATGTACTAGGATCTTGTGTGGGTCTGACGACGGTTTCGGATTATGTGTGGGTCTGATGAGGTACTAGGATCATGTTTGGGTTTGACATTGTACTATGATCCTCTGTGGGACTGATGATGATTCTATTATCTTTCCTGGGTCTTCCACTTAATAGAGAGAGATTAATTAGTAGTTACATATAATCATCTCTAGTTTTGTACCTATGTTATACCTGGTGTGAGATAATTTCGTACCTGTGTGGTACTTTCTTTCATGGTAATACCATTATTGTTTTCTCTTGTGTGGCATACCTGTGTGGTACTTACCTTGGTGGTTTTCCTTCCTATGTGGAACATTTTAGTATTGGTCTTTTGGTTTGGACCCTGTGTTTCCTCATGATTAAGATTGGTATATTTGATATCTTAGGTATATGTATGGGAATATACATAAATAGGGTCTTCACTAAATTTAAATATTTGTGATTTTTTCTTTGTGGATTTTGTGAGTCCATGAGGGTCTCAGGGTCCCTACTAAGTATCGTTATACTCACCGCTGCACTGTTTATGCCCGCACCTTGTTCTGTTTGATGTAGACGAAAGAAAATTATGATCGAGGCTGAGGGTACCAGTACTGGACGGTGCCAGAGGTGGACTATATACTGTGTCGGTATGCAGAGGAGACAAGTGGACGTGGAGTTCTGAGTTGGTGATCTGTACCTACCCTTTAGGTAGGAACCTCATAGGATGAACCAGTAGTTGTCCTACTCTTTCTTCAGTTGTATTGTATTTCAGTTGTACTTTTACCTTTACTGTGGGGCTTGTATTCCACCCCCTCTTACATTCAAAACTCCTTTTGCTATATTGTTTTCTTGTGTTCATATCTTGTTGTGTGCATGGTTTAGTGTGTGTATAGGATATAAAGGCAATGCCTTCCTGGCTTTAGGGGATATGCATTTCAGTGCTAGTTTCCATCCTCTGGCCCATGGAAGGTGGGCTAAGGGTAGTCACGGTACAGGCCCCGGGGGATGGATCGTGATAAATTTGTATCAGAGGAGTCCGTTCTACAGTACAAAATTTGACTCTGATATTATTTTTAACGGAAATAGTGTTATGTGTAGTGAGTGTGGTTATCAGTTTATGGAATCCAATGTTGGTGTTGCTGATGACGTATCCATACACTAGGACCTTGAATTCTGATTTCTGACTCAGTTCACAAAAACACTGATTTCATGTTTGTTTTCAAGAGTTTTCATTGTGATATCATGGAGTTAGCTCACCAAGTATATCTTATTGATTGTGGCGCACCTATTTCTTTTTAGGATGACTACACGTAGACAACCTCTTAGGGTTTCAGGTATAGTATGCATTGATAGCCCACCGAGCGACGAGGCCTCGGTGCAGGGCCCTCTTCCAGTAGAGGCACCAACAGAGGCACCAGTGATAACCTTACCCATTGGGAAACCGATTCCACCAGGCCCAGCAGTAGAGGGTTCACGTCGCTTGAGCGCATTTCACAAGTTCTAGCGCCATAGGCCACCAAATTTTATGGGAGATAGAGACCCATAGGTGGATGAGGATTGGTTGGAGGTTGTGGTAGGAGTCTTATGACTGGTTGGGACACCAACTGATCTCATGTTGATCCTTACTGCATGAATTCTGCAAGCATTAGTATGAAGATGGTGGAGCTTGATGCTCTAGGTTCCTGATGAGGTGACGCTTATCTTGGTAGATATTGAGAGCCTGTTTCGGGTAGAGTTTGTCCCAGTGACACTTTGTGTAGTGCGTATATTGGAGTTTCTTCATCTGCAACAGGGCATCATGACTGTGGCTCAGTACTCAGCGAGGTTCACCGACCTCTCAAGCTACTCCACTGATATGGTATTAGACCTATTCTTCAAGGCTCGGGCCTTCAAGCATTGACTCAAGTAGGATATCATGTCCTAAATGATCTCACTTCGCATTCCGACGCTGGTGGGGGTGTTAGATTGAGGCCTCATAGTGGAGAGTTTATTTGCTGAGCATTCACCAACAGCGAGACCCACCATTAGTCTTCACGTAGCGGAGTCTTCTATATCTTCCAGCAGATAGATGTCACAGAGGTCCAATAAGACCAAATATATAGGTGGAAAACCACACGAATCAAGATCAGTTGTGAGGGTTATCGGAGACAGAGCTAGTCATGCGAGGAACATACAGTGTTTCACATGCGGTAGGCAGGGTCACATGGCTTGTGACTATCCAACCCGCTGTACAGATGAACAATAGATGATCGAAGGACTGCCCATACAGAGGCATAGGTATGACTAAGAAGGTTTTTAGGGAGCAGGAGGACGTGTAATAGGAGCTCGCCATGCAGCTGGGGGTGGGTGATGATTCGAGATGTTACCGCCACCACAACCAGGTGGTCCAACCTAACCACAGGGACAAGGTGGAAAGAGGCGAGCTCAGCTCCAGGCAGCTGAGTCCTATGACCATGGAACTCCAGAGATGATACAAGGTATGATCTGTGTCTACTATACCATAGCTGTAGTAATTATATACACATGTTCCTATCATTATTTTATTTCCACTTCCCTAGTTCAGAGCTCAGAGATTTCGACGGAGCTATTGGCTTGATCCTTACAGCTAGATAATCCAACGGGAAAGGATTCTATGATTTTGTACTAGTGCCAGTAGTGTAATGTTACTCTAGGAGGTGAGATATTCGGCTAATATCTCTTGTAGTGGTGTCGAGTCCATACGACGTCATCTTGGGTATGGACTGGTTATCTATAGTCTATGCTCAGATTGACTGTATTAGGCGCAAAGTGAAGCATGTCTCTGTAGATGGGACCATGTTTACCTTTACCAGAGATAATGGAGCCTTTACAGCACATGATGGACTTAATCGGAGGAGAGTGTAGCCGATCACTAATTAGTTGGCTAGCCTTTCTCTCAGAAGAGTTGATGTGGAGAGTCAGAGCTATCTTATAGTGGTGGACCATTACACGGATGTTTTCCCTAATGATGTTCCTAGTATACCTCCTTGTAGATAGGTAGGCATTTACATTGACGTCTACCCCGGGATGGCACAGATATCCAAACCATCATATCGGATGGCTCCTACGGAGCTTCTTGAGCTACGGGTACAGCTTGGGGACTTACTGGGGAAGGGATTCATTCGTCCTAGTGTTTCTCATTGGTCAGCCCCGATTTTGTTTGCTAAGAAGGAGGATGGGATATTGAGGCTTTGTGTTGACTATCGACACTTGAACTAGGTAACTGTGAATAAAAAGTACCCACTTCTGAGGATTGATGACCTCTTTGATCAATTGATGGGAGAATGGTGGTTCTCGAAGATATACCTCAAATCTGGCTATCACCATCTCAGAGTGTGAGATGAGGATGTGCAGAAGACGGATTTCAGATGTCGATAAGGCCATTATGAGTTCTTGGTTATGCCATTCGGTGCGAACAACACTCCAGCAGTGTTCATGGGACTCATGAACCTAATCTTTCAGCCATACCTTGATCGCTTTGTAGTAGTCTTAATTGATGACATTCTGATCTTCTCAGATACTGAGGAAAAGCATGCCTATCATGTGCATATAGTTATGGACACACTTTGAGAGAACCAGCATTATGTTAAGCACTCGAAGTGCCAGTTATGAATCTGAGAGGTTCACTTTTTGGGACATGTCACCTCGGAGGCTGGAATTGCAGTGGATCTAGTGAAGATTGAGGTGGTACTTTCTTGGGAGCCACCTAAGAGTGTGACGGAGGAACGATGTTTCCTTGGATTGGATGGATACTATCATAGGTTTGTGCCATATTTCTCTAGAGTTGAAGCACCCTTATCAACAATGACGAAGAAATGGAAACACTTTGTGTGGTCGTAGAGATGCCAGTGGAATTTTTAGGAGCTCAGGCAGAGGCTGGCTAGTGGCCCCAACTTGAGGCTTCCAAAGGAGGGTGTTGGGTACGCAGTCTACTTCGACGCATCAGGGACCAGACTCGGATATGTCCTAATGTTGGAGCAAGCAGTGATTGAATATGGTTCTCGACAACTAAGATATCATGAGAAGAACTATGCTAATCATGACCTAGAGTTAGCATCAGTGGTCTTTTACATGATGATGTGGTGACATTACATGATGAGTGTATGTTTTACAATCTACTCAGATCACAAGAGTCTCAAATATATATTCTCGTAGAAGGTCCTGAACCTAAGACAGTGACGTTGGATCAAGTACTTCTAGGACTATGACTTCGAGATAGTCTATACTCCTGCGATGGGGAATTTTGTAGCTGATGCACTCAGTTAGAGATTTGGTATACAACTTCTTGGTGAGGATACAGAGTAGCTAGACACTTTGCAGATATCCATTGTAGATCAAGATAGAGCATCTTTTCTTTAGTCTCTTATAGTCACTCCACCACTTCATCAGTGAGTTAGGGTGGCACATCGCGGGGACACTGACTATAAGTATCGACATGATCAGATATCTTCTGGACAATAACTGAATGAATTTTATGAAGGTTGAGAGAACTTCATCCTTTTCAGAGGATGTACCATAGTGCCAGTGTCCCTTCGGGAGGAAGTGTTGAGCGAGTTCCACACATCCCCTCTAGCGGTACATCTAGGAGTAGTGAAGATGTACCAGGATCTATGAAGATAGCACTGGTGGTTAGGAATGAAGAGAGCAGTATCAGAGTTTCTCTCTTGGTGACTCACTTTCCAGCAAGTGAAGGCGGAGCATCAGGTACCAGCAGACTTAGTTCAGCCTTTACAAGTCCCAAAGTGGATGTGGGATGGGATATCCGTGGACTTCATGACAATACTACCATGTACATCCAAAGGTGATGACTCTATCTGGGTGATCATCGACTAACACACCATGTCGGACCACTTATTACCGATCAGAGATTAGGGTTTAGTAGAGATCATGGGACGCCTCTATTTGAAAAGTATTGTGTGGATACATGGAGTACCATCGACAATTGTCCCTGCTAGTGATACACATTTTACTTAGCAGCTATGGAAGGAATTTATAGTAGGCTTTCAGGATGCATCTTCATTTGAATTCTGCCTTCCATCCTCAGACGGATGGCCAGACTGAGCAGACCATCCAGACCCTTGAGGACATGTTGTGTGCTTGCATCCTTGACTTTGGTCACAGATGGTAGGAACACTTTACTTTGGTGGAGTTTTCATACAACAACAACTATAAATCCACCATTTAGATGTAACCTTTTGAAGAATTGTGTGGGTGAACATGCAGATCTCTTTTGTGATGGACTAACCCAGGGGAGTCAGCACTCGTGGGACCACAGATGCTTCAGGCTACCACAGAGAAAGTGCAGATCAACTAGGAGTGGATGAATACTGCACAGAGAAGACATAAGTCTTATGATGATAGGTGAAGAAGACTTCTAGAGTTCGAGGAAGGATACCACGTCTTTCTACGGGTCTCACCTCGATGAGGTTTGTGTAGATTTGGCCGGGGCAGAAAGTTACCTCTGAGGTTCATTGGACCCTTCCAGGTCCTCATCAGAGTTGGCGAGTTGGCCTACTAACTAGATATTCCACCTCAGTTGCACTGGGTGCATGTCGTCCTCCACGTATCCCATCTGAGAAGATACGTGCATTAACCTTCACACATCATCGACAATGGTGAGCTGGACATTGTTGATGGAGTAGCATTTATAGAGGTTCCAGTAGAGATTGAGGATCGATAGGAGTGGGTCCATCGTGGGTGGTCGATACCTCTAGTTCATGTTCATTGGCATCCCATGAACCTCTGAGAGAGCACATCAGAGGGGGAGGCTCAGATTCATTCTCAGTACCCCCACTTGTTTCCTCAGTTTGAGTTGTGGCTTATGGGGACGTGAAGCCCAGAGTTGGGGATAATGTAAAGACCCGATATTACAGGTAATTTTTTTAATTATATGGTAATTTTATGAGTCCACAAAAATTTACGGCGTGTGATTCTGAGGCATGGTGTGACCAAAATGAATTTCTGAACTTTTTTTGGGTGCATTCAGTAAACATGCTAAAGGGGTTTTTGTAACATTCGAACCAGTAGTCAGAATTGAAATCTGAGGACACCATTGAACTCGTAGAAACCGTATTCGCTTAAGGATACTTTCACCTCGACAATAGTTGGTCTAGTGTGAAAGTTAGTTTTCTTGATTTTTCATGGAATAAGAAAAATAAAATGTTTAACATTTTTATTTTCTTTTTGAAAACCAATAAACATAGGTTATGGTGGTGGGGACCACCTAAACCCCTCTTAATGGTGGAAAACCTCTAAACTCCCCATTTATTTATTCTCCCATTTAATTATTCCAACCATCCAATTATTTATTTGAGACATTTAATTTTGGGCCAACATAAATTAAATAGACAAACCTACTTTAATTTATTTTGGGTCCTCATTTAATCATTGGGAAAACAAAATTGGAAAAGGGGATAGTTGGGAGAACATTGGAGATATATTTTCCAATGATGAACTCTTCTCCTTCAATGAATATTATTTCAAACTCCATCGAAGGATCTCCAATGAAAAACGATATGATGATCGAGGAAACACCATCATCACCAACTTCACCTTTTTCCTCTCCTCACCACCATCATTAGAGGATACTTGTTCTGGGATTGAAAAACTCCAATCCATCTAAACTGTGGAAAATATTCAACTGAACCATCGAGGTAGGGGTTTATCTTCATGGTTTGTGTTGAATTAATCACCTTGATTACTACCAAACGAATGTGGATGGTGCGGGAAAAACGAACATGACCTGATCCATCCGCTGTTATTCATGGTTATAGTATCCTATATGGTGTACAAAGGTGGTGGAAAGTGGAGGTAGGATACACAATGATGCGGCAGTGTGCATATGCACCGCCCGACGAGTAAGGGATGCAACTTGTGCTGCAACGATGAAGGGGAAGGTGGCTGGCATTCAGACGACCGTGGAGAGGTGGAACACAACGCGCCGCCGTCAGAGAAAGGGGCCATGCCCCTCCTGGATGCGGCAGATGGTGGAGGCACATCCAGTATTCAGCCGACTGTATAGTCGCTATGCACGACGCACCGCCAGGATGACCCAAGGGCTGACCGTTTCGGCCAGTTGAGTTGGACTGAGCAGGAAACACTCGGGTCAAGCATGCTGGCGGGCAACTGAATAGCCAAGCTCTTTGATGTTTAAGAGCAGGGAAAGAGCCCCCCCGGCATGCAGCCAGGACGAGCTGCCCAGTGCAGGGTGGGCCAGACCCAGTGGGCTGGGCCGACCCGAACTGGACCGGGTCGGCCTTGGCCAGGTTGGGCCGGGTCGGTCTGACCGAGCCTAGACTATTTTCGACCGTATACATACTTTTAGCCAAAAATTTGGCACCGGGCACCCGTTCAAAGAACTTTCTATTGCTCCAGAAGCCTTGAAGAGAAACTGACATTTTGGTTTACCCCACTTGAGTTTTATGTAATGTTGGTGTACAGTCACGTTGGATCGAGCACAAATCTAATCGGGCCCTCGAGACTAAAAGACTAATAACTTACAGACCGAGCGTCTGTTTTTTGCCCCGTCTCTTGTGTTTAGACCCCCTTTACGTGATGTTCTATTGGGATACTTCTTCGTGGGACTTTGTGGGAGTTGGAGTGTTGACCAGTAGCTTGAAGAGAGGACTCTCCCAGAGACGTGCAAGCATAGTGCGGGTACACTGTAGCTGGAACTGATGATGTACTAGGATCCTGTGTGGGTCGAATGACGTACTGATGATGTACTAGGATCCTGTGTGAGTTTTACGACATACTAATGACGTACTTGGATCCTGTGTGGTTCTGACGATGTACTGACGAACAACTAGGATCCTGTGTGGGTATGACGATGTACTGACAATGTACTAGGATCCTGTGTGGGTCTGATGATGTACAGACAATATACAAGGATCCTATGTGGGTCTGACGATGTACTGACGGTGTTCTAGGGTCCTGCGTGGGTCTGAGGATGTACTAACGATGTACTAGGATCCTATGTTGGTCTAATGACATACTGACGATGTACTAGGATCCTGTGTGGGTCTGACGATTTGCTAATGATGTACTAGGATCTTGTGTGGGTCTGAAGACGTAGTGACAATGTAATAGTATCCTGTGTGGGTCTGACAATGTACTAACGATGTACTAGGATCTTGTGTGGGTCTGACGATGTACTAAAGATGTACTAGGATCCTATGTGGGTCTGATGATGTACTAACGATATACTGGGATCTTGTGTGGGTCTGACGACGTACTGATGATATACTAGCATCTTATGTGGGTCGGACGATGTACAGACGATGTTCTGGGATCCTGTGTGGGTCTGAAGATGTACTAGGATCTTGTGTGGGTCTGATGATGTACTACTATCCTCTATGGGTCTAATTATGATATAGGATCCTTCGTGGGTCTGCCTCTTAACAGAGTAAGATGAATTAGTTGTTACATATAATCATCTTTACTTCTGTACATATGTTATACATGGTGTGATATGAGTTCTTACATTTGTGGTACGTTCCGTCATTGTAATACCATTGTGGTATTATTCTATACGGCGTACCTGTGTGGTACTTACCTTTGAGGTTTTCCTTCCTTTGTGAAATAGTTGAGTTTTGGGCTTTGGGGTTGGACCCTGTGTTTACTCATGATTGAGATGGGTATATTTGATAACATTGGTATATGTATGGGCATATACATAAGTAGGGTTGTCACTGGTTTACATGATTTGTGGTTTATCCTTTGTGGATTTTGTGATACCTTGAGGGTCTTGGGGTCCATATTGAGTATCGTTATACTCACCCCTGCACAGGCTATGCTATCACCTTGTTGTGTTTGATGTAGATGATGGAAAGCGCTAATTGAGGCTGAGGTTACCAGGACTGGACAGTTCCAGAGGTGGACTATACAGTGTCTCTTTATGCAGAGGAGACTAGTGGATGTGGAGTGCTAAGGTGGAGATATTTACCTGCCATTCATGTAGGATCCTCGGAGGATGACCCAATAGCTGTCCTACTCTTTATTTAGTTTTATTGTATTTTTGTGGTACTTGTACCTTTACTATTGGTCTTGTTTTCCTACCCCTGTTACTTTCAGAAATCTTTTTTCTATACATTTTTCTTTTTTTTTTGTATCTTTTTGTGTGTTTGGTTGAGTTTGTTTACAAGATATAATGGCAATCTCATCCCAGTTTTAGGGGATACACCTTTCGGTGCAAGTCTCTAGCCCCTGGCCTATGGGAGGCAGGCTTGGGGTTGTCACGACACTGTCCCTGGGGGATTGGTCGTGACACCATCATATGGAAATTTCATTAGGGAAGGAAAGAAATTACTTATTTATGGATATTATCATCATGAATAGTTGGGGAATTAGAAAGGATTAGACTTATGATTGGGCCTAGGATAGGGGATTTGTTTACCTCTTCATATCTTGTGAGAATTGGAATCAATACACTCATAGATTTTAGTGTGGGGGATTTTATTCCTATAATGATATTTTGGATACGAAGAATCTACCCTGGGAACTCTTACATAGAGAATTAAATCATGTAAAGAACCCTTTCATATGAAACTGGCCACTCTAAGAAGATAATTGGTCTTGTTGGACGGAACACTATGTCTTCCATATTAATTTCTTACGACAAATAATTTCAAGTCAAATACTTGAAATTAATCCCATAAGTTCATGGTTTCATTAATTATTATGACCTATCAGAAACTAATAGATTCAATATAGTTTAATGTAAAACTTCCTAAATTTTTAAAATAAAATGTGAGTTGTGAAAATTATTTTTTACATAATCCTTGCATTTGGGGCACGATTTATATGATCTATTTTTATTTTTATCACGTAATTTGATCTATTAGAGTAGGATTTATATATTATTAATGTTCATATCATTTAATTTCAAAATAGAGGAATTCTTTTATCGAGAATAAATTGTATTCTTTGGGACAACACTAATTCCCACTGAATTAAAAAAAATGAACACCTTCGTGTTAAATGCACTTGTAACCCAATTCAGTTAGGTCTGGTTCTTATCAAAATTTTATATCCTTTTCTAATTGATTCATTCTTATTCATCATTTCATATTTTGGAAGATTTATCCATATTATAAAGATTAAAACAACAAATGAAAAGTGACAGAAACATCAATTAAATGGGAATGACTAATTTAACACCATAAACATATAATTTTGGGGTCACGTTTATAGAGGTATAGATTAGGGTGTGATAAAACAAAAAATAATAAAAAATTTATTTAGAAACATGGTTCATATCAATTTTTTATAATTTAATAGATATTGGATAAAGCCTTATCACATCCATATATCAGTACATTTTTCATTAAATGAAAACAATTTGTGTGATCAGAAAAAATATTATAATGAAAATTATGTTCATTAATTTTATAATCATATAATTTGGTACCAATTTCAATTAGGATTATGTGAAGGAATAAAAATATATAAATTATATTATTTCAAATTACCTTGATCACATCCTTCATCTTGATGTCATCCATGGGTATATCATTGTCCAACCTGGAAAAGAAGTCATCTGAAGTTACGATGATTGTGAACTCCCCATGGTGATTGGAGGATAAGTAACCATGAGATCCATATCCCAAATATTGAATAGTTATTTTTATTTCATATTATGTCGTAAATCTAGTGATTATTGAATGATTTTTTCATGTATCTTGAATTCTTTTCACTTCATCAAGAATTTGTTTCAACAATGCATCATTGATGCCCAAAAATATCCTAGTCTCTTAATTGGATGGAATGGATTAGTTCTTGTGTGATGAGAACAATAGGATCATGATAGTACTTCTTATATAATAATGACAGTCTATTTTCCTTTGATGTATCTGATAAGGATCCCAAAAAGCCACATTTATAGAGGAAACTCATGGAAATTGTTTCATCATCGAGGGGGAACTTTTTGTTTATTGTAGTATATTATCCTTCCTATAATTATCCTATGGAAGAGATATTTTTTAAAGATACACTAATATTGGACACACTCATTTTATTCTAGTCTAAATTTAAAAATATGATGAATAACCTAGAGTAAAATGTGATATAATCCTACTCAATATATTTTTTTGATGAATTTAGAGGACACCCTTTAATGTGAAATGTTGATGATAGTTCAATCATGATCATGATCAATGAGGAGGTTTATCCATCATCTAGGTTATCATATCAAGAGTCATGTGATAATGGGATATTAGAAAATATCAGTTTGGATGGGAATAGAAAAATTAATTTCTACAAATTAATATCTACACATAATTAGGTGGAATAATCAACTCTTATTTTTTAATGGTATAGACCACAATGATTATCTTTATTTCCAGCATCAAATATCCACTAATATATAATTAAGAAACTAGTATTTAAAAGGCTTATTTATTATTTATAATGAGTACCAAATATCCTACTTCATTGTTAGCTAACCCCTATGAAATGTGAGAATATTTAGTAGGTATTAAATTAATTATATATATTAACATAATAAAAAATCCAACTCAATTTTGAATTTTAATTTCCACCATTCACCCAATTAGACATCAAAAAGCACCATTAATGTATATTACCCATGTTCTGGATTTTTTATTGATAGATAATAATAAATCATTAGTGATGGGTTTCTCCATTGGTTCTTTCTCTATATTAGAGAGTTCTTCTGTAAATATACTAGCACCCATTTTTTAATATCCTTTTTGCAGAAAAACATGATGTTAAAATGTTCAAAAATGATTACCCACCATCTTAATATTCCCATAATTATAGTGTGTTAGATGATATATTTGACAATATCAATCAAATATATAATGTAAAATTAATTATTCTAAAGATTTTGGTAATTCCATTCAACATTAAAAAAATTATTGGGGAGTACTTATCAATATTAATTTATCTTGTTTTAGCTTTGAATGTTGACCTACTGAGATTGTACAATCGATTTTCCTTGACCACATCATTCCTCTAGGTATGAAGGTAACCAGCTAATCTCTCCAATGATTCTATATAGATAATTATTTTTTAACTTCTATATAAGGAACCAAAATTGTAGGGTATACAATACAGTATTTATAGCCATCAATATAATTCTTAAAATCATTATCCCACTTATAAATTTATCTTTTATTCAATAGTTCTATGAAGGGAGAAATTTTTCAGCTGTTTTTTGAAATAAATAAAAATATGTGGTTGAGGTACTATAACATTTCACTTAACTATCAATGTTTTTTAGGAGGGGGATATACACTATATCTATGGTATTCCCTAGGACCACATTGATATTTGTGAAAAAGAACCATAAAGCAATGAAATTTCCTTCACGTATCCCAGAATAAGAATTATAGTAGTTTCATTATCAAATTGTGTATTCATTGGTTGGAAAATAAATCAATATATACCATGTTATAATGAAACTATTAAGAATTTAATATTAGATCATTCACATAGATTTATATTATCTTCCATGGGAAGGTCCTAAAAACATTGTGCATTGAATGTTAGTAAGTGGCCTTATAATTTTTCCAATTGAAATAGAATCACTCATTAAAAATATAAACATTGAACTTCCCTAAATTGGGTTTATTATTATTTTTATAGGGATATATAGATCTACATGTAATAAAAATACTCATCCATTAATGAGAGGGACTAAAAAATTCATAACATGTGAATTAGAAACTATAAAATATAGATTTGAAAATAACCCTTTGGATATTGTATATTAAAATTTTATAAGTCTACGTAATATTGAATTTATTCATTAATAGTTTTATTAGATGCATTTATATAAATATATTTTGGGTATTTAGCCTCTTGGATGATATTTTTCTTAATCAATTTTTCAACCTCAGCATCCACCATGTTGGTATTAGATTACTGCATTCTCCTCACAACATATTTGTAACCACTAGGGTTATTTATTTTATCCCACGTTATCAATCTACACTTGTGGATTTAAGCGATCAATTTTAATGTAATTCAACATTAATAAATTTCAGTACTTTTTGAGTAATATAATATATTTCCCTTTTTCATTGATATCCATTGTTTCTCTAATCGATGTGAATCTTGTGACTTCTCAAGTCCATGATTTATCTACCTGAGATCATCGATGGTGTTTGAAACAACCACATTGATATTTTTAAAAGAATTATTTATTTATTGTTCATAATTTTCTTCTAGGATATATGTAGTATTTTTTATTCTAAGTGTTTGGAGAGAGGGGAGGTATGTTCACATCACTGTTGAGTTCACACTCATCTAATGAATATAGGGGTCATCAGGCTTATCTGATAATGTGTGAATAAAGGTGAATTTTTATTACCCCTATGTCCCTCTTTGGTGTTTCATTTCCTACTGATTAAAGATTATTGGTTAAATTAAATTAATTATAATAAAATATATATTAATGTAGATATTATTATAAGCGTGATTAATACACATGCATGATAAAGAGATCTCTTTTTCAACTAATAGAGTTGTTTTAATGGAGACATATGTTTATCTATTATATGAAAATAAATTTACATAGGAATATTATTTAGTGGTCTGAAAGATTCGTTGTCTTCTAAAATAAGCAGTAAACTCTTAGACATGCTT
This sequence comes from Viscum album, assembly GCA_963277665.1. NCBI lineage: Eukaryota > Viridiplantae > Streptophyta > Magnoliopsida > Santalales > Viscaceae > Viscum > Viscum album. Next base: position 1,494,646,289 of record OY728129.1, read on the forward strand.
AATGGGTATTATGAATTATTTATCTAAACCATTATATAGATTATGTAAATCCATGGTCATACAAAAGGGTAGTAACTTATGCTATATCATCTATTAATGACTATTTCCCATCCTTTTTCTAATATATTACATTAATGTATCAAAACTCTCATGAATCACATGGGGAATTGTAAAAACAATTATAATATCATTTCTATAAATGGATAAACTCAAAAATTAGGGGTAGTAAGATGGAAATATTTTATGGATGTGAATCCAAGGTATTCTTAATACTACATTGAAGTATGTGTTAGGCGAACCCCAATGGACATAGATTTGTAAATATTATCTCTAATATGATATTTCAACTTAATATTCCTGATACTATTGATATCTCTAATGATACACTTTTATTTTAAAAATATAAGGTTCCAAATCATCCTCTCAAAATCCTAAGTGACAATGGGACTGAATGAGAATAATATTGATTCAAGAACCAGTGTCTACTATTTCTATGTGAATATAAATATCATTTCTCTAAATGGATATATATATATATAAAGTCATAATTTATCCTTTCATATAATATTATTGATCGTGTTTAATAATCCAAATATTAATATGATAATCATTGGGAAAAATTAATTACTCAGTATATATCCTAAGTGTAGAAATCTGTCTCTTACTCATGATGGCCTTAAATAGAACTAATAAGAGATTATCAAAATTTATTATATAGGTGAATGGAATCAAGATTTGAACTCCAATAATGAAATTGTTTATAATGTTACAGATTTTTAGTTTAGGAATATTTTATCTACATGTGGGTATTCCATATCATGAAGATTATTGGCCAAAGTTTCTAATGATGATGATCCTCTTCCGTTATCAGAAATTAGGTATGTTTTTTAATTTATAAAAAATGGGTTGAGATAACCGAGTAAAATTTTATTGCTGAACAAATTTAAATTCTTATTAATATTTTTCAGTGTTATATATTTAGTTTCAATCCTATTAATGATTTAGAGGGAATTATTCTCTGATTTAGGTGTCCACATAGACCATATATTCAATGGAATCTATTTTCTTATGTTTGACTACTAGAAGGGAACCATGTTTCATTTGATCCCACTATATTAACAAATCGATTTTCCAAGTGGTGGAAATTGAAAAAAACAATTATTTTCACTTCATTATATTACAAATCTAATTGGTGTGGTAGTTTCCAACCTTCTAATGAGGTGGTGAGAAATATAAATGAGTCAAAATAATCCTTACTACTCATAGGGAGTCCTTATTAGGATTTTTTCTTATCATTGGTGTATTTAAGTATTTTTTGAATATTATAAGGATTATTATATTCTAAAACTATATATATATATAGGGAACTAGGTACATGAAATTTTGATTCATTCATTCCTTGATGATTTCATAAATGAATTTTACTTACTTAAAATTCATCAAGTCATTAGTCATTTCCACATACCTTGTAGATACATAATTCCACCTACTATCTTATTGTGGTGGTGTAGTAGACCAAAAAGTGCCCCCAATACAAGGGATTTACCATGATTCATCACCCACTATCTAACATCTTCAAGATAAATTATTTAATGTTTAATTAGTTTTTAATATTATTCCCTAATATATAATGGTGTGGTTTGAATTGTGTCCATCATTAAATCCAACCACATCTATAGTTTTCATCTAAATAAAAGAAAAAAAATCTTCTTCTGGTTAATCAATGAATTAGCTTTGGATTTTCTCTTTTCAAAATAAACAACCTTATTATTTTGGTTTTTGAATATCTAATAATTCTGTTACATATACAAATCCCCTGAATTTACATTGGGATACTAGTTTTGCTTCATATATTACCATGGATGGTGAATTGAATTAATTTTAGAAGCTCTGGGTTCTATTTCATGAACTGATTCCTATTTGAGAGGAATACTCTTCATTTTATCATTTTTAAATTTCTTCTACTCTCTCAATGATATTAGTTGATATTGGGATTTACAGTGTTAAAGTTAATATTCAAACTCTTATACCACAATTATGAACTCCTAGATTCTGATAATATTTTTCCTTTGAATGAGTGATATTTGAATATCATCTTATAGATTCTCTATATATTTTTTTGAATATCTTATATCTAACAATGAATTATGTAAAATTTTATTTTATTGATTATAAAATTTTGGAGGACAATAATGATATTTTTCCATGACATTGAACTAAATTGTCAGAGGAACTACCCTCAATGGTCTTCCAAGATGTAAAAGGTTCAGGTCACTATAATTTATGAAGCTTCAAATATTTTATTCCTCCTATAGTTCTAATATTCGTAGAATTTGGTCATATCGAAATTAAAAATGAAGAAAATATTATTCTATGTATCACATTCAATTTTATATTGGGAATTTAGGGTTTAAATATTTTTTTGATGGGGATTCAAGTCCACACGATAAATGCAATGTTTTTTATCTACAAATATTGGTGAAAATCATTAATACAAAGTCTCAATGTAATAACGGGGCATTAGTGACAACACAGACACCCCATTATAAAATGGTTATCAAATATTAGCCCACTTGGAACCACCATGTTCCCCACATAAATGTGATCCCCCGCCTGATACACACATAAGTTTCATAATTAATCATCAAAATAATTATTATCACTCAATCCTACACTTGTTCATTTTAGAGTTCTTTTTTCGTAGTCACATATACCCTAGGAAACTTTTGAGGAGGTCAACAATCCGAATCACTACTCATGGAAAATTCTGCATAAATGTGGAGTTCATATATGGTAGGAAACTAAAATGAAAGTGGAGACTTTTTAAAATTAATCAAATCATTTATCCTTGTATCCCTTTAATATTCAAGGGTGTTACATTCACCCCACTTTTTGAGAAAAACCCCCTCAGTGTAGACCCTATATATGATCCCTTGTAGTTCCACCACAATTATATCTAGGATCTGTCTTTGATACGAATGTAACAACTAGGCCTCACTGATAGCACATACACCCCTCATTAACATGTTTTTTAGGTATTGGCTTGCTTGGAACCAGTAGTTTTCCCGCAGACATGTGGACCCCTACCTCGGGTCCACCCATGTACCCAAATGTATAATTTGACTAATGATTCTCCACATATTCCAACACATATTATTTCCATTTTGTATTCCTAACTCGCACACATGCTAATCCATACTCTGAGCCAATCATGCTTAACTATAGAGTTTTAATAATTTAGGAACCTGAATGGTTGGTGAATCTTGTTAACATGAATAATATCATTTACCATTTTAACCCATTAACATTTTGGGGTATTAAATTCACCCCCACCCCTTTTGAGCATACTAAACTCATTGTAGACCCTACATCTTAATCAAGGATGTTCCAAAAAAACTTCTAGTTGGGTTTTTTTCACTAATATAATAAATGGGATCCACATCTATCTTAGGCACCATGTCATAACATTTCATCAGGTGTGGTCTTCCAGACACCACTAGTTGCACCATATATGTGTATTCCCTTACATTTGGCCCACCCATATGGACAACCAAATCATTAGTATAATAATTTCTCCCATAGTCTAACACATATGCTTTTATATGTGTTTTTCCTCACTCAAACTCACCTTTAGAAAATTTCTATGAGGTCACCCATCCTGATCAATACTCAAATTCAGTAATACTTAAATTTGTTATTATAGTCATGTTGGAACCATAAAATAAATCTCAACTTTTTAACATGAGTCATATAATTGATCCTTTTATCTCTATTACATTCTAGGGTGTTACACTCCATCCATAAAGTGATAGATTCAATGATATCTTATGCTATTTCAAATTGAGCCAACAGTTGATATGGGACATTTACTTGAAGTTGATATGGCTAACCAATGTATAATAGTGATTAGTAACTAACCTAACTTTACAAAGCCTAAATTACCTGATCCAATTTTTGTTTTCTCCACAATGATGATAATTCATATTACTGAATTGGTGTTGATGTCAAATATATTGGATGATTTTATCTCAAGTTGATTAGGCATTCCAAATCTTCTCTTGTAGGTCAAATAATTTCCTCTTGTTAAAAAGAATATGTTTAAAGAGGAATAGTTTCATTACACTGAGTGATTAACTTAGTTGGTATATTTCTTCAATGTATATTTACATTATGTTATCTTAAATTATCAGGATGGGATTCAAGCGTATAATTCCTTCTATTATCTGAAATAAGATCAAATTATTTAGGTGATAGACATAATATAAATTTTTCTAGACACGTTCCATATTCTATGGTTTTATCCCACATAGTGGGTGACATAGAATCTTCATTATATCTCCAAAGTCGTGATTTTTTATAATTTATTGAAACCATGAATCCTCTTATCACACTTTATTAAATATGAGTATTTAATATGCTCCTTCATCATTCTCATGTACCTCAACATCAGTGTTATACCACGTGTCAATGATAGATTTTTTTATCGATGACATTAACTAACATGAATTCTGTATTTGGAACTAAGTCCTCATTAACATTTTATTATTGTTGTTATTTTACTTCATTTAATTATCTTCTTATTGATGCATCATAATCCTTATTTATTTTTTATCATAGAAACTCATTATGTTTTCAAACCAATATATTGATCTCTCTGTTTTGTGATCCCACTGAGATGACATGGGAGGATAAACTAGAATCATAATATTCATTGAGTCTCCCCTTATATCCAATGATCATGACATTAGTGGAGGATTTAGGCAATAAAATTATTGTAGATAAGACTATAATGGAACTTATTATGGTGTTTCCCCAATACTAGAGAATACATATGTCCTCATATGAGTTGTAAAAATTTTCTCATCCATGTGGCATGAGGATTCTATTATAATGTAACATTCATAGAAACAAACTTCCATATATTTGGTTATTATAAGGTTGGTGGAAGTAAAAATCCCTTATCCCTTTTGGTTAGGGTTTCCCCAGTTATATGGAAACAACTATTTTCAATATTTTTATAACATTTCTATCGATTATATAGGAATGGGTTGGGTTTAATATACTCTTTGTCTTTTCTAAAAGATAGGTACCTCTTATTTGTGCGTCTATATTTTATAGAATTTGTTTAACTTATATATGATACTTGATTAACTTTTCATTAAATATATTTTATGATCTTTTTTATTTATAACCCCAATAATGTATATCACTTTTGTACACATGATATTGTGAGGACTTTGGGATCAAATGACTTGAATAAAAAATCCTTGGGTTTGTATCATGGTTTGAGGTAATGGAATTGTTATTTCCATTGTTGGGATAACACTATTAAACAATAAATAGAGTATAGTGAAACATATCTAATTTACGGTATCCTTTGATATCTACATGCGCATAATATTCCTTTATTATTTAGAGAATCACCATAATACTATTCAAAATGCATATTTGATATTCTTGGTCCATCATCCAGATTTAGGGCACTAGGATTTTAGAAAGGTATCATGATCAACATGTTAATACTACTCATCCAACATCATGAAATTATTAGCATATCACTCAAAAAATACTACTAGAAAACTAACATATACCAACGGTTTGGAACTGTTTGTATATGCCTCCAAACCGTTGGTATAGCATATACCAACGGTTTGGAGAACCGTGGCCAAGTAAGCCGTTAGGATAGGTCTATACCAACGGTTTTCCCAAAACCGTTGGTATATACCTATCCCAATGGTTTTGGAAACCATTGGTATAATTAATATGAAAATCTTTACCAACGGTTGTGGAACCGTTGGTATATGTATTTCAAAAAAAAAACATACACTAGGATTTGATCCCAGCACCCCTAGTTTATTATGGAACGAATTAACCACTAACCTAACATGACTTTTGTGTATATAATTACATAAATATATATATGTATTCTCATAATTATATTAAATTTTGATTTATATAATGTTCTGGTTATTAAGAAATGATAAAAAATCAAAGGATCTATACCAACGGTTTTGACAACTGTTGGAATAGATTTTGAGCTTGGATTTGATTCTGGGTGAAGGTTGACCCATGGGGGGCCTTTCCCAACGGTTTTGGCAAACCATTGGAAAAGGTCCCCACAATGTGGGCTTTTCCAACGGTTTACCCAAACCGTTGGGAAAGGTGGCCTCAATGTGGGATTTCCCAACGGTTTTTATGAACTGTTGGTATAGAATCATTGGGAAAGGTTAGATTTCCAGTAGTGAAAGTATATCTTAACATGAGGTGTTTTAATGACCATCATAAGTTCCAGTGGAGATGAGTCATGAATTTCTCATCCAATTCCAGGAAAAATGAAATTGATTTTTAGTGATGGTTCAAAAAATTAGTACAATTTTTCATCCTTCCAATTCTCTTAACATGGTGTTATTATTCTCCTCACCCCATATGATTGTTTCCTCAAGTTTCTATAATCATTTAAGTTTCATTACCATTATTTTTTATAAAATAGTGGGATATTTTTTAATATATTCTATACCATATATTTTTTCATGGTTTGATGGAGTCATTTTTTTATTCTTGTAATAGTTTATCTATTAAATAAGATGCAATCTCTCTAAGGTACATTGAATATCCCAGTGTAACAAATCATGGATTATTAATTACCTCTCTCTGTAAGGGAAATATAAAAATATATATTGGGAAGGGGATTTAATTTAATGAAATATAGAATAATGGGGAGGAAGTTTATAATGATAAATAGAGTTAGTCCCACAAAATCTGTTTGTCGTTGATTCTCATTCATCTAAAGGAAATATAGTGATATAATTTTGTTAATAGGAAGCGAAAAACCTTTGTGCTCATTGATTCCTTTGTTTTCTTATTTAAGGGAATATAATTATATATTTTATATTTTATTATATGGTTATTACAACAAATATTTTCAATTACATGAACTCCATCATGGGAAAGTCCTTTATTTTGTTCTTTCATATCATCATGGAAAGGAACTGTAAAGTTTGATCAAAAAGGATGATCTCCAGAGCTTTTGATTTCTTTTTGGGTGATAAGGAAACATCGTCTTTTAGTCAATCACTTTAGTGTGAGTACCTGTTAGGTTAGAAAGACAATAGTTATAACACAAGAGCGGGGGAGTTTTGCTATTTTAAAAATTACACAATTATGTTGATTCAAATCAACTATAGATAGATCTCACGGAATTTCCGTATGATAGTATATGCAAGAAATATGAATAGAGAAAAAAGAACAACAATTTATAGTGAATTGAGGTGCAAAGACCCCCCTAGTACACTCAACCAGTCACCCTATCAGTGGGCTTGGTGAATTTAACTAGTAAGGTTTATGTATCATAAGACTAATCCAAAAATGTGTGCAGGTAGTTTTCACCCATACGAAATCAGGATTACAAAAAATAGCCTTCTTGTTCTTTTACATGGAACCAATAAAACCACAGCTTAGTGTGGGAAACTGACTCTCCACCACAACTAAACAAGAGCACCCGAAACTCAGGATAGATAATATATAGTTTGATGAGAAATAGATGTATCTCGAAGGTGCAACATCACAAAAATGATAAAATATGGATCTGTTATTCTAAAGAATAATAAACTTGAAATATATTTGAAGATATCAGGTTGCACAAGAGATCATTGATTTGAAGAACAGTAACAGAAATAGAGCATCGTGTTTCCGGATTTTTTCATGTGTATCTCCAAAACATAGGCTTCATTTCTGAGATGCTTGATCGATGTAGTACTATAAAATAATTTTCACAATTAATCTTGAAGAATAATATTTATCAACATATCAAAGAAATCTACAAATCATTATGTATAAATATCTGACTTAGAAAGTTTATATATAAAAATATATCTCAGATAAAGATTTCACATCCAGAAAATATTCCTGATTAATAGACTGAAATAAAATTAAAATAATAAATCTCATAGTAATCTTAAAATCCCTTACGAATAAAAGAGAAAATATACGCTCTAAATAGCTCTTTATATAATTTAAAATTAGATTTGAATCAGTTGAAATTGAGCATTAATTCTCCATTACATTATGCAATGACTATTGCAAAAATGCTCCTATAAATACATAAATTCAAATTTCCATCATTGAAAATTCAAAGGTAATGGTCCTTCATAAAATGGAAAAATAAAAAACATTGTGTTAAACTTTATAACTTTGGTTTGAGGATCCATAAGTTTATCAACATTACCATAGATCCCTGAATGTAATATTGATTATTCATACATTCGCTTTTCTAAAACTTAAGCTTGAAAACATAAGGTTCATTACCAAATTAAGGTTGATGATCCATACATTTTTAAAGTTTCATACTTTCATAAGGTTCATTAACCATAATTTTTCTTTCTGACACACGTAAGGTTCTTATCCAATGGTAATGTTACTTAACCATATGTTTATTCAAACAATAAGATGATTAACCATACACATTTATCCTCCAATATAAACATAAGGTTTGTTCCATATGTTACAATCTTTGATGGGTTGAATGAATTGTTTTTCCAATAAATGACAAACAATGAACAATGTATCCAGATAATTCTTAAGAGAATTGTGAATAAATTAATGAATATTTCTCATTATCAAAATTCTTCTAATAATTCTTTTCTATCTTTCTATTCTCTCTTTTCAATTGGGGAAAATCAGTTCTTATATGACCCAATTTTTTTCACTCGTACCATCAAACTTTACATGATTTTTTCACATCTTTTATGAAAGGCTTTATAAATCCTATATTCTTAATATAGAATTTATTGAATTTTCTAGCAATTTGGGCCATCTCAATTTCTGAATTAGATGAGTATTAATTTCTTTTTTCTTGTTTCATTTTTCTATTTTTCTTTTGGGATATGTCCTTTAAAGTAGTGTTTTCCTTTTTTACCAAGACTTTGTGATCTTCAACTTCATCTTACATTTTAGCCTCATAGATCATTAAATTTCAAATAAATTCTATCTTCGTCAGATTTTTTACATGTGTTGATTTGTAGATTGAAGAATAAATTCCCTTCCAATTTTCATGTTGAATTCATAGAACATTCAAGGCTTGATTAGGTTGGCTGATATGCTCACCTAAAGATGCTATATTATTAACAATTTATGTCATCCTTTCTTTCACCTGTGTGATTCTCTCTCTATCATTCATTCTGAAAGTATCAATATTTAATTTTTATATCCCATCTCTCATTTTTCTAACATTTTTTGTACCTTCATAGGCTACTGCAATTGTCTGCCACATTTAATATTCCTTGGGAAATTGTGATACATAGTTTAATTCACCGGGTCTAAGACCACAAATAATAGAATTGATTGCTTTCAATTTCCTTTCACATTCATCTTCTCTAGTAGTAGACCATGTTTCAAGTTTTTTAGGAATTTTGTAAGGAGTAATAATCACTAAGTATAGTCTAAATCCTTGATTTTTTTTAAGTAGATTATCATTCGTGACTTCCAACATCCATAATTATGAACATTTAAATATGGAGCATGTATGATAGTCATTACTTCTGTGAAATTATCCTTTTACATCAACAATATAGATCTTATGCCTTTAAATTATAATAGATATGTGGAAAATCTCCACCTTTGATACCAAATGTTTGGTCAGAAAGACTATATTGATAACACAAGAAGGGTTGAATTGTGTTCTTTTAAAAATTTCACTATTCGATCGATTCACATCAATAGTAGATAGTTCTGGAAGAGTTTATGTATGTGAGTATAGGTAGTGGATATGAATAGAGAACAAATCACCTAAATCTATAGTGGTTTGAGGCATGAATATACCATAGTACACTCCACCAATCATCGTTTCAGCGAACTTGGTGAATTTCACTAATAAGGTTCTCTTATCATAAGACTGATCCACAACTGAGTGTAGGCAGTTTTAAACTTTACAAAAAATGGCTTACAAAATATATCCTTCTGGTTATTTTACAGGGAAATAATAAAACCACATCTTAGTGTGAGAGGATTACACTCCACCGCGACTGAATACGAGAATCCAAAAACCAAGATATATAAGATATAGTTTGATGAGAAATAGATATAACTCATAGTTGTAGCAACACATAGATGATTAAAAATGGATATTGTCTTCAAAAGAATAATAAACTTGGAATATATCTAAAGAGATCAGAATGAACAAGAGATCATTAATTTTATGAAAAGAAAAAAAATAGAGCATTTTATTTCCAAATTTGAGAATGTTTATCTCCAAAATATAGTCTTCATTTATGAGATGATTGATAGCTGTGGTATTGTAAAATAATTTTCACAAGAAATCATATAGAATAAGAATTATCAATATATCCAGTAAATCTCCAGATCATCGTGTATAAATATCTGATGTAGAGATATATATATATATATTTATATAGAAATATATCCCACTACAGGATTTCATATCCTCAATAGACGCCTTATAAATCATGTGAATTCAAATTCAAAGAATAAAACTCAGAGTAATCGTAACATCCCTTAAGAATAGGAGAGAAAATATCCACTGTAAATGGCTCTTTAAATTATTTAAATCATGCATTGAATCAATTTAAATTGAGTTTTAAATTTCCCTAGCATTAAGTAAATATTATTGAAAAATTTCTCTAATAAACATGTAAATTCCAATTTTTGACGTTGAAAAGTCAAAAGTAAGGTTATTTCATAAAGAGAAAAAATAAAAAAATAGGGTTCAACTTCATAATGTAGGGTTATGATCAATTTATTTATCCACATCAGCATATATCACTACAAAAAACATTAATTATTCATATGTTCACTTTTCTAAAATTTAATGTTGACAATGTAAGGTTTATTACAAAAGTATGGTTGATAATCCATACATTTGTAAAGTTTCATACATACATAAGTTTTTTTAACATTAATTTTTCTTTCTGACACACGTAAGGTTCTTATACAAACGTAATGTTACTTAACCATAAGTTTCTTCAAACTTAAGGATGATTAACCAAACGCATTTATACTTCAACATAAATGTATGGTATGTTCCATTCATTCCTTTCTGTGATGAATTGAATGAATTTTATTTCTAGTAAACGACAAATAGTGAATAGTGTTTTCAGAATACGCTGAAGAGAATTATGAATACTTTAATGAATATTTCTCACAAATAAATAGTTGAATATTATTTCTAGATAATAACTATAACGAATATAAATTTCCAAATATGGACTAAAAAAATAATTACTAAAACAAAAAAGGGAATTTTTGAGTATAAAAATCATTAATAATTTTAAAGTATTGTTGAGACCCTTCAGGCCCAATAATATCCCCCTTTTTTATGCTCACAAACCCCATAAATTATAACTATAAACATATAAATATAATTTCGAATTTTGTAAACATTAAAAAAAATTATGTTTGACAAAATTATTTCGATAATGAAGATATATTTATGTTTATAAAATTTATGTTTATCGAAATGTATCTCTCTTTTGGTGATATAAAAAAGAAATTTTATGAATAGATTAAAACAAATTTAATATCGAACATAATGTTATGTGATTGTTATAAGTAACTATAATTAATAAAGAGAATTTTAGTTTAGCTAACAGAAAAAATATAAAAGAAAATAAAATAATGAAATGTAACATATTGACATAAAACAAGTTCATCAATCAATAAATACATTAATACAACAAATCTTGTGACTTAGAAACAAAAACTGTCATTGTAATGGTTCAAGGTAGGAAAATTAAAAAGGATATAGATTGTCTAGATTTGAATTTTGTATGACTTCAAACATCTCCTTCAGCTAATCCATCTACAATATATGCTTCTTTATCAAACTGTCTCCTAGAATAATTATAAACATCCTAGAGTCATTATTGACACGCAGATTCTCCACTATGTTGACTTTTAGAAACTCATGAAGACTTACCTCTTGCTTCCTGAACAACTCCAACTTCTCTAAAAACTAACTCATCATCAGTATAATGATAGGATATACTTCAGTTAACTAAAAAAATAAATCTTATGTTTTCTAATAAAACTGACATAGGGTTTTTATTGCATTAATGGTCTTAAATCTGATTATTCATGTCTGCCATAATATATGTAACATCCTAAAATATTTTAATCAAATCTAGACTTGTTGTAGGGATAAGAGTAGATGTACTGGCCTACTAAACCTTTTACCAATTCTGTCTAAATTCCCAGATACCACTTTAAATATGTATAATATGTCATCAAAATAGCTTCAGATTTGACCTTCCCAATCTCATTTAACATGTCCCTCTTGAAGGCATCATAATACCTTGTAAAAATAGTGTTCTCATTAAGATCGTGAATCTTTTTCATTGGAATTTTATGTTCCTTATGAAGAGTGAAAGTTTCCCCTTGATACATTTTGAATTTAATAAAATTTTCTTCAACTTGATGAAATAAAAAATCAAATCTCCCTTTAACTGCATTCATATCTTTATTTTCACCATCACTAAGAAAAAGATCTTCCACTATTTTCATTACTGATTATTTACAAGGAAATGAATGATTATCTAAAACTTCTGTCTGATCACCATATGTATGATCTGAATATCCCCCAGTCTGATCTACAATTAAGGGATAAATATCTAGAATCGATTCCTATAAAATATACCCTTATTAAACAACTCCTTGTTCAATAACTTCATCTCTGACAATATGTGATTGAACATTTTTATATGGAGTGTTTTGTTCTTGAACTTTTTCTACTAGAACTCTCCCTTGTACTTATTTACGTACCAAAGGTACAATAGAATGTTCTATATATTGACTCTCTACTTGAATTTCCTCTTCAATACTAGTTTCTTCCAAATGAACTGATCATGTTTCTTCTTTAAAACCCAATATTTTCTCTTCAAATTGAGGAGCATCTCTATTTCCTGGTTTCATAACAATTCCAGCTTGACTTTGTTCTTCCACTACTTCTTCTTCTTCATCTACTTTATTGTTAAATCAAATCCCTATCTTATATGGTTGTGAAACTTCATATGTTTACGATTCAGTTACACCCTCCTTTTGAAAAGATTTTTTATCCACCAGAGCAAAAGCTCTTGATATCTATTCTTCCTCAGCTCCAACGGGAAAAAATTTCCCTTTTACAGTGCTCCAAAAAAATCCATGTTTTTTTAACATTCTAGCATTCAAAACATTACTATGATGAAATTTGACTCTTTCCTCAACTATTCTGATCTTTTCCTTGTTAAATAAAATCATTCAAATTATCCATCCATATGGATTTAAATTAATTCTTGCATTCAGTGAACAAAAGTAATGAAGGTACTCATGTAAATACCATGTAAAATTCAATTTTATGTCACTTAGAAAAATAACCATGATATATATTTTTGGGAAAATAATTTTCTCCATCTCATCCATCCTTGATGCAGTTCCTGTCTAAATACCCTTCACCAAAATATTATGGTCAGGTTCTAAATCTTTAAAAAACTTTTTTTTGATGTGCATCCAATTGAATTGAATAGACCTGATATCTTTAAAAGAATGTTCCTTATGACCAATATATTTAATATAGAAATGGAAAACTCATTCATATTGGTAATTCAAAAAAATTTCAACCCCATTAGAAGAAATAGAGAAATCCCAATCTTCTATAATAGTAAAATTATGTCCTTGGGATTTCTAAAAATAAAATGAACACCCTTATAATATGAATTAAGTTCTACCTCATATATAAATTCTGAGTTTATGTCATTAAATTCTGTCTCTAGTCCTTGAAAATATAGCTCTGGTTGCAGGTGTATTTTTGCTTGGTATAACCATTCATGATCAACCAATTTTCTCTGAAGTATTTGTATTCCTGAAAAATTTGGTGGTTTAGTTCTCTTTCTTCTCCTTCTTTGATTCTCTTGATTTTTTTCATTTTAAAGGTTTCAAATATGAGGTTTTTGGATTATAGGGTTTTGAAGGATGAAGATTGAGGGTCAGTTGAAATGGGGTTGTTTTAGTTTCAGGTAAGCAAAAAGTTTGGAAGATGATGGGTTTAAAATAAGAACGATTTCTAACAAAAAACATGTATCCTTTATTCTCATTCCATAGAGTTATTATGACAAGAATTTAATAATTATGGGGCATAAATACGTTTAAAATAACATAGAATAACTGAAATACTTTAAGATAAAAATATTAAAAGTAAATTAGATTTATGAAAATAAATTAGGTATAAAACAATTTAAAATAAAATAAATGTAAATAATTTTTTTATTAAAAATTTAATAAACCTAAATCTCCCTTAATAAAATCAAAACAAGTAGTAAGAAGTAGTATGGAAAAAAATATCGGCTTATTGATATTTAATGTTAACAAATTCTAAAGATATATCTATTTTAAGAAATGATATCTTATAAAATGATGTATAATGTTAATATTCTTAGTTCTAGAATGACATATTAGATATTTTGAAATGTTTATAGAACTTTTATTATCACATAAAATAGTTGTATTGTTAAAATTAATTATAAAGTACATTAGAGTTTTTTTCATTCGCAACACTTGTGCACAACAACTACATGCAGATATATAATCTGCTTCGACTATTGATAGTGCAACCAGGTGTTGATTCTTACATGAACATAACACTTACGATTTTCCTAAAAAGTGACAAGTTATAGAAGTGATTTTTCTATCTAATCTACAACCTTCAAAATCTGCATCTGAATATGACAATAAAATAAAATAAGAATTTTTTTTATTAAGAAGAGATTGAACAACAATCCCTTTTAAATATCTAAAATTACTTTTTACAGCTACAAGATTGAAGTAGTTTGGATCTAATTGAAATCTAGCACAATGACATACTGAAAATATAATATCAGGTCTTCTAGAAGTAATATATAGTAAAATTCTAATCAAACCTCTATATAACTTATTATCCACTGGTTTTCCAGCTACATCCAAATCATGTTTAATATTAGTACACAAGAGAGTTGAATAAGTGTTTTTGCTCTCAAAACCAAATTTTTTCAATAAATCAATAATGTATTTACTTTTATTTTATACATTTCCATAATCTTTTTTGATAAATTAGAATTCCTAAAAAAATTAATTATCCCGTTATGTTCATTTAAAACTCATTTTACATAAGTTCTGAAAAATCAATGCAATGTTTTTTATTAGTTAATACAAAAAAAGATCATCAAAAGAGATTTGAACTAATAATAAATTAAAACAAACTATTTTCTAAAACAGGTTTGGGTCTTCCAAACCAACAGTAAAACTATTTCTCAGAAAAAATAAACTTAATCTTTCATACCAAGCTTTTGGTGCTTTTTTAAGGCTATATAGAGCTTTAGAAAGTTTAAAAAGAAAATCTAGTTTTTGAGAATTTTCAAAACACGGAGGTTGCTCAACATAATCTTCTGCCATTAAGTATCCACTTAAAAATGAATATTTTACATCCATATGAGATAATTTCAAATTCATATGAGATTCATAAAACAAAATAATTCTAATTACTAATAGTCTATCTATGGGAGGAAATAATTCATCATAATATATATCTTCTTCTTGACTATACTGTTTATCTAATAGTCTAGATTGGTTTCCAGTAATAATACCTTGATCATATTGTTTATTCCTAAAGAACTATTTAGTTCATATAACTGGTTAATTATATGGTCTTTCCACTAATTTCCAAACATTGTTTCTTTAATACTAATTTAGATTTTCTTTCATTTCTAACATCCAACTATAATCTTACAAAGTTTCTTTAAAAGACATTGGCTCTAGCTGAAATAGATAAGAAGAAAATTCCACTAGGTTTCCTACACATATTCTAGTTTTTTATTTCTATGTCTAAATATCATATAACAGTCTCTAAAGGTTGATTATTCATGATTTTTGTATGTCTAAGCAGAGGGACATTATGTTCATCAGTATCATGATCTTTTGAATTGGACTGAATTACCTTTCTATTTTCAAAATCATTTTTCATGTTATCAAGTATCATGTTGTTAGAAGAATCATCAGCTTCATTTTTTTATCCTTCTCTTTTTTAAAAGGATCGGTTTCATCAAACATCAGATGAACTGATTATACAAAAATCCTTGACTTTGTATTAAATATTCTATAAGATTTAGAAGATGAAAAATATCCTAAGAATATTCCATCATCATCATTTGGATTAAACATTCCTAGATTATCCTTTGTGATCAAGATATATACCTTATAACCCAAAAACTTTAATTTCTTTACATTAGGATTTCTATTGTTCCAAAGTTTAAAAGGAGTATTTTTGAAAATATGTTGAATTAAAATTCTATTTATAATATATCATGTTGTGCTTACTGCTTCTTCCCAAAAGTAGGATGGAAGACTTTATTCATTTTTCATTATTCTAGTAATTTCTTGAATAGTTATTTTCCTTCTTTCAGTAATTACATTTAATAAGGTGTTCTTGGTGAATAGAAGGTGTGTTTAATTATCATATTAGAGAAAAAAGAATTAAATTCTTGATTCTCAAACTCTCTACCACGATCACCTCTTAATAAGATTATCCTAAACACTTTTTCATTTTCAACACTTTTATAAAAACATTCAAAAATAGAAAAAGATTCATTTTTTAGTTTCAGAAAATATACCCATGTAAATATAAAATAATCATAAACTTAAACATATAAATATTATTTTCCTTCCAAACATTCTATTCAATATGGTCAAAAAAAATCCATATTAATAGGATCTAGGGGCTTTGATGTAAAAATTTTGTTAATATATTTGAAGGAAGATTTGTGTTTCATGCCTATCTGACATGCATCACAAAATCTATCACTATCAAATTTGAGGCATGGTAAATATGAAAATAATTGTTTCATGGTTAACTCATGTAAAGAAAAAAATATTTCTATGACCAAGTCTTTTGTTCCAAATACATTACTCATTTATATTTTTAGTTACATAGTTCACTTTCTATTTCCAACAATAATTTAAATCAAAAGTTTAGAAAATATCTATTTTGGGTGCTTGAAATTTAAGTAAATTTTCTATAGAAACATATTAGTAATAATTAGAAAAACCAACATAGTATCTCTCATCATTCTGTTCATAGACGCTTATCATATTGTGCATCAATCCTTGTACATAGTGTACTTTATTAATTGAGATATTATATGGATCTCAAACTATTCTGAGTGCAATAATTTTTCCACTGGCAATGTCACCGAAGGTAACTATGCCTCTATCTATTTTAGTCAGAGTGCATAAATTTGATTAATTTATACTCATATGTATTGAAAACCCACTTTCCATATTCTATATATCTTTTCCTCTACTATGTCCTATTACCTACAAGGTCAAATTTATCAAAATAAATTGTACCCATATCATTATGGGGTCCAGTATTATTATCTATCAAATACATAGGAATCTAAATAGATTTATTTTGATCAACGATGTTATAATAAAAACTAGATAATGATTTTGAATAATGGAAATTCTTGATACAAAAAAAATGAGGTTTTGTTAATTAGTAGTCATTATCATAATTTCCATTAATATTACAATAAAAAAATTTAACAGTAGACATGCTTTTTCTATTAGAACCGAGAACAAACTAGTTTTTGTACAGTTCGGGGTTTTAACCCTTACTAAATATACAAAATATTTATTTTTTAATTAAATTTATACAAATAATTTCATTTAGTACATTTTCTCCTTTTGTTAATATAATATCATCCTTTTATAAGTTTATACTTAGTCATATAGTTTTTTAATTTTATTTTCATGGTTAGTACAGTTTAAAGTAGTTGAACTAAATTTCCCAATTAACTCTTGATGTTGTTAAGTAATGTATCCCTTTCTCCTAAAATATCATTGTGAATATTCTTTAGAGATTTATGATTCTTTAATAGGGATTCATATCTTTATTCTATCATAATATAGTA
This sequence comes from Viscum album, assembly GCA_963277665.1. Taxonomy (NCBI): domain Eukaryota; kingdom Viridiplantae; phylum Streptophyta; class Magnoliopsida; order Santalales; family Viscaceae; genus Viscum; species Viscum album. The sequence goes on from OY728129.1 coordinate 1,494,664,216, forward strand.
GGTAACCATTTTATCAATAGAGTAACTAGTATCAGAATCAGATTAATATTAGGATTGATCCTTCTATTTTTAGCCATAAAGCACATATTAGATTTCATATTTGATTCTTCTATCTCTAAATCAGATATTGATGAGATATTGGAGTCTTCATAAACACTAAAATTATCCTTCATATCTCTTTTTTCCTTTTTTCTCATAATTGTCATTCTTTTGATACTTCTTTTCTGTCTTTCTGTTCAGTCAATTCAATTGAGGAAAATATGGACTTATATGACCCAATTTTTTCATTTTTAGCATTAAAATTCCCTTTATTATTTCACATCCTTTTTGAAGTGTTTAATGAATCCAATCTTCTTCCTATAGAATTTACTGAATTTTCTAGCTAATTGAGCCAACTCAATTTTTAAATGAAATGAATCTGAATTTACTCCTTCTTGTATCATCTTTCTATTCAGCTTTTGGGATGTAACCATTAAAGAAATGTTATCCTTTTTTACTAGGAAATTGTGATCTTCGCTATCATCTTCCATTTCAGCCTCATACATCATTAAATTTCCAATCAATTACCTCATTTAAATATTTTTTATATGTGTTTATTAGAGGATGGAAGTATAAATTACATTCCATGTTTTAGGTAAAACTATTAGAACATTCAAGGATTTATTTGGTTGGCTAATAGGCTCACATAAATATGTTATATTATTTACAATTTCTGTCATCCTTCTATTCATCTGTGTGAGTCTATCTCTATCATAAATTCTAAAACTATCCAACATTAATTTCATTGTTGCATATCTCATTTGTCTAACATTTTCAGTACATTTATAAGCTACTGAAATTGTTTGCCACATTTCATAGGCTGTTGGGAATTGCGATACATGGTTGAATTCATCTGGTCCAAGAGCACAAATAATAGCAATCATTTATTTCGAATTCATATCATACTCATCTTTTTTAGTAGTAGATGTAGTTTCAATTTTTTTCAGGAATTTTTTAAGGAGTGTCAATCATTTTGTATAATCTAAATCCCATATTTTTAAGTAGATTATCATTTGTGACTTCTATCATCCATAATTATAACTATTTATCTCTGGATCACATACTATTGACATTCTTACCTTGAGATTCACCATTACCATCACTAATATAGATCTTATTCCTTTATCATGATATAGCTATGTTTAAATGCTCCAACATTGATACCAATTGTTAGGATAGAAAGACTATAGTGATAACACAAGATGGGGGTGAATTATGTTCTATTAAAAATTTCACAATTCTGTCAATTCACATCAACAATAGAGAGAGTAGTTGACGTTTCTTTATGAGAGTATATGCATCAGATATGAACAGTGAACAAAGTATAACAATTTATAGTGGTTCTGGGTATGAAGATCCCCTAGTCCACTCAACTAACCACCCTCTCAGTGGGGTTAGTGAATTTCACAAGTAAGGTCCATGTATCATAAGACAGATCCACAACTGAGTGTAGGAAATTGTCACCCTTACAAATATACTCTTACAAAATAGATCCTTATGGTTCTTTTCAAGGAACAGATAAAAACAAATATTAGTGTGAGAAGATGACACTCCTCCATGATTGAATATGAGCAGCTCGAACTCAAGATATATAAGATGTATTTTAATGTGAAACAGATCTTAAAACGCAGTTTCAGCAGCAAACAACTAATAAAATATGGATCTTGTCTTTAGAAGAATAATAAACAACAAATATATCTAAAGAGATCAGGTGGAACATGAGATCTTTGATTTTAAGAAATACAACAAAAATAGAGTATCGTATTTCAATATTTGAGCATGTGTTTCTCCAAAATGAAGTCTTCCTTTTTGAGATTCTTTATCATTGTTGTACAATAAAATAATTTGCACAAGAAATATTGATGAATAAGAACTATCAATATAGAAATATCCAAATAGTTTTGTATAAATATCCAACATAGAAATATATATATATATATATATAACAATATATCTCACTATAAGATTTTAGATCCTCAATATATGCCTGATAAATTGAGTGAATTCAAATTCAAAGAATACAAGTCAAAGTAGTCGTAACTTTCCTTAATAATAAGAGAGAAAATCCCCACAGTAAATTGCTCATTAAATCATTTAAAACGATCTTTAAATTAGTCGAAATCATGCTTTAACTCTCTTTGAAATTCATGAATATATTGTTGTAAAAATGATCTGATAAATACATAAATTCAAATTTTTGACATTGAAAAGTCAAACACAATTTTCCTTCATAAAATGAAAAATTAAAAAACGTTGGGTTCAACATCATAATGTAGTGTTGATGATTCATACGATTATCAACATAATCATAGATCACTAAACGTAACATTTATTATTTATATGTTCACTTTTCTCAAACTTAAGGTTGGAAATTTAAGTTTTTTTACAAAATTATGGTTGATGATCTATACGTTTGTAAAGTTTCATACTTACGTAAGGTTATTTAACCATACTTTTTCGTTCTGACACAAGTAAGGCTCTTATCAGTGCATAATGTTCCATAACCATACAATTATTCAAACATATGTTTTATAAACAATACACACTGATCCTTCAATATAATTTAAGGTTTTTTCAATAAGTTATTTTCTACGATGAATTGAATGAATAGTATTTACAGTAAATGAAAAATGGTGAACAACGTTTCTAAAATGCACTTAAGAGCCTTATGATTACATTAATGAATATTTATCAAAAATAAATTGGTGAATAATATTTCAAGATAAGAATTATAAAGAATATAAATGTCTTTATAAACACTAAAAATAATATCATTAGTAAAAAAAAGGGTATTTTTGAGAATAAAAATTGATAATATCTATATAGTATTGTTGAGACAATACATACCCAACAGTACCTTCAAAACATTCATTACAATGATAGCCTTTATGATTTCAAGATAATTTAGCGCCATGAGGGGAAGAATCACATATTGGTATTTAGGGATGACCTTCAATGTCCCATAATTGTGGTTTACTATGTAGAGGACAAATCTAGTTATGGACCCAAGGGTTACAACAATTGGTAAGACCTCCATATCCATCTTCCATGTTCTCACGGTGGGAGGGGACTTCTAAAAAGGGTTCCACAAGGGGGAACTCTATATCTATATGATGTTGCACTAGGAAGAGGTCCTATAACGTGATTTTTTTCTTCCCTCACTGGTATGGAATTTTTTTGATAATCTACTATTTATTTCATCATTTTAATAAGAGGTGTTTTTTAATAGTGTCATGTAACCATTATAATGTTAACATAGGGATGTGTTGATTGACATTTAGGATTCTTATAGCCTTAGGAGTGGGTACATACTCTTGAAAATTGATTGTTCATTTTACTATACATCCCTTCTTATCAGTACCCTACTTTTAAAAATTAGAGCATGAAAGGCTACTTGTTTAATAATTATTTGAGGTGGATAGGTGATGGAGTTGTATCTGAAACCATGTTATATATGATCCATTCTATGAAACTCTATAATTTCATTCTAATCATGGTTCCCATCATCCTTTTCCTCACTAATATATGGATGATTTTTATTTTCTAGATTTTTATATAATAATGTGAAATAATTTGATGTAATGATGTGGGACACCTTCCCCCAAATTGTTCATAGATAATTTTATGGTCGTCAGGGATACAGATCTTGTAAACTAGAAAAATATGTTTCTCATGAAATGATGACATCATTTTCAATGTATTAATGAACAAATTCACTAAACACATGTAATTGGTTTCCCTGATGTTTCAAAAAAGTATGCGAGGGTTGTGGTAACTATTGTAATTATAATGGTGGAATACATTATAGGTTTCAATGACTGGAGAGTCACAAAAACCTCATTCATCATACATTTTCCTATAGAATGTTTGGGTAAACTAATTCCTTCTTGCATATTAAAAAATTCAATTTTTATGTGATGGGATATTCATTGGGGATAAAAACACAAACAAAGAACCCATCAATGTGGTATCATAATTATGTGTGCAGAATCAATTTTCTTATTGCACATGTAATGGAATTATGATAGGTTCTACATTTTTTATTTTAATGATCTCAAGAATATATTATTACAATAATAAACCAAATTCCCAAATGAAATCCTCCATTTGAGTGAACAAATAACTCTTTCAATTTCATGTCGAAACATTGTGGATGGAAGGATGATTCAACTCACACAGAATGTTTTTCTAATTTTAGACTCTATTATATATATAATATCTGTTCATTAAATCCTTACCAATAATAATACTAGTTACCCATATTTTGAAGTCATTTAATTGATACCAAACTTCTATATGAACATGAGTATGTGTAATAAATTCTCTATCATCTCCCTCGTTGGGTTTTTATGTAATTGTATAAATCGAATAAGTGAAGAACTATAGAATTTATCACCATCTAAGGAAGAGTTAAATGTTGTGGATAAGGTATTAATCACATAACATGATGTTTTACATGTATTAAATTTAAGGTAATCATTATTCATGTCGTTTGGTGCCTCTTAATAAGGTCAATATACATTTTACATTCATGTGAAATGGACCATAATGGTTCCTTTTATTTCATACATAGATGACCAATGTTGATTCTTTTTGAGGTCCTTCATACAAGGCCATTGTTTCTTATAGTTTGTTTCCATATGAATAAGATATGTTCCAAACTGTTTTAAATCATATATAATAGACTACCATGTGATAGATAAAAATAAATGATTCAATTTAAGACTAATTCATAAGAATATCCTTTTTAATTAACATTACATATGAATTGATTGAATGGTGGTTTGAGGATTCTATTAGGATAGTGTACCCATTGATGTTCATAGATCATTGATTAGACTGGGGGTGATTGTATGATATAGGTAAATAGTGTCTCATTTAATATTTCCATGATTAGAAACCTGGTCTTAGAATATTCCCATTAGATTCCTAAAGTTCGGTATCCTCATTATCAAGGGAATACATGATTTAATGTATCTTAATGACCATACTGTTTAGGTAGGAAACGTTGTGAGATATCTCAAATAGGATTTCTACTATCAATTATCTTGTAATACATGTTCTAAAAGGTGAAACTGGTTTTCATAATGACTTGATCATATATGTTGGGATACTATAAAGAAGTCCTAGGTAGGTAAACATAATTAGATGTTTGGAATGGGTAGTAGAGTGATCACATATTCTTCTAATAAATTGATCTGGACCATGAAAAATACGAAGGAAAATGGGTTTCTCTAGTGGATCTCATACTGGTCGAGAAGGACCTTCATGAATTGGAAAACTTAGGGCCCATCATAGATGATTATTTTAATATTATTTATAACAATAATGGGATATTTAGGTAGATACACAACTAGTTAGATGAATTTGACGAATGGGAACTCAGTTGGGTGAACTTTGTGTATAAGAACCCAATTTGGTGGAATAGTAATGCATTTAGTTGCTCTATTTTGGGAACCATTTTTATGAGACCGTGAGGGTTTAATGCAATACCATATTTTATATTTTTTAAAATGGTTCCCATGTGTTTCTTTATAAAATTAGGTGAGGATCAATTAAGTGAAATCATAGGCATCGCGTGGTCATGATCTGAAAGCATTAGATTATCGATAATGAAGATTATTTCACCATAGTATTAATTATAACCTTGGTAAAGTATTCCATTATAATGGTCCTGATAGTCAAATTATTTAAATTACCTTTATTTCATATTCATTCCCCATGCTTTTCACCTAAAAATGCATAACGGGGTTCATTGATTTCATAGGAATGTGAATTAGTTACACCGTTCTTTCAAATAATTATGGGGTTTATCTTCTCTTAATATAGGAGGTCTAAGGGTCCATTAATTGGAATATAATGTTAGTCACCTAGGTATCCATGGGTAAACATCTCTAGTACCGAACTCCTTTCAATAGTGAATAGGATGAGAACAACGACTAGAGAATAAGATATTCCATCATTTAAAAAGTTAAAGAGAATTTGTTTGGTGAATTGGTCACAAAATAGTGTATTGATGAATAGGTCATACGATTGTGTATCAGTGAAAAGAGAATGAGAATTATCACCGGTGAAGGGGGTAGGAAACAAGGTTCCCATGGTATATTTATTATAATAAAAAATATCTTACTCTATTAAAATACTTTGTGGAGTTTTCCATAAATCATATTTGATTGATAAAATATTATAATGTGTCTCATATATATGTATATATATATATATATATATTACATTAAACCTTTTTATTTAATGTTTTATAATCATTGGAAAATGGAATTTAATCATGAGAAAGTATGGTGTGACCATTATCCAATCACACCCTTTCTAAAATAAAACATAATCTCCCTATATAGTGGGAATTTTGTCTCAAATTCCAAATATACATATAATAGTAAAAAAATTATATCATAAATAAAATATAATCCTAAAAAATCATATAACTAAAAAATCATAAACATATTTTAATTAGTTAGTAACAAAGAAACAAATCATAGTATTTGTTGAACAAAAATAAGTATTATTCCACACATAGAATATAACCCATTATATACTTGGTATGAAATTTGTAAGAATCATTTTAGATAATTTTGAAATAAGTACACATACATTAATAATATTTTCATATTATATTTATAAATAATAATAAAAAATTAAAAAAATTAATAAACAAAAAAATAAAATAATTAGACATGAGATGAAAATTTATCATGAAATAAACAAAAAACTAATTATAAAAATATTAATTTAGGAATGATAAGGAATTCCATAACATATGAATCTAAAAACCTTATATATATATATATATATATATATTAGTATGAATACTTCATATTTATCAATATACATAGACATTATATAAAATCATTCTTATTAAAAATATGGTTCACCATGAAATATAAACTCATTATATTCCTCAATACGTGAACACATTATATTAATAATGTAATTTTTATTATTATTTTAATATCATATATTTTATAAACTCATTATATTCCTTAATTTTTTATCAAATTATATTAATAATGTAAAATATTTTCATTATTTTAATATCATATATTTTATAAGTTTTTTAATCAGTTATCGTATTAACCAAAAACATATTTGGTATGTTTAAAAAAATTTAAATAAGGTATTTTAATATGAGTAATTTGTATTATTATTTAGGGAAATTTTAAAAATTAATATAAACACATCTATGTTCAAACTTTTTAAAAACTTATAATTTTTTAATAAAATGATTTAAAAAATTTAAAAAATTATTATATTGAAATAATAAACATAAACCTTGAATATTCAATGATTTAAACAATGAAATCACCTGTTGAATAACATTTTTAAGGTATAAATCAGTTATTGATTTTTGTGGTGGTGATGGTTTTTGACAGATATTAAAATTTAAAAAAAAATCATTATGTGAGGAATTATATTTATAAATTATATCATATTTTTTTTAATATATGACATTGTATTCAAAATAAGTATAGATTTACCACTACAATTTCTAGCATGACGTATATAAGAAATTATCCACTTAGTTTCCCATATTATATTGAATTTTATCTATTCTATTATAAATGCATTACAACAATTACGGGGTACTCATCACTAGAATTATAATCACAATTATTATTTCTTTCTTAAGGTTATTTAGAGGATTTATCAAAATAAGTCCATGTGTCTCATATATATGTAATTTTTGTTATGATATTGGAACTGTAATCACTATTTCATAGTCACATCATAATAATCTATTTTTCATATCTTTGGAAGAGAACATGAGATAAGAAATGTTGTCCCCAAAATATTTTCCATGTTACCTTAATTAATGGTTATGGTTTATCCATGCAATTAATTAACTATAATTGGGTGTTTATTTTCAAATATAATATCCACATTAATCATGTTCTTTTTTAAAAGAATAAAAAAATATCAATATACATAAAAGTGTCTTTGATTACATTAGTAGAGTTTAATGCGGATAAAAATTATCCAAAGGTAAATCAAATAATTTTATCCCAATTTCATGGAAGTAATTTTTAATAGAAAATATGACTTTTTTGTGATTCTAGAATAAATTAGTTCCTCTAGGATATGATAATTAGATGTATAATTTTTTTTTATAATGTTGATGTTGTTATGGTTAAAGTGTTGGAATTTTTCTTTTGTTCATAACTAATATCCAAGAAAAACATTCATAAATGACTCTAATGTGAGGTAATTGTGTATATAGTGTTTAATATTTATTGGATTTGGGTCGGAGTAGCATGAAATTGATTTGTAATCATTTTATTTAATTATAATTTTTTGGATCTCATAGTAGTAAAATAGATAAGTAAACTATCTTATAAGATAAGATATTTTGGAAATAATATATTTCTACCAATGTAATATAATTTGGAAAGATTTTAAGATAATATTTATGTCATAAGATATTTTATTCTTCTATTATGTTATTTTATATCTATGTTTGAAGTTTGATCTTATGTAAGACATTCTTGGCCACATATGATATTTTTTTGGAGAAAATACAAAACAAATTGGACCACATATGATATTTATCACATGAAAATAAATTTAGATATGCATATAAAAATTATATATATATCATAATATTTATTATATGTATGAAAATTTAGTTATGTATAAGATATTTTTATTGTATATGAAATTTTAACTTTATAAAATTTTGAGGATCTATTGTAGTCGTATTCTCCAAAATAGTGGTGGAAAATATATAAAGGATGGGATACTTAATGGGTTGTTCACAATGTTTTAAATTTCATTTGAAAACACTCAAGGGATCAAAAAATTAACTAATGTGACTGTATAGATGGTCTGTATGGATTAAATATCATGAATAAATACATTCATGGTACATTCTAGAAGGATGGAAACTCCCTAAAAATAAGAAACATGTATCATGGTCATATTAATAGAAATATAAAATAGATATTTTTTTGAATGAAATATCCATAACATTATTAATTAACTATATATTTATATATAGCTATCATCTATTATTTCATGATGCTATTATAGGTAGATAAAAAACATGGTAGTTTTATTATTGTGGATAAGAAACAATGGAGTCCTCATTGAATTGAAATTCATTTTTTATTTGAAAACTAAGAATATAGTTAACTAGAAAAGTATGATATTCTTGTGTGGTAATATTATTCACACATATCTTTGAATATATATTCATTGATAAATAAATTAAGAGTATGTTGGAGTGAGATTTATGAAAGAAGATCGAGTGAGATGAATTTGATATTACAGAGAGTGAGAGAGAGATGATGGTGTGTTATAATAAATAATTGCAGATATATTCTCAGAATGTATTTTATGACAGTGGTGCATTCATGTGGTTTTGTTCATGAAAATTGAAAATAATTTTTACATTATGCCAGAACCAAAGAATAAGTACAAGTAGATTTAGCACACACAATAATATTATTACTTTCTATATGGGGAAGGCCTACCTATTGTTAACCAAGAATTTCATTATTGAAAATTTTAATATGAATTTGTTCGTAATATGTGTTGAATAGTATTTTATAGACATACATTTAGGATTGTAAAGGATATAACATGTAGACCTATACTCATAAGATTATTCTAGTGGGTTGAGTGATCCATGATGACTCTATATCAAACCAATTTTCTAGCCTTCTAACATATAGAGGTGAAAATTGTAATTTGAATGTGTTACTGTGTGTTTGTGTTGGTTTGGGATTTGATTAAAACATGCATTAATATAATTTATTATGTTTTGAAGGTTTTTTTAAAGACATTTAAAAATATATAGATCACTGATTGACCACCCAGGGATCTCACATGGATCTTATTAATGGTTCTAAGTGGTTTTTAATCTCACATTTGTGTTTTTGTCATTAATGATTGGAATTTGAATCATATATACAAAATAATATTTCAAAAATTTATATTTTCTCCAACAGATTATTTAAAATTAGTGAATAAAAATGGTATTCCCATATTTTATTTGGAATAATTTCATATATGGAAACATAGAATGATAACATACCTAGTATCTCTCCATTATGGTGTATAAGAATATAACCCTAATGGATTTCAGACAATTTCTAAAGGTTATTCCATAATAGTGGTAGAAAATGGAAATATACAGAATTATGATATTCTGAAGAATGCTATTTTATATTATATTTCATAGAGTGAGTTTATAAAAGTCAAAGTAATCAATATATCTAATGTTGTTTGATATAAATTGGAGAATATATATTAAAGAAAAAACCCAATATAATGTGAGAGTTTTTGTTTTTTTGGATACATAATGATGAATATCTGTATATATATGACTATACAACTAATGTTAACTACATCTCATTCATAAATGGAGTTATTTCATGATTATGTTCAATAATGTGTAGTTGTAACACTATATTATTGTAGATAAGATCTTATATATCCTCCTTGACATATATTTTCAAAAATAGTATCATATTTAGGAAAACATCTATTGGTGATAATCCTTTGGTTGACTTATGTAGTATTTTAATTTATTATTAGATGAGAAAATATTATATAATAAAAAAAGGGATATTCTAAAAAGGATATTTACATTAGAACCTTATAACCATAGAAGAAAAAAAATGTTCTTTTTTTAAGAATAATAATGATTTTCATATTATAATGAATTGAATAAACTATTGATGAATTAATTTCCCTTGCCTATAGAAAAATAAGAATAGGAAATAGATGTCACAATGTAATGAAACTGATAAATTTTTTTCATATATCAATTTATTGTGGATGTTTCTATGAATTATCCAAATATAAAGCTGATAATGTAAATTATGTGTAAAAATAAATGAATAAAATATTTTCTAAATATAAATCCCATAGGTTATAAGTTTTTTCCCAATATAAGTGTAATATGTTTTATAAATATAACAATAGAAACTACTTATCAAACAATGTGATCTTAGTGAAGCTAAGGAGGGTGTTTTTTCGTTTTGTGCCAAATATTGTAAAAATATATTCAATGTAAATGTAAATTATGAATAAAATTCATGTTATGAAAGAGGTAAGAATGTGAATAAGAAAAGATTTTTATGTATTTGATATTATTGAAATAATTCAAATATTATTTCTCAATGATCTCTAAATTGAAAAAAGATACTATATTATTGAAGAAGGAAAATCAGTCATCCAATCGAAAGGAATCTGTTTGTTTGAATAAAAATCCAAAATTTTAAAATAGAATAGTTTCTTAAAAAGAATATTAATTTTGAGAATAGTTGTAACATTAATATGGAAAAAATAATGGAGCATAGTTATAAAGAGATTGACTATATTCAGGATAATTTGGTCAATAATAATGAAAAATTGGTCATTTCCAGATCTAGTGTTATGTACTCGACTTTATGAGATAGATAATGTTATAATAAGAATGAATTTCATGAATTCTAATAAAGATCATCCTTTAAGGTTTAAAATACCATTGAAATTTCCGTAAAATATTTAAATAATAAGAGGTAATCCTTGAATACCAATTTCATGGATAAATATTATTACCTCATGAATCATGAAATTCAATGAAACAAACATCAAGTCAAAAATGACTAAAAGTAGTTATTTTAGAAAGGACGAGAAGAGGTAAAATATGAAGATAATTGTTATAGGATTTCAAAATAATTTTTTCTAAAATGGAATCAAGATTGGTTACTCAATAAATGGAGAAAGAAAATAAATAATTTTTGGACTGTATGCATATAACAATGGTAAATATTGTTTTTATGGATTTAATTTGTACTATTAAGGATTTGGGTATATTGGATAAAACAAATTACCACCAAAATCATAATACTAATATCATGAATGGAAAGTTAATTTTTTTGGAAGTAATACCACTTAAAAAATATATAATATAAATTGTATTCAAATTTTGGATAAATAACTAAAAATGGTTTGATTCTCTTGATATAATCTATGGAACTTGTGACTAGCCATGTAACCATTAAAATGAATGCTTCATCATTATTTTATCCTAGTAATATTTGAGTTTTAATTTTGAAAATCACCATGATAAAAAGTAAAAAGTGAAGAATAAATATTTTGTTAGGGATGAACAATTTAAAGAATCCAAAGGGGAGAATATAGTGATGATGGATACTGGATATTCCATTCAAATGGAAGGAGACTTAATACCTTTTAAATATGTGGAAAATTGAATTGGAGGGTCATTTACCCTTCATAATGATGGTATGATAAGGGTTAAAGAGTTGGTTCAATTTATATTGAGATAAAAATATGAAAATAAAAAAACAATATTTAAATTAACAAAAAAAAAGTCTATTAAGTACATTATCAACATTATTATGAAGGAAGTGAAATGGTTTTCAAAAACTATATATTCATTTTTATTAACATTGAATATATAGAAGTTAGGAAATGAGGATATTAGAATAGTGTAAATATATTTCATGTGGGTGTTGTTTGAAATTCTTTCTACCTAAGAAAAAAATAGAGAATGAATTTTAGTATCAAAGGATTCACTGTCATTTCTCAAAGAAGACAAACATGACCACCCAATGAGATAATTTGTGTCATGTTCCATTATTTAAAAGATAATGATGTTTTATATTCTTCACAATCCAAATGGGAATATTATTAAATATTCACACAATATATAAGAGATTCATTGTACTCAAATTTTGTAGCTCAGTTGTCTAGTTGTTTGTGGTCCATGAATAAAAAATCTACCAAAAAAGATATATATGTTTTCTAATTTTATTTATGATTTAAATCATGTTACTCATTTTCTATTTATGACATAGAATAAGGAGGATTTAATAATGATTAGAATTTATGTAATATAAGAAGATAAATAGTGAGTTTTTTCTATTAAGAATATTTTTAAAGATAATGGAACTAAGTTTACAAATGGAACGTTTCATGATTATATAGAGAATCATTGAATCACACATGAACATAGACCACTATGTATTCTATAAATGTGTTGTGGATACATGTAAGAAAATGTTTTTGAGGGAGATGGCATGGAAAATTATGGTTGAGTATGATCTTTTTAATATTTTTCGTGAAAATTCATTAGTGTATAAATTCACATTCAAAACAATTGACTACACATGATAAATTAATATATGTATTTCTTTGTGATGTATTATAAAGGTTCTCTATGTTTGAAATATCATTTTGTGTTTGGAAGCTCTTGTATTATCAGGGTAAAACGTAAAAATCCTTAGATGTTTGAGAAACAATGATTTGAGGGAATTTTATTTATGTATCGTCAAAATAGAAGGGGTAAAAAAACAAAAATAAGGATAAATTAATAATTATCCTTATTCTAATATTTATATCATTATAATTTTAATTATGCATTTATTCATGAAAAAGAATGATCTGGAATGGATTTTTAGGATATATTTGACAAACATTCTAATGAAAGAACTATCATAGGTGAAAGTGTCTGAGATATACAAGTTTGAGAATAAGATTCATTCCTTATTGTGATGATGAACAATGTCATGCATCTCATCCATGATTGAGAAGCAAATTTCAGGTTTAAAATGTCATCTAAATTTAAAGAAAACATTTATAGGGAAAGATTACATTGAGGAAAATAACCCATGCTTCATTATTCTACCAAGTAAAAATTATAGATATTGTAGAGGCATTAATGAATCTATATTGGTTTGATATTATGAATGAATAATTGGAATGGATTGATAGGAATGAAACATGGAATCATATACCCACACACAAATAATATAATTTCATCAAAAAAATTATGTATTATGAATTTTATTAAATGAAAAAGGTGATGTGGTTACAAATAAATAAATATTATCATGAAATGGTTACTCACATATTGAATGATTTGACCTTGATGAGGCTATTTAATATGTTTCAAGGCATGAAACTATTAAAATATTTCATAATTGTTTTATCAAAAAGGTAGTCTGAGATATTCCAAATGGATTTCAACTCCGCCTTTCTAAATGGTGAATTGTTGGAGGAGGTCAATATTGAGAATACATGTTTTTAATTTCTTATAGAATATAAAAATTATGGTACTAGTTTAATATAATATTTATATTGGTAAAAAATTTCCCATGATATATGTATTCAGTTATAGAAACCTTCATGAAGATAATGAATTAAAAAATGGTAAGTATTGACAATAACATATACACTAAAGATGATGAAGATGTATCCATTTTATTTTTTTTGGTTATATGAATGATATCATAATTACTAAAAGTGAATAATATTATTATGAGAATATTTATTAAGAGAAGAAGAATATTTTTTAAAAATATTAATTCTATATATATGAGGTACATTAATGACCTTCATATTTTTTAAAGGAACAAATTAAATTTTATTTCATAAAATTTATATTATAGGGAACTCTTAAAATGGGTCATTATGGATGATTTAAATATTGATTTCAAATTAATTTAAATTCGAAAAAATATTTCTAAAGATGTAAAAGGATAATAAGTTTATCCAATAATGTTTTAAAACATTATTCAAATTTTGTTTAACATAACAAATTCAAATCCATATGTTGTATATATTGTTACACATTGATCCATGTATCCAAGTGACCAAGAGGAGTATAATTTTAGTCATGGAATGAAAATTTATAGATATATAAAAATTAAAATTTATTTTTGGATTAAAACATTGAATATAATTGAAGATATATATTTTTAGTTTCATTGATGTAAATTGAAAAGATTGTGTTGATGGAGAATGTCAAAATCTGGAGGAGTTTTCTTCCTTGGTGAGTGATTTGTTTTTTGTAACACTAATAAGTAGAATTCTATGACACTATGAATAATAAAAATTAATTATATAGATTCCAATCTGGATATAACTTAATTAATATGGATGAAAACAAATTTAAAAGATTGATATATTTGATGTGATGGTGTAGTATTGATTAAATAAGTGTTGATTCTCAAATGTTATAATGATGCATTGTTTAAAGAAGTGTTAAATCTAAAATTTCTTCTCTAGTTATATCATTTCATTATTAAGAATAAATATGATCATGTTTGAATAGGTATGAACTTGTTGCAATATTTTTTTTCGTAACATCATACCATTATTTAAAATTATTTTTCCTATATTGATTTTTATTAACTAGGCTTAGAAGTTTGAATTTATTATTAATTTCTATGGTGTTAGAGATTGAAATTTATTTTGGTTCCTTAGGTTCAAATAATATTCAAAAAGGGATATTTTAGTGCTCATGTTCTTAGAAATATTTTTAATAATCCAAGTTGAAAATTGTGTGATTTGAGAATGAATATGATTATCTAGAATGTGGTAATCGCCCAGAGAATAATGGTTTCACAAACCGCCTTCAGCAAAAGGAGGGAAGGGTCAGCAGATTGTCAGGCCCTTTCTTCATTAAGTTGAAGGAGAGATAATGACCCTCAAGACCCGCCTTCAATAGGTCCTGGAGTGGCGACTAGAACCAAGGGTATAGAAATTTCACTCAAATCGAAGGCATTAGCCCTTTTTGTTTTATAGGATCGAGAGATAAGATGATGAAACCCAGCAACACCAAGGTAAAAGAAATGTAAAGGAAAAAGTAAACCATTCCCACATGCATGTTCCAAAAGTAAAATCCACAAATTATAAAAATTAAATAACAAGGAAACTACCAAAGAAAGAAAAACAGCAACTGCAACTGCCCCAAAGGTCTGAGCTAGTATGGTCCCGCGAGATCCCTGAAGTCCTCCTGGAAACCTGGAAGCAGTTTTTTATACGTAGGGTGAGCATATAGGTACACTCAGTAAGGAAAACCAAAGACTCTCGTGCACAAGTGGGGGAACATACTAAAGTCCCATGAGAAAAAAGAGTAAACCAAACACCTATAAAGGTAAACTATCCACCCGAGCCTCACCAAGGCACACTACCCAAATAACGTAAGTCAAGTAATATATATAATAAGAGCACATCGATGTTTGGGTACCCTGTGCCACTTTCACATTGGTTATTTAGACATCCTACGCCTCGAACCAATCCTACCTTTCTCACCGCAGTCCCATTTCCACACCTGCCCGCACACACCTAGGACACAACCACACGCAGTCCCACTGCCGAATCCCACCCGAAAACACCTGGGCCACAATTGTCATACGTAACCACGCCTGCAAACACCTAGTCTAGAACAACCACCACCACTCTCAAAGACACCTGGGCTAGAAGATCCACTGCCACGCCCGAAGACTCCTGGGCCTCATCCCGAAGACACTTGGGAAACCACCTACCGCACACACCTGGCCAACCACCACACTAACCCGCCCAAAGGTTCTTGGGATAATAATAGACCTCAGGCCATCATAGCCTGCCCGAATATACTTGGGCTATCCGGGAAAGGGAGCATAAGAGGAGCTAATAAACAGCCACTAATAATAGTGTTGGAAAAAACACCCTCCCCCATGAAATGGGGGTGTTCGGCACTAAGTGCTCAACATGGGTGGGGAGCGAATAAGAAACACAAAACTACAAGTATATAAGTATAGGTAACAAGCACTCACCCATAGTTTAGGTTTTTCTTCAGCCAGCCTAAAGGACCCAAACAACACCCAAGTCCGAGTCACGACTCTCGCCAACAAAACCCATTTGTCTCATTCTTGTTTCATGTTCAGTAGTAATGTTCAAATATGTTTAAGCAATACTTGGCAACTAAACCATAATCATAACCAAGGAAAATAAACCATCCAAACATCAACTATGTATCCACACCTGGTTCTCTTGTAAAGTCACTAATAACAAAGGAATAAGTGAGATCCCTCGAAGTACTATAACCAAAGACAACGTCGAGACACTGCCCCATGTCCCCTCCCCCAAAAAGGGTTTTCATCAACAGTGGATCCCACCCCAATTCGTGATATAAACAAAGTAACCACCTGGTCATAAACTCAAAAACACTGAATCCATAACAACGGGGGATCCCATCCCGAATTCCAAAACCACTGAGTGTATAAAAATAGGGAATCACATCCCCTCCCACATCTCCAGCAATCAGCCCGAAAAAGGAAACATCCAAACCACTACCAACGACACAAAGTAGGGCCATGCCTGTATTTTCAGATTTAAATGATTTAACACACTCGATGATTATAATTATGTGTCTTGACCAGGGTTATCACAGAAGGGTTGATCCTGGTGCTTTCAATTTATTCATCCAGGTATACGTAATTAACTAATTTACTTTTTACCACAGAAGCTTCCAATTACAAAACATTCCATTTAAAACACCACGAGGGTTTCATTAGTGCACAGACAATGACCACCAACAGCCTTGATTTTCAGAAGGCATAAGCTAGAACAACTCAAAAAGATGATCATAATATAAACAACATCAACGATTACAGCCCGCCCTTCATTTTTATAGAATCTGTTCATTATCTTTATTTAGGTCTGGTTTATCTAATTCTACATAATCAAAAGCATGCCCACCCCGCATGATACCCAAAAGAGAGAGACGAAGGAGAAATTCCCTACTTTTTGATCGACGATCGACACTTAGTCTGGGAGCGGAACTTTACGCATAACGATGCGGCTCACCCAATGCACAAAATAGGATCATCTGGAAGAAAGTACTCGCCGAGGGTAATCGAGAAAAGAAGAAACCCAGGTGAACCTTTTAGTTATAAGGTCCACAGACGGTTGTGATAAGAACTTGAAACCGCGTGAACGGGGGTCGTGGGTTGACCGCGCGGCCCCACACGCCATTAAAGGGGTCGAGTGGTTTAAACCAACACACACACCAGGTTATTTAATTAATATTTAATTAAAAAATTAGGGTGTTACCGGGCTTTTAAAACACACTTAAAGGAGTAAAAATAGGGGTTAAAAACCAATTTGCACAAAAAGGAGCGCTACTGGAAATAACCCGCAGGGTAGGCCAGAGCCACCGGTTGCTGAGAGCTACCGGTAGTCTGCAGCTACTGGTAGACCGAGCTACCGGTTGACAGAGCTACCGGTAGCTATAGCTACTGGTAGACCGAGCTACCGGTAGACAAATCTACCGATAGGCTGAGGCTACTGGTAGACCGAGCTACCAGTAGACCGAGCTACCGTTAGACAGAGCTATCGGAAGTTGCAGCTACCGGTAGACCGAGCTACCAGTAGAAAGAGCTACTGGTAGGCTGCGGCTACCGGTAGTCTAAGTCTACTAGTAGGCCTACCGTTGTGCCACACTTCACCGAGATTCCAAGACCAGAAAACCCAACATGATATTTTCACAAAGTAAAGGACCCCCAAAAACCCAGGCCGTTACATCAGATACCTCTTAAACGATTCTCGTCCTTGAGAATCAAAACAAACCAGAAGGAAAGAGTGGTTCATAACAACCACCTTGAAAGATAACTCTTAGGAGTGAACCCATGCTAACTAAAAACACTTCCAACATACCATGCCAAACTGGCCAGGCATCTGGGTTGGGGAGTCTCCTCCCCCATGTCAAGATATTATCCCCTTTGAGTGGCACTAACTCCCCCGCACGGGTTTAATCGCATCCACCATAATGAGTCTTGATTAGGGGCAGGTTTCTCTCCTCCCCCATAGCCAGGGATTTTCACACACATTTATAGGAAAGAAAACCAATACATTTCATATCCAAAAAGAGAAAACATTCTACCACAACAGGTGCAACAAGGAACAAAACTCAAAACAACTCTGGGTACTGGGTACACATCTATGATTCCCTCTCCCATGTACTCCCCACAAGCCCACCATGTCTCCACAACACACGAACCAAGGGAATGGTTCTCCAACGAAGCACCTTCTCCTTGCGATCCTCGATCATCACTGGTCTCTCCACAAAAGTAACACCATCCTCGATGTCCATCTCATCCCAATCAAGGATGTGTGAATCGTCGTGCAGATACTGACGGAGCTAGGACACATAGAAGAAATCATGTATCCTCCATAGCGGCAGCGGTAATGCTAACTGATAAGCCACTTCTTCGACCCGCCATAACACTTTGAAGGGTCCGATGAACATGAGGGAAAGCTTACTCCCATTGCTGAACCTCCGCTTCCCACACCATGGGGAGACCATCAAGAACACGTGGTCTTCAACCTGAAACTCCAAGGGCCTCCTTCTGGTATCAGCATATGACTTCTGTCGGTCATGGTCCACCTTCATCCTTTCTCATATGAGACGAACCTTCTCTGTCATGCTCTGCACCACTTCCGGGCCAAGGATGCCTACCTCTCCTACTTCGTTATATCACACAGTTGAATGGCATAGCCTCCCATACAAAGATTCAAATGGGGACATACTGATGGTAAGTTGGTAGCTATTATTGTAGGCAAACTCTACCAAAGGCAAGTATCGCACCCATGATCCCCCTGAGTCTAGAACACATGCCCTCAGCATATCCTCCAAGGTCTAGATGGTGCGCTATGTCTGTCCATCTGTCTGGGGATGTAAAGCAGTGCTAAGATGTAGTTGGGTGCCAAAAGCATGCTGCAATCTTATCCAGACTCACTAGGTAAACCGTGCATCCCTATCTGAGAATATAGACCTCAGAATCCCATGCAACTGAACCACCTCATCCACATACCTTCATTCCAAAGCATCCACTGCACTCAACTCCCTGATCGCAAGAAGGTGAGCTGATTCCGTCAACCTGTACACTACCACCCAGATGGCGTCATATCCCCCTTGGACCTTGGGTAGTCCCGTGATGAAATCCATCAAGATGTCGTCCCACTTACACTCGGGTACAACTAGAGGCTGCAGTAGGCCGCCTGGAACTCGGTGTTCAGCCTTCAATTTCTGACACACTAAGCACTTGGCCACAAACCCTGCCACCGCTTTCTTAACTCCAAGCCACCAAAACTACCTCATCAGTCCCTGGTACATCTTGGAAACTCCTAGGTGTACTGTCAGGGATGATTTGTGGAACTCACTGAGAACCCTGTCGTGCATCACTTCTGGAACAAACAACATTACCTAGAACAGCATCTGGTTCTGGCCATCCTCTATCCATCCTTCTGGATCATTGGCCTGGTCAACTCGGTCACGCATCACTTCACACTCTGGGTCTCCCCACTGAGACTCCTCCACTTGCTGAAATAGATATGACTGCTCTATCATCTGATACAGGCAACCTCTACTACTATCCATCCTTGCATCTAGGTGTAAGGCAGCCAACTCCTCCATCACCTTCGAGGCATCTGCCGACTCTCAGACCGCATCCTTCTGCATCCTCCTGATCAAGGCATCGGCCACTACATTTCCCTTTCCCTCAGTATAAGAGATCTTGAAGTTGTAATCCTGGAGTAACTCCACCCATCTCCACTGTCGCAAGTTTAGGTCCCATTGGGAGAAGATATACCTTAAGATTTTGTGATCCGTGAAGACCACAAAGCATTATCCGATGAGGTAGTGCCTCCATAACTATAGCGCAAAAACGACCGCTGTAAGTTTCAGGTCGTGGGTGGCATAATTACGCTCATGAGGGCATAGCTTCCTGGACCCATAAAAGATCACCCCTTGTTGCTTCATCAACACATATCCCAGGCCATGTCCTAAAGCATCACAGAACACCTCATAGGCTACCCCTTCTTTTGGGAATCTCAGCAATGGTGCACTGACCAACTACTCCTTCAGATGGCTGAAGGATGACTCGCACTGCTCACTCCACATGAAAACCTGGACTTTCTTGGTCAGGGATTTCAAAGGGGCTGCTACTCGTGAGAAGTTGGGTACGAACCTCAGATAGTAGCCTGCCAGCCTAAGGAAACTACAGACCTATTCCACATTCTTGGGTGCTACCCAAGAAACAACTGCCGCAACCTTTGATGGGTCCACCGCTACTCCCTGCTCGGACACCATGTGCCCGATGAAGTTCACTTCTCATGTCCAAAATTTTCTTTTTGAAAACATTCCATAGAGATGATGATGTTGTAGGACCTCCAAAACTACTATCTGGTGCTCTGCATGTTCCTTTTCTAACCTCAAATAGATCCGGATATCGTCTATGAACACAACCACAGACCGATCCAAGTACTCTAGGAAGATGGAGTTCATAAGCCCCATGAACACAGCTGGGGCATTCATAACCCTGAAAGCCATAACCACGAACTCGAAGTGTCCATATCTTCATCAGAACGCCATCTTCAGAATGTCTCCCTCATTCACTCTCAAATAGTGATACCCAGATCGCAGGTCGGTCTTCAAGAACAATCTTTCCCCTTTCAGCTGGTCGAAAAGATCATCTATCCTTGGAAGGGGGCAGTGATTCTTGATCGTCACCTGATTCAGCCTCCTGTAGACTGTGCACAACCTGAGACCACCATCTTCCTTCTTTTAAAACAAGACTAGAGCACCCCACAGTGATGCACTCGGCCGAACATAACCCCTCTTCATCAGATCGTCAATTTGGATCCGCAACTCCCGCAGCTCTGAAGGTGCCATCCGGTAAGGGGCCATCGAGATCATATGAGCGTCGGGCTGCATGTCTATCCCAAACTCAATATCACGTTGAGGGGGTAGATTCATCACCTCCTCCGAGAAGACTTCCATGAAACCACATACGATCTCTGGAACTAACACCATTTCAGCATCTACTGGCCCTAATAATAGGTCAGCTAACAAGTAGAGGAGGGGTTCCTCTCTCATGTCGCCCTTCTGACTGCTCTGCTCACCAGTGAAAACAACATGTCGGCTGCCCAAGTCTGAGAACACGACCCTTCTTCAGAAGCAGTCGATGACAGCACACATAGAGAATAGTCATTCGATGCCTATGATGACATCGTATGGCTGTATCTGTAGCAGAAGAAGATCCCTAACCAACTGATGTGGCCCTATCATCAGTCTGCATCCCCGATAAACAAACAACAATTCAGTATGACCTCCAACTGGTGTGCTCAACACCAAGGGTACTGGAAGTCTCTCATCATCCAGACTCAAGGAACGAGCTATACTAGGTGCAACAAAGGAGTGTGAAGCTCCGGTATCGAACAAGGCATAAGCAAGGGTTCTAAAAAAACTGATCGTACCTTGAACAACCTTCGGCCCCACTGGAACTGCTACCTCCGCAGCATGTAACTATCCACGCCCATCTTCTCTACCCCTCGGCTACTGGCCACCTTTCCGACCATGCCTCGGTCGAGGTCCCTGAGGAGCATCTTGAGGTCAGCCTCCTCCTCTTACGTCTTCCCTCGGAGGAGCGGGAGCTCGCAGTCCCTGCTGCTGCTGCTGGATAGGCCTAGCTAGAAGTTGCTGCTGGGGAGGGTGGTGGGGTTGTTTGCCACTACCGTACTATACCCTGTACGGGCACTGACTCTGGAGATGTCCAGGTCTCCCACAGATGAAGCACCGCAGTCTCAGTCCCGAAGGTAAAGGGAGAGGACCAGGGGATCGAAACTGAAACGGCTGCGGCCTGCTCCCTGCCGGTCGGAACCTGGAGGGTCCTGACGCTGGAGGCCTGGTGCTAACGGCCTTCCCCTTCAAGGGTCCCAACTGGATCCCATCTCGTGACACTCCACCTAGAGCATTCATCCTCTCCACCACTTCGGCCTTCTTCTGGACCTCCAAGTACGTCGGAAGGGTAAAGGGGGTGACAACATACTGGAGGGAGGGTCGGAGCGCCTCCTCCAAATGTCTTGCCCGAGACTCCTCATCGGGAAAGTGCTTCGGACCAAAATTGATGAGGTCCTTGAACTTGATCCCAAGCTCCCTCACAGACATACTCCCCTGTTGGAGGGAGTGTAGCTCCTGTCTTTTTTCCGCCTTCATCGTCGAAGAGAGGAATTCCGCCTGGAACTCCCTCTTGAAATCAAACAATGCAACCTCAGCCTCTCTCCTCTCCCCCAGGTAAAGAGTCCACCACTGACGCACCGCTCCCAGCATCTGGATGATGGATAGAGGAACCCAGTACTCGATCTGGGCCCAAATCAGGCCGAAATCCATCATTAGATCCTCTAGCCAGCCTTCCGTCTTCATGTCAGAGGTGCTGCCCTTATACCTATCGAGGGTCTGTCACTGGAAGGCCCGAAGAGTCCTCTGCCACTAGTCATCCTCATCTTCTCGGTCAGCTCTCTACCAATCAGCCAAGGTAGTCTGCGGGGCCACGATCGCCTGTACCACACGCGGTCACCTTCAAGGTTCCATAACTGCAAGGTAAACAAGGAATGTCTAATCCCCTGTAGTGCAGAATATTGTCTTTAAAACTTGTTAAAATTTTCATTTATTCTTAATCCCCAAAACACCCCAGAAACATGAGAACACAAGTAATTATGATGCATGTACCTTTCCTAGGGTCTCTACCCTGCAATCGGTGTGGCATCGCTTGGTGGTTCGGTAGGTCCAGAGTCCTTGCGTCGGATCATGGGGGGCCCTAAAATCCCATGTCCTAGCCGGTCTTCCCTAGCCTAATTCACACACCGATGTTACCCAACACAGTTTCCCTACCATCCCATGAAATCCTTACGGTGCCTGACTCCAGACTCCATCCTATCTCTCAACCATCATCCTCTGATACCATTTTTCCACGACCTGCCTTCACTAAAAGGAGGGAAGGGTTAGCAGATTGACATGCCCGTCCTTATTTAAGTTGAAGGAGAGATAATGACCCCCAAGACCCGCCTTCAATAGGTCCTGGAGTGGCAACAAGCACCAAGGGTATCGAAATTTCACACAAATGGAAGCCATTACCCCTTTTTGTTTTATAGGATTGGGAGATAAGATGATGAAACCCAGCAACACCAAGGTAAAAGAAAAGTAAAGACAAAAGTAAACCATTCCCACATGCATGTTCCAAAAGTAAAAGACACAAAGTACAAAACGTGACTACAAAGGTAAGTACCAAAGAAAGAAAAACTGCAACTGCAACTGCCCTAAAGGTCCGAGCTAGTATGGTCCTACGCGATCCCTGAAGTCCTCCGGGAAACCTGGAAGCAGTTTTATATAAGTAGGGTGAGCATACAAGAACACTCAGTAGGTAAAACCAAAGACTCTCGTGCACAAGTGGGGGAATGTACTAAAGTCCCGTGAGAAAAAGGTGTAAACCAAACACCTATCAAGGTAAACTATCCACCCGAGCCTCACCAAGTCACACTCCCCAAATAACGTAAGTCAAGTAGTATATATAATAAGAGTATATCGATGTTTGGGTACACCGTGCCACCTTCCCACTAGTTATTGAGACATCATACACATCAAACCAATCCCGTCATTCTCACCGCAGTCCCACTTCCACACCCACCCTCACACACCTGGTCCACAACCACACGCAGTCCCACTGCCGAATCCCGCCCGCAAACACCTAGGCCACAACTGTCACACGTAACCATGCCTGCAAACACCTAGGCCAGAACAACCACCACCACGCCCGAAGACACCTAGGCTAGAAGATCCACTTCCACGCCCGAAGACACCTGGGCCACAACCTGAAGACACTTGGGAAACCACCTGCCGCACACACCTGGCCAACCACCACACTACCCCGACCGAAGGTTCTTGGTCTAATAATGGACCTCAGGCAATCACAGCCTGCCTGAAGATACTTGGGATATCCAGGAAAGGGAGTCGAAAAGGAGCTAATAACCATCCACTAATAATAGTGTTGGAAAAAACACCCTCCCCCATGAAATGGGGCTGTTTGGTACTAAGTGATCAACATGGGTGGGGCGCGAATAAGAAACACAAAACTACAAGTATATAAGTATAGGTAACAAGCACTCACCCAAAGTTTAGGTTTATCTTTAGCCAGCCTAAATGACCCACACAACAGCCAATTCCGAGTCACAACTCTCGCCAAAAAAAACCCATTTGTCCCATTCTTGTTTCATGTTCAGTAGTAATGTTCAAATAATTTTAAGCATTACAGGGCAAGTAAACCATAAGCATAACCAAGGAAAAAACCCATCCAAACGTCAACTAAGTATCCACAACCGGTTCTCTTGTAATGTCACTTATAACAAAGGAATAAGTGAGATACCTCAAAGTACTGTAACCAAGGACAACTCTGAGACACTGCCTCGTGTCCCCTCCCACAAAAAGGTTTTTCATCAACAGAGGATCCCACCCCAATTCGTGATATAAACAAGGTAACCACCCAGTCTTAAACTCACAAATGCTGAATCCATAATAACGGGGGATCCCATCCCCTATTCAATAACCACTGAGAGTATAAAAATAGGGAATCACATTCCCTCCCACATCTCCAGCAATCATCCCGAAATAGGAAACAACCAAACCACTACTACCGACACAAAGTAGGGCCATGCCTGTAATTTCAGATTTAAACGATTTAACACACTCCATGATTTCAATTCTGTGTCTTGACCGGGGTTATCACATAAGGGTTGACCCTGGTGCTTTCAATTTATCCAGTCGGGAATATGTAATTAACCAATTTACTTTTCACCGTAGGATTTTACAATTACAAAAAAATCCATTGAAAACACCACAAGGGGTTCATTAGTACACAGACAACGACCACCAACGGCCTCGATTTTCAAATGGCGTAAGACAACACAACTCAAGAATGATGACAATAATATAAACAACATCAATGATTACAGCCCCCCCCCCCTTCATTATTTATAGAATCCGTTCATTATCTTTATTTAGGTCTGGTTTATCTAATTCTACAGAATCAAAAGCAAGCCCACCCCGCATGATACACAAAAGAGAGAGATGATTGTAGAGACCCAAAGCTTGACGTACATGGACATTACATTACTTTTTCGGAATACTTAGTACATAACAAAAACACACACACAAGGATCGTAATAGTTTAGTGTCTTTGGAAACTCGGAATATAATCATCTAATCGTGGTGAAAGATCTTCAACATCTCCCATAAAGATCTTCTTTTTTTACCTAAAACCTTTCTTTATATCCTGGAGAAAAGAAAACATAAAAGGGTGAGCTCAAATGCTCAGTAAGGGTAAAAAAAGAAATATCAATCACATCATTTTCATAAGAACATAACATTTTGGAAATCTTAACCTGCAAAAGAGAGCATAATTTCATAACATGGGATAAATCATAGTAGTGAAATGAAATCCCAATAATAATAACATAAAACATGAAACTTTGTGGCATACACACATAATCATAGAGAATCATATCTTAATAGTCAAGACTCATTGCCAAGACTATCTTAGTGGAGAAAGTCCATTTCTGAACCGAGTCACCCTCGTTTCAGTCCTGTTTCACTGAACCGGTATAACCAACCGTTCCATCCATGTCTATCTCATGAGATATAAAATATTTATCCAATGCATTGGAGGGAGATATAGGACCCACCCATCTCATAATGAAATTATTCTTTCATGTGCCACAAAATCATAAATCATACATCATAGCATAACCCATGAAATAAAATGGGATTCTTAAACATCATGCCATCATAACATAATCCATAAACAATTGATATCATTTCATCATAAGAAAATTGAAACCATTTAAAGCATAGAGATATTTTACTTGAAAAATACACATATGAAATAATGTCATCTTAGATGGAAAATAGTTTTGAAAAAACACTTGAAATGAATAATTGAGGAAAATATCCTTTCATCTTTAAAATCATTTTCTTTTTCACAAAATTCCATACAATTTTAAAAGATAAGGGTTTTGTTGAAAATACTCATGCAATATTGTATAGGAAGATTCTTGAAAATGAGGCTTTATGAAACCGTAAAAATCCATTCACGCTGTATATGTTAAAAATAACATTGTCCTCGTACTTTTGTCGGAAAAGTCAAAAAGAAGCTTATATGGTAACCAAAGGAAATATTCCATTCATACAATGTGGTAAAAAGTCAATAAAGGGTAAAAATGACTTTAATCATCCATGGAAGAATGGTAAACATTTTCTAAAAGCATTTTTAGAAAACATGGTCATGGATGATAAGCATAACCCCAGTAAATACTTACGTATAAGCAATCTCGGATAAAAATGAGATTGACAATTTATCCCTTACCATAGGTTTGATATGCTTTGTACATGTCCAAACCTCCTTTATAATGATTTAAATAATGTTATTGACTTATTACATAATCATAATTATTTTTATGATATCATATATGGTCATATTCTTAGCTTCTTATTAGTAATATTTCATTGCTACTCGTTATTCGGGTGTTTATAACTTTTTGTTCTTATGCGTGTTTTGTCGAAAAAATTCTTATTCTTCTCTTTAGGTTTTAGATACCTAATTTCCAGAATTTTATTAGTGTAATATATATCATATTCATTCATTCAATTCATTTATATAATCATTATGAAATGAAGATCATGTAGAACAAGTCGCATCACATCGTGGAGACGGTATTTCGTACGTACGCACGAGTGATGATATCGTTCCTATGATCGTGGAATTGTATTAGACTATATGTATACTATTTCAGAATCATTATCACTTTATAATAGTCATATATAGTCATTATTTACACCATTATACCCATCCAAGTAAGGTGGTTGTGGAAAATAGATTACACCACGGTGTGGAGATGGTATTCCGTACGTACGCATGCGCGGTGATTTCTTTTTCCGTAGGATGGATAGACAGTGAAATAGGGTTGTTTCATACTTATAATAACATATCCGTATATTAGTGATACTGATTTTATTACTTCATAATGAAACAACTAATTAAGAAGAAGTGGAAGAAGAAATAAAGATGAAAGAATTGGTAACGGACATTACCTCTTCTTTGAAGTGCTTCTTTGAGACATTCTTTTAGGGCACTAAAATTGGTGTTTAAAGAAGACCAGGACCTCTAGGATGTCTCTCGGGAAGTGGAGAGGAGAAAGTGGCAGGGTTTTTCCGAGCTTGAAGGCTCAAAGTTGTGTGAGGAAGAGAGGGAGGAGGTTCCCTTTTATAAGGGAGGAGAGGGGTACCTTTGGAATAACAAAAACTATTATTTTATTATAAAGTCAAATTCGGTTATAAATAGCTCCAAATTTATTTATGTCGTAGCTAAGGAGGGTATGGGTCGAATTCCTCTCATCCAAAAGAATTTAGACAAGTTTAGGTTCCTATATTAACCTTATCTTTTAGTTTTAACTCTTAGTTCATTAGATTGACATTTACCATGTCTCTTTGTATTTTTATATTATATAGTTAATAAACTTACCATATACATCCCAGAGACCCCCAAGCTGTGTTTTATTAATATATATAACCTTATCTAAGTCATTTGGCCGAACATTAGATTTTTAGGAATAAAATTACAATTAATAATATAATATATTTTTTTAAAACTATTTTATATCAATTTTGACACTATTCAATAGTTGATTTTTTGAAACTTATAACAGAATTATTACTTCGACCAAAGTTAATTAACATAATCCTAACATGTCATATTAAACTATAAAATTATTTTTATTCATAAAAAGTTTCAAATTATATTTATTTGGGTATTTATAACATCAATTATGTCAATATTTCATTAATAAGATAATTATTGCATCGTTGTTGTGTCATAAATAAATAAAACTATTTAATGTCTAAAAATTACATGTAAAATACCATTATGTAGGAAATCTTTTTAGATTTCTAATTAATATTTATAGTCGAATTTATCTTATGTATAACCCCATATTAAAAATGATTTACTTATTAAACTTTGATTTTAGGTATTTTAACCCTTCTTTAAATAAATTAATTATAAATGTCCTAATCTAATACATGTGGGCCTAAATGGTCATATTTTTTTTCATAAGGTTGTTTTTGGTCGAATTAAAATTGTCCAATAGAATTAGGACATGTGTTAGGGTAATAATAATATCATTTTTACCCTTAATTACTCTATTTACTTTTAACCGTGGTAAAAAAAAGTAAAACGTTACTATTCACCAAAAATTATTTTCATCTCATTGAACCACATTTTAGTTCTTGATATTTACCATGCCTCTCAGATTTTCGAAATTCCACTCACAGAAGTAGTAAAATTAAGTTTTATGAAAAATTCAGTTTTTTTAACTACCACATTGTGGTTTCACTATTCATCAAAAAAATGAAAGTTTCCAGATTAATACCAAAAATAAGATCTATGCTATATTTGATATTATTAATTCAAAAATGATGTCTATTTTATCAAATTCAAAACATATCAGTTGCATTAATTAATTTAAAAATTAATTCTCGTCGTCAAAACAAATAGCGTGTTCTTAAGAGATAATAACTATGAAAAGATTGACATTTGTTTATGACTGGTTTAAATGTGAAATTACATCCAATTACCAACATTGTATTAAAATTTAAAAATATATTCAAAATATACTTTAAAACCACTCAAATTAATAATTTATCACTATTAATTATTTCGATTAAAAAAGTTGTTTTAATTATAATTTAGTACTTTTCACTATTCATCAGAATATGAAAGTTATCCGAAAAGTACCAAAATTTCACCTTAGGCTAAATTTGATACTCCGAATCCAAAAATGAATCCCATTTTGAGAGCTAAAATTTCTGAAATTTTAAAAGGTTGTTATTACTATTCATAACAGCTAGTTTTAATAATATTTTAATAGCAAATCGTTGTTTAGTGAAACTCAGTATTGCGTACTACACACGCTATCGAGGAAGGTCGTGATTGCGTGTAATGCAAGGCAAGTCAAGGATGCGTGTTGAACAAGCTCGTTTTGGTGTAGCGTACAACACAAGACATTAATGAAATTAAAAAGAATATTTTTTTTATAAAATCTCGGGCTGTTACATTCTACCCCCCTTAAAATGAATTTCGCCCCCGAAATTCGTCGGGGTTATAAATGGTTTACTACTCGAAAGTTTCTTTAATAGAAGCCCACATCGTAAAAAGGAATGCCAAAACTTAGCTTTAAAAACTAAAGTATGAAATGTAACGATTACCCAAATAAACTAATCACTGAGTTTCCACATAGGTGAAAATATGGATATGGAAGAGAAATATAACCATCATGTTCTGATGGAGAGAGGTAGAGAACATGGCTATGGAAAATCCAGCAATCACAAAGCCATAAATTTGTGACGATCCAAGGTACCATCTAATTCATCAGATATAAGATCACTAGGACAACATTTTTGGTTTTCAAGATCATTTCACTAAAGTTGATGAAATTGGAATTAGAAGAAATACTTTCGTGATTTTGGTATAGTCTCACCGTTTGTCGTTCTTTGGACAATTTCAACTTCATCTCTTAATGAAATGAAGTTGAATTTTTCATTCGTGATGTGTTAGCAGATCATGTGATAGAATGATGGGTCATTCCATCTGTCTCAAACAAAAGGTTAGAAAAGTTATCAAAAAATACATAAGTCCATCTATAGTGAGATTATTCATATATGGTTCCTAAAATGGACTTATACTTCATATATCATACTGGTTAATATAATAAAACTAGTTTATACTAAACAGGGACTTCCTGTAGGCCAGTGGTAGGTGATAAAGTCCAGTCGCACTTCGGTTGTCGGTTCGATTCCCACAGCCTTATCTGACACGATGGGCTGTCGCCCATCCTGTAGGTTGTCCTTTTTCTAAAACTACATTACTATAACATCCCATCAATAATATCGAAAAAAACTTTTATCCTTAAACAATACTAACTTATGTCCAACATAGTCCATTCAAATCTTTAGGCTTATCTAAAATACTTCGGTCCAAGCTCATAGTATATAGAAAATGATCACGTGAATGCCATCATTTATCCCCCATATATCATAAGATATATCTTTTTGGTCAAATTACAAACATGTGAATACCATAATCATGTATTCTCTTGAATAATGAATACCCATTTAGCCTTAGTGAAAACATGAATGCAGTTAAAAGTTAACACTTTCCACATACCAAAATCCTCAAAATTCTATATCCTCAAACCATGATATCACTTAGTCCTTATATCAATCATGAGCTCATGAATACTATCAAACATATTTGATTCTCTTTATCCCTTCATTATGTTCATATCATTTGTTTTTCAAAAATATTTCAATCACTTTTCATGGTTACTGATGCCATAAAATTATTGAAAACCACAATAGACCAAAACATAAATATTCCAATATTCCACGATACTATATACAACATTATTCTGGAATCCCATTACATAAACACTTAATCATTCCACCACATCGTTGTCATATTCAACATCGCCAATGGTGATCGCATGTGACTTCCCTTTATCCTTTTCCTTAAGTGGTTGCTCACGTCGATCATCACTAACCCTTGGATTAGGGCATTTATTAGCATAATTCCCCATTTCCTTGCACTTGAAACATTGAAGTGTAGTAGGTTCATTCTGTGTATCCCTTACTTTGTTTGCATCAATATACATCTTCTTCCAATCATTGCGGCATTCAAACACCCGATGACCTTCTTTTCCACATTTGAAACATTTACTTGTCCCTTTAAGAAAATCTCCACCATGCTTCTTTCCACACTTTGAGCATAAAGAAACATTCATCTTCTTTTCACCATTATTCTGAGATTTCTCCTTGAACTCCATCTTTCATTTCTTGTCAAAACTATGAGATGGATAAGTAACACCAACTTCCATTTCTACCTTGATATCACAACGCACAATTTCCTCATAGCTACTGAAGTCTCTTATAGCTAATTCCCTTCGAAGATTTGGTTTTAAGCCACTGAAGAATCGATCAAATTTACTTTCAGGTTGGATGATAAATCCAGATGCATACCTTGCAAGCCTTGTAAAATTCGCTTCCTATATACCAATAGATTCATCATCCTTTTTCTTTAGTTCAAGAAACTCCTTCCCCATCTTTGTTCGAAGAATACGAGGGAAGTACGTATTGAAAAATAAGTTCTTGAACTCGTCCCATTCCATGGACTCAATTTCATCTCTTTGCCTCATATTCTTGATAAGATTCCACTATTGATCAGCTTCACCTTCCAAACGATATACTGCTAAGATGAATATATCATGTTCAGAAAATTGAATAACTGAAAATATATTTTCAGTAGTACTGATCCATTGTTCAGCAACAAGTGTATCAGAATACCCACTGAATGAAGGTGGACGTTGCTTCATGAAGGACTCAATATAATATTGTTCCCTTCTCTGCTTATTTGGAAGTCCAGAATGATTCAAAGCTTGTGTAAGTATAGTAATAAGATTTTTCACTCCATCTCCCATAACATTTGTTTGTTCAGGAGGAAAATCATTGCATTTTTCATTTCATTGATCAACACGTTTCCTTCGGGTTCCAGCCATCATCTAAAACCCAAAACGAATAGTGTGAGAGGAAAAAATCATGCTAGGGAAAAAACATAATAAAGGGGGAGTATCCTCAATATCTAACATCTTAGGTTAAATTCTATGATCGTTACCATAGTTCTAGGACTGTATCCTATACATATACTTATCCTTAGGGACATCCCTAGACATACCTTAGAAATATCTCTAGGGATCTCACTAACATTTTCACATCCTAGTTTCCAAAGGTTAACTAAACCTTCCCTCTGACACCAACCATAGAGACCCGAAGCTTGACGTACATGGAAATTACATTACTTTTGTGGAATACCTAGTACATAACAAAAACATGCACACAAGGATCGTAATAGTTTAGTGTCTTTGGAAACTCAGAATATAATCTTCTAATCGTGGTGAAAGATCTTCAACAACTCCCATAAAGATCTTTTTTATTACCTAAAACCTTTCTTTATATCCTGGGGAAAATAAAATATAAAAGGGTGAGCTCAAATGCTCAGTAAGGGTAAACAAAAGAAATATCAATCACATCATTTTCATAAGAACATAACATTTTGGAAATCTTAACCTGCAAAAGAGAGCATAATTTCATAACATGGGATAAATCATAGTAGTGAAATGAAATCCCAATAATCATAACCTAAAACATGAAACGTTGTGGCCTACACACATAATCATAGAGAATCATGTCTTATTAGTCAAGACTCATTGCCAAGACTATCTTAGTGGACAAAGTCCATTTCTGAACCGAGTCACCCTCGTTTTAGTCCTGTTTCACTGAACCGGTATAACCTACCGTTCCAGCCATGTCTATCTCATGAGATATAAAATCTTTACCCAATGCATTGGAGGGAGATATATGTCCCACCCATCTTATAATGAAATTATGCTTTCGTGTGCCATAAAATCTTAAATCATACATCATAGCATAACCCATGAAATAAAATGGGATTCTTAAACATCATGCCATCATAACATAATCCATAAACAATTGATACCATTTCATCATAAAAAAATTGAAACCATTTAAAACATAGAGAAATTTTACTTGAAACATACACATATGAAATAATGTCATCTTAGATGGAAAATAGTTTTGACAAAACACAAGAAATGAATAATTGAGGAAAATATCCTTTCTTCGTTAAAATCATTTTCTTTTCACAAAATTCCATGCAATTTTAAAAGATAAGGGTTTTGTTGAAAATAATCATGCAATCTTGTAGAGGAAGATTCTTTAAAATGAGGCGTTGTGAAACCATAAAAATATTTTCACGCCGTATAAGTTAAAAATAACATTCTCCTTGTACTTTTGTCGGAAAAGTCAAAAAGTACCTTATATGGTAACCAAAGGAGAGATTCCATTCATACAATGTGGTAAAAAGTAAATAAAGGGTAAAAATGAATTTAAACATCCATGGAAGAATGGTAAACATTTTATGAAATAATTTTTAGAAAACATGGTCATGGATGATAAACATAACCCCAGTAAATACTTACGTATAAGCAATCTCGGATAAAAATGAGATTGAAAATTTATCCCTTACCTTAGGTCCGATATGCTTTGTACATTTCCAAACCTCCTGTATAATGATTTAAATAATTTTATTGACTTATTCAAGAATCATACTTATTTTTATGATATCATATATGGTCATATACTTAGCTTCTTAGTAGTAATATTTCATTACTACTTGTTATTCGGGTGTTTATAACTTTTTGTTCTTGTGTGTGTTTTGTCGAATAAATTCTTATTCTTCTCTTTATGTTATAGATACCTCATTTCCAGAATGGTATTAGTGTAATATATATCATATTCATTCATTCAATTCATTTATATAATCATTATGAAATGAATATCATGTAGAACGAGTCGCATCACATCGTGGAGACGGTATTCCGTACGTACGCACGAGTGATGATATCGTTCATATGATCGTGGAATTGTATTGGAATGTATGTATACTATTTTAGAATCATTATCACTTTATAATAGTCATATATAGTCATTATTTACACCATTATACCCATCCAAGTAAGGTGGTGGTGGAAAATATATTACACCACGGCGTGGAGACGGTATTTCGTACGTACGCACGTGCGGAGATTTATTTTTCTGTAGGATGGATAGATGGTGAAATAGGGTTTTTTCATACTTATAGTAACATATCAGTATATGAGTGATGCTGATGTTATTACTTCATAATGAAACAACTAAAGAAGAAGAAGTGGAAGAAGAAATAAAGATGAAAGAATCGGTAACGGACATTACCTCCTCTTTGAAGTTCTTCTTTGAGACCTTCTTTTAAGGCACTAAAATTGGTCTTTAAAGAATCCCAGGACCTCTAGGATGTCTCTAGGGAAGTGGAGAGGAGATATTGGCAGGGTTTGGCCAAGCTTGAAGGCTCAAAGTTGTTTGAGGAAGAGAGGGAGGAGGTGCCCTTTTATAAGGGATGAGAGGGGTACCTTTGGAATAACTAAAACTATTATTTTATTATAAAGTCAAATTCGGTTTTAAATAGCTCCAAATTGATTTATTTCGAAGCTAAGGTAGGGATGGGTCGCAATACTCTCATCAAATATAATTTAGACAAGTTTAGGTTCCTATATTAACCTTATCTATTAGTTTTAACTCTTAGTTAATTAGATTGACATTTACCATGTCTCTTTGTATTTTTATATTATATAGTTAATAAACTTACCATATACATCCAAGAGACCCCCAAGTTGTGTTTTATTAATATATATAACATTATCTAAGTCATTTGGCCGAACCTTAGATTTTTAGGAATAAAATAACAATTAATAATATAATATTTTTTTAAAAACAATTTTATGTCAATTTTGACACTATTCCATAGTTGATTTTTTTGAAACTCATAACAGAATGATTACTTCGACAAAAGTTAATTAACTTAATAATAACATGTCATATTAACCTATAAAATTAGTTTAATTCATAAAAAGTCTCAAATTATATTTATTTGGGTATTTATAACATCAATTATGTCAATATTTCATTAATAAGATAATTACTGCATCATTGTTGTGTCATATATAAATTAAATTATTTAATGTCTAAAAATTAAAAATAAAATACCATTATGTAGGAAATCGTTTTAGATTTCTAATTAATATTTATAGTCGAATTTATCTTATGTATAACCCCATATTAAAAATTATTTACTTATTAAACTTTGATTTTAAGTATTTTAACACTTCTTTAAATAAATTAATAATAAATGTCCTAATCTAATCCAAGTGGGCCTAAATGGTCATATTTTATTCCTAAGGTTGTTTTTGGTCGAATTACACTTGTCCAATAGAATTAGGACATGTGTTAGGGTAATAATAATATCATTTTTACCCTTAATTACCCTATTTACTTTTAACCGTGGTAAAAAAAAGTAAAAAGTTACTATTCACCAAAAATTATTTTCATCTCATTGAACCACATTTTAGTTCTTGATATTAACCGTGTCTCTCGGATTTTCGAAATTCCACTCACAGAAGCGGTAAAATTAAGTTTTATGAAAAATTCAGTTTTTTTAACTACCACTTAGTGGTTTCACTATTCATCAAAAAATGAAAGTTTCTAGAAAAATACCAAAAATTAGATCTAAGATATATTTGATATTATGAATTCAAAAATGATGTCTATTTTATCAAATTCAAAACATATCAGTTTCATTAATTAATTTAAAAATTAATTCCCGTCATCAAAACAAATAGCGTGTTCTTAAGAGATAATAACTATCAAAAGATTGACACTTGTTTATGACTGGTTTAAATGTGAAATTACATCCAATGACCAAAATTGTATTAAATTGTAAAAATATATTCTAAATATACTTTAAAACAACTCAAATTAATAATTTATCGCTATTAATTATTTCTATTAAAAACGTTGTTTTTAATTATAATTTAGTAATTTTAACTATTCATCAGAATATGAAAGTTATCCGAAAAGTACCAAAATTTCACCTTAGGCTAAATTCGATACCCCGAATCAAAAAATGAAGTCCATTTTGAGAGCTAAAATTTCTAAAATTTTAAAAGGTTGTTATTATTATTCATAACGGCTAGTTTTAATAATATTTTAATAGCATATCGTTGTTTAGTGAAACTCGGTATTGCGTACTACACACGCTATCGAGGAAGGTCATGAATGCGTGTAATGAAAGGCAAGTCAAGGATGTGTGTTGATCAAGATCCTTTTGGTGTAGTGTACAACACAAGACATTAATGAAATTAAAAATAATATTTTTTTATAAAATCTCAGGCTGTTACAACGAAGGAGAAATTCCCTACTTGCTGATCGATGATCGACGCTTAGGCCTGGCACGGAAATTTACACATAACGATGAGGCTCGCCCAATGCACAAAATCGGCTTGTCTGGACGAAAGTACTCACCGAGGGTGATCGAGAAAAGAAGAAACCCAGGCGAACCCTTTAGTTATAAACGACGTGGATGGTTGAGATAAGAACGTAAAACCCCGTGAGCGGGGGTCGTGGGTTGACCACGCGGCCCCCCACGTCATTAAAGGGGTCAGGTGGTTTAAACCAACACACACACCAGGTTATTTCATTAATATTTAATTAAAACATTAGGGAATTACTGGGATTTTAAAACACGCTTAAAGGAGTCAAAATAGGTTTTAAAACCCAATTTGCTCAAAAAGGAGCGCTATTGGAAAGAACCCGCAGGGTAGGCCAGAGCCACGGGTAGCTGAGAGCTACCAGTGGGTGACAGCCACCGGTAGCATAGCCAAGCTACTAGTTGGCTGCAGCGACTAGTAGACCGAGCTACTGGTAGGCTGTAGCTACCGGTAGACGGAGCTACCGGTAGGCTGCAGCTACTGATAGACTGAGCTACCGGTAGATAGAGCTACCGGTAGCTGCAACTACCGGTAGACAGAGCTACAGGTAGACAGAGCTACCGGTAGGCTATGGCTACCTGTAGACCGAGCTACTGGTAGGCAGCAGCTACCGGTTGACCGAGCTACCGGTAGACAGAGACACTGGTAGGCTGCGGCGACCGGTAGACCGAGCTACCGGTAGGCATGCTACCGGTAGGCTGAGGCTACCTGTAGGCCTACCGTTACGCCACACATCACCGAGATTCCCAGACCAGAAAACCCAACATGAGATTTTCACAAAGTAAAGGACCCCCAAAAACCTGGGTTGTTACATCAGATACCTCTTAAACGATTCTCATCCTCAAGAATCAAAACAAACCAGAAAGAAAGAGAGGGTCTGAACAACAACCTCGAAAGATACCGCTTAGGAGTGAACTCATGCTAACTAAAAACACATCCAACATACCATGCCAAACTGCCCAGGCATCTGGGTTGGGGAGTCTCCTCCCCCATGTCACGATATTATCCACTTTGGGCGGCACTGACTCGCTCACACGGGTTTAATCGCATCCACCTTAATGAGTCTTGATTAGGGGTCGGGTTCTCTCCTCCCCCATAGCCAGGGCTTTTCACACACATTCAGAGGAAAGAAAGCCAATACATTTCATAGCCAAAAAGAAAAAACGTTCTACCACAACAGGTGCAACAAGGAACAAAACTGAAAACAAATCTTGGTATTGGGTACGCATATGAGCTTCCCTCTCCCACGTACTCTCCTCAAGCCCACCATGTCTCCACAACACACGAACCAAGGGAATGGTTCGCCCACGAAGCACCTTCTCCTTGCGATCCTCGATCATCACTGGTACCTCTACAAAAGTCACATCATCCTTGATGCCCAGCTCACCCCAATCAAGGATGTGTGAATCATTGTGCAGATACCGACGAAGTTGGGACACATGGAAGACATCATGTATCCTCAGTTGCGGCGGTGGTAACGCTAGCTGATAAGCCACTTCGCCGACCCGCCGCAACACTTCAAAGGGTCTGATGAACCTGGGATAAAGCATACTCCCCATGCCGAACCTCTACTACCCTTGCCAATGGGAGACCTTCAAGAACACGTGGTCTCCAACCTCAAACTCCAAGGTCCTCCTTCAGGTATCAGCATACAACTTCTGTCGGTCCTGGGCTGCCTTCATCCTTTCCTGTATGAGCTGAACCTTCCCTGTCATGCTCTGCACCACTTCTGGGCCAAGGATGCCTACCTCTCCTACTTCGGTCCGACACATTGTTAAACAGCATGGCCTCCCATACAAAGCTTCAAACGGGGCCATACCGATGGTAGAGTGGTAGCTATTATTGTAGGCTAACTCTACCAAAGGCATGTATCGCACCCATGATCCCCCTAAGTCTAGAACACATGCCTGTAGCATATCCTCCATGGTTTGGATGGTGTGCTATGTCTATCCATATGTCTGGGTTTGGATAGCAGTGCTAAGATGTAGCTGGGTGCCAAAAGCATGCTGCAATCCTCTCTAGACTCGCAAGGTAAATCGTGCATCCCTATCTGAGACTATAGACCTCGGAATCCCATGCCACCGCACCAACTCATCCACTTACCTTTGCGGCAAAGCATCCACTTCACTCGACTCCCTGATCGCCAGAAGGTGAGCCGATTTCGTCAACCTGTCCACTACCACACAGATGGAATCATATCCCCCTTCGACCTTGGGTAGTCCCATGACGAAATCCATCGAGATGTCATCCCACTTCCACTTGGGGACATCTAGAGGCTGCAGTAGGCCGCCTGGAACTCGGTGTTCGGCCTTCAC
This sequence comes from Viscum album, assembly GCA_963277665.1. Classification (NCBI taxonomy): domain Eukaryota; kingdom Viridiplantae; phylum Streptophyta; class Magnoliopsida; order Santalales; family Viscaceae; genus Viscum; species Viscum album. Next base: position 1,494,703,173 of record OY728129.1, read on the forward strand.
TTACTGACACACTAAGCACTTGGCCACAAACTCTGCCACCGCTCGCTTAACTCCAGGCCACCAAAACTGCATCTTTACTCCCTGGTACATCTTGGAAACTCCTGGGTGTACCGCCATGGCTGAGTTGTGGAACTCACTGAGAACCCTACCGCACATCACTTCTGGAACAAAAAACGTTCCCTAGAAAAGCATCTGTTTATGACCATCCTCTTTCCATCCTTCCGGAGCATCGCCCTGGTCAACTCGGTCACCCATCACTTCGCACTCTCGGTCTCCCCACTAAGACTCCTCCACTTGCTGAAACAGAGATGACTGCACTGTCATCTGATACATGCGACCTCTACTGCTATCCATCCTCGCATCCAAGTGTATGGCAGCCAACTCCTCCATCACCTTCCAGGCGTCTGCCGACTCTCAGACCGCATCCTTCTACGTCCTACTGCTCAAGGCATCAGCCACTACATTACCCTTTCCCTCAGTATAAGATATCTCTAAGTCGTAATCCTGGAGGATCTCCACCCATCTCCGTTGTCGCAAGTTTAGGTCCTAATGGGAGAAGATATACCTCAAGATTTTGTGATCTGTGAAGACCACAATGTGTTCTCCGATAAGCTAGTGCCGCCAAAACATTAGTGCAAAAATGACAGCTGCAAGTACCAGGTTGTGGGTGGTGTAATTACGCTCATGAGGTCGTAGCTTCCTAGACCCATTAGTGATCACCCCTTGTCATTGCATCAACACACATCCCAGTCCTTGTCCTGAAGCATCACAGAACACCTCATAGGCCGCCCCTTCTTCTGGTAATCTCACCACTGGGGCACTGACCAACTTCTCCTTCAGATGGCTGAAGGCTGACTCTCGCTGCTCACTCCACACGAAAACCTGGTCTTTCTTGGTCAGGGCTATCAATGGGGCTGCTACTCAAGAGAATTTGGGTACGAACCACCGATAGTAACCTACCAGCCCGAGGAAACTATGGACATCTACCACATTCTTGGGTGATGCCCAAGAAACAACTGACTCAACCTTTGACGGGTCCACTGCTACTCCCTGCTCGGACACCACGTGCCTGAGGAAGTGCACTTCTCATGTCCAGAATTTGCATTTTGACAACTTCCTATAGAGATGATGATGTCGGAGGACCTCCAAAAATACCTTCTAGTGATCTCCATGGTCCTCTTCTGACCTCGAATAAATCATGATATCGTTGATGAACACAACCACGAACCGATCCAAGTACTCCCGGAAGATGGAGTTCATAAGACCCATGAACACATTTGGGGAGTTCCTAACGCCAAAGGGCATAACCAAAAACTCGAACTGTCCATATCTGCATCTGAACACCATATTCGGGATGTCTCCCTCCTTCACTCTCAGCTGGTGATACCCAGATCGCCGGTCGATCTTCGAGAACCATTATGTCCATTTTAGCTGGTTGAAAAGATCGTCTATCCTCGGAAGGGGGTAGCAATTCTTGATCATCGCTTGATTCAACCTCCTGTAGTATATGCACAACATAATAACACCATCTGCCTTCTTTTCAAACAAGACTAGAGCACCCCACCATGATGCACTCGGCTGAACGTAACACCTCTTCATCAGATTGTCAATTTGGATCCGCAACTCTCGCAGCTTGGAAGGTGCCATCCGGTAAGGGGCCATCGAGATCGGACGAGCGTCGGGCTGCATGTCTATCCTGAACTCGATATCACGTCGAGGGGGTAGAGTCATCACCTCCTCAGGGAAGAAGTCCATAAACCCACAGAAGATCTCTGGCACTTCCACCATTTTAGCATCTACTGACCCTACTGATAGCTCAGCTAACAAGGGGAGGAGGGGTTCCTCTCTCCTCCTTCCCTTCTGACTGCTCTACTCACCAGTGAAAACAACACACCAGCTGCCCATGTCTGAGAACATGAACCTTCTTCAGAAGAAGTCGATGACGACACACACAGAGAATATCCAGTCGATGCCTAGGATGACATTGTATGGATGTATCTGTAGCAGATGAAGATCCCTAACCGACTGATGTGTCCCTGTCATCAGTTTGCATCCCCAATAAACAAACAACAAGTCGGTCTGACCTCCGACTGGTGTGCTCAACACCAGGGGCACTAGAAGTCTCTCAGCATCTAGACCCAATGCACAGGCTAGACTAGGCGCAAAAAAGGAGTGTGAAGCTCCGGTATCAAACAAGGCATAAGCAAGGGTACTAAAAAAACTGATTGTACCTCAAACAACCTCCGACCCCACTGGAACTGCTGCCTTCACGACGTGTAACTGTCCACGCCTAAATCCTCTACCCGTCGGCTGCCGGCCACCTCCCCGACCACCCCCCGGTCGAGATCCCTGAGGAGAGCCCTAAGGTCGGCATCCTCCTCCTACATCAGCCCTCGGAGGAGCGGGAGCTCGATGTCCCTACTGCTGCTGCTAGAGAGGCCTTGCTGGAAGCTGCTGTAGGGGCGTGTGGTGGGGCTATCCGCTACCACCGTAATGTACCCAGTCCGGGCACGGACTCCAGATATGTCCAGGGCTCCCACAGACGAAGCACCGCGGTCCCAAGCCTGATGGAAAAGGGCGAGGACCAGGGGATCGAAACTGAAACTGTTGTCGCCTGCTCCCTGCCAGTCAGAACCTGGAGGGTCCTGACACTGGAGGCCTGGTTCGGACGGCCTTCTCCTTCGACGATCCCATCTGGCTCCCCTCTCGTGACACTCCTCCTAGAGCATGCATCCTCTCCACTACTTTGGCCTTCTTCTGGACCTCTAAGAATGTCGGAAGGGTAAAGGGGGTAACAGCATACTAGAGGGAAGGTCAGAGCGCCTCCTCCAAACGTCTTGCCTGAGACTCCTCATCAGGAAAGAGGTCCGGAGAAAAACGTAGGAGGTCCTTGAACTTTATCCCCAGCTCCCTCACGGACATACTCCCCTGTTAGAGGGAGAGTAGCTTCTGTCTTTTTTCCTCCTTCATCGTCGAAGAGAGGAATTCCACCCAGAACTCCCTCTTGAAATCAGCCAATGCTACCTCAGCCTCTCTCCTCTCCCCCAGGAAAAGCGTCCACCACTGACGCACTGCTCCCCGCATCTGGCTGACGTCCAGAGGAACCCAGTACTCGGTCGGGGCCCGAATCATGCCAAAAGCTATCACTAGCTCTACTAGCCAGCCTTTCGTCTTCATGTCAGAGGTTCTGCTCGCATACCTCTTGAGGGTCTGTCACTGGAAGGCCCGAAGAGTCCTCTGCCACTGGTCGTCCTCCTCTTCTCGGTCATCTCTCTGCCGATCGGCCAAGGTAGTATGTGGGGCCTCAATCTCCTGTACCACACGCGGTCGCCTTCCAGGTGCCATAGCTGCAAGGTAATCAAGGAATGCCTAGACCCAAGTAGTGCAGAATATTGTCTTTAAAACTTGTTAAACATTTCATTTATTCTTAATCCCCCAAACACCCCAGAAACACGAGAACACAAGTCATTATGATGCATTTACCTTTCCTAGGGTCTCTACCCTACAATAAGCGTGACATAACTTGGTCGTTTTGTAGGTCCAGAGTCTTTGCGTCGGATCACGGGGGCCCTAAAATCCTGTGTCCTAGTCGGTCTTCCCTGGCCTAATTCATGCCCCGAGGTCACCCAACACTGTTTCCCTACCATCCCATGCAATCCTTACTATACCTAACTCCAGACTCCATCCTATATCTCAACCATTAGCCTCTAATACCATTCGGTCACGACCTGGCTTCACCAAAAGGAGGGAAGGGTCAGCAGATTGTCAGGCCCTTCCTTCTTTAAGTTGAAAGAAAGATAATGACCCCCGAGACCCACCTTCAACAGGTCCCGGAGTGGCGACTAGCACCTTGGTATAGAAATTTCACACAAATGGAAGGCGTTACCCCTTTTTGTTTTATAGGATTCGGAGATAAGATGATGAAACCCAGCAACACCAAGGTAAAATAAAAGTAAAGCCAAAAGTAAACCATTCCCACATGCATGTTCCAAAAGTAAAAGCCACAAAGTACATAAAGTGACTAAAAAGGTAAGTACCAATTAATGAAAAACAACAACTGCAACTACCCCAACGGTCCGAGCTAGTATGGACCCACGCGATCCCCGAAGTCCTCCTAGAAACTTGGAAGCAGGTTTATATACGTAGGGTGAGCATACAAGTACACTCAGTAGGGAAAACCAAAGACTCTCCTGCACAAGTGGGGGAACGTACTAAAGTCCCGTGAGAAAAAGGAGTAAATCAAACACCTATCAAGGTAAACTATCCACCCGAACCTCACCAAGGCACACTCCCCAAATAACGTAAGTCAAGTAATATGTATAATAAGAGCACATCGATGTTTGGGTACCTTGCACCACTTTCCCACTGGTTATTGAGACATCTTACACATCGAACCAATCCCTCCATTCTCACTGCAATCCCACTGCCACACCCGCCCGCACACACCTGGGCCACAACCACACACAGTCCCACTGCCGAATCCCTCCCTCAAACACCTGGGACACAAATTTCACATGTAAGAACGCCTATAAACACCTAGACCAGAACAACCACCACCATGCCCGAAGACACCAGGGCTAGAAGATCCACTACCACGCCCAAAGACACATGGGCCTCATCCCAAAGACACTTGGGAAACCACCTGCCGCTCACATCTGGCCAACCACCACACTACCCCGCCCGAAGGTTCTTGGGATAATAATGGACCTCAGGCCATCACAACCTTCCCGAAGATAAATGGGCTATCCGGGGAAAGGAGAAGAAAAGGAGATAATAACCAGCCACTAATAATAGTGTTGGAAAAAACACCCTCCCCCCTGAAATGGTGGTGTTCGACACTAAGTGCTTAGCATGGGTGGGGCGCGAAAAAAGAAACACAAAACTACAAGTATACAAGTATAGGTAACAAGCAATCACCCAAAGTTTAGGTTTTTCTTCAGCCAACCTAAAGGACCCAAACCACACCCAAGTCCGACTCACAACTCTGGCCAACAAAACCCATTTGTCGCATTCTTGTTTCAAGTTCAGTAGTAATGTTCAAATAAGTTTAAGCATTACTGGGCAACTGAACCATAAGCATAACCAAGGAAAAGAAACCAGCCAAACGTCAACTAAGAATCCACACCAGGTTCTCTTGTAAAGTCACTAACAACAAAGGAATAAGTGAGATCCCTCGAAGTACTGTAACCAAAGACAATCCCGAGACACTGCCCCGTGTCCCCTCCCCCAAAAAGGTTTTTCATCAATAGAGGATCCCACCCCAATTCGTGATATAAACAAGTTAACCACCCGGTCTTAAACTTGCAAACACTGAATCCATAACAACGGGGGATCCCATCCCCAATTCCACAACCACCGAGAGTATAAAAACAGGGAATCCCATCCCCTCCCACATCTCCAGCAATTAGCCTGAAAAAGGAAACAACCAAACCACTACAACCAACACAAAGCAGGGCCATGCCTGTATTTTCAGTTTTAAACGACTTAACACACTCCATGATTTCAATTCCATGTCCTGACCGGGGTTATCACAGAAGGGTTGATCCTGGTGCTTTCAATTTATCCAGCCGGGTATACGTAATTAACCAATTTACTTTTCACCGCAGGAGTTTACAATTACAAAACAAGCCATTTAAAGCACCACGAGGGGTTCATTAATGCACAGACAATGTCCACCAACGGCCTCGATTTTCAGAAGACGTAAGCCAGCATAACTCAGAAAGATGATCATAATATAAACAACATCCACGATTACAGCCCCCCCCCCCTTCATTCTTTATAGAATCCATTCATCATCTTTATTTAGGTCTGGTTTATCCAATTCCTCAGAAGCAAAATCACGCACACCCCGCATGATACACAAAAGAGAGAGACGAAGGAGAAATTCTCTACTTGTTGATCGACGATCGACGCTTAGGTCGGGCGCATAACTTTACTCATAATGATGCGGCTCGCCCGATGCACAAGATCGGCTCATCTGGACGAAAGTACTCACCGAGGGTTATCGAGAAAGGAAGAAACCCAGGCGAACCCTTTAGTTATAAAGGTCACGGACGGTTGAGATAAGAACGTGAAACCGCGTGAGCGGGGGTCGTTGGTTGACCACGTGGCCCCACACGTCATTAAAGGGGTCGGTTGGCTTAAATCGACGCACACATCAGGTTATTTCATTAATATTTAATTAAAACATTATGGCGTTATCGGGCTTTTAAAACACGCTTAAAGGAGTCAAAATAGGGTTTAAAACCCAATTTGCGCAAAAAGGAGTGCTATTGGAAGGAACCCGCAGGGTAGGCCAGAGCCACCAGTAGATGAGAGCTACCGATAGGTTGCAGCGACCGGTAGGCCGAGCTATCGGTAGGCTGCAGCTACCGGTAGACCGAGCTACCGATAGACAAAGCTACCGGTAAGCTGCGGCTATCGTTAGACCGAGCTACCGGTAGGCAGCGGCTACCAGTAGACCGAGCTACCGGTAGACAGAGCTACCGGTAGGCTGCGGATACCGGTAGACCGAGCTACTGGTAGGCATGCTACCGGTAGGTTAAGGCTACCGGTAGGCCTACTGTTACGCCACACTTCACCGAGATTCCCAGACTAGAAAACCCAACACGAGATTTTCACAAAGTAAAGGACCCCCAAAAACCCAGGCCGTTAGAAATGTTTTGAGAAGGCTGCATTTGGTATCATTAATGCCCTTAATTTTTTTATGTATAAATAATACTATATATTACATAAATCAATGTATATCATTTGAGTTGATGTTTTTAAAAGTGTTTTAAGTTCATTATAATTGGCTTAGAGTATCATTGAATTGATTTGGAATCCCTTGATTTAAATCTTCTTGATTTTATCACATGAAAAAAAAGGGTATGTGAAATATCATTCAAGGTAAGAAATTTTTTATATAAGATATTATTGATCACATGAATGTTTTGGGAAAATAATAAGATATTTTTTTTCCATATCATAATAAATTTTTTCTTCAAATATGGTAATATAATTGGACCCCCCCTGCATTATTTTAGGATATATTTCTCTTAAAATAAAATTAATATCCTCAATATCTTGCTAGACATGTAACTCAAATTCTAAATGGACCATAATATAGTATACCATTATAAAATTGCTCCCAAAATTACTATTCTGAATATTAATAACAATACTATAATGAAATATGTATAAAGTTTTTATATAATGTAAATTATTTGATTATTTTAAAATTAATATGTACTCAATTTTCATTAAATTCATTTGATGCTTCAAAATTTATTTTTGTTCAAAAATGTTTTTTTGTTTTTCATAAAAAATATTATAATTAATTTCAAACAATTTTAGTAACTATATTTTAAAAAAATAATATAATTTTTTAAATAATCATATCAAAGTTATATTAGAATGATCTTTTTTAGAATTTTTTGAAATTATTTATTGTTCAATGAATAGTGAAAATAGTAATTTTCATTGAAATTGAATTTTCATTTCAATAATTTACAAATTTTTGTTTATTAAATGGTTTCAAACAAAATATTTGTTCATATATATTACTAATAATTCAATTAAGATCATTTTAATCATTATTATATTTGATTTTGTTAAAAAAGTTATACTTGAGAACAAATTTGTTCAGAAAACCTCTTTTCATTATGGTTTTTTAGATTAAATTTAAATTAAATTCTTAAACGTTTGTGAATTGAAATTAATAAAATTGATTTTATATTTTCAATCAGAATATTTTATCTAATGTAATATATTGAACCTAATTTTATTTCTTATGGATAATAACCTAAGTAAATAAATTTCACCATGGTAAAATATGTATAATTTCGATAAATCGTGGGATAATGATTAAAAATATTTTTAAAGGATTACATTATACAAATTGATTACTATTTTTTACGAAATATATGTATATAGAGTTTAATAATTTAATATAAATAATTATTTTTTAGTTTTTAATCTTATGTTGACTTTTATGAACATAAGTTATATTTTACTAAAATTACAAAAAAAATTGGTCTTGTGTTTGGATGATTCCATTCCACTATATATTTCTCCAAGAATATAAAAATATTTCTTCATTTATTATTTAACCAAAATAATTTTGTAAATTAGCATACTTCTTAATTCCAAGGTAAAATATTTTTTGTTCTTTAATCATGTATTTCCGAAAACTATTTTCATTTAGTTTTAAATTATTATAATTGATGTAATTTCATCCACCGAAAAAAATGAATTTAATTAAATGGATTCAAAAATTGGAACCATTATCTTAATATTTGGTTTTAAATGCAATTTATTTGTATTTACTGTAATTATATCGTCAATGAAATCATTTTTTATCTTGGTTAGGGTTCAAATGTGTCTAAATTGATTAAAATATAATAGAAGGCATAAATATAACAAAAAATTTATGAATTTTTATTAGATGAGTTTATTTTGATAATATAACATCCCATATTTTAATTCATGGAGGCATATTTCCACATTAAATGATTATGATGTTTATAATATGTAATCATATAAGAAATTACTAGTCTTTCACTTCCATATCTTATAAATGGATGACAACTATCCTATATTATACACACTCCATGATCCTTACATCTCATAAAATCCATACAATAATACCTTACCATATTCCATCCCCACATCCTATAACTTTTTATCTTTTCAATATAAAATCCATCCATTTTTTAAAAGAATAAATCCAAGGAGGTTTCACAGGGAAGTGGTATAACTCTTAACCAAGTAGTTTTGATTTTATCTCCACTTATAATTCATCTAAATATGTTATAAACGTCAGAAAAAAATCGCCACTGCTTGGTGTCCTTCTGCGTCGAGAACGGTTTCTCTCCATACAACTCACTGCGTCTCTGTAAGGACATGTCTCTGTCCTACTTCAGAGAAAAAAGGAGGGGTGCCGGTCATATATGGTGCCGTCTGGATTGGTGGCTTACAAATATGCATAGGGTGGACTCTATTCCTAAAATGACGGTCACTCATCTTCCACGGCTTATATCCGACCATGAGACACTAATTTTGAATCTTCAAAGAGAAGCTCAACAAAGACGCGCTATCCATTACCTGAATTCATAGCATAAGGACGAGATATTCATGATCATGCTGAAAGATTCATGGGACCGTGGGGTAGCTGGCAGGTCCTGGAATGGCCTAGTAAACCGATCGAACAGTCTCAAAGTGGATATATAAAGCTGGCTTAAGTCGTGACCTCAGGATGAATACGGGGTGGAAAAAATACAAGCACATATTAATAGCCTATAAGAGTGTCTGCAGGAGTCTTGGGATGAAGACGCCTTTGTGATCATATGGAGAGAAGCTGCTGGAGGTGGAAAGGACTTATAAACAACGGTCTCGGGAGAGGTGGTTAAAGGAAGACGACGATAATAGTGCTTTCTTCCATGCATGCATGAAAGAAAGTACATGAACAAAGATGAACATCAGTCTTGAAAACAATAGCTTCACTTTGGACATGCAGGTGGCTGGACAGATGGCACTGGAGCACTTTAAGGGCCTGCTTGCAGGGAAGATAATTTCTCGTTATGAAGACTCTCAATGCAATACATCAGTGGAGAGCTTTTTGGATTGAATGCCACAGTAGGTGAACAAGGAGGATAAATGCTCTCTTTCTTCAGTACCTTCGTTGGAGGAGATCAAGGATGTGACCTTCAAGTTGCACCGTGACAGTTCTCTTGGGCCTGACGGGTTCACCTGCTCTTTCTATGTGGCTGCATGAGAGGTGGTGGGACCTCTGGTTGTGGAAGCAGTGCAAGACTACTTTGGTGGTGGTTCCATGAATAGAAATGTTTGTGCTTCCATAATTTTTCTCATCCCAAATATCAAGGACCCCACCAAAATCGGTCATTACTAGCCTATCTATCTCTACAATGTCTCTTATAAAATCCTGGCCTCCCACATATCAAATTGGTTTGGCATAATCATTATCTGGTTGATCTCGAGGGAACAACATAGCTTCATCAAAGGACGGAGCATTCAAGAGGCGGTGGGAATAGCGAGTGAACTAGTCAATAATATCAACACTAGTTCTGTTGAATCAAACGTGATTTTCCATGTGAATATGGATAATGATTACGACAAGCTTGAGTGGAGATTCATCGTTAGGGTATTGCGAAGATTCAGGTTCCAATATTGGTTTTGTGACATCTGTTTAAGGTGGTTCTCTTTATCATGGCTGTCTGTTTTATCTTATGGGAAGGTTCTTCGGTTTCATCAAATTAGTTCGTGGGGTTCGCCAATGAGATCCCTTGTCTCCATCCCTCTTCATTTTTTTCATAAGATTCTTTATCCAAGAACCTCAACCAATGTGCGGAGGATAGAAGGTTATCCCCATTCAGAAGCAGTTGCGGCTTTCAACTTGTTTCACGTCTCTTTTTTGTGGATGACATACTGATTCTCATTAATGGATGGTGTAGATCCCTTAACAACCTAGTGGAAATCCTATTCTCCTATGAGCACCTGAGTGGGTAGGAAGTCAACAAGAAGAAGAGTCATGTTTTCATTTTCATAAGACGTTTGGGAAGACATAGTAGGGGCATTCAGAACATTTTGGGCTACCATCGGAAGCAGATGCCAATGGTCTACTTAGGAGTACCTCTTTCTCATGGGCACATTAGGAAGCACCACTTTGAAGACATTACCAACTGAATGCTTAGGCGAATCCTCAACTAGAAAGACAACCTCCTGTCTTTTGGTGGGAGGGTGACTTTCATTAACAGCATGTTATCTTAGATACCCATGCATGTTTTCTCATTGATTAGGCCCCCCAAAGGGACTGTCGATCATATGGAGAAAATTATTCCAGCCTTGACGTGTGACTCTAGAAAAGAGGGCTGCTGCTAGTGGGAAACATGGGCTCGTATGGCCAAACCGATCAAGGAAGTGGGAGTGGGTCTCCAGGACGCTTGGGAAACCATCCAAGGCCTGCATGGTCGGTTAGTGTGGGATATTGTCCGGGGGAATCTTTGTGGGATTCATTCTTCATGCAGTGTTACGGTTATCATTGGGTGACAGAGAGGGGGTGGGGACTTTGGCACTCTCGGATTTCCCGCTGCATGTAATCGCATCTAGAGACTCTCAAAGGGTCGACTCATTGGATCATTGGGCATGGGGAGGTCCACTTCTTGAAAGACAAATGGTCGGGAAGAATGTTGGACTTTCCTAGCTACCCCCATCTGGATCTATTGTTTAAGGAGGCTAATAAAATCCCTAGTTTCAAAAATTTTAAGCTTACTTGTGATTAGGCTGAAGGATTTTGAGGAGGTGATCATGGAAGACGTTCCAGATACCTGCTTTTTCACTGGGTCATCATCAGGATGATTTACCATCAGGAACTACAAGAGGTTGCTTTGTGCGGAGGGCCACCATGATATTTGGGCTACCAGTCTTTGGTACAAGGAAATTCTTACAAGGATGAACTATCTCACCTAGAGAATCAAGAAAAATACTCTCCCTATGTATGACAACATATGGAGGAAAGGTATCCCTCTTGTCTCTCGTTGTCTCTAAAGTAAGTATCCTAAGATGGAGTCGGTTGTTCATCTTTTTTTTCAATGCGAGTTGGCACAATTTTTATGGTCCTGGTTCTCTCCCAGCCCTGGCCCGACAGAGGAGAAAATCACACTACAGGGTCACATGGAAGCATGTTTCCAGTGTTTGGTGGGTATGGTGATGAAAACCAAGGTCTGAGCCAAAATAATTTCCTCTATTTGATGGGTACTTTGGGAAGCGTGAAACAAGGTTCGGTAGGGATCATGGGTCTTTTTTTACCTTAAAATGAGACTAAAGTCACTAATAATGGATATAGGCCCGCTACTAAAGGGCTAGAAATCCACAATGACAGTGTGCAGGTTGCTTAACGACCCCTACATGCCTAGAAGTGCAGCGGGACATTGGATCAGTTGGTCACCACCCCTCGGATGCCTGAAGTTAAACATGGACTAATACCTTATACAAGGGATAATGAGAGGCGGAGGATTCCTCCACGACTCATGAGGCTCAGTGATTCTGGGGTTCAGTTCCGTCTATGGCACGATCTCCTACTTAGGTGCGGAGGCGAAGTCACTCTTCTCCGGTTTGGCATTGTGTAGATATTGTGGTTTCCAGGTGGCAGAAATTGAATATGATTCTAAAGTTCTGGTGAATTCCATACAGGGTCATCAGGAGGTGACATGGGACATGGTTTACCAAATTCATAGATGCATGAGGGATATTTACATGGGGCAGAAACATCATCATGTTTGGAGGGAGGAAAACTTTGGCGCCAATGTTCTTGCTCAAGAGGGAAATCCAGAGGAAGACATTAGGGTCTATGATAGTATGGGTTCTGTGACTTGGCATTATAGGGCCATTATACTAGGGGATTACTTGGGATTGAACCACTTTCAGCACCCTTGATAGTCCATTTGTAACCTTATTTGGGCAACAAGTATAATAAAAAACAATTTTCAGTCAATCAGACCACACTACATAATGCCAATGCATTATTGGTGCATATGTATGACTTCCATTTTCACATAGTTGTGTAACTTTTTTCATAAAAATTTTACATTAAATATTTAAAATATATAACTAATGAATATCTATCATATTTTTAAAAAAATTATTTTCTATGAAATATAATATCTCATTTACCTTTTTATTCTTCTACTCAACAAAAAATGACAATATTGCTCACTTGTACATGTGGAATACCACCATCATGAAGTGATGTGATCCATTTTTCTTATCCACCATTCATGGATTATTATAAATTTGTACTTAATTATTATATATGATATTTGTATCGTTATTAAATTTATTTATATGTTGTACAAATGATCATGATTATTAAAACCACAAAAGAAAAACTATGATAAAACACAATTTTTAACACCTAGAAATGAGGCTTTTAATAAACAAATAATAATAAATAGGTATTGTAATGTTATAATTGGATCATATATGATATTATAATTAATTATATGGTTTTATTATATAATTATAACTAATCTGAATTTAATAAATGAGAGGATAAAATCACTTGTGATTTAATTCAAACTTGAGGTAAGGGGATTCATAACTCAAATTCAATACATTGAGTTATACCACTAACTCATTAATTATTTTATTCCCAAATTATATGTTTAATGAAATATAATTATATTTTTTTATTAAAATTTTATTTATTTGGATTTAACTTTTTTATATAAATTATCAATTGACTAATTCTTTATCTCTTCAGTGGTATGATCTTTGAAATCCATTTCATCTCAATGTTCACTCTATTAAGACGTATTAGGGATTAGGAAATTTTTTCTTTAATGTGTCGTAAATAATTCCCATATTATATATTTAAAATGATTATATATTTATTCATGTTGATTAATGTTTCAATTAATGTTTAATATTTTAAGATTTCAGAATTTATAAATCACCAAAAATGTAAAAAGTTTTTTTACTAGCTTATTTTTATGGATTGATTATATTTTTCATTGAAGGAATATTATAATATATCCTTCATAAACCCCATTTAATTTCATATAATATATATCTTTCTGGATTTAAAATATTTTATTCCAAATTTTCCTCTCTTTAACACTTGAATCAATTAAATAAATGTTTAAATGAAAAGTAGGCCTTATATTACTTTTTATCATGTCTATTTTAATTTAATATAAATATATTATCCAAATTATTTTACAAAATCCCATTTTCTTTAATCTAATTATTTATTCAGGAAGTTTTATGTTATCTTTGATTTTTTACATGGTTTGAAATTATTCTTTATAAAGTTATATAAAAGTTTCATATTTTACATTCTTTATAAAAAGTAAAAAAGGAATGTTGATTTTTTAACATTGATGGTGTGGATGGATTCCCACAATAATAGTTTGGAATTATTTTTCTTCTTAAATAACATTTAAATGGTCTTTCAGTGAAAAAAATTTATGAAACATAAATTTAATGTTTCATCCCCATTTCCTTTATTTCTCAATGGGACATGATTTTAGTATAAAACCAGTATTTCTGATAAATTGTGGGTCCCATTTTTTCTTCTACTAATTTTGGGGTCATTAAATTTATCTTTAAACATTCAATTTCCAATGAACATTTTTATATTTTAAATTTCATTTATCTTGAATATTAATATTTATTTTATCTTGGATATAATTAATTTTAAAACGTTATATCATTTATACATATTTTGTTTCACTGTGAAGATTATTTTATTGACTATGAATATATTGATATTATATATTCATTATTCAAATATATTTTGGGAAGAAAATTTTTTAATTAATTATATTGATCATTCAATATATAAGGATACATTGGACATATATTGATGGGTATGACTTAGTTATAGATCAACCATCGATGCATCAATAGGTCTCATGAGACTAACCAGTTTGAAAAACATACTAAATTCATTTTTGGTGTTTACCTAACTATCGATTAAACTATCACTGCACAAGGGAATAAATGCAAGAAGTCATGAGATCTAAAATCGAGGGGTCCATTATTAAGAATTTATTTAATTGGTAATTTGTTTATTATTATCAATGAAATTACTATATTGATGATATTCATGGATACCCTAAGTACTTAGGTTGTTTATTAAATGGACTATCTTCAGGTATTTACCTTTCTATATTGATTATGCATTATTTATTCATGATAGCTACCATTGTATGTAAACCATACACTACAATATTTTTCAGTTTCTGTGCCAATGGTAACGGGAGACCGCCATTGGCGGTTACTACTGATACTTTTAGCGACCGCGAAAAGTGGTCGCTAAAATGTAAATGTAAATAGTGGGATTTTTCCCACCCCCCGCGTTGTCTACCTCGATGTCACCCGCTGCAACAACCATCAACGCCTCCCGCCGCTGCACCACTACCACAGGTCACCCCCATCGCCGCCACCTCGTCGCCTCCCATCACCCCTACCAACGCTGCCAGTGAACCTGTCACCCTCGACAGTTGACCGCCGCTATTCAATCCCCAACGTTAGCCTGGACAATTCCTCCGGCCGCCGTGCTTCTTCCATGGCCGTCGACCCGAGCTCAGGGTCCCTCCTCATTAACCTCCTACACGCACGTGTTCCTCAGCATTAGATCGACACCAAATAGTCGGCGGTTTCCGAAAAGAGTTTTAGCGGCCGCCTATGGCGGTCACTATTGAGCAATACCGACGGAGCAACTGCGACTGCCAAAAGCGGTCGTAGGGCGGTCTCTAAAGGGCATTAGCGACCGCTTTTGGCGGTCACTAAAACCCACATTTCTAGTAGTGATACTAAGAATCTAATCTCACCATTTATTTTTTTTATCTTCTTCATGAAATAAATAAGGATATTATGTCTAATATTAAGGATTAGATAATGTTTCTAATGTTATTATTTCCAATGTAATATGGAAAAAATGTATGTATGTTGTTTTCTGCAACTATTAAACTGTTCAATACAATTTGGTGAGATCACTTCTATTATATACCAATATAATAATTTAGTGACCAATAATTGGTTTCTAGAGTCTTTTTTATATATTTGGTATCACAGTAAGTTAAGTAGAAACCTTGGGAACTAGATTTTAAGTTGACATATTTAACTTGAGAATTACGAAAATCCCATATAGTATTTTATAACTATCTTCATTATTGTGATTTTTATTTTATTTTTTCTCAGTATTCATGTTGATTAGAGATATCTCATTGTGTGACATTAATTAGTTGTATGTGATAAAAGATAAAATGAAATCAACACCCATATTCAATGTGATGAATTCTTTATAAACAAGATTGTATAAATATTGTTTTACCTAAGTAGATCATCTCTATATTAGGGAAGATGAAAATGGTTATAATGAATAAACATTAAAATATAGAGTATTGTATTCTTCTTAAACATTATTCGCTTATTTGGGATCTAATAATTTGATATAACACTCTATATTTAGTGGACTACTATTGCATAAGTAGCTTGAAATAGATTAAATCCCTTAAAATGATTTTCTTGTCTTTTGAAATATACATTTGATATTCTAAATCAACCTACTATAGTCTAACATTGTTGGGAAATTCTTGATCTCCCTATTGAAATTTATTCTACCATATTATTTTTACTATCTACTCATGAGGAATAGTTATCTTCTATTTTAGGGAGAAAATCAACATTGATGACATGTCTATTGTTTGGGAGTTTGTTGATTAATTTTTAACTTAGTTTCATAGTATTTCCCTAAATAAAAAATTTGGGATTTTAAAAGAAATGATACCCAGTTCAACACCTATTTCAAAGACTATATATGAAATGTCCCCAACTAAGTTTTGTGAATTTATAAGGAAACCCCATGAGAATATATATAAGTTATTAATTCTCCTTAATACATCACCATTGGGTGTACATAATCTTTTTTTCAAGAATAAATATAGCCCAATCAATCTTTTCATAGATTATTGGGAACATAAAAAATGTAATAGTTGAGATAAATAATTATATACCATGAATCATTGATGTTTTTGATCAATTATAAGGAGCTCAATATTTTTCAAATATTGATCATTGATCTAGATATCACCAGTTATGGGGAATGAATGAGGATATACCTAAGACAAACTTATGTATATGGTTTGATCATTTTGAATTTACTATTGGTCCATTTGAAATTAGTAATCGTCCTTATATATTCATTTATTTAATGAATATAATCATTATAGATTACCCAAATCTGATTATTGTAGTATTTATAGATAATTTTATTATATAAATTTTTATAATGGAAGTGAATAAATAGAATTTCCGAATTTTTATGATTTCTCTAGGGAAGGATATGAAATATTATAAATTTAAAAAGTATTTATTTTTTCATACAAAGGACTAATTTTTAGATATTATAATTATATATGAGGGTATATCGAATAAACATTAAAATATGAATTTATTATGTAATGGCCTTGATAGACCATAATATATTAGATCCATAATTTTATTGGATTTATTGGATACTACCAATTCATTAAAAGTTGTTTCTCATGCCTATCTAATACACTCACCAAGTTGACTAGGAATATGGATATGTTCTTATAGATAGATGAACGTGAGGATACTTTTAAAGAACTTAAGAAAAGGTTGGCTAGTGATACTTTTTGTAAACATCCCTCTAGTGGAGAGGGATTCATGATATATAGTGATGCCTCAAAGAATGGTATGAGATAAACCCACATGTGGAATTATATAGTAATCTATTTTTTTCTCTATAATTGACAATTCATTATCATAATTACAAGTATCATGATTTGGAGTAGGAAGTGGTAATTTTTTTTATTAATGATATAGAGGAATTATATGTAGAGTGAAATTTATGATATGTATACTGGTTATAAAATCTTGAAGTATATATTTACACAAAATAGTTTAATACACACCAAATGAGATGGTTGTATTTGATCAAAGATCATGACATCACAATACATTACCACGCTCAGAAGGAAAACAAGGTGGTTGATGCTATGATTTAAAAAGATAGTATTACTTTTACTAGTATGAGGATTTAATGAGATCCAATATTTATATTTATAGAAGATGTAACATGAAATATTGTGTAAATATGATAAATAATATCTTTGTCAGATGAATGTTTAACCATCCATACATGGGAGGAATAAGAAGGTACATAAAGAATATCTATAATTACAAATGACAGTGAGTAATTTTCTTGATTTCAACCATGATATTGCTAGAATGATATGGTTTTTTAACTCATAATGTTGTTTGTCAGTACCAAATATAAACAATTAAATAATAGATGAATCTCATAGTTCATAATTCTATATTCATACATGGATTTTGAAGATGTATGTAGATCTAAAAAATTATTTTGGATTTGATAACATGAAAATAGATATTGTAGAGTATGTATCATGATTCTAAGAGTGTCAAAAAGTTATGGCTAAGATACAAAAGTCTAAGTGGATATTACAACTATTAAACATACGACAATTGAAATGGGAAAAGATTACCATTTATTTCATCATTGGATACCCAAAGCATCTAAAGGTCATAAAGACATTTGATTTGTAGTATATTGAATTAATAATACATCATAGTTCATTGTTTATTAGAAAATATTTCTTTATCGATCATATTACTCATTATTTCATTATGATGTGATTATATTTGATGGAGTACTAGTCTTAATCATATTTCTTTAGTATATAAGGTTTACCATGTTGTTATTGAGATGCCTTTAGTAGGATATGGTTATAGATTAGTGTTTTAGTACTTTTTATCCTCCTCATATAGTTGAACAACCTGATAAGAACATTCAAACTCTTTAATAAATTTTTAGAGATTTCTATATTTATTTCAATGGTTGTTCAGAAAAACTCATTCCTTTGGTTGAACTTTAAAACAATATAAACATTCAATAATGTATTTAGATGGATCCTTAAAATTACCCCTATTTTATTAAGTAAATAACTACTATATGTTTAAATGAAGATGAATAAACAAAGATACTAGGACATGATCTAGCTTGGTAAATGGGAGAAAATGATAAATTGATTCAACAAAACATAAGGTAATATCAGAGTCAATAATTTTTTTTTGAAAATTATCATTGAGATCAAATTATTGAAGAAGGTGATAAGGTGTTCTTATAAATATCTCCCCAGAAAAAGGATATGTGATTTGGGAAAAATGAAAAGTTGAGCCTAAGTAATATATTTCCCATAAAAATTATTAAACATTCTGGTCTCCTAGCTAATCACTTGGTGCATCCATAAAATCTACCTAATATTCACGATGTGTTACCTATATACCTCATGAGGAAGTAAATTATTGATCCTTCACATATGATGAACTTAGAGGTCAATATACTAGAGAAATATTAATATTTTGATGTTAAATTGGTGGTAATTATCTATCATTTATACAAATTTATATAAAATAATACCACTCTCCTTGTGAATATTTTTTGGTGAAATCATAAAATTGAGGATGCTGCATGGGAACTAAATGATCAAATGTGGAAGATGTATCCTTAGCTTTTTTGGAAATATTAATCGATTTTGTTTTTTAAATTATTATTAAGGTTTAAAATATAACACTATATCATTTTATGATGTGTTTCTCTTCAAACAATTCTAATCTAATTCATATAATTCAATTTATGCAACCTTATGTCTAAATGAAATATAATATAGTATAATTTTATAACCTAGTCATTAAAATTGTTTTAATGAATAAGAATAATGTGATTATAAAAAAATTATAAATGATTTATATAATGAAAATTATTTAATTAATTTATAATAAATAAGTACTGAATTCACGGTAATGTCATTTTGTGCTTCAAAATTACATTTTACTCAAAAATGGTTTTATAGGTTTTTGTTAAAAAATAATATAATTAATTTATATCACAATGAAAAAAGAAATTCTATAAAATATATCATAATTTTAATCATCATAAAAAATAATCATAGAATTAATTTTTAAAAAGTTTTATAAAAATATGCTTTTTATTGAAAAGTGAATAATATTGATTTTTATTGAAAATTTTCTTTCCTTTAAAATAATTTACAAATTCATATTTTTTTATAATTTTTTCATTGAAATATTAGTTAATTTATAATATTAGAATCCAATTAAGATCATTTCAATCCATACTACTCTATATTTTGGAACAAAACCCTTTTATACTTAAAAAATATTTTTTTTCTGTAAAAATAATTTTCATTGAATTTTTATGGATCAATTTTTAATAAATTACATAAAAAATAGGAATTAAATTTGATAAAATGGATTAATTATTTTTAATAATAATAATTAATATAATTTAATAATTTTAACTTAGTTTTTTTCATTAGTAATATTAATCATAGTAGAAATTTCATTCCTCTATAATAGAAGACAAATTAAAATAAACAATGTGATAATGCTTTATAATATCTATAATACTTGAATTTTACCAATTTTATGGGTTTTATTTTACGAAATATATTTATAATGAGTCAAATAATTAATTTCTAAGAAAATATTTTCAATTTTGGAACCCTGGATTAACTTATGTGAAGATAAGTTATATTTTATTCAAATTAAAAACATTTTTTCGGTGTTTGAATTAAATGGCTTGGTTTGATGATTAAATTTAATTTGGCTTACTCAAAAATTCTAAAAATAATAATTTTTATTATTATTTATACTTAAAAAATCAAAGAACCCAACTTATTACTTAATCTCAAGGTAAAATTATTTTTAATCTAAAATCAAGTGTTTCCTAAATAATATTTTTCCTGTATTTTAAAATATTATATAAATAAAAACATATTCCACCAATAGAAACATAATCAGATAAAATGGATTATAGATTTTGAATTATCATGTAAAACTTGAATATAAATTCGGTTTTAGTTTTTTTCATATAATAATGTTATCATTATAAATGTTTTATCATCAGGGTTATGATAAAAATGGATTTAATTAGGGTTTACTAGGAGATAATGATTAAAATGTGACGAAGACTTTCCCAAATGTAAATGGTGGAGTTTATTTAGACCCTATAACATCTTATCTTCGTATTTCTGGTTCTTTGCTTCCACATTTCATGATTACGATGTTTATATAATTTAATCTTTTAAGACATTACATGTCTAGCGTCTCCCTTCCTTAAAAAAGGATACCACTTTTCTTATCTTATCCACACTTCATGAAAATTTTAGATTAGCCAATTACTTCCATAATACCTTCAAATACTCATTATAAATTTCATCAATATATCATCCTCTAAAAAATACTGCCTTTCATGTCTTATGTTATAGACAAATGGTGGCTTCTCCACAATGTGGTATAACTCTTAACTGGTTAATTTCAATTTCATTTCTTCTTATACATCCTATAAATATGTTGTAACCATTATAAAATAATTAATCTTTAATCATAAATATATTTATATATTTTTCATTATGCCATAAGAATTTTCCACCCCTTATTTATTCCAGATAAATTGAAAACATCACTCGTGCGTATATACGGCTTACTGTCTCTACAAAGTGGTGTATTTTTTTTACTCACAATTTTACTTAGATTGTTATAAATATGAAAATGATAATTATATATGATATGTATAACATAATTATGGTATTTTAAATATAACATATCATTTACCATTTTATTCTTCCACACGTTAAAAAATTTAATGTCTCCTGTGCATGTGCATAGACTACTACCTCCTTGAAGCGATGTGATCCATTTTTCAGGACCACTATCAATGATTATTATAAATATGTACATTTATTAAAATTCATTAGATGATGTAATCATGATAAATATTGATGTTTAACCCCAAAAACCAGATCTAATATATAAAAATAGTTGACACCCAGAAATGAAAATTTCAATAACTATTGATTAATAAAAGGGTATTTTAATATTTTAAATGAATCATATAGGATATATTAATTATTTATCTGGTTTTTTATAGAAGTATAATAAATCTAAATTTATTATATAGGTGGTCAAGATCACTTATGATTCAATTTAAACATGAGGTAAGGGGTTTCTTTAATCAATTTTATTCAATGAATTATACTTATGCTAGGTCAGGATTATGTGTGTAATGAAATATGACTATGTTTTTATTTCAACATGTATTTATATTGATACATAATTGGTATTATGTACCTATTTTTATTTGGTTTATATACATATCATTTTATGTATTTAAAATGAATCCATGTTTATTAGTGGGGATTAATTTTATAATTCACCATTACTCTCTGAATAGGCTATAATTTAAATTTTACCACATAGGAAAGAATTTATTTTATAATCTCATTTTTTGGATGTATAATATTATTTTTTGAAAAATATTATAATCCATAATTAATTTATTCTATATAATTTCATATATTTTCTATAATTGAGGAGTTTCACTATTTTCTTCTAATTTTTTTTGTCTTTGGCGTTTGAATCATGCAAGAAATGTTTAAAAGAAAATATAATCATATTTCACTTTTTTATCAGGTATGTTTTTCTACAATATAAAAAATTAATCAAAATAATTATAAAATTGTACTTTTTATCGACTAAAATTATTTATCAGATAAATTTTATGTTTTAATTGATGTATTAAATGGATTCAAATGAATATTTATAATTTTCTCCAAAAGGGTTGATTTTTACTTTCTTTTCAGAAATTTATAAGGAATTATTCTTTTTAACATATATGGTGTTAAAATGTTTACCCACACACATTAACATTTAAAAATATATAGCTCTTAAAATTTTTAAATGGTTTTATAAGGAATCATCTTTATTGAAATATTATTGTAATTATTTTCTTCAATTTTTATTCCTTCTCACAAGTACATGATTATTGAAAAAAAGACAATATTACTGATGAATTGAGGGGTATATTTTATACCGCATTGATTTGGTGGCCGTTGACATTATCTTGAATCTTTCACTTTCTTGTGATCACTTTTCATTGGATACATTTTTTCTCATAATAACCATATTCATTGTATCATGGATATGAATTCTCCCTAAATCATATGTGACTTATATATATGGATTTTTACCATGAATTTTATTATAAATAATCACTTCTGGGAATGGAGGCTTTTCCCAACGCTTCTTTACCAGCGGTTTGCTTAAACCGTTGGTAAAGAAGGGCCAGGACACCCTTTCCCAACGGTTTCAATAAATTTTTGGTAAAGGGGAGTCCAAGGCACCCTTTCCCAACATTTCCAATAAACCATTGGGAAATGGTGCCTTGGAAACCCCTTTACGATTTTTTTTTAAAAACCGTTGGTAAATGATTACCCCAAATAAAGTCAGCCACCGCTCCACTCCCCCATTCGCAACGGAACCCTAAATATCTCAAGGGCTCATCTTCTCTCACGACTTCCCCCATCCGAACCACTGAAAATCCATCTGAATCATCTCAAATCAGGTATTTTATTCTTTATAAACATAAAATATTTAAGTGCTACCTTGTTTTTATTGTTATTCATCTCATATTTTAGTTTTATGTTTTTATTTTGATGTGCATATCATTTTTTGCTGTTTTGATTTAATCTATACTTTCTCAATTCCAATCCATTTAATTAAA
Source organism: Viscum album (assembly GCA_963277665.1). Lineage (NCBI taxonomy): Eukaryota > Viridiplantae > Streptophyta > Magnoliopsida > Santalales > Viscaceae > Viscum > Viscum album. The sequence continues at coordinate 1,494,726,304 of OY728129.1, forward strand.
TAAATCTTTAAACCTCAATTGATGAATAAAAATCTCAAATTCATTGCGGTTGGATTCTAGATTTTCTAAGTATGTGTTTTTATGATTTTTCTTCATCTTGTAATTAATTGTTACTTGGAAATTTATATATTTGTGTTTATTAATTTTTAGCAAAGTTTTTATGATTTTTTTTCCTTAAAATTCCTTGAGTAAAGTGTTTTATTAAAATGAATATTTTTTAATAAGGCTTGTGTAATGTAATTTGTTATAGTACACTATGTGAGTATGTTTGGTATTTAGTAACACTTGAGATAACTAGTGTGTGAAAATGTGTTGTGAAAGAGATTCCATGGTTGGTTCAAGATTATATTTACATTTTGAGCCTATTAATGAGTTGTTTTAAAGATATTTTGAGATATATACCTTATTTCTATTGGTGAAAACTGGGATCTGTAGAGGTGGTTCATGATTAAGACATATAATTACTCCTAAACATGTGGATAAACCATGCATAGTAGTGAATTATTGAAATGTTTGATGTTTTTAGTCCTTTTTTAATTGGAGATTCTTTTGATGATGATGTTTCTTATTGATACCTATGATGGGAATTTATTTTAGTTTCTTAATTGGCTGAGACTCCCCCACCATGAACAGTGTATGCAACCTCTAACCTTATTTAATCATTCTTTTTACACATCCAATGCAACCTCTACCCTCATTTAATTAGTGAACTCAAGTCATTAATACAAGTCTTCATTCTCACTATCATGTAAGAAATTGAATTATGTAAACCAATACACATATGATTTATTACCTTAGATAGTGTCTAACATATGGAATACGAGCTTTTGAATTCATTAGTTAACCAGGATCATATATTCCATTTCCCCCAAGATGACTATACTAATATAACATTAGGGTCAATTAAATATTGTTCTCATTGTACATTGTATATTATGTGTCCTTCTTGGCCAATACTCACTTTTATAAGGGAGGGGTGCTTTTCACTACCCATGTTGGCATGTGTAGACATCCATAAAAATGTTAGATAAGTCACAAGTTTAATTTAGTAAATTTGTTATCATTAACATACTTTATTATTAATATCAAATATAAAAATAAATGTTTTTGTCTATAATTAATGAAATTAAATCTTTTTACAAGACATGAACAACCTATTAGAGTAGAAGCCTAAAATTTATTCACCCATGGGGTGCGCTTGACTTGGGGAAGTAATTGGGTAATGAAAGGTATGGCCATAGAGGTGCCAATAATGAGTTATTGAAAATGAGTGAATGATTTGGGATGCCTATAACACATAATGGGACCTAAGGAATGTGCCTCTTATAGAACTAATGAAAATGAATATAAATAAATTTTAATTTAATTTATGAGTACTTGTTATTTACATTATTTTAATAGTTCACTACATCAACTAGAAACTTCTTCCATTATCATTTACTTAAATGTATTTAATATTAAAGTTCAATCCTATTGAATTGTTTATGACAAGTTTACTTATATAAATTCTTTTTACAGAATAGACAGAAGATGGATGTATGAAACTGATCGGATCTAAAGCGATTTTAAAAACAATTTGGAGAGCTTTTCAGATTTTTCATTTCACAATGCTTCAGATAGTGGTCACATACACTACCCATGTTCCAATTGTGTTAGTAGACCTTGGTTGAGCCGTAAAGAAGTTATCTACCAAATAACCAAAAATGGTATTCATGAAAACTACTTTGTGTGGTATCACACTGGGGAGAAAATGAAATATCAAATTGGTGATGATCGAAATGAAAGGGATGGAATAGTGAATTTGTTAGATGATCGGTTTCTATTTATTCATCATCATGAAAAAGAAAGGATTTAGACTCAAGAAGACTTTGATATGAGTATAGATGAGTCATCTAGTGAAAATGATGATATTGATAGGGTGACAAAATTGAATGATGCGGCCAAAACTCCAGTATATCAACAATGAAATAAAATGAAAAAGCTTGAATTTTTTATCTGATTTTTTCATGGGAAAAATATGTATTGGATTTATAATACAGCAATCGATTACATTCTTACCCTCTTGAAGGATTTACTTCTAGATGATGCAGATATTCCCCCAAACCAATATATGGTATGGATGTTAGTTGAGGAATGTAGATATTCATGAAACAAAATTCTTGCTTGCCCGAAAGATTGCTGTTTATTATGGGAGGAAACTGCTAAAAGAATTTATTTTATAAAATGTGGCACATCCTACTGGTAGTAAAAATCTGATGGAACACCATCCCGCATTCCCCAGAAAGTAATGTGGCACTTTCCATTGATCCCTAGACTCAAAAATCATTTTATGTATGATGACATATCAATAAAAATGAGATGGCATGATACCGAGATAAAGAACACTAATGATGTGTTGGTTCATCCTACAGATGGATTTGCATGGAAGAGATTTGATGCTCAACATCCTGATTTTCCATCTGACGTGCGTAATGTGAGGTTGGGTTTTTCATGTGACGGTTTTAATCTGTTTGGGCAGATTCTTACTTTGCACAGCACATGGCTAGTTTTTATACACATTTATAATCTTCCCCCATGGTTGTGTATGAAAAAACCATTCACTTTCATGAGTATACTCATATCTGGTCCTTCTGATCCCGACATTGATGTTGATGTATACATGAAACCTTTAATGAAAGTGTTGAAACTTCTTTGGGATGTGGGTGTGCACACATACGATGCATGTTCTAAATACATATTTCAGATGTGTGTTGTGTTTATGTGAATGATCAATGATTTTCCAAAATATGCAATGATGTCTGGATGGAGAATGAAGGGAAAATTGTCATGCCCAGTTTTTATGAAGAATACACGATCCAGAAGACTAAAACATCACTGTAGTTTCAGTTTTATGGGATATCGAAGATTATTTCTAAATGATCATCCACATAGAATGAATCTTCAATGTTTTGATAATACCATAGAGACCGATGATCCACCTCAGTGTATGTCTGGAACTGATGTGCTTAATGAATTGAAAGATTTTAGTTTTTCATTTGGGAAGGGTCAAATGAAATCTGGAAAGAGAAAGATTGTTTCCACTGAAACCTGTTACAATTAGAGGAGGAGGAGTATCATTTTTTATTTGCCTTATTGGTCAACCAATTTGTTACATCATTTCTTAGATGTAATGCATATTGAAAATAATATATGAAAAAAAATTTCGTTTATTTCATCTAAATGTCAAGGGGAAGACAAAAGATGATTTACGATCTCGACATGACTTGGTGGATTGAGGTATCAGACCAGAATTGCATCCTGTGCGTATCAGTGAAAATAAATGGAAACTTCCATGTGCTTCTTATGTGATGAAACCTACGGAAAAAAACAATTTCTATAAGTATTAGAGACTATTAGAGTTCCTGATGGCTATTCAAGAAACATGTCAAAACGGGTCAACAGAAGAGAGTTGAAGCTAAAATCTTTAAAGACTCATGATTATCAGTATCTACTGCATGAGTTGCTTCCAATAGAAATCTTTCATATATTGTCCAATAATGTAAGGGTGAATTTTATTCGGTTGTGCCATTTGTTTTGAGATCTTTGTGCTATGAAGTTGTCCAAGTATTTCTTGCAAAAAATTTTGACAGATGCCCCATTAATTTTGTGTGAGTTGGAGAAAATATTTCCTCCATCATATTTCCCATGAATGCTGCATCTAACTGTCCGTATTCCCACTGAAATACTTCTCAGAGGACCTGTTTCTTTTCATTGGATGTATCCAACTGAAAGAATTATTTACCCATTAATTTCTTATGTCTGAAAGAAGAATCATCCCAAAGGTTCTATCGTGAACGATTACTTGACTCAAGAATGTATGGATTTCTGCTCAATGTATTTGTCTGATCTTACTACAAGAATGAATAGTCCAATAAGAAATGAAGAAGAATAGTATGATAAAATTAAACCCAATTTTCCATCACTTCCTCAAACAAGAGGAATTCATGGATCATATACATTGAAGACATTAAGCCATGAAGAGCGGGAGACGGACATCACACAGTTTTGTTCAACTATGATTTGTTCGATGACTATATCAGGTAACTATATTGAATATGTATATCTTACATATATATCTGTTAAACTATTCATATTCTTTATCTACAGGTAACAGAAGACAATGATAAATAGGAAGAATCGTTCTTTATCTTTAAGAAGGAGAGATACTTTGTATAGCAAAGAGTTATCTGCTTGGTTAAAATTGAACGTAAAAATATTACTGTTTAAAATAATTATATCAATATTTAATTAAGTTTAATTGTCATTTATATTGTAGGTATCGATTTTTTTTACTAACTCTGTCTCTGAGGAAATAAGAGATTTGGATTTTGGTCTTAATACCGTGGATCTTGATTGTAAATAAATTGTTATCAATGGGTACAAATTTATTGTCACTGTACGAGAAAAGAACATGAGAAAAAAAACATGATGGTGTTATGGTTACTGCCACAAAAAATTGTTATGCAAGTGTATCATATAATAGACCGCAATTTGAAAATTTGGGTTATTATAGAGTCGTTGAGAAAATAATAATATTGGATTATAACTCTCATGGATGAGTCACAATGATGAAATTCCATTGGTTTGATTCGATGATGAGACAGGTCACATTTATTGATGATTGTGGATTTCAAGTAATTAATATGACTCACACTCTTGCTACCAAAGAACCATATTTGTTGGCATCAATGGCTAAACATGTTTTTTATGTCAAAGACCAACTTCGACCTGAATTTGGTATCATAGTTGAAGTAATTCTATGAGATATTTTTGATGATGGTGATGATGGAATTGACAATTTCCCTAGTTCCATTGAAACCAATCAATTTATTTCTTTAGATGACTCAAATAGCTCAATTTTCAGAGTTGATTGTGAACCTGAAGTTGTGCTTGAAAATATATAGAATCATTCATCCATGTTATCAATTATTTTGGTTTACCTCGAGCTGGGTTGTTATTGTTGTTAATATTCAAATTGATTTTGTATTGATCAGAAATATGTTTTAGCTGACTTGATTGTTTTGTGAATTTTCAATGTTTATTTGTTGCAGTTTCATTTGAATTTCATTTTATAATTTGGAATTGAACTATATTCAAATCTAGTCAAACAATATTTCTAACATGGTTAACATTACACCTTGTATGATTTATTAAATAAATTCAAGCTCTTCTAAAACAATAGATAGATATATTACCAATGAATCCCCCTATTCCCTCATATATTTAGTTTTTTGGGTTACACATTAGTTTCCTTTTTCTAATTAAATATATATTTGTTTTCAAAAGCAGGAAATGCAGCCAATTGAAGAGAGATGAAGGAAAAAAATGATGGAGAACAATCGTCGAATGGAGGAGATGGACATTCCACCATTAGTGCTTCACATTGAGTACTTTATTTCAAGTATATATATTTAAATAATATATAATGTCATGTGATTAATTTTTTTGTAAAAATTTTTTTAGGATCCACATAAACATTGACAGTTATTCGATGAGGAGCCTAGTACTGGTGCTAGTACTCAGGCCGATGGTACGAGGAGGGTTCGTACCAGAGGTGGATGAGTAGCTTTGCGTACCCAACTAGACCCTTCCCCTGACACTAACATTTCACCCTTCCCACATTCTGATCCTGGTGTTTCGTTAAGGACACACGGGATATTTTGGCCTTTCATGTTTTCTCCACCTTTTGCATCTTCTGGCCCATCATTTTTATATCCCATGATTATTCCCACTCCCATGTCAGAATCAGATCATATAGTTGTCCCATCTTTTTTTCCTTCTACTTCTGTCTCTCTGAGCTTCTATATTCTATCATCTTCGTCTCATGTTCCACCACAGGGTGTTCCATCAGTTTTTGTGGATCCAGCAGTGCTTAGCGATCAGACTTGTGAAGTTATATTTATAGAACCATAAAATTTTTTATAGTAATATTTATTTTCATTATAACATGTTTTGATAAAATATTTGTTTTTCGTTTATGACAGATACATCTACTGACATGAGGCATGGGCGGGGGCATACACGCTTGTGTTTGGTGTGGAACCACCATACACAGGTTTTGGTGGGTTGCAATGAGAAAACAGGGAAGCAATGTCGGAGTTTTTTTGGCGACGCTTGCCAAATACTCCGACATAATTCATGTCAGCCCGCTATCGTGGAGGCATTTGCCACATGAGGTCAAGGATAGAGCATGTGCAGAGATATGGGTAAAAAATATATGGTATTTAATGCCATTATTATTTTTGTATTTATATGAATTAATATTTTTATGTCATCTTTGATTTAATTTTCCAGATTGTGAGGGTGCACAACCGGAACATCTAAAGGATTTATGTGAGGTTTGGAATCCTACAAGCATGAGTTGTATATTGGCTGGCGTGCTAGAGTTGGCACTGAGTAAGAGGTGGTACCAGTCGTGGATGATTGTCCTATAGAGCAGTATCGTTAGATGATTACTCATTGGACGAAAACCCAGTTTAAGGTTTGAATTACATTTGAGGTATTTAAAGAATAGCTTTCATGTTTTGTATTAATATTATCCTTATCAAATTTTATTTAGGAATCATCTGGAAAAAAAATCGATGCAAAAAATACCTCCACATACTAGGATGTACTACGATGCCAGATCATGATAGGAAGCAGGTATGACAATTGTTTATAAGTTTTCTTTACGACTTACAATTTATTTTGTTTCCTCAATTATTTAATTGTTTGGTAATGTTTTCATATAACTTTAGTTTTCAATGTCATTGTAGAGGAAAATACAGAGTATTGAAGGAAGTGTGCCTTGAAAAAAACTGTTTTGCTCGAGTAGACAGAAAAATGATGTAAGTGCCGTCAATAATGCGACTCAGCAGAAGATTGTAAGTTTTAATCTGTTGATTTTATATTTTAATATCTATTTTTTAACTTAATAATAAATTTATATTTGTAACAGGCTGCTTTAGAGGCCCTCGATGCTCAAGAACCATATTATTTTGGGCCCACTGATCAATTACATTAGGTGTTGGGAGAGGAGAATCCTGGCAGAGTACGCTCCTAAGCTAGGATAGCCTCGACGAGGTATTGGCCCTACTCAGGTACAAGTTCTTGTGCCACCGAGCTGCAGCAAGTTAGGGCACAAAAAGAACAGGCTGAGAAAAGGGACACAGAGACGGTAGAACAGTCTGCTAGGGAAAACAATTCATTTATGAAATTTATTGAATTTATATGTCCAACACTTCCACCAGAGGCCAGCCTAGCTTTTTATGAATATATGTTGTCGATACATTATATATATGGTGGACCAGGTGGCAATTCTAGTGGTGGTCAAGACGATGTCCAGCCTGACGATGATGATGGTGAGGAGTCTGATGTGGAAGAGGAGGGAGAGGAGGAGGGTGAGACGGATGGAGAGGGCGAGGAGGAGGGCAAGGGCGAGGAGGAGGGTGCTGATGAGGGTGAGGAAGATGATCTGGATGGGGGTGAGGGTGATGATGATGGTGATGATAGTGATGGTGATGTGAGACAAATTGATCCGTTACATTTTTTACTAATATTACTCAGATTTTATGTTTAATATATTTTTGTTATTGGTTTTATCTAGACCCGTAGTATAGTATTAGAGTTGAGTTATTTTAATATATTGTCTGTTTTCTTGGATGTTGTTATCTTTTAGTGGTTGTGGTGTATAATGAGCATGTTTATATATCTTTGTGTGTTTGGAAACTCCCTGGACAACCCCCCTCTTTCCCAAAACCTAGACAACCCCCACCATCCTCCTTGGGCCCCAGACAGCCCCCCATACAGCCCCACCACCATCCTCCTTGGTCCCCAGACAGCCCCCCAAACACCCCCCGGACTGCCCCCCAGACAGCCCCCAACACAGCCCCTCGGACAGCCCCCCCCCAACCTCCTCCCTGGACCCCGGATAGCCCCCCTGATAGCCCCCATGACAGCCCCCTGGACAGCCCACCACCCTCCTACTTGGATCCGTGATAGCCCCCCGAACACCCCACCCCCCCACCCTCCTCCCTGGCCCCCCAGATATCCCCCCCCCACTCTCCTTGATTTCACATTCTTTTTTTATTTCTATGATCATGAAATGTTATTTTTTATTATTCCATTTCTGTATGTCATGAATTATATTAATGTCTTGGTAAGATTATTAAGTGGAAACAACAACTAGCATACAGAAAACTGCCTACATCCAAGGCCCGGTGTGGCCAGCACCACTCAAAGTGCCTCTCTTTTGTTTAAAATGGACTTCATTTTAAGTGAAAACTACAACTAGCATACAGAAAACCGACCAAATGGATTCTGATTATGTTGATACTTTAGCACAATGGTCCATGGGTCATATGTGATGTGTACGAGTCAACCCCTCTTCAATCTGAGGCGCGGTGTGGCTGACACCATTCGTAGTGTCTCTCTTTTGTTTAAAATGGATATCATTTTAAGTGAAAACAACAAGTGACATATGAATAACTGACCAAACACATTTTAAATGTGTTTATGCTTTAGGAAAACGATACATGGGTCATATGTGATGTGTATGAGTCAACCCCACCACAATCTGAGGTGCGGTGTGGCCGACACCACTCTAAGTGTCACTCTTTTGTTTCAAAAGGATATCATTTTAAGTGAAAACATCAACTGGCATATGAAAAACCAACCAAACTCATTCCGATTGTGTTTTTACTTTATTAAAATTATCCATGGGTCATTCGAGACATGTACGAGTCAACCCCGTCTAAATCTGAGGCGCGGTGTGGCCGGTACTACTCTAACTCTGTCTCTTTTGTTTAAAATGGGCATCATTATAAGTGAAAAGAACAAATGGCATACGGAAATCTAACCAATCACATTTGGATTATGTTGATAATTTATCACAATGATCCATGGGTCATATATAACGTGTAAGAGCCAATCCGGGCTCAATCCGAGTCATGTTGTGGCCGGGATCACTCTATGTGTCTCTCTTTTGTTTAAAATGGACAACATTTTAAGTACATATAGAAAACTGACCAAACGCATTCTGTTTCCGTTGAAACTTTAGGAGAACGATCCATGGGTCATATCTGACATGTACGAGTCAACCTCGCCTCAATCTAAGGCGTGGTGTGGCCGACACCACTCAAAGTGTCTCTCTATTGTTTAAAATGGACTTCATTTTAAGTGAAAACAACAACTAGCATACGGGAAACTGACCAAACATATTCTGATTGTGTCGATACTTTAGAACAATGATACATGGGTCATATGTGACATGTAAGATTCAACCCCGCCTCAATCCACGGTGCGGTGTGGCCGACGCCATTCATAGTTTCTCTCTTTTGATTACAATCGACATCATTTTAAGTGAAAACAACCAGTGACATACGAAAAGCTGATCAAAGGCATTTGAAATGTGTTGGTGCTTTAGGGAAACAATTAATGGGTCATATCTAATGGATACGATTCAATATCGTCTCAATCCAAGGAGTGGTGTGGTCGGTACCACTCTAAGTGTCTCTCTTTTGTTTCAAAAGGATATCATTTTAAGTGAAAACATCAATTGCATACAAAAAACTGACAAAACGCATTCATATTGTGTTGATACATTAGGAAAATGATACATGTGTCATTTTAGACATGTACGAGAGAACCCTGTTTAAATATGAGGTGCAGTGTGGCCGGTACCACTCTAAGTCTGTCTCTTTTATTTAAAATGGGCAGGATTATAAGTGAAAAGGACAACTGGCATACGGAAGACCAAACAAATGCATTTGGATTTTGTTGATAATTTATGAAAAAGATCCATGGGTCATATGTGACATGTATGAGCCATCCCAGGCTCAATCCAAGTCGTGTTGTGGCTGGGATCACTCTAAGTGTCTCTCTTTTGTTTAAAATGGACAACATTTTAAGTACATACGGAAAACCGACCAAACACATTCGGTTTCCATTGAAACATTAGGAGAACGATCCATGGGTCATATGTGACATGTATGAGTCAACCTCGCCTCAATCTGAGGCACGGTGTGGCTGAAACCACTCAAAGTGTCTCTCTTTTGTTTAAAATGGACTTCATTTTATGTGAAAACGACAACTAGAATACATAAAACTGACCAAATGGATTCTAATTGTGTCTATACTTTAGAAAAACAATCCATGGGTCATATGTGATGTGTATGAGTCATCCCTGACTCAATCCGAGGAACGGTGTGGCCGAAACCATTCATAGTGTCTCTCTTTTGATTGAAATGGACATCATTTTAAGTGAAAACTACAAGTGAGATATGAAAAACTGACCAAACACATTAGAAATGTGTTGATGATTTAGGAAAATGATCCATGTGTCATATGTGATGTGTACCAGTCAACCCCGCCTCAATCTGAGGCGCGGTGTGGTCGGCACCACTCTAAGTTTCTCTCTTTTGATTCATAGGGATATTATTTTAAGTGAAAACATCAACTGGCATACGGAAAACCGACCAAACACAATTAGATTGTGTTGATACTTTAGGAAAACGATCCATGGATCATTTGAGATGTGTATGAGTCAACCCCGTCTAAATATGAGGCATGGTGTGGCTGGTACCACTCTAACTTTGTCTTTTTTTTTAAAAATGGACAGGATTATAAGTGAAAAGAACAACTGGTATATAGAAAATTGACCAAAAGCATTCGGATTCTGTTGATAATTTATCACAACAATCCATGGGTCATATGTGACGTGAAAGAGCCAACCCAGGCTCAATCTGAGTTGCGGTGTCGCTGGGATCACTCTACGTGTCACTCTTTTGTTTAAAATGGACAACATTTTAAGTACATAGGGAAAACCAACCAAATGCATTCAGTTTCTGTTGAAACATTAGGATAACGATCCATGGGTCATATGTGAAGTGTACGAGTCAACCTCACCTCAATCCGAGGTGCAGTGTGGCCGAAACCACTCAAACTGTCTCTCTTTTGTTTAAAATGGACTTCATTTTAAGTGAAATCAACAACTAGCATACGGAAAACTGACCAAATGGATTCTGATTGTGTCAATACATTAGAAGAAAGATCCATGGGTCATATGTGATGTGTACGAGTCCACCCCGCCTCAATACTAGGTGTTGTGTGGCCGAAACCATTCATAGTGTCTCTCTTTTGTTTAAATGGACATCATTTTAAGTGAAAGAAAAAAGTGACATACAAAAAACTGACCAAAAACATTCGAAATGTGTTTATGCTTTAGTAAAACGATCCATGGTTTATATGTGATGTGTAAGAGTCAACCTCGCCTCAATCCGAGGCACAGTGTGGCCTGCACCACTCTAAGTGTCTCTCTTTTATTTCAAAAGGATATCATTTTAAGTAAAAACATCAAACGACATACGAAAAACTGGCAAAAAACATTTGGATTGTGTTGATACTTTTAGAAAATGATCCATGGGTCATTTTTGATGTGTATGAGTCAACTCCGTCTAAATCTGAGGTGTGGTGTGGCTGGTACCACTCAAAATTTTTCTCTTTTGTTTAAAATTGACAGGATTATAAGTGAAAAAAACAACTGGCATACGGAAAACTGACCACACGCATTCGGATTGTGTTGATAATTTATCACAACGATCCATGGGTCATATGTGACGTGTACAAGCCAACCCGGGCTCAATCCAAGTTGCGGTGTGGCCGAGATCACTCTAAGGGTCTCTCTTCTATTTAAAATGGACAACATTTTATGTACATATGAAAAACTGACCAAACACATTTTGTTTCTATTGAAACATTAGGAGGATGATACATGTGTCATATTTGACGTGTACAAGTCAACCTCGCCTCTATCCGAGTCGCGGTGTGGTCGACATCACTCAAAGTGTCTCTCTTTTGTTTAAAATGGACTTCATTTTAAGTGAAAACAACAACTAGTATACGGAAAATCGATCAAACGGATTCTGATTGTGTCAATACTTTAGCACAAAAATCCATGGGTCATATGTGACATGTACGAGTCAACACCGCCTCAATATAAGGCACGGTTTGGCAAACACCATTCATAGTGTCTCTCTTTTGTTTAAAATGGACATCATTTTATGTCAAAACAACAACTGACATACGAAAATCTGACCAACCACAATCGAAATGTGTTGATGCATTAGGAAAACTATCAATGGGTCATATGTGATGTGTACGAGTAAACCCCACCTCAATCTAAGGATCGGTGTGGCTGGTAACACTCTAAGTGTCTCTCTTTTGTTTGAAAAGGATATCATTTTAAGTGAAAACATCAACTGGCATACGAAAAACTGACCATATGCATTTAGATTGTGTTGATACTTTAGGAGAATAATCCATTGGTTATTTGAGGCATGTACGAGTCAACCCCATCTAAATCTGAGGTGGGGTGTGGTAGGTAACACTCTAACTCTGTCTCTTTTGTTTAAAATGGATAGGATTATAAGTGGGAAAAACAATTGGCATACGGAAAACTGACCAAACACAGTTATATTCTATTAATAATTTATCACAACAATCCATGGGTCATATGTGACATGTAAGTTTAACATGGGATCAATCCGATTTTCTTTGTGGTCGGGATCACTCTAAGTGTCTCTCTTTTGTTTAAAATGGACAGAATTTTAAGTACATACGGAAAACCAACCAAATGAATTCTTTTTCCATTGAAACTTTAGAAGAAAAATCCATGGGTCATATGTGATGTGTACGAGTCAACCTCACCTCAATCCGAGGCGCGGTGTGGTCGAAACCACTCAAAATGTCCTTCTTTTGTTTAAAATGGACTTCATTTTAAGTGAAAACAACAACTAGCATATAGAAAACTGACCAAACAGATTCTGATTGTGTTGATACATTAGAAAAATGATCCATGGGTCATATGTGATGTGTATGAGTCAAACATTTTTCAATATGAGGAGCGCTGTGGCCGACAACATTCATAGTGTCTCTCTTTTGATTAAAATGGACATCATTTTAAGTGAAAACAACAACTGACATATAAAAAACTGACCAAACGCATTCGAAATGTGTTGATGCTTTAGGAAAATGGTCCATGGGTCATATGTGACGTGTACGAGTCAACCTCGCCTTAATCTGAGGAATGGTGTGGCCGAGATCACTCTATGTGTCTCTATTTTTTTTTTAAATGGACAACATTTTAAGTACATACGGAAAATGGACCAAATAGATTTTGATTGTGTTGATACATTAGAACAATGATCCACAGGTCATATGTGATGTGTATGAATCATCCCTGCCTCAATTTGAGATGCAGTGTGGTCGGCACCACTCAAAGTGTCTATCTTTTGTTTCAAAAAGACATTATTTTAAGTGAAAACTTCAACTGATATATGGAAAACTGACCAAACGCATTAGGGTTGTGTTGATACATTAGGACAATGATCCATGGGTCATTTGAGATGTGTACGAGTCAACCCCTTCTTTGTCTAAGATGTAGAGTGGCCAGTTCCACTCTAACTATTTCTCTTTTGTTTAAAATGGACCGGACTATATGTGAAAAGAACAACTCGCTTACGAAAAACTGACAAAACGCATTCGAAATCTGTTGAAACATTAAGACAATTATCCATGGGTCATATATTACGTGTACGAGTCAACTACGCCTCAATATAAGTGGCGGTGTGTCCGGGACCACCCAAAGTTTCTATCTTATGTTTAAAATGGACAAAATTTTAAGTAAATACGGAAAACTGACCAAACAGATTCTGATTGTGTCGATATTTTAGCTCAACGATCCATGGGTAATTTGTGATGCGTACGAGTCAACCCCACCTCAATCTGAGGCGCGGTGTGGCTAGAACCACTCAATGTGTCTCTCTTTTATTTAAAAAGCACTTCATTTTAAGTGAAAACAACAACTGACATACAGAAAACCTACCAAATGCTTTCGGAATATGTTGATAATTTAGGACAATGATCCATGGGTCATTCGTGACGTGTACGAGTTAACCTCACCTCAATCCGAGGCATGGTGTGGATGGTATCACTCTAGGTTTATGTATTTTGTTTAAAATGGACATCATTTCTAGTAAAAACATATGGTATTTGAAAAACCAAACAAATTATGAATTGAATTCCAAATTCCACATATAATTGTCATCTAAATTTTAAATTGATTTCTAAATGAATTAAGCATGTTTATAATTACTTTATGAATTGTGATTTAATTCTTTATGTGTATAGTTACAGGATGAATTATATGTTAAATGTGTATGAATTTGTTCTCTATATGTGTGTGTTAGTTGGTTATTGTAGGAACAATAATTGTATATGTATGTGTTAGTTTATTTAAGGTATAATAATTGGAAATGATTGAAAATGAGAGTGAATGGACTGGCTACTGTGCAAATTGCACAAAAATGAGAGGGTCGATGCTGTGCAAATTAGAGGCTGCTGTGCAATTTGCACATCATAGGCTATGCCAATGGTTTGAAACCGTTGACATAGCCTCTATGAGTTTTTTTACCAACAGCTCTATGAACCGTTGGTAAAAATCCTTTGCCAACGGTTTATAAACCGTTGGGAAAGAAGCCGTATACTTGGTTTTCCCAACGGTTCAAGTCAAATCGTTGGGAAAAACTATCCCAACGGTTTGGCACAACCATTGGGATAGGTTCATTTTTTCTAACCTATCCCAACGGTTCAGTGTAAACCCATGGGAAAAGCTTTTCCAACGGCTTACTTCCCTACGGTTTGCAGAACCGTTGGTATAATATATACCAACGGTCCTGTAGCATTTCCCAATGGTTCAGAACTGTTGGGAAATCCTGCATTTCTAGTAGTGAATATAGATTAATTGATAACATGTATTATTTAATAAATATAGATATCAGTTGATAAAGAATATTATTTATGAATTAAAATGATAGTTAAATATACCATGAATTCATTGGACATTTAGTGGATGGTGGGGACTTATTATAGAGAGCCCTTCCATGAATTGATAGGTCATATGAGATAGACATGTTTTCCAAACATATTATATGGGTTTTTGGTGTCTATATACCCTTCAATCATATAGAATTGGAAGAAGGCTTTGATGGTAAGATATCATGATCCGTAAAATAATGACATATAAAATTATGAATTTTCATTATTGAGAATGAATTAATTATTATACATGATATTATTGAATTGATATTATCCATGGATTCATTTAATTCTCAATTCATTGATCAAATGTCATTTATTTTCCATAATTTGCCTTTAAATGTTTATTATAATTATTTTCACATGAAATATTCCACTGTATGTAACCCTTAATAATAAATTAAGATTATAATGTATTAGATTTTTTTTCTTCAGTATATGATGAACCGTATTATGAATAATATCAATGATGTGAGATTTTTTTCTTATGATATGATTTTACTTTTATAATATAATATCTGAATCATATATGTATTTAGTTTCCAAGACAGTTAAACTGATTTATCATATGTGTTGAGATCCATTATATCTTTTAATAATGCAATAAAGTATATAAAAACTCTAGGTTTCTACATTTAGTCTTCTACACAATGTCAACATATACTACTTGTTCGATGCTTCTGACATTCTGGGTTGTGTATGTTATTTTTTAGGCCACATAGTATAATTGTTTTTTCATAACAAAATTAGTAACATTTATGAAGATTATGGATCCATTAAGATATTTTTTTCATGTGTGAAAAAATATATATTTGTTTATGATATTATTGTCTCATTTCACATTAGGTCAATGTAAAAGATTAAGGATCAGTCATAGTCGTGATTTCATAATTCTAAATGGAAATTAATTAAAGGATATGAGCCTGTATGGGGTAATCTCAATGGCTTTAATTTCATTTAAACATTATCAAAGGATAATTAAAATAGGTTATAATATTAAAAAAGTGATCTTCATTGATTAAATATCTTGAATAAATCCCTTCACGATTCTTGTCAGAAGGAGGTAGATCACACTAAACGAAAAAATACATCACATGGTTGAATGATGCGAATTATTCTTAGGAGATGATGCTACAATATAATGCTCAATAATTATACTAAATAAACTATATAGTTATATGAATTAACAATCTATTATTTGTTGTGGTTATTATAGGTGGAGAAAATTACATGTTTGATTTATTTTCATATTGAGGAAAGAGCTTAGTTTTCCAGAAAATGTAATCCAAATTATCAAAAATATTTATGAAGAAATTTGATATAAAAATGAGAATAAATTTGAGAGGAAATATTTTTCATTCATATATATGAATATATATTCATTAAATAAAAGTATAATAGGGGGTGAGTGTGAACTATGAAAGAAGATAATTTGATTTCTATATAAAATTAGTATAGGGAGAGAGAGTGGTTATGGTGATACTACAATATATCAATGAAGGACCATTCTCATGATGATGTTGAAGACAGTGATAGTGGAATGGGGTGTTGTGCAAGAAAATTGAACTGAATTATTTCTAGTACACAATAAGATAAAGTGATTATTATTAATCACACTCTACAAATTAATAACTATCTACCAAAGAAATCCAGACCAGTTATTAACCAAAATTTTATCATTATTCTTTGTGAGATGCACTAAAAATTATTGAAGAGACAAGACAACCTAAATTTTTTATGTTATACCATTCTTGTTTCTACTCACATGATTATTCTTATTGTTAGTGTGATATTAGAGGAATCTATATCACCCAAATGACCACCCATATCACATAGAAAGGAAAACCAAGTAAATATTTTGTATTCACTTTGGTTGGTGTGAATTTGGTTGTTATAATATCATAAATCACTATAATATAACAAGTGGTGAAGGTCATTTTTAAATAAATTAGAAAATAAAGTGGATTAATGATTCATCCCCCTCCCATGTGGTACCCCATATATATTATGGGTGATTATATATGTTATATCACTTCCATGTTACATGATAAAACTATACCTATTTCAAATGAAAAGAATGAATAAAAAGGATATACATATCTTTAAGTTTTGAAGAAATGAAACCATTTTTCCTTCAATTACCATGAATAAGAACACTCTCTTTATGTGATCATGAAGAATACAAGTCCCACTGTACAATCATAAGTGATATCTCTTAGATGTTTCCAAAGAACCCCCACCTCAAAAGTTTCACATTGGTTGAGTGAATATATAATGATGCTTATTAGTATGACTTTTATCCGTCCGAGTAATTTATAGAAATTCTATCTAAGTAATAAAAAGTAAATATAACTAACATTATCTAAAGTGTTTTGAATATTAAAAGGGAAACCCCATCAATTTTTGGAAACATATTTTTATAACAATTAATTGAAATAATTTCAGATAATTTATAATAGAAATTATTTTTTAAAAATTTTTATGATAACTTTCTCCATTATATGATTTTTAAAATGGTCAAACTATAAACACTTATTATAAATGATTTTTTGTATTCAATCCACCAAGATTGAAACTATTAAAACTAATATATTTCATTAGAATTTATTTAATATCGTTGAAGGATATTATCACTGAAAAATGAAGTATTATAAATGAAGAATCATAATTGATTATTTTTGATATTATCCATCCAACCTTAACTTTTTATTAATATTTAATTATGGGAAGTTCCCTATAAAAATCAAGAATAATGAGGTATAAAATAATGAATTCCCATTGCATTTTCCTTAATAAAGTTACTACATGCCTATGGAAGAGATTCCAAGGTGAAAAAAAGACTTCGTTTGCAGGTGGTAATCCTGGAGGACAAAAAATATACAAACTTATTCCCCATGTTCCATGTGTGACAATGTATCACCAGTGAATCTAGAAGACATGTGCATTTGTGAATAATGTAGATAAATTTCCATGGAATGTGGAGTGTCCCTCGCATCGACCCATGAAGAATAAATATATTTACGAGAACATAAAATTTCCTATATTATGACATTAAAACCACAGTGATATCATTATATATATAACATCAATAGTGACATTTATTTTAATAAAATAACTCCATCATTAATGATAATGGAAGCATATGATGTTCATAATATCATCATATAAATACAATAATATTCACAGTCAGCAATTGTACTATTTTAGTTCTTGTTCATCGATGTTTCTACTCTATAAATGTTGATAATTGATTACATTATAATATATCAAACCACACTCTTCAATAATATATTATCAATAAACTATGAATTTCATCTCATTAAAAGTATCCCAATCAACAAATTGACATATAAAATTTCAAACCTATATTATTTCTTTGAATACTAATATATTTTATAATTTATTAATAAATTCAAAATAAAGTGAAATCAATTCTATAATTTGATAATTTTAAAATATAGTGAAATTAAAATTATATACTGGTTATAAACCATACATTAAATTTATTTTATTATTGTATTCTCTAAATTAGAAGCATAAAAATAGAATACATATCATTTGAATAAAATAATCCTATGATGAAATAGTGTGAATACAAATAAATTTATCTCTTCCAATAACTTTCTTAATTATTGGATTTGAAAATTACTCATATATCATGTAGAAAATAATCAATGTAGTAACCTTTTGGGTCACATTTTATGAAAATTACACATTATAATTAAATTCCATTGAATTATTATAGAAAAAATAAAATGAGTATCAATAAACTCATCTCTTATTTAGATACATAGAATCATGTTGATAATCCCCCGAAATAATTAAAAATTTCACTATGGTCTAATGCATATCATAATATAGTGTAATGTTTTGAAATTATTTTCTGATTCATATCCTACTAAAAATGAATATGTTAAAAAACATTATTTCTCAAAGATAATGATTAACACTAATATTTTTTCTAATAATTTTTTTTATTTAATGTTTTAGAATTTGGGTTTTTAATAGATTTCATATATATAGATGATGTGTTGTATAATTTTAAATTTATTTTGTGGGTTTAGATAGGTGTGAGTAAATTTAATATTTTATAATTATCAAAACCTAAATAATGGATGATATGTAGTTTAATGGTCATAAAATGTTATGTAAATATAATTTTTGGATTTTTTAACAATTCAATGTATTTTTTAGTATAAATATAGGATTTTTCGGTGAGGATTCATGTTGGTTTTTGTGTAAAATAACATTGAAATTATGATAAAAATCATGGGATAGGTGTAAAACACTTAGAAACAATCTAGTGATTTTTTTATCTGATTATAAAAAATTGACATGAACTAGTCATTTTTAATAGTTTTTTGATTTTTAGGTATTATGGGACAATATGTTTTGTTGTTCAAAAAACATGAAGTTTTCAAAACATTAGGTAGTAACTCTTCAAGTTTAGATATATTATTTATAAATAATACCTATAAACAGGGCATGGTTTGGAAATTAAAGACCTCAAAAAGTTTTTTTCATTATTTTTAAATTGTTAATACAAATCATTTTTACGGTAGAATAGCTCCAAAAGTTATTTCATAATTTATAGAATTTGTGGTGTAGTTTACTAAGTCATGGTTGGATTAAGATAATTATCCCACACTCATTTGACTGAAAAATAGAATTAATTATCAATTATGGACTCAATATTAATGAGGAACCATAAATATATTTCAAAATAAAACCCATTATTAAATAGCCGTAACTTTTAGTTTGAGAGTTTTTTAGCACTGTGGGATATAAAATCTAGTATATTAAAAAGATATTTGAAACTAGATACGTATAATATAAATAAAATGTGTTTTTATATGTAAAAAAAGGTCAATAGGATCTCTAAAATATATTTGAAATTGCGAATAGTTAAATTTGGGACGTGCATTAAAATTCAATACAGTGAATAAGTGATCATATCTTTATTTTTTAGTAAACTAGTATTCTTATTCTATATTCAAAACATTAACATCATAATTATGTAACTAATTCATTATTATTTACATTATAAAAAATTATAAATTGTTTTAATTATTGGATATTCTTTTTAAGGAAAAAGGTAATTTATATATATGCATCATTTATTACAAGGGTGTAGGTTATGTTCATGGAAAAAATGAAGTGTGTATTTTGTGTTTATCTTTTGAGAGTCTCTTTACTTATACCATTTAAATAAAATATTCATAGACGGTTTATAGAAAAATAATTTTTAATTATATAAAATAGTTCATATTCTCTTATAATGATTTTTATTTTTTGTTAGATTATATTATTATTGATTATTGGGGGATATGTATAAGGGTTATAAATCTCTTTCAAACTACAGATGGAAATAAATAATATGGTAAAGATCTATATATTGATATATTATTATATAATTATACATATTTATGTTGAAATTTCATCATTAATGGTATAATGATTGGTTAATTTATTCTCTTAAGGTATCCCTTACATTACCAAAATAGCCTGAGAGCCAGGTGCAAGCCTGCTCCCAAAAAATTAAATAAAAAGCTTAAACAGTACAAACCACTCCGAAAGGGGGGGCCTTACACAACCTTGTAAACACAGTGCCAATTCTGTCATTGTGAACAAAGCCATTGAAATATTCAGGGAGGACAAATGACCAACTAGAACTCACCTCAAGGAGCTCTCTTTTTGATAATGCATCTGCCACTTGATTCGCTTCCCTGTAGACGTGGGAAACCACCAGAGAATGTGATTTAACAAGTTTTAAAGATCCGATCCACGCAGGGAGAATCCTCCATGGAACCGTCCTTGATCGCTCTTTAAGAATCTTCACAGCAGTATAGGAGTCTGATTCAATCCAAATCTTCCGCCAGCCATAATGAACAACATACCTTATGGCCTTTATCATTGCCCATAACTCCGCCTCAAGAGCATAGTCGTTGCCAATGTAGTGAAAGAAGCACCCCGTTACAAATCCTCGGCAAGTTCTAAGGATGGAAGGTTTTATAGTAGGGAGAATTATAAAAATATTTTTTTAAAATATTTTTTTAATTAACTTTTATTTTTAGTGGGTTTGTTAGAATTTATAAATTTTGGATAATTACTATATGTTAAGTAAATAAATTGGATGCTGGTGGATTATATGGAGTTTGTTTTAATAAATTAAAAACATTTAATAACTTATTATAATAATTATTATTATTACAACTACTACTATTTTTATTATTTATAAATATAGGGGAGGTGGTTTAGGAGTTGTCGGGTGATCATGAACATTCATGGGATTGGTTTAATGAATTGAGATGGATTTTCCATATGATATTAAACATGATCTCCTTGTTAGGTTAGTATTTCTAGATATTATGGTATAACTAATCTATTAGAGGATTATAAGGATGATTGATGTCATACTACATTTCTTGTTTTGAGACAAATCAAAGACACTTAGAAACACTCAATGATGTGACAATAATGTTAATATTTGAGAAATTAAGCATTATAAATTTTTTATTGAATTTAGAGAACATTTAAGAAATATTTAAGATATTTTGGAACCTGATTATTTCTCATATTGTCTTGCTGATTTCATGTATGATATAGGGATCTAATTATCTAGTTAATTGTCTTACAAAAGTATAGGGATTTAATTATTGTAAATTCATTGTAATTTGGTGGTGGTTATTCTCATATTATATTCCCCTAAAAT
The DNA here is from genome assembly GCA_963277665.1 of Viscum album. NCBI lineage: Eukaryota > Viridiplantae > Streptophyta > Magnoliopsida > Santalales > Viscaceae > Viscum > Viscum album. Next base: position 1,494,747,908 of record OY728129.1, read on the forward strand.
GAATTAATGAATAATTTTTGGGGTATTGGATCAATTACACAGACCTAAAGTATTTTCTTCATCTTGGGATAGAATTTTTGGTTTAATCCTTTTATAATTTAGAGTAATATGGCACATTAATGGAAAAACATTATTATTATAAATTTGTTATTATGGAATCCTTGAATACTTCTCATTATAGCCTTTAATGTGGGAGTACAGATTAAAATGGACATGAATACTTAATATTCTTATTTTTTCATTATGAATGATTACTTATAAAGATAGTTCTATGCTAATTTTTGATTGAATAGGTTATCAATTCCTCATTATATTGTATTTTTTCAGAAAATGAATTATGAAATACTATCTAAATTTCTTTTATTTTATAAAATTGATCAGGTTAAATAGAAACATATATAGAAAATTTTTCTTCCTTTTTTCATTAAAATGTATTGTTTAGAAAAACTAAAATACTATGTTAATTCCCATGAATAGAAATGTAAATTTTGATACTATCTTGGATGGTGCTAAATAGAAAAATATTGAAATTGGAGGTCTCCAAGGGAAATATCATGTCAATAATTCTCTGATGTGGGGAGATAAAGGTACCTTAATTAAAACTCAAATGTTTTGTTAATTTAGATGTTCTAGGGAGGACAATAAGAAAGTTCAAAAGATTTAGTAGGATATAAATCACCCATAAGAATGTTCAGTTGTAATGGCCTGTGTTGTTGGATGACCATTACTTTGAAAAAATTAAGTGGTTGAGGTGTTCTGGGTGGTCTGGGAAGCTATCCCAACTTCTCGGTGAAGTTTGACCAACAGTTGTCCAACCGGTAGCCTTAGCCTACCGGTAGCTGGCCTACCGGTAGTTCAGTCTATCCGTAGCTGTAGTCTACTGGTAGCTCGACCTACCGGTAGCCGCAGCCTACCGGTAGGTCGGTGTACCAGTAGCCGCAGCCTACCGGTAGCTCATCCTATCAGTAGCCGCAGCCTACCAGTAGCTCGGATAACTGGTGGACCTCGCCTAAACCCCCATGGGTTTTCTAGTAGCGCCTCATTTAGCACAAATTCCCTGTTTTGACCCCTTTAAGCTTGTTTTAAGGCCCAGTAATGCCCATAAATGTATAACGAGTCACCCTGGTTTGTGCGTCGGTTTTAACCGCCCCTAAAGGTGGGGACCCTTTAATGACGTGTGGGGCCGCGCGGTCGACCCACGACCCCGCTCCTTATGCGGGTTTGCATTCTTATCTCAACCGTCCCTGGCCCTTATAATCTAAAGGGTTATCCCTGGGTTTCTTTTCCTCAATCACCCCCCCATCGATTCTTCTGCTCGTCCTTGAGTTCCAGAGGCCCCACCCCTACACTTTGCGCACTCTTCTATTCCTGGCTCCTGATGATAAACTTCGATCGTCGATCAATCAAGTAGGGTTTCACCTTCGTCTCTCCTTTATGTGTATCTTGTGGGGTTGGTATGCTATTGATTCTGTAGAATTGAATTAACCAATGTTTAACGAAGTTAATAAATGGATTTTATAATGAACGAAGGGGGAGGGGTGTGATCGATGATGCCACTTTGTTTTCATAATATTCCATGATCAATGATTTCGGAATTGTGCGGGCTTACGCCTACTGAAAATCATGGTCGTTGGTGGTCTTTCACTGTGAACTAATGAACCCTTAATGTTTAATTGGTTTGTATTTTGTAGTTAACCCTTTTTGTGTAAAGGAAATTGGTTAATTACATATGTTCAGCTAAATAAATTTAAAGCACCATGATCAATCCTTTTTCTGTGGCAACCCCAGTTAAAGTATAGAGGAATTCGAATCATGGAATGTGTAAAATCATTTAAATCTGAAAATACCCACATGGTCCTGCTTCGATTTTTTGGTAGTGGTTTGATTGTTTTTCTTTCACGGGAAGATTGATGGGTGATGTGGGTGGGGATGGTATCCCCTATTACTATGGTTTTGCTGGTTGTGAATTCGAGGTCGCGTGGTTATCTTGCTTATATCACGAATTGGGGTGGGATCCTTTGTTGTTGAGAAGACATTGGCTCCTAGATTTTGGGAACATGGGGTAGTATCTTGGTTGTGCTTATAATTTCTAGTTGCCCACGTAGGTGCAGAAAACTCATACAACAATATTCACTGAACATGAAAACAAGTATGAGACAAATGGGTTTTGGTTTGGTGTGAGTTGTGACTTGGACATGGGTGATTAATGTGTTCCTTAGGCGGGCTAAAGAAAACCCTAAAATTTGGGTGAGTGCCTGTTACCTATACATATACTTGTAGTTTTTTGTTTCTTATTCGCGACCCACCCAATTTTATCACTTAGTGCCGAACACACCCATTTCATGGGGGAGGGTGTTTTTCCCAACACTTCTTTTAGTGTCTGGTTATTAGCTCCTTTCTGCTCCCTTTCCCAGATAGCCCAAGTAACTTTGGGCAGGCTATGATGGCCTGTAGTCCATTATTAGCCCAAGATTCTTCGAGTAGGGTGGTGTGGTGGTTATCCCAGGTGTGTGTGGGCAGGTGGTTTCCCAAGTGTCTTCGGGCTGAGGCCCAGGTGTCTTCGGGCGTGGCAGTGGATCTTCTAGCCCAGGTGTCTTCGGGCGTGGCGGTGGTTGTTCTTGACTAGGTGTTTTCAGGCGTGGTTACGTGATAAGGTTGTGGCCCAGGTGTTTTCGGGTGGGGTTTGGCAGTGGGAATGCGTGAGGGTATGGCCCAGGTGTGTGCGGGTGGGGTGTGGAAGTGGGAATACGGTGAGAATGGCTGGACTGCTTCGATGCGTTGGATGTCTTCAATAACCAGTGGGAAAGTGGCACGGGATACCCAAACATCGATGTGAATTATTATATTTTAAATGACTTGTGTTATTTTGGGAGTGTTCCTTGGTGAGGCTTGGGTGGTTAGTATCCTTGTTAAGTGCTTGGTTATCTCTTTTCTCATAGGTAATTATTATTACTCCCCCACTTGTGCACGAGAGATTTAAGTTTTTTCTCTACTGAGTATACTTGTATGCTCACCCTACGTATATAAAACTATTTTCTGGTTTCCAGGAGGACTTCAGGGATCGCGTGGAACCATACTAGCGCAGGACCTTTGGGGAAATTACAGTTGTTGTTTTTTCATTCTTTGGTACTTTACCATTATAGTCACTTTGTACTTTGTGGCATTTACTTTTGGAACACTGATATGGGAATGGTTGTTTTGTATTTACTTTCACTTCTAGTTTTGGTGTTTTTAGATTTACTATCTTATCTCCCGGTCCTATTAAAAGAAAAAGGGTAATGCCTTCCATTTAGTGAGTGATTCTATACCCTTGAAGCTGGTCGCCACTCTAGGACCTATTGAAGGCAGGTTTCAAAGGTCATTATCTCTCCTTCAACTTGAAGAAGGAAGGTCCTGTCAATCTGCTAACCCTTCCCTCCTTTTGGTGAAGGCAGGTCGTGACAGAATGGTATCAGAGGTAGAGGTTGAGAGATAGGATGGAGTATGGAGTTAGGTATAGTAAGGACTGTATGGGATGGTAGGGGAAAAGTGTTGGGTGACTTTTGTGCGTGAATTAGGCCAGGGAAGATCGGCTGGGACATAGGATTTTAGGGCCCCCCGTGATCCGATGCAAGGACTCTGGACCTACCGAATGACCAAGTGAGGCCACACTGATTGCAGGGTAGAGACCCTAGGAATGGAACATGCATCATAATAACTTGTGTTCTCAAGTTTCATGGGTGTTTTGGGAATTGGAATCAATAAGATGCTTAATAAATATGAAGAACAATATTCTGAACTACTTGGGCTTAGGCATTACTTTTTTACCTTGTAGCTATGGCACCTAGGAGACGACCATGTGTGGTGCGGGAGATCGAGGCCCCAGAGACTACCTTGTCTGATCAATAGAGAGATAATTGAGAGGAGGAGGATGACTAGTGGTAGAAGAAACTTTGGGCCTTCCAGCGATAGACCCTCGAGAAGTATGAGGGAAACACCTCTGACATGAAGACTGAGAGCTGGCTAGAGGAGCTGGTGATATCCTTCGGCCTGATCCGGGCTTCGACTGAGTACTGAGTTCCTCTGGCCATCAGCCAGATGCATGGAGCGCTGCGTCAGTGGTGGATGCTTTACCTGGGAGAGAGGAGAGAGGCTGAGGTGGCATGGGCTGATTTCGAGAGGGAGTTCCAGGTGGAATTCCTCTCTTCGACGATAAAGGCGAAGAAGAGGCAGGAGCAGCTCTCCCTCCAGCAGGGGAGTATGTCAGTAAGGGAGTTGGGAATCAAGTTCAAGGACCTCATATGTTTTGATCCGGACCTCTTTCCCTATGAGGTGTCTCAGGCAAGACGTTAATAGGAGGCGCTCCGACCCTCCCTCAAGTATGCTGTTACCCCCTTTACCCTGCCGATGTACTTGGAGGTCCAGAAGAAGGCCGGAGTGGTAGAGAGGATGCACACTCTAGGAGGTGTGTCATGAGAGGGGATCCAGCTGGGAACATCAAAGGGGAAGAACGTGAGAACCAGGCCTGCAGCGTCAGGACCCTCTAGGTTCTGACCAGCAGGGATCAGGCCGCAGCAGTTTTAGTTCTGGTCCCCTGGTCCTTGCCCTTTTCCGACGGGCCCAAGACCACGGTGCTTCGTCTCTGGGATCCATGGACATATCTGGAGTTAGTGCCCGGACCGAGTACAATACGGCGGTGGCAGACAACCCCAACACCCTCCCCAACAACAACTTCCAGCTAGGCATTTCCAACAGCAGCAGCAGGGGTAGCGAGCTCCCGCTCCTCCGAGGGCAGACATTGTAGGAGGAGGCTGACCTCAGGGTTATTCTCAGGGACCTCGACTGGGGTGTGTTCGGGGAGGTGGCTGACAACCGAGGGGCAGAGGAGGTGGGCATGGAAAAGTGCATGCCATGGAGGTAGCAGTTCTAGCAGGGTCGGAGGTTGTTCGAGGTACGGTCGGTTTGTTTAGCACTCTTGCTTATGACTTGTTCGATAACGGAGCTTCACACTCCTTTGTTGCACCCATCTAGCCCTTGCCTTGGGTATAGATGCTGAGAGACTTCCAGTTCCCCTGGAGCTAAGAACACTAGTTGGAGGTCAGACTAACTTTTTATATGTTTGTCGAGGAGGCAGACTGATGATAGGACCACATCAGTCAGTTAGGGATCTACTACTACTACAGATACAACCATACGATGTAATCCCAGGCATCGACTAGTTGTTCTCTATTTTTCCCATCATCGAATTCTTCTGAGGAAGGGTTGTATTCTTAGACATGGGTGGCCGGCACGTTACTTTCACTAGAGAGCAGAGCAGTAAGAAGGGAAGGAGGCGAGAGGAACCCCTCCTCTCCCTGCTAGCTGATCTGTCTGTAGAGTTAGGGGATGTTGAGATGGTGGAGGTTCCAGGAATCATTAGTGAGTTTATGGACTTCTTTTCTAAGGATGTAACGACTCTACCCCCTCGATGTGATATCGAGTTTGGGATAGACTTACAGACCGGTGCTCGTCTGATTTCGATGGCTCTTTACCGGATGGCACCTTCGAAGCTACGGGATTTGCGGATTCAGATTGACAATCTGATGAAGATGGGTTATGTTCGACCAAGTGCGTCACCGTGGGGTGTTCCAGTATTGTTCTCAAAGATGGCAGATGATGGTATCAGGTTTTGAATATAATTTAGGAGGCAGAATCAGGTGACGATCAAGAATCACTTCCCTCTTCTGAGGATAGACGATCTTTTCAACCAGTTGAAAGGGGCAGGGCGGTTCTCGAAGATCGACCAGCGGTCATGGTATCACCAGTTGAGAGTGAAGGAGGGAGACATTCCAAAGACGGCCTTTAGGATCAAATATGGACACTTTGAGTTCGTAGTCATTCCTTTTGGTGTTACGAACGCCCCAGCTGTGTTCATGGGGATTATGAACTCCATCTTCTGGGAGTACCTGGATCGGTTCATAGTTGTGTTCATCAACGATATCCTGATCTATTCAAGATCATAGGAGGATCACGCAGAGCACGTGAGGATGGTTGTGGAGGTCCTCCGACAACACCATATCAATGGTAAGTTGTCGAAATGAAAGTTCTGGATGCGAGAAGTGCAATTCCTTGGGCACATAGTGTCTGAGCAAGGGGTACAGGTGGACCCATAAAAGGTTGAAGTAGTTGTTTCTTGGGTAGAACCCAATAATGTGGTAGAGTTTTGTAGCTTCCTCAGGCTGGAAGGTTACTATCGGAGGTTTGTACCCAACTTCTACCGAGTTCATGCCCCGTTGACAGCCTTGATCAATAAGGATCAAGTTTTTGTGTGGAGTGAGCAGTGCGAGGCTGCCTTCAGCTATCTGAAGGAGAAGTTGGTCAGTGCCCAGTGCTTAGACTTCCAGAAGAAGGGGAGGCGTATGAGGTATTCTTTTATGCTTCAGGGCAAGGCCTCAGATGTGTATTGATGTAGTAGCAAGGAGTGATCTCTTATGGGTCTAGGCAGCTACGCCCTCATGAGTGTAATTATGCCACCCATGACCTGGAGCTTGTAGTGGTCGTTTTTACGCTAAAGTTATGGAGACATTACCTCATCGGGGAATGCTTTGTTGTCTTCACAGATCACAAAATTTTGAGGTATATATTCCCGCAGCGAGACCTAAAATTGCGGTAGCAGAGGTGGTTGGAGTTCCTCTAGGATTACGACTTCGAGATTTCCTACACTTTAGGGAAGGGGAATGTAGTGGCTGATGCCTTGAGCAGGAGATCACAGAAGGATGCGGTCTGAGAGTTGGCAGACACATGGAAGGCAATGTAAGAATTGGCTGCCTTACACTTGGATGTGAGGATGGATGGCGATAGAGGTTGCCTATATTAGATGGCAGTGCAGTCATCTCTATTTCAGCAAGTGGAGGAGTCTTAGTGGGGAGACCCATAGTGCGAAGTGATGCGTGACTGAGTTGACCAGTGCAATGCTTTGGAAGGATTGATGGAGGATGGTAAAAAATGGATGTTTTTCCAGGGGGAAGATGTTTTTTCCAGAGGTGATGTGCAACAAGGTTATCAATGAGTTCCACAACTCACCCCTAGCGGTACACCAAGGAGTTTCCAAGATGTACCAGGGTCTGAAGAGACAGTTTTGGTGGCCCGGAGTAAAGCGAGCAGTGGCTGAGTTTGTGGCCAAGTGCCTAGTGTGTCAATAGGTGATGGCAGAACACTGAGTTCCAGGTGGACTGCTGCAGTCTCTAGATGTACCCGAGTGGAAGTGGGAGCAAATCTTAATAGATTTCGTCACGTGACTACCAAAGGTTCAAGGGGGATACTATTCCATATGGGTAGTAGTGGAACAGTTGACGAAATTGAATCACTTTTTGGTGGTTAAGGAGTCAAGGGCAGTGGATGCTTTGGCTCGAAGGTATGTAGATGAGGTGGTGCGGTTGCATGGAGTTTCAAGGTCCATAGTGTTGGATAGGGATGCACAGTTTACCTCACAAGTCTATAGAGGATTACAGTATGCTCTTTGGCACCCAGCTACGTCTTAGCACTGCTTTCCATCCCCAGATAGATTGGCAGATAGAGCACACCATCCAGACCATGGAGGATATGCTGCGGGCATGCGTTCTGGACTTAGGAGGTTCATTAGTGCGACACTTGCCTCTGGTAAAGTTCACATAACATAAAAGATATCACTCTACCATTGGTATGCACCCATTTGAATCCTTGTACGGGAGGCCATGCTGCTCACCTGTGTGTTGGACCGAAGTCAGAGAGGCGGGCATCCTTGGCCCGGAGGTGGAGCAGAGCACGAAAGAGAAGGTTCAGCTTATACGGGAAAAAATGAAGGCGACCCAAAACCGATAGAAGTCGTATGCTGATACCAGGAGGAGGCCCTTGTAGTTTGAGGTTAGAGACCACGTGTTCTTGAATGTCTCCCCTCTGCGTGGACAATGGAGGTTCAGTAAGGGGAGTAAGCTTTCTCCCAGGTTCATCAGACCCTTCGAAGTGTTGCGGTGGGTCGGTGAAGTGGCTTATCAGCTAGCATTACCACCGCTGCTACTGGGGATACATGACGTCTTCCATGTGTCCCAGCTTCATCGGTATCTTCATGACGATTCACACATCCTCGACTAGGGATAACTAGACATCAAGGACGATGTGACCTTTGTGGAATGACCAGTGATGATCGAGGATCGTGAGGAGAAGGTTCTTCGTGGGAGAACCATTCCCATGGTTCATGTGTTATGGAGACATGGTGGGCATTAGGAGAGTATGTGGGAGAGGTAAGCACAGATGTGTGACCAGTACCAATAGTTGTTTTGAGTTTTTTGTTGTTCTGTTTATAGTTGTTGTGGTGGAGCGTTTTACCTTGTTGGGTATGAAATATGTGTATTTTCTTCCTATGAATGTGTGTGAAATGTCCTGGCTATGGCGAGGGGAGGACCCGAACCCTAATCAAGATGCATTATGGTGGATGCGATTAAACATGTGTGGGCGAGTCAGATCCTCCCAAAGAGGATAATATCTTGACATGGGTGAAGAGACTCCCCAACCCACATGACTGGGCATTTTGACATGGTATGTTTCTTGGTTCTTGAGAGGGAGGTGTTTTTAGTTGACAATGAGGTTCACTCTTGAGAGGTATCTTTCCAGGTGGTTGTTCGGACCCTCTCTTTCCTTATGGGTTGTCTTGATTCTCGAGGGTGAGAATAGTTTGAGAGGTATCTGATGTAATTGACCGGGTTGTTGGAGGACCATTACTTCAAAAAAATCTTTTGGTTGAGGTGTTCTGGGAGGTTATCCCAACTTCTCGGTGAAGTTTGACCCACGATAGGCCTAATGGTAGCCTTAGCCTATCGGTAGTAGGCCTAATGGTAGATCAGTATATCAGTAGCCGCAGCCTACTGGTAGCTCAGCGTACCGGTAGCTCAGCTACTGGTAGCTCAGCTACAGGTAGCTCGACCTACTGGTGGCTCGGTACACCGGTAGCCACAGCCTACCGGTATCTCGACCTACCGGTAGCCGCAGCCTACCGGTAGCTCGGCCTACTGGTAGCCGCATCCTACCGGTGGCTCGGTTTACGGGTAGGTCGTCTAACCGGTGGACCCAGCCTAAACCCCCATGGGGTTTCCAGTAGCACCTCCTTTGGCGCAAATTCCTTTTTTGACCCATTTATGCTTGTTTTAAAGCCCAGTAACGCCCATAAATGATTAATGAGTCACCCTGGTTTGTGTGTCAGTTTTAACTGCCCCTAAAGGAGGGGACCCTTTAATGACGTGTGGGGCCACGCGGTCGACCCACGAACCCGGTCCTTACGCGGTCTCACTTTCTTATCTCAACCATCCTCGACCCTTATAAACTAAATGGTTATCCCTAGGTTTCTTTTTCTTGATCACCCTCCCATCAATTCGTCTTCTCGTCCTTGAGTTCCCAAGTCCCCACCCCTTCACTTTCCGCACTCTTCTGTTCCTGGCTCATGAAGATAAACATCGATCATCAATCAATCAAGTAGGGTTTCACCTTCGTCTCTCCTTTCTGTGTATCTTTCGGGGAGGGTATGCTATTGATTCTGTAGAATTAAATTAACCAATGTTTAAAGAAGATAATAAATGGATTCTATAAAGAATGAAGGGGGAGGGGTGTGATCGATGTTGCTTCTTTGTTTTTATAATCTTCCATGATTAATGATTTCTGAATTATGTCGGATTACGCCTACTGAAAATCATGGCCATTTGTGGTCTTTCTTTATGCACTAATGAAACCTTAATGTTTAATTGGTTTGTATTATGTTGTGAACACTTACTTTGTAAAGGAAATTGGTTAATTGTGTATATTCAGCTAAATAAATTGAAAGCACGAGGATCAATCCTTTTTCTGTGACAACCCCGATTAATGTACAGCGGAATTTGAATCATAGAGTGTGTTAAATCGTTTAAATCTGAAAATACCCACATGGGACTGCTTTGATTTGGTGGTAGTGGTTTGATTGTTTTTTTTTTCACGGGCCGATTGCTGGGTGAAGTGGGTGGGGATGGGATCCCCTGTTACTATGGTTTTGTGGTTGTGAATTCAAGGTCGCATGGTTATCTTGCTTATATCACGAATTGGGGTGGGTTCCTCCTTTGTTGAGAAGTCGTTGGCTCCTGGATTTTGGGAACGCGGGGTAGTATCTTGTCTTGTGCTTATTATTTCTAGTTTCCCAGTTAGGTGTAGAAAACTCATCTAACAATATTCACAGAACATGAAAATAAGGATGAGAAAAATGGGTTTTTGTTTGGTGTGTGTTGTGACTTGGACATGGGTGCTGAATGTGTTCTTTAGGTGAGCTGAAGAAAAACCTAAACTATGGGTGAGTGCTTGTACCTATACATATAATTTTAGTTTTTCGTTTCTTATTCGCGACCCACCCAAGTTGAGCACTTAGTGCCGAACACCCCCATTTTATGGGGGAGGGTGTTTTTTACAACACTTCTATTAGTGGCTAGTTATTAGCTCCTTTCTGCTCTCTTTCCTGGATAGCCTAAGTATCTTCGGGCAGGCTGTGATGGCCTGAAGTCCATTATTAGCCCAAGAATCTTCAGGGAGGGTGGTGTGGTGGTTGGCCCAAGTGTGTGTGGGGTGGTGGTTTCCCAAGTGTCTTCGTGATGAGGCCCATGTGTCTTTGGGCGTGGTAGTGGATCTTCTAGACCATGTGTCTTCAGGCATGGCGGTGGTTGTTCTGGACTAGGTGTCTACAGGCGTGGTTACGTGAGACGGCTGTGGCCCAGGTGTTTGTGGGCGGGGTTTGGCAGTGGGACTGCATGAGGGTATGGCCTAGGTGTGTGCGGGCGGGGTTTTGTAGTGGTATTTTGGTGAGAATGGCGGGATTGGTTCGATGCGTAGGATGTATTCAATAACCAGTGGGAAAGTGGCACGGGGTACCCAAACATCGATGTGATATTATTATATTATACATGACTTGCGTTATTTGGGTAGTGTGTCGTGGTGAGGCTTGGGTGGTTAGTTTCCTTCTTAAGTTCTTGGTTAACTCTTTTCTCATAGGGAATTAGTATGCCTCCCCCACTTGTGCACGAGAGATTTAGGTTTTCCACTTCTGAGTATACTTGTATGCTCACCCAATGTATATAAAATTGTTTTCAGGTTTCCAGGAGGACTTTGGGGATCGCATGGGACCATAATAGTGCAGGACCTTTGAGACAGTTGTAGTTTCTATTTTTTCTTTATTTAGTACTTTACCTTTGTAGTCACTTTTTAACTTGTGGTATTTACTTTTGGAACATTCAAATAGAAATAGTTGTTTTGGATTTACTTGCACTTCTAGATTGATGTGGTGAGATTTACTATCTTATCTCCCGATACTATTAAAAGAAAAATGGTAATGCCTTCCATTTAGTGAGTGATTCTATACCTTGGGTGCTGGTTGCCAATCTGGGACCTATTGGAGGCGGGTTTCGGGGGTCATTATCTCTCCTTGAACATGAAGAAGGAAGGGCTTGGCAATCTGCTAACCCTTCCCTCCTTTTGGTGAAGGCGGGTCATGAAATCAGTAGATAATGTACATATATGGGATATCCATTGTTATGATTATAGTCAAATATACATGAATTAGTGGGAAATAATTGTGGATCAATTAAATATAAACATATAAAATTCAATTGAAATATTGTCATAGTGAGAACATGTTTAGTTGTATGTGGTTCAAGAGGATAAATATCATAATGCATATGGTATGTCTATAGGTTATACCTTCTAGATATTGGAATAATTGATCCATAATTTCTAGAATGGCAGGGTTAAATATTCATGGGATTAAATTGATAATAAGTGGAATAAATATCATAGAGGGAAAACATTACATGATGAACATAATAAAATAATTATTACTAATGATTATTGTGATTCATGTGAGGATGGTTAATGTGATTGTTAGTGGGTTTTATAAGAGGATCCGAATAAAAAACTATTAAAATATAACTAACTTTTAGATTAACATTATTAATGAGGAGAAAAACCGAATATTGAATAATGATAATGTGGTCCAAGAAGGTTACATTAACGATGTGAACATTCTAGGGAGTGATTAAGGGTGTTGTATTTAACTAGGATAAGGGTGGACATCTTCCTAATTTAAATTATTCCCGAAATGAAAAACTCAATAATAGCAGGTTGGACTGGGATTCTCAACTGAGAGAATAGTAATGTAATTTTGTTGATATTATTAATCAGAAAATAGATAAGTTAAATTTAATGTGAATTGGTTCTTCAACTCTCTTGGTTAAACTAGGTATGAATATAGGTTCTTTTACCTTTTATATTATATTGAATTATCATGTGTTTTTTAGAATAATGGTACATATCTTAGATAAATAAAGCGGGATTGGGAAAAAATTAGTAAATATATCATGTCCACCTCTATAATCAATACAATTAGGGTTTTATAGGATGTGGTTCAGTATGAAAATTTTGGTAACATAGCTGATAAATCCATTGTTTAGGTTCTGGATAACAATCCTATTACATCATGCACTTTGGTTTCAAAATTCCTTTTAATGTTTGGTTTTAATTAACTGAGTGGATGGATAGCTTCCTCAGTTCTCTTGACTCTGGTGCTTAACTTGATATCTAAACACCATTATGTATCTTCAAAGGATTCCATGAGGGTGGTTCTGGTTGTAACTTCTTCTAGAGGTGGAAACATGGGGTGACTTGTTTCATAGCCATGGGAAAAGGTGCTTTTGGTTGGGTGAATGATAAAGATTCTAATTATTTTAAGGATATAATGGTGAGGCTCGACCTACTCATATGTGTTTTCCATGAGTTCCTATAGTCTTGGTTCCTCCCTGGTGTATGGATCATATAGATAGATTTCTTATTGTTTATTTTTTAGGGGATGCAATGAGGGAGGTAGTAGAGTATCATAAATAGACCCTGGTAGCTAGTTTTTGGGAACGATAAACCTCTACTAACATTCTTAAAAAAAATTCTCCTTCTTGGGGACTTTTTCATCTAGATGTGGTCACTGTTATTTCTAGGTATTCTTTTACTGTTCATGTGTTTTCCTAAGAGAATTTTGTGAAGGATTATAGAATAGTTGGGAGGCATTGTAGTACCTAGAGTTTCTTTTCCGCTTGCTAATCTTGGGATACCCACCGTGGGAAGGTGTCCATCCTTGTGGTGGTCTCTTCTCGATTTCTAGGGTTAGCTCTTTCTCTTCAGAATCTAGTGATGCTACAGTTGGTGGGAAATACACTTGGTAACTTTCTATTCCTAGATGAGGATTTTTTTTTGTTTTCATGCGACACCTTCTCCATGTATTATTGTTGAATTGGATTTTTCGATGAAGATTTTATCTCACATTATTATCAGGGGTGGTGAAGGTTCTTCCTAGAGGAATAAAGATCTTTTTTATTCATGACCAATATTTTTTTCTCAATGTTTTTGGAAGGTCCCTTCAGTTTAATTTTATAGGCAGATGTAGCAGTTGGGTAAGAAATATGTAGTGGATATTGGCATGGATAGGGTTTTTCCAGAGATGGTGGTTGGATGATTTTTTTAAATATGTTTTATGAAAAAAAAATTAAAAATGTGTAGGTTAAATTAAAAAAAATATTCTACAAAGGCAACTTCATTATTTCCATCTTTACCCTAAAACAAATTAAAATATATTTTAAATGTTCATTTATATATATTTAAAATTTTAATTTTATTGTTCTATTTAAATAAATATATATAAATAAAACAAAATGTTTCAGAAGAATTTATATGTTATTCAAGTACGTGATATTGATATAATATAAAATAAAAACTATAAGTCCAATATAAAATAAAATTAACACATGGGTTGAAATTAAAAGAAATATTCAAAAATAAAAATAATTTTTTAAATCTTGTTGATTAAAAAAATTTATAAGCTTTCAATTCCACGAATTTGAAACTTAAAAATGTTTCAAGTACATGAAATTTATAGCCTATAAAATAAAAATTATAATATTCATATAAATAATGTTTAAAATATGGATTAAATATTTAAAAAATATTCAAAAATAAAAATAATTACCTAAAAAACGTTGATAAAAAAATTATAATCATTCTAATTCACTAACTTGAAACATAAAAAGGATTCAAGTACATGACTTTGCTAACCTGTAAAATATAAACTATAAGATAAATAAAAATGAAAATTAAAACAAGGATTAAAAACATAAGAAATAGTCAAATATTAAAATAATTTCATAGAAAATATTTGTGAAAAACATTTATAGGCTTTATAACCCACCATATTGAAACATAAAAACGTTTCAAGTCCATGAAATTTCTAGCCTATAGAATATAAACAATAAGAAAAATTTAAAATAAAATTAAAATATCGATTAAAAATATAATAAATGGTAGAAAATAAAAATAATTTCTTAAAAAATGTTGATGAAAAATATTATATAATATTTTTTATCCACCAAATTGAAACATAAAAATGTTTCATGTACGTGACTTTTCTAGCCAAAAAAATTTAAATAATAAGACCAATAAGAATGAAAATTTAAAAAATAATTAAAAATATAATAAATAGTCTAAAATAAAAATAATTACATAATTTTTTTTATGAAAAACAATTTATAATCTTTCAAATCCACCAACATGAATCATAAAAATGTTTCAAGTACATAGCTTTGTTGTCCTATAAGATATAAAATATAATACCAATACAAATGAAAATTAAAACATGTATTAAGTATATAATAAATAGTAGAAAATAAAAAAAAATTATTTAAAAATGTTGATGAATAATATTTTATAATATTTATAATCCACCAAATTGAAACTAATAACTGATTCAAGTACAAGAATTTTCTAGACTATAAAATACAAACTATATGACCAATATTAATGAAAATAAAAACATGGATTAAACATATAATAAATAGTTGAAAATAATAATAACTTTTAAAAAAATGTTGATGAAAAATAATTTATAATCATTATAATATACCCACTTGGATAATATAAATTTTTCATGTACGTGAATTTTCAAGCCTATAAAATATAAACTATAGGACCAACATAAATGAAAATTAAACCATAGATTAAACATATAATAATTAGTTAAAAAAATCTCATAAATGTAGATGAAAAATAATTTATAAGATTTTTAATCCACCAACATGAAAAATAAAAGTGTTTAAAGTAAATGAATTTGTTTTCCAATAAAATATAAACTATATGACTAATATAAATGAAAATTAAAAAAATTATTAATCATATAGTTAATATTCTAATATTTAAATAATTTCTTCAAAAATGCTGATGAAAAATAATATATAATATTTTAAATCCACCAACATGAAGATAATTTTTTTAATGTATGTGAATCTTCTAAAATATAAAATATAAACTATATGACGAATACAAATGAAAATTAAAACATAGATTAAACATATAATAAATATTCTAAAATAAAAATAATTTCTTAAAAAATATTGATGAAAAATAATTCATAATCGTTGTAATCCACCAACTTGAAACATAAAAATGTTTCAAGTACGTCAATTTTCTAGCCTATAAAATAAAAAATATAAAATAAATATAAATTTAATTTCAAAAATGGATTAAGAGTTTAACAAATAGTCGAAAATAAAAAGAATCTATTTAAAAATATTGATGAAAAATAATTTATAAGCTTTCTAAGAAACCAACTTGAAACATAAAAATGTTTCTAGTACGTGAATTTTATAGCCTATGATATATAAAATATAATACCAATATAAATGAAAATTAAAACACGGATTATAAATATAATAAATAGTCTAAAATAAAAATAATTTCTCAAAAATGATTATTAAAAAATGATAAGCTTTCTAATCCACTAATATGAAACATTACCATGATTAAATTATTTGACTTTTCTAGCCTGTAAAATATATACTATAAGAAAAATATAAATGATATTTAAAACATGTATTAAAAATATAATAAATATTCTAAAATAAAAAGAAGGTCCCAACAAAATGTTGATGAAAAAAATTATAAGCATTCTAATACACCAACTTGAAACATAAAAATTCTTCAAGTATATGAAATTAATAGCCTATAAAATTTAAAAAATAAGACCAATATTATTAAAAATTAAAACATGTATTAAACATATAAGAAATAGTTGGAGAAAAAAATAATTTATAAAAAAATGTAAATGAAAAATAATTTATAAGCATTCTAATCCACCAACATGAAACATAAAATTTTATCAAGTATGTGTATTTTCTATCATATAAAATATAAACTATAAGTCCAATATAAATTAAAATTAAAACATGGATAAAAAATATAAAACATAGTTTTAAATAAAGAGAATATCATAAAAAATGTTGATGAAAATTAATTTATAAAATTTCAAATCCACCAACCTATAATTTAAAAAAATTTCAAGTACGTTACTTTTCTAGCCTATAACATATAAAGTATAAAAAATATAATTAAAAACTAAAACATCGATTAGAAAAATTATAAACTGTTGAAAATAAAAATAATTTTCAAGAAAATGCGGATGAAAAATAATTTATAAGCTATCTAATCAACCAAATTGAAACATAAACATGTTTCATGTTCGTGACTTTACTACCCTATAAAATATAAAATATAAGACCAATATAAATGAAAATTAAAAAATGGATTTAACATATATAAAATAGTCAAAAATAAAAATAAAATAAAAATAATGTTCTTGATAAATAATTTGTATGCATTCTAATCCAGCAACCTGAAAATTAAAAATGTATCAAGTATGTTACTTTAATAATGTATATATTATAAACTATAAAAATGATATAAATGAAATTTAAATCATGGATTACAAATATAATAAATTTTCTAAAATAAAAAAAAATTCATAAAAAAAATTAATGAAAAATAATTAATAAGATTTATAATCCACCAACTTGAAATATAAAAATGATTCAAGTACGTGACATTGCGAGCCTATAAAATATAAACTATAAAACCAATATAAATGAAATTTGAAACACGGATTAAACATAAAATAAAACTTCTATGTTTTAATATTCATCTATATGGGTCTTATAGTTAATATATTATAGGATTACAAATTCATGTAGGTGTCTTTTGACCCTCAATGACATTTCTTATTTTCGCTCTCACTTCTGAGAAACCTTTCTTATCTTCCTTTAATTTTAAATATTTATTTAATTTATGAAACTATTTTAATTTTCAAAAACATCTTAGATGATTAGTTTATATTCTAAATTTTATTTACATTGATTTATTCAGTATATTTTATAATATTTTAAAGGTAGCTACGTTAAATTTAATAATTATTCATATCTTTCAAGTAGAAGACTTTGAATGCCGTCAAATATCAAATGTTCATAAAATATTAAAGAAAATTGAAACACTAGGAAAACATATAATAAGTGATTATATTAATAATAGTATAATCATTTTAATAGACATAAAACATATAAATGTACAAGTAAAATCAATGTATATGTATATGGTTGAGGCGATTCTGTCCCACATGGTTTTTTGAGAATATGACTCCCACTTCAAGTTCTACATAGAGTGTGATAACCTAGAAAGGGAAGATCCTTAGGCACTAGAATATCGGCAGTTGCACCCTCCACCTACGTGTTTGTGGGAGTATCTATCAACAGCATGCCGTATTGTGATCCTGATCCTTCTCCCACTAGGGTGGTAGATGAAACTTCCATCATCGTAGTGGGGAACTAATCTTGCGATAGAGATATAACCCATGGTTGTGATGGATATTGAACCCAAGGTTGTGATT
Organism: Viscum album; assembly: GCA_963277665.1. Lineage (NCBI taxonomy): Eukaryota > Viridiplantae > Streptophyta > Magnoliopsida > Santalales > Viscaceae > Viscum > Viscum album. The sequence continues at coordinate 1,494,765,657 of OY728129.1, forward strand.
GATCTGGACCCCATGTATATAATGGTTATAGGCCCCAATATGGAGATAACTGCATATATCCTATCATGAAAGACATATTGCATACCGCTTGAGGCACATCCTCAATCGCCTAAGGCTGTACTACTAAAGGGTCGACCTTTGAATGTGAAATTGGTGAGGCTTCACATTAAGCATGACATTGTATACATATTTATCCTCTTGGATCCTTAGTACCAATAGCTACTGTAGGATGTTACGCTAATGCAAAGACCTCATCTTTCTCGACTGGACTCTCGAAGATACTCTCAGAAAGCGCACGATAAGTTGACATTAGCTTCAGTGCTTCATCATGGATGGTTTCCCATATAAATACCACCTACTACTATTCATCACTCTTGTAAACAAGATTATCCAAGTGAGTTCCATGTTAATAGATTCAAAAATAATTAGAAAATTGTTCAATAAATGATCTAATGAATTTTTTTTGACTTAAAATATTATGAATCTCTCTAACATGTCAGGTAAGATACAGTATAGTATTTAGTATATAGAATGGATCATTATCAACCTGCTATGAAAGAAAGAATCGATTTGTAGGTACACCATAGATATGAAACATTACAATTTTAAGCCAAAATTAGGAAATTTAGGCTTGTACTCGGCACCAGTCCTCATCCTACCTCCTTGTCAGCTTCACATCGTGAAGCTTCTTTGTCTGTCTGAGTAGAAATGGAATCGGCTAAACACAACAAAATTGGAACATTACTCTATCAAGATGATTCCACTCAATAATATTGAAGTAAATTAGGGGAATTGTATCCATAGCATCCTCAATCCCAAGAGTGATGTATGGTGGAAACTGTTCCATTATAGTCATGTATAGAAGCCATGAAATCTGAAATGGCCTATGACGTTTGTCAAAAAATCTCCTCACTAAAAAACACAAATGATGCTACTATTAAATTTGTTATATATTGATAGAATATATATACATACCTCATCGGGTAAGAGATAGACCAACTTGAGCTGATATGTTCCCAAATGGTTTCTTAGAACCATGCGGAAACTGCGTCTCTGGCACCACATATAATATTAAACATCAATAGTGAATAATAATGTGAAATTAAATTCAATAAGTCTTAGAAGCATCAGAAATAAATAAAGATGAGTGATCATACCATAATTGACATGGAGTATAATGAAGAATCTCCATTGTGTTCATCAGACCAACACGCTGAGGGAGAAATGAGGGAATTCACTCACATGCCCACATCTGAAGAAGGATGATGCATCCCCTGATGTGTAATGTCCTGGATCTAGGTGTTTCCCAGAAGTGTCCCAGACCTAGTTGGTCACATAACCTCATGTGAATTTCCTAAAAATAGAGAGGCTCCTAACTAGATGTAAGGAACACAATGTGATAGTAGGGATACATTCCATCATTTTCTGAGAATGAAAAAAAAGTAAATAACAACAGAATCAGTAATACCATACAATGGAAGTAAACAACGGTAGACTGATAGTAATGTAACAACTAGAGAATATATAAATGATGCATGTCAGATAGGTCTAGGGAAGTATCCAAACATGTCACAATGATGCAAATACAATACTAAAATAAAATAAAAAAAGTAGTAATCTCCAGCAGCATCGTAAGCCTCATATTTGCCTCATGCTCTCCAACTCCAACAACAATCAAGTACCTAATGAAGATGGGTGATTTACCAAATCTATACCGGCAACCATATAATCTTTTGGGTCCACAAATATGACCAAAACAGAGTGTGAGATGAATCCCAAAAGGAAACCACTAAAATATATGTGCCTAATAGTCATTGAATATATATAGCATGAAATATACAGAAATTAAGCAATGAACTAGGAGGTACTCAAAATTAAACAATCCTACAGTTTTAAATTACATTCATTTTCATTTATTAATTATTTAAACCATTGGATAATGAATCATGGGATCTAGCCTAAGCTATGTATCCCTCAGTGTAATAGTAACAATAAACATATCAGAAGACTATCTAAAAATCTAGTAATACCATGTCCAGTATTGTGCTTTATCTGGAAAGAATCGTCACAATCTTTCCATTATTCAGAAAACCCCTCTAGGAATGTTCTCATGGTCTAACCTCTCTGGTTTAACATATCACTAATAAATACAAACAACCACCTGGGTAGATATCATGGTCAATACCCCCCATGGTCTATATAGAAATAATAGAAATATAATGACCCTTGGATGCTTTCAAAGATAATGTCATGTGGTCTGACATTCATTTAATAATGACCCACAGGGAAGCTCTCGCGGTCTAACCCCTCTTGTCAATGACCACTAGACAGATCTCACATTCAATACCTCCAAGTCAACATAACAATAATTCATACCTAAATTACCCAACCTTGGGAATCTCTCATAGTCTATTCCCCTTTGTCATGCCTTTACAATGCTAATCACATGAATCTCAAATAAATAGTAACTCCATCCTAACAACACGAGGTATGGAAAACAAATAAAACCTAATAAGAATTCTAGAAAAAATGACCATAATCAATCAAACATTGTACCACACCCATAATCAAGGTATAAAACCATATTTGTAATCAGCAATCCCTTTCCCAATCAAGTACACCATAAAAGGTCGTAAACAGGGTTAAATTCCAAATCCCACAATACCCTAAAAATGAATAATTAGAAATTTTAGTATATATAATCCAAAGACAATAAAAGAAAGGCACAAACTACCAACCTCTATGATGTATGTTCAACACTATTTAACATCAGCCTTGAGTGATGTACATCTGAAAAAGGATGAAATTGTTCAAACATGAATTACCCATGAGAGAAGAGGAATCATTAATAGTGGATCAAGAACAATAAAGAACTCATCATTGGTATTCCAACACACCCACTAAAGTCTAGACTTGACCTTGGATGGAGAAAAGGTGGCTTAGACATTGATCGTCACTCACGGTCACTCCTGGATAAACCCAAGCTAGAAGATGGTATATCTGGAGAAGAGATGGGACCCCGCTCTGATTAATCAATTAAAAGGAAAAATACACAGTGCATTCATTTAATGTACATGTCATGTATTAGCCTCAACTAGATCCTGCTTTATGCAGTCTGCCCAGTCACATACATGGCCATGTACTCAACTATTAAAAGACCAGTACATAGCGACACGGGGCAACCAGGTATAGGACGTGTACTCAAAATTATATGTCATGTACGTTTAAAAATTTTCAGAACATTATTTTTTCTAAAAAACAACCCAAAATTAATGATCCATAGATGAAATGAATATCCAGTAAATTAAAAACATCCCCTTAAAGCAATTTATCCTAGAATTGAACTTTCAAGGGTTCTGAAAAGGATATTTTAAACAACCATGGCCACGGTGACCGTACCTCGGCCTCCCTCTCCCATGTCTCATCATGTACTCGTTGGTTCTTCCATAGCACCTATACCAGAGGAACCGACCAGCAACGGAGAACATCCATGTAGTGATCTATAATCCGAATATGGTGCTATTTGAAAGATGAATCCACCTCCAACTCAACCTCCTAGTGTTGGAAAACATGAGGCGAGTCTGAAAAGTAACATCATAAGTGAGAAACATGAATGATGTCCAACATAACCTAGTACCTCTAATGTAGATACAATTGATAGGAAACGGGCCCGAAACTTTCCAAAACCTCAAATTAATTAATGTATCTCAGTGAATGCTTCCCTTGTCTCCAAATCTTCCGGTTTCCAAACATCGTTGTGACATGTAAGAAAACCTAATCTCTAACCTCAAACTCTAGAGTTAATATCCATCGATCAGTATGATATTTTTACTAAGACTGTGTAGTATCCATCCTCTTCTGAAAAACTCCACCTATATAGTGGTATCTTGAACATGATGAGGTCCCAGCATAACTGCCTCTCCTACCTCTCCATCCATTACAGGGGTGATCGGCATGGAATACCGTACAAACTTTCATATGGTTCCATCTGAATTGTCACGTGAAAAAATTAATTATGAGAAAACTACACTGGTGGAATGTATCTCTCCCAAAATCCCCCAAAATCCAGGATGCATGCTTGAAGAATTTCCTCCAAAACATGAATCGTACACTCGGACTATCTGAGGATGGTATGATGTACTACAAAGTACCTATATACCCAAATCCTTCTACAGTCCCTTCCAAACACGAGATTTAAACCAAGTTTCCATGTCTGAAATGATAGAGCGTGAACCCCCATGAAAACTTACAATATCTCGAATGTATAACCTTTGAATCTCATCAACAATAAAGGTTTCCTTAATCAGTTACAAGCGTGAAACCTTCTGGAGTCTATCCAAAACAACCAAAACTGCATTATTCCCTCAATGAGACCTCGGTAAACCTATCACAAAATCCATCGCGACATCATTCCATTTCCACTTGTGAATGGGTAACTAATGTAAAAGACATGTTGGTCACTGATGCTCTAGCTTCACCTGATGACAGGTGGAACATCTCATAAAAAACCAACTACATCCTTATACATACCTAGAAACCAATAATAACAATGTAGATATTGGAACATCATGGTGACACGAGAATGAATTTCCCAAACTAAGGAAAGAAATTATTGCTTCAAATCCTCACGTATGTCTTCTGAAACCCATACACGCCCATGAAGATGCAAGAACTCATCATCGCCTATGGTCTAACAAGGAGTAGGGTCCTCACATGACACAATCTCTCATAGGACTAGGCCTTCAGAATCTGATGGATACCTCATTCTCACTTGATCCAGTAGAGTATAGGTGAATTCTATAGATGAAATAAATGTATTACCCTATCTTTCGTGCACCTCCAAATGCATCTAAGAGAATAGAGACATAATTTTCCACTCACTGTTGGCCTCTTAAACTGCCAGTATCTATGTCCTTCTTCTCAACACATCAGTCACTATATTTCCTTTCTTTGGCATGTAGGCAAGCTCAATGTCAAAAGACTGAATGTACTCCACCCACCTTCACTATCTGAAATTTAGATCAAATTGTTTAAAGATATACTTTATAATTTTGTGGTCAGTGTATACCACAAAATGATCTCCCAAAAGATAATGTCCTCAACAATGTAACGCATTCACAACTATAGCTATCCCAAGATCGTGCATTGGTTGTTTTCCTAATGTGTCCTAAATTTTTGAAACCCATACTCAATGACTCTTTCTCCATGTATAAGCACTACTCTCAGCCAGATACCTGATGCATCATAGTAAACAGTGTAACTCTATCCCATACATGGAAAAATATGAATCATTACTGAATTAAATATCTCTTTCTAATCCTAAAAGGATGAATCACATGAATCTATCCACATGTACTTGTCACCCTTTTCATTTTGTCTCAGCATTGGCATGACTAATCATGAAAAGTTTGGTATAAATCACCTTCAGTAACCATCCAACACCAGAAAACTCCATACCTCAAAAACGTTCTTCAAAATAACCCAGGAAACTAATTATCTCACTTTCTATAGGTATACATATACTCTTATATCTATGATAACATTACCCAATAAATGAATCTGGTCTATCCAAAAGTGTAATTTTGAGAGCATAGCATATAAATGACGCTCTCCCAATGTACTCAATATGATCTTAAGATGGATGGCATGGTCATGTCAAGTGTGAGAGTACAATATGATATCGTCCATGAAGACTACCAAGAATGAATCCAAGTAAGTATGGATCACTCATTTCATCAGTTCCATCAAAATTGTTAGTGCTTTCATGATACCGAATGGCATAACCAAATAATCGTATTGACCATACCTACTCCGAAAGGATATAATATGTATATATGATGGTCTAACATGAAACATATGATAACTGGATATCAAATCAATATCCCAGAACACTCTGGATCCTTGAATTTATCCAAGAGATCATCAATCCTCAACATGGGATATCAGTTCTTAACCATCAATTGGTTCAACATCCGACAATCCACACAATGTCTGAGGCTGTTGTCCTCCTTCACAAAAAGGATAGGGGAACCCCAAGGATAACTATTGGGATGGATGAAACCCATTTCCTAAAAATCTGATAACTGCCTCTTGAGCTCCTGTAACACTAGAGTAGACATCCTATACAGAGGAATGGACACCAATTCCACTCCTAGCACAAGATCAATAGAGAAATCTACCTCTCTCTATATAGATAAACATGAAAAATTGTCTGGAAAGACATCACTAAAAAGATCCACAACTAGAGGATAGTGTATATGTGAATTCCCTAGGTCATCTAGATATAAAATAGAAATATTTTCTAAAATTAATCCCAACCCATGATGCTCGAGTCCCACTCTTCTCGCTTAGACATCCAAATGTCCCTTATGTAGAAATGGCCTTCCCTATGGTGAGGTGAGACTCACCCTACGGCGATAACAGTCAACAAAGGCCTGTAAGGAGACTAAATAATCCATTCCAATAATGTCATTTAAGCATATCATCTATAATACATAGAGTTCCCATAAGATTGTAAACCCACCAAACATAGGATGACACTCTTTTCACTAACGTACACTTTCCATTCTAATCCCCAATAGAGTGTATAGTGTGAGAAAATCATCATATGTAAATATTAAGAGCCCAGGGATCTCCAAAATGGTAATAGATATAAAACTATGGGAAAATCTTACATCAAAAAGAGCATAATATAAAAATTAGGAAACTAGAATAATACATCTAACAGTAGAGGATCTAGGATCCTACCTATGTGGGATCTTCTCCATCACAAAAGTATGACCTTTACCATGGCCCTATGACATTGTATGACCACCCTGAGTTGATCCACCCTGATGTCGCTAAAAACCTGTCATCTAGATACCACGTTCATGACCACCTCTTCTACCTTAATGGCCAAACAAACTCCAATTCCCTTACTGAGGAGAAACAGGTGGTCGAGTTCCTGAAAGTGGAGTCATAACAGATCCCCTCTCACTAGCTTCTGGTGAGAAAATCCATCAAAAATGCAGAAGGTGACATATATTTCTACAATAGCAACACTGAACAGGGTCCTTCGGGAAATGTTGCATCATATTCCAACTCTTCCTACACTATTAGTATACAACAAGGAAACCTGAATAAACATCACATGAAATCTCCCTCTCGTGATTCCTTTTATTTTTCAATGGAGTGCCTGCTCTAGATGGTAAACCTCCCGGGCTCACAACTCCCAACCCCCTCATATTTTTATTGGACATCAGGGTCTGGTTTACTAAAGCAGTCATTGAAGTCATCCTGACGACATTCTCCAATGATCAGATTTCATACCTGAGACCTTCCTCAAATCACCTAGACAAAGATAAATTGTCACCTCTATAAATAGGTGTGAAGTGCTAAAGCTCTATAAAATGAGAGGAGTAATCCATCACTAAAATAAATCCCTACTCCAAATGCATGAACTCTCAGGCTCGATCGACCCTCAACGTCTTAGGGTAGAAGTAATCATATAAGGACCTCTAAAACTATTCCCAATCCATATCCCGATGATGTATTGCCTATGAGATAACATCCCTCCATCTCCTTGAGGAATCACATATCATGTACATCATGAGATTCACTATCCTATCCCGAGGCATCTCTAAATCCTCCATGATAGAAATCATGTCCTCTAATGATGAATCAACTGCCTTTGGTCCTTTATCACCTGAAAAAAGGTGGAGGATTCCACTATTGAAACACCCTCATCAACTCTGCCATAGTTGGGGTAGGATTTGGTTCTCCCTAGAATGTATTCATTGTCCCCATAATGCCTTCATGGAACTGTGCATCAATACCTGTGTCCAGTATAATATCTGGTTCCATGATGGGAATAATGAGAGGATCTACTATTAGCCCCTAATCTACCATTTTCAGTGTATGATAGTTTCCCTGTATCTGGCGTGAAATAGGATGGATTCTTGGTGGAATGACTCTGAAAGGTCAAGCACACACCTTAGTTCCAGATTGTCCAGGGAAAAAACATATAAGTGCAAGAATGAAACATGAGTTGAAAAAAAGTCATGTTTTATAAAACTGGGTTACAAAGCATGTATAAACTATACACAGCGTGTTCCCATAATAATTGAATATGGTGTGTTCCTCTTCCAATATTGTTCATGTAAAACCCTTACACACAGTGTGTTCCTCCTGATACACGGCTTGTACTCTAATATTCCCTCTTACCCTAGTACTTCTACACTGCTAGAACTACATAGTTCTCTCCAATGTAACACTACATGGCATGTTCACCCAAGACACAATGTATACTAGTTTAGTTCCATCTATATTTTTAATTGATCACACATCCAGATAAATAATCGACTCTATATGGCATGGTTAAATGAGACACTGCGTGTACAACCTAAGTTTCGTCCACCTGTGTTTTTTGTCACACGGTCGAATACATAGTTCATTACAACATGTCATGTAATTCTGGTACGTATCATGTTCAACTAAAGATTTCCCAACCCCATATCTCTACTCACACATTCAGTCACACTATCAAAGCACTATATAGTGTGTACTATGTTCTTCCTGAACAGAAGAACACATGGCATGTGTTCCTAACACCACATGCCCTGTTGTTTGGGTTTCTGGAAATTAGGCCTCTGAAACTTCTCTAAAACACTTAAAATATAAATTTTTTCCCACGTCCTGAAAAATTCCAACCCTGTGAGATCCCATAAACCCGTGAATCAATGTTTTAAATCCTTATTCATATCATAATTTGAAAAAATTCAATTAAATTTTAAACATGATTCCAAATATTCTGATCTAAAAAGTCCCATAACACCTTAGGGACAAAATATTTCCATTAATCCAAACAAAACATTACATATTCTAATACCATATTAAAATAGTAGGTATTCTGTCATGGAATCTATCGGAACATCATTCATATCTATCACAACAAATATCGCAATAGATATGTAATCATTAATTCCCCCTAAATGGCATGAGAAGAATGCATGACTCATTATCTATATCAAGTGCGTATATGATAAATGAGATGGCATACCCTCATCTCATTGGTTTTCAATAGAAATAGAACCTTAATAATATCATTTATAATATCACAAAATATGTGAATCTCACAATGGTGAAATCAAATCAACTGTAAAAGTTGAAAAACCATGAAAATTAAAATATTTGAGGTAACATGAATTTTCTATGTACACGAGTTAGGTACTCATGAGAACAACTTATTACTAACTACATATTCTTTCTTATCCCAATTTATAGGATCCAAATATTAAGAAAAAAAAGAAGAAAAGAAACTCCTCTGAAACCACTTTGTAATTTCCCAAATCTAGGTGCCACCCAGAAGTACCTCAGACTCGGTTGGTCATATAACCTCAAGAGTATTTTCCAAAACCCCAGAGGCTACCAATTAACATGGAGGTATATGGTGTGATAATGGGTAAACTATGCCCTCATTTGAATTTTATTCACATAGAAATAACATATAGTAAACAATATTGGAAGCAGTAATACTATACAACAGAAGTAAATTGTATAAGAATGATAATAATGTAACAAATGGAGAATATATAAATGATGCATGTCACATGGGTCTAGGAAAGTATCCAATCAAGTCAGAATTCTGGAAATACAATACTAAAATAACATTATATAAAATCAGTAAACACCAATAGCATCACAATCCTCATCTTGGTCTAATTATTTCCAGCTCCAAAAGCAATCAAGTACCTAATGAAGAAGTTGGATTTCCCTTGTCTATACCTACCACCATATAATATTTTTGGGTCTAAAATCATGATCCAAATAGGGTGTGAGACGAATCACAGGAGGCAACCATCAAAATATATATGCCTAACTGTCAGTGAATATATATAACGAGAAATATGGAGAAATGAAGAAGTAAACATGGAGGCACTCAAAATGAAACAATCCAACAATTTTTAGTTACATTCATTTCCATTTATTAATTATTGAAAACATTGAATAATGAATTTCAGTATCTAGCCTAAGCTCAATATCCCTCCATGTAATATTAAAAACCTACATCTTGGAAGACGATCTAACAATCAAGTAAGACTAAGTACAAGATTGTTCATTATCATGTAAAACATGTCATAATAATTCAATTAATCACAAAAATTATTTTGTAAATTTCTCATAGTATAACCCCATTGGTTTTTTCATAGAACTAATCAATAAAAATGAACACCTGTGTAGCTCTCATGGTTAATACCCCTTGGTCTACGTAGCAAAAATAAAAATAAAATGACCCCTCGAAACTCTCATAATTGATGCCCTATAGTTGAGCATTAATTTAGTAACAACCCTTTGGGTATATTTCACTATCTAACCCATATAGGAAACGACCACCTGACAGCTCTCACAGTCAATACCTATGGGTCAACATAACAACAATTTATACATAAATGACCCTACCTTGGGAATCCCTCATAGTCTATTCCCCTTGGTCATACCTTGAAAATGTGAATCATATAGATATCAAATAAATTGTAACCCCATCCTAACAACATGTGGAAAATAAAAAAAATACCTAACTTGCATTCTAGTCCAAATCGACATAATCATTCAATAATGGAAGCACCCCCATAATCAAGGTATAAATTCTTTTGTTTAATCAATAACCTCTTTCTCAATAAATAACACCATAATATGTCTTAAACAGAGTTAAATTCCAAAACACATAATACTCTAAACATGGGTATTCAAAACTTTTTGATTATATAATCCAAAGAAAATAAAAGAAAGGCACAAACCACTTACTAGTATGTTATACTATGAACAACTTGAATGTAGACCCTTGAATCTTCCTAGAATGATGTAGATATAAAAAAGTTAAAATTGTTCAAAATTGAATAAATAGAGAGAGGATGAATCAATAATATATGTTCAAGAAGAATAAAGAACTCATGGGTGGGATTACAGTGCACACACCAGAGTTCAGATCAGACCGTGTATGGGGAAATGGTGGTGCAGAAATTCATTGTCAGTCTCGATCACTCTAGGACGAACCAAGGATAGACGACGGTATTTTTTGAGATGACACATGACCCCACTATGATTAATAAATTAAAATAAAAATTACATGGAATTTATGATTAATGTACATGATTTTTACTAGACTCAATCGTCTCCCGCTTTATGTGGTCTATTAGGTCTCATACTTGGTCATGTATGTGGCCATTTTACAACTAGTACATGGCTACATGTGGAAACTAGGTACACAACATGTACTCAAATTCACACAACATGTACATAGAAAAATTTCTAGAACATAATTATTCTTAAAAACATCCCAAAATCAATATCCATACCTAAAATGAAGATCTGTGTTCTTACATGAGATTTGTGTTGTCATATTGGGATAGACTGCATAATAATTTTTATGTGTATTCCAAGAAAGATGATCCCCATCTGTACGTCCTCACTCGGTCATATTATTCTAGTAGGGGTAGATACATCTTGTGCATGTGCATCCCTGAGTGATCCGCACACATGGTCCCTCCGATGAGACATAATATATATGCACGAAAATAACACATGAGAGTCTACTCCTCAGCCTTATCAGGTAAATGAGGAATCTTCCCTCCAACCAAGGAATATATATTGATGATCCATCTATACCGCGATGCTTAGATAAAATTTCAATGCATAACAATTTATGATCATGGTTGGGCCAAGTTGCATGAGTGGGTCCAATAACAGCTACCCACTAGATAGGAAGACCGAGAATCACCACCACATCCTAGATGGTGATGGTAATCTCTCCCTCGGGTAGGTGGAATGTGTGTGTCTCTAGTCTCTACCACTCCATGAGGGAACCAAGTACATGATGGTTAAAAAATGTGAATTCCAATACAACTATTCCATAGAATCTAGCATGGTGAAATTATGGTCTAATAGAATGTGGAGGCTCCCTGTGATGAAAATAGTGTGCTCAATGTAGCCTAATCGATCGATCCTCACCATCGTCTAACAAGACCTGAAAAACATTGCTATCCAGCTGGGTGATTAGTATGATTTCATTAATCATTATATAAACAAATGAACTGAGTTCTATGTGTAAAATGTAAATATAACATCATGGTTAGTATAATTCTATGACTTGTATAATTCAAGACATTCCATGTTTATTCACATTATTTTTTGAGGTTATTTTTAACCAAAGAAAGGGGAATGTCTTCATGTTTTTTAAATCATATTACAAATTTGTTTTTATGATATTATTTTACCTAGAAAAGGGTGTTTTATATGATATGGTTATATATATATAAACATTTTTGTTTTTCATGTAAAGGTTTTTTTGAAAATGGTGTTCTTTTTAATTTATGTATGAATTCCCACATGATGGTATGTTTTATGATTATTTTCTCACATTTACAGGTTATTCTGTAATACTAATTGAACATAAATAAAGAATTTGGGGAAAATGAACCATGATGCATGAGGAACGGTGACAATGTTTATGGTGATGACCTAAACTAATTCCATCGTCACTTTCATTATCACTATTCCTCCTATAATGTTGTTCATTTCCCACAAATTATTTCTTGAAGTTCAGTTAGTATTATAGAATCAGTTGTACTAACCTCTATTTCTAGTTGTGTAATATAACAATATTCATTATTAGTTATTATAACCTCCACATAGTAGTATACACAGGTAAACAAGACTCTATATGTTGAAAATGTTTTCTAATTGGGATTCTGATAGTGTAACTAATATTTAAAAAGATGGTTGATCATATAATATTTATTAATCTGAAATTTTATAACTTCTTATTATACCGTAATATATGGTACTATTGTTTCATTATATAAATTTTTTATAGAATATCTGTCACATAATGTTTTTAAAATAGAGGTAAAAAAGAATAGATAACAACATATAATTTACAATATGAGAATATCACAATGAAGACAATACACAATTGTGGCTGAGAGTGTGAACTCGACCCAACAATGTTAGGGAATAATTTTTGTTTATAACATTCATGATTACATATAGGGAATATTTAAGTCTTACCTTGTTCTTGAGTCCTTTCCATCTCATTCTGCATCATGTTATCCTTCAATCTCCCATGGGGATACAACCTGTTGATGTCAAGTATCACTATTGGTTGGACTTGGGGCATTGGGAAATAACAAAACTCCCCAATAAGAATAAATGGTGTAGCATAAATGTTAGAAATGGTGTCTATATAGTACACTAGATCAACATATTCTTCCCATGATATGTTCAAAGTGGTTGACTTTATGATGGCGTGTGCACAAGGAAACTGTAAGGCCTGAAATTTTCCACATTGACATTGCCTCGTTTCCAGTAATACCACCATTTTTTCACCAATTCTATTTGTGATGAGGTTCAAATGATCTTGAAACTCAAATAGAGAGTCTTATCTTAGAAAAATCCAAACATGATAACCTAATTCTTCTTTTCTATTCTTTTCAATATCTCATTGAAATCCTGTTTCATACCTTTGGACTTGCTAAATTCTGTCTGAGGCTAGTTTTTGTCTATCAACAAAGTACTTCACTCAATGATATAATGTCTCGTGATCTAGGGTAGATTCAGGTTACATGAGAAGAACCTAAAATATATAATTGATGCAATACACAATGTTTTTGTTCATGTTTCCATATCTCCCCCCATCATACGTCAATGTCCATTTTTCTTTTGGAGCCTACATCATATAATCCTAAACATCTTGATTAGCATTACAGATTTTTTCACTATGTACTACAAACCTTTATTGATCTGGTTCATATGATACATAGAAGAAGTGTTATTTCACATAAATTGATTTTATTTTTACCTTAAAGTACTAAAAAATTACAATGAAAAAGTGTACCAAGCCTCGTTATTTCCTTCTTTATCGGTTCGTTGTGGACTGTTTTCCACACGTTGCTAGAAATGTGTCTAATGTAGTATCAATGATGTGCACTTGGGGATATCCATGTATCAGGGTCCACATTAATTTCCTCCTCAATTTCCTGATTCCAATCAAATATCAAAGAGAGACTCGAAATGTTGGTGAAATGGTTAATGATACATTCCAAAAACCAACTCTATTAATCACAGTTTTCCTTCCCCTCAATGGAAATGGAAAGAAAAATAGGTGAATGGTTTCCATATTGGGTTTTTGTAATAAAAAATATTCCCTTGTATTTTCCATATAGAAATGTTCCATCAATCTGAATGAACTATTTTCTGAAATGAAATGTGGAGATATAGGGGAGGAATGCCCAGAAAACCCGATGAAATTGAACATGACATGGATCAAGTCAGTTATCTTGAGACACATGTTCATTTGTATCAAGATGTAATAAAATAAAGTTATGATTTCTTTTTAAGGCAATAAATTGTGGAAACACCCGATATGAGTCATCCCAATCCCCAAATACCATCATAATTTCTTTCTGTTTCACCAAAATCGCCTTAATATATTAAATATTATAACAAAATTTTTAATGTATCCTCTCTTTAACTAGGGATATCAAAATATCATGGAATGTCCTAATCATCTCAACGATAATGGATGACACAAATTTTGCATCTAATGAGGTTTGATCATGTGTCGGGTTTGGTAGAATGTAAGTATGAGGTGTCTCATTCCTCAATATTCTCCAACCACCAAATGCAATGTCCAGAATCACCCTCAAGGGGAATCTACAATCATCCCTGTACTTCTTACACTATATGAGTTTTTTACAATGGCTTGTTTCCTAAACTATATATATGGAGTTCCTCTCAATGTGAATTCTCTTTAGTGTGATTTTTTAATGAATATTTACATAGAAAATTCCTTTCAACATATATGATTTTTTCCAGCTCGCTAAACATATTAGGTATAACTCTAGGAAACTCTGTTGCATGTGTGAGAACATTACTGTCAAATTCTTGAACACGTGTCATTGCATCTGACCAAGATGACAACAGTGGTAAATGATTTATTTTGGGTTGAGGCTATTATACAACTAATGCATGTGTATAAACTTCCTCCCCAACTTTCGTGGGTTCCTCCTCATTAGAAATTTTGTCACCATTATTCCATCAATATAAAATTCAGCATTACATGTCATATTGACATGCATATCATAGAGATCACCAAGTTTTTCCTCTTCTGCATCATTTGTAATAGGATCAATCTCATGGTGCAGACTATCTTCATCAAATCTTACAAGTCTATGTCTTTCTACAACTAGGGTTTTTTTGTACATTAGTTTCATCAACATATATCTCAATCATGGTACCATCTGACCACTAAGAAAATAAATTTATTGCTTGGACACACTGCACATCAGCAACCAATGCACAACCTAGATAAAATAATGTTTCCCAGAATTTCAAATGTCTATAGTTCATATACATGATCTCTTGATCAGTTCCCACTTTTGTGGAACCACAATTTCTATATTTATATTCCCTAAGAGTTACGCAATGAGTTGTACTAACCACTATTATTGGTTGTGTGTCGTTTAATGATTCCTGCACATTTTTAATAACCTCCCTATAGCTGTACACACAAGAAAACATTACTCTCCACGTCTAAAATGATTTTTTGATCAATATTTTGATAGTGGAAATGATGGTTGACTATATGATATTTATTATATTCAATTTTAGACCATCTTGTTATACCCTTAAATATGATACTAAAGTCTATTAGAATATAAGTCACAAAATGTTTTGGAAACCAAGGTTAAAAAGAAGAGAAAGCATGAAATTAGTTTATCTCTTATTGATAAAATCACAATTATGATCAAATAAAGTAAAATAAAGAAGAACTAACAAATAAAATAACACATGAATACTTTACAACATACAAGAAAAATAGAAAATTTTCAATAGAACATGGTTTGTATGATATGATCTTATCTTCGTAAGTGAGGTAGAACACAAACAATTTTTTTTTGATAGCTTAATAACAACTTATACATGTATATACATAACTTATTAAGTACCTATCTTTAGATGATTATATTAAGCTACCAAATAAAAATAAAAAGGATTTTACCTCACATCTAAAGTCACACTCATCTCATACGAACAATGTTTAATTGAAAAATGTCAACAAATTTTGTGTATGTTGTAAAAAATTATGTGTAATTTAATGTGTTTATTCTTCAACATTTAATTTAATATTATCATAAGTGTCATTTTATCAACAATAAGTATTATTAGCTAATCATTATATTTATTCATCTTTTAATCCTAAGTTATTCATTAATTAATATATAATTAATCATTACTAATAATAACTATTATTTATAAACTATATAATATTTACTATAATAAAATTTTAGAACATATTGTTATATTCTAAACAATGATACTAATGTTTCCTAGAACATTTTTAATAAAATCAATCATTCTTTTTTTATTAGCAACAGAAATCATTAATGACGACGACCAGTAGAAGTACATGTGCAAAGCCATGAAGGGAAATTGTCCAGCCAGAGCTAGTTGGTATTGAATGGGCCTGAGGCTGTAAGCTGATGGGCCGCGTTGTTTCCATCCCTTTTGGTAAAAGAGAAGTTTCATAATGAGAATCATTGGAAAAGTGAGAGAATTCTCCAGATGATGATGTCAAATGACTGGAGCCCTCCATCGTTGTGGTTAATAGCATCGATTACGATAAGGCAGTAAGACTCATAAACGATATCACCCCATCCACATTCCAAGGGGAGAAACATACCATTAAGGATGGTCATGGCCTCAGCAACTACAGGTTCCCAGAATGCCTAATGTGGTTTATATTTTTCAGCAAGGATTTTCCCCAGATGACTTCGGGCCAGGGGGCCAAGGGCATGAAGCTCATCCTTTGGAAGAGACGTTTCCATGTTAATATGAAGAATCCCTTCTATTGGGGGATTTAAATGAGAGGGATTGGAGGGGGTAACACCAGGAATATAATGTACATTGTGGTCTTTTTATCCCTCAATCCAAGAAGTGGCCCATTGAATGTAGAATTCTGGGGGTTTGTGATCTTGATGAAAAACAACGTCGTTATGATGGACCCAAATAACCCAGGACAAAGTGAAATGTGAACAGGAAAAAGACGAGGATAGAGAGGAGCACCAACGCGTCAGAAGATCGGGAAGGTCAGAGGCCAAATCCAGTGAAGCGGTAGAAGCTAGGCCCCATTTATTCCAAATTTCCTTATCTCCCGGGCAGTGAATGATGGCGTGCAAAGGAGTTTTTGTAATGTTCTGGTAGAAAGGAAAAAAGGAGTACTGGCCATATATCGGTGTGCGAGAAGGCTTGTGGTTGGGAGATTACCCATGCAAACCAGCCACCAAAATTGGTGTATTTTAGGGGGAGCGTTGAGCGTCCAAATCAATTTTCATAGTCCCTCATCCCGACCGAATGAGTGATTTCCAAGAGAAAGTCTATAGCTGGATCTCACCGTGTATTCTCCCGAGATTTCACGGATCCAGAAAAGATGGTCGGGGCCTACGTCAGGGACCCAGGGAATTCTTTGGACAATTCATTGATCCCTTTCGGTAAACCATTCAAGGATCTTTTCCAAACACGACCCCCGCCCCTGGTCGAAAAGAAGGCAGCT
Organism: Viscum album; assembly: GCA_963277665.1. NCBI lineage: Eukaryota > Viridiplantae > Streptophyta > Magnoliopsida > Santalales > Viscaceae > Viscum > Viscum album. Next base: position 1,494,783,244 of record OY728129.1, read on the forward strand.
GACAATGGAGTCTTCAAGACCTGGTTGGACGGGGGATGTAGCCCACATACCTTCCTTATTGATCAGACATGGATCAGTCCAGATATCGACAGATGATCCAGACACAATCCTCTAGCCCAGTCTTTTTTTCAGGTGCTTTTTCTTCTCCAGAGGAAGTTAGGATGAAGATCAAGAGAGGAAGCTTGAAAGTTAGTGTTGGGAAAGTACTTAGCTCAGAGAACCCGTGAACATAGAGATGATGGACGGTTAATAAGGCACTATCCTTTCTAGGACAATAGTGCATCATTGAAGAGACGAAGATTTTGGAATCCCATACCTCCCTCTGATTTGGGTATGTAGAGTTTCTCCCAGGCCATCCAGTGCCGTCGATTCCTTCCATCATTCTTACCCCACCAAAAATTGGTAGTACATCTGTGGATCTGGTCGATGATGATTGCCAAGAGCTTAGATAGGGAAATAGTGTAGCTGGGGATATATTGGATGAGAGCTTTGATGAGGGTCGCTTTTCCAGCATTAGAAAATTCTTTTTGGGGACCAGCCTAGAATTTTTTTCTAGATCATATCCACAAGAGATGCGAAGATTTTATTTTTGGATCGGCCAATCACTGTGTGTAGCCTGAGATACCCTTGATGTTTTACAACCATATGGATGCCAACTGATGCACATAGTTCATCCCTCTTAGAAAGAGGCACCCCTGCACTGAATTGTATTCCAGATTTTCCATGATTGATTGACTGGCCAAATTCCCTCTCATACTGATGATCGCTTGGCTAATCACCCGGAATTCATTAATTGTTTCTCTAGAAAAAAGGAGGCAGTTTTAGGTTAAGAAAAGATGAGATAATGGTGGTATAGCCTAACAGACCTTTCACCATGAATATATATAGAGTATGCGGCCCTGGAAATGAGATTAGAAAACATGTTAGCCACTAGAATGAAGAGAAAATGAGAGAGGGTATCTCTCTGGTGAAGGCCTCGGGATGGGGAGAATTCTCTGGTGATCTACCCATTAACCTTGATTTTAAAGGATACAGTCGAGATGCAGTCCATGACCATATTAGTCAATTTAGGTCAAAACCCCATTTTTAGCATAACAACTCTAAGGAAGTTCCATTCCACTCTATCTTAAGCCTTGGATATATCTAATTTCCAGGCAATGGTTCCACTTTTCACGATGAAGAGTGATTTCATTGAATGGAACACTTCATGGGACATAATTGCATTATCAGTGATCAGTCTCTTGGCCACGTAAGTTCTATGATTTTCAGAGATAGTATCGTGTATCCAAGGTCGCAGCCAATTGAAAAGGATCTTTGGGAAGATCTTGTAAGAGACATTGAGAAGGACAATAGGTCAAAAATCAAGGATCACTAGAGGTTTCTTAATTTTAGAGATAAGGATGAGGACATTTTCATTGATGGACGCAATACTATTATTCCCAGCCCAGATATTTTTTAACATGTTGCAGATGTCGGGATTGATTATGTGCTGGTATTTTCTAAAAAATAGGGCGTGGAAACCATTCGGTCCCGGGGCCTTAGTGGGATGAAGATGTTTCAGAGCCAGGCTTATCTCATCATCTGTCACATCTTTGGTGAGCTTCCTATTGATATCTTCGATGATCACAGGTCTGATACAATATTCCACCTCAGAGAACACGAAAGGGGTTCCTACAGAGAATATGTTCTGGAAATAGTATGTCAAGGCCTCGTGGATACCATTGGTGTCAGAAACCTTTCTTCCATCAGATTGTGAGATGCATGTAATAGAGTTTTTTCGACGCCTGGCTGATGCTTTCTGGTGAAAAAATGGGTTTTAGCGTCTCCTTCTTTAATGTGGTTATCCCGCACCCACATAGCCCAGAAACATCCCTTGACATGCAAGGTCGTGTCTATCTCTCTTTGCGTGGCTCTAATCTTCGAGAGACTTCCATTGGATGTGGGTTTTTTGACGAGGTTGTTCAATCTCTTTTCGAGGACACCACCGTGCCAGTTGGTGTGGTGGAATTTATTATTACTCCAAGACATCAGATTGGATTCGACCTATCAGAGATTGAGGCTAACATCCACGTGAGTGCTTTTCTAGCTTGATCAGATAACCTCTTCGCATTATGGGTCTTTTGACCAGAAGATCTCAAATCTAAAGGGTCTGCTAAGTTGTATATTTCATTTGCCTTTCGTACAATCAATGAGAATTGGGCAGTGGTACGAACAATTAAAGGCTATGTGGCCAATATGAAACATGATGAACAGATTAATCCAATCAATAGAACCTGGATATCTATCAAGACACTCAATGATGTGGGTGCCTTCATTATTGCTGTGGAACCATGTAAATGGATTACTTGTGTACCCCAGATCGACCAGGTCCACCCTAGAGACCACGTCCTTGAAGTTTGACATTGAAGATGAGGGTCGGATGATTCCACCCCTCTTTTCCTTATGGAACATAATCTAATTGAAATCTCCTTCGAAGAGAATAGGGATTAGTAAGTCATGTCGCAGATATCATAGAAGATCCCATGACTTCACCTTATCATTATGGGATGGCCATCCATAGAATCCCACAATAGTCCAGGGTGGGTTAAAGTCTATTTGAATAGTCACAACTACATGGTGTGAGGAGGAGGATAAAATTTTGACATCAATATTGTCCTTCCAAAGGATACAGAGGAACCCAAAATGGCATTTTCCAGACACTGGGAAGAAGCCTTGGAAGCCACACTTCAGAGAAATACCATTGTGTCCTTGTTTTCCAGTATGGTTTCGGACATGAAAACCATATCGGGGTGACTTTGAGTGAAATTGCATTGTAGTATTTGAACCGTTCATGGGTTTCCAAGCCCAAAATATTTGAATAATTAAACAATCATTTATCTAGGTAGGGCTGGGTCTCACCTGCTGCCGCCTTTGGTTCCTCCGAACATGTTTCTCCACTTGTCATTTACCATATTTTGGTGGGATTCCTCCCTGATTAGCATGTTTCATTTTGTCTTTTCTTGACCCCAGGTTTAGGGTCCTCCGTGTGACCATCAATTTCTCCTTGTTGCACCCTTTTCAACGTTCGACAGGTAATTGGGGCCAGTATTGGAGTTCTCATCATTCCATGGTCCTCCATTGTTAGAATTCCTGCTACGGTCGATTATGGGTCAGGGTCTGGATCTGGTGGTTCGATGGGCATCAGAATTGGCTTTGAGCAATGTCTTGGTGGTTCTTCTTGCTTCATTGCCAACCTTGTGGATGTTTTAGTATTATTCTTTAGGGGGTAGGATGATATCCAGCTTCTCTCTAAGTGGGAGAGCCAGCATTTGTGAAATCCAGTGGTCCAAGGATTAGGGCTTCTTCAGTTATGGGTTCCGCCTGACTGGAATGTGCCAACGTGAGATGGTTACGGTCCTTTTGTTTTTCCGTCTTAGGGGTGAAAGAATATTTATTAGTTTTGGCAGGGAGACAAGGGACATATTTGAGGATGATGTTACCAGATCAAATCTAATGTTTTGTGGTGCATGTTTTTCCATATGGCCAAGGTGACCACAAAACAAGGAGAAGATTGTGATTTTCTTGAAATTGAATGATATCCAAGTGTTAGCGTCATCGATTTTCAGGATCATTACCCTCCTCAGGGGCTTTGACACTTCAATTTCTACCTTGATCCAAACCTTGGGGCCCCATTGTATTGGGTCTGAGAAATACCAGTCTAGATAGTGACCTAAACTGTCCCCAATTTCTCTCATGATTTGTTTTGTTCTTGCATGGAAGGGGATTCCTTTAATTCATATCTAGAAGGGGGAGTGGGGTAAATTCGATTGCTGGATATAATCCCCCTTTGTATTATTCCATGAGGAGGAGTTTATTATCGAAGTACCATGGTCTGCTGCACAATATTTTGTCTCTATCTCTCTCATTAATGAACTCAAAGACGAAGCGATTGAGCCCCGCTTCCCAAATAGCCACTCCTGCATCAAGTTTCTAGATGTTCTGTCGAGTGTTTTTGAGAGCCCCCTGATTTACCGATATGTTTTCCAAGAACTTTCCCACAACGAGCAAAGACATTAGTTTTTCCACAAGTGTGTATTCGTTTCTCCGTTCCTCGATCGTCGCCTTTTCTTTGTCCGTCAAAGACATCCTCTTCCATTGATTCACTAAGTCTTCATCCATAGATCAAGTCCTAAAAGTTAATTCGCTATCCTTCTTAAAGACTGGCGCCCTGGAAATCCCCACGGCCCTGGAACACCTGAATTAGGAACTGGGTTAAAGCTCCAGAAACGCCCTGTGGGCCATGCCGTTACAGTCCAATCTCACTTGAGTCAGGGCCCAGTCCAACAAGGAAGTCCCTGGACCAGATACCTCTTCACGGCCCCCTTACGCGGTCCACTTAACTAATACATGAACCACGACCTTTGTGATCTTCACTTCCCCTTAAGTGGTAGCACCCAAGAAACATGTATTGTGGCGTACACCAGTCTTCGCGGAGCAACACCCCACAACAGAACCGTTGCAGCTTCACAACACGACTGATGCTTCGAGAAGGCACATCACGAATCAGAAACGTCGCGACGACCACTTCGCGATATCTCAACACGTCAAAACATCACGAATGGTGGTTCAAGAATCAAACAACATCGTGACTGAAACATCAAAAAATCGTGAATACGGCTTACCACACACAGTTCTCTACCGGTCTTCATAGCGCACACCGAGTCTTCACGGAGCAACACCCCATGAAAAAATCTTCATAGAAAAACAACACTGTTGAGGCTTCACGAAGTCACTTCGTGGATCAGACACGTCGCGGTGGCCACATCGTGATCTCTCAACATGGTGTATCTTCACATAAGGTTATTTCCAAATCAAACAACTACAAGGCAGAAACTTCGAAAATACGTGGAATCAGAAGACTGCCCACATGTCACCACCTGTCTTCACAGAGCAGGTAAGAAAGGCGATAGGGTAAATATTTCCTTGAAATCAGATGTCTGACTCAAGACTATGAACACACGGATCAATAAGCTGAATGGGTATTTGCGATTAGGGTTGTGTTTTCCTCAAAATCTGGTGTATGTCTCAAGACTAAGAACGCTCGGATCTGTATTGCTTATGGAGTTTGAGATTTTTGAGATCTGGAACTTCCCCACCCTATCACAGATTTGGCACCGACATAGGATGACGATGACAGAAAGGACTTCAAGACCATGAGGGAGGTTGGAACTATGCCTGGAAGTGAATTTGAGTAGAAGATGAAGTCAGACTCCCTCTGAAACACAAAAAACGAGTTCTGGGAACATGTGGAGAATAACAAGAGGCAAAGGTAACAATGTTTCCTCACCATAGAGGGGTCGGGGATCGGCACAGAAATGGGGAAAACGAACCACTGACACCGAATCTGAAGAATGAAACAGTGAACTGTAGGACTGAAGCGGGGTGCATGGAGGGAGACAGAGCCGCTGTGAACCGATCGTACAAGAAAACTCAAAACCTAGGAATCCCTAATAGAGAACGCTCTCAAATGGGAGATACTTCACTACCTATCCATAATCAATCATTATTTAATCACTAGATAATGATTATTAATTTATTCTTTAATTATTCATTCTTTAATCATTTTTTTATGATATTTATTAAGTAATTATTATTAAATATTCACATATATTCATTTTTAATCATATGTTTTTCAATAATTATTATATAAAAATTTATTACTAATAATAAATATTATTTATAAACTATATATATATAATTAAAATACTTAATAAATAACATTATTGAAACTAATAAAAAAATAATTCAATTAATAATAGTAACATTAATTCATTAATACATTTATCCTTATCCATTTCATTTTATATCATCATAATTATCATTTTATCATTGATAAATATATTTATTTGATTTTTTTATTATGTATTCTAGTAGTTTATAAATAATATATGAATCATCTAAAGAATATCCATCAGGAGTGTTAAACTAGGAGTGCAGCAAGGCCCGTTGTCATGCACAAGTTTCCGTTCTAGTTTTTCTCAAAGTGGTGGTTTTGCGTTTTAACCCTAGGTACATCTATGCCAGAGCTACATCCATTTATTTATATCAGGACAAGGGTTTTATTTATTATATACCCACATAATCCTTATTCTAACAAAATTTTACAATTTTCTATCCTAAGTTAATCTATACATAATCATCACTTCATCTATACTTACTCTTTGAATAATCTATTCTTAATATATACTTAATCATTACTAATAATAATTATTATTCCAAACAATATATAACTAACTAAACTACTTAATAAAAAATATATTTATAAATAAATAAACTACTTAAAAATGAAATTTTTAGAACTAAAAATAATTCAATTAAATAAACAAATACCTTTAAATGATGCTTCACAAAAAACCGAGAATTCACTTGGAACTTCGACTCTAACACATGAGAAAAGGGGTTTATTTAGAGAGAGAAGTAGTGGAATGAAGAGAGATGTGAGAAAATGGAATTGAGGAGAATGTGGTTCCCTTTTATAGGGCGTTGAAGCAATGGTAGCCTCGGCAGAGTGGCCATGTTCCCCATGCAAGGGTACAAGGTGGCACCCCCTATCACCATTGTCATGTCATCAATCTAGGACAAATAGGTTAGGGGGAGGGGGGAAGGTGGCATCAGCGGTGCTGCCATAAATTCCCATTTTGAAGAAAAATCAAACATATGAATTTTTTTTAAAATTTATTAAACACATTAAAAATGTCATGTTTTGATCATCTAGGAATGGGTCCCCAGGGAAGGGTTATCCAGTCAAGGGAAGGTTTTGTGGATCTATGAATAATATAAAGGGGTTTTAGATGTGCAAACCAGCACCAGACATCAAATCATTGGATCTACGGTGTGGGTTCAACAATGGTCTAGTTTTTTCAAATGTTGGTAATGCAAAAATCAATTTTTAATATGTTATTTTAAAAAATTGTTAAATTAGTTTATGATTATTTATTTATAAAATGTGTACTAATGGAATCAATGGATCTACTACCTTTTGGTTTAGTCGAAAGGTGCCACCCGTGATTCCACCTTTCTGTTAAAAAAATAAAAAATAATTTTTTTACTAATTTTGTATTTTTAATATTTTTTTTGTTTTGTTTTGTTTTTATATAGATATAAATTAAACAAATATTTTTAGTATAATTTATCTACTATTTAATATTCTGAAGTACTACCATTATAGCAGTTTAGATTCTGACAGAAACCCTCACCAAAGGCTCCCTTTTATAAGAGGGCTTATCTAAGAATGTATTCTGCATTTTCAATACAGAATTTTGGTTCTCCCTTTCCTGCACAAAACATTCTGCATTTCCAACGTGGGATTCAGAACTGTTTCATGTACATGGATTTGAAAGACTATAAAATATAAAAATTAATACCAATATAAATGAAACTAAATACATGGACTAAATATATATTAAATAGTCGAAAATAAAAAAATCGTAAAAAATGTGGATGAAAAATAATTTATAATATTTCAAAGCAACCTTCTTGAAACATAAAATTGTTTCAAGTATAGGACTTTGAAAGACTATAAAAAATTATAAGAATAATATAAATGAAAAATAAAACACATATTAAATATAAAATAATAGTTGAAAATAAAAAACATTTTGTAAAAAATGTTGATGAAACATAATTTATATGCTTTAAAAGACACCTGATTGAAACTTAAAAATCATTAAACTATGTGACCTCGAAAGCCTCTGAAATGAAAACTATATGACTAATATAAATGAAATATAAAACATGTATTAAATATATAAGAAAGAGTCTAAAATAAAAATAATTTCATAAAAAAAGTGGATGAAAAAATAATTTATAAGCATTCAAAGCCAATAGTTTGATGAAAAAAATATTTCATGTATGTGATTTTCAAAGCCTCTCAAATATAAAATATAAAACCAATATAAATGAAACATAAAAAATATATTAAACATATATGAAATAGTAAAAAATAAAAAAATCATAAAAAAATGTTGATGAAAAATAATTTATAAAATTTAAAAGCCACAAACATGAAACATAAAAATGTTTCAAGCATGTGACTTTGAAAGCCTATAGAATATAATGTATAAAACCAATGTAAATGAAACTTAAATGGAGGATTAAGAATATAAGAAATAGTAGAAAATTAATTAATTATTTATTAATATAATTAATAATTATATAATTTTTTATTATATATGAATTAATTTGTCAAATCAGTAATTTAAATATTTAATATTTAATTAATTAGTTAATTAGTAATATCATTACTATTTATAATAATTAATTAGTGAATTAGTTATATAATTATTTATTGTATAATAATTAGTTAGTTAATAAGTAATATAATTATTAATTATAATATAGTTAATTAGTAATATAATTATAGATTAATTATTAATATAATTATTAAATATATAATAATTAATTAGTTAATTAATTATAAAATTATTAATAATATAATAATTAATAACATAATTAGATAATTAGTCATATAATTATTAATTATATAATAATTAGTTAGTTAATTAATAATATAACTATTAATTATGTAATAGTTAATTAGTTAATTAGTAATATAATTTTTAATTATCAATTAATTAGTTACTTAGTAATATAATTCTTAATTATATAATAATTAAATATTTATTTATTAATATAATTTTTAAATATATAATAATTAATTATTTAATTATTTATATATCTATTAAATAAATAATTTTTATTTTGTTAATTATTAATAAAAATTTTTATTATAATTATTCAATATAAATTTTAATTATTAATTATTACTAATTAATTAATTAATTATTTTTTAATTATTAATTATAATTAATAATTATGTTACTAATTAACAATTTAGTTGTAATTAATAATTATATTACTAATTAACTATTTAATTATTAATTATTAATTATATTATTATATAACTAATTAATTATTTTATAATTATTAATTATATTACTAACTTACTAATTAATTATTGATTATTGATTATTAATTATTAATTTTATAATAATAAATTAGTTAATTTGAAATATAATTAATAATTATATAATAAGTAATTATATTAAAAATTTATTATTATATAATTAATAATGATATTACTAATTAAATAATTAATGATATAATTAAAAATTATATTTCTGATTAACGAATTAATTATTATAAAATTAATAATTATATTACTAATTAACTGAATAATTTTCATTAATTTCGTATATGTTTAATTATTTTTTTAAGTATCATTTATATTGGTCCTATCATTTATATTTTAGAGGATTTCAATGTCAAATACTTGAAGCATTTTTAAGTTTCATGTAGGTGGCTCTGAAAGCATATAAATTGTTTTTCATTAATATTTTTTATTAAATTCATAATATTTAGGACTATTTCTTTCTTGTTTAATCCATGTTTTATTTTTCATTTATATTGGTCTTATAGTTTATATTTAGAGGATTTCGAAGTCACACACATAAAACATTTTTATGTTTCATATATGTTGGTTTGAAAGCTGGTAAATTATTTTCCATCCAAATTTTTTACAAAATTGTTTTTATTTTAGACTATGTTATATGTTTTTTGTCTATATTTTATGTTTCATTTATATTGGTATTATAGTTTATAATTTATATTCTTTCAAAGGCACATACTTGAAACATTTTTATGTTTCAAGTATGTGGCTTTGAAAACTTATAAATTATTTTTCATCCACATTTTTTATATAAATATTTTAATATTAAACTATTTCTTGTATGTTTAATCCATGTTTTAAGTTTCATGTATATTGATCTTATAATTTATATTTTATAGTTTTTCAATTCCACATACTTGAAACAGTTCGAAATCCCACATTTAAAATGCAGAATATTTGGTATAGGAAAGGGAGAACTAGAATCCCACATTCAAAATAAAGAATGATTTTCCAAGAAATCCCTCTTATAAAAGGGTTCCCTAGGATGGGCTTCAGTCAGAATCAAGGGGGTTTTGCTGTGGCATTCATAGCAGAAGACACAATTGGTTGATTCAGTTGTGTTTGTAAAATTTCATGAGTTCGATTGATCGTTTTCCGGACCAACCAATCATCATACTTTTGTGCATTTTTACTTTTGACTTCATGTTATTCGCCTTCTTCCTCTAGATCAGTAGGAGTAACACATGCTACCTGGGCTGAAGAGCCTATCAATTTTACCTGTATAGAGTCCACCATCTTTTGCAGGAGGTCTTTAAAGACAAAACACTCTTGAATGGGATGCCCCGACATGTAATGAAATGTGAAATAGTTAGGGAGGTCTTCATCTCCTTCCTTATTCGTATTTTTGGGCCTTGTAAACTAAACCAGATTATTTTCCAGAGATGAGATGAAGTAGCCAGGAACTGTTTCATTCCAGAAAGAATAAACGTTATTCATCAAATCTTCAAATTGTTTCCGCCTTTGATCTCTTTGATCATCATGAGGAGGCAGCCATTTTTGTTGATTCTCAAGAGGTGGAGCCCTTCGATATGATGGAGTTTTTGAAGTGGAAGCAGGTACAGGTGCTTGTTTAAGTGTAACTGTAGCAGTCTCTACTTTCCCTATTCTCCTCCCTAGAACTGATGGAATTACACAAGCTGTACCCTTTGTCTTTGTAAGAGAATATCTGATCTTCTGAGCAATTTAAGTAAGGTCTCGAAACCCTCCTATGTATTTCACAGGGTTCAACGGTGTGTTTAATTCACCCTGCATATTTTCCACACAGATTGGAAGAAACTCTTTTAAAGGGAGTGCTAAACTTAAGGAATATGTTAATCCCTTCCAGCGAGCAGTGAAATCCAAAACTCTTTCATTCTCCCTTTTCTTACAATTGGTATGATCAAAAAATGTCATCTTTGGAAATTTTGAGCTAAATTGAAGAAGTAATTTTTTATGGAGATCCTCCCACCCATTAATTGACCAAGATTGCAAGCTTATGTACCAGACGAAAGAAAGTCCTTGTAAGTACTGCACAAAACACCTGAGCTTAACTGCTTCTTATTTTCGAGGAGTTCACATCATAGGATCACAAAGAGAAAAAAATGGGTTAAGTCTTGTTCTAGATCTCCCAAGCCATTAAAAATTGGGAATGTGATACTCGAAAAATTTTATGGGGGAGTAATTGCATCTACCAATTCAGGGTAAGCTATCTTCTCTGGTTAAACTGGTGCACACTTTCCTTCCATAGCTTCCAACTGAGCTGTTAATGAATCAATGGTAGTAATTAATTTTTGAGAAACATCTGGTTGAGTTTGGACCCGTGTAGGTGCAAGATCAGGATTTTGGATGGGTGTGGATACTAGTACTGTCACTAATGGTAGTATTACCGATTTCTATCACGTATGACCCATAGGATTAGATGTAACGACCAAAAGTTTCATTAATGTAAATCCCTTTTGATCTAATTAAATGAATATTTATGTAAAATGTTTATATAAAATGTCATCTTCTTGGTATTATGTTATGAATTGTGACTGTTTCTTTTATAGTCGTTTAACAGTGATCACATAATTAGTATAAATATAAGGCTTTAACAAATCCAATTTACTCACACAAAAGAAGCGATGACCTCATCCAGTAGAATTTCTCCATACGAAGCCCACCTGTCGGAGCTCGGAAAAGAGGTGGCATCCTTGGGCTTCACTCTTGACCAAGCCCAAGCTAAGCTTCATCATGTGAAGCTCGAACAGGGCCGTCTACGGGAGAAGTGGAAGTTGATAGAAATTACCACATGAGCGATGTTATCCGAGCCACCCCAAGAGTCTGTCACCATCACACACCTTACCCTTAGGTCTTATACGGCTATTTTAAGGGGTTATGTAACAAATCTCTAGTACTATTTTCATGTGTATTATTTTTTAATATAATAATAAATATACCTTCTTGTGATTATCGCTACATTGTAAATAGTTTTTAAAGTACAAATAGTATTTTTAGTTATTATATAATTAAGAATTATATTTTATTAAATTTAAGGATTTTTGAATTAAATTAAATTTTAAATAAAATATTATTATTATTATTAAATTAATTTTTATTAAATATAAATGAACTTATAATTTTATGAATGCATATATAATTGTTCTTAAGGTTTGAAAGCCATTTCAATCAAAAGCTGTGAATTTTCAATAAATGTCAGTTTTTATTTTATAAGTGAAAATTAACATATTTATAAAATTATTTAGATAAAATAAATGTTATTTCTGAAATCAGGACGTTGAAATTATCCAACAGTGAATTTTTCATAATTTTCTGATACAGTCAAATTTTTGGGTAAAAATTGAATACCGTTTAAATATATAATGTGTTTTATGACATCATAATGACCCAATAGTGATGTAATAAAATACTATAATCTTTTTGTTCGGCCAATATATGTTTTAACATTAAAATAATGTGATATTGGGTTTGTTTAACTTACGTTTCAAAGCCTTAATGGACCCCTCAAGACTTATTAAACACCTTGTCTTTTTAAATTGTTTTCCATGGGAGTGTGATTCAACTCCACATAAGCAACCCCATTATTTTACGAATTTCGGACTATATCCTTATAAAATATTGTTTTCATATTCACTTTTCCAAAAACCATGGTCAAAAACCATGGGATGGTTTGTGGTTTGGATTAATTAAATATAAGGGGTCCCAAACGTAAATAATAAAGAATTCCCTCACCTTTCCTATATAAACCCACCCAAGCTCCCACTTCCTCCTCACTCAAAGCCCTTGGAGTTCATCCAAACTTTGAACTACTCTCTCTAGAATACTCCCAAGTTTCCCCAAGCTCCAAAGAAGCCTTTCTCAAGCCTCTCTCAAGCCTTTCAAAGCACATTTCCAAGTAAGGGTTTTTTCTTCCTTTCTCTTTTTTGTCCAATTTTTTTATGTTCTTTTTCTCTTTTAATTTCAATTATAAATGTTGGGGTATGGTTTCACACCTCCCTTATAATTACCTATTTATGTTTGAATGATGGGATACCCCTTTCTCTCTCATTAAATGCCTCCCATGTACACCCGTTACTATGCTGAAATTCTGAATGGAACTTCTCTCTCCTCATTTACATACAAGCAATACTTTTGTATCATGAATCAAAATTTCATTACAATTTTTGGGAAATGTATCTATATGACCTTTTTACTGTCCATTACATGTAAATATGATGAGGAACCTCTTTCTCTCTCATCAACAATTTTTTATGAATTCTTATGTCATGTCGTTATGCTGCCGAAATCGCACCGATTTTCTAAGACAATTTCATTGTGTAGTGAATACCATGCCCATTTCTCCATCAAGGGTATTATCCTTTATGCACATTTACATATTGATTATAATGTTTCATGTATTAATTCCAAATTCCTTTATCATGGAATAAATTATTATGTTTTATGAATCCATGGTTTATAATCTATGTGGAACACTTATGCATGAAATGAAATGTTTAAGAAGGGTGCGCCCTTATAGTGCTCTAATGAATTGGGTAAAGTATAGTATCATGATATGTCTTGTGCAATTAGTTTTTACTCATGATAATTCAAGTGCAACGAGGGTTTACTCGTGCTTCATTTGCAATGAGGATTTATTCATGCTCTATGTGCAATGAGCCTTGGCTCATGCTAATTCCATGTTAAGTGTTGTTGCAACATTTACATGTTATGATTATCATGCTTTATCATGACTTTATGTTCATGTTTCTCTTGTTCTATATTGATATTCCTATTCTCTAACATGTATTGTACACCTCATGTATTCAATGTTTATTCCCTTATTAGGATTTATAGATCACCCTTTTCTTATTCATGTCCTCAGGTTATCCTATGCAATGCTAAGTACGTGGGAATGATGTGGTCATGTAAAGGAAGTTTTCAATAAAGATTTTGTATTTCATGTTTCAAGTTTTTATGTAATGATCCTAAGCCCCAAAGACACTAAACCTCTCAATCTTATTTGTTTTATCAAGTGATGTTTTATGTAATAAATCATGTTTAATTTTCTATTAAAAAGTAGGGTTGTCATAGTTGGTATCAGAGGACAGGTTTAGTTATTTTTGGGATTAGGATTAGAAAACCCTAGTAAAGCCTTAGAGATAAGACTAAGTATAATAAAAACATCCCTAAGTTTTGGTATGTACTGAGTAAGTGGTTTATCAAGCAAATACATCTCTGTCTGGTAGAGGCGGCTCTGGCACAGATGTATCCTAGGGGTAAAACCCGAAAAAACTACTTTGAGCTAGACTCGAATGAGAACTGGTGCACGACAATGGGCCTTACTGCACTCTTGGTTACGACACTCCCAGGGGATATGTTTTGAAAAATTCACAAGCTTAGTATAAACCCTTATTAATGGAATTAAAAAAATTTCCCCTAAGAATATATGATATAAAGAAGATCATGAAAATCCAGGATTAAAGCCTATAGAGTCATGAGTTAAGGGAAAACAATTTATTTATAAGTCATCAACTTTTGTCATTGTATTACCCTTTATTTGTTACCCCTAACTTTCCTTTTATTCCTGCCAATGGCCGGTAATAGGAGGACTCGGGCTAAAAACCGTTGTGAAGATCAGTGTGATGACTGTACTAATGAGATTCCTAATCCAATGGGAGTGGGAATCACAAACTTTTTCACGCTTATCTCTCAGCTAACTCAATTTTTGAATAGAAACATGGGTCAAGGGGAATGTTCAACCCCCTCTAATAAAGAACAAGTCTCTATCGAGAGATTCATGAGACAACGGGCTCCTACTTTTAGTGGATCATCCGACCCTACAATCACTGAACAATGGATCAACTCAAATGAAAAGATATTCTCCATCATTCAATGTTCCGAACAAGAGAAGGTTCTCCTGGAGGCTTATCGTATGGAGGGCGAAGCTGATAAATGGTTTACGTTGATAAAAAATACGAAGCCTGAGGAGTAGATCAAGGCATTAGAATGGAAGGATTTCCAGAAGATGTTTTTTGATAAATATTTTCTGCGCACCCTCCAGCTTAAGATGGAAAGGGACTTCCATTCCCTCAAGAAAAAAGATGAATAATCTATTGGAACATACGAGGAAAACTTCACAAGGCCTGTACGATCTGCTTCCATCTTTGTTGTTACCCCAGAATGAAAAGTTGACCGATTATTTGGTGGGCTGAAGCCTAGCCTATGGAAATCATTGGCAATCTGTGACTTCGACAACTATGAGGAAATTTTCTGATGTTCCCTCAAGGTCGAAATGGAGATAAGAGAATCACAGGGTTATCATGGGGATAAGAAGCGTAAGGTGGACTTCAATGCTGGTGGTCTGATGGATAAATACAACAGAGCTAAGAATATCCATCACCCTACTTGCCAAAAGTTCAGAAAGAATCACCCTAGAAATTGCCTTAAGGGGACGAGGAAATGCTTCAGATGTGGAAGAGAAGGGCACCTAGCTGTTAACTGTCGGCAAGAAAGACCCGTGCCTGTGACGGAGGAGAGGAACACTCTGTTCAAACCTCAACACGTTGTTCAATGCTACAAATTAAAAGAACTAGGTCATTTTTCAAATCAGTGCCCTAATCCAAGGGTTTTTGGAGGCAACCAACAACCTCCAAGGTAGCAAGGAAGAGCTTTTTCCATCAATTCTGCCGAAGTGAACCCCGAAAACGAAGTGGTGACAGGTAAGCTAGTTATTCATTCAAGAATAGTGAATGTAATTTTTGATTTAGGTTCTATGCATTCCTTTATATCTAAAAAGTTTAGTTGAACAATCCCAGAACCACCACAAATCATGGAAGTGAAGATGTCGGTGATTACGGTAAATGGGGAAATCACTGCATCCCATGAATATAAGTCCTCCCCTATTATAATCTGTGGATTTAATTTCCCGGAGAACCTCATCATACTCCCACGGGTGTAATTTGATGCAATTATTGGCATGTATTGACTTTCCTTATATAGAGCCAACAAAAATTGTCGTGAGAGGGAAATCATACTCCATATGGAGAATTGACCCCCGATTCTTTACAAGTGTAAGGAGGAAGATGAATCTCATTTATCTCCATCATCTCAAGCATGGATATTACTGCCCTATGAGCACGAGTATCTATATCAGATGATTTAATCCAAGGAGGAAACCATCCTTGATGAAATTCCTATTATGAGGGAATTCGCTGAAGTGTTTCCCGAGGAACTACCTGTGTCTTCCTCCTAGAAGAGATGTTGCATTATAAATTGAACTTATTCCCGAGGCTTTACCAATATCCAAGACTCCATATAGAATAGCTGTTGTAGAGCTTGAAGAGTTGAAAAAACAACTACAATAGAATCTAGATAAAGGTTTTATACGCCCAAGTGCTTCACCATGGGGTGCACCAGTCCTCTTTGTCAAGAAGAAGGATGGGTCAATGCGGCTTTGCATCGATTATCGTGAACTTAACAAAATCACGATAATGAACAAGTATCCTATCCCACGAATTGATGACTTGTACGATCAGCTGCGTGGAGGAAAATACTTCTCCAAGTTAGACTTGCGGTCAGGATATTATCAAGTAAGGGTGAAGAAGAAAGATATCCCCAAGACTACTTTTCACACAATATACTGGTACTATTAATTCATAGTAATGCCTTTCGGACTCACTAATGCTCCAGAAATCTTCATGGACTTAATGAATGGAGTCTTTTGAGATTACCTCGAAAATTTTTTGGCAGTATTTATAGATGATATTCTAATATACTCCAAAACCAAGGAGGATCATGAGTAGCATTTAAGAACAGTACTAGAGAATTTGCGCAAGGAGAATCTATATGAAATGTACATCAAGTGTTAGTTATGGATAAAGGAGGTCTCATTCCTGGGCCATATAATTAGAAGTTATGGGATATATGTGGATCCCTCCAAAATAGATGTAATTAAGGGATGGCCGAGGCCAACATCGGTAACAGATATCCGTATCTTCTTGGGGTTAGCTGGATATTATTGATGATTTGTGAAGAATTTATCACGATTGTCCAACCCTCTTACAAAGATAACTTAGAAGGGAGTAATGTTTTCTTTGAGTGATGAATGTGAAGAAAGCTTCAAGGATTTGAAAAGGAGGCTTATCACTGCGCCTATTCTCACTTTAACCACAAGTGGGGAACGTTTTGTTGTATTCAGTGATGCTTCGAAGAAGGGATTAGGTTGTGTGCTAGTGTAGAATGATAAAGTGATATCCTATGCCTCAAGGGAGTTGAAAATCCATGAGAGAAACTATCCAACGCATGATCTGGAGTTGGCAGCGGTGATCTTTGCCTTGAAAATATGGCGGAATTATCTTTAAGGGGAGAAATGTGAGATATATTATAAGGGGGCAGCCTTAAACATTACTTAATCTTGAGTTACATCATGAATACACGTTGAGGATCTTTTCAGGTTTAGAGTTTTAGAGAATTAGATCATAAAACATGCATTACATTCCACATTTAAACAAACTGGTTACATAAAAGATAGTACTCATTTTTCCCATCAACGGAAACATATTTAAAATAAAACATTGATTCTTTATTGAAACTATCATCACATCATGTACCTTTCCCTTGACCTGTGAGAAACATTTCAAAAGCATGGGATGAGCATAAAAATCTCTGTAAGGGATTTAAATGTACGAAATGAAAACATTAGTCCATGTATGAAATCAAACTTTAATCATAAAAAATAATCACTTTATCAAACCTCATAAAATCATGAATAAATCATAGAAATCATAAGACATAAAGGTAACTTGAGGCATTCATAACATTCTTACGTAGGTAGTAACCCTCATGGTTACGTATGGAATAATCATCATAGTATATTCCCTAAATATCTTCAAAGAAACCTTAACGTTTAACTCCTTCACATTACCCAATGAATTGGAGAGCTATATCAGGCCCACCCACCCTTAGTTTATCACGGAACCACCCAACTTCATAACAATTCCCAAGAACCATAACATAATCGTATCACATAAAACATGCATAAAGGAAACATAACATTTCCACTTTTCAATCACAAGAAATCAATAAAACACATTGATATAAAAACATTATGAAAACCATTTTAAATACCAAAAATAAAAGAAAAGTAATACATGGTATTTACTTTTCATTCGAAAAAATTTATGTCTTGTAGAGGAAGCTGAAACTCAAATAATGGTCACGGCGGCAGAGAAGTCGTTGTCGCCACATACGTAAGACAAAAAAAACATTCCCTTTTGTTTTTTAGAAAATTATTCTTATAAAAAGATTCCTTTTGAATAAATGTAAAAGTCAAAGGGTTTTATAAACCATATAAAAGAAAGTTGTGTATAAAAAAAATATGCCTCAATAAAAGGATATTGAGACGAAGTCCCATACCTCAGGTCCGACTTGACTCGATTGTTCTTTAACATCCTGAATAATAAACTTGAGTTAATTTATACTTTCTTAAGAAACTTTTTAAAGTTCATTATTCCTTTTATATCACTTATTACCATGTTATGATCACTATGTAATTATTTATGTTAATAATGGTCGTTTTGTCGATCATTGGTACTTGAGTAAAAAATAAACTCTTTATAATTACAATTTGTTCATGTGGTAAAACATCCATTATATCCAGAATTATATTTATGATGTAGATATAATATATATCATATATATCCAGTATATACATGAATTTATAATATTACATAACATTTAGAGGTAAGAAATGAAATGCACTGTTCATGGAGACGGTATGCAGTACGTACACATGAACGCTACTTTCATTTCTATTTCATATTTAATTGAATTGAATCATAATGATATAAAGGTATATTATAATTCCAGTATAATATCATATATAATATCATTAACTCTATCCTTTATATGTTCCACATATGGAATTAACGAATCAAATCACTTTGAGGGGGCGGTAGTCCGCACTTCCAAAAATGAAGATATCGCGTTTACCCATAATGGAAACCATAAAGGTATGCCAAAAATGAAAAATACAGAATCTTAAGTATAAAATAAAAATATTATATATCATATATAAATATAGTGACATCTTAATGTCCACCTTGGAAGGTGTTAAAATAATATTGAACAGTCATCGTTTCGTGGGACATAAATTCACCATCCACAGAAACAGTATGTTCATTAACCATTAGATGTAGGTGTGTGTTAGTGTATCTCGAATCCTACTTATAAAAACATTATAGTATATTGAAGATACTGTTTTTGTTACAACAAAAATGAATAAAAAGATTTTAGGGGGTTGGAGAAGCAAAATAAAACAAAAGAACACAAGTGAAGACATTACCTTTAAATCCGGTAACTCCCTTTGGTTTGAACCAAAAGGATTTCTTGAAGAGCTTCCTACCTAAGGTAAGGCTTCTAGGATGAGGAGATAGGTGTGGAGAGACAACATTAGCAGAGATTGGCTGAGCCAAAGGCTTTAGAGGTGTGGTTAAGGAGGTAGAGTTGAGGGTCTTTTATAAGAGGAGAGGAGGGGCACTCTTGGAAAGGTATAAAATGTTACTTTATTTTCAAATGAGTTTTGGATTTTAAAGGTCCCACATTGATGTATTTTCAGGATAAGGATAAGAGTTAGATATATATACTCATCCAATAGGTCTTTGAAAAGTGTAAGTCTTAGTTTTAACATTATCTTTTCATTTTATTTCAATCCTTTATTAATGAGGTAATCGCTGCATCACCATGATGTCATAAATAATTTAATTTATTTAAAGTCTAAAAATTATAAAAAATACTATTATTTAGGAAATATTTTTAGATTTATAATGAATATTTATAGTCTAAGAGATCATTTATTTAGAAAAAAATTAAAAATGTTTTACTCAGGTGATACATTCTTTGTTATGTTTAACTTTCTTTAAAAAAATAAAAAGATAAAAAGTCATTATCACACAAAAGTGATTCAATGGTGTCCCCACGTTTGGCACAAGGCATCCCATGGTCGCAATGACATAAACAGTATTATTATGACACATTTTGATGTCATTTTTTATTATTATGATATTATTTTATTATCCTTAAATACCCAATTATTAATTAATCAAGATAATTAATGATAATTACCATTGTTACTATTCACAAAGTCCAAAAACAAATCAGTATTGATTAAATAATTTGGACCTTATGATTCCAGATATGTAATCCATTTTACCAAATTCCAAACATAGAAATTGTAATAATTAATTTGAAAATAAATATCCTTGTCAAAACAAATAGCGGGGTTTTTTGAAACAATATCTATGAAAAGATTGGCATTAGCTTATGCCCAATTCCATAGTGAAATTAATTATAATGGCCACTATTGGATTAAATGGTAAAAATAAATTCTATTTTAACTTTAAAACCAATTAAAAAGATAATCTAACCATATAATTAAATTATATGAAAAAGCAGTTTTGATGTAAAATGCAGAATTTTTCACTATTCATTAAAAAATGAACATTGTCAGAAAAATACCAAAAAATTATCAAATTTAAATTTCAATGTACCAATAATAAATAATAAGTTTATTTTGACAAATATAGCTTATAAAATTGTCAAAATATATATTTAAAAATGGATTTCTATAAATAGGCAGTAAAACAATCTTTTAAAAATATTAGTGTCTTCCATGCATAAGATTGGATTTATTTTCATTTTAAGCCTCTAAAACACTATCTAATTCATAAATAGACATATATAATAATATATATTATTCATTACTTACTTGGGATGTAACATATATACTTACCACAAGAGTCTTAAATATATATTCACACAGAAAGAGCTTAATATGTGTCAGAGAAGATGGATAGGGCTCATCAAGGATTATGAATGTTCAATACATTACCACCCTAGGAAAGTGAAAATGGTGGAAGATTCCCTAAGTAGATAAGACCCATTGATTCTATCAATGATGATAGTTGAGAAGGATCCAATCTTCTTATACTTGATGAAGATGGACATTGGAATCATAAAGAAGGGAACATCCTCAATCATTTCACAAATGATTTCTCAACCGCCTCTTTTAGAAAGGTTAAAGGATGCACAAAAGGATGATGTGGGAATTCAATAAAAAAGTGGAAGCTATCGAAAAAGGGAAATCCTTGGTGTTTAATGTTAATGAAGAAGGAATTGTGCGGTTTGGGAAAAGACTATGTGTTCCATCAAGTCCGGAGCTGAAGAAGGAACTTTTAGATGATGCACATAGTTCAAATTTCTCTATTCACACAGCGAGCACAAAGATGTATCAAGATATCCGAGAAAACTTTTGGTGGGATAATATGAAGAAGGATATCGCTGAATATACATCAAAGTGTCTAGTGTGTCATCAAGTGAAGGCAGAGAGGCATGAGTCTAAGGGGATGACGCAACCATTGCCCATACCATAATAGAAATGGGAGAATATCACCATGTACTTTGTCACCGGACTTCCAAGGACATCCAAAGGAAACAATGAAATTAGGGTTGTTTTGGATCATCTGAAAAAGACTACACACTTCATTCCTATTCTAGAGGATTTCTCATTGGATCAATTGGCAAAAATACATATAAGGGAAGTGGTAAGGTTTTATGGAGTACCACTATCTATTGTATCTGACCGAGATCCAAGATTCACCTCTATGTTTTGGAAGAGTCTTCAACATGCTCTGAATAATGAACTGAACTTCAGTATGACTTATCATCCTAAAATTGATGGCCAATCCGAGCGGACTATCCAAACACTTGAGGACATGTTGAGAGCATGCTAAATGGACTTTAAAGGAGGATGGGATCAAAATCGTCCTCTGGTTGAGTTCTCTTATAATAACAATTTCCACTCAAGCATCCAAATGGCACCATATGAAGCTCTGTATGGGAAAAGGTGTATAACACCGGCATGTTGGGATGAGGTCGGTGAACATAAGCTGCTTGGACTAGAAATGGTAGAAGAAATGGTGGAGAAGGTGAAAACCATTCAGCAGCATATCAAGGCAACCCAGAGTCGACAGAAGAATTATGCAGATAACCATCGATGAGACCTTGAGTTTAAAGTTGGAGACATGGTTTTCTATGCATATCTCCATGGAAGAAGGTCATGAGGTTTGGAAAGAAAGGGAAGTTAAGTCCAAGGTACATCGACCCCTTCAAGATTCTTGATCGTGTCGGGGATGTGGCCTATCGACTAGCATTTCAACCTACCATGTCCAAAGTACATGATGTCTTTCATGTATCCCTCTTAAGGAAGTACATACTGGACCCTTCACATGTACTCTCTTCTGAGGTGGTACAATTGTAAGATGATCTTTCTTATAAGGTGCAACCAGTGAAAATCATAGATCGTAGAGGAAAAATTCCACGAAATAGGACAATTCCCCTCGTCAAGGTTTTGTGGAGAAACCACAAGTTTGAGGAAGTGACTTAGGAATTGGAGGAAATGATGAAGCTGAGTTACCCACATCTGTTTTAGTGTAGGAAAAGGAAATTTTCGAGGGTGAAATTTCCTAAGGGGAGAATACTCTAATGACCCAATGTTTCATTAATGGAAATCCCTCTTGATCTAATTAAATGACTCTTTATGTAAATTTTTTATATAAAATGGCAAATTCTTTGGTTTTATGTTAAGAATTGTGACTGTTTCTTTTATAGCCATTGAACAGTGATCACGTGATTAGTATAAATATAGGGCATTAAAAAATCCAATTTACTCAGACAAAAGAAGTGATGGCCTCATCCAGTAGAATTGCTCCATACGAAGCCCACTTGCCAGAGCTCGGAAAAGAGGTTGCATCCTTGGGCTTCACTCTTGACCAAGCCCAACCTGAGCTTCATCATGTCAATCTCGAATGAGATCGTCTATGGGAGAAGTGGAAGTTGATATAAATTTCCACTCGAGCGATGTTATCCGAGCCACCCCAAGAGTCTGTCACCATTGCACACCTTAGCCTTAGGTCTTATGCGGCTGTTTTAAGGGGTTATGTAACAAATCGCTTGTATTATGTTTATGTATATTATTTTTTTATATAATAATAAATATACCTTCTTGTCATTATCGATACATTGTAAATAGTTTTTAAAGTACATATAGTATTTTTTAGTTATTATTTAATTAAGAATTAAATTTTTTTAATTTAAGGGATTTTTGAATTAAATAATATTTTAAAAAAATAATATTATTATTATTAAGTTAATTTTTATTAAATATAAATTATCTTATAATTTTATGAATGAAATTATAATTTTTCGTAAGGTTTGAAAGCCATTTCTGTTAAAACCTGTGAATTTTGTATAAATGTCGGTTTTTATTTTAAAAGTTAAAATTAACATATTAAGAAAATTGTTTAGATAAAATAAATGTTATTTCTGGAATCAGGACGTCGAAATTATCCAACAGTGAATTTATCATAATTTTCTGAGATAGTCAAATTTTTGGGTAAAAATTAAATACCATTTAAATATATAATGTGTTTTATGACATCATAATGACCCAATAGTGATGTAATAAAATACTATAATCTTTATGTTCGCCCAATATATGTTTTAACATTAAAATAATGTGATTTTGTGTTTGTTTAACTTACTTTTCAAAGCATTAATGGACCCCTCAAGACTTATTAAACACCTTGTCTTTTTTAATTGTTTTCCATGGGAGTGTGACTCACCTCCACATAACCAACCCCAATATTTTAAGAAGTTCAGACTATAGCCTTATAAAATATTGTTTTCCTCTTCCCTTTTCCAAAAACCATGGGAAAAAACCCTGGTATGGTTTGTGTTTTGGATTAATTTAATATAAGGGGTCCCAAACCTAAATAATAAAGAATTCCATCACCTTTCATATATAAACCCACCCAAGCTCCCACTTCATCCTCACTAAAATCCCTTGGAGTTCGTCCAACCTCTGCTATACTCTCTATAGAATTCTCCCAAGGTTCCACAAGCTCCCAATAAGCCTCTCTCAAGCCTCTCTCAAGCCTTTGGATGCACACTTCCAAGTAAGGGTTTTCTCTTCCTTTCTCTTTTTTGTCTAATTTTCATTAAGTTGTTTTTCCCCTTTAATTTCAATTATGAATGTTGAGGTATGGTTTCACACCTCACTCATACTGCCCTCTTTATGTTTGAATGATTAGATACCCCTTTCTCTCTCATTAAATGCCTCCCATGTACACCTGTTACTATGCTGAAATTCCGAAAGGAACTTCTCTCTCTTCATTTACATTCAAGCAATAATTTTGTATCATGAATCTAAATTCCATTACAATTGTTGGGAAATGTATCTATATTATATCCTTACTGTCCATTACATGTAAATATGATGAAGAACCCCTTTCTCTCTCATCAACCATTTTTATGAATTCTTATGTCATGTCGTTACGCTGCCAAAATCGCACTGATTTTCTAAGACAATTCCATTGTGTAGTAAATACCATGCCCATTTCTCCATCAAGGGTATTCACCTTTATACACATTTACTTATTGATTATAATGTTTCATTTATGAATTCAACATTCCTTTATCGTGGAATAAATTATTATGTTTTATGAATCCATGTTTTACGATCTATGAGGAACACTTATGCGTGAAATGAAATGCTTAAGAAGGGTGCACCCTTATAGTGCTCCAATACATTGCGTAAAGTATAGTATCATGATACGTCATGTGAAATGAGTGTTGAGTCATGCTAATTCAAGTGCAATGAGGGTTTACTAGTGCTTCATGTGCAATGAGGATTTACTCATGCTCCATGTGCAATGAGCCCTGGCTCATGCTAATTTCATGTTAAGTATTGTTGCCACATTTCCATGTTATGATTATCATGCTTTATCATGCCTTTATGTTCATGTTTCTCTTGTGCTATATTGGTATTCCTATTGTCTAACATGTTTTGTACTCCTCATGTATTCAATTTTTATTCCCTTACTGGGCTTTATAGCTTACCCTTTTCTTATGCATGTCCTTAGGTTATCCCATGCAATGCTAAGTATGAGGGAATGTAGTGGTCATGTAAAGGATGTTTTCAATAAATATGTTGTATTTCATGTTTCAAGTTTTTATGTAATGATCCTAAGCCCCAAATACACTAAACCTCTCAATATTATTTGTTTTATCACGTGAATTTTTATATAATAAATCATTTTTATGTTTGTATTAAACAGTAGGGTTGTCATATGTGGGGTCATGTAATATTTATTTATTGTCATAACTAGTTGAGAGTTGAAGCTTCTATAAAGAATGTGTGTGGCTCTTGGTTCCAGCAGAATGAGGGGAGTCCCTTGTTTATCTTATCCTTAGGAATCAAGTGGTTGAGGAATGATCTTCAAGAGTGTTATTAGAGTAGTATTGACAAAAAAAATTACTAAGGATATTGAACAATTGGAGAATATATTACATCAGTAATGGGATGATGAATTTTTTTAAGCTAAGTAATGAGAAAAAAATATTTAATTGAAAAAATTATTGATATTTAAAGGGTTTTTGGGGGAAAATAATGGGATTCACGGATTAAGGAAGGATATATAAAAACAAAATATTTTTGGCATTCAATAAGGAGTGGAGGGTGTCGAAGAGAATAAATGTTAAGCCTCATGATGGGTCCTTCATGAATGATATTGTGGTGGAATGGAATTTTTCACTAGAGAATTATTAGAACATATTGGATGATCTCAATGATTATCTCCATTCAAGTCTATGTGATGATGCCAGTGATGATAGGTTTTGGCAGTGCATTCCCAACATGGATAAATGATAGTATAATGATGATATGGAGGCTTTTCATTATGGGGAGGAGATCAAGAATGTTTTTTTTAATATGAAAGTGGATAGTGCTCTAGGGATGGATGTGTTTCAGGGGTCATTATTCATAGATACATGGGAAATTATTGGAGCATAGGTTAGAAATGTAGTATGGGGATTATTTAACAGGGAAGCTCGTCTAAGGGCATGTTTCGCCTCTAAGGTGGCACGTTCTGGTTGATGGTGAAATGGTCTGATGAGAATCATCACCAAAATCATTTTTTAAAGATATGGTTTATCATAATGTTCATCATTTCATTTGTTTCAACCCATTCAACATCATTATCCTTTAAAGGAAGGTTGAACTAATCCCATAAGAACTTGGTAGTTTACCCCTTCTATACTACGAAGGAGATTCCAGGGTTATATGGTCCCATCTAGCGATTATAGAGGATCAAGTACTTGTAAAATCGGTCCTCCTAGGATATCACTTCCTGTAATAGTATACAATAGGTATATTTTTGGAGCCAGAAACACCCAAAAACCCTAGTATCAATGATTCATGGAGCTACTTTCCAAAGAAGGTACTCGTGGGTCGATGATTCACCCAGAAACAGTTATGGAATATATTGGTCGAGAGGATGTGAAGTCATGCTCATCGTACTCTTTTGGGGGAGTATTTTCGCCTATTTTGGGACCATATTATATATTTAAATCGTGTTCATATGTTCGAGAATCCATGGTTCATTCCAGAATATTGTGTACACGGGCTACCACTAGTTTGCATGATCATCATAGGCATGCATGGATTTGATGATACAAATGCAATGTTGAATTAAGCCATACAGTAAGGAAATCTAATTTTTATTGTCATCTAGGGGGTCAAAATGTGATAGATATTGGGTTCAGACCCATAATATGGGTTTCCTATATATCCTCAGGAAAGGAATTAGAACCCACGTAGTTCATAATGGTTGGGTCTTATTCATGAATGATTCCCTTTTGGGGGGACATTATTGTGTAGCCCTTTTGAAAGGGAACCCTTTTGAGATGGGGCCTTCATGTAGGTATCTTTTGTATCCTGGTTTGATCATTAATTATAGTTCTTGTAGTTCATAAGGGTTTGGATGATGTAATCATAAAAAATCTCTACGCCCATATGAGTCATGCTCGTTGTGAGAAATAAGAGGATGTGAGAGATCTAACCAACCACATGCCTCCTCTCCTACTGGTGGGAGAGGGAGAGCATACGGTGGACGAGGATAGGGAGATGGTGGGAGAGGGCGTGGAGAAATGAAACGTTCAATTTGAAATGACATTAAAGTTCATGCGACTGAGACTCATAAGATTGGTGATTTACCTTAGTGGGAGTGCCCTAGAACATGTTCTGGTAAGGGGAGGAGTGTCTTCCTCATCACAAGGGGAAGAAAACATAACCCCTTTGACTGATCACCATTTCTCATTGAATTGGAATACAGGTGATCAGCCTTAATCCCTAGAACAGGTAGGTTCATGTTGTAATCCAAAGGTTGGACTCTGGGTTACCATGGTAATGTATACCCACAAACATCCCTAGATTCTGAACTATTGTGGGGAGAGCATTCATGACTCCGCTAACCATGGGTATGTAGACTCAAAGGGGCATGCTGATGTACCCAATGACCTGATCATACGGGTCTGGTGGCTTTGGGGGAGGCTTTTTCATGATGTAAGGGAATTGTTTCACGGACGGATTATGGAGGAATGGACGGTAACAAAGGGGTGAGATTGGAACATGAGGAAATAATACCAGAAAACACCCCATTCTGCAGACTAGTTTCTTAAGCAGGATGGGGAAGCTCCGCATACCGTAGTGGTATGTGGGAAGAGGGGTCATCCGTATACAAATATGGTCCGCTGTAATGGGTGTAGACTATCATGTACCGTAGTTTAACATGGTACCTCACCCCTCTTTTGGTCCCATCAGTGTACTAATGTAGTATGTGGTGCTGAGTTAAATTCATGTAGTGATACACTATGTAGAACACCATATTAAAGGGGGTCTGGGAGATTATGATTCGCGGAGAGTTCAAACATGAGAAATATGTGGTTCACAGTTTCACCAATCATGTTTGTGGTTATATTATTATTATTATTATGTTCCTCTATTTTATGGTTTGCAGTTTTCTGTGCATGTGGAGACTGTGGTTCAAAATTTGGACGTTGTTGATGATTTATGACTTAAGTTGGAATATTTTATGAGTCCTTTTATCCAACTTCTAGGGTCCCCTTGGATATTTATTCATCATTACACTATCAAATCCCTAAATTCTCCTTTTATAGATTATTGGGGTAATTTTATCTATTGGGAATGCATCACCATTTGCGGAGGCCCATGAAGGGATATCCTGACCCGCATAAGACTCAGTCAATCAGGGATTGCAAAGGCTTCGGTTCATGATCATGGTTCATGGAACCCTACTGTTTTTCTTCCTCGATGGATCGGTAAGTTCATGATATTTTATGGAGATTGCCTTCAAGAGAATGAGTCCATCAACAACGTGGTTTACAATGGACTGGGTTTTTTTGGCCATCTCTCTGTGGGAATGTGCCTCGCGGGTCTTTCTGCGTACCGGTGGTTTATGATCATGGTTGTCCATAAACCCTTCCTGGTAATGGTACGTGGGACACATAAAATATTTGAAAAAATGTGAATTCCTTCAAGATTCTTCCAATGTTGGTAGCCCAATTTGATTCCATTAAACTTGTTAGACTTGTAGGAATATTTTCTTCCTTCTCTAAGTTATTGTGGGAGTATATTCTTCCCTTGGTGAAACATTCCGGACCCTACAAATTCCCCCATCAAAAATGGGTATGTTCGGAACAAAAATAGGACTATTCTGATGTATAATTGGTCTCGAACTGAATTGGTTCATGGTAGAACAAATAGGATGAGTAGGAGAGGACCACATCTATATTTAGGTGCCTATTTCATTAGTATTTTACAATTTCTAACTATGAAGAGTGCTCTCAACTCCCATGGATTCATCTACATTTACGTACCATGCCTCTTGCAAAAATTCATTTCATGAACAGCTTCATATGTGCCTCAAACTGATCATTTCACCATTTATTTTCCCGTGAAATGAATTTTTGATTTCGTGGATGGAAATGTGGAATTTAAAAATTAAATTCTGGATTCTACAAAGAAGATCCCTACACTTTATGTGTGTGCACATACCGAGTTTGAACTGGCAAACCAATCATTAAGAATTAACAATCCAAACTAAAATTTTAAATCCACAATCTTTGAAAATGAACTTAATGATGCCTAGGATAATGGTATCCATCTAATATGAACCTTTATGTTCACCAGCCAATTCTCAGTGGGCCAGTACCTCGCAGTTTCTTCACATACCATGGGTGTCCGCATTGTAATGCCTCCAGGTAATGTGGTAGTATGAAGAAGTATCTTCCTCAAATCATTTAGTATGCATAATATGCCTACCATGTACTATTTCCAGGAACAGTACACAGAGCACTATAAAGACATATATTTTTGTAATTCGATTACCCTTTATTCTGTATCCTTTTTCCAACAACTTTTATTGGAACGACTTTTGATCGTCTTTTGAATATTTTAGTATAGGTTACAATGGTTTTTTCATAGGCATCCACTGACATCACTACTTCCTTTGAGGATAATACTACTACACCTCTTTCTGCTACTGATCAAATATCAAAGAACATTGAAGCATTTATTGATGAAAAAAATTTGTTCGTTCTATTACATCAATCTATTGAAAAACTACTTACAACAATTCAAAGGGAGTACCCAGCTTCAAACATGCTTCTTTATTATGGGTTTGGTATATTGTCTAACACAGGGATCCCAATGCCAAATCTGACTGATCATCCTATTGCCTAGATAATTAACACTACTATTCTAAAGGCGTTGATTTTTTCCAAGGGTAGGTACCTTCAGAGGGATATTGAATCTGGTTCATTGTTGAACTATGCACCTCTAACATTAGAGAAATTGTAGAGGAAGATCAACCCGATGGACCACTACTACCAGAGAATTGTGAGGAACGCTATAGAAAATGACCTGCATGGGCGGTCATCTCGGTGTGATCATTTCTCTAGAGGTTCATTTGGATTGTACTGTGGGTGGCCTTTTGGGTTCTCTATATTTTCAAATAATTTCGAACCGAGATGTAGACAATGGGAAAGTACTAGGATTTTTTGGTTTCTCAAACATACACCCACCATCCTAATTCCCTTATTTCATAATTCCTGAGCAGGTGGAGTCCAGACACCAATACCTTCCATTTGACCCACGGGGAGGTCATCATCAGTTATTGGGATATCTGACCAATCTTAGGAGTTCATATTGATGGGGACATGAATGATGAATTCTTTCCTCTCTCCTCTATTTGGGACGATGAGGAAATGGACCCTCTTTATCCAGGAAACTCATTGTTCAAGAGAATACACATTTTAAGGAAATAAATCATTATCTGAAGAAATATATTCATTTTGAAAAATGGTTTGGTGCTTTTGTTATGTATACTAGTCTAGAGACTGATCTGAGGAGACCTAGGGTATGTCCTGGAAAAACCACCCAGAGATGAGTGGGTACTTACTGGCCCACCGTGTAAGAGGGTAACTTTCATTAGTGAGTATGGGGGCTCGTCAATGACATTGATGGACTATATCTACTAGCGGATTTATTGGTCATGTTTCGGAGTGGGTGTGTAGACACCCGAAGCTTGACATACATGGACATTACATTACTTTTTCAGAATACTTAATACATAACAAAAACAAACACACAAGGAATGTAATAGTTTAGTGTCTATGGAAACTCGGAATAAAATCTTCTAATCGTGGTGAAGGATCTTCAACATATCCCATAAAGATCTTACACTTTTTGTTTCCTTACATAAAACCTTTCTTTTGATCCGGGGGAAAAATAAAACATAAAAAGGGTGAGCTCAAATGCTCAGTAAGGGTAAGCATGGATAAAATAAAACATACCATATACATTTTAACTTAAAAACATTAACATAATGTTTAAACATCAAAATCTTGAGCAACGACATAAAACATTGAAGTACGTAAGTCATAGATCATAATAGAACATAAACCATGATAAAATAGCATGGGAATAAAACATGTAATTTTGGCTTCCATTAAGAACATTTAATTATTTCCATAGTAGCCAAGGCATTGCTGCCAAGACCATCTTAGTGGACAAAGTCCCTTTCTGAATCGAGTTCACTCCTCGTTTCAGTCCTGTAACACTGAACCAGATTAACTTACCGTTCCAACCATGTCTATCTCATGAGATATAAATTTTTACCCAATGCATTGGAGGGAGATATAGGTCCCACCCATCTCATAATGAAATCATTCATACTTGTTCAACAAAATCATAAATCATACATCATAGCATAACCCTTGCAATAAAAATGGGAATCTTAAACATCGTGACATCATAAACCAATTCATATAAGATAAAGGAATTCATAAAAATTATTTCTTCACAACATAATAAAATCAATGTAATAATAGGGATAGAAACAGAACCATATATTATCTTAGATTGAAAATAATTTTGAGAAAACTCTTGAACTCCATTCTTGAGGAAAATATCCTTTGTACTTCAAAAACACTTTTCCTTTCTTAAAATGTCAAACAATTCTAAACTAAAAGAATTTTATTAAAAATAATCTTGAAAACTTGTAAAGGAAGCTTCTTGGATAAAATTTTTCAAAAATCGATTCATGCCGTATAAGTTAAAAAAAACGTTTTTCTCGTACTTTTGTCGGAAAAGTCAAAAAGTAACTCGTACGAAAAACGACAAAAGATTCCTTTCATATCTTTTACTAAAAACACATCGAAGGGTAAAATTAGATTTAAAAAATTTTAGGAGGATATAAATAATATTACATATTGAGGAAACATGTATGTGGATGATTAAATACACCCCAGTAAATACAAAAGTATAAACAATCTCGGATAAAAATGAGATTCTGATATTATCCCTTACCTTAGGTCTGATATGCTTCGTACGTATCTAAAACTCCTGTAATATGATTTAAATAATGTCATTGACTTATTGAAGAATCATATTCATTGTTATGATATCATATATGGGTCACTTATGACTTTATATTACCCGTTCTTTTGTAAATTCCATGTTAAAGAGATTTTTGCGTAAAATCGTTTCATTTGTCGTCCGTGATTTGACTTGTAATTATTCATATGATTACTTAGATCATGATTACTTAATTCTAGAATATAAAACATGATTTATATATAATATATATTCAGAATATACATATATATAATAGATCGATAAATGGAAAGAAATACATCGTTCATGGAGACGGTAGGCCGTACGTACGCATGAACGTTGTTTTCGTTTCCTCATTGAATTGAATGGAATTAATTGGATGACATACATATATATATAAATAAATCCAGTACCATTATTATGTCATATATTTCATGATTACTTATTATATATACTTTATAATCATTTATGAATTGTTAATCATTGAGAATGAATCTCATCGCGTCATGGAGACGGTATTCCGTACGTACGCACGAGCGATGATATCGTTCCCATGATCGTGGAATTTTATTTGAGTGTATGTATACTATTACAGAATCAATATCAATTTACAATAATCATATATAGTTATTATTTACACAATTATACCCATCCATGTAAGGTGGTGGTGGAAAATAGATTACGCCACGGCGTGGAGACGGTATTTCGTACGTACGCACGCGCGGTGATTTCGTTTTCCATAGGATGGATTGATCGTGAAATAGGGTTGTATCATACTTATAATAACATATAAGTATATCAGTGATACTGATGTTATTACTTAATAATGAAACAACTAGAGAATAAGAAGTGCAAGAAGAAATAAAAATGAAAGAATCGGTAACGGACATTACCTCTTCTTTGAAGCGCTTCTTTGAGACCTCCTTTTAGGGTACTAAAATTGGTCTTTAAAGAAGACCAGGACCTCTAG
The DNA here is from genome assembly GCA_963277665.1 of Viscum album. Lineage (NCBI taxonomy): Eukaryota > Viridiplantae > Streptophyta > Magnoliopsida > Santalales > Viscaceae > Viscum > Viscum album. Next base: position 1,494,815,968 of record OY728129.1, read on the forward strand.
GGTGTCTTCAGGGAAGTGTAGAAGATAATTTTTCAGGGGTTGGATGAGCTTGAAGGCTCAAAGTGGTGTGAGGAAGAGAGGGATGAGGTGCCCTTTTATATAAGGAGGAGAGGGGCACCATTGGAAAAACTAAAAATATTATTTTATTATAAAGCAATATTCGGTTTTAAATAGATCAAAAATGATTTATTTAGAAGCTAAGGTGGGGATGGGTTGAAATAATCTCACCCAATAGAATTTGGACAAGTTTAGTTTACTATTTTTACCTTATCATTTAGATTTAACTTTAAGTTAGATAAATTTACTCTTACCGTGTCTTTTTGTGTTCTTACAATATAAGGTTAATAAACTTACTATAAGAAGCCAAAATAACCCCAAGTTGTTTATTATTAATATATATAACCTTATCTAAGTCATTTTTCCGATCCTTAGATTTTTAGGAATAAAATAACAATTAATAATATAATATTTGTTTTAAAAACTATTTTATGTTAATTTTGACACTATTTAGTAATTGATTTTTGTGAAACTCATAACAGAATGATTAGTTCAAAAAAAGTTAATTAAATCAATACTAACATGTCATATTAACCTATAAAATTAGTGGAATTCATAAAAAGTCTCAAATTACATTTATTTGGGTATTTATAACATCAATTATGTCAATATTTTATTAATAAGATAATTACTGCATCATCTTTGTGTCATAAAAAAATTAACTTATTTAAAGTCTAAAAATTACAAATAAACTATCAGTATTTAGGATATTGTTTTAGCTTTCTAATTAATATTTATAGTCTAATTTATCTTATGTATAGCCTTATATTAAAAATTCATTACTTATTAAACTTCGATTTTAACTATTTTAACCCTTCTTTAAATAAATTAATAATAAATGCCCAAATCTAATCCAAGTGGGCCTAAATGGTCATATTTTATTCCTAAGGTTGTTTTTGGACGAATTAAACTTATCCAATAGAATTAGGACATGTTTTAGGGTAATAATAATATCATTTGTACCCTTAACTACCCTATTTACTTTTAACCGTGGTAAATAAAAGTAAAAATTTACTATTCACCAAAAATTATTTTTATCTCATTGAACCACATTTTACTTACTGACATCAACCATGTCTCTCGGATTTTTGAAATTCCACTCACAGAAGTGGTAAAAGTAATTTTTATGAAAAAATTCAGTTTTTTAACTACCACTTAGTTGTTTCACTATTCATCAAAAAATGAAAGTTTCCAGAAAAATACCAAAAATTAGGCCTAAGCTATATTTGATATTATGATATCAAAAATGATATTAATTTTACCAAATTAAAAACATATAATTTACATTAACTAATTTAAAATTTATCCCCGTCCTCAAAACAAGTAGCGTGTTTTTAAGAGATAATAACTATCAAAAGATTGACACTTGTTTATGTGTGGTTTAAATGTGAAATTACATCCAATGACCAACATTGTATTAAATTGTAAAAATATATTCTAAATATACTTTAAAACCACTCAAATTAATAATTTATCACTATTAATTATTTTGATTAAAAAATTTGTTTTTTAATTAAAATTTAGTAATTTTCACTATTCATCAGAATATGAAAGTTATCCGAAAAGTACCAAAATTTCACCCAAAGCTAATTTCGATATTCTGAATCCAAAAATGAAGTCCATTTTGAAAACTAAAATTTACAAAATTTCAAAAAGTGGTCATTACTATTCAAAGCGTCTAGTTTTAATAATATTTTAATAGCATATCATTGTTTAGTGAAACTCGGTATTGCGTACTACACACGCTATCGAGGAAGGTCGTGATTGCGTGTAATGAAATTCAAGTCAATGATGCGTGTTGTGCAAGATCCTTTTGGTGTAGCGTACAACACAAGACATTAATGAAATTAAAAAGAATATTTTTCATAAAATCTCGGGGTGTTACATTCTACCCCCCTTAAAATGAATTTCACCCTCGAAATTCGTCGAGGTTATAAATGGTTTACTACTAGAAAGTTTATTTAATAGAAACCCACATCGTAAAATGGAATTCCAAAACCGTTATTTAAAAACAAAAGTATGAAACGTAACGGTTACCCAAATAAACTACTCATTGGGTTTCCACATAGGTAAAAATATGGATATGGAAGAGAAATCTAACCATCATGTTCTGATAGAGAGTGGTAGAGAACATGGCTATGAAAAAGACAACAACCAGAAAGCCATAGATTTGTGATGATCTAAGGTACCATCTAATTCATCGGATATAAGGTCACTACGATAAAATTTTTGGTTTTCAAGATCATTTCCCTAAAGTTGATGAATTAAAAGAAATACTTACATGATTTTGGTACAATCTCACTGTTGTTCGTGAATTGAACAATCTCCACTTCATCCCTTAATGAAATGAAGTTGAATCTGTCATTCGTGATGTGTTAGCAGATCATGTGATAGAATGATGGGTCATTCCATCTGTCTGAAACAAAAGGTTAGAAAAGTTATCAAAAAATACATAAGTCCATCTATAGTGAGATTAATCATATATGGTTCCAAAAATGGACTTATATATAATATATCATACTGATTAATATAATAAAACTAGTTTCTACTAAACATGGACTTCCTGTAGGCCAGTGGTAGGCGATAAAGGCCAGTCGCACTTCAGTTGTGGGTTTGATTCCCACAGCCTTGTCCGACATGAAGGGTTTTCACCCGTCCTGCAGGTTGTCCTTTTTCTAAAACTACATTACAATAACATCCCATATAAAAAAAAAGTTTTATCCTTAAACAATACTAAATTATGTCCAACATAATCTATTCCAATATTTAGGCTTATCTAAAATACTTCGGTCCATGCTCATAATATAAAGAAAACGATTACTTGAAATATCATCAACCATGTATGTGAATACCATCATTTATCCCCCATATATCATAAGATATATCTTGATGGTCAAATTACAAACATTTGAATACCTTAATCATGTATTCTCTTGAAGAATGAATACCCATTGAACCTTAGTGAAAACATGAATGCAGTCAAAAGTTAACTCTTTACACATACCAAAATACAAAAATTCTATATACTCAAACCATGATATAACCTTCTCCTTATATCAGTCATGAGCTCATGAATACGATCAAACATTTCATTTTCTCGTTTTCCTTTCATTATGCGCATATCATCTTTTTTTCCAAAAATATCTCAATCACATTCCATGGTTACCGGTACCATTGAAAACCACAATAGACCAATAAATAAATATTACAATATTCCACGATACTATATACAACAATATTTTGGAATCCCATTACATAAACACTTAATAATTCGACCACATCGTTGTCATATTCAACATCGCCAATAGTGATCGCATGTGACTTCCCTTTTCCCTTTTCTTTAAGTGGTTGCTCATATCGATCATCATTAACCCTTGGATTAGGGCATTGATTAGCATAATTCCCCATTTCCTTGCACTTGAAGCATTGAGGTGTTGGTGGTGCATTCTCTGTAGTCTTTCCTTTATTCACATCATTATAAATCCTTTTTCCATTACTTCGACACTCATCTACTCGATGACCTTCTTTTTCATACTTAAAACTTTTTCTAGTCCCTTTAATACAATCTCCACCATGCTTCTTTCCACACTTTGAGCATAAGGAAACATTCATCTTCTTTTCAACATTATTCTGAGATTTCTCCTTGAACTCCATATTTAATTTCTTGTCAAAACTATTAGATGGATAAGTAAAACCAACTTCCATTTCTACCTTGATATCACAACGCACAATTTCTTCATAGCTACTGAAGTCTCTTATAGCTAATGCCCTTCGAATATTTGGTTTTAAGCCACTGAAGAATCGATCAACTTTACTTTCGGGTTGGATGATAAATCCAGATGCATACCTTGCAAGCCTTGTAAAATTTGCTTCATATATACCAACAGATTCATCATCCTTTTTCTTTAGTTCAAGAAACTCCTTCTCCAACTTTGTTCGAAGAATACGAGGGATATACTTATTGAAAAATAAGTTCTTTAACTCGTCCCATTCCATGGACTCAATTTCATCTCTTGGCCTCGTATTCTTGATAATATTCCACCATTGATCAGCATCACCTTCCAAATGATACACTGCTAAGATTAATTTATCATGTTCAGAACATTGAAGAACTGAAAATATCTTTTCATTAGTACTGATCCATTGTTCAGCAACAAGTGGATCAGAAGACCCCCTGAAAGAAGTTGGGCGTTGCCTCATGAAGGACTCAATAGAATATTTTTCCCTTCTCTGCTCATTTGGAAGTCCAGAATGATTCACAGCTTGTGTAAGTACACCAATAAGATTTTGTGCTCCATATACCATAACATTTGTTTGTTCAGGAGGACAATCATTTAATTGTCCATTACATTGATCAACACGGTTCTTTCGGGTTCCATCCATCGTCTAAAACCCAAAAAGAATAGTGTGAGAGGAAAAAATCACGCTAGGGAAAACAACATAGTAAAGGGGGAGTACCCTCAATATCTAATGTCTTAGGTTAAATTCTAATATATTTACCACAATTCTAGGACTATAACCTATACATATACTTATCCTTAGAGACATCCCTAGACATACCTTAGAAATATATCTAGGGATGTCACTAACATTTTCGCATCCTAGTTTCCAAAGGTTGACTAAACCTTTCCTCTGATACCAACTGTAGAGACCCAAATCATGACATATATGGACATTACATTACTTTTGTGGAATACTTAATACATAACAAAAAAAACACACAAGGACCGTAATAGTTTAGTGTCTTTGGAAACTCGGAATAAAATCTTCTAATAATGGTGAAAGATCTTCAACATCTCCCATAAAAATCTTCCACTTTTTGTTTCCTTACCTAAAACCTTTCTTTTGATCCTGGGGGAAAATAAAACATAAAAAGGGTGAGCTTAAATGCTCCGTAATGGAAAGCATGGATAAAATAAAACATACCATATACATTTGAACTTAAAAACATTAATATAATGATTAAACATCAAAATCTTGAGCAACGACATAAAACATGGAAGTACATAAGGCATAGATCATAATAGAACATAAACCATGATAAAATAGCATGGGAATAAAACATGTAATTGTGGAATCCATTAAGTACATTTAATGATTTCCATAGTAGCCAAGGCATTGCTGCCAAGACCATCTTAGTGGACAAAGTCTCTTTCTGAATCGAGTTCACTCTTCGTTTCAGTCCTGTAACACTGAACCGGATTAACTTACCGTTCCAGCCATGTCTATCTCATGAGATATAATTCTTTACCCAATGAATTTGAGGGAGATATAGTTCCCACACATCTCATAATGAAATCATTCTTACTTGTTCAACAAAATCATAAATCATACATCATAGCATAACCCATGTAATAAAAATGGGAATCTTAAACATCGTGACATCATAAAACAATTCATATAAGATAAAGGAATTCATAAAAATAATTCCATCACAACATAATCAAATCAATGTAATAATAGGGATAGAAATAGAACCATATATTATCTTCTATGGAAAATAATTTTGATAAAACTCTTGAACTCCATTCTTGAGGATAATATCCTTTTTACTTAAAAAAAACATTTCCTTTCTTAACATGTCATAAAATTCTAAACTAAAAGAAGTTGATTAAAAATAAACTTGAAAACTTGAAAAGGAATCTTCTTGGAAATAATGTATTAAAAATCCATTCATGCCGTATAAGTTAAAAAAACATTTTTCTCATACTGTTGTCGGAATAGTCAACAAGTAACTCGTACGAAAAACGACAAAAGATTCCTTTCATATCTTTTACTAAAAACTCACCGAAGGGGAAAATTGGATTTAAAAAATTTTAGGAGGATATAAATAATATTACATATTGAGGAAACATGGATGTGGATGATTAAATACACCCTAGTAAATACCAAAGTATAAACAATCTGGGATAAAATTGAGATTGTGATATTTTCCCTTACCTTAGGTCCGATATGCTTCGTACGTTTTCGAACCTCATGTAATATGATTTAAATAATGTCATTGGCTTATTACAGAATCATATTCATTGTTATGATATCATATATGGTTCACTTATGACTTTATATTACCCGTTCTTTTTTAAATTCCATGTTAAAGAGCTTTTTGGGTAAAATCATTTCATTTGTCGTCCGTGTTTTGACTTGTAATTATTCATATGACTACTTAGATCATGATTACTTAATTCCAGAATATAAAACATGATTTATATATAATATATATTCAGAATATACATATATATAATATATCGATAAATGGAAAGAAATACACCGTTCATGGAGACGGTAGGCCGTACGTACGCATGAACATTTTTTTCGTTTCCTCATTGAATTGAATGGAATTAATTGGATGACATACATATATATATACATAAATCCAGTACCCTTATTATGTCATATATTTCATTATTACTTATTATATATACTTTATAATCATTTATGAATGGTTAATCATTGAGAATGAATCTCATCGTGTCATGGAGACGGTATTCCGTACGTACGCACGAGCGATGATATCGTTCCCATGATCGTGGAATTTTATTGGAGTGTATGTATACTATTACAGAATAAATATCACTTTACAATAATCATATATAGTTATTATTTACACCATTATACCAATCCATGTAAGGTGGTGGTGGAAAATAGAATACACCACGGCGTGGAGACGGTATTCCGTACGTACGCACGCGCGGTGATTTCATTTTCCGTAGGATGAATTGATGGTGAAATAGGGTTGTTTCATACTTATAATAACATATATGTATATCAGTGATACTGATGTTATTACTTAATAATTAAAAAACTACATAAGAAGAAGTGGAAGAAGAAATAAAGATGAAAGAATCGGTAACAGACATTACCTCTTCTTTGAATCGCTTCTTTGAGACCTCATTTTAGGGTACTAAAATTGGTCTTTGAAGAAGACCAGGACCTATAGGATGTCTCTAGGTAAGTGAAGAAGAGAATTTGTCTGGGGTTTGCCGAGCTTGAAGGCTCAAAGTGGTGTGAGGAAGAGAGGGAGGAGGTGCCCTTTTATAAGGGAGGAGAGGGGCACCTTTGGAAAAACTAAAAATATTATTTTATTATAAAGCCATATTCGGTTTTAAATAGCTCCAAATTGATTTATTTATAAGCTAAGGTGAGGATGGGTCAAAATACTTTCACCCAAGAGAATTTGGACATGTTTAGTTTACTATTTTAACCTTATCATTTAGATTTAACTTTAAGTTAGATAATTTTACTTTTACCGTGTCTTTTTTTGTTCTTACACTATAAGGTTAATAAACTTACTATAAGAAACCAAAAGAACCCCAAGTTGGTTATTATTAATATATATAACCTTATATAATTAATTTGGCTGAACCTTATATTTTTAGAAATAAAATAACATTTAATAATATAATATTTGTTTTGAAAACTATTTTATGTCAATTTTGACACTATTTAGTAATTGATTTTTGTGAAAATTATAACAGAATGATTAGTTCGAAAAAAAATAATTAATTCAATAATAACATGTCATATTAACCTATAAAATTAGTGGAATTCAGAAAAAGTTTCAAATTAAATTTATTTGGGTATTTATAAGATCAATTATGTCAATATTTCATTAATAAGATAATTACTGCATCATGTTTGTGTCATAAATAAATTAACTTATTTAATGTCTAAAAATTTCAAATAAAATATCATTATTTAGGAAATCGTTTTATCTTTCTAATGAATATTTATAGTATAATTTATCTTATGTATAAACCTATATTAAAAATGATTTACTTATTAAAATTTGATTTTATCTATTTTAACCCTTCTTTAAATAAATTAATAATAAATGTCCAAATCTAATCCATGTGGGCCTAAATGGTCATAGTTTATTCCTAAGGTTGTTTTTGGTCGAATTAAACTTATCCAATAGAATTAGGTCATGTGTTAGGGTAATAATAATATCATTTTTACCCTTAACTACCCTATATACTTTTAACCGTGGTAAATAAAAGTAAAAAGTTACTATTCACCAAAAATTATTTTCATCTCATTGAACCAAATTTTACTTAGTGACATCAACTGTGTCTCTCAGATTTTTGAAATTTCACTCACAAAAGAGGTAAAATTACGTTTTATGAAAAAATTCAGTTTTTTAACTACCACTTAGTGGTCTCACTATTCATCAAAAAATGAAAGTTTCCAGAAAAATACAAAAAATTAGGCCTAAGCTATATTTGATATTATGAATTCAAAAAATGATGTTTGTTTTTCCAAATTCAAAAAATATCAGTTACATTAACTAATTTAAAAATTAATTCTCATCGTCAAAACAAATAGCGTGTTTTTGAGAGATAATAACTATCAAAAGATTGACACTTGTTTATGTTGGTTTAATTGTGAAATTACATCCAATAACCAAAATTGTATTAAATTTTAAAAATATATTCTAAATATACTTTAAAACCACTAAAATTAATAATTTATCACTATTAATTATTTCAATTAAAAAAGTTGTTTTTTAATTAAAATTTAGTAATTTTCACTATTCATCAGAGTATGAAAGTTATCCGAAAAGTACCAAAATTTCACCCAAATCTAATTTCGAAATTCCGAATCCAAAAATGAAGTCCATTTTGAAAACTAAAATTTACTAAATTTCAAAAAGTGGTTATTACTATTCATAACGTCTAGTTTTAATAATATTTTAATAGCATATCGTTATTTAGTGAAACTCGGTATTACGTCCTACACACGCTATCGAGGAAGGTTGTGATTGTGTGTAATGCAAGGAAAGTCAATGATGCGTGTTGTGCAAGCTCCTTTTGGTGTAGCGTACAACACAAGACATTAATGAAATTAAAAAGAATATTTTTCATGAAATCTCAGGGTGTTACATTCTACCCCCCTTAAAATGAATTTTCCCTCAAAATTCGTCGGGGTTATAAATGGTTTACTACTCGAAAGTTTCTTTAATAGAAACCCACATCGTAAAAAGGAATACCAAAACTAATCTTAAAAAAAAGTATGAAACGTAACGATTACCCAAATAAACTAATCATTGGGTTTCCACGTAGGCGAAAATATGGATATGGAAGAGAAATCTAACCATCAGGTTCTGATAGAGAGTGGTAGAGAACATGGTTATGAAAAAGCCAACAATCAGAAAGCCATAGATTTGTGATGATCTACGGTACCATCTAATTCATCAGATATAAGGTCACTAAGACAACATTTTTGGTTTTCAAGATCATTTCCCTAAAGTTGAGGAATTAAAAGAAATACTTAAATGATTTTGGTACAATATCACTATTGTTCGTGAATTGAACAATTTACACTTCATCCCTTAATGAAATGAAGTTGAATTTGTCATTCGTGATGTGTTAGCAGATCATGTGATAGAATGATGGGTCATTCCATCTATCTGAAACAAAAGGTTAGAAAAGTTATCAAAAAATACATAAGTCTATATATAGTGAGATTAATCATTTATGGTTCCTAAAATGGACTTATACTTCATATATCATGCTGCTTAATATAATAAAACTAGTTTCTACTAAATAGGGACATCCTGTATGCCAGTTGTAGGCGATAAAGGCCAGTCACACTTCGGTTGTGGGTTCGATTCCCACAGCCTTGTCAAACCTGATGGGTTGTCGCCCGTCCTACAGGTTATCCTTTTTCTAAAACTACATTACTATAACATCCCATATCAAAAAAAAGTTCTATCCTTAAACAATACTAAATTATGTCCAACATAATCCATTCCAATCTTTAGGCTTATCTAAAATACTTCGGTCCAAGCTCATAGTATAAAGAAAACGATTACTTGGAATGTCATCAACCAAGTATGTAAATACCATCATTTATCCCCATTATATCATAAGATATATCTTGTTGGTGAAATTACAGACACGGGAATACCTTAATCTTGTATTCTCTTTAAGAATGAATACCCATTGAACCTTAGTGAAAACATGAATGCAGTCAAAAGTTAACTCTTTCCACATACCAAAATCCAAAAATTCTATATACTCAAACCATGATATAACCTTCTACTTATATCTGTCATGAGCTCATGAATACGGTCAAACATTTAATTTTCTCGTTTTCCTTTCATTATGCGCATATCATATTTTTTTCCAAAAATATCTCAATCACATTCCATGGTTACAGGTACCATTGAAAACCACAATAGACCAATAAATAAATATTCCAGTATTCCACGATACTATATACAACATTATTTTGGAATACCATTACATAAACACTTAATCATTCCACCACATCGTTGTCATATTCAACATCTCCAATAGTGATCGCATGTGACTTCCCTTTGTCCTTTGCCTTAAGTGGTTGCTCATGTCGATCATCATTAACCCTTGGATTAGGGCATTGATTATCATAATTCCCTATTTCCTTGCACATGAAGCATTGAAGTGTTGGTGGTGCATTCTATGCAGTCTTTTCTTTATTCGCATCATTAGAAACCCTTTTTCCATTAGTTCGACATTCAGCTGCTCGATGTCCTTATTTTCCACACTTAAACCATTTTCTAGTCCCTTTAAGATAATCTCCACCATGCTTCTTTCCACACTTTGATCATAAGGAAACATTCATCTTCTTTTCACCATTATTATGATATTTCTCCGTGAACTCCATCTTTCGTTTCTTGTCAAAACAATGATATGGATAAGTAACACCAACTTCCATTTATACCTTGATAGCAAAACGCACAATTTCTTCATAGCTACTGAAGTCTCTTATAGCTAATTCCCTTCGAAGATTTGGTTTTAAGCCACTAAATAATCGATCAACTTTAATTTTGGGTTGAATGATAAATCCAGATGCATACCTTGCAAGCCTTGTAAAATTCGCTTCATATATACCAACAGATTCATCTTCCTTTTTCTTTAGTTCAAGAAACTCCTTCTCCATCTTGTTTCGAATAATAAGAGGGATGTACTTATTGAAAAATATGTTCTTGAACTTGTCCCATTCCATGGACTCAATTTCATCTCTTGGCCTCGTATTCTTGATAAGATTCCACCATTGATCAGCATCACCTTCCAAACGATACACTGCTAAGATGACTTTATCATGTTCATAACATTGAAGAACTGAAAATATCTTTTCAATAGTACTGATCCATTGTTCAGCAACAAGTGGATCATAAGACCCACTGGAAGAAGGTGGACGTTTCCTCATGAAGGACTCAATAGAATATTGTTCCCTTCTCTGCTCATTTGGAAGTCCAGAATGATTCATAGCATGTGTAAGTATAGCAATAAGATTTTGCACCCCATCTCCCATAACATTTGTTTGTTCAGGAGGACAATCATTGAATTGTCCATTTCATTGATCAACACGGTTCCTTCGGGTTCCATCCATCGTCTAAAACCCAAAAAGAATAGTGTGAGAGGAAAAAATCATGCTAGGGAAAACAACATAGTAAAGGGGGGAGTACCCTCAATATATACCATCTTACGTTAAATTCTAATATCATTATCACAATTCTAGGACTATAACCAATACGTATACTTAACCTTAGAGACATCCCTAGACATACCTTAGAAATATCTCTAGGGATCTCACTAACGTTTTCGCATCCTAGTTTCCAAAGGTTGACTAAACCTTTCCTCTGATACCAACTGTAGAGACCCAACGCATGACATATATGGACATTACATTAATTTTTTGGAATACTTAATACATAACAAAAACAAACACACAAGGACCGTAATAGTTTAGTGTCTTTGGAAACTCAGAATAAAATCTTCTAATCATGGTAAAAGATCTTCAACATATCCCATAAAGATCTTCCACTTTTTGTTTCCTTAACTAAAACCTTCCTTTTGATCCTGGGGGAAAATAAAACATAAAAAGGGTGAGCTCAAATGCCCAGTAAGGGTAAGCATGGATAAAATAAAACATACCATATACATTTGAACTTAAAAACATTAACATAATGTTTAAACATCAAAATCTTGAGAAACACCATAAAACATGGAAGTACATAAGGTATAGATCATAAAAGAACATAAACTATGATAAAATACATGGGAATAAAACATTTAATTGTGGCATCCATTATGCACATGTAATGATTTCCATAGTAGCCAAGGCATTGCTTCCAAGACCATCTTAGTGGACAATGTTCCTTTCTGAATCGAGTTCACTCCTCATTTCAGTCCTGTAACACTGAACCAGATTAACGTACCGTTCCATCCATGTCTATCTCATGATATATAAATCTTGTCCCAATGCATTAGAGGGAGATATAGGTCCCACCAACCTTATAATGAAATCATTCTTACTTGTTCCACAAAATCATAAATCATACATCATAGCATAACCCATGTAATAAAAATGGGAATCTTAAACATCGTGACATCATAATAAAATTCATATAAGATAAATGAATTCATAAAAATAATTCCATCACAACATAATAAAATCAATGTAATAATAGGGATAGAAACAGAACCATATATTATCTTAGATGGAAAGTAATTTTGATAAAACTCTTGAACTCCATTCTTGAGGAAAATATCCCTTTAACTTCAAAAACACTTTTCCTTTCTTAAAATGTCATACAATTCTAAACTAAAAAAAGTTGATTAAAAATAAACATGAAAACTTGTAAAGGAAGCTTCTTTGAAATAATGTTTTAAAAATCCATTCATGCCGTATAAGTTAAAAAAACATTTTTCTCGTAATTTTGTCGGAAAAGTCAACAAGTAACTCGTATGAAAAACGACAAAAGATTCCTTTCATATCTTTTACTAAAAACTCACCGAAGGGTAAAATTGGATTTAAAAAATTGTAGGAGGGTATAAATAATATTACATATTGAGGAAACATGGATGTGGATGATTAAATACACCCCAGTAAATACCAAAGTATAAACAATCTCGGGTAAAAATGAGATTGTGATATTTTCCCTTACCTTAGGTCCTATATGCTTCGTACGTATATGAACCTCCTGTAATATGTTTTAAATAATGTCATTGACTTATTACAGAATCATATTTATTGTTATGATATCATATATGGTTCACTTATGACTTAATATTACCCGTTCTTTTGTAAATTCCATGTTAAAGAGATTTTTGGGTAAAATCGTTTCATTTGTCGTCCGTGTTTTGACTTGTAATTATTCATATGATTACTTAGATCAGGATTACTTAATTCCAGAATATAAAACATGATTTATATGTAATATATATTCATAATATACATATATATAATAGATCGATAAATGGAAAGAAATACACCATTCATGGAGACGGTAGGCCGTACGTACGCATGAATGTTGTTTTCGTTTCCTCATTGAATTGAATGGAATTAATTGGATGACATAAATATTTATATAAATAAATACAGTATCATTATTATTTCATATATTTCATGATTACTTATTATATATACTTTATAATCATTTATGAATGGTTAACCATTGAGAATGAATCTCATCGCATCGTGGAGACGGTATTCCGTACGTACGCACGAGCGATGATATCGTTCCCATGATCATGGAATTTTATTGGAGTGTATGTATTCTATTACAGAATCAATATTACTTTAAAATAATCATATATAGTGATTATTTACACCATTATACCCATCCATGTATGGTGGTGGTGGAAAATAGTTTACACCACGGCGTGGAGACGGTATTCCGTATGTACGCACGCGCGGTGATTTCGTTTTCCGTAGGATGGATTGATGTTGAAATAGGGTTGTTTAATACTTATAATAACATATAAGTATACAAGTGATACTGATGTTATTAGTTAATAATGAAACAACTACAGAAGAAGAAGTGGAAGACGAAATAAAGATGAAAGAATTGGTATCGGACATTACCTCTTCTTTGAAGCGCTTCTTTGAGATCTCCTTTTAGGGTACTAAAATTGGTCTTTGAAGTAGACCAGGACCTCTAGGATGTCTTTATTGATGTGGAGAAGAGAATTTGGCCGGGGTTGGCCGAGCATGAAGGCTCAAAGTGGTGTGAGGAAGAGAGGGAGGAGGTGCCCGTTTATAAAGGAGGAGAGGGGCACCTTTGGAAAAACTAAAACTATTATTATATTATAATGCCATATTAGGTTTTAAATAGCTCTAAATTGATTTATTTAGAAGCTAAGGTGGGGATGGGTCTAAATCCCCTCACCCAATAGAATTTGGACAAGTTTAGTTTACTATTTTAGCCTTATCATTTAGATTTAACATTAAGTTAGATAATTTTACTTTTACCGTGTCTTTTTGTGTTCTTACACTATAAGGATGATAATCTTAATATAAGAAGCCCAAAGAACCCCAAGTTGTTTATTTTTTATATATATAACCTTATCTAAGTCATTTTTATGAACCTTAGATTTTTAGTAAAAAAATAACATTTAATAATATAATATTTTTTTAAAAAACTATTTTATGTCAATTTTGACACTATTTAGTAATTGATTTTTGTGAAAATCATAACAAAATGATTAGTTCAAAAAAAGTTAATTAAATAAATACTAACATGTCATATTAACCTATAAAATTAGTGTAATTCATAAAAAGTCTCAAATTACATTTATTTGGTTATTTATAACTTCAATTATGTCAACATTTCATTAATAAGATAATTACTGTATCATCATTGTGTCATAAATAAAATAACTTATTTAAAGTCTAAAAATTACAAATAAAATATAATTATTTAGGAAATCTTTTTAGATTTCTAATGAATATTTATAGTCGAATTTATCTTATGTATAACCCTATATTAAAAATGATTTACTTATTAAACATTGATTTTAACTATTTTAACCCTTCTTTAAATAAATTAATAATAAATGTCCTAATCTAATCCAAGTGGGCCTAAATGGTCATATGTTATTCCTAAGGTTTTTTTGGTCGAATTACACTTATCCAATAAAATTAGGACATGTTTTAGGGTAATAATAATAATATCATTTTTACCCTTAACTACCCTATTTTCTTTTAACCGTGGTAAATAAAAGTAAAAAGTTACTATTCACCAAAAATTATTTTCATCTCATTGAACCAAATTTTACTTACTGACATCAACCGTGTCTCTCGTAGTTTTGAAATTCTACTCACAGAAGCAGTAAAATTATGTTTTATGAAAAATTTCAGTTTTTTAACTACCACTTAGTGGTTTCACTATTCATCAAAAAATGAAAGTTTCCAGAAAAATACCAAAAATTAGGCCTAAGATATATTTTTTATTATGAATTCAAAAATGATTTTTATTTTACAAAATTCAAAACATATCAGTTACATTAACTAATTTAAAAATTAATTCCTGTCTTCAAAACAAACAACGTGTTTTTAAGAGATAATAACTATCAAAAGATTGACACTTGTTTATGTCTGGTTTAAATGTGAAATTACATCCAATGACCAACATTGTATTAAATTGTAAAAATATATTCTAAATATACATTAAAACCACTCAAATTAATAATTTATCACTATTAATTATTTCGATTAAAAAAGTTGTTTTTTAATTAAAATTTAGTAATTTTCACTATTCATCAGAATATGAAAGTTATCCGAAAAGTACCAAAATTTCACCCAAAGCTAATTTTGATATTCTGAATCCAAAAATGAAGTCCATTTTGAAAACTAAAATTTACAAAATTTCAAAAAGTGGTTATTACTATTCATAACGGCTAGTTTTAATAATAGTTTAATAGCATATCGTTGTTTAGTGAAACTCGGTATTGCGTACTACACACGCTATCGAGGAAGGTCGCGATTGCATGTAATGCAAGGCAAGTCAATGGTGTGTGTTGTAAAAGCTCCTTTTGGTGTAGCTTACAACACAAGACATTAATGAAATTAAAAAGAATATTTTTCATAAAATTTCGGGGTGTTACTGGGTGGCTCTTGATATTGCGAGAATCTGGTGGTGTAAGAGCCTCAAAATTTATCATGGATGCTCAGTTGGCCAATTAAAAATGTATCAATTTAGATATCCCAATGTTAGCCACGATTTACCACCTACGAGGTCGAATCAGTGAGGGGGGTCCACCATACAGGATGACTGGACCCTTCAAAGTTTGTTAGGGCGGGATGGTATCACACTTAAGAGGTTATTCATTCAACAAATACATAAAAATTTTGTATTATGCCCTCTGAACATATATTCCTAGCACCAGCGTGGTCGTGTCGGTGGCTTGTGCTTCACAGGCTAAGAAAGAGGAGCAAACTGAAATGAATGAGCAAGACCTAATTTATTATATCAATGTTTACAAAAATTTCTCTTATCTACTTATGATTCCCCTATTGGAACTATTACAAATAATGCATCTGAATAATTTTTCAACCTAGGATACTTATTTTCTTTGGGAGAACACGTCCTGGTTTCCCGTATTGGATTAATTGTGAAGGATATGCACCCTATAGATTTAGTCATCAATTTAAGGGTGTCTAGAATTTGTGCATCCTACACTCAATAGTGCTCGTTAAAGGAAGAATATAATGATACCCCCTCAACAATGGATATTTTTCACCTAGGAGGACACCCAGTCTCAGGCTAGACATCTGGATCCTTGGGATTCTGTTCCATTTATTTCCAAAAACTATGTTTATGCCTAGGTTAAATCATAACTTGATGGACAATTAGCTGACATGGTTCCTATCATGAAAAATTCCAAGGAATCTAGGGAAAATGTAAAGGAGAAGGAAAAGGGAACTATTGTACACTCTCTACTGTGAAAAGTCCTATGAAGGCCTCTTGGCTCCCCCCGAGGAAAGTTGTGAAAGATAGGCTCATGACCTCATGGGCATCCGAACAAGCAGTTGAAGCTATTGCTCGGAGTTTACCATCCTTTACACCTGAGGAAGATTTTCTAGTGGACTAGTGTCAATAGGATCTTTGGAAAGTCCATCCATCTACTCACGACCAGTCCCCTCATTATTTATGCCATCTCTTCTGAACTAGTGAAGTTTCACATACTATAATTGTCTATGTGTCAGCACCTTCTCACATTTCATTTGATATAGATCCAGATAGGGTGTCTTTTTACCTCAAGGACCTTGGGACCCTCATCCATTCATGATGTGTTCACTACAAATACTCACATTGGGTACTTCCCTTGTTGATGCCAAAGACCATTGATAAGGATGACAACATCTTTGGCTCACCTATTGAGGATACCATGAAAAAATCTTCTTATATGCTCCTAATTCCATGTAAATATTCATCGTCTCAATATCCAGAGTTTTTAGAGACACCTAGGAAACATTTTCTATTGACGAAACCTGCTCCTCTCCCCTGCACTAACCGTCAAGCACTGGCCATCCGAGTTACAACTGTATTTCTAGATTCCTTGAAAGTCTGGGAAGAACTGAACTAAGGGAGAATGATTCAAATGAATAAATTTGGAGACTTCTTTAGAGGAGGAAATTTTTTCCTTCCAGGTTTTGGGGGAGCCAATGTTCCTACTGGTATTTCAGCCAACAAAGATCCTAAGGAGGTGGTTGCCTACTTGAATGAAACAGAAAAGTGTCTCCACACTCTTGTAAACTGGAATTACGGGTCTGACCACATTTCGTTGATGTAAATACACCATCGGCTAATGGGATAGGTTTTATCTGAAGCCTCTACACTTAAATTATTTTTATGTGGAAATGATAAAGGTCCCCCCTCACCTTTTTATTTTTCAGGGTCCCGCTGGATCTCAGGAAATGGATTTTCCCCAATTTATTCTCCTTGAGATACATCGGCTAGGGAGTGAACTCTATCAATGGTTGAGGGGTACTTTGGAAGGATCCCCTATATCCCAAGAACACATGGAAGTAGTTATTACAGACCCTTCCAAGGAATTTACTCCTCCATATCCTCTTGGTTTCATTATTTGAGAGCCCTCAGCTGACAATAAAATAAATGAAATCATGCATCCCAACTATCAAAGCGCGTTTAGAGGGGAATCAAAAATAATTGTATGCTCACCTGGTGATTGAACCAAGTACCCTTATCTTGTTGAATCACTAGTACTTGTATATATTTTGATGCAGGATCAATCGGTAACCAGATGATTACTACTCAGGGATCTTAAGCCCCATTCACCTTTAGGATATAAGAAGGGTCACCATCTTTGGCAGCAGACTAAATAGAGAAACATGGCAATATGAAGTTACTAGAGATGATATTTACCCCTCAGGTGTTCCCACTCCTGCTCGAATGATCTCTACCCCCATAATAGAAGGACATCTAGAAGTTGAGGGTTCACTTTACCGTGTTGAGTCGACTCCCATGGAGAGAGATAGGGTAGCCTTTATAGAAGGAGTCAAGTTTAGTGGAGAGCCCCAAGACTTATTGGATCAAGGTGGGGCTTCAAATATCACAGAGGCAATCAATTTTGTTTGAACAGAATTTTCCCTTATAGAGGGAGTCATTACAAAGAGTGATATTCTACCTACTCATAGTGGCTCTAGGGAAGTTACAATCAGGGAAGCTGATGTTCCGACCCCTGAAATTTTTTAGCGGGATATCGTTCCCTTTTCCTAGTTTTTAGAGAATTTATGTTTTCTTTCCAGAAGATCTTGAGACCAGTACCCTTATTTGGAATGAATATCCCTTCAGGCCTTACATTAATTAGCAACCTTTTTAGGGCCTCCTTGAGGGATAGTGTTTTGGCTGATTAAGGCCCCAGGTTATTCTGTATTACCGTGTAACCATGGTGCACAACTGATGATTGAAGATATAGAACCACCTATTTTAGATAGCGTTACTGCATCAGGGATGGATGGTACTGAAGTAGTCGCCTCCCTATCCTCAACCACATGCCTTAGCAATAGTGACAGACATCCCCACTCTATCCTCCATTATAATTACCATAGATGAGGCTGTTGCAGGGCCGAGCCACACTATAGCTTCTGAATCAAGTCCCTCTCTTGTAACGTTCGTTTCTGACTACATTTCATCATTAGGGAGTGACTCTGAGTCTGATCTAGAAGGCCTGGTCGATCTTCATCCCATTCAAAAAAAGGCATGGAGTAACTGTTATAGATAAATTTCTCAGACTCCATTGGTTGAGATGCAAGTGAAATTTCAAAAGATACACTGCCAGTATTTTGTTCTAGGTTTTGGTGAATTTTAATATCATGGTATTTATGATATAGTAAGGCTGGAGTTCACTGCTCGAGAGGAAACTGGTATGGTTCAATCTAAACATTCCATGGAAGATTCATTGATTTATCTTGCTGCTACATGGAAAATTCCTATTGATGAAGGTGCCACATGTGTTCGAGTAGTTGAAAGGATGAAAATAAAACCCATTAATCAAGAATATTTTACAAAACAACTCATCCAGAACGTGTAGTAACAAATCCAGAAATTGGATCGTCTTAAAAAGGATAGGGCAAGGCTACGGTCGTCGTTGAGGAGGGGTGATGTAAAATGCCAGAAGGATAAAGGACCAGTCTCTAATCTCTGATGGACCAAAGGCACTTCAGTACATCACATAATATAAGACTATGAATTTATTGAAGCTTCACCAGGCCTTTAAAAATTCACATCAATAATTGATGAAACTCTATGACTCTACTAAATGTCTCTGGTAAAGATCACGTTTTGCTTATAAGAAGAGGCTCCAGGTTGTGGATGCCAAACATATATTTTAATGAAATATTATGGGACAAATTTTCCTTTGAATTATTCTTATCTTCTATTTTCAATCATGTCAATTGATCAAAATCAATTATATAAACATCATTTTGATCAGGTCTTAATTTTAAACCATGATTCAAAACAAGTAAATTTAAATAATCGACTCGAGCATTAATTTTTTCTTGATCCACAAGACTCAGCGAGCGTAGTTTGAATATTTTAGAGGTTTTATGGAAAAAACTAACAAACCTTTATGTATTTTTCATTATTACACTAGATTTTTCCTAATCCTACTTGAAACATGATTAGTGGGCGTAACATGAAATTTTTTAGGCCTTTATTTGTGTGTTTTAATCCTAACAAATTTTATTTCTCTTTTGATGGCTCAACATTTTTTTTTCCAAACCATACTTGGTATAGCTTTAATAAAGAGAAACTTGACTTTTATCTATAGGTTTTCTTTGAGGGATTTCACTCTAGCATGTATGGTGAATTTTTTTATGAAATTTCATATTCCTATCAATAATAATTATTACTGATGCTTTAGGTCGAACAGATTCAACCAAACATAATGGGGAAAGGGCCCCAATTCACGATTCATCAGCTGGGAAAGTTCTAATATCCCTCATACATGGATTAGGGATTTTTAATGACTTAATTTTGTTAATATTGTATGATCATGAAGCTTGGAATCCATTTTAGGTGTAAGGAGGTAGGAAAGAACTCTCCTAGGGACAATATTTCCTTTAATTGATGGTCGTTTTGTATGATACATATGTAGAGCCACCAGGGCATGATGTATATAATCAAACAATGTTGTCCGCAAGAAACTGGAATTCCATCTCTGATGTATTGGTAGGATTTTCATCACTTTCTATTTATTTTGATGTTTGGATCCATTGTGGGTGGCTGGTTTTAGTGATGGTGTCTAAAAATATTAGGGAGACTCATATCGGCTTAGAGTGTGAAATGTTTCCCACACGGTTCTTACATGCGTAAGCGAGAGATGTTGAATGGTTAGTTCATTAAAAAAAAATTATGTCCTGGTAATTTGGAAAGATAATGTTATATAAGCTGTTATCTAGGGGTTTTCCAAATATATGGGTGTTATAGGACATGAATATTATTTGGCCGTATGGAATTTGGAATGGACTCTCTTGAGAATGAATTCTCATTTGATTGAAAGCTATTTTGTATGCGATATATGTAGATCCATTAGGGAATGATGTGCATATCCAAACAAATGTGTCTTCCAGAAATTTTCCTCTCATTTCCGATGGGTATGAAGGATTATATATATTGGGAACTTTTTGAACATGGTCTCTGATCTTTGACGAGGGGTACACCTGAACATGAAAAGGGACATTTATTTTAACTGAACTTATCTAAGAACACCAGAGATGAGTGGGGGCATTCTTATTTGGTATGCAGATTAACTTCATGCATATGGATGGGGTATCTTTATTTTACATAACCCTCAAAAGAGACCAAAGATGATTCATGCCCACATGTTCTGATATATCTAGGATGTGTGTAGGATGGAGAATGTAAACTGTGACATTGAGGGGCCTTGAATTAAGAGTGATGTTACGGGTCTTAAGAATCCATTGGGAATATTGAGATAAGAGATGACTCTCCTAGGGATGAATATTCCTTTGATTGATAGTTGTTTTGTAGGAAACATATATAGATCCACTGGGGCATGATGTGCATAGTCAGAAAAAGGTGTATTCATGACACTGGCCTTCCATCTCAGATAGCCATGGAAGATTATGGGGATTCAAGATCTCTCAGAGCATGGAGTTTGAGGTATATAAGGAGTGTTTATGGATATATTTGATACATTTGGGCTACGATTTACTCATGGAATTAGGTATCCATTACATAGATCTGACTCTCACACAGGTTGAGGTGTTCATCCCATCTTTAGGGTACCCTTTCATTTAACGTCATATGGCTGGGGCATGGGGTTCCTAACAAAAAAGGGAATCGTGAATTGACTTTTAGTTTCATGCGGCTAGGACCAACTTTCTGAACTATCTTACCATAATGTCACAATGGATATCTCTCCAAGTCACATAAGCTCACGCGATCTATGCTCGGTGTGAGAAACAATCGATTATGAGGGTTTCGAATCACCACTTAAAATGAAAAAATCAACATCAGAGAGAATGTTATGCTTAAAACATTTCTATCCAGTTTAATGTCAAATTTCAAGGATGATTTTGTCCTTGCAAATTAATGTTGTGTGGTGAGAACATGATCTTGTATAGTTTATAGTCATGAAGTAAGGATGCTTACACTGTCATAAAGAACATTAATAGATTTGAGTTAATAGAAATCATGATGTTATGGCATTCCATAGACCTGAGTGATGATAAAAGGTTTAAACTATAGTCTCGGGGACAACATGAATTAGGAGGGATGACATAGGGATTGTAAGGCAATGGGCGTAATGAGATGGGGGAGGACTCTCCTGGGGATAAATTTGCCTTTGATTGATGGCCTTTTTTTATCCAACGTATGCAGAGCCACCGGGTCATGATGTGAATAGCCAAAAAAAGTGTCTTTAAGAAATTGGACTTCCATCTCAGATGGCCATGAATGATTATAGGGATCCAAGTATTTTTAGAATATGGAGTTTGGAAAATGGGAAAGTTGTGTCTGGGAATGGGGGAAATACCTATACCATTATTTCTGATGCTTTCACTAGGGTGTGCACGTCCGTCCACTTGGGCGCGATAGGCGTGACTTTTTTGTTACCCTGCATTCCTTCTCTCTAAATGTAGGTGGCATCTGTTCCTTATTCAGGGATGTTTTCTCCTTGGTCAAAATGGGATGATGGGATGTTGGTTCTTCCTTCCATGGATTCCTCCATGAAACTCGTCACCTAGTCCGGGTCTCCCTCATAGATTTAATACGTTTTTTGTGAAAATCTTCGCAGTGCCATGTTTCCATGGATGCCCATTAATTACACTGCTTCTGTCAGGATATTCCAAGGGGTTCAGTCAGGGCAGCATCCTTTAGTTGGAGGAGTAGTCACATTGAGAAATTACTGGCGTGTCTGGATGTTGGGGAATTGGCGTGTCTGTATTTTTTCCCTTATATAGGGATTCTTTAGGGCGCGGAAGCCCGCGACATCCCACATAGAGCGCGGGGAATCATATTCCATTGGCATGTATATGAGGTTTTCCTCACCTTCCTATGTTTAACACGGGGTATGCCTCAAGTTTAACATCTAATGGAGACGGATCAGACTGATAAGAACACTGGCCAGAGTGGATCAGATTGAAGAACCCCCTTGAGGTATCGCCGATATTGGGGCTATCACATGGGCGTATTCCCAAATACTATGGGGGGGATGAGGTGGCATGATCCCACCGGGATGTGGTGGCCCAGGTAAGAATCAGGATGGGTGATGGAAAAGTGAATGGATTAGAGGAGGAATGAGATGGGACCATCATGGAGATGACAGTAATGATGGGACTGAGCCTCAAAGAGACCTCCTACATATCCCTGTGGTAGGGAATCAAAGTCCTCATAGTTAGGTTGTCGAGAACCGGCATGAAGGGGTGTCAGAGTGACCAATGGGTGGTGGGCATGAACCTCAGGGAGGCTTCCTATGTACCATGCCTTAACATGGATCAAAGTCCATGTAGTTCGGGGTGGGGCGCCGGTGAACAGACGTGAAGAAGGATATTGGTCCTGATAAATGGTGGAGCATGAACCTTAGGGAGGATTCATACGTAACATGCCTTGACATGGATCAAAGACCCTGTAGTTAATAATATACGTCAGTGAGCCAACGAGAAGAAGGACCTTGGTCCAGTGGGTAATGGTCTTGAGCCTCTGGGATTCTTCCTACGTACCATGCCTTGACATGGATCAGAGTACTCATAGTTCGGGTTGAAAATGGGTTGTTGAACTAAAATGAAGGTATGTCTGAACAACTGGGTGGTGGGATCACAATGGAATACCGCAAGATTAGGATACAGTTTAACGTCATGCAGGACGAGGGCATGTTGGAGAACCGATGTGAAGGGGGGACCTTTGTCCAGGTGGATGGTGGGCTTGAACCTCGCCGAGGCTTCCTACATACCATGCCTTGACATGGATAAAAGTACTCGTAGTTCAAAAGGGTGATGGTGGGGGCTTGGCGCACCGACACAGAGATAGTTGGGGCTAGTGGTTGTTGGGATTGAACCTTGTGGAGGCATCCTACGTACCATGCCTTGACATGGATCAATGTCCCCCTAGTTCGGGTGTGCAGTTTAACGTCATGCGGGATGAGGGTAGAACTTGAAGTGAATAAATATCCGAGCGGTGGGCTTGAACCTCATAGAGGCTTCTTACATACCACGCCTTGACATGGATCAAACTAGTCATAGTTCAAGATGTGTTTCATTAGTGAACCGATGTGAAGGTGAACCTGGGGGTCCACTGGTGGTGGGATTGAACCTCGTGGAGGCTTCCTATATACCATGCCTTGACATGGATCAAAGTCCCAGTAGTTTGGGTGTGTGAAGTTTAACGTCATGTGGGACGGGGGTGAACCGACGTGAAGGAGGTCGGGACGACTGAGTGGTGTGCTTGAACCTTATGGAGGATTCCTACGTACCATGCCTTGACATGGATCAAAGTCCCCATAGGTGGGGTGTGTAGTTTAATGTCTTGCAGGATGAGGGTTTTGGGGAATATACTCTGAGGCGGCCCAAGGTGTGTTATGGTCAGTGCTCACTCTAAGTCCACGGGATCCATGCTCGGTGTGAGAAACAAGAGGTTGTAGGGACCTGATGATCACATCTTGAGGGGTACATCCGTGGGAAGAGAAGAGGGGTTTACACGTTAGGCAGCCCATTGTGCTGGGACATACTCCAGGATGGAGGCCCGAGGGTGAAAAAGTGCAATGGGAGTGGGATTTGGGACCGAAGAAAGGGAGTGCCTCGTCCCCTATCATGCACCTCTTTCGCCCTGGCAGTGGGGAAGTACGGAGGTGCATGGATGTTACCTTTTATAAGAGGGGCTAGGGGCTTACACCAAGGAGGATGCACTTCCCCTCGGACAAACACCACTCCAATAAGGAGGATATCATCCCATGTGTGTGTGTGTGGGGGGGGGGTGATTCCTTCCCTGTGGAGATGAGCGGCGTAAAGAATGTCCGAGCTGAGGGGACCCTATGTGCGAGGCACATGGACATATCACAGTTTAACTTCATGTGTTGAGGATGAGGTTCTTGGAAGTTTAACGTCCTATATCATGGACGAGGCCAGTTTATTCCACACCCCTAGGACATACATAACCTGTACCCTCTACTCCTTGTGGGAGGGAAGGTACCGGCAATGTTTTGTAGAAGGGGGGCAGCATGGCGAACCATTGAAGGGTCCACATTAGCATGGCTATGCGAAGAAGTAATATCCATTAGCGTGCCTATGTGAAGAAGCATTAGGCGAAGCAACGCCATGGGCACTAACATACAAGGGACTTTTAATTCAAATCGTTCAAACCTAGAGGCTCACATGGGAAAAGAAATTTCCATTGCAGAGGGGTCCATAGGCAGATGCCTTGTGGAGCTCTGTTGCTCTGGGTGGTGACGGGCACTTGCGAAGAGGTGTGCCTTGCGAAGTGGGGAGCCTTAGCCTTATCATGGGGCAGAGGAGCAAGTGGGAGGTGCTTCGCGATGTGGAAGGGTGTTCGTGGAGCACTGCCTCACTGAGCATATGAGCCTTGTGAAGAAATGTGCAGCAAAGCAGTGTGCTTTGCGAAGTACAATGACCCTGCCTTGGCATGTGGATAATGTGTACAGGAGGGGTGTTCCACGAAGCATAAATGCTCCACGACAACCCGAGTCCCATTTGGGATCCCCTTCCTTCATGAAATCCCTTGGGATTCATGAAGGCATCCGTCTCGGAAGAGGGGATCAAAACGTGACAATGCAGAGGCTCCTCGCAAAGAAAAACTACCTCATGTAGCTCATGATTCGTAGACCAAGGGTTCATCGTGATTCGGGAGCTAGGAAGGTGAAAGGTCTTATTTTCCATCTGTGAGGCTCAGGGGGAACCCGGTATTTATAGGCAAGGGGAACCGTAGAGCAGAGCTCATGTGGCGCGAAAGGGGATTCAGTTGCTTCGCGGCAGGTCACGAACGTCAACTGAGTTCACCAAGGGGTACCGCCTCCATTGCTTCACGGTGGGTTCACGAACGTCAGGGTCATTCATAGAGGTAACCGCCTCCTTTTATTCATGGTGGGTTGCGAATTTCAGGGGCGTTCATGGAGGTTAACACTTCCATTGCTTTGCAACGAGTTCACAAATGTCAAGGGAGTTCGCGGGTCGTTCCGCCACACTTGTTTTGCGGAGGCCGCATTACTTAGGGGGCCTCCACGCCGTAGCTTCATGAGGCAGGCCGTGGGGCCTTCTTTTCATTATTCTTTTAGTCCAATATTTTGGCGCCAAAAAATTCCCCCCTCAGACTTGGAGCCACAGAGGGATCACAGGTCAAAGTCTGAGGGAAATCGCCAAAATCATTGGTCGTTCACGGTGGTGACTTCCGAAGAGCGCGCGGAAGGCGAACAGAGGCCTCGCGAGCTGGAAGCGCCATGACGCTCTGCGTGGGCCGAATGCATGGCAAAGCATCGAGGGATTATTCCTATAAAAAGGGTGGGGAAAACATCTCTTTTGTCTTATCCTTTCTCCGCGACTTTATCCTTTTGCACTCTCTATTCACGAAGCTCCGCATACTCTGAGTCTTCTCTCCGCGAATCAGGTTTCACAGCAAACCGCGAGTCTTTTAGTCCGCGACTGTACCATGAAAATGTGTGCTTGCAGGCCCAGGCCAGGCTCTGCGATTCTGCTTCGTGAAGGAGCTCCATGAACAAGCTTCGCGACCCAGGCTATAAAATTTACAAATCCATTAAAAACATATGGCACATCAAGAAGTTGCCTAGGGGGTTCTTGTAGATGCCGCTCGGAGGGATGAGATGGCCAACTGTATGGGCCTGTGGGAGCTAGTCTGTAGCCACTCGGACCATAATTCATTGATCGAACTATTATGAGAGAGCCAAAAGTACTATCTTCTGTGCAAGAAGCTACCCTTGTATTGATTCAGGCTGAGGGATGACGTCTTCATTCCTAAAGCGAGTATGGACAAACCAGCTTGCTGGTTCAGAAGCATGCCATGCTAGCGTTAATGGTTCAGGGCTGTTGACGGTCATGCGCAGGAGGACTTCACCCCTATCACCACTGACTGTCTTTACAACCATCTGAACAACATTGATTGGAAGACATTGCATCCAGAGACGTCCCCTCCCATGTACCGCACAATACTGAAGGAGATCATGGGGGATTCGAAGAAAGGGTGGTCTGATGAGTGGGACCTACGCTAGTGCGAAAACTTCACCAATGATTGGGCATTGGCCTACTAGGTAGGCGCCTCATGCGAGGAGTTCAGAGCATAGATGACGAGAGTGGGTTTGTATGAGGCGACATGGGCCTCCCAATTCCACATCTATCAACCGAAACAGATGATGCCAGAACTGTTGAGTAGATGGTCATCTGTGATCAACACTTTTCACCTGCACCATGGGGTGGTTGGCATAATTCTGTGGGATGTCCATCAGATTACGGGGGTCCCGATCTTGGGGGCTATGTATGATGAGTTCCTCCTCATCATGAGTGAGTGGGAGGATCTAGAGCAGATGTCGCAGCTGGCGCTGGCATTGATGGGACTGGTCCCAAAAGAAGACATAGAAGCTGTGAGGGATGTCCACTTAAAGAAATGGTTCAAGCAGTTCCTGAACCTCTCGGAGAACCGAGAGTTAACCTCGGGGCCTCAAACTTTCCAGAAGGGGGATCAACGGGGCCCAGAGCACTCATATTGGCAGCTCATGGAGGAAAACCAATGGAATACATGGGGTTTCAGTGTCAGCACTGAACATCAGCTGATAGTCAGACTGGTAGCATTTATTGCAGCCCTTATATGCGGTTGGATCCTACCAGTGAGGGATATCAACATGGGGGTGTGGCCTAGCTCATTTATCATGGTATCCTTACTGGACACATTATGGCGGGTCAATATGGGGATTCTGATGCTCGCCAGATTGTACAGGATGCAATGACATGTTAGCAAGGGCATGAAGCCACCGAGGATATGTGGGACCTTCCATCTCTTGTACGGGTGGATCGTGGTGCACATCAGGGGGGTTTACGAATACCCGAACCCCATATCGCCTCCAGGGTCAAACTTCTGTCCATCCATTATGAATACTACCAGGAGCTTTCCCACCAAATTAACCTTGTTGTTGGTACTAAACTAGTTGTAGAAGGTGGACGAGTTTAATTTCCACCTATTTCCATTGCCGACGGGGGTAATTACTGATGCAATTCGGGGGATAGAGGAGCATCAGGCATATCTCCTAGCCTTCTGAGGTGGAGTCTTGGTGGAACGGGTGGACCATGAGGTTCTTTGCGAGATGTACACCCCACAACGGTTTGCAAGGAAATTCCGGTGCCTACAACGGCTAACCCCACAGGTCTACTAAGAGGTGCGCCACAAGGAGCACCTGTGTGTAATGAGGAAACTATGGCTCATGTTCACATGGGAAGACAATAAAATGCGAAATGAATTGCCTCCGCCTACTGTTTCCTTTGGATTAGTGAAGGAGTATTCCATAAGCTGGGAGGTGGCTTATCCGGGGGAAATGCTGAAGTGGTCAACCATTCGAACTGGTGATGGTGGGACTCCCATATCCTGAGGTCAGGGTCAGAGGGAAGAAAGGTCTTCTCACAGTTGTGTGGTTACCGTGGCGGTGAGACCTGCACTGGCTGAGGGTGTGGCAGTGGCGGCGGATCTAGTAGCGGCAGCAGATTAGATGGTCCTGGAAGAGAAAATCTATCCAAAGGGGGCGGCCACTGAGGGGATTCTGCAGGATATCCACCCAGGATCCGGGGAAGCGGCTGCACCATATGGACATGCTAGAAAATGTCTTTTTACTGGAGGCCTGGGACATTTGGGACGTCAGCCGGCAACACCTCGGTCCATTCGATATATGGGAACACCTGAACGGCCTCAGAATGGATTTATCGGTTATAGGCCCTGTCCAGGACGATTTCGTGGTGTCTCTGGTGGAGGTGGAGCAATATCTTGATGAACAGGAGGACTACGTATATTCCAGTGGTTCCCCGTGTCCAATGACAGACCGGGTGAGGGTGCTGCTGGATCAGACGGTTCCCCACAACTATCGGTCGCCGACTTGAGGGAGCACTTCCCCCAATCGGAAGATTCAGAAGAATCCACTCAGGGAGACGGGGCTAGTGGAGAGAGCCCGTCGGAGGAAGGAGAAGTCAGTGATCAAGACTTGGATATCGTAGATTTCGCGGAGGCTCTTGACATAACATTCGAAGTTTCTTCCATCGGGGTCTGTTTTCAGGTCCTTATGGACCTCTTATCAGTATCTGAATGGCACAGGAGGACCTGGTACACAGATCTCACTCTTACCCCTCGGTGGGTGGTGATGCAGGACCCTCGGAACCCGCACCTTTGGCCGCGTCCAGTTCTCTGTCTCGTTGGGCTAGGGCACCCGAGGTGGCTCCTCCAGAATCTCCAGACCTTCAGACAATATATGGAGGGCCATCCTCTGTGTTCTTGTCAGCGTCAACTCAGGAGTAGTACGAAGGTGTTCAATTTTTGTAAGTCCCCTCCACTGAATTCATCGCTTCCATACGTTGATCGTGCCAACTGACATACATTCCCTTCTCTGTTACGTACAGTTCTTCAACTGTCATGGGCCGCTGCGGCGAGGCTGGTTGGGATTTCTGGCAGTGCCCCTCCTAGAGGCATGCTAGTAATCATGGAGATAGTTACCCCACCCACCCGAGCTGCATCTTCCCCCATTATTGGTAGGACCACCAGCGGGGTCGTGCCTGAGGTCATTGAGGTGGGGACCGATAATGAAGATCTGCCGATCAACCCAAGTCCCGCTGTCTCTGATCCCACACTAGAAGAAGATCTCGTTGAAGAATTTTTTAGGGTGTACCCCGCATTTGAGCCTGCCAACCATGTAGATTAGGACGAGACGGCCTCTGACGAAGTGGAAAGCGACATATTCTGCTGCCGATCATGGAAGTTGATCATGTGCTTTATCAAAAAGACCCCTCAGAAACTATGGTTGGATGAGATGGACAGACCTCGCTTGCGGCTGCGCGATCTGTGTACTGGGGTAGTGGATTCCTAGCATCCTCACCTGATCATCCGAGATCTCATGGTGAAGAAGATATGGGAGTATGATCGCGGCCTCAGTGTGGGCTGGCAGCAGAGGAAGGAGAGTAAAATCATGATGCTTCGGGAGGATGAAGATGATATCCAACAGCTACGGATCCAGGAGGATGAGAACTCAGCCTCTCTTAATGCACAATCAGAGTTGATCATGCAATTGAAAGCCCAGCTGGCAGAGGAAGAGGAGTGTCATAGGCAAGAATTCGAAGAAATGATCGTCATTCAAGATGATATAGAGTGGTCCCAAACTGGGGTTGATGAATTACACCCCATCACTGCTGAGTAGGAGTGTGAGAAGATCCGGCAGCCACAACTCTTGGACGCCACAAGTCAGAGGGTGGTGGAGCTGCATCACTCTTTTGGCAGGGTCAAGCCATCCATGGGAGAAATAACCCCTTGAGTACTGTAAGGATCACAAACTCTCATACGTACTTTCATGTTTTGATTTTTGAATACATGAGTTTTTTCATCGAGGTTAGCTCCGCATGCGTCTGTTGTATTCAGAAAATGTCCAGTGGTCAGTCCCTAAGCTCACGCAGGCCGAACACGATGTGAGAAACAAGGGGTGATCACCATGCTATTCCGTCTGAACATAACGTGACGACCAAGTTTGGGTATCCGAGGTTTATGTAACCAATACAGATCTTATGGGAAGACATGAGAGAGGCCCAATCAGAGTATTAGGACCTCATAACAATCAAAGAGGCATTATTTTGATGTGCTCTGGTGGATGAGCGTGATAACACCAGGGGCATTGGGATTAGTCCGAACATAGGGAAGTGGGAGGTGTGAATCGCGATACCCAGAATTCGGAACACTATGGGGTGGAATAACAATGGGGTATAGCAGTTGACCATGGTGGAAACAAAACATCCGTATTTTATTATCCAAAGATGGGGACAAAAAAATGATGCCGACTGCTAACCATGTTCGCTACACGGGGCCTAACTCAAGTATCATCGATCAACCTTTAGGGACGTTCGCATAGGACAGCAAGCGGACCCTAGGCCGGGCATCCAAACTATTAGGGGGTCCTTCCAAACATGGACAGTCTTCCGCAACGTTGGCCCAGGATGGTAGGCGGGCCATAGGTCGAGCATCCATACCATTAGGGGGTTCCTCTAGACATGAAAGAGGACGAGGGTCCGAATGAGGGGGCACACAAAGCCTAAAATGTGGAGTGAGGGTTTGTTCGATCAGAATCCAAAACTCTTGAAATTACACCATCGTGGCGCGAGCACACTGGACGGGCAAATCGGTTTGATCATGGATCATTCCTTATTTCAGACAGGACCTCTCTGTTGAGGGAGCCATCGCTTCCCAATGTCATCTTGGGGCATCATGAACTTTTTCAGGGCAGAGTTATAATAACATAGTCCCCCCAAGGGGTAAGGCCAAGGGGCCAGAAATGGGAAGGAATATGAGTTAACATTCCTGTGGCTGGACCCGAGGTGAAATGCTTGGGTGTCCCTACTTGTCCCATGAGGATGGGAATCAATCCATACGTAGTTCTGGTAGCGTATTGTAGTCATGGACCAACACTGACAAGTGAAATCCTCTCTGACAGAGGCTCTGGTGCATCCCATGATCAACATGGGGCATCCTGAACTTGTTCAGGGCAGAACCACAATTTATTTTCATGCGTTGAGGACATATGGCCTCCTGTAGTTTAACGTCATATGATAGGACTTGACAGGGAAGAGCCTAGGGAGAATGTTGTTCAGTAGCTATGAAATCGACATTAATGAAGACATAGAGTCAAAATCACACCACCTACACCCAGTAGGAAACTCTATAGGTCGGGGGACCAAGAGAGAGAATTAGGCTAGTCCTGAAGCAGAGTGGTCAGGCATTCCTACGTACCCCATGAGGATGGGAATCAAGCCAAACATAGTCCTGAAAGTGCAGTTTAACGTAATGCTGGATGATGAGAAGACTGGCAGCGTTGGTACACATCCTACCAAAACCACTAAGCCCACGTGAGTCATGCTCGGTGAGGGAAACAAGAAGTAATGGTGAGACATTCCCGAAACAGGTAGGGGCATGTTAGAAAGAAGCGATGCTTGGTGAATACCAGCCCAATGATGCTAACTCGTCCATGAAGCGCACCTGGACACGTGAAGAGATAGAGCTGAGTATGTCGGAATTCCCAAAACGCCCAGGGATGAATCAAGGATCCACCCCTAGCAAATATTATTAAAAAATAAAGGCATGTAAAAAAGCATCCGAAATGATATTTACAAAGTTTGGTAAACACCGTGCCAGAAGCATCTGCCTCAACAAAGTTCATGCAACATTCAGGAGCCATAAAGGACCATTCAAAACTTGACTCTTCCACAACCAACTTTGATAGAGCATCAGCCACTTTATTGGAATCCCTGTAAACATGAGTCACATCAAAGATAATATCATCAAGAAGGTGAAGGCATTCAACCCAATAAGGCTGCATAGCCCATGGGACATTACTAGATCTCCATTTCAGTAATTCCACCGCCACAATAGAATCAGATTCTAGCCATATAAAACACCAACAAAAAAGAATGGAATATCTGATTGCTTTTAAAATAGCATAATTTAGCTTCAATAACAGATCCTTTCCCAATGAAATGATAGAAATAGCCTTTGAAAAAGCCTGGATAGTTGCGAAAGACACCACTGCAGCTTGAAGGTTCAGGTGTCCCTGCAACCACTCCATCAACATTAACATTCATCCAGGAGGGGATGGGGGGAATCTATCTAATAGACTTCAGCATTAAGGGTTTTTTGGTTCTACCAATAACACCAAAATTACTCAGAACAATAAATTCGTTTAACTCATTTTTCATGCAACCAGTTTGAATCCTATAAGCTGTGAAAACCGCCATGTGAATAGATTTGAGACCAGAATAAAGAGTGGGAGTTATATCACTAAAGATATAGGCATTCTAGGCCTTCCAAGTGAAGCCTATGGAGGTTGCAACAACAACCATAATCGGATTCCTCACCTGTTCACTGCATTGGGCATCTACAACAGAACAAAGCATCCCTTCCATCGAGAAGATATTTAAAGAACACCCTTTCATGTCCTGAATGTAGTTCCATAACCTACAAATGAGGGTACAAGAGAGGAAAATACTCTCAAGGGATTCCACAGAACCATAACATAAAAGGAATGATGAGGCAAGATGAATTCCAATCCATTGAAGAGTGGATTGAACTGGTAATCATTTCCTCCAGATTTTCCATAAATTCAGAAAATAAGTTGGTGGGATAAAGCTGGTCTTGAAGGCAGGAAGCCACCTGGGTGTTGGGGATTGTCCAGCAAAAGAATAATTGTACATAGCTCTGGTATTGAGGATACCATTGGTACTATGATCCTAGATGAGATTATATTGATCCATGTACTTTTAATTTAGGAATTCTGAATGCAGATTGGAGGGGATGAGATCAAGAAAATCTGGATTGGAATTATGCACTGAGGAAATCTGGACATGCATCATATTCTGGGGAATAATAACATCCTGCTGGAGAGGTCTGGAAATCCAGGAAGTTTTCCAGACATTCATAGTTGAGTCCCTACTAACCAACCATTTTGAATACATAAAAATCCTATTAAAGGAAAACTTTATAGAAGGCCAAACTGAGGATGAGAGGTAGTGAGGATATTCATTCCATAGTCATGATATAAACTGGGCACCAATAAAATCCATTGAATTATCCTGGGATGTTATGAGATTCCATGTAAATATGCTGACCAGGGAATCATTGAAGAGAGCCAGATCCTCGATACCAAGACCCCCCATATCAATTGGTTTGATGCATTCTTTCCAGGAAACAACCACATGTTTCCTTTCAAACATGGATCCAGTCCATATGAAGTTTTTTATAAGCCTCTAAAGCTCCTTGATGAGTTTTCTAGGCCATGTATAAACAGAAAAAACATAATCAAACATGGATGTGACCATAGAGTTAACAAGACAGATTCTTTCTGCTTGGGACATTTCCTTCCCCTTCCAATTAGCCATTTGATCAATGATACGTGAGAAAATGGGCTAAAGATGATATCTTTTAACTCTGCCCCAAAAAAAAGGTACACCAAGATAATTAAATGGTAGATAACCCTTCTTAACTCCAAGAAACCTAGTATGTTTCCTTTTCCTTTTGGTAGACACTACTTTTCCAAAGACAACAAAGGATTTAAGGGAGTTAATAACCTGTCCTGATACATCCTCATAGTGGGAGAATATATCCTTGATCGAATTAGCTGTTCTAAAGTCTGCCCATCCAAATAACATGATATCATCAGCATAAAACAGATGATAAGGGCCATAAAGATCCCTTTCAACTTGAATTTTATTATACAAACCACCTTAGACCAGGTTATCAAGGCAGTGACATAGATAATCATCATCCAAAGAAAATAGAAGACCAGAAAGAGGATCTCCTTGCCGAAATCCCCTGTAGCACAGAAAAAATACCCTTGGAGATCCATTAATCAAAACAGAAAGCTTAACACTCTTGAGGATAGCATGAATCAAATTTATAAATTTTCTAGAGAACCCATGCATTTTCAAAATGGATAAGAGAAAACTCCATTTTGTAGTGTCAAAGGATTTAGAGATATCAATTTTCAAGTCAAAGATACCAGGTTTTTCCTTTTTCCTCATAGAATTAATACATTCAGATGCAGTAAGGATGCATGTTTGAATGCTCCTTCTAGGGACAAAACCAAACTGGTTGGGGGTGATAATGTTTTTTGCCACATGATACATCCTGTTCGAAATGGTTTTTATGATAATTTTAGGAATTGTATTCCCAATAGCAACTGGTCAGAAGTCCTTAATATCAAAGGCATTTTCCGTCTTAGTAATCAAGGAATTAAAATTGGAATTGGAGACATAGTTCATAGAGGCAGTGATAAAGAAATGTCTTACTGCATTCACAACCTCATCATGGACCAACTCCCAGTTGAACATAAAGAATTTTTTTGGTGAATCCATCAGGCCCAACAACACAATCAATGTTAAGAGAGATCAAAGCTTCCCTTACCTCCTTTCCCCTCGGAATGTCCACAAGATTATCATTAGTTTGTTTATCAATGGATTGCATGATGTTGTGAGAAATTCTTCTAGAATTATCAACTCCATTCTCTGAATAAAGCTCAGAGAAATAACTCACAACTGCATTTGAGATTTTAGCTTCTGTATTGAAGATTGAACTGTTGATACTCAGAGCAAAAACCCCCCTTCTGAGATTCCTTTCCTTATGAATACTATGGAATAACATTGAATTATTATCCCCTTCATTCAACCACCTGATTGACATTCTGACAATTTAGAAGATGATTTTCAGCCTCTTGAATGTCCTCATACATTTTAGAGAATTTGTTTTTACTCCATTCTCTCAGGCTTAACTTTGTTGTTTTCAATTTTGAATAAAGTATTTGAGATGCAGATCCAGATGTTTCTGGGTTCTAGGCAGTAGTGACTATCTCTCGACACCCTTGGATGACAAGCCATGCATTGTTTAATTTAAAGGGAATAGGTGACAGTCTTGGACCACCAGAGGAAATATCTACCATAAGGGTGTTATGATCTGAGTGAATTTTGGGAAGAAAATTACCAGAGGAAGTAAGGGTTCTTTTATTATCATGAATTTGAAGAAAATATCTATCCAATATGCTATCCTGTCTTCCATTCTGAGTGTATCTACCCCAGGTAAATTCAGCACCCACTATATCTATCTCAATGAAATTACAAATGTCAATGCATTGAGAGAAATCCATGGCTAAAATCCTGTTAAAACATAATCAAGTTTTCTCCTCTTGTCTCAAAACAGTATTAAAATCACATGCGATGATCCAGTTTGAAGGCAGATAAGATTATAAGGAAACCATGTCAGCCCATAGATCTCTCCTTTTCAGATAGGAGTTATCAGCATAAACACAAGAAATGAAATAGTTAAACCCATTCAAACAAACCGAGACAGATACAATTTGTTTCCCTTGTGTACTAGAGAGTAAAATAATGGAATCATGTTTAAGCACCCATAAACTCTCAGCATTCCCATCATGAATGTTGGGATTAACAATGGAGTATCCAAGTGATTCCCATTTAAAGGATTTCCAATTGGAAAAATTTATTCTTGGATCAGTAATTACAATTATGAGTGATTTTTTGGTCATTACAACATGTCGAAGGGCCTTGACCGTGGGAGAATTCCCAAGCCCTTGATAATTCCAGAATAAGATCTTCATTTCTTTGAGGCAGTCGAGGCCCTTTTTTGAGCCCCACCCCTAGGGAGATCTTCTTTAATTCTTCCCTTCCCCTTTCCATTTCTATGTTCATGCAATACCTCTAATTCATATGGTTTCTCAGATTCATTATCACTGTCCATCTGGTTATCTGACCAAAACACTCTAGTGAGAGGGCTGAATCTGTTAACAGAAGTATCAATTACAACTTCATGCTCACTATCATTCTTCCTTTTAGCAGATTTACTTATGGGTACTTGTGAAAAAGAAGTGTTCACATCCCGGTTCTGAGAGATAGACACATGAATATTGTGTCCTTCATAGATGATCAGCTGTTTAACAGGTTCATCAACTATTACAGTAGGAGGCTCAGACACATGTAGATTAAACCCTTCATTGATGTCTGACTGATTATCAGGAACGTTCACTACTGTGGGATTATCAGTTGATGTAGGAGTGGGAAACAGAATCTCATGACCATCATCAGAGACCACATTGGTTCCCTCACTCATAAAATCCTCAGAGTGTCTCTCTTCAAGAGGAGGTAAATTCCCAAGAGAGGAATCTTGATTTCTAGATAGATCCAGAGGCTGATCATTGGGGATAACCTGAATAAGGTTTTCCATGTTATCATTCAAATGTTGTATCAAAACATTGGTGTTAAAGTAAGAAGCATCCATATCTTTCATATCCTGCTCAATTGCAACAATTCCAGCAAAAGTTATTAAATCATCCTGTAAAACCTTAGAGATGGAAGGATTGGCATCATAAGATGGGGGATATTCTCTTCTTCCTACAACCAGATTCCTCGTGTCCTTTGACATTACAGAAGGAGCAAAGCATGCCCTCCTGCATTCCTCAGGCAAATGTCCAAAGAGATTTCATTCTTTGAAATTTTTTGGCTTTCTTTCGTTGAATATTCCCAGTGAAATGCTATCATCCCTGGTGGTAAGTAGGACATATTCCACCAAAGTGATAGCTATGTCAATCTCAATCAAGACATGGGAAAAATGTCCAAATCATGGGTTATCAGTTTGTCTATCCATTCGTATTGGGTTCCCAATATAGGATGCTATATCCCATAGGATTTGGGGGTGCCAATAAATCCATTTGAGCTTGTAGATTCGAACCCATACTTGAACAAGAGTGTTAGAGACATTAAAGGGATCAAAATTTCTATTCCACACCTGTATTCGATGAATTCCTGGCTTGAGGGAAATGGATCCAACTCCCCAGGCTTTTCTTTTGAGTTCAGCAATTGGGAAGACAATGTGGAAGAATCCCCTACCCATTGCGGTCATCATCCAATTGTCAAAGCCCCATGCAACAAAAATCTTCATGAACAATTCATGGAACCTCCACATCCTTTCCCCTTTAGGCGTGATAACTCGAGCAATGATTGAGAATTTTCACAAATTAACTCTTGCTTCCACCGCATCTTGATTGGGCACCACATGTGCAATCCTTCCTTTTTCTGATCACCCGACCAGGGAAGGGGGATACAAAGTCAGAGAATGAGGGTTGAGTAGCAGATTTGAGCACTTCCGCAAATCTTTTGTTTGAAGAAGAAAGTACCACATTAAGCACATGATCTGAAATACCACAGCATAAAGGATCACATAGCGAGAATAGATCCTTGTGGACAATACGATCTTGAGTAGGAACCACCAATGATTCTCTAAGAACATGATCCTTTGGACGAGGCTTTTCACCATTCTCCAGGTCACGAAGAGATCTCCTTTCTTCAGCCATCATCCTGTTCTCACCCATGCCGAAATTCCATTTGAACATGAGGTAGAGGAAATGTGTGAATCATGATGCTCGAATTCTGGACTACAATAATGGTGGTGTGATGATGGAGGATAGATGTTAACCATGGCAGAAACGCTACATCTACATCGTATTAGCCTGGAGTGGAGACAGACAGATGAGGGTTTGTCGTTGACCATGTTCAAAACACAGGATCATGTCGTAAATGTGGTTAGAGATCTGTAGGGATGTTGGCATGAAACGATTTGATAGCCCTTAGGCCTAGCATCCATGGAGAGCCCTTAAGCCTGTCATACTTGCCGTCCGAGGGTCCTTTTGGATGTGGAAGAGGATGAGGATCCAAATGGAGAACTCATGAAGCTTTATCATGGAACGAGAGAAATGTCACCATGAAAATTCCACAATTAGGTCACTTTGTCCAAACGCATCTCAATACGTTAATGAGAAGTATTAGATAGTGGGAGTCGAGTCCCTTCCCATAGGGAGATCTTAGTTTAGGGTCGTAGAGTTCGGACCATGAATGGGAGGAAACACAGGAGGCACATGGTGGGGTAACTAAATTACCTGACGTGAATAGGAATCGAGGGTTCCAACCACTACGTGTTTCTCAGAAAGTTTTAGGTTGAGGGACCGAAAACTAGAGTTGAGTTGGGCCAAAAAAAAATGCAAAGGCGTTCCTACATACCCCATGTGGATGGAGATCATGCTGCACATAGTTCTCGAAAGGGTCTTAGTTTAAGGTCTTAGAATTTGGACCATGAATGGGTAAAGAGAGCAGGAGACACATGGTAAGGTGGTTACAAAACCTGGCATGAACGAGGACATAAGGCCTACTTACCATGTGTTCCCTGGGGAAGTGCTCGAGCCGAGGGACTGAAAATAAAAGTTGGGTTGGGCCCGAGGGGCAGTTCTCGGGCACTCCTACATATCTCATATGGATGAGAATAAATCCACACGTAGTTCTTGAAAGGTGGAACGACACGGTAAGGTACCAGTGCAAAGGATGAAACAGCATGCGGGCGTGGCCCTCGCGCCAAGAGAAGCGGTATTTGATAAATATTTTTTATCTTTAAGTTGGTTTTTTTTGAGAAGCGATAGGCCTAGGGTAGCAGGCCCGGGAATCGCCACAAGAATCAAGCCGTAGTAGGCGTCGACAAATGTCATGGCGTATGAACAATACCAAATGTGACGTCCTATATGATGAGGTCATCACAATGCAGTTCCATTTTTCGTTGTGCGGCCAGGACGATAATATCACAATTTAGGGTCATGAGATAGGTCCAAGCATGCATTTTATCATCATGCTGTGGAAACGTATTAGAGACGATGTTAGGCGTGGAGTGTGTATGGTTCCATGAAACATAACCTACGTGGTTGGGAACATGATCCCTCCTCACACCATACACAATTCCGAGATAGGAACCTCGGTCCAAGGGGCCCAAATAAGAGTGAGAGTGAAAGGGGCATGATGAACTAGCTCCCAGCTGAGATGGACTCAGAAACAAGAAATCCGGGTGACCCATCGCATCCCATGGGGATGAGGATCGAGCTGCACATATCCCTTAATGAAGATCGTAGTTTATAGTCTTAGAGCTCGGACTGTGGGAGCCCTGAAGGACGCTATATTGCAGCTTTGTCCCCCTGACATGCAGAGGTGCACTGAGGGATTGTTCAAAGAGTGTCAAGATTCCACCTGGACACGGTGGGGTGGACCATAATGTAAATCATGCAACCAACATTCAAGGTCTGAAAGGGTTGGCATGACGATGGATTATTACTGCTGACCATGTTCATAATACAGCATCCTTTCACATTATCCTGAAATGGGGACAACCAATTGAGCATCGACCACTGGCCATGTCCGCAACGTGGGATTTGTATCAATTTGTTGTCCGAAACCCTCGGGGTCGTTGGCCCGTAACAGTAGGAGATCCCTTAGGTGTGGTATCTAGGCCGTTCATGGGGGTCCCTTTGGGTGCGAAAGATAATGAAAGCCCGAACAAAGGGGGAACACGAAGCATGACCAGTAGAAGGAACATCCCAATGTTGAATCTAACACTCCTAGTCCTAGACTAGATTACTCTTAACACATGGAAGAACCACAACAAGGTGTCGAGGGACTGAACTTGAGGGCGGGCAAGAGATGGCAGATTCTTGGGAGAAGGGGGTATGGTACCAAGAACCGTGTACCACACCTATATATCCCTCTTGTGGAGAGGAACAAGCCACTAGGGCCTAGGTTACCAAAATATCGGGAGATCTCTATGAGGTGGGGCTAGACCCGATGTCTAGAAGTTCGGGTGGTCCTACGTATCCCATAAGGATGGGAATCAAGCCACACATAGTTCAAGAAAGGTTCCTTTTAATTTCGTGCGGGAAAAGAAATAGGAGTGCTAATTTTTAGAATGGGGTATGCGTGGTGCGGCTATCGCAAACATGACGTGAATGAGGACATAATCATGTACCATATCACGCGGTCCCGTAGTCAAAGTCCTGAAGGCGAGAAAGAGAAGAAAAATTAGCAAAACTCAAGCTGAACATAGTTTTGATATGATCTTAGTTTAGGGTCTTAGAGCTCGGACCATGGAGGGATGGAAGCCTTCAAATAAGTGCAAACCTCGACCCAATCCCTAAGCCCACATGGGACAAACTCATTGTGGGAAACAAGGGAGGAAGGTCTTTATTGCAATACTTGGAACGTCCATCAAAGGGAAATAGGTGTAGATCCCCATAGGATTCCCTTACTGTGGCTTTTGTCCTTCTAACATGAAAATGCGCACTGAGGAATATAATCAATAGTGTCAAAGATCTACTTGGACATGAGAAGGCGGAGAAGGATGTGAATTGTGTGACCAACATTTTGGGCTTAATGGGGTTGGCATGGCAATGGAGGATAACTATTAACCATGGCAGAAAAACAATATCTATATCGTGTTATCCTGAAGTGGGAACAATAAACAAGCATTGACCGCTGACCATATTCGCAACGCGGAGTTTGTATCAATTTGTTGTCTAAAACCCTCTAGGGCGTTGGCATGTAATGGTAGGAGAGCCCTTAGGTGTTGTATCCATGCTTTTTTTTGGTGGTCCCTCTAGATGTGAATGGTGATGAAATCCCTGATGAAGGGGAACATAAATCCTGAAAAGCGGTTGAGAACATGTTCGAGTAGAACCCAGCGTTCTAGGAACTAAACCATATTACCCTTAAGCACTTTGGTGAACCGTCAAAAAGGGTCGATGAAACGGCTCAGTAAAGGTAGGCCAAGGGGCCATGGTGGGATGGAGATTTCCAGGAGATGGGGCTGGACCCGAAGTCTAGACATTCGGGTGGTCCTACATATCCCATAAAGATGGGAATCAAGCCACACATGGTTCTTGAAGATACCCAGGGGCAGGATGCCTTAACGAGGACATGTACGGCTTGGTGAGTAATCCCGACATGAATGAGGACGTAATCCCATACCACGCCGCACAGTCTCGTAAGAGAGAACATGGTCCAGGGGCTCGAAAAGGACAAGGGGCCTGATAATTGGGTTTTGTTCAAGAAGGCCTGGCCTACTCACAGTTTAACATATTTTAGTGAGGAAGAGGGTTGGATAATAGGATTCCCTAGACAGGGGAGGTGTACGGAACGACGAGTAACCCGACGTGAATGAGGACATAATCCTACACCACACCATACACTCCATGTATGGAATTAGGCTAAGGGGCCCAAGAAGGAAAAGGGGCCTGAGGCTGGGTCTCGGTCCCGAAGGCCTGACCAGATTTTTGTTTAACGTCTTGTAGTAAGGATGGGGGCCAGGGGCCTGAAAAGGAAAAGGGGTCTGAGGC
Organism: Viscum album; assembly: GCA_963277665.1. Lineage (NCBI taxonomy): Eukaryota > Viridiplantae > Streptophyta > Magnoliopsida > Santalales > Viscaceae > Viscum > Viscum album. The sequence goes on from OY728129.1 coordinate 1,494,857,736, forward strand.
TGGGCCTCGGTTAGGAAGGCCTGACCAGCTTGCAGTTTATCATCATAAAGTGAGGACGAAGGCTGTATATGGTGTCTCTTCTGGGGTTGTGTATGGTACGGAGAGTAACCTAATGTGAATGAGGATATAATCCTATACCACACTACACAATCCCATCATAGAGAACCTGGGCCAGGGGCCCGACAGTTGTCCCTTCCCGAAAAGAGTTCATCGCTTCGGGATAGGGCAGAACAAATTAATACACTCGATGTTTGGGACATCTTTGGGTGGACCCGAAGATCCAAGGCGGCTATTGACCATGTTTGAAACCTAGGGTCCCTATGGTAACCTGATATGGGAGAAACAAATGGTCACCGACCACTAACCACATTTGAAACGCAGGACTTGTATCGGCCTGTTGCTCGGCACCCCCAAGGGCGTTGGCCTGAAATGGTAAGATGGCCCTTAGGCCTGATATCCATATAATTCAGGGGCCCTTCTGGACAGAGAAGGTGATGGAATCCAAGTCAAGGAGTGGGTGAAGAATAGATGTACCTCTAATGACCCGAAATTTTGAATAAATCCTGTTTCCTAATTTTGTCTGTTATTTTATACTCAACCAAACTGTTTCATTTGATAACAAGAGTATAATTAAAATGAGACTGTTGGGTTTTGACTGTTATATGGTCGTTGGTCAATATGACCACTGGAAACTAAACGTTTTGATTATTGTCTCTAAATACAAGTGATATTGTTTAATTAATATAGAAAGAAGATTCGACGGCCTCACCGAGTAGTCTTGGACCGATCGAAGCCCATCTAACAAATCTTGGGAAGGAGGTAGCACCACTGGGATTTGCTCTGGACCAAACCCAAGCCGAACATCATCATGAGAAGCTAGAATGGAATCGCCTTCGCGAGAAGTTCAAACTGATAGAAATTACTACTCGTGCAATGTTGGCTGAGCTGCCCTTAGATTCTCTCACCTTAGCACACCCTACACTTAGGTCCTATGATGGTGTGATAAGGGGCTATGTAAGGAGACTGTAACTTCCTTGTGTAATACTTTGTTTTAAATAAAAATTTTGATTTCTTTTTATGATGAATTTTATGAATTTTCAAATGACCGGATATATATAGTATGTATATTTTTGATGAATTTTAGAAAAAGGATATTTTAAAAATGTTTATGTAATCCTTAAATAATTAAAAATGTGTAATTATTTTCAAAAAACGGTCTTCTACAATTATGTTCAGTACGAAATTTAGAGTATAAAAAGATCTACTTGATTTTTGATTAATAGTAAATTGTAAATAGTGATTTTTTGCTTAGGATTAGTAATGTGACCAAATGGATTAGTAATCTCACTTAAAGAATGTTTTAATATAATTTAGACACCTTGTTTATGTAATGTGATTCAATAAAATTGGTAAATAACAGTTTCATAAATTATTAGTCAATTATTAGTTTTTTCAGGTGAATAGTTTTTTTAATTAAAAATTAATTTTAAAAATAATTATAAAATTATTTTGATAAAATGGACTTTAGTTTTGAACTCAGAGCATCGATATCATGTTATGGTAATTTTGGGGGATTTTTCTGAAAAAATGAATTTTCGGTGAATAGTGTATTTATTTAAAAATTAAATTAAAACTATTTAGAAAATTATATTTATAAAATGGAGTTCATTTTTTTAATCATAGCATTGATATTTGGTTAAGGTGAAATTTTGGGATTTTTCTAAGAAAGATGAATTTTCAGTGAATAGTAAAAATGCAGTTTTAGGGTTTCGGTATATTTAATGACATCATAACTGTGTCATGATGATGTTATGAGATATGTTAAGGGTTTTCCAAGCAAAGGTTATGAATTATTGTATGGGGGTCCCCATGTGGCCTAACTCCATGGGAAATACCATGGGAGAGCCCATGGTTTTGAGAAAACCACTTGTGAGGTGTCTCTTGGCCATTAATGCCTTGTCCCCTCACATTCCATATAAATACCCACACATTCCACATTAATTTTCACTCCCAACTCTCCCCCAAAGACTCTATGGTCTCATTACCTCTCAAGGAGTCATCCCAAGGTTCCCCAAAGCCCTCAAGGTCCCAATCATTGAGTTTTAAGAGTTATGTTTTAAGGTAAGGGATCCGACCTCTCTCTTTCTTTTCAAGAAATATATTTTGTGTCATTTATTTTATTCTCCATGTTCTTATGTTAGAGGATGTTATTTTATATTCCTCTTACTACCATTTTCATTTTCATATGATGAGATATCCACTCTTACTCTCATCATTTCGTTTTATGAATGTTTAAGTGGCGCCGTTAGGCTGTCGAAATTTTGTAACAAATTCTTTCACCCTTCTCATTTTCATGTTCTATATTCTTGTCAAGTCTTTAGAGTTCCTTTTTGTTATGTTGGGGTATTATCTATATATATATCATAATAATATATTATGTTCATATGATTAGGGACCCTATTTTATCTCGTCAATTCATTTTTGTTGAAATTTATGTGGCGCCGTTAGGCTGCCAAATTTTTAAGGGATTCTTTCACCTTTCTCATTTTTCAAAGTTATACTTTCATGTCAAGCCATTCAAGTTCCTTTTTATTATGTTATAGAATGATCTCTAAATCTATCATACTGATCTTTTTTTTTCATATGATGAGAGACCCTATTTGATCTCATCAATTCATTTTTGTTGAAGTTTAAGTGGCGTCGTTAGGCTGCCGAATGTTTAATTGATTCTTTCACCTTTCTCATTTTTCGAAGTTCTACTTTCATGTCAAGTATTTCATATTCCTTTTAATTATGTTGGGGTATTATCTCTAAATCTATCATACTGATATTATGTTCATATGATGATAGACCCTATTTAATCTCTTGAATTCATTTTTGTTGAAGTTTATGTGGCGCCGTTAGGCTGCTGAATTTTTACGGGATTCTTTCACCCTTCTCATTTTCAAAATCTATTTTCATGTCAAGTATTTCATGTTACTTTTTATTATGTTGTGGTATGATCTTTAAATATATCATACTGATATTTTCTGTTCATATGATGAGAGACCCTATTTGATCTCGTCAATTCATTTCTGTTGAAGCTTAAGTGGCGCCATTAGGCTGCCGAATTTTTAAGGGATTCTTTCACCCTTCTCGTTTTCAAGATATAATTTCATGTCATGTCTTTCATGTTCCTTTTTATTATGTTGGGGTATGATCTCTAAATCTATCATTATGAACTTTTATCTTCATATGATGAGATACCCTATTTTATCTCGTCAATTCATTTTTGTTGAAGTTTATGTGACGTCGTTGGGCTGCCGAATTTTCATAAGAGAAATATTATTTTTGTCTTCCTTTCATGTTCTTAATTTCATATGATATGTCTTCCAAAAATAATTACCATGTTCTTAAATCCATTATATTCTGTTCCTCTACTGTTTTATGGGTAATTTAATAATGTTTTACCCATGTCCCCTCTCTTTTCAATGTATTCTAAAACCCCGAAGCATAGCCGTTATGCTGTAGAATTTCTGTCTCAAATGTCTCTCTCTTTTTCTCAAATTATTTTATTTTATTAAGTGAATACTCAAATCTATTCCTTCTAAAAGTTTATTCAAATATATACCAAAATGTTTTATTTTAAATTCTGTTATTTACATACATGAGACCCGTTTTCCCTTTCCGTGTGTTTAAAGTTACATAAAGATCATGTCATTAATGCAGTTTTAAAACGTTATGATTATGAAATGAAACCCATTTCTTTTATTCTATATGGGTTTTTTATGAAATTATTGATTATGATATATGTGGATCACATGATAATAAAGACATGTCAAGGGTGCGCCCTGATAGCGCTCCAATACATTGGGTAAAGACTTAATCTCTAGAGATGACCTTTTAGACTGATACCTTGGTGAATAACCTTGGTAATTTTTAATGACACCTTGGGGATGGACCTTGGTGAAACGAAACTATTGTCAATATTAAATTTTGTAGCCACATCTTCATGTTATGAAAAATGTAATTTTTATTATGATATGCCTCACGATTTCTTTCTCATTCCTTAAAGTTCTTTTTCATGACATTGTTGATGTATCCCAAGTTCACATGTTAAATGTTTCCCCTTGTATCCCTTACTGGGCCTTCTGGTCACCCTTTCTTTTAATGTATGTCACCAGGTTATGAGATGAAATAATTAACCTATGATGAACATGAGGAGAATCCTTTCAAGTGTTTAAGAAGAATGTGTTATGTTTTCATGTTTTAAGTTCCTGGTTTCCAAGACACTAAACCTTAAAGATCCTCGGTTTTTTAAAATGTAATGAATGTTTATGTGATAAAAGGCGGGATGCTATATTTTGTATCAAAGGATGGTTTAGTTATTTGTGGAAATTAGGATATTAAAACTTTAGGAAAAAGCCTATAGAAAAGTTTATATATAGGAAATCTTTTTGGTATTTTGGTGAGTATTGAGTAAGGTGTTGCAAAGAAAATACATCCCTGTCTGGATACGAGCAGGTAGATGTGGCTCTGGCATAGATGTACATAGAGGTAAAACCCAAAAACACTGCTTTGATCTAGACTCAAACGGGAACTGGTACACAAAAAAGGGCCTTGATGCACTATTGGTTACGACACTCCCGGGGGATATGCTTTGGTAAATTCATAAGCTTAGTATGAACTATTATTAAAGGAACAAAGATAAAATTAAATAAAGATTTACATAAGAATATATGATCATGGATAACCTAGTTTGAAACCTAGGGGTTCACAATTTAGGGTACAATTTTCTTCTACAAGTTATCCTTATATGATTTAAGTTCCTTTTCATGATTATTGGCTAAGTATTTAAGCCCCTAATTATACTTTCTCTTCTTAGATAATTGTGGGAAATGGAAGAACATGTCCCAATAACTAATGTGATAAGAAATGCGACGATTGCCATATTAATATGATAGAGATGATTAGGGGATTAAAAGATTATTATTATTTTGGAAAACATTCACTATTTTGGGGACTCTATATGATCGACGTAAATAGATTACTACGGTATTTTCATTAAGGAGTAAGGTTGACTTATATTTTGAAGAATCGATGAATTTAAGGTGGACTTATAGTAATTTAGGAAAATTATGGAAATTATTAACCTATCTTGGGTAAAATATTTTTAGGTTAGCTACTTTTGTTATAATATGTTAGGTGTGGTTGATGTTATTTGCAGATTAACAATGAAGTTTATTTTGGAAGACTATGTTATCAAATCCTTCTTGTATTTGGGTTTAAATCTTAGTTTGGTTTATTTTGAGGAATTTTAAGGACCGTTTTTTATGGAATTGACTATGGTGAACTTTGGGTAGTACCATGGAACTTTGATGATTTAAAAGTAGTTTCCATTCCTATGGGATTATTTCTTTTTTAAGAGTTGTTTTACCTTACCCTTTCTGTTTTTGGGAAATTTTTTAAAGATAGAATAAATAAATAGTTAATATTTTGTGGATTATGTGATTCTATGGAAGATGATTCTTGTTCTTTTGATGAGACCAAGTGTTTTTGAATTCTCATCTTTTGGAGAAATGATTAGTTTTGGTAGAGACTTATTAAAAGGTGAAACTCTCCTTGAAGGTAGGTATATTTCCTTAAGTTTTAGTTCTATGTAGTAAATGAATTCCTCAATATTATGAAAAGGACCGTAAAACATAAATGTTGTTGGTTTACATTTCCTACTAGGTAATCAACGACCATTTATGCACATCCTAAGTTTGGGATTTCTCATGGTTAACTTTCTTCTAATCATGTTTTCTATCACTCTCCTTTAGAACGTGACCCTTTGTTTTCTCCTCCATGTCCATGTTTTCCTACATGGAATCCTAGTATGGGTAAACTCGGGTGGCCTTTGTACTTCCTTTTCTTTCTTTTAAACTAATAGTGTTACTGACTCTTTTTCTGATGTGGGACTTTCAATGAAAATTCGAAACCCAATTTTAAAAAATTGGGAGGATGAAATTTATTAAGGGGGGGAATATTGTAACGACCCGAAATTTTGAATAAATCTTGTTACCTAATTTTGTGTGTTATTTTATACTCAACAAAACTATTTCATTTGATAACATGAGTATAATTAAAATCAGACTGTTTGGTTTTGACTGTTATATGATCATTGGTCAATATGACCACTGGAAACTAAACGTTTTGATTATTTTCTCTAAATACAAGTGATATTGGTTAATGAATATAGAAAGAAGATTCGATGGCCTCACCCAGTAGTCTTGGACCAATCGAAGCCCATCTAACAGAACTTGGGAAGGAGGTAGCACCACTGAGATTTTCTCTGGACCAAACCCAAGCCGAACTTCATCATGTGAAGCTAGAACGGAATCACCTTCGTGAGAAGTTCAAACTGAGAGAAATTACAACTCATGCGATGTTGGCTGAGCCGCCCTCATATTCTCTTACCTTAGAACACCTTACACTTAGGTCCTATGCTGGTGTGATAAGGGGATATGTAAGGAGCCCGTAACTTCCTTGTGTAATCCTTTGTTTTAAATTAAAATTTTGAATTCTTCTTATGATGACGTTTATGAATTTTCAAATGACCGGATATATATAGTATGCATATTTTTGATGAATTTTAGAAAAAGGACATTTTAAAATGTTTATGTAATCCTTAAATTATTAAAAATGTGTAATGGTTTTCAAAAACCGGTTTTCTACAATTATGTTCAGTACAAAATTTAGTGTCTAATAAGATTAACATGATTTTTGATGAATAGAAAATTGTGAATAGTGATTTTTTTCTTAGAATTAGTAATGTGACCAAATGGATTAGTAATATCACTTAAAGAAAGTTTTAATAAAATTTAGACACCTTGTTTAAGTAATGTGATTCAATAAAATGGGTAAATAACAGTTTCATAAATTATTAGTCAAGTATTAGATTTTTCGGGTGAATAGTGTTTTTTAATTAAAAATTAAATTAAAAATCATTAGAAGATTATTTTTATAAAATGGACTTTAGTTTTGAACTCAGAGCATCAATATTATGTTATGGTTATTTTTGGGGATTTTTCTAAAAAAATAAATTTTCGGTGAATAGTGTATTTATTTAAAAATTAAATTAAAAATATTTAGAAAATTATTTTCATAAAATGGAGCTCATTTTTTTAATCATAGCATCTATATTTGGTTAAAGTGAAATTTTTGGATTTTTATGAGAAAGATGAATTTTTAGTGAATAGTAAAAATGCAGTTTTAGGGTTTCAGTATGTTTAATGACATCATAACTGTGTCATGATGATGTCATGAGATATTTTAAGGGTTGTCCAACCAAAGGTGATGAAATATTGAATAGGGGCCCCATGTGGCCTAACTCCATGGGAAATACCATGGGAGAGCCCATGGTTTTGAGAAAACCACTTGTGAGGTGTCCCTTGGCAATTAATGCCATGTCCCCTCACATTCCCTATAAATAACCACCCTTTCCTCATTTAGTTTTCACTCCCAACTCTCCCCCAATAAATCTCTGGTCTCATTACCTCCCAATGAGTCCTCCCATGGTGACCCCAAGCCTTCAAGGTCCCAACCTTTGAGTTTTAAGAGTTACGTTTTAAGGTATGGGATCCGACCTCTCTCTTTCTTTTCAAATAATCTCTTTTGTGTCATTTCTTTTATGCTCCATGTTATTATGTTAGAGGATGTTATTTTATATTCCTCTTACTGCCCTTTTCATGTTCATATGATGATATATCCCCTCTTACTCTCATCATTTCGTTTAATGAATGTTTAAGTGGCACCGTTAGGCTGCTGAACTTTTTGTAACAGATACTTTCACCCTTCTCATTTTCAAGTTCTATTTTCTTGTCAAGTCATTCAAGTTTATTTTTGTTATTTTGGGGTCTGATATCTATATATATCATACTGATATTTTATTTTCATATGATGAGGGACCCTATTTGATCTCATCAATTCATTTTTGTTGAAGTTTAAGTGGCGCCGTTAGGCTGCAAAATTTTTAAGGGATTCTTTCACCTTTCTCATTTTTCAAAGTTATACTTTCATGTCAAGCCTTTAAAGTTCCTTTTTATTATGTTTGGGATGATCTATAAATCTATAATACTGATCGTTTATGTTCATATTATGAGAGACCCTATTTGATCTCATCAGTTCATTTTTTTGATGTTTAAGTGGCGCCATTTGGCTGCCGAATTTTTAAGGGATTCTTTCACCTTTATCATTTTTCTAAGTTCTACTTTCATGTCAAGTCTGTCATGTTCATTTTTATTATGTTGGGGTATGATATCTAAATCTATCATACTGATATTTTATGATCATATTATTTGAGACCCTATTTGATCTCATCAAATCATTTTTGTTGATGTTTAAGTGGCGCTGTTATGCTGCCGAATTTTTAAGGGATTCTTTCACCCTTCTCGTTTTCAAAATCTATTTTCATTTCAAGTATTTCATGTTCCTTTTTATTATGTTGGGGTATGATATCTAAATATATCATACTGATATTTTATTTTCATATGATGAGAGACCCTATTTGACCTCGTCAATTCATTTTTGTTGAAGTTTAAGTGGCGCCATTAGGCTGCCGAATTTTTAAGGGATTCTTTCACCCTTCTCGTTTTCAAGATCTATTTTCATGTCAAGTATTTCATGTTCCTTTTTAATATTTTGGGGTATGATATCTAAATCTATCATACTGATCTTTTATTTTCATATGATGAGAGAACCTATTTTATCTCATCAATTCATTTTTGTTGAAGATTAAGTGACGACGTTAGGCTGCCGAATTTTCATAAGAGAAATCTTATTTTTGCCTTCCTTTAATGTTCTTAATTTCGTATGTTATGTCTTTCAAAATTCATTACCATGTTCTTAAATCCTTTATATTCTGTTCCTATACTGTTTCATGGGTCATTTATGAATGTTTTACCCATTACCCTCTCTTTTCAATGTTTTCAAAAACCCCGAAGCATAGCCGTTATGCTGCAGAATTTCCGTCTCAAATGTCTCTGTCTTTTTCTCAAATTATTTTATTTCATTAAGTGAATACTCAAAGATCTTCCTTCTAAATGTGTATTCAAATATATACCAAAATGTTCTATTTTAAATTCTGGTATTTACATACATCAGACCCTCTTTCCCTTTCCGTGGGTTTAAAGGGACATAAAGATCATGTCTTTAAAGCAGTTTTAAAACATTATGATTATGAAATGAAACCCATTTATTTTATGATATATGGGTTGTTTATGAAATGATTGATGATGATACATGTGTCTCACATTAAAATAAAGACATGTCAAGGGTGCGCCCTGATAGCGCTCCAATGCATTGGGTAAAGACTTAATCTCTAGAGATGACCTTTTAGACTGATACCTTGGTGAATAACCTTGGTAATTTTTAATGACACCTTGGGGATGGACCTTGGTGAAAGTAAATGATTGTCAATATTAAATGTTGTTGACACATCTTAAAGTTATGAAAAATGTAATTTTTATTATGATATGCCTCACGATTTCTTTCTTATGCCTTAATGTTCTTTTTCATGACATTGTTGATGTATCCCAAGTTAACATGTTAAATGTTTCCCCTTGTTTCCATTACTGGGCCTTCTGCTGACCCTTTCTTTTAATGTATGTCCCCAGGTCATGGGATGCAATAATGAACCTAGGATGAACATGAAGAGAATCTTTTCAAGTGTTTAAGAAGAATGTTTTATGTTTTCATGTTTTAAGTTCCTGGTTTCCAAGACACTAAACCTTAAAGATCCTCGGTTTTGTAAACTGTAATGAAAGTTTATGTGATAAAAAGGAGGGATGCTACAGTACCCATCTACCAAAGAGTCAAACATATCCAGGTAGGGGGATGTGCAGCTGGATCGAGGCTAGCTTGACATGAATTGGGGAAAACGTATGCGCCCTACCATATGTCTTTACCTGAGGGGAAGATTCTGGACTTTGGGCTGGGCTAACAGACAAAATGCCTGGTCATTCCTACGTTCTCATGAGGATGAGAATCATGTCGTACATACTTCGTGAATCCCATGCAGTTTAACCTCATACGGTGAATATGGGGGAGGATAGAAGAATCGGAGTGGGCACATGGTGCGACCTTTATAATCCTCATATGAGTGGGGCAATGGAAGCCTACTCTACATCATGCCAGGACCCTCCGAGGAATCTATACCTAAGGGGGTAGTCAAAGAGAAGAGTTTGGGGCTGGGCTCAAAACGAAGCATATGAGAATTCCTACTTATCCAATGAGTATGAGAATCAAGCCATACGTAGTTCTTGAAGAACAATTTAATGTCATGTAGGATGATGAAACACATCTCACCTAGGGATGTGTATGGTACGATGATTAGCCCAACATGAATGAGGGCATAATTCCATACCACACCATAAAATCCCACAAGAGGACCTGGATCGGGGAAAGGCCATGGGGACTGAGGCTGGGCCTCAGTCAGGAAGGCCTGACCAGCTTTCTGTTTAACGTCTTGTAGTGAGGACAGGGGAGATCTTATTTTAGGGTCATAGAGTTTAGACTAATTTGTAGTTTATTATCAAGAAGGATGATAATGAGCAGTTTAACGACATGATGGATGATGATGTAGTTTAACATCATGCAGGATGATGTTTCAGTTTAAAGTCATGCCAGACTGGACAGTTTAAGGTCATGTTGGACCATCAAGATGTTTAGGTTCATGCGGGATCTTCTAGTTTAAGGTCATATAGGACCATACAATTTAAGGTCGTGTGGGACCAGGTTGCATTTTAGGGTCATGCGGGACCCCGAGGCTCAGGATTAGTATTGCTTGAGGAACTTGGCATTGGTGGGAGGATTTATGCGCTCACCATCCGTGGTCACCAAGGAGTATTCTCCATTGGTGTATACCTTATGAATGATGTATGGTCCTTCCCAATTGGTCTCCAACTTGGGTGGTTTCCTACCGGGGATCATTGGTTCTTGGAGGGCCATCACCAGGTCGCCATATAGAAAATAATGAAGGCAAACCTTCTTGTTAAAGGCTCTGGCTATCTTATTCTGATGCCTTTCTAGATTGTGTAGGGAACGAAGCCTGTTCTCATCTAGTGCTTCCAATTTAGCCAGACGGATTTTGGACACCTTATCTGGTACCTTCTAGTTATAGTCTGCAGTGCGTAACGATGGCAGATAGATCTCGATGGGCATGACGCCCTCAGCCCCAAACCCCAGAGAATATGGAGTCACCTGGGTGGAATTACGATTCATTGTTTGATACACCCAGAGGGCGTTGGGGATCTTTTCTAGCCAAATTTTCTTGTTCTGACCAAACATTTTTTGCAAAATTTTAGAAAGGGTTTTGTTGAATACCTCGATCTATCCATTTGCTTGTGCGTGATAGCGAGAGGTATGGTTCGAACGGATATTGTACTTGGTGTACAACTTCTTCATCTCGACTGCTCGGAAGTTGGTGCCGTTATTTGTGAGGACATCATGAGGGACTACAAATCGGTGGATGGTATTGGAGCTCACGAAGTCAATGATGGAATGGGCCTTGACCTCATTGAGTGGAACTACCTCTACCCACATGGAGAAAAAATATGTAGTGGTCAGGATGAACCAACATTGGCGAGCTGTTGCCGGTGGATATGGTCCCACGTCATCAAATCCCCACACCGCAAATGGCCAAGAGTACTTGGTGGAGTGGAGAGGCTCTGGCGGCCGATGTAGGAAGTTAGCATGAACTTGGAGCGGGTGGAATCTCTTGGAAATCTCAATACAATCATGGATCATAGAGGGCCAGAAGTACCCCAGTCTCCAGATCTGATGGGACAGGTTTGGCCTAGCCTATTGGGCACCACAGGAACCGGCATGAACCTCTTGCATGACCTGATAAATCTCGACTTCATGAATTAAACAGAGGAGAACACCATCAAAGACCCACTTATAGAGGACCTGCTCAAGACTTGGACCACTCTGGAGGGTAAACTGCAGTGTGCGGCGTCGGATTTGCTCATGCTCGGCCCGATAATTCGAGAGACAACCATTTTGGAGGTACTCGACAAAAGGTGCCCTCCAGTCTGGAGTGGCATCAACCACTGCCTCTGAAGAACTTGGGGATCCTGGCGTGGAGGATCCGGCGGTAAGATGTCTTACCTGTAGGCCGTCATCATCCTCTGGGGTGACGGGGGCGATGACTCTGCAGTGTGCCACATGTATAATTAGATCATCCTGCTCGGGTTCTGAACGTGATGCAGCTAGGCTTGCAAAAGCGTCTGTTCGACCATTCTATGACCGAGGGACATGGGTAACCTCTGGTCGAGAAAGGAACTAGGCCATTAGACAGAGGTTGCACTCCAATAATGGCACGAGCTCTGGATTTCTGACAACATAGTCACCATTTACCTGATTGATGACTAGTTCAGAATCCCCTTTCACGTGCAAATGGGGTACATCAATCTCAAGAACCACCTCGAGGGCAGTGATGGGAGCCTGATACTCTACCTTTTTTTGGTGTAGCCTTCTATCAATAGGAATGAGTATAGAAGAAGGGCTTGTGTCAGGGTGATGAAGATGATACCCAGACCCACTCTGTTGAGCTTATAATCATTGAGCCTCCTACCGGTGGGGCTCTAGGAGGCACAGTCGAAGTGCATTTTCCAACATGATATTACATGATTTACTGAGAGGATTGACTCATCAAGAAAATCTAGTTTCAGGGATTGATTCGTTGAGGTTGGATGAGTAGTTAGGATGTCTACCAATGCTTGCCCCTTGATAGCCTTCTGGGGCACAAACCTGATGTCGAACTGCTAGAGGATCACCGTCCACCATACTAGTGAGCCAGTCTACACGGGGCTGTTCAGAATGTACTTCAGTGAGTCTACCCAAGTGATCAACTATACCTCATGGTGCTACAGACAATGTTGCAATTTCTCTACAGCAAACACAAGCGCAAAGAAGCTCATTTTGATGGGGTAATATCTAGTCTCCGTATCGAGGAGCATGTATCTGAGGTAATAGAGGATTTTTTCTATACCCTCATTATCCTTATGGGCAAGCAGTGCACCTAGAGACTATTCCAGAGTGGTCACATCAGGGACCAACAACTTTATGGAGATGGGTGGCATCAGGACCAGAGGCTGGAGCAGATACTGCTTGATTTCCTCGAAGGAGTCCTGACACTCTTCATCCCATTCATAGGTGGAGCCTTTATTCATGATTTGGGAAAAGGTATTACACTTTCTAGCCATATTTTAAATGAATCAGCGTATGTAGGCTAAGTGGCCTTGAAGACCTCGAAGCTCCCAAATATTACTCGGGGGAGGAATCTGGATGATGTCATTGATCTTCTCTAGATCAATCTCGATGCCTCGGTATCTGAAAACAAAGCGAAGAAACTACCCAGAGGTGAACCCAAAGGCACACTTCAACGGGTTCATCTTCATATGGAGGTAATGGAGGAAACCGAATACTTTCTCAAGGTCCTTGAGATGGTCCTGGCATTGGTGGGATTTGACCACCAGATTTTCCACATAGCATTCCACCAATGTTCCCAGAATTGGATTGAATATGTGATGCATGGCTCACTGATAGGTGGCACCATAATTTTTCAAGATGAAGGGCATAACCTGGTTATAGAAAGTACATTGGGGGCCCTGAAAGAGGTGGAATCCTCGTCTTCAGGGGACATCCAGATCTAGTTGTACCCAGAATAACCATCCATCAAGGAGAGGGATTGGAACCCAGTCGTGGCATCAATCAACAACTCTATCACTGGGAGGGGAAAATCATCCTTCAGACAGTGGAAGTTGAGATATCGGAAGTCGATACAGACTATGTGATCTTACTGTTCTTCTTCCTGACTGGCACAGTGTTTTCTAGCCACATGGGGTACTGAACTTCCTTAAAAAAGTTGTATTTGATAATCTAGTAAAATTTGGAATCAACTGTGGCACCGTGGGAAGGGTGCATCTTTCTGGGAGGTTTCTTGAATCCGTGATGACTTTCCAGAAGACCAAGGCGGTGGACATCTACCTGGGGATCTAGTCCGGCCATCACGCCGTAACTCTAGGCAAACACCACTTGGTGTTGCATAAGGAAGTGCACATACTGCTGCTTCTCTTCGAGGGACATGGTGGCACTGATTAATGTGGATCTTGAATATGCCTCTCTACCAAGGTTCACCTGTACCAGTTCATCTACCGTGGTAGAGACGCCTTCTTCAAAGGCGGGGGAGCATCCTATAGGTCCTCTTCTCCACTTGTGGGGGTATCTTCCATAGGGGGAGTCGCTTCCGATTCATTAGACACAGATGGGAGGCTGGTGCTGGCTTGAGCAGCAGTGGTCATCATGTCAAGAGATTCATGCGCCACTGAGACCATAGCGATGAAGGCAGTCGATCCAATCCCAAATGGCCTTCGGCCCATGGGGCTACGCTTGATAACTCAAACTAGTAGTGGCTCGTCAGCTTGAGCCGGTTAATTCCACCCTGGCGAAATAGACATGTATGAAATACTGTCGTCGCCATGAGCCTGACATCCCGATACCCTATAGGGGTAGGAGGTTCCGGGATCACCCGAGACTATTTGGTATAGGAGTACGAGGTGATTTCCCGTCATCGTTTGGACTTGGGAATATGCCTTCCTCTTATACCCAAAACGAGAAAGCATATCCCCATGTCGTGGGTCGTGGCCTCCAACCGATGGATTGGGAAGACATAGGCATCATCCAGACCTGCCGAGGGATCACTAGTGACCAGGGCTGGTTCAACCTCACATGCTAGAATCTGCTTATCCTTGCTCTTGTAGTAGTCAGCATCCAAGTAGTGGGCTTCACAAGGGGCAAAAGGAGACGCATCTCCTTGGGGCATTCCAACTCGACCATTGATTGAGTATTTGAGGCATTGGTGAAATGGATAAAAGACCTTGCATGCAAGTGGAGCCATGGACTGCCCATCAATGCATTGAACGCGGTGTCCTAAGAGGCAACCATGAATTCAGTACTGGATGTTAGGCCACCGAACCATGTCTTAAAACTGATCTTTCCGACTGGGGTCTTCTCGGTTCTATCGTATCCCTATATTCTGAGGTTGGAGGGAGCTAGATCATCGTCAGACAACCCCAGCTTCCACAATGTCCTGGTCGGGATTAGGTTGATCCCAGAACCTGTGTCAACAAGACAGCGGTGGACCTCCATGCCATTGAACTGACCAGTGATGTATAGTGGACAAATTTTCCCCTATATAAGAGGGTCTTCTTCTTCACCAGAGAATGAGATAACTTCTAGGAATTCAGCGTTCTCAATTGCCTCGGTATGGAGGGCTTCTGAAGCACCTATCTCCATCTCAAATTGGAGGGGGCTCTTTAGGGCCTCATCAAGAACCTCACTAATTTCAGAATACAGGAGAAGAGCCCCAAGGATAGAAAGCCTCACTGTAATTTCAACAAGGTTCTTCAGAATATCATACATCTAGGCCAGACGCGAGCCTCTACTTACAGGATGCCTCTCTGGAATTGGAGGCATAGTGGGACTTGCCGGCTAGACCGGTGGATGGCTAGTGCTAGGTACACCCTGTTGCTCACTGGTTGACGCATAAAGAGAGGTTTTTGGATGTGGTATGGGTAATTGAGATGACATGTAGTTGGGCGAGACTGGATGTGGTACGGACGAGGCAGCTCTGCCTGATCTAGTAGCTCAAACGGCCGTAGAGGTAGATATAAGGGTACGAGATGAGGAGGTTGAGTGTGTTAAGCTCTACGATGGGCCAACTATCTGGACTCAGTGGCGAGCACGACCTTGATGGAGGTGCCAACTGATGCACCCCAATGACCCATGTAGTCACGGCTCCATCGACGTTAACATCGACCGAGGACATTTGGGAGGCTTGCCTGGAATTCCCCCTCATTATGAGTCATATAGGGATTTAACCACTCCACGATATTAACCTATGTGTACCCCTGACTATCGGTTGAGGAGTCATCCATCACTGGGTGGATTCTGGGAGGAATCCCCTTATCAGGGGGCATGTGGTCACCGAGAGTGTGGGATGATGACAGTAGTGGTGGAGCGCATTTCTTCTTCTTGCTCCATCGGTGCTTGCCTTTCTAGGAAGAGGTCGTCTGAGATGATGATGCAGAGGTATTGGTTGCATCTTTTGAAGGCTTCGGCTGATTCAGGCATGCCCTAATAATACTATGGGTGCGAGAAACTGTTTTATGAGCCTTCCAGTCATCGTACTTCTATGATCTGCTGCTGGGAACCTGCTACCACTCGCCTTCATCGTCGCTACCACTTTCTGACTTTATAAAGACAGCTTCCACTTATGTCGGGGTCGGGGCCAACCTGATTATGTTGTTATTGACCTTGCCTTGAAGCCAGTCTTAAAACACATAGCATTGCTTGAGGGTGTTCCCCAGGAACTGATGATATGGGAAATAGTTGGGGCAATCGGTGAGATTCACCTCTTTCGGCCTCCTGCACTCAGGTAAGTGAAAAATCCCCTACTCTAGGGCACTACGGAAGTAATCAGGGACCTGATTCATGGTGAAAAAGTAAGTCTGGTGCCTTATTTCCGGATAGAGGGCTCTAGGATCCTTGCCCTAATGAGGGGACGAAGGGGCCTGTAGAGGAGGCAGATCCTGATTGTCCCACCTAGGCAGTGGTGGCACATTATGCGGGGGAACTTGCCAATTTTGAGGCGGTTGCTGCTGGGCAGGAGGCTGTGCCTGAGGTGGAGGGCCTCTGTGAGGTTGTTGAGCCGGTGCCACTGGCAGAAATTCTATCTGCCTGGGGGTATCTATTTGGGCCATTGTGGTGGGCTCGGCTCTAGAATCCTTCATTGATGGGATCACAGGGGGCAGCGGACGCACCTGACTAGCCTATTGCAGAGCATCCATGAGGCGCTGAGCCTTATCTGAGAAATATTAGAACCCTCCAAGGTAGTTCTAAGTGATCAAGGAAGGAACCAGTTCTTATTTGACATTCCTTACACACATCGTCATTAATTTCTCCTGAGTCAGTGTCATATCGAAGGAGTATGTGATCCCCTTCCACCAGGCGATAAGTCTGCGACTCCCTCATCAGGCCTTTTTTCACTTGAAGAGGTTTGCAATACTGGTTTTTCGCATGGTGGAGCTGAACTAGTACATGAATTTCCAGTGAAGATCCTCCCAGCTGGTCACCGATCCAATTGGGATCTAGCTGTACTAGACGAACACATGGCCCTCCAATGTCTGCACAAAACATCGGAGCTTGGTGGCTTCCTACTGTGCTGGAGTCCCCAACATGGGGCCACACTTGGAGGAAAAGTGGGCCAGGTGCTGCAGTAGGTCCCCTTCCTCGTTAAAGGGTGAGAAAGTGGGATTTCCAAAACACGGAGGTGCATGCATATCATCCACCAATGCGGGATATGGCTTGTCATCTAGTGGGACTACCACCTTCCGCGTTTCCAACACTTTGAGGCGAGGGATGAGTTCCACTATAGGATCATCCATGCATGGGTCCCTGTGTTGGAGGGGATCCCTATCCATGAGTGAGTTTCCATGCTCTTCAACAAGGTAGACATCTTCAGCGAATCGTGGAGTGACTGGAAGAGCGGACCGAGGAACCATGGCTAGATTCCTCAGATGGCCACGCCGTTCCAGAGGGTTCGGTGAGACATATTGAACCCTCTTTCCATGATTTCCGGCTTCAGCCCTGCTCATGGGAGCGGTATGATCGGGGTTTCGTGGAGGCATCTCGTAATGGGGGAGTTGTTCTTGCCCCTTCTTCCCCGACCTAGGGTCAGCATAGTCGGGTCGCCGCTTATAGCATGCTCGGTTAAGAGTTATTCGACCAACCTCTTCGGCTCGGAAAGTTGCTGGCACAACGCGGCCTTCTAAGGGTCTTCCTTTATCGTCTGCATTGAGGCGGACATGTCAGATCACTTGACAGATCCTACATGATCTTTACACTTACCAGCATTCCGGCTAAGCACCAATGACTTGGTGGGTGCAAGGAGACGTAGGTGGTTCCTCGGCTGAGGAGTAATCCTCCCTGATGGGTCCAACGGTGGTGGTACACCCTCAGGGGGTAAGTCTCCATCAAGAAACTCCAGCTCGTCCTCCTTGTCTACTATGTCAGCCATGTGGACCGCAACCCTTCTTGGGGGCATGTCCTTGATATCGCATAGCGAGTCGGGCAGCCTCTGAATAGGGCTGAAGAGGAGGGCAGCGTAATTCCCCTATCCATGGACTTGCACGTGGGGGGTAGCCTCCCTGATGATTTTACGAAGTACCTTGAAACTCTGAATGCATTTTTGTCGGAGGGTCGTCTGGAGACCTGGTGACTTAGGGCGCTGGGCCACGAAGAGTGCGGCCAAATCAACCATACAACATTTCTCACCAATTTCCTCGAAGAGCACTCGGATTATGCGGTACACCACCCAATAATAACGAAGACAGAAGTGCGTCACCCATAGGGTTTGACAGAATCACTGGACTTCCTCTAGGGTGAGGTATTCCGGCGCATGAAAGTTCGATGATGTCACCGGTAAGAAATTCTCTAGGAAATGATCCACCGCATGAATGTTCCAGAAGCTCTTGGGCTCAGATTCAAGGTTTGGCCCCATATTTCCCCACTTGTCAACCGAAGGTGGATGAGGAACCAGTATCAGTACTAAGGTTGACCACTGGGACAGTAAAATGTGTAGCTGAGAATACGGAGAACGAGCCGACTAACCGCCAAACTCTGGGCCATCCTCCGAAGAGTGCGATGACCTGACCACAACGTCACGATACAACGAGCTAACAACCACAACTTCTGGTGCAGGGATCATGGTTACCAGCGATGGAACACGCTATTTCTCAACCGCCATCGGTCCCCAAAATAGCTCTTAGTAATCTCTGGTCGGGGTAGAGGGTTCTTCTGGTGACGACGGTGGTGACTGCATGGTTGGAACCTGTGGGACTCCCAAAATTTCCTCCTCCTTGATGTACCTACAAAGAGAGGTGGGAATCCGGTGGACTTCACATTCTGGAAGGATTAGGATAACACACCTTGTTCCTTCCCCGATCCTTGACACGAAGGACTGAGGGGAGGGTTCCATTGCCGAGTTGTATTCAGCTTCTGAATCTGAGAAGCGAGACAATTTGATCTCCGTCCGGGCCATCCCCAGATTCTTATGGTGGCGGTGACGACCCTCCCTCCTACCCCTAGTAGGCTCTTCAGGATAAGGATGATCCCCGACATATAGTCTTGGGGCCGCGCTGGTGTCAGGGTGGAGAGGGATTCCACTTGAGACAGTCGGGGAGCGAGGAGAATGGGGAAAAAGGATGAAGGAGACATGGGGAGGACCACTAAGAACAACACCTGAGTGGGAAAAACATCTGTCGAAACTAGCGGGAGCATGGGGAGGACCCCCATGGTTGGTGCTGGTGGAGCGTGGCTGTCCTTCACCCCCTTGGATTTTAGGGCGAGGAGGACCTTCACCAGCTATGGAGAGAATGTAGGGAGGATCCCCATGTTGGAGAGGGGCCATATGGGAAATTCCTTCATATCGACGGTTAGGGGAAGGAGGCATAATTCCCTACCTAGTATGGTGGGCACGAGAGAGGCCTCTGCACCAAGTGTCATTGTCGTGGGGCATGCCTTCATTCAGGTTGGGGTAGCATGGGTCATACCTCCATGACGAGCTTCGGAGTGGGGAAGTCCCACGCTTTGTGGAATAGTAGTACGGGGAGGACCTCCGTACGAGGTGACATCACTGAGGGTCGGTTCACGGCAGTCACCACTCATGTCTGCATCCCGGGGAGTCGACCAACCCTTCCCATGGGGCGGTTGGGGCCTCAATCCTGGTTGGCCATAGGAGTGCCCCGACTTAGTGTGGGAAGGGAATTTATGAAATGTGTCGGTGGTGGCTCGGGCCACAGTAGTTGATGACGTTAACGCCCCTTGGCGGGTGTCCTCAACTCAGGCCCAACGCAGGCATCGGGTCAGGTGAGCCAGTGCAGGTGGTGTAGGTTTATAACCTACATGCTCCTCTGGCAAGTCCGTGTAGGGTTCCGTTGTAGCCGGGTGGGGGGCCCTTTCTTGTTGCCATTGAATCGGAACTCTGACCGGGCTGAGCCCGACATCACCCACCTCATCAGCGTAAGGTAGGGAGTCGTCAAGGTGTTTGGGGGACAAGCACCTGAAACGATTGAATGTTGGGGTGGGGAGCAGGGGCTCCCTACGTGGCCCTCAAGGGCGGCGTTGAAGGTGAGGACTGGATGCTTCCAAGTCCAGGCAGGCCATATCCCGTGTTGGGATTATTCCCTCCTCCTCGTAACGACGTACGAGGTTGTTAATCACCCATAGTTGATGAATTCTGATGGGGAGAGGGGGCGTGGGTGCCCCACATTCGTGGATGCAGAAGCCTTTGTGGCAGCAGTGGAGCCATGCAGAGTGGCTATGCTGGTGTTTCCCCTGCCCCTATATAGGCAGGTGGGCAGTGATCGTGTCCCTGTAATAGCATCCTAATTCCTGGAAAGCAGGGAGATTAACTCATAAGCACTGCGAGGAAATGAAATAGACAACGAGTTCCCTAGCGCCATCCCGCCTTCTGTCACCGGTAAGAGGTATCCATGTCGACAATGTTGCAGAACGGAATGCCCAATGTTCTACTGCACTAACTTCTAGTGAGTTTTACACCAGGCCCATTATTTTCTTAGTAGGACCCAGCGCCATATAGTTGGATCCGGTGACACGTCAATCTAATGATGTCTTGAGTGCTACAAATATCCATATTGAGGGGAAGATATTCACATCGGATTCACCATTTCTGTTTCTGATGCTTTCTCTGGGGAACGCGCGTCTGTCCACTTGGGCGCAACATGCGCGTATATTTTGTTACCCCACATTCCCACATTCCAATGGCAGGTGGCATCCGTTCCTTCCTCAGGAACGTTTACTCCTTGGTCAAAACAGGATGATGGGATGTCGGTTCATACTTATGTGGATTCCTCCTCGAAACTCGTCACCTAGTATGGGTATCCCTCATAGTTTTAATATGTTTTTCTTGAAACTCATCCCAGTGCCAAGATTCCATGGATGTTGGTTAATTACACTACTTATGTCAAGACATTCCAAGGGGTCTGGTCAGGGGAGAAACCTTCAGTTGGGGGAGTAGTGACATTGAGACATCACTGACATGTCTAGATGTTGGGGAATTGGCGTGTCTATCTTTTGTCCGTTATTATAGGGCTTCTCGAGGGAGTGGAAGCCTGAGGAATCCCAAATCAAGCGTGGGGAATCATATTCCATTGGCATGTATCTGAGTTTTTCCTCAACCTTTTTTGTTTAACACGGGGTATGCCACAAGTTTAACAACCAACGGAGACAGATTAGACTGATCAGAACACTAGCCAGAGTGGATCAGATTGAAGAACCCCCTTGAGGGATCAACGATATTGGGGCCAGCACATGGGAGGCTTCCTAAATACTGTGGTGGGGGCGGGGGGATGAGGTGGCATGATCTCACCGGGATGTGGTAGCCAGGGTAAGAATCTGGATGGGTGATGGAAACTTGAATGGAGTGGAGGAGGAATGAGATGGGATAATCATATAGATGATGGTAAAGATGGGATTGAGCCTCAAAGAGACCTCCTACGTATCCCTATGGTGGGGAATCAAATTCCTCATAGTTCGGTTGGTGAGAACTGATGTGAAGGGGGGTCAAAGAGACCAATGGGTGGTGGGATTGAACCTCAGGGATGCTTCCTACGTACCATGCATTAACACAGATCAATGTCAATGTAGTTCGGGGTGGGCCGCCGGTGAACCTATGTGAAGAAGGACCTCGGTCCAGATGAATGGTGGGGC
This sequence comes from Viscum album, assembly GCA_963277665.1. Taxonomy (NCBI): domain Eukaryota; kingdom Viridiplantae; phylum Streptophyta; class Magnoliopsida; order Santalales; family Viscaceae; genus Viscum; species Viscum album. Next base: position 1,494,879,549 of record OY728129.1, read on the forward strand.
TTGAACCTCAGGGAGGCTTCCTACATACCATTCATTGACATGGACCAAAGACCCTGTAGTTCATAATAGATGCCGGTGAGCCGATGTGAAGAAGAACCTTGGTCCCTTGGGTAAAGGGCATAAACCTCTGGGAGGCTTCCTACATACCATGCCTTGACATGGATAAAATTCCTTATAGTTTAGGTTGAAAAGGGGATATTTAACTAACATGAAGGGATGTTGGAACAACTGGGTGGTGGGATCACAACAGCTAACCGCTGGATTGGGATACAGTTTAACGTCATGCGGGATGAGGGCGTGTCGGAGAACGGACGTGAAGTGGGGATCTTGGTTCAGGTGGATGGTCGGCTTGAACCTTGTGGATGCTCCATACGTACCATGCCTTTACATGGATCAAAGTCCTCGTAGTTCAAAATGGTGATGGTGGGGTCTAGGCGCACCGACATGGAGATGGTCGGGGCCAGTGGTTGTTGGGAATGAACCTCATGGAGGATTCTTACGTACCATGCCTTGACATGGATCAAAGTCCTTGTAGTTTGGGTGTGCAGTTTAACGTCATGTGGGATGAGGGTATAACCTGACGTGAATAAACAGCTGGGTGGTGGGATTGAACCTCGCTGAGGCTTCCTAGGTACCATGCCTTGACATGGATCAAAGTCCTCGTAGTTCAGGAAGGGTTTTGTCAGTGAACCGACGTAAAGGTGATCCAGGGGGTCCACTGGTGGTGAGCATGATCCTCGTGGAGGCTTCCTACATACCATGCCTTGACATGGAAAAAAGTCCTCGTAGTTCGGGTGTGTGCAGTTTAACGTATTGCGGGACGGGTGTGAACTGACATAAAGGAGGTTGGAATGAACGAGTGGAGGGATTGAACCTCATGGAGGCTTCCTTTGTACCATGCTTTGACATGGATCAAATTCCCCATAGATTGGGTGTGTAGTTTAACGTCATGTGGGATGGGGGTTTTGGGGCGTACACTCTGAGGCGGCCCAAGGTGTGTCATGGTCGGTGCTCACTCTAAGCCCACGGGAGTATTGCTTGGTGTGAGAAACAAAAGGTTGCACGGACCTAATGATCACATCACGAAGGGTGCATCCGTGGAAAGTGAAGCGGGGCTTACACGTTAGGTGGACCATGGTGCTGGGACTTACTCCAAGACGGTGGCCCAAGGGTGACAAAGTGAAATGGGAGAGGGATTTGAGACCGAAGAAAGGGGTTGCCTTGTCCCCTATCTTGTTCCTCACTTGCCCTGCCGGTGGGGAAGTATGGAGGTTCATGGGTGCTACCTTCCGCAAGAGGGGATAGGGTCTTACATCAAGGAGGCTACCCTTCCCCGCAGACAAACGCCACTATAAGAAAGATGATATCCTTCCATGTTGGGGGGTGATTCCATCCCCGTAGAGACGAGCGGTGTAAAGAATATATGAGATGGGGGGACCCTACATGTGAAGCATGAGGACGAATCACAATTTAACGTCATGTGTTTAGGATGAGGTGCTTGGAAGTTTAACTTCCAACAGATCGAATGAGGCAGGTTTACTCTGCACTACTAGGACTTACGTAACCGGTACCCTCTACTCCTTGTGGGAGGGAAGGTAATGGAAATTCCAAGTAGAAGGGGGGTCATAGACCGAACCATCGAAGGGTCCACATTATCATGGATATGTGAATAAGTAATATCTGTTAGTGTGCCTATGCGAAGAAGCATTATGCGGAGAAACACCATGGGTGGTATCATCCAGGGGACTTTGAATTCACATCGTGCAAACCTGGAGGGTCGCACGGGAAAAGGAATTTCCAAGTAGAGGGGTCTATAGGCAGAGGCCTTGTCGAGCTCGGTTTCTCTGTGTGGTGAAGGTCACTTGTGAAGGGGTGTTCTTCGCGAAGTGGGGTGCCTTTGCCTTAGCATGGGGCAAAGGTGCAAGTGGGATGGCTTCGCGAACTAGAAGGGTGTTCACGAAGCACTGCCTCCCGGAGCATAGGTACCTTGCAAAGCAAAGTTCCGCTAAGCAGTGTGCTTCGTGAAGTATAGTGACCCTGCCTTGGCAAGTGGATCACATGTACATGAGGGGTGTTTCACAAAGAATAAATGCTCCATGACAACCCGGGTCCCCTTGGGGTTCCACTTCCTTCTCAAAAGCCCTTGGGATTCGTGAAAGGAATACCTCTCAGAAGAGGGGATCAAAACGAGACAATGCAGAGGCACCTCGTGAAGAAAAAATACCACGTGTAGGCCAGGATTCGCAGAGCAATGGGTGCTTCACGATTCGGAAGATAGGAAGGCAAAAGGTTTAATTGTTCGTCCATGAGGCTCAAGGGTATCCTGGTATTTATAGGCAAGGGGTTCCGCGGAGCAGAGCTCTTGCGGCCTAAAGGGGGATTCGGTTGCTTCGCGGCGGGTCACGAACGTCACCCGAGTTCACAGAGGGGTATCGCCTCTGTTGCTTCGTGGAGGGTTCATGAACGTCAGGGGCGTTCGTAGAGGTTACTTTATCCTTTTCTTTGCGGTGGGTCATGAACTTCAGGGGCATTCGTGGAGGTTACTGCCTCCACTGCTTCGTGGTGGGTTCACGAACATCAGAGGCATTCGCTGGGCGTCCCACCTGTCTTGCTTCATGGCGGCCACGTTTCTTGGAGGGCCTCCGAGCTGTAGCTTCATGAGGCTGGCCGCAAGGCCTTCTTTTCTTCGTTCTTTGTGTCCAATATTTTGGCGCCAACAACCATGATTAACTGGGAACTGCTGGATCTTCTATATATATTTTGATCATACGAGTAAGGTGAAGTAAAATATTTTTAATTCATATGAGTGGGGGAATTTATAGAATCTATTAACAATTGAGAATTAGGCCACCAATAACTCTTGAAGAATCTCATAGTTTACTGTCATGCAGTCAGGACTTTTCAGGGACTCCCTGCATAATTATAGCTTATACATGGGGAAATGATCATTTTATATGGTGTCTAGGATAGGATTCCGAATATAGGAATCACTATGTATCCTGAAAGAACATGAATCAAGCTGCACATAGTTCTGAATGTTACGCGTACCGATCTGGCTCGTTCCATGTGTAGGGACATGTGAGGTAACTGTTTCCAAAGTATGGAGTAGGATTCCAAATTTGGGAGTCACTACATATCCTGGAAGGGCAGGAATCAATCCATATATAGTTCTAAACATCCCCTATACCGATCTGGCTCAATCCATGTATACAGATATTTGATTGAATTTTCATCAATGACTGGGCCGAGATTCCAAATCCGGACATCACTACATATCCTGCATGGGTAGGAATCCATCCATAGGAGGTTCTGAACATTCCATGTACCGATCTGGCTTGGACATATGGGTAGTAACATTTTTGCTTCATTCACTATGGGTGATAGGTCTACTATATTTCTCTATAATTTTTTTAAGAAATAGAATCCTTACAACTGATCCTAATCTCATGTGAGTTATAATCGATGTTGAAAACAAGGAGTGATAAGGGTTTCCCATGCCAGTGTGGGGACATAGAGGATATAATATAGGTATTTTATTTGGTGGGGCCTGTACTGGATCGAGGATTGACGAGTCGTTATGTATCCTATGAGGGTAGAAATAATGCCGTACATATTTATGTGAGAGATCATGTAGTTTATTTTCATTCTATTATAATGATTTGTGCCATGTAGTTTAACGTCTTACATTAAAAACATGAGTCCCAATTTAATTTCATATTTTATGGATGCATTCCTTACAATTTAACATCATGTGGATAGGAATATTACTCCTAGTTTAAGGTCATTAAGTTTGTACCATGACCTGGAGGTACTACAACTCATAGTTTAGGTAATAGATCTTGTACCGTGACTTGGCATTATTATTACATGAAATACTTATTTAGAAACATAGCATTTGTGGGAGCTATGATGAGCTTTATGTCACCTTATATCAGGTCGTATGCTCCATTAGAATAGACCCTATGTATGACATATGGTCATTCCCATATTAGTTCATGCTTTGATGGATTCTTCCAAAGTATCATCTGGGTTTTAAGGACGAACACCATTTATCCTTCAAGGAAATATTGAAGGAAATCCTTTTTGCTGAAGGCTTGTGTGATCTGATTTTGATATAGTTTTAAATGGTGTAAAGTGTGTAGTATTTTCTCATCTAGTTTATGTAGATCATCAAACTGTCTTTGGGATTTCTATTCCATGGACAGTTGATCAAAAATGGCCACGTGAAGTGATGGAACTAGGATTTTGATAGAAAAAACCACCTATGTCACTTATACTAGTGAGTACGGGGTCTCCTGGGTGGCAGTGCTGGTCATGGTTGGTATGTCCACAAAGAATGAAAGAGATTTTCTAGCCAGGATTTCATATCCTTATATACCATATTTTGGTGTATGTTGGATAGAGTCTTGTAAAAAGCCTTTATCTTCCCATTGGCCACTGTGTGGTAGTGGGATGAATGGTTGGATTTGATTCTATACTCCTGGAATAACTTTTCCAACTCAGCAGAGTAGAATTTGATGTCATTTTTTGTCAGTTTGGTATGAGGGACACCAAATATGGTAATGATGTTGGCCTTCAAAAAGCTAATGATACATTTTTCCTAACATTTTTTAAGGGGTATGGCTTCAGCCCATTTGGAAAGGAATTCAGTTGTAGTGAGTATGTACAAGAATTGTCTGGATGTGGTGGGAGGATATGATCCCACAACATCCATCCCCTAGATGGAAAATGGCCAGAAGTACATAGTTGTATAAAGTAACTCTAGGGGTCTATGTATACAATTGGCATGAACATGGGAGGAATGGAACTTCATGGATAATATGGAACAATCGTGTATCATAGTAGTCCATTAATACACAAGACTTCATATTAGGCAAGAGAGTTTGGTTGCTGATTGGTGCACTCCACAAGCTCTGGTGTGCACATCTTTCATGATGGTAGCATTATCTTCTCCATCAATGCACCTGAGAAGGACACCATCAAGGCATTGTTTTTAGAGAATATTTTCTTGGATTACCCCATTGTACATCAAATTATTGACTTCCCATCATCGGATATGTTCCATTCCATCCCTATCTAGTGGGTGTTCCCCCCTTCAAAGGTAATTTAAAATGGGTTTCATCTAGCTGGTGGTGTGACCATGAGGCTGAACAACTGGGTTAATTTCATCGATAACATCCATAATGTGTTGTATAAATGGAAAAATCATCCGATTGTGAGCAATGATAATTACTTTTCAACCCTTTCTAGATCTTCCAAGGCTGTTAATGCATTTTTCAAAGCATCATCTTGAGCATTTTGAGATTGGGGGACATATGTTAATGTTGGTTCTGATTATAATTCATCCATTAGTTCTTGAACATGCTTCATCAAGGGGGGAAATATTTATTTTTTTGGATGGCATAGTCACCATTTACCTATTTGATGACTAGATATAAATCACCCTATATTTTTAGGTGTTTGGTTTGAACATGTAGTTCCAGTTCTGGGACCTCAATGAGGGCTGATAATCATATTCATTATTTGTACACCCTTCCAATAGAGGGAAAGAGTAAGGACAAATCAAATTTTCCGAGGATATGAGTATAACTCATAGAATAACATTTTTTATCTTATGATCTACCATAATTTTCCCTATTAGGATTCGGGAAGCACCGTTAAAATACATTTCCCATGTTTGGGGGTCCACAGGGATGGAAAACACATCTTCGTCCAAAAGTTTAGCATCCAACAAAGTTGTTTCTTCCAAGGGGTTCTCTACCATGATGTCTTCTAATGAATGGGCTTTGATGGCCTTATGGGGTACGTACCATATGTCAAACTATTATAGGATGATTTTGGATCATGACAGGGATCCATTTATCATGGGATGGTTGAGGATATATTTGATCTTGTTGCAGTGGGAGACCAGGTGGACCTCATGGTGCTGCAGGTAATGCCTGATATTCTTGAACCGTGAAGATTAGGGCTAGGTTGTTCTTTTCAATTTTCAAATACCGAGTCTCAACATAAATTATTGTTTGGATGAGGTGATAGAGACTATTCTCACATACAAAATCATTTTTCTATATGATGAAGGTGCCTAATGACCATTCCAGGGTGGTTATGTACAAAATAAGTAGTCTCCCCTCAACTAGAGGAATCAACACTAGTGGGATCAGAAGATATATTTTGATATTGTTAAATTATAATTGGAAATGATTATCCCACTCATACTTAACCCATTTCATCATTAACCAGGTGAAGGGTAAACATCTACCCAGAAAATTGGCTCTGAAGCACCAGATGTAGGAAATTTTCCCTTGGAGACCTCTCAACTTGGTGAGGTTGTGAGGCAGGGACGTTCCAAGGACGTATTTTATCTTATGAGGTTCAAATTTGTTTCCACGATGGAATAAGATGATGATAATGAATTTTCCATAGGTAACACCAAAGGCACACATTAGGAGATTCATTTTAAAATTGTGTTTTCACAGTTTGTTGATGGCCGTTTCAAGATCGGCTAGGTGGTTTGAGAACTGTGAGGATTTAACCACCATATCTTAAAAATAACACATGCAGAAATTTCCCAATAAGGGATTTAATATATGATGAATGGCACAATGATATGTGGCGCTAGTATTTTTAGACCAAATGGCATCACCATAGAACAGAACACTTTCAGTGGGTCCATAAAAGTAGTCGCTTCTTCATCCCCCTCGGCCATACAGATCTAGTTGTATCTAGAATAGCCATCCATAAAAGTGAGGGTCCTATATACGGTGGTTTCATCGATCAAAAACTATATTATTGGGACCAGGAAATCATCTTTCATTAAATTCCTATTGAGGTCCTTGATGTCAATGAAGATTTTAATCTATCCATTATTCTTTTTGACAGGGACTATGTTCACCAGCCAGATCGTGTATTGGACTTCTCGTGTGAAGTTGTATTTTATCATCTTGTCAACATCCGCCTATATTTTGGAAGTATTCATCAGGAGGGTCCTTCTGGCTGCTTGATTATAGCCCCGGTGATCTTTTGGTAAGCCCATATGATGAGTGGAAACCTTGGGATCATGTCCTGAACTTTCTGTGTAATTCTAGGAAAACTCATCTCAATATTTATATAATAAAGAGGTATATGCCTTCTTCTCCTCGATAGGAATAAGAAAACTGATCAGAGTGGACCGTGGGATATCATTGTTACCAAGGTTTATCTCCCTGAGTTCATCAATTATGGTGGAGATACCTTCTTCGAACACGGGAGGGGTATCTATGAGGTCTTCTTCTTTTTCTTTGTCTTCATCATCTTATTCCTCTTATGAAGGAGAGAGGATTCTGGATACAAGATCTCTAATGTTGGGGGAAAACATCTTTTTCCTTTGTGAGTAAGGTTAGGGTAGTTTGGGGTTCCAAGGACTATCCAGGGGCACCATTGATTGGGATTTTTCTGTCATCATAGAAGTCATCCTATTGTCACACATATTTGGACTTGTTGTCGTAGCAGTGATCATGTAGACAATTGAGTCTCCATCAAGACATGCACCTGTGCATTCCACTTGGTTGATTGGTAATACATACTCTTCCACAATTTGCTGGAGGGGTCGGCGGGAGCTGTTTACAATCCATCCGGGGTAGTAATCCAATCAATGTCATTGGTCAAATAATGTTTTTCTTCTGATTCATAGAACCCTTCATCAATATAATGAAACCTATAGGAATCAAATAGGGAGTTATCATCTTGAAATGTCATGTTTTTCTCATTAGTGAAATATTTGATGCACGGATGGTATGATGACGGAATTGCAGCATGCTGATGCAGCCAATGCCTCCCCAACTTGACATTGAAGGCTGTACTTTGCCACACAATGAGGAACATGGAATCTAACATGAGGTCTCTAAGACAAGTTTTCATTTTTATTCATCCCAACAGCTTCTACTTGATTTTTTCATACCCCAATAGAGTTGAGGTGTAGGGTGTCAGTCTATCTTCATCATATCCCAGTTGATAAAGCATTCGTAGTGGGAGGAGGTTGACTCTGGAGCCGCTGTCGAAGAAAATCCCCTTGAACTCATTTTTATTTATCGTTCAGGAAAGATATAAGTGTTTGATGTTACCTTGTGTGATGGAGTAATCATTCCTGTCTATGAAGGAGAGGATGGTGTGAAATTCTTTGGGATTAATCTTTGTTCGATATACTTCTACTTTTTCTACATTGGCCCCAAACTCCTGGGGACTTAGTAAGCCTTTTATGAGTGCCTCCCTAAGAGCGAGAGAGGGAATTAATGCATCCATAATTGAAAGCATTGTTGTTACTAAAGATAGATGCTTCATAATATCATATTTATGTTCTAATTGTCGGTGTTTCCCAAATCATGGTTTCTATTTAACAAACAGTTCAAGGTCTTGGGCTTTGGGGATTAATGGTTGGCCTCGACGACTCGGGTTGGGGGTGCTGCGGTCCTTTTCGGGTTGGCCTAACATTTCCATCTATATTCATTGTATAATTTTATATAAGTTCTTTATCTGACAAATACACTAATATAATTTGGATTGCATTTCCTCAGGTGGGGGTGAAGAAGCATTCTGGTTCCTGTTGTGTCTACCAAATGGTTCTACCATGAGTTTATTTGCTGTAAACAGTTTGAGTTATGACATGGTCAGAAATTTGTATCCTTCCATGATCATAACTTCTTGGAAACCTTTAGGCACTAAGGCCTCTTCATCCATCTCTTTAGTTGGGTGTGGGTAATTTGGGTTCATACCCACAGTCTCTATCAAAAAAGGGGTCCATTAGGTAAATGAAATCAAGGGAGATGAAGATCAGTTCTCCATCCAAAAATGTTTTTGCATGAATATCTCCTTCCAATGGTACTGTTTGGATGGGTGGTGCCTGTTGTACCATTTGGGTGGGAAACTCCCATTTTTCCATTTGGAAAGTTGGTACTCATTTTAATATTTGGAGGTTTGGTTCCCTTTTTACCGTGTGGAAGGATGATGCCCGTTGTACTATTTTTCAAGGTAGTTCTCGATGTAATATTTTGCTGGATGGTTCTTTTATTCATTTGGCGGGATGGTGGACATTGTTCCCTTTGTAAAGGCGGTGCCTCTTATACTGTTTGGTGAGGCATTTCCCATTTTACCATGTCTATTGGTATGAAATCTACAACTTTCAACACTTACTTAAGATTTTGTGTCTACCCATCATCTTGCTTCTTCTTTCTACCCTTATTGATTATAAAAGATAGCTGGGCCGAGGAGGAAGGTTGTGTTGTATCAAGAAACATTTAGGGCATGGTTGGTTATTTCAACTGCTCCTGGAGGATTCACGAGGCTCAGTTGAATGTCTTTTGATTTGTCCAATTTCCATTTCGTACTCCTTCTTATTGGAGACTATTTGGCATTAATCTTCCTCTCTTGAGACTGAGGGGGAAAAATATTCCACCTATTCTGGCGGCAGGACAAACATGACTTGCCCAGAATCCTCCATTTTAGTAGAAGATCCTTGAAAATAAAGAATTCTTGGATAGTGTTCCCTAGTATACGGTGATATGGACAATAATTTTTATGGTCGTTGAGACCCACATTATCGGCTCACTTTGGCTCTGGTAGTCGGCGCAAGTTGCAATTCATGGAGGCTATAAAGTATCCATGGACCTGGTCCTCTTGAAATGAGTAGAAAGAATTTCATCAGTCTTTGAACTTATTTCATTTAGCACCCCATTGATCATCATGATGAGGTGGGGGTGGTTTTTGGTGTCGAGGGGGTCCTTCATGGTTCTGTGGCATCCTCGTAACTAGAGTTGGTTCTGGGGGTGGCTTATGCATGATAGAATCAACTTCATCTTTCCCACTATTTTTAGGGCTTATGGGGCCACTCTTGAAATGAGGTTGGTCTCTTGAAAAGTGTCTTATATTTTTTGGGTAATGGATGAGAAATCTCAGAACTGACTCATGTTCTTCACCGAGATGAGTGGTGTTTTCAATACATCAGGAAGATTTTTGAAGCCCATAGTAATAATTTCATCCTAGGGTTTCAGTCGTCTTAGGGAATAAGTTACGCCTTTACATCTGAAAAGGAAGGCTGGGACTCTATCATTCTCTCGCTACTTGAAGTTCATGAGATCACTAACCTTCATCTTAGGTAGCGTTGAATGGAACTGGAAGAGAATATTTCAACAGAGGTCCTCCTAGCCTATTATCGAGTCAGCTAGAATGCTAGTATAAGAAACAAAAACCAAGCACTACAGGGTTCACACAAAGCACTTGAGTTTTAATGATTCTTATCACTCTAGAGTGCCCATTATGGGGTCAAAATAAGAGGCATGGTGTATTAGATGTTGTTCTAGGTCCCTTGATCTATTAAATACTGGGAATAAGGGGTTTTTGAAATTTGGTGGTGGAAGAAAATTTCTCACACAATCAGGGTAGGGTTTTCACTCTAGTTTTATCATAGCACTCTACCCCTCGATGGATTCTAGTAGATCCATTAGTTTCTCTTTGGTGTTCAAGATCTATGGATTCATATCCTGTTAGGCATGAGATTGGGCTGTTGTAAGAGTGGCGAAAGCTGGGTGTGCCAGAACACCTGGAATTCGGGATGGATTTACAGTCAGGGGTATCCTTTGTGGGTTTACCTAAATATATTATGGCTGCCTTCCCAGCGGGGGAAGTCTTGATGTCTGTTTAGGGTCATTACATAGGTTGAGGGTTCTGGTGTCGGATTAAACAAGCCTCTAAGGTTTGGTTTATTCACAAGGATGAGTTCATATGGTAAGGGAAGATCTTATGGGAACACCTACAGACATTCCACAGAGGGTTCACATCCGGCAAGGTAGTCCCCTCGACGTAACTCAACATTAATTCTCCTGGGATCTTTCATTTCTTCCTCATGCTTGGAAAACCTTTCCTTGAGAGTTATGGAAACATTCTCAGGGGGAGGAGGAGACAGGTCATAGATGACCTTGGATTTATTATTGTCTTTATTGGGGTTTCTCAAGGGAGGTAGTGATGGATTAACTGGGGGCACCAAAATTTAGGAGCACTCTCTCTGGTTCTGGGTATGCACACCATCAGGATCAGGGGGTTACCTCTGGGAGGGAACCATATTACCATGTGTCCTCTACCTCTGTATCATTTCCTATGATATATGTGGGGTGGACGTTAACCACATTCACTAATGCATACTGTATTGGAGATGGTGTACCTAGTGTCAATTAGTAGGAAGGCTTTCTGTATCCTTTTTTGGATTTTCTCCTTTCATTATGTAGTATTCTTCGAGTTTCTTAGTGAGAATTGACCTGAATGGATCCTTAATTTGACCTCGTAATCCGCCTTTGTCTTGGAGGGTGTAAACCACGAGAAGGGGTGGAACGGGTGACTCCTCTTCCCATTGATATTCCCAGATGGGAGAATATAAACATTTGTTTATTGGGGACTTGTGGAAGAAATGCCTCCATTCTTATGGAATGGGGTTGTTCCCATTTTTCTTTTGATGCACTACAACATGGATTTGGCGGTCTTATGGGGGAATTTTGATTTCAAAATGACCCTAGACCTGTGGATGGGGGTTGTTCCTGCATCAAAACAGTATCTGATGCTATTTCCTCCATTTCAATTTCACCCTCCTTCATGGGTGTTATCCAAGTATGGAATTTGTCTTGTACGGAGTGTATAACCTTTTAATGGTACGAGCACTGCTTGTTGGTTGGCGTACCTTAGGCAGGAAAACTGCTGGATGTTTTTGGTTTCCAGACTCAGAGACATTTTTGATGACATGATCACTTTGATCCTGATGCTTTTGAGACTTACTTCGAACCCATTTATGTTGAGTATCCCATATTTCTTGAGTAGGGGTTTCATTAGACTAATTCCTTTGGGTGATGATGTTGCAGGATGTCATTTCAAATGAGGTTTGCTGGACGAGACATGGGGTGAAGTGAAAATCTACATTTTCTCCCCATCCCCGAATATGAACTCCCATCGAGGTGTTGCCAATGGGAAGACATAACAAGTGAATTTCATGTAGGAATTCTAGTTCAAGGTTTTTCTTTCTCCTTTTTGATCATAGTTTCTATGCAGATGGGAGGGAATCCAGGTTGATTAGATGACGAATATCCCCTAACATGTTGACATGGTCTAAATACCCTTAATATGGTAGGAATATTTCATTCAATTGAAGAATGTTTGTCCATATATTGAGGCAAATGTCAGGCATAAATTCCCCAGACAACTCTCCTGGTATGTATAATTGAGAAGTGGATGTGGGATAATACATCACAGGTATATTATCCTTAGCTAGTTATCTTCTACCAAGTAATAATTCCTGCCTTCATTCTTCTAGGGAATCCTCTACTTTATTTTTCTTGCTCGATTGCTTATGAATAATTTCATTCCATGAATCTAGGCTAGTGGGAGAATCATTGATATGATAATGGCATGGGGCTAGATCAGAAGATGAGCGTGCCTCTGGGTCATCCTCTAGTGGAGAAAAGTTATCACTCGTTATAAATGGAGTGACTAATATGTATGAATCCTATTTTATGATTACCTCCTCATAGAAGGTATTTCTCATCCTTGTTCTAGAAAGGGGAGGTCCTTTTCTCTAGTATGAATTTTGGTTGCAGGGAGGACCTTCACAATTGGTGTTGTAATGGCGAGGGTTAGTATTTCAACTTGATTCCCAACTGTGAGAAATGTATTTATGGCATATACCTTGGGGAGGACCTTCAGGGATATCTATAGTGAGGGGAGTACCTTATTGCTATTTTATGTCACTGGGGGGAGTACATTCTCGATGACTGCTATGATGGCGAGGACTACTGTCACAACTTGATACATGGATGCAGGGAGAATTTCCTCAGTGTAAATCATGGGGAGGGCCATCAGGATATACTACAATTAGGGTAGGACCATCTTGTTACTTGAAATTACTATGGGTAGGGCCTTCACAGTCAACTCCCAATGTGGGGAGGTCCTTTTCAATGAAATTCATCATGGAGAAGAATACCATTATGACTTGATGTTCAATTATAGGGAGAAGAATATCTGCAACATATACCCTAGGGAGAACCATCGTGGAGGAAGACAACAAGGGGAGGACATTATTACTATCTGATCTTTAGATCGAGGGGATGGCTAACCCAACATGCATCAAGAGATAGGAACTTATGAACAATCATTCATAGCCCATGGAGTGAGCCCTCATGGGTGCTCTAGTGAGGACCTTCATAGGTGCTAGTAGAGACATTGAAAGGAGGGCCTTCACAACTACTACTACCACTTCTATAATTTAGTAATGGATTGAGAAGGCCTTGATCCTTTATTAATATATGTTTGAGGGAATCCAGAACCCCACCTTCTAGAATAGTGGGATTATTTATGCACTCTTAATTTTCTAGTTTCCTTTGGTGCATTTTATTTTTGAATGCTCTCTTGTGGGTAACTGGGGCCATCTATTGTTGGAAACAGACTTCATATACAGGTCTCTATCTTGTTGGGTCCCGTGATTCTGTTGGGATACAATGACATACATCTCGAGTTTGGGAAGGGATATATGTCTTCCCTCGAGCAGCCACCACATTGGAGTATTGTCCCCCAATAGAAACGTGTATTTGATCTTGATTATTTTATCTGTGTATGGAGGGATGTTTTCATTGACCCTCCTGGACATGAGTAGGGATTCGTAACTACTCCAGAGTGACTGACCAATTTTGTGAGTAATTCATTCCATTCAAGGAAATCGGGTCATGGGCCTGGTTTCTTGCATTTTCCTCTGTTGTAAAAATATCATGGCATGTTTGGATGATATAGTCTGGGATCAATGTCTGATTTTCAATCATCACCAAGATGTGCTGAGATAAAACTTTGGATGGAACTGGTATAAAGGCCCATTCTGATATTGGAGTAGGGGTTTTGGCCCAATCCAGTCCTCCCTGAGATTCTATTAAATACTGGCAGTTATCAAGTTCCGAGATAGAGTAACGAGTCTTCCACTGGTTGTCTTCTCCAGTTGGCACCATATTAGGCTGATGGCCTTCATATTCCTGAGCAGAGATTTTCATCCAATTTTTTTTCATTGTATTTTTCTAACAGTCTTTTTATGAATCCATAGGAATTTGAATCTACTCATATTTTCTTACTGCCCTATTTGGATGGAGGGCTTGATATGCGTTAGTCAGTATTGGTGCCTACATATAGCTAGTTTCCTTCTAATATGGATGAAAATCTTGTTGTGAAACATGATATATCTATATATTCTTGTGGCTTTCTGCTCCTACGTAGTGGGACCTGCCAGCACTAGTAGGAACATGCATGAACTCATATTGTGCCACCCTATTTATGTGGTGGGATTTGGTAGAGGGGGAAGAGTCATATGTCTGCCCATCGAATGTTACCGCGTTAGTACGACAAATTTTCTCCTCAGGTTCCAGGGTGGTATTGTGTTCTTGATTATATATATTCCACCCATGGTGGGAACCCCAAGGGCCCTGGGTCTTTGATACATTAATAGTTTCCCTTGGCATAAGGTCCTCTTCAGTTGGAGTTGGTCTAGTCATCCGGTATTGGTGGAGATGCTCTCTAGTGGGGGCCCGTGAGTAGGACCCTTGTGTAGTTAAGATGATGTTTTTGTCATCGAATTCATCTACCTACATATGACAAGGGAGGTTCTCATTATCATATTACATAGACAATATTTTGAATCATTTTGAGACAACCACCGTGGCCACCTTGTGCTGGGGTGTCGGCCGCAGCTGCGGAGGTAGTTGGAGAGTTTTCGCAGACCATAGGGCATGTCTCACAACCTCCACCATTGGAAGAGTACCATTTTGGTGCTACTCTTTAATCATCATTTCGGATACCCAACGTTAAGGACCCTATGGAGGAGAGAGAGTACTTCCCTTTATTAGGGCACCATCCGCCTGTGGGATTGCTGATGGGTGTGTATGCATTGGTCTTCAGGATTCCATTTGGATCAAAGGTTTCTCTTCAGGAACCTGCAGCATACATATATGACATAAATTCCAAAAAAAATAATCAAATTATAATTCTTTTAGATATATTCATATCTTTAGATTCATCATGGCCCCCTTCCCGTATTCCTTTTTTCGTGGTGGGGTGAAGAGGCTAGAGTGGTGTAAGACTACCCCTTGGTTAAGGAATCACGTCAGGTTCACAATTTTTGTTTTCCCTCCGAGGTGGCACATTATTTAGGTTTAGGGTAGAACAAAATGGTCGCACATGAAATCACCTTTTCTATCTATTATCATTGGGGTAAAACTACCACCTTGGTAAAGGATTCATATCTAGTTTACCATTTTTGTTTCTCCTTCAAGGTGGAACGTTCCAGGGGATGCTTAAATGGTCCGATGAGAATCATCACCCGTCTCTTTTTTGTAGATACGGGTTCTCATCAAGTTCACCATTTACTTTGTTTCGACTTTTTCTATGTCATTATCCATTAAAATAAGGTTGGATTAACCTCAAAAGAACTAGGTATTTTACACCTTCTGTGCTGCGAAAGAGATTCCACAGTCATATGGTCTTAGTGGGTGAATTCCCAGGGCCATGGACTTGTGCAATCAATCCTCCCAGGATTTCACTTCCTCTAATGGTATCCAATGGGTTTATTTGTGGATCCAGAAACACCAAAACAGACCTCGTATATATGATTCATGTACCTGCTTTCCAATGGTAGGTGTTCGTGGATCGATGATTCAGCCAACAACACTTAAGGACACCATTGGTCAAGAGTATGGGAAGTCAGGATCACCACATACTTTTGGGGGAGAATTATTACCTATTTTGGGAAACCCTTATAGATTTAAGTTGTTTTCATATGTTCGTGAATCATTTGTTCATTTCAAAAGAGTGTGTCCATAGGCTACTCTTGATTTCTCAGATCGTCATAGGCATACATGGATTTGATTCTATGGAGGCAACGTTGACTTAAGCCATACAATAAGGTGCTCTTATGTTTATCATCACTTGGGGGGACGGAAGGTGAATCGAAGATGGGATCAGACCTATAATATGGGTTTCCTATGTATCCATGGAAGAGGATTCAAAACCCATGTAGTTCATCTTGGTTGGGGATTAGCCATGGAAGCTTCACTTTTAGGGGGAACATTATTGGGTGAGCCCATTTGTAAGGGAACCCTTTTGAACTTGGGCCTTCTAGTAAGCATCCTACACATGTGGGTTTGATCAGTGATCAAAGTTCTCATTATTTAGAATGGTTTGGATGTTGTAATCATCACAAATATCTAAGATGTTGTGAGTTATGCTCAGTGTGGGAAAAAAGAGGATGTGAGATATCAGACCAACCACAAGCTTACTCCCTGCTGGTTGGAGAGGACGAACATAAGGCATATGAGGCCAGGGAGACAGTGGGAATGGGATCAAAGTGGTGAACCTTTCAATGTGAAATTAAATTAATGTTCATGTGAATCAGCATTATTAGATTGGGTGTTTACCTCTGTGGGAGTGCTCTGGAACAAGTTCTAGGAAGGGGAGGAGTTTTGTCCTCATCACAAGGGTAAGCGAACATTACTCATTTGACTGACCACCATTACTCATTGAGTGGAAATTCATGTTATCACCCTTAATACATAGAATGGATAGGTTCACGTTGGCATCCCATGGTTGGAATCTGGGTTAAAATGGGAATGTATAACCACAGACATCCCTGGATCCCAAACTGTTGTGGGGAGAGTCTTCGTGACTTCGCTTACCATGGGTATAAAGACTCAAAGAGGCACACTGATGCACCCAACGACCCAATCATATGATTCTGATGGCTTGGGATGAGTATTTGGTATGATGTCGTGGGACAAGTTAGCAGAGGGATTATGGATGACTGGACTGTAACTAAGGGGAGATATTGGAACCGAAGGAAATAATACCCACAAACTCCCCATTCTGCATACTAGTTTCTTGTGAGTGATGAGGGAAGCTCCGCATGCCATAGTGGTATGAAGTCAGAGGAGTCATCCACTTACTGATGTAGTAAGTAGAAAAAGGTATAGATAACCATGCACCACAGTGGTACGTGGTCTTCCATGCCACTTTGGGTTCTATCTGTATACTGATGTAGTATGCAGTGCCGAGTTAAATTTGTGTAGTGATACACTATGCGAAACACCATATTGAAGGGGGGGGGGGTCAAGGGGATTATCATTAGAGAGGAGTACATATGTTAGAAATATGTGGTTTGTGGTTTCACCAATTAGGTTCATGGTTCTATTTTTGTTAGTATGTTCCCCTGTTTTATGTGTTGTGGCTAAATGTACCTTTAGAGAGCGTGGTTCCCAATTCCGACATCGTCGATGATATAAGATTGATGCTTGAATTTTCCCCAAGTTCTTTCTTCCAACCTCTAGGTTCCCCATTGATATTTCTTCATCCATCCCCTATCAATTTACTATGCACTCTTTATATAGATAATTGGGTTAATTGAATTCATTGCACATGTGGAACCATTTTCGGAGGCCCGTGAAGGGATATCCTGACCCACAGATGACTCTGTCAACCAAGGTTTGTCAAGGATTTGGTTCACGATCATGGTTTTCAAAACTACACTAGTTTAATTTTGACATGAACTAATGAGTTTTCAAGATGGTATGGAAATGGCCTTCGTGGGCCTAAGTCCCTTAGCGACGCAGTTCACGATCAAAGAGGTTCACTGATCATCGCTCTGCTAGCCAGTGCCTCATCGATCCTTTTGCGTACTGGTGGTTCACGATCCAGGAAGTTTGTGAACCCTTCTAGGTGATGGTATGAAGGACACATAATTTCTTTTGAAAAACATGAACTCATTAATGTTTCTTATGAAGTTTGTTTCTCAATTTGATTCCATTCGCCCTGTTAGACTTGTAAGAATACATGATAACTTTTAAAATGTTATTTTTGGAGTAGTTTCTTCTGTTGGAGAAATTTTCAAGACCCTACAGGATAGGTTGTGTGTCAATAATGCTTATTTTTTTACAATATTAACCAGCCTTAGGAAATTAATCAATACTTCCTAATATTCTTATGGAACATTGCTTATAAAATTCTATCTAGTATCATGAGAAGAAGGCTAAAATATATTCATTCATTAGAGATACAAGGTTTCATCAATAGTAGGGTAATTCAGGGGAAGGTGGGTATTTCTAAAGAGGTGGTAAATGATATTAATAATAAGACCTTGGGATCAAATATTATTATTATGGTGGATATGGGGAAAGATTATGATAGGCTTGAGTGGGTCTACATTATTATTGTAATGAGATGGTAGAATTTTTGAGAGTGGGTATAGGATTTTTTTCTAAGATGCTATACCTAACCATCGTTTTCAATATCCTTTATGAGTAGGAACTATGTATTCTTCAAAATAGTTCATGGTTTGAGAAAGGGTGACCACATTTACCCTAATATTTTTATCGTAGCTTAGGATGAGCTATCAAGGTATATGAAATGCTACTTAGAGGAGGTGTCCATTAGCCCATTTAGAAATAAGCAGGGGGATAATATGATATCTCATTTGATTTTTGTGGATAATATTCTTTTTTAGTGGAATGAATAATTATATAAGTTAATGGAGGAGAATTATAGAGGTTTATGGTAGACATTGTGGGAAGAGAATAAGATTTGGGAAAATCCATGTTTATATTTCTAAAATGTGTCATACCTAATGAGTCAAGGACATCCAAAAGAAGTTTTAAATTCTAGAGAACGAGCTTCCATTATTTTATTTTGGTTCCCCCATATCAAATAGAATAATAAAAAAGATCATGTTTGAATTGATCTTGAACTAAATTGCCAGTCACATTTTCAATTAGAATAATATTTTCCTATCTTTTGGGGGTTGTAAAAATTTGATTAATAGTGTGATATATTCAATGGAAAGGAATATGTTTTTAATTATCAAGGATCCTAGAGGCACCATTGTTCATTTGAAATAAAAAACATTTCTAGTTTTATATAGGATGTGAATGGTCCTAGAAATTTTCGTTGGGATGGTTGGAAGAGAATGGAATGACTAGTGGAAGAAGAGGGAATCAATGTACACCATATCTCAGATGTCATGAAAGTAATGTATGATAAAATGGAAAAAGAAATCATAAAAGGATTGTCTTTATGACTTAGGTTCATGAAAATTAGGTATTGTGATAGATATAATGATTGGTCTTATGAAATTTGGACGTTATTGAAGCTTACAAGAACCATGATCGAGGGTCTAGAGGTGTTCTAGGATAAGGTTGAATGGTTGGTGGGGTGGGGTAGGATTGGTTACTAGAAAGGAAGTTGGAGCGACGACACATTGTTCATTCTAGGCTATCCAGTTTCAGATATTACAGTCACAAAGGCCTTTGGATTTCTTGCATTTATTCAAGTCATGTAGTACTTTCAGCAGCAGATAGTTTTTTATAATATTACCCATCATAATGAAATGGATATATGAGTTCTTACAACTTCATATTATAGGTTCTTCAGAGGAAGGGAGCTTTGGGTGTTATTGTATGTATAGATTGGTGACAATAAATATGAGGGAATCCTTTAGTTTAAGAGACTTATATTGAAGTTGAATTTTATCACATGGCAATCGTGGAATAGATCACTCTTGATAGAGGATAATATACACAGGAAGGGTGTATCACTGGCCTCCTGATGTTGATTTTTCCCTACTCTATTGATCAAATCTATTTGGCACCTGTTCTTCTAGTGTGATATAGAAAAGGGATTATGTTTTTATATTCATTGTTTTAATATAGTGATAGGTGGTAGGGATTCCATGGTAGATTTTCATGTTTCCCGGTATTAGGGGAAGGATGTTAGTAGTGAGGAGGCTAAGGTGAGAAGTATACTCTTTTCTAATGTTTTTTGGTTTATCTAGGAAGTTCTCAATATAGAATGAGAGGGTATATTATATTCAAAAAATCTCATATATATATTTAGATCAAAACAATTTTGTGCGAGTTGACTGGCCTCAGGCCCCATGAGTGCATCTCCCTATCTCACAGGATGCTCATTCCATGGGTGGTATTAATGATATCAAAGAAAACAATGATCAAAAGGGGTGTGTGGTTATTCTATAATCCTCTTGTTACTAGCTTGAAATGAAATGTTCTTGGTTCTTGTGTTGTTGGGTCCATTAAAGGTTGTGGGATAGTAAGGTATGGTAGATGATCTATTATTCTGGGTTTTAGTGCCATGCATGGTGCATGAAACCCTCTTAGATCAGAGGTAAGGGTTTTGATTATTAGGATTAGACTATGAAATATATACAAAATCATGATAAAGGAGGTGTAAATGGATTATAAGGTGATTGTAGGGATACTACAAAGAAAATACCATACACCTTGGGATTGGATATAACTAATAAGGAAGCGAAGGAGGCCGTTAGATCATGGTTTGAAGGTTGGTATTTCTTGTAGATAGGGAAACATTGTATTTAATTTCTTATCTAGTAAAGCAATTAAGTATTAGATGATTATATTTTATTATAGAATGGGCTCACTCCAAATGGATTTTAGTCTTAGTTTCAAGAGTGACTCCATTAATCTTTTCCACTTTAAGTCATCTTGAATGTATTTCCATTTGTTCTATCTAATAAAAATTTATCCTTAAAGTCATTCATCATGCACTAATGTAAAATCATTTTAAGATAATGAAAACCCTTCATAATATATTAACTAGGGATGTGAGTTTGTTCCTTTAGGGGTCTTTACTAGAGAGTTTTTTGGTCGGGGGAAACCCCAATAGTATTATTTTAAATTTGAACCCCCCCTGACGCCCGCTTGTCATAGGGCATGGAAAAACAATTATTTACTATGTTAAAATGTAGTAATGTGGTGAAATAGGATGTATCCCAAAGAGGAGTGCACAAAAAATAGTTTGTCACTTTTAAATGAGAGTAAAAATGTTGTGTCATTGAAATGAAATTTGAAATTCCAATGATTGAAAAACTATGATATTAAAAAGGGTGATTAGGTCGAGGTTAGTTTCCTTATTTTAATGTTATCCTTGTTCAATTTAATTCAAACCTCCTTTTCGTAGTTGATTAAAGTGAGTTTCCTCAATTGTTTCCTCTCACTTCCTTGGTGAAATTATGATGGTGAGAGAAAATGTTACCAAGATCTTGGTTTGGTCAACACTACTTCCATGTGCCAAATAGTTGTATTGAATATCCTTAATTGACATGGTAAATACCCGATCGGGTCTTGTTTATCCCAAACAATCAAGAACATTCACTACACCTTTTACATGTACTGACTAACATCGAGTACTTCACCACTAATCCCTGGTTTATTCCATCGTATATAAACAAAAAATTAGTAGAGGGAGATAATGATTATTTTAACAAGGAAATAATCAATAACGGAATTAAAATTCAAGAACGATCACACTTATAATAAAATACGCTATACGAAATTAAAAAAAACTTTTATGAAGAATGAAATTTCATTCAATTACATTCAAGAACTCAAACATTACAACATAGAAAACCAACACTTCCCCAATAACTCCAAATGCTTACCCCACCATGGAAATGGTAATCAAAATGAATGGGGAAGAAGAAGGCATTAAAAAACTATGAAAAAGAAAATAAATAAAATTGAAAGCTGAAAAGTTCTTATTTTTTGTGTTCCAGAAGCAATGTGATGGAGAATGGGTTGCTTTGAGAGGGTGGATCTCTTCTCCTTTTATAGCCTAAATTTTTCCCATGAATGTTGTCATGTTTTAGACCCATTAAATGACATCTTCATGCCTTGAGTCCTTATTTAATGTTGTTTATAATGATCTTGGGCGTTTACCCTAAAACGCTAAGCAGATTTGGAAAAGTAATCTGAGAGTTATGCCCATTTTACTCTCACAATTTATTCTGTCCAATCAGACATGCCAAATCACAAACCTCCATATTAGGATGCTTTAATTACCCTTAAAAGGCCAATTCCCATGGACTTACCTTCATTAAAGATGTTCTAAAATTCCTGTTTCATCCACCCACCGAATATCACAACAATTGGGCGAACAAAAAATTACTAATAGACCCCACAACATAAATCATCAAACCATAAACAGTTATAATGAGAAAACTTGTGAGCTTAATTTGAGCATCTATATGGTCGATTCACCTTTTGGTCCAAAAAATGTAAATGAATCCCTGGATGTGTAGAATTTGGAAAAGATAAAATTTTGAAATTTTTATTAGTGTAGAATATGTTATGGCCGAACTACAGAAATAATTTAAAATATTAAAAAATCCGAAATGGACCATTTTTAATGTTCATCTCAAAATAACACCAATATCATAAAACTGAAGCAATTCATCTTTGATTAACCCTTTTTTGGGTTTAAAAGAAATAAATTCAATGCAAATTTATTTGAAAATATTTTCTCTATCATTTCCCCCACACTTTGCACTTGGACTCCTGGATATGTTAAAATCAAATCAAATCAAATCCAAAACACATATCAATGAGATCAACCAAAGATATATAAAAAAAAGATATCATGCCTCATCAAAAAAAAATTATTTCAAGTTCTCTATTTTAGATTTTAATATATTTCTACTTCATTTTTTATCCCATGCACACAAAACACCTACCTCACATGAATTTTCTCTTATCTCAGAAATGTAAATGCTGAACAAGGATTTTCTCATCCTAACTCACACAAGAGTCACCATAGGCTTGATAAATTCCTACTTCTCCACTCGATGTGAGTCAAGGACAAGTGTTTCTCATGAAGACTTTTCAGCATTGTTCTGTGGCTTCTGGTTGGAAGGATTTAGATGTTAAAAATCCTGAGGCTAAAAAAGGAGGGCTTGACTCTTTTTGAATAAAAATTGAAAGATTCTAATTTTCACTCAAATATGGTATCATTCTATTCCCCTTTTTAGAAAATAGGCTCCATAATAATTGAATCTGCTCAAGATTTCAGCCGAAAAATTTTCAATCTTTTCAAACCGGATTTTTTTTTTAAATCTTCAGATAGGCACAACATTCTTTTTACATCGGATGATTCAGAAAGGCAGATCTTCTCTTATCATGAAAGTTCCAAAAAGGAACAATTTTTATCAAAATGAAATCTTCAGTAGAAACATCATCTCTTAAACATTTTATATTCCACCAAATGAGGTAGTTTACCACAAGACATATTCTTCCACAATTATGTTCCACTAGATCATGCAATTTCACTTCATGAAAAGGTTGGATAGGGAAAATTGGCTTCTAATGTGTCTACCCTAACAAGATATTCATGGATACTAGGGGCTACAATGATTATTATATATGGTATGCCATAGTGAAATGGATTATTTTGAAAATGGGTCTTCAAACCAAATAAATGACTCAATAATTTAAAACACATGTACCCTAAACCCTCATGTTTTGAAACAAATAAATCAAATTCATGTTAAAGAAAGCATGGTCTGGTTCTCTTAATAAATGAGTTGAATGAAATGAATATGAAAAAATGGTTCAGAATCCTCACAAGAAAGTGATTTCAAAGATATAGACAGTGAAATATGGCATGAGATTCCAAAATCAATGTACTTTTCATGAAATTCCAAAAGATTTGAACTCGAAACAAAGTAATTTAGGCATTCATTTAGGCTCAGTTTCATGGAATACATTGGCTCACATATTGGCATGGGTTTCCAGAATGATAATAATAATCATTTCAGCTCAAAATTTTCAAAATAAATACAGACAACAATTTGAAAAATAAACACACATAAATATGAAAACACACGTTTTTTTGTTTTTTGTTTTTTTGAAAATAAACACACAATGAAAATCCTAAACTATAGAGGTTCCACCCCCAAACATAAATTATATAGTGTTCTCAATGCATTCTAGTGAATTTAAAACGTAAAAATATTTTTTTATTAATTCACAAAAAACATGTAAGTATAAAAGAGAGGTGCAACCTGACTTATTCGCAGTGAAACATTGAGTTAAGCTCCTATGTTTTTCTCTTTGAAAACCTAAAAATGGAAAAAATATAAGATGATAAATTTATTGAATGAATCAAAAGTATAAATAGGATGAGAATAGAAGGAGAGAAATTGGTTTAATCTCCCAAGTGGGCCCTGGGTTATGACTGCCTCCAGTGGGTCAGTTCTAATCGGTTATCCCTAATCTGATTGTGGGTGAGGTTTCTTGCTCATGAACCAACAAAAATTCTTCTTCCCAGCATGCACTTGTTCCTTTTTATTGAGGAATCCATTGATATAGCATACAAGTCCACCCCTACCGTAATGAGATACAACATGCATGGTGGGGTTAGGATAATGAATGAGTCCTCCTATTTCTTGGATTTCGCACGAACAACATCTTCTTTATTCTCCAATGGTCGCTGAAGGTATGATACATCTATGGAAAAATCAAAAGAAATATCAGAGTTTAATTCTATTTAAAAAATTAAAGCATGAAAAATGAATATAAAATTCTTCCCATTCAATGTATGTAACTTGTGTCTCATTTTCCTCCATAAAATGCACATTCATATTCTCTTGTACTCACTCTATAAAATGTTCAATAGGTTTCGGGAGCTCTAGATGTTCCTCCATGGATAAATCCTCTTTTCCATTTTCTTACTCCAAGGAAATATATGTGTAGGCTGAATCTAAAAAATTAAAAGAAGGGGAGGTAATACAAAATTTAGTTTCAACAAAATCAAAAGATAATGAGTTTATGAAAATATTAACTCCCTGAGCTTGTTTTGATTCAATTTCCTCTTCAATGGGAGGTGCCTCTTTGTAAAGACCTATAATATTCAAGGGAATTTTTTTTTCTTAATTTTATTTGGGATTTTACAAGAAATTAGTTTCTAACGACGCCTGATTCCGAGGCCCGGTGTGCCCGGAATCAATTTTTGAATTTAGGCTCGGGTACGTTCAGTGAACGAATGAGTGAGTTTTTTTAACTTTTGAACCAGTGCTCGGAATTGAAATCTGAGGGCACTGATGAACTCACAGCGCCAGTAATTTCTTAGGAACACCTTTTCTGGAGTTGCGTTTTCTCCGGTGTGGTTCTTAAGTTTTTTGGGTTAAGTGAAGGAATAAAATAAAATGGTGAAACCAATTTTATTTTATTTTATCCAAAGATAAGTGGTGAGAGTGGGACCCACTATATCCTACTCCACTAGGTAGGATATTTGTGGGGTGGGTCCCACACAATCCCCACCTTTTCAACTTCTTCAACCCCCTACTTTAATTAGATAATGCACCCGCACCCCCATTAAATGAAGTCAACTCTTGCGTTTAACTAAATATTAAACGCATCTTTAATTGGGCGGTTTAAACTTTTCAATTAATTAAATTAATTGAATGATTCAATTTTTTAATTTCAAAACATTTGGAATGAGTAATAAAATAAGGAAATGCTTATTTTATTAGTGTTATTTTGGTAGTGCGGGAGGATTTTGGAGAGGAAAGCTCTAAGTTCCGAAGAACGTTCTTCCTCCTTGAAGAACGCGAAGAACGCACCGTCGCCGACGAAGAACGCCGAACTCCGACGACGGACAACGGTGAGAGATGCCTTCCTCGGAGATCGGCGACGTGACGCCGTGTACCGCGATGCCAACAAACCTCTCCTTCTATGACGCCTTCTTCTGCGACGTTGGATTCCGTGACGAACCATTTTTCAACGTTTTTCTTCGAGGTAGGGAAATTTTATTTGATTTTCCCTTTTATAATTTGAGAAAAGGACTAAGAGCGTGGATCAATCTCTACCGTTTGATCCGAGGATCGCTCGTTCATGTGAGGTGGTTGCGGGGTGAATTTTCGGGATTGGTTGAGTTTGATTTTGTTTTTGAAACCTCTAACGCGGAGGGCACAAGATAACGAACAATGTCCGGACCCTACGTAGTTTATTGTCGAAGTGTGGATCGACGGACGATGATGAAGAAGGCCGAAAAGGAATTTTGAGGTCTTCGCAGTGAAGAGCTGGTCTCGGGAGGACCGTTGGCGAAGATGGTAGGCAAAACGGACCACCAGAGCGCGTCTGGTGGTCCGCAGAAGACTCCGCCGGAGTGCTGCCAGGAAGGGCCGCCCCGGCTGAAGCCGCGACGGCAGGAGGCTGGTCCTACAGCCTTGCATTACCATAGACAATGCGGCGCCAGGACACGTCTGTTGGCAAGGACGGCCCCCACGCGGGGTCGCGACTTCAATCAGGGGGCCGCGCGCCTCCCCCCCAATGTCCGCTTAGCTCGGCTCGCCGAGCTGGCCACACGAGAGCGCCCAGGCTGGTCCGGGCCGTGCCTAGGCCAGGATGGGCCACGCCAGCGGGGCTGGGCCATGCCCACTGGGCCGGAACGCGCCCTTTTGGGCTGGACCCAGACCCGGGTTGGGCCGTGTCGGTCCGGGCCCGAACCCCCTATTTTCAGGCAGTTTTCTTTCAAACGCCTATAACTTGGGCTGCGGACCTCCGATCAATGCACCGTTTGCTGTAATGTGATTCTTGGATCGAGACGGTCCTATTGGTATATTAAACTCAAGGTTTTGGAGAACTTTGAGTACAACCAGGTTGGTTCGAACTCAAAACTAACCGGGCCCTCGGAACGGAAACAATTATAACTCAAGCTCCAGACGTCTGATTGACGTGCCGTGGATTTTGTTGGATTAATCTTGATGAGACAGAACTTTTAGCATACTTATCCTGAGGTTTGTATGTAGTTGGAGTATGGCCGGGTTGGATTGTACCTGAAATCCAACCGGGCGCCTTGAACGGAAAAGATGATAACTTTCAGATCGGACGTCCGTTTGACGAACTGTCAGCGGCATTGGTGATGTCGTTGAAAAATGGTCCCTATGAGTATACCATATAAGAGTTCGGGGGTATAGTTGAGATACGTCTGTGTTGGTTCGCACACACAACCAACCGGGCCCCTGGGATGAAAAGACTAATGACTCAATGACCGGGCGTCTGATTGACACTCCGTCTATTGCGTTGAGACCCCTATGAAGAGGCGATCCTTTGAGATACTTCATTGTGGGAATTTTTGATACTTGGAGTATCGACCAGTATCTCATGGAGCGGACCCTCCCGGAGACGAGCGTATGGAGTACGGAGACCGTGTAGGCGGCTGAGACCTGATGACTTCTTGACCGACACGACTTGGAGTGAGTCGACTAGCCCAGGGGATGGAGCACTACTTTGTTTGGATGAAGACCCATGGAGGATGGAGCACTACTGATTTTGGGTGCAGACCCTCTGTACTCGTCTGGAGAGTACCTCTGTAGGATATTAGGGGGCATACACTACTATGTATGGGTGGAAGACCCTGACAGGAAGCACTACTATATTTGGGTGGCTGACCCACGATACTTGACAGGAGGAGAACCTCAGCAGTCCTAGGTTAGTGAGCACTACCTCAGAGTCGTGACAGGATTACCGTACTCTCCAGATACGGGGCTCTTCAGCAGTTACGATTTCATTAATGAAAATCCTGGGTTGAGCTGAGTCTATGACCTTTGTGTTTACGTCATGATTGAGATGGGTCACTTGATAACTTAGTTATATATATGGTCATATACCTTGGTAGTGGTTATTCGTTGATTTCATAACCTTTGTGTTTCCTCTTGATTGAGATTGGTTACTTGATAACTTAGGTATAAGTATGGGCTTATTCCTAAGTAAGGGTTATCTATTGAGATCCTTATTTGTGGTTATCCATGTTGGATTTAGTGAGACCTTGAGGGTCTCGGGGTCCCTACTGATTATCGTATACTCACCCCTAAAAGGGCTATGCCCGCGCCTCGTTGTGTTGGTTGCAGACGACAGGCAGCGCTAACAAAGGCTTAGTGTTTGAGGACTGGACGGTACCCGTAGGTGGACCACACGACGATTCAGTATCCAGGGGTGGACTTCACGACGAGACGACACTCAGAGGAGGTTGACAGGCGAGAGAGTTGCGGAGGCTATATGTACCTACCCTTCTGGTAGGATCCATGGTGGACGATTCAGGAGCTGCACTATCTGTACCTACCCATCAGGTAGGATCCGTGGTGGATGATCCAGGAGCTGCGCTATCTGTACCTACCATTTAGGTAGGATCCGAGGTGGATGACCCGGGAGTTGCTTCTGTTCTTCCAGCTTCTCGTCTTTTCTGTTGTATTTCCTTTCAATTGTATCTGTACTTTCAGTTGGGTTTGTATTGTGGCCCATTTACTTTTCAGCACTTCTTTTTATACTTAGTGTTTTACTTCCTCTTATACTCTGTGTTGTTTTGTTTACTTTTATAAGGAAATTCCTTCCCAGTTATTGGGATTTACGCCTTTGGTGCTAGTCGCCAGCCCCTGGCCTATGGAAGGCGGGTTTGGGGTAGTCACGACACGTGCCCCGAGGATGGGTCGTGACAAATTAGTATCATAGGAGTTCGGTTCTACCGCATAACATATAACTCTGATATTTATTTTGTGTGAAGAAATAGTGTTAAGGGTACCTAGTGTGGTTTTAAGTTCAGGGAGTCTAGTGTTGGTGCGGGCGGCCCATGTATCCATACACTAGGACCTTGACAACTGATTTTCCGACTTTGTGCAAGAAAACACTAATTGCGTGTGTGTTTCAAAAGGTTTTCCCTTAAAACCGGTCAAACCAGGTCAGCTGACCAGGTATAAATCATTTGACCGTCTCACGTTTGTTTCTTTCAAAATGCCTCCCCACAGACGATCAGCTAGAGCCCCGAGAGATGTACGTACTGACATCCTGCTGAGCGATGTGGCTTCGGTACGGGGCCCTCTTACAGTTGAGGCACCAGCGGTACTACCACCCATTGGGCCACCAATGCCACTAGCCCCAGCAGTAGAGAGTGCACGTCGCTTGAGTGCACTACACGAGTTCCAGCGCCAGAGGCCACCCAAGTTCAGGGGAGAGACGGACCCGCAGGCGGCTGAGGATTGGCTGGAGGCTGTGGTGTGAGTCTTCCGACTAGTGGGGATGCCAACAGACTTCATGGTGATCTTTTCTGCCAGCCTCCTTCAGACAGCATTTGAGAGATAGTGGACCCACTTGTTCCAGTTTTGCGATGAGATGACCTTCACATGGGGAGACTTCGAGACCTTCTTCAGGGTGGAGTTTATACCAGTGCCTCTACACCCTGAGCGTGTTCAGGAGCTGCGCTATCTGTACCTACCCTTCAGGTAGGGTCCGTGGAGGACGATTCAGGAGTTGCGCTCTCTGTACCTACCCTTCAGGTAGGATCCATGGTGGATGATCCAGGAGCTGTGCTATCTGTACCTACCTTTCATGTAGGATCCAAGGTGGACGACCCAGGAGCTGCTTCTGTTCTTCCAGCTATTTTTCATTTCTGTTGTATTTCCTTTCAGTTATAGATGTACTATCAGTTGGGTTTGTATTCTGGGCCATTTACTTTTCAGCACTTTTTTTACTTAGTGTTTTACTTCCCCTTGTACTTTGTGGTGTTTTGTTTATTTTTATAAGGCAATGCCTTCACAGTTATCAGGATTTATGCCTTTGGTGATAGTATCCAGCCCCTGGCCTATGGAAGGCGGGCTTGGGGTAGTCATGACACGAGCCTCAGAATCAGGCGCCGTCAGAAACTGTGTTCTTGTAAAATCCCAAAGAAAAATAATAAAAAAATTCCCTTGAATTTTATGGGTCTTTACATTACTCCCACCTAAGGGCTTTACGTCCTCGTAAAACTTTAACACAAACAAGGGATGCAAAAGTGGTACTGAGCACACATCTGAGCCTTCTGCTCCCATGTGCTTACCTAGAGTTTCCGGTAAGCTGTGGACTTGACCCTCACGTATGTAGATACCTTTGGGAGGAGAATCGATGATCACACTTACACCGATAGTGTGATCTGACCCCTGAGTCAAGAGTTTCAGTTGGAATCTCTTGGTGGCAGTGTCGAGGCCTTACGACGTTAGTTTGAGTATGGATTGGGAAATCAATGTTCATACACAAATTGATGGTATTAGGAAAAAATGGTTTGGTCTAACTACAATGTTGGGATGTGTTTACCTTGGTTGGTGAAAAGGAAACCCCAGGCAGCACCAGATAAGCTCATGCATAGGAGGTTGCGGTCGATCACTCTTGAGTCAATCAACCTTACCCTCGTGGCAGCAGGAGTTTTGAGTTTCAATTCTAATCAGAAAAGGGAGACCTCTAGAGTTCAAGGATGAAGATACTATCCTTATATGGGTCTCACCTCGACAAGGTTTACGGATATCTAGCCGAGGCAACAAGTTATCTCCGAGGTTCAACGGACCCTTCTAGGTCCTCAGCAGGGTAGGCGAGGTGGTTTACCGCTTGACCTTTCAACCTCAGTTGCACCAGATGCATGATCTGTCACGCATATCATCGACCATGGGGAGATAGACTTTGGTTATGGGGTGACTTTTACAGGGTTCTAGTAGGAGTTGAGGATTGACAGGAGCGGTTCTACGAGGATAGTCGATTCCTCTTATGTGCTTTCATTGGTAGCACAAGAACCTCCAGGTAAGCACATGGGAGCGGAAGGCTCAGATACGTGCTCAATACTGCTTTTGTATCCCTAGTTTGAGTTAAATCTTTACGAGGACGTAAAGCCCTGAGGTGTGAGTAATGAAAAGACCCATAAAATTCAAGGTAAATTTTTTTTTCTTAATTTTCTTTGTGATTTTACGAGAACGCAATTTCTGACAGCTCCTGATTCTAAGGTCCGGTTTTCCCGGAATCAATTTCCGAAGATAGGCTTGGGTACGTTCAGTGAACGAACGAGTGGGTTTTTCTAACTTTTGAACCGGTCCTCGGAATTGAAATCTGAGGGCACCGATGAACTCGCAGCGCCGTTAGTTTCTTAGGAACACATTTTCCGGAGTTGCATTTCCTTAGGTGTGGTTCTTAAATTTTTTGGGTTAAGTAAAGGAATAAAATAAATTGGTGCAACCAATTTTATTTTATTTTAACCTAAGATAAGTGGTTGGAGTGGGACCCACTATATCCTACTCCACTAGGTAGGATATTTGTGGGGTGGGTCCCACACGAGCCCCACCTTTTCAACTTCCTCAACCCCCTCCTTTAATTAGGCAATGCACTCGCACCCCCATTAAATTAAGTCAACTCTTGCGTATAACTAAATTTTAAATGCCTCGTTAATTGGGTGGTTTAAATATTTCAATTAATTCAATTAATTGGATGATTCAATTTTTGAACTTCAAAATGTTTGGCGTGTGTAATAAAATAAGGAAACACTTATTTTATTAGTGTTGTTTTGGTAGTACGAGAGGATTTTGGAGAGGAAAGCTCTAAGTTCCGAAGAATGTTCTTCCTCCTTGAAGAACGCGAAGAACGCACCGTCGCCGATGGAGAACGCCGACCTCCAATGATGGACAATGGTGAGAGACACCTTCCTCGGAGATCGACGACGCGACTCCGTGTACTGCGACGCCAACGACCCTCTCCTTCCGCGATCCCTTCTTCCGTGATGAACCTTTGTTCAACATTTTTCTTTGATGTAGGGAAATTTTATTTGATTTTACCTTTTAACATTTGAGAAAAGGATGATGAGAGTGGATCAATCTCTACCGGTTGATCCGTGGATTGCTCGTTCATGCGGGGTGGTTACGGGGTGAATTTTCGGGATTGGTTGAGTTTGATATTGTTTTTAAAACCTCTAACGCAGAGGGCACAGGTTAACAAACAAAGCCAGGACCCTCCGCAGTTTGTTTTCGAAGTGTGGATCGACGGACGATGATGAAGAAGGCTGCAAGGGCGTTTTGAGGTCTTCGCAGTGAAGAGCTAGTCTTGGGAGGACCGCTAGCGAAGACGACAGGCAAAACGGACCACTGGAGCGCGTCCGGTGGTCCACGGAAGACCCCGCAGTCGTGCCACCGGGAAGGGCGCCGTGGTTGAAGCCGCGGTGGCAGGTGGCTGGTCCCACATCCACGTGGGACCATGGACGACGCGGTGCTGGGCCGCATCCGTTGGCCTGGAGCGGCCCCCACGCGGTGGCCACGACTTCAATCCGGGGGGCACGCGCCTCCCCCCTGTCCGCTCAGCTCGGCTCACCGAGCTGGCCACGCGGCCGTGCAAGCGCGCCGGGCTGGGCCGGGCCGCACCATGTTTTGCCGGACCTAGACCCGGTTCGGGTAGACCCAGTTCGGGCCGACCCAGGGGGTCTCGGGCCAGGTCGGTCTCGGGCCCGAACCCCCTATTTTCGGGAATTTTTCGTTCAAACACCCATAACATGGGCTACAGACCTCTTATCGATGCACCGTCAGCTGGGATGCGATTCGTGGATCGAGACGGTCATTTCGGTATATTACACTCATGGTTTCGGAGAACTTTGTGTACGGCCGGGTTGGTTCGAACCCGAAACCAACCGGGCCCTCGGAGCGGAAACCCTTATAACTCGAGCTCCGAACGTTCGATTGACGTGCCGTTGATTTTGTTGGATTCCTCTTGATGAGACAGAACTTTTAGCATAATTATCCTGAGGTTTGGATGCAGTTGGAGTATGTCCAGGTTGGATTGTATCCGAAATCTAACTAGGCCCCTGGAACGGAAAAGCTGATAACATTCAGACCGGATGTCCGTTTGACGAACCGTCAGCGGCGTTGGTGATATCGTTGAGAAACGGTCCCTATGAGTATACCATATGAGAGTTCGGGGTACAGTTGAGATACGGTTGGGTTGGTTCGCACACGAAACCAACCGGCCCCCTGGGATGAAATGGCTAATAACTCACAGACCGGGCGTCCGATTGACGCGACGTCTGTTGCGTTGAGACCCCTATGACGAGGCAGTCCTTTGAGATACATCATCGTGGGAATTTTTGATACTTGGAGTATCGACCAGTAGCTCGTGGAGTGGACCCTCCTGGAGACAAGTGTACGGAGTACAGAGACCGTGTAGCCGGTTGAGACCTGACAACTGCTTGACCGACACGACTTGGAGTGAGTAGACTAGCCCAGTGGACGAAGCACTACATTGTTTGGGTGCAGACCCTTGGCAGACGGAGCACTACTGAGTTTGCGTGTAGACCCATGGTACTCGTCCGGAGAGTACCTCTGCAGGCTATTAGGGGGGATGTACTACTGTGTTTGGGTGGCAGACCCCGGCGGGAAGCACTACTGTGTTTGGGTGGCTGACCCGCGGTACTCGACAGGAGGAGTACCTCAACAGTCCTAGGTTAGTGAGCAGTACCTCAGAGTCGTGATAGGATCACTGTACTCTCTAGAGACGGGGCTCTTCAGCAGTTACAGTTTCGTTAATGAAAATCCCGGTTTGAGCTGAGTCTATGACCTTTGTGTTTACCTAATGATTGAGATGGGTCACTTGATAACTTAGGTATATGTATGGGCATATAACTAGGTAGTGGTTATCCATTGATTTCATAACCTTTGTGTTTCCTCTTTATTGATATGGGTTACTTGATAACTTAGGTATAAGTATGGGCTTCTACCTAAGTAAGGGTTATCTATTGTGATCCTTCTTTTTGGTTATCCTTGTTGGATTTAGTGAGACCTTGAGGGTCTCAGGGTCCCTACTGAGTATCTTATACTCACCCCTGCATGGGCTATGCCGACACCTCGTTGTTTGGTTGCAGACGATGGGCAGCACTGACAGAGGCCGTGTGTTCGAGGACTGGACGATACCCGAAGGTGGACCACATGACGAGTTAGTATCCATGAGTGGACTTCACGATGAGACGAAACTCAGAGGAGGTTGACGAGCGAGAGCATTGTGGAGGCTATATGTACCTACACTTCAGGTAGGATCCGTGGTGGACGATTTAGGAGCTGCGCTATCTGTACCTACCCTTCAGGTAGGATCTGTGGTGGACGATCCAGGAGATACGCTATCTGGACCTACCCTTCAGGTAGGATCCGAGGTGGATGACCCAGGAGCTGCTTCTGTTCTTCCTGCTGTTTGTCTTTTCTGTTGTATTTTCTTTCAGTTGTAGCAGTACTTTCAGTTGGGTTTCTATTCTGGCCCATTTACTTTTTAGCACTTCGTTTTGTACTTAGTATTTTACTTCCGCTTGTACTCTGTGGTGTTTTGTTTACTTTTATAAGGCAATTCCTTCCCAGTTATTGGGATTTACGCCTTTGGTGCTAGTCTCCAGCCCCTGGCCTATGGAATTCGGGCTTGGGGTAGTCACGGCACGGGCCCCGAGGACGGGTCGTGACACTCTTGGAGTTTAATTTCCCCAGATAGAGGTAAGTAGTCAGGCTCCTCTATGTTCTATTTAAATTCCACTGTTTGTTTTTTTATTCCTTCAATGTTGTGGAATCATCTACATTATGAGGAATAGTTATATCAACAAGATCCTCGCACTAATTCCAGATGTTATCCAGATAGTTTTTATCTCCCATATGTATTTCAATTGCTAAATATTTTTCATCAATATCCTCCGATATTGATTGAGATGGGATCAATGGATATTTTAATTTCATTAAGGCCTCCATGGGTAATTCAACTTGAATGATTCATGGGGATACTTCTTACATCAACTTTTCCGGTTTGGGTTCTTGTTCAGGCTCCATTTTTTGATCTTGGGATGCATGTACTTGTTATGTTATCCACTTAATTGAGGTGTCTATGTTTTGAATTTCTTGACTAATTCATTCAAATTGGGATTCAAGAACATTGTGAACTTCTTGTTCTTGGTGCTGCACATTGATCATTTCTTGATAAAATTCTGGAAAATACTCCTGATGTCCACAACGGATAATATGAGAAGAATAGTAGAAGAAAATAAGGAGTAAATATGGAGAAGAAAACGTGGCGGATGGGTGGACACAAAAATTAAAATAATGCATGAATTTTATTAGAAGTATAAATTACAATTGAAAACTAAAACAAAAATAAAGAAAATAAATAAATAAAAACAATGAAATGGGGAATATTTTTGGCTGGCCTCTCTCAGTGGAGATCTCCTCCTTGGTGCCTTGGAGGAATGGATGAAGAATGGGCTGATTTGGGAAGGAGGCGAGGGCCTCCTTTTGTAGGCAGAAATCTGTACTTTATAATATTACGCATTGATGACCCATTAAATGGTAGTTTCACGCCTGGAACCCTTCATCAAAGTTGTTCATAAATATGTTGTACGTTCACCCTCCAAATATCCTCTCTTTTTTATAATGGATGAAGGAGTTATGAGTTTTTCATTGGAGGTTTCTGATTATAGACGAAGCTACCAAGAAGGTTCCTCCAAACGTATGTCGTTCAATGGCCACCTTAATGACTTCAAAACTCAGAGAAATTCATTTTAGATCCAGCCATATCTGTCCTTCTGCTATCCCAGGAGGAAACACTTCTTTTTTATATGTGTAGGCTGAGTTTCGGTTCCATTACAGATGTGGGGTCCACGCTCTCTTCCCGGAAAAATGTCCAACTTCACTGAATTTTTAGGCCCTTTAGATGGCTGAATCAGCTCCCGGTTTAGAAGACAAAGTTAAATGAAATAAAATAAGGATTTTAAAAAAATTTAATCAAAAAATTTAGATTTATATTTTTCATGAAATGACTAAAATTCCATTGATGTAAAAATCTGTCTAAAATCCAGAATTAGGCATTTGTCACTATTTTTCTCAAAACACATCATAAATCCAAAATTGATTCATATAAGCTCAAATTTATCATTTGGGTTGATTAAAACAATTTAAATTAATAGAAAAATTTTTGGAAATATTAGCTCTATTAATTCCCCCACACTTAAACAATGCTTGTCCTCAAGCATAAAATCTCAACATGGAATTCAGAGGACACCACCAAATATAATTTGTTTTATAAATCCAAATTAAGGGAAATTGGGATACCATAGTCCACTAAACAAGAACCG
The DNA here is from genome assembly GCA_963277665.1 of Viscum album. NCBI lineage: Eukaryota > Viridiplantae > Streptophyta > Magnoliopsida > Santalales > Viscaceae > Viscum > Viscum album. The sequence goes on from OY728129.1 coordinate 1,494,915,315, forward strand.
CTATTTTCTAAAAGAGCTCAAAAATTATTAAACACCAAACTAAGATTATTTGAGTTATAACCCTTATATAATTCCAAGTGTAGAGTACTAACATGGTTGTCTAGATCTTCTCTGATATGTTCTTCAAGGTGAGTAACCATTCTGTCCATTTTTTGGAGGAATTAATCTAAGGTGATTTCCACTTGATTAAATCATTGGATGATGATTCAGTCTTGTTTTCTATCCAATATTCTTACTCTTCAGATGCCTCAACTTACAACCTTCTTTCATAGATTCTTAAAATATCTTCATTTGAGTCATTAGGCCGAATAAAATCCTCTATCATTTCTTCCTTGGAGTGTAATACGAGCATTAGACACTCCTCTACCACTTCTTCCATCACTCTCGGTTCTCTGCTTGGATCACCCCTTTCCTCGGCATGTAGGACTTTGCTTTACTTGCACCCACCTTTCCTGGATGACCTGTTTTCCTTTGGTTTAGGAATGTAATAATAGTCTTTGTGTCCCTTGGGTTTTTTCCCCTGAGCCACAATACATTTCCCTGAGTCACGCTTTCTATTTTGCCCCTTCTTCCATCTTTAGATATGGGGACATTTTCCTTGGAAACAGTCCAAAATATCCACTGAGAGTTGGCTATAACTTTCATCACCATAATAATCTTCCTCATGCATCAATTTTTGGTCTTAGACCTCCATACCTTCAAAATGATTTTTCATCTCAAAACCCAGTGATTCTTTTAGGGGACACCAATGTTACCATTATTCAAATTCCAAAGTAATAAAATATAATAATTTTCAATGATAAATAAAATATTCAAAAATCCACATAAAATATCAAATTTGTTTCCCATTTTTCAATGAAACAACTAAATCATGTATTTTACTTTTCCCCTTTGAAAAAATGGCACTTCTTCATTCTTTCTTTCAATATTCTCAATTGATTGTTATTAAGCATGCCACATCATTATTTACCTCTCCTTTGAATTTTTTATCTCATCTCTCATGATATTATTAATGTATTGTTACGATCATATCATGAGAACATGCACCTTATCCATAAGCTTGTAAAAGAACTACTTTCTCCACTTTGTAGTGACAAAAGGAATCTAAAATCATGAGGACTTTTCAATAGAGGTTCAAATGACTATGAGGCTTAAGGTTGGTAGGATTTGAGGTTTTAAAAATTAAGGCTCAAGGAGGAGGTTTATTTCTTAATCATAATGCATGATATCAAAATGTGTAATGAAATTCTCCCCTTTAATGTACCAACACCCACATCCCCCAAAACTCAATGTAAGGTCATGCTCAAAGTAAAGAATAATGAATGATTAATGCACCCTCTTGATTTTTTTTTATTTTGTATTTTTTGTATTTTTTTTCAAAATTTATGATTTGATCAAACCTCACATCCATAACCTAACAAAAAACAATTAGAATATCACTGGTCTTGAAATGGTGATTTTTAGTTCTCCCTAATCACAACACATTTTTTATTTTTATAGTTTTTCCTTTTAATTTTTTTTCAAGAGGGGTAAAATAATAAAGAGGAATTCATGATTAACAAACCTTTTACAATTCTCACATTATCACCCCCACACTTTTTCCTTACAATGTAAATCCTCCCTTCCACCATGAATCCCTTAACCCCCCCACACTTCATCTTGATAATACCATGCAAATACCAATAGTAGGGTAGAAATGGATAAAAATGGATTTAAACATGGCTTATCCCTATAAAGGAAAATCATGGTCTCTATGGACTAAAAGAAGGATTGATGTAAAAGTGGTATTTAAGGATAAGGTATTTTCAAAAGGTGGATCAATCATTTTAAATATGTTTTTGCACAGTAATAGCTTCGAAAAGTTCAAATGCAAGTTTTGGTCGGTGACATGTCCCAAGGTCACTCAAGAAATATGACCAAGAATAAATAGGAAGTACTTGGTATAGAAATTCTCTCAGTAATGAGACATATGATATTGGACAATCATTCAAGGAATGATCAATAATAACCAATTAATTCACATGAATTTCATAAATTCAAAGTATGAAAAATGGTAGGGAAATTTCATTTACATAAATCAACTAATTACCTTAAATTATGAGTTATCATTTAAATATTCATGCTTCACTTTAAATATTCAATTTTTCATTTAACACATTCAATCTCATTTACATTGAAATATAAAACATGGAATCACCGGATTCCTAAGAAACTGATGTCTCTTAGATAAGTTTGGTTAATAATTAATTAGAGTGTGGGTATGTAATTCTTATCTTTAAATATCAAATCATGTTTTCAACCAAAAAATGTAAGGAGGTTAAGAGATAATCATAAAACGTGAACTCCATTTTGAAATAAATCCTTGGTACTCTTCATCCAATTATTCAGGTTTCCTTCTACCATCATGAACATATAAAAGAAAACAAGTCAATTAAGCACAAATATCATGTCATTAAAGCTCAAAAAATAGGGAGGGGATGTATGCTAACCTATTTTCTAATAAATGAAATTAAAATCTACATTACTAGAAATCATGTAATGATAAATCATGGAATGATCCCCCAAGTGGGCCCTAGAATCTTTTAATGCCTCTAGAGGGTAGTTCCAACTTTTATCCATAATCTGTTGGTGGATGAAGCTTCTTTGATTTGAACCACCACATGTGGCTCTTCATAGCTTAAAGTTATTTGTTCTTATTGAGGAGGACTCCATAGACAGAGTATACCAGATTCGACCCCTTCAAAATTGGGTAAATCTTGTATGGTGGGGGTAGGATGAACTACATAGCCTCCTCCTCATTTTTTGCTACTTGTGTAACATTCCCTTCCTCTTCTTGTGCTCTGCCTAGTAAATATTCAGTGTGTTCAAGGAGCTTTAAATGCTCCTAAACATGTGAAATTTCTTTTCCCTCAACATCCTACAAGGAATAATACGAGGTGGATAAATATGAAAATTCTAAGCTATTAGGGGTGAAACTCAAATTAATTTCAATAAAATTGAAATAGTTCGAGTCTAAGATTGTATCATCTTCCCGATTCAATTCAAATTTAATCTCATCTTCAATTGAATGTGCGTCTTGGAGTTAATCTTCACTGGATGGAGGTAGGTAGTCAGGCTCTGGAACCTTATGCTTGGATTCGAATTCATGTATGACTTCAGTGAAATAAGGAATGACTAGTGGCCCTTCCTTCTTGGCCTTGAATCTTTTTATGTAAGCTTGGAGTTCATCGTCCATGGCCATTAAATCTTCCAGTGAGATCCATGATTCTATGCCTCTTTCCACCTGCTTGACGATTATCATCAGCGCATCGGCTCTTCGTTGGAGGCCCTCCTCTGTGTAGTTAGTTTCTTCCTCCTACACCTTTGATTAATTTTTCCAGGAAGAATAATTTGAATTTTAATGGATCATGATAAAAAATTGAAGTTTTTTATATAAAAAAATAATGAAAACTATCTAAAATTTTAAAATAGAAAAGTTAAAGTAAAAAAACTGATTCGTTCCCCGACAACGGCGCCATTTTTGATGAACGCCTATCATAGGGTGTGGAAAAAAATTATTTCGTAAGTTAAAATGTAGTAATGTGGTTAACCTAGGATGTCTCCTGAAGTGGAGTTCACACAAAATAGTTTGTCACTTTTAAACGGGAGTAAAAATGTTGTGATGTTGAAAAGAAATATGAAATTCAAATGATTGAAAAACAAAGATATTAAAAAGGGTGATTAGTTTGGGGTTAGTTTTCTAATTGTAATGTTATCCTTGTTCAATTAAATTCAAACCTCTTCTTCTTAGTTGATTAAAGCGATTTTCTACAATTGTTTCCTCTCACTTCCTTAGAGAAATTATGATGGTGAGAGAAAACCTTACCAAGATCTTGGTTTGGTCAACTCTCCTTCCATGTGAAAAATAGTTGTATTGAATATCCTTAACTGACATGGTAAATACCCGATCGAGTCTTCTTTATCCCAAACAGTCAAGAACATTCACCACACCTTTTACACGTACAGACGATCGTCGAGTACTTCACCACTAATCCCTAGTTTATTCCATCGTATATAAACCAGAAATTAGTGGAGGGAGATAATGATTATTTTTTCAAGGAAAAAATCAATAACGGAATTTAAATTCAAGATTGATATCACTTTTAATAAAATCCTTTATATGAAATTGAAAATAACTTTGAAGACGAAATAAATTTTATTCAATTACGTTTAAGAACTCAATCATTACAACATAGAAAACCAACCCTTCCCCAATCACTCCAAATGTTTACCCCACCATGGTAAGGGTAATCGAGATGAATGGGGAAGAATAAGGCATTAAAAAGCTATGAAAAAAATAAATAAATTAAAGAGAATACTGAAATTTTCTCCTTTTTGGTGTCCCAGAAGGAATGGAATGGAGAATGGGATGCTTTGAGAGGGTGGATCTCTCCTCCTTTTATAGCCATAATTTTTCCCCCAAATGATTACGCTTTATAGCACAATTAAATGACATCTTCATGCATTGATAACTTCTTGAATGTTGTTCATAATTCTATTGGGCGTCTACCCTCAAAATCTCAGCAGATTAGGACAAGTAATCTGAGTGTTATGCTTATTTGACTCTCACAATTTATTTTGTCCAGTCAGACATGCCAAATCGCAAACCTCTGGAATAGGATGCCATAATTCCCCATAAAGCGGCCAATTCCCACGACCTTCCATTCATTAATGATATTCAAAAACTCCTTGGGCATCTTCCCACTGAATATCATAACAATTGGGCTGGACAAGAATTATTTATGGACCCCACACCATAAATCATCAGAACTATAAACAGTTTTCAAGAGACAACTTTTAAGCTTCTTTTGAGCTTCCATATGGTCGATTCAGCTTTTGGTTCTAAAAAAGTCAATGAAGCCCTAGATGTTTAGAAACTGAAATATAAATAAGTTTAAAATTTGGATTAGTTTTTAATATTTTATAGCCACACTACAGAAATAATTTAAAATAGTTAAAAATTCAAAATTGACCATTTTTAATGTTGAGCTCAAAATAACATCAATATAATAAAAATGAAGCAATTCATCTTTGAGTAACAATTTTATTGGTTTAAAAAAATTAAATTCAATGTAAATTTAATTGAAAATATTTGCTCTATCACCCCACTATCCCCCATTATCGTATTGTATGGGCCATGAATGTCAAGGTATGGGTTCTTCCTTTTCATTTTCTTTTAATTATGATATAGAGGACCTCTAAGTCTTAGTGAGGTAAGACTCTTATTATCTTATAATTATTATTTTTAATTATATATTACTTCATTTTCACTATATATAGGGAATGTTTTGATTATGTATAATGAAATCACCTGGATAAATATTGATTTCATGATTGTAGGTTAAGTGATTTCAAAAACATATTAATGTACCCCATTATAGGGTAATTAATTATTACATAGCATTCCAGTGACTATTATTCAACTCATAAATTATTTATATACATTTAATTGTTTATTTAAATTAGGTATTTATTTTTTTATGATTTATTATTTTTTGTTGACTGATGTTTTATTCATAATGTATAATTAATATTTTTTAGGAAGATAGTAGAGGTATATTGATTCTATTATTTATCATGGGTGGTAAATTCTATTAAATTTTAGTGATATATTTTAATAATGTGGTATTTTGTGTTTGGAATTATTTTAGAAATGCTGTTAGGATAATAAAATTGTAATTTTAATGTCTGATATTATGTTTTAAATATTCATTAAAATGGTTGGAATGAGTTATTTTTATGAATGAAAATTAATTATATTGAACCATAAATTATCGAATTTTTCAAATGTTATTTAGGAATAGGTTGAGAAAGAAAACATAGGTGGTAACAATGATTTATTTATGATGTTTATCACTTCCACTTTTGGATGATATATTGGTTAAGTGATGTTTTCATAGTAGTATCCCAATACAGAATTCAAACTAGTAATTTTCATTACCATGTCATGTAATATTTGTTAGATAAGGATGATTTGTATTTACAATGATAGTAAATCAATTTTGGTGTATACAATATATGGAAATATCCTCAGATTACAGTTCATATCAAAAAATTAGAGTAACACCATACTATATTGAAAACCCCACAACAATATGATAGTAATCCTAAATATATGTAATATTTTATAGATACATTAATAAAATAAGACATAGTTGAAGAATGAAAATCTAGTGAAGGGTGATTATAATCAAAGAGACTTATGTTCACATTTTTTGTAGTTGGTGATATCAAGTATATGAGATCATGTGATTAACCATCAAATAAGGAAAAAAATTATTTATGTGTTAGTGGATTTTCAAATATTTGATCAAGTTTATTAGTCTCTCAGTATGAGATAATTTCCATAGTTTATCATTCAATCACATACTTTCATTCGTGATAAAAACCATATAGATTAATGTCTGTGGTGATGTTTCTTGAATCGGGTGAATTATTAATTTTATTATATTGATTAAATGATATAGGTCTAATTTATCTCATTTATGTATAAGAATAATGTAATGAGTGAGACATTCATATGTTAATATTTACTCCCATGTATGTGTGTTTTATATATATAAAATATAGTATAAATAAAATACAAACTCTGTATAAAAATAATATAATTTATACATTGATATAAATCATTTAATATGATGTATAAATATAATCTATAAAATTTAAAGTAGTATAAGAATAAATAAACATAACTAAATATAAAAACTATAATTTAAAATTATTGTATTTCGTGATCTACTAAAATTATCATAGACACAACCAGTAGTTTAAAAAATTAAAAAAAATTAAAAATAATATTAGAATCCTGTAAATGAATTATATAAAAGCTTTGATAACCAATTTTCTAAATTTAATAATTATTTAAATAAGATGTATTTATAGGATTTGTAAAGTTTATATGACAATTGGAAATACGACCATTATAATAGTAACCTATTTGTTTGAATAATAATAGGACTGCAAGGATAAATGATGAAATGACATTTTAATTGACATTTACCATAAATTAAATAACAAAATATATGTATCAAAATTCCAGGAAATTATTATTCAATAAATTCAACATAATATATATATATATATAAATGTAAAATATTATTAAGACATGGATTACATTATTTATTAAAACTATAATTTCTATACTATTACATATTATTAAAATTTCATCATTTAGAAATGTATTTTGGAAAAATTGGTGTAATTTTTTAAATAATAACAATTAGATTTGGTAAAGGTTGAATTTTGGTATTTTTCATAAATAGTGAAAATGAGAAGTGAATAGTGAAATATTGAAAGATATAGTATTTTACATTATAAGTTACATACATGATTCATTGCATAATATATTATGTAAAAACCCAATTGTTTTTTTTAGCATTTTTAAATTATAGTATATATTCACAAGAATCAATATTACTGATAGTCTTGAGAAAAAAATAAAAAATAATTTTTCCCAAAAAATGGAAACCCCTTCACTTACAAATAAAACCCTATTCCAATCAATCATACTCACTTATATAACTTCTCCCATTCCCAAATACATACCAAAATACATTAAAATTTTTCTATATAATTTTTTTAGGATTAATTCTTCACAGAATACCCTTCCTTAAAGCACAAGTTGCATATTAATTGAGATTTTCCAATGGAAGAGGTCTTTTATCTGAAAAAATATGTTTTCTGTTTTGTAATTAATATACCTCCCACCAAATATCATATATCAACAATGATATAATAAATTATATATAATAGTTAAACATAATTTTTATTATTCTAATATTATATTTTTTATCCTACACCCTCAAATTTATTTTGAACTATAAGCATTTCAAATATTATGGTCCTTTCACCACCTCTTTAGAAAATATATTTCATTTTTAATTTCCATATGAATGGATTTTTTAATATATTATTCATGCCTTATTATAGAAAAAATAACTAAATTAAAAAAATTATATCATATCACAATAAACAAATATTTTATTAAAAAAATTAGGAATTATTGGTGGTGATTGGTTGTATTTCAAAAAAAAACAATTTAAAAAATACTGTTTATTATAATAACTAATATGTAACAATGATAAAAAAATTCATTTATATATCATTATAAACATAATATCATGTATATACTAGATATTATGAATACATTTGATGACTAACGAGGACCTTTATCACTATGTTAATGCAACATCACATATCATTAAATAAGCATGTGAAATAATAGATATAAACAACATAAAACAAATACTCCATTTTTGAATTAATGTAAAAAAGAATAAAAAGTCTAATATAATTTAATATGGTCCAAAAAAATTAACTAATGAATTCAATTTATTGATGTAGGAACCTAAAAATAATTATAAGGTGACTCAGACAAAAGTTATGGGGATTCTTGTGAGAACTCATTTAGTTAATTTTTCTCTCATTTATCATTAAAAATATTACTATGTTGAGGTACCATTATAATATGAAAGAGATTAATAATTTTATTTAATATAAAAATATTATTCTTATTCCTTATCTTTAATCCCATTTTTATTTATCCTTATCATTAAAGGATACGAAGTTTGCAAATTGATAGTATCAAACCCATATCTTCTTAAATCTTTGATTTTTCATCCTTATATAGCAACTTATGTTTACCCAAAATGATATGAGATATGAGTTGTTTTCCCATCCCATATCCCCTAAAAATTTATTAAAGAGAAATTAAATATTACATTATTAATGTTGTTTAATAAACTTCTACTATATATAAATTTAAATATAATAAAAACATATATTCCATCATACAAATATTAGGGAGTATTTCTGCATCCAATTGATCTTTTTCAATAAACTGCAATATCAATACTTTCATAAACAATAAGCCAATAAGTATGAAAACTAATGACAAACCCCATAAATCCAAGCCTTTATAGACATGAAAATTAGTACATCCAATATTCAACATTATATGAATATTCAAACCATGCAGTGAAAATATATTCCATATAGGTTTTTTAGAATTCTAACTCCATTCTAGATCAAACTTAGGGTGAAAATTCCCTTGAGTTCAGAACTGAGAAACAATAAAAATAACATGAACTTTTTTCTAGACAGTTGTTCATACCCGAACTCAAATTAAATTTTTAAATAGTCACACATAATGTATGTTATGTAAAAACTCTTCCCCTCATGTGGAACTTAGACCAATATCAGTACCCCCAATGGACTTATGATTTTATATCATTGATGTCTCAATATCCAGGCGATAATAGTTCACTTACATACATGTGATGCACGCCTGTCATAGGGCATGTCAAAACAATTATTTCCTAAGTTAAAATGTAGTAATGTTGTTGATCTAGGATATCTCCCGAAGCGGAGTTCACACAAAATGGGTTGTCACTTTAAAACGAGGGTAAAAATGTTGTTCTTTTGAAAAGAAAATTTGAAATTCAAATGATTGAAAAACTATGATATTAAAAAGGTGATTATGTTGGGGTCAGTTTTATAATTGTAATTCTATATTTTTTCAATTTAATTCAAATGTCTTCTTCATAGATGATTAAAATTTGTTTTCACAACATTTTCCTCCCACTTCTTCGGTGAAATTATTATTATGAGAGAAAACCGTACCAAGATCTCGGTTTGGTCAACTCTCCTTCCATGTATAAAATAGCTGTATTGAATATCCTTAATTGAAATGAGAAATACCTAATCGGGTTTTGTTTATCCCAAACAATCAATAACATTCACTACACCTTTTACACGTAGTGACAATCATCGAGTACATTACTACAAATTCCTGGTTTATTCCATCGTATATAAACCAGAAATTAGTCGAGGAAGATTATGATTATTTTACCAAGGAAAAAATAAATAACGGAATTAATAATTAAGAATTATCACACATGATAATAAAATCCTCTATAATAAATTGAAAACAACTTTTAAGAAGAATGAAATTTATTCAATTGCGTTAAAGAACACAAGCATTACAATATAGAAAACCAACCATTCCCCAATCACTCCAAAAGTTTACCCCCTATGGTAAGGGTAATCGAGATGAATGTGGAAGAAGAATTCATTAAAAAACTATGAAAAAGAAAATAAATAAAAGAGTACGCCGAAAAGTTCTCCTTCTTGGTGTCCCAGAAGGAATGGGATGGAGAATGAGATGCTTTGAGAGGGTGGTGCTCTCCTCCTTTTATAGCTAGAATTTGTCCCCCAGATGTTGATGCATTGTGTCCACATTAAATGACATCTTCACGCATTGAGCCCTTCTTAAATGTTGTTCATAATTCCCTTGGCCGGGTCACCTAAAAATATCAGCGGATTTGGATATGTAATCCGAGTGTTATGGACGTTTTACTCTGAGCATTTATTTAGTCTAGTCAGACTCTTCAAAACTCAATCCTCTGGATTAGTGTGATTTAATGACCCCATAAACAGCCAATTCACGTTGTCCCTCCTTCATAAAAGATTTTCCAAAACTTCTTGCTCATCCATCCACTAAATATCACAACATTGGGCCCCACCATGGATGAGTTAAGAAGGCCACACAAAAAATAGGCAGAACTGTAAATATTTTTCTTGATCCAACTTGTGGGATTCTTTGGAGCTTCCATATGGCCGATTCAGATTTTAGTCTAAAAATAGAAATTAATCCCTGGATGTATAGAATCCGTAAAAGAATGAATTTTTCAATTTGTATTAGTGTAGATTATGTTCAAGCCAAACTACAGAAATAATTTAAAACTGTTAAAAATCCAAAATGGCCCATTTTTACTATTCAGCTCAGAATAACACCAACATCATAAAAATGAAACAATTCATTTTAAATGAAAACTTTTGTGGGTTTAGAATAATGATATTAAATATAAATTAATCGAAAATATTTTCTCTATCAATTCCCCCACACATAACACTTGGACTTCTGGACAAGTAAAAGTCAAATAAAATCAAATCCCAAACACATATCAATGAGATATAACAAATCAATTCCAAGAAACAAAAATATATCATGAATAATCAAAAACAATTATTTCAAGTTCTCCATTTTATATTTTAATATATTTCCACTTCATTATTTATCCCATGCACACAAAACACCTACCGCTCATGAATTTTCTCTCATCTAACAAATGTAAATGCTGAACAAGGATTTTTCATATCCAAACTCACACAAGAGTCACCATCGGATAGATAAATTCTTACTTCTCCACCAGATGTGAGTCAAGGAAATGTGTTTCTCATGAGTACTTTTTAGGGTTGTTCTATGGCTTCCGGTTGGTAGGATTTATATTTTAAAAATTCTAATGCTGAAAAAGGAGGGCTTGGTTCTTATTGTAGCAAAATTGTAAGATTCTAATTTTCACTCAAATATGGTCTCCTTATCTTCCCCTTTGTAGAAACTTATCTCCATCATCATTCAATAAGCTCAGGATTTCGGCCAAAAAAATTTCAATGTTTTCAAACGTGATTTTTCTTGAAAGCTCTAGATATGAAAAACTTTTTTTTTACATCGGAAGCTCCAGAAAGGCAGAAATTCTCTTATCGTGAAAGCTCCAGAAAGGCACATCTTTTAACAAAAAAAATATTCAGTAGGAACATCATCTCTTAAACATTTTATATTTTACCAAAAGTATCACCAAATGAGGTAGTACACCAGAAGACATCTTCCCCTACACTTATGTTCAACTAGATCATGCAATTTCATTTCAAGGTCAGGTATGATAGGGAAAATTGGATTGTAATGTGGCTAACATAACTGGAAATTTATGGATTCTTGGGCCTATAATGAAGGATAAATGTAAAGGTGGGCCATAATGAAAAATGATTATTTTGAAAAGGGTGCTTCAAAAAAAATAAGTGCCTCAATCATTTAAAACACACATACCCCAAACCCTCATGTTTTGAAAGGAATAAATCAAATTCTGGTTAAAGCAAGCACGGTCTGGTTCTCTCAAGAAATGAGGTGAATGAAAAGAATATGACAAAAATGGTTCAGAATCCTCACACAAAAAGTGATTTCAATGATATAGACAGTGATATATGGCATGAGTTTCAAAAATCAGTGTAATTTTGATGAGATTCCAAAAGATTTGAACTTGAAACAAAAGTAATTTAAACATTCATTTAAGCTCAGTTTCATGAAAAAGATTGGTTCACTCATTAAAATGGGTATCAAAAATAGTATTGATAATCATTTCAGCTCAAAAGATTCAGAAACACACCAAAAATTGAAAAAATAAATACAAAAAAAATTTGAAAATGCACAATTTTTTATTTTTTTGTGAAAAGAAACACAAAATGAAAATACTAAACTACAAAGGTTCCCTCCCCCACACCTAAATTATGTAGTGTCCTCAGTGAATTCAAATGGATTAAACATTTAAGCATATTTGAAAATTAATCAAAACAAGCAAAAAAATGTAAAGGAGGGGGGAAACCTGACTTATTGGAAATGCAATGTTGAGATAAGATCATAAGTGTTGATCATTGAAAAAGTAAAAAGGTAAAAATATATAACACAAGAAATTTATTAAATGAAATTAAAATATAAATTTTATAAGAAAATAAAGATAAATTTTCATCTAATCCCCCAAGTGGGCCATGGGTTTTGGATGCTCCAGAGGGGAAATTCCAGCATTTATCCATAATCTGTTGGTGGATGAATCTTATTTGATTTGAACCACCACATGTGGATCTTCCCAGCTAGAAGTTCTTTATTCTTGTTGAGGAGGACTCTATAGATAGAGTATACCAGATCCTCACCCTTCAGAATTTGGTACAGCTTGCATGGCGGGGGTAGGATGATGTAGGGAACCTCCTCTTCATTTTTTGCTACTTGTGAAAAATTCTTCTTCTCTTCTTGTACTCCCTATAATGAATATTCAATGTCTTTAGGGGGCATCAAGTGTTCCTCAATAGGTGCATGTTATTTTCCATCTTCTATTAAGGAAATATAAGGATTGATCAAATCTGAAAATTCAAAATTATAAGGAGTGATGATCAAATCGAATTGAATGAAATCATAAAAGGTAGAGTTCATGGAAGGATCATATCCCTGAGTTGGTTCTTTTTCAATCACTTCTTCAGCTTAAAGTGCCTCTTGGAGTTGATTATCACTGGATGGAGGTAGGTAGTCTGTCTCCTCCACCTTGACTTCAAATTCCACCAATTGGGATGGGTCTTCTTTCAGTGGTGTTGGATCTTATTCTTTGCAAGGCTTGGTGAGATCAAGAATCTCCTCACAATCATTCCAGAATTTATCCAATTCTTGTTGATCTCCCACATTTGGCTCAGTAGGAAAGTCATCCTCCTTTTCATCTATCTATGGTAGAATTGTTTGAACGTGGATGAATGTGTCTTTAGGTACCCTGACATTTACCTCCTCTGGTTCTTCGATGATGAGTGGTGAAATTTTTCCACAACTATCTCAGGTTCTTGATCCGACTCAGGGTCGGGTTGCTCCATCCTTGCACGAACATAGTCTAATGCCCATTCCATTTTCCTCCCAAAATCATCAAAATTATTACTAATCCTTTCAACCCAATCATTTGGATCACGATAATCAATTTTTGGTTCATGATATTGCACCTATGAGTAATCTTACCATGTATAATAGTTTTAATTTTAATACATCATGGAAAAAAGAATAATTTCTTTAAAGATTTTTCTTTATGTAAAAATAAAATAAAATATTTACAAAAAAAATGTTTTGAGGCACTGCCTCCCCAGAAACGGTGCCATGATTGACACACGCCTTTTGTAGGGCATGGAAAAACAATTATTTCCTAAGATAAAATGTTGTAATGTGGTTGAAGTAGGATGTCTCCCAAATAGGAGTGCACAGAAAATGGGTTGTCACTTTAAAAGAAGGGTAAAAGTGTCGTGCTTTTGAAAAGAAATTTGAAATTCAAATTATTGAAAAAATATGATATTTAAAATGTGATTAGGTCGGGTTGGGTTTCTTAATTGTAATGCTATCCCTGTTCAATTTAATTCAAACCTCTTCTTGTTAGCTGATTAAAGTGAGTTTCCACAATCGTTTCCTCTCACTTACATGGTGAAATTATTATCATGAGAGAAAACCTTACCTAGATCTCCGTTTGTTCAACTCTCCCTCCATATGTAAAATAGTTTTATTGAATATCCTTAATTGAAATGGGCAATACCCGATCGGTTTTTGTTTATCCCAAAAAATCAAGAACATTTACTACATCTTTTACACATACTGACGATCGTCGAGTACTTCACCACTAATTCCTGGTTTTTTCCATCATATATTAACCAGAAATTAGTGGAGGGGGATTAGGATTATTTTACCATGGAAAAAATCAATAACGGAATTAATATTCATGAATTATCGCACTTGATAATAAAATCTTCTATAATAAATTGAAAACAACTTTGAAGAAGAAAGAAATTTATTCAATTGCATTCAAGAATTCAAGCATTACAATGTAGAAAACCAACCATTCCCCAATCACTCCAAAAGTTTACCCCACCATGGTAAGGGTAATAGAGATGAATAAGAAGAATAAGGCATTAAAAAACTATGAAAACTTAAAGAAATAAAAGAGAAAGCCGAAAAGTTCTCCTTCTTGGTGTCTCGGAAGGAATGGGATGGAGAATGGAATGCTTTGAGAGGGTGGAGCTCTCCCCCTTTTATAGAAAAAATTATTTCCTTGGATGTTGATGCATTTTATCCCTATTAAATGCCATCTTAACACGTTGATACCTTCTTCAATTTTGTTCATAATTCCGTTGGCCGTGTCCCCTCAAAATTGCAGCGGATTTGGATATGTAATCAGAGTGTTATGGCCGTTTTACTCTGAGCATTTATTCTGTCCAGTCAGACTCTTGAAAATGAAATCCTCCGGATTAGTGTTATTTAATGACCCCATAAACGGCCAATTATCATGTCCCTTCCTCATAAAAGAAGCTCCAAAACTCCTTTTGTGTCCACCCACCTAATAGCACAACATTTGGGCCCACCATGGATGAGTTATGGAGCTCACACAAAAACTAGGCATAACTACAAATAGTTTTCTTGAGCCAACTTGTGAGTTTCTTTGGAGCTTACATATAGCCAATTCATCTTTTAGTCTAATAATAGAAAATTAAGCCCTGGATGTGTAGAATCTGAAAAAGAAATAATTTTTTGATTTTGATTAGTGTATATAATGTTATGGCCAAACTATAAAAATAATTTAAAACTCTTAAAAATCCAAAATGACCCATTTTTACTATTCATCTCAAAATAACACAAATATCATAATAATGAAACAATTCATCTTAAAGGAACAATTTGTTGGGTTTAAAAAAATGACATTGAATATAAATTAAATGAAAATATTTGCTCTATCAACAAGCCATATCAAACTATAGAAACTGTCAAAAGATACATAATACCATCGTAAATATAAATGAAAATAATCTCATAAGGATGTTAAAGGGTATGTGTAAGCATCCTATAATTCTTTTAGATCCTCTATTCATAACACCAAAAATAAACTTTTGATTATATTAGTGATCTGAAGAGAATTCTATACAGTACCTACCACATTGAGAGCTTCAATATACTGATAAAGAAAACCCACAATAGAATCCCTAAACAATAAGCTATTCCCAATAAAACACCTATGTTTATGGCAGATCCCAATTATGGTCCACAAAAAAATTTATCATCATTTAAAAAAGATATATAATTAGAAAGTTATCAACATATCTAACTATTTTGGCCAGATAACCAAGCAGTATGGAGTGAAAATCATGTTCGCCCAAGTTTCATCATGTAGTTGGTACAAAAACATCAAAACCCCTCTAATAAATTCCATACCACCTCCAGGGATCCACTTATAAAAAATACATGATGAGATATATTGAATGAATATATCCATGGTAGTAAGAAAGTTGCTTTCCCCAAGTATAGTTATTCCAAATGAATTAGTAAAAATAATTTTTAATAAGATCAAATTTCACCCTATAAAACATCATCTCTATGATACATTGTTAAATTTCATAAGTAATATACCTTTTTAGATACCAACAAAAGGACTATATCTCTTGATCCTCTATCTAGGGGTATAATTCATCCTTATAGTCATCATTAATTACATGGGTAAAATTATTATTCATAATGGAATCCTCTGATTCCTCTTCATCAGAGGAAGATGTGTAGTCCTCATCATCTATTTAGAAAGAGGGATCCTTACTAACTTCAGAATGAAGAGATATAATATTTTATTAATTGAATACCCATTAATCTTGTGATAATAGTTTTCTTCATCATAGAGTAATCTATAAATTACTGGTTCTTCATTTAGTGTAGAGTAATAAATCCATTGGGGTTGGAAATTGGGTTCATATCTTTTTTATAAATTGATTGTAGGTAGTCATCCTCAAATTGGAACACTTGATCAAGTTAATCATTATCAGATTCACTATAGTCAGATTGAGTCTCATGATCTTCCTTTTGTATACTAGGGCAAGCATCTAAGGTAAAATAAATTGGATTATCATTATTAACAGTATCCAAAAAGAGGAAAAAACCATTAATATTAAGAATTATAGGACGACAATGTTTAGAATGTCTATCCACATCCCTATTGGAGGATATACTCATTAGAGTCCCATTTTCCATATCTGTATGGGCTAATTGTCAATTACCCACCATCATAGTCCACATAGGAGGTTGGGTATCAACGGGTCTATTACATGCAACATTTTTCCCTATGTTTCTGTAATCAGGATCCTTAATGTGTTCAGGAACTAACTTTTTCTTACCCATTTCCAACCATAATTAATTTTTATTGTAATAGGGAATAATATAGTTGGTTCATGACCACAATATTCATATGAATGACCAATTTTGTGATAATTGTTGCACTTGAATGGTTTATTTTAAAAATATACCTCTTTGTTAAATCTTGTATCACCATTTTGAATATAAATATAGGATCAAAGAGGTTGAGATATTTCACTTGTTTAAAAAACTATCACAATTGATGAACTTGAATGATTTTTGGTAACATATTATAATTTAAGGGGTTTCCTAATTTACATGATGATTGGAATATGGGACACTAATTTGAATTAGTAAAGAGAAATTCCAATGAATGCTAACCAGATTAGAGTAATGGGAGGCTCAATGTTAGGATCGAAATATTGGGTCAATTTTATCATGTTCAAAGATAATCCCCCAAAACCCATGTGAACATCATCCAAAAAAAGTTATTAATCATTTCATAAGAAAATGTATAGACAACTTTCAAGGAGTTGTGCAAGAAAAAGTGAAAAGCACAGAACCCAATGGCTTCAGTTGACCTTCAGAAGTAGTTGAAGGAATTCCTATACCTGAAATATTTCCCAATAAGAATGAATTGAATATTATAGGAAAGGCGATGCACATAATTTGATGAAAATTATATTTTCAAGTAACCATGATGTTGAAACATTTAATGTTTAATGAAAATAAAATCATTCATATTTTTGGGATTCTTCTTTAGATAAAATGTCCATCCAATAACTACATCAACAAAGGATCAAACACCAATGTTAGTGTATCTTGAGTGATCTCCAGGAGGCACCCTCTCCATCATTCAAGACATGAAAACACCATCATATATTTCATTTATATGTTATCAATAAAATAAAAAAAATACTAGTTTTGATATTTAATGGGGTCTTATATGTTGAACTAACCTATATTCATGAGTTATAATACCATTTATAATGTTTTATTTCATTAAAGATACTCCTACCATTTTTATCGTCTTTAGGAGTTTCTATTTTTAATAAATTCTATACATACTTTTTTTTCATTATAATACACATAATTTAACACCAAATGTATAGAATTCCTCATGTATTTATTCAACTTACATTATTCATCATTCTTTATGATATGATAATAGTTTTTTACATGTTTTATAACCCATTTCATTTATCATAGGTAATTATGCTTATGATTGAGGTATGTTAAATTTCCTTATATGGAACACATATCCATGTATATATTATGATGTAAGTGATGGGACCAAAATTATACATCTCCCTAATGCATTGATTAATATTTTATCTCAAGATATTCAATGTATAAAGAACAACCAATGAGATAGAAAACAATATTATGTTGTCTTGGTAGTGAGCCTTGACTAATTCTTATGAATTAAAATATTATATTTTTCTGCATATATATTACTAATGTTATCATATTCAATTATTATATGATTCATGCTTCCTTTATTATTATGATTATATGTTATCCATAGGATTAACCACTTATCTCACGATAGTTATGCTCCCAATGTTACACAGTTATCATCCACTTATTGAGCTTTAACGATATATTTTTTTATGAATTCCCCTAGTTATCCCATTTACCAATATAAGTGAGTGGAGAATTATGATCATAATGAGTAGATAAAAAAAAATTCTATTGGTCAATTCTCTATTTGGGTATTATGTATCAGATATTACAAAGGCATTGGATCTATTTATTTCAAATATTATTTATGAATATTTATGGTAAAAAAATAATTTAATATTATATTTTTGTTATATGGTTTAATATATTTGGTATCAAAGAAAGGTAAATTTGTTTTTGGGGTTTAGGTTAGAGAAAGTAATATGAAAAAAAAACTATAAATCACATAGATTGAAACATTAAAATTCATATTCTATGATATAAATTGTGTTTATCCAATATTTATATTTCATTAATATGGTATTAATGTAAATAAAATATTATAATTAGGAAAAATCATATTATCTATGGAAAATATTTATCTTTTTTCACCTCAAAACCCTTTGGGGCCTTCAAAAACTAAGTGTACTACATACTAAGATAGGATATGTTTGAGATTATCCAATGGGAAAATTTGTTCTAGGATTAAAATATCTAAAAACTTGTTGGGTTTAGTATTTTTTGTAATCATAGTGAGGATCCTCAATATGATTCATCCATATCATTCATATTCATTATTATTTTCATTAAATATACACGTTTTACTGCTTCTTTTGTGGAGACGGTTTCTCCTCTCTTCTTGTATACAGAATCAATATAATTAATTTGGAATTTTATAATCCTTATAATAGATGTCTTGTTTTTTTCCATATATTTTGATAGATTATAAAATAATTATATGGATGCTGTAAAAATTTCTTCATTAATAGTTCAAATTAAATGTATACCCCTCATTGCTAGTTGTTGGACTATTTGAGACTCCCAAAACCACATAAGGCATGATTTTATAGAGATAAATATAAGCTACCATTAGATAATAATATATTACAATATAAGGGATCTATAAATGGAGTTCGTCATTTAGGGATCCTACTCATTCATGTAGGAACGAACACTGAGTTCTATTTACATGATTGGAGCTTCCTGTATAGTGGCAGGAATATTTTTGGTATATTGAGATCCTATAGTAGAAAACCATAAATAAAATACCAATGATTCTATTGTAAATTTTGATATGGGGTTGGAGGTATATTCCATTACCCAGACATATTATACATTATTTCATTAAGATACATTATCGGCATAGGTGTCTCCCTTCATAAGGTGGCATTGGAACTATTGTATAAATTGTATCCTTTTAAGGACAATATAATTTATATTCCCTTCCAAGAGATGGATTTAGAAGAAATTGTAATGTTCTTGGTAAATGTTATCTCATTTATCATTAATATATACCATCACAAGGTGCCAAAAAATATTGTTTGGGGTAGGAGGATCCAACATGCATTGTGTGAGGGGAACATGACGATTTATTCAATTTTAATTCCTGGTGATCCAATCAAGGGCTTCTAATAATTTAATTTCTTAGGATCTATCCCATTTATATCTAAGCATGTATTTTTTTGGGGATTCCCCCAGATAATACATATTTTTTTGTCATTGATGTAATATTTTACTACATGTACATTAAAAACATAAGAAATATAAACTGGGATATAAAATTCATTTATGAGTAATTATTTATAAGGTCATACTTTTCTATTTATATTCATAATTATTTGAGTACTCTAAGCTTTATCATTCCTTTTTTAGTAAATGTATTTAATTTTGACAATTTTTTCAATAACCAATAAATTAGAAAATTTATTTATTACTTGAAGATGCCTAATATGTTGGAAGAAGGATTCATGAACCTCATAGTCTCAATTTATTAAATAGCTCAAGTCATAAATAATAACATGAACCATTTGGATCACAATACTTCTCCAAGGATTGATAAATATTTATTTGATTCATTTATATGACATTTTTCAACTAGTTTCGATAGATATTATAATCCCATAATCACAAAAAAAATTGATTAACTTCATTAATAATATATTTCATATCCTCTACAACTTTGAGAAAGAAAATTTTATAATATAATTATATCACACTGATAGATTAAATATCCAGTGGGGGAAATTGATCAATAATACTAATCCAAATAAATATTTTAATAGATGAAATAAGAATAATTCATGAAAACATTTTTGAATAAGAAAATTAATTTCACTCAACATATTTAAATATATAGGGTGTTTTTATACTCATATATTTATGTTAAATCAATTTTGTTTCTAGAGAAAACACTATAAGTATTTCATGGAACACCAAAATCATTTTAATTTACTCAAAAATAGCGTGAAAACTTCTTTAGTGTCATAAAGATAAATATTCAAAAAAATATGCAATTCATGAGTTTGATACCTATGATGAAATTTTCCATATTTTCATTAACATTGATATGTTGAATATATAATCATATTGGTATAATGTGGCTTATATAAAATATAATAAAATATTTTAATTTTCATTATTTACATAATAAATTTATAATTGGACATAACATTCAACTATCAACATGTACAAAGTGTTGGAAGAATCACTCTAATATCATCCTCAAATGAATTATGAGTTGTTTCAAGAATTTAAATGAAGAAAATCAAGCTAATTAATGTTTAAGGGATATAAATAATGAAATAATATTTATGTAAGGTAAGAAGGTATAGATCAAACATTCATCCATGTTCTAATGTCTCTACTACAAGTAACATAAAAAATTATACATTTCAATGAACTAATCAATCGTTTATTTTGGATCCCCAATTATAAAAGCCTCTAAATTAAAAGAATAATTTATGAGTTAATGATATAACCACTATTTAGTGGTATCATTAAAAAATTGTGGTTATAGGCATACTTATTACTAATTTAATAATAGTTAATTTCATATTTCATTGGGGTTATATGAATTCATTCATATAAAACAAGGTTAACAGAAATATGTAAACATCACCCAAGGAAATAGGGGTTGAATTATCAATGAATATAGTAACTGGTTCAATAATATTACTCCAATTATATATTGGTAATAATTTATATACCTTAATATCCTTCATGTGGATAATCATTACCAATAGTTCAAGAATCACATGGCATAAATATATTCCAAACAGAACACCCAAAACATAATGTTCGAGAACATAGAAAAATAAATATTCACCAAAACCACTAATTTAATTAGAAATAATGATATCCATGTTCACCCTAACATAAAAAAATCATCCATGAAATGAATGTCAATGTATATAGAAAAATAACACTGTGGTTTTAAAAGGATCCAGATCAAATTCATATATCTGAGGGAGAAACATTACAGTATTTCATTCCTCTAGAAATAATTATTTACAACTTTTACATAATATTCTCTAATAATTACTAAAAAAGTAATCAATATTGTATTTGACACACATTTTACCCATTATATTGGTTTTGATATCTGTATATATAGAGTAACATTCAGTCAACCAGTTTTAGAGAACTTTGAAAATTGAGGAGTCAATACGTTTCATTATTCCCACTTCTGATCTCTTATATTAAGATTTGGTGTGAACGCCACCTCTAGTAAAGCCTAAAATACATCACAACGAAAAATTAATGTCCTTAAAATAGGAAATTAAAGAAATATTATTCTAGAAAAACAGTTCATGCACATCAAATGAATCCTCTTCTAAGTATCCTTCATTTGGAAACACTTCATATCTAATGCTAAATAAAAAACTTTTCACTTTTATAAATTCAATGAATATAAGGAATTATACAAAAGAACATTCTGATAGACTAATTTTAATAAACTAAATTAGGCATTAATTATTCCAAAAATCTCATACATGAATGTTACTTTAGATAAAACATTTTGATACCACATTCAATTTCCCAATACATCATTCTCATTTTACTACAGAAAATGATTTTCCACTGTATTCTATTCTGCAAAGCTCAACTAAGGATTCATATTGCCTCACTATTTATTAACTCAATATTTTGGTAAAAAATCCTCTAGATTCTATTTCTCATTTATCTTTCAGGACATTAACTCACTATATTTATGAATAATTTATTTATAATGTCACTTAAAAAAATTGTAGCTCATTAAAGAAACACATGATTCTTATCCAAATTAATTACACTATTAATATCATGGAATAATAAACATATCCTCTAAATGTATTCATGTTTTCTAAATAATTCCTTAAAAATAACATCTCTTTATTATCTCCCGTTATATCAATATAATATACTTCCCTTATAAAAAGTGAAATCCCTAATTAAATCATGGACATATAACATAACTCAATTCCTCCTATATTCTATACATATCCAATATTGTTATTCCACTAATTGGAATCACCCCCAATGTATGAATCAAAAATCATTTGTAATTGAATAGATTCATTGAAAAAAATTGTGTGTCCTTTTATTCATTTGAGATATTAAATAATACACATTATATTTTTCCAACAAACCTACCCTTGATTTTCCATACACTCGCATACCATTCCCATTACATGAGAAATGTATGTATGTGTAAAAAATATTCAATATTTCATACATCTAACTATTTAAGATTATGAAACTTTATCCATGTACTTATTTTTTATCTTCTATTTATTTTTCACATGACATTTAAATTTTAATGTGAAAAGTGATAACTGTTGAATCTTTCACACATCCACTCATTCTAAATCTCTCGATGATCTCCAAGATATAATCCATATATAATAAAAATAATATTTTAGTTTTAATATCTCATTCAATACTCATGTCTAGGATCTTATTAACTTCACCAAGATCTTTTATCTCAAACATTTTATAAATATTGTCCTTCACCTTTTGAATCATCTAAAAATTTATACCTACTATCCATTTAATGTCTATATGAAAAATTAGGTTTGTGAATTCATTCTTGATGAACTCATTCTGGTAACTATTGTGATTAGAATTAATTTGAGCGAACAAATTCTATTCCATTATGAAATAAAAACATCATGTTCAAATATCAGGGTTCCAGTTTCAATAAAAAAGTCATTTCTCTAGTTTTCACACCAATCATTGATTCTGATTTTCAAAAAACCCAATATGGTTCGATAGATAAATTACATCTTCCAAAACATCATAATTAAAAACTATCCTCAAATCCATTTGTTAAAGGAAAAAATATTTATAGGAAACAAAACTACAAATTTTCTATATGATAGTATGTTTTACTAAATGATAGTATATATCTAAAGAGTCTGAAACTTCCTTTTACAGAAACCCATTTACATCTAGCAATAAATTAAATGTTTTCCTCTAAAAATATTTTTATTTCTGCCAAAAATACATTTGATATAGATTTATTTCTTATATATTTATAATCCATTTATCTCTTAGGTGTTATTTTCATTTATTCAATCCATCTCCACCTACATCCCTGATTCCCACCATTAAGAATAACCCAATGAAATCGCATATTTTAGACTCTCTGTTTCTTATACAATTTTAAAAAGTATGAAACATAGATTAACTCCATACTTATTTACCAATTTTATGATCTTTAATTTCCTTAAAAAAATTAACTATGATTCGTATTCTTCTAGAACTATAACATCTCATTTAATAACTCTTTACTGTTCTTCTATAGTTCATGAGCTTTCAGGTATTACTTATTATAGAAAGATATACAAACCTTCTACATTATCCTCTGACTTTTTTATCAGAATATGTGTCCTTTATTTTGATTGAAAGAAATTTAAGCACTCTAGAATATGTGAATCTCTAGAAATACTATTAAAATCATTTGTATTTGAGTTGTATCTTTATCCTCGACCTTCCACTTAGTCAGGTTCCATTTATTTCACAAGATCTACTATTTAAATAGTACCTTTTTATTTCATTTCATTATCCCAAAGCCAAAACCCAAATTCTTCTTATCCGTTACCTAACAATAATCATGAGTTGGATTCAGATTTAATTTTATTTCCTTATTTTTCATCCATATTGAAATAGCCTCAAATTTTCAATAATCTATGAAATGATACATATATAACTTTTCCAATAAAAAATCACTTCAATTAATTTCAATACAACTAGAGATAAAGGTATTTTATTGATTAAGTATGTTTTTACCACTTCATCTACCCAAAAAAAATTCTGAATTTCAGAATTTAAAAAATTCTTCTTTTCCTCTCCACCAACTTTTTATAAATTCTTTCAAATACAAAACATTGTTTTGTTTTTATAGGAACAATATTATTATACTAGATTCATATTTTTTTCTATAATATTAGAAACTCCTTTTAGTAAAATCACCAAAATTTTTGGACCTCATACATTTTACATTGATTTCAGGTTTTTTTTCACTATATAATTCCATTGAATAATGATTACAAACACTTAAATTTTATATATTTTAATTTATACTCATAAATTTTTAGTGGAATCATCAATGAAGGTAATATAGTACCGAGACTTCCCATAAGAAAAAATAGAGGAAGGTCCCTAAACATCTGTATGAACCATCTCTATTTTATGACATTTAGGTGTCCTTATAAAATGGTTAAATGACAAAATTATTTTGATCTAAATTTTAAAACACTCAAAACATCAAGATTATTACTCGTCCTACTTCATTATATCTCTTTCCGCTATATTCTTCATAATTTTCCCATTGAGTTACACAAATAAATTATCCAAATGTTTTAAAATTCCATAACATTCCATTTTGCTTACTGTATCTCCCATTACTTATATAGAATGACTTAATGACCAAGATTTCATTCTTCTATCAATGATAATATAACCTGGTGTGATATTTAATAATATACCAAACATTCTCATTTTAAAACCTAGTTCTTCCTACTATCCTATTATGATAATGTTCTTCACATATACTGAAACATTCCTCAATTCCGATAGTAAAAAACACACATACTTCAATAGAATTTTACATCTCCATTTTTCAAAATGTTCAGTGTTTTATCATCAGTTAGATTCACTCTAGAAAAAATTTTATATACACAATTTTATATGAACCCTTTTCACTAATGGAATTAAATGTAGCTCTAGAATCTATTTTACATGATTCCATATATTTATAATAAACCCCAAGTAAATTCACAAAATGTTCTTTTATGACACAAAAATATCTAGAAGAATGACTTTCAGAGGTTTTATTCCAATTGTGATAATATTTCATGTAGAAAGATTACTTTCCCTAATACCAACATACAAGTTCACTTAAGAAAAACACCCCTCTACATGTTTCCCATAATTTCCTCTCAAAATTATTCTAATTATTTTTATGAGTTTATTATCTAATTCATTTTGTATTTAATAAATCACAATAATATTTTATAATCTATTTTATTTGGATAACCACATTGAATTTATTTTTCTAAACAATAGTGAACACAAATTCATTCATTTTGCATGAACTACTCCGTGATGAAATCATGGCTACCAAAGACTTTGGAAGAGATGAGAACAAAAAAATACCACAAACAACTTTTGGAAAATAAATTTTATCGAGTATAACTAGCTCCTAATTAATTTGGAAACACTAAAAAAACTAATTCATATCTTCCTTTGTATAACCTCATGATGAAAAACATTAGTATCGAACACACCTTATTTAGTGATGTAGGTTTCTCAGACATATATTATATGGTTTCCATCAACTCGTATATGTTATTTTTCTCAAGAATATTCAAATATACACTTTGATACCATGATAGTCTTATAAAGACATATTCCTTCAAATCCATCATTTCCCATTCCCATTTTCCAATAGCTCTTAGTTTTTTACCCTTCTATGGATGATCTAGATCATTCTAACTGAGATATCCTTCTATTAGTATTTTCTAAAAAAATTAATATACTTCATCTAACTTTTATATCAAACCCCCCATCATAATAGGCTTGAGAAGTGATAGGGTGTTTTTTGAATTAGGTTACATTCCCAAGACACCAAAGGAAGAAAATAAATACCATGATTATAGGAATGGTGTAGGGTATTATTTTACATTTTAAGATAAAAAATCCAATCGACGTGAAACAATAAATTTAAATTCCACATATATGATGCATGAGTAAAGGAAATAAATACCAGTTTAAACTATAGAATCAATATTATGATAATGAAAAAAAACAAAGACAATATTTGATAAATAAAAAAAGATAATAAGACCCAAACAACCCCATGTTTTATCATCTCAAGTAAATATCAAACCAAATCAATGCTCTAACACCACATTTTAATCCCATGGAATCAAGGTGTATCACTAAAGAAGTGTGATACCTTTCCATTTCCAATGTACTAAAAAATATTATCGAAAAATGCACCAAACTAGACCGAAAGATGGTGATTATAATCTTATTATCATTTTCCCAAATACTAACAGACTCATACCACTAGGAAAATAAATAGTGGTAACATTTATATATATTTTTATAATTATTTAAAGTACTCTATTTTAAAACCAGTAAATAAATTCCATTAAAATAATACTTATGTTATTCAAACCATTTCATGTATATTTTTATACTCATTAGTGTGTTACCACACACACAAATTCATTCTAAGTGATACTTCTATACTCATGAGCAGTTTACCATTGATCCAATAAGTTATCATAAGGTGACCGATATCCAGGTTCCCCAATAGAACATGCCCCTTATCGAGGTTCATATCCAATAAATGAACTCATCCCAACCGTGTAATACAGATAACATGCCAATTTCAATTTCACATAAAACCAATTATTTCTTATAAAAATTCATGAAACTACTTTCATTTATCAAAATAATACAATAATTTTCAAAATGTAATTGAAATTTATAAACAAAATGATTTTTCAAAAAACCCTTCAGTTTCCCAAAATTCTGATCCCATTACCAAAAAAGGGCTTCTATAAAGAGATAAAAAAGCTTTTCACAAAAATATAAAGAAATAAATTAATAAAAAATAATCCCTCAAGTACTAAAATTGTGGAGATGAGAGAAAAGACACCAACCTCTCAGAGGATGGAGAAAATGAAAAATGATACTAATATCTTCTACATCTATCATTGGATATTATTTCTTTCTATAGAACCAACAAGATCTCATCGAGATCTTGAAAAAGGAGTATAAAAATATACATTGTGTACTATATCTAATAACATGGGATAAAATAAATGAGATGATCTATGGTGAGAGATATAACATGATGAATTACTAGTAAATTAAAATCTCCAATGTACATTGATTCCAAAAAATTTGTATATTAATCAAATCGAATCACCCTAAGAGTCTAGGATGTTTGATTAATTGAGGATCCTGGTACATTATGGGATTAATGAGCTATCCAGGTCTTCATTTGGATTCAAACCTTAATGTTTAGGGTGACAACTATATATCAAGTATGTAGGTCCTGTAGTTTTTTAAAAAAAATCTACCATGCATGTGCTACTATATAATCAAAACAGTAACATGGTTTTGGATGCATGATTTATAAAAATGTGCATCAATAATTTAGTTCTACTATTTTTATCCAACACTACAAATTGTTGATTCTCATCGTTATAAAAAACTATTTTCCAATTTCTTTATAATGTTTTCATTTTCAAGGTTTACTATAGGAACTCGTATGGTTTGGATAAACCCTAAAACAACCATGTTCATTCCCGGTGATCCTTAAAATAGGTTTCATGGTTTTTGGAAGGTGGGTAAAAAATTATTACAAATATTAAAAATATATAAACCCCCAAAAACGAATCAAAAATAATTCCAATACATCCTTCAATAACCCAAAACATATCCCAATAATTATATAAGATATACCTAGAAAGAAGAAAAACTTCCTAAAACCGAGGGATATAATATTATCCCAATAGTTGGTTTTTCTGTCCCTATAAATTAGAAATTGACTATTGTTTTCAATGATATTAGGACATTCCTCAAACATTTATTTCTAATTCTCCCACATCATTTCTTGAATCTGACCATACATCCATAAAACCCAAAACAAACCAATTTTTTTACCATGAAATATTTTATCTTTCAAATGAAAAATCCATCTTTCCACATGAATAAAAATAGTATCTAATTCAATATCAACATATTCCCATCAAATCACATGGGTAGGGTCAGGTTGGTAGTTCATCAATTATGATACATGAATCACATCATTAACAAACCTAAACATGTTGGAGTTGGTGGTCTAGAACCAACTACTATGTACTTTATTCATTAAAAAAAGCCTTATCACATCTAGATTGTTCTTCTATGTGACTTGTCATGTGATAATGTCCTAAGGACAACTATTACATTAATGGGTCGTAGCGGATCCCTGCTATGATGATAATCTAGAAGTGCCATAACACTGTTCTTGAATGTATGTTCTATGGCCGGATGATATTATTTGAGGGACACAAACAATACAGGTCATTAGGGGTGAGGACTCATAAAACTTTGAGGCACCTTCTCATGCTGTGCACCCTTGGAAATATCGATGAGGATATTATGAGAACGAGACCTGCCAGTAGTAAATCCACATTTCATAGTGTAATTGGATGTTCCTATCTACGGACATGTGTATTGGTCCTTAGACTTTAAGATTATTATTAATGGGTATTACAACTCGCGCACTTAGATGTATTGTCAAAAACTGTGATGACACACTGTTCGTAGCGAGGTAGGATACGTTGGGTGCGTCATGAGTAATACCACATTAATAGACAATGCGAGAAAGGATTTTTCCCTTCCATTCCATAACAGAAGTAGATATCTCAGGCCCTTTGATGGAATTTATATAGCCTAAATAAATCAATGGCCATAGTAAGGTATGAGCAAGTTTAATTCTGTGAAGTCAAAGAATGAATAATCAACCACATGAGTTGATGACACTAGCATGAAACCCTCTTGATTGGAGATATCGAGATAAAAAGATTATATTACACAGTAAGAGTTCGTAGGAGGTGACACGTCATTGCGGCATTAAATTATGTCTTTATGGGTGCCTTGGAGTGTTTTTAGATTCTAACCTTGGACATTAAGCATGATCAGCCTAATGCCACTGAGAAAGAGGCCTAGAGGGTCACACACTAATTGTGTCCATGTATCTCAGTTAAATATTAATTTAACAAGTTAAATAACTATTATTCCCAACTGTGGTTTAATAATTATTTAAGGATGTCTGATCGCATTTATTTTGACACTAGTTATTCGATAGAGTATATTGTGGACGAAATAATGTATTTATTAGCAAGTAATGCAGTTACATTTATTTAAGAAATAAATAGTCATTACTCAAGGTCTAATAAAAGTGGTGGAGAAATATGGAAAATAAAAGTACACGTCATGTATATTAAATATACACGCCATGTAGTTTTATGGAAAACAAGTAAACACCGTGTATTAATTATTACACGCCGTGTATTTTTTCCATATGGGATTTTGAGGATTTAATATTGTTTTATTAAATGATATTTATTATAATCAGTGTGGGCGCATGTCAAGGAATTAAGAATTCGACATGGGGGTTTTCAATAAGAGTTAATGAAATAAATAAAACATGTAACACGTTTATTTATTCTCATAACTCTATTAACCTCAAACCCGATTATCAATATACTAACAACCCCGACATTTTAAGAGCAATTTGTTGTGCACAACGGATTTAAAAATACTCTCAAGCCAATATAGAATTCCCTTTCCACCAAGAATTCCCTCATGTTATGAGAGAAAGATCCTCCACAGGATCAAGGCGGTCGAAGGAGGACATCGCAAGCGAAGGTCCTTCCGCACTAGCACCCGGAGATCCCTTCGGCGACGTCTGGAGATATGTGACTCACGTGTGGATCACCGCTAGAGTAATCATACACTTGGATTCTACGACGTAATGACGGATCACCGAATCATGACTGGACACATCAACTAAGAAATAATTCCAACGAGTTAATTCTTATGCATTAATTAAATTAATTATAATCAACATATGATGATCCTCCTCAAGGGCTCCAAGACTCTTCTTTTCTTTTCGTTCTTCGTTCTATTCCGAAGATTCAGCATTTTATATCGTGATGGATCTCGGATTGAACGTTGTTTAACGTTAAAATTAAAGTTGGGAAAACCCACCAACGCACTTCCGCTATGCCCAGAACCTCCATCTGGTAACAGAGGGGGTCATATCGTTGATTATAATTATTTAGTTTTTTGTTGTTAATTTACACATTTAATAATTTAGTTATTTCAATTGAAGTTTAATCATTCTGAAAATATGAATATCGAGATCTATTTCTCCTCCCTCATTTCTCGTTCACCTCACAAAAACAAATTTTTCTTTTAATTTTGATTAAAATAAAATAGAGGAACTCATCCTGAGGTGCCAAACGTTTATGGCCGTATAACACAAAAATACAGGGCATGTATTCGGAAGTACACACTGTGTAGTCTAGGTTCAATGCATTGACTGATCCGCCAAATCAGGCTGTGTATTGGATTATTTATAACAATTTAAGACACCGTGTGTTGACCAGAAATAGGTGGCACACGGTTTCCAGAATACACGCCGTGTGGTCCAATGAACACGGTGTGTAGTCCCTTCAGGTTAGGGTTGGGTCGTGTACTCTGTACATGGCCTGCCCGGCTGGAAACTGTGTAACACGGAAACTACATGGCGTGTGTCCCACTGTACATGCCTTGTACTCAGAAAATTTATGAAGTACATTAACACGCCCTGTCCCTGGGCGTGTACTTCAGATGGATGGTGAAGAAAAGTACACACCGTGTATTCGGAACTACACGCCCCGTACTCACCCAAATTACACAGATTTTTTAAAAATTATTATTATATTATACAATCCCTTAAGACGTGTACCATGGTGCAGGCGTAAAGCTGAGGCACAACAGGTGATAGGTGTTTTACATATATTTGTTTAATTTAACATCTAAATAATAAATGGGAATTCACAAGGTTTCCGCCAAGGTACAAGTTACATACAAGGATAATTTTAAATGAATTTATTTGTTTAAAATTATGATGGATGAGAATCTCAATGAGATTCAGAAAAGGGATTTAAGATAAAAAGTATTGATTAATTAAAGATAATTAATTGATTCGAGTGTGATTTATCTTAAACAAGAACGATTAAAGAATTGAATGCTATTTTTATTTATGCGTAAATATCATTGCATGTATGGATGATCATGAGCTAGACCGAGACCATTGTATGTGAATGGTTTCTTTAAAATTATTTATTTAAATTAAATTTGTTGTCCTGCGAGCCATCTCTTAATTAATATGTAGGACCTATGCATCAAAGGAATATTTTATGAAAAAACCCCTTTTACCCCTCACCTACGTGTGAGATAAATGCATATGTAATGGATAGAGATCCCAAGCTAGTTGAGGAGGCTCAAGTCAGGAGCCAAAGTGAAACAAATCCAAGGAGATACAAAGGTGGATAGGTGGAAAGCTGTAAACATGAACCCGAAAGGTTCAAGGTGTTTCTCCCTTAGGTCTTGTGTTAGTTTATCAACCACTAGATAAAATAACCAATAGAAAATCTCATGATCGTACCATTTATTTTATTTCTGTCAGTTGCATGGTTTATTAATTGTGGGTGTGTTTTCACGATCACACAATTAATGAATTAAACAAGCATGCAAGATAGAACTAAAATAAAACCGGCTTATATGTAAATATTATCGTAGACAGGGTTAATCACTTATGTATATACCACTTAATATTAACAATCATGTGATCAAAGATAATAAAATGGAAATTTACATATAAGGATAAAATCCCTCAAAATAAATATTAAGTCGGCCTAGCCTTCCATAATCTTCATTAGAATCGAACCATAGTTCAAAGTGCTTGACCAACCCTAGTTGGGGTGATTTCAATTATCGGGGAATTCTAATTCAAGGTTTTGGGTTGACTTGACTTGGTTCGCATCAAGTGTTGACTACCACAACAGGACTTGGTGTGACCAAGAGGCAAAGGATGAGGAAATCCAGAAAGGATTTCAGGATTGGGGAGTCCACTCAGCGGATCAAGGAGCTGCGAGTTAATGCAGTTGGCATTTGGAATGCTTACCTAATACCCTTCAAGATTCTTGACCAACCCTAGTTGGGGGTAATGAGAAGGGAAATATGGATCCTTGACACTAGAATATTCACGCAGCAGATTATTCCGAAGTCAATGGTGAGAGCTATTGGATTTCGATAAAATAGTGGGATACTAATAAGTATTAATTTATTTATTTGTCTCAATTTTTGTAATAAAGTTCTAATAATTTTCTCATATTAATTTGTAAAAACAACAAGAAAATGACTTCAAACATATCATTGCACACCATACTCGAAAAAGAAAACCTTCTCACCGGCACCAATTTCCAAGAGTGGCAGAGGCGTTTACGCGTCGTCCTTTGCCACGAAAGAAACTTATATGTGCTGGAAGAACCTATTCTAGTTGCACCTGGGAAGGAGGCTAGTGATGAGGAATTATCTCTCTCCATGAAACATATGGATGATGCCACATATGTCCATTGTTTCATGCTATTGGCCATGTCTAATGAGCTCTTGAAGTAACATGAAAACATGGACGCGTATAGCATGATGTCTCACCTTAAAGATCTCTACCAAGAGAAGGCGAGACAGGAGAGGAATGATATCTCCAACGCTTTGTTTACCACAAATCTTGGAGAGTCTGCGCCAGCTGGGCCTCATGTAGTCAAGCTTATTGGCAATATTGAACGCCTGGACATCTTAGGGATTAAATTCCCAGATGGGTTGCGTACAGATCTCATCCTGTCATCACTACCCAAAACCTTATCTAGCTTCATTGTCAACTATAACATGAGCGGCAATGAGAAGAGTCTATCAAAGCTTATGACCTTGATTGGCCAGGTAGATAAGGACATGGGCCGTGACAAACCCGCGGTCCTTATGGTGAAAAATAAAAGTAAGGACAAGGAAAAGGGACCAAAGACTTATAAACAGTCTGAAGCCCCTGAGCACCGTCCCTCCAAGAAGGGGAAGATCCAGAGGAAGGGCAAGGAATGGGAGGCAGTGTGTTTTGCATGTGGCAAGCATGGCCACTGGAAGAGGAACTGCACCCAGAAGCGTTTGGGTGCTAAAGGTGCATTTGTTATCGAGTGAAATCTTTCTATTTCTACACATTGGGTATTAGATAAAGCTTATGGGGCTCACATCTATATTCAAATGTAGGAAACAAGTAGATTTGGAAAGATCGCTAGAGGAGAGGTGGATCTTAGAGCTGCCAATGGCACAAGGATGGTTGCATTGGCTATTAGCGACTACCACCTCTCATTGCCGACTGGGATGATTTTGGTTTTACATAATTGTTATTATGTTCCTAGTGTTACCAAAAACATAATTTCTGTATCTTGTTTTGATATGGATGGATTTTTTTTCAAATTTGGAAATAAGTGTTGTCACTTTTATAAGAACAACGTTTGTTATGGTATGACACATTTAAATAATGGTTTGTATGTATTGAATTATGAAAACCAAGTGTTTGCAATCGATAACGAAACAAACTCACATGACTCATACATCACCCAGTTATGGCATCACCACCTTGGTCATGTGAACGAGAAGCGTTTGACAAAGATCTACCAAGATGGCTATTTAGACTCTACTGAGATAAAACCACTTGATAGATGTCACACTTGTTTACAAGGAAGAATGACCAAGCCTCCTTTTGGTAGACAAGTTGAAAGGGCCACAGAGCTTCTAGGATTGGTACACACTGATGTGTGTGGACCATTTCCAGTAGAAGCTAGAGGTGGATATTCTTACTTAATTACTTTTACTGATGATTTGAGTAGATATGGCTATGTCTAATTAATTAGGTATAAGTCAGAGTCCTTAGATAAATGTAAGGAATTCAAGAATGAAGTAGAGAATCAGCTTGGTAAGAAGATAAAGAAGCTTCGATCGGATCGAGGTGGAGAATATCTGAACCAAGAGTTCATCGATATTCTATGGGTGTATGGGATTCTATCTCAGCTCACTCCTCCTTATACACCATAGTGGAATGGTGTTAGTGAAAGGAGGAACCAAACCTTGTTGGACATGGTGAGGTCGATCATGAGTCATGCAAATCTTCCATTATCCTTTTGGGGATATGCATTACAAACTACAGTATACACATTAAATAGAGTACCAACTAAGGCAGAAAATGGAATTCCATACGATTTATGAAATGTAAGGAAACCCACTTTGTCATACACACATGTATGGGGATGCGAGACGTTTGTTAAGGCCTTCTCAGGCAACAAAATAGCACCCCGGGGTACGAAGTGTATCTTTATAGGATATCTCAAGGAAACAAAAGGATATTACCTATATAACCCTCATGACAAGAAAGTGACTGTCGCCAGACAAGCCGTCTTTCTTGAGAGGGATCACATCCTGAAGAAGGATAGTGGGAGCAAGATTGACTTCGACGAAGTTGATGCTCAAGATACACATGAGTTGGTATAGGAACAAGTTCCATAGGTCCCCATAGAAGAGGTTCTAGAAACACAAGTACTGCGTAGGAGCTCAAGAGAGGTAAGGGAACCAGAGAGATTTGGTTTCCTAGTCACCGAGGATGGTGAATCATTATTGTTGGAAAATGATAAACCTATGTCCTACAAGGAAGCAACAGAAAGTTCAGAAGCTGCAAAATGGCTAGAAGCTTCTGAGATGGATTCCATGTATCAAAACCAAGTTTGGGTTCAGGTCGATGAGCCAGTTGATGTAAAGCCTGTTGGATGCAAATGGGTATTCAAAAGAATGCTAGACATGGAACGTCAAGTTAGAACCTATAAAGCAAGGCTAGTTGCTTAACGATTCAGACATCGTCAAGGAATTTAATATGATGAAACATTCTCGCCCGTTTCCATTTTTAAATCCATAAGAATCATACTTGCCATAGCCGCTTACCATGACTA
This sequence comes from Viscum album, assembly GCA_963277665.1. NCBI lineage: Eukaryota > Viridiplantae > Streptophyta > Magnoliopsida > Santalales > Viscaceae > Viscum > Viscum album. Next base: position 1,494,950,622 of record OY728129.1, read on the forward strand.
CAAGATTTGGAAGATGGATGTCAAAACATCATTCCTTAATGGGAACCTTCAAGAAGATGTCTATATGACATAACCAGAAGGGTTTGTGACACCAGGTGAAGCCAAATGGGTTTTCAAGTTGCTGAAATCCATTTATGGATTGAAGCAAGCATCCAAGTCATGGAACATTTGATTTGATGAAGCCATAAAGGAATTTGGTTTCATTAAGAATTAATGTGAGCCTTGTGTTTATAAGTAGTTTAATGGGAATGTGGTCTTCATCCTAGTGGTATACATTGATGACATATTGCATATTGGAAACGACGTACCCGCCTTACAGTCAGTAAAGGACTGGTTGAACAAGTGTTTCTCCATGAAGGACATAGGAGAGGCATCCTACATTCCAGGGATAAAGATCATTCGTGACAGATCCAAGATGCTGCTTGGACTAATTCATGGTACATAGATTGAACAGATACTAAAGAGATTTAGTATGGAAAAATCCAAGAGGAATCATACACTTGGATTCTACGACGCAACGATGGATCACTGAATCGGGACCGGACACATCAACAATGAAATAATTCCAACGAGGTAATTCTTATGCATTAATTAAATTAATTATAATCAACATATGATGATCCTCCTCAAGGGTTTCGGGACTCTTCTTTTCTTTTTTTTCTTCGTTCTATTCTGACGATTCGACATTTTATATCGTGATGGATCTCGGATTGAACATTGTTTAACATTAAAATTAAAGTTGGGAAAACCCACCAACATGCTTCCGCTGCGCCCAGAACCTCTAGAACATTGGTTGTAAATCCATCCACTAAGAAACATCACCCACTAATTCATGTATCTGAAAAGGGATAATGTACCATGGTTAAAACATGAATTTTTTACAAAAACAAAAAATTAGAATACTTTGGTTGATTTTAAAGAAAGAAAGATCAACAACCATAAATTATAGTTGTCATCAATGGTGATCCTGAAATGATTTCTAATGACTCTGAGATATATCCACTCTTTTTTGGTTAATTAAATCTCCCCCTTTTTCTAATGGACAAGGGTAAGACCAATAAAAAAATATTTAATAGTTTTTACCCAATAAAGTGTATAAGAATAAGGGCTGTAATACAATGATTTAAAATGATATTTATTTATCAAGGATTGAAAATTATAATTGTAGAAGAACACCAGTAGTGGTATATTATCCTCTAATTAACCTCGAATATTCATCACAAATCCAAAAAATATCTTCCAATGTTTGGATTGCCTGTTGGTATTATCATAATAATTTTAGATGATAAGATGTAATCATAATCAATTTTTTTCCTGGTCTAGCTATAGTGGTTTCCAAAACTAATATGCAAACCTAGGATCTTAGTCTCAAACTATCAAAACTATAGTTCTAGTAATCTTTAACACATCTCAAATGTATTGTTTGGAAATGTACTTCACTCTACTGTTTCCGTGAATATGGATGAAGTGAGATAACATTGTGAGTTGATCCATAATCACCTATATCGAATCATATTTTTTAAATTTTCTTGGTAGGATTTTCAAAAAATCCTTCACTATTTTCACCTATTTCCATAAAAGATTCAGTGATTAATGAATGATACACACTGGTCATTGGTTTTCCACTTTGACCAGTAGACGGGTTTTGAATCTCAAATGAAATTCTACCACTTTCCTCTTCACACTAGCCCACCAAAACTATGCTTTTAATTATTTATACATCTTATGTATTTCCATATGAATAGTCCATCTATAATGGTGGTTGGTAGAAATAATATGTTCCTAATATATTGGAGGAACTACAAAATGATATCTAAATTGTAACATTGATCTCACATCTAGATTTCATCCCTCAATGGACTCCCCACCATTGAGTTTCTTCCTCAAAGAAAAAAATTCAAGATCATATGTTCGAGAATATTTAACATGCTCAACCAAATAAATAGGAAACGAAAATAGAAATAAATTTACAACATCCCCTTACTCAATAAATTCTAGATGCATTTCTTTTATGTGTATCATTATCTACACTAGATCTTTAGCTTCTTTTTCCCATGAATTATATGACTATACACTTAATGAATCATATAAATATTTTCCTTTACCATGAGTATACATGAAGGTGATGTACAATATTTTATGATATTCCATCCACCTTGTCTCATTATATACAAATCCATTTTAAAAAAAATTGTTTTAAATTCTTATAATCCTAAAAATCAATAAATTTCTTCCAAAAAAGATAATGATTACAAGTCAAAAAGATAAGTCAACTACATATAATTCAATATAATGTATCATTATGGTTTTCTCATGTAACCATAATAGTCATGATCCACAAGCTACAACATGATCTCCCTGCATGATATTACAACCCAACCCAGATCTTGATGCATCATAGATGACCACATGACCCTGATATAATTTTTAAAGATGGAGGATAGATGTTTATGTAATCTAAAACATTAGTTCTTAAATGTATTTCTACCATTAATCATTCCATTTCAATGGAAATAATTCCCTAAATAAACCTACATTTGTGAGGTAATATGGGAAAAATCATGAACAAATTTTCGATTGAATCCTACTAATCCAAGGAATATCCATCACTCAAAGGCATTTTTATGTGGTTTCTTAGAGATAAAAGAATATATATTTTCAAGATCAAATATGAATCATTTTTTAGAAATTACTAGATCACAAAAACATAAAAATATTATATAAATATTACGCATTTTAGAACATGTAATAATGATATTGTTTATGAAAGATAGCCAACAATATATGTAAGTATTTCTTGTAATCAAACTTATTCCAAGAATAAACCAGAATATTTTTGATGAAAACAACTACAAATGAATACATATTCATATGTATTTTTTGATTGATCAATTAAATAAAAACCATTAGCTCATTCATAATATCAAATTTAATAACCATATATTCATAATATATATATCATCTACTAAAAGATGTTTTCATAATATACTCCTTCTAAACTAACATTTGGTGATATGTAGATAAACAATCAATCTTATAGAACCATAAGACTACCGTAATTATAATAATAGATCATCAATTCATAGAAGGGGATTCCAAGTATTTTTTATAAAATTTATAATAATATGATAATCCTTGAAAATCCTAAGAGTTGCGCGTTACTTCTTTTCAAAAAGAACCCATGATTCCTATGAACAAGTACTGGGTCAGATGAACCTTTTACTTTACAAAGATTCAATATGGAATTTCAATTCAATAAATTACATGGATTTTATCATAGAGTATCGAATTAAAATAGGAATATCCCACTTATAATCACAATTGTAAATTACAATCCTCTTTCAGGTGGAAACCCAGAGAATTATCTTGAAAGTAATCATGAAAATGATCAATGATGGTTATAAAATACCTATGTCCAATATTATTCTGAGAAACCTGGTTAATAATTGTAAAATAATAAAAGATACTCCTAACCACTAGTACTAATGGCCCTATTCTAGTGGAATTTACATCCCACTCTCCCTTAATTAGATTTATAACCCCTTCTAATGATATGAATCTAACATGGAGATAAAAAGTATTGATGATGGTTCTATAAATTATCAACCAATACTATCAAAAAATAAATTCATAGTTTTTCATATCATGAAAATAAATTTCCCCAAACAGTTTTTCCCCAACATTATTAATTTTACATGCATCACACTAAAAATATCGGCACTTTTATTGTCCAATAATATTTTTTAGTTTAAAAATAGAAGGAAAAACATCAACATGGAAACCCATATGAATAATCACATGAGATGAATTAAAATATTACGACATACCCATATCAAACAAGTCCTATATAAGGGTATAATTCACATGAATCAATACTCACAACATCGAATGATCAGATTGATCATATGTTATCACCTATTCATCAACATAAATTGTATAATCATAGTCCTTTTATCATTGTTTCCCTAATGGGATTACATAGATTGATGAGCCATTGTGTTTCTGGTTTCATATTTTCCCACTCATTTACGTGGTCTACTATTTTTTTGGACATATATTTTTGTCAAAGAATAAGATGTATTCCCAACACATGGATTTAGAGAACTAAAAAATAATTCTGGAGATGTATCTTGTAGCAATAGTTATGACATTCTATAAGTGTTTCCATAAAGCATTGATTGATATGTTCAATGTATCTAAATTAAAAACATACCTACTTAATTTTGGGTTGAACATGGAAGTTCATAGATCTTTTGGTTTGATAGTGAGATATACCACCACTTTAGAATATGTCTTTCCTCTTAAACTTATTCCCAGCATTAGTAAATACACCTATTCCCATGGGGATAAACTTATTAACTCTGATCATATTTCCTATGATAACCCTTTTTTCATGATCACTCTATTTTCCATATATGTATAGTTCATAATACATTGGATAATAATCATTGAGTCAATTTAGGATCATAGTCCTGACTCAAAAATTCATACCTTTAATGAATCACATACATATACTTCTGGTGAAAAGATAACTAAGTTCATAAAATTATATGTGTACTCTTCCACCAAGAGATAAACTTTCATAAAACTAAATAAATTTGTTGTTCTAGTGACCTAAAAGTTATGATGATAGAATTTCATATTATAAAATTCTTCAAAATCCTCCCATTTTATGTATTGGTCATATTTATCTGGAAAAACTATATCCCATTATTGGTGTGTCAGATCCTTGATCATATAGATTTCCCATTTTAATTTTTCTCACCTGATATTATGAGAAAATATAAGTTTTAATTCATCAAATTCAACCATACCTCTACATTTTTTGATTATAAGTCCCCCCCATGAATGATGGGTGGAATCTACTTTGTAAAATAATTTGAGTGATCCAGTGGCCTTAGATCATCCTTATGGTTTCCTCTGTAAATGTTTGAATATACTCAATGATTCTCTATAGAAGTTTTGGGTTCACCTGTGGCTCACATGAAACTACATTATCTACGTCTTATGGTTGATTCCTACAAAATCTATCTAGTTCCCTTATCAATATCCAAAACAAAAAATCATTTAGTCTCACTCAATAGAAATTGAAGGCTTATAAATTTTTATTTACCACATCAATAATTATGAGAACCACTATTTTCAAAATCCAACTAGTGTAGGAATTTACAACATATTTCAGAAATAATAAAATCAAATATGATCATTGTGTCCCTAATTATAATTCTCACTACTATAACATGATATGAAATCCCCATCCGTGAATCCTAATATGATGAGATGAAAAATCACTTAAAAGTGTCTTAGAACACTTATGTATCTAAACCTCCCTGGTAGCATTATGTTCTTTATAATAAATATACTTGCATCTTTATAAGATACACAATTCATGGTTAAAAATTCATATATCCTTTAAACCATTTCAAATAGACTGATAGACTGAATAGGAAAAATATAATTTATAACTTACTACCCGCTTTATTTTATAATGAAGTGATGGGGTACCACAAGCCTTTGGTGACATACCAAAGACACTAAAGGATATAAATAAATTTGATAGGCTTAGGAACATATTAGGGGAATATTTTACATTTTTATATAAAATAAAACTATCAACATAGAATAATAATCATCCAATCCTCATATATTATGCATGAGTAAAAGAAATAAAACCAAGTAAAATCAAGAAAAATAGTAAAATCAGGGTAAATAGAAACAAAGACAAAATTTGACATGGAAATAAAGATAACAAGACCTAGTTAAAACCAATTTGGTATCCTCGCAAGTAAATCCAAAACCAAATCTAAGATTAAACATCACCATCCATCCACATAGTATTAAAGTGATTCATTAAAGAAATGTGATATCTTTCCATTTCTTGTTTCCATATAGATGACATATACAAATACATCAAAGTTATCAAGTAGTGGGTGAATATAAAGAGATAATTATTTCCCAAAATACTTCCCAACTCATTCCCCTAGAATAGTAAATAGTTATCACATTTATAAAATAATTTATAATAAGTTAATGATGTTTATATCAAAAACTGTAATCAATTTCAATAAAATAGTATATGAAGTCTATAATAGATTTCACATCTATTTTTCATAACTATTCCCATGTTTCCACACACACACACACACCCACACACCCAAATACATTCCAATTTAATGTTTCATACTCTTCAATGGTTTCTCATTAATCCCTCAAGTACTCACAATGTGAACAATATCCATCTTCCTCGATGGCACACACCCATTATCTTGGGTCACGTCCATGAAATTAACTCCGTCAAACCATATATATATAATCCCATTCTAATTTAAATTTCACCTAAAAATAATTATATCATGAAAAATTTTCATTGAAAAACATTTATTTATTAAAAATATACAATAATTTTAAAACAATTTTCCTAAAATTATAAACATTAAGGGGTTTTCATATGCCATAAAATTTAGCAAAACTCAAAATCCCTAATCAAAATGGGTTTACTTTAACAATAACACAATGTTTTTGACAAAAAATAAATAAATAATTTAATAAAAAGTAATATTTCGTTTTCTAGAATAGTTGAGAAGAAATTAAAGCCACATAGCATTCAACAGATGGTGAAAACAAAAAATGGAACTAGGATCTTCATTCCTATTATAGATCCAATAATATCTAATCAAAATCATCAATAAAGAATATAGATATATTCCTAGAGGATTATATCTAATAAATCAAGTTATAAAAAATGAGAGGATCTAGAGCATGATATAGAGGGAAGATGAAGACATACCTATGAATCTGGATATCCGAAATGAATATTTTGGGAATAGGGGGAGCACCTTTAGTGTGTGTTAAATTTTCTTTTATTTTAATTTAGTGTTTACTGAAACCTTGAGATAGTATATTTCATGTTAAATTTATAATTAATTAATTTATATCACGAATAAATGATTAACCCATCTTAGGATCCTTTCTTTGATTTTGATACTGATCTTTGGAAAACCCTTTCGAATTACCATCATTGTGTTGTAAGGATTCAAGTGTTGAATCCTTCTATAGGTGATCCAAACATGATCCTTTGTTCTCAAGGAAACTCCATTCTAATTCAAGTTAATATCACCAAGAATCAAATTTCAGGCATTTTACATCTTTATTAATCTAATATCTTTCAGGACTGAAGTAGTTATTCTCATTCTTGAGAGAAAGAGAGGGGTAATTTAAGAGATTGGGAGCTAGAGATGTTTATTGTATTTAATGTCTCTTGGTAATCAATTTTTTGATAACCTTTTACAATATAAATATCCATCTATTCATAGAGAAATATTTTATGTTAAAATATTATTTTATTGCGTACCAACCCTTAATTAATATTATAATATTTAATAAACCCGAAGATGTAAAATAAGAAAATTATTATTATTATTATTATTTTACTGTGTGTTCTAACTCACGCATTAAAAAATATTTTTTTCTGATTCTTTTTTGGGTCTATACCATGTCATGTGTTTAATCATGTGATGGCATCACATTTTTGTTTCTCCACATTCCTACTTTCCAATAGAGATCAGAATTTATCACTTTCATTAGAGACTTAATCTCCTTGGTCGAAATGGGATAATGGGACATGAGTTCCTCCTTCCGTGGATTCTTCCTTGGTACTATTCACCTTGTATGAATATCCCTCCAAGAGTTAATTCATGTTCTTAAAACTCATTTTTGGTTCTATATCTTTATGAATTACGGTTAATTATAGTTTTTTTCTAGACATTGCACAAGGTCTTGACAGTGAAACAACCTTCAATCACGAGTGTAGTCGTATAGGTAATTTCTAGAATTTTTGTAATCTTCAAACATTTGTAACCTATGTCTTATTTAGATGAGGTAGTATTATGGAGGCATCTCGAGCATGGAACCTGAGGCATCTCATGTCAACCACAATGTATTTGATACAAAAGGCATACCTTCCAAGTATTTCACCTTGGATATCTCATGTTTAGCATAAGGTAGTTGATTCCATAGGTGCATATCATCCAACAATTTCACCATAGGTATATCATGTTTATCATGTTGTTTTTATTTTCATAGGTGCATATATTTTAAGGATTTCACCATTGGGTTCTCATGTTTTTATAAGGTACCATCATAAGATAGGGTATTAGTTTAAAATCCAGTAGATATATTGTGAGATTTATTAGAATGAATCCTAGAGGTGGATTAGGGAGGCACATACATAAAAGGGAGTATATGGAATATTAACTAGATGGATGGATCCGAAGTCCCTATGAACACTGATGTAGGAGTTTTGTCCCATAATGGGAAGATGTCTCACTAAAAAGGTTGATACAGATACTCTTGTAAGTGGATCAGGGTGGTGAATCCATAAGATGGGGAAGATAAGGTTTACCATTGGTCATGATTGACCCTCAAAGAGTAATCATATATATTCTTCTTAGAGGATATGGATAAAAAACAATGTAGTTTGATGGTTTATTTAAATTTCATGTGACAAGACTGGTCCATCCAGTTTAGTGTCTTGTGGTAAGAACAGTCATTTTGAAAAATGAGTGTCATTAAGGAATGGTGTGGGTATTATGCATTAATGCTTCACATTTCAAAAGGATTTATCTAAGTTAGATTTTGTGGAGAATATTAATGGGTTATTCTCAAGTTCCTATAGGATCAGGGATGGTGTGGATGGTACTTATGTGTGGAAGCAACTTGAAGGGACCTGGAGGAGATGTGACCTCCATATAGGGCACACAATGACCAAGATGAGGAAGTCTGGGTAAAGATCTGAAGGGATGTGAATAGTGGTGGATGGAATGGATAGAGTGGATGGAGTGTTAGGTATGTACCTCAGGGAGACATCCTATGTATCTCAGTATGTTAGGAATCAAAGATCACATATTGTGAAATAGGTATATGGGGCGTACAACTATGGTGGAGTTCCAATAGATGTGGATCATATGGTTGGATTTTCACGGCCATTAATAACTTTTATTCCCACATGAGTCATGTTTGGTGGGAGAAATTAGAGTAATTAGTACCCTAGATGTTCATATCATGAAATACACACCAATGAAAGATATTGTGGGCCATATGCATGATATCTTCCCTATGAGGATGTAATTACATGTTGGGAGGATCTAATTCCACGTGATGAATATCTCATTCCTTTTGATTCGTATATAGAGGATCAATCACTTGTGGAACTAGGTGTGTGGGTTTTACATGTAGAATCTACCCATAATTGGAGGTTTGTTCTTGGTGGGGGGAGAGGGTGGAATCCCATGATGATCCAACTTGAGGCATCCCATGTGCATTGTACATGGTAAGACTAATGTTTAATGTCATGTGATGAGGAAATTGTTACTAGGAAGTTTAATTTCATTCATTACCCATGTGGGGTACTCACTCATTACCCATGGGGCTTACATAACTGACACCCATACACCTATGTTAAGAATAAACGTTATGTCAATTCCTGATCTAGAGGCATAGGGGACACCTCATGAGGGACCATGAAATCACTAAGTGTAATCCTGGTGAGATTAGTGTAAGAGGTGAATGTCTGGCATGGGGTTTGCATGTAAAAATTAATCAAACATGGTTATCTTACATGAAGTAAATCCATGCACTATCAAATAGGGTATGTGTAAAATATTGGAGGCTTTTGTACAAGTTCAAGGGGTATGAGTTTGATTGGAGTCTACACACAATGCCATGAGGTGCACATAGGATCAGGGTCTATGCACATGGTCCTAGGTGTGTGCTATAAGAGTCTTTCTGTGCAACCAAATTGCGTATAAAGAAGTTGTGTGAGTGTTACCAAACTATGGTCCCACATGATGGAGGACCCATATGGAACCTATTTCACAAGATATATGCCTTTAAGATTCCATTATTTTATGATGTCGTGGAATATTGTTCAATCACACTACAATGTGGTAGTTTAACTTTTGGAAGATCACCATGAGGAAGGGGGTGGCATTCTTATTATAACCAAAATCATTAATGATGGTTTGGATGATTTTGGTCAAGAAATATGTCTTCTTCATATCTTAATACATAGCTATGGATTTTGATCAAGAAAGTGGATCATTGACATTGCATTGGTTATAGAATAACCTTTTGTTCAAATTCAGTTTCTTATTCACAAGGTGACATCTTTGTGTGCACCTACATAAGCCATTTGAGTTCCCAACACAGAAGGGGCTAGAGACAGGTCACATTGGTATTGTAATATTATTACACATGGATGATTTTTCATGCTTTCAAGAAATCCATCTTGCATGTACTATCCTTATCCATTTTAGTGGATGTCATATAAGGGGATGAATTGTAGTCGCATCAGTCATGGAAGAGTCTTGTGCACGGATTTCAATCTTACATGCCCACTACGAAACATTTGTAAGCCTTCCTTTTTCATTATTATAATTTTCCATCAAGTAAAATGATGGATTTGGTTCCACCAAATATTTTCATATGCATCCTGATACATAATTCATCACCCCCCCAGAATCTATAATGACAGGGGACCATAATGAAGGGTTCCGAGGGAAATTCCACAACCATGGTTTTATTCCAATGGGCGTGTGAAAAAAATACCAGGTGGGTGCATAATATTATTCTGTGCATATGTAAGACTAGGTCCATGATTATAAATAAGTGGTGGGCTTTGAATGGTACCTTGAATATCATCATGATGGGCCCTTTTACACTTGTGCGTGTATGTCTTCCCTTCATGATTGAAAAATCAAACATCAACCGCTCATTTTGTGCAACTTTTTAATACTTGCATGATTTATAATTTGAAAGAAATCATCCCTTTAGTGCGATCTTTGTCTGATCTTGTGTTGAAAATAGTATACTACACATCGATTATACAATCTTATGCACTCTTTCATTAGAACATTTAGACACCTTAATGATGGTCTACCAATGGAATGCTTCCCATATTCAAGTTTTCATGGCTACTCAAGGAGATTAAATTAAAAAACCCCTATATCCTTTAGTAAAGGATGGTCATATCAAACAACCATATGCTTTTGGGCATACTTACTAAATAACCTAAATACTATACTATGAGTGACGCTATCCCATTGTGGATATTCATACTGCCATATGAAGTGATCATCACGACATTCTGGGTTGATTCAATGTCATCATGGTTCGCATGGGATGACAATATCTAGTAGTGTAAGGTTACTATCATTGTTCAAACATCTAAATATAATAAGGAAATTTCTATCTACATGTAAAATAAGAGGTATAGGATGGTCAAAGGTTACCAGCCAGAGGCAGAAGAGTTCCCTAACCATTATGTCACTAATTTCCAATTATGTGTGAGGGAAAACAACAAGGGATGGGAAAAGGATTGGGACTTGAGATATGAAATTAACTTCACCAATGACAGGGTGTGGGAATAAAGGGTGTTCTAAACATTCTTGGAATATAGGGAAGAACTGTATAACATCGAGTTTTATGAAGTAGTATGGATGTTGCAGTTCCATTTTTACCTCCAATAGGATCTAGTTCCAGAGCTCCTAAATCACTAATCCTGGGATATGATCACATTCCCCCTCAAACATAGAGAAGTCGTCATTAGTATATTTGAAATTCACTACATTATTTATATTCCACTCAATGTATTCCTATATAATGAGTTCCTCCCACAAGAAAATATCTGGATGAATAGTGAATGAACTCATATTCTTTTGAAACATCTTTTGGATGTAGTGAATAAAAAGCTCATAATCATTCCCACTTTTTAGAAGGACATCATATTAAAGTAATGGTTTCATCTATTCATAATGAATTTCCAGCAAGTGAAAATTTTGGGTTTATGGAAACAATACCCAATCGCATCATAATGGTGGAAGGCAGGATAATTCTGGTTAGGTCAACAAGAATGACAAAATCACAATTGGGTTTACAACATGGTGGGAGTCTGGGACCCATAGGTTTTCTATGCTTTTTCATTATTACTTTTATAAGTGGGTGGATGATTCATGTAATGGGTACATAGATGGGTGTATGTTTTGGGATGTTGGTGATGGAGGAGATCTTGGATGCTAGGAACTAGGTCATCATGGAGGTTCATGTGCTACCTAGAGTCTACAACATAATGTGAACCATTTTTTGGGGAGACACACCGATAAGGATATGCATGGAATTACGGTTCATACATGGCTACATTTTTGAACATCATAGGGATTATGAATTCCCAAATTCCATCAGTCCTCCAAATGCCAGTTTGATTCCCTCTCCGCTGAAAATTGTAGGGGTCCAGCTGATGACCCTGAATAAGGCTTGGATTGAACATCGAATCAAAAACCATGTGAACTTAAACTTCCACCACTTTGAGACTTTGGTTGGTACAATGCTGTAAAACTAACAATATTTTTTGGAGTATAAGGAGTAACTATAAAGTTTAAGGGATGGAATATTGGTTACGTAGATCGATGGAATGTTCCCAAGTGATCCGTACATGTCATCCTATTTTTTATAGGAAATTTTTATTCCTTCAAAGAGTAGAGAAGATATTCTACATAGGATTTGTTAAGAGAAACCCCCCTATGCCCGACTCCAACTATGGTGAATATTGGTGATTGTGGTCTTTGTTGATCCCATTGTGCAACCACCAACCATCATTGATTCTAGTTTATCGATGGAATATTCTTGAAAATAGGTAGCATTGTATCAGGAGGAAATATAGCTAAAGAGTATTTATTTGATCAAGCAAGAGAGTTGGGATCTATAATAGTGAATATGTAAGAAAGATTCCCCTGCGAGATAAGTTATGCATTTGGGATGGATTATGATAGAATAACTGTGGTGGGGGCATAACGGGGTGTAGTTAAACCCCCACATTCTAGAAGAAAAGGGTCCCAGAAGCAATTTTCATGGAAAAAAAGGAGTCTCACGGTAAGAATTTGAGGTGCATTCTGTAACCATCATACAGTGTTTTCCATCTCCATATTTAGTATATCATGAGGATACATCGGATGTCACTTACATCAGAGGACCTATGGAGTAATCTAACCAAATGTGGGGTTGATATGTCAAATGATGGGCTCAGAAAAGTCACATCCAATGTTGAAATTCATTATATGAATATGTATCTATAATCCATGGATGATGTTCCTTTCTATCAAGGGGTTTCCATTGGCCAATCCACCATAGTGCAGTTGATGTTTGGTGGTGAGCCATTCCCTACAAAACCACCACCTATAGATGATAAAATATTAGACGCAAAATCCAATGAAGAGGAGAATGATTTTAATGATGAGGAATCCTTGAGGGTTGATTCTATTAAAGGGATTCCCATAGAGAGTGGTGAAATCGTAGTCTCCACATAGAAACTAGCATAATTCCTTAAGGTAATACTAAACTCAAATAATCTTTCTACGCCATTACACGTTTTATTATCTAGATTATTTATCTAATCCCTATATTATATATTGGAAACTATAAAATGGGAAATGGGATCCTGTTAGTTTTGATGGAAGTAAACCAATGGGTCTGGAGGAGCGTGTTTTGGGACCTGCTCATGCGATTGATGTAGGTGGTGGGTCGACCAAGGTCAAAGAGGCCAAGGAAACATATTCAAAGCCTTATGTCCTCCCTATTATCTATCAGGGGCCACTCTCTAAAATTCAAATGGTGGTAACCACTATTAGAGTAGCAGTGCACTAGAGATGTATAATCATTTACCTTCCTCTTCCTTATGGTAAGATAAAATTTCAAATCATTAATCTATAAAAAGATTTCATGAACCCCTTTCATTAATGTATTTTATGGTTTCTTGATGCTCATGCTCAAAAGATTCAATAAGATATAGTATGGGTCATGGAGATATCTAATTCTGATGGGTCACCAAATGTGGAATTACATACTACATCATATGAGCTCAATCTTTTGATCCTTAACTCATATAAGTCCCTAGAATTTTAAAATTAAATCATTTCATTTCTTGATTTAATTGATTAACATGTTTGTTTGATAAAATGTTCTCGAGATATTTTTCACTCAGAATACATGTGAGGAAGGAGTAACCATGGGTCACTTCCTGATAGATACGTCAGTCCATGAGTAAATGGTTATCTAGGATTACCAGACTATGGTCCTAGGTGGATATTCTATTGCAACTATGAGTTATTCTATTGGTGGAGTGAAACTATAGGCTGAAGGAGATGACATTGACATGTTAGGGTAATGTGTAGATGACTAACCTCATGACCTAGATCCCAACACATCTTAGATGATGCTGGAAGAATATCCTATAGATAAATTGGATGTGGCCTTTCAGGAGAATGAGCCTACATTGCCTGAATATCTAGAAGATTCTGATCCTGATATCATTTTAAAGAACTACATCATCTATTACAGGATGTAAAAATAAATACAAAACATTATCAAGAAGTCTCTATATCTTGAAATGGTGGTCCAGATGTGATATATTCACCATTTTTTGTGCAACATGTTCCCGTGAGGAGAAGACACTCATGGTATTCAAACAGTGGTCTGTGAAATTGTCTCCAAACAAATTCATGAAAGAAGCCAACACCTGGAAGTCTCCTAGCGTCATGATCATTCTAAGAGCATATAAATGCTTTAAGAGGAAAACTATGATATCTAATGACTATAATAATATATGAATGTGTGTTCTTCCTTTATCGATTCTCATTATGAAATTGTCATCCAACTGAGGGATCAGCAAGGGGTGGTCAAGGATAATATATGGTAGGTGGCCTATCATGTGGCTGATATTGGGGCTGTCTATGACCAATTATAGATCTGAGATGATGGGATTCATCCCATAAGTGATGAGGATGAGATATTTCTTATTAATCGATACGTAATCCTAGTAGACACACGCAAGAAGCTAAAAGAGTTGCAACGCCTGGTTACAAGGGTAGATCCCAAAGGGAAATTTTTTCAAGACTCATAAGAGGCTCCAAAATGTGGATTTTCGCTTCTACTATAGAAAATTCCTTTCATTATATTCATGAATTTTTGTGTGAATGGAAACTTTTATATTTCATCTTTAATTATCGCACATTAATCATATTTATGAGACAAAAAATAATAAATCCCTAAGCTCATGAGGGTCATGTCTGTTATTAGAAAAAAGGTATGGACACATGATTACTCACTTGTATAAGAGTGAAAGATAATCATTTAACATTCATGATCTAAATTTTTTGACTAACCACCATGTTTATTTGTGTAGAGAGAGGTTTTTGATAGAGAATATGGTCCTTAAAATAGCCAACATGCTTTTTTAATGAGTGATAGAGAACTAATGGGATAACACTAGGGACATTGGAATCAATCCGAACAACAGTGAATGAGAAGTGTGAATCATGATGCAAAAAATTATGAACACAAGGAGAGTGGCATGATGATATTAGATAACTACAAACCATGTTAAAAACACAACATCTATATCATTATCCCGAAATGGGGACAAACAAATGATGGTTTACCGTTTACCATGTTCGAAACATGAAACCTATATCAGAATGATTTCTAAATCTTTATGGGACATTAGATCAGGATATTATGTGTTCTAAAATGGAATGATACCACCTTTTATGGGGTCCCTTCAGACATATAATATGATGAGGATCATAATAAGGGTAATGAGAAGCATGGAAATGGAGTGATAGAATGTTCAAAGGGATTCCAACACTCTTGGGATTACCAAACCATAGAATACAATACATTGGTGTACATATATGGTTTTGATCACAGATCATTGACATTTACTAGGGGAGATCTATTTTGAATACCAATAGGTAGTAAATGTGAAATGTGTGGCAGATGACCATTATATGGGAAGAGGACCTCACATGTAATGGACTAGCACATTCTTCTATTTTATTTCTTGAAACTAAAGATGATAGACATGCAATATTACATCAAATGGTGTAGAATTCAGATAAGTAGTTTAACATCATAAGGTATGGATGAATCATATTAATGTTTAACATCATGTTATCATGATGCATCTCATAGATTAATGTCATGTGACTAGTATTTTTTACATAGTGTTTTGTCATACTACCTAGACCCTACGATCCTAGTTTATGGTTAAAGATTTTGGACCATATAAATGTCTATTTCTAGTGTACTTTTGTGACATAGAGGAAGTAAACTCAACCCGAATGATCCAAAAGAGGATTGAGTATAACACAAGTACTAAGAAACAAATGTATTTCCACACAACTAAGAATCATGATGTCCTTATTCACACCAGACACCCCTAAAGGGATTCACATGAAATTTAAAGTCATTCATGGACATGTAATTCCAGTTTATGGTTTTGGAGTTTGGTCCTAGGTAAGGATTCTTCCAAAAACAGGCATATATAGTGACGTATAGTGAAAAAATAGTTTTGATGGATGACATGTGGCATGATGATACCCCACACATTATCTAAAACGTTTTTCCATAGGTTGATGTCCTGATACTTGGATTTCTCCTCTTGGTTTAAGGTCATAGAGTTCGGATCAAGGGCCACTTTATGTGGGTCATCTGAATCTGTACACACCATAAAAAACTTCTAATTCAACACAATTCGTTCTTGGTGTGGGATGAAAGGGGATGGTAATGAGTTCTCCTAACTTGTGGAAGTGTAAATTATGGGTGACACAAATGTTTTATAATTCCAATACAATACAGGTGATTGTAAAGGTGTTAATTAAATACCTTAAAGATATGGATAAAGGGTTGAATGTTGAGTCGGGACAGACTATTGACCATTTTCTAAACATAGGGACCACACCATACCATCAATGTAATGGTGTGGGAAAATGCCAGATCAACAGTTGACCATGTTCAAAACATAGGTCACATTGTTTTATACCTAAGATCCATTAGGAAATTGGACCAACATAAGAATTAAGAAAAAATGGAATGAGACCATCACTATTATAGAGGGTGTATAGGTTTGAAAGATAATTGAATTTTGAACTGATAAGGAACCAAAATGTGGAATGGGTGTACCAAAATGTATTATTCGGACCCAAAATCTGCATGTAGTTTAAGCTCATATTGTGTGGAAAATATCGAAGGTAACATGTATTTTTTATATTTATATTGTATGGAACATATAAAATAGTTTAAAGTCATGTTTTGTGAACTATATGATAAATGTTCACCCCACTGGTATAGGAAGGGAATGAAAGAAGTAAAACTCAATGTGAATGAGGAACAAGGGGCCCATGTACCACATAAACATGTTAGGATGAATTGCATGTAGTTCCAAGTCATAATGCTTAGACCATGGATGAGGCTAAGGGGGAAAATGTTAATGAACTTATGTCTATGACAAAGGATGACAAGTACAAGAATCTCTATGTATACCATGAAAATGTGAATTAATCCATAAATATTTATAGTACATATCATGGTGGAATACCAGAACCAATGGAAATGATCCTCTTTGACGAAGGAATCTGGTGCATACCTAATTTAAAATAGGGCGAAGTCACAGTTTAACATCATACATTGATGACGTTGGGAAATGAAGTTTATATTCACAAAAATCTAACTATAGGTTATGAAAATAGTTTATGTTCATAATGCTCGGACCCACTGTAAATAGTTTAAGGTCATTCTTCCTGGAATGAAGGGTATTTTCCAAAAAGGATATGTGTAGTGTGTTGTTATGATGAATCCAATGTGAATGAGGGCCCAAGGGGACCTAACCCCACACAACACATTCTTAATGAGACTCGCAAATAGTTTAAATTTGTGATGCTTAGACTCGATGTAAATAGTTTAGGGTCTTGTTTCTTAATCTATGGGTTCTTAGTTTTAGTTGATAGAGTTAGGACCATGGGGAAAGGGGAAATTCAAGGAAACAGTGTGAATGGGCACTTAGGAGGTCATACACCATGTGAAATGATCCTAACACCTATTGTGAATAGTTTATGGTCATAGGGTCAGGAATAAAATTAATAGGGCTGGAAGGTTTATAAAAATTATTCTATCCCCGAAGATATGCCCATGGATTGATATGTATACCATGAGGATGAGAATCAAGCCACATGTAGTTATGGAAAAAGGCATGGTAGAATACAACCAATGTTGGGGGAAATCCTATCTAGTTAAGAAATTGTAGCATCCAATGATTATCGTGATGCATCTGAAACATTTTTGGGATAGGATCATAGTTTAAAGTCATCTGTTATGAATGTGAGATTGTAGATTAAGGATGGAGAGTTCAGAATATGGTGTAAAGAACTCCACATGGGATACTTTTAATTTTTAGGCATAATAAACCTAATGTGAATAAGTAACAAGCAGTCCTAAACACTACATAATCATTCTCAAGGAGGATTGGATATAACTTAATGTCTTAATGTTAAGAATTAGGCTCTTATTTTAAGGTCATAGCGTTTAGACCAATGGATCCTTGAATGAATGTATGTATCATGGAAGATTGATAAGCAAACGTGAATGAGGGACAAAGAGACCTAATTTTACACCACATTCTTCTAAGGGGAGTTGTACATAGTTTAGAGTCATGATTCTTGGACTTGGGCTGAGGCTAGAGGGATGATGGTATGATGTACTTGCAAGTGGACCCAAATATGTTTTTGTGTTTTTCTTCTTATCCCATAAGGTTGGGAATCAAGACACAAATAGTTCCTGAAGGGATATATTCATACATAGGTCTAGTCTATAAAATGATAGGGTAATTGTTTTGGGTATCTGGACTGGGATATAGATTCTAGGCACTGTTACGTATCCTATGAGTGTATGAATCAACTTATAAATAGTTATGGAACATGGAATGGTGGATAAACAATTCTAAGGGATATTTCATGTCAAGAGAGGAAAATATGGTGATGTGAAAATTCATATCATGAATTTAAGACAATAAATGGAATGAAATATAACATCAGGAAACTAAGAAGAAGGTATGTAAGTGTTCTTAAAGGGATATGCATGAAACAATAGCTATAACCAATCATGAATGACGACCAATAGTAGAATTCCTCAAAATACAATACCAATTAATTAGTTCACCCAATTAAAAGTCATGATTCATGAATGTGAAATTTTAGCTTCTGGTCATAGAGATCATACCATCTACCTAGTTTAACATCATGTTCTGTGGAGTTTGGTTGTTATTTAATTTAATATCATGTATCTTGGAAGCTGATATCTGATTTTTAAGGTCATTCAAATAGGAACACCAATTTTACATAGTTCGACATCACGAATCTATGAAACTAGAACCTTACAGTATAATTTCATATATATCAGACTATGGGGGAAGATATTCCAAAAAGAGATCTGCATGGAATAATATGAACAACCTGATGTGAATAAGGGGCCTTGGAGGAACAATTCCAAACCTAACATTAGAGGAGAAAACCAACACTCAGTTTAATTTTAGGATGATATAAATTAGGTTCTTAGTTTATGGTCAGAGAGTTCAGTCCCTAGTATAGATACTATTCTAACGTCTTAAAGCTCAGACCAAGGTCCTAGTTTTATGTTGTGTGGAAAGGATATTCGATCCATATAAAATGTAATTATTATAAAACATGGAACTTATTGAAGGAGTGATGTGATCTCCATATATTGTTTTCAAAGAGTATAGACCATGGTTATAGCCATTTTGAATGATATAAGGTCCTTCCCACTTGGGATCTATCTTTTTAGGCCACCTTTTAGGTATGATTGGAATCCTAGGATCTGGTACCGTGTCATCCATGAGTAAGGATAACATGAGAAAATACTTGTTGAAATATATATCTATCTTATTTTGGTGCATCTCATGATTGAGAAAGGCCTATGCCATGTTCTCTTTGAGGGATTATAGCTCATCGAGATAGAATTATAACATTATTTTTGGTGTTTGGTGGTCATATAAGATGTTTGGAGTGATGGAAGATAAATCGTGATGGGAAAGACAATATTTTTTCTATACACCAGGGTGGAATTTCATGTCGTCATCTGATAATACCATAGTGCATTACAGATCTTTTCCAGCAAACTACTCTAATTCTAGAAAACTATCTATTAAAGAATGTTGGAGATTTTTTTGTTGAATTCCTCAATATATCCATTTTTTAAAGCCTTTAAGTTAAAAGCATGTGTAGACCGATTGTTTTACTTGGGGTACAACCTCTTTAGCTCATCATCCATGGTGTTAGTGCTATTTTCCATGAGAATTTGATGAGGAAGTCGAAATCAATGGTTATTGTTGGAGGTCACAAATTATACCACTGGTCAGGCCGTGACCTACTTAAGAAGAATCGGTTCTACCAACCTAGAGAAGAAATCAATCATGTTCAGAATGAACCAATGCTAGTGAACTGTTGACGGTGGATAATAGCCATGACATTGAGTCCCCAGAATATAATAGAATAAGAATACATGGACTTATACAGTGTCTCTGGTGGTCAGTGTATAATTTTGGCATGAATCTAACATTCATGGAATCTTATGAAGAACTCAATGTAGTCATAGACCATGGGAGCCAGATGAATCCCAATTGATGAATATATTGAGATAGCATCAACCCAGCCTGATGTTCTCCGTAAGAACTGACCCAAAATTCTTTCCTAACTAAGGTAATCTCATCAGCTTGGATGAAACAGAGGAAACATACATCAAACCCACTTCTATATAGAGTCTTTTAAAGGTTGGGTGCACACTATAGGGTGAATTGCACTACGTGTCTATGGATTCAATCATGTTCATTTTGATCTAATTTAAGTACATCATGCTGGAGATACCAACGTAATGTAGTTTTCCAATCGAAGGTTTATTCCACTTCAGGTGAATAGATAGATTTCAATTTTTAATCACCAGTAGTAAAGTGGCTTACCTACCGATTGTCTTAATTATCAAAAATGATAGGGATGATGACTCTCTAATGAGCCACACAAATGAGATGATCATAGAAGTCAGTCTCTTAAAGGTGCATGGTTAAGCCGACCATGGAAATTTTTCAACCATTCTATGACCTAGGACCATGAGTCACCAATGAATAAGAATGAAATTGGGCTATCAGCTACAGAGTTGACTCCTATAGTGGTATAAGTTCCGACTTCCAAGTGATGTAGTCCAAATTGATTTTATTGATGAATAATTTTGAGTGTCTCTTCACATGAAATTATGGTACATTAGTTTCAAGATCCTGATTGATACTATGAATGAGAGTTTGATATTATGCCTCATTGTTGGTGTATCCTTCTAATTGTATGAACATGTAGGGAAAGATAACATGCACTAGGGTGATGAAGATGATCCCCAAACCATCATTGTTGAGTGTAGGATCATTGCGAATTTCACCAGTTGGGCCTCAAGATGCACCATAAAATTTCATTTTCCATCATTTTATATTCTTATATACATATAGGATATCTTCATCTTGGAAATCGACATCCAGACGTTCCTCTTCCAGGGTCATTTGTGCAATGAGGAAATTAGAAAACACCAAACCCTTGACAGGTTCTATGGAACAAACCAAATGTCAAAATATCGATGGATAACTTCCATATCCACAAAACATCCTATAAAAATCAGTTGACTAAGGATATAATTTATAGTATCAACATGGGAGACCATCTATATCTCATGATACTTCAAATAAGGTCTCTACTTCTTCACCATGAAATACATTGTAAGGAATATCTTCTCGATATGAGAGTATCATGACTCTGTGTAGAGGAACACGAAATTGATTTAATAAAAATTGTTCTCTATCCCTTATTTGTTACTCCATGTGAGGAGGGTGTTGAGGGACCATTCTAGGGTGGTCGCATAGAGGATTAGAGGCTTCTCGAAGATGGTTGGCCTGAAAAATAGAGGTTGTAGTAGATACTACAGGATTTCCTCAATTATTTTCTAACACTCTTCATCAAACTAGTACAAAAAACCCTTATTCATGATCCTAGATAATTAAATACACATTATGGGTATATTATCAATGAATTGGTATGTATAGGTTATGTGGCCTTGAAGGCCTTAGAGATCCTATAGGTTTTTAGAGGATGCCTCTGAATGATGGCCTTAATCTTCACCAGGTTGATCTCAATGCCTCTGTATCAGATGAAAATGCTATGAAACTTCCCATAGGTAACCCCAAATGTAAAATTTAAGGTTTTTATCTTTAGCTGTTGTGAGGGAATGGAGATGAACACTTTCTCAAGATCTCTGAGATGTTCCTGACTCTAGGGGAATTGGACCACTATATCATCCATGTATCATTCCATGAGAATCCTATTAATTGATATTAGTATGTGGTTAAAGGATAAAAGTTATGTGGATACTTTAGTCTCCAAACCAAACGGGATAACCTGAAACTAGAAGGTCCCATGAAGTTCTCTAAAGGAGGTACACTCCTCTTCATTGGGGGCCAAATGTATCTGTTTGAATCCAGAGTAACCATCCATGAAAAAGATAGCCTAGAACCCATGTGTGTCATCAATCAATATCTATGTCCTTGTAAGGGGAAAATAATCCTTCACACAATGAATATTGAGATCGATGAAGTTGATATAGACTCTGATATTCCTACTATTCATCTAGATTTGGATGATGTTGGTTATCCATTTAGGGTATTGAATATACTTGATGAAGCTGTATTTTAAAATCTTATCAATTCAATCTATTACCATGGCACCATTATAGGTTGTAATTTTCACGTGAGGCTATATAAACCCACAATGAATCACCAGGAGACCAAGGATGTGGACATCGACCTAAGGGTGTAGTCCTTGTATCTTTTTATAACTATAGGAAACACATTATTGTGTTTCTTCAATAAATCCCCATATTGATAGTGTTCCTATAGATTCATATCCCCACTGATTAGCATTGGTCTCAATTAACCATCAATACTGAGATTCACCTAAACCAACTCATCATTAGTGGTGGAGAATCTATCATCAAATGTGGGAGGAGTATCCTCCAAATCCTCATCTTTTTCTGAGGTAGGGTAATTAGTGAGTGGAGATTGTTAATCTAGTCTAAATGATTCTGGGAGAACATTGATGCCTACTTGGGAGAATATCAAATACTCACCCAGGGACTCTTTCTTATTTGAGACCATGGCTATAGAGGCTGTCATTTCAATCTCATCAGGTCATCAACCGTGGTGTCCATGATTTATGTCAAACCAATAGGGGAGGGTCGGTTTGTGCCAGGTCAACCCATATTGGTGAAAAAATCTGGTCTCATAAATAGTTGTAGTTATGGAATGAATGTCTTAGTACCTTACATGGGTAGGGGAATCTAGTATCACCTAGTTCTGACCTGTGTAGTAGTATGAGTTAATCTTATGACATCATTTGTAATTGGGTATGTGGAACTACTTTTTCCCTAAAATGAAAAATATATTTCTCTAGTATGGAATTATAGCCACTAACTATGGAATCGGTAGGATGAATGTATTGTCCAAGTCTATCCAAGGGCTGGATGCAATGGTTTATTGACCTACCTCACTAGTCAAGACAATCTTTATTTTTCTCTTGTTGTACCTGAAATTCAGCTATGGGGCTTCATAAAAGTCAAAGGGGGGGGGGGTGCATCATCTTGAAGAACACCTACTCGACCATTGATGGAGTACCTAAGGAATGGGTGGTATGTAGAACTGATAATTACATGAATATGGATTCAGGTATTACCCATCAGTGTGTTGTAGGTGTTATCTTATGTTACAACCTTGAACTCGGTATTTTTACCAAGACACCAAACAAGGTCTTCATATGGATTCTTCCACACTGTCTCTGTTCCATCCTATTATAACCCTGAATCTTCAGTGTAGATGGATTTATATATACTTTATCAAGTCCTAGCTTGTGGAGCATCCATGTCAGGATGAGATTGGTCCTGGAACTAGTGTCGACAAGATAGTAGTGGACTGCCACACCAACGAACTGGTCGGTAATGTATAGTGGGCATATGTGACCCTTCATGAGGGATCCATCACCATTTTTGGATAAATAAATAATGTATTTGAATTATACTCACTCATCCTCCTTAGTATAGAATGCCTCTATAGCCTATACCTCTTTTTCAAACTGGTGGGGGATTTATAGGGCCTCTGTGATAGCTTCAAGAAACTCTTATGATAGGAGGAGGGCCTCGAGGATTGAAATATTTTTGGAATTATGGAGACATTATTAATAAAATCATACTTCCATTCCAAATGAACATTTTTTCTCATAGGTGGATTCTCTTTGATGGGAGGCATGATAGGAACTACGAAATTAACCATAATATTCAAGCTGGTGTTGGAGATATCCTTCTTCTCATGAAATAACACTCCCAAAACCACTACTGGATGACTATTAGCTAACCTAGTTTTAGCTAGATGTGCCCGATCATGATTTATCTATGGTTTTTCTTCTTGATTGATTATCATGACCAAATGTTTTAGAGTATCTAACAAAATAGGTTTTGAGGACTGTGCCTGTTGATGTTGACCATAACCTGCCGTTGGGATTCAGTATCGTGAATATTGTGTCTTAGATCACTAGACTGATCATTCTGGTGGGTTTCTTATCCCTAAAATATTCTCCAATGATGTAGGATAAAGGTACTTCAAGGATTTTATTGATATCCCCTGACATCGAGTACCATAAAGGTATCCTCTAGATCAATTGTATTCATGGAATTATACTCTTTCTTATCATCATGAAAATTTTCCAATGATGGTAATATCCTAGGAGTAATGACTAGCTCTATAGGAATGAATTCAAAGAGTGTGTGGGATGGATTTGACACTGGAAGGGGACTTTTTTCCATTAATCCATCATTGTCTACTCTTATATGATGAATCAGTATGAAACGTGGAAGTAGAAGTGGTAGCTGTGGAAGGTGCATGGACTTCAAGATGTTTATAATAGTGTAAGGGGAGATGGATGAAACTGTGGTCAAGAGAAACTACTATGTAGTCCAAACAATCATCATACATCTTAGATTTGTAGTTTTAAACATTTTTTCATTCATCCAAACCTTTTTTGTTGCAATCAAGTTTGGCAGATATGTGTACCACCTATGTGAAAATGTCTCCAAATTTGACCACACCATTTTCCTCTTGGTCTTGAATCCAATCCTTGAAAACATATAATTTCATGATGGTATTTCCAAAGATTTAGTTGTAGGGGATGTGGTCAGGATGATCCGTGAGCTCAAATTCATGGGTCTTCTTATACTCTAGAAGCTTCAGAACTCCCTATTCTAGGGTACTGCAGAAATAGTCAGGACCATATTCATCCTTGATGTAGTAGTTATGGTTTCTCATATTAGTGAAGAAAAGTATGGGAGCCTTGACTTGACTGAGGTATAGAGCATGGTGGGGGGTTGGAGCCATATTATCTCTTAAAGGATGTTATTCTTGGTGAGGTGGTTATTTCCAATTCTACACTATGTGATGATAATCATGATGTTGTTTCACTCTGTGTGGCTGTATTGGGAGACGCATGGCTGAAAAACACAATAATATCCCAGGATCCACTTCCTTCACTACAATTACAGTATCTCCCTTAGCATTTTTTCACATATATGTTGGATAAGGAAACATATGTGCATCTTTATCCTTCATCAATGATTCCTCAAGGTTCCGGTCCTTGGAAAACATATATCAGAATCCACTTGGGATGTTCTGAGTGATGCGGGTTGGGAAAATTTTAATCTTTACATTCCCTATGAACATCATCGGTAGATTCTCTTGTTCTAGCTGAATATCGATGGAATACATGAATCTATTACATCATAAGATGAATTTGGTGAAACCCTTGCCAACAGTTTCATGTATGTGAAAAGGTCGACAGTACTTGTCTTGTGCATTGAGGAGATGAAATGGTAGAGAAACTACCTACCAATGTCTTCATGAGGAGCAATGAACCCAATGCATACCATGTTATACCAGAAAAATGAAATCCCTTCTAATGTCTGCAAAAAATATCAATGCTTGGCAGCCTCCTACAAATAAGGAGTCCCAACATGGGCCTTCACCTTGAGTCGATGTGGGATAAATGTTGTAGTGGATTTCACATCCCATCGAAGCGGTTGAAGTTAGGATTCCCAAAATATGAGGGTGTTTTCATATCTTCAACCGATTCCATGTACCACATTCCATCAGGTGGTATTACCACCTATTGCATCTCTAGAGCTTCAAGATGACTGGTGAGAGCACCGATCTGATTGTCTTGGTAGGGTTTCATGTCTTGACAAGGATCCTTATCCACCAGGGCATTGAAATTCTTTTCAATATAGTTGGTAGACTCAGTGACTTGTAGAGATACTTGATCCAGGTCCAGATAAAAGTTATCATTATTTTTGGGTGGATTTGGCTATAAATAGAGTGGTTGGATTCCATAAACCACTACCTCTACTCTGTTGGGTTGAGTAGGATTAGCAGGTTCAATGGAAAGAATCTGGATGATAAGGACTTGTGACATCACCTATTTCCATGGTGGAGGAGGAATATGACCATATAGACGAGTTCCATAATCCTGGGGCACTTAGTGCGGATCTTATCAATGATCATCCTATGATATGTGACTTTTTGAAATAAGGTGAAAACTGTGGGATCAAACTCTATATTCAGGGAAACATTAATAAGATGAGATATATTTAGATGTTCCATTCAACTTTTTGTGTTTTTCCCAACCGAAAATGACACGGAGGGTTCCCTGAAGCAAAGTTCTATCCTTTTTTGGTGAGTAAATACACCTATATGAGCGTACACTAAATATTTCACTACCCCAGATGGATGGTTTTCTCTATTATACTTTGTTCATGTTTCCCAATCTTTAGACAACACTATATCAACCATATTCACTGTTATAATACCCAAATACATATCCTCAATATCACCAGATAAGTCAGGCTGACATAGGATATAAATAATGTGGAGAGCATCATACTATCCCCATCCCTAGATCTACACATGATTCTATATGTATTCAATGATTTAGAAGAGAATTGTGAGGCTCTGAACATACCTTTTTTGAGGTTACAATGGTAGATGGATGATGAATGTTTTTTATCCATTGAGAGTACTTTCAACTAGACCATGTGATACATCAGGTCAATGTCATTGAAGAATTCCATAAATTTGGTAGACCAAATGGCAGTCATAGAGGTGAAAGTGCATCATCGAGATAGTTAGATTGAAGCACTCAACCTAATCAATGGTGAGGACTTCAAGGATGTCAATGTTGGGAGTTTCATTCAGCCAAACTACCATAGAAAAATGATAAGAAGAAAATCTATCCATAATACCTTCTTGTTCGAAAGTAGGGAACTGCAGTTGTTAGTCCCATGATTTTGTTGGTGCATGACATAAGACTAGTGGGGACACTAATGAGGATAGATGAAAACGTGGGATGGTTAGTGGAGGAGTCATTGAGTGAATTTAGTGTTCCCTATGTTGGGTCGGAAGAAAACGAGGAATGATGGCAAGAGGGGGGTGAATTTCCTTTTAAAAAATTGATCAACAATTTAAAAATCAAAGTATAAATGCAGCGGAAAGTAAAGAGGCAAGACACACAAAATTGATAACGGAGTTCGGCCAAAACCCGGCCTACGTCTCCGCTCCCAACTCAACCGTTGAGAGATTCCTACCGCTTGCTTTTCAATGGTTTTAGCAAAAAACCCACTAGGCTTTGAGGTAGCACTAGGACCTATTACAGCTTGCTTTTTGTGGTTTAGCAAGAACCCACTTGCTTTTAATGGTTTAGCAAGAACCCACTAGCCCTTTTAACGGGTGAAGGCTAGCTCACCGTGTCTCAAGCTTTTTAAAGGAAAAGCTTGTGAACCTCTTCACACCTTAGTGGTGGTGTGAGAACCCAAAGAAAAGGGGATGAGAAAAGAGTTTGGGGTTTGTAGGCACAAACCCAAATTTAAAGCTCAATAAAAAGTAAAACAATAAAAACCGTATTTGGGAAGACTTGGGCGCCTTTGATTGGATGGAGATGTTGAAGGCCGCTTCCAAGCTTCTTTGAAGGAGCTCCTTGGATGTGGAAGTTGTTGGAGCTAGGTGGGTTCCTTTGAGGAAGTCCGCCGGAGGTTGGCCAATTGATCCAAAATATGTCCGTTGGCTTCGTATATGTTCCGGTAGGTGTCCGGGGCTTCCTCAGCCTTTATTTATAGGCTAGGAACCCTTGGGGAGGCTTCGGAGCCGTTGGAGAGGTCTTCGGAGCCGTTGGGAGCCAAGTGGACAGGCTGGTCAACAGCCCAACGGCTAGTTTGACTGTGTCCACCGGCTGGCCGGTGCAGGTCCACCGGTTGGCCGGTGTTTGCAAAAGGGCATAGGATTCCTATCCAGGGGCCACCGGTCGACCGGTGCCAGAGCCACCGGCTGGCCGGTGGTGAGGCAGTAGCTGGCACTATTTGGAGAGGGTGCCACCGGCTGGCCGGTGGGGAGGCAGAGGCTCCCTCTTGAGTGCAGGTGCCACCGGCTGGCCGGTGGTCAAGCCACCGGCTGACCGGTGGAGCCTGGCAGTGGGCACTGCCTCTGCCAGGTCCACAGGCTGGCCGGTGCTATCACACCGGTTGGCCGGTGGACTGAATTTCAGTCCACTTGAAGTCCATTCTTGGGCCAACTTCTTGGCAACCTTGTGCCTATCATCCACAACACTTAAACACAATGTTAAACACATATTAAAGTGATTGTGATCATGAAAATCAAAGAGTGTGGGGTACAACAATCTCCCCCTATTTTGATGATCACAATCACTTATCAAACAATGTAAAAACTTAAATGAAAGGCATGCTTTAATGAATAAAATGAAATGAAAAGCAAGGCATGATCAAAAGGGTTTCTCCCCCAATCAATCAAGAAATTTCTCCCCCTTTGTGATTATCAAAATAGAATGGGGCATAAAACTTGATTGAGGGAAAACTTTGAAAAACAAGATAGAGATTTTTAAACCAAATTAAATTTGAAATTTGAATTGAAAGTTTTGAATCAAAAATTGAATAACAGTTTGAATTGAAAGTTTTGAATCAAAAACCAATTGAATTTTGAAATTTGAAACCAAGAGTTGAAATTGAAAGTTTGAATCGAAAGTAAAAAAGACAAAAATGATCCTAACTCCCCCTAAATAAAAACAATAAATCACCGGGGAAAGGAAACTATTTTTGGCCCGGAGAGACTCGCAAGAAGGGATTTTTCAATCCAAACTTGTCTCATAGCGGGTCTTCTCCTATAGAATTCGTCCGAAAAGAAAAAAGATTTGGGTTGACCGTACCGGGCGTTTTTACAATTACATTCATATATCATGTGCCCGTGCTTCTTACAATAATTACAAAATTTAAAACAAGAGCTCCCCCTTACAAAAACAGTTGGAGCATGGGAGGAGGAAGCTTGGTTGGTGTAGCCAAGTCCATGTGTGGTTCTAGAAACACGTTGAGAACCAAGGAGATTGGACAAATTTTGTTCACCTTGGGTGAACTTGGCTAGGGATTCTCTAAGGTCTTTGATGGTT
Source organism: Viscum album (assembly GCA_963277665.1). Lineage (NCBI taxonomy): Eukaryota > Viridiplantae > Streptophyta > Magnoliopsida > Santalales > Viscaceae > Viscum > Viscum album. The sequence goes on from OY728129.1 coordinate 1,494,980,093, forward strand.
GATTCCATAGAATCAACATTTGGAAAATTTTGGATTTTTAGGGAGAGTTCCTCCTTCTCTTTGAGAAGTTGTTCTTTTTCGGAGGAAAGCTTTTTGAAATTCTTTTTTAAAGCAACGAATTTTGAAGAAAGCTCATGAAAACCATTTTCTAGTTGGTCTCTAGCATGTCGGAGTTCTTCATATGACAAATGATTGAAAGAATTTGAAGAACTAGAAGACGAGGAAGAAGAGTCGGAAGATGATACCTCATGATTTGCCATTAGGCATTTTTTACCTTGGTCGCTCGAGGAGAAGGAGGAGAATGAAGAGGTGGAGCTATCACTCCATGTTTTCTTTAAAGCCTTCTTCTTCTTCTTCTTGGCCCTTTTCTTGTGAAGTGGGCAAGCAGGCACGAATTTTGCATTGGGTTCTTGCTCTTGAGAGGGTTCTTGCTTTGGAGCCTTGCTAGTACCTTCATGGGTTAGCTCTAAATATTTCCAAAGATCGTAAGAAGATGTGCAAGAAGAAATGCAATCAAAAAAATTACGGTCAAGACCACAATGTAGAGCGTTCATGGCTTTGCCATCAAGCTCAAAATTTGCAATGTCAACGGGGGTCCATTTAGATTCATCGGGAGAGGAGAGGGAAAATCCTTGCATAACAATTTTAAAAATTGGATAACCAATACTTTTAAGAAAAGTTGACATGCGGGTTTTCCAAAAACTATAATCGGTCCCATCAAAAAATGGAGCACGATCCAAAGAATGTCCTTCGGGGGATTGAGAGGAAGAAGCGGTAGAAGCCATCAAAAAAATAGGATCTTTAATTTGAAACCGGTTAGGGAATTATTCAAACCTCCTTTGATACCAATTGTTGGGTCGGAAGAAAACGAGGAATGATGGAAAGAGGGGGGTGAATTGCCTTTTAAAAAATTGATCAACAATTTAAAAATCAAAGTATAAATGCAGCGGAAAGTAAAGAGGCAAGACACACAAAATTGATAACGGAGTTCGGCCAAAACCCGGCCTACGTCTCCGCTCCCAACTCAACCGTTGAGAGATTCCTACCGCTTGCTTTTCAATGGTTTTAGCAAGAAACCCACTAGGCTTTGAGGTAGCACTAGGACCTATTACAGCTTTCTTTTTGTGGTTTAGCAAGAACCCACTTGCTTTTAATGGTTTAGCAAGAACCCACTAGCCCTTTTAACGGGTGAAGGCTAGCTCACCGTGTCTCAAGCTTTTTAAAGGAAAAGCTTGTGAACCTCTTCACACCTTAGTGGTGGTGTGAGAACCCAAAGAAAAGGGGATGAGAAAAGAGTTTGGGGTTTGTAGGAACAAACCCAAATTTAAAGCTCAATAAAAAGTAAAACAATAAAACCCGTATTTGGGAAGACTTGGGCGCCTTTGATTGGATGGAGATGTTGAAGGCCGCTTCCAAGCTTCTTTGAAGGAGCTCCTTGGATGTGGAAGTTGTTGGAGCTAGGTGGGTTCCTTTGAGGAAGTCCGCCGGAGGTTGGCCAATTGATCCAAAATATGTCCGTTGGCTTCGTATATGTTCCGGTAGGTGTCCGGGGCTTCCTCAGCCTTTATTTATAGGCTAGGAACCCTTGGGGAGGCTTTGGAGCCGTTTGAGAGGTCTTCAGAGCCGTTGGGAGCCAAGTGGACAGGCTGGTCAACAGCCCAACGGCTAGTTTGACTGTGTCCACCGGCTGGCCGGTGCAGGTCCACCGGTTGGCCGGTGCAGGTCCACCGGTTGGCCGGTGTTTGCAAAAGGGCATAGGATTCCTGTCCAGGGGCCACCGGTTGACCGGTGCCAGAGCCACCGGCTGGCCGGTGGTGAGGCAGTAGCTGGCACTATTTGGAGAGGGTGCCACCGGCTGGCCGGTGCTGAGGCCACCGGCTGGCCGGTGGGGAGGCAGAGGCTCCCTCTTGAGTGCAGGTGCCACCGGCTGGCCGGTGGTCAAGCCACCGGCTGACCGGTGGAGCCTGGCAGTGGGCACTGCCTCTGCCAGGTCCACCGGCTGGCCGGTGCTATCACACCGGTTGGCCGGTGGACTGAATTTCAGTCCACTTGAAGTCCATTCTTGGGCCAACTTCTTGGCAACCTTGTGCCTATCATCCACAACACTTAAACACAATGTTAAACACATATTAAAGTGATTGTGATCATGAAAATCAAAGAGTGTGGGGTACAACACCCTACACACTAGGTCATCTCTCGAGGGTGGTTCCATCAACATAATAACATCTTAATAGAAATGAGATCTTACCACTTCCTCATGTGTGAAGGAAGTGGCAGTAATCTATGGGTTGTCAGATTCTCATCATCTATCAAACTCTAGAATAATTTTCCATGTTGTCAAGTATATGAAGAGAATTAATCTAGTGATGATAGAGATGACTATATTTTGAGACCATGGAAGGGATCCAAATCATCTTCCACCTTCATTTACCTATAAAGGGACCATAGAATCTTGTGGATCTCACCATCCATGATGAGAAATCACACCTATTGAGAACCTAACATATACTATGATGTAGATAACTAGGTTTAATTCTCCATCAAGGAATCGCACTATTCCTCAGAGTCTTATAAGAGAAAGGTATTAACAATGACATGGAGATTTCTATGACATTGTCTTTCATTGTGGTTGTTATACATTTTTTTCTGGAATGGTTCTTCATGTTAGTGATGTTTGGCATAGGGAGGACCGCCATGTCGTTACATGATGGCATGGGGAGGACCTCCACTTGAGTTGGTGGGAACATGTGGAGTTACTCCTTGTCAAGTGTGAATGATGGGATGACCTCTACTTGGGTGGGTTGAGGTGTGGGGAGGGACTTCACATTAATCCTTCAAGACATGGTGAGGACCACCTCTTTTGTTAGTGATAGTGTATGGTTGGTCTCTGCTTGAGATAGTGGGAACATAGATATAACCTCCAGGTTGATTGTGCATGTATTGGGTATAATATACAATATGGGTGGATGTGGCATGGCGATGACCTATGTTTTGGGTGGGGATGAAGAAAGCAATACCTTTACTTTGGTCATTACTAGAGAGTGGAGGATATCTAATTAAGGTGGGAAGGGTGTGAGTATGGCCTTTGGGACGATGTTATGTGGAATATGGAGGACCTCCATACCGAGAACCAAAAGTACTGAAAGGTCCTCCATACATGACACTGATGAATAGGGGAGGACCTTCGTTATGATCGATGCTGAGAACATAGAGAGGACCTCCATGTTGACTATGAGAGCAGGGAGCACCTCCTCTTTGGTTGGTGATAGTATAGGGAGGACCTCCATACTTGATATTATCAGCATGATCAGGCCTATAATTGCTACTGACAACATGAGAAGATAAAAAAGTCAACCCAACCGGCCTATAGGGAAGATGAGGTCTCAATCCCAACAGGGTGTTGATAGGTCCTTGATCTACTATTGCAGGGATCAAGTGGAATGTGATTGTGGTGGCTAGAGCCACTATAGTTGTGGATGATGATTATCCTTAACAAGAATTGTCTTGAGCTTCTGCATGTTGTTGGTGTCAGTACATTTGGAATGGGACCGTTGAAGTAGGGAAATAGTCAACTTGTTTCTTGACATTGAGGGATGGTCACTACTAACATTGATGGGGCCTGGTGGGATCCCTCCTTAAAAGATCCCAAAAAGTATTCATAGCTGGGTTGAATCAGATATCCTATGACTCTTCATTTTGGGGGATCAAGTCATAATATCTCTCTAGGTAGAGGCTCACAATGTGGTTTACTCTCGGAGTGGGGAGCATTGGTTCATTGTAGTGAAATTTTGGGGTGTGGTGTTGGTGAGTTGTAGAAGCCTCAAATTCCTAGAGGGTCATAAAACTCTTATGAATGACCCATCATATTTTTACCATCATAAGAGGGTGTTCATAAACCACCTTTGTTTTATCTCCAAGGGTGATATGGGAAGTGGGTGCCCTCTATCCTTTCATGTGGCTTAATGTGGGGCGATGGTGGAGTTATGAGAGATTTCAACATTTACATTTTTCCTTCCCCCAAATCTACAAGAATTGTGTTGATGTTTTCATATAGATTGGGTCCTAAAAATAGGGATAATTCCTCCATCATTATAGATAAAAAAATGAAATTTAAAATTCCCTAGAATCATCCAATAATCAATGGTTGGAGAAATAATGTTGCACTGATGATGTCACAAACAGGAATTCCCAACGTTTAACTATCCTAATTTCTACTGAGTTCCATGTCTATCCCACTATTTTATTGGTGGTTCCTAGAACCATATGGATGGAATTTATTGAATCATATTTCATTGATTTCTCAGGTTCAAGTAGTCCCCATGTTAAACAGAAACGTTTCACCTCAGGTACAATATTTCTGTTAGTGTCCTGACATCACCAATGTCTGATTATAATTTTAGATCTGATGACCAACAGGGCCAATACCAATGGTTGAAGTGGAAAAATTCACATCATATCTTCCATTTCTTTTTTTTCCTAACATCAACATCCTCTTAGAAAAATTCTTGATCAGGTGAACACCATGGCCAATCCAAATGGTAGATGGAGAAAAGCTTCTCATCATGTTCACCATTTCTGTTTCTAATTTTTTGGATGAAGTGAACCAACCCCATGTGTATGAACATGATTAGACATCATTTGTATGTTTCTGTACATTCCATATTTCTGAAGGAATGTTTGATTCATCAATTTCATTTGAGATGTCATAGCCTTGATCAAAATGGGATGAAGTAAATTTGGTTCTTCCATCAGTAGACTCCTCCTTGGAACTCAATGCCTAAACAAGGCCTCCCTCATTGTGTAAAGATATATTGGTGGAATTCCATCCCAATTCCTACACTTTGTCTAATAAAGTGGATTATGATACCTTTGTTTTGACATTCCAAGGGGTCTTGATAATGAAATAACCTTGGGTCAGGATAATAGTCATGTTTGGCATTGCTGGAATATTTGGATGCGAGGAACATTGGTAACATGTATCATCCTCGTAGGAAGGAATATCATGTAGGAATCTCGATCACAGAACCTAAGGCATCCCTTTCCAACCACAGGGTATCATACACCAAAGAAATATCTTCCAAATTTCTCAACATAGGAATAACATGTTTTAGCACGAGTTAGTTAACTCCAAATGAAAATATCATCCATGAATCTCACCTTAGGCATAACATATTTATCATGAGGTAGCTGATGCAATAGATTCATACCATCCAAGAATTTCAACTCAGGAATCCAATAATTAGCATGAGGGAGCATCATGATATAGGTCACGAGTTTAACACCTTGTAAATATGGAGTGAAGATGATCATAATTACCTAAAGAGGAGGATCATGGAGGAATATCTCTAGGAAGGAGAACAATGAAATTTTACCTAATGGATGGATTAAAATACCCATGGAAGGTATATCCCTAAGGTGGATCCTATAAAGGGATGATTTCACACCATGAAGGTTGATGTAGAAAACCTTAAAGGTGTACCAAAGAGGTTAACTTATAATAGGGGTGCACCATGGTTTACCATTGGTCAGGATTGACCCTTAGAGAGGAATCTTATGTAACCTTCCTATAGGAAAGGGATCAAAACCCATGTATTTAGATACATTGTTTAAAGTTGGGTGATGGTAACAATCCATGAATTTTAAGGTCATGTAGTAAGAACAATCACATTGTAAAATTAGTGTCAGGGAGAGATAGTTTGGGTCTTTTGTATCGAAGCTTACTATAAAAAGAGGATTTCTATAGGTTGGATTGTGTAGAGATTATGCATGGGAGTTTCCTAATTGAAACCATCAGCTTCAATTGTGTGGATGGAGATTACCTGTGGAAGTTTCTCAAAGGGACTCAGAGGAGATGTGTCCTCCAGGTAGGGGAATGACCTAGTAGGGATGTTTCATCCTAGTTAAATAATGGTATAGATGTGTATGGTAGTGGATTGAATGGACAGAGTGTATGGAGTGCTAGGTTTTTACATTAGAGAGGCTTCCTACATATCCTAGATAGTTGGAAATCAAATCCCATATAGTTTAAAAAATTGAATCTAAGCTTACACATAAGGAGGAGGCCCAATAGAAGTGAAGAAAATGGTTGGAGTGTCAAGAACATTACTAAAATCTAAGACTTCATGAGTCAGGCTCAGTGTGAGAAACAAGAGAATGCAGTATACCTGATGTTCATGTCACGAAAGATGTTCCAATGAGAGATGATGCGGGGATTTAACAAGAATTGTTCTCTAGGTAGATGTAATTCAATTCATGAAGGATCTAATTCCATGTGAAGAATATATCATTTTTATTATGAGTCGTACATAGAGAATCCATCACTTTTGACACATGGTGTGTGGGGATTATACGTAGAAGCTACCCAGAATAGGGGGCTTATGCTCGGCGGTGGGATAGGCATTCATTCTAGGATGAAATTACATGGGGTATCCTATGTGAATTTCATGGGGTATGACTATAGTTTAACTTCATGTTTTGAGGACGATGGTTCTAGGTAGTTTTATGTCATGAATTTAAAACATTGGGGGCTCACATGTTACCCCTTCATCTTGCATAACCACCACTCATACACCTCTAGGAGGTAATGACATTGGAAATTTCAAGTTGGAAAGATGTGAAATAGTGGTCAACCATGACGCCCTTGTTAGCGAGACTATGATAAAAAGATAAATCCATTACTTTACCTATGAAAAGAAGAAATAGTAATGGAAACACATTTTCCAGATCCATAAGGGATGCCTCATGAGGGACCATGAAATCATTGTGTGTGAGCATGGAAAGATGCACACAAGTGGTACATTCAAGGCAGTGGGGTCGCATGAAAAAAAGGTGATATAACATGGTGCTCTAACATAATGGCAATACGTGTAGAATCAAATAGGGGGGTACACACAATATTAGAGGATTATGCACATGGTCAAGGGGTTAAATCAATAATGGGGTCTACTCACAAGTTCAGTTGTTGCATGCAGGACTAGGGTATGTGCACAATGTCCAGGGTATGTGCAAGAGGAGTCATTGTGCGGAGCTTACTTGGGTATAAAGAAGTTATGATAGGATTACACAACTATGGACCCACTCAATGGAGGACCCATAAGAAATATCTAGCAAACATATATACATTTAGGATTTAATTCTTTCAAGTTGTCTTAGAAGATAGATCTTGTGAGCAATAGAGTAGTTGTCCGACTTCGGGAGGATCACCATGAAGAATCAGGTGGCCTTTTAATTATAGTAGAAATCGTCAGCAATGGAATAGAAATTTTTTTTCATAGAAGAGGTATTCCATGGAACCTAATTCTTATCTGCAGTGGTCGAGCGAGTAAGGGGCTCATTGACACCTCATTGCTCAAGCAATAACCTTGCACACTGATGTGGTTTATTGCGAGCTAGGTGAAAACATGCACACACAAGCCAAATCCATTTGAGTGGCTGATGTAGATGGGGATGAAGATATGTCACATTGGTCATGGAAGAGTCTTATGTGAGGATGAGGTTACTTGAACACAATGTTTCCATCTTGAATGCACCTTACATAATCGTTTGATTGGTCGATGTGGATGGGGATGGTTTGACGTCACAGTGGCCACATAATATTCTTTCATGAATATTCCCATTTTCCATGAAGACCTTGAAACATGTGTGTTCCTTCATTTTTATTCTTATAATGTTTTTTTGAGTCGAATAATGGATATGGTTCACCCAAATATGAAACTACTTTGCATCATGGGAAATTTGAAACAAACATTTTTTTATCAGCTTATAAATTAATATTTGTCATCAGAAACAATATTGGTCCACTTGAACACCTCGATATTTAATAAATACCCAAATAAATATTTTATTCACTTATATAAATTTTATATGAATGAAAATAAAAATATTTAATAAATAAAATTAATTTTTACCCACAATCCAGCAGATTAATTTTTATTAAATATTCTTGTAATTAGATAATTTGTTTATTTAATAAATTAAAAAAATTATTATTTTTTGAATATTAACGATCAATAAAACATGAATAAAAGTAATCATTTGTCATGACAATAGTTTATATTCCAAAAATTAAATTCAAATAGAATTTAATCAAGATCAATGTAAACACTTAGTGTTCAATCCTTTAGGATTCTTTCTCATTGGAATTAGGTAGGTATTCCCATGGTCCAAAATTACTATCTTGTTAGGGATCAAGGAAACTAGTAGAATGAACTTAATTTATCAACATAGAAACCCATAATTGAATTCCTCTTGTCTAATATAATCCCTATCTATTAAAATATCATCAAGTTTGTCACACATATGTGTCATCAATCTATATTCATGATTTATATTTCATTGAATATCTGAAATAATCACTGTTTCATTATGGTCATGGAGTATAATTTTCCATTTATATATCTATAAAAGTGATGTGATTTGAACTTCCATAAAGATGGAAGGGAAAATAATTCTTTAACTTATCCATTAATAACATGTCATTCATGATGCATCCAACATAACTTCTTTCCTACCAACATAAGCTGTGATGTTTTTTTGTTAGTAAGTATTAGTATTTTAGTCATTACATGAATTAATGATAGAATTAAATTCTAATAATAATCACAAAAACTCCTAGATAAGAATATATTATGAAATCGGGGCATTTGGTATTTCTACTGACATATCTATTCTCTTAATATCCCATATTGGAGATTACCAAGTATGAAATTCATGATATGATGCCTCATCACCATACGAGTACTTTCACATGATAATATATGTACTATGTTCCATTTTATAGAATGTTATTCAAACATATAACTACTTTTATGAATATCATCATAGCATTTCAAGGTTCACATCTTAGAGGGGAACTATTATTCAATTTTCAATGCATCATATATACTAGAACATTATTAAATCAAAGTTATATAGAATGAATATTAATATTTGATCATATATTTAAATTAATATTCAATTCTTTTAATATAAATGTAATATTAATTTTAAAATTAGTTGTTACTAGGGAACCAACTCCCAAAAATACACAATTATACTAGAGACAAGTTCAAAAGATTGATTAGTTCTCACATGTATGTACATTGTTCCATTGAGTGTGGATAATGATGCTAAGTCTATCATGTTTCCATGGCTAGAATTGAGAAAATCTATGTATCTTTGTGTAAAGCATATTTACTAAAACATTATTATCTTGAAAAAATCCCTCAAATATAGATATAATAGTGTATCGAGCAATTTATCTGATGTCAACGTATTGACTTCCTAAATAAATTTATTTTCAAATATTGTCATGATATTGATAAAAATATTTATTTTGGTATAAACCAAAATCAGATTACAAAATTAATAAAATGATCCTTATGTTTCATCAAATGCCACAACGTACTTGAATATTGTAGATATAATTACCACTGGATGTAATAAATTTTTCTTTAATATTACCTTATCTTTTCTATGATACTATATCAACATTATATAAATGAAGAAAAGTGTTACATTCACATGATCACTATTATTACCACTTCTCTATATCTAGTTCTAATTTGAAAAGTACTGTCTGGTTGTTCTAACTACACGTTAATGCAATTATTTTTGATATGTTTTAAATTTTCATATTATTCCTCATGAATTACTAATATCAAGGGTATATAAATATTATTGAACATTGGATAAATTCCTAGAACTTAATCTTATGAAATTATATTAATCTCAATAATATCTTCTTATTCCTAATGAAGTTTTATTGGAAGGAGTATATAGTAACAACAATGTGGTCTTGAATTGTAAATACATTTATTTATCAACACATATTTAATATATATACTATGACTAAATTGAGAAAACTCCTAGATCTATCATTTAGATATTATTCCCTGTAAAATGGATGTTGATTTAATTCATAATTGGAGAATGTTTTGTACCATATTCTTCATAAACTATAAAGACAAAACATTTATCCCATACATAATCAACATATATCTATTGAAAGCTTATGTTTCTCCCAATGACTAGATAGTGACACATGTCACTCATTCTTTTCCAAAAAATTATATTCAATTCTCACATAAATTATTTATTCATAAACTAACTTATGTAATATTCATATCTTATTTTTATTTATTGATGTCATCTTATCTTCCAAGTTATTCCTAGTAGATGTATACCATAGGGTATCATTTTGTTCACATGATATAGACATATACCATTAGTATTCACCTATGGGAGGTGCCCATGATAGTAAATCTACCAATATGATGATTATATAAACATTATTTGAAATATAATTATTCAAGAAGTATTTTATCCATAATGATTGGTGTATAGGTTTTCTCACAGACTACATCAATGAAAATTAAATCCTGATTTGTTACTAAAATATTTTACCATACATTTCTAGTTCCACTTGAATGCTCATCATCAATATCAAGTCGTAGAAAAGTTCAAAATAATGAGTCCTTGAATCAGTATTTATGGATTCCACTACCTAAATATATATAAATATTTTTCATCCGTTGAAAATTACTATTTACTATTGTATTATAAGAATATTAATTATGAAATAATAATACATGTATCACCCACCATGTTAAACTTAAACCATGTATTTGGTTTTAAATTCCTATATAGTGTGTTTCTCAAAAATTAACCCTTCTACTAAGTTGTGTGTTTCCCATTTTTCCTATTCCAACTCATGTGAAATAAGTACTTTAAATAGTACAAGTTATGCTTTCTCCCACTATCTTTTCTAGAAAGAGGCTCCAATTATTGATATCTTGTGGATATTGAGTAGAATTTAATATCCTAAGTGGTTATAAAATCATTAAATCATATGCACCTTAGTGTCTTGATGTTCGTTTGTAGTGAAGAAATCCTTTTAAAAAATATTAAAAAAACACTTGTGGTAGTGTCTTTATATATTGTTATCTAATTGAAATAGATATTATATCCATAAGAAAATTTAGTTGGAATATAGTTTGGTTGTTTCACATTATTTTCAAAACATGTATTAGAAGAAATAATGAAATATCATCCTTATATACAGGACTAACCACTGATCTAACTTCTAAAACCATTATGAAAATGATGTATATGAGGAAATGTGATTTTGGGATTACCTTCACTCTACATAAATGATAAATCAAAATATGTATAATATGTTCTCTAACAAGATAACTAATATTCTCATTAATCATTATGATGTTCACTCAATTAAATCACATGGAATTTCTAAAATTTCTTAAAAAATATCATGAAGTATATGAAGTTACCCTTAGCTGTAGAATATTCCACATTTCCATGTTATCTATCTCTAAATATTTTTTTTGTGTACCTTTATTTATAACGGTTTATTTATCTAATATGTGATATGTACTGTATTTTAATATGAAGTAACTTATCTCAATTTAGACTAAAATAGTTTTATGTGTGTGAACATGTCTATTAATTTATTCTTTATTTGACAAATAATTATTATTCCTAAATTAGGTATGAGTCTTATATTTTTTATATTCATCGATCATTGTAATAGATATATATTATTTAAAAGATACAAACCATTATTTTAGTTTTCAAATACCATACCAACATTTATTCAAAAAAAATTATCATTATTTCAAGTTAGAAACAAAGATAAATGTTTTGATAACACTTATTAAAGACATTATTCAATATAATCTGTAAATGAGAAAAAGTGATCTTTCTTTGGTTGACATAAGAATCACCCTTTCTCAGCTCCTTTTTATTTCACTGTAGAACCATTATATTTACCATTGTTTCATTAATTTAAATAAATATATGTTGTAAGATCATTGTATTTAATACACAATTGGTGAATAGAAACTTAATTAATATAATTTAATTGGGTTTTACTACTTTGTTCTTCAATTCATTTCAATTTCAATTCAACTATCCATTCTTTGACGTCGAGAATAAAATATCTACATATTCATTCTTCTAACATTTATTATTTCGACTCTTTTTAGTAGAATATAATGGATATTTTGGATTTAGATTATCCATGGTATCTTCATCCTTGTATTTTATAATTTTAAACATAAGGGGTGTAAAAATTGGTTTCAACTAGTCCTAATCAACTTGGTGATGTGTGGAAAACAATTTTCTAAGAGACTAGTCCATTTTATTTATATGGATTTGAAAAAATGAGGATAACCTTGATAGTGAGGATAATAAAATGAGATTAATGGGTAATATATTATCTTTGTGAAATCCAAATTTCAATAAAAAATCAATATACCAAATAATTTTTGAATTCAGGATCATATTAAGATTTTTTTCATCTAATTTACAATGATATAGTGCACTAAAAATATAATTTATTTTTGTACTTTCATTGTCTTTCTCAAGAGAATGAATATATGATATTTTGGTGTATGAATGCATGTATTTTTGTTTTATCATCAAAAATCCAAAACAATTTGATAATACAATATAATAGTCATAGGAAAATTCCATAAAATACATCTCATGGGAATCATCTTCACCATTACTCACCTGCAAGGGTGGAAGAACATGATTAGGGGATTACAAAACAAAATAAAAACTTTATGATAATAATTTACCATATAAAATATTGTACCATATCCTTAAATTTGTGTTTGTATGGATATACCATGAGGTAATAAATGATCATAGTTGTTTCATGGTTCTAAATTATATTATCTTCAATAACTAAAATAAATTATTAATTCTTTTCATGATTAAAAATAATATTAGAAATAATAATAATAAATATTATTACATCTCCTACTATTTTATCAAGTCCCAATATACCTCACTAATGAACTCGTAATTTCTTGTTTCTCAGAAATTCTTATGTGAAGGATCCATATTCTGCTTCAAAAAAAGCCAACGAAGGTTGGTCAAGATACATGAAGGTATTTAGTTTAGAAATTCTTTTACAACCATGGGCATTATCTCCTTGATATGTTGAGTAGAATTATAAATCCTAAAAAAAATTAGATTTTTTCAACACTTTCATCCAATCTACATTAAGTCTAGATAGGGATTATTCTCTTGACATAAGATAGTTAATCAAATAATAAAATTCATAAGAACACTACATTAAAAGTAGGTTTCTATGAGAGGGTTGCATTGACAATGTCTTCTATGTATTTGATTCCTAATCATGTAATGGTAATCCAAGTCTAATGTACTTTATATTAGATGGATTTTATTTTTTTATGCATAAATTGTAACTTTTTTATCCTTTACATGTATTTTTAACTATTATGTGGATTTAAATTAATTAACTAACCATGGTACATGTAACATTTATTCATAATAAATCAATTTAAATAACATATTTTTACATTAATTAATTTATTTATAAGATATATGTCATGCATCCATAAAATAAATAATTCTTCAGATTTAATTAATTAATTAATTAATTACCTACTTGTGATCTTATCCATGGGTTTATTTGTTGAGAGTATAAAAAATCAATCATTAACCCTACGGAAAATTCTGTTTTCTAGTCTTTGAATGAGTTACAACATTCCAAAAATACACATGTTCATCACCTAAGATGGTATCATTATGGTTCTATCTTGAACCACCTCTATACACCTTTTTATAATACATTAATTAAAAATATTTGTTATAGACTCAAAGGTAAGAGGAACTAATGGGTTGTTTAATGGAGATTACATAAATAACCATGGACACTCAGGTCGTATTTAATAATGTGTGGTGGGTTGAAATGTACTAAATAAAATAAAATTTAATATTATATAACTACAAAACCATGCAATAAATTAAATAAAACCATCCAACACATACACAGGTCATGGTCACACTCATGAAAGTGTATACGTGCATCGTATATACAAGAGTAAAACAGTTAAATTTTATCTCTATTCCTTATTTATTATTAATATAAATATTGTTTAATTAATTAATTAATTAATTAATTAATTAATTAATAATTTAATTACATTTTATCTTAAATACCATCCAATTTATTTTGGAGATTCCCATCACTAATGGGATTCATGGAAAATAAATTTAAAAACCTAAAAATAAAATACTTAATAGAATAAATTAATAGTTCATTTTGAAATATTTGAAACCATTATTAAAATTTAAAACACACCAAGAATGATAATAAATTAAATAAGGATTTAATTCCATAATTATCAATTCTATGTAAATTATTTTTTCTTTTATTGGTATACTGCATGATGTATATATTTGAGAAACATTTTGTGTACCTCGGTTGTCATGTACAAAATCTTCATGCTTGGGGATTCAGTCATGAACCTCAATTTGATTACACAGAATGTAATACCAACTATTTACTATTCATCACAAATAATATGTATTTTAAAACCCTGAATAATAATTCTTCATGTTCATTGTTGATGAAAACATGATGTTTATAGACCAGATAAACATCATGTATCACTCATTCCACCAGTTCAAATATCTAATAGAATAGATAGTCATGTGTTTTTGTACAAAAAATTTTAAACTAAATTACATGTACACTTCTTATACATTGTATATATCATTAATTCATTAGGATATCAGTCCCACATGGTTTGATGAGTTCTAATGAGCATACATGTTTTTCAAAAAAATTGCTTACCGTGTTGAATACACACCTTATAACCCATCTACTAACCATATAGTCCTAAATTCCCTGAGCGATGTTGTCCTAGTCAACACATGGTTTCCAATAAATAAACCAGGAATAATTATTGGTTAAAACATCATGTATCTTGTGACAGGGATATGTGAAGTGCACTTTGTTAGATAATCTGTACTTCGACTACAAGTCATGTAATACCACATTTTCTAGCTAAATTACTTGTCACTTCCTGATAGAATCCTTTATTGGTCATTATATATTTATTAACATAAGAAATTATAAATCTTGAATGATGAAATTAAAATGTAGAAAAAATTTTATTTCTAATTGAATTAAATTAATACTAATATGATATGAAAAATAGAAAAACAATTTTTCATATTGATTACAAATAAAATAAATAATTATAAATTTTAAATATAACCTTTCTTTGATACCATGTGATGATTTTGGATGTTGGATAAGAACCTTTAGTAGCTATTAAATTTTAATTTCATTTAATTTTGAGTTTCCTAGAACCTTGAGCATGGATATTTCATGTTAAATTTATAATTAATTTATTTATATCAGGAACAAATGATTACCAATATTTATGATCTTGTTGTTGATGATGTTGTTGATCTTCAAAATAAAATTTTTATTATCGTAATTTCACATTGAAAATTATTGTATAGAATCCATCTTGATGTGATCCACATGTGCTACATTGATCTTTGACCAAGGCTAATTGATTTTTTTCCCTACTGTGGAAAATCAAATGTCTTTGTTATTCGTCTAGATATGAGCAAGATATATAGGGAAAAATTGAGTTATACACCCTCTTGATAGGAAACAGATGATGTATTTAAGAGAGGGATCGAGAGAGAGAAGCCTTTTTTTCACAATGATTATGTATCCTCACATTTCTATTGTCCCTATACAGTAGATATAACTATATTATTATATAGCTATGGTTTAGCTAAGAATATTATTTAATTGCTTACAGAAACTTAAAATAATATTATAATATTTAATAAACAACTTTCCATATAACAATAATAATATTTTTATTTTATACAGTATGCTAACTCACTTAATGATTATTATGATTTTACCAGCCTGTAAATTAATATTTATCCCTGAATGATATCTTGGCGCGCTCGAACTCCATATCATTTATTAAATACAAAAATAAATTTTTATTCACCTAAATAAATATTTTATTGAAAAAATTCTGAATAAATATTTATTTAATATTCAATAATGAATAAATATTTTACAAATATTCTAGAAAATAAATATTTATCAAATATTCAAAAAATAAAAAATTTATCTTTTAAATGAATAAATAACTATTTATTACCTTGTGAATATTATTGATAAAAATGAATAAAATTAATCTTTAATCATGATTATAATATTTATTCAAATAATTAAAATTAAAGATATTTTTATCACGACCAGTGGTAGAAAATAGTGTGTGACCATCTAGAATTGTTTCTCATTCGTATTATGTAGGTGGACCTGAAGTCCAATATTATTATCTAGAAAAAGTTCAGGTAACCGTATAGATAGAACATAATGTATTGTAGTATACAACCACATAAATTTTTCAATATGTCTTATAATCCAATTTTCTCAATATCTCATCAAGCATGTTGCACATCTGTTTCATCAATCTATATGATTGATATTCTTTTCTTTGACTATCTAAAATAAATGAAATTATATAATGTTGATGGAATTTAATGAGACAGTTATATTTCAATCAATGGGATGTGATATCAACATCCCTAGAGATGGAAGGAAAAAACACTTCATCGACTTATCCACTAATAATATATCATTCGTTATTCACCCAATGTACCGTACATCCTATAAACATAGAGAACAATAGTTTTTAACAATAAATCTATGTGTGAGATCTAGAAAATGCATTAATGATAATCATAATGTCTATGTGCTATTATACACACTCGTAGATATAAATATTTAATGACATAAAAAACATGAAGTATTCCTACTAGAAGGTCTCTTTAAAAATATATTTTGTTGAATATTACCATTTATGAACTTCATGAGAAGTCGTTCTATCTACATAAAATTACTCATGCTAGAATGTAACATTCTCGGCCCGAAATCCACTAAATTAGTGCTCTAAGTTGGGTTGTCACATGACATCAAGCACACCTCCCTTTACACCAGAAGTTACCAACTAGTGTAAAGGGTCTAATAAGTTACGAGGGGAGACTATTCCATCTTTACCAGAGTAAGCAATTGAAAAAAACAATATAAATAGTTGGAGAAATATGAAGAACCAATAAATATGCATAACTAAACACTTCCCAAATGGGTTACAAACACAAATTAAAAACAACAATATCATGCCACACAAGTAGTGAAAAGCAAAAGAAACCCAAAATAAAATAAACTACCAAAACTCCTAATGTGTCCCAACACTAATTCTATGTCCTTATCCATGTAATCCACAAGAAATAAAAATCATCTTAGTGTAGGGAATCTTCCCTTGTCCTGGCCTGCAACCAAGAGATCTAATCGAGTACCCCACGACAGCCCATGTAGGGTGTGAGTAGAAAACATATTTGGCGACCAACAACGGTGTCTACATAATATCCAGTCTAATAGATAGTGAATGAAAATACATAATAAACATTAAATAAACACATTACAACTTATATTCCATTAGATATCTAAGGTTCACTTAATTAACTCCTATAGTTTATACCAATTTCATTTCTTATACCATCTTCATTTCTTAATTCACTTTGATAACATGTTCCATGGGTTAGGCATAATTATCATCTATACAAGAGTACAAGGCAATAAATCACAATGAATAGGGGAAATAAGTCAAGTCTCTATCTCACTAGGGATACACATATCACATCAACATAATTCCTGACCTCAAATCCTCAGTCCGAGTGAAATGGAACCGTTAGGAGGATAGAGCCTCAGTCCTCTTCCCTAACCCATGCATTTTGGTGTGGAGTTTAGAGCCTCAGTCTAACTCGACCTGTAATTGTAAAACCTCAAGCCAGTAACCAACTCCTCCAAGCCACGTTTATATTCATATTTATCAAATCACTAGAACCATACCATAACCAATGCCCTTGTAAAATCATCATTCACAACGCAAAAAAACAACATCGGAATTAATACTATTATATAACCCATTAACACATTTACCAATTACAATTCATAGTGCTTTATCTATGTTCCAATTATGGTTCCTTAACAGTTTAATATTATTCGAAAACCCATATTCCTTAGCCAAATCATTTAAGTAATGTAAATTTACACATTTAACACATTTATCATTTCACAAGAATTTACCCAGTTATTCATTAAAAATAAATTTCCCATATCTCAAAACATAAACACTTATTAAATTCAGCCATTAGGTGTACCAAAATTACCATTTATTATACCATTCAACATATTCATCCATTTTATTATTAAATTACATTAACATGCTTCCAATTTCCCATTCCATCATCCAATTATAAGTCCACCATTTAATATGCACTAATCCTCATAGACCTTTCTAACCAAATTTTGTTAAATAATTTTCTTAATCCTAGAGACCCAATTTTCCCATTTCCTTGTCATGACAAAGAACTCCTTATTCATTTACCATCATTTTCTTATCTATCATTATTACATTTACAACTTAATCAACCCATGATACATATGCTTTATGGATTCTATATTATCATTCGGCCACCCTTCACTTAACCCTACCACACTCTAGGTTCGGGTTTGCCAATGCACCCTTGGGTGGAACTAAAATGGTCAAGTCATTATATGCTGTTTCGCGCGGAATCCGGGGATGACCTCCTGGACGGGAGATTCAAACGTTCCGATCGGTTTCTAACGGGTTTGTTCGTAGAACCGGAAACATCCAATGATTCCACATCCGTTTGGACCTACTTTCCAAAGGCAGGCGCTCATTAGCTTGTGGGCTAATGAGGCTTAGGAATTTGCATTGGTCGAGAGGATGGGAGGTCGGACTCATCACACCTTTTTGAGGGGAATTATTGTCTACTCCGGGACTCTCTTTATAGATTTAAGTTAAGTTCGTGAATCCTTATTACATTACCAAGTATAAAATGAGCTTTCCTTTAGTTTTAACAATCAATGATTAAATATGCAAGAAATTTAGAGAATCTTTTATATGTATTCGAGGTTCTTCATCAATATAGAATCATCTATATTTGTTTAGAGATTCTTGGTCAATGGTATCCTTCAAAACATTTATATAAAAGTCTCTTGGTCATTTTGATGACCAGGATGGTTTTAAAGCCACTCAGTGGGGCACTTGAAGTTTATCGTCATTCAGAAGGACAGAGATTATTTCAATGTTGGGATCGAACCCATAAATGGGCTACCTACGTATCCTTTGTTTTGAAAAAAGGAATCAGAACCCACGTAGTTCGAGGAATGGGATATGATGTTTTATGATTGATGGCTCAAAGATGAATGTCATAATTACTTTTACACTCTAAGCTCACGTGAGTCATGCTCGGTGTGAGAAACAAGAGGTATTTGTAAAATTCAGACAATTGTGCCATAAAAGATGCAATCATAAGAATTTGTTTTGGGGCTTATGTATAGATGACTGCCCAGATAGACGAAGGTTTAGGATTTACTTTTAAGGAGAAAATCCAAGAACAGGGTCCACAAAGTTATATGTGCTTCATGGAGATTTGAATACTCTAATCTTGGGGCTTACTCCTAAGGAACATGCCCAAGTTAGGAGGGGACTTATGATTGTGTTTTATTCCTAAAGAGGAAACCCAGATCAAAGGTAATTTATGACTGGTTAAGAGAAATTTTAAGAGACTTGGGCTTACTCCTAAGAAGGATGCCCACGATTTATGACTAGGACTTATTCCTGAGAAGAAAGCCTAGGTTAGGGGACTTGGGGCTTACTCCTGAAAAGGAAGCCCAAGGTTATGACTGAGTCTTATTCCTGAAAAGGAGACCCAGGTTAGGGATTAAGGTTTGGGGCTTACTCCTGAGGAGGATGCCCAAGTTTGGGAACTTGATTGGGGCTTATTCTTAAGAAAGATGCCCAAGATTTATGACAAGGACTTATTCCTGAGAAGGAAGCCTAGGTTAGGGGACTTGGGGCTTACTCCTGAAAAGGAAGCCCAAGGTTATGACTGAGTCTTATTCCTGAAAAGGAGACCCAGGTTAGGGATTAAGGTTTGGGGCTTACTCCTGAGGAGGATGCCCAAGTTTGGGAACTTGATTGGGGCTTATTCTTAAGAAAGATGCCCAAGATTTATGACTAGGACTTATTCCTGAGAAGGAAGCCTAGGTTAGGGGACTTGGGGCTTACTCCTGAAAAGGAAGCCCAAGGTTATGACTGAGTCTTATTCCTGAAAAGGAGAACCAGGTTAGAATTTTCTCATCTTAAAGGATGAGGTTGAAATGAATGAACTCTCAATCTTTGGTGACATAAAGATGTTTAAATCACTGGGTGTTGAGAGGTATTTCACAGAATTCCTTTCAGATAAGGATGTCAAATCAAGAAATCATGCTGTAAATGGCTTTTGAAGAGTATCTTGAAGACTGAATCTTGAATAGGAAAGGTGAAATGGCTTAAGAGGGGTAAAATGGGCAAGATGGGCACCCAAAAAGATAGGGGCGCACAAGTATTAAAAGTCGCGCAAGTCCAGCGGCGGTGCGCAATTATTGGTCGCGCAAGTATACTTGCGCGACATGAGGGATACTTGCGCGATTTACAACCAGAGTTGAAATACTTGAGCGATTCTTTATTAAACCCTTTATCATCCTCTTGAGGTTCTTCCAGAGAGGGGACGCGCAAGTTATATTGAAGGAATTAAGTCGGCGCGCAAGTGTTTGATAAGTTTCAACACTTGGCCTTCCTTCTTCCCTTTAGATCTTCCATTCTAGGTAAGAAATTACCTTAGAAGTGTTCTGGAAGCTTTGAAAAGAGACTTGGGCGTCGGGAGCTTTGATCCGAGTTTCTGGAAAGAGATCCTCTCGAATGGGGGGCCCACAGGGTCTATTTATAGGCAAAAGAAGACCCCGGGCGGTTACTGGGTGGTTACCAGATCTGTCGCGCAAGTCCCTTGCACGACCATGAGGGGTCGCGCAAGTGTTGAGGCGGCGCGCAAGTGTACTTGCGCGACCAAGAGGGAACTTGCGCGACCTCTGGGCAATGTTCTCCTTTTTCATCCCTTTGTCGATTTTTGATGTTTCTTCAAAGGATTAATCACTTTGAGCTCAGATATTCCCTTTTCCGAACTTTAGATTCCGTGACGAAAGGAGCGTCAACAAAATTCCCCCCTCAGAGTTGGATCCGGAGAGAAAATGAGGATTTGACTCTGAGGAAATCGAATCCCTCTAAAGGAAAAGGGAGGCGCGCAAGTCTTCAGTGCGCAGAGGGAGGCGCGCAAGTCTGCGTCGCGCAGGCCTTAAACCCTCTGGTATGGCGCGCAGGTAGGCCTCCTGGCCTATAAATATACGGCCTCACCTCCGTACAAGTATCCGGATTTCCGGACTTCATACCTTCTCGAGCTCTCGCCGCGCAGGTCACCTAAGCCGCGCAAGTCTGCTCTGTTTTTCCTTGATGTCGCGCTCCTGTAAAGGTATTCGTACTTGCGCGGTTTATACTTGCGCGACGAAAACTAGCGCGACACGTGATCACTTGCGCGCCATTTTGTAGACTTGCGCGCCTTAATGCCTTAGCCATTTTTTAAAATTTCTTCACAAAATTTATGAAAAATAAACCCATTTAAGAGTTAGTTTATTCATCTTTTGTGCAGATTCAGTGGTTCCCAAGGGAATTGGAACGACTTATGAACTGGCTAGCAAGCGGATTGATGACATGATGAACATCATTGGCCCTGATTACTATGACATCTGCGACAGCACTCTTCCAGATTTGGCTAAGTACTTGAAGAAATATCATCTTAATTTCCCACAGAGCATCTACCTGTCTCTATGTGGTCATGGTCACTTGCAAGGAGTCAATGTTCCAAATGCAAACAACTATACACCTGAAATGCAGCTGCGCTGCTACTCCTTCATTTCGGTTATGCTGTGCATTAAAAGCAACGACAATGGTGTGAACTTTCAAATTCTCCTTGCATGCCATTTCCTTGCAGATATGAAAATGGCAAACCCATGGGCTGAAATGTTTTCCACTACCGGTTGGTGGAGAGAAGACAAACATGGTATTAGAGCAATATCTGAAAAGAGTACTCTCTTCAAATGGCTCTTTACTTCCAATGCTCCATTCTCAAATCCATGTATCCATCTTCCAAGTCTCTTGGACAGAAACAGAGTCACTGTTTGATCAGAAGAAAATTTTCTCAAACCGCACTCAAGAACATCCTTTTACAATTGTTCCAAGAAGAGCTGGTATCACTGCATCTCCTTTTTGTTTCCTGTTGAATGAATGAATTCCAGGTGGTTGCTGATGAAGCTCGGGATGCCGTAAATCAAATGAAGTGTTATGTTGAAAGCCTCTTGTAATTCTTGAAAAAGAGAAGAGACTCCAATCTGTGGACGTCCTTCTAACTCTTGTGTATCAATGAAAAACACTTTCGTCTCCAATCATTTGTACCTGCATTCTTTCATTACCTGCTTCAAATTTACTTAAGCCAATGGGCCTAGTAATCATAGTTTGATTTTTACTAGGATTATTTACAAATAACCCTACAAACTTTGAATCTTTTAACTGCTCAATATTACCTAAATCATACAAAAAATGTATATTTAGTGAGCTGGAACTTGACTTTTATTCAGAGTTCCTTTGTCTTTTGTGTGGGCAGTTTAAAGTCATGCATGCCGGACATAAAGGGGATAATGTTTAAGGTCGAAATAGCTTTGACCGAAAATGGATTAAAATGGATTCAATTCCTTGACAATTTATCTGAAAACATATTTACCATACTCAAGTATGAGGGAAAAAATGTAAACTATGGCTTAAGAATATTTGAATCTGAGGAATGATATGAAAAAAGAGCTAAAAAGGCATTAGAAGAAGTAGTTTCCAAGAATGAAGTTACTATTATTTAACAAAACCCGTTAGGGGGTTGAAATATGCAGGGCCACCTATGGGCATTGGCTGCATAGTCAAATAAAATAGCATCTTTTGGCTTGACAAGTCTGTTATGTGGACTGTTTATGCAAGGCCACCTATGGGCACGTGCTGCATAGTTAGGCAAAAGAACTCTCAGAAATTTACTTTCCTAGTGCTAAAAGCCAGTGAAAGTTTATGGAGATTCAAATTTTCTAAAGCATAGAGTTTGTTGTATGGAAAGAGGTACTTGAATATGGAGAAGATATTTCCAAACAAGAATATCGAAGAACTGGATGAATATCACTCCTACGAAGGTCTGACCCAAACGTAGGGAAGAAGAATAAACCATAGACTTGAATACTTTCAGATCATGAAAAAGGATATGGGACAAATATGTTAAGGATGACTATTTTTGCGGATCCCTACATACTGTCGTTTAAGACAAATAAGGACAAAAGAGGCATTCTTCCCAAGAATGAAGTTACTATTATTTAACAAACCCGTTAGGGGGTTGAAAACATGCAGGGCCACCTATGGGCATTGGCTGCATGGTCAAATAAATAGCATCTCTTGGCTGACAAGTCTGTTATGTGGACTGTTTATGCAAGGCCACCTATGGGCACGTGCTGCATAGTCAGGCAAAAGAATTCTCAGAAGTTTGACATTTTTGTGACCATAAGTCATGAAAAGGGTTATGAAGATCTGAAAATATTTAAGGTTAGGATTATAATACATAAAGATGGGTATTTTCCAATGTATATAGAGATACATAGGTCAATGAAAACCATAATCATGTTGTGGCTGGGTCCTGAATTGAAACTTGGACTTCACTACGTATCTCATAAGAATTAGAATCAAGCCATACGTAGTTCTTGAAATGCAGTTTAACGTCGTGCAGGACGAAAGGATGAGTGATCTTAGTTTTTGGGGTCATAGAATTCGGACCATAATAATGAATACACAGTGTGTGTTTTCATGAGGACTTTTCAGCCAAGGGACTGAAAGTGAAATTTGGGGTTAGGCCCAAAAGACTTGGGACTGGATTCGAGGGACACTCGAATGTTCCTACGTATCCCATAAAGATGGGAATCAAGTCCACGTAGTTCTAGAAACTACCCTTTGTACAAATTTGGTTCGTACATGTGAAGGGTGAAAAGGGACTTTAGTGCAATGATGGTTTTAACCTAAGATAAAAAGTTTAGGCATTACCATGTATGTACGTAGTCTTTTTGAAAATGAAAACCATGATTGAAAAAGAAACAATGTTAATAATGGTTCCTTCTCAAATGAGGAAATCAAAGAATATTGTAGTTTATTGTCGTACTGGACAAAAGTGTTGTATAGTTTAACGTCATATAACAAGGACGAAAGTGAATCAATGTAAAGATATTGATTCCAAGGGTGGTTTCACAAATCATCATCATATGAGATTGTGGTGAACCAATGTGAAAAGATTTTTTTTGGGCTTGAACCTTTGGGAGGTTGCCTACATACCCAGCCTGGAGGGCAAGGATCAAAGTCTGTGTAGTTCAATTAAAGAATGAATTAATGATCAAGTTGTTCTTGTGGACAATGATCTAAAAAAAAAATGTTGTTGGGACTTACACAGGGTTAGTGGCCCAAAGGGAGTGTTATGGTTGATGTTCGCTCTAAGCTCACGTGAGTCATACTCGGTGTGAGAAACAAGAGGTAATAACAACCTTAACGATGCACAGTTTAATGTCATGTAGGACATATCAAGGATTTTCTGTACAGTTTAGCGTCATGTAGTTAGGACGATGGGGACAATACAGTTTAACGTCATATTGGACGAAAGGGGGATTGTGCAGTTTTAATGTCATGCTGGACTTTTGATGATTATATAGTTTAACGTCTTTCCGGACGTGAGAGACTTTTATATAGTTTAGCGTCATGTAGTTAGGACGTCACACTTTAACGTCTTGCTGAACATATTTGCAAATAGTTTATGGTCGTATACATGGACCAGGAATGATGCAGTTTTAAGGTCATGCTGGACTGTTTATGGAACTTTTTCACAGTTTTAATGTCGTGTGGGACGAAGTTGCAGTTTAAAGTCATACTGGACCATTGCTGTATAGTTTTAGCGTCATATAGCAAGGACGAACTGATGCTGTACAGTTTAAAGTCATGTAGCTAAGACTAAGGTGAATCAATATGAGGATATCAGTTCTGATCTTTTTACAGTTTATCGTCATGCTGGACGTTGGAAGTGCCACACAGTTTAATGTCATGTTGCTAGGACACAATATAGTTTAATGTCATCTCGGACAGAATACAGTTTAGTGTCATGTAGGACAATAAGGGACTTAACACAGTTTAACGTCATGCTGGACGATGAAAGTGCCACACAGTTTAATGTCATGTCGCTAGGACAAAATATAGTGTAATGTCATCTCGGACAAAATATAGGAACTTCTATACAGTTTATTGTCTTGTAGGACAAAATCAGGGACTATGCAGTTTAAAGTCTTGCAGTTAGGACTATTGGTGCTGCACAGTTTAATGTCATGTTGCAGGGACAAAATTTAGTTTAATGTCATCTCGGACATTGAAGGTGACACAGTTTAATGTCATGTTGGACGAAGTTGTAGTTTAAGGTCATACCGGACCTTGGTGTAGTTTAAGGTCATACCGGACCTTGGTGTAGTTTAAGGTCATACCGGACCTATTATGGAACTTTTTCACAGTTTTAATGTCGTGTGGGACGAAGTTGCAGTTTAAAGTCATACTGGACCATTGCTGTATAGTTTTAGCGTCATATAGCAAGGACGAACTGATGCTGTACAGTTTAAAGTCATGTAGCTAAGACTAAGGTGAATCAATATGAGGATATCAGTTCTGATCTTTTTACAGTTTATCGTCATGCTGGACGTTGGAAGTGCCACACAGTTTAATGTCATGTTGCTAGGACACAATATAGTTTAATGTCATCTCGGACAGAATACAGTTTATTGTCATATAGGACAAAATCAGGGACTATGCAGTTTAAAGTCTTGCAGTTAGGACTATTGGTGCTGCACAGTTTAATGTCATGTTGTAGGGACAAAATTTAGTTTAATGTCATCTCGGACATTGAAGGTGACACAGTTTAACGTCATGTTGGACGAAGTTGTAGTTTAAGGTCATACCGGACCGTGGTGTAGTTTAAGGTCATACCGGACCTTGGTGTATGAACCAATTGTAAGTCTTGGTTCTAGGAACAATATTTTGTGTTTATACAAAATACTTCTTCAGAAATCTGGCATTATTTGGAGTCGTGATGTGTTCTCCATCCATTGAAATCAGAGAATACGCTCCATTGGAATAGACCTTATGTACTGAATAAGGTCCTTCCCATTTTGGTTCAAGCTTGGGAGGTTTCTTTCCTGGTATCATTGGTGTTCTGAGAACCAATACCAATTCTCCCTGAATGAATGAACGAAGACGAACTTTTTTGTTAAAAGTTCGTGCTATTCGATTCTGATAGATTTCCAAGTGGTGCAAAGTGCACAATCTCTTCTCATCTAACTGTTCCAATTCATTCAAACGCTTTTGGGATTGCTCATCTGTCGATAACTGATCACAAATGGCTATTCTGAATGAGGGTAATTGAACTTCAATTAGCAAGACTCCTTCTGTTCCATATACTAATGAATATGGAGTAGACCGCGTTGCATTGCGAGTGGTAGTCCGATAAGCCCATAAAGCATGAAAGAGTTTATCAGGCCATGACCTCTTATCTTTATCCACCATCTTTTGCAGTATATTTGAAAGAGTCTTGTTGAAGGCCTCTATCTGGCCATTAGCCGCTGCATGATATCGAGATGAATGGTTGGACTTAATGTTGTATTCTTGATACAATCACTTTACCTCAGAAGAACAGAAGTTGGTGCCGTTGTCTGTCAATATGGTATGAGGGACACCAAATCTAGAAATGATGTTAGATTTGATGAAGCTAACAATGCATTTAGAACTGACTTCTTTGAGAGGTACTGCCTCTGCCCATTTGGAAAAGAAATCAGTAGCAGTAAGAATGTACTTAAACTGCTTGGCCGTAGCTGAAGGGTAAGGTCCTACCACATCCATTCCCCATGTGGAAAATGGCCATGAGTATTTAGCTGTATGAAGCAACTCTGGAGGTTGATGAATGAAATTGGCATATACTTGGCATGAATGACACTTCTTTGTGAAATTAACACAATCTTGTATCATTGAAGGCCAAAAGTATCCAAGCCTTCGAATTTGATCAGACAGTCTATGTCCAGACTGGTGGGCACCACAGACTCCTGCATGCACTTCTTTTATGACAGCCATTGTCTCTTCACCATTAATACATCTGAAGAGAACTCCATCAAAACCACGTTTGTAGAGAATTTTCTCGAGGTGGTTTGGACCATCATAAAGAGTAAAATTGACCACACGTCGCCGAATTTGTTCTCTCTCGGCTCTATCAGGTGGAAGTGTTCCATTTTGAAGGTATTCCCTGATAGGTGACATCCATCCTGTAGTATGACCATATGGTTCAGGAATGGGACTAATATCATTAATTTCCTCTGTTCTGACTTGAACATAAGGTGAAATTGCACGAC
Source organism: Viscum album (assembly GCA_963277665.1). Lineage (NCBI taxonomy): Eukaryota > Viridiplantae > Streptophyta > Magnoliopsida > Santalales > Viscaceae > Viscum > Viscum album. Next base: position 1,495,007,352 of record OY728129.1, read on the forward strand.
GGTGGGCAATACCGATGGTTGTCTCGTCCCGATTTGGATCTGCTAAAGCTGTGTCTATATTAGCCAGTGCATCAGCTTGAGCATTTTGTGATCTTGGGACATAAGAAAATGTCGGTTCTGAAGGGAATTCCGACATTAACTCTCTGACGTAATCATACAAAGGGATTAATTCTTCTTTTCTGATGGCATAATCCCCATTGACTTGTTTGATTACCAGGTCTGAATCACCTTTCACCTTTAAGTGATTCACTTGTGCTTGAAGTGCTAACTCCAAGCCTGCAATGAGAGATTGGTATTCAGCTTCATTATTGGTACCACCTTCCCACAACAAAAAGGAATAAGGTAACACTGGCTTATCTGGAGAAATGAGCACAATTCCTAAACCAACTTTGTTGAATTTAGGATTTTCCATTTTCTTCCCTGTTGGACTTCTAGAAGCACCATCAAAATACATTTCCCATGTTTGAGGATTCTCTTGAATAGAAAAAACTTCCTCATCAGGGAGTTCGATATCTGAATATGTGTCTTCCACTGAAGGGTGTTCAGCCAGGAAATCAGCCAGAGCTTGGCCCTTAATTGCCTTTTGAGACACATACTGAATGTCGAACTGCTGTAGAATAACCGCCCACCTTGCCAGACGTCCTGTAAGAATTGGACGACTAAGGATGAATTTGAGTGGATTATTACGAGATACCAATTGGACCTCGTGATGTTGCAGGTAGTGTCTCAGTTTCTGAACTGCAAAGATTAATGCTAGGCAGCACTTTTCAATACTCGAATACCGGGTTTCTGCTTCAAGCATAGTTCTACTGAGATAGTAGAGACTTTTTTCATTCCCAGCATCATTCTTTTGAGCGAGAAAGGCACCCAATGATCGCTCTAACGCTGTCACATAGAGGATAAGAGGTCTACCCTCAACAGGTGTCATGAGTACTGGTGGACTTAAGAGGTATTTCTTGAGAACATCAAATGCTTCTTGACATTCTTTAGTCCACTGGTAAGTGACTCCTTTCTTCAATAATTTGGTAAAAGGTAAACTTTTGCCTGCCAAATTGGCGATGAAACGCCGAATATAGGCTAAGTGTCCTTGAAGTCCTCTTAATTCTTTCAAATTCTGAGGAGGTGACATACCAAGGATTGATTTGGTCTTCTCAGGATCGACTTCAATACCACGATGGCGTACAACAAAGCCGAGGAATTTTCCTGAGGTTACCCCAAAAGCACATTTTAAGGGGTTCATCTTCAAATTATGTTGTCGAAGCTTGTGGAATATGATTTCCAAATCAGCCAAGTGATCAAAACGTTGTTTGGATTTAACCACCAAATCATCTACATAGCATTCAACAAATTTCCCTAGAAAAGGTTTGAAGATACGATGCATGGCGCGTTGATATGTTGCACCTGCATTATTTAAACCAAAGGGCATCACCCGGTAACAAAACACACCTTGAGGAGCTCTGAAGGCTGTATATTCCTCATCTTCTGGGGCCATTCGGATCTGATTATATCCAGAATATCCATCCATGAAAGAAAGTACTTCATAGCCAGCCGTCGCATCAATTAAGAGTTCTGTAATCGGAACTGGAAAATCATCTTTGGGACAATACCGATTAAGATCTCTGAAATCGATGCAAACCCTAATTTGTCCGTTCTTTTTCTTTACTGGGACAATATTAGCCAACCACTTGGGATATTGAACTTCTCTGACGAAGTTAGCTTTGATAAGCTTATCCACTTCAGCCTCGATTTTGGAAGCATAGGTTGGGTGTGTTCTTCTCGCGGCTTGCTTGAATCCTCGATGTTCTTTTGGCAAACCCAAATGATGGGTGGCAACATCAGGATCAAGGCCAGGCATCTCTGTATAATTCCAAGCAAAGATATCTTTATTTTGCTTTAGAAAAGAAATATACATCTCTTGTTCTTCAAGGGTCATGGCCGCACTAATTAAAGTGGGGCGTGGATCTTTCTCTGTACCTAGATTTACTTCTCTGAGTTCATCCACAGTGGTAGAGATACCCTCTTCAAATGCTGGAGGAGCATCTCTAAGATCTTCCTCTTCCTCTTCATCATGTGTTATATCTTCCGTTTCTACTTGCAAAGTAGATGAAAAAACGAAATTCTCATGATCATAAGAGATGTCAAAATTTTCACATTTTGAAGAAGAAGCTTCCATTTCCGACCCTATTGATGAAAAAGGGTCTTCTTTGGGAAATAAAGAGGAGATGATGGATTGAGAATCGACATCAACATTCACCTCTGGTGTTGCTATAACTTCTTCTGGCCTGATTAGCGAAGTATAAACTTGTTGGATTTCAGCAGACGAAATGAAAACGTCACCACTTATGCTTTCATCACTGCTTGGTAAGTTACCAATTTCTCCCATGTTGTCTGGCTCGATTGCCGTAATTGACATTATGGATCTTTCCATAAGAGTATTTTGATTTGGGCCTATTTTGTCAATTTGACTGATAGGTAACACATAATCTGTACTCATATGTGAAAATGGATTTATTGGAATTTTTTCCAAACCATATGGAGCATTAACTTTGGTAATTTCCTTCATTGTAGATTTTTCTCTTCCCTTCATGTGATAAAATTCCGCCTCAATGTATTGAGACTCACATGTTTTGAACGGGGCCTTATCACCATACAATGTTCCAACTTGACCATCGAAACAGTATTTGAGACATTGATGGTATGATGACGGAATAGCTGCATGCTGATGTAACCAGGGTCTTCCAAGCAAGATATTGAAAACTGAGTCTTGATCAACAATCATGAAATCTGAATTGGAAACAAGATCTCCAAACTGAGTTCTGAGCGTAACTTCTCCCAGTGGTTCTTGTTCATTTTTATCATATCCTTGCAACATCATGGTAGAAGGAGATAAATCAGATTCCATGAGGCCCAATCGACGAAGTGTGCGAATGGGCATGAGGTTGACTCATGAACCATTGTCAATAAAAGCTCTTCGAACATCTATACCATTGACTTTGCCAGATAGGTACAAAGGTTTTATGTGCCCATGCACAACATCATCTTCGTCTTTATCAGTAAAAGATATCATTGCATGGCATTCTGCAGGATTATTCTCTATGTGATAAATTTCAGCTACAGCAATTTCAGCTTCAAACTCCTGAGGACTTGACAAAGCTTCGATGAGTGCTTCCTGAAGATCTTTTGATAGATTCAAAGCATCCAAAATTGATAATTTGGCTGGTAATTGGGCCAAGTGTTTCAATATATCATACTTTTGATCTAGAGGCCTGCGTTTCCCAATAGGAATATGCGGTTTAGCAGGTACCTTGGAAGCAGATGCTTTGGAAGCTGATGCCTCTTGTATTGAAGTTGGCAACATCTTTGGTTTTGGAAAATTAGACTGATTAGATCCATTTACTTTCTGAGATAAAGAAGATGGAACATTTAATCGGTCTTCCAAAATAACTGTGCCGAAGCTGAGTTGGCCATTGGCAGAAGAACTTGCTTGTTCATTTTGAGCTCGCTGAAGGGCTCTACCACGAGTTTCTGCTGCATATACCGTGCTAGCAGGGGTAGAATTAGATTAGTGGCTTCGGAAAGATCCACGTCTTCCCCTATATCCTGAACCTCTAGAACTTCCTCGGGTTCCTTTATTTGATACAGGGAATTCAGGCTCATCAAGACTGGAATATGAATCTGTTAATTGAATCATATTAACAGAACCAAAGATCAATTCTTCGTCTGATAAAGACTCTGCCAAATTAGCCTGTTTAGGCTGTGCGGTTTGGTGGGACGGTGCCCGTTGCTTTGAAGTAGATGGCATGAAATCTGCCAGAGTCAAAGACAATTTAGGCTTTGATACATACTCATCTTCTTCTGATTCCTCTTTCTTCTTTGAATTGCTCTGCCCTTTTGAGGATTTGTCTTTTGATAGAGGCTTTACTGCAGCTTTTGTAGGAGACACAATTGGCTTCTTCAATTGTGTTCGCAAAATGGAATGGGTCCGATTGATTGTCTTTCTGACCATCCAATCATCATATTTTTTCGTAGTTTTGCTTTTGACTTCCTGCCACTCGCCTCCTTCCTCTGGATCTGTAGCGGTAATACACGCTACATGAGCTGAAGAACCCTTCAATTTGACTTGTCCCAAGTCGACCATCTTTTGTAGGAGGTCTTTAAAGACAAAACACTCCTGGATGGGATGCCCCAACATTTGATGAAAGGGACAATAATTGGGATGGTCTTCATCTCCTTCCTTGTTTGGTCTCTTCGGCACTGGTAATTGAACCAAATTATTCTCCAGAGCTGAAATGAAGTAACCAGGAACTTGCTCACTTCGGAAAGAGTATGTTTTACTCTTCATATCCTCAAATTGTTTTCGTCATTGATCTTTTTGATTATTTGGACGAAACAGCCTTTGTTGTTGGCGTTCAGGAGGTGGAGCCCTTCGAGAAGATGAAGGTTTTGAAGTAGAAATAGGTACATGTGCCTGTTTAAGCATAACTGTAGCAGTTTCTGCTTTACCCATTCTTCTTCCTGGAGCTGATGGAATTACACGAGATTTAACCTTAGCCTGCATAAGGGAATCTTCAATCTGTTGAGCGATTGAAGTAAGGTCTCGAAACCCTCCTGTGTATTTCACAGGGATCAATGGCGTGCGTAATTCGTCACACAAATTTGCCACACAGATTGGCAACAATTCCTCCTGAGGGAGTGATAAACTCAAGGAATACGTTAATCCCTTCCAACGAGCAATGAAATCAGAGACTCTTTCAATCTCCCTTTGCTTGCAGTTTGTAAGATCGAAAACTGTCGTTTTTGGCAAAGTTGAGCTGAACTGAAGAAGGAAATTTTGACGAAGATCCTCCCATCCGATGACTGACCGGGATTTCAAGCTTGTATACCAGACAAAAGCTGGTCCTTGCAAGGTTCGCACGAAGCATCTGAGTTTCACTGCTTCTTGTTGCTCTGGAGTTCCCATCATAGGATCACAACAACACACGTAATGCGTCAAATGTTGTTCAGGGTCACCTGATCCATTGAAAGTAGGGAAAATAGGGTTTCCAAAACTGGATGGAGGAGAAATTGAATCTACCCATTCAGGGTAAACTTTCTTTTCAGGTTGAACTTGCACCCATTTCCCTTCCATAGTTTCTAACCGAGTTGTTAAGGACTCAATAGTAGTTATTAACTTTTGAGAAACGTCAGGTTGAACTTGGTTTTGGGTAGGTGCAATGAATGGAGCTTGGACAGCCATGGAGGTTGGTAATGCAACTAATGGTAGTGCTGCCAACCGTTGTTGCGTTTGACCCGTAGGATTAGACCTCTGTGGGTGTACTGATAAAGGAGGATATTCCTGATCCATCTCAGTAGTTACAACAAATTCCTTCGGCTGTCGGACTTCAGCATTCTTAAGAAGAAGACTACTCTGAAGTAGTTCTGCATTCAACCTTCTTAATTCTTTCATTTCTTCCTCCTGTTGTGCAAACCTTTGCTCTAATGAGAGCGATTGACCTCCTTCAGGGGAAGGGTGATAAGTAACCTGATTCTTTCCTTTCCCCTTATTGGATCCTTTTCGGAGAGGGGGAAGTGGGTTACTTGAAGGAATACCCAGATTTTGGGTAAGCCTTTGATTACGTGTGCGCACACCTTCTTCATTTATGTCTGTGTGCGCAACTTCTTGAGTAGGAACTTCTTCATCTGATCCCTCTGATTGAGCCTCATCTGGGGAATCAGCAGCAACGGCAGTGATGGCATTAATGGATGCGTATTTCATAGAATCCTTTCTATCAACATTTCTGTGATATTGTCTTCTTCCATGTCCATGATAAGGCATGGCATTCCGTTGACTTGACCCCTCAGGAATTTCTTGGAGAACCGTCACTCGTCCTGACATCTTGGCTCTTCGTTCCTCTTGAGGCTTATTCCCTAATCGAGAGAATACTGACTTTCTCTGAGGGAGGGATTGAAGATTTGAAAAAGTCCCCAGTCCGGTGGACTGGGGGTGTTCCTGTTGCTTCTGCTCAACTCCTCGAATCCCATTCGTTGATTCTGAGGGTTGGGTTAGAGAAGTCCCCAGTCTGGAAAGCTGGGGTGTCTCTTGACATGCTATGTCTGAGATCTTCTTGAAATCTCTCTTGATCTTGCGGATCTTAGTTCGGAAATTAGCTGGATGCATTAACCTGTATCCACTTTTATCACCTGGTTCAACAGACCGTTGGATGATTTCCGAAACTTCTGTCATTTGATGATGTGTTTGCTCCAGACGAGAGGCTTGCGCAATATTCTCGCCTGCTTGATGTAGGAGCAATTCAACAACCTGTTCTCTATATACTTGACTTTGAGAGGAACTAGTTGAAGCTTGATCTCGAGCAAGATTTTGATTATGAACAAAGCCCATTGACTGTGGCCGGCCATGGGCAATAACATTGCATGAGACCATTTTCGGCGGGCTTTGCTGACCGGAAAGCACTGTGAAATGTAGTGCTCCGTGAACACCCCATCCTCTGATATGAACATTAGATGGAGCATTGGAAATTAACTGACGCAACCTTCTTAGTGCGCCAAGGCATGAACGTTGAAGGGTTCTCTGTTTCTTTTCAGCCTTCGGATACCGAGGGACTGATAGAGATGCCAAATCAATCTGGCGTTGTAACCCTTCTATTATCTTAAGATGATTTTCATATTCAACGTAAGATAATACCTTCTTCTTTAATTGACAAAGAGTTTTCCATATGTTAAGACGAATATCATGGATTCCATCATCCGTCAACATCTTTGGAATGTCATACTGTGAATCAGCCAAAGGCCAAAACATGACTGGTACTTCACCTTTTGCCAGTTTTTTCCTCATGTTCAGCATTTCCTCTTTATCATTAAATGAAGATTCTTCTACCTGTTTGGACCAGAGTTGGTGTTTCCTTGTTGCTTCATCGGATTCAACAAGATTGGTAGAGGAATCACTATTCATGCTGGAAGATGAATGACCCAGGGAAGGTTCGGAGAACAACCTGAACCCCAAGCTATCTTCTGATGGAGAAAGAGTTTCACCTGCCGATAGTAAAGCATCAGACATGACTGGTTTTACGTTTGCAAGTGCCTCGAGATAGGAGGGCTTTCTCGTCACTACATTGCCTTCTGAAGAATTTTCGAGACAATGTGAATCACTACTGCGGAGAGGACTTTCGCAGCGAAGTTCATCACCATGAGGAGGACCTTCATGATGGGTTACAGCAAAAGATGAAATCTCTTGCTCCTTGGTCTTCTGACCACACAGAGGGTTCCTGTGGTTCTCATCTGAAGAAGAAACTTCAAGATTGACCGAATTTTCATGAAGCAAGTCTTCATGAGGAAGTGTCTGTTGAAGACCTTCGGGATTAATGTTCCTGTTATTGGGAACTGAGGGAGTAGAATCTTGAATTCCGACAGATAAATGTCTGAGGGCTTCAAGAACTCCAGCATCGAGCAAGGCCTTGTTGCAGATTGGCCTTTGATCTCCTGACTGTGCTGGGCGGATCTTTTTCTTAGATGCCTTCTTACTCGCTTTAGACATAACTTGATGACGAAAGTGATTGCTCTGAGCAGGTGTATGTGCCCGATCAGGAAAGATGGTCAGGTTAGGCTGACGATCATCGCTCAAATCAGGTGTATGTGCCTGACTTGGTTGTCCGTATGATATGGGGGAGTAGGCCCCACAACCCTCTTGGACTGGAACAGATGTGTGTGTCTGTTCCGGAGTGAATTGTTGATGTGTCACTCCACTACTAGGGATAGATTTATGTGTCTGTCCCTGAGATGATGCTGAAGCTGTTATGATATCCTGGAAAGCATCCAGAATATGAGCAGGAATTTGCTTCTGCTCTTTCCCCATTGACAAAATATGTTTGGTGACTTCAGCCGCCGGAATAGGGATATACGTCCATTCCGGGCTTGGAGTAGGTGTATGTGCCTGCTCCTATCCTCCTTTTCCTGTCAGTGAATCCTGACAGTACTCAAGTGTGGAGGCAGAGAGTTTAGTCTGTCTCCTGTTTGTCGTCGGGGCTTTCCGACTGACTTCTCCGTGTGCTACCAAACGAGACTGTTGGTAGGCTTGATTAGTATTAGCAGGTGTATGTGCCTGCTGATTACACTTCGCCAAATGCTGTTGACGAGATCCATCATATGTAGTCAGACGAGCCTGCTGACTAACTGCTGATGTATATGCAGGTGTATGTTCCTGCCTATGGTACTCCGCCGGAATTGCCTGGCGGGATCGGCTTGATGCTGCCAGACGAGTCTGCTGGACAACGGGATTAAAACGAACAGGTGTGTATGCCTGCTCGTTATTTGCCACCAAGTTAGGTTGGTGGACTTCTCCGGAGATGACAGGGATGACAACCTGCCTATTGTTAACCGGGTTCCGTCTCTGGCGATTCATCTTGCCTGCTCGGGTTCGAGGAACCTGAGCTGAACGCCTGGAGTCGGTACCCTAATCATGTTGAGGGCGCACTACCGCACGAGTCTGGCGGCGATTGTTGATGGGAGCCCTTGAGAAGGACTCCTATCTTTTTGAATTAAGGTCCTGCGGGACCTGCTCATTCACTTCCTCAGAGTAAGGGAGTGAATGGAAATTGCGTTCCGGGGATAACGACCCGAAACGGTTGGAGACGGTAGTCAGCACCGTCTGCTTCTTGATTGCTGGTCGCCGTTGTCCGGACGACCAGGTAGAATTGTTAACTTGGAGGGCTTGACGAGCGGCCTCCAGAGTTGGGATAGTACCGTTGCGACGGTACTCCTTAACCAGTGCATTAGAAACACAGCGTTGAAGACGCTGAGTTGGTGATGTCATCCTCAGAGCGGATGACGTTCCAGCAGGAGTAGCAGCATTGGTTTTCACAGCAGTAGACCTCACAGTAGAGGTGTTCCCAGCAGCAGTATTCACAGGGGTGAATTTAAGGAAAGCCATTTTTTAGAAGATCTTGAAAAAAAGAGTGCCTGTTCCATGTAACAGACATAATCAAGATGAATCCAGCCACTGCATCTTTTGGATGAGCACATGTCAATGATTGCCTTGTTGGCCCAAAGGGCCTAACAGATAAGAAGAACATCACTTTAACTTGGTTAAGGATTCACGTCGGGTTCACCATTTTTGTTTCGCGCGGAATCCGGGGATGACCTCCTGGACGGGAGATTCAAACGTTCCGATCGGTTTCTAACGGGTTTGTTCGTAGAACCGGAAACATCCAATGATTCCACATCCGTTTGGACCTACTTTCCAAAGGCAGGCACTCATTAGCTTGTGGGCTAATGAGGCTTAGGAATTTGCATTGGTCGAGAGGATGGGAGGTCGGACTCATCACACCTTTTTGAGGGGAATTATTGTCTACTCCGGGACTCTCTTTATAGATTTAAGTTAAGTTCGTGAATCCTTATTACATTACCAAGTATAAAATGAGCTTTCCTTTAGTTTTAACAATCAATGATTAAATATGCAAGAAATTTAGAGAATCTTTTATATGTATTCGAGGTTCTTCATCAATATAGAATCATCTATATTTGTTTAGAGATTCTTGGTCAATGGTATCCTTCAAAACATTTATATAAAAGTCTCTTGGTCATTTTGATGACCAGGCTGGTTTTAAAGCCACTCAGTGGGGCACTTGAAGTTTATCGTCATTCAGAAGGACAGAGATTATTTCAATGTTGGGATCGAACCCATAAATGGGCTACCTACGTATCCTTTGTTTTGAAAAAAGGAATCAGAACCCACGTATTTCGAGGAATGGGATATGATGTTTTATGATTGATGGCTCAAAGATGAATGTCATAATTACTTTTACACTCTAAGCTCACGTGAGTCATGCTCGGTGTGAGAAACAAGAGGTATTTGTAAAATTCAGACAATTGTGCCATAAAAGATGCAATCATAAGAATTTGTTTTGGGGCTTATGTATAGATGACTGCCCAGATAGAAGAAGGTTTAGGATTTACTTTTAAGGAGAAAATCCAAGAACAGGGTCCACAAAGTTATATGTGCTTCATGGAGATTTGAATACTCTAATCTTGGGGCTTACTCCTAAGGAAGATGCCCGAGTTAGGAGGGGACTTATGATTGAGTTTTATTCCTAAAGAGGAAACCCATATCAAAGGTAATTTATGACTGGTTAAGATAAATTTTAAGAGACTTGGGCTTACTCCTAAGAAGGATGCCCAAGATTTATGACTAGGACTTATTCCTGAGAAGAAATCCTAGGTTAGGGGACTTGGGGCTTACTCATGAAAAGGAAGCCCAAGGTTATGACTGAGTCTTATTCCTGAAAAGGAGACCCAGGTTAGGGATTAAGGTTTGGGGCTTACTCCTGAGGAGGATGCCCAAGTTTGGGAACTTGATTGGGGCTTATTCTTAAGAAATATTCCCAAGATTTATGACTAGGACTTATTCCTGAGAAGGAAGCCTAGGTTAGGGGACTTGGGGCTTACTCCTGAAAAGGAAGCCCAAGGTTATGACTGAGTCTTATTCCTGAAAAGGAGACCCAGGTTAGGGATTAAGGTTTGGGTCTTACTCCTGAGGAGGATGCCCAAGTTTGGGAACTTGATTGGGGCTTATTCTTAAGAAAGATGCCCAAGATTTATGACTAGGACTTATTCCTGAGAAGGAAGCCTAGGTTAGGGGACTTGGGGCTTACACCTGAAAAGGAAGCCCAAGGTTATGACTGAGTCTTATTCCTGAAAAGGAGACCCAGGTTAGAATTTTCTCATCTTAAAGGATGAGGTTGAAATGAATGAACTCTCAATCTTTGGTGACATAAAGATGTTTAAATCACTGGGTGTTGAGAGGTATTTCACATAATTCCTTTCAGATAAGGATGTCAAATCAAGAAATCATGACGTAAATGGCTTTTGAAGAGTATCTTGAAGACTGAATCTTGAATAGGAAAGGTGAAATGGCTTAAGAGGGGTAAAATGGGCAAGATGGGCACCCAAAAAGATAGGGGCGCGCAAGTATTAAAAGTCGCGCAAGTCCTGCGGCGGCGCACAAGTATTGGTCGCGCAAGTATACTTGCGCGACATGAGGGATACTTGCGCGATTTACAACCAGAGTTGAAATACTTGAGCGATTCTTTATTAAACCCTTTATCATCCTCTTGAGGTTCTTCCAGAGAGGGGACGCGCAAGTTATATTGAAGGAATTAAGTCGGCGCGCAAGTGTTTGATAAGTTTCAACACTTGGCCTTCCTTCTTCCCTTTAGATCTTCCATTCTAGGTAAGAAATTACCTTAGAAGTGTTCTGGAAGCTTTGAAAATAGACTTGGGCGTCGGGAGCTTTGATCCGAGTTTCTGGAAAGAGATCCTCTCGAATGGGGGGCCCACAGGGTCTATTTATAGGCAAAAGAAGACCCCGGGCGGTTACTGGGCGGTTACCAGATCTGTCGCGCAAGTCCCTTGCACGACCATGAGGGGTCGCGCAAGTGTTGAGGCGGCGCGCAAGTGTACTTGCGCGACCAAGAGGGAACTTGCGCGACCTCTGGGCAATGTTCTCCTTTTTCATCCCTTTGTCAATTTTTGATGTTTCTTCAAAGGATTAATCACTTTGAGCTCAGATATTCCCTTTTCCGAACTTTAGATTCCGTGACGAAAGGAGCGTCAACATATGCACATCCCAAGAAGATTTTGAGGGATTAAATTGGTTACATAGACACCTATTTTTATCAAACACATCAATATAACTAGGAACAAATTTACGAAAAAACAAGAGCACAAGATTCCATGCAGAAATCTAAAATAAAAACAAGGGATAATACTTGTCAACCACCTACCCGGAATATGATTATAAAGACACTCCTATTCGATGCCATATATCTATATTCAACCACCCTTTTAATAATAAACCTACATATCACTCAAAAGAGAGTTTTTTAGGGCTTCATAAGGAGAGGTAAATGAAATGAAACCTTGAACCAAAATAGAACAACAAGTGTGGGATTAACCTGACCTGGATATTCGTTTCACATCCGAAGGCACTAAAAATGGAAACGAAATGTGGTATATTGATCCTTGGAATCTATTGGAGGTATTAGTTCGTCAATAGGGTTGAGAGGGGAAGAATGGAGTAAAATTATGAGCTGGGTTTCAAAATCCCAGAGTGGCAATTTTGTAAATATTCCAATTTTCTGGGCTGCACTGTTTCCTGGGATTCACGTACGGTTTTCATAACCACACTCTATACTTATGTGAGCCACTTTCCATTAATTTATAGTAACCTAGTCTACCCCACATGGGTTTCACTAACCATTAACAAACCTTGCAAAAATCCCAAAAGTTCCACTCTCTTTCTCTTTCATGTCCCAATCCCCCGAAACACCCCTACACCTTCACATAAACATGGAGAAACCCTTATCTAGACAAAAAGAGCAGGCCCAAGACAAAACATAAAAAATAAAATACCTTATGAAAATACATGATCTTACAACCTCTGAACCATATAATGACTCATACTCAAGCTACTCTTTTGAGAACCACCGTACATTCGCAACTAGTGGTCATTTCACTAAACCTGGCTATCCATTTCAATTCTCGAAGTTCCTTGTTTTACATCACAAAGTCCACCAGCACAGATCAAGGGAATGAATTTTTATTATAATCCTTCATCACCACAACCACAACATGAAACATAAAATTCTCAAGGATGAATCCACTTCAATCATGCCCAAACACTAGAACTCCACAGAGAAAACATAGACAATAGTTCTTAACTCACTATACACAAAAACTTGCACAAAACATCACATCACTATGGAGTAAAGAATCATCACCCCATAGGCCCAATCGTCAACACAACTCATGAAGAAAATAACATGGGATCATTTTCAGTTTCTCCCAACTCTAATAGTGAAAAAAATGTTTTCACCTGAAGGAAAACACATGATCCTTCCAACCACATTTCCTTACAATTTCAGTCCACAACTGTACAACCAAACAGAACCCAAAAAATCCTGGGTACTAAACCAACTAAACTGGTTCCCATGCTCTATATTAGGGCTAACTCACCTAAACGATGACCACTTGAGTCATTCCAACCCGAGACTCTAGTCATGTCATCAACCAACAATTTATTCAGTATGGTTCTATCTACCATATTTGGTTACATGGCACCTCCACTTTCCACAAAATCCCACATGAACATTAAATTGTCATTCACATCACCTAACATGTTCTAAATAAATGTTTCCCAACATCTATAGGATCATTAACCTACCTTGGCATCTAGCCGCAGCATCAAAACAATTCGTAAAGACATCCCTACATTATCCACTCAAGGATGTAGATTAACTTGACCACACTCAAGTACAACATCAATTCAAAATGGTGCTTGATGACACAACATGAACCCATAGGTGGTTCACTCTCACAACACCCATTCAAGTTTATCCCCTTGGGTCGGTCCATACTCGACTGACTTGTCCCAAAAACCCATTCTCCACTGATGGTATGCTACCACCTTCTCACAATCCCATTGTGATTATTGACTTGAAGCATAACATTAACATCCTACAAACCCACTGAGTTCCCTCCCTAAATTCTAGAATAATTACATCATCGTAGCATTACAGCCCTCTAGACCATCATTGGGCTTCACCCTCTTTATGACACCACATCACATGGCCGAGGTTCCCTCAACTCAGAGATGTTCTAAACAACACAAGGGGAAATTACCCAAGTCTATCCCCAATATTTTTTGGAGTTGTAGAACCCAAACTCTCTTTCCATGACCTGTTGTCTTATCCAACCACACACTTCAATGACTCTAGCATAGAAATCACAAGCTTCACATGGAACTACCATGAGCTCGAACACAACACTTGAATCATTAATCACTATATCCAAGACCCACATGGCCTCTTTGACAAAACTAACGTGCACCTAAAATGTTCATCATTAGAATCCCAGTGCCACAACATTAACTGATGTTCTGTTCTCCACATACATGACTATATTATCACCGCACACTATAGGATTATTGTTACCATTTCCCACCATGATGGATTCCAACAACCACATCTTATACTCGACAACAAATTGAACCCCAAAAAGAGACATGGAAATCGCTTTTTTCCCAAAATAAGAAAATGAACATCACCTAGTCCCCATTTTTTGGATTCTGTGAAGGGAACCCATGGTGTTTTTTCAAATTAAGTCCATCCTAAGGACCTCTCCCAAACTATAAAGGTCGAACATTCCATCATCAGGATCCAAGTGTACTGTTTCCATGATTGTAACTCCATGATGTCCCTCATCCAACCAAACACCTTCATGTCTCTTGGTTTGAGCCATAGCTTCTCAACATCCTTGGGATGATATAAAGTTACTGGGAAGTATTTTCATTAGGTGGTGTATTATAAGAAGTTGTCAAAGAACACCACCACCAACATACCCATTTCTGATGTTGACTATTGGACACCATGACCTACCAATAATTTCATGCTCCCATATCAAATGTATATCATCCACACTTAACCACCACCCCATAGGTGTGATTTCCAACCAATTTTATCCATCTCTTCACAACCAAAATCCCAAGAAGTTGTGAACCAATTTTTCATATCACACTAGTTCCACCACACCTCTCGATCTCCTTTAATTCATCACTAATAGCTAACAAATGAAGACCAATGGTCTACCACAACAATAAACCAGTGGTCTCTCACAAATCAACCCTTGTATATGTGTAGAACATTGGAAACTACTTACATAAACATGTATCTTGTTTAGTGAAACTCATCATCCCTGAGGCGGCTTATGCATATCACCCAACAACCAACCCATTCATACAAAAAAGTTCACCCATGTGACCACCCTCACCTCAGGTTCCACCCTTGAGAAGATGCATATAACCACATTTCATCCACCCTTGTCTTTTTTACTCGAAAACAACTTCAATACCCCCATTAATCATCATACAATAGGTGATTAATACATCCACATGGTACAACCCTTTTAAATAAATGTTATATCATATCACAAGCACTCAGGTACCCTTACAAAAGTGCCAGGTATAACAATACCATTTACTAAAACATGGTGGTACTCAGTAAGCATTAAAACCAATTCTGAATCATCTCCCATGATTCATATTCTAAGGTATATACATTGATGGGATATCCTCCCACATGGTCAAACTTGATTTTTTAAAACTATCAACGTGTAACAAAAAATTGATTAACACAAAAAACCATCAAACTTCTTACATAGCCCTCAAGTCCAAAGCCGCACCATACTATACAATGAGTTCCACTATCAAAGTCCAAAACATCTATAGGTGAAACACACACCAAATGGCACTAAGAACCCTATCTAAAGTCCCTCATTGGTCACCATGATGGCTGAATGAAACCAACTCCATATATTGAAGTCACAACCTGAAAAATCCATTAGTCCTTTCTACAAATCATACATATCAGGAAATGAAAAAATCAATGCTCGTGATTGGGAATATCTACCCTATTATGGTGTATAATGTTTCTAGTGAACCAAAAAACCATTTATTATTTGGTCTGAACCAAAGGTATACTCAATCATCAGTACTATGAGAAAATAATCCTCATGGGGATTCAAAACACAACTCACAAGGTTTCTACTCACAAGGTCACCATGACCCAAGAACCATATTTAGGGTATAACATGCACTCTTTACAGTCACAAACCCTGGGTGTTCCCACACTCTCATTATTGAAAAACACCTCGCATCTCAACGTCTACAACCCTACTATGGGTTCCCTAAACACACCACCTAGGCCTTTTAAAAACCATAAAGGGCTCATAATCCTAATACACAGTCTCAAACTAGGGAACTCTCAATTCCTAACCCACACATACAAGGGTAAATCTATCAACACGATGGATGGCCACCTTTGAACTCCAACAATATCATTTTTAACATATCATTCACCCTACGCTTTAAAAAATGACCAACATTATTTAACCACATATGGAGAAATATCTCTCTCCTTCAATCTTAATGAACCCATCCTTCATACTCTATCCCAAAGGTCATCATTACACTTAGAACACTACCCTATACCATACCTACTTTGGGTCATGATCGACATGGGTAGTGAATTTAATTCATCTCAAGTACTTTTTTACACCTCTTCGTATCACTTTTTTTTACAACATGATCATTTCCTCTTAGGCGCATTTCCCATTTCACAACTTGTTACAATCATCATTTTAACCCATTTACAGCTTTCATTAGGAATAATTCCTTATAGATTTTACCATCATTATGAAACACTTTTTCTTTTAAACACTAAAACAAATTTTACAATTTATCACAACCTAAAATGTAAACCCATTCATAACATTTCTTCACACGCAATATTCCTCCACTATTCATTTGCAATATTTTTAGTCATCCACTTTCATTATCATTATTCGACATCATTTTATACATATTTATCAAGGATGTAAAATGCATTATACTCTTTCTTCCCCGCACACCCATCCTGTGTGTGCCAATAATGATGCATGCCACTTATATGCTTAGGTGCCTAAAATGATCCATGAATGCACATCCCCAGTCCGTTATAGAAATGAGAGAAATATCATAAATCAATCCAATCTCACAACATGTGCATCACCCAATGGTGGAATATCATTCAACTATAACAAACCACATCAAGAACAACAATTACTACCCAGGGTGACTTCGGTTTTCCCTCATACATGGGTAAGCTAATCCAATGAATGAGCTCATTACCAAGGCACAACACATCCTAATATCCAGTCTACCATCCCAAAATAGTAATAAATAGAACAAAACTCATTTGATACCACTTTGTATCATCCCCGACCAGGAAGACACTAAACCAGTTCTCTGATATGGGTCATCACATGACCTCAAGTGTGCCTCCCCGTATACTAGAGGTTTTCGAATAACGATGAGGGTTTAATAAGTCACAAGGGGAGATTATACCATCTTTACCAAAGTAAGCCATAGTAGAACCCAATTTAAATAGAGAGAAATAGGAACAACCAATAAACATGCATAAGAAAATGATTCCCAAATAGTGTATAACCACAAATCAAATAAAACCATTCCATGCAGTACTAGTAGTGAAAAGTGAAAGAAACCTAATGTAAAACAAACGACCAAACTTCATATGGGTCCAACCAATATGAATGGGTCCTTATCCATGTACATCCCATTAAAAACTTAGCATCTTAGTGTAGGTCATCTTTATAAGGACCCAGCCTTAAACCTTACATAATCTTGAGTTATCACAAGATTACATGTTGAGGATCTTTTCAGGTTTAGGGTTTTAGAGAATTAGATCTTAAAACATGCATTACAACCCACATTTAAAAAAAGTGGTTACAATAAAAGATATTATTATTTTTTCCCATCAATGGAATCATATTGAAAATAAAACATGGATTCTTTCTTGACACATCCTTGACTCTATCATCTTATCCTGTACCTTTCCCTTGAACTGTGAAAAACATTTCAAAAACTTGGGATGAGCATAAAAAACTCAGTATGGGTTATAAAAAAACATGGAAAGGAAACATGAGTTCATATATACATAAGAATGAAATCATACTTTACCCATAAAACATAGGCACTTTAACACAGCTCATAAAATCATGAATAAATCATAGAAATCATAAGACGTAAAGGTAACTTGAGGAATTCATAACATTCTTACGTAGAGAGTAACCCTCTTAGTTACGTTTGGAATACCCATCACAGTATATTCCCTAAATCTCTTCGTAGAAACCTTAATGTTTCACTCCTTCGCGTTACCCAACGCATTGGAGAGCTATATCGGGCTCACCCACCCTTAGTCTATCATGGAACCACCAGTCTTCATAATAATTCCCAAGAACTTCAACATAATTGTATCACATAAAACATGCATAAAGGAAACATAACATTTCAACCTTTCAATCACAAGATATCAATACCACACATTGATATAAAAATATCATGAAAACCATTTTCAATACCAAAATAAAAGAAAAGTAAAACATGGTATTTATTTTTCCTTTAAAAGGAAGGTATGGCTTGTAGAGGAAGCCGAAACTCAAATAACGGTCACGGCGGCAGAGAAGTCGTTGTCTCCACATACGTACGACAAAAACATTCCCTTTTGTCGTTTAGTAAATGCTTCGTATAAAGAAGATTCATTTTGAATAAACGTAAAAGTCAAAGGGGTTTTTACACCGTATAAAAGAAAGTTGTGTATAAAACAAAATATTCCTCAATGAAAGGAGATTGAGACGAAGTCCCATACCTCGTATTCGACTTGACCCGACCGTTCTTTAATCTCCTGAATAATAAACTTGAGTTAATCTCTACATTATTAAGAACCTTTTCAAGTTCATTATTCCTTTTATACCATGTTATGAACATCATGTAATCATTTAAGTTAATAATGTTCATTTTTTCGGTATTTGGTTCTTAAGTCAAAAATAGACTTCTTACACTTACATGTTGTTAATTTGGTCAAAGGTTCGTTATATCCAGAATGATATTAATGATTTGGATAACATATATATCATATATATTCAGCATATACATGTATTTATAATATTACATCACATTTAGAGGTAAGAAATGAAATGCACCGTTCATGGAGACGGTAAGCCGTACGTACACATGAACGCTACTTCCATATCTATTTCGTATTTTCTGGAATGGAGACATAATGATATAAGAGTATATTATAATTCCAGTATAATAACATTTATAATATCATTAACTTTATCCTTTACACATCCCACATATGGTATTAACAAATCAAATCACTTTCAGGGGGTGGTAGTCCGCACTTCCTAAAATGAAGATATCGTGTTCACCCATAATGGAAACAATAATGGTATGCCATAAATGAAAAATACATAAGCTTAAGGAAATAATAAACATATTATATATCATATATAAAAATAGTGACATCATAATGGCGAACTTTGAAGGTGTTAAATGAGTATTGAACAATCATCATTTCGGGAGGAAACATTTCGCCATCCATGGAAACCGTATGTTCTTTAACCATTTGATGTAGTTGTGTGAGAGTTTAGCTCGAATAAATCTTATAAAAACATCCTAGTATATTGAAGATACTGGAGTTGTTACAAAAGAAGTAAATAAAAAGAGTTTAGGGGGTTGGAGAAGCAAAATAAAACAAATGAACATGAGAGAAAGATTTACCTTTAAAAGTGTAACTCCTTTTGATTTGAGCATAAAGTCTTCCTTTGAAAGGATTATGCCCAAAGGGAATCCTCTAGGATTAGGAGAGGGATGTGGAAAGACAAAATGGGCATGTTTTGGCCGAGACAAAGGCTTTGGGAGTGTGGGTAAGGAGGTAGAGGTGGGGGGCTTTTATAAGAGGAGAGGAGGGGCACTCTTGGAAAGTAAAGATAAGTTACTTTATTTTAAAAATTTTTTCGGATTCAAAAGGTCCCACATTGATATAATTCGAGGATAAGGTGATTAGAATTCTAAATACACTCATACAATTGGTTTTGTCCATGTGTAGGTTTTAGATTTTACATTATCTTTCCATTTTATTTAAATCGTTAAATAATGATGTCATCGCTGCATCATCATGATGTCATAAATAATTTAATTTATTTAATGTCTAAAAATTATAAAAAAATACTATGATGTATGAAATCTCTTTATCTTTCTAATAAATATTTATAGTCAAAAATCTGACTTGTATAACCCCATATAAAAATTGTTTTAGTAACATAACTCATGTTTGTGTCATTTTTACTTTAATATTAAATAAAAAGTTATTTATGTCAATTCCCAAACAAAGTGGCTCCATGGGGTCCCCATGTTGACCCATGGCTTGTATTGGTCGGCCATGAAACAACCAATGAGGGTAGGACATGTGTCAAGCTCACCTCATTTTATTAAAGCATTATTTTTACCTTAAACTACACTAATTACCACTAATCGCGATTAAGAACTTAATAAGTTACTATTCACCAAAAAATTATTTTAATCTCATTGAACCACATTGTACTTCTTATTGACAAACATTTATGTTGGATTTTTGAAAATCAAAACACAGAAGTGGTAGAATTTCATTTAAACGAATAATCAGTTTTTATAAGTACCACTTAGTGGTTTCACTATTCATCAAAAATTGATGTTTTTCAGAAAATTACCAAAAATTCACCATAAGCTATATTTGATACTCTGAATTCAAAAATGAAGTCTATTTTACAAAATTCAAAAAATATAAGTCACATTAATTAATTTAATAATTAATTCCCGCTGTCAGAGCAAATAGCGTGTTTTTATGAAACAATAAGTATCAAAAGATTGACACTAGTTTAAGTCCAATTTAAAAGTGAAATTGATTCCAACGACCACAATTGGATTAAATGGTAAAAATATATTCAGATTACACATTAAGACCAATTAAAAAGATAATTTAGTCATATAAATAATTTAGATTAAGAAGCAGTTCTGATGTAAAATGCAGTATTTTTCACTATTCATTAAAAAATGAACATTGTTAGAAAAATACCAAAAATTCACAAAAAGTAAATTTTGATGTCCCAATCATAAAGAATAAGTTTATTTTGACAAACATAGCTTATAAAATTGTCAAAAGATAGATTCAAAAATGGTTTTCCATCAAAAGGCAGTAAAACAATCTTTTAAAAATATTAGTGTATTCCATGCTTAAGATTGGATTTATTTTCATTTTAAGCCTCTAAAACACTATCTAATTCATCAATAGAAATATATAAAAATATCTATTATTTATTACTTATTTGGGATGTTACATCCTTCCCCCCTTTAGAAAATTGCATCCCCGCAATTTATTTACTTATCGAATAAATGAGGGTACTTATCCCTCATTGCATTTTCAGATTCCCATGTTGCCTCTTCCATCATGTGGTTTTTCCACAAAACCTTTACTTTCTTAATCACCTTATTCCGTAACACTTGCTCCCTGTGGTCAAAAATCTGGACCGGTTGTTCCTCATAAGATAGATTCTCTTCCAACTGAACTACCTCTGGACTCAAAACTTGAGATGGATCTGGCATATACTTTCTCAACATTGAAACGTGAAAAACATTGTGTACCTGGGATAAACTCGGAGGTAAAGCCACCCGGTATGTAACTGATCCAACTCTATCCAGAATTTCATATGGTCCAATGAACCTTGGACTCATCTTTCCTTTCTTACCAAATCGCATCACACTTTTCCTTTGTGACACTTTGAGAAAAACATGATCACCTACCTCAAAAGAGAGATCCTTCCTCCTGTTGTCTGCATAAGTCTTCTGCCTGCTCTGAGCAGTTCTCATGTGTTTCTGAATCAGCTGAACTTTTTCTGCCATCTCTTCTACCAATTCTGGTCCCATCAACTTCCTTTCACCCACTTCATCCCAGAAAGCTGGAGTTCGACACTGTTTGCCATATAATGCCTCAAATGGAGCCATCTGTACACTGGAATGAAAACTGTTATTATATGAAAATTCAACCAAAGAAATATGTTGGTCCCAACATCCATGATAATCCATAGAACAAGCTCGTAGCATATCCTCCAATGTCTGAATTGTTCGTTCTGACTGCCCATCTGATTGAGGATGAAAAGTTGTACTAAAATTTAATTCAGTACCCAACGACTTCTGAAGGCCTTTCCAAAAGTTAGAAGTGAACCTAGGATCACGGTCAGATACAATGGAGAGAGGAACTCCATGTAACCTGACTACCTCTTTAAGATACAAACGGGAAAGTTGATCTAGGGGAAAAGAATCTCGTATAGCAAGGAAATGAGCTGATTTGGTCAAGCGATCAACAATAACCCATATTGCATTATTACCTCGAGATGTCTTCGGTAATCCCACAACAAAGTCCATGGATATATTCTCCCATTTCCACTCTGGCACTGGTAAAGGCTGAAGCATCCCTTTTGGTAACTGCCACTCTGCTTTAACCTGTTGACAAGTCAAACACTTCACAATAAAATCAGCAATATCTCTTTTCATTCTATCCCACCAGTAATACTCCCGAAGATCTCTATACATCTTAGTACTGTCAGGATGAACTAAAAATGGAGAACTATGAGCTTCACATTACAACTCTCTCTTCAACTGTGAATCACAAGGCACACACAATCTCTTTCCAAATCTCAAAACACAATCATTATCAATGTTGAATTCAGGAAAATTACCTTTCTGAACCAGCTCTACCTTTTTCTACAACTCACTGTCTTGCTTCTGTGCTTCCTTGATTTTATCTGATAGAGATGATCTCACTGATACCTGAAACAAAACAGAAGAACTTCCTGCACCAAAAACTTCTATGCAAAAGTTCATCAAATCCTTAACCAAAGGATCACGTTCCAAACACAACATTGCTAATGAAGCATTACTTTTTCGACTCAAAGCATCAGCCACTTTATTTGCTTTTCCCGGATGGTAATGAATTGTAAAATCATAATCCTTGATTAATTCTAGCCATCTCCTTTGTCTCATGTTCAATTCTTTCTGAGTGAATTTATACTTTAATCTTTTGTGATCGGTATATATTTCACACTTTACTCCATACAAATGATGCCTCCAAATTTTTAAAGCAAAAACAACAGCAGCTAATTCCAAATCATGTGTAGGGTAATTTACCTCATGAGTTTTCAACTGTCGTGAAGCATAAGCAATTACCTGGTCATTCTGCATTAGGACGCAACCAAGTCCTTTCAATGAAGCATCACTGTAGATAACAAACTCACCATTCCTGGAAGGTAGTGCCAAAACTGGAGCATTCACCAATCTTCTTTTTAATTCCTGAAAACAATCATCACATTCTTTTGTCCAGATAAACTTAACACCCTTCCGAGTTAGCTTAGTCATTGGACAAGATAACCGTGAAAAATTTCTAACAAACCTTCGGTAATAGCCTGCCAAACCAAGGAAACTACAAATCTCTATTACATTTGTGGTTCTTGGCCATTCTTCAACAACTTTTGTTTTTGCAGGATCAATAGTTATCCCATCTTTAGAAACAATGTGACCAAGGAAGGAAACTTGTTGCACCCAAAACTCACACTTTCTGAATTTCCCATACAATTTCTTTTCTTTTAAGGTTTGCAAGATAAACCTTAAATGTCTTTCATGCTCCTCTTTACTTTTTGAAAACACCAAAATATCATCAATGAAAACCACCACAAACTTATCCAAGAACTCATGGAAAATTCTATTCATTACGTCCATGAATACAGTAGGTGCATTGGTTAGCCCAAAAGGCATTACTAAAAATTCATAATGGCCATATCTCGTACGGAACGCGGTCTTCAAAATATCTGCCTCCTCTACCATCAGCTGATGGTACCCCGATCTCAAGTCAATCTTTGAAAAAAACTGAGCTCCCTGGAGTTGATCAAACAAATCATCGATATGAGGCAAAGGATATTTGTTCTTAACAGTGATATTATTCAAGGCCCTATAATCAATGCAAAGTATCATAGAACCATCTTTCTTTTTAACAAACAAGACAGGAGCACCCCATGGTGATGTGCTAGGTCGAATGAAACCTTTCTCTAATAAATATTGCAATTGCTCCTTCAACTCTAAAAGTTCAATTTGAGCCATTCGATAAGGGGGTTTTGAAATTGGATTAGCATCAGGAACTAAGTCAACAGTAAACTCAACTTCCCGATCTGGTATTATTCCAGGAAACTCATCAGGAAAAACATCAAGATACACATTTACCACTGGCACATAATTAATCTGAACAGTTCCTTTATTTTCAATGATGTGTGCAAGGTAACATTCATTTCCATCTTTTACAAGTTTCTCGGCCTCTTGATAAGTTATCAACAGTAAGGGTTCATTCTTGTACACAAACTGAAATTATTTCTGAAAAGAAACTTCTTTAGCTCTACAGTCAATCTTAGCATGGTAAATAGAGAGCCAATCCATACCCAGGATAACATCAAACTCTACTAGAGGTAGAAAAATAAGGTTTTCAAGTAGGTTCTTTCCACAGATAAGGATAGGAAGATTTTTATAAATTCTTTTTGCCTCAACATTCCCCCCAGGTGTTTTTACCAAAAGTTCAGGAGTCATTTCTTGAGATGGTATTTCCATTTTACTAGAACAGGTTTCAGAGATGAAAGAATCTGTAGACCCCGAATCAAACAAAACACTGGCATAATCTGAAAAAACAAAAAATGTACCTGATAAAACTTCATTTGATGGCCCAAAATCTGCTGAAGTAGTTGCAAAGGATTTCACCACCCCTTTCTGCTTGTAGTCTAACTGCTTCCCATCACTCAAGCTCTTTGTCGGACACTCATTTTCATAGTGACCCATCTCATTGCACTTAAAACATTTCACTAACTGTAAATCAAATTTGTTCTTACCTTCACCATGATCCTTTTCAGTGCAATCACGGGCCTTATGTCACATCTTACCACATCGGTAGCACTTTCTAGAATTCAGAATACATTCCCCAGCATGCCTTTTGCCACATTTATCACAAACTGGAAACTTAGTTTTCTTACCATCAGACTTTTTTGAAGAATTCTTACCTTTCTCCTGCCACCTCGGTCTCTTCTTCTGTTGGTTGTTATAGAACACTTGATCATCGGCAAACTCCATTTCCACCTTCTCAGCACATCAAACAAGCTTTTCATAACTTTTAAACTCATGAGAAGCTAATTCCCTTCGATATTTCGGCTTTAATCCTGAGTAAAAACGATTGATTTTACTATCAAGGTCTTGGATAAAATTTGGAGCATACCTTTCCAATCGAGTGAACCTTTCTTCATAGGTAGCCACTGAGTCTTCCACTTGCCTCAATTCCAAGAATTGATTTTCCATCCTAAGTCGAACAGCCTTAGGAAAATACTTCTCAAGAAACATACCTTTGAATTCATCCCAGTCAAGATCATCAATCTCATTGGCGTCCCTGATATTTTTAACCATAGACCACCACTGATCTGCCTCACCCTCCAAACGGTAAATAGCAAGACTAATATTTTGATTTTCTGAACACCTCATGACATCGAAAATCTTCTCCAATTCTTTAATCCACCTTTCAGCTAGCACAGGGTCAGATGATCCTCTGAATGATGGGGGATGTTGCCTCATGAAATGTTACACCACTGACATGTTCCTCTGCGGTTGATCTGGATGATCTCGTGCATGGATACCACCACCATTTATAGCCTCATTCAACTGCTCCATTACTGCAATAAACTGTTTAGTTCCAATTCTGACCATCTCAGGATGCTGATTCAGAAGGTTATTTCCTTCTGTATGCCTTCCTAGCACCGCTTCCCTGTTTCCTCTGCAGAAAACCATAATGAACAAACATGTCTTAGATAACGCAACATGGTAATCTTTAAATGCTATATCATTTCAATTTGACCATAAAAAAACTTTTGGATAATCATTTCATAGAATTCTAACTACTAAAGTTATCTAAACCGACCTCTGATACCAACTATAAGGCCCCAACCTTAAACCTTACATAATCGTGAGTTATCACATGATTACACGTTGAGGATCTTTTCAGGTTTAGAGTTTTAGAGAATTAGATCGTAAAACATGCATTACAACCCACATTTAAACAAAGTGGTTACAATAAAAGATAGTATTCTTTTTTCCCATCAATGGAAACATATTGAAAATAAAACATGGATTCTTTCTTGACACATCCTTGACTCTATCATCTTTTCATGTACGTTTCCCTTGACCTGTGAAAAACATTTCAAAAACTTGGGATGAGCATAAAAAACTCAGTATGGGTTATAAAAAAAACATGGAAAGGAAACATGAGTTCATATATACATAAGAATGAAATCATACTTTACCCATAAAACATAGGCACTTTAACAAACCTCATAAAATCATGAATAAATCATAGAAATCATAATACGTAAAGGTAACTTGGGGCATTCATAACATTCTTACGTAGGGAGTAACCCTCTTGATTACGTTTGGAATACCCATCACAATATATTCCCTAAATCTCTTCGGAGAAAACTTAATGTTTCACTCCTTCGTGTTACCCAATGCATTGGAGAGCTATATCGGGCTCACCCGCCCTTAGTCTATCACGGAACCACGTGTCTTCAAAATAATGCCAAAGAACCTCAAAATAATCATATCACATAAAACATATATAAAGGAAACATAACATTTCCACCTTTCAATCACAAGATATCAATACCACACATTGATATAAAAATATTATGAAGACCATTTTCAAAACCAAAATAAAAGAAAAAGTAAAACATGGTATTTATTTTTCTTTTAAAAAGAAGGTATGGCTTGTAGAGGAAGCCGAAACTCAAATAACGGTCACGGCGGCGGAGAAGTCGTTGTCGCCGCATACGTACGACAAAAACATTCCCTTTTTTCATTTAGTAAATGCTTCGTATAAAAAGGATTCCTTTTGAATAAACGTAAATTTCAATGGGGTTTATACACCGTATAAAAGAAGGTTGTGTATAAAACAAAATATGCCTCAATGAAAGGAGATTGAGACGAAGTCCCATACCTCGTATCCGACATGACCCAACCGTTCTTTAATCTCCTAAATAATAAAATTGAGTTAATATCTACTTGCTTAAGAACCTCTTTAAAGTTCATTATTCCTTTTATACCATGTTATGAACATCATGTAATCATTTAAGTTAATAATGTTCATTTTGTCTGTATTTGTTTCTTAAGTCAAAAATAGACTTCTTACACTTACATGTTGTTAATTTGGTAAAAGGTTCGTTATATCCAGAATGATATTAATGATTTGGATAACATATATATCATATATATTCAGCATATACATGTATTTATAATATTAAATCACATTTAGAGGCAAGAAATGAAATGCATTGTTCATGGAGACGGTAAGCCGTACGTACACATGAACGCTACTTCCATTTCTATTTCGTATTTTCTGGAATGGATTTATAATGATATAAGAGTATATTATAAGTACAGTATAATAACATTTATAATATCATTAAATTTATCCTTTACACATCCCACATAAGGTATTAACCAATCAAATCACTTTCAGGGGGCTGTAGTCCGCACTTCCTAAAATGAAGATATCGTGTTCACCCATAATGGAAACAATAATGGTATTCCATAAATGAAAAATACAGAAGCTTAAGGAAATAATAAACATATTATATATCATATATAAAAATAGTGACATCATAATGGCCACCTTTGAATGTGTTAAATGAGTATTGAACAATCATCATTTCGGGAGGCAGAATTTCGCCATCCACGGAAACCGTATGTTCTTTAACCATTTGATGTAGTTGTGTGAGAGTGTAGCTCGAATAAATATTATAACAACATACTAGAATTTATAAGATACTGGTGTTGTTACAAAATAATTAAATAAAAAGAGTTTAGGGGGTTGGAGAATCAAAATAAAACAAATGAACATGAGAGAATGAATTACCTTTAAAAGGGTAACTCCTTTTGATTTGAGCCTAAAGGCTTCCTTTGAAAGGATTCTGTCCAAAGGGAATCCTCTAGGATGAGTAGAGGGATGTGTAGAGACAAAATGGGCAGGGGTTGGCCGAGCCAAAGGCTTTGGGAGTGTGGGTAAGGAGGTAGAGGTGGGGGCCTTTTATAAGAGGAGAGGAGAGGCACTCTTGGAATGTAAAGATAAGTTTATTTATTTTAAAATGATTTTCAGATTCAAAAGGTCCCACATTGATATAATTCTTGTATAAGGTGATAAGGCTTCGAAATCCACTCATCCAATAGGTTTTGGCCATCTTTAGGTTTTATATTTTACATTATCTTTCCATTTTATTTAAATCGTTAAATAATGATGTCATCACTGCATAATCATGATGTCATAAGTAATTTCATTTATTTAATGTCTAAAAATTATAAAAAAACTACTATGATGTAGTAAATCTTTTTAGATTTCTAATGAATATTTATAGTAAAAAATCTGACTTGTATAACCCCATATAAAAATTGTTTTAGTAACATAACTCATGTTTGTGTCATTTTTTACTTTAATATTAAATAAGAAGTTATTTATGTCATTTCCCAACCAAAGTGGCTCCATGGGGTCCCCAAGTTGACCCATGGATTTTAATGGTCGGACATGACACAACCAATGAGGGTAGGACATGTGTCAAGCTCACCTCATTTTATTAAAGCGTTATTTTTACCTCAGCTACACTAATTACCACTAATCGCGATTAAGAACTTAATAAGTTACTATTCACCAAAAAATAATTTTAATCTCATTGAACCACATTTTACTTCTTAATGACAACCATGTATGTCGGATTTTTGAAAATCAAAACACAGAAGTGGTAAAACTTCATTTAAACGAAAAATCAGTTTTTATAAGTACCACTTAGTGGTTTCACTATTAATCAAAAATTGAAGTTTTTCAGAAAATTACCAAAAATTCACCATAAGCTATATTTGATACTCTGAATTCAAAAATGAAGTCTATTTTAAAAAATTCAAAACATATAAGTCAAATTAATTAATTTAATAATTAATTCCCGCTGTCAGAGCAAATAGCGTGTTTTTATGAAATAATAAGTATCAAAAGAATGACACTAGTTTAAGTCCAATTTCAAAGTGAAATTGATTCAAACGACCACCATTGGATTAAATGGTAAGAATATATTCAGATTACACAATAAGACCAATTCAAAAGATAATATAATCATATAAATAAATTAGATTAAGAAGTAGTTTTGATGTAAAATGCAGTATTTTTCACTATTCATTAAAAAATGAACATTGTCAGAAAAATTCCAAAAATTCACAAAAAGTAAATTTTGATGTCCCAATAATAAATAATAAGTTTATTTTGACAAACATATCTTATAAAATTGTCAAAAGATAGATTCAAAAATGGTTTGCCATCAAAAGGCAGTAAAACAATCTTTTAAAAATATTAGTGTATTCCATGCTTAAGACTGGATTTATTTTCATTTTAAGCCTCTAAAACACTATCTAATTCATCAATAGACATATATAAAAATATCTATTATTTATTACATACTTGGGATGTTACAATATTCCCTTGTCGTCACTTGGAACCAAGAGATCTACTCAGGTACCCACCGGCGGCCCGAGCAGGGTGTGAGTACAAAACTATGTAGGCCACCACCAATAGTGTCTAAGAAATATCCAATATAATAGATAGTGCATGAAATTAGAAAATAAACGGTAAATAAATAACGGAGAACTTGGGTTCCATTAGATATCCCATGTTAAAATAATTAACTCCAAACATTTATCACAATTTCATTTCTTATACCATCTTCATTCCTTAATCCATTTTGTTCAAATGTTCAATGGGTTAGGAATAATTTTCACGTACCCAAGGGTCTAAGGAAATCAATCACAATGCATAGGGGAAATAAGTCAAGTATTTCTCTCACTACTGATAGATATATCACATTAACAAAATTCCTCACTGCGAAGCCTCAGTTTGTGTGGAATGAAACCATTTAGGGAATAGAGCCTCCATCCCCTTCCCTAAACCTTGTATTTTGGGTTAGTGTTTAGAGCCTCTGTCTAACTCGACCTGTGGGAATAGAACCTCAGGTCAATATCGCACTCTTCCATTCCATTTGCACATGCTTATTTATCAAATCACCACAACCATAACATAACCAATTCCTTTGGAAATCATTAGTCACAATTCATTACAAACAATATGGAAATTAATATCATTCCATAACCCATAAAAAAATTTACAATTTAAAATTCATTGTCATTTATACATGTTACCATTATCATGCCTTAACCCTTTATGTTTATTTAATAATCCTTATGACAAATCCAAATCCTTCAATGACCGTACATTTACCCATTTAACCTATTTATCATTTCAAAATAATTTACCCTCTTATTCATTACAAATAAATTTCTCAAATATCATAACCTAACCACTTATTACTTTCTACCATTAGGTGTACCACAATTCCCATGTAATATCCCATTAAACATATACATGAATTTCTTTATTAAATACCATTAAAATTCTCCTTATTTCTTATTCCATCATTGATTTATAAGTTCACTATTTAATATCTACTAACCCTCCTAGGCCCTTCTAACAATGTTTTGATAAAAAATCCATAATCCCATTTGACCAAATTTTCCCATTTCCTTGTAATTCCAAACAACTCATTATCACTTTATCACTGAAGGAATATTTATCATAATTACATTTTAAAATTCATCAACTCTTGAGACATATTCTACAAGGGTTCTATATTATGATTCAACAACCCTCACTTAACCCCACAACACTCTAGTTCTGGGTTTGTCGACGCACACCTGTGGTGGCCCAAAAATGGTCAAGTCCTCTTATACACATATCATGGGGATTTTCAGGGTTTAAATTGGTCACTTAGACCCATATTTTTATCAAAAGTACAAAAAATACAAGAACACAAGATTCCATGCACAAATCTAAAATAAAACTATGGGATAATACATGTAGACCACCTACCCCAAATCTGATGATGAACACGCTCCTAATCAAAGCTATAGATTTGGTTTCAACTAACCTTTTAATAATAAAAATATATCTCACTGAAATAAGAAGGTTTTGGGGATTTGGAAGGATATAGAAATGAAATGGAACCTTTAACCAAAAATAGCGGAAAGAGTGGGATTATCCTTACCCATATCTTCATTTCGCAACCGAAGGTTCACTAAATGGACAAGAAATTAGGGAGATTGGTCCTTGGAATCCCTTGAAGGTATAGTTTCACCACTAAGGGTTATAGGAGAATAATGTAATAAAATACCGAGTTGAGATTTAAAAGCCAGGAGTATAATTTTATAATTTTTTAATTTTTCTAGGCAGCACAGTTTTCCAAACCGTGCACAAACTGTGATTGAGACACAGTCTTAAAATCACCATTTACACAAAATTTCTTGGGATTCTTGAATGGTTCTCTTAAGTGTGTGTCAACTATGTGTAAGCCTCTATACATGGCTACATGGTACATGGGCCTCCCCACACGGTTTTCACTAACTGTGCAAAAACTGTGAAACTGGCCCCAAAATTCCATTATATTCCCCCTTAATGTCCCGAACCCCCAAAACACCCCCGATCCTTCACATAAACATGGGAAAAAACCTATCTAGAAACAAATAAGAGGCTCAATTCAATCTATAAACAATAACAAACAATAAGAAAATCTGGGACCTTACATAGACAGTCTATATATAATGTTCCCTTTTATAGTATGTTATCTGAACAGAGAATTTGATTTTATAATATCAACATAGCATTCTAGAGTTCTAATTATAATGGGGAACTTCTGACAAGATCACATTTTCATGTATAATTTTAATCAATTTCAATGATTCTAATCAAAATTTCAATTGAAATTCCCATAATACACAATGTTTTATGAAAATTTGGGAAAATGAAAATAAATAATTAAAATGAAATTAAATGAAGGGTTTAAATTTTGTATTTTAATTATGTTCATTTTAATGATCTAAAAAGAAATTTTAAAATTTATTTTAGTTATAAATATTGGCCCAATTGTCCATCCCATAACCAATGGTAGCCGACCCCAAGCCATCCCATAGGAGGCCGGATGGACAAGCCACATTTGGGAAGGCCTAGTCAAGCTATATAGTAGTATGAGGTGTCATAGGGGAGCCAGACATGTAATTTTCATGGACTAAGGTTAGAGCCTATGATATTATAGGGGACTAAAGGCCCGTGTGGGTCGTGGGGGATCCTGTGTGTGTGTGTGTGTGTGAACCAAGATCCCATCGCCAAAATAGACCTCTGATATAGGGATGAGTGTTAATTCATTAAAAGGAATATTGGTACCCCTACTCTTTTCTGATGTGAGACTAATTCCATAGTATATTTTTAATCATAACAAAAAATTTGTTGTCCCACTCAACTTCCTCGTGACCCTCCCTCAGACACATCATGTTGTCATCCTTCCCCTCTTTCAACCTTAAACGTCCACTGTACACCATCTAAAAATGCAGTAACCTATTTCTATAATTCCTATAAATATCACACTAGAATTGAGCTCTGTGGAGACTATCTCAAGGATTCATCCAACCACTGTGAAAGCTGGATTAAGCAGTAGCTTTCTACATGAAACATACCTATGATCTCTGCTACCATGATCAAGAGCCACTTACTAGTATCTCATGAAAAATTACATGTTTCAATTCCATCTTCGAAGTACGAAGTTGCACTACGATGCTATCAATACTAGGATAGAATCACATGAGATAATCAGATGTATCTTTGAATACCACACATGTCTCATGGGTATTTAAAAAGTGACATATAATAAAATATGAGGGAATTTGTTTCACTGATGAAGGATGATGGAAAACCTCCATATATAAATAGAGATATTTTTTATCGAAGGAGGGTGTCAGACACCGCTGAAGGAGAGGCATCATTCCGGCTGAAGTTGCTACACAATTTTTTTCTATTTTATTTTTTTAATTATATTTAATTTAACTTTTAGTTTTATTTTCTTTTAATTTTAGTACATGACTATTTGTTATAAACTGAACTAATTACACAATTTCTTATTCTTATTATTATTCATATCTTCTTCTATTATTCAAATTTATTCATTTTTTCCAATTTTATTGTAGTTTATATTTTTATTCCTTCTCTCTCTATCTCTATTATATTTTTATTTTTTTGATTTCATTTTTAATCTTCTTATCATATCATTTATCTTCAATCTATTTTATTTTGTTTTCTTATTTTATTTCACCAATTCAGAACTTGAATCCATTTTATTCCACGCATTCTTCCACCATAAACACTAACACTCATGATAATGAGTAAATGAATTGGGTAATATCCTAATAGAGTAATCTAGTTACTGAATATGAGACCATGTTTTAAATCATCTTATGGTTAATCTGTGGATGATTTATACTAGGTTTTATCACTATTATAGTTATCTAATGTTTAGATTATTATTCTGCAATCATTATCACTTGGGTGAGTTGGTGGATGTGGAGTATTTATGTTGGTTTTTCTGTATTCTTTATATTCATAATTGGGGTATATTAAGGTGAGAACACTTATATTGTGTTGTGTTCATTATGGATATTTGAAATGAGATATTAAAGTTGTCCCTAGAAAACTCTATTAGGATAAATTCTTTTCCTTTAGAATAACATTTTGTTTTAATTTCATGGTAATTTATAATTTCATATTCATTTTATTTTATTTATTTCAAAATAACAAAACCCAAGCTTCATTGATTTCACAAATAAAAAAGAGATCTCAGTTATTTAGAATAAGAATGTAATCAATAATGAAGCTACTAGAGTTAGAATAACCATTCTAGCCATGGTGTTGTACTAGAAAAAAATTATAAATTTGTTTTTCCATGCCCCAAGATAGGAATTCTTCAAAACTAATTCCACTTTAATTAAGATATTCACTAGTTTAATTTTTTTTTCTATTTCTTGATTGTAAATTGTTTTTCATAGCATTCATTAAAATAAGAAAATTGTTTAACTCCCATTGGTCTTTAAAAGATAGTGTTTCTTTAGTTTCATGATAGATCAAGGGAGACTGAATCCAAATTATCAAATAGTAGTATTTTATGGAACTCATCTAATATCTTAATGAGACCCTCGTACAAAAATTACTTTATGTAATGTATGAATAATTAACTTAACTCCATGAGTACTTTATGAAGTTTTGTTAAAGATGATCCAAGACACAAAAAGTGGACTCCCTGTTTCCTCCTAGCATAGCTGAGAAAATTATCCAATGTAATTTCATAAAAAATTCAACAACAATAATATAAAATACTGGATTTAATATCTTGAAGATATGGTACAATACATACATGAAAAAATGTATTAGAAAACCGATTATTTTAATGCATCGAGCGAGCAAACTGAACCTTAACTAGAAGATATAACATTATTCTTCCTTGTTTTTTATGAAGACATCCAAGAAGATGAGCCCACGATTTATTGGTATTTAATGCCAGAAAATATAAAGGATCAAATTGGAACTGACAATAAAGAGCTAGTGTGGATTTATGATGATGAAGTTTTTTCTACTAAGCCACATTTGGGAGATCAATAAGATCTGGAATTTTTTTGTAATGATTGTGACTTACAATATGATATCCCCATTCCCTACAATGTAGAATATCTAGATGCATTTCATGTAACTATTGCATTTGAGGATGAATTAACTAATCATATAGTGAAATTTTACAAAAATATGGAGGATTGTAAACACCTACTTCCATACACTAAGATACAACTCCATGTGGAACTCATATGTGAAAAATATATTGATCTAGAACCAACTTACAGAGATGATCATATTTGAACTCTTTATTGTCTAATTTTATTCAATATGATTTGTGTATCACTCCTCATTACTTTTAATTTTCAGATTCATAAAATCATTATTTTTCCTTGGAGGAAATTGATGAAGAAGTATCTCCACCTAATAGGGAATAAATGGAACTCCATGATTTTTCTGAACATGAATTTCAAGAATCACATGAGAATTTATATTTTTCTAGTCCAGAGGACAACTATATTATGACTTCCCATTATGAATGTGATATTTTTATCATGTTTCAATTATAAAAAATTGAAATTCAATTATAATCCCGCTATAGAAAATTCAATTCATGAATTCCACATGAAACCATAATCGTATGAGAAAATTGAAGTTTCATAAGTACTAACTAGAGAATGGGAGGATTCGTACTTCATCATACCCTTTCCATTCTAGATATACCTACTTTTTAATCGGATGTATTTGGTTTGTTTTATCCATTTATAATTTCTCACCAACATAAAAGAGATATAATATGGGAAAATCCACATGCAGTTGTTCAAATATAATAAGATCCACCCACTATAAGAGATTTTATAATAGTTGGTACTTATCTTATAAAGGTATTCAAAACCCCATGGTCCAATTGAGGGATTAAACATTGACTGAACATATTATTTTCAATTTAGGAATTTAGATTTCAATTTTTTCCTAGAATTATCTTAGAGTGGAGCATATATCCCTCACCATTTTATGATTTAATAAAATATTTCATGTACATACAATAGTGGTTATATTTTTGTAATAACTCGGTCCCAATGATAGCATAGAGACCCCGCCTTGACATGGTCGTTGGGTCCTTGCCCGTGAGGTACCACCAGTTTCCCCGTAGACATGTGGTCCCCAGCTTGGGGCCCACCCACATCCCTGAATGGGTCATCTGACTAATGATTGTCCCCACAGGCCAACACATATCCTTTAAAGTGTTATTTTTCCTCATTCACACACACCCTAAGATGCTTCATAAAAAGTCACCCATCCTAATCACTACTCCAGGCCAAGCATGCTTAACTGTGGAGTTCTAATCAGGCAGGCTCCCAAAAATAAAGGTGCACCTTGTTGACATGATTCATAACATTTATTTATTTAACCTTTTATTAATTGGGGATGTTAAACTTTTTTAGGTCCATCCATATAGAAACAAAAAGAATAAGGAAGAAACCGGTGAAACTATAAAGAATACAACTCATTAATTGAATTCATGTCCTAAAAATAATACATGTTGTGAATGTGCTACAAATCATGAACATGTAATGAATGTAAAAGTTATGAAAACAATTCAAGTAATTGAATAAAGAAAAACCCTCACATTTCATACTTTCAATTAATTTTAATGGGGTATTATATTTTAATTCATTATTTTATTATGACTCTCGATATTTTAACCTGATTAGAGCATTAAAATGTAAATTACATTGCCATGATTTGAATTTATTAATTACATGACTTATCTAGTAGACAATATTTTATTAGGAACCCTCTAATTAAAATTTATATATTTCAATGTTAATGATATTGAATGAGTAATGTGGATAATTTAATTATCAAATATAAGAATAAATATTAATATGAACACTCATTATTTGAGAAAATTAGTTTATTCATGTAAATGAAAATTTCCTATCATTTTTCATGATTTGAATTTCTAAAATTAATGTAAATTTTTATTTTTATTAGTCATTACTTGAGTAATTTTCCAATATCATATGTCCCATTCAATACTAAATTTCATGACTATATACATTATGTTTTATCTTGATCATATTTCAAGAGTTATTATGAGATATAACCCCTACCAAAACATGAATTGAAATTTATAAAAGCTTTGATTTTCAAAAAATAAATATAGAAATATTAATACCTATTTTGAAAATATCTTAATAGAGATTCCAACTTTTACATCAATTTTTATTTATCCCATAGAGACCATAAAAGAGTTTTTTAGTAATCATTCATATTTCAAGACATTTTTATTCATTTCTTTAATACCCTTACTATTTTCTTGAGATTTTTTATTTGAAGGGAGGGGTAATGGAAGTAATTATGAATCTGATGTACTATATTTTAGGTATTAAGTGTGGGGGTGCTTAATTGTGGGTATTGATAATGTTTTTTGATATGTAAATTAAACATAAATTATTTTCCCATATGAGAGAAATGAAAAAAAAAATATAAAAAAATATAGGAAAGATTAGTGACATGCAAGGACAAAATGTAAAAATTACTAGACTGTCGATTTTTATCTTATTTACTTAGGTGGCAGTTTTGAGATTCAATCTAAGAATTAATTTTGAGAGAAAAAATAAAAATTTTATAAAAGTATAAAAAAAATTCATGAATGCTGAAATTATTCACTATACATTCATATATCATGACATTAATTTGATCTAGTGATGTATGAGCTATCACAATATTAATGGGAGAATTTTACTATAATATTAAATTTTGATATCATGCACTTTACATTGGAATGAAACCTCATATTTTAGATTTACTTTCTAAACATAAATTCCTACCAACATTTAGGCATAGAGTCATTAAAACCTTAATTGAAAAGTCTTTGTGATTTTATGATCCTTTTTTTAATGTGGAGAAAGTAGTTACATTACAA
The DNA here is from genome assembly GCA_963277665.1 of Viscum album. NCBI lineage: Eukaryota > Viridiplantae > Streptophyta > Magnoliopsida > Santalales > Viscaceae > Viscum > Viscum album. The sequence continues at coordinate 1,495,044,297 of OY728129.1, forward strand.
ACCTATGGAAAAGGATCATGTTCTCATGATATGACCATAAATAAACAAGAATTATATCATGAGTGATGAGAGAAAGATTAAAAAGGTGAGTTTAATCATAATTTTTCATGTTAAATATAAAACATTTAATGAACATGAATGAATTAAATGAGAAGCCCCTTAAACATTCAAAAGGGAGAAAGTGAAATACTTGAAATGATTATTTATTTCATAATTGAGTAATCAAATTGATATTTTATATTGAATTTGAAGGTTCAATGTAACATTGATAAAAATTTAATTTTATTGATTTGTCATTTGAATAATGGTGACATTAGTGCCTTATGATTTTCAATATTAATATTTTATGAATGAGGATAAGAATAGTTTTTGAGTGGCGGTATTCTTCACACCCATATTTTCATGCATTTTTTATATAATTTGAATGATTTTAAATTTATTTTTCATCTAAATTAACATTAAATTAAATATGTTATTGAAATTTTGGAAAAATGTAATAAATGAATTAAAATTCCATAAAATGAATGCTCTGAATGATTTATTTTAATTAATACAATTTTGAGGATTTAATTAATTTCTCTAAATTTAATTTTAGTTAAAAATATGGTCCAATATAATCGACCCACAACTAATGGGATTCTTCCACCTAGTTATCCCACAAGCGGCTAGTTAGCCAAGACACTACTAGGAAGGCCTGTTTAATATGTCCATGAGTATGAGGTGGAACAGAGGATTTAGTCCCTTGTAGTATATGGATCATAGTGTAAGAATACCGGTGTATAGATGCACCTAAGGAATGCATGGGTCATGAATCATGTGTGTGTGCATGTGTACAGGGAGCCCGTCCCTTATGTAGGATTTTGAGCTAGTGATGGGAGGGAATTCATTACCAGTATTCATATACCCCTAGTTTCTATCTATGTGGGATTGATTCCCTCATTTACTATTCAAAATGATGAAAATGGAACTATCCCACTCTACTTTTTCACGCCACACCCATATACACATTTTCATTCCATCCTTAGCCACTTTTTCTCCTTTGACATCAATGGACCACCTTATGAAAATGTATGAACCTATATCTTTGACATCTAGATATTTAAGTCTTGAACTGATCATCACTGTCGAGGCCTCCCACCCACATGGATCACTCATGAATCCTCATATGATCTATGTGAATAAAGTCATGAGGCTTCATCAATCCATAATGAATATTCTATGATGTAGGATCCACCACCATTTCACTGAACTATAATCATCACTTCTTTTCTCAAGAGCCACAACATAGCATCCCATTAAAATTTCTATGTCACCACTCCATGAATTAAGAAGGGAACACTACCATGCTATCAATTACAAGATGTAAAAACCCGATATCATCAAGTGTATCATTGAACACGATGTGGGTCTTGTGGGGTTTTTAAAATAGATATATACATGAATATTTAGTAATTTGTTTGGGTTGTGAAGTCCAAAAGAACCCCTCCCTCTATATATAGATATATTTTCTACCAACTGAGGGGGTGGAAACCATTGTAGTAGTGGCCTCATTCCAAAAAAAGTTTTTTCACTTTTTTTTCATTTTATATATAACACCACAAGATTTCATAGTATGTTATCTCTTCAAAGTAATTCAATAACATGTGCTACACACAACATTGAGTTCGAGCGCACCACGACTTACCAAACTAACTATTAAAAAGTGGTTATGAATAGTATTAAATAAATTTTGAATTTTATATACTACATATTTTTTTATAATCAATATTATTTGTTTTTTATACATAATATAAGAACAAATTCATTTTTTTGGACAAAAGAAGTATTTTTCAAAAAATGTAATTTTACAGCCTTTTAATGGAGAACCTTTTTAGAACCAATAATTGACACTTATATATATTTAATTTAATGAAATTAAATTATTCTTTAGAATAGGGATATAAGAATTTAGTTTGGATAAATTATTGGTACAATTTTGAATACTTTCATATTTTGATGAATATTGAAAAATACTAAATTTTAATTGAAAACAAATTTTTTAATTGAAATAATTTATAGTGTTAAATTATATATTTGAGTGGTTTTAGAGTATAATTATATTTTATTTTTATCATTTAATATTATTTAGGTCATTATATGTAATGTTACCTTTAAACTGGACATAAACAAGTGTCAATCTTTTGATAGTTACTATTTCTTAAAATCACGCTTTTTTGTTTTGACAAATGGAATTAATTTTAAATTAATTTCTTCTACTTATGTGTTTTTAATTTGGTAATTGGTTTAAATATTTGGAATCATGAGTTCTAAATTGTGTAAATAATTAACTTTTATTTTTAGATATTATGAATATTTACTTCAGTAAATATTTTATTTACCATGGTGAAAGGGTAAATATGGTAAATAAGGGTAAAAAAATATTATAATAATATTATTATATTAACCTAAAATGCCTTATATTACTTTTTGTTTATACATATATTACCATATTCATCCTTGGGTAGATTTTGGGACCCCCTGGAGACACTTGAGAGATATATGGACACTTTATATTAATTCATTTAAAGTAAAGACCAAAATGACATAAACATATATATTTTAGTAAAACAATTTTTACAGGGGGTTATATAAGTTATATTTTCAACAAGAAATATTAATTTGAAATCTAAAACCATTTCCTACATCATGTTATTTTTATATTATTTTTAGACATCAAATAAATAAAATTATTTATGACACAATAATGATGCAGTGTTTACCTCATTAATGAATGATTTAAATAAATGAGATTATAGAAATTAAAACAATATCAAAAAAATGTACAATTATTATTGGATGATTTTATATCAAACATGATTCATCTTATATTCTACCTTAATAAGTTTTGGACATTTAAAAACCCAAAAAATTGTACAATAAAATAATATTTTAAACATTCCTAAATAGCCCCTCACCCCCCTTATAAAAAGCCTTCACCTCTAAATAATTTCTCAAACCTCTCAAGCCCCTTGGCTCATCCAACCTATGCCCAATTATTATCCATACAACCCACGCCTCCTCTTAGAAGCCTTACCATAATCTTAAGGTAGTTAAAGGAATCTATTTGGATCAAACCAAAGGATGATACCCGATTTAAAGGTAACATATCCTCTTAAGTTGTTTTCTTTTATTTAACATATCCAACCCCCTAAACTCTCTGTATTAGTTTATTTTATAACACTAGTATCCTAAATATACTAGGTTGTTTTTATGGGAAGGATTTTAACTACACTTACACACACCTCAATCTAATGGGTATATAACATTATGTATCTATGGACATCGAACAATTGCCTCACGAAACAATGATGATTCAATCTGCTACTACAACCTCTTATAGTGGCCGTTATGATAGCGATATCATTTTATATTGTATTTATGATATTTATTTTATCTATAAGATTATATAATTATATATTATATCACACCTTTATTATTTTACTATTGTATATATATGATAGTTTCATTTGAGGAAGGGAAGACTACCACCCCCTGAAAGTGATACGACTCATTCATACCATACATGGAATGTATAAGGGATGGTGTTAATGAACTTATGTAACATATATAAAATATTATATTATACTGGAGTAATAATATAACTACCTATCATTTGGTTATATTTCCTCTTAAAATAAAAAAAATGAGATGGAAGTAGCGTTCTTACATACGTGTGGATTACCATCTCCATGAACATGATGGGATTCATTCCCCATCGTAACCATTCAATAATAATTTTCATTTTATTAATAAAAATATTATTTTAGAACATAATATCATTATGGGTATGAATCATATACATCCTATCCATAAAAAACATTACTTACATAACAAAACATATAAAGGAAAACGAATCAGTTTACACCCAAAATAATGATACTACTAAAATATTATTAACAATGAAATATTAGAAGATCATATATAATATCATATTTTTGTATGTGGTTCTTGTATAATTTAGTAATAGTGATTTAACTATTATACATGAGGTTAATGTACCTTTGACCAAAGAAAAGTACTAGGTAAGGGTTAATTCTTCAATCTCACTATTATTTGAGATTTTTTATGTGTAAGTATTTATGGAGACATATTTATTATCCATGTCTATGTTAGATAAAGGATTTTTCAAAATTATTTATTTTAAGGGAATATTCAACTAAAATATCATTTTAATGATTTAAATTCATATTCTTCTAAATCATTCTAATTAGTGTCTATTTTTTTAAAATGGTTTTTAAAAGACTTATTTATATGGACATGAATGTTTTAAATTGTTAATTATTTCAATTGACTCAAAGTGGAATGGTACACTTTGATTCCAAAATTTCATTCTATATAAATTTTATAACATTTAAATGTTTTAATGAAAAAGGGATATTTCTTTAAAAGAGTTTTAAAAATCATTTTCAACTATGTCAACAACCATTTGGATATTATTCTTGATTGAGGTTGATTTATTATAAATATAATCTTGAATATTGTATTGAATGAGTTATGATATGATTGATTGTGAAGGTTCTATTTTTATGCCATTCCTTATTTATGGTTAAAGTATTAATATTTCGAATGCTAGTTTTATTATGAATGTTTATGTTATGTTTCAACATTTTTTTATGAGGAATGTATTGGAATTAGTAAAATATGGGTGGAGCCTGCTATAGCTCCTCGATGAATCAGTAGGTCTCATAAGACAAACTACTATCTTGGCATAAGGCCGTGACAAAATATGATTGTTAGTCTTGGCACAAGGCCTTGACTATGTGGTTAAGATGTCCGACATTATGCATTTCATAATTAAAAAATTAGTTATTGATATTGCATGTGATTATTAAAATAGTAGAATATCCAAGAGAATAAGTAAATGGAATTATATGATTTATCTTTGCAATATTACTCCGAAGATTAATTTTTAATGGATTTTTTTAGTTTTATAAATTGCTTAAATGTTTAAGCTTATTTATTATAGTTTTTTCTAATTGGTATCCTTACTAAGCATCTAAACTCACTGCTTGATTATGTTTTCTTTTTCCCAGGATTCCAAAAAGATTATTATGTTTGATAAACAGGGTTAATCTAGGGTAATAATGGCATTGAAACAGATTGTTTATGTAATGTTTTAAGTTTGAATGTGTGATGTAACAATCATGTATGTAATCTATTTTTAAATACTACTAAACTAATCCGTATTTAGAGACATGATTCCTTGTATAATGAAAATGTGTTAAAATAATACACCATCTCTGGGTAACTGGGGTCAGGGTGTTACAATTGGTATCAGAGGAAGTTTAGTACAAATCATGGAATCTATATTTAGATAAACTCTTATTAGAGATCATTACCCCAAGATAGACTTTGAGGATTAGTCTAGAAGAAATCCCTATAATTTTAGTATTGTAGAGATTTTGTGTATTTTCTAAGAAACACATCCATGTTTAGATATGAGAAGGCAAAGGAGGCTCTGGAATAGATATACCAAATAGTGAAAAAAATGACAAGGAGTTTCGATCTTGACCCAAGGTATCCTTTTACATGACAACGGGCTTTGCTGCACTCTTGGTTACGACACTCTCGGGGGATATGCTCAGGATAATTCCAATTTTCTTTCAAAAATATTATTAAGGATTCAAGAGAATAAACGTCCTCAAAGAAAACCTTTTTATGATTATATATTATATCCATAAACTATTCAATTTATGTTAAGTGTTTTACAAGTTTGTAATTATGTATTGCGATTCAAAAACTAATGTAGTGTATTGAATTATTTAGAAATGGCACATAGTGGAAGGAATGTAAACACTATTAACACATGTAATCCATATTAGTATTTCCCTCCTACTCAAGATAATTATATTGGAGATGGTGATACAACTTGTTCTGATCCTCTTATCACACTACTAGAACAACTCACTCAGGTAATGAATAATAACCTTACCCATATTGAGCACCCTGATCCCTAATGTGGAGGATCAATATTAGAATGATTCATGAGGAAAAAACCACTAAAATTAAAAGGAAATAAAAATAAATTTGTAGCTGAGTAATGGATAAGTTCCTTACATGAAATATTTCATGCATTGGAGAGTAGTGAAAGGGTAAAAGTTGTCATGGTAGTTTTTCACATCACATGAGATGCATATCAATGGTGGCCATTAATTAAAAACACAAAGGAAGATGAAGAAGTATTAAATATGGAATGGGGGGAGTTTAAATAGATTTTATAAAAAAATAATTTCTTCATGACCCTCGATCGGATATGGAAAGGCAGTTTCTGAGTCTGAGGAAAAAGGATGATGAGCATGTCACAAAGTATGAGGATAACTTTACAATGTTAGCAAGGCATGCAGTCAATTATATAAATAACCCAAGGAGTAAGATTGATCGATTCGTAGATGGGTTAAAACCATTTCTCAATCAAGAATTTGTCTCAAATTCCTTCTCATCATATGAATATACTATCACATGTGCTATCAATACAGAAAAGTAATTATCTAAGTCTTATAACTATAATGAAAATCGGGAGAAGAAGAGATCTATTAAACACTCTAGAAATGGAAATAAGGGAATGAAGGATTTTACTGTATGTGATAAATATAGAAAGAATCATCTTAGTAAATGTTTGAATGGAATGAGAGTTTTTTATGTGTGGAGAAAAAGGACACCAAGTACGTGATTTCAAGGTTAAGAAAAAGGTTTCAAATGCAAAATTATTCATCTGCAAGGATTTGGGACACTTCGTGAATCAATGTCCCAATCATCAAGGTATACCACAAATGATGCTATTGGATAATAATAATGTTATGATATTACCATAGATAAAGATTAATGAATAGTTTTTTTATGTTGATATTAAATAATTATGTCATTTTAGTGTTGTATCAAAGATGTACTGGTTTTAATAGTTATGGAGTATATAAGTATTGTACTGTAGTACTATTTACTTAAAGATTTGAGATTGTGTGGTACCATGAAAAGTGACATAATAATAAGTTAAACTTTTTAGAAAATACATGGTTGATGGAAATATAAACTTTAATTTGGGAATGATACGGTGGTATTGATTTTGGAATAAGAGATGATTGATTTGGATAAATTATATTGTATATTTTTGACTACCTTGGATCTAATTAATGGTTTTTTTATTCCATCATTTTTGGTGATTACAACATTTTCGATTTAAGGAGTATATCCAATATTATATGATTTACATAACAAATATGTAAGTACATACCAATTCAAATATGGTTTTCTGCTAATTACTTTCGTTACCATATTTTATGAGAATACACAATTAATGTCTTCACATGTATATTATATAACCTTCCTTATAAATTTTGGAGTGTTTGTTCGGACATATGTATTGTGGATAAGTCTAAATCTTGGAATAGATTAATTTTTACATTGGATACTATTGTTATGGATAAATCATTTCTTATGATTATTTTTAAATTTTTATAAAAAGGACAACACAGAGGTCGGGAAACAACTCGTCGCATTCGGCAAGGCCACAAGACGTGAACCTGAAACTGAATGGTGACAAGGGTACACCACCTACCACTAGACTAAGTGATTTACTAGTTTGCGTAAGGTATTTTTTTAAAATATTATGACAAATTAATTATAAATTTATTATTTTTGGAACCCTATAGGTTTTGGATGAATAAAAAGTTTTTTAAATCAATTGTCTTTTGGAGTAAAAGATGAGTTTGTGGTAGGAATTAGTTAAAGGATGAAAATATACTTTTCAAGTATATTTTTTTACTCTTATTCTATGAATACATTAATTATTAAACATTAGGGAAGATTTCATAAAATCAAAATAGTGTTATCCTAATACCTTATGTTTTGTTGAACCGATGATATTTTAAATCATTATAAATTGATGGCTTTGAGGCCTTAAATTTTACACTTTTTTTGTGATTGATTACCTCAATCACTCCCTATAAATATTAACAATTTTCCTCCAATTATGTGTTTCTAATTTCCACCAATGTTCCCATAATCAAGATCATAATTTGGTGGCAACATTTTCATTTCTCTTTCCCTCTTATTGAGACTAAATTTCTTTATCCCAATTTCCTATATGGGTTTTCCAAAAAGGTATTTTTCTATTTTTAAACATTTATTTTCAAAGAAAAATTTCAAATTGTGAGGACACAATTCATTTAAGTATGGGAGAATGTGACACCCCAAGATATCATAGTACGTTATCTCTTCAAAGTAATTCAATAACATGCACTACATGTAACACCGAGTTCGAGCGCACCACGACTTACCAAACTAGTCGTTCAAAAAGTCGTTATGAATAGTGTTAACTAAAATTTGAATTATATATACCCCTTATAATTTTATATTTTCATATTATGAGTTTCTTAGACAAAATATAAGAAAAAATTAATTTTTTTAGATAAAAGAAGTATTTTTCAAAAAAATGAAATTTTACCACCTTTTAATGGAGAACCTTTTTTAAAAACAATAATTGATAGTTTTATATATTAAAATTAATAAAATTAAATTAGTATTTAGAATAGGGACATAAAAAATTAGTTTGGATAATGTTTTGGTACTTTTAGGATAACTTTCATATTTTGATGAATAGTGAAAAATAAAAAAAATTTAATTGAAAATAACTTCTTTAATCGAAATAATTTAGAGTGTTAAATTATATATTTAAATAGTTTTAAAGTATAATTATATTATATTTTTATAATTTAATATAATTTAGGTCGTTGGATTAAATTTTACATTTAAACTGGACATAAATAAGTTTCAATCTTTTTAGAGTTATTATTTCTTGAAAACACACTTTTTGTTTTGACAACGAGAATTAATTTTAAATTAATTTCTTCTACTTCTGTGTTTTGAATTTGGTCAAATGGATTTCATATTGGGAAACAGGAGGTCCAAATTTGTTAAATAGGTAACTTTTACTTTTAGACATTATGAATATTCACTTCAGAAAATATATTATTAACCATGGTGAAAGGGTAGAAATGGTAAATAAGGGTACACAAATATTATTATAATAATATTAAATTAACCTAACATGTGTCCTATTACTTTTGTACGATACATGTCTAACCACGTGCATCCTTGGGTAGATTTTGGGATAACATGGAGCCACTTGATAGTGATATTGACACTTTATATTAATTAAAGTTAAGACAAAAATGACATAAACATATATCTTTTAGTAAAACAATTTTTATAAGGAGTTATATAAGTTATCATTTAAACTATAAATATTAATTAAAAAGCTTAAAAAATTTCTACATCATGAAATTTGTTGTATAATGATTATACATCAAATAAATAAAATTATTTATGACATAATAATGATGCAGTGTTTACCTCATTAATGAATGATTAAAATAAATGAGATTATAAAAATTAAAAAAGTATCCAAAACCTATCTAATTCATATTGGGTAATTTTAATTAGAACATAAGTCATCTTATATTATACGTTAACATGTTTTGGACCACTAGATACCGAAAATCATTATATAATGAAATAATATTTTCAAACTCTCTAAAAGACACCCTCCTCTCCCTTATAAAAAGCCCTCACCTATAGCCCATTTCTCACCCCTCGCAAGCCCATTGGTTCATGAATCATCTACCTAATTATGCTCCCAACATCCCACTATTCTCATAGAATCCTTACATTAGGAATAAGGAACTTAAAGTAATCCTTTTGGTTCAAACCAAAGAGAGTAACCCGATTTAAAGGTAATATCTCATTTTAATTTCTTTTCATTTATTTTACATTCCCAACCCCCTAAACTCTTTTTATTACTTACTTTTATAAAAAAAACTAGTATACTCAACAAACATGGTTGTTGTTATGAGAAGTATTTTAACTACACTTACACACAACATCGACTTGATGGTAAAAAACATAGTGTTTCTTTGGATGGTGAACTACTACCTCCCGAAACGATGATTGTTCAATCTTATACTACCACATTTGATGGTGTCCATTATGATGGCACTGTAATTATATATGATATTTATGATATTTATTTTGTCTATAAGATTATTTTATCATCTTTTATTGCATACATTTATTCTTTTCATGTTTTATATATATGATAATTTCATTTGAGGAAAGTTCGGACTACCACCCCCTCAAAGTGATATGACTCGTTCATACCATACACGGAACATATAATGGATGGTGTTAATGAACATACGAAACATATATAAAATATTATATCATACTGGAATAATAATATACCTAAGTATCATTTGGTTTTATTTCCTTTTAAAATAAAAATATGAAATGGAAGTAGTGTCTGTGCATACATACGGATTACCGTCTCCATGAACGTTATGTGATTCATTCCCCATCATAACCATTCAAGATTAATTTTCATTTGATTATTAAAAATAATATTTAAGAACATAATATCATTATGTATATCAATCAAATAAATCCTATTCATAATAAACATGAATTATGTTACTAAACATATAAAGGAAAACGAATTAGTTAACACCCAAAACATAGATACTAATAAAATATTATTAACAAAGAAATATTATAGGATCATATATGATATCATATTTATGTATGTGGTTCTTGTATAATATAATAACAATGATTTAACTATTATATATGAGGTTAACATACACTTAACAAAATAAAAGTACAAGGTAAGGGTTAATTCCTCTATCTCATTATTATTCGAGACTGTTTATGTGTAAGTATTTATTGGGACATATTTATTATCCATATCCATGTTAGCTAAAGGAGTTTTCAAAAGGATTATTTTTAAGGGAATCTTCAAAAAAAATATCATTTTAACGATTTGAATATTTATTATAATAAATCATTCTAATTAATTTCCATGTTTTCAAAATGGGTTTTAAAGGATTTCTTTATATAGACATGAATGTATTAAAATGTTAATTCTTTCAAAAGTTTTAACGTGGTATGGGAACCTTTGATTAAAAAATATCTTTTAAATGTCTTCCTTTATAAGTTGTGATATTTATAAATGTTTTCATGAAAAATATTTATTTCTCTCAAAGTGTTTTACTAATCATTTGCAACTATGTCAACTACCATTTGGATATTATTCTTGATTGAGGTAGATTTATTATAAATATAATATTCTATATTGTATTGAATGTGTTATGACATGATTGATAGTGAGTGTGCTATTTTTATTCCATTCATGATTTATGGTTAATTTATTAAAATTTCGTATGCTAGTTTTAATATGACTGTTTATGTTGGGTTTCAACATTTTCATATCAGGAATGCATTGGAATTAGTAAGTGATGGGTGGAGCCCGCTATAGCTAATCGATTCATCGATAGGTCTAATGAGACAAACTAGTTTCTTAGAAAAAGGCCTTGTAAAAATATTTTTAGTAGTCATGTCATGATTCCTTGACTATTTGGTTATGATGTCAAGCAATATACATTCCATCATTATGAAATTAGATATTGATATTTTATGTGATTATTCGACTAGTAGAATTTACATGTGAATAAGTAAATGGTATTATTTGATTTATCATTGAAATATTATACTAAATTTAATGTTTAAAAGGATTTTGTTCTTGTTTTATACATTTCCTTAATTGTTTATGCCTATTTATGATAGTTTATACTAATTTTTATCCTTATTGAGCATCTAAGATCACCTCTTTCATATGTTTTCTTTTTCCCGGGATTCCAATAAGTATATTATGTTCGATATGCAGGGTTAATATAGGGGAATAATGGTGTTCACAATGGATTATTTATGTTGTTTTTTATGTTTTAATGTTTAATTTTACATTCATGTTTGTAATCTATTTTTCAAGACTGCTAAACTAATCGGTCTTTCGCGACATTATTCCTTATATCATGCCAATATATTAAAATAGTGCACCGACTCTGGGTAACTGGTGTTGGGGTGGTACATTATATAATTCCGTAGTAATATTATTTCTCTTTTGGTTTTATTTTATTTCATTTTAATTTTAATCCATGCTTATTTGTTTTAAACCAAACTTATTCAACCACAACTTCTTTTACTTATTCTATTCTTCTTCTTCCAATTTAATTGTTTTGTCCACTTATATTTTATTTTCTTATTTGATTTCATTTTATTATTCACTATATCTTTCTCTTATACTTATATTTTAATATTTTTTTGATTTCATGTTTTTTATTATTCTATTATATATTATTCCCAATACCTTTTATTATTATTTTATTATTTTATTTCTTCAATTTGTGATATGAATCCATTCCATGTCATGAATTTTTCCACCAAAAACTAGTATAATTGAGATAATGAGTAACATACCAAGGGATTTCCCCATGTTAGTAATCATGTTATTGAACTCAATAACATGTTATAATTCTACATGTGGTTAGCCCAAGTATTATTTAAAGTGGTTGTAATCCCCACTACGATTATCTAATGTTTATCTTATTATTGTGAAACAATTATTCATTGGTTGTGGAGGTGGATGTGGAGTATTCTTAGTGGTTGTTAAGTACATTTATCATTAAAAATTGTGGTAGATTATAGTGTATATACATATGGTGATGTGTTTTCAATAAGTACATTAGAAATGGGATAATTAAATTAATCCCTAGAAAACATTATCTACATAACATCGTTTTTTTCTAATATCATTTTATTTTCATTTCATGAAAAATTTTAATTCCATGTTAGTTTTGTTTTAGATGATTATTTCATTAATTTCTAAAAAACCGATACTTCATTACTTTCATAAATAATTAAACCTAAAAAAATATTAGAATTAGGAGAATATGAATATATATGTAAACAATTTTAAAGCTCCTCAAGTGAGTAGACCTTGGTCAGCTATAATGCTACACTAGGAAACAATTTACAAATATTTTTCTCACCCCATGATAGTAATACATCACCTATTATACCTTTTTCAATGTGATAGTTACTATAAAATTAATAGATAAATTGTTTGCATAAGAAGAATAAATATGTGATAATATATTTAAATCAATATTCACATATTTGGATATACATGTAATCATAAGTACAAAATTAGTTGGTTCTGGGGAACCAACTCCAACATTACACTTTGATTCGAAAAACGTTGTCTCCATATTAACTAGAATCACATTGGCAGCATAGTTAAGGAGATTTATTTTAGATCCTGATAGAATATGGATCTAATATGGATTTTAGTCCTAAATTCATTTTAAAACCACAAATTTCAAGGTTCTAATTGTATGTGTCATGGTTACAGGTTATATATTCTGTTAAACTATTTTCACACCATGCAAGTTCTACTGAACAACCCATTTAGATGCATTTTGTTGGCCACATAGTAGGGGAAAACATGAACCAACCATTTTGTGCTACTGTCTTAATCCCACAACTCGCACATTTGGCTCACACGATTTGATTATTTTTTTTTCTAACCATATTTTTTCTCTATATTTTTGAATTTTTTCATGGGTACAAATTTTTTTTTCAAGAACATTGGGAAATTATGTGCCTACCCAAATGCCCCCAAAACGTGTTTTATGTTTTCCAAGAGATGTTTTGTAGTTTCTACTAACTGTAAACCTCAAGAATCACTACAAAAACATTAAAAAACTTTCTTGAACATCCCAAAACATATCATATTCATTATATAAGCTCAAATTACATAAAATAAGGGTAAAATAACAAAAAATAGGGATATTGAATTTTGTATTCAAATTTTTCATTATTAAAATGCCATCCTATTATAAAAAAATGTCTCAAACATAAAATAAAAAACCTATTACAAATAATAATGTTACGTAAACTATTTTATTAATTATTGAACCTACATTGAGAAAAACCTCAAATACCACTTGTTGATAATTTCAACACCTAATTTTCATTCCATTTAATAGTTATATTTCAAGTTATAGAATAACTACGAAGAAAAAAACCCCAAATGTATCTCCCCAAACATATTTTTTCCAATAATGGTAGAACAAATATTCCCAAAAATCACAACAGTAAGTTGAAACAACATTATTCCTGATCACTCTAATACATACCAAACTACTATGAAATGAAATTAAATGTAATAAAGTAATGAAAAATATTGTTTTAAGTGGTTAAAACTAAAATTACTGCATAAAATGGTGAAAAATTTCACCATTTCGATTATCTAGAAACAAAATTTTAGAACTAAGTTGTTCAAGAGTCACTCAATCTTAAAAAAAAATAAGTAATCATTTTTTTTTTGAAAAAACATTGTATCAATAATAGGGGTACCACCCTCAATATATAAGTTGTAATAACATTTCATTTTTTTACACAAACCTATAAAAAGTGAGGGAGTCCTTCTATATCACAATTCCCACTACTAATCTACTATAGTGAACTAAAGTGTAGCTTCCAAATCTAGTAAACTAACAAACATATCAGATTAAAAATTGGTGAAACAAAAGTTTTGAAGTAAGAAAACATCAGGAACAACACTCCATGCACATCAATGGAATCCAATTTATAAACTCATCCATTTATAAAACTTCTTTCATAAATTATAAATAAAAATACTCAATAATGTAAAATATACAATGAGAATAAGATATTATGGAACCACTCCTTCCAATTGACTTTTTTAATCAATTAAATTGGTCTTCACTCATTCCCATCATATAAATCTATTCTAATTATAAATTGTGTTAATATTGTCCCACTAACTATTACACACATACCTCATGTGTTTTAGTAATTTTTTTATTTTTGAGAGCATTTTATTTCCATCCCTTTAAAACATATAATTACTCATAAAGGGAATAATTTTGGGGGTTTATTGAATGTCACATGGTTAGTACTATTCTTGTAGAAATTATTGAAAGACTTATATTTTTTGTCAATTCAAAATTTCATGGTTGGTGAATGGTTATTCTATTAGTACATCCTTATAATTCAGGTTTCCAAATACTATAGTTTGGCTCACATGCTTTGTGTATTTTTCACAAACTGTTCTCTGTAATAGTTTTATTTATCTATTTTATTATAAATGAAAGACTACCCTTTCCCACTATATTTGTGTTACCCAAAAAAATCATACCCATCATCTCTAATTTGGATCACATGACCCTAAATCCATATCCATATCAATTTCACCACTGGCCATGGTTGCTTCACTGTGTTTATAGAGGTTCAAGGAAAAATATTGAATGTAAAATATTCATAACATATTCCTTTATTTTTATTCTCTCATTTTATTTCCTCTTATTTCCAAAGAATGGACATAGACACCTATGGATCTATGTATCATAATTTTTAAATAGAGTTTTTGATGTTTTACGGTTCTTCCCGGTTCATTAAGCCTCTTGGGGTCTCATTGAGGTGTACTAACATCATCATTCCTAAAGGAAAAAATATTTAATAAAGGTCATCCAATGCAAAGATCTTTAATTTTAAAACTATGAATTATTATTGGTTTAAATGAGTTTTTTATATATTTTAGAAATTATAACAAGTATAACTGGTATGATTTTTGAATATGATATTTTTTTTGTTTCTTCAATGGTTCATGGGATTTCTCTAGATTAGGAGGATTTGAAACTATTTTGGAAATCAGTGCTTACCAGTAGATCATATAATGAATGGTTGTCCCATTATAATTATTGTTGGATTCAGAATAGTGTATAAGTTTTGGAAATAGACTTTTTTAATCGGTATCATAATGAAGTCTCAAGAGGAATAGTTTTAAATTTAGAAAAGGATTCTTAAAAATAAATATCATTAGAATATTGCTCTTTTTATTGTGGAAAATTGATTTTTTTAATGTTATATAAAGGTCAGTTCCTAAGGGAGGATCTTTTGAATATTTATTTATAAAATTTATTGAATTGATTTTATTTATTATGATGGAGTCAAAGGAAAAGTGTGTGAATTATTGGTAATATATATGATATATCAATATCTATCTGTATCTATAATGTTTGGATTTGATTTTATGACTCACCTCCATTTTAAATCATGGGTAAAACTAATTGTCTATGAAGAAAACATGGGAACACATGACTAACTTGTTTAAAATCATGCTTGGACTAGTGGAATAGAGAATGATTTTATTCTTATTATGATATTTTTCCATATATTAAGATATTGAGGGAAATAAAAAGTGTTATGTTATGTTATTATTATAAATTTATGTTATTGGTTAGTAGTTATATGTCATTGTCCTATATTATCCCAAAATGTTTCGAGGATCCCACATAAGTTATTTTATGTGTGTGAGGATTTCAATGTTTGTGTATCAATTAATAAAAATAGAGTATAGTGGTATTACACCTATTTATAAAAATGTATTCCATTTTATTACATTATCGTAGTATTTAGAACATTTCATAATAGTTTTTCATTAAGACTTTCTTCATTAAAAATATAAAGGGAAATTGTTTTGAAAGTGTTTTTCCTTTAACTTCTTTTGGTTGGAAATAAAAAACCTACTTTTATATATCTATTTTTAAGATATAATGATGTTGTTAATCTTTTAATGGTATGAAAATATTGGTGTGTGGTTTTATACTAGGTTATATAGCTCATTCCATTCATCATTATGGGTTAGATGATTCTACATGGATGTGGAAGCTTAATTTCTAACTCATGGTTGGTGTCAGATTCTTAGATTGGGATGATGGTCGTGGAAATGGGAAATTATACACTAAGACATTGATATAATAATCATGGTATTTTTTAGAGTTATTTATTTTTATTTTGGTATTATTTTTGTCTTAAAAATTTATGATTTTATTCTTTTCTCTCTATACATTATTCAGCTCATATTTTTTTGAATTGACAATTGTTGTTTCAATATTCAGAATTTTATTATTTATTTTTTATAATGGTTATTTTTTATTACCTCATTTTCATTTGTATATTTTTTTGTAACTACTTATTTGTGAATATATCAATTATATTCACATAATAGTCACACTAGGTTGTTAGGATAAAACCCTTTAATTTTATTTTATTCATCAGGTGTAACTGTTCCCATATGTCTCATTTTTTACCCTGTAACATGCCACCATACTTGGAGGATTGATAAAACCTATGAATTATGTCACAGTCTATCCTTGGGTACCCAAATTAGGGGTGACGCAGGGTTGGTTTGTGAAATATAGGATCATTTAATAGTTTAGTTAGTGACTAGGTTACATATGAACCCTTATATTTTAGAGTGTATGAAGTATTAGAGGAAGGATCAATGTAATTAAAGTGAATGTTCATGGTCATGTTCCTTAGCAACACCTTCCATGGCAACACTTGAGTAACAATGTAGTCCAAGATGTGATTGTATCAAATTCAAACTCGGTTCATAGATTGTTTTTGGTATGTTTTGTTATTATTTTAGAAACAATGTATTTTGTATAATGGTTTGAGAGAGATATTTTTTTATGTTTTAGCCATGAGAGTAAAATTTAAATGGAATTAAGGGGGAGAATTATTAATATGTATGTTTTGGAAAACCATGCACATACTTGTAATCTCCCTCTATATGGATTCAAATAAGATTCTTATGGTTGGTCTATAGTCTACCAAACCACGCATCCAAGCTTTGTGTAGTTTTTACTTCATATGAACATTAAATATTTTGGTTCCTAATGGTTTTAGTTACCCATATTCCTTATTTATATTGTTATGGGATAATATTTTCTATTATTTATAGAATATAAATTATATTTTGGTTCATTTAAATTTTATTTCGAAAATAAGAACCATTTATTTCTCTCAAAAATGAGTTCGAATTTGAAAAAATTAATGAGATTTTGTCAAAAAAAATTTAATTAATATGATTTGAAGTGTTTATTATAGGTTGTTATTTTTTAAAAAAAAATTAAAATTTTATTTATATCTCTAAAATATATATTTTTAATGTGGTTCTTAGATTCATGAGAGGTAAGGGATTTTTTTGGATTTTGTTGGGGTTCAAAAAAAAATATGGTTTATAAATTTTTATATTTGTCAAATAAGGATTATTTTAAATTGGAAAAGATATTTTAAGAGTGTTAAATCAAACATTAAAATATATTTTCCCCCATTATTTTTAAAATTCATGAATTAAAATAAATATAGTCTCTAAAATGTTTTTTAATTTTATTTTTATAACAAGATTCTAATAATTTTGAGAAATTTAATTTAATAATATTTGGGAATGAATGGTGAGAGTTATTTTCTATAAAAATTATGGGATAACAATATGTAGTTATATTTTTAATGATTGGTGTCAATTTTTTGATAACTTTTAAATTTTATAATTTTCTTTCTTGTTGAATTTGGTTTTAGGTTATTAATGTATTTGAGAATTTTTGAATTGGTATCTTGTTATGGACTTATAAATTTTTATTTAGGTTTGTGTTGTTTGAATATACGATTTATTTTATTTTCTGTTTTTTTTATTTTCATCTATAATATTCCCCCCATAAGATCATAATTGAATCATATGAGAGTGCTTTGTGTGGTTGAACAAAATTAAACCCTTAAGTTGACCAGGCTCGATCTGAGTGATTTTTTAATCACAGCTATATATTATAGTGGTCTTCCACTCATAGATCATACAATGGATATGATTTTAGAGTTTGAAAATTAGAATACTAATTAGTTACATAAAAAACTGGGTTCCTAATAAATAGAGGAATTATTGTGGCGTATTGAATATATCTGTATCCACCTTGTTCTATTCAAATAAATTAAGATTATTTTTTCAACCTCTATACTATTGATTCCATGTTGGTAGTGGAGGAAGTTCAAAGTCCAAAAAAATTTACATAGGGTCCTTTCTTGGGAATCATTCATGATACATCCCATTCAGTAATTTTTTCCTAAATGTGTGAAAATACTAATAGAATATATGTTTCATTGTCTCTATCATGATGATAAAGAAATTCTGTATTATTCAAATAATTTTTAAATGATGATTCCAAACCTTCCTTAATTTCCTATAGATAAATCAACAAATAAATGTTATTTAAAAATAAGCCTTCAAACAGAACTTCTATTAGTGATGTATCACCTTGATCAAACCTATTATTAGGATATAGTCAAATACGACATGAGAATTAAATTTATCCTGATAGGGATTCTATAAGAGAATGATGTTTCACCAATCCTTAGGAGTGGTGGAGGATGATCTGGTGAAGAGTTCGCGATGAATGTGAAGTACTGACAACCTAGTACTGTAATCTGGTGACTATAAAATTTCTTCCAACCAATATCTTTTATAATAAATTCATTGGTGTTTAAATAATCTTAGAAGGAAAGGAAAAAGATTCTTTCTTCTAGGAATCTCCTAATACATTTCATACTTTTATTTATCTTAGTCTTCTGAAATGATTTTGTTGATGATTTTTTCATAAGACAAGTGGATCAAGATCAACCCCTTTGTAGGATTTCTTGGTCTAATATACCGAACCTGATGTTGGTGTGATGAATATATAATATTCAACCTCACCCCCTATTTCATCTTATTTCCCTTTATAAATGTTACTTACTATGTTGTGTAACTTATTTTTTCTAGTGGTGGAATGTCTTGGGTCATGATGTTTATGGTTTTATTGGAGTCTATTTTTTATGGAAATGTATTTTGCTTAATTATGAATCATAATGATTTTGTAGATTGGGTTGGATGATGTTTTTATTTTATTTCATTTCTTAGAACATGATTCTTCATGAATTTTTCATAGTTATAATAGTTGGGACTAAATATAATTCGAATATAGGGGATATGACATCCGAAAAATAACATCGTGACGATCCATGTGTTGATACTTCCTCATCTACCTTGTTGTAGATTGGTATCTAATTATTGTGTTAGTCTCCTATTCCTTCCCAACCTAACATTTATTTTATCCATTTGGATTGAACTTGACCATGTATAATGTTATTCATGCTCCAAGATATTTTTACCATATGGTATGAAGTCCATTTATGTTGTCGTATGCTTATGTTTTGGGGACACTTTTCTTATGTGATCTCTTATGAGAGAGTTATCCCATACCACTCAGTTAACCATTTTTTTAGTTGTGAAACGTTTCGGGTGATGGATTTTAGTCTTTGTAGGTGAGTTATATGTAACAAATGAAATTTTTGGGGTATAGTTTATTTCCTCTTTGTCTTAAATTAGGATTTTTAAGATTGTCTTGTTAGTTACAAGGTTGTTGGTATTCTGAGACATACTCTCTTCAAGTCTTATTCTTGATCAAACAATCCTTTTGTTGCATTATATGGGTATAAAGGATTGTTTTATGGATAATTTTCACATCCCAACCTATCTCGACATTATTATATTATTTAATTTTAATTCCATTTTATTTGGTTATCTTTCATGGTCGAATTTATTTAAAATTTGTTAGATTTGGGGGTGGACTACTTATCGCATGGTTAAGGTGCATAGATTTTACTAATAGTTTATAAACTAAGAGATAGACCTATAATATATGTTATTTTCAAAATTAAATGATTAGAGCATGGTTAGTCTCACAAGGGTGCCTTACTATGTGTGTGTCAATATCATCCATTGAGGTTCACATGGTTGGCACATTATTTAGCCAACGATGCATCTGAGCTATGTGATGGGTCCTACTCATTAAAAATGAATGATTACCAATTTACCCCTTCACAGGTTTTAAACCGAAATTGTTTCCATCTTCATTCATTAGGCTCAGAAAAGACAATGTATTTCTCTATCTCAATTTCACCTATTCCCGTGGTGAATTATCGTGTATCTTGATGATCCAAGGAAAAATATTCAAGGTGAAATATTCCTAGACTTTTCCATCCTCATTATTATCTATTTTACCTTACTCTTATTACCCACTGTAGGTCATTACAACACCCAAGACCATATCTCCCAAACTGCATCAGAGCAGGGTTCGCTACATGACCTCATCCGGGCCACCCCATTTTTTAGAGTTTGTAGAATAACAATAAGATCCAGAATCAGTAGTGGTGAGACTATGATCTCTAAAATAAGCCTCTAAGAGAAATTATTATATTTACCGAAAAATTTACCGGACATGTCCTATTAATGGACATCCCCTAACCTATAGACATAATATAGGGATCCCCATGGCCCCCTACAGTCTAACATATAAATAATTAAATCTATCTATATGTTGTAATAGTATATAATCGAGTTGAATTTAAAAATATGGTATCATCATATATATAATATATATTCATAGGAAAGTACATGTGTAGAATAATAACTAAAAAATATAAAGTATCATTTAGCCAAACTTATATAATTATCTAGAAAAATACATGGCCTCTACTCCCAACCAACTTACACACATTTATAGATCTTTGTAATACCTATTTCGGAATATAAAAATGCATGCTAGTACACCTATGTACATTGAAAACTATTTTTTATATGGGTTAGGGTAATTCCAACAACCCATTGGATATGCATGAAATTAAGCCACCTAGAAAAAACATCACCTAGAATCAATTGTATGTTAATATAATACAAATTTTTTTTTCATTCATCTATCTGTAACACACCCACTTGGAAACATAACATGAAATATAGATTCAATCACATAATTCAGGTTTTTTTGTTATAAACATTCCATCTTGACACATAATCCAAGAAAAATTGGAACTCTACTCTAAATAAGTCACCACATACCACAATTTTGACCCATAACTAAACTAGTTGGGTCTGTTTTCTAACTAATTCATCAACCTCTACTCGAATTCACTATTTATAGTGTCATACCATGCTTATCTCTCACCATCATATAACCATCCATTTTCACTGAAGGTATCCTACATCACAGTCTATCTACTAACTGCTCGCTCATGGTAAGACAATTACTAAAATCCTAGGGTTAACCATATCACTCATAGATACCAATGGATGAAGCATATATCTCATGGATTTCAACATCTCAATCAGAACTGGAATTCAATCTCACTCATGTTGATATGATTTTCATTATCAAAATACAAGAAAACTCACTCATGGATTCTCATCATGATCACGTTAACCACTGCACTCATGGATGACTCATCCTTTATTTGAATATTGGACAACATATCACTCATAGATGTACTTTCCGTTTTTCCCAATCATAGAAAGGCTATACCTCTTTATTCTCTCCCACACCAACATTTTCCCCCTATCACGAGAACATAGTCGTCGCAAGTAAGCAACGCCAAATAAGAAACACATCCTATATCAGAACTCACCAACGCGTAAGTATCAACTATCCACTAGGAAACATCCCCAGTACTCATCCTAATACCCATATCACTCCTCCAAAATTTCTATCACATCCATTCAGATTGACCCATAACATATATACCAAATATAGAGTTCCCATAGGTCTACACACTAAACATTCTTAATAATGAATCATGTATACATTATGAAATTACATTCAATAAGTAAAATAAGTACACAACCATTAGAAAATATTTTATTCTCCATATGAGGTCAAACTGACCAAAACAAAACACCATGACCTTCTAACATTCCTTATCAAAAAAAGTAAAATAATTTTTCAAATCATCTTGAATAGAAAAAACATGGAATATTTTACTCACTCTAGACCCTTTCACTAAATACCATTATGTTTTTCCTTATAAATACATCAATTCAATTTTAAAATACCAATTCAAAACTTACCTTTAAATTAATTGATTTTCTATAAAATTACATTCAATAAAATCTTCTTTTTAAATTAAAATTTTAAGAAGGAAACATTTATCTAATTGAATTTTAACACATTCAACAAAAAAATCTATAAATTGCAGCACTGGAACTCATATGATCAAAGAACCAACACCAAACCATTTACTCTGTAATAAAGTCCATCTTGACTATTAAGATGATGGAATCACATCCCAACCTCATGGTGGAACCACACAAGTCATGAAATATGTATGAAATAATAAAAGTAATGGAACAAAAAAATAAAATCACTAATCTACCATGTGAATCCATATCATGGCCACCTAACTCAAATATAGATCCAAAAATCAGTCCCATTCTCTTTCTGACCTCCTCTGAGTCGATGAGCAATTATCTCATCAGTGAGTTCCATTAAATCAATTACTTAATTATTTAAACTCAATTTCAGTAAATTTTATAACTTATTAGAAACTGATCATGTAATTTAATGAATCCAAAACCATAAGAAATGTGGTATGGTACACTCTTGACACACACTAGAACAAAATCCACACAAAATCTCCAATTTTTTATCCCAAATCAATTGTCAGTCCCACCTAAATCAAAGAAAACCCTAAATAATCCAACTAGGAAACAAACATAAGTAAAATAACAAACAAAAACAATAATATATCCTCATAATACCTCTTATATGATATACACATGAAAATACCAACAAGTGGGTAATTTTCCATTCATTGGTCAATAGTCTCCCAAAAACATTTCTAATCAAATAAGAAATTAGTTAGATACAAATAATGGGAAAATGGGAAGAAGAGTAGGGGTACCTAAAATCCAAGTGATACTCCTAAAACACAATAATTGAAGGAAAATTGAAAATAAAGGAGGAGAAAAAAGAATCTCTCCCGATTTAACACGTGTGACTATAGGCAGTGTACCAAATGGGTTTTAAAAAATGACCCCAAATGTATTTACTAGATCCCACCTCAAAAATAAGGATCATAGAACATGTTCATGGTATGAGTAGGTTTTCCATGCAATGTTTACTATTCTACGTAGAGGATCCATACCTCTTCTAGATGCATTCATGATGTTAACCCTATTCACACAATGAATGACCCTTAATAGTAATCCTCTATCATCCAACCCACTTTGACAGCCTAATGGCACCCCAAAAAAGGACATTCATAGTTTTAATGACCATATGATGTTGTAAGTAGTTTGTAATAGTAAATATTTACTATCCCAGACCTCGGTCAACTTCTCCATCATCATCCTGATCCCTTGGGTAATCCCATAACCCTCAAACCATATCTAAAACTCTCTTTTAAAGATATATAAATTGTTAAAATCACAATATGAGTCATGATTCTAAAAATTAAGCTTATCCAAATGAAAGATTCAAATTACATCATTATTTTCCCAATATGCAATAGTTTGATTCATTAAAAACTTCCCACTATAACAATTCTCATCCTTCATAAGTTGTGGTATTAGTTTAACCACTACTCCTAACAAAAATTATTTTTTCAACTCACTGCCAACCCACTACATCTAATCTATGTGCATCGAATGTAATTTTGATGCACAACCCAAGAAACCAATCTTGTACTCACTGAAATTTCTCTAAACACCCGTTTCGATCCTCAACCACCACAAGCACATCCCGAATGATGATCCTAATGTTATTTCCAACTCGATCCATCCAACCTACCCAGACACCAGTCAATCCATATATGGAACCCTTTTTTTGAAATTTCTCAGCCTCCACCATAAAAATTTCATGAATATTTTTAACCACTTTCCCAAATACCTAGGGGAATTAAAAAAATACTTACTTTCCATGCTGATTTAACAAACAAGACATCAATATAGTTCTATAATTGGTTTTTCGACATATATAATTTATTATCATGGTCTATTATGAGAACTGATGTTAATCTAATATGATTCATCCTCAGAACAAACTTCCACCATAATTATCCGATTAAATTACCAAAAAATTCATATTATATATCGCATGAATCCTCTAATTGGGTCCTCCATATTACTAAAATCATGTTATTAGATCACCTATCCATTAACAGGATCCAAAATTCCTATAACCCTTCGGACACATGGGGATGTATACCCATTACTAATTAATACTCTCCACTATAGTATATTCTTATACATAACACACACTAATTGGTACATCTTCTGAATTAAACAAAATTTACATCAATGGGTTTAAGACATCATCCTGCTAACTCACATCTGGATACACAACCCAAACACTAAACATTCATCCCATGATATTATAAGGCCCCATACTTTCAATTCATTGATATTAATTCAATGTTAAAGAATATTCATTACAAAATATAATAAATTCACAAAAGGTACTTATAGGTATAGTGGTTTTAGAAACTGGGAATCAAAAACCACTGGTTCAAAAGACATCTTCATTTTCCCCTTCTTATTTCATAATAAATACTCCCCTTTTTGGCATATATTACATAATACCCTTCTTCATGAACTGGGGAAAAATAAATATATGAATTGATGAGATAATATTCTCAGTAAGGGTAAACAAGTTAAATATCAATCATATCATAAACATAATACATAATAATGTTACTTTTGAAAATATTATATTGCATACAAAAGATTAGGATATCTAGCCATGTGATAAATCATAAATGATCATAAGAATCGATGAAAATAATCCCAATAGTCATAACATAAGACATGATGGTTGGTGGAATACAAATAAGAATTGAAAATCATTTCAAATTATTCAAGGATTGTTTCCATGACCATCATAGCAGACAAATTCAATTACTGAACTGAGTTCACTCATCGTTCTGGCCCTATATTACTGAACTGATGTCATTTACCATTTCATCCATGTCTATCTCATGAGATAAAAATATTTACCCAATAAATTTATGGGAGATATAGGTCACACACATCTCATAATTAAATCATCCGTTCACGTCACACAAAATCATAAATCATTCATCATATAATAACCCAAGAAATGAAATGGGTTGTTCTTAAACATCATTCCATCATAATCCTTATAACAAAAATATTTTGTAAATAAAATTCCATTATAAAATAAAATAAAACCATTGTAATATATATGTTAAAAACAAAAACCTATTAAAATAATATAATCTTCAGTAAAAAATAATTTTGATAAAACACAAGATATTAATTCATGTAGAAAACATCATTTCTTCTTCACAAACATTTTCTTTTATAAAAACTCTACGTAATTTTAAAATATAGAATATAAAAATTAAATTTTTTGATGGAATATTCATTAAAATAATTTATTATGAGTGAATAAATAACTATTCATGTTGTATAAGTTAAAAAACATTCTCCTCGTATTTTTTCTAGAAATGTAAAAAACTACTTGATATCATATAATTACAAAAGAATCCTTTCATACCGTTTAAAAAAATTCACCAATGGGAAAAAGTGAATTTTAAAAGTGTCTGATAATGAAAATAATATTATATATTTAGGAAATATTGATTTGAAAAATAAATATAACCCAGGAAATACTTATTTATAAACAATCTTAGATAACAATGAGATTGGGATCTTTTCCCTTATTTTAGATCTAATATCCTTAGTATGTATCTGAACCTCTTGTATAATGATTATAATAATGTTATTGAATTGTTACAGAATCATAGTCATATTTATATTATCATATCTAATCATATTATCATTCTTTTTCAGTAACAATTCATCATTACTCGTTATTCGGATATTTACTACTTTATGTTCTTATGCTTGTTTGGACGAATAAGTTCTCTTTATCCTTATTAGGTCATAGTTATATCATATAAAAAATGATATTATCGTAATATTCATCATATTTATTTATTATTTACATTTAGTTATCATTCTTTAATAATGATCAGGTAGAATGAATCACATCTCACCATGGAGACGGTAGGTCATACATACGCGTGAGCAACGATATCATTCACATAATTGTTGAATGGTGTTGAATTGGATGTTTTATAATTCAGATTTAATATCATGTTACAATAACCATATATAGATATTATTTCTATCATTATACCCATCCTAGTATGGTGTTGGTGAAAAATAGATTACACCATGTCATTGAGACAGTAAGTCGTACGTACACACCCATGGTGATTTCATTTTTCATTGGATGGATAGAATGTGTAATATGGTTGTTTCAAAATTATAGTAAAACCAAATTATATAAGTGTTAATCGACTTATTACATTATAATGATACAACTTATGAATATTAATTAGAAGAATAATGATGTTTGAAGGAATCGGTAGAGGAGATTACCTCTTATTTGACGGTCTTCCTATAAATTTCCCTTTAGATCACTAGAGTTGATATTAGAAGAATACCAGAGCCTCTAGAATGTAACCCTAGAAGTTTAGAAGGTAAAATTAATGGGGATGTCCACGTTTTAAGGATCAAAATTATGTAAAGAGGTGAGAGAGCAGATGTAATTTCCGAATTGAGGTGAGGTGCACTTTTGGGATCTCCAAAAATATTAATTTATAATAAAATCAAACCCTTCCGAAAAAACTTCAAGATGTCCCCATTTTGAATATGATATGATACAAGCATTCAATTTAATAAACTAATAAGTTTATACAATGGATTATGTCAATTTAAAAACTATAATTTCAATTAAAAATTAGTAATTATTTTTAATTTTAGTTATGATAACAAATATTTCAATATTAAAAAGGTGAAATATTTACTTATTATAAGTCAACTAAACCATAAATAAGTGACTTAGAATAGTTTCTAACATATCATAATTATTATATATTATTTAAAAAATAAATTTTGATTTTTAAATAATTTAATAAAAAATTGTTTTTAAAATTAATCAATATAGTCAATTTTGACACTATTCAATTCATTGATTTTTAAATATATATATATATAAATTTAACATCAGAGCAACTATTTTATAATATTCATAATAGGTCAAGTTAATATATAAAATTCATTGGAGATATTAACTAACCAAAATTATATTTATTTTAATATTGTTAAAGACATTTATTTGATATCTCTCTTGATAAAATAATTACTACATCAATATTGTGTAATTATTTAGTATAAATATTTGTTAAATAAAAATTAAAATAAAATTCTATGATTAATAATAATATTTTATATTTCCGAATAGTATAATTAGTCAAATTTATTTTCTAGAAAACATGACCTTTAAAATGTTACACTAATTAGATTATGAATGTGAAACCTTTAACATCACGTTAAATAAAAAAATATAACCATCACAATATATACTATAAGGATCCAAATGGTCACTAACTCGACCTTCAGATGGTTATGGTATATATATACTCAACCAATAAGTTTTTTTAGAGTGTTTTTGTTGTTTTATGGGTATTAATATTTTAATAAAAAAATTATTGATTTCTCATCA
Source organism: Viscum album (assembly GCA_963277665.1). Lineage (NCBI taxonomy): Eukaryota > Viridiplantae > Streptophyta > Magnoliopsida > Santalales > Viscaceae > Viscum > Viscum album. The sequence goes on from OY728129.1 coordinate 1,495,072,424, forward strand.
ATTAATTAATTTTTACATCCTCAAAATATAAGTTTTTAAGGTATTTATTTATTTTTAAAAAATTAAAAATAAATCACCATGATAAAGAAAAACAATTTCTATTTCAAATGAGTATTTATAGTTGAATTTATCTTATATATATACTTTTATAAAGAGTGATTTAGTTATTAAAATATGAGTGAGTCATATTTAACTTTTCTTTAAATATGATAAATTAATTGTTCTAATATCATACAAATGGTTCCCAAAGGACTCCATTTCAACCCAAGGATACTTTAAGTCAAAAAAACTCATCAAGATAAATTAATAAAAGTGTTAGTGTAATTTTATAATAGTATAATTACCCTTAAATACCAGTTTAACCCTTTTATAGTATTAATAAAAATTACTAAAGTTAATAAACATAAAGCCCAAAAATAAAACAAATCTATTTAAATAATTTTGACCTACTGATTCCATATATGGAGTCAATTTTTAAAAATTCAAAACACAAGAGTTTATGTAATTAATTAAAATTATTCTTGCTTGTGGAAAGAGAGCACATGTTTTAAAAGTTAAAACATTGTAAAAGATTAAAATGTTCTTACATATGAGATTATTATAAAATTTATTATAATGACATAAATTTTATTGAAGGATATAAATATATTATATTTATACTTTAAAAAAATTCAATATTATAATTTAATCGTATAAATTTTTTCGATGAAAAAAGTTTTTTTAGTTAAAGTTTAGTGTATTTTTACTATTCATCAAAATTTGAAATTTATCAGAAAAATATTAAAATTTCATCCAAATTACATTTATATATCCCTCTTCAAAACAACTTGTTTATTTTGTCATATGAAAATTATTAATATTTCAGAATATTAATTTAAATGGTGTTTTTCATTAAAAGGTAGAAAATTACCCATTTGAATCATATAGGTTTTTATACTTCAAATAGGTTTTATTCATACCATATGAAAGAAATATCTATTGAATGAATAAAAAAAATTATTAACAAAATATATATTTAATTACATCAATTTAATAATAGTAATTAACTCAAATTATTAATAAAAAAAATAAATAAAAATATTTATATATATATATTCATAAATAATTGGTAGTGAATGACATCACCATTCATTTTTATAAGTTAGTTATATTTTTTCCCACTATCCTAAATGCTTTTTTGAAATGTTATTTTTATAATAAGGGTATCTTGTGGTCTGTTTAAACTCACAATTTCATGTAATGAAAGTTATTGAAAAATTCAAAATATTTAGAGAAAATATTTATTAAAAAAAATCAGGTGTTACATTATACCACCCTTAAACTGAATTTTTCCCTCAAAATTCATCACTTGGATACAAAAATATTAGGATATATATACCTCATTATAATCTCAAGTTCCCCCATGGCTTCCTCAAATTGGTGGTTCAAGCAGAAAACATTAAACAAACAAGTGGTCCTATTTCACAGAACTATTTCTCTACGATCCATAATCTATATCGTCTGCTATTTAAAATAATGATATTGTTACAAACATCAAAAAATTGAGTTCATTATATATGAAGGATTTTGTATGTACTTTTTCAGAAGATATACATGCAACACATCATGAACTTGAGAGAGACTTTGTGTAAGGACCAATCGGTAAGATACCTTCCCAACATGCTCTATAATTTGAAAAGGAAAGATATACCTTGGGATCATCATTCACTTCTTTCAAAATGTCAATAATGTCTTCTTGGGAGATATTTTTAGAAACGCCTTGTCACACACATCAAGTGATAGGTTTTTCATTGGTTTTCAGCATACCATTTTTGTCAACATTGTGCTTCTCTTATGTGTTGTCGAATAGAACTCACTTTATCCTCTATATCTTCAACAAAATTAGATCATAATATCAATATTTCCCCAAATTCATCCCAAAAAGTGGAGTTATGCACTTTATTCTATAAACGGATTCATGAGGTTCCATTGGAATACTTTGGTGAAATCTATTATTGTATAAAACTTCCACCAAAGGTATGTGTTGATTCAAAGCACATTTGAAATCCATAATGAAATCTCTCAATATGTCTTATAGAGTTTTAATTGTACTCTCACACTAAATATATTTTTGATGATGATAATAAGTATTGAAAATTAAATATTTATCTAGATCCTACTGATGGATTTTTTTTAAACATTGAGGTAAACCTCTTATCCCGATCATATATAATGGAATGTGGAACTCCATGAAATATCACCACTTTCATTACATATATCCTAGAAAGTTGATCAAGAGAGAAATCATCTCTAATAGTAATAATGTGTGATGACATAAAAAAGTGATAAACTATAACCCATATAGAATAATTTACTTTAGATGTTTTGGGATGTCTGATGACAAGGTCCATAGTGATATTTTCACATTTACATTTGGTTATGAGTAATGGTTCAAACAACCCCTTAGACTTATTTCTCTCAACCATAGAATAATGACACAACAAGCATAATGAGTCATATTCAGATACATTTATTTTCTTTCCATCCCACTAAAAATACTCATTCAGTTCTTTGTTCATCTTTGTGATTCCAGGGTGAATAAAGAATGAATAACTATGTGCCCAATCCAATATCTCCTTCTTTAATTCTATTATGGGAGAAATAAAAACCAATTTCTCTAAAACATATTATTCCATCACAATCATTATGGAATTCTGGAATATTTCTCACCATCTTTTGTATCTCTACATCATCCTTATGCACCTCCTTAATCTTCACATGTATAGATGGTTGAACATTCAGTTGAAAAAGATAATATTTATCTCCTTCCATTAAAATTTCATTATCTATCATTTGAAAATAAATAAAAATTGGATTTTTTTATCCTCCTTATGGATAGGCTAGAATGGTATTTTCGACTAAAGAATCATCGACCTTGTTCAATTCCCCAGGTTGGTAATGTATTGAAAAATCACAATTTTTAATCAACTGTATCCATATTATTTAATGCATATTCATCTCCTTTTGGGTGAAAATATACTTTAAAATTTTATGATTATTATAAACATCGCACCTTTCACCATAAAGATAATTCCTCAATATCTTTAAGACAAATTTTACCGCCGGTAATTCCAAATGATGAGTTGGGTATTTTTTCTCAAGGATTTTCAACTACTGTGACGCATAAGAATTCACCTTATTATTTTTCATGAGGACACAACCCATACCCTTTTTTGATGAATCACTCTAGATTACAAACCTTTCTCCACTTCATGGATGTGAGAGCACGGGTTCACTAGAAAACCTTCTATTATGCCCATTGAAACTCTATTCACATTCCTTTTTCCATAAGAACATAACTCATTTCCAAGTCAACTTGATTAGTGGATTAGTTAATCATGAAAAATAATTTAGAAAACGTTGATAATATCTATCCAAACCATGAAAACATTGGATCTAAGTTACCATTTTTGGTCTCGACCAACTTTGAATAACTTCTATTTTACTGGATCCATAGACATCCCACCATTTGAGATTATGTGACCCAAAAATGAAACTTTCTAAATCCAAAAAATATCATGTTAAATGTTTCGTAAAGATGATCCTTTCTCAAGGTCTTAAGTACAATTATCAAGTGATATTCATGATCTTATTTCTATTTGAATATAAATGATTATTGTCTATAAAGACAACCAAAAACTGATCATGATAGTCTATAAAAACTATATTTCATGGATCCATGAAAATAGAGGTGGAATTAGATAGACCAAAATGCAACACTATAAATTCATAGAGTCCATACCTGGTATAGAATGTTTTACTTGGTATATCCTTCTTCTTCACACTTAATATAAGATATCTTAAACAAATATCAATCTTGGAAAAGTACTACGCTCTGTATAGTTGGTTGAATATTTCATCAATGTAGGTAAGATGATATTTTTTCTTGATATTGATAATGTTAGGATCATGATAATTAATGTAGATTCTCATTGATCCATCATTCTTTATAACCAACATAACAGGTTCCCTCCAAGGTGACACACTAGGGATTATGAATCCCTTATTATGAATCTCTTTGAGTTGGTTCTTAAATTCCTATAACTCAATTGGGGACATTCTATAAGGTGTATTTTAAATAGGTATGACACCTTGTATGAGTTATATTGAAAACTAAACCTCACATTTCTTTTGAATACATGTAAATTTTTCTGGAATGATGATATTAATCTCTCATAGAATGGTTTTATTCTTAATTGTGAGTTGATCCTCCACTATTTGAGAAATAACCCTCCATTTATAGGAATCAATACTTGTAAGACTGAATAAATTTCTACTATAAGTTTAAATCCATCCTTGAACTAATTGATGATCATAGATTGATCCGTAATATGAAATGTGAATTATCTTCCTTTAAAATTGATATGATCTCCATATAGATAAATTCAATCCATTCCACGAATCACATTAAATTCTACTATTGTAAGGATCATAATATTTATAATAATAACACTTCCACGAACATCAAATAGATAATAATTATAATATTTTGATGTGAGCATTGTGACATTAGGAGTTTTCATAGATAACTCAGTGTCTAATTTATGAGTTAATACGATTATAACCTTAAAACGTTATTCATAAATAAAAGAGTGGGTATATCCAATGTAAAATAAACAATTTTTAACTTTAGAATGGATGGTAAGTTTACCTTTCACCACTATATTATTGTAATCCACATCATCGACAATGATCGAATGTTACATGCCTTTGACTTTGGTATTAAGAGTTTTCTTATGTCGATAATAAATAATAACCCTTGGATTAGGGCATTGGTTGGCATAATTCTCCATTTCCATAAAAATGTAACATTAAAGTATATGAGGTGAATTCAATGTATTCTTTTCTCTATTAACGTCATTATACATATTTTTCTCATCACTTACGTATTCAACTACATGATGAGATTCATTTCCACATTTAAAATATTTTCTAGTCCCTTTACATAAATTACCTCCAGGTTTGTTTCCACACAACGAGAATAAGGGAAAACTCATCTTCTTCATAGTGTGGTCTATGGAATTTCCCTTTAATTGCATTTTTCTCTTCTTATGAAACCAATTAGACTAATGGATTACTCAAAACTCCATCTCAACCTTGAGAGAACATTGAACTATTTATTCAAAACTATTAAAGTCTATTATGGCCAATGCCCATCAAAGACATGGTTTTAAGAAACTAAATAATCAATCAATATTAATCTCGAAATAGATAATAATTTTATAATGTTACCTCATATGTCTTGTCAAATATAATTCATATGAACCAATAGATTCATCATCTTTTTTCTTACATTCAAGGAACTAATTATCCATATTTGATCAAAGAATATTAGGAACATGCTTTTTGAAATATGTTCTTGAACTCATCCCATTCCATGGATTCAATTTCATCTCTTTTACTTGTATTATTGATAAGGTTCCACTATTTATAATCATTACCTTCAAATTTATTGACTGATAAAACATCGTTATCATATTCTAGAAATTAGAGAACAGAAAATATGTTTTCAATTGTATTGATTGATTATTTAGCCACCAATCGATCAGAATACCCACTGAAGAAGGTGGATGTTTCCTCGTGAAGGACTCAACCGAATGTTGGCCCCTCATTTTTTCATTTGGAAGTCCAGCATGATTCATAGATTGAGAAAGTTATGTGTTCATAGCTACATGGTTTTTCATTATAGATCTAATGACATTTGGATTCTTAGGGGGATAATCATTGCATCTCCCATCACATTCACCATTAATTTGGGTCCTTTTGGGTTCTATCCATTGATTGAAACCAAGAATCATAGTGTGATAAAACACTAATAATAATGGGAATCCCAAATAATAAAAAATAAAATTACAATTTTGGAAACATTAGGTTTTATCCTAGGTAATTTAGGATCATTTCCAAAGCACTAGGATTGTAACCAATACATTGACATATCCTTATATTTCTTACTAAGGTTTTATCTTCCGATACTCCAATGTTTGACTATAAATTTTTTCTGATATCAACTATAATTACGCATACATTACATATATTTATATTACTTCAAAATTAAATAATATTAATTAAAAAATATAATAAATCCACAAAAGGACTATATAGGTATATTGTCTTTAGAAACTGGGAATCATAAACAATTAAATCTTAAGAAATGTTTATTTATTGCCACTTATTTAATCATAACTCGAACCCTTTTTGACATATCATACTTAATACCCTTTTTATTGACAAGGGGAAAAGAAACATATGAATGGGTGAGATTAGATTCTTAGTAATGGTAAACAAGGTAAATATGAATCATATCATAAACATAAGACATAATATAATAACATTTTAAAATATTATCATTCATGTGAATGATGATGATATCATCCCATGAGATAAATAATAAAAGTTAATAAGAACCAATGAACATAATCCCACAATCCATAACATTCAAAATGATGTTTTGTGTCATACCCATAAGCATATAAAATAATTTTTATTAGTCATGGCTCATTTCCAAGACCATCATCATGGTCACAGTCCATTACTGTACCGATTTCAATCCTCCATCCAGCCCTGTATTACTGAACTGAGGTCATATCACATTCTATACATGTCTATCTAATTAAATATAAATATTTTCCCAATGACTTAAAGGGATATATTGGTCTCACCCTTCTCAAAAATCATTCATGACAACATAACATAACGACTAAAATGTGTTTCTTAAACATCATTCTGTCAAAATACATACAAAATAAATGGATTTCATAAACATAATTCAATCATAAACCCAATCAAACCATAGTAATTATAATGATATAAACATAAACCTATTTAAATAATGTATTATTATATGGAAAATAATTTTTATAAAACACATGATATTAATTCTGGAGGAAAATATCCCTTCTTCTTTAAAAACATTTCTTTTCTCAAAATTCCATGAAATTTATAAGGAAAATAATTTATTTTCAAATGATCTATAAATAATGTAAATTAATCTTAATTGAAATAAGGAATTATGAATGTTTAAAAATATCTTCTTTCCATATAAGTTTAAAAACATTCTCATTGTACTTTTTCTAGAAAATTCAAAAAATTCAATATATTGAATAATGATAAATTATACCGTTTATGCCGTTAAATAAAAAATAACTGATGGGTAAAATAGAGTTTTAAGAATTGTATAAGAATATAAATAATATTTTTTATTTAGGTAACATACACATGGATGATAAATATTCCCCAATAAATACAAACATATAAACAGTCTTGGATAAAATGAGATTGTGAATATGTCCCTTACCATAGATTTGATATCCTTCGTAAGTATTAAAGCATGTGGTATAATGATTTAAATAATGTTATAAAATTATTACAAAATCATATTAATTTTTTGGATATCATATATGATCATATTATCATCTGTTCATTAGTAACATTTTATTATTACTCGTTATTCAGATATTAACTTCTTTATGTTCTTATGCATGTTTTGTCGAATAAGTTCTGGTTCTCCTTCATATGTCATATATATATCATTACTAAAAGATATTAAAATAATATACACCAAATATATCCATTATTTAAATTTATATAAATATGATTTAATGTAGATCATGTATAATTAATCGTATCACATCGTGGAGATGGTAGGTCGTACATACGCATGAGAAACAATATGATTCCCATAATTGTTGAAAAATATTGAATTTGATACTGTATAATATTTAAAAATTAATAGAATTTTATAAAAATCATATATAGTCATTATTTACATCATTATACTCATCCATTCAAGGTGTCGGTAAAAAACATATTACCCCACGGTGTAGTGACAGTATGTAGTACGTACAGAAATGTGGTGATTTGATTTTTTGTATAATCTATAGAAGGTGTAATATGGTTGTTTTATAATTATAATGATATCATAGGATATAATTGATATATAAGTTATTTATTTACAATGAAACAACTTATGCTGAGGAAGTAGAAGAAGAACAAACCATGAACGAATTTGTAGAGAAGATTACGTCATCTTTGACTTGCTTCCTCAAAATCACCCTTCAGATCTCTAGAGTTGGTCTTTGAAGAAGAAAAAACCCTATATAATGATAATAGTGATGATTATAAGGTATAATTTTATGGGATAGTTGGGAAAGAAGGCTCAATGTGAAGTAAATAAGTGAGGGAGGAGGTTTTCTTATATAATTGAGGTGAGGTGAACTTTTTTATCTCTAAAAATATTAATTTATAATAAAATAAAACCGACCCAAAATCCTCCAAAATGTACCAATTTAAATGATTATATAACATATGGTTGTAATATCATCAACCATTATATTTTTTACGAGTTTTTATCTTAATTTAATCAATATCATTTTAACTAACGCTTAGTTATTCTATTTAATTTTAATTAAGATGACAAATATTTCAATATTAAAATTGGTAATATTTACTTACTTGATGTCTATTATAAAATACATAAACACCTTATAACATTTTAGACCATATAATAATTATTCTATATTTTTAAAAATGTTTCATGATTTTTAAATAATTTAATGAATCATTATTTTGATAAACAATCAGTACGGTCAATTTTGAAACTATTCAATTGATTGATTTTTAAAAATATTAAAAAAAATGTTAACATTGAAAAAAACTAATTATTTATATTAATAAGAGGTCAAGGTAATATATAAAATTCATTTGACATATTAATTAAATCCAAATTATAATTATTTTAAAAAATTTAATATCATTTCTTTGATATCTCCATTAATAAAATAATTACTACATTAATTTTTTGTAATTATTTATTATACATATTTATTGGAACACAATTTAAAATTAAACAATATGATAAATATAAATATACTACATTTCATAAGAATATAAATGTTCGATTTTTTTTTGGGAAAATTGAACATTTAAGATGTTATATTTATTAAATTACGAATGTGATAACTTTTACATCACTTTGAATAAAATAATATAAGCGACACAATATCATTTATAAGGCTCAAAATGGTCCCTAACTCAAACCTTGTATGGTAAATGTATATCTATACTTGAACAATAATATTTTTAGAGTTTTTGGGACATTTTATGGTTATTAATATTTTAATAATTTTTTTTGATTTCTCATCAATTAATTAATTTTTACATTATCAAAGTATAAGTAATTAAGGAAATTATATATTTTATAAGAATTAAAAATAAACTACCATGATAAGAAAAAAAAAATTTTCTTTAAAATTATCATTTATAATGAATTTAAATTCTATATATCCCAATATAAAAAATTATTTATTTATTAAAATTTGATTGATCCATATTTAATGTTTATTTATATAAACTAAATTAAATTTCCTAATCTCATTCATGTGGCTTTAAAATGACATCATTTTGACCCAAATATGATTTAGTTTGAAACAAACTCATCCAACAATATTAAGAGTAGTGTTATGATAATTTTATAGTAGTATTCTTAAACATAATTACCCATTATACCCTTTCACTGTATTAGTAAAAATTAAAAAAGTTACTATTCATAATACCCAAAAATAAATCAAATCTATTTAAATAATTTGAAAATAATGATTCCAAATATTGAATCCATTATTCAAAATTAAAAACCATGACGTTTATGTTATTAATTAATAATAATATTTTTGTCGGGAAGAGAGAACATGTTTTAAAAGTTAAAACATTACAAAAGATTGAAATGTTTTTACATCTAAATTCAACGTAAAATTAATGATAATGAGATATATTATATTGAATGATAAAAATATTATTTATGCATTAATACCATTAAATATTATAATTTAACCATATATGTTATTTTGATGAATTTTTTTAATACAAATTTATTGTATTTTTACTATTCATTAAAATTAGAAAGTTATCAGAAAAATAATAAAATATCATCAAAAGTATGTTTTTATATCCCACTTCCAAAAAACATCTTTATTATTTAATATTGAAATTATTAATGTCTACAAATCCTAATTTAAAAGGGGTTTTCCATTAAAACGTGTAAAATAGGTTTTTATATATGAAACTGGGTTTATTAATACCCTATGAAAAAAATATATTGGATGTATAAAAGAATATATTTTATTAATAACATATATTTCATCAATTTCGATTACTAACACTAATTCATGAAATTTATTAATACAAAAATTCATATATATTCCTAAATAATTTGTATCAAATGACTTCACCACACATTTTTATAATTTAGTTATATTTATTCCCACTAACATAACTACAAGGCTGTAGTGGTAATTTTATACTGAGGTCACCTCATGGTTCATTTAAACTTGTGATTTCATGCAATGAAATAAGTTGACAAATTAAAATTATTTACAGGTAATATGGCATAAAAACAACCAGGCATTATAGACACCACAATATGAATGTCTCCTAAAATAATAAGGGAACACCCATCGAACATAGAAGCCAAACACATATGGTCATCCTAGTCTAATATTGGAAGCCAAGAATCATAGTTCTATACGTGAACAATTTTTTCCATCACTTGAAAAAAATATGACCACACAATCCATTCATACATTTTTTTCCAATATAACAAGACCCATCAGCCACACACATATTTCAATCATCAGGGTATCTCTAGGCCAAAATAAAAACATCCAAGTAGATTTACCTTATATATTTAAATATAACTAGATTAAAAAACTCATTTAAATCACATTACAAAAAAAATCTAAATTTATGCTTCAAAAAATCCCTTGGAATCTGAGTGTTTTCAAAAAATACAAAAATCACAAAAATTCCTATCCTAACTGGTCACCTTCCCAAAAACCCATCTAATTTTTTGGAAACTATATTGAAATAAATTTGAATATATTTTCCTCATATAATCAGAGATACCTAAAAATATCAATACATTTCATTCTCACATACTACATAATTTGTTTCAATTAAGACTAATTTATAAAACCATTTGTTGACACCTCATTCCACCACAAGTGATTTCCTTTTAAAATAAAGTATTCATTCAAAAGTAACATCTCCATAAAATAATAATATTGTGGTGAAAAAATCACAATCAAAATCAAAAAATAAATCCATTACAACTATTATCATAATAAATCTATAGAATATATTTATGAAAACATTAATTACATTATTAGTTTCTTCAGTTTATAATGAATTTGGATGAGGTGTCACGTTAGAAAACTCTACCCATATGTTCATGCATAATTCAATAAGCATGCCAATGCTATGGGGAATAAACAACGGATTAACTCTAAACCACTATCTAGGACTCATCTCAAGTATCATTCATGATACATTCATATTCTCAATCCAACACAATACCTCACTCATCCTAAAGTGTCAAGACCTAGGACTGAATATCCCTTGGAAACATGGGTTTAAACTGATGTCTTCCAAGTAAAGCATGTTCTAGATCAACCACTTTAATATTGGAATCCAAATTAGGAATATTAAAACATTAAACCATAAAAATTACATGATTAGATAACTTCTTCACTATGACCTAGACATACCAAATAATAACTGAGTGGAGGTCCTTACATGACCTCGGGTGTGTGTCCCCAAATGACATAGGCTAGTAACATGGGGTGAGGGATGAAAAAATTCTTACATAGACTATTTTACCCAAGAAATACTCAAGGATTATTCATGAATATACTAAAAAATTATCATGACCCATCCATATAATAAACAACCCATAACTACTAGACATAAAATAGGAAGCCATGTGGGACTCTTCAGTTTAGAATAAAAAGTAGTAAATCTATCTATATGATGAATCAATATATAAAAGTGTGATAGTATATAAATATGGAATAATATATAAATAAAACATTGTAACAGTAGAAATTACATGTGATGAAGAATAACTGAAAATATAAATTCTGCTTTTTAATAACTAGCTTAATCGTTTTACAAAATCCTCAACCTCCAAAACCTAATTAATGAACCACATGCCTAGCATGAAGATGTATATTTTTTGAGAGTGAAATTCTGACGTTATACCCAGGTTAATCAAAAACTAGGCTATGTATTGGTAAGTGTGAGTATAATAACCTAATAATAATCCTCAATGCCTTAATAAAGATAAGTGTTGTTGTGATCATGTTTACGTGTTTACAATGCATATAATTAATTGTGGTAATTTACATACAACAGACCCACCTAGAATCATAACACGCAATTCATATACAATCAAAAAATTCAGGTTATCATGTTTTAACCAAGGAACTATGGCATTTTACCCTATATGTTTCAGCTTCATGATAGAAAAAAGTCAGCACATACCACAATCCTGACCCATAATTAAATATGTTGGGTATGGTTTCTAACGATGTCTATAAAACATGTATAATTACATGGGGTATGGTGTTAAAATACATTTTATCTCGTGCCTTTGTATAAACATTTCTTATCACTCGTGAAAGGTTACATCACATAACTATTCATTACTTCCACACATAAGGTAAGGAGACCCCTAAAATATTAGAGCCAACCATATCACCCATGGATTCCCATGGTTGAACCACAACACTCATGGATACCAGCAACACAACCACAATTGTACTACTATCTCACTCTAATAAATATCATCTATATCATCTCATGACCACCAATCTCACACATGGCTTCCCATTAAGATCAATCTATCCTTCTCACACATGGATGACCAAAATTTAACAATTAATGACTTTATTTCACATCTAGTAGTAACATTATTCTACATCAGTCATTGAATTTCCATGCATCGAGATCTTCTCCCAAGATGGAATCTATAAAATATCATTATCACGACGTCATCATATGAAGGGAAAAAATAGATCAATCATTCTGCCTCCCAAATCAATAACTAATCACTAGGAACTAGCCCCTATAGAATTTTATTTTACATAAATGTGTTCAATAGGGTACATGAAATTCATTAAAAAATCCCATCTCACCCCTTTAGGAGTTCTATCACATCCCCTCAGAGCAATCCATCACATTGATACTTAAAACAATGTTCTCAAAAGGAAAAAATGTAACATCCCAGGTAAATAAATATTGTGTATTTTTTATATTTGTTTATATTTTCAAATTATATATTATTTTTAATTTAAAGGTGATTCTATGAATAATAACATACTCAACACACAACAATGTGTTTCTTTAAAATCTTGCATTTCACACAACTTTGAGTTATACCAAAAAACAATAATATATTATTATTATTATAAATGGTAGTTAACGCTTAGCCGTTATATTTACAGGAATGAACCAAACTAACTAAAATATTATTACACATGTTTCTTCAATGTTTTTACCTTTGTCCAATAATTTTTATAAGATTAAAATAAGAATAAATATGATTTTAAGCATGAAATACTCTAATATTCTTTTAAAGTTTGATTTACCACCTTTTGATGGAGAACCCATTTTAAATATAGTTTTTGTCACTTTTATATGTTCCATTTGAAAAAGTAAACATCTTATTTATAATTAGGTCATAAAAATTTACATAGGGTAAAATTTTGGTGTTTTTTAGATAATTTCATTTTTTTGATAAATAGTGAAAAATACCTCACTTTTTAAAATTTCCTTTTAATATAATTTATTTATATAATTAGACTATCCTATTAATCATTTTTAAAGTTTAATTATATTATATTTTTATCATTTAATCCTATTTTGTTCATTTAATGTAATTTCAATTTGAAATTTTACATAAACACTTGTCAAAATTTTGGGAGTTTTTACTTCTAAAAAACACGTTTTTTTGTTTTGACAACATGAATTAATTTTAAATTGATTTTTTCAAATTATGTGTTTTGAATTTAAAAAATTAGATTTTATATTTTAATCTGGGGGTCCAAATTGTGTAAATAGATAAATTTAATTTTTAGACATTATGAACTATAACTTCAGTAAATATTTTATTTACCATGGTTAAAGGGTAAATATGGTAAATAAGTGTAAAACAAATAATATTATAAAAACATTAAATTACGATATCATATGTCCTAACTAAATTTTTTGTTACATGTCCAACCATGGGAATCCTTGGGTCGATTTTGGGACCCCATTGAGCAACTTTTATGTGAAAATGACGTTTTTATAAAAATTAATTAAAAGTTAAGAAAAATGTAACATTAACATTTATCTTTTAGTAAAACAATTTATTTATGGGGTTATATAGGCGATACTTTAAGCTATAAAAATTAATTATAATGAAATTTTTGTTTCCTACATCATGGTATCTTTTTATAGTTTTTATAGATTAAATAAATAAATTTAATTATGACATAATAGTGATTTAGTGATTCCTTCATTAATAAGGGAGTCAAATAATTGATTTTATAAATGATAAAATAAATATAATTTGATTATTTTGATTTAATACACAAATATTTTGGAAGATAGTTACATTTTATCATTGTACTAATAATGTTTGTTCAAATCAATCAAGTTGTTTTTTATTTTCAAAAAAGTCATGATTTGAGTAGTGTCAAAATTGACATAATTCATATTTTAAAATATAAAATATTTTATTAAATATTATAAAATTAAAAAATAATATAATATTTGGAAAAATTGTTATCATACATATACAATTTTATTAATGACTCTTTATTTGGATATTTTTCACGATTTGGTAACTATTTTGATTATCATAGTTTTAAATGCTAGATAAAATGGTCAGAGAAAAAATGGATTAAATAAAAATGATAAGGATTAAAAAAAATCCTAAACCTTTCCAATTTTTATTTGATGACTATATTTTGACTTATATTAATATTATCTTATAATTTAATTAGTTGCAGACCTTTTTAAAACAAAAATCGTTTTATAATAAAATAATACCTTCAAACATTCCTAAAGATACCCTCCTCCATCTTATAGAAGGCCAAAACCTATAAACCATAACACACACCTCTCAAGCCCCTCTTCTCATCAAAAATAATCTAAATGAAGCTCCAAACATCCCCCTATTCCTTTTATAAACAATCCCCTTGGAAGAAGGCAATTCAAAAAAGCCTTTTGGCTCAAATCAAAATGTGTTACACGTTTTAAGAGGTATCGTATTCTCTAAATTTCCATTCCATAATTCTAATTATTAACCCCCTATTCTATTATATATTTTTCTTAAATAACAACACCTATATCCTAAATATACATGTTTGTTTTTATGAGATGTTTTTGAACTACACTAACACACACCTCCTTCTAAATGATTTAGAACATACTATTTCTGTGGACGGTGAACTACTGGCTCACGAAACAATTATTGTTCAATTATATCATACCACCTATAATGGTGGAAATTATGATGGAACTATATTTATATGTGGTATATATCATATTTATATGGTATCTATTCTTCTGTATTTTTAATTTACAACATACTTTTATGCTTTCCATAACACGTAAATACGATAATTTCATTTGAGAAAGTTCGGACTACAACTCCCTCAAAGTGAGATGACTCTTTCATGATATAAATGGAACATATGAAGGATAAAATTAAAAAAAATATGTAACATATGTAACATATATAACATATATATTATAATGAAGTTATATTATACCTATCTATCATTTGGTTTTCATTCCTTTTAAAATGAAAAAAACGAAATGAAAGTAGCGTCCATGCGTGCGTACGAGTTACATACACCTGAAATGGTGCATTGAATTTTCATATATCCAAATGATATGGAATATTATAAATAAATATACACTAGATATATATTATATATATGATATCTAAATCATTAATATCATTCTATAGATAATGGAATTTTGACATCATGGACAATTTGAAATTATAACATGTTCATTTGTAACACAAGTTTCGAACATCGACAAAATATCTGATATGAACTCAACTAATTAAATAATTGTTATAGAAAGAGAATAAGTGATATACAAGGAATAATAATCTTTAAAAAGGTTCTGAATAATATAGAAATAAACTTATGTTTATTATTCAGGAAGAATAAGGAACATACAAGAAAATTCAGAAATGAGGTAAGGGAACCTTTCACTCTCCTCTTTTAATCAAAGGATGATTTTATGTTGTGTATCTTAATCTACATTTTATTATGATGGAATATGTATTTATATATATTTATTTCTATAGATTTTATTTCCATGTAATTAGAGTCCCTTTTCTCTCCCATCAACTCATTTTCTGAATTTTAATGTGACACTGTTTGGCTGCTGAGTTTTCCTAAGGGACTATGTCTCAATATCCTTTAATTGAGGCATATATTGATATTGTGATGCTTTGTTATACTATAAAGTGTATATACAACCCTTTGGAAATTTTTTAAAATGATGTTATATAATCTCATGATATTTATATTTTTTTATTCTCTTATTTAATTATTTTTATTCAAGTTTTTCTCAAGTGGTGAGGGATTTTTTAACTAAAAAATCATATTAAATGTTTTAAATATTTAATCCTATAAATCCTTCTCTTTAATGTATATGTTTTAGAAATTATTATAAGGATTTAATTATAAATAAATGATGGTTTTAAAGTGAAAATTCCATTCACAAGTTTCAAAGTGGTATGAGACGCTTTGAATAAAAACTTATATTTTCGAATGTTTTATAAGAATTGATTATATCAATATCTTAAAAAGATATCTTGTGATTGAAATGTGAAAATTTTATATTTCCCTTATTCTGGTTTTATGTGTTTTGATTATCTTATGGTTCGTGGGAATTTTTTACGCATACAGGTGGTTATGTGATTACCCTAGGACGGGTGAGCCTGAGATAGCTCCCCAACGTATTGGGTACCGTGATAGCGGTAAATATTAATGTTTATCCTAAGAGATTTAGGGAATATACCGTGATGGGTATTCCAAACATAACTCCCTATGTAGTTTTGAATGCTTCAATGTAAGTATGTTATGGATGCCACACATTATCATTATGTTTTATGATTTCTATGTGTTATTAATAAGTCTTATAATTTCAAGAGGTATGTTAAATATCATATGATTTATGATTAAAAAGTATGATCTATTTGATTTTTATGTACTGATGGTGTTGGGTAAAAATACCTCAAGGTAACATTATAGCATTTTGGGTTGATTGTGATTGTGTTTGTTGAAAAGGAATGAGTTTCACGAATATGGGATTCATGATGATGATTTTGCGAAGACAAGAAGAAATTTGAAAGTGTTTTTCATGATTACGATGGGCTTCGTGAATGGAATAGTTGAAGAGAATTTGCGATGGAGAAGGGAATTGAGAATGGAGCTTCATGATGAAGAAGTGAAGGAATTGATGGAACACTCCATGATTAAGATGATCTCCATGATCCAAAAAATTTCCATGGTGCAATGCAATAATGAGATAATTTCAGCATAAATTTTTGTACTTCACGATTTGAGCTGACATGGTGTTGACTTTTCATAGAAGGTTCAAGGGTCAGTGGAATCGTCTGTAAATAGACCTTGACCCCCACAAGAGAATAGAGAGTTTTCCAAGAAAAATTTGTTCCTCTCAAATCATGATGGAGGTTCGTGAAGTTAGTGGGATTTGTGAAAGAAGTAGCTTCGTGGCAGCTAATTTAGATTCGCAATGAAAGTCGCACTATGACCACTTGACCTCTGCGACGATATATTCTTTGTGAAGGGATGAGATTTGTGTAGTTCTGAGCTCTGGGAAATAGTGTTCTCCATGATTCAATGAGCTCTGTGAAGGAGTGTGCTTCGCGAAGTGGAAAGAACTTCGTGAAGGCTTGCCTGAGCTTCGTGAAATTGGGAGCTTCACAAAGTAGGGTGCTTTGTAATGGGTTTTTACAACGGTTGTTGCCCAATGATCATCAGAAAAGGGGTATTCATCAGCAAATGAAATTTGGACACCAATAGAGGATCTTCATACAATGGAGTATGCATTCATTAGTGATAATGATGAGACCTACAGGTCTATAAACTGTGAGTGGTTCTTCTGAAGAAGCAATGAGCTCACTTCAGTTGAGAGAGTAGTGGGTTCTCAAATTTCGAGTGGTTGTAAACCAAGGGGGATAGTTAGTTCAATCCAAAACTGTAAATAGCCATGCGCTTATAGTCGATTTGTTAAATCAGCACACCACTAGTGTATGCTCTTTGGACGTAGCCCAGTGAGGGTGAAACAAGTAAAATTGATGTGTTATATCTGTGATTTAAGATTCTTTCATACTCTGAAATGGGAAGGAGAGAGATTAGAGGGTTTTTCCAAACAAAAAAACAAGATCTAAAGGTTCAGTTTTTTTTAATTTGTCATACCCTGATTCACCCCTCCCCCCCCCCCCCGCTCAGGGTATCTAGCCAAGTGGACCTAAAAAATTTGTATCAGAGGGAATAGTTGATATCAGTGTTCCTCTCTCAAATGATCGTCAACAATCACAAAGGGATTCCGTTCTTCAATGGGAACAATTTTTAGCTATGGAAGAATCAGATGCGACAATACTTCTGATAATTGGGAATGGATTTGTTCACAGCAGCAATGAAGGGCATAACATCTGATATTAATAGTGGTTCTTTATTAGAAGATGAGCATAATTAATTGGATGTTGATGTCAATGGAATTAATTCTTTAGGGGGGGGGGGCTTATCTAGTGTTATCTATACGAAGGTGATGTCATAAAAAACATCACATGCGATGTGGGAAATTCTATTGTATATATATTACGGAGATAAAAATGTTAATAAGCTAATCTTCATGTGTTTCGGAACAATTATAATGATCTCATAATGAACCTAAATGTGTTTGTTGATGCATTCTTTGACAAGGTAAATGATGCAGTTGAAGACATGCAATGTATTGGAGAAGTTATTGAAGAAATAAATATTGTGAATCACATCTTGAGGAAACTTACACATAAGTTCAATTCTAAATTTTTAGTTTTGGAAAATAAAGGCCCTAAAGAGCTAACATTGTATAATCTGTACAACACCCTTCTTACTTATGAAATGAGTAATGATGATAACGATGCTGTGGAAAAAAGGAAAATCCAAATAAGTGGAATTAAATGCCATTAAGAAGCTCTATATAGAAGATTCTCAAGAAGAAGAAGAAATAGATGATGTGATTTTATTCCTTTAATCAAATATTTAAAGTAGAAAATAATTTTTTAAAGGGAAACTTCCACTAGCATTATTTTGATGTGGAAGTATTGGACACCTTGTGGAAAGGTGCCCCAATAAGTTCAAAGAAGATGACGAGGATAAAGTTGATATTCCCAAGAAGAAGTCTTCAGCCTATGTTAATGGAATAAAATAGTTCAAAAGAAATTTATTTAAGAATAAGAATATCCTTTCCCAAGAATGTGGTAGTTCAGATGAGTCTGAGGTTGAAGAGGCTGAAGCGATATAGAACTGCAACAATCATAGGGAAAATGATATGGTGGAAGATGTCAGGAGTACTCAGAAAATGGAAGAAACTGACATTGATGAAGAAGAGGAATTTGAAGGAGGAGTTGATATGCAAGCTGAGTTAGAGGCTACTCTTGAGGGGAAAGATGTTTAGAGATCCAAAACAATGAAATACAACAATGTAGTTCATGATGGAAAACCCTATATACAAAAATAGGAAGAAGATAAGTCTGAGTTAATGAAAGAAATTGAGAAACTCAATTCATCAACACTAGAGGACTGAAAATCAATTAGTTAGTATAAAATCAATAATGAAGAATATAAAATGGATATCGATGGTTGAAGAACACTTGGAAAGATAAAATCAACCATATTAATGAACTAGATGGAGAAGTTGTCAGATTGTGGAAAAAGGATAAGGATAAAAAAAAACTCTTGACTCATTCTATGACATCAAGAAAGCAGATCACTCCAAAAACCGAGAAGCTAAAAGTGGTAAATAGTTTTTCAGTAGAAAGGAAGCATCAATTATATTCAGATAATAAGGCTGATTGGGGGATTGATCAAAAGAAAAAAAGACGTGAAAATTGAAGTCAGACCACAAGCACCCATTCCGAGATTGAAGGTTGATTTGGGTACCAAAAAGAATCAGTATATTTTGAGATCATAAAGGGAAACTATTAGTTCAGAAGTGACACGAAGGAATTCACCATATATTAGGTGTTATTATTGTGGAAATATGGTGCATTCATAGTATGAGTGTTCCATATCCAAGACATATAGAAGGGTACAAGAACAAATCTGGAATCCAAATAGAGAATGGTTCTCTAGAACATATTTCGAAGGACACTGTTTTTAGTGCGGAGGATTGGGGAATGTGTCTAGGTACTGTACTTCGACCATAGAGAGGAATGTGCGAAAGCATAATCAAAAATTTTTCAAGAAGTAGATCAATGAACCAATAGGTGATTTGAAAATCCAAAACAGATTTGTATCTTTCCTAGAAGAAGATGGTCCATCATACTCTCAGAAAGAATAAAAGTCTCAATCCATGTCGAGTGTGAAGGAAAAAATATAGACCAAGAAAAAAAGGATGAGAAGGCAGTGATGGCAGAAATTGACCATAAAGAATCAAATTGCTTTGGTGCATAGATCCTGGACAATGGCTTCACATTTCACATTACAGGTAATTAGGATCATATTATAGGTGTAAAATATGACAAAGAAGAAGTTTCCATTTTTGGAAATGATGAAGGCATAAATATTATTGTCTCAGGAAAGGAAAAATTATGGGGCAATGAGATGTAACGTGTTAATGTCTTTGTAGTAGAAGGACTCAGTGACAATTTTCTCAGTGTTAGTCAACTATGTGACTCAGGAAATTCTATAAGGTTTACTATAAAGATGTGTATCATCAAAAGAATAGATGAGGTAGTGGTTCTATATGAAAAAAGAATAAAGGGAAATCTCTACCTGGTAAGTGGAGAAGAATATATATTCTTTCTATCGAGAGATGAAGAAAAAAAGTTGTGGCATAAAAAACTGGTCATCTATGTCAACCATCCCTGGATGATCTGGTAAAGTGTGAGGCAGCAAGAGACCTCCCTAAGCTATCATTTGATCATACTCACATGTATCATGCATTCCAACAAGGGAAGCTCATCAGAAATATGTATAAGGAAAAGTAAAATAATTCAACAAGAGTGCTCGAATTGGTGCATCCAATATGTGAGCCTATCACACCATGAGCAATTGACATAAATAGGTACTACATTATTTTCATTGATTACTATAGTAGAATATCATGGGTATTTGTTATATCCCATAAGTCTGATGTGTTTAGCTCGTTAAAATATTACTAGAGAGAGTGTGAAATGATTCTTGGGTAGAAAATTCATATGTTTCAAACTGATAATGGTACGAAATTTACAAACAGTCATGTGGAAGACTATCACAAGAAACACGGGAAAAGGAATCAAGTTTCTTCAGTAAGAACCCACCCCCCCACAGAATGTACTGGTTGAAAATGGATATTGGGTCATCAAAAATATGACCAAAATTATGCTTATAGAAGAAGATATACCAGAGAGGTTCTAAAAGGAAGCAGTGTTGACATCGGTATAAATTTCTAATAAGGCTCTATTGTGACGGAAAGTGGGAAAGACTCTATATGAGATGTGGTACAGAAAGAAGCAATCATAAAATACTTTCGAATCTTTGAAAGTAAGCACATCATTATCTATAACTAAAACCATAGGAAATTTGTGTCACATGGAGATGAGGGGATATTCCTTGGCTACTGAGGAAAAAGAAAAGGACACAAATTCTTTATTAAAAGGCTGTGAAAATTAATTGAGAGCAATAATGTCCCTGTAGTGGAGAATTATGATATAATTCAAAAGAATAATGAAAAATTACCTGATGAAAGCGATGAGGAGGAAAGAAACACATGAGGAGCAGAATAGGTTGATGTTGATTTAGAAGAAGATATCGATGATGAGCATGAAGAAGAAATATCTTTATCTTCACAGAAGCTAAAGAGTCGAGATAAAATTGATAGGATAAATATCAATGGTTATCAATCAGACCCAGTTGAGAAAAGAAGAAAGAAATATATATAGAGGACATCTTTTTTATATTATTAGTGCCTAAATACATTGTTGATGTAGCTGATGATGATCACTAAATTTTGGCCATAAATGAAGAGCTAGATCATATTGTGAAGAATCAGATGTGGGAGACTGTTTCGAGGCCATCTAATAATAATGTCATCAGGACTAAATGGTTTTTTCGCAACAATATGAATGAAGATGGAATAGTGATTCGAAACAAATAATGACTAGAGTGCAAAGGATACTCCCATATAGAGGGAATTCATGTCAATGACAGATTATCACCAGTTGTAATGCTAGAGGCAATCATATTATTTTTAGCCATTGTAGTGCAACAGAATTCCAAAGGGATCCATATTGATGTCAAATATACATTCTTGAATGGGATTATAGAGGAAGAAGTTTATATCGAGAAACCAGATGGTTTTCACATTCATGAGGATGAGAACGAGGTTTTTCAGCTGAATAATGCATTATATGGGCTAAAACAAGCCCAAAGATCAGGGTACTCAAGGCTTGATCAGTATTTGAAGAAACTTGGATTCCAGTGTGGTGGAGTTGATTACAATATATATTTCATCAACAATATTAATCAAAGGATGATGGTGCTAGTTTATGTCAATGACATCATATTTGGGGGATCATATGAAAAACAGTGTAGACAGTTTTCTGAATTCAGAAAACATGAGTGAGAAATGTATATGATTTGTGAAATGATGTTTACCTTGGTTTACAGGTGAAACAAGGAAGGAATGGAACATTCATTTCTCAATACAAATATTCCATGGAGGTTCTGATAAGATTTTGAATGGAAAATTCCAATGTTATGAAGACTCTGGTTGCAACCCAGATGAAATTATCAAAAGATGATAATGGCAAGGTAGTTAATATCACAAAATATAGGTAGATTTTTGGGATTTTATTATACCTGACAGTGAAAAGACCTGATATTTTATCACCACATTCTAAGTAGCAAGATATCAATGTAATCAAAAGTAAATCCACATGCTTTTAGTGAAAATAATATATTTTTATATCATGGGAACAGTGGATTTCAACATGATATATAGTGCAAAATATCAGTTAGAGTTATTGGGATATACTAATGCCAATTGGGGCTGTTCAGTGGATGACATGAAATCGATGTGAATATGTGCTTTATATCATGGTGGATTTTTTATTTCATGGAAAATAAAGAAGAAAGATTTCATTTCATTGACCATTGTATAAGATGAGTATATTGAAGCCACTCAAGCATGCACACAGTTATTATGGATGAAGCAACATGTTGATGATATGGGAGTTAAAGTGAAGTCTCTGATCAGAATTTATTATGATAACTCAAGTCCTATAAATATCTGAAAAAATATTTTCCATCACTCCAAGACAAAGAACATTGAGATAAAGTATCATTTTATTAAGGATAAGGTCGAGCATGGAATTGTGAAGTTAGAGTATGTTCTTATAGAACTACAAGTTGTAGATATTCTGACAAAGGCCTAACCTAAGAAAGATTTTGAGAGACATCTACTAGCTCTGAAAGTCCAGTAGACTACCCAAACTTGAGAAAGTGTGGATGTGGGACCGCCCCCCTTCCCTCTCTTTGAGGAATGGTGTGTTTTTCTCTATTGTACTAATTTTCATTCTTTCCACTGTCTCAGACCACAGAGGAGTGACCTTTGGGTTTGTTGACAATGGGGGGAAATATTGACTCCTCAAGGGGGAGAAACTATGGCTAATTAAGGGAGAAAATGTCTTATTCAAAGAGATGGGGAGAAGGTAATAGGTGGAGTAGTGTGATAGGGGGAGAGAAATGAGATAGGGGGGAGTATTTGAATCTCATGATGCTAGAAGTGATCAATCAAAAAATATATATCACAACAGATGAGGATCATGATAAAAGAAGAAGAGTGGCATTGGAATTGAGTGAGAAGGTTTTCAGCAATCAAATATTGGTTTTAGTTTGGAAATTGTTATCAGTTTATTAACAACAATTGGGGTCAGAAATGAAGTTATTCATTTATGAACTTATCATGCTACTCTTTTTCTTACGACAAGAATTTATCATGTGGTCTTAGAGTATGTGGTGAGTGAATCATTGGTCTCTATCTAAATCCCAAGAGGAAAATGGTGGTAGATGATGGATGGAGACTCTTTGAGGTATCAAAGTGCAGAAAATCATTCTAATAAGGGTTGTGAAAAAACCCAAAGGGGGATATTTTTGGGAAAAAACCCATCAAGGTAAGATTGTAGCATTTTTGGGATGATTGTGTTTGTTGAAAAAAGAAGATTTCCATGATGAATTGTAAAATTCCAGATATTTTTTGACAATATATGTTTACAAATAACCATGATAATGGAATGAATGATCTGGAGGTTTTATAATAGTACAGATACAAGGTGGCGCCGTTTTTCAGTGTTTACCGAATTTTTGGGGTACAAAATATGGAGTTTCGTGAGCATAGTGAAATATGGGTTTCCTTGAAGATCTCATCAAAATATTGCCAAGGCATGACTATAACGATTATACACTTCTTGATGTGGATTTTGCAAAGACCTGAAGAATGTTGATGGTGTTCTTCACAATTACTACGAGCTTCGTGAATGGAAAAGTTGGAGAGCATTGTGGCGGTAAAGGGAATAGTGAGTGGAGATTCATGGTGAAGACATGAAGGAATTGATAGAACGCTTCATGATTATGAAGAGCTCTACAATTGGAAAATTTCCATGGTTCTTCGCTATATATAGAGAATTTTGGTGGAAATTTTGAAGCTTTGTGATTTAAGCTAACTTGGTGTGGACATCGTACAGATGGTTCAAGGGTTAGTGGAATTACCTATAAATAGACTTCGACCCCCTCGCGAGAAGAGAGAGTTTTAAAATAATTTTTCCCCCAAATCGTGATGTAGGTTCGTAAAGGCAGTGTGCTTCATCAAATAAAGAGCTTAACAACAGCTAATTTAGCTCTACAGAGTATGATTCTCTATGACGACTTTAGATTTGTGAAGAACTATGCTTTTGAAGGATTGTACTTTGTGAAGTTCTGAGCTTCGCAAAGAAGTGTTTTCCATGAGGTAGTGAGCGTTGTGAAGGTGTATGCTTCATGAAGCGGCAAGAACCCTCGTGAAGGCTTGTTTGAGCTTTGAGAAATTGGGAGGTTCATGAATTATGGTACATTGTAAAGGTGTTTCCAAATGTTTGTTACCCAATGGTTAGGGGAAAAGGTTTATTCATCAGTGAATGAAATTTGGACATCAATTGAGCATCCACATATAGTGTAAGATTCATTTTTTGGTGTTAATGATGACACCTATAAGTCTATAAACTGTGAGTAGATCTTATGAAGAATCGGTGAGTGCCCATCGGTTGAGAGAGCATTGGGTTCTAAAATTGTGAGTGGTTATAAACTAGGAGTGATAGTGATCCCACTCCAAAAATTTAAATAGAAGTGCACTTATAGTGGATTTTGTACATCCGCACACTACTGGTGTATGCTCATTGGACGTAGCCCAGTGATGGTGAACCAAGAAAAATTGATGTCTCATGTGAATTTTTTATGACTATTTTATACTCTACACAAGAAGGAAAGAGAGAAGAAGGTTTTTTCTAACAAAAAAAACATGATTAAAAGGGAATGTTGTTTTTAATTTGTTATACCCTAATTCGGCACCCCCTCCCCACTCAAGGAATCTAGCCTAGTGGACATAACCGATGGGCTAATGTTTTCTTTTCTCATTTTATAACCCTTATGGATAGTTTTAGGCTCTTCCAATGTTTCTGAAATGTTTTCCACAGGGTATAATGACGAGTAAGAGAAAGGAATAATTCAAGAAGATTTATATCAGAAACATTATTGTTGTTTTCTTTTAGTAGTTTTTATTTTATGAAAAAAATGGATACTGACTTGAAGTGTATACTTTGTAATATTTGAGATGTAACTTAATAGTTATGGCCTAATAGTCTAAAATGTTAAACCTACAAAGTTCCTTATTGGGAATAATTAAATTAATTCAATATTATGTAATGTTTAAGGATGGGACCTTAAAGTTGGAATCAAAGGTTGGTTAGGATAATTGAAGAGGTTAGGGTGTTATTGAAGAATAATTAACATAACCATAATGTTTAAAATATTAGAAAGAGTCATAGTTTTTTAGGTAAATAGAATGAGTTTAAGAGAACATGATTAAGTATATCATAGTGTTTACCCTCCTCATACGATAGTATATGATTATTTTACTGATATACTCACATTGAATGTTTTTTAGTAAATGGTTGGATCTATCATGCACCAAAGTAACAATTAATGTGAAGGAATCTATGGTGGTTTTCTAATTGATAAAAATAATTAAATGGGAGCTATAATGAGATATTTTGTGGATTTTAATAACCAACTATATGGAGTTGTGATTGACCACTTGAACCTTGATGAATTTTCTAAGGCATCATATATGAGAGAAAGAACTCCCTATGGATGTTGAGGTAATAATCAAATAGTTAAGTATATCGAAAAACCAATGTTTCAATGATGTATAAAGAATCACATAGGAAAATTATTTAAAGGGACAAGAAGATGTTTCATATTTGGTCATGAAGTTCATAAAGCAATAACCTACCATAGAAAAAGGAAACATCTAGTTGAATCTAGGAAAGGGAAAGAAGTTCATTCCATGGGATTAAATGAATGTTTTAAATTTGGAGTGCATGGTTATTATACAAATAGATTTCCTATGAAGAAGGCTTCGGAATGGGATTAGGAGGATCATACAAATATATGTTTACCAATTACTAATGACATTCTATTTGAAGATCAGGAAACTAAAAATGTCCTATGAAAGGTATGGATTATTTCTTAGCTCATGTTTTGAAAATAATAAAATAATTAGAAATTATGCATGATTTTTTTTGTAGGAAAGAAGAATAAAATAATAAAATAGAAAAGTCATGGATATAGGATTAAGGAGAAATTTTGATGATTAATATGTATATATTTTAAGAATTTAAGAGTTATGCTGGATATATTGATGATGATATGTTTAAATGAATTAATGAAAGGATTACTTTGCAAGACGTTTTCTAGTATGTGTAAACCTGATGTTTGATATTGAAAATTTTATTCAATGAATAATTATCTTTTATTTTGGATATATAGTTATAAAGAACCATATGGGTTTATATTATCCTTGAATTTGAGGCAATTACATGTTATTTCTTTTTGGGATGAAAATGAGATGTATGAGATAACATTTGTGGTTAAAATATGTTATGTTTATTTTTGAGGAATTTGTCGCATTTTTTGGAATGTTGTTAAATTATACAATTTTTGAAAAGGGACAACACACATACCATGTGACAACTGATCACGTCAGACAAAGTTGTGGGAATCAAACCCACAACCAATGTGTGATTGAGATTTATCACATACCATTAGACTTTGTGATGTCCCTGGTTAGTATGACTAATTATTTTTAGTTAAATTTTTTTAAAGGATTAAGAATATGTTGGTTTTTGGAAATTATGTTTTATCAAATGAATATCCTTAGTATAGGAAAAGGATTTTCTGATTAAGTTATAATTGTTATTTCAGAAGATGTTCTCTCTTTTGGGGAAACACTATATGCATAAGGAAAGTATAATAATAATGAATTTCATATGTGGAATAATTGTTGATATTTTATTTAGGTAGAATATATGTTTTTTTTGTGGAAATATGTATATTTGTGTTATTTATGGAAATGGTTAACCTATCATAGAGAATATGTGATTTGGTTACTTACAATTCAATATGAGACATTAAGAGTAGTTGTTATTATTTGGAGATAAATGTTATGATTTATTATGGAATACTATGTGATTAAATTTTTCAGAGTTTTGGGTTTCAATCTTAGTATGGATTATACTTAATTATTTTAAGGACAATTTTTTATTGAATGGTCTTTGTCGAACATTGCGTAATGTTTGTTAAATTTTGTAGATTAAGAGTAATATTTCTTTTTATAAAATATTATCCTTTTTTTGGGATTATCTAATATTATACTAAGCATTTTGGTTTTGGTTAATGTCTAAAAACAAGGTAAATATATAGTCCATATTTTCTACATTAGAATATTTTCTAGAAGTTGATTCTAGTGCTTCAGGTTTGACCATGTCATCTTGAATAATTATCATTTCGAGAAAATATGGGATTTTGGTAGAAACATTTTAAAAGATAATACTATTCATGAAACGTAAGTATATTTTCTTATGTCCTTAGTCAATATCATAAATAAATTATACAAATTTATGAAATGGAACATAATCCAAAAAATTGTTAATTTACTTTTACTACTGGAAAACCAATGACCGTTTAACCCATTACATATTTGTGGTATTCTTATTGTAAACCATCTCCTGATCATGTTTTATATCATTCTCCATCAAAAAATGACACTTAGTTTATCTTCCATATCCTTATTTTCTTACATGGAATCCTCATATGGGTTATCTCATAAGACCTATGTACTTCTCTTTCTTTCTTTTTAAGTGATAGTTTTATTGACTCTTTTTCCGATGAGGTATGTTTAATGATGATTCTGATCGCAATTTTAAAATTGTGAGGACACAATTCTTAAAAGGAGGGAGGGATGTGACATCCTAGGTAAATAAAGAATATGAATTTTTCATATTTATAAATATTGGAAAATTAAATATTAATTTTACATTCAAGGGGATGCTATGTATGATATCATACTCAACACACAATAATGGGTTTCATTGAAATATTACGTTGGGAACAACTTTGAGTTATACTGAAAAATAATATAATATAATTATTATTTAAATTGGTAGTTAACACCTATCCATTATATTGGAAATAATAAACATAACTAACTACAATATGGTTACACATCTTTGTTAAAAAAATTTACTTTTATCCAAAAAATTTCAGATTCTTAAAATAATAATGAATCTGATTTTAAGCATGAAATACTTTAATATTCTTTAAAAGGTCGATTTACCACCTTTTGTTAGCGAACCCTTTTTAAATATAGATTTTTTAACTTTTATATTTTTATGTGTCAAAATAAACTTCTTCTTTAGATTTGGGACATTAAAATATACTTTGGTTAAAATTTGGGTATTTTCCTAAAAAGTTAATTTTTTTATGAATAGTTACAAATTCTGAATCATTAAAACAACCATTTAATCAAATTTACTTATATTATTAGAATGTAATTTTCATTGGTTTTGAAGTCTAATTAGATTATATTTTTATAATTTAATCTAATTTTTTCCATTGAAAGTAATTTCACATTGAGATTGGATATAAACACAGGTTAATATTTTAAAGTATTTACATCATATAAACACATTTATTTAGTTTTGACAACTGTAATTAAATTTTAATTAATTTTTGAAAATTTTGTGTTTTGAATTAGGAAAATCTTATGATATATTTGAAATTATTAGGTCCAAATTGTGAAAATATGTAACCTTTTTTATCAGACTTTATGAATAGTAACTTCAGTAATTATTTTACTTACTATAGTCAAAGTGTAAATTTGGTAAATAAGTGTAAAAAAATATTATAATAATATAAAATTAAACTAACACGAGTCATAACCCTATTTTTTGATACATATCCGACCTAGGACATCCTTGGGTCGATTTCGGGACCCCATGGAGCCACTTGTTAGTGAAAATGACATTTCATAATAATTAATTTAATGTTAAGAAAAATGTAACATACACATATATCATTTAGTAAAATAATTATATGGGGTTATATAAGTTCTATTTTAAACTATAAATAGTCATTTGAAGGATAAGAATATTTCCTAAATCATGGTATATTATTTATAATTTCTATAGATTAAATAAATAAATATATTTATGACACAATGATGATGTAGTGAATCCTTCATAAATAAAACATTAAAATAAATAATATTATAAATGATAAAATTAATGTAATTTGGTTATTTTTATATCATAAAATAATTTTATGGATGATAGTTAAATGTTAAATTTTTATAAATGGAGTTTTTCTAATCAATCAAGTTGTTATGGATTTTTAAAAAAAATTCATGATATTAATAGTGTCAAAATTTATATAATACATATTTTAAAATAAAAAATATTTTATTAAATATTTTAAATTTCCAAAAAAAAAATTGGATTCAGAAAAATTGTTATCATAAGTATAAAATATTATTAATTTATCTTTATTTTGATATTTTTTAGGTTTGGGTAACTATTTTGATTCTCAAATTGTTAAATTCTTGATAAAACGGTAAGAGTCAAAAAGGGTTAAATAAACACAATAAAGATTAAAAAACATCCAAAACCTTTCCAATTCATATTGGATGATTTTATTTATACTTATATTCATCATATATTATAATTTAAATAGTTTTGGACCTTTTGAAACTGAGAATATGTTTATAATTAAATAATACTTTCAAACATTCCTAATGAGCCCCTCCTCTATCTTATAAAAGACCGCCACCTCTAAATCATAAAACACACCTCTCAAGCCCCTAACTCATCCATAGTCTACTCTAAGAAGCTCAAAAAATCCCCATTTTCCTCTTAGAATCTTTCTACTAAGAATAATGCAATTCAAGAATGATTCTTGGCTCCCATCAAAGAGAGTTACACGTTTTAAGAGGAAGCTTCTTCTCTACATTTCCTTCCCATCATTCTACTTATTCACTAAATATTATTTTATTTTTATTGATTAAATAAAAACACCATTATAATCAATATACTAGGTCGTTTTTATAATAAGTATTCTAACTACACTCCCAAAAACCTCCATCTAGTGGATTTGAAACATACTGTTTCTGTGGATGGCGAACTAGTGCCTCATGAAAAGATGATTGTTCAATTATCTCCAAACACCTCCCATTGTAACACCCCGAGCTTCCACGATACGCTTCTCATTCAATAATGCAATAGCTTGCATTGTACGCAACTTCGAGGTCTAAAACACCGCGACTAATCGAAGTAGCCGTTATGAATAGTAATAACCACTTTTTAAAATTATAGAAATTTTATATTTCAAAATGGATTTCATTTTTGAATTCGTAATATCGAAATTATCCTAAGTTGAATTTTTTGTAATTTTCTGAGAACTTCCAATTTTTATGAATAGTGAAAAATACTTAAAACAACATTTTTAAACAAAATAATTTATAGTGATAAATTATACTATTTATTGGTTTTAAAGTATAATTAGAATATATTTTTACTATTTCATCCAATGGTGGTCATTAGAATTAATTTAACATTGAAATTGGACATAAACAATTGCCAATCTTTTGATATAAATTGTTTCTTAAAAACACGCTATTTGTTGTGACAGCCGACATTAATTATAAAATTAATTAATACAGCTTATATGTTTGTAATTTTTTAAAATAGACATCATTTTTTAATTCGGAATATCAATTATAGTTTAGAGTGAAATTTTGGCCTTGTTCTGAAAAACTTCAATTTTTGATGAATAGTGAAACCACTAAGTGGTAGTTATATAACTGATTTTTCGTTTAAATAAAATATTACCACTTCTGTGATTTGATTTTAAAAAATCCTACATACATGGTTGTCATTAAGAAGTAAAATGTGGTTCAATGAGATTAAAATAATTTTTTGGTGAATAGTAACTTTTAAGTTCTTAATCACGAATAGAGGTAATTAGTGTAGTTTAAGGTACAAATAATGTTTTAATAATATGAGATGAGCATGAAACTTGTCCTACTCCTATTGGATTAGTCATGTCCGACCAAGACAACCCATGGGTCAACTTGGGGACCCCATGAAGCCACTTTAGTTGGAAAATGACATTAATATATATTTATTTAATGTTAAAATTAAATTGACACAAACATGAGTTATTTTACTAAAACTGTTTTTAAGTGGGGTTACACAAGTCCATATTTTGACTATAAATATTCATTAGAAATCTAAACAGATTTACAACATCATAGTATTTGTTTTATAATTTTTAGACATTAAATAAATTTAATTATTTATGACATCATTATGATGCAGTGATGACCTCATTATTTAACGATTTAAATAAAATGGGAAGATAATGAAAAATCCAAGGCTTAAACTTGTCCAATGCCTATTGGATGAGGATATTTCGAAACCTTATCACCTTATCCTCGAATTATCTAGGTGTGGGACCTTTAGAATCCGAAAAGCATTGTGAAACAATGTAACATTTCAATCTTTCCAAAAGTGCCCCTCCTCTCCACTTATAAAAGGCCCCCACCTCTCCCACCTCATTTACACTTTCAAGACATTTGGCTCGGCCAAACTCTGCCCAAATACTCTCCCAAATTCCCCCTCTTACTCCTAGAAGCCTCACTTTGGGCAGAACACTTCTCAAGGAATCCTTTGGCTCAAATCAAAAAGAGTTACCCGATTTTGAGGTAATGTCTTTTCTAATGTTGTTTTGTTTTATTTTTCTTCTCCAACCCCCTAAACTCTTTTTATTCATTTCTCTTGTAACAACACCAGTATCCTCAATATAATAGGATGTTTTTATAATAAGTATTCGAGCTACACTTACACACACCTACATCTAATGGTTAAAGAACATACGGTTTCTGTGGATGGTGAATTTCTGCCTCACGAAACGATGATTGTTCAACACTCATATAACACCTTCAAAGGTGGCCATTAAGATGTCACTATATTTATATATGATATATATAATATGTTTATGTTTTACTTATTCTTCTGTATTTCTCATTTATGGCATACTTTATGATTTCCATTATGGGTAAAACACGATAATTTCATTTTAGGAAGTGCGGACTACCGCCCCCTCAAAGTGATGTGAATCGTTAATGCCATATGTGGGATGTATAAAGGATGGAGTAAATGATATTATATATGATATTATAATGGAACTATATTATACCTTTATATAATTATGATTTCATTCCATTAAATACAAAATTGAAATGAAAGTAGCGTTCATGCGTACGTACGGCTTACCGTCTCCATGAACGGTGCATTTCATTTCTTACCTCTAAAAGTTACATAATATTATAAATGAATATATATATACTGTATATATATTATATATATGATATCTACATCATGAATATAATTCTGGATATAATGGACATTTCACCACATGAACAACTTGTAATTATAAGAAGGTTATTGTTGACACAAGTACCAAAGATCGACAAAACGACCGTTATTAACTTAAATAATTACATAACGTTCATAACATTGTAATAAGTGATATAAAAAGGATAATGAAATTGAAAATGGTTCTTAATAAGGTAGATATTAACTCTAGTTTAATATTCAGGAGGTTAAAGAACGGTTGAGTCAAGTCGGACATGAGGTAAGGGAACTTCTTAACCCAACTTCCATTCTTTGGGTTAATCTCCTACTTCCAAATTATGTCATGATATTATTATGTCCTATTCTGTATTTTTACTTTGTTTATGTGTACCTATAGTGAATACACATAATAGATCTATTTTATTTTAAAAATTATCTTTTTAAGGACTTCGTCTCAATCTCCTTTCATTGAGGCATATTTGGCTTTATACACAACTTTCTTTTATACGGTGTATAAACCCCTTTGACTTTTATGTTTATTCAAAAGGAATCTTTTTTATACGAAGCGTTTTACTAAACGACAAAAATGGAATGTTTTTCTTTCCGTACTTATGCGGCGACAACGACTTCTCCACCGCCGTGACCATTATTTGAGTTTCGGCTTCCTCTACAAGCCATCATTTTTTTTAATGAAAAATAAATACAAAGTTTTAACTTTCTTTTATTTTGGTATTGAAAATGGTTTTGAAAGGGTTTTTATTATATCAATGTGTTGTATTGATATCTTGTGATTGAAATATGGAAATGTTATTTTTCCTTTATGCATGTTTTATGTGATACTATTATGCTATGGTTTATGATATGTTTAAACCTATTCATATGAGGAATGCATTGGACTTAATAAGTGACGGGTGGAGCCCGCTATAGCTCCTCGATACATCGGCAGGTCTCATGAGACAAACTAGTGTCTTGGCACGAGGCCTTGACAAAATCTTATTTGTGGTCTTGGCATGAGGCCTTGGCTACGTGGTTATGATAGTCTGGCATTATGCATTCCATCATTATGAAAGTGGTTATTGATATTGCATGTGATTATTCGACCAGTAGAATATCCATGTGAAGAAGTGAATGGCATTATCTCATTTTACTTTTGCCATATTATGTTGATGTTCAAGTTTAAAAGGCTTTTATTTTAGTTATACATTTCCTTAAATTTTTATG
Source organism: Viscum album (assembly GCA_963277665.1). Taxonomy (NCBI): domain Eukaryota; kingdom Viridiplantae; phylum Streptophyta; class Magnoliopsida; order Santalales; family Viscaceae; genus Viscum; species Viscum album. The sequence goes on from OY728129.1 coordinate 1,495,106,739, forward strand.
TTTATTTATGAAAGCTTCCACAATATTGTTATCCTTACTGAGCATCTGAGCTCACCCCTTTCAATGTTTTGATATTTTCCAGGATGTGAAGAAGTATTTTATGAATGACCTGCAGGGATAGTCCGAAGAGGATATGAGTGTGGACTATGAAGACTTTGTTATTAGTTTTTCACTTTATGATGTAATGTAAGACTTATGAATGTATCTAGTGTTTCCAAGGCTACTAAACTAATCGGTCTTTCGAGACTTGATCTTTTGTGATCATGCGAATGTTACGAAGTAATGCACCGACTCTGGGTAGCTGGGGTCGGGGCGTTACAGTTGGTATCAGAGGCAGTTTAGTACTAACCTTAGAAGCTATATTTAGATAAACTCTGATTAGAGCACATAGCCCATAGATAGACTTTGAGGATTAGTATAGAAGAACTTCTGAGAATTTTGTTATTGTAGAGATTTTGTGAGTTTTACGAGCAATACATCCCTGTCTGGATACGAGCAAGTAGAGGCGGCTCTGGCACAGATGTACCTAGGGGTAAAACCCGAAAACACCGCTTTGAGCTAGACTCGAACGGGAACTGGTGCACAACAACGGGCCTTACTGCACTCTTGGTTACGACACTCCCGGGGGATATGCTTAGGATAATTCTCATTTTATTTACAAACCACTATGAAGGGTTATGAGTACATACTTCCTCAAAGAAAACATTTTCTTTTTATGATTATGGATTATATCCATAAATAGTCCAATTTATGTAAACTGTTTAACAAGTATGGAATTATGTATTTTGATTCATAAACTAATCTAGTTTATGCCATTGTTTAGAAATGGCGCCTAGTGGATGGAATGGAAACCGTATCAATGCACGAACTCCGGGTAGGGATTTCCCTCCTGCTCAAGATAATTATTGTGGATCTGGAGATACAACTGGTGCTGATCAACTTATTACCATACTGGGACAACTCACTCAGGTTATGAATAATAACCTTACTCGTATGGAGCACCCTGATCCGCAACGTGGAGGATCAATGCTAGACCGTTTCATGAGGCAACAACCACCAACCTTCAATGGGAGTACAAATCCTACAGTAGCTGAGCAATGGATAAATTACTTAGAGAAAATATTCCATGCCTTGGGGAGTAGTGAAAGGGAGAAGGTTGTCATGGTAGTTTACCGCCTCACTGGAGATGCCAATCAGTGGTGGTCGCTGATTCAAAACACAAAGGAAGATGATGATGTATCGAATATGGAATAGAGGGAGTTCAAAGAGCTTTTCTTAGAAAAATACTTTCCTCGTGACCATCGAGCAGATATAGAAAGGCAATTTCTGAGTTTGAGGCACAAGGAGGATGAGAATGTCGCAAAGTATGAGGCTAACTTTACAAGGTTAGTGAGGCATGTTGCCGATTATATACGTAACCCAAGGAGTAAGATTGATCGTTTCTTTGATGGGTTAAAACCATTTCTCTGTCGAGCTTTAGTATCGCAATCCTTCTCATCATACGAAGATATTGTCTCGTGTGCTATCAAGACATAAAAGGAATTCTCTAAGTCTTATGACAACAAATTAAAGCAAGAGAAGAAGAGAACGGTGGAACAAGAGACAGATAAAGGGAAAAAGGGAAAGAAGGATTTTCCATTATGTGATAATTGTGGGAAGAATCACCCTGGTACTTGCCTAAAAGAATGGTAGTTTGTTATAAATGTGGGGAAAAGGGTCACCATGCTCGTGATTGCAAGGGAAAGAAAGAGGCTGTCAAAGTTGAATGCTACAATTGTAGGGAAACAGGGCATTATGCAAATGAATGTCCTAAGCGTCAAGGAAACTTACCTCAGAAAAGCCCAAGGGATCAAGGCCAATCTTATGTTGTGACTACAGTTGAAGCGGAATAATTAATGTATTGGTGCTTTTGGACTCAATGATTATATTCTGGTTATAAGAATAAAGTGATATATATATATGGATTGTACTGCAGTACTTGTTGATTTCATTAATGTTTTAATATGATTAAGGTAATCATATTTTTATTATGTGACAATAAGAGAAACTTTTCTTTGTTTGGGGAATCTGATGTTACAATTGATTTTGGAATTTAGAAACCTTTTAGAGAAAGTCTGGATGGAGGTATTTTGGATAACTATTAAGGTTGGAATGGATTAAGTTGAACCATGGACAGTATTGTTTAAGGTTAAAGAATTTCTAAAGATTATTTTTGGAATATTATAATACTATAGATTTAGGAAAAGGACAACCTGCAGGGTGGGGAATAACCCGTCGCGTCGGACAAAGCTGCATGAATCGAACCCACAACCATAGTGCGACAAGCATTTATTTCCTACCACTAGCCTATAGGAAGTCCCTGGTTATTACAAAATAGTTTTACTAATCTAAATGGTATGTGTTAACATTTGGAGCCTTATACAATTAGGATAAATAGAATATTTTTGAGTTCCGTTACCATTTGGAGTAAAAGTTGGGTTTGTGGTAAAAATTTATTAACGAATGAAAGTATACATAACAAGTATGTATATTCCCTTACGTTCTTAGTAAATCTCTTAAATAAATTCCTCAACATTATAAAAGGTAACTTAAAACAAAAATGTTGTCGGTTAACTTTTCCAACTGGGGATTCAATGACCGTTTACCCAATCACAAGTTTGTGATTTTCTTGTGGTTAAACTTTCTCCTAATCCTATTTTCTATAACTCTCCATCAGACCTTGATGGTTTGTTTCTCCTCCATATCCATATTTTCATATAATCCTATAATGGGCTATATCGGGTGACCTTTGTACATATCCTGCTTTCTTTTAATGTTATATATTTATTAACCTTATTTCCGATGTGGGTTTTCCTCAAAGGTATTTTCTCTTTTCAACATTTTATTTTCAAAGAAAAATTTAAAATTGTGAGGACGCAATTTATTGAAGGAGGGGAGAATGTAACACCCCGAGCTTCCACGATACGCTTCTCATTCAATAATGCAATAGCTTGCATTGTACGCAACTTCGAGTTCTAAAACACCGCGACTAATCAAAGTAGCCGTTATGAATAGTAATAACCACTTTTTAAAATTATAGAAATTTTATATTTCAAAATGGACTTCATTTTTGAATTCGTAATATCGAAATTATCCTAAGTTGAATTTTTTGTAATTTTCTGAGAACTTCCAATTTTTTATGAATAGTGAAAAATACTTAAAACAACCTTTTAAAAAAAATAATTTATAGTGATAAATTATACTATTTATTGGTTTTAAAGTATAATTAGAATAGATTTTTACTATTTTATCCAATGGTGGTCATTAGAATTAACTTAACATTGAAATTGGAGATAAACAATTGCCAATCTTTTGATATAAATTGTTTCTTAAAAACACGCTATTTGTTGTGACAGCCGGAATTAATTATAAAATTAATTAATGCATCTTATATGTTTGTAATTTTGAAAAATAGACATCATTTTTGAATTCGGAATATCAATTATATCTTAGAGTGAAATTTTGGCCTTGTTCTGAAAAACTTCAATTTTTGATGAATAGTGAAACCACTAAGTGGTAGTTAAATAACTGATTTTTCGTTTAAATAAAATATTACCACTTCTGTGATTTGATTTTAAAAAATCCGACATACATGGTTGTCATTAAGAAGTAAAATGTGGTTCAATGAGATTAAAATAATTTTTTGGTGAATAGTAACTTTTAAGTTCTTAATCGCGATTAGAGGTAATTAGTGTAGTTTAAGGTACAAATAGTGTTTTAATAATATGAGATGAGCATGAAACTTGTCCTACTCCTATTGGATGAGTCATGGACGACCAATAAAACCCATGGGTCAACTTGGGGACCCCATGGAGCCACTTTAGTTGGAAAATGACATTAATATATATTTATTTAATGTTAAAATTAAATTGACACAAACATGAGTTATTTTACTAAAACAGTTTTTAAGTGGGGTTACACAAGTCCAAATATTGACTATAAATATTAATTAGAAAGATAAAAAGCTTTCCTACATCATAGTATTTTTTTTATAATTTTTAGACATTAAATAAATTTAATTATTTATGACATCATTATGATGCAGTGATGACCTCATTATTTAACGATTTAAATAAAATGGGAAGATAATGCAAAATCCAAGGCTTACACTTGTCCAAAGCCTATTGGATGAGGAGATTTCGAAACCTTATCACCTTATCCTCGAATTATCTAGGTGTGGGACCTTTAGAATCCGAAAAGCATTGTGAAATAATGTAACATTTCAATCTTTCCAAAAGTGCCCCTCCTCTCCACTTATAAAAGGCCCCCACCTCTCCCACCTCATTTACACTTTCAATCCATTTGGCTCGGCCAAACTCAGACCAAATACTCTCCCAAATTACCCCTCTTACTCCTAGAAGCCTCACTTTGGGCAGAACACTTCTCAAGGAAGCCTTTGGCTCAAATCAAAAAGAGTTACACGATTTTGAGGTAATGTCTTTTCTAATGTTGTTTTGTTTTATTTTTCTTCTCCAACCCCCTAAACTCTTTTTATTAATTTCTCTTGTAACAACACAAGTATCCTCAATATAATAGGATGTTGTTATAATAAGTATTCGAGCTACACTTACACACACCTACATCTAATGGTTAAAGAACATACGGTTTCTGTGGATGGTGAATTTCTGCCTCACGAAACGATGATTGTTCAACACTCATATAACACCTTCAAACGTGGCCATTAAGATGTCACTATATTTATATATGATATATATATTATGTTTATGTTTTACTTATGCTTCTGTATTTCTCATTTATGGCATACTTTATGATTTCCATTATGGGTAAAACATGATAATTTCATTTTAGGAAGTGCGGACTACCGCCCCCTCAAAGTGATGTGAATCGTTAATGCCATATGTGGGATGTATAAAGGATGGAGTAAATGATATTATATATGATATTATACTGGAACTATATTATACCTTTATATAATTATGATTTCATTCCATTAAATACAAAATTGAAATGAAAGTAGCGTTCATGCGTACGTACGGCTTACCGTCTCCATGAACGGTGCATTTCATTTCTTACCTCTAAAAGTTACATAATATTATAAATGAATATATATACTGTATATATATTATATATATGATATCTAAATCATGAATATAATTCTGGATATAATGGACATTTCACCACATGAACAACTTTTAATTATAAGAAGGTTATTGTTGACACAAGTACCAAAGATCGACAAAACGACCGTTATTAACTTAAATAATTACATAACGTTCATAACATTGTAATAAGTGATATAAAAAGGATAATGAAATTGAAAATGGTTCTTAATAAGGTAGATATTAACTCTAGTTTATTATTCAGGAGGTTAAAGAACGGTTGAGTCAAGTCGGACATGAGGTAAGGGAACTTCTTAACCCAACATCCATTCTTTGGGTTAATCTCCTACTTCCAAATTATGTCATGATATTATTATGTCCTATTCTGTTTTTTTACTTTCATTATGTGTACCTATAGTGAATACACATAATAGATCTATTTTATTTTAAAAATGATCTTTTTAAGGACTTCGTCTCAATCTCCTTTCATTGAGGCATATTTGGATTTATACACAACTTTCTTTTATACGGTGTATATACCCCTTTGACTTTTATGTTTATTCAAAAGGAATCTTTTTTATACGAAGCGTTTTACTAAACGAAAAAAAGGGAATGTTTTTCTTTCCGTACTTATGCGGCGACAACGACTTCTCCGCTGCCATGACCATTATTTGAGTTTCGGCTTCCTCTACAAGCCATCATTTTTTTAAAAGAAAAATAAATACAAAGTTTTAACTTTCTTTTATTTTGGTATTGAAAATGGTTTTGAAAGCGTTTTTATTATATCAATGTGTTGTATTGATATCTTGTGATTGAAATATGGAAATGTTATGTTTCCTTTATGCATGTTTTATGTGATACGATTATGCTATGGTTTATGATTTGTTTAAACCTATTCATATGAGGAATGCATTGGACTTAATAAGTGATGGGTGGAGCCCGCTATAGCTCCTCGATGCATCGGCAGGTCTCATGAGACAAACTAGTTTCTTGGCACGTGGCCTTGACAAAATCTTATTTGTGGTCTTGGCACGAGGCCTTGGCTACGTGGTTATGATAGTCTGGCATTATGCATTCCATCATTATGAAAGTGGTTATTGATATTGCATGTGATTATTCGACCAGTAGAATATCCATGTGAAGAAGTGAATGGCATTATCTCATTTTACTTTTGCCATATTATGTTGATGTTCAAGTTTAAAAGGCTTTTATTTTAGTTATACATTGCCTTAAATTTTTATGTTTATTTATGAAAGATTCCACAATATTTTTATCCTTACTGAGCATCTGAGCTCACCCCTTTCAATGTTTTGATATTTTCCAGGATGTGAAGAAGTATTTTATGAATGACCTGCAGGGATAGTCAGAAGAGGATATGAGTGTGGACTATGAAGAATTTGTTATTAGTTTTTCACTTTATGATGTAATGTAAGACTTATGAATGTATCTAGTGTTTCCAAGGCTACTAAACTAATCGGTCTTTCGAGACTTGATCTTTTGTGATCATGCGAATATTACGAAGTAATGCACCGACTCTGGGTAGCTGGGGTCGGGGCGTTACAGTTGGTATTAGAGGCAGTTTAGTACTAACCTTGGAAGCTAGATTTAGATAAACTCTGATTAGAGCACATAGCCCATAGATAGACTTTGAGGATTAGTATAGAAGAACTTCCGAGAATTTTGTTATTGTAGAGATTTTGTGAGTTTTACGAGCAATACATCCCTGTCTGGATACGAGCAAGTAGAGGCGGCTCTGGCACAGATGTACCTAGGGGTAAAACCCGAAAACACCGCTTTGAGCTAGACTCGAACGGGAACTGGTGCACGACAACGGGCCTTGCTGCACTCTTGGTTACGACACTCCCGGGGGATATGCTTAGGATAATTCTCATTTTATTTACAAACCACTATGAAGGGTTATGAGTACATACTTCCTCAAAGAAAACATTTTCTTTTTATGATTATGGATTATATCCATAAATAGTCCAATTTATGTAATGTGTTTAACAAGTATGGAATTATGTAGTTTGATTCATAAACTAATCTAGTTTATGCCATTGTTTAGAAATGGCGCCTAGTGGATGGAATGGAAACCGTATCAATGCACGAACTCCGTGTAGGGATTGCCCTCCTGCTCAAGATAATTATTGTGGATCTGGAGATACAACTGGTGCTGATCAACTTATTACCATACTGGGACAACTCACTCAGGTTATGAATAATAACCTTACTCGTATGGAGCACCCTGATCCGCAACGTGGAGGATCAATGCTAGACCGTTTCATGAGGCAACAACCACTAACCTTCAATGGGAGTACAAATCCTAGAGTAGCTGAGCAATGGATAAATACCTTAGAGAAAATATTCCATGCCTTGAGGAGTAGTGAAAGGGAGAAGGTTGTCATGGCAGTTTACCGCCTCACTGGAGATGCCGATCAGTGGTGGTCGCTGATTCAAAACACAAAGGAAGACGATGACGTATCGAATATGGAATGGAGGGAGTTCAAAGAGCTTTTCTTAGAAAAATACTTTCCTCGTGACCATCGAGCAGATATGGAAAGGCAATTTCTGAGTTTGAGGCACAAGGAGGATGAGAATGTCGCAAAGTATCAGGCTAACTTTACAAGGTTAGCGAGGCATGATGCCGATTATATACGTAACCCAAGGAGTAAGATTGATCGTTTCTTTGATGGGTTAAAACCATTTCTCTGTCGAGCTTTAGTATCGCAATCCTTCTCATCATACGAAGATATTGTCTCGTGTGCTATCAAGACATAAAAGGAATTCTCTAAGTCTTATGACAACAAAGTAAAGAAAGAGAAGAAGAGAACGGTGGAACAAGAGACAGATAAAGGGAAAAAGGGAAAGAAGGATTTTCCATTATGTGATAATTGTGGGAAGAATCACCTTGGTACTTGCCTAAAAGGAATGGTAGTTTTTTATAAATGTGGGGAAAAGGGTCACCATGCTCGTGATTGCAAGGGAAAGAAAGAGGCTGTCAAAGTTGAATGCTACAATTGTAGGGAAACAGGGCATTATGCAAATGAATGTCCTAAGTGTCAAGGAAACATACCCCAGAAAAGGCCAAGGGATCAAGGCCAATCTTATGCTGTGACTACAGTTGAAGCGGAATAATGAATGTATTGGTGCTTTTGGACTCAAGGATTATATTCTGGTTATAAGAATAATGTGATATATATATATGGATTGTACTGCAGTACTTGTTGATTTCAGTAATGTTTTAATATGATTAAGGTAATCATATTTTTAGTATGTGACAATAAGAGAAACTTTTTTTTGTTTGGGGAATCTGATGTTACAATTGATTTTGGAATTTAGAATCCTCTTAGAGAAAGTCTGGATGGAGGTATTTTGGATAACTATTAAGGTTGGAATGGATTAAGTTGAACCATGGATAGTATTGTTTAAGGTTAAAGCATTTCTGAAGATTATTTTTGGAATATTATAATACTATAGTTTTAGGAAAAGGAAAACCTGCAGGGTGGGGAATAACCCGTCGCGTCGGACAAAGCTGCAGGAATCGAACCCACAACCATTGTGCGACAAGCCTTTATTTCCTACCACTAGCCTACAGGAAGTCCCTGGTTATTACAAAATAGTTTTACTAATCTAAATGGTATGTGTTAACATTTGGAATCTTATACAAATAGGATAAATAGAATATTTTTGAGTTCCGTTACCATTTGGAGTAAATGTTGGGTTTGTGGTAAAAATTTATTAACGAATGAAAGTATACATAACAAGTATGTATATTTCCTTACGTTCTTTGTAAATCTCTTAAATAAATTCCTCAACATTATAAAAGGTAACTTAAAACAAAAATGTTGTCGGTTAACTTTTCCAACTGGGGATTCAATGACCGTTTACCCAATCACAAGTTTGTGATTTTCTTGTGGTTAAACTTTCTCCTAATCCTGTTTTCTATAACTCTCCATCAGACCTTGATGGTTTTTTTCTCCTCCATATCCATATTTTCATATAATCCTAGAATGGGCTATATCGGGTGACCTTTGTACATATCCTGCTTTCTTTTAATGTTATATATTTATTAACCTTATTTCTGATGTGGTGTTTCCTCAAAGGTATTTTCTCTTTTCAACATTTTATTTTCAAAGAAAAATATAAAATTGCGAGGACGCAATTTATTGAAGGAGGGGAGAATGTAACACCCCGAGCTTCCACGATACGCTTCTCATTCAATAATGCAATAGCTTGCATTGTACACAACTTCGAGTTCTAAAACACCGCGACTAATCAAAGTAGCCATTATGAATAGTAATAACCACTTTTTAAAATTATAGAAATTTTATATTTCAAAATGGACTTCATTTTTGAATTCGTAATATCGAAATTATCCTAAGTTGAATTTTATGTAATTTTCTGAGAACTTCCAATTTTTTATGAATAGTGAAAAATACTTAAAACAACTTTTTTAAACAAAATAATTTATAGTGATAAATTATACTATTTATTGGTTTTAAAGTATAATTAGAATATATTTTTACAATTTTATACAATGGTGGTCATTAGAATTAATTTAACATTGAAATTGGACATAAACAATTGCCTATCTTTTGATATAAATTGTTTCATAAAAACACGCTATTTGTTATGACAGCCGGAATTAATTATAAAATTAATTAATGCAGCTTATATGTTTGTAATTTTGTAAAATAGACATCATTTTTGAATTTGGAATATCAATTATAGCTTATAGTGAAATTTTGGCCTTGTTCTGAAAAACTTCAATTTTTGATGAATAGTGAAACCACTAAGTGGTAGTTAAATAACTGATTTTTCGTTTAAATGAAATATTACCACTTCTGTGATTTGATTTTCAAAAATCCGACATACATGGTTGTAATTAAGAAGTAAAATGTGGTTCAATGAGATTAAAATAATTTTTTGGTGAATAGTAACTTTTAAGTTCTTAATCGCGATTAGAGGTAATTAGTGTAGTTTAAGGTACAAATAATGTTTTAATAATATGAGATGAGCATGAAACTTGTCCTACTCCTATTGTATGAGTCATGGCCGACCAAGAAAACCCGTGGTTCAACTTGGGGACCCCATGGAGCCACTTTAGTTGGAAAATGACATTAATATATATTTATTTAATGTTAAAATTAAATTGACACAAACATGAGTTATTTTACTACAACAGTTTTTAAGTGGGGTTACACAAGTCCAAATTTTGACTATAAATATTCATTAGAAAGCTAAAAAGATTTTATACATCATAGGATTTTTTTATAATTTTTAGACATTATATAAATTAAATTATTTATGACATCATTATGATGCAGTGATGACCTCATTATTTAACGATTTAAATAAAATGGGAAGATAATGCAAAATACAAGGCTTACACTTGTCCAAAGCCTATTTGATAAGGAGATTTCGAAACCTTATCACCTTATCCTCGAATTATCTAGGTGTGGGACCATTAGAATCCGAAGAGCATTGTGAAATAATGTAACATTTCAATCTTTCCAAAAGTGCCTTTCCTCTCCACTTATAAAAGGCCCCCAACTCTCCCACCTTATTTACACTTTCAAGCCATTTGGCTCGGCCAACCTCTGCCCAAATACTCTCCCAACTTCCCCATCTTACTCCTAGAAGCCTCACTTTGGGCAGAACACTTCTCAAGGAAGCCTTTGGCTCAAATCAAAAAGAGTTACCCGATTTTGAGGTAATGTCTTTTCTAATGTTGTTTTGTTTTATTTTTCTTTTCCAACCCCCTAAACTCTTTTTATTCATTTATCTTGTAACAACACCAGTATCCTCAATATACTAGGATGTTTTTATAATAAGTATTCGAGCTACACTTACACACACCTACATCTAATGGTTAAAGAACATACGGTTTCTGTGGATGGTGAATTTCTGCCTCATGAAACGATGATTGTTCAACACTCATATAACACCTTCAAAGGTGGCCATTAAGATGTCACTATATTTATATATGATATATATATTATGTTTATGTTTTACTTATGCTTCTTTATTTCTCATTTATGGCATACTTTATGATTTCCATTATGGGTAAAACACGATAATTTCATTTTAGGAAGTGCGGACTACCGCCCCCTCAAAGTGATGTGAATCGTTAATGCCATATGTGGGATGTATAAAGGATGGAGTAAATGATATTATATATGATGTTATACTGGAACTATATTATACCTTTATATAATTATTTTTTCATTCCATTAAATACAAAATTGAAATGAAAGTAGCGTTCATGCGTACGTACGGCTTACCGTCTCCATGAACGGTGCATTTCATTTCTTACCTCTAAAAGTTACATAATATTATAAATGAATATATATACTGTATATATATGATATATATGATATCTACATCATGAATATAATTCTGGATATAATGGAAATTTCACCACATGAACAACTTGTAATTATAAGAAGGTTATTGTTGACACAAGTACCAAAGATCGACAAAACGACCGTTATTAACTTAAATAATTACATAACGTTCATAACATTGTAATAAGAGATATAAAAAGGATAAGGAAATTGAAAATGGTTCTTAATAAGGTAGATATTAACACTAGTTTATTATTCAGGAGGTTAAAGAACGGTTTATTGAAGTCGGACATGAGGTAAGGGAACTTCTTAACCCAACTTCCATTATTTGGGTTAATCTCCTACTTCCAAATTATGTCATGATATTATTATGTCCTATTCTGTATTTTTACTTTCTTTATGTGTACCTATAGTGAATAGACATAATAGATATATTTTATTTTAAAAATGATCTTTTTAAGGACTTCGTCTCAATCTCCTTTCATTGAGGCATATTTGGCTTTATACACAACTTTCTTTTATACGGTGTATAAACCCCTTTAACTTTTTTGTTTATTCAAAAGGAATCTTTTTTATACGAAGCGTTTTACTAAACGACAAAAAGGGAATGTTTTTCTTTCCATACTTATGCGGCGACAACGACTTCTCCGCCGCCGTGACCATTATTTGAGTTTCGGCTTCCTCTACAAGCCATCATTTTTTTAATGAAAAATTAATACAATGTTTTAACTTTATTTTATTTTGGTATTGAAAATGGTTTTGAAAGCGTTTTATTATATCAATGTGTTGTATTGATATCTTGTGATTGAAATATGGAAATTTTATGTTTCCTTTGCATGTTTTATGTGATACGATTATGCTATGGTTTATGATATGTTTAAACCTATTAATATGAGGAATGAATTGGACTTAATAAGTGACGGGTGGAGCCCGCTATAGCTCCTCGATGCATCGGAAGGTCTCATGAGACAAACTAGTGTCTTGGCACGAGGCCTTGACAAAATCTTATTTGTGTTCTTGGCACGAGGCCTTGGCTACGTGGTTATGATAGTCTGGCATTATGCATTCCATCATTATGAAAGTGGTTATTGATATTGCATGTGATTATTCGACCAGTAGAATATCCATGTGAAGAAGTGAATGGCATTATCTCATTTTACTTTTGCCATATTATATTGATGTTCAAGTTTAAAAGGCTTTTATTTTAGTTATACATTGCCTTAAATTTTTATGTTTATTTATGAAAGCTTCCGCAATATTGTTATCCTTACTGAGACTCTGAGCTCACCCCTTTTAATGTTTTAATATTTTCCAGGATGTGAAGAAGTATTTTATGAATGACCTGCAGGGATAGTCAGAAGAGGATATGAGTGTGGACTATGAAGACTCTGTTATTAGTTTTTCACTTTATGATGTAATGTAAGACTTATGAATGTATCTAGTGTTTCCAAGGCTACTAAACTAATCGGTCTTTCGAGACTTGATCTTTTGTGATCATGCCAATGTTACGAAGTAATGCACCGACTCTGGGTAGCTGGGGTCGGGGCGTTACACCCATGGTGGCCATTATGACAGAAAAATATTTATATATGTTATATATAATATTTATATTGTCTCAATTTTCTTTATATTTTATTTATAGGATACCTTTATGCTTTACATAACATGTAAATAAACTAATTTCATTTGAGGAAGTGCAGACTACCGCCCTCTTAAAGTGATATGACTCATTCATGCTATTAATGGAAAGTATAAAGGATGAAATTAATAAAATTATGTGAATTATCAAACATATATATTATAATTTAGTTATATTATTCCTATGTATTATTTGGTTTTCATTCCATTAAAAATGAAAAATAGAAATGAAAGTAGCATTCATGCGTACATACAGGTTACCGTCTCTATAAATGGTGCATTTCATTTTCAAATATCAAAATGATATAGACTGTTATAAGTACATATACAATAGATATATATTATATATATTATATCTAAATCATTAATCCCATTATTTAGATAATGGACTTTTGACCACATGGGCAATTTGTAATTATAACAAGTTCATTTTTTACTCAAGTTCCGAACATCGACCAAATGTATGATATGAACTCAAATAATTAACTAATTGTTATAGAAATATAATAGGTGATATTAAAGGAATAATAAACTTGAAAAAGGTCTCAAGTGAGTATATATTAACTAAATTTTATTTTTCAAGAAGAAAAAGGAACATACAAGACAGGTCGAACATGAGGTAGGGGAACCTTACACTCTACTCTTTTAATCAAAGCCTACTTTTATGTTATATCTTTTAATTTCCATTTTATTAGGTTGGGATAAGTTCTTATATATCCTTATTTCTGTAAATTTTATGTCCATTTTATGAGTGACCATTTTCTATCCCATCAACTCATTTTCTTAATTTTAATGTGATACTGTTCGGCATCCGAATTTTCATAAGGGACTACATCTCAATCTACATTCATTAAGACATATCATGATATTGTGCACCTTTATTATCCTATAAGTAATATATAAAACCATTTAGACATTTTATATCATGAATTTATATATTCTCATGATATTTATAGATTCGTTAAATGTTATTCTTTAATTATATTTATCGAAGTGTTTCTCAAGTGGTAAGGGATTCATTAACTAAAACTTCATTTTAAATGTTTATAAGATTTAAACTTATAAATCCTTATATTTCATGTCCATGTTTTAGAATTTATTTTAAGGAATTATTTAAATACACATGAGAGTTTTAATGTGTAAATTCCTTTCAAAAGAATTAAAGTGGTATGGGATGCTTTGATTTTAAACTCTTCATTTTTAATGTTTTATATGAATTGATTATATCAATATATTGAAAAGATATCTGGTTACTACAATGTGGAAATGTTATATTTCATTTATGCTTGTTTTATGTGTTATTATTATGTTATGGTTCTTTGGAATTGTTTACGTATAGGGGTGGTTCTATGATAAACCTATTCCAGGTGAGCCTGAGAAAGATCTCCAATCCATTGGGTAACCTAACAGAGGTTAACCTTAATGTTTCTCCTAATAGATTTAGGATATATACCGTGATGGGTATTCAAAACATAACTCCCAATGTAGTTGTGAAATCTACAATTTATGTATGTTATATATGCCCCAAGTTACCATTATGATTTATTATTTATATGTGTTACTCATAAATCTTATGATTTCATGAGGTGTGTTAAAGATCCTATTATTTATGATTGAAAATATGGTCTCTTTGACTTGTGTGATTATAGGATAATGTTTTCATTCCTTATTTTATACCCCTTACTAAGATTTTTATGTTCATCCCATTTTATTGAAATATTTTTCACAGGGTATAATGAAGGGTAAGAGATATTAAAAATTCAAGAAGATTTATATCAAGAAAAAATATTTATATTTATATTTTAATAGTTTTTATTTTATTAAAAAAATTAAACTAAGTAGAAGTTTGTACTTTTTAAAATTTGAGATGTAATGTAATAGTTATGGCATAATTCTTTAAAACTCCAAACCTAAAAAGTCCCTCAATTTGAATTATTAACTTAATTCAATATTATGTAATAAGTAAGCCTTGGTCCTTACAAAAACACACAACATTCATTATCATATAACAAGTGAATACTACAAAAGCACAATAATAACCCATACTTTGGAAAATATGGAATCTCAAATGCATGGTCAAATGGAAATAACAACACCAGAAAACCCTTATCTATTTTCATTGGAATCTTAGTCAAATCATTTTACTAATTTTTTAGAAAAGTAAAGACATGTTATATTTTACTCAATCAGGGACCTTAGTCCAAATCCCATAAAACTATATGTTAAAAATTCCCCAATCCCTTTTTAAAATACAATCTCATAACCAATTTCTAATGTATTCTATTTTATATCAAATTCCCTTTAATAAAATATTTTTTATAAAATTAAATTTTAAAAAAGAATCTTCTTTCACATTGAAATCCACCACATTACACTAAACAACCCATAAATAGATCCAATAACAGTCATCTGAAAAAGGAACCACCAATGAACTATTTAGAATTTTTTATTTTCCGTGTTGAATATTAGATCGATGCGATTATATCCCAATACTATGGAATAAAAATACATGTTATGAAATATACATGAAATAAAACTAGTGATGGAAAACAAATATAAAACCTACAGTTAACCATGAGAGTCAAATAAAGTCTCATCCACATGCCTTATGTGGTTATCTATAAAAATATCATCCACCTACCTAATGTGGTTATCTATAAACCCATACCAAGGTTTTACAATAACAACCCCAACTATAGTAACCTAGATATTGTTCTTACTTAATTATATTAGTACACACACAGGAAGTCTAATCCCATGGTGTCAATTAGTTTCATAGTCTTAGATAGTTATATACATACATGATATGAATTATACATTGATAATAAAATATAAAAATGATGAAAGTAAATGTTCTCCATCCTTGAAGGACATTTAAATATTTTTTATTCATATCCTCTAATAAAGAACAAAAATAAGGGTGATCCTAAATTCTCATTAACAGTTATGTATAGTGGAAAAATCTTGAATAAATAATATATATTTGATATATATAGGTAAATAACTAAAAAACATTCCATTTAATAAAAAATCATATCAAAAATTCATTCATGGATATTATCAATGAAGTAATTTCATGAATAATAATAATAACTCAATTCTTTATGATAGAAATAATTAATATTATATGTCATGATCATAAATAGCATGGTTTCTATATTGTAAAGACCTTATTCCAAGATAAGTCATACTATGGGTAATAAAACACCAAATCCAATTTAAGGATATATAATAATTTTTCTAATGTCACATGTCAATGCATTGAGAAGGGATATAATTCTAGGCCCCACCAATCACTATAGGTCCAATCCATTTCTCATATATAGAATGATCAATTTAATTAATGAATAGTATGAATTAACAACAAATATCTATATTGATTAAACATTATTTATTTATCAATAATTCCCTATTCAATAAAATGAATTCAAAGTATAACAAGGTATATAGAAGTGGTATAGAGTTTATCCAAAATTAATATCCATGATACAATGAATATTGATATTTAAGAGAAATTTAATACCTAATGATCATAAGTAATTGGATGATTCATACAATGGAATCATTAAAAAATATCCATAGTGGTTAATAAGTAATATAAATAGTTGTTTTCATTGATTAATATAAATTACTTTAAAATATTATTAAAACAATTTTTATGAAATAACCTTTCCATTTTTCAAATAGATTATTTAAAAGAAAATTGCGCAGTTGTAAAGTAAATAAAATCTTTCCAATTAACAAGTTTCATTTTAAATAAAGAAAAAAATATATTATTCATGGTGGTGGGAAATTATTATCATATTTTATAATTTTAAAAACTTCATTCGATATATTTATCAGAAAAGTCACAAAGTGCCTCATTTGAAAAAAAAATGATTCCGTCAAAACCATTTTTTAGAAATCTGAAAATTGGTAAAATTATCTTTTCATTAATCGTTGTGGAGGTGTAAAAAAATTTAAAAAAATTATAAGGAAAAAATGGATATGGAATAAAAATATATCTTATCAAAAGAGAAATAATATTGGTTTTTCTTTTAAGCATTTATATTCCTAATTTAAATCCCAAAGTAAGGAATAGATGGAAGAAAATATTAAAAACCATTAAAAAATAAAATATAATCATAATTAATAATATAAATTTATTTTAACTACCCAAAATGGTAGTATATATTACACATAAGAAAAAACAAGTAAAAAATTCCAAATATGTCTCAATAGAGTGGAAATTATGAAGAAATCCTTTACCTCAGGTATGACTTGTCACGTAGGAGCTCTAACCTCATGTGTAATAGTTTTTTAATAATTTCATAAAAAAATAATATTCATATAAATGATATCATATATGATCAATTTACAATAATTTATCAATAGTTTTTAATACACTTTTAATATTTTTATTATTTTGGGTGTTAACTATTTTATTCTTCAAGTATGATTTCATTTGGTAGTTATTATAATTTAACATTTGTTATGTATTTAGTATCTCTATAATTTTATTAATTTTATAAATATATAATATATTAAATTTATATATATATATATATTAATCCACAAAAGATAGATATAGACAAATATATTACTCCAATTATGGAGACGGTAGGACATATATACACATGAAACCAATTTTCATGTTTCGTTGGATGGAATGAAAGAATGTTGAATAATAAAAAATATTTTTAGAATAATTATTCTATAATATATATATCAAATATATTCATTAAATTATTACTTTTTACCATCCAAGTAAAATGTAAATGAAAAATGGATCACATCGCTACGTGGAATTGGTAGTTCATACGTATGCACGAGCGACGTTATCATTTTCCAACAGATTGGAAGGTAAAAAGGTACAAATGATAATACAGATAAAGACTAATATTTAATTCATAAGTATGATAAATATTATTTATTTCTATATTTTGAACCATTTAATTAATGTGGTTATGGGAAAAATATTAAACTTCTTATTGGAGACGGTATGTCGTACATATGCACATGTGATGTTTTTTCTTTTTAAATGATGGAAATGTTTTAGAATATGGTTTTACCATAATCATAATAACATATAAATATATTTATCATATTTAAGTTATTATTTTAATAATTTTAAAATAGTTTAAGATGATGTAGAAGAAGAAATAAACTAGAAGGGTGCAATAAAGATGATTGCCTCTTGTTCAGTAGAAGTCCCCAATATATCTCATTAAGGGACCTACGATGAGTATTTTTGGGAGATCAAAATTGAATGAATATTTATTATGATACTTATAATAGGAACTATTAGTGTTTGGGAAATATATTATTCTTAATTTCGTATAAATAAGTGAAGGGGTTCCATTTTATAATTGAGTTGAGGGCCACTTTTGGAATTTGTTAAAACAAATTAAAATACAATTAGACCATTCCAGATCCAAATGAATCAATAGGGTCATCAATTTTATTATAAATTGTATATGGTTTAAATTAAATTGACTAATTAGAATTATATAAGATTTTATATCATTTTAATCCTTACTGTATTTATTAACACCTTAGTTAATTATTTTTTACCTTAATCGTGGTGACCACTACTTTAATCGTAATGGGTAACCAATGTTATTATAAATGGAAAAGTGACTCATAAATAGACCAATTATTATTTTTTAATAAATTTTAAATTAAAATAAATGAATATAATATTTTTGTTAAATTTATTTATTTTTATAAAATATTATTCTTATAAAATATAATTATTTTAATGTTTTGACATTATTCATTTAATTTGACATTAAATACATAATAAAAAAATAGAATTCGAATATAATCCTTAAAAATTACCTAAAAGGTTTATATAGATCTTGTAACACCCCAGGTAAATAAAGAATATGACATTTTCATATTTATCCATATTTGTGAATAAAATATTAATATGTCTTTAAAGGGGACTCTATGCTCGATGGCGTACCCAACACGCAACAACGAGTTTCTTGGGAATCTTACGTTGCACTCTAATAATAAAATAATATTATTTTAAATGGTAGTTAACATATAGCCGTTGTATTGGCAGGAATGGATAGAAATAACTAAAATATGATTATATATGTTTTTAAATATTTTTACATTTATCCAATAAAAGATAAAGGCATAAAATACAGAAAGAATTCAATTTTAGGCGTATAAGCCCTAGTTCTCACTAAAGGTTCACTTATCACCTTTTGATGGCGAACGGTCATTAAATATAGTTTTGTTCACTCTTATACATTCTATTGGACCAAATGAAACTCTTCTTAAGAATTGGGACATCAAAATTTACTTTGTGTAAATTTTTGGTATCTTTCTGATAAAGTTCATTTTTTTAATGCATAGTGTAAAATGTTGTATTTTAAATTCAAAACATCTTTTTAATATAATTTATTTCTATGATTATATTATCTTTTGAATAGGTCTTAATGTGTAATATGAATATATTTTTACCATTTAATCCAATGGTGGTCATTGGAATCAATTTCACTTTGAAATTAGACTTAAACTGGGGCCAATCTTTTGATACTTATTGTTTTATAAAAACACGTTATTTCTCTGATAGCGGGAATTAATTATTAAATTAATTAATGTGACTTATATGTTTTTAATTTTGTAAAATAGACTTCATTTTTGAATTCGGAATATCAAATATAGATTAGAGTGAATTTTTGGTAATTTTCTGAAAAACTCCAATTTTTTATGAATAGTGAAACCACTAAGTGGTAATCAAGCAAACTGATTTTTCAGTTAAATGAAATTTTACCACTAATGTGTATTGAATGTTGAAAATCCTACATACATGATTGTCATTAGTATGTAAAATGTGGTTCAATGGGATGAAAATAATTTTTTGGTGAATAATAACTTTTTTTCATTAATCGCGATTAGAGGTAATTAGTGTAATTTAAGGTAAAAATGATATTATAAAAATGTCAATACACCATGACACTTGTCCTACCTCTATTTTATGAGTCATGTCCGACCAAGACAACCCATGGGTCGATTTAGGGGACCCTATGGAGCCCCTTGGGTGAGATAATGACTTTAATGCCTTTTTTTTAAAATAAAGGTGAAAATGACACTAACATAAATTGTTTTACAAAAACAATTTTTAGAAGGGGTTATACTAATCATACTTTTGTCTATAAATACTCTTTGGAAAGATAAAAAGATTTCCCACATTAGGATAGTTGTTTTATTATTTTTACACATTAAATAAATTAATTTAATTATGACATCATGATGATGCAACAATGACCTCATTAATGAACAATTTAAATAAAATGAAACAATAATATAAACTCTAAGACCTACACTTGTCCAAAAACTATTGTATGGGAATATTTCAAAGCCTTATCATATTAAATTAGAAATATATCAATTTGGGGCCATATAAATTCGAATCACTTTTGAAAATAAAATAATAGTTTCATGATTTCCAAAAGTGCCCCTCCTCTCCTCTTATAAAAGGCCCCCACCTCTACCTCATTTCACACACTCCTCAAGCCTTTGGCTCGGCCATCCCCTGAACATTTATTCTCTCCACAACCCTCTCCTCATCCTAGAGGATTCCCTTTGGGCAGAATCCTTTCAATGGAAACCTTTAGGCTCAAATCAAAAGGAGTTACACTTTTAAAGGTAATTCATTCTCTTATGTTCATTTGTTTTATTTTGCTTCTCCAACCCCCTAAACTCTTTTGATTTACTTATTTTGTAACAAGACAAGTATAGTAAATATCCTAGGATGTTTTTATAAGATTTATTCTAGCTACACTCTCACACAACTACATAAAATGGTTAAAGAACATACGGTTTCCGTGGATGGTGAAATTCTGCCTCCTGAAACGATGATTGTTCAATACTCATTTAACACCTTCAAAGGTGGCCATTATGATGTCACTATTTTTATATATGATATATAATATGTTTATTCTTTCCTTAAGATTCTGTAGTTTTCATTTATGGCATACCATTATTGTTTCCATTATGGGTAAACACGATATCTTCATTTTAGGAAGTGCGGACTACCGCCCCCTGAAAGTGATTTGATTCGTTAATACCATATGTGGGATGTGTAAAGGATAAAGTTAATGATATTATATATGTTATTATACTGGAATTATAATATACTCTTATATCATTATGATTCCATTCCAGAAAATACAAAATAGAAATGGAAGTAGCGTTCATGCGTACGTACGGCTTACCGTCTCCATGAACGGTGCATTTCATTTCTTACCTCTAAATGTGATGTAATATTATAAATAAATGTATATGATGAATATATATGATATATATGTTATCCAAATCATTAATATTTTTCTGGATATAACTATCCTTTGACCAAATTAACAACATGTAAATGTAAGAAGTCTATTTTTGACTTATGAACCAAATACCGACAAAATGAACATTATTAACATAAATGATTACATGATGTTTATAACATGGTATAAAAGAATAATGAACTTGAAAAAGGTTCTTAAGAAAGTAGATATTAACTCAAGTTTATTATTCAGGACGTTAAAGAACGATTGAGTCAATTTGGACTTGAGGTAAAAGATCCTACTCCACTCTTTCTTTTTAAGTACACTCTTTTATGTCATTCCTTTTAAAGCTCATATTTCTTGTTATTGGGATGTTATTTTATATTAATCTTACCTTAATTTTTATGTTCATGTGATGAGAGAACCTATTCTCTCTCATCAATCCATTTTGGAAGTTTTGAGTAGCACCGTTAGGTTGCCGAATTTTTGTAAGAGATCCAACCTCTCTCTTTCTTTTTAAGTACTCTCTTTTATGTCACTTCTTTTAAGCACCTCTTTGTTATGTTTGGGGATGTTCTTTTATATTCATAATACTTTAATTTTTATGTTCATATTATGGGTGACCCTATTTGATCTCATAAATCCACTTTTGGAAGTTTTAAGTGGCCCCGTTAGGCTGCCGAGTTTTCATAAGGGATTTTTCATCTCACTTTTATTCCCATGAGATTTATGCTACACTTGCCACAATTTCCGTTGAGTGGTGTATGTACTGCCCATTATTTTTTTCATTGTTTAATATACTTTCTTTTATTAGTATTTACATCAATGTTGTATTGTCCTTCTTTCACGAGGTGTATGTTTCGAAAGATACCCATGTCGGTAAGGAAACCTTTCACCCTCCTCTTTTTAAAAGACTTCTTTTGTTGGGTCTTTTAATTTACATATTGTAATGTTGGGATATGTTCTCATATATCCTTATTGATGTAAATTTTATGTCCATGTGATGAGATACCCTTTATTTTATCTGTCATCAACTCATTTTGATGTGACACCGTTAGGCTGTCAAGGGAACGTCTTATCCCAATTTCGATTTCTTTGGGTTCAACATGTAGTTATTGAATATGTCATCTTTTTAATATGTGTGATTGACCTTTGATTATTTTACACATAAGATTCACTTATATTTGGTGTATTCGTTTGTCACACATAATTATTTAATTGATTTATCCTTAAACCAAGGATACCGTCTTTGTATGAGACTGCATCTCCATCTCCTTTCATTGAGGCATATTTTGTTTTATACAAAAACTTCTTTTATACGGCGTATAAACCCCTTTTACTTTTACGTTTATTCAAAAGGAATCTTTTATATACGAAGCGTTTACTAAATGACAAAAGAGAATGTTTTTGTAGTACGTATGCGGCGACAACGACTTCTCCGCCGCCGTGACCATTATTTGAGTTTCATCTTCCTCTACAAGCCATACATTTTTTAAAAAAGAAAAATAAATACCATGTTTTACTTTTAATTTTTTTTTTGGTATTGAAAATGGTATTCATAATGTTTTTATATCAATGTGTTGTGTTGATATCTGGTGATTGAAAGGTGGAAATGTTATGTTTCCTTTATGCATGTTTTATGTGAGATGATTATGTTATAGTTCTTGGGTATTATTATGAAGACGGGTGGTTCCGTGATAAACGAAGGGCGGGTGAGCCCATTATAGCTCTCCAATGCATTGGGTAACGTGAAGGAGTGAAACGTTAAGGTTTATCCAAAGAAATTTAGGGAATATACTGTGATGGGTATTCCAAACGTAACCAAGAGCGTTACTCCCTACGTAAGAATGTTATGAATGCCTCAAGTTACCTTTTATTTCTTACGATTTCTATGATTTATTCATGATTTTATGACGTATGTTAAAGTGCTCATGTTTTATGGGGAAAGTATGATTTCATTCTTATGTATACATGTACTCATGTTTCCTTTCCATATTTTTATATCCCTTACTGAGATTTTTATGCTCATCCCAAGTTTTTGAAATTTTTTTCACAGGTCAAGGGAAGGGTAAATGATGTGATAATAGTGTCAAGGATGTGTCAAGAAAGAATCCATGTTTTATATTAAATATGTTTTCGTTGATGGGAAGAATGAATACTGCCTTTTATGTAACCACTTTTTTTAAATGTGGAATGTAATTCAAGTTTCCTGATCTAATTATCTAAAACTCTAAACCTGAAAAGATCCTAAATGTGTAATCTTGTAATAACTCAAGATTAAATAAGGTTTAAGGCTGGGGCCTTATAGTTGGTATCAGAGGTCGGTTTAGATAACTTTAGAGGTTAGGGTATTCTTTAAGCATAAGTGACATTACCATAATGGTTAAGATTTCAGAAAGAGTCCTAGTTTTAGATAAAGTGAATGAGTAAGTATATCTTAGTGTTTATCTTCCTCATTAGTACATGATGTTTTTTGTTGATATACTCACACTGACCTTTTTGGTTTTAGTAAATGGCTGGATCTAGCAGGCACCAAAGTAACAGTGGATGTGAAGGAAACTGTGACAGTTTTTTGAGCAAGCAACTGAATGATATGGGAGCTTCAATGAGAACTCTTGTGATTATCCTCAACAAACTATCTGGAGTCATGATTGACCACCTAAACCTTAGTGATTTCCCTAAGGCATCATATATGCGAGAAACAAATCCCTACAGAATTACAAGTAATAATCATAAAGGTAAGTGTGTTCAAAAACCTATGTGTCAATGATGTGGAAATAAACACCTACGAAAATGTTTCAAAGGGACAGAAATATGCTATAGATGTGGAAATGAAGGTCATAAAGCAAGAACCTACCATGGAAAAAGGAAGCATCCAGTTGACTTGAGGAAAGGGAATGAAGTTCTTTATGAGGGATCAATTGAATGTTTTAAATGTGGTGTGCATGGTAATTATGAAAACACATGTCCAATGAAGAAGTTTCGTGAATGGGATCACCAAGATCATATAAATGTTCGTTTACCAATACCTAATGCCATTCCAATTGAGGATGAAGAAACTGACAATGACCAATCAAAGGTATGAATTATTTCATGACTATTGTTTTCCTATTTTGAAATATTAGGATATGATTCATGATTTTGTTTGTAGGAAATAGGTATTTCGGAATAAGTTGTAAAGGAATGGTTAATTGATCATGAAGAATGTTGAATGAGTAAGATGTCAACATATAAGGGCTTCAAGAGTTATGGTGAAATTCTTAAGAGTATTAAGTCTCTTTTGATGATGGAGTTACATTAGAATACTTTTTATATTATGTGTAACCCTGATGTTTAATATATGAAAATTTTATTCAAGGAATAGTTATCTTTTCTTTTGTGGACATAGTTATAAAGAACCATTTGGGTTTATATGATCCTTACTTTTGAGGTAATTATGGGTTACTATATGTTATGATTGAAATGAAAGGCATGAGATAAAATTGAGGTTATATTATGTTATGGTTATTTTTGATGATTTTATCCCTTTTTGGGGAATGATTTGAGAATTATATAGTTTTGGAAAAAGGACAACACGCAGACCGTGTGACTACCCATCGCGTCGGACAAAGCTGCGGGAATGAACCCACAACCAAAGTGCGACTGATATTTATCGCCTACCACTGGACTACGTGAAGTCCCTGGTTAGTTTGACTGATTCTTTTTAGTTATATGATTTTATGAATTAAGAGTATGTTTATTTTGGGTTATTTATGAAAATGATTAACCTATCATAGAGGATATGTGATTAGGTTAATTACTTTTCAATACGAGACTTTAGGAGCAACTAATGTTGTTTGGAGATAAATGTTACGATTTAACTTGGAATACTATGTGACTAAATCTTTCAAATATTTGGGTTTTAGTCTTATATTGGTTTACATTGAAGAATTTTATGGACAATTTGTTTATCAGATGGTCCTCGTTGAACTTTGGGTTTTGTTGGACAAATTTTGGAGATTAAGCATAGATTTCCTTTTGGGTTATCCTTTTCTGGATTATCTGACCTTGTACTAAGATTTTTGGTTTTGGTTTTGGTTAAATCCTAAAGACATAGGATGTATATAGTTCTATTTGGTGGATTAGGTGATTCTCTAGAAGTTGATTATAGTGCTCTTAATGTAAACAATTCTTCCTAAATACTCATCTTTTGGAAAAAATATGAGTTTGATTAAGGAATCTAGTAAAAGTTGAAAGTCAACATGATATGTGATTATGTTTCCTTATGAATAGATTCCTCAATAAAAATTAACTAAAAACAAAAATTTTGTCCATTAACTTTTCCTACTGGGGAATCGAATACCGTTTAACACATCACAAGTTTGTGATTTTCTTATTGTTAACTTTCTCCTAAACATGTTTTCTATCACTCTCCATCAGAACATGACCCTATGTTTTCTCCTCCATGTCCATATTTTTCTACATGGAATCATAGTATGGGTTAACTCGGGTGACCTTTGTACTTATCTTTCATTATTTTAAAGCAATTGTTTTACCGACTCTTGTTTCGACATGGGACTTTCAAGGATGTTTCCAAGCTCAATTTTAAAAATTGCGAGGATGCAATTCCCAAAAGGGGGGAAGTATGTAACACCCCAGGTAAATAAAGAATATAACATTTTCATATTTATCCATATTTTCGAATAAAATATTAATATGTCTTTAAAGGGGACGCTATGCTCAATGGCGTACCCAACACGCAACAACGAGTTTCTTGGGAATCTTACACTGCACTCTAATAATAAAATAATATTATTTTAAATGGTAGTAAACATCTACCCGTTGTATTGGCGGGAATGGATAGAAATAAATAAAATATGATTATATATGTTTTTAAATATTTTTACATTTATCCAATAAAAGATAAAGGCATAAAATACAGAAAGATTTCAATTTTAGGCGTATATGCCCTAGTTCTCACTAAAGGTTCACTTATCGCCTTTTGATGGCGAAACGTCATTAAATATAGTTTTGTTAAATCTTATACATTCTATTGAACCAAATAAAACTCTTCTTAAGAATTGGAACATAAAAATTTACTTTGTGTAAATTTTTGGTATCTTTCTGATAATGTTCATTTTTTTAATGAATAGTGTAGAATGTTGTATTTTAAATTCAAAAGCTGTTTTTAATCTAATTTACTTATACGATTAGATTATCTTTTGAATTGGTCTTAATGTGTAATCTGAATATATTTTTACCATTTAATCCAATGGTGGTCATTGGAATCAATTTCACTTTGAAATTAGAATTAAATTGGTGTCAATCTTTTGATACTTATTGTTTTATAAAAACACGCTATTTGCTCTGACAGCGGGAATTAATTATTAAATTAATTAATGTGACTTATATGTTTTTAATTTTGTAAAATATACTTCATTTTTGAATTCAGAATATCAAATATATCTTAGGGTGAATTTTTGGTAATTTTTTGAAAAACTCCAATTTTTGATGAATAGTGAAACCACTAAGTGGTAATCAAGAAAACTGATTTTTTAGTTAAATGAAAGTTTACCACTAATGTGTATTGAATGTTGAAAATATGACATACATGGTTGTCATTAGTATTTAAAATGTGGTTCAATGGGATGAAAATAATTTTTTGGTGAATAGTAACTTTTTTTAATTAATCGTGATTAGAGGTAATTAGTGTAATTTAAGGTAAAAATGAAATTATAAAAATGTGAAAACACCATGACACTTGTCCTACCCCTATTGGATGAGTTATGGCCGACCATAAAAACCCATGGGTTGATTTAGGGGACCCTATGGAGCCCCATGGGTGAGATAATGACTTTAATGCTTTTTTTTAAAAATAAAGGTGAAAATGACACTAACATTAATTGTTTTACTATAAAAATTTTTAGAAGGGGTTATAATAATCATAATTTTCTATATAAATACTATTTGTAAAGATAAAAAGATTTCCTACATCAGGATATTTGTTTTATAATTTTTATACATTAAATAAATTAATTTAATTATGACATCATGATGATGCAACGATGACCTCATTAATGAACAGTTTAAATAAAATGAAACGATAATATAAAATCTAAGACCTAAACTTGTCCAAAAACTATTGGATGGGAATATGTCGAAGACTTATCATATTATCTTCAAAATATATCAATTTGGGACCTTAGAAATTTGAAACACTTTTGAAAATAAAATAATAGTTTCATGATTTCCAAAAGTGCCCCTTCCTCTCCTCTTATAAAAGGCCCCCACCTCTACCTCATTTCACACACTCCTCAAGCCTTTGGCTCGGCCATCACTTTACCCTTTATTCTCTCCACAACCCTCTACTCATCCTAGAGGATTCCCTTTGGGCAGAATCCATTCAAAGGAAGCCTTTAGGCTCGTATCAAAAGGAGTTACACTTTTAAAGGTAATTCATTCTCTCATGTTCATTTGTTTTATTTTTCTTCTCCAACCCCCTAAACTCTTTTTATTTACTTCTTTTGTAACAACACCAGCATCTTAAATATACTAGGATGTTTTTATAAGATTTATTCGAGCTACACTCTCACACAACTACATCAAATGGTAAATGAACATACGGTTTCCGTGGATGGCGAAATTCTGCCTCCCGAAACGATGATTGTTCAATACTCATTTAACACCTTCAAAGGTGGCCATTATGATGTCACTATTTTTATATATGATATATAATATGTTTATTCTTTCCTTAAGCTTCTGTATTTTTCATTTATGGCATACCATTATTGTTTCCATTATGGGTAAACACGATATCTTCACTTTAAGAAGTGCGGACCACCGCCCCTGAAAGTGATTTGATTCGTTAATACAATATGTGGGATGTGTAATGGATAAAGTTAATGATATTATATATGTTATTATAATGGAATTATAATATACCCTTATATCATTATGATTCCATTCCAGAAAATATGAAATAGAAATGGAAGTAGCGTTCATGCGTACGTACGGCTTACAGTCTCCATGAACGGTGCATTTCATTTCTTACCTCTAAATGTGATGTAATATTATAAATACATGTATATGATGAATATATATGATATATATGTTATACAACTCATTAATATCATTCTGTATATAACGAACCTTTGACCAAATTAATAACATGTAAGCGTAAGAAGTCTATTTTTGACTTAAGAACCAAATACCAACAAAATGAACATTATTAACTTAAATGATTACATGATGTTTATAACATGGTATAAAAGGATTAATGAACTTGAAAAAGGTTCTTAAGCAATTAGAGATTAACTCAAGTTTATTTTTCATGAGGTTGAAGAATGATCGAGTCAATTTGGACTTGAGGTAAGGGATCCTACTCCACTCTTTATTTTTAAGTACACTCTTTTATGTCATTCCTTTTAAAGCTCAATTTCTTGTTATTGGGATGTTATTTTATATTAATATTACTGTAATTTTTATGTTCATGTGATGAGAGACCCTATTCTCTCTCATCAATCCATTTTGGATGTTTTGAGTGGCACCGTTAGGCTGCCGAATTTTTGTAAGAGATCCAACCTCTCTCTTTCTTTTTAAGTACTCTCTTTTATGTCACTTCTTTTAAGCTCCTCTTTGTTATGTTTGGGGATGTTCTTTTATATTACTCATAATTTAATTTTTATGTTCATATTATGGGTGACCCTATTTGATCTCATAAATCCACTTTTGGAAGTTTTAAGTGGCGCCGTTATGCTGCCGAGTTTTCATAAGGGGTTTTTCATCTCACATTTATTTTCGTGAGATTTATGCTACACTTGCCACAATTTCCATTGAGTGGTGTATGTACTAACCATTATTTTATTCATTGTGTAATATACTTTTTTTATGAGTATTTACATCAACGATGTATTGTCCTTCTTTCACGAGGTGTATGTTTTGAAAGATACCCATGTTGGTAAGGGAACCTTTCACCCTCCTCTTTTTAAAAGACTACTTTTGTTGGGTCTTTTAATTTACATATTGTTATGTTGGGATATGTTCTCATATATCCTTATTGATGTACATTTTATGTCCATGTGATGAGATACCCTTTCTTTTATCTCTCATCAACTCATTTTGATGTGACGCTGTTAGGCTGTCAAGGGAACTTCTTATCCCAATTTCGATTTCTTTGGGTTCAACATGTAGTTATTGAATATGTCATCTTTTGAATATGTGTGAATGAACTTTGATTATTTTACACTTAATATCCACTTATATTTGGTGTATTCGTTTTTCACACATAATTATTTAATTGTTTTATCCTTAAACCAAGGATACCATCTTTGTATGGGACTTCGTCTCAATCTCCTTTCATTGAGGCATATTTTGTTTTATACACAACCTTATTTTATAAGGTTTATAAACCCCTTTGAATTTTATGTTTATTCAAAGGGAATATTTTTTATACGAAGTGTTTACTAAATGACAAAAGGGAATGTTTTTGTCGTATGTATGCGGTGACAACGACTTCTCCGCCGCCGTGACCATTATTTGAGTTTCGGCTTCCTCTACAAGCCATACTTTTTTTAAAAAAGAAAAATAAATACCATGTTTTAATTTTCTTTTATTTTGGTATTGAAAATGGTTTTCATAATGTTTTTATATCAATGTGTTGTGTTGATATCTGGTGATTGAAAGGTGGAAATGTTATGTTTCCTTTATGCATGTTTTATGTGAGATGATTATGTTATGGTTCTTAGGCATTATTATAAAGATGGGTGGTTCCGTGATAAACTAAGTGCAGGTGAGACCATTATAGCTCTCCAATGCATTGGGTAATGCGAAGGAGTGAAATGTTAAGGTTTCTCTGAAGAGATTTAGGGAATATACTGTGATGGGTATTCCAAATGTAACCAAGAGGGTTACTCCCTACGTAAGAATGTTATGAATCCCTCAAGTTACCTTTTATGTCATACGATTTCTATGATTTATTCATGATTTTATGAGGTATGTTAAAGTGCTCATGTTTTATGGGTAAAGTATGATTTCATTCTTATATATACATGTACTCATGTTTCCTTTCCATATTTTTATATCCCTTACTGAGCTTTTTATGCTCATCCCATGTTTTTGAAATGTTTTTCATAGGTCAATGGAAGGGTACATGATATGATGATAGTGTAAAGGATGTGTCAAGAAAGAATCCATGTTTTATTTTAAATATGTTTCTGTTGATGGGAAGAATGAATACTGTCTTTTTTGTAACCACTTTGTTTAAATGTGGAATGTAATGCAAGTTTAATGATCTAATTTTCTAAAATTCTAAACCTGAAAAGATCCTCAATGTGTAATCTTGTAATAACTCAAGATTAAATAAGGTTTAAGGCTATGGCCTTATAGATCTAGAAAATTTATTGGACACAATATACAATTCAAATTATACCAATTTAAAAATTATTAAAACATTTTATTTTATTTTTCTGTTGATTTTATAAATACTATATTTGTGTTTTATTAGAATTTAAGGTAATTATATAATTTATAAAAATTATAAATAACACTATCTCATGAATTTTTTTATTAATATAAAAATTTACAATTATTTATATTCGTTTCATCTTTTTCTCCTATGTTTACAAATAAGAGATATTAAAAACAAAGAGTGACATTAAGAAACTTCAATTGAATTTTATAATATATATGTCATTTTCTAGGAAGGGAATATATTAAAAAAATATTATAGCCTATGGTATTGAGGGTAAAATTATATTCATCTATTAATAATTATGATAATGTTCTATTCCCTTATCAGCTAGTTTTAACCCAGATTAGCTGAATTTAACCTTTATCGAGGGGAAACATTTTTTCACCGTTAATATTCATATTGACCAGAAATAAAATATAAATATTTAAAAATATTTATGATCATAATTCATAATATTTAATTCATTTTAAAAAAAATAATTATTTATAAATGGGAAAAATAATTTTAAATTAAGTATACAAAGTGAAATAAAACCCCTCTTTTTGATAATGCGGTTTTTAAGAATAAAATTCGATTTATTTTTATCTTATGAAGTGTAAAATTATTAACTGAATGTTAAAAAAATTATTTAATACATAATATATAGTTTTAATTAAAATCATTCGCTATTAGTGATCAATGATAAAAACACATTGCAAATAGAAAAATGTTTTTTTTTTCGAAAAAATGATTTTCTATGTATACAAAATATTTTATACCAAATTTAAACATATAAATTTTTACAATGAATATATTTCAATAATTCATAATATAAAATAAATACAGTTACTTTGATTACATTTTAAAATAAAATTCATCTTCTTAAATGGTTGAAATAAAAATACAGTTTTTAATAAATATCAGGTTTTTCATTAATTTACTAGAAAATGAAAACATTCAGAAAATTCTAAAATTTCAACCAAAACATTGATATGATGATTTCAAAAATGATATAATTTTTATAAAATAAAATATATTTATTTTCTAAAAATTAATTTAAATAAGTTTTAACAAAAAAATAAATATCATTTTTGAAGAAAACATATTTCTGAAGCATAAAATTACCTTAACGAAAATTAAGTGATAATTGATTATGAATTAATCAAATAAATGTATTGAGTATGTCCACAATATATTTTTTCATTTTTTTATACTATAGATACCCACCAATTAAATGTGTATGTTATAATATTTTAGTAGTATATTAGAGTTCGTTTACACTTGATGTTGCATAGTGTGTATGTTATCAAAAATAGTATTCTTATATTAAATTATGATGGTGTTACATTATCCCCCATAAATAAATTATGAACAAATTATTTGAACTTGAACATGGAGATTAATGGTTTGGAATTTGAGAACCCACATCCTATAAATTGAAATTAAAACTTCTTCTTGAAAAGATGAAAATGGAATTAAGAAGGTCACCATAAAACTAGGTTTCCAAATAAGAGAACATCAATGGGAATTGAGAATTTAAACATGGAAAAGAATAATAACACCAAAGAGTTAATAGATATTTATAGATAACATGTTTATTGTAGTTTTATCCCTCAAAAAACTATAAAACTATTTTCTGTCAAAATACAATTTATTTCATTATAACAAAAGAAAAAAGATAATGTTTTTATTTCATGGTCATTTTACAAAATTAAAGGGTTTATTTTAGAAACTAGACAAGTAACTCAATAAAATAATCCTACATAATTTCATTCCATGTGGTAAGTATAATCTCATCCTTTGTTTCATTAATGATTTCACACTTCATCTTTTATGCTATGATATGGATGTTTGGGATGAATTGTTTTATACATGAAGAAATATTAATGAATCATAAAATAAAAATGTCATCCGTTAAACATATAAATATTTACCATAACCAAAATGGTTGAAATATTTTATCTAATTTGATAATTTAAAATTTATCCTGATATAATAATAACCAAATTTCATCTTAATCCAACCCATAAGTAGTTTACCTTAAGAATCATTGGAAATAGTTCTGACCAAATTGAAAACATGAAAATCTAAAATGTATGATCAAATTTTTCATGATGTCATCTTCCAAACATTTTAATACCGTGATAAAATTTTCTAAAAATCTATACTATCAAAAAAATTATTTATATTCCATATATTAGATAAATGTATACAATTCCATCATAAATAACTTTTTCTTCAAATCACTAACTATTTTAATGTTTCCCAATTCAATAAAATTTACATCATAGGATTCAATATAATCTTTAACCCAAATTATCAGTATTATCTCAAAATTTGGAACATGTTAAGGTTTTTCTATCTGTTGTTTATTTATTCTATAAAAATATTACATTTCCACTGAATCACTTTTCATTGATATCGATACCATTAAAAAAATAATTTAAAATCCTCAGAGAAAAATAATGTATCACAATCCTCATATATTCCATAATTCATATAAAAATATAATTGATAGAATATTTATATATAATTATGAAATCTAAACACACAATCGCATTATTCATTCCACTTTGATAGTACTAATAACATAAGATTGGTCGAATACCCTTGGATTCTTCTTTGGTAAGTTCCCTTGGTTGTATGGGAACTAGTATTAATAATGGATCATCTCTTTAAATTTATAAAATTCAGTAGTAATGGATTATTTCATTATATTAAAGAATTTAGATTCATAAACCTTATCTCTACACTAGAAAAAAAACTCCCATAACCTTCATGATGTTTGTAGGATGTTTATTTCAAAAAATTTCACATGATTGAAATTTATTCATTTTATTCTAATACTTTGACATGTTTTATTTATCTGGGTTCTAAAATAACAAATAATTCTTTTAATTTACATTGAATATATTATAATTATAAAAATATTCTTCTGTCATAATTGAACATGAAAATATATCATCATAAGATGAAATTTTGTGAGGAACTAGGTCCCTCTATAGGCTCTTCTTAATATCATCAATAAAATGATGAATATTTAATTCTAGATTATGTATGTAGTCTAAGGTATTCGTGGATAGTTTGATAAAGTTAGTATCATACTAATCCACACTTACATCCTTATTCATCTTTATATTTAGATTATTTCACTTTAATTTAACTGATTATTCTTGAGAAATTATTTTTCAAACAGAAATATATTAAAATTTCCCAATTCTAAACATTATATTTCTTCATCCTCTTTAGTATTCAAGATCAGTGACCACTATTTATCTGAATGTACTTTTACAAAATAAATTTATAGAATATAATTTTTAGTTTCACCACACACCAAATCATGGAATATATTTTCAAGATATTTAATCAATATCTCAACTTCTAGTGGATTTTTAGTTACAATAAAATATGGAGTTTTGTACATGAATTAATCCAAAATAGAAGAATAATTATATGGATGAATAGGTTTTTACTTAAGTTAATGTTTATTATTCATAACATGTTTCAAATTTAGAAATATATTCATGATCTTCTTAGTTCAAACACCATTTGTATTGGTTTAATTTCTAGAGAGATCCATACATTCTCTACAGGTGTGGATTCCCTTTCTCCCATCAGGTGACATTAAAAAATAATTTCACACACTGAGCTAGCTCAAAATCATAATAAATATTTAACCATAAAATATAAATCCCTCTAACAGAAAAATTTCTCAAATACTATAAGGTATTTTTATAACTTTCATGTTAGTTATGTTTATTTAAAATCTAGTTCCCAAGGTTTCAACTAAAATATATCTAATACCAAATATAAAACCCCAAATCATGTAACCCAATCCTAGTGTGTAATTTTTTACATAATAATATATACAATCATTCTAATCAAAAGAGATCGATCAGTTTAGTAGTGTTTGTAAATAGATATATACATGATATGAATTATACATTGAGAATAAAAAACAAACATAAAAAAGTAAACATAATGCATCCTTAAAACTCATTAAATGATTTATTATTCATATCACTACTTAAAAATAGACATATACCCCCAGTTTTAAGAGAACCATTGGTATAGGTTTCCTAGGAAAGAAATATACCCATGGTTCTCCTAAAACTAATGGTATATGTTTACATATACCCACAGGTTTTAGAGAACTATGGGTATATGTTTCATGGGGAATTTTTTTCTAGTGAATACCTATACCCCAGGTTATAAAAAAATATTAGTTATAGGTTAGGCTATAACCACAATTTTTTTAAACTGTTGAAATAGGCTTCATGCGGGGAAAAAGTGACGTATAACCACAGTTCGACCAAGCCGTGGGTATAGGTTGACCACTATTTTTTCATTAAAATAAAAATAATAATTGATATTTTAATATAAATATTTTTATATTTACAATAATATATATATATATATATAAACATAAAATGAGTGATATATTAGTGGTAAAGTTGTTGGAATGTAATGGGATGGAGATGGGATAAAATCACCTTTGTTATTTTTTTAATAAACGATGTATACCCACAATTTTGGAAACAACGGGTATAGGAATGGAAATAGAAAATGCCTATAAAAAGTGTTTAAAAATCATCATTATAGGTTAATACTAATGTCTTGGTTGCTGACCGTTCATAGAACCATGGGTATGGACTATACCTAGAGTTTTGAACAATGGGTATAGGTAAAGATTCTAGTAGTGTATCCTAGGGAAAGGAAAAAAATAATTTTGGTCACAAATTCTCTATAAGGGTTACATACAATGAAATCTGTCATAATTAAATAAGAAAAAATCAATATGGAAAGGTAAATAACTAAAAAATGTTCTATTTAGTCAAAAACATGATCAAAAAATTCATTCATTGGTATTATCAATGTAGTAAAATAATTAGTTATTTCTCAATAAATATTAGATTAAAATTATAATCCATTATCTTGTACATCATGGTGTCTATATCGTTGATTAATTTTTCCATGAAATTTTAAATCTATGTTTATGAATACACTAAAACCCATTTAATTATAGCTTGATTATTTTCCTCAAGAGTCCTATCAATTCATTGAGGGGATAAATAATTATATGCCCCACATATCATTTCACATATAATGCATTCACCATATATTGAAGGATCTGTTTAATTCACAAAAAACAAACCTTATCAAGATATATTCATATTGAGTACAAAATTTGTACTTATAAATAATTCCCCAATCAATCAAATATATTAATGGTATAAGACCTATGTAGAAATGGTATATAGTTTATGAAATATTCATATCCATGATACAATGAATATGAACATATCACAGAAATGTAACACACAATGATCAAAAATATGTCAATGATTCAAAGGATGGTTTGGAAAATATATGTCCTTGATATGGTTTGGAAATTATCCAACACTAGACAATCCATAAGAAATCAATCCTTGGATTATATTGAGTAGGATATTCCATTTCACTCGTGTAGAACTTTGTAAACAATCCAAAAGTGGATGTTCACCCTCTTAGCATATATAGAGTAATATAATGTTTTTGTAAAACCTAATGTTACATGTTCTTTTTCTTAATTAAAAAATGTAATAAATTGAAATAAAATTCTCCAATTCCTTGCCAAGAAGAATGGTAAGAACATCCAAGATTTTTTTTTAAAAAACTGAGTCTGATTTTCTAGGGTTTGATTTTACCAGTCCAATTATTCCACATAAAATTCTTTTAATAAAATTCTTCTAGTCCTCTTTTGTTTATGAATACAATATAAATTAATCGGTGAAACTTCAATTCCCGAGTACGATAATACATACTATGATTCTTCCTCAGCCTGAGAAACCCAATACAGAAATCCAAAAACCAATTAATATAACATGATACAATGATTATCTGAATATGATGATCCACTCTGTACGATAAATTCTATGTATGATTATCACTTGAATACTATGCAACGATCTTTCCAATTCATTCACTTTTTTGTAAAATCCTCTTCAACAAAATATCGGTACAAATATATCATTATCTCACTAAAAATACTAAACTTATCTCTTTATTGAATTGAACATTACCAAAAACTAGAAATTATAAAGTAAATTCCCTTTTATAGGTGATACATGAGAGGATTTGGTAGGAATCTCAAAAATTCATTCATGGTCACAAAAAATCACCCAAAATTCATTTTACCTTGAAATTTTGGGATGCATTTTGACGTCATAAACTCTTCTCGAAACTTCTCAATTATATTAAAATCCTTTTCTCCTTATTATGACTTTCTATTGAATCATCATTAAAATTTCAACACATCAGTTTGAATTTTCTCAATCATATTTCTTCAATACAAATCTCTATATCAATTGAAAATGAAATTATAAATACAAGTATACCATTTTTATTTTTTAAATATGATTCTTAGAAACTATTTCAATCACAATCTGTCATTTGAAAGTACATCTTCCAATTGAAAATTCATACAACAATATCCTTCTATTTTCCCTCTGGACTCCCTTGAGATTCAAAAAGTCATCTTCTCCTCTTCTCTTGACCTAGTTGGAAACCTATAAAGTAATTCAATCCTTTTTAAATTGTTGTTTACATTGTCGATATCATTCACTTCTTCTCTTATCTTGACCCACTTAAAAACATTAATTAAAAATCAAGTGCTTTTATCATGACTTCCTTCACGAGATTAAATTCATTTGGGCACAGCTTTAGCATCATTATCCTTAGATTGGAAATTATCGTAACATTCCTTTCATTCCATTTTATTTCTTGCTTGAATATGATTGGTCTAGATACTATCATCCTGGCTACGATCATTCTATCTTGGATCATTTTTCCTCCTGGGTCTGATTATAATAAACATAGTCATGAAAAGTTTTATATCATATCTGATGGATAATTAGATGCTACAATAAATAGTCATTGCCTCTTCACTTAGCACCATCTCTTTAATCACCACCATATGTTCAATTGTAACACCCTTTTTAATCAACACCATCTTTTAAATTGCATAGAAATAATCAATCATTATTTCCATAACCAATCAATCATAAAAATAGTTGGCTACATTAATTTCACACCCCCATTCATTCATCAATATTTCATCACATGTTCTCCAATTATAATATCATTTAAATAAAAAAACTGAGAAGAGAATCAGCACAATTGATTCACCATAGTCATAGAGACATTGATTTTTACCTTAAAAACTAAATCTCCTGCAATAGATTTTGAGTGATGTGAATGAGCATTTTCATGCAAAAAGATTTATTCAGTTTCATTCCAATCCTGTGTGAAGTCTGATCAAAACCATTCCATTCAAGAATTTTCTTCTCATTATGATAGACTTCCCTAGTTAGTCTGATTATTTTAAAAACATGAGTTTGATTCATTTCAAAACATGAGTCAAATTCTTTTAGAAGTCACACATAAATAGAATTTTTACCATAAAAAATTGAAGTGATTTATATTATTCATTTATCAAATAGATTTATTGAAAACAGAAGATAACACAAGAAAAAAATCACTTTAAACATCAACTTGGTCCTAACAATCTCCCCCTTTGGATTTTGTTGTCAACCTTGTATTCATAAATCACTGAACTTTGTATCCTCAAGAAATGGATTACATATATACAATTATAATCCTATGTGGGATAAATCATTGTAGGAAACCAGAACCATTGACAAGAAAATCCATGATTTACAAAAGTAGTGATAATGAAAACAATTTTATATTTCTTCCTCATCTATTATTCAACCTTCCTTGAATAAATATTTCTTTTCCTACAACCTCTCTAATAAACTGTTATAATAGTTCACTCACAAAAAAATGAAATATTTATAGCTTAACCGTACCTCTCTCTTTTATGTAATATATTTATGACACAATTCTCCCCCTTGAAAACAAAATCCAATGTTAATATGAGAGAGGGGATAGAAACACCTACATCAACCTTGATAAGAAAGAGGTTGCAGACCCATGTCCAACCTCAATTTTGAGAATGATTCCTTCAATTAAGGATTTGTGAAAATATCATCCACATGTTTTGATGTTGGAACATAATTCAAATTCAAGTCATTCTTATCCACATGCTCTTTGAGGTAATGATATTTTATACCAAAATTTTTCAAATGATAATTTTGAAATCGATTCCTAGTGAGATTTATTTTTCATTAATTAGTACAATAAAAGAGAATGGGTAACATTACTTTAAAAAATAGATATTCTAATAGAGTTTTTATCCACA
Source organism: Viscum album (assembly GCA_963277665.1). NCBI lineage: Eukaryota > Viridiplantae > Streptophyta > Magnoliopsida > Santalales > Viscaceae > Viscum > Viscum album. Next base: position 1,495,145,765 of record OY728129.1, read on the forward strand.
AGATTGGAGTAGTGACTTGAGTGGTAGCAATATACTCACCTTCAGCCATATTGAGAGTTATTGAATTATGTTTCTTTGAATTCAAGCTAACACAATTCATTAACTTAATGAATACTCCACCAAATTTGGATCATATATCATCAAAATTTCCTTCTAAATATTCATATGAATACCCAAAAAAATCAATACTATCTTAGATGTAACACATGATCCTGAATTCTGTTGTTCCATTGATGTATATGATAATTATTTTTCTATAAATAAGATGTGATTCCTTTGTAACACTTTGAAATATTTCAAAATTCAGTAATAACATAAACATTGTCGGTTCTTGAGGTAGTCAAATATATTAGGCTTCTAATAAACTTATGATACTCTTCTTGGTAAAATTATTTTCCCTCATTATCATTACTTAACTTGGTTCTCACTGAAATGGGTGTGGAAACTAGTTTTTTGTTTTCCATGTTGAACCTCGGGAGACATTCATTTACGTACATTTCTTGAGAAAGAAAATTGTATTTCTCTATTTGATGTATTTCTAACGAAAGAAATTATTTCATTGATCCCATTATGGACATTACAAATAACTTATTGATTTATTCAGTACACCATTCTCAACATCTTTCATCATTACCTATAATGATAATATTTTCAACATAAAAAAACTATAATTAGGGAATACTCTTGAGTTCCTCTGATGTAAAGATCATTATCCACTCATCCTTTCTTGAAACCCATCTTCCTTAAGTTGGTATACAATTTGGAATACCATTCCCTAGGAGCCTGTTTTAGTCCACACAAGGACTTATTCAATCTATACACATAGCGTTAATTTTTTTGGACAACAAAGACACATGGTTGTTCAATGTAAAACTCCTCTTAAATATCACCATTTAGGAATGAAAATTTAACATCCATTTGAATGATTATGTAGCCTCGTTGTACAAAAATAATAATATTTATTCTTATTGTTTCCAATATAGACACTGGAGAAACGGTTTCCTCAAAATGAATTCCTTTCATCTATGAATACACTTTCCTACCCAATATTATATTGTTTCATAACATTTAATATTATTCATTCAACTTGTTCCAGAGAACCCATTTCATACCAATGATGTTTTTTTTTTCAGAAATGGGTAAACCATCAAAGGTATTATTCTATTAAATCCAATCCAATTTTTTATTCATAGAATGAACCCATTACATATGCTCAAAATCTTTTTATACATCATTTGTTTCTGCTTTTGAATTTAGAGAATTATGTGTAATAGTATTTGTTGTTCTTTTAATCTTAACATTTATATATTATCCACTAATAATATTCATAGATTCTACTTTATTCATCATCCATGTTTGAGATTTTAAAGTATATTCCTCTTCACTAGAAATAGTTGAGTCTGATTCTTCTTTTTGAGTATGAATAAAATTATATGTATCCTAATTAGAATTGTTTTCTTCAACTTGATAAACTTCCTTATATGCCTGATAATTTTTTTCTTCCAATTCATTTTCAATTACTTTCACATCAACTAAATCAATGATTTTTTTATTGTTTCTTTGTTAAAGAATATGTATACTCTTCCTTTAAGAGCATAGAAAATAAGGATTCCATCTGCTTCTTTTTGATCTAACTTTCTATAGTTTCCAGCTTTATTCTTTATTATACATGGAATTTTGAAAAATCCTAATTGTTTTAAGATTGAATTTTTCCATAAAATAATTTATATAGAGTCATACTTGATTGAGGACAATAAAATAAATGGTTATAAATATAAATAGCAGTACATAGGGATTTCCTCCAAAAGAATTGAGAAAGGCCATATTCAAGTAACATGGTTATTCCCATTTCCACCAAGATTATGTTCATTCTTTGAGCTACCCCATTTTTTTGGGGTGTGTATGGGGAAATATACACTTTTTAAATTCCATTCTTCTCATGGTAGACTAAAAATGATTCACTTATATATTCACCAACATTATCTTTTCAAAACATCTTTACTGAATATTCACATTCCTTTTCTTATTTTCTTCTGAAAATTTTAATCATTTTCAAAGCATCTTATTTTTTCAAAAACATGACACGAGTAATGAAAGTAAAATCATCAATGAAGGTATTCAATTACTTATCTAAATTTATTGATTTTATTCCCACTGTACAATGTATATTAGAATGTATCATCTCTTGGGGGTGATTTGAACAAATATAATAATTCTTATGCACACCATTTGTAATCTTTCCATTCTGGAGGATAGTGCAACACCAAAATATTATTTTTAGAAAATTAATAATGTCTCAAACACTGTCTATTTTTGAAATCTTTTTAATGATTATCTAACACATGTGTCCCATTGTTTTATAGAAAAATTCATTCTCTTCCACCATACTCATGTAACAAGAGTATTTTTTATCACCAACCTGAAATAATTTCCCTTATGATACATTGGCCTCTTGTAACAATATTCATATCATCTTCACTCATCACAACAAAACACATCTTTCCTGAAGATAAATGTGTTACCCTCATCAAAAAATTGTGAGCCACATAGAAAATTGTATTTCAACCCATCAACATATAATGTTTTATTGGATTACATATTTTCTTTCCCAATAATGGCTGATCAAACAAATTTTTTTAGAGATTCATCATTTCCAAATGTGACCATTCCTTATTTAAAATATTTCAAATTCTTCAAATATTTAAAGTATCCTATCATGTTAGAAGAACACCCATTTTCATTTATTCCAGGTCATTCTCCCTTTGAATATTTCAAGGGATTTTCCTCAACAAGAGATTTTTCTCCTTTTTTCATTCATCAATTATGGGTTGTGATTATTTTTAAATGTATTTTGTTGTGTCTGTTACAAAACAAGACATATTTTTTCATGTTTCCCAATATTTTCACATCTTTAACAACTATTATATAGGGTATGGAACCTATTTTGAATCCTAATTCCACTCTTTTTAGACTTATTTACACCTACATTCTAAGTTTTTTATTTTTAGTTAATCGAATCTCCCTCAAAATTTTCCCTTCAAAGCACATGGTATAAAAATACTATTTTTTGGTTAAACTGAAACATACTTATCATGTGTCCAAATCCGCTAATATACCAGAAATAGCCATAGAAGGAGTATCTTCCTCTAAAAATTCCAAATTGATTAAAACATTGAATACATTTCTTACCACCTTATTCTCATTCTTTTAAGCCTTAATAGAATTAGAAGTATTTAATTCTTTTACATATTCAGATAATATTTTTTCTAAATCAGGATATTTTGTAAAGTTTGAATTCTTCACTTTGTCCACACACTTGACTTTTCCAGCTTTATTCATTTTAAAACAAATTCCATCTTTCTTCTAACACTTTGAAGGTAAATTTTGTGAACCTTATCGAGTTTCTCATTATGAAAACATTAACCAACATTAATAGAAGAGTTTTATTAACATTTATTTCCCAATTTAGCTTTAGATAATTTTATTGAAAAAGTTCCAACTATTCTTATTTTTCTTTCATCTTCACTTATAGATGCTCATTACAATTCTTTTTATCATTAATATATTTCATAACATCATCAATCTATATCACCTGATTTACTTTCTCATTAGAAAAACATTATTGATTTCTTGTTAATGATCATTCATCTTCCAGCTTTTTGTTTTTCTTTTCAAGACTTATGATCATTCATTGACACTATTTTAAATATTCTTTCAAATGATGTTCATGTTGCGTTTATTATTCTTCAAAAATACTACTTCTAAATTCTTTATCATTCATTGTTTCCCTAAAAGTATATTTAATACTGAATTCAACTGATTTTTCAGATTTAATATCACTTCTTTCTTCTTCTTAATCATTAGATAAGATGATTCTTCTTTTGTAAATGAATAATTTCCTTTATTTCCCAATGGAATTTTTTTTTTCAATTACCACCTTGGTTATTCCATGATCTTCACTGCTTTCTATCATTTTCCTTACGATCCCCTTCATTCTTTCTCTGAGGATAGTTAGCCACACAATGATGAGTTCTTCCACATTCCAAACATTTCAAGGGAATTTTCCCTTTTTATTTCTCTATACCGCATTTAATGTTTTTAGAAAACAAGGACAATATATCTTTTAGATTTTATATTCCTCGTTTTTAGAGTTAGAATAATCTTTTTCTTATTCAATATTATTTTTCTCTATTTTTTCTTTATTTTAATCCTTGAAATACATTTCTCTATCATATTTTTGTTGTCTCATTATAGCATTATCTCTTATAATTTCATAATTAAAAAGAGTTCTTTGAAAATAATCATGATATAATATTTAAGGTTCTATGTTTTCTAATGAAAAAAAATTTTATTGAATTTTCGGGTAGTATTCACAAGATATTTTCAAAAAATATTGAGTCATATAGATTTTTCCATAAAAATATAATAGTACTCACTATATCATTCAACCTAGTAAATAATACCCCAATAGATTCATGATCATCCATCACAAATTCTTTATACTTTAGTATCAAGATTTTACATTTTTCATTCTTGACATTTTTGTTTTCGTATTTACTTTTTTATTCACTTTGGATATGTTTTTCAGTAAATCTCATGTACCTTTGTATATGGAAACACCTTTTAATCTCTGGAATACACTTTCATAAAGTGATGATAATATAGCATTATTTTCCCTTCTATCATTCTCATGATAATTATTTTCAACATATATAAGAGAAGATTTATCATCAATGGGTGGAAACCCAACTGTTTCAGTTTCAAGAACATCAAAACTAGAAGTCATAAGATAGAGAAATATTATATCCTTCTAGATATGATAACTCTTTCAATAAAAGACCATAATACCTTTACTGTTCACATAATTAAAATTCTCCATCATCAAGGAATATGAAAAGGGAACATGCACTCTAATACAACATTAGTGTTCCCAAATAGTGTATTTGTATCACTAAGAGGGGGAGGGGTGAATCAATGAAACTTCTTTTCTATTATGTTTATTTTTAATTGAAACAAACTTCACTTCCAATTAAATATTTCATTTCCCTACTAAAAACAAATCCAATAATCACCCACTAGAACATAAATATTTTCAAGTTTCAATATTCAATAAGAACATATATATTGTTGGTATGGTTTGGAAATGATCCAACACTATACAATCCACTAGAAATAATTCATTTTATTACAACGAGTAGGATATGCCATTTCTCTCATGCAGTACTTTTTTTACAATATATATGTTCATGTGCATCATCTTTTCACAAATAAGGTAATAAAATGATTTTGTAAAAACTCATATTACATGTGATGATTTTAAATTCAACAAATGTATTCAGTTGAAATAAAATTATTCAATTACTTAACCAGAAGAAAGGTAAGAAATTCCTAGAATTTGTTTAGAAAAACTGAGTCTGATTTTCCTAGGTATGATTTTACTAGTCTGATTCCTCCAATTACGATTATTTCAATACAATTCATCCAGCTCGATTTTCATTCTGAATAAAATAGAAAGGAATCAGATCCACATAAATTCCAAAGTACTAAAAAATTAGTACGATTATTACATAGATTTAGAAACCCAATAGGGAAATCCTGAAGCTGATTAATCTAGCCCAATACGATGATAATCCAAAAGAAAATTACAAGCTGAATACAATGATCCACTGAGTATGATAAATTATGAGTATAATAACTTCATAGTATGATTATCAGCTGAAAACAATGTTGTGTTATTGTCTCTTATTTCTCATCTTCTTCTTCAAAACCTCTTCAATAAAATATCTATACAGTGACATCATTATATCATTAAAACATAGAGATTCTCTTTCTACTATATTGAATAGTACAAACAACCAGAAAATATAAAGTAATTTCTCTTTTATAAGTGATCCACGATAGTCTTAGGTGGGAATTCCAAAAATTCCTTCCCTCTCACACAATTTCACCCAGAATTCAATTTCCCCTAAAATATCAGGATGCATTATGACTTCATCAACTCTTCTCAAATATTCTCAATTCTTTTTTAAACATCAAATCCTTCTTCAGACTTTCATTTGAATCATTTGTATGATTTCAATTCATGAGTCTTATTTTTATAAATCTGATTTCTTTAATACAAGGATCTCTATATATTTAAAACAAAGTGTATGAAGAGATATATACCATTATGATTTGTTGAATAATATTCTCATAATGTATTTGAATCATAATCATTGATTTTAATATATAGTTACCCCTTGAAAATTCATTTAGAAATCTTATTCTATTTTTTTCATGACTACCTTAGGATTCAAAACATCATCTTCTCCTCTTCTCTTAACCGATTTGGAAACCTGAAAAAGTTATTTGACCCGTTTGAAATGGTTAACTGTATTTTTGATCTCATTCTCTTCTTCTCCACTCTATACCCACATAAAAAACATTCAATCAAAATCTGGTTCTTGTATCATTACATCCATTGTGAAATTGAATTAATTTGAGAACAAGTTCAACATCCTTATATTTTGATTGGAAACCTTCATAACATTTCACTCATTTTAACTTCTTTCATTTATTCTCAACCATGGTATGATATTTTATGAATATGAATTATCTATATATGATCATACAAGGTAAAATAATTTTTTATACGATCATTATTCCTCTATAGTTTGAGTACGATAAACCTATGTATGAAACAATTTATAACATTTCCGATGGATAATCAGATGCTACAGTAAATTGGCACCACCTCTTCACTTCGCACCACCTCTTCAATCAACACCATCTTTTCAATCAGCACCACCTTTTCAATCATCACCATCTATTCAATCGACACCAACTCTTAAATATTTATTTTAGGCTCGATCAATCTAAAAAATAATTTATTGCATCTCTTTCACTCCCCAATTCATTCATCAAGAATTCATCACAAGTTTACCAATGAACTTATGATTTATATGGAATAAAAATAGGAAATAAATCATCAAAAATTGATTCATCATAGTCCCAAAGACTCTGATTTTTATCCAAAACAACTACATCTCCAGCATCAGATCTAGAGTGATGTTTATGACCATTTACTTTTAGAAAGATGTATTGACTTTTATTCTAGGCCCAAGTCATGTTTGATCAAAACCATTCATTTTTAGAAGTTACTTATCATTATGATAGAAATTCATAGTGATTCTGATTCTTTTGAAAACATGATTCTTATTCTTTACCAAACATGTGTCTGATTCTTTTGAAAAAAACCACAAAACTATTTTTATGATAAAAATGTGAACTGATTTAATTTCTTCCTTTATTCTATAGATACCTTGAAAAAAATGAAAAAACATGAAAACCATATCCTTTATCATCAACTTGGCCATATCATATTTCTCTATTTTTCTTCAAGCGGGCTCTTCCTCCTCTCTTGTGCATGAAGTTCCTCCCCCTCTCTTTATAGGATGTTTTATATCTTATTTATTATTTATCGAAATCGGTTCATGTTGAATCCATTGGAAATAACATGGTATGATCTATGATCCTCTCCATTATATTTCTAGTTTCTCTCATACTATACCATGATATTTAGGTGAAACAAACTTTGGATTATTTTTAGGGTGTTGGAATATTTAATCAATATATATCATTCTAGACTGATTTAGCCATCGACAATAGATTAGTGTAGTGTCAATATGAAAGGGTAGGTGTTCTTGTTCCTTCACTATTGTTTTTCATCTTTTCATAGGGTGTGTTATTTTTTCACATACCAAACTCTTCTGGTGCTGCCTCTAATTTTGCAAATAAATTAAATTGAATGTGTTTCCTTGTTTGGCATAACCCTAGTGATCAGAAAAACACCACATTAAGAGATCAACTTGAATTTATTCAATCTTATGGGTGTGATTCCTTTTTCAAATCCTAATTCCCTTTTTTACTCGAGTTCATAGAACACCATTGAGGTGTGTTGGACTTGTAATAAGTTCCTTAAAATTATGAAATGAATTGAGATGAATTTAATGGCCCTGAGTTAGGACCCTTTGGAATTTCCCTATATTCATGCTTATTTATTGTGCCTCATGTTTTATTCCTTATGTCATTTATAATGCTTATTTCCATAGTTTCATGGTTTTAAGGCACATGATTATGCTTTATGATTATGTCATGCCATGTGCCTTATAACTTCTTCCATGTCTCTTGTGTCATTCATACTTCTTATTCCTTATGTTTATTACCATATTTCTTAGGACATGACTGTTGATCTTGAATGGTTTACTTGTGATAGCTTTATTAGTATGTGATATTCCCCTACCATGTTGATGTTATGGATTGTAAATGGTGGCCCTCATCTTTTTTTATTCCAAGGGAGAACATGTGTTCTGATATAAGGATGTTGTGGATGGACTCACTGTGCTTGGCTATTTAAACTACATTTTGTGCTAGGATATGCACAAAACATTCCATTTACGTAATCTCTACGTGGATTACATATAATCATGAGTGTTACACGTTCACTCTGGGAGAAATATTAATGGGGTAATTGCCAAGATGTGTATAGTATGCCTTTGGTGATACTTTATCCCCTATGTGAGATACCTTGTATGGACTCATAGTTTACTATGATAGAAGTGATATGAGGGAAGACTTTATAGGTCTCCTTGGATGGACTTAGTTGTATTGATAATATCAATGGATCCATTAGAAACCACTGGGATTCTTTATAGATTTCCTTAGAGGGCTTAGGATTCCATTACAGGATTTGGATTTTTTTTTGATTTTATGTGATTTTTTATTACTAAGTGATGAGCATACCAAATTATATTATAGAGATTAATTTTCAAGGATAATGAATATTCTTAGGGTCGGTCCATACTTAATTAATTACATATGATAACCCATTTACATGCTATATTACCAATATGAAGTATCCCATCGTTTAGACATCCGTCTTAGGTCAAAGAACATCGTATCTGTTAGGTGACCTTTTAAGAACCCAGACCTGAGTATTTATTGATTTATTTATTTCTTTCTAATTATAATTTATGGAACACTATTAATTTATATATATTACAAAAAATTGACTAATTTATACATCATTGGTGGTTTACTACAAGGATTATGTCTCACACACTACTTGGTCCTCCATTATAACCAAAGAAGACTTCATTATTGTAGGTATTGATAAATGGACACAACCCTATTATAATGTTTTATTTATAATTATTTGATAGAGTATGGGGTAGAGGACCGATCCTATGCTCGAGATGCTAGTTCTATCAGTTTTTTTATTTTTTTTATTTTTTATTGCATGTAGTATAAGCGGGCATCTCATTTCCCATGTACAGTAATTTAGTAGAGATATATGAGAATCATTATCATTGTATATATTTATGTTTATCTTACTCTAGTAGTTTATTTATTTTCATATATTTATTTTTATTGAATGTTCTACTATTTTTCTATTAATTATTGATTCTGGTGCAGTGGGTTACTATTCTGATCATATAGTGTCTTCTTCTTATGTTTATTATATATATATATATATATATTGTTTCATTTCACTCTGATAAATGAGGGAATAGTCTCCCTTGGGAAACTCCCTAGGCCCTCACTATATGTTGGCAGCCTCTGGCATTTGGGGAGGCATGCCTGAGGTCTAGTTCCCCACCGTCTCAGAGAACTGCTAAGTGGAATCATGAAAATACCTATACAATGTGATATCATATTATCCTTTCCTTTGTTTATCAATTTTGGGCTTAGACCTGAGGCTAGAATATAGGAATTTGGTAGTGATCATGTTCATAGGAGTAGTTAACCCATATATAGGGGAAAACAAAATTACATGGGATGGATAAATGAAATTATTGCATGTGTTTATTAAAGATTTTGGAATTTAAACATTGGGTTACATACATTTTGTGTTCTATTAATAATTTTGATGTTATTATGATGAAGTTTTTTATACTTGGCCTGATGTTATGAGGGGGGTAATAAATTCCTAAATCATATTAAGACCATACGAAATTAACTGTCATTCATTATTCCATGTCATAACTATATTTCCTTGTGATTTCATTTTTTTTAATGTGGTTTTTGTATTTTCATTGTTCAATATACCTTGAAGAGTTCGATTTTTTCTTGAATAATGAAATAATCGGTTCAGTTAAAGGGGTTACACCAATCTAAATGGTGTTTTCCCCACATAGATTGATGACGACACATAATTCACCAATGATACCATGTTGTTCGGTTTTACTGATGCATGAAAACATAAATAATGAGGTGAATAATTATAACTAATAATAACATTATATCATTAAAATTACCAGGTATGACCTGTTACATCCAAATAATGGACAAACAGGCTAGGCCACAGTTACATGACATCCCAAATTAAATTTATAAGGAGCATGGGCCCTTTATAAATAAAAAATTTGGTGAAGCAATTTAATGGGTTGTGAAATTATATCTAATTAAATAATAATGAACATAAATAAATAGAATATTTAAAATGAAAATGTTTAATATTAAATGAATATACCAAATTCAATGTAAAGGGTATTCTCCACTATACATTTCATTTGAAACAACATATATTATAACAACTTCTATGTTATATGGGACCTTGACCCTAACCCAACCTTATTGATCACCAGTTGACTATGCCTTCTGTTATATGTTAGCTACATTTTCATACATCCTTGGACAATCTATAAGAGTAGGAAGAGGGGTGTGTTTTGTTTTTATAATAGTGTTGTATCTTTCTGTTCTTTAACAGCTTCCCTATCTGTTACAAGTCATCTTTATGGAGTGTGCTTAGATATTTTAGAGTAATGGATCCAAAAAATTCTCATGTGTTACACCAAGAATGTGGTGATGAGTACACACCATAGGTGGTGGGCCTTAATACATCCATGGTACCTCCTATTATTCCAACTAAGGAACCTTATGCTAGTCTTCCATTGGGTTCTGATGCTCAATTTCAGGTTAGTTTCTTCAGATTTAGGATGTCTGATCAAGGTTTCCCTTGGAATGCCCTAACTATTGAAGAGATAACTCCTGAATTTCAATAGTAGTATCCTCCAACCTTCTCATGGGATGGAGAACCTCAAGGTGTAGAATCATGGTTAGAATCCACGGTGTTGATCTTTGACAATATTTAGATGTCTCCAAATTTGAGGGTCGATCCCACTCTATACAAGTATCATGATTCTACATAGCATTGGGGGGTATCATCTCTCAAGCAAAGCCACATTGAGTATGGATTGCACATATTTCAATAAATCCTTATATGATCACTTATGTCCATAGAAAATGAGGGAGGATCACACTAGGGAGTTCAAGAATCATTATCATGGCACTATGACCAGGATAGAATATTCATCTCTCTTCATTGACCACCAGCATTTCGTTCCGTCTCTGGCCGGTGATGATTTGATGACTGCTAGGTATTTTAAGGATGGTATTTTGTATATTGTATCCTCATAGGGGAAAGTATTCTAGTTTTCTACCATTATAGAGACAGTTAACCATTACGTTATCGTAGAATATAATATGATATAATCTAAAAATGTGATCCATGTTTATTCAGTTTTGAGGAAGGATGTTGGTTCATCTAGTTGTATGAACCATTGTTTATAGAATTCATATGGGTGTCGTACTAGCCATGTAAAATGTACCATTATTCATATGGTGTTTTACTATTATGGAATGCTAGGCCATAAAAACCCCAGTTCTTGAGTAACCCAATCGAGAGATGATATTTTGGTAGTATGGGTTACCTTATGTGCATTAATCATTTTTTCCTCCTGTATTTAGTGAGAGGGGATCCATTACAACACTTATTTCTAGTATAGGATCTGTGACCCCAAGCCAGGTTGGGTTTTTTTCTTCTACTAGCTAATTAGGCTGAGGTGGGGTGGTTTTGTCCAAGGTAATCATGACTTAGAACTTCTACATCTTTATAGTCTACACACCCAGGCTTGTCAGGAAACATCATAGGGTCGTGGTTCATGCCATATTTATGAAGGAATTTCAATGAATGAGGAGATTATTCTATGGAAATCTATCTTTAGAGGTATTATTTGGGAAGTCTCTAGTATAGTTTCTTCACATTTTTGATACAGGTATATTTCACCCTTTTTTATTTTTTTCAACTATGTGAATTCTATTCCAAGTACTAGAGTATTCAAGTTGCGTGATGACCCTTGATATATCATTAGTAGTTTGAGAAGAGGTTATATTCTAGTTTAGGGTGGGCCCCTTGAGATGGGTGGGTTTCATTTCTTGACAAATTTATCATTCCTTGAGATTTCAAGGATCAATGTCGTTCTTGGAATGAACTAGATTGTTCTTTACCAAGACCATGTTTATTTCTATGATCATTGGGTTTATTTTACATCACTCGAGGGAGTAATGTATCTTTATTAGGGAAAATCAGATATCCAGTCTGCTCAAGTTGGACATTATCAAGTTAAGATGGGTAAGGTGACAACAAGATGACACGTCTTTTAATGAGAGATTAGGGGAGGCGTATTTTAGAATTACCACCTATCTTTTTATTGTTTAAGGGAAGTTTTTTGTAACAATTTCTTTTGCTTAGTCCTAGGAGAGAGGTTGTGTTCACTATAGATCTTGTTGTAGGTCCAACACTAGTGACCATTCCCCCATTGTTGGATAGAACCTAAAGAGATCCTAGAGCTCACGAAACATATTAAATATCTAGATGAAATGGTTTTAACTGACCCAACACGTCACCTAAGGTTTTACCTATCTATTTCACCAAGAACGTGGATAGTACCATCATATTATGTGTGGATTACTGTCGATTTTACTAGCTTATGGCGATGAACCAATATAAAATTTCTCATATCAATGTCCTCTTAGATTGTCTCTATGGAGTGATAATATTATCTAATATCGATTTGAGTTTGATCCCCCATTAGTTATGTGTGTGATCACCAGACTTACCATATATATTTTTTCGAAGCAGGTATGGATTTTATGATTACTTGGTTATACTGTTCAGTCTGATGAACTTGGTAACTAACTTTATGGCTCTGATGAATTAGGTTTTCCACCCATATCATGATTTTGTTTTGGTGGTCTTCATAGACAATATCTCAATGTATTTTTACACTAGACATGACCATTCCAACTATCTTGAGATCATGATGAATACGCTGAGAGAGCTACTTCTATATTTAAAACCCGGAAAATTCCACTTTTGAATCAATATGGTTCACTTATTGTGTAATAGAAGTTCTTATGATGGGGTTTCTATTGGCCCCAAAATGTGACCACCATAGTTCTCTGGGAGAAACCCAAGAATGTGTTTGACATACACATCTTATTGGGGATAAATAGCTTTTATAGTAGATTCATCCACAAATTTCCACACATAGAAGATCATCTTATGGTTTTGATGATGGGAGTGGTGAATTATTCAAGTTATGAATCTTGGAAGACCACTTTTATGTAGTTAAAGTGTTGATTGTCTTCAGTGTTTCTCCAAAATATGCATGATCCAAGTAGAGGCTATAATAATTTCTATGATGCTTCAGGTACCATGATATGTGACTTTCTAATATTGCGATATTGAGTCATGGAATACGGGTACCTATCTATGGTACCTAATGATATGAATTATTATATACATGAATTCAATATAGTAGTCATGTTTCATGATCTATGTTTTTGGAGGTGCTAATTTTTGGGTGACTAATTCATTTTGTACACAAAATAAAAATCCTAAAATAAAAATCCATAAAGTGAGAAATGAATTTGAGGTGGTGCAAGTGGGATGAATACCTATATTAATTTGACATTGAGGTCACATATACACCTGAAAAGGTTAATGTTATAACTGACACCATGATCCATAACACTCACAAAAAATCCATCAAGGACGCCAGTAGTGAGTGGATGTTGATAGATCTATTCTCTAATATGCATGTGGAGATTCAAGAAAATTATGGGTAGCCTATTTTAGAAGCTCTAGTGATGATATTATCTCTTTTTAAGTGGGTATGTATGATACTTTTATCTAATTATAAGGGCCTCATATTGATGTAGATTGTTAGGGGTGAGAACCCACCTCTTTTTTGGGTTGTTGATTTGGATGAGGCTATACTCTACTTTGGGAATATTTAAGTTCCTTATGATATAATAGAAGCCTTTATGTGGTAATATAATGCCACTATTTGGGTAGATAATCCATGGTTTACATGGATTTATAAATACATGCTTTCTTAGTAATAGTGGCTAGGAAAGAATAGGTAGATTATAGGTTTCATCACAAGGTGTTCCACCTGTCAGTAGGTGACAGTGGGGAACCAGTGACATATTGGACACCTGAAACCACAATACATTTATTTGTAGAAATGGAATGATACCACTATGGGTTTTGTGATGTTATTATCGATATCCCTTCAAGGAATATATGTAGTATGGGAGGCCATTGTTAGGTTTCCGTATTTCCACACTTAATACCGATATAGGAAACCTTCTCTATAGATGAGATTGTGAGGATTTAGATTTGGGAGATAGGCCACCTTCATGGTGTTCCCCATTCAATTGTTTTATACCGAAACACCCATTTTAATTCATGGTTATGGAAATGGTTGAAAAATTAATCAGGTTCACTGGTGATCTTGAGTACTTTATATCACCCTATGACCAATGGGAAATTTGAGGATATTATTTAGTTGTTAGAGGAGATGCTTTAGGTATGTATCATTGATTTTTTAGGTTCATGGTAAAATCATGTCCCTCATATTATGTGTACCTATAAAATTTTTTAGAAAAACATTAAGACAGATCTATATAAGGATATTTATGGAAGGCTTCTACATTCACCATTGTTCCAGTTAGAGGTAGGTGAGATATTTCTATTGGATCATCATCTCCTGTAGGGGACATAAAAAAATCTCCAACTAATTAAAAAGAGTATGGATATACCTCATTATAGGTATAATTATTATACTAATCGTCATCATCGACCTCATTATATTTAGGTGGGAAAACATGTATTTATATATGTATATCCTAGATTGGGTCCTAAAAAAATCTAGAGTAATGGAATATTATTGCCTCGATATGATAGTCCTTTTGATATAGTAGAGAGAGTCCGGTCAGAAGCCTATCAGTTATAGTTACATAATAGGTTCCATGTGATGCATGACTTCTTCCATGTACCACATATTCATTATTATCATCTTTAAATATCTCATTCATTTGAACACAAGGATATAGAGCAAGATATATATGCATCCTTTGAGGATCATCCAATACAAATTTATTGAACATAGCTTTAAGGATCTCTGACCCAATTTAGTTACTCGGGTCAAGGTTATATGGCAGTACGGCTACGTACATGATTAAAACTAGGATATGGAGGCTGATGTACATGGATAATGGCTAGAACATTTCTCATATGTTATTTTTCCACCCTTGAATGGGAAACTCAAGGCTATGTTGTCTTAATTTGGGGATGTTGAAGTGTAACTTCTTTTCATAAAGGTACATAACATTCGTTTTCAGCATAAATTCTTTAGTTTTGTCCTAGTAATATGTCCTAAATAATTCATGGAGGTATCAGGGGTTCTTGGGGATAGTTAATCACCAATATCCCCAAAACATGAAAAAACATATAGGCCATATAGTTATGATAAAATATGCCTCCCTAACCACACAGTTTCTTTAAACCGGGTGGTTGGAGATAGTGGGTGTTGTGGGATGCACGATATGTCTACAACCATGTGTCCAAGCACACAATTATGTGGTACTGCATGCCTCAGGGATAGTGTCCTTTCACATGGTAGGTGTATGGTCTATTAAATTGTGTGTCCAATCCATGTGTCTCATCCTATGTTAGTTAATTTCCAATTTTTCCATTAAAATGTTGAAAATAAATCACCAATCGTTCTACTAATTCGTTCCAGTAGGCTTTTCCTCTTCTCCCATGCATGAATCCTATCCTCGTCACTTCATAGGGTTTTTATATCTCCTCTATTTATCATCTATATCTCTTTAAATTATATCCTTTGAAAATATCTTGG
Organism: Viscum album; assembly: GCA_963277665.1. Lineage (NCBI taxonomy): Eukaryota > Viridiplantae > Streptophyta > Magnoliopsida > Santalales > Viscaceae > Viscum > Viscum album. Next base: position 1,495,161,793 of record OY728129.1, read on the forward strand.
TACGCTCTACGATCCAATCCCTTATATTTCTATTTTCTCTCATCCTCTATTGTGCTATTTAGGTTCGACCTATATTATACTATTTTTTGGGAATTGGAAAATTTCAACAAGTTCTCATGTTCTAGATCAATTTGAGTGTCTCCACCGGATGAGTAGAGTGATACTAAACTAAGGAATGTGTTCTAGGTCTTTCCTACATGTTTCATCACTTTTAATATAGAGAGTTGTTGTTCTGTATGCTAGACACTTCCAATGATGACTCTAATTTTTTTAATGAGCTAAATTGAATGTGTTTAAATATCTAAATTTACCTTGGTGATTAGAGAATTACCAATTTGTGTGATCACCTCAACTTTATCCACTCTGATGGGTGTGCTTCCTTATTCAAGGAATAATTCACTTTTTACTCAAGTTGATAGAATACATTTGAGGTGTGTTCCACCTAAAATAAGTGCCTTAAAATTATAGAATAAATTTATTTGAAATGATCGACCATTAGTTAGGACCCTTTGGAATTTCCCTATTTTTCAATCTTATTGATTGCACCTCATTCTTAATGCCTTATGTCATTACTTTAACTTATTTCCATGGGTTCATCCTTTGTAGCCTCATGAGTTTCCTTTATGTTTACGATATTCCATGTTACGTATTCCTTTTTCCATATACCTTGTAACATTCATACTTCTTATTCCTTGTGTGTATTACCATATACGTTATTCTATGATTATTGATCATAAATGATACACTTGGGATAACATGGTTTTCTACTGATATTACCATTCCCTATTAATGTTGTGGATTGTAAATGATATGGCCTATTTTCTTATATATAATGACAAATCAATGGTCTTGAATTAAGGTTGTCATGGATGGACTCTCTATTATTTTCTTTAGAACTACTTTATGCTCCCAGAGAAACACTTGCATTGACTTGTAGAGGATATCATGGAATATTTCTTATACTTTTGAGTGATATGGGTTCATTAAGGGAGTAACCATAGAAAAACTCTTTGGAATGATAGTTATACCATGCCTTGGGTGAAACCCAGTACCCAATGTGAGATACTTAATATGGAATCATATTTTACCATGCCATGATGGATAAGAGGGATACCCTTTTGGATCGCTAGGGATAGAATATATAGTATTTTTTATATTAGAGGATTCTATGGTGACCCTTATGATTCTTCATATAATTCCTACGATATAGTCTGGATGTCATTTATTTGTTTGATGGATTGATTTTTTGAATTATATGTCATTTCATTCTATTAAATGATGAGAATGCCTATTTTTTATGAGGACATGTGATCCATTCCTAAGAACAATCTTGGGGTTAGTAAACACTTGATTCCTTACATATGATGATCCTTGTACACACCTTATTAGTAATTCGCCAGATTCCTTGGATCAAACATTCGGTATAGGCCAATGTCATTGTTCTCAGTTAGGTGTCCATTTATGACCTCATACAACAATATTTATTGATTTATTAGATTCCCTACATTTATCATTTATATTAAAATATTCATTTATATAAATTGTAGGAAATGGATTAACCTAGATACCTTTGGTGTTGGCATGATCAGATCATGAATCACACCCTACATGGGCTTCCTTGGGTACCTAAGCAGACTTCATGACTATAGGTATTTATAAATGGAAGTAACCAGCTTCTGATTATTGATTTACAGTTATAGGATGGTGTACGAGGGTAGAGGACTGACCTATTTTCATGATTCTATTTATAGCAATTTTTTGTCTTTTTGGTATTTTTTAGATAGCATATAGTATATGCATGTATCCCATGTCCACTGCACACTCATTTTCCATGCCTACTTGAGCATCAATATCATTGTATCTATTTTATCTGAGCTTCTTCCAGTTTATTATTTGTTTTCCTTTATTTATTATTGTTTAATCTGATGTTATCATTATGTCAATTACTTATTCAACTACGATGGGTTACTATTCTGTTCATATAGTGTCTGATTCTTCTATTTATAATGTATTTATGTATATATATATATATATATATATATTTGGCTTCAGCTCTCATCAGTGAGGTAATAGTCACCCAATGGACACACCACAGGCCCTCGCTGCTAGTCAACAACCTCTGACATTATAGGATGTGTTCTTGAGGCCTTTTTTCACACCGCATCAGAGCACCACTTAGTGGCATCTAGGGCGATATACTATAATTAAAACATTCTTGAGGAAATTAACCTATCCATTTTTGAAATAACATATTTAAAATAAAAAATTAAAAATTTGAAAGTAAAAAAAATGTCTTTGAAAATAATTCTGTAAACATTTAATGGAATATTCAAATTAATTTTTTATGATAATAAGAAAATAATCACTTTTCAAAAATGAAAAAAAATTCCTTCATTGATTTTTTTTAAAATAGATACAAAATGTGTTGTTTTGAAAAAAAATAAAAAAAATCCTTTCAAAACATTATGTCAAAATTAAAATAGGCATAAAAATAATTTTTGATAAATATTTTTGTAAATTTAAAAAATTGTTAAATTTTAGATAAAATAAGTTTTTGAAATAAAAAATATCCAATTAAAAGTTAAATAATATCAGTTTTCTTTTAGAAATTTCATTGCTTGATTTGTATCCTTAAGAGAAGAAATGTTGCATGAAAATATAGAAAATATTTAAGGGATTAATGATGTTATTAATATTTTCATAAATTATTATATAATCCCTTTACTGATTTTATATGAAATGTGCATAATTTTTGTGAAGTATTAATGTTTAAATATTAAAAATAATTTTTTGTAAACTATTAGAATTCATCTATATTCAAGTTTGTTTAATGTTTTAATAATACATCTCACCCTACTTTTCCAAATTTCGTGATTCTTGTTTTTTGGTTTACTTACTCAAATTAGAATAGTTCATTTGAAAGAACCTTTGGTCAAATCGTCCATTTTGAGGGTCTCATGGTCCACACAAGAAGACCCAAACAATCTATGAAGAAAATAGACTAGCCATGATGATTGAGTTACTGTTCCCAATCCAGAAGCCCTTATTTTATGAAACTCCACCATATATCCCTTATTATGTAAAATAATCATGTATAAAAATTTTAAGTTCCAAATACAAGAAAAAGGGTCCCAAATGATTCTTTTAAATACATCCCACTATTCTGGATGGGTATTAAAATTTGGACCCTATTCTTGACATTTTATATGTTATAGTCATCAAAGAAAGCTAGTATTTTTCATTTTGAAGTATAATATATATTGATTGAAAAATTTTTGGGAATAAATTATTTTTATTCGAGGGAATCTTCCTGTTCAAAAATCAATTCACATTCTAGCCTTCAAAAAAGTGTTGATAAAAATGAATAGGTGAAAATGGTTTAGAAAAATAGCTATATATTTGGTTACATAAGTCCAATGGCTTTCAAATGTTTAGGTATGACATTACATATCGATTTCTAAAACATTGAAGGAGACAATATCTCAAGATTCAACTGTCTCTATGGAAAAATTGGAAATTCATGTGGAGGGGATGATTTGGAATGCAAATAGCTCACACCATTGGGCTATAAATACATCCCCCCCTCTCCTTGAAAAAGGTTGGCATTTCAGAGCAAAGGAAGAATCATTTTCATGACCAAGTCTCTGCAAAATTCTTGTGAGGATCTATAATACTCATGTTTTATCTTGAGATACCATTCCTCCTTTCTTCCTTTCATTTACTTTTCTGTTCTTCTTCTTTTATAATCTTGTATGTGTTTTTTTTGTAATTATGTTTTAATACATCTTTATTTCTCAATATATATTAATATAATACACCCACTGTTTTTTAATATTAATTTTTTTTAAAATATTTTAAACCATGTTAAAATCTATTTTCAATTGTTCTTCCTCATTCAATCGAAATTGTTTTTTTTAATTCTCATCATCGTTCTTTTGTGTCTGTGTTCGATGAAAAAATCTTTTCTTATCACTTTATTTTTCTTCTCTTATTAATTAATCATCATAAATATAATGAACTAGATTACTATTAATCATTTCAGTGGCTGAGTAAATATACCATTGGTGTGAGTTAGATTTTGGGGATATTAAGTGATTGAGATCTTTTGCTTAATGAGTATTCTTTAAGTTAATATTGTGTATATTGAACTTTATATGTCATGAATTAATGACATGTTTTATTTAATATGTGGATTCCATATATTCTTGGAACAAAAAATAAACTACCATAAACAAGTAATGATTATGATTAGTACCCTATGTTAAGTTACAATTTGGATTAAAGCCTTAACACTTGGGAATTCCAATCAGAATCAACCTGTGATGTGGGTATTAATTTAATGCAATATATAGAAAATCTCTAGGATATTATAATATTAAATCCCCAATAATGAACTTCCCCAAATCATTATCAATTTTTTAAATAAAAAACCAACCATTAATCACTTCATTTATGCTCTGAAAACAAACCCCCAATCAAAACACAACCTACTAAAAACAATCAATTATTAAAAATTAGTATCACTGAGGATTTGACCCAAGTGATTCTATACAAATTATCATATCATGGGAACATTGAATGGTTGATATGTGGGAATCGGTCATGCTTTCAAATGGAGCCATTTTCAGGGATGGTTCTTTAATTAGTATATATTTTTTGATTTTTGTAAATAAAAAATTATAAAAAATTTCAAAATAATATGAAAAAAACAACGAAAAACCCTTCTTTATATTTCTTCCTAAATATATCTGAATGCTTCATAGCCTCCCAAATAATCCCTAATATTTTTTTGATCTTGAAATTGAGAAAACACTAATCCAACTTAGGAGGAACATATAATATAATCAACTCATTCAAGAACCTATCCTTGTCCAACAAATTAAATTAGATGTGGTTAATCCTAGGGAACAAACACTTAAAGAACTTGATGCCCCTGATATGAATTACCAACATAATGGTTTTCAATATCCAAACATAGTGGATGAATTCAAACTCAAATCAGGTTTGATTCATCTTATTCCTCATTTCCACGGGCTAACTGGTGAGGATCCACATCTTCATCTTAAGGAGTTCCAAGTGGTGTGCTCTACCATAAAGGCTCAAGGGGATTCTGAGGAACAAAACAAACTCCAATCATTCCCTTTCTCCTTAAATAAAACTGCTAATTAATGGTTTACTACCTCCCTCCTGGTTCCATAACCACATGTAATAACATGAAGTGACTTTTCTTAGAAAAATTATTTCTCGCTTCTCATACTACTTCTATAAAAAAGGAAATAAGAATTATTCGTAAATTCCCAAATTTATTGCTCCATGATTACTAGGAGAGGTTAAAAAAGATTATTGAAACCTGTCCACACAACCAAATCCTTGACCAACTCTTGATTCAATACATCTATGATTGGTTATTGTCTATAGATATAACTGTCATTGATGCCACAAGTGGTGGTTCTCTTGTTGATAAAACTCTTGTTGATGTAAGAGATCACATAAGTAACATGGTTGCAAACCCACAAAAATTCCATACTCAAGAACATTATCATGTAAAACAAGCCCAAGAGAATCAATCTATAGATCCCAACAAGATGAGAAAGTGGATGAGTGAACTTACATGTCTTGTGAGACAACAAGTTGTGGGGGCCAAAGCCCAAACCTCATATTCTCCACAATCTATGTTCCCTAGACCTATCAGGAACTGTGGAATCTACAGCTCCCAATCTCATCCAACTGACACATGTCCTCAACATCAAATGGATCAATCTGATTCATCAAGTCCAATGAAGCTCAATGAAGCATATGCTCAGCAGAACCCCAACCTTCAACAATCTGGTCAGTTTGTTAGAAACTTAAACTAACCCAATTCTGAGCCCTTATCTTCTACATATAACCCTAACTTGAGGTATGGTAATCAAATTTCTCATCCCCATCAATTCCCTCCTCAAAATTCAAACCAATTATAATATGTTCAAGGTGGTGGTAAATTTCATGAACCTTATCATTTGGTTCCTCAACATCAAAGGAACAATCCTCCTCCTGGATTCTACTATCCTAGTGAGCCTTCCCAATTAAAAAACCAATACAATCTCTTTCCGAAGAAAAAAAATCAAGGTAATACCAATATGGAACTAGACTCATCTTCCAAGTAACCATGGTAAAGTGAAGTGGAAGATCTTTCCCCCTTCACCAGTTCCAAACTAAAAAACATTGAAACCCAAATTGGTTAACTTGAATCCCACTTGAGCCAGCAAAAACAACCAAATTCTTCCCAACACCCAGCTCAACCATTACCCAACCCCAAGGGTAATGTATTTTCAGTTTCACTTAGATTAGGAAATAAAATTACTATACCACATAATATGACCTTCAAATCCCCTTTTAAATGATGAACTATAAAATGAAAAGTAAAAGAAACATGAAAAGGAACCTGAAGACAATCCCTCACATCCTTCAATTCCACTTAGGAATCCAATTCAATTTTCTCAAGAATTTTCTAAACCAAGGAAGTCCTTTGAACCTGACCCTCAAATTCTTGAAAAGTTTTGACATGTTGAAGTCAACATACCCCTCTTAGATTCTATAAAACAAATCCCTAAGTATGACAAGTTTCTTAAGGAATTATGCACCCCAAGATGCAACTTAGGACCTTTGAAAATGTTTCCACCCAACATTATATTCCCCTAAAGTGAAATGATCATGGGACCTTTACAGTTCCATTCAAAATAGGAAGTTCAAAATTCAATTATGCACTCATATACCTATGTGCCTCAATTAATTTTATGCCCAAATCAATCTTCTCCAACCTTGGTCTTGGTCCCTTAAATCTAACTAGTGTTGTTATTCAATTGACCAATTGAAGAAGTGCTTGTCTTGGGGTTATTATTGAGGACTTCCTTGTTCGGGTGAATGATATTATCTTCCCATCTAATTTCTATGTCTTTTACATAGATGTTTATTAGAACTCTTCTCAATCTCTCCTAATTCTAGGAAGACCATTCCTAATGACAGCGAGAACCAAGATTGATTTCCATTCAGTTATCTTATCCATGGAATTTGGTGACTAACTGGTCAAGTTCAACATTTTCCAACCCATGCAATAACCATATAAGGACCACTATAAATTCATAATCCATGCTTCCAAGAACAATTCTGAGAGTTAATTGAACACCAATCCATCATTTTCATCATGATATAGTGATAAATGATCATTTTAAATATGCACTATGATTATCAATGTTATAAATGGTGAAGTTGATGGGGATCTCTCATTCAAAGACTCCATAAATATAGAGGAACTTGAAAACTCTGTTGAATCCCACATCAAATATGATCTCTACTGCTCCACCTTCGGTAGTATAAAGGAAAATGAATCTGAAGCAACTGAAGTCCCTTCCTCTATTCCCGAGTTATCTAACCAACAAATGAATGATGAGATTGATCTAAAACCACTTCTTGGACACCTAAAATATGCATTCCATTTACTTTATCACTCTTATCCTATCATTATCTCTGTTTCTCTTACTGAAACGGAGGAATAAAAATTTGTTCAAGTGTTAGAGGAAAAAAAATTCCTTAGGTTGGACCCTAGATGACACACCAGGAATCAAACCCACTCTTTGCATGTATCACATCCATCTTGAGGAATCATCCAAACCAATTAGACAACCACAAGGAATAATAAATCCACTCATACCTGAGGTATTTAGGGAAGGGGTCACCAAGATTCTTCAATCTGGTAATAATAGCCCAATTTCTGATAGTGAATTGGCTATTCCAATTCATGTGTTACCTAAGAAGGGTGGGATAACTATTGACACAAATGAACATAGAAAGTTAGTCACAGCTCAAGTGAAGAAAAAATGGTCTGTGTGCATCGACTATAGGAAATTTAATGTTGAAACAAGAAAATATCACTACCCTCTTCTATTTCTTGATCAAATTCTGGAACGATTTTCTGGAAACTCACACTTTTTCTTTCTTGATGGATACATCAGCTACTTCCAAATCCAAATAACACCCCAAGACTAATAAAATATTACTTTCGCATTCCCCTTTGGAACATATGAATGTTGGAGAATGCATTTTGGAATTTTTAATGCTCCTGTAATATTCCAAAGGTGTATGATGAGTATATTTTTGGAATTCATTGAACGCTGCATGGAAGTCTTCATGGATGAAATTACCATTTAAGGCGAGTCATTTGAATTGTTCTTTCATTCACTCTCTCTAGTCCATCAAAAGTGTTCCATGTGTAAACTTCTTTTAAATTTTGAAAAATAACACTTCACGGTTGAAAATTTTATTGTTCTATGGAACATAGTTTAAAAAGAGCGTATTGAAGTTGATCCTGCCAAAAATTGAAGTCATCCAATCACTTCTTGGACCCACCAATGTTCTAGAAAACATTTAATTCTTCAGTCATGTCAGTTTCTATCAGTGATTCACCCCTAAAATCAGTAGGATTTCCCTCCCAATCACAAGGTTTCTCCAATATGATGTCACTTTCTATTTTTATAAGGTCTGAAAGATATCCTTTATTAAACTCAAAACATCTCTTACATCGGCCCCAATAATTCAACCCTCATATTTGTCCTTACCCTTTTAGTTGATGTGTGGTGCTTCAAATAGAGCTGTTGGGGCTATTCTAGGTCTTAGAAAAGAAAATATCCATCATGTCATATATTATGCCTCAAAAACATTGGATGAAACTCAATATCACTGCACTATCACTGAAAAGGAACTTTTAAAAGTGGTTTTTACATAGATAAATTCTGTCTGTTTCTCTTAGGTTCCAAAACCATCATCTTCAAAGACCATTCTTCAATAAAGTTCTTACTCAAGAAAAGTGATTCCAAATCGAGGATAATAATATGGATCCTAATTCTCCATGATTTTGACATTGAAAACGTATATAGACAAGGAAAATACCATGTGGCTGATCACTTGAGTAGAATTTATAATTCTTCTCATTTAGAAGTAATTGATCCTGAATTTCCCACTAAACGCATTTCAACTCCCACTAAAAAGTTACCATAGTATTATCCAATTGTAAACTACTTGGTTGCCGATATTTTTCTTGAAAAGTTTCCAAAGGAACAAAAAATGAAGCTTAAAAGTGATTCAAAATTCTATTTTTGGGAAGATAATAAAAAATTGGAAAACTAGGGATGAAATGGTAATTAAGAGATGTGTTAATGAAGATGAACATTCCTCCATCTTAGAATTATGTCACTCAATTCCTGGTGGTGGCCACTTTGGAAAAAAAAGTACTTTATGAAAGGTCCTAGACTTTGGATTCGTCTGGCCTTCACTCTTCAAGGACTCACATGAGTTCTATCAATTATATCCCACTTGCCAAAATTTTGGCACAATTTCGAAGAAAAATGAAATGCCCCAAAAGCCTTTAATTTTCTATGAGATCTTCGATGCATGTGGAATAAATTTCATGGTACCATTACCCCTTCCAATAGATTCTTATATATTCTTCTTATGGTTGGTTATGTTTCTAGGTGGGTCGTGGCCAAACCCACTAGAAAGGATGATTCACATACTCATAGTGAGTTCCTAAAGATACACATTTTAACATACCAAGAAAATAAAGAATATGAAATTTTAATATTTATTAATATTTTTGAATTAAGTATTAATTTTATTTTAAAGGGTATTCTATATTCATTGGCGTACCTGACACACAACAATATGTTTCTTTTAAATCTTACGTTGCACACTAATAGTATAATATTATTATTGTAAATGGTAGTAAACCCCTAGTCGTTTTATTGGCATGAACTAATAAAACATACATAAATATGATAATATATATTTGTTAAATTTTTTTTACACTCATCCAATAAAATTCAGAGGCATAAAATGTAAATGAATGTAATTTTATAAATTATTAACTTTAAAAGGGTGATTTACTGCCTTTTGGTGGTGAACCCATTTTAAATCTAGTTTTGTCTCATTTACATATTATATTTGATAAAATAATTTTCATCTTTAGAATAAGGACATCAAAATTTACTTTTGATGAAATTTTTATATTTTTCCTATAATGTTCATTTTTAACGAATAGTGAAAAAATGTTGTATTTTAATTCAAAATTGCATTTTAATCTAATTTGTTTATATGGTTAGATTATCTTTTTTATTTTTATTATAGTGTAAATGGATTATATTTTCACCATTTAACCAAATTTTGGACATTGGAATTAATTTTACTTTGAAATAGAAGATTAACAATTATCAATATTTTGATGGTTGTTATTTCTCAAAAACATGTTTTTTATTTTGACGATGGAAATTAATTATAAAATTAATTATTGAAGCTTCTATGTTTTTTATTTGAAAAAATGGACATAATTTTTGAATTCAGAATATCAAATTTAACATAGATTGAATTTTTGGAATTTTTCTTAAAATATTCAATTTTTGATGAATAGTGAAACCACTATGTAGTTGTTAAAAAACTGAACTTTTCATTTAAATGAAATTTTACTGCTTCTTTGAATTGAAATTTAAAAATAATACGTACATGGTTTTCATTATTAAGTAAAATTTGGTTCAATGGGATGAAAATAATGTTTGGTGAATAGTAACATTTGACTTTTATTAACCACGATTAAAGGTAATTTGGGTAATTTAAGGTAAAAGTAATGTTACAATAAAAAACATCACCTTGAAACTAGTACTAAATTTATTGGATGATTAGTGGTGGACCATGAAAATACATGGGTCAATTTTGGGACCCCATGGATCCACTTGGGTAAGATAATGACATTAATAACTTTTTATTTAAATTAAAAATAAAAATGTCATAAACATGTATTTTTTTACTAAAACATTTTTTACATGGGGTTATATAAGTTATCATTTAGAATATAAATATTAATTGGAAAGATAAAAATTTTCCTACATAATGGTAGTTTTTTATAATTTTTAATCATAAAATATATAAAATTATTTATGACACAATGATGATACAATGTTTACATCATTAATGGATGATTTAAATAAATAAGAAGATAAAAATTACAAAAATATCCAAAACATGTTCAATTATTCTTAAATGATTTTATTTCAAACATAGGACACCATATCTTTGTCTATAATGATTTTTTGACATTTAGAAACTGAAAATAATTATATAATAAATTAATATTTCATACTTTCCAAAAGAACCCCTCCTCTCCCTTATAAAAACCCCTCACTTTCTCCCCATTTCTCACACATATCAAGCCCTTTTCTCATCCAAACTCTTCTCCAATAATCTCCCAATATCCCTCTCTTCATCCTAAAATCCTAACCTTTGGAATAAATCAATTCATGAAACCCTTTTGGTTCAAACCAAGGGGAGTTACCTGATTTAAGGGTAACGTCTTCTCTTAAGTTTTTTTGTTTTGTTTTACTTATCCAACCCCTTAAACTATTTTTATTCATTTATTTTATAACAACTAATGTATCCCAAATATACATTTATGTTGTCAGGAGAAGTATTAAAGCTACAATTACACATACCTCCATCAAGTGGGTAATGAACATACTGTTTCAGTGGACAATGAACTACAGCCTCATGAAACGATAATTGTTCAATTATCTCCTACCACCTCTCATGTTGTCCATTATGATGGAAAAATATCTATATATGATATATATTATATTTATGTTTTCTTTATTCTTATGTATTTTACTTTTTATAGCATACCTTTATGGTTCCCAAAATGGGTAAACATGATAATTTCATTAGAGGAAATGCGGACTACCGCCCCCTCAAAGTGATATGAATTGTTCATGACATACGTGGAACATATAATGAATATAATTTATTAACCTATGTAAAATATATTAAATAAATATTATACTGAAATTATATTATACCGATGAATCACTATGTTTTAAATTCATTAAAATATGATATAGAAATGAAAGTAGCATTCATGCGTAAGTACGGTTTACCGTCTCCATGAATAGTGCATTTCATTTCTTATCTTCAAAAGTGATGTTCTATTATAAATAAATATGAATACTGGATATATATGATATATATGACATCTAAATGATGAATATAAATCTGTTTTATAATGGCCTTATGACAACATTGACAATTTATAATTATAACAAGTTCATTTTGACTGAAGTTCCGAACATTGACAAAATGTCTGATATGAGATAAAATAATTATCTAATTGTAATATCTAGTTAATAAGTAATATAAAATTAATAATAAACTTGAAATAAGTTTTTAATCAATTATAAAGATACATAATTTATTATTCATTAAGAAAAACTAAATATACGTGCGAGTTATGTCGGACAACGAGGTTAGGGGTTTCTAATCTCACTTTTAATTCTTTGGGATTTCCAATGTTCACTACAAATTTATTAAATATGGTGTATTTTGTACTTCCATTTGATATATATAATCATGATTCTATTTATATTCATTTTATTCTGTGAATAATTTGGTGGTTATTAACTTCTGGTCATACGACTCGATTGAATACAATGTGTTAAGGGATTCTTATCTCACTTATAATTCTATGAGATTTCCAATGTTCTCCACTTATTTATCTCATGTGGTGTATTGTTTACTAACATTGGATATATATTATAAGTATTATATTTAAATTCATGGTATTATGTAGTTGTTTTGGTGGTTAGTAATTTTTTTTCATACGATTCGATCGAATACAACGTGGTAAGGGATTTTCATCTCACTTCTTATTCCTGTGAGATTCATGGTATATTTTCCACTATTTAATTTTGTGTGGTGTATGTACATCACATCAATGTATTATTTGGGAAATATAATTTAATTTATTGGTATTTACATAGTATTTATATGATCCTACTTTTATGGGGTCTACGTTTCAAAATTTACCAAATTAGTAAGGGATCCTTTCACCATCCTCTTTTAAGTCGTGACTTCCTTTATGTTATGTCTTTTATTTCCATTTTATTACGTTTGGTCATGTTATAATATATCCTTACTAATTTCCATTTCATGTAATAATGATGAGAGACCATCTCTGCTCTCATCAATTGATTTTCTGAATTCTTAAGTGGCGTTGTTAGACTGTCGAATTTTTGTAAATGAAATAACGCTTTTTTCTTTCTATTAATGTTTCCATTTCAAGTGGTGTGTCATTAAAATATCCACACCATGATCTTAATTTTTTTATTATATAATTAGACACCAAAATTATCCATTTATATATGGGATACCATTTTCCCCTTTTTTTTATTTTCTAAATCCATGATATATAGTCGTTATACTGGAGAAATTTCGCCTCAAATTTTCATTCTCTTTCTCGCACGAAATTCTCTTGTTTTATATAGGTGAATACCCATACCTATTTATTTTCTATGGGTTTTCATAGTTAAAAAAAATTTATATATTTGATTCAGGAATTGAGATACATGTAACCCTCACTCCCTTTCCATGGGTTATAAATGACCTAATGATCTTATTTTTAAGTTCTTTTTAAACGTCGCGATTTTGTCATGAAACCAATTTCTTTGATACAATTTTGGTTATTTATGAACTGTTTGATTATGATATATGTGGCTCACATGAAATTAAATACATATTAATGGTTCAAGTTGATAGTTCTCTAATGATTTGGGTAAATAATTAATCTCTATAGATGATAAGTTTCACAATACCTTAGTGAATAACCTTGGTAATTTTTATGAAAAATTGGTGATGAACGTTGGTGATATTTTCCTAAATGTCTAAATAAAATGTTATAGCCACATATTCATGTTATGATTCAAGTTATTTTTATTTTGATATTCCAATTCTTCCATTTCTAATGCCATCATGATTTATATTATGTTTTTATTAATATTGCACAAGATCACATGTCAACTATTTCATTTGTTTTCCCTACTGAGCCTTCTCCTCACCATTTCCTTTGATGTATCTATCCAGGTTATGAGATGCAGTGATTTTACCTTGGATAAACCTATTATTAATCCTTATAGGTGTATTATAAGGATGTTTTATGTTGTTTTCATGTATTATGTTCATGACTTCCAAGACACTAGACTTTAAAGATCTTCTGTATATAAAATGTAACGAAAAATTATGTATTAAAAATGTGGGATGCTATACTTGGTATCAAATGATAGTTAAGTTATTTTGGAAATTAGGATATGAAATCTTTAGGAATACCATATAGAAATGATTAAAAATAGAAAAACTTCTTGGTATTTTGGTGAGTATAGTGTAAATGGTTTATCAAGAAAATACATCCCAGTCTAAAGACGAGCAGAACTATAAAAATGTGTGGGGATGAAAATTAAAGGTATAAAAAACCATTAATGTTAAAAAATGTTGGGGTTTGTTTTTAATTTTATAAAAATGACAACACACAGACCTATGAAAAAAAGTCACATCAGACAAATCTCTGGTAATTGAACCCACAGCCAAAGTGAGATTGAGTTTTATCACCTACCACTGGCCTATGTGAAGTCCCTAGTTCGTATGACTCATTCTTTTTAGTTAAATGGTTTTTTGGATCAAGAATAAGTTTATTTTGTGAACTTATGTTTTATAAAATGGATATCCTTATTATAAGAATATGATTTTGTGGTTAAATGAAAAATGTTATTTTGGAAGATTTTTTCTCTTTTAGAATACTAAATGCCTAAGGAAAATAAAATACTATAGGATTTCATTTGTGGAGAAATGGTTGAAATTTTTATTTTGTAAGAATATATGTATTTATTATAGACATATGGTGATTTGGGTTATTTCTGAAAAATTATTAACCTTTCATAGAGAATATGTGATTAGGTTAATTATACATTGGTGTTATACTTTAATAGTAGTCGATGTTATTTGTAGATAAATGTTAAGATTTATTGTTGATGACCGTGTGATTAAATGATTCTAAATTTTGTGATTCAATATTAGTTTGGATTATTTTGATGAATTTTATGGACGATTGTGTGTTGAATGGTATTTCATAATTTTTGGGTACTTTTTGTTGAATTTTGGAGATTAAAAGTAGTATTTTTTTATAAAGGATTACCCTTTTGGGGGATTATATGATCTCATACAAACCATTTTGGTTTTAGTTGATGTCTAAAGACAAGAGAAATATATAGTTATTATTTTGTTGATTATGGGATTCTCTAGATTGCGATTCTTGTGTTTTGATGTGACCAAGTCTTTTTGAATTCCCATTGTTTGGAGAAAAGATTAGTTTCGGTTGAAACTTATTAAAGCTTGAAACTCTACTTGAAGGTAAGTATACTTAATTATTTTTTTATTCTATGTTCTAAATTAATTCCTAAAAATTATGAAAATTAATTTAAAACAAATACTTTTTTTGTTTAAATTTCCTACTAGGTAATCAATGATAGTTTAAAACATCATATTTTTGTGATTTTTTTAGCGGTTAACTGTCTCCTAATCATGTTTTCTATTACTCTCCATTATAACATGACTGTTTGTTTTCTCATAAATATCCATATTTTCCTACATGTAATCCTAGTATGGGTTAACATGAGTGACGTTTGTACTATATTTATTTCTTTTAATGTGATAGTTTTATCGATTCTTTTTCCTATGTGGGACTTTAAATGAGTTTCCTAACCCAATTTTAAAATTGTGTGGATGCAATTTCCAAAAGGGGGGAAGAAAATAACATCCTATGAAAATAAAACATATGATATTTTCATATTTATTAATATTTTTTAATTAAGTATTAATTTTATTTTAAAGAGGATTCTATATTCAATGGCGCACCTGACAAGAAACAACGAGTTTCTTTGAAATCTTACGTTGCATAGTAATAATATAATATTATTATTTTAAATTGTAGTTAAACCCTAGCCATTGTGTTATCAGTAATTAATAGAACTAACTTAAATATGATAATATATGTTTATTAAATTTTTTTATTCATCCAATAAAATTCTGAGGCTTAAAATGTAAATGATTCTAATTTCAAGAATAATTTACTATAAAAAGGAGATTTACCGCCTTTTGGTGGAGAACTATGTATAAATCTATTTTTTTCACATTTGTATATTATATTTTACAATATAATTTTCATCTTTAGAACCAGGATATCAAAATTTACTTTGGATGAAATTTTGATATTTTTCTAATGATACTCATTTTTAATGATGAGTGAAGAAATGATATATTTTAATTCAATACTGCCTATTAATATATCTATTTATATGAATAAATTATATTTTATATTGGTTTTAAATAGTAAATGGATTATATTTTTACCATTTAACCACATTTTTTCCACTGTAAGTAATTTCACTTTGAAATTGGACATTAACAAGTATCAATCGTTTGATGGTTATTATTTCTTAAAAACACGATTTTTGTTTAGACGATGGGAATTTGTTATGAAATTAATTAATGCAACTTCTATGTTTTGAATTTGGTAAAATTTACATCATTATTTAATTAAGAATATCAAATTTTTCTTAGAGTGAGTTTTGGGACATTTTCTGAAAACCTTCAAATGTTTGATGAATAGTGAAACCAATATGTAGTAGTAAAAAAACTATCTTTTTCATTTAAATGAAATTTTATGGCTTCTCTGAATTGAATTAAAAAAAATAAGACATACATGGTTTTCATTTTTATGTAAAATTTGGTTCAATGGGATAAAAATAATTTTTCATTAATAGTAACTTTTGACTTTTTTTCACCACGATTAAAGTTGATTAGGGTAATTTAAGGTAAAAGTAATTTTATAATAATAAAAAATTAGCTTGACACCTATACTAGCCTTATTTGATGAGTAATGGAAAACCCAGACAATCCATGGGTCAATTTTGGGAAACCACATGTGTAAGATAATGACATTAAAAACTTTTTATTTAACGTAAAAAATAAAAATGTCATAGACATGTATGGTTTTACTAAAACAATTTTTACATGGGGATATATAATTTATTTTTTCAAATATAAGTATTAATTGGAAAGATAAAAATATTTCCTATATAATGGTATTTGTTTTATATTTTTGATACATCAAATAAATAAAATTATTTATGTCACAATGATGACGCAGTGTTTATATCAATAATGGATGATTTAAATAAATAAGAATATATAAATTATATCAATATCCAATACTTGTCCAACTCTTATTATATTATTTTATTTCAAACATGGGACACCTTAACATATACTGTAATGATTTTTGAACCTTTATAAACCAAATATCATTATATAATAAAATAATATTATCAAATGATCCAAAAGAGATCATCCTCTCCCTTATAAAAATCCATCACTTCCTACCCATTTATCACACATATAAAGAACTTGGATCATCCAAACTCTACTCCAATAATATCTCAAGAACCCTCAACTCATCCTATAAGCCTTACCTTAGGTAGAAAGCACTTCAAGAAACCCTTTTGGTTCAAACCAAAGGGAGTTACCATATTTAAAGGTAACGTCTTCTGTTAAGTTTTCTTTGTTTTATATTAGTTTTCCAACCCCCTAAACACTTTTTATTTAGTTCTTTCCAAACAACAATAGTATACTCAGTATACAAGTTTGTTGTTATGAGAATTATTCGAGCTAAACTTACACACTCCATCATCTAATGGGTAAAGAACATACTGTTTCAGTGGATGGCAAACTACTGCCTCACGAAACGACGATTGTTCAATTATCTCCTACCGCCTCTCATGGTGGATATTATGATGGAACTATATATATATATATATATATTATATTTTTTAATTTTTGTTTTATTTATGCTTCGTTATTTTCAAATTTATAGCATACCTTTATGGTTTCCATAATGGGTAAACAAGATAATTTCATTAGAGGAAGTGCAGACTACCGCCCCCTCAAAGTGATATGACTCGTTCATTCCATACACGGAATGTATAAAGGATATAATTTATGAACTTATTTAACATATATGAAATAAATATTATACTGATATTATAAAATACCTATTAATCACTATATTTTCATTTCATTAAAATATGAAATGGAAATGAAAGTAGAGCTAATGCGTATATAAGGCTTACCGTCTCCATGAACGGTTAATTTCATTTCTTATCTCCAAATGCTATGAACTATTTTAAATACATATATATACTGGATATTTATGATATGTATGACATCTAAATGATTAATATCTTTCTGGAGAAAATGGAATTTTGACCACATGGATAATTTATAATTATAACATGTTCATTTTTTACTCAAGTTCCTAACATTGACAAAATGTCTGATGTGAGCTGAAATAATTAACTAATTTTTATAGAAAGGAAATGAGTAAAATAAAAGGAAAAATAATATTGGAAAATATTCTGAATCATTTATAAAGTAACTTAATTATATTATTCATGAAGAACAATGAACATATGAGCGATTCAAGTCGGATAACGAGGTAGGGGGTTTCTTATATCACTTTTAATTCTATGGTATTTCCATCGTTCGCAACTAATTTATTTCATGTGGTTTATTGTGTACTTCCATTATATATATATATATATATTATCATTATTATCTTTATATTCTTGTTATTTTCTTAATAATTTTGTGGTTATTAGCTTTTGGTCATAGGACTTGACTGATTACAACGTGGTAAGGGATACTTATCTCACTTTTAATTCCATGAGATTTCCATTGATCAGAACTTATTTATTACATGTGGAGTATTTTTTACTACCATTGAATATATATTATTAGTATTATCTTTGTATTCATGGTATTCTGTGATTATTTTGGTGGTTAGTAATATTTGGTCATACGATTCGATTGAATACAACATGGTATGAGATTTTCATCTCACATCTTATTCTTGTGAGAATCATAATATATTTGCCACTATTTCCTTTTGTGTGTTGTATGAACTACCCATGATTATAATATTTGTGTAATATACATTAATTTATTTTTATTTTCATATTCTTTATCTGATCCTAATTTCATGGGGTGTACGTTTCGAAAGTAACCAAATCAACCAGGGATCCTTTCATCCTCCTCTTTTAAGTCATGACTTCCTTTATGTTATGTTTTATAGCTCCATTGTATTATGTGGGGGATTGTTCTTCTATATACTTACTACTATAAATTTTATTTCCATATTATGAGAGACTCTCTCCACTCTAATAAATTGATTTTCAGAATTTTTATGTGACGTCATTAGGCTGCCAAATTTTCATAAAACAAATCATTCTTTCTCTTTATTTTCAAGTTTTCTTTTCATGTGGTGTGTCATTAAAATATCAAAACCATGATCTTATTTCTTTTTATTCTATCCATATACTTCAAAATGATCCATATATGTATGGGACACCCCTGTCCCCTCTTTTTTTATTTTCTAAAACCACAATATATAGCCGTTAGTCTGCAGAAATTTCACCTCAAAATTTCTTTCTCTTTCTCCCAAGAAATTCACTTGTATTATATAGGTGAATAATCATACCTATTTCATTTCTATGGGTGTTAATATTTACAAGAAATGATATATTGTATTCTGTAATTGACATACATGTAACCCTCTATCCCTTTCCATGGGTTATAAATGACATAATGACATTATTTTTATGTACTTTTTAAACATCACAATTTTGACCTGAATCCCATTTATTTGAATATATTTTGGTTATTTATGAAATTTTTGATTATGATATATGTGGATCACATGAAAATAAAAACATATTAAGGGTGTTCCTTGATAGAGCCCCAATGCATTAGGTAAAGAATTAATCTCTAGAGATGACAAGTTTCACGATACCTTGGTGAATAACCTTGGTAATTTTTATGACACCTTTGGGATGAACCTTGGTGATATGTTCATGAATATCTAAATGTAATGTTGTAGAGACAATTTCATGTTATGATTAAAGTTATTTTTTTTATATTCATATTCTCCTATTTATCATTCCTTCTTGATTTATATCATGTTCTTATTAATATTGCTCAAGATCACATGTCAATTGTTTCACTTATTTTCCTTACCGAGCCTTCTTCTCACCCTTTCCTTTGATATATGTATCCAGGTTATGAGATGCAGTGATTGTACATAGGATGAACCTATTATGAATCCTTACAAGTGTATTAGAAGGATGTTTTATTTTTTTCATGTATTATTTATCCTGATTTCCAAGACACTAGACGTTAAAGATCATATATATATATATATATAATTTAATGAAAAGTTTTTGATTATCAATGATGGATACTATACACATCATCCACCAATTTGCAACACCATGTGCCTTGATAATTGACTTAGGAACCCATTTTTGTAATAGAACCTTAAAATATCTTCTGAAGATGTATGGTGTTGTACATAAAACTTCAAATGCATATCACCCCAAAGAAAATGGAATGGGTGGACTTTCTAATAAGGAAGTGAAAAAAGTTCTTGAGAGAATTGTAAAACCCACCAGGAACGACTAGACTGATAGACATGGTGAATCCCTTTGGGCTTATTGAACTGCCTATAAAACACCCACTATGATGTTTCCATTTAGGCTAGTATTTGGTAAAGCATGTAATTCACCAGTTTAAATCCAACATAAGTCTTTTTGGGCTGTGAAAACCTATAATTTTTATTGTGAAAAATCTGGTGAAGAGAGATTGTTTCAGCTGATTGAACTGGAGAGATCTTTGACTTGATTCCTATGAGAATTACAATCTATACAAAGAAAAGGATAAGGTACTCCATGATAAACACGTCCTAAGAATGGTATTTCATGAAGGTGAAAAGGTAATTCTTTTCAATTCTCAACTTCAGCTTCACCCAGGTAAGCTAAATTCTCATTGGGAAGGTCCTTTTGTTATTACTAATGTTTAACCATTTGGTGTAGTGTAAGTCCAAGAAACCTCTTCAAAAAGGACATTCATAGTTAATGGAAATCATTTAAATCATCACCATGAGATGATGCACAGTCTTGGAACAACATCTACTACCATTGGATCCACAACATCTACAGTAAACACACCACTGGATATAGATGGTGACCCTCCAAATCCAAACCAAGGGGAACCTCTTACCCTTAAATCATCTTCTCTCTCTCTCTCTTTCTCTTTCTTCTTCTTCCTCCCTCATTCTTATTTTGTTTACACTTTCCTCATAACACCTTTTTTATTTATTCTTCTTCTATTGTGTGGCTGTGACATTATATAAAATTAAAAAAAATTCCTAAAAAACTAGGAAAACAAAAAAATTATAATTTAAAAACAATATAAAAAATCAAGAGTCTTGATTATTCACCTTCTAATTTTCAAATTTTTTCCAACCATTTTATGGAGTTAAAAGACATGTTTTTATATAAAAAATTATGTGGTTTCTTTATAAATTTTGATAAATAATATTGTGTCAAAACCAAAAAATTGAAATCTCAATTTTTGATTTGGAAAATGATTTTCTCCACCCACGAGGAAAAACATTTGATTTCATGCCAAGGAAACCTATGGAAACCTTTTTAAATTGTGTGTTTTCACCTCCATTTTTGAGTCTTGAGTTTATAGAACATTGAGGTAAATTTAACACTTTATTTTGAATTAATATGATAAATGCATTTTCTGAACCACATGAGAATTATAATAGAAATATAGCCCCCAATAACCATACATTAATCCTCCTTAAAAATACCCTTAAAGCCTATGGAAAAAGTTTCTTTGATAACCATATTACAACCCCAATACCTTATCCCACCTAATATCAACATGGATTTTCATTTCATAATTTCTTTGAAATTAAAGTGTGGGGGGAATTGATTTAATTTTCGGTACTCTTTTATTGATTTTGACCATGTTATCATATGCTTGAGGGAAATAATAGATTTATGTGTGGGGGAGAGGTTTTACTTTAGTGGGGTTCAGGAATGTATATATGCTTATAACATATTGTTCAAATTTTATTTACATGTGTTCAAAAAAGACCAAAAAAGAAAGGGTTGTGTCTTGGGATGGTCAAAAATAAATCTTCCTTGACCTTTGATCATATTATTGCTATTAGAATTATTGTTTTCATGAGATCCACCATGGGATGGGATGTGAGTTTGAGATCTTTTCCAAGTTAAACTTTCAAAAAAATGTAAATAAATGAAACAAAAAAATAACACATGCATTATATATTCGTATATCATTGGTAGAAGTTTTGAGTTCTATAAATATTTCATCTTCTCATACCCTTCAAATTTTATTCCTACTCTGTGTCTTTATTCACTTAGTCATTCCCTTTTAAATATGTGTTTCCATTTCAATCCATGTTTTATTTCCGAAATTTTGGAAATTACTTTTTCCAAGTTGGTGTTTTACCCCACTTATCCTCTCTCATGAAAATTTTATTCCAACAATCTTATATAAAAAACCCATGAAAATCACTCTTGATTCTTTTTAACATTATGATAGGGAATGGAAAATGAGAGCTCATTCAAGATCTAAGATTTTAACATTTGGTTGGTGAATGAGTAAACCACCATAAAATTATTTATCATCTTGAGAGGAGTGAGTTTTGAGTGCCAGTTTTTTCAATTTAAAAATTTGTGAAAAAAATTATTTTTTTGGCATATTATATCTGTAACTATTTGGGATGGAATTCGATATGGATGATTTAAAAGGTCTAAATCTACCCTGATTGGGGAAAACAAAATATTGATATTTTTGTGAGTGAAAATGATTTTGTAATGGTATTTTATTTGTTTTACATGAGGACATGCATAATACAATGTATAGAGGATTTGAAGTTTTAAATATATTCATAATTTATTAAATAATCCCTTTATAGATTTTATATGAAATGTACATAATTGGTGTGAAATATTAATATTAAAATATTAAATATAATTTTAGATCAATATTTGAATTCATCCATATTCAATTCTGTTTACCGTTTTAATAATAACTCTAACCATACTTATCCAAATATAATTATTCTTATTTTTTATGGTTACTAACTCAAATTAAAACAATTAATTAGAAGCAACCTTTTTCCAAATCGTCCATTTAGATGTTTATATGGTCCACATAGGAAGACCCAAACAATTTGTGAAGAAACTCGACCGACCATGCTGATTGACTTACTGGTCAAAATCCTAAAGCCCAAATTTTATTAAACTCTACCAGATGTTCCTTATTTTACAAAATAATAATGGGTAAAAATTTTAAGGTCCAACTACACGAAAAAGGGGCTGAAATGTCTCTTTGAAATCCATACCACCATTCTGGCCAGGAATTAAAATCTGGACACTATTCATGACATTTCTCATGATCTAGTCATACAATAAAGATAGTATTTTGCTGTGTGAATGATAATATATGTTCTGCCAACTTCTTAGAATAAATTAATTTTATTTTATGGAATCTTTATATTCAAAAACCCATTCACATTTCAACCTTTGAAAAAGTGTTAATAAAAATGGACAGGTGTAAACTATTTAGTAAGAATGCCATATATTTGGATCCAAAAGTCCAAGGGCCCCAATTTTTTTGGGATGACAATAAACATAAATATCTATAAATTGGAAGAAGATAATATTTCTGTATTAATCTATATTTATGGAATAATTGGTGAGGAAAGTGGAGGGGCGTATTTGGATTGCAAATAGACCACAACATTTGGATATAAATACACCCCCCTTCTCTCCTTGCAAGAGGTTGGGATTCCACAACAAAGGAGGATAGTTTGGCATGACCATGTCTTGACCAAAGGCTTCGGAGGATAATTAATACTCAAGTTTCAACTTGAGATACCATTCCTCCTTGCATATTTTCATTTACTTCTATGTTCTTATTCGTTTCTAATCTTGTAAGTGTTTGTTTTGTAGTTTTGTTTTAATACATGTTTCTTTCTCATTATATAATAATATGTTCCACCCCCAGTTTTTTAATATTAAAGTTATTAAAATAGTTTAAACCAATTGAAAATAATTTTTCTATTTTTTCCCTCATTCAAACAAAATTCTATTTTTATTTATCATCATTTTGTGTGTGTCTGTGTTTGTTCGATGCACATCGACTTTTTTATCCCTTTCATTTTCTTCACTTATTAATTAATCATCATAAATATAATAAACCAGATTAATATTAATCATTTCAATGGATGAGTAAATCTACCATTGGGATGATTAACATTTCAATGGCTCGGATTAAATCCTAAACTCTTGGGAATTCCAATCAAAATCAACTTGTGATGTGGGTATTAATTTAATGGAATATATATCAAAGATCAAGGATATCATAAAACTAAATCTCCAATAATGAACCCCCCAATAATTATCAATTTTTAAATCAATAACCAACCATTAATAAATATATTTATGCTATTCAAAAAACCCCCCAATCAAACCACAATTAACTAAAAAACAATCAACTATTAAAAACTAGCATCGTCAAGAATTCAACCTCAGTCCTGCTATACACATTAGCAGAGCATCAGAACATTGAATGGTTGATAGATGAAAATATACCACAATTTCAATGAACATTAATAATAATAAATAAATATATATTAATTTAAATTACATAATTGGCTAGTATGTATGACACGTATAAATAAATAGGTGCATAATACAAATTATGTATCAATGGAGTGGAAATTGAGATAAAACTCTTAACTGAATTATGACTTGTCATGTATGTGATATAACATCCAATATTAGAAATTTAAATTTTCAACTATTAAATAAGGAAACAAAATTCATATATATAAATTCATTTGTGATCCGTTTATAACATTTTATCACCCATTTGTTAGTAATATTTTATTATTACCAATGTTTTAGGTGGTAACTAG
Source organism: Viscum album (assembly GCA_963277665.1). Taxonomy (NCBI): domain Eukaryota; kingdom Viridiplantae; phylum Streptophyta; class Magnoliopsida; order Santalales; family Viscaceae; genus Viscum; species Viscum album. Next base: position 1,495,186,547 of record OY728129.1, read on the forward strand.
TTTATTTTTCAAGTATATTTTGATTTGGTTGTTATGATACTTATACATTTTTATGTTTTAGTAATTTAAAAATTTTATTAACACTTTAAATATCATATATATTTAATATATAAATAATATTCATCTATAATATATATATATATAGAAAAAAAATTACATCATTCATGAAGACTGTAGGTTGTATATATGCATGAAGGTTGTTTTCACTTTTCAATGGATATAAAAAATAAATTTTAATAATAATTAATAATTCAAAAAAAATTTATATAATATATATTTATTAAATCCATCATTATTACCATCTACAAAGAATGTAACTGAAAAACAGATCATGTCGATTTGTGGTGCTGGTAGTCCACACGTACGCATGAGCAAAATTATCATTTTCCAACAGATTGGAATGTGAAGAAGTTTATATGATATTATACATAAATAATAATATTTATTTCCTAAATATCATAAATAATAACTAGTTCCATCTTCAAAATTAGACAATTAAATTGGTAATTAATGAAAATTACACCACCATGTGGAGATGGTAAACCATATGTACGCACGAGCGATGTTCATTCTTTTTTAGGATGGAAACCAGATGGAATATGGTTTTACAATAATCATAAATAAATATAATTATATATTAGATACAATATTTCTTAATTTAGTATGGTTAAAACAATTTAAGAGGATGTATAAGAAGAAATAAACTTGATATACATTGTAATGACGATTACCACTTCCAAAGTAGAAGTCCTACAGATCTATCTTTATGGGACCTTAGGTAGAATTTTGGGGAGACTATATCCTCAATAACATGTATACCAATGTTTATAATAGTAAATATTATATTTTGATTGATCTATATTGCTCAATGTGGTGTAAAAATGTGAATTTAGGAGTTCTCAATATTAATTGAGGCGAGGGCCATGTTTGGAATTTCATAAAAAAATTGAAATATAAGAATAATATTAAAGATCCAAATGATTTAAAATGATTATGAATTATACAATAAATGTTGATATATTTGAAATAACATCAACCAATGATCTTTAAACAAGTTTTGATATCATTTTAATCCTTATCTTATTTTTATTAACCCCTTGGATAAATATTTATTAACTTAACCATGGTAACCACTATTTTAATCACAATGGACTAATAATGTTATTATAAGTAGTCAATAGGATCATAAATGGAATATTGATTATGTTTTAAACCATGTTTTATTCATAATTAAAATAATAATATTTTTATGAATCTTAAATAACTTCATAAAATATTATTTTGATGAAATATCATAAATGTCAATTTCGAAACTATTAAAATAATTTGACCTTAAATATATCACTAAAATGGGGAATTAAAATATAATACATTAATAATATTATAAAATTTTATATATATCTATTAAATTTGTGTGAATAATTATCTCATACAAATTATATCAATTTAAATATTTTTTAAATGATTTATTATAATTTTGCTGTTAATTAAATAAATATTGTATATGTGTTGTACAGTAATTTTAGGTAATTATATAATTTTGGTAAATTATAAAAAAATCTACATCATGAATTTTTTTCCTTAAGAGAAAAATAGATATTTAGGTTCATTCTTATCTTGATAATGTCTATATATATACATATAAGAGATACTAAAAACTAAAAGGATGAAAGTCGGTAACTTCATTTGATTTAAATAATATATAAGTCATTTATATGAACTATGGTAAATTAAACATGGATTTTAGAATAAGGTGTTAAAGGTATCATTATGTTCATGAAAAAAGATTTAATTTATTTTTAAATTTTATGGTCTTATCACATAGTTTTAACCTAGACTAACTGATTATACCCTTTACTGAGGTGATAAATTATTCAACGGGTACTATTCATATTAGTTAAAAATAAAAGATAACTATTTACCTGACTTTAAACTCATAATTCCAAATAATTAAGTAATTTTATCTTATTCAATATCCATAAGCTATAGAAAATAATTTTAAAATAAGTTTTCAAAAAATGACAAAACCCACCTTTAAAAAATAAGGTTTTTAAGAATAAAAATGGATTTATTATTATACATTGAGTAGTAAAAATATTATATTAATGTTGAAAAAATTAATTAATATATTATATATGTGTCATTAAAATCATTCACTAATAGTGATCATTGAAGAAAAAACATACTTCATGTTGAAAACAGTTTTTTCTAAAAAAATGGGTTTGTAAGGATAAAGAATATTAAACACATAATTAATTTAAATGTAGAAAATTATATTATTTGTAACATGGTATAAATAATTTCACTTTAAAAAAATTATAATAAAATACCCCTAATGAATTTACTATAAGTCCCCACAAAAATAGGGGATATAACAAAAAATCATGCTATGAAAAGTGAATCACTACATTAATACTCTTCCAGTAAGAGGGACACAACCTACTCTCTAAACATTCATAGAATAACTCATGTTCATGCCCAGAAAATCACTAGACAATAATCACTTCTTGTTCCACCCCCTTTCACTACCTGACAATACCTCATAAAATTTTATTCATGGAATAAACGACCATATCACAAAGTAAATGACCTCTAACTCAATCTTTACCATATCCCAACCACCCATCCGCTGCTCAGAAATCTTCTCAAGAAACATTGTCATCCCCCAGGACTCAAAAAATTACTAAAAGAACACATTACTGAGGTAAAACACACAAAATATAAATGTAAGTATTGATTCTCAAATGAAATCCCCGACTAAATGAAAAAAATAAAATTAACTCAGTAATTAAATACCCATAATATTGAAAATAAATTTTATTACTGTTACCTAGGGTTACATTTTGTTTTATATTTAATTGTGTTTGTTGACTTTTTTAGGGTTATTTGTGGTTCTCTATTCATATTGGGGTCATGTTAAGCTGGATTAACAGCCTTTTTTCAAATATGACAAGATTGGTGGTTGTTGGTTTATTTCAGAGCACTTTAATTTCACAATTATGGTTTCTTATTGGATTAAATTTATATATGTTATATTTTTTAAATTATAAAATATAAAAACAGTTATATTTGTGAAAATAATGGTTTATTATTTGGGTTTCTTTAAAATAAAAATGATTTTATTTTTATTCCAAAATGTACAGCCTATTTTGAAAATCCATTCTTACCAAGTGTTTTTATAAATTCACAATTTGAACTTCTAAATTAATATATAGACTGTTAAGGGTAATTGGGTTTTTGTAATTTGTTTTTAGGACTCAAATTTGTATAAATGTATCTTGAGGTTTGGTTATAACTTTAGAAAAATTTCTATAAAATTAAAACCACATGAAAATTTGGAACCTTTTTTAGGTAAAAAATTCTATTTTAATTGTATATATGGGATATATATACAATGAAGGGGATTATGAAATTATATTTATAAACATGATAGAATTGGTTATGTATCATAAGGGGGTTTCATAGGTGAGGGTGTGACTTTTTTATAAATAGTACGATATATATATATATATATATATCACAGAAATGATTCATTTACTGACCATTATTTTGAATAATGGGTAACATTGGGCATATTGGTGAAATATTTAAGTACACATTCTATGTTAGTTTAAAATAATACACTAACCAGTGGACCAAAGATTTATTGGTTTTTCTTTCGGTATTTCACATCCATTAGGCCAACGATGGAAATATCAGGTGTTATAAATGTTTTCACTTATCCATTTTCAATCATTTTTAGTAGTTTCATATTCCTTCCCTATATTTTCCTTGTACATATTATGTTCCCTTTGTAACATGTTTTTTTGCATAATATTCTCTCTTTATGTGTGGAATTAATTTTAAATGAAAAACACTGTTATACCTCCATTTCATAAAAATGGATTATATTATATAACATTCTCCTCTTATTTAAACAATTATATAATTTTTTTTTCTAAAATGTTTCATTCGAAATGGAAAAGTGAACTTGTTTTTAAAGTGGTTATCACATTAATTATTTTGGAAAGGAATAAAAAACCAACTTTTTATATTTAGTTTCAAACTATCATGAGGTATTTCTACTTTTAATGGGTATTTAATTTTTAGTGGGTGGTTTCCTACTTGGTTTTATAGCTCATTCTAGTAATCATTATAGGTGATATGGTTCTAGATAGACAATGTAGTTTTATATCTGACTTATGTTTAGTATCGAGTTTGTGGATTAGCATGATAGTTGTAGAAAGTGTAGATGCTCCACATCCATCTCGATGTGGTTAGTGTGCTCTATTTTAGTTTTCTTTTCTCATATTCTTGATCTATAGGCCTTTAAGTATATTTTTCATTTTACTTAGAACCTTTATTAGTTATAGTTATTTTTATGGTTGGATTGACTTTTTTCTATCTTTTATATTTTCCTATTGTTTTGGGAGATGGTTATTTTTATCAATTCATAATTCTATTTTTCATTTATAAATTGTAACTAATTTTTTTGTGATGTTGTCATCTAATGTATGTAATGGTCAGACTAGGTTTCCAGGAAAAAACCCTTTGTGTTGTTTTTTATTCTTTGAGAAAAATCATTCTCATCATTCTTAATTTATTCCCTTATGTATGTCACCAACGAGAGAGGATCATGAATTCCTCTTGTCAGTATCATAGGCCAACATCTACTTCATAGATAAGGGGTTACCTCAAGTTGCTTTATGACAGAGAACCTTATTATACTAACTTTAATGGAATTTGATGTTATATTAGGAATAGATTCATTTTCATTATATATACCCCACATCAACAAGAAGGTGATGTAAATCACCTTCCATACATCAAATCATTTGTTAATTATATACATGTTCATAGAGAATGATAACCCGCCCTTGGAAACCCCTTATTAAGAATTAATATTGGTTCATTATGAATAAGAATATATATCCCAAATGAATAACATAAAGTAAATGAATATTCATGAATCCATTCCAATTATGTTTCAATTTACTAATATATTTTATTAGGATTTTTCTGGTCATCCTCTAGATCAAGTGTTCTAGTTCTCAAAAGAACTTATACCCAATGTTGTTCCCATATCCAATAGTCATTATATAATGGCTCCCATTTAACTAAAGTAGTTGAATAAGTAGATATAAGATAATATAGAAAGTGTTTTTACATGCCTCCATTGATTCATAATGGATATCTCCATTCTTATTTATCAAGAAATGGGAAGGATTAATGTATATTTACTTATATTATCATGATATTGGAAAAATATTGATTGTGAAAATATTTATAATTGAATTGATTGATGATTTATTGGAGTACCTTCATGGAGTTTAGTTATTCAAAATGGTATATCTCTGATCAACATATCATTAATTAATGGTGAAGAAAGAGGATATTCTATATATTTTCTTTCACATTATACATTAACACTAAGTGTTAATAGTGGTTCCTTTCAAAATCATCAATTCTATGTCAATCATCATCAACATAAAGAATAAATTCATTAGAGATTACCTCAAAAAAGTTTTGGATATATTTTTAAATGACAATTTTATTTAATTAAAAATAATTGATGGTCTTTAATGAATCTAATTATAATACTAAATAATTTTAAAAATTAGAAGTAAAATTCAGAGTATAAAAAATAAGACTACTTGATGAATAATCTTACATTATTGGAGAATCGTATCCTAGGTAATGTTATATCTATGGATCCTATAGATATGATGGTTAATGGGGAATGATCTAAACCCATTAAAATAAATTAAATACATAGTTTCATCATATTAAATTGTACTATGAATTGATTTTGAAAAACTTCTCATGATTTTGAAATCCACTAAACAAGGTAATTAAAAAATTTTGAAATGTTTTTTAGATATATAAATGTGAAGATACAATTATGGAGTTGAAGAAGGTTTTGATAAATGTACATATACTCTCACTATCCTCAATTGGGGATGTATTTTTCATATATAGTGGTACATAAAATAAGGGATTACAATGCGTACTCATAAAAAAGGATAAAATAATAGCCCATTCCTTGAGATAGATAAAGGTACATGGGAAATTTTATCCAACACATGATCTAGAGTTTTATATTGTAATCATTATAAGTATTATTTTGTTGAAATATCTATATGGTGGGAGGTGATAAATATATACTGATCATAAAAGTATAAAGTATGAATTCTCACTTAATAAGCTCAATATGCACCAACAAAGATTGTTAGAGTTCATTGAGGACACTGATAACACAATATATTTCCATATATTAAATTTTAATAATGTTAAGGATTCTATAAGTAAAAATATTTCCTACAACCTTATCTATAATGAGTATTTAAAAGGATTTAATCTTTTAATACATGAAAAGGATTGACATGGGAATCATAAATGATGGTAATACATCTTATCTTTCAATAATTACTGATAAACCATATATCTATGATAATTTTAGAAAATATCGAATGGATAATGTTGATATGAAAATGAAAATGGAGGAAATAAATGTGGGTAAACTCCCAACATTAAATGTTGATAATGATTGGGAACTATAAAATGTACCATGAGATCCTTAGATAAATAATTATCTATTACATAATACTCATAGATCAACATTATCTATCCACTCAGGGAGAAAATTATATATAAAGATATTCAATACTACTTATAATGATACAATATGAATAAGGGTATTATTAAATATATATCAATGTTCATGATATTAAAAAAAAGTAAAATACAACTAGAAAACTATATAGGGGTGATGCCACCATTTACCATACAAACCAATAAATGGAAAAACATCACAATGTATTTTTTTGGGTTTCCAAAATACTTACAAATGAAACTAAATTCTATGTGGGATATGTTAGATCATATTAAAAATATTTCTAACTTAAATTAAATTTAGTAACACTTCTCAATTGATCAAAATCCCATGGTTTTCATTAGATAAGTTCTGAGGATACATTAAATATGAATATCAATTATATCTAAGCACGATATTAGTTTAAATAAAATCTTCTAAGAGATAATATAAAATGATTTAATCATATGATTAATTTAACATATGTCATAACACCCATATTTAGATAGTATACATGAAATTAAAATTCAATCTTTTTAAGAAATTATCAGATTATACTTGATGAAATTCAATGGAGGATGGGAACAACTTATTTTTTATCTCAATTGTTCCTAAAAAGTAGATTATAATCAATCATTTTTTGCGATCATTATGAAAATCTCTCTAGGAATATGTGTGGATGTCCAAATTTTAGGTTTAATGTTATAAAACATAATCTATTGGGATTTTAACTAGTAAAAAAATAACCTAAAAGGTTAAATCTATTTAGAAACACATTAGAGTAGCAATACTTTGATAGAAGAGTGGCATTGAAAATAATCCCTGAGATCTAGAGTTTGATTTCATAGATAAAACATTCTGTTTTATATCTCTGAAAAAGGTTCATGATATTTTGTAATAATTGAAAACTATGTCCTAGTTATATTATCATCTTTGATATACTTGATCACATTATAGTTGTGTCATATCGAATAGAACTCCAACCAAATAGGAAATAAAAGCATGATGTGTTCCACATATTCGTCTGTAGTAAGTACATATCATATCCCCAACATAGAATAAATCTAGTGTTTGTTTAGTGAGAGAATAATTTTATTTATGAGGAGTGGTCAATAAAAATATTGGATCAAGGATATAAAAATATGTGAAAAAAAACAACAGAACTTGTACAAGTACTATGAAGAAAATATAATTATCAAGAGGAACCAAGGGAACCTAAGGATGAAATGAAAAAGTAGTACCCCTATCAATTTTTTTATTATGATAATAAATTTAATGAATGAAATTTCTAAATTGGTAAGAATGTAACAACTCATAAATTCCTTAAAGATATTTTTATTAAAAAAATATGTGTGTCATATTTTGATATAAGATATTGAATAATTAAAACATATATAGACCATAAAAAAATAATAGTTTTTAATTAAAGAGATGAATCACTTAACTTGGGGGAAGTGAGTCCCTCATATAATTAGTTGGTGCCTTTTCACCCATTGTTATTTTACTCGGGGGCTATCCACTATCTTTCTATAGTGTGAACCCCATGGGAACTTCCAATTAGTCCCCACTTATCAATTCCTATATGTATCAAATAAGATAATGTTAAAATATAAGAGTTAAACTAATTTAATCAAGATTATATGAGACTCATACACTAACCTAGACCTATGTCAGGTCTTCTGTGGGGTTGAAAAATCACATAATCTCACCATCCCAAGATGACTCCATGTCTGTGACACTTATATAAGAGTCTTTATCACTATAATCCTTCAGATACACTTTATGAAATCATGATTCAGGGTCTGATCAAACTTTCGTTAGTTATTTATTGGGTTTCCTACTAAACATTGTCTATACATGGTCATTTTAGGGGTGACTGTTATCATCATAGTGTCCTCCTTTAACTCATGGGTATAGGCTGACCTCTCATTTCAATTGGCCCTGATATTGATCCTGATGAACCCAGCCTCTGTAAGTTTAATTTTGGAGCTCCAAATAACCCACCCTAGCTAATAAATTATGATTATTAGTTTTATATTATACAATTCTATCCCGATCATAGGAAATAATATGTAATCTGGAACTTCTAGGATGAACAATATACATTTTTTTGGATACTTGACAAAGCCAACAACAGTGGTCATGAAGGATTAACTCTGATCTCAAAACTTCTTTATTGATGATCCAACTACACTAGAGTCCTACACTTCATAATGTAAATGAGGTTTATGGATGCCATGGTTCTCACTACCACTCGCATAGACACCTCCAGACATTGATGTCTTACTGCCTCACCAATAGCATAAATTTTTCTTGTCCACCCCTAGGCTTGTTTAAGTGGATATTTCTGAACGACAATTATTTTCAACCCCACATCAGGGTCCACTGTAACTAGTATTTTCAGGTAGTCTTACACAAATATTATTAGGGAGCTAGTCATTAGTATAGTGACCCTCTCATTTCAGATAACAAAAACAAAAATACACTATTTCTATCATCTGAATATTATTATCCTATTAGAGAAATTACTAGTTTAAAACTATGGTGTGAAATATTGGATGTAGTAAAATAGTCATGAAAAAATTAACTAGGTGTTAAAATAACAGTTTGTTTCTACATAAATGTGAAAACTGACTCCCCACCATCATAATATAGAAATAAAATACATGGTTAACTACTTCCCTTTCAATTGTTAGTGATTTCCACAACCACACAAGGTAAAGGGTGAATGTTGATGTTTCCATAGATTTCAATATGTTTTTCTAAACACTCCTCTCCAATCACCATTACTCCCACCTTGAAAATGACGATGAGTTATACCTTTAAGAATTTTCCAAAAGGGAAGATTCCATTACAGATTTCATATCTCCTAAATTACATTATAACCCATATAAATAATAACTAGAATGTGATGTAAAGGTATAATGTAATCTCCCTCTAGATGACATTAATTAGTAATTTATAAAGAGTTTCCTTCTCTTGAATAGTGGGAATGATCTATTTTTTATTTTTTAAAAAATATTTCATGATTAATGTTCCTATTTTCTCCATTTATCTATGCATATCTTCCAATAAATCAAAAAAAAGTACTGACCACAGTTAAAAATATATGTATTTAACTACTGGGATCTATTTTATTATAATAAATCCCAATAATTTTTACTAGATATACTATATAAGAATATTGTATTCCCCATTCTAGTCTCACAGTTTAACCCTGGGTTACTAATTTATCCTTATAGGCATCTAATACAGAAGAATATTGTGGAAGAGGATGAGATATTTCTTGAACGTAATGCACATGTGAAAGGATGGGTTGTATTATACCACCCTGAATATAACCATTATCAACATCATTTAAATTACATTAATCTCCTATAAATCCCACCTAGGTATTGTAAATCCAATGAAACTCATCTTGTAGGAATATGAATACATTGATTCCATTGATATGACAGATATCCCTACTTGTTGATCCCAATTCTTCTATGGTGGAGGTATAATGTAGTCATATCCATTGATCATATTCTACACAACTCTGGCATAAAATTTGAAAATATTACATTTAGAATTTAGATTTCTACAGTACCTCATACATCCCAATGACCAAAATAATTTATCTAAAGTATTCACTTGATTGGAAGACCCACTACACCCAAGACCACTTATAAGTAAATTCCCCCTTGACAATTCTTCTTAATATTTTGACCAACCATTATGGTTTTCTATGATACTAGTTTGAAAAATTATTCATCTGTGTGGTGGGAACACAATAATTGTTTGTATTATACCATTGATTAGTATTTTCTAATTTCCAAGCATGAAAATGATCTGCAATTTTTGGTTCTTCTCATCATGGTAATATATACGGATATTCTACTAGTGTAGTTGTGTTAATATTGGGAACTAGTTCCCCTGGGTATGAATATCATGAGAGTGTACTTTATGAAACTATATTTATGTATCTTCAATTACTTACCAGATAGAGTGTATTTTTTCAAAGTCTATTCCTTGAATTCAATTTAAATAAATTGGCGTTTCATGAATTCAATGGATTTGTTTCTCATGACATTTATGAAAATATGGGTTTGAAAAAATAGAGGGTCATTTGGTTTTTTCCAAAATAGATAAAGTTAACTATAGGGGCCACCCCTTATTTTGAAGTCAATGTTGAATTTATTTATGTGAACATAAGTGCTAATTTTCATGAAATATCGAATATAATGTAAAAAATTCAATGTTTTACCTAAAATATAATCCTACACATTCCCATTTGACCCTATTCTAAGTGGGAATTTTTATTAACAAAAAAATAACTCATAGAAGTATCAATTGAAATAACATAATGTCTTGGAATAAAACTTAAAATTAGAGGCAATTATAGAGAAAATTCCATAAGTTCATGAAACTCAGAGTTATTTGAATTGTTGTCATAGTACCACATAACTCATTATTTTACCGAATGCACAAGACATACACAAACTGTCCAATCTAAAAGTGTATGAGGCCTAAAAATCATCCACATTTTATTTTTTTGGTTGGACATTTGGAATTATATATTAATAGGTCCTAACTCACCCATCTTAAAATTTAATAAATAATGCAGCCCCAAAGACATTCACAATTTCCAACATGTTAGAATATTTTGTGAATTTCCTCACATAAGACCATTAATTAAATAGATAATTTTTTAGATAATTTAACAAAATTACCTCTTGCGAGGGACATGTTCATTATAGATGTTCATAACTCATGCATCATAACTTTTTTCATAACTCACAACTTTCATGAATCCCATGCCATGTTGTCCTTGAATAATATCTAAGATAGAGGATGATTCATTATGCATAATTGATCTTAATGAAATATCAATGTCATTTGCACCTTGTTACATGGATACCGTTTTTAACTTTTTTAATGATTCATACTTTTTTAGGAGTTTATTTTTTATATTTCCCACATAAATTTGATCTGGGGTTACCAATTAAAATTTCATATGAATAACCAAATTCATAGTTTATAATGCATAATCCATTTTTAATAAGCATCAGTTGGTTATCCTTCATACCTATTTATCATAATCATGTGCTTATTCATCCCATGAATTTTTAAACTAATAATGTTATGGGAAGAATACCTTCCTATGGATCCAAATTCTATGATGGATAGATAAATAATTTTTTTTATCCTTACTCATGTGTTTCTAATTCATAACTAGCGCCATGGGCTTGTCATTAGATGTAATCTCCAATTGTATACCCATTTATGGAAACCGCCTTATCATTTTCAATGATATATGATCCCAATGGGTAGCCCAAAGTGTAATCCCCAATCTATCTATTTATTTTTCTCATTTTACTATTCCAGTGTCTCTACCACATTTCATTAAAGTATACTATACATTCCTACCATACAACCGTAACTTTTGTACCGTGAAATTATTAGGTTATTATTATTATTTTAATGAATGATACCTAGGATACCTATTTTAAGTTCTATAATGATATCAGTATAATTATATTTTATCTAAACCCTGCACCCCTTGGAGGATGAAATCTTTGAGGCCGAGTTATCTCAATAGATTATACTAAAAACTCCCACCAACCCATCCAAAATCCCTTACATTACTTAAAAATTTAGGACATCCCCCACAAGAAAATAAATATTTTACATCCCTTTCATGAAGAAAATATTTAAATCCACACCCACTATATATTTAACTATTACCAACTCATACAGAATAGTTTTATATGGAGGCATACCCACAATAATTTATACCATATCCTAATTGCGTGCCCACTTTGTGTCTGTTGTATTTTTTGTCAATGATTGTCATTGAATTAGAGAGTTTTCAATGACTTAAATATGGGAAATATTTCATAAATATGATTGTGATAATATGTATTTTTTAATAATTTTTTCATTGATATTTATGTGATTTATTGGTAAATTAGTAAAGAAGATATAGCTTTGATGGTGAATATATACGAAAATGATTATGTCTTCAATAAGAATTATGATAAATCTATGCATGTTCAATCAGAGAAAAAGTTACTTTGTGATGTTATTTTGGATGAGTAATAATAATTTTCATTCCCTTATAATTTTTGAGATATAATCATTTTTTAAAGGGGATATTTTTTTGATGATATTGAATTACTTTTGAAAATTAATAAATACAAATTAATGTCTCAAACATTTTCTTTGATTATTGGAGAATCACATTTTTTGAAAACATAATGAAGATGATTCCATAAAATAAATTTTCCTATTATAGTTTTATAGATAGAGAAATATGAGTCTAATGAATATAGAAAATTGAGGAAAGTCAAGCAGACTACCATGATCATATAGCATCTTGAAGACTGAGGTTATAAGATAAAAGATAATGAGAAAAGCATGTGATTCAATTATATTATTTAATGTACCAAACATATTAAATAATTTAAGGTATTCATTTTTGTAGATAATTTTTTTAAAAGGAGTTAAATGAAGGAATATGGGGCCTCTAGGAAAATTCTATTGAAGAAGGAAGTGTTATGTCTTCCTTGAATAGAGAAATCTAGATGCACAATTTCATTAGATAGATATTTGTAGATCGAGGAATCAGAGAATGGTTTTTAATAAAAGGAATGGGAGAGAGGTTTTTAGGTGTGGTTATAAGATAGAGGTTTCTAAGAAGAAGAATAAATCATAATTTTCTTGATCGAATGAATTTGATTGAAATTTCATATCACAATTATCAGATATTGGTTTTTGAGTGAAGTCATCAGTCAAATTAACTCAAATATATTCATAAAAAGGAAACCTATAATTCTTACTATAATGGAAAGTATAAATATCTACTACTGGTGTAGTATCAAATAGTGAAGTTCCAAAAAATATGTACCTGATGAATATTTTAGGTTTGTTGTATTTTTTTGTAAATTTATACATTTTAGTTCTGGGAGGATTCATGTTTATCAAACTATTAATAAAAAATGGGAGATCATGATTATAGCCAATATTATAGGAATCTTTGAAGATCATTGATGGTTCAATTTGATGAAAAGTAATATGAATATTATTATTTCAAATTTATTCAGAGATATAATGTTGGTAAACTAAATAAATACTCTATTAGAAATTGAAAATTCTATTAATGATTTGAGTGGGAAAATAGATTTTTTATTTCACTCATGTCCTTTATTATTTAAATAAATAATGACTATAAATGGTAGTAATTGTGTTTTGAAGAGTCCATTAATATTTAATAGGAAGGGTAACTACTTTTAAGAATTATATAATATTTTTTAAGTTGAAGTATCAAACACATAGTTATAGATATAGAATAACAATACATAAAATTCCAAAAAGGGTAACACTAGACATGAGGTATAAAGTGAAGAGGTACCAGATGAATAATTGAGGTTTTGGCCAAACATATTCCAAATAAATAAGGGAAATTTATGAAGAATCATTATCTGGAAAACATGTATTATTTTAATTATTTCCAAATGAATAGTTACTGGATAGAGAGGTGCCAAACATAAGGTGTTAGAAAAGGGAGAATAGAAAAAAAAAACTTTAAGAATAAGTTACAAGATAGGTTCAAAAATATATTTAAAAATATAATATTTTGGTGTTAAGAAAAATGATACATGAATATGATATTATTATAAATATAAACATTACATGAGTCTAATCCAAAGATAATAGAACCATTGTATACCATATAAATTGAAGATTAATAATAGAATATGGTGAATAATAAAATAAGAAAATACAAGAGTATTTTATAGTTCTGTTTTACTATAATAAGAAGATGAAAGATGGTTGTGTAAATTATAGGTTACCCAGATGGTAGATAGGGGTCTTATATATTGTAGGAGTGGAAAAATTATGGCATCAATGAAACAAAACTATCATTACATTTCACTACTGTGAATATGAATAATATTTTGTGCACTAATTTTCTTACAAGGGATGAAGATGTATAGTTTCCTGCAGGTTGAAGTGTATGTAATAGAAAATAAAGAAACAAAAAGGAACTATGAAATTCAAAAAAATCACATATTGTAGTGAATTTTTTTAATTAATTTATGAACATATAAAATTTCAACATAATAAATATAGATATCCTATATTGTATTGTAATAATAATAATAAATCACATGTCCAAGGAATCGATACTTTTTTCTACCCCCCCCCCCCTCAAAAATTGTAGTGAACCACACATGGGTTCATGTTTTATTTCGATAAAAAAAACTATGATAAATTGATAGCATTTTATAATGGATAATTTGTGTACCAGTCATCAGAATACACATAAAGGTCAAGAAACTATTATTGGGTAGTGAACCTTCTAAAAACATCATGTGTCATCCAATACCTTCAATGATATGCATATGAAAATGAGCATATGAAAATGATGATATAACTAGATAAATAATGATCCGTATATGTATAATTTCTAATGTGATAAGAATAATTGATTTCATTAAAAAGTATCAAACACTAACTCATCCCTTCAACCACCCTCCCTCGTTTAGTGTTTTGAATTTACCAAAGTGGTCCTATAAATTAGTATCAAATACAAGGTTCACTTCTATTGGGTTCTCTTTTTTAAATATTTTCTCTTTTGAAGATATAAGTATCATTCATGTATTTATAATTATTTTTTATGATTCATTTATATCATAGTATAATTAAATTTCTACCAATATAATCATGATAAAAATGTAAAGAGAATTGTTTTTAATATTGTGTTCATCATAATATTATAGGTAGAAAGATTGGCATCATCAGAATATTATAGCGTTGTAGTAAGTTATGATATAGAATGAGAAGATTAAGAGGTTTAAACTACCACTAAGAAGAGGGAAAACACTCCTACCTCAAGTGACTCATGAAAGTCAAGTGATCATTATAAATGTGAAAATTCTTATTAAAATATTCTACAAGAAGAACAATTAAGTCAATATGATCATGATTTTTCAGATTCATATGATATAACATTTGAATCACTTAAATAATGCAATACCCACATCTATTTTTACATAGATTATATTATATATAGTATTCTTTTTACATTTAGTAATAAGTGATAACCTATATTGTATGTGAATCCTATAACACAGAAAAGGATTTACAAGAGAAGTTCTAGAATTCATAATTATCTCCCAGTAGTTTATAGTTATAGGATCATGGAATATTAAACGTGAAATAATTTCTTTCAAATATTTGAATAATTAGAACCGATAAGTTGTAGATAACGAAGATAAAAAGAATACTCTTGAATAGACAATCCATGAACATGATGAAAAATAAAAAAAATAGCATTGATATCAAGGATGCCTATCTAGAGGTATAATCAAAGGTAATCAAGGAAATTTTACACAGTTTAAAGAAATAAATAC
Source organism: Viscum album (assembly GCA_963277665.1). Taxonomy (NCBI): domain Eukaryota; kingdom Viridiplantae; phylum Streptophyta; class Magnoliopsida; order Santalales; family Viscaceae; genus Viscum; species Viscum album. Next base: position 1,495,202,516 of record OY728129.1, read on the forward strand.
TTGGAATTATGAATAGGAAATGTGAATTAAAATTTATTATGAATATATGGTTATTATGTTTGAATGTCATATGAACTCCCTAAATAGTTAGGGTAAATAATTGGATGTTTTGTTGGTTAATTTTGAAAAGAAATATATAGAGTCATTATGGAAGAAGGAAAGGTTTTTTTGTTGACACCAAATGTTATATAGAGGATATAATAAAGAATTATCGCAATATATAGTAGTAAAATCATTATATCATCTAATAATCTCTCACAAGAGGTTATCAAGATAGATGACCCATCTATACCTTCTTGTAATATTTTATCTTTATTTTCATAAATAATATTGGTTAGAAATCAATATTTATATAATTTTGGATGAATAAAAAATTAGAAAAATACATCCACCATGTACATGATATATTAAATATTTATTATAGAAACTAGATCCCTAAAATAATCAAAGACAATATTGATATTATTCCAAAAAATCACAGTTAAACATATAGACAGAATGTAGATAAAGTGAAAAGAGAGGGATTTGTGGGTTTTTTATGGCATTCTAATATGTTTGGTAATTTTTCATAATATTTTTGGTGCAATGATCAAAATTATAAATCACAAAGGAAGAAAATTTCAATTGAGAGGAATAAAAAAATAAATATAAAACATCCACATATTAAGAAAAATTTATTTACTTCAATGAGATTTAAAATGTTTCAAAATAATTTTTAGGTAGTTAATAACAACGCTCATATGATTTGTGTGTTCATTTATTAACATGTACCAAAATATGATGTGAAGATAAAACCACCGAAGTTGGTAAATAAAGAAGAATCACCCTCCATAAAAAAGGCAATGGATTACTACTTATCGTAACTATCATATGAAGATATGAAATAAGAGGACTATTATATCCAATGTAACTGATGTGAATAATGTATCTTAGAATAATACATGTGTAGAAACTAAGGAGGTTTCTAATGACCATAATAATATAATAATAATTTAGCCCGAAGATTTTGGATATTTCAAGAAATATAGAAGATTCATTAGTTAAACCCAGTACTAATAGATAAAAAGTAAAGAAACATGGAGAGAAGTACCATTTCATGATATATTTTCAATAAATGTAACCCCTTATGTAATATAATTAATATGTGTTAGGTGAAACAATGTTGTAAATATTAATAGAGATTTATCTAAAATAATTCAAGAACAAGAAAATATCTTAAAGAAGAAAGCTATTTCATTAGGTGCTTCAAGTACCTTAATGGCCCCTGATAATAGAAAATGCATACATAATAAAATTAAATAAGTGATAAGATCTATGCTACCCCAATTATAATTGTATTTATGATGTGAAATTAAGCATAGTGGATGAAAAGTAATAACTTGGATGAGAAAATAATTTCACATGTTCTATTAACATTGAGAAGAATGTAAGAGAAACCTTATTTCCCTTTCCATTTTGAATTTTATGTGTGCTTATTATATAGGGGATTAAATGTGAATAATGATCTCTGGTGGAGAACGTGAGGTAGTTGATAAGATATCAACTTTGGAAAGCATTATATAAGGAATTTCCATCATGAAATGATTCCAAAATTGGTATAATGAAAAAAATATGATCATGCCGAATTAATTTGACGTGGTTTTTTAAAAAATGTAAATACCTAGAAATTACATGGAAAATCATTTTTCTTAAATACATGAGAGTTTTACAAGTCTGTGAAATTTAACGGTGCTTGATTTTGAGGCCCGGTGTGCCCAGAATCAATTTCTGAAGTTTTGTTTGGGTACGTTCAGTAAACATATGAGCGAGATTTTATAACTTTTGAACTGGTGCATAGAATTGAAATCTGAGGGCACGGTTGAACTTGCAGTGTCAGTGATTTCTTAGTGAGACTTTCACTGTAGTTGTGTTTTAATGATAATGAAAGTTAGATTTTGGGGTTTTAAATAAAAATTTAATAAAAATAATTTGTTGGCTTTATTTTAATTTATTTTTGGTGGTTAAAGCTCTAAGAGGAGGTTAGTGGTGGGGGCCACCACTCTATAACCTCCCATGAGAGGTTATGGTGGTGAGTCCCACACGCACATAACCTCTCTTCGGAGGATATCCTTGGTGGGGCCCTCATAAGCTTTAAACCCCCCTTAACTCCCCATAAAGCAGGATGAAACTATTCACCTTCCTTCATAATTTTGACAAACCACACAAATTATTTAATGGAATTAATTAATTAATTTGAAATCTTTTGAATTATTTTGGCCCACAATTAAATAATGGGTCAGCTTAACAGATTATTTTTAATGGAACATTCTTTTTGGTGGAGCTTTGGAGAACCCTTGGAGAACTTCATCCTTCCAATGAAGAACGACAAACATCATCATCGATCTTCAACCGTGCCAAAAGAGAAGGTGTTGATCGTGAAGAATGTCATCTTCAACTTCGTCCCCTCCGAATTATTATCTGCCATTGACGAATATCCTCTTCCTCTTCCAAAGATGACGAATCGATGCTTCATTTCCGCAACTTCTGAATGATCAACATCATACGAGGTATGGGTTTTTGATTTTTTTAATTTTCCAATTCAATGACGTTGAATCTATGAAATGTAAAATTTCAATTGATAATGCCATAAAAAGGTGGGATCGGACAACATGAACATGGACCGACCCTTCCCCTTTGTTGTTCTCATTTGTTGACGACGGTGGTGCTGCAACAGTACCGCCGGAGGAATGGAATGCGTAAAATGCAACATAGGCTGGCGACGGGCCGATCGCGAAGGAACCGACAGAGGAAGGCCGTCGGGTCGCTAAGAGGGCATGGCCTCACCGTACCATGTAGAAGGAGAGCCACGACTATAATGAGCTTCTGTAGTGGTGTGCGACACCGTCGCGCCACGCGGGGGGCCAGCAGACAGCCCCTGCGGAGGGGTGTGGTGTCGTCGCGCTGCATGGTGGTGCAGGGTCGCGGCCTGGGAGGCCCATGCCAATGGAGGGGAGCGGCGGGCCGCACGGCCGGCCGGGAGGTGCGGGACCCCTTCTGGTCCCGCGGGTGCTATACCGGCCCCACCTGGTGCCAGTCGGAGCCCCACCTAAATAGAGGAGCCCTTCAGGAGAGAGGGGGGCACTGCTTTCCCCCTGGTTATGGCTTAGGAGGACCCTATGAGCCATCGGGGCCCCGGGTCGGGCCGACCTCAGGTTGGGCCGGGCCGTCATCGGGTCGGACCACCCTCAGGCCATGCCGCCCTCAGGCCGGGATACCCCCTTGAACCGGGTTGGACTCACGGACCGGGTCAGACCCCGGTTCGGAGCAGGTTGGGCGGGGTCGGTCCGACAGGGTCGGTCCGGTCCTGGACCGACTATGGCCAGTTTACACCTTTTCTCCCATATCATGGGCTATGGTTTGTCTGATCGACAAACGATCTGTTTCGATGGAAATCGTGGAGGAATAATGTTATATTGGCATACACCACTTGAGGTTTGGATACATTTGGGATATAGTCAGGACGGTTTGAACCTAATAACTAACCAGGCCCCTAGAACAGAAATGCCAATAACTCACAGACCGGGCATCCGAGTGACGCGCCGTCTGTTGCGTTGAGATCCCTATAGTGAGGCGGAACTTTGAGATACTTCTACATGGTACATTGTGACAGTTGGAGTATTGACTAGGAGCTCGTGGATCGGATCCTCCTGGAGACGAGCGAGCGGAGTACGGAGACCTAGTAGCTGACTGATACCTGACGACTGCTGACCTTTCGACTCGGAGGTTTTCAACTAGCCCAGTGGGGAGTGCCTCTATGTGACGTAGTAGACCCATAGTGGGGAGTGACTCTGTGTGACACATCATTCCCACTGTACTTGACAGGAGGAGTACCTTACCAGGCTATGAGGGGGAGCAACTGTGTGTGAGAACGACAGACGCACAGTGGGGAGAACCTCTGTGTGACATAACAGACCCACGGTACTCGACAAGAGGTGTACCAAAACAGTCTAAGATAGTGGGAAGGGCCTCTCTGTGACGCGGTAGGACCACAATAGTCTATAGAGGAGAAGTACATCAGCAACCGAGATTTCAACAGTTTGACTAGTAGTGTTACATATTACCGGCCCTATAATAAAATCATAGTTTTGAGCTGAGTCAGGGTCTTTGTGTTTAACTCGTGAATGATATTAGTTACTAGATAAAATAGGTATATGTATGTGAATCTATCTACGTAAGGGTTATCTATTGATTCTTTGCTTTGTGGTAATCCTTGTTGGATATTGTGAGACCTTGGGGGTATCGGGGTCCCTACTTAGTATTGTTATACCAACCCCTACAAGGGCTATGCCTGCACCTCGTTGTGTTTGATATAGATGATGGACAGTGCTGACGGATGTCGAGAGTGCCAGGATAGGATGGTACCCGGAGGTGGACCTTATGACGAGTCGGTACACAGAAGAGTCTTTTGGACATGGAGTGTTGAGGTGTCCATCTGTACCTACCCTTCAGGTAGGAACCCTGGAGGTTGATCCAGGAGTTACTCTTTACCTTTCAGTTGTTTTTCCCTTTTTCAGTTGTACTTGATTTTATTTGTACCACTACTTTACTGTTGGGCTTATATTTCTATCACCTATTTACTTACTAGCACTTCTTCTGTATACAGTATTTCCTAGTGCTTTTCTTCCAGTTGTGTACTCTGTTTGTGTGTGTTTACTTTTTATTAAGGAAATGCCTTCCCATCATTGGGATTTTCACCTTTGGTGCTAGTCTCCAGCCCCTGGCCTATGGAAGGCTGTCTTGGGGTAGTCACGACATGGGTCCCGAGTACGGGTCGTGAAAAATTGGTATCAAAGGAGAAGGTTTTACCACAGAACATAGGAATATGATATTTCTTTTCGGTGAATCAATTGTGTTAAGGGTACTATGTGTGGTTTTTAGTTCAAGGAGTCTAATGTTGGTGCGGGTGGCCGACGTATCCATACACCTGGTCCCTGACTACTAATTTCCGACTTAGTGCATGAAAACACTGATTAATAATGTGTCTTTAATAGTTATCTTAAATCAAATCAACTAGGTCAGATCACCATGGATAATATTTTGACCGTGTCGCTTCTATTTCTTCTAGGATGCCTCCCCGTAGAACCTTGAGATTCATACGCTCTGACCTCACATCGAGTGACGAGGCCTCTATGGAGTGACCCTTTCTATTTGAGGCACCGATGGAGGAACCAGTGGTACGACTTCCTGTTGGGCCACTGAAGCCACTAGCCCCATCATTAGACAATTCCCGCCTCTTGAGTGCATTTCATGAGTTCCAGCACTAGAGGCCACACAGGTTCTAGGGAGATACAGACCCATTGGCGGCTGAGGATTATCTGGAGGCTGTGGTGAGATTCGTCAGGATGGTAGGGACACCAGCAGACCACATGGTGATTCTTGCTGTGAGTCTACTTCATGAAGCAAAAGGTAGATGGTGGAGCCTGATGATTCAGTTCCACGATGAGGTGAAACTTCTTTGGACATACTTTGAGATCCTGTTCCGGGAGGAGTCTTTACTAGCCACCCTTCGGGTGGTGCAGATACAGGAGCTTCTACATCTACAACAGGGTATAATTACTGTATCATAGTACTCTATGAGGTTCCCCGACCACTCGCGCTACTCCACGACTATGGTACGAGACCCAATATTCAGGGCTCGGACCTTTGATCAGGGGAACATGTGGGATATCAGAGCCTCAATGATCTCCCTCAGCATCCCGACACAGGCGGGGGTGTTGGAGAGAGCCCTCCTAGTAAAGAGTTTCCTTTCTAATCAGTCACCAGCAGTGAGACCCACTACTTGTAGACATGCAGCGGAGTCTTCTGCAGCTAGAAGTAGATATATGATGCAGAGGTCCAAGTGTTCCGGACCCATGGGTGGACGACCGTAGGAATCATGATTAGTTGTGTGGGGTACCCGAGGTAGCAACATATCTACCAGGAGCAGGAAGTGTTACTCGTGCGGTGGATAGGGTCACATGGATCGTGACTATACGACCTGCCATTCAATTGATCAGTATATAGTTGAGGTACCTCCCAGGTAAAGGTAGAGGATTGATCGAGGAGAATGTGGTAGAGGATCTAGTCGAGTAGCTGGAGGTGGAAGACATTTCAAGGTGTTTCCACCACCACCCTCTGGAGGACCACACCGACTGTAGGGATTGGGTGGACAGGGGAGAGCTCAGCTTTAGGCAGCTGTGGCGTAGAACCACGGTGCTCCGGAGATTATTTGAGGTATTATCTGTGTATAATCCACCTTAGCTGCAGTTCTTATCGACACAAGTTCCATTCATTCATTAATATCCTCTTCCCTCGTTCGATGCTCGGAGATTCTGACAGAGCTGTTGGCTCGATCCTTACGGCTAGAGGCTCCTACGAGAGTAGACTCAACAATTACTCACTGGTGCCGGCAGTGTGAGATTACACTAGGAGGTGAGATCTTCGGCTGGGATCTCCTCGTAGTAGCATCGAGGCCTTACGACTTCATCTTGGGTATGGACAGGTTATCTACAATCCATGCTCAAATTGATTGTATTAGGTTCTATTTGTAGTGTGTCCACACGGATGGAACAAATTTAACCTTCATCGGTGAGAAGGGAACCTTTATTGCACATGATGGACTTCCTAAGGGAGGGTGCAGCCAATCACTCACTAGTTGGATTGCCTTACCCTCAGTGTAGTTGATGTGTAGAGTCCGACTTATCTTGTAGTGGTGGACCAGTATGCGGATGTTTTCCCTGACGATGTCTCAGGACTAACTCCTCTTAGAGAGGAGGAATTTTATATTGAATTGTACCCCGGGATGGCACTGAGATCTACTTCAGCATATCGGATGGCTCCCGCTGATCTTCGTGACCTACGAGTACAACTAGAGGACTTACATGGGATGGGATTTATCCAGCCCAGTGTTTCTCTCTGGCAGCCTCGATTCTATTCTCCATAAAGGCGGACGGGATCTTGATGCTTTGTGTCTACTACCATCGCCTAAACCAGGTGGCTATGAAGAACAAGTACCCTCTCCCGAGGATTGATGACCTCTTTGATTAGCTTAAGGGAGCACGATGGTTCTCGAAGATAGACCTCATATCAGGCCATCACCAGCTCAGAGTTCGAGATGAGGATGATAAGAAGAAGTCATTGACGTGTCGGTATGAACACTACGAGTTCTTGGTTACGCCCTTCGGTGTAACCAATTATCTAGCAGTGTTCATGTGTCTCATGAACAGGAACTTATAGCCATACCTCAATCACTTTGTCGTGGTCTTTATCGATGACATTTTGATCTACTCGACTACTGAGGAGTAGCATGCCAAACCATTTGCAGGTAGTACTAGATACACTCTGAGAACACCAGATTTATGGTAAGCTATCGAAGTTCCAGTTTCTGATTCAAGAGGTTCACTACATGGTACCCATCATCTCAGAGGCTGGAGTTCTAGTAGATCCAGTGAAAATTGCGGCGGTACTTTCTTGGGAGCCAACGAGGAGTGTGACGGAGGTACGTAGTTTATTAGGCTTCATAGGATACTATCAAATATTCAATCCAAACTTTTCCAGAGTTGCATCACCACTATTATCCTTAGCGAAGAAGGGGAAACCATTTAGGTGGTCAGAGAGATGCGAGCAGATCTTTCAGGAGCTGAGGCAGAGGCTGACTTGGGCCCCCATCGTGATGTAGGAGTGAGCAGTGATCGCTTATGGTTCTGGGCATCTAAGACAGCATGAGCAGAACTACGCTTCCCATGACCTGTAGTTAGCAGCAGTGGTCTTCTCCTTGAGGATGTGGCAGCACTATATGATTGGTGAACGTTTCACCATGTACTCTGATCACAAAAGTATTAGGTATATATTCTCTCAGAAGGTCCTAAACGTGAGACAACAGTGATGGATTGAGTTCCTCAAGGACTATGACTTCATGATAGTCTATAACTCTGTGAAGTGGAATGTTTTTGCGGATGAACTTAGTAGGAGGACTGGTATACAACTGCTAGGAGAGGCAACATAGCAGCTGGCTGCATAAAAGATAAAATTTGTGGATGGGGATGGAGTAGCCTATCTAGAGTCTCTCAAAGTCACTCCTCTACTTCCTCAGCGAGTCATGGAGGCACAACATGGGGATGCAGACTACGAGACTCGACTTACTATGATATCTATAGGGCAAGCACCTGATGGATTTTATGAAGGTGGGGAGCATGTCATCTTTTTCAGAAGTTGTACCATGGTACCAGTAGCACTTCAGGAGGAAGTGTAGAGGTATTTCGACACATCCCCTCTAGCGGTACATCCTGGAGTGGCGAAGATGTACTAGGACCTTCGATGACAGCACTGGTGGCTATGTATGAAGAAGGTAGTAGAATAGTTTGTCTCATAGTTCCTCACTTGTCAGTAAATGAAAGCGGAGCACTAGGTACCAGCCAGCTTGGTTCAGCCCTTAGAGGTCTCAGAGTGGACGTGGGATGGGATATCCATGGACTTCATGAAGGGTCTTCCACATACATACAGGAGTCATGATTCGATTTGATTGATCGTCAACAGAATCACCATGTCATCTCAATTCCTACTGATCAGAGAGTAGGTCTCAGTAGAGGGAATGAGACGCCTCTATGTGCAAGATATTGTGCATTTTCATTGTGTACGTACTTCTATAGTCTCTGACCGTGACCCATGGTATACTTCCCGGCTATGGATGGGGTTGCAGGAGGATTTTGGGATGCAGCTACTTCTGAGCACAACCTTCCATCCTTAGAAAGATGGCCAGACTGAGATGACCATTTAGACTCTCAAGGACATGCTCCTCGTATGTGTTCTTGGCTTTGGTCATAGCTGGGAAAACCACCTACCTTTGGTGGAGTGTTCTTACAACAACAGCTATAACTCCACCATTGGTATGTCACCGTTTGAGGCCTTGTATGTTCGACCATGAAGATCCTACTATGCTGGACAAACCCCGGGGAGTCAGCACTAGTGGGACCAGAGATGGTATAGGCTACCACAGACAAGGTGCAGATCATCTATGAGTGGTTGATAACTGCACAGAGCAGATAGAAGTCATATGCTGATAGGAGCCGGAGACCTCTGGATTTCAAGGATGGCGACCACGTCTTTCTACAGGTCACACCTTGACGAGGTCTATAGATATTTGGCCGAGGTGGCAAGTTATCACCGCGGTTCATCAGACCTTTTAGGTCCTCAGCAGAGTAGGTGAGGTGGCTTACTGCTTAGCTCTTACACCTCAGTTGCAACGGTTGCACGACGTCGTCCACGTATCTCAGTTGAGGAGATACGTGCATGAACCATCCCACATCATTGAACATGGGGAGCGGGACATCGATGATGGGGAAACTTTCACGGAGGTTCCAGTGGTGATTGAGGATCAATAGGAGTGGGTCCTTCCTGGACGGTCAATACCTCGGGTGCGTGTTCGCCGGAACCACGATAACCTCCAGGAGAGCACATGAGAGCGGGAGGATCAGATGCATGCTCAGTATCCCTATTTGTTCTTTTAGTGTGAGTTGTAGCTTACGGGGATGTAGATCCCTGAGGTGGGGAGAATGTAAAGAAATGGAAATTCCATGGATGATTTTTTTCTTAAATACATGGTAATTTTACGAGTTCGTGAAAATTTACCGCTCTTGATTCTGAGGCTGAGTGTGTCTGGAATCAATTTCAGAAGTTTTGTTCGGGTATATTTAGTAAACATATGATATGGATTTTATAACTTTTGAACCGGTGCTCGGAACTGAAATCTGTGGGCACTGTTGAACACGCATCGTCCGTGATTGCTTAGTGAGACCTTCACCACAGTTGCGTTCTAATGATAATGGAATTTAGTTTTGGGGGTTTTAAATTAAAATTGAATAAAAATACATTGTTAGCTTTATATTTATTTCTTTTTGGTGGTTAAAGCTCCAAGATGAGGTTAGTGGTGGGGTCCACCACACCATAACCTCACATGAGTGGTTATGGTGGTGGGGCCCACCCACACATAACCTCCCTTGGGAGGATATCCTTGGTGGGGCCCACACGAGCTTTAAACACCCCCCCTTGACTCCCCATAAAGGAGGATGAAACTCTTCACCGTCCCACATAAGTGTGCCAAACCACACAAATTAATTAATGGAATTAATTAATTTATTTGAAATCTTTTGAATTCTTTTGGACAACAATTAAATAATGGGTTAACTTAACCCATTATTTTGGTTGGCACATAATTTTTTGTGGAGATTTTCAGAACCTTTGGAGACAATCATCCTTCCAACGAAGAACGACGAACATCTTCATCGATCTTCAACCATGCCAAATGAGATGTAGTCGACCGCGAAGAATGTCATCTTTAACTTTGTCTCCTTCGAATTCTTATCCACCAATGACAGATATCCTCTTCCTCTTCCAACATTGAAAAATCGATGCTACCTTTCCGCAACATCGCCAACGATCAAGGTCATACAAGGTAGGGGTTTGGAGTTTTTTTTATTGTTCCCGTTTTACGCTGTTGAATGTATGAAATGTGAATTGCCGATTGATAATGCCATAATGAGGAGGGCTCAGACCACATGAACACGTCCCGACCCCCCCCCTCTATTGTTCTAATTTGTTGAAGATGGTGGCGCCACAACACTACTATTGGAGTAATAGACCATGGAAAAAGCAATGGCGGACGACAATGGGTTGATCACGAAGGAACCGGCAGAACAAGGCCGGAGGGTTTCCAAGAGGGAACGACATCGCCGTGCCGCATGGAAGGAGAGTCGCGGCCACGACGGAGGAGCACGATGCAGTCGCGTGGCACATGCGGCCAATAGAAGGTCGCGACTAGGGCATGTCGCGATAGAGGGGTGCGGCACAGTTGCACAGTGTGGTGGTGTAGGGCCGCGGCCAGGGGGTGTCGCAGACAAGGTTGGATGTAGCCAGGGAATGCACAGGCGGAGGTGCGTGGAGCCGTCGCGCCATGCCGGTGGAGCAGAGCGGTTGGCCCCTCGACCAGCAGGGAGGAGCGGGATCCCGTCGGGTCCTGCGTGTGCGGGATCGGTGCCAACTGGCGTCGGTTGGAACATTACCCGAACGGAAGAGCCGTTCGAAAGCCATGGGAAGTGCGTCTTGACCCCTTGTGACGGCTTAAGAGGACCCCATGAGCCACCGGGCCAGGCCGCCTTCAGGTCGGGCCACCCATCTAGCCGGGCCGTCAGAAGGTTGGGCTGTCATCGGGCTGGGCCGCTCTCAGGCCAGGCCGCCAATCCGGGTCGGGCCGCCCTCAGGCTGGGCAGCCCCTTCGGGCTGGGCCTCCCACTCGGGTCGGGCCAACCAATTAGGTCGGGGCACCCCCTCGGACCGGGTTAGACCCCAATTCAGACCGGGTCGGGCTGGGTTAGTCCGACTGGGTCAGACCGGACGCAGACCTACTATGGCCAGTTTACACCTTTTCACCCATATCTTGGGCTACAAGTGTCCAATCGAAGAACCATCTATGGTGACAGAAATATTGGAGTGAGATGGTTCTTTTGGAATACCCCACATGGGGTTTGAATATAGTTGGGGTATGGTCGGGTTTTTTTGTACCTAAAAACCAACCAGTCCCATGGAATGGAAATGTCAATAACTCACAGACCGGGCGTCTGATTGACGCGTCGTCTGTTGCTTTGAGACCCCTATGGTGAGGTGGAACTTTTAGATACTTCTCCTTCATACATCATGAAATATGGAGTATCGACCAGTAGCTCATGGAGCAGAACCTACCGACGACGATCGAGTGGAGTACAGGGACCTAGTAGCTGACTGATACCTAACTACTACTGACCTTTTGACTCAGAGTGTATCAACTAGCCTAGTGGGGAGCGCCTCTGTGTGATGAAGAAGACCCACAGTACTCGACAAGAGTTGTACTTCAATAGGATACAAAGGGAGTTCCTTTGTGTGAGCGTGGTAAACCCATATCGGGGAGCGCCTCTATGGAATGCAGCAGACCGATGGTACTCGAGCAGAGGAGTACCACAGTAGTCCATGATAGTGGGAAGCGCCTCTGTGTGACGCGGCAAGCCCATAGTACTCTATAGAGGAGTATTACATCAGCATTTGAGGTTTCTACAGTTTTACTAGGAGTGTTACATATTACCACCCCTAGAATAAAATCTTGGTTTTGAGCTGAGTCAGTGACTTTTGTGTTTACCTCATGAATTAGATGGGTTACTAGATAACATAGGTATATGTATAGGCAAATACATAAGTAAGGGTTATACATTGATTCTATACTTTTTGGTTATCCTTGTTGGATATTATGACACCTTGAGGGTCTCGGAGTCCCTACTGAGTCTCTTTTTACTCACCCCTGTATGAGTTAAGCCCGCATCTCGTTGTGTTGGATGCAGATGAACAACAACGCTGACAGAGGCTGAGAGCACCCAGACGGAATGGTACCCAGAGGTGGACCTTACGACCTGTCGGTACACAGAGGATTCTGACGGATGTGGAGTGCTGAGGGGGCCATTTGTACCTACCTTTCAGGTAGGAACCCTAGAGGACGATCTAGGAGATGCACTTTACCTTTCAGCTATTTGTCCCTTTTTCAGTTGTAAATGCTTTCTGTTGTACCTGTACATTACTATTGGGCTTGTATTTACAGCCCCTATTTACTTACCAGCACTTTTTTTGTATACAATATTTCTTAGTGTTTTTCTTCCAGTTGTGTACTCTGTTTGTTTGTGTTTACTTTTTATAAAGGCAATTCCTTCCCAGGTTATGGATTTTCACCTTTGGTGCAAGTCGACAGCCCCTGGCCTATAGAAGGTGGGTTTGGGGTAGTCACGACACAGTCCTAAGGACGGGTCATGACAAAAAATATTGAAATATGAATAATATCACATCTTCTTTTGATCATGAATTTATAATTACAAGGGTATATATTAAACACGGTCATCCTTGGTGACATTATGTAAATTTTCAAATATGTACAAACACAATTAAAATATCAATTTTCAGATATTATGATCATGGAGTTCTTAAATCATATCTATTGAAGAGTTTTATCATCATGAAAATCATCAGAAATATATCATTGAGGGAGAGACTAGAATAGTACATTGAAGAATCTTCTAGAACCATTATTTCATGAGAATTCATTTAATTTGGAATGTTATTGATGTAGTGTCACTAAAATTGTATATCATTATTAATCTCTCACACATAGTGACCAATAATAATAATATTGACACAATGATTGAGAAATTAAACTAAAAAATTAAAGAAAAAATTGTAGGAATGAAATTGTTCCACTCCTAAGTAAATATGAACTTGAGTTCTTGTAATCTCATTATTGAAGTTACTGTAAGAGTCTCACATTGATTTATTCTTTAATAATTTTTATCATAATTTGTATCTTTTTCCTGTGATATAGTTGGATATTCTTTGATGTTAGTTTTGTGTGTTCTCATTTCATTAGGTATCAGGTTCAATTATAAATGGGTATCTTTATTATCTAAATAAAATACTATTGATTTCTACAATGAGGTTGGATCACATATATTTAGAGTGAAATGATTTATTGAACCATTATTTTGAATAAATGTACACCTTTTTCTCAATTAAATTGAATTGATTATCAATAATGGGGAGTGAAAGTTCTATTAATTTGTTAAAATAATTGAGAGGAGAAAGAAATAATGATTCACATATTGACATATTTATTTTGAAGGTATTACCGAAATAATGTGACAGATTTTGAGTGCACAATGAGTTTACATTATTTATTCTCAATTATATTGAATTAATTAAAGAGATTCCATTAATTTTATTATACAAAAATGTTTTAATGAAGAAGAATCTAGGATGTTTTGTTATAGTATTCGGTCATGTTATTAATAATTATATGATTGATAATTAGAGAAGAATATGTTTCTTGGATACTGAATGAAGATGGTAATGATGAATTCCAAATTAATTATGATAATGAATCACGGTTTTTTGAAGGGTAGAAAAAGTTCCAACATATTTAAATTTGGGAGGATTATTAATATTATTCATTACTTTGTGAGATTTTTCATATATTCATTATTGGAAGGAAACTGATTGTTTGAAGATTTCAAATTTCTTATGATGATTGGTGAGATGAATTTAATGCCTTAAACATGTAATTTTTCTATAGAGAATAATTTTTTTAGCAACGTAATTATGATGAATCCACTACATTATATTTCTAGATAGTGCGTTGTAGAGAGGGAAATATTATTCTAGTTGATAGAGAAAATCAGACAAAGTCTTGCACGATGAGGTTATTCAATGAAAGTGAGGGAAAAATTAACTGATTCTATTATATCTTTAAACTAAAATAAATTATCATTAATTCATTGTATGAATGTTTATAAATCATTTTTTTTTCAAATTAATGAATTGAAAGGATATGGGGATTATTGAAAGAATCTAAAAGATGAAAAAAGGTTTTGGGTTCCTTTGATAGAGAAATATAGATCAACAATATCATCATATGAAGATTTCAAAACATGAGAATCTGATATAGTTTTCTAATTAGTGGACTAAAATATAGTTTTATAAGTGAGTTCATCAAATAATGGTTGATGAAAACAAGTATTGGATAAAGGATTCTGATTAGTGTCATCATACTGCTGTTTCTAATCAAAATTATTTGAATGATGTTCTAAAGAAAATTCATCTAACAGAGCCAATAAATAATGTAACTAGAAGATCTCATAATCGATAAAAAAACTGAAAAAATTATAAAATTGATAAATATATATTATTGGGTATGTGATTACAAATTAGAGGAGTTACTATGAAGATGTACAGTATGGATATTTATGGATTTTTAAAATGTGTTTTTGCCATCATGCTTTGTGATAATGATGTCATACATGTTCAAAGCCTCAATAATCCAAAAGTAAAGATAATGATTTTATCCAAGATATTTTTAATATATTAAGATCATTGATGGATATATTTTAAAAAATTTCCAATGAATATTTTTTATGGTAATTTACCTTGATATTTTGAGGTTGTCAACTGATGAAGGAAGCAAGAGAGATGATAAAATTTAAATAACGGTTCTACTGAAAATTAAAATTTTTTACTTCATTCTCATCCCCTAATTTTCAGAGAAATTGTGGCAATATAAAATCCAGTAGGTGTGTTTTAAACTGTATCATGTTGTTGAAAAGGTCTGTTTTTGACAAAGATTTATCAGAGAATTTTGTTTAGCTCCAATATTCAAACATATGGTTTGAGATGAAGGAGGACTAGACCCAATGTTCTTGAAATATTAGTATAGGATATAAAGGACAATGTGGATGGGATCGAAGAAATAAGTGTGGTTTTGGGTAAAAAAACTTTTGAAGAAGGAGGTATATTTTAGTATAACTTTTATTAGATGAAAATGTATTGAGTGAATAGTTATCTAATGAAGGTATAAAATGAACCAGCATTGAAAAAATAGGTATCAAACCAAGAGGAAATGGACATAATGTACTAAATAAAGGATAATTGGAAAAACAATTTTATTGAATAATTTTTAAGATTTATCAAGTTCTATTACTCAAAAGATCATATTTTTTTCTGAATAAGAAGGTTACATAACTTAGAATTTATCATTTGTATACACGTTCTTTGAGTTGAATTCTGATATAAGATAAAAAGTGGATGACATATTCACTAAAAAAGAAGAAGAAAATTATAAGGGTAATAATAAAATAAGAAATGAGAAGGGTGTTGTGTTGTTCTATTTTACCTTAATAATAAAGAGAAATGAGGTGTTTTATATTCCAGGTTGCATAGATTATATAGGGTTCTTATAGCGAGGGTAGGGGAAAAAGATCAAGAGAAGTAAACATATTACATCTATGATAGATAAACATCATTAAAGGTTAATGATGTTAATAGGATGAAGTTTGTGTGTACTAATTTTAATACAACAAAAGAAGATTAATATACACTTGAATTAGGTTCTAAAATTATGAGAAGAGTAATAATTCAAGGAAACACTATAAAATTTAATAGAATTCTCATGTGATTGTGGACTATATAGGAATTAAAATTTTGTTATGGAAGTTGAAAACCATCTACACATTTTGTATAAGAATCCTTTGAGGTGTTCCAGTTGTACTGGGAAATCATTAGTACAAGGAATTAGGATTATTTTCTATCCCCGTATTATATTTTATGGAACCACACTTTGGTTAAGTGTAATTTTCAATCCAATACATTATAAATTGATAAATAATTATAGGGGATAATCTTTATATTGTTTATCACAATACACAATAAGTTTTAGCTACTCTAATTGGTTAGTTAAGATTATAAAAAAATTGTGACAACCATTAATTTCTTTCACCAACATCCATAAAATGGATTGAGAATAACAGTATCAATGTATTATCATGTCATAGATATAATTGGATAAAAATTATTATTTGTTTTGAAATGTTCTTAATATTTAATCACCACCATCAATTTTTAGAATAACCTGATGTGTTTGTAAGACATATCATTTTTGGAGAACTATTTATGTTTTATGTTATGATCCTTGAAAAATAACAAACATGATCCATCTAAAACCCTTCCTTATGTGGTGATCCTATGGTTCCTTATGTCATAATCCAGGGATTCATTTTCTGATTAGAATAAGAAGATGATGTGATGACCATCTAATCTCTTTTCCTTTAGGTTGGGTAATGAGACTATGTTGTTTGCCTAGTGTTATGAGTACTAGATGGAATATATGGTTTGAATGAGATGCTTTTTTTTATGGTCCTAATAATCCTATATGATTATAATGGGATCACATCATTATTCCTTTAGCGGACTTGTCTATGATTCTATAATTCCCAATATGATAAGCATAGGAAGTCTTCTATGATAAAAATGAGATTCCCAATGATATGCTCCTAGGAAACCTTATACGATGATAATGAGTTTCTATGTGTGATGAGCATGGTCTTCCATAATTTATTACCATAATTTTCTTTTTAATATGATAATAGGATGACTCATGTTATGAGAATTTGATTCTATAATCAACAAGAACATATTTCCTTGAATTATGAGTACATGATGTCTAGGTATTGATCCAATGATTCCCTATGAAATGAATATTGTTTTATTACATGGATCATCTTGAGGGAGATACTATTAGACTTAAAACCTATAAAATGATTCTTGAGTATTTTTAAATGATCATCCTATCCATCATAATGTGTCCACCCTATTAATGTATCCATTGAATTATTTAATTAGTGTTTATATGAAGATAGATCATGTTTGAGATTCATGACCATATCTAAAATAATTATGGGAGTCTCAGACTAGAAAATAAACTCTATAGATGAATCCATGGATAGAAGGTTTGAAATTCCATCATCATATTCAGATCAAGTTAAAAAAATCAACCTTGATTGTGACCGGTCACCCACCTTTGGAATTCGTTAATGCGGTACCACAAGATCAAAACCATCTAAGGCATAGACTATTATTATGGTCTCAATGGAAAACTTTGGAAAACAATATAATTATCATGCTATATTTTTATTTCCACATGTTCCCAAACATTTATATATTTTTATTTATGAATTTTTTTATTTTCATCAATAGAGTTGTGTATTACCCCTAGTACTTTAGAGATAGATAGAGATATGGGTTTCTTCTAGTGTTTTAGGATAGGCGGAGATCTTTATTTTTTCATCCTTTTCAATACTATTGAAACTCGGGTGAATTAATAGGTGGGGGTTCTATGATGGGATATGAGATCATTTTCTACTCTCAAATCTGATTTAAAATTATTTCTTATAATTTAATGAGTGATATAATGGTGATAAATGGATGCATGGATAAGGTTTTTTTAATGATTTTGGACATGAGAAATAATTTTTCCATATTTTTGTTAATGTTCAATTAATTTTATTCACCTATATAAATTAATTAATTTATATTTTAGATTTTTTGGAATTAAAGTATCATTTTCTTATACATGGTAGATATTGTTAAAATATATCAAATTACATAATTAATTATTATAAATTATTTGTGTACTCCAATAACTAGATTTATCATTATTTCCCATAGTTTTAATTCTTTAAAGGTAATCCTAAATTTTTTAATGTGGTTTCAAAATTCAATGGAAGAGTTTACAAAAACTAGGCTAAATAAAAGAAAAATGTTATAAGAATTCTCTACACTCAATAAAATTCATTTACAGTATAATTAAAATCAATTACACATATTTGAATGATGATATTCATAGAAGAATTATTCAAGAATAGAAAATGAGTTTATCCACCAATAAAATGAACTCCATCTAAACAAGCTAGACTTAAGATAATTATTCAGCCTCTATATGATTATTTGAATTGGTCTTGAACAAGTAAAATGTATTTATCGACATATATGATATTTACCTCACATATGTAATTTATCATACAATTACATATCTAATTAAATTTAATTTTATAAAAATTTCAATTAGAGGATAAAACTGTGATACTGATTGGTAACCTCAATTTTAAATTCTTGATATAAATGTTATACAAGGGGTATCCATATGGTATTCATGATGATTTTATGGGATTAAATAACAACATGAATCCAATATATTAGAGGATTTCATGTGGTTTATGTTTAATAAAATATCAGCTAAAAGGAAGATGGAAACAAAGGAATGAAGATAAGGATTTTTATAAAGCCTGGATCAAACTGGATATTTTAATCCAAGATAAAGATGGAAATTTTAGAGACATACAAAAAGAGAGAATCTACAAGCGAACTAAATATATGATGAAGATGTTATATACAACTCTATTAATGAAAAATGAGGTCATTGAATATTTTATTCATTAGGGGGATTCATGAGTTGAGATATTTCACCATGGTTCAACTCTACAATGAGGTATAGAAATTTTCCAATAGTTTATTTCTTTTCTTATGTAATCATATACTAAATATTTTTCTAATAAAATTTCCATCATTTTTCATATCACTTTGATTCTCTCATTTAGTTTTCAACCTTCATTATTTACACTATATATAACGACCTGGCCTTAAACATTACTTTATCTAGATAATTCAACTAGAATACACATATTATATTACCAATTATATTTTTGGTATAGAGTATTAGAATGTTAGGAAATACTTCCTAAATCTCAATCCATAATCATACAAAGTGGGTATAACTGACAAAAATATTTTTTCCTTAATACATATTTTTTAAATATAAACAAGACATATTTTCCTGAAAAGCCTTCATAACATTAATCTTGGATTCTTTTTTTATCTTACCCATCCTTAAACCCTATAAAAACATTATAAAACATCATATGATCACAAAAAACTCAGTAAGGAATTCAGAAGATTGATAGAAACCATTAGTATATGAATAATTATTATAATATGAAATCATTCTAAAAAGGAAATACATCACACCCATAAGGTATCATATACTTACTAATAAATACATGATATTTACATAGAATATAGAAACAACATAAATAAATAATATATTTACTTGGGAAATTACTTAATTGATATTTTAAACCTCACAGCTACCTTATGGTACGTAACCCTCTCGTCTACCATGCAATTTAACCCTCACAGCTACCTTATGGTGTATCCATCACATTTACACATGTAGTAACCATATGATCGGTGTCCAAATTAACCAACCCCAACAAATTATAGGGAGATATAGGTACCACCCTTCATCATAAAAAATTCCCTATAACCATAACATAATTATAAAACAATAATACATACATTATATTAATCATTCCCTTTTAAAAAAAGAATTGAAAATATTATTTTTAAAGGAAAGTCTCGTACCAATATCATATATTTGATGTGAAATATAAAATCATGAATGGAATATGTGTATACTCTATAAATACAAATAACAAAATATGATATAATAAAAATTAAACTTCACTAATAATCATTATACCACATAAACAATAAAGTAGAAGGATATCCCAAAGAATGGAAATTGGGTTAATAAATCCCTTACCATGGGTTTTTCTAACTTCAAGAGTGTATGAACCACTTATATAATGGTTAAAAGAGTTTTATTAACATTTTAAGGAAACATATTTAGTTTTATAAGACATTATATTATAATTTTATAATATAATTCAACCAAATTATTAATTATATTTTTTTATATCCAATATTTTGATAGCGTTCTTTACATGGTTTCCTTGGTCATTTCGTAATGAATTTTCTTGTTGAATGGAATTGAAAATATGTAATTGGAATAAAAAGGTTTTAATATGTTTCCATACTATTAAATTATTCTATAAATAATTATTTTATGATATGATGATGAATCACTAATTAAAACATTAATGTTATTTGTTTAGATCATTTTTGCGGTTCTTTGATAATTGAAAACTAGTTTCATTATATAATTTAATATTATGTATATATATTAAATAAAGAATAGAAAAGTGATTATATCATGAAATTTAAAATATTTTTAAACCATTAAAATGGTTTTATGACCATCCATCAAGGCATCAATGGAAATTGAATTCACATCATCTATGATTTCGGTAAATCGACACATCATGGACGATGTTTTTTATTATTAGAATAAGTGGGAGAGGAGAAGAAATACGATGGTGAATTTTCCCATAAACATGATAAAATTATTCTATATATAAGTTACTTGAGTTATCATTCCTCTTTTATGAGGGTAGGTGAACATAGTATGAGAGAATAAAAATAATGAAAAATTGAATAAAAGAAAATGATAGAGGATTTTTACCTCTTGAATTATTCTCCTTGAGAACCTCCTAAAGAAATTCGTTTTTAGACTTTAGGTGAGAGAAAAAGTTCATGGACATGGGGGAGAGGATTAAAAATAATATTTTTCATAATTTGGACAATTCTCAATGATTGAGAGTTGTGAGGGTAAGATGGGTTGAGCGGTGGTATTTATATTGCTAGAGAGGGGGTTTTCCATTATTTTAATCATTATTTTATTATTTTTCCCAAGATAATAAATAGTTTAGGTTCTTGTGACTAAGTACATTAATTAGTTCTTATAATTTTTAACTAAGGGTTCCATCCTTTGTAGAAAATCATCCATGACTCAATAATTCATGTATTTAGTTTATTTTTTAAATTACTGTATTTAACAATTCACATAAAAATCTTGTATTACCGAAATATCCCAAATATTCACCCCAAAAATATTTCAATGTTTATATTTTAAAAAATAACTCAATTTCTTGAAAGTAATTTCATAAATATGAGAATTTGTTAAAATAAAATCAAAATTAATTCGAAAAATAACAATTTGAAAACTATAACTTATTTTATAACACCTCAAAAAAAATAATAAAGGTATTATAAAATTATATTATAACATTAAGATAACAAAATAAAAATTTATGATTAAATTTTATGCAAATATATTTTATTTTATATTATTACATTAATAGTAAATTTAAAATTTAATATTTATGACTCACAAAAATACCAAAAATTAATTTATAATTTTCAGAAAAATTATTTACTTGTTCAATGATATAAAGATAACATATTTTCACTTATATGATGGCTAAATTAGATTTATAAATTATTAGGTGAGTTTACTATTATATTTTCAATATTACTATTCCTAATGGTCTTGTTACTATTCCATATGTCAAGTTATTATTACATCATTATAAATTCCATAATTTATACAAATACCAATTATTTTGTTATAAAATTATAATGAATCTAAATACTTAATTACATAATGAAAAACAACATTTTATATGTATTTGGGTCATTAAATTCTCCCCAACTTCTGGAAATATCATCCTAATAATTTTTATTCACTCATTAAACAAGTGAGGGTATCTTTTCCTCATGGAATTTTTCGATTCCCATGATTCTTCTTCAACCTTGTGGTTTATCCAAAAAACCCTTACCTAGTAGATTACCTTATTCCTCAATAATTTCCCTTTAATATAACGAATCTGAATATGATTTTTTTTCATAATAATGGTTCTATTCTATATGATCTTCTATTGGGTTCAAAACATGAGTTGAATCTAGCACACAATTTCTCAGCATCAAAACATGGAAAACATTGTGTCCTTATGATAAAGTCTAAGGAAAATCTATTTAGTAAGAGACTGGTAATAAATTCTCTAGAATATCATATGGTCCAATAAACCATGGACTTAACTTTATTTTCATACCAAAATTCATAACACTTTTCAATGATTAGATTCTAAGAAAAACATGATAACCTACCTTGAATGAAAAGTCTTTCCTTATATTATCTATATAACTTTTTAGCATGCTCTGAGCTACCATCTGGTGTCGTTGGATCGTATTCAATTTCTCAGATGATTCCTCAACTAATTATGGACTCAAAAACATTCTTTCCCTAACTTCATACCAAAATAATAGAATTTGACACTGTTACCCATATAATTATTCAAAAGGTGACATCTGTATACTATAATAGCAATTGTTATTATAAGAAACCACAACTAAAAATGATGTTGCTCCCAACTTCCATAGATGTATGTTGGACAAGTACGACACATATCCTCAAATGATTGAATTCTTCACTTGGTATGTCCATCAGTTTGAGGAAAAATAGAACTATTAAAATTTAATTTTTTGTCAAATTACTTTTGAAGGCCTTTCCAAAAGTTTCATGAGAACCTGGGATCTCAGTCAGATAAAAAGGAAATAGAAATAACATGTAACCAAAAAATCATTTACAGAATAGTTGAGAAGGATGATCCAAAGGAATATTAGCTTAAATTGTATGTAAATGTGTATATTTATTTAGTCTGTCTAAAATAACCAAAATATAAATTTTACCTAAAGAATTATTTTGTAGTCCTACCACAAATATCATTGAAATATTTTCCCATTTCCACTCTAAGACTAGAAAAGGCTGAAGCATCCCTTTTGGAAATTATCACTATACTTTAACCTGTTGACATGTCAAATATTTCAATGTAAAATCAGTAAAATCTCTTCTAATTCCATCCTACGAGTAATACTCTGGAAGGTCTCCATACATCTTATTACTTCTAGGATGAACTGAAAATGAAGAACTATGAGCATCAAACAACTTTTCTTTCCTCATTTTGGAATCAAAAGCAAAACATATTCTATTCCAAAATGTCAAAAAACCCTCATTATCAACATTAAATTCTATAAACAAACCCATTTTCACTAATTACACCTTTTTCTATAACTCGATATCTTCCTTCTATGCTTTCCTAATTCTATCCCATAGAGACAACTACAATGACACCTGAAACCAAAAATAAGAATTTTTTTCACCAACAACGTCCAAGCTAAAATTTATAAAATCATTAATCAAGGGGCATTGGCCTGAATGTAACATATTTAATAATTCATGATGTTTTTTAATTATGAAATCAGCCAATATTTTTACTTTTCAAGAATGGTAATTGATCTTGAAATTAAAATACAGTATATATTCAAGCCATATTCTTTACATCGTGTTTAATTTTTTTCTCAATGAATATATCCTTCAGAATTTTACGGTCAATGTATATTTTACAATTGGATTCAAATAAATGATGCCTCTAAATTTTAAAAAAAATCCATATCTAATAATTCCAAATCAGATGTGGGATAATTTATGTCATGAAATTTTAGTTACCTTGAAACTTAAGAAATTACTATATCATTCTATATCAGAACACAACAATGTCTATTCAAAGATCCATCACTATAGATGAATAAATCACTATTTATAGAAGCCAGGTCAAAAACTAAAGCATTCACAAATATCTTATTTAGATCCAGGAAAAAACATCACATTATTATATCAAAATAAATTTAATTCTTTTTCATGTTATCTTAGTTATCGAGCTCGATAACGATAATTTTTTTTAACAAACCTTCGATAATAACATGCTAATCCAAGAAAATTATGAATCTCTGTAACATTTGTAAGTCTTGACCATTCATCAACAACTTTTTTTGTAAGGATAAAATGTTATTCTATCCTTATTTACATTCTTCCAATGAAAATAAATATGTTGCAGCCAAAAATCATATTTTCTAAATTTCCCATTTAACATATTTCTTTTGAGATATTTCAAGAAAATCCTTAAATGTTATTCATGATCCTAAAAGAATTTTCAAAACACCAAAATATCATCATTAAATAAAAAACATTATCCCAATATTCATTTAATATTCTATTTATATGATCCATGAATACAAAAGGGAAATTTTTCAAACCAAAGGAAAGAACAATAGACTCATAATACACATATCTAGTATGAAACACTATTTTGGGTATGTCATCCTCTTTGGAATTTAGCTGATCATACCTAGATCTCAAGTCAATCAGGGAAAAATAATGATATCCCTTGAGATGATCAAACAATCATCGATTTGAGGCAATGGATACTTATTCATAACAATAATTTTACTCAAAGTTCTATAATAAATTAAAATTCTCATGGAACCATCATATTTTTAACGAAAAAATAAGAGCGCCCCATGGTGATGTTCAAGTATGATTGAATCCTTTATCAAAATACTCCTTTGATTATTTTTCAATTCAAAAATATTAATTTGATCCATTCAGTAAGGGATTTTTGAAATTATCTTGTCATCAGAGACTAATTCAACGGTAAATCCAACTTCCTGATCAGTATAATAGGGTGAAACTCATCAGAAAAAACATCCAGGTATTAATTTACCATGGTTGAATCATTAATCTAAACAGTTACCTTATTTTCGAAAATTAGAAAATGCTAACATTCATTTCCGTAATTTAATAATTTCTTAACTTTAAGATATGATATCAATTTTATGGTTTCATTCTTGTATACAAACTAAATATCTTTATGAAAAATAACTTCATTATATCTAAAATCAATATTATCATGATAAACCGAAAGACAATATATACCATGAATGACATCAAACTCTACTAAGGGTAAAAAAATAAGGTTTTTTGGTAACTTATTTCAATTGATCATACTAGGAACATTCGTATAATTCCTTTTCACTATAATATTTCCCCTTTGTGTGTTAACCGTATGTTCTGGTCTCATTTTATGATGTGAAATTTCCAATTGACTATCAAATATTTCAAAATAAAAGAATGTATAGTCCCCATATCAAACATGTCATTAGTTGAATATGAGTAAAAAAACAAAGTTATTCATACCACTTCATTGGATGGACCTATATCTACTAGTATAGTCATAAAAGATCACAATCCACCATTGTGATTATAAAATGGTTGTTTTCCATCATTCAGATATTTTGTTGGGAAGTTATTTGAATAATGAACAATCTCACCACATTTGAAACACATTATAGTTTACTTATCGAAATTGATCTTATGTTCATTTTAATTAGAATATCAGGCCTTATGTATAGAAATTCTACTTCATAAACACTTCCCAATTATGTTAAGGCATTTCCCAGGGTGAATTTTACCAAACATTTCAGATACTAGAAACTAGACTTTCTTTCCTTCAAATCTCATTGATTTATTCATAGGCATAACTTTACATTTGGAAATCTTCTTCTTCTTGTTTTAAAAGTAAACATGATCAACTGTAAACTAAATTTCTAACCTCTCTTCACATTAGACCTATTTCAAATAACATTTTAATTCATGGGAAACTAATTCTATTTGATATATTGGATTTAATTTTGAGTTAAAATGATTTATTTATCTATTAATATGCCAAATAAGATTTTGATTGTACCTTTTCAATTGAGTGAAATTTGCTTCATACATGACCACTAAATCATCCTCTATTTGTTTCAATTTACGGAATTTTTTTCCATCTTAATTCTAACCATATAAGGAAAATAATTTTTAAAGAAAATATTTTTAAATTTATCGCATTCCAAGGCATCAAGATCATCATTATCCATGATATTCTTGACCATTGTCCACCATTGTTCATCTTCGCATTCAAAATTATTAATGTAATGACTAATATTTTGATTATCTAAACACCCCATACCATAAAATATCCTTTTAAGGGATTTTTTTTATCCTTCAGTCACCACTGGGTTAGAAGATCCACTAAAAGTCGGAGGGTATTTCCTCATAACATGTTCTACTATCATCATGTTATTTTTTTGGTAAGTCTGGTTGTTCACATTCATTGATGCCATCACTATTTATTGCCTTTTTATCTGAGCCATTACTATCACAAAATTACTGGTTCCAATCCCTACCATTATAGGCTGCATATTCATAAGGATATCATCCTCTTGGTTCCTTCAAACATCATCTTCCCTACTTCTTCTTCGGAAAACCATTCGGAATAGACTTATCATGGATGAGGGAACATAGTAATCTCTATATTATATATCATTTAAGAACTAAAATAGGATAAAAACATTTATTGTATTATATTAACATCATCATAACCCCTAACAGTATCTAAACCCTACTCTCATACCAACTATAATGACCCGTTATTAAACATTATATAGTCTATTTAATTCAACTTGAATACACTTATTACTTTACCAAAGATCATATTGGTTTATAGTTTTAGAACATTAGGACATACTCCATAGATATCAACCTGCAATCATACAATGTGGGTAAAACTAAAATAATATCCATTTTCTCAAAATACAATGTTGTTAATTAAAACATGAAATATTTTCATGAAAGGTTTTCACAAAATTAATCTTGGATTCTAATTTTCTCTTAACCATCCATAAAAATTATGAAAACAATTTATCACTTGGTATAATCACAAAAAGCTTAGTAAGGGATAGAAAAAGAAGGAGAAAATTTGTTAGTAAATGAAAACTTATAAACATTTGAAATCATTCTCACAAATGCATACATCTCCCCCATAATGTATCATATAATTAATAGTTAAAACATGATATTTTCATAGAAAATAATGAAATATAAATAAACAATATAGGTTATATGGGTAATGTTTTGCATAATATTTAAATCCTCATAGCTACCTTATGATTTGTAACCCTCGCTGCTACTTTATAATGTAATCCTCATGGCTTCCTTATGGTGTAACCATCGTAGTAACACTTGTAGTAACCATATGGATAAATTCCAACATAAACATACCCAATTAATTGTATGGAGATATATGTCAGAACCTTTATAATAAATAAATCCCAAGAACCAGAACATAAGAATAAAATAATAATACTTACATCAAACAAATCATTCCATTTAAAAAAGAACTAAGAAGAGGATTTTAAAGGAAATCCCCTTAAAAATATAATATATTTCAAGTGTGAGTTAATAAAATTAATGGATTGTGTGTATAAACTATAAATCCACATCATAAAACATAACTTATTCAAATTTAAAATTAACAAATAATCTTAGTTCCACATAATCAATAAAATAGTAGTTTAACCCAATGAATGGAAATTGGGTTAAGAATTCCCTAACCTTGGGTTCATATTACATAAAAAGTGTATAAATATCCCATATAATGGTTAAAAAGTTTTATTAATATTTTAAAGAAAAAAATTTATCTTTATAAAACATTATATAATAATTTAATAACATCATTCCACCGAATTATTAATTATATTTTGTTATTTATAATAATTCGGGTGGGTTCTTTGCATGGTTTCCATGCTTGGTTTGTAATGGATTTTATTATTTAATATAAGAGAAACTACCAAAGTGGAATGAAATGGTACTAATATGTTTCCATAATATTAAATGAATGCATAAATAATTTGTTTTAGATATGATGATGAATCATTAGATAAAACATTAATGATATACGTTTAGTTCATTTTGGTGGTTCATCAATAATCACAAACTAGTTCTTATATAATTTAATATTATTTATATATGTTAATTAAATAAAAGTGTTTATATAATATAATTCAAAATAGAATTCAACCATTAAAATGGTTTTATGACCAGCAATGAATGCGTTAATTGAAATTTAAAATACATTGTCCCCGATGTTCGTAAATCGACACATCATGGATGATGTTTTTATTTTTAGAATAAGTTATATTGAAGAATATGTATGATGAAGAATTTTTCCATAACCATGATAAAATTTTATTATATATAATATAATATAGTTTTTATTCCTCTTACATGATGGGAGGTGAAGAGATTATAAGAAAAGAAGAATAGTTGAAAAGGGAATAAAAGAAAATGAAAGAGGTTTTTTACCTTCTAAATTATTATCCTTGAGAACCTCCTTAAGGCCTTTGGTTTTTTTCTTTTTGTAATACTGAAAGGTCTTAGATATGGGGGAGAGTCTTTGTAAGAGGAATGCTCAGAATTTATACAATTATCAAATCATGATAGGTGCGAGGAGAGATGGGGGTGAGGGGTGGTATTTATAGTGAAGGAGATGTGGGGTTTTCCATTATTTTAATCATTATTATATTATTTTACTCAATACATGAAATAGTATTGGTCATTGTGAATAAATAGAGTAAGTATTTCATGTGAGTTAGAACCAAGGGTTCCTACCATATAATAACATCATCTATGACTCAATAATTTATGTGTTTAGTTTATTTCACAAATTATCATATTTCACTATTCAACAAAAATAAAAGTATTTGAGAAAAATCCAAAAAAAAATCCCCCAGTCATTTTTTATGGGTAGAATTCAAAATTAACTCCATTTTTTGTAAAATAATTCTCTATATATATGTGAAACTTAATTTTTAAATGAAATCATAATTTAGTATGAAAATAACAATTTTAAAACTATATCTGATTTTATGACATCTTGAAAAATTAATCAAGGTTTCATAATATTATCTTATTAACATATGAAAACCAAATAATAATTTTTTGTTATATATTTGGAAAATATATTTTCATTTAAACTATTAAATTTATCATAAACTTGTAATTAAATATTCATTACATTCAAAAATACCAACACTTAATTTATAATATTTAGGAAAATTATTTTGTTATTAAATAATATAAATATTTCTTATTTTTACATATATTATGGATAAATATTATTTATAACTTATTAGGTGAGGTTACTATTATATTGGAAAAATTACTATTCCTAATGTCCATGTTACTATTCTTAAAGTCATGTTACTATTCCATCAGTATAAATTCATTATGTTCTATAATTATAAATTATTTCAATATAAAATTATAATGAATTTAAATATTAATATCCAAAATGAAAAAAAGTTATTTTATAATTACCTAGGTCATTACACTATGATATCTTCTACTCATGATAATGAGTGACTAACTTTAGGCAAATAATGGGGGATTAATCCAGTGCCAAACCGAAGTCATCATTTATTCATATTTAATATTAATTATCTACTTTGGGTTGATTCTAGGAATGTCAATTATGATGGAAGTTACTCTCACAATGGTAATCTAAATAATAACATCTCAGTCTACAGTTATTCGTTATTAATTAATATATGAGTGATGTGTACTTCGCAATCATCGAGTGCATTGTACATACACAAACATCTCACGAGAATATGGTCACACGTAAAATGGCATTTTTCCACTAATTAGTTGTGAAATAATTAACATGGAGATGATAGTTTACTCTAAATGATTCCTTTGAGATTATATTCTTTCTTTATAAAACTTCATTCTATCTGTGTTTATTCTATTTCCATTGAATGTTCGCTTTTATGTTTATCATTATATAATTTCACCTACTTATATTCTCTGTGATTTTATATATAGAAAAAAGCAAAAATATAGTATTAAAATTATGAATAGTTAGTTTTTGAAAATAAAAAATAATAATGTAAGACAACCATGGTATTTCACTATGTTGTACTGGGAAAATCAATAATTCCTATTGTATTAACCTATGATTGATGTGTAAAAATACGGTCTTATATTTGATGAGATAATAGACCATCACTCACTTTATTTTTTCACCTTTTTGTAAATTCATTTCTTTATTTTCAATAATAAAATAATGCAGATACATGAATTATTATAATAAAATTATGATACATGAATTAGATACTACTAGGTTCTATAGAAGGAATAATAACATGTTCCTAATGAAGAATAATTCAATATTATTGGACATATAGAAGACATATAAATCCTATGTAGAAAAATAAAAATTTTAATTGGATGCCTACTTGAATGTCATGAGAAATGACCTGAACATGGATTTGAACCTATAGTAGAAAATACTTATCTATTAATTTTTTGTTAAGTAACCTGAGGAGGTTGATAAGTAGTAACAAAAAGAATTATTATCATCATCCCTCCCTCAGTCATGGAAGGATGAAATTCTTAATGAACACAGGAATGCTAACACAATTATATGGGACCAAAAAATAAGAATAATATAGGATTTACTTTGTTTTTGTTAACCTACAACATGAAATTACCAACCAAGAAGAATAACATTCAAAACCTCTAATCATTTATCTATCCTTGGATGAAAACCCACCCACATGGTGGGTTTTTAGTAAAATATGGAGGATCTTGACAACATATTTCCTTAGATGATAACCAAACTACATGAATCATTTTTCATTGGATAATCACTTGAATCTAAAATAACTCAATGATGAAGTCATATCATGATGTAAATTTCATTTAATTTTATAAAAAATGGGTTGGGAGTTAACTCCTATAAATTTGAATTTATAGATTGGGAAACATATCGTGGTTTACCCTAGTGGATGATGATGATGTTGAATATACACATTGTGAGGAACAAACAGATATCTATAAACATTTTTAACATCTACATGAGGTAGTAACTAAATAATTCCTATTGGCTTCACCGGAAGGACTCAAGTAACAATATATGCAATAATAAGGGGAATATTCATGATTAAATTTTATATGATTTATATTTATTTAAAATTAATTATTATCAAAATTTACATTGGAAAATTATTTCGATGATGTACATATTGAGAAGACATTTATGTTAATGTAAAAGGTTATAAAAGTCATATAAAATGAAAAAGAGGACCCATTCATTATCATAACCCCACATTAAAAGTTATAACATATTTTCATGGGGATGGAATTGATGCATACTATTTAGGGAGTATTAAAAAATAGTGGAAATTAAATCAAAATAGAAGAAAAATATTTTTTTTCCTCGAATCAATGAATCTATATAGATGAATTGATTATATATAAAAATGGGAACTACTTTTTTAGGGAAGTGAAACCCAAGTAACCACTTTGTGGTAAATCCAAGAATTATCCTCTTGTATTTTCTATATTTATTTATTTATTTGTTTTTTAATATGTAGTTTTATGTTTTATTGTATTTAATTGTAAGTGTTTTGAGAGTATCATATAAGAGATTATCTTAAATCTACCATTGATAATAATTCATGTTGCATTTAAATTTTATACTTCACTTGATTCTCCCCAATTCACATATGTGTGAAAATATTATATTATCGTTAAAAAATAAAAACATATTAGTAATAATATATGTTGGGAGGATTTGGTATATTTTATTTTGGGATTTCATGATATTATTTCTTTATTTCATTTATTTTTATATAGTGTTTAGAGATATCTTGATCAATTTTGAAAACATTCTGAAAATGGACACCATATTGATGGTTTTTAAAAAAATGCATGATTTGAATTTCTAAAAGATTTAAATGATAGATGAAAAATAATTTTTTTCTTTATATTTAATCTTGTCATTTAATGTAGTTTGATAAAATGTGAAACTCAATATAGACTAGTTTTTTCCTGATGAAGAATTTTTTTTCCAAACACAAGTGATTTTGAACCCAGGTTGACATTTAGTTTCCCTTTCTAATTTTTTGATTGTTCAGATGCCCATTTTGAAAAATATAACTTTTTATTCTCACATTATTAAAAATAGTTAAAATAACTGAATTGTGTTAAATGTGATTGAGTCACAATTTTGAAGGACCATTTTGACATTTAAGTCTATTTTCATTCCATCACTTGTGTATATGAAATTTTATTAAGCCCCTAAAATTCATGAAAAATGTTTTTAGAAAGTGATTTTATAAGGAAAATATACATATCTAACTAATATATATGTTAATTTCATGATCATGGTTGATGTCAGATATGGGAGAGGGATAATATTGGAACATAAAAAATATGATGAAGTTATTTTAGTGATATTGTAGAATTTATTTTATATTTTATGGGAAGAAATTTATATAGGTAATATGTGAGGATGGAAAAATGTCATTCAAAGCAAGACTGGGAGTTCACCATTTATTGAAGATCAAAATCTTCCTCTCATTCCCTATAAAAACTCAGTTCTAAAAAATCCAAAATATAAATCCTAGAATTATAACTAAATTCGATAATACCAAAAATGGTGATAAAGATAACGAATTTATCATTAATGCTTAGAACTCCAAGGTTTTTCATTCCCAATAAATGAAATAAGTACTGATAGGATTACTATTTTCTATGGGGAGTGGGTTAATATCCATTCTTCAGAATAAACTTCCTCAATAATTTTAATTCTTTTTAGATATAAGCATCCACATTCTAACTCAAAATGTTTTACATGTAATTCTAAATAACTATTTACCTTCAAATCAACCCAACTAAAGAACTCATGATTGATACATTTTTATGATTATGTGAAGTATAGAATTCTCGAAATGAATCTAAACTATGCATATTATCCATACATTTGAAAATTATAACATCTCTAATTCAGAATCCTTGAGTGAAGAGAGATACATATAATGTGATATATGAAAAAAAATTCCCTAAGAATCAACATTATATTGGAATCAATTTTATGATTTAGTGAGGAGTTTGGAAATTTAAATCCATTTATAGAGCCTGATATGTATTCAGTTTTTTAATTTATAAAGAAGTGCAATTATGTCATAAAAAATATAAATGGTAGAAGTTATATTATGATTTTCCATAGTTTTATGTTTAAGTGAGGAGGAATTTACATAGGTAATAATTCATTTATATATATTTTTTAAATTATATTCACTTTATTAATATATATTCATTAATTGATTTAGATTTTATATGATTTATAAATAAAATAAAATTTTTAATCTTTTTAAATATTTTTAAAATAAAAAAATTATGGAATTAACGGTTATAGTTAATTTTTTAGACTAAAATATACGTTTTAACATGATTTTTCATTATTTTATTCTATAAGGGTAATACTTAAATGTTTGAAGTAGTTTATAAATTCATTGGAGGCGTCTAAAAAACTGTGCTGATGTCAAAAAAACAATAAATGAAATTATCCATGCATAATAGAATAAAAGTATTGTGTAATTAATGTCACATAATAACAAGGGAATAATGATATTTTTATATGATCAATTAAAATTGAAAAATGCATTAATTAACCTATACTAATAAATATGTCTATAATATCTAGTTGTAATAGAATTATTGAGCCTGCATAAGAATATTTAATGTGAGAAATAATGTGGAAAAGGTATTTCTTAGTGAATAGGTTAATTTACCCCTATAAAAGATAACTAAATTACAGTTCCTCATATAAGTATATCAAATTTTAAAAATTCTATTTTAGAAGGATAAAATGCATAAAAAAGGTAACCTCATTATGTAATCTATTATGTCAAGGTGCAGCAAGAGGGATTCATATAGATTTAAATCTATGTTTCCTGGATACCATATTATCATGCACTCAATTAGTAAGAGTTTTCTATGTGCATTATATTTAATTAAATAATATCTCAAGTAAACAAAAAAATATAGTTAAATAAGTTATATATTTTTATAGATCCAACATCACTATGGAATTTTGAATCCATGAAAACATTAGTGAAATTGAAAAATAGAGAATCATGTAGGGGTTTTATTGTAAAAAAAAATTGTAACTCTATAAAATAAAAGCCATGATGCTTCATGTAGAATTTATGCGGTGATTCAAAAGTTGAGGTACTACACTATGGGTCTTCTATGCTGCTTAGTTTAAGAATTTTCAGATAGTTTATTTTTGTTCATCTGTAATAACATGATATATATTTTTCAAATAAAATATTCCTCATTTATTGATTTATGTATGTTACTCTTATTCAATTTCTGTAATCATTATTTTCATTGTGATCTCTTACACTCATGATAATGAGTGACTAACCTAATTACACTCCCAAGGGAGTAACATAGTAACAAACCAAAGTCATCATGAATTCATTTTTATTATTTCATATCTTATTTGGATTATTTATACCATTTATTATACTATAATAATTTACCCCCTTGTGGTTATCTAATGATTAACTATTTCTTTTTTATCTGGATTCCCTTTAATAAAGGTGGTATACAGTCTACTTAGAAATTATCGATTTTAGTATATTTACATAACCATATTAGAATAATATGGTAATACATACATTGAATTATATTCATTAAGATTAAATGGAACTAAAAATTATATGATAAAGGTTCCCTATTGATAACTCATTTGGAATAATTTTTTTTTATTTCTAACACTCAATTATATCTTCATTTATTCTATTTTCATTTCATGTTTTCTTTTTGGTTTTTAATTCCATAATCTCAACTACCCATTTTCAATTTTGTTTCAAAAATAAAAAAAAACCCAAAAAATTAATATATTAATGAAAATTAATATTTTTACTATAAAATCTCTTCCTGTGAGATGACCCTAGTTAGCAACTTTTCTATACTAGGAAAATAAATAATCGATTTTGTATCACCCTGTTATAGATGTGTCAATTTTTTGTATGTGGTTGATGAAATTTGGAAGGTATAATAGTTAAACATTATTTATTATTTTCTCAAATAGAAACTTTATGTTTCCTTTAATTAATTTCGGAACATAGATAGACCTTAATGTGTATTTTTATACTCATAAATACATGGAAACTTGTGTATTGTTCAAATAATGCCTATATAGACCAACTGATGTGGGAGATGGATGATTAATATTCATAGAGATAGTGATTGGTACAGATATGTAGTGTAGTGGAGATTATTCGGGTGGCCACCCTCATAACACCATCATTTGGGGTGCCACTTTTTAGGTTGTATCGGTTGTATTCATTAATGAGAGTTGAATTTATTAAATATATTATATCAGTTTACATGTTATGCTAGTAGATTTTATTTCATCAAACACATTACATAATAGTGTATTTTTTATATATATTTATATAGATTTTAATTTTATATTTCACGCATGTATGGTGGATAATGGCGTATGATATTAGGTTATAGTTAATTTGGATTTAATTCATCTGATAATTTTATTAATACCTCATCAATATTCATTAGCCCCTTGAATAATAGGCGAGGGCTTGAGGATTTCACTTATTAGCGATACAATATCTGAAAAATTGGTATAACGGTAAAGCTATGGTGTTTAGAGTTAGGAACCTATGAATTTGGTTGGTTTAGAAAAATTATATTATTACTAACGACCTCAAGTACATATATTTTAAATAGTGGACATTGAAAATGATTTGGTATCCAATTTATTCCTAAGTCATACGTTTATTAAAACCATATTATAGAGACCTCTGTACTTAAACAAATACTATGAAAATTATAATCATTTGTCACATATATATATATATATCATGATTTTATTACTTCATGACTGGCATTATTTTGTCTGTAGATAGTTTGTGTGGGACAAACTGGTATAGGAGTTCTCAAAATCATCATTATATTATATGATTTCAAGTTTGAGATGTGATATAAAAACAATGGGTAAGGATTTATTATATTTATATGTATCATTATGTATAATTAGTTTTAATGATGAGCTAGGATACTAATTGAATATGTCACACTATGGTACAGTTCGTGATGATGAATTTCAATCTACCTGAGATGAATAATATAATTTTGTTTTTTTTCTTGGTAATATTGATCAACTATATGGTGATAGATAATTACATTTATGTTTTCTATGTTTCAATTGGTAGTTTAATGATTTGGTTGAAATTTTTAATTCCTTCTTGCATGATATACGAGACTCTATGGAATTATAAGATAATTTGAGTTCAATACCACTATGTTTCACCAATTATAGAAAAACCTCTGTTTTTTTGATAATATGGAAAGCCAATGATTCAGGTAGTTTAATGGAAGAGTAATTGGAGTTGGGAGATATAGTGGAGATAACATCAATCATAAATAATTACATCTAAAATAGAAAATATCATGGATTATAGACATGTAAAATTATAAAATGGGAAGTAAACAAGGAAATTATTGTTAGCTTCCCAACATGGGGGAATATACATGATAATGAACTATGATTTTTCCCATTTCAGTTTAAGATATCCATTTATTTTGGGATTTTTTCTACAGGTTGGAATTTTGTGATGGATATTCATGAAAGAAAAGTAAAAGGATGGTTTTGAAGTAAATTGAATGAATCTTATGACTTTCTCTCCACTAATCATGGGTTATACTACATCCTGGACTGGAAATTACCTCTATGCATTTAAAAAACAATAAGTAATCAATTAAAGTGGGGAATAAATTCCAGAGTATCCAAAATTAGAGGATGTGGTTGTCTAATAGTTGTTTTGAGTATTTGTGAGATAGTAATGACGAATAGAAAGATTATCCTCAATTTCCTTAATTAAATTCTGATGTTTTTTTTCATTAGGACTTGTGGTCGTATATCTATCGATTATTAATGGAAAATGTGTTTTTATGACGGCTAGTGTATGTGCATTATAACATTTAGTGGTTATCATATTTTTATTGTGAATTCTAAAAAATGAAAGATCCTATTAAGGTGGGATCTTCCATTTAGACTAGTGATTTCTCATTGATATTAGAGAGGGTTGAGATGATTCTCTAATGGACAATTATTGAGGTATTTTTTGGTTTCTTCTATTCCATGGTCGTAGGATTCATTACGAGGTGTATAATAATTTTTTCTCCATTCTAGGACACTTATAATAACTCCAAAACAACATCAAAGGTGGGTTTTGGAATACAATATATTTTTAATGTGATGATTTAATCAAATTCAATATAGTTTTTCCCAACATTTAACATCTTCTAAAATTTCAATTAGGGGTCATCCTGACAACAAAGAGATGAATATTTGATGGTGTTGTAGATGGGTGGTGAGCCAGTGGGTCCTTTGGATACTATGAAAACAACAAGTCTACTATAATTAATTATGTATGATCATTAATTTCCTCATTAACATATCATTACTAGGTAAGAATAGATTTTTTGTGGCTGGATTTATATTTTTAGAATCCATGAACCATTCTTTAAGAGTGGAGAGTATGGCACCATAATACCCCCTGATTTTAGAATATATTCCTCTTTAATGAATCCAATGAGTTCCAAATGATCAAATGCATGCAACACTAATCTTAATTGAATAATGATTTATTATGACAAAAAATGTAATATATTAATGGATAATTAAATGTTTCATATTTAGTAAAATAAATTATGAAATTATAATATTTACTAATTTAATTATTCATTCACAAAAAAAATTATGTTTAAAGAAATAATTCTTATAATATATTATATTTTTTATGTAAAATATAATTTTCCCTTATTTAGATAAATAAATTTCTTGTTAAATTATTTTTTATAAACAAAATCTAATGAATAATAATTTTTAAATTAATTACAAATTTTTAATTAATAGGTATTAAACCATTTTATGGAAAAATTTATATTAAAAAATACTTTTTAAGTGAGTAATGTATTTTTATATTAATAAATTAACTTAACAAAAATTGACAAATAATTTTGATGAATTATATTTATAAAATTATTAATAAAATAAATTAATAATCATCTAATTCTTGTTACTATGCATGGATTTAGAATAAATTCATTTTATATTTTCCAAATAATTTTATAAACTTATTTTTACATGTTTTGTGCATAAATAATATAATTAATTTTGGAAACATTTAGAAATATAATTTAATAAAAAGAACTTAATTTTTTGTAATTCATCATATTGGAATTAACTTTTTATGATATTTTTGGATAATTTTGAAGAAGATGATTATTTAGTAAATTGTGAAAAATATCATTGTTACAAATAACGTTACTTTTCTAACATCATTATGATATAAGATTTAATAAAACATTTATAAAACATTTTTTTAGAAAAACATATATTTAAGGAGTGAAATTATGGAATAAAATTTTTTTAATTTGGATTTATAAACCAATATTTGAAATTTTGAATCCTAGGTTAAATGATATTCATATTTAACATTTTATTTTAAATTTTTACCCTTAATAAGGTGGTTCATTGATTATATTATTTTTTTCTTGATTATATTGAAAAATGAAATTATGATTTATAATAATAAACTAAACAATTATTATTACTCATAAATAATAAAAATTCATTGGGTTAAATGAAAAAAAAATCAGTATTTTACCCCCAAAACACCCATCCCCTCATGTATTAATATCACCCGCTACTTTTCCTGAAGAACCACTTACCTTTCACATTAGATCAATACATAAATTTATAAATTCTTTAAAAAACTACTTGCTACAACTTAGGTGTTTGGTTATCACCTAATGAATAACTTATGAAAGAATAAGATGTATGTAAATGGTTGATACATGAAGAAGAGGAAAATATATTAATTTAACTTTTAAAGTTTTATTATTATTAACCCTATTATAGATATTCCATAACTATATAAAAATAATTAAATTATTATGATTACTGTACTAAAAAGTTTTTCTAAATGTTAAAATAATTTTCATTCTCTGTTAAACCTAATGGGAAATGAAAACGGCGTTTATGAGTATGAGCGGAATACCACCTCTTTGAGTAAATGTAATTTTTTTTCATAATTTTCTCTCATGTATAGATACATAGATGGATTTATTTTATATTTATAATATTTAGGATATAAATATTTTTACTGGAAGATAAAATATTTTTTATTTTCCTTTATTTTCATTCATTGAAAAATGGATACCTCGTATTCTGTACATGCAGACTACCACCTCTAAGAAGTGATATAATTAAATTTTCATTATTAACTTAAATGGATGGTTATAATAGTGTATAGGATGAGTAAATATTACATTTAATTAGTTATTTTGATTATAGAACTGAATGTCTAAAAAACACACACGAAGAAAAAAATAATTGACACTAAAATATTGAATTTAATGAAGAATTGTTAACAATTGTGTAATCTGAAATTATAAGGTAATGATATATAGTAATTTAAGTGAAATTTTGGTTTTATTAAAGATTGATAATAATAATAAACTTTTTATATAAGAGGTTTGAGTGCATACGAAGAAATTTGGGACTTGAAAAAAGTGTTTCCTCATCTCAATTTCCCGTCACTGAGATATATTCTATATTCATCAATGTGTTTATTTAGTGTCGTGTATATAATGAACATGAATTATTTATTAATAAAATAAATAAAATTATTGGTACTTACTAATACATATAATGTTCCTTCTTTTTTGTCATTCTATTATAAAGGTTAAAATTTTGAAAGGGTTTATGTTTTAATCTCTCTTTATATTAGGATTATTTATATTTCCATAACCATTTCGGTAATTATATATTATTTCTTTCATAAACCACCTATATTTTATTCTGTAATTATTATTTCTTATATATTAACTTATTATTTACATTTTTACCTTCTTTGTTACTCAAATATGATAAAATAATGTTGTTATGAAAGTCAACCCTAATTTATCCTTTTTGGTCAGAAATATCTCTCTTCCATATAAATTTTTTTCAAATAATTATACATGTTTTTTATACACATAAATTTTTTTATGGGTATTTAATTATACCTTTAAATTTTTTAAAAATGATTAAATATATTATTTTCTAATTTTTCCATATGACTCACTTTTGACATTCTTTTTTAACGTGTAAGAAAAATATTTTTAACCTATACAACAGGAAAAATTTTTCTTAATGTAAATTCATTTATTCGTGATTCAACTTATATTACAAGTTTTATGGTTTTAAAAAAATTATTTTCATTTTTTAAGAATTATTAATTTTTTTAAATTTCACAAAATAATTGGATTTTTTATTTTATTTTTCAAATTTTGTTTCAATGGATTTTATAAAAGAGTTCTCTCTATCTATGTCTGAAAAATTTATGAATTTTTATGCTTCACAAGAAATATGATCATATGATATCATACAATTATTTTATTTTTATTTTTTATGATGATATTTTATTAATTATTAAATAATTAAACCTATTTTATTTTAATTAATTAGTATGTAAATGATAAAATAATTATTTTTTTATAATATTTGGGAATACATATGTATGATTTATAATTATATGATGAGATTTTTTATTATTTCCCACTAATGACTTAGTTAATTTTTAAGACAAATGATCTCTTATGTAAAAATGAAAATTGGTGCAATCCCAAGTTTACCAAACCAGGTAATAAAATAGTAAATCACATTCATGTTTTTAACCATTATCATATTATTAAGTAAGTTTTAAATCAAAAATAAAATATTTTTATCTAAATGATTTTATTATATGTATTTAAGTAAAGATTTAATTTCTAAATATTTTAGTTTGAAAAAAAATATAAATTTCAATTTTTAAATAAAAATATAAAAATTTACTTTTGGTGAGATTTTGGTATTGTTAAAAAAATATTGAACTTTCATTGTATAACAAACATAATAATTGTTCTAAAAAATTATTTTCCTTTCAAAAATTTATGTAAGTTAAAAGAACTAATATTATTTTAAAATTATTAAAATTAACATAAGAATTAATTTTTTTAATTAAATAAAATTTATTTCTTTGTAATCATATTTACATTTTAGTTTAGTATAGCTTTGTTTTTGGGTTTAAAAATGGGTGTTTCTAAATATTGTTTTGAAGTATATAATGTTTCTCCATTTTAGTTAATTACGATAACACCTAATGAGATATTTTTTAAATAAAATACGTAGATTATATATCAATAAATAATAATATACATTCATAAAATGATTTTTATTGATCATATAGTTAATATAAAATCATCATTTTCTTGAAAAAAACACTTCTTGAAACCTCACTTTTTCACCCCGTCGGCATGTATTATTTTAAATTAATTTCGTTAACTTATGTAAATTATATTTGTTAAAATTTACTACATGTTTTTAATCATAATAATTTACATATTCTGATAAGGTAAAATTAATTTTCACTATAATGAATAGTTAAAATAGTAATAATTATTTACTATGGCCAAGGTAAAAATAGTTTTACTAGGGGCTGAACTAAAAATATAAGGATTAAAATAATATAAAACTTATCTAAAATATATTTTCATGATATATTTATACCTTATCATGTATAATATATTATATTACTACATTTTGGAACCTTTTGTCACGTTAAAAAGTGGGTACACCTTTTTATCATAAAAAATTAATACTGTGCCACTCACCTCACTTATTAAAAGGAACTCACTATACAATATTATACACACCATAAAACACTTTTGTTATGGCCAATACCTAATAAAATAAGTTCCTAAATTCCATAAAATCATCATATAATACTTTTATCTATCAGAAATCCATTCTTTAAAAATAATATGTATACTCTTAAAGAGGTGGTCTGAGAAGACGTAAAATTACTAAAACAACTTTTTGGATTACGTTTTCTCCAATATACATGAAATATATTTAATTTATTATTATATTAAATCAAAAATATTTAACATATACTGATATTTTGTTTTTGATAATTTCATTACCTATATCAATCTCCACTTTCCTCAAATGGGAAATGATAATGCTGCTCGTGTTTATGGAGGACTACCACCTTGGGAAATGACATGACATGTTTTCCATAAACACATATCATGGTTTGTTAGGAAGATATATATATATTATATATATATTATATTAATTAAATTATTATACATATTTATTTATTATATCCTATATATACCTTTTTTACTTTTCATAGTTTAGGTTATATGATATCATCGCTCGAGTGTAAAATAGAGCACCACCTCGTGATGCGATGTGATTCATTTTTCAGTAATGATTTACATTTAAGGTAATAAAAATAAATTAATTTAATATAAGTTAATTAAATTACATAATTATTATATTCAAGGCATAAATTTCATTCTTAAAAGATAATATATCATTTTATTTCTTACCGTTTCACTCACTAAAAAAATGATAATGTAGTTCGTGTATGTGTGGACTATTTCCTTCTAGAAGCGATGTGAATATCTTTCATCACGACACCACATAGATTATATATATAAGAATATTTAATGAAACAATATTTTATATAGGATATTATGATCATTATGAAGGTTTAAAATATTGTTTACATCATTTCTATAATGATCATTAATGAATAGAAACATTACTCTTGTGTGTGTATAACCTACTATCTCCGTGATAAAAAACAATTAATTTTCATTACTATATTTCATAATTGGTTCTAAAGGTATAATTTATTCATAAATATGAAAAATATTACATGATAATTATTCTATAAATGTTTAAATCAGTACATCATTGTAAATAGATGACTCACCAAACACATTTTTGAAACATAAATGAAATATAGAAAAAACACTAATGTAAACCTAAATGATTAAGTTTCATATATTACCTGGTAATATATGAAATAAAATGAATAATAACATTTTAAAATTTTCTTACGAAAATTAATAATTAAAATAAATTTATTCTCAAGAATATAAAGAACGTTTGTGAAAAATAAAACCCGAGGTAAGAGACTTCATCTCATTTTTTTCACTAAGGCATATTTTGATGATATACGACTATTTTCTTTAAAAAGTTGTATATACATGTCATTTGAAAAGTAATATCATGGATTCTTCTATTATCATGGAATTTAATGTTTTTTGGATGTTAATATTTCATGGGTATTATGATTTAAATATTTTCAAATTCATTAGAGGATTTTATATAAAAGGAATTACATTTTAACGATTTCATACCTTTCCTTTATCTTCCATGGCCTTATTTTTAAAATGATTTTATGAAATTTTTTATTTGATATAATATATTTTTAAGGTAAATTTTATGTTTATTTTTAAACTATTTAAAATGTTTTTGAAATTAATTTTTTAAGTGTTTTTTAAGGAACATTTGGAGAGATTTAAAAAGGATTGTCCCATTTTAACGTATATGGTGACTATGACTTTTCCAACCATTATAACTATTATTTTATTTCTCAATTCCTTTTAAATTTATCAAGTTTTATTAAATGAATATATATATTTCCCTATTTATGGGTATTTTTTATTGAACATCAGTTTATAAAAGAAATGGGAATTTGGATATCCAAAATGGGTTTTCATATGGGTTTAAAACTATTTTTCAAAGGGTTTTAGGATGAAACGTTTCAAGATTTAAATAACTTATTCATGATATAGTACATATAAATTATTTGTGTTGGTTGTACCTAGATGTCATCAGGTGATCCCATTATAGCTTAAACTATGAATGTACCTAGTTAGTGCTCCATTGCGTTGGGTAATTATTATGTTCTCTAAATAATTATATTAGAAGTTTGTTATATGGTAATTCCAATTTGTATGTTTTCTATAAGGTTTGAATAAGAGATCTATAAGATGATGTCCCAAGGAACCTATGTGATTTTTATATTTTTTTCTAAAGAGTTTTCATG
Organism: Viscum album; assembly: GCA_963277665.1. Lineage (NCBI taxonomy): Eukaryota > Viridiplantae > Streptophyta > Magnoliopsida > Santalales > Viscaceae > Viscum > Viscum album. Next base: position 1,495,246,136 of record OY728129.1, read on the forward strand.
GAAATAAATTATTTTAAAATGGAATGATAAATGATCTTATTGAAAGAATTATAATGCCATTTGTGGGTAAAAGGTAATGTTTTTAAGTAATTATTTTTCAAGTGTTTTCATATTTATCACTATACTAACATTTTTCTTCTTTTTAAGTTCCTTGTAGATATTTTTTCCTCATACCACATATTTTTGAAAATCATAGATTATAAGGATGGGTAAGGTAAAGGAATTAGTATTGTTGAAATTTGGGAATATTTTCCTTTCAAATAAATCATGTTTTGTTTTAAGAGTTTTAAATAGCATTACAAATGGAAACTGATTGGATGTTTCCACATTTTATTATATAATTTTTATGTATACTTTATGACCTAAATCTATAAAACTATAATCCTAAAAATATCCTAAAATTTAATAGAATAAATCATTGAATTAAACCATTGTATTATAGAATTTTAAAGGAATGGTCCTTTTAGTTGGTATTATAGGATGGTTTTGATAACATAAGAGGTTAGGGTAATAGCATTCCCTTGAATAAATTGACTTTATTGTTAAGATTAAATTATAGAACATTTTATTATTACCATATTTATTCATATAATAGATTTCTATTGAGAATTTTTTTATATAGAGGAAATAACGAAGAAGTAGTGGGAAAGAACCAATAAGAAAATAAACTTCTAAATCGGTATCTTGAGATGATTGGATTTTTAAAAAAAACATTATAGTTATGTTTTAGTTGAAACAAGGTATAAATTCTATTGGTATTGATTATTTAAAAGTAACATGATTATAGTAAAACAATCTATAAGGCAACATCCCCCATCATTCAGTCAATCATATAACCCTGTGGTTCAAAAAGGATGGAGTGATGCTCTGGAAAAGATATTTTAAGTAATGTGATGTTAGGAATTTCAAAAGGAAACTCTTTCCATTTATCATTTTGAAGGAGAATTAGATCGATAGTGGCCTTTGGTTATGAATCCCAGAGATAAATTTGATCATGATGCAATGAAATGGGAGACATTTAAGGGTCTTTTCCTTGGGAAAATGTTCCCTAATGATGTTCAACTCCACATTGGAATACAATCCATGAAATTTAGGAAAAAATATGAAGATTTTTGTGGCACATATGCAAACATTTTTACAATACTTTCGATCTTCATAACATATTTTTTTAGACTTTAATTGAAATCTTAATAGATTTTACTCAGGATTGAAACCAATTATATGGAGTTATTTAGTCGTATGAGAATTTAAAATCATTTAGAATTTTGTTTGTAACAGAAAAATGGATGAAATGATGTTTTATGAAATTTATATGCCTCATGATGATGAAAGTAAGAAGTAGATAGGATGGATGGTGATGAGGAAACATAAAAAAAGAAATATTGATGTAATAAAATAATGTTCACATTATGGGGTAAGTGTAGTAAAAAAACACTATATAATTTCATATAAAATCATCGATTATTTATTAATATTGAATGTTTTTAAATATTTCCAATGATTAAAAGGAAAAAAATAATAAATATTTTAAAAATATCATAACTTATAGACACCCAATTGTGAGGTGTTTTATTTGTAATGAATTGTGTTACTATGAGAATATATTCCCAATATTAGTGATTAAGGATAGAAATCAAAAATATAAATTAAAAAGTTTTTTGAAATTATTTTTCTACTACAACATTTAATATAGGTCCATAAAATGATGTGGTGATAAGTATAATACAAGTGTTTCAAAATTTTACCAATGCCTTATTTGACTCTCGATCTCTATATTCTTTCATTTATGAGAAATTACTAATAAAATTTGGAATATCAACTCATAAAAGTAAAACATTAATTCTGGTGAATAGTCAAGGTTGAATTATTAATGAATCTAATATTTATAGGAATAGTTTTGTAGTTATTAGTGGTATGGTCATTCTATTAAATCTTGTTGAAATGGGAAAAATAGAGTTTGATATAATTCTGGGTTTGGATTGGATTTCAATTTATTATGCAATGATATATTGAAGATACAAGAATGTTTTATTTATTTATTTTATGCCTCTAATTACATAACAAGATGCTTATAAATTAATTAGAGATAGTTTTGAAAGTTACCAAGATCATATTTCTAAAAATAAAAAAAACTATTAAAATTAGAGATGTGATAGTAATAAATGAATACATGGAAGCATTTCCTGATGATATGCCCATTTTCATTCCAGATCAAGAGGTTGAGTTTATGGTCAAATTATTTAAAGATGCTAAGACTATTTCTAAACCATCTTATAGAATGGCTCAAGTGGAACTCTTTTATTTGAAAAAAAAGTCATATGATTTTTTAGACAAGGTTTCTTTCACCCTATAACAACACCACTGGGTTCTCCTATTTTGTTTATTAAAACATAGGATGGTTTAATGAGACTTTTCATTGATTATATATCCTTGAATAACATCACTCTTATGAACAATTATCCATTTTCCTCTTACCAATGATTGGTTTAATAAGATCTAGGGAGATAAAAAAAATTTATGGTTAAACTAAGGTCTTGGTACCATGATGTAATGGTGATGAAGGATAACATTCTAAAGACTCCTTTTCAAACTAGATATTGGCACTATGAGTTAGTGTTTTTGACTTTTAGGTTATCTAATGAACCTCTTGTATTTATGAACATTAACAATATATTTCTTCAAGAGTTAATGGTAATGTTTTTGGTTGTGTTTATTTATGAAATGTTGGTATATTTTAAATTGATGGAGGAAGATGAATTACACCTAAGTATTTTTTTTATGAGACATAAATGAAAATAAATTGTTTGAGAAATTTAGTAAGTGTGAATTTTTGTTATAATAAATATTTTTTTAGGAAATATTACTTCTATAGATGGAATAACTATATACCTTGCTAAAATAAATGTTTTGAACAATGTAAAAGACCCATAAATATTAAATAGATTCAAATTTTTCATTGATTAGTGGGTTATGAATAGGAATTTGCAGAAAACATTGCTCAGTTTCATATCCCACTAAATAAACTAGTAACAAATAATTTAAAATTTATCTAGAAAAAATAATCTGTTGTTTAGTTTGAATAACTAAAAAAATGTTGCAGAATCCTCCATTTTTCTCCTTTCCTATTAGAAATGGAGAATTTTTCATCAACACTAATTATTCATTAAAAGAAAGTAGTTTTTAATAATATAAAATGATAAATAAATTTCCTATGATTCGTATTAGATGTATCCCATCAAGTTAAATTATCCTACACATTATCAGAAATTATTTACTATGTTTTTTTCATTTTAAAATTTTAGGTGTAATTTTTATATAGTGAATTATGAAATATATATTGGTCACAAAATATTAAAGTAAATATCCAGTCATAAATAATGGAACATAATATAGATAATATGGATAGAACTGATCAAGGATTATGATTATACAATTCATTACTATAATGGAAAATTAAAATAGTGGTTGATTCTTTGAGTGGAAAAAAACTCATCATTATCCATGTTATATTTGGAATGTGACCCTTTGGTTAATGATTTCATAGTTTTTTTTATAAATGTTTTGGATACATGGATATGAATTTTATTATTTATGGTTTTATTGGAGTATACATGGTTATTCATAGTTAAGTAATCTTGGAAGGAGGATCAATATTTGTAGGAAAATGTAAAATCCATTAATAAGGGTATGTTTCAAGGTTATAATATTGATAAAGAAGGTGTTTTATGATTTTTTAATGTCTATGTGTGCATTTTGATTCACGGTTGTAGATAGAGTTGTTTATTGAAGCACATAGTTCTCCATCTTCTATTCATCCAGGTAGCATTTTGATGTATAAAAACCAATGGGAGTATTACTGCTGAAATAAAATGAAAATATATATTGTTTAATTTACCATGAACTATTTAAATTTTCAGTAGGTTAAAGGAGATTAATAATTACTTAAGGTATTACTTCATTCATTTCCTATAACAAAGTGGAAATGAGAAAATATATCCATTGATTTTTTGTAGGATTACTAAATACTCCATGAGTTAATAACGAAAATTTGTTTATTTTTGATTAAATTAATAAATATATGAATTTACTTCCCATTATAGATAATATGAATCTAGATAAAATTTATTGACTATATCTGAAAGAGTTAGTTATGCTATATGGACTTACTCTATCCATTGTATAGGACCATGATCCCCTATTCACAAATAATTTTTTTAAAGTAATTCAAAAATCATTGGGTACTAAATTAAATTTTAATATATATTTCATCCTAAAAAAAGTTTAGTCTGATTGGATGATTCATGAAATGGAATATATACTTCATTCTTCTAAAATGACTAACAAGGGAAGTTGGGTTCTATATATTTCCATTTTTTTACTTTTATTATAATAATATTTTTCATTCGGATATATATAAGTCACAATTTGAGGCATTATATAGAATAAAATTTTGGAAACTGGATTTGGGGGATGAATTATGAGAAATTAAGTTTATATGGACAGATTTAGAAGATAAAATGGATGAGAAGGTGTAGTTGATTTAGTAACATATGTGGGTATCTCAAAGTAAGGAAAAACATTATGTGGATAATCGGTGGAAATGTCTTTGTTTTGTGTTAGGTGAAAATTCATTTATAGAATTTTCTCAATGGAAAATTATTTTGAAATTTACTAATAATGTTAATATAATTCTATAGTTTAATATATTTTATAAAATCCTAGATACATTTGGATTGTTTTTTCACTAATTGTCATTGACTTCGAGTTTATCCATAATACACGTCATGTTTCATTCCGTGATGTTCAGAAAATATTTTCCCAATTGATTTTATGTTTTGAGCCCCGAAGTAGTTTTGTTTTAAGAGATCATTTCATATAGGGAAATTTGAATTAACATTATTTACTTTAAATATAATGTGTTTTAGAATAAGTTGATTCTTTATGATATGTTTTTATGTAAAAACCATATGGTTGAAGAGGCCGTGTGAGAATATGAAAATGATATTGGGGAAAGATATCCCCACTAATTTAATAATTTTATTAGATAAGGTGGTTGAAATTTAAAAAATGGGGAATAATTTATGAACCCAAGAAATTATATAAGAAATCACTTTCATTTTTTTACTTATTATGAAAATATAATGTAATTTTTAAATTAAAATTTATATTGTTTCAACTAAACTCTTTTCTTATAAGGTTTTAATTAACTATTTAATTTTCAAATTTTAGAATTTTCCCTATACAAGTAAATTTCATTTTATAAATCAATTTATAAATATTTAATATGCTATAAATTATTGGGGTTTTGTAAAATATTGAATTTTTAGTGAATAGTGAAAAGTACCAATAAAATTTAAAATGTATTTTTTAATAAATTTTAGTAATTTATGTGTCCCAATTTGATTTGAAATAATTTAATGTAAAAAATAATTTTTAGTCATATTTAATACACTTAATTAATTTTCAGTAAACTTTATACTGTATTTTATTATATGGTTGTTTTCAGATTAAAAAGGGTTTTTTTAATGGCTTTTTAAATGTGCGTAATATTTCTCCATTTTAATTAATAATTAAATTCCATAATGAGAGATTTTTAAAATAATTTTTTAGATTATACATCAATATATATTAATATACAATCATGTAATGATTATGATTAATCATATAGTTATTGTAAAATCATATTTTTCTTGAAAAATACACTTTTTTAAAACCTTCTTTTTCATCGCATCTGCAGATTTTGTATTAAATTATAATTTTCCACTTCTAGGAATATAATTTAGTAAAAATTTATTCCTTATTTTTATTCCTTATAATTTATATTATCTAATATGTAACATATAATTATTTACCAATATTAATAGTAAAAATATAAAAAACTAATTATCGTGATTAAGGTCAAAATTTATTTATCAGCGGTTCAACTAGAAATATATGGGTTAAAATGAAGTAAATTATTGTCTAAGATCTATTATATGGACATATGTAGACCTTATCATTACTAAGTCTAGATATTACTCCATTTTGGAACATTTTTCACTTGAAAAATGCAGGTACTCCTCTTTCTTTTCAAAACATTAAAGTGTGCAACTCACCAAAATTATAAAAGGCCACCCCAAATCATCTCTTCTTCATTCCATAAAACCCTTTTGGATCAGCTAATAATTAAAAAAATAAATTTCCAGCATCCATCCCCTAATCCCATTGTCTTTTTTCTAATCATAAATCCATTCTTGGAGTAACATATATATAATCTGAAAGAGGTACTCTGAGAAGAGGTACAATTTAAAACTACACATTCATGCTTAATTTTTCATCCACGTCCATAAAATATTATTAATTTGTTTTTATATAAAAAAAATAATATCTAAAATGATTTTATATTTTTTTGTTTAATGTTTATGACCAATATTCATAACCTCTTCCTCAAATGGGAAATAATAATGTTGCTCACGTGTACAACAAACTATTTCCTCACAAACTATTGTTACACGTTTTCCATCAACCCCACTCACAGTTTGGTATATTTTGGATATAAATTATATATATTTGATATTAATTACATAATTATACCTCTGGAGTAATTATATCATATATTATATTTTTTTAATTTCTATTCCTTAGTTGATATGATAATGTCGCATATGTGTATGGTGGGATACCGCCTCATAAAGCGATGTGATTTGTTTCATTAATTCTATACATGGAAGGTTATAAGGATAAATTTGATGAATATATATGATATATGTGATATAATTATTTTATTAATTACATTCTTGAAATTTTAAAAAATTAATATATAGTTTTATTTCTTACCTTTTTAATCATTAAAAAATGATTACGTCATTCTGTATGTGTGGACTACCTCCTTCACGAAGAGGTGTGACTATATTTTCATAACCACACCAAATTTGTTATATATATTATTATAAATAAATAAATAATATTAATATAAGATATTGTTATCTTCGATAAAGATAAAATATTAATTACCTCTTCTCTATAAATATCAATGAAAATGGAAGTGTAACTCTTGCGTACGTATAGATTACCATCTCTATGATCATAATATAGTTCATTTTTCATAATAATATTTCCTGATAGGTCATAAATGTGTAATTTATGTATAAATATAATAATTATTTCATGATTACTATTTTTGAGATGTTCAAATAATTACCCTTTTAACCATAGTTAAGCTACAAAATTCATTTTTGACACATTATCCAAATATGATAAAAACATACGACGTAAACCAAATGGATTATGTAATCATATATATTATTTTAATAAGTTAATTACAAGGAATAATAAAATTATAAATGTTTATTAAGAAATTTAATAACTAATTTTTTTTATTATTCTATAATATAAATAATTTACATGACGAATTATACCCGAGGTGTGGGACTTCATCTCAATTTCCTTTCATGGAAGCATATTTTGATTTTATGCACCTATTTTATTTTATTTTGTGTAAATACATTCCCTTTAACATTTTATATGATTAATTTATCTATTCTCATTACATTTACTATTTTTTAATATTATACTCTCATGGGGTTTAGGATTCAAATATTTCCAATGTGATAAGGGACTTTTCTGTTTTCAAAAAATCTTTTTTGACATTTTCCTTTATACTCTATATTTTATGTCCATTTTTTGAATGATTCTTTTAATGTTTTTATATAGAGATAAAATATATTTATATTCAATTTTATGTCTCTCTTTTTATCTCAATTTTTTTAAAAGGGAATAATTTTATGAGTTGTATATGGATCATGTTGAGAAACAACAAAAGGAATGTCATATTTTATAACTATACAGAGGAAAAACCCATTTATATTGGTATGAATTTTATTTAATTTCTAATTATTTTTTATGATTTTATATTTTTCCCGAATTAAAAACCCTCTTTCCCTTTTTGTTGTTATTTTGGTATCAAAAATGGGGTTTTAATAAAAAAATAATATTTTGATATCCTAAAAGTTTTTCATATTGGATCAAAAGTTTTTTTCAAAGGGTTTTGTGATAATAATATTCAAGATTAAATGTTTAATTCATGATATTTTCCTTTGAAATTGTTTATAATGGGTGTTCCTAGATAGGTAGGTGATCCCACTATATTGTATACGATGGGTTCACACTGATAGAGCTCCAAAACATTGAGTAATGATTATGTTCTCTGAAGAATTATATTTGATGTTGGCTATATGTTTATTATATTTTTTAGGTGTTCTATAAAGTTTATGTAAGATGTTTTCCCAAGTAACAAACATAAATTTTATATTTTTAAAAATTATTTTCAATGTAAATCATTTTTTAAAGGGGTATGATAATTGATGTTTTTTAAATAATTCTAATGGCCTTTCTGGTTATTACATTATGTTTTTAAGAAAATGTTTTTCATGGGTTTTCTTGTTCTTCACAAGACTACTATATTTTATAATTTTTATTTACCTTATTAATATTTTAATGATCATAACACATTTTTTAGATATTTTTCACAATAGTTAAGGATGGTTAATAAAATGTAAGTCTCCAAGTTGAAATTCATGGATATTTTTCAATACAATAAATCATGTTTTTTAAACATTTTATGTAGTTGAAAAAATGGATACCTGTAGGAAGTATCCAATTTTTATTATATGGTTATTTTATGTATGATTTATGAACCAATTCTCTAAAAATACATACCTTAAAAGACCCTAAAATATAAGAGAATGATTTTTGACAAAATCCTAGATATTATTTACTGTTTATGGTCAGGTCCTTATAACAAGAGGGTATATAGGTGGTTAAACAAATCTCATGATGGGTACATGGGTAGTTATCCCAAGGCCAAGAGACTAGACGAATAGTTATCACAATCCCAATAGTGTATACGAGTGGCCATACCAATCCTAATAGGGTATATAGTCAATTAGACAAATCCTAAGAAGTTATATGGATGGATAGGCAATGTTTACTGTGTAATGAATTTTTGGATGGAGTTAATATATGATTTCTATTATTAAGTGTATTTCACAAAAATAAATATTATGATTATGATAAGATGTCATGGATCATTATTCATTTTTGAAGATTATATACTCTTATGATACATGTCTTTTGTTATGTAAACATTCATTTTCACGACTCTAGAATTTTTTTCAATGAATTATTGGGTATAATTTCTTTAAGTACGATCGCATTCTGATACCCTTATACTTATGTTATACTCTTTTTTATCATCAATTTGATATCTCTCTTTTTCAACCATATTGGGAATCTGATCTCACCCATTTTTTTCTATTTCTCTAAGTTATGAAAAAAATTATGTTGGACATGTCTATGTAGGGAAATATGTGATAATAAATTTATGGGACATGTTGAAGATCTTTTGTGAAAAAATTTTATTGTGTGACTGGTCTCTAAAGACACTAAACATTCACAGCTCCTAACCATGTATTTATGTGATATGTATTTAATATTATTATAAAATTAATTGTTATTAATGTAAGTGATTATTGGTTCACCTCAACCGATATTAATACACGGTTTAGTTATTTTGGGGATTAGGATTAGAAAACCCTAGAGAAAATACTATAAATGAGAATAAATGAATACAATATCCTAAAATTTTGGTGTGTATGGAGTATATTGATTCAAAATAGTTATATATAATATTGGATACAAATAATTGGATATAGGCTCTATCACAAATGCACCTAGGGGTAATACCAAAAAAAATGGTTTGTTATGAACCAACTCTATATTCACTTGGGGCATGAAAAAGATGTGTATCTTCACACAATATGTAACACTAAAAATGGATATTATTAGGGTACTTATGTTCCCATTATGAAACATTTTGACAAATTTAAATATATTTAGGTTAGAAAGACTAATAAGATAATTCCAGGTATAATGTTTATTGAAATTTGGAATTTCTTAGGTTAAAAGAATGTGTCATGATTTAGGAAATGTTAGGAATGATTTTCATTATCATATGATTAGCCAATCTCGTTATTAATTCATAAAATCTACACTAATATTTTTAATTTTAGTAATTGGTTTGAACTAGGAGAAACAGAGTTAACAATAGGTATGAAGGAAAATGTTGTGATTTTTCAAGTGATCAACCAAATAAGATAAGAACTAAAATGAGATATATTATGGTAATGTCTAATCAAATATCTCAAATTATTATTAACAATTTGGCCCTATTTGAATCTAAAAACTATATAAAATCATTTTTTTACTAAATTTGAGTTGATAAATACTATGGATGAATAAATATTCAATTTCTTTTTTTATAATGTTGGAATAAGAACCAATGGAAATATACTAATGGAACTAGAATAAGATTTATGTGTTGAAATGGAGGGCAGAGATCAATAAAAATTGAATTAAATAAAAAGCGTTTCATTAAGGTGATGGATGGAAATGAAGATCATACTATGGTATCATTAAAATTTAATTATCTTAAATGTGGTAAAAATAGTAATTATTAAATTAAATGCCCAAATCATAGACTACGAAGGATAATAACCATCAGCAACCTCCAAGACCAAGGGAATAAGGAAGTATCTACACAATGAATACTACTGAATTTGATCATGATAACTAAGGTACACTAATTATTATATCAAAATTTTGAGATTTATTAATGTATTGTAGTAATTGAAACTCAATTATATCATATAATCCATCTAATAGAATGAAATAACCACCCCAACGGCTTGATACTAAGTTGTTTTTAAAAACACCTAGTTTTGAAATTATTATATCCCGATTTTATGTTTTTGGGATTACTCTTCATCAAAATCATATTAATATCCCTTTAGTCTGATTTTATTTGATTTTTCGAATTCATATATTCTATATACTAAGAGGAAATCAATTCTAAACTAATGAATTAACATTTCATATCAATCTATTAAAATGTGTCCATGAATGGGTAATTGTGAGCTCTTATCAAGATTACTTCCATTCTATGGGTCATAATATTCATTCATGAGATGATTTCCCAGTCCATAACATTTTTTAGACATTTATATTCCATTGAATATTATATCATGATTCATGAATATATTAATATCACCATCATCAGTGAGAAAAATAAAATTTTTAAGATGACATTCATTGAAGGGGATAGAATGTAACACCCCAAGATTTTAGAATATATTTCTCCTTAATAATGTTGATGTGTTAGACTACTTGAAATCTATGCAACACTGAACATGAAGGAATAATATGTTATTTCAATGAAAAATGAAATGATTTATAATACAATTAATTGAATAATAATTAGTAAAATCAATTATTTAATTATAAGATTTACTATAAAAATTATTTATAAACAAACAAAAATGATTTAATTAAAACAAATTTCATCATTATATATTATATGTTTTATTTAAAATATAAATTTATGTTATTTACAGTATTAATTGTATTCAAAATGTGTTTTATTCATGTAAATTTACTAATAATAATACAAATATTGATTATCTATTTTTTATAAATTATGATAAAATCAATATCACAAAAAGAGGAATTTTTGGAATAAATATTTTTAAGTGCATGATTTATTTTTATATTAGTAAATTACATTAATAAATACTAACAATTAACTTTGATGAAGTCTATTGATAACATATTTATAAAGACCCATAATTTACATAAATTAATATTACATCAATGTTGATGAATATTCATTAAAAAATATAACAAATCCATTATAGGACCTTATAGGTATAGTGTATTTAGAAATAAGGAAACATAAAAAATTGGTTCGTAAAATATTTTCATTGTCTCCCACATATTTCATCATAACTAGAATCCTTTTTGACATATTTTACTTAATACCCATATTCATGACTTGGGGAAAAGAAACATATGAAAGGGTGAGCTCGGATGTCCAGTAAGGGTAAACATGAGAGATATCAATCTTATCATAATCATAATAAATTAGAAATTCATCAAAATTCCTTTTTATTTTATTAAATAAATCAATGGTACATGAATAAAAGAATATAACTGAATTATGGGGGTCTGAATTAGTGCAATCCAAGGACATCCCACGAATCAAAATTCATCCCCTTAGGATGAAACTAATTCATAAAAGTGAATAATGTCAAAACCATAAAATTAGAATCCGAAGAAGCAAGGATGTATAATACCGTATTGCCCTCCCTCGAGGAGTTTAGAACACTCATTTGACCATTGATAATCCCATTGAATTTTCGAATGGAATAAATGATAGACCTTGGTGTGTTGCGTCGGCCTTTACGTGACTCATAGAGGTTTAGAAAGTCCATTCCAACTGCTTCCAATGGGATCTGTTGCTTGAAGAAAATCTGAAAGCCATTGAGGAGTGCCAATGCTCTTTTTTGAAGGGAATTCATTTGACCGAAGAAATCACAAAAAGAAAGAACAATATATCCTATTAAATCATAAACCACCCCACCTCTTCTAATCAAACCCGATCTATAATAGTTGTCCATGTTTTGTTTGAGACCATGAGGATGAGGTTCCCACCACACCTAGTGCCCCTGAATGCTACCTCAGTTTAGGGAATATAAGCGTAGTAGAAGAATATAGTGACCTGGGAGAAGAAGAGTCATCCTAATCATTCATTATTCTAACCAAATCAAGAAATAGATTTTTGTTTTCAGATAATCAGTTTCTCCCATCGACTGTTAATCCCTCCAAACTGAGATGTGTTATGATCTCTCCAGATATACCAACAACCTGTATGAAATATGATGGATCTCATTTCCTTTTCCAGTCCATCATTCCCTACACCATGAAATCAATGATCAATAATCTCCCAGCCCAAAAGCTCTGGTATAGAGAAACCAGTGAATCCTCTAAATATGCTCAATAAGTTTCAAGCCCAATCTCTTTCAAATAAAAGGTGGCTCAAAGTCTCCACGTTTATAATTTTTCAACATGAAAATATAGAGACTAGACTTTCCACTAAGCACTATATGTTCTAATCATTACACATTTCTTGATTTCAAATTCTCCATACCAGAAAATGTTTTTAAGTAGGTAACTCTTTATTCCACAAAACCTCCCCCCAATCAATGGTGACTTCATTCGGGAATGAAACCTTACTGTAGTCCATTACAGAGATGGATCCAGAAGTAGACGTAGTAAAGACGAATTTATCTTAGTCTATATTCAGCTCAATGGAGTCAAAAATTTCATACTGGATTGAACATAGAATAGCATTAAAGATTTTCAGGTGATTACATGCCATGTTAAACATTACATCTAAGAGAAATAAACTGCGGAACCCACTCAAAGATCCATCCCAATTGTCATACCAAAAGAAAATATCTCCCCACCCCATAATCCAATGAGAATTCTCTATAATTAATTAGATATTGGGGAATACAAGAGGCCAAATAGATGAGGATTTTCCCAACAAGTCAGTTATAACACGCTTACATTTTTCATTCCTATGTTTCCCCCAAAGGGTACCTTCCTCCATTTATTATTAGGAAACACATACATTACGGCAACATAAAGTGTCCTTGACAATTTTCACGTTAATACCTCCCACATTTAGTGGTTTGGAAAGCTACTTTTTATAATCCCAATGATGCTTCACATAATTTTATGTGTCCCATAAAATGGAGGCCAAGATTACTATCAACATTTGAGATAACATGCTTAGGGACCCTTATATAAGACATCGCTTGAACTAGTATAGAAGATAAAACACTATTGGTGAGTGTTATTCTTCCACTTAATGAAAGGTTCATTTTCTTCGAGTTCATGATCTGAGATTAAATTATACAAGAAATCTAATCAAAGTGATGAATATGAAGTCTCTTCAGAGATATGGGAAACCCAAATAATCTATGGGGAGTGTTTGATTTTCCGGTTCAACCTGTTGCTGACAAAACATTCATGATTGTCCGAGCATCTCCTAGAGATAATAATACTATAGATTTAGTGATTGATCCATCACCTACTCCATTTACTATAATCTTAATTAAATCTACAAATCATAGAGATTTATCTCTTCTAATCATTCAAAAATAAGATAGTGTCGTCTTCATGCATAAAATTAGAGATTCGGTTCTAATGCATCTGAAATATATACTGAAACAGGATTCCTCTCTCAATACATCTTCTAATCATGGATCATAGAATAACATGCACATGAAAAATGATAAAAGGGGTAAGAGGGTCTCCCTGCCTAAGGCCTTGAACATACGTGATGAAACCATGACTTTTACTATAGAAGGAGAGAGAGAATCTGGAAGAGATAATGCATCAAATAATAATATCCAAGGCCCAAGGAGAGAATCCCATGTTGGTAAGAAAATTGAGAATGAATCTCCATTCTAATAGATCATATGATTTATCCATATCATGTTTAATAACAATTTTTGAGCCATATATTTTGTAGTTGATGTCACTGACCAGATCTTGAGCCAAAGCAATTGACCCAAGAATCAACCTACATTTGATAAATCCATGTTGCTCAAGATAAATGCAGCACGATAAATGAGAAGTTGACTATTAATGAAACCTTCCAACACTTTTTAATAAAAAATAAATAAGTATATTTATATATAATGAAGGATAGTCCTGGGGTCTTTGTTTTTTGGTAGAGGAACTAAGTTAGTTCTTCTAACAACTTGAGGATGAACACCACCACAAAAAATATCTTGGATAACCTTAACTAAATCCGAACCAACCAGAATCCAATATCATATGTTGAATAACCCTGGGAAATAATTTGGATGTGGGGTGATCTCTGGGTTGAGGCCTCTCATCAACTCATACACCTCCTTCTCATTTGGGATGTTCTCAAAAAACACATTATCCTCAGAAGAGACTATGTGAGAAATAACACTCAATATCTCTTCATAGCCACCCAGGTACCCTTCAGGCATGTAGGGATTGGGATCCACAATCAAATCTTTAAAATGAGTTAAATCCATGGAACCCACATCTTCTACATTGTTAGTGTATGATACATCAGCATGAGATATAGTAGGCCATAATGGGAGTCTCCTTTCATTAATTCAGGCTTGAAAATTAGTTATATTCCAATCACCCTGATGAATCTATTTCATCTTAGCTTTATCTAGAGCCAGCCGTTCATTCAATAGAAAAAAATATACCATAATATCTTTTTTATTAGAAAACTCTCCAAAAACATGACAATACCAGAGATATTACAAACTAGCTTATTGACGGTTGATATCAAATGTAGTCACGTTTTTATCCTAGAAACGCAGTGGTGGTTGCCTGATCCAGGCCTTATAATATTCCTTTAGATGATGTAATCTGGTATACAAAAATTTTCATGAGGACCCGAAAATTGGTTCATTACATAGGACTCCAAATATTGATGATATCCCAATGTTTAAATATAGTATTGAGAAAATTATACATGAATTTCATTGTCTTGATAGCTTGTTAAAAAACTAGGAGCAGGGAATTATCTGAAATACTATGAATCATAAGCATTACATTAGAGTTTGAGAAGGATGTAAGCACATCCACATTAGTAAGAAACTAATCAATATGGGACCAGGTGTGTTGTGTTCCTTTCCTATTTTTCAACAGTAAAAGAGGTCCCTGACAAATCGTAGGTACATGAGTACACTTTGAGCCATGTAGTGAACAAAATCTCTCGTCTCTCAGCGATGAAAATAACCTCTTCCATTAATTTCCTGATGGCTATAAATAATGCTGAAGTCACCATCCTCAAACAATGAAGAGTTCCCTATATCCAAAATCATGCCAAAAAAATTCCCTGGAATAAGCCTCACAACTATCATAGAAGAAGAAAACAGAAGAGCATTGGGAGTAAAAAAGAGATCATCATCGAGAAGAACTGATCCATCGCCATGATCAAATCCAATATAAATGGATTGTTCTAAAAAAGACATATATACATGTTGTGGGGACCCGCATACATGAAATCAAGCATCTTCATCCCCAGATAGAACTTTGAGATTCTAGAAATACATTGTTTGGTTTTTACCATAGCCACAAGAGGGATGTTGTGCTTCTGGAATTCAGTCAAAATAAAATCTAACTTGACCCGGGCCCCCAAAACCCCAGGCATTCCAAACAATGATGTTTAACATTGAAGATTACAATGTCTAGATTTGGCCTTAGATTAAGTTTCCCTATCAACCTTTGAGTTATAAGGAGAATATTATTTAATATTCTACATTTTTTATTACATGAAAACACTATTTCTTAAAAGTGAAGGGGTCATAACCATAGAAGAAGACCAGGCAGAGTCTTGACTAGAAGACTTGCTCAGACTCCTTGAGGATATACATACTGGAGAGGGAAACTGAACCAGTTCAAGGGAACTACATGAATCCATTCATGATCAAATAGGATAAGACATCTCCTTTATCTTGGTGTGAGGCTTTTGGTAAGGCAAGATAGTAGTAGACATGGGAGAGCTTGAATCCTGAGCATGGGACGATGAACTATGAGACAATATAGAAACACCATCTTGAAAATTTGAAAAACCAGGTTCATAGGGTAAGGGAAGACTAGTCCACAAGAAGGGGAATGGATCTAAACTAGAAGCCAGCAAAATAGAAGCAGAAATAAGGACCCTCGAGTCCCTAGGAAACTACTGAGATAAGGATGCAGAAAATACATGAACCATGAAAAGACATTGAATAGATTTTGATGTAGATGAACCTCCAGGATCCGAAGAAGGTAGGAGACCCAACTATTAAAGTGAAACTAGCGATCCCGAATGGAAAAGAACCCCTAAGATATAACCAAATAAAAATTATATTTAATCTGTATGGGCATTAGGGGGCTTATGGAATGTATGCATAGAAGAGTATAACGACCATCCATTAGATGGTTGCTTCCTGTTAACTTGTTCATGCTAATGTTTCATCTAGCAACCATGTAGAAAAGATCCCTTGAAGACAGAAAAAATAAGAAATACCTAGGAGGAGACAAAAAAAATAAGGTCTTCATTCCTTGAGAAGGTTACTTGAACTCTGAGTAAAATCTGATATAGAAGAGGGGGGAGATATCTGATTCGACAAAAATTCAAGAAAAATATGATTCTTCCATATGTAGCATCTGATCATCCACACAGAGAAACTCTCATTGATAATTTCTAATGGAATAGAGGAAGGAAACATTGTGGAAGGGGTGGGGAATACTTGGAAGACAAATCCACACCGGGGTGATAGAAGACCCTTTGCCTTGATGGGACTCCTTTTCCCAAATAGAGAGGGAGAACCACATCTTTCAGAATGCACTGGGAGAATTACACCAGGATGTGATGAAATCCCTATGCGAATCCAAAGATATTCAAAAATACATTAGGTTAAAATAATAGATGCGGGCCAAGGAGGATAACCCCCAAGAACCAATGAAAATCTGGAAAATGTGCAACAACGGCTTGTCAGTACCGAAGCACGCTACCAAAGTCCCTCAGAGGAGTTTTGAAGCATCTACAAAGACGACACTGGCATGTGTAGAAGTAGAGTGTTTCCTTCTAAAAATCAAACCAGAACCGCATAAGTCACTTATACTAGGCAAGAGACATGGTGCTAAGAAGAACTAGAGAGAGCATCTTTTTATGAATCATGGGGGTGAAGAACACCAACCGAAGACCAAGCAATCTGATACTAATTCCTACAGCGGGGGATTCAGTAGGAGGAACTGGATACTCGAGCTCCGGATGAAGCCCCATCAGGAGTGGATAAGAAGTTAGGGAATCACCATTACAAAAAAATTAAAACCAAGTGGCATGTGAGTCATGTTTTCCAGATCATATAGTAGCCATGATATCCAAGAACATAATTTTTAAAATATTATCTTGCATAAAACATTTCAAGATCATATTGTGAGATAAATCATGAAAGTAAATAAAAATAAATTAATTTAATCTCAAAAGTCATAACATAAGACATGAAGTTTAGTGGTATACACATAAGCAATGAAAATCATTTTATATTATTCAATACTTAATTTCATGACCATCATAGTGGACAAAGTCTATTATATAACAGATATCACTTCTCATTACATCCCCACAATACTGCACTAAGATCATTTCTCATTTATGTCATGTATATCTCATCAGATATAAATCTTTACTCAATGAATTGGAGGGATATGTAGGTCCCACTCATCTCAGAATCAAATAATTATTACATGTTCCATAATAACATAAATCATTAATCATAACGCAACGAATAAAATGGGTTTCTTTAAACATCATTGCACCATAACATAATTCATTTCAAACAAATGTATTTCAGAAATAGAATTCCATTATAAACACAATCATATCATCGCAACAATAAAGATATTATACTTGAGACCAAACCCTATTAAATAATTCCATCAGAAATGGAAAATAATTTTTGTATAACACTTAAAGTTAATTCTTGAGGTAAATGTCTTTTTCCTCTTCAAAAGTATTTTATTTAAAAAAAATTCCATGCAATTTTAAAATAAAATAATTTATTTTGAAATAATCATGAAATTTTGTAGAGGAAATTTCACGTAAATTAGGCACTATGAATAAATAAAATTTTGTTCATGCCATATAAGTTAAATAACATTCTCCTTGTTCTTTTGTTGGAAAAGTCAAAGAGTACATTATGTCGAATAATGACAAAAGATTATTTTCATACCATTTAATAAGAAATAACTAATGGGTAAAATAAACTTTAAAAATTGTATAAGAGTAAAAATATCTTTAAATATTTAGGAAACATGGACATAGATGATAAATATAACATAGTAAATACTTATGTATAAACAATCTCTGATAATAATGAGATTGTGACATTATCCCTTACCTTAATTTTGATATCCTTTGTATGTATCTGAACTTTCTATATAAGGATTTAAATAATTTCATTGATTAATTTAATAATTATATCCGTTTTTTTGATAGCATATATCATCATATTATAGACTATTTATTAATAACTTTTTATTATTACTTGTTATTTGGATGTTAACTACTTTATTTTCTTATGCATTTTTTGTCGAATTAATTACAATTATCATAAATAGGTACTTGTTATATCATTAAAAAATGATATTAATATTATATATATCATATTTTTTCATTAAATTCATTTATATAATAATGCTTTATGGAAGATCATGTAGAATGAATCGCATCACTTCATAGAGGCAGTAGGACGTGCGTACACACGAGCGACGATATCAATAACATAATTGTAGAATGATTTTGAAGTGTTTAGTGTATAATATTTCATAATCAATATCATGTTATAATAATCTTATATATCTATTGTTTCAATGTTTATACCCATCCAAGTAATATGGTTCTGAAAAACATATTAAACCATGGCGTGGAGACGGCAAGCCATATGTACGCACGCTTGGTGATTTCAATTTTCGTTGGATGGATAGAAGATGGAATATGGTTGTTTCAAAATTATAATAACATATCAGTTTATTAGTGATAATTTATATATTAATTTATAAAGAAACAACTAATTAAGAGTTTGTATAAGATGAAAGAAGTTTGAATAAATCAGTAGATGGGAGTGCCTCTTCATCGATGTGGTTCCTCTTAAATATCCTCTTTTAGCAGTAGAGTTGGACATTTATGAATAAAATAACCTCTATAATGTAACTAGTAATGTTTATTATATACACTATCAGGATATTGGGGATAATTAAGACTCAATGGGAAGTGAAGTGGTGATGGAGAAGGTTCCCTTTTAAAATTGAGGTGTGGCGAACTTTTGGGATATCAAAAAATATAAATTTATAATAAAATAAAACCCCATCCAAAAACCTCAAAAAATAACCCAAATTAGTATATGAGATTAATTTAGGTTTAAATATCATCAACCAATAATTTTTTGATAGTATTTATATCAATTTAAACCTTGTCATTTTAATTAAAACTTAGTTGTCTTATTAAATTCTGAACTTGAATAAAAAATATTTTAATATTAAAAGTATGTCATAAGAACTTATTTGATGTAAATTTGAGCATAAATAAAGACCATACAAACATTTGGTCAAAATAATAATTCTATATTTTTAAAAATGTTTTTTTATTTTTAAATATATTAATAAAATATTATTT
This sequence comes from Viscum album, assembly GCA_963277665.1. Taxonomy (NCBI): domain Eukaryota; kingdom Viridiplantae; phylum Streptophyta; class Magnoliopsida; order Santalales; family Viscaceae; genus Viscum; species Viscum album. Next base: position 1,495,266,231 of record OY728129.1, read on the forward strand.
CGATAAACCAGAAATAGTGTCACTTTTGACACTACTAAATTCATTAATTTTTAAAAATATTAATATAACAGGATAACATCAAAACAACTATTTTATTATATTACTAGTAGGTCAATTTAATCATTGAAATTCATTATAAATAATAATTATACAAAGTAATATTTACCTTAATATTGTTAATAACATTTATTTTTTAACTCCATTAATAAAATGATTACTAAATCGTTTTTTGTAATTATTTAATATACTTTTCTGTTGAATAAAAATTAAAAATAAAATTATATGACTAAGATAAATCTACTATATTTAATATGAATATATGAATCCTAATTTATCTTCTGGAATATCCAAAATTTAAAATGTTATATTTATCAAATTAAAAATATGACATCTTTAATATCACATCAAATAAACTAATATAAGTGTCACAATCTCTTCAATAAGGATCAAAATGGTCACTAACTCAACCCCTAGATGGTTATAGTTTCTATATGCTCTACCAAAAACAGTTGTTCATGTGTTTGGGTCTTTTATGGTTATTATAATTTTCCTAAATGTTTTTTTATCAATTTCTCTTCAATTAATTAATTTTTACAACATTAAAGTATAAGTTTTTAAGGTATTTATTTTTTACCTAAAAATTACAAATAAATTACCATGATAAATCAAAATAAATTACCATTAAATTGAGTATTCATAATTGAATTTATATTTTCTATATACTTATATAAAATATGATTTATAAATTAAAATTTGAGTGAGTCATATTTAACTTTTCTTTAACAAATATAAATTAAATATCCTAATCTCGTCTAAGTGGCTTATAATGGAAACAATTACAACCCAAGGATTATTTAGGTATAAAAAAATCATCCTAGGATATTAAGACAACTTTTAGTGAAATTTTATTATAGTATTCTTCCCCTTAATTACCTGATTTACCCTTTCACCATATTAATAAAAATTATTGAAGTTTCCATTCATAATCCCCAAATATAAAATAAAGATATTTACATAATTTGGACATAATAATTAAAAATATGGAATACATTTTTAAAAATTCAAAACATTTAATTATCAGTAATTAATTTAAAATTATACCCGTCGTCGGAAAGAGAGATCTTGTTTTAAAAATTAAAACATTACAAAATATTGAAATGTTTTTACTTCTGAATTCAATGTAAAATTAATCAAAATTAAATAAATTATATTGAATGAAAAAAATATAATGTATTTATAATTTAAACCCATAATATAGTATAATTTAATCTTATAATTTATTTTAATGAATTTTTTTTTTCAATTAAAATTTAGTATATTTTTACTATTCATCAAAATTTTATTGTTTTTAGAAAAATATTAAAAATAAATCCAAGGTAATTTTTTTTCTTAATTACAAAGAGAATATTTATATTTTCATATAGAAACTATTAATGTGTCAAAATATTAATTAAAAAGGGGTTCTCTATTAAAAGGCATAAAATTACCCTTTTGAAAAATATATGTTTTTATATATCAAATAGGGGTTATTCAAGCCCTATGTAGAAAATATATATTGGATGAATATCAAAACTATTTTATTATGTATATTATTTATATAATTCATAAATTTCTTTTAAGAAATGTAATTGACTAAATTTATTAATACAGAAATATCAATATATAATTGATTTATATTTTTTATAAATAATTCGTAGAGAATGACATCACAGTAAATTTTCATAAGTTAGTTATATTTATTCCTGTTTACCCAATGACTTGGTAAAAATGGTCATTTTATACTAAGGGTATCCCACCGTTCTTTTATACTTAGGAATGCATGGAATGAAATCTATTTATGAGTTAAAAATATATAGAGAGAATATTTCATAAAAACATTCAAGTGTTACATTCTACTCCCCTTAAACTAAATTTCACGATTAAAATTCATCACTAAGAGGAAAACAAATGATTATATATCTCCCTCTTCACATAATCATGTACCAAGGTAGCTTCCTCAAATCTTTGTTTTCTCTACAAAACTTTTAAAAATTTAGTGGTCTTATTTTGCAAAACGTATCTTATACGATCCAGAATCTCTATTGCTTGTTCTTCATAAAAAATATCATTCTTTAGAAGCAAGAATTATAAGTCTATTACATATGAAATAGTAGTTATGTACTAAATTTAGGAGAGATACAAGGAACACATCATTAAATTGAGATATATTCGGTGGAATCCCCAATCGGTAATTTACCTACCCAATATGATCCAAAATTTCAAAAGGACCAATATATCTAGAGCTCAACTTTCCCTTATTTCCAAATCTCATTACTCTCTTCAAGGGAGATATTCTCAAAAACTCCTTTTTAACCACTTCAAACTCTATGTCTTTTCTTCAGGTGTCAGCATAAATTTTTGGTTGACTCTAAGCTGCTCTTATGTGTTTTTTAACAGATCTATCATTTTCTTCCATTTTATCCACAAAATCTAGTCCAAATAGTTTTCGTTCCCTAATTTCATCCTAGAAAGTTGGAATTCCTCACTTCCTTCCATACATAGCTTCATAAGGATACAACTAAAAACTGTATTGAAATATATTATTGTAATAAAATTCAACCAAAGGTAGGTGTTGATCCCAACAACCTTTGAAATCCATGATGCAAGATGTCAACATGTCTTCTAGAGTTTTAATGGTCCTCTTAGACTGACCATCTATTTGAGGATGATAAGAATTGATGAAATGTTATTACATATCCATAACCTATTGAAAACATCACCAGAACATTGTGTTAAATCTTGGATCCTGATAAGACATAATTGAATGTGATACTGTATGAAACCTTACCACATACTTTACATATATCATGTAAAGCTGAACAATAGAGAAATTATCTCCAAATTCAATGAACTATGCCAACATAATAAGGAGATGAACTATAACCCATATAACATTAAGTCCATTAGATATTATGGGAAGCTTGAAAATAATGTCTATAGTGATGTTTTTTCATTTCTATTCTAGTATGGGTAATGGTTATAACATCCCATTAGACTTATGTCTCTCATCATTAACTTGTTGAGAAACCAAGAACCAAAAGACATATTCAGAAAAATCACTTTTCATTCCATGCCACCAAAAATGCTCTTTCAGTTCCTGGTTTATCTATGTGATTCCATGGTGAATAGAGAATGAGGAACTATGAGCCTCATCCAATATCTCCTTCTTAAATTCTTGTATAGGAGGATTATAACCCCGATTCTTGAACCATATTTTTTCAATATAATCAATGTTGAATTCAGGAAAAATTCTTACCTTCTTTTATGTCTCTAAACCTTCCTTATGTGCCTCATTTATCTTCACTTGTATTGAGGGTTGTACATTATTTTGAGAAAGATAATATTTCTCCCCTTCCTTTAAAATTTCAAGATCAAGCCTTTGTAAATCAATAAATATTGGATATTTTGAAATCCTCATTATGGATAGGCTATCATGGTCCATTCGACTTTATGCCTATGCCACCTTGTTTTCTTTCCCAAGGTCGTAATGTTTTGAGCTGTCGTAATATTTAATAAACTCCAAAAATTTTCATTAGTTCATATTATACTCATTTTATTTAAAAATATACTTTAAACTTTTATGATCAATATATTTATCACACTTTTCACTATAAATATAATGCATCCATATAATTAGTGAAAAAATTACCATAGCTAACTCCAGATCATGAGTTGGTCAATTTTTCTCTTGGATTTAATGTTTTTGGGAGTAAAAATCAACCACCATATCATTTTTTAGTAAAACACTACAAAACCCATTTTTTGGATACATCCCTATAGATAACCAAACATTATCCACTATAAGGTAGTGTGAGCAAAGGTGACATGGATATCCTTTTTTATATCTTTTAAATTATCTTCACATTCCTTAGTCCACACAAATATAACTCATTTATGATTCAAATTGGAGAGTGAATTAGATAATCAAGAAAAAAATCACAAAACATTGATAATATCCATCCAAAAAAAAAAGAAAACTTCAGACCTCAATTACTATATTTTGTCTCATCCTACATTCAATAAATTATTTTTTTATTGGATCCACAAATATCCCCTGTCTTGAGATTATGTGACTAAAAATGATTTTTTCTGAGGCCAATATTTAAACATGGAAAATATTTCATAATGAATCTCATTTCATAGGGTCTTCATTACAATACTTAAGTGATCATCATGTTCTTCCTTTCTATTCGAATACACAAGAATATTTTCTATATAAACTACCACAAACTGATCAAAATAATCCCCAAAACATCTATTCAGTAGATCCATGAGGACAGAATGGTCATTAGTAAGACCAAAATGAATAACTACAAATTCATTGTGTCTATACCTTGTATATAATATCATCTTTGGTATATAATACTTCTTGAAAATAAATTTATGATATTTTAAATGAAGATCAATCTTGGATAACAATTGAGATCTGCGTAGTATGTCAAATAAGTCATCAATGTGGGGAAGTGGATATTCCTTCTTGATAGTGATCTTTATATATTATCGAAACTAAAATTAGAGTATCATTTACCCATCAATATTCTTAACAAAAAAAATATGTGCACTCGAAGGTGACACACTAGGGAATATGAATCCTTTTTTAGTATTCTCTTGGAGTTGTTTCTTCAATTTCTGTAACTCAATTGGGTCCATTATATAAGTTTTCTTTGAAATAGGAACAATACCCATTATGAGTTTTATTGAAAACTCAAATTAATGATGTAGTGTAAGACCTAGTAATTTTTCTGGAAAGGCCTCATAAAACTCTTATAAAATGGATGTATTCTTATTTGTGAGTTTCTCCATAACTATTTGAGATATATAAGCATCATTTATAAATATCGATACCCATAAGATATAACAAATATCTAATGGAAGGTTATATTCATCCACTAATCAAAAGATAATCATATATTCATCCGTAATAAGATATGTGACTTCCCTTACATAGAAATTTATATGAACTCCATATAGAGAAAGCCAATTTGTGTCAAGAATCACATCAAATTACATTATAGGAAGAAGCATAATATTTTTTGGGAGAAATTTTCTGAATAATTGAACTAGAGAATAATTATAAACTTCTTATTTGACCGTTGTTCCATTAGGAGTTGTCAGAGCTAACTCAACATTTAATTTTTGAGTTAATATAGTGATACCCTTAGAGAATTCTTCATAAATAAGAGTTATTAGATCCATACTCAAATAAAACATTTTCTATTTTACATTGGATGGTATGTGTACCTTTCAAAATTTCGTTATCATACTATACATTACTGATAGTGATTGCATGTGAAATTCCTTTGTCTTTGGACATAAGAGTTTTCTGATATAAATCATCATCCCTAACCCTTGGATTAAAGAATTGATTGGAATAATTTCATAATTCCTTGCACATGTAACATTGAAGTGTATGAGGTGCATTATGTGTAACATTTTCTCTGTTCGCATCATCAGACATATTTTTCCTATCACTTTAGTAATCAACATCCCAAAAAAATCATTTTCCACACTTAATGCATCTTCTTGTCACTTTAAGAAAATTCCTTCCATGTTTATTTTCAAAATTTGAGCATAAGGGAAAAATCATCTTCTTTTCAGTATGATATTTATATTTTACATTTAAATCCATTTTCTATTCTTATCAAACCCATAGGATTGATGGTTTACTCAAATATACATATCACCTTGAGAGAACATCAGAAAATATCTTTGTAGATATTGATGTCCCTTATGGGTAATGAACTTCATAGAATTGGTTTTAATCCACAAAATAATCGATCAATTTAAATCTTTGGTTAGATAATAATTACAGAAGAGTACCATGAAATTATTGTAAAAAAAATTAATAGGTACCAACATATTCATCATCCTTTTAATTAAGTTCAAGGAAATACTTCTCCTTCATTGTTTGAAGAATATGTGTAAAGAAATAGTATAAAAATATGTTCTTGAACTTTTCACATTCCGTGGATTCAATTTCATCTCATTGCCTTGTATTCTTGATAAGGTTCCTCCATTGATCCGCTTCACCTTCCAAACAAAAGACTGCTAAGATGAATTTATCATGTTATGAATATTAGAGAATTGAAAATAACATTTTATAGGTAATGATCCATTGATAAGTCACTAATGGATCCGAATAGCCATGAAAGAATGTGGATGGTTCCTCATGAAGGACTCAATAGAATGATGTTACCTCCTTTTCACGTTTGGAAGTACTTCATGATTCATAGCTTGATAAAGTTGTGTGATAATAGTTACATGTTTTTTCATTCTAGATTCCATAACATTTGGTTTCTCATGAGGACAATCATTACATTTCCTGTCCCACTCATCATTAAAATGGTTCTTTTATGTTCTATCTTGTGACTAAAACCAAGAAGCATTGTGTGAGAAACACTAATCATAATAGGAAAACCCCATTATCAAGAATAAAATTTCAATTTAGGAAACTTTATGTTTTATCCCAGGTTACTCATGATAATTTCTGACAAAAAAAAGATTGTAACCTATACTTATACATATTCTTTGGGTTCTTACTAAGGTTTTCTCATCATACTTTCCAAACGGTAACTACACCTTTCCTCTGATACAGACTATAACAACCCATAATTTACATTCATTGATAATACTTCAAAGTTGAAGAATATTCATTAAAAAATATAACAAAAAAATGAAAGGGATGTATAGGTATATTGTATTTAGAAATTAGGAAACATAAACAACTAGCTCATAATACATATTCATTTTCTCCCACTTTTTTGGTCATAACTAGATCCCTTTTGACATATGATACTTAATACCCTTCTTTATGACCTGGGGAAAAGAAACATATGATAGAGTTATCTAAGATGACATGTAAGGGTAAAAAAAGGAGATATCAATCATATCAAAATAATAATAAATAAGAATATTACATTTCAAAATCATATACTCCATATAAAAGATCATGATATCATGCCATGGGATAAATCATCAATGTTCATAAAAATCAATGAACGCAATCCCAAAAGTCATTAAATAATACATGATGTTTTTTCTATACAATTAACCATAGAATATAATTTAATTTTAGTCAAGGATAATTTTCATGACCATCAAATAAGATGGAGTCCATTACCTAACTGAGTTCACTCCTCGATCTAGCCTTGTTTTACTGAACCAAGATCATTTCTTATTCCACACATGTATATATAATGTGATATGAATTGTCACCCAATGAATTAGAGGGATATATAGGTCTCAACCATATCATAATGAAATAGTTATAAAATTTTCCATAATAATATAAGTCATTCATCATAACCCGAGGAATAAAATGGGGTTCTTTAAACCTCATTCCGCCATAACAGAATCCATGCAAAACAAATGGATTTAATAAATTGTAATCCATAATAAACATAATAAAATCATAGGAATAAAAAAAATTATATATGAAAAATAAAATTATTAAATAATCCCATCTTAGATGGAATATAATTTTTATATAACACTTGAAATTAATTCTCAGAGAAAATATCCTTTATTCATCAAAAACATTTTCTTTTCCCAAAATGTCGTGTGATTTTAAATAAAGTGAATTTATTTAAAAATAATCTTAAAATATTATAGAGGAAGATTCATGAAATTACTTTTTTAAGAAGATATAGAAATATGTTCAATTCATAGAAGTTTAGAAAATATTCTCCTCATACTTTTTACTTAAAAGTCAAAAAGTACCTCATATCAAATAACGACAATATATTCCTTTCATACCATTTATCAAAAAAACACAAATGGGTAAAATTTACAGCAAATATTTGTTTACGAATATAAATAATAATATATATTTATTAAAAATGGACATGGATGTAAAATATACATCATTAAATACTATTTTATAAACAATCTCAGATAATAATGAGATTGCGAAATTATCCCTTACCATAGGCCCAATATCCTTTGTATGTATCCAAAACTCCTGTATAATGATTTAAAAAAATTTATTTACTTATTTAAGAATGATTTTAATTTTTATGATATCATATATGATCATATTTTTATCTTTTTGTTAATAACATTTCATTATTACATGTTATTCGAGGATTGACTGCTTCATTTTCTTATGTATGTTTTATCGAATAAGTTTCATTTATCTTTCATAGGTCATATTTATAATATCAAAAAGTTATATTATCATTATATATATCAAATTTATTAATTATATAAATTTATATAATCATGATTTAATAAAGATCATGTATAATGAATCGTATTGAATCATGGAGATGGTAGCTTGTAGGTACGCATGAGCGATGATATCATTCTCATAATTGTGGAATGCTATTGAATTGAATGGTGTATGAAATCTTAGATTCAATATCATGTTATAATAACAATATATAGTTATTATTTCCATCATTATATTCTTCCACATAAGGTGGTGTTGAGAAACAGATTACACCACAATGTGGAGACGGTAAGACATATGTAAGCACGTGTGGTGATTTCAGTTTTCGTTGGATTAATAAAAGATGTAATATGGTTGTTGAATAATTATAATAACATATTATTATATAATTGATACATGATTAATTACTTTATAATTAAACCAATCATCATGTGGATGTAAAATAAGAATGATGTTTGAAGGAATCAGTAGAGGAGATTACCTTTTCTTCGATGTGCTTCCTCTAAATCGCCTCATAGAGCACTTGAGTTGGTCTTTGAAGAGTGAAAGAACCTTTAGAATGTTACTAGGTAAGTTGATAAGGGAATATTTTAGGGTATATATGACATTTTATTCTCAAATTGATATGAAGAGGTGAGGTAGGAGGTTCCCTTTATTAATTAAGGTGATTTTCATTTTTACAATATCCCAAAATATTAATTTATAATAAAATAAAACCCCATCCAAAAACCTCCAAAATTACTCAAATTATAAGATAATTTTACATAAGTTCTCGAAGTAATCAACCAATAAATTTTGGATTGGTATTTCTCTCAATTCAAACCCTATCAATTTAATTAAAACTTAGCTATTTAATTTAATTTTTAACTAGGGTAAAAAAATATTTCAATGTTGAAAGGGTTTCATATTTACTTATTTAATGTCAATTAGACATTAAACAAATACCATTTAAAATTATAGAATATATAGTAATTATTATATATTTTTAAAACTGTTTTATAATTTTTATATAATTTAATAAAACATTATTTTTATAAACAATCAATAATGTCAATTTCTCTACTATACAATTCATTGATTTTTAAAAATATTAATAAAACAAGATAACATCCAAAAAACTATTTATTTTTATTAATATGTGGTCAAGTTAATCTTTAAAATTAATTAGACATATTAAATGGCCCAAATTATGAATTTGACATCTTTAACATAGAAAAAAATAAAAAAATATAATTGTAACAATCTATTTTATAAGGCTCAAAATGGTAACTAAATCAACCCTTGGATGGTTATGGTAGAGATATTTTCAACCAATAATATTTGGTCATACCTTTTGGTCCTTTTATGATTATTATAATTTTGATATAAATATTTTTTTGATTACTCATCAATTAATTAATATTTACGTCATCTAAGTATAAGTATTTAAGGTTAATATTTTTTCCTATAAATGAAAAATAAATTACCTTGATAAATAAAATCATTTTAGATTTAAAATGAGTATTTATATATTAATTTATCATCTGTATAACCTTATATATAAAAAATTTAAAAATATTTGAGTGAAACATAGTTAACTTTTATTTCAATAAAATAAATTAGATGTCCTAATCTCAATAAAATGTCTTAAAAAAACACAATTTAAACTGAATGATGAATTATTTCTAAAAACAATCATCCAATGATATTAATACAAGTGATTTGGTAATTTTTTGATTGTATTCGTACCCTTAATTACCATATTTACCTTTTTATAGTATTAATAGAAATTACCAAAGTTACTATTCATAATGCTCAAAAATAAATTAAATATATTTACATAATTTTGAACTATTGATTCAAAATATTGAATAAATTTATCAAAATATAAAACATATAGGTTTCTATAATTAATTTTAATTTATTCTCCTATTTTAGGAAAAGTGAACGAGTTTTAATAGTTAAAACATTCCAAATGTTTGAATTTTTTTACATATGAATTCTCTGTAAAATTAATCCTAATAAAATATATTATATTGAATGATAAAAATATATTCTAATCATACTTTAAAACCATTCAGTATTATTATTTTTCCATATAAATTATTTCAATGATAATGTTTTTTTCAATTAAAATTTAGTGTATTTTTTCTATTCATCAAACTTAGAAAGTTATAAGAAAAATATTACAAATTCACCAAAATTAAGAATTTATATCCTTTTTTCAAATAAAATATTTATGTTTTCATATAAAAACTATTAATTTATTAAAATCATAATTTTAAAGGGGTTCTCCATTAGAAGGTTGAAAATTACCCTTTTGAAAAATGTTGGTTTTTAAGCATCTATTGATTTTATTAATACCCTATGAAAAAAATATCTATTAGATGAATATAAAAAGAATTTTTATAAGAATATAACATATATATTTAATTAATTTCATTTAATAATAGTAAGTCACTAAATTTATTAATACAAAAAATAATAAAATATAATTGATTTAATTTTTTCCTAAATTATTCGTAGCAAATGATTTCACCACATATTTTTATAAGTTAGTTATATTATGTTCACTAAAATAACTATTACGTTAAAATGGTCATTTTATTCTAAGTACATCTCGTGGTTTATTTAAACTTGATATTGTGTGCAATATAATCTATTGAATAATTAAAATTATTTATATATAATATTTCATAAAAACATCCAGGTGTTAAAATATTCAATCAAAAAATTAATAACCATCTTATGGTATTTACTAGGAATGGAAGGAAAATAATTTCATTTTTTTACAAAAATAAATTTCTTTTAAAAATGATTTTATACATTTTTTTCAAATATATTAGAATTTTTTTGGTCACATTTTGAAATTGTAACAAAAAAATGAAATTTATTATTGAACATGTCATTTTAAAGTTATCATGGGGTAAATATTTTGGATTTTTCAAAAGATATTAAGTTATTTGGTGAATAGTAAAAATTACAACTTTTATGTATACCACATCCTTTTTGACATATTTTTTATGTTCTTTGGAAAAACAAAAATTCAAATATTTTTTTTTCAGAAAATATAAATTTTATTAATACATTAATTAGTTTAAAAATATTTATTTTCCTATATAAACCTATGTTAAAAATATTTATTCCACGTTATATTTTAGTCTAATAAATATTTATTTTTGATTGTTTACCTGTAATGTTGTGGTTCAATGATTCCTTTCAGTTATAGAATAGTTCTAATTTTAAATAACCTTAATTTTTTTATATTAAATAAAAAAAATTAGTAATCATCCATCCTAAAAAATATTAGACCCAAATGATAAAATCATTAATACATTAAACCTAAAACACTCCCTCCTAATGTATAAATACCCACCAACTATTTAACTATTATTACCCCATCTCATTCACTTTATCGCAACTAATACATACCAATATACCTTTAAAAATCCTATACCCATCATAGAGGGTATTTATCACAAAAAATACATCCTAAGAAGGATTAAGGTATGAGCTAATGGGGGATACTTAAGGAATGTCTATTGGTCTTTATCGGTACTTCTGAGGTTTCTTTATTTATAAACCTCATCGAAATTTTCTATATACATATTATGATAATGCAACTAGTATATTTAATTTTCTATAATGTTTTAATTTTCATGTTACGACCATTTTATATCTTATTTTTATCAAATGGAAATGAAAACATCACTCATAAGTACATGTGGACTGTCACCTCCATGAATCGATGCAAATTATTTTTATTCACCGTTATCATGGATGAATATATATATATATATGGATTTAATGAGTACATATTTTATTTATTATATAATTATGATTCTAGAAAAATAAATTATTTTTTACCTTTCTTTCTTTCTATCCATTGAAAAATTAAAACATCTTTCATGCGTGTATACAGACTATAACCTCCTCGAAGTAAAGTAAATCTATTTTATTATCCATCATATAAAAATAGTTACAAATTTTAATAAAATTATTAAATATTATATTTAAGATATAATTAATATTATGTAAATGATGAAACCTTGACCATGTAACAAGTACCTGAATCTCCGAACAGAAACAAATATAGAAAATATAACAATATACATGTGAATATTTATTTTTAATGAAGAATATATAATAAAAATATAATCAGAAGTCATAAAGGAATGATATATAGTATTATAAGTGTTAATATGGTTCTATTACACATTTATAGTATGTATAAATCTTTTATAGTATGATAGATTGTGTATGAAGAAATATTGGACATGAGTTATGGGTTTCCCCATATCAATCTTCCTTTATTAATATATGTTATATATTCACTAAATTTTTTATTTTGTGTGGTTTATATCTTTCCTATGAATTTATTTCAAAACAATTTCACGAAAACTATCTGTATTTAGTAAGAGATAAAATTTTAACTCCTTCATGTGGTTTTAATTAAAAGGTTACCAAAGCAGTAAAATTTTATGATATAATCTCACTTTCTATCAGTATTGTTTATGTTTCAATTTCCATTAAACAAAAAATATGTAATTATTTTTCAAAACCCCATCTATTGTATTCTCCTTTATTTATTTCTTGGTTATTAATGTATTTGTTCTATTTTCCCCCTCTTTGGTACACAATATTCCTAGATTTCTGTTTTAAGAATAACATACCATATTTCAATTTTATTGGACAAGAATCATTCTCTTCTATACACATGTTATATAAAAAAATATATTAGTTTTTATATACAATAAAATATTCTATGATGGTATACTATAATCCCATTTAATTTCTTTACAAATTATTAAATGTAATATATTAAAAAAAAATAGATAACCTATTTTTGAATTTCTCTAAAAAAGTTTAAATATAATAAATTTTTAATGTATAAAACCTGATTATATTTTCCCACCATCATGTTTTTTATTCATGATTTAACATCCTCTAAATTTTTTCATGGTTTTACAAAGTATAAAATATTCTATTTTTCTATAATTTTTTACTTTTTAAAGTTACCAAATAAAAAGGAGGATTTCTCTTATTTTTCAAACAATATTTATAAGGATTCTATAAAATCATTTTTCTTCCATATCGACATCCATTTATAATTATTTTTATTCCCCGGGTTTATGATCATATGGTACAATACATTTTATTTTTATGGAATTTTTTATGATAATTTTTTAATTCCACTTTCATGAAACCCATTTCATTCCCATGGGTTAATTAAGAAATGTTGAAATGATAAATGTTTTGTAATATTTTACATTAATGTTTTATATATTAGCATTATGTGGTAGGTATGGTTGTTATATAACACTTATAAAATTTGTAAGGTTTTATATCACATGGCCTCAGTGGGTACATATGATGTTTTTGAAAGCCCAAGAGTGATTGATGGAAGTTAGACCAAGCCAATGAGGTTACACTGGTGCTTGAAAGAAGACCAAGAAGGTACATGGGTATTTTTATGATGCTCAAGAGGTTATATGGGTGGTTTCCCCAAGCCTAATAGGGTACCTGGGTGGTTAACACAAGACTAATAATGTATGTGGGTTCTTATCCAAATCCCAATGGGGTACACTAGTGTTCATCACAATACCACGAATTTACATGGGTGATTTGCCCTAGATTACTATATGATGATTAATTTTATGGGTGGCCTCGACATATGATTTCTATTTATAAATTTATTATACAAAGTTATGTCTAATTTTTATGACATTATCTCATGGAAAATGATTGATGATTGATTATTCTTCCTTATTATGGATCATTTAATTTTCTTTGACAATTCATATTTCAAGGACTCAGGATTTTTGGTCTATTACTTAAAATGTATGAATTTATAAGTTATTATCATGTTGTTATACCATAATTATTATCTTCCAATCATGTATAATCAAAAATTTGACATATCTAACATAAAACATTAATAAAAATCTAATCTCATCCTTTCTAAGGATTTCATTTCTCCAGTTTATGATGAAATGTTTTCAGTGGGATGTGTCTAATAAGCGTACTATATGACAAATAACATTTGGGTTGAATTAGAATATCATTACTGAAATAATTATACTATGTTTATAGTCACCAAAAATACTAAACAATTATGGTAATTTTCATTTTATTATTCTGATATATATTGAATATTTAAATAGAATAATGTGATATTTATGTAAGTCATGCTAGATCATTCATATAGACTCTATCCCTAAGTTGGATGATAAATGATATCACGTTTTGAAACAATATCACACGTGAGCATCATGCTTTTGGGTTATATTGTGCATTCAATGATTGGATAATGGTTTAAGTATCTTCCATTTGTTTGCTATTGGGAATCTTAGTAAATTTAATCCATGTGTTATACATATAAAGTTAAAGACATGGTTTTAGATGATCAAATTCTCATCTCAAATATAGTTGTGAATTTAATATATCATGAGGGATCCCTCAAGCAGGTTAGCACTATGTGGAGAGGTATTTTTAATGTTTTCCATGGATTTTGGTTTGGTTTTTAGAATATATAGATCATCTTCCTTACTATATACTGTTTCCAATTTATTTTCAATAATTTAGTTTAGGTTTATTGATTCAAGGATGAAATAGTAATGATCATGCTGATTGGGCAATCTATGGATGATTCTTTTGAAGTATAAAACTTTTTTTGCAAGGGAGGGTGAAATATCTGGGGCCTCTTCTAGAGAATTCCTTTTCCTATGATCAAAACTATTCACTCTTTTCATTTATGTAAAACATTAAATATCACTTATATAAATTTCAACAAAATGCTTTAAGTGGTGGAAATTTTCATGAGTAGAGATTTTTACAAAAATAATAATTTATTATTAAAAATGGTAAATAAGTAAATTCAACTAATTCAGGGTGTCATACCGGAAGAGGTACTATATCATTGATTCTATAGTAGTTTCTTTACCCATGGGCTTCCTTTTCATAAATTTTATGTAATTTTGAGTTGTTCCACTATCATTTGAAAAGAAAAATTATAAAAATATTTTCATTTATATTTCTATTATTTATAAAATGAATATATATTTTCATTTATAAAAATTTTTAAATGGTGAACACTAGTTTTCCTTTAATTAGGGAGGAGGAGGAGGCCTATGTATCTGGTATAATAGAAAAATCAAGAGATATTGGATGATGGTACGGTTCATTGAACTCAGTCTTTGTCGTTTATTTTTTGTTTAGCTATAAAAATTAATTCATTTATCATTTAAAAATGAAATAGTTGAATTTCAATATACAATTCATATATGATAATTTATAATCCATAATATAAATAATTTTAGTGGTTTGGTAAAAATAGAATTAATGGATTTTGTATATTCATGAGAGAAGTTGGTATTTTTGAAACATGTCTCTAGATTTTGATGGAACAAACCCACGAATCACAAAACAAGATTCATGTATGTTGTTTATTGAATTTGAATTTTTACAAATATAATATATATTTTTTATTTTACTGAATGGACCGAAGGCCATCATTTTTATTCATTTTAGACAAAACCTCGTTTTTAAAGGGTTTAAGGGGGTCCCTTACATAACATTTCTCGTATGTTTCATGAAATTATAAGATGTGAAGGTCTAAATGGAATACATCCCAGACTATTAATGCTTGAAAATGCACCTCCCCGGCATCAACATCATGATAAATTTTCTACCTTTTCATGAATGTTTAGCTATATTTCCTATGCAAGGATGCATAGGCTTGATACCGATGGAAAATTATATACCCTCTCATTATTCCTTATCAGATAGATCAACTCTAGTGAATACACCCTAATTTGAATCCTCATCTGGAGAATATTACTTGTAGAATATGTTTAGTTTTCTTCTACACATCATGTGGCCTGAATGAATTAATGTGACCTGAATTCCTGAGGGTGGACGAAATTCCTAACTGACCCAAATTCCTAACTATCCAAATGGCCTTATGGAATCTAGTCCCAAACCAGTTTCCCAATGATGAATAGTTTTTGTAGGTACAGTACTAAATAGTACCTACTATACTCCCTTATATAGTAACTGCTACCTCACTTGCTACAATATTTCTATAGTGACATGAAAATATTCCTCCACCTGAATTCGAACCTAGGACTATTGTATGAACATGAAGAGTCCTCGCCAAATGGGTTCTAGCTCATTTGCAAAAAAATGGGTTATTAACACTGACTCCCAGCGGGGGGGCCGACCAAGCCCTAGTGTGTGCCACATTCCCCGTCTAATTAATGGATTTCAATCACCTTATGCTTAATACACATAGTTTCTGAGTCTAGCAGGACACGTTCCTTCACAATTTCCCATGGAGAGCATAGAGGTACCCAACTATATCCATTCATCTAACACCCCCTAGTCATTGCATTTGGGATCCAATTATTATGGATAACTTATACATATAAAATCATAACATTTTAATGGATAATTACATGAATAAATAATAAAAATAGGAATTTATCATGAATGTATTATACCACTTTGTAAGTTATAAATATAATAATATAATGGAATCAGTTTGTAATTAATTTAATCATTTGGTTTAATGTTATCATAGAGATAATTTTTCTAATTTTGAAATTCTATATATTATTCGGGTTTCATAATGACTGATATAGAAGATACATTTGAGATTTATTTAATCCCCAAATTAAAGAAAATCTATTTTTTATGTTTTGAATATTTTGGAAACTTCATCCCTATATAATTACATAACATGTGGAAATATATGGGAGATATATCATATGAGCATTAATGGATCCATGAAAACATTATTAATCATATATATCTGATCCAAATGGTGGGTGAGCATTATGTATTCCCTATATCAGGGATGAATTTTTGTTCTCGATGCAGTAATGGAACATCACTACATGCCCATTTGATTATATGATCATATGGTACCATCGTCATCACATAGCTGAGTAGAGTAGTCATATGTATTGAGGGTCGTAATCACCAAGAGGATTGTTTTATAGTTTTTAGCCAAAAACATGGGGTTCCCAGATTTCATGCATGTTGTCCATGAAATTCTCGCATAGGTGTATTTTGGAAAACTAGTGTTTTGTGGTTCTTATCAAGGCTTCCTTCCAGCACATAACTAATAATTTCGTTTCAGGTGGATTATATTTCTTCTATAGTTTTTTCTATACTAACAATGGGGCGGTGGAGGGAATGGATTTGTGGAGTTATCTTTCTGCCTTTCAACAAAGGTTCCTCAATCAGATCAGAGGTAGGGATTTCAACACCGATGTTCATGATTCTGAGAATAAAGATGGTGTTATCTTTAATAATGTGGCTTCACAAGACTTCAGGGAATATATGGAAAACAATGGTATTTTAGACTCGGGGTTCCCAGTGAATAGATTCACACATTGAAATAACAGGATTGGATTGAGAAGAATTAGATGTATATTGGATCAATTCATGGATAAACATTAAGTTATGGAAGGATTATTATTGGTTTCTATGGTTCCAACTTCTCAATACCTCTTATATCACTCTATGATAGTTGTTAATATTAAAAAATTATGTCTTCAAGATGAACTTTTCACATCTCTAAAAACTAAATAAAGTTGGAATCTTTCTGGATGTTGGTTCAAACATCCCAGAATCCAAAGCTGGAAGTCTCAACGACTGGTTTATCTCACCAGCTTCAGCGACTGAGGAAGGAAATACAATAGTGGATGTAAGGAATAGCATGCATAAACCACAATGTGAAAGATTTAAAAGGGAAACTAATAGGTTGTTGTAACAACAACAGTTGAATTGGGATGATGACATTTTTGTGTCCTTGTTTGAGAAAAACCGTTAATGTCAATGAAAATTCATGAAATTGAAAGGGTGTGGCAAGATAAATCCTGAAATGTGTGGCTTTAATATATGGATAAGAACAGATCCTTCATTTAAGAATTAATGAATGAGAGGAAGGTGTTCACGAAACTGAATATTGAATAGGAAGATGGGTCCTTCACGGAGGATACAGAGGTGGTGGGGATGATGGCTCTTTACCATCTCACAGAGCTATTGGAAGGAGATTATAATCACAATGGAAGAAGACTTTTTGGAGCTGATATGGGGAACTCCTTTCTGAGCTATATTCTGAGTTTGATTGAAGACCATGATAATGACCTCTTGGTGGACCTATAGGATGAGAAAGAGATCAATGTGGAAATGTGCAGTATGAATCTAGAATGTGCACCCATACTAGATGGTTTTTGGGGTTTATTTTATTTGGATCTTTGGGAGGTCATAATAGACCATATGGGGGAGGTGGTGTACGATTTTTTTCAAGGGTGGTAGCCTCATTTGAGAATTTTGTGCTTCCAGGGTGTTTCTCATCCCAACAGTAAACAAAACCATATCTATCAATCAATATAGGCATATCTATCTATTCAATTTTTCATACAAAATTCTTTCCATCATTATTAATCAACAATATAATAATGTTATTTTGAGACATGTCTGAGAGGAGTAACATAGTTTTATCAAAGGGATATGTATTCAAGGGGAAGTTCGAAATACTAGGGAGATTATTGATGAAATAAATAGAAAATATCATAGATTAAACTTTTTTGTCAATGTGGCCATGGATAAAGCATTCAACCACCTTGAAAAGAGCTCCATTATACATGTAATGGGAATGTTCAGATTTAGGGAGTGGGTTTGTGACTTATGATTTAAATGATTTGTTTCTCTATATATCTCTATCTATTTTATTGTGAGGGGATTCGGTTTCTTCAAAAGTGTTATAGGAGTAAGATAGAGAGATCCCTTGTCCATCAAACTTTTTATTCATTATCAGGATTTATTCTCTTGGAACATCAATTGAGGCTTAGATGAGGTAACTATATCAACTTTTAGATGCCGATATGGGAATGGTTCTATCAACCATCTCATGTTTGTGGATGATATGATTATTTTTCCTTAATTGTACACAAATAAATCATCAGATTCAAAAAAATTCATGGAATACAGCCAGATGGAGTGAAAAACTAATGAATCAAAGGAAATTCAATGTCATATCTAATAGGTGTTCTAATAGTTGAAACGAAATCATCAGAACATAATTATATATGAGTAGGGGATACCATCCAATGATGTATCAAGGGTCACCCATATAAAATGGAAGTATTAATAATATATTTATTGATGATATTATATGTTGTCTTATGGGGAGAATATGTAATTGGAATAATGTTTTTATATCCCTTGGTGGAAGAATTGCATTGTTCAACTCTTTTCTTACCTCCATCCCAATGCACGTCCTATATATTATCTAAGACCCAATAATAACTATTGATAGGATTTAAAAATCCTTACCATATTTCATATGGAATAAAAAAATCTTGAAGGTGTCATTGGGAATCCTGGTAGAGACTTTGTAGACCAATTATAGATGGAGGAGCTAATCTTCGGAGCATCTCAGACTCAATCAACAATAAAAAGGAAAGGCTGGAATGGGAAATCATTGAAGGGATGTATTTATGGGATATTTTATGAAGAGAGAGTATACGAAAAACTAGAATGAATATGAGGTAGGTAATATGACACTCTATGTTCTATCTAAATGCATGATACATCATCTTGAGGTTATTAAAGATGAGTTTAGATTGGTTATTGGTCGAGGAGATATCAGATACAGGGAGGAAAAATGTGTGGGGAAATATCTCTCCTTTTGAGTTTCCCAATTACATGTATATCATTTTGGTAGGTGAGTTAGTTCCCAAATTTCGTCAATAACACTCTTGAACAGTAGGAACAGATCCTTTGTGATAGTATCTTGACGAATGAAGAACTTGATGTGTGAATTATTTTCATATTTCCTGGATTCATTCTCCCACATTTATGATTATCAGGTGATTGTTTTTAGAAACTAAGTAGACCATGAACGAGATGATAAATCTTGGGGTAATTATATCTTATTGAATATGACTATATTGGTGTGGTGGATGATGAATAAGGCGATCCCCACTAATGATAACGTGCAAAGAAATAGGGCTGTTCTGGCCTCCTGTTACAGGTGATGCTCCAATATAATATAGGAAATCATTTGGCATATGTTCCTTCAATGAAAATGGGCTTCTAGGTTCTGGAACTCATTGGGATAGAAGCTGGAACTCAAAGGATTTGGTGAATCAATTCCACAATTTATGAAAAATTGGTTTCAAAGGATGGTGAGAAGGGGGTTGGACAAAAAATCTCAAGAACTAATTTATTGTTGGGGTCTTCTGGATCTTATGGGTGGTGAGGAACAAATTTTTTCAAGGTAAAAAGTGATCAGATATTTTTCACAAGGTGTGAGTGATGTCATGTTTATCGAAGATGGGTTCTCTACACTAGGGTAGTGAATCATCATCAGTACTTAGAAGATATACTCCAAGAGCCATTTATGGAATAGGGAGTAGGGACAGGGGTAATCCAAGTAGATGTGTTAAATGGAATCCACATTATAGGGGCTAAAGTTAAATTTTTTTTGTCTCCTACTTATCTGGGAACATGAGTAGTGGAGGCCTCGTACAAGAGTCTCCGGGTTCAGTCATTATGGATTTCATTTAATATTTCAGTCTGTACAACTCTTTGGGAGTAGTGGTGAGGTCCATGAACATAGGCCTCTCACTCTTTAGATTTTAAAAAAATTCTAAATGAGGTGGTATTTGATTATAGTGTTCTAATTGTTCTTATTCAAGGTAAGGTTAATTTTCTTTGGCCCTCGATGTGTCTTTTTTGATGGTGTTTATTGTTCATCTTTCCAGGCTTCAATGTCAACCATACATGAAGTGTAGAAAATTTGATGTGGGTTTCTTGGCCAATAAAAGGGATTCCTAGTGAGTGAATCATTATGTATCCTAACACAGGTTTGTTAATAGAATATTTTAGACCTTTTTCAGGGGGGATTCTCTTGGACATCATCGTTTTCTACCTCCATAATTATGTGCTTCTTGTATGCTACTAGGAATATAATAAAAATGATATTTTAATGAGTATGGATGATAAAACATAATTTTATTTAATATTTTATTGATAGTAAGTGAAATAATTACCTCAAATTGTTTTAAAAAAGTTTATTTATTGAATATTTGGAATTATATCATTCATTCCAAAATATAATGAAAATAAAAATTTCAGCCCTTTAAAGTGCATTGTAGTATTTAAGATGTAAATAATTTTATAAGACTTATTTTATCAAAAAATTTGTGGTAGTTTGACTAACTCAATGGGATACAATATTCATATTGAAAATCTAAGCTACATCATGCATTTTATTAGAGTAAATGGACCATGAAGTCAAAGCAAGAATGGAATCATCATATTGGACATCATTTTAGTTTTTGGGCCATAGCCTCTTTATCTATGCTTGGATTGGGACCAAATTTTTAAAGATGATATAGAGACAAATTCTTATCAAATAATAATTATAGAAGGATATTTGGTCACGTATTTTGGAGTTCAAATAGTAAATGGAAATTGGATGAAAGTATTAGTTCTAATTTCCCATTCACACTCGAAAAGTCATGAATATGTATCCTCTATTCCACATTAATAATATATTTTTCCCCTTTATAAGGGTTGGTACTTGAATTATGATGTTTATGGAATATGGTAAGTGGTTCCACTAAAATTATCTTGGAATTTCAATTGGGATATATATTAAAGAAATGATCCCTTCATCATAGCCTTATTCTCCTTCACTTTGTAATGTTTGTATTTAAAAAAAACATCTACGTTTATCTTCATTTTATTATTATTTTTCAATTGTATTCTCCTATCCTTATACTTATTGGGAAAGAAATCATGTTTATAAACATTAATGGTTTATACCCATTCTAAATCATTGGATATGAAAAATGTTTCTATGATGACTACACCACCCATGGAATATTAGTTTTTTTGTAACTAATATAACTATCAACATATCACCTTATTTATTTTCAAATAAATAATATAATATAATTATCATAATATGATCCATTAATTTAGTTTTTAATCAAAAATAATAAAATAAAAAAATATATTAATTAATATAAAACTCATGAGGTCGAGTAATGTTTGAATTTTTAGAGCATGGTATTAAACGGTAAAACAAAACCACACTGGATAAATTTGTAGAGATATAATATAATCCTTAAACATAATTAATCATAAATTATATTATTTATATGATACCTAATTTACCATTGAGAATAATCTATACTTAGAAATTCAATCAAATCAAGGTTATATTATTTCACATTTTGAATATACTCTTAGATTTTATTTCAATTCATCAATTTGGTTAAGTTAACTCTCATATGGTTTTGTGGATAAAAAATTAATGGATAATAATTAAAGGGATTTTAATTTTATTGGTAATGATTAATAATTAATTGAAGAGGCATATTTTCATTGATTATTCAAACTAAAAATATTTTCTATGAAAAAAATCATCTCAATGTGTTTTATCAGTTTCATTTAATTAAAAAAAACAAAACAGAAATGAAATTTTCTTACAACATAAATATTCAAGATTTATAAAAGTAAATGAACCTCAATCCATTTAATAGTGATTTTATTTTATTTTATTTTATTTTCAGAAATAACGTTTTTATATTGTTTTAATAAGTTCCTTCTTTAACAAATGACCTTGGAAAAATAATTTGTTAAACCTAAAAAAACGAAAAAAAAATCACTTGAGAGGACCCATGACAACGCCTTTATAATTGGTCTTATTTATGGAGAGTCAAGTACATATTTCGACCAATTAGAGGAATTTTATTTTGCTTAAATTTTATTCTTATTTTTTTCCCTTCTTTTTTTCTTCATTCCCCTTTCTCAATTTTTTTTCTTTTCATCTACTTTTGGACCATCAAATAAAACTTATTATCTCTTTCTTATGTTAAACATTAATTAATTTCATTTTTCATTGATTTATGACATGGAATAGTCCTAACTATCTCTTATATATTGACCTTGAGATTGATCGTAGCCTTATGGCTCGAATTAGATAGTCTCAGCCTATGGGAAGTTTCAACATTCTCTCAGTTCAAAATTCCTCCATTCTAGGAACATTTATACTGAAAATAGTTTTTAATAAAAATTAAAATAATAAAAAATAGTGAAAATAATAATGAGTATTTTAAATAACAATTCTATAATTTTTCTAACAATATATTAACTATCAACCAAATTGTATTAAATACCCAAATATTGAATCGGGCTTCGAACTAAAATATGGATTGATAATCCTTCATCCATAATTTCATTGCCTCTTTATAGATGATACAAAAAAACATTTCAATGAATTTAATATGGTTTTACCAACCCTAAAACCAAGAAATATATCTGATGATCATGTCAAACTAAGAGAATTATCATTCTCACTTTATAGAACTGTAAAATATTGGATTCATTATTTACAAACTGAAGAGATCATCGTGATCATGAAATCAAAATAGGAATCAATGTATGAGTACTGGAAGTGACTTAAGAAGTTTCTTGAAATATTCTCACACCACCAAATTAGTGAGAAACTACACATCAAATAGTTTTATGAATGAATAATTTTTATGAATAGGAGTATGGTGGATGTTGTAGCTAGAGGGTAATTGGATGAAAATACCAGCAGTTTCACATGATTTGATTGACAAGACGTCATAAAATTCATAGTAATTTGGCAATCAAGTATACCACAGGTTAGTGGAGTACATCAGGTAATTCCATATTATCATGAAAATAATTTAATAAATATAAAGTTATACAAATTTACCAATATAGTTATAGAGGATAATTTTCTTCAAACGATATCCCAATCCTCTCCTATAAGGGCTTTGGTATTTTCACTAAAACAAAAACACAAAATTTACTATTTCCCCTATTACAAGAGACAAAATATTATAGATCTATATTTCATAGGAGATTATATCAGCACCAGAGACAATCATATCCCCAAAATATGTATGATTCCTTTGCACCAACATATAACCAACGGTGGGAGAATTAATCAGTCATGAGGTATGGATATAGAGAAAATATAAAACCCCTATTTAATAAAACATTAACAACCTACAAGTTACCAATAAAAAATTAAAAAAATACAATGATGACTTGAAACTGAAGAATAAAAAATTCAAAATAAGTGGAATTATTATATAGCAATAGATTATAATATTGATGTACATTTGAAATAATGTTTTTAATCAATAAAATGATTTGAGGAGTCATGGATAATAGTTGAGGTAGTTGAAGACTCAAATGAGCCACATTGACAGCACCCTCTATGAAATGGTTGTTATGAACTCTAAAAATATTCCCTACCAGCCTACTTAAAAACCCAAGGGTAATGTCAGGTCAATCACATTGAATTGTTCCAAGTAAAATATTGACACAACTATAGCTTTTATTCGACTAAGATTCAACTCAACCACATGGAAGCCCCATTCAATACCAACTCATTAGAATCACAAAGAGAAAGATAAAGATAAAAAAATATTATTGATGTTCCTCTTTAACCCATTCCATTTCCAAATAGAGTTGTACAAACTAATAACATAGATGAATAAGTAATGAAAAAAGATAATTTGGAATCATTCAAGCATGTTGGGATAAATTTACCCATTATTGAGGCCAATACCAAAATCCTAAGGTTTGAAAAATTCATAAAATAACGTTGTACCAATAAAAGAGTGATCATGGGAAATGAATGGATCAATATTAGAACGAATTTGTTAAAACTCATTACAACAACTCAATAGATTAAAATAAAGTTGAAGGATCCAAGGACATTCACCATCCCATTCACAATAGGAGAGTTAAAACTTTATAATGACTTGTGTGATATAGGAGATTCCATAAATGTGATGCCTCTCTCTATATTCTCTTCTTTATAGGTTGGTTAGTTGAATTCTATGAGAGTATTTTTGTAGTTGGATAATAGTGCTATAAAATATCAAGTGGCAGTACTTGATTATGTACTTGTTCAAGAAAGAAACGTGATATTTCCACCACATTTGTACATGCTTAACATCAAGTATAATCAAGTAACTTTTAATTCTCCGATTATCAAAGAAAGTCCTTCCATTAAAATTGAGAAAATGATCATAAATATTCATGAGGGTAGAATATCTATGGATTTTTGATATGATGTTGTGAAATTTAGTTTTATAGACTCCATGAAGTACCCCTTATAAGATCATTATAATTTTTCCATCTCCCGTTTAGAACTATGAAAAAACCCCATGATATTTATTATCTTCTCCTTAGAGATATTACGATCCTTAGATATAATTTTATGTTAAAGATAACTTTTATCTCTATTTATAATGAAAAAAATCCTCATGAATTTTATTTCTATGTGGATTTATATTTTAATTTTGATCAGCTTCACTCTGATTATGACATGGATATTGTGTATGCTAATGGATTTGATGCATTATTCTCTAATTTTTATTATATATATTCATGTACCGATGCTAATTCTACACATATTTTCATTCCTTAAATTTCACTATCCAAACATCACCCCCTATATTGGAACTCAAGCCATTTCCTCCAAATCATAAAAATTCATACTTGTCTAGTAGTAAGAGATTAACTTTTATAATTTCTCAAAATCCACCTTTTGAATGTGATGAAAATTTTTGAATCTTTTAAGGGAGAAAATTCTGAATATATGGCGGACCTTGTTTGGCATATATATTATTAGCCTCTCCTTTTTCATGTATAGAATTATTTTGGAGCATGGGTCTAAACTATTTTGGAAGCCATAAAGGAGACTTAATCCAACTCTTTTGTATGTTGTTAAAAAAAGAAGTTGAAATATAGTGTGAGGCCTATATAGTTTATCCCATCTTGATTCTCAGTGGGTGAGTCCTACTCAGGTTATGCCTAAGAAAAGTGGGGATACTATTATTATAAATAAGAGATATGAGTTACTTCTAATGATGGTGAAAAACAGTTGGAGTGTTTATATAGAGTATAGGAAAATATATCAATCCACTAGAAAATACCATTTCCCCCTAAACATTATTGAAAAAATTCATGAGGGAATATATTAGAAGACACATTATTTTTTCTTGGACTAATTTTCTGGATATTTGCAGGTTTTTATATCCCCAACGAATCAGAAGAAGACAATATTCACTTGTCCATTCTAAAAATTTTCATACCGATGTTTTTCAATTGGGATTTGAATTTTCCAAAGTACCTCTAGAGATACATGATTAGTATTTTTTTATATTTCATTGAGACCTTCATAGAGACATTTATGGCTGATTTTATAGTGTATGGATATTTATTTGATGAATGTATTATTTTTTTAGAAGGATTTGAATCATTATATTCAGGAGAATATGATTTTGAAATATGAAAAATTTCATTTAATTATATATCATCACATTTTCATAGGGCATATCATTCATGCCTATGGGATTTTTGATTATTCCCTGGACACACTGTTTTTTATTAATTATTCATCATATATTTCAATAAGGTTTCTCTAACCATATTTTAATTTCTTCAAAAATATAATGACTTCATTTTTTGATGATTCATGTAGGGTATCATTAAATGGGCTAATGAATATTCTGACCACTCCACCGATCACACAACCCCAATGGGGGGATATTCCTTTATTTCTTGTTGTAATGCATCCAATATCATGATTATATTATTTTTATCTCATATGCTTGAAGCGTGGTACAATTTGACGGATTATGTGTCAAGGATATTGGATTCACAGAATATAATTACACCAAAATGGGAATGTATTTCCTATATATTATATTTTCCCTAGATATATTTTATTCATATTTATTAGGCTCTAATGCTGTTTTTTTCTGACCATGTATCTCCGAGGTACCTATTGAAGAAGCCAACTTCATTTCCCAGACATATCTAATGGAATCTACTTCTTCAATAACTCTATATTGATATAATGGAAAAGAAGGTGTTATATAACATAGTGGCAAAAAATGTGAGTAGGATTACACACACACTATAGGATGAAACCATGGACTATATACCACTTCAAGAAACTTTCCCCGATGAGAATATCACTGTAATATTGGGTATGTAACCTTTATCTATATATTTAGAGAACTATTTTAGTTTTTATAAAATTACTGAAAATTTAAGGAAACATCATGTCCAAAAATTATATAGTGATTCTTGGTTTTTTGTGTTGGATGAACCCTACCATGGGTGTATGTGTAGTGACCATGTAATTAAGAGATATTTTCCCAATAATGAGTTTTATTCTAATTTGAAATTTTTTCATACACTTTCTTGTTTTGGGATATTTGGATCCCAGCGTAAATAAAGTAAATCCTTAGACACTGGATTATATTAGCCTAGAATATTCCATGATGCTCATATGTTTTGTAATTCATGATCATATTTCCAAAACACTGGAAGCATTTTGAGGAGACATGAGACGCCCCAACAACCCATATTATTTAATGAGATTTTTTATGTGTGGAGAATTGATTTTACAAGTATTTTTAAACTATTTTTTTGGTTTATTATACATCTTTTCTATTGATTATGTTAGAAAATGGGTGGACACTAAGCCCACCATTATTGATAATTGACATGATGTAGTATATTTTTCTAAGGGTTAAAAATTCTGCCAGTTTGGAGTACCAAAGAAAATCATTACTGGCCAGGGGAAACACTTTTTCAATTGAAATGTGTCTTATATTCTTTGAATTTATGGTTTGAAACACAAAAATGCATCACCATAACACCCCCAAAAATGGTATCGTCATGGTTTTAAATGGAGACTTGAATGATATTTTGGAAAAAACCTTGTGTTTGAATTGGAATGTTTTTTGAAAGTGAATCAATAATGTGATGTCAGATTATAGGAAGGAATAAAAGAAACTCCTAGGAATTCCACCTGCAAGATCATTTTTGGGAAATCAATTTATCATCCCATGGTGGTAGACCATCGTGAATGTTAGTCTATAAAGAGATTCCACGTGGATTTTTCCCAAGATTGTGATAAATTGATGCTAAAAATTCAAGAGTTTGAGAAGATTAAAATATAATCATATGAAAACTCAAGTCTCCAAAAAGAAAAATAAAAATATTCATGATATACTGACCCAAAAATGGGGTTTCATATATGAGATAAAGTATTTCTCTATAGTTCACGACTAAATTTTGTTCCTTTTATGGTTAGGTAAAAATGTTGTATCTAATATTTCCCCTTATAGTGAAGTAGTGATAACACAATAGGACACATGAATGAGATATAATTTTACTAGGAAATTTTTAAAGTAATACATTTAGGAATACCCAACACATGCAATTGATTACATCACACTACATGAACTCGTCATCTCATGAAATTATCAGGCTATCCATAAACAATTCACTTTTATATTATTTTTCTTATTTTAAAATACATACTTCATGTAATTTATTATTTCAAAGGTTCACATTATATAAATCGATATATTTTATGTATGGGGGAGAGGAAAATTTTGGGTAGCTTCTTTAGGTTTTTAGTTTGTCTTTTTTGTGTGTGTTTCTATTTAAAATTTAAAAAAAAATAAAAAAACCATAAATAAAAAACATATCATGTAACATGATCATTTACAACTGGAATATGTGGAAAATGAATGTTTTCAAAATTAATTTGTACCATGATAAGAGTGACTAAGAGTTCATCATTAAGATATTTGTTTTACAAGAATATAACTCTTTGATTATATGATTGGTTGTGCCATTATAAATTAGTTTATATTTTGAGACTATCATGAGGTATATTTTTTCATGGTAAAATGCATAATTTTTTTAAAAGGTAATGCATTGGCCCAGAACAACCAAAGAGAAATATTATTAAATCATGTTTACAAGATTTGAAAATATGGGATCATATTACAATATTTTTCCTGAAAGGAAATGAGATCATCATGGAGGTCTGTAAACTAGGATATTTATTGATCTACTCCTATGTTGGCCAAGCCATCTGCAACCATGTTTGCTTCTCAATAAACATGTTTTATGATATAATTAATATCGATAAGTGAATGATTTCATTCCATCCAGCGTATTGTAAGTGGACATTAAATATGAGTTACGCCATTCCAAATTTCATGAATGATGGTCATTGAGTAACTTTCAATTGAGAGATAGTTACAACCAATGATATTGGAAAAATAAATGGAATGTATCAAACTCATAATCTTAGGTTTGGTAAACCAATCATTTTATATAAATTTATGATCCATACATTTGTTTTTAATTGGATCAATTTCATTACTATACTGAATTGACCTATTTGTCTATACTAGATATACATAAGTTGTAGGCCCAAAAAAATATCCAAAAAAATAAATAACAAAGTAAAAAAAATATATTATCTTAATAAATTTGTTAGTGATGAAATATACAACACATGCATATAACAAGGTCAAGAGCTTATAGTTTCACTTTCAGGAATGCGTAAGTGAGTGGGTAATAAAATTTGACTAAAAATTAAAATAGAATAGGTTTGGCGGAATTTATCCAGGTAAGAATAAATTTTTAAAAGTACCTTAATATATTGAACAAAGGGTAGATATATGAGCTTGAAATGGTTAACACCAACACACATGGGAAATTATAAATATATTATACCCCTAACTTGTTTCTCTATGATTAGTGTTATTTGCATCACTATATTTTGTTTTTATATAATTAACGAGGAAATGAATATAAAATATATAGATATTTACTCTTGATGGGATTTATAATTTTTCTATATTTCTACTATGGATTGAGGAATATGAACAAGCATATCATTTCAAAAAAAATTTGAATACATGACATGTGAATTTTTCTAGGAGTGAAAAATGGTTATTTTGTGACAGTTGATAAAACGTAATTTTTTTCATAATAAATGAAATAATTTCCTCACTCTTTTTAATACATTTATTTATGATATATTTTGAATTAGATCATTCCTTATGAATTTTGTTGAAAATTTTAGTTTTCAACCATTAATGAGCATTGTAGTATTCCTGATATAAATAATTTTATGTGGATTATATGAACATGAAAGTTGTAACATTTTACCACTTAAATGCGATAAAATTTTTATTTATGAAATATGAGTTGTATTATTATTTTATTATAGTAAATTGGATATGAAATTAATGTTGGATTGGACACTATATATTGAAAACCAATTTAGTATTTGGGCCATAACGTCTTTGACCATGATTTGATTAGGCAAAAATATTGAAATATTTTATAGAAAAAAATTTAAAACCAATAATCCTTTTGTAAGGACTTCTAGTTTATATGTTTTAGAGGTCAAATAGTCTTTTCATTGTTTATTAAAATATTTGTCTAAGATTCTCATTCACACATAAAAAGTATTGAAACCCTAGCCGTATCTCCACTCTATAAATATATGTGTTTATATTTTATAGGGGTTGTTGCATGTATTAATAATTTCAGGGAATATTATTTGTTTTCTTACTCTAATTATGAATGTATTTAAAGATGGGTATCTCTTGATGAAAGGATCCCTTCATCGAATCCTTCATCTTCTTCAACTTTTTAGTGCTTTCATTTTCAAAATAAACATCATAGTTTATCATATTTTTCTTCTTTTTTCTTAAATTATATTTTTCTATACTCATACACATTTCTCTCAAAATTAAGCATATAAACATGATTGTGTTATACCCATTCTAAACCATTTCACATGAAAAATGTTTCTATGATGACTACACCACCCAGAGAAGAGTAGTTTGTTCATTAATTGATCTAATTCTGACCTTATTCACATATTGTTTTTTGAATAAATGAGATACTATAATTAAAAAAATATTATCCATGAATTTATTTTTACAAATTAAATTAAATGAATATTGAAATTGAGTAACTTATATAAAACTCAAGAGGTTAAGTAATGTCTGAATTGCGAGAGCACGATCTTAACCAATAAAAACCCACAACTGATAAATTTGTAGAGTTAATATATAATCCCTAAAATAAATACATCCTCACCTAAAATATTTATATGATCCATTATTTACCACTTAACATAATCTATCCTTAGAACATCCATCAAATCAGGGTGCTACGATTACGTGTTCTAATACTATTCCAGGGTTAAATTCATTTCATCAATGTGGTTAGGTTAACAATTATAGTTTTTAGGATTAAAAAATTAGAGGATAACAATTAATTGGATTTTAAATTGATTTATAATGATTAATAATTAATTTAATAGGTTTATTTTGATCAATTATTTATTTTAAATGTTTTAAAAAAAACATATTCTCTTTCTGTTTTATGAACCAAACAAAAATACAATCTTCTTCTATCATACATATTCAAGATATATTAATGTAAATAACCACATCCTTTTAAGTAGTGTGTTTATTTTATTTTATTTTATATCCAAAATACATTTAATATGTTTTTTAATTACTTCCTTATTTGATAGATAACAATGGTCTTTCACTCTACTACACCAAAATAACCAAAAACCAAACATCATTTTAGACCACCCATGAATGAAATTTTCAATTGGAGGAATATTTATATCATTATATTAGTATTGAGTAAATAGAATTATTGAACTTGATAAGGGGATAGTTACAATAAAACAAGTACCAATCATTTTATATACTAAAGGAATAACACATATATAAATTATTTTATAGACATATTTATAATGATTATTAAGGGATTGGATGAGTAGTAATGATCAATCGTCTTGTTATCTCTCTATATTTATGTTGTTTTATGATTTATGGGTATGAGAATATGGGGATTCAATAGCCTTTATTATTACTCATTATAAAATAAGTTTTCCACACCAACAAAAACCATGAAATAGAGGGTAAACAATGATTTTTTTCAATGATAAAAATGTAAATGAGTTGATGGGGATAAACTAGTGATGTAAAAAACAAATAATAGTAATGATAATGAAAGAGAATTATATAATTGTTAAATAACATATAAAGATGTTAATAAATATATTTATATGGGGAACTATGCCTTGAGAGAGTTGGTGAAAACATAATGAGTGTTTTAAAAAAGAACACATTTAGAGTCAATAAGATGATAAAAGTGTGATAATTTATTCCTTAACATTAGGTTTTTTATAATAAATTAATTTTTATTTGAAAAAATGGTAAATATTGTAAATAGTAACTAGTAATGATGATTTTGAAGTAAATTAAGTGAGTATATATAAATGACAATTAAGGAATTCTTTATCCTATAAATGAAGCTCCCTAATAAATGGCACTAGAAGTACCCAAAAAATGTTTTATGAATAATAAAATCAGAACAAGGGATGAGGGTTTATACCATAAAGTAAATAATAGTGGAATATATTTTTCATAAATTTAGGTATCGTGCAAATGATTGGTGATATACATTATTTAAATATACATTTTTGACCAAAATTAAATTATTTTTTATATTTATTATCATAATATTTCGTGACTCATTTCCAAATTTTATTATATATGTATAATATTAAAAATTATAAGGAGATACTATTGCAAAGATAAAACTAGAGATGACCATAAAAAGAATGTAATACCATGAAAAATCCAAAAGAGTTACTTTTATTTGATAGCATGTGTAGTGCATGAGGGAATATAGTTTACCAAGTAATTATTTTATATTTATAATTTTATAAATATTAAATATATTATATAGTTTCTAATTCCTAAAAAATGATTTCTCTTATATCACATGCAACAACGTGTTTCTTAAAAAGGCTTGTGTTGCATGCAAGACCAAATTTTTACCAAATAACGTTATATTATTAAAATTTTATTTAATATAGCATAGAAATTAAATTGGTTGTTATTAAAATGGTTAACTGACATATAAAAAGTTATTGTTTACACATATATAAAATAATCTAGGGGAAAAAGTTAATTAGAAAGGAATATAGAAACTGATTGAATATAAAGGAAAATATTATTATGCTCACAAACCTATTATTCGCTAATAAATTAAATTAATAAAAATTAGTCAGTGATATTAATGTGATATATATATATGTGTATTATATATTCAATTAAATGTTTCTTATATTCATTCAATATATTCCATAGGCTTAAGATAAAAACAATCACAATTTTATGCATATAATACAATATATTTATTAAGGTATTTTACCACGTTTTACTAGAGAACCTATTTTAAATATCCTTTAAGGAATATATATTCATTAAATGTATCAAAATGAACCTCATATTTTATATAAAACCAAATTAATTAGTTTAGGGTAAATTTTTGGTTTTTTTGGTGAAGTTTCTTTTTTTTAAATGAATAGTAAAAAATATTGAATTTTAGTTCAAAACTGGTTTTCATAAATTTTATTTATAGTGTTAAATTAACTTTTTTATTTGTTTAAAATTAAAATTATATCAAATATATATCAATTGACCCAATTTAGGTCATTTTTGTTTTAAATTTAATATTTAAATTGAATGTAGAATCTTATAAATCATTTGGACGTTTTAACTTTAAACACTTGTGTTGTCATCCCACATACGAGGTGAATTTTAAATAATTTTCTACCACATATGTAATTATAATTTAGAAAAATGTATTCCATATTTGTAATAAATATAATTTATAATTTAAAATAATACCAACATAGTTTTTGACCAAAATATTTGGGATGGTAATAAAAATTAATTACAACAATTAAGGTTGAATTAAGATTATTAAGGTACTAAACCATAACCTAGATCCCCAATATGACCAATAATGTTTTCTAAAATATATTCTATGGAAATAGATCAACACTATACACTATTTTATTGATTTGGTTCCATCATTGAATCCACGAGAAACATTTAATATGTGGTAGGAATTGTTTTGCAAAATATTATAAGAGTACCACTCCTCCTCCATTATAAAAAGGATACTGCTTATCCCTATTAGTCACACCTATATAACCACTTATGTTTGGCCAAAATATTCCCAAATCACTTCCCAAAATATATCCCCATTACTGTGAGGCCTCCCTTGGGGGAGGAATCCTTCCAAGGAAGTCCTTTTATATAAAACAAAAGAAGTTACCCCATTTTTAAAGTAACACTTTCCAAAAATCTCTTTTCATTCATTTACTTTTTCACCTCCTAAAATATTATTCATACATATTAATATAAGAAAAAAGTATAAAAAATATAATTATTTGTTGTTATATCCGGGGTTTTACATAAACTCACACACATATCCATGTAATGGGTAACAAACATACTATTTATGTGAACGATGAACTACCGCCTCACGAATGATGATTGTTTGTTCCTCCTATACCACCTCTAACAATATACATTATATTAGAAACTCTACTTTTATAAGATATGTATAATATTTATAATATCTTTGTTATTATATAATTCATTTATAACACATTCCTCTATTTATTCATTTTTCATAAATATGATAACATCGCTTGTGGAAGCATGGACTACTACCCATCAATGTGATGTGATTCGTTCATGTTATACAAGGAAATAATTAAGGATGATATTAATAAACATATATGAAATATATATTATATAGATATTATAAATTAGTTATAATATAAATGATTATGCATAACATTTACCATTCATTCTTTTGAAATATGAAATTGAAATGAAAGTAGCATTCATGTGTACGTATGACCTACCGTCTCTGTGAATGGTGTATTATATTTAATATCTATAATTGTTATATATTATTAAAAATACAAATATAATGTTTATATATGATAATTACATCATGTTTTAAATTCTGGATATCATGAAACAATGATCTAATTAATGATAAAAACAAGTAATAAGTTAGAACTTACTCGAAAAAACTAGGAAATTAAGACCTAAAATTTTGATTTCATCTCAATTTATATTCCATTGAGACTTATTTGTATTTATGCACCAACTCACTTTTATATGTTGTGTATACATCCCATTGACACATAAAATCATGAATCTACTTATTCTCTTGATATTCCAAGTTTCATTTAATGACATAATATCATGGTTATTATGATTTAAATGTTTCAATGTGGTACGAGACAATTTCGAATGTTTAAATATTATTCACCTCAACAATGGTCTTAATGATTATCTTTTAAATACAACCACTTTCTGTGATTGTTAAAATTTTCATGAAACATTAACTTTATAGTAACAAATTTTCATTGAAAATTAACAATAATATCTATATTTGAATCAAATGGATATTAGTATTGCCTAAATAGTATATCATTTTACAAACGATGTATACATTGACAGTTATTTGATTATTTCGGGGAATTATTGATAAATCAGTATTTCTCATTCAATAAGGTTATTTGATAAGGAATATTATTTATTTTGATTATTCAATATGGTAAGTCATTGGACTGGAAATGGTGGGTGGGTCTCAGACTTCATATATTCCCTTGATGCATCGACAAGTTCTCATTAGACAAATACGTTATTAAAATTAGATGTCTTTTTATCCCAAGATTTAAGCATATTTTGAAAGGTACTGAAGGTATATGTTTTCATGTTCCTCAGACGGGATTTTAATTAATTATAATTTCCCTCATATATATTCAGTTATTCTTTAACCATGAGATTTTTCATATAATTTTCTATGGATATAGACCATTATAAGTTTATTAAATAGATGGAATGTGTTTCAGTTTCTAACATTTCCATATTGATTTTACTGTATAATGTTATTTTGATAGAATGTATTTTTAGTTATTTACCTTTCCATATTTATTTATTACTATAGATTCAATTTTTATTCCTCTTTACTTTCCCTTACTGAGCATTTTAACTCACCCTAATTATGTTTCCATTCAACTAGTTATTAAGAAGAAAATATTTGAATAAGTTTTGAAAGACATAGTTTCATTATTTTATTATGTATCATGTTTGTATTTCCTTATTCTCAATGTATTATTGGTATCTTGTAGGTAATTTGTATTTCCAAAATTTCAAAACTAATCAGTCCTTTAGGATTTTATTCCTTTTAATAATTTTTGTACATTGAAATAATGCACTAGATCTGGGCTTCTGGGTTCTTTGTGTTACCGTTTCTATCAAATGAAGTTTAGCAACAACCTTGGAAACTAGTTTTAGAGATCATCTATTTTAGAACATAAACCTAAGATTTATTTTTATGATGATTATACAAGAACATTCTAGAATTTTTGTGAGATAAATATTATGTGGGTATTCATGGAATTGCATTCCTATTTGGGTAATATAAGTGGATGTGGTTCCGATATAGATGTACCTTGGAGTAATATCTCCAATAAGGTGTTCTAAGCCAGACTCGAGGTAACCTAGTACACGATAATGGGATTTGCTGCAGACATGGTTAGAAAAACCTTGGTGATATGATTAGGATAATTTAAATTTTATATACATACCATTATTAATTCTTTGAAAGTAAATACTTCCCTAAAACAACCAAAGTTTATGGTTCTATGATTATGGTGCATAAATTTATATTACTTCCTATATAATATTTAGAGTTATACAATGTTCATAATTTTATAATCTAATATAGTATGTGATATTATTTAGAAATTAATCCTTTAAGGTTTAATGTTATCAATACTGGTGGCTACTGTAGAGGATTACTTTCTGACAAAGTTGATGTATCTAGTATTAGAACTGAGAAAATTATGGATATATTAGGGTAACACAGACTGATTGTGAAAAATAACCTTTCTAGAATAGATAAAACTATTCCAAAGTGACAATATCATATATTGGATCTAATTATGAAATATAGAATCCCATAATTAAGTTTGACTACTGATCTAGTAGTAGATGACAAATGGATTTAGTCTTTGGAGAAGATATTTAGAGCATTAGGATGAAATGAAATAGAAAAAGTAACACATGTGGTCTATTATCTCCAAGGTGATGTTGATTAATGGTGTTCCTTGATTTAGAATACTGAGGGGGATAAGAAATAGAACTCATAGAATGTATAGTATTTAAGGATACATTCTTCAATATGTACTTATCTAGCGATCTATAAAATGAGATGAAGAGAAAGTTCAATAGTTCAAATCAAAAGGGAGAAGAGGGTTTTGCAGATTATAAAGAAATATATACAAGGTTATCTAGGAATTCTTCAAATTATATACACAACAGAGAGTATAATATTTTCTAATTCATTAAATGCCTATATCCAAATATTTGAAAGGCACTAGTTTATTAAAATTTATCATCCTACAAAGAGACTATTTTTTATTCTATAAAAAAGATAAATTATTCTAAGGATCGTATATATTTATAGGAAACTAAGGAAATAAGAGGCCATCTAAGAACCATGAAAAAGGGAATGATTCAAAGAAGACAAAGAAAGGAAGGATTTTTTTACATGTGATAACTGTGGAAAGAATCACCCTGGTAAATGATTGTAAGGATTTGGAGATTCATATAAGTGTGGGGAATAGGGTCACAAAAAAATAATGAAAATGAAAGAAGTAAAAAACTAATAATAATTTTTATAATTGAAAATACATGGGAACTATTTTAAATAATTCTCCAAGAATGAAAAGAATATACCTATGATGAAGATAAATTATCATGGTTAACCATATGTTATTGATGGAACCAATGTGGAATGATTAATGTGATTTTGTATTTAGATCTAAGAAATATGTTGTAAAAGTATATTATTTATGATTTTATCATCATATGATTAATGAAATATGTAAGGATTTTACTATATTACTTTTAAATTATGGATTTGAGATCATTTGTTGAATGGAACCAAGAAACATTATTTACTTGAAAGTCAATATTTTATTAAAACACCTATTTATTAGAAATAAACCCCTTAATATGTTTATGATATTGAGATAATGATTGTTGACGCTCATTTCCATCACAGAGTCTAAATGAATAAAATAGAGAAATACCTTGAATCCAAAGTGATTCATCCTTTGAAGAAGCATCAAAAATTGACAATGGAATGAACTAATATTCAAAGGCACTTGGGACACACAAGTTCCCTCATAGTTACGCAAGTACACTTGTGCACCGCCTAGTCGTTGCACAGGTGACATGAGCACCACCTAATGGTCACGTAGGTGACTTGCGCACCCTATTTGAATTTCACCCAGGGACTTCTCTAGCCTATAAATAACCCTGGTGGGCCCCCCATTTGAGTAGGATATTTTCCGGAATTTAGATACAGAGCTCTGAACACCCAAGTCTCTTCATCAATTCTTCCAAAAACTTCTACGGTAATTCATTACCTAGAATGGAAGGTCTAAACAAGAGGAATATGGTCTAAGTGTTAGAATTCTCTAACACTTGCGTGCCTAAGTGTTTTACCCTTAAGGGAAATGGAAACTCTTGCCCGCCTCATTACCTACTCATTGAATCTTGCGTGCAACTCTTCTGGAAGTACATCGGGATAATTATAAAGGCTCTGTTCAAGGATCACCCAAGTATACATGTGTCGTGCAAGTATACATGCACGACCAAGACTTGTACGTCCATGCAGTACTTGCGCGACCCCCCAGGACTTGCGCGCCCTTTTATTTTTGGGTGCCCTTCCTGCCCATTTCACCTCTCTTATGCCATTCCACCTTTCTTATTCACGATTCCGTCTTCAATAAACTCTTAAAATACATTCATGGAATGTTTCCTTGATTGACTTCCTTATCTGAATGAAATTTCATGGAACATCTCTCAAAACCTAGTTATTTACACCTCTTTACGTCAATAAAGTTAGAGATTTCATTCATTAAACCACATCCTTTAATATGAGAGAACCCTATTCATGGGCTTCCTTTTCAGGAGTAATCCCCAATCATAATTTCCTATAACCCGGTCCTCCTTTTCAAGAGTAATCCCCATTCCATGTTCTCTTAATTGGGCATCCTCTTCAGGAGTAATTCCCAAGTCCCCTAATTTGGGCATCCTCTTCAGGAGTAAGCCCCAAGTCCCCTAATTTGGGCATCCTCTTCCGGAGTAAACCATAAGTCCTCTATTTTGGGAATCCTCCTCAGGAGTAAGCCCCATGTCCCTTAATTTCGGTGTCCTACTCAAGAGTAAGCCCCAAGTCTCCTAATTTGGGCATCCTCCTCAGGAGTAAGCCCCAACTATAATTCCATTAACCTGGGATTCCTTTTCCGGAATAAACCTGAGTTTCAAATTTACAAATGTGGGAATCATCCTTAGGAGTAAGCCCCAAATATCTTAATTTTAAAATTCTCTTAACCTGTGCCTCCTTTTCAAGTGTAAGCCCCAGTTTTAAAATCCCTTTAATATGGGCCTCCTCCTTAGGAGTAAGCCCCAGTCTTAAATTTCTCGTATCCAGTCTTAATTTACATTTCATTTGGACTTCCTTCTCAGGATTAAAACCCAATCATAATTCCCCTCCAAACTAGGGCATCTTCCTTAGGAGTAATCCCCAAGATTAGAGTATTCAAATCTCTATAAAGTACATATACCTTTACGGACCATGTTCCAGGATTTCTTCCATAAATTAAATCTTAATCTTCATCTGTTTGGGCAGTCATACATACCTAAGCCCCACATCATTTCTTATGATTGCATCTTTCATGGAACAATTGTCTGGTTTTCCCAATACCTCTTTTTTCTCACACCGAGTATGACTCATGTGAGCTTAGAGTGTAAAAGTAATTATGACATCATTCTTTGAGCCATAAATAATAAACACCATACTCCCTTACTCGAACTACGTGGGTTTTTATTAGTTTTCTAATCAAAGGTTACATAGGTAGCACATCTATGGGTATGATCCCAACTCTGAAATAATCCATGTCCTTATGAATGCTAATAAAATTCAAGTGACCCACTGAGTGGATTCAAAACTAGTTTGGTCATTGTAATGACCAAGAGACTTTTATGTATTGAAGGATTCCATTGACTAAGAATCTCTAACAAATACAAATGATTCTATATCGATGAAGAACCTCGACTACATATATAAGATTCTCTAAATTTCCTACATATCAATCATTGATTATAATATCAAAAGGAAAGCTCATTTTATACTTGGTAATTTAATAAGGATTCATAAACATAAACTTAAATCTATAAAGAGAGTCCCGAAGTAGACAATAATTCCCCTCAAAAAGGTTTGATGAGTCTGACCTCCCATCCTCTCAACCAATGCAAATTTCTAAGACTCATTGGTCTACAACTAATGAGCACCTACCTTTGGAAAGTATATCCAAATGGATATGGAATCATTGGATGTTTCTGGTTCTATGAACAAACCTATTAGAAACCTCCTGGAATGTTTTCATCTTAAATCAATGATATCATCCCCAATTCCATAGGAAACAAAAAATGGTGAACCCGATGTGAATACTTAACCACATTAAAATGATGATTTGTTTATTTTTTATGCCCCTAATTAAAACTCAATTAGAGGGCCAACAAAGCAATCAATAACATATTTTCTCATACAAAAGATGTAGTGGCCGGACTTATCTTGATTATTTCTGTTATACAAAAAATTAACTCCTTTCCAAGATCTTATACATTACAAGAATGGATTTTATTATGTTCACATATGT
Organism: Viscum album; assembly: GCA_963277665.1. Lineage (NCBI taxonomy): Eukaryota > Viridiplantae > Streptophyta > Magnoliopsida > Santalales > Viscaceae > Viscum > Viscum album. Next base: position 1,495,306,961 of record OY728129.1, read on the forward strand.
GAATACCTCTGCTGTGAAAACCTCGGTAGTGAATGCCACTGCTGCTACTACTACTGGATCGTCGTCTGCTCTGAGGACGACATCACCTACTCATCATCTTCAACAGTGGGTATCAAATGCGCTGGTTAAGGAGTACCGTCAAAACAATACTATTCTGACTCTGGAGGCCGCTCGACAAGCCCTCCAAGTCAATACTTCAACTTGGTTGTCTGGATAGTGATGACCAGTGATCAAGAAGCAGGTGGTGCTAACCACCGTCTCCAACCATTTTGGTTCGTTATCCCTGGAACGCAATCACCATTAACACCCATATTCTGAGGAGGTGAATGAATAGGTCCCTCATGGCCTTAATTCAAAGAGACAGAAGTCCTTCCTGAGTGCTCCCATCCACGATCACCACCATACTCATGTGGCAGTGTGCCCTCAACATGATGAGGGTGTCGACTCCAGGAGTTCGTCTCAGATTCCTTGAACTCGAGCAGGCACGACGAACCACCAGAGGCGACAACTGGTTAACAGTGAGTTGGTTCTTATCTCTACTGTTTCCAGAGAAGTCCACCAACCTATCTTTGTGGTAAGCAATGAGTGGGCACACACACCCGTCCGTTCTAATTCCGCTTTCCAGCAGACTCGTCTGGCAGCATCACGCCACTCCTTCCAGGCAATTCCGGAGGAGTACTATAGACAAGAACATACACCTGATTATAAATCATCAGCTAGTTAGGAGGCTCGTCGGGCTCCATATAATGGATCTCATCATCCACGTTCGGCGAAGTGCAATCAGCAGGCACATACACCTTCTATTATTGATCAAACCTACCTACAGTCTCGTTTGGTAGCACTTGGAGAAGTCATTCGGAAAGCTATAGCGACAAACAGGAGGCAGACGCAACTCTCTGCCACCACACATGAGTACTGTTAGGATTCACTGACAGGAAAAGGAGTATAGGAGCAGGAACATACACCTACTCCAAGCATGGAATGGATGTATATCCCCGTTTCTGCGGCTGAAGTCACCAAGCACATTCTGTCAATGGTGAAAGAGCAGAAACAAATCCCTGCTCCTATTCTGGATGCTTGCCATGATAATATAACAGCTTCAGCAGCATCTCAGGGAAAGACACATAAATCTATCCCTACCAGTGGAGTGACACATCAACAGTTCACTCCATAACAGACACACACATTTGTTCCATTCCAAGAGGGTTATGGGGTGTATTCCCCCATATCATACAGACAACCATGTCATGTACATACACCTGGTTTGAGCGGAGTTAATCAGCCTAACCTGATCATTTCTCCTGAGCAGGCACACACACCTTCCAAATTTAGTAAGAAGGAGTCTAAGAAGAAGACCTGCCCAACACAGTCAAGAAATTAAGGGCCAATCTGTAACAAGGCCTTACTCGATGCTGGAGTTATTGATGCACTTAGACTACTATCTGTTGAGACTCAATATTTTTCTCTCTCAGTTCCCAATAATGGGAATATTAATTCTGAAAGTCTGAAACAGACACTTCCATATGAAGGCTTGCTTCATGAAAATTCAGTCGATCTCAATGTTTCATCTTTATATGAGATCCACAAGAACCCTTTATGTGGCCAGAAGTCCAAGGCACAAAATGTTTCATCTTTTGCTGTAACCCACCATGGTGGTCCTTCCCTTGATGATTAATTTCGCTATGAAATTATTCTCCACAGTAGTGATTCACATTTCCCGAAAAATACTCCAGTGGAAAATGTAGTGCCGATAAATCCCTCTTATCTTGAGGAACTTGCAAAAGTAAAGCTAGTCATGTCTGATGCTTTACCATCAGCAATTGAAATACGTTCTCAATCAGAAGATAGCCTGGGGTGTAGGTTATTCTCTGAACCACCCCCGGGTCATTAATCTTCTAGTTTGATCAGTGAATTCTCTATCAATCCTGTTGAATCTGATTAAGAAACAAGGAAGAACCAACTCTGGACAAATCAGTTTGAAGAATCGTCATTGAATGATAAAGAGGAAGTGCTAAATATGAGAAAACAACTGGCAAAAGGTGATGTGTCAGTCATGTTTTGGCCTTTGGCTGACTCTCAGTATGACATTCTAGAGATGTTGATGGAAGATGGGATTGATGACATTCATCTAATCATATGGAAAAATCTTTGTCAGTTGAAAAATAATGTATTATCATTTCATGAATATGGAAATCATGTTAATATAATAGAAGGGTTACAACGTCAGATTGATTTGACATCTCTATCAGTCTCTCAATATCTGAAGGCTGAAAAGCAGCAGAGAGCCCTTCATTATTAATCCCTTGGTGCACTAAGAAGATTGTTCCAGTTAATTTCCAATGCCCCATATTGTATTCATATTAGAGAATGGGGTGTTCATGGAGTTCTATATTTCACTGCACTCTCCAGTCAGTAAAGCCCGCCGAAAATGGTCTCATGCAATGTTATTTCCCGTGGCCGGCCACAGTCAATGGGTTTTGTTTGTAATCAAAAGCTCGCCCAAGAACAAGCTTCAACTAGTTCCTCACTAAATCAAGCATACAGAGAACAATTTGTTGAATTACTCCTTCATCAAGAAAATGAGATTATTGAACATGCCTCTCATATGGATCAAGCACATCACCAAGTGACAGAAGTGTCAGAAATAATCTGATGGTCTTTTGAGCCCAGTGACAAAAGTGGATGTCGATTGATGCATCCAACTAATTTCCAGACCATGGTCCGCAATTTCAGGAGAGCTTTAAATGAGGTCTCAGATATAGCATGTCAAGAGCCACCCTAGTTTCCCTGACTGGGGAATCTTTAAATCAACCCTTGGAATCATCATATAGGATTTGAGGAGTTGAGTAGGGACAGCCCCAGTCCACCGGACTGGGGACATTTTCAAATCCTCAATCTCCCCCTCAGATAAATTAATTCTTCTCTCGATTGGGTAAGAATCATCAAGAGAAATGAAGACTCAAATTATCAGGATATTACCTCTAAATTACGGTTCGTCAAGAAGTTCTTGTGGGATCGAATCAACAAAAGGAAATGTCTCATCACGGACATGAAAAAAAGACAATATTGTAGAAATGCCGATAAATGATATGAAATTCATTATGAATCAATCAATGTGATCAATCTCGTTGTTGTTGATCCACTATATGAAGTTCACTTAGAGGGATCAGATGAAGAGGTTCCAGCTCAAGAATTTGTACGCACAGACACAAATAAAGAAGGTGTGTGTATACGAAACCAGAGGATTACTCCAAACCTAGGTAATCATTTATGTAACCCACTTCCCCCTCTCCAAAAGGGATCCAACAATGGGAAAGGAAATAATCATGTTATATACCCTTCCACTGGTTAAGTCCAATCGCTCTTACTAGAGCAAAGATTTTCACAAAAAGGGGAAGAAATGAAGGAATTGAGGAGGATGAATACAGAACTACTTTAGGGTAGTATTCCTCCTAAGCATGATGGAGTCAGTCAGCCAAGGGAATTTGTTGTAGTTATTGAGATAGATCAAGAATATCTTCCTCTATCAGTACACCCTCACAAGTCTAATCCTACAGGTCATGTTCAACAACAATTGGTGGTGCTACCATCAGTTGCAGTACCAGCCACCATACCTGTCCATACTCCAATTATTGCACCTTCCCAAGTCCAAGTTCAACCAGATGTTTCTAAAACGATAATAAATACCATTGAGTCATTAATATCTTGGTTAGAGAATATGGAAGGGAATCATGCACAGGTTCAGCTAGAAAAGAGATCTTACCCTGAATGGGTATATTCAATCCCTCCCCCATCAAGTTTTGGGAACCATGTATTCCCTATTTTTAATGGATCAGGTGATCCTGAACATCATTTGATGCATTACGTGTCTTTTTTGCGATCCTGTGATGGGAACTACAGAACATCAAGAAGCAGTTAAACTCAGATGATTCATGCGAACCTTTCAAGGACCAGCTTTTTCCTGGTACACAGGCTTGCAATCTCAGTCAATTACCAGATGGGAGGATCTCCGCCAAAGATTTCTTCTTCAATTCAGTTCAACATTTCCAAAGACAATAGTTTTTTATCATAGAAACTGTAAGAAAAGGGAGAATTAATGGGTCTCAGATTTCATTGCTTGCTGGAAGGGATTAAAATATTCCCTAAGCTTAACACTCCCTCAAGAGGAATTGTTTCCAATCTTTGTGGAGAATTTACGTGATGAGTTTCGCACACCGCTGATCTCTGTGAAATACACAGGAGGGTTTCGAGACCATACTTCAATAGTTCAACAGATTGATGATTCACTTATAAAGACTAATGATAAACCTCATATAATTCCATCAGCTCTAGGTAAGAGAATTGGTAAAGAAGAAACTACTACAGATATACTTAAAGAATCACATGTACCTGCTTCTACTTGAAAACATTCATCTTCTCGTAGGTATCCACCTCCGATGCACCAACAACAGAGGTCGTTTCATCAAGATGATCAAAGAGATCAAAGAAAAAAACAATATGAGGATTTGAAAAGAAAATATTACTCTTTCTGAAATAAACAAGTTCCTGGTTATTTTATTTCAGCTCTGAAAAATAATTTGGTTCAATTTCCAAGGCCCAAGAGGCCAAACAAGGAAGGATATGAAGACCATCCCAACTATTTCCTGTTTCATCAAATGTTGGGGCATCCTATTCAGGAGTGTTTTGTTTTCAAGGTCCTACTGAAAAAAATGGGCGATTTGGGACAAGTCAAACTGAAAGGTTCTTCAGCTCAGGTAGCATGTGTTACTGCTACAGTTCCAGAGGAGGAAGGTGAGTGGATAGAAGTTAAGAATAAAAATGTACAAAAATATGATGAGTGGATGGTCAGAAAGGCGATCAACCGAACTCATACTATTTTGAAAACAAAAATGAAGAAACCAATTGTGCCTTCTTCCATGAATGCCGTAGAAAATCCCTCTTCATCAGAGGGAAAATCCTCAAAGAAATGACACAATTCCATGAAAATCACAAGATGATGAGTATGTTTCAAATCCTAAGATGTCTTTGACTTTGGAAGATTTTATGCCATCTACTTTGAAGCAACGGGCACCGCCCCACCAAACGGCATAGCCTAAACAGGCTAATCAGGCAGAGTCTTCATCGGATGAAGAGTTGATCTTCGATTCTGTTAATATGATTCAATTAATAGATCCATATGCCAGTCGCATTTTTGATTTTGATGAGCCCGAATTCCCTATATAAAATAGAAGAATCAGAGGATGTTCCAGAGGCTTTGGATACAGGGGAAGATGTGGATCTTTTAGAGGCCAGTATTCCTATTCTATACCTTCTAGAACTGTGTATGCGGTAGAAACTCGTGGTAGATCCCTTTAACGAGCTCAACAAGAACAAGCATGTTCTTCCACACAAGGTAGACTCAGTCCTGTTAGAATTATTTTGGATGATCGGATGAAGGTTCCATCTTCTTCCTCTCAGCAAGTAAATAAACCTAATTAGTCTAATCTTCCAAATCTAGGAGTATTACCAACTCCTATTCCGGTACAAGATGCATCAAATTCCAAAGCATCAACTTCCAAGGCACCTACTAAACCACCTGTTCATGTTGGGAAACACAGAACTTTGGGTCAAAAGTATGATATATTGAAACCCCTGGACAATGTACCAGCCATGTTATCAATGTTTTATGCCTTGAATTTATCAAAGGATCTTTGGAAGGCACTCATCAAGGCCTTGTCATTTCCTCAAGAGTTTGAGACTGAAATTGTTGCAGCTGAAGTCTACCATGTAGATAATAATCCTGCAGAATGTAATGCAGTAATAACTTTTACTGATGAAGATGAAGATGATGTCGTGCATGGAAATATTATACCTTTGTACTTATCTGTAAAGGTCAATGGTGTATACATCCGAAATTCTTTCATTGACAATGGTTCAGGAGTCAACCTCATTCTCATTCATACACTTCGTTGATTGGGCCTCTCGGAATCTGATTTATCTCCTTCAACTATGAAGTTACAGGGATATGATATAAATGAACAAGAAACACTAGGTGATATTATACTCAGAACTCAGTTTGGATATCTTGTTTCCAATTCATATTTCATAGTTGTTTCTCAAGACTCAGCCTTCAACATCTTGCTTGTAAGACCCTGGCTACATCAACATGTGGCTATCCCTTCATCATATCATCAATGTCTCAAATATTGTTTCGATTGTCAAGTTGGGACATTGTATGGTGATAAGGCCCCATTAAAGAGATGTCAATCTCAATACATTGAGGGGGATTTCTACCACATGATGGGAAAGGAGGAATCCACAACAAATGAGATTACCAATGCCAATGCTCCGTATGGTTTGGAAAAGATTCAAGTTAACCCATTAGCACATGTGAGTACAGATTATGTGTTTTCTATTAGTCAAATTAATAAGATAGACCCAAATCAAAATACTCTTATGGAAGACTCCATAATGTCAATCACGGCAATCAAGCCATACAACATGGGAGAATGTGGTGATCCACCAAGCAATGATGAAAGCTCAAATGGAGATTTCTTCATTTCATCTACTGAAATCTAGCAAGTCTATACTTCGCCAACCAGGCCAGAAGAAGTTATAGCAATGTTAGAGATTAATTATGATGTCGATTCTCAATCCATCATCTCCTCTTTATTACCCAAAGAAGACCCTTCATCATCAATTGGGTTTGAAATGGAATATTTTTCTTCAAGATGTGCAAATTTTAACGTCTCTTTTGATCATGAAAATTTTGCTTCATCATCTATTATGCAAGTAGAAACAGAGGAAATAAAACATGTTGAAGAAGAAGAGGAAGACCTCAGGGATGCTCCTCTAGAATTTGAAGAGGTTATCTCTACTACCATGTATGAACTCAGATAAATAAATATGGGTACAAATGAATATCCACTCCCCACTTTAATTAGTGTTGCTATGACTATTAAAGAACAAGAGATGTATATTTCCTTTTGGAAGAAAAATCTAGACATATTTTCTTGGAACTATACAGAGTTTCCAGGGCTTGATCCTGATGTGGCCACTCATCATTTGGGTTCTCCAAAATAACATCGAAGATTCAAACAAGCTACTAGAAGAACACACCCATCCTATGCTTCCAAAATTTAGGCTGAAGTGGATAAGCTTATCAAATCTAACTTTGTTAGAGAAGTTCAAAATCTCAAGTGGTTTGCTAATATTGTCCTAGTGAAAAATAAGAATGGGAAAATTAGAGTTTTCATTGATTTTAGAGATCTTAATCGGCATTGTCCTAAGGATGATTTTTCAGTTCTGATTATAGAACTCCTAATTGATGCAACAACTGGCTATGAAGTACTCTCCTTTATGGATGAATATTACATGTATAATCAAATCCAAATGGCTCCATAAGATGAGGAATCTAAAACCTTCAGATCCCCCCAGGGTGTGTTTTCTTATCGGGTAATGCCCTTTGGTCTAAAGAATGCAGGCACAATATATCAGTCTGCCATGAATCGTATCTTCAACCCATTTTAGGGAAGTTTGTTGAATGTTATGTAGATGATTTAGTGGTAAAATCCAGGAAACGTTCTAATCACTTGGCTGATTTGGAAGTCATATTCCACAAACTTCGGCAAAATAATTTGAAGATGAACCCCTTAAAATATGCTTTTGGGGTAACCTTAGGAAAAATTCTCGGCTTTGTTGTAAGCCAACATGGTATCGAAGCCGATCCTGAGAAGACAAAGTCAATCCTTGGTATGTCACCTCCTGGAAATTTGAAATAACAGAGAGGAATTAAAGGACACTTAGCCTATATTCGGCGTTTCATCACCAATTTGGTAGGCTAAAGCTTACCCTTCACTAAATTGATGAAGAAGGGAGTCAATTACCAGTGGACTGAAGAATGTCAAGAGGAATTTGATATTCTCAAGAAGTATCTCATGAGTCCACTAGTGTTAATTCCACCTATTGAAGGAAGACCACTTATCCTCTATGTAACAGCTCTTGAGAAATCATTTGGTACTTCTCTTGCTCAGAAGAATGATGCTGGGAATGAAAACAGCCTCTACTATCTCTGTCGGACTATTCTTAAAGAAGAAACCCGATATTCAAATATTGAGAAGTGCTGCCTAGCATTGATCTTTGCAGTTCAGATGTTGAGACACTACCTGCAACATTACGAGGTCCAATTAGTATCTCTCAATATCCCGCTCAAATTCATCCTTAGTTGTCCAATGCTTACAGGACGTCTGGCAAGGTGGGCAGTTATCTTGCAGCAATTTGACATTCAGTATGTGTCTCAGAAGGCAATAAAGGGCCAAGCACTGGCTGATTTCCTTGCAGAACACCCTTCAGTGGAAGAAACATCTTTAGATATAGAACTCCCTGATGTGGAAGTCTTCTCTATTCAATAATGTCTTCAAGCATGGGAAATTTACATTGATGGTTCTTCCAGAAGTCCAACAGGAACGAAAATGGAAAATAATAAATTCAACAAGATGGCTTAGGAATTGAGCTCATTTATACAGAAAAGGCAGTGTTACACGATTCTTTCTCATTATTGGGAGGTGGTACAAATAATGAAGTAGAATATGAAGCTCTCATCGTAGTCTTGGAGTTGGTGCTTCAAGAACAAGTGAATCACATACAGATGAAAGGTGATTCAGACCTGTTAATCAAACAAGTCAATGGGGATTATGAAATCAGAAAAGAAGAACTAATCCCTTTGTATGATTATGTCAGAGGTTTAATGGAAGAATCCCCTTCAGAACTGACATTTTATTATGCCCCAAGATCACAAAATGCTCAAGCTGATGCACTGTCTAATATTACCACAGCTCTGGAAAATCCAAATCGGGACGAGACAATCATCAGTATTTCGACCATCGTACAATTTCACATTATGTTCATGCCAGAACACAGGAAATCAAAGAAATTAGTCCCATCTATAAACCTTACGGTCACACTACGGGAAGGATGACACCTATCAGGGAATACCTTCAAAATGGAACACTTCCACCTAATAGATCTAGGAAAGATCAAATCCGGCAACATGTGGTCAATTTTACTCTTTATGATAGCCCAGATCACCTAGAGAAAATTCTCTACAAGCGTGGTTTTGATGGAGTTCTCTTCAAATGAATTGATGGTGAAGATACAATGGCTGTCATAAAAGAAGTTCATGTAGGAGTCTGTGGTGCCCACTAGTCTGGACATAGATTGTCTGATCAGATTCAAAGGCTTGGATACTTTTGGCCTTCAATGATACAATATTGTGTTGATTTTACAAAGAAGTGTAATTCATTCCATGTACATGCCTACATCATTTATCAACCCCCAGAGTTTCTTCATACAACTAAATACTCATGGCCATTTGCCACATGGGGAATGGATGTGGTTGGACCTTACCCTTCAGCTACGACCAAGCAGTTTAAGTATATTCTTACTATTACTGACCTCTTTTCCAAATGGGATGAGGAAATAACTCTCAAAGAAGTTAGTTATAAAGGGATTGTTAGCTTCATCAAGTTTAACATCATTACTTGATTTGGTGTCCCACATACCATACTGACGGACAATGGCACCAACTTTTGTTCATCCGAGGTGAAGAAGTTGTATGAAGAGTACAACATCAAATCCAATCATTCATCTCAGTATCATGTAGTGGCCAATGGCCAGATAGAATCCTTCAACGAGACTCTGTCAAATATAGTGCAAACGATGGTGGATAAAGATAAGTGGTCATAGCCTGATAAATCTTTCATGCTTCATGGGCTTATCGAACTACCACCCGCACTGCAACGCGGTCAACTCCATATTCATTGGTATATGGAACAGAAGCAGTTTTTCCCATTGAAGATCAATTACCTTCTCTCAGAGTAGCCATTTGTGATCAATCATCTACATATGAACAATCTCAAAAGTGATTTAATGAATTTGAATGATTAGATGTGAAAATATTGGCCACCATGCACCACTTGGAAGTCTATCATAATCGAATAGCATGATATTTCAACAAAAAAGTTTTCTTCGTTCATTCGTTCAAGGAGAGTTGGTATCAGTTCTTAGAACTCCAATGATACCAGGAAAGAAACCTCTCAAGCTTGAACCAAAGTGGGATGGTCCTTATTCAATACATAAGTTCTATTCTAATGGAGCCTATTCTTTAATCTCAATGGATGGAGAACTCATCACTACTCCAACCAATGCCATATTTCTGAAGAAGTATTTTGTATAACAAAAAAATAAATTGTTACGGTCCATACATATGAACTTAAACTATTTGTATTACTTTAATCCCACATGATGTTAAACTATGGCATCCTAACAACATGACGTTAAACTGTACAAAAGTCCCTTACATCCAGCATGATGTTAAACTGCACCATCTGCGGTCTATGCATATGACCTTAAACTATTTGCATGTCCTAATACATTTAGAATGACGTTAAATTTCACCATACACGGTTCATGCATATGACCTTAAACTATTCACACTTTAATCCAACATGACACTAAACTGTATCATTTTTTTGTCCAACATGACGTTAAACTGTGATAAAGTCCCTAATCAGTCCAACATGACGTTAAAATGTGTCCTCTTTTGTCCTTACTGCATGACATTAAACTGCACAGTCCTCTTTTTTTCCAACATGTCATTTAACTATATTGTCCCCATTTTCCTAACTATATGACGCTAAACTATACAGAAATCCCTTAATACGTCCTACATTACGTTAAACTGTATTTTTTTCCTGCTACATGACACTAAACTGTGCAGCACCAATAGTACTAACTGCAAGACTTTAAACTGCATAGTCCCTTCATGTGTCCTACATGACATTAAACTGTGCATCGTTAAGGTTGTTGATACCTCTTGTTTCTCACAGCGAGTATGACTCATGTGAGATTAGAGACAACTTCAACCATTACACCCTCTCTAGGCCGCTAACCATGCCTAAGTCCCAAAACCTTTTTTAGGTCATTGTTCCCAAGTAAAACATGATCACTAATCAATTCTTTTATTGAACTACGCAGACTTTGATCCTTGCCTTCCGGGATAGGTACGTAGGCAACCTCCCAAGGATCAAGCCCAAAACCAATCTCTTATCATCGGTTCACCTCCATCTCATACGATGATGATTCATGAAATCGCCCCAAGAATCAATATCTTTACATTGGTTCACCCTCGTCCATGTTATACGACATGAAAATGTACAACACTTTTTTCCTGCATGAAAATAAACTACAATATTCTTTGATACCCTCTCCTGAGAGGGAATCATTATTTACATTGATTTTCAATCATGTTATATTCCAAAAAAACTATGTGCGTACATGGAAATACCTGAACCTTTTATCTTGGGTTAAATCATCATTTCACGAAAGTCCCCTTTCACCCTTCACATGTATGAACCAAATTTGTACAGAGGGTATTTCTAGAACTATGTGGGCTTGATTCCCATTCTTATGGTATACGTAATAAAGTTCGAGTGTCCCTCGATTCTAGCCCCAATTCTTTTGGGCCTAACCCAAAATTCCACTTTCAGCCCCCTGGCTGAAATGTCCCCATGAAAACACACACTGTATATTTCTTATAATGGTCCGAGCACTATCAACCTAAACTATGATCTCTCATACTTTCATCCCACACAACATTAAACTGTATTTCAATAACTACATATGGCTTGATTCCCATCATTATAGGATACGTAGTGAAGTCTAATATTTCAATTCAAGACCAGCCACAACGTGATTATGATTAGCATTGATCTATGTATCTTTACATACATTGAAAAATACCCATTTTTATGTGTCATAATCCTATCCTTAAATATTTTCAGATCTTCATAACCCTGTTTCCTGACTTCTAATCACAAAATGTCCAAATTCTGAGAATTAGTTTTCCTGACCATGCAACACATGCCCTTAGGCGGCCTTGCTTAAACAGTCTACATAACAGACCTGTCAACTAAAAGATGCTATTATTTGACTATGCAGCCAATGCTCTTAGGTGGCCCTGCATAATTCAACCCCTTAACGGGTTTTTTAAATAATGGTAACTTCATTCTTGGAAAGAAAAACTCTTTTGTCCTTAGTTGTCTTAATGACAATATGTAAGGATCCATAGAAAATAATCATCCTTAACATCTTCTCCCCATGTTCTTTTTCATGATCTGAACGTATTCAAGTCTATGGTTTATATTTCTCTTCCGTACATTTGGGTCAGACCTTTGATGGAGTGATATTCATACTGTTCTTCGATAATCTTTTTTGGAAATATCTTATCCATATTCAAGTACCTCTTTCCATACAACAAACTCTATACTTTGGAAAAGTTGAATCACCATAAACATTCACTGGATTATTAGAAGTTGAAAAGTAAATTTCATAGAGTTATTTTTCCTAACTATGCAGCATGTGCCATTAGGTTTCCTTGTATAAGTAGTCTAAAAAATGGACCTGTCAGCCAAAAGATGCTATTTTTTGAATATGCAGCCAATGCCCTTAGGCGGCCCTGCATAATTCAACCCCTTAACAGGTTTGTTAAATAATGGCAACTTCATTCATGGTAACTACTTCTTCTAATGCCTTTTATCCCTTTTTCGTATCATTCCTTAGATTCAAAATTTCTTAAGACGTAGTTTACATTTTTTCCCTCATACATGAACATGGTAATATGTTTTCAGATAAATTATTAAAGAATTTAGTCAATGTTAATCTATTTGGTCAAATCTATTTCGACCTTAAACATTCACATTTTTTATGTCCAACATGCATGACTATAAACTACAAATATCCACAAACACCCATGGTTTCTCTTTTTTTCATCAGAGTCAAATCCTCTTTTCTCTCCAGATACAACACTAAGGGGGGGAATTTTGTTGAAGCTCCTTTCCATCACAGAGTCCAAAAGAATAAAAAGGATAAATAACATGAACCCAAAGTGATTCATCCTTTGAAGAAACATCAAAAATTGAAAAAGGAATGAACTAATATTCAAAGGCATTTGGGCTGTGCAAGTTCCCTCATGGTTACACAAGTAAAATTTCGCGCCGCCTAATGGTCGCGCAGGTGACTTGTGCGTCGCTTAATGGTCACACAGGTGACTTGTGCGCCCTGTTTGAATTTCACCCAGGGTCTTCTACAGCCTATAAATACCCCAAGTGGGCCCCCCATTTGTGGATGATTTTTTCCAAAATTCAGATACAAAGCTATGAACGCCCAAGTCTCTTATTCAAGTCTTCTGAACACTCCTAAGGTAATTCTTTACCTTGAATGGAAGGTCTAAACAAGGGGAGTATGGTCTATGTTTTAGAATTCAATAACAATTGCGCGCCTAAGTGTTTTACCTTTAAGGGAAATGGAAACACTTGCGCGCCTCCTTACCTACTCATTGAAACTTGTGTGACACTCTTCTGGAAGTACGTCGGGATAATTCTAAAGGCTCTGGTCAAGGATTTCCCAAGTATATATGTGTCGCGCAGGTATACATGCGCGACCATGACTTTTGTGCCCCTGTAGTACTTGCGCGACCCCCTAGGACTTGTGCGACCTTCTATTATTGGGTTCCTTTTCTACCCATTTCACCTCTCTTATGCCATTCTACACTTCCTATTCAAGATTCAGTCTTCCAAACACTCTTCAAATCCATTCATGACATGTTTTCTTGATTGACTTCCTTATCTGAAATGAATTCTATGGAACATCTCTCAAAACCATGTGATTTACACATCTTTATGTCACTAAAGTTAGAGATTTCATTCATTAAAACTCATACTTTATGATGAGAGAACCCTATTCATGGGCTTCCTTTTTAGGAGTAAGCCCCAATCATAATTTCCCATAACATGGGCCTCCTTTTCAGGAGTAAGACCCAGTACAAGTTCTCTTAATTGGGAATCCTCTTCAGGAGTAAGCCCCAAGTCCCCTAATTTGGGCATCCTCATCAAGATTAAGCCCCAAGTCCCCTAATTTGGGGATCCTCTTCCGGACTAAGCCTCAAGTCCCCTAATTTGGGCATCCTTCTTAAGATTAAGCCCCAAGTCCCCTAATTTGGGCATCCTTCTCAGGTGTAAGCCCCAAGTCCCCTAATTTGGGCATCCTCCTCAGGAGTAAACCCCAACCATAATTCCTTTAACCTGGGTTTCCTTTTCAAGAATAAACCCCAGTTTCAAATCTACAAATGTGGGCATCTTCCTTAGGAGTAAGCCTCAAATCCCATAATTTTAAAATTCTTTTAACCTGGGCCTCCTCTTCAAGAGTATGTCCCGGTTTTCAAATCCCTTTAATCTGGGCCTCCTCCTTAGGAGTAACCCCCAGTCTTAAATTTCCCTTAACCAGTCTTAATTTACATTTGATTTGGACTTCCTTATCAGAAGTAAAACCCAATCAAAAGTACCCTCCTATCTTTGGCATCTCACTTAGGAGTAACCCCAAGATTAGTGTATTCAAATCTCAATAAAGTACATATATCTTTATGGACCCTGTTCCGAGATTTCTTCCCTGATGTAAATCTTAATCTTCATCTGTTTGGGCAGTCATACATACATTAACACCACATCATTTCATATGATTTCATCTTTCATAAAACAGTTGTCTGGTTTTACCAATACCTATTGTTTCTCACACCGATCATGAGTCACGTGAGCTTATATTGTAAAAGTAATTATTACATCTTTATTTGAGCCATCAATCATAAACATCATCCTCCTTTACTCGAACTACGTGGGTTCTGATTCCTTTTCTAAACAAAGGATATGTAGGTAGACCATCTGTGGGTACGATTCCAACTCTGAAAAAATCCATGTCCTTCTGAATGAAAATAAACATCAAGTGCCCCACTGAGTGGCTATAAAACTATTTTGGTCATCATAATGTCCAAGAGACTTTTATGTATTGAAGGATTCCATTGACTAAGAATATCTATCAAATACAGATGAATCCTTATCGATGAAGAACCGCAAATACATATAAAAGATTCTCTAAATTTCCTACATATCAATTATTGATTGTCAGATCTAAAGGAAAGATCATTTTATACTTGGTAATGTAATAGTGGTTCACGAACATAAACATAAATCTATAAAGAATGTCCCGGAGTAGACAATAATTCCCATCAGAAAGGTGTGATGAGTCCGACCTCCATCCCCTTGACCAATGAAAATTCATAAGCCTCTTTGGTTCACAACTAATGAGCACCTATAGTTGGAAAGTAGGTCCAAATGGATATAGAATAATTCGATGTTTCCGGTTCTACGAACAATCCCATTAGAAACTTCTTGGAATGTTTGAATCATATATCAATGTGATTATCCCCAATTCGAGAGCAAACAATGATGAAGAAATGATTAATTTGGATAAGTACTAACCACCTTGGAATTGATTAAAGACTTGTCAACAAGTGGTTTATGATATCATTTATGGAGTTTAGAACAATTTTGGATTTATGGAACATATCATATAACATTTGTTTTACTTAAAGAATAAGGAATAAAGAATTATACTAGTAAATTATTTTGGTAATTCATGTTATTACCATATTTCAAGAGAATACATGATGAAGGTGTTTACATATTCGGTATGTGATGAATAAAGAGATAATTCATGTTGATTGATGGATAATGATATGTTCCTTTTGTAAATTAATTGATATTCCTACCAAAGTGTTTGATCATAATATGTTGGAAAAGTTATCTTTTTACAAAAAGATTGATCATTGGAGAATATCTTATAGGATAATATATCACTTCACCATATGATGCATCATCTTATAAGGGATGAATTAGAATTAGTTCATGGAATAATCAAAGGAAAATTATTTTTAGAAAAATGTATATTTACTTTTATTCTAATTGGGTGAGTGAATTCATCAAATGGATTTAATAACAAAAATGTTTTCATAATACATTATTTTTTGTTGAACCGATGCTCTTCTAAATCATCAAAATTTTATGGAATTATGGCCCTCAACTTTATATTCATCATTCATTTTTTTATTACCTCATCCACTCCCTATAAATATTTACAATTTTCCTCCATGTATGTATCATTACCTTCCACCAATGATCTCATACTTGGAGACCCAGTTATAGGTTTTTCTATGCAACCTTTGCACTTCACATTCTCTATTTTTAAGATAATGTTTTATAAATCTTTATAACGATGTGGGATTTCAATAGTGGAAATATCAAAAATTATATTACTAAGATTTAATTTAAAATTTTAGTATGCAATTTAACTAAGGTGGGGAGAACATAACACCTCGAAAAATCTGAAAGGGTAACATGTATTCGATAGCGTGTGTGACATGCGACACCAATCATGTAAGGAAATATAATATCCCAATTATTTATAAAATATTTATTATTTTAGATAAATTAAATATATTATTTAGTTTCCAATGCCCATGAAAATGAGTTATCATATGTCGCATGAAACAATGAGAATCTTCAAATGGATATCATTACATGCAAGACTGAGTTTTTACCAAATAAAGATATATTGTTAAAATATTATTTAATAAATCATATATATTGAAATAGTAGATATGGAAATGATTAAATAAATTATGAAAATTTATGGTTAACACATATATAAAATGCATCCACTGGGTAATGTTTAAATAGAAACGAATATGGAAGTCGATTGAACATAAGAGAAAATATTATTATGCTAAAAAAGATGTTATACCATAATAAATTAAATTAATTACAATTAGTGAGTTATATTAATTTGAAACACACACAAAATAACACACAGACACACACACAGATATATATATATATATACTATATCCAAAAAATAATTTTTTTGATTCATCCAACAGATCTGATAGGCTTAAGATAAAAACAATCCCGGTTTTATGCATAATGTACCAAATTTTATTTAGGAATTTTACCGCATTTTAATGGAGAAACAATTTTAGATAAAATTTTTATAACATTTATTGATTATATATGTCCAAATAAACTTTATATTTGAAATTGAAACATAAAAACATGGTTATGGTAAATTTTGTGTACTTTTCTGTGAAGTTTGATTTTTTAATGAATAGTGAAAAATATTGAAATTTAGTTCAAAATTCTTTTTTTCCTAATTTATTTATTTAGTAAATTTATATTTTGGAATTTATTTTAAAGTCACATTATATTAAATTTATTTAAATTAATAAAATTTAGGTAATTAGGATCAATTTCACTTTGAAATTGAGTGTAAAAACATATCAATATTTTGGACGCTTTTACTTTTAAAACCTACACTGTCGTCATACCTATAAGATAAATTTTCAATTAATTTATGCCACTTATGTGATTTGAATTTTGAAAAATTAATTCCATATTTGGAATCAGAATATTTTAAAATTTATAATAATACAAAATTAGTTATTATCCAAAAATATTATTTAATTCAATTTAAATTAATTACAATGATTAAGATTAAGTTATGATTAATAAGGGATTAAACCATAACCATAATTCCCAAAATGACCTATAAACATTTCCAAAATCTATACATTCCAATTTTCATAAACAAGATAACTTCATGTGTGGAAGTGTGGACTACCCCCCCCCCCCAATGTGATACGATTTATTCATGTTAAAAATGGAATGTATTAAGGATAATATTAATAAATATATATTACATATATTACATAGATATCATAATAGAATTATAATTTAAATTATTATACACTTCATTTACCTTTCATTCTATTAGAATATGACAATTAAAGGAAAGTAGTGTTCATGTGTATGTATGAACATCCATCGCCATGAATGGTGCATTCCCTTCACTATATCTAATTATTATAGATTAATATAAATATATATATAATGATTATATATGATAATGAAGTCATGGTTTAAACTTTGGAGATGATGAAACCATGATATAATTAATTATAACAACAACTAAAAAATTATAACATACTCTAGAAAACTGGGTAATTCACACCCCAAATAGTAAAATTAATGAATGTTTGTTAATAAAAAGGGAATGAGATACTATAAGATGTTAATATATGGTATTATAAACTTGATTTCTTTTATTATATTGTTTTTTAACATATTTTAAAACACTATAAATTTTCTAAAAATCACATAAAAAATATTATGTATAATGTAAGAGATTTCGTCTCAATTTACATTCCCTTGAGGCTTATTTGTTGTTGTGAACCAACTCACGTTTATATAGTGTACACAATGCTCTATGATGCATAATATCATGAGTATACATATTATCATGATATTATAATTTTCATTTAATGTTATTACTTCATGGGGATTATGATTTAAATGTTTCAACGTGGTATGGGACACTTTTAAATGTTTAAATATTATTCTCCTTAAGAATGTTATTAATGATTATCTTTGTAATTTCATCTACTTTTTTTATTGTTAACTTTATATTGAAACAATAACTTTTTTTAATCGTTTTCCTTTATAAATATACATTTATATCCATATTTTCTTACAATAGATACTAGTATTGCATTAACCATGTAATTTTTTACATAAGGTTTCTACTTTGATAGTTATTTGATTATTTTGGGGAATTATTGATAAATACATACATCTCATTAAATACGGTTATTTATAAGTAATATTATTTATTTTTATTACTCAATTTGAGGAATTGTTTTTACTAACAATGACGGGTGTGCCCAGACATTATATAGACCCTTGGTGCATTGAGAGGTTCTCATTAGAAAAAATAAGTTGGCCAAATTAAATGGATTCTTTTGATAGATTTAATCATCTTATTAAAGGTAATGACAGTATAGGATTTTATGTGCCTCAGAAATGACATCCAATAATTATGCACCGACCTTATGTATATTCACTTATTATTGATCCATGTGATTGTTTATCGATATGTCAATGAATATAGTTCATTATTAGATTATTGACTAGATCACATATGTTTCAGTTTCTTAGATTTTCATATTGATTTTTCCTTATCTTGTTATTTAAATGGAATTTCTTAACATTAATTTACCATTCCATTTTAATTTAATTCTATTAATTCATTATTCCTCCCAATTTTCATACACTTACTAATTATTTTTTCTCAACCGTATAATATTTCCTTTTCATAGTTTATGAAGAAGATGTCCTTGAATAATATTTCAAGTACCCCATTGTTTTATTTTATTATTTATCATTTTTGTATTTCATATTTTCCAATGTACTATGGGTATCATGTATGTAATATTTCATTCTAAGACCACTAAACTAGTCAGTCCTTTGGGATTTGATTCCATATAATCATTCCATTATAATGAAATTATTCACCGACTTTAGTCTTCTGGGGTCAGGGCATTATAATGAATTCCTATATCACTATATGAACTGTAGAAATAGATCCTAGAAGAAATTGTTGGAGTTCATTCATCACATGATAATAATTTCAAGAAATTAATTATTATTATGAATGATAATTCATGATATGGACTACAATTTACTCAATGAATGTTTGGTCAATGTCAATTATTCATTCCCTAAAGATTTCATCTCTTCTTTTCAAGTCAAGAATTAAGGATGATCCTCATTACTAAAGAAATTATTTTTATATTCACCACATGAAATTATATTCAAAATGTAATGGTTTATGATAGACTCTAATTTGATGGACCAGAATACCATTCACAATATAAAATCCATTCATATAATGAACAAGTTTGTTTAATTTATTATTGTGTGCATAAAACATTTAATGAGTGATATATATTTTTAAAAAGTTTAGTTCTTTAATATTTTAATATAATATTCCTCAAAGGAAAAACATTCTTACTATCTATTATGTTTTAAAAAAAATTATTTCAATTTTAGTTGTTATTAGAGTGCTTCTATTCTTATTTAAAATAAATATTTTCAATTTCAATTACATTCAATTATTTTTTATTTGTATCAATTATTCAATATTGGATTTATTCTCTTGATGCATAAGGGAATCCATTTACACCCTGGGTTTATAGTTTTATTGGGCTAAAGAATAATGAGTAACTAGATAAATAAATAATTAACAATTAATTTAAACACAGACATTTCAATAGTCTATGAATTATATTGGTTAATAAATTAAACCACATTATATTTTATGAACTTGTTCTAGGTAATTGCATAATAGGAATCCCAATATAATTGTGATAGTTAAGTTATGAACTTCAGCTTCAAATCTAATTTTCCATAAAGAGTTTGACTCACCACACCATGTATTGTAATTTTTCTTAGATTAAGTGATAATTTTTTATTTATGTAGAATCAAAAAATTTGACCAAAATAAGTTGACGATTTTAGGAAAACATTATGTTCTACATGATTGTATCTAACAATGATTAGATTGATGAAATATTATGAATACAATTATCCTAAAATAAATTCCAAAACTAAACTTATTCAATTATAGTTAGTTAATAAAATTAGTTCACTCTATTTTTTCCATCGGACTATGAATAAACAACAATAGGTAATAATCTAAAGAATAACTGGTCCTTTTTCATCCCTATATGATCTACCCTATTATTTCTCTATTCTATGAATATTTATAGTAGTGTTATATTGTAAAAAATATGCATTTATAAATTTCGACACCCCATGAGGAAGTAATGACATCATATGGGTGTCTCAAATTTTAGTGCCACTACCAGGGATAGTGTAGTGACCTTCAGGATCGAACCCAATACTACCTCACATTTTCTATTTCTTATTATTTTTATAGTTTATTTTTCATGAAAGCATACTTCTTCTTCTATATGGAACTATTGGTGGATGATTCAAGCACCCTTGACTCTTTATATGATTGTGGCATCTTCAGAACCCCTTTGATTGCAAACATGAAATTGGTAGGTACATTTCTACATAATGATGTCTATATATGGACAAACACAAAAACCATTATACTCATATGGATTAGAACTCTAGGTTTGTAGATCAAAATAATGGATCATGGCCACCACTCTCAGAGAATACCATGATAGACAACAGATTATGGTATAGAAATGGTGCCACTATTAGCATTTTTTGACCCACACAATCATGGAAAAAATATTTGAAATTAGTCCCATCATAATTCATATGATTCAAAATATTTTCCAATTTTTTGCAATTCAAATAAAATATATTAAAGGGAACCAGTATAATTTTCAAAAGATGTGTGAATCCTATAAATATCAATGTGTGGTTTCAATCACAACCCAATTTATGGTGATTATATTTTATTTACGATAAAAATAAAATAACTAATAGTGTAATAAACCATTGGGATCAATAAAATTCTAGTATGAACATGAAAATAAATTTTTGGATAAATAAATTCCATCAGATTTGAAATGGAAAAAAAGAAGAAATATCAATTGCTGGGAGAAATTAGATGTTATATCTTCTTCGGAAGAATGGGATCACATTAAGGTAATGATGAGTAATTTCCCCACTATTTGATTCATTTTTTTTCAATAAATTTAATCTTTTTTATGTGGATTATAGCATGTTGGAAGAGCTATACTGGATGCTTTAGATTTCGGAGACCTGTTAAGGAAGATGAGAGAGGTCATGCAAAAATATCTCGATGAAATATTCCACAATTATAGTCTCTTAAATATTTATTGAGGTCTACCTAGGTATTTAATGAGTCAATTTAATAAAACCATAAACCATATTACCTAGGTAGAAGCCTTGATAAAGAATCTAGACAACATCCAATTTTCAGCATTGAATTAAGAATCATCACTTGTCTAGACTATAGTAGTGTAATCATGTGAGATGTGTAGTGGTACAAATTCTTTTAAATAATTCTGAAAAATATATAAAAATAAAACCACAATATAAATTATATATGTTTATGTTGAGGAAATCAGTAATTCTAGTATGTTTTTTAATAACTAATTCCTTTTCAATCCCAACTTGAATCTAATCATAACTAGTTGCAACAACAATAATCTATACAACCCTATCTAAGAAATAAAGGACCACCTAGTTACCCAAAATAGAAAAAAACCCCAAACTCATTAAATAATTTCCATCACCTCATGGATAATAATATACCCTTTAGCAGTAAACCAAACAATACCAGCCTCACAAAAAATATTTGTAGCCAATTCATTAAATCTAGTAACCCCCAAACCTACATCAACCAATTAATCTAGAAAATAATCTATTATCCTTCTTTTAAAATATTTATCAAAGGATTTATGGTCAGTAAACTGATATGAGAAGTTAAAAGAGAAACACTTTGAACTTTAGAACATCAAGAAGGCTATATTTCCCAATTGTTATCAGACCGATTCAATTGAAAATTTCCCAGTCACTTGGATTCATACTATCAAGATGAATCAAAAGAAATTTCTTTAAGATGTGGGTAACATATTGAAAAATGAAAAAAATAATAGGTTGATTAAAAAGTGGTTCAAAACATAAGGAATCGAAATATGCTGAAATAGAATAGGATCAACGATAGTAAATGAATGTTTAATATGGAACACAAGATAAAAAATTGGTAATTCAAGTGAAAAAAGATAATTAAAAAAAGATTATAGTGTCACACAAATAGTTAATAAATATTAGAAAAAAAATATGTAGCAATGAAACCTTATAATCTACCACTTCTATTCTCAGAGTGGAAGAGTTAAGGGAAGTCAAAAGCTCAGTAAAATTAATTACTAGATATATTCAATTATTTTGAAATCAAAATTAATTTTTTGGATGTTATTAATCAGATGTTATCTTATGAAATTTTTTTATAAGTTTAATTATAAAATGAAAGAAATATGTAATATATGTGATTAATTTCTCATAGTGAATATTTTTTTATTATATTCCAGATAAAAATTCGACCAAAGATCTAGTACACTAGTAGTTTCTCAATTCTATACACCATCAGGTCATGTACCTTTGGGAAGGCTCTTTGTAATTTAACAAGTGTCAATATTATTACAATGATCATATTTATAACTATGGACTATTAAAAACTAAATATGAAAATAGTATACATATAGCTCACTAATAAATCAAAAAAATACCCTCATGCAATTTTAGAGTTCATTCATATTAAGGTTGTTAAATTTATTTTTCCAGCCAATTATGAGATTTAAGACTTGGAAGATGAAGGAAATTTTTGGATTATTTTTGGTCCCCATTACTTGAAAATATAAAATAATTGATTGAAGTTAATCAATTCCAACACATCATTCACGTTAGTGATGAACAAGTAGTTTTTAACCATGTAAATGTGACCATATATAGAATTGAATTAGCACTACCAAGTTATTTTTCAATAAAGGTAGATGATATGGAATAAATTATATTGCAGATGTTACAAGAATATGACGAATATGAAAATATGTCTTTAATTAATGGGATATTGGAAAACTAAGAAACAAAATCACATAAATAATTAGGGAATATTAATAATCTATAAGAGGTTAATTAGGTCAATCCACTAACAACATACTCTTTTCCAATGTTCACAACTTCATTAATTAATCCTCCTACCATAGAAATGAATCACATGTCAAGAACCCATTAGTATTCATTTTAAGTGGACAAAGAAACTCTCAAAGTTATAATAACATTTGTACAAACATTATAACAATAAGTAAAATGTTTAACTATTTTAGGATAGAAGAATCATGCTATCACATGGAGCCTATAAGATATTATAGTAATTATACCAAAGATTTCAACTCATATAGTTTTGATGATAGGATGCATCAAACCAAGATTCTAACTCTATATGTTACTCAACCCACCAAGGAAGGTGGTGGTTGATAAATAAGTGTTAACACTAATCAATAGAAGAATCAACATTTCAATTTTTGAGACTGAGTTAGTGAGTCCAGTCTAAGTGGTACCCAAAAACGGAGGGAATATGGTGCTCCCAAATGAAGGTAATGTGTTATTATCTATAAGAATAACTCTGGTTTCGTGAGTTTGTGTAGATTATATTAAATAGAAGTCATCCAACTAGAAATACAATTTATTGTTACCTTTAATGAATAAAATGTTATATTCATTAGTTATCCATGAATACTACTACTTTATCAATGGATACTCTGTGTATAATCAAATACCAGTAGACCTAGGTGATCAACCTAAAACAATTTTTACGTATCCCTATAGGATCTTCCCCTATTGATTAATTTCATTTCAAAAGTGTAACACGCTAGAAAAGTTTTAAATTTTTATGTTATATATCATCCATGATATGGAAGTGGACTTTTTAGAAATATTCATGGATAAATTTTTAGTATTGTTGTTGTCATTTGAGGTATTTCTATGAAACATTGAAATGGTTTTTGAGATGGTATGAATAAAAGTGACTCTTGATTATTTTGGGAAAAAATTATTTTATGGTGTATGAGGGAATATTTTTGGGAACTAAATTTCTATAAATTTTATAGAGTTTGGTAATTTGAAAAATAAGTTATTAATAAGGTTTAGGAACCTAATACTATCAATGGGTCAAAATATTTCTCAAACAAAGATGGTTCTAAAATCAAATTTTTCAAGTATTTCATAAAAAAGTGATAAAAAATCTTGTATCGTTTGTAAAAGGACACAAAATCTCATTTATATGACACCTACAAATAATCCTTTCATGAACTAAAATGAACATTGTCTATATCCAAAATTATTTTAACCATAGTTTGGGGATATGATTTTGATCCCATGTTCAATGAAAATAATTGTTCTTCTGGAGGTGTTTTAGTGTAACAGGTTTACATTATCATTATATCCATTTATTTTTCATTTATAATATTCAATTAAGATCAGATAAATTACACAACTGCTGAAAACGATATTATCAATGTTTTGTTTTAATTTTATTAGTCTTAATCCAAAATGGTTCTCCGTAAATATATTATTTACACCAATGCTGTATCATTTTCATATATGTTAAACAAAAAAATGTGTTCATCAACGAAATATTCAAAGGATTTTTTCTTCAATAATTTAATATCATAATCACTTATATTATATGATTGTAAAATGTCATGTATGATCATTTATCAATCCAAAAACTAAAAAATTTCAAGAAGGAGGATGAGTCAGGTATTCCTAATTAATTCATATATTAAAATATATGTTTGCGGACTTATAAGATAATATAATGTTAACTGACATAGAAACATATCTACAAATAGGGATTCAGAACCATGATTTCTCCTAACATTATATGAAGAGGACAATGAGTGACACAACACCATACTTCTGGGATGATCCTTTTATTTATAAACCATAAGGAGTTATGTTAATTTGAATAGGTGTTATAAAATTTTAGAGTAAATGTGTATTAGTATTTTAACATTATTCACCATCCATGGGACATCATGAACTCAGTCATACTAGGTAATATTATATAAGTTAATTCTTTTACAAACTCTCTATTGGGACTCTAGTTCAGTTTTCCAAATCTACAATCAATATACTAGGGTTGGAAATATAAACAAATGGAATGGGATAACACAAAATATGATACAATAAGTATAAGTGTTTTTCATGTTTGAAATTGATTATATATTACTATGGCTAAATTCCACTAACAAAAAAACATTATACATTGTATAGAATATGTATAAAAATTGTGATTAGTGGAGGCCCCATATTTAACAATACTAAAGATTTAATACAATTAAAGAATAAGAAAAACAGAATTGGATTCGAATTAAAAACATTAATCATAAAAGTTATTAAAACGCATTTTATTAATAAATTGACCAAGAGGATACTCTAAAATATAGAGTTTCATATAATATTATCACTCAATATCAACCGCAAAATTACTGGAATTTAAAATTTTCAAATTGGTAAATTTAAAGGATTTTTTAGGAGAATGTTAATTCAAGAAAAAAGGAATGGTTTCACAAGTTAGATGATTCTCAATAAGTATAACTTAAAACATTAAAAACCTAGTTGTATGACACTTTTAGGATTTTTTATGAAAACTCATTTCATTTACCAGTTAATCTGAAGATCTAGTCATTTTGGTCTATTAAGAAGGTCGACATGGATGCTCACTATGAGGGTGAGAAGCTCTTAGTGAAACATGATGAATTAGAGGGGATAATACGTTATTCTAATGATATTACTATTATTTACATGGTCATGAAAAAACACTTTCATGAATGATGCATTAAATTAATGAACATTAACACTAAGGGATAATTTGATTCTATTTAAACTCTATCTTATGAAATTTTTTGGGGAAATTAATGAAATGTTTTCTTCGGTGCCTTCATAGTCACAGACATATACCCAAATTATGCTATCAAAATTTGAAGAGGTGATGAAAATATGGTCAAATACAATGAAAAAAACGTGAAACACTACATGGATCCTTTCCCATAGGGGTGTGTCCTCTCATTGAAATTCACTTAACAACCCAAATTAAATTCACGGTCATTACATTAAATGAAGCATTGACTTGGAGGAAAAACATGATCATTCCCTTATGTTAGATTATGTATTTTTAGAAATTAGGATATTTTGGTGGAGAACCAATGGTTTCTATCAAACGTGGAGGGAAACAATATGATCATCTTAATTCATGATATGATCTACAAATTCAAATCATAATTTTTTTGTGGTAGATATTTCTTTAAAACAAAAATTTCATCACATGAATTCCAAATTCATATATTGATTGGTTCGATGCGATTAAAACATAAGCTAATAGCCTTATTTTAACAATATCTTTTCATTGTCCATTGTTACTGTTCCCCCATTCTCCCTTATTTTCTATATCCTCTCCCTCTATGATCAATAGACAAAACATGATTCCTCGATTTTTTTGGCTCTCATAAAGAACTCCACCTAGTGGTTTCCTCCCATAAACCCTTCTAAGGACACTACAATGCCCTTCCCTCCATACACTAAGAAACGTTGGGATTGGGCACCCTCCCATTTACCTTTGAATGATCCCTCTCACCATCATTCCTCTGATAAATTTGTTTCTCACCCAAATAATTAATCATAGGGGGAAGCTCCACAATCGCATATTCATCCCTATTTATAGTTCTTGTTCCCAAAATAGTATATTTTTCTTGCACTGTTACAACCCAAACCAATATAGAGTGATAAAAATATGAATATATAGGTAATGAAGATAGTCCTTTTCCATACGGAATTTATAGAGGCTATTTACTAGAAGAATCTATCTCACATATACTATGTTAGTAATGAGACCCACTGAATACTCTTCCTAGAGTTTCTAAAAATATTATATATTGACATGGTATATGTTTCATTCCCCTAATTGGGAAAAAGTTGGAGTTTTCCCCTAAATATTTTAGAGTTGAATATGAAATTTAATCCTCAAATTTTCAAGCTTATACTTCCTATGACACATTATCTCAATATTCCAACAAGGGTGACACCCAAGAGAACATGGCCCTGATTTCCTATGAAAAAAATTCCAATATCAACAAATATCCAAGTGCACCCATATTAGTGGTGAAAAATTGTAGATTATTCATCATTCAGATTCCCATAAATGGATTGAATGCATTGATTTTTATAGTGCCATTATCAAATTAGAAGTACTTACCTTTTCTTGTCCTTGGGCGTACTAGTAGGTGATATGGACCACTATTTTATTACTTATTATGAGGGGAAGGTGTGAATGAACCACAAAAAACTCATGGGTAGTATTGTCATCACAAATTTAGAAATCATTATAGGGGAATTGAACTCTTTTTTATCCCACTATTATTTGGTACAACTATAGTTTTTCGATTGGGTTATTTTTGAAATGATATATTTTCTCAATATTATTTACCAATATTATGTGTGGCCCACCAATTATGATATGTTAACTGATAAATAGTGGATTCCATGTGAATAAGTAGCTTAGGAAGTTTCTATATTGAACAATTATCCCATTGACCTTATGTTATGCTTTTTATTACCACATAATTTCAAATCTGGGGCATGGTTATGAAATTATAGGGAAACATTTCATTGTCTAATAGAGAACCAACATGTTATCTATTAGTTCATGGACATCACATTCATAAAGCCTTTGTAGTTTCCATTTACTTTTCCACTATGTTTATAGGAGCCTCTACAAGCTTTTAAAAATCCTCCCCAACCTTATATTTTCTATATTCAAGCATGATTCTATATCTTTTTCTACCCCCACTACAATTGATCCTAATATACACCAAGAAAATATATCTCTTAAGATCACAAACCATGTTGCCCACTAGGATTTAATTTCCAATAACACTCATTTTGACAAGGATCCTATCATCGAGACTCAACCTAAGGATTAATTCATTAACCTTGATTCAATATATTTGGAACATATCATGATCTATAGTTCTCAAATTATCACTTATTATCCTAAAAAAATCCCCACTAGTTATTCATATCTAATTGTTTTATTAGTTATCTGTCTTCTTGGAACAAAAAATATTTCTAATATTAATTCAATAGGAAATATGCAGTAACCTATCATTGGGGATAGAACCACCACCACCACCTTTGAGGAAGATAGTTATTTTCATAGTTTTACCCTTGTTTTGACCCGACCATTTCTATATTTTTCATTAATTATTTTTGGGTTTTACTTATTTTATGACCCATTTACTGAATCTTTTTTTACACTAATGACTAATTCATTAGATTTTATTTTCTATTTAATTATTTTAGTCCTAACCATTCTTTAAAAATTAAATTTCCAATAATTCCTCATTCATATGAATAGATGAAAATGAATGCTTACCCTCATAATTTTCAAATGGGACTCACTTATGAGTTTTTCCCATAGTATTTGTGGAGGGAGGGGAACAATGATGGGTTATGAAAAATTGTATTCCTTGATGTTACTTCTCCCCCATGATAGATTTCCCATGGCACCTGTGACATGGCTAAAGTCCAATAAAATTTATTTTGAGTTAGAGGATATTGATTCTTTTTTGTAAAAGGGGCCATAAAATATTTAAATAATGTACCTCATATGTTTAATTTTTCTATTCATATTGGTGATAATATAAAACACTACTCTAGTAGGGATGAAACACATTGTTCCTCTTTCCTCTAGCATATTGATCAAGATTTATATTCTCCCAATTTTAGTCTCTTTTCTTGTTTGGTTTTGTTTTTCACTCGATATAATATATTTCTATGTTTTATTAATTATCATGGAATTAAATTACATTTTGGATTTCATATATCACCTACTTTTTCTTAGGTTATTTCTTTTTCATATAACTTTTCAGTTACTATTGTAAAAGATCAGGTATTTAAGGCTTTATATTTTCCACGCTCTGAGAATATAGTATATTCCACTCATTTCCCATCACCACACCACATTTATTGAGGTAGTTATTCTTCACCCTATGTTTCATTTAGGCTTAGATTTTTTCTTTTCTAAATGAATTCATCTAACTTTTATTTCTACTAGTGTGAAAACTATTGATTTTAGGTGTGGGGGTGTAATGACCTAAATTTTATAAGTAGAATTCTCTTTTAAATGAATAAATATCTTCTTATTAAATGTAGTCATATAAAACATATAATATAAATTCATTATTTTGGAACATTATAAAATATTTCCCGTTAAAATTAAAATAATGTTAAGTATCATAACCAATGATAATACACAAGTTCTTTAGAGACCATTATGATTATTAAAAATTAAGGGCTATGGTAAGGTCTAACTAAAATAGAAGAAGAATATATACACTCAACCAATTTGATTTTACCCTATATAGTCCATTTATGAGAGATTAATTGGGATATTTATTCACTTTGATTTTTTCTTGACCAATCCCAAGATTAGATTCAACAATTGAAACTAGGGAGAGAAACTTTTTACATGACAAGTTCATGCTTCTCGATATCAATAGCCAAACCCTATTTTCATAACCATTTAAAGAAAATAAAACTATCACACAACATACCCTAATGGT
Source organism: Viscum album (assembly GCA_963277665.1). NCBI lineage: Eukaryota > Viridiplantae > Streptophyta > Magnoliopsida > Santalales > Viscaceae > Viscum > Viscum album. The sequence goes on from OY728129.1 coordinate 1,495,336,848, forward strand.
GTACACTGGAGAAAAATGGGGTTATAAATTTAAAACATCATAGTATGAATTTTTAAATTTTATTTTTAATAAAATAATGATTATATTTATCTTCTCTCATTATTACATGATACACTATATTATATAATCTGTTTAATAAAAACAATAAATTTATATGAATAAACTGAAACAGTAATTTTTTCAGAATTTTATAGTATCAATTTAAAAAAACTTTTGGATAAATTAAATAAATTTAAATAAATTTAATATTCATGAAATAATATTTTTAAAATAATATTTTTTTAAATATAAATTTTTAATTATTAATAAAGGTCAAAAAGACATTAGTGTTGTAAATAATTTTATTTTCCAAAAAAATAAGGACTTTTACTTAATATTGGTAGTTAACATATTTGGATATTTTTTTTGAAAAAATATTTTTTGGAAATTATCCCATTGAAATTTGATACTGATAAATTTTTTATAATTTTTTTGTGAGAAACAAATTTTTTTTGTAAAAATTAAATATGGTATAAATATATAGTATGAATTCTGCCGTTATAAATCATATATGTGATGTAATAAATAATATAAAGGGAAAACTTTAACTAAAAAATATTTCCCAATTAAAAAATATATTTTTAGAACTGATTGATTAATTTTATGATAATGAATACTCTAAAACCTATATTATATTTTATGGGTTTGAAAAAATTACGAACAAGACTCACATCCACAACATGAATGATGTTATTTTATTGATTTCTATTATTATCAAAATAAATATTGAAAAAAATGCTCTTAAGTAGAAACCATTTAAAAACCCATGATAAATTTTTGGTTTTGATTATTTATTCACAAAAGTGTCCAAGACCAATGTTTATAAATTAATAAATAATTAACCTATCTTCTAGTAAAAGTACCCTCTCAAACTCCCTTTTATCGTCACTCAAAACCCATTTAAAATGAATAAATATCATTATGCCTCTTCAAATTAAACCAAAACGTTCCCAATAACTTATTAATACCCTCTTGTTATTTTATAAGAAACCCCTCATGGTTAGGGATTCTATTACTATTCCTCTTTATTCAATTAATTATTTTGTTTTTTCCTTTTTAATATCAATAAATTATATTTTCATGTGTTTATAATTATATTTTTACTGAAAATTTTATATTTTTTGAATGGGATATTATTTTTCCCCTCCCATTGTAACCTTTAACTAATTTATTACTATGTTGAGGTAAGGTATTTCATCCTCCTCATTTTCATTCAAGTACTTTCTTTATACTAAGCCTTTTTATATTCTATTTTTCGTGTTGTGAATTCTTTCTATATATCCCATTAATATATTTATTATTAACAAGTAATTAGATATCATATTTCACTCTCATTAAACCTTTTTGTGAACATTTATGTGAACCTGTTATGTGACTGAAATTATCCTATGATTTTATATGAAAAACGTTATGTTGTGAATATTAATCCCCATTTCTAGAAAATGGTATTGACCTATATGTATTTATATTCACTGTTTTTTTATTTATATTTATATAACCCATACTAATTTTTTATTAGATTAAAAGTAATGAAAAACATTTTTATGATGAATGATCTTTGTGTAACATAAATGAGAGTATGTAATATGAATATTATAGGTGGTCCCATAATTATATATCACTTGGATAATTTTCTTATCTTATGAGATATCATATATAGTGCATGGGAGATTAACTTAATTACAATATGATGTGATTCCATGGTGGATAGCCTTGACTTATGCTTATGATACCTTGTTTTATGTTTTTTACACATTCCAAAAATGCCTTGATGATATACCCTTTTGTTATTCTTATAGATTCATAATTATAATTATAACCCTTTTATGTCATTATATTATATCTGTTGACTCACATGTACAACTTTACTTTATATTATGATTTTATAATTACATTACTATGATTTATATCTCAACCCTTTCTTAAGTATTTCTATAGGTTATCCCATGCTTTATTAGAAAATAAATTTATTTTAAGGTCATGATATGGAGTTTTAAAAAAAATTGTGTACCTCAATTTCATGTTATTTTGATATGTATCAAATTAACCTAAGACAGAAGACCTATTTATCTTTTGATATTGTGTTATGTGTACCATTATGTAAAAAATGAGTAAATAATGTGTATAAAACACATGGGGTTTCATAATTAGTATCATAGAAAGGTATTGTTATTTTTTGTGATTAGGATTAGAGAACCTTAGTGAAAACCTTAGTGGTAAGACTAAACATAGTAAAACAATACATAATTTTGTTATGGTATAGATAGAGTTGTTTTCAATCCAAAAATATTTTTCAAGATTCTACATGTGGATATGGATATGGGTTTTTGTACCTCAAGGTAATAACTTTGAAAAGGGAGGATTTAACATTAACTAAATCATCCCCTGGTGCAGAAAAAAGTGGCCTTGTGGAACAACTTTTTTGACACTCTCAGGGCATATGTTTTGGTAAATTCAAAATCTATTTTCAAACCATTATGTTGGAAACATAAACCCCTATAAATTTGATGTTATGAAATATAATGTAGATAACATAGATTGAAACATATAAATTCATAGTTTAAGTAATATATTATACTTATTTTTTATCCCTTAAATATTCATAGTTTCCCTTTTATAGGATTAATATATTGAACATTTTCATCTCTAAATATATTTGGGAGAAAATAAATAAATATAACTATAATAAAATAGTGAGAGGGAATATTATCATCAATTAATGAAAAAAAAAATCTTATGTGACTATGCATCTAGGAATTATTTCATATCATGCATGTTTAGTAGAACTATTCAAACACCACCACAAAACATGGAAGTAGAGTTATCAGTGAAATTTTCAAATTTTTTAATTATTTAATCTGATGAATATAAATTCTCCCCTATAAATATTTTAAGGTTAAATTTCCCATGGTACCATGTGATAATTATTTTAGAATAATTGAATTCTATATTAGGTATGGATTGAATTTCTATGTATATATCCAACATAAATTATCAAGACAAGGAAATCACTCTCTGATTTTATAAAATTGTAAGGAGGGGGAGGTATATACTTTGAAATCACCATCTCAAGAATAGATATTATTTCTTTATGAGAATATATATCAATCTAAATTGACTACGATTAATGAAAAAATTCATTCTTGATTCCTTGATAATTGTAAGTGAATATGTTGATGTCTTCCCTGTAGAATTGAATGATATTACTCTAAGATTATAATTTGATTTCACAATAAAACATAGAATTGAATTTTTTTCAATATCCAAGAATCTATATAGAATGAAAATTTATGAACTTCTTGAGAAGAATACATAACTATAGGATATTCTATATAAGGGTTTATTTTCCCATGTGCTTCACTGTGCGGTGTACCATCCCTTTTCATCAAGAAGAATGATGGGTCAATTAGCTTATACAGTGATTATCATGATCTCAACATGACCATGATATATAAAAATTATAAAATCACACTGATTAATAACTCATTATATTTATTAAATTGATCTCATTAATTATCTAAGGTGTACCTTCAATCAGTATATTATCCTCTAATGGTGAAGAAAGAAGATATCCACAATATTATTTTTTATACATGGTGTGAGCACTAATATTTTATAGTGATTACTTGTTTACTCACTAATCATCCAACTATCTTCATAGAATTAATGAATATACTATTTAGGTATTCCCTTGAGAAATATTTGGTAGTCTCTATATATGATATTCCTATAAAATCAAAAACCATGGATGAACATGAGGAGCATTTGAATTTTATACTGAAAAACTATTGAAATGAATAGTTATATGATAATTATTGTAACTTCTTGTTTTTTAAGGATAAATTAATATTATTAGGGCATATTATCACTATATATGGGTTATAAAAAGAAGAATCAAATATAATGGTAGTCAAAGGATGTCCAAGACTGACATCTATGACAAAGATCAGTATCACACATGCATTAGCTAGGTAATATCATTGATTTTTGAGAAACATATTTGGATTTCTTAAACCACTACAAAAGAAAAATCAGAAGGGAATGAAGTTTCTACGGAGTGATGAATATAGTAATATCTTAAAAGAGGTAAATAAGAGTCTAATCAATGCACCTATTCTCACATTGCCCTCCAGTGGGGAATAATTTTTTATCTATAATGATTCATCTAAAAAATTAGTTGGTTCTCTACATTTGAACAATGATATGGTGATAGACTATGACTATCACTAATTAAAGATCCATGAGAATAAATACCCCATTCATGATCTAGAATTAGATGTACTGATCATCACATTGAAGATTTGTTGAAATTATCTCTATATTATAAGGATTACATATATACGGATAAAAAAGGTCTCAAGTATATATTCACATAAAAAGAGATCAATATGTTGCAATGTAGGTTTGTAGATCTAATTAATAATTTAAAATGATCAATTAATTACCATCTTGTGAATATGAATAAAGTCAAATTTACTCTGAGTAGAAATAATCCCACAACCCTATCCATGATGAGGATTGAAGGGGATATAGTATTTGTAGACATGAATAGGTAGTGAATGGGATTCATAAAATGAATTCCATATTAAATTCATAAAATACCTACATAGAAATCTATTCTAAATAGGATCATGGAGGATCACCGTGATTATAAGGAGGTACAGGGAATGTTAATAAATATTATGAAGTTAATAGTTTCTACAGATGGAGTTATAACATATTAAACCTTGATATGTGTTGTCTAAATGCTAATAAATAATAATGAACTTCTGGGAGATGTGAATAGATTATAATTATCTAACAATTATGGAAGCACTAATATGTATAGATAAATAAACAAAATCTTCTAATTGATAACATTAATATGGGGGTTAAAAAATTTGTATCATGCTTATTGGTATAATAATTATCCATGATCGAATGACAGAGCTACATTTCAGTGATGTTAATCTCTCATAGATAGATGCTCAGTCTGATAGAACCACTCAAACTCTATATGATATATTGAGATATTATTTAATGAATTTATAAGGATTTTGAAATTATCCACTTCCGCCAGTGGATTTCACATTTGACAACATTTTCTATATTAGCATTCAAATGGAACCTTATGGGTAATTTTATGGGTAGAGGTTACATACTCTGACTGTAAAATCTCAGAAATTCCGTGGAAATTATTTTTTAATACATGGGATTTTTATGAGTCCTCTGTTTCTAGCGGCACCTGATTCTGAGGCCCGGTGTGCCGAGAATCAATTTTTGAAGTTTTGTTCGGTACGTTCAGTAAACGTATGTGAGTGATTTTATATCTCTCGAAGCGGTGGTCGAAATTGGAATATGAGGGCACCGTTGAACTCGCAGCGCTGATATTCACTTAAAGAGACCTTTACCGTAGTTGTGTTTTATCTAGTTTGGGTGTTAATTTCTTGGATTTTCTAAATAAAATTAAATAAAAATGTTTTTAACACATTTTTATTTGAATGGTGTTTATAACCATCAAGTGGAGATTAGTGGTGAGGCCCACCACACATGAACCACCCTTGGAAGGATATTTTAGTGTGGGGCCCACCTGAACCCTTTAACTCCTCTAAACACACCTTTAAACCCCTTGAGATCCCTATTAATAAGGGAAACTCTTGGTCTTCCCCGTAATGGTTCCAACAGAAATTAATTAATGACTTAATTAATTAATTTGAGTTTTTTATATTCTTTTGAATTCATTATGCCAACATTAAAATAAGAGATGATAATCTTTTATTTTGGGTTGGTATAATCCTTGGAGAGCTTTGTATAAGTGTTGGAAGAACATCAATTCCTCGACGAAGAATTCTCCTCATCTCCAAAGAACGACAATACCATTTTCGATCTTCGTCCAAGCCCCAAGGGAAGGAGCATCTGTGAGGAACGTCGACGACGCTTCATCTTCAGACTTTTCCCGACGTCAACAAATCGACGTCCTCCCTCTTTCTACGACTTCGTCAATGTACATCGAATCAAGGAATGGAGAAATTGGATTAATTTTATGTATGAGTTATACTCTCCTTTCCTCATCCTGTGTTGTGCTATTGATGCTGAATGTTAACAACATAACGATGAGGGCTCGTACCGCACAAACACGGTCTGACCCTTCCCCTTGTTGTTGTTCTCATTGTGTTGAAAACGGAGTTGGATCACAGAAGAGTTCGGCGGTGAAACAGTCACCGACACACCACGCAAAGGAAAGTTGCGGCCAAGCGGGCCGGGGTGGTGCCGTCGCACCCCACCAGAGAAGGATTGTGGCCTGGGGGAGCTGTGGCGGAGGATGCACGACACCGTCGCGCCGTGTTGGTGATGCAGAAACACGGTCTAGCCCAGCCGCGGTGGTGGGCGTGGTGCCATCGCTCCGTGCCTGTGAAGGGAAGTTACTGGCCCGAGGGGCCAGCTGGGAGGTGCGGTACCCCGTCGCGTCCCCCGTGGGCGGGACCGGCGCCACCAGGAGCCAGATCTATTCTAACCGAATGGATAAGCCATTCAGGATCCAGGGGGTGTGCGCTTCCCCCCTGGCACGGCCAGGACGGGCCGCCCGCGGCCGGGCTGTAGTTGGTTGTGCCTCCCCCTAGCCGAGCCGCCCTTTCCTGGGCCGCTCCTGGGCCTGGCCGCCCTCAGTTGGGCTACCCCTGGGCCAGGCTACCCTCATCCAGGCTGCCCCTGTGCCGGCCCGCCCGCGGCAAGGCCGCCCCAAGGCCGGGCCGCCCTCTGTCGGACCGCCATCACGCCGGCCTGTCCCATTGGCTCGAGACGCTTCCTCAGACCGGATCATACCCGCGGTCCGGATTAAACCTCGGTTCAGACCGGGTCGGGCTCGGTCAGTCCGACTAGGTCGGACCGTACCCAGACCCACTTTGGCCGTTTACAGCTTCTAGCTGCATTTGGGGCTATGGGTGCCCGATTGATGTACCGCCTACGGAGAAATAATTATTGGAGATAGAAGATAATTTTTTTATAACCCGCTTGAGGTTTGGATGCAGTTGGTGTATGGTGGGGTTGGTTTAAGGCTAAAAACCAACCGGGCCCCTGGAATGGAAATGCCAATAACTCTCAGACCAGGCATCCGAATGACGCATCGTTTGTCACGTTGGGTTCTTTATGTTGAAACTGAACTACGAGATACATCAACTCAAGACATCATGATATTTTATGTATCAACACATGGCATGAGGAGTGGACCTTCCCGGAATGAAGCGCGCTGGGTGTAGGAACCCTAGGGCAGGCTGCTACTGAGATGGCATAATCCTCTATGGGTTCGACAACGACAATACTATATCGGGATCCTCCATGGGTCTGACAGTTCTGACTTCTGTTCCCATATCCTGAGTGTGTCCTACAGAATAGTTGTTCCTGTATCCTGTGTCGGTCCGACATGATAACTGGTCTTGTATCCTGTGTGGGTCCGACAACATAGCTGGTCCTGTATCATGTGTGGGTCTGACAGCTTAAATTAATCAGTGACTACATCTGATCATCTCTATCACTCTACGAAAGATGTATACCTGTGTGAGATGAGTCTTGTCTTTCAAACATTATCATTGAGGTGATTGACTTTACTTCCTTTGTGGACTAGGTTTTTCTTGGGATCAAGAGTTGGAGTTGGACTGTGACTGATAACTTAGGTATATGTATGGGAATATACCTACGTAGGGATGGTTGATACTTCGTTATTGTATCTTTCTTTGTGGTTTATCCTTGTTGGATTTTTTGGGAAATTGAGGGTCTCAGGGTCCCTACTGAGTATTGTTATTCTCACCCCTGCACTGGCTATGCCCGCACCTCATTGTGTTGGATGCAGACGATGGAAATTGATAACAGAAGCCGAGAGTGACAAGACTGGACGGTACCCGGAGGTGGACCATACGACGAATCGGTACACAGAGGAGTCTGACAGATGTGGAGTTCTGAGGTGGTCATCTGTTCCTACCCTTCAGGTGGGAACCCTAGAGGACGATCCAAGCGATGCCCTTTACCTATCAACTGTTTGGTCATTTTTTAGTTGTACTTAATTTCAGTTGTACCTATACATTACTTTTGGGCTTGTATTTCTAGCCCCTTTTACTTTCCAGAACTTCTTCTGTATACAGTATTGCTTTGTGTTTCTCTTCCATTTGTGTACACTGATTTTGTGTGTTTACTTTTTATAAAGAAATGCCTTCCCTGCTTTGGGATTTACGCCTTTGGTTCTAGTCACTAGCCCCTGGCCTATGGAAGGAGGGCTTGGGGTAGTCATAGCACGGGTCCTGAGGACGGTTCATGACAAAATAGTATCAGAGGAGTCGGATTCACCACAGAACATGGACTCTGATTCTTTTAACAACAATAGTGTTAAGTGTTTTGGGTGTGGTTATCAGTTTAGGGAAACTAGTGTTGGTGAGGCGTCCAACGTATCCACACACCAGGACATTGACTTCTAATCTCCGAATCAGTGCACGAAAACACTGATTGCATGTGTGTTTCCTTTAAAAATAATTCTTTGTGATTAATTTATTTCATCTCACTAGGTATACTGTTTTAACTATGGAGCACCTGTTTCTTTTTAGGATGGCCCCACGAAGGCATCCAGCTAGGGTTATGAGTTTCGTACAATATGTTAGCGCACAAAGCGATGAAACTTCGGTGTAGGGCCCTATCACAGCAGAGGTACCATTAGTACCACTACCCGCTGGGCAAGAGATACCACCACCACCACCATTAGAGAGTGCATGTCGTCTGAGTGAATTTCAGGAGTTCCAGCGCCAGAGGCCGCCTAGGTTCTAGGGAGAGATGGACCTACAGACAGCTGAGGATTGGCTGGAGGCAGTCGTGAGAGTTTTCGGATAGGTAGGGACACCAGCCAACCTCATGGTGATCCTTGCGGCGAGTCTCCTGCATGTAGTAGTAGGCAGATGGTGGAGACTGATGCTCCAGGTGCATGATGAGGAATCTTTACTCTGGACATACTTCAAGAGTCTCTTCCACTCAGAGTCTGTTCCAGACACCCTTCATGCGGTGCGGATTCAGGAGTTACTTCATCTGTAGTAGGGCTGCGTGACAGTAGCTCTGTAATCATCGAGGGTCATCGTCCTCTCATGCTACTCCACGTATATGGTATCAGACCCGTTCTTTAGGGCTTGAACCTTTGAGTAGGGAATCAGGCATGAGACTAGTGCTTCGATGATCCCCCTCAGCATCCTGACACACGCAGGGGTGTTGGGGTATGCCCTTCTAGTGGAGAGTTTTCTCGGTTAGCAGTCACCAGTAGCGAGACACACCACAAGGTGACACATAGCAAATTTTCTAGCCTCCTGCAATAGATAGATGTTGTAGAGGTCCAAGAAGACAAGGCCATCAGGTGGGCGGCCCCAGGATATAGATTCAATTGTGCGGGCCACACGAGACGGAGCCAGCTATATGAGGAACAGGCAGTTCTATGCATGCGGTGGGCATGACCACATTACTCATGACTGCCCGACCCACCATGCAGATGAATAGAAGACAGTAGAGGGACCTCCCATGCAGAGGCAGAGGTTCGACCATGGTGGTCTGCTGGGAGTAGGCGGACATGGCAGAGGAGCTGGCCGAGCAGCGGGTAGTGGACGACGTTTCGAGACTCTACCACCACCACCACCAAGAGGTCCACCCCGACCACAGGGAGCTTGCAGAAAGAGGTGGTATCAGCTCCTGGAAGTCGAGGCCTACATCCATGGTGCACCTGAGATGAATCGAGGTACTATATGTGTCTACTCCACCCTCGCTACAGAACTTATAGACACATGTTTGAGTCATTCTTTTATTTCCACTGCCTTTGTTCAGAGCTCAGAGATTTTGAAGGAGCCTCGATCCTTACAGCTAAAGAATCCTACGAAAGTAGACAAAATGATTACACACTGGTGATAGTAGTGTGAGCTTACTCTAGGAGGCATGAGCTTTGGCTGGGATCTTCTAGTAGTGACGTCGAGGCCTTACGATGTCATCTTGAGTATGGACTAATTATCAACAGTTCATGCCCAAGTTGACTGTATTAGGTGAAAAGTGCAGTGTATCCATACGGATGAGACCTGGTTCAGCTTAACCGGTGATAAAGGATCCTTTGCAGTGTAGGATGGACTTACACGGTAGAGGGGACAACCGATCACACATCAGTTGACTAGTCTCATCCTCAGAGCGGTTGATGTGCGGAGTCTGAGTTTTCTTGTTATGGTGGATCAGTACGCGGATGTTTTCCCTGACGACATTCCAGGACTACTTCATCCCAGATTGGTAGACTTATACATTGATTTGTGCCCCGGGAAGGCACCGATATCTACTCTAGAATATCGGATGGCTCCCACCGAGCTTCGTGAGCTACGGGTACAACTGGAGGATTTGCAGGGTAAGAGATTCAACTGACCTAGTGTTTCACCCAGGAAATCCTCGATTTTCTTCACCAAGAAGGCGGATGGGAGGTTTTGACATTGTGTTGACTACTGTCACCCGGACCAGGTGACCGTTAAGAACAGGTACCCACTCCCAAGGATTGATGACCTCTTTGATCATCTCAATGGAGAACGATGTTTCTTGAATATAGACCTTTGGTCAGGCTATCAACAGCTCATATTTCAGGGTGAGCATGTGCAGAAGACGGACTTTAGATGTCGGTATGGCCACTACGAGTTGTTGGTTATGCCCTTTGCCATAACTAACGCTCTAGCTGTGTTCATGAGTCTCATAAACAGGATCCTTCAGCCTTACCCTGATAACATTATTATAGTCTTCATTGATGACATACTAATCTACTCGACTACTAAGGTGGAGCATGACTACCATTTATTGGTAGTACTATACACACTATGAGAGCACCAGCTTTATGGTAAGCTCATTAAGTGCCCGTTTTGTATTTTAGAGGTTCACATATTGGGACACGTCATCTCGGAGGCTGGATTTTTAGTTGATCTAGTGAATATTGAGGTATTACTCGCTAGGGAGACACCTAGGAGTGTGACGGAGGTACAGAGTTTTCTGGGAATGGTTGGGTACTATCAGAGATTTGTGCCATATTTCTCCAGAGTTGCAGCACTACTTTCGGTATTGACAAAGAACGGGAAACCCTTCGTGTGGTCAGATAGATGCTAGCAGAGCTTTCAAGAGCTGAGGCAGAGGTTGAACAGTGCACCCATCTTGAGGCTACCAGAGGAGGGCACGGGATTCATAGTTTACTGTGATGCATCAAGGACCGGACTCGAGTGTGTCCTGATGCAGTAGAGAGAAATGATAGCTTATGGTTCTTGTCTGCTGAGACAGCATGAGCAGAACTAGCTACTCATGACCTGGAGTTAGTAGTAGTGGTATTCACCTTGAATATGTGGCGAAAAAATATTATGGGAGAACGTTTTACAGTCTACTCAGACCACTATAGTCTCCGGTACATCTTCTCGCAGAAGTACCTGAACCTGAGATAGAGACAATGGCTTGAGTTCCTCCAGGACTATGACTTTGAGATAGTTTATACTCCTGGGAAGGGGAACGTTGTAGCAGATTATCTCAGCCGGATATCAGGAATTCAGCTACTAGGATAGGCAATGGAGTAGTTGTCTGCGATGTAGATATCCTGTGTGGATAGAGATGGAGCATCCTTCTTGTAGTCTCTCAGAGTCACTCCACCACTTTATCAGAGACTCGGGGAGGCACAACATGAGGACATTAACTGTGAGATGTGACGTGCTCAGATATCCTCTGGGTAGGCACCTGATTGATTTTTTGAAGGTGGGGAGCATGTATTTATCTTTAGATGACCTACCATGGTACTAGTTACACATCAGGAGGAGGTGTTGTTGGGGTTCCACACTTCCCCTCTAGCGGTACATCCAAGAGTAATGAAGATGTATCAGGACCTTCGATGATAGTACCAGTGGCTAGGTATGAAGAAGGAAGTAGCAGAGTTTGTCTCATGATACCTCACTTGTCAGTAAGAGAATGATGAGCACCACGTTCCAACAGGCATGGTTTAACACTTAAAGGTCCCAGAGTGGAAGTGGGACGAGATATCCATGGATTTCATGACGGTACATCCACGTACATCTAGAGGGCATGACTCTATTTGGGTGATTGTCAACATACTCTCCAAGTCGTCCCGCTTTCTACCGATTAGAGAGCAGGTTTCAATGGAGATCTTGGGACACCTCTACATATAGAGAGATTGTACGGCTTCATGGTGGTCCATCGACGATCATCTCCGATCGAGATGCTCAATTCACTTCCCATCTATGGAATGGGTTTCAGGAGGCTTTCAGAACACAGCTTTGCTTGAGCACTGCCTTCCATACTAAGACGGATGGTCAGACTGAGATGACTATTCAGACTCTCAAGGACATTCTCTACCATTGGGATGGAACCTTTCAAGGCACTTTACGACCGACCTTGCAGATCGCCTCTCGGCTGGAATGACCCAAGGGAGTCAGTACTTGTAGGACCAAAGATGATGTAGGCTATTATATAGAAGATTAAGATCATCTAGGAGTGGATAGAGATTGCACATAGCATACATAAGTCTTATGGTGATAAGAGACGGAGACCACAGGAGTTCGAGGATGGAAACCAAGTTTTTCTACACGTCTCACCTCCATGTGTTATACAAATATTTGGCCGCGGAGGCATGTTATCTCCACGATTCATCAGACCATTTAAAGCCCCCAATAGAGTAGGCGAGGTGGCTTACCCCCTTCCATTTCCGCCACAGCTACACCGGCTGCACGACGTCTTCCACATATCATAGTTGAGGAAATACGTGCACGACCCGTCCCACATCATCGACCAAAGGGAGCTGGACATCGATGATGGGGTGACATTCATGGAGGATCCAGTGGTGATTGAGGATCGACAGGAGCAGGTCCTATGTGGATGGTTGATTCCTCTGGTTCATGTTCGCTGGTATCACGGGAACCTCCAAGAGAGCACATGGGAGCAGGAGGCTCATATGCATGCTCAGTACCCCCATTTATTCCCTTAGTGTGTGTTGTAGATTACAGGGACATAAATACCTAAGGTGGGGATAATTTAATGACCCAGACATTATGTCGATTTTTTTTAATACATGGAATTTATACGAGTCCACAGTTTTTGACGGCGCTAGATTCTGAGGCCCAGTGTGCCCAGAATCAATTTCTGAAGTTTTGTTCAGTACGTTCAGTACACATACATGCATGATTTTATAACTTTTAAAGCGGTGCTCAGAATTGAAATATGAGGGCTCTGTTGAACTAGCAGCGCCGATATTTCCTTAAGGATACCTTTACCACAGTTGTGTTTTATCTTGTTTGGGAGCTAATTTCTTGGGGTTTCTAATTAAAATTATAAAAAAATGTGTGTAACACATTTTTATTTGAATGGTGGTTAAAAAATCCAATTGGAGTTTAGTGATGGTCCCACCACACCCTAACCACCCTTCGGAGGATATTTTAGGGTGAGCCCACCCGAACCCTTTAACTCCTCTAAACCCCCCCATTAAAAACCTTGAGCTCCCCATTAATATGGGCACTCTTGGTCTGCCCCCTAATGGTGCCAACACAAATTAAATAATGCCATAATTAATTAATTTGAGTGTTTTGAATTATTTAGAATTCATTATTCCAAAATTAAAATAAGAGATGATAATCTCTTATTTTGGGTTGGAATAACCCTTGGAGAGAATTGTAGAAATCTTGGAAGAACATAAAACTCTCGACGAAGAACGCTCCTAATCTCTGATGAATGAAGACACGATATCCGATCTTCCTCCTAACCACATGGGAAGAAGACGCCATGAGGAACGTCAAAGAGGCTTCATCCTGAGACATTTCCTGATGTCAACGAATCGACGTCCGCCCTCTTTCTGCGACTTCGACAATGTACTTCGAATCGATGTAGGGGAAAAGTGGATTATTTTTATGTATGAGTTATACTCTCCATTCCTCATCGTGTTTTGTGCTCTTGATGCTGAATGTTAACAATGTAACAAGGAGGGATCAGACTACACGAAAATTGTGTGACCCTCCCCCTGTTGTTGTTTTCATTGTGTTGATGATGGAGGCGGATCACGGAATAGGTCGGCGGCGCAAGGGCCGCCGATGCACCACGCAATGAAATGATGTGGCCAAGAGGGCCGTGGTGGAGTCGGAAGGGTGCAGTGTCGTCGCACCATGTCGGAGAAGGGCCGCGGCCAGGGTGGGCTGCGATGGAGGAAGCATGACACCGTCGCGTCGTGTCGGTAATGCGGAACCATGGCTGGGCCGAGCCGCAATGGTGTGCGTGGAGCCATCGCGCCATGCCGGTGATGGGAAGCGGCTAGCCCGAACTGTCATCCTAGATGTGCAGGACCCCATCGAGTCCCATATGGGCCGGACCGGTGCCACGGGGCGCTAGTTCGGTTTGACCCGAACGACTAAGCCGTTTGGGTGCAAGGGGGTGCGCACCTCCCCCTGGCATGGCCAGGCCGGGCCGCCCTTAGTCGGGCCGCACCCCAAACCGAGCTGCCTCGGAGTTGGGCCGCCCTCAGCTGGGCCGCCCTCGAGCCGGGATGCCCATGGCTGGGCTACCCATGACAGGGCCGCCCCTTGGACGGAGCACCCTTAGGCCGGGTCGCCCGTCGGGCCGGGCCGTCTCTTCAGGTCGGGTCGTCCCCTCGGCTCGGGACGCTTCCTCAAACAGGATTAGACCCGTGGTCCTGGACAGACCCCAGTTCAGACCGAGTCGGGCCGGGTCAGTCCGACTGGGTCAGACTGAACCCGGAGCCACTTTGGTTGTTTACACCTTTTAGCTGCATTTATGGCTATGGGTGTCTGATTTACGTACCGCCTATGGCGCCATAACTCTTATAAAGAGATGATACTTTTTTCATTCCCCTCTTGAGGTTTTTATGTAGTTGGGGTATGGTCAGGTTTGTTTAAGCCTAAAAACCAACAGGGCCCCTGGAACTGAAATGCCAATTACTCTCAGAACGGGCGTCCAATTGACGCGCCGTCTGTCGTGTTGGGTTCCTTATGATGAAACAAAACTATGAGATACATAAACTTAGGACTTCGTTTTATTTTATGTATCAGCACTTGGCTCGAGGAGCGTACCTTCTCGGAATCGAGCGTGCTGTGTGCGGGAAACCTAGGGCTAGCAGCAACTGAGATAACAGAATCCTCTGTTGGTTCGACAATGACAATACTGTACTGGGATCCTCCATGGGTCTGAAAATTCTGACTTCTATTCCTGTATCCTATGTGGATCCAATAGAATATTTTTCCTTGTATCCTGTGTGGGTCAGACAGAATAGCTGGTCATGTATCCTATGTGGGTCAGACAGCTTAGCTGGTTCTCTATCCGGTCTGGGTCCGACAGCTTAGATGAATCAGTGGCTACATTTGATCATATCTATCACTCTAAAAAATATGTATACCTGTGTGATCTGAGTCTTGTCTTTCAAACATTATCATCGAGGTGATTTACTTTACTTCCTTTGTGGACTAGGTTGTGCTTGGGCTTGAGAGTTGGAGCTGGACTATGACTGGCAACTTTGGTATATGTATAGGCATATACCTAATTAGGGATGGTTGATACATCATCATTGTATATTTATTTTTGTTTTATACTTGTTGAATTTTGTGAGACCTTGAGGGTCTATGGGTCCCTAGTGAGTATTTTTATACTCCCCCTTGCACGGGCTATGCCCACACCTCATTGTGTTGGATGCAGATGACGAACAGTGCTGACAGAGGCCGAGAGCGCCAGGACTGGATGGTACCCAGAGGTGGAACATAAGACGGATTGGAACACATAGGAGTATGATTGATGAGGAGTGCTGAAGTAGTCATCTATTCCTACCCTTTAGATAAGAACCCCAGAGGATGATCTAGGAGCTGCTCTTTACCTATCAGCTGTTTGTCCCATTCTCAGTTGTACTTGCTTTTAGTTGTACCTGTACTTTACTGTTGGTCTTGTATTTCTGGCCCCTTTCACTTTCCATCACTTTTTCTATATACATTATTTCTTAGTGTTGTTCATCCAGTTCTGTACTCTGATTGTGTGGGTTTACTTTTTATAAAGTAAATTCCTTCTTAGCTTTGGGATCTATGCCTTTGTTTCTAGCCTCCAGCCCCTGGCCTATGGAAGGCAGGCTTGGGGTAGTCACACCATGGGTCCCAAGGATGGGTTGTGACACTGAGATATTGGGATAAATTTGAGTAGTTGAATCAGATTGGTACATGATATTATCTAAGAGAAAAAATATATGTTTGAAATAATTTATCATCATATAAAATCCAAGAAAAGTTATAGAAAATATATGTATAAAATTTTCAAAATATCTAGATTTTTTTTTTAGTGATAAGGTAATCCATTGTATATATCAATATAAAAATCTCATGATTTTTGGGGGAAATGGAAATATTACTCCAAAATACATCACAAACATCGAGAATCTTGATTTCATTAGAGTTTTAGCCTTTCAATAAATACTACTAGTTAACCTATCTCATGAACATGATGTTTTCACTGTATCCATCTTGAGTATGTACATATTGGACTCCTCAATTTTATTTAATCTGGTGGGGGTTCATTTTGAGAACAATCCTTAATATGAGGATAATTTTGTGTAGATGTTATATTATAGAGAAAATGTTATATGAAATAAGAAAGCTCACCTATTCACAACATTATAGTGGAACTAAAATTTTTAGGGAGAAATATGCGAACTGGATGAGTTGATGATAATAAAGTACCTAAATCTATTTTACTATATGAAATGAAATATTTAGGGTGAAAATTTTCAGGGGGAGAAAATTGTACTAACAAATATTTTTAAAAATTAGCTTCACTTTTAAATGAATATATTCCTTATTAAGTAATTTACTTATTGAATAACACATGCACTGCATTTTATATTTTATAATATTATAAAATATACCCTAAAGAACACAAAAGATCATTAAGAATCATAATTGTTTATAATATAGTTTATCTATATTTAGTGTTGATAATGTCAATTATTAAGGGTTATGATTATGTCTAATTTGAATGGATGGAAAAAGTGATCACATCAGCCAGTAGGATTATACTCTATGAATACCATTTATTAGAGATTCTTAGAAAAATGGTATGTCGGGGATTTTCCCTTAACTAATCCCAATTTATGATTCAACAGTAGAAACATTGTTGAAAAATATTATATGTGATGTTCAGTATTATTAAGATCGCCACCAAAACCATGTTCGCCAAACCCACCCAAGAATGCACCACCATCACACACCTTACCCTTAGGATATACACTAGTTTAATATAGGGATACGTATGTAGACCATATTAGTTTTAATTTTTATATTTTATATTTAATAAAATACTGAATATATTTATCCCTTTTCATTATTACTTTATATAGATGATTATATAATGGGTTTACCATCATCAAGATTCTGATATAAAGAAACCAAAATAATATTTATATAGAATATATAGTTTCAATTAAAAAATTCTTTTTAATAAATTAAATATAATTAATATAAATATTTATTTCATGAAAAAATATTATTAAAATAATATATATTTAAATATGAAGGATAATATTATTTATTGAACTACATTTTTATCCAGTGTGTGGTGTGTATGTGTTTGAATATAACTGTAACCCCAAGCATCTAATACATATATTTTATGGTTTAAATAATTTTTATTTATGAACATGGCCCACTTAAACATCATGAATTGTATTATTTTAATGAGTTCAGTTTTTATCCTTATAAATATTTAAAACAAATCATATTTTTCAGAAACAATGGACAAAAACATGATAACGTTTCTGAATATTTTAATTTTATCACTTAGAGTCCAAAAACTATTTTTATAAGTTAATAAATAATTCCTTTCTCTTAAGCTACAAATTCCCACCCACACTTCCACTCCTCTTTACTAATATCCCATTGAGAATAATAATATTCTCCATATCAAACTCTAAATTCATCACATGGTGTTTCTAAGCACTTATGAATCTCCTCCAAGGAAATTAGAAACAACCTTCAAGGTAATGAATTATCCTCCTGTTCCTCTTTATTCAAGTAATTTTGTTTTGGTTATGTTTTCATGTGTTTATAAATTTCCAAATAAATTTCAATTTATGTTCTAAGAATAATTGATTATTTATCACCTCTCTGTATAACCGTTACTATAACTGTTACTATACTAATGCAAAGTATTATTTATTCTTCCTTTTTATTCAAGTTCATTCTTTATACCAGTAATTTTGATTTAAAATTTTCATATTGTAATGAATATTCACACATCCATTTACTCTCCTTATGATATCCATGTAATTAGATACCAATTTTCAATCTCATTAAACACTTCCATAAACATTTATGTGCTCTTGTTTTGATAAAAAATTATCCTTTAATTTTCCATGAAATACGTTTGTATTTGGAATACCGATCCACAAGTCCACACATGGTAATTCACCAAGATATAATTATCCTTAATTTATATTGTAATTGTAAGTAGGTAACCCACACTCATAAAAAATGGGATTAAAATTGATTAAATATATTCTTATGTTGAAATATCTATATGGTAAACAAATTCATGTACATAATATGAATATGGAAGGTGGACCCATAATCATATAGCCCTCAAATTCATTAAGTAATTTTTTTATATCATGATATACCATGTATGGTGTATGGGTATATTTCTTAAGAAAACTATGTTATGATGTAAAGGTTTCTATCATTGACTTATTATTATGATTTCAAATTTAATGTTGTTTTCACATTCCTTTAATGCCTCTATGTTATCCTCTTTTTTATTCTTCGATGTTCATGATTATGATTATGACACTCATAAGTCATTATGTTATGTATATTGACTCCCATGTACATCTTTAGTTTATGATATTCTTTGACTATTCCATTAATGTGATTTATTCTCCACCTCTTTCTTATGTACATCCACAAGTTATCTAGTGTGATATTAGAAGATGTATGGATGTTAATGGAATACTATGGGGTTTTAAATAATCTTGTTGTATCTTTTTTTCAAGTTATTGTGAAATGAAAACAATAACCCAACGAAAATATTCATGTTTATCTTTTTGTATTGTGTTTTGTTAATATTTATATTATTAATCATGAACTAAATTTTATAAATGATATGGGTTTCCCTAGGGAGGTTATGTTGGATCTTATTTTGATTACGTAATCATTTCTTATTGTTATCACCTATAATGGATATATTGTTTTTACTAGAAACATGTTTTAACCTAAAAATTCAATTTCCATGATGAATATAAAATGGTATTTTTTAGTTAGATGTGGTTTTGGAAATTCAATTATTTTTATTTATAGAAAACATGTATTATGATTTCTGAGTTGAATTTTTTTTCTTTGATTCAAAATATTTAACATTTTATTTTTTTTAGTTATTACATGGTGGCCAATTCATGAGTTATTACCCATTTATTCATATTCTAGATAGTTCTGTTAACCTATAATATACTTTTATTTCTAGTAATATTTTTTAAATATAACTAGGACATGTAAAACTATTTGAAATTTCATTGGTATCTTGTCAATGAAATGATTATAAAAAATACTTTTTTAAAATTATTGTTTCATTTTTATTGATGAACCCCTTATCATGAGTCCCAATTGCCCATTTATCCTACAAAGGCTATATATTCCAGGAGTGACCTTATTATAATTGTGCCACATTATAATATAATTTTATTCTTTCCTTCCCTAATAATTCATATTTTTCATGATATATAATTATATAATTATAATGCTGAAATTATTTATAATGGATTGTGATTATTTCACCTGAGGTTATTTTAGAATGTCTATCATTGTATTTTTGGAATTCGGTTCAAGATTAATATTATTATAATTTTCGTTCACACCTCTTATAAAAAAATTATAACAACAGGGTGTGTATTTGTTATGTAAAAACAATTACCAGACTAATAGCCTTAATGTAATATAGGGTTCAGTGGTGGATGTGAGACTTATTCCTAGAGGAAATCTCAAAAGAATAAAAAAATAGGAAAAAATATGTGAATCATTCAATAAATAATGACTAATGAATTAGGATGAATAATTATTTGAGACCTCATTCATTTTAGATAATAGTTGTTTTCTTTTGGAACTTTTTTATTTCAATTTGTTGAAATTTTTGGGTTCATTGAATCATTTTTATGAAACATTTTATTAGGGATAATAATTTATTCATGTGTATGGGGAATTATTATTCCATAAATGAATATAAATTTTTGACCCAGAGGTCAATTAATTTTATATTTCTTATTATAATATTCCATGATTTTTTATTTTATTTTTTTATATTTGCCAAATATGGGGAATTTTGAGGAGATTCTATAGATGATTCCAATCGTGAATTACTATATCACAACATGAACTATTGGAACATAAATTGGATGGACTACTTCTAGATTATTCATGATATGAGAATAATTTGAAGACAATAATAATTGATGGGATATATGATTCATGATGTGAACTATAATTCATTTTTTGAAATTTATGATCAAAGTCAGCAAGTTAATCCCTGAAGACTTCATCCGCACTTTTTAAGTGTTGAATCAAGTAATATTATGTATCTTAATGACTAGTTTTTTATTCACATAATGAAACCCTATTCATGATATTAATTTTTGTGACAAACTCTCATTAGATAGACTTCAAGCCTAGACACATTGTTATCTCCATTTATTTCATGAATGTGATTGACCTATTTATTCTTGTCTATAGTGAATATGAAACGCATGATATAACATTTTTACATAGTTTTATTCCATATAAATTTATGGAATTTCACTCAATGGCTGAAAATTTCATTCCTTTGGTTTATTTTCTGAATTGGATGGACTTTAATTTCATTTTTTTCTAAGGTATATTTCTTCATATTTAAAATAATTTGATTTAATTTCACTTAAATTAAATTCTATTTTTTATTTCATAAATTCCCCCCTTGAGTCCTTATATTCTAGCATTAGACAATCACTTTCCACCTAGAACAAATTATTTTTATAGGGTAATGAATCAATAGTTATGGGATAAATCACTAATGAATCCTTAATTTAATCATGGGGATTTCAATGGAATAATAATTTGATTTTTTTAATCAATAAAATCGCATCTTATTGTATGAAATTAATTTAGGTAATTTCATATAGGGATTTAATATTATTAGGATAATAGAATTATGAAATATGTCATCATCACATCTTCCACTTTTAAAATTTCCCACAACGCATTGAGATTACTAATTTTTAAAAAAACTAGGAATAATTATTTATCAGTTGGAATTGATTTATTTGACCCGAATAAATTTTTTTTTTTGCTAAAAATTATTTGATCAACCCAAAGAATTTTATTTTTATGTTGACTCGATTAAACCATGATTATATTGATGACATATTTTTAACAAATTACATAAAATTGATTTTGAATCCTTGCATATTAAATTATAGTTAGTTAATCCAATTATTTCACTCTACTTTGCCTATATCACTGGGAATAATAAACACTAGGAAACTGTAGAGACCCAAGCTTGACATACATTGAAAATACATTGCTTTTTCGGAAAACATTATACATGAAACAGAGAGAGATTAAAAATGACCATATTAGTTTTGTGTCTTTGGAAACTCGAAACATAATCTTCTAATCATGATGAAAGATCTTCAAGATCTTCCATAAATATCTTACCCTTTTGTTTTCTTACCTAAAACCTTTATTTATATCATGGGGAAAAGTAAACATAAATAGGGTGAGCTCAAATTCTTAGTAAGGGTAATCATGGAAAAAATAAAATGAACCATATACATTTGAACTTAAAAAACATCAACATAATGTTTAAACATCAAAAGATTGAGTTATGAAATAAATCTTCGCAGTACGTAAGGCATAGATCATAAACGAACATTAATAATGATAAAATTTCATTGGAATAAAACATGTAATTACGACAAACCATTATTCACATGATACGATTCCCATAGTATCTATGTCACTTCAGCTAAGACCATTTTCGTTGACAAATTCCATTACTGAACTGGGTTTACTAACCGTTCTAGCCTTGTAATACTGAACCAGATTAACTTTCTCTCTTATCCATGTCTATCTCTTGAGATATAAATATTTACCCAATTCCATAAAGGTAGATATAGTTCCCACCCATCTCATAATGAAATCATTCTTACGTGTGCCACAAAATAAACATAAATCATTCATCATAACCCAACAAATAAAATGGGTTTCATAAACCTCATCCCATTATAAAATAATCTATATAAAATAAATGTTTATCATTTAATCATAAAAAAAATAAAAACATATAAATAATAGGGAAATTATACTTGAAACATGACCATATTAAATAATGTCATCATATATGGAAAATAGTTTTGATAAAACACCTGAAACGAATTCTTGGGGAAAATATCCTTTCTTTTTCAAAATCATCTTCTATTCTCAAAATTTCATTCAATTTTAAAAGAATGTAATTTTGTTAAAAATAACCGTGAAATTGGGTAGAGGATGATTCATGGGAATAAGGCATTATGAAACTATTAAAATCCATTCATGCCGAATAAGTTAAAAAACATTCTCCTTCAACTTTTTCTCGAAAAGTAAAAAATTACCTCATTTTGTAAAAAAAATAAAGATTCCTTCCATACCACATAGTAAAAGCCAATAAGAGGTAAAAATGAATTTAAAAATAAATGGAAGAATATAATACTTTATGAAATTATTTTTATAAAACTTATACCTGGATGATAAATATAACCCCAGTAAATACTTACGAATAAAAAATCTCGGATAAGAATTAGATTGGAGTAATTATCCCTTTGAATTTATGATCGGTGGAATCATTTGTGTCATAAAATAAATAAAGTTATATACATATATAAATATAGTATCCATAATAATAAAAATCATAAATCCTTCATGAGAAGCATAAACCCCATACAAAATAAATAGATGGTGATTAAGGCATATGTCTCACAAAAAGAAAAGTGACACGAAATAATCCCTTACCTTAGGTCCGATTTATTCATTATGTGTGAAAACCTCCTGTATAATGATTTAAATATTGTAATTGACTTATTAAACAATAATATTCATTTTTATGATATCATATATGATTCAATTATGACTTTATATAACTCGTTCATTTGTCAATTCCATATTGAAGCAACATTTTGGGTAATAATCATATCATTTATCATACATGTCTGGACCTGTTGTTCTCTATATTATCATGATTTACTTACTTCCAAAAATGTAAAACACGATTTATATATCATATATAAATTCATTATATATTTATATATAATAGATAGATAAATTAAATGAAATACATCGTTCATGGAGACCGTAAGTCGTACGAACACATGATCATTGTTTTCCTTTCATTATTGACATGAATTGAAGTAATTAGATGATATATATATATATATATACATAAATAAAGTAGAATTATTATGTCATATATCTCATTATTATTCATTATATATACATTATATTCATTCTTTAATGGTTAACATGGAGAATGAATCTCATCGCGTCATGGAGACGGTAATATGTACGTACACACAAGCGATGATATCATTTCAACAATTATTGAATGGAATTGGAGTTGATGATATAATATATCATAATCAGTATTATGTAATAATAATAATATATTGTTATTATTTCTACCATTATACCCTCCAAGTAAGGTGGTGGTGGAAAACCAGATTACACCAAGGTGTAGAGACGGTAAGCTGTACGTACGCACACGGGGTGATTTCCTATTTCATAGGATGGATAGAATGTGAAATATGATTGTTTAATATTCATAATAACATATCATTATACAATTGATACAAGAGTTATTAATTAATAATGAAACAAATCATATATAGGAAGTAGAAGAAGAAATAATTTTGAAAGAATCGGCAAAGGATATTACCTCTTCTTCGACGCTCCTCTTATAAACCTCCTCTTAGGGCACTAAATATGGTCTTTGAAGAAGAACAAGACCAATAGTATGTTTCTAGATAAGTTGAGAAATAAAATTAGTAGGTTTTGGCTGAGTTTTAAAGCTCAAAAAGGAATGAAGAGAAGAGGGGGGAGGTGCCCTTTTATAAGGGAGTAGAGGGGCAGTTTTGGAATCTTCAAAAATATTTATTTATAATATACTCAAACCCCACAAAAGAACGTTCAATGTGAATAAAATTAGATTATGAGATATTGTAGTTTTGACATCAACCAATCAAATTTATTCATGTTTAGTTTTAATTTTAAACATTATCATTATGATTTATCCTTATTTAATCTATTTAAGTTTATTTGTGGTAATAATATTATTAATTTTAAATTGTTATAAATACATAATTATGTTTTTTGAGTTGTCTATAATTAGATATATAATGAAATTTTCGACCATATAATTCTCAAATCATTATTTTCAAATATTTTTTTTGATTTTTGAACAATTTATTAATATGTTATTTTGATAAAATATCAATAGTTTCAATTTGACAATATTAAATTATTTGAATTTAAATAAAGAACCAAAATATTTGATAGATTCCTAAAATTTAATAATCATCTAAAAAAAATTTGTCGAACACATTAATTAGGTCATATAATATTTATTTTAATATTTTTAAAACCATTTATTTGATATTTCTCTTAATAAAATAATTACAACAAAAGTTATGTATAATTAATTAATATACTTATTTGTTGATTAAAAATTAAAAATAAAATAATAGGATTAAGATAAATCTAAAAGATTTTATAATAATACTTTTACTCGAGTTTATTATCTTAAGATCTCAACTTTTAAATTGTTATATTTATTAAAATATAAAGGTGAAAACTTTCACATCATTTGAAATTAAATAATATAAGTCTCATAATCACTTATATAAGGCTCCAAATGGTCAAAAATTCGACCATTGGATGATTATTGTTTATATATACATGACCAATAAGTTTTGGTCAGGTGTTTGAGCCTTTTGATGGGTATTATTATTTTAAAAAAACTATATTATTGATTTTTTACTAAATAATTTCTGCATCATTAATGTATAAGCAATTATTGTAATTATATATTTCTTAAAAATTACAAATAAATTACCATAATAAATAAAATAATTTTATCATTAAAATTAGTATTTATAATCGAATTTATATTTTGTTTAACCTTATATTAAAAATACATTAATTATTAATGTTTGAGTGATACATATTTTACATTCCTTTAAATAATATACATTAATTGTCTTAATCACATCCAATTGGTTTCGAGTGGATTCAATTTAGATGCAAGTACATTTTATGGAGCAGTATAATCAAACACTGATATCAAGTCATGTGTTAGGGTAATTTTATAATATTATTTTTACCCTTAATTACTTGATTTACCTTTAACAGTGCTAACTAAAATTTACCGTAGTAACTAATCATAATGCCTAAAAATAAAATTTATCTATTTACACAATTTGGGACACATAATTCCAAATAAAGAATCAATTTTTAAAAATTCAAAACACATAATATTCGGTAATTAATTTAAAATTAATCCCATTGTCAAATAAATGGGTTTTTGTTAAAAACATTGAAAATGATTGAAATGATTTTATCTATGAATTAAATGTAAAATTAATGATAATGTCATAAATTATATTAAATCGTAAAAATATATTCTATTTATATTTTAAAACCATTCAATACTATAATTTAACCATATAAATTATCCTAATGAAACAACTTGTTTTTAATTAAAATTTAGCATATTTTTACTATTCCTCAAAATATGAAAGTTATCAAAAAAATATTAACAAATTATCCAAATTAAATATTCATATACTGATTTCATTGAAAAAGTTTATTTTTTGAAATTAAACTTATAAACTATTAAAAAAATAGATTTAATGTGGGTGTTCCATCAAAAGGCCGTAAAACTGTATTTTTTTAAAAAAATACTTATTTTATCTGAAAATTTTATTTTGTTTTCATAACATGTTCTAGGAATGTATAAGATGAATGAAAATGTAATAAAATTAAAAATGCAGTTAATTCTATTAATAACGGCTAGTTTATAATAATATATAATTGTTTGGTGAAACTCGGTATTGCGTGCAACACACGCTATTGAGGAAGGTCTCTCTTGCGTTCAACACAAGACAAGAATAGTGTTGCATGTACTACAAGATAAAATGGTGTTGAGTATAGTGCAAGCTAATCTTGGTGTAACATAAAACACAATACATCAAATTAAAAATAATATTTCTCATAAAATCTCGGGGTGTTACATTCTACACCCCTTAAAATGAATTTCTCCCTCGAAATTCGTTGGGGATACATATCGTTTACTACTTGGAATTTTCTTCCATAGAAACCCACATATTAAAAAGGAATACTAAAAATTAATTTTAAAAAATGAATGTTAGAAACATATGGGTCACCACATGTTACTCAGCACTGGGTTTCCACATAGAAGAATATAAGAGAAAATATGGATATTGAAGAAAAATCTAACCACCATGTTCTATTAAAGAATGGTAGATAATATGGCTATGAAAAATCCAACAATCATAAAGCCATAAATTTGTTATGATCTAAGTTACCATCTAATTCATCAGATATGAGGTTACTAAGACAACATTTTTGGTTTTCAAGATAATTTCCCTATAGTAGATGAAATTTTTCATAAGGAGAAATACTTACTGGATTTCAGTGTAATTTCAACATTGGTCATTCCATGAAAAATTTCCACTTCATCTCTTATTTAATGAAATGAAGTTCAATTTGTCATTCATGAAGTATTACCAGATCATGCGATAGAATGACATGTCATTCCATCTGTCTCTATCACAAAAAGGTTAGCACAATTTATTAAATATACATAAGTCTGTCAATGCTGAGATTAATCATATATGTTTCCTATAATGGACTTATACTTCATTTATCATACTGCTTAATAAAATAAAACTAATTTCTACTAACCAAGGACCTCTAGTAGATGGTGGTAGGTGATAAAGTCATGTCACACATCGGTTTTCGGTTATATTCCTGCAACCTTTTCTAACATGATAGGTTGTATCACGTCCTTTAGGTTGTCCTTTATCTAAAACAGCACTATTATAACATTCCGGAAATAATATCAAAAAAAGTTCTTGCCTTAAAAAATACTACCTGGTGTCCAACATAATCCATTGCAACCTTTAGACTTATCTAAAATACTTCTATCTAAACTCACTGTATGAAGAAAATGATTTCTAGAAAGGTCATATAACAAGAATGTAAATACCATCATTTATCCCTCATATATCATAAGATATATATTGTTGGTCGCATTCGATACATGTGAATACCTTAATCACGTATTCATGAAACATGAGTTACCATAGAAACTTAGTGAAAACCTGAATTCTGTTAAAAGTTATCTCTTTCCACATACCAAAAATCCCAAAAAAATTATATACTCAAACCATGATATCACTTTTTCCTTATATTAGTCATGAGCTAATTACTAATATCCAACATATTAATTTCTCCTTATCCCTTAATTATGTGCATATAATCTGATTTACAAAATTATTTCATTCACTTTTCATGGTTACTGGTACCATATAATTATTGAAAACCACAATAAATTAATAAATAGAAATTACAATATTCCATGATACTATAATTGAGATTCCCAACACTATTTTGGAATCCCGTTACATAAACACTTAATCATTCCATCACATTGTTGTCATATTCAAAATCTCCAATAGTGACTCCTTGTGACTTCCCTTTTTCCATTACCTTTAAGAGTTTTTTTGTGTCAATCATCATTAACCCTTGGATTAGGGCATTGGTTAGCATAATACCCCATTTCTCTACACTTGTATCATTGAATTGTCGGTGGTGAGTTCTCTATTGTCATTTCTCTATTAACATCATTAGCTACCTTTTCCCCATTACTTCAGCACTCAACTGCTCGATGACCTTATTTTCCACACTTAAATCATTTTCTAGTCCCTTTATGACAATCATCACCATGCTTCTTTCAATACTTTGATCATAACTAATCATTTGTCTTATTTTCACTATAGTTTTGAGATTTTTCCTTGAACTCCATCTTTCTTTTCTTGTCAAAACCTTGACATGGATATGTGACACCAACTTTCAGTTCCACCTTGATATCACAACACCCAATCTCTTCATATCTACTAAAGTTTCTTAAATCTGATGCATTTTAAAGACATGGTTTTAAGCCACTGAAGAATCAATAAACATTACTTTCAGGTAGGATTATAAATAAAAATGCATACCTTGCAAGCCTAGTAAAATTCACTTCGTATATACCCACAAATTCCTCATCCTTTTTCTTAAGCTCAAGGAACTGTTTTTACATCTTATTTTAAGGAATACGAGGAAAGTACTTATTGGAAATTAACTTATTAAACTCATCCCATTCCATGGATTCAATTTCATCTCAGGGCCTTGTATTCTTAATTAGAGTCCACCACTGGTCTACTTCACCTTCTAAACTGTAAACAGACAGAATGAATTTTTCATGTTCCGAATAGCAAAGTATGGTAAATATATTTTCAATGGTACTGATCCATTGTTCAGCAACAAGTATATCAGAAGACCCACTGAAATAATATGGGGTTACCTCATGAAGGACTCAATAGAATATTCTTCCCTTCTCTGCTGATTTGGAAGTCCAGAATGATTCATAGCTTGTGTAAGTATAGCAATAAGATTTTTCACTCAATTTCCAATAACATTTGGTTGTTCAGGAGGAAAATATTTTTATTTCCTAGTACATTGTTCTTTAACAAGTTTCATTTGGGTTCCATCTATTATCTAAATCCCAAAATGAATTGTGTGATAGGCCAACATCATACTAGGAAAAAAAATAATCAAGGGGGAGTACATTCAATATCTATCATCATAGGATTAATCCTAGGTTATTCATGATCGTTATTATAATTATAGGATTGTAACCTATACTTTATAATAAACCTAATGTGCATCACTAGACATACATTAGAAATATCTGTAAGGATCTCACTAAATTTTTCGCATCCTAGTTTGCAAAGGTTAACTAAACCTTTTATCTGATAACAACTGTAGAGACCCAAGATTGGCATACAAGGAAATTACATTAATTTTTCAGAAAACATAATACATGACATGAACAGATTCCCAGTGATCATATTATTTTAGTGCCTTTGGAATCTCAAAAAATAATCTTCTAATCATGGTGAAAGATCTCAACATCTACCATAAATATATTTTCCTTTTGTTTTCTTAACTAAAATCTTTCATTATATCCTGGGGAAATGATAACATATACAGGGTGAGATCAAATTCAGAATAAGTGTCAGCATGGATATAATAAAACAAACCATATATATTTGAACATAAAATCTTGAACATAAATTTTAAACAACAAAATCTTGTGTTGTGAAATAAATCTTGGCAGTACGTAAGGCATAGATCATAAAGGAACATTAATAATGATAAAATAGCATGGGAATGAAACATATAATTTTGGAAAACCCTTAATCACATGATATGATTTCCATAGTATCCAAGGCATTTCTTAAAAGACCATTGTAGTGGACAATGTCCATTACTGAACCAGGTTTGATTCCCATTCTAGCCCCGTAATACTGAACCGGATAAAAATTTCATTCCAACCATGTCTATCTCATGAGATATAAATCTTTACCCAATTCATTGGAGGGAAATATATGTCCCACCCATCACATAATGAAATCATTCTTACGTGTTCCACAAAATAAACATAAATCATTCATCATAACACAACGAATAAAATGGGTTTCATAAACATCGTCCCATCATGACATAATCTATATAAAATAAATGGATATCATTTCATCATAAACAAAATCAAAACATGTAAATAATAGGGACATTAAACTTGAAACATAACAATATTACATAATTTCATCTTAGATGGAAATATTTTTTATAAAACACTTGAAATGAATTCTTGATGAAAATATCCTTTCTTTTTCAAAATCATTTTCTATTCTCAAAATATCATTCAATTTTAAAAGAAAATATTTTTTTAGAAAATAACCATGAAATCATGTAGAGGAAGCTTCATGGAAATAAGGTTTTATGAAACTTTAAAAATCCATTCATTCTGTATAAGATAAAAAACATTCTCCTCATTCTTTTACCATAAAAGTCAAAAAGTACCACTTTTTGTAAACAAAAGAAATATTCGCTCCATACCACATAGTAAAAGCCTAAAAAAGGTAAAAATGACTTTAAAAAAACATGGAATAATATTATAAACATTATGAAAATATTTTTATAAAACAGGGACATTGATGATAAATATATCCTCAGTAAATAATTACGAATAAAAAATCTCGGATATGAACGAGATTGGAATAATTATCCCTTTCCATTTATGATAAGAGTAATCATACGTGTCATAAAATAAATAAAGTTACTTGCATATGTAAATATCATATCCTTCATAATAAAAATCGTAATACATTCAAGGGAATCATAAACACCATACAAAATAAATAGATGGTGATTAAGGCATATGTCTCACAGAAATAAAAGTGAGACGAAATAATCCCTTACCATAGGTATGATTTCTTACTTATGTGTTTGAACCTACTGTATAATGTTTTAAATAATTTCATTAACATCTTCATGAATCATAATCGTTTTTATGATATCATATATGATTCTCTAATGACTTTATATTACCCATTCATTTGTCAATTGCATGTTGAACCAATGTTTCGAGTAATCATTGTTTCATTTATTGTACGTTGTTGGACTTGTTGTTCTTGATATTATCATGATTTAATTACTTCAAGAATATAAAACAAGATTTATATATCATATATATATTCATTATATATATATATTTTTAATAGATAGATAAATGCAATGAAATGAACCATTCATGGAGATGGTAGACCGTACGTATGAATGAATGTTGTTTTCCATTCCTTATTGACTTGAATTGAGATAAGTAGATGACATATAGATATATATATACATAAATCAAGTAGCATTATTATGTCATATTTCTTATTATTATTCATTATATATACTTTATAATCATTCTCAAATGGTTAATGAGGTGAATGAATATCATCGTGTCGTGGATACGGTAATTGATACGTATGCACGAGAGATGATATCATTCCCATAATTATTAAATATAATTGGAATGGATAAAATAATATCTCATAATTAGTATCATGTTATAATAATAATATATAGTTTTTATTTCCACCACTTTACCAAACTACGTAAGTTGGTGGTGGAAAAATAGATTACACCATGGCGTGGAGATGGTAAGCTGTACGTACGCACACATGTTGATTTTGTTTTTCATATGATGGATAGAAGGTAAAATATGATTGTCTAATATTCATAATAACATATCCGTATACAAGTGATACTAGAGTTATTACTTAATAATTAAACAAATCATATATAGGAAGTATAAGAAGAAATAAGTTTGGAAGAATCGGTAAAGGATATTACCTCTTCTTCGACATGCCTCTTCTAAACCTCCTCTTATGGCACAAAAGTTGGTCTTTAAAGAAGACCATGACCTATAGTATGTTTCTAGATAAGTTTAGATGGGAAATAGGTAGGCTTTGGACGAGTCTAAAAGATCAAAATGGAATGAAGAGAAGAGGGAGGAAATACCCTTTTATAAGAGAGTAGAGAGGCACTTTTGGAAACCTCCAAAATATTTATTTATAATAAACTCAAACACCACTTAAAAACATTTAAAGTGAATAAAATTTGAATATGCGATAATATAAGTTCGTAAACTCATAAACCAACCAAATTTAGACATGTTTTGATTATATTATAAACCCTAAAATTTTGATTTATCTTTATTTAATCTATTTAAGTTTTTTTGTGGTAATAATATTATTAATTTTATGTTGTTATAAATACTTACTTATGTGTTGCGAATTGTCCATAATTAGATATATAATAAATTTTTCTACTATATCATTTTCAATTTGTAATTTTTAAATATATTTATGATTTTTAAACAATTTAAGAATATTTTATGTTTATAAAATATCAATAGTGCCAATTTTGACACTATTAAATTATTTGAATTTTAAAAACAAAATCCACACAGAAGTTATATTCGAACAAAAATATTTAATAGATTCCTAAAATTTCATATTCATCTATATAAATTCTTGGAGCACATTAATTATGTCATATAATATTTATTTAATATTTTTAAGACCATTTTTTGGATATTTCTCTTAATAAAATAATTACTACAACATTTTGTTATAATTAATTAACATAATTATTTGTATCATAAAAATTACAAATAAAATACTATAATGAAGAAAAATCCAATAGATTTCATAATAATACATTTACTCGAATTTATCATCTTACGATCACAACATGTAAATTTTTATATTTATTAAATTATGAAGGTGACAACTTTGACATCATTTAAAATTAAACAATATAAATGTCATAATCTCTTTTATAAGGCTCCAAATAGTCAACAATTCGACCATTGAATGATTATGGTTAGATATACATGAAAAATAAGTTATTGTCATGTGTTTGGGACTTTTAATGGGTATTATTATTTTAATAAATACTATATTATTAATATTTCACTAAATAAATTATGTTTTCATCATTAATGTATAAGTTATTTAGGTAATTAAATATTTCTTAAATATTACAAATAAATTACCATAATAAAGGAAAAAAATTTAGATTTCAAATGAGTATTTATAATAGAATTTATATTCTGTATGAAATTATATTAAAAATACTTTAACTATTAAATATTGAGTGAGACATATTTTACATTCCTTTAAATAAAATAAATTAAAGGTCTTAATCACATCCATGTGGGTTCCATTAGATTCCATTTAGATATAAGTATATTTTAGGGAGAAATATAATCATCCATAGATATAAATTCAAGTGTTAGGGTAATTTTATAATATTATTTTTACCCTTAATTATCTGATTTACCTTTAACAGTGTTAAATAAAATTTACCGTAGTTACTATTCATGATACCTAAAAATAAAATTTTTCTATTTACACAATTTTAACCTCTTGATTCTAAATATGGAATCCATTTTTACAAATTCAAACAACATAAGATGTATTAATTAATTTAAAATTAATCCTATTGTCGAAAAAAATGAGTTTTTCTTTAAACCTTTGCAGAAGATTAACATGATTTAACCTATTAATTAAATGTAAAATTAATGATAATGACATACATTATATTAAATGGAAAAAATATATCCAATTTATACGTAAAAAAATTCATTATTATAATTTAACCACATAAATTATCTTGATGAAAAAATTTGTTTTTAATTAAAATTTAGCATATTATTACTATTCATCAAAATATGAAAGTTATCAGAAAAATATTTAAAACCCTCCAAAGATAATTATTATATAGAGATTGAAATTAATAATTTTATTTTGTCAAATTGAACTTATTAACTTTCCAAAAACTGTATTTAATGGGGTTGCGCCATCAAATTGTCATAAAACTCCATTTTTTAAAAAATACTTATTTTATCAAAAACATTTATTTTGTTTTCATACTATGTTCTAGAAATATGTAAGATGAATGATAATGTAATTAAATTAAAAAAAATTAATACTATTAATAATGGATAATTTATAATAATATATAATTGTTTAGTTAAATATGGTATTGTGTACAACATACGCTATTGAGTAAAGTCTCTCTTGTGTGCAACACAAGCCAAGAATAGTGTTGTGTATACTACAAGCTAATAAAGTGTTTCTTATTGCACTAGGTAGTAATGGTGTAGAATACAACACAAGACATAAAATTAAAAATAATATTTCTCATAAAATTTCAGGGTGTTACAGTAACATTCCAATGTCTCACCAACACTTTTTCCTCCCTATGGGGTATACCCCATGATTCTGATACTTGTAAAATATTAATCACAGTTTTAGATTAAGAAAAATATAAATTTATAAAAATTTTCACCATATGAGGAAGTAACAAAATCATTTATAAATTTTAATTGCGAAACATAATTTGATACACTAAAATGTTTCTTATAGATTTGATATAGATTGAAATGAGGAAATTATTTTAATCCTTATGGTTTCGTGGAAAACTAGGAATTTCAAATATCATATTTTTTATTTATTAAATTAATATTCACTTCCTATGGGTCTATGATTTGATATATCATATTGATGGTGTGGTAGCTAGATCACTTCATGGGATATGTTTTATGACTGGAAAGATGATTTAATGATTTTTGAGCATGTTAATCATGTATACCCATCAAAATGAGGTATAATATATCTTTTGACTAATCGGTAACATTGGTGAATTGAAATTGTGTTGAATTAACGAGGAACACATATTCTGCTTATGCTTTGAATATGTTTATAATGGAATTTCCTTGTCTTACTCATTATCCTAGTTAGAGACCATAGAGAAAAAATTTATTTATATTCTGCCACCACCCCCTAATATGGGAAGATATTAGTCAGATACTTCTAATGGATATTTTTTATGGGTAATTCCACTAACACTAATGGTACTGGATATTTAAAGATATGTTATTCCAATAATTTCTTATATACATTAAGTTAGTGACAATAATTCACTAAGGTGGAGATATCCTACTATTTTCCATAGTGTAGGGATCTAGTTAGATGATGATTCAATACCTTCTATCTCTAATCCCTTACACCTACTCTAGGATTTGGAGTACTAGATATACAATGGAATCCATAGATATGTGTATTAACTAGATTATTTTAGCATACATCCTCTGATTTGAAGATGTGTAATATTTAGGGAGTGAACAAATATATAAAATGTTAGTAGTGGGAATTTTTATTTCCTTCGATGGATACATGTATTTCTTATAGTAATTCTTTGATAGTGAAAGAAGTCTATTTCATAAAATGATTATGAGATAGTGGAGATTTGTATTTCCTCCACCATCTCGTGACTATTGTACTTATGGTGAATTATCGTTCTAGGATTCAATAATGAATTATTTGATTATTTTACTAACTAATATAATGTATAGTTAAGCCCTATTATTTAATGGGTGATATAAAGGTGATATATAGGAATCTAAATAAATATATATATGAATTTTACATTATGGTTTATGATTTTGGGAACATCTTATGTTTTATCCTTATTTATCATTTTTTTCACATAGAGTATATATGGTTCCGTTTTTTCATTCCACTACATAGTATAATTGTACTAGGTATTAACATATTGACCCTTACCCGCACACATTTTTGATCCCATGATGAATACACCACGAATTTAATAATTTTAAGGTATATATGTTCAATTATGTTGGATTTTGTTTTCAATGCATAAATTGTTTTCAAAATCATAATAAAACATTTTGATTTATGTGTGGTGAAGGATTTTGGATGTTTCAAGTTGTACGCATTTGGCTTGAATAAGTTTATAGAAGAGGATAATGTTTTCTTAAATTAAAGTGGCTAAGTCATATCTCAGGTGACATTTCTCTAGTATATTATTTTATAAGACACATTTTCCATACATTAATTATGAATTTTTTCATAGAAATCAATTTTTATGAATTTTTTCTAGTGTGTGAATTTTTAATTAACATTCTTAAGACTTTCATGTTTAATATTCATTTTTAAGTTGCTTGCGTTATACTTAACATACATGGAATGTGAAATTTAGTCCATGTTATACTTAAAAAGAATGAATTTCGGGGATCTATATATGAATTGTGGAATTAAAGGATTTTTTAGATTTTTAAATACTAAAAATGTATGTTTTATAATATGGAATATTTTGAAAAAATATCTAAAATAAATCAATTCATTGCGACTTGTTCTTCATTAAATTATATCACAATTATAATTAATTTTGATTCATATTGGTAGTCAGGTATGTGATGTTATAATGGAATGTTCAACATCATGTTATTATGAATCTAGGTATATATTGAGGCTGCAATAGTGGATGTAACTATTATGGTATTTGTGTAATATTTTAACATATTATATGGACACATTGTGTAGAAGAAGTTGGGAAGGATAACATGGTTAAATATTGTATATAATTTTAAATTATCATGTTGAAAATTAATCACTATGATAAATTTGGAGAATAATCTAGGTGCTTTTGACCAGATCCACGGAGATAATAAAATATCTTGAGAATTTCAATAATTAGTTTATGGACAAAATATTCAATGATATTTAGTGAATATAAAAAGTGAAAATGAAGAATAATAAATGTGTTGAAGAATTTTGAGTAGATAGAATAAAATATAGGGAGAGAAATGGTGGTTGTATCAGAGAGATATGGGAGAAGAATAAAGAAAAAGAAGTTGTTCTCGCTTTCTACTGTGTAATAAATTCAAAAGGAAAAGGAAAACCCTACAGGAGTTATAGATTTATGAGTTGAAACATTAATCTTAAAACTTATTGAATTATGTTTATTGGCCCCATAAAGATTTATGGTTATAGATTCATTTAGGGGGTTGAAAATCAAGGTATGATACTCATTCTTTTTTCCCTATATAAATTTAAAAATCTCAAAAAACTATCCAATGATGACCTCACTTATTCTAGGGTATCACTTTTTTTATACTTTTAGTGATGATCAAGTGGATGTTGCCCTTATATTATACATAATAATATTAGACTAATAAATTATCAAACCACATGAACTAATTGTTTTCTTGTATAATATAACTAAACCATGCACAAAAGACACATTAATTCTTCTTTAATCAACAATAAAAGGAAAATATAAGGAGCATATAATTGAAATATTCTGATATTCTATACTCTAATAAATCTCTTTCCCTTGTAGGTTTATGAAAAGTCACTTCATGTTCTAGGGTCACTCCCCTTTAAAAATCTTATGTCATGTCACTACAGCATAAGGGAAAATCCATTTATCATCTCTATTTTCTAAGTAATCTTGGATGGAAATATCTTTATCACACACACTAATTAATGACTTGTTTATCTCTCTATTGTTTCATCAATAGGTTCTCATTGATCTTAACATTTCTCTTTTATAAACTAGATTTTATATCATCCAAAAAAATAGTTTCACATTCTATGATGACGGTCATTCTTGATGGAATTATTGATTCATTTTGAAAGGTCTGTAATGAGTGACAATCACTTTCTATACTATTCAAATTTTTTGAATTTCTAACAGATAATTTTTTATTTTTTACATCAAATAAACTCTTTATTTTCCATAAATCCTACCATCACACAACATTTACTTTTATAATTTTCCACAACTCCATCATTCACGTAAATCTAACCTTAATAAAAATCATACTTTTCTATATTTCTAGTTTATTGAAAGTTTAACATTCAAAAAAATTATTTCTTTATAAATACCTATAAAATAATCAGTTCACTATATTAATTTTCATGATAGATATACATAAAAATAAATATTTAGGAAATATTATATTCATTAAACATAGTGATTTTAGGTAGTCACTCCCAAAACTCAATGGATCATGTAAGTCCATTTATAAAACATGAATTTAGAAATTTTAGATATTTTTTTCTCAAGAAACCTCCATTCCAATTATTCCTTTATACACATTCACGGATCATATATTAATTGTAAAATACGGATCAATTATTAAAAATAGGAAATATAGTTTTTATAACTCCACCATCACATGAAAATATACTACACTAAACATCTCTGAACTCACATAAATGTGTCACCTTCATTGATTATTTTCAAATAAAACTCATCATCTTTACACAACATCACATTTTCAGGAATCCTATTCTCACAACTATATTTTTTTATAATTCCTAACTTACATAGAAAATTTCCCTTTTCAAAATTTTTATCGAATCACCTCTAATTTTTAATTTTCTCACAACTTCATTATATTTTAAAATTATTCCTCTTTTTATTTTACCTATACAAATATACTACACTCATATAATCCCACACTTTTATGATAATTCTTACTCAGGTGATTTACTTAAGTAATCTTCTAAATCACATTCAACACTTCAATAAATATTTCTTCAAGAGTATATCAAGGTATTCACTATCTTGGAATATCATTAGATTCAATACATTATCCATATCCATCTTGATGATCTTATTTCTTAGTATGGACATTATATGTGGTTAGTGATGGGGTATGGGAGACAAGTAGGTCTCAAATCATGGCACTATCCAACACATACAAATGGATACTCCTCAAAGAACATTAAAATAGATTCATCCCTTATTATACATAGAATATTCATGATATAAATTTTGGGATCACACTAAAATTTAGGAAATATTCATTTTCAATATAACATAAGAAGATCTCCAATTCCAATAATGGATGCTATATTTCCCTTAATTAGGTATCCCAATGATTCAATGAAATGTTGATATGGTGAAAAAAAAATCTAATAGGGTATATCTTACCATATTAATCTTATCAATGAATCCAACTTGGTATAAACAATCTTCATTGGATTCTAATAATAAGACATGTTGGATTTGTTGAAAAACCCTATCATGAATCCAATAACTCTTTCTCGATACCAAATATTGAATGATTTAATTTTTTAAAACATTAATCACCTACTGACCTACACTTTTGAAATTATTATTTCACATAATAAACCGAAAAGTAACACATTTCATGATTTTTCCTCATTGATAGAATAACATTGAAATCATCATATCTAGATCCTTCACATCATACCCCCCTTAAGTGACCATATAGAAAAATTGACTCCTGGTACATCCTTCTCCACTAATGACATAAAATCCAAATTATTTCATGTACTATATATAAAAATAATTAATATCTAGAAAACTCTTTCCTTGGAGAATAATTGTTTTGCATTAAGCAAAGCTATCATCCCCAATTACTTCTTGATCACATTCAAAAAAAAACTCCAATACATAAAAACCATCAAGATCATCTAGGTTATTATTGAACTAAATATCTTTTATCGGTGATATGCATATGGTAATGATATTACCCCCGCTATATCACTATAGTTCTTGAATCTATTAAAGATATACTAGCCCTATAGTTATGAAACTTCTACACACCTTCCACTATGTTAGTCACACTACTTCTCTTCTCAACATGTATAATTTATTCATATGTGATTGCATTTTTGGGAAATATCTAAAGCCTAAAAGAGAATTTTAGTTGTACAATCATTCTCAATGAATTATTATGGGTAAACTCATAATATAGTAATGATTCATCAACAATACCTCAATTCTAACTGAGCAAATATAAAATTTCATAAAGTAGAGATAAAGTCAATAGAACCTTTACATTCCATTTAACTCAATTACTTCATTATATAACAAGAATCCATAAAATAATAACTTCTTCCAAGGAAATATTATTATTATCTTAGTCACACTTTCACTCAACCATTTGTGAATTAACCATGAAATGCGAAGTGTGTGAGAAAAAACATAATTATTCAATAAATACTGTCCCCAGAAACTAACCTGAAATAAATTTTTTGAAATGGTATTATTTTTCACAAATACCAACTACCAAAATTAATTTTGTCATTTATATATTTTTATTTCTTCCCTATTTTATATGGATATCATATGTCATATATTTATTTCAAAACTCCACCAGACTTTATCAACTATATAATAGAATACTCAATTTATATTCATATAGTGGATCATCAATATATTATATTTTTCAAATCTAGATAACATTAAAATTATATTATATGTTATATGAAAATTAATGAGGCATGATAGCTTATTTATTTATTCTCTATTTTTAAATCTTCATGTTATGATTCAAAAATAATTAGGTTCATTTAACACTAATGCTTCAAATCAACCATTAATTTGACTTCATTCAACATTTTTCTCTTGATTTACATTAATATAACTACCTTTTATTAAACTAAATCTTCATATTAAATATATTTTAATGATGTCTTTTATTCCACATGACACCACTTTTATATAAACATGTCATTACATCACATAGAAAATAATTGAATTTCTCCATAAAACATCCATTATCTCTTTCACTATTCTGATGGATTATATCTACCCCAAAACTTGAAACAATTAAAAAATTATATCATTTAATTATATAAGGTGAGGATGTACATTCACTTCTTTAATTAGGTAATAATTTTTGACTTAGTGAACTAACCCTACACCATCACACATTACTTTTCCCATTTTAAATTTTAAGAAGTGTAATGTCATAACCAAGTCAACCTCATATTCTTCTTAATTATTCATCAAGGTATTCCTCTTGAGAGACTTTCTAGTGGATCTCCTTTATATGATTACACATACACAAACATCAATATAGAATCTTAATTGTAGCATCTCCATTCATGGAACACGCCTTTTATATTCTTCATATCCAAGATCATAATATTTTCATTATTGAGTAGTTTTATATAAAATGATCTCCTAAAAAGTCATGAGTTAGAATTTTATTCTACAAATATTTATATTTCATAGTTTTTCATTGTATGATTCATTATATTTTATAACCCATTCCTTGTTCCAATGTTCTTATCTCAATAGAGTATCTTTTGGAGTACTTTCCATTTTATAATTCTACTTCTTGTATTTCCAAGAAACCTTATATTCAATAAAAGATTTAGAACTCATATTCAAACCAGTATTTTTTCTTCTCTAAGGAAGTCCCACAGATCACTTCTTCTCTTATATTGTCGTATAAATTGTTAAACTACCCGAGTACAACACATGTATTCCCTACTTGATAATAAATAGATCCACCTTATATTTTTTATTACATTAAGAATATTTTTTATATTCTCATCTATATTTATCATATATGAATCAAATTTATTCTATTCCATCAAAAAAATAATTCTCTCGATGATGGATACTATAAATAAACCGATATTAGTTCTTATTGAATATTTTCTAGAGCCCCATTCACTTCATCAATAGTAATAAATTTATTTTCTAGGTTCATATAAT
Organism: Viscum album; assembly: GCA_963277665.1. Taxonomy (NCBI): domain Eukaryota; kingdom Viridiplantae; phylum Streptophyta; class Magnoliopsida; order Santalales; family Viscaceae; genus Viscum; species Viscum album. Next base: position 1,495,377,956 of record OY728129.1, read on the forward strand.
TTATTTTAGTGAAAAATAATGTTAAATTTGTTGTAATATTGTTTAAAACATTAATAAAACTTTAGTTTTCTTATTGCTACAATTTATTTTCATATATAAATGGTTATCATAGATAAATAATCTCATGTAAACCATACCTTGTATAGTAACAACATAGTTGTGATGATGTTGAAATAGATTTACCTTTTTAGGCTTCTGGGTTTTTAGGAAAACACTAATTACATATCCCATGATTCTATAATAGTAACAAATTATATCTACCTTTCTCTAATACTCATCACATTTTGATTTTCAATTACTTTTTTAGTTAATTACTGACTTTATATTTTAAAATTTATTGTCTCCAAGATTTAATTCTAATATTGAATGGATCATTTTCTTTTCAGTAGTTATTTTCAACCACACCATAAACTCCATGATCTTATTATATTTCTCCTTCATTTGTGGATTCATCTACCTTATACATGAGTTCTCATTTTTACTTGATGTTAAACAGTCTTCAATTTTAGTTTTGAGATAAATAATTCTTGCTTTTACATCCTTATCCATACACATTATTTTTATATAATAAGTATGTCCCTTAACCAAGTCACTTTGAATATTTATATTTCTTCAATGACTATATCAATTTAATAAGTTTAAACCACCATTACATCCCTCAATATTTGGTTCACATCAACAAATTATAATATGTGTGTAATCAATTAATCCTTTATTTCCATTGGATTTTGAACCAATTTTGAGTCAAGGTTCTCTTATTTAAAACTTGATTTAATCTTCTTCAATTTAGAATACATCTACGCAAATTTATTATCTTGAGAATCATTCTTATACCATAGTACGATAGCCACATAAGTCTATATTTGATTTAAGATTCTAAAATTTATAACCATATTTTTTAGTGCTTTAGAATGAGGCCTTTAAGACCCTTCTTTCTTTCTTAGCTCTATGTTTTCTTCCCTCATCCCATGTTTAGGATTATCTAAGATTTTTATAGCTTACAACATTTGATCACATGATATATCATCATCAATAGTGAATCTAACGATGTTTTAAATGTCTAGAATCTTTCATATTAATGGAGTATTATTATATGAATATTTAGATACACAACTAGACTCATTCATACCATTATTTTAATAGAAGTTGTAGTACTTAATTTTTATATCAATATTCTAAAAAAAATTATAAAATTAAAATCATTTGGATCTTTCATTCTTCTTATAATTCCATGTCTTTCTCATGATGTATGGGAAGAATTGGATAAACCCAAAAAGGATCAAATAAATTCAAAAAAATCCTGAATGTTAATCCTATACTCAGATACCAATTAGTGGCCCGACATGGACCCTTAGAGAGATATTCCCTAATGGGTGTGGATCACAGTATAAAAATAATTTTTATTTTCTTTTATGAATTGAAAAATTACACTTTCTTAACCGATTTTAACCTCACATTTAGTAGGATCACTATTATTTTATAATTTTAGTGATGATGTGATTTTTTATATTCTTATCATAGTGCTAATAAGATATTTTCAATGAATGTTAATCCCACAGACAACATTTATTATCCTAATAAGTATTATTAAAGCATACATACCATCTACAATAAATTTACTTGGTTATGATAAGATGAGATAATCCATGTCCCATTCAATGGTATTTTTTTATGTTACAAGAATCCACTAAATATATTTAGAGGTGGGTTTAGGATAAGTCACAATTATGTCTAGTCTACTCCCCTAACATTATTTATGGTTGGATAATGACCACAAAATTTTTATTACTATACCCAATCCCTTTAGTCACTACTATAAGAGAGAAATATTTTTGGCACATAGACCAATGCATGACTTCTATATCTCTCTCTGTTGTTACACTAATATGTGCATGTTAATATTTACACGACTCTTTAAAAAAATATGTTGAGAACTCTTCTAAGAAAATACCTTCACTTTACTAGGTGAAAATCAGTATCAAAGGAAACAATTCATATTTTTGGACCATATATACTGAGTTCTAATCGGTTTCTATATTTTTTTACTTATTTTGAATGTTCAAAAATTTCATCAAGGAAATTATTACTTTATATCCCAATTCCTACATTCTCACAACTCTTAATTTCAGGAAAATAATTCATTAATTCAACTCTTACTTTAAAAAAACTATTAATTTCAAGAAATAATTACTTTTAGTGAACCATTACTTTCAAAAAATTATGTCTTTATAATTATTTATATGGGAAACAGTTCATGGAATTTCTTTTCCTGAAGTATAACTTTTACAAAAACAATGGTTCACATAAAAATTTTATTATTATATTTTGGTCATTCAAGGAAGACACTCACAAAACACAGTGGTTTTCATAACTATGTTAATATGACATGAATTTTTAAAATTCAATGAATTCCCCTCTTTAGAAACTTAATTTCATTAATTCTTAATTCTACAAGTTCTAGGGGTCATGTATTTCTAGAAAAATATGGACTCTTCACGCAACTATGATCTTCTAATTTTTGGAACTCGACCTCAATAAAACTATCACCCACATTATTCATTCACAAAACGTTATTTCATATAACTTCTCCACACCCAAAAAAACACATCACCTTCATTGAATATTTCTTCATCTACCTCACTATATTAAAAGAAATCATTTTATGATATAACATGTGTACCAAAATCCATTTTCATGATTTTAAATTACTTTCCCAAAACTCTTTCCATTTGTGAGATTTGAATGAGGTGTCTATAAGTCAAAATATTCATAGATATCGACCATTACAGAAAAAAAAAATTAATTTTCTCTAAAATACATCCTACACATGCGTTATTCCACACTTGTGAAATAATCCTTCCATAGTGTAGTTTTCTTGAAAAAACATTCTAAACACATTCAAACATATATATAACTATTCATTCATGAATATATAAATATATTCACTATCATGTAACATCATTATGGATATTTAAAGATTCATTTATTTTTAATATTATTATCTTTTTTGGGAAGTTCCTCACATGATATAAGAAATGAGATCTATGTAACAGGTAGATATCTAATAATGAAACAATATAAAAATTACTAACATATACACCATAAATATCTTACTAATACATTCATCCTTTTGTCCATATAGAACATTCATGATAGAAATTTCTTGAATTCACTGTTCTTTATGAAATATTCCTTTCCTTTCTACCATAATAATGGAAGTAATTCTCATATTTTATGTAATCGATCACATCATCTGGAAGCCCAATGTGAAAACAACAGGTACAATATTACCATTTCATGACTGTCAAAAAATACAACTTAGTGGAACCAATTCTCCTTACAATCCAATAGTATTGGAGAAGTAAACTATTATTATTTCAAAAACATCCATCATCCTTATAATAGTGCGGGTGCAGATGAAGAATTATGAGAAAAAAGTGTAATGCAAGTTCATTTATGAACAATTATTATTAAGAAACATAGGTTCACACTAGTGGGTTGTATGGTCTTGGTGGAATCCATATCATCCCAAATATTATCCATTACAGTTTTAGATATGATCCATATAAATATAATATATATTTTCTATGTGCTTGTATATAGTAGGGATAGTGAAATCATTACTATTTAACTAATAGGGATATTTATTAAAATAAAAAGTTAAAAAAATTATAGATCGTTGATTAACCCCCTCTCAATGATCTCAAAAATCATGTTGGTGGATTTTAAATGAGAATCCAAGAAAGTACATTCATTGAACTTTGGATATTTGGGGGATTATGAAAGAAGTGATTCATTCACTAGTTCTCAATTTCAATAATGGGTATTCTTTATTTAGTGAATAACCGGGGGGTTTCAATCATCGATGAAAATAATTTTTATTTTTATAAGGAATAAGTGATTCTATATTTATTATATATAATCTTTAATTTATTTGAATCTAATATTGATTGTTGTATCACTCACATTGACGGTGCTACTATGATAGTAGCAGATAAAAATAATTTTTTGAATAATGGTCATTCTCAAAGAGAAATATTATTCTCTCATGAAAAGACGAAATTTCTAAAAGGTAAGAAAACCAATAGAATTAACAGAATTTAGGAAAATCATGAGAATATTTATAAACAATGAAACAAAATAAAGATGTAGAAATTACATATTTGGATTTAAAAATATGAAGATATAAAAATAAAGGATGATGAAAAATTATATGAATTCCTCACCAGGGTGAATAACCTAGTGAGTACTATAAGGAGTCATGGTGAGATGTTCGAGGACTCAACTATGGTTGAAAAAATAATATTCACCATTTTAGATAATTATGATACAAAAGTATCAACTCGTGATTATAGAGATCAAGACAGAATTCTTCTAGTTGACTTACATGTTATTCTCATTATATATGAAATGAAGAGAGAGAATTATACCAAGAAGAATAATATTGGTATGAAAGAAATTTTCATTCAATATAACAAAAATTAAATAAGGAAATAAAGAAGTTTAAGGAAATAATTCTAGTATTTCTAAATCTAAATTTGAAATGGGTAAAATTTTTGATGAATTTATGTCACCTTTTTAATATAAAAGTGAGATGAAAAATGGAAAGTAAATATGGTAATATTATAGAAAATGATTCAATTACAGAGCTATTAGAAACATATTAACAAATATGTAAACCATAAAAATAATAAGAATCTATTGATAAAGAAGGTGAGAAAATGATAACATCCTTTAAGATGATGTTTGAAAAATCATGATATTTTTTTAAATGTAAGTATATTATGATATATAATTACAAAAAATATCATTCTTATAAAATTATGAAGGAAGTAATTATAGTAATTATTTACAAGTAATTTGATATTTATAGTGATGAAATTTAATAGAATCCACTCATTATTTACGTAAATGATCATAATATCACTAGTGATGAAAATATAAATTATAAATGTAGAGAAGAAGGAATACATAGTGTTTTTTGGATGAAGAGATAGTTGAAATAATTTTCATGAAAATTTGAAAAATATGAATACGATAATACAATGTTTAAGTAATTGTAGAAAATAGTATGTGAGGAAAAGGATCTGGATAAACTGAGATTCATATTTGCGAATTAATTTCATGAATTTTTTTAAAGTTCAAATAATAATGATTCTAAAGAAGATCAGTACGGATCAACTTTAGTGAATTGAATTTTTTTTAAATGTGGGTGAAAAGTATGATTTTATGAAACTAGTGAAGAAGATGAGGTTTGTAGAAAAATACAATGACTCTCAGAAAAATGGAAACTCTTGAAACAATAACATAAACTGAAAAAAGAGTAAAATTGAGGATATGTTCAATCCTTATAAGAATATTAAATTGAATAATATGATTTCAAGTGTCCAAAATATTTTTTTTTCACAAAAAATAAAAAACCATTGTAAAATGGAATTAAGTAAAAATGATGTCATCTTCTAGATAGTAATAGTTTACTTAATGGAAAATATTCTTTTTATAGATATTTTTGGCACTATATAGAATTTGGGAACATGTTGAGAATATATTGGTTTAATTACTAACATCCCAATGTATCTAGAATCATTGGGAGAACGAATATTAGGGTGTTTCAATCCACATATATAATATAAAACTAGAAACAACATGAAAATCATGACTAAATATTGAGATTATATTTTAACTTTTAGAAGAATTCATTAAAAGATATAATAACCTAGGTAACCCTAATAAGGGTTTCCTCACTATTTTTACATCCAAATAGAGTAAAAAACAATAATACATAGAAGCCTAAGGTAATAAATGGGATAGGAAAAGAAAAATATCATATTGTACATGTTTTTCTTAACACATGAATATTGAAATGTCAATGGATTTTTGATACAATATTTTATTCACACATGATAGGATATATGAAAAAATTAAATAATATATTAGATTTAAAATAAGGTTAAATAAAATTTAGAAATTATGGGTAACTCAAAATAACATTAGTTATAACATAAGAAAGTGTAAATGAAATTATTGAATTCAAGAAAACCTTTTATGTTGATGGTATTAGAAATAATTTCTTGAGTATTAAAAAACTCTATGACGAAATGAATGAGATAATTTTTTTTGAAATATTTGATCATATTAAAAATTCTTAATTATAGTTGAACTGTGATAAGAGAAAAAGGAACTAAGGGTATGTTATTTCTAGTAATAACAACTCAAAATTCGTGTTACATGAGTGTGAAAGAGGAAAATGAATTGTGTCATAGAAGGTTTGGTTATCTTGGATGAAATAATATATGTTATCATACTAAAATAGAAAATTTGTGGGGTGTTACTAATATAAACATGGAAAGGAATTGGATTTTCTCTATATACCGAAATGGAATGATTAAAAATTCATTCCTAGGAATGTTGAGGTTCATACATCACATACATTAGAGATTATATATTTGTAGATATTTGGGCCCATAATAAACTAATAAATAAAGGGAGATTCATATATTATTTCTTTTATTTATGACCTTACTCATATTATATTCATTAATTTAATGAAACATAAATCATAGGCTCTTAAAATGTTAAAATTATTAAAAAGAAATGAATTTAAATATTTTGAAATTTATTTAATGAATATTCAAAGAGAAATTATAATTTAGTACATAAATGGTTTGTTTGATGTGTATATTTAATATCATTGATTTCATGTTAATCTATGGAAAAAATAAAAAAATTATACATAATTAGAATAATATATGTATAGTGGTTATTAATAAAAAAATGATAATAAAAAATGATAATTATTGATATTTTTTTATATAGGTTTTTAGAGTAGCATTTTACATAACAAAACAATGCTTAAACAGAAAAAATTCAGATTTGTTATAATAAAAAATGTATTATAATAAGACGCCATGTTATAAGTACTCATGATTATTAGGTATCCCATGAGTCATCCATATCAATGGTGTGGATCATAGGATGTTCAATGAAAAAAGTGTTGATCGTATTTCTCTTGAATATTTACCAAATATAAGAGGATTCTAATGTTTTAATAAAAATTGAGTGGATATCATTGACACTAATGATTTTAATGTTATATAACATTCAAGGGAATACGAAACACATTTTGAATCATGTTCCATAATCAGAGAATAGAAATATTGTATTATTAAATATTAGGTTGATGTTCGAGAAAGTGGTACAGATTCTAAAGAAGGTCATTTTTATGATAATGATTATACAAATTTTAGTGATAAATAGAAACCACGATCACATTATACATGGATGAGAATATATATGTAGGTCTAAAATATCATTGGATATGAAAGGAATAAATTCAATACTAAGATAACTTTGAGGAAAACATTACATCCATCTTTGTTTTTAGTGGTTTAACCAACAAAAGTAGATAAATATTTAGAGCATCAATAGTGGGTTCATTCCATAAATAAATAATTATACATGAGATTTTTTACCCAAACATAAATACAAGAATATCACTAGAAGAAAATGGGTATTTAGAAAAAGTTTATTGAAAATGGAGAATTTGTGAGAAATAATTTCAGACTTATGTGAACTGTTTATTCTCATGTTGAAGGAGTGAAAATTAATGATACATTTCAAAAAATTCAAGGATTTAATCCCTAATAATATTTCATAAAATTTTATCAAAAAATATATGAAATATATTTCAAATGGATATAAAGTATTCCTTCTTAAATGGAGAGTCATCATAGGAGGTCTATATTGATCATCATTGTGGTTTATTTTTTGGAGAATGGGATAAATATATTTTCTCATTCAAAAGGTCATTATATGGTCTAAAAAAATAATTAGGGGGTATGTTATTCGATGTTTGAGACTTTATTTAAGACTTTAAAATTCAAAAATGGATGATTGAACAGTAATCATTAAATCGGGATTGACAAATAAGTATCTCTCAATGTTTTTTATGTATTTGATATCATTTATTAAGGTAATAGTGAGTATTTTTATAATGAATTTACAATGTAAATGAAGACTATTTTTGAAATTTCAATTATTGGTGAAATGGGATAATTTATTTCATTCCAATTTTCTCCAGTAAGAGATAATGTATTCTATAATAGCCAGAAAATTCCTATATGTTATTAAAAACATATATTATTTAATGAATATTTTATAATTAGTGCATCAGAAAACTATTACGTTTCATAAGAACATGACATATGAAGAATTAATAATGACTATAACATCATCATCATGTAATTTTATAAAGGCACATGGAGGAAAAATACAAAAAGGAGAAGCACAGAAGGAAACCCCACGCCCACCCCCGCCCCCACCCAAAAAAAAAGAAACTATGGTGGCCTAAAATGATGCAGCCATAATGCATCCCCTTTTATAAAGTCGATCCCATTAGGAGTAATACTTGCAGAAGAGTGAAGAAACACCTTCACCATGCCATTAAGGACCACCGAGGCCAAGTAGTCAGCAACATTGTTCCCCTCTCTCCACGTGTGAAGAATTCAGATGTTGTTCTTAATAATGCTTTTACATTTCCTTATGACATAACATATCGACCAAGGGACTTCACCATTCTCCTCCAAGTAGTTATAGACAATTAAGAAGTCTATTTCAATTTCGGATACCTCAAACCCCTGCTGCCGGCAATATCTGAGTTCCATAAGAATTTCCAGTGCCTACGGTAGATGGGAAGATCCATGGCCCATGATGGATGAAAATGCTAAGAAAACTGAGCCTTTACTATCCCTCACCACACGTCCTCCACGAATGCACCCCTGGACACAAGAGCCATTTATATTGAGCTTCAAGCCACCTTAGGGAGGTTTCCAGTAGACCCAACTACCCTTCCTGTTACTAGAGGTATAGTCCTCGATGGAAATGGAATGAAACCTGTGAAAGGAAGCTGCTGCCCTCCAATGTCGCACCGCCTTGTACAGGTCCATTAACCGATTTTTTTCCCATACAATAATAACTGCAGTTGAGATAGCCACACCCTCATACTTTGCTCTGTTCCTCACCTGCCAAAGAAACCAACACCCCACATGAAGCAAAACTGAACGAGCAACTCTCTCAGGTCCCCCACCCTCTGAGCTATGATACCACTTAACAAGAAAGGAGGATAAGTTCTAGTTTGAAGAAAGGGTTTCAGAGAACTCTCCAAGAGCCTTCCAGACCTCGCCTGCCCAAATACTACCAAAGAACAGGTGTGAAGTGCTCTCTTCTCTATGCACGTTACATCAAACACATTTAGACGCAAGCTGAATTCCGTACCTCCTGATATTCTTGACCATCATAAGTGCTCTGTTATGAATCCTTCATGTTTGAAAATTGAGCTTAGTTGGAATATCCTTCACTTGGACAACCTCATCCCAACTCCCTGCGTGACCTGACTCAAAAGCAATGCGACGGAAGTCCTTCGAGGAGAACCGTCCCGTGGAGGAATCAATGAAGACATATTTATCCTTCTCTGTATTAATCTCAATGAGATTGAAACACTCAAGCTGATTGTCATCCAGAACCGAGATGATGAACTCCAAGAAAACACCAGCATCCCTTTATGAAATATCTGTGATCGGACATCCAGAAGACCCCAACACTACACTGCTCCAATCATGGTGCCAGAAGGAGAGATCTCCATTTCCAACAATCCACCGAGCGAAGGGCTGAAGCTTCTCATCAATGGTTCCAACCAATGACCTGAGGGATGCTTTGTTCCGCTCCACCAAACCCCTGGAGCCCGAGGAATACGCTTGCATGGTGGTCCCCCAGAGAGTACAACACTCCAAAACACTCCAAGAGAGCCTCTCATGCATGTAGTAGAGTGTTTCCTTTAAGTTGTGCACATTAATCCCTCCCTCCCTCACTGGCCTCTCCAATTTACCCCCGCCACCCAGTGCTTCTTGCCCTCCAAAGTCGGATCCCAGAGGAAATTGGCAAGGATCATGTCAATGACGTTGATCACCCCCTTCGGGGATTTGTTGGATGATAAACCATGGATTGGAGAGGCCAAAATCACACTGTTCACCAGGGCGATCCTTCCACCAAAAGACATGAATTTATTTTTCTAGTTCAGAACCCTATCTGAGATCCTGATACATAAGTCATCAAAGTCGCAGATTCGAAGCCTTCCCAGCGATATGGGATCACAAAGGTAAATCATAGGAAAATCCCCCCTCTTAATGCCAATCAAGCTGCTGACAACCTCCACTCTCTCTGAGGAGCACTTTTTGGAGATGTAGAAGACACTCTTACCCTTGTTGATCAACTGACCACTCTATTAACAATACACATCATGCACTATGTTAATGCTACAAAGGGAATTAGTCTTAGAATTAATTAATAAGATGGTATCATCCACAAACATAAGGTTAGATATTGTCAGGGCCTTTAGACGACACTGATATGGAAGGATACCTCCATTGATGATGCTCCTCTGGATGAGGCGACTCAAAAAGTCCTGAATTAGAATGAACAGAGATGGGGAGATGGGCTCCCCTTTCCAAATTCCTCGAGTAGACTTGAAGAACCCATACTATTTTCCCATAAAGGACACAGATAACCACAAAGAGATGAATCAACCGAAGAAGAGATCAACTTTCCAAGAGTTGAGACCCATACCTGAGAGAACTCTATTAATGGAGCTCCATTACACCTGATCATAGGTCTTGAAATAATGACTATAACAAATATGAACAATATGGGATGATAATAAAAGAACAATACACATTATCATGTAAACATCAATGTATTTAATTCTCAAATGTTGATTAGTCCTTCAATAAACATAAAAAATGTAATTGTTAGAAATATGATAGACAATATCAACGAAAGCGTAGAACATTTTTAGGTGATGTAGTTAATGTTTAAGTATGATAATAGTGGATTATATTGAGGTATAATAGATAATGTGACTATTAGTATCTGATCGTTACATAGACATTTCATTGTATGCCTATAGTTTTGTCTGACCATTAGGCATTACGACTCTTGGTAATAGTGTTATCACTACAATTAATGTATATAAATTGTAATGAAAAATGATAATTATTTCCAAATGGGGAAATTATGGACTCAACCAGTAGAATCACACTTTTGAGTCCCATTAATCCTAAAATTTTATGGAGGTAGTGTTTTTGGTGTTTCCCCTTGACGAAGCCCTTGGAGAACTTCAAGAAGTAATGCATGAGTTGGCTATAATATGGGATATTTTTAGGTTATTTGAGATCACCACTAGATAAATGTTATCCAAGACACCCCATGAAAATATCAACATCACAATCCATTCCCTCAGGAGGTATGCTGGTGTATTAAACGGTTACAGATCTAGAACATAGTATTACAAAAGTTTAATTTTTCTTTAATAAATGAAATAGTTTTTTCTAAAATTACATTTTAATTATTATTTTATTTCACAAGATAAACATAAATATAATATGAATATGATTCCAAGAAAAAATAATTATATCATTGTAAAATTAATCATTTTAATTAAAATAAAATATTTTTTCATGACAAATTCGAATGAAACATTGTTTATTTAAATTTGAATGATAATATAATTTTTTAATGTCCTGAGTAATTTTTATAATTGTGATAATGTTGATTATTTTGTAAAACCTATTTTCAGTCAACAAATAAGTATTTTTATTTAATTTTTAATATTATAATATTTTAATAAAATATTTTAATAAAGTTAAAAATTTGTTACAAATCATTATATCCAAATTAATTTATGGTGAAATTTTATAAATTTTCAAAGATCATTAATTTTTTACTGAATATTAAAAATAAATCGTTATGTTTTTGTTATGTGATATGACATCATAAATATATAATAATGATGAAATAATTAATTAAATGGAATCTATTTTAAAAATTATGTTATTTTATAAGTATAATGTATTTTATTGAATTAAAATTTATTATCAAACATAATATTCCAATTTATCAAATAAGAATTAGGGTCTTTAGAACATTATTATATAGAAAAATTATTTCCCCATTCCAAAAAGTAGTATAAAATATTTAATTTATTATATAAATCCCAAATATTTCAAATAACATCATTTTAAGGTCATAAACCATGGTACAAATGCATTTTTATGCCAATGGTTTTTAATGTTCAACAACCTAGATTTTGAAAGCCTCTATTTATTAATTAATAAAAAATCCTCCAACTATTTCTATAAATACATACATATCCACCAAATTTCATTCAATCATGGGGAATTAAGCATGAGGTACTCCTTATTTACCCTCTCTAAATATTTTCCAAGGAGTCTGTAAGGTTACAAGGAACCCTCATAAAGTATTAAGAACCTATCATGAAAGTTAATGCATTCTCTTCCTATCTATTTTTTATCCAAGTACTTACTTTTTAGTAATCCTTTTATTTTAAAATTTCTTATTCTATCATTCATGATTGATCAATCTATTAATCTCATAATATTATTATATCAATGATATAATTCAATTATCTCTCATTATTCATATTCCATAAATTACATTGTAAACCTGTTATGCTGCTGAAATCATCGTTTGATTTTTCAAGACTCTCTTTTTAGGTTAAGAAAAAACAATCCTATTTTTCTTATGGAGTCATATATATTTAATTATAATTTATAGATTAAGTATTTCATTGTATGAAACCCAAAAAATCACTTCTCAATGTTTACAAGTGATGATAATTTCTATTCTTAAAACACCTATGTTCTCAATGATTTTATATGAAAATTGTACTTTACAAACGGATTATTGAAGAAATGATTTATTATGATCAATGTAAAAAATTGAATTAAAAATTATGAAGGGTGTTCATTGATATATCCCTAATTACTTAGGTAAATATTTAATCTCCTTAAATAACATGTTTGATGATACAGTGGCTAATAAAATTGGTAATAAGATTTTGGACACCTTTTTATTGAATATGGGTGATATTCTTATGAGTGGATAATTTTTATTTTATATCCACATTTACATGTTATTTATATCATACTAATAATTATTATCTCATTTTAGGCCTTCGGTTTTATCCACTATAAGCACTCATGTTCTGTTTTCTTTTTTATCCCTTCTTAGGCATTATAGTCACCCTTTTCTATTTATGTATATTAATGGGAAAATAATTTTAATAAGATAAACTAGTATTGAATAATAAAATAACTTTTCAAGAGGATTAAATAAATTTTATTTTTTTCATTTTCATATGTATTTTATATATAATGTATCAAGATTCCAAGAATAGACTCCTAAAATTATCCTTTAATGTTATTAATGTGATATTTTGGTAAAGAATTATGTTAATAATATTTTATTAAAAATCATCATATTCACAAATTTTATAAAAGGAAAAGATTAGTTATTTGTGGAAATTATGACTATAACAACTTAAAAATATGTTTATGTGAATGTCAAATTATATTAAAACCACACAATTTTTGGTGAAGTATAAAGAAAGTGGTTTACAAGCAATGAAATCAAATTCTTGATACTAAAAGTGATAGTGGGTCAACCACATATTTACCTAGTGTTAATGATCCTAAAAGGGGTCATTATCTATTAACTTGATATATACCTGGTTCTTGACAAAAATTACTATTTATAAACCAAGTTTAATAATCATGGAGGATAAGATTTGGTTATAAACATGCTTTTTACAAATCATTATGAAGGATATATATATAGCATAATTTTTTTGTGATTGATGTATACCATCTTAGAAGTGTTTTTTTATAAATTATTAGTATTAAAATTCTATTTAGAATTTTTATTATAATATTTTCAATACAAAAAAATTCTCACATAAGTTTTATTCTTTTATGAAAATGGAATGATATAATAAGAATTATGAAAATAAAAAAAGTGGTGGTAATGTAAAATTGACCTTAAAAATATGATGAATGATAGAGTTGAAAACCACATGATGATAAAGAATCATTTTACTCGGTCATGAATAAAATCCTAAACCATGTGAAGCATCTAGATCCACCAAGGAAGGAATAACTAGCATTTGAATCCTTCATAAGATAATGACCACATGGTTTTACTGGAACATATCATCCATTGATCAGAGAATAATAAATAAATAATATTATAAAAAATATTTTATGTAATCGATTATTCTGATAAGTAAACTTTTCCCATGGAAGTGTATCACATGGATGGACAAGCCAATAAGTGGTGGACATTGTTCATGAACGTGAATAAATAGGAGGAAATTGAATAATGGAGTAGAAAAACATAAAAATAATCATTTTTAAAAATTATATTACTATCACCCTCTAAACCAATAAGAAGAGGGTGTCGATTGAGCTTATGAAAAAATTAAAATAAATAAATAGGAAATTATGAGATGAAATTAACAAGGCTTTAAAAATACACTTCAATATTTTTTGATGATTCTAATGGGAATATTGACTAGCTCTAGTAATCATAGACTTTTATAAATCTAAATAAATAGTATTCTACACTCTCAGAGTTGAAATGGAGTTTTAAGATTCATAGTGGTAAAATGGATTGAATCAAAAGAATATGATATTGGTGCCTATTTTCATAATGAATTTTAATGATGGAAGAGAAGGAAAGAAATAATAACTATACAATTAAAACATGTGTGGGAAGAAGAACTTTAGGAATAATATATAGTCAAGTGGAAAGTGATACAAGTGTGCAACAGATGGACATATATCTCATAAATTTATTAAAAATTTAAATATTCAACATTTTTATACAAATGAAAAAGGTATTTTTCTGCAAGTAAAACCTAAAGTACAAGGTTTCAAGTGTGAGGAGAATAAACATTTTTCTAATAAATGAGGAAATCAATAACTAATGGTGGGAGACCTCTATTAACCCTAGCATAGTCTAATGGATCAAGGATTTATTTTGAAATAAAAATTACAAAATTTTAGGCTCCTAATTATGTTCTATGAAATATACTCATCATACAATAAAATTTATCAAGCAATTTGTTTGATTATAGTTTTATGTGTTATTTTATTTCATTCATGTTGGAAAATAACATCATGTTAAACTCTAAACTACCAATGGATAGGTTTTTAGAACAAACTACTAGAGTAACTACTTTGGAATCAAATATATATAAGGATTACCCTGGTAACTTTGGTTAGTATACTCTCTCTAAATAAATTTGTTGTCATTTTAATGGTGAAATTTGACATAATAATTGATATGGGTTGGTGGTCAATGTATAATTTCAATATTAATAATAATGAAAGAAAATTTTATATTTCTTTAAGGGAAAATATATAATAATCCTCAAAGGAGTTATATCTATACTTGGGTACTTTTAGGAACAACCTTATATTACCTTATTTATATAAATGATTAGATATAGAGAAGAATAATAAATTGAAAGTATAAAAATTGGAGATGTACCCATTATTCGAGAATATGTTGTTGTATTTACTATAGAGTTACCTTCACCGCCCCTAGTACGATGTTTATATTTCCAAATTTAAAAACATACCTATATCCAAAAAAATATTTAATACTCCATATAGAATGGAATATTTGGAGATAGAGAAATTAATAAAGAAAATTTATTATTTTTTAGATAATGTTTTTACACAACCAACTGTATCTCTTTAGGGAGAAGATGTTCTCTTTATAAAAAAGAATTATGAAAAAATGTGGTTATTCATTGATTATATAGAACATATAATCATATTAAATATCAAATACCTATATATAATGATTCATGATTTGTTCTAAAACATTCATGGGGCTCAATTATTCTCCTACATTTACCTCAAATCAGGGTATTGTTAGTCAAGGTTAATGAAATAAGATAATATAAATAATACAACAAAAATCATATAGGATTTTAGTGTTTGTTGTTATGCATTTTGGATTAACTATTTATCCTACCATATTTATGTTATTTAGGAATATAGTCTTGGGGGATTACCCTGATAGATTTATGATGGACTTTATTGATGATATTCTGATATATTCAAAAATTAGTCTAGCGTATGAGAAATATCATAGGGTAATTGTACAAACATTGATAAAATTGATCCTTTTTTGTAAATTTGGAGAATATGAGTTCCAGTTATAGGAAGTCACATTCTTTGGAAACATTATGAACAATTATGGAATCTTAGATGATCTAGAATAGATAAATAGAAAATATGAGTAACTGTCTCCTAAATTAAAAATATAGATTCATAGTTTTCTTTTTCTACCAAGATAATATGGAATGTTTATGAAGAAATTTTTAGGAATTTCCAATCCATGAAATATGCTAACACAAAATGGAGATATGATTTTCATTATAAAGGGATATGAAAAAGGTTTCTATGAAATAAACAAGTGGTTTCCTAGAGAACATGTGCTAACTTTACCCTTTAATTGGGAAGAATTTTTCGTTTATAATGATTCATAATTTATGGTAATTGGATGCGTACTCATGAAAAATAGAAAAGTGATCGCCTATGAATCATGATAGATAGAACCTCATGAATATAATCATCAAACCCATGATTTGGAGTTACATACACTTTTCATTTCATTGAATATTTAGAGAAACAATATTTATAAGGGGAAGTATGATATATACATTGAAAATTACTGTCTAAAGTATATATTTGAACAGAAGGAACAACATTAGTGATAATAGATATTTATGCTGATTATAATTCTTCTATTCATTATCACCCTTTAAAATAAAAACAAGTATCTATTGTATATGATTATTATGATTGAAATAGATCCATTTATTAGGTACCTAGAAAATATAGGCATGGAATTTATAAGGGAAGGTACATAATCAATCTTATACCACATGATTTCCCAAGAATCATAACTTGATAAGATCGGGTAACCATAATGATATGATCAAAAGTTAAAAAAAATATTGAAGTTATGGAAAATGAAAATCATTATAAGATCAATAGTGATCAATAGAGAGTACGAATATTTGGTACAATGTTATATATCACATTTTATATAGTGTTAAATAAATGACTGATGGATGATGCTCATAACTCTCTATTATATGTACATTTAGGAGAATAAAAATCTATATTGAAATATGTGATCATTATTGGTGTGATAACATGACAAGTAATATTTCCTAATATACATGAAGATGCATAGAATATTATTAAGTTAATATGGAGTGAAAACTATCCAATGGAAGGATGAAACCACTTCCCATACCTATATTGAAGTAGGGAAACATCACTAAATACATTATTACTAGAATTAATAATATATCCAAGTGAAATAATTCGATATGGGTAATAATTGATATATTAACAAATTATGCCCATATTAATTCCATTTTCATATTTCATTAATGGGATTTTTGTTCGCCTTTATATTCAAGAATATTCAGGACTTCATGGGTTCCACTATAAATTATTTAATACTCTTATCCAAGATTTACTTATAATTTCTAGATGAGACCTCAAAATTCTATGAACACTAAAATAAACCTTAGCACAAGATATTATACTCAAGATAACAAGTATTCTTAGAGTAATATTTTGAAATTATAATACATGTTATGAGATAACTCACCTAAATTTCAAGGGGGTTTGGATCAATATCTTCCACATATGTAATTATCCTATAATAATATTTTCCACTTTGGAATTCAAATTTCTCTTCATAAATCATTTTATGATAATAGGTATAAAGATCCATCATGATTGGATGAAATTAGAGAAGAAAAAATATTGGGAAGATACATTATGGAAGACAATATAGAGAAGATACAAGTGATCAAAAAAAGCATACCAAATATACTCAGATACGAAAAAAACATTATAATAGTAATCAAAAGGACTTAGATTTTCATAGTGGGGATTATTTATTCCTAAATATATCACCATGAAAAGTGTATATAGTGTTCATAAATAATGGGAAACTTAAACCAAGGTATATTTGAATATTTGATATTATAGAGCATGTTGGAGAAGTTTGTATCGGAAGACACTAACACAAAATTGTTCCAATATACATGACATTTTCCATGTGTCCTTATTAAAAAACAATATGTTAGGACCAATACATATACTAGACATAAACGGTAGGTAATTGGAACTTCTCCTATCATGTGAATAAGAACTAATTCATATTCATTATAAAAGGTAACAAGTGATGGGGAATAATATAAATTGGCTCATAATTTTTTTTCAAAATTCTCTATTTAAAAAAAGAATTTCGAGATCCTAATGGGGTTATGAAGGGGAAATACTCCCATTTTTGGGGTATAAATTTTTGTGATGATATTTTATAAGGGGTATTTAATGGTTTTAAATTTCCTCTATACTATCAAGAACTCTTATTTTATAATGAATATTTTGTTTATGGGGACATAGAAATACTATTTCATTTCATGAAAACATCACATATCATGAATTACTATTTATTAAAAGTGAAACAAACAATAAAGGGATATAAATTAGGCATAAAAATACACACACTAAAGTAAACTCCGTCTGCTTGAATTATCCAATTAAGATTCCTACTACTATAAAAATAGTAAAAATAAATTTAAGAGTTACAAATATGACCATCATTGTCAAGGGAAGTGTATTAAATTTGAAAGTTATGTAATGAATGTTAAGGTATGTGAAATTTTGAGTATATATAGGGTATAAAGTGAAAATTAAACATTTTGATCTAACCATTTCCATATCATTGTTCAATATGACTACTAGTTAATATGACCATTTGGAATTATGATCATTTTAATAGTGTTACCCTAAGAATTATTGTATATAAAATTTAATGATAAAAGAACTTTGATTTGGAAGGGATAAATATTGGAGTAAAACAATATGATCAATGTTTTGAAGTAAATTAATCAGAATTTGGGATGGAGGTAGTGTTACTAGGGTTCTCCCTTGACCAAGCCCATGAACTATTTCAAAATGTAAGGCATAAGTATAATCGTATACTAGAGATGTTAAAGTTGGTGGATATCACTGATATGGCTCTAATTTCACTATGTTTCCCATATAATTTTTATTTTATTGTAATTTTTTTTAATCATAAAAATTTTTAACCATATTTTTTTGAATCCAATTTATTTATGTTCCAAATTTTAATTCATTTCATTATTTTTGGAAATGTAAATTTTATGTACTGAATTATTTTATGTCTTTTGAATAATTTTTCATTTATTTTTTACTAGAAATGTTTAATATTGATTTTTTGGAGTATGAGAATTTAAAATATAGATTTCATTTTTTGTTTTAATTTATAATTTTTTTAAATGATTGGCTTTTTATATATTTTAATATATTTTTTGTGAAATATTTAAATTATATAATTTGTATAATTATAATCAAGATTTGTTGGATTTTTTAATCCTTGAATTTTTTTATTAATTGTATAATTTTTATTCTTTAATTTTAAGTGAAATATACTATTATCAATGTTTGTTCTACCATCATATGCATTGTTACCTCACGAATAATTTTTATAAATGGTGGTTGTAATGCCACCACTATTTGAAACCATGCTACCATTCATATGAAACCAAAGCGTGATGATAGAATTTCATTAAATTTTTCTACTGGTGCTTTTATTTTTCTACCATCCTTAGGTTGTTCTATCGCTAACTCCTATTCTACTAACATCACATGTTTTTTCTACCAACAAAATAACTTGACATCATCAAGAAAATTTTTTTTAATGAAATAATATTCTACCACTCTCCCCAAAATCCACTACTTTCGTCCCACTGTGATACCACTCATCCCCATATATCCCTCCTATAATAAAAATAACTCCTAAAACCCAAATTTTTTTAAAGTATTACAGTAGTATAAGATAAAATATATTACATCACTATGGAATGATCAATTAATTAGTCTTGATGATCTAATTACAAGAATGAATATAACTTTATATTGTAACTAATATATAAAACATAACATGAGAAATAGTCTCATACACTTGACATTATTAATAATATCCTTCTAAAAATATAGTACAAATTAAATAAAATATTGGTTGGTCTCAGATGTTCTGTAATATTAATTAAAATATAAGATATTGTGAGTAAATAAATCCTAATCAATACGGAAATTTAAATAACCAAAAACTCACCCCATTTAAAAAAAATTATTGGATCATCAAATGAATCCATGGAAAATATTTATTCACTAGTCCCATGGATAATAATAAATAAATTTTGAATGAATGAAATTATTAATGTTGGACATCATGATCTTCGAAATCATGATCTCTTTACAATTAATGTCATATTCTATGAAAGTTTAATTGATGGGTTGTACAACAAAAACCCAAATAATAAGTTTATCAAATTGGTTTGAATAATGAGACCTATCAATACATATAGGGGATATCTATAACTGATTCCCAGGTTTTAGTGCATATCCAATGCATTAATAATATATTCAATGATAAATTTATTTCAAAAACAATACCCTTATCAAAAAAAATTTGTATTGAGTAAAGAATATGGAATATCAAGATTTAACCTCATAAGAAGATAACTTTTATAGTAATTTTGTTTCGCCATAATTCATATATATTAAGAAATATAAAATTTAAAATACAAAGAATATGTACATTTCATAATAATGTAATGTCTAATGGAAATTATCACAATAAAGTCGCTATTTCAAGAGAATTTTAAAGACCACTAAAATAATTAGATATAAATAATGACTATCCATTCATTGGGAATATAGGTTTTATAATGAAATCATTTCATTTTTAGAAATAAAAAAATAAAATTGAAACATTAAAATAAAATGTTATTATATAATTTTCTTTGTAAATACATTGAAATATTTTATAAAAAGATCAATGATGTAAAAATTTTAAGGAGGTGGAAAATATATTCACATCATCAAAATTAAACAGAAACATTCATCTTTACTTTTTATAAATAAAGATGGAAATAACTCTTTCAAGAAAAACTATATATAATCCTTTAAAAAATTTGGAAATTAAATTATAATATATTATTCCCGTATTAATAAATTTTGATTAAATTAAAAGGTTTTTTTAAAAAAATTACAGAATAATGACATTGAAGAAATATATACCAAATCAAATAGAAAAATAATATTTTTATTTCTTTTAAACATTAAATTTCATGATTAAAATGAAAAATAGATAAAAACTTTGGGGAAAAAAAGAAAATTAATAAATATATAGTGTATAATAATGTTGATGGAGTTTATAAATAAAATAAAATAATATTTGTTTAACAAAAATAAATGAAATCCGAAAAATGAAATTGTAAAATTAATCCTAACCTCTTTGGTAAATTTTATATGAAAACCCCTTGAAAGTGTAAACTTGAACTGAAACATTAATAATCATGAATAAATATATATTCACAGTAAATACTTCATAGAGATAGTATATACACCAGATATAAGTAAATACATGAATAATACCAAATATGTCTCAATGGAGTAAAAAATAGATGAAATGCCTTACCTCAAGTTTAACTTTCCTCGTATTTGATTTTTGCTTACTGAATAATAAATTGGTATTTACTATATTTAAATACCATAACCATATAAAAGTCTATAAAATCATATATGATCCTATTATAACATCTTATCACATATGTTTTTAACAATCTTTTATTATTATCACCATTTTTGGTGTGAACTACTTCATTTTTCATGTATGTTTGGATTCTAAAGTTATGTTCCGTATATTATGATCATGGTTACATAATATATATAATATAATTATGATTTAAAAATCATACCTATTCATTAAATGCAAATTTTAAACCATATAAGAGAAAAAAATGAATAATAGTGGCCCATGGAGATGACATGTCATACGTACACACGAGAAATAGTGTCATTTTTTAATGGGTTGAAGGATAAGGAATTATGTGATATATTATACTTAATAATTTATGATTATTTTATAAGTATCATATATATTCATTAGTTATATAATTATGAAAATCCATATAAAAAATATTGTTAAAAATTACATTGGTTCACAAGGTGGTAATTCTCAGTACAAACAAGTGATGGTTTCGTTTCCCATTTAATAGACAAGGATATGGATAAATATTATTCCATAAATATAAAAACATATTATTATTTGGTATATATTGATATTGTTATATTTTAATATTTAATAAATATTATATAGTGTTAATATAAGAATAAAATTGAATGTGTTCAGTAAAGATTATTACATCCTCTATGAAAGATCCCCTTTAGATCACCTCTTAAGGGACATAGGGTTTGTATTTTGGAAATATTATCACCTAAATAATTTTTACAATTATTTTAATAACATATTTTTTAAGGGTCAGGTCAACATATGTGGTTGTAGTGGGATAGTTTGTGCCTTTTATTGTAAACAAATATACATAAATAAAATTACCAAAAATATTTAAATATAATAAATTCATTTCATGTTAAAATAGTAAAAGTTTTCTATAATGATGAAGATAATATAGGTTGTGGTTCAAATTACATCATCAAAAAAATTACAAATGGTTTAGGTGGTATTTAAAACCTTTTCTTTTTTGTTTAACCACTATATTAAACAATTTTAAACAAACCCATAGTAACATATTTTTCAATCTCAAAGGGTTATAATTTAACTTATAAGATAAAAATTATCTCATAAATGGTAAAGGGATGATATTTTAGACCACTTTTTATTCTTCTTTTCCTCTCATAATATTTTTATTATTTTTAGATAATTTAATGAAATATTATTTTCATAAAATATCATTAATGTCATTTATGACACTATTTTTTTAATTTGACATAAAATACATAAAGCATAAGAAGGAATTTTAATAAAATATTTTTTAACATGAAAAATAGATTATTATTTATAGTCAAAATATAGTGGACTCATAGAAAATCACATACATATAGAGGCTCTTTGACTTGATCTTGGATGATGATGTCGCACCCTTGAATGATTGGTGTGGTGCTGGTCCCTCATCCACTGGAGGGGTAGGGACATCAACCGCTCTCTACGGGGATCTAACCCTAATACTTCTCACCATCTTTCAACCAAAACTTTCATCCGACTTTCTATTAAATATATATATTACCTAAATTTCCCAATATATTCGATGAACTTCTATATCTTCCACTCTTGGAATCGGAGTTCACAGATGCCTTGGTCTTTTAACTATGACATTGCATGCAAAATTTAAACATCATCATCCATTAGTGGACCTATTTAATATATTTTTCTTTAAATCATGGGGATTACAAGATCATGAAATTGTCTTGCTTCATGATAATAAAAATATAATGGTATCATTTTCTTCAGAAGATGATATAATATTAGCATGGTCTACTACCCTTGAGTCATAAATGGCTTCCACATCTTACTATTTTGGTGTTTCTCATATTTCCACATGAACAGTGGCCCACAAAAATTGAAATTTCGATACCTTTTCCCAAACATCCCCACACCTTTCAAAACCCGTCTATTAATCGCATTATTGGTAATTTATTGAGGCAGGATATATTCTGTGATAGCATAACTCGTGCCGTTTTCCAAGGAATTTATCCAAGAATTTGAGTTAAAGTATATATATCTCAAAATATAGTTGATTATTGTGTGTATTTTGGATATATATTAATTTGGATAAAAAAACCTTTTTGTTTTAAAATTTTGGTCGATTATTTCTCCTCATGAAAATGACTTCGTCATCTAATGGTCATATGTAGACATGGTATCTTTAATCATTTATAAAAGAAAAAGATGGTGGGATATTGTACTGTAATATGTGTTTAGGCGTCTTGTCTATTTATGGTCCCAAGGAAGTGAAAATTTATGGATACATGGAGAAAATGTAAACCCCAAAAGAGGTCTGTTTTAGGAAGACTGAACCAAAATTAGTGGATGTGTTTAGTAGGTTTGAAAATGACTTGGCAGTTTTAGAAGTGGAGATCATTCCATGGTAAGGTGGTTTGAAGGTATGGGAGCTTCATGACATCCTTTTTTAGCCAAGATAGCTTCATATGTAGATTCTAAGATATTAGGCAACATGTCCATAAATAAATATGGGTTATATGGGGCAAGGGTAGTGTTCCCTAACCTTGACTCTTCTATAGATGTGGCTCTCCAGTTACCATTTGAAAATGGTAAAGTTAATGTTTTGGATCATAGAATGTTGTTCACATGGGTTGTAGGGGTTAAAACCATATGTATTAGATCTAGGGAGGTCAAGACAATAATGAAGATGGTAATCTAGTTTGAAGGTATATACATTGAAGAGTTGGTTCATGAACAACCAGAACTAATCTAGTATGAGGTTACTTATAAAGTTCATGGTTTCTATGGGGAAGAGGAAAGTGAGGATATCTGAAGTATTTATTATATGAAAGCATAAAAGTGTGTCACGGTATAGGGAATCATTTTTAGTAAGATGAAGGGGAAGAAAGACAACATGGATCCAAGAAATTGCATTAATCTAAAAAAACAAACCCAAAGGTCAAAAGCGAGATGCTTTCAAGGTGGTTCTAACTATTGTATAATATTGGGACCTCATCATACATAATGAAAAAGAATGTTTGTAAGATTCACTCCATACTAATTCATCATAAAAGGATGCAGATAGGATGGTTGAGAGACTTCTACTTGTGAAAACTAGTAAAGATCAGACCGAGTTGATCAACAATAAAGGCCACATTTTAGTAAGAGTTTTTATTGCTAGTAAAATAAAATTGGAGTACATCCAGATGTGTGACAAGAGGTATCCCTAATTCAAAAATATTATCAAAGATGATTTGGAAATCGATGTATGGAGTCTCTATTGGAAACAATTAAAGGAAAATGTGTAAAATATTCTAAAATTTTATTTAATGGGGCAACTATATCGTATGATACTGGTTTGTTTTTTCTATACTCAGGGGTTATCACTTTTACATAAAAGTTTTTTCCAAATAAAAATATAATTTTCACTCAGTTGGTAATAAATCAAAATAAATATTATTTTTAATGTATTTATAAATATTTACATTTATTTTACTACTACATGCATAATCATTATGTCAGCATTGTGTAAGCATTTAAAAAAATTATGTCATTTCAAAAAATAACAAATTTATTAGCATCATAAAAATAAATTAATCATGTTCACAATAAACATTAATATTAATTTATAATATATTCATATCAATATGGGAACACAAAATAGATATTCAAAAAAATAAAGTGACATTAGGTATTTTTCCTTACTTAAATAATTATATTATTCATTTTTATGAAAAATTGGCCCATAAAAATTAAATTTTTAGTCTTTCTTGATAAGGTTTGAAATAACATCACCTAATAATAATTCATATTAAAATATTATTCTTATCACATAGTTTTATCCTACAATAACTCAAATTACCCTTTTACCATGGTGATTTTTTTATTGTTGTTAATATTCATTATGATCAAAAAAATAATTTGAACTAATTAAATAATATTAATTAATATAATTCTCAAATATGGAATTAAATTTATCAAATTCAATCTCTATAAGTTGAATGATTGCATTTTATAAAAATATCATAATGTTTGATGAAAAATGGTATTATGAAAAAATTATTTTTTAATTGTAAAGGAAATATTATACCTAGATCAAGTATAATACTGATAAAAAAATGTTTCAGTTATATTATTTTTTATAAAGAAAACATTTTAAAAAATACAAAAAAAATAAGTCTTCGAAAATACCATAAAATAAAATCTATTTTCCTTAAAAATCAATATCATCACAAGTTAACCATAAATTAACATTATCATAAAATTAAAAAAAAATTCACCCAATGGAAATTTTTATATTATTATTTAACAAATTTATTTAATTTTATCAAAAAAGATTATAGAATTGACATAAATGAATTATATTATTTTCTAACAAAAATAAATAAAACAAATTGGGTAAATGTATTTTAAAAGAAAATAATGACTACTAAAAATTGAGTACTTATTTATTAATATATTTTTGTTATTTAGAAACATTATACATATTTTCTGAAAATGTGTATATTAATATTCAATCCTCCATTTTAACATCATTTCTATAATGATATGATATATTATTATTCATTTAGGCATTGGGTTGCATGTATTTCAAGCTACAAAAGAAACTAAATTTATTTGAAGAAAAAATGCAACATAAAATATAAGATTGTTATATTCCGACCACCATATAATAATTTCACCCTCAAAATTTCATCACTTCAATAGCGGAAAATGATGATACTTTTACCACGTCAAAACCTCATGCTCCCACATAGCTTTCTAAAATTTATGGTTTTACCAAAAAACATTGAGTAGGTGAGTGGTCATATTTCATATAATTTATCTACATAATCCTGAGTATCTTATAGTTGTTACTATTAAAATCGATATTGTTTGAATCATATGACTTGTTTATTTAAGGATTTTAAGGACCATGTATGTACTTCCTCATGAGAGATACATGGAACACATCCAGAACATGAAATATATTTTCTAGAAACACCCAGAGAAAAGCTATTATCCCAATGAAATCAAGAATTATGAAGGCATAGATATTTTTTTGGGTTTATCATTCCCGTATTTCCAAATATCATAACTGTATCATAACTATATATTCATTATAAAACCTTCTAACAAACATTGAACTCTAGATAACTTTAACAATTTCTATCATTACCTTTTTATCAGCTCTCAACATCCCTTATGTACTGTAGAATGAATCTAACTGTATATTTTATTTCCTCTTCTAGATCAGGTCCTAATAGATTTCTATATTCAACTTGATCACAAGGCATTGGAGATATAAAATATCTTCTATAGAGGGATTCATAAGGATCTATTTGAATACTTAAGTGAAGTTTATTATTATAAGAAATATATACTAATAGAATTTTTTGATCCCAACATCCTTCAAAATCCAAAGTTAAAGATATCAACATGTATTCTAGAGTTTAATTCATCCTATTAGACTAAACATATGCATGATGATGACAAGATAAACTAAAACCCAATTCTCTATATAGATTCTACTGAAGGGTTATCTAAAACATTTAGGGAAATTTTTAATCCGTATTAATTGTGATGGGTTGTGGTAATCCATGAAATATCAAAACTTCCTTAATGTATGACTGATTAAAATATTTAAGAGATACATATTCTCTAATATAGATAAATTGAACTAATTTTATAAGGACGTTACCTACAACCCAAATATTATTATTCCCTTTAGATGTTATAAGGATTCTAAAGACAAAATCCTTGATAATATTTTTAAACATACATTATGGTATTGGAAATGGTTGAAACATACCACTAGACTTATATCCCACAGTTATAACTTTGAGCCAAATTGGGCATTAGGATATATACTCCTTAATATCTCCATTCATTTTATCCCACCATAAATTCTCATTCGGACCACTATACATATTTATAATTCTAGGATGAATAGAGAATGATGAATTATGTGATTTATCCAAGAGATCATTCTTCAAGTTCGGTATTAAGGGAACAGATACTCAGTTTTAAAACTATATCATCCATGTATAATAATATTTTAACTTAAGCACATTCCACACCTCCTTTTTTAATTCTACATCTTCCCTTTGTGCCTTCAAAATATTCTCTTCAATACTCTATCATTCATCTAAGAAATATAAGATATGTACCCTTACGTCATGATTTCAAGATCCAACTTCTATAAATCCATAATTATTAGATCTCTTTAAAATTTCATCATGGATGAATTAGCAAGGTCTTTTCAACATAGTGCATCATCCACGTTTTTCTCTTTCTCATGGTGGCAATGTATTGAGTACTCATAATCATTGATCAACTCCCACATTTTTTTCTAGCATATATTAAAATCATTCTATGTAAATATATACATCAATTGTTTATGATAATAATATATATCAATCATTTCCCAATATAGATTATTCCTCCATATCTTAAATTCAAAGAATTACTAATTTTAGTTCCAAATCATGAATAGGGTAATTTTTCTCCTGAATTTTTAATTGGTGAGAGGCATAAGTTATCATCATATTATTATTCTCATGGATGCATCCTAGACCCTTCCTTGAAACATCACTATATATCAAAAAATATTCTACACTATAGGGTAGTGTATGAATAATCACATTGACCATCTTTCTATTTGGTACTTTGAAATTCTCTTCATGTTCATCTGTCCACAAGAACATGGATCATTTCTGAGTCAACATGGTGGGTAGATTAAATTGTTGTGAGAAATGTCTCACAATGATTCAATAGTATCCATCCTTCCTAATAAAACCATAGATCACGGTTACCAGAGTTATTCTAGGACATATATTAATAAATATCATCATTAAGGGATGCACAAATATACCCTAACATAATATTATATAACACCAAAATGAATATTTTCATAGCCAAAATTCATACATGGTAAATTTTTCATCCATATTCTATTTTCATAGGGTCATCGGTATAAGTCTCATGTGAACTTCATGATGTTACTTAATTTTAGAATATATAAGAATACCATCTATAAATACTACCACAAAGTGATCAAGGTAATTGTTTCGGCCTCTAAGGCGGCTCATTTTTGGGATTGGGAAAAATTCAAAAAATGGATCAATGGGTGATGAGGAATTATTAATTATAATAAAAAATTTCTTGTCACCACCATTGTTTAGACCCAATCGGTGTTGTTATCCTTTAGAGAGAATGGATTGACCCTACGGGGACTGGGTAGTTTATCCCTTCTGTATTACGATGGAGGTTCCATAGTCAAATCATCCCAATGGGAAATTTCACGGAGTCATGTATTTGTGAAATAAGCCCTCTTAGGATATAAATTCTTCAGATACTGTCCAATGGGTTTATTTTTGGAGCCAAAAACACCCAAAAACCCAGGTATCCATGAATTAGGGTCATTCTTACCAAAGGCATGTGCTTTTTGGATGATGATTTGGCCAATGATACATATGGACTCCATTGTTCGAGAGGATGGGAGTTCAAGCTCATCACACCCTCTTGGGTGGAATTATGTCCTATTCTAGGACTCTCTTATATATTTATGTCATGTTCATATGTTTGTAATCCTTGGTTCCTTCCCTAAGACTATATCAACAGGCTACCTCTGGTTTACAGGATCTTCATAGATATACATGGATTCGATGATATGATGGCAATGCTGATTTAAGCCATGAAATAAGTCTCTATGGAGTTTATTTGAATCCATGGGGATGGAATATGGATTGATATTGGGACTGGACCCATAATATTGTCTTTCTATGTATCCTATAGAGAGGAATTAGATCCCACGTAGTTCATGATGGGTTAGTTGTGTGGATGTTGGGATCATCACAATTCTATAAGCCAATGTGAGTCATACTCGGTGAGAGAAAAAAGATGATGTGGGAGATTTAACCAACTACACACCTCCTATCCTGTTTATGTGAGAGGGCGGGCCTATGGTAGAAGAAGCTGGGGTGACGGTAGGAGAGGGTGCGATGAAATGAACCCTTTGATGTGGGATGACTTTAGGGTTCATGTTGATCGACCCTTAGTAGGTTATGGACATACCTTTGTGGGGGTGTCCTACAATGTGTTTTGGGAAAGGGGTGGAATGTGGCCTCTGATTAAAAGGAGGAATGAATATGATTCCTTTGACTGATCATCGTTGCCCATTGAATGGAAAAAGAAGTGATCACCCTTAGTCCCTAGAATGTGGAGGTTCATGTCCTTGTCCCGAGGTTAGACTCTAGTTTACCATGAGAATGTATACTTTTAGACATCAATGGAGTACAAGACATTATTGGGATAGCCTTATTTAGTCCTCTTACAATGGGTATGTAGACTCAAAGGGGCGCACTGATGCCCTAGATGATATGATCATATGGGTCTGGTGGATTTGGAGGAGGATTTGGGCTGATGTTGGGGGAATTGTCCATGGAGGGGCTATAGAGGAATAGAAAGTAATAGAGGGGTGATATTGGAGCCTAAGGGAAGAACACCCAAAGACTCCTCATTCCACATAATTTTTTATTGTGTGGGATGGGGGGATCTCTACATATCACAGTGGTATGTGGGTAGAGGGGTCGTTCGCGTACCGAATCATTATGTGGGATTGGGCATGGACCACCATGAAAAACAGTGGTATCTGGTCCTGGATGCGGTCTTTCATGCCTCTTGGGGTTTTATCCATGTACTAATGAAGTAAGTGGCATATGGTTCAATTTTCATAGTAATAAACTATACTAAACACCATATTGAATGAGGGTTCTGAATCCTACCGTTCATGGTGAGGTCATCTACGAGGAATGATTGGTTCATGATAACACCAATTAGGTACATGGTTTTCCCATTATTTTTATATTCCTTCTTGTTATGGTTCATGGCTAGTTATACCTATGAAAATTTGGTTCGCGAATTAAACTTCATCAATGATTATAAACTAAAGCTAAAATCCTCTCTGAATTATTTCTTCCTACCTCTGAGGTATCCATTGTGATTTCTTCATATTTCTTCTTTCTTCTTCCCTCTCATGACCCTTTAATAGAGAATGGGGCAATCCTATCTTTGGGAATGCGACAACATTTGCAGAATCCCATTCAGAGACATCTCGATCTGTAGAAGACTCAGTTAACCGGGTTTATGAAGGCTGTGTTTAGCAAGTCATGGTTCACATAACACATTGCATTTGATTCATCCATGAATCGCTAAGTTTATGAGATGCTATATGGATGGCCTTCAAAGGTTCCGGGGTTCACTGGACATTGCTCTATGGGCCAGCTCCTTATAGTTCTGTCTGGGTACTGGTGGTTCGTGGTTCTTTCATTCTATGAATCATTCCTAGTTATGGTACTCAAAACATTTAAACTCCTTGAGAAATTCAATTTATTCAAGTTTATTTGAATTTTTTCATCTTAATTTGCATCCTTCCACATTACTGTACCTATAGTAATTCTTTATTCCTTTGTAAAAGATATTCTGGGAGTATTTTCTTCATTTTTTAATGTTTTTAGGACCCTACAAATCCTCCCCCCCTTTGAAAGGTGTTCGTTCGGAATGAAGAGGATACTATTCTAGTGTTGAAGTAGTCTTGAATTGAAGTGGTTTGTGGTAGAACATATAGGTCTAATAGAAGGAGGATAAACCTATATATAAGGGCCCATGTCATTTTAATTTTAATTTTTTTCACTGAGAAAAGTATTCTTGACTCTCCCTCAACTTTCTCTACATATTCATACCGTCTCTTTTGCGAAATCTGTATTCACGAACCACATTGTATGGGCTACGAACCATGTTATTCACAATTACTTGTTCTCGCAAACTTGATTTTTGGTTTTGTGAACAATGTTACGGAATTTAAGACTAAAATCCGGACCTCCACATACAAGAATGATAAACCATTTTCATTTCCCACACATCAAACATAAACTGGTGAACTGAACATTAATCTTTACAAATCCCAACTTACACCTTTAAACATAAACATTGAATATCAGCACAATGAGTCCTTGGTTCGTGATTTCTTATTTTCATGAACCCTTCTTTTTTTTCTGACCAACGCTCCATGGGCCAATGCATTTTGATAATTTTGCATATTTTGATTGTACATAGTATACATTTTCTGCATAGTACAATAGTATGTAGGGATTGCTTTCATGTATCATGTAGTAGGAGGAAAATGGTTGTCGCATACTGTTTCCAGGATTAGTATGTGGATCTCCATGCAGGGACTCTATTAATTCCTTTGGCCATTTTTTGTGGCCTTTATCCAACAATATTTTTATTGTACTATCATTTTATGTGATTTTTTGGATCTTTCTTTGCCGGATTCAATGGGTCTTTCAAAAGCATTGACGAAATTGACCAATAAGAGAGAAACCATTATTGAGGAAACAGAGGACCATATTTGGTCCTACATTTTTCCTCGTGATATCTTCATAAAATGTCTCCTTATTCCATAGCTCATTTATAACCTATCATCTATGGAGTTTCCACTTTTCGGATTTTGTCTTCATGATGACATTCCTTTGCTGTTGGCTAACCCCAAGAATCATTCCATTCTCATAGAAGCACCACAAGGTCTTGTTTGGGCCAATATTTTCTCAATAAGAGTGATCATGGCTACTCTGATTTGGGAAAATGTGTTCATATTAGAAGGCTTGGCATTGACTAAGGATGATCGCAGGTGTCGCAACACTACCTTGAGACGAGTTTTCCAAGAGTACACATCTATTATCAACCATTCCTGAGAAAAACATGACGGTGGGTGGAGCACCAAATGATACCTGCGTGCTGGAGGATTCCTCTTCAATTAATAGTCCTGGGAATTCTAGGATCATAAAATCTATTTAGAGTCCCCCGACCAATTGGAGGTGGTGAACTTATATCAGGATGCAAGGGTCTCTGAGTGCCTAGCTTTCTCGCTAGGAAAAATCCTTCTTGATCTACTAAGTCTCCAGTTTTTATGCACCAACACCTTAAATTTTTCACATGGGGAGGTGGGAATCAAATTTTAGGACATCCACTAGCTCAGAGGGCTCCCAATCCTTGAAAGTACATATGAATAGTTTCTTCATGCAGCTACTACTTGGTATGATGCCGAACATGTGTCCCCATTAACAAAGAGCCTAATGGTTATGGCAGAGGGACTACTTGATCACCCCCTCCATGATTGCTCTCTTATCCCATTTTAGGTTTTGATAAGGTAATTTCTGATGGGGAATGATCCTATGTCGAGAACTCACTGCAGAAGAACTCATCCATCCAATCAGTCTTGAAAAATTCTAGGGTCATATTATACCACCATTAAAGCAGGATGATATAATACTTAGGGATATGAGCTTCAACTGGACATGCCACATACACTTATATTAGTAGGTTTCTTTGCCATTTTTTTGAGCGGATGGATCTTCCCATCTCGTGATGTATATATCAAGGTCAGGGCTTGCACTCTGATGATGGTGGATGTGTGGGTGTAGGGTCGACCAATTAATCTAGACACTCCTACTCTAGATTGACTTTATGAGGTGTTTGGGAGGATACAAGAAGGTAAACCTCCACATTATCTTAGCGAACTGTTTCAATTAATATATCGGTGGATTGCAGAACACCTCCCTTACTATGAATATCAACACACTGTAGGTTTCCTCGCTCCGAATTTTATCCTTCCCTTCTCAAAATTTCGTTTGTTTTCCAATAACATTATGTGTTAGTGATGTAGTTGGGCTACTGAATGACGCTTCTCACTTCTCATTTTCACCGCACCCAACCCCTCCTGGGTAATTAATGGGTGATAGGTTACGATCATCAGAGGACCACTCATACATTATCGTGCATCGGGA
Source organism: Viscum album (assembly GCA_963277665.1). Taxonomy (NCBI): domain Eukaryota; kingdom Viridiplantae; phylum Streptophyta; class Magnoliopsida; order Santalales; family Viscaceae; genus Viscum; species Viscum album. Next base: position 1,495,411,282 of record OY728129.1, read on the forward strand.
TGGGATGCTCATTGCTCGCATAGATCGACTGGCCATTTGTGATCCATACCTCCCTTACCGGTTCACTAAGAAATTTGGGTGCCTTTAAAAAATTGGGCTTCTTCAAAATGTTCAGTTAAGGGGAGAATCTTGTCCCATAATTCTTCTCCATTTATGACTTATGATGATTCATGAAGGATCCACTATGGATTTTATTGAACCTAGTATGATGGGATCCACTTTTCTATCCCTAGAATATTCCCATCTCTGTGTGTATTGTTAGCATGATGGGATGATGAGAAGACAAATTCAGAAGGTTTGAAATCCTCTAACCATCCTTCACCCCATCTGAACCCTGACATCCATGACATATATTCTTTCTCCTATAGTAAGTGTGACGATTAAATATTTTATTCCTATATATGTGGTGGCCAGGATATCTACACCATATATTCCTACCCCTGTGGTAAGATGGAATAAGAGATGCACCTATGGTGACCCCGTCTTGATCTCCCATTAGTATCACCTAGACAGGGCTTCATCAGTGTGACCTATCTTTATGGGGACTGATTCAGACTACTCCTCTTCTATGGATACCACCCTTGACCCTAATGAGTCTAACCCCAACATAGTGTAACCGGATACTCCAGATGTTATGGCTAGTCCTCTGTAATTGGCTCCAATGGTTGAACCATCTGAGGGTAAGGAGATCCCCCAATCTAGGTTAACCTATCTTAGGTCATTTCCCACTCCTGTAATGACACTTCCGGACTATATATCTATTACTACGGGGGAGGACTAAGGCCTTGGTGATGCGGGGAGGCATTAGGCAGTTCAAAAATATGCATGGCATCAGTTATGTGCCCTTGTCATGGAAACACCTATAAATAAATTTATTGATGATACTAAAAAATTCTAGTAGTTATTTAAAGATTTGGGTTCTGATGGCTTTGATTATATACATCTACATCTCCTTATCAAACTGATTTTCATAGCCCAGGAAGACCTCTCTTTCTTTGAGGACAAATTTTCTAAGTTCAATTCTTCCCATCATCGGGTAATGAACTTCTGAGATGTTTCGGTAGAACATGATCACCTAACGGCTAAAGAGTGGAAGGCTCATGATTTGGTGATCTCCCAAAAGGAATATTTATGTGAATGTAAGGCTTGCATAGAAAGGTAAAAGGCTCAATTGGCCGCTTCAAGTTCCAATTATGAAGTTATCAAGAAGTACGAGAGGGACCTTAAAGACCTTTTGGAATGTGTGTGCCTAACGGTCCAGGATGAAGCAGATGAGAGAGATTCTATATAGAAAAGTCTTGATGGTACGCAAAATTCTCTTTCCATTTTTATGGAAAGGTAGATCCATGCCTTACTATAACATTCCTAAATCATGATGTACTCATTTTCTTTTGATACTATATAGAGACTCCGAACTGAGGATGTTGCTCCATGTTTTTTAAATTTAATGGAAATTATTTTTCTCCCAATTCTTATTTTACTTTCCATGTAATGTAAATTAAACACAATCATTCATATAAACTTTATTCTGATCTGGTATTAATCTTAAACTATGATTCAAAACTACTAAATTGAAATAATCGTATCGAGCTATAATTTTTTCATGGGCCAAGGGACTCAATGAACGTAGTCTTACTATTACTGGGGTTTTATAAAAAACCTCATGAACACTTGTACCTTTTTCATTTTCACAAAAATTTTACCTAGGATTATTTGATATGGTCTTAGCGAGTAAACATCAATTTTTCCTAGGCCTCCCTTTGTGGAATTTCATCCTAAAAATATTTATGTCACTTTTTGAGTATTTGATAGATCAATACACATTTTTTTAAACAATACACTTTGTAGGTTTATCAAGCTAATACACAATTTTTATCCAGGGGTTCCCTTTGCAGGTATTCACACTAGTGAGTATTGCATATCTTTATCTAACAGTTTATAGTCCTACCAATCATACATATCACCGGTGTTTTAGGATGAACAGTTTTTACGTAACTTGAAAGGGTAGGAGACCCAATTTAGTATTCATCAATCGAAAACGTCCTAATAATGTTCAAACATGCAAGAAAGACTTTTATTAACCCTGAATTTGTATGGTTTGGATGTATATGAGTCCATTTTAGGCCTACGAAGTTTGGATAATACCCTCCTGGGGAATAATTTTCCCCTGGTTGATGGTTGTTTTGTAGGTGGAATATGCAGAGCCACCGAGGCATGATGTGCATAGTAAAAAAAAAGTTTTCCACGAGACACTGGCCTTCCATCTCGGATGGCCTGATGGAATTCACAACACATTGGGATTGTTTTGAGGTTGGGGGGAAACAGTTGGTGGATGGTCTGAGGAATGATGTCTAAAATTATTAGGGGATTTTATGTTGGCTTTTAATGGGAAACCACTCCTACAAAAATTTTACTTGTTTATGGGAGGGTCGGTGAATGGTAAAGTTTAACATCATACAACCAGGACACTTGACAGCTATTATGGGAGATCATTTTTTGCTAACCAAAAGAGAGTAAATGATTCATCAATTCAATTATAAATTTATTCCATGTTTGGGGACTTGAAAAGGATAGATATATAGGTCATTATCCATGGATTTTCCAAAATCTGAGGAGTTAGATGGGATATAAATGTTATATTAATATACAGATACTAGAAAGGGCTCTCCCCATGATGTATTTTCCTTTGATTGACATCTGTTTTTTAGGAATCATGTGTCGAGGCACCATGGAATTATGTGCATACTCAAACGAAGGACTTTTCAGGACACTAGCCATCCACCTACAATGGAAATGAAGGATTATGGAGATTGGGACCTTTCTAAACATGACTTATTCCCTCTAAAAAGGGATGTTCCTAAGTATGAAAGGGGACATTTCCTTGGCTGAACTTTTTTATGGAGACCCAAAAATAAGTGGGGTCATTTTCTATTCATACATGGACCATATTCAAGAATATGGATGGGGTATCTTTATTTTATATAATACTCAAGAGAGACCGGAGGTGAATCAAGCCAAAATGTTCTGTTATGTGAAGAAGGTGAGTAGGAAATATAATGTAAAACACAATTCGGAGGTCTCTTGAATCAAGATGGATACCACAAGTCTTGGAATCCATCTGTTGTTCTTATGTTGGATAGGACTCTCTTGAAGATGAATTTTCCTTTCATTAATGGTCGTTATGTATGAAACAAATCTACAGCCACTAGAGCATTATGTTCATAGTAAAAAAACATTGTTCGTAGGACACTAGCCTTCCATCTCGGATGGCTAAGAAATATTATGGAGATTAATGATTAATTAATGAACATAGTGTTATGTATGGAAGGACTGTATCTAGATAAATTAGAAATATTTAGGTCATGATTTTTTCATGGGATCGGGAAAACCCCTATATAGAATCAGCTCATACGCAGGGTGAGACATTCTCCCCATTTTAGAGTACCATGTAGTTGAACTTCGTATGGCCGGGACACAAGGTTCCTTAGGGGGGAGGGAACTATGACAAACCTTTTCTGGCCATGCTTTTATGACTAAACACATGTACTGATTTTACATGATGTAATGGTCAATTTATCGCTGAGGTCCCTAATCTCACATGAGCTATGCCTGGATTGAGAAACAAGGGATTAGGCAGATGCTAGATAAAATCTTACAAAATTTTAGGGAGCCTTTTATGCTTAAATAAATTCTATGAAGTCTAATGTCATGGATTTGAGACACTTATGGACATGAATTTTAGCATCATGTGGTGAGGATGTTTCACTGTGCAGTTTAGAGTCATATAGCTAGGACATTATGTTGTGCAGTTTAGAGTCATGCAGCGAGAAAATTATGTTGTGCAGTTTAGAGTCATGCAGCGAGGGCATTTTGTTGTGTAATTTAGATTCATGTAGTGATGAAATTATTCTATGCAGTTTAGAGTCATGCAGTAAGGACCTTATTTTGTCATAGAGACCATAAATAAAATTGAGTTAATCATGGTCATGATATTATATCTTTACATAGAAATGATTGATGATATATGTTGTAAACCATAGATATAGGGGAAACTTGGATCAGGAGTAATTAAATGGGGATTATAAACCATAGGGTGTAGCATGGTATAAGAGGACACTCCTAAGGAAAAATTTTCCATTGGATGTTGGTCTTTTTGTATGAAACATATACAGAGACAACAGAGCATGATGTTCATAGTCAAATGTTTGTGTCCGTAGGAAACATTCCTTCTATAATTGGTGGCCATGAATGATTATGGAGATCCATGATTTCCTGGAGTATGGAGTTTGACAAATGGGTATGATGTGTCCGGGAACATAATAAATATCCAGAACATGATCATTCATGAACTAATGAATCATCTACATAGATATTACTCATATGTTGGGGGAAGCATGATCCTTTGACTCCTTATCAGTGTTATAATTCAAATTTGGAATGTCCATCTTCGCTTTGAATTTGTTGTGTAGGAAATTAGGGGGCGTGTTCGGGATCATGTAACATTGAGAATTGAGATGCACTTAACTCTTGAGGAACCTTATAGTTTAATGTCATTAAGTTAGTAACATTCATGTATTCCCACATACAAGTATGACCTATTCATGGGGGAAGGGGTATTTTTTGATTGGTGGCTTGGTCGGGATGTAAAATACTGGTGTCACTATGTATCCTGGAAGGGAAGGAATCAGGCCATATGTAGTTCTAAATGGTGGCTAAAATGGCTATGTTCATTTGTAGGGACATGATAGGGCACTTTTTTGTTGGTGTATGGGACCAAATGTTAAATCTAGGCATCACTACAAATCCTATAACGGTATGAAACAAGTTATACGTAGTTCTAAATGTTCCCTGTACCGATCTTTCTCAGACATAGTATCACCAGCATTTTGGTTCCATCAACTACAGGTGTCAGGTCTATCATATTACTCGATAGTTTGTTTACTTATGGGAATCCCTACCACCGACCCAAAGATCATGTGAGTTATACTCGATGAGAGAAACAAGGAGTGACAATGATTTACCTCATAATATAGGGAGTTATAGGATAAGATAGTGGAATTTTTTTAGGGGATAGTCCAAGATCGAGGGTCGAGGTGTTGCTACGTATCCCACTAATGAATGATAATCAAGTTGTTTATCATTATTTGGGGACCACACAGTTTGACATCATGTGATTAGGATGATTTATTCTATGCGGTTTAACATCCTGCAACGAGGATGCTTTGCTGTGTCATGCAGTGAGGAAATTGGAATCATAGTTTAATGTCATGCTTTAGGGACTAATACCATACATTTTAACGTCATGTGGCTAGGATGACTAATCCTAGATTAGGGTCATTGATTTTGGACCATGGACAACGCTTTTAGGAAAAGTACTTCTTTAGAAAACTTACATTGGTGGGAGTCGTGATGAGTTGTCCATCCATTGATATCATGTGATATTCTCCATTGGAATAAATCCTATGTATGACATATGGTCCCTCCCACTTTGACTCAAGATTTTGGGTCTTATTATAAAGTATCATCAAGGTTATGAGGACTAATACCATCACTCCTTTTAGGAAAGACTGAAGGTGAACCTTTATGTTAAAATCTTGTACGATATGATTTTGGTAGACTTCCTAATAGTGAAAAGTGTGCAACATTTTCTCATCGAGCTACTCCAACTAATCAAACCTTCTCTAGTATTACTCATCCGTGGATAGTTGATCAAAAATGTCCACACATAGTGATAAAACGTGAATTTAAATAGGAAAAAGCATCCCTGCCATGTATACTAGTGAGTATGGGGTTTGCTAGGTGGCAATGTGGGTCGTGGTCTAGTAATCCCATAATGTTTGAAGAAGCTTTTCTGACCACAATTTATTATCTTTATCTACCATCATTTGAAGTAAGTTGGATAGAGTCTTGTTGAAATCCTCCAACTACCCATTGGACACAACATGGTAGCAGGATTAATAGTTGCATGTGATTCTATACGCCTAGTATAACTTGTCCTACTCAGCATAGTAGAAGCTGGTGTTTTTGTCCATCAGTGTTATATGAGGGACACAAAATATGGTAATGATGTTTGAATTTACAAAGCTAAAAATTATTTTCTTCCCGAATTCATTAAGTGTCATGGCTTTTCCCACTTGGAAAATAATTCAGTTGCTATGTGAATGAATTTGAATTTTTTGGTTGTGGCTGGGGGATATGGTCCCACAAAATCCATACCCCAGGGTGAAAATAGACATCGGTACTTAACTGTGTGAATTATCTATGGGGGTCGGTGAATAAAATTGGCATGGACATGGTAGGACTGGAACTTCTGGGTGAGTATGGAAAAATCCTATATCATAGTGGTCCAATATTATCCATGACTTCAAATTTGATGGGAGAAGATGGTTGCTAATTTGTGTGCTCAACAAACTTCGGCATGCACTTATTTCATGATTGTAACAGTCTCTTCTCCATTGATTCTCCAATGATTGACTCATTCAAGGCGTCATTTTTAGGGAAAATTTTCTTGGTTTACGCCATTTCATAAGACAAAATTGACTACCCATCTATGGACCAATTCTCTTCCAGGCCTATCCAGTGGGAGTTCCCCATGTAGATTTAATTTTCAATGGGAGTCATCTAGCAGGTGGTGTGACCATAAGGCTTATAAATGGGACTAATCACATTTATTTCCTATGTATTTTTCGGAATAAATGGAAATACTATCCAATGGTGGGAAATGGTAACAACCATTTCATATTGATATAGAACAAATAAGGCTATATATTTATTATCTAATGTATCAGGTGGATCATTTTATGACTGGGGGACATAGGTCAGCATTGGATCTGATGGGGAATCATCCATCAGTTACCAAACATTCTTCACCAAGGGGGTAAATACCTCTTTGTTAATGGAATAGTCACCATTTTCCTAGATGATGACCATCTCGGAATCACCTTTTATCTTTTGGTGTTTGGATCAAGCATGAAGTGACAGCCCTAGGCCTAAAATGAGGGTCTGGTATTCTACATCAGTATTTGTGCATCCATTTGAAATCATGATGTATTAAAGAAATAAGTCCTTCTCAGGGTATAAGAGTATAAATCTAATCCCTACATTTTTGAGCATGTGATCCTCCAAACATTTCCCAGTGGGGATTCTAGAAACATCATTTAAGTACATTTCCCATGCCTGGGGTTCTTCTTGGATAGAGAACACTTTTTCATCTTGAAGTTTAGAATCTAACCAGTTTGTTTCTTATAAGGGGTGAACTACCAATAATTATACTAACTCTTGGACTTTAATGGCCTTATAAGGAACATACTATATGTCAAAATATCATAGGATGCCTGTCCACTATGATAGGAGACTTTTTTGTATGGGACGACTAAGTTTATACTTCATTGGGTAGTAGTGGGAGACCAGATAAACCTTGTTGTGCTACAGCTAATGCTTGAATTTCTGAACAATGAATATTAGGGCTAGGAAGTTGTTTTATATTTTTTAAAATCATGTCTCAGAATTAATCATTGTTTTTCTAATGTAATAGAGATTTTTCCCACTGCCGAAATTATTCTTCTGCATGAGGAAATCACTTAATGACCATTCCAAGGTGGTTATGTACAAAATTAGTTGTCTCCCCTCAAATGGTAGCATTTTCCTCGGTGGGAATATGAGATATATTTTGATATTGTCAAAACATTCTTGACAATCATTATCCCACTCATTTGAAACACCTTTCTTCACTATACTGGTGAAAGGTAAAAAGTTACCTGCAAGGTTGGCTATGAAGTGCTGGGTGTAGGCTAGGTGCCCCTAAAGACCCCTCAAGTAAGTGAGGTTGTGAGGAGGAGACATTATAAGGATGGATTTATTATTCTCAATGTCGAATTTTTAGTCATGATGGTATATGATGAAGACAAGTAATTTCCCAGTGGTAACACTGAAGGAACACTTTAGGCTAATCATCATTAAATTATTTTTTCGCTATTTTTTGAAGACACTGTCATGATATTTTAAGTGGTTTGAGCACCATTGCGATTTAACTACTAGATATTTGACGTAGTACTCAGTTAAAGTTTCCATGTAGGGCTTGAAAATGCAATGCATGACACACTAATATGTAGCAACATCATTTTGTATACCGAAGGGCATCACCTTATAACATAACACTCTCTGAGGGTCCCTAAAAACAGTAGGTTCTTCATCTCCTCAAGCCATTTGGAACTGTTTGTATCTAGAATAGTCTTCCATGAAAGGGCCTCATATCTAGTGGTTGCATTGATCCACAATTCTATGATCGGTATAGGGAAAACATCTTTCGATCAGTGCTGATTGTGCTCCCTGATGTTAATGTAGCCTCTTTTCTGCCCATTCTTCTTTTTAATAGGGAATATTTTTCCCTTCCAGACCAAATATTGGAATTCCTAGATAATTTTTTATTTGTTTATATTGTGAAATTTTGCCACTATTTTGGTAGCATGTGTTGGGGGGATCCTTCTGGATACCTTCTTCTAGCCATGATGGTCTTTCAATAGACCCAAATTATGAGTGGAAACCTAAGAATCAGGGAATGAAAGTTTTTGTGTAGTTCTAGGAAAACACATATCGATTATTTTTTAGGAAGGAGCTATATTCCACTTTCTCCATGAATGGTATAGCCATACTAATCAGAGTGGGATACAAGTCCTCTTCTGTGCCCATGTTTATCTCCCTATGTTCATTGATTGTGGTGGAGACACCTTCTTCGAATGCAGGGAGGCATCTTTGATGTATTCTTCATCTCATTCTTCACCATCCTCTTTGTAATCATATTTATTATATTAATACTCTTCTTAAGGAGAGATAATTCTTAAGATGAATTCACTAATTTTGGGAGAGAAATCCTATTTTTCCTTAGTGAGTAAGGGGATAATAGTCTGGGGTCCCGATGACGGGCATGGAGCATATTTGATAGGTATTTCCCTAACATCATAGGATTCATCCAACTCTTTAGTGTCTTTGCACTTGGAAACCATAATAGATATCAAGAATATTATTAAGTTTGTATCTGAGCTAGAATATATAAATAAAACTTGGTTGATGGGCAATACATAAACTTCCCCAAGCCGTTGGAGGGGATCAGTGGGAGCCATTTCCAATCCATTCGGGGTTGTGATCCAGTCAATGTAGTTGACAAAATACTTGTTCTAATTCAGTTCATAGATCCCTGCATCGATGTAATGTGACTCGCAGGATTTAAACATGGATTTATCAACATTTAATTTCTTTTTCCCCATTAGCACAATATTTGATGCACTAATGTTATGATTATGGAATTGCATCACGCTGATGTAGTGAGGGCCTCTCTAACAGGACGTTTAAGGCTATACTTTTCTGCACTACTAGAAACTTGGAATCAACCATGAGGTCTCCAAGAAAAGTTTTAATCATGATTCATCCCAATGTATTCTACTGATTTATTCATATCCCAGTAGAGTTTTGGTTCAGGGTGTTAAACTATCCTCATCATAGCCCAACCGACGAAGTGTTCACAGTTGGAGGAGGTTGACTCCAGAGCCGTTGTTGATAAAAATTCATTGAACACCAATGTCTTTTATCTTTACTTACACATTTAAGGGTTTTTTGTTCCCTTTCATAATGGAGTCTTCAACCTTGGCTATAGAGGATATGATATTGTGGAATTATTTGGTATTGGTCTCTGTCTGATGGACTTTGGCCACTGCTACTTTGGTGTCAAAATCATGGGGAATTAGTAAGGCTTCGATGAGTGATTCCATAAGGTATATGGGAAGACTCAAGGAATCCAAGAGTGATATATTTTCCATTACTAAGGCTATATTATTTATAATAGAATATTTATTCTCTAAAGGATGGAACTTCCTGGATCGGGGATGATCATTCATGGGAAATTTAGGGGATTGAGCTTTGGACATAGATTGTCCGACCTCTGTGATTAGAGATGGTGGCACTGTGGAAGTTTCTGAATTCATACAATATGGTCTTCTTCTACTCCATTGGTGATTGGATAGATGTTCTTCCTATGACAGATACTCCATGATGATTGGAATTCGATTTCTTTTGTTGGGATATGGAATAACATTCTGGTTCCTGTTGTGTCTGCCAGAGGGTCCTTCTGCGAGTTTCCACAATGTTAATCATTTGAGCTATGGTGTGGCCTAGAATTTGGCTCCTACCAAAATCATGACATCCATAAAACCCTTGAACTCTGTGGCCTCTTCCTTCAGTCCTCTATTTGTACATGAGGACTTTGGGTTTGTGGCCATAGTCTCTATCATAAAAGGGGTCCATCATGTGAATGACATTAATGGAGCCAAATATTAGTTCTTGATCCGAAAATTCTTCTATATGACTGTCTTCCTCTGATGGTACCATTTAGCGGGGTAGCGCCCATTATACCATTTAGTATGATGGCTCCAATTTTACCATTTTATGGGGCAGCGCCCATTGTACTGTTTGACTAGGCGGATCCCATTGTACCGTTTGGCAGGGTGGCTCCTATTGTAACAAGTTTCCTAGCATGAAGTCCAAAAGTACCAATACTAGATTTGTCTTTAGTTTCATTTAATTTTCATTACCATACATTCTGCTATTCTAGTTCTCAAAGAGCTGCAGGGTTGAGGATGACTGATATCATGAGCTCTTGGGCACACTTATGGTTGCTTCAACTACACTTGGAAGATTCCATGAGCTCAATTGACTGTTTTCCAAGTCATATAAATTTAAAATGTTTACCCCATTTTTCTGGTGACTTATTGACACTTATCATTATATTATGGTTCTAAGGTGTTGATATACTTCACTTCTATTGGCAGTGGATCCAACATTACTTGTCCAGAATCCACCATCCTTTCTAGGAGATCAATGAAGATGAATCAATTCTAGATGGTGTTCCCTAGTATCTAGTGGTAGGGAAAATAATTTGGAAGGTCTTAAAGACCCACTTTATCATGTTGTTTTGTCACTGGTAGCTGGAGTAAGTTTCAATTCATGGAGTATATGAAGTAGTTACAGAATTGTTCATCTTTAAATGAGTAAGACTTATTTCTTTACTCCTAGAACTAATTTCTTTTAGCATCCCATCACTCATCTTGCCATCGAGGGGGTGGTTGTTGGTGTCCATGGGGTCTCACATGGTTTTCTGGAGGCCTCACAACTGGATATGGTGTTGGGGGTGGCTTAAGAGTGACATAATATACTTCATCTTTTCTTGTACTTTTTCATGTGGCTAATTGGACCACCCGAGACTTGAGATCAAACCACTTCAAGGTGTCTTCTATACTTTGGGAAATGGAAAGAAAATATAGGAAATAATTTTTGTTAATCACTTAGATGAGAGGTGTTAACAATTCATCATGGAGCTTAGTGATTCAATAGAGAGAATTTCATCCTGGAAGAGTGGCTAGTTTAGGGAATAAGTTAGGCCTTTCCATCTGGAAATGAAGTCTGAAACTCTTTCATTCCCTACCTGCTTTCATTTTATGAGATCACTGACAGTTGTCTTAGGAAATGTAGAACTAAATTGACCGAGAAACTATTTCTAGTGGTCCTACTAGCCTGTGATTGATTTAGCTGGAAAAAAAGTATACCATACAAAGGTTGAACCCTACAAGGTTCGCATGAGGCACCTTTATTTTACTACTTCATGTTATTATAGAGTCCCCATCATGGGATCACAGTAAGAGGAATAGTATATTATATGCTATTCTGGATCTCCAAAACTATTGAACACTTGGAATACAGGGTTTCCAAATTTTTGTGGTGGTGAAATGTTTCTTACCTAATCAGGGTAGGGTTTGCGCTCTAGTTGTATTGGATCATGCCACCCTTTCACAAAATCTTATCGAGCTATTAGTTTCTCGAGGTTATTCAAGAGCCCTTGATTCATATCCAGTTAGAATTGATCATGGGAGGGTGCATTAGGGTATAAAGTTGGAAGCCTCGATGCTACCAGAACATGGGGTGGATAACCAACTGGGGGTATCCTTTGTGGATTCTCTTGAATGTACTTCAGCTACTTTCCTATTAAAGGGAACTATTAATGTCATTTCAGTGCCATATTTATGTAGGTTGATGGTCCTGATGTTGGATTGGATGGGAATCCATGATGGAATTCATTTACTAGGATGAGTTCCAATGGCAGGGGCCCCTCTTCTTTGAACACTTGTTTACATTCCGTAGGGGGAACACATTTGGCATGGTAGCTCCCTCGACATAGCTCAATATTAATTTTTCTGAGCTCTTTCATTTCTTAATCCTACATAGAGAATCATTCATTGGGAGTGAGGGACATATTCTCATGGGGGAGGTGCGTCATAGACGACCGGGGATTTATTCGTCACTGGGTTGGGGTTTCTCAAGGGAAGTAATGACAGATTAACTAAGGGGTGCCCAAATTTAGGATATCTCTCTCTCTCTCTACGTATGAACACCACCAGGCTCGGTGTGGGATGACTCCAAGAGGGAACCATCTACTCTTGTGTCCTCTCAATTTTTATCATTACATGTGAGATTCATGGGGTTCACATTTACCATTTTCACTGATTTATAACGCATTGTGGTGGTGTACCTGGTGCTGAATGGTAGGAAATCTTTCTCTATATTTTGTTGGACTTCCTCCTTCCATTTGATTGTATTATATGGGTTTCTTGGTGAAAATGTACCCAAATGTTTCCCTGATCAGACCTCATAATTTTCCTTTGTCTCAGAGGGTATGAACCATAAGACAAGGTGGAACATGTTACCTCTCTACTCAACATTCTTTATAAAGGGGAGAAGAAAAAAGTCGGTTGTGTGGGAACATGATGTAAACATTCCCACAGCCCTATAGGCTGGGGTTGCTTTTGTTGTTCCATTGGAGCACTACAACATAGATTTTTTGGCCTTATAGAGGAATTTTATGTTAATAATTCTCCCAGCATTGTAGGATGAGGATGATCCCACATTACAGCGGTGGCCACGACTGTTTTCACAAACCGGACTGGGTCGACCCTAAACTAGTAACCCAGGCCGCTCGGAATTAGTCTCGAGAGGCATTCCCAATACTCTCGAGATGGTGACAAAAACCAAGATAATTAGTAGAGTTACGAGGGATTTATTTTACCAAAATATAAACAAATAAATAAATATAGGAAAGAACTAGATAACCTAATATACATTTAAAAAAATCAACTGAACATTATTCTCACATGAAGGTGAATGTAAAACTGAACCAAAAACTCAACCGACCAAACAAGAAAACAAACTATCTCCTTCTGACCCTGTTTGTCACTCTATAACACAATAATCACACATCACTTAAGGCGATAAAACTTAATCTGAAAACCGTACAAGGGATAAAAATAGAAGAACACAATATGTGTGAGTATTAAAACTCAGTAGGTTATCCCAATACTCTATTCAAAATGAAAATCCTTTAAAATTAAATAAACATAAACTTGATGTTTGAAATATAATATATAAAAATATTTTTTTTCCAAACAAGGTTCTATACTACAAACATTACAAAATTAAAATGCTTTCATTTTTTTATAAACACTAAATTCTTGTAACCAATTTCAAAGAGATGCAACTTCAAAATGAAAACGGTTTTCAGGAGGGATACTTTAAAGAATTTAAACCTTTAAATAAATCCCAAATGCAACTGAATTTTACAGTAAAACTCACCATATTCCGATGGTAAATAATATATATCCAGTGTGTACAAGTCATAGGAACACCCCTAGGCACTATCTTGCTGTGGGCCACATGTACCTCGTATCTCAGTGAAAAGTAACCATAACAAATATTTGTTCTCATGCACGATCCACTAGTAGAGAACATACCCATAAACTAGTTGCCCCAACATCATAATAGTAGTTTATTTAGTGTTTTCTTCCTCATACTTTCTATCTGAAACAGGGATGAAACAGTCCGGATCACTAGCATTATAGTACATGTCCTCCCACCTAGATTTCGGGGTTTCCCTCTTTATGCTTATACAAGATCAACAAGCTATCAAATTAAATATACACATAAAGACACCAATTCCATTAGCACACACACACTAAATAGTACCTAAACTTCTTTTCACCCTTTGTGTAACTCAATAAACGATCTAAAATTTTTGTAAAATAATTCCATGAAGTTTAACAAAGAGTTTCATATGAATTCTATTTGAAAAAGAACTTTTTAGGACAAATAATGACAAATTCCATACCAAAATAGATTTTTCAGCTCCAAAACCATTTACTAAATCATTTTCACGAATCTTAAAATGACCCCAAATGGTAAAAAATGTAATGCACATAAAAACCCTTTTTTATGAGAAATGCCAAATGGGTGTTTCATAATTTCAACGAAAAACGTATAAAAAGGTACAAATTTAGATTTTCATAAATAGGTTCAAAACACCATTATAAGTATCAAAACACTTACAAAAACCCTTTAAAAATATTAGGTAACACAATTAATCTAAACCATTTTCATAAGAATGCTGAATGGACACTTACCAATAACTAGTTCCAAAACATGTTAAAAGCCAAAACCCATCTCTTCATAAAACCAATAACTCTTTTTACAACCATAAAAGGACACAAAAATATCACATTTACTATTTCTCATACTTTAATAAATTCAAAAAAGTTATATTATATCACATTTAGCACACAAAGCCCAATTGGGCACTTTTATGAAGACTAGGCATGCACTATTTAGAAAAACAACATCTATTTAACACCCAAAGGGGTAAAAAACCAAATTTACATTACAAAATTTTATTAAAGTAGTTAAAACACGTCATTATCATCATAATCCATATGTTAAAAAACAATGAAGCATTTATTTTAACAATTGGTATGCACATTTATAACGAAACAACTCCATTTCACACAAAACAAGGCATAAATAACCATTTTTTCAGTCCAAATAAATCATACAATGTTTAAAAAACAATAGTAAACATGTATATAAAGTGATAATAGAAACAAAAATATGAAATTTAAATAATAAATTCATGTTCTTGGGATAACCTACTTCAAAACCATGGCAGAATGGAAACGCACACCCGAAAACCGTCCATAAGTGTTCGAAAAACCTATATCTATGAAGTCCCTCCCTAAAAGAATTAAAACCACATAAAATATCATATTATAACATAACCTTAGGTCATTCATCAATAGGGAGGAAGATAGATATAAGAAATAATTGAAGGAGGAGGAGGAAGGATGAGAAAGGAGAAAGAAAACTCACCATGAAAACTATAGAACTCTTAATCGTCCATTAGATCCACATCATTAAAGGAAGGTAAAGGATTGGAAATCAATGTAGACTATCCTTATATCTGGAAAAACCAAGGAAAATTATTAGGAGGGAAACAAATAAAAGATTAATGATTCAAGAAAAAATAATTACCAAACCAAATCTAGATGATTTGAGAAGTCTTGAGAAATATCTCCCTAATATGTGACTAACATGACCACCAAAGAGGGAAAATGGAATGTTGGGGATCTCCTATGTTTTTTGTTCATCATTTAGAGGTGTAATAAAAAATATTAAAAAATGAATAATATAAAAAAGAAACAATTTTTTAAAAAAACTCGAAATGGGGTCATTAGGCTGGCCCAATACCAGAATAAATAACCCAAATCCACCATGATTATGAATTCCTAAGGGGTAAAAATGGATATTTTGATTCTAATACGTTAGGGGAGTAAAATTTGAAAGTGAAATGAGTGATAAATGTTGAAAAACTAAGGTGTTATAAAAGGAAAAAAAATTAAATGTGGAAATGGGCTCATGGTTGGCCCTGATTGTTATGTAACCACCTTTTTCTCCAAAAAATCCCAAACAAGCTAGGGTGAAGCCATGATGGGATGATTAGACATATATGTAAGTTGAAAACTCAATATTAAACTCTCCAAAAACCCAGGAAAAAAGGATCAGGATTTCCAATACACCAGATCAAGACCAAGACATGATGAAAGAGGTGTGACAATTCACCCCACCATTAATGCTTTCGACCCCTGAAAACCCATAACACTTTCTAGTTGAATGTTCAACCCATATGGATTTATTATCAATAGTTTATTGCCTCTCATTCCAATTAAATATTATCCACCATCAATGGAACTTATTCCTTTTTCTCAAACAAAACTCTAACTCACAACCAATTCCGTAGAATCGATGGAAAGATCAATCCACCACCTCTACAACCAAGCCAAGAACGAGATTGTTTGGCCTTCTCCCAATATATCCAATGACCATCCAAAGAAATGTTCACTCATAAAATCCAATGACTTGTTGGGGGAGTTCGGAATGGTATCCCCACCATTAAATCACAACTACCTTCTGAAAAATCTTTAATGGAAACATCTTCTCCCGTAGGAAATCTCCACACCATTAGAGACCAACAAGAAATGAAAAAACATTCATTCAATAAGAACTAGAATTTTGCATCACCCATAAAGTTCCACCAAAACTCTCCCATAACAACCTACAAACATAAGTTAAGAGTGTTACAACATGAATATTTAAACCAACCACACCTAAATGGAGGGGACAAGGACATGGCCAACACTTTTTTCATAGATCAAAACCCCCACTAGTAGGGGTATGGAGGGAAGGGGACCTGATTTTCGGGCCACTAAAACCAAAAAATTAATAGAGGAACCACCCAAAACTCTATACCTACGAATATGTAAAATTGAGACCACACCCAATTTACATTGTCAAACCATAGAGAGACATTGATTGGAAACCCACATCTAAGAAGGAATAACCATATACAATGCATTAGGGGTAAGTCTACTATGATCTTTGAGAAAAAAAATAGAAAAATCACACCGATGAGAAACCATAATAAAAACAAAGAAACTATGTTACCACAAAGGTGAAGGAAAGAGCTTATTCGAGCTACCCACACCTCTAGAAATTTCTTTACTATGTGATAAGCTTCACTCGGAGGCCTATGGATGGAACACTGATGGTTTAAGCATATAATATACTGAATCCATGAGATATAGATCACAACACCCCACGAAAATCACTTTCTCAACAACAACCTTCATCTAAATAGGAAATCAAAGATAAATAGAACCATTCTCTCTCACTCAGAACAATGAGTAGAATGGACAAGGAATATAGTGAAACACATTGAAATCACCGAACACAACTTCTATATCCCAAATAGTTATCAAAATAGAAAACCACTTTAAATCAAGCCCAAATAGCTCTCTATTCTATCATGTGAGATGAGGAATTAGATGAATTGGTGGATTTAATGATTGAAAATAATCTTTAGGCTGATCAACTGGAAGTCTTTCCAACAGAAAATCATCCATGAACACATTACAACATCCTATATATCCTTATAAACCCACTGAACATTGCTACAAAACCGATCCACCAACAAGATCTGATCTCAATACACACCAATAGCATCACTTCCCAATCATGAGGAATCATACCAAACAAACCACCCTTTTAAACATGAAAAATCAACCAAAAAAAAACATCATTTTACCAAAAACACAAAAAAAAATCAACATAAACCACTTTTGAACAATAGACTAAATTTGTGGATTTTCACATTCACCAATGTTGTTTCATCAAGTCGCACTCACATGCACATTCTCGTGCCACCCCGGGCACCCAACCATTATGCCATACTAGGCATCCATCAACGTTTCTATACAAAAAATTGCATGTGAGAATCAATGAAAACACCAAATTCTAAAATAAAACATCAACATTTTACAAGCCAAAAAATTCAACCCATTTCAAAAATTGTGTACCTTCCATAGGAACACTAACCACCAACTCAAAAACCATTTTCATATTTCCACACAACAGACCATTTTACCAAGCATGAAAAACAAACCCCATTTGTCTTCATCAAAATCCTCTCTCTTTACTCAAAAAAATTATCAGCATCTCAAAAGACTACACTTTTCAAGATCCATTTGTTTTAGAACCAATTTCGTTTATTTTTAAACAACTACCAAAACAATCATGCCATTAAATCATCCCTTTCCCATTTTCATAAAATCAGAAAGCTCTATTTTCTTAATATGAAAGCCAAAAATGAAAAAAAACCATTTTAGGAAAATAACAACTTCTCAAAACCAATTTGAAAAACCAATTCATTAGATTCGAGCACTTTTCAACATCTCAAAACATCCCATTTCAAACAAATTTTCTAAATCGACTTAAAATAATAAATGCCCTACAATAATTTTATTTCAATAAACTATAAGTTTAGATTAATGATATTCGATCCTGTTAAGTCGTTCCACTTTCTCCCCAAAAATTTGATTCAACAAAACCAAACATTTACATACCATTTCATATATTTAACATTGAAAATCCTCTTACATAATTCTCACACAAGAATTTTCGAAACAAAATTTAGAATTCTAGAAGGTTCTAAGAGACCCACAAAAGGGAGATAGTGTCATTATGTGACTTGACCGTATGGTTCGCATCCATATGTAAAACACACCACAAATAAGAAGAGCCTTTTTAAGACTATGCTCAGACTCCACAGGGCTATCAAGGACTTACGAGCTCATGGAGGCTATTAGTCCAACTCCCCTTATTGTATTCAACTCACCAAAAAATCCTTAAGAAACAAATAAACCAATAAAAATAGACATCCCATTAACACCAAAGGACTAGATAGAGAAATATTTCATGAAGTTATTCCTAAACCTACCCCTCATGTTTTGAAAATCCTACTCCATCTACCTTGACATCATTCAAATAACAGGGGAACTCTATAAAAAGGTCTGCTAGGAGCCGACCTCCTCTGATACCATTTTTTCATGAACCAGCCCAGGTCGGCCTTGAACCTATCACCTAGGACACTTCACAACAAGTATTGAGTGGAATTCCCAATCCTCCCAGGATAGGGATAATAACCAATGGAATCAGTAGAGTTACAAGGTAATGATTTTTCACAAATACAAATAATTAATAGATAAAAGAATGAAATAGACATCTAAATATATATTTATATAAAAGTTGAACTGAACATTATTCTCACATAAAAGTGAAAGTATAACTGAAACAACAACTCAACTGACCAAACATGAAATCCAAATAACTCTATGTGATCCCAGGGGTCACTCTCCAACAAAGTTATCACACATCGCCCAAGGTGATTGGACTCATGTTGAAACCGACACAAGGGCTAAAAATAGAAAGAGACTATAAGCATGAGTATTAAAACTCATTAGGATAGCCTCAAATTCTATTCCCAAAGAAATTACTTTAAAATAGAATAACCCTCAATTTAATGTTTGAAATAAAATATATAAAAATATTTTTTTCAAAAAAAGGTTCAAAGCTAAAAACATAACAAAATAAAAATTCTTTCAGGTTTTCATAAAGAGGAAATGCTTGTAACCATTTTCAAAGAGATGCAACCTCAAAGTGAAAACTATTTTCAAGATGGATACATTAAGGAACATAATAATTTAAATAAAATACATGTTGTACAGAATTTTCCAACCAAACTCACCATATGCCGATGGTGAATACAATATATCCAATGAGCACAAGTAATGGGAACACCCCTAAAAACTATCTAGCTATAGGCCCAAGGTATCTTGTATCTCTGTGAAAAGTAACCATAAAAATATATGTTCTTGTGCATGAGACACTCATAGGGACCATGCCCATAGCCTAGTGGTCCCAAACATTATCATAATAATTTAGTTAGTGTTTTCATCATCCAAATTTCTAGGTGAAATAGGGATGAAACCAATCCAGATCACTAGCATACTAGTACACGTCCAACCACCTAGATACATGGGTTTCCATCATTGTGCTCAAACAAGTTCCACATACTATCAAATTCGATTTAAACATAAACACACAAGTTCTTGTGACACACACTCAAAACTGTAGCTAAAATATTTTTCACCCTTTTATAACTCAATGAACCATTTAATTTTTTCATAAAATTATTTCCATATGTTTAACAATGCATTGTACATAAATTCTATTTGAAAATACATTTTTTAGGCCAAACACCCACAAATTCCATACTAAACTAGATTTCTCAAGCCCAAAACCATTTACTAAATCAATTTCATGTATCCTAAAATGACCCCAAATGGTAAAAAATAGAATACCCAGGGAAACCCCTTTTTTAATGTGAAATGAAAAAATAGACTTTAAGCATTTTACCAAATCCACATATAACAAAGGTAAAAATTTCAATTTTTATAAATAGGTGTACAAACCAAATTAGAATTATAAAAATATTTACATAAACCCTTTAAAATAATTAGGTCACACATTTATGCCCAACCATTTTCATAAGAATGCCGAATGAGCCACTTACCAGAAAATCATGACCAAATGTGTAAAAAACCAAAAATCATCTCTTAATAGTACCAAAAACACATTTTATATCCATAAAAGGACACACTAATATCACATCTCATTCTTCACATACTTTAATAAATTCAAACATGTTATTTTGTATTACATTTAGTAGCCAAATTCCAACCAGATACATTTCCGAAGACTAGGTGTGAATCATTTAGCAAAAAAAACTTTTATTTTCACCCAAAGTTGTTAAAAAACAAATGTTCAAGGCAAAAATTTATTATAGTAGTCAAACCAGGTCTTTAACATCCCAATCCATCAGTGAAAACTAGAAGAACATTTATTCTAATGAGTCGTGTACACTTTTATAATGAAACAAACCCTTTTTACACAAAACTAGGCATAAATAAGAATTTTTTTCACCAAATAATTCATAAAAATATTTCATAGAAATAATAAACTTGTTTATAAGGTGATAAAAAAATTTAAAATATGATAATTAAATAAAAAAGGCAAGTTCTTCAGAGAACCTACATCAAAACCATGGAGGAATGGAAACAGGCTCCAGAAAAACCTTCCACGAGGGTTCAAAAACCCTATATCTATTAATACCAGCCCTAAAAGAATGAAAGCCCCATAAAAATCATGGTATAAAATAACCATATGAACTTCATGACTATAAAGGATGTGAGATCCAAAAAATTATGGAAGGAGGAGGAAGGGGGAAAAGAGAAAGAAATTTTCCTAGAAAACTGAAGAACTCTTCATCTTCCCTTAGATCCACATCCTTAGAGGGAAAGGAATCAATTGTAAATCAAGGGAGAGGATCCTTAGTTCTGGTAAAACATAGGAAAAAATATTTTGGGGGAAAATAGAAAAAAATGATTTATTCATGAAATAAACAAATTACCTTAACAAATCTTGATGATTTGAGAATCCTTGAAAACTATCTCTTCAATCTCTGACTAATATGAGATCTAAATAGGGAAATGGAACATGGGGGTGCGTCTAGGGATTCCCTGCCCAAGAGATATGAAAATTTGGACTAAATGTGACTCGTCTTCGGCTTCTTCAATGAAATCAGCCTCTGACCTTCCCGAGCTTCTGACGTGTTGGTGCTCCTCTCTTTCCTCGGCTTCTTCAGGTTCACATTGCACTTTGGAATGGATTATCTGGGTCATGAAGAACGATGTTTTTTTCATCAAGCTCACAAAACCCCCAAATTCTGGATTGAACGGGCCACCTCTTGGATCGAGGGATTGAAAGATCACAAAAAAAATTTTATGCCGGGTGTTACCCTCTACATCCCCCCTCATTGGAATCCCCCAACGGAAGGGACTCTTAAGATTAATGTGGATACGTCCCTCCCAAATGTTGGGCTTGTTTCCCTCGGCCTCCTGGCCCAAAATCATCTGAGGCAAATCCTTGCGGAAAATTTAAATCCACATCAGGCTTTCTAGGAACCTATAGTTGATGAGGCCATGACCATCCTTGCCGATATGTTGCTCTCCATAAAATGTGGATTGAGTGATATAATTATTGAGTCTGACTGCCTTACCATAATCGATGTTATTAACCACAACGATGGTGGTCTCTAGTCTTTTGGTATCATCATAAAGAGAATTATATCACTTTTCCAATGATTTTCCTTATGCACCTTATCCTTTACCAAAAGGTAAGGGAACAACGTGGCCCATCAACTAGCGGCCTCTGGCCCATTAGACTCCAACCTGCTCCTGCTGGATAAATTCCCTTCATGTCTTTACACATGTACTTCTGCGGATTTTAGTCATTAATGTTTACTATTTTAATCAAAAACATATTTAATTTCTAGGGGGTAAAATTGATATAATGAATATAATAGGTCATATTATGCTAAATGGGATGTGTAATGAGTGAAAAATATTGAATAATTAGGGAGTTATAAAAGAAACAATTTTTTTTAAAAAATAGAAAAATGGTCTCATGTTTAGCCCAAAATTTGAATTAACCACCCTTTTCTCCAAAAACTCCCAAAAGGCTATAAAGAACCCATGTTAGTATTATTATATATAGATGGAAGTTAAAAACACAACAGTCATATCACCCATAACCCAATAAACAGATGGTAATTTACAACACACCAGATCCAAACCATGACATAGAAAACCGGATGTGATAGCTGTTGCCACGTTTTTGTGTTCACGCCCTCCCACGTGGGTGCGAACCGAGTACGGAACTGGACCCACATGTTATTTAAGTTATTTTTAATACATGAGCACTAATTTATGGTGGTATTCCATTAATCAGCATCCCTACAAGATTTTTTTGATTTCGTGGTTCAAAATCCTTTAGATGGATTGATCTCGTCAGACCTGATGCTTTTGAGACTTACTCCAGAACGAGTTTTATTTTGTATTCCATTTTTCATGAGCTAAGATTTTATTTGAATGCTAAATTTGGATAATTACATTGTATGATTTCATTTCCAATGAGGTATGTTGGATCCGACATGGGTTGAAGTGTAAAGCTCCATGATCACCCAATCCCATAATATGAACACTAGACATGGAGTCCCCAATGAGGCAATGTAATTTGTGTTGTGTGTGGAGGTAATCTAGTTCAATGTTTTTCTTTTTTTCATCATGATCATCATATTTTTCAGATGGGAGGGTTTCTAGGTTGATTAGGTGGAGATGCTCCCCTAATATGTTGACATGGTCTGTATACCCTTAATAGGGCAAGAAAATTTCTTCTAGTTGGAAAATATTCATCCACATATTGAGTCAAATTCCATTCATACAATTCCTAGTCAACTCCCTTGGTATCTCGATGTGATAATTAGTCGTACACCAATACATCACTGGTATGTTATCCTTATCTAGTTTTCTTATCACGAGCAAAAAATCCCACTATTTTTCTACTTGGGACTTCTCTATGTGATATTCCCAGCTTGACTACTTCCTAATAATTTCTATCCATGTAGACGGGTTTGGGGGAGCCTCATTGATATGTGAATGGTGCATGGGTGGACGGAAGATGAATGTGGCCCCAAACAATCCTTCAGTTGAGAAAGGATATCACTCATCATAGATGAAGTGTTTGGTGGGTCTGACTACATCTTTTCTACTAACTCTGTATAAAAGGGTTTTCCCACACTTTTCCAAGAAACGGGAGGTCCTTATTTCCAGTATGAATATTGATTTCAGGGAGAAACTTTGAAACCAGTTCAATAGTATTGAGGGATACTATTGAAACTTGTTGCCTGATCACAGGGAGTGTCCCTACAGTGTATACCCTAAGGAGGACCTTCAGGTTGGGCTACAATGAGTGGGGGACCTTCTTGCTGCTCGGTGTCATAGAGGGGATCATCATCTCGATAACAACTATGATGGTGTAGACTACTATCACATATTAATATCTAGTTTCAGGGATAATTTCCATAGTTTATATCCTAGGAAGAGCCTTAAGAATTTACTATAATGACAGGAGGACCTTCTCATTGCTTGATGTTACTATGGGGAGGGCCTTTACAACAAATTTCATTGTGGGGAGGGCCTTTGAAAAAAAATCATCATGGAATGGACTACCATCATAACTCAGAGTTCGACTATAAGGAGAAGCATATCTGTAGTGCATACCGTGGGGAGGACCATCAGAGTGGATGATAGAAAGGGGAAGAAATTCATGTTATCTAATATTTAAGTCAATGTGAGGGATACCCTGACACACATCAGAAGATAGTATCTTGTGATCGGTCATTTCTGGTCCACGAGGTAAGCCCCCCGTGGGTGCTCTGGGGAGGACCTTCAGAGCTTCTTATAACAAAATTGTGGGGTGGGAATTTTCAATTATTACCACAACTTACATAATTTGTTAATGGATTGACAGGGTCTTGAGCCTTTAATTATATATGTTCGAGGGTGTTATGAAGTCCATATTCTAAGAGAGTGGGATCATGTATGTACTCTTCATTTTCTGGTTACCTTTCGCGCATTTCATTTTTGGGCACTCTGTTGTGGGTAACTGGGGATGCCTATTATTGGTAACAACCTTCATATACTAGTCCCTATGTTTTCGGGTCTCTGGATGTCATCGAGATACACCAATGAACAACTTTAGTTTCATAATGGATATATGTCTGCCTTGGAGTTGTAAGCATATTGGACTAGTTTCCCCTAGTTGGAACTGGTATTGTTTCCTAATCTGGATTCCCATGTATCCTGAGATATTTCTGTTGACCATCCTATATTGCAGCATAAATGATTAACTACTCTCGAGTGACTAACCCATTCTAATAGTATGTCAATCTATTCTAGGAAACTGGGTCGTGGTTCTGGTTCCTCACCTTTTCCACTAATGCAATTACATCTTCGCATGTTTTGAGGATATGGTCTAGAATTGACATCTGATCATCCATCATTTAAAGTATTTTTTGAGACAATTATTTGGTTCTAATGGGTTTAAAATCCCATTATGATGTTGGAGAATGATTTTGTTCCTTCTTCAGTCCTTCATAGGTTCCCTATAGATACTTATAGTTCTCTAGTGTCGGGGTAGAGGAATTAATTTTCCACTGGTTTTATTCTCTGTTTTCCACCATATTTGATTGGGCGACTTCATATTCACAAGAAGGTATTTTCAACTTCTCATTAGTTTCTATATTTCTCTCACGGTCTTTGTATGAATCCATAGGAATTTTATTCTTCTTATATTTTCTTTTCGCCCTTTTTGGATAGAAGGCATGATAAGCATCAGTAGGTATTTGGGCCTGCCACTAGGTGGTTTTCATCTTATATGGATGATGGGTTTCTTGTTCATCAGAAGATATCCACTTATGCCTATAATTTTATTCTTTGATTATATGGCAGGACTAAAGAGCTCTAGAAGGAACATGCACATTCTTGTATTGTGCCACCATATTTTTATGGAGGGCTTTAATGGAGGGGGAAGAGTTATATGTTTTTCCATTTAATGCTGTCGCATTTGTACTGGGGAGTTCCTCCTCAGGAACCAGGGTGATAGTATGTTTTTATTATATATTTTCCAACCTCGGTGGGAAGCCCACAGGTCCTAGGTCTTCTAGAATTCAGCAGGTACCATAGGTATAAGGTCCTCTTTAACATATGGAGACTTGGTCCCCCACTATTGGACGTGACGCTCACTGGTAGGGGCCCGTGAGAATGACCCATGTGCAGTTGAGAAGAAGTTTCCTACATCGACTTCATCTTCCTCCCTAAGATAAGGGAGGTACTTGTTTTCACATTCTAGGGATAGGCTCCTGAAAAAGTTCAAGATAACCACTAAGGTCACCTTGTGCTGGGGTGCCAGTCACGACTAAGGAGGTAGCTGGTAAGTTTTTTTAGACTGGAGGGCTTGTCATGTGACATCCACTATGGGGATAATACCATTTCAGTGGTATATTATTTCTGGTAAGAACTGCTCAAAATTCATGTTCAATGAGTAAGAAAGAAGAAAATGAATTGTGTCATAGATCATTTGATCATCTTAGATAAAATAATTTGTGTAAACTTACTCAAATAGAAAATTTTTGTGATGTTCCTAATATAAATAAGGGAACATTATTCTCTCTACATACCAAATGTTAATGATTATAAATTCTTTACAAAACAATGTTGAGGTTCATACATCACATCCCATATAGATTATATATTTCTAGATCTATAGGCCCATAAGAAAATAATTAATAAATGGAAATTTTTATATTATTTCCTTCATTTATGAACATACTGAAATTATATTCATTAATTTTTTGAAATATAAATCATAGGCTCTTTAAATGTTAAAATTATTAAAAAGAAGATTATATAAATATTGTGCAATTTCATTAACAAATATTCAAATAGAATTTGGAATTGATTAAATAAATGGGTTATTTGATGTGTATCTTTAGGATCATGATATTCCCCCTAATCCAAGTAAAATATACAAAAAAAATTATTATTAATTATAAGAATATATATCTATAGAATATTACTCAAAAAATGAAAAGAAAACACTATAATTATTGATATTTTTGTAGATATGTTATTTTAGTATAGGTTCAAATAAGAAAACAATTATTAAACAGAAAAAATTCATATATGTTATAATATAATATGTATTATAAAAATACACCATGTTTTATTTACTTATGATTACTAGGTGGCCCCTGCATCACCCAAATCAATGGTGTGGATCTTAGGAAGTTCTTTGAAAGTGGTTTTGATTGTATTTCTCTAGAATATCACCCAAATATAAGAGGATAATGATGCTACAATAATGAGATAGTGTATATAATTAAAACAATATATTTTAAAGTGTTATAATTTTCAAGGGAATGATACACACATTTTGAATCAAGTTCCATGATCGGAGAAGATAAATCTAGTATTATTAAATATTAAGATGAATTTTGAGAAAATAGTGAAGATTCTAAAGATGGTCATGTTTATGATGATGATTATAATAATGTTGGTGATAAATTTAAACCTCGATCACATTATCCATGGAAGAGAATATATATAGACATCTAATATATAATTGGATAATAAAAGATCAAATTCAATACCATGATAACATTGATGAAAACATTACATCCCTATTTGATTTTAAAGACTGAACCAAGAAAATTCGATAAAGATTTGGAGAATCAAAAGTGGGTCCATTCCATAAATAAATAGTGATACATGGGATTTTTTACTCAAACATAAATATAAGAACAATATTGGAAGAAAATTGGTATTTAATGAACGTTTATTGTAAAGGAAGAATTTTTGAGAAATAATGTAAGTCTTATGTGAATTGTTTATTCTCAAGTTAAAGGGGTTTCCATTAATGTAACATTTCAACTATTTTAGTGCTTGAATCAATAATAATATTTCTTAATATTTTATCAAAAAATAAATGATATATCTTTAAAAGTGATGTGAAGTCTCTCTTCATAAATGGGGAGTCAAAATATGAGGTCGTTCGGTATGGTCCGAAGGATTTCATTTTTTATTTTTTGATAATCCAATTATCAAGGGGTGAGGTGGAACCCTTACAAGGACTAAAGGCTTAAAGACAATTACATGACCCATCGGTCTTATAGAGAATCACCCAGACAAGACAACTAGGAACTGATCCTCCCCAGCATAAGTCATGATATCACCACTCCACCTTCGCAGGGATGGTCGGCTGGTTGTCCTATAAAAATCTTCACATACTCGGTACCGATGGAAAATCCATACCATCTCATTATTCCAATTATGGTTAGCTCTACTCCGGTGAAAGGGAATGACCAGTACCAATGGAAATGCCATACCCTTTTATGGTTTCATTCATGGATAATATGATAAATCTATTTTCAAATTGAAAAATTCATTATAGAGTATGAAAAAATCATTAGTGGTGTGTAATTAAATGGTGAAAACTTCATTTATGAAGTTAAAATTCAAAAATGGAAGACCGTACAATAATCATTAAATTGTGTTTGACATAGAAGTATCTCTCATTATTTTTTATTTTACATCATTTTTTCAGGTAATGTTTATGATGTTTATGATAAATTTAATAAGTAAATGAATAATATTTTCGAAATTTATATTCTCAGGGAAATGAGATTCTTTCTTATATTAATGTTTTCTCAAGTAAGAAATAATGTATACTATAACAGACTGAAAATTTCTTTCTATTACTAATAACACTTATTGTATAATGACTATTTTATTAATAGTGCATTATAAAACTATTAAATTTCATAAGAACATGACATATCAAGAATTCATAATGACTATAACAGAAACAAACAATATAGGGAGATAAAAAAATAACAATACACACTATAATGTAAAATTCATAGGCTTTAATTCTCGAATGTTTATTGATCCTTCTATAACCATAGAAAAAATTTAATTAATAGTAATATTATAAACATTATCATGGAAAGTTTAAAACATTTTATGGTAATGTAATGAATGTTTAAGTATGAGAATAGTTGATTATATATAGGTTATACCGGAAAATGTGACTATTAGTATTTGATCATTACATGTACATTCGACGGTATGCCTATTTTTCTATGTGACTATTTGGAATTATGAGTCTTGGTAATAGTGTTACCAAAATAATTTGTGTATATAAGTGGTAATAAAAATGATAATTGGTAAAAAAAAATGAGGAAATGATGGCCTTAACTAGTAAGATGACACATATTTAGGCCCATTCATCCTAACTTTTTTGGGAGGTAGTATTAGTGGGTTTTTTCCTTGTCCAAGCCCATGAAGAACCTCAACATGTAAGGCAAGAGTTGAGTAGGCTATGGGATAAGTTCAAGTTATTTGAGATCAACACTATATCATTGTTTCCCAAGCCTCCCCTAAAAGTATCAAAATCTCACACCATGCCCTTAGGTGATATGTTGGTTTGTTAAAGGGTTAAGGATCAAGAACAAAGTATTACAATAATTTTATTTTCTTTTATGAAATAAAATAGTTATTTCTAAAATATCATTTTCATTATTTTTTTATTTCACAAAATACACATGAATATAAGATGAATATGAAACCGAGAAAAGATAATTATATTGCTGTAAAATTAATAATTTTAATTAAGTTAAAATATTTTTTCATGAAAAAGGATTATAAAAAAAATTATTTATATTTAATTGATACTATAATTTTATAATGTCCCGAGTAATTTTTATAAGGGAGATAATATTTATTATTTCATAAAAACTATTAACTTTCAACAAATAAGGTTCTTTAATTAAATTTTTAAAATCTAATATTAAAAACAGATTTTGATAAAATAAAAAATTTGTTACAAACCATTATATCAAAATTAGGTTAGGGTCAAAATTTGAGAATTTTCTAAAATATATTATTTTATAATGAATATTAAAAAATAATTTATTATGTTTTATGTATGTGATATGACTTCATAAATATATTATAATGATTAAATATTTAATTAAATTGAATTTATGGACAAAAATATATAATTTTATAAATATAATGTATTTTATTGAATTAAAATTTATTATCAAACCCAATACTACAATTTTAAAAATATAATATACGGTCTTAAAAACATTATTATATAGAAAAATTATTTCTACATTCCAAAAAATAATATAAAATATTGAATATCTATTATAAAACCCAAATATTTCTGAAAAAATACCTTTTATGGTTATAAACCATAGTCCAAAACCACAGTTAAGCGAATGGTTTGGTATTCTCAACAACCAAGATTTGCAAGGCCTATATTAAGAAATTAATAAAACAATACTCCAAAAACTACTATAAATACATACCTATCCACCCAATTTCATTCACTCCTTAGATATTAAACATGATTTTCCCCTCATTTACCATATATAAATCATTTCCTAGGAGTTTCAAAGGTTACACGGAACCCTCCTCAAGTATTAGGAACCTATCTTGAATGTTAAGCCATTCTCTTCCTATATATTTTTTATCCAAGTACTTACATTGTAGTAAGCCTTATATTTTCAATTTTATTATTCTATCATTCACATTTTATCAATCTCTAAATCTCATAATATTATTTTATCAATTATATTTATTCATTCTCTCTCATTTTTCTCATTCCATAAAAATCTTTGTATACCCGTTAAGCTGCTGAAATCATCCATTGATTTCTCATTCCACTCTTTTTAGGTTAAGAATAAACAATCCTATTTTAATTCAATAGTATTCATATTTATGAAATTATAATTTATAGATTAGGTATTTCCATGTTTGAAACCCAAAAATTTACTTCTCAAGGTTTAAAGTGATGATAACTTTTTTTCTTAAAACACTTACGTTCTCAGGGATTTTATATGAAAATCAATCTTTATTCATTGTTTAGTTTTGAAATTATTTATTATTATCAATATACAAATGTTAATTAACAAATATGAAGGTTGTTTCTTTATAGTTGTCCAATTAATTAGATAAACAGTTAATCTCTAAATATAACATGTTTTATGATACATTGGTTAATAAAACTGGTAATAAGTTTTTAGGCACCTTATTATTGAATATTGGTGATATTATTTTGAGTGGAAAATTTTTAAATTATAGCCACATTTCCCTATTATTTATCTCATACTAATAATAATGATCCCATTTTATGCCTCATGTTTTATCCATTATAATCACTAATGTTCTATTTTATTTGTTTATCCATTTTTGGTATTTAGACTCACACTTTTCTATTGATGTATATCCCTAGGAAAAAACATATAGTAAGGTTAACTATGATAGAATAATAATATATTTTTTAGTAGGATTAAATAAATTTTATGTTTTATGTTTTCTATATGTAAATTATTTATTATGTAACATGTTTCCAAGATAGTACTCCTCAAATGATCCTTCAATGTTATTAATGTGATATTCTAGTAAAGAATTATGTTAAAAATAATGAATTAAAAAAGTTGGTATTCACAACTTGTATCAATATAAAGGATTAGTTAATTTTTGAAATTATGACTATAAAACCTTAAAAATAAACTTACGTAAATGTTAATGAATAGAAAATCCTCACAAATTTTGATAATGTACAAAGAAAGTGGATTCAGATAAATGAAATCTAAGTTTAAATAATAAGGTGATTAGTTATCTACCACATTTGTACCTACGGTTAGTGATCTCAAAAGGGATTATTGGATATTAACCTGACATATACATGGCACATGATAAATATTACTTGTTACAAAACTAGTTTAACAGTCATGGAGGATATGATTTGGATAATCACATGTTTTTTAAAAACCATTAAGTTGGATATATAGATAGATTAATTTTGTTATTCTTGAAGTATACCATCCTAAACGTGACTTAATAGAAAATTTTAGGATTAATATTTCATTTATAATTATTATTATAATATTTTCATTATATAAAAAATTCTCACCTAGGTTTTATTATTCTAGAAAAAAGGAAATAAATATAAAGAATTGTGTAGATAATGAATTTGGTGGTAATGTAAAATTGACCTTCAAAATACTATTAATTATAGAGTTGAAAACCACATGATGATAATGAATCATTTACGTCGACCTCGAATAAAAATCAAAACCATGTCGAGAATTTGGATCCACTAAGTCAATGATAACTAGCATTTGAATCCTTCATAATATATTGACCACATGATTTTACTAGAACATCAGATCCATTGATCACATAATAATTAATAAATATTATTATATATTATATATTATGTAATCCATTCTTCTTATAAGGAAAATTTTATATTCGTAATGTATCACTTAGAGGGTCAATCTAATCAGCAGTGGACAACTATCATGGACATGAAGTGATCAGAGGAAGTTAAATCCATGGAGTAAGAATATTTAAAAATAGTCTTTCTCAAAAAGTATATTCCTCACACCCTCTAAAAAAATAATCAAATAATATGAATTGAGCATACAAAAATATGATAATCAATCATTAGGAAATTATGAGATGAAATTTACAATGACATCACAATACATATAAATGTTTTTCAATGTTTCTAAATGGAATATTTACTAGCTCTTGAAATTATAGACATTGCGAAATATGAGGAAATAATATTATGTACTCTCAAAGTGGAAATGTAGTTTTAATATTCAAAGTGGTATCAAGGATTAAATGAAAACAAGAGTATGATGGTGCCAAATTTTATAATGAATGTTTACCATGGAAGAGAAGGAATGAAATAATTACTAACCAATTAAAACATGGGTGGGAAGAAGAATTCGGGGAATTATATACAGTGAAGTTAAATGTGTTACATGTCTGGAAGATATGGACATATATCTCTTAAATTTATTAAAAAATAAAGCTTAATATTTTAATACAAATGAAAAAGGTATATTGGTTTAAGTAAAACAAAAAGTACAATGTTTTAAATGTGATGAGAATGGACATTTTTCTAAGAAATGTCCAAATAAAATACTAATTGAGGGGAACCTCCATTGACCATAATAGAGGCCAAGGGATCAATGATTTATTTTGAAATATAAATAACTGAATTTGTGGCTCAAAATTATATTCTATAATGTATACTAATAATACAATAAAATTTAGCAAGTACAATTTTTTATTATAATTTTATGTGTTCTTTTATTTCATTCATGTTTTAAAAAAACATCAAAATGAACATTAAACTAAAAATTATAGAGTTTTCATTACAAACTACAAGAGTAACTACTCTGGAATCAAATATATATAGGTATTACCATATTAAAGTTGGTTATCATACTCTTTTTAATAGCATTATGGTCATTATAATTGTGTAATTTTACTGAATAATTGATATGGTTTGGGGGATAAAGTTTAATGCCACTATCCATAATAAAGAAATAAAAGTTTTGTTTTATTTAAGGGACAAAATTTAATTATACTCAAAGGAGTTATATCCATACTCAGGTACTTTCAAGAACCTCCTTTTATTACATTATTTATATAAATGATTGGATATAATGAAAAATATTAAATTAAAAGTATTAAAATTGGTGATGTACCCATTATTTCCGAATAAGTCGATGTATTTCCTAAAGGGTTCCCTTTACTTCCCCTAAGAAGATATTTATAGTTCCCAATTAAACAACATACCTATATCCAAACCAATATTTAATACCCCATATAGAGTTTAATATTTTTAGATAGAAGAATTAATGAATAAAATTCATGAAAATTTTTATAAAGGTTTTACAAAACCAAGTGTGTCTCATTAGGGAGAATATATTCTCTCTATAAATAATAATGATGAATCAGTGTGGTTATTAATTGATTATAGATAACATATGATCATAATAAATATCAAATACCTACTTATATGGATTCATTATCTATTCTACAAGCTTCATTGGGCTCAATTATTTTATAATATTGACTTCAAGTTAGGGTATAGTCAGTTGAGGGTTAATAAAGAAGATATTATAAAAAAATACATCTAAAACTTTTATAGGAATTAAGTAGTTTTTACATGAATTTTGGATTAACTAATGATCTTACCATATTTATGTTTTTATGAATATAGTATTCAGGTACTACTATGATAAATTTATGATGAATTTTATTGATAATACTCTGAGATATTCAAAAATTAGTGTGGATTATGAGCACCATCTTAGGGTCATATTACAAAAAATTTATTAAAGGGAATATTTTTTGGTAATTTTTTAAAATGTGAGTTCTAGTTTCAATAATTCACATTCTTTAGACACGTTATAAAAAATGATGCAATCGTAGTAGATCTATAATAGATAAATGTAAAATAAGATTAGTCATCTCGTAAAATAAAAACAGATATTTGTAGTTTTTATCTACCAAAATAATATAGAAAGTTCATGAAGAACTTTTCTGGGATTTCTAATCCATGAAATATGCGAACACAAATGGTAGTTAGGTTTATCTTGATAAAGGAGTGTGAATAATGTTTCTATGAAATAAAGAAGGGGTTTCTTAGTGTATATGTGATAACTTTTCCCTCTATTGGGGATGTATTTTTCATTTATAATGATTTGTACAAGAAGGGACTTGGATGTGTTCTCATGAAAAATGGAAAACTGGTCTCTTATAAATCATGATAGATAGAGCCTCATGAATAGAATCATCAAACCCATGATTTGGAGTTACCTATAGTTATCATTTCATTAAATATATGGAGAAACTATATTTATAAGGGGAAGTGTGATACATACATTTACTATTAATGTCTTAAATTAATATTAACACAAAAGGAAAAAAGTAAGTGATTAATGATACAGATGGAGATTATAATTATTCTATTCATTATCACCCTAGAAAATAAAAAAAAGTCTCTAATGTATATGATGATTATGAATGAATGAGACCCACTAAATAAGGACCTAGAAATGATAGGCAATGAATTCATAAGGGAAGAGACCTAATCAAATCTATCCTAAATGATTTCCCAAGCATCATAACATGATAACATCCAGAAATCGCAAAGATATGATCAAATGTTATAAAAAATATTTGAAGCAGTGGAAAATGGGAATCTTTCTGAATTCAATATTAACCAATAGGGATTATAAATATTTGGTAAAGTGTTTTATATCACATTTGATATAGTGTAAAATAAAGAACTGATGGATTATTCTCCCAACTATGTATTATATAGACATTAAGGTGAAACAAAATCTATATTGATCTACATTATCATTATTTGTGTGGTAACTTAAAAATTGATATTTTCTAATATACTTCAAGATTCTTATTTTTTAAATAAGTGAAGGTGGAGTGAAAACTACCCTATGGAAGGATACAAACAATTCCTATACCTATATAAAAGTAAGGAACCATCACTATTGAAATTATTTCTGGAATTTATAATATGTCCAATAGAAATAATTCTATATGGGTAATCATTGATATATTAACAAATTCTGCTCATTTTATTTCTATATTATGATTTAATTCATGGGACATTTTTTTCCTTTATATTAAATAATTTTTGGTATATTATGGCTTCCACTATCAATTATTTAAAAATATTATCCATGATTTACATCTAATTTCTAGATGAGGATATAAAAATCTCAAAAAACTAAAATAAAATGTAACAAAATAAATTATTCTCAATTTGACATGTATTCTTAGAAGAATATTTATACATTAGAATACATGTTTTGAGATAACTCACTTGATGTTCAGGAGAGTTGGTATCAATATATTCCACTTGTATAATTCTCTTATAATAAAATTTTTCCCTTTTTCATTTCAAATTGCCCCTTTTAAATCATTCTATGTTAAGAGGTATAAAGATCCATCATGATTTGATGAAATTATAGAAGGAAAACTATTGGGATGATACATTATGAAAGACATTATAGAGAAGATACAAGTCATAAAAAATATACCAAGGATTTTCAAAGTTGAAAAAATAGTTATTTCATAAATTGAAGTAAGGACTTAAAGTTTCATAGTATGGATCATTTATTTCTAAAAATGTCACCGTGAAAAGTGGATATGGTGTTCATAAATAAGGGGAAACAAATACCAAGCAACATTTTACCATTTTAGATTCTAGATAATGTTGGGGAAGTTCATATCATGAAACACTAAATCTAAATCCTTCCAATAGACATGACATCTTTAATGTGTCCCTGTTAAGAAAGAATATTTCAATCCCAAAACATATACTAGACACAAAAGGTATGTAATTGGAACTTTTCCTATAATATGAAAAAGAACTGATCCATATTATTTATGAAAGGGAAACGTTGTTGGGGACTCAAATCCCTTTTTTTCAAGAAGAAACCAATTTGTGGGGGAGTGGGAACTGTACAAAAATTCATCAAGAAAATAGGACACCAATCAAAATAGAACACCCAAAGACAAGGAAACTAGAAAACAAAAGCAGAATAAGAAAGGGTGAACCTGCACAACCTCTGATCCCTTTCACAACAACGAACAAAGTTGGCCACTATCCTGAGGGATCCCGTATATATTTCCATGACAAATCATGTTTAATAAGTTCCTTCTTCATTAGATCAGAGAAGTGTGGGGGAAGGAGAAGAGGATTAGATCCAGGCTTTTAGGGGTCACCTGATCTTGTTTATCAGCCTGCACCAGGACCTCAGAAGAAGTCATTTAAAGGGAAGTTCGGTATTGTCTTTTGTTCGTTGTCTCTTGAGCCTTTGAACCCAATTGCACAGAAAAAGGAGAAGGAACATGGGCAGATTGCCTCTCGAGACACATTGAAAATAGAGCAACCATATGCTCCAGCTTCTGATCGGAATCTGCATCAGCCTGAGATCCCAAAACCTCTTCACTGGGAGGAGAAACTTGTTCCTCTTGAAAAGAAGACATATCTTTTTCTATTCCACTTTTCGGAAATGTCTTCATGTCTTCGAGAGATTTATTTTTCATGAGAGATTCATTACTAACAGATCTGGTAACTTGTGGTTTTGGTAAATTAGTGTAGTATTTCTGAGGACGCGACCTCCTCACATGTTTGGTGCAACCCTCTGAGTCCATGATGGTTTTCATTCCCTTCCTTGAAGAGGACCAAATGAACACGTCCTCTTGTTCCACATCCTTACTCCCATTTGACCATGTAAAAGTGTCAGAATCCATCTCATCTTCAAATCCATCCTTGTTCCCTCCCTGAGAACTAACCCCATCATGTCCTACGTCCTCACATTTCCCTCTTTTAAATGGAATTAGGTCACTATCACCCAATACCGTCAACCTGTTCAGGTTACATCCAGTTCCTTTGATCTTCTTGCTGGATTGGACCATGCCCATATTCAAATTGGATAGGCCCTCGTTTCGCCTATCCTTGCCATCAGAAAAACTCAAGTCGGCCACATGATTAAATTTCTATGACCTTTCAGGTCTAGTCTCATCGAATTGGCATCTAGTATAATTGCCAAGGGGAGTGATTATGTCATAGCTTCCACATAAGAAGGAGGATAGAAATCACATCGTTCATTTCTCTCTCATTCATTGCTCTCTGGAACCACCAAACCCTTTCCACTGGAAGCCTCTTTCTTTGGAGTGAAATACTCATTCAGTGGATTCGATTCCAGCATAGTTGCACCCCCACGACGACATTATAGTGCTAAGTGTCCTTGGTGGAAGCAGGATGAACAATAGAGAGTCTGTGACTCATACATAATCGGTTGTTTGTATCGGTACTCTCCCTCAATCTCCATCCATATGAATTCCAAAGTAGGTTTTGATACATCAACCTCAACACATATCCAGGGTTCAATGGGATGGTATACTTCTTGGGTTCTACGATCCGCAATCAGGAAGCAACCGACTAGTTTTCCTATCATCTGAAAAATTGAAGGATTTTGGGAAGTGAGAGGCAAACCTGGAAGGTGGATCCAAATTGCGGAGGTCTTGGATCGTGATTCATGTGCAGTGAAAAGTACCATCTATGGAGGATATAACAAAACCGGTTTGACGGAGCGCGAGCCACTAGACCAGGCTAGAGCTAGGTATTCTTTAGAAGATAATCGAATCATCATTTTCCGAGAATCGATCAATCCAACCATCGCTCGTTGACGAAGACCCACTGAGAGTGGATGTGCCTGTCGACAACATCAACAGAAGGACTCCGATGACCGAAGCGGGAAACCAAGGTGAGCGTGTGCAAGGTTAAAGCACCTGAGAATTACGCGGGGGAATCAGGAGTGACAGACCTCCCTAAGAAAAACCTGGAACCTTTGGAAAAAATGTGATACTTGGGAAGGTGGGAAGAGACTCCGGGTTGCTGAAAGGAAAAAAACGATGTGAAGGGCCATCGAAGAGCGACGGAAAAGCTGATCCCTCCTCCCCCTTGGGAGGGAAAGGAATCGCAGGGTCGGCCAGCGCTGGCAGGAACCCTAGAGAATCCCAAGTTGGAGAGAGTTGTATCCCTTTGTGGAGAATTCACATGTTTTAAGAACAAAACATGGATCATAATGGATTGATGAAGGAGAAATACCCCTATTTTCAGGGTATAAATTATGGTGATGAAATTTCATAAGGGAATGTAATGGTTTTAAATTTTCTTTATATTATCAATAACTCATATTTTATAATTACTATTTTTATGAGCACATAGAAAAACTATTGAATTTCATATGAACTTCACATATCATGAATTACTATTTCCTATAAGTGCTAGAACCAATAAAGAGAGATAAAAGATACATAACAATACACACACTTATGTAAACTTTATAGACATGAATTATCCAATGAATATTTATAAAGCTACAAAAATATAAACAAGAAATTGAGGACTTATAAATATGATAGACATTATCATGGGAAATTTAGAACATTTGTGATTAAAGTAATGAATGTTGAGGTATGTGAATAGTGGAGTATATATAAGGTATAAAGAAAAAATAAACATTTAGATCAAACCATTTCCATATAATTGGTCAATATGACCACTAGTCAATATGAACATTTAGAATTATGAACATTTTTAATAGTCTCACAATAAGAATTAGAGTATATAAAATGCAATGATAAAATATCATTGATGTGGAAGGGACAACTTATGACATCCAACAGCAGGATCAAGCCTTCTGAATTACATTCATCAGAATTTGGGATGGAGGTAGTGTAACTAGGGTTCTCCCTTGACCAAGCCCATGCACTATTTCATAAAGTATGGCTTGAGTATAATAGACTACTAGAGAAGTCAATGTTAGTGGATATAAATGATATGGATGTAATTTGACTATGTTTTCCACATAATTTTTACGGTATTCTAATGTTTTTTAAACAAAAATAACTTTAAAAATAATTTTGTGAATTTGGTAGATTTATGTGTCAATTTTTAATTCATTTCATTATTCCTTTAAAATTTGAATTTTATGGGATAAATTATTTTATGTCTTTTGCTTAAATTGTCATTTATTTTTTAATAGAAATTTTTTATATAGATTTTTTGGAAATTGAGAATTTCAAATATAGATTTAATTTTTTTAAATTTCTAATTTTTTTTGAATGATTGGATTTCTAGTTATTTAAATATATATTCCCTATAAAATATTTAAATTTTATAATTCGTGTAATTACATTAAATATTTGATTAATTTTTTAATCACTGAATTTTTTTATAAGGAGTATAATTTTTTTCTATAATTTGTTTAAGGGTAGAATACTATTATCAATGTGTGTTCTACCATCATAGAAATTATTACCTCTTGAATAAATTTCTAAATAGGTGGCCACAATGCTACCACCATTTGAAACCATGACACCATTCATAAGAAAGAAATGAAAGATGACATAATTTAATTCAATTTTTATATTGTTGGTTTTATTTTTCTACCATACATAGGTTTTTCTAACACTAACCGCTCTTTTACTAACATCACTTTTGTTTTCTACAACCACAATCACTTGATATAATCAAGAATAAATTTTGGAAATGACATCATATACTACTAGTCTACCCAAAATCCATTACTATCATCCAACCGTGCTACCAATATTTCCCCTATATCCTTCCAATTACAAAACTAACTCCTGAAACCCAGTGTTGTTTTAAAAATTATTACATTAGTATAAGATACAAGATATTATATCACCAATTATTTAACAAATAATTAGTCTGGATGAACCAGATACAAGCATGCTTCTTGATTTTATATTGTATATAAAATATAAAACATAACATGAGAAATAGTATCATATACTTGATATTATTAATAATATCCTTCTAAAAATCTATCAGAATGGAAAGAAAATATAGGTTAGTCTCAAATTATTTATAAGATAAATGAAAATAGAGGTTATCAAGAGTAAAAAAATCATAATCAATATGTAAAGGTAAATAATTGAAAACTCAGGCCATTTAAACAATAACATGACCATAAAATGCATATGTGGGTAATATTGATGTAATAGTCTCATGGTTACAAATAAATAAATTCTCAATTAAAGAAAATTATTTATGTTGGACAATGTGATTTTAGTTATCAGGATATCATTACAATTTATTTCATATTTCAATAATTTATAATTGATGGGTTATAGAACAAAACTCATTTAATTAGTTTATCAATTTTTTTGTCCCATGAGACCTGATGATACATACAGGGGATATCTATATCCAGACCCCAACTTTCACTGCATATCCAATTCATTACAAATTTATATTAAATGATAAATTTATTTCAAAAAACAATCTTCTTTATCAATAAATAATTGTATTATGTAAATAATATGGAATATCAAGATTTGAGCTCACATTCAAATAACTTGTATAGTAAATTTTTTTTTCCATAAATCAAACTACTGGAAAGAAGCCCTATACCCACGGTTTTGCTTAAAACTGTGGGCATAGGGGTGCTATATACCCACGATTTTCCAAAAATGTGGGTATATGTATAGTATATGGACCTATACCCACGGTTTTGGGTGAAAGCATGGGTATAGATATTTTTTATGACCTATTCCAAAGGTTTTCCAAAACAGTGGGTATATGTGTTTCTTTCAATGATTATACCCACAGTTTTAGTGAAACCGTGCGAATATGGGTTTTTTATAGACCTATACCCACTGTTTTGTAAAAATCTGGGTATAGCTTTGGTGGGGAAAATTCCACAGGAAACAAAAAACATTTTGCGGGAAAACCTATTGTAACACCCCAAGCTTCCACGGTACGTTTCCCTTCGAATAATGCGATAGCGTGTGTTGTACGCAACCTCGAGTTCTAACACACACCACAACTAATTAAACTAGCTGTTGTGAATAGTAATACCTAATTTTTGAAATCATATATATTATATATTTCAAAATGGACTTCATTTTTGGATTCGGAATATCGAAATTAGCCTAGGGTGAAATTTTGGTACTTTTCGGATAACTTTTGTATTTTGATGAATAGTGAAAATTACTAAATTTTAATTAAAAACAACTTTTTTAATAAAAATAATTAATATTGATAAATTATGAATTTGAGTGGTTTTAAAGTATATTTAGAATATATTTTTACCATTAAATTTAATGTTTGTCATTGGACATAATTTTACAATTAAACCGAACATAAACAAGTGACAATCTTTTGATAGTTATTATCTCTTAAAAACACGCTTTTTGTTTTGACCGCGGGAATTAATTTTAAATTAATTTCTGACACTTCTGTCTTTTGAATTTAGAAAAATGGATTCCATATTTGGAATCAGGATGTTCAAATTGTGTAAATAGGTAACTTTTATTTTTAGACATTTTGAATAATTACTGCGGTAAATATTTTATTTACCATGGTTAAGGGTAAATCCGGTAAATAAGGGTTAAAAAATAATATTATAATAATACTAAATTTCCCTAAAACGTGTCTTAACCCTATTGGTTGATACATGGTCGACCATG
This sequence comes from Viscum album, assembly GCA_963277665.1. Taxonomy (NCBI): domain Eukaryota; kingdom Viridiplantae; phylum Streptophyta; class Magnoliopsida; order Santalales; family Viscaceae; genus Viscum; species Viscum album. The sequence continues at coordinate 1,495,452,417 of OY728129.1, forward strand.
GGAATCTTTGGGTCAATTTGGGGACCCCATGGATCCACTTGTAAGTGATAATGACACTTTATTTTAATTAAGTTCAAATGAATACCAAAATGACACAAGCATATATCTTTTAGCAAAACAATTGTTACATAAGGTTATACAAGTTGGATTTTCGATTATAAATATTCATTAGAAAGCTAAAAAGCTTTCCTACATAAGGATATTTTATTTATAATTTTTAGACATTAAATAATTTATTTTATTTATGACACACCGATGATGCAGTAATTACTATAATAGTGAAAAAATAAAATAATTGATATTATAAATACCCAAATAAATATAATATGAAACTTTTAATGAATTAAACTAATTTTATAGGATAATATGATATATTAGTATTGATTTAATTGACTTTGTTCTAAGTAATCAATCTGTTATGAGTTTCAAAAAAATCAACTATTGAATAGTGTCAAAATTGACATAAAAGAGTTCTTAAAAAAAATATTATATTATTAATTGATATTAAATTCCTAAAAATCTAAGGTTCTGAAAAGAGACTTATATTATGATAGGTTAATCATTAATGGACCACTTGGGGGTCTCTTGGATGTATATAGTAAGTTTATTAACCATATTATATAAAAATACAAAGAGACATTGTAAAAGTGAAACTAATTAACTTAGAGTTAATACTTAAAGATAAGGTTAATATAAGTACCCAAACCTGTCTAAATTCTATTGGATGAGTTGTTTTCGACCTATCCCCACCTCATCCTTCGAATAGTCAACTTTGGAGCCTTTGGAAACCGAATATGAATTTATTATAAATTAATATTTCTAGCTTTTCCAAAGGTGCCCCTCACCCCTCTTATAAAAGGGCACTCCTCCTTCTCATTTCCTCACACCTCTCATGCCACTTGGCTCGTCCAAACTCTGCCCAACTAAGCTCCCCACATCCCTCTCCTCCTCCTTGAAGCTTCCCCTTATGAAGAAAGCATTTCAAGAAGTCCTTTGGTTCCAACCAAAGTGAGTTACCTAAATTAAAGGTAACGATTTCTCTTAAATTATTTTCATTTATTTTGCTTCTTCAACCCCCAAAATCTTTTTATTTCCTTTCTTTTGTAACAACACCAGTATCCTCAATATACTAGGATGTTTTTATAAGAAGGATTCAAACTACACATACACACAACTCCATCTAATGGATGATGAACATAATGTTTCTGTGGATGGCAAACTAACGCCTCACGAAACGATGATTGTTCAAATACATCTTACCGCCTCTCATGGTGGCCATTATGATGGCACTGTAATTAAATATGATATTAATGATATATATTTTATATATAAGCTTCTGTAATTCCATTTTATTTCATACCATTATTCGTTTCATGTTGTATATACATACGATAATTTCATTTGAGGAAGTGCGGACTACCGCCCCCTTAAAATGATATGACTCGTTCATACCACACATGGAACGTACAAAGGATGGTGTTAATGAACTTAAGTAACACATATAAAATATTATATTATACTGGAATAGTAATATACCTATGTATCATTTGGATTCGATTCTTTTAATGTAAAAATTAAATGGAAGTAGCGTTCGTGCGTACGTACGGACTACCGCCTCCACGAACGCGATGAGATTCATTCTCCATCGTATCCATTCAAGTATAATTATCATTTGATGATTTAAAAATGATGTTTAAGGACTTGATATCATTATGGATTTTAATAATATACAACCTATCCTTTACAAACATGTCTTACGTAACAAAACATATAAACGGAAACGAGTAAGTTAACACCCGAAACAACGATAATACTAAGATATTATTAACAAAGCAATGTTAAAAGATCATATATGATATCATATGAATGCATATGATTCTTGTATAATTTAATAACAAATATTTAACCATTATACAGGAGGTTAACCTACCCCAACCAAGGAAAAGTACAAGGTAAGGGATTTTCTTATCTCACATTCAATTCCGTGAGATTTCCATTATTCGCCACTAAATTATTGAATGTGGTGTATTGTGTACTGCCATTTGATATATATTATCATGATTATCATTATATTCATGTTATTCTGTAAATAATTTGGTGGTTATTAACTTTTGGCCATACGACTCAGTTGATTAACGTAGTAAGGGGTTTTCATCTCACTCCTTATTCCCGTGAGATTCATGTCATATTGCCACCATCAACTTTTGTGTGGTGTATGTACTGCCCATAATTATATTCGTTGTGTAATACACTATAATTTATGTGTATTTACATATTCATTGTATGATAACTCTTTCATGGGTTTTATGTTTAATAATTTACGAAATTGGTAAGTGTTATTTCACAATCTCTTCATTATTCGAGGTTGTTTATACGTAATAATCTACTGGGATCTCATTATCATCCACATCCATGTTTCTTAAAAAATGTATTTCAAAACATTTTTACTATTTACAAGAATATGGGTTAAAGTCATGTATACCCTTGTTTGACTTTTTATAAGAGGTTTATAAAGGAATCTTTCCGTCGTTTTCAAAACAAGGTCCTTTATAACCTTTTCGACAAAATTAAGGTAAGAATGTTTTTTTTAACTTATACGGCGGGTGCGGTTATTTTTCGCCGTTATAAAATATTAAAAGCTTTCCTTACAAGCTTATAAGAAAATTTTCAAGATAATGTCTTATTTTATATGGCTCTTAAATGATTTCAAAAGTAAAAGGAGATATTTCTTTAAAAAGAATTTTGATTTCATCTATGTCAACATCCTTCATTATTCTTGATTGAGGTCAATGTGATACAATAAAATCTTCCATATTGTATTGAATGAGTTATGTTTGACTGTGGATGTGCTATTTTTACATCACTCATGGTTTATGTTTAAAGTTTTGACATTTCAGAAGTTATTTTTAATCCGAATGTTTATGTTATATTTCAAACTTTTCTTCAGATGAATGTGCTGAACAAGTATGTTCCGGGTTGGGGACCGGTAAAAGTAAGCCCTCCAGGTTGGGGACTGGTTAAAGTAAGCCCTCTAGGTTGGGGACTGGTTAAAGTAAGCCCTCCAGGTTAGGGACTGGTAAAAGTAAGCCCTCTGGTTTGGTCTCCGGTTATTAGAGGTACTCCGGGTTGGTGTCCGGTTATTAGAGGCACTCCGGGTTGGTGTCCGGTTATTAGAGGCACTCCGGGTTGGGTTCCGGTTAGAAATAACCCCTAGGTCTTGGGATGAGGCCTAGACAATGAAATTAACGTTTGACATTATGCATTCCATAATTATGAAAGTGGTTATTGATATTGCATGTGATTATTCGATTAGTAGAATATCCATGTGAACAAGTAAATGGCATTATTTAATTTTACTTTTGCCATATTATGTTGATGTTCAAGTTTAAAAGGCTTTTGTTTTAGTTATACATTGCCTTAAATGTTTATTCTTATTTGTGAAAGTTTCCGCTATATTGTTATCCTTACTGGGCATTTGAGCTCACCCCTTTTCTATGTTTTATTTTTCCCAGGAAGTGAAGAAGTAAGTTATGAATGACCTGCAGGGATATTATGTGGGGATATGAGTGTGGATTATGGAGACAATATGTTGTTGTTGTAGTTTTTCGTTTTATGATTTAATGTAAAACTTATGAATATATCTAGTGTTTCCAAGGCTACTAAACCAATCGGTCTTTCGAGATTTGATCTTTCTTGTGATCATGCCAATGTTATGTAATAATGCACCGACTCTGGGTAGCTGGGGTCGGGGCGTTACAGTTGGTATCAGAGGAAGTTTAGTACAAACCTTGGAAGCTAGATTTAGATAAACTCTGATTAGAGCACGTAGACCTAAGATTAACTTTGAGGATTAGTATAGAAGAACTTCCTAGAATTTTGGTATTGTAGAGATTTTGTGAGTTTTCCGAGCAATACATCCTTGTCTGGATACGAGCAGGTAGAGGCGGCTCTGGCACAGATGTACCTAGGGGTAAAACCCGAAAACACCGCTTTGAGCTAGACTCGAACGGGAACTGGTGCACGACAACGGGCCTTGCTGCACTCTTGGTTACAACACTCCCGGGGGATATTCTTAGGATAACTCTCATTTTCTTTACAAATCATTATGAAGGGTTTATGAGTATATACTTCTCAAAGAAAACATTTTTATGATTATGGATTATATCCATAAATAGTTCAATTTATGTTAAGTGTTTTATAAGTATGGGATTATGTATTTCGATTCATAAACTAATCTAGTTTATGCAATTGTTTAGAAATGGCGCCCAGTAGAAGGAATGAGAACTCCAGAAATGTACATGATCCAAAGAGAAGGAAGGATCATATCTTTCATGGTCTTAAGCTAGAATTTATAAGAGAAATAGTCTCCCATGTATTATCATCATATGAAGAAAAAATATCATGTGTTGATAAGATAAGTAAAGATTTTACTGAGTCCTATGGCTTTGAAGGGAAGAAAGAGAAGAAAAGGATGAAAGAGAGAAAGATGGATAAAGGGAAGAGGGAAAAGAAGATTTTTCCCATATGTGGTAACTGTGGAAAGAAACACCCTGGAACTTGCCTGAAAGGAATGGGAGTTTGTTATAAGTGTGGAGGAAAAGGGCACAAAGTACGTGACTGCAAGGGTAAGAAAATGGTTTCAAATGTACAATGCTTCATTTGCAAAGAGTTTGGACACTACGCGAACCTATGTCCCAGTCATCAGACTATGCCGCAAATGATGCTATTGGATAATAATCAAGTTATGATACTACCATAGATGAAGAGGAATGATTAGAGTTCTTATGTTGATTATTGTATCAACAATGTACTTGTTATAATAATTATGGAGTATATAAGGATTGTAATGCAGTACTATTTCATTAAGGACATGAGATTGTGTGGAACAAAGAAAAGTGACTCAATAGCAGGATAAATTTTTGGAAAATATATGGTTGAGAGAAAGATAAACCATAATATGGTTCTGATACCGAGTTAGTGATTTTCGAATAATACATGATTCATTTGGATAAATTATATTGGATATTCTTGACTACCTTGGAACTGATTAATGATTTGTATATTCCATCATTGTTGGGGTTTAATTTTTTTTTGGATTAATGAAGTATATCTAGCATTCTATATGGAATAAGGGAGCATTAATGTAATCAATAAGGAATATGGTAATACATGATGAAGGTATTCATATGCTATTACGGGGTAAAAAGGATCTATATTATGTTTACCTTCCTTATAAATGTTGGATTGTGAGTTTGGACAGAAGTATTTTGGATAGTTCTAGTTTGGATTATTTTGGATTGCCATAAAAGGACAACCCGTAGGTCGGGCGACAACCCGTCGCGACCGGCAAGGCCGCAAGACTTGAACCCGCAACTGAAGGGCGACAAGGGTGTATCACCTACCACTGGCCCACGAGATGTCCTGGATTAAATAATGTAGTTTTTATTAAAAGATCTTGTAGATGAATTATAAAATAGTTTATTTTGGAACCCTACACGAATAGTGTAAATAGAATTTTTTTTACATTCTATTATCTTTTAGAGTGAAAGATGAGTTTGTGGTAGAAATTTATTAATGGATAAAAATCTAATTATAAAGTAAGTATATCTCCTTATGATCTTAGCCAATCTCATAAATAAATTCCACAACATTAAGAAAAGGAACTTAGAACAAAAATGTTGTCCTAGATGGTACCTTAAATCATCACTAATTTATGGCTTTGGGATTGTTGGCCTTTTCATAGCCATGTTCTCTACCACTCTCCATCAGATAATTGATGGTTAGATTTCTCCTCCATATCCATATTTTCCTACATGGAACCCTAGTATGTGTTATTTTCGGTAATCTTCATACTTTCGACTCTTTATTTTAAATAGAGACCTCATTAATTCATTTTTCGATGTGGGATTTCAACTTAGATATTTTGAAATGTCAAAAATGTGTTATCCTAATACCCTATGTTTTGTTGAACCGATGGTATTTCAAATCATCATAGATTGATGAATTTAAGGACCTCAATTATACACTTGTTTGTGATTGATGACCTCAATCACTACCTATAAATATTTACGTTTTTCCTCCAATTATATGTCTCTAATTGCCACCAATGTTCTCCTAATCGAGATTATAATTTGGTGGTGACCCTTTGATTTCTCTTTTCCTCATATTAAGACTAAATTTTAGTAACCCAATTTCCGATGTGGGTTTTACCACAAATATATTTTCTACTTTCAACCTTTTATTTTCGAAGAACAATTTCAAATTGCGAGGACGCAATTATTTGAAGGAGGGGAGAATGTAACACCCCAAGCTTCCACGGTACGTTTCCCTTCGAATAATGCGATAGCGTGTGTTGTACGCAACCTCGAGTTCTAACACACACCACAACTAATTAAACTAGCTGTTGTGAATAGTAATACCTAATTTTTGAAATCATATATATTATATATTTCAAAATGGACTTCATTTTTGGATTCGGAATATCGAAATTAGCCTAGGGTGAAATTTTGGTACTTTTCGGATAACTTTTGTATTTTGATGAATAGTGAAAATTACTAAATTTTAATTAAAAACAACTTTTTTAATAAAAATAATTAATATTGATATATTATGAATTTGAGTGGTTTTAAAGTATATTTAGAATATATTTTTACCATTCAATTTAATGTTTGTCATTGGACATAATTTTACAATTAAACCGAACATAAACAAGTGTCAATCTTTTGATAGTTATTATCTCTTAAAAACACGCTTTTTGTTTTGACAGCGGGAATTAATTTTAAATTAATTTCTGACACTTCTGTATTTTGAATTTAGAAAAATGGATTCCATATTTGGAATCAGGATGTTAAAATTGTGTAAATAGGTAACTTTTATTTTTAGACATTTTGATTAATTACTGCGGTAAATATTTTATTTACCATGGTTAAGGGTAAATCCGGTAAATAAGGGTTAAAAAATAATATTATAATAATACTAAATTTCCCTAAAACATGTCTTAACCATATTGGTTGATACATGGTAGACCATGGGAATCTTTGGGTCAATTTGGGGACCCCATGGATCCACTTTTAAGTGATAATGACACTTTATTTTAATTAAGTTCAAATGAATACCAAAATGACACAAGCATATATCTTTTAGCAAAACAATTGTTACATAAGGTTATACATGTTGGATTTTCGATTATAAATATTCATTAGAAAGATAAAAAGCTTTCCTACATAAGGATATTTTATTTATAATTTTTAGACATTAAATAATTTATTTTATTTATGACACACCGATGATGCAGTAATTACTATAATAGTGAAAAAATAAAATAATTGATATTATAAATACCCAAATAAATATAATATGAAACTTTTAATGAATTAAACTAATTTTATAGGATAATATGATATATTAGTATTGATTTAATTGACTTTGTTCGAATTAATCAATCTGTTATGAGTTTCAAAAAAATCAACTATTGAATAGTGTCAAAATTGACATAAAAGAGTTCTTAAAACAAATATTATATTATTAATTGATATTAAATTCTTAAAAATCTAAGGTTCTGAAAAGAGACTTATATTATGATAGGTTAATCATTAATGGACCACTTGGGGGTCTCTTGGATGTATATAGTAAGTTTATTAACCATATTATATAAAAATACAAAGAGACATTGTAAAAGTGAAACTAATTAACTTAGAGTTAATACTTAAAGATAAGGTTAATATAAGTACCCAAACCTGTCTAAATTCTATTGGATGAGTTGTTTTCGACCTATCCCCACCTCATCCTTTGAATAGTCAACTTTGGAGCCTTTGGAAACCGAATATGAATTTATTATAAATTAATATTTCTAGCTTTTCCAAAGGTGCCCCTCACCCCTCTTATAAAAGGGCACTCCTCCTTCTCATTTCCTCACACCTCTCAAGCCACTTGGCTCGTCCAAACTCTCCCCAACTAAGCTCCCCACATCCCTCTCCTCCTCCTTGAAGATTCCCCTTAGGAAGAAAGCATTTCAAGAAGTCCTTTGGTTCCAACCAAAGTGAGTTACCTAAATTAAAGGTAACGATTTCTCTTAAATTATTTTCATTTATTTTGCTTCTTCAACCCCCAAAATCTTTTTATTTCCTCTCTTTTGTAACAACACCAGTATCCTCAATATACTAGGATGTTGTTATAAGAAGGATTCAAACTACACATACACACAACTCCATCTAATGGATGATGAACATAATGTTTCTGTGGATGGCAAACTAACGCCTCACAAAACGATGATTGTTCAAATACATCTTACCGCCTCTCATGGTGGCCATTATGATGGCACTGTAATTAAATATGATATTAATGATATATATTTTATATATAAGCTTCTGTAATTCCATTTTATTTCATACCATCATTCGTTTCATGTTGTATATACATACGATAATTTCATTTGAGGAAGTGCGGACTACCGCCCACTTAAAATGATATGACTCGTTCATACCACACATGGAACGTACAAAGGATGGTGTTAATGAACTTAAGTAACACATATAAAATATTATATTATACTGGAATATTAATATACCTATGTATCATTTGGATTCGATTCTTTTAAAGTAAAAATTAAATGGAAGTAGCGTTCGTGCGTACGTACGAACTACCGCCTCCACGAACGCGATGAGATTCATTCTCCATCATATCCATTCAAGTATAATTATCATTTGATGATTTAAAAATGATGTTTAAGGACTTGATATCATTCTGGATTTTAATAATATACAACCTATCCTTTACAAACATGTCTTACGTAACAAAACATATAAACGGAAACGAGTAAGTTAACACCCGAAACAACGATAATACTAAGATATTATTAACAAAGCAATGTTAAAAGATCATATATGATATAATATGAATGCATATGATTCTTGTATAATTTAATAACAATTATTTCACCATTATACAGGAGGTTAACCTACCCCAACCAAGGAAAAGTACAAGGTAAGGGATTTTCTTATCTCACATTCAATTCCGTGAGATTTCCATTATTCGCCACTAAATTATTGAATGTGGTGTATTGTGTACTGCCATTTGATATATATTATCATGATTATCATTATATTCATGTTATTCTGTAAATCATTTGGTGGTTATTAACTTTTGGCCATACGACTCAGTTGATTAACGTAGTAAGGTGTTTTCATCTCACTCCTTATTCCCGTGAGATTCATGTCATATTGCCACCATCACCTTTTGTGTGGTGTATGTACTGCCCAAAATTATATTCGTTGTGTAATACACTCTAATTTATGTGTATTTACATATTCATTGTATGATAACTCTTTCATGGGTTTTATGTTTAATAAGTTACGAAATTGGTAAGGGTTATTTCACAATCTCTTCATTATTCGAGGTTGTTTATACGTAATAATCTACTGGGATCTCATTATCATCCACATCCATGTTTCTTAAAAAATGTATTTCAAAACATTTTTATTATTTACAAGAATATGGGTTAAAGTGATTTATACCCTTGTTTGACTTTTTATAAGAGGTTTATAAAGGAATCTTTCCGTCGTTTTCAAAACAAGGTCCTTTATAACCTTTTCGACAAAATTAAGGTAAGAATGTTTTTTTAACTTATACGGCGGGTGCGGCTATTTTTCGCCGTTATAAAATATTCAAATCATTAATTACAAGCTTATAAGAATATTTTCAAGAAAATATCTTATTTTATATGGCTCTTAAATGATTTCAAAAGTAAAAGGAGATATTTCTTTAAAAAGAATTTTGATTTAATCTATGTCAACATCCTTCATTATTCTTGATTGAGGTCAATGTGATACAATACAATCTTCCATATTGTATCGAATGAGTTATGTTTGACTGTGGATGTGCTATTTTTACATCACTCATGGTTTATGTTTAAAGTTTTGACATTTCAGAAGTTATTTTTAATCCGAATGTTTATGTTATATTTCAAACTTTTCTTCAGATGAATGTGTTGAACAAGTGTGTTCCGGGTTGGGGACCGGTAAAAGTAAGCCCTCCAGGTTAGGGACTGGTTAAAGTAAGCCCTCCAGGTTGGGGACTGGTTAAAGTAAGCCCTCCAGGTTAGGGACTGGTAAAAGTAAGCCCTTCGGTTTGGTCTCCGGTTATTAGAGGTACTCCGGGTTGGTGTCCGGTTATTAGAGGCACTCCGGGTTGGTGTCCGGTTATTAGAGGCACTCCGGGTTGGGTTCCGGTTAGAAGTAACCCCTAGGTCTTGGGATGAGGCCTAGACAATGAAATTAACGTTTGACATTATTCATTCCATAATTATGAATGTGGTTATTGATATTGCATGTGATTATTCGATTAGTAGAATATCCATGTGAACAAGTAAATGGCATTATTTCATTTTACTTTTGCCATATTATGTTTATGTTCAAGTTTAAAAGGCTTTTGTTTTAGTTATACATTGCCTTAAATGTTTATTCTTATTTGTGAAAGTTTCCGCTATATTGTTATCCTTACTGGGCATTTGAGCTCACCCCTTTTCTATGTTTTATTTTTCCCAGGAAGTGAAGAAGTAAGTTATGAATGACCTGTAGGGATATTATGTGGGGATATGAGTGTGGATTATGGAGACAATATGTTGTTGTTGTAGTTTTTCGTTTTATGATGTAATGTAAAACTTATGAATATATCTAGTGTTTTCAAGGCTACTAAACCAATCGGTCTTTCGAGATTTGATCTTTCTTGTGATCATGCCAATGTTACGTAATTAATGCACCGACTCTGGGTAGCTGGGGTCGGGGCGTTACACCTATACCCACTTTTTCCCTCCTATTCTTGCGGTTTGAATTAATGTATTTAAATATATAAAAATATTCAGAAAAATAAACTCTGTAGTTTTGTTGGTTAGAAACTCTATCTTATTTCTGCAGGTCTGCGGATTGAATCACGTAGACCATGATTTTTCTGAAATAACGAGCTAATATAATATATTAAATATAATGTAGATTTTTTTTAATGCAAGCGTGGTGGACTGGATGGTTAGCCATGTTAGATTTTCCAAGAGACACCTCAGATCGAAACCCGCAATATCCATTTTTCTAATACGGATACGTATTAATATATTTAGGAATATATATATATATAATTGGAATTGGAATTGTATATTAGTGAGGTGCGTTGATTTGAAAACTTCACACAATGAGTTTGCGGGTTCTAATCATTTTCTTTCTTTTTTTAAAATTAATACCCACCGTTTTGAGGCCGTGGGTTAAATCCTTGGAGAACATGAAAATGGGCATTTGGATTTAACCACGTGGAAAAAAAGATATATCCAACTGTGGGTATAGCCTGGGGACCTATCCCGATGCCCTTGTTGCCCATAGTTTCCAAAACAGTGGTATACCCAAGGTTTTAAACTATGGGTATATCTCCTTTTACCAATAGTGTCATATACATATTAAGAAATATAATATCCATAATTCAAATAATATTTATATTTGATATAAATGAGATTTATAATGAAAATAATCACAATAAAGTTGTTATTTCAAGAGAATTTTAACAACAACAAAATTAATTACAGATAAATAATGGCTATCTATTCATTGAAAATATAGGTTTCGTAATGAAATCAGTTCATTTTGAGAAATAAAAAAAATTGAAACATTAAAATAAAATGTTTTCAAAAAGTTATATTTTAAAATCCATTGAAACTTTTAGAATAATATTAATGATGTAAAATGGTCAAGGTGGTTGGATAATCTATTCACATCATATTCATTGAAATGAAACATTTCGGTTAACTTTTTTCAAAGAAAGATAGAAATGAACCTTTTATGAAAAACTAGAAATAATCCTTTAAAACATATTGAAAATTAAATTAGAACATAAAATTCCCATATTAAAAAATTTAACAAAATGAAAATTACTTTTTTAAAATAATTTTAAAAAATATGGACTTAGAAAAAAAATGCCCAATGAAAAAGATAAATAAGACTGGAATTTCATTTAAAATTTATATTTCTTGATTCAAATGCAAAATAGATAATAATTTGGTTGAAAACATGGAATATAATTAAATATATAGAGTTTAATAAAGTAGAAAGATTTTATGAAGAATAAAATATAATATTTCTTAAACAAGAAAAAGAAATCCCAAAAATGATATTGTAAAATTAATCCTTATCTCTTTGGTAACTTTTATATTAAAACCCCTTGAAAGTGTAAAGTTGAACTGAAACATTAATAATCATGAATGGATAAAGATTCATGATAAATAAATTAAATAAATAGTATTTAAACCATATAAATATGAATACAATCATAATAACAAATATGTGTCAATAGAGTAAAAAAATAAATGAAATCCCATACCTCAAGTTCAACCTTCCTCGTATATTATTTTAAAAATATGAATAATAAATTTAGATATACTATATTTACATACCATAAAAATATACATATCTATAATATCATATATGATCCACTTATAACATCTTATCACGTATATTTTTAAATTCTTTTATTTTTATCTCTATTTTAGGAGATAACTACTTCATTTTTCATGTATGTGTCGATTCTAAAAATATGTACCTTGTTTCATTACCATGGTTACATCATTTATAAAAGTTTAACTATGTTATAAAAATCATACATATTGTTTAAATACATATTTTAATCCATATATGTTAAAAATACAAAAAAATAAATCACATGGCTCCATGAAGATGGTTGGTCATACGTACACACGAGAAACATTGTTATTTTTAATGGGTGGAAGGATAAAACATTATATGATATAATATAATTTATAATTTATAATTGTTTCATAAGTATCATATATATTCATTAGTTACATAATTATGACAATCAACATGAAGTAGTAATTGAAAAATAAATTCTTTTACAAAGTGGTAATCCACCGTATAAACAATCGATGGTTTGTTTTACGTTTATATGGAGAAGGAGATGGATAAATATTATTCCATAAATGTAATAACATATTATTATTTTTTATATATTCATATATTTATATTTTAATGGTTAGTAATTAATTTATGGTGTTTAGAGAAGAAAAAAATTGAATGTGCTCGATAAATATTATTACATCATCTATGAAATAGGCCCTTTAGATCACCTCTTAAGGAATATAGGTTTGGTATTTTTAGAATAACATCCCCTAAATAAGTTTTACAATTATTGTAATATGATTTTTTGAATAGTTATGGGGAAGATATGTGGTTCAAGTGGGATATTTATTTCCTTTTATTGTGAATGAATAGACGCAAACAGAATTACTAAAAAGATTTCAATATAATAAATTCATTTTCTTATTAAAAAATCACAATTTGGATATAATGGTGAAGATAATATAGGTTATTCTTGAAATTACATCATTAAATAAAATTATATAGGGATTAGGTAGTATTTTAAACCTCATCTTTTGGTTTAACTACTTCATTAAATAATATTAACCATAACCATAAAAACATTTCCCTCTCTAAAGGGTTATTATTTTACTTATAAGGTAAAAGTTATCTCATAAATGAAAATGGATGACATTTTACACCAATTTTTATTCTTCTTTTCATCTTTTTAGGTTATTATTATTTTTAAGTAATTTAATAAAAAAATTATAAAATATCATTAAGGTCATTTTTGACACTATTTATTTAATTTTACTTAAAAAACTTAATGGATATGATGGGATTTTTATATAATCCTTTTCGCAATTTAAATTAGATTATAATTAATAGTAAAAATATAGTGGACTCATAAAAAAATCACAAACATACAAAGGCTCTCTAACAGGATCTCAACTGATGATGCCATGACCTTGAACGATGAATGTGGTGTAAGTCCCTCCTCCACATGAGAGGTAGGGAACTCCATTTCTCTCCATGGGGGTCCGAACCTAATACCTTTCCAAATTTTTCAACCATTAAATTCATAATAATTTATCAAAACTCTATCTTTTCCCAAAATTTTCAAATACGTTTGACGGATCGTTGTGGCTTCCACATTCAGCATCGGAGTTCACCGATGCCTCGGGTCTTTTAAGTCTGATGTTGGCTGCACATTTTAAACATAATCATCCATTAGTGGACCTATTTAATAGATTTTTCATTGAATAATGTATTTTACAATACCATTAAATAGTAAGTCTTCTATAAATTCTACATATAAAGGATCGATTATCTTTAGAATAGGATATAATATTTTCATTGTCTATTACCATCAGGCTTCAATGGCTTTCACTTCATCATGTTCAACTATTCCAATGATTTCCACATGAACCATGGCATATAAAAATGGATATTTCAGTTCCTTTTCCCCAAAATCCCATATCATTTCAAAATACTTCTATCATTTGAATTCATGGGAATTTAGGGGGCCGAGGTTTATACCATGATAGCATAACTCATGCGGTTTGTCACTAAATTTCACCAATAATCTGACTCAGTAGTAGATATATCTCTAAATCTATTTGACTTTGTATGGATTTCTCATAGAGATGAATTTTTATGAAAGCTACTTATTTTTTTTGATAATATGGTCGATTCATTGTCCTTGTGCAAGTGCCTTGGTCCTTTGATGGACATATATAGGCACATGATCTTCAATCATTGGAAAAATACAAAAATAAAGGGACCATGACCTATTAGAAATTTTTATGGGTTTGTGTCTATTTATGGTCATAAGGAGGTGAAAATATATGGATACATGGAGAAAGTGGATACCCCAAAAAAGAGGTATGTCATAGGAAGACTGACCCAAAAGTAGTGGATGTGTTTATCATGTTTAAAAAAATAGCAGTTTCAGAAATGGAGACCGTTCTTAGGTTAGGGAGTTTTAAGGTTTGGGAGATTCATGAATTATTTTTTATTCAAGATAGAAACAAATGTAGATTCTATGTGATTAGTAAAAGGATCCAAAGAAAAAGAGGGGTTACACAGGGCAAGGGTAGTGTTCCCTAACCTTCACTATGCTCATGATTTGGCTCTCTAGTTACCATTTGAAAAAGGTATAGTTAAATTTTTGGATCACGGAATTCCAACCACATGAGGTGTAGAGGTTACAAAAAATTAGATTGGATCTAGGGTGGTAAGGACAACAATTATGCTAGGAAACTGGTTTGATGGTATATCAATTGAAGGGTTGGTTCTAGATCAACCATAACTAATCTAGGTTGAGGTTTCTTATAAAGATTGTGTTTTCTATGGGGTATAGGAAAGTTATGATATCTCTAGTATTTTTTATAAGATACTGTAAAGGTGTTTCATGGTAGAGATCCTTACATTATGATGAAGGGGAAGGGGATAAAACGCATTAAGTATCTACGAAAATGTATTCATCTAAAAAAACAAACCCAAAGGATTGAAGAACTATTCCTCCCGACCCAAACTGATAGAGAGAAGATCTTCTAAGAAAATGAGGTCCCAAGAGATGGACCTCAAACATAGTAATGAAAAGGACCAGGTAAAGGTAAATTGTGGAATCCAGATAACTATTAGTGTAGATAAGATAGATTGCATGATGGAATAAACCTGTAGGTTACAAGATACCTCAGTTGCGGTTGAACACATTGAGAATGGCACTAAGTAGGGTGATGCCAATACTCCACTGACCAGAAACGAGAGGATTTCAAGGAGGTTCCATGTAATGTCAAATCTTGGTACCCCATCATATACTTTGAGGATGAAATGTTGGAATATTCACTCCATATTAATTCCACACAAATGGATATTGATGGTATGGTTGAGAGACTTATACTTGTGCAAATTGACAAAGAGAAGACTGAGTTGATCAACAATCAAGACCACATTCTAGTAACAGTTTTTATTTCCAGGAAAATAAAATTGGAGGAGTACATCCAAATGTGTGATAAGATGTATTATTATTGAAAGATATTATCAAATATTATTTAGAAACAGAGCTAAGTAGCCACCATTAAAAACTATTTAAGGATAGTTTGTAAAATAATATAAAATTAGACTTTAATAGCATGTCCATATCGTATGATACTTGTTTCTTTTTTACTACAATCATGGTTTCTACCTTTTACCTAAATGTGTTTTCAAAATAAAAAGACTAATTTTCAGTCAGTCGGTAATAAACCAAAAAATTATTAATTTTAATGTCTTTAAAATATTTTCATTTTTTTACTTCTTGTAAAATCATTAGGTCAGCGTTGTGTAATCATTTAAGGAAATTATATCATTACTAAAAATTAAAAATTAATTAACATCTTAAAAATAAATTAATCATGTTCATATTATAATTTTATATTAATATATAATATATTCAAAACCATATGGGAACATATAATAGATCTTAAAAATAAATATAGTGACACTATGTCTTTTTCTTTACGTAAATAATTATATTATTTGGTTTTATGGACAATGTTCCCATAAAAATTTAAATATACAGGCTAAGGTAATAAGTGTTGAAATAATTTATCCCAATAAGAATAAATAATAAAATTGTATTGTTATCGCATTGTTTTATCCTATATTAACACGAATTACCCTTTTACCATGGTGATGAATTTTTATTGTTATTACTATTCATTATGAAAAAAATTATTTGAACAAATTAAATAATATTAATTAATATATTATCATAATATGGAATTAATTTAATCAAATTAAATCTGTATCAGGGTCATAATTTCATTTTATAAAAATCCAACAAAGTTCGATGAAAAATGTACTTTTGACAAAATTCCATTTAATTGTAAAAGAATTTTTATACCCAAATCATTTATAATAATGATAAAAAAACATTCAATTAAATTATTTTTAAAATCAAGAATAAATTAAAAAAATAAATACATCTTAATAAATACCATAAAATAAAATATATTTTTCATTAAAAATAAGTATTTTCCCTTTTTACAAAAAAAATTAACATTTTCAAAAAATTATAAAATATTAAACCATTGATAATTTATATATTATTTTTTAAAAATTGTATTTAATTTTTTCTAATAACTTTTATAAAAGTGGCATAAATTACTTATATTATTTTTTCAAAAAAAGAAATAAAAAATTGAGGAAAAATGTATTTTTAAATAATATAATGACTACTAAAAATTGAGTACTTATTTATCAATATATTTTCATTATCTAAAACATTTGTACATATTTTTTTAAAATTTGTATATTACTACTCACTCCTTCATTTAAGCATCTTTTTCATAATGACACAATATATTATGATTCATTTAGGCTTGGGGTGGTGTGTATTGCAGGCTATCAACGAAACTAAATTTTGTTGAAGATAAAATACATAATAAAATATAAGAGTTTTATATTGCAACTTCCATATAAGAATTTCAACCTCATAATTTCATTACTATGATAGAGAATAATATGGATACTTCTACGTCACCAAAACCTCATTCTCCCATATAGCTTCCAAAAATTTATAGTATCACCACAAAACATTGAGCATGTGGGTGGTCTTATTTTGTAGAATTTATCAATACAATCTCAAGTATCTTATAGTTTTTTCTATTAAAATTGATCTTATTTGAATTGTATTAATTATTATTTTTAAATTTTTTATGGACCATGTATGTTCTTCCTCAGAATAGATACATGGACAACAACCTGAACCAGAAATATATTTTTTAAAAACACTAAGGGACAATCTACTATCCAAATACAATCAAGAATTTCAAAGGCACTGATATTTATAGGGATTATCTTTCCCCTATTTTAAAATAGCATAACCTTATGCTAACTATATGTTCATAATAAAACCATGTCACTAACTTTGAACTCTAAAAGCCATCAACAATTGTGATCATTAATTATTTATTAGCTCTAAACTTCCCTTATGTACTGTAGAATGGATCTAACCTTATCTTCTATTTCCTCTTCTATATTGGGTCATACTAGATTTCTTTATTCAAATTCATCCCAAGGCCTTGGTGATACACACTATCTTCTATATAGGGCTTCATAAGTATCCATATGAATGTTCAAGTGAAATATATATTTTGTAGGAAAATTATATGAAACGAATATTTTGATCCCATCCACATTCTAAATCCATAGATAATGTACTTGACATGTATTACAAAGATTAATTTTACCTCTTAGACTAACCATATGTTTGATTATGACACGAAAAATGAAAAATCAATTCTCTATATAGATCCTACTAAAGGATTCTCTAAAAATATGAGGTAAACTTTGAATCCAGATTAGTTGCGATTGATAATGGTACTCCATGAAATATCACAACTTCCTTAATGTATAACTAATTATGATATTTAAGAGATAAATATTCTCTCATAGAGATAAAATGAACTAATTTCAAAAGGAAGTTACCTATAACACAAATATCAGTATTCTTTTTATATGTTATGGGGAGTCTAAATACAAAATCCATGATAATATTTTCCCATTTCCATTATAGTATGGTTAATTGTTGAAACATCCCATTAAACATTTATCTCACAACCGTAAATTACAACCACATTGGGCATCTGGATATATACTATTCAATATACTCATTTAGGTTATCCCACCAAAAATAATCATTTGAATCACTGTACTTCTTCACACTTTGAGGATGAATATGGAATGATGAATTATGTGCTTCATCCTAGAGATACTTCTTCATGTTTGGTATTAATAGAACACATAACCAGTTTTTAAGCTATATTATCTGGGTATAATAATCAAGAGCTCAGGAACAATCCATACCTTCTTTCTTATTTCAAAACCTTCACATTGTGCCTTCTAAATATTCTTTCGGATAGTCCAAAATTCATATAATAATGATAAGATATGTCCCCTTACCTCGTTATTTAAATATCCAACTTCTATAAATCCATAAATATTATATCTCTTTAAAAACTAATCATTGAAAAATTAGCATAGTCTTTTAAACATAGTACATCAGCCACCATTTTCTATTTCCTATGGTTGTAAGGTATTGAGTAATCATTATCATTTATCATCTCCCATAATCTTCTCTATCATATATTAAACTCATTCTATGTAAATATATACATCAATATTTTATGATAATGATATATATCACACATTTCCCTATATTGATAATGCCTCCATATCTTTAATGCAATGAATTATTACTTTCAGTTCCAAATCATTCATCTGGTAATTTGGCTCATGAATTTTTAATTGGTGAGAGGCATAAGTTATCATCATATGATTATTATTCAGGATGCATCCTAGACCCTTCTTTGATACATAATTATATATCAAAAACACTTCTCCACTCTAGGGTAGTGTATTAAGGGGAACACCTACCAACATTCTCTTAAATACTTTGAAATTATCTACATGTTCATTTGTCTACAAGAACATGGATCCTTTCAAAGTCAACATGGTGGGTATATTAAATAGTTGTGATAAATCTCTTACAAAGTATCGATAATATCCATCCATCCTAACAAAAACATGGATATTTGTTACCAGTGTTATTTTAGGCCATATATTAATAACTTTCATCATTTATTGATCCACAAATATACCCTCACATGAGATTATATAATCCCAAAATAAATCTTTCCATAGCCAAAATTGACTATTGATAAATTTTTAATCCATCTTATCTTTTCTTAGTTTCATTGGTATAATTTTCATGTGAACTTAATGATCTTCCCTACTTTTAAAATATATAAGAATATCATCTACAAATACTATCACAAACTGATCAAGGTAATTTTTGTAGCCACTGAGGTAGTGCGTTTTAAGGTTTGGGAAAGCTACCAAAAATTGTTTGACTAGTGATGAGACTTTATCCGTTATTATAGAAACTTTCCCTTAACCTCCTATGTTTCAACTGGGTCAGAATAGTTATCCATTAGGGGGACTGGATTGACCCTACAAGGACTGGGTAATTTATCGCTTCTACATTACAAAGGAGGTTCCATAGTCAAATGGTCCCAAATGGTGATTTCATGGGGTCATGTATTTGTGAAATTGGTCCTCTTAGGATATAAAATCCTTAGATGGTATCCAATGGATTTTCTACGGAGCCAAAAACACCCAATATCCTGGATATCGATGATTCATGTAATTTATTCCCGAATCAAGGTGCTCGTTGGATGATGATTTCGTCAACAACACTTAAGGACTACATTGGTTGGGTGGATGGGAGGTCAGGCTCATCACACCATTTTGGGGGGAATTGTTTCCTATTCCAAGTCTCACTTATATATTTTTGTCGTGTTCATATGTTATTGAATCCTTGGTTCATTTCCAAAGAGTTTATCTTTGGGATACCCCTGGTTTGTAAGACCATCATAGGCATACACGTATTAGATGTTACAGAGGAAATGCAGACTTAATACATTCAATAAGGTGCTTGGGAGTTTATCATCATCCATGGGGGATGTAATATGCCTTGATGCTGGGATAAGACCAATAATAGCGGATTCCTACAAATCCTCAGCAGAGGAATCAGAGACCACGTAGTTTGAGAGGGGGTGGTTGAGTTGATGTTTTGATCATAACAAATCACTAAGCCCACATGTTTTATAATTGGTTTGAGAAATAATAGGATATTAGAGATCCAACCAACAATACACCTCCTCTACCAATGATGGGAGTGGGTAGGTCTATGACTGAAGAATTCTAGGTGACAGTGTGTGAGGTTGTAGAGCAATTAACCCTCTAATGTGGGATGACATTATGGGTCATATTGCTTTCCCTAAAAATTTTAGGGACTTAGTCAGTGGGAGTACCCAAAAAAACTTTTTGGGAAAGTGGAGGAATGTCTCCACTTGTCAAAAGGAGAAATGACTATGATTCCTCTGATTGATCATTGTTCCATATTGAATAGAAAATCAAGTGATCACCCTTAATCACTAGAATGGGGAGGTGCACATAAGCGCCCCAAGGAAGGACATCTGGTTACCTTGGGAATGTAGACTTACAGACATCCCTAGAGTCTAAAATTATTATGGGAGAGCCTTTGTGACTCCTCTTACCATGGGTATGAAGACTAAAAGGGGCATGCAGATGTACCTTATGATCCAATCATACAAGTCTACTGGCTTTGGAAACGGCTTTGGCCAGATGTTGGGGGACTTGTCTCCGATGGGGCTGTGGAGGATCGGATAATAATAGAAGGGTCATATTGGATCCATAGGGAAGGACACCTGAATATTCCCCATTCCACGTACTACTTTCTCATGTGGTATGGGGGTAGATCTACAAAATATAGTGGTATGCAGGTAGAGGGTTCGTCCGTATAACTAAGTAGTACACGGGCTTGGGCATGGACCACTGTAAACCACAATGGTTTAAAGTCCTAGATGTAGTAGGCCATGCTACTTTGGGTTCCATCTAATAATTGATGTAGTACGTGGTGCAGGGTTCAATTCACATAGAGATAAACTATGTGGACCACCATATCGAAAGAGGGTACTCAGACCTATCATTCGTGGGGAGTTCATCCATGAGGAATTTGTCATTTGCGATTAACCCAATTAGGTTTTTGGTTTTCCTTTTATTATTAAAGTCCATAGTTTTATGGTTTGTGGCTAGTTATACCAGTGGAAACATGGTTCTCTATTTGAACTTTTCCGATGATTCGAAATCGAAGTTGGAATCCTCTCCTAATTATTTCTTCCAACCTCTTAGGTCTCCTCCACGATTTCATCATTCATCCCATTTCTTCTTACCTCCCATTTTCTATAGATAGATCACATGGGTAATCATATCTATGGCCATGCGACACCATTAGAGGAATCCCATTAAGGGACATCTCGATTCTCATAAGACTTGGTCAACCAGGGTTTGCAGAGGCTGCAGTTCATGAGTCTTGGTTCATGCAACCTTGTCGATATGCTTCATCCACGAACTGCTGAGTTTGTGAGACGATATACAATGGCCTTTGTAGGTTCCTAGGTTCGATATCCATCACTCTATAGGCTAGCGCCTCATGGTTCCTTCTTCATACTGGTGGTTCATGGTTCATGTGTTACGCGAACCCTTCCCAGTGATGGTAAGTGTGTTGCTTAAAACTCTTTGAGAAATTAAGTTTCTTCAATTTTATTCCAAATTTTTGCAACTCAATTTTCATACCCTCTCTTTACTCGACCTATAGGAATGATTTCTTCATTCATCAATGTTATATTGGGATTTGTTTCTGCCATTTTAAATGTTTTTAGGACCCTACAGTAATCATTAAAGAATATCTTCCTTAAATCCATTATGATATAAGGGGAATTAGTAAGTCTAAATGACATTATTATTAATTATAACAGAACATACCTTGTATTGAAGGGTGTCATGGGTATATCGTATCATTTTAACCTTATCTAATTATATCCATAATGAAGGTCAAACTTGGAAAATTATTTCTCTCTACGTAATTTAGAAAACCAATGATTGATACCAGGTAGAGGATGTTTATTTTTAAAGTGATTTTATTTAAGTTCATGATAATAAATTAAAACTCACATTGACCCATATTTCTTCTTAATAAAAATATAATGTGCACACTATAGGGAATCACTATTCAAAATGAATCCCCTTTCATGATTCTACTAGGATTTCCTCTCCAATTCCTACAACTCAATCAGGATAATTCTTTATGAAATCATGGAAATAGATCTACCACAATATATGACTTCAATTGGAAACCCTTATTCACAATTAAGGGGAAGACTAAGAAAATATTCTATAAATATGTTAACAAACTCATGTATAATAGGAATATCATACTTTTTGAGTTTATTACTGACCATTTGAGATAAATATCTGTCGTGAATGGTTGGAAAACTCCATATGATGGAAGTAACATCCATTGGGAGTTCAGGTTCATCCTTGCACTGATAGATAATCATATTTCGATTCTAATTATCAAATGTTACATCCCAAAGAAATTTATATATTTCTTAGGGAATTGATCCATTACTCAGAAACCAATGGATTAATAGTTCCACTAAAATATAGAGTCTTATTTAATAGGAATCAATCAAAAATTGATAAATCATGTTGTGAAACCACAAGTTTCCCTATATGGGAAATTTTATTCATTATAATCTAACTTAGTACCCTAATATGGTTATGATGTATTCAGTTGCAACACTATATGTATTATATTTCTCAGTAGGGAAATACCTAATTTAATTATGTGTCTCTACTCTCATTCTTATTATAGGATCCATCACTAAATAATTGATTAAACTTATTCATCTCATTATTTTCAATTGTATTAATATATAAAATAAAAAACATCTAATAGTAACATTTATCTAATACTTTAAGGTATGACCATAATTCTCATTTTAGCAATGTAAATTTAAAATCTAGTTACCAATGTTTTTAACTAAACTTGATCTGATTGCAATGGTAACAACCCAAACTCCAAAAACAAGAATCTATTTCCTTCTTTATTAAATTTGAATAGGATACACGAGATTATATTACCAAGAATACTTTTAGATCTAGATATAATCAAGATTTCTATTTTACATTTTGTACATCACAAGAAATATTCCTGCATATATGGTATTATTCCTAACATCCTTCTTAATTTCATAGGGAAATAAAAAAATAGTGATGTATGATGCTCAACAAGGGTTATGTACAATAGAATCTATAATTAGTAAATAAGGAATGATCAATATATAAATGTAAATAACAAAAAAACATGTCATTTAATCAATAACATGATGAAAAAAATGCATCCATCTATAATATCAATGTAGTAATATCATTTATAATTATAAATAAATCCTAAATAAAAAAATTCTTAAAGTGTGATATCATGATCTCAGATATCAAAATATATTTACCATCAAGGACTTGTGATAAAACAGTTTAATTTATATTTATGTATAAACCAAAATAAAATTTAATATGTTTTGACAAATAGTTTGTCTTGTGAGACCTGTTGATGCATCGAGAGGATATATATTAATAAGACCCACCCAACACTATATTTCCAATCCATTACATATATATTTAATGATCAATTTAGTTCATAAACAATTTCCCTTAACAAAAAATAACCATATTGTGTAAAGTATATGAAATATTAAGATTTCCCCATTCAATCAAATTACATTCATTAAAAAACACCATATATGGAAATGGTAATTGGTCTAGGTAAAAATAATATCCATGATACAAAGGATATGAATATTTAAGAGAAATATAATGTTCAAGGATAAATGATCATAAAAAATTAAATGTTTGAAGAAAATTTTAAGGACCATAAAATTAAAAAAAAGATATTATATTACTATCAATTCATCTTATATACATGTTTTTTTTACTAAAATTGTATCCTTTGGAGAAAAAAATAAAATAAAAACATTAAAATAATATTTCATTAAAGAGTATTCTTTATATATCTATTCAAAACTGATAAAAGAAGATAAATTTTCTATAATGGTTATGGAGGTGCAAAAATCCATTAATGTCAAATATGTTACAAAATAAACATTCTTGTTGACTTTTTGTAAGTAAAACTGAAAATGACCCATTCAAGAAACATTAGAGAGACTCAATTTAATCCATGTAAAAATTGAAGGATAAAATAAAATATCCATAATAAATCATTTTAGGAAATCAAAATTACTTTAGTAATTTTTTTGAAAAATATAGGCATGGAAGACAAATATTTTAACGAACCAAACTTTTGTTAATGAAAATTCATCTTGATCTAATTAAATGTATTATTATGTAAAATGGTTATATAAAATATGCACTTAATTGATTTTATGTTTTTGAATTTTAAAATATGGTTAAGAATTTTTACCATTGCTAATATTACCATTGAACACTGATCACATAATTAGTATAAATATAGGGCATTAACAAATCCAATTTACTCATACAAAGGATGAGATAGAATCATCCACTTGAATTGCTCCATAAGAAGCCCATTTTTGAATCTCGAAATGGTGGTGGAATCATGGGGATTCACTCTTGACCAAACCCAATCCAGACATCGACACGTTAAGCTTAAATGGAACATCATACGGGATAAGTTGAAGTAAATAGAGAATACCACCCATGCGATGTTATCTGAGACACCCAAAGAGTTTGTCATAATTCCACAGCTTCCCCTTAGGTATTATGTGGGTTTTATAAGTGGTTATGTAACAAGACCCAAGAACTATTATTATGTGTATTGTTTTTTTATAGATTAAATAATACACATTTCTTTTGCTATTGTTACTTTGTAAATAGTTTTTAATGAAAAAATAGTATTTTTAATTAACATTAAATTAAGAAATATATTTAGATGAATTAATGGGTTTTTAATTTAATAATATTTTATTAATAAATTATTAATAAATTACTTTTTATTTAATAGAAATGATCGTACAATTTTTATGAATACAATTGTAATTTTTATTATGGTTGGAAAACTGTTTTGTCAAAACCCTTGAATTTTCAATAAATGTTAGTTTTTATTTTGAAAGTTAAAATTTACATATTCAGATAATTATTTAGATAAAAAGAATATTTGTTTTGGAAGTAGAATGTCAAAATTATCAGATGGTGAATTTTTCTTAATTTTTATAGATAATCAATTTTTTGTGTAAAAATTAAATACCATTTAAATATATAATGTGTTTTATGACATCATAATAACCTAATAGTTATGTAATAAAATACTATAAATGGTATGTTCAGAAAATATATGTTTTAACAATAAAATAATTTGATTTAAGGTTTGTTTTATTTATTTTCCAAATCCAT
Organism: Viscum album; assembly: GCA_963277665.1. NCBI lineage: Eukaryota > Viridiplantae > Streptophyta > Magnoliopsida > Santalales > Viscaceae > Viscum > Viscum album. The sequence continues at coordinate 1,495,478,108 of OY728129.1, forward strand.
AGTGGACCCTCAAAGATTTATAAAACATTTTAACTTCTACAATGATTTCTTTCAGAGTGCGACCCACCTCCATAGAAGAAAGCCTAATATTTTTTAAGTTAGTTCATTAACCTTATAAAATAATATATTCCACTCCTATTTGGAAAAAACCATGGGAAACCCCCATGGGATGATTTGTGGTTTTGATTACTTTAATGTGAAGTGTCTAAACCTAAAATAATAAAGAGTTCTCTCTCTTTTCTTGTATAAACCCACCAAAGCTCCAACATCTACTTCACTCAAAAAATTTGGAGTTCCACCAACCTCTTCCCTCCACTATCTATAATCCTCCCAAGGTTCCTAAATCTCCCATGAAGGCTCTCTCAAGCCCCTCCTAATCCTTTGGGATCACCCTTCCATGTAAGGGATTTCTTCCTTTCTCATTTTTTCCAAATTTCATTATGATGTTATCCCATTTTTTCAATTAAAAATGTTGATCTATGATTTCACACCACCCCATAATACTCTATTTATTTTTAAATAATGATATATCTATTTGTATCTCATTAATTCCTCCAATGTACACCTGTTACCATGTCGAAATTCCATAAGGAACTTCTATCTTCTCGTTTATATTTAATCAATCATTTTGTTTTATGAATCCAAATTCCATTAAATATGTTGGAAATGTAAATATAAGACCCCTTACTATCAATTTCATGTAAATATTTTTGGATACCACTTTCTCTATAATCAACCATTTTTATGAATTCGTATGTCATGCTATTATGCTGCCGAAATTGCACTGTGATTTTTGAAGACAAAGTCATTGTGTAGTGAATACCATGCCCATTTCATTATCAAGGGTATTAACATTTATGAACATTTACTTATTTATTATAGAGTTTCATCTATGAATTAAAAATTCCATTATCATGGATTAAATGATGATGTTTAGTGAATCAATGTTATATAATCCATGTGGCACACTTATACATGAAATGAAGTGATTAAGATGGGTGCACCCTGGTAGCGCTCTAATGCTTTGGGAAAAGGTTAGTATCATGATATTTCAAGTGAAATGAGAATTTACTCATTATAATTCAATTTCAATGATGTTTTACTCATGATCCATGTGCAATGAGCCTTTTATCGTTCTAAAATCTTGTTAAATGTTGTTTCCACATTTCCATTTATGATAATCACGCTACATCACACCTTTATGTTCATGTTTCTCTTGTGCTCCATTGATATGACGATTTCCTAACATAAACCATATTCTTAATTTTATACCTTTTTAATACCTTACTTGGACTTATAACCCACCCTTTTCTTATGAATTTCCTCAGGTAATCCCATGCAGTGCTATGTATAAAGGAATGTTGTGGTTCTGTAGAAGAAGTTTTAAATAAAGATGTGTATTTAATGTTCTATGTTATTAGGTAATATTTTTAATTTCCCAAAAAACAAGACCTATCAATCATCAAAGATGTATTAAGTTGATGTTTATGTAATAAATAATGTTTTATTGTGTCAAAAAGAGCAGGGTTTCTATAGTTAGTATCATAGGATAGGTTTAGTTATTTTTCAGATTAAGCATAGAAAATCCTTGTGAAAGATATAGGGATAATACTAAGAATAATAAAAACATCCCTAAATTTTTGGGAATATTGATTAAGTGGTTTATCAAGAAAAAAAATCCTTATCGGGATACGAGCAGGCAGTGGTAGCTCTGGCATAGATGCCTCTACGGGTAAAACCTGAAAACATTGCATTGATTCAGACATGAACAAGAACTCGTTCACGAAAACAAGCATTACTATACTTTTGGTTATGACACTCCCAGGGGATATGATTTGGTAAATTCATAAGACTAATACAAAATATTATTAGGAAAATAAAACAAATCCCCTAAGAATATATGTTTGTAAGTAGATCATGGATAACATAGATTAAAGCCAATAAATTCATAAGTTAAGGAAACAAATGTAATTTATAATTTATCCCTTTTTTCATTGGATTCTCCTTTATGTGTTTAATAGTTTAAAGTGATCATCTCATGTCCATATCTGATAAGGTAGAACTATAATCAAAAAGTGAAAGGTAGGATTATGATTTGTTGTTCTACACATTTTTTTATATCCTGAAAGTTTAGTAGATCAATCCCAACACCACCACGGGTTATGGAAGTAAAGATGTCGGTGAGAATGATGAAAGGGGAAATCATCGCACCAAATGAATATAACTCCTCCCCTATAATAATTAGTTGATTGAAATTCCCAGAAAACCTCTTCATACTACCTTTTGTGAAATTTTGTGCAATTATAGGCATGGATTAGATTTCCATATATAAGGACAACATAAATTTACATGAGAGGGAAATAACTCTCCATATGGGGTATTAACCCCCGATTCTGTACAAGTGCAAGGAGGATGATGAATCTTCTTTTGCACCATCATCTCAATAATGGATACTACTGCCCTATGATCATGAATATATTTCTCACATGATTGAGTTTATTGAAGTAAACATCCTTGGATATATGATTATTGTGATGTAATTAACTGAAGTGTTTCCCAATTAATTGAATGGTCTTCCCCTTTGAAGAGATATTGAATTATCAAATGAACAAATACCTAGGGCTTTCCAATATCCAAGACTGTGTATATAATGGATGTTGTAGAGCTTAAGGAGATATAGAATCAACTACAAGAGAATTTGGATAAAGGGTTTATACACCCAAGTGCTTCACCATGGGGTGCACCAGTACTCTTTGTCATGAAGAAGAATGAGTCAATGTGCCTTTTCATTGATTATTGTGAGCTTGACAAAATCCCGATAAAGAACAAGTATCCTCTTCCATGAATTGATGACTTTTTTGATTATCTACATTGAGGAAAATACTTCTCCAAGGTGGATCTTCTATCGGGATATTATCATGTAAGGGTGAAGAATGATGATATCCCCAAGAATGCTTTTTTTACACGATAGAGGCAATATGAATTCATAGTAATGTTTTTCAGACTCAATAATGCTCCATCAGTATTCATGGACATGATTAATAGAGTCTTTAGATATTACCTTGACAAATTTGTGGAGGTATTTATAAATTATATTCTAATATACTCCAAAACCAAGGAGGAGAATGAGGAGCATCTAAGAACTGTACTATAGACCATGTGAAAGGAGAATCTCTATGAAAAGTACATCATGTGTGAGTTATGGATGAAGGAGGCCTCATTCTTGGGTCATATAATCATAGGAAATGATATATATATATATATATATATATATGGATCCATCCAAGATAGCTACAATTAAGAGATGGTTGAGGCCAACATTGGTGATAGATATCCCTAGCTTCTTGGGGTTCTCTAGATATTATCACCGGTTTTTGAGAAATTTATCACGACTATCAAACCCTCTTACCAAGGTAACCTAGAAGGGACACAGGTTTTCCTGGAGAGAGGAATGAATAGAGAGCTTAAAGGAGTTGATAATGAGTCTTATCACAATGTTCATGCTCATATTACCAACAATTTTATAATTTTTTGTTGTATTTAGTGATGCTTTGAATAAGGGCATGGGTTGTGTGTTGATGAAAAATGAAAAATTCACTACCTATTTTTCTAGGCAATTAACACTACCCAAGAAAAAGTATACAACACATGATCTGGATTTGGATATAGTAATCATTGTGTTGAAATTTTATTGGATTTACCTCTTTGGGGAGAAGTGTTAAATATATAAGGACCAAAAAAGCCTCATTTATATATTCACACTGAAAGAGTTGAACATGCTCCAATGAATAAGGTTAGAGCTGATTGATGACTATGAATGCTCAATCTGTTACCTCCCTGGGAAACCGAACAAGGTAAAGGATTATCTAAGTAGAAAGGACCTAGTGATTATATCATTGATGATAATTTAAAAAGATATAATATTATTAGATTTGATAAATAAGGACGTGGGAATCATAAATCCTTTCACAAATTATTTCTTAACTGACTATTTTGTAAAGGATAAAGGATGCTCAAAATGATGATGTGTGATTTTAGAAGAAAGTGGAAACTATCAGAGAGAAGAAAAATGTCCGAGTTCAATCTTTATGAAGATGGAATTGAGAATTTTGGGAAAATACTATGTGTTCCATAATGTCTGGAGTTGAAGAAATAACCTTTGGGTAAATCACATAGTTTTAATTTCTCCATTCACCTAGGAAACATGAAGATGTATTGAGATATATGAGAGAATTATTGGTGGCATAACATGAAGATGGAGATCGCTGAGTGTACATCAAAGTACCTAGTATGTTAGCAAGTGAAGGCTAAGAGGCAGATGTCTAATGGGATGGTGTAACCATTACCCATAATAGCGTGGAACTAGGAGAACATCACCATGTAATTGGTCACCGAACTTCTGAATAAATCCAAAAGAAAAAATACTATCTTGGTTGTTGTGGATTGTCTTACAAGGTCTCCACACTTCAATGTAAATCAAGAGGGTTTATTATAGGATCAAATGGTACAAATATATATCATATAAGTGTTAAGGCTGCATGGAGTACCACTATTTATTGTATTTAATCAGGATCCAAGATTCACATCTATGTTTTGGAAGAGCCTTCAACATTCTATAAATACTGAGTTGAAATTTAATAAAGATTTTCATCCTCAAACTGATGAACAATATGAGCATACTCTCCAAACACTTGAGGACTTTTTGAAATAAATCTCAATGGACTTCAAAGGAGAATGGGATCGACATCTTCCTCTTGTTGATTTTTATTACAATAGAAATTTCCTCTCAAGAATCTAAATGGGTCCTTATAAAGCCCTTTATGGGAAGAGGTGTAGAACACCAGCATGTTGGGATGAAGTTGGGGAGAGAAAACTCTTAGGTCTAGAAATGGTTTATGAAATGGGGTAGATGGTTAAGATTGTTCAATAGCACATTAAAGATACTTAGATTTGAAAAAATATCTATGATGATAATGATCGATGAGAGCTAGAGTTTGATTTCAGAGACATGGTATTACACTACATATCACCGTGGAATATGGTTACGATGGTTGGGAATAAGGGAAAGCTTAGTAAAAAGTAAATTGGCCCTTTTTAGAACCTTGATCTAGTTGGAGCAGTGGACTATCGACTAGCACTCCCACCGAACTTATCTTAAGTATATGATGTATTCTTTGAATCACTCTTGAGGAAGTATATACCTGAACCATCACATGTACTCAATATAGAGGTGGTACCAATGGGGAATGACCTCACCTATAAAGAGAATCTGGTGAAGATCTTGGATTTTAGAGAAAAAGTTCTAAAAAATAAGACAATGCCCCTTGTGAATGTATTGTAGAGAAAACACTTGTTTGGAGAAGCAATGTGGGAATCAGAGGAAGTGATGAAGTAGACTTACCCACATCTATTTTAGTGATGGAAAATAAAATTCCATGGGTGAAATTTCCTAAGGGTGGAAGATTGTGATGACCCAAACTTTTATTAATGAAAATTCTTCTTGATCTAATTAAATGTCTTATTCTGAAAAATGGTTATATGAAATATGCACTTACATGGTTTTATGTTTTTGGATTTTAAAATACCATTAAGAATTATTACCATTGCTAATATTTTCATTGAACATTGATCACATGATTAATATAAATATAGGGTTTTAACAAATCCACTTTACTCAAAAAAAAAAAGAAAGTGATGGCCTCATCCAGTATAATTTCTTCATACAAAGCCAATTTTTCAGAGCTTATAAATGTGGTTCTGTCATTGGGATTTACTCTTGACCACTCCCAAGTCGATCTTCAATATGTTAAGCTTGAATGGAACTTTCTATGGGAGAAGTTGAAGTTAATATAGATTACCACCTAAGCGATGTTATCTAAGCCACCCAAAGATTCTTTCACAATTGCTCACCATACACTTAGGTATTATGTGGGTGTTATAAGGGGTTATGTAACAAGACCCAAGCACTATTATTATGTTTATTTTTTATATAGAATAAATAATATACATTCATTTTATTATTTTTTATTTGTAAATAGTTTTTGAAGCACAAATAATTATTTTTAGTTAATATTCAATTAATAAATATATTTTTACAAATTATTTTACTTTTTGAGTTAAATAATACATTAGTAAAATAATATTACTAATTAATTTTTATTAAATATAAATGATCTTACAATTTTTATGAATACAATTGTAATTTATTATTAAGGATTAAAAACTATTTTTGTCAAAAAACCCATGATTTTTTTATAAAATTTGGTTTTTATTTAAAAAGTAAAAATTCACATATTAAGAAGAAAATTTAAGATAAAATTAATATTATTTTTGGAATCAGGATGTTGAAATTATCCAATGGTGAATTTTTCATAATTTTCTGAGACAGTCAATTTTTTTGGTAAAAATTAAATACCATTTAAATATATAATGTGTTTTATGACATCACAATGACTCAATAGTGATGTAATAAAATAATATAAATGGGTTGTTCAACCAATATATGTCTTAAAATTTAAATAATTTTATTTTAGGTTTGTTTGATTTATTTTATAAACCCTTAGTGGTTCGTCCACGACTTATAAAACATTTTAAGTTTTAAAATGATTTCCAGGAGAGTGTGACTCACCTCCAAATAATGAAGAAAATATTTTAATACATTCGGCCATTGTCATTATAAAATAATGTTTTCCACTGCCCTTTTGAAACAAAAATCATATGGTTTGTGGTTTTGATTAGTTTAATGTGTAGTGTCCAGAACCAAAATAATAAATAATTCCCTCTCTTTTACTATATAAACCCACCCGAGCTACCACTTCCACTTCACAAAAACCTATGGATATTGACCAAACTATGCCCTCCACATTCTTTAATCCTCCCAATATACCCCAATCTCTAAATAATCCTCTCTCAATCCCCTTTCAAGCCTTTGGGATCACACTTCCAATTAAGGTATTTCTTCCTTTCTCATTTTTGTCCAAATTTCATTATATTGTTATACCATTTTTTCAATTAGAAATTTTGGGGTATGACTTGTAACCTCCCCAATATAGCCTTAATTATGATTGAATAATGATATACCTCTTTCTCTCCCACTAATTCCTCCAATGTACACCCTTTAAAATGCCAATATTTTTTAAGCAATTTCCCTCTTTTCATTTACATTTATGCAATTATTTTTTATTATAAATCTAAATTCAATTACATATGTTGTGAAATGTATCTATATAAACCTCTTATTTTCCATTTCATGTAAATTTTATGAGACACCCTTTTATATCTCATCATCTATTTTTATGAATTTTTATGTCATGACATTATGCAGCCTAAATTGCACTATAATTTTCAATGACAAAGTCATTGTATATTGAATACCATGCCCATTTCTCTTTCAAGGGTATTCACCTTTATGCACATTTACTTATGGATTATAGAGTTTCATGTATGAATTTAACATTCATATATCTAGGAATAAATGATGATGCTTATTGAATCCATGTTATTTGATCAACGTGGTACAACTATACATGAAATGATGTGATTAAGAAGGGTGCACCCTGATAGTGCTCCAATGCATTGGTTAAAGAATAGTCCCATGATAATTAATGTGAAATTAGGGTTTAATTAGGTTAATTAAAGTTAAATTAGGTTTTACTCATGCTCCATGTGTAATAAGCTTTTTCTCATGCTAATATCATGTTAAATGTTGTCCCTACATTTCCATTTTATGATAATTATGCTATATCATCCCTTTATGTTCATGTTTATATTATTCTCCATTAATATTAATATTCCCTAAAATATACCATATTCTTCATGTTATACATTCTTTACTCCCTTACTGGGATTTATTGATCCAACATTTATTATACATGTCCTCAGGTTATCCCATACAATGCTAAGCACAAAATAATGTTGTGGTCATTTAAACTAAGTATTAAATAAATATGTGTATTTAATGTTTTATGTTATTATGTAATGTTCCTAATTTCCCATGACACTAGACCACTTGATCATCATATTTGTCTTAAGTATAAGTTTATAAAATAAATCATGTTGAAGTGTGTAATAAAGAGCAGGGTTGTTATCAATATACCTGATCGAATGAATATATATTCCTGGTTAATAAATCATTGAGGCGGTATATACACCACATAAAACTAAATAGGTGCATAGTTTGAAATATTTCTCAATAGAGTGAAAATTGAGATGAAATCCCTTACCTAAAGTTTGACTTATCTCATAAGGGAATTTGACCACCAATAAAACAAATTTAGATGTATTATATTTTAATTATAGAACAATATGAATATATATAATATAATATATGATACATTTATAACATAGTATCAACCATTTTTTAACAATCTTTTATTATTATCACTATTTCACATTTTAACTCTTTCATTTTTCATGTGTGTTTTGATAAATAAGTTATGGTCCTTGTATCATGAGAATACACATATCAAATCCCAAATTTTAATCATGAAATAATCATCATACATATTAATTTTATACATATTTAAAATCAACTATGAGAAACATAATTAATAATGAATCACATCACTTCCTGTAGATGATAAGTCGTACATATGTGCGGGTGATGAATTCATTTTTTAATGGGTGGGAGGGTAATGAGGTATGTTATACATTATAATTAAAAAATAATAATGTCTTCATATTTTTTATATATATTTATTATTTCCATCGTTATGACAGGTCATGTGAGGAATTATTGGAAAATATATTGGGTGGCTTCGTGATGCGGTAGTCCACCGTACACATGAGATATGGATATATTTGGCATTTGATATAAAATGATATAGAGAAATAGTATTCCATAAACATAATAACAGATCAATATATGAATTATATTGGTGTTATTATATTGGAATTTTGATGATATATTTATGGTGTAGAAAAATAAGAATAATGAATTTCCTTGATGAAGATGGTTACATGTTCTTTAAAATAGCTCTTCTATATATACTTTTAAGGGACCTGGGGTTAGTTTTTTGGGAAAAATAGAACCTCAATAATTTATATATGGGTGTTGAGAAATTTTTTTGGTAGGTTTTGGTTTCATGAAGTGTGGTTCTGGGTGGTTTATACTGGAGTGGAGAGGTGGTTCCATTTATTGTGAATGAAAGGACACACATGGAATTAATAAAAATATTTAAATCTAATAAATACATTTTCATGAGAAACTAGAACCATATAAAAATAATTTAAAAAATAATATAGGATATGGTTTAAATCCATTTAACAAATAAATGTTTTATATGTTTTGGTGTAATTTTAAACCATATATTTTTTTAACCCCTTCATTAAACAATTTAATTCTTAACTGCAATAATGAATTTCTCAATATTATAGGGTTATGCTTGGATCATTTTTTTGATATTATTCACTTAATTTGACTTAAAATAAATCAATAAAAATTTAATTCCCATATAATCATTTTCATCAAAAATAATACATTATTATTATCTATTAATTTTTTCAGGAACTATAATTCGTCATAAAAAAATTATTTTTAGTGTTTTTAAATATATTTACGTTGAGTTGCATACTAATAATAGATTGAATGTTTCATATTTGTTTATGAATTTAATCTAATTATACCTTTACTAAAAATTAATAACAAATTAATCATGTTTGAAATAAAATTTCAGATTCATTTATCACATATTCTTATCCATAGGTGATAATATGAAAGGTATTTAATTTTAAGGGAGTGGAATTCTTTATTTTTTACATAAAATAGAATATCTGTCATTTTCATGAACAATTGTCCCAAGTTGCGTTAAATATTGATCCTAAGGTGATAATTTGTTAAATTAATTATGTATAAAATCATTCATATGAAAATCATTCCTTTATCATATATTTTTATCCTATATTAACCATATTTTCCCTTTACCATACTGACAAATGTTTACTATTTTTACTAATATTTATGACCAAAAATAAAGTTTTAACTATAAAAATAATTTTAATATTATTTATTCAAAGAATATATTCAATTTTACCATATTAAAACTCCATAAGTGGTAGAAATTCATTTTATAATAATCTTATAAATCGTGATAGAAACAATTTTATGAAGAAAATACATTTCAACGTTTATAAGTTTTTTTATACATTAATAGTGTATAATGCTAATAAAAAAGGTGTCACATAAATTATTATTAAAAATAAACAAATATAAATTAAAAAAACATAAAAAAATTAAATTTTGAAAAAATTAAAAAGGAAAATATTGTTTTCTTTAAAAACTAGAATTTTCACTATTCAACCAAAAATTAACTTTTTGAAAATATTCCCAAAAATTCACAATAAGATAATTTTGATATGATTATTTCAAAAATGAAGCCAATTTTCTCCATTTAATTTTCTAAAATCATAACAAATTAGATATATTTTTTTCTCACAAAAAAATAGCAAAAATAATTTTTCAAGAAAAATGTTTTTTTAAAGCATATAATAAATTTAATGAAAATTGCATACTTATTTATAAATATAATTTATTTATATAAAACCTTTGTTAATATGTTTTTCAAAATTTGGTTGCACATATTCACCCCCTCTATTTTAATGACTATGTTATAATCATATACTATATTATTGGTCATTTAGACTATGGGTTGTGTTTATCGAATGTTATCAAAGAAATTAAATATATTTGAAAAGATATACATAATACCTATCAAAAAAATAGGGGTCCACTCCTCCTTGCACTACCACAAACCCAATAACACTTCCATCATTCTACAACTTTCTGATCCACCTTGGTCCACTAAACGAGACGAATCCCATATTGTCAGTGTACCGAAACATCCCTGTTAAAGAAAAATTCCAATATTGAGGTGAATAAGGGAATTTATTGTATGAAGATAAAAAATGAGTGGTTATAGATGAGTGTGGAGGATGTTATTTCATTATTATTAATAGGATATGGCCAATACCAATCTCAGTGAGGAAAAAAATGGTATTTCATGCTTGTGTAAATAGAATATAATTTTAACTTAGACTAAGATCTAGCTATTGGAGATCTAGTTGAAGCTGAGAGTTATGAGGTTTAATTGGTTTTTACTCAACCTTATATGACTAGAGCCACCATATTATGACTTTAAACTAAGTTTCATCCATTATTGGGAGGTTAATTCAAGCTATGTATACTAATTTGGATTTGAAAGGCTATAGTTTTGAGTCGAACTAGAAATTGAACATGGGAGAGATGCTTTTTGTTACTTTTCTGCATTAAAGAATTCAAGTATAACCTTGAATTTATAAATTATATGGGAGGATGTTTTTAGCATACATATTCTAATCCTATATTAAATTCCTAGAATTATAAAGGCCTTTTGATGAATTTATAATAATTAAAATGGATTATAAAAAAAAGTGATTTGTTATATTTTGGATGATGTTTTATCATTGAATATTTTTTATAGGTATGATGATGAATATGGGGGTATAAAACTCCTCATTTATTTGAATTCAAGTCTGATTAATATTTCATATTTGTTGGTTGAATGAATTACAAACTGAAATTTTCACGAAATGACCTTTGAAGGAACCTGATTGGGTCTGTTCTCACCAAGTTGAGCATAATTGAAATAGAGAGGGAATAATTTAGGGTGATGTAGAGTTGTTTTTTAATGTAGTTGAAGTTTATATTTAGAGTGGGACTGATGGAACATTTTGGAAGTTGTTTTAAAAAATTTAGTGTGCACCCGGCTATGATTCATGACCAGATTTATTTCATATGGATGTATTACATAAAATGTTTGGGTTTTTTGGTATTCAATTAGTAGGGTTAAGTTAATATCATGCGACAATAATGCTATTAAAATCACAATTTTCACATGGAGGATTATTGGTCAAAGAACTCATCTAACATTGTTCTTAGTGGATGATCTAGAAATAAAATATAAAAATTAAAATAGATCACTCAGTAGGAGACTAAAAACATTCAATTAGATAATTTTTGGATACTCTCTAGAATGAGATAAACTAAGTGAGAACAATTCAAAAAAGGGAAACTCGATTCAAAATATAATATCTATGAAAAATAAGATTCATTACCTCTAAAATTTATTTTTCTGTGATTATTTTGAATGAAGTATTTTGAAATTGATAAGCCAAAAATGATTCAAGATAATTTTCTTAGGGAACAAGGTTTATGGGTAAAATTTTTACTTATTTCATGAATAAAATTTAATTCTACATTTTTAATATCTCTATTCAATTTATAAGTAATATCATATTCTTTTACATTTAGAATTTATAAAAATAATTTTCAATTTCATTCATTTTAAAACTACTACACCATTTTGAATATTTTGACAATATATTTTCTTAAGAGAGTGAGACAAAAATATTAATTGATGAAATTTATGGTGTTGAAAACCAATTTTACCATTTTTTAGGAATGATTTAGTTCACCAGTTGATATAAGAGATAATTTTAATATTAACTAGCTAATTTTCAAACAAATATAGTTAATAATATATCTAAATATCAGTTCTACTAAACTTTTATTGATCATGAACCAAGGGGAAACAAATGAATTGAGTTCCCCACAATCACAATTGTTATACCTCTATACATGTGATTGGTTCATCTCTTTTTTCACTTACTTCAAATATGATCGTATTTATTAATTTCATTATGTATACATTACTCTTATTTAAAATTCATACTAATATTGCTACTATTTTTTCTTAATTTATTATAACCAATAATTATTTTAAGTGATTGTGTATCTTACTTGGTCACTACAAGAAAAATTGCCCTATATATGGATTCATAAACCCAAAACAAGTTATACATGTTTAATTTTTTATATAAAATCTTAATAAAAATCATTTTGTTTGTATATTAAACAGGTATACTAGTTAGAACCAAGATCCTTTCATTCCTGATATTTAAAAACATAGAATTTCTCCAAATTAGACCAATTATAAGGTAAAATGGAAGAAACCATGGGAAATATAAGAAATAAAAAAAAATAAAAGTATGAATCTATATCTAATTAAAAATTAATTGGTTGAGAGAGTATCCCTTATGTATTTTTAGGTGCCCAAATGTCTCTAGTAATCCATCTTTTATAAGGAACACCCTTAGGGGATGAAATAATGAGATTACATAATATCATCCTTTAATTCTTCCTTTATATAATTTAATTCAAAATAATGATTATTTGGACTTCATCAAGGCCTTATATTTTGTGGATCAAAAACTTATTTTAAGATGCTTGAGTGTAGAAGACTTAGTCTTACTATCTCCATTTCTTTTTGATTGAAAATTCCAGGAAATGGTTTCAATAGTTGGATGAAGAAATTTTTAATATTTGGGATCAACTATTTAATGCTTTTTTGATTAAATTTTATCCATGGAGATTAGAAACTGATATTATTTAAACACTCAATGGATTCTTGAAAGATGAGGGTGACATATTCTGACACACAAGGGACATATTTAGTGGAATTTGTAGATAGGTACCTAATCACTAGAGTACTTCATTTTTCCTTAGGTACACCTTTTACATTATCCTCACCCCATACCAATATACCATATTAGATATATAATATATTGAGAACATTATTAACAAAGCTACTGAATAATTAATGAAAATAGTCAATATACATTCTTAGAACACAAAACATAACTGTTGTAGAGAAAAAATTAGTAAAAAAGATAATAAAAATATTCATATAGAAGAATTCAATGATTTCAGGTAATTTAATTTGAATAATGAAAACTCCCTTATGGAGAAATACCACTAATGTGGCATGTATGGTCATTCTGAATACTATTCCAATAAATTTGAAATTCCTTTATAGCCAACTGGAAAATGCAATCTTCCCTGATTATGGACCTAAGATGTCCCCTAAGGGTGATCCATTATATAATAATTACCACAGGGGTATATAAGTCATATAAACCATTCATTGAGAGACCAATGGTGTGTTGACATATTGTTCCCCCTGGTATCTAATTGAAACCTTGTTATTCATACCAAAACCAACAAAGGCTACAACTTTCTAGATCATAAAACAACCGTGACTGCCAAATGTTTTCTAAGATGGACTAAATTTGGAATATGATGGATTCTCAAGATGAAATGTTCAAGACACAATTCAATAAAAAATAACAATATGAATCTAATAATATTCAGTCTGATGATAGGATAATAAATTTGGAAATTAAAATTGGCCAAATTTCATGGGAAATGAATCAAATAAAAAATGGAAAAAACCAAGAACTATTGAATTCAATCCTTGGAATAATATTCTAGCATTCACTTCTAATAGTGGTCCTCAGAATAACCAATAGGCCTCTTAGAATACAAATCCTAGTGTAACTGAATTTATGTAATGCAATGATAACTAAAATGATTAAATAACTATAATTGGATATTTGTATACCCTATTGAAATCTATGAACAAACTATTGTTCCTCCTATTAGGAAATATTATAATGAACTAAAAATAATAAAAAATAAATTGAAATAAAATCTTAGAAAAGAACATTAATTTATGCATTCAGTTCAAATGAATTTAGAACCACACATTCCATTTACTAGGAGGATTAATAAAAATAATCATCAAACTGATCATCATAAAATTATTGATCTTTTTAAAAACATTTATATTAATATTCCATTGATAAAATATTTTATTTATGTTCCTTAGTATCTTAAATTTCTTTAATATTATTTCATATAAGATTAATATTGATGTTTTCTACTTTTAGTTTTAAACTGGAGTGTAGATTTATAGTTAAATCTAGGATACATCATATTCTCAAATTTACTATTAGTTTTTTTATCCCATTTACCATTGAAAATTGTTATAATTTCAAATGACTTTATAGACTTGGAGATAGAATTAACCTTATCAATCACTCATTATTCAGGTAGTTGAGATTGAGAGTTTTTTATCTAGTAAATATTTTACGATATTTGGCTGATAGATCTACTACCCACCTCATATGAATAGTTGTTGATTTGATTGATGGAGTTTGAAAACTATTTATATAAACTAATTTTCCTATAATTGATATGGATTGTGGCATGGATGTATCTACCATTATTATTAGTCCCTTCTATCCCACTAGAGTTTTAGGTAAAAAAAATACCAAAGGAGATTATTTTTTCAATTTGGTGGTGAGAATTAAAAATTTTATTGTTTTTGAAAAACAAAATGTGTCACCAAAATATGGATACTAATCTTTTCATAAGCTATATAAAGTTGAGGAACCTTTTGATGATGATGAAGAAGTATTTATGAGGATGATTTGATAAATTAATAGTAACACTAAACAAGATGAGTCTTTCATGGTAATTTTTTTCAAGTACGGTTGTAGGGAAATGTGATGCTCATAAGGGTGAGTTTTGGAAAATCATGATCAATTTACTATATAAATCATTTTAAAACCAAAACTAGAAGCCGATTATAAGATTTTATATAATCTAGAATGTGGTGAGGGAATGAATTTTTTAGCTTTCATTAATTTTTTAGGAATCATATTGAGGACCTTGGATATCCTAGGCCCAAGTTCATTCCTTCTAGTAATGAATAACCCACTTTAGAGTTAAATATCGTCCATTTCCATCTAAAATAATATTTTTGGAAAAAAGATATACCATTTATATCATTATCATAGCTTGGTAGGTAGTGAGTCAATAAGATATTTTTTTTATCTATTATGAGTGTGTTTAATTACAATAATGGAATATATATTTCTAATATTAATGGAATAATTCCAACTTGTTAAATACATAAAATACCAATGGATCAAAATCACAAGCATATAATTGAGGTTTAAATAATTTTAAATCCACACATAAAATTTGTAGTTTGATATAAATAAATTAATTTTAATGATTATGAAATAACTTTCCTTATTCTTGATAGTTCATAAGTGAGTATTTTTATATTAGTTCCTAAAATGGAAGTTTCAAAATTTTGAAAATAAGAAAAATGAACAAATTCATGTTAGGAAATCTATAAAGTGGAGAGTAAATATTGATTATAACAATATAAACAATAACACTGGGAATGAATATTTTAAAATTCCATTTCAAAATATAATACATAATAAGATGGATGGAAAATATTGTTTCAATTTTCAGGATGGCTATTTTGGTTTCAACCAGATTCTTTTATCCCTATAAGACTACGAAAAGTCCACTTATACTTCTCTATTTGTGAAATTTTCCTAGAATCGGATAACATATGGTTTGTGTGGTTCCCTTTAAAAATTTCAATGGTGTATTATTATAGTGACAATAGCATTTTACACATATCATTAGATGATTTTTATGGGTAATTAAACATCAAATTACAAGACAAGGATCGTAAATTATAATGTCTTCGAAGACTAGGTACCTAAAACTGAAAACATCGGAATAAATAAAAAAATATTTATCATCCATTATGAGCTCATAACTTACATTTATACCTTATATGTACATATGATAACATGAGGATAACATGAACAAAGTGATGATAAGAAAACCATTAAGGGAATAAACATTAAAATAAATCATAGAACATGGGTTAGAATGCATATAATAATGATATACAAAGGCATGGAACATGATTAAACATAATGAATCGTGAAATGGTATCATATAATGATGGATTATTAGTAATTTTTCATCATCCTAAATCCTTAATTTAGAACGATTCAAGGCTTATTGCCTATAGAGGTTCACGAGTCAATGCTCCTTGCATATAGAGGAGCATAAGTCAATGCTAACATGATTACCATTGCACATAACATCTAATAAGACAACAATTTACCTAATTAATTGATGTTATATGTATGTTTACCCATCATAACATTTTCATGAATATTATTTCCATATAAAAAATCATACACATGTAATAAGACATAAATATAAGGGTTACCCCTGGAAAGAATCGGGTATCATAATAATGTCAAAATCATAATAAATTGTTGTATCATGAAAGTGTCCATGAAATAAAGGAATTATATCATACATGTAAATTTATAATTTAATGTAGTAATATATCATGATAACTGATGTCAAACGTAATTGAAAATATAGTTTAAGTAACTTTAGAGATAAAACATTTTAGTGTGGTTTAAGAGAAAACCTTCATAATTAATTAAACTAGAAAATACATAATTTTTTAAATAATAAAATAATTTAACGAAGTTATGTTTTCATGATAAAATTATTTATTTTATAAATATAATTTTGGACTATAAGATATTATATATTTCGCTGTAATTTGGGTAAAAATATGGGAAGTTCCCTTAAATCGGTCTTGATTATCCTAAAGAAATGAGTAGTTAAGATTTTAAAATAATATACCCCCAAAAAATAATGATTAATGGATATTGATACATGATTTTGGAATATATACACATAATTTAAAATATTTACATAAAAATAAAATATAATTTAATTTGGGTAATAGGACTGAAAGAGTAACCTGAAATAATATTGGATGATCGAGTAGAATACTATACCATATGTCTGAAACTATTCTGAAAATGATCTTAATTTCTAGAATAATAAAATTAGATTCATTAATTAATAATTGAAATACCAATTATACATGTATTTTTTTGTTATAAATTTATTATGTTAATTTTTTCGCCTTTTTGATCAGTTAAGATATTAAATTTCCTCATTTGGTAGCATTGATTTCCTTGGTTTTGAGGATCGATTTACATGTATATGTGTATGGAAAATCATGTAAACTGAGGATTTTTTTCCATAACTAAATTTATATTATTTTGATTAACAAATAGAATATTAAAATACCATGTTTTTCAAGAAGTGAGTAATATTAATTAGATAAATCATTAATAATAAATGTTTTGATTAATTTAGCATTTTTTACCACAACGAACTCATTTATTTAAAAATTAATATAAAGTGTAAAAAATGATTAAATATAATTAAAAAATAAATAACACATATATTATAATCTGGTTCAACCATAAAATTGGTTTCATGGACATCTTTGAAGATTGAATTGAAAGGTGAAAGCATGTTGTCCATGAAATGGTAAATCGGCACCTCAAAGACGATGTTTTCATTCTTAAAATAAAAAGGAGAGGATAAGAGCATTGATGAAGAATTCAGCCATCAACGTGATAAAATCAAAGTATATGTAAGATACTGGTTTTTTTCTTCTATATGTATTAGGGGATGTGAGGATATAAAAATAAAATAATGGAACATGAAAATAAATTCAAAGAAAACAGAAGAGGGGTTTATCTCTTGATTCCTTCTTCTTGAGAACCTCCTTATGAGATTGGTTTCTCTATTTTATTAATAACCAAATCTCTATGTCATGGTGGATGGTCTTGAGAGGATATTGGATCCTAATTTTTTCAAGGATAAAGGCTTGAGAGGTGTGAGGATAGGAGGTGGTAAGGGGATGTATTTATAGTAGAGTGGGGGTGTTTGAATATTTTAATCATTATTTTATTATTTTTCTCAATATAAGAAATAGTGGTGACAATTGAGAATAAAAATAGTAACTTTAGAATTTTAGTTCCAGATAATGGCCATACATCATCACTAGATCACCTATGACTCCACAATTCAAGTATTTATTATTTATCATAAATTATATTATTTTATTATTCACAAAAATTTCTTATCATTCATAACAATCTCAAAATTGAAACCTGAACATTTTTTCATGTGAAGAATTAAAAAATAAAATATATTTTATCAAATTATTATTTTATAAAAGTAAAATTATATTTTAAATTAAAATCATCATTTAAATGTAAAATACAGTTTTTAAAGTTATAACTAATTTTTCAACACTTTAAAAAATTAAATAAGGTATCAAAAAATATTATTATAATAATATGAAATCAAACTAATAATTTATGAACACATTTTTTCAAAATAAATTTTCATTTATATTGTTAAATTTATTATAAAATTCTAATTTAATATTTATGGGTAACAAAACAACCAACACTTAATTAATTATTTTTCAAATATTTATTTACTTATACTATGATATAAATATATAAAATTAATATGTATAATATGATTAAATGTTATTTATAATTTTATACATGATTTCATAATTTTATTTTCTAGTTAGTATTCATAAGTTCCACATTACTATTAAAAATGTCAAGTTACTATTTCATCACAATAGGTTACATAAATTTTTGAAATAATTATTATTATATTCATTAATCCTTTATAAAGCATGTATTATGTGTTTATACCATAAGATGTAATTATTATAAGGGTATTTTCAATGATAAAACTTTAGGTCATTACAATGATGGATTTTTTCAAATATTATTGATAGAATTACTAAATTTTTAATGGGTAATATTTCCAAAGTTGGGTTTAATTTGGAAGGTAGTTTGAATAATATGAAAACTATTTTATAGTAGTGCTAGGAAAAATATATTATATTAAACATATTAAAGTTTAAATTTGTGGTTATAGAAGGATGTATCTTATACATAACGTTTTAAGAGGATAATAGAAGATGAAAATTATATGATTGAATTGATTCAAAAGATTCCACTTACTATAAATGTAAAATTCCGTAGAAGTTTCTTATTACAAGATTATTTTCACAATTGATTCATCAAATATTTTTATAAAATAGTTATGCCACTATGATCAATATTAGTCAAGGAAATTAACTTTTCATTGAATGTTACAAGAATTATATAATTTTCTAAAGGAAAAGATTATATCTTCACCAATAATCACATCCCATGATTAGAAATTTCCATTCAAGGTTATGTGTTAAGTCAGTGATTGGACAGTAGGGTAGTTTTATGATAAAAAAAGGGAATAGGTTACATGTGATTTACTGTCAATAAAATTTATTATATAATTCCCAAAAAAACTATTCTAATACTAGGAAATATTTTAATACTATCATGTTTTCCTTAAAAATGTTTAGTTATTTTATCATTGGTTTAAAATTCATAAAATTATCTTACTATACTAATATTAAATAACTCATGGCTAAAAAGGAATCATAAAAAAGACTTATGAGATGTAATTTTCTATTATAAGATATTTACTTTGACATTAACGGTAATAAAGGTGCTCAAGACATGGTAGTTAGCCACTTTTATAGCTTACCCACAGCCATAACTCAAACCAGTGAAGTAAAAAAGATCAATATGTATTTCTAAAATGAATAACTGTTTTCTTCTTCTCTGAAATAATATTATTGGTTTTTATATTATTCTAAATTTATAGTTATGGATCTCATTCATATTTTGCTTTCACAAAATCGAAGAAAGTAATTCATCATTCAAAGTAGGTACTACAGTTGGGATGATCCCTATATTTTTCATAGGTTTACTGATTGGATACTAGTAGTTGTGGTCCTGATGATTAAATGATTCTTATTATTTAAATTTATTTCTATTCTCTATGGGGTGGACATACTAGGGGAGATTGGACTGTCCAGAATGCCCTTTAACCATATTTTTACTTGCCTACATTGTTCAGGAATGCAATAATTAAATGTTATAAAATGTGGGTAGAAAGAAAGAGTTGCTTCAAAATATGAATATATAAGTATTAGCATTTATGTTTCTGGGAAAGTATTTATGGGACACATTCCTTCATCATGTGGTAAATAATATTAATTAATTTTTTTTGATTATGTAACAATGTTGGTTGAGGCAGTAGAATTACTAAAATAATCCGTCTCTTAGTGAGATTAAATTCATACAAAAATAGTATTTCCTCAAGGTTTGGAATTCTCAGAGACTTCATCAATGGAAATTGTGCTCACTTTAAAAATATTAAATTCAATGTAATGATGGAAAATTATGGTTGTGTGCATAAAGAATGGTACAACCTATCTTCCACTGTCAACTGTTTAGGCTGAAATATCAAACAAGTAATTTAAACATACTATATAGAAAAACATTAGTAGTTCAAGAAAAAATTAGTCTTAAAATATGTATTAGGCATGATAAGCTCATAGTAATTCCATTAAAATCTTAATTTGTATGAATCCTTATTGGATTTTTTAGAAAGTATTTTCATTTTCTTATGGAATATTATCACATGTACTTTTAGTCAATTAAAGAATTTAATTTGTGATTTTATCTGTGCTAAAGAAAGAAGGATTCTTGAGTTTGTGAGTTATATAAAATCAAGAGAGAGTATTATGATAATTATATTATTTATAAATTAATAAGAAAATATTTTCATGGTTACATAATTTAAAATTGGATCATTAAAATGGGTTAGAAAGATCATTTTTTTACACTAGGATTAATATTTTTTCTAATAAAATCAATTCCAGGTTCTCTGGCCCCTTTAATATTCTTAGAGTTCTTGTGAATGTGGAATTGAAGTTTATTAGAGAGGATAATAGAGTATTTTATGTTAATAATCAATGGGTTAACTACTATTTTCAGAATAAATCAAAGTTCTTTGATTCCATATCATTTCATAAAGGTTTAATACCCATTGATTCTAGATGAGGACTTAAAACTTGGTGCATCATGGGAGTCAATCGGTAGTCATTTTTTGTTGTCTCAATAAAAATAATTTCTTTTTTTGTTCCTGGTTCTCGTATTTTGTCTTACTCACTGAAAATTTTACTTCGTTTTCCAAGTGTAAAAATTTGTTGATTGTTTATGTAACATCTCATTTGACTGTATGGAGGCATGAATCTATTTTGGATAAAACATCAACTAATATTAAATTACCATCGGAGATACAAGCGTAATTATATTTAATTCTAATACATAAAAATTTTCTCTATTTAATTACTTTCTCAAAAATATATATTCAAGAATATATTGTTGATATTTTTATCTTATAGGAAATGTAACTTTCTAACTAGGACACTTCACAATATGAAGTTATTCAGAATAATTTTAAATTTATCTAAATGAGAAATTATTTTATTATGAGGGTATTTTTTTTCTTTTTCCTTATACCAATTTTAATTATTCATTGATTTATAATGCATTAAATTATGTGTAGTGTGAATCTCTTTTGATGTTTTGAAATTACATATAAATTTAAATCTATTTTAATTTCTTTTATATTTACTTGTTTTTTTCTTTTATGTTGTAAATTATTATGAATTACGTCTACTCATATTCAACAAAAAAACTTCTCATCCATTTTTTTATAAAATTTCTATTATATTGATAAATACACTTATTTTCTGAAACAATTTTTAAATAGTCTACATTCTTGGTACTTTTCTCAAAAAAAATGTGTGTTATGTAATTTGAGTAAAATAATATACTTCCAAATAATTGTTTTGATATATATTTTTTAATTTCTGGAAACATACTTTTTCAAATATTATAAAACCTTATACATGAAAATGAACATTCAAATTGAGAATCATTTGATCTTTAATGTCTATTTATTTCTCCCACATTAATGATCCAACAGTCGGGGAATAATTGGATTTTAATTATGGGGGTCTAAATTTATCTTTACTAAAATTCATTAAGAAACCATAAAAAACCCATTAAAATTTAAAAAAAATATCCTTTTTCATGTTTCAATAACTCATTTCTAGTGGGTCAAAGTTTTTTGATTTTTAATGGTTATAAAGAAAATTTGAGGAGATTATTTCTATATTTATCGATGGATTCAATTGGGAAAAACAATTTTATTGTGTGGAATAAATTTGATTCATAGACTATTTAATAAATTTTATATAGTTATTTTTACCTTTTAGGTTTTCTAACATGAATTTAAACTCATACAATATGAATTAAAATGAATTATGACATGAAAAACGTAATCAAGGTTAAAATTCAATTCAATAATTAATTTATTATTTTATTCTTCATGTTATTTGAGGAGTTATTTATAATTCCTTTTAATTATTAATTTTACTCACCCATAAGGAGTTTCTATTTATTATTAATTTTATTTATATAATAACCTTATCTTAAACATTCTATATTATATTAACATTAGAATATAATTCACATTCTTGTATTCCAAAAGATCTTTTGTGTTTAAATATTAACGGAATTAGGTTATAAATATTAAAAATAAAACCCATATAAATAACAAGGTGTATGTAATAAGCTGAGTCATTTTTAAAAATGAATATTCTATTTTATCATGTATGTGGCAGACAACACCAAGTTTTAACAAACCTAAATATATTAATATTATTATTATCTAAACATGACTGTTGTAACCTAGATTTTAAATTTGGTAATTTAAATATTAATAAAAACAATTTTATAATTAATTATAAAGTATAAATAATATGAATTAATAAATAAGTACTTATTTTTTGGTAAAAATGTTTGAGCATCGAAGATACTTTTTTCTGAAAAAATAAATTTTATTGTTTTTTTAAAAAAAAATAACTTCCTTCAATTTAATGAAAATATATTTGATTAAATGAAATTAATTCTTTAAATCAACATGTTAGAATTATCTAAGGATGAATTTTTCGGATTTTTCTAAATTGTTTATTTTTTTAATGAATACTGCAAAATAATGGGTTTTATTTAAAACTGCATTTTTAATGAAATAAATTAAAAAGTTATATTTTGTTTTAAAATGATATAAAAGTAATATTAATTAAATTATGTTATTATTAATCTAATGTGGTTTATTTTAATAAATTTCCTATTGAATTTTTATATAAAAACATTTTTTACTTATGAAAACAATTCCTCGGAAAATTGTTTTTTCATCACATCTATGGGTTTAGCCTTAAAT
The DNA here is from genome assembly GCA_963277665.1 of Viscum album. NCBI lineage: Eukaryota > Viridiplantae > Streptophyta > Magnoliopsida > Santalales > Viscaceae > Viscum > Viscum album. Next base: position 1,495,501,836 of record OY728129.1, read on the forward strand.
TTAAAATTTCAACTTATATGAATTGAATTTGGAAAACTAGATTCCATATTTTTAATCATAAATGTTTATATTGTATTTTAATTTCAACATAATTTTTTCGTAATTAACAATAAAAAATTTAAATTAATTACCAATGTAAAGTTTAAAATGAGTTTTCTGAAAGGATAAAATAAAAAGATAAGGGTAAAATGACCTAAAACATAAAAAAAATATTATTCTATGGCCATATTTAGACCTTATATATTATATATTTCAATAATTTTCCATTTTGGATTATTTTTTATCTGAATAATATGGGTACAACTTTCTCTTTTCAAACATACCTAGTGTGTCATCTCCCCCACATATAAAAGGGGACCCCCTATCATCTTCTATTTACACTTTTATATCCATTTGGTTTACCTGAGACATGCCTAAATACTATTTTTATTCAATCCCAATGTCCTAATAAAATTGTGATTAATATTACTATTTATGAAGGAATTATGTATAATCCTAATGAGGTGGTCTGAAGACAAGGTATAATTCTTAACCGAGCATATTTTTTTATTTATTCTTCGACTTCCGTAAGATATTAATCAATCACGTGGATATAATAACATCAGTATATATCATATAATTGTTATATTTAGTATTATATACCAAACTTATTGTAATTTTATTACCTTTATATTTGATTTATTAAATATTAATTAAACATCTTATTAGATATTGGTCATTATTCTGCATGGATTTAATATATTATTGTACTAGAGTATTTTTCTCATTGATAAGGTTATAAAAGTTATCCTCTATGATGTAAACTTTTATGGGATTTGAAAATATTCTTAATATAGTTCCATTGTTGGATAAAATACTATTATGAGACACATAGTATTTAGAATGTTAGGTGCGAGTACATATAAGAGGATAATACCTTTTTCATGAAGATCGTTCATGGTGATCTCTAAGATGGGAGATTTTGAGAAAAAACCTACCAGTGTGAATTCTATGTGTTGTAGTGTCATCGAGTATTCATATTTGTGATCATGTATAATGGTCCATGGATATTAAGAGTATCATTAACACAATCCAAAACTCACTCACTTGTATTTAGTGACAAAAACAATCATGCCATGTGTTAGTGGGAAGTTGTGTATGTTTTTTGTGCCATGATTAACATGTCCTAAATGGATAAGTCTATGAATAATTTTCCCCTTAAATCATTATAGGGGTTTATATCTCATCCATTTGATTGGAATATAACCATTACCTAAATTCCATGACCATGGTTTAACGAAGTGTTCATTTTAGATTGTCAATGAAATACGTATCAAGCATATAGGTTGATGACACTTTCGTGTGACCTGTTTGATGAAATTATGTGATAAAGGGATTATATTACATATTGATCATTTATATATAGTTTTCATCATTGAAATATTATGTTCTTTCACTTGGGTTTCTTCACCCATTTTTAGACAATAATCTTGGACTTTATGCAAGCACACATAATGCCAAGGATAAATAATCCTAGAAGGGCACACACTATTAGTATCCATTGATCTTGATTAAATTATATTTTAATTTAATTAATGGAATAAATATTATTTTCAAGATTAATGAATAATTTTATTCATGTTATATTGACTATATAAATTAAATAAATATTTATTTATTGGTATGTGAATAAAATATATATTTGTTTATTTTATACAATATTTTAAAAAATATTTATTCTTTAGTATATGAATGAAATATTTATTTATTAATATAAGATTTATTCATTTATTAATTAAATAATGATAATATTTAACAGAACAAGATTGTGTCAGATGGGTAAATAATTATTCATAATTAGGTAAATATTATTTATCATTTTACGGATGTTAGGGAACCAAAAAAATTATTTTTATTATGTGACATTGGGTTTTTTAATGTTTTTAAATGTTATATAATGGATGTTATGAAATTAAATTATAATTTAATCTCAAACCTAACTCTATAAATATATTTTTATGTCTATTGTGTATTGAATCCAAATATTGGTAATGGAGAATTGTTGCACACATGAAATCTCTATTGACTCCTCCTTCTCTCTCCATCTCGAGAATAAGAAATAAAAGAGCGATTTCTTCAATACCATAGAATAAGTGATCAATAAATAATATAGGAATACATCTTATTCACCTCACTAGAATTGAGTGATTTATTAGGTTTTCTTCTATATCATTGGAGAATGTGTAGATCACAACTACTTGGATTCAATCCTTAGATCCTCAAAGTGCAGTGATGGAAAACTGAAAGGGTATTTTTTGATGATCATCATTCAACTAAGAAGAACATTCCTCATCCCGGGTACTTATTTTTTCATATATTAAATAGATTAATAATACATTTTATGGGAAGGATCCTCTTTAATAGTTTTGGAAAATGATTATTAAGTGAAATTTAAATATATCTCCCACCAACACAAGCTTTTTTTCTCCTAGGTCCAACAAGTTGTATCAAAATGATCACATTTAGATTTATAATTTTTTATTTGATTGTTGATCTATATGAAATTGTGGTAATAATTTCATTTTATAGTATTCATCAATTAATAATATTTGAATTAACATTCTTTGATATGTTAATCATATTCATTCTGGTGTTTTGATTTTAATACATGGTTAAGAATTGATAAAGAATGATAGGATATGCTATCAGGAAACTACTAATTTAAGGTCGGTAAAATAGGGTCACATGGCATGTTCTTGGAAGTAAAGGTCATGTACTTTAATTCACTACATATGGATGCACCAAGGGATATGTGTTGTGTCATGAAGTAATTACACATGGTGTAAGACATGTGTTTACTGGACAACCTAGTATACCATTGATACATTACATAACATATATCAGTTTACATGTTGTGTAGTCTACGTGGGATAAAAACGTAAGGACCATAATCTATGTGGTCATGATACATTGTTAAAGTTACATGACACTAGAAACCTAGTAAATTTATAATATATATGACAAGTATGCGGTTTACATGATGTGTAGTTCATAAATTCTCATGCCCGAACAACACAATGACTTACTTGGTAAAAAATATGGACACACGACTCAAAGAGATACACCACTTGTAACTATATTATAAACTCATTGTAGCCCACCGAGACACACACATAACGCCTAGTATTATATCTATGAAACATGTAAAATAGAACACATGGTGTGTAGGTGGTATGTACATATCATGCATTCTAGCCAAGGTAAACACTACAAACCCAATCATGTGAACCAGATACACAAAAAATGAGATTCAAAGCATGTAGTTGGATGTACTCATCGCGTAGTCCCCTATTAATGGATAGAATTTAAAATTAAATTAAATTTAATAATTGTAGTCTTAAAATCTTATATAATTGATTGGAACACCATTTTTTGATTGACAATTTAATAAAGGTTTAAAAAATAAAATTCCAAATTAATTTATTGTAATAAATATGTCATTATTGGTTCTTCAATTTATTTTCCCTGAATTCTATAAATAATGGGTATATCCAATTATATTGAAATTTTCAATATGTTGAAAGGTAATTCATTAATTCATTAATAAATTAATGCAAGAGCATTTATCTTAATAATAATTGATGAATAAATAAGTTAATTATAGCCTGTTACGTTTTGCGTATTCATTTCATTGATGATCATTCTTTATTTTGACAAATACTTGTGTATGTGTTAGATTTTTTATTTAATTTATTTCCTGGGATTTCAATTATTTAACGTTAAATTAAATGATGTCCTATAAAACATATATCCCTCCTTTATTATATATGACCTTCATGTCCAAAAATATTATTGTCATAGCCATTTATTCAACCAATTGATTCCACTCACCTTTCTTTGAGTCATAAATACTTGTAATTAATCGACTATCACAAGGTATATAGAGGCATTTCAGTACTAAACCATTATGATTCCAACTCGAGTGATACATAAGTGGACTAATGGAATTTTGTAAATCATTCTAAGACTGACAGTATAATTTATTTCCCTAGTTAAAATATTGATTTAATGTCCTCTTATTAAATGAACCATAGATAAATATAATCAACTGGTCATTTAATTATTTATCTACATCTGTATATGATATTATTTATTTTATGGATGCAAGGTCACAATCACATAAATAAATAAATTAATGATAACATATGGAAGTTAATTAAATGAAATATTCATAAATTTTTTATACAACATGTTTACTTAAATAAGAAACATCTACTTAGTATTAACAATACTCATAAAATATAGAACAAAACAATTATGTATAATAAGGTAAAATACATCAATTATATATTAATTCAGATATGGCCCTCCATTACTTGATTAGTAATGAAACTAAATATAACTAAGTGTTTGACCAACCCTTTTTGGGACACATTCTTTTATAAGAGTATTTCTTATATAGGTGTTGGGTAGTCATAACCATTTTAAATAAATAAGTGTATCCCATTAAATACAAGGTGTAATTTGGAGGAAAGTGTTCAATAAATACAAGTCATAATTTCATGATAGGGGAGTCCACTCAATTGATCATGGAGTTTCAATCATGCAGTTGAAAAAGTCCTTCCAACCTAAATACCTTTCAGTATCCTAAACAACCATTATTTGTGTTATTAAAAGGGGAATATAAATCCTCTCCACTTGAATTTTAGAAAACTAGACATTTAATTTTCAATAGTGAAAACTATTGTAACTTGATAAAATAGTGAGAGATTTAATTAAATCAATTAATTTATTATATCTCACCCAATTAGAAATTTATAAGATTACTAATCATATACTCTTTTAATTTTAGAATAAAATATCATTATCATCTTCAACATTATCCCTATGACCAATATTGGATAAATAAAACCTCAAAACTATTATTAACTTTTGGGAATGGTACAGATGCCTTTCCGTTGTCCTATGCCATGAAAATAAATCTTACATGGTAGAATCGTCATTTACTAATCTTCATACTATGGAGGTGAGTGACAAAGAATTCCTAGACTATGAAAAACATTTTAACTACACAATCGATGTTCAATGTTTGAAGATTTCATCTAGGTCTAGTGAGATCATAAAGTCTCATTAAAACATGGATTTATATATCATGGTTGACCAGATATGTAGACTTTAATATGAGAGATATATACATAAATGGTTTTATATATCCAAGTAACTCTTTTGGATCAGGCTTATAGATGGTTCCCCAACTATGTGTCACGTAGTAAATCCCATTGGCTACATTTAATCATAGATGTTCTAGGGTTTGAACTTCTTAAAGAGCTGGGAATTGAAATAATCTTCGAATCAATCCCTTAGATATTCTCTAGATTTGTTTTTAATTTTAATAAGTACAACATTGAGAAATATATACTAGATATTTTGACTCTTATTGACCATGAAAATTAGGATATGAAGTAAGAAAAAATGTCCTTCTTTAGGGTGAAAACTTTTAGAGGGAAATTAAAGAGATTTAAGAAAGAATATTTCTCACACCCTTCCAAAAAGTGGAAGATCATGGGGTAAGAAAGTTAATAGGATAATATTTTATTCTCATTTGGTGAGAAGGGCCATTTGAAGAAAAACTACGCCCATCTGACGAATTAAGGGGAAGATTTAGGTGAATTTTTTATCAAGTACAATTAATTTGATTCTACAAATTGGGTATTAGAAATTGCTTGGAGATCTCAAATATGTATTCCAATACATAAACCAAGTATATTACAAAATATTAAAATATGGGAGGTAAATCTATGAGTATCCAACAGAGCTAAATGTCAAATTGTATTTATTAGTGACTACAAATTCATGTTGGAAAGTGGAATAATCTTGGTTTATAAAGATTTTTATTCTGTTCCATATGTTACTAATAACATTATTTCTCTATCCATACTTGATAGTGAGGGATATATTTTAAAAATTACTAATCAATGTTTATTATTTTATAATTATATAATTTATATGATAAGGGAAATTTAAATAATTTTCTTTATGAGTTGGATTAAACTAACTAATTAATGGAAATTTATAATGAAGTTACATCACATGACTCATACCACACCCAACTTTGTCATCACCAGATAGGTCAAGTAAATGAATAGTTATTAACTAAATTAAATAAAGATTTATATTTATATCATTTTGAACAAAAAACACTGGGAGTATATCATGCATGTTAATAATGAGAAATGGACAAATCCTAATTTAGTGGGAAAGGTGAAAGGGATATATAGATTCCTAAATTAATTTATACTGATGTGTGTTCACTATTTCCTATTGACTTTTGGTTAGGGTACTCATAATTAAGATATTTTATTGATGATTTTAGTATATATGTATATCTCTACTTAAAAACGTATAAGTTAGATTATTTTGATAAATTTAAGGAATACAATAATTAATTTCAGAACCATATTTGTAATTATATTAAGAAACACTACTTATACCATGTTGAAAATATCTAAATCAAAGCTTAATTTAATATTTATGGGACTTTGGGATCATATCCCAACTAAATCCCCCTAGAACACCTCAGTGGAATAGTGTAAAAAAGTGGAACCCTGCTTTTTTGGATATAGTGACATCAATGATGATTCATGCAAGTATTACATTATCCTTTTGGGGATACATGTTATATAGAAAGAACATATACAAAACCAAGAACCAAATAAATTGATCAATGGTATTTTGTATCAATTTTTGAGTGGAAATAAAATCATTTTATCAAATTTACAACTATTCGGAAGCGAATCATTTATTAAAGAATTTCCAGGTATTAAATTTTCACCCTAAGGAGAAAACTGTAACTTTATATGTTACCCATAGTAAATGAGGGGATATTACAAATATGAACCCTCTAAAAAAACGTTAAAGTGGAAATACATTCCATATTCATTGATAGGGTAATTTCTCTAAAAGGGATTGTGCGAGAGAGATAAACTTCAATAAAGTCAATACTCAAGGCTTAAAAGTGTTGGTACAGGAACAAATTCCACAAAGCCTCATTGAAGAAGAAACTCTTCTAGAGACATGAATACTATGTGTGAGTATAAGCGATGTTAGAGAAAAATAACTTTAGGGTTTTATATTAACCAAGGATGGTGACTCATTATTAGTTGATAATATTGATCCTCTAACCTACAATGAATCAGTATGTATCATAGATGATTCCATGTGGAAAAAATACATGAATGATGAAATGGATTACATTTACCAAAACCAAGTCTATATTTTGGTATACTCTCACATAGATGTAAATATGATTTGTAGAAAATGGTAAATCAGTAAATAAATTGGACACAAGTGGAAAATTCAATACCTACAAGGCTTGACTCGTTGCAAAAGGTTTTAAGAAAAGTTAATGAATCAATTATGATGAATCTTTTTCAATAGTTTTAATAGTGAAATCCATTATAATTATACATTACATTATATCCTTATATGATTATGATATTTTTTACAGAGATGTCAAAATATATTTCCTTATCATAAACCTTCATGAAGATATCTATATGACACAACCCCATGGGTTTGTGACTCCCAACGATTCAAAAAAGTTTTACTTGTTTAAAAGACTTATTTATAGATTAATGAAATCCTCAAGGTCATGGAATATTCATTTTTTTGAGGGTATAACAAAATTTGGGTTCATAATTAAAGATGATGAGTCATGTTTCTATAGATTGTTTAATGGTAGTGTGTTTGTTTTCTTAATAATATTTTTAAGTGGCATATTACTAATTGGAAATGAAATATAAATACTATGATAAGTTAAGTCATGGATGAATAAATTATTCTCTATCAAGAACTTGGGTGTGGCATCATATATTCTTAATATAAAGATCCATTTTGATAGATCCAAGATGTTTCATGACCTATATCAATGTACAAAAACTGACAATATACTAAAGAGATTCAGTATAGAAAAATCCAAGAGGGGGTCACTTACAACAACACATGAAAATCATATTTCTATGAAAATGTGCCCTCAAACACATGAGAAAAGAAAAAATCTGGCATGGATTTCATTTGATTCACCGATTGGGTCAGTCATGTATGTTATTCTATATACTATGATATATGTTCCTACACATTGAGTTTGGTAGGTAGATATCATGTTTATCCCAGTAACAACCATTGAAGGGTTGTTATGAATGTTATTAAGTATCCAAGGGAAACTATGGATATGTTTATGTTCTATGGATTTGACTAGGAACTAGTCATCACGGGATAAAAAGATTCTAGTTTACAAACTAATCAAGTTGACATGAGGTCACAAATAGGATACATCACCACATTGAATAGACATGTTTTGAGCTAGAAGATCTCAAAGATGTCCACTGTCACAGATTCTAAAGCAGAGTCTTAGTAATTTGTAGCCTATAAGGCAGGTAACGGTGTAGTATGGATGTGAAACATCATCCAATTTATTGATGTGATACATATAGGTAATGGTCATACCACACTTTATTGTGATAATAATATAGTAGTGGATCTCGCCAAAGAGACAAGGTCACATTAGTGGACAACGTACATATTTCAGAAGTATCATCTCTTGAGGTTTTTTTCTCATATAGGTGTTGTTTTAGTGAGCAGTATTTCCATGAAAGACAATGTGGGAGACCCCTAACTAAATCCTTGACTCAGCATGAACATGATTATCATGTGAGGTATAGTGGACTAAAATTAGTAGGAAATTAGAACTAGTACCAGTTTAATTTTTTTAGATTTGGTATCTTAAAAGTAATTGATTGTACTTTAATTACATTTATATTTGACGTATTGAATATTAATTAAACATATTTTTACATATTTTTCATGTTTGGCATGGATTTACTATAATATGTTCCTAGATTATTTCTCATATTAATAATGTTATAGCATTTCCCCACTATAATGAGAACTATGAAGTGATATGACAATATTATTAATATAGTAATCCATTTTGATAATGAACTATAATGGAAAACATATTATTTAGACCATCAAGTGTTAGTACTCATAAGTGAATAATTCTTCTTCTCATGAAGATCACACTTGGTGATCTCTAATATGGGAGGTTTTGAGACCAAACAATACATTAAGAAGTCAATATGTTTTGGTGTCTTTGAATATTCCTATCTGTTAGTGAGTGTAATGGTCCTTAGAATTTAAAATTATCATCAATACAAGTCATGAATCACATAATTAGATTTAATGAAATTACAATCATTCCATATGTTAATGGTAAGTAGGGTATGTCAGGTGAGTCATTATTATCATTACATTAATGGGTAAGTCAACAAAGTATTTTTCCCTTCAATATTTATTAGAGTAGATATCTCATCCCTTTGATTGGAATAGAATTATTTCCTAAATTTCATGGCTATGGTGTAATGATTTTTTTTTCATATAGTCAAAGAAAGATATATCAAGCATATTGTTTGATGACACCATTGTACAACCCATTTGATTAAATATTGTGACAAATGGATTGCATTATATAGTGAGCATTCATATGTGATTTTCATCCTTGTGACTCTAAGTTCTTTCTCTTGGATCCCTTGACCCATTGCAAGATATTGATCTTGGACTTTATGGAAGTCCACCTAATGTCAATGAGAAATAATCCTAGAGTGTCACACACTATGTTTTTATATTGATCTCAAATAAATTCTATTTAAATTTAATTAATGGAAATAATATTATTTTTAAGGATGAAGAATAATTTTATTCTAGTTATATTAATCTCATAGATTAAATAAATATTTCTTCACTGATATATGAATAAAATATATTTTTATATATTTTATTAAATTTTAAATAAATATTTATTCATTGATTTTTGATTGAAATATCAATTTATGTATAAAATATTTAGTTAGGTATTCAATAAATACTAATGATTTCAAATGGACCAAGACCATGTATAGTGAAAATAAATTATTTACAAGATAGAAAGTATTATTTATCAAGTTGGTGCACTGAAAAATAATATTATTATTATTAAGTGGCTTCTGGTTTGTTAAAGGGTTAATTTTTTTTAATTCTAGGTATGTGATTAAAGTAAATTTTAATATAAACCCTAACTCTATAAATATACAGTTGTGTATATTATGTATTAAATCTAAAAATTGAGAATATATAATAATTATATACAATGAATTCTCCCTCAACACCTTCTTATCTATCCATCTCAAGAATGAAAAATTAAATAGAGATTTATTCAAGATTGAAATATTATTAATCATGAAAAAATAGTGCAATCCATTTGATTCACCTCACCATCACTCAGAGATTGAGTGTTATTGTTCGGAGATCATTGGAGAACATGTGGATCACCACTAAAGGGAATATATCCTTATATCCTCATAGATAAATGAGAGAAAATATGAATGGTACATTTCATATGATAAAAATTAATCAAACAATAATGTTTGTAATCTTAGGTATTGATTTCTTCAAATATTTAATAAATTATTTATAAATTTGACGTGTAAAGTCCAAGATCATTATTTTAGGATACGATTATCAAAAGTAATTTTAATATATCACCTACCACATCATTATTCTTCTACACCTGTAAATAATAATAAAAATATTATTATGTTAATGGGATAATATAAATACATCTCCACTTCCATCAAATGGGAAATGAAACCATCATACTTGTATACGGAAAAACGCCGCCTTGTGAACCGATGTAACTCATTTTCCAACATTGCATATCATAGATGTTAATGATAATGGAATTTTTGATTATATGTGATATAAATGATATATTAATCATTTTAGAAAAATAATATATAATATTTCTTCTTACCTTACAATCCATTTAAATAATGATCACATCATTCATGTGTACGGTGGACTACCGCATCGCGAAGCGATGTGATTCATTTTTGTTATCACATCACATGGATGGTATATGTTATATTATTTAAAGAAAAAAATTTATTTTTATGATATAATAATAATTTTTAAATATAAAATTATACTAACCTTCATTCCATCACATTATTTGAAAATGGATATGTTACACATGCGTATGTACTACCTACTATCTCCAAGATTGTAACATAATTCATTATCCCTAAACATAATTCATGGTTATTTTTGAAATTATACTTTTCATATAAAATTATAATTATATTATGATTAATATTCTAAAGAATATGAAATAATAATCTCTTTGACCTTAGTCAACTTTACAAGGATATTATTGGATAATTGAGTCGAACATCATCAAGGCATGTGGCTAGAAACAAAATGAGTAACTAATTAAACATAACATGATAATGAATAAAATTTAAAAAATAATAAAGGTAAAAATTATCTTAATAAATTAAACAATTAATATAATTTTATTATTAATGATGATAATTCATTAATGAGATGAATTGTGCTCAGGGTAAAAGATATCTTTAAACCACCACTTTCTTAGAGTTATGACAATTCTCTCTCAAACTCACTTAATATATCTCTTTAAAGTTATAGAATGCCTCTAAATTATTTATATATTTATATAAAATATTTTCCAATAGAATTATAACTTCCATTTATGGGGTAATACATGTCATATTTTTATTTCTCAAATCCCTTTATTATAAAATTTCCTTTGATTAAGATATGAGTCAAGATTATGAAACCCAATTTATTGACATGGGTAATTATTCTGTTATGCATTATGATTTACTTCATTTAAATGTAACCCATAAATCATGATCAAATTATTATGGTTGTGACCATATATCTCTAAAATTAGTGTTTTAATTTTTTAGTCTCATGATATGTCATAAATGGAATTAAAGAGAAATCTAAATTGATTATGGGATATTTTCACCCTTTTGATATTGTCTAGGATGTTAACATTAATTCATGTTTATCTCATGTCATCTGTTTCTTCGATATTTCCTATTTTTACATGATATTATGATACCATGTTCTTTATGTTATACTTCCATTTTATTACTCATCAGACTTTTATTTCATGATATCATGCCATACATTTGAAGGAAATGTTATGTTTCCGTATCATGTGTACTCCCTTAATGGGATTTTAGCTTACCCATTTCTTTTATGTATACCCTTGGGTTTCAAATGAAATTTTAGAATCTGAAATTGATTTAAGTGATCATTATGGAGAATTAAAGGATGATTCAATATTTTATATTCATTTTAATGTAATATATAACTATTATTCTAAAAAACTAGTCCTCGCAATCATTGGGTTTTACTTATTGGATATTTAGGTTGAAAATAATGTTCTAATCTATGTAAAAGGACTAGGTCACTAAATTTTGTAGAATGAACAAGGATTATTTTACCCTTGGGAAACTATTATGATAAAATTTTAGTGAGAACTATAAGGTTAAGTTTAATATAATACTAAGTATAGGAAAATATCAAATAATTTTGGTGATTGATAGAGAATGTTATTTAGGAGAAATTACATCCTTGTCTAGATATTACAAGTGCAAGTGACATTTGATTAGTTTTACCAAGTGGTAGTAACTCTAAAAATTCTCCATTGATCTAGAAAAACTATTCACCGGGTGCATATATCATGGCCCTGATACACAAATTGTTTGAAACTCTCGAATGATTTGTTTTGGACTTTCCCAAAATCTTTATGAACCATTTTGATGGACTTCAAAAAATTATTAGGTATGAAATCTTATTTAGTAAATTGGAATGGAAAACCTAGATTGAAACCTATATACTCATATGTTTGGAAATTATCATCATTTATATTTTATTCTTATCAATATTTTATGTTTATATATTTTTATTAGTTAATGAGTTCTTATCTTGTTTTTTTCTTCTTGGTTAATAGAGGAAAATTAGAGAACCCTTTCCAACAACCCACATGATAAGAAATGTGATGATTACCCCAATGATATTCCTCATATTATGGTATTGGGTTCTCATAATGTCATAGAATTACTAATTCAACAAGATAAATCAATGGATAGTACCATGAATCATATAAAACACCCTAATACTCTTAAGAATGATCAAGTTGTAGTTGAGGATTTTATGTGAGAATGGCCTCCTAACATTAGTGAATATTCTGATCCCATCATCATAGAAACATGGATTAACTCCATTAATACAATATTTTTTATCCTCCAATTCTAAACAAAATAGAATGTTATGTTTTTCATTTATCATATTGAGGGAGAATCCAATCAGTGGTTGAATGTGATCACAGACAAAAAGTGAAATGAAAATATTGATTCCATTGAATGGGAAGACATTAACAAAATAAATTTCAATAAATATTCTCCCTTAAATCTCCATATAATAGTAGATATGTATTTAATAGGTTTGAAGAAAAATGAATATGATTCTATCAGGTCATATGAGGAAATCATCACAATTATTGCATGATATACCTGTTTCTTTTTCATCTAAATTTATTAAAATGTGGAGATCTTCATTAGTTAATAAATATATGTGTATACAACTATTTAAAAATAAAAAAAATTGATATTTATGAATATATTTACCATTATTCTATCAAATATGAGATGTATATTGGTGAATCTCAACAGTCTCATGTGGCTATAGAAAAGAAAAGAAAAAATGGATTTTTCTTTGGGGGTATCAATAAATAAATTTTATGAAGGAAATAAAACCAAACAACCCACTTGTAAAAAGTTTGGGAAAAAGCATCAAATAATATTTTTGATGGGAACTAAAAGATATTTCAAATGTGGAAAATAGGGGAATCAAGATAACCATTACAAGAGGTAAATGGTGAAACCATATAATATGGAAGAATAAAACATTGTTCAAATCAACCCTCAAACTATGATGTAGTGTTTGAACTATATATACCAAGGGAATTTTTAAATAAAATTCCCTAAGATAATGGGTTTTGGGGAAAATAAATGAAAACAACCACTAAGGCCTATATATAAAGGAATAACATATGTCATCACTACTATAGAGGTGGATCCTGACATTGATCTGGTGATAGGTATGCCAATTATTTATTCAGAAATATTAAACATAATATTTGATTCTGATTTAATGTATTCATTTATATATTTAATTTTTATTATAACTATTCATGCACCACATAAAAACATGGGGTTGAACTATTTTTGAGTACAACTAATCGGGAAATGGTTGGATCCCAATTATATAACTCCTCCCTAGTCAATGTTTGTAGACTGAATCATCTATCAAATCTCATCATACATCCTTTAGTGGATTTTAATTCTATTTTATCTATGGACTGTATATCTTTATATAAATCCAAAATCAACTATCAAGAAAGAGAGATTAATATTTACATAACAAGGCCTCCACGAATTTTATACAAGTGTAATGAGTGGAATTAATCTCCTTTGGAATATTTTATTCAAGAAAGGATATATTTTCCCTATAAACTAGTATATCTAGCCCAAATTATTAAGGTAAATGAGAGAATATTACTTGAATACATACCCTTTGTGAGTGATTATATAGATATATTCCCCCAATGAGTTTTATGATCTTCCTCCAAACCAAGATTTTATGTTCTCAATTGAGATTATACTTTGATCAATGCCCAAATCGAAGACTCTATATAGAATTACCACTTTTGAGTTAGACGATATGAGGAAAGAAGTTATAATATAATCTAGAAAATGGTGGTATATGCCCATGTTCTTCACTGTGGTGTGTTATGGTCCTCTTCATGAAGAAAATGGATAGACTAATGCGCCACTATAGTAATTATCGTTAACTCAAAAAAATATTGATAAATAACTAATATCTCATCCCATGAATTGAACACATTTTAAATCAACTACATGGATCCCCTCATTAATCTAAGGCATGACTTTGGTTATGATATCACCAATTAAGGGTTAGGAATGAAGATATTATAAAACCTACCTTTAAATTTATGTATGGGAACTATGATTACATAGTGATGCCTCTTGAACACACTAACACTCCAAAAATATTTTTTGGAATTAAAGAATAAATTCTGTATATATTACCTTTAAAATTTATTGGAAGACCTTTCAGATGCTTTTCTAATTTAATCTAAAACAAAGGATGAACATGGTGAAAATTTTAATACTATGCTAAAATATATGAGAAATGATAAGATATATGAAACGTATAATAAAAGTTTGTTATAGATAAAAAAATTTCATTCATGAAAAATATCATCACCGGAGAAGGGATATATGTAGAACCTTGTTAGACAAACAAAATTGAGGATTGTTCTATAAAATTTTCTATAATAATGATCTATAGTTTCCTTTTATTATACGGTTATTTTTGATGTTTTTTTATAAACTTTTCACTATTTTAAAAGAAACAATTATATAACATAGAATGGATTAACGTTTTTCAAGACTATGAAATGTGAGTAGATATTTGAGGAGTTGAAAATAGTCTTATCACTACACTATTCCTCACACTGCTCTCAACTAGGAAATTTTTCATGGTATGTAGGGATGCTTTGAAATAGGTCATATTCTATGTACTTGCTAAAATAATATAGTGATAGCATATTCCTCTAGGTAGTTTAATTTTCTTGAGCATAACTATTCCATGAATAATCCAAAGTTAGTTGAAGTGATCTTTACATTGAAAATATGGTGGAATTATCTCATTAAGGAGAAGTGTGAAATATAAATATACCATAACAGCCTCAAAAATATAATCATATAGAAATAGATTAGTATGAGATAACAAATATGGTTAACACTGAAAAAGGACTATAACTACTCAATACATTACCATCCTTGGAAAGAAAAAATGAATCAAATTCTTTAAGGAGAAATGATATACATACATTGTCATTGATTAGAATTTTGAAGGATTTTATCTTCTGATACTTTCAAAGGATATACATAGGAATCATGAAGAAGATATTCAATGATACACATAGCTCAACCATTTCCATCCACCAAGGGAGATCAAATATGTATTGAGATCTCTAAGAGAATTATTTTTGGGGCAATATGAAGAAGGATATCTTGGAATATATATCAAATATTTTGGTATGTCAGCAAATGAAGGTTGAAGTTAATGTCTAATGAGATGATGCAACCATTACCCATACCAATATGGAAATGGGAAAACATAACCATGTACTTTTTCAATGGTCTTCTCATGACATCAAGAAGATACAATTATATAAGGGTTGTATTGGAAAATCTTATAATGACTAATCACTTTATTAAAATTCAAGAGGAATTATCACTCAACAAACTTGCAGAGATGTATATTCGATAGGTAGGGAGGCTTTATGAAATACCACTATCGATTGTATCAAACTAATATCAGATATATAAATCCATGTTCTAGAAGAGAATCCAATATTGTCTAAATATGTATTATAACTTATATACGGATTATCACCTCAAAACTAATGGGAAATGTGAGGAGAAAATTTAGAAATTGTAAGAAATATTAAAAGAATGTTTGGTGGACTTAAAATTAGGATGGGATCAACGTCTTCCACTAGTTGAGTTATAGTACAACAATATCTTAAAATAAAAAATCCAAATGACTCAATTTGAATACATTTATAAGACGATATGTATAAGAACATTATGTTAAGGGGATGATTTTGAATGAAATCTATTTAGACCTGAAGTGGTTGAGAAGATTATAGAAAATGAAAACACATTCAATAAAATATTGTGATGTCTATAATTTGATAGAAGGGATATGATGAAAATTTTATACCAGAACTAGAGTTTGGGGTTAGAGATAAATTTTTTATATGAATGTATCTATGAAATATATTCATGATATTTGGTAGGAAATTAAATATAATCCCAATTTACATTGTTCTTTTTGATATTATCGATCGCATCATAAATTTTTCTTATGGACTAGCACTCTCAGCAACCATTACTCTAGTACAAAACATATTCTATTTATCCCTCTTCGGGAAGTACATACCAAATCCATCGCCTGTATAAAATTTATAGGTGTAATAGATAGAAAATTAACTCCCATATGAGTATCATCTTGTGAAGAACAAGGATTGTAGTGAAATAGTTCTACACAACAATATGACTCACCTGGTCAAAGTGCTATGGAGGAACAATGAATAAGAAAAAGGAAACCTTAGAATCAAAGGAATTAGTGAGGAAGAAGTAACCTAGCCTATTTTCACCTTGGTATATACTATGTTATTTTAACGGTAAAATTCTTTAATCGGTAAATAATGTATCAACCCAAGTTTTTAAAAAATGAATTTTATGATTGATTGTGAATGAAAAATGCAACAGTGAGTTTTACCGATCCTTAAAATATTATTAAAATTAAAACATGACCATTATAACCTATAAATTAAATTTTTTGGTATGAAAATGAACATAAAAATATGATAATTTAGTATGTTTGAATTTTTTGGGATAAATGAGAACTTAATTTTTGGTGAATACTTTATAGGATTTGAAAATACTTTTTATCTAAAAAAATTATTAATTTTTGTGAAAAAACAATAAAATTGATTTATTAAACTTTTATAACATTTACTTTAAAAAATTAACTTCATTTTGTGAATCAAAATTTCAAAATTAACTTAATATTAATTTTTGGTATTTTTCTAAAATGTTTAATTTTTTTATAAATATTGAAAAATACAAGTTATTATTGGAAACTAAATTTTAATTTAAAAATTTCAAATAGTAATATTTTGTTTTAAAATAGTTTAAATGAAAAATAAATTTCATTATTATTTTGATGGTCCAATTTGGGTCGTTGGAATCAATTTCACAATGAATTTTGGTGAAAATTGTTTTATACATATGGGAAATTTTTCTTTTGAAATCCTTTTTTCATCATGTCTGTGGGATTATTTTACATTATTTTCGGCAACTTCTTTTAATTGAATTTTTAAAATTAGATTACATATATTTAATTATTATAATTAATGATATATAATATTTTCGACTTATGTTTTCATAATGAATAGTAAAAAACATATAAATTAATTATTGTTGTTAAGGTTAAAACTTGTTTATTGAGTGTTAAACTAAATTGATCAGGGTTTAAATGAACTAAATACATATAAAAATCCTAAATTCTGGACATATTTAGACCTTATATCATCTAATATTTTATAATTATTCATTTTTTATACTTTTTTATGTGAAAAACATGGGTATAAATATTTATTTCAAATATTTCATGTATGTCCTCTCAACCACCTATCAAATGGAACCCCCTATACTATATTATTTACACATATAAATATTAGTTCAGACAAGAACTAACCAAATACCCTAATTATATCCCTAATCATGTATTAGAATTCTTTTTCGTGTCATAAATTTAATTGAGTAACGCTTTAGGTATAATCCTGAAGAGGTAGTCCAAAGAAGAGGTATCGTTCTTATCCAAGCTTCTTTGTTTTATTTATTCTTAAAAATCTTTTATATTTTATAAAATCATGATTATATAATAATTTATATATCTAAAACATTATAATATGTTATAATGTAAAATTTTATAACATTAATTCATCACAACTTTCATCAAGTGGGAAATGAAACCATCATACATGTGTATAGTGGACTACCACCTCACGAACCGATGTAACTCATTCTCCATTATTGCCTCTCATGGTTGTCCATGATTATGGATTTCATGTGTATATATGATATTCATGTAATATTAATAATTCTTTAAATATCATATATCATTTACCTTCAAACCTTACAAGACATTATAAAAATGATAATGTCATTCCTGTGTACGGTGGACTACTTCCTCGCAAAGCGATGTGATTAATTTTTATTACCACGTCACGTGGATGGTATATATGACTATATTTAAGGAAATAAAATAATATTTTGTGAAATAATTATAATATTTAAAATATTAAATAAGACATTCCTACTTTCCATTATGATTGTTGAAAAATTGAAATGTTGCATATGTTTATATACAGCCTACTATATACATGATTGTAATGTAGTTAATTTCACTTAATCATAATTAATGTTTTTTATATGATAATTTATGTATAAAAATGATAGTTAATTAATCATTATTATCATGTAGATAATGAAACTAATCTAATTTACCTTAGTAAACTTCCCATGGTGATTTTGGATATATGGGTCGAACATCATCAAAACAGCTGACATTGATGTAAACAATTAGGTAATTGAACATAACATGATAATTAATTAAATAAAATGAATAATAAATATGAAAAAATATTATTAATAATGTAAATAATTAATATAAATTTATTATTCTTGAATATAAATAAAACACATTATGAATCATGATCTAGGTAAGGGATCTCTCTAAACCACAATTTAATTCATGTTTTGACCATTATTTCTCAAACTCCCTTTATCTATCTCTTTAATGTTATGTAATGATTCGAAATTAGGTATATATGTCTCTAAAAAATATACCAATCTTATTTTCCATTTATGTGGAAGACATAAATCATGAGCATGTTTTTATGGGTATACCCAGATAATGCTCCAATGCGTTGGTTAACGTTTTAGTATCATGAGAAGTCATGTATATGATTAGGGAGTAAACATAATCCATTATGATACATTTTACATCATGTGATATTGTTCATGTAGTTATCATTGACTCATGTTTATTCCTTGTTATATGCTTCTTCCACATTTCCTATGTTACCTTGGTCTTATAATACCATGTTCTTTATGTTATGCTTCTATGTGATTACTCATGAGCCTTAACTTTTATGATATCATGTTATACCTTGGACTCACATATTATATTTACTTATCATATTTTTTCCCTTATTATGATTTTAGCACAGCCCTTTATTTTATATATTCCTCGGTATATTTTATACCGTTTTAGTATCTAAAATGAATTTTGAAGATCATTATGGAGAATGAAATCAGTATTTCATGTTTGAGTTACCTTATGATGTAATATAAACCAATTATCCAATTATACTATGCCTTAGAATCTTTAGGATTAAATTTGAGGATATTTATGTTTAAAAATCATGTAATAATATTTCTAAAAGGCTTGGGTCACTATAGTATACACTCTTATTAGTATCCATTTTTCGCAAAATATAAATTTTTTAAAATGAAAGATGATTTCTTTTCATGACTACTCTTCATGAATTCCAACTTGGATTATTATTTGTTCACACACATCATTAAACCGTGTTAACTGATTTTAAAATAACAGATGAGGAAAAAAACTCAGTAGGGTATAAAAAAGAAAGAATAAAGAAACTTGTTATTTCGTGAATACTTGTAAATTTATTCCTTTTTCAAAACAATATTTAGGCTCAAAATAAACTTTTTCTTACTCATGAAATTAAAATTAATGCAAAAATATTTGAAGAAAACAACTCATAAGATAATATTAATGAAAATTAAATCTAATAAAGTTTTATTTTCATTCATTAAATGAACATGAAAATGTTTTCAAAAATTTATACTTTCCACCATTAAAAAGTGGCATACATTTTTCTTAAAAAAATATCAACAAATTAACTTGATAAATCATAATATTATCATAAAACCCCATAGAAATCATATAGAAATCATCCATTTAAATTTTTAAATCATTTTCAATGTAAATATTAAAAATTTAATAATTAATATGGTCGATTTCCATTCCCAATGCATTAGAGGTTCTTCATGGATCCACACATCCGTAGTTTATAACAGAAGCAATCATCCTTAGTTTATAATAGAAGCACCCATAATTGGTTTATAATTAAAACAAAAATCATCACAATAATTCTCAAGAAACAAAAAATAATCATAAAATATGATTGAATTGAATTTTAAATATTACTCTAATAAATATTCTTTTCACCCATAAGAAAACATTTCTAAATAATAAAATATAAAAAATTATCAGAACATAGGTAAGGATGGTTTTTCTTTGAATAAAACATTGGAACATATAGGGGAATTAAAATATCAAAAAACTGTTATAACAGAGAGAAAATTAAGCATCTCCATATATGTTAAAATAGAATTTTCCTTTTTACTTTTTTGAGGATTGTCAAAATCATCCATATAAAATATGTAAAAAGATTATTTTTGAAAACCATTTAAACAGGTATAAAATTTCCATCATAATTCATTTTTCTTATATAAATATATCCATAAAATAATTTTAATAATATGTAAATCGAAGAAAAATAGTTTGGTGGAAATCATTAAAAGAGTGTTTTTAAGTCTCGAACCTTGAGTCTGACACATCACGTACGATATTTATATTCTG
Organism: Viscum album; assembly: GCA_963277665.1. NCBI lineage: Eukaryota > Viridiplantae > Streptophyta > Magnoliopsida > Santalales > Viscaceae > Viscum > Viscum album. The sequence continues at coordinate 1,495,523,058 of OY728129.1, forward strand.
AAATAAGAATATTATATTAATTATTTTATTTCATTATAATATTATTAATATTTATTATTCAATTTATTTTTTTATTATCACATTATATTTAATTTCTTATTTAATAATGTTCATATCGAATGGTTTGATGATATTCAGACTATATATCAAATTTTACTTTAGCTGGTTGCCTATGGTTAAAGAGATTATTATTCCATAATCTCCATGATAATAATTATTATCAAATTATTATTCTAATATATTTATTATTCTTTAAAAATTTATTAAATGGAGTTATATAAAATGAACTACATTGCAATCACGGTGATAATAGGTCGTATGTACCCTTCAATAACATTTTCATTTTAGGACGTCAATATAGAAAGAAGGTTAATATTGTTTAATCATTCAAGAATTATCATTATATCATATATACCATATTATTTCATTAAATATACATATATATATATATATCATCCAAGTGATGTGGTGATGAATAATGTATCACATCAATATATGGAAGTGGCAGTCCACACATATTCACAAATGACGTTATCATTTTTTTATGAATGAAAAGGTAATAAGATAAATTATTTATTATAATTTTAGAATGAAATTTATTTATTAATATCATATATATATATATATATATATTAAATACACCATTACAACTAGTTGTGAGAGGAGGTGATGTAAAATGAATTACATTGGTTCGTGTGGCGGTTTTCAACCATGCACATGAATGATGGTTTCATTTCCTATTTGATAGAAGTGAAGATGGATATTGGTAATTAAATTAACATGATTACATCTAGGTATATAGAATATGCTGGTGAAATTATTTCATCATGGTTGAAATTTTTTTATGGAGGTAGAAAAAGAAACAAAATGAAAATGCTTGGTTAAGAATTGTACAACTTGTTTAGAAACCCTCTTACGGTTTATAAAAAAATAATTCCTATGTTCATTTTATGATCATTAAAAGACATCTAGTATGTGGGATATATTTTAATAAGGGATTTTCGTAGGGCTTTTCCAAACCAAAATGCATTTGTAGTGTTAGTAAAAAAAGGATAGGATGTTCCCTTTTTTAGAGAGGGGTGGGGACTCTTTTAATTGTTTAAAAAATTAAACTAAGATGAATGAATTTTAAAATTAAAATGGAAAGAAATTTATAATATTAAAATATATGATGACTTTGATTCAAAATTATCTCATAAAATAACAATTGGAAAATTGTAGGTGATGTTTCGACACAAATCTCTTTTTTAACCAATTTAACTGTCTTTTATAATTACCATGACATTAAAGATTTTACTCTTCAGGGGCTAATAATGTTTCTATAAAAACATACAGCCATAAATGGAACGTTTTTTATATTTTCATCCATATACATATTAATTTTCCAAATATAGTTTTTTTATTTAAATCATTTAATAAAATATTAGTTGATATAAAATAACATTAATGTTAATATAGGAACTATTCATTTAATTGGAATTTAAAACTACAATAAAAAAATGTTATTTAAATTTAATCCATTAACACCACTCTTATATATTATGTTTATCTATAAAAATCATAGAACAAAAAAATCATTCAAATCATATTACATGTAAATTTTTTAAATTCATTTACTTTATTAACCTATTAATTTAATAAATACTTTACATGATAAATAAAAATAATTTATCCTTATAATTGATATTTATAACCAAACCTAAATTGTTTTTATCCCTATGAAAATTTTTAAAGACAATAAAATATGGAGAATTACATATTTTACTTTTCATTACATAGAATGTTAGAAAGATAAAAATCATGGCCTAGTGGAAAAAATGCCATATATTCAAAGTATAGATGATAATGGTTGAAATAAACTCATACAATAGAATTGATTCAAGTGTTGGGGTTACTTTCTATTATTTATCGCATTATTTTTACCGTTAATTAACTTATTTGACCTTTAATATGGTAAAAACATTAATATGATTACTATTCACAATGACTAAAAATAAAAGATAAATATTTACCAAATTTGAACATCTAGATTCTGAATATGAAATATAAATTTTATGAATAAAAATACATATTTATAATAATTTAATTTAATATTAATCCTGAAAAAAATTGATTAAAAATATTTTTTTATAAAAATTCTTTTTTAAGTAAAAAAATGTATTAATAGTAAATCCATGTATACAATTCATTATAAAGACTCAAATTGGGTTATGTTTAATCAAAATGAACTCATTAATCTTCAAAAATAATTGAAAATATAATTTTAATTTATAAATACCTTAAAATAAAAAAATTCAATAAATATCAAATTTTTCATAATTCATTGAAAAATAAAATATTTCCAAAAATCCCTAGAAATTCATCAAATTATATTTTTGACAAGATGGGTTCAAAAGTGAAATTAAGTTTTTCAAATTAAATTTATATAATTTAAAATCTAAACTTTTAAATAAAATATTATAAAATAGATTTTAATAAAACTATTTCTTTTTTATAAATAACATTATATTTTTAAAATGAATATAATTATCCATATCATGAATACTAAAACATTGAAAATGATTTATTTTATCTTTACATGGGTGGTAACATTCCTCCCCACTTTTAAATTTCATCTTCACAATTTTATTCTATTCCTAGACAACTAAGGATATTTTTCTCTCATAGAATGTTTAGATTCCAATGTTGCAACTACAACCATATAGTTTTTTCCAAAAAAAAATAATCTTGATAAATTATGTTATTCCATAATAATTTCTCTCTATAATCAAGAATCTGAACTATATATTCCTCATAATAAAGTTTGTCTTATAAATGATCTTTTTCCGTGCTCAAAAGATGATATGAATTTAGAATATATTTTCTTAACATTGAAACATGAAATAAATTATGTACATAGTGTAAACTCCGAGGTAAGGTCACTTGAAAGGAAAAAAATCCAACATTCTCCAGAGTTTAATATTGTTCAGTGAACTACATATTTATCTTTCCTTTTTCATTAAAACACATTACAATTTTTTATGTATATACTTTAATAAAAACAAGATCACCTACCTAGAAAAAAATATCATTCATCTCGTTGTCTGTATAAATTTTTCACCTACTCTGATCTATCCTTATATATTACTAGATTATATTTACCTTCTCAACAATTTCCTCTACTAACTCTTGTCCCATAAACATAATTTCTCCTAATTCATTAAAAAATTATGGATTCCAACAACACCTTCAATATAATGTCTCACATTTTTCCATATGTATGCATTAATTAAAACTATTATTATAAAAAAACTAAAATAATGAAAGATATTGAACCCAAATTCCATGGTAATCCATTGATCAAGAATAAATAACTTATAGAAAGTCATGAATCATTTGATCAGACTGTCTATCAAATTGTGGATGAAAATGTATAAAAAATTTAATTTTTTAACGAATGAATTTTTATGTCCTTTCCAAAAATATGAATTGATACAAGGATAATGGTTTGATTCTTTGGAGAGGGGGACTCTATTTAAACTGAATATATCCTTGAGGAACAATCAATAAACTTTAGTTAAATTACTAGTATCATAAAATGGAATCAATAGTGAAAAATTAGTTAATCTATCAATAACAACCCAAATTCAATTATTTACTCATTAGTTATTTAGAAATCCCGCCATGAAATCCATAGATATATTTCCAAATTTATACTATTGCACTAGAAATTGATGAACCACCCCCTTCAGTAATTTTCATTTTCCATTAACATTTTAAGAATTCAAATATTTCATGGTAAATTCATCAATATTTGTTTTCATTCCATCCCACCAGTAAAACATTGTAAAGAATTCATAAATCAAAGTACTTCCAAGATGAATTGAAAATAGGGAAAAATGAACTTCACTCAACAATTACCTATTCAACTGAAAATCACAAGGAACACAAAATATTTTTTCAAATATAATAAACCCTTATTCATCATCATTAAACTCTCAAAGCAAACCATTCTTAATAGATTACTTTTTTTACTATAATAAAATATACACTTTTGATATACGTTAATTATTTCTAAAAGTGATTAGTATATGACATGTTAATGAACAGATAAAGTTCTTATACGCACCATTTAGAGTATAAAATTCATCAGATTATTAAAAAAGGTTCATGTTTCAAATGTAAAATTGTTAAAGAGGAAATATTTATACTACTCAAAGTATTATCTACTTTGTTTTCTTTTCTAGTATGATAATAAATCATCCAGTTATAATATTTAATCCATTACAACCATCATCTCTGCCTCATGTTCAGCTCTTCCGAAGTAAGTATAAAGATAAAAAAAATTCATTATATATTTAATATTTTACTCCATATATATTATGTCTCAAGCTTTTTAAATAAAAAAACATAGAATATAATTATCAATCATGGGTAGAATATTTTAACTCACGATGTTTCATCTTCCATGAATCATATTAAATTACATGATCACTCTGCATCATGAAACAACAAAGACTCTTCTATGAAGCATCATTCTAGATGATAAATTCTCAATTCTATGTAGGTTAAGAAAAAACTGGAGCATTCACTAATTTTATTTTTAGTTCTGAAAATAATCGTCACATTATTTTATCTAGGATAATTTAACTCCTTTTGAGTTAACTTATCCAAAGTACTAGAAAACTGATTAAACCTTTCAACAAACTTCAAGTAGTAACCCACTAGTCCAAGAAAACTACAAATCTATGCGACATATTTTGGTATTTTCCACACTTCAACAACTTTAGTTTTACCATGTTAAAAAGTTATTCCATATTTAGAAAAAAAATAAGGCTAAAGAATTTTTTTTAAAAAAAAATAACACTTACTAAATTTTATATATAGTTTCATTTATTTCAAAATTTGAAAAAAATCCATATGTGTGTTTCATGATCATCATGAAATTTATATATTCCAACATATCATCAATAAACACAACCAAAAACATGTCTAAATGTTCATGGAAAACTCTATTCACACTACTTATAAAAACATATGGTTCATTAGACATCCTAACGGTAATAACTATAACTCATTATGTCTATATCTATTCTAAAACACCTTAATCATAAAATATTTTTCATTTAACCTCATCTGATGATAACCCAACTACAAATAAATGTTTGAAAACTATTGAGATCCCCATATATGATCAAACAAATCATTTATATGATGCAAATACTACTTTTTCATAACATTTATAGTATATAAATATCAATAATTAATGTAAAGCCTCATGAGGTCATAATTATTTTTTACCAATAAAATAGGATCATGACATGTTAAAGTTATTATGTAAATGAAACCTTTATCAATAAATTCTTGAAATAGTTTTTTCAATTACACATGTTTTACATGATCCATTTGATAAGAGAATTTTCAAATAGACATAGCATCAGGCACTAAGTAAATTTTAAACTCAAACTCATAGTATGTAATAAAACTAGGTAAATCATCAGGATATAAATACACATATTCATTAACTATTGGCACATTAGTAATTTGAATAGTTTCTTTCATCTCTAAAACATGACCTATATAACACTCACTACCATCTCAAATACATCTATCTTCTTATTGATATGTTATCAAATATATAAAGTCATTGAATAATACTTCCTTAAGTTTTAAATTTATCTTAACATTATTAATTAAAAGATAATCTATATCAATTATAACATCCAACTACACTATAAGTAGTTACACTATATTTACAAGAAATACTTTCCTACAAATAACAATAGTAAGATTATTTTAAATATAGGTTTCTTTTATATTTCTACCTATCATTTTCACCAAAAGTACTATCTTATTTTTATGATATGATATTTACATTCTAGTTAAAAAAAATATAAGAATGAAGGAATGAAATAATCCAAGGTCAAAAAACATATTATAATATTTCAAGTAAATATGTCGTGTGCCTATAACAACTTCAATATATGGCATAAAAGCAACCATAGTAGAATAAAATAATTTTTACACCCCTTTTTTCTTCTTATCATGATTATTTAGACCCCAAGTAACTAACTTCCGACACTTATTTGAATAGTTCCCCAACTCCCTATAACTAAAACATCTCACCATTGTTTGGATATCTTTTTACCAATTCATAGATTTTTTAAGGATTGTTTTAATTATAGAAACATTCTATATGACAAAAACTACCAAATCAGAAGCACTTCCCATATTTTGTAATACATTCTATATGGTTCTTTTTACCAAACAAATAATAATCTAGAAACACATATTTCATTAAATTAAATTTATTTGAATTATTTTTTCTATATTATACCAACTAGAATATTTTTTATTATTTTTATAAAATATAGAATCATTATTAAACTCTATTTCTACCTTCTCATCACATTTAACATGTTTCTCATAACTTTTGAATTTATGTGAATTTAATTATCTTGGATATATTTATATCAATCCTGAGTAAAACTGATTATCTTTACAATCAATATCCATTAAAAAATTTGGGATATAACATCCCAATTAGGTGAAGTTTTCATTATACATGACCACAAAATATTCTTCCTGTTGTATAAATTCCAATATTTGTTTTCCATACATCAATACAACATAATTATACATTTCAATTACAACCATTCTAAGTTGCTAATTTATATGAATATTATCCCCTCATTTCCTTCCTACATTAGATTACCAATTTACTCTACAAAAAATCCATTCGCAATAGATATATTTTTTTATAACGAAATAGGGTAATATTCAAAAAAAGTATCTTGATAACCATAAAAGAGAATCTATTAAGGGTATTTAGTATAATTAACATGACCTCTTAAGTAATATAAACCTTGGTCTTATGCCAACTATAACAAACTACCTTAAAAATTATACATTATAGTGAATTTTGAATATAATTCACTTTCTTAAATTCGAAAATATCATTTCAGTTTATATATTTAGATAATAAGGGCATCACACTAAGATAAAAAACCTATAAATTATAATGTAGACACATGTACTCATTATCCATATTCCCAAAAAAACTTTTAAAATATTTTTTTGTTCCTTTCATGAATAATCTTCTTTACTTTCAACATGTATTCATATTTATTCTTACCCATCCTTAAACTGCATGAAAAACATTTTAAATTGTGGGATGAGAATATAAATCTTTCTTATAGATATAATGTAAAGTATAAATAATCATGTTACATATAAAATATTTCCTCTTTTAAAATAATCTATGGGATAAAAAAACATTTTATTGATCAAGAATTAAAATTTTCTATACAAAGGTATTCATATAAGATTTTATAATAAATATTTTAATATAAATAATATTCATAAATTTTTCATTTAATTCATGAAAGACACATGAAATCTTTTTCACAAAGTTATAATTTACACCCTTAAGAAGTAGCATATACATTACTTTAAATATAAGAACATCATATTACCTTAAAAAATAGTAAATATTTCATAAAAACCAACATAAATAATAGATAAATCAGTTAGGTAGTCCAGGACATCATTTTCCTTATCATTTTTAAAAATAGAATACACAATATTATCGACTTCTCTACACAATGCAATGGAGGGCTGTCACAAACCCACATATCCTTGTTTTACAATGAAACCACCAATCCTTGGTTTCTAATGGAACCATTGGTTTATTGTTTATAAAATAACCCCCACCATCAAAAAAATCCCAATTACCAAAACATGATTATAACATATAAAATATTTTCATTTCCAACATTACACTCATAAAAATATTTTTTCACACATAAGAAAACATTTCTCGATATTGAAGTATCAATTCTATTTTATACCATTTTTGAAAATTATTAAAACATAGGGGAGGAGGGGTTTCCATTAATGAAAACATATAATTTTATAAATCAATTAAAATATCAAATAATTTTTATGGTGGTGGAAAATTTCGTTTTCTCCGTATGTCTTAAAATAAACCATTCCTTTTTTATTTTGAAAATAATATCAAAACCTTCCGTATAAAATATGTAAAAAATATTCTATTTTAAAACCATTTATAGTTTAATAAAATGAAATTTATAATTTATTTATTTATATATAAATAAATCCATAATATAATTTTAAAAATTTTAAATGGAAGAAAAATGGTTGGAAGGGAATCAATAAAATTGGATTTCTTTGAAATAACCTTACCTTGAGTCTAGCTCATCACGTATGATATTCATCTTCCAAAATAATAAAATTATCTTAATTTATAATTTAAATAATAACATTTTTAAATATTATTATCCCTTGGCTTCTATTTATTATCATCATATATTTAATTTCTTAATAAATTAATTTCACATCAAATGCTTTGACGGTATTCAGCATTGATGCCCAAAATGACTTTTAAAGGATGAATATTTTCAAGGTGGTCATCATTCCCTAATCTATAGAATAATAATAATGATATAATTATCATTTTCTTAAATAAACTATAGTTTTAAAACCAACCATGAGAGATGTTTTTGAAAAATTAACAATGTTACAATCATGAAGATGTAATGATGTACGTACGCATGTGTAATGTTTCAATTTTTCAGATATCATTGTGGAAAGATGGTAATTATTATTTCATATTTATAGAATTATAATTATATTATAAATACCATGTTATTTCATTAAATATAATCATATATGTCGTCCATGTGATGTGGTGATGAAAACTTTTCCACTACACTTTGTAGAGGTTGTAATCTACAAGTATATGTGAATGACATTATCATTTTTCAATAAATAGAAAGGTAATAAATTAGATGACCTATTAAATTTATATAATGATAATTATTTCAAAAATGTCACATATATAAATTAAGACTAAAATTAAAACCATCTATAAGATGAGGTGATAGAAAATGAATTACATGAGTTCATGAGGTGGTAGACTACTGTACACACAAATGATGGTTTTGTCTACCATTTGACGGAAGAGGATATGGATATAGGTTAATCTATTAACATAATAAAATATTAGTCTATAAAAGATATTAGATTGATTATTTTATCTTTTTAGAAAAATATTTGTTGGTGGTTGAAAAATAAACAAACCAAAAATACTAGATTATGAATTATACCTCTTCTTTGGACCACCGCTTAAGGACTACACAAAATGTTTTATAGGATAGTTTTTGGATAAAATAAACACATCCAAGATATGTTAAGTGTGGTAGGGAATTTAATTTTATCAGTGTTTTTTAGACAAATAGATTTTTACATGTTAAGAACATATGATATGAGGTTCCCTTTTATAAGAGAGGGGAGGGGTGCTCTTGGAATTTCTTAAAATATTAAATTTATATATATCATTATCTTATTAAAATGGATCAAAATTGATAATACTAAAATGAAAGAATATTATGATTCAAAATCCTCTCATCTGATTAAAATTGGACAAGTTTAGGTGATGTTTTCACCCTTATTGTATTATGTTAACATATTTTAACTCTATTTTACCATTACTATTATATTAAATATTTTACTCATTTTAGGTTAATGAAGGTTAATATAAAAGAAAAATTGGACCTCAAATGGGACATTGTTGATATATTGAAACATGTCCCAATAAATTGATTAAAATTATGATTTTTACGAATTTCAATTTAATTAATAAAATATTACCTATTATAAATTAAAAATATTTTTAATTTTCGAGCTATTCATTTAATTAGACATTTAAAAATAAAAAATTAAAGTTGACTATAATTATGTTTTACCTTAATAAAGAGTCATTTTTATCTTAAAAAATAATGTAACATAATATTTTATTCAAATAATATTACTTTTAACAATTTTAAGACCATTGATATTTTTTATTAATTGATAATCTATTCTATCGGTGTTGGATAAGAATTTAAGGTAAATATATCATGAATAAAAATTAGAAATAAAGTATCACAAAAAAAATGTATATTTTAAATGAATATTTATAACATCACATACCTTATATTTATCCTATATAAAATATTTAAAGATATAAAACAAGTAAATGGAATTTGTTTTCTTTTGTTTACAATAAATATAATAAAAGTCAAAATCATGGCCAGATGGAAATAAAATTTCACATATTATAATTTTGGATGATTATAAATTAAATAAACTCCTCAAAAATAATTCAAATGTTATAGTTACTTTACAATTAATATTATATTAATTTTACCGTTAATTAACTCATTTTACCTTTACCGTAGTGACAATATTTATTATGACTAATATTAATAATATATAAAAATAAAAGGGTAATATTTATAAAATTTATAGTTCTTGATTCTTGATATGAAATCCTTTTTTAATGGTTAAAAACATACAAATGCTATAATTTAATTTAAAATTAAAAATATAAATCAAGATGAAAAATAGATTTTCTGGTAAATATATTTTCATGTACAAAAAATTATTTTATACTAAAGTCATGTATAAAATTAATTAAACTGATTATAATTACTATATTTTCAGTTAACATTAACATATTAAGTCTTAAAAATAAACCAAAAATGTATTTTATTATATAGATACTTTAAATTAATATACCCATTTCAATAAAAATATATATATATATATTTCACTATTCATTTAAAAATAAATTTCATAAAATTAATAGAAATTATTATAAGGATAATTTTAAAATGATGAATTAAAGGTTGAAATTAATTTTTAAAAATTAAATTTCTATAATTTGAAATTAAACTTTTAAATAAAACCTTATTAAAAATTGATAAACAATAAAATTTTTCATTGATTTACAAATAAATTAATATTTTTTATTGATTATAAATATCTATATAGTGAATAATTATAAATAAGAAAATGATTTATCATATCATTACTTGGATTTTTATAATTTATGTGAGTTTATTCACCTGGAGGTAAATAGAATTTGTTTCTTTTATTAAAATAAAAATTTATGTTTGTTTATATCATTTCAAAATTATTAGGGTCAATAATTTCCGGAAAACATGATTCATGTTTTTCAATATAAATAAAAAAAATTAGATTAAATTAATTTATTGTTTGAGAACAATCCAAGGGGGAAAATTAATTTCAAATCCTTTTTTTATATAGAGATTCATATTATTCCACTAAATTTGACTAATTAATTTCCTTTGGATAAGAAATGTCATAATTGCAGTGGAATGTGATGTGGATCTAATTTTTCTATGTTACATTACATAATTTTGAAGATATGTCAATGTAATTTCACTCACAAATATGCTTAATTCCATAACTTTTTCAATCTAGTTGACTTATGTGTCAAATTTAAATTCAATATATAATTTTATGAAAATGTAAATTTTATGTATTAATTTATTGTATGTATTTTTCTTAAATTTTTACTTATTACTACAAGGAAAACTTTTATATTGATATTGTGAAATTTAAAAATTAAAAATGTAAATTTTTTTAAATTAAAAATCTTTTTTTCAATAGGAGAGTTAAACATTGTAATAATTTTTTCTTAAATTCTTGAGTTTTTTTGATTTATATTCTATATTTATTATATTATTTTAGCCATTGAAATTTTATTGGGATATTATAATTTATATTCTAATATATTTTTAATTATATTCTTCTACAACCTTTGGGTCTATTATAGTCATAAATAAGTGTTACCAACATGAATGTTTTTAATAGCTTGGTTTCACTTCTACCACTAGTAGAAACCCTGATACAGCTCATATGCTAACACTATAAGCTGATACCATTACATTAAATTTAACTAATTTTCCTTTTATTCTACATCCTTCAAGTATTGTTACAAGTCCTTTTATTTTTCTACTATCCTTATCTAATGTTACTTTCACCCCCTCTACTACCACTGGTACTTTCATCTATTAATGCCACAATAACCTACTACTATCAAGTCGAAATTTCACTACTACACTCATACGTAACCTCCCACCACTAAATTTGATACCTTCATCACACCATGATACCACCCTTCAAACCATATCCCTTTTTCTCAAAACAGTCACCACAATAACACTTCCACCATTCCACCACATGTGGATCCACCTCGATCCACCAAACCAAATGAATCATAGCTTTAAAATGAAATAAATGACCCATGTTGAAGATAAAATCCAACACTGAGGTGATAAAGGTGATTGGTTTTATTAATATTCAAAATGATTGGAGCTCGATGTGTTTGGAGGTAGATGTTATGTTCCTAAGACTGGGATATGGCTGACCCCGATCTGGTCGAGGATAAAAAATGGATTTCATGCTCCCATGAAGAGATGGAATCACCCTAGACTTAGATCTGACCTTCAATTATCTGGTTTAAAATAAGATAAAAGAGGTTGACAATGTCTTTACTCAACCAAAGATGATATAAACCACCATTTAAGGAGTGTAAAACAAGGTTTATCCTTTCTTAGAAGTCAAATTCATTCCATGTTATGTTGTTATGATTTGAAAGTCTAGAGTTTTGAGTCAAAATATAACTTAGAGAAGGGATTGATGTTTATTTCTTATTACCTACATTGAAAAATAAATATATAATCATGATTGTGAACATTTTTTTGATATGGTTAGAACCATGTTGATTTAATGCTTTGATCAAATGAATTGGATGATGAAAATCCACTAATGAAGCTTGAATAATTATTCTATATTAGAGAACATAAGTTATTCAAAAAAATTAGATGAAATATGCTAGGATTTTTTGTAGTAAGATGACCATGATGGGGAGATTTCACTCCTTATTGATTCTTCTGTGAATCCATTGATGTTTGGAAATCATGTTTTCAAAATCATTCCTTAGTGGAAGATTCAAGGAATGAAATGTGTTTTCACATGTGTTGGTTTTCTATCACCTAGGTAGTATAATTTAAATCATGATTGAAGAAATAAGGAGGCTATTGAGATGTGTTTTTATACTAGTGAAGTTGATTATGGGAGAGGTATTGTTTGAACCTTCTAGAAGCAGTTTAAAAGTTCATAGCGTGAACCTAACTGGGATTATTAAGCTGGTTCATTTCACTTGGATCCATTATAGAGTTTGTATGGGTTTGAGAGTATTTAGTTTTGAGGGTTATGTTAATTTGATAATGATTTCATGTAAAAAATTAAAATTTGTCACATAAATTCATGTTGGAAAAAGAAATCATCTAAGTTGGTGCTCAAGGGTGACCTAGAATAAACAAAAAATAAATTCAAATCATTTATGGAGATATTGAAAATATTGTAATCATACAATTTTTTAGTATTTTTTGATTCATATAAACTATTAGAGAAATACAGAATAGAATAGAGACTATACTTAAGAGAGAAGATCCTTGACATAGAAGATTTTATTCATATTCTTTTTCTTTTTCTACAATATTGATAGTAATGATATCTTTTGAATTTTTTAAGAAAAAATTATTCTCTAGATAATTTCTCTTAGGGAACAAGATTTACTTGTCAAATGTTTAAATATTTCATGAATAATATATTATATTCATTACTAATCTCTCTTTAATTATTTAATCAATTAATATTCTTTTACTTAGCTAAATAATTAAAATCGCTCTCAATTAAATTCATTTTATAACAACTTTTTAATTTTGAATATTTTGATTATATGTCAAGAGTGGTAAAACACGGTTAATTTATTAATTTTTTTGAAGAATAATTTGATCATTCTTTTCAACTAATTTAATTCTATAGTTGATAAACTGAATAATCTCATTAGTTAGCTATTTATCTTCCAATAATTATTGTTTATCTCTTTAAATCATAGTTCATGTGAACATTTTTTAATTCACAAATCATAGATAATTTATTCAAATGGCCAATCATGTTCCCTACCATCATTATTTTTGTCCTCTCTTCCAATGATTAGTTCATCCATTTTTCACATGTTTTAAATATGCTCATATTTCTAAATAGTTGAATTTCTTCATCACCAATGATGAATTTTCATACTATTATTACTATAATTTTTATTATTTTTTCTTAATATCACATGTATTCTTCCGTGATTGTGTAACTTTCATGTCTATTGTATGAAAAATTGTTTTATTAATGGTGTCAACACCCTAAAAACTATCAGTATTAGCCTTAAATAGAAGACTAAGTATTTAATTTTCATAACATCAATGATGATTATGTCATTCACATCTAGATAACTATTTATGAGCCACCAAATTAAAGTACCCCAATCACACACCTTACCATTAAATAATGTTCGAGTGTATTAAGGGGTTACATGTATATACATTAGTATTTTAAAATTATAAATTTATTTTGAGAACTAAAATAGTAGTTTATTCAATCCTATATTCATTATTATTAAATTTAAAATAATACACATGAATATCAGTTGAATATAATTGCAAGAAAACAAAATTGTAAAATATATAATTTCAGATATGATAAAAGTTATTATAATCAAATAGTCTAATAAAACACAATTTTTAAAATATAAATGATAATATATTTTTCCATTAAGTTTATATCCCTTACTAGGATTTATGATCATCCTTTAATATTGATGTGTGTCCCTAATAAATCACAAGCAATGAGGTAATCTATAATGGAATAATAAAGGATTATTTTAAGAGTATTAAATAAATTTTATATTTGTGTCTTCCTTATGTAATTCCTATATTATTTACTTTGTTTCTATGACACTAATACTAAAAATATATTCATAATATATTAATGTAATATTTTATTAAGGAATTATTATAAAAACATTTATTAAAAAAGTGGGACACTATATATATATTTATCAAAATTGGTATGTTAAGGTGGTTCTCCACATATATATATATGGAAGTAATGGTTATTGATCATAAATAGTTTATGAAATTAATTTTATATTTACTTTACTTAATGACCGCTATAATATATATTTGATATTATATAAAATATTTTCTCCATATTTCGAAGTTTCCCAATTATTTCACATATTATGGATGGAAATTTATTCTTAGATATATCAAGGAATTTATGTAATATATGTCTTAGTATTACAAAAAGGGATATATTGAACTTTTGAAATATATATATATATATATATGATAGTTTCAAAGGTTGTGTGAAATATTTACTGTAAAAATCTAGTGGATTGTTCTTCTTTATTGAAATTTTTGTTTTTTAGAACACCATATAACAAAGTTATATTACATTGAGAACTACTCAAGAATAACTTATTTCTGAAAATCAATCAACTAAAAGTATTATGTTGAAAAGTATATAGCTGGAAGATCATAAGGTGAATATAAATCAACCAATTCTCTTTGGATGTGATAATAAAATTGTTATTAATTTTTTAAAGAATCGCGTTCCATGTTTTTTCTCTAATCCGATGGATATAAAATATAACTATATCAAAGAGATTGTGGTGAGAAATGTGTTGAACCAATAATTATTTCAAACCTTAGAGAAAATAAGAAAATTTTTCACTAAAACATTTCTTATGTATAATTTTCAAAGGTATATCATTCTCTTATCGAGGTAGGAATATATTTAGGGGGTGTTTTTAAAATTGGTAAGTTGTGATTCCAACCTCTGGTGTATATTTTTGATCTGTCCCTAAAATTTTCTGACTATATTGTGATTAAGAATGAAATATTATATTAATAATATATTTATGATTAGTCTTGATTAATAGAATATGTATTGGAAATAATGAATGAATAATTTCTCTCAAAAACGGTAAAATTTGATATTATCAAGAGGTTTCGAGAGAAATTCTGAGATATGAAGAATTGAATGTAAATATATATTTTTACAGACATCCTTTTATTATTATTCAATATATATTCCAATACCATTTTTCTTATGTAGTAATAGAATTATTAATTTATGATTCAATATTAATTTATGTCAGTTTGATAGTGATTCATGTTTATTGGTTACCAAGTAAATCCAAAAGGTAGATTATTAGGCGTGTATTGAATAATGTGTTAATAGAAGAAGTTTTAATTGTATATGTTCTACTGTTCAGTATTTTATTTTTAATCCCTAAATTATATTTTAAATCAGATCATATGATTTTTATATATAGAAGTACATTGTTTTTGGTATTTTAGAGTTTAATGTACATGGTTTTAATAATTTCAGAGAGTAAGATGAATATTACTATAATAAGAAAGGTTAATCCATATTCCATATGACATTGAGCAATCATGTTCATTTTTATGAAACACAAAAAATACATTTAGATCCTTGTATAACTTTTCTTATAGGTCTTCTGATTAAAAATTTGATCGGACATATTTCTTTGTGGGTAACATTCATAACAATTTCATATCATATATTACATTTTAAGTCACATGCATCAAAAATCATTTATTTGGTGTATTACTTTGAATTTGTATGATAATTATAGTTCTTTAATTTGATAAAAATATATATTTCTCATTGACTTTGATTTTTTTTTTTGAGATTTTTAAAAACAAAAAAAAATTAGTTTATAGGAATTAAAAATTTGGAAGAAATATCTAATATCGAGAAATGCATTGGGATATGGTCATCAATGAATTAGGAAAAAATTATACATAATTGTAATTCATTCTAATATTCAAAGATTCTAAGATGTAATAAAATTGAAACATAGTTTTCTAAAACATTCAATCTATATTTGTAGGTAAGAATAAATAGATAACTATATCATTCTCTGTGGAATGTTTTAAGATATTTTCGAGATGATCCTTCTGAAAGAAATCATAGAAAATATCATGGTCTATGATTGGAGGGAAATTTTAAATTATAATATTTTAATTTCATTATCTTGATAATTTTTGAGAACATTTTTTTTGTTACTAACCCGAGTTATAGAGAAAAACAAACAAAATGATAATTCCTATAATTTCATTACAGAAATAATATTCAAAAATATTTAGTGAATATCAATGAAAAAAAATAATAAATGTTTCAAGTAATTGGTATAAAAATTCTTAAACTATAGAGAGAAAACATATTGGTGTGTTAAAGTGAGATATGGGAAGAAAAAAGAAGAATAACGTCTTAATACTTCTAATTGTGTAAGGAATTGAAGAGGAAAAGGATATATTGGAAATAGTAGAAGTGGGATGAGTCGTAGAAGTATAATGAAAACCAATTGAACTATGTTGATGATGGAATCTAATGTTGTAATGAAAATATCCTTCCTCATTATAACTATGTGGGATACACATGCACTATCAGGAGAATAATGTGAAATAAAAGTTCATGGATAGACCTAGATTATTCAAAATCACATCTTAATACTTGTAGTGTCTCAGATTTTTCAGTGTATTATTTTTAAATATTATATGGAATTATTATGAGGAAAGGAATGAAGACGGCACATCATTCTGAGGCCTAGTGATACTGGAATGGTGGCTTGAACTTTTTTTAAGTTATATTAGTCGGTATATGTGCATGGTTGTGGCAGTTTCCAAAATAATTCCTTGATTAAAAATCTAAGGGCACTGTTGCATCCGAAATGATCACTTTACCTAATAATGAGTCTATCCTCGACCGACGCGGGTCAAGTAAAAGGTTATTTTTCAGACGTTTTTAGTAAAATAAAATAAAATAAATTGCGTTGTTTATTTTTTTTATTTTGGAAACATCCACTACATCGCATCGATGGGGCAGCGGTTTTATTAATTAATTTCATGTCATAATGACTCAGAATCAGCCATGCTGACTCATTATTATCACAACATAATGGAATTCCAAACATGTTTCCCTTTTTATTGGGATGTCTCTCATTGTCAAGGATTGAGAGGAAACTCTGGAGAATCTGTGGCGCTTCGAAGAAGACTCTCAGTGATGAATGACAACAAATTGATGTTGTGAATCATTGCGCCAACGATGTTGAAGGATCTTGACGTTGACGGTAGTGTGACCCTTTCGTCAAAAATTGATCCTTTCTTAAAGGTAGGGGTTGTTATTTCATTCTTCATTCCCTGTTTTTGAAATTAAATGAAGAACGTGGATCAACCACAAACATGTTGATTCGTGGATTCGTACGTTCTTGCGAGAGTGATTTATTGGGATGATTATGGGGAATTAATCCATGTTGATTATTTTTGTTTATTTCTACTCTGTTTAATCCTATTAACAGGAGCGGATCAATGCCATGACGAACGACGGCAGAGGTTCGTTCCTCAAATTTGTTCTATTGGTTCTTCTTTACCCCTTTACTTCTCGCATGTTCTTCTCGTTCTTCATGGGGTGATGAATAACAGATTTTTTCACACCTGTCTTGAAATTCAATGATCCCAAACTGATGATATGACATCGCAATAACCTTACGGAGGTGCGACGATCATGACAGATGATGAATCATCTCAGATCAGAAGAGGGAGTTCTTCGAGCATTCTTCATGGGGAAGATCAAAATGTGTTTTCGGGGCCGATCAGAGGTTCGAAAACAACGAAAGAAGCTTCGTGGTGTCAGGGAGACCAAAACCCTGGTGTTCCATAGATATTGCACGACATGATCGATGAACGGGACATCACCAGAGGTGCGATGGTCAAGGTACACATTTCTGGAAATTTCAAGAATACACCGCATGTACTTCCGAAGAATAGACCGTGTGGTACTGGCAGTAGCGGCTAGGTTTTTGGGGGTCAGATAAGAATCACATGGCAAGTGACCCTATTCACATGGCATGTTAGAGTTTCCCCGAATCTGGGCATGTATTTTGGGAAGTACATGAACACGAGATGGACTATACGGCTTCAGAACACAACGCGTACTCTCTACATAGCATGGTAGAGGTGGTTATGTGGGACTCAGCGTGTATCAAGGGGATACATGAACACGAGATGGAGTGCATGACTGTGTACTCTATCACATGGCCAGGTGAGGACAGTAACACAGGTCACCCCGTGTAACGATTGAATGAGTTAGATTACACGGGTTAATGACCATGTACGAGCACATGGCCAACGTACACAGAGCCAACCCCAGTTACTTGGACATAGTGTGTACACCTTAACACATTTCATGTACTAAATTTTCTACATGACCAGCCTTACGTAATGGGTCGTTGTACACGGACAGTACTCAGGGTTTGACGACATGGCGTGTAACTTTTCTACCTGCCGTTTACTTGTTGGAAAATGGCATGGTCCTCTTGTCCACTGTATCTTGGAAATGTTTCATTTGGGTTAGCTCCACTTATTCTCATTCCCCTAAAGGTCGGGCATCATTTCCTTCTATAGTAGTATGATCCCTTCTGCAGGACTTTCTGTGATAGAGTTGGCATCCCTCCGAGAGCCCCGGAGTGAGATCCTCTATCCATTCCTGACACTAGGTAAAGTCAGGCATCGACGTGACCAACTCTATCGGGCGTTGATACTCTACCTAGCTAGTGAATCAACCTAACTGGTGAATCTAGATGATTTTCAGTATCCTTCATGGCCCTGTCACTGATCCTCATTTGTGTATCATGATCTTTCCCACTCAAGAGTGTGTTTCCCATAATGAGTGCATCTATCTATTGTGATCTTCCCACTCAAGAGCGTGTCTCCCATAAAGAGTGTAACTTCCTCTCATGATGTTTCCTAATGAACAGTACTTCTCAAATGGACGTCATCAGAGCTACTAGACTTGTGGAGTGTTTTCTACCAGAACGAGTTTTTCATGGAATCTTCGAACTGAATCTCTAGATGGGGGTATGAGGTTGTGTGACTTTTATCTAGACCACGATTATGAGTTTTGTATATATCTTAATTTTAATGTACGTTTATATGTTCAGTAGACATATACTATGTAGAAATCATATTTCCATTCCTTTGTTTACTTGATTTGTGTTTTTCAGGGTCCTCTACTGATTATTGGTATACTCACCCATGCACGAGCTTTGCCCGCATGTGTCATGTCTTGTGCAGACGAGCAGCCTTTTGACAGAGTCCAGGGAGGACTGGGATAATACTGAGCATTTATGTTCCCAACAGGTTGTGGCATTCCTTTGGATACGAGCAGTAGTCCATGTACCTCTTTGTATTTACACGTTGGACTTTGCAGTTTTTAGACTCTTATTTTTGGTTGGTTTGTATTCTGACCCAGTTTACATTCATTACTTTACTTTCCATCGTATATTGTCAGTTCAGTTTAGTTGTATGCATAAATTTTGTTCCCTAGTGGTTTTTTTACATTTTAGCATTTTTGGGCTTGGAGATGTGTGTGTGTGTGTAAATGTTCTTATGCAATGGATCCCATGTAGTAATATGCCTACTCCATGCTAGTCACCAGACCTTGGTGTATTAGACTCAGGCTTGGGGAGTCATGATTCAGGCCCCACTAGGATGGTTCGTGACAATACTAGTTATTCATATGTTCTTGGTAGCATCTAGATCAAACATAGGATTAACCTTTTAATTTTTAGAGGTCATCCATGTAAATGTTTTGTGTTATATAGTGTTTTTTCTATGATTGGGGGAATAGTGGAGTAATTTATCTCTAACTGGAGTTGAAGGTTGTTAAACATTAAATTTAAAAAAATATGCATCACTAATTGTTCCCCCTCTAAGTGGTATCATAGATCATTGGGTCATTTATCAATTAGTATCGGATGGAAGTCTTTTTTTAACTCAAGGTTTCTTTCATGTTGTATAATAAGTGATTCTATCACTAATTTTCATTGTCTAAAATGGATAATGTGAATTAAGTGATCAAAAATTGTGTTCAAAACATTCATGTAATGAACTATAATTTTTTGAAGGACAATATGTTATTGTGTTTGTTATTTATCTAGTTTTATTTCATAAAGGATATTATTTATGGTTACATATTTTTTGTAAATAATTATAATATCATATATAAAAGACTCAAAACTTTTCGGATAAATGAGGTGATCGATTCTGTAAATTTGATAAATTAATGACCCTTATGTTTCAAAGTATTACTCTACTATATTGAGTATTGCTGAGAATTTAAAATTTGGTAGTGTTGTATGATTCTTAAACTTGAATAAGGATACTTTTTAGTTTTTTTACTTTATTATTAAAGATAGAAAGATATAAAATATCATCCATAGACTAATGTTTTATTAATATATATTCAATGGTTATGATATGATCATGGATAAATTTATAGAATAATCTTGCTGTATTTATTTTTGAATTATCGAAATATGAAGAAAATATGAATTGGATATATTATTTCCTTCTTGTATATATTTGGTTTTTTTTGAAGGCCTACTAGGAGTCCAAACACATTGTAAAACTCATATATACTGAAATTTATAGTTCATTGTACTCTTTATTATTGTTATATTATATTTTTCAAATAGAATAAAGGGAAAAATAAAATAGGAATGAAAACAAATAATCTTGTGTGAATTTGAATATCACCTCATATTTCATCTAAATTTGTTTAAGATCATTTACAAGTATTTCTATTCAAATATATACACATTGAATTTCAATCATTCAATAGAATAAGAAAACATCATTTAGTTGTTGGAGGTTATATAAAATTGTGTATTGAATTTTTTCTCACTCTCTATCTCATCCATTTCATCTAAGTGAAATCTTCTTGTATTGCTTTTTTTACTATGTGGCGTATGCTTTTAATCAAATTTGGTGAAGTTAATGGTACTTATAATTAAATTTGGAGAATGTTTCAAATACTAGTACTCCATTTTGTGGTGCCCGATTAATGGATATAAGGTCATGGTAAAATATTTGGGCTAAATGAAACCTGCTTTCACATAGTTGGGAGATCCCTTGTGAATGGATCAAAATAAAATCATCGAGCCTACATTGGATGTTGGTGTAGTGGATTAAGAAATTATATTGTATCCATAAACCATTATAAAAATTAATTATATCCTACTCATTATTTAATTATATTTTTGATACATTACTCACTTAAGAAGAGAGAAAAATAATATAATTACTTTTATAAGGGATGATTAAATTGTTTAAAATAATTTATAGGACTCAATTCACTCCCCCTAGAGCCATTATCTATGTTATAACTATGAAAAAAACCCTCAGATCTAGTTCATATATAATTTAAAGTGATACTTCATGTTTCATTATATATAACTTCATGTATATATTGAAATGTTAATGGAGTGATAAATCCTCTTGAATAGAAATATAATTTTTTATCATTATAAGGTGATAATGTATAATAAAAATGCTAGTATATACTTGAGATGTGTTTAGAATACCTATAGAAAATCCATGGGGATGTTCTCCTCTATATATATAGTTTAGGGAAACATTTGATTCATCCCATTAGACTTATATCATTTCTCCTTAACTTTATGGCATATCATACATCTGTAATCTCCCTCTTCATGTTGTCCAGCTAAAAATACTCTTTGAAACTTTTATAAATCTTTGTGCTTATAAGATTGATAAATATTTATGAGCTATGTGAAACATCCAATATTACCTTCATCAATTATGGTATTTAAGGGACACATATTGATTTCCAAAATTTTAAAATTCTTTCATTTTAAAGGTTGAACTCTGAAACATTCCATACAATTTTTTATACCCCCTTGTCCTCATTTTTTGTCTCATTTATCATCAAATAGATATATGGTTGATTAATCACTTACTCAAGATATGATTTGTCCATTTAACATAAGATTTCAAGGTTAATCTCTAATAAATACATTAGTATTTGGTTTATTTCAAATTCCATTCTAGATAAGGTGGTATGATCCTTCTTATTTATAGCATCATATATCTTGTTCGACTTACTAAGGTGGTAATGTATTGAGTAGTTATAGTGATTGATTAACTCCAACTGTATCCTTTGGTGCATGATCAACTCCTTCTTTTTAAATATATTCACTAATCTCTTATAGTATTTATATATATCACACTTTCCACTTTATAGATAATTTATTCATATTATTAATTAAAATATGACATCTACTTTCTCTATATCATGTGTTGGGGGATTTTTCCTCTAATAATTAATTAACATGAGTCATATGCCACCACATTTTCATTTTTCAAGAGGACACGCCTCAATTGCTTCATTAATTCAATGTTTCATAAACCCTCCTCCACTACATAGTATTTTTAGTATATATTTTGTGAAGAACTATATCTTAAGATCCTAGACATTTTTTCAAATTCATATATACAAAAGAGCTTAACTTCTTCTAAGTTGACTTGGTTATTGGATTTCACATAGATGATAAATTTTACACAAATAATAAATAATATCTTGTCAATCAAATTAAACTATATATCTCTCTTATAATTTTTTCTGGTTCATTCTTTAATCACCCCCTTTTTGAAGGGTCTATAAAAATACCATCTTAATTGATTATATAACCCACCAATTATACTTTCCAAAGCCACAATTCACCCATTATAAATAAAGCATATAGATTCTTCATTATCAAGGTCTTCTTCACAACCCTCAAATGATCTTCATGATTATACTTAGTCTTGAAATATATAATAATATTTTCTACAAAGAAAATCACAAGTTGTTTAACGTAATCTCTAAAGACTATATTCATCAGATCCGTGAAGATAGTTGGATAATTTGAATGGTTAAATATTTCCACTATGATTCATATTATCCAAGTATTATATGAAAGGTTTTCTTGGATATAATCACCTTTGTATCCCAAAAATGATGATATCCATATCTAAAGTAAATCTTTTATATGTGTTGTTATAATTCACTAGGTTTTACGTCTCATAAATTTTTTTCTATTCTCTAATAATATTTTATACATGATTACCGATTGAGCCATTAATTATATGAACCAAGATAAGAACACATTATGAAATTATAATCAAACTTTAAAATGAATGTGCATTATCCCATGTACCATATACAATTAATTAATACATTTCAGGGATGATAATATCCATTAAATGTGTAAAAAATAAAAGGAGACAATATATAGAAATGAATAAAATCATTAAAACTAAAATCTCCCAAGAAACATCGTGGAATTTAAGAATCACCATTAGTACCAATAAACTACATAGAGAAAAAAATATAATTAAATGTGAAATCATGTTGTGAGATATATTGAAATGAGAATGATGAGTTAATAAGTGAGTCTGAAATGAATAAATTTAGCAACATTTCATATAGGAATGAAATATAATCATTAGAAATAGTAATTTCAAATATACTCCTTACAAATATGGTCAACATAAATTTAGTGACAGGATATATGTGTGTCAAATGGAAATTCAAAATTAATTTATTATTAGTAACATGTTTAAAAAGTATATTTTAGAAATAATAGTATCAAAATAAAAACCTAATATTTAATAAAAATATTCTGTAATAAAAATATTTTTATGTGATAAAATATTATTATTAAATATTTATATGATAAAATTGAAAGAAATAATTTAGTATTTATATATTGATAAAAATTAAATGATTAAGATATTTATAACTAATTATATTTATGTTAAGATCATTTGGGGCTTAAAGATTCATATTTTTAAAAAATTGGCTCTTCATGGGTGATGCATTATTTATAAATAAAAATTTATTTCATTTTTATTATGATAACATATAATATTGATATATTAAATCTAATATAATTATTTATTAATGTAAAATAAAATTTATAACACATTTTTTTTAAAACTCACTTTCCTATAATATTGGTTTTTCATATTTTTATTTAAATTAAAAAGATAAAATTTATAAAATTTTGGATTTTAAGTTTATTAAATGAAAATATTTTCACATTTAACTTATCAAAATTATAATAAGATAAAATTTCATATTTTTTCTAAATATTTTATTTTTAAATGAATAGTTAATAAATACTAACTTGAATAATACTATAACTTTATTGAATTATTAAGAAAGTAATGACATTAATTTTTTTTAATATATATATATGAAGATAAGTATTTTTAAATTAAAATAAATTATTTATAAGTACTATGCTAAATTTATAAAATTCATGTTTAACATTTTGGAACTTAAATAATATTTAACTCTTAAAACAAGTTTTATTCTGTAATATTAAAAATGAGTTTTCACCACTTCTACAAATTAAATATAATAGAAAGGATTTATGTTTTTTTAATCAAATATTAAAATTATATAATAGGTTAGATTTCATTTTATGTTATAAAAATAAGATTACTAAGAGTAATGTTAATTACCAGGATAATGTTAAAATTGTTACTTTCAAATTATTATTTTATTAACATTGTTTAATCTTTATCCAATAAAAATAATCACTATAATATTATTTTTAAACATATATATAAATATATTAGCACTTACTCAATTGGAAATCAAAACTATAAAATATTAAGAGAACTTAATGATGAAAATAACATTTTTCTACAATTGTTTTCAAGATATTAAATATGTTAATTTGAATATATACTAGTTACATTTAGTTTCAAAAATAAAATTTTCGTAATAATGGTTATATTGTGATTTTTAATAAAATATAGCTTCCAACAGTCAAAACTGGTTACCATGGTAAAAATAAAAATGATAAAATATAAAACTAAAGTCAAAAAAGGCTTGAATATTGTTTAAAATTTGTGTTAAAATGAGTTGTGGAGTCTTTTTGACCATATCCCACGCCAACATTTCATTATTCCCCACTTTTGGATCCATTTATCCTTGAATAGTGTCATTTTATTCATTGAAAATGTAATGTGTATTTAATAAAGATTTATTTTCTTCACAAATAAAATGGGATCACATTCAGAACATTTATCTAACCTTAAAAATGTATTATATCTACCAAAAACATCCCCTAGAATCACTTAAAATACCTCCCCAAATCCTAAAATATTTTTTGTTTCCTTAATAAAAATATAAAAATCCTTATGATGTTACCCTAGGGATAACATCAAGAGCGATAGGTAATGAATTCAACCGATCTCTCTAAATCATTATCATCTTATAAAACCTAAAAACTACACTATTAATGAAATTATAATAAAATAAGTATTAATAATATGTTTAAATTTTATTATAATAACACAATATTCATTTTCTACCAGCCTCCCAACCATCTGAAAAATGAAAATGATTCTTCTGTTACATATGGATCACTACCACCATAAGGGACATGATCTATTTTTCATAACCACCTTACAAGGCTAGTTCAATAAATTATTTGATTAGTCGATATTATACATAAAAAATTTCAATATTCTAAACATATCAACAAATTCTTAACTCCTTTACATACTATATAAAAAATGTCCCACTCTTGTCTTTGTCCAGAATGTCGCCTCTATAAAAGTGACATATTTCATTTTTCACATATTCCTTTCTATAATATATAAATATGGAAACATGTTTAACTGTGATAATAGACAATTAGAATTACATAATTGTTTTTATTATTTAATGGTAATGAAATTGGTAATATCAAATATTTAACTATGTTACCAACCCTCACCCATTAAAATTACTAAAACAAGCTTATCACCAACCTCATTATCCTATATCATAAGAAAATACTAATGATATGAAATTATAAATTTACAAATAAATATAAAAAACTATATTCTAGTACCTATAATGGATTAATAATGATGAACACTAAGTCCATAACCAATAATTTACACTTCCCTTATAAAGATAGTACAAAATAAACTATCCAATGAATACAATACAATAATTAAAATAGGTTATAAAACAAATTTTTATATTATGAATTCATATAAATATTATTCATAAAAACATATAGATATGAATAATGTTCTAAAATATGTGATTAACAAACTTATTTTTTTATACAGGACAATATAGTGCATTTGACAAAGGTGTAATAAAGTATAGGGGGCTTCGTGAATAAAATATTTTCCTTCGATAATAATAAAATCAATTTTAATGTGATATTTCAAGATCAATTTGTTATAAATAATAATTTTATATTTTATTTTCAAATTATTTAATGTGGAAATCATGTTTCACTCCCAATTATTCTTTCATGATGAATTAGTTGTTTCATGAAATGGAATTTTTCTATCAATTATTATATTTATTTTTTTTTTGAATTTTAACTCAATATCCACGTTATTATATACTAAAAATATTATACATTACCTAGTGGAAATAAATAAAAATCTCATATTATCCTTATATTCCCATTTTTTCATCTAAAAAAGGGTTATTTATTATTTTCACAAAAAAAATTCAATTAATGAAATTTTATTTTTTTTAAATGATTTCAATTCCATGATATTATATTCTTAACTTGTAGTTAACATCTTTTACATGTGATTCAATTATTTTAAAAGTATATTAATTTGATTTTATATTAAATTAATGTTTTAATAAGTTTTTATATTCATCTTCAAAAAATTTGGTTTGGGAAAGTTACTTGAAAACCATGTCTCTTTAAGATGCTATTAAGAAATGTTTTCAATGAAAACATATTTTCTTGATTTATATTACATTTTAAAAATTTTTATCTCCAATGGAGTATTGGTACAAAAATCACACTATACATGATATTTTTAAATGCATATTTTTATTGAGAATGTTTTTGGTATTAATAATTCGTGTTTTTAAATCATTTTATGTGATACGATTTGGAAAAGTTATGAAACCCATTTTCTTGACATGGGTTCTTTGGGATAAGATGGTTTATTATATTTTAAATTTACCACATATATATGGATGATGATGGGTAGGAAATTATATCTCCCTCTAATTCATTGTTTAATATTTTTCATCTCATGTGATAATGAGAAATGAATATACTTGGTTTTTTTACAATTTAAAGTATATAAATACTTGGATTTGATCACAATATAAAGGGTATAAATAAATGGAATTTTTTTCAATTTATATGATACACATACATGGATTTTATTTTCTACTTTAATGGTTTATAAACATTCATTTTTAAACAATCTAAATAGTTTACATAGTTAGATTTGTTTCTCGATAAAAATGGTGTATATACTTCGATTTTTTCATAATCTAATGGGAGGACATACATGGATTTGTTCATAGTTTTAGGGGCGTACATACTTATACTTTTTCAAAACATAAAGGGATTTCATGATTGAGTTTTCTCACAATGTTTTAATATGATTATATTTCTTCCACTTCTCTAAAAATTTCCTTATTTCCAATATATTCCAAATTGTATTATGTGGAATGTTATAAATATATTATGATTTATTCTGTTCTAATTTTATTTTCATTGTTATTTCTGTTATAAGGAATCCAGATAATTTCACATATTAATATTACACGATATTATATGAATAGTCAATATATATAATTAGGATTCATTCCATAACCATAAATGTTTAATATATTTGGAAACAAAGATACATAAACACATAGATTATAAGGATCCAAATTATCTCCCACTAGGTTCTTCATAACTAGTACACTTATTATACATATCATACTTCAAATAATATCTTTATATATTGGGTGGAAGTAACATAATAAAGGGTGTGCTAAAATTGTCAATAAGGGAAAAAAGGGAGATATCAATGATAAATTAAGAATAAAATAAGAATAAAGTTATGAGAACCTGATATTTACATTAGAAAACCATACACAAAAAATTATAGATCATAATTTGGATTCATGGAATAAAGCATGGCAGATAATAAGACATGAATCATATATGAATCAAATAACATGAGTTGTGAGAGTATATCATTTTCTTAAGATCATGTCACAAAAGAGATGAATAGAGTATGGAATATTCATAATCATAAAAATATTAAGTCAAGGATACCCACCAATAAATTCTTCACATGTTAAGAATGATAAAACCACCCATTTGCCTACTTTTGGCTTGGGAAAACCTCCCATGTACAATCTTGTTGGCTGGAAATAACCCCTCATGTACCCTTTGAGATTATAAAAATTTAATTTTTACCAAATGAATTATAAGGCTATAATGATCTAATCCATCTCATAATAATAACCCATTTAAAAATTATACATGAATTGTCAGCAAAACGTTTTAAAATATTGAAAATAAAAGAAACTATTACTTTATACCCATTAAATTTATTTTGAGGGGGGTCTCTTTAAAATTATTTATTGCCAGTTTTGGTCAACTCTCCACCATATTTTGTTAGAGATTTAAATCATGAAACTTTCACTAGAATTAAGGTCTTACACAAATAATATTATCCCATTTTGATAGATAATATTAGAAATAAAATTCAATCCATTAAATGTTATCCATATATCATGATAAATTGATGAAATTTGGAGGGATAATAATTATACATGGATGATATCAAAATTCTAATGGAAATAAAATATTTATGATCAATTAATATATCATTTTTCATTTCATCACAACTTTACTCATGTAAATAAAAAAGGTTTGAATCGTCATAATAATTATTAATTGAAAGAAATAATAATTTTGGTATCATATAATCATATTCCTAGTGAACCATATGTAACATCAAAAGATGTTGTCATCAAAAATTCAATAAATAATCCTTGGAATATTTCTTTAGGAAAATACCATTTTCATTTGGAAATCCAAAATTTCAGATATAAAAATCTATTAAATTTTAAATAAAACATTATGATTGAAAAGAAACATTACCATTTTTAATTTAATATTAAAAAAAAGATTATTCATGAAGATGTGAGAATTCTTTTTTATAATGTATGTTAAAAAAACTATTCTATTCAAAACTTTGGTAAAAAGTACCTTGTTTAGAAAATGATAATAGGATTCAATTTAAAAGTTTTAATATAAAGTAAAACTTGGTTAGAATTAACATTAAAAAAATAATATTATAGTAAAAATATTTATGAAATTTTTTTAATGAAAATGTGTATATGAAAGAAAAATATTCCTGACCCAATCGAAAAACCTTGTAATTTTTCCTTAAAAATATGATTTCATACATTTCATTACTTATATATAGGAAAGTAAATGGAATAAAATTGTAATTTTTATAAATAAACCAAGGATAAAAAATAAATATTTTTAAAGATTCATCATATAATTTCAAAATCATAAATTTAAGTATCAAAAATCCTTGTAAAAATGATATTTTAACGTAAAACCCATACGTCAAGTTTGACATTATTCATAATTTTTATAAAATAATTTATAATAAATTTCAATTAATTTAAATATTATACCATATCTATATTACTTCTTATAATAATATACTTGTTTTACTAATAACAACTTATCACATGTTGATTAACAATTCTTTCTTAAAATCAATATTTTAGGTGCTAACTGTTTATTTTTTCATATATTCATTGAATCAAAAATTTTGTTCCTTTTTTGTTGATAATACTTCTATCATATAAAGAAATATAAAAATGATATAAATAAAATATATATTAATTATATGAATATTTAATTTTTTCAATAAAGTGTAGATATAGAAAAATGAATTACACCAATCACGGAGATGGTAGTCCATGTGTACGTATGAATTTTGTTTCATTTTATAGAAAAAATAATGAATGATAAATAATATTTTATCATTTTAGAATAATAGGTATATCATAAATAATATATATATATATATATATTAAATCTATCATTATATACATCAATGTGAGGTTGTTATGTAAAATGAATCACAGTTCAACATAGAGGTTATAGTCCACATATTCGCATGAGCGACACTTTTATTTCCCAGTTGATGGGAAAATGTGAAAAATAGTCACTCAAACATCAAAATAAAATCTAAGTATATTTATGAAACTATAGAAATAATTTTATGATGTATCAAGAAATACTATAGTAGATTGAAATTTAAATAAAATAAAAAGAGTCGGGTTATGATTTATACCTCATCTTTGAGAGACCACCTTTTTCTTACACCTTAAGACTAAAAATATTGGTATTATGATAAATGTAGGTTATATGGTAATAAATTGAGTAATATAGGTGGTTTTTTGGTATTTAATGAGATATATGGCACAAAATTCATAAATAAAGGTGAAAGGGAGGTTCTCTTTAATAAATAAGGATAAGGATACACATGGAATTACTTAAAAGACATAAAGAATATAATGTAACTTTATTCTATAAGTCGATAAAAGTGGAAAATACATTCAAGGTGGGAAAATATATTGCAAATCTATAATATTTTATAATATATTTTTCTTTAAATAAATTTTATTTCATTGATATCTTTCTTTACATGCAACACCGAGTTTCAATGGACCACGATATACTATTAAAATATTATAATTTAATGAGATATTTATCACCTAGGTATTGTATTAGTGTGTATGAATAGGACTGAATAAATTATTAAAATAATTACTCATATATAAAATTAATTCATTAGTTATCAATTGGTTATAAATGAATATAAAATCATTTTGAAGGTAAATAGATATGGTTTCTAAAAATATCATTTTTATGGGAACAATATGTTTATATATTAATAAACTAGATTAATATATATTCATGAATTATTTTAATTAAATTTATATATTTTATATTCCATAAAATAATAGTGCTTATCTAATTGTTTTTATGGGGAATGGAATAAGAATAATGTTAGTTTTATAATTAAAATGCATATTCTAAAACATTTTTATTGCAATTTTTATGCTTATCTTAAAATGAATTTATTCCACTTAAAAAACTAAATATTCTAAAATGAATTTTTCATTTGGAATCATAATAATTTACAAAATATTATAGTTTCAAATTAATTTTATGTAATAATTAATAATGGAAATAAATAAAAAAATTATCGTGATTTGGGTTTAACATGGTTTATCATTGGAGTTATCATAAGATATTAGGCTTAAAATATTACAAAAAAAATATTTAATTATATTTTTATATGATATTATGAACATAAAAATAATATATATTAATATTTTCCTTCCTTTAGCCACTTTACGTTAGTTAGACATTAATATATTTTATTCTTTTGAAAAATTTCAAGCATGTCCTCTCCCACCCCTATAAAAAATTGTACCACTTCTCCTATCTTGCTCATAATTCATCTTCCTTATAGATTATATAATGAAAGCACTTATACCTTACCAATATCAATACTAAAGTCATAGAAATTCTATTTTTAAAATTATTACATCCATTCAATGCTTAAGGTGTAATCTAAATGAGGTTTCTCATTGAAAAGATATAACTCTTAACTAAGTATATTCAATTTATTTCATATTATATCTCCTATAATATATATAGTTTCCATTATAAAATAAATAATTTTGTATATTAAATGTACTTAATTTTTATTATGATGATATAGAAACAATTTTACACAACCTTTTCATCAATTGGGAAATGACATTATCGCTCGTGCGTATGTGTGGACGGTCACCTCCACATAGCAATATGACTCATTTTCTGTCATCATTATTCAAGTTTGGTAAATATGATGGATGTAATTTTTATATATGTTATTTTTTATGTGATTATTCTTTTTTTATTATATTATCATAACTACCTTTTTAACCTTTCCATTTTTCGGAAATAATAATATCACTCATGTGTATGTGTGGAATACCACCTCCACAAAGTGATGTGGTTCATTTTACATTTGTATTTTACATGGAAAGTAATAAGGATATATTAAATAAATCTATAAATTATTTTTTACATAATATTTTCACTTTAAATGTGAATTAATATTTAACTTTCTTTAATTGAATCCATTGAAAAGTGGAAACATCACCTGTTTGTATGTGAAAATTACTATCACCACAAAGTGATGTAATTAATTTTTCATAAAAACATTATAATAATATCTATGAAATTATATATAATTATTTTATTTGATACATATTATGTAACAACCCTGGTAAATAAAGAATATGACATTTTCATATTTATCCATATTTGTGAATAAAATATTAATATGACTTTAAAGGGGACGCTATGCTCGATTGCGTACCCAACACGTAACAACGAGTTTCTTGGGAATCTTATGTTGCACTCCAATAATAAAATAATATTATTTTAAATGGTAGTTATCATGTAGCCGTTGTATTGGCTGGAATGGATAGAAATAACTAAAATATGATTATATATGTTTTTAAATGTTTTTACATTTATCCAATAAAAGATAAAGGCTTAAAATACGGAATGAATTCAATTTTAGGCGTATATGCCCTAGTTTTCACTAAAGGTTCACTTATTGCCTTTTGATGGCGAACCGTCATTAAATATAGTTTTTTTCACTCTTATACATTATATTGGACCAAATAAAACTCTTCTTAATAATTGGGACGTAAAAATTTACTTTGTGTAAATTTTTGGAATCTTTCCGATAAAGTTCATTTTTTTAATGAATAGTGTAAAATGTTGTATTTTAAATCAAAACCTCTTTTTAATCTAATTTATTTATATGATTAGATTATTTTTTGAATTTGTTTTAAAGTTAAATTAGAATATATTTTTACAATTAAATCCAATAGTGGTCATTGGAATTAATTTCACTTTGAAATCAGACTTAAACTAGTGTCAATCTTTTGATACTTATTGTTTCATAAATACACGCTATTTGCTCGGACAGCGGGAATTAATTATTAAATTAATTAATGTGACTTATATGTTTTGAATTTTTTAAAATATACTTCATTTTTGAATTTGGAATATCAAATATAGCTTAGGGTGAATTTTTGGGATTTTTCTGAAAAACTTCAATTTTTGATGAATAGTGAAACCGCTAAGTGGTACTTATAAAAAACTGATTTTTCCATTTAAATGAAATTTTTCCATCTTTGTGTTTTGAATTTCAAAAATCCGACATACATGGTTGTAATTAAGAAGTAAAATGTGGTTTAATGAGATAAAAATAATTTTTTTGGTGAATAGTAACTTATTAAGTTTTTAATCGCGATTACAGGTAATTAGTGTAGTTTATGGTAAGAATAATGTTTTAATAAAATGAAATGACCTAGACACATGTAATAACCTCATTGGATGTTTCATGGCCGACCAAAACAATCCATGGGGCAACTTGGGGACCCCATGGAGCCACTTTGGTTGGGAAATGACATAAATATCTTTTTATTTAATGTTAAAGTAAAAATGACACAAACATGAGATGTTTTACTAAAAAAAATTTACATGGGGTTATAAAAGTCATATTTTTGACTATAAATATTCATTTGAAAGATTAAACGATTTCCTATATCATAAAAGTTTTTTTATAATTTTTAGACATTAAATAAATTAAATTATTTATGACATAATGATGATGCAGCGATGACCTCATTATTTAACGATTTAAATAAAATGGAATGATAATGTCATAACTAAGACCTAAACATGTCCAAAACCTATTGGATGAGTTTATTTCGAACCCTTATCACCTTATCCTAGAAATACATCAATGTGGGACCTTTAAAATCCGAAACGCTTTTGAAAATAAAGTAATTTTTGGTAACTTTACAAGAGTGTCCCTCCTCTCCTCTTATAAAAGGCCCCCACCTCTACCTCCTTACCCACACTCCCAAAGCCTTTGGCTCAGCCAAACCCTGTCCATTTTGTCTCTCCACTTCCCTCTCTTACTCCTGGAAGCCTCACTTTGGGCAGAAGTCTTCCCAAGGAATCCTTTGAGCTCAAACCAATGGGAGTTACCCGATTTTAAGGTAATGTCTTCACTTGAGTCCTTTTGTTTTATTTTGCCTCTCCAACCCCCTAAACTCTTTTTATTCATTTCTTTTGTAACAACTCCAGTATCTTCAATATACTCGGATGCTGGTATAAGAAGTATTCGAGCTACACTTACACACACCTACATCTAATGGTTAAAGAACATACTGTTTCCGTGGATGGCGAATTTCTGCCTCACGAAACGATGATTGTTCAACACTCATATAACACCTTCAAAGGTGGCCATTAAGATATCACTATATTTATATATGATATATAATATTTTTATTTTTTACTTAAGCTTCTGTATTTTTCATTTTTGGCTTACCTTTATGGCTTCCATTATGGGTATACACGATATCTTCATTTTAGGATGTGCGGACTACCGCCCCCTCAAAGTGATGTGATTCGTTAATGCCATACATGGGATGTATAAAGGATGGATTTAATGTTATTATATATGATGTTATACTGTAATTATAATATAACTCTATATCATTATTATTTCTTTCCATTAAAGTATGAGATAGAAATGAAAGTAGCGTTCATGCGTACGAACGGCGTACCGTCTCCATGAACGGTGCATTTCATTTCTTATCCCCAAATTTAATGTACTATTATAAGTACATGTATATAATGGATATATATTATTAATGATACATCTAAATTATTAATATAATTCTGGAATTAAAATATGCATACCTCTCATTTATTTTTAATTCCATTACTATGACAAAGAAATGAAAGTAGTGTTCATGTGTACGTACGGCTTACCGTCTCCATGAACGGTGCATTTCATTTCTTACCTCTAAATGATTATGTGATATTATAAATAAATTTATATTCTACATATATATTACATATATGATATCCAAATCAGGAATGTCATTCTGGATATAAAGAACCTTTGACCACACGAACAACATGTAATTGTAAGAAGTTCACATTCGACTTAAGAACCAAATATCGACAAAACAAACATTATTAACATAAATGATTACATAATGTTTATAACATAGAAAAAAGTGATATAAAAGGAATAATGAACTTTAAAAAGGTTATTAAGCAAATAGAAATTAACTCAAGTATATTATTCAGGACGTTAAAGAACGATCGAGTCATGTCTGACCCGAGGTAAGGGATCCTACTTCTCTCTTTCTTTTTAAGTACGCTCTTTTATGTCATTCCTTCTAAGCTCATCTTTATTTTGATTGGGATGTTCTTTTATATTACTCTTACTGTAATTTTTATTTTCATATAATGAGAGACCCAATTCTCTCTCATCAATCCATTTTGGATGTTTTGAGTGGCGCTGTTAGGCTGCCGAATTTTCGTAAGAGATCCAACCTCTCTCTTTCTTTTTAAGTACTCTCCTTTATGTCACTTATTTTAAGATCCTATTTGTTATGTTGGGGGATGTTATTTTGTATTCCTCTTTCTTTAAAAATTATTTTGATATGATGAGAGACCCTATTTCCTCTCGTCAATCCATTTTGGAAGTTTTAAGTGGCGTCGTTAGGCTGCTGAGTTTTCGTAAGGGATTTTTCATCTCACTTTTATTCCCGTGAGATTTAGGCTACATTTTCCACCATTTCCTTTGAGTGGTGTATGTACTTCCAATTATTATACACTTTGTGTAGTATAATTTCATTTATGGGTATTCACATCTTCATTGAATGACCCTTCTTCCATGGGGTGTACGTTTTGAAAGTTACCCAACTCGGTAAGGGGTCCTTTCACCCTCCTCTTTTTAAAAGACTTATTTTGTTATGTCTTTTAATTTACATAATATTATTTTGGGATATGTTCTTATATATCATTTTTTATGTAAATTTTATGTCCAAGTGTTGAGATACCATTTTTATCTCTCATAAACTCTTTTTCTGAATTTTGAAGTGACGCCGTTAGGCTGTCTAATTTTTGCAAGGGAACTTCTTAACCCAATTTCGATTCTTTGGGATAAAGTTGTACACCTTGAATATTTCGTTCTATTATTATTTTTTAATGTCCTCTGATTGTTGTACACTTAATACCCACTTATATTTCATGTATTCGTTTGTCACACATAGTTATGTAACTGATTTATCCTTAATCCAAGGATACCGTCTTTGTATGGGACTTCGTCTCAATCTCCTTTCATTGAGGCATATTTTGTATTATACACAACCATATTTTATACGGTGTATAAACCCCTTTGACTTATACGTTTATCCAAAAGGAATCTTTTTTATACGAAGCGTTTTACTAAACGACAAAAGGGAATGTTTTTGTCGTACGTATGCTGCGACAATGACTTCTCCGACGTCGTGACCATTATTTGAGTTTCGGCTTCCTCTACAAGCCATACCATCTTTTTAAAAGAAAAATAAATACCATGTTTTACTTTTCTTTTATTTTTGTATTGAAAATGGTTTTAATAATGTATTTATGTCAATGAGTTGTATTGATATCTTGTTATTGAATGGTGGAAATGTTATGTTTCCTTTATGCATGTTTTATGTGATAAGATTATGTTATGGTTCTTGGGAATTGTTATGAAGACGGGTGGTTCCGTGATAAAATAAGGGCGGGTGAGCCCGATATAGCTCTCCAATTCATTGGGTAACGCGAAGGAGTGAAACGTTAAGGTTTCTCCGAAGAGATTTATGGAATATGCTGTGATGGTTATTCCAAAACGTAACCAAGAGGGTTACTCCCTACGTAAGAATGTTATGAATGCCTCAAGTTACCTTTTATGTCTTACGATTTCTATGATTTATTCATGATTTGATGAGTTATGTTAAAGTGCCTATGTTTTATGGGTAAATTATGATTTCATTCTTATGTATATATGAACTCATGTTTCCTTTCAATATTTTTATATCCCTTACTGAGCTTTTTATGCTCATCCCATGTTTTTGAAATGTTTTTCACAGGTCAAGGGAAAGGTACGTGATGTGATGATAGTGTCAAGGATGTGTCAAGAAAGAATCCAAGTTTTATTTTAAATATGTTTCCGTTGATGGGAAGAATGAATCATGTCTTTTATGTAACCACTTTGTTTAAATGTGGAATGTAATGCAAGTTTTATGATCTAATTCTCTAAAACTCTAAACCTGAAAGGATCCTCAATGTGTAATCTTGTATTAACTCAAGATTAAGTAAGGTTTAAGGCTGGGGCCTTATAGTTGGTATCAAAGGTCGGTTTAGATAACTTTAGAGGTCAGGGTATCCATTAAGCATAAGTGACATTACCAAAATGGTTAAGATTTCAGAAAGAGTACTAGTTTTGGATAAAGTGAATGAGTAAGTATATCTTAGTGTTTATCTTCCTCATTAGTACATGATGGTTTTGTTGATATACTCGCACTGACCTTTTTTGTTTTAGTAAATGGCTGGATCTAGCAGGCACCAAAGAGGTAACAGGTTTGAAGGAAATTGTGGTGGTTCTCTGATTAAGATACTAGATAAAATGGAGGATTCAATGAGGAAACTCGTGGTTGTTCTAAACCAACTATCAAGGAGTCATGATCAACCACTTGAACCTTGGTACGTTCTGTAATGCATCATGTATGAGATGACCAATCGATGTGGAAGTTCAGGTAATAATTATAAAGGTCACCATTAGAGTTTATATGATCCTTACTTTTGAGGTAATTATGGGTTACTCTGTGATATGTTGGAAAATGAAAGGCATGAGATAAACTTGAGGTTAAAATATGTTATGATTTTTTTAAAGATTTTATCTCATTTTGGGGAATGTTTTAAGAGTTATATAGTTTTGTAAAAAGGACAACACGCAGACCGTGTGACAACCCATTGCGTCGGACAAAGCTGCGGGAATCGAACCCACTACCAAAGTACAACTGGTATTTATCGCCTACCACTGGACTACCTGAAGTCCCTGGTTATTTTGACTGATTCTTTTTCATTAGATGATTTTAGGAATCAAGAGTAAGTTTATTTTGGGTTATCTATGGAAATTATTAACCTATCATGGAGGATATGTGATTAGGTTAATTAGTTTTCAATATGAGAATTTAAGAGCAACTGATGTTTTTTAGAGATAAAAGTTAATTTGTACCTTGGAAGACTATGTGATTAAATGCTTCAAATATTTGGGTTTCAATCTTAGTTAGGTTTACTTTGAATAATTTTATTGACAAATTGTTTATTGAATGGTCCTCGTTGAACTTTGGGTTTGGTTGGGAAAATTTTGGAGATTAAGAATAGATTTTCTTTTTATAAAGGGTTAACCTTTTCCGGATCATCTGATCTTGTACTAACCTTTTTGGTTTTGGTATTGGTTAGAGTCTAAAGACATGGGAAGTATATAGTTATATTTTGTGGATTAGGTGATTCTCTAGAAGTTGATTATAGTACTCTTAATATGAACAAGTCTTCCAAAATACTCGTCTTTTGGAGAAAATATGAGTTTGTGTAAGGAATCTAATAAAAGTTGAAAGTCAACATGATAAGTGATTATGTTTCCTTATGAATAAATTCCTCAATAAAAAGTAACTTAAAACAAAAATGTTGTCTATTAAATTTTCCTACTGGGGAATTGAATACCGTTTAACCCATCACAAGTTTGTGATTTTCATATGGTTAACTTTCTCCTAGACATGTTTACTATCACTCTCCCTCAAGAACATGACCCTTTGATTTTTTTCCATGTCCATGTTTTCCTACACGGAATCCTATTATGGGTTAACTCAGGTGACCCCTGTACTTATCTTTCTTTATTTTAAACTGATTGTTTTACCGACTCTTGTTCCGATGTGGGACTTTCAAGGATGTTTCCAAGCTCAATTTTAAAAATTGCAAGGACAAAATTCCCAAAAAGGGGTGAAGGATGTAACACGCCAGGTAAATAAAGAATATGAAATTTTCATATTTATTCATATTTGTGAATAAAATATTAATATGTCTTTAAAGGGGAATCTATGCTCGATAACGTACCCAACACGCAACAACGAGTTTCTTGGGAATCTTACATTGCACTCTAATAATAAAATAATATTATTTTAAATGGTAGTTAACATGTAGCTATTGTATTGGCAAGAAAGGATATAAATAACTAAAATATGATTATATATGTTTTTAAATGTTTTTACATTTATCCAATAAAAGATAAAGGCTTAAAATATAGAATGAATTCAATTTTAGGCGTATATGCCCTAGTTTTCACTAAAGGTTCACTTATCGCCTTTTGATGGCGAACCGTCGTTAAATATAGTTCTGTTCACTGTTATACATTCTATTGGACCAAATAAAACTCTTCTTATGAATTGGGACATGAAAATTTACTTTGTGTAAATTTTTGGTATCTTTCCGATAAAGTTCATTTTTTTAATAAATAGTGTAAAATGTTGTATTTTAATTCAAAACCTCTTTTTAATCTAATTTAATTATATGATTAGATTATATTTTGAATTGGTTTTAAAGTTAAATTATAATATATTTTTACAATTAAATCTAATAGTGGTCGTTGAAATTAATTTCACTTTGAAATCAGACTTAAACTAGTGTCAATCTTTTGATACTTATTGTTTCATAAAAACACGCTATTTGCTCTCACAGCGGGAATTAATTATTAAATTAATTAATGTGACTTATATGTTTTGAATTTTGTAAAATAGACTTCATTTTTGAATTCGGAATATCAAATATAGCTTAGGGTGAATTTTTGGGATTTTTCTGAAAAACATCAATTTTTTATGAATAGTGAAACCACTAAGTGGTACTTATAAAAAACTGATTTTTCCGTTTAAATGAAATTTTCCCATCTTTGTGTTTTGAATTTCAAAAATCCAACATACATTTTTGTCATTAAGAAGTAAAATTTGGTTCAATGGGATAAAAATAATTTTTTGGTGAATAGTAACTTATTAAGTTTTTAATCGCGATTAGAGGTAATTAGTGTAGTTTATGGTAAGAATAATGTTTTAATAAAATGAAATGACCTAGACACATGTCATACCCTCATTGGATGTGTCATGGCCGACCAAGACAATCCATGGGTCAACTTGGGGACCCCATGGAGCCACTTTGGTTGGGAAATGACATAAATATCTTTTTATTTAATGTTATAGTAAAAATGACACAAACATGAGATGTTTTACTAAAACAATTTTTACATGGGGTTATACAAGTCATATTTTTTACTATAAATATTAATTGGAAGGATAACAAGATTTCCTACATCATAGAAGTTTTTTTATAATTTTTAGACATTAAATAAATTAAATTATTTATGACATAATGATGATGCAGCGATGACCTCATTATTTAACGATTTAAATAAAATGAAAAGATAATGTCATAACTAAGACCTAAACATGTCCAAAACCTATTGGATGAGTATATTTAGAACCCTTATCACCTTATCCTGGAAATACATCAATGTGGGACCTTTAATATCCGAAACTCTTTTGAAAATAAAGTAACATTTTGTAACTTTACAAGAGTGCCCCTCCTCTCCTCTTATAAAAGGCCCCCACCTCTACCTCCTTACCCACACTCCCAAAGCCTTTGGCTCGGCCAAAACCTTCCCATATTGTCTCTCCACTTCTCTATATTACTCCTTGAAGCCTCACTTTGGGCAGAAGTCTTCTCAAGGAAGCCTTTGAGCTCAAACCAAAGGGAGTTACCCGATTTTAAGGTAATGTCTTCACTTGAGTCCTTTTGTTTTATTTTGCCTTTCCAACCCCCTAAACTCTTTTTATTCATTTATTTTGTAACAACTACAGTATATTCAATATACTAGGATGTTTTTATAAGAAGGATTCGAGCTACACTTACACACACCTACATCTAATGGTTAAAGAACATACTGTTTCCGTGGATGGCGAATTTCTAGCTCACGAAACGATGATTGTTCAACAC
Source organism: Viscum album (assembly GCA_963277665.1). Taxonomy (NCBI): domain Eukaryota; kingdom Viridiplantae; phylum Streptophyta; class Magnoliopsida; order Santalales; family Viscaceae; genus Viscum; species Viscum album. The sequence goes on from OY728129.1 coordinate 1,495,564,429, forward strand.
TCATATAACACCTTCAAAGGTTGCCATTAAGATGTCACTATATTTATATATGATAAATAATATGTTTATGTTTTACTTAAGCTTCTTTATTTTTCATTTGTGGCTTACCTTTATTGCTTTCATTATTGGTATACACGATATCTTCATTTTAGGAAGTGCGGACTACCGCCCCCTCAAAGTGATGTGATTCGTTAATGCCATACGTGGGACGTATAAAGGATAGATTTAATGATTTTATATATGATTTTATACTAGATTTATAATATAACTCTATATCATTATTATTTCTTTCCATTAAATTATGATATAGAAATGAAAGTAGCGTTCATGCGTACGAACGGCTTACCGTCTCCATGAACGGTGCATTTCATTTCTTATCCCCAAATGTATTGTACTATTATAAGTACATGTATATAATGGATATATATGATGAATGATACATCTAAATTATTAATATAATTCTGGAATTAAAATATACATACCTCTCATTTAGTTTTAATTCCATTAATATGACAAAGAAATGAAAGTAGCGTTCATGCATACGTACGGCTTACCCTCTCCATGAACGGTGCATTTCATTTCTTACCTCTAAATGATTATGTGATATTATAAATACATGTATATTCTAGATATATATGATATATATGATATCCAAATCAGGAAATTCATTCTGGATATAAAGAACCTTTGACCACACGAACAACATGTAATTGTAAGAAGTCCACTTTCGACTTAAGAACCAAATATCGACAAAACAAACATTATTAACTTAAATGATTACATAATGTTTATTAAATTAAAATAAGTGATATAAAAGGAATAATTAACTTGAAAAAGGTTCTTAAGAAAATATAAATTAACTCATGTTTATTATTCAGGACGTTAAAGAACGATCGTGTCATGTCGGACCCGAGGTAAGGGATCCTACTTCTCCCTTTCTTTTTAAGTACGCTCTTTTATGTGATTCCTTCTAAGCTCATCTTTATTTTGATTGGGATGTTATTTTATATTACTATTACTGTAATTTTTATGTTCATATAATGAGAGACCTTATTCTCTCTCATCAATCCTTTTTGGAAGTTTTGAGTGGCGCCGTTAGGCTGCCGAATTTTCGTAAGAGATCCAACCTCTCTCTTTCTTTTTAAGTACTCTCCTTTATGTCACTTCTTTTAATCTACTATTTGTTATGTTAGGGGATGTTATTTTTTATTCCTATTTCTGTAAACATTATGTTGATATGATTAGAGACCCTATTTCTTCTCATCAATCCATTTTGGAAGTTTTAAGTGGCGTCGTTAGGCTGCCGAGTTTTCGTAAGGGATTTTTCATCTCACTTTTATTATCGTGAGATTTATGCTACATTTACAACAATTTATTTTGAGTGGTGTATGTACTTCCCATTATTATACACTTTTTTTAGTATAATTTCATTTATGGGTATTCACATCTTCATTTAATGACCCTTCTTCCATGGGGTGTACGTTTCGAAAGTTACCCAACTCGGTAAGGGGACCTTTCACCCTCCTCTTTTTAAAAGACTTATTTTGTTATGTCTTTTAATTTACATAATATTATTTTGGGATATGTTCTTCTATATCATTGTTGAGGTAATTTTTATGTCCAAGTGATGAGGTACCCTTTTTATCTCTCATCAACTCTTTTTCTGAATTTTGAAGTGACGACGTTGGGCTGTCTAAATTTTGCAAGGGAACTTCTTAACCCAATTTCGATTCTTTGGGATAAACTTTTACACCTTGAATATGTAGTTCTATGATTATGTGTGAATTTACTCTGATTGTTTTACACTTAATACCCACTTATATTTTGTGTATTAGTTTGTCACACAAAGTTATGTAACTGATTTATCATTAATCCATGGATACCGTCTTTGTATGGGACTTTGTCTCAATATCCTTTCATTGAGGCATATTTTCATTTATACACAACCTTATTTTATACGATGTATAAACCGCTATGACTTTTACGTTTATCCAAAAGGAATCTTTTTTATACGAAGCGTTTTACTAAACGACCAAAGGGAATGTTTTTGTCGTACGTATGCTGCGACAACGACTTCTCCGATGCCGTGACCATTATTTGAGTTTCGGCTTCCTCTACAGGCCATACCATCTTTTTAAAAGAAAAATAAATACCATGTTTTACTTTTCTTTTATTTTGGTATTGAAAATGGTTTTAATAATGTATTTATGTCAATGTGTTGTATTGATATCTTGTTATTGAAAGGTGGAAATGTTATGTTTCCTTTATGCATGTTTTATGTGATAAGATTATGTTATGGTTCTTGGGCATTGTTATGAAGACGGGTGGTTCCGTGATAAACTAAGTGCGGGTGAGACCGATATAGCTCTACAAAGCATTGGGTAATGCGAAGGAGTGAAACGTTAAGGTTTCTCCGAAGAGATTTAGGGAATATACTGTGATGGGTATTCCAAAACATAACCAAGAGGGTTACTCCCTACGTAAGAATGTTATGAATGCCTCAAGTTACCTTTTATGTCTTATGATTTCTATGATTTATTCATGATTTGATGAGGTATGTTAAAGTGTCTATGTTTTATGGGTAAAGTATGATTTCATTCTTATTTATAAATGAAATCGTGTTTCCTTTCCATATTTTTATATCCCTTACTGAGCTTTTTATGCTCATCCCATGTTTTTGAAATGTTTTTCACAGGTCAAGGGAAAGGTACGTGATGTGATTATAATGTCAAGGATGTGTCAAGTAAGAATCCATGTTTTATTTTAAATATGTTTCCGTTGATGGGAAGATTGAATCCTGTCTTTTTTGTAACCACTTTGTTTAAATGTGGAATGTAATGCAAGTTTTATGATCTAATTCTCTAAAACTCTAAACCTGAAAAGATCCTCAATGTGTAATATTGTATTAACTCAAGATTAAGTAAGGTTTAAGGCTGGGGCCTTATATATTACATTATTAATACTCTAGATATGATGTAAATGTGATCAAAGTGCAACAAAATTAATTGTCGAATCAAAACATGCATGAAAAATAAAATAGTTACCACCTGGAATTATGATTTCAATATAGACTTGTTAATAAAGTGTGATAAGATTTTATAATTAAATAATATATGGTATTATATGTTTTAATATAGTTATGAAATATATGTATAATAACCCTATATTTGTTTTTTATGAGTTCTGAATACATACAAAAAGGATGATACTTTCACTATGGGTTTATATTAAAATATCATTCTTTTTAGGATTATTTATACAAAATTTCGATTGAGGGAAATTATTTGTATATTATCCCATAAAACCCATATATTGTATTTCCCATTGGTTATTTTTGGAAACATTTATTTATTATTGACATTTTCCTCTCTTTGTTATATAAAAGGATAGAAAAAATGTTTTGAAAACAAATTAAATTATTTCATTTTTGTTTGATGAACATTTTCCTCCATATCCATTATCTTCAAAATTATTTTATAGATATTTTTAAATATTCTTGAACTTCGTGAGAAATTTCATTTTCATTTCCTTTTACTTTATTTACAATGATTTAAAAAGAGTGTTTTTAAATAAACATTTTATAATCAAGTCATTTTTAATTTTTAAAAATGTGTGAAAGGGGTGTTTTATTTTAACATATATTACATTAAAATATTTTACGAATATCATGAACATTATTTTTTTGAATATGTATTTACAATTTTAATAATTTATTTTCAAAATAAAAATATTTTCTCAATAATTTGAAAAATTATAATTTCAATTTTATCAAAATAAAAAAAAATCTCATGTTTTCAAATAAATGTTCGAATGATATTTTAAAGGTATTTTTCATCTTTTTCAAACTCATGTGAGGATTATTATACTTCAATTGTGACATAATATTTTGATAAAATCCAATTTTCCTATATGGATTACTTATGATAATGTTGATTTAATGAAAATTGTAGGAAATTTGTTTCTTTCCTATAGGATAATTATTTAATGAAGAAACCTTTAAGAAACCTATTTCTTTTTCATCGGTAATGTTATGATGAAATAATGAAATATTTAAGAAAACATGATTCCTTTCCATGGGTTATGATGTGATGATATAATGAATATTTTAGGAACTTTTGGTGTATATATGTATGGTTTCTATTATGTGACTTGTGGGCCCAAAAATGTTTACTTATCCAATGTGTTCAGGAAATATGGGTAAAACATGAGATAAATATGGTATGCAAGAAACCGATTTCATTTTTACATCATTGTGTGTGTGGAAATTTTTTCATGTCGATAATTTGATTTTTAGACCATGTTTCACATCCATAAGATAATAAAAAGACTTGGTTTCATGTCAATAAGTGTATCTAAAGACTGGATTTCATTTTCTTAACTTAAAGAGTGAATATATTATGATTTATACTTGTTAAAAATGTTTTAAACTAATATTTTTCACATTACTATGTTTATTATACACTCTCATTTCTCATGTTTTATTATTAGGGATTCTTCATTGTAGTCTTTTGTTATGAAAAATTATTATTTGGCGAATCATGATGACAGATATTTAATTTATTGGTGATGATATGTTTATGTTATTATCATGTTCTCATTCCATTATGATTACTTGTGATCATTTATTACTGTATTCGGTGTTTACCATTTCTATGTATATGATCTATCGCATTATAATGTTTCAATTTTACCTAAGTTACGAAGAATATTTTTTACTAGGTTATTTGTAAGGAAAGTAATATGTTAGAGAATATTTCGAAGATATATTGAATATCCTTTATTAAATAAGATTTTTCTGTATTTATTATTCAACTAAACTAATCCTTTATAGTTCTAGGGTGTGTATAATTATGTTCTATAATGAATATTCATCTAAAATGATGTATTATTTATGAATTTTATAATTTGGAAACCATATATCGGGTTAAAATATATCTAATAGATGAGAAATAATAATTTTTTAAGAAAATATTACCCTTATATTTTTTTAACCCATCTGGTAGACTCCTTTTATCTTTAATCATGATAACAAATTTGTAGTGTTTTTACCATTCATTTCGACCAAAAAATAATGTGGCCTCATTAAAAAAATTTAAATAATGATTCTAAATATGGATACATTTTTTTAAAATTCAACTATTATAAATGTTATAAATTCATTTTAGAATAAACACCATAAATGCAATGAAAATCTGTTTTTTGGAAAATTCTTTTTTAAGTATAAACCAAAATTCAATTTCATTCATTGCATTATGAAAACTGTCAAATGAATTTCAAAAAATTTATATAGAATATATAATTTATACATTTCATTATAACCATTAATAAATACTGATTTAGTTAATTTATTATTACAAAAACATATTATGTATAAAAAATAGTATTTTTTTGAATAACTCTTTTTAAATGATTAATCTTCATTCCTAAACATTAGATAGCTAATATATGGGTGTTTATTAATATATTACCCAAATATTTCATTAAAATAACTTTTTAATAATGTTCAATATACTATGTGTATATAATAATACAAAACAATCATAAAAATACATTTCTTTTAAAAATTTGTCTTTTACACCTTAATTGATTTTATTAAAATTTTAATGATTATTTCTAAGACATTAATCAATAAATATGAATTTATAAAAATATTTATATATATATATCATAAAATGGTTTCTCATGTTAATAAATTCATTTCAATGGCTAAATTATAAAGGTATATTATATAATAATCTCATTTGGACACGGTGTTTCATATAAAGAAAGATATCAAATAATAAAAATTTCTTTCAAATTAATATATATAAAATAATGGGGTGTCATTTTCTAACCCCATTAAAATTAATTTCACACCTATAATTTAATTACATCTATAAAAAATTAAGGATATATTTTCTTCATTACATCCATTGATTCCAATGTAGCTTCCTTTAATTTATTATTTCTCTAGATAACATTAGTTTGGTGAGTAATCTTATTTCGTAGAACATTATCTCTATTATACCATATTTGTATTAGTTGTTATTTATAGAAAGATCATAATTCAGTGGTACAAACTATGAGTTCATTACATGTTAAGGGTCATTTATTTACTTCCTTTTGATAGATATATGGAACAAAACATTAATATAAGAGACGTTTGGTGAATGTTCCAGGTTATAAAATATAATCCCTGTTTTATCAAAAATCACAAAGGGACAAATATACATTAGAATAATATTTATATTATTTTTTAAAATCACAATAATCCTCTATTTATAAATTTATAAGAATAACTTCTCCCCAACTATAAATTTCATATATCATCAATTCTTTTTATTATAACTATTTTAATGGAAGTGAAATTATTTGAGGTTCTACTAAATGGATATGACATTCTCTATCGTTACCTCAACATGATTAGGTCCCAATGGCTTTCTTTCTCAAAATTAATCTCAACACATTATAGTTATATAATTCCTTTCATATAGGTCTTTATAAGGATCCATATAAATTCTAATGTGAAATATATTGTTATTAGAATCTTTTATAAAATAAATGACTTTATCCTAAACAACTTTGAAATATAGAGAATTTTATTTTAGAATTTTATCTATGATTTAAATTATTCTCTTTAATTGACCATCTATATGAAGTTGAGAGTTATTACTAAAAAATCTATATAAAGATTCTACAGAAGAATTTATCCAGAACTTTGAGATAAGGCAATGATATTGATGAAATATAATAAAATGTTCCACCCCATTATAATTTACACAATCCTTAATGTATATACAATAAATTTGATCTTGAGGGAAATATTATTCGATAGAAATAAAGTGTGATGAATTCATAAGGCGATGGACTATAACCCAATGTAGAGACTCGAATCTTGACGTACATGGACATTACATTACTTTTTCGGAATACTTAATACCTAACAAAAATAGACACACAAGGACCGTAATAGTTGAGTTTCTTTGGAATCTTGGAACGTAATCTTCTAATCATGGTGAAAGATCTTCAACATCTCCCGTAAAGATCTTCCCCTTTTTTTCTTACCTAAAACCTTTCTTTACATCCTGGGGAAAAGAAAACATATAAAGGGTAAGCTCAAATTCTCAGTAAGGGGAAGCGTGGATAAAATAAAACAAATCGTAAACATTTGAGTTTAAAAACATGAACGTAATGTTTAAACATTAAAAGCTTGACAATGACATAAAACATGGAAGTACGTAAGGTATAGATCATAATGGAACATTATGCATGATAAAATAGCAATGTTGTAAAACATGTAATTGTGGCAACCATTAAGCACATGTTATGATTTCAATAGTAGCCATGGCATTGCTGCCAAGACCATCTTAGTGGACAAAGTCCCTTTCTGAATCGAGTTAACTCCTCATTCCAGTCCTATATTACTGAACCGGTTTAACTTGTCGTTCCAGCCATGTCTATCTTAGGAGATATAAATCATTACCCAATGCATTGGAGTGAGATATAGGTTCCACTCATCTCATAATTAAATCATTCTTACTTGTGCCACAACATAAACATAAATCATTCATCATAATCCAAAGAATAAAATGGGTTTCATAAACATCATTCCATCATCACATAATCCATATAAAAGAAATGGATATCATTTCATAATAAGAAAATTAAAACCATTTAAATCATAGAGACATTATTCTTGAAACATACACATATGAAACAATGTCATCCTAGATGGAAAATGGTTTTGATAAAACACTTGAAATGAATTCTTGAGGAAAATATCCTTTATTCTTCATAATAAATTTCTTTTCACAAAATGCCATGAAATTTTAAAATAAATAGATTTTGTTGAAAATATTCATGAAATAATTTGGAGTAATCTTCATTAAAATAAGGCTTTATAAAACCATATAAATCCTTTCATGCCGTATAAGTTAAAAAAACATTATCCTCGTACTTTTGTCGAAAAAGTTAAAAAGAACCTCGTAATGTAAAAAAAAGAAAGATTACTTACATACCTTGTAGTAAAAGTCAAAATGGGTAAAAAGGACATTAAAAATACATAAAAACACTTTTAGAAAACATGGACATGGATGATAACAATAACCCCAGTAAATACTTACAAATAAACAATCTCGGATAAGAATGAGATTGGAATAATTATCCCTTACCTTAGGTATGATATACTTCGTACGTATCCGAACCTCTTGTATAATGATTTAAATAATGTCATTGAATTATTACAAAATCATATTCATTGTTATGATATCATATATGGTTCACTTCTGACTTTATATTACCCGTTCATTTTTAAGTTCCATGTTAAAGTAGTGTTTTGGGTAAAATCATTTTATTTGTCATTCATGTTTTGACTTGTAATTATTCATATGATTACTTAGATCATGATTACATAATTCCAGATTATAAAACATGATTTATATATAATATATATTCAGAATACACATATATATAATAGATCGATAAATGGAATGAAATACACCGTTCTTGGAGACGGTAGGCCGTACGTACGCATGAACGTTGTTTTCGTTTCCTTGTTGAAATGAATAGAATTAAGTAGATGAAAAACATATATATATACATAAATCCAGTATAATTATTATGTCATATATTTCATGATTACTTATTATATATACTTTATAATCAATCATGAATGGTTAATCATTGAGAATGAATCTCATCGTGTCATGGAGACGGTAGTCCGTACGTACACATGAGTGATGATATCATTCCCATGATCGTGGAATTGTATTGAAGTGTATGTATAATATTTAAGAATCAATATCAGTTTAAAAAATTTATATATAGTCATTACATACACCATTCTACCCATCGAAGTTAAGTGGTGGTGGAAAATAGATTACACCACGGCGTGGAGACGGTATTCTGTACGTACGCAAGCGTGGTGATTTCATTTTCCGTAGGATGGATAGATGGTGAAATAGGGTTTTTTCATAATTACAATAACATATCCGTATATGAGTGATACTGATGTTATGACTTCATAATGAAACAACTAATGAAGAAGAAGTCGAAGAAGAAATAAATTTGAAATAATCGGTAACGAACATTACCTCTTCTTTGAAACTCCTCTGTGAGACCTCCTCTTAGGGAACTAAAATTGGTCTTTGAAGAAGACCAGGACCTCTAATATGTTTCTAGGGAATTTTAGAAGATAATTTGGCTGGGTTTGTCAGATCTTGAAGGCTCAAAGTGGTGTGAGGAAGAGAGGGAGGAGATGTCCTTTTATAAGGGAGGAGAGGGGCACCTTTGGAAATATAAGAAATATTACTTTATATTAAATCCCAACCCCACTTAAAAACTTCCAAAAATGACTCAATTCGAATATTAGATGAAATAGAGTTGTAATACCATCAACCAATAAAATTTAGATATGTAGGGAATTTATTTTGAACATTATCAACTTGATTTATCCTTATTTAATCAATTTTATTTTATTTGTGGTAATAACATTCTAAATTTTAAATTGTAACAAATATTTACTTATTTGTTGTTAATTGTCCATAATTGGATACTTTATAACATGTTAGACAATATAACTTTAAATTTATAATTTTTAAATATTTTTGTGATTTTTAAACAATTTTATAATATGTTATTTTTATAAAATAACAATAGTGTCAATTTTGACACTATTCATTTATTTGAATTTAAATAAAACATATACAGAAGATATGTTATAAATAAAAGATTTAATAGATTAATAACATGTCATATTTAACTATAAAATTATTCTAGAACAATAAATAGTTCATATAATATTTATTTTATTATTTTTAAAACCATTTATTTGGTTTATCTCTTAATAAAATAATTACTACAACATTTTTGTATAATTATTTAATATACTTATTTGTTGCATAAAAATTAAAAATAAAATCCAATGATGAATATAAATCTACTACGTTTTAATAATACTTTTACTAGATTTTTGTCATCTTAAAATCACAATATTTAAATTGTTATATTTATTAAATTATGAAGGTGACAACTTTGGCATCATTTAAAATAAAATAATATAAGTTTCATAATCGCCTTAATGAGGATCCAAAAGGTCAGAAATTCGGCCAGTGGATGATTAGGGTTTATATATACACTAATAATAAGTTTTTTTTTCAGATTTTTGGGCCTTTTGATATGTATTACTATTTCAATAAAAACTATATTTTTTGATTTTTCACTAAATAAATAATTTTTGCATCATTAATGTATAAGATAATAAGGTAATTAAATAACTCTTAAAAATTAAAAATAAATTACCATGATAAATAAAAACATTTTATCTTTCCAATGAGTATTTATAACCGAATTTATATTCTGTATAAACTTATATTAAAAATACTTTAATTATTAAAGTTGAGTGAGACATATTTCACTTTCCTTTAAATAAAATAAACAAAAGGTCTTAATCACCTCCAAGTGGGTTCTAATGGATTCCATTTCGACCCAAATATGACTTAGGAAAAATTAAAATCATCAAATTTTATTAAGACAAGTATTAAGATAATTTTATAATATTATATTTACCCTTAATTACCCAATTTACCTTTTACTATGGTAAATAAAATTTACCGTTGTTACTATTCATAAAGCCCAAAAATAAAAAGTAGTCTATTAATATAATTTGGACCCACTTTTTCCAAATATGGAATCAATTTTTCCAAATTCAATATACAGAAGTTGCAAAAATTAAATTAAAATTAATCTCATTGTCGAAAGAAAATGGGTTTTTGTTTAAAACATTGCAAAAGATTGAATTATTTAACCTACGAATTCAATCTAAAATCAATGATAATGACATACATTATATTAAATGGTAAAAATCTATTATATTTATACTTTAAAACCATTAAATATTATAATTTAACCACATAAGTTATTAGGATGAAAAAAGTTGTTTTTAATGAAAATATAGCGTGTTTTCACTATTCATTAAAATATGAAAGTTATCAGAATATTATGAAAATTTTATCCAAGGTAAAATTCTATATCATTATTAAAAAGAATAATTTTATTTGGTAAAATTGAACTTATAAACATGTCACAAACTAGATTTAAATTAGGTGCACCATCAAAAGGCGGCAAAACTACATTTTTTGAAAAATACTTATTTTACCCGAAAAATTTATTTTGTTCTTATACCATGTTCTAGAAAATGTGTAAGATGAATAATAATGTTATAAAATTCAAAATTTAGTTAATACTATTCATAACGGCTAATTCATAATAATATTATAATAATATATCATTGTTTAGTAAAACCCGAAAATGCGTACAACACATGCTATCATGGAAGGTCGTGATTGCGTGTAATGCAAGCCAAGTCAGGGATGCGTGTTATGAAAGCTACTATTGGTGTAGTGTACAACACAAGACATTAATTAAATTAAAAATAATATTTTTCTTAAAATCTCGGGGTGTTACTTTCAACCCCCCTTAAAATGAATTTCTCCCTCGAAATTCATCGGGGTTATAAATGGTTTATTAATCGAATATTTCTTTAATAGAAACCCACATCATAAAAAGGAATACCAAAACAAGGCTTTAAAAACTAAAGTATGAAATTTAACGGTCACCCAAATTAACTAATCACTGGGATTCCTCAAAGGAGAACATAGGTGAAAATATGGATATGGAAGAGAAATCTAATCATCATCTTCTGATGGAGAGTGGTAGAGAACATGGCTATGAAAAATCCAACAATCACAATGCCATAAATTTGTGATGATCTCGGGTACCATTTTATTCATTGGATATAAGGGCATTGAGACAATATTTTTGGTTTTCAAGTTTATTTCCCTAAAGTTGAAGAAGTTGATTTAGAATAAATACTTACATTATTTTGGTACAATCTCACTGTTGTTCGTGCTTTGAAAAATTTCCACTTCATCTCTTAAAGTAATGAAGTTGAATTTGTTATTCATGAAGTGTTAATAGATCATGTGATAGAATGATGGGTCATTCCATCTGTTTCAAACAAAAGGTTAGGAAATGTTTTAAAATCTACATAAGTCCTTCTAGGGTGAGGTTAATCGTATATGATTCCAAAAATGATCTTATAATTCATATATCATACCACTTAATAAAATAAAGCCAGTTTCTACTAACCAGGGACTTCCTGCAGGCTAGTGGTATGCGATAAGGGCCATTCGCACTTCGGTTGTGGGTTCGATTCCCACAGCCTTGTCCAACACGATGGGTTGTCGCCCATCCTGCAGGTTGTCCTTTTTCTAAAACTACATTACTATAACATCCCATAAATAATATCGAAAAAAACTTTTATCCTTAAACAATACTAACTTATGTCCAACATTATCCATTCCAATATTTAGGCTTATCCATAAGACTGTAGTCCTCTCTTATAAATAGTGAAAACGATTACCAGATATTTCATATAAAAAACATGTTAATACCATATTTGATCCCCATATATCATAAGATATGTCTTGATGGTCACATTCCAAACATTCGAAGGCCTTTATCATGTATTCTATTGAAATATGAATACCCATTGAATCTTAGTGAAAACATGCGTGCTGTCAAAAGTTAACTCTTTCCACATACCAAAACCCCAAAATTCTATATACTCAAGCCATGATATAACTATTTCCTTATATCAGTCATGAGCTCATGAATACTGTCAAACATTTCATTTTCTCTTTATCCCTTCATTATGCGCATATCATCTTCTTTCCAAAAATATCTCAATCACATTCTATGGTTACCAGTACCATAAAATTATTGAAAACCACAATAGACAAATACATAAATATTCCAATATTCCACGATACTATATACAACATTATTTTGGAATCCCATTGCATAAACACTTAATCATTCCACCACATTGTTGTCATATTTAACATTGCCAATAGTGATTGCATGTGACTTCTCTTTATCCTTTTCCTTAAGTGGTTGCTCATGTCGATCATCATTAACCCTTGGATTAGCGAATTGATTATCATAATGCCCCATTTCATTGCAATTTAAGCATTGGAAGTGTTGGTGGTGTGTTCTCTGTAGTCTTTTCTTCATTCGCACCATTAGAAACCCTTTATCCATTACTTCGACACTCAGCTGCTCGATGAACTTGTTTTCCACACATAAAACATTTTCTAGTCCCTTTAAGACAATCTCCACCATGCTTATTTCCACACTTTGAGCATAAGGAAACATTCATCATCTTTTCACCATTATTCTGAGATTTCTCCTTGAACTTCATCTTTCATTTCTTGTCAAAACCATGAGATGGAAATGTAACACCAACTTCCATTTCTACCTTGATAGCACAACGCACAATTTCTTCATAGCTACTGAAGTCTCTTATAGATAATGCCCTTCGAAGATTTGGATTTAAGCCACTGACGAATCGATCAACATTACTTTCAGGTTGGATGATAAAGCCAGATTCATACCTTGCAAGCCCTGTAAAATTCTCTTCGTATATACTAAAAGATTCATCATCCTTTTTCTTTAGTTCAAGAAACTACTTATGCATCTTTGTTCGAAGAATATGAGGGGCGTACTTATTGAAAAATAAGTTCTTGAACTCATCCCATTCCATGGACTCAATTTCATCTCTTGGCCTCGTATTCTGGATAAGATTCCACCATTGATCAGCTTCACCTTCCAAACGATATACTACTAAGATGACTTTATTATGTTCAGAAAATTGATGAACTAAAAATATCTTTTCAGTGGTACTAATCCATTGTTCGGCAACAAGTTGATCAGAAGACCCACTGAATGAAGGTGGACGTTGCATCATGAAGGACTCAATAGAATATTATTCCCTTCTCTGCTCATTTCAAAGTCCAAAATAATTCATAGCTTTTGTAAGTATAGCAATAATATTTTGCACTCCATCTCCCATAACGTTGGTTTGTTTAGGAGGAAAATCACTGTATCATCCATTACATTGATCAACACAGTTCCTTCGGGTTCCAACCATCGTCTAAAACCCAAAAAGAATAGTGTGAGAGGAAAAAATCATGCTAGGAAAACAACATAGTAAAGGGGGAGTACCTTTAATATCTAACATCTTAGGTTACCATAATTCTAGTACTATAACCTATACTTATACTTAACATTAAAGACATCCCTATACATACCTTATAAATATCTCTAGGGATCTCACTAAAGTTATCGCATCCTAGTTTCCAAAGGTTGACTAAACCATTCCTATGATACCAACTGTAGAGACCCGAAGCTTGACGTACATGGAAATTACATTAATTTTGCGGAATACTTAATACATAACAAAAATAGACACACAAGGGCTATAATAGTTTAGTGTCTTTGGAAACTTGGAACGTAATATTCTATTCATGGTGAAAGATCTTCAACATCTCCCATAAAGATCTTCCCCTTTTTTCTTACCTAAAACCATTCTTTATATCCTGGGGAAAAGAAATCATATAAAGGGTATGCTCAAATGCTCATTAAGGGTAATCATGGATAAAATAAAACAAATCATATATATTTGAGCCTAAAAACATTAACATAATGTTTAAACATCAAAATCTTGAGCAATGACATAAAACATGGAAGTACGTAAGGCATAAATCATAAAGAAACATTAAGCATGATAAAATATCATGGGAGTAAAACATGTAATTCTGGAAACCATTAATCACATGTTATGATTTCCATAGTAGCCAAGGCGTTTCTTACAAGACCATCTTGGTGGAAAAATTCCCTTTGTGAATCGAGTTCACTCCACGTTCCAGTCCTATATTACTGAACCGGTTTAACTTGCTGTTCCAGCAATGTCTATCTCATGAGATATAAATCTTTACCCAATGAATTGGAGGGATATATATGTCCCACCCATCTCAGAATTAAATAATTCTTACTTGTGCCACAACATAAACATAAATCATTCATCATAACCCAAAGAATAAAATGGGTTTCATAAACATCATTCCATCATCACTTAATCCATATAAAAGAAATGGATATCATTTCATAATAAGAAAATTAAAACCATGTAAATCATAGAGATATTATACTTGAAACATACACATATGAAATAATTTCATCTTAGATGGAAAAATGGTTTTAATAAAACACTTGAAATGAATTCTTGAGGAAAATATCCTTTCTTCTTCAAAATAAATTTCTTTTCACAAAACGCCATGCAATTTTAAAAGACAGAGATTTTTTTGAAAATATTCATGAAATTTTTTGGAGGAGGGTTCATGAAAATAAGGCTTTATAAAACCGTATAAATCCTTCCATGCTATATAAGCTAAAAAAAACATTCTCCTCGTACTTTTGTCGGAAAAGTCAAAAAGTACCTTGTAATGTAAAAAAAAGAAAGATTCCTTACATACCATGTATTAAAAGTCAAAATGGGTAAAAACGACATTAAACATACATAAAAACACTTTTAGAAAACATGGACATGGATGATAACAATAACCCCAGTAAATACTTACAAATAAACAATCTCGGATAATAATGAGATTGGAATAATTATCCCTTACCTTGGGTCTAATAGGCTTCGTACGTATCCGAACCTCCTGTATAATGATTTAAATAATGACATTGACTTATTATAGAATCATATTCATTATTATTATATCATATATGGTTCACTTATGACTTTATATTACCCATTCTTTTGTAAGTTCCATGTTAAAGTAGCGTTTTGTGTAAATTTGTTTTATTTATCGTCTGTGTTTTGACTTGTAATTATTCATATGATTACTTAGACCATGATTACATAATTCCAGAATATAAAACATGATTTATATATAATATATATTCAGAATATACATATATATAATAGATCGATAAATGGAAAGAAATACACCGTTCATGGAGACGGTAGGTCGTACGTACGCATGAACGTTGTTTTCGTTTCCTTATTGAATTGAATGGAATTCAGTAGATGAAATACATATATATATACATAAATCCAGTATAATTATTATGTCATATATTTCATGATTACTTATTATATATACTTTATAATCATTCATGAATGGTTAATCAGTTAGAATGAATCTCATCGCGTCGTGGAGATGGTAGTCCGTACGTACGCACGAGCGAAGATATCATTCCTATGATCGTGGAATTGTATTGAAGTGTATGTATAATATTTCAGAATCAATATCACTTTAAAATAATCATATATAGTCATTATTTACACCATTATACCCATCCATGTATGGTGGTGGTAGAAAATAGATTACACCATGGCGTGGAGATGGTATTCCGTACGTACGCACGCGCGGTGATTTCGTTTTCCGTAGGATGGATAGATGGTGAAATACGGTCGTTTAATACATATAATAACATATTAGTATATTATTGATACTTATTTTATTACATCATAATGAAACAACTAAAGAAGAAGATTTGGAAGAAGAAATAAAGTTGAAAGAATCGGTAACAGACATTACCTCTTCTTTAAAGCGCCTCTTTGAGACCTCCTCTTAGGGAACTAAACATGGTCTTTGAAGAAGAACAGGACCTCTAGGATGTTTCTAGGGAAGTGTAGAAGATAATTTGGCAGGTTTTGTCCGAGCTTGAAGCCTCAAAGTGGTGTTAGGAAGAGAGGGAGGAGGTGTCCTTTTATAAGGGAGGAGAGCGGCACCTTTGGAAATATAAGAAATATTAGTTTATATTAAATCCCAACCCCACATAAAAACGTCAAAATATGACTAAATTATAATATTAGATGATATAGGGTTGTAATATCATCAACAAATAAAATTTATACATGTAGGGAATTTATTTTAAACATTATCAACTTGATTTATCCTTATTTAATCAATTTTATTTTATTTGTGGTAATAACATTCTAAATTTTAAATTATAACAAATACCTACTTATTTGTTGTGAATTGTACATATTTGGATATTTTATAACATTTTAGACCATATAAATTTAAGTTTATAATTTTTAAATACTTTTGTGATTTTGGAACAATTTTATAATATGTTATTTGTATAAAATAACAATAGTGTCAATTTTGACACTATTCATTTATTTGAATTTTAATAAAACATATGTAGAATATATGTTATAAATAAAATATTTAATAGTTTAATAACATGTCATATTTGTCTATAAAATTAGTGGATCACATTAAATAGTTCATATATTATTTATTTTATTATTTTTAAAACCATTTATTTGGTTTATCTCTTAATAAAATAATTACTACAACATTTTTGTATAATTATTTAATATACATGTTTGTTGCATAAAAATTAAAACTAAAATCCTATGATTAATATAAATCTATTTCATTTAAATAATACTTTTACTAGAGTTTATCATCTTAAAATCTCAATATTTAAATTGTTATATTTATTAAATTTTGAAGGTGGCAACTTTGCCACCATTTAAAATAAAATAATATAAGTGTCATAATCGCCTTAATAAGGATCCAAATGTTCACAAATTAGTCCATTTGATGATTAGGGATTATATATACACTAATAATAAGTTTTGTGTAGTTTTTAGGGCCTTTTGATATGTATTACTATTTCAATAAAAACAATATTATTTGATTTTCCACTAAATAAATAATTTCTGCATCATTAATGTATAAGATAATAAGGTAATTAAATAACTCTTAAAAATTACAAATAAATTACCATGATAAATAAAATTATTTTATCTTTCAAATGAGTATTTATAACAGAATTTATATTCTGTATAAAATTATATTAAAAATACTTTAATTATTAAAGTTGATTGAGACATATTTCAATTTCCTTTAAATAAAATAAACTAAAGGTCTTAATCACCTACAAGTGGGTTCTAATGGATTCCATTTCAACCCAAATATGACTTACGACCAATTAAAATCATCAAATTGTATTAAGACAAGTATTAGGATAATTTTATAATATTATATTTACCCTTAATTACCCAATTTACCTTTTACTATGGTATATAAAATTTACCGTTGTTACTATTCATAGAGCCCAAAAATAAAAAGTAGTCTATTAATATAATATAGACCCACATATTCCAAATATGGAATCCATTTTTCCAAATTCAATATACAGAAGTTGCAGAAATTAAATTAAAATTAATCTCGTTGTCGAAAGAAAACGGGTTTTTGATTAAAACATTGCAAAAGATTGAATTTATTTAACCCTCAAATTCATTGTAAAATCAATGATAATGAAATACATTATATTAAATGGTAAAAATATATTCTATTTATACTCTAAAACTATTCAATATTATAATTTAACCACATAAGTTACTACGATGAAAAAAGATGGTTTTAATGAAAATATAGCGTGTTTTTACTATTCATTAAAATATGAATGTTATCAGAATAATATGAAAAATTTATCAAAGGTAAAATTTTATATCCTTATTCCAAATAATAATTTTATTTTGTAAAATTAAACTTATAAACATGTCAAAAACTATATTTAATGTGGGTGAGCCATCAAAAGGCGACAAAACTGCATTTTTTAAAAAATACTTATTTTACCCGAAAAAATTATTTTGTTCTTATACCATGTCCTAGAAAATATTTAAGATGAATAATAATGTTATAAAATTCAAAATTTAGTTAATACTATTCATAACTGCTAGTTCATAATAATATTATAATAATATATTGTTGTTTAGTAAAACCTGATATTGCGTACAACACACGCTATCGTGGAAGGTCGCGATTGTGTGTAATGCAAGCCAAGTCAGGGATGCACGTTGTGAAAGCTCCTTTTGGTGTAGAGTAAAACACAAGACATTACTTAAATTAAAAAGAATATTTTTCTTAAAATCTCGGGGTGTTACACCCAAATAGCATTATGTCCATTATATGCTTTGGGGAGTGTGATAATTAAATCCATGCTGATGTTTTCAAATTTCCATTATATTATGGGTAATGGTTATAAAATTCCCATAGTGATATATCTTTTCATATTAACTTACTGATAAACCATTCATTGAGATACATACTTTTAATACATCTCTTAATGTTGTCCTACCAAAAATAATCTTTCAAATATTTTTACATCTTTGTACTTCCAAGATAAATAAATAAGGACATGATATGATCTTCTTCCAATATCTCATTCATTATGTATGGTAATGATAGGAAAAAATTTTAGTTTATAAAGCTTTTTATTCCATCATAATAAAGTATTGTTGTAGAAACATTTCTCACTTTATTTTTCAGATCTAAATCTTCCTCATGTACCTCTTTAATCATCAAATGTGTTTATAGTTGTACAGTCTATTGAGAAAGACATGATTTCTCCCCAGAATTCGTGATTTCTACCCCCTTCCTTTTAAAATATTGAAATAATTTATCCTTTTTTATTTTCATTATATAAAATATAACATGATCATTTAAAATCAATGCATTAGCTGTGGTGTTTTTTTCTGAGGTGGTAATGTATTTAGTGGTAATAATCATTATTAAAGTAAAAAACATTTTATTTGGATCATATTCAACTCTTTCTATGTTAGTATAAACATTAAAATTTAATAATGTTTATATACATAATATAATTCCATGTAAAGATAAATTTGTGACCAATTTAATTCAAAGAATATCGATGCTAACCCCAAAAAATTATTTGTCTAATTTATCTCACGAACATTCAATTTGTATAAGGCATAATATTCTACCATATTATTCAATATAATATAACATCCTAGAATCTTCTTTTTTGAATCACTATATAATCACAAATTCTTCTCCATTTTTGGGTATTGTGAGTATAATTTCACTACGCATCCTTTTCTTCACTTCCATGAATATTTTTTTGAAATCATATTTCCAAAGTAGTTTGAATCCCTTCTTAGTTAACTACGTTATTAAATTAGATATACATAAAACTTTATTTACATAGTATTTATATTGTCTAACCAATCCAAAAAAACTATGGATCTTATTCATAATGGTTTGTTTGTTCCAATATTTAACAACCAATATCTTTGATGGATCTAAAGATATACTCTTTCTTGAGATTGTATTACACAAAAATTAATATTTATTTAGCCAATATTTTTAGTTGGTAATTTTTTCCTACAAATTCTATTTTTGTAGGATATTAATTACAATCCACAAGTAATATTTATTATCTTTCTTATTCTTGGATTATATAAGAGTATCTTCTATAAATACTACCAAAAATTGATCAAACTAATCTATAAAGACCCTATTAATTAAACCCTTGAAGATAAAAGTGTAATTTGTAAGTCCTAATGGAATTATTATAAAATCATAGTGTTTATACCTCATATAGAATTATGTCTTAGTTATTTTTTCACTTTTTACCCTCAGTTGATAGTATCTAGAATAAATATTAACCTTTGACAAATATTGATATCATCACAATTAATCAGACAAATATTTAATATGTGGGACAGTATATTAATTATTTATTGTAATAATTTATCTGTTTCTGATAAAAAATAATAAGTTTCATTGTTCCATTATTATTATTAAAAAAATGAATTGGTTTACCCCATGGTGATTCACTTAGCTGAATAAATCCCATTTCAATGTTCTCTTAGAGTTTCTTATTTAATTCCTACAAGTTAAGCAGGAACATTCTATATGAAGTCTTTGAAAATTGTGAAGCACCATGTATAATTTCTTTTGAAAATTAGTCTTCATAGTTTAGAGGAATAGAAACAAATTAATCATGAAAGACATTAACAAAATTTAATAAAATATACATCTATTCGATGTTGATTTTCTCCCCAACCATTTGAGATAAATTCATCCTCTAAATTGGAATCAAGAACTATAAAATGGATATAATTTCCATTGGATGGTCATATTTATACTCACATTGATTGAAAATTGTATTTTGTTTTAAAGTATCAATATTGAATTTCCTTCCTTGATAATTGATCTGGTATTTAAATAAATAATGTCGATCCATGTAAAAATAACATAAAATTCAATTATGGTAAGAATAAAAAATTTACAGGATGCAACTTCCAAAAAACATCAATTGGAGAAAAATCATGGACTTAATATGGGATCATCACACCATTGGAATTATTCACTACTAATTAATCAAATAATTATCGATGAGGTAATGGGATACCCATAGTAAATTCAATATATAAAAAATATTGGATAGATCTAGTATTAAATAGAAAATTAAGCATTCTAGAGTGCATAGTAAGTGTACATTTCTCTATATCATTATTTTACCCCACATTGATTATAGATATCACAGGATATTTTTCATTATCACTAGTATTAAGACATTGTTGAAAAAACTAACTTCCATTCACCCCCACATTCGAGCATATGATATCACAATTCCCATAATCATTCATTTAAAATACTATAGTGTGGGTAATAATTTATATAGAGCTTTCTGTTTATTTAAATAATTATCTAACTTTTTCTTATCACTTCTCTATTAGATTTCCTATGACCTTATTTTTTCTTACATAAATCATTTAATAGTCCCCTAAAGTTAATTTCCTCTATACTTTTTTCATTCTTCTATCATAGATGTAGAATAATCCTCGTACCTCCATGGTTTTTATTATTATATTTCCTTTTAAAATCCATCATTCTTTTCAAATCAAACCATGACATTAATGTGTGACTTTGATATCCATTTTTTCCTTAATATCACATTTCATTATTTCTTCATTTTTAATGAAATATATTATTTATAAATACCTCAAGATACATGGTTTTCATATAATATATAATATATCAATCCTTCTTTCAGTTTGGATGACCATTATATAATCTTACCACACAATTCATGTAAAATGTTCCTTAAAGATACCACTAGATTCATTATCCTTCTGATTTAATTCATGGAATTACTTTTCAATTTTTGTATGAAGAAAATTATTAAAGCACTTATTGAAAAATCACCATTTAAACACATACAAATCTATAGATTCAAATTATTCTTGTTGCCTTATGTTATTAATAAGATTCCACCATTAATCTTCTTTTAATTCTAAAAGAGAAACAACAAAAAAACGTTTTATTTTTGTTAAAACTAGATAATGGAAAATTTGTATTGATTGGTATTAGTACATTTCTCATAAATTAATAGATTAGTGGACTCACTAAATTGAGGTTCATGTTTCCTCATGAATGGTCCAATATAATTTTTTCACTATTTTTTTCATTTTGAAGATCAGCGTGATTCATTGCATAAAAATGTTACGTAATCATGTACATGATATTTCTCATTCTACATCCTATATAATTTTGATAATCATAAGTAATATCATTGTATCTTTCATCACATTCAATGTAATAACGATTATTTCTGGTAATGTCTATTTACTTCAAACAAAAATCATAGTTTGAGAAATTATAATCATAGATAGAAACCATATATTAATGAAAATAATTAAATTATACAAAAATACTAGCCCCATAATTTAAATATATGACACATTGGGTTTATCCTAGGCCATCCATAGTTAGAATCTATTCATATCCTTCATAATGGTTTACAAATAAATTTTAAATTAAACCATGAATATCCCATGCGATTATCTTTTTAAGTGCGTAGTCTTAGTCGCACTCATCATGCATGAGTGAAGATTATGTTTATACCCAATCCACCCCTTTTAGATTTTTTAACCATAGGTACATTTGTTCCATTGTTTCATCCACTTTCCAATATCCTAAAAATGATTTATTTTCTAGAAAAATGACACTTCGTTATTTATAATAACAGTAGATGTTATCATATACATAGTAATATCCTAAGTTTTTCCACTAAATTTTTTTAATCGTTATTTATAAAAAATTATACTTTACTATGATACCAATTATGGAGGACTAAAATTTAATACAAAAATATTACAGATTTTTAAATGAATATTCATTATAAAAAATTATGATCCATGAACAATAATGGATTAATTTATTTGGAAGCATGGAAATTTAAATAGCTAGTTCATAAATGATCTTCATCATATACCACTAGTTTCTTTACAAATAGAACCATTATTAAAAATATAATACTTGAAACCATTATTTATGTCAAAGGAAAAAAGGAAACATAATAAAGGGTGATATCAGATTCTTAGTAAGGGTAAAAAAGTGATATTTCAATAATCATTTATGTATAACATAAGAATAAGGTTATAAGAATAAGATATTAACATTTTGAAACCATATCTAGTAATTCATATATCATAATCATGATTCATGGAATAAATATTTACAGTTTATAAGACATGAATCATAAGTAATCACAAAACATGATCTTTCATAGCATAAAATTGGTGTTTGATCATATCATAAGAGAGTTTCATATAGTATGAAATAATAATAATCATATAAATCTTATTTCATTGATACCCACCAATACATTCATCGTATATTATCTTTATGATCAACACCCATGTAACTACTTTGGGATTGGGAAAACCTCTAGTGTACCCTCTTCTAGGCTATTATAACCTCTAATATACTATATTCTAGGATTGGGATAACATATCGTGTAACCTATGAAATCAAAAAAAATTAAAAAAAAATTATTAGAGATATATAACATTACCACCTTTCATAATCATAAACCTTTCATATATATTCCACAAGTTAATTAAAACATTTATCATTTACTTATAATGTAACCCACAGAAAAAAAATTAGTTTCATAAAGATTACATCATCATGAACAATACACATACAAATAAATAATAATTATGGTATCCAATAATCATATCCCCTATGAATAATTAGTAATATCAAATGATGTTATCATATTTGAAAAACTCCTTTAATGGATCACTGGAATTTATATTGAGGAAAATTTTATTTTCATTTTAAAACTACTTATTTCAAATATACAAAATTAAAAAAAAATTAAGGAATGAATTTCCTTTTAAAATTACCATGGATAATTATAAAGGAATATTCAAATAATATAATTTTCATATTGGAAGGAAAATTAATTCTATTATTTTATGTTAAAACAAATATTTTGTTCACACCATGGGTAAAAAGTACCTCATTCATAGAATAACAAGATTGTTTTTTAATACATTTTATAAAAAGTAAAAAATGATTAAAAATATATTTATTAATTTATAGGATAATATTTAAAAACAATATTCAAATAAATTTAAATAAAATATGGACATGGAATAAAACTAATCCAAAATGAATAAAAAAAGTCTCTTTTCCATAAAAACATTCATTCAGAATTTTGAGTAAATAGGTAGAGGATAAATATAGGAAAACATTAAATTTCAAGACATAACTAGAGGATACAAAAAAGATATGTTTTATTAGATTTATATATTTCAATTTTATCAATATAAATTAAGCACATATAATCCCTGTAAAAATGAGATAGTAATATAAAACTCATAACCCAAGTTTGACTTGACACTTAATTTCTATAAAATTATCTATTATAAATTTAAATATATAATTATTTTATAATAAAAAATATTCCTACTTATAATACCATTCATGGTTTTTATATAACATTTAATCAATCATTTATTAATAATTCTCTATTGAAATCACTTTTCTGGTTAATAATCGTTGATCATGTATGTTTTCATTTGGATATTCAAGTATATGTACTTTGATGATGGTTCTATATTCTCTATAATATTATTCATGATATAAATATAATACATATTCATTATATATATATATATATATATATATTTATAACCATCCAGCAAATGTTATGATAAGAAAACAAATTACAGCATTCATGGAGATGTTAATCTATATATACGTGTGGATGATGTTTCCATTTTATAAAAAAAGAATGAAAGATGATTAATATTTTTTCATCCCATAACAAAATTAATTAATAAATATCATATATATTTATTAATTATATCATATATCTATAATTATGATTTGGTTATAGAAAATTAATCATATCACTATGATGAGGTAGTAGTATACACCTACGCACATGTGAAACTTTCATTTCCCATTTGATATAAAATGTTGAAAAATGGTCATTACATAATCATTATAAAATCTTATTATATTTATGATATATTATTAATCATATTATTATTGATAAAAAAATTTAGATCTAATATAAGAAGATATAAAATTGAAAGAGTTCAGTTAATATTTATACCTCTTCTTTGAGAGAGTTCCTTCCTCCAATGGCCCGAAGGCCTTTATTTTTTATTGATATTGATAATCCTCCTTTCAAGGGGTGAGGTGGAACCCTTACAAGGCCCTTAAGAAAAAGTATTATATGGCTCGTAGGCCTTAGAGGAATTAATTTCTTGAAGGCTTCAAACATTACATACAACCCAGACTAACTACTTGGAACTACTCCTCCCCTACATCTTCATCATGAAATCAACTCTCCATATTAACATGAATATTTGGCTTTGCTTTCCTATACATGCACAGGCTTGTCCCGATGGCAGGTGTCATACCCTCTCATTCTTACAATCTCTTTAGCTTCTGGTATGGTGAAAGCTACTTTCTCTTCCTCCATCTAAAGCTTGTTCCTTGTAGGTTCTCTGGTTTGCATCTGAACTTAAGGTGGCCCAATGTCCTGGAGGTGTCCTGAAGGCCTAGGTGTCCCAAAGTCCTTAAATGACTCATGGACTAAATCGGTGACCCGAACACCCAAACGGGGGAGTATTCCCACCTGCTACAGTGCCAAACGGTTCCTGCTATAGTTCTCACTATAGTACCTACTATAGTTCTACACGGTCCCTACTGCAGATCCTACTATAGTGATTCTATAGTACCTACAACATTGCTACTACAGTACCCCCGAAAATTAGCCTTCACCTAGATTTGATCCATGTTTCGTAACAACGATGAATCGTGGGGAAAAATGTGTGCTACACGATGTTTGAATAGAGAAGGTTGGATTATAATTAATCACTCATATAAGGTGCACCGATTTCATCTTGAAACACCCAATGGTTCCATATCCAGTGATACGTGGACCTAATTTCCTAAGGCAGGAGTTCGCAGGGTGATTTGGCCAGTGATGCTTAAAAAATCGCATTGGTTGAGAGGATGGGAAGTCAGGCTCATCGCACCCTTTTGAGGTGAATTATTTCCTATTCCGGGACTCTCTTATATATTTAAGAAGTATTCATATGTTCGTGAATCTTTGGTTTATACCCAAGCATAATATCCACGAATTACTCATGGTCAGAAATGGTCAGCTAAATGCATGGGGTTCAGAACCATTTAGGCCGGAGGTTTACCATCCCTCGTGGAATTAATGACCCCAATGGGTCTGGAATCATTGAGACGGCACTGGTTTAAAGCCCCATAACTGGGAACTATGGAGTTAATTTTCATCTTGGGGGCGACAGATAACGACTTGAGCATTTGGATCGAACTCGTGATACGAGCTTCCTATGTATCCTTGCAATAGGAATCAGAATCCATGTATTTCAGTTTGGGATGGGGCTTACACTATGAGGTGGAAAAAGATGTTGGTAAACTGATGTAAAGGGGTTTGGAATAACCAATTGTTGGGATTGAACCTCGGAGTGGCTTCCTACATACCCTGCCTGGGAGACAGGGATCAAAGTCCACGTAGTTCGGGATGGATTGGGGATACAGTTTAAGGTCATGTGGGACGGGGGTGAACCGACATGAAGGAGGTCGGAATGATCGGGTGGTGGGATTGAACCTCAAAGAGGCTTCCTACGTGCCATGCTTTGACATGGATCAAAGTCCTTGTAGTTCACATGAGGTTGGGGTCAGGGTTAGTGCTTATTCTAAGCCCATGTGAGTCATGCTCAGTGTGAGAAACAAGAGGCAGCAGAGACATGATGATCACATCGTGAAAGGTGCATCTGTGGGAAGCGAAGTGGGGATTACGCATAGGGGGACCATAGAAATGGGAATTAGGACTTACTCTAGGATGGAGGCCCGATGGTGACAATGCCCGTAGGAGGAGGGAAAGGGTACCCCTGTGTCCATCTCTCCTCTTGGTTCTTGGCACCGGGGAAGTATGGAGGGGCATGGGTGCTACCTCCTCTAAGAAATGCTAGGGGCTTACACCAATGAGGATGTCATTTCACTCCCAGAAGAGGGGACAAGTGATCATCATTGTAGTTGAAGGGAAATAGAAGTGGGGTACCCCAATCTGGCAAGTGGAGAGGTAGAATGGGACTCCGGGGTCGGACCCTACATTACCGTGGGAATGTGATCCCAATAATTCTTCGAGAATCCAATCAAGGGCCAGAGAAACCCCTTTTCCCTCAATTACCGTGGGTATGTGAACTCAAGGCAGTGTGATGATGCACCTGAAGGTTGCATCATAGGGGTCTGGTGGCTTCGGTGGAGGCCTTGTCTTGGGTCCGATGAATAGTCCAATGAGGGGGTTTCGAAGGATTAAGCCGGATTGGAAAGATTTTCTCGGACTCGGATAATGGGAACACTGAAAGAGTTGGCAGACCACATAGGTGTGTGGGGAGTGGTTCCCTTCACGTAGTGGGGTGCTACGCGGCCAGAGAGGCCATCCGCATACCAGAGTGCTATGCGGACTGAGAGGCATCCCACATACCAGGGTGGTATGCGGCTTCGGGTTCGATTTGTGTACCAGGTTGGTACGCGGTGGAGTCCGTGCGAGTAGCGGCGGCCAGGGGTGACGTCGGTCAGGGGTTCGTTAGTCAGGGCTTCACCCATGTAGGAGGGTGTTATGCAGTGTGTCGGATCAAAAAAGGGGCATAGACTCCCTGGTCCGTGGGGAATACATCCGCAGAGGGCCCTTGGCTGGTAGTGTTTTTTTTATTTTATGTTCGCAGTTCACCAAGTTTTTATGTCTTTTTTGGTTCCTTATTAATTCGCTTCCAATTTCATACCTGTCTCAAATTGGAAATTCGATCTTTGCGAAATTGTAAACACCTTCCTCCGAAATCCTTCCACCCGAATCTGATTGATCTCCTTTCTTTTCCCCCTCAATTTCCTTTTATAGAGAGGGGAAAGAGATATATCTGTGATCATGAGGCACCTTTTTCATATGCCCATGACCAAAAACCTAGTTTACGGATGACTTGGTCAATCCAAAACTCGCGGGGGCATTGAATGCACCTCATCTGTGAACCATGTCAGTGCTTCGCGTCCACACAGGGATCCGCCTATTTTCCGCAAACGACAGCACACGCGGCGTGGGCCGGTTGGCGTGCTTCGCGGATGGGGCGGTTCATAACGGTGGACCATCCTAGAACACATCCTGCTTCACACCTACGGAGGCGTTCCGCCCCTTTTTCTTGAATGACAACATCTGAAGTAGGGGTGGGGCGTCTTGCTGATCTGGCCGCGTACCATCAACATTGGACCTGTACGCGGACCAGTTCATCTTTTTGCATTCTTTGAGTATTCTTCACATTTTTTCCCAATTCATCGAAGGAAATTGGGTAGAATCCTCACTTGAATTATGGTGATTCTCATCCTACTTTGCGGATTTTTCAAGACCCTACAAATGCCCCCCATCAGAATGGGGTCTAATCAAAACGATGAGGAGGCTATTCCGATGTAGAGTGGTCATGAAAATCGATGACCGATTAGACAATGCTCTAAATGTTTCCTGATCTATGTAACGCCCCGACCCCAGCTACCCAGAGTCGGTGCATTACTTCGTAACATTGGCATGATCACAAAAGATCAAGTCTCGAAAGACCGATTAGTTTAGTAGCCTTGGAAACACTAGATACATTCGTAAACATTACATTACATCATAAAGTGAAAAACTACAATAACAAAGTCTCCATAGTCCACACTCATATCCTCTTCTGACTATCCCTGCAGGTCATTCATAAAATACTTCTTCACATCCTGGAAAATATTAAAACATTGAAAGGGGTGAGCTCAGATGCTCAGTAAGGATAACAATATTGCGGAAGCTTTCATAAATAAACATTAACATTTAAGGCAATGTATAACAAAAATAGAAGCCTTTTAAACTTGATCATCAACATAATATGGCATAAGTAAAATGAGATAATGCCATTCACTTCTTCACATGGATATTCTACTGGTCGAATAATCACATGCAATATCAATAACCACTTTCATAATGAGGGAATGTATAATGCCGGACATTCTGAAACATTTTGTCAAGGCCTCGGCCAAGACGTCTAAAATGATTAAGGCCTCGGCCAAAACCATAAATCAAATTGGGAAAGGGCCTCGGCCAATTCCATGTCTAGTTGTCTCATGAGACCTACCGATGCATTTTTTTTAGAAGATACTTACATTTAAAATTGCTCAAATATACTCCAGTGTTTTTATGAAAACATTAAGCAAGCTTCTGAAAACAAAATAACTAATTCTGAGACTGCTCGACTAATTACAGGCCATGATGGGTCCACGCCCAATCCCTTCCTGTCTACCACACTCGAGAGTCGGGTTTTCTGAAAACATTTTTAAGCTTGCGTTAAATACGTATAAATTTGCACTGGATTTTCATATATTGGAGAGAAATATCACTTTTTTGAAATCATTTAAAAATCACATAATTATAAAAGAAAACCTTTTGAATAAACGTAAAAGTCAAATGGGTTTATACACCGTATAAAAGAAAGTTGTGTATAAAACGAAATATGCCTTAATGAAAGGAGATTGAGACGAAGTCCTTACAAAGATCATTTTTAAAATAAAATAGATCTATTATGTGTATTCACTATAGGTACACATAAAGAAAGTAAAAATACAGAATAAGACATAATAATATCATGACATAATTTGAAAGTAGGAGATTAACCCAAAGAATAGAAATTGGGTTAAGAAGTTCCCTTACCTCGTGTCTGACTTGACTCAACCGTTCTTTAACCTCCTGAATAATAAACTAGAGTTAATATATACCTTATTAAGAACCATTTTCAATTTCATTATCCTTATTATATCACTTATTACAATGATATGAACATTATGTAATTATTTAAGTTAATAACGGTCGTTTTGTCGATCTTTGGTACTTGAGTCAACAATAAGCTTCTTATAATTACAAGTTGTTTATGTGGTGAAATATCCATTATATCCAGAATTATATTCATGATTTAGATGTCATATATATATTATATATCCAGTATATACATTCATTTATAATATTACGTAACATTTAGAGGTGAGAAATGAAATGCACCGTTCATGGAGACGGTAAGCCGTACGTACGCATGAACGCTACTTTCATTTCAATTTCATATTTAATGGAACTAAATCATAATGATATAAATGTATAATATAATTCCAGTATAATATAGTGTATAATACCATTTACTCCATCCTTTATACATCCCACATATGGCATTAACGATTCAAATCACTTTGAGGGGGCGGTAGTCCGCACTTCCTAAAATGAAATTATCGCGTTTTACCCATAATGGAAATCATAAAGTAAGACATAAATGAGAAATACAGAAGCATAAGTAAAACATAAACACATTATATATCATATATAAATATAGTTACATCTTAATGGCCACCTTTGAAGGTGTTATATGAGTGTTGAACAATCATCGTTTCGTGAGGCAGAAATTCGCCATCCACAGAAACCGTATGTTCTTTAACCATTAGATGTAGGTGTGTGTAAGTGTAGCTCGAATCCTTCTTATAACGACATCCTAGTATATTGAGGATACTGGTGTTGTCACAAAATAAATGAATAAAAAGATTTTAGGGGGTTGGAGAAGAAAAATAAAACAAAACAACATTAGAAAAGACATTACCTCAAAATCGGGTAACTCTTTTTGATTTGAGCCAAAGGCTTCCTTGGGAAGAGTTCTGCCCAATGTGAGGCTTCTATGAGTAAGGGAGGAATGTTGGGAGAGTATTTGGGCAGAGGTTGGCCGAGCCAAATGGCTTGAAAGTGTAAATGAGGTGGGAGAGGTGGGGGCCTTTTATAAGTGGAGAGGAGGGGCACTTTTGGAAAGATTGAAATGTTACATTATTTCACAATGCTTTTCGGATTCTAAAGGTCCCACACTTATATAATTCGAGGTTAAGGTGATAAGGGTTCGAAATATCCTCATCCAATTGGCTTTGGACAAGTGTAATCCTTGGATGTTGCATTATCTTCCCATTTTATTTAAATCATTAAATAATGAGGTCATCGCTGCATCATAATGATGTCATAAATAATTTAATTTATTTAATGTCTAAAAATTATAAAAAAAAATACTATGATGTATGAAATCGTTTTAGCTTTCTAATGAATATTTATAGTCAAAATTTGGACTTTTGTAACCCCACTTAAAAACTATTTTAGTAAAACAACTCATGTTTGTGTCAATTTAATTTTAACATTAAATAAATATATATTAATGTCATTTTCCAACTAAAGTGGCTCCATGGGGTCACCAAGTTGACCCATGGGTTGTCTTGGTCGGCCATGACTCATCCAATAGGAGTAGGACAAGTGTCAAGCTCATATAATATTATCAAAACATTGTTTTTACCTTAAACTACACTAATTACCTCTAATCGCGATTAAGAACTTAAAAGTTACTATTCACCAAAAAATTATTTTAATCTTATTGAACCACATTTTACTTCTTAATGACGACCATGTATGTCAGATTTTTGAAAATCAAATCACAGAAGTGGTAATATTTCATTTAAAAGAAAAATCAGTTATTTAACTACCACTTAGTGGTTTCACTATTCATCAAAAATTGAAGTTTTTCAGAAAAAGGCCAAAATTTCACCCTAAGCTATAATTGATATTACGAATTCAAAAATGATGTCTATTTTAAAAATTCCAAACATATTAGTTGCATTAATTAATTTTATAATTAATTCCCGCTGTCACAACAAATAGCGTGTTTTTAAGAAACAATTTATATCAAAAGATTGGCAATTGTTTATGTCCAATTTCAATGTTAAATTAATTCTAATGACCACCATTGGATAAAATGGTAAAAATATATTCTAATTATACTCTAAAACCACTCAATAGTATAATTTATCACTATGAATTATTTTGATTAAAAAAGTTGTTTTAAGTATTTTTCACTATTCATAAAAATTTTGAAGTTCTCAGAAAATTACAAAAAATTCAACATAGGCTAATTTCAATATTAGGAATACAAAAATAAAGTCCATTTTGAAATATAAAATTTCTATAATTTTAAAAAGTGGTTATTACTATTCATAATGGCTATTTTGATTAGTTGCGGTGTGTTAGAACTCGAACTTGCGTACAATGCAAGCTATTGCATTATTGAATGAGAAGCGTATCGTGGAAGCTCGGGGTGTTACATTCTCCCCTCCTTCAATAAATTGCGTCCTCGCAATTTGAAATTTTTCTTTGATAATAAAAGGATGAAAATAGAAAATACCTTTGTGGAAAACCCACATCGGAAATAGGGTTAATAAATATATAACATTAAAAGAAAGCAGGATAAGTACAAAGGTCACCCGATATAGCCCATTCTAGGATTCTATGAAAATATGGATATGGAAGAAAAACAAACCATCAAGGTCTGATGGAGAGTTATAGAAAACAGGATTAGGAGAATGTTTAACCATAAGAAAATCACAAACTTGTGATTGGTTCAACGGTCATTGAATCCCCAGTTGGAAAAATTAACCGAAAACATTTTTGTTTTAAGTTACCTTTTATAATGTTGAGGAATTTATTTATGAGATTTACTAAGAACGTAAGGGAATATACATACTTGTTATGTATACTTTCATTCGTTAATAAATTTTTACCACAAACCCAACTTTTACTCCAAATGGTAACGGAACTCAAAAATATTCTATTTATCCTAATTGTATAAGGTTCCAAATGTTAACACA
The DNA here is from genome assembly GCA_963277665.1 of Viscum album. NCBI lineage: Eukaryota > Viridiplantae > Streptophyta > Magnoliopsida > Santalales > Viscaceae > Viscum > Viscum album. The sequence goes on from OY728129.1 coordinate 1,495,597,155, forward strand.
TACCATTTAGATCAGTAAAACTATTTTGTAATAACCAGGGACTTCCTGTAGGCTAGTGGTAGGAAATAAAGGCTTGTCGCACTATGGTTGTGGGTTCGATTCCTGCAGCTTTGTCCGACGCGACGGGTTATTCCCCACCCTGCAGGTTGTCCTTTTCCTAAAAATATAGTACTATACTATTCCAAAAATAGTCTTCATAAATGTTTTAACCTTAAACAATACTATCCAAAGTTCAACTTAATCCATTCCAACCTTAATAGTTATCCAAAATACTTCTGTCCAACTCACAGTCCAAATTTTATAAGGAAGGTAAACATAATGAAGATCCTTTATCCCACGTAACAACATGTGAACACCTTCATCATGTATTCTTTTTAAACATACTGAATTACCATGATCCCTTATTCCTTATAGAATACTAGATATACTCCTTCTATCCAAAAATGTATACAAAACATCAATCAGTTTCAAGGAAGTTAAGTATATCCAATATAATTTATCCAAATCAATCACGTCTTATTCCAAAATCACAATCTCAGTATCAAAACCATATTATGGTTTATCTTTCTCTCAACCATATATTTTCCAAAAATTTAACCTACTGTGGAGTCACTTTTCTTGGTTCCACACAATCTCAAGTCCTTGATGAAATAGTACTGCAGTACAATCCTTATATACTCCATAATTATTATAACCAGTACATCATTGATACAACACTCAAATTAAAAAAAATCTTTAATAACAACATAAGAACTCTAATCATTACTCCTCATCTGTGGTAGTATCATAACTTGATTATTATCCAATAACATCATTTGGGGCATGCTCTGATGATTTGGACATTGGTTTGCGTAGTTTCCCCAATCCTTGCAGAAGAAGCATTGTACATTTGAAACCATTTTCTTACCCTTGCAGTCACGCACTTTGTGTCCTTTTTCTCTACACTTATAACAAACTCCCATTCCCTTTAGGCAAGTTCCATGATTTTTCTTCCCACAATTACCACATATTGGAACATTCTTCTTTCCCCTCATCCCTTTATCCATCATTCTCTCTTCCATCCCTTTCGTCTCTTGCTTCGCTTCAAAGCCATAGGACTCAGAGAATTCTTTACTTATCCTATTAACACATGATACTATTTCTTCATATGTTGAGAACACATGGGAGACTATTTCCCTTCGAAATGTTGGCTTAATACCGTGAAAGATACTATCCTTCTTACTCTTTGGATCATACGTACTGCTGGAGTTCACATTCCTTCTACTGGGCGCCATTTCTATACAACGGCATAAACTAGGTTAGTTTATGAATCAAAATACATAATTCCATACTTGTAAAACACTTTACATAAATTGAACTATTTATGGATATAATCCATAATCATAAAAAGAAATGTTTTCTTTGAGTAAGTATGTACTCATAACCCTTCATAGTGGTTTGTAAGTAAAATGAGAATTATCCTAAGCATATCCCCCGGGAGTGTCGTAACCAAGAGTGCAGCAAGGCCCGTTGTCGTGCACCAGTTCCCGTTCGAGTCTAGCTCAAAGCGGTGTTTTCGGGTTTTACCCCTAGGTACATCTGTGCCAGAGCCGCCTCTACCTGCTCGTATCCAGACAGGGATGTATTTCTCGGAAAACTCATAACATCTCTATAATACCAAAATTCTAGGAAGTTCTTCTATACTAATCCTCAAAGTCTATCTTTGGGCTATGTGCTCTAATCAGAGTTTATCTAAATCTAGCTTCCAAGGTTAGTACTAAACTGCCTCTGATACCAACTGTAACGCCCCGACCCCAGCTACCCAGAGTCGGTGCATTACTTCGTAACATTGGCATGATCACAAACGATCAAGTCTCGAAAGACCGATTAGTTTAGTAGCCTTGGAAACACTAGATACATTCGTAAACGTTACATTACATCATAAAGTGAAAAACTAAAATAACAAAGTCTCCATAGTCCACACTCATATCCTCTTCTGACTATCCCTGTAGGTCATTCATAAAATACTTCTTCACATCCTGGAAAATATTAAAACATTGAAAGGGGTGAGCTCAGATGCTCAGTAAGGATAACAATATTGCGGAAGCTTTCATAAAGAAACATTAACATTTAAGGCAATGTATATCAAAAACAGAAGCCTTTTAAACTTGATCATCAACATAATATGGCATAAGTAAAATGAGATAATGCCATTCACTTCTTCACATGGATATTATACTGGTCGAATAATCACATACAATATCAATAACCACTTTCATAATGAGGGAATGTATAATTCCGGACATTCTGAAACATTTTGTCAAGGCCTCGGCCAAGACGTCTAAAATGATTAAGGCCTCGGCCAAAACCATAAATCAAATTGGGAAAGGGCCTCGGCCAATTCCATGTCTAGTTGTCTCATGAGACCTACCGATGCATTTTTTTTAGAAGATACTTACATTTAAAATTGCTCAAATATACTCCAGTGTTTTTATGAAAACATTAAGCAAGCTTCTGAAAACAAAATAACTAATTCTGAGACTGCTCGACTAATTACAGGCCATGATGGGTCCACGCCCAATCCCTTCCTGTCTACCACACTCGAGAGTCGGGTTTTCTGAAAACATTTTTAAACTTGCGTTAAATACGTATACATTTGCACTGGATTTTCATATATTGGAGAGAAATATCACTTTTTTGAAATCATTTAAAAATCACATAATTATAAAAGAAAACCTTTTGAATAAACGTAAAAGTCAAAGGGGTTTATACACCGTATAAAAGAAATTTGTGTATAAAACGAAATATGCCTTAATGAAAGGAGATTGAGACGAAGTCCTTACAAAGATCATTTTTAAAATAAAATAGATCTATTATGTGTATTCACTATAGGTACACATAAAGAAAGTAAAAATACAGAATAAGACATAATAATATCATGACATAATTTGAAAGTAGGAGATTAACCCAAAGAATAGAAATTGGGTTAAGAAGTTCCCTTACCTCGTGTCTGACTTGACTCAACCATTCTTTAACCTCATGAATAATAAACTAGAGTTAATATATACCTTATTAAGAACCATTTTCAATTTCATTATCCTTATTATATCACTTATTACAATGATATGAACATTATGTAATTATTTAAGTTAATAACGGTCGTTTTGTCGATCTTTGGTACTTGAGTCAACAATAAGCTTCTTATAATTACAAGTTGTTTATGTGGTGAAATATCCATTATATCCAGAATTATATTCATGATTTAGATGTCATATATATATTATATATCCAGTATATACATTCATTTATAATATTACGTAACATTTAGAGGTGAGAAATGAAATGCACCGTTCATGGAGACGGTAAGCCGTACGTACGCATGAACGCTACATTCATTTCAATTTCATATTTAATGGAACTAAATCATAATGATATAAATGTATAATATAATTCCAGTATAATATAGTGTATAATACCATTTACTCCATCCTTTATACATCCCACATATGGCATTAACGATTCAAATCACTTTGAGGGGGCGGTAGTCCGCACTTCCTAAAATGAAATTATCGCGTTTTACCCATAATGGAAATCATAAAGTAAGCCATAAATGAGAAATACAGAAGCATAAGTAAAACATAAACACATTATATATCATATATAAATATAGTGACATCTTAATGGCCACCTTTGAAGGTGTTATATGAGTGTTGAACAATCATCGTTTCGTGAGGCAGAAATTCGCCATCCACAGAAACCGTATGTTCTTTAACCATTAGATGTAGGTGTGTGTAAGTGTAGCTCTAATCCTTCTTATAACAACATCCTAGTATATTGAGGATACTGGTGTTGTCACAAAATAAATGAATAAAAAGATTTTAGGGGGTTGGAGAAGAAAAATAAAACAAAACAACATTAGAAAAGACATTACCTCAAAATCGGGTAACTCTTTTTGATTTGAGCCAAAGGCTTCCTTGGGAAGAGTTCTGCCCAATTTGAGGCTTCTATGAGTAAGGGAGGAATGTTGGGAGAGTATTTGGGCAGAGGTTGGCCGATCCAAATGGCTTGAAAGTGTAAATGAGGTGGGAGAGGTGGGGGCCTTTTATAAGTGGAGAGGAGGGGCACTTTTGGAAAGATTGAAATGTTACATTATTTCACAATGATTTTCGGATTCTAAAGGTCCCACACTTATATAATTCGAGTATAAGGTGATAAGGGTTCGAAATATCCTCATCCAATTGGCTTTGGACAAGTGTAAGCCTTGGATGTTGCATTATCTTCCCATTTTATTTAAATCATTAAATAATGAGGTCATCGCTGCATCATAATGATGTCATAAATAATTTAATTTATTTAATGTCTAAAAATTATAAAAAAACTACTATGATGTAGGAAATCCTTTTATCTTTCTAATGAATATTTATAGTCAAAATTTGGACTTTTTTAACCCCACTTAAAAACTATTTTAGTAAAACAACTCATGTTTGTGTCAATTTAATTTTAACATTAAATAAATATATATTAATGTCATTTTCCAACTAAAGTGGCTCCATGGGGTCCCCAAGTTGACCCATGGGTTGTCTTGGTCGGCCATGACTCATCCAATAGGATTAGGACAAGTGTCAAGCTCATATAATATTATCAAAACATTGTTTTTACCTTAAACTACACTAATTACCTCTAATCGCGATTAAGAACTTAAAAGTTACTATTCACCAAAAAATTATTTTAATCTTATTGAACCACATTTTACTTCTTAATGACGACCATGTATGTCTGATTTTTGAAAATCAAATCACAGAAGTGGTAATATTTCATTTAAACGAAAAATCAGTTATTTAACTACCACTTAGTGGTTTCACTATTCATCAAAAATTGAAGTTTTTCATAAAAAGGCCAAAATTTCACCCTAAGCTATAATTGATATTACGAATTCAAAAATGATGTCTATTTTAAAAAATTCCAAACATATTAGTTGCATTAATTAATTTTATAATTAATTCCCGCTGTCACAACAAATAGCATGTTTTTAATAAACAATTTATATCAAAAGATTGGCAATTGTTTATGTCCAATTTCAATGTTAAATTAATTCTAATGACCACCATTGGATAAAATGGTAAAAATATATTCTAATTATACTCTAAAACCACTCAATAGTATAATTTATCACTATGAATTATTTTGATTAAAAAAGTTGTTTTAAGTATTTTTCACTATTCATAAAAATTTTGAAGTTCTCAGAAAATTACAAAAAATTCAACATAGGCTAATTTCAATATTAGGAATACAAAAATAAAGTCCATTTTGAAATATAAAATTTCTATAATTTTAAAAAGTGGTTATTACTATTCATAACGGCTATTTTGATTAGTTGCGGTGTGTTAGAACTCGAACTTGCGTACAATGCAAGCTATTGCATTATTGAATGAGAAGCGTATCGTGGAAGCTCGGGGTGTTACAATCTAAGGGACTCGGTGAGCACATTTTGACTATTGCTGGGGTTTTGTAGAAAAACCCCAAATTTTTTTTGTTTTTTTGGTTAATACCCTACTTTTTCCTGGGCCCATTCGGTGTGAACGTAGTGGGTATGGCTCGGCTTTTGAATAGGTCTCCCTTTTCGGGTTTTCAGCCTAACGGGCTTTGCCCCTATTTTTTGTGAGCGGTTTAAATTCCCATTGTAACACCCCGAGATTTTATAAGATATATCCTTTTTAATTTCTTTAATATCATCAGTTGTAAGCTCCACCAAGATTATCATGCCCTATACGCAACACTGTATTAGATTGTAGTATACACAACACTTTTCATGAATTGTATTACACACAATTTCAAGTCCGTTTGATAGAAGTTATTCTACGCAACATTGAGTGTGTGTGTGTATATATATATATTAAATATATAAATGATATATGGTTGAATTCTATTATACGTAACAAAAAAAGAATCTTTCACTACACGCAACCCTTACTTGGCTTGCATTACACGCAATCGCAACCTTCCACGATAGCGTGTGTTGTACGGAATTCCGAGTTTCACTAAACAATGATATGTTATTAAAATATTATATAAACTAGCTGTTATGAATAGTAGTACCCACTTCTTGAAATTTTTTAAATTTTATCTTTCAAGATGGACATCATTTTTGGATTCGGAATATCAAAAAGAGATTAGGGTGAATTTTTGGTATTTTTCTGAAAACATTCAATTTTTTATTTATAGTGAGAACACTGGGTTACTATTTAAAAACTAACTATTTATTTAAATAATTATATATTTTATTTAAATTTATTTTAGGTCAAAATTGATATATAATACCTATGTAAGTTCAATTTAATTCATTTGAGTCATTTTATAATAATTTTAGATATATAAAAATTTTATTGAACTTTTCACCGTCTTTTACCCACCTCCTAAGAGAATTTGAAAAATTACATAAAACATATTTTTTCTACTTATGTGAGAAGAATTTCGAATTCCCGAGAGACATGATTAATTTCAAGGAGTAAAATGTGGTTCAATAAGATAAAAATAATGTTTGGACAATATTAGATTTATAATTTTATTTACCATGGTTAAAAGTAAATGGGGTAATTAAGGGTAAAAATGATATTCTTATTACCCTAACACATGTCCTAATTCTATTGGATATGTTTAATTCAACAAAAAATAACCTTAGGAATAAAATATTACCCTTTATGTCCACTTGGATTAGATTAGGACACTTATTATTATTTTATTTAAAGAAGAGTTAAAAGAGTTAAAATCAAAGTTTAATAACTAAAACATTTTTAATATAGGGTTATACATAAGATAAATTCGACTATAAATTTTCATTGGAAAGTTAAAACAATTTCCTAAATAATGGTATCTTATTTATAATTTTTAGACACTAAATAATTTAATTTATTTATGACACAATGATGATGCTGTAATTACCTTATTAATGAAATATTTACATAATTGATGTTATAAATACACAAATAAATGTAATTTGAGACTTTTTATAAATTACGCTAATTTTTTAGGGTAATATGTCATGTTAGTATTGATTAAATAACTTTTTGAGAACTAATAATTCTGTTATGATTGTCATAAAAAATCAATTAACAAATAGTGTCAAAATTGGCATAAAGTAGTTTTTAAAATAAATATTATCTTATTAATTTTTATTTTATTCCTAACGATCTAAGGATCGTCCAAATGACTTATCTAAGGTTATATATATTAATAATGAACCACTTGGGGTTATTTTTTATTGTTATAGTATGTTTATTAACCATATAGTGAAATAAAAAAAGAACACATGGTAAAAGTTAAATTATTTAACTTAGAGTTAAATCTAAATGATAAGGTTAAAAGTGTACCCTAAACATGTATAAAACCTATTGGTTGAGAGGATATCGACCATCCCCACTTTAGATTCTACATAATTCGCTTTGTATCCCTTATAAACCTAATATGACTTTATTATAATATAATATTTTATGTTTTTCTTAAAGTGCCCCTCTCCTCCATTATAAAAGGGCACTTCTCCCTCTTCTCTTTAAAAAATTTTGAGCCTTCATGCTCGGAAAAAAACTGACCATTTCCCTTCTCAACTTCCCTATAAACATTATAGATGTTACTGTCTCCTCAAAAGTCCAACTCTATTGCCTTAAGAGGAAGCTTAAAAGAGGAGCGCCAAAGAAGAGGTAATCTCTTCTACCGATTCATTCAAGTTTCTTTCTTCTTCATCTTCTTCTAATTATGTTGTTTCATTATAAAGTAATAACATCAGTATCAATAATATAATTATAAGTTATTTTAAATATTAAACAACCCCATTTCACCTTATATCCATCCTACGGAAAAGAAAATCACCGTGCGTGCGTACGTACGGAATACCATCTCCACGCCGTGGTGTAATCTGTTTTTCCACCACCACCATACTTGGATGGGTATAATGGTGAAAAGAATAACTATATATGGTTATTATAACAACATAATGATTCTAAGACATTATATAATCCACTCCAATTCAATTAAATAATTACGGTAATGATATCATCCCTCATGCGTATGTACGGATTACCGTCTCCACAACGTGATGAGATTCATTCTCCATGTTAACCACTCAAAAATGATTATAAAGTATGTATAATGAATAATAATGAAATATATGACATTATAAAACTGCGGTATAAATGTATATATATATATATATATATATATATCGGTGTGTGTGTATGTGTCATCTACTTACTTCAATTCAAGTTAATAAGGAAAAGAAAATAGCGTTCATGTGTACGTACGGCCTACCGTCTCCATGAACGATGTATTTAATTTCATTAATCTATGTATTATATATATATATATATAATCAATATAAATGATATATAAATTATGACTTACATTCTGGAAGAAATTAAAACATGATATAATTAATAATAATATCAATAACAACAAGTCCAAACAAGTACGATAAATAAAACGATTTCACCCAAAACGATACTTTAACATGGAATTTACAAAAGAATTGGTAATATAAAGACATAAGTGAACCATATATGATATCATGACAAAGAATATGATTCTGTAATAAGTCAATGAAATTTTTTTAATCATTATACAGGAGGTTTGGATACGTACAAAGGATATCGGACATAAGGTAAGGGATAATTTTGCAATCTCATTTTTATCCAAGATTGCTTATACGTAAGTATTTAATGGGGTTATATTTTTCATCCATTCCCATAAAATGTTTTTCATAATGTTTTTAATATTATTATATGTATGTTTAATGTCATTTTTACCACACTTTTACTTTAAATTTGTGTTATGGAAGGAATTTATCTTTTGTTTACCATACGAGGAACTTTTTTGACATTTCTGACAAAGTATGAGGAGAATGTTTTTTAACTTATATGGAATGAACGGATTTTTATGTTTTCATAAAGCCTTATTTTAATGAAGCTTAATCTAAAATATTTCATAACTATTTTCTGCAAAATCCTATCTTTTAAAATTTCCTGGCATTTTGTGAAAGGAATATGATTTTGAAAAAGAAAGGATATTTTCTTCAAGAATTCATTTCAAGTGTTTTTTCAAAACCATTTTCCATCTGAGATGAAATTATTTCATATGTGTATGTTTCAAGTATAATTTATCTATAATTTACATGGTTTCACTTTTATTATGATGAAATGATATCATTTTTTTTATATGGATTATGTTATGGTGGGATGATGTTTATGAACCCCATTTTTTTTCTTTGGGTTATGATGAATGATTTATGTTTATGTTGTAGAACAAGTAGGAATGATTTAATTATGAGATGGTTGAGACCTATATATCCCTCCAATGCATTGGGTAAATATTTATATCTCATGAGGTAGACATGGATGGAATTGCAAGTTAATCTGGTTCAGTGATAAAGGACTGGAATGAGGAGTGAACTCGATTTAGTAAGGGACTTTTTCCACTAAGATGGTCTTGGAAGCAATGCATTGGATACTATGGAAATCATATCATGTGAGTAATGGTTTTCCACAATTACATGTTTTATTCCCCATTCTATTTTATCATGATTGATGTCCCATTATGATCTATGCCTTGCATACTTCCATGTTTAATGTCATTGCTCAAGATTTTCATGTTTTAACTTTATGTTCATGTTTAGTTTAACTTAAAATGTATATGATTTGTTTTATTTTCTCCATGCATACCCTTACTGATCATTTGAGCTCACCCATTATATGATTTATTTTCCCCAAGATTTAATGAAAGGTTTTACGTAAGAAAACAAAAGGGGAAGATCTTTATGGGGGATGTTGAAGATCTTTCACCATGATTAGAAGATTATATTCTGAGTTTCCAAAGACACTAAACTATTACAGTCCTTGTGTGTGTATTTTTCTTATGTATTAAGTATTTCACAAAAGTAATTTCATTTCCATGTATGTTAAGTGTGGGTATCTACAGTTGGTATCAGAGGAAAGGTTTAGTTATCCTTTGGAAACTAGGATGCGAAAACTATAGTGAGATCCCTAGAGATATTTCTAAGGTATGTCTAGGGATGTCCCTAAGGTTAAGTATAAATATAGGTTATAGTCCTATCATTACAGTAAAAATCATATAATTAAACCTAAGATGTCATATTTTTAAGGTACTCCCCCTTTATTAGGATTTTTTCCTCTCACACTATTCTTTTTGGGTTTTAGAAAATGGCTGGAAACAGGAAGATTCATGATAATAGAGGATGTGATTGTAACGCCCCGACCCTAGTTACCCAGAGTCGGTGCATTATTACATAACATTGGCATGATCATGAGAAAGATCAAGTCTCGAAAGACCGATTAGTTTAGTAGCCTTGGAATAACTAGATACATCCATAAATTTTTACATTACATCATAAAAAAACATCTTTTCTTCATATCCCCTCATACTATCCCTGCAGGTCATTCATAAATTACTTCTTCATAATCCTGGAAAAAAAATAAAACATTGAAAGGGGTGAGCTCGGATGCTCAGTAAGGATAACATTATAGCAGAAGCATTCATAAATAAGCATAAACACTTAAGGCAATTTATAACTAAAACAAAAGCCTTTGAAACTTGAACTTCATCATAAAATGGCAAAGGTAAAATGAAATAATGCCATCTACTTACTCACATGGATATTCTACTAGTCGAATGATCACATGCAATATCAATAACCACTTTCATAATGATGGAATGCATAATGCCAGACTATCATAACCACATAGCCAAGGCCTCGTGCCAAGACTACAAATAAGATTTTGCCAAGGCCTTGTGCCAAGACACTAGTTTGTCTCATGAGACCTACCGATGCATCAAAGAGATATAGAGGGCTCCACCCGTCACTTATTAAGTCCAATGCATTCCTCATATGAATAGGTTTAAGCATAAAATAAACATTCGTATTAAAACTAGCATACGAAATGTCAATAATTTAACCACAAACCATGAATGGTATAAAAATAGAACATCCACAGTCAAATATAACTCATTTGATACAATATGGAAGATTGTATTGTATCACATTAACCTCAATCATGAATAATGAAGGATGTTGACATAGATGAAAATAATCATCAAAACTATTTGAGAGAAATATCCCCCTTTTCTTGAAAACATTTAAAAGTCACACTATTTGTCAAGAAGCCATTTAAAAATAGATTTTTGAATCAAAGTGTCCCATACCACTTTGAAACCTTTTAAAATGATTTTTAATTTCTAAACTTTAATGTCCATATAAATAAATCCTTAAAACCATTTTTAAAACATGGACATTAATGAGAAAGATTTAGATGAATAAGTCTTTAAAACATTTAAAAATGGTATTTTAGTTAGAGATTCTAACCAAAAGAGAGACACTTGAATGAAAATAATTGAGGTAATCAAAACTTTGTAATATCATGAGAATAAAGGGAATTCATGATATACTATGTCAAAGTACATTATATACACCACATAAAAGTGATTTGGTGTATATCAACAAGGAAGTCTCAATGGAATGTAAGTTGAGATGAAATCTCTCATAAAGGCCATATCCTTAGGTTAAGGATAAATCAACAACACAATTATGTGTGAAAAATATAAATACACTAAATATGATTGTATATTCAGTGTAAAACAATCAAAGTATATTCACACATATTCCTGTAAAAACAACACCAACGAATTGGATGTTTAACTCAACAAATGGTTAAAGGGTTAAAATTACTCTTATCAAATTCATATCAATGACTTGAGAATTTTCAATGGAGTGATTATGTGTATCAAAAGTATATCCACAGGAAGGGGAGTCGAAATTATGACATAATCAAATGAATAGTGATTCCACACATAATCTTGGGGTAATATAATCAATGAAATATGCGTAAAGCCAAATGAGTGGAAATTGAAATCTCAAATTCCCTTATTGATTAGGTAACTTAAGAAACAAACACCCATGAAAGAAAGATCATACCATGATGATGTAAATACCCATAAAATAAAGTATATTACACAATGAATACAATCATGGGTAGTACACATACACCACATGCAATAATTAAGTGGTGATCAATGGAATTCTCACGGAATTAAAAGTGAGACAAGAAACCCCTTACCACGTTAATCAACTGAGTCGCATGGCCAAAAGTTAATAACCACCAAATGATTTACAGAATAACATTAATATAAAGTGAATCATGATAATATATATCAAATGGAAGTACACAATACACCACTTTCAATAATTTAGTAGCGAACAATGGAAATCTCACGGAATTGAAAGTGAGATAAGAGAATCCCTTACTTTGTACTTTTTCCTTGGTCGATGGTAGGTTTACCTCCTGTATAATGGTGAAATAATTGTTATTGAATAATACAAGAATCAGTTACTTTAATATGATATCATATATGATCTTTTAACATTGATTTGTTAATAATATCTCTGAATTATCGTCATTTCAGGTGTTAACGGGTTCATTTTACTTTATATTCTTTGTTATGTGAGCCATATTCGTTATTAATGGGATGTATATTATTCATATACAGAATGGTATCAAGTCCTTAAACATCATTTTTAAATCATCAAATGATAATTATACTTGAATGGATACGATGGAGAATGAATCGCATCGCGTTCGTGGAGACGGTAGTCCGTACGTACGCACGAACACTACTTCCATTTAATTTTTATTTTAAAAGAATCGAATCCAAATGATACATAGGTATATTACTATTCCAGTAAAATATAAAATTTTATATATGTTACTTAAGTTCATTAACACCATCCTTTATACGTTCCATGTGTGGTATGAACGAGTCATATCATTTTAAGGGGGCGGTAGTCCGCACTTCCTCAAATGAAATTATCGTATGTATATACAACATGAAACGAATAATTTTATGAAATAAAATGGAATTAAAGAAGCTTATATATAAAATATATATCATTAATATCATATTTAATTACAGTTCCATCCTAATGGCCACCATGAGAGGCGGTAAGATGTATTTGAACAATCATCGTTTCGTGAGGCGTTAGTTTGCCATCCACAGAAACATTATGTTCACCATCCATTAGATGGAGTTGTGTGAATGTGTAGTTTGAATCCTTATTATAACAACATCCTAGTATATTGTGGATACTGGTGTTGTTACAAAAGAAAGGAAATAAAAAGAGTTTGGGGGTTGGAGAAGCAAAATAATTGAAAATAATTTAAGAGAAAATGTTACCTTTAATTTAGGTAACTCACTTTGGTTGGAACCAAAGGAATTCTTGAAATGCTTTCTGCCTAAGGGGAAGCTTCAAGGAGGAGGAGAGGGATGTGGGGAACTTAGTTGGGCAGAGTTTGGACGAGCCAAGTGGCTTGAGAGGTGTGAGGAATGAGTAGAAGTGGTCTCCTTTTATAAGGGAGAGGAGGGGCTCTTTAGGAAAGAGTGAAAGTATTACTTTATAATATAATTATATTCGGTTTATAATGGTCCAAAACTCATTGCGGTCGAAGATAAGATGACTCATATTCTAAATAACATCAACCAATAAGAATTGGACAGGTTTTAGATAATATTTTAATCATTATAATCTTATTTATTTAAATGATTTATTAATGAGGTAAACATTGCATCATTATTGTGTCATTAATAATTTAAATTATTTGATGTCTAAAAATTATAAATAAAATATCATTATGTAGGAAATATTTTTAGCTTTCTAATTAATATTTATAATCGAAAATCCAACATGTATAACCCTATGTAAAAATTGTTCTTTTAAAAGATGTAAGCTTATGCCATTTTTGTATTCATTTTAACTTAATTAAAATAAAGTGTCATTATCACTTACAAGTGGATCAATGGGGTCCCAAAATTGACCCAAAGATGCCCATGGTCGACCATGTATCAACCAATAGGGTTAAGACACGTTTTAGGGTAATTTAGTATTATTATAATATTATTTTTTAACCCTTATTTACCGGATTTACCCTTAACCATGGTAAATAAAATATTTACCGCAGTAATTATTCAAAATGTCTAAAAATAAAAGTTACCTATTTACACAATTTGAACATCCTGATTCCAAATATGGAATCCAGTTTTCTAAATTCAAAACACAGAAGTGGCAGAAATTAATTTAAAATTAATTCCCGCTGTCAAAACAAAAAGCGTGTTTTTAAGAGATAATAACTATCAAAAGATTGACACTTGTTTATGTTCGGTTTAATTGTAAAATTATGTCCAATGACCAAAATTATATTAAATAGTAAAAATATATTCTAAATATAATTTAAAACCACTCAAATTCATAATTTATCACTATTAATTATTTTGATTAAAAAAGTTGTTTTTAATTAAAATTTAGTAATTTTTACTATTCATCAAAATATGAAAGTTATCCGAAAAGTACCAAAATTTCACCTTAGGCTAAATTTGATATTCCTAATCCAAAAATGAATTCCATTTTGAAATATAAAATATATATAATTTCAAAAAATTAAGTATTACTATTCATAACGGCTAGTTTGATCGGTTGTGGTGTGTGTTAAAACTCGAAGTTGCGTACAACACACGCTACTGTTTTATTCAAAGGAAAGTGTACCGTGGAAGCTTGGGATGTTTTATTTTAAATTTTTTTGATGTCCCCATTTAGTCAAAAATTTTACAATATTTTATTTAAAAAGGGTTCACTATTAAAAGTTGGTAAAACTACAATACTGAAGATGAATTTGTTCTTACATTATGTCTAAGAAACTCATAATATGGATTCTAAAATTATAAGGATTATATAAAGTTTAAAATTTAGTTAATACTATTCATAACCTTTTTTGAACGGCTTGTTTGGTAAGTCATGGTGCGCTTGAACTCGGTGTTGCGTGTAGTGCAAGTTATTGAATTATTTTGAAGAAATAACACACTATGAAATCTTGGGGTGTTACATTCTCCCCTCCTTCAATAAATTGCGTCCTCGCAATTTGAAATTGTTCTTCGAAAATAAAAGGTTTAAAATAGAAAATATATTTGTTGGAAAACCCACATCGGAAATTGGTTTACTAAAATTTAGTCTTAATATGAGGAAAAGAGAAATGAAAGGGTCACCACCAAATTATGATCTCGATTAGGAGAACATTGGTGGCAATTAGAGACATATAATTGGAGGAAAAACGTAAATATTTATAGGTAGTGGTTGAGGTCATCAATCACAAAAAAGTATAAAATTGATGTCCTTAAACTCATCAATCTATGATGATTTGAAGTACCATCGGTTCAACAAAATATAGGGTATTGGGATCACACATTTTTGACATTTCAAAATATCTTAGTTGAAATCCCACATCGAAAAATGAATTAATGAGGCCTCTATTTAAAATAAAGAGTGGAAAGTATGAAGATTACCGAAAATAACACATACTAGGGTTCCATGTAGGAAAATATGGATATGGAGGAGAAATCTAACCATCAGTTATCTGATGGAGAGTGGTAGAGAACATGGCTATGAAAAGGCCAACAATCCCAAAGCCATAAATTAGTGATGATTTAAGGTACCATCTAGGACAACATTTTTTTTAAAGTTACATTACATAAGGAAGAGGAATTCATTTATGATATTGACTAAGAACATTATGAGATATACTTAAATTTTAAGTAGATTTTCATTCTTTAATAAATTTCCACCACTAACTCAATTTTTTTTAAACGATGAGTATTCAAGAAGACTTGGTCACACTGGAAGAGCTAGAATAAACTTCTATAGAATCACATGATCCATGCAGGATAAACCATATATTTACATTGTCTTTGAAGATTAATCAAAACCAAAATGGTTAGTGAATGATCTAATGATCCCCCAAAAGGATATTCATTGAGATAAATATGCACTAATCTTAATTTCTAAAATTAAACGAACAATACCCCAAAGTTAAATAGATACCATTCAATAACCAATTGTCCTTAAAATCCTTTAATATAATCCAAACTAATATTGAAACCCAAAACATAGAAGAATTTGATTATGTAGTCTCCCATGTTACATTGTATCTCCAAATGACATCAAATACTCTTAAAGTCACATACTTAAAAGTAATTAACATCATCACATATTCTCTGTTATAGGTTAATCATTTCCATAAATAACCCAAATCACTATAAATCAACAATAAAAATGTAGATAAAAATCCACCATTACTCTACAAATGAAACCTCATTGTATTCTATTTTCCTTGGGCATATAGTGTTCCTAACAAAACGATCATCTTCCAAAATAACATTTATCACTTAATCACCAAATCATTTTCCTATACCAAGGGTATTCATTTGATAAGACATAAGAACCCAAATCATCTTATTATTGATCAATAAAATCATTTAACAAAAAAAAGTCATACTAACCAGGGACTTCACGTAGTCTAGTGGTAGGCGATAAATCCCAATCGCACTTTGGTTGTGGGTTCGATTCCCACAGCTTTGTCCGACGCGACGGGTTGTCACACGGTCTACGTGTTGCCCTTTTTCAAAAACTATATTCTATAATATTACCAAAATGAGATAAATTTTTCGAAATAACATAATTTAACCACAAATGTTATATCATACTTTGCATTTTCATCCCAAATTATAATAACTTATCATTTTCTCAAACCCCAATGATCATATAAAACCAAATGGTTATTTATACCTATATCCACAAGAGAAGAGACAATTATTCCTCAAATATCATTCTCACATGGCAAACTAAGGGGTTACAAATACAAGAGAAAATTATTCCAAAGTAAACCCATCAACAAGGAGTGCTAATACTTTTTAAATTTTTCTCCAACCATTTATTTCCACATAGCTTCTTCTTTGAGAAAGAAAATATCCTATAAAATAGGACATTCACTCGGGTAATGGCCAGGTCCCCTACATTTACGGCAAATGACTGTAAATGGACTCTTGGGACCATTTTTATCTTCTTCCATAGTACTCTTCATTTTTCTTCGGCAATTCTTCACTTTATGTCCTTCCTTCCCGCACGTAAAACATTTCGTTGTCCCATTGAGACACTTTCCTGGGTGTCTCTTTCCACAATTCCTGCATGATGAAAATTGAGGTTTCTTTTCTCCATGGTCTCCATTGCTGGAGATCTTATCATTTATCACCTTTCTCTTCCTTGTTGAGTCTGGGAGTTGGTTAATATATATGTTGTTGATCATATTTTTGGAAAACTGATTTGGCATAAAGATGATATCTTTTACGCCTATCAACATTCCATTTTGTTGCTCATTGCCACCACCGTTCCCACATTGTATATCATTCTCAAAGTCACTATGACTTCCTTGGAATCCAGCCGTTGACTAAAACCAGAAAGCATTGTGTGAGTAATAGTAGTCGTAAAATCATTTAGAGATTAAAATGTCACCATATTCTCAATTTGAAACATATTAGGATTAACCAAGGTCATTTACTCTCATCTTATGTATATATTACTTAAATCGGTTTGTAAAGAAAATGTAAATTATCCTAAGCATATCCCCCGGGAGTGTCGTAACCAAGAGTGCAGCAAGGCCCGTTGTCGTGCACTAGTTCCCGTTTGAGTCTAGCTCAAAGCGGTGTTTTCGGGTTTTACCCCTAGGTACATCTGTGCCAGAGCCGCCTCTACCTGCTCGTATCCAGACATGGATGTATTGCTCGGAAAACTCACAAAATCTCTACAATACCAAAATTCTAGGAAGTTCTTTTATACTAATCCTCAAAGTTCATCTTAGGTCTACGTTCTCTAATCAGAGTTTATCTAAATCTAGCTACCAAGGATTGTACTAAACTTCCTCTGATACCAACTGTAACGCCCCGACCCTAGTTACCCAGAGTCGGTGCATTATTACATAACATTGGCATGACCATGAGAAAGATCAAGTCTTGAAAGACCGATTAGTTTAGTAGCCTTGGAATAACTAGATACATCCATAAATTTTTACATTACATCATAAAAAAAACATCTTGTCTTCATATCCCCTCATACTATCCCTGCAGGTCATTCATAAATTACTTCTTCATAATCCTGGAAAAAAATAAAACATTGAAAGGGGTGAGCTCGGATGCTCAGTAAGGATAACATTATAGCAGAAGCATTCATAAATAAGCATAAACAGGCAATTTATAACTAAAACAAAAGCCTTTGAAACTTGAACTTCAGCATAAAATGGCAAAGGTAAAATGAAATAAAGCCATCTACTTACTCACATGGATATTCTACTAGTCGAATGATCACGTGCAATATCAATAACCACTTTCATAATGATGGAATGCATAATGCCAGACTATCATAACCACATAGCCAAGGCCTCGTGCCAAGACTACAAATAAGATTTTGCCAAGGCCTTGTGCCAAGTCACTAGTTTGTCTCATGAGACCTACCGATGCATCGAGGAGCTATAGCGGGCTCCACCCGTCACTTATTAAGTCCAATGCATTCCTCATATGAATAGGTTTAAGCATAAAATAAACATTCGTATTAAAACTAGCATACGAAATGTCAATACTTTAACCACAAACCATGAATGGTATAAAAATAAAACATCCACAGTCAAATATAACTCATTTGATACAATATGGAAGATTGTATTGTATCACATTAACCTCAATCATGAATAATGAAGGATGTTGACATAGATGAAAATAATCATCAAAACTATTTGAGAGAAATATCCCCCTTTTCTTGAAAACATTTAAAAGTCACACTATTTGTCAAGAAGCCATTTAAAAATAGATTTTTGAATCAAAGTGTCCCATACCACTTTGAAACCTTTTAAAAGGATTTTTAATTTCTAAACTTTAATTTCCATATAAATAAATCCTTAAAACCATTTTTAAAACATGGACATTAATGAGAAAGATTTAGATGAATAAGTCTTTAAAACATTTAAAAATGGTATTTTAGTTAGAGATTCTAACCAAAAGAGAGACACTTGAATGAAAATAATTGAGGTAATCAAAACTTTGTAATATCATGAGAATAAAGGGAATTCATGATATACTATGTCAAAGTACATTATATACACCACATAAAAGTGATTTGGTGTATATCAACAAGGAAGTCTCAATGGAATGTAAGTTGAGATGAAATCTCTCATAAAGGCCATATCCTTAGGTTAAGGATAAATCAACAACACAATTATGTGTGAAAAATATAAATACACTAAATATGATTGGATATTCAGTGTAAAACAATCAAAGTATATTCACACATATTCCTGTAAAAACAACACCAACGAATTGGATGTTTAACTCAACAAATGGTGAAAGAGTTAAAATTACTCTTATCAAATTCATATCAATGACTTGAGAATTTTCAATGGAGTGATTATGTGTATCAAAAGTATATCCACAGGAAGGGGATTGGAAATTATGACATAATCAAATGAATAGAGATTCCACACATAATCTTGGGGTAATATAATCAATGAAATATGTGTAAAGCCAAATGAGTGGAAATTGAAATCTCAAATTCCATTATTGATTAGGTAACTTAAGAAACAAACACCCATGAAAGAAAGATCATACCATGATGATGTAAATACCCATAAAATAAAGTATATTACACAATTAATACAATCATGGGTAGTACACATACACCACATGCAATAATTAAGTGGTGATCAATGGAATTCTCACGGAATTAAAAGTGAGACAAGAAACCCCTTACCAAGTTAATCAACTGAGTCGCATGGCCAAAAGTTAATAACCGCCAAATGATTTACAGAATAACATTAATATAAAGTGAATCATGATAATATATATCAAATGTAAGTACACAATACACCACTTTCAATAATTTAGTAGCGAACAATGGAAATCTCACGGAATTGAAAGTGAGATAAGAGAATCCCTTACTTTGTACTTTTTCCTTGGTCGATGGTAGGTTTACCTCCTGTATAATGGTGAAATAATTGTTATTGAATAATACAAGAATCATTTACTTTAATATGATATCATATATGATCTTTTAACATTGATTTGTTAATAATATCTTAGAATTATCGTCATTTCAGGTGTTAACGGGTTCATTTTACTTTATATTCTTTGTTATGTGAGCCATATTCGTTATTAATGGGATGTATATTATTCATATCCAGAATGGTATCAAGTCCTTAATCATCATTTTTAAATCATCAAATGATAATTATACTTGAATGGATACGATGGAGAATGAATCTCATCGCGTTCGTGGAGACGGTAGTCCGTACGTACACACGAACACTACTTCCATTTAATTTTTATTTTAAAAGAATCGAATCCAAATGATACATAGGTATATTACTATTCCAGTAAAATATAATATTTTATATATGTTACTTAAGTTCATTAACACCATCCTTTATACGTTCCATGTGTGGTATGAACGAGTCATATCATTTTAAGGGGGCGGTAGTCCGCACTTCCTCAAATGAAATTATCATATGTATATACAACATGAAACGAATAATTGTATGAAATAAAATGGCATTACAGAAGCTTATATATAAAATATATATCATTAATATCATATTTAATTACAGTTCCATCCTAATGGCCACCATGAGAGGCGGTAAGATGTATTTGAACAATCATCGTTTCGTGAGGCGTTAGTTTTCCATCCACAGAAACATTATGTTCATCATCCATTAGATGGAGTTGTGTGAATGTGTAGTTTGAATCCTTCTTATAACAACATCCTAGTATATTTTGGATACTGGTGTTGTTACAAAAGAAAGGAAATAAAAAGAGTTTGGGGGTTGGAGAAGCAAAATAATTGAAAATAATTTAAGAGAAAATGTTACCTTTAATTTAGGTAACTCACTTTGGTTGGAACCAAAGGAATTCTTGAAATGCTTTCTGCCTAAGGGGAAGCTTCAAGGAGGAGGAGAGGGATGTGGGAAACTTATTTGGGCAGAGTTTGGACGATCCAAGTGGCTTTAGAGGTGTGAGAAATGAGTAGAAGTGGTCTCCTTTTATAAGGGAGAGGAGGGGCTCTTTAGGAAAGAGTGAAAGTATTACTTTATAATATAATTATATTCGGTTTATAATGGTCCAAAAATAATTGAGGTCGAAGATAAGATGACTCATATTCTAAATAACATCAACCAATAAGAATTGGACAGGTTTTAGATAATATTTTAATCATTATAATCTTATTTATTTAAATGATTTATTAATGAGGTAAACATTGCATCATTATTGTGTCATTAATAATTTAAATTATTTGATGTCTAAAAATTATAAATAAAATATCATTATGTATGAAATCTTTTTAGCTTTCTAATGAATATTTATAATCGAAAATCCAACATGTATACCCCTATGTAAAAATTGTTCTTTTAAAAGATGTAAGCTTATGCCATTTTTGTATTCATTTTAACTTAATTAAAATAAAGTGTCATTATCACTTACAAGTCGATCAATGGGGTCCCAAAATTGACCCAAAGATGCCCATGGTCGACCATGTATCAACCAATAGGGTTAAGACATGTTTTAGGGTAATTTAGTATTATTATAATATTATTTTTTAACCCTTATTTACCGGATTTACCCTTAACCATGGTAAATAAAATATTTACCGCAGTAATTATTCAAAATGTCTAAAAATAAAAGTTACCTATTTACACAATTTGAACATCCTGATTCCAAATATGGAATCCATTTTTCTAAATTCAAAACATAGAAGTGGCAGAAATTAATTTAAAATTAATTCCCGCTGTCAAAACAAAAAGCGTGTTTTTAAGAGATAATAACTATCAAAAGATTGACACTTGTTTATGTTCGGTTTAATTGTAAAATTATGTCCAATGACCAAAATTATATTAAATGGTAAAAATATATTCTAAATATACTTTAAAACCACTCAAATTCATAATTTATCACTATTAATTATTTTGATTAAAAAAGTTGTTTTTAATTAAAATTTAGTAATTTTTACTATTCATCAAAATATGAAAGTTATCCGAAAAGTACCAAAATTTCACCTTAGGATAAATTTGATATTCCGAATCCAAAAATGAATTCCATTTTGAAATATAAAATATATATAATTTCAAAAAATTAAGTATTACTATTCATAACGGCTAGTTTGATCGGTTGTGGTGTGTGTTAAAACTCGAAGTTGCGTACAACACACGCTACTGTTTTATTCAAAGGAAAGCGTACCGTGGAAGCTTGGGATGTTTTATTTTAAATTTTTTTGATGTCCCCATTTAGTCAAAAAGTTTAAAATATTTTATTTAAAAAGGGTTCACTATTAAAAGTTGGTAAAACTACAATACTGAAGATGAATTTGTTCTTACATTATGTCTAAGAAACTCATAATATGGATTCTAAAATTATAAGGATTATATAAAGATTAAAATTTAGTTAATACTATTCATAACCTTTTTTAAACGGCTTGTTTGGTAAGTCATGGTGCGCTTGAACTCGGTGTTGCGTGTAGTGCAAGTTATTGAATTATTTTGAAGAAATAACACACTATGAAATCTTGGGGTGTTACAGTGATGGACAATGGAAAGATATTATTCATAAGCAAAAAAATGAAATTGGATCTGGAAGTCCCCATATCATTATTATTCCTAATCAAAAATCTCATAATATGATAAATAATCTCAAATTTGGTAATTTTCCCGACTCAGCTAATAAGAGAAAGATGGAGTTTCATGATGATAATAGAGGAAAGAAAGTTCAATTTCCCTCATGTAAATCATGTGGGAAGAGGAATCAGGGAGAATGTTTTAATAGATCTGGAAGATTTTTTATATGTGGAAAAGAAGGACACAAAGCCAGTAATTGTAATGGAAGAGTTTCAGTTAACACCATGGACAAGGATAATGGTATTGCTAAGACATCAACAACGGTTAAATGTTTTAAATGTGGAATGTACAGGCATTATGCAAACCAATTCCCAAAGGGAAACTCTCATGAAGAGAATCACCATGGTTATATGGGTAGTATTTATGTGGATGATGATGAAGAGACTACAAATGATATATGAGATGAAAGAAATGATGAATCTCAGTCAGTAGTTTAAGAAGGTGGTGGAATTATTGTATGTTTTATCAAGAATAATGTATGGTACTATGGAATAAAGAAAAAATCCAAGGATTGTTACACTATTTTCTTTCCTTGAGTTTTTGAAAGTATATGATGAATAGTACTAGTAACCATGAAAGGTTATTCAAATATTTTTGGAAGGTAGATGATATTGCAGAATGAAAGGATAAGGAGATAATGATATGTTTGATAGTATTAATGATATCATGATTGATATAAGGACAAACTGATATCATGGTTTGAGTATATTGAATTTTTTGGATTTTGGTATGTGGAAAGAGTTACCTTTTAATAGAATTAATGTTTTCACTAAGGTTCTATGGTAATTCATGTTACTAGAGAATGCAAGACTAAGGTATTCACATGTTTGGAATGCGATCAACAAGATATATCTTATGATATTTGGGGGATAAATGCTGGTATTCACATGCTTGGTTGATGACATTTCTAGTAATCCTTTTCTTTATACTATGATATTGGACATATGTATTTTGGATAAGTCTAAAGACTGGAATGGATTTTTTTGGACATCAGATATTATTGTTTAAGGCTAGAACTTTTTTCGATATTATTTCTGTAATGTTATAATAGTGAAGTTTTAGAAAAAAACAACCTGCAGTATGGGAGACAACTCGTCGCGTCGGATAAGGTTGTGAGAATTTAACCCAAAATTGAAGTGTGACATGCCTTTATTGCCTACCACTGGCCTACAGGAAGTCCCTGGTAATTAGAAACTAGTTTTATTTTATTAATCGGTATGATAGATGAAGTAAAAGTCCATTTTTGGAATCATATATGATTAATCTCACCATAGATGGACTTATGTATATTTAATAACTTATGCTAACCCTTTTGTTATAGAAACAGATGGGATAACTTATCATTCTATCTCATGATCTGCTAACACTTCATGAATGACAAATTCAACATCATTTCATTAAATAGAGATGAAGTTGAAATTGTTCATGGAATGACCAACGATGATATTACACTGAAAATAAGTAAGTATTTCTCCTTATGTAAAAGCTCATCAATGATAGGGATATGATCTTGAAAACCAAAAATGTTTTCCTACTACACTCATATCTGATGAATCATATGGTACCTCAGATCATCACAAATTTATAGCTTTGTGATTTTTGGGTTTTTCATAGCCATGTTCTCTACCACTCTCCATCAGAACTTGACGGTTAGATTTCTTTTCCATATCCATATTTTCACATATGTTCTCCTATATGGAAACCCAGGGATAAGTTAATTTGGGTAACTGATACATTTCATACATTAGTTCTTAAAATTAAGTTTTAGTATTCCATTTTACGATCTGGGTTTCTATGAAAGAAACTTTCAAGTAGAAAATCATTTATAACCCTGACGAATTTTGAGGGTGAAATTCTTTTTAAGGGGGGTAGAATGTAACACCCTGAAATTTTATGAGATATATCATTTTTAATTTCTTTCATATCTTCTATTGTACGCTACATCACGATTATCATCTGCAATATGCAACACCATATTATCTTTCAGTATACGCAATACTAATCTTGGATCATGTTACACACAATTTCATGTTCGTTTGATAGAAGTTATTCTACGCAACATTGAGTGTATTTATATATATATATATATATTAAATGTATAAATGAAATATGGCTAGATTATAATATACGCAACAACAAAGGAATCTTTCACTATACACAACCCGGTCTTGTCTTGCATTACACGCAATCATGACCTTCCACGATAGCGTGTGTTGTATGCACACAGAGTTTCACTAAACAACGATATGTTATTAAAATATTCTATAAACTAGCCGTTATGGATATTAGTATCTACTTTTTAAAATTTTATAAATTTTATCCTTCAAAATGGACTTCATTTTTGGATTCATAATATCAAAATTAGCCTAGGGTGAATTATTGGTATTTTTCTGAAAACATTCAATTTTTGATGAATAGTGAAAACATTGGGTTAAGATTTAAAAAATGACTTTTTATTTAAATAATTTTTTTTATTTAAATTTATTTTAGGTAAAATTGATACATAATTCCTATATAAGTTCAATTTAATTCACGGGAGTCATTTTATAATAATTTTAGATAAATAAAATTTTTATTGAACTTTTCACCGTCTTTTACCCACCTCCTATGAGAATTTGAAAATTAACATAAAACATAATTTTACCACTTCTGTGAGTGGAATTTTTAAAATACAAGAGACAAGGTTAATATCAAGGAGTAAAATTTGGTTTAATACGATAAAAATAATTTTTGGTGAATAGTAACTTTTTACATTTATTTACCACGGTTAAAAGTAAAAAGGGTAATTAAGGGTAAAAATGATATTATTAGTACCCTAAAACACGTCCTAATTATATTGGATAAGTGTAATTCGACCAAAAACAACCTTAGGAATAAAATATTACCCTTTAGGTCCACTTCGATTAGTTTAGGACACTTATTATTATTTTATTTAAAGAAGAGTTAAAAGAGTTAAAATCAAAGTTTAATAACTACAACATTTTTAATATATGGTTATACATAAGATAAATTCAACTATAAATTTTAATTATAAAGATAAAAATATTTCCTATATAATGATATTTTATTTATAATTTTTTGACATTAAATAATTTAATTTATTTCTGACATAATGATGATGCAGTAATTACCTTATTAATGAAATATTAAAATAATTGATGTTATAAATACCAAAATAAATGTAATTTGAGACTTTTAATAAATTAAACTAACTTTTTAGGTTAATATTACATGTTATTATTGATTAAAGTAACTCTTGGAGAACTAATCATGCAGTTATGATTTTCACAAAAATCAATTACCAAATAGTGTCAAAATTGACATAAAATAGTTTTTATGGAAATATTATATTATTAGATGTTATTATATTCCTAAAATTATAAGGTTCGAAACAATGACTTATATATGGTTATATATATTAATAATTAACCACTATGGGTTCGTTTGGCTTGTTATAGTATTTTTATTAACCATATCGTGTATGAAAAAAACAATACACGGTAAAAGATAAATTATTTAACTTAGAGTTCAATATAAATGATAAGGTTAAAATTGTAATCTAAACTTGTCTAAAACCTATTAGTTGAGAGTATTTCTACCCATCCCCACTTTATCTTCAAAATAAGTCACTTTGGAGCCATTATAAACCGAATTTGACTTTATTATAATATAATATTTTTTGTTTTTCCTAAAGTACCCCTCTCCTCCCTTATAAAAAGGCACTTACTCCCTCTTCTCATTACACAATTTTTAGCCTTTCAAACATAGCCAAACCCTGACAATTTCCCTTATCAACTTCTATAGAAACATTATAGAGGTTATGGTCTCCTCAAAAGACCAACTCTAGTCCCATAAGAGGAAGCTTAAAAGAGGTGCGTCAAAGAAGAGGTAATCTCTTCTACCGATTCTTCCATGTTTCTTTCTTCTTCAACATCTTCTTCTTAAGTTGTTCCATTATAAAGTAATACCATTAGTATCAATAATATACTGATATGTTATTATATATTTTAAACAACTCCATTTCACCTTCTATCCATCCTATGGAAAACGAAATCACCGCACATGCGTACGTATGGAATACCATCTCCACGTCGTGGTGTAATCTTTTTTTCCTCCTCCACCTTACTTGGATGGGTATAATGGTGTAAATAATAACTATATATCGTTATTATAACATCATACTGATTCTGAGACATTATATCATCCACTCCAATTCAAATCAATATTTATGGTAACGATATCATCGCTCATGCGTACGTACGGATTACCGTCTCCACGACATGATGAGAATCATTCTCCATGTTAACCACTAAAGAATGATTATAAAGTATTTATAATGAATAATAATGAAATATATGACATTATAATGCTATTGTATATATGTATATATATATATATATATATATATATATTTCATCTACTTACTTCTATTCAAGTCAATAAGGAATGGAAAACAACGTTCATGCGTACATACGACCTACCGTATCCATGAAAGTGGTATTTCATTTCATTTATCTATCTATTACATATATATATATATACTAAATATATGTTATATATAAATCATGATTTTCATTCTATAAATAAGTAAAAAATGATATAATTAATAATAATATCAAGAACAACAAGTCCAAACACGTGCGATAAATAAAACGATTTCACCCAAAACACTACTTTAACATGGAATTTACAAAAGAACGGGTAATATAAAGTCATAAGTGAACCATATATGATATAATAACAATTAATATGATTCTTTAATAAGTCAATGACATTTTTTAAATCATTATACATGAGGTTCGAATATGTACGAAGCATATCGTACCAAAGGAAATGGATAATTTTGCAATCTCATTTTTATCCAAGATTGCTTATACGTAAGTATTTACTGTGGTTATATTTTTCAACCATTCGCATAAAATGTTTTTCATAAAGTGTTTAATATTCATACATGTATTTTTAAGGTCAATTTTACCCCTATTTTAATTTTACTTTGTGTTATGGAAGGAATCTCTCTTTTGTTTACCATACGAGGAACTTTTTCGACTTTTCCGAAAAAAGTACGAGAAGAATGTTTTTTAACTTATATGGCATGAACGGATTTTTACGATTTAATAAAGCCTTATATTCATGAATCTTAATCTACAAGATTTCATGACTATTTTAAACAAAATACTTTTCTTTTAAAGTTGCATGGCATTTTTTGAAAAGAAAATGATTTTGAAGAAGAAAGGATATTTTCCTAAAGAATTCATTTCAAGTGTTTTATCAAAACAATTTTCCATCTAAGATGAAATTATTTCATATGTATATGTTTCAAGTATAATTTATCTATGATTTACATTGTTTCACTTTTATTATGATGAAATGATATCCATTTGTTTTATATGGATTATGTTATGATGGGATGATGTTTATAAAACCCATTTTTATTCATTGGGTTATGATGAATGATTTATGTCTATATTGTGGCACAAGTAAGAATGATTTAATTATAATATGGGTGGGACCTATATCTCCCTAAAATGCATTGGGTAAAGATTTATATCTCATGAGATAGACATGGATGGAATGGAAAGTTAATCTGGTTCAGTGATACAAGACTGGAACGAGGAGTGAACTCGATTCCGAAATAGACTTTGTCCACTAATATGGTCTTGGATGCAATGCCTCGGCTACTATGGAAATCATATAAAGTGCTTAATGGTTTTCCACAATTAAAAGTTTTATTACCCTTGATACTTTATCATGATTGATGTCCCATTATGATCCATTCCTTATGTACTGCCATGTTAAATGTCATTGCTCCAAATTTTGATGTTTAAACTTTATGTTCATGTTTTTTTATATTCAAATGTATATTATTTGTTTTATTTTCTCCCTGATTACCCTTACGGAGAAATTGAGCTCACATTTTATATTTTTTATTTTCCCCAAGATTTAAAGAAAGGTTTTAATTAAGAAAACAAAAGGGGAAGATCTTTATAGGAGATGTTTAAGATCCTTCACCACGATTAGATGATTATATTCCGAGTTTCCAAAGACACTAAACTATTACGGTACTTTAGTGTCTATTTTTGTTATTTATTAAGTATTCCACAAATGTAATGTAATTTCCATGTACGTTAAGTGTGGGTCTCTACACCCGCCGATAAGACTATCATTACTATTGTTTAAGGTTGAACAGTTTTGACCAGATATGGTTGGGCAAGGGCCCTGAAGAGGTTTGGTTGATTAAAATATGTCTCAATAACTTTCAGACACATGTGGGGGGAGCATGTATAGATTTAAACAACATACAGGGTGTGTCTCAAGTCATGGGAACCGTATTGGCGTACAAAAGTATGAAATCATTACCTAAGGCAGAATTTATTTTGGTAAATGGGCCAAGGGTGATAAATATGTAGATCTGCTTATGGCATGGTATACATAGTCGTGCAAAGGTGTCCTTAAGTTAATGACAGTCCATTTCCAATGTCCTGAGGACTTCATGGAATTCTGGCTAATGGAAACCACCATGGGTGGCTTGGATAATTATGAAAACCTCCTGGGGTGGTTTGGAAAGGGTGTATGACATCTAAAAGGGTTTGGGAACATCTGTACTAATCAGGAGTGTGGTCAGGAGGCAAATTTCATATACATTTTGTTATAATAGAGGATGGTTGGAGCTTGACGCAGTTTAAAGTCATGCAGCTGGGACATTATTCAAAATGGAATGGCATATCCTCATTCTCGGTAATCTCATCAGAGACATTCCACCATATTTAGGCAGGGTTATGAAAGAGGTTGGTAAACTACTGCTCAAAAGTTTTCTGAATCTCAGCATGGATATGGGGCTTAGAGGACAAGAGTCATACGGAGAGATTCATTTCCTAAAGAAATCATTCCTTTGGTAAATAGGCTTGGGGCGATCAATATGCAGAGCCGCTGAGGGCATGGTATGAATAGTCATGAAAAGGTTACCTTTGTTCAATTATTTTATTCTCCAGATAGCCAAGATTCTTCAGAGAAGTTGAGATTCGGGACCACCAGGGGTGGCTTACAAGGGTTCGGATCCTTCTGGGTATAGATTGTGATTTATGAGGAGAGGGTGCTTGGATACGGGATAACCATATGGGATAAATTTCTCGAAAATGGGTGAAGTCATCCCTTCTCAGGCTAGTGTGAGATGGTGGTTTGTGCAGGTCTAGCTCATGCACTGAGGGATAGAGGAAAGCCTCCATTCTTGATTGAACCCAAGAAAGGATCTACCATGCAGTTTAACGTCATGCGGTAAGGATTAAGGCATTTTAAATTCCATGTAGTTTAACGTAATGCGGTAAGGATTGCTTCTGTGCAGTTTAAGGTTATGCGGTAAAGACGAGGAGCATTATTTAAGATACTGTATTGTTTAACATCGTTCATTGAGGACAGGGACCATTTTTAAATCCATAAAAATGCCTGCAATTGGAAGAATTTCTCTGGATACTTAATAATTGGTCTTTGCAGCTTCACGCCAAGCCAAAAAGACATGCTTCGTGCAGCTTTAATCGTCATGTGGTAAGGACGTAGTTGCAAAGACAACTCTTGATCAGAATGTAACTAGGCTTAAAAATCTCGGAATGAGAAAGAGGTGGAAAGGGGTTGATGGTGTAAACCGTGTTTCTGGGGCTTCTTAGATCAGGAGAGATGATTTGGGGCTCTGAGGCCGATAAGCGTACGAGGCTAGTAAGAGTATCGCCTGAGGAAATCATGCCTTTGGTATACAGGCCAGGGGCCATCAATATGTAGAGCTGTAGAGGGAATGGTATGAATATTCATGAAAAGGTTTCCTCGGGTTGATAACATTCCACTTCTGATGGCCATCTATGATTATGAGGATTCGCGATTGTCTGAGCGACGTAGTCTGTTGTTTGATCAGGAAATATTTCGACATGTCGAGGATGTTTCCTCCCTAGTTGTTGTTAAAACTGGAAGAGTTCACTACGCTGATTTATCTTGTGGATGGGGTATACCATTACAACATGCATTTTAACGTCTTGCGGTAGGGACGAAGAACTAATAGTTTTCCAGATGTAGAGTTTGGACCATTGGGTGACTATTGCTACAATTACCCGGAAGGCAACTGAGTTAGGAGG
Source organism: Viscum album (assembly GCA_963277665.1). Classification (NCBI taxonomy): domain Eukaryota; kingdom Viridiplantae; phylum Streptophyta; class Magnoliopsida; order Santalales; family Viscaceae; genus Viscum; species Viscum album. The sequence goes on from OY728129.1 coordinate 1,495,627,834, forward strand.
CTTTGGTATACATTGATCAAGTGTGGGGGAATGAGGTTATAAACTTTAACTCTAGGGTTTTCTGGATTAGGATGTATGGCATGGGGGCTCTGAGGCCGGTAAGCATACGGGGCTAGAAAAGTACCGCCCGAGGAAATATTGCCTTTGGTAGACGGGCCAGGGGCTATCAATAGGTAGATCCGCTGAAGGCATGGTATGCATAGTCATGCAAAGGTGTCCATGGGTCGATAAATTTCCACATCTGATAGCCATGGATGATTATGAAAATCTGAGATTGATCACTGTATGGAGTTTGGCATATGAGGATAATGGTGTCCAAGTATACAAGAAACATCTTCACCACAATTGCCCGTCGAGTCAATGTAGCCTAGCCCTGGCTTGAAGTTTGTAGATTCATATCATCATGTTAAACATGGGAAGAAACATAGGCTAACCAGGTAGGGATACCCTCGCAACGTTTGGATGTGAGGTGGGAACAAACATGTAAACCAGATCTCTATAAATTTTGGGATCGGGAGATATGATATGGGGGCCCTGAGGCCGGTAAGAGTACAGGGCTATGAATAATACTAACTGGGGAAACCTTGACTTGGTTAGATGGGTCAGGGTCTATCAATATACAGATCCACGGATGGCATGGTATGCATAGTCATTCAAAGGTGTCCATGGTTCGATAACTTTTCACTTCTGATGGCCATGAATGGTTATGAAGATCCACAATTATCCGGGTCATGGGGTCTGACGTATTGAGAGGATGCATCAAAATGAGCAAGGAGTATTCCCATCTCGTTTCACCATATATCTTAGTTCGGTCGCAACAAATTCCGTGTAGTTTAACATCGTGCGGTGTGGATGAAGTTCGTGCAGTTTAACGTCGTGCGGTGAGGATTAAGGTGAACTGACGTGAAAAGGGGATTCCGTACAGTTTAACGTCATGTAGTAAGGACAAGAGGTATATATACATGTGTTTTCTATTATTGGCGGCTAGGCTAGGATATAACATCCCGGTGTCACTACATATTCTGTGAGGGCAAGAATCAAGCCACACATAGTTCTTTTTGGAGTACACCCCATGTAGGTCTGGTCATTACATGGGGGGATGGGGGAATATTAATTTTTCATATCTGTTCAGTTTAACATCGTGTGACAAGGATGAGAAACACAACCCGTGCAGGTCTGGTCCTTACACGGGGGAAACAGAGGGTATTTTTAGCTTAATTTAAGGATGGTTTGGCCAGGATAGGGGATCCTGGCATCACTACATATCCTACGAGGGAGAGAATCAAGCCGTATGTAGTCCTTTAGAAGATAATACACCCTATGTAGGTCTGGTCTGTACACGGGAGAAAAGGGAATTTTTAAATCTTCATTCGGTGGTGGCTGGGCTAGGATGGGGGATCCTGGAGTCACTACGTATCCTGCAAGGGCAGGAATCATGCTGTACGTAGTTCTCGGAAATGGGTACACCCCGTACAGGGTTTTTCTGTACATGATGGGAGAGGGAATTTTTAATCCTTCTTTTCCATGCAGTTTAACATCGTGCTTTAAGGATGAGAAATACACCCCATGCAGTGTTGGTACGTACACAGGGGAGAAGGGAATTTTTAATCCTTATCCATGCGGTTTAACATTGTGGGTTAAGGATGAGGAATACACCATGTGTAGGTCTAGTCCATACACAGGGGGAAAGGGAATTTTTAACTTTATTTGGGGATGGATAGGCCAGGATGGGGGACCCTAGCGTCACTACGTATCCTGTAAGGGCAAGAATCAAGCTATATTTAGTTCTTTGAAAATCCATGCAGTTTAATGTCATGCAATAAGGACAAAGAACTCTTAGTTTAGGGTCATAGAGTTTGGACCATTGGTGCTTGGCAGTTTAACGTCCTGCAGCTCGGATGAAAAATGATTTTGATTATGTGAAATACTTCTTCAGAAATTTCGCATTTGTAGGAGCGGTAGTGAACTGCCCGTCCTTGGGGATCAGGGCATATGATCCAATGGATTAGACCTTGTGTATAACATATGGTCCCTAAAACTTGGGATCCAGTTTTGGAGGCTTCTTCCTGGGTATCATTGGGGTCCAGAGGACAAACACTAATTCTCCTTCCAAGAAATACCGAAGATGAACCTTTTTATTGAAGGATCGTGCGATCTGGTTCTAATATACTTCCAGATGGTGCAAAGTGTGCAACCTCTTCTCATCCAGCTCTTCCAATTCACCTAGTTTTTTTTTATTACTTATCATTGGATAATTGATTACAAATGGAAAACACAGAGCAAGGGCAATTGGAGGTCAATGGGCAGGACCGCTTCTGTTCCGTATACTAATGAGTACAGAGTAGCCTGAGTAGTAGTGCAGATTGTGGTTCGATAATCCCACAATGCATGAAGAAGTTTATATGGACATTATTTCTTGTCTTTGTCCACCATTTTCTGGAGAATGTTGGATAAGGTCTTGTTGAAAGCCTCTATCTATCTGTTGGCCACTACATGGTAGCGGGATGAGTGGTTATCCATGATATCATATTCTTTGTATAGTTTCTCCAAATCAGCAGAGTAGAAATTGGTTTCTTTATCCGTCGGTATGGTATGAGGGATGCCAAATCTAGTGATGATATTGGTTTTCACATAGCTGACAATGTTCCTTGCCCCAACTTCCATGAGGGGTACAACTTCTCCCCATTTAGATAAGAAGTCGGTTGCTGTGAGGATAGACTTCAGTTTTTTGGCCGTGGCAGGAGGATATGGTCCCACGACATCCATTCCCTAGATGAAAAATGGCCCGGAGTACTTGGCCTGATGAAGTAACTCTAGGGGTTGGTGTATGAAGTTGGCATGAATTTTTCATGTGTGGCATTTTGTGATAAAGTGCTCGCAATCTCGTGCCACAATGGGCCAAGAGTACCCAAGCCTTCGAACCTGATGGGAAAGCTTAGACCCTGATTAATGTGCTCCACATACTCCGCATGCACTTCAGTCATGACGGCAATGGTTTCTTCTCCATCAATGCATCTGAGGAGGACTCTGTCCTGACTATGTTTGTAGAAAACCTCTTGTTGTCTTGTGCCGCCGTATAGGACAAATTTGATCACCCTTCTCCAAATTTTCTCTCGTTTATCCCTGTATGATGGGAGTTCTCCCCTTTGACGGTAGTTTTCAATGGGGGTCATCCAGCCGGTGGCAGGAGCATATGGCTTAGGGATGGGAATGAATTCATTGATTTCTTCCATCTTAGTCTGAAAAAATGGCAAGACCATTCAACGATGAGTAATACTAATAACTGTTTCATCCCGGTCTGGGTTAGCTTGGGTTGTGGCCGCATTAGCTAATGCATCAGCCTAGGCATTCTAAGATGGGGGAATATAGGTCAATGTTGGTTCTGTGGATAATTTCACCATTAACCATCAAATATGGTCAATTAGGGGAATCATCCCCTCCTTTTTAATAGCATAGTCACCATTGACTTTCTTGATGACCAGTTCCGAGTCGCCTTTTACTCTAAGGTGTTGCACTTACGCCTGGAGTGCAAGCTCCAGGCCTGCAATGATGGCTTGATATTCTGCCTCATTGTTCGTATATCCTTCTGATAGGAGGAAAAAATATGGAAAGACTACCTTTTCTAGGGACATGAGTATTATCCCCAAACCCACCTTGTTAAATTTGGGATCCTCCATCATTTTCCCTGTTGAGCTTCAGGATGCGCCATCGAAGTACATTTCCCACGTTGGGAGATCCTCTTGAACCGAGAAAATTTCTTCATCAGTTAACTCGACGTCCGATACGGGGGTCTCTATCAAGGGATGCTCTACTATAAAATATGCTAAAGCATAGACTTTGATGGCTTTCTGAGGCACAAACCGGATGTCAAACTGTTCCAGGATGACTGCCCATCGGGATAGGTTCCCGGTCAGCATTGGGTGGATGAGGATGTTCTTGATAGGGTTACTACATGAGACCAAATGAACTTCATGATGTTGCGAATAATGTCGTAATTTTTGATCTATGAAGACCAATTCCAAACAACTCTTCTTGATGTCTGAGTATCGAGTTTCAGCATTGATCATGGTTTGGCTGAGGTAATAGAGACGGTTTTCCCTACCATCGTCATTTTTCTGTGCGATTAAGGCTCCTAATGACTACTATAGGGGCGTCACGTATAGGATGAGAGTTCTTCCTTCAACCAGGGGAATGAGCACTGGAAGTCTCAAGAGGTTCTTCTTCAGGATATCAAACGTCTCATGGAAATCATCATCCCATTAGTACGTAACCATATTTTTCATTAACCTAGTAAAGGGTATACATTTTCCACCAGGTTGGATATGAACCACCAAATGTAGGCCAGGTGTCCTTGGAATACACTCAACTCAGTGAGATTGTGAGGAGGTGGCAGGCCAAATATAGCCTTTTTATTTTCAGGGTTGACTTCAATGCCACGATGGCATACTATGTATCCAAGGAATTTCCCTGATGTCACCCTAAAGGCACATTTCAAGGGATTCATCTTTAGGCTATGTTATCGAATTTTGTTGAAGACAGTTTCACGGTCTGACAGGCGATCTGAGAACTATCTTGATTTGACCACCAAGTCATCCATGTAGCATTCGATGAACCTTCATAGGAATGGTCTAAAGATACGATGCATGGCACGTTGATTTGGGGCACCATAATTCTTGAGACCAAAGGTCATGACCCTGTAATAGAATATTTATTGAGGGGATATGAAGGTATTTGCTTCTTCATCTTCTTATGCCATCCTTATTTTATTATACCCAGAAAACCATCAATTAAGGATAGAGCCTCATACCAAACCATTGTGTCGATTAATAACTCATTAATTGGGACTGGGAAATCATCTTTCAGGCAACGCTGATTGAGATCTATGAAATTAATGCAGATGCAGATTTGTTCGTTCTTTTTCTTTACGGGGACAATTTTGTCCACCCAAATGGGGTACTGGACCTCCCGAATAAAGCATGATTTAATAATCATATCAACTTTAGCCTCTATTTTGGCATAATGTGAGGGGTGAGTTCATCTAGCGGCTAGTTTATAGACCCGGTGGTCTTCTGCTAGACCTAAGTGGTGGGTTTCCACTTCAGGATCGAGTCCCGGCATTTCCATGTAATTCCATGAAAAAAAATCATGGTGTAGCTTTACGAAAGAGGTATATACCTCGTGATCTTTAGGAGACAAGGTTGTACTAATGATGGTGGGCCTCGGGTCTTCCTCAGTGCCCAGGTTTACTTCCCTGATCTCATCCACAGTGGTGGAGATACCTTCCTCAAATGCGGGAGGTGCATCCAGGAAATATTCCGCCTCCTCTTTCCCGACACTCTCATCATCTTGATATGACAGGGGGAGATTTCTTGGTACGATCTCTTGTGAGTTCGGAGGTGAGGCATTGTGGGCGTCCTTGCTCAAGTATACGCCCCCAAATTGAGGGTCAGTGGTCATTTCCACATTGTCACACTCGACCGTTATAGCTGAAGTCATGTAGACGGTTGAGTGTGTGTCTGGGCTTGAACCCCTGATCTCAACGTGGTTGACGGGCAGTAATTATTCTCCACCAAGCTTTCTGAAATGGTCATCAAGAACCATTTCTAGACCATTTAGAGTGGGGATCTAGTCAATACATTCATGTAAGGCTTATTTCTCCTTTTCTCATAAAACCTTGTGTCAATGTAGTGTGACTCGGAGAGCTCTAAAGGGGCCTTGTCAGCTTGAAATGTCCCACTTTTTCCATTGATACATTACTTGATACACTTCTGGTATGATAAAGGAATGGCCATGTGTTTATGGAGCCACAACCTTCCTATCAGGGCATTGAAGGCTAAGTTCTTCCAGACCAACAGGACTTCTGAGCAGGCCACAAGGTCACCAAAATGGGTTTTTTAGCTTGATTTTTCCCATTGGATTCTGTTCACTCTTGTTGTAACCCAAAAAACATGTGGCTAAGGGTACTAGGTCATCCTCATTGTAGCCCAAAATTTGGTGTGTCCGTAGGGGAAGGAGGTTAACTCAAGAGACATTGTCAATAAAGACTTTCTAGATCTCAACACCATTTAATGTACCGGACACATATGGTGGTTTGATGTGGACTTGAATGATGGAATATTAAACCTGATCGGTTATTGAAATCACTGCATTGCACTCAGTCGGGTCAGTCTCCGTCCAGTAAATCTCAACGGTGGGTACCTCGGCTTGAAACTTCTGGGGGCTGAGCAAGGCCTCTACAAGCGCCTCCTTGAGATATGCAGACAAACATAGGGCATCCAGGATTGACATTTTGGCTGTTACTGACGCCAACTACTTAAAGATATCTCACTTCTTCTCCAGCGGCCGACGCTTCTCCGTTGGTGGGAGATTTTTAACATGCACTTTAGGAGTTGGAGCACGTGACAAGGAGGGACCAGCTGCAGGGTCAAAATTTGATGATGTTCGCACATTCTGGGGTCTCGGCCCAGCCGGACTGTTTGTGCGCACTTGGCAGAAAGACATTTGTTCCTCCTATGATGGGTACTATAGAATTATGGGGCCATAATGGCTGCTTGTGGAGGTGGAGGGTTATTATTTCTCTTTCTGAGTCCGTTGAAGGGATCCCCCACGGTTTTCCGCGATATTAACGGTTTGGGCCTGGGTAAAACCATAGGGTTAGTTTCGGACGTGACTGCATCTCCCCTAGTATCCCCTACTTCTGTGATTCCTCCTCTCAGACCCTTGTGTTGGGAACTTGGGTTCATAGTCATAACCTTCTTTAGGGAACGATTCCATTAGATGGATGACATTGATGGAACAAAAGATTTTCTCCTCATCCTCTAACAAGTCAACCTTGTCAGTTGTCCCTAACAGTGCCCTTTGGTGGGTCGGTGCCCATGGTGCCATGTTTGGGGGCATAAAATCAGAATGTGTCAGGGCTAACTCTAGTCTCGTTGAGGACTGTTCCTCTTGTGCTTGTATCCTCCCTTTTCGATTACACGTGGATGACCGGATCATGGAGGGTTGCGAGGATGCTATTGTCGGCTACGCGACATTAGGGGATGTTAGTGGCCACACCAGCTGTTGTAATTAAGATCAGAGTATGCCCTGAGATCGATTGATAGTCTTCTGATTCATCCAGTCTTAAAATTTCTGCCCCTTCTTTTGGGTTACTTCCTGCCACCCCTCCCATTTTTCGGAGTTGGTGGTAGAAATATATGTCACATGTGTTGGGGGTGGTCCCAGATCGACCTGCCCGGAGTCTACCATCCTTTGCAGGAGGTCATTGAAGATGAAGTAGTCTTGGATATTGTGCCCTAACATTTTATGGTAGGGATAGTAATCTGGTATGTCATTGTGGCCGCCTTCTTGGGGATTCCATGGCACCAGAGGGTGGACCATGTTTCAATTCATGGTGGCGATGAATTAGTCACAAACTTGGTCCTCTCAGAATGAGTATATTTTGTGTCTTCATTCCTCAAAATGGTTTCGCTTTGATCCTCTTTGATCGTACTGCTTGGGCGGAGGCGACCGCTGATATACAGGGGGCCCTTGACGATTTGGTAGAGGCCTAGGTAGTGGAGCAGGCATGGGGGGTGGCTTGAGTGTGACAAAGGACACTTTGGCTCAAGCTGTTTTCTTTTTAGGAGCATGTGAGGCTATTCGAGAATTAAGATTGGTTCGCTACATGGAGTCTTCAATTCTCTAGGCAATGGAAGAGAGATTGTGGAAGCTAGTGGTGCACTCTACTAGTATGAGCAGTTTTTGCAGCTTATATCGAAGTTTATCGATGCATATGGCCAGCATCTCATCTTGGGGCATTGGACTGTTTAGAGATTAGTTCAGACCCTTCCATCTGGTGATGAAATCTGAGACGCTATCGTTCCCCCTCTATTTGCAATTCATGAGTTCATTGACCGTTGTCTTTGTCAGCATTGATTTGAAGTGAAACAAGAAATGTTGTTGAAGGTCTTCATAGCTTTTTATTGACTGAGCTGGCAGATTTGTATACCAGAAGAAGGCAGATCCCTGCAAGGTCCGTATAAAGCATCTGATTTTCACTACTTATTTGTGTTCCATAGTTCCCATCATAGGGGTGCAATAAGACATGTAGTGCATCAAGTGTTGTTCCGGATCACCTGAACCATTGAAAATAGGGAATACAGGGCTCCCAAAATTGGGTGGAGGAGGCATGTTTCTCACCCAATCTGGGTAGGGCTTTCACTCTGGCTGTATCGGAGCGTGTCGAAATTCCATTTATTCCAATCAATCTCTCAGTACCTCGATGGTGTGGTCATGTCCTTGGTTTATATCATGTTGGGCCCAGTCCTGGGGAAGTGTAGCCCGAGGCATTTCCTGAGGATCCGTCTTGGCCAGCACCAAGGGTGCGTATGCCGTTTGTGACACCTATGGAGGGTTTAGATATAATCACTCCAGTTTTTTCCTGAGTGGATGGAGGTCTTGGTATTCACCCGAATCAGTGTTCAGGTAGTTGGATAGACCAGGCGCCTCATTAGGCGGGGTCCCTGACCGTGCTTTATCTGTCAGGGAAAACCTTGGTCTTTGAGGGGCACTTGTTGGGAGTTCAAGGTGTGGCTCTTCTTGGGAAGCTCTTTCAATGAGACGGTTCCTCTAGAGTAGCTTGGCGTTAATCCACCTCAATTATTTCATTTCCTCTTCCTAATGAGCGAATCTCTCTTCGAGCGTAAGGGGCTCGTTTTTTTTCGACAGAAGGAGGCAGGTTAAGAGTAGAAGGTCCTTAATTCTTATCCTTGTTGGAAGCTCATAGGGTAATTATAGGAGGGTTAGCTGGAAGGGAGGCCATATTTAGGGCGGCCATCTAGTTCCGGGTGTGAACACCTAATGGTTCGTTGTGAGTCACAGCCTGACTAGAACCATCGTATCTCAATCCATCTGGATTTGCATCATCATCGGTGTCACCCGTGTGGTTAGCCTCTATGGTATTGATGGATGCATATCATGGGGTAGAGGAGATGTCATCTTTAAAATATTAAGATGATCTCTCACGCCTTTTACTGTTCCTCCCCTTCCTGTCCCTGACTTGATTTTGGCCTCCTTGAGGAAGGGTGACGGGGAGAGTTCCTTGATGCGACCTTACGTTGCGCCTCCCTCTTGAAGGGGGTGGTGATTAAAAAGATGGCATAGGTAAGGAACCTCCTCTTTTGATTGTCCAACCTAGATGAGAAAATACTGATTCTCATGGGGGAGGTTGTTGTTGAGGTGGTAAAAATACCCCCAGCCCTGAGGGTTGTGGCTGGCTTCGTTCCATGGACATTGTGTCTTTTCCCATTTTTATTGGTCTTACGGGGGAATTTGTCATTAAAAATGCCCCCAAACCTGCAGGATAGGGCTGACCCTAGATTTCGGTAGTGGCTGTTGTTATCGCTACCTGTATGATCTTGCATGCCCCCATTATGGGGTGAACTGGATCTGATGTCAGGTTCACCTGTGAGTCAATCACCTCTGGGGAGGCAAGAAAAGACTACCGATTGGCCTCTCTTAGGCGAGAGGCATGTTGTGTGCTTTCGGTGGCCTGATTCAGGAGTTAGTGAATGGCTTGTTCCCATCGGGCCTAATGATTCTGGGACTTACTCAATACCTGTCTCTGTTAGGTGTGTCACATTTCCCGAACAGGGGGACCACTCGATCGTTGTCTTGCCGTGATGACGTTGCATGATACTACGTCGAACGAGTTCTTCTGGACAGGGAGTAGAGTGAAATGTAGATCTCCATGTTCTCCCCATCCTCTGATATGGACTCATGTTGGAGCATCTCCAATGAGGTGGCGCAGCTGGTGCAGTGCATGGAGGCATGCTAACTCTATGTTTCCTTTATGCCTCTCTGGTCGCAGTTGTCACTCCGGAGGAAGAGCTTCCAGGTCAATGTGACGCAGGAGGTATCCTATTGTCTAGACATTGTCAACATACCCATCGTAGGGAAATAAGCTTTATTTCATCCAGCAGAGGGTTTTCCATATATTGGAGCAGTTGTTGTGTGCACATTCTTCTGACAACTTTCTGGGTATGTCGAATTGAATGGTGGTGATGGGCCAAAACATAACTGGGATATCACCTCTGGTCAGTCGTTTCCTTGGGTGCGACATGTCGGCATACTCCTCTACTAGTGATTTGTCTACCTAGTTATCCCAACTGAGGAACTCTCTTATAGTGTGGTCGGAGGCAGTGGGGTCGTTCGGTGTTGAATTATCATGTGGGAGATTCCGAGGTGGTTAAGAAGATGAACACGGCCCCATACTGTCTCTCAATTGAATAAGGGTGTCGTTGACGACTAGCTGGGAATCTGACATGCTCGATCCCGTCCTTCTGATCACCTCAGCATATGAGGGCCTTTTTGTGCATGATTTGGTAGGGGGAGGACTTTCCTGTTGATATAATATGTCATTTCGGGGAGGAACTTCAAAATGGTGGCTGCAATGGCGAGGAATACCATCACAGCTGCCGCGGGGAGAGAATCTACAGGGTACACCATGGGGAGGGCCTTTAGAATTTACCGCAGTGAGGGGAGGGACTTCTTATTGAATGGAGTCTAGGTAGGGAGGGCCTCCACTATCCATGTTGTAATGGAGAGGGCTACCATTACTGCTTGAAGCCTCACTGCAAAGAGGAATTTTGCAGCGCATACCCTAGGGAGGACCTCCAAGGCGTATCGTAGTGAGGGGAGGACCTGGCTGCGTAGAGTAGTTACAGGGAGGGACTTCATAACAACTACCATCATAGTGAGGATGACCATCATGGTTTGGCGTTCGATGTGTACCCTAGGGAGGAACTTCAAGATACACTTTGACAAGGGGAGGACCTTCTTGTTTCCTGGGGCCATCGCGGGGAAGACCTTCGCAATGGCGGTCGTGGTGGAGAGGAAATCAATCAAAGCTACTGCAATGACGAGGATTAACATCACAGCTACCACCGGGAGAATTTCTATAGGGTACACCCTGGGGTGGGCCTTCAAAATGTACCGCGATGAGGGGAGGACCTTCTCGTTTCTTGACGTATCTATAGGTAGGACCTCCGTTATCTGGGTGGCAAGGACTACCACTGTGATCTGATGCCTGGCTGCGCAATGTTTTGTTGCAACATAACCCCTGGGGAGGACCTTTAGGGCAGGCCATGACAAGGGGAGGACCTTCTTGTCTTGATGATACGTCACTGCGGGGAGGTCCTCCGCATTTGCGACTATTATAGCGAGGACTACTATCATAATATGTGGTCCCACTGTACGGAGAGTGTTTACAGTGTATACCCTGGGGAGGACCTTCAGGGTGGACCACAACAAGTGGAGGGCCTTCTTTATTCTTGATCTTATGGTCATGCAGAGGGCTTCCGTGACTTGCATCAAAAGAGAATATCTCATGATCGATCATTATATGCCCGTGGGAGAGGCCCCACTGGTACTCTGGGGAGGACCTTCATAGTTGCTATTTGTAAGATTGCAGGGAGGACCTTCGCAACTGCTACTACCACTCCCATAATATTGTAATGGGTGGGAAGGTTTTTGAGCCTTAGATATGTGCTTAGCGGCTTTGGGAACCCCATCTTCCAGCAAAGTGGAGTCATGAACCCCCTCTTTATTTTCCAGCTGTCTTCGGCGCGTTCGGGACGCTTTCTTACGGGCAACGGGAACCGTCTGCTGTTGAAAATGGTCTTCACCTTTGGATCCCTTTATAATTGGGTCCCATGATGCTTCTGAGATATGACTATGAACATATTGACTTTTATCAGGGATATATGCTTACTCTAGAGCATCCACCATGATGGACGGGTGTCCCCTAGTTGGAACGAGTGAATCTGCTCGATCTGGTTGCCCTTGTGTCACGGAATATTGCCAATGACCCTCCAAGGAAGAAGCAGGGATGAAGATCTACTCCAAGGCGGCTATCTATTCTCTTAGATGATTCGCCTTAATTGGGGAGATGGGCTCACGGGCCCGAGTCCTTATTGTTTCCGCTGATGAAATTACATTCTGGAAAGTTTTTAAGATGTGATATGCGATCGATACCTGATCCTCCATCATTGTCAGAGTATGCAGAGATACATCTTTGGCTAGAACGGGTATGAAGGCTCATTCCGGTATCAGAGTAGAAATATCATGTTCCGGTCCTCCAGTGGTCAGTGGGTACTGACAATTCTCCTATGTCGGGGTAGGTGAACGAATCTTCCCCTGTGCCAGGATATGCTGGTTTATCTCTGTGTTTGTCGCCACATCGGGATGGTAGACTTTAAATGAATCTACAGGGAGCTGGCCTAGTATATGTTGGTTTCCCACCATATCGAGTCGGTGGCTTTTGTTGTCATGGATATGTGTCTGCCTATTAATTACCGCCACATCTGGATGGTGGGATTTGTTGATCGCCACCATATCGGGATGGTAGGCTTCCGGAGCATCTTCTTGGAGCTGGTCCTGCAGGCGCTGGGTCGCCACCACATCTGGTTGGTGGGCTTCACGACCATTGGAAGGGAGAAGTGCATGCTGGGTAGGTGCCATTGTGTGTGAAGGACGGGCTTGATGGAGCTCGACGGGGATGTGCACCTGCTCGTATGATGCCACCATGTCTTGATGGCTGACTCTCGAGGAGCGGACATGTGTATTTGCCTGCTCGCGATATATCTTCGTGATTGGGTAGCAGAGCTCCTCCTTAGGGAAAATGGTGGTAACCGGTCCCCAGTTGTACATTTTATGCCCTCATCGGGTAGTCCAAGGGGCCGGAGCTCGAGGAGCATGGGCCTAGATCCTCTGGGTTGAATCATCCATAACGTGAGGATATCAAGTCACGGTGTGACCATGATGATGCCTTCCGACGGGGGCCTTAGAGTTGAACCCCCATTCAGTGGGGATGAAGTCCTCAGTGTTGACCTCATCCACCTCTCTAAGATAATAGAGGTGTGTTTTTTCTCGTTCCAGGGATAGAATTCCGAAATGGTTTGAGACGGAAACAGAAGTCATCTGGGTATGCTTTCATCGCTGCTGCTGGGTAGGCGACAGATGAGTCTTGGCAGATTAGAGGGCGTGCATGGCCGCCTGCACCATCGGGAGAGTACCGTTCAAGTGGTACTCTCAAATTAACAAATCTCAGACCTAGTGTTGAAGACACTAGGTAGGAAACATGGTCCTTCGTTGGTGAGGAATTCTGGTCGTTGCGTAGCTTGAAGCGAGCACCTACGAGTTCCTCCTTGATTCCATTGGATCGAAGGGAGTTCCGATTGGTACCTGTAAAATATTTCAACAAATACAAATAAAAAACTCGTTAAAGAAGCATCTCGTCATCTCATGTGTAATTAATGACCTTTCTTGGACCTTTTTATGAGTATAAGGGGGAATAGAGTGAGATTAGGTTAAATCTCCCATTCTTGGTTAAATATTCCCGTCGGGTTCAGCATTTTTTGTTTCATCACGATGAAGAATCATGGGAAAAAACATGTTCTAATCGATGGTTGATTAGAGAAGGTTTGATTCTGCTTAATCACTCATATCAGGTGCACCGCTTTCATCTCGAAATTCCCAATGGTTCCATATCCAGTGATACGTTGACCTGCTTAACAAAGGCAGGCATTCGCTATGTGATCTGACCAGGGATGCTTAAGAACATGCATTGGTCGAGAGGATGGGAAGGTAGACTCATCGCACCCTGTTGAGGGGAATTATTTCCTATTCTGGGACACTCTTATATATTTAATACATATTCATATGTTCGCAAATATTTGGATTATACCCAAGAATAGTACACATGCATTACTCCTGGTTGGCAATAGTCAGCTAAACGCATGGGGTTCGGAATCATTTTGGCTCGAGGTTTACCATCCCTCATGTAATTAATGACCCCGAGGAGTCTGGACTCATTGAGACAACACTAGTTTAAAGACCTGTAACTGGGCACTCTAGAGTTTATTGTCATCTAAGAGGGAAAATAACGACTTGAGTGTTTGGATCGAACCCATGATACGAGCTTCCTATGTATCCTTGCGAGAGGAATCAGAATCCTCGTAGTTCGATTTGGGATGGGGCTTACACTCTGAGGCAACCCAAGATGTGGGTAAATCGGCGTAAAGGGGGTCAGAATGACCGATTATTGGGCTTTAACCTCGGAGAGTCTTACTACGTGCCCCACCTAGGACACAGGGATCACAGTCCACGAAGTTCGATATGGATTGGGGATATAGTTTAATGTCATGTGGGACAGGGTGAACAGACATGAAGGAGGTCGTAACAACTAGGTGGTGAGATTTAACCTCAGGGAGGCTTCCTATGTACCTTTCCTTGACATGGATCAAAGTCCTCATAGTTCACATGAGGTTGGGGTTAGGGTCGGTGCTTACTCTAAGCCCACATGAGTCATGCTCGGTTTGAGAAACAAGAGGCAACAGAGACATGATGATCACGTCGGGAAAGGTTCATATGTGGGAAGTGATGTGGGGATTTCGCATAGGGAGGCCCATAGAAATGTGAATTGGGACTTACTCCAGTATATAGGCCCAATGGTGACAAATCACAGAGGAAGAGGAAAAGGGTACCCCTGTGTACATCTCCCCTAATAGTCCTTGGCACCGGGGAAGTACAGAGGTGTATGAGTACTACCTCCTACAATAAAGGATAGAGGCTTACACCATGAAGACTGCCCTTTCACTCCTAGAATAGGGGAGAAGCTCTCACCGCTGGAGTTGAAGGGAAATGGAAGTGGGGTCCCCCAATCTGGTGAGTGGAGAGGTAAAAGGGGGGCTCTGAACTCGGACCCTGCATTACTGTGGGAATTTTAACCGAGGAATGTTTCGAGAATCCGCTCAAGGGACGGAGCAAACCCTTTCCCCTGTCTTACTGTGGGTATGTGAACACAAGGTAGTGCCCTGATGTGCCTGAAGGTTGCATCATATGGGCCCAGTGTCTTCTGTAGAGGCCTGGGATTGGGGCTGATGAATAGGCCAATGATGGGGTTGTGGATGATCAGGTCGGATTGGAATGATTTTCTCTGACTCGGAGAATGGGAACACCGAAGGAGTTGGCAGGCCACATGGGTGTATGGGGAGTGGCACCCTTCGTTTAGGGGGGAGCTATGCGGTAGGAGAGGCCATCTGCATACCAGGGTGGTACGCGGACTGAGAGTCATCCCACGTACCATGGTGGTACATGGCTTCATGTTCGGCCCACATACCAGGTTGGTATGCGGTGGAGTCCGCGTGAGTAGCGGAGGCCAACAGTGACGCCGGTCGGGGGTTCATTGGTCAGGGCTTCGCCCGCGTAGGAGGGCGTTACGTGTTGCGTCTGATTGAAAAAGGGGCAAAGACTCCCTGGTCCATGGGGAGTACATCCACGGAGGGGACTTGGCTTGAAGTCTTCTTTTTTGTGATTTTAAGTTCACAGTTCACCAAGTTGTTATGAATTTTTCGGATCCTTATTAATTCTTTTCTAGTTTCATACCTGTCGTGAATTGGAACTTCGCTATTTGTGAAATCATATGCACCTTTCTCTAAAATCCTTCCACTTGAATCTGATCGATCTCGTTTCTTTTCCCCCTCGATGTCCTTTTATAGAGGGGGGAAAGAGATATATCTATGATCATTCGGAACCTTTTCCGGAGGCCCATGACCAAAAACCAAGTTTACGGATGACATGGTCAATCCGAAACTCTTGGGGGCATTGAATGCACCTCATCCACAAACCAAGTCGGTGTTTCGCAGTCGCGCGGGGCTTCACCTCTATTCCATGAATGACAGCGCAGGCAGCATGGGCCGGTTGGCTCGCTTCGCATCTGGGGCGGTTCGTGATGGTGGACCATCCTGGCACCCATCTTGCTTCGCGCACACGGAGGAGTTCCACCCCCTTTTCACGAATGACAATGTCTGCGGGAGGGGAGGCTTGATGATCCATCCGTGTACCATCAACATTGGACCGGTACGCAGACCGGTTCATCTTTTTCCAACCTTTGAGTATTCTTCACATTTTTTCCCAATTCCTTGAAGAAAATTGGGTAGAATCATCTCTTGAATTAAAGGTATTCTCATCCTCCTTTGCAGATTTTTCAGGACCCTACAACATTAGATCTTTTGAAAGATTAGAATATAAGCCCAAAGGCCTTAGTATTACAACTTAATCCCGAAAATAATAGTATTATGAGAATGAATGGGTTCCTAGGATGAAGGGAAAAAGGTTTACTTTTTATGGGGTATATTGTTTCTTAAATATAATTCAAAATAATAATGAACATGGTTGTAGAGGAGGTGACCTTTTATAAATGAAAGAGAATACACACATATAATTACTTAAAAAAATTAAATAACATAATGTAACATTCTTGTGAAAGTGGCTAAAAATTTACAATAATTATAATTTAGGATAATATATGGTGTAAATATATCAAAATAATAAGAATTATTTATGTCTATGTGGTAATATTACCCTTATCTCTTAGTTTAAAACCCTCGATAAACCTCTTTTAACCTTAATTGTGGTAACAATTTTATTACGGTTTAACTATTCATTATAAAAAAAATAATAGTTTCCTAATTACCGGATTAAAACCTAATAATTCCAAATAAGGATAAAATTTTGTAAAATTAAATTCTGATAAATTTAATAAATTTAATTTAAAATAAACAAGTAAAATGTAACGAAAAACTATTTTTTGTAAAATGAATTTCTATGCATAGAATTGAATTTAATTTCTTTACTTACCCAGTAAAAAAATAAAATAATTTTCAAAATATTTTATAGAATATATAATATATAAATTCCATTACAACCATTAATAAAAAATGATTTATTTAATTTATTATGATAAAAACACATATCACACATAAAACAATTTTATAAAAAATAACCATTTTTAAATTATTTTATATTCATTCCTAACTTTTAGATAACTAATATATAGATGTTTATTCATAAATTTATAATATGTTTCATTAAGATAATTTTTTACTAGTGACCAATATACTTTTTATATAATAATAAATAACATTTATAAAAATATTTTGAATCAAAAAAAGGACGTTAATCATTAAATTATTTTATTACCAATTTAATGATTATTTATTAGAGATTAATCAATAAAATTGAATTAATGAATACATTTATATGTATATATATTATAATTTATTTAATCATATTCATAAATTTTGATCAAAAGTTTGGGTTATAATGGTATATTATTTCACGATTTCATTTAGACTTGGGGTTGTGTATAATGAAAATTGTCGAATAATTCAAATTTATTTTAATGGAAAACATATAAAATATTGTGGTGTTACATATTATATTCTCTAATCAATTATTTTAATGGAATTTATTTAGTATTTTTTTCCAATTCCATGATCAATAATTCTGAATCATGTTTTATGATTTTCACTTAGGATTCTATGATCCTTTTATCATATATTTCTCTTATATTCATGTTTTCTGTCATTTTTATGATCTAACTATTATGAATACATTCCCTCACTAATAATTTTAACAGTTCCCTCTATTATGTTATATTTATTTATAATATTTAGATAGTTATTACATGTGACATATTTATAATATGTTTTAGAGTTGAGTGGTTATGGGGAAATATTGATGAGTATTTTAAAACAAATTCTTTTTTTAACTAATTTCTCATCACACTAAACCTTTAGTTTTGTTACTTGTGATATTATTTGTGAAATTAATGATTTCACATATAAAATAATGAAATAAGTGTGTCTATTTATCTTATGTTTCCTAAATTTTTTCCCTCATAATTGATCAAATAAGTCATCATTTTGGGGTAGAGTATAGTTGTTTAGTCATGATAATGTTAAGTTCATGATAATAAATGTTAAGAGACATTGATCTATATTTCTTCATAATAAATAGTAATATTTTACTGTATGGTGAATCAATTGGGAGTATACAATTTTTATGCAGACACTCTTGGAGTTGCTTCTTTATTTTTTGTATTTAAATCATGTCCATTGTGAAAGGATTCTTGGATATAGTCATAGAACCATGTATAGATTCTTTTGAAAAAAACCTCACAATCTATAGGAATATTATAATATTCTTCTAGAAATAAAAAAATCCTTAAAAATATATATACATTTAATAATGATTTTTTTCCAACCATTTGAGCTATAAATCCCCCATTATTAGGTAACATGACCTATACAAGGGAAGTAACTTCCATAGTGAGTATATAGTAACACCTCCATTGATAAATGGTAGTGGTTTGATTCAAGATATGAAATGTGGTTTACTTATTCAGGAAATTATTATCAAAGATATGAAGAAATAGAAAATCAATTCCCAAAGTCACATTAAATTTGACTAAATGGAGAATATTATGGTTTTAGGAACCATATTCCCATAAACATTAACTGATCTAATGTTTTATAAATAGAATTAAATCATCCCAAAATTGTTACTTTTTATAGATAATTCAATATATATCCATCTAGGATACGAATAAATATACTTATAGGAATTTCAAGATATTAAATAATTCACAAAACTAGGCTATAAAAGGATGTCTTCAATATTTATTGTACCTTCCACCAAATTTGTTTCGTGATTCTATCTTGAGTCCCTTAAAAAATGGTTTACATTATTATTAAACAACAATAACCAGTATAATCATTCATTTGATAAGTAAAACCTATATTTTGATTTTATAAATTATGACACATTTATTTAAAATTATTCCACTTTAGGTTTAACATATATCTATTTTTGTTTAAAGAATGTTTGTTTGTTATTACATGATCTAAATATTTATTACATAATCACCAAAATTAACTAAACCCTACTCTAATGTCGAATAATTTTATATATTCATAACATACATACATAATAATTAATTTTAAATGAATACCAATTAATCACATAATAAATCACATTCTTAAATCTTTAAATTTATTGTATTTTGTGACTAGATACATAATAAAAATATTTTGTAAATATTCTTCAATATTTCCCAATACTAATCATCACAAATTAATCCCTTTTAGAAATTTCATTGATAAAACACTTCTTTATATTCTATGTAATGGAAATATAAGAAAGGGTGATCTTAGATGATCATTAAAGTGTGAACATAATCAATACTAGTGAAAGATCATAAGTTAGAATAACATTAATATGTGATAATGAGGAAAAAATCAAGGTTCCTAAAAATAACATAATAAAATCAATAAAAATAAAACATGGATAATAAATCATAAGGCATTGGGAATTACTTAATACATGTGTCATAAGAGTGTGGAAAAATGAATTATTAATCATGATCCAAGTGTGCCACATAACATATAAATGTGGAATAATAATAGAGTAAAAAATAAGAATAGATAAAAAAATTATTTGAAGGTTCGCTATAAATATTATCATCACATAGTGGAAAAAGTACCAGAGTGGATTGGGTTTAATCCTAATTCAACATAGAAGTCAGAGTCGTGTAGTGGACTATATTCACCACCGTATACCTTACATGCCATCTCATCATATATTAATATTTTAAAAATGAATTAAACTGATATATAAATCGAGAAAAACCCATAACATAGTAAAAAACATACAAATAAGTTCCCCATATAAATGAAAACATTCTTAATTCCATTTTATCGTAATAAATCCAAGTGAAAAAACTGGGTTTCATGAATATTTCCTTGAGAATAATCATAATCCATTTAAATACATATGATAAATGGTATCATTAAATCCAATTCAAATTAAATAATTTGATTTATTAAATAATATTAACACTTATAAGAACAGTTCGTATGTGAATTTAAAAATTTATTTTGAAAATAAGAATAAATAACATTTATATTTTTAATAAATTTTATTTCTAAAGGAATTATTTTATAAAATAATTAGAATAAAATTAATTTAGAGAATCATGATAACATATAATTTAATATTTACAAATAAAACTGAAAAAAAATGGTTTGAGAAATAAACCATTCAGATAATTTCAAAAAAGATATTACTTTTATTATTTCGTAAAGAATGATAAAGTCGACATAAAATATCCTTAGGAAATCATATAGACAAAGGAATCTAAAAATATAATGAATATGGAAATAGAGTAGAATAAAATAGATGTTTTTTAGATATAATGAAAAAATAATTTCCCCTGATGTAATTTAATATAATATAATTATCAATTTAAAATTAATATTAGAAATGAAACCCTTACCTTTACTATGAAATTCCATGAAGGTAGTTTATCCCCATGTATAATAAATCTAGGTTTATTATTCAAAATTATAATAAACCTTTTTGATATTTACTTTACATAATAACATTAATTTATAATTACTTATTACTTATATATTAATTTTTTATTTTTAATATTAATATTTGTTAGAAAATTGTTTTTTTTCTTACTAGGTTCGATTTGGAAGTTTCGGTACTTGGTCATTGATCATAGGTTAATTGTATATAGACTTCTCATGATGATTTAGAATATTTTTTATGATATTATTCTAGAGTCTCATGGTCATTTCAAGGATCTTATAGTAGTGTTATGTAACCCCTCTAGTTTTTTATGAAATATTTCTCTTTTAAAAATTTGATTTAGTTGATAGCTTGTGTTACACACAACGATGAGTTTAAATAAACTGTCTAAAATTTTTAACATATTATGTGTCTGTTATTTCCGAGATGATGAATTTGAGGGAAATAATTTTGATAATTAAATTATTTAAAATATTTAGCCTACACATTTATAAAATAAATTAATTAGTTTTCAAATGATCAGAATTGAAAAGAAAATTTATTTGAAAATAAAATTAATGTATTTCATGAATATAAGTTTTTATACGCACAATTTATTTTATATCAATAAATTAAAACAACCCATATTTTTTAATCAATTTAATGAAATTCATACATTATTTACTTGATCAATTTTTTTAATCATTCATAAATATTTATATATATATAGGATAAGAATAAATCAATTTTTATGTATAAATTGTATTATTTCTCAAAAAGTAGTTTTTATCGCATTTTAAGCACATAATTTTAAATTTATTTATGAAATTTATATGTATTGAATTAAATTAAATGAATTATATATATTGAATCATTTGTATCAAATTTGGTAAATATTTCCCTTTTATTTTTGTTCAATGTGAATAGAAATTGTGGTAAAATTTATCACCACAGTAAAAGGTAAATCAGAATAATATAGGTTAAAAATACGTGATTATGCCATAATGATTCATATTTACTCATAATATATGAAGTTTATATTACTAATATTACCTTATTCTCTAATTTTATTTGTTTAATGGAAAAGTTTCCTTGAAAATGACCTATATAATATTTAAATAAAAGAAAGCTAGAAAGTGTCACTCTCTTAGTTTTAAATATCTATTATGTTTTCATAGTGGGAGAAAAAAAATTATTAATGAATATAAATGTATATTTTTAGATTAATGAAACTATTTTTCATGATATAAATTAATTTACATTTTTTTGTAATTATATAATGACATGAAATTCTTATGCAACATAGATACAATATTTCCCAAATTAATAAAAAATATAATAACAGATTTTAAAAATAATAAAAGAAATATATTTTGAGCCATTTAATTTGATACATAAATTTTATAGGTATGTATAACATATTATTGTTGTGTTATAATGTTATATTAGTATTAAATTTTTTTATTTCTGTCTTTTAAGTCAAATAAAGTGAATTGTGTCAAGATTGACAGTAATGAAATTTTATGAGAATAATAATTGATTAAATCACAAAAAAAATTATAAAATAGGGAAAGAGGATAACATATATTCAAAACTATCATAAATTTTCCATTTATAGTCTCTTGGGGTCCATTTTTATTGATATTGACTTAATTATATTTTAAAATTTTAAAAAACACTAAAAGTGCCCCTCCCCTCTCTTATGAAAGGGAACCTCCCCTTTTCCTTATTCCCATAATATTACTAATTATAGATCAAACATCATATAAAATATTCAATTATACACTTCCAAATTCACATCATAGATGTTTTGGCCTTCCCAATTTATCAATCCTATAGATATTTAAAGGACATCTACAGGAATCATTTTAAATAATAGGTAATCACCTTAAACAATCACTTTATTTTATACCCTTCCTTACCAAATATAAATTAATGGTATTTATCATATAAAAATTAATTAATAATAATAATTAAGATTATATGTTATTACATTAATTAAAATGACATTATACATCATTTCCCCCATTAAATGAGAATTGAACATATCGTTCTTTCGTACATACATTTTATCGTCTGCACCAAGAGACATAATTTAATTTTATCCCTAAATTTATGATCGATTTTGTTATGGTTTTAATGTTTATATATTATTTTTGGATATTATTATTCATAGGTAATTTTTATGTAAAGTATATTTCCAAACCATCCAATTCTTTTGGAAATGATAATGTTCCCCATGCGTATGTGTGGACTACAACTTCCATGAAGTGATGTGATTATTTTTTTCATTTATATTTTATTCTATATATAAATTAAGATTATTTTAATGAATATATATGATATATATTATATAATAACTATTATATAAATTCGAATTATTATTTTTCATTCTTTCATTCCATCATTCCAAAAATGGAAGAAACATTCATTTGTATGTACGACCTACAGTCTCCATGAATGGTGTCATTCATATTTATATCTCTACTTTGTATGAATGATTATAAATATTTTTATCAAAAAATATATTTCGATTTAATTCCATGATTAAAATTCTTTAAATGATAAAACCATGATCAAATTTTAAGGATCGATATTACTGAACTGAAATATATTCGCAAGACGAAGCAGTTATCACCAAGAACAAAGATTTTAATAATAAATAATTAATAAACATGTGATAAGATGTCCTAAATAAATCATACATTATATGATATATATGAATATTTTTATATAATATATTTATAATAAATTAATATTTATTATATAGTATGTTTTAATGTGAATGAAGGAAGCAAATACTTGAGGTAAGGGATTTATGTTTCAATCGTATCTTAATCTAAAATATTAATACAAGAGTTTCATTTGAGTGAATTATAAAATAAATATATAATGAATAAATTTAATTTTATTATCATATTTTTATTTATTTATATTTAATGTTTTCCTTTGATTTTCCTCACATTTATTATTTAAGAGATCAAAAGTGTGTTTTTAAGGAAAACCATCTTTAATTATCTCCTTGATCTAAAATAACTTTTTATCCATATCCATATTTTATAAAATTGTTTTACATCATTATTTAAATATTTAACTAAGTTTTTTAATAAATTGTTTACACTTTTTTCCTTTTAAAAATAATATTTCGTTTAAATTTATTATCATTTTCCAAACAAGGAACTTTTTTTCTTTTTTCACAAAAACATCTCAAAGTAATGTTTTTTAAACATATAAAAATGAATGGGATTTACTAATTTTATGTCAAATTAATGTTTTGAAGTATACATTAGAATTTTAGAATGTCAACTTCAATTAAAATTGTTTTTTATTACATTATCAGTTTTTATATTTTAAAATGTGATTTTTAAATGTAAAAATTTATTTTCCTCAAGATGGTTTTAATGCTTTTTAATGGTATCCTTATTCATAAATGAATGAAACCCTTAATTATACTTATAATTTAATATTGTTATGATCCATGTATACCAAAATTATTATTTCTATGTATATATTGTGATTATGATAATAATTGATTATGAAACCCATTTCAATGGGTTATACTATGATGAAATGTTTATAAAATTTATTTCTTTTCGAGATTTTTGATATGATGAATGTCAAATGTTATTTTAGTACACATATGTGTGGTTTTAATTGTGTTATGGGTGGAAACTATACCTATCAATTATTAATTTTGTAAATTACTATATCTCATGAGATAGTTATGGGAAACAAGTCGATGTGTTTGATCTATTATGGGAAACAATTTGAAGTCCTTGATCTATTATGAGAAACATGTCGATTTTATTTATCCACTATAATAAACATGTTTATATGCCAAAATATGATGGATTTTTAGTTAACCTTAACAAATGAAATGGTTTTTATACTTATTATGGTTCTACAAACATTTATGACATAAACTTATGGTTCAGGTTTGACATATAAAGTGTTCTCATTTTTCTGATTCAAGTATTGTTAAAAGCTAATGTTTTATGTCATAACTAATGTTTATGATATTTTCTAGATTTTCTATGAACAATGTATGTTATGTTGGTTATTTATACCCATATTCTTGTGTTATTATTTTATATGACCATTGATTTATATCTCATGTGTTTACCCTTACTGGAAATCTGAGCTAACAATTTTCTTATGTTTCATTTCCCTTGGTTTTGAAGAATGGTTTTAGTAGGGTATTTCTATGAATAGTACTATGAGTGGTGATCTTTTGGGGAGATATTTAAGATATTTCATAAAAAACATATATTTTATATTTATTCACCAAAGTATTCAAACCATTATGGTTTTGTCATGTATTATATTTATATATATTGAATATTCATCTAAATAGATATAATATTTATGTATGAAAATTTTAGGCTTATAGAGTTGGTATTAGAGATGTGTTTTTCAAATATTTTGATATTAAGTCTAGAAGCCATTTATGAAACACTTGGGTATTGGATAAAGTACAAGATGAAATTTTAAATATTCAGTAATGATTAGGAATGTTATAGGTAAAACCTACAGTTTCATAAAATAAGGTGTAATGATTTAGACATTATATAAATGTTATTTCTATTTTATGTGGTTTTAATCTATGAATATTATTTCTCACACTCTGATTTTTGGATTTAGTCAATGGTTGTAACCTGACAGAATTTTGTTAATTTCGAATCTGTTGGAAATTTCACTGATTTTCCTCCTAATCAACCAAATGTTATAAAATCTGTAATATAGAATCATGTTGTTATGCTCCCACAACTTTATATGGGTATGAATCATGCTAAGTTTAAAAATGGTCAAAGAATGTGACAATATACTATTTAATCTTTCATGAGGGACCATCCAACTTCATTTAGTTGATATTACAATCCACTATAGGTAGAGTAATGGACCAAAACCATTGTGAAAGTATTTTTTCTTCTTCAAGTTTCGAGACACAAAAAAGTTTCCCTCAATATTTCTCTTCTTGAAAGTGAAACATATCAACAGTCGAAAATTATCAATAATAAGTGGAATGGGAAAGATATTTAATCCATATAAAGGAATTATTTTAAGAGGAAATTTTTTACTACCTATTTTCGTCATATTCTACATAAAAAGATGGAGAATAAATTTCTTTAGATTAATCAAAAGGATGATGAGTACATTGGAACATATGAAAGAAATTTTATGTGGGTTGAAAGGAATGAATGTGGATTAATTATCCAAAATAAGAGTAAAATTGATTGATTATTTGGTGGATTAAAACAAAGTCTTCAAAAGTAATTAGCTATAAGTGACTTCAGTGACTATGAAGAAATCATTTGATGTTCGCTCAATGTAAAAATTGAAATCAGAGATTCCCTCCATTCGTATGGTTTTGATAAGAAAAGAATGATTGTGTCTCATGAAAACATGAGTAAATCATATCATGGAAATAAATTGAAGCCATAAACATGCCATAAATGTGGGAAGAAACATCATGGGAAGTGTTTGAATGGAATTTGGGTACTAAAAATGTGGAAAGGTGGGTCATAAATCCCATGAATATCCTAAGGAATTGAATAAGCTGGTTAATGTAATAGGGGAAAAAACAAAACTAATGAACCACCCATACTCAAATTCTTAAAATGAAAGGAGTATGGGGATAATGCCAACCAGTACATGAAACTAAAGTTTTTTTGTGATCAACATAAACAGCCTCTTAATCCTAAAGTTAAAGTGGAATCTCACGTGATCAAAACTGCCAAAGTGGGTTATGATAATGACAAGGTGAAAGACACACTTATTTTATAATCAATAATATCTAATGTATAATTTTATTCTATATCCAACAAATATTTTATTTCTAAATAACATTATAAGGTTATCACTATATCACCTTAATAATTTGATATTGTGTTATATATGAAAACTTATAAGGGAAAAATGGTCGCAACTCATGTCTATAGTTCCTCCTAGATTCGTGTTTGTGAGAAAGGACTTCCTAAAAATGTTGTAATTCTCCCATTAGTTAAATTCAATAAGATTATAGGAATGGATTGGATTTATCTCTATAGAGAATATATCAATTTCTGAGGAATAGAATACACTTTTCTTATTCCAAATAAACATATGATCATTTATCGATGTGAGGGTGAATATGAACATCTAATAAATGTTTTTTTCAATCATCGGGGCCTTAATTCATATAAATTAAGGTCATCAATCTTATATGGTAGGGAGAAACTCATAATTCTGTACACACCTAATATATGGGATTTTTTGGATGTATTTATAGAATAATTTTCACGTATTCCACAAAATAGTGACGTTGAGTTTTCAATAGAACACATACCTTATGTTGTGGATATTTCAAAGAATCAATATATAATTTCCCCAATTTAGTTAGATTAATTGGAGAAGAAACTCTAGGATAATATTTATAAAGGATTTATATTCCCATGTGTGTCACCATGGGGTGAACCTATTCTATTTTTTAAGAATAAATAGGTGTCAATGTGTCTTTACATTGATTATCTGAAAATTAACAATATCACAATCAAGATAAATTAGCATCTACCCCATATTGATGACTTAATTTTTTCAACTAAAAATATCTAAAAATGTTTCCAAGATTAAAATTCATTTTTTATATCATAAATTCAGGTTAAAAAAATAGGATATACCTAAGACAACATTGCATAACAGTTTTAGAAACAACGAATTTATAATGATTCCTTTTGGCCTCACTAATTCCCCTGTTATCTCCATGGATTTAATTGAGGGATTAGTTATAGAATACCTTGATTATTTTTTGGTAGTTTTTATAGATAATATTATTTTATATTAAAAGAGAATGTAAGATCAAAATGATTACTTGAGGATTGTGTTGAAGATCCTAGGGAAGGATAATCATTATACAAAATTTACCAAGTGTGGGTTTTTTGGTTTCAAAAATATTAATTCATGGGTTATATACAATCAAGTAAGGGTATATCAATAGATACTTGATAGATATCGGATTTTATCCCAAACAAGTAAAATGCAATTAGTGGGGGTGAATCAGGGTATGAATTATTAAAAATAAAACCCCGTCAGATCTTGTTTCTTGGTTAAAGAAAACACCCTTACCTCCCTTTCCTGTAGAAATATATGAGATGAAATTAAAGCATGCACAAGGAACAATAATTTTACTTTTTTCACCCACACAAGGATACGTACAAGGTGTATAGAATGATAATATCCATATATACTAAATTCTCCAAAAATTAATATTTTTATAGTGTTTGGGGCATACCCATGGTACCTCCTAGTTTACAACTAATCATAATTTGAATGTTCAATGCTCTCTAAGCAAAAGTGTACTTAATACTCCTTTAGAAGAATACTTTTTTGATCACTTGAATCAATATGTTTTACACCTCATTTGGTGTTTCATTATATTCCACTTTTCCATAGATTAACTAGGAAATCCCTTACTGTTTTTAAAAGATTTATTTTTTTGAAAACCCTATTTCCAACCATCGTGAAACTATCTAATTATTTACAAGAATATCCATTTCTTGTGATTCTCCAAACATTCATAAATCTCACCACTTTCATGAATCTCGGTGATATAGATAATATTTTAATAATTCATAATATGATTTTCAATGATTTAATACCTTCCAATTAATCAATTTCATCTAATTCGCATCATATTAGTTTTTTTATTGAATTTGGGGATTAATTTTGAATATTTTTTAATTTAAGAAATTTCGTAGTTTTAGGGATCTTCTTTATTTTAGGAATATCATTTACAATTTGATCCAAATTCAATTATTCCTTTTTTAGGATTTATTTATTTATGGTATTAATGTTTTTATTATGGACTTAGACACAATTTAACACCCAAAGGTCCAAATAAAATAAATCAAGTGTAAAATGTTTTTTGTACAATAAAATGGACACCACATCAGTTATTGATTCTTATATCCGCCTAAAAACTCCAAATGAAGTTATTCTAGCTATATTGTAAAGGGGACTCCAAGATGAATCTTCCTAGTAAATTTAATGAATAAATTAGATCATTATGTTATCAATTGCATGTGAAAAATTAAAGGTGGTTGAGCAGTCTCCTCAGACAAAAAAATCATCATTAGTAATTTGACCATAACATGTTGGACACTTGTCCAAATTCATTGATATTTTTTGGTTGTATGAAAAATAGATAGGGGAATTTTTTTTATTAATTCAACTTCTATATATTCTTCTATTACTATTATAATTGAA
The DNA here is from genome assembly GCA_963277665.1 of Viscum album. NCBI lineage: Eukaryota > Viridiplantae > Streptophyta > Magnoliopsida > Santalales > Viscaceae > Viscum > Viscum album. The sequence continues at coordinate 1,495,656,253 of OY728129.1, forward strand.
CTCAAATTTTTTAAGGATTGAATCTAGAGGGAAATCTTTCCACCATTAAAGACTATAAATATTTGTGTCTATTTACATTCAAGGGTAGTCAAAAAAGGTGAAAGGGTTGTTGTGCTGGAGGATTGGAATCTTGAATTTCTATGTATTTTTTCTTTTCTTTTCTTTTACTTTGTTTTATTATGCTCTATTCTTACCCTTTCATCTCTCTTAATCTTCACATAGAGGGGTAAAACCATTGAGTTATCGGGGAAGGTGGAGTTTCAGTTTTTTAATATTAGAGGCTTTCTCTAAAATATAAAAATATCTATTTCTATTAAATGATTACTATTTTTATTTTATACTAATTTTATTAATGCGATATTATTTTTGTTTTTGTGTGAATTAATTGTAAATAGCTTGGGTTTCAAAATGTTGAACTCCCTATTCCTAGTGTAGTTTGTCTCGATCAAGCAAACTGTGTTAGGTGTTGAGTGTCTAGAGATCATTAGAATGTGTGTGGAACTAGTTAATAATTTCTATATTTATAATGAAAAAAATTCATTATCAGGACTTTCCTTAGTTATTTGGAAATGTTTGATGATGTTTCAGCCATATAGGAGTGGTTTTCATTGCTTCTTTAAACCAAGGGTGATTGACAACTCGATCGAGGATTCGTTTATCTATAATTTCATAGGAAGATAGGGGGAATTATTTTCATGACCTTGATGACATTGAAAAAAGTTATAATATCCTAACCTCATCACTCTCTTAATCTATTAGGGTTCTACCATTATTTTAAATAACTTGTATTATTTTTTTTAAATCATGAAATTTGAAAAAAAAAAATCTTTTTCCCAATTTTTAAGGTGGAAGCAAGATTGTTCTATTATCCTCTATAAACAAAACCTAGGTTACCACTCTAAAAAAAATTTACTCAATAAATATTTTTCTTTTTCACACCCCAAGACATGAAGGTTTCAAAACTTGATGTCATTTCCAAGGAGGTTGTGCTAACAATCTAATTCTATCATTTTGTAAATATTTTCTTTTCATTCATTTATAAAAACTGAAATAAATTATTTGTTGTATGCCAAATTAAATTATCCTTATTGGATTGATAACTCAGAGGTTTAATGAGAAATGATAGATAATTATGAGATAGCCTTATTGAAAAATTTTCATGAACTCACTATTGTGGCCAAGAAATGTAGAATGGTCAGGTGATAGGTCTATTACTTCATGAATTGATGAACATGGTTAATCCAGTAAAAATAAATTATAAATTATTGAAGTCCAAAGAAGAAGTTATATTATATTAAGGAACTCATCCATAACCAAAAAACATTGTGATATAAGTTTCCCCACTTATAATTCAAGTTGAAGAACCCATGGAGGCCCTAATGAAATTAAAATAAGATCCATTAATTCTAACTCCATCAATGAAAGACGATATTGATAAAGAATATTTTTAAACAAAATTATTAATGAGAGAGTAAAAAGTTCTTGACAATTTCTTGAATGAGTGTGAGGAATCATTTTATCCCCTATCCTTTTTAAAGTGTAAGAGCCAAGACCATTGAAAGAATACACCACTAATGTGGTGTAATTTGAAGTGAAGAAGGATGATCCTAACTACCTATCATTATTTAGTGAAGTTCAACTACAAGAGGAACCCCTCTTAAAGAATCAATTAAATTAGAACACAATCCGGGAGATGATATTTTCTTTAACTCATTATCTTATAATGTTATTGAAAATTAATTGATTATTACCACCCCATGTTTTCAATTTTTAGATTCATCCAACACTTTTATTACCTTTGTGGATGAGGAGGAAATAGAATATTCACCTGAAGAGAAACATATTGAGCTCCCCAAACATGGGGATCATTTATTATAGGGAGTTAAAAAAGAGATCCAAGTGTCTCTTCATTAGGAAAAAGAGACTCAATATTCTCACATTGAATGGGAATAATTCAATATTGATTCATTATACATTAATTTCATTCAAAATTAGTTACAATATGACATTCCCTTTGATTATTCCATTGATGAAGAATGCCTCAAAAAATCACTAGAGAATGAAGAAGAAGTTGTGAAAGTGAAAACTAAGAAATAGGAGGACTCATTCATTATCTTACCCCTACCATTAAATTTATCTATTATTGTCCTAGGGGTGTATTTGGTGTACTATATCTATATATTCCTCAATAAGAAGGATGAATTTCATATTGTAAAGAAGAATTTTTTGTGTTTCATCACAAAGAAACTCCACCCACCATAAAATTGGGCATCACCAACTTGAACTGTTCATCTAGAGGTAGTAAAAACCCAATGCCCACATGGGGGGATTAAAAAATATCTTTCATTATTTTCTTAGTATATTTCCATTTTTTTCTTCTTTTAATGAATTTATTATGATTTATTATATACTTTTTCATGTAGGTTTTAAGTGTGCATCACTTAGGAGATTAACACAATTTTGCACTCATAATAATTCAGGTGGTACCTCTTCTTTACACCTTCTTCATTATTATGATCCAATTAAAAATACATACATGTTAAATCTATTTAAATGAATTATGGACACACAAAAATTTATGTGTGGGGGAGGAAACCTTTTAGTTATGATTTTCAAATTTTTGTTTCCCTACCTTCTAATAAATGTGTGTTTTAAAAATTTATGTGTGTTTATTTTTCATTTTTTCTCTTCTTTTTAAAACTTTTGAGCTGAAATGATTATCATTTACATTTTTATAATCCATGTAAATGATGGAAAAATTTATTCAATGAAACTGAGATTAAATTAATACTGAAAATGATTTATTTAAAGTTGAAATCTTTAGGAATATCATAAAATATACTCAAATTTTTGAATGCCATGCTGCATCTCAGTGTCCTTGAAATCACTTTCCATTGAGGATTATGAAACCTTTTTTTAATATTCTTTTCATTCACCCCACTAATTGAGATAACAAAACCATTATTTCATTAACCATAATTTTATTTATTCTTGACAAAACATAAGGATTTGAGGAACTTTTAGTTTAAATGATTGAGACATTTCTTTAGGTTTAAACCCTATTTTAAAATAGAATATTTTTCATTATAGTCTTTCTTGTACATTTAAACCTTTCATAACTTACAATTAATGAACTTCCTGTTAGGTTATCCATATTACAGGACAATTTTCCTTATCCAACCTATACTAGAAGTGAAATTTCAAAATCTTGTTGAACTTAAATGTGGGGGGGGATATCTTTTATTATGCTTCCTCTTTTTATAATATATTGGGTGGGAAATAAAATATTTACAACATGTGTTTTCTATTGAAGAAAAATTATTATTTTTAAAAATCTATTCATTCTCTAGAGCATTCATTATAAGAGAAACTGTGTCTTTCTAAAGATTCTAATGGAGATAGAATGTTGTGAATTATCTAGATCTTTCATGAAAAATTATGTTTGAGATTAATGAATGTTTTTATTCCAAAATGATAAATTGTTTGAACATTACACGATTTTTCATGATGATGGATCTGATTTTCTACAAAGGGGGGTGAGGAGGATACTACACTTGAGTAAAAATTAGAATCTTGCAATTTTTTGTTAAAAATAGCCAAACCCTCCTTATCCAGTATCATCATTTATCAAATAAAAATCCTACCAACAAAAATCCACATAACATCCCTATAAAGTCATGATAATAAACATATTCCCTTCACTCATATAAGGTGGAAAATTATGAATTTATCAAGCCTCTGGTAACTCTTCCATGGTTTTCGATGAGAAAATCCTTGTTGAAAATTTTCATTTGGGAGAGTAGAGAAAATTCATGTGAGGTAGGTTTCTTGTGTTCATGGGATGTGGGATGAGAAGGAAAAACATTGGGTGGTCTAATATCATAACTTAGAATAATGGTTTTTGATTATTCATGATATCTATTATTTCTTGTTATGGAATTATTAGATCTCATTAGCATGTGTTTTGAATATTCATTGATTCAATTTTCAGGATGAATAGTCTAGGTGTCTATGTTCTAAGTGTGGGGGAATTATAGAGATAATATTTTAGTAATTCATTATATTCTATTAAATTATTTAATCCATACAAATTAATCATTTTGATCTAATTTTCATCATTTTAGTATTTTTGTGAATTTTGGGATTAATTGTGAAAAATGATTAATTCTGGAATTTTAGCAGTTTTAATGATATTCTTTTTTTTTTGAATGTTTTTTAAAATTTTGATCCAAATTTAGTGATTAATTTTTGTCTTTATTTTTTCATGGGATTCATGTGTGTCTTTTGGAACTAGACCCAATTCAACACACAGTGGCCTAGAAAAATAAATCAACGGTAAAAGGTTTGTTGGCCAATATAATGGAAACCACATGAGTCATTGATGTATATATCATTATAAATAACTCTTAATGAAGTGATACCAACTTCATTTTAAATAGGAATATGATATTAATCATCAAGGAAAATTTTGGGAATAAATTATGTCCATAAAAATCCATTTCATGTGCCAAAGTTTAGATATCTGAGAAGTCTCCTTGGGTAGAAAAAGTATTCATTATTAATTCAGGAATAACTTTTTGGACACTTGTCCAAATCCAATGAGATTTTTTGGGTGGATGTATAAGAGATATGTGAAAAAATCTATAAATAAAACTTCTATATATTCATCTATTTACTATTCAATTTGAACCCAAATTTTTGGAGGATTGAATTTAGAGGGAAAATTTTCCACCCCTAAAGCATATAAATATGTGTGTCCACATCCATTCAAAAGTTGTTGAAGAAGGTGAAAGAGGGGTTGTGTTGGATGATTGGTGTCTTCAAGTGATGTTTATTTTCTCTTTTATTTATTTTCTTAGTTTCATTAGGCTCTATTTTTCCTCTTTTGATTCTATTACAATTCACATAGAGGAGTAAATCCTTTGAGTGATTAGGGAAGAGGGAGTTCACTATTTAAATGTTGAATTACTGTTATTTATTATAAACCTATATTTTTAAATTTATTGATTTATATTTTTAGTGGCTCCCAATTTTATTAATACGACTATGTTTTGGGTTTTGGGTGTATTTATTTTTAATATATTTGGTTTAAAAACATTAAACTTCATCCGCCTAGTGCAATTTTTCTCGATCGAGCATATTTTGTTAGGTGTTAAGTGTCTAGATATCATTGGCATGTGTTTGGAGCTAGTGAGTCACTTTTATATTTTTAAGGTGAAAAAATTCCTGATCTGGACTTACCTTAGTTGTCTGGTAACTGTTCCTAAACATTCATGTACATAGGATTGATTTTCATTTCTTCCTTAAACCAAGGGAGATTAACAACTCGATCGAGGAGTCATTTATTAATCATTAAGTAGGAAGAGTGGGGGAATTAATTTCCTAAACATGACGACATTGAAAAAGTTGATCCAATCCTAAACTCTTATCTCTATTCATACATTAGTGTTTGACCATTATATTTATTTTATCACTTTATGTTTTTTAAAAAATAATTCATTTAAAAAACAATAATTTTGTATTAATTTTATAGTTGACAGCTTGATTTTTGTACACCACTCTCTGGATTCAAACTAGGTTACCCATATACTACATTTTAAATTATGAAATATTTTCCTTTTTTACACCCCATGATAGGGATATGTAAAAACCTGGCATAGTTTGTGGGGGGTTGTTCCAACAATATAATTCTAAATTTTTTTAAATATTATCTTTTCATTAATTTATAAGATCAAAAATATTTATTTGATGTATGAAAAATTTAGTTATTCTTATTGGATTGATAACTCATAGGTTTAAGGAGAAATTATAGATAATGATGATATGTCCTTATTATTAAAGGTTGTAGAACTCAATATTTTGGAAAAGTAAATGTTGAATGGAAATGGAACAAGTCTCTTGCTTCAAGAATTGATATACATGGTTAATCAAGTAAAAACTGATTATAAAATATTGACTTCAAATAAAGAATTTACATTGGATGAGGGAACCCAAACAGAGCCATAAAAGGAGTGGAATATGTTTCCCCACTTAGCATTCAAGTTGAAGAACCCATGGAAGCCGTAATGAAATTAATAGAAGATGCGTTCATTCTAGCTCAATAAACATTTGGGGAATTAATGAATAAGACTTTCTTGCTAACATATGCATGGGAGATAAAAAAGACCTAGATGACTTCTGGAATAAGTGTGATAAACTAATTGTCCCCTATTCCTTTCAAAGTAGAAGAGCATGCACCATTGAAGGAAGACACTAACAAAGCGGTGGAATTTTAAGAGAAGATGGAGTAGCCTTACAACCTACCACTATATAGTGAATTTTAAATACAAGAGGAACCAATTATTAAATAATCAATTGAAGTAGAACTAAGTCAGGGATAAAGTATTTTCAAAAACTCATTATCTTCTAATTTTATTGAAAATGAATTGATTATTACATTCCCTTGTTTTAAATTTTATGATTCAGTCGACACATGTATTGCCTTAGAGGATGAGGATGAAAAATAAGATGCACCTAAAGGGGAACATATGGATATCTCTAAACCTGTTGATTATTTTTAGGAGGGAGTATAAGAGGAGATCCAATTTGATTTTCCTGAGGAAAAAGAGACACAATATGATTACTTTGAAAGGGAAGGATTTAATATTGATTCTTCATGATTTAATTTTGTTCATATAGAAATACTATATGATATTCCTTTTGATAATTCCATTGATCTAGCATACATTGAGAAATAAATAGATAATTAAGAAGAAGATGTTAAATAAAAAACAATGAAAGAGGTGGAATCATTCATTATCCTACCCCCACCATTCATGTTCAATATTATTGTCTTAGGTCTAGATTTAGTGTACTATATCTATATAGTCCTAAAAAAGTAATCAGTTCATACTAGAAAGAAGAATTTTTAGTGGTTCATCACTGTCATGACCCGTCCCCCAGGACTCGTGCCGTGACTAACCCCAAGCTCGCCTTCCATAGCCCAGGGGCTGGTGACTAGCACCAAAGGCGTATTCCCTAAAACTGGGAAGGCATTGACTTTATAACCTGAAAACCCATGTGACCAAGCACATAGAAAGATACTAACACAAGAAAAGTGTATAAACAAAAGAGTGATAAAAGTAAAAATGGGGCCAAAATACAATCCCAATAGTGACAGTATAAGTACAACGGATATACAATAATACTGAATAAAGAGAAGAGATAGCTACTGGATCATCCTTCAAGGTTCCTACATTAAGGGTAGGTATAGATCACCTCCTCAACACTCCACATCCACCTGTATCATCTGCGTACCAACACACCGTATGGTCCACCTCCAAGCACCGTCTAGTCCTGGTACTCTCATCCTCAGTCATCGTTGTCCATCCTATACATCCAACACAATAAGGTGCGGGCATAGCTCATAGAGAGGTGAGTATAATGATACTCAGTAGGGACCTTGAGACCCTCTAGGTCTCCCAAAATACATAAAGGATAAATCACAATTTATGAAATCTACTGATAACCTTACATACGTATATTACCATACATATACTTAAGTTATCAAGTAATCCATCTCAATCATGAGAAAAAACACAGAGGTACTGACTAAGCTCTCACTAGGATATATTTTATGGTATTATTAGGTAACATTCACAGTCACAACATTGAACACCTCGGATGCTGGAGAACTCGTACTCTATCGAGTAACATGGGTCTGCCACATCACACAGAGGTGCTTCCCACTAACCGTGGACTGCTGAGGTACTCCTCCTATCAAGAACCGTGGGTCTACCGCGTCACCAAGTCATTCCCCATCGTGGGTCATCCGTGTCACCAAGGCCCTCCCACTTCTGTATTGCTGAGGTAATCCTCATATCCAGTGCTGTGGGTTTTCCATGTCACCAAGGCACTCCCCAACGTGGGTCTGCCACGTCACTAAGGCGCTCCCCACTAGGCCTGTCAAGTCACTCCGAGTTGAAATAGTCAGTAGTCATCAATTCTCAGCCAACCATTGTATTACCACACTATTCTCACTCATCTCGGGAAGGATATGCTCCACAAGCTACTGTTCGATACTCCAACAACCAAGAAGTCCCACGAATAAGTATCTCAAAGGTCCATCATGTCATAGGGGTCTCAAAGTAACAGACGGTGCATCCATCAAATGCATGGTCTGGGATTTGTTAGCCTTTTTGTCCCAGGGGCCCAGATGGATTCATGATCGATCCAACCTGATCATACCCCATCTCAATCTAAAACTCTTGTGGGGTATACTGAAATGGACCGTCTCGCCCCAATATTTCTAGCTTCACTAACGGTTCATAAAACAGATGTATGGTTCCAAAGTTATAGCCAAAAGAAAGTAAATGGGTCATAGTGGGATCTACTTCCCCATAATCCACAACTCAAACAAGGTAAACAGTTGGGGGTAATGAGCATGCATCCAAACCTCTCACTCCCATGTGCTCTCACGGAGGTTCTCGTGCTGCCAGAAAACGCCCACCTGAGGTATCGACTGTCCACAAAGGACCCACTCCTGTGATCCTCAATCTCTACTGGAACCTCTATAAAAGTTGCCCCATTGTTGATATCCAACTCACCATGGTCGATGATGTGAGAAGGGTTATGCGCGTATCTCCTTAGCTGGGATACATGGAATACGTCGTTCACCCGATGCAACTGAGGTGAAAGAGCTAAGCGATAATCCACCTTTCCAACTATGTTGAGGACCTTAAAAGGTCTGATGAACCTCATAGATAGTGTTCTGCCTCAGCCAAATTTATGAAAACCTCTTTGTGGTGAGATCAATAGAAAGACGTGGTCACCATACTCGAACTCTTGAGGACTCTGTCTCCTATCGGTATACAAATTATGCCGACTCTTTGTAGTCTTCATCCACTCCTGGATGATCTGCACCTTCTCTGTGATAGCCCAAACAATATCTGGTCCCATGAGTACTGACTCCCTTGGGTCAGTACATCACAAAGGTGATTTTCAAGTTCACCCATATAACGCCCCAAAAGGTGTCATCTCAATAGTAGAGTGATAGATTTTGTTGTATGCAAACTTCACCAAAGGCAAGTGATCCTCCCGGCTGTGATCGAAGTCGAGGACACAAGCACGTTGCATGTCCTCGAGGGTCTGAATGGTCCTATCAGTATGGCCATCCATCAAAGGATAGAAGGTGGTGCTCAAACGAAGTTGGGTCCCAAAATCCTCCTGCAACCCCATACATAGATGGGAAGTAAAATTTTCATAACGAATAGAGACGATCATCAAGGGTACTCCATGTAGCCACACAATCTCTTGCACATAGAGGAATCACATGCTCTCTACTGAAACCTACTCTCTAATTGGTAAGAACTGGGCCGTCTTGGGGAGTCGGTAAACGATCACCTAGATAGAGTCAATGTCCCTTGGATGTATGTGGATGTCCTGTCAAAATGTCCTTGGAAATCCCATCCCACTTCCACTCTGGGGCCTCTAAATGATGAACCACGCCTTCTGGTACCTGATGCTCCGCCTTCACTCACTGACATGTGAGGCACCAAGAGACAAACTTTGTTGTTTCTTTCTTCATTCCAGGACACTATTGTTTTCATCAGAGATCCTGGTACATCATTTCCACTTCTGTTTGTACCGCTATAGGGGATGTGTGTAACTCCCTCAACACTGTCTCTTGAAGTGACACGGGTACCATGGTACGTCCTCTGAAGTGGATGACGTGATCCCAACCTTCAGAAAATATATCAGGTGCTTGTCCTATGGATATCTGAACACGTCGTGTCTCGAAGTCAATGTCCCCATGTTTCACCTCCCTGACTCACTAAATAAGTGGGGGAGTGACTATAAGAGACTGTAGAAAATATACTTCTTCTATATCCACAAAGGGTATCTGTAAAGTGGCCACCTTCTCCATCACCTCACCTAGTAGCTATATATCGGACCTCCTACTGAGTGTATCAGCTATAACGTTCCCCTTCCAAGGATTATAGACTCTCTCGAAGTCATAGTCCTAGAGGAAGTCAATCCAACATCGTTGGGTCCTTCCGAGAGAAGATATACCAGAGACTCTTGTGATCATAGTACACTGTAAAACGCTTGCCTATCAGATAGTGCCGCCACATCTTAATGGAAAAGACCATTATTGCTAACTCCAGGTCATGGGTAGTGTAGTTCTGCTCAGGTTGTCTTAGATGTCAAGAACTATATGTGACCACTGCTCAATCCTTCATCAATACACATCCGAGTCTGATCCCTGATGTGTCGCAATAAACTATGTACCCTACGCCCTCCTCTGGAAGCCTCATGATTGGAGCACTAGTCAGCCTCTACCTCAGCTCTTGAAAACTCCACTGGCATTTCTCCTACCAAATGAAGGGTTTCCACTTCTTTGTCAGGGATGATAATGGTGCTGTAATTAAATAGAAATATATCACAATCCTCTAGTAATATCCAGCCAAAACCATGAAACGATGTGCCTCCATCACACTTCTGGGTGGCTCCCAGGAAAGTTCCACCTCAATATTCACTAGATCCACTGCAACTCCAGCCTCCGATATGACATGTCCAAGAAAGTGAACCTCTCGGATCAAGAACTGGAACTTCTAGAGATTACCATATAGCCGGTTCTCTAGGAGTGTGTCTAGTACAACCTACAAAATATAGGTACGCTTCTCCTCAGTAGTCAAGTAGATTAGAATGTCGTCGAAGAATACGACTACAAATTTATCAACGTATGGCTTAAAGATCATGTTCATGAGTCCCATGGACTCTGCTAAAGCATTGGCCATTCCAAATGGAATAACCAAGAACTCTTAATAGTTGTATCAATACCTGAAGGATGAATTATGCACATCCCCATCTCGTACTCTGAGGTGGTGATAGCCTCATCTTAGGTCTATCTTCAAGAACCACCATGCTTCCTTCAGCTGATCAAAGAGGTCATAAAACCTCAGGAGTGGGTACTTGTTCTTCACGGACTCCTGGGTCAGGCCTTGATAGTCAACACAAAGCCTCATGCTCACATCTTCCTTCTTGGCGAACAGAATTTCGGATTCCTAGTGAGAAACACTGGGCAGAATGAATCCCTTCCCATTAAATTCCTCTAGCTATACCCACAGCTCACGAAGCTCCACGGGATCTATCTGATATGTTGATGTAGATATCGGTGTCATCCCAGGGTACAATTCAATGTAAAATTCCACCTATTTGGGAGAAGGTAGACCTGTGACATCATCAGGGAAAACATTTGCGTACTGGTCAACCACTACATGATAGCTCAGACTCTTTACATCAACAGCTCTGAGGGTAAGGCTAGCCAACTGATGAGTGATCAGTTGCACGCTCCTCTAGGAAAGTCCATCATGCACTGCAAATTCTCCCTTTTCATCGGTGAAGGTAAACGAGGTCCCATCTGTGTGGACACACTACACCTTGTGCCTAAAAAAGTCTATCTGAGCATTGACTGTAGATAACTAGTGAATACCCAAGATGACATCTTAAGGCCTCGACGCTGCTACTAGGAGATCCTAGCTGAAGATCTCTCCTCCTAGATTAATCACGCACTGCCAGCACCAGTGTGTAATCATCAAATCTGCTCCTGTAAGAGTATCTATCTGTAAGGATTGAGTGAATGGCTCCGTAAGAATTTTGGAGCTCTAAACAAGGGCAGTGGCAATAAATGAATGATTGGAACCTGTGTCTATAAGTGATGTTGCTAAGGTATATTAGAAACAGAGCATACCTTATATCATCTCCAAAGTGCTATGATAGTAGACCTCAGCTACATGGAGCTATGATCTCCAATGTCCACCTACTCCCGGTGGTCTGGGTGGACCTCTAAGTGGTGGTGGCGGTAACATCTCGAATCGTTTCCCACCGCCAACTGGTCGGCCAGCTCTTCTGTCACGTCTGCCTGCTCCTTGCAGACCTCCTCAATCAAATCCAAGTCTCTACCTGGGAAGTCCTTCTACCGTCTGTTGATCATCCTAATGGAGGGTTGGACAGTCAAAAGCCTTGTGACCCTGCCCGCCTCATGTGAAACACTGCATTCTCCTGGAATAACTAGCTTTGCATCGGGTGCCTCACACAACTGATCTAGAGTAATGTGGTCGTCCACCTGTAGGTCTGGTCCTATTGGACCTATATGATGTATTTCTACTGCCAGATATAGAAGACTCCTCTAGATGATGGCTGGTAGTGGGTCTCACTGTCAGTGAATGATCAGTAAGGAAACTCTCCACAAAGAGGTCTCTCTTTAACACCCCCACCTACATCGGGATGCTGAGTGAGATAATAAAAGCCAGGATCTCTTTCATGAGTCCCTTCTCGATGGTATGGGCCCTGAAGAACGGGTCATGCACCATATATGTGGAGTTGCGTGAGAGTTCAATGAACCTCACTGAGTACTGAGCCATAGTCATGCGGCCCTGCAGCAGATGAAGTAGCTCCTAAATGTGCACTGCATGAAGAGTCTTTGGAACAAACTATGCCTGAAACAGGCTCTCGAAGACTGCCCAGAGAAGAGTCACCTCATCATGAACCGAGAGCATCAAGCTCCACCATCTTCATGTTGCTTCCTGTAGAAGGCTGGCATCAAGAATCATCATGAGATTCGATGGTGTCCTAATGAGTCGGAAGACTCTCACCATACCCTCCATCAAATCCTCAGCTGCATGTGGGTTCGTCTCTCCCCTGAACCTGGGTGGCCTCTGGCATTGGAACTCATGCAATGCGCTCAAGTGGTGTTCATCTTCTTCTGCTAGGGTTAGTGGCATAGGTGCCCCAATGGGGAATGGTACTACGGGTGCCTCCGCCGCTGCCTCTACTCGAAGAGGGCCATACACTGAGGCATCATCGCTCAGTGGGCTATCAGTGCATACAACACTCAGAACTCTAGCTTGAAATATTTGTGGACAAATTCTGAAAAGAAAAAGGTGTGCCACAGTCAAAAAGTTATACCTGGTTAACTGGCTCAAAAGTTCACAACGAAAATTTTTTAAAACACACACACAATCAGTGTTTTCATGCACTAGGTCAGAAATCAGAAGCCAGGGTCCTGGTGTAGAGATACGTCAGCCACCACACCAACACTTGACTCCCGGAATTGAAAACCTCACACATTACCCTTAAAACTATTTCTTCATAGAAAAGATCAGAGTACTAGTTTTTCGATAGAACCGATGCCTTGGATACCAATTTTTCATGACCTGTCCCCCAGGGATCGTGCCATGACTAACCCCATGTCCACCTTCCATAGTCTAGGAGCTGGTAACTAGCACCAAAAGCTTATTCACTAAAACTGGGAAGCCAATGCCTTTATAACCTACAAACTCACGTAACCAAGAACATAACATGCTACGAAAACAAGCAAACTGTATAACCAAAATAGTGTAGAAAGTTAAAAGTGGGCCAAAATACAGGCCCAACATTAAAGGTACAAGTACAACTAAAATACAATAAAACTGAAGAAACAGATGATACAGGTACTGGATCGTCCTCTGAGGCTTTGACATGAAGGGTAGGTACAGATCGACTCCTCATCACTCCATGTCCACCCGTCTCCTCAACGTACTGACAAGCCGTATGGTCCACCTCCAGGTATCATCTAGTCTTGGTACTCTTAGCCTCGGTCAGTGTTGTCTGTTGTCTTCATCCAACATAACATGGTGCGGGTATAGCTCGTGTAGGGGGGAGTATAACAATACTCAGTAGGGACCCCGAGACCCTCGAGGCCTCACAAAATCCATCAAGGATAAATCAAAATGTATGAAATAAACAGATAACCTTACTTAGGTATATGACCATACATATACCTAAGTTATCAAATTATACCTCTCAATCATTAAGAAAAACACAGAGGTACTGACTCAGCTCACACAAGGATTTATTCTAGGGTAGTATCAAGTAACATTCTCAATCACAATGTCGAACACCTTGGCTACTGGATAACTTCTCCTCTATCGAGTACAGTGTGATTGTCGTGTCACACAGAGGTGATTCCCACTAACCTTGGACTACTAAGGTACTCCTCCTGTCGAGTACCGTGGGTCTGCCATGTCACCAAGGCGCTCCCCATTGTGGGTCTGTTGCGTCACCAAGGCACTCCCCCTCGTGGCCTGCTGAGATAATCCTCCTGTCGAGTACCGTGGTTCTGTCGCGTCACCAAGGTTCTCCCCACCGTGGCACTGCCACGTCACCAAGGTGCTCGCCACTGGGCCTATCAAGTCACTTCGAGTCAAAACGTACATTAGTCTTCAAGTCTCAGCTAGCCACTTGGTTCTCGCACTATTCTCGCTCATCTCTGGGAGGATCCACTCCACAATTTACTTTTCAATAGTACAACTACCATGAAGTCCCATGATGATGTATCTAAAAGGTTTTTCACGTCATAGTGGTCTCAACATAACAGATAGCATGTCAATTGGACGCCTGATCTATGAGTTATTAGCCTTTTTGTCCCGGGGGCCAGTTGGATTCGTTCAAGATCCAACCTGACTGTACCCCAACTTAATCCTAAACTCTAGTCAGCTATACTCAAAGGTACCATCTCACTCCATGATTTTTAGCACTGCTGATGGTTCGTGAAATGGATGTCAGGTGCCCATGTTATAGATAAAACAATGTAAATGGGTCGTAGTGAGCCCAGGTCCTGTCCGACCCGGTCAGACCGACCCGGCCCGACCCGTTGGGTCTATCCCAGCCCACAGTGTGGCCCGACCATTTGGGCTTGGCCCTGCCCGCTGGGTCCGGCCCAGCAGGAAGCGAGGGGTCATAGAGAGTGTCACGAGGGCATGAGGCCGTAGGGCGACTCACCTGGGGATGGTGGTTCAGCAGTGGGGTGGTGGTTTGGCCGTGGGATGGCGGTCTTGTCGCGCGGCGGCGGTCAGTCCTTAGGGCGGCAGTCTGGCCGTGGGGTGGAGGTCCAGCCATGGGGCAGTGGTCCGGCCACAGGGTGGCGATATGGCCATGCAAGGTGGCAGTCTGGCAGCGAGGTGGTGATCCGGCCGTGGGGTGCTGATCTGGTCGTGGGGAAGCACCCCGACTGCGGGGCGGCATTCCGGCCGTAGTGTGGTGGTCTGGCCATGGGGTCGCGGTTCGTTCGTGGGGTGGAGTTCTAGCCATGGGCTTGTACCTCGACCGCGGGTAGGCAGGGGTGGCCGTGGGGTGGCGGCGGTGGCAGCGGAGCGGTGGTGGCCGGGGAGTAGCGGTGGTGGCCACGGGGCGGCGTCGGCGCCTTCGTCGCGGCCAGCGGTGGTGTTATCTGCCATTCTCATGCCCCAACCATAGAAGGTTTTCTTCCTACTCTATCATGAAGAACACTAAAATATTTGTATAGGGGTCATGCCATGTTGGTTTGGTATGTACCCTCTGCATTAGGGTGGTAGCATATAGCTCAAAAAGAATTTGATAGAAGAACATCAAGCTTTACAACCTCCCGCAACATTTCATTCCCAAATTGCAAAAGAAACCAAGGTAAGAATATGGGGAAAATATTCATATGCAAATAAACCCCTACCTCGGGTTGTTCATTGGCGTTGGCATGGGAAGGAAATACGAACGTTGATTCGTCGTAGATGAAGACATCCCACATCGAAGGAATTCTGGAGGAAGAAGGTCGAAGTTGAGGTCGACATTCTTCATTGGCGGATGGTTCTTCATTGGGTGGTGAAGTTCTTCATTGGAGAACTTTATTTCTTCCAATGATCTCTCCTCTCAAAATTCCACCAAAATGAAATGGTAGCCCCAAAATAATTGATTGTGTAATCTATTATGTTTTTTGGAATACAATTCAAATTGGGTTAATATTAATCTCATAGGTGTTGGATCCTGAATATACAGATTATACACAAGAGGGGGTTGAATTATGTCTTTAAAAATTTTCATTAATTCTTTAATTGAACAAGTTCTGTCCTCATTGCTTTATTAGTCATACAATGGAAATAAATTAAAGCAGGGACACAAATATGTATAGTGGTTTGGGGAACAGAAGTCCCCTAGTCCACTCCACCAATGCTCAACTCCACGAGATTGATGATTTTCACTATCTGGTCTACTTTTCAACAGACCGGTCCACAACTAAATACAGGCAGTTGTCAGCATTACAATCCAAGGAAAAACAAATCCTTCTTGTTCAAACATAAACCTACACAACTTTGTACAAGAAGTTGGTTACTCAAGATAAAAAGAATTTCAGAAATAATTTTTTCCAGATGATCTTCATAATGCAACAGAATGCAATTGACAGCAGAAGGATCGTCGTCTCTAGAAATATTTATTTTCATGTCTAAGCAGTTCTGAGTCGATCCGATTGCAATAGATATAAAGATATAGTTCACAACTTCATCTGTAAAAGATCCACAGTTGATATTCGATGTAGAACAAGTTAATCTTCTATCAAGTTCCTTCTTCTTTAAATGAACAGATATTTGACGCTCTTTTCGAATCAGCAGATCAAGAAGAGTTTCTACAGTCTCTATTTTTCACCTTTTTTAAATTAATGGATTCATCACCACTCTCCTGTATATATGGTGTTTTTTTCAGAGAGAACATATATATAATAAAGCTGAGCATATCTCCTGCACATTTAGATACATAAAATTTGCCTTCTGATTCGCAATATTCAAAAATTTGAACTTACAGAGTAGTTGTAACATCCCTGGAAAATCAACATAAAAAGCTCCTTTTAATTATATCTTTAATCCAATAATAAAACGGCTTTGAATCTATCAAAGTGATACTTTAAAAACGACTTTAAATCTGGCTTGAAATCCGCCCAATAATCAGCTTGCTGACCGTTTCATAAAAATATCTTCTTTCAAAACTTTCTAATGCCAAACGTAGGGTTGATAACGTGACCTCCAAACGTAAGGTTCACAACGTAAGGTTGATCATAAACATAGCATTTATCATCCTTACTTTTTATTCAAATATGAAACGTACGGTAAAAGATCTATACTTTTACTTAATCCCTACTTTTCCAAGAACGTATGGTTGTTCACAAAAGTAAGGTTGATAAACCATACTTTTGAGAAACAAATGTAACATTCAGTACCTACGTACGGTTCTCCATCCATACTTTTATGATAACCACAACTTAAGGTTCCTTTTAAACATAAGGTTCTTTTTCCATACTTTGCTGAAAACGTATGGTTGTTTAACCATGCTTTTTTCTTATCTCAAAAAGTATATGCACTTTTCATCCATACACTACGTTTATCCATGTAAGGTATGAACAGTGATTCTAAGACATGCTTAAAGCAGATTCTGAACAAGTAATAAATTCTCATTATTTCAAGAGTAAAATAAATTAATAATGTCCTGCAAAATACTAAATAAAATCATTAGAAAATAACTAAGGGTATTTGTGAGCATCAAAATTAATATAAAGTGACAGAGTAGTATATTCAATAATCTCTCACTTTAAATAAAAATATTATATATTTTTTAAAACAATACATTTCTCAACAATCTTCTCCTTTTTGATGATCACAAAACCCATAAGATATTTAAAAAAATTAAATGAAATTAAATCTCAAAATTAGTTACATAAAGTTTTTGAATTTTGAGAGAATAAAACAATATTTTAATTTTAAAAAAATAAATAAA
This sequence comes from Viscum album, assembly GCA_963277665.1. Classification (NCBI taxonomy): domain Eukaryota; kingdom Viridiplantae; phylum Streptophyta; class Magnoliopsida; order Santalales; family Viscaceae; genus Viscum; species Viscum album. The sequence goes on from OY728129.1 coordinate 1,495,673,848, forward strand.
AATTTCAATAAATAAAACTTTCTCCCCCTGAAAAATAAAATAATTTTTCTTTACAAATTTCTCCCTCTGAAAAATAAAATAATTTTTCTTTCCAAATTTCTCCCTCTGAATAAACAAGGGTTTTTAAAATAAAATCTTGAGTTTATCCAAATTTCTACCCCTTTTGTGATATCAAAAAGAATGATAAATTATGGATTTGAACACATTTAATGTTGCACTAAAATGTAGGTAAATTATATTATTAATTGTTTATCAATAATTAAATCTGAAGTACTGGCATATCAAAAATAAATACAGTAAAACAAATATAAAGGAAGAAATATAGTTTCATTAAAAATGAAAAATAGATATAAGTATGATAAACACCGGAATCAATGTTTAGCAAAGATAGGCAGTAGGTTCTATCTCCGCTGGATTGCAGACTTGATTTCTGTGAATTGTTACCTGAGTCTCTTCATCATCCCATCTCCATGTTTGATAATGAGATCTCTATTCTCTTGAGTCATATAAATATCCCAAATTAAATTGACTTTGAAAAACGCATGCATCCTTTCTTCTTTTTCGATAAACACTGACAGCTTCTCTGACATCTGATTTAACAGATTTCTAATTTGTGGCTCACTAGATATTAGTTGATCCACTAAAAATTTCTGATTGTCCAGCAACACTGATAATGGAGAAATGTTACATTGAAGATCTTAAAACCGGTCATTCATGTTGCTCATCACGACTGTGATGGCTTGAAATATACAGATTAAATCAGGTGAAGTACCTGATCCACTAACAGCACTATTTGCAACTGATGCAAATTGGTTCTCCCTAAAAAACATTAGATCTGATAAATATGTCTTCATAACCATTTCAAATTTCAAATTTTCAACTGCATTCAGCATATCCTCTTTAATCATTTCAACTTCTTTCCTTGAAACTGTACTCTCTTTCAACTTTTGAAATATCAATTGTTTGATAGTTAAGGCATTTCTGAGAGTGAAATTCTCAGATTCTAACGGATACACCTTTCTTTACAGTTCTTTAACTTCTTTATTCCTTGAATCAGAGGCTCCATGGGCTTGATTTTCATTCTCAGGATCTGGATGATGCAGCAGTACCAAAGGTAATGATTCAGCATCAGATTTCTCTTTTTCTTTGTCCTGAGTAGGTTGGTCCACAGATTTTTCCATAGAGTTCGGAGACTCCTCCATAGAAACTCCTATTGAATTAGTTCTGTGTGAGCTTCAGAAGCATGCACACCGCAAACATCAGCATCTTGGTTTTCCACTAGATTTTCGAGAACAACATTTTCAAGAGTTTCCTGAGGTCTGGACACTTCTTCACCAGGAACTGCCTCCTTAACTTGCTCTTGTTGAAGTGTAACTTCAACATCAGCTACAATCTATTCAGGATTCTCCCTTTGAGCTTCTTCTTGAGCTTCTAATCCCTCTACCGGTGTTTTCCTTTCACTAACAGCTTCCATGGTCTTATCAATAATAGATTCTCTTACAAAAGAATAAGAAATTAAAGCTTCTATTTTTTCCAATGCAGGGGAATTAATTTCCTCATTTACAGTTCTAGTTCTTCGAGATTTAAGTCCCTCTTGACTTATTTCTTCTTCACCATATTCCACTTCAAATCGGATCCTTCTTGCTACATTGCTGACACTTGATTCAGCCTGTCCCTCCTTGGACTTAGCAGGTTGAGCCTGAGCACTCTCTGAGTCTTCCTCATCTCCTACTGGAAAGATTTTTCCTTTAATGGTGCTCCAGAATTATCCAATATTCCTCAAAGTTCCAGCATTAAACATATTACTGTGATGACAGTGTACTCGGGCATCCACTAATCTCAACATTTCTTTCTTAAGCAACAGTTTAGAAATAAATCGACCGAAAGGGTAAAAGTTAATCCGGGAATCACTTTGACAACAATAATTGAGGTACCTGACCATGTACCTTGGAAATTTTAACTTGATATCACTTAACAGAAGATACATTATGTACATATCAGGGTAAAACATCTTTTTCATTTCGGCCATTCTGGGAGCTATTCTTTTCTGAACAAATTTAACAAGGATCTTCTGATCTGGTTCTAAATATTTCACCATCATTTTCTTAATAGTATATGTTACAAACAAAAAAAGACATAATGTACTCCGATTTATGCACAATATATCATATATTCTTCAAATAAAAATGAAGAACTCCCTCATGAGAGAATTTGAGAATCTGAACAATTTTTACTAATGTGATTGAGAAATCCCTATCATCTATCATAGCCATCATACTATCCTCAGTATCCCCTAGACTAAACTGTACATATTTGAAGAAGTATCTATGTTCTACCTCATATATAAATTATTTATTTTCACTATTGAAAGTATGTTCAAGGTTTTGAAGTGACAACGCTTGATTCAATAGTAGATTTGTCTGAAATAACCAGTCAAGATCGATTACCTTTCCCTATAAGATTTTTCATCCTTCTGATCATTGTCTCTTGACATTTCTTGGCTCGGCTTCACTGTCTCTTTTAGTCTTTACCATTTCTATGAGAATCTCTAAAGGTTTTAAGGTTAAGGTTTCAGAGGTTCGAATATTAGGGTTCACAAGTAGAGGTCGGTGTTATGCGTTCGAAAGGGTTTCGATAGAAGTAAAATGGTTCAGAAGTCCAAAGGGTTTTCTGACAAGCTTGATTCGCGTGTTTTTAATAATCATTACACATATTTAAAAATAAATAAAATAGATTAAGTGGATAAAATAGACTTATTCTATTTTAAAAACAAAATAGAAAAATTATTTTTAAGCATAAAAAAAATTGTGAAGTAAAATTTTATTTAAAATCAAATAAACCTAGCTCCCTCTTAATAAAATCAAACCTGAAGTGTGTAGTGGTTTAGTAAAAATATCAGATAATTTAATTTTTGTATTTAAAAATTCTAAAAATATATCCTTTTTAAAAACATTATCTCTAAAAAAGTGTTGCCTTATATCAATGTGCTTAGTTCTAGAATGACTAATATGATTTTTTTTTGAATTATTAATTACACTTGTATTATCACATAAAATAGGTGTATTATTAAAATTTAATCCAAAGTCCATAAGAGTGTTTTTCATCCACAACACTTATGCACAGCAACTTCTAGTAGAAACATATTCTTCCTCGGCTGTTGACAAGGCAATTTAATGTTGTTTCTTATTAGACTGTGACACTAAAGAGTTTCCTAAAATGTGACATGTTCCTGATGTGATTTTTCTATCTAATCTACAACTTCCAAAGTCAGCATCTAAATATGAAATCAAATTGAAATCAGAAGTTTTAGAATAAAGAAGATATTGAAAAACAATTCCTTTTAAATATCTAAAAATTATTTTAACAGTAGTTAGATGAGATTCATTGGGATTTGATTGAAATCTAGCACAAAGATATACTGAATACATTATATATGGCCTGCTAGCAGTAAGATATAATAATATACCAATCATTCCTCTATATAACATGTTGTCAACTAATTTTCTAGTTTCAACCAAATCAATTTTTATATTAGTACACATATGAGTTATAAATGTCTTGTTGTTTTCAAGTCCAAATTTCTTAAGTAAATCGGTAATGTATTTTCTTTGATTCAAAATATTTTCAAAATCTTTTTGATAAATTTGAAGTCCTAAGAAGAAATTTAGTTCTCCCATCATAATCATTTCAAATTCTTTTTTGCATTAACTTTGAAAACTCATGACAAAGGGTTTTATTAGTTGATCCAAAAATTACATCATCAACATAAATTTGAACCAATAAAACATTATTTTTTACTGTTTTCTTAAAGAGTGTTGGGTCTTCCATTCCGACAGTAAAATAATTTTTCAAAAGAAAGGAACTTAATCTTTCATACCATGTTCTAGGTGCTTGTTTAAGCCATAAAGAGCTTTAGTATGTTTAAAAACAGAATCTCATTTTTGAAATTTTCAAAACCAGGAGGTTTCTCAACATAAACATCCTCCATTAAATAACCATTTAAAAAGGAAGATTTAACATCCGTCTAAAATAATTTAAAATTCATATAAGATGCATAGGATAAAAGGATTATAATTGCTTCTAACCTAGCTACATGTGAAAAATTATCATCATAATCTATTCCTTCTTCTTGATTGTATCCTTTAGCTACTAATCTTTCTTTATTTATGGTTATTGTGTCTTGGTCATCCTGTTTATTTCTAAAGACCCATTTGGTTCCTATTACTAGATAATTCTTATGTCTTTCCACTAATTCACAAACATCATTTCTTTTAAACTGGTTTAATTCATCTTGCATTGATATTACCCAGCTTTCATCATCTAAAGCTTCTTCTATAGTCTTGGGTTCTTGTTTAGATAGAAAGGAAGAGAATTCCACTATGTTTACTAAGTTTCTTCTTGTTTGAATTCATGTATCTAAGTCACCTTTCACAGTTTCTATAGGGTGATTATTTAGGGTTCTAGACTGTCTAGGAAAAACATTTAAAAGTTCTTCAGTATCATGCTCCTCTGAACTTGACTGAATTTCTATTATATCATTTTGAAAATCATTCTTTATGTTCTCAAGTCTCATGTTATCATTGGAGTCAAGTTCATCTATTTGATCTATCCTTTTCTCAAAGGGATTAGATTCATCAAATCATATATGAACTGATTCTTCAAAAATCCTTGACTTCTTATTATAGACTCTATAAGATTTGGAAGTATCAGAATATCATAATAAAATACCTTCATCAGACTTTGGATCTAACTTACCAAGATTATCTTTGGGGTTCAAGATGTAAACCTTGCATCCAAAAACATTAAAGTAATTTACTTTAGGTTTTCTGTTATTCCCTCGTTCATAGGGTGTCTTTTTCAAAATAGGTCTAATTAAAACTCTATTAATTACATACAAGCTGTATTCACATCTTCTGCGCAAAAATATATAGGTAGGCTATATTCATTTAACATAGTTCTAGCCATTTCTTGAGTTGTTCTATTTTTTCTTTCTACAATCCCATTCTGTTGAGGTGTTATTGTTGCATAGAAGGTATGTTTAATACCCATGTTTGAGAAAAAGGAATTAAATTACTGATTCTAAAATTCTCCACCATGATCACTTCTCAATGAGATTATATTAAAACCTTTTTCATTTTGAACAGATTTGCAGAAACTTTCAAATAAACTAAAAGCTTCATTTTTAAATGTCAAAAAGAAAATACATGTAAATCGAGAATAGTCATCAACTAATGAATATACATATAATTTACCAGCTAACCTAGATACTCTTGAGGGTCCAAACAAATCCTTATGAATAAGTTCTATAGTTTTAGATGTAGCAACTTTATTAATAGATTTGAAGGATTATTTGTGTTTCTTGCTAAGTTGACATGCATCACAAAATCGGTCACTTTCAAATTTGAGACTAGGCAAATCAGAAACTAAATGTTTCTTAGATAACTCATTTAAAACATATATATTACAATGTCCAAGTCTCTTATGCTAGATACAAGATTCACTTGCTTTAGCAGTCAAGCAGTTTAATTGTTGTTTACACAATGAATTTAAATCCAAATTATAGACATTATCATTTCTTGGTGCTTTAAATTTAAACATTTTATCTTTAGAAATAGTACAAAAATTGTTAGTAAAGTCAACAGTATATCCATCATCACAAAGTTGAGATATACTTATCAGATTGTGTTTTAATCCTTGTACATAAAGTACTTTGTTGATTGATACTGTTTTTGGATCTCCAATAGTTCCAATGCCAACGATTTTTCCTTTGGCATTGTCACCAAATGTGACAAGTCCTCCTCCCTTTTGATTGAGTGCAGAAAAATTCAATGAGTTTCCACTCATATGTCTTGAGAAGCCACTGTCCATGTACCATATATCTTTTCATCTCTAGTGGCCTGCTACCAGCAAATACATTCAAACAAATTTCTTTGGTACCCATATTTTGTTGGGTCCATGGGTGTTAGCTAGAAATGATCTGGGTATCAAGATTTGCTTTTATCTTTTAAAATAAACTGAATCATATAAGTCTTTTGAAACATAGGCTTTCTTAATAGCACAAATTTGAGGATGTATTAAGAAACAGTTTTTAGCTATATGTCCCTTTGTCGCACAAAAGTTACAATTAACCTTTCTAGAGATAGGAACAAAATAATTTTTATATAGCTTATATTTTTCTCCTTTACTGACAATTCTAAATATCCCCTTTTTAAGGAAAGTTTTTTCAATAATTTCATTTAATGAATTCTCCGCTTTTGTAAAAACCAATGTAGCCTGTTTGTATGATTCTACTTCATCCTGCAGTGTTTTTATTCTTGATTCAAAATTAATTTTCTTAGTGTTAATAGAATTGTATTTAGAAATTAATTCCTTATGTTGTTTCAGCATTGTATCTCTTTCATCTGAAACAGATTTATGTTTGTTCTTTAGTGACTTATGTTTATTAAACAGTGAGTCATATGTTTCTTTAAGCATATTGCAGTAGGATGCAAGTTTTTCATTTATGTTGCTTTATTCAGAATTTGATTCACTATTTGAGTCAAAGGAGTAATATGAGTTTACCTCATCGGTTTCTACCATGAAACACATGTTTTCTTTTAGATTGACTTCTTATTTCTCTGATCATGACTTAGGAGAGCTACTAGTGTCTTTTGATACACTCCAAGTGGTTTTCATAGATTTCTTGTCTTTCTGCTCATAGTCATTTCTTTTGAAGAATTTCTTCTTCTTTTCTTCCTTCAATTGTGGGAAATCTCGACTGATATGCCCCATATTCTTGCATTCATAGCATCTTACATCCTTATCATCTTTTTTAAAGGATTTTTTGAAGCCACTTTTCTTGCTATAAAACTGTCTAAATTTCCTGGCTAGATGAGCCAGTTCTTCATCTGAGTTTGATGAGTCAGAGCTCTCTAATTTAGCTTTGACTTCTATGTTCTTCATCTTTCTATTTTTTTGTGAAGTTACTTTAAAGGAAGTATCATCCTTTTTGATGTAGACTTTATGCTCATTTGCCTCATCTTGCATTTCAGCTTCATACATCATCAGTATACCAATCATCTCTCTCATGGTTATATTTTTGACAGGTGTTGATTGTCTGATTGCAGCAGAGATACCATTCCATCGAGTAGGAAGTCCCCTCAGTACTTTTAATGCTTTATCAGCCTACATGATAGGTTCTCCTAGAGCTGTTGTATTATTGACAATTTCTGTCAATATCCTATTCATTTGGATAATGCTTTATCCTTCAAACATTCTGGAAGTATCAAATTTCAATTTGGCAGTTGCATATCTCATTTGTCTAACATTGTCTATTCCTTCATATGCCACAGCTATTATCTGCCACATTTCATATGCTATCGAGCACTGAGATACTATGTTAAATTCATCTTGTCCTAGACCGCAGATGATTTCATTCATAGCCTTTGAATTCATATCATACTCTTCCTCTATAGCAACACTCCATCTCTCAGGATTTTTAGGAATTTCATAAGGAGTCAGAATCTTGGAATAGACCTTATATCCAATGTTTTTCAGATATATTATCATGTGTGATTTCCAGTAGCCATAGTTGTCTCCATTGAAATATGGTTCTCTAACCATTGATATCCCTTCTCTTGTATCAGTCATGATGCTCTGTTATAATCCTTAAATGCTTCTAGCATGCTAAGGATCTATCAGAAGCTCCTCCTCTGATACCAATTGTTGGATCCTGAATATACAGATTATATGCAAGAGGGGGGTGAATTGTGTCTTTAAAATTTTTTGTTAATTCTTTGATTGAACAAGTTATGTCCTCTTTGATTTATCATATTTGGACATACAACGGAAATAAATAAAATAAGGGACACAAAGATGTATAGTGGTTCGGGTAACAGAAGGCCCATAGTCCACTCCACCAACGCTAAACTCCACGAGCTTGATGATTTTCACTATCTGGTCCTCGTTTCAATAGACCGGTCCACAACTGAATATAGGAAATTGACACCTTTACAATACAAGTCAAAACAAATCCTTATGGTTCAAACACAAACCTACACAGCTTAGTATGAGAAGCTGGTTACTCAAGATAAAATGACTTTCAGAAAGAATCTTTTCCAGATGATCTTCACAATACAACAGAATTCCATTTACAACAGATGGATCATTATCTCTAGAAATATTTATTTTTAAGTCGAAGTAGTTCTGAGTCGATCCGGATGCAATAGATATAAAGATATAGTTCACAACTTCAGCAGTAGAAGATCCACAGTTGATATTTGATGCAGAAAAAGTGAATCTTCTATCAATTTCCTTCTTATTTAAATGAACAGAGCTTTGATGCTCATTTTTGAATCAGCAGATCAACGTGATTTTCTACAATCTCTGTTTTTCAACTTTTTAAAATTAAAAGATTTATCACCACTCTCTCGTATATATGGTGTTTTTTAGAGAGAACATATATATAATAAAGCTGAGCATATCTCTTTCACATTTAGATCCATAAAAGTGGCCTTCTGAATCGCAATATTCAAAAATTTGAACTTACAGAGTAGTCGTAACTTCCCTGAAAACTCGGTAAAAAAAGAACCTTTTAATTCTATCTTTAATCCAATGATAAAACGGCTTTGAATTGGTCAAAGTCATACTTTAAAAATGACTTTAAATTCGGCTTGAAATCCACCCAATAATCAGCTTACTGACCGTTGCATAAAAATATCATCTTTCAAAACTTTCTGACACCAAACGTAAGGTTGATAATGTGACCTCCAAACATAGGGTTGATAACATAGTTTTCAAATATAACGTTCACAACGTAAGGATTCTCATAAACGTAGGGTTGATCATCCATACTTTTTCTTCAAATCTCAAACGTACGGTAAAAGATCCATACTTTTACTTAATCCATAATTTTCCAAGAACGTATGGTTGTTCACAAAAGTAAGTTTGATGAACCATACTTTTGAGAAACAAACGTAATTTTTAATACCTACGTATGGTTCACCTTCCATAATTTGCTGATAACTAAAATATACGGTTCCTTCCTAACGTTAGGTTCTTCTTCCATACTTTGCTGAAATGGTATGGTTGTTTAACCATACTTTGTTCTTATCTCAAAAAGTAAACTTGCTTTTCATCCTTACGTTATGTTTATCCATGTAGGGTATGAACAGTGATTCCAGGACGCGCTTAAAGAAGATTATGAACAAGTAATAAATTATCGTTATTTCAAGAGTAAAATAAATTTATAAAGTCCTGAAAAATACTAAATAAAATCATTAGAAAATAATTAAGGGTATTTGTGAGCATAAAAATTATCATAAAGAGACAGATTATTATTTTCAATAATCTCCCCCTTTAAATAACATTATTATATATTTTTGAAAACAATACTTTTCTCAACAATAGATTGTCACAATTAAATTAGATTTTTGGCCTAATTATTATGGAGGAGGGTTGGAATATTTAATATTGGAGGAGTTGAAGAGGCTCTCCCCCATTTAATGATGGAGTTAAGAGGTTTAGGCCTTGGGTGGTCCCCACCGCCATATCCTCTCAGGGGAGTTTAGGCTTGGGTGATCCCACCTCCATAACCTCTCATGGGAGTTTATGGTCTGGTGGTCCCCTCTTCTCAACTTCTACATGGAGTTTTTAACAAATAAAATAAAAATAAAAGCTACACAACTTTACTTTTATTTTATTCAATCACGAAAAATCCAAAAAACTAACTTCCACCCTTGACCAACTACCATCGAGGTGAATGTCTATTTAATTGAATACTGGCACTACGAGTTCAACTCTGTCCTTAGATTTCAATTCCAAGCACCGGTAAAAATGTTATAGAAACTCCCTTTCACGTTTACTGAACGTACCCAAACAAAAGTTCAGAAATTCATTCCAGGAACTTTGGGCCTCGGAATCATGTGCCGTCAATTTTCATGGACTTTTATAATTTCCATTTATTTAAAAAAAATATATAGAAATTCTGGGTGTTTACAATCACAAAGAAACTACTCCCACCAATAGATTGGGGATAACCAACTGGATTTCCCATCTAGAAGAAGTCAAAACCTAGGGACAACTTAGGGAATTAAACCATGTCTTATCTATCTTTTCTGATTCTATTTATATTTTTATTTTATTTTATTTTATTTCTTATGTTTTCTTCTTTACCTTTTCTTGTAGGTTTTTTGTACGAAATACTATGGAGCTTAACTCAATATTAAACTACTAATAAGTCAGGTTCTACCTATCCTTTATTCTTAATTTCTAGTTGTGATTAAATAAAAAATATACTTAAATATTAAATAAATTTAAATTTATTATGTACAATACATCATTTATCTATGGGAAAGGGAACTTTTATAGTTTATGATTTCCAGTTTTTTCCTCTTTTCCACAGAAATGTGTATTTTTTCCAATTTGTGTGTGTTTATTTTTCATTTTTTGTGTTTTTTTTAATATTTTATGAATAAATAATTATACTTTACATTTTGAAACCCATACCAATAAGTGAACCAATTTATTCCATGAAATTGAGATAAAAGGAAACCTGAAAATGACTTTATTTCATGTTCAAATTTTTGGGAATTTTATAAAATATACTCTAATTTTTTAATCCCATGACCCATCTCATAGACTCTGAATTCATATTCATGTGATGATTCTTAAACCTTGTTTTAATATTATTTTCATTCACCTCTCTTCTTTAGAGAACCAAACCATTCATTCTTTGACCAAAATTTGATTTATTCATATCAAAACCTAGGTGTTTGTGGTACTTTTTTTTAACCGATTAAGGGATTTCCTTGTTTTTAAAGTCCCATTTTTCAGTATAATCCATTTTATTATATCATTACCTATATATTTAATTAATGTACCCATTATAATCCATGACCACCTATTTGGTTATCTGCATTATATGCCAATTTTTCCTATCCAACATGCTCTTGAAGTTGAATTTCATGATCTAATTGAACTTAGGGGTGGGGGAAATCTCCCTTGTATTGTGCGAACATATTTAGTGAAACATTGGGGGGGAAATAAAATTCATAAGAGATCTGTTTAATTAAGAAAAATAATCTTTTTTTTAAATCTGTTACTTTTTTTGAGTTTCTAGGATAAGAGAAGTTGTGCCTTTCTGGAAATTCTAATGGATAAAGAATGTCATGACTTATCTGGAGATTTCAAGAAAAAATTATTTTTTAGATTATTGAAATTTTTTTTGCTAAAATTCTGAATTCTGTTAAATTTCCTTGAGTTTTAATAATGAAGGATATTATTTTCTACTAAGGGGAGTTAGGAAGAGACCATACTCTTGTGAAAATTAGAATCTTGAAATTTTGCTTCAAAAAGTGCCAAGCCCTCCACATTCTACCACATAATTTTTCAAATAAAAATCCTACAAACTAAAATCCATAGAATAATCCAATAACTTAATCGTCATAAAAACATTCCCTTTACACATATTGGGTGGAAACTATAAATTTATCAAGCATATGGTAACTCTTTCATTGGTTTTGATGAGAAAATACATATTGAAAATTTAAATTTGTGATATTAGAGAAAATTCATGTGAGGTAGGGGTATTGTATGAATGGGAGGAGAAATGAAGAGTAAAAATATTTATTCATCTAAATTAATAACTTGTAATAGTGTTTTACTATGAGTCATTGTATCTTTTATTACTTGGTATGGAATTTGTGGATCTCATGAGAATGTGTTTTGAATTTTCATTGATTCAATTTTGGTGTTGAATTTTCTAGTATTCCATGTTCTATGTGGGTGTGAGTTGATAAAACTAAAATTTAATTAATTCATCATATGATTATTAATGATTTAATCCCATATAATTAATAAGTGTGAGTTTATTTGCATCATTTTTTCATTTTTTGAGAATTTTGGGTTAATTATGAAGTTTTTTTAATTCGGGAAATGTAGAATTTTTAGGGATCTTATTTATTTTGAGAATATATTTTATAATTTTGATTAAAATTGAGTTATTAATTTTTTTTATTCTTTATTTATTATTTGGATTCGTGTTTTTCTCCTGGACCTTGACATAATTCGGCACACAATGGCCCATAAAAATAAATCAATTGGAAAATGTTTTCTGACCGATATAATGGACCACACATAATTTATTGATGAATATCATGGTATACATAACTCCAAATTAAGGGATTATAGCTTCATTAGAATTAAGACTACTAGGATCATATTTAATGTAAATTTCAAGAAGAAATAATATCCTTAAGTTATCCATTAAAACTATATGTATTTTAGCAGTCTTCTTAGGAAATAAAAGTCTTTATTAGTAATTAAGGCCTAACATTTTGGACACTTTTCCATATCCATTGAGATTTTATGGGTGCATGTACAAGTCATATGGGGAATAATATTTATTAATACGACATATAAATATTCTATAATTTAATATTCTAATCGGAATCAAATATTTGGAGGATTAAATCTAGAGGAAAACTTTTCCACCCCTCAAACATATAAATATGTGCATCCACTTCCATTAAATGGTTGTTGAAGAAGGTGAATGTGGGGTTGTGCTAGAGGATTGGAGTATTTATATTATGTGTATTTTCTCTTTTCTTATTTTCATAGTTTCATTATTCTCTATTCTTTCCCTTTCAACTCTCTTACCCGTCAGATAGAGTGGTAAAACCTTTTATTGATAGGGGAAGGGGGAGTTTTACTTTTGTAATGTCAGAGTATTGTGATTAAATGTAAAACACTATTTTTTATTGAATATTTTATATTTTAAGTGTCTCCCAATTTTCATAATGCGATCATGTTATATGTTTTAGTTTTATTGATTGTTAATATCTTTAGTTGAATAACTTTAAACTCCCTCTGCATAGTGTAATTTTTCCAGATCGAGCATATTATGTTAGGTGGTGACTACCTAGAAATTATTGGAATGTGTATCTTACCAGTGAATCATTTATATATTTAAATGGATAATCAATTACCAATATAAACTTACCTTATTTTTTGTTAATGGTTCATGAACATTCATGAACATAGGAGTGGTTTTCATTTCTTCCTTCTATGAAGGTTGATTAACAACTCAATTGAGGAGTTCTTCATTTATCATTCAAAAGGAAGAGAGGGGGAATGATTTTCATGAAAATGATGAAATATAAAGGTCTTATCCTATCCTAACCTCGTCACTCTCTTCATACATTATTGTTCGGCCATTATTTTAATTAGTTTATTTTTTAAAAATCTAACCATTTCAAAAACAATCTCTACTTATTTTAGAAAATTTAAGGTGACAAATTGATTGTTGTGAGATACTATCTGGAGACAACCTCAATTAAAACTATACTTCATTATAAATTATATTTTTTTTTCACGTCCCATGATAGGCACGTGATTAAACATAGTGTCATTTCAGGTTTGGTTGTTCCCACAATCTTATTTTAACATTTTGTAAATATTGTATTTTATTTCATTGATAAAAACAAAAAAGTTATGTGATTTATCCCAAATGAAATTATTCTTCATGGATTGATAAATCACATGCTCAAGGATAAATTATAGATAATTATGATATGACCATGTTACAAAATTTTTATGAACTCAATATATTGTCCAATAAAATTTTGAATGGCCATGTCATGGGTTTCTCACTTCAAGAATTGATGGACGTGGTTAATTATGCCAAAAAATGAGTACAAAATATTGAAATCCAATGACAAAGTTTCACTGGATGAGTGACCTCCTCCAGAATCATAAAAGGTGGTGGAATATGTTTTCCCACATATAAATCAAGTTGAATAACCCATAGAGAACCTAATGAAATTATAATAAGATCTATTTAGTCCAACTCAATAAATGTTAGAGGAGAAACATGAAGAATATTTTCCAACTAAAGTATGCCTGAGAGATCAAAAGGATATGGATAAATTATTGAATGAGTGTGAGAAACTAATTCATCCCCCCATTCCATTCAAAGTAGAAGAACAAGAACCACTGAATGAAGACACCACCAAAGTGGTTGAATTTTAAGAGAAGATGGAGGATCCTTACTACCTACAATTATCTAGTGAAGTTCATCTTCTAGAGGAACCTCCAACTGAGGAAATTGTTGAGACTAGTGATTGAACTTTTTGTCAATAACATGTCAATGAATTCATAATGATTGAATAATTGAAGTTATGAGGATTGGATCATCCTCAAATATGATGATTGTAGTACTGGTCTTAAGTTTCCAGACATGTATCAATGTGATACATTGTTACAACACTTGAAGAAGTCCATACAATACTCAATTGCATGAGGAAAGAAGTAATAATCCATCACATAAATATAAATGGATGAAGTTTACAAATAAGATGATTGATAAATTGATTTTCAATGTTCCATGACATGTTTTTAAAGGATAACACATCACTCACAACAATTTTACCATGAATTATGCTTTAAATGCATGAGGTGAAGTATAACCCACATGTCATGCTTTATTGATCAAAGATTCATAATGAAGAGGTTTGGAATTCATAATCCAAACCTTAAGAAAGAATGATGATGTTTTGAAGGAAAATAACAAAAAACAAGAGATAATTAATAAGTGTATTGGTATTTAAAGATGGCATATCATCTTGGTTATACTTTTTTTAAAAATTACATTTGGTTGTGCTATTTCTAAAAAAGGAGGACAACCACGTAGGCCAGTTGAAGCCCTCACCCAAGGAATATACAGGACCTAAGGGTCTACCAAACCCAAGAGGAAGGCATAAAATCCTTCTTGCAAGAGGCATAGAAACATGGTCCATGTATAAGCCTACAGGATCATGCACGGTGATCAAACCGTACAGATGGGTGCACATAGTGGGTACCAAGACCGCGCTTGAGGAGGAAAGAGTGGGCGCAGAAGCGCACTCACAGAACACCGGTGTATTGAAGCATTATGAGAGGGGAAGTATAATTATAAGATGATATTTCCATGTCTTGTTTTTTAAATAATTTTCAAACCACGGTGTGTTTTGATGTGAGAAGATTTTTGAAAACACGGATGAGATCTCAGATGTCCTTTGAATCGCAAACATGTGGTCCACAGTCCAATCAATCATGAGATTGATCTTGTGAATCCAGGTTTTCCATTTGATATCCACAGTTCTTTATTGAACCATGGTCATCTGGTCTCGTCAACCAAGTTTGTCTTAATCCTCTAGACACTCGTGGCCACCCGATGTGAACTAGTGAACTGGATAATCCCCCGCACCTCCTTGATCGAACTCTATCCACCATTGAATTTCGTACTTTTGTGCATTATGATCAACTAACCTACATGATAACATGCATGCAACTAAATTTTCATGCATTCATAGATAGAAATAATTCAAATGTGGCCAATGAAAATAGAGTTTCAAGGCCATTTCATGAAGCTCGAAGCCTTCATGAATATTCATTGCATGTGTTCCTCTTTGCATGCATTAGCGGATTACACCGAGAAAGGGGATCTCACGGTTGAAAAGGAAACACCCAAGACTTGTTGTATATCTATTATAGTGCACATGAAATATTCAAAGCCGACAATCTTGCCCATTCAATGAATTGAATCTTGAAGCATGTCACACACGATTTGAATGCGCAAATGGCTTAAACCTTACCTATAAATAGAGGAGCATCGATCTAGGAAGTGCTGTTGAAAATGTTGAGAGAGGCTCTCATTTTCCAAAAAATAGATCACCACACAAAATGCATTCTATATAGCCTTATTATGTCAATGGTAGAGTTCTACATAGCCTTTATATGTGAAGAAGATGGTTCTATGTATCCCTTTCGCGAAGGAGAACTAGGGACCATCTTGGCTAAAAAATAGAAGATATGCACCCTCTGTGAGAAGGACTAAATTTTCATGCATGTGGTAGGTTCTTTCGAACCCTCATGTGTCTTCGTGAGAACCTATCCTTCATGTTCACAATCGGTACATGCTACCCTTTCTATACCTTTACAAAGATATAACCAAGAACTCCATCATTGTCCTGTGTAGGAGATCTGTGTGATCCCTGTCTGTGAAAGAGAAGAAACCCGATGCCATTGAAGAATAAATAGAACTCAATAATAACACAATTAAATTGAATCCAAACTAAATAGAATAAGTTTGTGAATACTGAGATTAAAAAATAATAAGGAGAAATAGAAAGAATAATATAAAGAAGAGGTAGATGTTTAAAATAAACAAAAGTGGGAATATTGTGTATCAACTTTCTTGCATAATTATTATTTTTTAGAAATTGTGTGTACCACTTTCACAAGTCCAAGTGAGGTCAATAATTCAATCATAAGAAATAACTCTAAGCCTGAGCATTTGTTTCACCAAGGAAAATAATCATTATTTCTAATCATAATAGTTGACCAGGGCTGACAGATTATATAAGAGTTTATTGATGTGACTTAAACCATGAAACAAGCCATTTAAAGAAGAACAAGTTGATGATGGGGAGAATAACAAGTTTCTGAAAGAATAAGAAGGTGTATAGAAATTTCGGGGTTTAACCAGCTTGTAATTTGGGGGGCTTAACCAATTAACAATTGTAATAATATTTTGATATAGTGAAGAATATGTGTTGGGGAGAATACCAACATGGAAAGAAGTGGGTCTTTGTATCGAACCTTTTAAATCCCTATGTTCAATGCTTTTGTATTGAAACATCATTTGAAGTATTGATCTAGGAATTAAACATCCACATAGGTAGAATTAAAAATTAAAAGAAATAATTCCTAAGAAGAAAATTTTATCAAGGGATCACTGATTCAGCCCACCCCTCTCAGTGATATTGCACCCTTCAGGGTATTTCAATTGTTATCAGAGTGAGGTTCCCTTCGTAAGGATCTACAAAATTGAGAATATGGAAGATCTAAATTCAATTACTAGTAGGGTTTTATCTACTTTTTATGGAAACAATTATCACAGTTGGAAGAATAGGATGTTACCCTATCTTATATCCCTTTTCCTTAAAGTTATAGATGCAGATGCTTTTGGATTCCAACCTATTACTAATGAATATTCTGTGAATTTCACTGAGAAAAGAAATATGGATGTTTATGGAAAACCTCAAAATTCCATCTTGATTTCTCTTTTAGAAAAGGTGTAGAAAAAGTTTATGTGACATAAAAATTACAATGAAATTTGGGAAAAATTGAAAAGTAGCTATGAAGGAAACTTGAAATTCATGGATGCCAAATTGAAAATTTGGAGGATCAAATTTGAAGATATAAATATGGGAGAAGAGGAAAAAATTTATGGTTATTTCACAAGAGTCAGTGATATTATCAGTAAAATTTAGGGCTTTGTAGAGAAGTTGGATGATTCAACTTTTGTCAATAAACTAGAATGAGGTTTTCCTGACAGGTTTGATCTCAAAGTATCAAATCTGTATGATAGAGATGATATTTCTCTTGATTAATTACATAACATTGTCATTTCATATGAAATGGGATAGATCCTAGTATTAAAGAAGAAGGTTAAAAAGGATATGAATTTTTAGGACATCCGAAAACTAAAAATCATAAATGATGAAGCCTCAAAATCAAGTGAATTTGATGATGAAGATAATAATGAATAATATAAAAACATAATTTCACTTATATCAAGTAGATTTAGGAATGAATATTTTATGGTCAAATTAAAGCTAACTCCAAGGTGTTACAACTACAATAACATTGGACACTTCACTATTAATTTTCCTAAGAAAAGTTTTGTTGCACCTGACACAGAATAAGAAAACCCATAATAGAAGAAATACTATAAAACCTCAAAAGACTCAATCAAAGTTGGTACCATAAAAGAAAAAGTTCTTTTCTGATGATAGAATAAGCTTTGTGATCAGAGAATAAGTTTTAGACTACACATCGTACAACCAACCAAAAGATGAAACTAATTTCCTGGATCATGTGAAAAAAGGTTTTGATACTTCTAGCAGTGAAGATGATGAAATAGAATGAAAAAATCTTGAACAGATGTTGAAAACTTAATTAGAATCTTATCATGAGAAAAAAAATCTCAAGAAAGATAAGAGGTTCTTATTGAAAGAAACAGAAAAGATTAATGAATAAATGTATTAGTGTACAAATAAATAAACATTTTACATTGAAGAAATAAAATGATGCAATATGAAGGTAGCTGAAATGAAAAATATGGTAACAGACCATGAACAGAAACATCACCTCAAAGAATAAGAGAAATAAATGACTCATTATATGTGGCTTGAGGTACATAATTACTTGATGAATATAAAATAATATTTCAGTAAGGTTTTTAAGGTCAAGTAAAAATAGTCACACACCGGTGAAAAGAAGAAGGTCAATTCAACACTAATGAAATCTCAAAAATACATTTATTATTTCTAAAAAGAAAGTTTTAAAAACAAATTTGGGACAAGTTTGGAGCACAAAGGCTTGTGAAAAATATTATTCTAATCTAAAGAAAGAGAGAAATTCTCTAGGAATATTTACTCAGGTTCTAGAAATAAAACAACAATAATATTCCATACAAGACTCTTATTAGTGGAGAATGTCAAGTTTTATAGGATACTACTGGTTTTGTGGAGTGTTTGGGAACAAATAATATTTATGCTGGTATAACATGTCTCTATAAAAGGTGAGGCATGAATCCATGCGGAACGATTCTGAAAACAAAAGGGAAATGAAAAAAATAATATGAGTTGCTAACTCCGAACAAACTCAAATGATTAGAAGAAGCTTTTGGAATACGTGATTAGTATGTTTATAGTGATGAAAAGTGCATAACCGTTCTACCTAAACATACCCTCAAAGTCATGAAAGGAAAATAAATTCAAAACATAAATGAAGAAAACTCATGCATTGCTGAAGTTTCTTTTAAAGCTAGTAGTAAAACCAAAATCATTGATTCTTGAGAGTGGATGTTCATCACACATGACTAGTGATACAAATTTTCTCGGAAACCTAGAAATTCCTTAGGTAGGACCAGTGATATTCGTAAATTATTGTTCTCTGAAAATCAATTGAGTTTGGAAAGTAACGATTAAAGAAAAAAATATAAAATAAAATGGTGTGTTATTTTTAGAAGGGAAAAAGCATAGTTTTATTATTTTAAGACAACTTTGTAATGATGGTCATGAGGTTTTGTTCAAAAAGGATTCATGTATCATCATGATCTATAAGGATGATAAAAATCATCACTCAAGGAAGAAGGACCACTGGAAACCTATTTCAAATTGGTGATTCCATTAGTTCTTGTTATTTGAGTTCCAATGATGAAAATAACATTTGGCACTGAAGAATTGTCCATCCTGGTCATAGAAGTATTTATAAAATTCTGAAGTATAAAATTGTGCGAGATCTTCTAAAATTAATGAGAGAAAGAGATGAAATTTTTGAAACATGTCAGAAGTTAAAATTGACCCAAAGTTCACACAAAGGGGCAGATATCATATCTACAAGGCCTCTTAAACTAATTCATACTGACATATGTGGGGAAATGATAAAAAATACTACAAGGGGTGATTTATATTTCATAACATTCATTAATTATTATACCCGAATGACTAATGTTAGGTTTATTAAACACAAGTCAAAGGCAACCACCATGTTCAAAAAATTTAGAAGGAAAGATGAGAAGGATCTGGGTCTTTTCATCAAAAAGGTGAGATGAGATAATGGAAAAGAGTATACTCGTGATGATTTTGAAAGTTATCATTTCAAGCATGGAATCAAGCATCAATAAACTACACCATATAATCCACAGAAAAATGGGGTACCTAAAAGAAAGAGCAGAGTAATGTTTGATGTGGGGAGGACTATGTTGCACAAACACAACATTTAGAAGTTTTTCAAGAGAGAAGTTGTATGTACTTTCATACATATACAGATCAGATGACTTTTAATACCAGAAACACAATTGATATCTTAAAAAATATGTTACAATAGAAAACCAAATATTAAATACTTTAGAGTTTTTCGTATTCCCTATTTCCTAAAAATTAATAACATCAATCTAGGAAAGTTTGTTTAAATAGCAGAAGAAGAAATTTTCATGGGTTACCTACCTAATTGTAAAGACTATAGATGTTGGAACAAAAGAATGAAAAAGTTGGTTTATTGTAGTGATGTCATAATTATAGAAAATAATTTCAAAATAGACATTGCTGATAATTTTGATTCATAAATTGGAATAACTTTGGAACAAAAGAGTGATGAAGATATTGAGACAGTACCAACCAATAGTGATATCAATTTTGAACATACCTGTGACAAAGAAGAAGGTGATGTAAATTAAATAATATGAGACAAAAAATTGAAGAAACGTCTTGAGATAAAAAATATCATTTGTAATCAACAATATCTTATGAAAACCAGAAGAATATTGATAATAGAAGATCGCACTGTACTTGTTTCTCAATTTGAACCTCATACAGTGGCTGAAGCTATTGAGAATAATGAATTGATACAAGCTAGTCATGAGGAGCTTAATCATATTGAGAAGAATTCTACTTGGGATAATTATCTAGACCAGGAATAATAATATTATTGGCACCATGTGGGTTTTTAGAAATAAACAAAATGAAAAGGGGGAAGTCTCTAGAAACTAGTCCAAGATTATATGTAAAGGATATTAACAAATGGAAGGAATTGACTTTGAAGAAACCATTTCATCAGTAGAAAGGCTAGAAACTGTTAGAATTATCTTAGAATTTTCTAAACACAAGCATTATATGGTTTATCAAATCAATGTGAAATCTTCATTTCAAAATGGAGATTTTGAAAATGAGGTATATATCGAATAACCGTATGGTTTTGTTCTGGACAAAGAGGGAAACATGGTATGCAGATTGAGGAAAGCTCTATATGGCTTAAAACATACCCCTAGAGCCTGGTTCTGCAAACTAAATGGTTGTTTAAGAGATATGAAGTTTGTCAAAGGTATATTTGATAGTAATCTTTTTGTTAGAGAAATGTCCACTAGTATTATCATAGTCATTATTTATGTAGAAGACATTACCATTGATAGTGACAAGTAAGGTCTATGTGAAGAGTTTTCTGTGAAAATGAAGAGAATCCTTGAAATTTCCATGCTTGGTCAGATGACATATTTTCTAGGATTCTAGGTGGAATAAAAACAAAACTCCATATTTCTATCACATGAGAAGTGTGCAAGGGAATTGGGGAAAAAGTTCGGAATTAATAA
The DNA here is from genome assembly GCA_963277665.1 of Viscum album. NCBI lineage: Eukaryota > Viridiplantae > Streptophyta > Magnoliopsida > Santalales > Viscaceae > Viscum > Viscum album. The sequence goes on from OY728129.1 coordinate 1,495,695,020, forward strand.
TAAAAAATATGTTTCAACAACCATATCAGTTCAAACCAAATTTTCTAAGGATGAAAATGGAACAAGTGTTTATCAGAAATATTACAAAAGAATCATTGGTTGTCTACTTTATTTCACATCATCAATTATATATATCACTTATATTGGAAATATATGTTCCATATATCAGAGTAATCCCAAAAAATCTCACTTTTCTGTAGCTAAGATAATTTTGAGATATGTGAAAGTAAATTTGATATATTGGTTGTTATACAAACATAGTGGATACATGAAGCTATTGGGGTTTACAAATACTGATTGGGTTAGTGATTGTACAGATAGGAGATCCACCTCTGATGGATCCTTCTTTTTGGGAGAAGGATGTGTTAGTTGGTATAGAAATAAACAAAATTCAGTAACTTTGAGCACATATGAGGTAGAGTATGTAGTTTCCACACATGCATGCAGACAGATGATTTGGATGTAAGTACAGCTAGTAGACCTGTGAATTTAAATTGAGAATCCTCTAAATATTTAATGTGGTAATAAAAGTGCCATTGGATGATCTAAGAATCCCATACAACATTTAATATCCAATAATATTGATATTATATATCATTTTATCAGAGAAAAGGTGGAAAGTGGAGACATCAAGCATGAATACATCTCTACTCAAGATCTATTTGTAGATATTTTCACCAATGAAATTCTGGAAGGTAGGTTTGTTGAGATAAAGATTAAACTTCATGTTCATCCTTCTCCACTCACTTGAATACCTGGAAAATTTCCATCCTTATTCCCTAAATCTATATAAATTCTTTTACACTAATTTGAAGGGAATTGAAGAAGATGAATTCCTACCTTGAGAGGGAGCATTGTTTTCGGAAAGTTTGTGCATGGTTATTATAGCTCAATGAAGAATTTCTCCACTTCCATCCCCTTAGATATGATTTGATTCATTCTAATAATGATTTCACATGTATGGTTTCCTATTAAAAGCATTTAAAACCTGGGTTATATCTCTTTTTTTCTACATCAGGATAGCCCATGTAGACTCAGAGTTGATTAACTACAGGCTCTTTGCTATGTGAACCATGTGATACCATCCCTTTGAATTTTCTTTCCAAAAAGGGGGAGACATCATCATAGAATACATATTAACTCTACCATAGTGTTAATTGGAGATATTGACAAAAAAATACAAAGGGGGAGATTTTTTAGCCCAGTAATTGAATTTGTTGTCAATAATATGTCAATGTGTGCCTAATGATTAAATAATAAAGTTATAAAGATTGAAGAATCCTAAAATTAGATGATTGTAGAACTGTTCTTATGTTACAATACTTGTATCAATGTTATACATTGTTAGAACCCTTGATTATGTCCATGAAATAATCAATTTCATGAGTAAAGAAGTAAATATCCATCCATTGAATCTAAATGGGTGAAGTTTAAAAATTAGATAATTGATGAGATAATCTTAAAAGTTCCATGAAATGTGTTAAAAGGATAACAAATCGCGCAAAAAAAGATTGCAATGAATTATGCAATAAATGCATGAGGTGAAGTAGAACCCACATGTCATCCTCAATTGATTCTAAGAATCTTAATGAAAAGGTTTGGAATTCATAATTGAATGGAATAATATTGTTGTTTTAAAGGAAAAGAATAAAAAAGAATAGATAATAAAGAAATGGATTGGTATTTAAATATAGATTATCATATTGGTTAAACCTTTTTTAACAATTTATATTTCATTTGTTCCTTTTCCAAAAAAGTGGGCCAACCATGCATGTCAGATGAAGCCCTCACCCAAGGAAAATGTTGGACCTGAGGGTCTACTTCACACAAGAGGAAGACCTCAAAGCCTACCCACAAGAGGCACAAGAGAGCGGGCCACGTAGAAGCCTACAAGATCATACACAATGATCAACCCATGTGTCCGGGTGTGTATAGTGGGTGCCAGGAGCACACCTGAGGAGGCAAGAGTGGGCGCAGAAGTGAGCTCGTAGAACATATGTGTAGGGCATCATTAAGAGAGTGGGAAAGAGAATTATGAGCTGAAATTCTAGTAGCTTGTTATTTAAATAATACACAAGCTGTGGTGAATTTCAATGTGGGATGATTTTTAAAAATGGAGACGCGATCTCAGCCGTCTAATGCGTTGCAGACACGCTGCCCACGGTCTGATCAATCGCAAGATCAATCGCGAGATCAATCGCACGCATCCAGGTCATCCATCTGCTCTCCGAAGTACAAGACTAAACCATGGATATATTATCTCATCCACCAAGGTTTTCTTCTACCTCTGGACACCCATGACCACACGACATAAACCAGTGCACTAAAAAAGCCCACACACCTCCTTAATTGAACTCTGGCCACCGTTGAAGCTCATACTTTCATGCGTTATGATCGACTGAGCTACATGATACCATGCATGAAATAATGTTTTCATTCATGCATATATATAAAGAATTCTAATGTGGCCAAAGAAAAATAGTGTTTCAAGGCCACATCATGATGGGAAAGATGGAAAGCGGTGAACGTGCAAACAACAAAAAACATGAACGCGCAGCGGAGAAATCTTTCACTCAAACAGCAGATGCATAGCAACAAAAACAGGTGCAGAAAATAAAATTGACACCAGAAATTTTTACGTAGAAAACCCAGAAAATGGAAAAACCATGGGACCTAGTCCAGACATAGGGATCCACTAAAATAGATAAGTACATGGTAGAGACTCCCCAAAAGTGAAAGGGATATCAAAAGTAATACATAGAAAAATAGTGGATCAAAGTCAGAGCATAGATGCAGTCTGAATAAATCCTAAAAAGAAGAAAGCAGCCTGCTAAAGAAACCCCAATAGATTTGACTGTGAAAGTAGAAGATTGATGTCCGAAAAAAAGTTCAGATGAAAAACACTGGTATCGGATCAAAAACCACCGTAGATGAAAGCCGATCAAGTCAGAGTAGTTCCACCAATTTTAGATCTGAAAACCGCTACTTAAAAACGCAATTGCACTGCCTCCAACCACTGTAGAGAGAGGAGCCTCACACCTCATATAAATTGAAGATGAAATCTCATGTATCTCCTAAAAGATATCTCATATCTGATTAAAGATATTAAATATATCTCATTAAAGATATAAAATATATCTTCTCAAAGATATCATATATATCTTGTCAAAGATATGAGATATATCTTGTCAAAGATATCAAAATATCTTTTTTTAAAGATATCTGATCTATAAAAAAATATTTATCAGGGCCAGATGAGGAGGCGCCCCAACAAACTCCCCATCCGACTCAACTGGGGATCATCGCCAACCCTACAATCAGTCGGAAAGTCTCAAATTTTACTCTAGGTAAACTCTTGTTCAACATGTATGACCCATTGTCATCAGTATGAATCTTCTAGAGCTCTAACTGTCTCGAATCAAGAACATTACGGATCCAATGATACTGAACATCGATATGTTTCAACCTGACATGAAAAGTGGAATTCTTTCCCAAACAAATAGCACTCTGACTATCACAAAATAAAACATATCTGTCTTGATTAAAATTGAGCTCTTGAATAAAAGTTTTCATCCACAACAATTCTTTGCACGCCTCTGTAGCTGCAATAAACTCTGACTGTGTGGTAGATAAAGCAACACATCTCTGGAACCTAGACTGCCAAGATACATCTCCCCCTGCAAAAGTGATCAAATAGCCTAAATTAGACTTCCTCGAATCGATATCTCCTTCCATATCTAAATCTGTAAAGCCACAAAGAACAGGTCCCCCTTTTCCAGAACACAATCTCATATCATAAGTACCACGAAGATAATGAAAAATGCACTTCACTGCCCTCCAATGCTCTCTTCCTGGATTTGACAGAAAACAACTAACCACACCAACTTCATGAGCTATATCAGGTCTAGTACATACCATAGCATACATCAAATAGCCAACAACAGATGAATAAGGTATGTGTTGCATCTCCTCTCTCTCTTCATCAGTAGAAGGTGATTGAATTGTGCTGAGCTTAAAATGTAAAGCAAGAGGAGTTCTAACCACTTTAGCTCTATCCATATAAAATCTCTGTAGAACATTCTCAATGTATCTCTCCTTAGATAACCACAATTTCTTGGCCTTCCTGTCATGAGAGATCATCATGCCAAGAATCTATCACGCTGGCCCCAAGTCTTTCATCACAAAATACTGGCAAAGATTCTTCTTCAATCTTTCAATTCTAGAAGCATCATGGCCAACAATGAGCATATCATCAACATAAAGCAGCAGTATAATAAAATCATAATCAGTAAATCTCTGAACAAACACATAATGATCAGAAGATGTCTTCCTGAAACCCTGATGAGAAATGACATATTCAAACTTTTTATACCACTGTCTTGGAGCTTGCTTCAAACCATACAAACTCTTCTCCAATATGCAGACATGATTCTCTTTACCTATTTCAAAAAAACCCTCTGGTTGCTCCATATAAATCTCATCCTCTAAATCTCCATGGAGGAAAGTTGTCTTCACATCCATCTGCTCAATCTGCAGATCCAAACTAGCAGCCAAACCAAGAACAACCCGAATAGAATACATTTTGACAATAGGTGAGAAAATCTCATCAAAATCAATACCTTTCTTCTGACAGAAACCTTTAACAACTAACCTGGCCTTGTATTGGGGAACAGAACTAGATTATTCATTCTTAATCTGATAAATCCACTGATTTTTCAAAGCTCTCTTACCTGTTAGTAACATCACCATCTCAAAAGTGTGGTTTTCGTGCAATGATGTCATCTCTTCATCCATTGCCGCAACCCATATGTCCTTTTGTTCACTTTCCATCACCTCATAAAAAGATTCTGGTTCTCCCCATTCAGCGAGGAGCACATACTCATCAGGTGAATACCGAGTAGAAATGGTACGATGCCGAGATGACCTCTGGAGTGGAACTGTGGGTTCGTTGATAACCCTAACAACCGGATCATCAGAAACAAAAGGTGCATCAGGAATTTCACCTCCAACCTGTTCACCCTGAGCATCATTCTGCACATCAATGTGATCATTAGAATCAACAATATGAGGTAAATGTGAATCAGAACCTGGCTCAAGACTATCAAATCCATCAGAAGTTGAAGAAGTGGACTTTTCTCCCTTATCAATATCTGTAATAGTCTGGTCCTCTTTAAACACTGCATCTCGGCTTCTGAAAAGTTTCTTTAAAGTAGGATCATAAAACCTATACCCAAACTCATCGTGTCCATAGCCAATAAAAATACACTGTCGTGACTCATCATCCAACTTGGATCTCTCATCTCTAGGCACATGAACAAAAGCCTTGCAACCAAAAACTTTCAAGTGATCGTACCTAATACTTTTTCCATACCAAAACTTATCGGGAGTGTCTGTTTGCAAAGCAATTGAAGGTGATAAATTGATAATATAAGTAGCAGTAAGTAAAGCCTCACCCCAAATGTTTCCAGGAAACTTTGCTTCGGAAAGCAAACAACAAACTCTTTCTAACAAAGTCTTGTTCATCCACTCAACTACACCATTTAGCTGAGGTGTCTTGGGAGGTGTCTTCTGATGCCGAATACCTTCTTGCCTGCAATACTGATCAAATGGACCACAATACTATCCCCCATTGTCAGGGAGAATACATTTCAATTTCTTTCTTGATTCCCTCTCAGCAAAAACATGAAATTGCTTAAAAACACTGAGCACCTGACTTTTGGCATTCAAAACATAAACCCAGAGCTTCCGTGAGTATTCATCAATAAATGTCACAAAATAAAGACCGCCACTAAAGGTCTTAGATTTCAGAGTACCACAAACTTCTGAATGTAATAATTCAAGTACCTGTGACATCCTGTGTGGAGGATGACTACTGAAACTCACTCTGCTCTGTTTCCCAGCCATGCAATGATTACATATGTCCAATTTGAAACTCTTCAAATCTGGAAGAATATTTCTCTTGGTCAAACAACCAATCCCTTTCTCACTGATGTGACTGAGCCTCTTATGCCAAAACTTGGATGAAACACTACACTCAACAACACAAGTAGTATCACATGAAATAGATGCTCTAGTCCAGTACAAACTTGATTTCTACTTTCCTCGAGCCACAATCAAAGAGACCTTGGAACGCTTCCATTGGAAATCACCAAATGTGCTGATAAACCCTTCATCATCAAGAACGCTCGTACAAATAAGATTCAAGCGAACCTCTGGTGCATGTCAAACATTCTTCAAAATCAGCTTACTTCCAGTACTGGTCTCTAAACAAATAGTCATGATACCTACGACATCAACATGACCATCATTACCCATATTCAAAATCCCAAAATTACCTGGGTTGTAAGATGTAAAGAATTATTTCTTTGATGTCACGTGAAAATAGGTACCACTTTCAACAACCCAGCAAGAATGATCAGAAGCAATATTAATGGAGTCATAAACAATAACAAGATCACCCCTGTAGCGGCAACGACATGATCATCTCCATCGACATTCTTCTTTGGATGATTTTCCTTCATTCTGTTTTCTCTTTTCAGCTGATAACAAAACTTCTTAACATTCCCCTTCTTACCACAATGATGACATTCAAAATCTCTGTACTTTGATTTGGATTTGCTTCTGCTTTTACTCTTTCCACGACTGCTCTGTCCCTGATTCATTTCCTGGCTTCTCCCATGTTCTCTGTGACTAAAAGATCTGATGATTTCTCTTGAGTACGTCTCCTGGATTCTTCATTCAAAATAGCAGACTTAACAAAACTGAATGTCACAGCACCATTAGGAGGAGAACCGGTTAGAGTAACACGTAAATTATCCCAAGAATCAGGTAATGTGTTAAGCAGTAAAAGTACCAAAACCTCGTCATAAAAATTAATACCCATGCCAGAAAACTGATCAAAATATCCCTAATATTCACTTAAATAATCAGAAATAGATGTACCTTATTTGTACCTAAAATTCATCATTTGTTTGAGAAGAAACAATTTATTGTTTCCTGTCTTGGAAGCATAGGTAGTCTCGAGCTTCTCCGATAATGTTCTGGCAAGAGAGATGTTGACAATGTGATTCATCACGTTGTATTCGACCCATTGGCGAATGAAGCCACAAACCATCTCATGCTCGAACGCCCATTCTTCATCTGACATCCTTTCTGGCTTCTGGGTACTAAACACTGGAAGATGCATTCGCTTGACAAAAATCAGATCCTTCATTTTAAGTTGCCACATATGATAATTGGTACCATTCAATAAAATCATCTGACTATAATTGGCTTCCATAAGGAATATGAAATAAAAACCAAACCCTATGATACCAGATGTTGGGAAATATGGTAAGTGATGAACGTGCAAACAACACAAAACATGAACGCACAGTGGAGAAATCATTCCCTCAAACAGCAGATGCGTAGCGACAAAAACAGGTGCAGAAAATAAAAATAACACCACAAATTTTTACGTGGAAAACCTAAAAAAGTGAAAAACCACAGGACCTAGTCCAGAAAGAGGGATCCACTAAAATAGATAAGTACACGGTAGAGACTCCCCAAAAGTGAAAGCGATCTGAAAAGTAATACTTAGAAAAATATTGGATCAAAGTCGGAGTATAGATGCAGTCTGAGTGAAGCCTAAAAAGAAGAAAGAATCCTGCTAAAGAAACCCATATAGATCTGACCGTGAAAGTAGAAGATTTATGTCCAAATAAAAGTATAGATGAAAAACACCGGGATAGAATTAAAAACCACTGCAGATGATAGCCAATCAAGTCATAGTAGTTCCACCAATTCCAGATCTAAAAACTGCTCCTTGAAAACGCAACTGCACTGCCTCCAACGACTGCCGAGAGAGTATCCGCACACCTCGTATAAATAGAAGATGAAATCTCATGTATCTCCTAAAATATATCTCATATCTGATTAATGATATTAAATATATCTATTCAAAGATATAAAATATATCTTCTCAATGATATCATATATATCTTGTCAAAGATATCAGATATATCTTGTCAAAGATATCAAAATATATTTTTTTAATGATATCAGATATAAAAAAATATATATTTATGAGGGCCAGATGAGGAGGTTCCCCAACACATCATGGATCTATAAGCCTTCAAGAATAAGCATTTCATGTGTTCCTCTTCTCATGCACGAGACGATGAAACCGAGAAAGAGGAGTCTGTGGTTGAAAGGGAAACACCCAATATTTGCAGCATATCTTTTATCCAACATTTTAAATATTCAAATCTGACGATCTCGACCATTCAACTAATTGAATCCCGAGGAATTTCATGAAATATTTTAATTTAAAATGGATTAAAACTACCTATAAATAAAGGATCAATGAGCCGAGAAGTTTTGTTTCAATTATTGAGAGACGCTATAGTTTTCCAAAAAATAGAGCACTTCACAACTTGGATTTCACGCAGCCTTTCTAGGAAAAAGGTAGAGTTCTGTGTAGCCTTAATATGTGAAGATGAAGGTGCCACACATTCCTTGTGTGAAGGAGAATCATGAACCATCTTGGTTCAAAAATAGATGATTCACACCCTCTATGCAATGGAAGAAATAAAAAATCATGAGATAGGTTCTTTCGAACCCTCATGTGTCTTCTTGTGAAGCTATATCATGGTTACACAATCGGTACATGCTAACCTTATTGTACCTTTTCGAAGACAGAACCAAGAAATCCATCATGGTTCTGTGAAGGTGATATGCACGAACCCTATGTGTAAAGGTGAAGAAACCCAAGGCCATTGAAGAAGAGAGAGAACTCAATCATAACCCAATTACATTGAATCCAAACTAAAGATAAACAAGTATGTGTGTACTAATAACCAAAAATAATAAAGATAAATATAAAGAATAATATAAAAAAAAGGTATATTGTTTGAGAAAAAAGTGGACAAATTTTTTGATACCTTTCTAGCATAATTATTATTTTGAAGAAAGTGTGTGCACCACTTGCACACGTCCAAGTGAGGCCAGGATTTCAATTAGAAGAAAGAACTCTAAGTCTTAGCATTTGTTTCACTGATGAAAATGATCATTATTTGTGAACAGAATAGTTGATCAAGGCCAAAAGATTATATAAGAGTTTGTTGAAGTGACTTGAACAGTAAAACAAGCCATTTGAAGAAGAAGATGTTAAATAGGGGAGCATAACTAGTTTCTGATATAAAAAAGGTGCAAATAAGTTGGGGGCTTTAACCATCTTGTAATTGGAGGTTTTAACCAATTACCATTTGTAATCATCTTCTGATATAGTGAATAATTCATGTTGTGGGGAATAACTGACACAACAAGAAGTAGGGATTTCTACCAAACCATATAAATCCCTATTTTTGGTGATTTTTTGTTGCAACGTCATTTAAAGTGTATATCTAGGACTTAACCAGACATTGAGGTTGAATTGAAAATGAATGGAAAAAATTCATAAAAATAAAAAAAATTTAGGGGATTCCTAATTCACCCCTTCCCTCTCAGTGATATTTCACCCTTTATGGTATTTCAGAAGAAATTCAAGTCGAACAAAGTCAGGGAGATTATCTATTATTGAACTCATTGTCATATAATTTTATTGAAAATTAATTGATAACTACCTCCCCTAGTTTTAAATTTTCATATTCATCGAATAATTTTATTGCCTTTGTGGATGAGGATGAAAATAAGATGCACCAGAATATGAACATATGGAGATCCTTGAACATTTTGATCATTTATTGGAGGTATTTCAAGAGCATATTAAAGTAGATTTTATTAAGTGAAAAAAGACTAAATATATATACTTTGAAAGGGAAGTATTTTATTTTGATTCATTATGCTTTATATTTCTTCAAATATAATTACACATTGAAATTCCCTTTGATTATTCCATTGATTCAGCATACCTTCTGAAATCACTGGAGAATGATGATGTTGTGAAAGTGAAAACCAAGAAAGAGGAGGACTCGTTCCTTATCCTACCACCACCATTAAAGTTTTATATTATTATCATAGGGGATTATTTGTTGTTCTATATCAATATAGTACACAAAAAATGAATAAATGCATAATGGAAAGAAGAATATTTGGTGGATCATCACAATGAAACTCCACCCACCGTCAGACTAGGGATAACCAACTTGAAATTCCCATCTGGAGGTAGTAAAAATATAGGGCCCACTTCGGGTATTAAATAAATATCTATCTTTATTTTTTCACTCTTTTTTTTCTATTAATATATTTATTGTGCTTTCTTTTCTACTTTTTCTTGAAGATTTTTGGTTTGAAAAACATAAGAGATTAACTTAATGATTCACTACCAATAAGTTTGGTTTTACCTCTCTTTTACACTTTCTCTCTTATTGTGATTTAATCAAAAATTAATTTACATGTTAAATTCATTTAAATTAATTATGGAAACTACATAATTTAAGTGTTTTTTTGGGATCCTTTGTAGATTAAGATTTTCAAAATTTTGTTTTCCTATTTTCAAAAAAATCCTATTTTTTCAAATTTTTGCGTGTTTCTTTTCCATTTAATGTGTTTTTTGAAGATTTTTGAGTTCAAATGATTGTCATTTACATTTTTAAACCCATACCAATGTGTGAGAAATTTATTCTATGAAATTGATCTTAAATTAATGCTAAAAATGACTTTATTTCATGTTCAATTATTTGGGAATTTGATAAAAAGTACTTTGATTTTTAAATCCCATGCCACATCTCACTATCTTTGAAATAAATTTTATATGAGGCATCTCAAACATTTTTGTAATATTGTTTTCATTCACCTCACTTATTGAGAGAACCAAAACGTTTTTTCTTTGAATATGAATTTATTTATTCCTATCAAAACATGAGTGTTTGAGATACTTGTGTTTTGAATGATTGAGGAATTTCTTTAGTTTCAAATCCCAATTTTTCAATATAATCCTTTTAATTATGGAATTCCTTGAACATTAAATCTTTGTATCCCTTATAATTCAAGAATGATCGGTTAGTTTAGCCACATTATATGTTAGTTTTCCCAATCCAACCTACTCTTGAAGTGTAATTGCATGATCTAGTTGTATGTAATTGTGGAGAGATTTTGTCCTATGTTTTACTACATAATTTGGTGAAACATTAGTCGGGAACTAACATGGAAAATATGTGTTTTTTTAGAAGAAATCATTTTTTTTAAAGTTTTAATTTTCTTCAATCTTTGATGATAATATAATTTTTCCCTTTCGGGAGATTCTATGCGAAAAATAAAGTTATGCCTTTTCTAGATCATTCACGAAAAAATTTGTTTGGGATGTTTTGAATTTTATTGTTAGAATATTGAATGGTGTGAAATTTACTTGAGTTTTCCTAATTATGGTTCTAATTTTCTACTAATTGGAGTGTGGTGGACATTATATTTGAGTAAAAATTAGAATGTTATAATTTTTATTCAAAAAGAGCTGAACCCTCCTCTTTTAGTCCTAGAATATTTAAAATAAAAATATTAAAACCAAAATCCATAGAAAGACCCGATAAATTCCTCATAAAAAAACACATTCCCTTAAATTAGATCATGTGGGGAATTCGGAATTTATCAAGACAATGGTAAATCTTGCAGGAGTTTGGAATAGAAAAGCTCTATAGAAAATTAACATTTGTGTGATGAGAGAAACTTTTTGTGCGGTAGGTGTCCTATTTACATGGGATGAAAACTGAAGAGGAAAAACACTGAGTGATCTAAATTAATAATTAAGAATAATGTTTTTTTATGATTCATTATATATTTTATTTCTGAGTATGGATTTTTTGGATCTCATGAGAATGTGTTTTGAATTTTCATTAATTCGATTTTGATACTAACTTATCTAGGTACCCAAATTAAATGTGTGGTGGAATTGATAGAACTAATATTTTAATAATTCATAATATTGTTTTAAAATATTTATTCCCATAAAATTAATCAATTTTAGTTGATTTACATCATTTTAGTATTTTTGGTGAATTTTGGTCTTAATTGTTAAAATTGATTAATTCTAGAAATTTACTAGTTTTCTCGAGCTTCTTTATTTAGAAAATATATTTTAAAAGATATATTCAAATTTATTTGTTATTTTTTTAGTCTATTTATTTTTTGTATTCATGTTTCTATTATATAACATGACCCAATTTGATACATAATGGTACATAAAAGTAAATCAAATAGAAAACATTTGTCGGCTGATAGAATGGACCCCACATCAGTAATTGAAATATATATTGGTCTAAATAACTACAAAAAAGTGATTAAACATTAATTTAAAATAATACTACTATATGAATAATTTTTTAAAATTTTATAAATATATTCATTAATTGATGTATACATTTCATATTCCAAAGTGTTGGTTATTGAGTGGTCTCCTCGGTTAGAAAAAGTTTTCATTAGTAATTCAAGTATAATTTTTTTGTAATTTTTTCAAATACTCTAATATTTTTCTGGATCATGAAAAATAGACAAGTAAACAACTTTGGTAAATAAAAATTAGATATTTGGCCATTTATATTTTAATTTAAATCATGTTTTGGAGTATTGAATTTGTAGTGAAATATTGTCTCCCCTAAAGCTTATAAATATATGTGTCCACTTCCATTCATGGGTTTTAAAAGAAGGTTCAAGATGGGTTGTGCAAGAGGATTGGAGCCTTGAATTTATATTTATTTTCTTTTTTCTTTTTTATTAGTTTTATTATGCTCTCTTCATTGCCATACAACTCTGTTACCCTTTACATGGAGGGGTAAAACCATTGAGGGATTGGGGAAGGGGGATTTTAGCATTTGTAATATCAGAGTATTTGGATTAAATGTAAAACTGCATTTTTCAATTGATTTATTTCTATATTTTTGGATTCCCATTTTCTTATGGTGATCATTTTTTTGTGTTTTGTGTGTATTATTTGATAATTGATTTGGTTAAATAACATCAAACTCCCTCTACCTATTTTAATTTGTCTCGATCGAGTATATTGTGTTAGGTGGTTGAGTGTCTAGCGATTATTGGCACGTGTGTGGAAATCCTGAATTGTTTATAGATTTATAAGGATCAATAATTCTTAATTGGTACATTCTTGAGTTTTTTGGAAATTGTTCATGACCTTTCATGCACATATGAGTTGTTTTCATCACTTCCTTCAACTAAGGGTAATTGACAACTTGAACAAGGAGTCATTTATTTCTCCATTTAATAGGAAGAGAGGGGGAATAATTTTCATAAACATGATGAAATTTAAAAAGGTGATCCGAACCTAACTTTATAATTATCTTCATTGATTAGTGTTCGAAAACTATTTTTAAGTGCATGAGATATTTTTTAAAATCAAACAATTTCAAAAAAAAAAATATCTACTTCATTATCAATTTTTAAGGTGATAGATTTACTTTTGTGCTCTACTATCTAGATACAACCTATGTAACCACTATAAAACATTTTAACTTTGAAAATATTTTGTTTGTCACACCCCATGATATAGATGTGTCAAAATGTGGCATCATTGTTGGTTAGGCTAGGTCAACAATATAATTCTAAAATATTGTAATCATTTTCTTTTCTTTTATTTATAAAAAATAAAAAAAATGTTCTATGATGTATTCCAAATGTAATTATTCTTCTTGGACTCATAACTCATAGCTGCAGAGAGAAATAAAATATATTTATGAGATGTATCTTTTAAGAAATGTTGATGAACTCACTATTTTGTCCAAGAAAATGTTAAATGGAAATTTCAAGTGTCTCTTACTTTAATAACTGATGGACAAGGATAACCAAGTAAAAACCAATTATAAAAGATTGAAGTGTAAGTATGAAATTACATTGGATGATGGACCTCAACCAGAACTAAAAAAATGGTGTATAATGTTTCCCCACATATCATTCAAGTTGAACAACCCATGTAGGACCTAATGAAATTGAAAAAATGATACATTCTATCAGGCTCAATAAAAGTTTGAGGAGATTTTTGAACAAGATTTTCCTACTAAAGTAAGTATGTAAAATAAAGAATATATGTATTACTTATGGAATGAGTTTAATAAACTAATTGGTCCCCCAATTCCTTTAAATTTAGAATATCCAACACCATCTAGGGATGACATCACCAAAGTGGTGGAATTTGAAGAGAATATGGAGGATCATAACTACCTACCACTATCTAGTGAAGTCAAACTATAAAAGGTATATCCCAATGAAGAAGAAATTGAAGTATAACAAAATTAGGGAGATGACCTTTTCCTTAACTCATTATATTCTAATTTTTTTGAAAATGAATTGATTATTACCTCCCCTTGTTTTAAATTTTTAGATTCAGTCAACACATTTATTGCCTTGGAGGATGAGAAGGAAAGATAAGATGCACCTAAAGAGGAATATATGGAGCTCCTAGAATATGTTGATCGTTTATTGAAGGGAGTTCAGGAGGAGATACAAGTGACTTTTCCAAAGGAAAAATAAATTTAATATACCTACTTTTATAGGGAAGAATATTATATTGATTCTTTTTTATTTAATTTTTTTCATATATAATTAAACTCTAGAATTCACTTTCATTATTCTGTTGATGCTTCATACATGGAGAAATAACTAGACAACGAAGAAGAAGATGTGAAAGTGAAACCCAAGAAAGAGGAGGACCCATTAATTATCTTACCCCCACCATTAAAGTTTTATATTATTGTCCTAGGGGAGTATTTGGTGTAATATATCCATATATTCCTCAACAGAAATAAATAAGTGCATGCTGTAAAGAATTATTTATAGTGGTTCATCATAAATAAATGCCACCCACCATCAAATTTTGGATAACTAACTAGAACTTCTCATCTGGTGGAAGTCCAAACCCAAGGCCCACATGGGTGATTAAACCAAGATTTATACTGATTTTCTTATTATATTTTTATTTTTATTTTCTTTTAATGAGTTTCTTATCTTTTCGTCTACACTTTTTCTTGTAGGTTTTTAGTGTGAAACACTTATGATCTTAACTCAATATTGAACTACCAATAATTTAGGTTGTATATTTCCTTTATACTAGCTTTATTATTTTGATTTAATAAAAACCCTACATTCAAGTTAAATCTATTTAAATAAATTTTGGCCACTACCTCATTTATGTTTGGGGGATGGAACCTTTGTAGTTTAATATTTTCTAATTTCTATTTTCTTATTTTCCAAAACAAATGTGTGTTTTTTTAAATTTTTCTGTGTTTATTTCCTATTTTTTATTGGTTTTTCCAATATTTTGAGATGATATTATTATCATTAACATTTTTGAAACCCATAATAATGAGTGAAAAAATTTTATTCCATGAAACTGAGAAAAAATGAATATTGAAAATGACTATATTCCAAGTTTAATTCTTTGGGAATTTCAGAACAAGTAATTCGATTTTTTAATCCCATTTGAAATCTTACTATATTTTATTTCAAATTTTTGTGAGGCTTCTAAACTCTTTTTTAATATTTTTTTCACATCATGGCTTGAGATAACCAAAGCATGCTTGATTTAACCAGAATTTGATTTATTCCTATTAAAACTTGAGGTTTGTAGGTATAAGTGTTTTAAATGATTGAGGAATTTCATTGGTTTTAATCCCCCATTTTCAATATAATCATTTATTTTATATCCTTAATTGTACATTAAATCCTTTTATCACTGAGAAACCATGAAATTCACATTATTTTTTCCACATTACAAGCCAATTTTCCCTATATCACTTACTCTTGAAGTGAAATTTCATTATCTAGTCGAACTTAAGTGTAGCGGTAAACTATCTTGTATTGGGCTACCTGATTTTCTGAAAATCGGGTGGGAGATAAAATTATTAAAGATGTTTTTTCAGCTAAAAAATTATTTTTTTAAAAGGTGTGCCTTTTCCGGAGCATTCATTATAATAAAAGTTTTTCCTTTCTGGAGCTTCTAATAGAGAAAAAATTTTATTCTTTTTCTAGAATATTCATGAAAAATTATGATTTTGATGATTGATTTTGTTTTTATTAAAATGATTAATGGGGTGAACTTTACTTGATTTTTCATGATGATGGGTATTATTTTATACAAAGAGGAGTGACGAGGAGACCATACTTGAGTGAAAATTAGAATCCTTTAATTTTTCTTCAAAAAGAGCCAAGCCCTCCTCATTTAGCCTCATAATTTTTCAAATAAAAATCCTACCCACCATAATCCATAGAACAACCCTATAAAGTCATCATGATAAATTCATGGCCTTGAATCACAATCGGTGGAGAAGTAGGAATCTATCAAGACTATGTTAACTCTTGCATGGGTTTGGATGGGAAAAATCAGGTTTAAAATTGACATTTGTGTAATGAGAGAAAATTAAGGTTAGGTAGGTGTATTGTGTGTATTGGAGGATAAATGAAGAGTAAAATATTGAGTTATCTAAATTAATAACTTTTAATAATGGTTTTTAATGAGTCATGATATCTTTCATTTATTTTTATAGAATTGGTGGATCTCATGAGCATGTGTTTTGAATTTTCATTAATTTGATTTTGATTCTAACTTGTCCCAAATAAAAAGTACTAAGTGTGGTGAAATTTATAGAGATAATATTTTAATAATTAATCATATGATTTTCAATGATTTAATCCCTTCAAATCGATCAAGGTGAACTGATTTATATCATTTGAGTTTTTTTCTTAACTATGTGTTTAATTTTGAATCTTGTTTAATTTTAG
The DNA here is from genome assembly GCA_963277665.1 of Viscum album. NCBI lineage: Eukaryota > Viridiplantae > Streptophyta > Magnoliopsida > Santalales > Viscaceae > Viscum > Viscum album. The sequence continues at coordinate 1,495,711,718 of OY728129.1, forward strand.
AAATTTTGATGTTTTATGGATCTTTGTTATATGAAGAATATATTTTACAATTTTGATATAAATTGTGTGATTCAATTTTTAGACATTATTTGTTTGTGGTATTTATGTTTGGATTTTGGACCTAGACCCAATTCGACACATAATGGCCTAGAAAAACAAATCACGTGGAAAAGATTTGTTGGATGACATAATGGGAGCCACATTATTTATTGATATATATATATCTGTATACATAACTCCAAATGAAGTGATTTTAGAAGAATTCAAAATATTACTCTGATACTCATCATTATAGTAAATTATAAGAATAATTGTTTTACTTACAGCATCTATTTTATGTGCCAAATTGTTGGTAGTTGAGCAGTCTCCTCGGCCAGAAACATTCTTTATTAGTTATTCAAGAATAACTTCTTGTAAATTTTTTTAAATCCACTAATATTTTTGGATTCATGAAAAATATATATGGGAAAAACTTTTATGATAAAAAATTATAGATATTTTTCCATATAATATTCAAATTGAACTAAAAAATTTAGAGGATTGAATTTGTAGTGAAACTTTTCCACCCCTCAAGCCTATAAATATGTGTGTACACTTCCGTTCATGTTTATTTAATGAATTTAAATAATAGTTTGTATTGTAGGATTGGTGTCTCAATTTTTTTCTGTATTCTATCTTTTCTTTTTTCCCTTACTTTCATTATGCTCTCTTCTTCCCCTTTAAACTCTCTTACCATTCACATAGAGGGGTAAAACCATTCAGTGATTGGGGAAGGGGGGTTTCTCTTTTTTAATGTCAGATCCTTGTGTTAAATGTAAAAGTATATTTTTATATTCAATGATTTATATTTTAATTCTCTCCCAATTTTTTTTAATGTAATCGTGTTTTGGGTTTTTTGTGTATTCATGATTAATATCTTTGGTTGAAAAACATTAAAATCCATCTTCTGAGTGAAATTTTTTTCGATCGAGTGGATTTTGTTTAGGTGTTGAGTATTTATTGATCATTGTCACATGTTTGGAACTATTAAGTCATTTATATATTTAACAAAAAATTGATGATTGGTACTTTACATAGTTTTTTGGGAATGGTTAATGAACTTTCATGCACGTAGTTGTGGTTTTCATTGCTTCCTTCAACCATGGGTGATTGAAAACTTTATTGAGTATTTGTTTATTTTTCATTCAATAGGAAGATATGGGGAATGATTTTCATGACCATGATGAAAATGAAAAATATGATTCTATCATACCCTCATCACCCTCTTCATCCATTAGAGTTCAACCATTATTTTTAAATGTTTGCATTATTTTTTTAAATAAAATAATTTCAAAAATAATTTCTACTTATTTGTCAATTTTTATATTGATAGAATCATTGTTGTGTGATCCTATCTAGAAAAAACTAGGATAGTATTGTGCTAAATTTTAACTTAGGAAATATTTCTTTTTTTCAAACCCTATGATAGGCATGTGTCACTCATAGTTTTTTTCATGATCACATCTTTTACGATTTTCACAGCTTTCATGATGCTCACAGCTTTCATGAACTTCCTTTCTCCATGAAATTTATGATCTTATTCAAATCTCAAAATAAGAAAAATCCTTCACGAATCGCCTTCTTAAATTCATAGCCTTTGGATTTTTTTATGGATTCCTCTCTCAAATGATGTGGTAGATACCTATTTATATACATTGTATCCCTTCTTCAAAAATTTAAATATTGCCACCAACATTTATAGGGGCTGAACATTTTTTTTCAAAAAGCTCCCTTGCTTTAGAAAACATTCGTGGAAATATTCCTTTCATGAAAATTCTTATATTCAAGGAACATAATTTATTTCCTTCATTCCCATACACCTTTCATTAAACTCTAGAACTTCATGAAAAACTAAAAATTTTCAATTCACCTGACCATCACAAGACAAAAAACATTTGATAATTACATTATTTTTTCATGTTTTAAAGAGGAATCCCTAGAAATCCAAATTTGGTGAATCCTGATTCATCCTCAAAATTTGTGACACAAATAATTTGTAAAAAAATGGGAAACAGATCCACCTTGTAGAGGAAATTTTCTATACCACATCCAAAGCATTCATTCCTTTTTCTAAGATCTTTTTTGGAATACATATTTGAAAAATATCTCTATTAATATGTAACTAACCTTTTTAATATTCTTTTTCAACAAACAAAATCAACCCAAAAGTACATAAACATTACATTGACAGGATTTTTACCAAAAAAATATCCTCTTTTGTGCTTGTTGACAATTGTTCACATTCATGATACTGCTTTAAATATTATTCCATATTTTATCAAAATTTTCTTCATGTGATTCTAGATAGTGATCAATGATTTACTCAACAATCAGTCATGAGCTATGCTTAGTGTTAGAAACAAGAGTAGTATGATACTTTCCTTAGAAAATTAATTAATTCCCAAAATATTTAACTGATTTCACCCCAAACCTCATCTATTGTGATATATAACCTTTGATCAAATATATTTAGCATCACTAGATTTAAAAATCACCCTAATTCACTACTCCCCCTTTTAGATTCTCCCCTATCCAAATCAATATATTCTCTCACACTTTTCAATGAACCCCAAAGTAACTCTTTTGTGGGTACAACCTTGTAAATAAGACATATCATCACATAAGAGAAAAAAACCTATTTCTCATGGATATTGGGTCCCATGTCCACACTTTTTCAAGTGTGGGGATTATAATTTACTCCAAGTTACAATTAATACCACTCAAACACCTCTTTGGGTAGTCCTTCATAAGAATATTCACAACTTATAGTTATTTAGGAACATACTTTAACTTCATAAGCCTATTATCCACCTTCTCCTTGATAAAATGATAATTGATTTCAATGTGGTTTTTCTATGATTGATGGATTTGACATTTTTCATTTATATCACTATTATTATCTCAAGGTATTCTGATTAGAAACTTCACATCAAACTGCCATATCATTAAGCCACTGCTCCATCCATAATAACTACATAAAGTATTGAGTGGGTAAAATATATTGATCTTTTATGGGGGTAAATGAAATTAATTCTTTCTTATTTATAAAACATGAAATAAAAAATCCTCCAATATATAATTCACCTCCTAAAATTGATTTACTATCATCTACTAAAGAGGATCAATCTTCATTTATATAGCCTAATAAATCTTGGTAAGATTTTTCATTGTAAAAAAAAATCCATTATTCCCTTTATATACTGTAGTAATAAATTTACTATAAGAAATGGGATTTATTTAGTATTACTTCGATATCATACTTCTTGGAATTTGGAAAAAAAAGTATTGGTTAGTGTCATTATTATGTAAAACATACTTCTAACGATTTTCTTGTATTTTGTGACATTAATTTATTTTCCTTGCTTATATCATGAAAGTTTCATTTAGGTATCCACTAGAGTCATCATCTCCATGGAATTATCCATTCTAAATATTCTAAAAACATCCTTCAGATATTTTGATTGTGAAATAAATTTCTCATTCTTTGCATGTGTCATGTGTATTCTAAGTAAAAGGTTGGTTCACCAATCATTGACATTTATAAATCATTTTTAATGAACTCTATGAACTTTATTTACTATGATTCATCTAATCCACCATATATTATTTCATCGACATACACCAACACCGTAATCCTTTGATTACAGTCATTATTGACATAGATATTGTAATCAACTCCACCTTATTGAGAACTGGGATTCTTCAAAAACTCATTAAGAATTGAATACCACGCTCTCATTCCTTGCTTCACTCCATAGCCTAAAAACTTTTTCTCATCTATAAAAATTATAAAAGCATATATATTCTCGATATAAACTCATTATTCTATAACCCCATTAAAAATGATGACTTCACTTCCATCTAGAAAAAAATTGAATTTCCTTTACACAAAAACGGACAATAATAGGTGAATATTCTTAAGCCTTGAAATAGGTAAAAATATCTCATAAGCATTGATTCCCTCAGTTTGGGAGTGTACTTGAAAAAATAGTCATTCTCTGTTCTGAATTACTAATCTTTCATCATTTAGGTTGTTCTGAAAGACCCATTTGTTCCTAATTAAAATCTTATCTACCGGTCTATAAACAATCCACCATGTCCAATTCTTCAAAAATTTTCCAACCTCTTCATTAATAGCCTAAACCCATTTCACATATCCATCAATTTCATAAAAACATTTGGGCTCTTCGTGATATTGGAAGGATGATAGATGTAAATAATTCATTGTACATGTTTTAAATGGTGTTGTCTAATCACTAATGATTTTTTTTTTCAATTTTAGCTTCACTCTTCAACTTCCATATAGATATAAATTTTGTTTCCTCTACTGGTCATCAGTATCTTCTTCTAGATTAGGACTTTCCACTTCTACACCCTCAATTTTTCTTACATGTTTAACACTATCATCAGGTAATTATTCATTGTGTTATTGGATATTTTATTCAGTATATTCCAAAATAACATCATTTCTCTTAACTAAATTTCCCTGTCTCTTATTTAATCATTTATAGGATTTTATTTTTCCTAAATAGATAAGGAATGTACCCTCATCTCCATGTGAATAAAGTTTCTTATTTTTATACTTATAGAGAGTAAAAAATACCAATGAAAGTATTTCAATGTTGTATTTTTCCCTACCATAACTCATACTCAGTATTTTCTTATTTCAGATATAACAAAACCCTATTCGATATATAGAAATATTTACATACCACCTCATTCTAGAATATCTCTTGTAGGAACATTTCATTAAGCATTTTTCTATCCATGTTGTTTATGATCCATTTTATTTTCCCAACCATACCATTTTTTAGGAGTTCTCACTGCAAAAACATGATTTCTTATCCTATGTTTCTATATATTATCCTCTACTTGGATGTTTTTGAATTATAAACCATTAAAAACATCATAAAATTCTTTCAAATCATCCTTTTATTGTCTGTCTAATATTGTTTTATGAAACATAACACATAAGACTTTTGGGTAGTGATAAAACCCCATTACATATGAAAGAAGTAATCTATGAAAAGAACATAATTCCTCTTCCCATAAATGGATCATGGTGAGATAGGTCTCCATGCATCTACATTTCCCAATTCAAGCACTATGGTTAATGTTTCATCTTTTTTCTTTATATTTATTTCTAATAATATTTCCTTATTGAAAATAATTTCACATGTAAGTAAAATCATGAGATTTCTTGGGGAGATCTCAAGTTACATCACATTTGACCAAGTCTTCCAGGGACGGTTGGCATTGATGGCCAATCTATTTATGCCACAACCAATTTTCTTCATCTATGTATAGAATGAACATATATTTTTATCCACTAAGAAGGTAGAGATTCCCATTAATGTGATTTCCTTATAAAATAACAATACTGTCTTTTCCATTGATGGTAAACAATTTCTTAGTAAATATTATAGCATGGATGGAGTCACATAGTTTACTAACACTTAGAAAGTTGTGACTGAGACCTTCAATAATAATGATGTCAACATGTCTCCTGTATTTGACCAAAAATTTGGATTTTCTCACAACAAATATTTTAAGGCCTTTATAATTTCCAAAATTTACAATACCCATCTTGTTATATTTAATGCCTATAATAAGATCCTTATTTCCTATCATATGGGATGTGTGTCCACTATGAACGATCCATACACTAGAAAATTTTGATTAATTAATGGAAATATATGCTACCACTATCTTCTCATATCCTAACTTTTTAATCCACATCTTTGACTTTATAACTATATTGATTGATAAACTAGATATTATTTTAGTTATGATGGACCAACTTCATCTTGTAGAGATGAAAATTAGTTTGGAATCTTTGACTCATTCGATTATTCATTCAGTTTCTTCTTATGAAAACTGTTGGTCAACTTTGGAACATTCCTCTACATCTCTCATGAGTAGTACATATGTATGTGTCTGAATCCTCTACACCAGAAATAGTTACCTTCAAAATAATTACCAATGTATTGAAATCTATGTGGTTGCCTTTATTTTTCATCTTCCCGTTTGTACCTGTTGGATAAAGAACATAACTTTTGACAATTTAAAATATTTACACAAAAATAACACCTAACATGAGGTGAATTGAAGTACATTATTATATGACTAGTTCATTCATGGGTTATTTGAGTCTTATGATTCTGATTTGTACCCAAATCAATTTTTTATCCTTGGAGTGGTTGCTTGAGGTCTGGTATTAATCACTATATATTTTTATTTGAAATCAAACCACATACCTTCCTTTTAATTTTTATATTATTGTTGCTTATATCATGGTATATATCTATACTCTTATTCCATTTTTTATATCTCTAAAATGATCTTATTTCCAGATGTCATATTCGGAGTCAAGAGTCTCCCCTGGTCTTCTAATATTATTCACCGGTTAAAAACATCCATTTCAATTTCTTTGATATGTTTTATTTTATTCAATTATATGGTAGTAAAATAATATATCTCCCTTTTAGGTAATTTAAATTTCAGAATGTACTCAATGATCTTTCTAATTTACCTATAATTGAAAAAATCATATTTTCGATTAATTCTTCCAGTTAAAAATTCAATTCTTCTAGTGGAATCATGAACCACAAAATTTTATTTTTATTTTTTTGATCTCTAATAATCTATATCCTCAAGAGTGGCTACTTATTAATCTTGTAAATCATCTGTTCCTTCAAATTATTATTAATCATTTTCACTTTCTTCCCTTCTATAAGAGCTACCTACAACTACCACCATATCATTTTTTGCATGATTTTTGTAGTTCTCTATCACTTCAACATTGGAATCTCAAAATCTATCATTTTCCTATCAAATATTATTATTATTATTGAATAAATTTAAACTAAATTTTTCTTACCCTTCACATAGGCTGACGTCTTACTTAGGAAAATTTCGACTTTAATGCCATCATCAGCTTAAACATCTTGGAGAACCTTAATGAAATATTTCCAACCATTCCATGTCAAATGAAAGTGAGTGAGAGTTCACATTTAAAATTAATTTTCCTCTGTATATTTGAGGAAAGAGATTACATGACATCATATTTTTATTCTCTTCCGTGTTCATATTAAATAGTGCGCTTCTTTATGTCCTTTAATTCCACCACATTAGTAATTGATTTTTCCATAGGCTCAATAACTTCATTTAACATCTCATTTATGACAAGATAACTTTGAACGTTATCCAGAGTCAACTCTGTTAAATCTTTATCTACCAATATATAGACTTTACGATTGAATCAAATTGAATTATTCTCATGATGTGCTTAACAATATTTAAATATTCATGATTTTGTCAAATACCACACATGTCTTCCACAATAAAATTGTCCTAACAAAATAACGCATCTATAGAATCATTGGGGTTCATTATTTGGTCCCCATATTTATTGCACATAACTCACGATTTTTTATTCTCTTACATTTGAATTGCCATCATAGATATTAAATAAATTCCTAAATGGTATTCATTGAAATACATGACATCACCCTTATGTAGATTGCATTGAAAAATACTTCCACTAATGCATTTATTCCTTTGGATTCAACATCCAATTCCCTTTGGTCAACTTCTTACAAATCAATATTATCAAAACTATCTAAAATACCATGAATTACTACTATAAATACATCCATGAAAAATGAATGTAAGTAGTTTTTCATATGATTCTTTCATAACGAAAAATTGTATCCATCGAATATGGGAATCCCTTTATGACATACAACCTCCATTAAAACCCTTGATAGAGAAACATTGATATTTACCTTTCCCTTTGATACTAATTCAAATCCCAACTAGAAAAAAAAACCTAATAGGTTGTTAATTAGGGTGTGAAATATTAGAACCACTTCCCCTTTAGATATTTTTTCATTAAAACACCCTTTTATCCCATTCCCATAGAAATATATGAGCAAAAATGAAAGCATATACAAGACCCAAAAATATAACATGATTCACCCACATTGGGTTATGTCAAAGATCAATACAAAGGAAATGTTTATAAATAACAAATCTACTAATTTAAATATTTTAAAAAGTTGTAAGATGACTCACAGTCCCTCCTGGTTTACAACCAATCACAAATTGAATGCTCAATTCTATATCTACTATAGTGTAATCAATCCTCCTTTAGAATAATATTTGTTTGATCTGTTGAATCCATATTTTTTATACATAATTTATTGAATCATTATGTTTCACATTCATCCAATTGATGAATACCACTTTACCATTGATTTACTGGAAAATCCATTCTAGTTCTCATAATATTTAATTTTCAGAAAACCCTATTTCCAACATTCACAAAACATCCGATTTCATTAAAATAATATCATAATTTTGTTATGACTCTAACTTTCCAGAATCTCATAGCTTTCATGAAGGAAAATACATTCATAAATCTAATAGATTTCATGATGCTAATTTATTTTGTGATACTCATAGCTTTCTTGATGCTCACAGATTTTGTAATACTCAAATCTTTTGGAAACATCATTTCTCAATGAAATAGTTGATCTTATGAAAACCTCTATATAAGAAAAATCATTCACACATGACCTTCGTGAATTTAGATCCTTTTTAATTTCATTAAGGCTTCCTCTCCTCAAATGAGGGGGTTAAGCACCTATTTATAGAAGATTACACTCTTTTGTGAAGCTTCCAATAACACTACCACCTTCTCATGAATCTCTCCATTCTTTTTCACAAATATCCCTACCTTATAAAAACATTCAAGTAAATTTACCATTTTCAAGGATTCTTGTAATTGTGGAACATGCCATATTTCCTTCTTACTATATCATCATTCAAGAACCTCCACACCTTCATCAAACATGAAACATTCATTAAGAACCTGACTGTTATAAAACAAAAATCCTTTACTAAATCCATGAATTTTACATATTTTCATGTGTCATACGTAGAATAACTACATTCATGAATCTTTATTCATCAAAATAATTTATGAGACCAAAAAAATTCATATTCATGGAAACAATGCCACATTTTAAATTCAATTTATTATATAGCTTCCAGATCATACATTCATTTTTCAATGATCTTTTCAAAATACATTGTCATAAATATATCAATAACTCCACAAATGACCCCAGAAACCTTATTTGTAAACAAAAATAATGAACAAAAAATACTGTAAAGTTTCCTTGAGGGTTATTTGTCCAACAATTACCCCCTTTTAGTTTGTTGACAATGCTCTCGTGTTTTATTCCACTTTAAATATTATTCCATATTCTATAAATATTAACTTCTTGTGAATCAAGATAGGGATAAAATATTTACTCAACAAACACATTATGCCCACATGATCTATTATTAGCATGAAAAACTAGTGTAATATGCAATTTTCATCAATGAATCACTTCATTCCTAAAATAGTTAACTTCATTCACGATGAATCACAACTATCATTATATATAACCTTTTATAAAACATCTTTAGCTACATCAGATTTAAAACTCCCCATCTTCATATATCGCACTTTCAGCTTCTCTCCTTATCATGATCAAGATATTTCCCCCCTTTTTCAATAAACCCAAATTCACGCCTTTGTGGATGTAAAATTGTAAAGAACACATATTCTCACATAAATGAAAAGAAAACTATACCTGAGGAAGAGGGGTCCCACATACACAATTTTTCATGTGTGGGATTCAACTGATCCCCAAATGCCATTCAATTCTTCTTAAACCCCTCTTTAGGTAAGGCCTTCATTAGAATATTTTCACTTGTAGTTCTGTAGGAAAATAATCCATCTTCACAAGACCATGTTCCACATTATCCTTGAAAAAATGATAAATTATTTAAATGTACTTAATTTTTTAGTGATGGACGTGATTTTTTTTGACATCTATTGCACTTGAATTGTCATAATGGATTTTGATCGAAGATTTCACTTCAACTCTCATTTCATCAATTTGGTGGTTCATTCACAATAAAATTATGCAAGCTTGAGTGGCCGTAATATATTCATCTTCTACGGTGCTCAAAGAAATGAAATATTTTTTATTGTTTAGTAATGAAATACAAAACGCTATAATATAAAATGAACCAGCTAATGTTGATTATCTATTACTTGAAGATCCATCCCAATATACATATGTATATCCCAATAGCTATTGTTGAGATTTTTTATTATATAGAAAACTAAAATTAAACAATACCTTGATATAATAAAGTATTATTTTTACTACAATAATGTGGAATTACTTTGTATTACTTTTATATCATGATTCATAGCTTGTGTAAAAAACAATATCAAGTCATTTCACTTCTAAGTAAAACAGACTTCCAATGATTTGAATGTATTCTATGAAATTAACTATTTTACCATCATCATGTCATGATGGTTTCATCTAGGTAGGAATCAGAGCCATCATCTTCTTGGAATTATCCATTACAAATATTCTAAAATCCTCTGGGTAATATTTTTAATGATAAATAAAAGTGACATTCATTCCATGTTCCACTTATAATCTAAGGAAAAATTTCAGTTCACTAATCATTGACATTTCCAACTAACTTTTCATGAATTCTGAAAACTATTCCAATGTATTGAATTTGATCCACCAATTATTATGTCATCAATATACATCCTCACCATCATCCTTTTATTAATATCATTTTTAGCATAGATATTTTAATCAACTCGACCACAATAAAAATCAAGCATCTTTAAAAACCGATCAATCTTTAAATACCACCCACTTGATGCTTAATTCAACACATATTGATCCTTCCTTAGCCAAAAAAATCTATATAATCATATTCATGAATGAAAAAAGCATCATGATGCTCAATATACACTACTTATTCTAGAAACCCATTTTGAAATGCTGACTTGAAATCCATCTGGAAAACTTTGAATTTCCTTTTCACTTATATGGACAAGAATATGATAATATTCTATCACATTGAAATGTGTGAAAATGTCACATCAATATCGATTCTCTAGATCTGAGGGTTTCCTTTCCACACTAGTCTGTATTTGTTCTAAATTACTTATCCATCTTCATTTAGATTGTTCTGAAAGACCCATTTGGCCCTGATGGCATTCTTATCTACCAGCCTCGAAACAACCTCTCATTTTGGATTCATCTCAATTTGGTCAAGTTAATCAGTCATTTCCTTAACCCATTTCTTATCTCCAGCTAATTCTTCAAAATATTTAGTCTCTACATGAGATAGAAAGGATGCATTCTATAAAGACATCATTCTCTATGTTTGACTAGGATCATTCTGATCACCAATAATTATTTTTGTGTCAATTTCATCTTGACTCTTTTACTTTCATGAAGATATATATTTGAATTTCTCTTGATCATCATCAATATTTTTATCCGAGTCACAACATATCAATTATACATCCCCGGATTCACTCACCTCCTCGTCAGTGTTACCAAAAAATTGTTCACTATGTTGCTAGAGATTCCATTCATTCTCTACTACACTAACATCATTGCCTTCAACTACATTTCTTATCCTCTTATTAAAGCATTTATATGATTTTATTTTTAATAAATAGCCCAGCGGTATCCCATTATCTCTATAAGATTAAAATTTCATATTTTTCTCCTTGTTGGGTATAAAATGTTTACTTCTAATGATTGAAAAGTATTTCAGCATTTGTTTTGTTTTATATCATAGCTCATATTGAGTCTTTTATTCTTTCAGACACAACAAATCCTTCTTTTATATATAGACCAATGTCAGGATGGCTTCATTCCAGAATTTATATGGTAGGTCATTTTCAATAAGAATTGTTTTTTCCATGTATTTTATGATCTAATATCACCTATAATCCAATCCATTTTGTTGAGTATTTATCACTACCAAAACATGATTCCCAATCCTATGTTTCTCAATATATTACTCCACTTGGTTATCTAGGAATTTTGTACCAATAGCAGTTTGATGCTTTAAATTGCTTTCCAAGAATCATTTTATCATCTCTCTGATAATTTTTTTATCCAACTAAAGACATTATACTTGTGGACAGTTATAAACACCCATTCCATCCTATATAGGTCATCAATTAAAAGAACATAATACCTCTTCCTGTTAATAGATCTTTGTGAGATAAGTAAACATAAATATGAAAGCAACAATTCAATTACTCTAGTTGATTTTTTTTCTTTTTCCATGTATCTTTTTCTGATAATATTTCCTTTTTGAAAAACATCACATATGTGAGTATGATTGCATGATAGGTTAGGAAGATCTTGAGCTGCATCAAATTTGACAAGATCTTCCACAAATAGTTGAAATAGATGGACAATCCATTTATTCCACAACATATTTTCCTAATATATATATATAAATCACATATCCTCTTCTCCACTCATAAGTTATAGATTACCCTTCATGCATTTTCCATGAAAAACAATTGTAACATCTCTTCCCTTGAGGATACATAATTTCTTAATAAATTTTATTGCATGACCCGAGTCACACAGCTTAATAAAACTTATCAAGTTATGACTAAGACCTTCTACAATCAAGACATCATCATATATCATATATTTTCCCCCATATTTGACGTTTCCGAAGACTACAATATTTTGTACTTCATCATTTCAAAATTTTAAAACACCCTCCTTTTCATATTTGATGATTGTAACAATATCCTTATTTCTTCTCATATGGTATGTGCATACACTATCAAGGATCCATAAACTATGAGAATTTGATAATTTAAGAGAAATATATACAACCAATACATACTCATCTCTATTATTTTCTATCTACATATTTTACTTCATACACATTATGAGTTAATAATCTTGATATTCCTTTGAGTACGGTGGACCAACATCATCTTAGAGTGATATAAATCAGTTTTTATTTTTCAAATCAATAAATGATTCATTGAGATTCTTCTTATGAACACTTTTAATTTAATTTTTCACATTCTTCTGAATAGTTGAGAAGCATTACCTATCCATGTTTCAGAATCCCCCACACCAGTAAAAGTGATCATCTAAATAATTCCAAAAATATTGAACTCTATGTGGCCACCATTATTTATGTTGTTACCTTTGGTAGCTTTTTTATTTGAAACATACATTATGATAACGTCCTTATTTCATTAGATTTTTTAGATGTGGAATGTGTAGTGGTATTTCCATTGATTTTTTGATTGAGGGGTAGTTTGTGACCTCTCTCAATCATATAGATTGGGCCTGCCATTTTTTCCCCTTTTGTAGAAACTTCTAATGGTTTTCTTATCAATAGTTGGGTACATAACGTCTTTCCAAAGGTTGGAGGTCATATGGGTTTTCATGCCCGAAAAATCTTGGGGACTCACATTGATCAATAGGATGGGAGGTCGGTCTTGTCACACCCTTTTGGGGGAATTATTTACTACTATGTGACTCTCTTATAGATTTAAGATGTGTTTATGTATCTTTTCCTAATCATGATTTTAGGAAAAGTGTTATATCAGTTAATTATATTTTTAGACGAAGAAGGGGGTCTTGTTGAGGGATCCATTTATATATATTTGACGTTCTTCACCAATTTCCCTAATGGGGAATAACTTCTTTTTTTGTTATAACCATATAACAATGTTCTTTAGAATGTTCTTCCATATGAGGAGCTGTTTGATATTTAGAGGATGGGATCGAGCCATTATGATGTGTCCTACATATCCTAGGTGTTGCAGGAATCAAAACCCACATAGTTCATTGAGGTTCTTGGGATTGGTCCTAAGGTATATACCATTATATGAGGTGTATTCATTCATGATTCCTAATTATATTTTCATTCATACCTCCTTAAGACCGTGTGAGCAATGTTCAGTGTGATAAAAAAGAGAGATATTTTATCATACTCACGATGTGTATGTATTGGACTAGTGTACTGGGAAAATACTTAGGTTGTTTGGTATAAAGATCTGGCCCCGAGAAGGTGTCCTACTGATCCATAATATGGAAAGAATCATAGTCATCATAGTTTGGTTGGTATATGGGACTTACAAACTTAGTCTACCCTATAATATGTATATTTATGATGCCTCATGAGGTGTTCATTGCATCCCCTTGTGCCCATATAATCAAATGTTAGTGTGATAAAGGGGAAGAAGATTATCATCCTCGGGGTGTAAGTATATGTGACTTCTGTATTGGGACAGTCCTTAAGGATGTTTGTCCTGGAGATTGTGCATTGGGAAGGCATCTTACATATCTTGGTTATGGCCAGAATCATAGCCCTCATAATTCATATAATTTTGGGTCTTATACACTAAGTATTCCCAATACAATTGTTGGGGTATATAGGGATGATGATATGACCGTTGAAAATCTCTAATCCCGTGTGATCCATACACGTTTTTTAAAAACAAGGTACACAAAGTAATCAATGTCATTGCTTTGGATAAGGGACTCATATGTTGGTTCCTCTAAGGCTGATCAATATGGAGCTCAGTCTTCATAGGGAGGTTCCTTACATATCTTATATATGGTAGGAATTAAATTCATCATAGTTCTATTTATTTCCAGGATTACACATTGAGGTTTTCTGATTAGTCAGGTCTTACACTATGAGGACGTACAAAATTGTCAAATCCTAGGATGCCATGTGATCCATCACATGTCCTAGATTCACACACATATAAGGTGTCATGAGATCTAGTGTGGCATAGTCAGAGGGATATCATGTATCTTCATTGAAACCTCTAGGATTCCTCACGATACATGACCGACATGTCTAGAGAGCTTCATGAGTCTCAGATGACTTTCTCGTAGGGCATTGTGAGTCTCAGTTGACCTTATCAAAGGGTATCGTAAGATCTTTTTTTTCATGTCCAGATTCATTCGTGATACTCATATGACTTGATTTAATGTCCTTATGTTTGTCAGGTGATGTGTCCAAGGGACTTCTCTAGTCTTGGGTGATGGACATAGAGGATTCGCATGATCGCAGTGGAACCCATGGGGGAACTGTATGATGTTCCCTAACATTTCTATAGAACATTGCGTGTACTAGATGACATGTCTAAGGGGTGTCAATAAATTTGTGCGACATGTCCTAGTTTTATCTCATGTCTTCGTATGACACACACAAAGTTCATGAGGGGTAGGGAGAATATATTTCACTTAATCCTTCTGCCTTTTATCATGGTTCTAACCCTTGTATTTTGGATTCCATGAATTCATTCATTGTCAGTTTGTCTTGAGACTCGCCTGATCTAGTAAGATTTTGGAACGGTCTTCGCATAACCAACCAGATATCCTTCATGTTATCTATAAATGATCACGTGAAGTGATTTATGCCTAACACATGAAAACATCGGCTTTTTTCCAGTGTATTACATGATAGAAAGTTGTCTGATCATGTGATCTGCCACTTCAGGAATTTCGTAGGAGTTGAGAGTTGAATTATCCAAAGTCTGGACATCTTTAATGCGTAGTAGTGGTCAAGAATCCATCTTTTTATTCGTTTTTTGGTATGGAATTTATATACCTTTACTCCCCTTGTACTTAACAGTTTTTTTGGCGTGTCAAGAATGAGTTAAGGTTGTACCTAGAGAAGGGGGTCTGGAACCACGTAGTTTCATGAGTCTCTTTCACGGACTGCTTTGGGTGGATCACCTGATTTTCAGTGATCGTGAGTCTCTTCTTTTATCGGAATATTTTTTATTATTGGAGACTTGTATGATGATGATTACATGTCTAAGGACTTTCATGTTTTCAAGTTGACATGTTTGAGGGCATTTTTTGGAACCATGTTCCTCTGAAAAGACAGTCATGGGATATTGGTTGATTGCCCTGGGGTCTCAAAGGATAACCTTATGGGTTTGTTGGGCACATTTCTTTGTTTTCAGCGATCGTGAGTACCTCTTACCTCATTTATTTTGATCCCCTTTGTTTTATGTAACAAATTTTGGGAGTCATGAGATATTGCATGATTAGTATATATGATTTTTACTCGATTTTTTAGATGATGTCTCATGATACCAACATGGGTTATATGGATTGTGTGAAATAATGTAGTGGATAGGTCTATACACATGTCCTTATAGAACATCATATTTCTTTGGACACTCTCGAGGACTTCCATGTGGTGATGATGACAAACTATAGGGCATTATTGAGGTTTCCTAAAGTCTCGTGGATCGATCGAGGTGCGCGTCCCATGACCTTCAACATCCGTAAACCCCTCTTGCTTACTTCCCTTTATCTCTTTCATTTTATGTGTACAAGGCTCATAGGTCATGTGAGATTTCTTAGATATGACTAAGTTATTTTATTCATCCTAATGATTATTTGAAACATGAGATTCAAGACCAACGAGGGTATCTTCCTTTGAATGTCATCCTTATTTATTTTTAAAGCATTCTTGGTAGGTTTTCAGGCTCTTTCCAATGACAAACCATTATGATTCAGGGTACTCATTTAGTTTTCTAGGGGCCTTCTCAAGGATAGGAATGTTTTTTGAAGGGGGATTTGTTGTACTAGTCGCGAGTGATGCACCATGAGTGGAGCCTTTGTGTGACCCTAAAATTGTCACACAATAATGTATCTATTATAAGATTCAAATGTCATCGACCATCTTATTTTTCCTTGATTTCATATGAAAAGAAATACACATATTCATCTATTTCTCCCTTTGTGATTGTTTTGACACTTATTTGGTGGGAATCAACAAATGCACCCCCTCAAGAGTGATATCGGATGGGATAAGGATTCAGTTATAAGGAAAACTAATGCCCTCCAAATATTTTGATAGTTTCGTGAACCAGTGCTTTGGTTGAGGTTTTTTTACCAGGGAAACTTTGGTATTCCTTGAAGCAACTATATATAGGGGGTAGAGGATAATGTATTCTGTCGACTTTATATTCTCTGAGAACTCCCACTATTTCCCCAATCATAAGGCATTGTCATGAATCCTGATCATGAATCCTATTTTCAAGCCTTCACCATGAAACCATTCCACCATATCACTTGTGCAAGATCGCTTCAGACACTTCACTTTAGTATTTTATCAGACTTTGGATGTGACGTTTTGGATTGTCTTGAGGGTTTCGCGGGATCTGTTAGCCTGATTTTTCGATTATTGATGATTTATGTGACCATGTTCAGGTCATGAGATCGCATATCTCTAGGGGAGTCATGCGATTCATGAGAAACCTTTTATGGTTTATGCACGCCATAATCCCTCTAGATATCATGTGATTTTTGAACTCATTATATGGTTTGAAAATACCTTGATGAGTCATGGGATGCCCATAATTCAATTGTATTGTTTCATGACTTATTTTTTTCAAGACTTTGTGTTTATTTGTCTAATGTGTGACAATAACTTATTTTTAGATGGATTCCAGTTCATGTCAACATTTCCCAGTCATGTCTAAATATAGGGTCATGATTTCCATGAATTGAAATTTGGATCCCCATTACTGCATGCATACTGATAATGAGGTCATACAAAGGCTAATATCTTCTCGTATTCAGACTTATCCCTTATATGTTCAACTAACACTATATGTTCTTGGTTTCTTTAAATGATGTTGTTATACCTCCCCCAGATTTCAATCTGCCATTTTTTTGGGTATCTAACTCTTCAAACTACATTCATGCAATGATTACCAAGTATGGTTAGCTGTTTACAACCCAATCTCAGGGATTGCATTATTTGTTGTAATGTTCTCCCTTGAGTCTATATGGTCATGAAATTTCAAAAAAATGTATTTCCCAGATTTACACAAGAATATTTTTCACTTCTCTGTAAACCTCTAGCAACGAACGGTAGATAAAATCGGATCTTTTTCCAAGTGTAAATTAATCTGATGAGTGGGCACATTCATTCTAGGTGAGGTAGAGCTTCTCAAAATTTTCTAAAGATCTATATAGAGCTTATATCTGTTACACATTATGGATATCTCAATTCATCATTTAACTTTAGGACAACCTCCTCTAAGAAATGATTAGTTGCTGGTGTACTGGCACTAACATGTTCCCTCTTCCTCAATGCAAGGTGGGTATTAGTTTACATGAAATCCATTAGCTTAGAAGAATACCTTTTATTCAACCTTGGATTTTTAAGATAATACTATATAGACTCTAGTCCTAGAGAAGGATATTCTCTCTATTGTGAAAAAAATTATAGGGAGAGAGTAAGCAGTTTTCTCACTTATTTCCTTCACCGACTGGATAAACATTTTTTTATGTGGAAGCAGTGTGGGAGATAATGTTATCTACCCTAATTTATGCCCTTCCCTGCATGTTCTCTATAGTGTTGGAATGTATTGGCCCATTCTGGATGCTGGGGAGAACACCTAATGTGGTTATCATGTGAATCTAGAGGTTTCATTAGACCTTATGCTTGTAGGTTTTCTTTCAATATTTCTTAATGGGTGGCTCTTCTTGGCTGGGTATACACTCATGGTAATTCACATTAGCACGTTGGTAATAGTGGTGGGTCTAGAGGTATGTTGTTTCCTTAATTTGAAGGTACTCGTTATTTCATGCCTCTACCATATTTTGGGTTGTATCTAATAAGGAAGCACTCCCTACAGGATTGGTGGCCATCTCCAGTTCATGTTTGGGTGGATAGGGTAGTACATATATTATTGTAAGTACTACTATGATTCATAGATCCAATAATTTATATCATATCCCTGACTATTGTATATCTCTGGAGTTGTTCATTTTCATTAACTCCTTTAGAATAGAAATAAGGACTATAAAGATATGAAACTTTGAATTTTCTACCTTCCATGCACCGGGTAGTATAATTATTGATAATGGTAGTGCCTCTCTTGATGAGAGATGTTATATGATCTCTCTTTGAGATGATATCCTTAAAGACCTGGTGGATGAGATAATTGTCTATGATTCATACACATTGTATCGATGTGATCGATAGTTAGGCTATGTTCAAGGATTTCCCCCATTCCTTTGTCTAGCATCTAAGGGGAAAAAATATTGACATCATTCATCAATTTTGGAAGATACTATCCCATGAATATATCAAAGTTGTGATAATATTTTTACCTTACATTGATCCCTCTTTCCTTAACTTTTATTATTCCTTGACTTGAACGACAACTTATCCCAAATGGGTGCTAGGCCAGCTAGTCCACCATGTGGACAAGCCCCTTGCTTCACCAATGCCCCTATCTGTGGCACTAATGGAATTGATTGAGGAATTAGGAAAGGTGTAGAGGAATTAACCTTGATATAATGATGGTTATTCAAATATTATCTTATACTCTATTGAGGATACCTTTCCTCTGATGCAGGCAACAGATGATTCACCTGTTCAGAGAGAGGTGTAGGGGGGTTCTTCTCCTATTTCAAAATGGATTCAGTTGGTTGTTCATCCTTCTATTACAACCTCTCTGTCAGATACTTAGGATAAATAATGTCATAAGTTAATCTATAAGTTTATTCAATTATTTATTATTGAGACCCCTTTTGAGAAATTATTCCATCATGGGGAGCGACCTCACTAGTAATTTAATGATTTAGGGGCTGAAAAATTCAATCGGAAACCTCTATAAAACATTATGCAGTGGATCATACTAACATTAAGATACTTGTTCATGAAGTAATGGAGATTTCATTACTTCATATATGAGGTCTCCATTTCCAAACAAATGAGTGTGGCAGTACCGAAACTAGATCTGGGTCACTGGTAGTCGTCTGAACTGTGAGTCCAGATGGATTCATGGAGGCCACATATATAGAGGCATTAAGAGATGATCGCTCATTTGAAGTACAACCATTTGAAATCATCAACCTCATTGGCCACTTCTCTTAGGAGGTTGGATGATTTGACTACTTTGGTCAAATTTTTCTTCCCTAAGATAGAGTTGAAGGAAGTGGGTAAGGTGACACTCCACCGCTCAATTGATGCTTCCCACCAGACTCTTGCCGACCTAGCTAACACTACCGCCCATCTTTTGTTATGACTCAATTTTTTTTATTGCATCACATATTTTTCCCAATAATCAATTTTTTATTGATGTTTTAGAGAGACTCCAAAATTTGGAGATTCCTCTATTTTCCATACTGTGAGTGGATGAGTTTTTTTTAGATTACTATCCAATCTACTGCCTTTTATGATATGTCAATATGCTATCTCTTTGATGTCGACACCCATCCCTTTCCTTATATTGAATGATAATGAATTTCTATAATTTAATGTTGAAATTATGATATATTTTCTTTGAGTAACGATCGTGAAGGCTCACGCCATAGGTGGTTTTGTGTCGATAATATTTTTTTGGCTATCTTGAGATCACCTATTGTGCAGTGGGATATTTTGCGTAGGAGATATGTCTTATAGAATGTGTTCATTTTGTATGCACAAAATGTCTGTTTGACCATAATAACACCATGTAGCGGGCCTCACAATAATTTTCATGCACTTTAGTTTAATTCCTTTTATCCCAGGCCTTCTATTTATTTTTTTAAGGTCTTTTAGCTCAAACTATCAATTGCATTAGTTTATGGTCTTTTAGCTCCAACCATCTATTTCTTTAGTTTAAATCCTTTTAACTCGGTTCATATACTTATTTAGTTTATGTTCTTTCATCTTAGACCATTTAATGCTTTAGTTTAATGTATATTAGATCATATCATCTATTTATTTAGTTTAAGGTCTTTTAGGTCAGACCACTTCTATCTTTAGTTTATGGTCTTTTATCTCAAACCATCTATTGCTTTATTTTAAGGTATTTTAGCTTAGAACATCTATTGATTTAGTTTAAGGTCTTTT
The DNA here is from genome assembly GCA_963277665.1 of Viscum album. NCBI lineage: Eukaryota > Viridiplantae > Streptophyta > Magnoliopsida > Santalales > Viscaceae > Viscum > Viscum album. The sequence goes on from OY728129.1 coordinate 1,495,732,520, forward strand.
ATTTTGACAATTAATTTCTTTAGTTTATGGTCTTTTTAACTCTGACCGTATGTTGCTTTAGTTTAAGGTCTTTTAGCTTGGATCATCTTTTTATTTAGTTTAAGTTATTTTATCTCGGACCATCTTGCGGCTTAGTTTAGGGTCTTTTATCTCAGCCATTTTGTTTCATTAGTTTAAGGTCTTTTATCTTGTACCCTATGTTTCTTTAGTTTGAGGTATTTTATCTCAGACCATCTATCTCTTTAGTTTAGGAACTTTTACCTCGGAGCATATGTTTCTTTAGATTATGATCTTTTATCTTGGATCATCTATATGAGCATGGGGTATGGTGGAAACATGCCAGGACTGACCTAAAATATTCTAAGGTGATAGGTTTTTTTGTGGTGTGGTTGATGCTTGCAAGGGTTATAGTATCCTTTTTTAGAGTGACACATTTGGTCGATGGAAGTAGGCATGTATGCAGGATCCATGGGAATGCATACATAGACAAAAAAAGGGTCCATAAAGCTGGGAATCATTCCCAACGACTATAAAAGATATATAGAATTAATATTTATGGGGTTGGAATAATAGGGATACCAAACATGCCTAGGTATTTTGGGTAATGATGATGTAAATAATAACATGGGTGTTTGAGTCTATGAATATGAGATGGTGAAGAAATGTAGGGTATGTACATTGGCATGTTGAAATTCTAGGTTTTGACAAGGTGTTTTGAATGATTATAAGGATCGAAACTCCTTTTCTGACAAGGAGAATATGTATTTAGTTGGTGGGTCAGGGCCTGTATACATCAGTATCAAGGCCAAGAAAATTTTATCTTCGCTTATTTCTGAGGGATATGGAAGATTTGTGAATACTCAAACGTCTAGATGATGAAGTTGGTTATTGGTAGAAAACTATCCAGAAGGGTTCTAGAACCCTAGAGATGCTAGATCTTAAAATGAAGCTCGAGCTCTACTCCATGTGGTTTCAAGTAACATGATGTGGGCCATCAAAGGTTGGTAAATGGAGTATCGTAGTACACCTTAGAAATAGGGTACAAAATACTATGATGTAACATCAAGTGCCTCAAATTCACTTGGATAATTTCATATGAGGGACATAAATCTTGATCTAGAGTGTTTGAGTCTGGAGAATTTTATGGGATAGTCATTCAAGGAGCAGTTCAGACACACTAGAGTTTTGAGAGCTATTGTGATGATGTTAGGGCTCACAATAATTAGAATTTCCTTTTTAAGTGTGATGTATTTGGTTGAAGAACCAATGTGCATATGCAGGATCTATGGGTATTCATGCATAGTCAATTAAAGGGTACCTAATGCTGGATATACTTTCGAAGGGATATGTAAGGATATAGTGATTTTATACATCCCAATTCATGAAGTTTGATTTGCAGAAGATGTAAAACCCAAGGAGGGTTCGAATTACTTAATGGTTGTGTCCCCACCTAGTGAACATATTCTCACGATGAGGAGATGTGACAAATATTTCCCTAACTTTTTCCTAAACCATGGGGTATAGGGAGCATATATTATATTTTACTAGGTTTATAGACCCTATTAGATTTATACCATTTATGTTTTCAAACTAATTTTTTTCTTAACCACCTAGAATGAAGATTTTATCTGGAAGATACTTGACTTTTTCTCAGATCTCTCTTTTAGGGTTTTTGGATTGACAAGTTTTGTGTCTCCTTTATTATAAATTTTTTGCCTTTTGATTTGGACTACTATAGGATAGAGTATAAGGTCATACAACTTTGACCAAATCACAGACAATTCAGTGTCATGACTTGAATGGACATGAAATGGAGGATGCGACACAAGAGGTTAATTATGATACCCAGGGTTAAGAGTACTCCAACATCTTCTCAAACATGGAAGTGAAATGATGTAAATCAAGGCCTGAGTTTCTCATGTCGTGAGTAATGATGTGAGACATTCATAAAAGGAGTGGTTCAAACACACGGGGGTGTCGACTGATATGATGTTGATGTTAGGGCACAAAGTTATTGGAATGTACTCTTTCAGAGTTACATATTTGGGTGATGGACATAGGATCATATGAAGGAGCCATGGGCATGCATGCATAGTCAAGAAAAGGGTCCTTGAAGATCTGTATCTTTTTCAAGGGATATGTAAGGTTGATGATTTCCCGATACACTCAATAAATTAAGTTTGTTATATGGATTTTATTTTCTCTTAAAGTATGGGGGAAGCACCCAGTAATATAGTTTACAGAGGTAAGTATCTTGTTGTCCTTTGATAAGGAGGTAAAAATGGGAGTTGGACTGCACAATTTATTTTCATGTAGTGAGGATGTGTTTTCATCTATATAGTTTAACATAAAGTGGTGAGGAAATCATGTTGTGTAGTTTAAATTCATTAAATAAGGACATATTTCCATGCAGTTTAACTTCATTTAGTAAGGACATGCTTCAGTGCAGTTTAATGTCTTGTGGTAAGGACATGCATCAGTGCATTTTAACATCATGTGGTAAGAAAGTACGAACCAATGTGAAAGGTGGTAATGTTGTGGTTGGGCCCAAATAAGGGAACTTTTTCATCACTATTTATCCCATGAAATTGATATTCAAGCTACATGTAGTTCTGAGTGGTTATACAGTTTAATTTCTTAGGGTGAGGAAGATGCGGTAAAGTTTAATGTCGCATCGTCGGGACATATGCAGACATTTTGGGGTCATGTGGACCTAACTGTAAGGTGGAGTTCCTAACATTGGGGTGTGCTGTGTGGTTCCATGAAGAAATCCAATGTTAATGGGTACCAAAGAGGTATCAAATACACCAAACACCATTCCAGGGAGACTTACGCCAAAGGTACAAAAATATTTATGGATGTGGTTTGGCCCGAAGTTGAAATGTGTGGGTGTCACTAATTATCTCATGAAGGTGACAATAAATCCACATGTAGTTCTGAGAAAATAAATAATTTATGTGGTTTTGACCCATAAATAGAGGTGGGAATTATTTCTATTCACATTTTCAGTTGGGCCTAGGATTGGAAATCCAGGCTTTACTATGTATCTTATATGGGTAGGAATCAAGCTACACAAAGTTATCGAACTTCCATGTAGTTTTACACAATGAGGTGAGGATGATGGTGGATCGATATGAATTTTTGGTAACATTGTAGTTTGTCCCAATGATATAATCTTGGGAATCACTACATATATCATGGGGATGAGAATCATACCACACATTGTTCTTGTAGGATGTGCAATTTAATGTCATGCGGCATGAACATTGATTGTGCAGTTTAACATAATGTGATGAGGATTTATGGAATGCCTTTTATGGACTTTGACTCAAGACCATAATGGACCTATTGGGTACCTATATTCCTTCCTTATGAGGTTAAGTCCCTAACCTAATTACTAAACTCACGTGACCTATGCTCGGTGTGAGAACAAGGAGAAGAACATATTCCCTTATATTGTAGAGACAAAATGGGGTATAACATGGTCATTTTATATGATGTAGTGGTTTGACAAAGATATAGGATCAAGTCATTCCTACGTATCTCATTGGGAATTAGAATCAATACATACATAGTTTTGGAGAAAGTGTGTAGTTTAATTCCATGAGGTAAGGACATTGACTGTGTAGTTTAACGTCATGCATCCAGGTCAAGATGTTCCATGTAGTTTAATGACATGCAGAGAGGACGAATGATGGGCCTTACTCTAATGTGGATGCTCTTTTTCAAAACAGGTTATGAAAATTATTCCTTGAGAAATCACACATTGGTGGGTGTTGTGACACGCTCCCCATCCATGGTGGCTAGAGAATAAGATCAAATATAATAGATATTATGTATGATGTTGAAGGTTCTAGACATTGAGGAAGCGAGGGAGGGATGGTGCCCAACTTTTTTTCCATTTTCAATTATTAACCTGAGATCAAGAGACAATAAATGTCATGATAAAAAAATTTGAATCAATGAACAAGCAAGGGTTATTAACCTGGAACCAAGAGAGATGAGATCAACACCTATTGTTTATAATTAATTTAATTAAATAATAATTACCTACAAGGTTATTCTTTCATTATTGATGCATCTAGGAACAATTCTACAGTGCACTACTATTTACTTATATAATACAATCATAGTATTCTTCAAGTGGTGATCCACATGTGCTCTGGGAATGTATGTATGTCACTGAAGGTGTCTCTGGGTGCTAGCATGGAAGATCCTTGTGCCTGTGTTTTCCACCATTTATAACCTTGACAGCCACTTCCAAAGTGTTCTCCTTGATCCGGCGGTAGAGGATCTCTCCCACTCTTGAGAGAGTTCTTAGAGAGGTATGGAATCTATAGTCTTGATATCCTTTCTTCAATCCATTATGCATAATGATTTTCTTAGATATGGAAATGAGAAAATATTCATAATTTTTGGTATATAGATCACTAAGGTTAAAATAACAAAATTTCCCAATTTCGCTTATTTATTTTATTAGTCTTAAAGAAACACCATGTCAAATAATAATAATATTATTATTGTTATTTTTTGACACACATCTAACCTGGGAAATAGAATTAAATATTATTTATTAATAATAATATTCAGAATTATTAGTTCTCATCGAACCCTTGAACTTGGTCCACCAATACTGCACCATATTTATTGGACCATGAATAATTTCTATTTTTTATTAAATAAGTATCACTGTATTATTCACAAATAAATATATAAATATTATATTCACTAAATTGTAGATAAATATTTATTAAATATTACTCCCACAATATATTCTATTGAATAAAAATTTTCTGAATAAATAAGATCAGGTATCCAAGAATAATTATCAAACTAGAACCAGGAATAATATTTATTCAACTTGTTAAATAAAAAACAATATGTATTATTTAATTGACATACTAGATAGACTTAGTGTGTGGCCATCTTACCCTCATTCTTAGTGGCATTATTGGTAGAAACTTAAAGTCCAATAAAGTATCTAGAAACACACTGAGGAACCCATAGATAAAAAATTAATGATGCAATGACATGTCACCTCATACAAATGATTACAATATAATATAATCCCTTTGTCTTGATATCTCTAATAAAATGGGTTTCATGCTAGTGCCATCTACCCATGTGCTCAATTTCCCATTCTTTGCCATCCCTAAAATTTAACTTGCCTATTGAACACCATGAACATTGATTTATTTAGGCTAAACCATTTCCATAAAAGGGTGGGAGACGTCATCTTTTATTAAAGAATAGAGGGAACAAATCCATTTGTTGATTATTTATTAGTTCATTATTACTCATGATGAAACAAACATATCCTACCTCACTGAGAACATATATCATCACAGTTTTCTTCAATACATCCAAGTGATTGAGCCATAATACTCGTTAATAATAATCTTAAAGTATAAGGACCAATAAAAACATCCGCATATAGGAATGTACAATGACAATTACAAATGACTATTTTCTACTGGTGGGTATCATTCTCATAATATCCTCTGAGACATTACCTACGGGGTACACCATGAGAAGGTGCCTCAAAGTCATATGAGTTTATACCCCAGATAGCCTATATAATTTGTGTCCCTAAAATGATATCATCTGGATATATAACATATATTCAGAAATAGTGTCATAACACTTCTGGGTTCTCATCATAACAGGGATCCAATATGACCTTTTAGTGTGAAAACTTCTCTTAAGACATTATCACATTCAATGTCATGAAGAAGAACAATCCTGATGTGATAAAAAAAATATTCAAAACCATGAATATAAGTTATCATAAAGTATAAAGTAATTTGGTTCTAAGGAAATAACTCTAATAGACTCCCACTTTCACTAGAACCAACTACCAAAAACCTTTAGTCTACTAGCTCTCATATGATATTCATGCTTCGACTGAGAAATGCATTTAGTAAAGGGGTCTACGACATTCTTTTACATAGGTACTCTACTCACTGTAACTTCACCCCTTTGATAAAAATACCTCAATATGTGATACTTTTAGAGTATGTACTTTGTTTATTGATGTGGCCTTGGATCTTTTACAAGAGCCAATGTTGTAGTATTATCACAACACAATGGGCTAGGGCCTTTACTACTAGTTACCAAATCAAGCTCCTGAACGATGTTTCGAATCCAAACATCTTCCTTGGCTCCATCAGATTATGCTATATACTCATACTCTGATGTAGAATCAGCTAAAATTGGCTTCTTTGAACTCTTCCAGCTAACAAAAACCCCGTTTAGACAAAAAAAATATCCTGGTTGCGACTTCAGATCATTATAATCTATCTAAAAACTAGCATCAGCATAGCCTCTGATGAAAATCCCCTCATAGCCTCCATACACCAAGAAAATATCCATAATTATTCTTAGATACTTAAGGATAATATTAACAACAGTCCAATGATGTCATCCTAGATTTTCTTGATATCTACCTATCATGCTCAATGCATAGGCAACTTCAAGTCATGTATATAACATGGAATACATAATTGATCATATCGCTAAAGCTTATGGTATCTTACTCATTCTATATTTCTCTTATTTTTTCTGGGGACACAATTTCTTAGAAAGATATAAACCATTTGAAACTGGAAACAATCCCCTCTTGGATTCATCCATACTAAATATATTTAGTATCTAGTCAATATATGTACATTAACATAGTCCAAGAAGCCTCTTAGATCTATCATCAATGATATTGATCCCTGGTATGTAGGTTGATTCACCTAAGTTCTTCATGTAAAATTACTTGTCCAACCAGTCCTTAACATACTATATTACAGGTATTTCATTTCTAATAAGTAATATTTCATCAAAAAACATAACTAGGATAATGATAGAAAACTCATAATACCTTTTTTTAAACATGGATCACATTCATTCTTAATGGAACCAAATTATCTTTTAGCTTCATCAAAATGAATAATCCATGACCTGGATTCTTTCTTCAATCTATAAATGGATCTATGCAACTTGAAAACTCTTTTGGCATCACCTGTGTCAAAAAACTTTTTGGATGTATCATATGGACATATTTCTGAAGGTTCTCATTAAGGAATGTAGTTTGGACATCCATCCAAGAAATCTCATAGTCTTGGTAAGATGCTCTAGAAAGAATGATTCAAATGGATTAAAAATGGAAAATAGAGAAAATATTTCATCATATTCAACTCCTTTACATTGTTTAAAACCTTTATCAACTACCCTTCCATTATAGGTACTTAATTTACCTTCCATGTCTAGTTTTCTCTTGAATACCCATTTACACCAAATTGTATTTTTGTCAAATAGTCCATCGACCCAAACCCAAACATGGTTATGATACATGGAATCCACCTTATAATTCATAACTTCTATCCATATTGTATCTATTGAGCTCTCTACTACCTCCTCGTATGAGATAGGTTCATCTTGTCCAACAATAAATAGTCACTATCCTCAGTGAATAAAAAAATTTATCTTTCTAGTTCCTTTACTTATCTCACACTCTTATATAGTAATTTTGTTTGAGGAACTACTTCTTCCACAAGGACCTATGGAACATTGTTCATGCACCAACTCCTATGTATCCTGAGCATCAAATTCATCGATGTAAAATTTCTCCCACTATCCTTTCTGAGGATGTGCTCCCTACCATGAAAGATAGATTGGCGACAATAACATTCTTCTCTGAGGGGTTTTATCGGTAGTATAACTTTTTGTCTATGGGATACCCTATAAAGATACCCTTCATGCCCTAGTATCCTAGTTTGTTTCTTGAGAAGACCTTAACAAACACCCAACAACCACATACATGTTTATTCCATAAAATGGGTTTATTTCCACTCTGTTGTTCGAAGATAATTCTATTTTCCTCTTTAGTTGATACTTGGTGTAATTTTAATTCCATAGTTAGTAATTTATATCCCTTAAAGGATAATGGAGGATCTTCAGGAATCATTATCAACCATACTATTTCCCACAAGGTATGGTTCCTCATTTCACTAACACCATTACATTGTGGTGTATAAGGTGGATTGAGTTGAGATAAAATCCCAAAATCTAATACATTAAGTCAATTAACTCTTGGTTATGATATTCTCTACCTCAATCTGATCGAAGATTTTTTACCTTCTTACCAAGATGATTCTTTTCTTCATTCTTGAATTTCTTGAATTTATCTAAGGAATCAATCTTATACCTCATCAAGTAGATATATCCATATCTACTCAAATCAATAGTAAAAGTTATAGAGTAAGAATATCCACCATTAGCTTATACTGTAAATGGTCCATAGACATCAGTATGTACCAATCCTAGAAGCTTTTTGGAGCCCTCACCCTATCCACTAAATGGTGGATTGGTTACTTTTCCTTGTAAATAATCCTAATGCATATCAAGTTGTTTTAGCTCATAAGAGTCCAAATAACTATATTGAAAGATATTTGTCAATTGCATCTTTTTTACAAGACTAAAATGGTGATTCCAAAGCTGGGTGTTATATGATTCATGTGAACTTGATTAATTATCAATTTCCATAACTTGGTTTTATTAATTTAATACATACAGACAATTATTTAAATGTGCCATTCCATAACATATGTTATTCTTATAAAAGAAATAAATTCAATTTCTAAACAAGAAAATAAACCAATCTATATATAAACCTGATATAGAATTTATGTTTTTTGGTAACAATAGGTACATAATAAAAATCACATAAAACCAAAATCATTCTTGCTGGGAATGAAAGGTGGTAGAAACTAATGTCCAGAGTAACCATCCTTGCACTGTTAGCATCTCATAGATCTGCCTCTCCTTGGAAAATCTTCTAGAATCTACTTGGATCTAGTATTTTGATACAAATGTGAGCACCATAAGTTGTATTCAATATATGATGTGTATATATAGAATGATTTCACTAAATAACAAACACACCTTTATCTTCCCCATGCTCTTGGGTGTAGTTCCCCTTCCAGTATCCTGGCTTGCCACTTGGAAAACACACTACATCATTTTCCCTTCTATACCATTGTATATTCTTCTTCTTGGAAGGATGGTGCTCAGGAGATTTATATTTTTTATATGCCTTTCTCCCCTATTCCTTTTTCTTTCTCTTCTTATTAACCATATGGACTACAAGTTTTTCATGCCCAATTTCCCTATCCACTCGGTAAATCAAGTTCCAAAGTTCTGATAGACTCTTCTCATTATTTATCTACTAAAATAAGAATTTTATATTAATGTAGTTCAAAAGGTACAAGGGTGGGATAAGGGGAAGGGGGAATCATGGGGTCTAAAGTAGTGGATTCCTAGTGCATCAACATGATCCAGGTTTACAAACTCTAATTGAAGAGATCCAAAACATGAAAAACATGTAATTTGAACCCCTTTGGGTACTTGGGAAGCTAAGAAATTACCAACCACATTACCTTCATGCCATGTATGGGGGATAAAAGGGTAGTTGTGCATTAGCTCCTTGCATTTCTAGATGGTATACACAACAGACCATGGTGTAGACCCATGGTCACAAAGGGAATTATAGATGTCCATTGAATTAGTTTCAACCTCAGCAATATAGATATTATGTTGAGATCTGAGAAGAATACATGTCATCATGACAAGGGTCTCCATCTGGAGAGATTTTCCACTACCAAAGTAGGCACAATAGGAAAGGATCAAAGAACCCTTAGTATCTCTGATCAAACCAACAACCTTCCTCTGAACCATGTTATAAGAGCCATCAGTGTTCATTTTAAATCCATCCAGATGAGAATTCCACCACACCCATCTACCGAGTATATTGTAGTGAGCACCAAGGATGGAGGTATTAGAAATAAATGGTCTGAAAGATGGTGCGGTCAAACGATTTCTAAAAATATTGGAAAAGTCAATATGTGTGCTCATAATATTGGTCACAAGTTCCACTATAGTACGTGGATACCCATGATAGAAGACCACATAGTATTCCTTCTATATGAACCAATATCTAGCTGTAAAGATGAGTGCACAATTCATTCTATCTGGGACATTATTATCCAATCCTTATAACCACCGATTAAAGAATTTGATGCTCATGAATGCCTAAATAGACCAGCCTGTGATGATTCCAAAAACAATTCAATCTTTCTTTTCCCAGTAATTGTCAAAAATGTGGTGACAAACAGTTTCCATCTTTGCCTCCCAAAAATATTATCACTTAGTGGAGAGACAAACACCCAAACTCATTATGCTCTCATCAGTAGAAATCCCATTATTTTTAACTCTCCAAACTAATAAATTGAACTTAAATGGAATTTCTTTCATTCAAGGAAACTCATTACATGCATCTATATTCTGTTATGTTATGAGGTATTCTAGGTGTTCCTTGCATGAGAATGAGCCCGAGGAAGAACTCATGAATAGAAAATGATTCAGTCCCCAATTCATGACAATATTTTAAAATTATATCTATTGCTCACTTTCAATAATTTCATGGATGAAGTTTTGATGTTATACAATATATCTGAAATTGATGTTTGGGACTGGACAACTAGGTATCCCAAGTGTAGAGCCCACCCAGTTGCACCGCCACATGTTGAAGTAAACCCTACCCGAAATCTAGTGAGACTATTGTTAGAGTTCCATTATTTAAGGTTGAACCATAGCCCATGTAGTTGAGTCCCAACTTATTTATCCCCCCACATTATGAACATATCTTCCCTACATGATAAAACTAGATATGGTCTTGGGAAGTGATGAAAGAATGATATATACACATGCAACTCATCTAGGAATTTCATCCCTAAGATGTCTTGGCATTTAATATAGCTAATAATATTTACTACATGAGGCCCAATTGGCACAGACTCCTCATGTATAGTGGTAAAACATGTATTGGATATCTCATACCTCCCTTTTATCTCCTTCGGTTGATAGAGATACTGAAGGTGAGATATCATGCTATATTAATCCATATTCTCATGTTGCTTCAAGATCTCTTTGGATATAGAAAATATCATTAATCAATAAACATATATAGCATCATTCATATGTTTCTCTTAGAGATATAGTTCTTCATCACTTGCCTCATTTCCAGGCGCAACTGGTAAAGGTTCTTCCAACATATACAGTTATATTTTTGTGGTTAAGGATGATCCTTAGTCACCTTTTCCACTCTTAGAAATTAGTGTCGGTGGGAAGGTTTTCCTTATTGAGTATGGATCACAGTGATATTTTTTATGTCATTTTAATGTTGTTTCTATAAATAACATAAGAATGGATTTATTACTTTTTCTGAAAAATTTAGATAAATAAATAAAAATTATATTTATTAGTATCCCACTATTTTATCAAATCCCAACATCCCTCCCCATTGGATTTTGGAGTATCATGTTTCTTAGAAATTCAAGTGCGAAGGATCCATATTTACCTTCTCATTACCACAACTTTGGTTCGTCAAGAGAACTGAATGGTTTTAGGTAGTTATTCAAAATTCCAACTAAATTAGCTCATGGTTCCTTGATCCATTGACTAGAATCCCCAGTCCTGAAATCCTTTAATTGTATTTACCCAATTTTTCCTATCAGTTACACAAAGTCCTACTTTCGTAGTCAACCCATGATGTGAACCGTTCCATGTTAAACCAAAACCTCAAGTTAGAATTCACTGACAATTGAAAGAACCCCATCTCAGGATGATTAATACTTTGAACTATGGTTTGATTCTAATTGAAGCAATGGAAGTCTATACTGACTTAATATTTTATTGAGATATTTTATCCTTTATGCATAAATTGAAAATTATTATCTTTATCAAATTCTTGTTAATATTAAGTGGGATTACACAAGTGATTAACCATATATTTGGATAACATTTATGCATAAGCCGTTTTATTTTAGTTCCATCTCTCATGCTTGTTAATTTGTGAATTTTTTTATCACGAAAAAACATCCATAATGAATTACCATAGAACTAAAAAAATTAAATAAAGGGTATGATCATGTTATTTTTCAAATGGTTATTTTATTTAGCGATTGATAAACTAACCACTGACCTAGGGGAGAAACAACTTGAACAAATCTGAGGATTGTGTTTACAGCATTCCACATGTCTACCTTTGTATGTTTCTTGGATTGGTTTTTCATCATCTCTTAATTTGAATCACCTTTACTAGATTGGGTGATCCATCCATTACATATTATTTTACTCACATGCAGGTGAGTGGTAAAAGGGGTTTTATATAAAACAAACCATTGGAACGCAAGACCTATATATTAATGAGGAGATAAGGAAAGAAGTCCAACAATTTAATTTAATAATAAATTAAATGAAACCTATCACATATAATGTTCTGGTCTAGATCATGATCATCCACTAGCATGCAACGAATTACGTATTTAATAAAACTTGCATTCAATTTCTAGTCATTCATTTTTAAGATAAATCTGGATAGAATAGATTAATTATTATATTTATTTAATCAATACTTTTATCTTAATCCTTATATAATTTTCCTTAATATTCTCATCCATTATAATTTTAAAAAAATTAACTAAATTCATTTAAAATTAACTTTGTACATAGCATGTACCATGGAGGTAACCCGGTGAATACCCGTACAAATCTACCCAATATTTATTATACTTGATTACACTTTATTATTTTTGATAAATAGAATGAACGACTTACCAAATACATTCATGATGTGTACTTCACGAATGATTACACGAATTACATGATTTTTCAGTAATGTTCCTTGCTTTAATTCATATAGAATAATAACAATAATACAACTAATATGTGACATGAAAATATTAAACATTTCACAAATATTAATTAAAAATTTAAATATTTATTTATATTAAAATTTATCACATTGTGTGTACTATCTTTATGACCAAATTAAAGTACATGTCTCAATGATTACATAGTAAAATAAATAAATATTAAATATGCATAATCTGGTAAAAGTACATAGCATGTAGATATGATCTACATGGAGTGTACACCCTTCACCGTCTATCTGAAGTACACGCCTAGGTACTCGGAATGTGAATCATAATTTAGAAATCATGGAGTATATAGTGTGTCAAGTGAGACACATTCCATGTTGACTCCATGTTACATGGTCATCGGTCAGGTAGGTCGTGTATGGAATACATAGCCCTGCCCAAACACGAAGGGACTATCGTTGTGTCCAATGGGCCACACGACGTGTGGTCGGCCTTACTGTGCACCATCTAATCCTAGTCAACACATGGTGAATTAGTTCTGTAATTAATGTACCAATTAATGTAAAATATCTAATTGATATCTGAATCAATCTTGATGTGTTGAACATGGCTACATGGCATGTAATTCTGATTACATAGTATGTAGTCTGGTGTTTTACGACCATGATCATTAGAATCTCTAGATGAGATCCTTGATTTTGATTTTATCATAGAATTAATCATTTCTATTAGATATATGAGAAATGATAGAGGAAGAAATATATCTCATAATTTATATTTAAATAATTATTAAACATGAATTAAAAAATAAATTAGGAATGAGTAAATCACTAATAAAACTAAAAAATTATAAAAAATTAAATGCCTCACTCGGATACAACATAAAGCTTCTGGGAAAAGTTGATCATGGGAGGGATAATGCCCAACATTTCTTTTTTCCATCATCATTGATAAACCTAAGATCAAGTTATGATGAACTTAGTGATCAATGGATTAGAATCAAAGAACAAGAAAGGGATATTAACCTAGAACCAAGAGAGAGTAGATCAACACATTTTATTTATAATAAATTTAATTAAATAAGAATTATCTCTAATATTATTATTTATTCATTGATGTGTTCGGCTAAATATCTATAGTGTGATGTTATTTAATTTTATAATCCAAGCATAGGATTCCTCTAGAACTATTCCAAACATGCTCCAAAAATCTATAGATGTTGTCAAAGGAGTCTCTGGGTGCTAGTGTGGAAGATCCTTGCGCTTGCGATGTCCGTCATCGATCACCTTGAGAAATTCTTTAAAATTGTTCTCCTTGATCAAGTGGAGAAGGAACTATCTAATTCTTGAGAGCATTCTTGGAGAGTGATGAACTCTCGAGGCTTTAGATATTTCATCCAATCCATTGTGCATAATGATTTTCTAGTCTAGGGTTTGAGAAAATAATCATAATTGGGTATTTATATCGCTTGTGCTAAAATACCATAATTTCACATGTTCCTTTATTTATTTTATTAATACTAAAGAAACTCATTTTCAAATAATAATAGTATTATTATTATTATTTCTTGACACATTCTTAAATTGTGAATTATAATTAACTGTTATTTAATAAAATAATATTTAATGTTATGATTTCTCATTGGACCCTTGAACATGGCCCGCCAATCCTCCACGATATTTATTGGACCTTAAATAATGTTTACTTTTTTATTAAATATCATGTGGGATTGGCAGGCCATGTTCAATGTTCCAATGAGAAATAACAACATTGAAATAAATATAAAAATATTTTATTCACTGAATAAAAAAATAAATATTTATTAAATATTCTGCCCACAACACATTCTCTCGAATAACTAATGTCGGAATAAATGCAATCAGTAATCCATTAATAATTATTATTCCACGACCATGAATAATATTTATTCAACTTGTTAAATAATAAACAATTTATATTATTTAACTAAGATATTGTATACACTTAGTATCGAACCCTCTAAGGATCTTTCTTAGTAGCATTAGGCAGAGCAACCTAAAGTCCAATGTTAGCTTCTAGCAATGGGCCAATCCATTGAGAAAGAAGTTAATTCTGCAATGACATTCCACCTTATACGAATTCTTACCATGTAATATAATATCTTTATCTCTATATCTATAATAAAGTAGGTTTCATGCTAGCTCAATCAACCCATGTACTTGATTTCTCTTTCTTTGACTTCCCAAAAAATGAACATTCCTATTGAACAGTATGGATATATTTTTTTTTAGGATATATCATTTCCATTAAAGGTTTTGATACATCATATTTTGTTAAATAACATAAGTGAAAAATCATTTCTTCATTATTCATTAATAAATTTTTACTCGTGATGCACCCAACATATCCTACCTCACCGCGAATATATGTTAACATAGTTTTTGTCAATACATTAAGTGTGGGATTTATAATAATCATTAATAAAAATATTAAATTATAAGTATCAATACACACATCTATAGATAGGATCTTCCAATGACACTTATAAATGTGGATTTTCTACTGGAGAGCCTTGTTCTCATAATATCCTCCTAGACATTACGAAGGGGGTACAACATGAGAAGGTTCCAAAAAGTCCTATGAGTCTCTTCCCCTAATAGTTGGAATCATTAATGTCCCTTAAATGATATAATTCGACTATAGGACATATATTAAAGAATAATTTCATAGAACTTTTAGGTTCTCATCATATATGGGATCCTCTATGACATTTTAGTGCGAAAACTACTCTTATTACATTATAACATTCAATGTCATGCAGAATAAAAATCATGATGTGATAAGGAATTTAATAATATTCCAAACCATGAATATAAGATAGCATATATTCTAAAATAAGATGGTTCTGGGGAACTAACTCCAACAGCTATAAGTTTCTTCCCACTTGGGCTCCAATTTCAAGGGCTTCTTTCCCAGTATCATCGAGGTTCTAGGGGCCAACACTAGTTCTCTTTTAAGGAATGAGAAAAGGTGAACCTTTTTATTGAAATATCATGTAATATGATTCAAGTGGACTTTGAGGTTGTGCAGTGTGCAAAACCTCCTCTCATCTAGTCTTTCCAACTCATCCAGACATTTTTCAATTGTTCATCATATGATATATGTCCTCAAATAGATATTCGGAGTGAGGTAAGCTAGTCCTCTATAAGAAAGACAGCCTATATCCCATACACCGGTTAGTATAGTGTTTCTTCTATATTTGTATGCATGGTTGTGCGATAGGCCCACAAAGCGTGGATGAGTTTATCTAGTCCAGGCCTCTTATCCTTGTTCACCATCTTCTATAGTATTCTCAATAAGGTCTTATTGAGGGCGTATATCTATCCATTTTTTGTTTCATGATAGCAGGATGAGTGATTGGACAAGATGTTTTACTCGTGGAAAAGCTTCTCCAACCCCATGGAATTGAAGTTGGTGTCATTTTCTGTTAATATTGTGTAAGGGAATTAGAACCTGGTAATGGTATGGGACTTTACAATATTGATTATATTATTCATCCTGACTTCCTTGAGGGGTATCACATAATCCCATTCAGAAAAGATATCGGTGGCATTAAGGATGTACTTGAACTGGTTAGAGGTAGTCGAGGGGATATGGCCCCACAAGATCCATCACCCAAATGGAAAACAGGTAAGAAAATCTAGTGGTATTTAGTAATTCCAATGGCAAATAGATTAAGTTTTCAGGGATCTAGAATGCAAGAAATTTCATGATGAATTATACATATTCTTGTATCATGGATTTTTAGAAATATCCCAACCGCCTAACTTGGTGGGAAATCATAGTTCCAGATTGATAGGAACCACAAGATCATGTGTTGACATTATCAATGAAAGAGAGAACTTCTCCATCTACAATGAACCTGAGGACAATTCCATCAAATTAATGATTAGAGAGTATTTTTTTCTCATTTGGGATATCTTATAGAGTGAAGTTTGTTTCTCAGTTCCGAATATGTTCCCTTCCTGTATGATCTTTTGGGAGAGTCATGTCTCGAATTTAACCAATTATGGGATCCATCAAACTTGAGGTGATTATTGGTTCATCACACATTGTGGTGGAACAAACATGGTTGATCTCTTCAATATCACATAAAAATATTGATGACATCATTCTTCGATGTGTAATACAGAAGGTTTCTTCCTCCTGATCAAGGTTAGCCAAGACAATAGTTATATTTTCTAGTGAATCAGTACGATTATTCTATGATCGGGGGACATAATTCAGTTTGATCTCAAAAGGGAATTCTTCCATTAGTCACCTGACATAGCTATTGAGGGGGAAAGCTCCTCCTTTATTATGGAATATTCTCCATTGACCTAATTTATCACTAACTGTGAATCTTCTTTAATTTTCATGTAGGCTGTGTGTAGCTGTAAATCTAGTTCCAATCCAGCTATGAAGGATTGGTACTCTTCCTCATTATTTTTGCATATCTAAGACAATGAGAATGAGAAGGGAAAACCCAGTCAATATGGGGAGACAAATATAATCCCCATACCATCCTGGTTGAGATTCAGTTTCACTATTCTGGTACCAGCAGGACTCCAAGATGCACCATCAATGTACATCTCCCATGTTTGGGGAGTGTCATGGGAATAAAAGAACCCTTTATTAGGGAGCTCTGTGTCTTATAGTGTATTTTATAGGGTAGGCTATTCTCTAAGGAAATTATCTAGGGTTTTCCCTTTCACTAACTTATACAACAAAAAATGGATTTCATATTGATGAAGAATGACCTCCCATTGACCAAGTTCCTAGTCAACATCAGGTGGATAATGATATACTTGAGTGGATCAATTTGAGTGACCACATGGACCTCAGGGTTCTACATGTAGTGCCTCAGCATTTTCAATGTGAATATGAGTGTGAGGCAGTTCTTCTTGACATCATAGTATCAATTCTCAATATATAGCATGATTTGGATGACATAGTGGAGACTATTACCACTTCACGTATCATTCTTCAGAATAATAAGGGGGCCCAATGACCATTTTACAATGGAAAAAATATAATATGTGCGAATTTTATTCTACCTAGGGCATCAGAAGTAATGGGTGCAACAAGTATTGCTTGAGAGTATCGAAGAAATTTATGACATTCATCGTCCCATTGGTTGATGACTCCCTTCTTCATTAGCCTAGTAAAGGGGAGTTCCTTGTTGTCCAGGTTGGATATGAATCACCAAATGTAGGTGAGGTTCCCTTGGAGTCCCATTAGTTATTTTAGGTGTATGGGGGTGAAATTTTCAAAATG
The DNA here is from genome assembly GCA_963277665.1 of Viscum album. Lineage (NCBI taxonomy): Eukaryota > Viridiplantae > Streptophyta > Magnoliopsida > Santalales > Viscaceae > Viscum > Viscum album. The sequence goes on from OY728129.1 coordinate 1,495,750,522, forward strand.
GAACTAGTCTTATCTAGGTCAACCTTAATGTCGCAACGGTATACCACAAATCCAAGAAACATTCCTGGTGTTATCCTGAAGGCACATTTCAGCTGATTCATCTTTAGAATATTTTTTCGCAACTTTTCAAATATTTATTGGAGATCTGTGACATGGTCACATCGTTTTAGGGATTTAATTACTAGTTCATAAACAAAATACTTAGCTATTCTTCTCAAGAATAGATTAAAGATGTGATGCATGACACGCTGATATGTGACACCCACATTCTTTAATCGAAAGGGTGTCACCTGATATTAGAAGATCCCTTATGGAGATATGATGGTAGTAGATTCTTCATCTTCTAGGGCTATCTTGATTTTATTTTACCCTGAGTACTTGTCTATGAAGAAAAGGTCTCAAAATCCTACAATTGCATCAATCAAGAGTTTTATGACCGGTAATGGAAAAATGCATTTTGTACAATGTTGATTAAGTTATATAAATTCAATGTACACCATAATCATCCTATTCTTATTCTTAATGGGGAGGATTCTGGAAATCCATCTCTGATATTTCACTTCTTGGAAAATTTTGGATTTCATCAACTTGTCGAATTACACCTCTACATTGGTGTCATGAGAGGGGTGCATCCTCCTGCATAATTTCATGAAGCTTCGATGATCATCAGGAAGTCTGAGATGATGTGTAGACACATATGGATTTAGCCAAAGAATTTATATGTATTTCCAAGTGAACACATATCAGTGGTTATTTAGAAATTTGTTGTACATCTATTGATATTTTAGAGTCATGGTGGCACTAATCAAGGTTGGTCGCAGGTCTTCATCTATCCCTAGATTTATCATTCTCATCTCATCTATGGTAGTAAAGACACCATTATCAAATGCTAGAGGTGAATTTCTGAGATCATTCTCATCCATTTCTGATTATGTGGAGACATATTCATGTGAAGATGGTAGTCTAGGTGGCTCTCTATTAGTATTAGGGTTAGGGAGTCTATTACAAGAGATATCACCATCCCATGCTATTTGGGTTATTGTAGAGAGTTGTTAGAGATGGTTTTCACTAAGGATATGACAGGTTTGGACCTCTGAGGCCAGATATACTTCCTAACCCATGTTTATTATAGCATCCCATCTTTTTATAACATAACTTTTTGTTCCATTACACGGAACTGAGGATCTTTAAGGTTTAGTGTCTTGGAAACAAGGAACATAAAACATGAAACAAAAAAAAACATTCTTCTTAAACACTTGAAAGGCTTCTCCTCATGTTCACCCTAGGCTCATTACTGCATCTCATAACCTGGGGACATACATCAAAAGGAAGGGTGAGCAGAAGGCCCAGCAAGGGAAACAAGTGAAACATTTTACATATGAACTTGAGATACATCAATAAAGTCATGAAAAGAACTTTAATGCATGAAAATGAAATCATGAGGCATATCATAATAAAAATAAAACTTTTTCATAACTTGAAGACGTGGATACATCATTTAACATAGACAATCATGAACATATCACCAAGGTCCATCCCAAAGGTGTCATTTTAAAATTACCAAGGTTATTCACCAAGGTATCGTGAAAATTGTAATCTCTAGTGATTACATCATTATTCAATGCATTGGAGCGCTATCAGGGAGCACCCTTAAATTTTCCTTTATTATCATGTGAGCCACATATATCATCATCAAACATTTCATAAATAACCCATATATCATAAAGGAAATGGGTTTCATTTCATAATCATAACTTTTTAAAAACTGCTTTAAAGACATGATCTTTATATCACTTTAAAACCCACAGAAAAGGAAGGTGGGTCTCATGTATGTAAATCCCAGAATTTAAAATAGAACATTTTGGTATATATGTGAATACCCCTTTAGAAGAAAGAGCTTTGAGTATTCACTTAATAAAATAAAAGGACTTTAGAAAAAGAGATAGACATTTTGAGACAGAAATTCTGCAGCATAACGGCAATGTTCCGAGGTTTTAGAAGACATTAAAAGAGAGGTAAAATGGGTCAAACATTCATAAATGACCCATAAAATAGTAGATGGACAGAATAAGAAGGATAAATTATCATGGTAATGAGATTTCAAGGACATACCATTTGAAATGAAAAACATGGAAGGAAGAAAAAAATTAGATTTCTCTTATGAAAGTTCGGCAGCCTAACGGCGTTACTTAAACATCAACAAAAATGATTTGAAAAGATCAAATAGGATATCTCATCATGTGAACATAAGAGTTCAGTATGATAGATATAGAGATAATTCCCCAACATAACAAAAAGTAACTTGAAAGAATTGACATGAAAGTAGAACTTCAAAACGAGAAGGGTGAAGAACCACTTAAAAATTCGGCAGCCTAACGGCGCCACTTAAAACATCAAAATACTGAATTGAAGAGATCAAATGGGGTCTCTCATCATATGAACATAATAGTCCAGTATGATATATATATAGAGATCATACCCCAATATAACAAAAAGGAACTTGAAATAATTGACATGAAAGTAAAACTTCAAAAGGAGAAGGGTGAAGAACCACTTAAAAATTCGGCAGCCTAACGGCGCCACTTAAAACATCAAAATACTGAATTGAAGAGATCAAATGGGGTCTCTCATCATATGAACATAAGAGTCCAGTATGATATATATAGAGATCATACCCCATTATAACAAAAAGGAACATGAAAGACTTGAATGAAAATAGAACTTGAAAATGAGGAAGGTGAAAGAATCCCTTAAAAATTCGGCAGCCTAACGGCGCCACTTAAACATTCTTAAAACTAATTGATGAGAGAAAGGGGGGGTCTCTCATCATATGAACATGAAATAGGCAGTAGGATGAATATAAAATAACATCCTCCAACATAAGAACATGGAGTATAAAAGAAAAGACATAAAAGAGATTATTTGAAAAGAAAGAGAGAGGTCGGATCCCTTACCTTAAAATGTAACTCTTAAACCTAAAAGGTTGGGACCTTGAGGGCTTGGGGGCACCTTGGGAGGACTCCATGGGAGGTAATGAGACCAGAAATTCGTTGGGAATGAGTGGGGAGTCGAATGGATGAGAGGAGGGCTTGGTATTTATAGGGAAAGTGAGGGGACAAGGCATTAATGGCCAAGGGGCACCTCACATGTGCTTTTCTCAAACCCATGTGCTCTCCCTTGTCATTTATCATGGAGTTAGGCCACATGGGGCCCCAAAACAATAATGCATCACCCTTGGCCGCCCAACCCTCAAAAGATCTCATGACATCATCATGACACCGTTATGATGTCATTAAACATGCCGAAACCCTAAAACTGTATTTTTACTATTCACTGAAAATTCAACTTTCTCAGAAAAATCCCAAAATTTCACATTAACCAAATATCAATGCTCTGATTTCAAAAATGAAATCCATTTTATAATAATAATTTTCTAAATATTTTTATTTTAATTTTTAAATAAAAACACTATTCATCGAAAATTCATTTTTTTCAGAAAAAAACCCCAAAAATTACCATAACATAATATCGATGCTCTGAGTTCAAAAATAAAGTCATTTTTATAAAAATAATTTTCTAATTATTTTTAATTAAATTTTTATTTAAAAAACACTATTCACCCGAAAAAACTAATACTTGAATAATAATTAATGAACCGTTATTTAACTATTTTATTGAATCACATTACTTAATCAAGGTGCCTAGATTATTTTAAAACTTTCTTTAAGTGAGATTACTAATCCATTTGGTCATATTACTAATCCTAATCATAAAATCACTATTCATAATTTACTATTCATCAAAAATCAAGTTGATCTTATTAGACTCTAAATTTAGTACTGAACATAATTGCAGAAGACCATTTTTTGAAAATCATTACACATTTTTAATTATTTAGGGTTTACATAAACATATTTAAAATATCCTTTTTCTAAAATTCATCAAAAATATGCATACTATATTTATCCGGTCATTTAAAAATTCATAAACTTCATCATAAGAAGAAATCCCAATTTTTATTTAAAACAAGGATTACACAAGGAAGTTACGGTCTCGTTACATAACCCCTTATAATACCAGCATAGGACTTAAGAGTAAGGTGTGCTAGGGTGATAGAAGCTTGGGGCGGCTCAGTCAACATTGCCCGAGTAGTAATTTCTATCAGTTTGAACTTCTCACGAAGGAAATTTCGTTCCAGCTTCACATGATGAAGTTCGGCTTGGATTTGATCCAAAGTAAAGACCAGTGGTGCTACCTCATTCCCAAGCTCTGTTAGATGGGCTTCGATCGGTCCAAGACTACTAGGTGAGGCCATCGAATCTTCTTTCTATAATAATTAACCATGATTACTTATATGTAGAGACAATAATCAAAACATTTTGTTCACAGCGGTCATGTTGACCGATGGTTATATAATAGTCAAAACCCACTGATCTCATTTTAATTATAATCATGTTTATCAAATAAAACATTTTTGTTGAGTATAACAATAACACATAAAATTAGGAAACAAAATTTATTTAAAAATTTCGGGTCGTTACAATCTTCCCCCCTTAAGAAATTGCGTCCTTTCAATTTTAAAATTGGGTTTTGAAATTTCATTGAAAGTCCCACATCGGAAAAGGAGTCCGTAAAACTATTACTTTAAAATAAAGAAAGGGAAGTACAATGGTCACCCGAGTTAACCCACACTAGGGTTCCATGTAGGAAAACATGGACATGGAGGAAAAAACAAAGGGTCAAGTTCTGAGGGAGAGTGATAGAGAACATGATTAGGAGAAAGTTAACCATGAGAAAATCCCAAACTTATGATGTGTGTAAACGGTCTTTGATTACCTAGTAGGAAACGTAAACCAACAACATTTTTCTTTTACGTTTCTTTTCATAATTTTGAGGATTTCATTTACTACATAGAACAAAAACATAAGAAAATATACCTACCTTCATGTAGAGTTTCATCCTTTAACAAGTCCCTACAAACACTAATCTTTTCTCCAAATGATGAGAATTCAAAAACACTTGGTCTCATAAAAGCACAAGAATCATCTTCTATAGAATCACATAATCTACAAAAGATTAACTATCTATTTCTTCTATCTTTAAACATTATCCCAAAAACAGAAAGGTTAAGGTAAAACAACTCTTCAAAAAGAAAGAATCCCATAGGAATGGAAACTACTTTTAAATCATCAAAGTTCCAGGGTACTACCCAAAGTTCATCACAGACCATTCCATAAATAACGGTCCTTAAAATTCTTCAAAACAAACCAAACTAAGATTGAAACCCAAATAAAATAAGGATTTGATAACATAGTATTCCAAAACAACTTCATTGTTCATCTCCAGACAACATCAACCACTCCTAACATCTTATAAAAAGTATCTAACCTAAACATATTTTACCCAAGATAGGTTAGTCATTCCCATAAGTAACCTAAATTACTATAAGTTCACCTTAAATTCATCGATTCTTCAAAATATAAGTCAACCTTACTCCTCAATGAAAATACCGTAGTAATCTATTTACCTCGATCAAATATGGTTCTCAAAATAATGAACGTCTTCCAAAATAATAATCATATTTTAATCCCCTAATCATCCCTGTCATATTAATACGAAAATCGTCGCATTTCCTATCACATTGGTTGTCGGAACATGTTCTTCCATTTCCCACCGTTAACTAAGAAGAGAAAGCATAATTAGGGGCTTAAGTACTTAGCTAATAATCATGAAAAGGAACTGAAAGCATATAAGGATAACTTGTATATGAAAGGTATACCCTAACTTGTGATCTCCTAGGTTCCCATCTAGGTTATTAATGATCATATATTCTTATGTGAACCTTTATTTTATTTTATCTTTGTTCCTTTAAAAATGGTTCATACCAAGCTTATGAATTTACCAAAGCATATCCCCCGGGAGTGTCGTAACCAAGAGTGCAGCAAGGCCCGTTGTCGTGTACCAGTTCCCGTTCGAGTCTAGCTCAAAGCGGTGTTTTCGGGTTTTACCCCTATGTACATCTGTGCCAGAGCCACCTCTACCTGCTCGTATCCAGACAGGGATGTATTTTCTTGGCAACCCCTTACTCAATACTCACCAAAATACCAGGAAGATTTCCTATATTAAACTTTTCTATAGGGTTCCTCCTAGAGTTTTCATATCCTAATTTCCACAAATAACTAAACCATCCTTTGATACCAACTATAGCATCCCGTCTTTTTATAACATATCTTTTCATTCCATTACACGGAACTGAGGATCTTTAAGGTTTAGTGTCTTGGAAACAAGGAACATAAAACATGAAACAAAAAAACATTCTTCTTAAACACTTGAAAGGCTTCTCCTCATGTTCACCCTAGGCTCATTACTGCATCTCATAACCTGGGGACATACATCAAAAGGAAGGGTGAGCAGAAGGCCCAGCAAGGGAAACAAGTGAAACATTTTACATATGAACTTGAGATACATCAATAAAGTCATGAAAAGAACTTTAATGCATGAAAATGAAATCATGAGGCATATCATAATAAAAATAAAACTTTTTCATAACTTGAAGATGTGGCTACATCATTTAACATAGACAATCATGAACATATCACCAAGGTCCATCCCCAAGGTGTCATTTTAAAATTACCAAGGTCATTCACCAAGGTATCGTGAAAATTGTAATCTCTAGTGGTTACATCATTACCCAATGCATTGGAGCGCTATCAGGGCGCACCCTTAAATTTGCCTTTATTATCATGTGAGCCACATATATCATCATCAAACATTTCATAAATAACCCATATAGCATAAAGGAAATGGGTTTCATTTCATAATCATAACTTTTTAAAAAAATGCTTTAAAGACATGATCTTTATATCACTTTAAAACCCACAGAAAAGGAAGGTGGGTCTCATGTATGTAAATCCCAGAATTTAAAATAGAAAATTTTGGTATATATGTGAATACCCCTTTAGAAGAAAGAGCTTTGAGTATTCACTTAATAAAATAAAAGGACTTTAGAAAAAGAGATAGACATTTTGAGACAGAAATTCTGCAGCATAACGGCAATGTTCCGAGGTTTTAGAAGAAATTAAAAGAGAGGTAAAATGGGTCAAACATTCATAAATGACCCATAAAATAGTACATGGACAGAATAAGAAGGATACATGATCATGGTAATGAGATTTCAAGGACATACCATTTGAAATGAAAAACATGGAAGGAAGAAAAAAATTAGATTTCTCTTATGAAAGTTCGGCAGCCTAACCGCGTTACTTAAACATCAACAAAAATGATTTGAAAAGATCAAATAGGATCTCTCATCATGTGAACATAAGAGTTCAGTATGATAGATATAGAGATAATTCCCCAACATAACAAAAAGTAACTTGAAAGAATTGACATGAAAGTAGAACTTCAAAACGAGAAGGGTGAAGAACCACTTAAAAATTCGGCAGCCTAACGGCGCCACTTAAAACATCAAAATACTGAATTGAAGAGATCAAATGGGGTCTATTATCATATGAACATAAGATTCCAGTATGATATATATAGAGATCATACCCCAATATAACAAAAAGGAACTTGAAATAATTGACATGAAAGTAGAACTTCAAAACGAGAAGGGTGAAGAACCACTTAAAAATTCGGCAGCCTAACGGCGCCACTTAAAACATCAAAAAACTGAATTGAAGAGATCAAATGGGGTCTCTCATCATATTAACATAAGAGTACAGTATGATATATATAGATATCATACCCTAATATAACAAAAAGGAACATGAAAGACTTGAATGAAAATAGAACTTGAAAACGAGGAAGGTGAAAGAATCCCTTAAAAATTCGGCAGCCTAACGGCGCCACTTAAACATTCTTAAAACGAATTGATGAGAGCAAGGGGGGGTCTCTCATCATATGAACATGAAATAGGCAGTAGTATGAATATAAAAGAACATACTCCAACATAAGAAAATGGAGTATAAAAGAAAATACATAAAAGAGATTACTTGAAAAGAAAGAGAGAGGTCGGATCCCTTACCTTAAAATGTAACTCTTAAACCTCAATGGTTGGGACCTTGAGGGCTTGGAGGCACCTTGGGAGGACTCCTTGGGAGGTAATGAGACCAGAAATTTGTTGGGAATGAGTGGGGAGTCGAATGGATGAGAGGATGGCTTGGTATTTATAGGGAAAGTGAGGGGACAAGGCATTAATGGCCAAGGGACACCTCACATGTGCTTTTCTCAAACCCATGTGCTCTCCCTTGTCATTTATCATGGAGTTAGGCCACATGGGGCCCCCAAAACAATACTTCATCACCCTTGGCCGGCCAACCCTCAAAAGATCTCATGACATCATCATGACACCGTTATGATGTCATTAAACATACCGAAACCCTAAAACTGTATTTTTACTATTCACTGAAAATTCAACTTTCTCAGAAAAATCCCAAAATTTCACATTAACCAAATATCAATGCTCTGATTTCAAAAATGAAATCCATTTTATAAAAATAATTTTCTATTTATTTTTAATTTAATTTTTAAATAAAAACACTATTCATCGAAAATTCATTTTTTTCAGAAAAAAAACCCCAAAAATTACCATAACATAATATCGATGCTCTAAGTTCAAAAATAAATTCATTTTTATAAAAATAATTTTCTAATTATTATTAATTAAATTTTTAATTAAAAAACACTATTCACCCGAAAAAACTAATACTTGAATAATAATTAATGAAATCGTTATTTAACTATTTTATTGAATCACATTACTTAATCAAGGTGCCTAGATTATTTTAAAACTTTCTTTAAGTGAGATTACTAATCCATTTGGTCATATTACTAATCCTAATCATAAAATCACTATTCATAATTTACTATTCCTCAAAAATCAAGTTGATCTTATTAGACTCTAAATTTAGTACTGAACATAATTGTAGAAGACCATTTTTTGAAAATCATTACACATTTTTAATTATTTAGGGTTTACATAAACATATTTAAAATAGCCTTTTTCTAAAATTCATCAAAAATATGCATACTATATTTATCCGGTCATTTCAAAATTCATAAACTTCATCATAAGAAAAAATCCCAATTTTTATTTAAAACAAGGATTACACAAGGTAGTTACGGTCTCGTTACATAACCCCTTACAATACCAGCATAGGACCTAAGAGTAAGGTGTGCTAGGGTGATAGAAGCTTGGGGCGGCTCAGTCAACATTGCCCGAGTAGTAATTTCTATCAGTTTGAACTTCTCACGAAGGCGATTTCGTTCCAGCTTCACATGATGAAGTTCAGCTTGGATTTGATCCAGAGCAAAGCTCAGTGGTGCTACCTCCTTCCCAAGCTCTGTTAGATGGGCTTCGATCGGTCCAAGACTACTAGGTGAGGCCATCGAATCTTCTTTCTATAATAATTAACCAAGATTACTTTTATTTAGAGACAATAATCAAAACATTTTGTTCACAGCGGTCATGTTGACCGATGGTTATATAATAGTCAAAACCCACTGATCTCATTTTAATTATAATCATGTTTATCAAATAAAACATTTTTGTTGAGTATAACAATAACACATAAAATTAGGAAACAAAATTTATTTAAAAAATTCGGGTCGTTACATTTATCGAGAGCACATAATCATCATCAAGCATTCTAAAGGTATTTATAGGGGTAATTCCTAATCCATTAGGAGCTGCAACCCATATATCACCATTCATCACTCATTGGTTTCCTCCCTTCTTATAAAAATCTTCTTCAGCATATATGGATCCACAATCCTATAAGGGTGAGTTATCTACATGTTTTATGCCATCCTTTCCATTGATGGGTTTATTCATACATTATTGGAATGTTGATGGTATTGTGAGGTGGCTATGTGGCAAAGCCCTTCCATAAAGAACATTATATGTGGTATCCTACTAGATAACCATGAACACTACATCATATGTGAGCTCCCCAAATTGGGATTTCAGTTTTTTTTCACTAGGGGTATCAAATTTCATTTTTCATATCCCAAGATGGTTGGATTTGTATGGAATAAGTCCTATTTTCTATACCCCAGTCATCAGAGGGTCTAGACTAGGATAATACTGATCATTGATCCATTATCAATCATCATCCATTGGATATGGACATTATAGTCTTCCCAAAATGTATAAGGGTGTGATGTTCCCTTGGATGGAATCTTTGTGATCTTGATCAATGGATGAGATGGAGGCATGGAATCCTAATATCATATTCTCAAATTGATATACCTTGGTTGTAGTGACTTCTGTATTGAATTCCTATGGGCTCCAGAGGGCTTCGATGATTGCCTCCCAGATTTATTTTGAAAGATAAAGTGAATCCATGATCAAGATATTGGTTGGGACCATAGCTAGCAGTTTTAGAACATCATAATTGTTTTCTAGAGGTCAGCGCTTTCTGATATGGGTTTTCATTGGGGTATGTGGTTCATGATCTAGAGCATCCGAGTAAGATAGACCTGATACTTATGTTGAGGTTGAGGGAATATCTTCATCCAATGGTTCAGGTTGTTCCATTCTTCCTCATTTCCTAGTTTGATAATATTAGAGCCCTGATAGGCAGTCATTCAATACAATCATATGTGGACAAATGTTGGAGGGATCTGAGGCACCTCCTCCCCTCCTTTGTGCCGAATGGTGTGTCTTCCTTTGATCCTTGGCTGCATATATTTTTTCCATGCAGACATGACCAGAATATTGAGTCTGACCACATTCATGTGGCCCCCTATATCCTTGGATCTGGTGCATGTGTCCTCCTATTCCTATGTTATATGTGGGAAACACGTATTTGGGGTCATACTCATCATTAAAGAAGGGGATTTTCATGTGTATTGTGTTCACATATCCAAAGATAAGCTCCTGTTCTAACAAGGATTCCATTTTGTGGGGTGATTCCCATCTTACTGATGTAGCAGGGAATAAATCGGTGAGGTTTAGTGCCTAATTTGGGGGAGAATATGAATATTCCTCTTTTGTTTCATTCCACCACAGTTGGTCATACCCACCTTTGAGAGGTGCATCTAACGCTTATTTCTTTGGTTGTGGAGCTTCCGCTAGCTTACACAACTGTTCTATTAGAGTGGTGTGGGATCAATAAACTATCTTTTGAACCATCTAGTTGTAAAATATTCATGTACATATGGATGGTAACTCCTTCCAATCATTCTCTTCTTCTGTTTGGACCAAGGTGATGCAATCCAATTTCTCTCAGAAATTATCCAACACCACTTTTCTCGAATCAATCATGCCTTGATGTATATATAAAAAGATGAAAAAAATTATGAATATTGTAACTCAAACTTCTATGTAAATGGTAGTAATCATATTGTTTCGTGAGGCTGACCTCATTGGGCTTCCAACATTGAATAAGTTTCACCAGGTTATTGTATATGGAGGCCAATAAATAATCTGGAACCTATTCATTTCAGAAAGAGTACACCTTATTCATCCACTTTTCAAATCCCTATTGACCCTGGTTTCTCTGGGATTCTAGAAGAGGGATATTTTGTGGTTCTTGTCGCTCGATAGGAGCTTCTGGGTTGTTGGAGGCCTCCTAGGATTATAGATATGTTTCCTTATTGGCCTAATAGTGAAACTTGTAGCTTCTATTCTGGATGGTCATTTGTGTTGTGTCGTAGGCACGACTCGATCTTTAGATCAGGTCCACTGAATGTTCTTCTCTAAACATTGGGTTGTTTTAGAAAATACATGGAATCCTCTTAGATATTTCATTCGAATCAAGGTGGTCTACAACTAATCCCAATGAATTTCTGCAAAGAGTTCCTACAGTTTCTCTTGCCAGAGAGGGATGCTGAGTGAGTATGTCAAACCCTTCCACCTTTCTATGAAATAAGACACACTTTCATTTTCGTGTTGTTTTATATTTGTCAGGTTGGAGATCATTATCTTCCTAAGTATAGAATTTAATTGTTAAATGAATTTAAGATGAAAATATACCCATACTGACATAGATCCTTCTGGAAAACTACTATACCAAATGAATGCTAAACCTGTGAGAGTCTATACAAAACATCTCAGCTTGGTTTCCTCTTGTTGATCTCAATGGCCCATCATCAGATGGAATCAAGATACGAAGTGTGTGAGATACATCTAGGGGTCTCCCACAATGTCAATGGTATAGAATTTATGATTTTCAATGTTGGGCTATGGTGGGGTATCATCGAACCATTCTGTATGTGTCTTACTTTTAGGTTTTTCATGGGCGTGCCGCTTTTCCATGGCTTACATTCGAGTAGTTAGGGACTCAATGATATTAATGATCTCTAAAGGCACTGATTCCTGGACCATCTCCCACCCATGGTAATCTAGAGGGGGTAAATGAGGTGTCCCTATTTTTTATCTCTTTCCAATTTTTAATTCGTCTCAGGACTGAATGGTTATACAAGGAGGAAAGATATTGGTGCTGTAACGGAGGAAAGTCACGATCATTTTATACATCCTCATGCATGTGGGTTGTTTTCCTAGACCAAGAAACAATCTAATATTCAGAAGATACACTTTATGATGGATCAGCTACATGATGGAGAACATTTGTCTCTTCTTGGAGTTGATACTCTACAAAAATATTTCGCTCGAGTAACTCCTCATTATGTTTCCGAAGAGATTGTATTTCACACTCATAATAATCGATACTTTGCGGAGGAAATCTCACTCCTCTTTGTAGGTGATCAAGATGTATTTCTACCCTTCCCCTCTGTATCATTTCATCAGGGAGGTGGAAACTCAATATTCAGAATTACCATTCTTCATGCTGTATCAGGTTCCTAGTGTGTGGAGCCTCTTTCGGTGCATTCAAGTCACCCTCATCCCGATGTATTTTTTTAATGTCATGAACTTATGTATTTTTATCTTGATCAGTTTATTCCATATTCAAAATGATGAAATTCATAGAATCATATTGGTATGTGGTGGTTGTTTCATTTCTTTTGATGTAACAGGATGATTCGACATAGCTTCTATCAAGGTCGTTATTTGAACCCATGTCCTTATTGGGCTATTTTGTATTACGACCCCGATGGGGATTAACTAACCTAATTAAGCATTCATCTTGCTTTGGTCTGTTAATAATGATCCTGAATGAGTTACCAGTTGGGGTTTCCGACTGGGCCACAACCAGTATAGCTATCTCATGGTAGGTGGGATGTCGACCATTGATACATTTCATTAAATTTAGAGAACCCTAATTCCCTCTGTGTGGCGATGATGATGAAAATTACCATATCCCTATGGGGTGGTGTTCATTCCGGGCATTAGTTGTCATGAATTGCTTTAATTGTTTAGGATCCAATGGCTCCAATCAAGGATTTGATGACTCCTGGGATAGACATGAAGATATAAATGCCCTCAGCCCGGTAGAGTGGGGTTGTTCTAGGATCACGGATTATTTTTCCAAGGTCCTCTTAGGGAGATATTTAACATGGGGATAGTGATTAAGATATAAATTCCCCTATCCTAGTGGGATAGGTTTCTCTTGCAGCTAAGGATGATGTGTCCCAAATTCTATTAGGAATTGATGATCCGAGAGGTGGAGGTAGTGGTAGATATTTCCCCAGCCCGGGGGGATGGCTCTACTCCATGATGAATGATACCATAGCTGCAATTGTAATGCCCTAGCCTTAGTTACCCAGAGTTGGTACATTATTACATAACATTGGTATGATCAAAAGATATCAAGTCTCGAAAGACCAGTTATTTTAATATCCTTGGAAGTACTAGAAACATATATAATTTTTACATTACATAATTAAATAAAACAACAGCATTGTGTAACCATTGAACACACACATATCCTTTGGACAATCCCAGCAAGTTAATCACAATATACTTCTTCACATCCTCGAAAAAAGAAAACATAAGAAAGGGGTGAGCTTAGATGCTCAGTAAGGATATTAATAAAGAAGAAACTATCTTAAATAAGAATAGACATTTAAGGCAATGTATAAGACAAAAACAAAATCCTTTTAAACAAAAAATTCAGAATAATATGGAAAAGATAATTCAAATAATTCTATTTAATTATTCAAATGTATATTCTACTATTCAAATAATCACTAGTAATATCAATAGAAAATTTCATTATTATGGAATGCATAATGTCGTACATCATAACCACGTAGTCAAGGACTCCTACCAAGACTACAGATAATATTTTCTCAAGGCCTTATGCCAGTACACTAGTTTTTCTCATAAGACCTATCGATGCATCGAGGAGTTATAATGGGCTCCACCCTTCACTTACTATGTCAAATTCATTCTTCATATGAAATGGTTGAGACATAACATAAACATTCGTATTAAAACTAGAATACTAAAAGTTAATAATTTAACCCTAAACCATGAATGGTATAAAAATAGCACATCCAAAGTAAAACATATCACAAAACCTTCAGCATAATATGGAATATTGTATCATAATAAATCAACTTCAAACAAATATAAAATCCAACAAAGGATGTTGACATAGATTAAATCAAAACTATTTCAGAGAAATATATCTTTCTATTTTGAAATAATTTAAAAGTCGTATAATTATAAAAGAAAACTTTAATTTTAGAAATATTTTTATAATCTTGAAAGGGAAGCTTAATATTTGCTTTAACAGAAGAAAATAGTTTGACCCTCTGTATAAGTTAAAAAACATTCTTTCCTTAATTTATCAAAAAGCTCATAAAGTACCTTGTTTGGAAAGCGATGGAAAGATTCCTTTAAAACCATTATATAAAAAGTAATATAGGGGTATAAATGAATTTAACCCATACTCTAGTAAATTGTAAAAAAAATTTGAAATACATTTTTAAGAAACACAGAAGTGGATGATAAATAGTTCCTAGTAAATACTTATATATAAATAACATCAGATAATAAAGAGATTGAAAAATTAACCTTTACCTTATACTTCTCCTTGATAGAGGGTATGCTAACCTCATATATAATAGTTAAATAATTTTTATTAAATTATACAAGAATGGCATAACTAAATATGATATCATATATGATCTTCTAATATCTCTTTGTTAATAATATTTCAGTGGTATCGTTGTTTCGGGTGTTAACTGATTCGTTTTCATTTGTATGTTTTGTTACGTAAGTCATCTTTGTTAGGGATATGATTTATTTGATTCATATCCATAATGATATTAAGTTCTTAAACATTATTTTTAATCATCAAATGAAAATTAATCTTGAATGGTTACAATGTGAAACGATATCTCATCACGTCGTGGAGACAATAAGCCGTATGGACGCACGAGAGACAATATCATTCTATTAGTTGTAAAATTGTATGTAATTGGATGTTATATCATATATAAATAGTCATTACCATGTTATATTTATTATTTACATCAATTATACCTATTATTATACCCATCCAAATAATGAAGTGTTGAATAACAAACTACACCACGATGTGGAGACGCTAAGTCATACGTACACACTTATGGTGAGTTTTTCATTCATGTGATGGATAGAATAATGAATATGGTTGAAATATATTTTTAATAAAATATCATTATGTAGAAGGTACTAGAGTTATAATTTTATTATGGAAACAACAAAGAAATGGGAAGTGGAAGAAGAAAATAATTTTGAAAGTGGTGATGAAGTAATTACCGCTTCTTCGGGTTCTTCCATTTGATTTGATCAAAAGGGATTATTATGTTGGCTTCTGATCAAAGTAAGGAATATATGTTGAATTGAGGGTATTTGGGAGGATATTTGAGTTGTATTTGTCTGTTCCAAATGGATTTGGAGGTGAGAAATTAAGATAATGGGAACTAACCTTTTATAAGAGATATGAGGGTCACTTTAGGAAAAGCTTGAAATATTATTTTATTATAAAATCATTTTCAGTTTATAATGTATCCAAATGGATTTATTTCTTGGATAAAGTGTGAATGGGTATAAATCCCATCAACCAATAGGTTTTAGACAAGCTTAAGTAACCATATTAACATTCTCTTTTTTATTTAACTCTTAGTTAAATAGTTTAACTTTTACAATGTATTCTTGTATATTTATATTAAATTGTTAAAAAACTTACTATAAAATCCCAAGAGAAACTAAAGTGTTTAATTAGTGACATATATATCATTATATAAGTCCTTTTTCCAAACATTAAGTTTTTAGTAATATTATATCATTTAATAATATAGTATTTGTTTTAAAACCCATTTATGTGAATTTTGGCACTATTTAGTATTTGGTTTTTGTGAAAGTCATAAAAACTTGATTACTTAGAAAAAATACATTAAATAAATTCTAACAAGTCATATTAATATAGAAAATTCTTGTAATTCATTAAAAGTTTCAATTTACATTTATTTTGGTATCTATAATATCAATTATTTCAATCTATGATTAATAAGGAAATTACTACATCATCATTGTGTCATAAATAAATTCAATTATTTAATGTCTAAAAAATATAAATAAAATACCCTGATGTAGGAAATATTTTATATATCTAATGAATAGTTATAGTCAAATTTTCTTTTTTATAACCTAACATTAAAAAATGGTTTAGTATTTAAACATTGAATTTAACATTTTTAACTCTTCTTTAAATAAAATAATAATATATGTCATAATATAATCCAAATTGAAAAAAGGATCATATTTTATTACTAAGGTTTATTTTGGTAGAGATACACTTATCTTATAGAATTAAGACATGTTTTAGGATAATTATAATATAATTTTTACCTTTAATTTCCCGATTTACTTTTAACGGTGGTAAATAAAATTAAAAAGTTATTATTCACCAAATATTATTTTTATCCTATTGAACCACATTTTACTTAATGATGTCAAATTTGTATCTCATAATTTTGAAATTCAATTTACAGAATCATTAAAATTATATTTTATGAAAATTTGCAAATGTGTCTAGAAGGTGGGTAAAAGACGTTAAAAAATTCAATAAAATTTTATATATTTAATCTTATTATAAAAATACTCCACTGAATTGCATTGGACTAATATAGGTATTATGTATCTATTTTTAAATTAAAATAAATTTAAATTTAAATAATAATTATTTAAATAAAATTCGTTTTTAAACAATAACATAGTGTTTTTCCCTATTCATCAAAAATTACATGTTTTCAGAAAAAATACCAAAAAATCACCCGAAGTTAATTTTAATATTCTGAATCCAAAAAAGAAGTCTGTTTTGAAGAATAAAATTTATAAAATTTTCAAAAGTGGGTATTAATATTCATAATGGCTAGTTTGATTGGTCGTGGTGTGTTAGAACTCAAAGTTGTGTACAACGCAAGCTATTGCATTATTCAGGGAGAAGCATGTCGTTGAATATTGGGGTGTTACATTTTTTACTCCATTAAATTATTTCTTCCTCTGAATTTATAGAATATTACTTTATAAAAATATTTTGGTGGTTCTTCATCATAAGATCCCTGGGTTCCCACGTTTCCTCTTCCATCTTATGGTTTCTCCAATGAACTTTTACCAGACGAGTTGTTTTTTTTCTCAACCCTTTTTCTATAGTATCAAGAATTTTTCCATGATCTTCACAATAAGACATATCAGGTTTTAGTTTTATTTATTCATAGGTGAGTACATGCGTTAGGTCGGGCATGTATTTTCTCAACAGTGATATGTGGACCACGTCATGAACTTTGGAGAGAGTTGGTGGTATTTACAAACAATAAGCTACAACTATAATTCTTTCTAGAATTTCGAAAGTTCTTATGTGTCTGGGACATAATTTACCATTCTTAGTGAATTGTACAACACCCTTCCATAGAGATACCTTCAAGAAAACATGATCTCCTAATTTAAATTCCAAATCCTTCCTTCAGTTATCAACATGGATCTATTTCCTACTTTGATCTGATTTGATGTGGTTCTGGATAATCTTCACCTTTTCCATTGTTTTCTCAAAATGTTTTGGGCCTATGAGATTTCATTCACCAATATCAACCCAAAAAAGTTGGTTTGTGACATCTCTTTCTATATAACTCTTTATATGGTTCCATCTGAATACTTGAATGGAAGATATTTTCATAAAAAAATTCTACCATAGGTAAATATTGATCCAACATACCTTGAAATTCAAGTGAGCAAGATCTCCACATGTCTTCTACATTTTGAATAGTCTGTTCTAATTTTCCATCAGTTTGAAGGTGGTAGGCAGTGCTCAAATGAAGTTCAGTATCTATGTACTTTTGAAAACTTTTCTTGATTCCTAATGTAAAATGGGTATCATGATCAAAAAAATCGAAAGGGGTACTTCATGAAGTCTTACAACTTCATTAATATATTGTCTTGCTAAATGTTCAAGTGTTAAATCTTCTCATATAGCAATAAAATATGTTGACATGGTAAGACGATCAACAATGACCCATATTGCATCATTCATTGTAGGAGTCTTTGGTAGTCTCATGAAAAGGTCAATCGTAATATCATCCCATTCCCACTCAGGTATGGGAAAAGGTTTCATGACTCCTCCAGGATGTTATCTTATAGCCTTAACCTATTGAAAAACCATACATCTTGACACATAATCAAAAATATCCATCTTCATGTTGTCCCATGAAAAATGTTCCTTCCAATCTCTATACATATTAGTGATACCAGGGTGTATAAGGAAATTAGATCTATGAGCATCATCCAACAATTCCTTTTATAGATCTGCTATATCGGGAACCCAAAGCCTCCTCACAAATTTCAAAATTCCATCTTCAAATACGAAGTCAATTAATCTCCCATCATTCATAGCTTTAATTTTATTTTGAAACTCCCTATCATCAGTCTAAACACTCTGTAGCCTTTCTAGTAATTATGGTTTTGAATCCTTTTGAAAAAGTATTGATGTTTCACCTTCCATGATTATTCCCATATTCATATTTACTAGATCCATTAATGTAGGATCCCTTTAAACTCCCATCTTGTTCAAAACTTCATGATGATTTCTGATCAATGAATTTACCACCTTATTTTCCTTCCCTAGGTGGTAGTGTATAGTGAAATATTAATACTTGAGTAGTTCAAGATATTGTCTATGCCTCATGTTGTGTTCTTTCAGTGAGAAAATATACTTCAAACTCTTGTGATCGGTATATATCTCATATTTTTCACCATAGAGATAGTGTCTCTATACCTTCAAAGAAAATATTATAGCTGCTAACTCAATTTCATGAGTAGGATATTTTTGTTTATGAATTTTTAGTTGTCGTGATGCATAGGAAATAACCCTATCCTTCTGCATAAGGACACAACCCAGTCCTTTCTTTGAAGCATCACTATAAATAAAAAACCCATCATCCCCAATGGTAGAGTCAATATAGGAGAATTTAAAAATATTTTCTTCACTTCTTCAAAAAATTATTCACACTTTTTTTTCAAAAAATATTAACCCCTTTACGTGTGATCTTGGTTAATGGGTTAGCCAATCGGGAAAAATTCTAGACAAACTGTTGATAAAAACCAGCTAAAACAATAAAACTACATACCTTAGTTATACTTGTCGGTGCTCGATATTCTTGGATTGCCTTTGTCTATAAAGGATCAACAGATATTCCATCCTTAGATACAATATGGCCATGAAAAAAATCTCTTGAAGCCAAAATTCACACTTTCTAAACGTCCCATATAATTCATTTCTTCAAAGTGTTTTTAGAATAGTGCGCACATGATTTTCATGATCTTCATAGATTTTGGAGTATACCAAGATATAATCAATATATACCACTAAAAAGTCATCATGAAATTCCTTGAAAACTCTATTCATTAGATCCATGAAGACATAGGGTGCATTAGTTAGTTCAAAAGGAATTAGTGTAAACTGGTAATGCCCATACCTAGCATGAAATGTTTTCTTTAGAATGTGTTCCTTCTTCACACACAACTGATGGTATATAGATCAAAGGTAAATCTTTTAAAAATATTGAGCTCCATGAAGTTGATTGAATAAATAATCAATGTGATGTAGGGGATATGTTTTCTTTATTATTACAGCATTGATCTACCTATAGTCAATTCACAACCTCGTAGATTCATCTTTCTTCTTAACAAAGAAGAACAGGGCCCCCATGGAGAAACCATAGGGTGAATAAATACCTTATTACTCAATTAATCTAATTTTTACTTTAGTTCCACTAATTCCAAAGTGGCCATTCAATAATGGGTCTTCGATATGGGCCTTGAACCAAGAATTCAGTCAATAGAAAACTCAATTTATCATTTTGGAGGATGTCCTGGTAAATCCTCTAGAAACACATCAACATTTTATTTCACAATAGGTACATCCTATATTATAACATTATTTTCCTCGCCTATAGTTATTTCAATCCCTTCCGCCCCAATAATTGAATTTTTTTGAGCTACTGGGGGTGGATCTAGATAAGAATCAGATGGTGATGTTTTTTATCTAAAGATAAGGTAATCCTTATCATCATTGAAAATTGTAACTTCCTTCTTCTAACAATAAATTTTCACATCATGGTATGAAATCCAATTCATATCGAGGATTATATCAAATTAAATAATGGGTATGACGATGATATCAGTAGATAAAGCATGTTTATATGCTCTAATGGGAACTGGTTCATAAAACTTTGTTGTAATGATAATCCCCTTAGGAATTTTGTCTGACAACTCCCTTGTTATATAAAATTGGAAATATCAAATTTTCTTAGCAAACTGAGAAGATATGAAACAATTCTATGATCCAGAATCAAATAAATATTGTGCTAAATTTGAGGAAACCATTAAATTACCTGCCACCATGTCATTCGGAGCTTCAACCTCAGAAGTAGTGATCACATAAGCTTGGGTTTTCTCCCTTTTCCTTTTCTAAAATATGTTTTCCATGGATATTAGGACATTCATTTTCATAATTCCCCATTTCTCTACAATTGTAGCATTCAACATTGGCAGACTCTTTATTTCCCTTGTAATCAATAGCTTGGTGGATTTTTTCACCACACTTGTAACAGACTCACATTACCTTTAAGAAGTATTGGGGTATTTCATCCCACATTTACTATAGGATGGATGTTCAAGTATTCCATTCTTTTGATTATTTTAATTTCAAGAGTGTTTAGAATATCTCTTCTTATCTTGGTTTTCTTTAAAGATGTAAGACTTAGAGAATTCATTTTCTATATTGACAGCACATGAGACAATATGTTCATATGATGATAAGGATTTTGTGACTAATTCATGATGGATAAATGGTTTTAACCCATAAAATAATTGATCAATCTTACTACTTGGGTTACATATATAATATGTTGCATTCCTTTCTAACCCTGTAATGTTAGCCTCATACTTTGCAAAATTCTCATCCTCTATTTGCCTCAGACTCAGAAATTATCTTTCCATATCAGCACGATGGTCACAATGAAATTATTTTTATATTAAAATCTA
The DNA here is from genome assembly GCA_963277665.1 of Viscum album. Taxonomy (NCBI): domain Eukaryota; kingdom Viridiplantae; phylum Streptophyta; class Magnoliopsida; order Santalales; family Viscaceae; genus Viscum; species Viscum album. The sequence continues at coordinate 1,495,771,958 of OY728129.1, forward strand.
TTTAAACTCCATACATTACATATTTGATACTTCTCCTTCCTCTATTGTGTTTTGAATTAATGACCACCATTGATCTGCATCTCCTGTGAGGTGATTGTTGACGCTCCTTTCGTCACAGAATCTAAAAATTGGAAAAGGGGAATATCTGAGTCCAATGTGATTCATCCTTTGAAGAAACATCAAAAATCGACAAAGGGATGAACAAGGAGAACATTGCCCATAGGTCGCGCAAGTTCCCTCATGGTCGCGCAAGTACACTTGCGCGCCGCCTAGTGGTCGTGCAAGTACTTGCGCGACGCCTTATGGTCGTGCAAGTGACTTGCGCGACCTAAGTGATAACCGCCCGGTAACCGCCCGGTAACCGCCCAGGGTCTTCTTTTGCCTATAAATAGACCCTGTGGGCCCCCCATTCAAAAGGATCTTTTCCCAGAAACTCGGATCAAAGCTCCCGACGCCCAAGTCTCTTCTCAAAGCTTCCAGAACACTTCTAAGGTAATTTCTTACCTAGAATGGAAGATCTAAAGGGAAGAAGGAAGGCCTAAGTGTTGAAACTTATCAAACACTTGCGCGCCGACTTAATTCCTTCAATATAACTTGCGCGTCCCTCTTCTGGAAGAACCTCAAGAGGATGGGAAAGGGTTTAATAAAGAGTCGCTCAAGTAATTCAACTCTGATTGAAAATCGCGCAAGTATCCCTTATGTCGCGCAAGTATACTTGCGCGACCAATACTTGCGCGCCGCCGCAGGACTTGCGCGACCTTCAATACTTGCGCGCCCCTATCTTTTTGGGTGCCCATCTTGCCCTTTTTCACCCCTCTTAAGCCATTTCACCCTTCCTATTCAAGATTCAGTCTTCAAGATACTCTTCAAAGCCATTTATGGTATGATTTCTTGATTTGACATCCTTATCTGAAAGGAATTATGTGAAATATCTCTCAAAACCTAATGATTTAAACATCTTTATGTCACCAAAGATTGAGAGTTCATTCATTCAACCTCATCCTTTAAGATGAGAGAATCCTAACCTGGGTTTCCTTTTCAGGAATAAAGACTCAGTCATAACCTTGGGCTTCCTTTTCAGGAGTAAGCCCCAAGTCCCCTAAACCTAGGCTTCCTTCTCAGGAATAAGTCCCAGTCATGAACCTTGGGCATCTTCTTTAAGAATAAGCCCCAATCAAAGTCCTTTAATCTTGGGCATCCTCCTCAGGAGTAAGCCCCAAACCTTAATCCCTAACCTGGGTCTCCTTTTCAGGAATAAAGACTCAGTCATAACCTTGGGCTTCTTTCTTAAGAGTAAGCCCCAAGTCTCTTAAAATTTCTCTTAACCAGTCATAAATTTCCTTTGATTTGGGTTTCCTTTTCAGGAATAAAACCCAATCATAAGTCCCCTCCTAACTTGGGCATCCTCCTTAGGAGTAAGCCCCAAGATTAGAGTATTCAAATCTCCATGAAGCACATATAACTTTGTGGACCCTGTTCATGGATTTTCTTCCTAAAAGTAAATCCTAAACCTTCGCCTATCTGGGCAGTCATCTATACATAAGCCCCAAAACAAATTCTTATGATTGCATCTTTTATGGCACAATTGTCTAAATTTTACCAATACCTCTTGTTTCTCACACCGAGCATGACTCACGTGAGCTTAGAGTGTAAAAGTAATTATGACATTCATCTTTGAGCCATCAATCATATAACATCATATCCCATTCCTCGAACTACGTGGGTTCTGATTCCTTTTTCAAAACAAAGGATACGTAGGTATCCCATTCATGGGTTCGATCCCAACATTGAAATAATCTCTGTCCTTCTGAATGACGATAAACTTCAAGTGCCCCACTGAGTGGCTTTAAAACCAGCCTGGTCATCAAAATGACCAAGAGACTTTTATATAAATGTTTTGAAGGATACCATTGACCAAGAATCTCTAAACAAATATAGATGATTCTATATTGATGAAGGACCTCGAATACATATAAAAGATTCTCTAAATTTCTTGCATATTTAATCATTGATTGTTAAAACTAAAGGAAAGCTCATTTTATACTTGGTAATGTAATAAGGATTCACGAACTTAACTTAAATCTATAAAGAGAGTCCCGGAGTAGACAATAATTCCCCTCAAAAAGGTGTGATGAGTCCGACCTCCCATCCTCTCGACCAATGCAAATTCCTAAGCCTCATTTAGCCCACAAGCTAATGAGCGCCTGCCTTTGGAAAGTAGGTCCAAACGGATGTGGAATCATTGGATGTTTCCGGTTCTACGAACAAACCCGTTAGAAACCGATCGGAACGTTTGAATCTCCCGTCCAGGAGGTCATCCCCGGATTCCGCGCGAAACAAAAAATGGTGAACCCGACGTGAATCCTTAACCAAGTTAAAGTGATGTTCTTCTTAGATGTTAGGCCCCTTGGGCCAACAAGGCAATCATTGACATATGATCATCCAAAAGATGCAGTAGCCGGATTCATCTTGATTATGTCTGTTATATGGAACAGGCACTCTTTTTTCAAGATCTTCTACAAAAAATGGCTTTCCTTAAATTCACCCCTGTGAATACTGCTGCTGAGAACACCTCTACTGTGAGGTCTGCTGCCATGAAAACCAATGCTGCTACTCCTGCTGGAACGTCATCCACTCTGAGGATGACATCACCAACTCAGCGTCTTCAACGCTGTGTTTCAAATGCACTGGTTAAGGAGTACCGTCGTAACGGTACTATCCCAACTCTGGAGGCCGCTCGTCAAGCCCTCCAAGTTAACAATTCTACCTGGTCGTCCGGAAAACGGCGACCAGCAATCAAGAAGCAGGCGGAGCTGACTACCGTCTCCAACCGTTTCGGGTCGTTATCCCCGGAACGCAATTTCCATTCACTCCCTTATTCTGAGGAAGTGAATGAGCAGGTCCCGCGGGACCTTAATTCAAAGAGACAGGAGTCCTTCTCAAGGGCTCCCATCAACAATCGCCGCCAGACTCGTGCGGTAGTGCACCCTCAACATGATGAGGGTACCGGCTCCAGGCATTCAGCTGAGGTTCCTCGAACCCGAGCAGGCAAGACGAATCACCAGAGACGGAATCCGGTTAATAATAGGCAGGTTGTCATCCCTGCCATCTCCGGAGAAATCCACCAACCTAACTTGGTGGCAAATAACGAGCAGGCATACACACCTGTTCGTTTTAATCCCGCTGTCCAGCAGACTCGTCTGGCAGCATCAAGCCGATCCCGCCAGGCAATTCCGGCGGAGTACCATAGGCAGGAACATACACCTGCTTATACATCAGCAGTTAGTCAGCAGGCTCGTCTGACTACATATGATGGATCTCGTCAACAGCGTTTGGCGAAGTGTAATCAGCAGGCACATACACCTGCTAATACTAATCAAGCCTACCAACAGTCTCGTTTGGTAGCGCATGGAGAAGTCAGTCGGAAAGCCCCGACGACAAACAGGAGGCAGACTAAACTCTCTGCCTCCACACTTAAGTACTGTCAGGATTCACTGACAGGAAAAGGAGGACAGGAGCAGGCACATACACCTACTCCAAGCCCGGAATGGACGTATATCCCTGTTCCGGCGGCTGAAGTCACCAAGCATATTTTATCAATGGTGAAAGAGCAGAAGAAAATTCCTACTCATATTCTGGATGCTTGCCAGGATATCATAACATCTTCAGCATCATCTCAGGGACAGACACATAAATCTATCCCTAGCAGTGGAGTGACACATCAACAATTCACTCCGGAACAGACACACACATCTGTTCCAGTCCAAGAGGGTTGTGGGGCCTACTCCCCCATATCATATGGACAACCAAGTCAGGCACATACACCTGATTTGAGCGATGATCGTCAGCCTAACCTGACCATCTTTCCTGATCAGGCACATACACCTGCTCAGAGCAATCACTTTCGTCATCAAGTGATTTCTAAAGCGAGTAAGAAGGCATCTAAGAAAAAGATCCGCCCAGCACAGTCAGGAGATCAAAGGCCAATCTGCAACAAGGCCTTGCTCGATGCTGGAGTTCTTGAAGCCCTCAGACATTTATCTGTCGAAATTCAAGATTCTACTCCCTCAGTTCCCAATAACAGGAACATTAATCCCGAAGGTCTTCAACAGACACTTCCTCATGAAGACTTGCTTCATGAAAATTCGGTCAATCTTGAAGTTTCTTCTTCAGATGAGAACCACAGGAACCCTCTGTGTGGTCAGAAGACCAAGGAGCAAGAGATATCATCTTTTGCTGTAACCCATCATGAAGGTCCTCCTCATGGTGATGAACTTCGCTGCGAAAGTCCTCTCCGCAGTAGTGATTCACATTGTCTCGAAAATTCTTCAGAAGGCAATGTAGTGACGAGAAAGCCCTCCTATCTCGAGGCACTTGCAAACGTAAAACCAGTCATGTCTGAAGTTTTACTATCGGCAGGTGAAACTCTTTCTCCATCAGAAGATAGCTTGGGGTTCAGGTTATTCTCCGAACCTTCCCTAGGTCATTCATCTTCCAGCATGAATAGTGATTCCTCTACCAATCTTGTTGAATTCGATGAAGCAACAAGGAAACACCAACTCTGGTCCAAACAGGTAGAAGAATCTTCATTTAATGATAAAGAGGAAATGCTGAACATGAGGAAAAAACTGGCAAAAGGTGAAGTACCAGTCATGTTTTGGCCTTTGGCTGATTCACAGTATGACATTCCAAAGATGTTGACGGATGATGGAATCCATGATATTCGTCTTAACATATGGAAAACTCTTTGTCAATTAAAGAAGAAGGTATTATCTTACGATGAATATGAAAACCATCTTAAGATAATAGAAGGGTTACAACGCCAGATTGATTTGGCATCTCTATCAGTCTCTCGGTATCCGAAGGCTGAAAAGCAACAGAGAACCCTTCAACGTTCATGCCTTGGCGCGCTGAGAAAATTGCGTCAGTTAATTTCCAATGCTCCATCTAATGTTCATATCAGAGGATGGGGTATTCACGGAGCACTACATTTCACAGTGCTTTCCGGTCAGCAAAGCCCGCCGAAAATGGTCTCATGCAATGTTATTGCCCATGGCCGGCCACAGTCAATGGGCTTTGTTCATAATCAAAATCTTGCTCGAGATCAAGCTTCAACTAGTTCCTCTCAAAATCAAGTATATAGAGAACAGGTTGTTGAATTGCTCCTACATCAAGCAGGCGAGAATATTGCACAAGCCTCTCGTCTGGAGCAAACACGTCATCAAATGACAGAAGTTTCGGAAATCATCCAACGGTCTGTTGAACCAGGTGATAAAAGTGGATACAGGTTAATGCATCCAGCTAATTTCCGAACTAAGATCCGCAAGATCAAGAGAGATTTCAAGAAGATCTCAGACATAGCATGTCAAGAGACACCCCAGCTTGCCAGACTGGGGACTTCTCTAACCCAACCCTCAGAATCAACGAATGGAATTCGAGGAGTTGAGCAGAAGCAACAGGAACACCCCCAGTCGACCGGACTGGGGACTTTTTCAAATCTTCAATCCCTCCCTCAGAGAAAGTCAGTATTCTCTCGATTAGGGAATAAGCCTCAAGAGGAACGAAGAGCCAAGATGTCAGGAGATTCTCTCCAAGTGACGGTTCACAAAGAAATTCCTGAGGGGTCAAGTCAACGGAATGCCATGTCTTATCATGGACATAAAAGGAGACAATATCATAGAAATGCTGATAGAAAGGATTTCATGAAATATGCATCCATTAATGTCATCACTGCCGTTGCTGCTGATTCACCAGATGAGGCTCAATCAGAGGGATCAGATGAAGAGGTTCCTGCTCAAGAAGTTGCGCACACAGACCTAAATGAAGAAGGTGTGCGCACACGTAATCAAAGGCTTACCCAAAATTTGGGTATTCCTTCAAGTAACCCACTTCCCCCTCTCCGAAAAGGATCCAATAAGGGGAAAGGAAAGAATCAGGTTACTTCTCACCCTTCCTCTGAAGGAGGTCAATCGCTCTCATTAGAGCAAAGGCTTGCACAACAGGAGGAAGAAATGAAAGAATTAAGAAGGTTGAATGCAGAACTACTTCAGAGTAGTCTTCTTCTTAAGAATGCTGAAGTCCGACAGCCGAAGGAATTTGTTGTAACTACTGAGATGGATCAGGAATATCCTCCTTTATCAGTACACCCACAGAGGTCTAATCCTACGGGTCAAACGCAACAACGGTTGGCAGCACTACCATTAGTTGCAGCACCAACCTCCACGGCTGTCCAAGCTCCATTCATTGCACCTACCCAAAACCAAGTTCAACCTGACGTTTCTCAAAAGTTAATAACTACTATTGAGTCATTAACAGCTCGGTTAGAAACTATGGAAGGGAAACGGGCGCAAGTTCAACCTGAAAAGAAAGTTTACCCTGAATGGGTAGATTCAATTTCTCCTCCATCCAGTTTTGGAAACCCTATTTTCCCTACTTTCAATGGATCAGGCGACCCTGATCAACATTTGATGCATTACGTGTCTTGTTGTGATCCTATGATGGGAACTCCAGAACAACAAGAAGCAGTGAAACTCAGATGCTTCGTGCGAACCTTGCAAGGACCAGCTTTTGTCTGGTATACAAGCTTGAAATCCCGGTCAGTCATCGGATGGGAGGATCTTCGTCAAAAATTCCTTCTTCAGTTCAGCTCAACTTTGCCAAAAACGACAGTTTTCGATCTTACAAACTGCAAGCAAAGGGAGAATGAAAGAGTCTCTGATTTCATTGCTCGTTGGAAGGGATTAACGTATTCCTTGAGTTTATCACTCCCTCAGGAGGAATTATTGCCAATCTGTGTGGCAAATTTGCGTGACGAATTACGCACTCCATTGATCCCTGTGAAATACACAGGAGGGTTTCGAGACCTTACTTCAATCGCTCAACAGATTGAAGATTCCCTTATGCAGGCTAAGGTTAAATCTCGTGTAATTCCATCAGCTCCAGGAAGAAGAATGGGTAAAGCAGAAACTGCTACAGTTATGCTTAAACAGGCACCTGTACCTATTTCTACTTCAAAACCTTCATCTTCTCGAAGGGCTCCACCTCCTGAACGCCAACAACAAAGGCTGTTTCGTCCAAATGATCAAAAAGATCAACGAAAAAAACAATTTGAGGATATGAAGAGTAAAACATACTCTTTTCGAAGTGAGCAAGTTCCTGGTTACTTCATTTCAGCTCTGGAAAATAATTTGGTTCAATTACCAGTGCCGAAGAGACCAAACAAGGAAGGAGATGAAGACCGTCCCAATTATTGTCCCTTTCATCAAATGTTGGGACATCCCATCCAGGAGTGTTTTGTCTTTAAAGACCTTCTACAAAAGATGGTTGACTTGGGACAAGTCAAATTGAAGGGTTCTTCAGCTCATGTAGCATGTATTACCGCTACAGATCCAGAGGAAGGAGGCGAGTGGCAGGAAGTCAAAAGCAAAACTGTGAAAAAATATGATGATTGGATGGTCAGAAAGACAATCAATTGGACCCATTCCATTTTGCGAACACAATTGAAGAAGCCAATTGTGTCTCCTACAAAAGCTGCAGTAAAGCCTCCATCAAAGGACAAATCCTCAAAGGGGCATCGTAATTCAAAGAAGAAAGAGGAATCAGAAGAAGATGAGTATGCATCAAAGCCTAAATTGTCTTTGACTCTGGCAGATTTCATGCCATCTACTTCAAAGTCACGGGCACCGTCCCACCAAACGGCACAGCCTAAACAGGCCAACCAGGCAGAGTCTTTATCAGACGAAGAATTGATCTTTGGTTCTGTTAATATGATTCAATTAACAGATTCATATTCCAGTCTTGATGAGCCTGAATTCCCTGTATCAAATAAAGGAACCCGAGGAAGTTCTAGAGGTTCAGGATATAGGGGAAGACGTGGATCTTTCCGAAGCCACTACTCTAATTCTACCCCTGCTAGCACTGTATATGCAGCAGAAACTCGTGGTAGAGCCCTTCAGCGAGCTCAAAATGAACAAGCAAGTTCTTCTGCTAATGGCCAACTCAGCTTCGGCACAATTATTTTGGAAGACCGATTAAAGGTTCCATCTTCTTTATCTCAGCAAGCAAATGGATCTAATAAGTCTAATTTTCCAAAACCAAAGATGTTGCCAACTTCAATACAAGATGCATCAGCTTCCAAAGCATCTGCTTCCAAGATACCTGCTAAACCACATATTCCTATTGGGAAACGCAGGCCTCTAGATCAAAAGTATGATATATTGAAACACTTGGCCCAAGTACCAGCCAAATTATCAATTTTGGATGCTTTGAATCTATCAAGAGATCTTCGGGAAGCACTCATCGAAGCTTTGTCAAGTCCTCAAGAGTTTGAAGCTGAGATTGCTGCAGCTGAAATTTATCACATAGAGAATAATCCTGCAGAATGCCATGCAGTGATATCTTTTACTGATAAAGATGAGGATGATGTTGTGCATGGGCACATAAAACATTTGTACTTATCCGGCAAAGTCAATGGTATAGATGTTCGAAGAGCTTTCATTGACAATGGTTCAGGAGTCAACCTCATGCCCATTCGCACACTTCGTCGATTGGGCCTCACAGAATCTGATTTATCTCCTTCTACCATGATGTTGCAAGGATATGATAAAAATGAACAAGAACCACTGGGAGAAGTTACGCTCAGAACTCAGTTTGGAGATCTTGTTTCCAATTCAGATTTCATGATTGTTGATCAAGACTCAGCTTTCAATATCTTGCTTGGAAGACCCTGGTTACATCAGCATGCAGCTATTCCGTCATCATACCATCAATGTCTCAAATACTGTTTCGATGGTCAAGTTGGAACATTATATGGTGATAAGGCCCCATTCAAAACATGTGAGTCTCAATACATTGAGGCGGAATTTTATCACATGAAGGGAAGAGAAAAATCTACAATAAAGGAAATTACCAAAGTTAATGCTCCATATGGTTTGGAAAAAATTCCAATAAATCCATTTTCACATGTGAGTACAGATTATGTGTTACCTATCAGTCAAATTGACAAAATAGGCCCAAATCAAAATACTCTTATGGAAAGATCCATAATTTCAATTACGGCAATCGAGCCAGACAACATGGGAGAAATTGGTAACTTACCAAGCAATGATGAAAGCATAAGTGGTGACGTTTTCATTTCGTCTGCTGAAATCCAACAAGTCTATACTTCGCTAATCAGGCCAGAAGAAGTTATAGCAACACCAGAGGTGAATGTTGATGTCGATTCTCAATCCATCATCTCCTCTTTATTTCCCAAAGAAGACCCTTGTTCATCAATAGGGACGGAAATGGAAGCTTCTTCTTCAAAATGTGAAAATTTTGACATCTCTTATGATCATGAGAATTTCGTTTTTTCATCTACTTTGCAAGTAGAAACGGAAGATATAACACATGATGAAGAGGAAGAGGAAGATCTTAGAGATGCTCCTCCAGCATTTGAAAAGGGTATCTCTACCACTGTGGATGAACTCAGAGAAGTAAATCTGGGTACAGAGAAAGATCCACGCCCCACTATAATTAGTGCGGCCATGACCCTTGAAGAACAAGAGATGTATATTTCTTTTCTAAAGCAAAATAAAGATATCGTTGCTTGGAATTATACAGAGATGCCTGGCCTTGATCCTGATGTTGCCACCCATCATTTGGGTTTGCCAAAAGAACATCGAGGATTCAAGCAAGCCGCGAGAAGAACACACCCAACCTATGCTTCCAAAATCGAGGCTGAAGTGGATAAGCTTATCAAAGCTAACTTCGTCAGAGAAGTTCAATATCCCAAGTGGTTGGCTAATATTGTCCCAGTAAAGAAAAAGAACGGACAAATTAGGGTTTGCATCGATTTCAGAGATCTTAATCGGTATTGTCCCAAAGATGATTTTCCAGTTCCGATTACAGAACTCTTAATTGATGCGACGGCTGGCTATGAAGTACTTTCTTTCATGGATGGATATTCTGGATATAATCAGATCCGAATGGCCCCAGAAGATGAGGAATATACAGCCTTCAGAGCTCCTCAAGGTGTGTTTTGTTACTGGGTGATGCCCTTTGGTTTAAAGAATGCAGGTGCAACATATCAACGCGCCATGCATCGTATCTTCAAACCTTTTCTAGGGAAATTTGTTGAATGCTATATAGATGATTTGGTGGTTAAATCCAAACAACGTTTTGATCACTTGGCTGATTTGGAAATCATATTCCACAAGCTTCGACAACATAATTTGAAGATGAACCCCTTAAAATGTGCTTTTGGGGTAACCTCAGGAAAATTCCTCGGCTTTGTTGTACGCCATCGTGGTATTGAAGTCGATCCTGAGAAGACCAAATCAATCCTTGGTATGTCACCTCCTCAGAATTTGAAAGAATTAAGAGGACTTCAAGGACACTTAGCCTATATTCGGCATTTCATCGCCAATTTGGCAGGCAAAAGTTTACCTTTTACCAAATTATTGAAGAAAGGAGTCACTTACCAGTGGACTAAAGAATGTCAAGAAGCATTTGATATTCTCAAGAAATACCTCTTAAGTCCACCAGTACTCATGCCACCTGTTGAGGGTAGACCTCTTATCCTCTATGTGACAGCTTTAGAGCGATCATTGGGTGCCTTTCTCGCTCAAAAGAATGATGCTGGGAATGAAAATAGTCTCTACTATCTCAGTAGAACTATGCTTGAAGCAGAAACCCGGTATTCGAGTATTGAAAAATGCTGCCTAGCATTAATCTTTGCAGTTCAGAAACTGAGACACTACCTGCAACATCACGAGGTCCAATTGGTATCTCGTAATAATCCACTCAAATTCATCCTTAGTCGTCCAATGCTTACAGGACGTCTGGCAAGGTGGGCGGTTATTCTACAGCAGTTCGACATTCAATATGTGTCTCAAAAGGCAATTAAGGGCCAAGCTCTGGCTGATTTCCTGGCTGAACACCCTTCAGTGGAAGACACATATTCAGATATCGAACTCCCTGATGAGGAAGTTTTTTCTATTCAAGAGAATCCTCAAACATGGGAAATGTATTTTGATGGTGCTTCTAGAAGTCCAACAGGGAAGAAAATGGAAAATCCTAAATTCAACAAAGTTGGTTTAGGAATTGTGCTCATTTCTCCAGATAAGGCAGTGTTACCTTATTCCTTTTTGTTGTGGGAAGGCGGTACCAATAATGAAGCTGAATACCAAGCTCTCATTGCAGGCTTGGAGTTAGCGCTTCAAGCACAAGTGAATCACTTAAAGGTAAAAGGTGATTCAGACCTGGTAATCAAACAAATCAATGGGGATTATGCCATCAGAAAAGAAGAATTAATCCCTTTGTATGATTACGTCAGAGAGTTAATGTCGGAATTCCCTTCAGAACCGACATTTTCTTATGTCCCAAGATCACAAAATGCTCAAGCTGATGCACTGGCTAATATAGCCACAACTTTAGCAGATCCAAATCGGGACGAGACAACCATCGGTATTGCCCACCGTCGTGCAATTTCACCTTATGTTCAAGTCAGAACAGAGGAAATTAATGAAATTAGTCCCATTCCTGAACCATATGGTCATACTACAGGATGGATGTCACCTATCAGGGAATACCTTCAAAATGGAACACTTCCACCTGATAGAGCCAAGAGAGAACAAATTCAGCGACGTGTGGTCAATTTTACTCTTTATGATGGTCCAAACCACCTCGAGAAAATTCTCTACAAACCTGGTTTTGATGGAGTTCTCTTCAGATGTATTGATGGTGAAGAGACAATGGCTGTCATAAAAGAAGTGCATGCAGGAGTCTGTGGTGCCCATCAGTCTGGACATAGATTGTCTGATCAAATTCGAAGACTTGGATACTTCTGGCCTTCAATGATACAAGATTGTGTTAATTTCACAAAGAAGTGTCATTCATGCCAAGTATATGCCAATTTCATTCATCAACCTCCAGAATTGCTTCATACAGCTAAATACTCATGGCCATTTTCCACATGGGGAATGGATGTGGTGGGACCTTACCCTTCAGCTACAGCCAAGCAGTTTAAGTACATTCTTACTGCTACTGATTTCTTTTCCAAATGGGCAGAGGCAGTACCTCTCAAAGAAGTCAGTTCTAAATGCATTGTTAGCTTCATCAAGTCTAACATCATTACTAGATTTGGTGTCCCTCATACCATATTGACAGACAACGGCACCAACTTCTGCTCTTCTGAGGTAAAGAGATTGTATCAAGAATACAACATTAAGTCCAACCATTCATCTCGATATCATGCAGCGGCTAATGGCCAGATAGAGGCCTTCAACAAGACTCTTTCAAATATACTGCAAAAGATGGTGGATAAAGATAAGAGGTCATGGCCTGATAAACTCTATCATGCTTTATGGGCTTATCGGACTACCACTCGCAATGCAACGCGGTCTACTCCATATTCATTGATATATGGAACAGAAGCAGTCTTGCCAATTGAAGTCCAATTGCCCTCACTCAGAATAGCCATTTGTGATCAGTTATCAACAGATGAGCAATCCCAAAAGCGGTTGAATGAATTGGAACAGTTAGATGAGAAAAGATTGTGCACTTTGCACCACTTGGAAATCTATCAGAATCGAATAGCACGAGCTTTTAACAAAAAAGTTCGTCTTCGTTCATTCATTCAGGGAGAATTGGTATTGGTTCTCAGAACACCAATGATACCAGGAAAGAAGCCTCCCAAGCTTGAACCAAAATGGGAAGGACCTTATTCAGTACATAAGGTCTACTCCAATGGAGCGTATTCTCTGATTTCAATGGATGGAGAACACATCACGACTCCAACTAATGCCAGATTTCTGAAGAAGTATTTTGTATAAACACAAAATATTGTTCACAGAACTAAGACTCTTACATTTGGTTCATACAACAATGGTCCAGTATGACCTTAAACTACAACTACGTCCAGCATGACGATAAACTGTATGGTCCGTGCATATGACCTTAAACTATTCGCACTTATGTCCCTGCAACATGACACTAAACTGTGCAGCACCAATAGTCCTAACTGCAAGACTTTAAACTGCATAGTCCCTGATTTTGTCCTACATGACAATAAACCGTATAAAAGTTCTTATATTTTGTCCGAGATGACATTAAACTATATTTTGTCCTAGCGACATGACATTAAACTGTGTGGCACTTTCATCGTCCAGCATGACGTTAAACTGTGTTAAGTCCCTTATTGTCCTACATGACACTAAACTGTATTCTGTCCGAGATGACATTAAACTATATTGTGTCCTAGCAACATGACATTAAACTGTGTGGCACTTCCAACGTCCAGCATGACGATAAACTGTAAAAAGATCAGAACTGATATCCTCATATTGATTCACCTTAGTCTTAGCTACATGACTTTAAACTGTACAGCATCAGTTCGTCCTTGCTATATGACGCTAAAACTATACAGCAATGGTCCAGCATGACCTTAAACTGCATCATTCCTGGTCCATGTATACGACCATAAACTATTTGCAAATATGTCCAGCAAGACGTTAAACTGTGACGTCCTAACTACATGACGCTAAACTGTATAAAAGTCCCTCACGTCCGGAAAGACGCTAAACTATATAATCATCAAAAGTCCAGCATGACATTAAAACTGCACAATCCCCCTTTCGTCCAATATGACGTTAAACTGTATTGTCCCCATCGTCCTAACTACATGACGCTAAACTGTACAGAAAATCCTTGATATGTCCTACATGACATTAAACTGTACATCGTTAAGGTTGTTATTACCTCTTGTTTCTCACACCGAGTATGACTCACGTGAGCTTAGAGCGAACATCAACCATAACACTCCCTTTGGGCCACTAACCATGTGTAAGTCCCAACAACATTTTTTTTAGATCATTGTCCACAAGAACAACTTGATCATTAATTAATTCTTTAATTGAACTACACAGACTTTGATCCTTGCCCTCCAGGCTGGGTATGTAGGCAACCTCCCAAAGGTTCAAGCCCAAAAACAATCTCTTCACATTGGTTCACCACAATCTCATATGATGATGATTTGTGAAACCACCCTTGGAATCAATATCTTTACATTGATTCACTTTTGTCCTTGTTATATGACGTTAAACTATACAACACTTTTGTCCAGTACGACAATAAACTACAATATTCTTTGATTTCCTCATTTGAGAAGGAACCATTATTAAACATTGATTCTTTTTCAATCATGGTTTTCATTTTCAAAAAGACTACGTACATACATGGTAATGCCTAAACTTTTTATCTTAGGTTAAAACCATCATTGCACTAAAGTCCCTTTTCACCCTTCACATGTACGAACCAAATTTGTACAAAGGGTAGTTTCTAGAACTACGTGGACTTGATTCCCATCTTTATGGGATACGTAGGAACATTCGAGTGTCCTTCGAATCCAGTCCCAAGTCTTTTGGGCCTAACCCCAAATTTCACTTTCAGTCCCTTGGCTGAAAAGTCCTCATGAAAACACACACTGTGTATTCATTATTATGGTCCGAATTCTATGACCCTAAACTAAGATCACTCATACTTTCGTCCTGCACGACGTTAAACTGCGTTGCAAGAACTACGTATGGCTTGATTCTCATTCTTATGAGATACGTTGTGAAGTCCAAGTTTCAATTCAGGACCCAACCACAACATGATTATGGTTTTCATTGACCTATGTATCTCTATATACATTGGAAAATACCCATCTTTATGTATTATAATTCTAACCTTAAATATTTTCAGATCTTCATAACCCTTTTTCATGACTTATGGTCACAAAAATGTCAAACTTCTGAGAATTCTTTTGCCTGACTATGCAGCACGTGCCCATAGGTGGCCTTGCATAAACAGTCCACATAACAGACTTGTCAGCCAAGAGATGCTATTTATTTGACCATGCAGCCAATGCCCATAGGTGGCCCTGCATGTTTTCAACCCCCTAACGGGTTTGTTAAATAATAGTAACTTCATTCTTGGGAAGAATGCCTCTTTTGTCCTTATTTGTCTTAAACGACAGTATGTAGGGATCCGCAAAAATAGCCATCCTTAACGTATTTGTCCCATATCCTTTTTCATGATCTGAAAGTATTCAAGTCTATGGTTTATTCTTCTTCCCTACGTTTGGGTCAGACCTTCGTAGGAGTGATATTCATCCAGTTCTTCGATATTCTTGTTTGAAAATATCTTCTCCATATTCAAGTACCTCTTTCCATACAACAAACTCTATGCTTTAGAAAATTTGAATCTCCATAAACTTTCACTGGCTTTTAGCACTAGGAAAGTAAATTTCTGAGAGTTCTTTTGCCTAACTATGCAGCACGTGCCCATAGGTGGCCTTGCATAAACAGTCCACATAACAGACTTGTCAGCCAAAAGATGCTATTTTATTTGACTATGCAGCCAATGCCCATAGGTGGCCCTGCATATTTCAAACCCCCTAACGGGTTTTGTTAAATAATAGTAACTTCATTCTTGGAAACTACTTCTTCTAATGCTATTTAGCTCTTTTTCATATCATTCCTCAGATTCAAATATTCTTAAGTCATAGTTTACATATTTTCTCTCATACTTGAGTATGGTAATTTGTTTTCAGATAAATTATCAAGGAATTGAATCCATTTTAATCCATTTTTCGGTCAAAGCTATTTCGGCCTTAAACATTAGCCCCTTTATGTCCGGCATGCATGACTTTAAACTGCCTACAAAAGTCAAAGGAAATCTGAATAAAAGTCAAGTTCCAGCACACTTGCGCACTTCCCTCTGTGCCCTAAAGTCTTGCGCGCCCCCTTTTCCTTTGGATGGATTCAATTTCCTCAGAGTCAAATCCTCATTTCTCTCCGGATCCAACTCTGAGGGGGGACTTTTGTTGACGCTCCTTTCGTCACAGAATCTAAAAATTGGAAAAGGGGAATATCTGAGTCCAATGTGATTCATCCTTTGAAGAAACATCAAAAATTGACAAAGGGATGAACAAGGAGAACATTGCCCATAGGTCGCGCAAGTTCCCTCATGGTCGCGCAAGTACACTTGCGCGCCGCCTAGTGGTCGTGCAAGTACTTGCGCGACGCCTTATGGTCGTGCAAGTGACTTGCGCGACCTAAGTGATAACCGCCCGGTAACCGCCCGGTAACCGCCCAGGGTCTTCTTTTGCCTATAAATAGACCCTGTGGGCCCCCCATTCAAAAGGATCTTTTCCCAGAAACTCGGATCAAAGCTCCCGACGCCCAAGTCTCTTCTCAAAGCTTCCAGAACACTTCTAAGGTAATTTCTTACCTAGAATGGAAGATCTAAAGGGAAGAAGGAAGGCCTAAGTGTTGAAACTTATCAAACACTTGCGCGCCGACTTAATTCCTTCAATATAACTTGCGCGTCCCTCTTCTGGAAGAACCTCAAGAGGATGGGAAAGGGTTTAATAAAGAGTCGCTCAAGTAATTCAACTCTGATTGAAAATCGCGCAAGTATCCCTTATGTCGCGCAAGTATACTTGCGCGACCAATACTTGCGCGCCGCCGCAGGACTTGCGCGACCTTCAATACTTGCGCGCCCCTATCTTTTTGGGTGCCCATCTTGCCCTTTTTCACCCCTCTTAAGCCATTTCACCCTTCCTATTCAAGATTCAATCTTCAAGATACTCTTCAAAGCCATTTATGGTATGATTTCTTGATTTGACATCCTTATCTGAAAGGAATTATGTGAAATATCTCTCAAAACCTAATGATTTAAACATCTTTATGTCACCAAAGATTGAGAGTTCATTCATTCAACCTCATCCTTTAAGATGAGAGAATCCTAACCTGGGTTTCCTTTTCAGGAATAAAGACTCAGTCATAACCTTGGGCTTCCTTTTCAGGAGTAAGCCCCAAGTCCCCTAAACCTAGGCTTCCTTCTCAGGAATAAGTCCCAGTCATGAACCTTGGGCATCTTCTTTAAGAATAAGCCCCAATCAAAGTCCTTTAATCTTGGGCATCCTCCTCAGGAGTAAGCCCCAAACCTTAATCCCTAACCTGGGTCTCCTTTTCAGGAATAAAGACTCAGTCATAACCTTGGGCTTCTTTCTTAAGAGTAAGCCCCAAGTCTCTTAAAATTTCTCTTAACCAGTCATAAATTTCCTTTGATTTGGGTTTCCTTTTCAGGAATAAAACCCAATCATAAGTCCCCTCCTAACTTGGGCATCCTCCTTAGGAGTAAGCCCCAAGATTAGAGTATTCAAATCTCCATGAAGCACATATAACTTTGTGGACCCTGTTCATGGATTTTCTTCCTAAAAGTAAATCCTAAACCTTCGCCTATCTGGGCAGTCATCTATACATAAGCCCCAAAACAAATTCTTATGATTGCATCTTTTATGGCACAATTGTCTAAATTTTACCAATACCTCTTGTTTCTCACACCGAGCATGACTCACGTGAGCTTAGAGTGTAAAAGTAATTATGACATTCATCTTTGAGCCATCAATCATAAAACATCATATCCCATTCCTCGAACTACGTGGGTTCTGATTCCTTTTTCAAAACAAAGGATACGTAGGTAGCCCATTCATGGGTTCGATCCCAACATTGAAATAATCTCTGTCCTTCTGAATGACGATAAACTTCAAGTGCCCCACTGAGTGGCTTTAAAACCAGCCTGGTCATCAAAATGACCAAGAGACTTTTATATAAATGTTTTGAAGGATACCATTGACCAAGAATCTCTAAACAAATATAGATGATTCTATATTGATGAAGGACCTCGAATACATATAAAAGATTCTCTAAATTTCTTGCATATTTAATCATTGATTGTTAAAACTAAAGGAAAGCTCATTTTATACTTGGTAATGTAATAAGGATTCACGAACATAACTTAAATCTATAAAGAGAGTCCCGGAGTAGACAATAATTCCCCTCAAAAAGGTGTGATGAGTCCGACCTCCCATCCTCTCGACCAATGCAAATTCCTAAGCCTCATTTAGCCCACAAGCTAATGAGCGCCTGCCTTTGGAAAGTAGGTCCAAACGGATGTGGAATCATTGGATGTTTCCGGTTCTACGAACAAACCCGTTAGAAACCGATCGGAACGTTTGAATCTCCCGTCCAGGAGGTCATCCCCGGATTCCGCGCGAAACAATTATTTTTTGTTTCGCGCGGAATCCGGGGATGACCTCCTGGACGGGAGATTCAAACGTTCCGATCGGTTTCTAACGGGTTTGTTCGTAGAACCGGAAACATCCAATGATTCCACATCCGTTTGGACCTACTTTCCAAAGGCAGGCGCTCATTAGCTTGTGGGCTAAATGAGGCTTAGGAATTTGCATTGGTCGAGAGGATGGGAGGTCGGACTCATCACACCTTTTTGAGGGGAATTATTGTCTACTCCGGGACTCTCTTTATAGATTTAAGTTAAGTTCGTGAATCCTTATTACATTACCAAGTATAAAATGAGCTTTCCTTTAGTTTTAACAATCAATGATTAAATATGCAAGAAATTTAGAGAATCTTTTATATGTATTCGAGGTCCTTCATCAATATAGAATCATCTATATTTGTTTAGAGATTCTTGGTCAATGGTATCCTTCAAAACATTTATATAAAAGTCTCTTGGTCATTTTGATGACCAGGCTGGTTTTAAAGCCACTCAGTGGGGCACTTGAAGTTTATCGTCATTCAGAAGGACAGAGATTATTTCAATGTTGGGATCGAACCCATGAATGGGCTACCTACGTATCCTTTGTTTTGAAAAAGGAATCAGAACCCACGTAGTTCGAGGAATGGGATATGATGTTTTATGATTGATGGCTCAAAGATGAATGTCATAATTACTTTTACACTCTAAGCTCACGTGAGTCATGCTCGGTGTGAGAAACAAGAGGTATTGGTAAAATTTAGACAATTGTGCCATAAAAGATGCAATCATAAGAATTTGTTTTGGGGCTTATGTATAGATGACTGCCCAGATAGGCGAAGGTTTAGGATTTACTTTTAGGAAGAAAATCCATGAACAGGGTCCACAAAGTTATATGTGCTTCATGGAGATTTGAATACTCTAATCTTGGGGCTTACTCCTAAGGAGGATGCCCAAGTTAGGAGGGGACTTATGATTGGGTTTTATTCCTGAAAAGGAAACCCAAATCAAAGGAAATTTATGACTGGTTAAGAGAAATTTTAAGAGACTTGGGGCTTACTCTTAAGAAAGAAGCCCAAGGTTATGACTGAGTCTTTATTCCTGAAAAGGAGACCCAGGTTAGGGATTAAGGTTTGGGGCTTACTCCTGAGGAGGATGCCCAAGATTAAAGGACTTTGATTGGGGCTTATTCTTAAAGAAGATGCCCAAGGTTCATGACTGGGACTTATTCCTGAGAAGGAAGCCTAGGTTTAGGGGACTTGGGGCTTACTCCTGAAAAGGAAGCCCAAGGTTATGACTGAGTCTTTATTCCTGAAAAGGAAACCCAGGTTAGGATTCTCTCATTTTAAAGGATGAGGTTGAATGAATGAACTCTCAATCTTTGGTGACATAAAGATGTTTAAATCATTAGGTTTTGAGAGATATTTCACATAATTCCTTTCAGATAAGGATGTCAAATCAAGAAATCATACCATAAATGGCTTTGAAGAGTATCTTGAAGACTGAATCTTGAATAGGAAGGGTGAAATGGCTTAAGAGGGGTGAAAAAGGGCAAGATGGGCACCCAAAAAGATAGGGGCGCGCAAGTATTGAAGGTCGCGCAAGTCCTGCGGCGGCGCGCAAGTATTGGTCGCGCAAGTATACTTGCGCGACATAAGGGATACTTGCGCGATTTTCAATCAGAGTTGAATTACTTGAGCGACTCTTTATTAAACCCTTTCCCATCCTCTTGAGGTTCTTCCAGAAGAGGGACGCGCAAGTTATATTGAAGGAATTAAGTCGGCGCGCAAGTGTTTGATAAGTTTCAACACTTAGGCCTTCCTTCTTCCCTTTAGATCTTCCATTCTAGGTAAGAAATTACCTTAGAAGTGTTCTGGAAGCTTTGAGAAGAGACTTGGGCGTCGGGAGCTTTGATCCGAGTTTCTGGGAAAAGATCCTTTTGAATGGGGGGCCCACAGGGTCTATTTATAGGCAAAAGAAGACCCTGGGCGGTTACCGGGCGGTTACCGGGCGGTTATCACTTAGGTCGCGCAAGTCACTTGCACGACCATAAGGCGTCGCGCAAGTACTTGCACGACCACTAGGCGGCGCGCAAGTGTACTTGCGCGACCATGAGGGAACTTGCGCGACCTATGGGCAATGTTCTCCTTGTTCATCCCTTTGTCGATTTTTGATGTTTCTTCAAAGGATGAATCACATTGGACTCAGATATTCCCCTTTTCCAATTTTTAGATTCTGTGACGAAAGGAGCGTCAACAGTGATAAACTGCCATTACTACTTTTTTCCTTTCACTACTCCCCAAAGCATGAAATATTTTCTCTAAGGAACTTATCCATTGATCAGTTGAAAATGGATTTGTAGTCCCATTGAATGTTTGTGGTTGTTTCCTAATGAAGCTTTCTAACCTTGATTGTCTGAGCTATGGATCAGGGTTCTCTATACAGGTAAGGTTATTATTCATAACATGAGTGAGTTGTCCTAGTATGGTTATAAGTTGTTCAGTACTGGTTGCATGACCAACTCAACTATAATTATCTTGAGTATGATGGAAATTTATACATTGATTACGTGTGTTGATATGGTTTCAATTACATCCACTATAAACCATTTATAAACAATGGAATGCACTAGATTAGTTTTTGAATCGCTCTATATAATTCAAAACTAGTAAAATACCTATCATAAATTGAACAGTTTATGTATATAATCCATAATCGTAAAACAATTCTTTCGTTGAGGAGGTATTTACTCATAAATACTTCATAATGGTTTTTCATGAAAATGTGAATTATCCTAAGAATATCCCAAGGGAGTGTTGTAACCATGAGTGCAGCAAGGCCCATTATCGTGTACTAGGATGCACTGGGTCAAGCCCAAAACTCCTTATCAAATTTTTCACTCTTAGGTACATCTATTCCATAGCCACCTCTACCTACTTATATCCATATAGGGATGTATTTCTTAGAAAATTCAAAAAATCAATTTATTAACAAAATTCTAGGAAGTTTACCTATACTAATCCTCAAAGTATATCTTAGGGTAATGTTCTCTAATTAGAGTTTTTCTAAATCTAGTTTCCTAGGTTTCTACTAAAAATCCTTTGATACCAACTATAACACCTTGAACCAAGTTACCCAGAGTTAGTGCATTATTAATAACATTGGCATGATCACAAGAGATCAAGTCTCGAAAGACTGATTATTTTAGTAGCCTTTGAAGTACTAGATATGTACATTGTTTTTACTTTACATCATGAAATAAAAAACCACATTAAGTCCCCTTTGAAAACACTCATATCCTTTTTCCTATCCCTATAGGTTAATAATAATATACTTTTTCATATCTTTGGAAAATGAAAACATAATAAAGGGGTGAGCACAGATTCTCAGAAAAGATAATAATATAGCAGAAACTATCATAAAAAGAATAAACATTTTAGGTAATGTATAAGACTAAAATAAAATACTTTAAAACATAAATTTCAGCATAATATGGAAAAGAAAAATCAACTAATTACATTTACTTATTCACATGTATATTCTAATAGTTTAATAATCACATATAATATCAATAGTCAATTTCATAATGATTGAATGCATAATGTGGGACATCATAACCACAAAGTCATGCCCTCATGCGAAGAATACAAATAATATTTTATCATTTCCTTCTTCTGAGACACTTTTTTGTCTCATGAGACCTAATAATTCATTTAGGAGCTATAGTAGACTCCACCCGTCACTTACTAAGTCGAATGCATTTCTAATATGAAAATGTTGAATCATAACATAAACATTCGTATTAAAAATAGCATAAGAAATATTAATACTTTAACTATAAACCCTGAATGGAATAAAAATATCACATCCACAGTCAAACATATCTCAAAACCTTAAATAAAATATGAAATATTTTATCATAATCAATAATCTTCAAACAAATGTAAAATCTAACAAAGGATGTTGACATAGATGAAATCAAAACTATTTCAGAGAAATATCTCTTTATATTTGGAAATAATTTAAAATTCACGTAATTATAAAAAATATATTTATTAAAAAAATATTCTTATAAACTTTTAAGGGAAGCTTTGATGGTGTTATAATGTCGGAAAATAGATGCTCCCGATATATTAGTTAAAAAAACATTACTTCCTTAATTTGTCAAAAAAGTCATAAAGTACCTTGTTTGGAAAGCAATGGAAAGATTCCTTTCATAAAATTTTATAAAAAATCAAATGAGGGTATAAATTAATTTAACCCATAGTCTAGAAAATATTAAAAAAAATTAAAACCTTTTTAAGAAACATGGATGTGGATGATAAAGAGGTCCCAGTAGATACTTACATATAAACAGCCTTAGATAATAAAGAGATTGTAAAATTAACCCTTAACTTGTACTTTTCCTTGGTTGAGGGTAAGTTATCCTAATATATAATAGTTAAATAATAATTATTAAATTATACAAGTACCACATACATAAATATTATATCATATATGAGCTTCTAATATTGCTTTCTTAATAATATTTCAGTGGTATCATGGTTTCGGGTGTTAAGTGATTCGTTTTCCATTATTTTTTGTTTACGTTAGTCGTGTTATTTATGGATATAATGATTTTGATTAATATACAGAATGATATTAAGTTCATAAAATTATTTTTATTAATCAAATGAAAATTATTCTTGAATGGTTACGATGGGAAACGAAATCATATCGCGTCGTGGAGACGGTAACCCGTACGTACGCACAAGTGAAAATATCATTTTATTAGTGGTGAAATCATATATAATTGGATGGTATATGATATATAAATTTTAATTAACATGTTATATTTATTATTTAAATCAATTATACTCATTATTATATCCATCCAAATAATGAAGTGTGGAATAACAAACTACACCACGACGTGGAGATTGTAAGTCGTACGTACGCATGTATGGTGACTTTGTCATTAATAGGATGGCTAGAATAATGAATATGGTTGTACCATATTTATAATAAAATCTCAGTATGTAGAAGGTATTGGAGTTATTATTTTATTATTGAAACAGCAAAGAAAGAGGAAGTGGAAGAAGAAAATAACATTGAAAGAGGTGATGAATTAATTACTTCGTCTTCTAGTTCTTCCTTTTTATTTGATCAAAAGGGATCCTTAGGTCATATTATGATCAAAGTAAGGCCTATAGGTTGAATTGAGGGTATTGTTTAGTATATTTGAACATTGTTTGGCCGATTCAAATGTCTTTGGATGTGTGAAATTAAGAGAAGAGGAAGTACCCTTTTATAAGAGAGGTGAGGGTCACTTTAGGAAAATCTTGACATATTATTTTATTATAAAATAATTTTCTTTTTATGATGTCTACAAATGGATTTATTTAGAGTTTGAGTAGTGGATAGGTCTAAATCCCCTCAACCAATAGGTTTTATACTGGTTTGTGTCACCATATTATCCTTATCTTTTATATTTAACTCTTAGTTAAATAGTTTATCTTTTACAATGTCTTCTTGTATTTTTATATTAAATGCTTAATAAACCTACTATAAAATGACAAGAGAACCTCAATTGGTTCATTAATGACATATCTATCATTATATAAGTCATTTTTCCTAAACTTATATTTTTATGAATATTATATCATTTAATAATATAGTATTTTTTTAAAACTCGTTTATGTCAGTTTTGACACTATTTAGTATTTGGTTTTTTTGAAGGTCAGCAAAACTTGTTTACTTAAGAAAATACATTAAATTTACCCTGAAATTTCATATTAACCTATAAAACTCTTTTAATGCATAAAAAACTCAATTTACATTTATTTTTATATTTATAATATCAATTATTTTAATCCTTAATTAAAAAGGTAATTACTGCATCATCATTGTGTCATAAATAAATTTAATTATTTAATGTCTAAAAATTATAAATAAAATACCATTATGTAGAAAATATTTTTATCTTTCTAATGAATTTTTATAGTCTAATTTATCTTATTTATAACCCTATATTAAAAAGTGTTTAGTTATTAAACTTTGAATTTAACACTTTTAACTCTTCTTTAAATAAAATAATAATAAATCTCCTAATCTAATTAAAGTAGACCAAAAGGATCATATTTTTTTCCTAAGGTCGATTTTGGTCAGAATACACGTATCTAATCGAATTAGAACATGTTTTAGGGTAATTATAATATCATTTTAACCTTTAATTACCCTATTTACTTTTAACCGTGGTAAATAAAATTCAAAAGTTACTATTCAACAAAAATTATTTTCATCCTATTGAACCACATTTTACATGCAGATATCAATCGAGTCTCTTGTAATTTTAAAATTCAATTCATATAAGTGGTAAGATTATGTTTTATGAAAATTCATAAATGTGCCTAGAAGGTGGGTAAAAGACGTTAAAAAATTCAATAAAATTTTATACATATAATATTATAATAAAATGACTCTAATTAATTACATTGAACTAATATAGGTATTATGTATCTATTTTTACTTTAAAATAAATTTAAACAAAAAATAATAATAATTTAAATAAAAGTCATTTTTAAAAAATAACACAGTGTTTTCCACTATTTATAAAAAATTGAATGTTTTTAGAAAAATACCAAAATTCACCCTAAGCTAATTTTTATATTTTGAATCCAAAAATGGAGTCCATTTTGAAAAATTAAATTTATAAAATTTCAAAAAGTGTTCATTACTATTTAGAACGGCTAGTTTGACTGGTCATGGTGTGCTACAACTCGAAGTTGGATACATCGCAATATATTTCATTATTCAATGAGAAGAGTACCATGGAAGCATGGGGTGTTATAGCAATAGTGTCCCACCTGATGTGGTGAAATTGTGCTCGCATAAGAGATGGGTGCAGTGGTGACCTATGATGAGAATAATTTCTCACGAGAAGTTTTCCAAGTGATCATAATATTGGTATCAATGTTTGAAATGTTTTCTTATTATTTCTAGGGACCTAGTTTAATACCTTGTTGGCTATCTTCCCTCTCTGTCTGTAATGTGTATGTACTGTTGGAGCATAGTCATTTTGTTGCAGTGAACAACTAGCCATAGTGTTTCATAGTCCCTTGATCTTTCCTGAGGCTATAACATTTTAGGATTTTGAATCTGAAGGGATATTCTATATTAATGGAGTGGAAAAGTGTGATGCTCCATATTGTCCCCATCCATGAATATGAATGCATGACATGGATTTGAATATTATCTTCTGAAGAGTCATGATTCAAAGGCACCAAGAATATTACATATTTGTGATGTGCTTTTCTAGTTTCAAATCACGAGCCATGAAGATAGAATCAATTCATGCCTACAATAGAGTATATTGATCATCTGTATGAGAAACTCATATCCTCGATATGGGAGATGTCAATCCTTCTGTCTTTGATGAGTGACCCACATATTTTGAAATAAATATGGCATTCAATCATTCTCTATATCCTCTTGGTTCTCATATTCAGTGGTGGCAAGGGTCCATAACATGATGGGGAGGTAGTTTATGGATAACTCTCTCTATATGTTCATGTCGGACTCCTCTTCATCAGAATTACATGATTCCATTTGATCAGACCCTAGGGGATAGCTCTGATTGTCACATGCTGAAGGTAATGGGGTGCTACTAGAATTTGATGGAGAACCATATACAGTTGAACCTAATGATTTGAGCACCTCCTTGTATTAAGGTGACATTGTTTGGGACACCTATCCATATGGAGGTGTTTGGGATAGGGGAGGACTACATTGACCATGAGAGATCTCGCCATGGGGAGGTTAACCATAGCGTATGTTAGGAGTGGAGTCCCGGATATCCATATCCACACTACCACAAGGAGGAATATCGTGTTAATGAATGCCTTCTAATTATAATTCAATGGAAGAGAAGATGGACCCTCTTAGTGGGGACAATGTGTCTTGAACAACCAAAAGTACATTGGAATTGATCAAATTAGGGATATGGTCCATGTTCTACCTCATGGATGGAATATGTCAACCCACCTTTTGGAGTTGTGCAGGGGTATAAACTTACTATATGATGGTTTATAGAACCTGTATATAACCATATAATGTGATAGGGACATGATCCTATTGCTAAGATGCATCCAGAATATACCAATGATGTATGTCATTATTGATAGTAATGTGATCATGTCTTGAAGAATGTGCCGCTCTCACTTAGTGATCCTCAGTTAGGACAGGATTATAAGCTCAATCGTGTACCTTGGGGATATGATTCCAGTCTTTCTCTACAAGAATATGAGCCTTCCCTGAGGTGTATGTCACTCTCACATGTGTGGCCTCGGTGGGATCAAGAATATGATCCTATTATGAATATCCATTCCCCATCATAATTAGCCGATGCACCTCTAGAATGGGAGAAGGAATATGATTCTTCCACTGTGTTTCCTTGGAATGATCTTGGTGCAGTAATTCATCAGTAGAAGTAAGAATATGTGCCTGACTTTGATGATCTGCCAAAATATGCTGGAAGGATCCATTGACAAGAATATGAGCCTCACCATAAGCTTGTGACATTCCCACATGGTCATCCTTGGTTAGAACAAGGATTTATGCCAGATCCAAGACCATTGGATCATGTCACTAGACTTCTTCGACAAGAATGTATCCATTTCCCAAGGCATCTTCCACTCTCTCCTAGTTTCCCCCAGTTGGAACGGGGATATGAGCCCGATCTGATGCCTCTTTATTCATTGGAATATGCTAATAATCCTCCCAGGTGGGAGAAAGACTGTGTTCTTACTCCAATACAACCCCTTTTTTGTAGTGATAAGAGTTTTGTGATGTCTTGGATTTAGGGATAAGCGTATGCACCTATCCCTATATCTGAAAAAGTGTCGGAAAATGCTGGAAAAGATATTAGGATGTTGATAAAATGTATTGTCATTTAGTCAAAGTTTGTGCAGGGATGCGATCCAGCACAATTTTTATCTCCATGATGAACTGGAAGATATCTTCTATTGAGGAGGGGATATGAACCAAATTATATTCACCATGTGAAATCAGGGTATGCATATTGGATTCATATATGGGGTTTGGAATATGAGAGTCCTCTATGGTTATTATGGCAATATGATTGCATACTTGTTCGGAGAAAGCAGGGATATGACCATGTTGGATTGTCCTTGCATAAGTATATAAGCAGTAATCATCAGTAGGAGTAGAGTTATGAACCCTATCCAAGATATCTGACACCTTTTTCTTCTGATGAGTTTTACTTCTATCCTATGCATGGGCGTTAGAGGTAATTGTGTATCGTATGGCACCCTCAGTAGGCCACTGAGGGGTACTGGTGGAACAGTGTCAGTGACGGTAGTTCGTAGAAATCCTCCTAGGTGGATCCCAAACTAGAAGTGAGATGTATTTGGATTTCTTGTCCAAATTCCTTGGATAAAAAAGGTAGTTTTTATCATTCTTTTTGGATCATCTCTTTAAGTTATTGGTCATGGCGACAAGAGCCACATGTTTGGAAGTAAGCTTCCCTGGGTGATGAGGGATCACCTACTACCATGTCTGGAAGACTTCACAATTAGAATCCATGGTAGTAATAGTACCATTTCAGTGGTACTCTTGTAGAATCATATTTGATAACAGTCATTGGATTATTCATGCATGTGATATTGTTTTTCAAGTTGCGGAATTTATAGTTGCAGACTATTTTCCATAACGAAGGTTGGATGATGAATACATATTCTCGAATTGGGATAGTGAATTAGTATCTGTAATTACACAGACAAGAAATAATAAGGTTACTAATTAGTGTAGAATCATAGGCGTAATATTCTCAAAAATATATTCATGGTTAACTCATTTTGTCTTTTATTCCTGATTTAGCCATTCGACATGTTTGGACTTATCAAAAAGTGGATGGACTTATGACAACTTTTGTTATCGAGAATAACATGTAATATTATTCTAGTATTATTTCCTTGTTTATATTGGGTTTGAAAAAAAAGTGGCCTAATTCATTATATCCAAATCATTTTCCCATTGTATTGATTCACATCAGATTCACCATTTTTGTTTCGTTGGGTTTTTTGGATGTGGAATGGGGAGTGGGATTTCCCTTGATGGTTTGATTGAGGGGTATTTTGTGACCTATCTAAATTTCATACATTAGGCCATCCATTTTTTTTGTTTTCCCTAGAATCTTTCAACATTTCCCATATCCATAGTTCGGTATGGACTAGCTTTGTAATGGCAGGTGGTCATCTGGGTTTTCAGGTCCGGTGACTCTTGCAGACTTGCATTGGTTGAGATGATTGGAGTTCGGGATCATCTCACCATTTAGGGGGGTTATTTACTACTCCAGTAATATATTATAGATTTAATATATGTTCAATAATCTATTCCTAATCCAGATATGGGACTGTTTACCCAGGTAAAATGGTTTATCAGTTAATTCGATCTTCAGAAGAAGAAGGGGGTCTTGTTGAGGGATCTATCTATATGTATCTAAGGTTCTCCATCCATTTCCCTATTGGGGAATAGATTATTTATGTGTTGTAACCATATTACCATGTACTTTGGATTCTTCTTCCATATGATAATGTGGTTGATATTCCAAGGAGGGTATTGATCCATTATGAGGAATCCTAAATATCCAAAATTTTGTAAGAATCAAAAACCATTTAGTTCATTAAGGTTATTTAAACTGGACCTAAGTTATATACCCTTATATGAGGGGTATTCATTAATTATTTATAATGATATGTTCATTCGTACCACCCTATGCCCGGGTGAGCTATGCTCAGTGTGAGAAACAAGGGGGATAGATGATCAGCCTCACGATGTGTATGAATGAGACTTGTGTACTAGGACAGTCATTAGGGAGTTTGGTATAAAGTTCAAGACTTGAAAGATATTCCTATGTATCCAAAATATGGACAGATTTATATTAATCATAGTTTGGTTGATGTACGGGACATAAATACTAAGTCTGCCCTATACTATAGATATTTATGAATCCTAATGAGGTGTTTGTTGCATACCCCTAAGCCCATGTGAGCTATGCTCGGTGAGAGAAACAAGGCAGATATATTTATCAGTCTGACAACATATGGGTATGAGACTTGTGTTTTGTGATAGTCCCTGAGGATATTTTTCATGGAACTTGGGCCTTCGGAAGGCTCCCTACGTATCCCAATTATGGAAGGAATCAGAGTCCTCATAATTCATATAATGTTGGGTTTTATACACGGAGGTTTTCCTATACCATTGTAGTGGTTTGTAGGGAAGAAGATATGACCATTTCCACTCCCTAATCCCACTTGAGCGATGATTTATTGTGAGAAACAAGGCATATCACGTAATCAATGTCATTTATTTCGACAAGGGATTCATATATTGTTCCCTCTATGGATGATCAATATGGGTCTCAGGCATTAGAGGGAGGTATCCCACCTATCCTGAATATGGTAGGAATCATAGTCATCCTAGTTACCTTTATTTTGGGACTTACACACTGAGGTTTACCTATTTATCAAGGCTTACATGTATAGGAAAGACAATATTTTCAAATCCTGGGATGTCCTATGATCTATTGTATGAATTATCTTCACACACATATAAGGTTTCTTGAGATCCAATGTGGAATAATCTGAGGGTTGTAACATATCTTCTCTAACACATATATGAGTCATCGCGAGCCCTGGCCGACATGTCAAGAGGGCGTCGTGAGTCTCAATTGAAAATCCCAAAGTGCATCATGATTCTTATCTGACTTGACCATAGTGCATCACGAGAGCATTATTTTTAATTCCATATGTTTTCGCAAGACGTAACTGATATGAAAAAATGATATTATCTGAGTCAAGAGATGTGTCTAAGGGATATCTCAAGTCTTGGGTGTTTGACTGAGAGGGTTAGCAAGATCACAGTGGCACCTGTGGGGGAACTGTATGATATGCCCTAACATGTCTAGAGGACTTTGTGAGTCCTAGATGACATGTCTAAGGGGTGTCATTAAATATAGGTGACGTCTCCTAGTGATATAACGTGTCTTGAGATAAAACATGTGAAGTGAATGATGGGAATTGAGCATGCATTTTAAATAATCCTTCTTCCTTTTATCTTGTTTCTAACCCTTATATTGTGAAAGCCTTGGTTTTTTTCAGTGTTAGTTTGTCTTGAATCTTGAGTGATCTATTATTCTTATGGAATGGTCTTTACATAACCTACTTGAGATCCTTTGTGTGTTCTACGAATGATCACGCGACGTGATTTATAATTATCACATGACTACTCCATCTTTCCTCCAGTGTATTACCTAATAGAAATATGTCTACTCACATGATCTTATACTTTGAGAAGTACATAGGAGTTGAGAGTCAAATTATCCAGATTCTAGACATCAGGCATGCATATAAGTGGTCAATAATCAAACCCTTACATGATGTGGGGTGTGGAATTTGTATGCCTCACTACCCTAGGTACTCACCAGTTTGGGTAGCGTATCTAGAACGAGTCAATTCTATAACCAGCAAAGGTGGTCTGGCGCCACACAGTTTGATGTGTCTCTATTTTCCATAGTTTCAGGTGAGTCACCGAATTTTCAACAATCGTGAGTCTCTTCCTTTAACACAATATTTCCAATTACTGGATTCTTGTTTGATCATACAGACGTGTCGAATGACATTAATGTTGTCATGTTGACATGACCAAGGGAATTCACAGGATTCAAGTGCTTGTGAGAGTATTATCGTGATACCATGGGTGACTTGTCCTTGGGTCTCACGGGACAGTTTTGCGGGACCGTTTCCATGTCGCATGCCTTTCAGTGGTCACGAGTACCTATCGTATTATCCCTTGTGATCCCATTTTTTTATACAAAAAAGTTTGGGAGTCATACAAGACTGAATGAGTAGTATCTATTATTTTATTCAATTCTTAGATGATGTATCACATGACCAATATAGTTCATATGGAGAGTGTACAAGCATGTAGTAGACAGGTCTATCCACTAGTCCTTAGAGCGTCGCAGAGTTGTATGGACACTCCTAAGGACTTCCTTGCAGTGGGGATGACTAGATCGAGGTATTTCATGAGGTTTCATGGTGTCTCATAGATCGCTCGGGGTGCATGTATATTTCCCTTTAATGACTATGAACCCATCTTGTATCCTCCCATTTATCTCTATCATTTTATATGGTGAAGTCTGGGAGTTCATGTGAGATTTCTTAGATATCACCACATGATTTTATTCTTCCTAATGATGATTTGGTGCATGATATTCATGACCACTTGAAGACTTTTCCATTCAATGGCATCCTTATTTATTTTCAACTAATTCTTGGTGGTTTTTCTATCACGTTCCCGTGAAAAACCATGCGGCCTGAGGGTGCTCATTCAGTTGTCTGGTGGGGTTCTAAAGGGAATGTAGGTTTGTTGAAGGGGGATCCACGGGACAAGTCTTGTGCGATGCACCATTCATAGAGACTTCATATGACCTTGAAATGGTCAAATAATTGTGAGTATTTTATAGGATTCATGAGTATTCGATCATCCTATTTTTCATTCCTTTCATAGTGAAAATAATACCAAAATTCAGGTATTTCTCCCTTTGTGATTTTTATTCTTATTTAGACAATGTCAACAATCCCATATTTCCATAGAAATAACACCTTATATGTGATGTATTCATAAAAATTATTGTAGGATCATCTGTTTCATAGTTTTTAGAAAACTTATGATTTTGATTTGAACTCAAATCAATTTCTTTCCTTAGACTGGGTGCTTATGGTCAAACATCAATTCACAAATCTATCTACTTTAAATCACATCCCATAAGATCCTTGTTATATGGATATGATTATTGGTTTTTTCCTTTCGAGATATCTATGCTCCCCTTCAATTTTTTCTTTCCCCTATGTGATCTTATTTCTTGATTTCATTTAGGGTTTCAAGAGTCTCTAATGATTTTTTAATTTTATTTCCAAGTAAAAAATATTATTTTCAAGTTCTTTGATACATTTGATTTTTTCTTATTCTTTCATAGTTAAACCATCGATCAATATTTTCTGTTCTTCAACTATTATCTTTCACTCAATGACCTTTTGAGTTCTCTTATATTAAAGACATTAGATTTTCAATTTATTCTTCTTGATCAGAATTCTATCCATCCATATATTTCATATAATTTGTTTCATCATGAACTACTTAGTTTTATATTTTTGTTTTGGATCCCCAAACTTCTATCTCATCAAGAGTGGATTCTAATTCATCCTAAGGATTAACTCTTCCTTCAAATTCATATTCACCATTATCACTTTCATCCCTTCTATATGATATACCTACAACTACCACCATAGAGTTTTCTCTATGATCTATGGAGTTATATGTCTCTTAAAACATAGATTCTATTGATCTATCATATTCTTATTAAATAAGATTCTCCTTTTTTAATAAATTTCTCTTGACATTTCTCTGAACCATCACGTAGCCTGAAGACTTATTCATGGTAATTTTTACTCCCTCATCATTATAATCATGATACTTATTGGGTCACATTACAATAATATATCTATTTTTTCCATATAGAAATTAAGAGATTGGAAGTTTCACTTTAAACGTTTCTTTAATCTTTATTGATTTGAGGAATTGAATTACATGTCCTCATCCATCTCTTCTTCTTCTTATCCATCTTTAATAGTGAGATTATTCATGACCTTGAATGCCACCAATTTGAATATCACCATTTACATAGACTAAATATCTTCATTTCTCATATGATATACAACAAGAGTGATGTGAAAGATATCTAGTTTCATCTCCTTTGGGTATTTATCCTCCAGTATAGGGACTTTAGGATTGAACTTTAGGTACCCAACCTTAAAATATTTCATAATATTGAGATTATATGAAGAATTTATTCTCTTAAATTTTTTATATTTTTTATGTAGATTTTTATTGAATTTATAAATAAATCATACATATCAAAACCATATAATAAAAAGTGGGATCATCCAATCACTCTCCATTTTCCCCACCATAAAAAACTTTTTAAAAAAACATGATTTTTTTCATGAAAAATATTCATGAATTTAAACTTGACATATTCTTTTATCTTACAAATAATTAAACACTATGAAAAATAATTTATTATTTAGGATGAGAAAAAAATATTAGTCAGGGATAAAAAAGTAAATAAGGCCCTTAGTCTAGTGAAAAACAGTAAAACTTATATAACTTTTACCTTTACCTTCAATGTTCATTGAGTGTATGAAATAAAAAAATTCACATGAAAAATAAATGCACATATTCTTCTCAAATAAATCTTTTAACCCCATAGTAAACAATTAAAAATTCCTTTATGATAAATTAGGTCATAATTATCATAAAACCCATTCAAAACCTTATTAAATGGAATAACCATACAAACAACATCTAATATAATCATTACCCAATGTATTAGATATCTATAATGGGGATCACCTTATGTATAAGATATATTTGGTTCCCTTGTAATCTATAATGGGAATAAATCATTTGTATAAACTATATCAAGATTACCCGTGATCAATATAGGGGATCAACCTTTTTTATAATCTATATTGGGATCACTCGTGATCTATAATGGGGCGCAACCCTTTGTATAAGCTTTATTTGGATAACCCCTGAGCTATGATGGTGATCAACCATTCATATAATCTATTTCAGGCACACCCATTTCATATAATGATCAAGTATCATATCAATAATTTAACCCTTGAAAAATATTTTAAACCAACATGATAAACACTTATAGATTTCAAAATACAAATTTCTTTTAAAATTTACTTTTAAAATACAATAACCGCACACCAAATAATGAAACCATTTTCTTTGAAATGAATTTTGAAAATATATAAAAGAAAAATTAAAGTATTAAATAATCATAAAAGAATGACATTTTTTAGATGTCATATATTTTAAAAAAAAAATATTTTGAGAATTTTAAAATTAGATGAAAGTGATAAATTAAAATATTATTCTTAAAAGAATGTCCATTACATAAAACCTTAAAAATATTCATTTTTTGAAATAATTTGAGAGAATTTATAAAAAATAAAATTCTAAAACATTCATGTACATATAAATATATTCAAAAAAAATATTCTAAAAACATGTACATGAAAGATAAAGAGTTAAAAAATAAATATTTAAAACATTTTAAAGGGTGTTATAGTTAAAGATTCCCTTAGCTTAAGTCAGAATCATCACATATGTTCTTTATCATAGTAAATATTAAACATATTATAATTATTTAACATCTTGAAAACCATTTTAATGTTTATTATTCCATTAATATCACTTATATCCATGTGATAAAAGTCACTTAATTATTGAAGTTCATGTCGTATGTTTTGAAGATATTCGGTACATGAGTTCAAAATGAATTTGGTATGATGTTTATAGTCAAAGTGGCCATTAGTATATCTCATATAGAATAAAATAATGAAATAATTATCAATTTATACATAAATTATAATTTTAAATCTATCCATTTAAAATGATATGAAAAATTAACTATGATACAATCAGGGAGATGGTAGGTTATACGTACGCTTGAGTAATGTTTTAATTTTTCAATGATCATTATATAAAGTAGGTAAGTATAATTTTATCTTTTTATAATTATAAAAATATTTTAATTATCACGTCACTTATCTTAAAATACTTATATGTATCATTTATGTGATGTGGTAAGGAAAAATAAATCAAATCGCTTCTTGGAGATGATAATTCACACGTATGTAGGAATGATGTAGTAATTTCTCCATGCATGGAAGGGTATGAAAATAAATGATATATTATCTTTTTATAATGAAAAATATTTCATGAATAAAATATTTAAACATTAATTCCATCATAATTTCTAATATTGAGAGACAGTGATGGAAAATGAATTACATTAGTTCGTGAGGCGGTAGCCCGCCGTTCACACGGATAATGAATTATTTTCCCATTTGATTAAATAAAAGATAAATATGGGACATGATACTGAAATAATAAAATATTAGAATATTTATTATATTGTAGTTACTATGTTATCGTGTTTGAATAATATTTCAATGATGTGGAATAAGAAATGAAACAAGGCAATTGATTGAAAACAATACCTCTTCTTTGGACAATCTCCTTTAATTGACACCTTAACAACTATAAAGTGATATTTTTTAATAAACTAAGGCCTATATAATGTGTTTAATTATTATAGGAAGTTATTGGGTAATTTATTGGTAGAAAATATGGTTTATATGCGTGTTTAAATGGCAAAAAGGTGTGTCCTTTTATATGATTGGGGAGGGGCACTCTTGGAATCTCTCGAAATATTAAATTAATATAAATTAATATTCAATAAAATGTGGTTAAAAACATAATAATTTATAAGATAATATTATTTTGGGAGGAAATATTAACTTTAACTAAAATTTATATAAGTTTTTACTACATTTCTACCCTTGTCTCTTGATTTTAACCCTTATTTAACCCTTTTAACTATTACCATAACAACTTGATTTTTTACCCTTTAAGGGGTAATATACATACTATAAAATTAAAAAGACCAATAAATGGATCATGGATTAAATTTTAAAACGTACCCAAATAATTTGGGTGAATTTAATTTGTTTAGGAATTTTATATCATTTAATAAAATGTTATTTATTTTTGAATATCATTGATGTCTATTTTTAAACTATGATTACCTTCACTTTTACAAAACTCAATACAACAAGATATATTAAAAAAAATATTAATAAATCATAGATATGTAAAAGATATCTATTTAATTAGTGTATGACATTAACTATATCAAATTATATTTGTTTCAATAGTTTTAATATCATTTATTTAATTTTTCTCATTAATAAAATAATTATTATTTCAGCGTTGTGTAAGAATTTAATGTAACTATTTATTCACTAAAAATTAAAATTATTTTTTCAGGTTTAATAAAAATATATTATATTTAAAATGAGTATTTATTGTGACATATTTTTTCTAGATCGACCTATATTAAAAATGATATAGTTATTAAAAACATGATTATGACGTCATTGACTTTTCTTTAAATAAAATATTATATATGTCATAATCACATCCAAGTGGATACCGAAGGTTATAATTTCAATACATGGATGATTATTTTAGAAATTAACTCATACATTAAAATTGGGTAATGTTTTATGGTCATTTTCTCATCATCGTCATTTAATTGTTACCCATAATTACCTAATGTACCCCTTAATATGGTAAATAAAATTACTAAAGTTATTGTTTGTAAAGACCAAAAAATTTGACATATTTAAATAATCTACACCCAATGATTTTAAATATGGAATCAATTTTTTTAATTCAAGAAACATAAATTTAAGAATTTAATTTAAAATTAAACATATAAAACACAATGAAAAAAAGTTATCTTGAAAAGTGTGTTCTTAAGCCCATAATTAAACATATACCAAAATAAAGTATAAAGACAACTCAAATGAAATTAATTATATTTTAAAAACATAAAGAATTTGATATTATATTAAAATAATAAAGGTTATTTTAAATATAAATAAAATGAAATTTTTATAAAAACATAAATCGTATTTTCACTATTAATTGAAAAATCAATCGTTTCATAAAATTATCAAAATTTCACAATAAGAAAATTTTGATATGATGATTTCAAAAAGGGAGTTAATTTTTAAAAAATAAATTTCTAAAATATCTAATAATTAATTTTATTATTTGTACAAAAAAAATAAATATGAACCATTTTTTAAGAAAATGTACATTTGGGAAAATAAAATGACTTTTCTAAATATTTTATGATTATTTTCAATATAACTAATAAAAAAATAATATTTAGTTAGAAATTTATATTTACTTAAAAAAAATATTCCTATTTGTTAAGTCCACAAGGCTGAATACCCTGAGAGGGGGTGAATCAGGGTATGACTAATTTAAAATTAAAGCCTGTTCTGATCTTGTTTCACTACTAAACAAAACACTCTTCTCTCTCGTTCTTGGTTCACAATATAAACAGAAAGTAAAGCGTGCACAGGGCACAATGATTTTTACTTGGTTCACCTTCACTGGGCTACGTCCCAGGAGCATACACCGGCAATTGTTTGATGTACCAGATCAACTAAAAGTGCACTGCTGTTTACAAGGTTTGGGATAGATCACTTCTATTCCTAGCTCACTGCCTTTACAATGTTTAGGGTCAGCTCACTGCTTTCCCAAGGGTCAGTCCCAGTTTCTCTCTCTGGCTCACTGCTAGGCGAGAGGATTACCTTCTTCCATTTTTTTTCTCACTGCTCTGGAAAGGATCCACTCACAGTTTATAGACCTATAGGTCTCTTCATTATCACTAATGAATGCATCCACTGTTGTATGTTGATGCTCTGTTGAAGTCCAACTTTCACCCGTAGATGAATCTCAATTTGCACCGAAGGTATCAGAAAATCTTCCAGCTTTCATACAGCCCTGAATAACTACCATTCTTCAACCTTACCTGGATCCCTTCTCCATGCCGGCGTTCAAGTATCGACATGAAAGTTATAACTCGCATGCAAGTCCACCTCAACCACTTGCACGACACAATCTTCTGCAACTCCAAACTTGCACGACTCACACCCTTTTACGACCAAACCAATATTTCCATGCAACCACCAAATATCACGCTTCTTCAAAACATGGCACGCAAGTGTCACCAAACCACTTGTGCGACACACCCTTATTCAACTCAAAACATGGGTGACTCCCTTACTTTCTCACACAAACCTCTCTGGACGTGCAACAACCAACTGGCGCACAACTTCAACTTGCGCGACCACACCAACACTTACGTGACCACCACACATGCGCAACGGGAGCTCCGATTTTCTCTAAGTGCTAAACTCACCATGAATGAGGAGGGGTCGACCTCTATTTATAGTCATCTGGACACCATGTACGACGGCGAGCAATTCTCCTATTGGAGTGCAAGTTTCGGCACGCAAGTCTCTTCCGCGCAAGTCACTTGCGTGACCAACCCTAAAACGTGGGCACCCCTTTTCCCTTTTACATATTTTGATGTTATGATCATGAAAAACATATGGTGCGCAAGTTTCTTCTCCTTCAAGATAATGGCGTGCAAGTCTCTTGGCCAAAACCACTTTTCTCCATTCATTGATTTTCAGGCCCAAAAATTTGGCAAACACTGGAAAACGGTGCCACCTTGTATCTGCTGTTTTTGTACCACCTCCAGATCATCCATTCCTTTTTTGACATTCTTGAATCAAATATGGATCGTTAACCACAGGCCTTGAACTTGAAATTCCACCATGAAATCTCTTTTGTCAACAAATTTTTACGTCATGGTTTACTTTGTCAACAATCACAACACAGATGTCCACTTTTTCAATGAACACAATCACCTCAAAAATGAATCAATGATACCTTAAGGGATTTTTTCCAAAAAACTATTCATTCCCTATAATTTAATGACTAGGTTATAATTTCCATATTCAAATAGTAAAATTTAGTTGTTGGTTTAATCTTGTTTTGGTATATCTTATATGCAATTGAACATAGTGTTTCCTTTTAAAATATATTGATGTTACATTCTCACTTCCTTTTAGAAATTGTTTCCTCATAATTTTAAATGCAAGATCGATGAATATGGGTTGAATTTTCGAAATACTATTATTAAAATCCCACAATAGAAAAAGAGTCAATAAAACATCTATTTTTAAAGTGATAAATGAAAGTAAGAACGTAATGTAAGATAAAACATACTAGGATTCCATGTAGAAAAACATGGGCAGGGAAGATAAAACTAACTATCAAATTATTATGGAGAGTGATGGAGAACATGGTTATAAGGAAGTTTACCATTAAAAAACTATAAATCACTGATGGTTTAAAATACCATTGATTTCGTTAAAAGAAAATTAAATGGATAATGTTTTTATTTCAAGATTCATTTTCGCTAGATTTGAGGAATTCCATAAACATATGTACTAAGAAAATAAGGACATATATTAGTTTAAAACTAGAGTTTCATCCTTTAATCTATTTCCACCACAAACTCATATTTTTCTCAAAATGATAAGTATGATTTTTTATGCTTGTAGCACTATAATAAAATTATAAATAACTCTAAATCCATTAAGGGAAAAAATATATTTTCCTCATATGTTTATGCATTAACAAATCTCAAAATGTTAAGGATATGATAAGATAATTCCAAAAATTAATAAAACATCAAAATAATAGAAAATACATTTAATCTACAAAATTAAACAGTAATACCCAATGTTCAATATACGTCAATTAAAAAATAATTATCCTTAAAATTAATAATAATAGTATAGACTATGATTGATACCCAAAAATAAAAAGGATTTGATTACATAGTATTTTAATATAAAATTAATATTTATATATAAATAATATAAATCCCTCTTAATGTCTCATACCAAAAATTTAATTTCAAAAATAGAATAATCTCCAAGATAAGATAACAATTTCCATTAATAATTTGACTCACCATTATCAAAAACAAAATAATACACGCTTAAAAAATATAATTCAACCATTTTCCATAAAATATAATCCCATAGTATTATATTTACCTTAATCATAGAGAGTTTCAAAAATAGTGAGCAACTTCTAAAGTAACATTAACAAATTAATCAGCATTTCATTTTCCAATAAAACATATGTTCCCAAATTGTAATAACCTATAATTACCTCAAAATAAAAGATTAAATAAACGATAATTCTACCAATAACCTTAAACATATGTATACTAAAATTAAAGGCATTATTTATAAAATAAACTTTTTTATATCATAAACATAAGGGTTATATGTAATTAAAAGATTTGTAAAACTAGAAAAATGTTTCCCAAAGTATTTCCATTTCATGAAAAATTAATACAGGGGTGCCTAAAACATTAAACTTATGATGACCATATGAAAATATTTGAGTTACCTGTTGTTATTTCCACTTCACTAGATGGAATAACATCCACTATAGTAGTAGAAAATGATATTCCACCCCTTTTTTCTTTTTATCTCAATGATTCACACCCTTAGTAAGAAACTTAAGACACACATTAGAAAAATTTACCAACTAAATATAGCTAAAACATATCACCATTGACTAGATATCTATTATCTTAATCTTAAATTATTTAGGACTTTGTTCTTTGTAGTCACAATCCTTGTGACCAAACTTACCACATCAGTAACACTTTATATACCCTAATAATATTCCTGAAACTGTGTTTTACTAAACTTGGTACAAGTTTGGGGCTAACTTAAAGACTTATTAGTTAATTTATTTTCCATTTCCTTTCACCTTGATCATTTATTACTCTTTTTATCTCATGGAACATTATTTTTAGAAAACTCCATCTCAACTTTATAAACATAATGAACAAATTTCTCATAAATTTTTAATTCTCATGAATTCAGTGTTATCCATAAAATTGGTTTCAAATAAGTGTCAAGTACTTTAATTTTACTATCAAAATCCTGTATAAAATATTTTAAATACCTATAAAAACTTTTAAAATTTTATTCATTTTCAATTACCAAATCTACATTCTTTTCCTTCAAATCTACTAATTGTTTATCCATATTAATCTAAGAAACCTTATGGAAATATGTATTAATGAAAATATGATTAAATGTCTCCCATTCCATGTAATTAAGATCATTGTTTTCTCTAGTATTCTTATCCAAATACCACCGTTGATCAGATTCACCTTCATAATGATAAATGGTAAATGTTTTTTTTAATGTTATGAACATACCATTACTTTAAATATCCTTTCTAGAGCATTGATCCATACTTTAGCTACCACATGGTCAAATTATACACTAAATTATAGGGAATATTTTCTCATAAAATACTCCACTATAATCATACTCCTCTATGGTAGATCTTGATACTCCCTAGTATGGACTCCACCACAATTTATATCATGCATAAACTGATCCATTACTTCAAAAAAATGCTTAGTTTCAATTCCAACCTTCTCGGGATGGGGATCTCAAAGGTTGTCTTCCTCTCGATACCTTCCCCACACAGTTGTACTATTTTTTCAATAGAAAACCATTATGAATAGACAAATATTAGATGACTAAATAGGGTAAACTTGAAATGTTATCACTTAAGCATAAATTAAAAAATCATTTATGTGTATTATATTAACATTATCATAACCCCAAAATTTATCTAAATCATCCTTTGATACCAAATGTAAGAACCATGACTTAAATTGATACATAATTTTGAGTTTTATTTCAATAATTAATTCTCTTATATTTTAGGATATTTTAAACTTATATTTTTAGAGAATTAGGATATAAAACATACATATCAAAATCATATAATACGAAGTGGTATATTTCGAACAGTATCTATTTTTTTCAACATATAAAACATATTTTAAAAACATGATTTCTATTCGTGAAAAATACTCATGAATTTTAAATTTATCCCTCTATTTTCCATAATTATCCTTTATTCCTATGAGAAACATTTTAAAACATGAGATGACTACAAAAAACATTGTAAGGGACATAAAAATAAACAAAACCATTTGTCCAACAAGAAAAAAAAAAGATAACTCAAATAAATTGTACCTTTACATTCAATGTTCTTTGACTATATGAAATAAAAAAATTTCATATGAAATAAAACATGTCTTTTACAAAGAAATCCTTTTACTCATATCAAAAAATTAAAAACCCCTTTCTAGTAACTTAGATAATTATAATAATAAAACCATTTCAAAACCCTTTTTAATTGGAAAAACCATACATCGAACTACTAATATAATTTTTCCCATTATATTTGAGATCTATAATGGGTATATACGCTATTTTAAGATATATATTTCTCACTCATGAGTTGTAATGGGGTTGAACCCTTCATATAAGCTTAAATAAACTCACCTATGTGATATAATTGGGCTCAACCCTTCATATAATCTATCTTAGGTGCACCCGTGAGTAATGATTGGGATCAAACTTCATATAAGCTATATAAGGCTCACCCATATCATTTAATCATCAATTACCACATCCTGAATTGAACCCTTTAAAACTCTTTTAAACCCATGTTTAAAACACTTTTAGATATCAAAATACCCATTTCTTTTAAAAATAACTTTTAATGTCTAAAACCCAAGAATAGAATAATGAAACTATTTTATGTGAAAGGAATTATGATAAATTATAAATTAAAAATAAAATTAATAAATTTTCAGGAATGTTTAAAATTTCGTTCATTCCATATATGGTAAAAAAACTTTTCTTTTGATGGTTGTAAAAAGTACCAAAATATTAATTTAAAAGAGTATTCTAAAATTCCCTTACATAAAACATTAAAAAGAATTATTTTTGAAAAAATTTGATAGAAATTATAAAATAAAATTTTTAAAAAATTAATTAACATATTAATATATTAATAAAAATCATTTTCAAAAATTGGACATAAAATAAAAATATTTAGAAAATAAATCTTTAAAACATTAAAAAGAATGTTTAAGACAAAGAGTCTCTTACCATTGAATTTGACTAGTCATGTATGTTCTTTATCAATATAATTAATAAAAATAGGATAATTATATTATTTATGGAGATCCTTTTTCATTATTATTATTCCTTTTATATCACTTATTACCATGTTGTAATAATTACTTAATTATTTGAGTTCACATCGGATGTTATGATGATATTCCTTACATGAGTCCAGAATGACTTCTGTAATATTTTTATAGTCAAAGTGTTCATTTTTACATAATCTATCGAATAATAATAAATGAATAATTATCATATTTATACATAAATTATATTTTTAAATCCATCAAATTAATATAGATATGAAAAATGAACTATTTTACAATCATAGTAATAGTGGGTCCTACGTACGCATGAGTAACATTTTCATTTTTCAATTATAATTTTGGAAATATGGTATGTTTAATTTTATAACAAAATTATCATAAAATCATAAATATCATATTAATTATCCAAATATACATTTATGTATCATCCATGGGATGTGGACATGAAAAATGAATCACATCGCCTCGTGGATGTGATAATTCACATGTACACAGGAACAACATTATCATTTTTATGAGTATGAATAGTTAAGAATGTAAATGATATATTATATTTAAAATATGATAAATATTTCATTAATATCATATATAAACAGTAATTTCATTATTGTAACTTTCTTTGAGAGACAGTGATGGAAAACGAATTACATCGGTTCGTGAGGCGGTTGTTTTC
Organism: Viscum album; assembly: GCA_963277665.1. NCBI lineage: Eukaryota > Viridiplantae > Streptophyta > Magnoliopsida > Santalales > Viscaceae > Viscum > Viscum album. The sequence continues at coordinate 1,495,815,355 of OY728129.1, forward strand.
TTTACACACAAACGATGAATTCTTTTCCCATTTAATGGAAAAGGAGATGGATATGAGACATTAAACTGAAATAATAACATATAAATATATTTAGGATACTTGATTTATTATCTTATCATGGTTAAATACTATTTTAAGGAATTGGAAGAAGAAATAATAAAGAAACAATTGATGAAAAATGATACCTCTTCTTTTTGACAATCTCCTCCGATTAACACATTAACACATATAAGGTGAGATTTATGACTAAAATATGTTTTATGTAATGTGTTTAGGTATTATAGTAATGTCTTAGGGTAGTTCCTTGCTAAAACAAAATGGTTTTAAATTGCATTGAAATAATAAAAAGGGCTTCCCTTTTATAATATAGGGAAGAGGAACTTCTAAATTTTCTAAAAATATTAAATTAATATAAATGCATTTTAAATTAAAAGTGGAAAAAAACATATTAATTTCAAATATAAGATGATTTTAGGTCTAAATAATAAAATATAATAAAATTGAGATAAGTTTTGACTAAATATATACCCTTATCATTTGATTTTGACCCTTATTTAACCTCTTTATCACTTACCATGACAACTTAGATTTTTTCTCTTTTAGGGTTAATATAGTTTCCATAAAATGATAATATACCCATAAATATACCATGGTTAAAATTTTCGACATTATCCCAATAATTTTTCCAAATATCATTTTTTTATGATTTTATATCATTTAATAAAATATTTTTTATTTTAAAATATCATTAATATCAGTTTTGACATTATTCATAACATTAAATTTTACAAAAATAAATACAAAAAGAGATCTTAGGAAAAAATATTTTAATAATTCATAAATATGTCATTGTAATCTATAAAATTCATTTATGACATTAACTCAAAGTATATTTTTATAATATTTTAATATCATTTATTTGATTTTTCTATTAATTAAATAATTACTACATCAGTGTTGTGTAAGAATTTAAGGTAACTATTTGTCCACTAAAAATTAAAAATATATTTCCATGATTAAGATAAATATTATATATATATAATTATTTTTTATAATCTAAGATATATTATGGATAACCCTATATTAAAAATGACATTGTTATTAAAAACTTGAGTATGACATATTTGACTAGTCTACAAACAAAATATTATATATGTCATAATCTCATTCAAGTGGATCACTAAGGTTATAATTTCCATATATGGATGATTAAGTTAAATCCAAATTCACCAAGTAAAATTGGGGCATGTGTTATGGTCATTTACTTGTCCTTATCATTTAATATTTACCCTTTATTAATCAATTTACCCTTTACCATGGAAACTAAAATTACAAAAGTTATTATTCATAATATAAAAAAATTAAAGGGACTTATTTACATAATTTAGAACCCCATATTATAAATAAAGAATCCATTTTGAAAAATTCAATGCACATAAATGGTATAATTTGATTTAAAATGAAACCTGTAAAGTACATTGAAAAACTGTTTTCTTGAAAAGTATGTTATTAAGACAAAAATTAAACGTATAAAAAATAAGATATAAAGATGATTAAATTGTAATTAATTATATTATATCAAACTAAAGATTAATTATGTTAATTTTAGGTCAAATTAAAATCATAAATGTTACTCTTAATATATAAAATGACAATTTTATAAAAATATTAAAAATCCGTATTTTCACTATTCATTGAAAAAACCTTTCGTGAAATTTTCAAAATTTAATCATAGGAAAAATTCAATATTATGATTTCATAAATATAGTTGATTTTTATCAAATATATTTTCTAAAACCTATCAAAATTAATTATATTATTTCTATATAAAAAACAAATGAGAAATATTTTGGAAGAAAATGTACTTTTAAAGAATAAAATGACTTTTCTAAAAAATGAGTGATTATTTTTCTTCACTTACCAAAAAATTATTATTTAGTTGGACCATTATATTTATTTTAGAAAAATTATTTATTCTTATTTATTCAAAAATACTTAATGGCTAGTTTATAAGTAATATATTTAAATAGTAATATTTAGTTGTTTTTAAGCATGTTGTGGTGTATCTTATTTGAAGTAGTTTTTTATCCAATTATTCTATAATGGAAATGTGTTTCCATCAAATATCAGAATCCCATTTTGATTTAAAACCTAAATTTAAACCCTTGAGGGAGAAACACTAATATTAATCATTCCCTCTCATACAAATTTTTATCCCAACCAGTTTAAATACACTAAGAGGAGGGTTGAATCTAATTATTATAGATAAAGACTGTTTCCCCTTCGAATATTTTTCACTATTCAAAAATACACACTTCACTACCTTTCCCATAGTAATATGTGAGAATAAATGAGATCATGCATTAGACATACCAATTTTATTGGTTCCTGACACTAGGCTATATCCAGGCCACCTAAAAAAGGTAATTTTCTTAGGTACCAAATCCATTAAATCACACATTTTCTACAATGTTCAAAGAAGACTCTCTTTCACTCCTAGTTTACAACCATTCACAATTTGAAATCTCACTTCTATCTCAACAAGAGTGTGATCAATGATCCTTAATAATAATATTCTTTTGATCACTTGAATCGTTTTGTTTTATACCTCATTTAGTGTGTCATTAAATTCTACTTTCATCCACTTAATAAATACCACATTACCAAACATTTACAGGGAAATCCATTATTATTCTCATAAGATTTACTTTTTCAAAAACCCTATGCCCAAGCATCAAAAAACCACCCAATTATTTAAAATAATAACCTCATATATTGATACTCTCCAATTTCATGAGGCTCACCACATTCATGAAGCTAAACAATTTCACATATATCACATATTTTTCAATTCTCATAGATTTTGTGTTGCTCATAGATTTTTCATTTATCAAAGCTTTCATGATGCTCTCATATTTCATGATGCTTACATATTTCATAAATATCATTTCCCCATTAAATATATTACCTTATGATAACCCCCTCACATGAAAAATCCTTTATAGATAACCTTTTTGAATTTAGTGCCTTCATATTTTCATTATGGATTCCTCTCCTCAAATAAGGGTGGTAGATGCCAATTTATAAAATTTTCCTTAATTCCAAAAATCATTCAATATCGCTACAACATTTTCATAAATCTATCCATTATTTTTCTTGAATCTCCTTGAATTCAAAAAAATATTGAAATTTCCCATTGGCAAATCTTCTTGTATTCATGTAAATTACCATCTCTCCTTCACTCTCAACCATATTTTATAAACCTCTACACCTTTTTGAAACAAATTAACTTTAGTGAAGCACCTAACCTTAGTGAATCACTAATACTTTCTATATCCTGTGACTTTTTAATATTTTCATAAGGTATCCCTTGAAATCCAATATTCAAAAAAGTGTGATTAATCCTAAAAATTTTAGACCCAAAAAAATTGGCAAACACTAGGAAATAACATTACCTTATACGCGGAATTATTTAAACCACTTCCAAATCATCCATTAATTTTTCTTGTATATTTGTCAAAAAAACTTGTCAAAAATATCTTTATAACTCAACAAATGACCTTGTAAACCTAATTTTTCAACAACACAATCAACCCAAAAACACTACAAAGTTACCTTGATGGATATTTTATAACATAAGTTATTTATAAATGGCCTAGAATGAAAATGTTAATTAGAATCCATAGTTTTCTTAGTTTTGAGGGATTGTATTGGTTTTTTTTTGAATTATTTATAATGATTCTCTAATCCAATCACCAAGCTGACTTTGAAAGAAGTTATGCTCATATTGATATATGAGTATGAAAATAATTTCAAGGTAATGAAAATAAGGTTGGTTAGTGAACCTATTTTCACACTAAACTATAGTTGAGAAAGCTTTTTGATATATAGTGATGCATCAATGTAGGTATTGGGATGTGTTCTTAGTAAAGAGTATATAATGATAGATTTTTCCTCAGGAAAATTGAAAGTTCATGAGAAAAATTACACAACTCATGACTTGGAGTTAGATATAGTAATTTTTTATCAAATATATGGAGGCATTATCTCAATAGAGATTGGTGTGATATATATAATGATTATAAAATTTTGAATTATATATGCCCTCAAATGGATGTAAATATGCATCATAAAAGATGGTAGGATCTGATTAAACATTACAACTGCTCAATACATTACCATGTTGGGAAGGTTAATAGGGTAGAATATTATTTTAGTTGAATGTACCATGATATCATATCTATGATGAGGATTAAAAAAGATAAAATACTTCTATATTTGCAAAGTATGGATCTATAAGTCTTTAATTAATGTGGGAAATATTATCTTTTTCAAATGAATATTCATCCATCTAACCATGTGATGATTGATGAGGTGAAAAAGGAAGATGTGGAGCTGTAAAAGAAGGTGAGAAATGTTCTGGACATCAACCTTGAATTTTAGGGAATTATAATATTTATAATCTTTTTATGTGTCCCACCCATACCAGATTTGAAGGAACTATTGGATGAGGCTAATAGTTCATAATTATCTATTCATTCGGGATGTATAGAGAGGTATAGAGACTTAAAATATTATTTCTAGTGGGATAGAATAAAAAGAGATATTTCTTATTATGTTTCTCAGTGATTGGTATGTCATCTTGTGAAGGCTTAGAGATAGAATTATAAAGTGAAGTTATAATAATTACCTATACCAAAATGGAAAATGTAATACATCACCATGGATTTTATCATCTGATTCCCCAAAACCACTAAAGGCAACAATGTTATATAGATTTTATTCAATCACCTTACGCATTTACCACACATAATTTCTATTATATATGTTTTATCTCTTGATAAAAAATAATTTGTTATAAATTTAGAAAGTTTTATGATTTCATGGTGTACCACTATCAATCTGATCAGGATATAAGGTTTACATCAATGATTTAGATAAGTCTTCTTACTTATCTAAATATATATTCACGTTCCGGAACTATTTGTCATCATAGAAAAGATAGTCAGTTTGAGATGACCATTAAAAATATTTAAGCCATGTTGAGAGATTTATTTAGGGATTTAAATGGTGGTTAGGATCAAAACTGTCCTTTGGGGGAATTTTCTTATAACAATATCTTTCACTATATCATTCAGATGGATATTTATGAAGACCTATATGGTAGGAAGTTCATAACTACCATATACTGGAATGAAGATGGATGAAGAAAGCTATCAAGACCTATTCTTGCTAAGGAACATACATAGAGGGATATAACTACTCAAAAACACATCAAGGTAGATCAGAGTTGATGGAAACATTATCTTGACAATCATTGAATTGATTTGGAATTATAGATGGTGAGAAGATTTTTCAATGAATTTATCTATTGAATAATGTTATGAAATTTATTAGTAAAGGGATACTAATACCTAGGTATATTTTTCCTTTTTATATTCTTGATTACAATGGGATGGTAACTTATCAATTGTTACTCCCACTGAATCTATCACAAGTTCATGATGTGTTCTAAGAATGTATTACGAGGAAATACATACCTAATCCTTCACATTTATTGAACATAGATGTCTTGTAACTAGATAATGATATTTCTTATGAAGAACAACCATTATAGATGCTATATCATAGAGAAATAGTGTTATGAAATAAAACCACCCACCTGGTCAAAGTTTTTTGAGAAAACCACCAATTTCAAAAAGATACATGGGAACCTTAAGATACGTTATGGTAGTAGTATTTTCACTAATTTTTATCAAAGTTATGAATTTAGAGAGTGAAATTAATTTTATGGGTGGGTATAATGTCACACTATTAAACTTTTAGGAAATACTTCACTCTAAATAATTTTATTTCTTCGATAGATTGTGTTACACGCAATAATCAGTTTAGAAGAACAACATAAAATTACACAAATGTAATGTGTTTCCCACCACCTATCCATTATATTGGAATATATGAATAGTGATAACTAGATTATTAAAAATATATCACCTACACATTGTTGATACCCTCTAAATCGGCATCATAAAACCCACAAAGTAAGAAACATCCAAATGTCGATATTATCTTCAACTTAAGAGTAAGGAAGAAGGGGACGGTTAAATACTCGTGAATTAATTACCATTTCAAGGTCACACAAAGTATCCATGAAAGTCACCTAACCTACAAAAATTCATGTGGAGCCCTCCTCGATGAGATCCCTTGTTTACCAGTGACTGGAAGGTGAAATCTTGATGAGAAACCCCCAGGACGCATGGTTTTTCATTGGAAAGTACTTGAAAAACCATCTAGAATCCTATAATAATATAGGGGAGTGACCTTATAAATAATATACCTCAGGTGGACACACATATCACATGACAAATTATCCTTGGGAAAAATAAAATCCCTAGATGATGTTCAAGCCATCTCACAAGACCTCTAATCCTTCGTCGTAAATAATGAAAGAGATAACTATTAGGAGGTGAGAGATGATCATGGTCATTTAATGACACATGACATTTACTTGAAGATATGCGACTCACCGTGACCAATCTGGTGTGCCTCAGGAATCCCCTTTGGCCCATCATCTGTGCTACATGGAAACCTCTGAACAATTTTGCTGTACTCTAAGGATAGACACTTGGTTTTTTCTATGATAATTGAGCACTCACATATCATTCACATTTGTCATGTAATACACCACTGTAAAATAAAGTAAAAGTCATAGAAATTACTCAAGAAAACTCACATACCTCCAAAACCTTGTCTCATAAAACAAAGGGGACTAAAAGGGAGGAGGTGAGTGGTGTTCACGATCACTAAAAGACATGAAATGCACACCTTGATTGATCCGCAAGACACCGTGATAACTTGATGTCACGAAGGCCTTGTCTCACGAAGTTCCTCTGGCTTGTCAACCATTCCACATAAAATACCTTGCACATATCCAAGAAACTTTGTAGTTCTCTAAGGAAAAAATGAATTGATTTTCTCACGGAATACTCACGCACCTTCATACTACCCATATTGGTCATGCGAATCATCTAAAAAAAATATAGTAAATACCCTAAGTACCATACGTACAGTATTACATGACTCACAAAATTCATCCCAAAAATGAAGGAGGTGGGAAATGAGATGGAGAGTAGTGTTTTTCATCGTTGAGGGGAATAAGATGCATCCAGAGCACCGTCTACCTGAACCCATGAGATCCTGAGACAATCCGTCCAAGGACTAGAAAGTAACCTCTAACGGTAATTTGAATATATCAAATTCCCTTAGACACATCAACATGATTACATGTAATTCCTCTGATGTTCAAATCATCAATAGTTGACAACAGTTTGATGAAGGACGGATGGACTTGTGGCCATGAAAATTAGGAAATTCCCTCGATGTGGCCACCACAGTGGCTCGTGAAACCTTGTAACTCAAGACCCCATATCGACTCCAGCCTTGACTCACTCCAGATTTTCCAAACAAACTGGAAAGTATGTGGGGTGGTTGTACCTATAAATTCTCGAATCCAAATCAAAACCTTTCTTGGTTGGTTCATTGGTTGGTTGATCAGACAAAAGAATTTTGGACACAAACTACTGCTACACATGCTGGAAGTCAGACTCTGGGCTTCTACACACTTCTGATCACGCAGTCGGTCGACTTTATTCTAGGTAATACACTGGAATACAACCATAGTATGCATGTGCAATAAATATAGCCCTCCGCATGATCAATAAAATATCACGTGAAGGACTTATGGTGAGACATGCAAAGACCATATCACATGTCCTCTATATCACACAAGATGTAAATAAACTGACACTGACCTGAATCAAGGAACTCATGATATAAGCTAAAAAACTAGGATTAAAAGTGTAGGACCCAAGAAGAAGTCATGACCATGGACCTCTGAATTCTTCACATGTATCAATCAAGAACATGCAATGGTACCATGTTGAGTCACTCGGACCTCAAGACCTCCCTTCGACAAGTCCTCTGAGATATGAATAATTCTCCATACATTTCAGGACATGTATTTTAGACCCTTTATGAGGCCCACTTGGATACTACTAACCCTCTAGGTTCATCTCCCAATACTTGAGATGTCCTTAGGATGAACCTCCTGACTCATATAATGGTTCCCACTCATGTCATCTGAGTCTCATTGACACATCTGAAAATAAAATTCCATCTATCACGAAATACCCCTGGACATGTTGGTCTGGTCTCACGATGTCTCCCTGAGGTTTCATTTTAAGACATGCCACACCCACTGTACATGTTGTCCGAGTTTCATGTTGTCCCCACAAGGTGTTATTTGATACACGCCACACCCCTCAAACCAAGCCACCATAGATCTTGTGACACCCTCAACATGTGTCAATCCACATCATGCAATAAACTCATGGTATTCCAACAAGTTCATGTGACACCTAAAATATAGGAATGCATATTCACTTGGTAAGACTCAGTGTGTAAGCTCAAAAATCTCCCAGAGAACTATGAGGAATCTCATTCCCTCCACGAAGAGGATACGTAAGACACCTCCTTAAATGCTCGAGCTCCATATAAAACACTCCTAGGACTGCCCCAATACACAAATACAATATACATACCCCATGAGGATAATCATGCACCCCCTTATTTCTCACAAAGAGCATGGCTCACGTGGGCTTAGGGGGGTGTAATGAACACCTCATTAGGCATCAAATACCAATTCACCAGGGCGCCCTAAATGTATAAGTCCCAATACAAAATAATAATGATAAATGTGATTCACACTATAACTAGGATACATATGAAATCTCTTCCAAAATCATGCTCAAATATTAGGCATTTCAATAACCCCAATAATATTTCTTATCACATTATGTTAAACTATATGGATTAACCACACTATGTGGGTATTGATTATTAAAATAACCATGATATTTAGGATTCCTAATAATGGCTCAATCCCATCCTCATAATATTTTTCACCTCTATTAAAGGGAGCATAGCCCGAAACACTTGTTCATATGGTTTCATCATATAAGTAACCCCTCATTACTGTAAAATGATGAATAAACTTGTATACAAAAAATATGGATTCACAAAAGAGATCACTGTCAATTGTATATAAATGATAGTAAACTCATAGCCATTTGGTTAGGGTAACTAGTCCCACATTGGTATTTGGAATAGATTCGAAAACATGTATTAAGTATATAAGAGAGTCCCAGAGTAGGAAACTATTCTCCCTAAAATTTTGAGATGATCCCAACCTCCTATACTCTCAACCAATGAAAGTCCGCAAGAGTTATTGGGACTGAATACCTAGATGACTGTCGGCCATTTGAAAGCAGGTCCATTCCCAGTTATGGATAGGGGAACTATTGGGAGTTTTAGGGAAAAGTGAAAATGGTAAAATAATGAGTGGAATCCATTCCATGCCCCAAAATCCTACATGAAAAAACATTTTAAAAAAATAATTAACTATTTTTCAAATCATTATAATTAAAAAAATATCTAAAAATAAAATTGATTTTTGTTATGAATTTGTTTAGACCTGGAATGTATTTTATATAAAACATCTAAATTAATCCCTATTGGTGAATGATCTTAATTAAATTTATATATTATTCAATTAATAATTTTTTAAACATTCAAAAAATATATTTTTAATCATAGGATAAGAATAAATCTAGTTTTAGGCTTAAAATGTATTTTTTATAAAAAAATAGTTTTTGAAAATGACACTCTCTTAGTTTTAAGTATATATTATGTATTCACATAGGGATAAAAACATGATATGAAGGAATATAAATTTTTATTTTTATCTTAATGAAATTATATTCATGATATATGTTTTTTTATAATTTTTTGTAATTTTTTAATGACCATAAATTCTTATGCAACATCGATACAATATTTCTCCAGTTAATAAAAAATAAAAATAAATGATTTAAAAAATATTAAAAGATATATAATTTGAATGATTTAATGTTTTCCAATAATTTAATGGGAAAAAATAATATATTATTGTTTTTTTTATAATATTATATTATAATTACAACTTTTTCTTCATTTCTTTTAATTCAAACTAATTGAATAGTATCTAAATTAAAAATAATGATATTTTATGAGAATAATATTATATTAAATAATAGAAAAATAAATACAAAATATTAAAATAAGACAATGTAGATAATATATGGTATAATATTTCATATATTTTTCATTTATAGTCATTTTTATCCATTTTTCTAGATATTGAATTAATTATATTATAATATTTAAAGAAATTACAATACTTCCCCTCCCCTCTCTTATAAATGGGAACCCATTTTTTCCATAATTCACATCACATTGAGATATCTAGCTTGAACATAATATACCAAATATTATTCTACACTTACTTATACACATTCTAGTGGTGTGTTTCTTCCCAAAATACCAACCCCAAAACCCTTTAGAGGAGATATAAATGAAATCATTTCAAAGAAGTGGTAATCGCCATAACCGATCACTTTCTTTTATACTCTTATTTACCTCTTCTAAATCTGTATTATTTATCATAAAATTATAAATTAAGTATCTTAAATACTATTAAATTTGATTTTTTACTTTTAAAATCCAATTATACACCCATTTCTCTGTCAAACAAGCTACGAAAATATCGCTTCTATGTACATACATCTTACCTTCTCCATGAAGCGATACAATTCATTTTTCACAACCACATTTTATAGATGGATATTATATTGTTTTTAGTATTTAAATATATTATTTATTACATAATTATACTTCTTTGATTATAATATCATGTCTACCTTCTTTCTATCCATTATATTTGGAATCTATTACGTCGTTCGTGTGTACGTGTGAACTGCCATGTCAATTAAGAGATCTGATTTGATTATCATTGGTATTTTAATTTTATAGTGATTAGGATGAATTTTATAAATATATATGATATAAAAATTATTATCTAAAGGTGAATTATTATTTACCTTTATTTGGAAAAATGGAAATAATTTTCATGCGTACGTACAACCAACCGTCTCCATAAACAATGTAATTTATTTTTCTATCTATACTTTTTATGAATTAGTATAAATATGTATATAAGGAATATATATTATGTTTAAAACATGATTAATATTATGTAAATTATTGAACCATTATCAAACTATAAGTGTTGGTACTACATAACCGAAACATGCTTGGAAGACGAAGTAGTTATCACCTAGAATAGAGATTTCAATAATAAATTATTAATAAAAAGGTGAAAAGATGTAATAAATCAATCATAAATGGTATTCTAGATATGAATATGTATATTTATTACATTTATAATAAGTATATGTATATTATATATGGTTATTTAATGTGAATTAGTAAAGGAGAGACTTTAGGTATGGTATTTATGTTTCAATCCTTTTTCAATCCGGATTTTTTATACTAGAATTTACATTGAGGAAATTATATGTTCATTATCCAATGAATTGATTTAATTTTATTCACATATGTATATTTATTGATATTATATTTTTTCTTTTTTTATCACATTAATTATTTAAGAGAACAAAAAAGTGTTTTCAAGGAAAATCGACTTTAATTGTCACTTTGCTCTAATATCCTTTTTCTTAAATATCCATATTTTCTAAAAAGGTTTTCAAGAATAAATTCAGGGTCATACTATTCATTGTTAAATAAATTTTTACCATTCATTTAATATTTACAAAAATTTACATGTAATTTTATAGTTGTTTTATGAACAAGGTACTTTTGAATAATTAGAAAAAAATGTGAAAGGGGTTTTTTTAACTTATATAGCATGAATGAAATTTCCCACAAAAATGGAGCCCCAATGATTTGAATATTTAATCACAAGTTTACATATTTATTTTCAAAGAAAATATTATCTTTATTATGTGTATTTTTTTTAGATTTTGAATATTTAGTATAAAATTTGAAATAGTATTTTTGTAAAGAAGGTTTTTATGATATTTTAATGGAATCTCTATTCATAAATGAAAACTACCCTTGATTATACTTATGTTTTACTAGGGTTACAATCCTAGGATACCAACCTTATTCTATCTCAATATATATTATTATTATGAATAAAAATGTTTATGAAACTCGTTTCCCTGGTTTATGCTATGGTCAAATGTTTATGAAACCCATTTCTTTTTATGAGTTTTGATATGATGAATGTTTTTTGATATTATGGAACACATATGAATGGTTTTAATTATGTTATTGGTGGGACATTATCTCACTCTAATTAATGGGTTAATGTATTATATCTCACAAGATAGATATTCCAAACAAGATTATGTGCTTCATATGTTATATAAAACAAGTCAAAGTGGTTTATCTGTTATGGGAAACAAGTCAATGTGCTTGACCCACTATGGTAAACATGTGTTGATTCCTTGTTTGATGGTCTTGTTAGTTAACCTTGACATATAATCTGGTAATTATACTTTTGATATTTCCACACCCATTTATTACATGTAATTATGGTTCATAATTGAGTTATGATGAGTTATCATTCTTATGATTCATGTATTTTGAAATAAAAATGTTTTATTACATAACTCATGTTTATGACCTTTTTCAGATTGGATGTCCACATTGTAAGTTATATTCATGATGTCATACCATTATGCTTATCTTATTGTTTTATATGATCATCCATTGATATATTCCACGTTTAACCTTACTAAAAATCAAAAATTACACTTTTATTATGTTTCCTTTTCCTATGATATGAATAAAATTTTTAGTAGGGTATGCCTATAAAGAGTAATATGAGGGAAGATATTTATGGTAGATGTTGAAGATATTTAATAAAATAAAAAAAATTAAATTTATTCTCTAATTAATATAAACTATTACAGTTATGTGAGAGATTTTATTTTTATGTATTGAAAATTCATCTAAATATATGTAATATTTATGTATTAAAATCTTAGGTCTCTATACGGCTCACATGGGATGCTTAAAAATCATTATCAATGATTATTAAATTTATAAAATAATTCAATTAATTAGTGAATATAATTTTATAATTTTACCATTATATAATTTTGAAATCATTTAAAATTAATCATTATTACATCATATTTCAAATATTTTTGTTTTATAATTAACTCATGATGTACACATTTAAATATTGTTCTGGTGGGTGATAATATAACTATTGAATGAGTGAGATCTTGTTATTGTATATTAATAATAACACTTTTATAGAAGATTATTGATTTAAAATAAATTAAATTTATAAATAATATTTATGATGAGGTGAATGAAGATGATAAATATGAATGATTAAGGAATGGGTAACACTTATGTTGAAGAATTGAATCTCATCTTAGAAAGACTCATTGAAATTAGGGATTTGGGACATCTTCTTAAAACCATTTTTCCACAAACATGGGAGAGGGATTTTATGGTAATAATTTAGGATACTAATCAATATAAAATTGAAGGATATTTGTGGGTTTTAACATGTAGAATACATGTTCTTATATAGGTTATATTGAGTGTAAGTTTCCTAAATACCCATTCTTTTTTGTGTTAGGAATATAGTTTTACAAGTAAAGAGGATCCAAAGTGGAAAAATAATGGATATAGAATGATGGTATCTCAATAATACCCTTATACTAAGATTTATATATGATGATTAATTATATTTTAGATCTTTACCCAATAATTATACTGCTTCAAAATCACTTCTTTAGTAGAAAAATGGATAAATATACAATGAAACATGTCTAGGGGAAACCCAAAAAGGACTTCAGAGGCCGACAATTATGAAAGACAAGAACATCACCAAGAAGAATATGGTTTTAGTTCTTTGGTAAGGATCCAATGCAACTATAAACAATAAGGTCATTCTATCCCCTTCCCTCATGTGCTAAGAGGTCCTTTGCATGATTTCCTTCACACCAAGTATTCTTGATAAACATGCCTTGTTTAATTTTACTTCTGCAATGACAAACTAGGTAGTTATGGTCCCATGGTGAATCAGTCATTCTTTAGAGCATGGTAACTAACTTTTATCTTGGTAACTTATTTTTACACCAAAAAAATATAATTTAACTCCTTAGATAATGTTATCAAGATAATTAATAATTTAGACAAGATTTAATCTAATTGAAATTATAAATATTTGAAATTTAACTTTTAAATGAAAAAATATAATTCAATATAAATAACTATTATTATAGAAAAATTAATGTTTAAGAATAAATTGTACTTTAATTTATATCATATCAATTACTCATTATATGAGTGTTAATTAATTAGTTTACACATTAAAACAGAAAATTTTACTATAATTATCCTTTATAAGTGATTAATTTAATTTATTAATATAAAAAGACACAAAACATTAAAAAATATTAAAAAATATCACTTTTTAATGTTAAAATTATTTTAATCATAACCTATTAAAATTAATTATTTATATTCTAACCATTTCATTATATAAATACATTGGCATTAAAATCATTCTTTGAATTTTATAAACACATAAAATAATTCTATAAAAAAAATAATAGTAACCAATATATAAATATATATATTAAGGTGTTATCCTTTTATGTATATCAATAATTATTAATCTTTGTGAATTATATAATTTTTAATTCGATACGAACAATTACAAAACCTCAATAAACCTTTTTGATACATGTATATCCAAAGACCATATATCTAATGATCATATATACAATGACCATATGTACAAAAACTATATAACAAATTAATATATAAATAAATATAATGGTCAAATTACATTTTAACTCCTCAATATTTAAAATTTTTTATTTTCCTTGAAAACCTAATGTGTTCGATAACTTTCTTTAAAAGTAATAATAAATCGGAATGAACAGAAAATCATTATATTATTATCATGGAGTAGTTTTTCAATTGTTTGGTGTAAATGTAGCTAACCACATTATACAATATCATAGTAAAAAAAATAAATGATGCTTTTAATACTAATGAAGTAATGGAATTTAATTACCTTGGATAAATAACTAATGATAACATTTTATGCAAAATAATTGTATCTTTTATAAAATTTTATTTCTATGCACTTTATTTTGGGAAATTACATATTTTATGTATAAAATATATTATTTATTTTAATAATATATTAAAAAAATATGATTAATTTAACAGAAATATGAATGAGAAGATTTAATATTTTAAAAAGTTATTTTCCTATAAAAATAGTTTTCATTATATTTTAATATTTTTTTATGAAAGAAAAATCATATTATTTAAAATTTTAATTTGACACAATTAAAATAATTTTTTAGATTTATAATATAAATATTAGCTTAATATTAAATTTAGTGGTTTTTTATAAATAGTTATTTTTTAAGTGAGTATTGAAGTATACAGTTTTTACATATTCTGTAGATTTTAGGGAATTATCAAAACCTAAGTGTGACATTAAAAAAATATAAAAAATTAGTGATAAAAAAATTATATAAGGAATAAAATTATTCATTTTAAATATCTATATTGAATTTTGAAAACTCATGTTTACCATTTTGAATCTTAAGTAATCTTATATCCTAAAAAAGAAATTCAAATTTTAATTTTAATTAAGATTTTGACAAGTAAATTCAATTTGAAATTTTTTTTAAAGAAACATAAATATTATTTATATAATAAAGAACTAATTAATGTCATATAAATAAATAAAATTGATAATTTTCTCTTAATTTAAATTTTTATGCATAAAAGTACTCTTTTTCTAAAAATGGTTTTTATCTGTTATGTGTGTTAATATTAAAATTAATTTCTAAAACCAATCATAATTTTATTTTAAAAATGGATTTTTTATTGGGAATAATTAGATGTATATAATTTATTAAAACCCATTTTGTTTTTAGGTACTAAAATTAAATTACATACATAAAAATGAGTTTCTAAATTAAAAACAAAAAATGGTAAAAGGGAAATATCTAAAATTCATGAAAACAAGTTTAAAAGTCTTTTAAAATGACCTTTTTAGGGATTATAGACCTCAAATAATCACACATTCTATTATTCTCCACTTTTGATCCAAATTCCATGAGAAATATGTTCTCTTTTACATTAAAAATGTAATATTTACAAAAAAGGTCATATCCTTCACCTATAAGAAGAGATCACATCCACCCTATTTCTACACTCATTATAAAATATTATCTCAGTCAAAACTCTAAAATAGCATCACCTAAAATCTTTCCCCTCTTCATAGAATCATGTTTCTTGAAAAAAATCCATTTTTTGGGGCCATAAGGTATTACCTATGACAGGGCATCCAAATGAAGATGTAATTTTATCAACCAAGCTCCCTTAATTATTTCCTTATTTTTACCCATCAAACCTATTATATAAATGAAATTATCTTAAAATAATTATTTTTATGTGATTAAATATTGTTATTCTAATTGAATATCCTTTTCCCACCTTCCAGTAAAAAAAATCAACAATTCAAGATGTCATCATCTGTACATTCAGACTATAGCCTCCAAGAATGGTGTCCTTGATTATTCATAACCACTTTACATGGATAGTTTTAAAATAATATATAAAGGATTAATAGGAAATATATATATATAAGTATTAATAATTTTATAATATAATATTTTCCCTATATTCATCCTAATCTATGGAAAATGAACGCTTCAGCCATGAATATGTGCGAACTACTCCCTCCATGAAACTGACATATTTAATTTTTTACTATATGTTTTCCTCTATATACATAAAATTTAAAATATAATTGGATAATTTTAATAATAAATAAATCTTAAAATTTTAATAATTTTATTGTGAAATATGAATCATTTTCTAAATCAGAATGACCCATAGATTATAACTTGTTTTTTTTGGTCGATTTAACCACAAACATGAAATATGTTATAAATTTCTATCATAAGTGACTATGTAAACATAAATATTTGTGATATTGGATAATAATAAGTAAATAATTATTATTTTACAAAGGTAATGGAAATATATAACCCATTATTAAGATATCACCCATCATTCATGAAAGTTTCCCAAACAAGATCCCACTGACTTCTTAATCCCAAATCATAA
Source organism: Viscum album (assembly GCA_963277665.1). Lineage (NCBI taxonomy): Eukaryota > Viridiplantae > Streptophyta > Magnoliopsida > Santalales > Viscaceae > Viscum > Viscum album. Next base: position 1,495,832,440 of record OY728129.1, read on the forward strand.
ATAAAATAATTAAGAAATTAAATTAATAAATTATAAATTATTATAAAGAATCTATTTAAATTTATTTAATGATGTTGGAATTATTAATTTTTGATATTAAAATAATAATTTACACATACATTTTGAAACTAGTAATAAAAAAACATTCGAGGATAGTAACATCTTTTGATAAAAATTAAATATAACTAGAAAATATATTTATAGGAAATGAATTAAACTACAGTTTTTGAAATATTATAGATTTGAATTAGTTTCTAAAATAGTTTATTAATGTAGCTATTCGTTTATACAATGTATAAGATCTTGTTTAGTTAAGGGGGATAAAAGGTAAGTGTTTTTGTTAGCAAAATTTAAATTCAATATGTTTTGATTGTTCTTCTAGAAACATTTTTCTTATAAGTTACTAATGTTATGAAGATATATTATATTATTTTTAGATTCATATTTATTTTCTAGTAATTTATATTTATATCATATTAACCCTTTTCAAATGTTACATACATCAGGAATTATGAAGTCGGAAAGGGTGTTTCATCGCAATTACCTTTATAAGAGATGTATTTTTTCACTAGTTTTCATTTAAATAGTATGTATAAACATATTGGATATATGATATCAGGAATTATAATATATTAATGTTATTTTAAGATCAATTTCATGTTCTCTATTTTCAGGGGTTTTTATTAAAATGTTTCTTAAACCGTAAACAATATAGATAACTCAAAAATTATATCTAGGTGTTGTGATATTTATTCATGAACATAATTATTTGATTATTGGGTTCTTCCACTAAAAAATTTTATTGTATATTATTTTATATTTGTCTCTGGAAAAAGTGATTTTTTAATTCAAAGCAATATCCATTATGAATTTGTTTCTAATAAAAATATAATATTGTTAATAATAATTTACACCTTTACCAAGTAAGCTCTTTTTCTTTCATAAAAATGTTTTCTATCCAAACCAATGTTCTCATATATATATTTTAAATCTAAATTATTTTTTATCTCTTATTATATTCACATTTAAATTTTTTTTTAAATTATGTTTTCCATATTTTTTACAACATGTGTTTCGATGAAGTTTTTATCAAAATATTAAAAAGTATTTCCCTTTTGCATTCATATTCTTATCTTCTATTCCAAATTTAATATGGAAACCCATTATTTCGTTTTCAAGGATATATTATTGATATTATTTTTAAATTAGTTTTAAAAATTGGGTTTCATTTCGACTCTTTAAAAAAATTAAAATTGAATCATAACTTCTACTTTTTATGGTACTGTTAAATATGTTTTTTAAAATAACTTTTATGATTTTTATTCCATTTTTATTTTTTATTTTGAATGGTTTTTACCTAATTTAGAGTTAGGTTTTATGGTTTTTATTTTAAATCCTCATATACTATTTTCTTTAGGGTATTAATCATGTGGTATAAAATAGTTTAATTCTTGATCCCTTGTTATGTGATATCGTTTGATATATTTTTATTATGATTGTACATTTCACTTATGTTAGTATCCTTTTAAGTACATATGTTTTCCCTTTTATATTCCTTAACAATACCATCTAACTTCATTCTTTTTATGGATTATGAACATATATTTTCATTTAATGATTGGGGAAAGTATTTATATCCCATGAGTGTATAATTCCAACACAGATGTTTATTAATTACTAAATAAAGTTGATTATCAATTGTGTTGTTATTTATTTCTTTTATAAATATAATACATTGGACTGAATTTAGTGATTGGTGGGACCATAATAGACCCTCGATGCGTCAATATTTTTTATGTGAAAAACATTCCTAGTCATTAAGTGTGTGCCTACACATTTATTTATATTTCTTGGTTGTGGTCTTGACAGAAATTAAATATCTTGGAACAAGGCCTTGATAGTATATAATCTCTTATTATATATCCAGCAAAAGTTTTGTATTATAGATTTCAGCATCATGAAACCTTTCAAGTCACTCTCCCTACAGATGTACCCCACCTAGTCCAAAAATGAAGAAAGGGGGATAATGAACCCTAAAGACTACATCTAACAAGAAATGGGTTGGAAACTTTCACTAGGGGTATATCAATAAAACACATGGGAGGTATTATCCTCTATAAATTTAAGGAATACGAGATAAGAAGATAAAACCACTAACCAACACTATATATGAATAAAATAAGAAATCCAAATACATGTAATTTTACACATAAACTATAATATCTAAAAATACATTTTTAAAGTTCCAAAAATAAAACAAAATAGTGACTAAAAACAATAATAACTATCTATATCTATTTAATAACGCCCTTAAGCGAGTAACATCCATCCCAATCAACATCCTATTCTGGAGTACCTGAAAAATAATTTGTATATACATAGAGTGATCATAGTATGTATACTATGTAGGATCCTCCCTAAAACCTCTCATGTAAAATGGGAAAGAAGAATACTAAATTCCAATGAATAAAAAATTGAAACTAACTCATAACCTAACAGGTAATACAAGTTCCCATTGTCACCATGGATCTCTCAGAAATTATCACATAGAAGTAAATAATTCAATATAAAATCATATATATATATATAAAGGTACCCTTATTCCACTTATCAACATGATTATTTCTCCCACACACCAATGACTACATCATGTGCTCATCCCTCTTATAAATAATTCATATTTGATGTGTGTCAGGCTTCGAACCTACCTACCTCAATCCTATAGAGGTACCAACATCTCATTTTATCATTAGTACACATATACAAATAATCATCAATGGCATCCCATATGTGACCAAGTGTATATATAGAACCCAATAAATCTTGTGTAAATTCATTATACCTCAAGCCATCATAGTTCATGCATGTAAACCCTTGGGAATCCATATACACCATGACCATTTACAAGTATGTGTTATACCTCATGCCATTAAAGTCTTAACATAAACCTATAGTAAACTAGGAACCATCATAGTCCTCTTAATAATGAAACCTACACTATAAGAAATTATAGTAAGGGATATTCCAATTGTACTATACAAGTCATTTCACTCGTTGTGGTTAAGTCCAGCACTAAACAACCATCCTTGTAGACATATTTTACCCTCTTATGTACAAAAAGACCTACCCCATTCTCAAGACACCTAGAATCTTTAAAACATCCCGCACCACGCCCACCATCATGGTGTGATGACCCTAAAAAACACCTAAACTCTTTTCTAACCTCAATAACTCCTTTAAAATATCCCAAGACACCTCCAATCCACTAGAAAAAAATAAAATCTATTTATAAATCAATGCCATTATATAAAATACCTATGAAATAATTCATTTCCTTAAGAATTTAAAACTATATAAGAAATGAAAATAAAAAAAATTCGAACAACCACTCTGTGAGATACCTTCCAATGATCCTAATATAATTGGACCATAACCAAAAAACACTATAAAAGAGAGAATATATCTAAAAATCCCAAAATGGGAAGAAAAACAACATATATATCAAAACAAGATGAAAAATAATCATCTCAATAATAAATAGAGTAAAAAAATAAGAACAATTCTAAGTTTCCATAACACACTTGCAGTTACCACTCCCAAGTTATGACTTCTTAAAAAACACATATCCATGGAACATAAACTAAAAGTATATCGCACCCACGTAGCACCTTCTGCTTATGGACATAAATCTTAAAAGTCCATTCCTCAAAGAAATAACAATCTTCAATATGACACTCAACCAAATCAATGGTGTGATAGTCATCATGTAGATATTGATGAACATGTGATACATGGGAGAAATTATGAGTCCATATCATCTATGAGGTTGGTTAAAAATGATGCACCATGGATCTATGCCAGGACAACACCTGGAAAGGCCTAGTGGACCTGGGAGAAATGGGGATCATTATTGGCTAGTTAATGGAATTACGAGTCTTTTTTTAGTAGGGAATGATTTAATCATTTTAACCAAAGATTTTCATTACCAGGTTCTATTGAAATCTTGGTAGACACATCCATGTTTTGTAAAATGAAAAATCTCAATGCACAATATGTTTTATATTTAGAATAACCTGTAGGAAGAAGGTACCAAATAGAACTAAATGGATATACATCAAAACTATCTATAAGAATGAACCCGTAACTTAACAAGAAAAAATAAAATATCTAAAATATGATATAGTCACTAAAAAGGACAAACATTTCCAAAGACAAGTAAAATAATAGAATTAATTGATATGACATTACATAATCTGACCAACATGTCACATATTCTAATATTATTGCAATGAATAAATATTATCCAATGATATACATTCCAAGTAAAACCATGAACATCCAATATTTATTATCATAAATGTTCATACATAAAATATAGTAAGTTAAACTACATATCTAAAAACAAATTATACATGTAGGGTGTGTGTATAGATATTTAGTTGAGAACCATCAATGGTGTCTCAACTCCCATAGTGTATAAGAATTTGTATGAATAAACAAGTATATACATTTACAAAATTAATATATTAAATCTTTTTTTTATATAATATCCATGTCATGAAATCAAAAAATGAATTTCTACATTTACTCAAACACTATTCATACTAAAAATGTCCCTATATTGAGAGGGTCCATATATTCTTTGGTCATATGCTCAAAAACCATGTGAGGAATCCAATAAAAAACCTAGTTATAATCTCATTTAAGGAGTCATAATGACCATGTCAAGGTGAAATTCTCATCCCATTGGGTAAAGGTAATAGTATATACCAAATAAAAGTAATATTTTATCCCATATATTTGGGAAAATGGAATGTGTATACTAGGTTAGGGCAGTATGCTCCCATACCATTCAATCCACTTATTCAATAGAATGTTTCATTAATACTAAATTATTTTATATTAATAGTGTTTTAAACATCTACCACATGAACAGTATATTGAAGAAACTTTTATGCTCATGACCATATTTCAATCCATGTATAAATATTATTCAATAGATACGATAATATTAATGTTAATCATATTAAGTAAATAGTCATATGTGTATTGTATATACCTAGTAGGTTTTTCCATGGTTAAACCACAACATCTAAAGAAGTCAATAATTCTAGAATAAACACACAAAAACCAAAGATATGGAATAACCAAAAAATAAATTTTATAAGTGATAGTCCAAAAAAGGTAAAAGTCTTGGAATACTATTAAAAAAGCATGAAACATATAAGGCAATGTATAACCACCAATCAAGAGACTATATTTTCCAAATGATTAATTTAAATAATAAATGTATGGATCAAAATACTCTTTATTTCCAATATTTTTTCATGATATTTATAACAATAATTTACTTAATTTAAGGATTAGTTTGAATAAAAATTCATGGGATCAGACATATTACTAAGATAATTTTAAAATTGGGGTTTTGATAACTAAAAAGGTAATTTAAAACCCATTCCCACACATTCCATTTTATTAAAAAATTGATTTAATAATTATGAAACAAATGTTCCAAAAAAGATATTTAACCTTTTATAAAACATACATTAAAATATATATTTCTAAAAAATAAAAAATCATTGTAAATTTGTTTAAAGAAACCATTGACATCCAAAAAATGTTTTACATAAAACTAATCCAATGAACATTCCCTTTTGAAAAAAATACAATTAATGTATATAAAACATTGGGTTTTATATTGAAACCAAATAATATTAAGAAACAAATATTAGATCAACCTAGTTTTCATCCCTTCATTAATGCAATCAAATAACCAAGATTAGGTGTGAATTTTTTTTTAATTAATCATTTAGGTTTTAGTGGAAATAAATCACTCATATATTAATACATGAAAAAGTATGAAAATGAATTCATAACAAAATTATATTTATAAATTCAAACTCTATATTTAAAAAATGAAATAAAATATATTAAAAGAGTTATGAAAACAAAATATAGTTATAATCCAAATATTAGTTCATTTTCTGATCATAAAACCTAACACATATGAACATTTGTGTTATTTTTCAAAAATTATGGTATGTAATATATCCTAAAAATATGAAAAAAAATGTTTCTTTATAGACCCCAAAATCAATTGAGGCTTTTAAATATTTCTATCAAGGAAATTTTATAAATATAATCAGGTAAACAATTAAATAAAAAATCACACTATAATTCATGTAATAATTATTTTTAAATTAAGAAATCAGGATTAATATACTTCACATACGAAACCATGAAAAAATAGATATAATTTAACAAGTTATTCATGAACGAACATTACATTACAAAATATTAAATTCTTTATAATAACATGCATGGGTGAAATAAAAAAACATTATAAATAAAATATCAAATCATTCTATAATTTATTTATTTGAACTAAATATTAACATGGATGAAAAATGATACCAAAAATGAACTTTTTAAAATTTTATAAATCATGTTTTTAATTAAAATAATAATGAATCAAAATTATTTTGACAATATTATATGAAATCTCAATGAAAATATTTAACTCAGTATATCAAGATAATATTAAAATCTACAAATTCATTTATTAATAAAAATCTATCTTTATACTCTATTATTAGTTTGGAAGAAAATTACACTAATACCATAGGTATAACCTAAAAACATTATCGAGGGTTCATAAAACCTAACATAACTATAAAAGAACATTATTAATTATAAAAATCTATAAAATAAAACCATACAATCATTAAATGATAATTAATAACCAATCAATTCTAAATATATATCAATCACAAATCAAGAAAAACTAAAACCTAATGAAACCCCATGTTTTTACTCCAAAATTTCTAGAAATTTTATAATAACTAAAATAGATAATTAATTAATACATACTTCCATAAATTTTACAATAAATATATAAAATACAAAAAATAAAATATACCCCATTAACTTTTCATCAATATAATGATGAAAATTTTGTGAAAAACCTTCCATTGTTAGCTTAGAAAAGAAAAATGGGCCCCTTAATCTCAAATAAATTTCATCTGGACTTATTGAAATTCAGTCTATACATCTAACCTAGAAGATAGAAAACTCAAATTTAAGAATATTAGAAAGTTATAAGATGATAATGTTAGAGGTTTAACTTAAATTGGATGAAGAAAAACCACCCATAGAAACCATGAATTGAAAGAGGAAAAAATAAGGGACGAGGTGAATTAATAGAATCCATGGAGGTGGATTTCAAATGTCTTGGGTAAGTGAGGTTTTAAAAAACATATTTTGTGGTTTAAAATGGAATTAAAAAGACTAAATAAACCTTATTTATAAAACATTTGTCCTAGAAAAACCATGTATAAAAAGAAATGAAAAGAATAAATTTACCTTCTTTAAAAAAACTATATCCTAGAAATACCGAGTACAAAGGACAAGTACATTGGAAAACTGGCCACACCACCTAGGCGACCCCCCCCCCAAATTTCATGACTCCAGCAGGTACTCGGTACCTCCCACTAGGTACCTACTATCACATTTAGTTTTAAAATGTTGGTGAAACCACCTCTTAGACTTAATTTAAACCCTAAAAATCCTATGAATCCTCAACCCATAAGAAAAAAACACCTATGATTTCATCCTCAAATTTCAAATTTCAAAACTGTATCTCAAAATGAAAATATATATTATTATCCATATAAAAAACTCAAAATGTATCATGTTTTACCAAATCATATCACATAAATGAATCCATAATAATACATTTTTTAATATAACTAGTGAATGACTTGTAAAGTTCCATCAAGAGTGATGAAAATATAATAGGGGGAGTGAATTTTAAATATTAAAAAACAATGTGACATAAAAACATAATTTTTAATTTAGTGGATTGAGATATTTAACAATCTAGCTTTAGATAATTTTTTTTGGTTGACGTGTGAAAAGTGAATGTTGAAAAGATAAAACAAATATCATAAGAATTTTATAGAGGTTCACATTCAAATGTTTTTATGTCTACTCTTCATACTCCAACATAGGAGTATGGATATCCACTATAGAAAAAGGAATTTTATAGTTTCATGGAAAACTTGTACTATTACAAAGGGATCAACCATAACACAATATTTTACATTGGATCAAATATAACCCAAGAACTTTTAAATGAGTAGAACACAAAAATTTAGAATTTTATATGGTAGGAGACAAAACCAATGATTATAATAAGTGAATACCTAAACAAGTTTTTTTATCAAGGTAAACGCAAACCTCTGTCCCTATCTTTTAGTCAGGTTAGAAAAAATATTTAGATCATTTTAAGGCTTGAATAATCAAGAAATATAACATTTTATGTAGAGATATTCCTAGAATAAAAAAAGAAACCATCTAGCTGTTTCAAGATGAAGTGTTGAAGTGGAAATGTTATTCTTGTCCCTTCAATGAGTTTAAATGATTAGTCTTAGTGAATATTTTTAATCCTCATCAAACTATTTTGAACAATGATGTTCTATGACATAGTGTATAATTAAATGGTATGTAGGATTGAAAAATCAGATACATGTTATAGTCAACTGCCTCAAATTTCATGTGTTTTATTCATTACATTAAATCGAGAAAAAAATTGTTATTTTAAACATTAAATTCCATGATCCACAATCGTAAATCTAAATGATAAAATTATTCACATGGAGGATACTTTAAAAATTCTTCGAACTTTGTAAAAAAGTTCTATGGTAAAATTCATAATAATAAATGGTAAATAAATGAAAAAAATAATCATCAACTAAAAATCCTTAAATCTCATGGAAAATTCCAATAAATTATTCACAATTAATATCATTTGATATTAAATCAATATTTGAATTCAAATATACATAGATAATCAATTTAGATTTATAATTAAATAATAATGAAAATAATTCAAAAATTCATCCCCTAAAAGAAACAAAGTGTAAAATTTATGATTTTACTAAAAATTCACAAACAAACCATATCTCATAACAATTTACATTTTCATATGACATTATAAATTTTATATGACTTTAGGAAACACATATGACTTTTTATTTCGAATTTCATTATAAAACCCATATAAATTTTGATTTATTATGCCTTTAGAAATCATGTGTGACTTTATACGTAGAAAAAATCATCATTTAATAATACTTTAATTCAAAATCATAGGAGTGCATGAATTTTAATTCGTGTATTTTATTTTTAATAAAAATTATGAATTTTTTATTCCAATATATGACTTTTTAGATTGCGTGTATGACTTTATTCTTTGGAATATATTCAAACTATATTTTATATGTATTTAAAGTAGAGTGTATGACTTTATAGAAATCCATATGACTTTATAACTTTCATATGACTCCCCAAAAATTATAAAAAATTTAAAATTTTTGATTTTTATCTATAACTTCTGAAAAACTAGTTTTATGAAAAATTAACGTAATATTAAAATAAATAAGTGTGAAATAATTAAGGTAAAATTATTCAGTGAAAAAAAATAACAAATTAATTTCTCAAACAAGTAATGAATGTTTTAAATAATAAATATATTTTGTAAAAAAATATGAGGGAATAAAGTAACGAAATTATAACTATCAAAACATAAATAAACTAAATGATGTTGTTTATGGAGCCACTCAATTTTATCTCTATTTTTTATAATTTGAAAACCGAACATAATTGTTAATAAAATCACACTATTTTTAAAATTATCCAAAAAAAATTCAATGATAAACAATGTGAATAAATAATAATTTAAATTATTCAATATTTTCTCCCCCTTTTTGAATTTACTAATCAAAATCAAACAAGTAAAACAAGCATTACCTTTTCAAAAAACAAGGTAACAGTTCTAAAAATGGTTATTTATTTCAAAAATATGTATCCCTAAATATGTAAACATATTATGTAAAATAATTAATAATATATAAAAAAATTAATAATTAGGATATACTTACACAATATTAAATTAATCTTGATATCGAAAAATAAATCACATATATATCTCTCCATTAATACATGAAAACAAACTAGTATATATAATCCCCTAAGTTGAACATAAACCAAGATAATTATAAAAAAAATATTAAAATTAACTATATCACACCATTTATAATTAAAAATAGTTTTAATTTAACTAAGTTTTTAACACTTTAAAAATAAATACCCTATATGTTTTATAAAAAATATTAATTGAAAATATCATGCTTTAAGACATTAAAAATAATATACCAGTCATGGTCAATCTTAATAAAACTCAAAAACTACATACTGAAATAGATTCCAACAAATTACAACATGACTTTAAATAAATTCTATCATTTTTAATATAGATTTTATCATGATTAAGAGAATTTTAAATATTAAAAAATTTAAAGACGATGGATCCCCCCCTAAATTCATTTATTGTTAAGATATATACCAACTGAAATAAAAGTAAATGAAAAAATTAAATCTCCCAATTAAATGATGTTTCTATAGAATAAATTTAATAACTTTAATATGGTTACAAATAGTGTATATAGATTTCAATAGAACAAGTTGTTTACAAGATTAAACATTTTCTTTAAAATCTACAAGGGTCAGGAATGAATTTAATTTATATGAAAATAATTTATAATATATTTTCAATGAATTGAAAGTAAAAAAAAATTAGAGAATATTCTAGTAAAACATATTTAAAATAGATTATAAACACTCACTTTATATACGGAAAATGAATAGATTTTAGTCCAATCCAATATACCGAATGTTAAAAATATAAAGTGTATTCATCTTAGCGATTAATAATAACACTTAGTTTGTTATAATGAATATATTTGGCCCAACTATATTTATTAAAGTACCATTATGAACATATTCTACACAAAGGTTTTTTCTTTTAAATCAAACAAAATTTTGGAAATAAATTCCATTATTTTACCAAGAGATTGAATAAAACATAGAAACTAGTCACTTTCATAATGAGAAAACAAATAACCTCTAAAACAAGTAACATATGATATACCTTGAAATTTAACGTTGAAAAATCTATTTTTTTATTTTTGTGGTAATTTCCCATCAAAACTAAGAATTTGTATATTTTCCTTTTATATATATTTTCTAAAATCTCATAAACTCATCAAAAGCCTAACTTCTAATAAAAATCTTATATTACACTTATTTAAAACATTTAGCCTTAAATTTATGATTCCCTATTCCTTTGTAATAACTTCCAAATCATTATATATTTAATATTTTATACATAAATTATAATTTTTCTACCCTTTCCCTCCCCTTTAATTTTTTATATATTATAATAAATATTAATAAATTCCATATCTTATTTATCATTATTTTTTAAAATATAATATTTTAACTTCTAATTGTTTGTCTTATTCTTAGAAATATCAAAATCATTATTATTTATGTATTTAATTTCAAGAGTAAAATCTAATTTTTATTCAGTAAATTTTTTAGATCTATATTCAATATTTTATACATTTAATAATATTTTTGGATTTATTGTGATATTTTAAAAATAATAATTTCATTTCTCAATAGTGAGTTTTTTATTTCTAAAACAAGATGATATATGAGAATCACTACAAGAAATATTTTCCTCAGATATGTTTCCAATTAAAATAAATATCTCCATATTTCCTAGTATATTTACCCAAATCACATGAATAAGATGATTATGAAGGAACAAAAGAAACATTACTATATTTACAATAGAAAATTACAATTACCAATTTCATTTTCACCAAACAATTTTTTACTCTAGTCAGAAGCATCTAAATAAATACAAATTATAGTTAAATCCTTTTTTATCAACTTATTTTCAATTTTTTATTACTTTATATTTTTCAACCTTGTACATTTATATTTGGTTTATCATTTATTTTTACATTAAAAAATATTTTTAGATTTTATATTACCTTTATATTTAGAATTCTTCTAATACCTCTTCTTCTATTGATTTTTTTTAATTTCATTTTATTCATTAGAAAATTAAAGAATCATGCTAATTGACTCAAATAATTAATATTTTTATAACTAAAAGATCCTAAAAATTCTCTATGAGAACTAAATGATACATTTTTTGATTTAAAATAAATTATCATATTCTTATCATAAACATTGTTATCAATATTCTTTAGCTTGGTTTTATATTGAAGTATGGATCCAATAAGCTCATATATGGTATATTTAGTAAAATCCTTACTTTATTCAATTGAAACCTTCTTCTAATGCCATTTTCAAGTAATTATGAAAAATATATATTTCAATAAACACTTAATTATTCATAGTTTAATCAATAGCACACATGTTTTTCATAATCATATATACTTTTTATACATATCACTAACACTTTTATAATCAATAATTTTTAGTTATTTAACTTTATCCTTGTAAACTCTAACTTTAGTTATCATTGATTTTTCAGTACCTTGATGAGTGACCTTGAAATTTCTCCAAATTTCAGAAATGGTGCTATAAGGTGGAATGTTACTATAAATAGTACTAGTAAAATAAAAATAAAGAAAATTCATAACATTTTAATTCAAATCATATTTAATAACATCATTACCAACCAAAGTATAAGTATCACATTTCAAAAATTTGTAATCCCTGTCAATGATGGTTTAAAATTCAATACCTACATTTTTCACTAATAACTCAATTATGTCCCTCCAATAACTATAATCACTACCAATGAAATAATGTAGTCACAAGTTATTAAAAATTTACTTATCATATTTTTCCATGATTGAAAATGGATATTTATATTAGTCCTCAAAAATATTATAATATAAATTAGTAAAAAACTAATATAATAAAGGAAATAACATAATCGAGAATTTTCCTAAAAAAAACTATATTTGATAAAAATTATTCTTTATCCCCCAAAGTGGTGATAATATAATATGGGGATAATTATAAATATTAAAAATAAATGATACTTAAAAATATATTTTATAATTTTATGGATTAAGATATTTATCAATTGAGCATCAAATAATTAAGTGCAATTGAAGTGTTCAAAGTTAATGTATATAAGATAAAATAGATAGAATTATAATTTAAAAGTAACTCAAATCCAAACAATACAATTTATAATCTTTATATTCTAACCTATAATTAAGGATATCAAGTTTATAAAAATTCATTTTATAGGTTTAAACCAAACCATTAATTTTTGAAAGGGATCATAACAAACCAAATATTTTACAAGGGATAAAATATAACCAAGGAATTTATAAAGTCGAATCCACAAATCTAACGTAGCCTTATATAATGGATTAAATACGAAAGGACCACTTTAGGATATGCCAAACACATATAGGGGTGAATCAGTGTTGGGGGATTTTAAAGATAATTATAAATTTTTATCACTTTACCTATTTAACCTGTTATGATCGTGATTATATTATTATCTTTTCCATGTCTCATGCAAGTATATCAAATCATCAAAATAAATCACATGATAATTTTACAAGGTTCAATAATAAATAATATTAGTTAGACCTTAAAACAAATGATTATTGACTAATATCAATTTGGTCACAGAATCATCTTCTCTTCATTTCCCTTTCTTCTTTAGGGAAAAATAGACGGCACTAAAAATAATTCTTCTTCTTAATTGATTCACAAGCTTATTTATTATTATTCAAAAAATGAATATAATATCAACATAGCATCATAAAAGTTGATTTTTATTCTTTGATACACAACATCAACACTTGTTATTGTAATTATTCCTCTCTAGTTTTCTTGGTGTATTAAAAATTTTTTCAACTGGATTGCACCGCTATTTCAATGTTATTTCTTACTAGAATAATATTAAACAAATAAGAAACTTATTTCAATCACATAAAATAAATATCATTCATGTATTTCAAAAATGTGTTCATGTTTTTTAACCTTAGCACATATGAAATATAGTTCTTATTATTTAATGTGTAATTTTAATATCATTTGGTGTCTCACTTGAGAATGAATTTAGTTTTCAGTTTCAGTCATGCCTAATTGATTTCTGGTTTATTTATATATGTGTATACAAGTTAGCATACACAATCAGGAACACACTATAAGACACTGCACTTACTTCCTTGGTTCTCCTCACATGAGTGCTTATGAACTATGAATGTACACATGCATTGTTCTTCTCCCCATTCATTCTATTTTCTTCATGGTACCACAACACTTCCTCATGTTTTATTCTTCTTCACAAAAAACAAATGTGTGTTTTTTATCATGAAAATAGGATAACTTTATCGCATGTACTCGTCGTGTAAGTCATATGTGTAAGCATTCATATATTATAGGTTTTTCTCCTCCTTCACGCAAAATAATAGTGTGTGTTTGTTCTTCTCCTTCAGGAAACACAATCAGTTCATGAACCTTATTCTCCATGAAATCTGGAACAGATTACTAGAACTATTTCTCAATGAAACCATCATAGTTTTTATAACAAAATTTGAAGTCATGCAGTGCTTATTTTAATCATTAAGAGCGTGGTACTTCTCTCTTCTGAAAATACTTGATTGTGTGAGTAATGTATATAGTGGTTGTGGATCTTATTCATAGAATAAAATGAATCATGGGACTCCCCTTATTTTTAAATCCTTGAAGTCTTGAATTAATCAATGCATTCTCACAAAAAACATTCTTTGGGGAGGTTCTATTTTTTCATAAAAAAGATATCTCTAAGGTGTATTTCAAGAGGAAGCAATAAAAAAATAATCTTGGTCCCTATACTTTTATAGGTGAGGATTGTAGAGACCTGAAGCCTGACGTACATGGACATCACATTACTTTTGCGGAATACTTAGTACATAACAGAAACACACACACAAGGATCGTAATAGTTTAGTGTCTTTGGAAACTCGGAACGTAATCTTCTAATCGTGGTGAAAGATCTTCAATATCTCCCATAAAGATCTTCCCCTTTTTTTTACCTAAAACCTTTCTTTACATCTTGGGGAAAAGAAAACATAAAAGGGTGAGCTCAAATTCTCAGTAAGGGTAAACAAAATAAATATCAATCACATCATATACATAAGAACATAGCTTTTGGAAATCTTAACCTGCAAAAGAGCTCATAATATCATAACATGGGATAAATCATAGAAGTGAAAATGAGATCCCCATAATCATAACATGAAACTTGAAACTTTGTGGCATGCACACATAATCATAGAAAATCATTTCTTGTTAGTCATGACTCATTGCCAAGACTATCATAGTGGACAAAGTCCCTTTCTGAATCGAGTAACCCTCGTTTCAGTCCTGTTTCACTGAACCGGTATAACCTACCATTTCAGCCATGTCTATCTCATGAGATATAAAATCATTACCCAATGCATTGGAGAGAGATATAGGTCCCACCCATCTTATAATGAATCCTTTCTTATGTGTGCCACAAAATCATAAATCATACATCATTGCATAACCCATGTAATAAAAATAGGATTCTTAAACAACATGACATCATAAAACCATTCATATAAGATAAAGGAATTCATAAACATAATTCCATCACAACATAGTCAAATCTATGTAAAAATATGGATAGAAACAGAACCCTTTATTATCTTAGATGGAAAATAATTTTGATAAAACACTTGAAATGAATTCTTGAGGAAAATATCCTTTCTTCTTCAAAATAAATTTCTTTTCACAAAACATCATACAATTTTAAAAGAAAGAGATTTTATTAAAAATAGTCATGAAATATTTTGGAGGAAGGTTCATGAAAATAAGGCTTTATAAAACCGTAAAAATCCGTTCGTGCCGTATAAGTTAAAAAAACATTCTTCGTACTTTTGTCGGAAAAGTCCAAAAGTACCTCATATGAAAAACGACAAAAGATTCCTTTCATACATATTACTAAAACTCACCGAAGGGTAAAAATGGATTTAAAAAATTTTAGGTGGATGGAAATAATATTACATATTGAGTAAACATGGATGTGGATGATAAAATACACCCCAGTAAATACTTACGAATAAACAATCTCGGATAAAAATGAGATTGTGATATTTCCCTTACCTTAGGTCCGATTTGCTTTGTACGTGTCCGAAGCTCCTGTATAATGGTTTAAATAATGTCATTGACTTATTACAGAATCATATTCATTGTTATGATATCATATATGGTTCACTTATGACATTATATTACCCGTTCTTTTGGAAATTCCATGTTAAAGAAGCGTTTTGGGTAAAATCGTTTCATTTATCGTAGGTGTTTTGACTTGTTGTTCTTGACATCATTATTACTTATATCATGATTTACTTACTTCCATAATATAAAATATGATTTATATATCATATATATTCAGTATATATATATATATAATAGATAGATAAATAAAATGAAAAACACCGTTCATGGAGACGGTAGTCCGTACGTACGCATGAACGCTGTTTTTCTTTCCTTATTGTCTTGAAATGGAAGTAAGTAGATGACATACATATATATATATACATAAATCCAGTAGCTTTATAATGTCATATATTTCATTATTATTTCTTATATATACTTTATAATCATTCTTAAATGGTTAACATGGAGAATGAATCTCATCGCGTCGTGGAGACGGTAGTCCGTACGTACGCACGAGCGATGATATCATTTCCATAAATATTGAATTGAATTGGAGTGGATTATACAATATATCAGAATCAATATGATGTTTTAATAACTATTTATAGTTATTCTTTACACCCTTACACCCATCCATGTAAGGTGGTGGTGGAAAATAGATTACACCACGGCGTGGAGACGGTATTCCGTACGTACGCACGCGCGGTGATTTCTTTTTCCATAGGATGGATAGATGGTGAAATAGGGTTGTTTCAGACTTATAATAACATATCAGTATATGAGTGATACTGATGTTATTACTTCATAATGAAACAACCTAAGAAGAAGAAGTGGAAGAAGAAATAAAGATGAAAGAATTGGTAACGGTAATTACCTCTTCTTTGAAGCGCCTTTTGGAGACCTCCTCTTAGGGAACTAAAATTGGTCTTTGAGGAAGACCAGAACCTCTAGGATGTTTCTAGGGAAGTGGAGAAGAGATTTTGTCAGGGTTTGGCCGAGCTTGAGTGCTCAAATTGGTGTGAGGAGGAGGGGGAGGAGGTGTCCTTTTATAGGGGAGGAGAGGGGCACCTTAGAAATATCTCAAAATATTATTTTATATTAAAGTCAAAATCGGTTTATAATGGTTCCAAAGGGTATTATTTCGAAGTTAAAGTGGGGATGGGTCGAAATCCTATCAACCAATAGGATTTAGACAAGTTTAGGGTATTATTTTAACCTTATCAATTAAATTTAACTCTAAGTTAAATAATTTAACTTTTACCATGTCTTTTTGTTTTCTTTCACTATATGGTTAATACACTTACTATAACATGCCAAACGAACCCCAAATTGTTTATTATTAATATATATATCCTTATCTAAGTCATTTGGCCGAACCTTAGATTTTTAGGAATACAATAACAATTAATAATATAATATTTGATTTAAAAACTATTTTGTGTCAATTTTGACACTATTTGATATATGATTTTTGTGAAAGTCATAACAGAATTAAATGTTCGAACCAAGTTGATTAAATCAACATTAATATATCATAGTAACCTATAAAATTAGTGTAATTCATAAAAAATCTCAAATTACATTTATTTTGGTGCTTATAACATCAATTATGTCAATATTTCATTAATAAGATAATTACTGCATCATCTTTGTGTCATAAATAAGTTAAATTATTTGATGTATAAAAATTACAAATAAAATACCATCATGTAGTAAATCGTTTTAGCTTTCTAATGAATATTTACAATTGAATTTATCTTATGTATAACCCCATATTATAAATGATTTACTTATTAAACTTTGATTTTAACTATTTTAACCCTTCTTTAAATAAATTAATAATAAATGTCCTAATCTAATCCATGTGGGCCTAAATGGTCATATTTTATTCCTAAGTTTGTTTTTGGTCGAATTACACTTGTCCAATAGAATTAGGACATGTGTTATGGTAATATTAATATCATATTTACCCTTAGTTACCCTATTTACTATTAACCGTGGTAAAAAAAGTAAAAAGTTACTATTCACCAAAAATTTATTTTCATCTCATTGAACCACATTTTAGTCCTTGATATTAACCGTGTCTCTCGGATTTTCGAAATTCCATTCACAGAAGCGGTAAAATTAAGTTTTATGCAAAATTCGGTTTTTAACCTACCACTTAGTGGTTTCACTATTCATCAAAAATTGAAGTTTTTCAGAAGAATGCCAAAATTTCACCCTAAACTGTAATTGATATTCCGAATTCAAAAATGATTTCTATTTTACAAAATTCCCAACATATAAGTTGCATTAATTAATTTTATAATTAAATCCCGCTGTTAAAACAAATAGCGTGTTTTTAAGAAACAATATCTATCAAAAGATTGACATTTGATTATGTCTGGTTTAAATGTGAAATTACAACCAATGACCAACATTGTATTAAATTGTAAAAATATATTCTAAATATACTTTAATACCACTCAAATTAATAATTTATCACTATTAATTATTTCGATTAAAAAGGTTGTTTTTAATTATAATTTAGTAATTTTCACTATTCATCAGAATATGAAAGTTATCCGAAAAGTACCAAAATTTCACCTTAGGCTAAATTCGATACTCCGAATCCAAAAATGAAGTTCATTTTGAAAAATAAGATTTACAGAATTTTAAAAAGTGGTTATTACTATTCATACCGGCTAGTTTTAATAATATTTTAATAGCATATCGTTGTTTAGTGAAACTCGGTATTGCGTATTACACACGCTATCGAGGACGGTCGCGATTGCGTGTAATGCAAGGCAAGTCAAGGATGCGTGTTGTGCAAGCTCCTTTTGGTGTAGCATATAACACAAGACATTAGTGAAATTAAAAAGAATATTTTTCATAAAATCTTGGGCTGTTACATTCTACCCCCCTTAAAATGAATTTCGCCCTCGAAATTCGTCGGGGTTATAAATGGTTTACTATTCGAAAGTTTCTTTAATAGAAACCCACATCGTAAAGGGGAATACCAAAACTTGGCTTTAAAAACTAAAGTATGAAATGTAACGATTACCCAAATAAACTAATCACTGGGTTTCCACATAGGTGAAAATATGGATATGGAAGAGAAATCTAACCATCATGTTCTGATGGAGAGTGGTAGAGAACATGGGTATGGAAAAGCCAATAATCACAAATCCATAAATTTGTGACGATCTAAGGTACCATCTGATTCATCAGGTATAAGAGAACTAGGACAACATTTTTGGTTTTCAAGATCATTTCCCTAAAGTTGAAAATTTGAATTAGAATAAATACTTTATTTTGGTACAATCTCACTGTTGTTCGTGCCTTGAACAATTTCCACTTCATCTCTTAAATAAATGAAGTTGAATTTGTTATTCGTGAAGTGTTAGCCGATCATGTGATAGAATGACGGGTCATTCCATCTGTTTCAAACAAAAGGTTAGCAAAAGTTATTAAATATACATAAGTCATTCTATAGTAAGATTAATCATATATGGTTCCTAAAATGGACTTATACTTCATATATCATACTGCTTAATATAATAAAACTAATTTATACTAAACAGGGACTTCCTGTAGGCCAGTGGTAGGCGATAAAGGCCAGTCGCACTTCGGTTGTGGGTTCAATTCCCACAGCCTTGTCCGAAGCGATGGGTTGTCGCCCGTCCTGCAGGTTGTCCTTTTTCTAAAACTAAGTTACTATAACATCTCATCAATAATATCGAAAATCTTCTATCCTTAAACAATACTAACTTATGTCCAACATAATCCAGTCTAATCTTTAGGCTTATACATAATACTGCAGTCCACTCTCATAATATAGTGACAACGATTACCAGAGATTTAACACTGTTGTTGATCCCCACATATCATAAGATATGTCTTGTTGGTCACATTCCAAACATTCAAAGTCCTTGATCGTGTATTCTCTTGAATACCTTAGTGAAAACATGAGTGCAGTTAAAAGTTAACACTTTCCACATACCAAAATCCTCAAAATTCTATATACTAAAACCATGATATCACTTAGTCCTTATATCAATCATGAGCTCATGAATACTATTAAACATTTCATTTTCTCGTCTTCAGTATGCGCATATCATCTTATTTCCAAAAAATATCTCAATCACTTTGAATACCACATTAGACCAACACATAAATATTTCAATACACCATAAAAGTACCTCAACAACATTATCCCTGAATACCAATACATAAATACTTCAGTCCATCCACTTCAATGATTGTCCTGGAAGAAGTCCTTCCTTGATTTAGAAGTAACTTTTTAGGTCAGGGCATTGAGTTGGGTAGTGCCCATGTTCTCCACAAATAAGACATTGAAATCCATAACAGTCTGTCACTCTATGACCCTTTTCTCCACATAGATAACATTGGTCCCTCCATTTGAGGTATTCCTCAAGGTTCTTCTTCCCTTCTTTAGAAATCTCAATCTTCCTTTCTTTATGCTCCTCAACATGCGAACATGCATAATAGTTTATCTTCCTCTTCTTTGATGAATTAGGCATACCACTAAATTTCACCTTGTTAATCATATATCGCGATGAATGATTTGGAATAATCACAAGATCTTTCTCTCTAGGAATTAAACAATTTTTTTTTGCCCATAGTCACCAATTTGTCCATTGGATTCAATGTTAATCGAATTCCTTCTGGTTCCCTCCATTAACTAAAACACAAAAAGAATCTTGTGAGAGGCAAAAATCATGCTAGGGAAAACAACATAATAAAGGGGTAGTACCCTCAATATCTAACATCTTAGGTTAAATTCTAAGATCGTTAGAGCAATTCTAGGACTATAACCTATACGTATACTTAACCTTAGAGACATCCCTAGAAATTCCTTAAAAATATCTCTAGGGATCTCACTAACATTTTCGCATCCTAGTTTCCAAAGGGTGACTAAACCTTTCCTCTGATACCAACTGTAGAGACCCGAAGCCTGACGTACATGGACATCACATTACTTTTGCGGAATACTTAGTACATAACAGAAACACACACACAAGGATCGTAATAGTTTAGTGTCTTTGGAAACTCGGAACGTAATCTTCTAATCGTGGTGAAAGATCTTCAATATCTCCCATAAAGATCTTCCCCTTTTTTTTTACCTAAAACCTTTCTTTATATCCTGGGGAAAAGAAAACATAAAAGGGTGAGCTCAAATTCTCAGTAAGGGTAAACAAAAGAAATATCAATCACATCATATACATAAGAACATAGCTTTTGGAAATCTTAACCTGCAAAAGAGCTCATAATATCATAACATGGGATAAATCATAGAAGTGAAAATGAGATCCCCATAATCATAACATGAAACTTGAAACTTTGTGGCATGCACACATAATCATATAAAATCATTTCTTGTTAGTCATGACTCATTGCCAAGACTATCTTAGTGGACAAAGTCCCTTTCTGAATCGAGTAACCCTCGTTTCAGTCCTGTTTCACTGAACCGGTATAACCTACCATTTCAGCCATATCTATCTCATGAGATATAAAATCATTACCCAATGCATTGGAGGGAGATATAGGTCCCATCCATATTATAATGAATCCTTTCTTATGTGTGCCACAAAATCATAAATCATACATCATTGCATAACCCATGTAATAAAAATGGGATTCTTAAACAACATGACATCATAAAACCATTCATATAAGATAAAGGAATTCATAAACATAATTCCATCACAACATAGTCAAATCTATGTAAAAATATGGATAGAAACAGAACCCTTTATTATCTTAGATGGAAAATAATTTTGATAAAACACTTGAAATGAAT
This sequence comes from Viscum album, assembly GCA_963277665.1. NCBI lineage: Eukaryota > Viridiplantae > Streptophyta > Magnoliopsida > Santalales > Viscaceae > Viscum > Viscum album. The sequence continues at coordinate 1,495,854,317 of OY728129.1, forward strand.
TCTTGAGGAAAATATCCTTTCTTCTTCAAAATCAATTTCTTTTCACAAAACATCATACAATTTTAAAAGAAAGAGATTTTATTAAAAATAGTCATGAAATATTTTGGAGGAAGGTTCATGAAAATAAGGCTTTATAAAACCGTAAAAATCCGTTCGTGCCGTATAAGTTAAAAAAAACATTCTTCGTACTTTTGTCGGAAAAGTCAAAAAGTACCTCGTACGAAAAACGACAAAAGATTCCTTTCATACATATTACTAAAACTCACCGAAGGGTAAAAATGGATTTAAAAAATTTTAGGTGGATGGAAATAATATTACATATTGAGTAAAAATGGATGTGGATGATAAAATACACCCCAGTAAATACTTACGAATAAACAATCTCGGATAAAAATGAGATTGTGATATTTCCCTTACCTTAGGTCTGATTTGCTTTGTACGTGTCCGAAGCTCCTGTATAATGGTTTAAATAATGTCATTGACTTATTACAGAATCATATTCATTGTTATGATATCATATATGGTTCACTTATGACATTATATTACCCGTTCTTTTGGAAATTCCATGTTAAAGAAGCGTTTTGGGTAAAATCGTTTCATTTATCGTAGGTGTTTTGACTTGTTGTTCTTGACATCATTATTACTTATATCATGATTTACTTACTTACATAATATAAAATATGATTTATATATCATATATATTCAGTATATATATATATATATAATAGATAGATAAATAAAATGAAAAACACCGTTCATGGAGACGGTAGTCCGTACGTACGCATGAACGCTGTTTTTCTTTCCTTATTGTCTTGAAATGGAAGTAAGTAGATGACATACATATATATATATACATAAATCCAGTAGCTTTATAATGTCATATATTTCATTATTATTTCTTATATATACTTTATAATCATTCTTAAATGGTTAACATGGAGAATGAATCTCATCGCGTCGTGGAGACGGTAGTCCGTACGTACGCACGAGCGATGATATCATTTCCATAAATATTGAATTGAATTGGAGTGGATTATACAATATATAAGAATAAATATGATGTTTTAATAACTATGTATAGTTATTCTTTACACCCTTATACCCATCCATGTAAGGTGGTGGTGGAAAATAGATTACACCACGTCGTGGAGACGGTATTCCGTACGTACGCACGCGCGGTGATTTCTTTTTCCATAGGATGGATAGATGGTGAAATAGGGTTGTTTCATACTTATAATAACATATCAGTATATGAGTGATACTGATGTTATTACTTCATAATGAAACAACCTAAGAAGAAGAAGTGGAAGAAGAAATAAAGATGAAAGAATTGGTAACGGTAATTACCTCTTCTTTGAAGCGCCTTTTGGAGACCTCCTCTTAGGGAACTAAAATTGGACTTTGAGGAAGACCAGAACCTCTAGGATGTTTCTAGGGAAGTGGAGAAGAGATTTATTCAGGGGTTGGCCGAGCTTGAGTGCTCAAATTGGTGTGAGGAGGAGGGGGAGGAGATGTCCTTTTATAGGGGAGGAGAGGGGCACCTTAGGAATATCTCAAAATATTATTTTATATTAAAGTCAAAATCGGTATATAATGGTTCCAAAGGGTCTTATTTCGAAGTTAAAGTGGGTATGGGTCGAAATCCTATCAACCAATAGGATTTAGACAAGTTTAGGGTATTATTTTAACCTTATCAATTAAATTTAACTCTAAGTTAAATAATTTAACTTTTACCATGTCTTTTTGTTTTCTTTCACTATATGGTTAATACACTTACTATAACATGCCAAACGAACCCCAAATTGTTTATTATTAATTTATATATCCTTATCTGAGTCATTTGGCCGAACCTTAGATTTTTAGGAATACAATAACAATTAATAATATAATATTTTATTTAAAAACTATTTTGTGTCAATTTTGCCACTATTTGATATATGATTTTTGTGAAAGTCATAACAGAATTAAATGTTCGAAAAAAGTTGATTAAATCAACATTAATATATCATAGTAACCTATAAAATTAGTGGAATTCATAAAAAATCTCAAATTACATTTATTTTGGTGCTTATAACATCAATTATGTCAATATTTCATTAATAAGATAATTACTGCATCATCTTTGTGTCATAAATAAGTTAAATTATTTGATGTCTAAAAATTACAAATAAACTACCATCATGTAGTAAATCTTTTTAGCTTTCTAATGAATATTTACAATAGAATTTATCTTATGTATAACCCCATATTAGAAATGATTTACTTATTAAACTTTGATTTTAACTATTTTAACCCTTCTTTAAATAAATTAATAATAAATGTCCTAATCTAATCCAAGTGGGCCTAAATGGTCATATTTTATTCCTAAGTTTGTTTTTGGTCGAATTACACTTGTCCAATAGAATTAGGACATGTGTTAGGGTAATATTAATATCATATTTACCCTTAGTTACCCTATTTACTATTAACCGTGGTAAAAAAAGTAAAAAGTTACTATTCACCAAAAATTTATTTTCATCTCATTGAACAACATTTTAGTCCTTGATATTAACGGTGTCTCTAGGATTTTCGAAATTCCATTCACAGAAGCGGTAAAATTAAGTTTTTTGCAAAATTCAGTTTTTAACCTACCACTTAGTGGTTTCACTATTCATCAAAAATTGAAGTTTTTCAGAAAAATGCCAAAATTTCACCCTAAGCTGTAATTGATATTCCGAATTCAAAAATAATTTCTATTTTACAAAATTCCCAACATATAAGTTGCATTAATTAATTTTATAATTAAATCCCGCTGTTAAAACAAATAGCGTGTTTTTAAGAAACAATATCTATCAAAAGATTGACATTTGATTATGTCTGGTTTAAATGTGAAATTACAACCAATGACCAACATTGTATTAAATTGTAAAAATATATTCTAAATATACTTTAAAACCACTCAAATTAATAATTTATCACTATTAATTATTTCGATTAAAAAGGTTGTTTTTAATTATAATTTAGTAATTTTCACTATTCATCAGAATATGAATGTTATCCGAAAAGTACCAAAATTTCACCTTAGGCTAAATTCGATACTCCGAATCCAAAAATGAAGTTCATTTTGAAAAATAAGATTTACAGATTTTTAAAAAGTGGTTATTACTATTCATACCGGCTAGTTTTAATAATATTTTAATAGCATATCGTTGTTTAGTGAAACTCGGTATTGCGTATTACACACGCTATCGAGGACGGTCGCGATTGCGTGTAATGCAAGGCAAGTCAAGGATGCGTGTTGTTCAAGCTCCTTTTGGTGTAGCGTATAACACAAGACACTAGTGAAATTAAAAAGAATATTTTTCATAAAATCTTGGGCTGTTACAAGGATTGTAGCCTTTGATGTATTCAATCACCAATTTGAATCCGATTTTCATTCTTTGTAAACCATTATCTCGAAGGGCTGTAGATCTTGGCATTGAATTCTTTAAACTGTGAACTAAGAGATTCCAAAAAACACAGTTTTTTTTACTTCATGATCGCGTTTCTCCATTAAGGTGGAAAAAAAATTCCTTTTATATTATGAACAATTTTTTAAAGAACGGTTTTTTAGAGCAGCCTCCTACATCTACATTTTAGTTTTACAAATGTTGAATCCTTAAATTTATCACATGCATGAAGGATATAGTTTCATGCCCGGAGTTCATTTATCCCTTATTTTTATCATTTACAAAAGAGAAAAATTTTGGTAACCTCTATTTTGATTGATAGTGATTTTTATATCTTCTCTGGTGAATAGTATAATTTTTATGAGATAAGAGGAGGAAGAAGATGGTTCTAGTTTAAAAATGTGTAGCTCATTTTGATTACAAATTCCACATGATATTAGACGGTGCTGATTAATATAATTAGGTGGATGAGATTTTATCTGTATCTTTTTAAATGATGGAATAATAGTGATTCCCACATTTTCCCACATCAAAACTCTCTTGTGCCATCCCTTAGATATATCAACTATGTTGTGATCATTACTACTTCAAACTGACATGGAGGTTAGAATCTGGATTCACTCCATAGCATTCCCACATAGGCCATGACACAATTGGTCCACTTACTTCCCTATAGGACTTTGGCCCCACCTATTCACGTCCTAGGACATTCTCTCTAAATTCCTTGTACACGAACATTTATGCATCTATCTCCATGCCAAGTTGGATCAATATAACCTTCTATGTAATGGTTGACCTTTGGTTCCCACATTCTTCCTAGTTGAGGTTGTCTTGGATTCCATTCTAGGTGGGAAATAATTATTATTAACACTTAGAAAATTATTCTATGTGAAAATTTCCACCATATAAAAAAAGTCCCTTTTTATTATTCATGACACTGCTTCTTCATATTTAAGTGTCCTCACATGCAATAATTATATTTCATGGTTATCCTTAAAAATTATATTCTAGTATATTGTCTATATATTTCTTCATGTAATAAAATATCCAAATGTTTTTCAAATTATCTCTGTAGAGACCCGAAGCTTGACGTACATGAACATTACATTACTTTTGCGGAATACTTAGTACATAACAAAAACACACACACAAGGATCATAATAGTTTAGTGTCTTTGGAAACTCGGAATAAAATATTCTAATCGTGGTGAAAGATCTTCAACATCTCCCATAAAGATATTCCTTTTTTTTTACCTAAAACCTTTCTTTATATCCCGGGGAAAAGAAAACATAAAAGGGTGAGCTCAAATGCTCAGTAAGGGTAAACAAAAGAAATATCAATCACATCGTATTCATAAGAACATAACCTTTGGAAATCTTAACTTGCAAAAGAGAGCATAATTTCATAACATGGGATAAATCATAGTAGTGAAATGAAAACCCAATAATCATAACTTAAAACATGAAACTTTGTGTCATACACACATAATCATAGAAAATCATTTCTTGTTAGTCATTACTCATTGCCAAGACTATCTTAGTGGACAAAGTCCCTTTCTGAACCGAGTCACCCTCGTTCCAGTCCTGTTTCACTGAACCGGTATAACCTACCGTTCCAGCCATGTCTATCTCATTAGATATAAAATCTTTACCCAATGCATTGGAGGGAGATATAGGTCCCACCCATCTTATAATGAATCCTTTCTTATGTGTGCCACATAATCATAAACCATACATCATAGCGTAACCCATGTAATAAAAATGGGATTCTTAAACAACATGACATCATAAAACAATTCATATAAGATAAAGGAATTCATAAAAATATTTCCATCAAACCAATGTAATAATAGGGATAAAAACATAACCCTTTTATTATCTTAGATGGAAAATAATTTTGATAAAATACTTGAACTCCATTCTTGAGGAAAATATCCTTTCTACTTCAAAAACATTTTTCCTTTCATAACATGTCATACGACTTTAAAATAAAAGAAGTTGATTAAAAATAAACGTGAAAATTTGTAAAGGAAGTTTCTTGGAAATAATGTTTTAAAAATCCATTCATGCCGTATAAGTTAAAGAAAAACATTCTTCGTACTTTTGTCAGAAAAGTCAAAAAGTACCTCGTACGAAAAACGACAAAAGATTCCTTTCATACATATTACTAAAAACTCACCGAAGGGTAAAAATGGATTTAAACAATTGTAGGTGGATGGAAATAATATTACATATTGATGAAACATGGATGTGGATGATAAAATACACCCCAATAAATACTTACGAATAAACAATCTCTGATAAAAATGAGATTGTGATATTTCCCTTACCTTAGGTCTGATTTGCTTCGTATGTGTCCGAACCTCCTCTTCTTTGAAGCGCCTCTTTGAGACCTCCTCTTAGGGCACTAAAATTAGTCTTTAAGGAAGACCAGAACCTCTAGGATGTTTCTAGGGAAGTGGAGAAGAGATTTTGGCAGGGGTTGGCCGAGCTTGAGTGCTCAAATTGGTGTGTGGAGGAGGGGGAGGAGGTGCCCTTTTATAAGGGATGAGAGGGGCACCTTAGGAATATCTCAAAATATTATTTTATATTAAAGTCAAAATCGGTTTATAATGGTTACAAAGGGTCTTATTTCGAAGCTAAAGTAGGGATGGGTCGAAAGCCTATCAACCAATAGGATTTAGACAAGTTTAGGGTATTATGTTAACCTTATCAATTAGATTTAACTCTAAGTTAAATAATTTAACTTTTACCGTGTCTTTTTGTTTTCTTTCACTATATGGTTAATACACTCACTATAACATGCCAAACGAACCCCAAATTGTTTATTATTAATATATATATCCTTATCCAAGTCATTTGGACGAACCTTATATATTTAGGAATAAAATAACAATTAATAATATAATATTTGATTTAAAAACTATTTTGTGTCAATTTTGACACTATTTGATATATGATTTATGTGAAAGTCATAACAGAATTATATGTTCGAACCAAGTTGATTAAATCAGCACTAATATATCATAGTAACCTAGAAAAAAAATTTAATTCATAAAAAGTCTCAAATTACATTTATTTTGGTATTTATAACATCAATTATGTCAATATTTCATAAATAAGATAATTACTGCATCATAATTGTGTCATAAATAAATTAAATTATTTAATGTCTAAAAATTATAAATAAAATACCATTATGTAGGAAATATTTTTACCTTTCTAATGAATATTTATAGTCGAATTTATCTTATGTATAACCCCATATTAAAAATTATTTACTTATTAAACTTTGATTTTAACTATTTTAACCCTTCTTTAAATAAATTAATAATAAATGTCCTAATCTAACCCAAGTGGGCCTAAATGGTCATATTTTAATCATAAGGTTGTTTTTGGTCGAATTACACTTATCCAATAGAATTAGGACATGTGTTAGGGTAATAGTAATATCATATTTACCCTTAGTTACCCTATTTACTATTAACTGCGGTAAAAAAAGTAAAAAGATACTATTCACCAAAAAATTATTTTTATCTCATTGAACCACATTTTACTTACTGATATCAACCATGTCTGTCAGATTTTCGAAATTCCATTCACAGAAGCGGTAAAATTAAGTTTTATGCAAAATTCAGTTTTTAACCTACCACATAGTGGTTTCACTATTCATCAAAAATTGAAAGTTTTCAGAAAAATACCAAAATTTCACCATAGGCTAATTTCGGTATTCCGAATACAAAAATGAAGTCCATTTTAAAAAATAAAATTTATAAAATTTCAAAAGGTGGTTATTACTATTCATAACAGCTAGTTTTAATAATATTTTAGTAGCATATCGTTGTTTAGTGAAACTCGGTATTGCGTACGACGCAAGCTATCGAGGAAGGTCGCGATTGCGTGTAAAGTAAGCCAAGAAAGTGTGTAGTGAAATATTCCTTTGATGATATATAAAAACAAAATATTACTCATAAAAATCTCGGGTGTTACATTCTACTCCCCTTAAAAAGAATTTCTCCCTCAAAATTCGTCACTTTGTAACAAACAGATGAGGATACTTCCCCCTCATCATATCCTCAAGCTCCCATGTAGATTCTTCTAATTGGTGGTTCCTCCATAAAACTTTCACCAAGCGAGTGGTCTTGTTTCGTAGGACTTTTCGCTACGATTCAGAATCTCTATCGGCTATTCTTCATAAGAAAGATCTTTCTCCAGCGGTACAACTTCTGAGCTGAGTACATGTGAAGGATCTGGTATGTACTTTCTCCGGAGAGATACATGGAACACATCGTGAACTTGAGAGAGATTCGGTGGAAGCGCCAATCGGTAAGCTACCTTTCCAACACGATCCAGTATTTCGAAAGGACCGATATATCTAGGGCTCAACTTCCCCTTCTTTCCAAATCTCATAACCCTCTTCCAGGGAGATATTCGTAAGAACACTTTATCACCCACTTCAAACTCTAGGTCTTTTCTTCGGTTGTCGGCATAACTTTTCTGTCGACTCTGAGCTTCTCTTATGTGTTGTTGAATAGATCTAACCTTTTCTGCCATTTCATCAACGGGATCAGGTCCTAACAGCTTTCTTTCCCCAACTTCATCCCAGCAAGTTGGATTCCTGCATTTCTTTCCATAGAGAGCTTCATAAGAAGCCATCTGAATACTGGAGTGAAAGCTATTATTATAAGAAAATTCCACCAAAGGTAGGTGTTGATCCCAACCTCCTTTGAAATCCATAGAGCAAGCTCTCAACCTATCTTCTAGGGTTTGAATTGTTCTCTCAGACTGACCGTCTGTCTGAGGATGATAAGCAGTGCTGAAACTCAACTCTGTATCCAGAGTATGCTGAAGACTTCGCCAGAACTTCGAGGTAAATCTCGGATCCCGATCAGATATAACAGAAAGTGGTACTCCATGCAATCTTACCACTTCCTTTACATATATCCTGGCAAGCTGATCTAGAGAGAAATCCTCTCTAATAGTAATGAAGTGTGCAGACTTTGTAAGACGATCAACTATGACCCAAATAGCATTATTTCCTTTGGATGTTTTAGGAAGTCCTGTGACAAAGTCCATAGTGATTTTTTCCCATTTCCATTCGGGTATGGGTAATGGTTGTAACATCCCCTTAGACTTCTGTCTCTCAGCTTTAACTTGTTGACAAACCAAGCATCAAGAGACATATTCAGCAACATCTCTTTTCATTCCATCCCACCAGAAGTACTCTTTCAGGTCCCTATACATCTTCGTGCTTCTAGGATGAATAGAGAATGATGAACTATGAGCCTCATCCAGCAGCTCCTTCTTTAATTCGAGGGATGGGAGGAACACAAACCCGATTCTTGAACTTTATTATCCCATCACAATCAAGGTTGAATTTAGGAACATTTCTCACCTTCTTTTGTAACTCGTCATCTTCTTTCTGTGCCTCTTTAATCTTCACATGTATAGATGGTTGAACATTCATTTGAGAAAGATAAGATATTTCCCCTTTCATTATAATTCCAAGATCCATCCTTTGTAAATCCATAAATATTGGATATTTTTTGATCCTCATCATGGATAAACTAGCATGGTCTTGTTGACTTAATGCATCTTCCACCTTGTTTGCTTTCCCAGGGTGGTAATAGATTGAGCAGTCATAATCCTTAATCAGTTCCAACCATCTACTTTGGCGCATATTCAGCTCCTTTTGTGTGAAAATATACTTTAAACTTTTATGATCAGTATAAATATCACACCTTTCACCATAAAGGTAATGCCTCCAAATCTTTAATGCAAAGATTACCGCAGCCAACTCCAAATCATGTGTTGGGTAATTTTGCTCATTGATTTTAAACTGTCGTGAGGCATAAGCTATCACCATATCATTTTGCATAAGAACACACCCCAATCCCTTCATGGATGCATCACTGTAGATCACAAACCTTTCTCCACTACAAGGCAGTGTGAGCACAGGTGCACTGGATAACCTTCTTTTCAACTCCTTGAAATTCTCTTCACATTCCTCTGTCCAGAAAAACTTAACTCCTTTCCGAGTCAACTTGGTGAGTGGATTAGATAATCGTGAAAAATCTTTTACAAAACGTCGATAATATCCAGCCAAACCAAGAAAACTTCGGATCTCAGTTACTGTTGTTGGTCTCGACCATCTTTCGATAACCTCTGTTTTTGCTGGATCCACAGATATCCCCTCTTTTGAGATTATGTGACCCAAAAATGAAACTTTTTGAAGTCAAAATTCACACTTGGTAAATTTGGCATAAATCTTCTCCTTTCTCAGGGTCTTCAATATAATTCTCAAGTGATCTTCATGCTCTTCCTTGCTCTTTGAATAGACAAGAATATCGTCTATAAAGACTACCAAAAATTGATCAAGATAGTCTCTAAAGACTCTATTCATTAGATCCATGAAGATAGCAGGGGCATTAGTAAGACCAAATGGCATCACTATAAATTCATAGTGCCCATACCTTGTATGGAAAGCCGTATTTGGTATATCCTCCCTTTTGACCCTTAATTGATGATACCCTGAACTAAGATCAATCTTGGAAAAGTATTGAGCTCCGCGTAGTTGGTCAAATAAGTCATCAATGCGTGGGAGAGGATATTTGTTCTTGATAGTGATCTTGTTAAGTTCTCGATAATCAATGCAGAGTCTCATTGATCCATCTTTCTTCTTAACAAATAGAACAGGTGCTCCCCAAGGTGACGCACTAGGGCGTATGAATCCCTTATCAAGATTCTCTTGGAGTTGCTTCTTCAATTCCTGCAACTCAATTGGGGCCATTCTATAAGGTGTCTTTGAATAGGAAAAGCACCCGGTATGAGTTCTATTGAAAACTCAACTTCACGATTTGGTGGAAGACCCGGTAATTCCTCCGGAAATACATCATCAAACTCCCGTACAATGGGAATATTCTTAATCGTGAGTTTATCACCAACCATTTGAGCTAAATAACCTTCATTTAGTGGAATCAAGACCCATAAGATGGAAGAAATTTCCACTGGATGGTTACGTTCATCCTTGCATTGATAGACGATCGTAGATTGATCTGGAATATGAAATGTGACTTCCCTTCTTTGGAAATTGATATGATCTCCATGTAGAGAAAGTCAATCCATGCCAAGAATCACATCAAATTCCACTAAAGGAAGGATCACAAGATTTGCAGGAAGCACTTTCCCACAAACTTCGATCGGAGAAGAATTATAAACTTTTGATGCGACTGTTGTGCCATTAGGTGTTGTCACAGCTAACTCAACATCTAATTGTTGAGGTAATACGGTGATACCCTTAGAAAATTCTTTAGAAATAAAAGAGTGGGTGGATCCAGAATCAAATAAAACATTTGCTACTTTAGAGTGGATGGTAAGTGTACCTTTCACCACTTCGTTATCGTACTCCACATCGCTGATAGAAATTGCATGTGACTTTCCTTTGTCTTTAGCCTTAAGATTTTGTTGACGTCGACCATCATCATCAACCCTTGGATTTGGGAATTGATTGGCATAATGCCCCATCTCCTTGCACTTGAAACATTGAAGTGTAGTAGGTTCATTCTGTGTATCCCTTCCTTTGTTTGCATCATTAGACATCTTCTTCCCATTATCGCGGCATTCAAATGCCCGATGACCTTCCTTTCCACATTTAAAACATTTACTTGTCCCTTTAAGACAACTCCCTCCATGTTTCTTTACACACTTTGAGCATAAGGGAAAGCTCATCTTCTTTTCAGTGTGCTCTTTAGATTTTCCTTTGAATTCCATCTTCCTCTTCTTATCAAACCCATGTGACTGATGGGTTACTCCAATCTCCATCTCGACTTTGAGAGCACATCGAACGATTTCCTCATAGCTATTGAAGTCCCTTATGGCTAACGCCCTTTGAAGACTTGGTTTTAAGCCATTAAAGAATCGATCGATCTTACTCTAAGGTTGGATAATAATACCAGAAGCGTACCTTGCAAGTCTTGTAAAATTTGCTTCATAGGTACCAACAGATTCATCATCCCTTTGCTTCAGTTCAAGAAACTCTTTCTCCATCTTTTTTCGGAGAATACGAGGGAAGTACTTATTGAAAAATAAGTTCTTGAACTCGTCCCATTCCATAGACTCAATTTCATCCCTTTGCCTCGTATTCTTAATAAGATTCCACCATTGATCAGAATCTCCTTCCAAACGATACACTGCTAGGATGACTTTATCATGTTCAGAACATTGAAGAACTGAAAATATCTTTTTAGTGGTACTGATCCATTGTTCAGTAACAAGTGGATCAGAAGACCCACTGAAAGAAGGTGGACGTTGCCTCATGAAGGACTCAATAGAATATTGTTCCCTTCTCTGCTCATTTGGAAGTCCAAAATGATTCATAGCTTGTGTAAGTATAGCAATAAGATTTTGCACTCCATCTCCCATAACATTTGTTTGTTCAGGAGGACAATCATTGAATTGTCCATTGCATTGATCAACACGGTTCCTTCGGGTTCCATCCATCGTCTAAAACCCAAAAAGAATAGTGTGAGAGGCAAAAATCATGCTAGGGAAAACAACATAATAAAGGGGGAGTACCTTCAATATCTAACATCTTAGGTTTAATTCTATGATCGTTAGCGTAGTTCTAGTACTATAACCTATACGTATACTTAACCTTAGGGACATCACTAGACATACCATAGAAATATCTCTAGGGATCTCACTAACGTTTTCGCACCTTAGTTTCCAAAGGTTGACTAAACCTATCCTCTGATACCAACTGTAGAGACCCGAAGCTTGAGGTACATGAACATTACATTACATTTGCGGAATACTTAGTACATAACAAAAACACACACACAAGGATCGTAATAGTTTAGTGTCTTTGGAAACTCGGAATAAAATCTTATAATCGTGGTGAAAGATCTTCAACATCTCCCATAAAGATCTTCCTTTTTTTTACCTAAAACCTTTCTTTATATCCTGGGGAAAAGAAAACATAAAAGGGTGAGCTCAAATGCTCAGTAAGGGTAAACAAAAGAAATATCAATCACATCGTATTCATAAGAACATAACCTTTGGAGATCTTAACCTGCAAAAGAGAGCATAATTTCATAACATGGGATAAATCATAGTAGTGAAATGAAATCCCAATAATCATAACTTAAAACATGAAACTTTGTGGCATACACACATAATCATAGAAAATAATTTCTTGTTAGTCATGACTCATTGCCAAGACTATCTTAGTGGACAAAGTCCCTTTCTGAACCGAGTCACCCTCGTTCCAGTCTTGTTTCACTGAACCGGTATAACCTACCGTTCCAGCCATGTCTATCTCATGAGATATAAAATCTTTACCCAATGCATTGGAGGGAGATATAGGTCCCACCCATCTTATAATGAATCCTTTCATATGTGTGCCACATAATCATAAACCATACATCATAGCGTAACCCATGTAATAAAAATGGGATTCTTAAACAACATGACATCATAAAACAATTAATATAAGATAAAGTAATTCATAAAAATATTTCCATCAAACCAATGTAATAATAGGGATAAAAACAGAACCCTTTTATTATCTTAGATGGAAAATAATTTTGATAAAATACTTGAACTCCATTCTTGAGGAAAATATCCTTTCTACTTCAAAAACATTTTTCCTTTCATAACATGTCATACGACTTTAAAATAAAAGAAGTTGATTAAAAATAAACTTGAAAATTTGTAAAGGAAGTTTCTTGGAAATAATGTTTTAAAAATACATTCATGCCGTATAAGTTAAAGAAAAACATTCTTAGTACTTTTTTCGGAAAAGTCAAAAAGTACCTCGTACGAAAAACGACAAAAGATTCCTTTCATACATATTACTAAAAACTCACCGAAGGGTAAAAATGGATTTAAACAATTGTAGGTGGATGGAAATAATATTACATATTGATGAAACATGGATGTGGATGATAAAATACACCCCAATAAATACTTACGAATAAACAATCTCGGATAAAAATGACATTGTGATATTTCCCTTACCTTAAGTCCGATTTGCTTCGTATGTGTCCGAACCTCCTCTTCTTTGAAGCGCCTCTTTGAGACCTCCTCTTAGGGCACTAAAATTGGTCTTTGAGGAAGACCAGAACCTCTATAATGTTTCTAGGGAAGTGGAGAAGAGATTTTGGCAGGGGTTGGCCGAGCTTGAGTGCTCAAATTGGTGTGTGGAGGAGGGGGAGGAGGTGCCCTTTTATAAGGGAGGAGAGGGGCACCTTAGGAATATCTCAAAATATTATTTTATATTAAAGTCAAAATCGGTTTATAATGGTTCCAAAGGGTCTTATTTCGAAGAAAAAGTGGGGACGGGTCGAAATCCTATAAACCAATAGGATTTAGACAAGTTTAGGGTATTATTTTAACCTTAACAATTAGATTTAACTCTAAGTTAAATAATTTAACTTTTACCGTGTCTTTTTGTTTTCTTTCACTATATGGTTAATACACTTACTATAACATGCCAAACGAACCCCAAATTGTTTATTATTAATATATATATCCTTATCTAAGTCATTTGGACGAACCTTATATTTTTAGGAATAAAATACAATTAATAATATAATATTTTATTTAAAAACTATTTTTTGTCAATTTTGACACTATTTGATATATGATTTTTGTGAAAGTCATAACAGAATTATATGTTTGAACCAAGTTGATTAAATCAACACTAATATATCATAGTAACCTAGAAAATTTCTGTAATTCATAAAAAGTCTCAAAATACATTTATTTTGGTGTTTATAACATCAATTATGTCAATATTTCATAAATAAGATAATTACTGCATCATAATTGTGTCATAAATAAATTAAATTATTTAATGTCTAAAAATTATAAATAAAATACCATTATGTAGGAAATCTTTTTAGATTTCTAATTAATATTTATAGTCGAATTTATCTTATGTATAACCCCATATTAAAAATGATTTACTTATTAAAATTTGATTTTAACTATTTTAACCCTTCTTTAAATAAATTAATAATAAATGTCCTAATCTAACCCAAGTGGGCCTAAATGGTCATATTTTATTCATAAGGTTGTTTTTGGTCGAATTACACTTATCCAATAGAATTAGGACATGTGTTAGGGTAATAGTAATATCATATTTACCCTTAGTTACCCTATTTACTATTAACCGCGGTAAAAAAAGTAAAAAGTTACTATTCACCAAAAAATTATTTTTATCTAATTGAACCACATTTTACTTACTGATATCAACCGTGTCTGTTGGATTTTCGAAATTCCATTCACAGAAGCGGTAAAATTAAGTTTTATGCAAAATTCAGTTTTTAACCTACCACTTAGTGGTTTCACTATTCATCAAAAATTGAATGTTTTCAGAAAAATACCAAAATTTCACCCTAGGCTAATTTCGGTATTCCGAATCCAAAAATGAAGTCCATTTTAAAAAATAAAATTTATTAAATTTCAAAAAGTTGTTATTACTATTCATAACGGCTAGTTTTAATAATATTTTAATAGCATACCGTTGTTTAGTGAAACTCGGTATTGTGTACGACGCAAGCTATCGAGGAAGGTCACAATTGCGTGTAAATTAAGCCAAGAAAGTGTGTAGTGAAAGATTCCTTTGATGATATATAAAAACAAAATATTACTCATAAAAATCTCGGGTGTTACAATCTCGTCCTTGGTTCTCATTGAATAGTGAAATATTACATGAACTTCATCAAATTATATTCCTCTATTATTTTTGGAATATCAATTCCAATGAAATTATTCATTATAAAAACCACTTTCTTCTTTGTTGTAGACAATGTATCGCCTTCGATATATGTGTTTGAAATGAAGATCGGCTCAAAAATTGTCAATGTTGTTGGATAATGATTCAAGAATAAAATCCAATGTCATTTAATTAAACCATAACAATTCTATATACGTCACACATGATACTGAAAGTTAGAAAATCATTTATATGTTTCTTCCGATTATAAGACATTAGGAGTTCATCAAATATCCATTAACTCTATAACTACTTCCTCATATTGAGATTAATGAGATCTTATTATCTCCTTGATCACCATTGAAAACCAATATCAAACATTTTATAACAAATAAAATCCACTCAAAATATATGATATTCATGACATAACCCTATGTATTTTTTGGAAATATATTCAATGTTAATTCCAAATAATTAAATACCTTTAAAATTCATTCAAAATGAATATGTGAATATTTGAATCATTATCTTCTCTCTCCCCTTTACTTTTCTAGACATTCATTTCACTTTTTATCACCCTTATTGATATGAAATAGAAATTTCATGTGAAAATAGTATCAATACATACTTAACCAATGTTCCATCCCTTATTTCACTCTATGTCTACTTGAGCTATTATCAGTGTATAAAACAAGAGGATTTGATTTAGACAACAAATATTTCCATTACAAATTTATCATCATGCCTTATAAAATGATAACATTTCATCTTTTTTAAAGGGTTTTCCACTTTCATTCTACTATGAAGAGACTTAAATAGTATTTGAAACTTTTTTAGGAACAATCAATATGAATCTCTTATACATATTTCAAAAAATATATCAAACACATTCAAGTTCTGAAAATAGGACAACTGGACTTAGGGAAGCTCCACATTTCTTAAGAAATTGATTAATTCAATTTCTCTAATTTTTAAAATGATATTTTTCTTGAACAATCAATGTTAGGATATTGATAAATAAAATACATTTTTCAATTCCATGTTCTTTATGAAATTTCTAGAATGAATAAATTTAATACTGATTGAAATGATAATTTTGGAAGCTTATTCATTTGTCTCCCCCTCAAGGGAATCACATCTTATCATATTCATAATGGTGGATCTCATGACGAATGGATTTCAAAAATTTCTAGTACGGATAATACACTATAATGGATATTTCACTTGTGACTATAAAGATTGGAAAACTTTCACAACTACACCAAGGATGATCTTCTTGAACACTTGTTCTTTAGGATACAAAAAATAATATCAATCCAACACAGTATCTTCTTTATCATGGCTATTTATAATAGGACATCACCTTATTCAAATACATCATAGATTATCCTCCATCATATTATATTTGAATATCGAATTTTTTATTGATTTAAGGATGGTTACTTATTCACCCTTGCTATCAATAATTGACAACACTCGCCACTTCTCAAGTTCTCCCCCTAAGAACATGTTTCAACATAAATTATATTCATTATAAGAACAAATAAAATACAAAATGATTAACGAAATAAGGTGGATCTTCCTTGTTTCGCCCATAGAAACAACAAGGTTGAGTTGTTTTTCCCATTCATGTTTCTCAATTTACTCTACTATTCTTGCATTCACATATGAATATATGTTCTGATTTATGTTGTGGTAGAATGTATCTCTTCACCTATTATTATTTAGGTAGAGAAAATTTCTTCTTATAATTATTAATAGAAGCTGCATTATTTATCCTATTAATTAATTATCTGTGTTCAGGTATAAAGGTTAAACATCCTTTAACAATGTGACCATCTTTCTAGAATCTCTCACATAGAACATCATTATCACAAGAGTTTCATTTTCTTGACAATACCTTATGCACCTTTTCATCATCATGTGGGATCTTCTATTTTACTTATGCACTAGTATTAGATTATGCAACTACCAATTTCTTTATAATTTCCAAATCTTCAATCCAAATATCTAACAGGTCATTTGGAACTATGTAAAAAAGTTTGGATCTTATACATGGGTTTTTCTAAGATAGATAATTTTTATTAGTAGTTCTTTTGGATGATGTATATTTCTCCAAATTCTTTGATTTAGTACCCAAGGTCTTATCAAATTTTCTTCTTCGAATATTTTGGGATAATTTTTGTTTACAGCATTATTCTGAATTCTTCCCAACGTAGCTTCTTCATTTTTATCCATCTTCTATGATCTTATTTTCTTAAAAACTTTCAATATATGATGTGATGAGATTGTACCAACCTTGGGACCATTTCTATTTAATGAATCAAAATTGTTATCAAGATTTCCATATTTGATTTTATTAGAAAAATTATTTTAGATTTTTGGATGTTTCTTCTTTATATCTAGATTCCACCCCCTTGAAATAAGCTTTATTTGCAATTTTATATTTAGAGGATTGTACCAAAATTTTGATACACAGTCCCCAAATCTGTTTCAGTACAAATGGTGGCTCCTGAAAACGAGTCCATGTAATTAACTGAATGCTTCCATATATGATCTTGGAGTTTAACTCATTCCTCAAGCTTTGATTTGACTAGCCGTGGGGCCAAAATGGAGTTATGGATCAGAAGTTATGGCTGTTTGAAGTTGGGCTACTGGAAATGGCCATCCAGGATGGTTTTGGGGAAAAGTATGGATTTGCACATAAAAAGAGAATATTGTGCGTAAAAATGAAATATAGCGTGTAAAAATGGATTTGTGCATAAAAATGGATTCTCGCGTGGAAAACCATTTGCACATGCAGAATTTTATGTGCACCATTTCTCGTGGAAAACCTTTTGCGCACGTGGAATTTTACATGCACCGCCTCCCTTGTTTTCACCTATAAATACAAGTGCACCCCCTTCTTCCCAGGGGGACCCTCAAAGGTCAGCCGCCTCTCTAATGCACGTATTTCCAAATATTCTACGACCACATGTAAAACCCCATGTCTTGCATGAAAAACATCCCTTTTGTGTGGAAAGGGGCCAACTTACCCAGTTTTGCGCACAAAACATTATTTTTGTGCCCAACAGTTCCATGGTTCCCAATTTTACATGCAACCCTTTGCTATTTCATTCAACCCTGCTCCATTTTGTACAACCCTTCCCTATTGAATGAAACACAGCCCCATTGTACACAACACTCCCCTGTTGCGTGCAAATATCCCTTATTTCATGCAAATCCCTCCTATTTCGTGCAACCCTTCCCTATTGCATGCACAGCTGCCCTATTATGTGCACATGTACCATATTGCACACACGCCTACCCTATTGCGTGTAGGAATTTCTTATTGCACGCCACCCCTCATTCTTGCATGCAGCCCATCCTGCATGTCGCTCCTATTACGCGCAATAGTATCCAGGCCTACACCTTCTGGTCCATATTGCAGGGGTTGCGTACCCCCACTCGAGGTCATTACCGGGCTGTGGTCCCGGCCCTCTGGGTCGGTCCATTTACTACCGTCACTGACGTCCATGAAAAATGGGCAGTTGCACCATGAACTTTTCAGGTCGCGATGTCAGGATTTTCCAGTGCACACCCACCTTCCACGTATGGAATACCATGATTTGAGATACTCCTCTACACACCATGAAACACCTTGAGTTGATGTATTTCTCTTGGTTCATTTCCTCTATCGTGAGTAGAGATTCTCATCATCAATTACCTGAGTACCTTGAGTCGAACCATTACTCAAGTAATTCATCCCCCCCACCTTCCTCCAATACCAGGTTGACCCAGAAAGGGCCGCCCTTGCATAAGTCCCAACACCATCCATTGCTAAGATCCTTATGCCTAAGAGTCCTCTCTACATGACTATAAACTGTAGTGCACCCTATGTTACAAACATAGGATGCCTCTTGCTCTAAACAAGATATGGCTTACGCGCCAAGCATAAGGCAATAGTCCCCTCTACATGACTTTAAACTATAGTACACCATATATGAATAATATAGGATGCCTCTTGTTCCGAATAAGAGATGCCTTATGAGCTAAGCATAAGATTCCAACAATCATATCTACATGACTATAAACTGTAGTACACCCTATGATCCAAACATAGGATTCCTCTTTCCCTATATGAGATATTCCTTATGCTCCAATCATAAGATGAAAATAGTCATATCTACATGACTATAAACTGTATTTCACCCAATGTTCCCAACATAGGATGCCTCTTGCTCAAAAAAAAGAGATGCCTTATGCTCCAAGCCTAAGATTCCAATTGTCTAATCTACATGACAATAAATTGTAGTACACCCTTTGTGCGAAACATAGGATGCCTCTTATTCCAAATTAGAGATTCCTTATGTGTCAGTCGTAAGATGCATTATGGAATGATCACAGCGGAATAACTTCAAAATCCTTGGAATCTAGTCAAATAATCCATCACACAGCCTCACGCTTTGCGTGTCCTTCATTTGGATCCTCATCCTCTTCCATGTATAAAGGGACCACCTAATTACTTGGTATCATGCCTCCTTGGCTCACCTACCGTTCTCGGCCAACGCCCCATAAGAATTTAGACAACACTCGAGTCAGGTCTTGTGTTTCGAACAAGGTCAGTAGTCGACCCTCATTTTCTTATCCCCATTTTAGGCTAATGCGGTATGAATGCTATGTTTCAAACACAGTCAGTAGTTATCCTCCATCGCCACACAACCCTCATTGCGTTCTAAATGTCGGTCATGTGATTCAAACTTTCCATCTCCCTTTGTTCGTACTGATTCCAACGCCCCTTGGCATTATCCCGCTTGGGCACTAGCGCATAGGTGTAGGCCTCAATCATATACCTAAACCCACCAAGGAGTTCGGAAGCCCAAATGCCTGGACATAGGGAAGACATTACAGGAAAATTCCTTGCACAATCCCCATCCACCATTGACACTCCTTAGTGGCACCCTGGCATACTAATAGCTATTGTTTCTTCAAATAGTCATGCTAACGTGGACCCCCCATTGGTTCTCTCTATAACACCCCCTAGCCATGGTGTTTCCTATCCCTTCTCTTCACCAAGGTGCATAGGGTACCAGTTATATAAGTCTTAGGGGTGCAGAGTGAACCCAGCTCGTCTGACCTATAGGTCATTAAACTGCCAAGCACCATCATCCTCAGCACATGACATTAAACTATCACCTCACCATGTGCCTCGCATGCGGGGTTCCCCCACCTTGGAAATTTTGCACACCCACTGGTCCCCATGAGTTTGAGATCATTCCTCACATGGAATGAGATCCTCTTTATCAGAGCAGTGTTTCTCTGCGGGGAAAGGGAAACCACCTTGGTGTAATCCCTGAGCATTTCTTACAGGATACAGCATCCCTGCCCCTCCTTTCTTCGGTGCCAAATCCCTCTCCCGGTGGGCTTTGTCACCACCGGGCATCCATCCTATAGTAATTCCTAACCTCATTGGGCCACTAACCATGCATAATCCCCTATTTCCACTTTGGGCTGCTAACTACCTATAATCCCCACTCCACTTCCCACGGACGCACCTTTCGCGACGTGATAATCAGGCCTTTGATGCCTCTTGTTTCTCACACCGAGCATGACTCAAGTGGGATTAGAGTAAGCATCGACCATGACATCCTATCTGAGTAGCCTAGAGTGTAATCCCTACACACCACCTAAACCACAAGTTCTTTGATCCTTTCCAAGCCAAGGTACGTAGGAAGCCTCCCTGAGGTTCAATCCCAATAGCCATTGGTTCCGACTCCCTTTACGTCAGTTCACCAACACCTTGGGAAGCCTAGAGTGTAAGCCCCATGTCATCACCTGAACTACGAGTTCATTAATCCTTTCCAAGGTAGGGTACGTAGAAAGCCTCCTTGAGGTTCGATCCCACCACCATTGGACCTCAGATCCTCCTTCATGTCGTTTCACCGACCCCCCATGAACTACCAGGTATTTGATCCATGCTAAGGCAAGGTACGTAGGAAGGATCCACAAGGTTCAATCCCACCATCCATTGGTCGCTCTGACCCCCTTCATGTTGGTTCACTAACACCTTGGGTAGCCTAGATTGTAAGCCCCAAATTCCCCCCTTTTGAACTACGTGGAATTTGATTCTATCCAAGGCAGTGTACGTAGGAAGCCTCCATGAGGTTCAATCCCAACACTCAATCGCTCCGACCACCTTCATGTCGGTTCACCCCTATCCTGAATGATGTTAAACTATGGACCCCAATTAGCGATAAGAAATTATTTCCCCAATCAGCGGTAATCCGTCGTAAACAAATCCTACCCTGAAGTTCAAGCCCAACAACCAATGGTCCCATCCACTTCAAATCGGTACACCCCCATCTTGTATGACATTAAACTGTATTACACTTTTTGTTCCCCATTCAACGGAAAGCCATTGTCACTTCATTCAGTGATAAGCCATTGTCACCCTCTTTTAGCAGTAATCTGTTGTCACTCCATTCAGCGGTAAGCCATTGTCAACCTCATTCAGTGGTAAGTCATTGTCACCGATTTCGGTGGTAAGCTATTGGAACTCCAACCAGTGGTAAGCCATTGTCAAGATGAACTACATTCACATAACTACGTGGACTTTGATTCCCTACCACGAGGATATGTAGGAAGTCTCTTAAAGTCTCAATACCAACTTCATCGTCACCCTTATGATGGTCCTATTTCATTCCCCTCCACTTTATTCATCCACCCATCATCCATCCTGATTCTTATCCAAGCTGCCCATCCTGGTGACATAATGCCATTTCATTACCCATTCCCTTCAAAAGTGACTAGGAAGTCAACCATACATTGGCCCTAACATCAATGTTCCCTCCTGGGGCTACACCCATCTGATCCACTCTGGTCAGTGTTCTGATTATTTCGATCTATCTCTGATGGACGTTAAACTTGTGGCATACCCTGGGTTAAACATGGGAAGTTGAGGAAAACCTCAAATACATGCCCATGTCATATGATTCACCGTGTTCGATGTGGGACGCCTCATGATTTTGTTCCCTCTAGAAGCCCTATAATAAGGGACATAAGATAGACATGCCAGTGTCCTGGTGCCCAAACACGCAAGTGATTCCCAATGTGACTACTCCCCTGACTGAAGGTTGCTTCCCTAACCGGAACCCTTGGAATGTCCCGAATGAAGTAGTGTAATTAGCTGGTGTCCATGAAGATATGGCACTAGGAATATTTTCATGAACAACATCTTAAATCTATAAGGGATCCCCGGACTAGGTGACGAGTTCCGAGGAGAAATCCATGGAAATTAGAACCGACATCCCATCATCCTGTTTCGATCAAGGAGAAAACGTCCCGGAAAACATGACCGATGCCTCCTGCCATTGAAAAGTGGGAATGTGGGGCAATAGCTATGCGTCTTCCATAGACGGATGTGCATGCCCTAGAGAAATCATCGGAAACAACCTATATTGACCAACAATCCTTGATCTTCTTATATATTCTTTACAAGGTTTTTAGATCATCTTCATGAATTTTTTAGGCTATTTTTGGGGAACCATATTCTACACTTTATTTTCAATCCACCCTAGATATGTTGTTGGGTTTAACATCCACATTATTCATCCATACATGTTCATAACTTGTTTTAACACTGGTATTATTCATGATAATTGGTTTAAAATAATTAATAAATTGTAGTATGGATGGTACATGTTTCTTCATAACCTCTTGAGATAAATCATCAATAGAAATCATGATCTTATTATCACATGTTTGAGGTATTTAATCCTTAGAATCATCCAATGAACATTTAGTTATTATAGTAACTATTTTTTTCTTTTATGAAGGCTCAATATGTGTTTTCTCAAGATTTATCAACTGAACATCCAAATATAGAAATTTCATATTTAAGATGATTTTATGATTTTCAATCATAATAATCTTCTCTCCATAATCCTTTCATCATTTTTTCAACCTCATCTTCATGAATCTTTACTTTGTTCTAAATCAAAGAGTCAAGTTCCCTGATCTACTTGGATATTTCTTCCAATTGTATACCCTTGACATTAGTTATATTTTTTAATTTCACTTAAAGTGAATGTATCACTTATTTTAGAGTCTTCATGAATCTCTCTTTCCCATCAACTTATTTAAGTAATTTTAAGGAACTTATTTCAAGTTCCCCATTCGTTACATCAATGGTTCCAACATGTTTTGTGTGATTTAAAAATTCTACAATTTGTTTTGCAAGACCTCATCTATAACATTAGCCTCACCTTCCAGCTAGGTTATCTCTTCATATATTCATTAAATGAATCCACAAACAAGGGGTCCCTTTCCTCAAGAATACCATGAAAAAAATATATTAATATTCCAATGACCAATTCATGAGAAGTCATAGATTGATCATCATCACCACTTGTTCTTACATCTTCATCTTGAGAAAATTGATAAAATGTACTAAAACATACCTTCTAATCACTAGAGGTGGGAATTTTATCCATCTTATTAGTGGAAACTTGAGCCACCAACTCTTTACATTCCAATCCTGATATATATTCATTGTTTCCAAGATATAGAGATATAAATACTTCACCTTATTTAGAATATAGGGTGATATTCTTCATCTTTCTATTAACTTTCTTTTTAATCTTCATCATGGTCATGGTAGATATATAATTCTACTCAAATATGATTATATCTTCACCATATATTCACTTAATTTTTGACTCAATAGGGAAACTCAAATCCTAAAAAGAATATATATTTACTATAGAGATTCCAATAGAGGTGATCCTTGGCTCTTATACCACTTGAAAAGACTAGTTCTGGATAATCCAAACACTAAGAGGGGTGAGTTAGTGCTAGAGGATTTTTAAGACAATTAAAAAATTATTCATTTATCTATTTTACCTATTAGGATATTTATTCTCTTTTCTATTTTCTCTTTCACATGAAAGTATATGAAATAAGTAAAGGATATCACATGATATTTTTATAAGTCTTACTACTCAATAAGAGTAGATAGTCCATGGAATGGTTTGGAAATAATCATGACCACACATCCACTTATAAGATAACCCTTTTAATTTTGGTTATAGCATGTATGATAAAACCTTTCACTTTAAATACACTATAGTAAACTGAAAATATATGTTTTACCACACCTGGTTGGATCTTTATACTACCTCTAAAGATAGTCACAAAATTGTTTATAAGGTTATTTTTAACACCAAGAAATTATTCCACATATTGATACTATTTTGGGATTTCCCAATACTTCTTATTTATTTCTCTGCCTTTTTCTTAAACTAGTTACTTGAACAGTAGCTGGAAAAAACCACTCTTACTTCATCCCAGCATCAAACTAAAAGTTACACATTGTTTTTCTTCTATCAGTCACACTAATATGAATATAGTGTGGACTAATAATCACTAAATTGTTCTTTCACCCAAATAATTATTAAATTATATCAACTTCTTCACCAACTATTGTTTTCTTCATCTCTCTTACTTCTTCATGGTAAAAGATACTACACTAAATATTCTTATTCTTCTTAATTAAATCACAAAAATTCATTGTGATTATTTAAAAAAATAGTAGTTCAACATATCATCATCACAATTAATTCTTCTTCATTGAAACACAATATCAACACTTGTTTTTGTATCGGTTCCCCTATATTCTTCTTAGTGTAGTAAATATTTTTTCACCTAGATTAGATTGTGATTTAAATGTTATTTCATGAAAGAATAATCTTTCACTGATCAGGAACTTATTTCAATCACATAAAATAAACATTAAGCCTATATTTTGTAAAAATCTTCATGTTTTATAAACATAGAAAATATGAAATTTTGTTCTTATTATTTAATGTTCTATTTCAATGCCATTTAGTTCCTCAAATGAGAATAAATTTAGTTTTCAGTTGAAATCACACCTTTTGGAGGTTTGGGTGTCTTTATATATGTGCATGAAATTTAGAACAAATAATCATGCACGCATTGTAAGACACTACACTTACTTCCTTGGTTCTCCTCATATGATTTCTTTTCCACTATGTATGTACACATACACTATTCTTCTCCCCACTTCATTCTATTTTATTCATGAAATCACATCACTGCCTCATGTGGTCTTATTCTTTATGCAAACCACAAAAAAGTTGTGTGTTTTTTATCCTAAAAACAAGAGCACATTATCTCATGTAATCTTCATGTGAACTATACATGAAAGCCTGTATATATTATATGTCTACCTACTTTTTTTGAAAAAATGGTGTTCATTTGTTCTTTTAATTCACACAACACAATCATTTCATGAACCTTATTCTTCATGAAATCTTGAAAATATTTTTTCAACTAGTTATTCATGAATCTATGTGAGTTTGTGTAACACGAGTTAAAGGAATGTGAAGCCTATTCTTATTTTCCTAGTGTGAAGTAATTCTCTCTTCATGAAACACTTAAGTGTGTGAGCCACACATAAAGTGGTTGAGGATCTTATTCGTGGAATAAAACACTCCAAAAGACTCCCCTTCATCATGAATTCTGAAAGGATTTCAAGACTCATTGTCTTCTCATGCAAAATAATTATTCATATATGCTTTTTTTAAAATGAGATCTCATGGATGTATTATGAGCATAAGTAACAAAAATTCAGCATGGTCCTTCACCTTTTATAATAGAGGTTCCAAACCTCTTCCCCATTCAATAATAAACTTGAATCCCAGTTTTTATGCCATGTAAATAAAAAATGTGAATAGATGGAAGTCTCGTATTTGAATTCTTAAAACCATGGATTAAGAGATGCCAAAAAACATGTTATTTTTTCTTCATGATCATGCTTCTCCTTTGTGGTGAAAAAATAATTCACTTTTATGTCTCAAAACTTTTTATAAATAATGGTTTTTCAAGAGCCCACCTAAATTTACATTTTCTGTTCGTCCAAAGCGTCATAATTCAATTTATCACATGCATGAAAGATATATTTTCATGAATGGAGTTTTTTAATCTCTTCATTTCAAAATTTTGACCAATGAATACTCATGGTAGCCTCTAGTTTGACTGATAGTGATACAACCAAATTCTCTTGATAGCAGAAGTGTAATCAAGAGATTTGAGTGGAAGATAGATAAGATAGTTTAAAAATATGAGGATCATTTTAAATGAAAACATTGAGGGAGATCAGATGGCACAAATTAATCTGATTGGCCATCAATTGTTTTATTTGTATATTTTTAAATGGTTTAACAGTAGATCCACCCCATTGTCCCACATTGAAACCCTTATGTGGAATACTGTTGGTATATCAACTAAGTAATGACTACCACTGCTTTGATCTGACATTAGGTTCAGAACCCAAATTCACTACATAGTACACCCACACGGTCCATAACACACATGGTCCATGGGATTCCCTACGATTCATTGACCCTATAAATGTGCATCCTAGTCCATGGTCTATGTGGTCCATAGACATGGGCCTACATGTCACTTCCACCATGCCTAGTTGTCTTGATTTGTCCTCATAAGGCATGGTTGAACTTTGGGTCTCATATGTACCCTAGTTGTGGTTCTCTTGGATGACTTACAAGGTTGGAAGTAATTTTTATTAACACCTGAAATTATTCTAAGTGAAAATATCCATCATATAAAAACTATAACCCCTTAAAATACATTCCACCACTTCTTTATCTTTATGTATCCCCTCATTAACTATTATATTTCATGGTTCTCCTTTAATAATTATTTCCATTTTCTTCTCTAAAAACTTCATCAAGTAAATAAAAATCCAAATTTACTTCATATTATCTCTTCTAGGGATCCCATGAAATAGTGAAATATTTCATGACCTTATTCAAATTCTCTTCCTTTATTATTTTTAGAATATAAATTCTAATAAAATTCTTTACCATAAAAACCACTTTCTTCCTTATTGTAGACAATGTATCTCCGTTGATACATGTGTTTGACTAAAATATCATCTCACCAATTTTCATATTTGTAGGAGAATTATTCAAGCTTGACATCGAATGTCATTTAACAAACACATAATAATTCTCCAGGCATCATCTATAATACTCAATGTTTTTAAAATATTTATATTTTTCTTCATATTATAAGACTTGAGGACTTTATCCAAGATCAATTAGCATTGGATATAATTCATCATATTGACATAAATGAGATCTTCATATATCATTAATCACCACTGAAAACATCTATCAATCAATTGAAGAAAAATTATACATGAAGTTGTCTCTTCAATATATAACCCATAATTTATATAGGTGTATCCCAAATCTAGTGATTTTTAATATGAAAAATCACAAACTTATCCACTACCTTTCGGTCCAGTGAGTAGAACTGGTTAGTTTCATTAACCGACCTGGGATATCCTCACAAACTAGCACCTGAACAAATTCACAACATACTCAAAGGGTATTTCAAATCCCTATGGGATGTTGACTAACATTCAGTCCTCAAACAACAACTATAGTGAAGTATTTCAAACAACATTAGTCAGAAATCATGGACCATATATATGTAATAGAGGAATGTTAGAAGAACAAATCTGGAAAAATATATGCCATAACTAAAGGAAACAGTGGAAACAAGACAACTCAAGCAGTCATAAAAACCAAAAGTAAAAGTTCAACAGTAAAGGATAAATGAAATAGAAACTAACTACTCTATGTTATAAAATGGGAAAACTCCCACCATCTCACAACCAGGTTCCTAAACTCAGAAGAAAAACATTATCACCTCACTACAACACCTTGCCTTTCCCTTCATCAAAATACATAACCAGGCCTATACACCACTGAAGGGGTGTTTATAGTGTGAATAAATAGGATCAGTAGGATCTCGTCTAGGTGTTTTAGAACAATTCAATATATAATAATCCTAACATGATCAACTTTAAATAATATAAAGAATGATAATAAGCTCAACATTTTTTTATATCAAAATCATGGTAAAATATTCCCCTTTTCTATAGATTTAAATAATCTACATAAAACATTTTCAATTCATTTAACATATATAAAATCAGGTAATCAAATCCCAAATGGTTCAAAATCAAAGCACGTTTAATTTATTTCAAGTATCACTAGTTCTCGGGATTTCTAGAACACTCATTCCACAACATAGACAATCATGTGTATCATTTCCCTAGACATAAGCATCAAATATAGAGAGTATAGGAACACCACATAAAGTAAACCCCCCTACATTATCTAACAAGTCTATAGGATACTTAGCCTTTGGAGTATAGTAACACCCCATGAGTGAACCACCTTGTAGTATCAACAATTGAGGCATATTACTACACCTTACACCTATGTACTAATAACTTCCAATGTGCCAAATTTTCCAAATCCTTTCATCAAACCCTTGATTAGAAAACCATTTCATAAATCAATTTCAAAATGAATTGAAAATATATTTCCTTTCACCAAAATAAGGGGAAAACAATATTTTCAAAAAAACATGTTTAGACCCACAAATCAAATAATCATTCCAATCCATTTATAAAACAATTTATAAAAGCATACAAATACATATAATACAACATAGGATAGAGACAGAACTACCTAACTCAAACTTTGGTCTCACACCTAAAGAAATGGGATCCAAAACCACCAAAATGAATTCATAATAACAAATAAATACCATATCAATGATTCTCACACTTTAGAATAAAATTCCACAACTAAAATAGTTGAACGAGAGGTTAGATCACAACATACCTCATAGAACAAGCACCTGATGCACCACAACCATCAAAGGATCACCCCTTGAAAGAAGATATCATACTGTATATAGAAAATATAAAGAATAATATATCTTAAAGATAAATGGATCCAAAAACACATAACAATGGTGATTTTTTGACCAATGGAAATGTAGAAGCATAAAGGTTTCTTACATAGAGAGGCATACTACAACCACCATAAACATCAAGCATGGAACGATATGATCTTCAAGGAGAAAAGATATCCAAAATAGTCTGGGATATTAACTATGGTTTAAGAGATATTCATGCACATTAAATGAAAAAATAATCATATGTGTAGTATAATAAGAACCACTAGTTCTGAACAATACACATTGTAAATCCATTACACAGTGTAAATTATACTATTTACAAAATATGCTAAAAATGCATCATATAGGTTTTAATTAATCCTGATAAACCTATTCACGATATGAAAAAGTTTCCCAAAATGTAGTATTTAAAAGATATTAATCAAACTCTTAGTGTTTTCCCTATAACAGATTCACATCATGTAATGAGTTCACAATGTGAATGTTTCTATCAGACAGTACATAGTCTAGGTACTAATAAAAATTATCAGACCAAATTTAACTCCATAAAAACTAATAAAAACACTCCTTAGACATGAAAAGGATAATACTTTAAACTAGGACTTCATAATATATAGAAAGAAATGATTTCTCTAACTGGGAGGTCATATGGAAAAAGGGTTTTCTAGAAAGAGGTGAGTCCCTTACTCCATCACTAAAGTTTCATGCTCCCAAGTCTTTTGAGAATTGAATATGTGGTTCCATAATAATTTTACTGATGGAATAGAATTATTGAAGAAGACATTCATTAGAGAATCAATTATCACCACTAGCTTCTCTAAAATAGAAATTTATTACTTCAACTTAATCTCTTTCAACATAGAACATGAGAAAAATTAGGATGGTAATTCTTGAGCTGAGATATGTCAAAAACATCATGAATACCGATAAATTCATCTGGAAATTCCAACAAATAAGAAACCTACAAAATACACTAATGGACCTACAATGGTCCAACATATCTTGGAGTCAAATTTCCATGTTTCCCAAAATGATATTCACCCAACTAAGGAGATCCCTTCAAGAAAACACGATCACAAATAAAAAACTATAAAGGATGACATTGGTGATATTTATATGATATATATTGACATTTTATTGAAACCAAATGACAATATACATCTTAAATCTCATCAATCTATCTAGAATGAGACTTCATCGCACAAGAGAGGCTTATCCAACTTATGACCAACAAAGAGGTGATATGTACGTGTGACCTTACAAATATTCATATGGAGGGATTTTGATTGATGACTACAAATTTTTGTTATAATTAAAGACAAATATTCATAGATAGTTATCCCAAGATCCACAAAAATACAAGATATTCATGGATAATGTCCTCTAGGATCTAAATTATATCCTCTATTTGATCATCTTTCTATGGATGGTATGTTGAACTCAATCTGACCCGATTCTCCATCACCTCCTAGATACTCTTCCTGAACCATGAGTGAAACGAAGGATACCTTTGTAAAAAATGAAATAGTTAACACATGAAACCACATAACCCCCTTCACATAAAACTTACACAAATCCTAAAATTTAATGGAGCATCTTATTTGAATAAAATGATCTAATTTCATCAACCAATCAATCACCAACCAGATAACATTATTCCATCAAGGAGTCCATGGTAATCTGACAAAAAAAATTATGGAGACCTAAACCCATCTCCAATAAAACACAATAATAGTCTAGAGATAACGAAAAAGTATTAGATACTCTAAACTTACTAGTTGGCAGGTGTAACAACATGACATATAATTTGCAAAGTCATGTTTAATGCCCAACTACTAGAATTTTTGTCTAATGAAATTATACATATTCATAGTTCCTGGATGAATGGAATAAAAATATCTATTATATTTAAAAAAACAAAGATCCTCACAAATGATGGGTTGAAAATATAATCCCCAAAGTAGTGAATACAATATAAAGGGAGAGTCTAACTACAAATGGTCTCCCTATCATAAAGGTTTTCTCAAATTCTTATGAAATCATCATCCTACTGCTGACCCTACATAATAGACTCAAGTATATATGATAATAACTAAACACTAGTTAGAACCATACCTAAAACATCCTCCTATGAATCTAGATATAAAAGATAGAATTTTCCCATAAGGTTCCACTCTTCCTTAGATTCCAAAATAGAAAGTGATGACTGAAGGACTCAGAACACCCAGGTAGAGGAGGGGTGAATCAGGGTGTCAACTTTTTCTTTTAGACTGATAAATCTTGTTCCCACATTGGTAGGAACTGGTTAAACCTTTCTGAAGAGAATGTGCAGAAAATCAACAATCACATGCAATGAAATGACTCAAGAATTTTACTTGGTTCACCACTAAGGGCTACGTCCAAGGAGCATACACTGACAGTGTGTCAGTCCTACCAAAACCACTAATATTCACAAGTTGTGGATTACAAGTGTTTAGAATAGTAACTCTATGACAGGAGAACTTTCTTTACAAGGTTTTAGGGATAGCACACTACGTCCCTTAGATCACTTCTACTAACTCCCCCTTGCTCACTACACTAGGGGAATCTTCACTCAGTTTATCGACTTGAAGGTCGCTTCAATTGTTAAAAATTAAATCATACATCCTCAACTATAAATGCATTCTCTATTTAGTTTATGTAATCACCCATATATTTAATTTATTTTCCCTTATACCGATATGTTATAGAAATTATTTTCACAAACTCATTTGGCCAATTTTCAGGCTTCCTTGGGTGTTTCATGTACTGCTGTTTTTTCCGCGTACCACTGTTGTTTTCAAGTACCATCCAAATCCTCCACATACCATCCATATCCTCCTAGAACTATGTTACTCCACATTATTCCCTACTCTGTGCACTTCTTGACACCCCCATGTACCTTTCTCCTCCTCCTACTGCCTTTCTCCGCCGCGTACTGTAAGAGCTTCCAATGCATTCCACACACTCTTTCGTAGAATTTTTTCCTTACGCAAATGAGTCTCTCCACGTACCATCTTCTCCTCTGTGAACCACTTCAGACAACACCAGATTTCTTCCCAAAATTCTAATCTCAAATCTCCTCCCTTAAAAATGGTATTACTGTACTTCAATAGTCACAAAACTCCGAAAAAATCACTAACCCATTTTACCAAATTTTTCAATGTGGGACAATCTCCACTCTATATATATGGTTAGCCTCTACCACATACCACTCCTGTTTCAAGAACCGCTGAAATCCCTCCAACCTTATCATCTGGATACTGCAGGCCTTCACTGCATACCATCATTGCAAACCATTTTTCATTTCAACCTCCATCATTCTGCATACTGAATTCCTTCACCATGTACCATTGCAATGAACAGTTTTCAGTTCTGTGCACTTCTCTGCATAACGTTCTGGAAGCCTACACTGTGTACCATGCACCTATACCATATACCACACGCTTACACTACGTACCACACACCTGCAACACATACCATGTGCCTTCACTATGTACCATTTCCAAACTTCTGATTTTTTAGGCCTAAAAATTTAGAAAACATTGGGAAACTACGCCACCTTCAATATTGCTTTCATCCTCAATCGTATGGCTGCATTCCTTGCCAACTCCCTAGTCATCTATGTGCATATTGACAAAAAACACAAACCAAACTCCATTATTATCAATGAATATCCTTAGTTCAAAAAATGACACTTTCCTACAAACCCCATCTACAAGGAAATTCACTTTTCCCAGAATATTAGCAATGTTGAAGTCAAATGTATGAAGGTATTTAACTCATAGTATCTATCTGAAATTTATGTATTTCCTAGAAAAATATAGCTCAAACTATTAAGGTCCTAAAAGACTTTGAACCTATCCCCACTGAGATAGTTTCAAAAATATTTAAGCATGTATATAACTACGGAAACCTCTAAATCATTAGTGGGGATATTCTTCTCATTTGGCCAAAGAATACGATATCCCTCAACATGGTCACCCTAAATAATAACGTAGCTTATACTAGAACCAAAATCATCAAATTATACCACATAATCATTACTATTCACATGTAAGATCAAAATAGGAACCTATGTCATAAGTTGTTTCAATTCATAAAAAGAAGACATAAATTTTTCATCCCATGTGAAATGAACCCCTTTACTAGAAAAAGTATTAAATGGTGACACCAACATCAATAAATCCTTGATAAAACATTGATAGTATCCAAAAATTCCAAGGAATATCTAAATCTCAAAGATGTTGTGTGGATCCCCCCATGATAAAACAACATTCACATTCGCTAGATCAACTGATAAGCGACACTCAAACACACATGTCCTAAGAAATTCACTGATTTGATCAAGAAAATGAATTTTGAAAGATTTAAATACATATGATGACTTCTTCATATTTCCAAAATAGGACTTAGATGATTCTTGTGCTCACACTCAGATCTTGAATAAACCAAAATATCACCTACAAACACTAAAAAAGTTTCAAGATACTGAAAGAATATCGGGTTCATCAAATCCATAAAACTTTTTTAAGTATTATTCATATTGAAAGGAATTAAAATATATTCATAATGGTCATACATACTATTAAAAGCGTTATTTGGAATATCATGCTTCTAAACCCTGAGATAATGATAACCTTATTTGAGATCAATCTTCAAAAATCACTTCTCCGCCATTACTTGATCTAAAAAAATCATTCATGTGGACCAAAGGAATATTATTATTAACCATCACCTAGTTAAAATTTCAATAGTCCATTCATAATTGGAGTGAACCATCCGCCTTCATGGAAATGATCACTAGGGTTTCCCAAGAACAAATCTATGGAAAAAAACCTTTCACCATTATATAATACAATTGAATATTGATCTCTTTTAGCTCTATGGGTGTCATATGATAAGTGGGTATAGATATAGGTTACATACATGGAACCATATCAATTGTGAACACCACCTCTCTCTCTAAAGGAAGACCATATATGTTTTCTAGGAAAACATTGTGAAAATCCCCAACGACCATGGAAAGATAACTAATAGAGAAAAAAACATCAAACTCAAATGTAAAATAAGATAATAGGATCCTGGGATCTTAGAAGAAAGGTCATATGGGACTAAACCTCATATCCCACAATCCCTAAATCATTGGAGATCTCCCATAGTCACCTAGGAAAGAAACATATTGATGATAAAAATAAAACTCCACATGATGGTTGATATGCTAATCCATACTAATGATTATGTTAAACATGTCCAGATTGTGAACAGGCAAATCCTAGACTAACTATGCATCATAAATCAATAGAAAAAAAGGACATACAAACACATTCACTTTCCAATTCTCAATATGTTTCATTGACCCCATAAAAAGGATATGGGTTCCATTTTTATTTTAATCATGTTAATAAAACATGTAAAAATAAATGAGTGGGATGCACCAGTATCACATAAAGAAATCTCTATTGATGTTTTAACAAATATATTTCCTCCCACTATCACTAGAAATGCATCAAACAAAGTCATAAACTCATACACTATGTTAATATGTTTCATTCATGAAGCATTGGATAGATCCCTATAGTATTTGAAGATCTTGAATGCACAACAGTGGATTTGGAGGCAATAATCCCTAACTATAACTATAATTAACAAGGTTTTCCATACATAAATGTGACATATTTTTAAAGTAATATTCAATAAATTTCATAAATACGTGCATGAAGAATGTAATATTTCATTGTCTTTGGATACTAGGAACAAAATATTAATATTTCATGAATGATCTTAAGTATATCCAACTAAAATATTATCATATAGTACACCTATTAAGAATTCCATACCTAAACATTTCTTCATAACGTGGGGAAGGAAACATAAAAACGGTGAGTTAAGATTCTTAGTAAGGGTAAAAAAAGATATGTGAATATATGATCATAACAAATTATAAGATAATAATAAGGGTATGTGATCATGAACATAGCATAAGAAGTATATACAAAACCTTTCATAGATCATAAACATGACTCATGGCATCACCCTCCCAAACCCCGTCACACGAGATACCCTTCCAGATTCTGACGACTCCGCGTCCCTATTGTATGTGGGACTAGAAAAAGATGTCTCCCCCTGGATCCTATCACTGTGAGTCTGGTGCTGTCTACGGATTGCTCGAAGTTTATGTCTGTGATGACGACGACGCACCTCCTTTCCCACCGCTACGAGGCTGCCGGTGTCGACGGATCGTCCTTCTGCTCCCCCACCAGCAATTCTCTATTCTATCTCAATGGCAGATTAGGCAACCAGAGCTACCCTTGTAGTTCGTTGTCCTAAACTCTCACCGTCGGATCGACCTTCTGCTCCCCCAGATGCACATACGATCCAACGTCCTATGTTGTAATCCGATCCTGCATCCAGCAGGCGACGTCGACCCCACTTTTTCCTGAAATTCCCCCTCTTCCCAGATCTGTTGAGATCTGCTGTGTTCGTTCTCTTCGGCTTTGACACTACGTTGTCTCTTCTAATTCACAGGATCGTTTCATAGGGTTTATGTGGGCATCCATGGTGCGAGACGCACGCAGGTGCTTGCATGGACCTCAGCCTTCATCCTAGGACCAGTTTGTAGCAACTGCGAATGTCGTGGAGTTATGCACCTAGATGGTTCAACATTTCTTTGGTTCCCTCTTCCATTTCATCATTCTCCATCGCGCACGACCCCAATTTGGATAGGTTTGATGTATTCCATGATTCTTTGGATTGTACAGGTTGTCATGGTTGTGATTGAACTTTTATAGTGCTCTTTTGTTGGTTCTACGTGTTGATGTGTTTTGAGAGGATTTGGCTGTTGTCTGGTTTGGGTGGGTCTAGATTTGGAAGTGGTTCCAAATCCCACCTACCTATGGTTTTCATTGATTGTTCGGTTCTCACTAACCCAAAAAGTGACTTATTTGAAAAAACAAAAAAAAAAGTATCAGTCAGTCAATCATGAACTATAATATCATGTCATAAAAGTGTGTCACCATCATAAATATTGAAAACCATTTCTATGTCATGTTTAACTACTAATACCATCAACATTGTGGATTTGGACTCATCATTTGTTTCCCATTTTGGATTAGGATACACCTTTTTCCCATAGTGGATCAGGTTCATCAGTTTCTCTTTGTGGAACAAGACTCGTCACTTTTTTCCCACTATGGACCAGGACGTACCTGTCTCCTATATTGGACCAAGCCCATAAAATTGTTTCCCATTTTTATATCATGATATATAAAGCTTCACCCAATGCATTAGAGGGATATATAGTTCCCACCAATCACATAATAAAAATTATACATATGTGTTCCATAATATCATAAAACTTTCATTATATGAGAACTCATAAAATGAATTGGGTATCATAAAAATTTCATCATAACATAACCTATGGAAAAGAAAAGAGTTTCATAATCATCATTTCATCAAATCATAACCTATGTAAAATGAAGCATGTTTTATAAGAATTTTATTATGGTATAACCAATGGAAGAGAAACATATTTCAAAAACATCTTGTTATCGTAAACATAAACCATTAATAGAAATAATAACAATGTTATCATTGGATCATATCACCAGTAAATAAATCGTTACATAAAAGGATGTCATATTATAAGGAAAATTATTTTAAAAAGACAATTATAACATTTCTTGAGGAAAATAAATTTTTATTGAAGATCACTTTTTAAAACTAAAAAACCATAAAAAATATCAGATTATTTTCTTCGAAAATAAACATTAGAACTTATATAAGATGTTTTAAAATTAATTTAAAACATTAATTGAGGAAAATATAATTCTATATTTTAAAAAAAATTAAAACAGAAATAATTTACAAAATATTTTTTTAAGATAACCTTTAAAATTGATATATTTATGTTTAAAGAAAATAAAATTCCTAATGGTGGAAATTATATTCATTTCATTCATCTTAAAAAATATTCCTTTCATCTTTTTGTTAAAACCCAAATAAAAATTGTTTGAAAAAATACATGAAGATTCATTTCAAAAAAAATTAAAATTTTAAAAATGGGTAAAATTTTCATTAATAAATCATTTTATAAATGTTAAAAATATTGATATTTTTTAAAAAATGTTTTTTTAATAAAAAATTTTTTTAACTGAGGAGAGAAATAAAGATGAGTTTTCTTAAAATAATTCATTTGAAATATTGAGTACATAAATAGAGTAAAATTAGTAGAGAAAATGTTTCTCACAAAATAACCACATGGTAGGAAAATTACTTTGTTTATATAGGGATAGTGAAAAATATTTCATTATTTTAATCATAATCATAAACAATCCCAATAAACGATAAGATTGTAACATAAAATCATACCACTTTGGTACCTTTGATTCATAATACAAATAAAAGAATAAAATTAAATGAAATTTATAATATCAATAAAATAATAATATTCCTGATATAAGATTTAAAATAGTTATTATGTACACCTAATTGAATAATATAGGTGTATAACATAACTTATGTCCCAAATAAGTTAATTGGAGATTAAAAACTCCTTACCATATTGGTAACTTTTGAACCATAACCCCATATATGATAGATAATAAAATGTATATGTAAATCCCAATAAATTTAATTATAAGATTCATAAAATACATTCATGAGAATTATATACACAACATAAAATAAACACATGGTTAATATGGAACGTGTCTCATATAAAAATAAAAGTGAGATGGAAATATCATTCCTTAAGTCTCGACATCCTTCATACATGTTCGAAACTCTTTTATAATAAATATATATTTATTATAAATCTATTAACGAAGCATAATAATATTAATCACACCATATATGAGTTACATATGACCTTTTATTACCCGTTTATCAAAAATTCCTTGTGAAATTCATATTTCTATTAATAACTAATTTGTTTTTCATGTGTGTATGTATTTTTAATTTTAATTCGTCATACATTTATCATGGTCTTATTATCTATATAATTTTAACCATGATATAAATATAACATATATTCATTATATATTTAAAAATAGTAATCCTTAAAATTTTGAGATAGAAAATGAAATACACCAATCATGGAGATGGTAGGTCATTTGTACAATTGAATGATGTTTCCATTTTCTAAATGGATTGTAACAGCCTGAGATTTTTTGAAAAAATATTCTTTTTAATTTTATTAATGTCTTGTGTTTTACACTACATCAAAAGGAGCTTTCACAACACACATCCTTGACTTGCCTTGTATTACCCGCAATCGCGACCTTCCTCGATAGCATGTGTAGTACGCAATAACGAGTTTCATTAAACAACAATATGCTATTAAAATATTATTAAAACTAGCCGTTATGAATAGTAATAACCACTTTTTGAAATTTTGTATATTTTATTTTTAAAAATGGAATTAAGTTCTGGATTCGTAATATCGAAATTAGCTTAGGGTGAAATTTTGGTACTTTTCGGATAACTTTCATATTCTGATTAATAGTGAAAATTACTAGATTATAATTGAAAACAACTTTTTTAATCGAAATAATTAATAGTGATAAATCATTAAATTGAGTGGTTTTAAAGTATATTTAGTATATATTTTTACAATTTAATACGATGTTGGTCATTGGATGTAATTTCACATTTAAACCAGACATAATCAAGTGTCAATCTTTTGGTAGATATTGTTTTCTTAAAAACACGCTATTTGTTTTAACAGCGGGATTTAATTATAAAATTAATTAATACAACTTCTATGTTATGAATTTTGTAAAATAGACTTCATTTTTGAATTCGGAATATGAAATATAGCTTAGGATGAAATTTTGGTATTTTTCTGAAAACTTTCAATTTTTGATGAATAGTGAAACCACTAAGTGGTAGGTTAAAAACTGAATTTTGCATAAAACTTAATTTTACCGCTTCTGGGAATGTAATTTCGAAAATCCGACAGACACGGGTAATATCAAGGACCAAAATTTGGTTCAATGAGATGAAAATAATTTTTGGTGAATAGTAACTTTTTACTTTTTTTACCACGGTTATTAGTAAATAGGGTAACTAAGGGTAAATATGATATTACTATTACCCTAACACATGTCCTAATTCTATTGGATAAGTGTAATTCGACCAAAAACAACCTTATGAATATAATATGACCATTTAGGTCCACTTGGATTAGATTATGACATTTAATATTATTTTATTTAATGAATAGTTAAAATAGATAAAATCAAATTTTAATAACTAAAACATTTTTAATATGGGGTTATACATAAGATAAATTCGACTATAAATATTCATTAGAAAGCTAAAAAGATTTCCTACATAATGATATTTTATTTATAATTTTTAGACTTGAAATAAATTAATTTATTTATGACACAACGATGATGCAGTAATTACCGTTTAAAGGAAATATTAACATAATTGATGTTATAAATGATCAAATGAATGTAATTTGAGACTTTTTATGAATTACAATAATTTTATAGGTTACAATGATATATTATTATTGATTTAATCAACTTGGTTCGAACATATAATTCTGTTATGACTTTCACAAAAATCATATATCAAATAGTGTCAAAATTGACACAAAATAGTTTTTAAATCAAATATTATATTATTAATTGTTATTTTATTCCTAAAAATCTAAGGTTCGGCCAAATGACTTATATAAGGATATATATATTAATAATAGACAATTTGGGGTTCGTTTGGCATGTTATAGTAAGTTTATTAACCATATAGTGAAAGAAAACAAAATAACACGGTAAAAGTTAAATTATTTAACTTAGAGTTAAATCTAATTGATAAGGTTAAAATAATACCATAAACTTGTCTAAATCCTATTGGTGGATGGGATTGCAACCCATCCCCACTTTAGCTTCGAAATAATACCCTTTGGAACCATTATAAACCGATTTTGACATTAATATAAAATAATATTTTGAGGTATTCCTAAGGTACCCCTCTCCTCCCTTATAAAAGGACACCTCCTCCCCCTCCTCCTCACACCAATTTGAGAACTCACGCTCGGCCAACCCCTGCCAAAATCTCTTCTACACTTCCCTAGCAACATCCTAGAGGTTCTGGTCTTCCTCAAAGACCAATTTTAGTGCCCTAAGAGGAGGTCTCAAAGAGGCGCTTCAAAGAAGAGGTAATTACCGTTACCAATTCTTTCATCTTTATTTCTTCTTCCACTTATTCATCTTAGGTTGTTTCATTATGAAGTAATAACATAAGTATCACTCATATACCTATATGTTATTATAAGTATGAAACAACCCTATTTCACCATCTATCCATCCTATGGAAAAAGAAATCACCGCGCGTGCGTACGTACGGAATACCGTCTCCACGCCGTGGTGTAATCTATTTTCCACCACCACCTTACATGGATGGGTATAATGGTGTAAATAATAACTATAAATAGTCATTAAAACATCATATTGATTCTTATATATTGTATAATCCACTCCAATTCAATTTAATATTTATGGAAATGATATCATCGCTCGTGCGTACGTACGGACTACCGTCCCCACGACGCGATGAGATGCATTCTCCATGTTAACCATTTAAGAATGATTATAAAGTATATATAAGAAATAATAATGAAATATATGACATTATAAAGCTACTGGATTTATGTATATATATATATATGTCATCTACTTACTCCCATTCAAGACAATAAGGAAAGGAAAACAGCGTTCATGCGTACGTACGGACTACCGTCTCCATGAATGGTGTTTTTCAATTCATTTATCTATCTATTATATATATATACTGAATATATATGATATATAAATCATATTTTATATTCTGGAAGTAAGTAAATCATGATATAAGTAATAATAATGTCATGAACAACAAGTCAAAACACCTACGATAAATGAAACGATTTTACCCAAAACGCTTCTTTAACATGGAATTTACAAAAGAACGGGTAATATAATGTCATAAGTGAAACATATATGATATCACAACAATGAATATGATTCTGTAATAAGTCAGTGACATTATTTAAATCTTTATACAGGAGGTTCGGACACATACGAAGCAAATCGGAGCTAAGTTAAGGGAAATATCACAATCTCATTTTTATACGAGATTGTTTATACTTTGAAATTTACTGGGGTGTATTTTATCATCCACATCCATGTTTCCTCAATATGTAATATTATTTCCATTCACCTAAAATTGTTTAAAACCTATTTTACCATTCGGTGAGTTTTTAGTAAAAGATATGAAAGGAATCTTTTGTCGTTTTTCGTACGAGGTACTTTTTTTGACATTTCCGACAAAAGTACGAGAAGAATGTTTTTTTAACTTATACGGCATGAATGGATTCTTAAAACATTATTTCCAAGAAGATTCCTTTACAATTATTCAAGTTTATTTTTAATCAACTTCTTTTTGTTTAAAATTGTATGACATGTTAAGAAAGGAAAAGTGTTTTTGAAGTAAAAAGGATATTTTCCTCAAGAATGGAGTTCAAGTATTTTATCAAAATTATTTTCCATATAATGTAATAAAAGGGTTATGTTTTTATCCATATTATTACATGGATTTTATTATGTTGTGATGGAAATATTTTTATTAATTCCTTTATCTTATATGAATTGTTTTATGATGTCATGTTGTTTAAGATTCCCATTTTTATTACATGGGTTACGCTATGATGTATGGCTTATGATTATGTGGCACACATAAGAAAGGATTCATTATAAGATGGGTGGGACCTATATCTCCCTCCAATGCATTGGGTAAAGATTTTATATCTCATGAGATAGACAGGGCTGGAACAGTAGGTTATACCGGTTCAGTGAAACAGGACTGAAACGAGGGTTACTCGATTCAGAAAGGGACTTTGTCCACTAAGATAGTCTTGGAAATGAGTCTTGACTAACCAGAAATGGTTCTCTATGATTATGTGTGAATGCCACAAAGTTTCATGTTTTATGTTATGATTATTGTGATTACATTTCACTGCCATGATTTATCCCATGTTATGAAATTATGCTCTCTTTTGCAGGTTAAGATTTCCAAAATGTTATGTTCTTATGAATACGATGTGATTGATATTTCTTTTGTTTACCCTTACTGAGCATTTGAGCTCACCCTTTTATGTTTTCTTTTTCCCAGGATATAAAGAAAGGTTTTAGGTAAAAAAAAGGGAAGATCTTTATAGGATATGTTGAATATCTTTCACCACGATTAGAAGATTACGTTCCGAGTTTCCAAAGACACTAAACTATTACGATCCTTGTGTGTGTGTTTTTTTTATGTACTAAGTATTCCGCAAATGTAATGTAATGTCAATGTACGTCAGGCTTCGGGTCTCTACAGTTGGTATCAGAGGAAAGGTTTCGTCAACCTTTGGAAACTAGGATGCGAAAACGTTAGTGAGATCCCTAGAGATATTTCTACGGTATGTCTAGGGATGTCCCTAAGGTTAAGTATATGTATAGTTTATAGTACTAGAACTACGCTAATGATCATAGAATTAAACCTAAGATGTTAGATATTGAAGGTACTCCCCCTTTATTATGTTGTTTTCCCTATCATGATTTTTGCCTCTCACACTATTCTTTTTGGGTTTTAGACGATGGCTAGAACCCGAAGGAACCGTGTTGATCAATGCAATGGACAATGCAATGATTGTCCTCTTGAACAAACAAATGTTATGGGAGATGGAGTGAAAAATCTTATTGCTATACTTACACAAGCTATGAATCATTCTGGACTTCCAAATGAGCAGAGAAGGGAACAATATTCTATTGAGTCCTTCATGAGGCAACGTCCACCTTCTTTCAGTGGGTCTTCTGATCCACTTGTTGCTGAACAATGGATCAGTACCACTAAAAAGATATTTTCAGTTCTTCAATGTTCTGAGCATGATAAATTCATCTTAGCAGTATATCGTTTGGAAGGTGAAGCTGATAAATGGTGGAATCTTATCAAGAATACGAGGCCAAGAGATGAAATTGAGTCCATGGAAAGGGACGAGTTCAAGAACTTGTTTTTCAGTAAGTACTTCCCTCATATTCTTCGAACAAAGATGGAGAAGGAGTTTCTTAAACTAAAGCAAAAGGATGATGAATTTGTTGGTATATACGAAGCGAATTTTACAAGACTTGCAAGGTATGCATCTGGCATTATCATCCAACCTGAAAGTAGAGTTGATCGATTTTTCAGTGGCTTAA
This sequence comes from Viscum album, assembly GCA_963277665.1. Classification (NCBI taxonomy): domain Eukaryota; kingdom Viridiplantae; phylum Streptophyta; class Magnoliopsida; order Santalales; family Viscaceae; genus Viscum; species Viscum album. The sequence goes on from OY728129.1 coordinate 1,495,897,506, forward strand.
AACCAAGTCTTCGAAGGGCATTAGCTATAAGAGACTTCATTAGCTATGAAGAAATTGTGCGTTGTGCTATCAAGGTAGAAATGGAAGTTAGTGTTACATATCCATCTCATGGTTTTGACAAGAAACGAAAGATGGAGTTCAAGGAGAAATCTCAGAATAATGGTGAAAAGAAGATGAATGTTTCCTTATGCACAAAGTGTGGAAAGAAGCATGGTGGAGATTGTCTTAAAGGGACTAGATAATGTTTTAAGTGTGGAAAAGAAGGTCATCGAGCAGCTGAGTGTCGAAGTAATGGAAAAAGGGTTTCTAATGATGTGAATAAAGTAAACACTACAGAGAACGCCCCACCAACACTTCAATGCTTCAAGTGCAAGGAAATGGGGCATTATGCTAATAAATGCCCTAATCCAAGGGTTAGTGATGATCAACATGAGCAACCACTGAAGGCAAAGGATAAAGGGAAGTCACATGCGATCACTATTGGCAATGTTGAATATGACAACGATGTGGTGGAATGATTAAGTGTTTATGTAATGGGATTCCAAAATAATGTTGTATCATTGAGTATTGCAATATTTATTGATGTGGTATTCAAAGTGATTGAGATATTTTTTGGAAATAAGATGATATGCACATAATGAAGGGAAAACGAGAAAATGAAATGTTTAACAGTATTCATGAGCTCATGATTGATATAAGGACTAAGTGATATCATGGTTTGATTATATAGAATTTTGAGGATTTTGGTATGTGGAAAGTGTTAACTTTAAACTGCATTCATGTTTTCACTAAGGTATTCAAGAGAATACATGATTAAGGACTTTGAATGTTTGGAATGTGACCAACAAAACATATCTTATGATATATGGGGATCAAAGATGGTATTAAATCTCTGGTAATCGTTTTCACTATGTTATGAGAGTGGACTGCAGTATTATGGATAAGCCTAAAGATTGAAATGGATTATGTTGGACATAAGTGAGTATTGTTTAAGGATAGAAGTTTTTTTCGATATTATTGATGGGATGTTATAGTAATGTAGTCTTAGAAAAAGGACAACCTGCAGGACGGGCGACAGCCCATCGCTTCGGACAAGGCTGTGGGAATCGAACCCTCAACCGAAGTGCGACTGGCCTTTATCGCCTACCACTGGCCTACAGGAAGTCCCTGTTTAGTAGAAACTAGTTTTATTATATTAAGAAGTATGATATATGAAGTATAAGTCCATTTTAGGAACCATATGTGATTAATCTCACTATAGATCGACTTATGTATATAATTTTTTCTAACCTTTTGTTTGAGACAGATGGAATGACCCGTCATTCTTTCACATGATCTGCTAACACTTCACGAATAACAAATTCAACTTTATTTATTTAAGAGATGAAGTGGAAATTGTTCAAGGCATGAACAATAGTGAGATTGTACCAAAATAAAGAAAGTATTTATTCTAATTCAAATTTTCAACTTTAGGGAAATGATCTTGAAAACCAAAAATGTTGTCCTAGTGATCTTATACCCGATGAATCAGATGGTACCTTAGATCGTCATAAATTTATGGATTTGTGATTACTGGATTTTCCATAGCCATGTTCTCTACCACTCTCCATCAGAACATGATGGTTAGATTTCTCTTCCATATCCATATTTTCACCTATGTGGAAACCCAGTGACTAGTTTATTTGGGTAACCGTTACGTTTCATACTTTTGTTTTTAAAGATTGGTTTTGATATTCCTTTTTACGATGTGGGTTTCTATTAAAGAAACTTTCGAACAATAAACCATTTATAACCCCGACGAATTTCGAGGGCGAAATTCATTTTAAGGGGGGTAGAATGTAACAGCCCGAGATTTTATGAAAAATATTCTTTTTAATTTTATTAATGTCTTGTGTTTTACGCTACATCAAAAGGAGCTTGCACAACACACATCCTTGACTTTCCTTGCATTACACGCAATCTCGACCTTTCTCGATAGCGTGTGTAGTACGCAATAACGAGTTTCATTAAACAACAATATGCTATTAAAATATTATTAAAACTAGCCGTTATGAATAGTAATAACCACTTTTTGAAATTTTGTATATTTTATTTTTCAAAATGGAATTTATTTCTGGATTCGTAATATCGAAATTAGCTTAGGGTGAAATTTTGGTACTTTTCGGATAACTTTCATATTCTGATGAATAGTGAAAATTACTAGATTATAATTAAAAACAACTTTTTTAATCGAAATAATTAATAGTGATAAATCATTAAATTGAGTGGTTTTAAATTATATTTAGTATATATTTTTACAATTTAATACGATGTTGGTCATTGGATGTAATTTCACATTTAAACCAGACATAATCAAGTGTCAATCTTTTGGTAGATATTGTTTTCTTAAAAACACGCTATTTGTTTTAACAGCAGGATTTAATTATAAAATTAATTAATGCAACTTATATGTTATGAATTTGGTAAAATAGACTACATTTTTGAATTCGGAATATGAAATATAGCTTAGGATGAAATTTTGGTATTTTTTTGAAAACTTTCAATTTTTGATTAATAGTGAAACCACTAAGTGGTAGGTTAAAAACTGAATTTTGCATAAAACTTAATTTTACCGCTTCTGTGAATGGAATTTCGAAAATCCGGCACACACGGTTAATATCAAGGACTAAAATGTGGTTCAATGAGATGAAAATAATTTTTGGTGAATAGTAACTTTTTAATTTTTTTTACCACGGTTAATAGTAAATAGGGTAACTGAGGGTAAATATGATATTACTATTACCCTAACACATGTTCTAATTCTATTGGATAAGTGTAATTCGACCAAAAACAACCTTATGAATATAATATGACCATTTAGGTCCACTTGGATTAGATTATGACATTTGATATTATTTTATTTAATGAATAGTTAAAATAGTTAAAATCAAAGTTTAATAACTAAAACATTTTTAATATGGGGTTATACATAAGATAAATTCGACTATAAATATTCATTAGAAAGATAAAACTATTTCCTACATAATTATATTTTATTTATAATTTTTAGACTTTAAATAAATTAATTTATTTATGACACAACGATGATGCAGTAATTACCGTTTTAAGGAAATATTAACATAATTGATGTTATAAATGCTCAAATGAATGTAATTTGAGACTTTTTATGAATTCCACTAATTTTATAGGTTACTATGATATATTAGTATTGATTTAATCAACTTGGTTCGAACATATAATTCTGTTATGACTTTCACAAAAATCATATATCAAATAGTGTCAAAATTGACAAAAAATAGTTTTTAAATCAAATATTATATTATTAATTGTTATTTTATTCCTAAAAATATAAGGTTCGGGCAAATGACTTAGATAAGGATATATATATTAATAATAGACAATTTGGTGTTCGTTTGGAATGTTATAGTAAGTTTATTAACCATATAGTGAAAGAAAACAAAAAGACACGGTAAAAGATAAATTATTTAACTTAGAGTTAAATCTAATTGATAAGGTTAAAATAATACCCTAAACTTGTCTAAATCCTATTGGTTGATGGGATTTCGACCCATCCACACTTTATCTTCGAAATAATACCCTTTGAACCATTATAAACCGATTTTGACATTAATATAAAATAATATTTTGAGGTATTCCTAAGGTGCCCCTCTCCTCCCTTATAAAAGGACACCTCCTCCCCCTCCTCCTCACACCAATTTGAGCACTCCAGCTCGGCCAACCCCTGACAAAATCTCTTCTCCACTTCCCTAGAAACATCCTAGAGGTTCTGGTCTTCCTCAAAGACCAATTTTAGTGCCCTAAGAGGAGGTCTCAAAGAGGCGCTTCAAAGAAGAGGTAATTACCGTTACCAATTCTTTCATCTTTATTTCTTCTTCCACTTATTCTTATTAGGTTGTTTCATTATGAAGTAAAAACATCAGTATCACTCATATACTGATATGTTATTATAAGTATGAAACAACCCTATTTCACCATCTATCCATCCTACGGAAAAAGAAATCACCGCGCGTGCGTACGTACGGAATACCGTCTCCACGTCGTGGTGTAATCTATTTTCCACCACCACCTTACATGGATGGGTATAATGGTGTAAAGAATAACTATACATAGTTATAACAACATCATATTGATTCTGATATATTTTATAATCCACTCCAATTCAATTCAATATTTATGGAAATGATATCATCGCTCGTGCGTACGTACGGACTACCGTCTCCACGACGCAATGAGATTCATTCTCCATGTTAACTATTTAAGAATGATTATAAATTATATATAAGAAATAATAATGAAATATATGACATTATAAATCTACTGGATTTATGTATATATATATATATGTATGTCATCTACTTACTTCCATTCAAGACAATAAGGAAAGGAAAACAGCATTCATGCGTACGTACGGACTACCGTCTCCATGAACGGTGTTTTTCATTTCATTTATCTATCTATTATATATATATATATACATACTGAATATATATGATATATAAATGATATTTTATATTCTGTAAGTAATTAAATCATGATATAAGTAAAAATAATGTCAAGAACAACAAGTCAAAACACCTACGATAAATGAAACGATTTTACCCAAAACGCTTCTTTAACATGGAATTTACAAAAGAACGGGTAATATAATGTCATAAGTGAACCATATATGATATCACAACAATGAATATGATTCTGTAATAAGTCAATGACATTATTTAAATCATTATACAGGAGGTTCGGACACATACGAAGCAAATCGGACCTAAGGTAAGGGAAATATCACAATCTCATTTTTATCCGAGATTGTTTATACTTTGAAATTTACTGGGGTGTATTTTATCATCCACATCCATGTTTCCTCAATATTTAATATTATTTCCATTCACCTAAAATTGTTTAAAACCTATTTTACACTTCGGTGAGTTTTTAGTAAAAGATATGAAAGGAATCTTTTGTCGTTTTTCGTACGAGGTACTTTTTTTGACTTTTTCGACAAAAGTACGGGAAGAATGTTTTTTTAACTTTTACGGCTTGAATGGATTCTTAAAACATTATTTCCAAGAAGCTTTCTTTACAAGTACTCAAGTTTATTTTTAATCAACTTCTTTTAGTTTAAAATTGTATGACATGTTAAGAAAGGAAAAGTTTTTTTGAAGTAGAAAGGATATTTTCCTCTAGAATGGAGTTCAAGTATTTTATCAAAATTATTTTCCATATAAGATAATAAAAGGGTTCTGTTTTTATCCACATTATTACATGGATTTGATTATGTTGTGATGGAAATATTTTTATTAATTCCTTTATCTTATATGAATTGTTTTATGATGTCATGTTGTTTAAGATTCCCATTTTTATTACATGGGTTACGCTATGATGTATGGTTTATGATTATGTGGCACACATAAGAAAGGATTCATTATAAGATGGGTGGGACCTATATCTCCCTCCAATGCATTGGGTAAAGATTTTATATCTCATGAGATGGAAAGGGCTGGAATGGTAGGTTATACCGGTTCAGTGAAACAGGACTGAAACGAGGGTTACTCGATTCAGAAAGGGACTTTGTCCACTAAGATAGTCTTGGAAATGAGTCTTGACTAACAAGAAATGATTCTCTATGATTATGTGTGAATGCCACAAAGTTTCATGTTTTAAGTTTTGATTATTGTGATTACATTTCACTGCCATGATTTATCCCATGTTATGAAATTATGCTCTCTTTTGCAGGTTAAGATTTCCAAAATGTTATGTTCTTATGAATACGATGTGATTGATATTTCTTTTGTTTACCCTTACTGAGCATTTGAGATCACCCTTTTATGTTTTTTTCCCAGGATATAAAGAACGGTTTTAGGTAAAAAAAAGGGAAGATCTTTATAGGATATGTTGAATATCTTTCACCACGATTAGAAGATTACGTTCCGAGTTTCCAAAGACACTAAACTATTACGATCCTTGTGTGTGTGTTTTTGTTATGTACTAAGTATTCCGCAAATGTAATGTAATGTCAATGTACGTCAGGCTTCGGGTCTCTACATGGATGAAATGAAAGAAATTTAAAAAATATTTTTCATTCATAGAATCATTTATATTTAAAATATATCACACATTTTTATTTAAACATCTAATTATTACCCACCATGTAAAGAGTATGTGAAGAACGAATCACAATGCTACGTAAGGCGGTAGTCTGTCATACACATGAACGACATTATCATATTCCCGGAAAATATAAATTAAGGATAAATATGTAATATCATGATTAAATAAGTATAATAATATCATAAATATCATATTTAAGAAATTAATCCATAATTTTATCCAGTTGTGAGAGGTGGTGATGGAAAACGAATAACATCAGTTCGCGAAGCTGTCATACACACGAATGATGATTATGTAACTCATTTTATGAAATTTGAGAATGATTTATTTTATTAGATTAACTTAATAATATATCATTATATGGGGTATAACATTTTTTATTATAACTTAAAGGTTAATTAAAAATTTAAGGAGATTGAGGAAGAAAAAAAATAAAATTCTCAATTAGAGACGTTACCTCTTCTTCCGAAATATTCTTTTCATTTGCACCAAAAGGATTATTAGGATTGATTTATGAAAAATATAATTATTATAGGATATAAGGATTAAATGAAGGAATTTATTTTTTTCTATTAATAGATCATCCAAGGGATTTTTTATGTTTTAATAGGAGAGGAGATTGGGTGTCCTTTTATAAGTGAGGTGAGTGGAACACTTGTAATTTTTTAAATGAAAAATTTATACCCACATGTTTTACAAACGAAAAGGTTAATAAAATGGTCCATTATCACAAATTATAGGATATAAGGTCTAAATATATCCATAAAATGTGTTTTGGAAAAAGTTTTACGTCATTTTACCCCTTATCATTTTAGTTTAACCCTTTCAAAACCCATTTTCACCTAAACCGTAGAAATTACTAGTTACAATTATTACTATTTGTTATGATACAATTATAGGTTTAATTTATTAGATAATATAAATTATTCTGATTCATAATATGGAATCAATTTTTATAAATTATATTTATATAATTGAAAAAAATTTAATTTAAAATTAATCCTGAAAACGCAATGAAAAAGTTGTTTTCTGAAGTAAAAATGATCAAAATTTTAAAACATTTTTATCACAAAATTAAAAAATAAATAAATTTAAATGACCTAAATTTTATTAAAAAATATCATTGAAATCATTTTACTTTTAAAACAACATTAAAAAATGTTATGTTTTTAAATTCTTTAAATGAAATGATAACTCCTAATAAAAACTAGTATTTTCCAATATTCATCAAAAAATTTAAATTCCCTGAAAATTCTCAAAAATGAACCATAAGATAAATTTCAAAGATGATTTAAATATGAATTTCATTTTTTTAAATAATTTTATAAAATTGATAAAATAATAATTTTAAAATAAGTTCACAAAAGGCGACAAAACTATTTTCAGGAAAAAAAATACATTTTTAAGCGTAAAATTGGATTAATTCTTATCTCTTGTCTACAAAAACATTATATGAACATTAAACATTTAATTTCATAAATAAAAAATAAAATTCATTAAAATAATTCATCAAATGTTATTTTTTTAATTTATTGGTGTAAAATTCATTTATGTGCATAAAAATATTTTTTCAGAAAAACATGTCCTTTTTTCAAGTAATTGTTATTTTTACATCTAATTAATTGGTCACTAAGAAATTAATTTTAAGTACATGTTTAAACCATATATTTTCATTATTTATTTAATCTTATTCATATAATTCATTCCAATGGCAATGAGGTAACTATCATGTTAAATAATAATACTTTAATAGTATGTTGTGTTTCATTTAAATTTGGTTTTGCATGTAATACATGCTAAAATTAGTGTTTCATGTAAGTAAATATAAAATCAGTGTTTCATCTAATAAAAAATATATAAAAGATTAAATTTATTTTTAAAAAATATTTCAAAAAATCTCTAGATGTTACATTCTACCCCCCTTAAAATTAATTTCACTCTCAAAATTTGTCACTTTGGTACTAAAAACTGAGGTTACGTCTTTCTAATTACATCCTTAGGTTCCCACATATCTTCATAAAACTTTTGGTTCTTACACAAAACATTAACTATGTGAGTTTTATTGTTTCTTATAACTTCCTTTGAATAATCTAGAATTTCAATCGATTGTTCCTCATAATAAATTTCATGCTCTAGCGGTATGATCTCTGAGTTTAGTATATGTGATGGATTAGGTATGTATCTTCTCAATAGATATGCATAGAACACATTGTAAACATGATATATTTTTTTTGAATGTTACAATCAATAGGATACCGTCATGATATAATCAATAATTTCAAAGGGGCTAATATACCTAAGAGTTAGATTCCTTGGTATCATAAGCACAATTTCATCCTTTAGTTGTGTTTTTCTCTATTTCAACTTCATCTCTTACTCTAAGAAATAAGGATGAATTTTTCTTTCTGATGCACTAATAGAACACAATATCCAAAATATAATGGAAATTCTTTCCTTTTAACTCTAGTTATCAAAAAAATGTTGTCACTAGATATGGATAAATCTTCATATGGTGAAGTAATATATTAATCTCTAAAACCTCATTCAAAGTTCAACTTAAACCATTTCGTATACATTTAACCATAAGACCATTACAAAATATTAAAATCTAAAAATTTATAAATAAGGACAGTATATTTCTAAAGGATCTTGCCATTAATCAACAAAAAAACATGAAGTATCTCTTAATTATCACAAACCAAACATGTGAATACCTTTATAATGTACCATTTTAAAACATGGTAAAACCCTAAATTACCATAAAACATTATTGAAAACATACAGGATTCATTCTTCCTTAAATAAAATAAATATTATTTAACATATTCCATAAATTTAAAAATGTTTTAATTTCCATCAATGATAGAATAAACTACATTTTCAATAAATCATTAATTAGTTCCACGGTAATCATTATTATCCAATTTACATTATCCATATTAATAATATATTTATCCTAACATATATATGTCAAAATCAGGAACATATTAAGGGTTATATTCCCCTTAATCGCATGTTTTTCATGAAATATCACTTTTTTATAAAATCACATTTCAAGATCAACATCACTATTCAACATATTCTTGAAAATCCTTAACAAAAAACTTATACTAAAAATACATATATATTTCAAAATTATTTAATTACAATACATAAACACTTAAATAATTCTATATAATTATTATACCATTAACTAGTCTTCATCATCATCTTTCATAATACATATTTCCTTTTATAAGTCATTTGTAGACGCCTCATCATCAACAATAAAACCTTTACTCTTACCACATTTCTTAACCTCTTCATGAGATTTTATCCTTGGACATCAATTTGTATAATCCCATGTTTTTTACCTTTTTAACATTTAACCATTGATGATGTCTTATAGAAACCTTTATTATCATTTATTGCATTAACTAAACTTTTAATTTTCCCCCAGCAAGATCTTATTCTATGTCTTTCTTCTCCACTCCTAAAACATATTCTTGTTCCTTTGATACATTATTTAGAGTGCTTATTACTACCTTACTGACGTACAGGAAGATTAATATTCTTTCCTCTGTATTCATTACCACACAAAATTTTATAAAAGTTCATCTTACTCTTTTTGACACTTTAGAAATATCACTAAAGTTCGTGTTGTTAATCATGTATCGTAATAGCCAGTTGGGTATTATCATAATATATATCTCTCTAATAATCACCCAATTTGGTTGCTAATAGTCACCTAATTTTCTGTCAAATTTAGTTTTAACATGATTGATTTAGGTTCTATCTATTGACTAAAACAAAAAAACATAGTGTGAGAAACAATAATCATAGTGTTAAAATCACATAATCATGAAAAATCACCTATAGGATGTCTAAATCATGAAACCTTATTTTCAAACTATGATAAAATATGCATAACTAAGGTCATTAATGATTATCCTCTATTAAAATACATCATAATAGTTCTTATGAACATGTATTAACCAAATAATATCCTCCAAGACTACCAAACCAGGTGTGTAGTAAGTCCCATTTTTATAAACTGGGTAACGATCAAGTCCAGATCAATTCACCCTTTTGGATGTATTATCCCTATGTACCTTTATACTAGATCAACATCCACTTATAGTATATGTACAAGGGTATATTTCCTGTAAAACCACAAAATCTCTTTCTTACCAAATCTTTAGGATGTTATCCTATACTTTGAATTAAGCCTAGTGTTTTCCTTAATGTTTTTCTATTCCTAATATAAAAATATTGAATAAAACCTTACTTTTATAATAACTATAATGTCTTGGGCTATTCATATATAAATATCACAAATTTTAGATGAATATTTAATATGTTTCATATATAGGCAACTAAGAACCATAATAGTTTTGTTTCATCTGATACTAGAATCAAAATATTCTTATTTCATGAAAGAAATTATACATCACCCAAAAAGATCTTCACACATATTACTCCTCATAGGGATACCCTACCTAAACAATTCATCATACCCTAGGGAAGGAACCATAATAAAGAGTGAGCATAGATTCTCAAGAAGGGTAGATATAAGAGATATCAATCTATGATTATATGAAATAATAAGATAATCATAAGGGTATTTTATAATTCAAATAAATTATCAAGTTCATACCCAACCTATAATGGATAATAAACATGAGTTGTGACATAAAACATTATCATTTACCAAAACATATCCCATAAGAGAGAGAAAACATCATAAATCAATCATGAACCATAAGCTCATGTCACAGAATTATGGAACTATTGTAAATATTTAAAACCATTTCATATGTAAAGGTTAAATAATAATACCACCAACATAATTTATTAAGAATAATCTCTTATTTCCCTTTGTGGATCAAGATTCACTTGTTTCCCATAGAGTATCAAACTTAACTTTTCCTCATAGTGGATTAGGACTCATCACTTGTTTCCCATTGTGGATCAGGTTTCACATGTTTTCCATGGTGGATGAATCCCATAGCCTTGTTTTCCATTATTATCTTATAAGATATATATATTTTCTCAATGCATTATAGGGTGATATAGGTCCCACCCTTCACATAATGACAATCATACATATGTGTTCCATAATATCATAAAACATTCAACAAATCAGAACCCATTAAATGAAATGGGTTTTACAGTCATTTCATCATAAAATAACCTATGTAAAAAAATAAGTTCCATAATTATCATCTCATAAAATCATAACCCATGGAAAAAAGAAGTGGGTTCTATAATCATTTTATCATAGTATAACCTGTTAAATATAAATGTGTTTTATAAAAATCATATCATCATAAACTTAAACCATTCCGAGAAATAATAATAATGGTATCCTTGGATCATATCCTCTTTAAAGAAAACATAACATCAAAAGATTTAATCTTAGAAGGAAAATGATTTTGAAAATAAACTTGAAACATTTCTTGAGGAAAATAACTTTTCATTGAATATCCCTTTTTAAAACCAAAAATATATAAAACATTTGGGAAATATTTTTCTTTAAAAATACATTTTGAATCTTATAAATAAATATTTAAAATCATTTGAATCATTTCATGTTGAAAATATACTTTCTGATTTAAAATTTTAATTTTTTAAAAATAAAATATTTTCAAAATATTATTTTTTGAAAAATAAACTTGAAAAAATATAAAATAACCTTCATAGAAAATATTTTTCATGATATAAGTAATTATATTCCTTCTATTCATATTAAAAAAAGATTAATTTCATATTTTTTTGTAAAGTAATTTTTTGGAAAACAACATAAAGATTATTTTCAATAAAATTTATAAAAATTAAAACATGGTTAAAATTTTAATAAAATAATTTTATTAATGTTAGAAAAATTGAAAACATTTTTAGAAAACAAGGTTTGTTAAGAAAATTATTTTTCGACTGATGAGTGAAATATTGATGATTTTTATTAAAAACCTATTTTGAAAAATTGAGTATATAAAAAAATTAAAAAGAAGGGAACAATTTATTCTAATTACATGAATGTAGTATATAAAAATTCATGAATTTATTCAGATATGGATTATAATATTTTATTATTAAAATCATAATCATAATCAATCCCGATAAATGATGAGAGTGTAACATAAAACTCTTACCACTTTGGTAAATTTGAATAATAATCCCCATGATATAAAAATATTAAATGAAACTTATAATATAATTAAAATAATTATATTAATTATATAACATGTAAATGGGTTAGTACATACTCTTCATAGAAGAATATAGGTGCATAACACACCTTATATCCCAAAGAAGGCAATTTGATGAAAACAATCCATTACCTATTTGGTAACATTTGAACCATAACCCCATGAAAGAGAGGTATTCAAATGGTTATATAAAACCCCATAAAAATTATAATCTTGAAACACATTTATTATCATTATATATACCAAATAAAACAAACATTTGGTGAATATAGCATGTTACCACAAAAAAAAAGTGAGCTGAAAATCCATTACCATGATTATCAGCTAAATTTGTACAGATTAGAAACTAATATGTAATAAATATAAGTTTTTTATACATATATTAAAAAATTTATCTTATTTATCATACCATATATAATTTACTTATGACCTTTTATTACTATTTTATTAGTAATTCCTTGTTAAGATCACATTTTGGGTAATAATTGCTTTGTTTTTTTGTCTAGGTTTTGATTTTTTATTTTTATTCCTACTACATTGATCATGGTTACATTATATTAATAATTTTAAAAATTATATAAATATCATATATATTCATTATATATATATTTATAGTAATCCATAAAAGTTAGAGATATAAAATTAAATACAATGTTCATGGAAACGATAGGTCTACGTATGCATGAACGTTGTTTGCATTTTCTCAACGAACTAACTAAATGAAATATAACTAATATATTAAATTTTAAGAATAATTTTTATTTAATATTTATAAAATGTTATTATTTAAACATTGCATTATTACCTTCTAGTAAAGTGTACGGTAATAACGAATCATATCGCTTCATGAGGTGGTAGTCCGTCGTACAAATGAATGACGTTATTGTATTCACATAGAATGAAAATTAAGAAGTAATATGTTATATATTAATTATATAATTATAATAATATCATATATATAAATAATAAATCTATAATTATATCCATCCATTATAGGTGTTTATAGAAAACGAATAACATTGGTTTGTGGGGTGGTAGTCTGTTGTACACACGAATGATGATTCTGTAAACAATTTGATGAAAGAGAAGAATGATTAAATTTATTCCATTAAAATAATAAAATATAATTATATTTAACATATTGAGGTCATTATATCATTCTGGAATAATAGAAATTTAATTAGGTTTAGGAATAAAAAAAATAAAATGCTCTGTTAAGGATATTACCTCTTCATCGGACAACTTATATGGGTTTACACCAAAAGGCTTCTTAGGTTGTCTTTTTGGATAAGATAAGGCATATAGTATGTTATTATTCAATAAAGTAATTTATGTTTGAATTTTTTGATTGATACAATTGGTTTTTTATGTGTGTAAAGGATAGGATACATGGTGGCCATTTATAACTAAAGTGAGTGGCACACTTGTAATTTTTTGAAGGAAAATGATGTACCCACATTTTTCACATGAGAAAAGGAAAAAATGATCCATTATATAACCTTAAAGGTTATAATGTCTAAATATTTCTATCCCATGGGTTTTTTACAAATTTCTAGGTCATTTTACCCCTTATCATTTTAGTTTAACCCCTTGATAAACCCATTTCACTTTAATAGTGGTAATTAATTTTTACAGTTTTTACTATTCATTATTGTCAAATTTTTTGTTAACCATACTAGATAATCTAAATTATTTTTATTCCAAATATAGAATCCATTTTTCAAAATTTTATTCACATAAATTCCTTTTTTTTAATTTAAAATTAATCTCACATACATGAAGAAAAAGCGGTTTTCCAAAGAGAAAATATTCACAACTTTAAAAAAATTATATAAAAATAAAATACTAAATTAATTAAAATGGAATAAATTGGATTAAAATATATATTATTTAAAATAATTTACTTTAAATTTATATTAAAATATTTTGGATGTTTTTAAATGCATTAAAATAAATAACCATTATTAATAAAAACCAATATTTTTCATTATTCATTAAAAATATTATATTCTTATAAAATTCTATAAAATTTACCCTATAATCATTTTAACAAGATAATTTCAAATTTTAATTTTGTTTTTTAAAATAATTTTTCTAAAAGTGACCATAATAATATTAATATAAGTGTGTAAATGGTTACAAAAAATCTTTTTAGAAAAATAAAATTTTTAACTATAAAATTTAATTTATTCTTATCTCCTATATAGAAAACACAAACAATGAATGTTAAAAATTTTATTGAATGAATAATATATATAAATTTTATTAGAGTAATTCAATATAATTTATTTTTAAATTTATTAGGGTTAAACATGTTTTTGTGCATAAATATTATCTTTTATAAAAAAATCCTTCATTTTAAAATAGTTTTTATTTTCAGTTCTCATTAATTGGTCACCAAGGAATTAATTTTATATACATGTGTAAATAATATATTTTCTTTATTTAGTTAATCATCTTCATGCCAGCCATTCCAATGGCTAATTCGATAACAATCATATTAAATAATAATATTTTAACAATATATCATGTTTCATTTAAACTCAGTGTTGCTGGTAATATAATATAAACATAGTGTTTCATGTAATGAAAAATATCTAAAAGATTAAATTTATTCAAAAACCTGTATTTCATGGAATCATGTGGTGTTACAATAAAGAGGTATGGACGTAGCTTGACGAAACCTCTATAAATAGACATAGTGGCTATAACCATTGCACAAATACAAAGGTGTGGGAAAATAATTTCAAGTGTGAATGACATTTCCACGTTAATAACAAGTTAGGGGTACATTATTAGATTTAATTGATGGTGTGGAGGAGGCCTACTATGTAGAACCACCTCCAACACCCCAGTTATGATCATGACACTTCCTCTTCATCCCATACACACCATTGAATCTATAAATAGGTGTAAGAGAAGGGATATAAGAGAAAACAATTCCTGTCATATCCTTCTCTATCACCATTTCCTTGTATATTTTCTATGTTTTAGTAAAGCTTTAGTATGAGTACCTGTGATCTGATATCTAGTCATAAACCTTGTAGATACCTCTAAGCCTTCATATTGTTATTATTTACTACCTCTAGAGAAAAACTAAATTTCTCCATAAACTGATTAGTGTATGATTACACTAGTCACTCTCTCTTCTATAGAGAGAGTAACTCTAGATAAACTTTTATAATCAAATACTTCGGACAGAACTACTAGAAGAAAAGGATGTTAAAACCCTTCTAGTATAATCTGAGGTGCTTATCTGCCTACACCATGGAATGCCACCACAGCTTATTGGGACCCTGAATTTTGATTTCACTTCACTTCACCTTGAAATCCTCAATTTTACCTAGGAAGTAAATGATCTTATCAATCTTTTTCTTCCAGTCCTCCAACTTTTTGGGGTTATTCGTAAACATAAATAATGGTGTTTTCTCTCATAAAAACTCCTGAGATTTATCCATTTCACCCTCAACACATGTTTATACCTAAAAAATACATTTTATAATAGTGGTAAAGTTTTTTCAATGCAATACCAGTAGAAATAATAACCTCAATAAGGTTATGAACTAGAGGCAGATTACCTTGAAGAGCATCTACTAAACCCTCAGGTAGAACACATGGAAGATGTATTAGCAGCATTTCACTACTCGTATAAAGTAGAATAAATAATCATACATTGAATAATATCATTTAAAACTAGGAAAAAAAATAAAAATTGATATTAACGTCAAGAACTTAACATGGGAGACAAACATCCAATCATCCCATGGTAACTTGAGCCTCATCATGGAGTGAACTAGATAAGACTCACCACGACATACCTCTCACGTTCTGAAAATCCTATCTATATTCTGAGAAAAGTCCCAAGATAAATACTCTTGAGTAAAAAACTTATTTGATTCTTAAATATCATGAACCAACCTGAGATACCCTACCAAACTAGAACCTAACCTGATTTTTAGAATACCAAAAGTGAACTCTAAACCCCTAAAAACTGGTGAATAGCACCCAAGAATTAAACAACAACTAGAGTAAATGATTTATCCCAAAACAAATGAGAAAACATGGAACATATATACATAGCATATATAATCAATGAATGAGAAAAATATGAAAAAAATATTCCATAACTAAAAGAAGATAACATAAAGAAGGCAACTCAAGCAGTCAGAACAACCCAAATTAAAATTTCAAAAGAAATGTAAAAAAATAATGGAAAATAACTACCCCATCTTATAAAGTGGGAAAACTCCAACCATCCCACCACCAATAAACCAAAATCTACTGATAGAAACCCCACTTCCTCACTATGGCACCACTACCTTCCCTACATCGAAATACATAACCAAGTCTACACTATGCTGAAGGGATGTTCATTGTGTAAGATAATAAAGGTTAGTAGGATCCCACCAAAGTGTTCTATAAAAAGTCTATAGCGACCATATTCTTTTACAAATATATTTATATTATTTTAAAGATAAATAAACATCAAATTACAAGATAATGATTGTAAAGTATATGTCTTTGGAAGAATAGGTACATAATTAAATATCATGTAAACATACTTTATTTTATCTTCGTAATGAGATTTAAATTCCACTGTTCTCCTATAATTATATTGGATAACCAAGGTAATACATGAACAAAAGATATGTGCTAAAAAATCATATTAAATAAATGGGTATATGAATAAAACTTAGAACATGGGTTAGAAGTAAAAACATGATGGCATAAAATGCATGGAACATGAATATAAATAAGGAATAATAACATGTATAACATGTGAACATATAATCATGGCATCATAAGAATTTGGAAACAATATATAACATAACATAAACATGAGTCTTGGATAACTTCCAAGACTATATAACATGGTTGAAAAAGTTCCATAAAGGAATCAATTTTACTACCTATCCCAACATAATGTCTCATGAGACTAAACATTACCCAATTAATTGGAGTACTATTTGGGTGCACCCATAAAAACATGTTCTTTAATTTGTTTTCCACAAGAATAATCGTATGTAACAAATCAAACATAACATAAGGGTTACACATGGAAATAAATGGGTATCATAATCATGTCATAAGGCATAAAAAATGAGCATATAAAAAATTTTCCCATGAAAGAATGGATTAAAAACATACATGTACATTAATATGGAAAAATATTCATTTATTATGATAATTTATGAGCAATTTAAGTATAAACATTTAAAATTAGTGTTTAATAATATTTAGAAATGAAACATTTTAGTGTTGTTTAAGGAAAATATTAAATCAAATTTAAAGCAGAAAAGGAATATTTGTTTTCATCAAACCAGGATTGAAAAAAGTTATTTTTTCATGATAAAATGAGCTATTTTCGAAAACTAATGTCTTATTAATATATATTAATAGATCACTTGAAACTGGGTATGAAATTGGGAAGTTTCTATAAATCAGGCTTCATTGTCGTTAAGAATTGATAAGGGAATCTTTTGAAAACATGTATTTCCCCATCAAAGAGGGATCATATGATCTAAATACATGATTTTGGAATATATAAATATGATTTATAAGAATTATATAAAAATAATGAATCGTTACATTTGGGTAAAGAGGGATAGAGAGTAACCTGAAGGGATAAAATGGAGGTTCGGGTTGAATCCCTTACCTTTTGTCCAAAACGGTTATATACTTGAACATAATTTCCTGAATAAAAAAATTAGATTCATTAATTAATAATTAAATATCCTTTTGAAAATTTAATTTATTTATTATAGTTTTATTAATTTCATTTTTTCCATTTTGATGAGTTATAGTGTTCAGTTTCATTATTCGAGAGTTCTCATTTTCTATGTTTTCATGATTAGTTCACTTGTATAAGAGTATAGAAGTTCATGTAAAATTGAAATATAAATACAAAATTGAAGTTATAAGTTATTAATGAATATATATAAGGTTAAATGGTAACATAATTTTTTTTATTTTGGGTAAGTATGAATCATTAGATAAGATGTTAGTGATAATAGTTTGGATTATTTTGGGTGGTTTCACTGACAAAGAACTTGTTTGTTTTATTATTTAACATATCGTGTATGTAATGATTCCAAAACATTACATAGGATATAATAAATATATTGTAAATTTTTTATACATAAAAATATTTTTATTATCATCCTTGAATGTGTTAATGGAAAATGAAAACTTTTTGTCCTTGAAGGTGATAAATTAACCACTCATGAACGTCTTTTTCATTTCTGGAATAAAATGGAGATGAGAAGTGGGATTGATGATGGATTATTCCATTTAAATAATAAAATTCTATTATATGTTAGATAATGGAGTAATCATTCCATTTTTATTAGGTTATTTTAGTAGAGAATAAGAAAATATTTTGAAAATAAAATAAAAGATAAGGAAGGGGGAATTTACCTCTTTAATTTCACCTCATGGAAATCCTTCTTATGGAAATAGATTAGGTA
Organism: Viscum album; assembly: GCA_963277665.1. Taxonomy (NCBI): domain Eukaryota; kingdom Viridiplantae; phylum Streptophyta; class Magnoliopsida; order Santalales; family Viscaceae; genus Viscum; species Viscum album. Next base: position 1,495,916,284 of record OY728129.1, read on the forward strand.
TTTTGATGATACCAAGAGATCTTGGATGTGTGGAAGGGTCTCTGGAAGAGTATTGGAAAGAATTTGGAAATTTCTCATAGCTTGGAAAGTGTGAGGAGATGATTTGGTGAGAGTGGTATTTACAGTGGAGGAGAGGGGAGTTTTCTCATTATTTAATTCATTAGTTTATTATTTTGGCCCAAGGATATAAATAGTTTGATACTCATCACTAAATATATTAAAATAATGAATTATAGTTTGATATTTTGGGCTTAAATCAGCCATATATCATCTATGACTTCATAATTCATGTATTTAGCATTTATCGTAAATTATCGTGTTTAACTATTCATTAAAAATTAAAGTATTTTAGAAAAATACAAAAAAAATCAGCCTAAAACATTTCAGTATTTCTAATTCAAAAATGAAGTCCATTTTATGAAAATCATTTCCTAAATATTATAAATTTAATTTTTAATTTAAATCTTCATTTACGTGGAAAATAGAAATTTTAAAATTATAACTACTTTTATAACACTTGGAAAAATTAATTAAGGTATCATAAAACTATCTCATAATAATGAGACAAAAAGTATTAATTTAGGAATAAATTTTATAAAAAAAATATTCTTTCAAATTATTAAATTAATAATAAAATTATAATTAAATATTTATAAATTACAAAAATACCAACACCTAATTAATATTTTTTTAAATATTTATATACGTATACTATAATGTAATTATATCATTTTTTCACTTATAAGATGTATAAATTTTTTTTATAATTTTATTTGTGAAGTTAATATTCAATTGTTTAGTTTACTATTCATAAGGGTCACATTACTATTCTAAAGGCCAAGTTACTATTCCATCGGTATATGTTTCTTAACTTATAGAAATACTTCTTATTTCAATCATTCTTCATTTGTAAATTTGTATATTGCTCTTAATGTAATTTTATGTTATTATACTATATTGCATAATAATAATAAGGGATTATACATTGATAAACGTTTTTGGATTGTTACATTCTTCCCCTTATGAAATTTCTCCTTTAAAATTTGTTTTACATTTTAAGTTGAAAATTGGTTCGAGTAATTCTCCTTTATCACTTCCTCAGGATCCCATGTTGTCTCTTTATACTTCTGGTTCCACAATAGTACTTTGAACAGGTGGGTAGTTTTGTTGCATAGAACGTTATCTCTATAGTCCAAGATCATCACTTATTACCCATCATAAGAGAGATCATTCTCCAATTGTACCACCTTTGAATTCAATACATGTGAAAGAACTATTATGTACTTACTCGAGAGAGATACATGGAATACATCATGTAATTGAGACATGGAAGGAAGATGTTCTATTTGATAGGTCATAGCCCTGACATGATCAAGATTCTTAAAGGGTTCGATGTACTTGTGACTTATCTTTCCTTACTTCCCAAATCTCATTATCCTCTTACATGGAGATATGTGGAGGAATACCATGTCTCCAACCATAAAATCTAGGTCTTGTGGATGATTGTCTACATAGATCTTTTGTTGACTTTGGGATGCTATGATGTGTTGTTTAATGGTTTTCACCTTCTCCAAAAAAATTGACCATTGTAGGTCATGTAAGCTTATGTTCGCCAACCTCATCCCAACATGTTGGTGTTCTACATCTTTTCCCATAAAGGGCTTCATATGGATCCATTTGGATGTTGGAGTGGAAACAGTTGTTGTAAGATAACTCGACTAGAGGCATATGTTGGTCTCATCCTCCTTTGATGTCTATAGAACATTATGCCAACATGTATTCTAGTGTCTTAATAGTCCTCTCTGATTGGTCATCTATTTGAGGATGATAGGCCATACTAGAGTTTATCTCAGTTCATAGATCATGTTAGAGACTTTTCTAGAACTTTGAGATGAATCTTGGATCCCGATCAGATACAATATATAGTGGTAATCTATGTGGTATTACCACTTCTTTGATATATATCAGTGTAAGTTTATCTATTGAGAAGCCCTCTAAAATTGAACTAAAGTGATATTTATTTATAAGACGATACACAACAACCCATATAGCATTATTTCCTCAGGATTTCTTTTTATGTTCAGTGGGAAAGTTCATGGTAAATTTCTCCCACTTCCATGTTGGTATGGGTAGTGGTTGCACCATCCCCTTAGACTCTTTCCTTTCAACCATCACTTACTGACATAACAGGAACTTTAGTGTATATTAAACGATATCTTATTTTATAATGTCCCACAAATAGTTCTCTCAGAGATCTCAATATATCTTTATGATCCCTGGGTTAATAGAGAAGATTGAGCTATGTGCATCATTTAGAATTTCCTTCTTTATCTTCGGATCAGATGGTACACATAATTGTGACCCAAATCTCATGACTCCTACCTGGTCCACTTTAAACTCTAAGGATTTCCCTTTTCTCATGGATTCCACCTTATTTCAAATTTCCAAATCATTTATTTGAGCATCCTTTATTTTCTTCATAAGGGATGGTTCAGAAATAATTTGATAAAAGATTGATGATGTTCTTTCCTTAAGAATTCCCTTGTCTATACTTTTTGGGACTAATAAGATTGGTTCCTTCTCAATTCTCATCATTGATAAAGATGTTGGATCCTTTTTTACTTAGACCCTCAACTACCGTTTTTTTACCAGGATAGTAGTGGACTGAGCAGTCATAATCCTTGATGATATCAAACCATATTTTCTTATGTATATTAATATTATTCTATGTGAATATATATTTTATTCTCTTGTGATCAGTATATATATCATATTTCTCCCCATAGAGATAATTATACAAGATTTTAAATATAAAGGTCACAGCTTCCAACTCAAGATCATGTGTGGGATAGTTATACTCATTAATTTTCAACTTCCTTGAAGCATAGGCTATCAATTTATCATTTTGCATCAGTAAACAGCCTAAGACCTTCTGTTTATAAATGATGTACACCACAAAGAGTTCCCCACTTGTTGGTAATGTGAGTACTAGTGCAGTGATAAGCCTCCTTTTAAACTCATTAAATCATTCTTCACATTCACTGGTCTATAACAAAAATATATCCCTTTCGATTCAACTTGGTTATTGGGTTTGAAAATCTTGTGAAGTTCCTAAAAAATCAATGGTAGTACCCAGATAGATAAAAGAAACTACGGATCTATGTTTTAGATGATTTCCTGGCTCACTCTTTGATTTCCTTTTTCTTAGAAGGGTCTATAGATATCGCTTTTCAATCGATTATATGGCCCAAGAATGATACTTCCTCCATCCATAACTCACATTTACAGTACTTTGAAAAAAAATATCCCTTCTCAATATCTTTAGTATAGTATTAATGTGCTCCTCATGTTCCTCCTTTCTCTTAGAGTATATCAGAATATCATCAATAAAGACTACCAAAATTTTGTCGAGGTAATCTCTAATGACTCTATTCATTAATTCTATGAAATGTTTTGGATCATTAGTGATTTTGAAGGGCATCACTATGAAATCATAATTTCCATACCTTGCTTTAAAGGTAGTCTTGGTAATATCTTCCTTACTCACATTTAATTGGTGATATCCTGACCGAATTTCCACCTTATAGAAATAAATGGCCCCACATAGCTGATCAAATAAGGAATTTATCTGTGGTAGGGGATACTTGTACCTTATCTTGATTTTTGGAGATTATGATAATCAATGAAGAGGATCATTGAACCATCGTTATTCTTTATGAAGAGGGCTAGAGCACCCCATAGTGAAGCACTTGGGTGTATAAAACCCTTATCCATATTCTCTTTTAACTGCTTATTTAGTTCTTCCATATCAATGATGTCCATTCTATAAGGTGTATTTGATATAAGAAACGATCCTAGAATAAGTTAGATTGAGAACTCAAACTCTTGATCAAGAGGAAGACTAGACAACTCTTCTAGAAACACATCAGTGTAGTCCCTTATAATGGGAATGTCTTCGAGCATGATTCTCCCCAATGTCTCAAGCATTTGAGCTAGATATCTTTTCACATAAGGAAATAATATCCACAATTAAGGTGATGATTCTAAACGATATTGAACTACCTCCTTAAATATATATATAATTAGAGGATACTTCTTGATGTGAAGAGTGGTCTCCCTTTTTCGAAAGTTAATGTTGGATTTATATAAAGGTAGAAATTCTATGCCAAGTATAGAATCAAGCTTTACCAAAGGGAGTATGAAAATATTTTTTGGGTGGTTCAGTCCACAAACATTAACCATGGTGGAGTTATGAACTTTGGATGAAAAAATTTCCACATTTTTTTTACTTACAGATAAATAAACTTCCAAATTTGTAGGTGGTGATTGAATAGTTCTACTAAACGTGAAAGATATGAAATAATTCATTGAACCAGAATAAAATAGTATGTTCTTTATTCATGAATGAATAGAAAGTTTACCTATAACCACATCATTTTTATGCTCCACCTCAGTAGTAGTGATTGAATATTCCCCTCCTTGCTACCTTGGAGGTTTTTTTTGTTGATTTCCTCCAACAAACCTTGCTTTGGGTAATGGTTTTCATAATTCCAATGTTCTTTATAGTTTAAACACTACACTACAGCCTGTGTATTGTTCTGAATCTTTCTTTATTCATTTTCTTTAGTGGGATTCTTCATATACCTTTAGCAGTTATTATCCATATTCCTTTCTCTTTCAAATTTAATGTATCGCTTGGTTCACTTTATTTAGTTTCCAAGATGCTTCTTCCCTCACTTTTGACACCTGGTATGTAGGTTTTTCTTTCCATCATGGGATTTATTGCCCATATTAAACTCAATTTTCCTCTTTTTCTCACCAGACCCATGATGCCATTGAGAGTCTATAATATTCTTTTCAACCTTAAGGGGACAATGGAAAATCTCATCTTAAATTCTATTGTCTCAAATAAGAAATTATTTTTTTAGACACAGATTTAGTCACCTAAATAAGTGATCCACCTTTATTTTTGTATTCATGAAAAATCTAGAGGCATATCTTTCAAGCCTTGTGACGTTTTCTTCAGACACCCTGATAGACTCATATTTATTTTTGCTTTTATTCAAGGAATTCTCTTTACATATTGAGATGGTGGGTTATATGAAAATATTTATTGAAAAATATTTTATTGAAATCTTAATATTACCTAGAATGAATTTCTTCCTTGGGATTTGTGTTCTTGATCAGTGTACACTACTAATAAACTTCCCCGTCAAAATTATAGACCCCTGGTACAACTTTCTCTTCATTTGAGAACTGGATAACATATAATAACTTTTCAATAAAGTTAATATATTATTCTACAAGGAGGGTATCATAATATCCAATAAAAATGGGATACCTTTTTTTATGAAGGATTTGATGATAACCTGCTATTTTTATTGAGAAGCAGGATGTTCAGCATGATTCTAGTTATTATTCATAACTTGTGCTAGATTATCAAGTACTTTCATAAAGTTTTAATCACATTGCCTCATAATATTTGGAATATCATTAGGTAATAATCACATTTTCAATCACATTTAATGTTGGCATGGGTTCTTCAATTATCAACCATTAAATAAGAAAAATAAAGTACAATTATTGGGGCTTTAATACTTAGCTAATAAGCATATAAAAGAAAAAATTGAATATAAAAGGATAAAATTTTAAATGAAAAGTATATCCTAACTTGTGATTCCCTATGATTCAATCTAGGTTATACATGGTCTATTTAATTACATATATTCTTATGGGATTTTTTTCCCTTAATAATGGTTCATAGTGAGCTTGTGAATTTTCTAAAGAATATCCCCCAGGAGTATCAAAATAGTTGTGCAGTAAGGCTTATTTTCATGTACTAGGTTACCCCGAGTTAGGCCCAGAACACCTTTTTAGAGTTTTTACTTCTATGTACATCTGTTCCAAAACCAGATCCACTTATAGTATCGAGACAGATAGTTATTTTCTTGATAAACCACTAACTCTATACTAACCAAAATTGAGGGATGTTTTATTATACATTATCTTATCTATAAGGATTTTACTATAGTCTACTAATCCTAATCCCAAAAAAAATAGACCTTCCTCTAATAAAAACTATAATGAACCTATCCTTTTACACATATCATTACATGATTTTAATAATAAATAAACATGAAATTACAAGTCATCTTAAAGTCTTGTATATTTGGAAGATTATATACATAATTAAACATTATGAAAATGTCTTCTTCTTAATCTATATAATGAGATCCTAAATTCCATTGATCTCATATAACTACATAGGATAACTTGGGAAATACATAAGAAAAAGGGATAAACTAAAAATCTTAGTAAGGAAATAAGAATAGGAATAAAACATAGCACATGTGCTTGAAGGAAAAACATGATTGCATTAAAGGCATTAAACATGAATATATATAAGGAAAAATAACATGTATAACATGGTAACATATAATCATGGCATCATATGAATGTGGAAACAATATATAACATGACATTAACATGATTAAAGGATAACTTACAAGACTATATAACATGTTGGACAAAGTCCCATAAAGAAATCAGGTTCACTCCCTTTCCCAACATGACCTCTCATGAGACTAAATATTACCCAATGAATTGGAGCGCAATCTGGGTTCACCCATCATACCATGTTCATGAATATGTGTTCCATGTGAATAATAATATTTAAGTAATCAAACATTACATAAGGGTTACCCATGGAAAGATATGGGTATCATAATCATGTCAAAAGGCATAACAAATGAGAATATCATAAACGTTTCCATGAAAGAATGGATTAAAAAGTACATGGAAAATCATAATAGAAAATATTCATGGATCATGATAATTGATGTCCAATTAAAGTGGATACATTTAAAAGTAGTTTTTAATAAACATTAGAAATGAAACATTTTAGTGCGGTTTGAGGAAAATGTTAAAGATAATTCGAAGAGGAAAACGAATATTTGTTTTAATAAAACCAAAAATTAACCAAAATAGTTTTAAATGAAAAAATAGGTGATTTTAATAAAATGTCTAAAAATATATTAATAGAGGACATGAAAATGGGTAATAAATTTGTTAGTTTCCCTAAATTAGGATTACTTATCGTGAATAATTGAGTGGGGAACATTTTTAAAACATGTATTTCTCCATCAAAGAGGGTTGATATGATATAGATACATGTGTTTGGAATATATAAACATAATTTATAATAATTATATAAAATTATAGAAGAATTTCATTGATGTAAAGAGAGTTACGGAGTTGGTATTAATATCCTGAATAATTAAATTAGATTCATTAATTAATAATTTCATAACCTTTTATGAATGTAATTTATTTTTTATAATTTTATTATGTTTGTTTCTGGAATTTTGATGAGTTATAGTGTTCAATTTCATCATTCAGGAGTTCTCATTTTCATAGTTTTCATGATCAGTTTTCTTTTATAAGAGTATGGAAGTTAAAGTAAATTAGAAATAGAAATCCAGAATTGAAGTTATAAGTTATTAATGGAAATCCATAAGGTCAAATGATCATATAATTTATTTGGTTAATTTTTTGGAGGATGAATCATTTGATAAGATGTTAGTGATAATCATTTGGATTAGTTTGGGAGGTTTTTGCTTACAATGAACTTGTTTGTTTTTAATTTAAAATAATGTTTATATAGTGACTAAAAAAATTAAATAGGATTTCATAGATATATTATAACTTTATTATCCATAAAAATTTTTTTATGATCTTCTTATAGGGTGTTAATAGAAAATGAAAATTTGTCATCCTTAAAGGTGATAAATTAACACCTCATGAAAGATGTTTTCATATCTAGAATAGAATAGAGATAATATAGGGTTTGATGATGTATTATTCCATTATAATAATAAAATTATAGTATATTTGATCTAATAGATTTGTCATTTTATTTTTATTAGGGGAGGTGAGGAGATAATAGGAAAATAACATGAAAATAAAATAATATAAAAGGAAATTAGAATTTACTTCTTGAATTTATCCTCATTGAAAATATCTTTTGGGAAAATGTCTTGGTATTCTTATGAGAAACATATCTCCTCAACAAGGGATAAGGGATTGGGAAGATTATTGGGTATAATATGTACACAGATCAAATCTTGGAAGGTGTTATAAGAAGAGGTGGTGAGGGTGATATTTATAGTGGAAGAGATGGGTTTTTTCTCATTATTTAATTCATTAGTTTATTATTTTGGATCAAGACTATGAATAGTTTGAAAATTATAAATACAAATATTACAATAATATATTATAGTTTGAGATTTTAGGCTTACATCATCCATAAATCACCTATGACTCTATAATTCATGTATTTAGCATTTATCGTAAATTATCGTATTTAACTATTCACCAAAAATTCAAGTATTTTAAAAAAATCACAAAAATTCACCCTAACCATTTTCTGACATGTATAATACAAAAATGAACTCTATTTTATAAAAAAAACTCTCTAAATATTATAAATTTTATATATAAATAAAATCATCATTTATATGTAAAATACAAATTTTGAAATTATAACTAATTTTATAACTCTTTGAAAACATAACTTAGGTCACATAAATTATCTCATTATCATGAGAAAACAAAATATTTATTTCTGAATCCATTTTATGAAAATAAATTTTCTTTAAAATTATTAAATTAATCCTAAAATTGTTTTTAAATATTTATGACTTACAAAAATACCACCCCTTAATTAATAATTTTTTAATATTTATTCACTTATGTTGGGATATAATTAAATCATGTTGTCACTATAAGATGTATAAATTTTATTTATACTTTCATTTGTGAGGTTAGTATCCAATTGTCCAATTTACTATTCATATAGTTCATATTACTATTCCAAAGGACATGTTACTATTTCATTGGTATATGTTTCTTAACTTCTAGAAATACTTCTTATTCAATTCATTCTGCATTTATAAATTTTTATTATGTTCTTAATGTAATTTTATGTTATTATAATATATGATATAATTAAAAGAAGGTATTTTCCATTGATAAATTTTTTATTCATTAACAATTCATTTTATAACAGTCTAAACATGCCAAATCTTAAAGAAAATAAGACATGATAATCAGTTAAGCAGTTTTTTAAATCAAAATCATGGTAAAACATTCCAATTTTTTCACAGTTCTTAATAATTAAGGTAAAACCATTTCAACGTATATCACATATATCAAATTAGGTGATAAATACTCAAATAATACTAAACTTAAGACTAGTTAAATCATTCCAAGGATCACTATAGCTCCCAAAATCTAGAAAACTCATACCAAAACATAAAAATTCAGATGTATTAAGTCCCTAGACATATGAATCAAATATAGAGAGCATAGGAACACCCTATAAAGTGAAACCCCTAATAGTTGCTAACAAGTACTTAGTAAAATTGACCTAGTTATCAAAATAACACCCCATGAGTGAACCCTCTAATGGTTTCAACAGATGAGGCCTATTATTACACCTTCTTCCTAAGTACCCAAGGCTTCCAGTTTTATTTATTTTCAAAACCATTTCATCAAAACCATTCTTTGATAACCATTTTACAAATTAATCACACAAAACTATTAAAATACATTTTCCTTCACAAAAATAATTTGAAGCCCATATTTTATCAAAAATCAGTTTGCACACAGAAATCAAAAAATCATGATTATTAATTTATGAGAAAATTTATAAAACTAGATAAATATAGTTCACCCAACATAGGCTAGAGATGGAATAGCTTACATAAGACTTGAGTCGCACACCCAAATTTTTAGGATACACAACAACCATGAGGAATAAAAAACATAAAATGGAGGCTCTATCAATGATTCTCATACTTTAGAATTATATTCCACAACAAAAATAGATAGTGGAGGGGGTAGATCACAACATATCTTATAGAAAACACACCTATCATACAAAAAAACAATGGATCGGTCCCTAGTATGATATTTAAAGGTGGATCTAGAAAGGATCAAAAAGAATATAATGAAAAGATCAGCAGATTTGTAAACGCGTCGTAATGAAACGTTTTGGACTAATAGATAAGGATAAGAAGAAATATCACATACAGAAAGAGAAGTAGTGAAACCACCATAAATAACAAGTGATGAATGATGTGATCATGAAGGGGAAAAGATATCCAAAATTTCCTAGGAGATCAAATAGAATTTGAGAGATAGTCTTTCATTTTGAATGAGAAATAAATCATACATACACTATGATAAAAACCACTAGTCCCAAACATTTCATGTCATTAATCCCTTTCACAACATGAATTCTGTTTTTTACAAAATATACTAAAAAATGAGTCACCTTAGGTTGAATTAATCTTGATCGACATATTCGAAACAAGAAAGTTTTTAAATTCTTGTAAAATTTTCTTGATCTAAATCAGACTCAGGGTATATATCAAGAAACATATTCACATTGTGTAATTAGTTTATGATGTGAATGTTTCTGGTAGATAGTACACAATCCAAGTTATGATAAAAAAATCCAAAACAAATCCAATGACCTTGAAACCCAAAAACACACTCATAAATAAGAAAAATGGTATACCTTAAAACTATATGTTACAGTTATTACTTTTTATAGTTATTATAACTTGAAAATGTTATATTTCAGTGTATGACAATTTCAAAAATAAGAACAACAAACCCACTGGTAGTTGTGAACTAAATTGTTGAAGTATGAATGTTCATCTAACCTATTGTAGTGCAATGTATACACATTTTCAAACTAAAAATAAACAAAATGGAACCTAATTCTAATTGTGAATCAAAGTGGTAGAGTATGAATGTGCATCTCATATATTTAAAGAGTGTGAATAATTATGATTAATAAATCCAAAAAATAATTAGAAAATAGTGTGGAATAAGGAATATCAATGGCATGGTTCCAAACCATGCATTATATAATAATGAAAAGTAAGAGTCACATTGTGTTCCATTATCTCTAACTTCATATGTTTTCTTTGACTCTTTGAATGGAGAAAATAGAAATTAATATTTTCCTATTCAAATTTCATGATCAGACTTCATAAATTCTAATGATTAAATTACTCACATTGGTGCTACTATAAAATGATTTGGTAATCTATAAAACACATCAATAGTAAAAACACATAATAATAAATAAATAATGCAAACAATTAATCCTCTATTAAACCAAAAATATCATGGAATATTCTAATAAGTCATATGCAATTAAATTCATTTCATATTAACTGAGTTTTTGAACTAAAATATACACAGATAATAAACCAAAATAAATATTTCAATAATGTATAAAATAATTTAGAACTACATCCTTTGAAAAAAAACAAATCTTAAACATATGACTTTACTACTAAGTTGTGTATAGATCTTATTTTATAATAACTTACATTCCCCTACAACATTGTAAATTTAATTTGAATTTATAAAATTCATATGAATTTTTATTTAATATATATTTATAAAACCCATTTGACTTATAATTTTTTATGTTATTAAAAATAATGTTAATTTTATACTTAGAGAAATTTAAATTTCATAAGACATTAAATCCATATCATATGAATTTCTTATAGAACGTATGAATTTGAATTCGCATAAATAAATTTTAATTATGATGTATGACTTGTTAATTATTTCCTATAGCTTTTTATAATACATTTATGACTTTATAATTAGGCAGTTTTTCAAACTATATTTCACAAGACATTAAAGGAGAGGATATGACATTACTGAAATCTGTATGACTTTATAACTTTCCTATGAATTAATACTTTTCAAAAATTTAGAAAAAATTAAAACATAATAATTATATCCAAAATATCGAAAAAAATAGTTTTATACAAAATTAATAGAAAATAAATAAAAATAATATATTAATGATAAATAGTTAAATAAAACTTAATTAATAAATAAATAATGAAAAAAATATTTCATATGAAGTGAAAGATTCAAACAACAAAATTATTTTATTCCATCATTCTATAGGGAATAAATTAAGTAAATTTTAATTAGAAAGACACAAATAAAATAAATGAAGTGGATCAACAATCCACTCAACACGTATCACTATAAACTCCCCACCATATTTCTTCTCATCAGTGAGAAGTCCATGTTTTCTCTCACCCAAAGATATGAAACCTCATTAAATCAATAGTTTATAGTTGTTCCTCTAATATATATCTCAAACTATACACAGTGATTAAAATAAACTACTCCCAGAAACTATACAAACCATGTAGGAACCAAGGTTTCAACATAAATATGACAATTAACATCCTAAATCTTCCAAAAATAGAAATAATCAATATCATATGATCGAATGAGTAGTTGAAAACCCGATATTATATGTTTTGTTTTTTTAAATATAGATTTATTCATCAATGGAATTATTGTATTTTTTTGGGGAGTTATTAATGATAAAAAACATGATCTCAAGATATATTAGGTTTGGGTGAATAAATTATGTTATTGATGGAGAATTTATTAAACATGGAAGATATTTTTTTTCTATAATAGTTAATTAGATTTTTTAAAATGTTTTTTATTTAGAATTTAATAAAAACATCAACCAAGATATATAGTCGCTCATCCTAATAGAAAGGGTTATAGACAATCTCAAAGGAAGCTTGACATGGATTCTATGGTTTGAAGGAGGGAAAGTACCACTGCAGGTTGGCACTAGAACGATTGTGCGCGAACTGGAAAATATGAAATGAAGAGGCACCATTGGTAAATATCAAATATTTTTATTGAATCATGGATATCATGTTTAGTATAATAAACTATAATGTATATAAATTCACTTATGATGTGTAAATCACACAGTGTGGCGATTGTTCGCAATTAAAAAAACATGGTAATGATGTTTTTATTGAAATTATTATGTAATTATGTCCTTATAAACCACAAAATTATGTTCCTAATTTAGGTAATCTCATTCATTCATAAGTGATGGATGAGTTGATAACCATACTATATCATAAACATTCCCACCACATATGAAATGATAATTGTGTGAAGATTATGATTCAATATTGTACTATTATTATAAACATCACATTGTAGTTACTATACAATGAAGAACATGCAACAAACATATGATTTCCATGAATTCTCTAACATGAAATATCATGAGAAAATTTATTTCACTTGAATAAATTAATAAAAGTGATTGTAGTGACACATGAAAGTTTGAATAGAATAATAGAGAGGTGGTGTTTTCTCTAAGAGTTTGAGATTTGCATACATGTATAATATAGAGTTAAAATTTTAGTGTTTGAGTAAATTTCATACTGTTAAAACCCACTATGTTTTTGAAACATATATTACACGTAATATTAGAAATCTATTTTTGTGTATGAAGAATTGATATTGTGTTTAGAGAAGTCATAAATGGTTGAGTGAAAATTGTGAAATAATTTTATGGAAACAAAATGTTAATCATGATTTTTTGAGGTGTTGAGGTGGATATATATATTCATATATATACATTTGGTCACACAATTAGTATGATATAAAAATTTGAACTTGAGAGAGATATAAATCAAGTATAGGGATATAGAAATTAGAATATATCTATCTATATTTATACATAATATCTATGTGATGAATACAACATGATGATCATGAAATACATGATGAAATATAAAAAAATCCATGCATGAATTTATAACTACATGAGGTAGGTTTCATATACAAGTAATAGTTATATAAATAAAAATGAATTGTTTTCAATTAGAAGGTTACATGAGTTGGATATAGTAGTTTATGATTACTTGAATAAAGTCCATGGAGAACATAAAATATACTATATCCATAATGGCTGAGTACCCAAAAAAATACATGTAAAGAAAATTAAATATATAAAACTTTAATAGAGATTGATATGCACATGAATTTTATCACGAATTTATAGATGTGAGAGGTTATCATAATGTAGTGTTGATTTTTTCTCTGTTTAAATAAAATAAGTATAAGGAAATTTCATTGATTGAATATGGGATATTATTATGGTATAAGGATGGGGATTAGGTGGATTACCATTTTTTTATTTGAAGATATAAGAAAGAGTAATTATTAGGATATTTTCTAATATTGGAATTCTTATCATCTTCTATAAAGTATTTGTTTGATTAGATGGAAGAGATAGACTAAACTCTAATTCATAAGGTGTATTGATCATTTTATTTTATGAAGAAGGTGAGAACCTTATTGGATTACTTAGTGAATCTATATGGAGATAAAAATTAAACTATTTCAAGCTGACCATGATGAATTGAAGAGACCCCAAGTCTATAAACTAACCTTATCCTTCACAGAAGTGGTAAGTAGAGGGAAAAAAGATATTTTTTTGGGTGAGGAGTGATTGTACCCTAAAACTTATAAAACTAGTGTTATTTTTATGTATTGACCATGGTTGGAACATTTTATCAATATAACTAGTTAATCATATTGGATTTTGGAACATAAACACATTTATGGAAAGTGATACTTTGATGTGTCCCTTTTTTGTAAACTAAGTAAAATCATTATGTTCATTTTATGCTTCACTTTCCAATATATTTTTGCTTGTTTTGGTGATTAAAACATTAATAGTTATGGTTTAAACAATATTATTACTAACATGAGAACAATATCCTTGAATAATAAAGGGTAAAAATATTTTGGTCTAAACCATGATTCACCCACTTCGTAGGGTGTCTTGACTTACAAAAAGTGGTATCAAATACAAAAGGTTCGGAATTTGTGTTTAACCGATTATATTTTGGATGAGGAAATTTTAAAGTATTTATATCTCTTTCTATTGATCATTTATCTCCAAAGTGAAATATAAAATATCCATAGAATAAGGAAAAGGTGAAGGATTAAGAGAATAATGAACTCGGGGAGTTTTTGACCATGAAGTATGAATTGAAGGGGATATTGAAGAATTATATAATCGAAAAAAGAGTAACTGGAAGAATGAAGAACTACTAAAAATCATATGAGTATAGAGAGATACTCAAGGATGGACTTTCTCTATGTGGGGAGGTTATTAATGTTTATAATGAAATTCATAAAGAAGTATAACTGAATCTGAAGTTGGATGAAAGGGAAAAGGTGATTGAGAATATGTGTTCTTATATTGAAGGACTAAATTATAATATCAAGTCTCTGGAAGAGGAATTTGTCACGCATAAAAAGATTATTTATTAAGATCCCTTGTATAGTGACTTATTTAAAAAAATTGGTTTCTTAAGTAATAAACATGAGTCACATACCAATTATGAACACGGTAATGAAGAAACATAGACCAATATTAAAATGAAGGGTGGTAATAAAGAGCTTCATAAAATGACTAAATAAATAAACAATGTACTGGAATTATATTATGAATTTACAACAAGGAACTTAATGGATTTTAATGATAAATAAGTTAAAGGTGAATACCTATTTGATCGGATAATGGGCAAGAATAATAGGGATGAATGATAATTCTCAGTTAATTTTCTTATTGAAAACCTAATAATAGTGGAAGGATAATTATAATTAGGCATGGTAGTCAAGAATTCCCATCAGATTTCATCAGTAGAATAATTAAATAACTTACAGGTTTTGTAGTATTTTTTAAATACTAAAGTAAACAAAACGTGAATTTAATCAAAATATAATATGAATAAAAATAAAAAAAAATTATGAAATAAAATTACTTAACTTGACGTGTTTTGGTTTGGAGGTTACGTTTAAAAAATTTGAAGTCCCAATTTCACTAAAAAAGAAAATCCAGTTTCGATTTTTTGATTTATCCAGAAAAAAATGAGGAGTTGTGAAACACAAAGATGAGATGTTATAGGACAAACTAGCAGAATGAATAATAGATCATAATCTAATTAAACTAAGAAGAATATTGTCACGACCCGACCCTACCCAGGCTCAAGCTGCAACTACCCCAAGCCCGCCTCCATAGGCCAGGGGCTGGCGACCAGCACCGAAGGAACAACAACTCGGGGAGGCCTTTGCCTAAGTACCTGTACACACACATGTAGCCCACTAAATACAGAAGTGCAGAGTAAAAAGAAAAGGAAAATACCAACTGCTATAAATAAACCACAAATGTGCAACGACCTTTAAACATTACAATGTAAAAGCTGAAGGTAAACTAAAAAGAAAAAGGGCAAAACACATGCCCAACCAGAAAAGTGTCACAACCCGGCAACAGGTAAACAAAATTAAATAGATGGGAGAGTCCCACACCTGGAACCTGACTACAACCACTGTACGCGGTCTAAGCTCCCAAACTTCAAAGCTCCACTGAAGTCACGACCAACCTATCTGTCGTCTGCAAGGGTACATCAAGTGTGGGCAAAGCCCAAGTAGGGGTGAGTATAAAAATACTAAGTAGGATGCCCCGAAAGCTCGAGGGAGCAACAAAGGAGGTACTAAAGAGGTGAGAAGTAGATCGAACAGAGAAAAGTAAAGAAGTACCACTGAGAGTTCAATAAACAGTACAGCTCAACCCAAAAAGAGGACGAAAGTAGACTCGTCCAAATGCAAGGATCATGAAGCTGTGAGAAGATGAAATTCTCATCGAGTCTTCGCTACCTATAGCAGGATAGTAGACTCGTCCAACCATGATAATCTAGACATGGAAATCATGTGACATTCCCCACGCATCTTCGCCTCTCCAGGAAAGAGAGTAACCAAACCCAAGAAGTGGGTACTGGAACAAGGTATATACATATCCATATGCTATATCAAGAAGCTATAACAAGATCATAAGGGGATCCCCATCCCATAGCTCAGCCCAAGAATGTGAGTACCCAACAGTACCAGAAGTAAACACCATCGATGCCCAGTATCCGTACACCTGCCCCGAACTGCAAGTCCAGGGGATCAAATCACCGCACCTCAACACTATCCACTTTGCGCGACATTGACTCGTCCACGCGGTTTTTAGGTCACGTCACAAGGACTCGTCTAAATGGGGAAAGTGCCCCTCATACTTGAGAGTTCTGGGGAATGTCAAACCACACCTCATCACTGCACTACAGTTGAGGGGACTTCTCAAAGTCAAAGTTGTCACATCATAGACCCGTACAACCAAGGGTACCAATATATTAGTCACGAAAACAAACCACAAACTAGCCTATTAGAAAGGACTGAGTCTGAGAGAAGTCATCAGGTAACCCACTGCCCAGCCCCACTGTTGGAAAAACCCTAAGAGGTCACCAGGTAATGCACTACCCAGTCTCTACTAGAGGGTAAACCCTAAGAAGTCAATAAGCAAACAACTGCCCAGTATATAATGGAGGGTAAACCCAAAGAAGCTGATGAGAAACCCGCTGCCCAGTCTCTACTGGAGGGTAAACCCGAAGAATCCAATGAGAAACCCACGGCCCAGTCTCTGCTGGAGGGTAAACCTGAAGAATTCGATGAGCAACCCACTTCCCAGTCTCTGTTGGAGGGTAAACCCGAAGAATTCGATGAGAAACCCACTTCCCAGTCTCTGTTGGAGTGTAAACCCGAAGAAGTCGATGAGAAACCCACTGCCCAGTCTCTGTTGGAGGGTAAACCTGAAACTTCTCTGGCCATCCATACTAAAAACAACCTGCTGGGTAGAGAATAGGTGCCCACGTAAAGTATTGGTCACACTAGAATCCACAGTAACCTTGCTGGTCTAAACCATTATTAACAGAAGGACCATCTGCGTCATGAGAGGTCAAAAGAACGTAAACCAGAACACGGCATGTTCTGGACTCAACAATGCCCTCGGTTTTCCTATCCAATCTACCTTTTAAGAGATACTTGAGTTTAACCATTAAACGAATAAATTAATCAATTTATTTATCCGTTTAATGTTTCGTTAACGGGCGAGGGGTCCAAACGTCCCACGCTGACATGATTTATGTCGTTCTTAGGGTAGAAACCTTATTTTGAACCCATCCATGCACTCATACTTATGATCCAGATCTCCATTTAAAAGTTATCCCATTTATTTGGCATGCCCAGTGTGAATGCACTGAAAATTTAATTTTGGCCACTCCGGGGCTCAGAATCGCATGCCGCCTGAAGGTGGTGCTCTGGAATAACATCAAGAATATTCAAAAATCTTTTATTTCAAAAACAGGGTTCTTACATCATTCCCTCCTTCATGATTTTCACTCCTGAAAAGAAAAACCAGGGAACAACCTAGGGTACTGAGCCCGCACCGGGCTCTTCCGTACACAGAAGAACTCTTGCATAGTCCCACGTCACCACACACAGACCAAAGGGTTTGATCTCTTCACAAGAGGTCTTCCCTTGTCAATTATGTGCATAGGAGTATGCACATTTCTTCTCAGGTGATCCACATGGGAGATTTCGTGCACCCACTCTTAACCTTGGGGTTAGGGCATGGTGGTAGGGAAACTCGTCATCCCTTCACACGGTCTCAAACGGCCTGAAGGCCCTCGGGGGTAACTCACCTCCCCGGTCGAACCTCTACGTCGCACGCCACGACTGGAATCACCGTTTGGACCTAGGAAAAAGCTCAGTGATTCGATCCTTCAGAATATCCATATGGTGAAACACATAAGGATATCTGGTCACGCAATGTTTCATAGTCGATGTCTCACAATGAAGACTCTCTTATATGCTCGAAAAGTGATAAATTAGACACCATCGACTAATGGAAAAAGATTTTAAACCTTCTACCTTACCAACACAGGGTTACACCGGTGCCCCGCGCCACCCTAGTAACAACTCAAGCAAGGATCATGGAGAAAAGAATTTCACACACAGAGTCTAACAATTCTACTGCAAAAAAAGTAGAAGAGTCGTAAAGCGTACCTCATGCCACCTCATTCTATGCAGGATCATAGACATCCAAAGCTCACGGCTATCCATGGTCCCAACTGTCAGCTCCCAGATCCTGAAGTGGACCGCCTAGTGGTGATGGGAAGACCTCGTAAAGTTGTCCCCCACTACCAGCTCCTACCGCTCCTCTTCTAGCACCACCTCTCTGGGAACTACTCCGATCATGGATCTACCTCTGCCACGGTGTTTCACCTGCTGCCTGACCGATATTCTCCATATGCCTGGTTGGGTAGCCACATGCCAAGTGACCTTGCCCGTCGCAAGCATAGCACTAGCGCTCTCTGGGCTGCAATGGTGCCCTCCGACGCCACTGTGGTGTACAACCACGCCCCTGAGTCTGGTTATCGGAAAGCCACCTTCGTTGAGGTTCTTTCAGCCGATGCCCACTAGTTGTGGCAGACGTCTCGGCTCCATCGTGCCTAATGACACCACCAACTGTAAAGCATGGCAGGAAACTCTCTATCACTAACGCCTGCTCTAGCACCCCAGCATATATGGGAATGCCCAAGGGTACTATGACAGCATGAATCTCTCTGTGGAGACCCTACTCGAACTTCCACGCTCAAAAGTTGCCTTCATGGACCAAGTTCGGGTAAAAGCGTGCACGGTCTGCGAAACTAGACGCATACTCCGTCACTGTCATCCCTCCATGCCGAAACTACAGGAGCTCCTGGATCCGAACAGAGCATAAGCAGGAGGGAAAGAACTCCTCATGAAACAATATGTGAAATTCACCCCATGAAAGAGATGACTGTAGAGACCCGTATCTTGACGTACATTGACATTACATTACTTTTGCGGAATACTTAGTACATTACAAAAACACACACACAAGGACCGTAATAGTTTAGTGTCTTTGGAAACTCAGACTATAATCTTCTAATCGTGGTGAAAGATCTTCAAAATCCCCCATAAAGATCTTCCTTTTTTTTACCTAAAACCTTTCTTTATATCCTGGGGAAAATAAAACATAAAAGGGTGAGCTCAAATGCTCAGCAAAGGCAAATAAAGGAAATAAAAATCATATCATATCTTTATGAAAATCCAAACCTGCAAAAGAGATCATAATATCTTAACATGGAATAAATCATAGAAGTGAAAATGAGATCCCCATAATCATAACATAAAACTTGAAACTTTGTGGCATGCACACATAATCATGGAAAATCATTTCTTTTTAGTCATGACTCATTGCCAAGACTATCTTAGTGGACAAAGTCCCTTTCTGAACCGAGTTCACTCCTCGTTTCAGTCCTGTATCACTGAACCGAAATAACCTTCCATTCCAGCCATGTCTATCTCATGAGATATAAAATCTTTACCCAATGCATTGGAGGGAGATATAGGTCCCACCCATCTTATAATGAATCCTTTCTTATGTGTGCCACATAATCATAAAACATACATCATCGCATAACACATGTAACAAAAATGGGATTCTTGAAACATCATGACATCATAAATAAATTCATATAAGATAAAGGAATTCATAAACATAATTCCATCACAACATAGTCAAATAAATGTAAAAATATGGATAGAAACAGAACCCTTTATTATCTTAGATGGAAAATAATTTTGATAAAACACTTGAATTGAATTCTTGAGGAAAATATCCTTTCTTCTTCAAAATCAATTTCTTTTCACAAAACATCATGCAATTTTAAAAGAAAGAGATTTTATTGAAAATAGTCATGAAATCTTTTAGAGGAATCTTCATGAAAATAAGGCTTTATAAAACAGTAGAAATCCGTTCGTGCCGTATAAGTTAAAAAAAACATTCTTCGTACTTTTGTCGGAAAAGTCAAAAAGTACCTCGTATGACAAAAGATTCCTTTCATAGATATTACTAAAAACTCACCGAAGGGTAAAAATGGATTTAAACAATTGTAGGTGGATGGAAATAATATTACATATTTATGAAACATGGATGTGGATGATAAAATACACCCTAGTAAATACTTATGAAAAAACAATCTCGGATAAAAATGAGATTGTGATTTTTCCCTTACCTTAGGTCCGATTTGCTTTGTACGTGTCCGAAGCTCCTGTATAATGGTTTAAATAATGTTATTGACTTATTCCAGAATCATACATATTGATATGATATCATATATGGTCATATTATTAGCTTCTTGTTAGTAATATTTCATTGTTACTTGTTACTCGGGTCTTTATAACTTTCTGTTCTTATGCGTGTTTTGTCGAATAAATTCTTATTCTTATCTTCAGGTTATATAAAATTAATTTACAGAATCGTATTAGTGTAGTATATACCATATTCATTCATTCAATTCATTTATATAATCATTATGAAATGAAGATCATGTAGAACGAGTCGCATCACATCGTGGAGACGGTATTCCGTACGTACGCACGAGTGATGATATCGTTCCTATGATAGTGGAATTGTATTGGAGTATATATATATATTATTTCAGTATCAATATTACTTCATAATAATCATATATAGTTACTCATTACACCATTATACCCATCCTTGTAAGGTGATGGTGTAAAAATAGATTACACCACGGCGTGGAGACGGTATTCCGTACGTACGCACGCGCGGTGATTTCATTTTTCCGTAGGATGGATAGAAGGTGAATTAGGGTTGTTTCATATTTATAATAACATATCAGTATGTAAGTAATACTGATGTTATTACTTTATCATGAAACAACTAAAGAAGAAGAAGTTGAAGAAGAAAGAAATTGAAAAGATCGGTAATGGATATTACCTCTTCTTTGGAACGCCTCTTTGAATCCTCCACTTAAGGAACTAAGATTGGTCTTTGGAGAAGACCAGGACCTATAGTATTATTCTAGGGAAGTGGAGAGGAGAAAATGGCAGGGGTTGGCCAAGCTTTAGTGCTCAAATTGGTGTGAGGAGGAGGGGGAGGAGGTGCCCTTTTATAAGGGAGGAGAGGGGCACCTTAGGAATATCTCAAAATATTATTTTATATTAAAGTAAAAATCGGTTTATAATGGTTCCAAAGGGTCTTATTTCGAAGCTAAAGTGGGGATGGGTCGAAATCCTATCAACCAATAGGATTTAGACAAGTTTAGGTTCTTATTGTAACCTTATCAATTAGATTTAACTCTAAGTTAAATAATTTAACTTTTACCGTGTCTTTTTGTTTTCTTTCACTATATGGTTAATACACTTACTATAACATTCCAAACGAACCCCAAATTGTTTATTATTAATATATATATCCTTATCTAAGTCATTTGGACGAACCTTAGATTTTGAGGAATAAAATAACAATTAATAATATAATATTTGATTTAAAAACTATTTTGTGTCAATTTTGACACTATTTGATATATGATTTTTGTGAAAGTCATAACAGAATTATATGTTCAAAACAAGTTGATTAAATCAACACTAATATATCATAGTAACCTAGAAAATTAGTGGAATTCATAAAAAGTCTCAAATTACATTCATTTGAGTATTTATAACATCAATTATGTTAATATTTCCTTAAAAGGGTAATTACTGCATCATCGTTGTGTCATAAATAAATTAATTTATTTAAAGTCTAAAAATTATAAATAAAATATCATTATATAGGAAATATTTTTATCTTTCTAATGAATATTTATAGTCGAATTTATCTTATGTATAACCCCATATTAAAAATGTTTTAGTGAATAAACTTTGATTTTAACTCTTTTAACTCTTCTTTGAATTAAATAATAATAAATGTCCTAATCTAATCCAAGTGGGCCTAAATGATAATATTTTACACTTAAGGTTGTTTTTGGTCGAGATACACTTGTCCAATAGAATTAGGAAATGTGTTAGGTTAATATTAATATCATTCTTACCCTTAATTACCCTATTTACTTTTAACCATGGTAAATAAAAGTAAAAAGTTACTATTCACCAAAAATTATTTTCATCTCATTGAACCACATTTTACTTACTGACATCAACCGTGTCTCTCGGATTTTTGAAATTCCATTCACAGAAGCGGTAAAATTAAGTTTTATGAAAAATTCAGTTTTTTTAACTACCACTTAGTAGTTTCACTATTCATCAAAAAATGAAGGTTTTCAGAAAAATGCCAAAATTTCATCCTAAGCTATATTTCATATTCCGAATTCAAAAATGAAGTCTATTTTACCAAATTCATAACATAGAAGTTGCATTAATTAATTTTATAATTAAATCCCGCTGTTAAAACAAATAGCGTGTTTTTAAGAAACAATATCTATCAAAAGATTGACACTTGTTTATGTCTGGTTTAAATGTGCAATTACATCCAATGACCAACATTGTATTAAATTGTAAAAATATATTCTAAATATACTTTAAAACTACTCCAATTAATAATTTATCACTATTAATTATTTCGATTAAAAAAGTTGTTTTTTAATTATAATTTAGTAATTTTCACTATTCATCAGAATATGAAAGTTATCCGAAATGTACCAAAATTTCACCTTAGGCTAAATTCGATACTCCGAATCCAAAAATGAAGTTCATTTTGAAAAATAAGATTTACAGAATTTTAAAAAGTGGTTATTACTATTCATACCGGCTAGTTTTAATAATATTTTAATAGCATATCGTTGTTTAGTGAAACTCGGTATTGCGTATTACACACGCTATCGAGGAAGGTCGTGATTGCGTGTAATGCAAGGCAAGTCAAGGATGCGTGTTGTGCAAGCTCCTTTTGGTGAAGCGTACAACACAAGACATTAAAAAGAATATTTTTTATAAAATCTTGGGCCGTTACATTCTACCCCCCTTAAAATGAATTTCGCCCTCGAAATTCGTCGGGGTTATAAATGGTTTACTATTTGAAAGGTTCTTTAATAGAAACCCACATCGTAAAAAGGAATATCAAAACCAATCTTTAAAAACAAAAGTATGAAACGTAACGGTTACCCAAATAAACTAATCATTGGGTTTCCACATAGGTGAAAATATGGATATGGAAGAGAAATATAACCATCATGTTCTGATGGAGAGTGGTAGAGAACATGGCTATGGAAAAGCCAATAATCACAAATCCATAAATTTTTGACGATCTAAGGTACCATCCGATTCATCAGGTATAAGATCACTAGGACAACATTTTTGGTTTTCAAGATCATTTCCCTAAAGATGAAAATTTGAATTGGAATAAATACTTTCTTTATTTTGGTACAATCTCACTATTGTTCGTGTCTAGAACAATTTCCACTTCATCTCTTAAATAAATTAAGTTTAATTTGTTATTCGTGAAGTGTTAGCAGATCATGTGATAGAATGACGGGTCATTCCATCTGTCTCAAACAAAAGGTTAGCAAAAATTATATACATAAGTCGATCTATAGTGAGATTAATCATATATAGTTCCTAAAATGGACTTATACTTCATATATCATACTGCTTAATATAATAAAACTAGTTTCTACTAAACAGGGACTTCCTGTAGGCCAGTGGTAGGCGATAAAGGTCAGTCGCACTTCGGTTGTGGGTTCGATTCCCACAGCCTTGTCCGAAGCGATGGGCTGTCGCCCGTCCTGCAGGTTGTCCTTTTTCTAAAACTATATTACTATAACATCCCATAAATAAAATCGAAAAAACTTCTATCCTTAAACAATACTAACTTATGTCCAACATAATCCATTCCAATCTTTAGTCATATCCATAATACTGCAGTCCATTCTCATAACATAGTGAAAACGATTACCAGAGATTTAATACCATCGTTGATCCCCTTATATCATAAGATATATCTTGTTGGACACATTCCAAACCTTCAAAGGCCTTAATCTTGTACTCTCTTGAATACCCATTGAACCTTAGTGAAAACTTGAATGCAGTTAAAAGTTAACACTTTCCACATACCAAAATCCTCAAAATTCTATATACTCAAACCATGATATCACTTAGTCCTTATATCAATCATGAGCTCATGAATACTGTTAAACATTTCATTTTCTTGTTTTCCCTTCATTATGCGCATAATATCTCAATCACTTTGAAAACCACATTAGACCAATACATAAATATTCCAATATTCCATGATACAACATTATTTTGGAATCCCATTACATAAAAACTTAATCATTCCACCACATCGTTGTCATATTCAACATTTCCAATAGTGATCGCATGTGACTTCCCTTTGTCCTTTGCCTTAAGCAGTTGCTCATGTCGATCATCACTAACCCTTGGATTAGGGCATTTATTGGCATAATGTCCCATCTCCTTGCACTTGAAGCATTGAAGTTTTGGTTGTGTGTTCTCTGCAGTGTTTTCTTTATTCACTTCATTAGAATCCCTTTTTCCATTACTTCGACACTCAGCTGCTCGATGACCTTCTTTTCCACACTTAAAACATTTTCTAGTCCCTTTAAGACAATCTCCACCATGCTTCTTTCCACACTTTGTGCATAAGGAAACATTCATCTTCTTTTCACCATTATTCTGAGATTTCTCCTTGAACTCCATCTTTCGTTTCTT
Organism: Viscum album; assembly: GCA_963277665.1. Taxonomy (NCBI): domain Eukaryota; kingdom Viridiplantae; phylum Streptophyta; class Magnoliopsida; order Santalales; family Viscaceae; genus Viscum; species Viscum album. Next base: position 1,495,941,607 of record OY728129.1, read on the forward strand.
GTCAAAACCATGAGATGGATATGTAACACCAACTTCCATTTCTACCTTGATAGCACAACGCACAATTTCTTCATAGCTACTGAAGTCTCTTATAGCTAATGCCCTTCGAAGACTTGGTTTTAATCCACTGAAAAATCGATCAACTTTACTTTCAGGTTTGATGATAATGCCAGATGAATACTTTGCAAGTCTTGTAAAATTCGCTTCGTATATACCAACAGATTCATCATCCTTTTGCTTTAGTTCAAGAAACTCTTTCTCCATCTTCGTTCGAAGAATACGAGGGAAGTACTTACTGAAAAACAAGTTCTTGAACTCGTCCCATTCCATGGAATCAATTTCATCTCTTTGCCTCGTATTCTTGATAAGATTCCACCATTGATCAGCTTCACCTTCCAAACGATATACTGCTAAGATGACTTTATCATGTTCAGAACATTGAAGAACTGAAAATATCTTTTTAGTAGTACTAATCCATTGTTCAGCAACTAATGGATCAGTAGACCCACTGAAAGAAGGCGGACGCTGCCTCATGAAGGATTCAACAGAATGTTGCTCCTTCCTTTGCTCGTTTGGACGTTCTGCATGATTCATAGCTTGAGAAAGTTGTGTGAGCATGGCTACAAGATTTTGCATTCCAGCTCCCATATCGTTTGGTTGCTCAGGGGGACAATCATTGCATTGTCCATTGCATTGATCAACACGGTTCCTTCGGGTTCCAGCCATCGTCTAAAACCCCAAAAGAATAGTGTGAGAGGCAAAAACCATGCTAGGGAAAACAACATAATAAAGGGGTAGTACCCTCAATATCTAACATCTTAGGTTAAATTCTAAGATCGTTAGAGAAATTCTAGGACTATAACCTATACGTATACTTAACCTTAGAGACATCCCTAGACATACATTAGAAATATCTCTAGGGATCTCACTAACGTTTTTGCATCCTAGTTTCCAAAGGTTGACTAAACCTTTCCTCTGATACCAACTGTAGAGACCCGTATCTTGACGTACATTGACATTACATTACTTTTGCGGAATACTTAGTACATTACAAAAACACACACACAAGGACCGTAATAGTTTAGTGTCTTTGGAAACTCGGACTATAATCTTCTAATCGTGGTGAAAGATCTTCAAAATCTCCCATAAAGATCTTCCTTTTTTTACCTAAAACCTTTCTTTATATCCTGGGTAAAATAAAACATAAAAGGGTGAGCTCAAATGCTAGCAAAGGCAAATAAAGGAAATAAAAATCATATGATATCTTTATGAAAATCCAAACCTGCAAAAGAGATCATAATATCTTAACATGGAATAAATCATAGAAGTGAAAATGAGATCCCCATAATCATAACATAAAACTTGAAACTTTGTGGCATGCACACATAATCATGGAAAATCATTTCTTGTTAGTCATGACTCATTGCCAAGACTATCTTAGTGGACAAAGTCCCTTTCTGAACCGAGTTCACTCCTCGTTTCAGTCCTGTATCACTGAACCGAAATAACCTTCCGTTCCAGCCATGTCTATCTCATGAGATATAAAATCTTTACCCAATGCATTGGAGGGAGATATAGGTCCCACCCATCTTATAATGAATCCTTTCTTATGTGTGCCATATAATCATAAAACATACATCATCGCATAACACATGTAAAAAAAATGGGATTCTTGAAACATCATGACATCATAAATAAATTCATATAAGATAAAGGAATTCATAAACATAATTCCATCACAACATAGTCAAATCAATGTAAAAATATGGATAGAAACAGAACCCTTTATTATCTTAGATGGAAAATAATTTTGATAAAACACTTGAATTGAATTCTTGAGGAAAATATCCTTTCTTCTTCAAAATCAATTTCTTTTCACAAAACATCATGCAATTTTAAAAGAAAGAGATTTTATTGAAAATAGTCATGAAATATTTTAGATGAAGCTTCATGAAAATAAGGCTTTATAAAACAGTAGAAATCCGTTCGTGCCGTATAAGTTAAAAAAACATTCTTTGTACTTTTGTCGGAAAAGTCAAAAAGTACCTCGTATGACAAAAGATTCCGTTCATAGATATTACTAAAAACTCACCGAAGGGTAAAAATGGATTTAAACAATTGTAGGTGGATGGAAATAATATTACATATTTATGAAACATGGATGTGGATGATAAAATACACCCTAGTAAATACTTATGAATAAACAATCTCGGATAAAAATGAGATTGTGATATTTCCCTTACCTTAGGTCTGATTTGCTTTGTACGTGTCCGAAGCTCCTGTATAATGGTTTAAATAATGTTATTGACTTATTCCAGAATCATACATATTGATATGATATCATATATGGTCATATTATTAGCTTCTTGTTAGTAATATTTCATTGTTACTTGTTACTCGGGTCTTTATAACTTTTTGTTCTTATGCGTGTTTTGTCGAATAAATTCTTATTCTTATCTTCAGGTTATAGAAAATTCATTTACAGAATCGTATTAGTGTATTATATACCATATTAATTCATTCAATTCATTTATATAATCATTATGAAATGAAGATCATGTAGAACGAGTCGCATCACATCGTGGAGACGGTATTCCGTACGTACGCACGAGTGATGATATCGTTCCTATGATAGTGGAATTGTATTGTAGTATATATATATATTATTTCAGTATCAATATTACTTCATAATAATCATATATAGTTACTCATTACACCATTATACCCATCCTTGTAAGGTGATGGTGGAAAAATAGATTACACCACGGCGTGGAGACGGTATTCTGTACGTACGCACGCGCGGTGATTTCATTTTTCCGTAGGATGGATAGAAAGTGAATTAGGGTTGTTTCATATTTATAATAACATATCAGTATGTAAGTAATACTGATGTTTTTACTTTATCATGAAACAACTAAAGAAGAAGAAGTTGAAGAAGAAAGAAATTGAAAAGATCGGTAATGGATATTACCTCTTCTTTGGAACGCCTCTTTGAATCCTCCACTTAAGGAACTAAGATTGGTCTTTGGAGAAGACCATGACCTCTAGGATTATTCTAGGGAAGTTGAGAGGAGAAAATGGCAGGGTTTGGCCGAGATTTAGTTCTCAAATTGGTGTGAGGAGGAGGGGGAGGAGGTGCCCTTTTATAAGGGAGGAGAGGGGCACCTTAGGAATATCTCAAAATATTATTTTATATTAAAGTAAAAATCGGTTTATAATGGTTCCAAAGGGTCTTATTTCGAAGCTAAAGTGGGGATGGGTCTAAATCCTATCAACCAATAGTATTTAGACAAGTTTAGGTTCTTATTGTAACCTTATCAATTAGATTTAACTCTAAGTTAAATAATTTAACTTTTACCGTGTCTTTTTGTTTTCTTTCACTATATGGTTAATACACTTACTATAACATGCCAAACGAACCCCAAATTGTTTATTATTAATATATATATCCTTATCTAAGACATTTGGCCGAACCTTAGATTTTTAGGAATAAAATAACAATTAATAATATAATATTTGATTTAAAAACTATTTTGTGTCAATTTTGACACTATTTGATATATGATTTTTGTGAAAGTCATAACAGAATTATATGTTCGAACCAAGTTGATTAAATCAACACTAATATATCATAGTAACCTAGAAAATTAGTGGAATTCATAAAAAGTCTCAAATTACATTCACTTGAGTATTTATAACATCAATAATGTTAATATTTCCTTAAAAGGGTAATTACTGCATCATCGTTGTGTCATAAATAAATTAATTTATTTAAAGTCTAAAAATTATAAATAAAATATCATTATATAGGAAATCTTTGTATCTTTCTAATGAATATTTATAGTCGAATTTATCTTATGTATAACCACATATTAAAAATGTTTTAGTGAATAAACTTTGATTTTAACTCTTTTAACTCTTCTTTGAATTAAATAATAATAAATGTCCTAATCTAATCCAAGTGGGCCTAAATGATAATATTTTACACTTAAGGTTGTTTTTGGTCGAGATACACTTGTCCAATAGAATTAGGACATGTGTTAGGGTAATATTAATATCATTCTTACCCTTAATTACCCTATTTACTTTTAACCATGGTAAATAAAAGTAAAAAGTTACTATTCACCAAAAATTATTTTCATCTCATTGAACCACATTTTACTTACTGACATCAACCGTGTCTCTCATATTTTTGAAATTCCATTCACAGAAGCGGTAAAATTAAGTTTTATGAAAAATTCAGTTTTTTTTAACTACCACTTAGTAGTTTCACTATTCATCAAAAAATGAAGGTTTTCAGAAAAATGCCAAAATTTCATCCTAAGCTATATTTCATATTCCGAATTCAAAAATGAAGTCTATTTTACCAAATTCATAACATAGAAGTTGCATTAATTAATTTTATAATTAAATCCCGCTGTTAAAACAAATAGCGTGTTTTTAAGAAACAATATCTATCAAAAGATTGACACTTGTTTATGTCTGGTTTAAATGTGAAATTACATCCAATGACCAACATTGTATTAAATTGTAAAAATATATTCTAAATATACTTTAAAACTACTCCAATTAATAATTTATCACTATTAATTATTTCGATTAAAAAAGTTGTTTTTTAATTATAATTTAGTAATTTTCACTATTCATCAGAATATGAAAGTTATCCGAAATGTACCAAAATTTCACCTTAGGCTAAATTCGATACTCCGAATCCAAAAATGAAGTTCATTTTGAAAAATAAGATTTACAGAATTTTAAAAAGTGGTTATTACTATTCATACCGGCTAGTTTTAATAATATTTTAATAGCATATCGTTGTTTAGTGAAACTCGGTATTGCGTATTACACACGCTATCGAGGAAGGTCGTGATTGCGTGTAATGCAAGGCAAGTCAAGGATGCGTGTTGTGCAAGCTCCTTTTGGTGAAGCGTACAACACAAGACATTGAAAAGAATATTTTTTATAAAATCTTGGGCTGTTACATTGACTCATCGAGTAACTGAGTCACCAGACTCCACCAACGCCCAACTACTCCATGGAAAAGGCTGGTGGCCAAAACCACCATAAGATCTGTCGGCATCTATAAAATCATGAAAAGGTGAACCACTGTCTCTAGCCAAACCTCTACTACCTCAGGGTCTGGCTCACCACTGAACCTCAGCGGTCTCTAACGCTGGAACTCACGGAACACGCTCAACCTGCACTCAAGATCAGTCTGCTCTGCTGAAGCTGTCTACTTCTCACAAGGTGTTGGTTCCACCACCGGCCCACCCAGAGATAGGGACTCGCATGATGTGTCCTGGACTGAGGCCACATATCTCACAAGGTCGTCCTCATGAACCAAAGCTAGTATCCTGGCTGGCTGTCTTCGTGGAGGCATCCTGAATGTTATCAAGGAGTTCCACATCAGATGAGCATATATGTATATATCATAGTCACAATAATGGGGAGCCGACTCAAGAAGGATAGTCAATGACTCAATCCTATGTGATGCACAAAACAATTTCCCTGCAATGAGTGTCTCAGCATGCCATGTTAACAAGTGAGTTATCAGGGTCCTAGTGAATGGATACGTCAGCCGCTGCACTAGCACTAGACTCCCTGGCCTGAGAGCCGCTATTGAGACACGTTAACACTATTGTCCTAGATCCAAACCAATTCCTTTTTAGGGATGTCCAAACAAAATCCCAAGGAACGAACCATCTCTGATATGAATTTTTCATGACCTGACCCTACCCAGGCTCGAGCCACAACTACCCCAGGCCCGCCTCCATAGGCCAGGGGCTGGTGACCAGCACCGAAGGCACAACAACTCAGGGAGTCCTTTGCCTAAGTACCTGTACACACACGCATAGCCCACTCAATGTAGAAGTGCAGAGTAAAAATGAAAATGAAAGTACAAACTGCTATAAATAAACCACAAATGTGCATCGACATCTAAATAGTACAAGGTAAAAGCTGAAGGTAAACTGAAAAGAAAAAGGGCAAAACACACGCCCAAATAAAAAGGTGCCACAACCCGGTAATAGGTAAACAAAATTAAACAGCTGGAAGAGTCCCACACCTGAAACCCTACTACGACCACTGTACGTGGTCCAAGATCCCGAACTCCTAAGATCCACTGATGTCATGACCAACCTGTCTGTCATCTGCAAGGGCACACCAAGTGCGGGAAAATCCCAAGTAGGGGTGTGTATAAAAATACTCAGTAGGACGCCCCGAAGGATCTAGGGAGAAACAAATGAGGTACTGAAGAGGTGAGAAGTAGATCGAACATAGAAAAGCAAAGGAGTACCAGAGAGAGTTCAGTAAAGAGTATATATCAATCCAAAAAGAGGAAGGAAGTAGACTCATCCAAACGCAAAGAGCTAGAAGTGGTGAGAAGATAAACTTCTTGTCGAGTCTTCGCTACCTATAGCAGGAGAGTAGAATCATCCAATCACGAGAAGCAAGACACAGAAATCATGTGGCATACCCAGTGCGTCTTCGTCTCTCCTGGAAGGAGAGTAACCAAACCCAAGAAGTGGTTACTAGAATAAGGTATATACATATCCATATGCTCAGTCAAGAAACTCGAATAAGATCATAAGGGGATCTCCATCTCGTAGCTCAGCCCAAGAAAGTGAGTAGCCAATTATCCCAGAAGTAAACACCATCGATGCCTAGTATCTGTACGCCTGCCCCGAACTGCAAGTCAAGGGGCACAAATCACCGCACCTCAACACTATCCTCTTTGGGTGGCATTGACTCGCCCACATAGTTTTTAGGTCGCATCAGAAGGACACGTCTCGGTGGGGAAAGCACCCCTCACACTTGAGAGTTCTGGGGAAAGTCAAACCACACCATCTCACTGCCCCACAGTCAAGAGGTCTTCTCAAAGTCAAATCTATCACATCGCTGACCCGTACAACCAAGGGTCCCGCTCCGGTAGTCAAAAAAACAAACCATAGACTAGCCTAGTAGAAAGGACTGAGTCTGAGAGAAGTTGTTGGGTAACCCACTGCCCAACCCTGCTGGAGGGTAAACCCTTAGAGGTCATCAGGTAACCCACTGTCCAGTCTCTACTAGAGGGTAAACACTAAGAAATCAATGATCAACCCACTGTTTAGTCTTTTCTGGAGGGTAAACCCGAAGAACCCGATGAGCAACCCACTACCCGGTCTCTGTTGGAGGGTAAACCCGAAGAAGCCAATGAGAAACCCACTGCCCAGTCTCTACTGGAGGGTAAACCCGAAGAAGTCGATGAGAAACCCACTACCCAGTCTCTGCTGGAGGGTAAACTAGAAGAAGTCGATGAGCAACCCACTGCCCAGTCTCTGCTGGAGTGTAAACTCGAAGAATTCGATGAGTAACCCACTGCCGAGTCTCTGCCGGAGGGTAAACCCAAAGAAGTGGATGAGCAACCCACTGCCCAGTCTCTTCTAGAGGGTAAACCCAAAACAACTCTAGAAATATCTACTAGAAACAACCTCCTGGGTAGAGAATCATTGCCCGTGTAAAGTATTGGTCACACCAGAATCCACAGTAACCCTGCTGGTCTAAACCATCATTAACAGAAGGGCCATCTGTGTCACGAGAGGTCAAAGGTACGTAAAGAAGAACATGTCACGTTCCGAACACAATGGTGCCCCCATTTTTTCAATTCGAGATACCATTAAAGAGATATTTGAGTTTAACCATTAAACGAATAAATTAATCAATGTATTTGTCTATTTAATGTTCCGTTAACGGGTGAGGGGTCCAAACATCCCACGTCGACATGGTTTATGTCGTTCCTAGGGTAGACACCTCATTTAAGACCCATCTGTGCACTCAGATATCTGATCTGGATCTCCGTTTAGGAGTTATCCCATTTATTTTGCGTGCCCAGTGTGAACGCACTAAAAATTTAATTCTGCCCACACCAGGGCTTGGAATCGCACGCCGCTAGAAGGCGCAGCTCTAGAATAACATCAAAAATATTCCAAAGTCTTTTATAGAAAAAATTGGGTTCTTGAAAATATTGTGGATTAATAAATTATTAAATATGATTTCACATTGATAAATCAAGAGGAACATGTTATGATAATAAATTCTTTGAATAAAAAAATAAAAAAAAATAGGAATATGAAAACATATGTTTTATTATGGAATGGATTGTTATACAATTATATTTTGAAGATAATATATTTGGTTTATTTCATGGTGTAAAAGGAAAGGGTTATCAAAAATTATCCAACCCATAATATAGGATGTTTCATATAAAATCTTAAAGAAAAGACACAAAAATAATTTTAGGTACAAATTTTTACCTTTTTTGAATAATAGAACACACTATAAATGTGTGTTTAAAAGATCAAGGACACTGAGGATGAAGAATAACAACTATATCAATATCTCAAAAGATAAATCGCAAAATTATGTATGATTCTAATGGAAGAAGTTTTTATGTTCTAATCATGGGTATAGGGAAGGTAATTTTACAAGAAAGAAGATGAAAGTGTTATTCGAAATACATGTATTCCTGTAAAAAACAAAAAGGATTATACCCCAAAAATAAAACTTTCAAGGTTAAAAATAGATTTAAATATTTATAATAGAAAAATGGATCTTAAAGAATGGTTCACCATGAACTAATTATGGTGAACACACTATATCCCTCAAGGAGTCAAATAATATAAATCCAGAAGATATGGAAGAATTTGTTCCATTTATAATAAATATGGATGATTATGTTAAGAAAGAATCACCCATAACAAACAAGTATAAAGTGACTCTAATAATAATACCAAAGGAAAGATGTGAATCATTAATTTGTGGTTTCACAAACCCTACCATAAGTCAAGAGATTATGGTTGGTGGAATAGTCCTCCTATTACATAAAAATCATGATGGAGGATTCAAGTATATTTAATTATTGGATGAATCATGTAATATAGAGTTTAATACCACTACAGAGATGAAACCTAATATAGAGAAGATAGATAAATCTAAGTCTCACACCTGAAGTGATGTTTTTAAAATTATAGTTGTATGTATATCCACTATCAAGGCTTATATGAAATTGGGAACAAAATTTTAAGTCAATCAAGTCCAATAAAACTTCTCAACTAGATTATGTTGGATTTACCCCTCTCCCCGTTCATTTAAATGTTTCCTATATTTTATGAACATGGTGTAGGCTTAAGGGAGAGATACAATCCATTAGATTAAATATACTATATTGGAAAAAATGTGTGGATATAAAAATACATTTCATTATAGGAATAAAGGATAACAAACTAAGAAATAAAATATTTGAATTTGAAGAGGTTTAAATGATTATTTAAAATTTAAAAAAGTTGACATTAGATCATTTATCAAGTGTTACCATATAACTAGAATAGGGGGAATACAAATCTAGAAGAAAATCATCAAAGTTCATGTATAACATAATTATTTTTCACTATACTAATAAGTGTTATTTGCTGATTGCTTCAAGGATACTAAGAAAACAACTATTTGAAAATAAAATAACCAATAATTGGTTCCTCATGCTATAAGATTATATAAAAATACAGTGTGAAGAGAAGAATACCTTTAGGGGGATTTTGTGATTACCACTCAAATGTTGTTTAGAATTTTCTAAAATAAACATTTTCCTTTTTAAGATAATAAAAATTGAAAAATTAAGGCGTATAAATTGATCAAACATGTTTTATATCTCACACACATTCTTGACTTATTTATTATCCAAAAATGGTTTGGTTTCAATGTGATTGAGATCATAGGATGTGCTAGATATCATAAAATTTAATTTTGTTTGGGTTTTTTTGAAAACACTTGAGATATATGGATTAAATTTTTATTGTTGAAAAAACTCTTATTTCCTAAACTGATTTCTGAAATAATATTTCTCAAATATTTTTTTACACATCCTTAGTATATGGTCATATTCACTTATTAAATTTTTATAGGAGGAATGAATCTAGAATATTAAATTGGGTTATAAGAAGAAGTTTTAATGTGGTATAGTTAAGTGAATATTGGAAATATTTTTGGAACTCATATGATGAGTATTGAGGTAATAATAGAGTGGGTAATAGTATCTTTTATTTTGATTTTTTTAATAAAAAATATGGTGCAACAAGTTTTCTAAAATGGTATAAGTAAAGAGGAGAAAAATAAATATTTCAAATATGGTTTTGATACCCCCCCCCCCCGACCAAAAAAAGAAAGGAGAAATGATCCTTATATATTTTATTAAAAAAGGGGGATGAATGAGAGGACATAAAATCTATATACCATCATGAGATAGATTTTATGGTATATTATCAATAAAATAAAAAGGGGGATAATATTTCAACCATGATTTTATATGATAGATTTGTTTAAAATATAATTTGATTCATTAAAAGAATTAGTTTATTTTTTTAGATAGTTATTAAGGATACACATCATTATTAGAATATATACTTATTTTTCATGATGAAATTGTGTTATACAAGGATAATATATTGAACATGAAATATGGTTTTTACTAGAATAGTTGATGATATTTTTGGTTAAGTGTTTCATTGAGGAGTTAATAAAACAATTTCCAACCAAGATGGCCACCAGATCAGCCTATTACCAAGGGTATTGGCCAAGCTCAAAGGTAGATAACCATGTTAGTTATGGTGTAAAGGATTCAAATATCCAGTTTTGTTCAATGGTAGCATTAAGGCATATGGGGTGGAATATTGATAAAGAAGATGTGCATTGAGGGGCAATATAGTTTCCTATCAAGTGGGTGGCTCTAAGGGATTTAATAAAGTATTATGATCATGTTTAATACAATAAACTATCCCATATAAAAATTCACTTTTATGTGGCACTAATATAGTATGGGTACTATTATTTGCTAAAATCCATGTGTACAGTGTTGTGATTGAAATTATTCCATCAATATGAATTATTTAACAACTTTCTTTTTTTTATATGGGTAGATCACTACTAAATTCATGATTTATGAGTTGATCTTCATGAGATATCATAGACATTAAATTTGTATTTATAATGATGATCAATTAGTGATTGTGAGTCGATCTCGCACCATGTATGTAAACATAACACAACATTTATTTTATAGTAATGTGTACACAATAGCTGAATGATTTTATCAAATATTCTACCATGAGATATCATAGGAATATTGATGTCACTCAAATGAGTGATTAAAAGTGATAATGGTTCCATGTTCACTTTCAATAAAAATAACATAGAGGTAATAAGATCTCCAAGAGTTTGATCTTAGCATGAATTTAGAATATATAGTTGATATATGCGTGTTTGAGTGAAGTGTGCGCAAGGTGAATCTAGTTAGTTTTTAAAAAATAAAGGTTGGGAAATATTAATAATCTAGTTTCATTTTTTATGTTATGATGTTGTATTTAATGAAGTTTCAAAGGGTTGAATGAAAACATTGAAGAATTTTTATGGAAAATGATGGTTCACCATGATTTTTAAAGGTACCATGGTAGATTAAAACATATATAAATAAATATAATCACATCATTTTTAAGAGAGACAAAGTGTAACATGAGATATAAAAAACTAAAGATACGAATACGAAAAGTGTAATTAATCTCTCTGTTTTCAAATTGTCTCCATGTGTTGAATGAAACAAAAAGATAGAGAAATTAATGATGAAATATGAAAAGATACATTGAGGAATTTTCCTCTCCATGAGGTAGGTTTCATATACAAAAAAATTGTTTTGAAACAATGGTGTATTCATATGTGAGAAGAAGTCTATGAAATGTGGATGCAGTAGTTTATGGTTCCATGAATAGAGTTCCTGAAACACATAAAATAAAATACATCAATAATTACTAATTATTGAAAAAAATACATAAAAATACCATTAAACATATATAACATTCTCAGATACTAATATTCACTTGAATAGTAGTATGAATTAAAATAGGTGAGATGATATGACAAGGCAGTGTTGAGTTAGTCTCTATGTTAATAGAATAAGTATAAGTAAATTCCAGTGATCATGTTTGGGATATTTTGAAGGTATAAGTCTTGAGTGAAAATGGATGGTTATTTTTTGGAATTGAAGTTATAAAGAGTACTTATGAAGATAATTTCATAACTTGGAATTATCATCATCTAGAATAAAGTGTTTTTTTGTTTCAAGAGATATATAGAATCAAATATCATTCATAAGGTGATCATATTATAAAGTTTAAAGTAGAATGTGGGTACCCTATTAGAATACACAATACATCTATTTATAGAAAGATTTGAATGCATTTCTTGTTTTACTTAATGAACATAAATACATCCTAAAGTCTATAAATTGACTTTATCCTTTATAGAAGTGGTGAGAAGAGTGATGAAGAGGGAGTGTCCCTTACGTGAGGAGTGACCAAACCCTAAATCTTACAAAGAATGTGTTTCTAGCATGAAGTGATCATGGAAAAAACATTGTATCAAAAAAACTTATGAATATTAGTATATTTTAGAACATCAAAACATCATCACTGTCTCCTCCTTAGATGTAGACCTTTGTGGTGAACCAAGTAAAATATTTTTTTCTGTGCCTTCTTTACATTATTGCATATTTATTATAAGTTTTATTAATTACAAAATCCAAGGTTACATGTTGAAAATATTTCCTACTAACATATTAATAAGATCATAAAATAATAAAGGAAAAATTTTATATTGGTTATATTTTAATCCACACCTTCTCCCCTCTCAGGGTGTTTGAGGTTATAACAGGAACTCTTCACAATATAAAATTATTAGTATATTCTTATGTTTTTTTCTATCATTTGACTTCTTATTTATCAAAAAAATAATTTTTGAACCATAGTTTTGATGAAAATCATATTCCATTTCATAATACTGACATCATATTCCTAAAAAAACAATATTTTACAAAATCAACCCACTAAACAATTCATGTTAGAATAACCAATTTTAAAATTACATTACAAACCCCAATTTTATTTAAATCATAAAGTGATTAAAAAAAATTCACCAATTTCCATTATATTTCAAAAATTAAAACAAAATTAAACTTTTAAAGAGCTAATGTTTTTTATAAAATTTATGGGGATGAAAATATAATTTTAAATGAAAATGTTTTTATTTTTCAAACACTTTTAAAAATATTATTCCATTCATAAACATATTACTGTAAAACTATTTTTTCCATTTATAAAACATAATACAAGTATTTCTCATGGGTTCAATAACACAATTAAAAACATGCTCATTGTATTTAATAAATTAAAAATAAATCATAAATAAAAATACCTTAGGAAGTATGAGATGATGTATCACTAGTAATGTGTTACTAAGTAATGAATGATTTATGAATAAAAACAACACATATATGGGAATATTATTAATTAAGTACATCACTGCTAATAGGGTATTTGATTCCTTTTATCGACTCCCTAAAAATAACTATTATAAGAGGTTTGGTTTTATGGTGTCTTCAAGGTGACACCTTTTTAAGGGTAAAAATATAGTTTTCATGCTATGCAAGAACACACATTCATGTCAGATAATGTTTTATTACAGACCTTCATCATAGCTTCAGAATATTGAATACCAATACAAATTACAATGGGTTTTCCTTTTCTGTGGGAACTGATCTCATGGCTGGTGGTAATTCATATAATGAGCCTTTCCTTTTAAAATAAAACATGAAAAAAAATACATGTAATAGTCATATCATATAAATATAGTGAACAATGTCCTAATTTGTTTCTATTGTGATAATTCACAGACCAATAAAATGTTTGGATCCAAGATTATACCTATAATACTTCTCTAGTTTCAACATTTCATACTCAAGAAATTATAATAAAACAAATCACTCAAACCATTGCTTCTTATTAAATAACCAGATATACCCCTGTTACTTTAACTTCTACCACAAATAGGTTGATCAGACATGTTTATGGGATACTTCTCATATCCCAATAGTCATTTCTCTTATATATCAAAATCCAAAAAAAATATACAACACAATGCTATAATTTAACGTGTAATGTCTCTAACCTAACTACAAGAATAATACTCGAGTCTAGTCATCGCATACTATAGAATCATTCCCTAATCCCAAGGGGTGGGTGACTAACATTGTGGGTCTTGGTTTTGTTTGGGGAATTATTTACAAAAATAAAATAATAAAATATAATTCATCATATGAATATACTAAAATTATGGTATAACTCATCCATATTTTAGAAATTCTAAAATATTAATATACAACAAGTTATCCACTCAAAATAACATGTATATTGGAGGTATAGGAGAGAACTCAATAGATATATACAAAAACTCTCTATATGAATATAACCATAACCAAAAAAGATGTAATCCAATATCTAAAAAAGTCTATATTAACCAATTAAACAAAACAAATCCTAATATAACTAAAATATAATAATAAAGTAATAATACCACACATCACTTAACTGACATACCACCTACTCCAATAACATAGATGGGACTGAAGCTGCTTCTACAACATCAATTCATAGTAAAAACATAACCATCCATAATCTATCGTTGTACCCATTCAAACATGAAATATAGTAAGTGAAAATTCATTTCCATTTGAGGCTCCATGTAGGTTGTGAGCATAAATACTCATTAGAGCACCACACATGGCGTCTCAACTCACACAATGAATAACAATGTTCATACATGAATGGGACTATACATTGACCTGAATAAATATTTAATATCAGTTTTCAAAATAATATTCTAGTCATGAAATAAATAAATGAATTTATAATTTCATTCAAACACTAATAGTAACAAACAACTACTTATATAGAGAGGTTATTTACTTTTATATACTTTTTCTACACCTATTCTCAGAAACCAAGCGGTGAATCCAACATGGCCACCTGGTGCTTTTCTCATTCAGGGAGTCAAGGAGGCAAAGTCAAGGTGTAATTCCCATACCATTAGGGAAATAAAATAGTTTCTACCATGTTATGGAAGTTTTTAAATTCATCCCTATGGGAAAGGAAAAGGTGTATTATATGTCATGGAACTGTGATAATTTCACATTACATCAAAGAATTTGTCAAAATATTATAGAGATTCTCATGAATTATATAAAAATGTTATTTATAACATATATCACATGCTTATATATCATAATAATAGTCATGACCATGAGTAAATATCAATCTACACATGAACATTCTCAAATATGATATAGGAAGTGTTCGATCATTTTAGTATCTATATAAACAAAATAAAAGACATGTAATAATCAATAATTACTTATAAATGTGATAAACTAAGGAAATAAGTTTAGCATATTATTATCAAAGCATAAAATATATAAGGAAAAACTTAACAACCAACAAAGATAGTATACTTTCAAAATTATTACTTTATAGAATTATAGTAAGGATAAAATTAATATTTATTTAAAATAATTTATCATGATATGTTTAACCACCATTTAATTAATTTTTTTTGTTTAAATACGAAATTTTGGTATGTAAAATATTATTAATAAAATTTATAATTAGTGTTTTTGATAACTAAAAAGTAATTTAAAACATATTCCCAAAAATACCTTGTGATTAAAATAATTAGATCTAATAATAAAGATACTTATGTTTTAAAAAATAAAGGTATGTTTTTTTAAAGGAAATTTTTTTAAAAAAAAATCAAATAAACTATTCACAACCAAAATGTAATTATATAAAACTAGTTATATACTCATTACATTATGAATCAAATTTATAATTAATTTATATGAACATTTCATTAAATATTTATATAAAAAAATATTAAAACCTAAATCTTCATTTCCCCATGATCTTTCATGACCCATTCCATAGGGTCTCATTCCATGACTACCCAAAACCCACCTCCGATAGGAAAAGGGCTGGAGACTAGAACTAAGTAGGTATATACCACAATTGGGAGGAATTTTCCTATGTACCTGTACACATGCACACATCTCCTTGTCCAAAACCTTGAAATGAAAAACACTAAGTAATAAAGCATGCATACCACTAATATACCAACAACAGATTGTGATAGTAAGAAAACTAAGAAGTAAATAGGACTAGAATACAAGCCCATAAAAAGTAAAGTCTGCCAAAGTGAATGAACAAGTTCCTAAAACTCATCCATAGAAAATACTACCAGAATGGTAGGTAAAGAAATTGCTTTATGAATTCATTGAATCACACCTTGTCTATGGTACCTCTCTATAATCACCACCTATCCCTAGTCCAGTAAGTAATCCATAAAATAGTTTATCATCTACACATGACACAACACAAATGGGCATATCCTATGCGAAGGTGAGTTAAACTTTACTCAGTAGAGACCCCAAAAATACAAAGGTAACACCACTAAAAAATACATAAAGTACACAAAAAACTAAACACATAAAGTACACCACAAAGGAAACACATGAAGTACACCACAAATGAAACACATGAAGTACAGTCAATACGGTCAGCTCACACAAGTATAATTCTAAATCATGAAGATAAGGATTTCCAGTTGTAGTCCACAGATCTTCCAATATTAATGACACTAGAATTTTCGATGGTTCATGGAGTTTTGATGGCGCATAAAGCATCAATGGATCATAATGCATCGGTATATCATGGAGTTTTGATGGTTCATGGAGCGTAGATGGCACACAGAGCGTTGATAGTGTCCGGAGTAGAGATGGCACTTGGGATGTCAATGGAACACAGAGTGTTGATATATCACAGAGCGTCAATGGATCAAAAAGTGTCGATGGATCATGGAGCATTGATGGTTCCTAGAGCTTCAATGGGTTATAAATCCCCCAAGTCACATAGTAACCAAGATCACATAGTCATAGGCAGCAAGAGGATTCTACTCATAGCACACTTATTCAGGGAGAACCTACACCTAAAGCCATTAGTTCATAAGCCTAATTTTATAAAAACTCAATTATATTATCTAAAAAGTACCATCTGATCACAAGGGTACCAATGTCATAAACAGATCATCAAACAGACAGATGGTTTGAAAGATATGGCCAATTTAGCCAAAAGCGGTAGGTGCAACCCGACCCTGTTTGGCCGACCCGTCCCGACCTAGTCTGACCAACCCGACCCAACCCAGTTGGTCTAGGACAGGCTGAACCAACCCTATCAACATCACACAGGATGGCCTTGCTCCATTTGTCAAATCATACCCCTGGCTGCATCTCTCTAATCCACGTGGTCACCTGACTACATGGCCAACTGGTTCACCCAGTCAACACAGCATTGAACTGCATTTCACACAGTCGTCCTACCTTCACCTCTTTTTCATGTGGCCTCACAACCACCATAGGATCTTGTCGACACAGCCTTCGAGCCTCATCTGCCACATCCACCACAACCTCTTTCCACTGCCCATGGTCACCACCTCAGCCTCTATCGCCGCATGACCTCCTCCGACACAGTTTATCCAAGCCCAAATGGCCATGTCGATCCATGATCCCACCTTCTTTGGCCTCCCGCAATGGAATCCTTTCCCTACAATGCTTCTCTGGTATTGGCTGAAGCTGACACCTTATTTGTTTCCACCTTGTTCCGTTGTGGGATCGAATCCCCATCTCAAATCAAAATTCATGGGGAATGAGGAAAATTTGGGAAAATTGGAAAATCACATGAATTCCCCAATTAATGGATCTTATCCTTGTTAGTTTTGGATGATATATGTTCATAATATAAGGTTAAATGAAAACTAATCATACAAAAATCACAAAGATCTATAATCCCTTTAATCCCTGCAATGGTTATCCATCCTGCAAGAATGATTCATACACAGATCAACCTTTTCATGGGTTGGTCCATGTTCTTCGTTGAAACTAATAAGGGAAAAGAAATCACAAAGTGACTGACACCATACCTTGATGATTGGACCAGTCGTTCAGGAAGAAAGGAGGTATGTGTCATCATTGATCCTTGATCCATCAGCATTCCTTTCCAGGAGAGAGTTTCCTTCTCCTTACCTCAGGGGAATTCTAGGGTTATGGTGATAACCCTGAATTCCACTAACATGGATTATTAAAAATGGAATCCATATTCTTTTTCAACGCATAACATTCAATAAAATATTTTTATTAGATATTTTAATGTCGTCTATATCCAAAATATAACTTTCACCCTCAACCTGTGTTGGTCGAGGTTAGGCACGGCCTAAGGTAAATTCATGTTCTAGACACAACGATGCCCTCATATTTAAGATATGGTAACCTTTTTAGAATTTATTCCCATTTAAATAAGAAACTTCCTAAATTATTTATTAAAAGCATAAAATTTTTCAACAAATCAGTCTTGGTGTACTGGGCCTCAGAATCTCACACCATCTTAGTGTCAGGTCTTGCAATTTTTCAAATAAATTTCTAAAAAAAAATTTGTGAAAATCAGACGCATTACATTCTCCCCACATTATGGATTTACGTCCTTGAAATCCAGCACAATGGGCTAATCATCAAAAAGAAGAGGGTACTAAGCATGAATATGAGCCTCTCACTCCCAAGTGCTCTCTTGGAGACTCATGTTCTTCCACCAAACACACACCAGAAGAATTGAATATCTATAAAGGATTTTCTCCTCTGGATCCTAGATATTTATTGGGTACTCCGCAAAAGTCTCCCCATCATCAATGTCCATCTTTCCCCAGTCGATGACATGT
Organism: Viscum album; assembly: GCA_963277665.1. NCBI lineage: Eukaryota > Viridiplantae > Streptophyta > Magnoliopsida > Santalales > Viscaceae > Viscum > Viscum album. Next base: position 1,495,960,279 of record OY728129.1, read on the forward strand.
GATGGATCATACATGTACCCCCTTATTTGTAACATGTGGAAAAAATAATGAACCAACGACAACTATGGGGGTAGATGTAAGCGGCGCACCACCTTACTAATTCTACTCAAAATATGTAAAGGGTCGATGTATCTCAAAGATAACTTGATTCCCCATCCAAATCTTCAGAATAAACATCAAGGTGATACACAATGGAACAAATGGTCCCATCCTTAAACTCCAAATGCCCTTATTTCCTATCAGCATAGGTCTTATGATGGCTATATGTAGTCTTTATCCACTCTTGTATGGCCTTCACATTCTCTACAGTTGCCTGCCCCAACTATTGGCCCATAATTACTTACTCCCCTAGGTCTATCTAGAAAAGTGGAAACCTGCAGGGTCTCATGTACAAGACCTTGAATGGTTCCATATTGATGGTGGAGTGGTATCTATTATTGTATGCAAACTCCACTAGTGGTAGGTGATCCTCCCAACTACGGTCAAAGTCTAGGATGTAAGTCTATAGAATTTCCTCAAGAAATTGGATGGTCCTCTCCGTTTATCTATCCATCTGGGTATGAAATGTTTTCCTCAAGCGCAGCTAAGTCCCAAATGCCTCCTGCAATCCCTTCTACAACTAGGATGTAAAGTGAGCATCTCAATATGAGACTATCATCGATGGGACTCCAGGGATTCAAACTACCTCTTACATGTAGAGGCATCTCAATCTCTCTATTGATCTCTACTCATAGATCAGTAGGAAGTGGGCCGACATGGTGAGTCGGTCAATGATCACCCAAATTGTATTGTGTTCCCTAGATGTGTGTGGTAAACCCATCACAAATTCTATAGACATCCCATCACACTTCCACTCTTGCACCTCTAGGTGTTGAGTAAAACCCATTATAACCTGGTGCTCATTTTTCACATGCTTGAATGTGAGGCATCTAGAAATGAACTATGCCACCACCTTCTTCATCCCCGACAACCATAACTAATGTCGGAGGTCTTGATACATATTTCCTACTTCTAGATGTTCCTCCAAAGAAGAATTATGAAACTCCCTCAAGACCTCCTCCTGCAACATCACTGGTACTACTGTGAAACCACTGAAGAGAAATATGTGTTCCCCACCTTTCGAATATCCATTAGGGGAATGACTGATAGACATCTGAGCACATATAATCTCATAGTCAGTGTCTCTGAGTTCTGACTCCCCAAATCACTGTAAGCGTTGAGGGGTGAAATCGTTGAATATAGGTAAGATCTTCCATATATATCCACAAAGTATATTTGTAATGTGATGAGCTTCTCTGATTCCTCACTCAAAAACTGAAATCTAGATCTCTTACTGAGAGCATCCACTACTACTATCCCCTTCCCATCATTATAGACAATCATAAAGTCATAGTCCTATAAGAACCCCATATATCTTCTCTATCTGAAGTTCATATCACTCTAAGAGAAGATATACGTGAAACTCTTGTGGTTAGAGTATATGGTAAATTGATCACCCATCAAATAGTGTCTCCACATCTTCAATGCAAAGACTGTTGCTGCTTGCTCAATATCATGGGTTGTGTAGTTTTACTCATAATTCCTCAACTAGAATGAACCAGACGAAATCCCCACTTTCCTATGCATCAAGACACAACCATGACCGGTCTCTTATGCATCACAGAACACTACATACTCAACACCCTCCTCTGGTAATCTCAATATTGGAGTGCTTATCAACCTCTACCCCAGCTACTGGAAGCACTGCTGGAACTTATCTATCCACGTGAAAGGTTTCCCCTTCCATGTCAAGTATGTCAAGGGTGATACTAATTTGTAAACTTTGGGTACAAAACTCCAATAATACCCATCCAAAACAAGGAAACTCTACACCTTGGTAACACTCTTGGGTAGCTCCAAAACAAGCACCACCTCAGCCTTCACCAAATATATTGCAACTCTAGCTTATGAAATGACATGTCCTATAAAATGGACCTCCCAAATCTATAACTAACACTTAGAGAGATTCCCATAAATATAGGGCTCTATGAGTGTGTCTAGGAACACCCTCAAGTGTATCAAGTGATCCTCCCCGGATGTTGAGTACACCAGGATGTCATCACTGAAGACCAAGATAAATCATTTTAAGTAATGCAGTAATATCCTATTCATGAGTCTTGTAAACACTTCATGGGTTTATTTCATTCAAAATGGCATCCCTAAGTACTTGTAGTGGTCATACCGATGTCTAAAATCCATCTTTGAGATGTCCTCATCTTGAACTAAAAGTTGGTGATAGAAATATATGTTGTATATCTTCGAGAACCACATCACACCCTTCAGGTGATCAAATAGTTCATCAATCCTCAGTAGTGGATTGTTATTCTTCATGGTCAACATATTCAAGTGTCAGAATTCCACACATAACCTCAATATCCTATATACCTTCTTGGAAAACAAAAAATGGGGCCAGCCTATGTGAAACATTGGGTCTTACAAAGCCCTCCCTCTATAAGTACTCCATTTGTACCCTTAACTAAATATGCTCTATTGGATCCATCTAACATGCTGGTGTAGATATCAGTGTCATAATAGGGTGCATATCAATGAATAAGTCTACCTACCTTTCAGGAGGTAATCTAGGTATATCTTCTAGAAAGATGTCCTCATACTCTGCCACCACTATAGGAAACTGAGGAATCAAATCATATACTATGCAGAAGATATGGCTAGCCAATTGATGTGTGATTTGATGAACCCTATTACCTATAAGTTCATCCTATGCTACATGTGTTTTCTTTATTCCAACAAAAGAAAATATGGCCCCATATCCACGGACCCACTGCACTCTATTATTAAAATAGCCAAACATGGCATGAACTGTAGATAACTAGTCCATACTGAGAATTGTGTTTTAATGCCTCAATGCTTCCAACAATAGATCCCAACGGAAACTCTCTCCCCATAGAGTAAGGGCACATTTTTTGCACTAGTGTGTGATCATCGAATCTCCCCTATAAGAGTTTCTAAGTGGGGGTCGAGTTAGTGATTCCACTAGAATAATAGAGTCTCAAACAAGGTTCATGGATAGAAAAGAGTGGCTGGAAACTATGATTATCAAAACTAAATATAGGGTAGAAAGACATAGAATGTACCTATAATCATATTTGTAGAACCTAGTTCATAATCCTTAATCGCCAGAAGCTAGCCTAACCCCTATCCAACAGCGCCCTAAGCCCATGGTGGACCAGCTGAGGGTGGTGGTGGTGGTATGTCGAACCTCCACCCACTGCCATCTACTCTACCCGCTCCTCTTCCATGCCTTCCACCTTGTAGACCATCCTTATCAGGCCTCTTCTAATGTCTCGATGGTCCCTTGACCGTCTGATGATCATCTGCATGGCGAGTTAGACAATCTCAAGCCATGTGTCCCTGACCGCCACACGTGTAAAACAACCTATGCTTCGGATGACTCTCTCTACCCTAAGATACTCGCACCACTGAACCCATGTACTAGGGACATCCCCTGAATTATATGATCTTCTTGGATCCATGTATCAGATGTACGCTACATGATGTTGAAGATTCAACTACCTGACACCTGGTGGAAGCTGCCACTATTGGTGTATGCTCCACCAGAAAGAACTCTATAAGAATAACTCGCTCTATTACCCCGTCATTTGTAGGGATAAAAAGGGATACCATAGATTCCCAGATCTACTGTTATATCCCCTGATCAAAGGTATGGGCCCTTAAGAATTATTCCTACACAATATCTGTGGAGTAGAGAGAAATATCTGCAAATCTCACTGAGTACTCTGCTACTGTATGACTGCCCTACTATAGATGCAGTAGCTCCTGTATATGCATAGAGCGTAATATCTTTGGAAATAATTCCTCCCTAAAGAGACACTCAAATTATATCCATGTGAGTGTTATCACCTCATACGTCTAGATTACTAAACTCCACCATCTCCCTACTGAGCCATGAAGAAGACATGTGGCTAGGCCTATCATCTGGTCGAGATGAGTCTCACTAGGTGGAAGACATTCGTAACTACCTCCAACCATTCCTCAGCTTTCTGGGGGTCTTTCTCACCCATGAACCTAGGAGTTTTCTACATCTGTAACTACTGAAATGCATCATGTGTTCATCCTATAGTGGTAAGGATGGTAGTAACTACTACTCTCCAGGTGGTGGTATCACTATTACACCACCTGAGGGTGCTATATTCTATACTACTCCCTATACCAACACCTCGTTTCTAGGTGGATCATCCTTATGGTCACGCATGGGAATCCGGGCTTGCTGTCTACGTGGAGGCATCCTAAAATAGGTCAAGATATACCAAAATCAATAGAGTATACCTGGTGAGCTAACATTAACTCAAGAAGGACATGAGAACACACTCAATCATAAATGATTCATGTTACATTATTTTCCTTGCAACTAGTGTTTTCATGTACTAAGTCATAAAATAGAATTTACAGTCTTGGTGTATGGATGCGCTGGCAGCTGCATCAACTCTGGATTTGTTGTCTTAAAATCCAAACTTGAAACACTCAACATTGTTTTCCCAAACCAATCTCACACACTCTTGGTTCATTACGTAGAACCAAACACCTTTGATATTACTCTATCATTACCCTTTATATAGGGGCCCATTTCGTGACTACCCCAAGCCCATCTCTGATAGACTAGTGGATGGAGACTAGCCCCGAGTAAGAATATCCCTCAAAGGGGAGATATTTTCCTAAGTACCTATATAAACAGACACACACATCTTCAAGACCAAAACAATGAAATGCAAAAACACTAAGTAAAAAAATTCATACCACTAAGATACCAACAATATAGTACGACTGTAGAAAAACTGGAAAGTAAACAAGGCCAGAATACAAGCCCACCAAAATTAAATTCTACCAAAGTGAATACACAAGTTCCTATAACCCATCCACAGAAAACCCTACCTGAATGGTAGGTACAGAAACTGTTTTCTAAAGCCACTGAAGCACACCTTGTTTGTTAAAACTCTCCCTATGCACCACCTAGCCCCGGTCCACTAAGGACACTTTCAAAGCATCAATCATCTATACAAGACACAACACATTCCGGAATAGCATGTAAAGGGGTGAGTAAAATAATAATTAGTAGGGTACCTAAAACCACCAAGGTAACACCACTAATAAATACATGAAGTACATCACAAAGGAAACACATGAAGTACAGTCAAAATGGTCTGCTCACACAGGTATAAGTCTAAAGAACAAAGAGAATGATTTCTAGTTGTAGTCTACAGATCTCCCTATATCTATGACACTATAAGTGTTGATGGTACATGGAGAATCGATATCACATGGAGTTTCCATGTTGAAGGAAACGTCGGTGGTGCATGGATTATCGATGGCGCATGGAGAATTAATGGTGAATAGAGCATTGTTGGAGCCCGAAGGGGTGATGGTGCCCGATACATCAATGGTGCACAGAGCATCGATGGATCACAGCGTGTTAATGGAGCATAGAGTGTTGATAGTACAAGGAGTTTTGATGGCACGCGAAGTGTTAATGGGTCATGCAACTTCCAATTCACATAGTCGCCAAGATCACATAATCTCGGCCAACTGTAGGATTCTGCTCATAGCATACTTGTTCCAGGAGAACCTACTCTTTAATCCACTAGGTCATAAACCCAATTCCATAAAAGTGGTATTAATACAAACTCAATTTGGTGAAACCTTAAATTATCAGACCATAGGAAATAATGTATTTTCATGTTGAGTATGGGATAACATGACCATCAGATCTACCTTGTAACTCACCAAAAACCATACATGGATAAATCAATTTATTTCTAAAATAAAATTTCACCTAAACCCTGGAATGATAAAACCTTCATCACACTTCCAATACTTGATTTTAAAAACCCAAACTTCTTTACCTTATTCTCTCTCTTTTATAAAATCCATTTTAGAACCAACATATGTTCTTCACCATCTTTCTTAAAAATCAATCAAATAAAAAAATATTCAAAACCATAATTAATCAAATTTGACTATATATTTGGGGTTGACCTCAATATACTTAATACTTCATTTTAATTAATTAATTTCACTAGTTTATGATTTATAAATTTTTATTATAATTATACGCATAGGGAAATAACAATGCCCTTTGGAAATGTCAAAACTGAAATAGTTTCCTAAGAAAATATTGGTCTCTAAGAATGTCTTGGGAATTAGAAAGAATGGATGGGATGAAAACTAATGTAAATACATACAAATAATTAATTCAACTAATATAGTTATCAAAAATTCAAAGTAAAGAAAAATATAAGAAAATTTTCATTTACAAAAAATATCCTTATACTATAAATTATGATGTGATAAATCCAAAACCACATTCTTATCACTAAAAATACTTTCCCACAGTTTTCTCATTCAAATTTAATGACAAATAAATTTAAAAAACATGGAATATAAAAAACTCTTGGGTTTTTTATGTCTCCTAGTTTATCTTATTAAAGCATAAATCAAGTGTGGTCATGAAATTGGAATTTAAAAGATATAAATAAATTAAATTTGTGGAATAAAATTGAAAAATTAAAAATTGAAAAATTTACTCTCCATTTAGAGTCCTTTTTCACGATTTCAATTGGTTTCACTATGTGTAGTATATAGTTCAAAAATGTGAATAGAGTTCAAAATGTGTATTGTCTCTATAGCATTCTCTTATAGATTTTTCTTCCTACTTCCTACCAGGGATTGGATGGTCTGATAAATTAAAAATAAACATATAAAATTTTACACCATAGTTAATGAAATTTGAGTGATTTTAGAGTGGGTGAATGAAATCAAATAAAAACAAAATATAAATAAAAAAATTCAAAAACCACAGGTTTCCTCTATGAAGTGATTTTGTTTAAAAAATTTAGATCATAATTTCCTATTTTATATTGAGGTAAGGTTACATATTGAAAAAATTTTACCTGGTCAAGATCCATGAATAGTCTTAGTTGTGTCTTGTCTATGTAGTTGTGTCCCTTTCCTTCATCTCTAAATAACAAGACTCTTACAGATGATAATAATTTCTTTATTTTTATAATTTTGATCCATTATTTCTTCATTAATCCTATATGACCAAATCAATGTAAATGTACCATATATACCTATTTCCCTTTCTAAAACATGGTGGAGTCAGTCACTCCACTAGTTTCAATGATCTAACACTTCTGCTTCTCTTTCATATTCTTAGTATATTTATTTTGATTATCCTCTTGTAAAATTATAAATACCTCAAGAAATTATTCCATTTCAATAATACCCTGAACTTTGGGTATTTTTTCTTATAAAGAAGAATTATCTTCCCTTACATTGAAGTTCTCCATCTCTCAATGAGTATTGAAATTTAATTATTCACATCCAACTCATAAATAGAGTTCTCCACTTTGGATGTTGATAAGTGCATGCCAAGTGTCTAAAAACAATCTCCCTAGAATAATTGGAGATATATCTTCTTCTACATTCAAGAAAAATAATTTTATTGGGACGTATCACTTGTATACATTAATCATAATATCTTTTATAAGGCCTTAGGGGTACTTTACGGTTGAATCTACCAGCATGAGTGCAACTCTATGGGGAATCATTTTCTCTTTTCCCAAGCACTTTTAAGTGGTGTATGACTTTAAATTGAGAATAAAAACTAAGGCAAAGAAATATTTTATAAATTTATTAGTTCATATAAAGATAGGAATTGAAAATATACATTGATCTTGTTTCTTCTTAGGTAGGTACTTTGATACCACTATAAAACACTCTCATTTGAGTGGAAGGGTGACAATTTCCTCTCTCTTATTCTTATTTTTTACTATATATTTCATTAATTTATCATTTTTCAACATATTTTTGATATCCCATTAAAATTTAATATCGAAAATAAGTTTTTAAAATTGTTTCATAAACTTACTTTTTTTGGCATCTATCTTCACTTACACAAGTAACTTTTGAAATGATAGTCTTGGGATGAACTATGGTGGTTATTCTTTAGCTTCTTTAGATAATTTTCCTTGTTCAAGATGATCTTGTGTTATTTTTAAACTTTTTAGGGCAATGAATTTCAAATCTGCATTGGGATTCACTTCAATGCATCCTGTTAGTGCTCCTCTTGATCTCTCCTTGAGTTGACCAATGATTTTTTCCTACTAGAGGCTATAGATTTTACAATGAAACCTTCTGGATCAATGATTATTACTTTATATCTTTGATTACCACCCCTATCATGTTCATAAATGTGTTGAGTTTCTCCTCAAATGTATGAACATGTCTTGTGAGTGTGGGACCTTGAGGGGCTTGTTGTTGGTATCTATGTGCTCTTGGTTGGTACCCTTGTGGTTTTGGTTGTTATTTTATATACCCATGAAAATTGTAACCATGATTAAAAAATAGCATAATTTTCAGCCTACATAGACATACCTTGGGGTTGTTGTTTCTATCCCATCATTGTATCAATTTTTCTAGTTAGGTATTCCATCTGTTCCACCAACTGGTAGTTTTTTTTTGACCATGTGGACACCTCTACATTGAATCCATTATCATTTAAATAGAATTTATTTCTCATGATTTAATAGAGTATGATTTAACTCTCATCCAGTGATTTATTAATCAATGATCCTACGGACATAGAATCTTGAATCGACATTTTCCCCTACTCAAGTACCTTGTATAAGGTTTGATTAAAATCCAAAGTTTCAAACCATGATGGGGGTATTTATGATTCATATATTTTTATTATTCCTAATAAGAGTATTGAAATTAATCTTTGAATTTATTTAAATTTAAAATTCTTACCTACATATCCAATGATTTAGTTGGTGGGAAGAAAAAAAATAAGAAAGTGTTCTTATAAATCACCCCATGAAGTGATGGAATGGGACGAAAAACATTAAATCCACTCTTGATCTCAGTCTAAAAAAGAAAATTGGAACAGACAAAGCCTTACCAAATTTCTTGAAATATTCTAGAACTGAAATGTTTCATAGAGCTCAAGGATGTTCCCCAAATGTCTGTTTTGGTATTTAATATGTAGGGTAGAAAATTTTATCATGTTTTTAATCATATTAATGATCATAAGTTTAATCTCCAAGTTATTTTCGATGATGGGAGGCATCAAGATTCTCACCTAAAATCCTATTTTTGATGGTCATCTAAATTCTATATGAGCATATTCAACCCTAGATCACTCATTAGTACAGCAACAACATGATGTTTTTCTATTCCATCCATAGTCGCATCTTCCTTGTTCTTATTTATGATTTTATCAAGTTTAAGATCAAAGTAAAAAAATTATTATCCTTTTTCACATGTGTTTTATTCATGCATTAAGGCTTAAAATTTTAAAAAAAAAATCATGATACACTCACTATAAATAATGAAATTGAGATAAAAAAAATAAAAAATAAAATTAATTAAATACCTAAAAACTAAAAAGAAATTGTCCCTTTAAATAGTGCCCACTTTTGTAGGCCCAAAGGGTGAAGTTATTTCACTATGGATCTAATAAAAATAAAAAAATTATAAAACTCATACTATTATAATTAATTAATAATATCATAATATGAAAAAGGTCAGGGTTGAACCCACATAAACCATGAAATTATTTTAATTCGGTTTTCAAATAAATTTTTATATTTGATTGATTTTTAAGAAAGGGGGTGAATAAAAAATGTTGGTTCTAATAGTGATTTTTTGAAAGAGTGAGAATGATGCAAGTAGTTTGAGTTTTGAAAATCAAGTTTTGAAAGCATTCTAGGGTTTTTATAGTATCATGATTCAGGTGTGATTGGATTTTAGAAATAAATTTATTAATCCATGTATGGTGTTAGAGTTGAGACAAGGTGTATATAGTATTCAAGGTATCATCCCCTCAAAACAAAAATCCCTTTTTTATATTTGTTTAAAAATTTAGGGTTTCTAAAAATCATGTTTGTATTGATAACATTTTTAAACCTAGGTAACATAAATGTGATAATGGTCATTCCTTAATTCATGGTATATATTTCCACAAATTAAATGTTTCTTTCATATTAATTAACCAATGGTCATGGTTAAAAAAATAAACGGATTGTAATTGGATATATAAATTATAGTAAACGAAATACATGAATATTTTAAAATATGTAAATCCAACAGCTCTGTCTTCCTTCAAATTAATTACCCTATAACAATAAAGAAACTACCCTCTCATCCTATTGAAGGTATGGTAAGAGGGAAGTGAATAAAAAATAAATAAAAGATAAAGATTTTGAACTGATTGGGGCCCTACACAGTGCAGCTTCGCACTCCAAGCTTTAGTCTCTAGATCCATCCTCCACATTAGTAGATCATCCTCTCTTTATATACTCTCAAATCACTTTTTTAGCGTTAAATTTCATCAAAGTTGGTCAAAAAGAGATCTTGGGTGGTCTTGTGGTCATAAAATATGTCTCTTCACAAATTTTCATTGAATCTAGCTATTTTTGGGACATCCTGACACTTTTCATCATGTACGTGTTTCACCACATGTAATATTTTCACCTCATGTAATGTTCACTTCTCATCATGCATTTTTTTCTCACCTTTTAATACTTTCACATTTTTTAATGTTAAAATTATTTAAATCCCCATTTTTCAGCCCCAAAATCTCTATATCATTTTGTTTCATCACATTCGACCCCCCTAGACTATTTAAAGGGATTCCTTCATTATGGGATGCCATATTTTTTCTATTTTCACACCTTGGTATGAAGATCCATTGCGTGAAGTTTCTTTTTATCAACATATTCTTATCTTTCATATTCTTTTTCCATGTATGGATTTTACCCTTCCAAAAATCACAATTCAAGTTAAAGAGTAAAAATATTGTAAACAATATCATTTCTATTTCAGGAATAAATGTATTAAAACACCCTAAAATAAATGAATGAAATACCTGTATCATTAGGTTATAACTTTTATAGGGCACACAATATCATCAACTTGAATCTTTGAAGCATGTTTTTGGGTCATCATCATCATGGGAATAGTTTATTATATCTCAAAGTTTTCATTTATTTATGAAACTATCAATTACATTTTTCCCCATTTTTTCTAAAGACTCGCCTTCATGAATTATAAAATCATTTCAAGAGATCATGAAATTAATATCGATTGATAACAAAATGTACGACATCTAAATATTTCAAGAAATTAAAAAAAACTAATAATTCAGACTTAAACTTCCCAAATTTCCTCAATTTAATCAAATCTAGGAAAATTTAGTACGTAAATAAAAAATTAAAGACAAAAATTCAAAATATTTTTCTATAATTTTCCTATGAAAACTCACTAAAACGAATGGATTATTAATCCATGCCTATGAAAAATATTAAGATGATTCACCCAATATCTTTCATCATTTGAATAATATTGATGTTTGAAATTTATGATAGGACCTTAAATGGTATCTAAGAAAAACATGTCTTTATAGGAAAGGAGATTGAAATTTTTCAATGAATGATACTTATAAGAACCTTCCCTATAATAAAAACTAAACACTATTTATAATGACAATTTTCAAGGTGGGTATGAATATGAATCATATGATATATCATTATATTAAATAAATATGTAAGATAAAAGATACATAAATAATAGAACAATACTCCTCTCATGGTATCTCATGTAACTTCTCAAGGCCCATATGAGTGGAAGTCCTTAACTTCATTGTATCTTCCAATGTAGGCCTAAAAATCAAATTAGACAATAAAAATAATATACCATTCTTCCATGAAATTAAAAAATGTTTGATCCCCAATTGATTCAAAATATATATTAATTTGATACCAAAAGTTAAATTAAATACATGATAATATGGATTAAATATGAGTACTAATAATGTGAAATTAATTTTCTTATAGGAAGAAAACGAAAATATAAAACATAAAATAAATAATATCACATATTTTGGGGACTTTCCTTCTAGTGAGTTACTTATATTATGGTCATCATCTCCACTATGTTACCCAAACCTCAACCATATCCGGTTGAAGGATAGGGATTTATCTTAGTGAACCACCACATGTGACGGATTCCTCTCCCCTTTTATGAAGAGTTAAACTATTCAAGAGGAAAATATGGTACTTTATAGAAACCGTTCTCTATGGACCAAAATCACTAATGTTGGATCCATGTTTCTTCCATACTCCTTATTTTATCCACCTCTCATTGAATATACGGGGTAACCATCATTGATTTAGGGTTGGAACGTATAATATGTATGGTTCATCCTTGTGTTTTCCATGATCTTTAATTCTATAAACCTAAATTTTATTAATCAACCCTTATAGAGAAATTAAAATGTCAACTATGTTATCAAAAATAAAACTTTTTTCACATTTTGCATAAACATGGCATAATGCATCAACGTTTTCAATTTTGGATCATAAATATTTAGAATCATAAAAATTAAATTCTAGAAGATTTTGTTTTGTATCAATTAATGATCCTTTAATTAATAAAACAATTCATGATTAAATTTCAACATTGAATCATTTTTCAAACTTATTTTCAAAATTAAATCATTTATAAAATTCATTTTTTGGAATGGAGAATTTATTTTAATCCTATATTTCTTATAATATTTTTGGTGTAAAATCATGTACCTCAACTATAAACTCAACCACACCTTCCTCTATATCTAAATAATATTTTTTCATGATATTTACTATATTAGACAGTTACCCAACCAAAGCACTAAATATTTCCAAATAGTTAGAATGGTCTAATTATCATTTAGGGAAGGCCTCCATTATAGAAAATAATTTTTTGAAATTCATGTTCTCACATGAATTTAGTGAAGGATTTGGTGGTGATGGTGGTTTAAATGAGTTCATGTCATTGTAATCACTCCACCAAAAATCGTCGTACCCTTATTATGAAAAATGTGATTGACCCCAATAATTTTCAAATGCATCAAGAAATGAAGGGGTTTTAACATAAGGAAATGGGGATTAATCCTCACACAATTAATTATTTTAATTATAAAAACCATAAAAGTGATCAATAATGATGGTGGGTTCTCTACTTACATACCTCCAAGCCCAAAAATCCATGTCACCAATTATATAATTCATGAATATTTTGGAAAATAGATCCACTGATTTTTAAAAAAAATAAACATTAAATAGAAATAGAATACAAAAATTCATAAATTAATTTTTCTAGGTGAGTCCCAAGTATATACAATTGTTCCCCTGAAACGGTGTTAAAACTTGACACTCTCATCATAAGATTCATTAAATTAGAAATTCAAAGTGTGCCCTAAACTGACAAATTATATATCTAGTGCAACTAAGTGTCAATAACATAGTGAAAAAGGGTATTTTTTAGGCTTATAGATTTGACTAATTATCTAATAGAAACAAATGTGAGTGGAAATAGAAATAAAAAAACTTATCATGTGTTAGTGTTATGTGAGGTAAGGTTCTGATTTTGGATTCAAATACAAGGTGCAACCCAATTCCAACAATGTGTTGGTATTACAATCACTCAAACTATTTCAATTAATGAATAGTCACTACATGATTTTATGTAATGAGTGATTCCTTAGTCTGACAATCCCACAATAACACTATTTTATCCAAATCCTTGGTTTAGAGTTCAATTTAATAAGAAACTCATGAAGGATAAAATAACTACTATAAATTATAGCATATCCAATAGTCATGGAATCCACTTATCCCAATATTATTGGTGTTATATCACTCTTAGATATTCATTCCTTTAATTTAAAGAAAACAATTAAATGTTATTCTAGTTATAGAACAATCCAAACTAAATCTATAAAATAAATAACAACAAAGTGACCAAAATAATATCTAAAAAAATTATACGTCAATGATACATAATTAATATATCAAGGAAGAATTCATAAATTATAGTTATAGTGATTTAGATAGTGAAAATGTAAAAATAAATAATGAATCCCCATGTTAATTGAATATCTGATATAGTTCATTGGTCTCAGATGATACTCACTGGAAAACCACTCTAATAAAATTTAGAATAATTCATATGATTATCTTATTGGGTTATAGTTGGTTTTGGACCCTCTTATATCGACTTTTGAGTCTAATATGGCATCCCCAATGACTTCCAAGACGAATAACCCCCTAAAAATTCATCAAAATTGATTAAAAATGGTGGTTGGGGTAGGAAAGTGATTCATGGTTAAGTGGAACATTATGTAAACCATGTGGGATTCATTTAGTTTCATCTAGAATTGGTTTTTCTGGTTTTATGATTTGATCATATTTTTCATAAAACATGTTGAATGTTTTCAATCCATTCTACCTAAATCTTTTTCTCTATCATGGTTTCCTTAGTGGCTCGTATGATTTCCAAACCATTCCTCACCAAAAAGTGAAATATTTTGGTTCCAAAACACCTCCAAAACATGATTTATTCTTTGGTAACTTACATGTAGTTCAAATACACATAAATGAAACATTTAAACATGATGAAACACAAATTAGATAGTATTTAACCATTTTTACATAAAAATGGAACATTTGTAAAAAAAATGGGTACACCAATAACCTAATATAAGTATAATCAAAATATTAATATAATTTCTTGACCCAAAACCTTTTATATGTGAAAATTTTATTTTCTTCATTAAAATGGATCTAATTAACTATTGGAACTAAAAAATGTGGCACACACATTTCCATTAAAACTTGGATAGAAACCTCACTCTAATGACATGAGTTGACTTGAAGTTTATAAATTTTATCAATATATGAAGAAGATAGAAATGGTATCTCCTTGTGGTTCATTATTTCTCACTCATAAAAGTATGGAGATTTGTAAAAAACATTACCCAATCCTGTTATGTGGTACTTAGAACCTCACAGTGACAGTAGTTCGTGTATTTCATCCATTGATGATGATTTTTTTTTTTGAAATTATAATGATATTGTATATATTTTTATTTCTATAAATCATCAAATAAAGGTTAACCCAATAACCATGGGTGATGTTCATTTAAGAAATAAAATTGATATATCATGAAACAAAAATGAACACTCAGATCAAACATTATGACCATTTAATATTGGTATTCCTTCTATCCTAATTGGATATAGACTTATAACACCCCGTATTAAAGTTTGTAGTATATTTTTATGAAATTAATATTTTTTATTTAAAAATTAAATTGAAATTAAACATTAAATATATTAAGTACAAGTATAATGGTATAATAAAATCAAGTACATAAGAAAATAGAAATATTGGACAATTTTTCATCACGGTCGACTATGTAGATACACCCCACCCCCCCTAAATATGATTATAAAAAGGATTAAAATAAGTTGAAATATGACAATCATTTTGAGGATAACAAAAAGGATAGAATGTATGGATATTTAATATGGGGAGATGTAACCATTTTGGGTATTCATATATAATAGATAAATTAGTCGTTAGGGTAAATAAGTACAAAATATCTAAGGATAAAATATAAGATATGATAATATGTTTCAAATAAATCAGTTCAACTATATATTCATGTTATAAATGAGTATTTTATTTTTATTTCATAATATATAAGAAATTTTTATATTATATAACTATTTATACATAAACACGTGTTTATAAATTTTGGTTTACAATAAAAACAATTATTTAAATCTAGAATAATATTTAGGTAATTTGGAAAGTAAATACATTCTTGTTATTTTAAAAATAATATACAAGAACCTAGACAGACATGGGAGGTTGGTCTTGCTGTCATGTGGTAGTGTCCAGCCTCTAATGTAGCTAGAATTTAGTGAAAATGGATGTGTAGGGATAGCATAGGGTCTACAATAGCATGAGAATATAGAATAAAGAATGGGGTGTTTATAGGGATAATATTGTTATTGGTTGATTTATGGTTCGATACAATATGAGTTGATTTGTGCACCCTCTATATCTAGGTTAATAAAGAAGTAAACATCAGACTATAAAGTCAATGTGGCTCTCAAAAATCCAGAATATTATTCATAGTTTAAAATACACAAATGTTTTAATTGAAACTCCATCATTAGATATATCTTCCACCTTATTATGTATTTCATGATATGTAAAAAATCATACTTCATACTCTGAATAAAACATGTGATATCATTTACTTTATTAGTAATGACTATGAAGGGATTGGAAGTTGTGAATATTATAATGATAAAGTTTTTCTCTATGAGTTATATATAAATATCTTATGATGTGAGAGTAAGAGTTAGATAAATATAGATAATATAAAATATTATTCATTTTAATATCATTCAAGAAGTTTCATGATATATCCACATGCCACTGTACACTTTTTAAACCCTTATCATAAGTAGATGTGATATCTATCTTATATAAAGTTACACACCTAATATTTACTAGTAAGGTTATGTTGTGTCATATCTTATCATTTTAATAATCATATGATAATTATTCAAGTAGGTTTTAATGGTTTTAAGAAGATCATAACTTCCTATCATGGCCATACCCCATTCTTCTTTTTTGGATTCAATGAATAATCTACAATATACATAATAATAAATTTCATGACTGATGATTGTATCTAAGGATAAATTGACATAATGTTATATAATAAATATGACGATTTATTCATGTAAAGTTCATAATTAATTTAATAACAATAAATATACCTCGTACTTGAGATTCATTCTTTGAAAAAGATGTTGATCATCTAAATATCATTTGAGTTTTGTCATTGTTGCATCGAATGATAAAAATTATAATCCCTATAGTGGTAATACACACATGATCCTTAATCATGAAGAATCCATGATAAAAGTATAGGTGATAGAAAGGATGATCCAATTATCCTTTGTATCTCACCTTTGATCATAACATAATCTCTCAATCTTGAGAACTGACTTTATCTTGTTCTCCCATTCTTTAGAGGGAAGAAGAAGTTGATGGAATTCTCATGTGGTTGAGAGAAACCCTATAGATGTTCTTTATAAAGATAATTATCTTGTGAGGAGAAATGATGTTCATAAACAATTGATTCTCATAGCCCCTATAAATTATATGACCAGGTATATAGTTAGAGAACTGGTAATTGAAAAAATCCCATTATATAATCCCTTAATCCTTAAAAAACTCCATTTTAATAGTAGAATTGATATTATTATTTATTTTATGCATTAATATCTCATGGATAATATAAATATAATATTACCAGGGACTTAACCCAACACTCTATCTTACTTAGTATTTTCTAAACATCGAATAATAAATTAATACTTTCCATTGGATAAATAAATAAATATTATATTCACAGTCATGAGAATAATTATTTATTTAATATATTCTCAAATCACATTAAATTTTTTGTTGAATAATTATGATCAATAAATCCTGAATAAATATTATTTCTCTACCTAAAGAAAAATATTTATTCCAATTTTTAAATAAAAATATTATTTAACTGAGATCAATGGAAACACTAAGTGTGTGACCCTCTATGTCTCTTCTTTAATGGAATTAGGTAGGCTTGTCTAAAGTTCAATACAATCATCTAGCAACATGTGATGGAACCCATAGATAAATAAGTTAATATCTCAATGACAACAATAACATAAAAATTCTTATTATGTAATTCAATACCTTTGTCTCAATATCTCGTCAAGCAGGTTTCATACTAGCAAAATCAACATATATATATAATATGAATTTTTTAGATAACAGAAATGAACCCATCATTACTATGGTTATGTATTTCAGTTTTATAGATCCATTCCCATAAAAATTATAACATTTCAACTTCCCTAATGATAGAAGTTAAAAATCCATTTTCAACATATTCATTAATTACATATAATTTGTGATTCAAACAACATTTCTTAATTATCTAAAACATAGGTCATAATTTTTTAGGGACTACATAAAAGTACATGAGTCATGATTTGAATTAATTTTAATCATAAAGTATAAGGATCAACACACATGTTTTCAAACAAAAATATCCAATGACATGAAATCATGTGGAATTCATACTTTCAATTTTGTTCTTAAAATATCTTGTATTATAGATTACCAAATGAGAACTTCATGAGATAATGTATCATCCTCTTAATAGAATGTAGAACCTACTATTTTTCATTATATGTTTCCCATAAGATGATTTCATATGAGCTTAGGACATATATATTATATAATATTATCTTCAAACTTCAAGGTTCACATCATAGCTGGGAGCTATTATGACCTTTCAAAAATAAAAAAACTACAATGGTAATATGATATTAATTTTATGCATTTGAAAAATAAATATGTGAAAATAAATTTAATAATATTAAATTATATGAATATATAGAAAATTTAAATTAAAAATAGTTGATTTTATAAAACCAACTCCAATAGACTCCGACATGGACTAAATCCAACTACTAATGTCTTATAGTCTTCTTCTCTCTCATGATATTCATGCTTCAACTAGCATAATGCTTCATTAAATAGTTCTACCATATGGTCTTCCATGGAAACTCTATTGATTATTTCATGAACTCTTTAATAAAAATATCTCATGAAGCGAAATTTTTAAAGTATGTTCATTATCCACTAACATGACTTTGGATCCTTGGAAAGATCCACCACTGCAGTATTGTCATTGTATAGTAGGATTGGATATTTACTTATTGTAACAACATCAAGATCATAGATGATGTTTTATATCTATAATACTTCTTTAACTACATCAAAAGACACAATATGCTTGTAATCTACTATAGAATCAGCAACCACTACTTTCCTTGAGTTTTTCCACTTCACATCACCTTCATTAAGAGAGAAGATATATCATAATTTAAATTTCAAGTCATATTGATCTATTTGGAAATAAAAATATATATATTTGTTGATGAATAGACCTCAACCCATCCATAATCCATTAATATATCCCTATTACAGCTATGTTACTTTTGGATAGCCTTTACTTCCTTCCAATGGAGGTCTCTTGGATATGTCTAATATCCATTTACTATACTGAAGGTGTAAGAAACATCTAGCCAACAACATATCATGTAATATATGATTAAACCTATCATAGAGGTGTATTGGATCCTTTTTATCCTCAATATCTTATCCTATGTTTGAGGAAACATTTTATAAAAGATTTATTCCATGTAATATTGGTAGTAATCCCCTCTAAGATTTTCTATACTAAATATATTTGGTATCTTGTTAATATATGTACCTTGACATAGTCCAAGTAGTCTTTTGGATCTATCATGATGTATTTTTATCACAATAAAGTATATTTTCTTATCTAAGTCCTTCATAGAGAATAATTTGTTAAAAAAATATAAGAATAGTATATTTTTTCCAATTAGTAGTATTCTATCAACATACACCCTTAGGAAAACAATTTTACTCCCACAAAACTGAGTGTGACCACAAGTATTTCATTCATTTCTTATGAAAACAAATTATTTTATGGCATCATCAATGTAAATTTTCTATGACTTAGATAATTTCTTTTATCTATAAATTTATCTCCACATTTTATATACCTTTTTGGAATCATTTTGTGTCACAAACCATTTTGGTTGTACCATATAGACATCTTCCAAAAGGTTATTGTTAAGGAAAGTTGTTTTTTTTTTGAAATATATATTCCAAATATCATAGCCATGGTAATAATTTATAGCTAGTATAATTATGATGGATCTAATTATAGAAACTAGTGAAATATTTTTAATATAGTCTCTACCTAAACATTATTTAAACCATTTTTACAACCATACATTCCTTATAGATACTAACCTATCCATCCATTTAAATATTTGTTTTGTATTCCCATTTGAAAACAATAAGTCTTACATCCACTGTAGGACCTTCCAAAATCTATACTTGTATTTATAACATGGAATATATTTCATAATTCATTGATTATTTTCATATTGAATATTTTATTCTATTTACTTATTTATTATAGGTTAAAGGTTCATTATTATCAACTAATGATGGAAACAATCCTTTATGACTAAAAACCATACTATTCTAGTCATTTGACCTCTCTTTTACTCCTACGAAATACTTATGTCTCTAGAACATCCTCCTCTATAAGGTTTTATGGAATTTGTTCTTGTACCTACTCTTATTAATCTTGATCCAAAACTTCATTCATGTCTATATCACTCCCACAATAACTTTTATAGATATGATCCCTCTCAAAAAAATGGAATTTCTTTCCACTATTACATTTTTATCTTATGATTAATATAGTCAATATCCACTTGTTTCCATTGGATATCATATAAATATACATATTTTTCTTTGATGTCTAAGTTTGTTACATGAAGAGGCCTTGATAAACACTTTGAATCCCCATAAATTTAAGTTATACCACATGGAATTCCATCAAAACCAATGTTCATATAGAATACCATTAAATGATTTAGTGGTAACTTAGTTTAGTGTATATTCCACTATTTATAATGCATATCCCTAAAATTATAATGGAAGGATTACATGAATAATAATTGATTTTAGAATTTACATCAAGGATCGGTTCCTCCTTTAACTTACACCATTCCATTATGTTGTGTAGTTAGGAGTGAATTGATAATGAATCTCAAACTCTCATAAGTTATCTATGAATTGTTTGTTAAAATATTATCTTCAATGATATGAGGACGGTTTCTTTATCTTCTTACAAAGTTAGTTACCAATTTTATTCTTATATTAATTAAATTTATCAAATGAATAAAAATTATACATAATTATGTTTATATATCCATATTTAATAAATACACCATCAAAAGTTATAAAATATGAGTATCCACACCTTGATTCAATGGGAAATAGTCCACAGTCATTTGTATGAATTAATTCCAAAATATATGTGCCCCTTTTACCCTATATAATAAATAGGAAATTATTCAATATTATTTTTACAAAAACATGACATATACCAAGTATTTTTAGTACAAAAGTGTCAAAATATTCATCTTAATACAATTTTGTCAAAAATTCATTTACATGACCTCGTCAGTGATTCCATGGTTGGGTGTTATATGATTAATACAAACTTTTTTTTTATTAATTTCAAAAACATGTTTCCATATTCCAATACATAATTACCATTATTTTGGTATTTAATAACATAAAATATGTTATCTTTGCTAAAGTATAAAATTTTATTTCTAAATTTTAAAATAAAACCATCGAGACCAAGACTGGATACAAATGTAATTTTTTAGGTAACTATTGGAATATGATAAATTTTCTTAAACCAAGATAAATCATGTTGGTAATGTTATTTGGTAGTCCTTAATTTCTACTAATGTGAGTATAGCTCCATTAGTGGCTTGTAGATATACCTCACCTCATGTAACTATTCTGAATCAAACCAGTTCTTATAATTAGATTAAAATTTGAGAACCAAAAGCTATATATAAAAGTTAATTTTGAGAAATATATATACTTCACTCAATAAAAAATACACCTGAATCTCCCCATAACGTTTTTCTATGGTGTATTTATTCTTAAAGTGGTCCTTCGTTCTACATCTAAAACATATGTGTATTACTACATTTAATATACCTTGATCTTACTCTTGTTATATGATCATTGAGAAGTGGGCTTAGAGTTAGTGTTAGTCTTGGGGGGTTCTCATTTCCCTTCCTCTAATTCACTAAAACAACATAAGGTATTTCACAATTCATTTCTTTATCTACATGAAAAATAATAGTAAATAGATCTATGAGAGACTTCTCAATACTATGCATAATAAAATTCATAACAAATCTAGGGAATCTATTAAGGAATAAAACAAGTATGAGATTGGTACACAATTCCCTTGGTAGTTTAAACCCTATAATATAAAAACACTTCATATATCCAATTATATTGACCACATGAGGTCTATCTAGTTATGTCTTTCTATGTTTCCACAAAAATAGAGACTTGTAAATCTAAAAATGCTCTTGTTTATCTCTCTCTAAAAAAATATCATCGATATTATTAAGAATACTATATGTAACCATACTATTTTGAGACTTAATAAGTTCATAAGATATGGATGATAACATTAAATATTGGAAATCTATAACATCATCAAAGTTTTTTTCATATAGATTTACCTCTTCCTCACTCACCTCCTTAGCATCCAGATCAGAAATTGGCGACTCTAGCATGTAAATCTTATATTCATAGTGTAATACAATGCGCAAGTTCTTATAACACTATTGGATGTTCTAACATTCAAGACGGTTTCTTTCTAAAATTTTGAATGAAATAAATTTTTAGTTTATGAACCTTCCATATTTATCTTTCGAAAATTAAATAAAATCATATATAAATACTTTATCCTAATTACCTAATTATTTTAGATGAAATAAATTTTAATTACCTCATTAGTGACCTACTATTTTATCATGTCTCAATTACACTCACCATTATACTTCTAGTTTCTTATCACATGGACATTATAGTGGAAAGGATCTATGTTTCCTTTCTCATAACATAATAAAATTCATGTTCAATTACTAAAAAGTATTTAATTAGGTAATCCTTCTAACTAATTTCTTAAATCTCTTCGATCTATTAAGTGGACTCAAAATCCTAAAATCTTGGCTCAGATTTCCTTAAAACCTTCCTTAATGTAACTCAATGTCTAGATAGGGTTACTAATCTTTAATTATACACGGATAATTCAATCCAAAACATTCATAATAACTTATCTACAAAATTAAGTTCCTTGAAAATTCAAAGACTAACACTTAGTTCTATGGTTGAATTCTTAATCAAGTAAAGGAAAGTCTTTTGAATTAATATTTACATGAAGGATTTATGTTTAATATGTGTAATTTTTTTATTTTATCATTTTAATTACATGTTTATATTATTTTTATTTTAAATAATTAATTAACACAATTATGATAAATTAAAATTTTATAAATTTTATTAACCATGTTATGATAAAATAGTCTATGCATAATCCCTTTGTTTTATTCCATCTTACATACTTGTTAATTAATTTATTTGGGTGATAATGGTAAAGAATCCATAAAATTCAACCATTAAAAAAACATTGATAAAATAAATAAAGTGACTTGATCATGAAATTTTTAATGGATGATTTACTGAGCAGATGATAAATCAACCTATGACCCTAGGGGAATAGATCCTTTGATCCAAACTTATATTGAGTTACAACATTCCAACCTCAATCACAGTAATCATGTTTTATTTCCCCTCATAATGGTTTTTAACCTCCTCCTATGCTTATATATTCATCCTTTATATGTTTTAATCAGAAATTGGTGAGGGGGTCCAAGGGTATGGGATACATAAAATAAACCACATACACATAGGTCCTAGATAATAATAGTGGGAGGGATGACATATAAGCCATCATATTTAATTTAATAAAACATTATCACATATAAAAATCCCGTGAAATTATATATATTAATTATAAATAAAACTTATACATTGGTTGGTCATGATCATGATCATTCACATGCATTCAATGAATACATGTTTAAAATAGCTATCTAGAATTCATTTCAATAATTCTTTATTAAGATAAATTACTTGAATTGATAAATTAATTATATTATTAGTAAATTAATTCATTTATCTTAATATCCATCAAAATAGTCTTGTAGATTATCATCCATTATATTTTTAAACAAATAAAATTATTTTTTTATTTAAATTTGATAAAATACATGACATGTATTAGGATTTAATATGGTGTGTACCCATATGAACTGTCCAGTGTTTTTCATGGTCCTCATCATGTAATGTGTACTCACATGGAATATAGTGTACATTGAGAGTAACATGATTATATGTAATGTACTGTCAATTAATGAAACGCAAACACATGTTAAATTATATAGTGTGTACCACCTTTTAGTCATGTGTAGTTCATGGTTTGAAAAACCATTCACAAAGTACAATTTAAAATTATAACATTGAAATTAATTAAATATTTAATTTTATATAAAAAATAATGCATAGTGTGTACTAACAATTTATAAAACATAGACACGTGTTAATTTTCATTAATTTCACAATTAAATTTTCTTTTTGTGTAAATTATTTATGTAGTTTATATCCTTTATTAGTGTGAAATACACATAAGAAATTATTCATTGCATGGTGTGTGCAGCTAGATACATTTCATGTACTACATTATATATCCATCTGTGATACACACCTAAAGAGATGGTTGTATTGTATATGTACATTTATGGGTAACATAGTTTTTTCACATGCTACATGTTGTGTAATCCCATATAGAATCTGTTTCTCAGCTTTATGTCCTTATGTGGAATTTAATAAATGCATGGCACGTATTTTAGCATAGGGTTTTTAAACCATGTAAGGCTCCATGGTGTGTACACCAGCACAAGGAGTATAGTCCCTAAATTTTCGTGACATGCCGCTCTTGTCAACACGTGGTCATGTAATTATGCCACATATCCTCCACATGGCCAATTGTATTTTTCACTACTATATCATTGTGTATTAAATATGGGTACATTGCATATACATTTGGGTTACACTTTATGTTATCCCATGTTATTCAATAATAATCTTTAGCACCTCTCGTTGGATTCATCATATGTTATTCATATATTATTAACTTATTCTTGGTTATATGAAGGTGAAAAAAAAATATATCTTTCCTTTTAGATTAAGATTAAATAAAAGGGAAGTGAAAAACTAAAAACAAATTCATTAATAAATCAATAATTAATAAATAACTATAAACCTATGTGTGAATTATATAATACCACTTGAATAATTTGGGCTCAACAGATTCTCCGATCGAGGCCATTACCTACTCAGATTTTATTGATTTTAATGAATAATTTATAATATACATGAAAATATATGTCTTCACTGATGAATTTTATCTAATAAAAAATTTATGTAAGTGTAAGAACCAAAAAATTGGATCTTTCATATTATGTTTGAATTCAATTTAAAAACAATAAAAATGCCTCAGTATTGATATTATTTATTTGATGAAGTAGTTGACCATCTAAATTTTGTTTCAGTTTTAGCATCATTACATCAAATAATATAAATTATAATCTCTCTAGTGGTAATCCACATGTGATCCTTGATCTCAAAGTTTCACCAATGGAACTCAGGGTTCTAGTTTAGATTATCCAATAATCTTTCATTTATCACCTTTGATATAAACACAATATCCTAGTCTTGGGGATTTTCTTTCTCTTAATCTCTTATTCTTTAGAGGGAATAATAAATTGGATGAATTCTCTCAGTATTGAGAAAAAGACTAGAGATTTTCTACATAGAGAGAATTATATAGGGAGGATAAATGATGTGTATAACCAAATGATTCTCACACCCTTTGGAAATGATATAAATAGATATATATATAGGTTAAAGGATTGGTAATTTAATATATTATCTTATCCAATACAATAATCCTTATAGGACCCTACATCTCATAATAATATTATTATTAGTTATTTAACACGTGGTTGTCTCAGAGATAATATAAATTTCACTAAATGTATTAATATTTATTTAAATGAAATTTCATATATCATTTCTATTTCCAAGTTCTTAACTCAGGCTCATCACCTTCCTCGGTATTTACATGAATAACAGATAAATATTATTCATTTTATAAATAAATAAATATTATATTCATGATCATAAAAATAATTGTTTATTTAATATATTTTCAACTCACATTAAATAAATGATAGAATAATTATGATCAATAAATCCTGAATAAATAATATTTATCAATATTAGTAATAATATTTATTTCTATTATTAAATACAAATAGTATTTAACTAAGATCAATGAAACACTAAGTGAGTGTCCCTCTATATCTCTTCCGCACTAGAATTAGGTGGTTTTTCCTTAATTCCAACATCAGTGTCTACAAATACATAAAGGAAACCATATAGGAATAATCTAATGATTTAATAAAAAGCCACATATGAACTCTCATTGTGTAATATAGTCCCTTTGTCTGGATATCTCATTAATCTGGTTTCATACTCACATAATCATCCAATATGCTCAATATATCATTCTTCGACTTCCTAAAATGATCATGTGAGACACCATGTCCATGGAATTTAGTTTAATAGTTCTATTACAATGAAAGGTTTGAGATATGAACTTCTATAAATATAATAGGGTTAAATCCTTTCTCAAATTATACATTAATGACATATTATTCATGATGCACCCAATATATCATACTTTATTACTAACATAATACATCATAGTATATGAGTCTTAATATTCATTGATAATTATATTAATTTCTAAATATCAATTCACACATTTTCATATATTAGTATTCGGTGATGAAAAAACATGGGAATTCATACTTTTGGATATGTCCTTATAATCCCTCATTTTGGAAATCACCAAATGAAAACAATATAAGTTAAAGGCTTCTCCTCCAATTAGAGTCGAGCACCTGGTAGCCTACAAAATATTTTTCCCATAAATTGATTTCATATGAACATAGGACACATAAGTTTTAGAATATTGTCTTGGAAATTCAAGGTTCTCATCATAGAAGGGAACTACTATGACGTTTCGATGTGATAAATACTCCAGTAACATTATCACATTAAGGTTATGTAAAAGAAAAATTAATATTTAAATGGTAATTTATAATATTCAATTATTTTAATATAAAAGAAATATAAAGTATAAAGTAGTTTGTTTTAGGGAACCAACTCTAATAGTGTGAATGACTAAATCAATTTTGTAAAAACTAAAAAATTGGTCACAATGATGAGATGAGAGTTACAATGAGTTAGAACCTATGAAAAAAATTTAAAACATTTTTATTTATTATCTAAACATTTATAATCCAACTATTCTCTTTGTATGGAAATATAAATAGGTTCATATTATTTCATAGTGTGTATTTTGAATAAATATTAATGTTTTTAAAACTCAATGGATAAAACACTCTCTTATCTATCAATTTCTTTAAGACTTTAATCAATGATTTTAGTATACTTTGTCTTGATGGAAATCACTCCCAAGCGTTGAAAGAATCACATTGTTCCTAGATACCCTAAGAAGAAGTATACCTTTTTCTACTTAATAGTTTTTGCTATCATAATAATTTAGATGATCTTGAATCTCCTATATCAAAAAATGGAATATATTTATTTATTTAGAGCAGGAATAGAATAATATTATAGCATACATCAGTATTGGTTAATATTTTCCACTGCTTTTGGGAATGTGTTTTATCCTCTAAGACCCAATAGTTTTATTAGATCCACATTCATTACGTTTAGACTAATTTTATAATAAATTAAGAAACTATGAAAAGTGTGGGTAGGCTATCTATCACACCATACTAACATTTTTTGGAATTTGGGTTTCATATGATTATAAGACTATACATGAGTGGGTTTCATATAATTTATGGATGATATGCATTTGGATATGGGTTAATATAATTAGATTTTATTTTCATGTGAGTAAACAAATCATTAGTGGTGTAATTACTCTATTTTTTCCTTGTAAAACTTTAGAATGTTTTAAGGAATCACTTTGAAGCTAGTTTCATATTTAGTGCTGGATTATGGGGACATGGGTGACTCAGTATTGATAAAATAATAAAATTAATTATATTATATCATATGGGTGTAATTTTTATTAAAAAATAGAATAACTCTAGAATGATGTTTCATCTGTAAAATATAAGACTACTACTAAATTTAGAATGTTTTTTTAACTTATGCATGATATAAACTTTGTGCGTGTCGGGTTTTTGGTTTAGGGGTGTTCATAGGAGAAATTATAATTAAATGAATTAATTATTTAATTTATTGGTTATTATTGGATGAAATAATCCCAAAACTCTATTTAAACCTTGTTATGGTCAAATATTAGGGTTATTTTCATAACCCTTGTGATTTGAAGAGAATTTTAGGATGAGATATTTAACTTTAATAATGAGGTCATGGTATAATGATCGGGTTTCCAAGGAGTTCATATTCAAAAAAGGATTCCTTTAATCTCAAGAATTAAAACAACATAGAACTATTCATAATCAGTTATCAATCCATCCTTTAGGTAGGATATTTATTTTTCTGGATTAATCCTGGTTTTTGATTATCCCATATCAAATGTGAATTTTTCTCTTTAGTAGATTAATTCATTGGTTGATATTTTGAATTATGGTGGATTTTTATCTTCCTATAATTAGGAATTTATAGTGTTATTTGGATCCTTTTTATTGTCCCAAGTTCAATGTTTTCTCCATAAATTTATTGATTCCAACTTTAATAATGATTGACATCTGTTTCTCACTCTTTTGTTGTGTGATTTTCTCCCCTTGTTCCTTGAATGATCATTATTATTGTTTCTTTTGGTCAGTAGTTTTACAATACCAATAAATAGATCATAGTGTAATAAATATTTTGTACAATGAATCATTTTTTTTATTTGAATACATGATTTAAGGCATAATTTTGGTGTGAACATGATTATGGATGATCATTGATCAGATCAGGATTTTCCTCCCTTGAGTTAGTAATTCAGAGATGTGGTGAGACAAAAATAGACTTATGAATGAATGGGTGGATGGAATGTATCCATTATATAAATTTTAGGTGTGTTCAACCATAGATTCAAGTTCTATGGGTGTCATTGTTAGTGGATCCATAGGTAGAGGTGGAATGAGATAGGCATATAGAACTACCTAAAAATTATAAACAAATCAAGTTACATGGTTTTTTTTTCGGATAAACAAAAAATATGTTGACCCCTTTCCATGGAAGCTAGTGTTTCTCACATAAATAAGTATCATGCACTATGTGGGTTGTCCAAACCTAGGCCAAATATACCCTAAGGGTACACAAACATGGGGATTTATTGGTACATGGGAACAACTAGTGTACACAAGCATTGCTAGGATAGAGGCATGGCTAGAGTACTCAAACATGGCCAGGTACACATTCATAGCTAGAGTACACAACCACGTGCTTGAGTACATGGGCACATCCAGAGTACTCAGACACGGCTAGGTAATTGGGCATGACCAGAGTACACAATCATGGCAGAGAGTACATAGGCATGGGCTAGAGGACATGAGAATACCCGAATATTCCAAGTCATGTTTCATATTCCTTATACATATATTTTACTTTATCAAAGGTAGTTTGAGGACCCGATTATATTAAATCAAAATTAGTATCATTAGGTTATTTTTCATTGGTCAATACCTATGAGGGTATAGTGAGGTATCCTAAACAGAGCATGGGATGAGGGATGTACTCTATTAATTAGTTTGGGATTGAGTCGGGTATCCATCTGTGTTTCCTAGGTTCTGATCCTCTATCATTATTCCCCATGTTTGGTCAAGTATTCTATTTCTGATTTCTAAGGTGTGTGATCCCTATCATAGTGAATTACTTTAGTTTGGGTTAGTTATCCCCCATAATCCATGGTGTGATATCCTATGTGTGTATCAAAATCTTCTATGATCTATCATGTAATTATTTAGGGTGAGTCCTGATATATACACCTCTTAGATGAGTGATATTAGTGTTAGAAAGACCTAAATAATGAGTTCTCCCAAATTAGAATTTCCTTGAATCATAAAGTGGAATCCATGTATGGAAGTTTGGTTGTGACCTTACTTTGAGACTTTGTTTCTATCTTGAGTATATAAATATTGGTGGTATCCTCACTAATGAATTGATTCTCTTGATACTTTATGTTTGATGATTTTAGGGTGTCCTGTTGGGTATGTTTATACTCATACATGTAGGTTCTCTACCCATATGTGTCATCTCTTATGAATAAGACATGACATTCGATTGAGTATTAGGAAGACTTAGAGTAGGTGGAGTATAATTGATATAGATGAACCATAGTTGGATTTATGAGTTTTTTTTAACATTAGTACCCTCCTTTCCAGTATTTTGGAATCTTTTACAGTTTTATGGGGCTTGTATTTGTCCCTTTTTCATTATCATACTAGTGTTATACTCTAATGTAGGATTTATCTATATGTTTTCTTCTTAGTATCAGTTTTATCTTTCCTTTCCAAGTTATATTTTTGTTTAGATATGTGTGTGTGTGTAGGTACCTTAGCCTATGGCCTCCCATATGTGTGATATACTTATTCAGTAATAGTTGCAAGCCCCTACCCTATTGGAGGTGGGATTGGGGAATCACACTCAGCTTTCCACCATCCAGGTAGGCCCTAGTGGGTCGAGTCTGGATAGAGTGGTATCTGGGCAGGATGTCTTTGGAATGGAGTTTAGAGATTGTATAGTTGTGAGGTTTGGTTTGGGAACTAAGGAAAAAGTCTTAAAGTCTCATGATTTTGTATCTCATGTTGGTAACCCATTTATGGTGCAGTGGATAATGTATCTATTCACCAGGATATTGATGACCTTCTTTTTTAATAAGTACATATAGGAACTATTTACAGGGAAAACGTTAGTACAAGAATCATATAGGAATGGTTTTTTGTTTTCACTTCTATCTATAGTAAGCTTCCCAGATATACACGTTGACTGTAGTGTATCTTGACTTTTTTAGGATGCCTCCAAGATAAAATCTGTATAGGATTCCATAGAAGGATTGTGAGGATGATATGCTTAGTGATAAGTCTTTGGTTTAAGGGCCAAAATAGGTAGTGGTACCTCCTTCTGGTTTTATGATCTTACCTTTATCCATCATATAAAAAGTTTCAATATAAGTATCAATATATGACATACTGTTTCCTATAGAAATGGTGATGACCTTGTTTGTTTATGGTTTAAACATTCCAATTGGTTTCTAACAGGTTTATTCGTAGAACCGGAAACATCCAATGATTCTATATCCATTTGGACCTACTTTCCAATGGTAAGTGCTCATTAGTTGTGGACCAATGAGGTTTAAGAATTTTCATTGGTCGAGAGGATGGGAGGTTGGACTCATCACACCTTTTTGAGGAGAATTATTGTTTACTACGGGACTCTCTTTATAGATTTAAGTTATGTTCGTGAATCCTTATTATACTACCAATTATGAAAATGAGATTTTCTTAAGATCTGACAATCAATGATTAATATGTATGAGATTTAGAGAATCTTTTATATGTATTTAAGGTTCTTCATCAATAGAGAATCATCTGTATTAGTTAGAGATTCATAGTCAATGGTATCCTTCAACACATTATATAAATATCTCTTGGTCATTATGATAACCATACTGGTTTTAAAGCCACTCAGCTAGGCACATGAAGTTTATTGTTGTTCAGAAGGACATGGAGTATTTCAAAATTGGGATCGTACCCACATATGGGCTACCAACATATCCTTGTTATAAAAGGAATCAGAACCCACATAGTTTGGGAATTAATATATAGTTTAACGTCATATGGGGCGGATAAGAATTAATGGGTGATGGGATTGAACCTCAGAAAGGCTTCCTACATACTCTACTTTAAGGTAGAGATCAAATTCCACGTAGTTTGGTTTGGTATTGTGGGGCTTATGTATGATTAACGGCCCAAAGAGATGTGTCGTGGTTACTTTTACACTCTAAGCTCACGTGAGTCATGCTCGGTGTGAGAAACAAGAGGTATCAGTAAACCTAAAAAAATTCCATGAAAGATGTGGTCACAAGTAGTGATATGGGGCTTATGTATGTATGATTTCCCAAATAGATAAAGATCAGGACTTACTTTAGAGAATAATCTTGTGAAAAAGTTCCATAAAAGTATATGTGCTTTATGGATATTTGGATACTCTAACTTGGGACTTACTCCTATGGAGGATGCCTAAATTAGGAGGGGACTTGTGATTGGGTTTTATTCCTAAGAAGAAAGCCCAAATCAAAAGAAGTTAATACTGGTTAAGAGAAATTATGACTGGGAATTATTCCTAAAAAGGAGGCACAGGTTAAAAGGAATTTAGAACTGGGGATTTCTCTAGAGAAAGAGGCCCAGGTTAAGGGAATTTGGGATCTGGGGCTTACTCCTAAGGAGGATGCCCATATTGGGGAACTTGGGTATTACTCCTAAAAAGGTGGCCCAGGTTAGGGAATTTATGATTGGGACTTTGTCACGAACCAGCCCGGGTCGACCCTGAACCGGTCACTCGAGCCGGTCCGCGGCAAGTCCCGAGGGGCGTTCCCGATCCCCCCGGGATGGCAACAAGTGCCGGGCATTGAAACTTTAATCGTTGGGAACGATTTCAGCCCAAGCTAAAAACAGGATCGAAATAACGAATATAAACTAAACAAACAGAAAAACACTAAAGACACAAACAAAACTATACCACGACATACCTCCATGTGACCTCGCGGGTCACCACCCAACTACAACCAACGTCGCTCCCACACTGAGCGACTCAAGCAGGAGAACCTGAACAAAAGGAACCTGCAACTGAAAAGGTAAAAGATAGGCGTGAGCACAAAAGTACTCAGTAGGTGAGCCCCACAACAAATCCCATTGCACTGCCAGTAAATAAAGAACCTACCTATTCCAGGTTTGAACTACAAAGTATAAAAGTATGCTTTTACAATGTTTCACTTGAAAAACTAAACACAAGCCATCACCCTTATTCCTTTTTAAAAGTTGAATTTCTTTTCATTGATTCTAGATTCGTTCTGAACGATAAAGAAGTGTTACACTTTCAGTTTTACTATACAAGAGAAAAACGCATTTTTATTTGAAAACCATTTTCGCAAAGCAACCAGTACGAGCGGTAAAGAAGAACTGAAAGTAATCAAGCAGGAAAGAAAGCAAGTGCAAGTAGAAGTAAACAGGCAAGGAAAAAAAACCAAGTGCAAGTAAGAATAAACCAGAAGTTATCAGCAATAACCATGGGCACACACGCACGCACTCACACACTCACACACACACACACACATACTCACACACGCACACACTCACACCCAAGTGGTCCCCCATATGCCGACGGAAGGCACCACGCCAGAGATGGTAGAGCACTATGGGTAAAACCCCTAAGGTTCATCTAGCTCGCGTGGGACCCTAGAACCTCGTGTCTCGGTGAAACGTGGCTTAGAAGGCCACGACCCTCAGAAAACGTGGCTTAGAAGGCCACGACCCTCAGAACACGTGGCTTAGAAGGCCACGACCCTCATATATCATATGTTTAGTTAGTGTTGCAATCGTCAATCCAGCTAAGTGAAACAGGGACGACACCCATCCGGCTCACTAGCACACTAGTTCTAGTCCGCCCACCTAGATACCCAGGGTTTCCCGTGTGCTCAAACAAGCTTCACATTCACATAGTATATTTCTTCCTCATATCGCAGACCAAACCAGATATCGCACACAAAAGTCACCATTTCCACACCCAAACAATATTTCAAAACTCACGCACGTCAAAAATACCTTTCTGAAAATATAAATGTCATTACCCAATCATTTCGCAAAAACCCCTTTCTTTGAAACACTCAAACAAGAACATAACCAACTTTCACAACCTAGAAAACATTATTTTAATAACACAACAAGGGAAAACATCTTTCGTCAACCAAGAACCACACGTAAAGTTTCCAAAAACAATTTCAAAAGGTCACACGACGTTTTCTCTAATCAAGGTTATAAGAAAACACCATTTTTCATAAACAGTACATTTACTAATTTACACACGCCAAAAACATTTCAAAACCCAATTCAACATGTCTTTCGTTACTCAGGAAAAACCATTTAGCGACATTACTATGAAATCCCACAATTGAAACCAAGAAAACACTTTTAATGAAATGCTAGAATTAAACAGTTTTCCTTATCAGCAAATCACCACACTATAAAAACTACTTAATATTATTTTTCTTTAATTTACTGAAATTTAATAAAAGGAAAAGGAATAAATAAATTCTTAATTTAGAGGCAAGTGCATAGGGAGACCTACCTCGAATCGGAACGACGAACGACGCGACGCGAAACTCCTGTTGCGTAAAGGTTGCAGCGTCCTGCGCAGTCAAACTGGTCCTAAAACAATAGACCGTTATACGGGTTCAACGACATTAATAACATAATAGAAATAACCATAATAAAATTTTATTATCAGTAATAGTATAATAATAACATAGTCATAATAGTAATTACAGTAACATAACGAGAATAATAATAACTTAATAAAAATAATGGTAATGATATAATAATAACAATAATAATATGACATAATTATAATATTATCATAATCATAATAGCAATATTAATATAATACAATAATAATAATAATAATAAGAATAAAATAATATAATAATAATAAAAATGTGATAATAATAATATAATAATAATAGTAATAATAATACTATTATTATTATTAATATTAATATTAATATGATAGTAATTATAATAATAAAAAATATAATAATATGATAATAATAATAAAGTAATAATTTAATAATAATGGTAACAATATTAATATAGTAATAATATAATAATATTAACATAATAATAATAATAATATTAATAACATATTAATAATAATAATAATAATAAGATAATAGTATAATATAATAATGATAATAATCTTAGTAATAGAAAAAAAATATTTGCACTATAATATTAATAATAATATTATTGCTAATATGAATAAGAAACAAAAAGCAAAATGTAATAAAAATAAAAATAAAATAAAATAAAAAAAAGAACTCATACCGGAGGGGGGGGTGCGCGCAGAAGGTGGTGGAGGGAGGAGGCCGGGACGGCCGGAGTTGCGCCGGCGACGGGAGGGGTCGGGACGGCGGCTGGAGCCACCGGAGGCGGCGGGAAAAGGTCGGGACAGGGGGGAGAGGGAGCCGGAACAGGAACCAGGGAGGCGGCTTGGTGTGGGGCGCGGCGGAAGCCGGCGTGGCCGAGGGAAAGTCCACCGGACGGGAGGCCGGCTCGACGGGAGTTGGATGCGGGGGTCGGGACGGCTGGCAGGGATGGGGAGCGGCGGAGAGGGCCGGTGCAGAGGAGATGGCGGCTGAGTGAGGCAGGAGAAGGGGGCTGGCGGTGCAGGAAAGAACAGGGAGGGGAGAGTCGCTGCGGCGGAGCGAGGCAGGAGGAAGGAGGTGCCGCCGCGGCGGAGCGAGGCAGGAGGAGAGCGGGGCGGATGGGGGATCCGCCGGACGGGAGTGGGGCTCGGCGACGGAAACAGGCGGAGGCCGGGTGCGGGGAGCGGAGGGAGCGGCCGAGGCCGGGGTGCTGCGCGCGGGAGAGAGAAACGAGAGGGAGGAGGTGCGGCGCTGAAGGAGAGGGCCGCCGGGGGAAACCAGCGGGCTGGAGGGGAGCCGGCGACGCAGGGAAGGTGCGGCTGGGTGCGGGCCGGCCGAAACCAGAGGAGGAGAAAAACGGGGGAGGAGGGAAGAGAGAAGAGGGGTTGCGGCGCTAGGGTAGGGGTAGGGTTTATTAGGCCTTATAAATATATTTATATATGATAGAAATAATAATAACAATTATTATAATAATAATAATAATAAAACTTATAATATTAATAATAATAAAACTTATATAATAATGATAAAACTTATAATAATAATAAATAATAAATTAGTTAATTCAAATAATAATTATTTTGATCACATAATAAAATAATCTAAACATAATACATATATATATACATTATTACACATATATATATATATATATAAAACATACATAAACATATATAGAATAAAATTAACTATCATATTAGTAACACAACTTAAATAGCGTTAATAATAAAATATCAACATAAATATTATAGTATTTAAACATGCCGGGTGAATACACGGTCACCCGGGCTGAACGCACGGTCACCGCAAATGATGCAGTGACCGCGCACCGGCGCGAAACCGCCAATCGCAATTAATCTTCGAAAAATTTAAATCGGGACCAAGAGAGGAGAAAAATTACTGATGTCTGCGGTCGGGGTGTGACAATTCTCCCCACCACAGACACTTTCTGCCCCCAGAAAGTCACCAGGCCAAAAGTCGATCAAGATTTAAGTCCATGCCCCAACGGAACTAAAGGAACCAGAGAGAACTGAGAATCTCGGGGATGACCTTACTCCACACAGGTCACACCCGACCGATTCAGGAGGAAACTAAGGTCCGAGATTGAGGGGAGAACACGAAGGGCTTCTCCCCACCACAAGAACTTAACTAGTGTAGAAAAGAAGACCATTTAAATAGACAACTCTAGAAAAAAGGGGGGTCAACGCGGGAACTCCCAACCGGTTTAAACCAACTTTTATAGCACGAGTACTACAACGCCTCCGTCGAAACCTTGAACCCACGACTAGAGTCAACAACTTCAACACCAGGGAAAACCCATGGAAAACATTTAACCAATATCAAATTGGAGACTTGATCCATCGAAGTCCACAAAACATAACCACATCGACAACCTTACTAAAACGAGGTCAACCAACACGAGAGTCAAAGACACTTTTAGGAAGGACACCCGATTCAGAATATTACATTCACACGACAAGTCCACCTAGATTTATCATAGAACAAGTCCATCATCACTTTATAGAAAAACAACGCATTTACAACGTTGTTGGGACCTCAATAGCAGGGAAACAAACATGAAACGGTTTTTAATTGCTCCACCATCCACATGGAATACAGAACTTGGACCAAGCCTTCACAACCCTGGGAACTCCTGACTGTGCGCGAGCTTCACCCCGAGACTTGTGGCTGGGGCTCTGATGGCTGAAGCATCTTCTGCCTCACAGTCAGGTACTGACGTTATCCCATCATGACATCCTCTTTAAGCGACGCTTCCGACAAAACTTCTCCAGATGACCCAGACAACCGTATTGACGACACGTCTTCGGAGGGTTGCGACAAGACGACTTTAAATGCCCGAAACGACCACACTGAAAGCATACCATCGAACGATCTGATGAACTGGAAGTTGGGACCAAAGGGGATAGCTCATTGGGGACAGGTATCTCTGGCATATTTTCCACACCAGAGGAGGAACTCTTACGAACAGCTGGGGATGCTGAAGTACTAACCACCCGCACACCAGAAACTAACTCAGCCAAGAAAGCTTCCTCCACCAGCTTCTCGAAACAAATGTCTTTATAAGGGAGGACTCGCTCCTTGATCTATGGACGAAGACCCCCAGTGAAAAGAGAGGCCTTCATGAGCTCATGTGACGCTACATCTGGAGAAAAGGAAATCAGTTCCTTGAAATAGTCAACGTATGCCTTCACCGTCTGTTGGCCTTGTTGAATATGCACAAGCTCCCTCTTTTTCTCCAGCTTCACTTCCTCGGGTACAAACCATTGGATGAAAACGGTTCTGAAGACATCTCACATCACTTGACCTTGCGTTGACGGTGGGGTAACCATCTTCCACTGGTCCAGAGCTGGACCCTCAAACAACTCCATAATTGGACGGACCTTAACACTACCGGGAGTTCCCAATATTCTAAAGACACGTTCCACTTCCTCGAGCCATTTCACTGCTTCTAACGGACCCTGATCACCATGGAGAATAGACAGAGTCTGAGGAGGACTAAAAATGGGCATGACATATCCGAATCCTTAGAGACCTTTCTGGGCGGCATTTCCCGAGCAATATATAAAACACAAAGCCAAAACCAACATCAAATCGAATCAACATCAATAAAAGCGTCTTCATCAAAAACAGTCGGCACAAGGACCAAACAGATACAACACAACCCAAAACAAAATCTCCTCTTCAAAATTTCCTTTTAATTTTTGATTTCAAAACCACCCTTTTTCAAGATCACTTTCCAAAAACCAATCCACTTTTAAACCAAAACTTTCCAAAACCATTTTCTCTTTAAAACCAGTTTAGGAAACAAATCCAAGCGTTAATTTCAAACACACCCAGGTAATCTCATGAACCGTTGCACATGTTTTCATCCACATTCCATTCATACGTGCATCAACACACACTTTCCATGCATTCTCACACATGTGCAAACGTTCATAAAGAGGAACCGAGGTTTCAACCCAAATCATTCTTATCAAATTTCAAGCAAACAACAGATTTCCAAATCAAGAGATTTCAGTTTCAAAACCCATTTCATATATTTAAAGTCCTTTAAAAGAAACCAGTCAAATTTTCAAAAACCCTCTTTTTTTTCATTTCCAACTACGCACTCACACAGACCAAAACGAAAACAACACCCAAATTTGCATCAACCACTGAAATGAGGGACTAGTAGTCACGCTCAACCTGGCGACATGGTAGTGGGCCATGTCCCAAGTCAGCGTCGACCACTAGGAGGAATTCAAACCACGTACTCGAACTCCACATGGGTCACTACTCCATGTGAAATTACGATGTAACGTCGGCTTGCCTCCATTGTCATCTCTCAACCCAAAACAAACCAGAAAAGACAAGAACACAATTCCCGAACTACCCCTGGTAACTCGAAGATCAGTGCGAGCAAGAGTTCGCGACGCTCTTCCCGTACTTACCCCTCGAGTTCCGATAGTCCTAATCTCCTTCTACCGGACAACCCAAATAACAAGAACCACCTCTGATACCATTTTGTCACGAACCAGCCCGGTTCGACCCTGAACCGGTCACTCGAGCCGGTCCGCGGCAAGTCCCGAGGGGCGTTCCCGATCCCCCCGGGATGGAAACAAGTGCCGGGCATTGAAACTTTAATCGTTGGGAACGATTTTAGCCCAATCTAAAAACAGGATCGAAAGAACGAATATAAAGTAAACAAACAGAAAAACACTAAAGACACAAACAAAACTATACCACGACATACCTCCATGTGACCTCGCGGGTCACCACCCAACTACAACCAACGTCGCTCCCACACTGAGCGACTCAAGCAGGAGAACCTGAACAAAAGGAACCTGCAACTGAAAAGGTAAAAGATAGGCGTGAGCACAAAAGTACTCAGTAGGTGAGCCCCACAACAAATCCCAATGCACTGCCAGTAAATAAAGAACCTACCTATTCCAGTTTTGAACTACAAAGTATAAAAGTATGCTTTTACAATGTTTCACTTGAAAAACTAAACACAAGCCATCACCCTTATTCCTTTTTAAAAGTTGAATTTCTTTTCATTGATTCTAGATTCGTTCTGAACGATAAAGAAGTGTTACACTTTCAGTTTTACTATACAAGAGAAAAACGCATTTTTATTTGAAAACCATTTTCGCAAAGCAACCAGTACGAGCGGTAAAGAAGAACTGAAAGTAATCAAGTAGGAAAGAAAGCAAGTTCAAGTAGAAGTAAACAGGCAAGGAAAAAAAACCAAGTGCAAGTAAGAATAAACCAGAAGTTATCAGCAATAACCATGGGCACACACGCACGCACTCACACACTCACACACACACACACACATACTCACACACGCACACACTCACACCCAAGTGGTCCCCTGTATGCCGACGGAAGGCACCACGCCAGAGATGGTAGAGCACTATGGGTAAAACCCCTAAGGTTCATCTAGCTCGCGTGGGACCCTAGAACCTCGTGTCTCGGTGAAACGTGGCTTAGAAGGCCACGACCCTCAGAAAACGTGGCTTAGAAGGCCACGACCCTCAGAACACGTGGCTTAGAAGGCCACGACCCTCAGATATCATATGTTTAGTTAGTGTTGCAATCGTCAATCCAGCTAAGTGAAACAGGGACGACACCCATCCGGCTCACTAGCACACTAGTTCTAGTCCGCCCACCTAGATACCCAGGGTTTCCCGTGTGCTCAAACAAGCTTCACATTCACATAGTATATTTCTTCCTCATATCGCAGACCAAACTAGATATCGCACACAAAAGTCACCATTTCCACACCCAAACAATATTTCAAAACTCACGCACGTCAAAAATACCTTTCTGAAAATATAAATGTCATTACCCAATCATTTCGCAAAAACCCCTTTCTTTGAAACACTCAAACAAGAACATAACCAACTTTCACAACCTAGAAAACATTATTTTAATAACACAACAAGGGAAAACATCTTTCGTCAACCATGAACCACACGTAAAGTTTCCAAAAAACAATTTCAAAAGGTCACACGACGTTTTCTCTAATCAAGGTTATAAGAAAACACCATTTTTCATAAACAGTACATTTACTAATTTACACACGCCAAAAACATTTCAAAACCCAATTCAACATGTCTTTCGTTACTCAGGAAAAACCATTTAGCGACATTACTATGAAATCCCACAATTGAAACCAAGAAAACACTTTTAATGAAATGCTAGAATTAAACAGTTTGCCTTATCAGCAAATCACCACACTATAAAAACTACTTAATATTATTTTTCTTTAATTTACTGAAATTTAATAAAAGGACAAGGAATAAATAAATTCTTAATTTAGAGGCAAGTGCATAGGGAGACCTACCTCGAATCGGAATGACGAACGACGCGACGCGAAACTCCTGTTGCGTAAAGGTTGCAGCGTCCTGCGCAGTCAAACTGGTCCTAAAACAATAGACCGTTATACGGGTTCAATGACATTAATAACATAATAGAAATAACCATAATAAAATTTTATTATCAGTAATAGTATAATAATAACATAGTCATAATAGTAATTACAGTAACATAACGAGAATAATAATAACTTAATAAAAATAATGGTAATGATATAATAATAACAATAATAATATGACATAATTATAATATTATCATAATCATAATAGCAATATTAATATAATACAATAATAATAATAATAATAAGAATAAAATAATATAATAATAATAAAAATGTGATAATAATAATATAATAATAATAGTAATAATAATACTATTATTATTATTAATATTAATATTAATATGATAGTAATTATAATAATAAAAAATATAATAATATGATAATAATAATAAAGTAATAATTTAATAATAATGGTAACAATATTAATATAGTAATAATATAATAATATTAAAATAATAATAATAATAATATTAATAACATATTAATAATAATAATAATAATAAGATAATAGTATAATATAATAATGATAATAATCTTAGTAATAGAAAAAAAATATTTGCACTATAATATTAATAATAATATTATTGCTAATATGAATAAGAAACAAAAAGCAAAATGTAATAAAAATAAAAATAAAATAAAATAAAAAAAATAACTCATACCGGAGGGGGGGGTGCGCGCAGAAGGTGGTGGAGGGAGGAGGCCGGGACGGCCGGAGTTGCGACGGCGACGGGAGGGGTCGGGACGGCGGCTGGAGCCACCGGAGGCGGCGGGAAAAGGTCGGGACAGGGGGGAGAGGGAGCCGGAACAGGAACCAGGGAGGCGGCTTGGTGTGGGGCGCGGCGGAAGCCGGCGTGGCCGAGGGAAAGTCCACCGGACGGGAGGCCGGCTCGACGGGAGTTGGATGCGGGGGTCTGGACGGCTGGCAGGGATGGGGAGCGACGGAGAGGGCCGGTGCAGAGGAGATGGCGGCTGAGTGAGGCAGGACAAGGGGGCTGGCGGTGCAGGAAAGAACAGGGAGGGGAGAGTCGCTGCGGCGGAGCGAGGCAGGAGGAAGGAGGTGCCGCCGCGGCGGAGCGAGGCAGGAGGAGAGCGGGGCGGATGGGGGATCCGCCGGACGGGAGTGGGGCTCGGCGACGGAAACAGGCGGAGGCCGGGTGCGGGGAGCGGAGGGAGCGGCCGAGGCCGGGGTGCTGCGCGCGGGAGAGAGAAACGAGAGGGAGGAGGTGCGGCGCTGAAGGAGAGGGCCGCCGGGGGAAACCAGCGGGCTGGAGGGGAGCCGGCGACGCAGGGAAGGTGCGGCTGGGTGCGGGCCGGCCGAAACCAGAGGAGGAGAAAAACGGGGGAGGAGGGAAGAGAGAAGAGGGGTTGCGGCGCTAGGGTAGGGGTAGGGTTTATTAGGCCTTATAAATATATTTATATATGATAGAAATAATAATAACAATTATTATAATAATAATAATAATAATAAAACTTATAATATTAATAATAATAAAAC
Source organism: Viscum album (assembly GCA_963277665.1). Lineage (NCBI taxonomy): Eukaryota > Viridiplantae > Streptophyta > Magnoliopsida > Santalales > Viscaceae > Viscum > Viscum album. The sequence goes on from OY728129.1 coordinate 1,496,002,222, forward strand.
TTATATAATAATGATAAAACTTATAATAATAATAAATAATAAATTAGTTAATTCAAATAATAATTATTTTGATCACATAATAAAATAATCTAAACATAATACATATATATATACATTATTACACATATATATATATATATAAAACATACATAAACATATATAGAATAAAATTAACTATCATATTAATAACACAACTTAAATAGCGTTAATAATAAAATATCAACATAAAAATTATAGTATTTAAACATGCCGGGTGAATACACGGTCACCCGGGCTGAACGCACGGTCACCGCAAATGATGCAGTGACCGCGCACCGGCGCGAAACCGCCAATCGCAATTAATCTTCGAAAAATTTAAATCGGGACCAAGAGAGGAGAAAAATTACTGATGTCCGCGGTCGGGGTGTGACAGACTTACTCCTAAGAAGGAGGCCCAAAATTAAGGAACTTGAAGATTGGGGCTTACTCCTGAAGAGGATGCCCATATTTGGGAACTTGGAATGGGTATTATTCCGAAAAAGGAGGTCCAGGTTAGGGAATTATGATTGGGACTTACTCCTGAGAAGGAAGCCCAAATTAGGGAACTTGAAGACTGGGGCTTACTCCTGAATAGGATGCCCATATTTGGGAACATGGGGCTTACAAATGAAGAGGATGCCCATGAATAGGGAACTTGGGGCTTACATCTAAAGAGGATTCCCATGAATGGTTCTCTCATCTTAAAGTATGAGGTTGAATGAATGAAATCTCTAACTGTAGTGACACAAATTTATGTAAATCACTAGGTTTTGAGAGATGTTCCACAAAATTCCTTTCTGATAATGAATCCAACCAAGGGATCATTCCATAAATGGCTTTGAAGATGATTCTGAAGGCCAAATCTTGAAGAGGAGAGGTGGATTTGATGAAAAGAGGTGAATGGATAGGAGGGGCACCCAAAAGAAGGTAGGCGCGTAGGTCCTGTTTGGGCGATCAGCTCCTGGTCGCGCAGGTATACCTGCGCGACAAGGGTATACTTGCGCAACAGTCAACCCATAGGGTATAACTTGGGCGAAGATTGGCTCAAGCCCTTAGTGTTATCCCTAAAGACTTTTAAATGTGTGGTGCACAAGTTTTGTTGAATGGATAAGGTGGCTCACAAGTGTCTTCAATTCCTTGAAGGGTTAGACACTTAGGCGCACAGGTGTTGAAGAATTTCAACACTTAGGAATTGCTCTGTCTCTTTAGACATTCCATTCTAGGTAAGAAATTACCTTAGAAGTGTTCAGAAGGATTTGAGAAGATACTAGGGCATCGAGAGCTCAAATTTGAGTTTCTTGATTTTTCCTCTCCAAATGGGGGGGCACAAGGGGTATTTATAGGCCTTTGAAGACCTTGGGTGAAAATAACTTAGGGCATGCAAGTCACCTGCTCGACCAATATGATAAGTGAAAGTATACTTGCGTGGCCATAGTAAAACTAGCGTGAACCAAGTGTAAACAAATCCTGGCTCATGCCTTTGTCAATTTTTGATGTTTCTTCGAATGATGAATCAATTTGTATAAGGTATTTACCTTTTTCAGTCGTTAGATTCTGTGACAGAAAGGAGCATCAATAAAATTCCCCCTTCATAGTTGGATCCGAAAAGAATGTGGATGTGACTCTGAGGTAATGAAGAAAACCAAGGAAGGGTGGCGCACAGGTTTTGAGTGCGCAGATATCAGCGTGTAGGTGAGAGGCGCATAGATGGCGTCGTGAAGGTGCAAGTTGTGCAGGCTTTGGCGAGCAGGGGTGCGGCCTGGCCTATAAATATGCACCTCATTATCGTGCAAAGCACCCGGATTTCAAACTTTCAATCTCTCTCCGCGCAAGTTTCCTTCGTCACACAAGCTACTTGTTTTCCGCTGGTTATTTGTGTCACGCTTCTATAGACGTATTTGGACTTGCACAGTGATACTTGCGCGCCAAAAATGGACTTTAGTGCCTTAATTCCTTCTCCATTTTTTCATTTTTCTTCACAAATTTTATGAAAAATCAACTCACTTAAGAGTTAATTATTCGACCTTTTTTGCAGATTCAATGGATCCTAGAAGAATAGGAACTACTGATGAACTAGAGAGCAAGCGGATTGATGATATGATGAACATTGTAGGCCATGATTACTATAATATCTGTGACAGCACTCTTCCATATTTGGTAAAGTACTTTAAGAAGTATCATCATGACTTTCCAAAGAGCGTCTACTTTCCTCTATATGGGTATGGTCATCTGCAAGACATCAACATTCTAGAGGCAAAGAACTATCTCCCAAATTCTTGGTTTCAGAATTACACCAAATTTGCTTCAGAAAATATCTCAAGGGGAGGAGCATTTGTAAATACTGGAATAGTAGATAAGGCCTATATGAATCATCATAGTCCTTGTGCGCTAGATCTGAAACCTCAAAAGCCCGAGATGCAACCACATTTTTATCCTTCAATCTTCTGAAATTCTCATACGGATCAATCAAAATGCTGGAAGAAGATTTGGGAATTATGTCCTGGAGGAGGTGTGAAGCCAACTTGGATGTGGGCATACTGGGTGTGACAAACCTATGCAGAGTTTGTCGAGGATTTGAAAGGAGTTGCGATATATGAATCCATCTCAGGTGGTTTGACATATGTCTACATAAATGATGAGTTGTGTCGGAGCTAATCAGTCACTGTAGCCTAGAAACCAATTCATTCCATCTGAATCATGGAGAAGTATTCATCAGTTTGTGTGATGTATACAAGATCTCGGGGGGCTCCAATTCTGGGCGACATGTATGATGAATTCATCCCCCCCCCCAAGGTGACTTGGAATGATTCTGAGAAAACTCCAGCTTTGGCTCGGGAGTTATTGAAAATATTCCACAAGCTCAAGACTTCAAAGATCTCCCTAACTCATTCTAGAAAGAATATTCATCTAGAGGAGTGGATTAATATGTTTCTTACCAAGAAAGAGGAGAAGGATTCGAAGGAGAAGGGGCACATTTGTACTCTCCCTACTACCTGCCTTAGATCAGAGAAGAGGGTTACTTTTGGCACGTTCTGGACGACCCTGGAAGCAGGAGAATTTGAGAAGTGGGTATATGAATTAAATTAGAGAATCCTAAAAAAGACCCATCTGGCAGGCTTCTTAGCCTTGTGGCTCAGTGTTTATCTTCTTCCAGTCAGGGATTCGAAGGGAGGCATCAGGCCAGGGACCTTCATTGTTGCATCCAAGTTGGCTGAGAGGATAATGGTTTGGTTGGACACCCCCATTTGGGCAAATATTCACAAGAGCTTACACCATGTCATTATGGGTAAGCCTCCATTGAGAATAGTGGGACCATTCTAAGTTTTGTGGGGATGGATTGTCACTCAATTCAGGACATATGCTATACAGAACGGAGTATGGGTTCCGGGAAGCTCTTTCAGGCCTCAGTGTAGGAATATTCTAGAATTGCTTCGTTAGCTCTAAACATCTATGATATGAAGGTGAGGATGAGCATGTTCAAGGAATTAAATTTCTTTCCTTATGGAAACCCGCCGACTGGGTGGTTTTTTTATGATGGAACCGCCGATCTGGAATTGTGGTCATACATTCTAGCTTGCATAGATGGTGTACTGGACACCAGGATTGACAGAGAGATTATACGTGAGGCCTATGCTCCATATATATTTGCACGCCAATTCATGTGTCTGAAGAAGACTGTTGTATCCCCTCCTATGCATGTCAGGTCAGAGCAGCATCCAATGGTTTCCTGACAACTATGGTTACTGACATCTATGGAGAAGAACGGGGAAGTGTTTGATCTACCAATTCATAAAGTGACGAGTAACTTGACTACATGGTATGCCAAGAACTGGATAGCATCATACCCCGAAGGGGTGTTGAATCATCCGGTTTATCAGGTGGGGAAAAATAAAAGAACTATAGAGAAAGAAACAATTCATCAGAAAGGTTATGCTTCCACGCCTGGAGATGATTCACCAGGTTATTCACCTAGGGCTGACTCGTCGGATTCTCAAGATGGGGATGATGAGGCACAGCATGCAGAAAAGTGGCCTCATGACAGATATAATCCTCTTATCAAAATCAAGAGACCAATTCCATCAAAACCTAGCGAGTTACTTCATTGGGAAAATTTAATCATCATTAATTTATAGAGCAATAAGTATTATTTTCTTATCCTTTATCTATAGTTGTAGGAGCTAGGAAGAAGCTGAAGTCTAAGATTGTAGGACCCTCCTTGAAGCCTTCTGGTATACTTGTTGAATATCTATGACTAGAGGTTGTCCAGACATGGTGATGTTTATATTGTGATGCAAAAAACTGCCTGGATGGATCTGTACGAGGGGCTACAAATCCCTGGAATAGGGAATCTTTGGGCTTCTACAAATATACGTAACAAGGATAACCCCGATGAAGTGTGGGCTTACATCAGAGAGTTGGAGATTCTCATATATGCAATCAAAAACTCCATTCCTATCACCAAGAGGGTGAAGGAAATGATAGATCGTGGCACCACTAAGGGGACTAGTGGTTCTAGAGATGAGGAGTGGCATGATTATGTGGCTCCTGAAGATGTAAGTTCCGTTCCTTATTTTCTTTGCAATTTAATTTCAGCCAAAGATTTTTTACTCAAGGAAATTACTTTCTTCATCCTGCAGCTTGCAAATAAAGTAACTGTTAAGGTTCCTTCACCATTGTATAGACCCGATGGTACTGCCATCGGGGCTAATGAATCTCCTCCCGAGCCGGGCGAGATATATCCAGGCCAGAAAGCCATGGAGGAGGAGTTAGGCATGGATTTTCATTCTCCAATCATGTATATGGAGATGATGATGTCAAAACTCCTAAGAATCCAAATAAGCAAAGGCATCGAAGGAGGAATTCCACAGCTAAATGTTTCATCAGTAGTGGTAATTCCTTCAGATAGTCATGAGTCTTAACCCATGAAAAGATTGCTCATACGTCTTGGAATTTCAGGGGATTCTTCAATTTCACCTATGAAGGAGAGGACTGACCCTCCTTTGATGACAACGGATGGTGATGGTGAACAATCACAAGTTCAGGCTGATTTGGATGCTCCTAGAGAAGAGCCGGCATCTGTTCCTAGTATCCCTCTTGCTACTGTTGTAAGAAGAGAAGAGTCTGTTTCTGGTATATTAACAATGCTTCATAAGATGTTGAATGAATACATTAACTGACTTCCATTCTGTTATACTTTAGGTTCAACCCCTGCACCGGAACAATTAGTGGCCACTGCAACTGATGTTGCAATTTTATCTGAAGAAACTGTCCGAGATCAGAGACCGCAGTATGAAGTTCACCAAGAAAATTTATCAAATGCTCCCATTGGTGAGACTAAATAGGATTCTGAGATAACATTGGATGAAATGATGGAACTTGGCGCATCTTTTGAAGATTTTTTAGATTATGTTAAATTACCATGTAATTTAGAAGATTTTGGACGTGAGTGTTATCCTTCATCTTGTTAAAATAACTTCTTATTACATCTCTGACCATGATTGGTTCAAATGTGTAGTTTCATCTGAAAAAGCTGCTGAACTGCCAATTCCTAAAGGGAGTACAGATAATCCTACTATTGTAGAGAAACTAGCTCAAGTGGAGCTGAACCCAGTAGAGTTTCCTCAAACTCGTCCTAAAGATCCTGTTGAAGCTAGGAAAGATGGGGAGGAGCCTTCTCCTGTTGCTGATCTTCCATTGGGTAAGAGATAACAATATTTGTGGCTGATTTCCAATCAACTTTTGTTGTCTTTTGAAACTAACCAAAAACTTTCAATTGACTATACAAGGCTGTCAATTTTAGTGTCTAGATCTAGAGGTGAATCCTTAGCCTCCGTCCAAATGGGAAAATAAGTAACAAGGGTCATGGCGGAAGGAGCAGAATAGGGCACTTCTCTAATTTCATTAATCCCGGATTATATCCCCCCTTGTGATAGTGATGATGAGTCAGACCTGGAAGTACAAAAGGCGCTCCAATTTTCATGATACAAGGCATGGCAGAACATATGGAATATCATATCTAAAGTGCCTCTTGAAGAGAATTCATCGAATATCCCGCGACGGTCATCCCGGTTTGTCATGTTGGGACTTGGCGGTTTTGGATATCAAGAGATCCATGCCGCGGTAAAACTAGTCATCTTAAAAAGGGAACAGGAGCAGAAGTACCATCAAGATTTGACTAGGGTCAGGCTGTCAGCCAATATCATTGAATTTGAGGCTATGGTATCCTGAGCTGAGGTTGATCATGCTTCCAAGTTAAAGGAGATGAAGCATAAGATCAAAGAGAAATTTGTCCAGTAGATGAACCTTCAGCAATAGTTAGACGCTGTTACTGGGGAACTTGACCAGCTTAACAATTCATTTGAAGGAGTTCAAACGAATGGTATGAAAGCCATTGCAGATGCCAAGAAATCACTCCATCAAGATGAAAAGAGTGAAGTTGGTCGAGTGCATGAGCTTCGAGTGGCTACTGATGAAGCTTGGGATTCTGTAAATCAAATGAAGATTTATGTTGATAGCCTTTTGTAATTCATGGAAAAGAGAAGAGACTCCAGTCGATGGACATCCTTATAACTATTGCGCATCAATGAAAGACACTTTCATCTTCAATCATTTGTGCATGCCTTATTTTTCTACATGCTTTTAAGTCTTACCTAATCCAATGAAACTAATAAGAATAGTTTTATTTTTTTACTAGGATTATTATAAATAATCCTACAAACTTTGAATCTTTTTAATTTCTCAGTATTACCTAAATCATACAAAGTATATGCTTAGTGAGTTGGGTCTTGACTATTTTTAGAGTTACCTTGTCTTTTGTGGGCAGTTTAAAGTCATGCACGTTGGACATAAAAAGGATAATGTTTAAGGTCGAAATAGCTTTGACCGAATGGATTAAAATTGACTCAATTCCTTGATAATTTATCTAAAAAAATATTACCACACTCAAGTATGGGGGAAAACATGTAAAATATGACTTAAGAAATTTTGAATATGAGGAATGATACGAAAAAGTGCTAAAAGTCGTTAGAAGAATTATTTCCCAAGAATGAAGTTACCACTATTTAACAAACTCGTTAGGGGGTTGAATTATACAGGGCCGCCTAAGGGCATTGGCTGCATAGTAAAATAATAGAATCTTTTGGTTGACAGGTTGTTTATGTAGACTACTTATGCAAGGCTGCCTAAGGGCACATGCTTCATAGTCAAGCAAAAGAACTCTCATAAATTTACTTTTCTACTGCTAAAAAAGCCAATGAATGTTTATGGAGGTTCAAATTTTCCAAAGAACAGAGTCTGCTATATGGAAAGAGGTACTTGAATATGGAGATGATATTTCCAATCAAAATTATCAAAGAATTAGATGAATTTTACTCCTACAAAGGTCTGACCCAAACATAGGGAAGGAAAACATAAACCATATACTTGAATACTTTCAGATCATGAAAAAGAGTATGAGACAAATATGTTAAGGATGGATATTTTTGCGGATCCCTACATATTTTCATTAAGAAAAATAAAGACAAAATGGGTTTTCCTCCCAAGAATGAAGTTACCACTATTTGAAAAACTCGTTAGGGGGTTAAATTATGTAGTTATGCCTAAGGGGATTGGCTGCATAGTCCAATAATAGCATCTTTTGGCTGACAAGTGTGTTATGTTGACTATTTATGCAAGGCCTCCTAAGGGCACGTGCTGCATAGTCTGACAAAAGAATTCTCAGGTATCATACATTTTGTGACCAGAAGTCGAGAAAAGGGTTTTGGAGATATGTAAGTATTTAAGGCTTTAAAATTGACATTGTCCAATGCATGTAGAAGATACACCAGAAAATTCTAACCATAATCATGTTGTGGCTGGGTCCTGAATCGAGGTGTTGTACTTCACTACGTTTCCCATAAGGATGGGAATCAAGCCATACGCAGTTCTTGAAATATAGTTTAACATCATTTGGGATGAGAGTGTAGGAGATCTTAGTTTAGGGTAATAGAACTTGGACCATTATGAGTAATACACAGTGTGTTTTTGTTATAAATCTGATGTGAATGAAGAATAGGGTTTTCATACCACATTCATGTTTTCACATGGGGACTTTTCAGCCAAGGAAATGAAATTGGAATTTGGGGTTATGCCCAAAGACATGGGTATGGATTCGAAGGATGTTCAAACATTCCAACGTATCACATAAGGATGGGAATCAAGCCGCACATAGTTCTTAAAATACTCGTTGTACAGATTTGGTTCGTACAAGTGAAGGGTGAAATGGGACATTAGCGCAATGATGGTTTGACCCAAGATAAAAGGTTCGGGAATTGCCATGTATGCATGTAGTTTTTAGAATATAACATGATTGGAGATCAATGTAAATAATGATTCCCTCTCAGGTGAGGGTGTCAAAGAATGTTGTAGTTTATTGTCGTACTGGACAAAAAGTGCAAATAGTTTAACGTCATATAGAAAGTATAATGGTGAACCAATATAAAGAGTATTGGTTCTAGGGATGCCTCACATATCAACATCTTATGAGATGGAGGTGAACCGATGTGAAGATATTGGTTTTGGGCTTCAACCTCATAAGGCTGCCTACGTACTCAGCATAGAAGGCAAGGATCAAATTCCGCATAGTACAACTAAAGAATGAATTGGTGATCAAGTTTTTCTTGAGGAAAACGACCAAAAAATGGTTTCGAGACTTACACATGGTTAGCGGCCCAGAGAGGGTGTTATGATTGAAGTTTACTCTAAGATCATGTGAGTCATACTAGGTGTGATAAACAAGAGGTAGAAACAACCTTAACGTTGCACAGTTTAATGTCATGTAGGACATATTAAGGGACTATGCAGTTTAAAGTCTATAATTGAGGACTATTGGTGTTGCACAGTTTAGTGTCATGTAGCAGGGACAAAATACAGTTTAACATCATGTAGGACGTATTAAGGGACTTTGTTCAGTTTTACGTCATGTAGGACGAATGAGCAGTACAGTTTAATGTCATGTAGGAAAAATGTAGGGACATAGTTTAACGTCATGTTGGATGTAAGGGTGTTGTATAGTTTAGCATCTTGTAGCTAAGACGATGAGGACAATATAACTTAACATCATGTTGGACGAGAGGGGGACTGTGTAGTTTAATGTCATGCAGTAAGGACAAAAGAGGACAAAATTTAACATCATGTTAGACGTATTAGGGACTTTTTCACAGTTTAATGTCATGTTGGATGATGGCACAGTTTAACGTCATGTTGGAAAATGGTGCCAATAGTTTAAGGTCATATGCATGGACCGGTGATTATGTAGTTTAATGTCTTGCTGGACATAAGGGACTTTTGTATAGTTTAGCATCATGTAGCTAAGACGTCACAGTTTAACGTCATGTTGGATGTAAAAGGGACTGTGCAGTTTAATGTCATGTAGTAAGGACTTAAGAAGGGATATATAGTTTAATGTCATATAGCAATGATGACACAATTTAACGTTGTGTTGGACGTAAGTGCAAATAGTTTAAGGTCATATTCATAGACCATACAATTTAATGTCATGTTGGACGTAAGTGAAAATATTTTAAGGTCATATTCATGGACCATGAGATGTATTTGTATTATACAAAATACTTCTTCAGAAATCTGGCATTGGTTGGAGTAGTGATGAGTTCTCCATCCATTGAGATTAAAGAATAAGCTCTATTGGAGTAGACCTTATGTATTGAATAAGGTCCTTCCCATTTTGGCTCCAGCTTGGGAGGTTTCTTTCCTAGTATCATTGGAGTTATGAGAACCAATACCAATTCTCCCTGAATTAATGAACGAAGATGAACTTTTTTGTTGAAAGCTTGTGCTATTCGATTCTGATAGACTTCCAAGTGGTGCAAGGTGCACAATATTTTCTCATCTAATCATTCCAATTCATCCAATCTCTTTTGAGATTGTTCATCTGTAGATGACTGATCACAAATGGCTACCGTGAGTGAGGGTAATTGAACCTCAATGGGCAAGAATACTTCTATTCCATATACCAATGAATATGGAGTTGACCATGTTGCAGTAAGGGAGGTGGTCCGATAAGCCCATAAAGCATGAAAGAGTTTGTCAAACCATGATTTATTGTCTTTATCCACCATCTTTTGCAGTATGATAGAACAATTCTTGTTGAAAGCTTCTATTTTTCCATTGGCCGCTGCATGATACCTAGAGGAATGGTTGGATTTGATGTTGTACTCTTGATACAACTTCCTTACCTCAGATGAATAGAATTTGGTGGCATTATCTATCAATATGGTATGAGGGACACCAAATCTGGTAATGATGTTAAACTTGGTGAAGCTAACAATGGTTTTAGAACTAAATTCTTTGATAGTTATTGTGTCTTCCCATTTGGAAAAGAAGTCAGTAGCAGTACGAATGTACTTAAACTGCTTGGATTTAGCTGAAGGATAAGGTACTACTACATCCATTCTCCATGTGGAAAATAGCCACGAGTATTTAGCTGTATAAAGAAACTCTGGGGGTTGATGAATGAATTTTTAATGTACTTGGAAAGAATGAAACTTCTTTGTGAAATCAACATAATCTTTTATCATTGAAGGCCAAAAGTATCGAAGACTTTAAATTTGATCAGATAGTCTATGTCCAGACTGGTGGGCACCACAGACTCCTGTGTGCACTTATTTCAGGACTTCCATTGTCTCTTCACCATTAATGAATTTGAAGAGAATACCATCAAAACCCATTTTGTAGAGAATTTTCTCTAGGTGATCTGGGCTATCATAAAGAGTAAAATTGACCACACGTAGCCGGATTTGTTATTTCCTGGCTCTATCATGTGGAAGTGTTCCATTTTGAAGGTATTCCTTGATAGGTGTCATCCATCCAATAGCATGACCATATGGTTCGGGAATGGGACTAATTTCATTGATTTCCTCTGTTCTAGTTTGAACATAAAGTGAAATTTTACGATGGTGGGAAATAATGATGATTGTCTCGTCTTGATTTGGATCTTCCAAAGTTTTGTATATATTAGCTAGTGCATCAGCTTGGGCATTTTGTGATCTCGGGACATAAAAAATTGTCAGTTCCAAAGGAAATTCTTCCATTAACTCTCTAACGTAATCATACAAGGGGATTAGTTCTTCTTTTCTGATTGCATAATCCCCATTGACATGTTTGATTACCAGGTCTAAATCACCTTTCACATTTAAGTGATTCACTTTTTCTTGAAGCGCCAACTCTAATCCTACGATGAGAGCTTGATATTCTGCTTCATTATTTGTACTGCCTCCCAAAAATGAGAGGGAATAAGGTAGTACTGCCTTTTCGAGGGAAACAAGCACAATTCCCAACCCAACTTTGTTGAATTTAGTATCTTCTATTTTCTTCCCTGTTGGACTTATGGAAGCACCATCAAAGTAAATTTCTCATGTTTGAAGATTATCTTTAATAGAAAAGAGTTCCTCATCAAGAAGTTCAGTATCTAAAGATGTATCTTCTACTGAAGGGTGTTCAGCAAGGAAATCAGCCAAATCTTGACCCTTTATTGCCTTTTGAGACACATACTGGATATCAAATTGCTACAAAATAACTACCCACCTTGCTAGAAGTCTTGTAAGCATTGGAAGACTAAGGATGAATTTGATTGGGTTATTACGAGATACCAATTGGACCTCATGATGTTGCAGGTAGTGTCGCAATTTTTGAACTGTAAAGATTAATGTTAGTTAGCACTTCTCAATATTTGAATATCGAGTTTCTGCTTCAAGCATAGTCCGACTGAGATAGTAGAGGCTGTTTTCATTCCTAGCATCATTCTTATGGGCAAGGAAGGCACCCAATGATCGATCTAAGGCTGTCACATAGAGGATAAGTGGTCTTCCTTCAACAGGTGGCATTAATACCAGTGGACTCAAGAGATATTTATTGAGAATAGAAAATGCCTCTTGACATTATTCAGTCCCCTTGTAGAGACCCGAAGCTTGACGTACATGAACATTACATTACTTTTGCGGTATACTTAGTACATAACAAAAACACACACACAAGGATCGTAATAGTTTAGTATCTTTGGAAACTCGGAATAAAATCTTCTAATCGTGGTGAAAGATCTTCAACATCTCCCATAAAGATCTTCCTTTTTTTTACCTAAAACCTTTCTTTATATCCTGGGGAAAAGAAAACATAAAAGGGTGAGCTCAAATGCTCAGTAAGGGTAAACAAAAGAAATATCAATCACATCGTATTCATAAGAACATAACCTTTGGAAATCTTAACCTGCAAAAGAGAGCATAATTTCATAACATGGGATAAATCATAGTAGTGAAATGAAATCCCAATAATCCTAACTTAAAACATGAAACTTTGTGGCATACACGCATAATCATAGAAAATCATTTCTTGTTAGTCGTGACTCATTGCCAAGACTATCTTAGTGGACAAAGTCCCTTTCTGAACCGAGTCACCCTCGTTCCAGTCCTGTTTCACTGAACCGGTATAACCTACCGTTCCGGCCATGTCTATCTCATGAGATATAAAATCTTTACTCAATGCATTGGAGGGAGATATAGGTCCCACCCATCTTATAATGAATCCTTTCTTATGTGTGCCACATAATCATAAACCATACATCATAGCGTAACCCATGTAATAAAAATGGGATTCTTAAACAACATGACATCATAAAACAATTCATATAAGATAAAGGAATTCATAAAAATATTTCCATCAAACCAATGTAATAATAGGGATAAAAACAGAACCCTATTATTATCTTAGATGGAAAATAATTTTGATAAAATACTTGAACTCCATTCTTGAGGAAAATATCCTTTCTACTTCAAAAACATTTTTCCTTTCATAACATGTCATACGACTTTAAAATAAAATAAGTTGATTAAAAATAAACTTGAAAATTTGTAAAGTAAGTTTCTTGGAAATAATTTTTTAAAAATCCATTCATGTCGTATAAGTTAAAGAAAAACATTCTTCGTACTTTTGTCGGAAAAGTCAAAAAGTACCTCGTACGAAAAACGACAAAAGATTCCTTTCATACATATTACTAAAAACTCACCGAAGGGTAAAATTGGATTTAAACAATTTTAGGTGGATGGAAATAATATTACATATTGATGAAACATGGATGTGGATGATAAAATACACCCCAGTAAATACTTACGAATAAACAATCTCGGATAAAAATGAGATTGTGATATTTCCCTTACCTTAGGTCCGATTTGCTTTGTACGTGTCCGAAGCTCCTGTATAATGGTTTAAATAATGTTATTGACTTATTCCAGAATCATACATATTGATATGATATCATATATGTTCATATTCTTAGCTTCTTGTTAGTAATATTTCATTGTTACTTGTTACTCGGGTCTTTATTGCCTTTTGTTCTTAAGCGTGTTTTGCCGAAAAAATTATTATTCTTATTTTAAGGTTATAGATACCTTATATCCAGAATGGTATTAGTGTAACATATATCATATTTATTCATTCAATTCATTTATATAATTATTATGTAATGATGATCATGTAGAACGAGTCGCTTCACATCTTGGAGACGGTATTCCGTACGTACGCGCGAGTGATGATATCGTTCCTATGATCGTGGAATTGTATTGGAGTATACATATATATTATTTCAGTATCAATATTACTTTATAATAATCATAAATAGTTACTCATTACACAATTATACCCATCCTTGTAAAGTGATGGTGGAAAATAGATTACACCACGGTGTGGAGACGGTATTCCGTACGTACGCACGCGCGGTGATTTCATTTTTCCGTAGGATGGATAGAACGTGAGTTAGGGTTGTTTCATATTTATAATAACATATCAGTATTTAAGTAATACTTATTTTATTACTTTATCATGAAACAACTAAAGAAGAAGAAGTTGAAGAAGAAAGAAATTGAAAAGATCGGTAATGGATATTACCTCTTCTTTGGAACGCTTCTTTGAATCCTCCACTTAGGGAACTAATATTGGTCTTTGAAGAAGACCAGGACCTCTAGGATTATTCTAGGGAAGTGGAGAGGAGAACATGGCAGGGGTTGTCCGAGCTTGAGTGCTCAAATTGGTGTGAGGAGGAGGGGGAGGAGGTGCCCTTTTATAAGGGAGGAGAGGGGCACCTTAGGAATATCTCAAAATATTATTTTATATTAAAGTCAAAATCGGTTTATAATGGTTCCAAAGGGTCTTATTTAGAAACTAATGTGGGTATGGGTCGAAATCCTATCAACCAATAGGATTTAGACAAGTTTAGGGTATTATTTTAACCTTATCAATTAGATTTAACTCTAAGTTAAATAATTTAACTTTTACCGTGTCTTTTTGTTTTCTTTCACTATATGGTTAATACACTTACTATAACATGCCAAACTAACCCCAAATTGTTTATTATTAATATATATATCCTTATCCAAGTCATTTGGCCGAACCTTATATTTTTAGGAATAAAATAACAATTAATAATATAATATTTAATTTAAAAACTATTTTGTGTCAATTTTGACACTATTTGATATATGATTTTTTTGAAAGTCATAACAGAATTATATGTTCGAACCATGTTGATTAAATCAACACTAATATATCATAGTAACCTAGAAAATTTGTTTAATTCATAAAAAGTCTCAAATTACATTTATTTTGGTGTTTATAACATCAATTATGTCAATATTTCATAAGTAAGATAATTACTGCATCATAATTGTGTCATAAATAAATTAAATTATTTAATGTCTAAAAATTATAAATAAAATACCATTATGTAGGAAATATTTTTAGCTTTCTAATGAATATTTATAGTCGAATTTATCTTATGTATAACCCCATATTAAAAATGATTTACTTATTAAACTTTGATTTTAACTATTTTAACCCTTCTTTAAATAAATTAATAATAAATGTCCTAATCTAACCCAAGTGGGCCTAAATGGTCATATTTTATTCATAAGGTTGTTTTTGGTCGAATTACACTTATCCAATAGAATTATGACATTTGTTAGGGTAATAGTAATATCATATTTACCCTTAGTTACCCTATTTACTATTAACTGCGGTAAAAAAAGTAAAAAGTTACTATTCACCAAAAAATTATTTTTATCTCATTGAACCACATTTTACTTACTGATATCAACCGTGTCTGTCGGATTTTAGAAATTCCATTCACAGAAGCGGTAAAATTAAGTTTTATGCAAAATTCAGTTTTTAACCTACCACTTAGTGGTTTCACTATTCATCAAAAATTGAAAGTTTTCAGAAAAATACCAAAATTTCACCCTAGGCTAATTTCGGTATTCGGAATCCAAAAATAAAGTCCATTTTAAAAAATAAAATTTATAAAATTTCAAAAAGTGGTTATTACTATTCATAACAGCTAGTTTTAATAATATTTTAATAGCATATCGTTGTTTAGTGAAACTCGGTATTGCGTACGACGCAAGCTATCGAGGAAGGTCGCGATTGCGTGTAAAGTAAGCCAAGCAAGTGTGTAGTGAAAGATTCCTTTGATGATATATAAAAACAAAATATTACTCATAAAAATCTCGGGTGTTACATTCTACCCCCCTTAAAAAGAATTTCGCGCTCGAAATTCATCACTTTGTAACAAACAGATGAGGATACTTCTCCCTCATCATATCCTCAAGCTCCCATGTAGCTTCTTCTAATTGGTGGTTCCTCCATAGAACTTTCACCAAGCGAGTGGTCTTGTTTTGTAGGACTTCTTCGCTACGATCCAGAATCTCTATCGGCTGTTCTTCATAAGAAAGATCTTGCTCCAGCGGTACAACTTATGAGCTGAGTACATGTGAAAGATCTGGTATGTACTTTCTCAGGAGAGATACATGGAACACATCGTGAACTTGAGAGAGATTCGGTGGAAGCGCCAATCGGTAAGCTACCTTTCCAACACGATCCAGTATTTCGAAAGGACCGATATATCTAGGGCTCAACTTCCCCTTCTTTCCAAATCTCATAACCCTCTTCCAGGGAGATATTCGTAAGAACACTTTATCACCCACTTCAAACTCTAGGTCTTTTCTTCGGTTGTCGGCATAACTTTTCTGTCGACTCTGAGCTGCTCTTATGTGTTGTTGAATAGATCTAACCTTTTCTTCCATTTCATCAACGGGATCAGGTCCTAATAGCTTTCTTTCCCCAACTTCATCCCAACAAGTTGGAGTCCTGCATTTCTTTCCATAGAGAGCTTCATAAGGAGCCATCTGAATACTGGAGTGAAAGCTATTATTATAAGAAAATTCCACCAAAGGTAGGTGTTGATCCCAACCTCCTTTGAAATCCATAGAGCAAGCTCTCAACATATCTTCTAGGGTTTGAATTGTTCTCTCATACTGACCGTCTGTCTGAGGATGATAAACAGTGCTGAAACTCAACTCTGTATCCAGAGTATGCTGAAGACTTCACCAGAACTTCGAGGTAAATCTCGGATCCCGATCAGATATAATAGAAAGTGGTACTCCATGCAATCTTACCACTTCCTTTACATATATCCTGGCAAGCTGATCTAGAGAGAAATCCTCTCTAATAGCAATGAAGTGTGCAGACTTTGTAAGACGATCAACTATGAACCAAATAGCATTATTTCCTTTGGATGTTTTAGGAAGTCCTGTGACAAAGTCCATAGTGATGTTTTCCCATTTCCATTCGGGTATGGGTAATGGTTGTAACATCCCCTTAGACTTCTGTCTCTCAGCTTTAACTTGTTGACAAACCAAGCATCGAGAGACATATTCAGCAACATCTCTTTTCATGCCATCCCACCAGAAGTACTCTTTCAGGTCCATATACATCTTCGTGCTTCCAGGATGAATAGAGAATGATGAACTATGAGCCTCATCCAGCAGCTCCTTCTTTAATTTGGGGATGGGAGGAACACAAACCCGATTCCTGAACTTTATTATCCCATCACAATCAAGGTTGAATTCCGGAACATTTCTCACCTTCTTTTGTAACTCGTCATCTTCTTTCTGTGCCTCTTTAATCTTCACATGTATAGATGGTTGAACATTCATTTGAGAAAGATAATATTTTTCCCCTTCCATTATAATTCCAAGATCCATCCTTTGTAAATCCATAAATATTGGATCTTTTGTGATCCTCATCATGGATAAACTAGCATGGTCTTGCCGACTTAATGCATCTGCCATCTTGTTTGCTTTCCCAGTGTGGTAATGGATTGAGCAGTCATAATCCTTAATCAGCTCCAACCATCTTCTTTGGCACATATTCAGCTCCTTTTGTGTGAAAATATACTTTAAACTTTTATGATCAGTATAAATATCACACCTTTCACCATAAAGGTAATGCCTCCAAATCTTTAATGCAAAGATTACCGCAGCCAACTCCAAATCATGTGTTGGGTAATTTTGCTCATGGATTTTCAACTGTCGTGAGGCATAAGCTATCACCATATCATTTTGCATAAGAACACACCCCAATACCTTCTTGGATGCATCACTGTAGATCACAAACCTTTCTCCACTACAAGTCAGTGTGAGCACAGGTGCACTGGATAACCTTCTTTTCAACTCCTTGAAATTCTCTTCACATTCCTCTGTCCAGACAAACTTAACTCCTTTCCGAGTCAACTTGGTGAGTGGATTAGATAATCATGAAAAATCTTTTACAAAACGTCGATAATATCCAGCCAAACCAAGAAAACTTCGGATCTCAGTTACTGTTGTTGGTCTCGACCATCTTTCGATAACCTCTGTTTTTGCTGGATCCACAGATATCCCCTCTTTTGAGATTATGTGACCCAAAAATGCAACTTTTTGAAGCCAAAATTCACACTTGGTAAATTTGGCATAAAGCTTCTCCTTTCTCAGGGTCTTCAATATAATTCTCAAGTGATCTTCATGCTCTTCCTTGCTCTTTGAATAGACAAGAATATCGTCTATAAAGACTACCACAAATTGATCAAGATAGTCTCTAAAGACTCTATTCATTAGATCCATGAAGATAGCAGGGGCATTAGTAAGACCAAATGGCATCACTATAAATTCATAGTGTCCATACCTTGTACGGAAATCCGTCTTTGGTATATCCTCCCTTTTGACCCTTAATTGATGATACCCTGAACGAAGATCAATCTTGGAAAAGTATTGAGCTCCGCGTAGTTGGTCAAATAAGTCATCAATGCGTGGGAGAGGATATTTGTTCTTGATAGTGATCTTGTTAAGTTCTCGATAATCAATGCAGAGTCTCATTGATCCATCTTTCTTCTTAACAAATAGAACAGGTGCTCCCCAAGGTGACGCACTAGGGCGTATGAATCCCTTATCAAGATTCTCCTGGAGTTGCTTCTTCAATTCCTGCAACTCAATTGGGGCCATTCTATAAGGTGTCTTTGAAATAGGCAAGGCACCCGGTATGAGTTCTATTGAAAACTCAACTTCACGATTTGGTGGAAGACCCGGTAATTCCTCCGGAAAGACATCATCAAACTCCCGTACAATGGGAATATTCTTAATCGTGAGTTTCTCACCAACCATTTGAGATAAATAACCTCCATTTAGTGGAATCAAGACCCATAAGATGGAAGAAATTTCCACTAGAAGGTTATGTTCATCCATGCATTGATAGACGATCGTAGATTGATCTGGAATATGAAATGTGACTTCCCTTCTTTGGAAATTGATATGAGCTCCATGTATAGAAATCCAATCCATGCCAAGAATCACATCAAATTCCACTAAAGGAAGGATCACAAGATTTGCAGGAAGCACTTTCCCACAAACTTCGATCGGAGAAGAATTATAAACTATTGATGCGACTGTTGTGCCATTAGGTGTTGTCACAGCTAACTCAACATCTAATTGTTGAGGTAATACGGTGATACCCTTAGAAAATTCTTTAGAAATAAAAGAGTGGGTGGATCCAGAATCAAATAAAACATTTGCTACTTTAGAGTGGATGGTAAGTGTACCTTTCACCACTTCGTTATCGTACTCCACATCGCTGATAGAAATTGCATGTGACTTTCCTTTGTCTTTAGCCTTAAGATTTTGTTGACGTCGACCATCAACATCAACCCTTGGATTTGGGCATTGATTGGCATAATGCCCCATCTCCTTGCACTTGAAACATTGAAGTGTAGTAGGTTCATTCTGTGTATCCCTTCCTTTGTTTGCATCATTAGACATCTTCTTCCCATTATCGCGGCATTCAAATGCCCGATGACCTTCCTTTCCACATTTAAAACATTTACTTGTCCCTTTAAGACAACTCCCTCCATGTTTCTTTCCAGACTTTGAGCATAAGGGAAAGCTCATCTTCTTTTCAGTGTGCTCTTTAGATTTTCGTTTGAATTCCATCTTCCTCTTCTTATCAAACCCATGTGACTGATGGGTTACTCCAATCTCCATCTCGACTTTGAGAGCACATCGAACGATTTCCTCGTAGCTATTGAAGTCCCTTATGGATAATGCCCTTAGAAGACTTGGTTTTAAGCCACTAAAGAATCGATCGATATTACTCTCAGGTTGGATAATAATACCAGAAGTGTACCTTGAAAGTCTTGTAAAATTTGCTTCATAGGTACCAACAGATTCATCATCCCTTTGCTTCAGTTCAAGAAACTCTTTCTCCATCTTTGTTCGGAGAATACGAGGGAAGTACTTATTGAAAAATAAGTTCTTGAACTCGTCCCATTCCATAGAATCAATTTCATCCCTTTTCCTCGTATTCTTAATAAGATTCCACCATTGATCAGCATCTCCTTCCAAACGATACACTGCTAGGATGACTTTATCATGTTCATAACATTGAAGAACTGAAAATATCTTTTCAGTGGTACTGATCCATTGTTCAGCAACAAGTGGATCAGAAGACCCACTGAAATAAGGTGGATGTTGCCTCATTAAGGACTCAATAGAATATTGTTCCCTTCTCTGCTCATTTGGAAGTCCAGAATGATTCATAGCTTGTGTAAGTATAGCAATAAGATTTTGCACTCCATCTCCCATAACATTTGTTTGTTCAGGAGGAAAATCATTGCATTTTCCATTGCATTGATCAACACGGTTCCTTCGGGTTCCAGCCATCGTCTAAAACCCAAAAAGAATAGTGTGAGAGGCAAAAATCATGCTAGGGAAAACAACATAATAAAGGGGGAGTAACTTCAATATCTAACATCTTAGGTTTAATTCTATGATCGTTAGCGTAGTTCTAGTGCTATAACCTATACGTATACTTAACCTTAGGGACATCCCTAGACATACCGTAGAAATATCTCTAGGGATCTCACTAACGTTTTCGCATCCTAGTTTCCAAAGGTTGACTAAACCTTTCCTCTGATACCAACTGTAGAGACCCGAAGCATGACGTACATGAACATTACATTACTTTTGCGGAATACTTAGTACATAACAAAAACACACACACAAGGATCGTAATAGTTTAGTGTCTTTGGAAACTCGGAATAAAATCTTCTAATCGTGGTGAAAGATCTTAAACATCTCCCATAAAGATCTTCCTTTTTTTAACCTAAAACCTTTCTTTATATCCTGGGGAAAAGAAAACATAAAAGGGTGAGCTCAAATGCTCAGTAAGCGTAAACAAAAGAAATATCAATCACATCGTATTCATAAGAACATAACCTTTGGAAATCTTAACCTGCAAAAGAGAGCATAATTTCATAACATGGGATAAATCATAGTAGTGAAATGAAATCCCAATAATCATAACTTAAAACATGAAACTTTTTGGCATACACACATAATCATAGAAAATCATTTCTTGTTAGTCATGACTCATTGCCAAGACTATCTTAGTGGACAAAGTCCCTTTCTGAACCGAGTCACCCTCGTTCCAGTCCTGTTTCACTGAACCGGTATAACCTACCGTTCCAGCCATGTCTATCTCATGAGATATAAAATCTTTACCCAATGCATTGGAGGGAGATATAGGTCCCACCCATCTTATAATGAATCCTTTCTTATGTGTGCCACATAATCATAAACCATACATCATAGCGTATCCCATGTAATAAAAATGGGATTCTTAAACAACATGACATCATAAAACAATTCATATAAGATAAAGGAATTCATAAAAATATTTCCATCAAACCAATGTAATAATAGGGATAAAAACAGAACCCTTTTATTATCTTAGATGGAAAATAATTTTGATAAAATACTTGAACTCCATTCTTGAGGAAAATATCCTTTCTACTTCAAAAACATTTTTCCTTTCATAACATGTCATACGACTTTAAAATAAAATAAGTTGATTAAAAATAAACATGAAAATTTGTAAAGGAAGTTTCTTGGAAATAATGTTTTAAAAATCCATTCATGCCGTATAAGTTAAAGAAAAACATTCTTCGTACTTTTGTCGGAAAAGTCAAAAAGTACTTCGTACGAAAAACGACAAAAGATTCCTTTCATACATATTACTAAAAACTCACCGAAGGGTAAAAATTGATTTAAACAATTGTAGGTGGATGGAAATAATATTACATATTGATGAAACATGGATGTGGATGATAAAATACACCCCAGTAAATACTTACGAATAAACAATCTCGGATAAAAACGAGATTGTGATATTTCCCTTACCTTAGGTCCGATTTGCTTTGTACGTGTCCGAAGCTCCTGTATAATGGTTTAAATAATGTTATTGACTTATTCCAGAATCATACATATTGATATTATATCATATATGTTCACATTCTTAGCTTCTTGTTAGTAATATTTCATTGTTACTTGTTACTCGGGTCTTTATTGCCTTTTGTTCTTAAGCGTGTTTTGCCGAATAAATTCTTATTCTTCTTTTAAGGTTATAGATACCTTATATCCAGAATGGTATTAGTGTAAAATATATCATATTTATTCATTCAATTCATTTATATAATTATTATGTAATTATGATCATGTAGAACGAGTCGCTTCACATCGTGGAGACGGTATTCCGTACGTATGCACGAGTGATGATATCGTTCCTATGATCGTGGAATTGTATTGGAGTATACATATATATTATTTCAGTATCAATATTACTTTATAATAATCATAAATAGTTACTCATTTCACCATTATACCCATCCTTGTAAAGTGATGGTGGAAAATAGATTACACCACGGCGTGGAGACGGTATTCGGTACGTACGCACGCGCGGTGATTTCATTTTTCCGTAGGATGGATAGAAGGTGAGTTAGGGTTGTTTCATATTTATAATAACATATCAGTATGTAAGTAATACTGATTTTATTACTTTATCATGAAACAACTAAAGAAGAATAAGTTGAAGAAGAAAGAAATTGAAAAGATCGGTAATGGATATTACCTCTTTTTTGGAACGCTTCTTTGAATCCTCCACTTAGGGAACTAATATTGGTCTTTGAAGAAGACCAGGAACTCTAGGATTATTATAGGGAAGTGGAGAGGAGAAAATGGCAGGGGTTGGCCGAGCTTGAGTTCTCAAATTGGTGTGAGGAGGAGGGGGAGGAGGTGCCCTTTTATAAGGGAGGAGAGGGGCACCTTAGGAATATCTCAAAATATTATTTTATATTAAAGTCAAAATCGGTTTATAATGGTTCCAAAGGGTCTTATTTCGAAGGTAAAGTGGGGATGGGTCTAAAGCCTATCAACCAATAGGATTTAGACAAGTTTAGGGTATTATTTTAACCTTATCAATTAGATTTAACTCTAAGTTAAATAATTTAACTTTTACCGTGTCTTTTTGTTTTCTTTCACTATATGGTTAATACACTTACTATAACATGCTAAACGAACCCCAAATTGTTTATTATTAATATATATATCCTTATATAAGTAATTTGGCCGAACCTTAGATTTTTAGGAATACAATAACAATTAATAATATAATATTTGATTTAAAAACTATTTTGTGTCAATTTTGACACTATTTGATATATGATTTTTGTGAAAGTCATAACAGAATTATATGTTCGAACCAAGTTGATTAAATCAACACTAATATATCATAGTAACCTATAAAATTTGTTTAATTCATAAAAAGTATAAAATTACATTTATTTTGGTGTTTATAACATCAATTATGTCAATATTTCAGAAATAAGATAATTACTGCATCATAATTGTGTCATAAATAAATTAAATTATTTAATGTCTAAAAATTATAAATAAAATACCATTATGTAGGAAATATTGTTATCTTTCTAATGAATATTTGTAGTCGAATTTATCTTATGTATAACCCCATATTACAAATGATTTACTTATTAAACATTGATTTTAACTATTTTAACCCTTCTTTAAATAAATTAATAATAAATGTCCTAATCTTACCCAAGTGGACCTAAATGGTCATATTTTATTCATAAGGTTGTTTTTGGTCGAATTAAACTTATCCAATAGAATTAGGACATGTGTTAGGGTAATATTAATATCATATTTACCCTTAGTTACCCTATTTACTATTAACTGCGGTAAAAAAAGTAAAAAGTTACTATGCACCAAAAAATTATTTTTATCTCATTGAACCACATTTTACTTACTGATATCAACCGTGTCTATCGGATTTTCTAAATTCCATTCACAGAAGCGGTAAAATTAATTTTTATGCAAAATTCAGTTTTTAACCTACCACTTAGTGGTTTCACTATTCATCAAAAATTGAAAGTTTTCAGAAAAATACCAAAATTTCACCCTAGTCTAATTTCGGTATTCCGAATCCAAAAATGAAGTCCATTTTAAAAAATAAAATTTATAAAATTTCAAAAAGTGGTTATTACTATTCATAACGGCTAGTTTTAATAATATTTTAATAGCATATCGTTGTTTAGTGAAACTCGGTATTGCGTACGACGCAAGCTATCGAGGAAGGTCGCGATTGCGTGTAAAGTAAGCCAAGCAAGTGTGTAGTGTAATATTCCTTTGATGATATATAAAAACAAAATATTACTCATAAAAATCTCGGGTGTTACACCCCTGGTAAGTGACTCCCTTATTCATCAATTTGGTGAAGGGTAAGCTTTTTCCTGCCAGATTGGCGATGAAACACCGAATATAGGCTAAGTTTCCTTGAAGTCCTCTCAATTATTTCAAATTTTGAGGAGGTTACATACCAAGGATTGACTTTGTCTTCTCAGGATCAACTTCGATACCACTATGGTGTATAAAAAAGTCGAGAAATTTTCCTGAGGTTACCCCAAAAGCACATTTCAAGGGGTTCATCTTCAAATTATATTGTCAAAGTTTGTGGAATATGACTTCCAAATTATCCAAGGGGTTAGAAATTTGTTTGGATTTAACCACGAAATCATCCACATAACATTCAACAAACATTCCTAAGAAGGGTTTGAAGATACGATGCATGGCACACTGATATGTTGCGCCTGCATTCTTCAAGACAAAGGGCATTATCCGATAGTAAAACACACAATGAGGGGCTCTGAAGGTTGTAGATTCTTCATCTTCTGGATCCATTCGGATTTTATTATACCCATAATATCCATCCAAGAATGAAAGTGCTTTATATCCATCCATTGCATCAATCAAGAGTTCTGTAATCAGAACTGGAAAATCATCCTTGGGACAATGACAATTAAGATCTCTGAGGTCAATGAAAACTCTAATTTCTCCATTATTCTTTTTCACCAGGAAAATATTATCCAACCATTTGGGATATTGAACTTCTCTGACTAAGTTAGCTTTGATAAGCTTGTCCACTTCAACTTCAATTTTGGATGCATAAGTTGGGTGTGTTCTTCTTGCGGCATGCTTAAATCCTCGATGTTCTTCTGGTAAACCCAAATGACGAGTGGCAACATCGGGATCAAGCCCAGGATGTATAGTTCAAAGAAAATATATCTTCATTTTTCTTGAAAAATGAAATATACATTTCCTTCTCTTCAAGAGTCATGGCCACAATAATTAAAGTGGGGGTGGATCTTCTTTTGTACCCAGATTTATTTCTCTGAGTTCATACACAGTGGTAGAGATACCCTCTTCAAATGTTGTAGGAGCATCCCTGAGATCTTACTCTTCTTCTTTAACATGTGTTACTTCTTCTGTTTCTACTTTCATAGTAGATGATGAAGCATAATTTCCATAATCAGGAGAGATGTTAAAATTTTAACATCTTAAAGAAGAGGCTTCCATTTCTGGCCCTATTTATGATGAAGGGTCCTCCTTGGGTAATAAAGAGGAGACGATGGATTTAGAATCGACATCATCGTTCACCTCAGACATTTCTATAACTTCTTATGGCATGGTTGACGAAGTATAGACTTGCTGGATTTCAACATATGAAATGAAGACATCTCCGTTTGAGCTTTCATCATTGCTTGGTGAATCACCAATTTCTCCCATGTTGTCTGGCTTGATTGTCGAAATTGACATTATGGAAGTTTCCATAAGAGTATTCGGATTCGGGTCTATCCTATCAATTTGACTGATAGGAAACACATAATCTATACTCACATGTGTGAATGGGTTTACTGGAATCTTTTCCAAACCATGTGGAGCATTAACCTTGGTAACCTCCCTTATTGTGGATTTCTCCTTACCCTTCAGGTGATAGAATTCCGACTCAATGTACTAATATTCACATGTTTTGAAGGGGGGTTTATCACCATACAATTTTCTAATTTGACCATCGAAACAATATTTGTGACAATGATGATATGATGAAGGGTTAACTGCATGTTGATGTAGCCAAGGTCTTCCAAACAAAACATTGAAGGCTATATCATGATCAACAACCATGAAATCTGAATTGGATACAAGGTCTCCAAA
Source organism: Viscum album (assembly GCA_963277665.1). Taxonomy (NCBI): domain Eukaryota; kingdom Viridiplantae; phylum Streptophyta; class Magnoliopsida; order Santalales; family Viscaceae; genus Viscum; species Viscum album. The sequence goes on from OY728129.1 coordinate 1,496,027,988, forward strand.
CTGAGTTCTGAGTGTAATATCACCCAGGGGTTCTTGTTCATTCCTATCATATCCTTGCAACATCAGAGTAGAATGAGATAAATCAGATTCTATGAGGCCCACTTGACGATGTGTGCGAATGGGGATGAGGTTGACTCATGAACCATTATCAATTAAATCTCTTAGGATGTCCACACCATTGACCTTGCTAGATAAATACAAAGGTCTGATATGTCCATGCACGACATCATCTTCATCTTCATCTATAAAAGATATCACTGCATGGGATTCTGCATGATTATTCTATACATGATAGACTTCAGCCACAACAATTTCAGTTTCGAACTCCTAAGGACTTTACAAAGCCTCAATGAGTGCCTCTCGAAGATCCTTGGATAGATTCAAGGAATCCAGAATTGATAACTTGGTCGGTACTTGGGCCAAATGTTTCAGAACATCATATTTTGGATCGAAAGGTCTGAATTTTCCAACAGGAACATGTGGTTTCATAGGTACCTTAGAGGTTGATGATTTATAAGTAGATGCTTCTTGTATCGGGGTAGGAGTTGAAAATACTCCTGGATTTGGAAGATTGGACCGAATAGGTATATTTAATTGCTGAGAGGAAGATGGTGGAACCTCTAACCAATCCTCTAGAATAACTGTACCAGGACTGAATCTGCCTTGCGTGGAAGAATTTTCTTGTACTTGTTGATCCCACTAAAGGGCTCTACCACGAGTTTCTACTGTATACACAGTTCTAGCAGGGGTAGAATTGGAATAGTGGTTTCTAGGATATCCACGTCTTCCTCTGTATCCCAGACCTCTGGAACTCCCTCTATTTATTTTGTTTTATACAAGGAACTCAGGCTCATCAAGATCGAAGTTGTGACTGGCATAAGGATATGTTAAATGAATCATGTTAATAGAACCAAAGATCAACTCTTCATCTGATGAAGATTCTTCCTGATTATCCCGTTTAGGTTGTACTATTTGGCGGGGCGGTGCCCGTGGCTTTGAATTAGATGGAATAAAATATTCTAGAGTCAAAGACAACTTTGGATTTGACATGATCTCGTCTTCTTCTGATTGTTCCTCTTTCTTTGAATTATTCCGTTTCTTTTAGGATTTTCCCTCTAAAGAAGAAGGTTTTGTTGTGACATTCATAACATAAGACACAATTGATTTCTTCAATTGTGTTCACAAAATAGAATGAGTTTGGTTGATCATTTTTTTGACCATCCAATCATCATATTTCTACGAATTTTTTTTTTGACTTCTTTCCACTTGCCTTCTTCCTTTGGATTTGTAGCAGTAACACATGCTACCTGAGCTGAAGATCCTTTCAATTTAACTTTTCCCAAGTCCACCATATTTTGAAGAAGGTATTTGAAGACAAAACACTTTTTAATGGGATGCCCCAACATCTGATGAAATGTGTAATAATTGGGATGGTCTTCATCTCCTTGTTAGGCCTTTAGGGCCTTGGCAATTGAACCAAATTAATTTCCAGAGCTGAAATGAAGTAACCAGGAACTTGTTCATTTCGGCAAAGAGTAAACATTGCTCTTTATATCCTAAAATTGTTTTTTTCTTTGATCTATTTGATCATATTGATGAAACAAACTCTGTTGTTGACGCTTTGGAGGTGGATCCCTTCGAGAAGATGATGTCCTCGAATTAAAATCAGGTACAGGTGCTTGTTTAAGAATAACTGTAGCAGTCTTTACATTACCCATTATCCTTCCGGGAGCTGATGGAATTACACGAGCTTTATCCTTAGTTTTTATAAGAGATTCTTCAATCTGTTGAGTGATTGAAGTAAGGTCTTGAAACCCACCTCTGTATTTCATAGGGATTAACGGCGTGCGTAATTCATCACGCATATTTTCCACACAAATTGGCAACAACTCTTCTTGAGGGAGTGCGTAACTTAGGGAATATGTTAATCCCTTCCAACGAGCAATGAAATATGAAACCCTTTAATTATCCCTTTTATTACAATTTGTAAGATCAAAAACTGTTGTCTTTGGAAAAGTTGAGTTGAATTGAAGAAGTAATTGTTGATGAAGATCCTCCCACCTAGTAATTGACTAGGATTGCAATCTTGTATACCAGACAAAAACAGGCCCTTGTAATGATTGTACAAAACACGTGAGGTTAACTGCTTCTTTTTGCTGAGGGTTTACCATCATAGGATCGCAACGAGAAACAAAATGTGTTATGTATTGGTATGGGTCTCCTGAACCATTAAATATTGGGAGTGTGGTACTTGAAAAATTTGAGGGGGGAGGAATTGTGTCTACCCATTCAGGGTAAGCTCTCTTCTCTGGTTGAACCGATGCACGCTTTCCTTCCATAGCTTCCAACCGAGCTGTTAATGACTCATTGGTAGTCTTTAACTTTTGAGAAACATCCGGTTGAGCTTGGACCTGTGCAGGTGCAATAACTGGAGCTTGGATAGGTGTGGCGACCGGGACTGCCACTGACGGTAGTATTGCCGGTTGTTGTTGTGTATAACCCATTGGATTAGACCTCTGAGGGTGTACTGGTAAAGGAGAATATTCTAGATCCATCTAAGTAACTGCAAAAAATTCCCTTGACTGACTGATTCCATTATGCTTAGGAGGAAAACTACTTTGAAGTAGTTTTTCATTCAGCCTCCTTAATTCCTTCATTTCTGCCTCTTATTGTGCAAATATTTTCTCTAGTGAGAGTTATTGGCCTTCTCCAGAGGAAGGGTATGTAACCTGATTCTTCCCTTTCCCTTTGTTGGATGCCTTTCCAAGAGGGGGAAGTTGGTTATTTTAAGGAATACCCAGATTCTGGGTAAGCCTTTTATTTCTTTTAAGCACACCTTCTTCATTTGTGTCTGTGTGTACAAATTCTTGTGCAAGAACCTCTTCATCTGATCACTCTGAGTGAGCCTCACATTCTGGAGGATCAACAACAACGACATTGATGACATTTATTGATGCATAACACATTGCATCTCTTATATCGGCATTTCTGCGATATTGTCTTCTTCCATGGCCCTGATGAAACATTGCCTTCTGTTGAGTTGATCCCTCAAGAAACTCTTAGTGAATCGTAATTTGGAGGGAATCTCCTGATAATTCATCTCTTCTTTCCTCTTGGGGCTTCTTCCCTAATCAAGAAAAGACTGAATTTCTCTGAGAAAGAAATTGAGGATTTGAAAAAGTCCCTGTTCTGGTGGACTGGGGCTGTTCTTACTGTTTCTGCTCAACTCCTCAAATCCTATTTGTTGATTCCGAGGGTTGATCCAAAAGAGTCCCCACTCTGGCAAGCTGGGGTGGTTCTTGAGTTGCTATATCTGATACATTCTTAAAATCTCTCCTGATCTTGTGGACTTTAGTTCGGAAATTGGCTAGATGCATTAACCTACATCCACTCAAATCACCTGGTTCAATTGACCGTTGGATGATTTTTGACACATCTATCACCTGATGATGTGAACGCTCTAAATGATAATCATGTTAGATATTCTCACTTTCCTGATGCAAGAATAATTCGACAACTTTTTCTCTATATTCCGGATTTTGAGAAAAACTAGTTGAGGCCTATTTTTGAGAGAGATTTTCATTACAAACAAAACCAATTGGCTATGGCCAGCTATGGGCAATAACATTGCATGGGACCACTTTTGGTGGGATTTGTTGAATGGAGAGTACAATGAAATGATATGCTCCATGAACACCCCATCCCCTGATATGAATACCAGATGGGGCATTGGAAATTAACTAGCCCAACCTTCTTAGTGCTCCAAGGCATGAATGTTGAAGGGCTCTCTGCTGGTTTTTAGCCTTCATATATCGAGAAATTGAATGATATTCCAAGTCAATTTGGTGATTTAACCATTCTATTATCTTGACATGATTTTCATATTCATCATAAGATAATATTTTCTTTTTAAATTGACAAAGAGTTTTCCACATGTTGAGATGAATATCGTGAATACAATCTTCCGTCAACATCTCTGGAATGTCATACTGAGAGTCAGCCAAAGGCCAAAACATGACTGGTACTTCACCTTTCGTCAGTTGTTTTCTCATATTCAGTACTTCCTCTTTATCATTCAATGCAGATTCTTCTACCTGATTAGACCAAAGCTAGTGCTTATTTGTTGCTACATCAGATTCAATAATATTGGTAGAGAATTCATTTACCAAATTAGAAGATGCATTAATCAGGGGTGGTTCGTAGAATGACCTACACCCTGGGCTATCTTCTATTTGAGAAAGTATTTTTCCTACTAGCGGTAAAGCATCAGACATGACTGGCTTCACATTTGAAAGTGCCTCATATTAAGAGGGCTTTCTCGTCACTACATTTTAAATTGGAGCATTTTCTAGGAAATGTGAATTATTACTGTGGAGATTACTTTCACAGCTAGATTTATCATCATGAGGAGGACCACCATGGTGGGTTATAGCAAAAGATGAAACCTTTTTCTCCTTAGTCTTCTGGCCATGCAGAGGGTTGTCGTGGATCTCATCTGAAGATGATACTTTGAGATCGACCGAACATTCATGAAGAAAGCCTTCATGAAGAAGTGTCTGATGAAGACCTTCGGAATTAATATTCCATCTATTGGGAATTGAGAGAGTAGAATCTTGAGTTGCAACAGATAATTGTCTAAGTGCATCAAGAACTCCAACATCGAGTAAGGCCTTATTACAGATTGGACCTTGAATTCCTGACTATGCTTGATGGGTATTTTTCTTAGATGCCTTCTTACTCACTTTGGGAACCACTTGTTGAAGAATGTGGTTATTATGGGAAGTTGTATGTTCCTGATCAGGAGAAATAGTCAGGTTAGGCTGTGTAACAGCCCAAGATTTTATAAAAAAATATTCTTTTTAATTTTATTAATGTCTTGTGTCGTATGCTACACCAAAAGGAGCTTGCACAGCACACATCCTTGACTTTCCTTTCATTACACGCAATCGCGACCTTCCTCGATAGCGTGTGTAATACGCAATACCGAGTTTCACTAAACAACGATGTGCTATTAAAATATTATTAAAACTAGCCGGTATGAATAGTAATAACCACTTTTTAAAACTCTGTAAATCTTATTTTTCAAAATGAACTTCATTTTTGGATTCAGAGTATCGAATTTAGCCTAAGGTGAAATTTTGGTACTTTTCGGATAACTTTCATATTCTGATGAATAGTGAAAATTACTAAATTATAATTAAAAACAACTTTTTTAATCGAAATAATTAATAGTGATAAATTATTAATTTGAGTGGTTTTAAAGTATATTTAGAATATATTTTTACAATTTAATACAATGTTGGTCATTGGATGTAATTTCACATTTAAACCAGACATAATCAAGTGTCAATCTTTTGATAGATATTGTTTCTTAAAAACACGCTATTTGTTTTAACAGCGGGATTTAATTATAAAATTAATTAATGCAAATTCTATGATATGAATTTGGTAAAATAGACTTCATTTTTGAATTCGGAATATGAAATATAGCTTAGGATGAAATTTTGGCATTGTTCTGAAAAACATCAATTTTTGATGAATAGTGAAACTACTAAGTGGTAGTTAAAAAAATTAATTTCTTCATAAATCTTAATTTTACCGCTTCTGTGAATGGAATTTCAAAAATCCGAGAGACACGGTTGATGTCAGTAAGTAAAATGTGGTTCAATGAGATGAAAATAATTTTTGGTGAATAGTAACTTTTTACTTTTTTTTTACCACGGTTAATAGTAAATAGGGTAACTAAGGGTAAATATGATATTACTATTACCCTAACACATGTCCTAATTCTATTGGATAAGTTTAATTCGACCAAAAACAACCTTATGAATATAAACTGACCATTTAGGTCCACTTGGATTAGATTATGACATTTAATATTATATTATTTAATGAATAGTTAAAATAGTTAAAATCAAAGTTTAATAACTAAAACATTTTTAATATGGGGTTATAAATAAGATAAATTCGACTATAAATATTCATTAGAAATCTAAAAAGATTTCCTACATAATGATATTTTATTTATAATTTTTAGACTTTAAATAAATTAATTTATTTATGACACAACGATGATGCAGTAATTACCCTTTTAAGGAAATATTAACATAATTGATGTTATAAATGCTCAAATGAATGTAATTTGAGACTTTTTATGACTTAAACTAATTTTCTAGGTTACTATGATATATTAGTGTTGGTTTAATCAACTTGGTTCGAACATATAATTCTGTTATGACTTTCACAAAAATCATATATCAAATAGTGTCAAAATTGACACAAAATAGTTTTTAAATCAAATATTATATTATTAATTGTTATTTTATTCCTAAAAATCTAAGGCTCGGCCAAATGACTTAGATAAGAATATATTTATTAATAATATACAATTTGGGGTTCGTTTGGCATGTTATAGTAAGTGTATTAACCATATAGTGAAAGAAAACAAAAAGACACGATAAAAGTTAAATTATTTAACTTAGAGTTAAATCTAATTGATAAGGTTAAAATAATAACCTAAACTTGTCTAAATCCTATTGGTTGATAGGATTTCGACCCAGCCCCACTTTATCTTCGAAATAAGACCCTTTGGAACCATTATAAACCGATTTTGACTTTAATATAAAATATTATTTTGAGATATTCCTAAGGTGCCCCTCTCCTCCCTTATAAAAGGGCACCTCCTCCCCCTCCTCCTCACACCAAATTGAGCACTCAAGCTCGGCCAACCCCTGCCAAAATCTCTTCTCCACTTCCCTAGAATAATCCTAGAGGTTCTGGTCTTCTTCAAATACCAATCTTAGTTCCCTAAGTGAAGGATTCAAAGAGGCGTTCCAAAGAAGAGGTAATATCCATTACCGATCTTTTCAATTTCGTTCTTCTTCAACTTCTTCTTCTTTAGTTGTTTCATGAAAAAGTAATAACATCAGTATTACTTACATACTGATATGTTATTATAAGTATGAAACAACCCTATTTCACCATCTATCCATCCTACGGAAAAAGAAATCACCGCGCGTGCGTACGTACGGAATACCGTCTCCACGCCGTGGTGTAATCTATTTTCCACCACCACCTTACATGGATGGGTATAATGGTGTAAATAATAACTATACATAGTTATTACAACATCATATTGATTCTTATATATTGTATAATTCACTCCAATTCAATTCAATATTTATGGAAATGATATCATCGCTCGTGCGTACGTACGGACTACCGTCTCCACGACGCGATGAGATTCATTCTCCATGTTAACCATTTAAGAATGATTATAAAGTATATATAAAAAAAATAATGAAATATATGACATTATAAAGATACTGGATTTATTTATATATATGTATATGTATGTCATCTACTTACTTCCATTCAAGACAATAAGGAAAGGAAAACAGCGTTCATGCGTACGTACGGACTACCGTCTCCATGAACGGTGTTTTTCATTTCATTTATCTATCTATTATATATATATACTGAATATATATGATATATAAATCATATTTTATATTCTGTAAGTAAGTAAATCATGATATAAGTAATAATAATGTCAAGAATAACAATTCAAAACACCTACGATAAATGAAACGATTTTACCCAAAACGCTTCTTTAACATGGAGTTTACAAAAGAACGGGTAATATAATGTCATAAGTGAACCATATATGATATCATAACAATGAATATGATTCTGTAATAAGTCAATGACATTATTTAAACCATTATACAGGAGCTTCGGACACGTACAAAGCAAATCGGACCTAAGGTAAGGGAAATATCACAATCTCATTTTTATCCGAGATTGTTTATACATTAGTATTTACTGGGGTGTATTTTATCATCCACATCCATGTTTCCTCAATATGTAATATTATTTCCATCCACCTAAAATTTTTTAAATCCAATTTTACCCTTCGGTGAGTTTTTAGTAAAAGATATGAAAGGAATCTTTTGTCGTTTTTCGTACGAGGTACTTTTTTGACTTTTCCGACAAAAGTACGAGAAGAATGTTTTTTTTTTTAACTTATACGGCATGAATGGATTTTTAAAACATTATTTCCAAGAATATTACTTTACAAGTTTTCAAGTTTATTTTTAATCAACTTCTTTTAGTTTTAAATTGTAAGACATGTGAAGAAAGGAAAATGTTTTTGAAGTAGAAAGGATATTTTCCTCAAGAATGGATTTCAAGTGTTTTATCAAAATTATTTTCCATCTAAGATAATAAAGGGTTCTGTTTTTATCACTATTATTACATGGATTTGATTTTGTTATGATGGAAATATTTTTATGAATTCCTTTATCTTATATGAATTGTTTTATGATGTCGTGTTGTTTAAGAATCCCATTTTTATTACATGGGTTACGCTATGATGTATGGTTTTTGATTATGTGGCACACATAAGAAAGGATTCATTATAAGATGGGTGGGACCTATATCTCCCTCCAATGCATTGGGTAAAGATTTTTTATCTCATGAGATAGACATGGCTGGAACGGTAGGTTATACCGGTTCAGTGAAACAGGACTGAAACGAGGGTTACTCGATTCAGAAAGGGACTTCGTCCACTAAGATAGTCTTGGAAATGAGTCTTGACTAACAAGAAATGATTCTCTATGATTATGTGTGAATGCCACAAAGTTTCATGTTTTAAGTTATGATTATTGTGATTACATTTCACTGCCATGATTTATCCCATGTTATGAAATTATGCTCTCTCTTTTGCAGGTTATGATTTCCAAAATGTTATGTTCTTATGAATATGATGTGATTGATATTTATTTTGTTTACCCTTACTGAGCATTTGAGATCACCCTTTTATGTTTTCTTTTCCCCAGGATATAAAGAAAGGTTTTAGGTAAAAAAAAGGAAGATCTTTATGTGAGATGTTGAAGATCTTTCACCACGATTAGAAGATTACGTTCCGAGTTTCCAAAGACACTAAACTATTACGATCCTTGTGTGTGTGTGTTTTTGTTATGTACTAAGTATTCCGAAAAAGTAATGTAAAGTCTATGTACGTCAGGCTTCGGGTCTCTACAGTTGGTATCAGAGGAAAGGTTTAGTCAACCTTTGGAAACTAGGATGCGAAAACGTTAGTGAGATCCCTAGAGATATTTCTAATGTATGTCTAGGGATGTCCCTAAGGTTAAGTATACGTATAGGTTATAGTACTAGAATTACGCTAACGATCTTCGAATTTAACCTAAGATGTTAGATATTGAGGGTACTACCCCTTTATTATGTTGTTTTCCCTAGCATGATTTTTGCCTCTCATACTATTCTTTTGGGGTTTTAGACGATGGCTGGAACCCGAAGGAACCGTGTTAATGCGGAATGTGATGGGCAATGCAATGATTGTCCCCCTGAGCAACCAAACGATATGGGAGCCGGAATGCAAAATCTTGTAGCCATGCTCACACAACTTTCTCAAGCTATGAATCATGCAGGACTTCCAAACGAGCAAAGGAAGGAGCAACATTCTGTTGAATCCTTCATGAGGCAGCGTCCACCTTCTTTCAGTGGGTCTACTGATCCATTAGTTGCTGAACAATGGATTAGTACTACTGAAAAGATATTTTCAATTCTTCAATGTTCTGAACATGATAAAGTCATCCTAGCAGTGTATCGTTTGGAAGAAGATGCTGATCAATGGTGGAATCTTATTAAGAATACGAGGCAAAGGGAAGAAATTGAGTCTATGGAATGGGACGAGTTCAAGAACTTATTTTTCAATAAGTACTTCCCTCATATTCTCCGAACAAAGATGGAGAAAGAGTTTCTTGAACTGAAGCAAAGGGATGATGAATCTGTTGGTACCTATGAAGCGAATTTTACAAGACTTGCAAGGTACGCTTCTGGTATTATCATCCAACCTGAAAGTAAAGTTGATCGATTTTTCAGTGGCTTAAAACCAAGTCTTCGAAGGGCATTATCTATAAGAGACTTCAGTAGCTATGAATAAATTGTGCGTTGTGCTATCAAGGTAGAAATGGAAGTTGGTGTTACATATCCATCTCATGGTTTTGACAAGAAACGAAATATGGAGTTCAAGGAGAAATCTCAGAATAATGGTGAAAAGAAGATGAATGTTTCCTTATGCACAAAGTGTGGAAAGAAGCATGGTGGAGATTTTCTTAAAGGGACTAGAAAATGTTTTAAGTGTGGAAAAGAAGGTCATCGAGCAGCTGAGTGTCGAAGTAATGGAAAAAGGGATTCTAATGAAGTGAATAAAGCAAACACTGCAGAGAACGCACAACCAACACTTCAATGCTTCAAGTGAAAGGAGATGGGACATTATGCCAATAAATGCCCTAATCCAAGGGTTAGTGATGATCGACATGAGGAACCGCTTAAGGCAAAGGACAAAGGGAAGTCACATGCGATCACTATTGGCAATGTTGAATATGACAACGATGTGGTGGAATGATTAAGTTTTTATGTAATGGGATTCCAAAATAATGTTGTATCATAGAATATTGGAATATTTATGTATTGGTCTAATGTGGTATTCAAAGTGATTGAGATATTATGCGCATAATGAAGGGAAAATGAGAAAATGAAATGTTTAACAGTATTCATGAGCTCATGATTGATATAAGGACTAAGTGATATCATGGTTTGAGTATATAGAATTTTGAGGATTTTGGTATGTGGAAAGTGTTAACTTTTAACTGCATTCAAGTTTTCACTAAGGTTCAATGGGTATTCAAGAGAGTATAAGATTAAGGCCTTTGAATGTTTGGAATGTGTCCAACAAGATATATCTTATGATATATGGGGATCAACGATGGTATTAAATCTCTGGTAATCGTTTTCACTATGTTATGAGAATGGACTATAGTATTATGGATAGGACTAAAGATTGGAATGGATTATGTTGGACATAAGTTAGTATTGTTTAAGGATAGAAGTTTTTTCGATATTATTTATGGGATGTTATAGTAATATAGTTTTAGAAAAAGGACAACCTGCAGGACGGGCGACAGCCCGTCGCTTTGGACAAGGCTGTGGGAATCGAACCCACAACCGAAGTGCGACTGGCCTTTATCGCCTACCACTGGCCTACAGGAAGTCCCTGTTTAGTAGAAACTAGTTTTATTATATTAAGCAGTATGATATATGAAGTATAAGTCCATTTTAGGAACTATATATGATTAATCTCACTATAGATCGACTTATGTATATAATTTTTGCTAACCTTTTGTTTGAGATAGATGGAATGACCCGTCATTCTATCACATGATCTGCTAACACTTCACGAATAACAAATTCAACTTCATTTATTTAAGAGATGAAGTGGAAATTGTTCTAGGCACGAACAATAGTGAGATTTTACCAAAATAAAGAAAGTATTTATTCCAATTCAAATTTTCAACTTTAGGGAAATGATCTTAAAAACCAAAAATGTTGTCCTAGTGATCTTATACCTGATGAATCGGATGGTACCTTAGATCGTCACAAATTTATGGATTTGTGATTATTGGCTTTTCCATAGCCATGTTCTCTACCACTCTCCATCAGAACATGATGGTTAGATTTCTCTTCCATATCCATATTTTCACCTATGTGGAAACCCAATGATTAGTTTATTTGGGTAACCGTTACGTTTCATACTTTTGTTTTTAAAGATTGGTTTTGATATTCCTTTATACGATGTGGGTTTCTATTAAAGAAACTTTCAAATAGTAAACCATTTATAACCCCGACGAATTTCGAGGGCGAAATTCATTTTAAGGGGGGTAGAATGTAACAGCCCAAGATTTTATAAAAAAATATTCTTTTTAATTTTATTAATGTCTTGTGTCGTATGCTACACCAAAAGGATCTTGCACAGCACGCATCCTTGACTTGCCTTTCATTACATGCAATCGCGACCTTCCTCGATAGCGTGTGTAATATGCAATACCGAGTTTCACTAAACAACGATATGCTATTAAAATATTATTAAAACTAGCCAGTATGAATAGTAATAACCACTTTTTAAAACTCTGTAAATCTTATTTTTCAAAATGAACTTCATTTTTGGATTCGGAGTATCGAATTTAGCCTAAGGTGCAATTTTGGTACTTTTCGGATAACTTTCATATTCTGATGAATAGTGAAAATTACTAAATTATAATTAAAAACAACTTTTTTAATCGAAATAATTAATAGTGATAAATTATTAATTTGAGTGGTTTTAAAGTATATTTAGAATATATTTTTACAATTTAATACAGTGTTGGTCATTGGATGTAATTTCACATTTAAACCAGACATAATCAAGTGTCAATCTTTTGATAGATATTGTTTCTTAAAAACACGCTATTTGTTTTAACAGCGAGATTTAATTATAAAATTAATTAATGCAAATTCAATGATATGAATTTGGTAAAATAGACTTCATTTTTGAATTCGGAATATGAAATATAGCTTAGGATGAAATTTTGGCATTGTTCTGAAAAACATCAATTTTTGATGAATAGTGAAACTACTAAGTGGTAGTTAAAAAAATTAATTTCTTCTTAAATCTTAATTTTACCGCTTCTGTGAATGGAATTTCAAAAATCCGAGAGACACGGTTGATGTCAGTAAGTAAAATGTGGTTCAATGAGATGAAAATAATTTTTGGTGAATAGTAACTTTTTACTTTTTTTTTACCACGGTTAATAGTAAATAGGGTAACTAAGGGTAAATATGATATTACTATTACCCTAACACATGTCCTAATTCTATTGGATAAGTGTAATTCGACCAAAAACAACCTTATGAATATAATATGACCATTTAGGTCCACTTGGATTAGATTATGACATTTAATATTATATTATTTAATGAATAGTTAAAATAGTTAAAATCAAAGTTTAATAACTAAAACATTTTTAATATGGGGTTATAAATAAGATAAATTCTACTATAAATATTAATTAGAAATCTAAAAAGATTTCCTACATAATGATATTTTATTTAAAATTTTTAGACTTTAAATAAATTAATTTATTTATGACACAACGATGATGCAGTAATTACCCTTTTAAGGAAATATTAACATAATTGATGTTATAAATGCCCAATGAATGTAATTTGAGACTTTTTATGACTTAAACTAATTTTCTAGGTTACTATGATATATTAGTGTTGGTTTAATCAACTTGGTTCGAACATATAATTCTGTTATGACTTTCACAAAAATCATATATCAAATAGTGTCAAAATTGACACAAAATAGTTTTTAAATCAAATATTATATTATTAATTGTTATTTTATTCCTAAAAATCTAAGGTTCGGCCAAATGACTTAGATAAGGATATATTTATTAATAATATACAATTTGGGGTTCGTTTGGCATGTTATAGTAAGTGTATTAACCATATAGTGAAAGAAAACAAAAAGACACGGTAAAAGTTAAATTATTTAACTTAGAGTTAAATGTAATTGATAAGGTTAAAATAATAACCTAAACTTGTCTAAATCCTATTGGTTGATATGATTTCGACCCATCCCCACTTTATCTTCGAAATAAGACCCTTTGGAACCATTATAAACCGATTTTGACTTTAATATAAAATAATATTTTGAGATATTCCTAAGGTGCCCCTCTCCTCCCTTATAAAAGGGCACCTCCTCCCCCTCCTCCTCACACCAAATTGAGCACTCAAGCTCGGCCAACCCCTGCCCAAATCTCTTCTCCACTTCCCTAGAATAATCCTATAGGTTCTGGTCTTCTTCAAATACCAATCTTAGTTCCCTAAGTGAAGGATTCAAAGAGGCGTTCCAAAGAAGAGGTAATATCCATTACCGATCTTTTCAATTTCGTTCTTCTTCAACTTATTCTTCTTTAGTTGTTTCATGACAAAGTAATAACATCAGTATTACTTACATACTGATATGTTATTATAAGTATGAAACAACCCTATTTCACCATCTATCCATCCTACGGAAAAACAAATCACCGCGCGTGCGTACGTACGGAATACCGTCTCCACGCCGTGGTGTAATCTATTTTCCACCACCACCTTACATCGATGGGTATAATGGTGTAAAGAATAACTATACATAGTTATTACAACATCATATTGATTCTGATATATTGTATAATTCACTCCAATTCAATTCAATATTTATGGAAATGATATCATCGCTCGTGCGTACGTACGGACTACCGTCTCCACGACGCGATGAGATTCATTCTCCATGTTAACCATTTAAGAATGATTATAAAGTATATATTAAAAAAATAATGAAATATATGACATTATAAAGCTACTGGATTTATGTATATATATGTATATGCATGTCATCTACTTACTTCCATTCAAGACAATAAGGAAAGGAAAACAGCGTTCATGCGTACGTACGGACTACCGTCTCCATGAACGGTGTTTTTCATTTCATTTATCTATCTATTATATATATATATACTGAATATATATGATATATAAATCATATTTTATATTCTGGAAGTAAGTAAATCATGATATAAGTAATAATAATGTCAATAAGAACAAGTCAAAACACCTACGATAAATGAAACGATTTTACCCAAAACGCTTCTTTAACATGGAGTTTACAAAAGAACGGGTAATATAATGTCATAAGTGAACCATATATGATATCATAACAATGAATATGATTCTGTAATAAGTCAATGACATTATTTAAACCATTATACAGGAGCTTCGGACACGTACAAAGAAAATCGGACCTAAGGTAAGGGAAATATCACAATCTCATTTTTATCCGAGATTGTTTATACATTAGTATTTACTGGGGTGTATTTTATCATCCACATCCATGTTTCCTCAATATGTAATATTATTTCCATCCACCTAAAATTTTTTAAATCCAATTTTACCCTTCGGTGAGTTTTTAGTAAAAGATATGAAAGGAATCTTTTGTTGTTTTTCGTACGAGGTACTTTTTTGACTTTTCCGACAAAAGTACGAGAAGAATGTTTTTTTTTAACTTATACGGCATGAATGGATTTTTAAAACATTATTTCCAAGAATATTACTTTACAAGTTTTCAAGTTTATTTTTAATCAACTTCTTTTAGTTTTAAATTGTAAGACATGTTAAGAAAGGAAAATGTTTTTGAAGTAGAAAGGATATTTTCCTCAAGAATGGATTTCAAGTGTTTTATCAAAATTATTTTCCATCTAAGATAATAAAGGGTTTTGTTTTTATCCCTATTATTACATGGATTTTATTTTGTTATGATGGAAATATTTTTATGAATTCCTTTATCTTATATGAATTGTTTTATGATGTCGTGTTGTTTAAGAATCCCATTTTTATTACATGGGTTACGCTATGATGTATGGTTTATGATTATGTGGCACACATAAGAAAGGATTCATTATAAGATGGGTGGGACCTATATCTCCCTCCAATGCATTGGGTAAAGGTTTTATATCTCATGAGATAGACATGGCTGGAACGGTAGGTTATACCGGTTCAGTGAAACAGGACCGAAACGAGGGTTACTCGATTCAGAAAGGGACTTCGTCCACTAAGATAGTCTTGGAAATGAGTCTTGACTAACAAGAAATGATTCTCTATGATTATGTGTGAATGCCACAAAGTTTCATGTTTTAAGTTATGATTATTTTGATTACATTTCACTGCCATGATTTATCCCATGTTATGAAATTATGCTCTCTCTTTTGCAGGTTATGATTTCCAAAATGTTATGTTCTTATGAATATGATGTGATTGATATTTATTTTGTTTACCCTTACTGAGCATTTGAGCTCACCCTTTTATGTTTTCTTTTCCCCAGGATATAAAGAAAGGTTTTAGGTAAAAAAAAGGAAGATATTTATGTGAGATGTTGAAGATCTTTCACCACGATTAGAAGATTACGTTCCGAGTTTCCAAAGACACTAAAATATTACGATCCTTGTGTGTGTGTGTTTTTGTTATGTACTAAGTATTCCTAAAAAAGTAATGTAAAGTCTATGTACGTCAGGATTCGGGTCTCTACAGGCTGATTATCTCCACTCAAATCAAGTGTATGTTCCTGACTTGGTTGTCCGTATGATATGGGGGAGTATGACCCACAACCCTCTTGGACTATAACAGAGGTGTGTGTCTATTCTGGAGTGAAATGTTGATGTGTTACTCCACTGGTAGGGATAGATTTTCATTTCTCTCCCTGTGATGATGTTGAAGCTATTATAATATCCTGGAAGGCATCCAGAATATGAGCAGGGATTTGCTTCTGCACCTTCACCATTGTCAGAATGTTCTTGGTGAATTCAGCTACCGGAATGGGAATATACGTCCATTTCGTGCTTGGAGTAGGTGTGTGTTCCTGCTTCTATCCTCATTTTCCTATTAGTGAGCTCTGACAGTACTTATGTGTGGAGGCAGAGAATTGAGTCTGCCTCCTGTTTGTCATTGGGGCTTTCCAATTGACTTCTCCGGGTGCTACCAAACGAGACTATTGGTAGGATTGATCAATACTAGAATGTATATGTTCCTTCTGATTGCACTCCACCGAACATGGTTGATGAACATCCTTCAATACTGGCAGACGATACTGCTGGCAGGATTGATGAGTGTAAGCAGGTGTATGTGCATGTTTACCATTTGTCAACACATTGGGTTGGCGGGATTCATCATATGTAGTCAGATGAGCCTGCTAACTAGTAGATGATTTATAAATAGGGTGTATGTGCATGCTCGTTTCTTGCCACCAAGTTAGGTTGGTGGAATTATCCAGAGATGGAAGAGATAAGAACCTACTCACTATTGACCAATCGTTGCCTCTGGTGATTCGTCTTGCCTACTCGGGTTTGAGGAACTGGATCTGAACACCTAGAGACGACACCCTCATCTTGTTGAGGGCGCACTGCCGCATGAGTCTGGCTGTGATTGTTGATGGGATCCCTCAGGGATGACTCATGTTTCCTTGAATTAAGGCCTTGAGTGACCTTCTCATTCGCCTCCTCATAATATGTGAGGGACTGGTGATTACGTTCTGGGGATAACGACCCGAAATGGTTAGAGACGGTGGTTGGAACCACCTGCTTCTTGATCGCTGGTCATCGCTGTCCAGATGACTATGATGAATTATTGACTTGGAGGGCTTATCGAGCAGCCTCCAGAGTCGGAATGGTACCATTTTGAGGGTATTACTTAACCAGTGCATTTTATACCCAACGTTGAAGACGCTGAGTAGGTGATGTCATCCTCAGAGCAGATGACGATCCAGCAGGAGTATCAGCAGAGGTATTCATAGCAGAGGTATTCACAGTTGTTAACTTTAGAGAATCCATTTTTGTAACACAGAAGATCTTGGAAAAGAGAGTGCATATTTGATAAAACAAACATAATCAAGATAATCTCGGCCACTACATCTTGAAGATGAGCCCATATATTATTGATTTTTTTATTACCCCTCTCATTGAGATTAAATAGGCGCCTAACAAATAAGTAAAATATCATTTTAACTTGGTTAAGGATTCATGTTGGGTTCACCATTTTTTGTTTCTTCTGGAAATGGGGATGACCTTGTTTTTTTAAGGATCAAATATTCCAATCGGTTTCTAACAGGTTTATTTATAGAACCGGAAACATCCAATGATTCTATATCCATTTGGACCTACTTTCCAAAGGTATGTGCTCATTAGTTTTGGACCGATGAGGCTTAAGAATTTTCATTGTTCGAGAGGATGGGAGGTCAGACTCATCACACCTTTTTAGGGGAATTATTGACTACTCCGAGACTCTCTTTATAGATTTAAGTTATGTTCGTGAATCCTTATTACACTACCAAGTATGAAAATAATCTTTCCTTAATATCTGACAATCAATGATTAATATGTATGCGATTTAGAGAATATATTATATGTATTTGAGGTTCTTCATCGATAGAGAATCATCTGTATTTGTTAGAGATTCTTAGACAATGGTATCCTTCAACACATTATATAAATATATCTTGGTCCTTATGATAACCATACTGGTTTTAAAGCCACTCAACGGGGCACTTGAAGTTTATTGTCATTCAGAAGGACATGGAGTATTTTAGAATTGGGATCGTACCCACATATGGGCTACCTACGTATCCTTTTTAGAAAAGGAATCAGAACCCATGTAGTTTGGGAATTAAGATATAGTTTAACGTCATATGGGACAGATGAGAATTAATGGGTGGTGGGATTGAACCTTATATAGGCTTCCTACGTACTCTACTTTTAAGGTAGAGATAAAAGTCCACGTAGTTCGGTTTGGTATTGCAGGGCTTACGTATGATTAATGGCCCAAATAGATTTGTCGTGGTTACTTTTACACTCTAAGCTCACGTGATTCATGCTCTGTGTAAGAAACAAGTGGTATCAGTAAAACTGACAATTTGTGCCACGAAAGATGCAGTCACAAGGAATAATATGGGGCTTATGTATGTATGATTTCCCAAATAGATAAATATCAGAACTTAAATTAGAGAAGAATCTTGTGAACAAGTTCCATAAAGGTATATGTGATTTATGGAGATTTGGATACTCTAACTTGGGGCTTACTCCTGAGGAGGATGCCCAAATTAGAAGGGGACTTGTGATTGGGTTTTACTCCTAAGAAGGAAGCCCAAATCAGAAGAAATTAAGATTGGTTAAGAGAAATTATGAATGGGGATTATTCTTCAAAAGGAGGACCAGGTTAAAGGGACTTGAGAACTAGGGCTTAATCCTAAGAAGGAGGCCCAGGTTAAGGGAATTTGGGATTTGGAGCTTACTCCTAAGGAGGATGCCCATATTTGGGAACTTGGGGATTACTTTTGAAAATGAGTCCCATGTTAAAGAATTTATGATTGGGACTTACTCTTGAGAAGGAGGCCCAAAATTAAGGAACATGAAGACTGGGGCTTACTCTTGAAGAGGATGCCCAAATTTTGGAACTTGGACTGGGGCTTATTCCTGAAAAGGAGGCCCAGGTTAGGGAATTATTATTGGGACTTTCTCCTGAGAAGGAGGCCCAAATTAGGGAACTTGAAGACTGGGGCTTACTCCTGAAGGGGATTCCCATATTTGGGAACTTGGGGCTTAATCCTGAGGAGGATTCCCATGAATATGGGACTTGGGGATTACTCCTAAAGAGGATGCCCATGAATAGTTTTCTCATCTGAAAGGATGAGGTTGAATGAATGAAATCTCTAACCATAGTGACATAAATATATGTAAACCACTAGTTTTTGAGAGATGTTCCACAGAATTACTTTCAGATAAGGAATCCAACCATGGAATCATGTAATAAATGGCTTTGAAGAGGATTTTGAAGGCTAAATCTTGAAGTGGAGAGGTGGATTTGAAGAAAAGAGGTGAATGGACGAGAGGGGCAACCAAAAGAAGGTAGGCGTGCAGGTCCGGTTTGGACGCGTAGGTATACCTGCACGGCAAGGGTATACCTACACGACGGACAACCCATAGGGTAAAACTTGGGAGAATCTTGTCTCAAGTCCTTAGTGTTATCTCTAAATACTTTTAAATGAGTGGCGCACAAGTGTCTTCAATTCCATGAAGGGTTAGACACTTAGGCGTGCAGGTGTTGAATAATTTCAACACTTAGTCCTTGTTCCCTCTCTTTAGACCGTCCATTCTATGTAATAAGTTACATTAGAAGTGTTCGGAAGGCTTTGAGAAGAGACTAGGGCACTGGGAGCTCAAATATGAGTTTCTGGATTTTTCATCTTTAAATGGGGGGCCCACAAACGGTATTTATAGGCCTTGTAAGACCTTGGGTGAAAATAACTTAAAGCGCGCAATTCACCTATGAGACCAATATGCGGCACACAAGTATACTTGCGCGGCCATGGTAAAACTTGCGTGACGCAAGTGTAAACAAATCCATGCTCATGACTCTGTCAATTTTTTATGTTTCATAAAAGGATGAATCAATTTGTGTTAAGGTATTTACCTTTTTAAGTCGTTAGAATCTGTGATGGAAAGGAGCGTCAACATATACATAGGATGATCACACTTCATGATTTCAAGAGATAGATACCCCTCGAGTTTTATGGACATCCAGACCCCTATGTAGAAAACGGCTACCTCATGGTAGTTGGGATAATTTTATGCCCTGTTAAAACCCATATTGATCAAATTGGGGTCCAAGTGGAAATCACTATCCATGTATCTATAAAGATATGGTGGAGTTTAGTGACTTAAAAACATGATGAGGCAACTCTTACATGGTTATATTTCAAGTTCCTCTTTAGAGAGGAGTTCTACCGAGTGACTTGTGAACAGTATGCATCCAATATGTTCTTAAGAACTAGTAGGGTAGAATGATAGTTGATAATTATGTTTTAAGGTTCACTTAACTCTCTCAATACTAATTGGATATTATTTTTGAGGCGTACTTTTGAGTATGGACACTCAATAGTGTCCTCTATTGAGATATTTGGGCTGGTGTCGTATCTATTTTCATTACTACTTATGTTAGGGTGCTTGAGTGAGCCTCAATGATGAATAGTTTCTTGGATTAGTAGGAATTTATAATTGGTAGTTGTGGTGGGAACTATGGAGCTGATAATTTAGAATCTGGTAGATAACTGCAAACTTAAGGATCAAAATAGTGAATTATTTCTAGAGACAGTCTCAGGATGGAGAGTCTATAGTTTAGGGATCTCATGATGGTTCTAGTATACTAAGGGAGAGGTGATGAAACTCTTACGATGGGTGGGGATATGTCACAGGGTATTTTCTAAACATTCATGTGGATAATAGGGAGATGGTATATGGGATGCCTATGTAGAGACAGTGGCTAGATCATAGAGATCTATAGGGTAGTTAATGGGGTAGAGGATCTGAAAGAATAGTAGGAGGTGGTCAATGTTTTGATCTATTATCACCACCACCCACAGGTCATCTGTGACATGATTATGGAGTTTGTGGTCAAGGATGTGGGTAGTTGTAGGCAGTGGAGGATTACAACCCAAAGGATATAGGAATAATTGGAGGTGAAATTTGTGTCTTCTCTACGTTAGCTGAAGTATTTATAAACACATTTGTGAGCCATTATTTTCTTTCCATATCAATTTTATGATATATAAAGATTATAGTGGAGCCCTTAGCTCTCCCTTTGAATTTAGAGGATCTTATTAGAGTAAATTCATCAATCCAAAGTTCAACTAATAGTAAGACCTAACTCTTGGAGGAGATAACTTCATATGGGATGTTTTTTTTAAATACGATGAGGCCTTATGACATCATTCTGGGTTTGGACTGGCTCTTTATGATTCATGCACAAATTGACTATTTTAGGAAGAGGATGTGGTGTGTCCACATTAATGGGATGTGGTTTTCCTTCATTTATGAGAAGGAAACCCAAGCGATATAGGATAGGATTATACTTAGGATGATACAATTTATTACTCATCATTTGGCTCGTATTACCCTTGGATCAGTAAATTCTATGAGTTTCAAATTCCTACAATGGTGAAGGAGTATGAGTTCATATTCCCTAAGGATGTTCCTAGATTACCTCTCCATTGAGAGATCAATTTATATATACAATTACACCTAGGTACTACCCTAATATATATGGAATAAAATCAAATATCCCCTATATATTATCAGGATATTAAGGTGTAGTTTAATGGCTTAGAGAGAATGGGATTTTTTGGACCCAGTGTATCACCCTGGGAAGCCCTGGTATTATTCACCAATAATGAAAATGGGAGCTCAAGGTTATATTTTTATTACCATTTCCTGAATTAGGTAACCATAAAGAATATTTATCCACTTTGTAGAATCAATTACCACTTCAAATAGTTTAAAGGGGTGAAGTGGTTCTCAAATATTGACCTCAAATCAAGCTATCACCAACATTGTGTTCAATATTAGGATTTACCAAATATTGAATTATGATGTATCTACAGTAACTATGAGTACTTGGTTATACCCTTTAGTGTTAAAAATGCTCCATAAGAGTTCATGGGACTCATTAAGTGGATATTTTATTCCTTCTATGATTAGTTCATGATACTCTTCATTGATGAAATCATTTTGTACTTGGAATTAAATGATGAGCATGTGAGACATTTGAGGATGGTCATGGACATACTCTGAGATCATGTAATTAATGGGAAGCTCTATATGTGTAATTTCCATATTCTAGAGGTCCAATTCCAATAAAATTTTATCTAAGAAGATGGAATAGTTGTGGACAGTGCTAGCTTTGGATCCACCCAAGAGAATGACTGAATTTTAGAGCTTCCTTTGGTTGGTAGGATACTAATGGAGATGCATGCCTGATTTCTCTATAATATCAGCACCCTTGACTACTTTGATCCATAAGGGATATAATTTCAGGTGGAAAATAAGTTCAATTAGGATTTTCAAATCTTACATAATAGGTTGATGAGCACCACCATCTTGAGACTGCCAAAGGACAATGTTGAGTATGCGGTGTTCTATGATGCCTCTAGAATTAAGATTAAATGCATTCTGATATAGAGGCGGGTGATTATTTCTTATGGGTCCTGTAATTTAAGACCCCATGTGTAGAATTATGCGACCCATGATCTAGAGATGGCACTTATAGTCTGTTACTTGAAGATATAGAAAAAATGCCTTATATGTGAGATGTTTATCATCTATTCTGACCATAATAGTCTCAAGTATATCTTATAATGGAAATATATTAACTTGAGATAAATTTTATGTCTAGATATCCTCTAGGATTATGACTCTTAGATAGTCAATACTCCCATATAGTAGGATTTGGTATAAAATTTTGTTATTAAAATATCTTTTTTATAGTTATTGAGTGAAAATTCAGAGTAGTTAGACTTATTTAAACTATACTTATTGGATGAGAATGGGTTCTATTACATCCATTAAATTGTTTTAACCCCACAAATATGTTTTACTAGTTTATGGTATTCAGAACTTGTGGCCCCAAATTTGGTGAGAATGAAAAAATATTAGGTACAGATCAACTAGGATCGAATGAGGACAACCCAGATTCATCATAAGTCTTATGAGGATCGACGAAGGAGGCCTTTTGAGTTCTATAAAGAATACCATATATTCCTGAAGATTTAACCTCAATGAGGATTGTATATATTTATTTGGCATAGAATTTTATCTATTCGATTTACTATTCCTTTCGAGATACTGTGTAGGGTTGGCCAGTTGGTGTACCTCTTAGCCCTACAACCATAGTTAGACCAGGTAAATGATGTATTCTACATGTCTCGGCTAAGGAGATATGTGCATTACCCATCACATGTTATTGAATAAGTAAATATAGAGATTTAGGATGGAGCTACCTTCATATAGTACTTGGTACATATCGAGAATTAGTATGAGAAGATACTTTTTAGGTGAGTGATTCATTTGGTGTATGGTCGGTTGCAGCATGGGAATATTCAGAAGAGAACCTAGTAGTGGGAGAACCAGATGTGAGCTCAGTGCCCTAACCTATTTGAGTAGGTTGTTTTGTTTTAAGAAATAAATCTTTGGGAATGGTAGAATATAATGACTCTATTTTTTCCTTATAAAAATTAGAATATTTTAAATAATATTTTTGAATCTAAGTATGGATTCAGAATAGGAATTTGGGTACTAGGAAATCTCGATGTTGAAATAATAAAAATTATAAACATACTATATCACGCATGTAAAATTTTTCTATAATAATGAAATGTCTTTTAAATATTAATTTAGATTGGAAATATATGACCACCATTAAATCTCAAAAGTGGATTTCCCTTGGGCATGTCATAACCTCTTAGCATTTCAAGAATTTGATTTTAGGTTGGTCAGGGATGGAATGATAATTAAATAAACCAATTATTTAATTTTTTTTTATTTTTATTGGATGACCTAATACCTATCCTCTCTTTAAACCCAATTATATACAAATTTTATGGTTATCCACATAAACCTAGAGATTTGGATAGGATTATAGAGTTAGAAATTTTGTAGTGACAATGAGATCATGGGTTGATGGTCAGTTTTCCAATGAGTTCATCTTCAACAAAGGAGCCCTTGGATCTCGCCAACAATAATGGAATGGAACCATTCTTTATCAGTGATTAAATGAAATTTAATCACCTCTTCAGATTAATTCCTGAACCGATGTTTTGAATTGTGTTTGATGTTTATCTTCTTAGAATTATGAATCGAAAATGGTATTTTGATCCTTTTTATTATCCTGTGATTGAATTTTAATCCATAAATGTACTAAGTAAAACCCTAAAAAAAGTTTGATGTCCATTTCTAACTCTTTTTTAGTATTATTTTCTCCAATAATTCTTAAAATTATTATCATCAATGTTTATTTTCATCTGCAGCTTGACTTTACACACAAAATGATGGTTGAGAAATAGATATTTGGAATAACAGAACAATTTAATGGGATTGGATATGGGGTCAAAGGAATAATTTTGGAATGAAAAATATTATGGCTAATTTAGTATTATATTGGGATTTTACCTCCCGTGAGTTGGTGATTCATTGATGCGGTGTGATGGGAATTGACTTCTAACTGAATGGGTTTCTAGAATCTTTCCACCGGTGATGATTCATGTGTGGTCAACCATACATCTGAGTTTTACGATCATGGTTTGTAGAGGATCTATAGGAATTGGTGTTATGGTAAAGGAACATAGAACATATTGTGAATTTTAGAAATATCTGAGTTATGTGGAATGTAGTTTGGATGAAAACACATCATATGGACCCATTTATATAATAGATAGGGTTTTGCATAAGGATAAGAATAAATTGGTATGTGACTCATTGATGATGACCTAGTGTGTACCATATGGGTACACAAGAATGGACATGGCCGGGTACACAGGCATGACTAGTCTACATGAGAAAATATAGGCTACAGGCATGAATAAAGTACTCAGAGATGGATAGGTACACAAGCATGGCTAGAGTACATTTGAATGAACTAGAGTACATGAGCACAACTAGAGTAGTCTGACATGGCCAGGTATATGAGAATATCCAAATTACATGAGCATAAAGTACATAGGAAAGGGTCATAGGATATAGTCAGACCCATACTTTCAATGACACATCATGTATTCCTAATATATGTCATGTACTTCCCCCCATAGCAGTTTGAGGACCCCATTCTCTTCAATCTAAATAAGTATCAGTAGGGTATATTCTCTTTCTCAATAAATTAAGGGTATAGTGAGGTATTTTATCCTAAGAATATGATGAGTGATCTGTGATATGGATTAATCATGGTTATAGTAAGGTATAAATCTCTATGGAATGGGGTATGATCCTCAGATGTATTTCCCTAGGTTGGGTATGGTATCACATTACTAAATTCTACGTAATATGATCCCCATCCTAGTGGATTACTCTAAGTAGGGTTGGTTATCCCCAATATTCCCTGGATGTTATCCCATATTTGTGAATCAATATCATTTGAGTTACAATGTGTACTTATCCGTGGGGAGGTCTTCCCAAAATGACCTCTTAGATGAGTTTCATTAGATGAACATTACCTTAAAGCCTTAAGAAAAATCCAAGTATAGAAGTATGGTTTTGAAATTTCTTTGAGACTAAGTGTCTCTATTGAGTGTATATGGATTGATGTTATTCTTTCTTATGAGATGACTCTCTTGATTCTTTTAGTTTGGTGTTTTTAGGTTGTACTACCATGTATGTTTTTACTCACACCTATATGGGTTCTTCCCACACATTTCATATATTATAAAGACGATTGGTCTTTCGAAAGATTCATAGGTGGACTAGGAGTAGGTAAACAATAGTTGAGCTAAATGGACCACAGTTGGTTTCAAGAGCTGCATTTGATATAATTACCCTCCTTACTAGAATGTTAAACTATTTTGTAGTTTTAGTAAGATTATATTTTCCCTTTATTCTTTCCGGTACTTTTTCCATACTCTGATGCAGGATTTAGTTGTATTAATTCATATTTTTATCAGTTTTATCTTTCAATTTTTCATTATATTAGTATTTTGATATGTGTGAATGTGTATATAAACCTTCATCTAATGCCTCCCATGTCTTTAATACAACTACTCAACACTTTTCTCCACCCATTGGCCTATTTGAGGTGGGATTTGGGAAGCACACTTATCTTACCACTATCCAGGTAGTACCCAATGGTTATGGACAATAAAATTTGTATAATAATTTATACATTAATATATTTGTACATATTAATTTAGTTTAAGGTGTAACATTAAAAAACTAATTCATTGGAAGCATGCATAAATAAATTGAATATATGAGAAGATATTGTAAAATATAAATACCCTAAAAATATTCAATGTTAACTTCCTTATAAATAAATTCTTATTAAGACCTTGATAATCAAACTAGGTATGTTCTTAAAAAATAGTGTGCCTATATATCTTCTTATATCAGGAAATCAAGTTATGGGTGATATTAATTGTACAATATACTTATATTTTCTATGAGATTTATGTTAAACTAATTGGGAAACCTTTAATGTTAAGACACTAGTAGAATATAGTCAGGGTAACCCATTTGATGTATTTAGAAGAGGGTTTATATTATCAACTATCAAATAATCATACATGATATGGTTGTCATGATGATTAACTTAAATAGTTAACCGATCATAATAATTTCCAAATAAAACACATTACTTGGTGAAATATGGATCTTGTAAAAATAATGGTTATGATGTAATTTTAAGGGGGTTATCATTTTATTGGGATCGTATTGAATAAAATTCCTTATTAAATATTATAAATCTTGTTAATCCTTATAGATAAAATAGAAATCACATCCTCTAACTTAACTTTGAGATCAATAATGTAGAATGAATATCTTAATGGAAGTAACTCTCTAGATAGGTATAGGAACTTAATAATATTTCTCAAGCAAAGAAATCTTTTATATTATAGAAACCTTTTCATTAGAAGCATACTATTGAAGTTTTCTAATAAATATATCTAGATTCATTTTAGAAGTATGTATAGATTATCTAGATTTCTCAAAATGTATTATTTTGATGGAAAATGATAGGAATGTAAGTATACACTCATATAATTAATATGATTGGTTATATAAATGGCTTTGAGATACTAAATGTTTCTTTTAATATTGTATACGGCTATTCAATTCATTTTATAATTATTTTTTGGAAGGTTCCAAAAATTTGGATAAAATTTTTCATAATCTCTTCAAATTTTTTTAGGATGACTAAAATGTTCATGAGATTTATTAGTTATTCTGTTTTTTTACAATATATCTGGATGAATGTTTAAGATAAATATAATATGATTATGAGGTCCAATTGTTATCCTAGGTCATAGAAACTTAAAGTGGTTGTTAGGAAAAAGTGGAAGTTTTCCATTAGATATGAAATTTCTTAAAATAACTGATGGCTTGCAGCAAACTCTATGAAGGGTCCATGTATAGTATTAATCTTATGTAATTCAATTAATCTATTTTAATGATCATATTATACTAGAGATAAATTAAGAAATAATTTTGAATATTTATATTAGTTTAAAAATGATGAATATTTTATAGATGGAGCTTTAAATTTTCATTATAACGATAAAGAAAAGGGTTACGACATCAAAGACTTAGATGAAAATTATTACATAAAATCCTATAATAAATTATAATAATGGTTATGTATTTTTATTATATTATATTATATAAGGATTTATTATACAAAATGTTTGTTATATGTAAATGATATGATGTTTTTTATTTTTTGGTCTAATTTTTTAACATTTTTTGAGAAGAATATAAGGATAAAAAGATTATATGCTATAAAAGACATTATCTAAGATATTATTTAAAATATAAGGGAATGAGTTCCCACCACCCATTGGTGGAAAATTTTAATTAATAAAAACATTCTTCAAAATAATGTTCCAAACACATAGAATACCATATAAGAGAGGGGTGTTAATATTTTATTCATTAAATATTATAACTAAATATAATAGTGTAATTTACTTATATAAAGTATATTGTGTCTTAAAAATATATTATTTATAAAATATAATTTCTAATATTCAATTAAAATTATTTTTGTATTTATAGAAGTTTAAAGTGTGACAAATAAAATATTATACCAGACTAATTCAAAGTGAATGTCACTTTATATCATAAAAGATTTTAGAGAATAATATTATAGTATGATATTATATAAATATTTTAATTTAAAAAATGATCATATTATCTTAAAGAAAATTTTTAATAGAAAAGCTTCAAGATGATGATGATGATGATATTAGAAAGAGTATTATTTAAACAATATATATTTTTAACATCATAACATTGAATTTTGTAATGAAAATAAGTTTAAATATTATGTTTATAATGTTTATTATAAATATTATAAATCCTAATATTACCATTATTCAAATAGAATTTTTTATAAATGATTCACATTAATGGTGTTTAGTGGGAAGATTTATGAAATGGTCATATAAATATGTGTCATGAACTATATAGAGAAGTAATGATCTTAAAAACCCCCTAAAAATATAGAAAACATATGGTCTCTCTGATGGTTTATCATATGGAATATTTTTTAAATGATAACTTATGTAAGGTTTTCTAATTATTGTTTAAGGAGCTTAAAAATATAAAATGTATCATGTTATACAAAAGGTAGTCTCCACTTTATCATTATTTCATGTAGGTTGCATATATTCATGAATTGAAATTATAATTTACCTCTCAATGTATGAATTTGGGTTATTACTAATTGATTCTCATCATAGAGTATTATAGTTTTTTATTACATGTAATGATTAGTATGGATTAGGTTTCATATTGAGATATAGAATTCCATCAAGAGGAATAGAATTAGTTTTGTAAAACAGATAAACCACTAATTATACTTCATGGAGTTTCATACATTATGTCATTTTTATAATAATGGTTCGTGTTTCATATTGAATCATCATACTTTAGGTTTTAAATATACCTATCATAAGAAACTTCATAATTTGATACCTTTATTACACTATCCTTGAGGTAGATTTAATCAGTGGTTGGTTGGCTATGTTATCAATATTTTCATCAGTTAAGGTTTAGCCAAGATGTGATTTTTCCTCTCATATGAAAGGTTATGAAATATGGTCACTCGATTGAGATGAATATGTAAAGTGTATAAAAATACCATGATGAGTAACATGTGATGTTATTATTTATTTTAATGAAGGAAAGTGATACGTTCATCCACCTAATTGAATAAAATGTGATGTTTTCATCTATATAGTCATAAAATACTCATAAAATCAATAATGTATGAGTATGGTGTATGGGATTGACATACTCTATGTCCTATGTCCACTAAATGTCATAGAAAATAGGATTATTTGATTATGTATACTTGTATATGATATAATCAGTGGACATAGGTATGTAGATGCATGTGTTTGATAGAGATCATGTCAAATATTATTATACCTTGAGTAACATGGAAACTTTTATAGAGGCCACTATTCTCTTATAATTTTGTATTAGGGAATTCATGATTATTTTCCATGCTACAAAGGCTCGTAGGGTCACACTTAGTGCTTTTTAAATGAGAATTAATTTTTATATTCATTTTTACAATACATTGAGAATTACCCCATATTTATTTTAATGGATATAAAAATGGTGTTTTATGAGGTTTGATAAGTAATTAAATTTAATGTAACATGTGGTTAATATGAATGGCATATTTTACAAAAAAAAATAAAAGATATAAAAAAAAGTGGATATGGATTCACAAGTTTTTACAAATGATTTTACATAAGTTCAAATTGTAATAATTTTATAAATATTTAATGTAAGTATGATATTGATATAAATATAAAATAAATATAAACCATGGTGTAGTGGTTTTAACCATGCCATATTTTGTGCTATGATAAACCACATTGTGGTGAGTGTCACTATTTTTTTGGTTTTATGATTTGAAAAATATTATTTATTTTAAAATAAATGTTCTTAAAATAAACTTTTATTTATGTTATTAGGTTCTATTTAATCATCATGTAAAGTTTACTCAAGGATTTTAAATTACTAAATCGATTGAGTAAACATTAATAAAATCATCACATTTATGATTTCAGAGTTAAAACAAGTGTCAACCAATGAATGTTTTATGAAAATTTTATATTTAATAGATAAATGTTTGGACTTCAAAGAGTATCATTGCATGTCTATATAAATAGACTCATAGTTTATGATATGTTTTTTATTTGAATAATGAAATTAATATCATAGAAACACTAAGTACAAAGATCTCTCTAAAATATTATGTTATTTAGGACTTAAAAAAAGGTTCAAAGAAACTATAGTATGAATGAAATTCCTCCCATATGTTGGGAGATTTACATAGGTAGTGGATACACTTAGAGAAAGGTTACATTCAGATACTTTTTAGTGATAATTATTGTAATGTCCCAACCTAGGTACCACATATCAGTTCCTTGAGCTGGTCAGTCATGTGACTCCAGGCACACCTCCCAACACACTATAGGATGCTTACTAGTGGAAAGGGTCTAATAATAATGTGGAGACTATACCATTTTTTATCATAGAATTACATAAGTGGAAATAAAAAATAGTAGAAACATGTATGAACATAAACAAAAAACATGCCATGAAAATGTATGTGACAAGTGTCTCATGATATCCAATGTCGGAAATACAATATTCTACTAAAGAAAAAAACATTCCATGAAAATGTATGTGACAAGTGTCTAAAATGATACACTAAATAAAGACACTAACAACTCCAAAACATGGTTGGAACCATGTCTAGTTCCCTCAACCATGCCTTATCCCAACTCATCCATCTAAAATGGGGCCCTTTCCCATAACCTATCCTATATCCATGAAATATATATGAGTACCGATCAGGAAACCCGAGTAGGGTATGTATACAACTTAATAGGACACCACCAATGGTGTCTAAAACAAATTCAATCAATACCAAGTGTATGAAGTTATATAAATAAGTAATTACAATGAATAAGTAAAGATTTATCATATTATCAACTAATATTTATTAAGCCACATATACCACTAGGTTTTCAAGGACACCCATACCACAATACCTTCTCAAGTCCACAATGGGTTTGAACCTTGTACTTATTCAATTAACAATTAATTTTTGAAAATGGGCTTTCATTATCCATTTTATTTTACTTTCATTACTATTGTCACTTGGAACCTTAATCCAATACTGATGGTTTGGGTATAGAATTCCATTTCTAGTACCTCATTTATCAATCATACATATTTATCATGGGCATATAATTCCATGTCTAGCACACAAAATTCTTAGTCATGCATATATATAATTTGCATATAACTTCATGCCTATCCCCAAATTCCCAATCATACACATATATCTTTGGTGTAGATCACCATGTCAAACACCCCAATTCTCAACCATACAAATATGTCTATAATTGGTGTAGATTTCCATGTCTATCACCCCATTTCTCAACTGTGCTTATGAATCATTGGTTTAGATCACCATTTCTAACACCCCAAATATCAACCATTTATTTATATCATTATTTATTGTTCTTAGATCATCATGTCTAATACCCCATTCCAAAACCATAATTAAACAACATTAATCTTCTTATCACAATTAACCACCCTTACTTCCATTAATTGATTCATAAATTAATTAATCCAAGTATGTTAATTAATTAAAAAATTAATTAACAAAATCAATTTCCATTAATAAATTCAAAATTAAATTAACCATTTCATTATTTAAACATCCAATAATTAATTCACCAATTAATTATTCTTAATTACTATTCCAAAATTTCATAACTAACTCAACAATTAATTATCCCAAATTTTCCAATCAATAAATTGATAATAAATTACCAATTAATTATCCTTACTACACATTTAATTTCTCAATACAACCATCTCAATTCCATCATAATTAATTCCCACAATTAATTCTCAAATAAAAAATCCCAAGATCTCGTAATTAATTCACCAATTAATTATCTTGTTTAACAATGCCCAAATCTCACCATTTCAAAATTATCTCAATTTATTAATTTACCACATTAATTAATTCAATTAGTGATTTAAATTTCAAAAAAAAATCTAGCAATTAAATAACATTAATATAGGAAATCAAATCACGTCTATGGGGTTTGGAAATTTTACCACCTACCTAGATTTGTTTATGAACAATTTCCAAAAAAAAATCCCAAAACATGAGTAGCACAATGATGTATATTTATATTTCTATCTCAAAAGAAGAAATCAAGATTAAGGAAATAAATATCTTTCCAAACTAGATCCATATCTTGAATCATAGATCTATATCCTACCAAATAGGTTTAAATATAACAAAACAATGTATAACTTCTATCAAAAGAATGAAAGAAGAAAGCAATATGGACGGAAAAGCATCAGTATGGGATCCAATTATCGGAATAGGATCAGATCATCAGTTTCGGTTATGAATCATGATAAAAGGAGTTTTTTCAGCCTTGTAATCCCTGAGGAAAACTCCAAAAACATAAAATACCTCAAATGGTTGAATAAGGGTTGAAATAGGTGAGTTTGGGGGGTTCAAGTTATTTTAAAATTAATTTTCAGGCTACTTTAATTCTTGTTCATAGTTTCTTGTACAGGAGGGTATATTTTTTCCTAACCATGAAGCTATCAGGCGCCAGTTAGTTTTTGGGGTCCATTGTTTCTCCATTTAGGCTGCACAGTTTGAAAAACCATTTGCGAGACATTTGAACCCTCATTGCCCAGGGTTGCACAGTTTCCAGGGATGGGAGAAAGGTTTACTATAACCGTTTTCCAACCATTAACTGGCCCATTTTCTTCAATTTATCATAATTTTCAAAAAAACACCCCAAAGTAAAACTGAAAGAAAAATTACTCAAATAAGGGAAAAAGAGTACTGAAATTCAAGCCCAAGTCAACTCCAGAAAAGGTTGGGATCTTTCAATATACCAACCATATAACATATTTTCCTTGATCTACACTCCCAATAATCCCTAAGATTTTTATCCAAAGATATCAGGTCATTGCTCCTAAATATATTCTTCCCTTTATCATCTTTCCTATTATACATGTCCATCTTGCAACAATACAAAAATTATTGGCACGATCTTTCCCCACAACACTTTATCACTATGACCTAACACATATAGCAAATTATCCTCAAAGGACACATCTATCTCAAGGTCAAACTCACCCACGCTGATCACATGAGAAGGATCGGTGTGATACCATCATAGTTGTGATACATGGAAAAAATCATATGTAGAAATGTATTTCAATGGAAGATCCAATTGGTATGCCTTTATCTTAATTCTCTCCACAACCTCAAATGTTACAAAAAACATGGGCACCAAATTTCTTTCACTCCATATCCTGAGGTGACCCAACCTATAAGAACCCCGAAAGGAATACATGATCACCCTATGTAAACTCTAGGTTTCATCTCCATTTGTTAGAATACGACTTCTGTCTACTTTGAGTCATATCCATACGATTAGAAATCAACAATACTTTATCCGATGTCTCTTGTACGAGACTCAATACCAACAACTTTGACTCACCGGCCTCCATCAACCATAGTAGTGATCTTAATGGACTACAATAAAGAGACTATTATGGTTCAATATGTATTTTTTATTAATAATTATTATTACAAGAAATCACCACTAAGGCCAATTACTTATTCCAAAATATTCCAACGTCAAGCCCACATGCCCGTAGTATATCCTCATGTACCTATATAGTGCACACGGACTGACCATATAGCTTTTGGTGTAAGGTTGTTTTCAATAATACATGTGTACCAAGTGCTTTATTAAATCCCTTCTAGAAGCATGAAGTGAAATGTGAGTCACGATCTAAAACTATAGTCTTTATCACCCTATTATGATGAATTATCTTTTGAACATACAAATATCTAGGTTTCTCCACTGATAAAGTCTCTCATACAGGAAAGAAATGTTCAACATTCATCAGACAATCCACAATAACCCAAATAGAGTCATTCCTCCTATGTTTCTTCAGAAGATCCACAACAAAATTCATTTTTATGTCATCCCACTTTTATTTTGGAATGGGAAATGGCTACAGCAAACCTCTAAGTTATTAATTCTCTGATTTTACCTGTTATAGGTGTAGCATCATGTCACAAACCCTGTTGTCTCCATTTTCTTTCCTGGAAACCAAAACTATCATTGTAGGTCATGGTACATTTTAGTTACCCATGAATGTACTTCCCACTTTGAGGCATGAAATCCCCTCATGAGATCCTCTCTCATGCTCATAGAAACAACAACCTTATTATTGACATAGATAATATCATCTTCATCTTTTTTTCTAGTAAGAAGGTACCTCTCCACATTCAAGGCTTTACCTCAAGTTCGAACACTCTGGATCTTCATATTTTTTGTCCCTAATTCCCCTCAAAAATGTGGACTCCAATGAATATGAAACCAGAGTCATCAGCTCCTAACATTCCTGAACCACTGCATGCATCTCAAACAGAAAATGCATCATCTTAAACTCAACACTAGACTCCTAAACCATCTGATTATGAATATTTCTTCTCAAATCATCATACACACTATTTCATTTCCCATGCGTATATGCTATCTCAAAATAAAATAACTACATATATTGTACCCATCTTTGTTACCAAATATTCAAATCATACAGTGAAAAGATATACTTCAAGCACTTGTGATATGTATAAATCATAAAATTTTCTCCAAAAAGATATTACCTAGGACACTTTAAATCATAAACCACTATTTTCAACTCAAGTTCATGTGTAGGGTACTTGTGTTCATGTGGCCTCAACTTCCAATACCCATATGCTACAATTAGATCTCCCTGCATCAACACTACTCTAATTCTGATCCCAAAATCATTATAATACACCATGTACTCATCTCCTGAAATAGGTAGGATCAAGATTGGTTCTGGATTAAAACTCTTATTCAAGTCTTGTAATACCTTCTTACAATATTATTACTATCGAATCATTATCACTTTCTTGGTTAATCTTGAAAGCAACACTTCCAAATTGGAAAATTTCTAGATGAATCTCTGATAATATCCAGCTAACCCCAAAAATATATGGATATCAAGAATTTTATTGGGATTCTCCCATGATACAAGTTCATGAACCTTATTTGGGTCCACTGACACACCTTCCTCTGAGATAATATGCCCCAGGAAGTGTACCAAGTCAATAAAAAATTGACATTTAGATATCTTGGCATATAGTTGATGTTCCCTTAGTGTAAACAGTATGATGTCTATATATTGTTCATGGTCATCCTAATTCTTGGAGTACACCAACATGCCTTCCATGAAAACCAAAAAAAATAATCCAAATATAATGGAATATTCTGTTAATAAATTCCATTAACACTACTAGTACATTATTCAACCCAAATGGCATTATAGAGAACTCATATAGGCCATAACTGCTTCTAAAAGTAGTCATCTGTATATCAGAAGTCCAAACTCTCAGCTGATGATACCCTGACCTCAATTCGATCTTCAAGAACATAAAATATCCTCTCAACTAGTCAAATATATCATCGATTCATGGAAGAGGATATCTATTCCTCACATTTATTAGGGATAACTTCTGGTAATTGACACACAAGCACAAAATTATATCTGACTTCATTACAAAAAACACATATGAACCCCAAGGAT
The DNA here is from genome assembly GCA_963277665.1 of Viscum album. Lineage (NCBI taxonomy): Eukaryota > Viridiplantae > Streptophyta > Magnoliopsida > Santalales > Viscaceae > Viscum > Viscum album. The sequence goes on from OY728129.1 coordinate 1,496,063,657, forward strand.
ACATACATTGATGGATAAACCCCATATCCTCAAACTCTTCTATTTTATTCTTGAGATATTGATTCTCTATCGGTTCTATTCTGTATGGTGCAAAAAAAACTAGCACAACCTCAGGCATGAGCACAATAGGGAATTTCACATCTCTCTTAGATGGAAGTCCTGAGAATCCTTTGAGAAAAAACATCCTAAATTTGTTCCACCCCTAGTGGAAAGACATCACGAGTTACACCTCCATTATCCAAAAAAAATCTTGCAACTTGGGATATGAGCTCTTCTAGTTGTTGAGTAATTGGACATCCCCGTCCAAACATGATATCCTAATCCCCATGGTGAACATATTGGATAGCCTTAGGAGATGTAAAATTCATTTTCCTTTGGTAATAATATTTTTTGGATTGGTATGTAACTTTCCATTCCATACCTATAATTAGGTTGATGTCTAACTGTTTCCCTCGGAATTTGGGGATGACCTCCTTGATGGGAGGTTCAAACATTCCAATCGATTTCTAATGGGTTTGTTCGTAGAACTGGAAACATCCAATGATTCCACATCCATTTGGACCTACCTTCCAAAGGTAGGTGCTCATTAGTTTATGGACTGATGAGGCTTAGGAATTTTCATTGGTCGAGAGGATGGGAGGTCAGACTCATCACACCATTTGGAGGGGAATTATTGTCTACTCCGGGACTCTCTTTATATATTTAAGTTATGTTCGTGAATCCTTATTACATTACCAAGTATAAAATGAAATTTTCTTTAGTCTGACAATCAATGATTAAATATGTTGGAAATTTAGAGAATCTTTTATATTTATTTGAGGTTCTTCATCGCTAGAGAATCATCTGTATTTATTATAGATTCTTGGTCAATGGTATCCTTCAACACATTTATATAGAAGTCTCTTGGTCATTATGATGACCATGCTAGTTTTGAAGCCACTCAGTGGGGCACTTGAAGTTTATTATCATTCATATGGACATGGATTATTTCATAGTTGGGATCGAACCTGCAGATGGGCTACCTAAGTATCCTTTGTTTAGAAAAGGAATTAGAACCCACGTAGTTCGAGTAAGGGAGTATGATATTTATTATTGATGGCTCAAAGAGGGATTTCATAATTACTTTTATACTCTAAGCACATGTCTGTCATGCTCGGTGTGAGAAACATGAGGTATTGATAAAAATCAGACAATTGTGCCATGAAAGATGCAATCATTAAGAAATAATGCGGGACTTATGTATGTATGACTTCCCAGATAAATGAAGATTAGGATTTACTTTAGGGAAGAAATTCGGGAATAGGGTCCATAAAGGTATATGTGCTTCATGGAGATTTGAATACTCTAACTTGGGGCTTACTCCTGAAAAGGAGGCCCAAATTAGGAGAGGAATTATGATTGGGTTTTAATCCTGAGAAGGAATCCCAGATCAAAGGTAAATTAGGACTGGTTAAGAGAAATTAAAACTGGGGCTTACTCTTGAAAAGGAGGCCTAGGTTAGTAGACTTGAAAAATTAAAGGACTTGGGGCTTACTCCTAAAAAGGATGCCCATAATTATGACTGGGGATTATTCCTGAAAAGGAGACCCAGGTTAAGAATTATGACTGGGGATTATTCCTGAAAAGGGGGACCAAATTAAGAATTATGACTGGGGTTTATTCCTGAAAAGGAGGCCCATGTTAAGAATTATGACTGGGGCTTACTCCTGAAAAAGAGGCCCAAGTTAATGATTACGGATGGGGCTTACTCCTGAAAAGGAGGCCCATATTTGATACTAGGGCTTACTCCTGAAAAGGAGGCCCATATTTGAGACTATGGCTTACTACTGAAAAGGAGGCCCATATTTGAGTCTGGGGCTTACTTCTGAAAAGGAGGCCCAAGTTAATGACTATGACTGGGGCTTATTCCTGAAAAGGAGGCCCATATTTGAGACTGAGGCTTACTCCTGAAAAAGAGGCCCTTATTTGAGATTGGGGCTTACTCTTAAAAAGGTGGCCCATATTTGAGACTGGGGCTTACTCCTGAAAAGGAGTCCCATATTAGAGACAGGGGCTTACTCTTGAAAAGGAGGCCCATATTTGAGACTGGGGCTTACTCTTGAAAAGGAGGCCCATATTTGAGACTGGGGCTTACTCCTGAAATGGAGGCCCATATTTGAGACTGGGGATTACTCCTGAAAAGGAGGCCCATATTTGAGACTGGGGCTCACTCCTGAAAAAGAGGCCAATATTTGATACTGGGGCTTACTCCTAAAAAGGAGGCCCATATTTGAGACTGGGGCTTACTCTTGAAAAGGAGGCCCATATTTGAGACTGGGGCTTACTCCTGAAAAGGAGACCCATATTTGAGATTGTGGCTTACACCTGAAAAGGAGGCCCATATTTGAGATTGGGGCTTACTCCTGAAAAGGAGGCCCAGGTTAATGAGTTCTCTCATCTTAAAGGATGAGGTTGAATGAATGAAATCTCAATCTTTAGTGACATAAAGATGTGTAAATCACTAGGTTTTGAGAGATATTCCACATAATTCCTTTCAGATAAGGATTTCAAAACAAAACATCATACCATAAATGGATTTGAAGAGTATCTTGAAGACTGAATATTGAATAGGAGAGGTGGAATGTCTTAAGAGGGGTGAAATGGGCAAGAAGGGCACCCAAAAAGGCAGGGGCATGCAAGTCCTAGAAGGTGCGCAGGTACTGCGTGGTCGCGCAAGTTCGGTCACGCAGGTATACCTGCTCGACAAATGGGTACTTGCACGATGGTTAACCAGCAGGGTAATACTTGAGCGACTCTTTATTAAATCCTTTATAACCCTCTTGACGTTCTTCCAAAAGAGTGGCACGCAAGTTCTATTGAAGGAGTTCGTCGGCGCACAAGTGTGGCCATTTACTTTAAGGGATGGCCACTCAGGCGCGCAAGTGTTGATTATTTTCAACACTTAAGCCTTCTTCCTCCTTTTTAGATCTTCTGTTCTAGGTAAGAAATTACCTTATAAGTGTTTCGGAAGCTTTGAGAAGAGACTTGTGCGGCGAGAGCTCAAATCTGAGTTTCTGAACAAAAAACATTCCTCCCTAATGGGGGGGCCCACAGGGTCTATTTATATGCTGAAGAAGACTCAGTCAGTTATCCTTTAGGGCGCTCAAGTCACTTGCGTGACCATTAGGCGTCACACAAGTGTACTTGCGTGACAATGATGGAACTTGTGCGGCACATGTGCTTTTGAAGCCTTGTTCATGCCTTTGTCGATTTTTGATGTTTTCTTCAAAGGATGAATCAATTTGTGCTAAGTCATTTTCTTTTCCATTCATTTAGACAATGTGATGAAAAGGAGAGTCAACCAAAGTCACCCCTCATAGTTGGATCTGAAAGAAAATAGGATTTGACTCTGAGGAAAATGAGAATCAAAAGGAAATTGGGGCGTGCAAGGTCTGGCGTGCAAATGAGCTTCGGGTGCGCAGGACTTGGCGCGCAGGGCTAGAGCGCACTGGGTGTAGGCGCGCAGATGGGCCGGCTGGCCTATAAATACGTGGTCATTTACCGTGCATAGCATCTGATTCTGGATTCTTGATCTCTCGCCGCACAGGTCCCCTTCACCGCGCAAGTTGCTCATTTTCCGCTGTTTCTTCGTTTTCGCACTGTTGTCAAGGTAATAGGACTTGTGCGTTGATACTTGTGCTCCAAATACTTGCGCAACACATCCACACTTGCGCGCCAAGGTTACACTTGCATGCCTTAATTCCTTATCCATTTTTTTGAATTCCTTCACAAATTTTATGAAAAATAAACCCGTTTAAGATTTAGTTTATTCATCTTTTGTGCATATTCAATGGATCTCAGGAGAATCGGAACGGCTGATGAACTGGCTAGAAAGAGGATTGATGACATGATGAACATTATTGGGCATGATTACTATGATATCTGTGACAACACTCTCCCAAATTTGGCTAAGTTCTTGAGGAAATATCATCTTAATTTCCCACAGAGAATCTACCTTTCCCTGTATGGTCATGGTCATCTACAAGGAGTCAATGTTCCAAATACAAAGAACTATACACCTGAAATGCAGCTGCACTGCTACTCCTCTACTTCGATTATGTTGTGCATTCAGAGCAACAATAATGGTGTTAACTTCCAAATTCTTCCTCCATGTCATTTCCTTGCAAATATGAAAATGGAAAACCCATGGGCTAAAATGTTTTCCGCTGCCGGTTGGTGGAGAGAAGAAAAATATGGATTTAGAGAAATATCTAAAAATAGTGCTCTCTCCAAATGGATCTTTACTTCCAATGCTCCATTATCAAATCCATGTATCCATCTTCCAAGTCTCTTTGACAGAAACAGATTCACTGTTTGATCAGAAAATTTTTTTCTCAAATCGCACTCAAGAACATCCTTTTACAATTGTTCCAAGAAGAGCCGGTATCACTGCATATCTTATTGTATCCAATTCACTGAATGAATTCCAGGTGGTTGCTGATGAAGCTCAGGATTCCGTAAATCAAATGAAGAGTTATGTTGAAAGCCTCTTGTAGTTCTTGAAAAAGAGAAGAGACTCCAGTCTATGGATGTCCTTCTATCTCATATGTATCAATGAAAAACACTTTCATCTTCAATCATTTGTGCACCTATTTTCCTGCATCCTACTTTAAATTTTACCTAAGACAATGGGCCTAGTAAGCATAGTTTGATTTTTACTAGGATTATTATAAGTAACCCTACAAACTTTGAAACTCTTAATTGCTCAATATTACCTAAATCATACAAAATGAATGTTTAGTGAGCTGCAACATGACTTTTATTCAGAGTTCCCTTGTGTTTTGTGGGAAGTTTAAATTCATGCACATCGGACATAAAGAGGCTAATGTTTAAGGTCGAAATAGATTTGACTAAATGAATTATAATTGACTCAATTCTTTGACAATTTATCTGAAAACATATTACCATACTCAATTATGAGGGAAAAATGTAAGCTATGGCTAAAGAATATTTGAATATGAGGAATGATATGAAAAAGAGCTAAAAGGCATCAGAAGAAGTAGTTTACAAGAATGAAGTTACTATTATTTAACAAACCCATTAAGGGGTTGAATTATGTAGGTCCACCTAAGGGCATTGGCTGCATAGTCAAATAAATAGCATCATTTGGCAAACAAGTCTGTTATGTAGACTGTTTATGCAAGGCTGCCTAAGGGCGTGTGTTGCATAGTCAGGAAAAAGATCTCTCAGAAATTTACTTTTCTAGTGCTAAAAGCCAGTGAAAGTTTATGAAGATTCAAAATTTTCAAATGTATAGAGTTTGCTGTATGGAAAGCGGTACTTGAAAATTGAGAAGATATTTCTGAACATGATTATCAAAGAACTATATGGATATCACTCTTACGAAGGTCTGACCCAAACATAGGGATGGAGAATATAAACCATAGACTTGAATACTTTTAGATCATGGAAAAGGATATGGGACAAATATGTTAAGGATGGATTTTTTTCGGATCCTTACATATTTTCATTTAAGACCAATAAGGACAAAAGAGGATTTCTTCCCAAGAATGAAGTTACCATTATTTAACAAACCCGTTAGGGGGTTTAATTATGCAGGGCCACCTAAGGGTGTTGGCTGCATAGTCAAATAATAGTATCTTTTGGCTGACAAGTCTATTATGTGGACTGTCTATGCAAGGCCGCCTAAGGGCACGTGCTGCATAGTCAAGAAAAATAACTCCCAGAAATTTGACATTTTTGTGATTAGTAGTCAAGAAAAGGGTTATGAAGATCTGAAAATATTTAATGTTAGGATTATGACACATAAATATGGGTATTGTCCAATGTATGCAGAGATACACGGATCAATGATAACCATAATCATGTTGCGGCTGGGTCCTGACTAGAAATGTTGGACTTCACTACGTATCCCATAAGGGTGGGAATCAAGCCATACGTAGTTCTTAAACTAGAGTTTAACGTCGTGTGGGACAAAAGTATTAGATATCTTAGTTTATGGTCAGATGTCTTTGACCATTATAATAAATACACAGTGTGTGTTTTCATGGGGACTTTTCATCCAAGGGACTGAAAGTGGAATTTGGGGTTAGGCCCAAAAGACTTGGGGCTGGATTCGAGGGACACTCGAATGGTCCTAAGTATCCCATAAGGATGGGAATCAAGCCCATATAGTTCTAGAAATACCCTCTGTACAAATTTGGTTCATACATGTGAAGGGTGAAATGAGACTTTAGTACAATGATGGTTTAACCCAAGATAAAATGTTTGGGAATTCCCATGTATGTACGTAGTCTTTGAAATGAAACATTATTGAAAAATCAATGTAAATAATTGTTCCCTCCCAGGTGAGGGTATCAAAGAATATTTTAGTTTATTTTCATTATGGACAAAAGTGTTGTATAGTTTAATGTCGTATAACAAGGAATAAAGTTAACCAATGTAAAGATATTGATTCTAGGGGCGGTTTCACGAATCAACATCGTATGAGATGGAGGTGAACCGATGTGAAGAGATTGGTTTTGGTCTTGAACCTTGGGAGGTTGCCTATGTACCCAGCCTGGAAGGCAAGGATCAAATTCCGCGTAGTTCAATTGAAGAATGAATTAGTGGTCAAGTTGTTTTTGGGGACAACAACCTAAAAAAATATGTTGGGACTTACACATGGTTAGCGGCCCAGAGAGGGTGTTATGATTGAAGTTTACTCTAAGCTCACGTGAGTCGTACTCGGTGTGAGAAACAAGATGTAGCAACAACCTTAACGATACACAGTTTAATGTCATGTAGGAAGTATGAAGGGACTGTGTAGTTTAAATTCTTGCAATTAGGACTATTGGTGCTGCACAGTTTAATGTCATGTAGTAGGTACAAAGTACAGTTTAATGTCATGTAGGACGTATCAAGGACTTTCTATACAGTTTATCGTCATGTAACTAGGATGATGGGGAAAATATAGTTTAACATCATGTTGGACGAAAGGGGGACTGTGCAGTTTAATGTCATGTAGTGAGGACAAAAGAGTACACCATTTAACATCATGTTGGATGTATTGGGGACTTTTTTCACAGTTTAACGTCATGTTGGAAGAAAAGGGGACGATACAGTTTAGTGTCATGCTGGATGAAAGTGCGAATAGTTTAAGGTCATATACATGGACCGTGGATGGTGCAGTTTAATGTCATGCTGGACGTAAGGGTCTTCTGTACAGTTTAGCGTCATGTAGTTAGGACGTCACAGTTCAACGTCATGTGAGATGAAAGGAATACAAATAGTTTAATGTCATATGTACGGACCGTTGTTTTATATTTTAACGTCGTATAGCAAGGACGGTGAAGGGGACACAGTTTAACGTCATGTTGGACGTATGTGCAAATAGTTTAGGGTCATATGCATGGACCGTTGATGATGATGTAGTTTAACGTCTTGCTTGATGGTGGTGCAGTTTAAGGTCATACCGGACCATTTAGGGAACTTTTTCACAGTTTAACGTCGTGTGGGGCGAAAGTACAAATTGTTTAAGGTCATATGTATGGACCATTGATGGTGCAGTTTAATGTCTTGCTTGACGGTGGTGCAGTTTAAGGTCATACCAGACCATTTAGGGAACTTTTTCATAGTTTAACATCGTGTGGGATGAAAGTAAAAATAGTTTAAGGTCATATGTATGGACCATTAATGGTGCAGTTTAACGTCTTGCTGGACGGTGGTGCAGTTTAAGGTCATACCAGACCATTAAGGGAACTTTTTCACAGTTTAACATCGTGTGGGATGAAAGTAAAAATAGTTTAAGGTCATATTTATGGACCATTGATGGTGCAGTTTAACATCTTGCTGGACGGTGGTGCAGTTTAAGGTCATACCAGACCATTTAGGGAACTTTTTTATAGTTTAACGTTGTGTGGGATAAAAGTAAAAATAGTTTAAGGTCATATGTGCAGACCATTGATGGTGCAGTTTAACGTCTTACTGGACGGTGGTGTAGTTTAAGGTCATACCGGACCATTTAGGGAACTTTTTCACAGTTTAACGTCATGTGGGATGAAAATAAAAATAGCTTAAGGTCATATGTATGGACCATTGATGATGATGTTTAACATCTTGCTGGACGGTGGTGCAGTTTAAGGTCATACCGGACCATTTATGAAACTTTTTCACAGTTTAACGTCGTGTGGGATGAAAGTACAAATAGTTAAAGTTCATATGTATGGACCATTGATGATGAAGTTTTAACATCTTGCTGGATGGTGGTGTAGTTTAAGGTCATACCGGATCATTTATGATATATTTTGTGCTTATACAATACACTTCTTCAAAAATCTGGCATTGGTTGTAGTAGTGATGAGTTCTCCAACCATCAAGATTAATGAATAAGCTCCATTGGAGTAGACCCTATGTATTGAGTAAGGTCCTTCCCATTTTGGATCAAGATTGGGAGGTTTCTTTCCTGGTATCATGGGAGTTCTGAGAACTAATACCAATTCTCCCTGAGTGAATGAACAAAGACGAACTTTTTTGTTAAAATCTTGTGCTATTCGATCCTGATAGACTTCCAAGTGGTGCAAAGTGCACAATATTTTCTCATCTAATCGTTCCAATTCATTCAATCGCTTTGGAGATTGTTCATATTTAGATGAGTAATCACAAATGGAAACTCTGAGCGAGGGTAGTTTAACTTCAATTGGCAAGACTGCTTCTGTTCCATATACCAATGAATATGGAGTTGATAGCGTTGCAGTGCGGGTGGTAGTTCGATAAGCCCATAATGCATGAAAGAGTTTATCAGGCCATGACCTCTTATCTTTATCCACCATCTTTTTCAGTATATTTAACAGAGTCTTGTTGAAGGCTTCTATCTAGCCATTGGCTGCTGCATGATACTGAGATGAATGGTTGGATTTGATGTTGTATTCTTGATACAACTTCTTCACCTTAGGTGAACAGAAGTTGGTGCCATTGTCCGTTAATATGGTATGAGGGACACCAAATATGGTAATGATGTTAGACTTGATGAAGCTAACAACGCATTTAGTACTGACTTCCTTGAGAGGTATTGCCTCTGCCCAATTGGAAAATAAGTTAGTAGAAGTAAGAATGTACTTAAACTGCTTGGCCATAGCTGAAGGGTAAGGTCCCACCACATCCATTCCCCATGTGGCAAATGGCCATGAGTATTTATCTGTATGAAGAAACTCTAGAGGTTTATGAATGAAGTTTTCATGTACTTGGCATGAATGACACTTCTTTGTGAAATCAACACAATCTTGTATCATTGAAGGCCAAAAGTATTCAAGCCTTCAAATCTGATCAGACAGTATATGTCCAGACTGGTGGGCACCATAGACTCATGTATGCACTTCTTTCATGACAGCCATTGTCTCTTCAACATCAATGCATCTGAAGAGAACTCCATCAAAACCACGTTTGTAGAGAATTTTCTCTAGGTGATCTGGGCTATCATAAAGAGTAAAATTGACCACACGTCGCCAGATTTTTTCTTTCTCGTCTCTATCAGGTGGAAGTGTTCCATTTTGAAGGTATTCCCTGATAGGTGACATCCATCCTGTAGTATGACCATATGATTCAGGAGTGGGACTAATTTCATTAATTTCCTCTGTTATGATTCAAACATAAGGTGAAATTGCATGATGGTGGGAAATACTGATAGTTGTCTCATCCTGATTTGGATCTGCTAGAGCTGTGGCTATATTATCCAGTGCATCAGCTTGAGAATTTTGTGATCTTGGGACATAATAAAATGTCACTTCCGAAGGTAATTCTGCCATTAACTCTCTAACGTAATCATACAAAGGGATTAGTTCTTCTTTTCTAATGGCAAAATCCCCATTGACTAGTTTGATTACCAGCTCTGAATCACCTTTCACCTTTAAGTGATTCACTTGTGCTTGAAGTGCTAATTCCAGGCCTATGATGAGAGCTTGGTATTCTGCTTCATTATTGGTACCACCTTCCCACAATAAGAAGGAATAAGGTAACACTTCCTTTTCTGGAAAAATGAGCACAATTCCTAAGCCAACTTTGTTGAATTTAGGATTTTCCATTTTCCTCCCTGTTGGACTTCTGGAAGCATCATCAAAATACATTTCCCATGCCTGAGGACTTTCATGAATATAGAAGACTTCCTCATCAGGGAGTTCAATATCTGAAGATGTTTCTTCCACTGAAGGGTGTTCAGCCAGGAAATCAGCCAGATCTTGGCCCTTTATCGCCTTTTGATACACATACTGAATGTCGAATTGCTGCAAAATAACTGCCCACCTTGCCAGACGTCCTGTAAGCATCAGACGACTAAGGATGAATTTGAGCGGGTTATTTCGTGATACCAATTAGATATCGTGATGTTGCAGGTAGTGTCTCAACTTCTGAACTGCAAAGATTAATGCCTGGAAGCACTTCTCAATACTTGAATACTGGGTTTCTGCTTCAAGCATGGTTTGACTGAGATAGTAAAGGCTGTTTTCATTTCCATCGTCATTCTTTTGAGAAAGAAAGTCACCTAATGATCGCTCTAGAGTTGTCACATAGAGGGTAAGTGGTCTTCCTTCAACAGGTGGAATGAGTACCGGTGGACTCAAGAGGTATTTCTTGATAATATTGAATGATTCTTGACATTCTTCAGTCCACTGGTAAGTGACTCCCTTCTTCATTAATTTGGAGAAGGGTAAACTTTTTCCTGCCAAATTGGCGATGAAACGCCGAATATAGGCTAAGTGACCTTGAAGTCCTCTTAATTCTTTCAAATTTAGAGGAAGTTACATACCAAGGATTGACTTGGTCTTCTCAGGATCGACTTCAATACCACGATGGCATACAACAAAACTGAGAAATTTTCCTGAGGTTACCCCAAAATCACATTTTAAGGGGTTCATCTTCAAATTATGTTGTCGAAGCTTGCGGAATATGACTTCCAAATCAGCTAAGTGATTAGAACGATGTTTGGATTTAACCACCAAATCGTCTATATAGCATTCATGAAACATCACTAAGAAGGGTTTGAAGATACGATGCATGGCATGCTGATATGTTGCACCTGCATTCATTAAGCCAAAGGGCATTACCTGGTAGAAAAACACACCCTGAGGGGCTCTGAAGGCTGTGGATTCCTCATTTTCTAGGTCCATTCAGATCTTATTATATCCGGAATATCCATACATGAAGGAAACTGCTTAATATCCAGCTGTTTCATCAATTAAAAGTTCTGTAATCGGAACTGGGAAATCATCTTTAGGACAATGACGATTAAGATCTATGAAATCGATGAAAACTCTAATTTTTCCATTCTTCTTCTTTACAGGGACAATATTATCCAACCACCTGAGATACTGAACTTCTCTGACGAAGTTAGCTTTGATAAGCTTATCCACTTCAGCTTCAATTTTAGAAGAATAAATTGGGGGTGTTCTTCTCACGACATTCTTAAATCATCAATGTTCTTCTAGTAAACCCAAATGATGAGTAGCAACATCAGGATCAAGCCCAGGAATTTCTGTATAGTTCCAAGAAAATATATCTCTATTTTTCTGTAGAAAAGAAATATAAATCTCTTTCTCTTCAAGAGTCATGGTCGCACTGATTAAAGTGGGGCGTGGATCTTCTTTTGTACCCAGATTTATTTCTCTGAGTTCATCCACAGTGGTAGAGATACCCTCTTCAAATGTTGTAGGAGCATCTCTGAGATCTTCCTCTTCTTCTTCTTCATGTATTATTTCTTCGGTTTCTACTTGAATAGTAGATGATAAATCAGAATTTTCATGATCAGAAGAGATGTCAAAATTTTCACATCTTGAAGAAGAAGCTTCCATTTCTGACCTGATTGATGATGAATGGTCTTCTTTGGGTAATAAAGAGGAGATTATGGATTGAGAATCGAAATCATTGTTCACCTCTGATGTTGCTATAACTTCTTCAGGCCTAATTGGCGAAGTGTAGACTTGTTGGATTTCATCAGATGAAATGAAGACGTCACCATTTGTGCTTTCATCACTGCTTGGTGGGTTACCAATTTATCCCATGTTGTCTGGCTCAATTGTTGTAACTGACATTGTGGATCTTTCCATAAGAGTGTTTTGATTTGGTTCTATCTTGTCAATTTTATTGATAGGCAACACATAATCTGTACTCACATGTGTAAATGGATTTACTGGAATCTTCTCCAAACCATATTGAGCATTAACTTTGGTAATATCCTTTGTTGTGGATTTCTCCCTTCCCTTCATGTGATAGAATTCCGCATCAATGTATTGAGACTCACATGTCTTGAACGGGGCCTTATCACCATACATTGTCCCAACTTGACCATCGAAACAATATTTGAGACATTGATGGTATGATGAAGGGATAGCTGTATGCTGATGTATCCAGGGTCTTCCAAGTAAGATGTTGAAAGCTGAGTCTTGATCAACAACCATGAAATCTGAATTAAATACAAGATCTCCAAACTGAGTTCTGGGTGTAACTTTGCCTAGTGGTTCTTGTTCATTTTTATTATATCCTTGTAACATCATGGCAGAAGGAGATAAATCAGATTATGTGAGGCCCAATCGACGAAGTGTACGAATGGGCATGAGGTTGACTCCTGAACCATTGTCAATGAAAGCTCTTCGAACATCTATGCCATTGACATTTCCAGATAAGTACAAAGGTCTAATATTCCCATGCACAACATCATCTTCATCTTCATCTATAAAAGATATTACTTCATGGAATTCTGTAGGATTATTCTCTATGTGATAGACTTCAGCTGCAACAATTTTAGTTTCAAACTCCTGAGGACATGACAAAGCCTCGATGAGTGCTTCCCGAAGATCTTTTGAAAGATTCAAAGCATCCATAATTGATAACTTGGCTGGTACTTGGGCCAAGTGTTTCAATAAATCATACTTTTGATCCAGAGGTCTACGTTTCCCAACAGGAATATGTGGTTTACCAGGTACCTTGGAAGTAGATGTTTTGGAAGTTGATGCATCTTGTATAGGAGTTGGCAATATTCCTGGTTTGGGAAGATCAGACCGATTAGATTCATTTACTTACTGAGAAGAATAAGATGGTACCTTCAACTGGTCTTCCAAAATAACTGTTCCAGGACTGAATTTGCTATTAGTAGAAGAACTTTCTTGTTCTTGCTGAGCTTTCTAAAGGGCTATACCACGAGTTTCTGCCACGTACACAGTTCTAGAAGGGGTAGAATTGGAGTAGTTTCTTCTGAAAGATCCATGTCTTCCCCTATATCCTGAGCCTCTAGAACTTCCTCTAATTCCCCTATTTGATATAGGGAATTCAGGCTCATCGAAATCAAAACTACAACTATCATATGGATCTGTTAATTGAATCATATTAACAGAACCGAAGATTAACTCTTCGTCTGATGAAGAATCTGCCTGATTAGCCTGTTTAGGCTATGCCGTTTGGTGGGGTGGTGCCCGTGCCTTTGAAGTAGATGGCATGAAGTATGCCAAAGTCAAAGACAACTTAGGCTTTGACACATACTCATCTTCTTCTGATTCTTTTTATTTATTTGAATCATGTCGTTTCTTTGAGGACTTTCCCTCTGATGAAGAGGGTTTTGTCGCAACATTCATGGTAGAATACACAATCGGTTTCTTTAATTGTCTTCACAAAAGAGCATGATTTCGGTTGATTGTATTTCTGACCATCCAATCATCATACTTCTATGCATTTTTACTTTTGACTTCTTTTCATTCGCCTTCCTCCTCTGGAACTGTAGTAGTAACACATGCTAGGTGAGCTGAAGAACCTTTCAGTTTGACTTGTCCTGAGTCGACCATCTTTTGCAGGAGGTCTTTGAAGACAAAACACTCCTGGATGGGATGCCCCAACATTTTACGAAAGGGGAAATAATTGGGATGGTCTTCATATCCTTCCTTGTTTGGCCTTTTAGGCCTTGGCAATTGAACCAGATTATTTTTCAGAGCCGAAATGAAGTAACTAAGAATTTGTTCATTTCAGAAAGAGTATGTTTTGATCTTAAAATCCTTAAATCGTTTTCGTCTTTGATCTCTTTGATCATCTGGACGAAACGGCCTTTCTTTTTGGCGCTCAGGAGGTGGATCCCTTCGATAAGATGAATGTTTTGAAGTAGAAACAGGTACATGTTCTTGTTTAAGCATAATTGTAGCAGTTTCTACTTTACCCATTCTCCTTCCTGGAGCTGATGGAATTACACGAGATTTATCCTTAGCCTATATAAGGGAATCTTCAATCTGCTGAGTGATTGAAGTAAGGTCTCGAAACCCTCCTGTGTATTTCACAGGGATCAACGGCGTGCGTAACTCGTCACGCAAATTTGCCACACAGATTGGCAACAATTCCTCTTGAGGGAGTGCTAAGCTTAGGGAATATGTTAATCCCTTCCAGCGAGCAATGAAATCTGAGACCCTTTCATTCTCTTTTCTTACAGTTTGTAAGATCAAAAACTGTTTTCTTTGGAAAAGTTGAGCTGAAATGAATAATGAATTTTTGGCGAAGATCCTCCCATCCGGTAATTGACCGGGATTGTAAGATTTTATACCAGACAAAGGCTGGTCCTCGCAAGGTCTGTATGAAGAATCGGAGTTGTACTGCTTCTTGCTGCTCCAGAGTTCCCATCATAGGATCACAACAAGACACGTAATGCGTCAAATGCTATTCAGGGTCGCCTGATCCATTGAAAATAAGGAATATAGGGTTTCCAAAACTGGATGGAGGAGATATTGAATCTACCCATTCAGGGTAAACTTTCTTTTCTGGTTGAACTTGTGCATGTTTCCCTTCCATAGTTTCTAACCGAGCTGTTAATGACTCAATAGTAGTTATTAACTTTTGAGAAACATCTGGTTGAACTTGGACTTGGGTAGGTGCAATTACTGGAGCTTGGATAGATGTGGTGGTTGGTGCTGCATCTGATGGTAGCACTGCCAACTATTGTTACACTTAACCCATAAGATTAATCCTGTGAGGGTGTACTGATAAAGGAGAATATTCTTGATCCATCTCAGTAGATTCAAAAAATTCACTTGGCTGACTGACTACAGCATGATCATGAAGAAGACTACCCTAAAGTAGTTCTGCATTCAACCTCCTTAATTCCTTCATTTCTTCCTCCTATTGTGCAAACCTTTTCTCTAGTGAGAGAGATTGGCCTTCTCTAGAGGAAGGATATGTAACCTGATTCTTTCCCCTACCTTTATTGGATCCTTTTCGGAGAGGGGGGAGTGGGTTACTCGAAGGATTACCTAGGTTCTGAGTAATCCTTTGATTTCGTGTACGCACACCTTCTTCATTTGTGTCAGTGTGTACATCTTCTTAAGCAGGAATCTCTTCATCTAAGTCCCCTGAGTGAGCCTCATCTGGTGGATCAGCAATAACGACATTGATGACATTGATTGATTCATAACGCATCGCATCCCTTCTATCAGCATTTCTGTGATATTGTCTTCTTCCATGTCTTTGATGAGACATTGCCTTTTTTTATTTGATCCCTCAGTAACTTCTTGACGAACCATAATTTGGAGGGAATCTTCTGATAATTTGGCTCTTCGTTCCTCTTGAGGATTCTTCCACAATCGAGAAAAGACCGACTTTCTCTAAGGAGGGGATTGAGTATTTGAAAAATCCCCCAGTTCGGTGGACTGGGGTTGTTCCTGCTGTTCCCGATCAATCCCTCGAATCCTATTTGTTGATTCCAAGGGTTGGTTTAAAAGAGTCCCCAGTCTGGCAAGTTGGGGTGGCTCTTGACATGCTATGTGTGAGACTTTCTTAAAAGATCTCCGGACCTTGCAAACCTTAGTCTGAAGATTAGCTAGATGCATTAACCTGTATCCACTTTTATCACCTGGTTCAAAAGACCATTGGATGATTTCTGACACTTATTTCACTTGATGATGTGCTTGCTCCATACGAGAGGCCTGTTCAATATTCTCGTTTGTTTGATTCAGGAGTAATTCAACAACTTGTTCCTTATATGCTTGATTTTGAGAGGAACTAGTTGAAGCTTGTTCTTGGGAAAGCTTTTGATTACAAACAAAGCCCATTGACTGTGGCCGAACATGGGCAATAACATTACATGAGACAATTTTCCGCGGGCTTTGCTGACAGGAGAGCACCGTGAAATGTAGTGCTCCATGAACACCCCATCCTCTGACATGAATGCCAGATGGGGCATTGGAAATTAACTGACGCAATATTCTTAGTGCACCAAGGCATGAACGTTGAAGGGCTCTCTACTACTTTTCAGCCTTCAGATATTGAGAGACTGATAGAGATGCCAAATCAATCTAACGTTGTAACTCTTTTATTATCATAAGATGATTTTCATATTAATCATAAGATAATACATTCTTCTTCAATTGACATAGAGTTTTCCATAGGTTGAGACGAATATCATGAATTTCATCTTCTGTCAATATCTTTGGAATGTCATACTGAGAGTCAGCCAGAGGCCAAAACATGACTCGTACTTCAACTTTTTCCAGTTGTTTTCTCATGTTCATCATTTCCTCTTTATCATTAAATGAAGATTCTTCTGCCTGATTTGACCAGAGTTGGTGTTTCCTTGTTTCTTCATCGGATTCAACATGATTGGTAGAGAAATAATTGATCAAACTAGAAGATGTATGACTTAGGGGTGGTTTGGAGAATGACCTACACCCTGGGATATCTTCTAATTGAGAAAGTATTTCACCTGCTAGCGATGAAGCATCATACATGTCTGGTTTCGCATTTGCAAGTGCCTCAAGATAAGAGGTCTTTCTCAGCACTACATTGTCCACTGGAGCATTTTCCAGGAAATGTGCATCACTACTACGAAGGTGAATTTCGTAGAGAAATTCATCATCATGGGGAGTACCACCATGGTGGGTTACAACAAAAGATGAGATCTCTTGCTCCTTGGTCTTCTGACCACACAGAGGGTTCCTGTGGCTCTCATCCGAAGATGAAACTTTGATATCGACCAAATTGTCATGTAGCAAGCCTTCATGAGGAGGTTTTTGTTGAAGACCTTCAGAATTAATGTTCCCACTATTGGGAAATGAGGGATTAGAATCTTGAATTCCAACAGATAATTGTATGAGGGCTTCAAGAACTCCAGCATCGAGCAAGGCCTTGTTACATATTGGCTCTTGATCTCCTAACTGTGTTGGGCCGGCCTTCTTCTTAGATGCCTTCTTACTCACCTTGTAAACCACTTGTTTATGAAAGTGGCTGCTCTGAGTAGGTGTATGTGCCTGATCAGGAAAGACGACTAGGTTAGGCTGACGATCTCCACTCAAATCAGGTGTATGTGCCTGACTTGGTTGTCTGTATGATATGGGGGAGTATGCCCCACAACCCTCTTGGACTGGAACAGATGTGTGTGTCTGTTCCGGAGTGAACTGTTGATGTGTCACTCCACTGGTAAGGATAGATTTATGTGTCTTTCCCTGAGATTCTGTTGAAGTTGTTATAATATCCTGGCAGGCATCTAGAATATGATTAGGGATTTTCTTCTGCTCTTTCGCCATTGATAAAATATGCTTGGTGACTTCAGCTGCTAGAACGGGGATATATGTCCATTCCATGCTTGGAGTAGGTGTATGTGCATGCTCCTGTCCTCCTTTTCATTTCAGTGAATCCTAACAGTACTCAAGTGTGGGGGCAGAGAGTTGAGTCTGCCTCCTATTTGTCGCCAGAGCTTTCCGACTGACTTCTATGTATGCTACCAAGCAAAACTGTTGGTAGTCTTGATTAATACTAGCAGGTGTATGTGGCTACTGATTGCACTTCGCCGAACGTGGTTGATGAGCTCCATCATATGTAGTCAGATGAGCTTTCTGACTAGCTGATGATTTATAAACAGGTGTATGTTCCTACCTATAGTACTCTGCCGGAATTACCCGGCAGGATTGGTGTGATGCTGCCAGACGAGTCTGCTGGACAGAAGAATTAAAATGGGAAGGTGTGTGTGCCTGGTTGTTTCTTGGCACCAATTTAGGTTGGTAGAATTCTTCGGAGATGGAAGAGATGAGAACCTACTCATTGTTGACCGGATTCCGCCTCTGGCGGTTCGTCTTGCCTGCTCGGGTTCGAGGAACCTGGTCTGAATGCCTGGAGTCGGTACCCTCATCATGTTGAGGGTGTACTGCCGCATGGGTCTGGCGGCGATTGTTGATAGGATCCCTCAGGAAGGACTCATGCTTCTTTGATTTAAGGCCCTAAGGGACCTTCTCATTCACCTCCCCGGAATATGGGAGTGAATGGTGATTGTGTTCCGGGGATAACGACCTGAAACGGTTGGAGATGGTGGTTAGCACCGCCTGCTTCTTGATCACTGGTCGTCGTTGCTTAGATGAACGGTGTGAGTTGTTCACTTTGAGGGCTTGTCGGGCAGCCTCCAGAGTTTGGATGGTACCGTGTTGACGGTACTCCTTAACCAGCGCATTTGATACCCAGTGTTGAAGACACTGAGTAGGTGATGTCATCCTTAGAGTGGACAATGATCCAGCAGGAGTAGCAGCGGTATTCACAGGTGTGAACTTGAGAGCATCCATTCTGGAAAGGCACAATATCTTGGAAAAGAGTGCCTATTTGATATAACAGACGTAATCAAGATAAATTCAGCCACTACATCTTTTGGATGAGAACATATGTCAATGATTTTTTTGTTGGCCCTCTCATTGAGTTTTTAATAGGGGCCTAACAAATAGTAAAAATATCATTTTAACTTGTTTAAGTATTCACGTTGGGTTCACCATTTTTTTCCCTCGGAATTTGTGGATGACCTCCTTGATGGGAGGTTCAAACATTCCAATTGGTTTCTAACGGGTTTGTTCGTAGAACCGGAAACATCCAATGATTCCACATCCATTTGGACCTATTTTCCAAAGGTAGGCGCTCATTAGTGTGTGGACTGATGAGGCTTAGGAATTTTCATTGGTCGAGAGGATGGGAGGTCGGATTCATCACACCTTTTTTAGGGTAATTATTGTCTACTCGGGGACTCTTTTTATATATTTAAGTTATGTTCGTGAATCCTTATTACATTTCCAATTATAAAATGAGCATTCCTTTAGTCTGACAATCAATGATTAAATATGAAGGAAATTTAGAGAATCATTTATATGTATTCAAGGTTCTTCATCTCTAGATAATCATATGTATTTATTAGATATTCTTGGTCAATGGTATCCTTCGACACATTTATATAGAAGTCTCTTGGTCATTATGATGACCATGCTGTTTTTGAAGCCACTCAGTGGGGTACTTGGAGTTTATTGTCATTTAGATGGACATGGATTATTTCAGAGTTGGGATCGAACCTGCAGATGGGCTACCTACGTATCCTTTGTTTAGAAAAATAATCATAACCCATGTAGTTCGAGTAAGGGAGTATGATATTTATTATTGATGGCTCAAAGAAGGATGTCATAATTACTTTTACACTCTAAGCTCACGTGAGTCATGCTCGGTGTGAGAAACAATAGGTATTGGTAAAAATAAGACAATTGAGCCATGAAAGATGCAATCATTAAAAAATAATGTGGGACTTATGTATGTATGACTACCCAGATAAATGAAGATTATGATTTACATTAGGGAAGAACTCTAAAAATATGGTCAATAAAGGTATATGTGCTTCATGGATATTTGAATACTCTAACTTGGGGATTACTCCTGAAAAGGAGGCCCAAATTTGGAGAGGACTTATGATTGGGTTTTACTCCTGAGAAGGAATCTGAAATCAAAGGTAAATTAGGACTGGTTAAGAGAAATTAAAAATGGGGCTTACTCCTAAAAAGGAGTCCCAGGTTAAGAGACTTGAAAAATTAAGGGACATGGGGCTTGCTCCTAAAAAGGATTCCCATAATTATGATTGGGGCTTATTCCTGAAAAGGAGACCCAGGTTAATAATTATGACTATGGATTATTCCTAAAAAGGGGGCCCAAATTAAGAATTATTACTGGGGCTTATTCCTGAAAAGGAGGCCCAGGTTAAGAATTATGACTAGGGATTACTCCTAAAAAAGAGGCCCAGGTTAATGATTATGGCTGGGGATTACTCCTGAAAAGGAGTCCCATATTTAAGAGTGGGGATTACTCTTGAAAAGGAGGCCCATATTTGAGACTGGGGCTTACTCCTGAAAAGGAGGCCCATATTTGAGTCTAGGGATTACGCCTGAAAATGAGGCCCAAGTTAATGACTATGACTGGGGCTTATTCCTGAAATGGAGTCCCATATTTGAGACTGGGGCTTACTCCTAGAAAGGAGGCCCATATTTGAGACTGGGGATTAATCCTAAAAAGGAGGCCCATATTTGAGACTGGGGCTTACTCCTGAAAAGGAGGCCCATATTTGAGAGTGGGGCTTACTCCTTAAAAGGAGGCCCAAATTTGAGACTGGGGCTTACTTCTGAAAAGGTGGCCCATATTTGATACTGGGGCTTACTCCTCAAAAGGAGTCCAATATTTAAGACTGGGGCTTACTCCTGAAAAGGAGGCCCATATTTGAGACTGGGGCTTACTCCTGAAAAGGAGTCCCGTATTTGAGACAGGGGCTTACTCCTGAAAAGGAGGCCCATTTTTGAGACTGGGTCTTACTCCTGAAAAGGAGGCCCACATTTGAGACAGGGGCTTACTCCTGAAAAGGATTCCCATATTTGATACTGGGGCATACTCCTTAAAAGGAGGCCCATATTTGAGACAGGGGCTTACTCCTGAAAAGGAGGCCCATATTTGAGACTAGGGCTTACTACTGAAAAGGAGGCCCATATTTGATACTGGGGCTTACTCATGAAAATGAGGCCCATATTTGAGACTGGGGCTTACTCCTGAAAAGGAGGCCCATGTTAATGAGTTCTCTCATATTAAAGGATGAGGTTGAATGAATGAAATATCAATCTTTAGTGACATAAATATGTGTAAATCACTAGGTTTTGAGAGATATTCCACAGAATTACTTTCAGATAAGGAAGTCAAATCAAGCAATCATGACATAAATGGATTTGAAGAGTATCTTGAAGACTGAATATTGAATAGGAGAGGTGTAATGGCTTAAGAGGGGTGAAATGGGCAAGAAGGGCACCCAAAAAGGCAGGGGCGCGCAAGTCCTGGTAGGCACGCAGGTACTGCGTGGGCACGAAAGTTCGGTCGTGCTGCGTGACAAATGGGTACTTTCGTGACGGTTAACCAGTAGGGTAATACTTGAGCGACTCCTGATTAAATCCTTTAGAACCCTCTTGTGGTTCTTCCAGAAGAGTGGCGCGCAAGTTCTATTGAAGGAGTTAGGCGGCGCGCAGGTGTGGCCATTTCCCTTAAGGGTCGGCCACTCAGGCACACAAGTGTTGATGATTTTCAACACTTAAGATTTCCTCCCCCTCTTTAGATCTTCCTTTATAGGTAATAAATTACCTTAGAAGTGTTTTGGAAGCTTTGAGAAGAGTCTTGCGCGGCGGGAGCTCAAATCTGAGTTTCTGAAGAAAAAAAATTCCTCCCCAATGGGGGGCCCACAGGGTCTATTTATAGGCTGAAGAAGACCCAGGCAGTTATCCTTTAGGGCACGCAAGTCACTTGTGCAACCATTAGGCGTCGCGCAAGTGGACTTGCGTGACAGTGATGGAACTTGCGCGACACATGTCCTTTTGAAGCCTTTTTCATGCCTTTGTCGATTTTTGATCTTTTCTTTAAAGGATGAATGAATTTTTGCTAAGTCATTTTCATTTCCATTCGTTTAGACAATGTGATGAAAAGGAGGGTCAACACTGACATATCAAGGATATAGAGATCCTACAGAAAATGATTCTTTCCAACTTTGAGAGAACATCCCTTTCCTAAACAGATTTCTCTATAATATACTCCCAATGATGTATCTATTGTCATTATCCCACTAACAAACTCTACTTTTAGGATCGAATCATTTCCATGTTTTTCATATATAAAGGAATGAGAGGTACCGATATCAATTAAGGCACTAACTAAAGTAGAAGCTACTATAATAGTAACTCCCATTGTCGATGGCCCAGCCTCTCTATCCAAAAGTGTAGGATTCACCGCAAGAAACTATCCTACCCCTCTTCATTGTGATTTATTTTGACTCTCTTGAGTTTCACCGCTCTGCTAATATGGGTGAAATTTCCCAGAAGCAACATGTCTACTTCCTCAACCTCCTCGTCCAGTAGAACTCCTTCTCTCAGACTGATATGTTGCAGAATATCCCCTTCTTGCACTCGGGTTCTATCTAGATTCTCCATCACTAAATGTTTGTCTCAAGTTTCAATATAGCCTCTATATATGTCCCAAGTTTCTATAGTCTCGGCATTTCACTGGTGGTCTATGAAAATTTTTATGAAAGTTTACTAATCTACAACACTAGTGAAAAAGCACTTGGGTAAGATCCAGTGTAACTGATCTCCCTGACTGTCCAATCTACTTCCCTCTGCTCTGGCTAAAGTTCTCATAATAGTGCTTCCTAGTATTAGAAGATCTAGATCGACCAGAAGAAATAACTTATCTTCCATTGTAATCCTTTTTCATGTTCCCCTTTGAGATGAGTGCCCGATTCACCACTTTTGAAAAAAAATGATCCTGTAGATATTCACCTGAGACTTAATTTCAAACTTAAATCAACCCTCAAAATCATTTTCCTGAATTACCCTCATCTTCCAGCAATGCTGGCACAAAGCACTGAATTTTTTTGAATCGACTAGTATATTCCATCATGCACATGATCCCCCAAGTCAATATCATGAACTCATATACTCTTTCATGTCTCTGTGTCTCAAGGTAAAATTTATCCAGGAACTTCTCAAAAAATCCCTTCCACATAATACACTTAGTCTATCCAGTTCACGTCTAAACTTCCCACTAACACTTCGCTGATCTTCATAGCATATAAGCTGCCAACTTGACCCTCTTCTCAACATGATTCTCCAAATGGTTAAGTATCATCTCTATTGACTAAACCAAAAACTTGGATCCCTTGGTTCCACCATCTCTATTAAAAGTCAGAGGGTGTTGCAACTAAAACACCCTCATCAAGTCAGACATGTTTTTCTCAATCTTACATGGGAGTCTTCCTATGAATTTCATGAATTGATAAAATTTATCATGAAACTTATCCCTTTCTTCCTCACCCAAAACTATCGGTGCATAAGGTTCCACCACTGTAGGATCTTCCACATCCATATCCTCTAGTCTTTCCCTCAATAACCTTCATCATGGAGGCATAACTTTATAACTCCAAACACTTGTCTTAGGACTCATAACATGGCTTTATCACAACCTAATTATATTAAAATCACAAAAGTAAACGACAAGTATTTTCCCCAAACCTCTCCACACAGTTAAAACATAGCCTCTCTCACTACCCTTAACCATCCTACACATAGGTCCTAGTTAACAAGGGAAAACATATTCTCCTAGTTCAAGATTCTCATTTAGATACTCATTTATTATCATCTGGCATCATTTTAAAAAAAAAATCAATTTCCAAATACATGAAAATAGTTTAAGTCTAAAAAATTACCCAAACCCCATTTTCCTATGCATGCCTAAAATGATGCATGTTCACAAAATAATTCGGAGAGCCTAAAATGATGCATGTAGACTCAACTCTCTTGCCATTTAGGTCCATGAGTCAATATCAAAAAATCTCAATAGTAATAATCACACCACATAAAAAGTGTTCCACCCAAGGTGAAATAACATTCAATTGTAACAGAAATAGTAATAACAATAATCCCACCCTGGGAACTTGGGTTTTACCCCATACACGGGGTAGCTAAATGTCGGGTGCCAAATATTTATTCCCTAAGCTAGTTAGTTATATGACCTTAGGCACACCTCCTTATACTCTAGAGGTTGTGGAATAGCAGTGAGGGTTTGATAATCATGGGATACTATACCCTCTTTTATCAAAGTAGTACACCAGTGGAAATAAACAAAAAATAGTGGAAGTATATATAACCATAAACAAAACCAATATCTCATGATATTTGATGCTATAAAACAATGTCCAATGAAAGAAAAAAACATTCCATGATAATATACTTGACAATTGTCTAAAATGAAACTCAAAATAAAGGCACTAACAACTCCCAAGAAGGTCTTGAACCACGTTTGATTCCCTCAACCATGATCTATCCCAGCTCATTCATCTAATAGGAGGCCCTTACTCTTAACCCATCCTACATCGATTAAATGTATTCAAGTGCTGGTTATGCTTATTGAGTAAGGTATGAGTAAAACTTATTAGGCCACCAGCAATGTTGTCTAAAACAAATCTAGTCAATAACAAATGTATAAATTTTTATAAATACATAATTATAATTCATAAGTAAATAGTTATCACATTATCAATTAATATTTATTAAACCACACAAATCACCGAGTTCCTGGGGACACTCATACCTTAATACCAGCTCTGGCCCACTCTGGGTATGAAACTTGTACTTATTCAATTCACAATTCATTTTAGAAAATGGGTGTGCATTATCCATTTTATTTTACATTAATTAATACAACCACTTGTAACCATAAATCCAAGGTCAAGGTTTTGTGTATATAACTCCATGTCTAGTATCTCATTTATCAATCATACATATTCATCATGGACATAGAACATTATGTCTAGAACCCCAAATTCTCACTCATGCATATACATCATGGGCATAAAACATCATGTCTAGCCTGAAATTTTCAACAATATAGATAGATCTATCGTTGGTGTAGAATTCTAGGTCTATCACCCCATTTCTCAACTGTGTGTATGCATCATTGGTTTAAACTTCCATTTCTAACACCCCAAATTTCAAACATTTATTTATATTATTATTTACTAGGATTAAAACATCATGTCTAATACCCCACTTCAAAACCATGATTAAAAAAGATTAATCCTCTTAACATAATTAATGACCACTACTTCCATTAATTAATTCATAAATTAATTAATTTAATTCCATTAATTAATTCAGCAATTAATTGAAAATGTCAATTTCCATTAATCAATTCAACAATAAATTAACCATTTCACAATTTAAAACATAAAATAATTAATTCCCCAATTAATTATTCTTAATTACTATTAAACAATTTGATAATTAACTCAAAATTTAATTATCTCAAATTTCTCAGTTAATACGTTGATAATTAATTCAATAATTAATTATACTTACTCCATATTTAATTAATTAATCCAACCATCTCAATTCCATCATAATTAATTTCCAAAATTAATTATCAAATCACAAATCCCAAAATCTCATAATTATTTCTCTAATTAATTATCTTATTTAGAAATCCCTAAATCTCACTATTTCAAAATTATATAAATTAATTAATTTACCACATTAATTAATTAAATTTGGGATTTCAATTGCAAAACTAATCTATAAATTCTACAACTTTCACATATGAAATAAAATATCGACTATGGGATTTGGAAATTATATCAACTACCATGATACATTGATGAAGGATTTTATAATAAAAATCCCCAAAATTTAGCATCACGATGACATATACTTATATCCATATCTCAAAACCCTAAATCATGATTAAGGAAATCAAGATCTTTCCAAACTAGATGTAGATCTAGAATCATATATCTAAATCCCACCCAATAGATTTATATCTAACAAAATAGTGGATGACTTTCATCAAAATAACATGATAATAAAGGAAGATGCATGGAAAATCATCATGATGAGATCCACTTGCTGAAGAGGTGTGGATCTTCAATTCGGGCTTCGAATCATAAAGAAAGGAGATCATATGGACTTTGAATCCCTCTAAAAATCTCCAAAAATGAGAAATACCTCATAAGGTAAAATGTTGGTCGACATAGGTGAGTTTTGGGATTTTTAGGGTTTTTAAAAATTAATTTGTGGGCCACTTTAATTCCCAAGCATGGTTTCTTGCACATGGGTCCTCGGTTTTCCCAAACTGTGTGTTAACCGCAACCCAGTTATTTTTTGGGGTGCACAGTTTCTATTTTTAGGGTTAATGGTTTTTCAAACCATCCACCAGTGGTGTGAACCCTCCCTGTCTATGGACACATGGTTTTCTAGGCTGCGTGCATGGTTTTCGCTAATCGTGTGCCTACTATGCACAACCCCATTTTCTCCCGTTTTTCATAATTTTCACCCAAACACACCCCAAAGTAAAATCCAAATGAAAAGAAATCGAATAATGTAAAAAAGTACATGAATTCAAGAATATTTCAACTCCAAAAAAGGTTAGGATCGTATAATTAAAAATTTCATGTTTAGGATCTTAGATAGAACAGATTGATAGGTAAAAGATGAATCATTCATTTTTTATCTATTCAGTCCAAATGACTGATTTCGTAGAATATATTGGTTTTGATTGATGTTTTCCACTATGTTTGGATGATTATTATCTCCTCCAGACCTAAATAATTTGTAATTAATAATATATAATTTTACT
Source organism: Viscum album (assembly GCA_963277665.1). Lineage (NCBI taxonomy): Eukaryota > Viridiplantae > Streptophyta > Magnoliopsida > Santalales > Viscaceae > Viscum > Viscum album. Next base: position 1,496,090,093 of record OY728129.1, read on the forward strand.
ATGTTATGATAAAACTTGAAGTTTTTGAAATTTATAATTTAGTGAAATATTGTGAAAATAAATGTAGAGAATTGAAAATTATGAGGGAAAATTGTTTAATAAAGGAATAATGTAAAATTTTCTATTTTTATGATCGAAATATTTTTATAACAGGATTAAAAATTATTAATATTAATAATAATAATAATAAATATTTCATGCAATTAATAATTGGAAATATGATATCTGAATAAAATTAAAGGTGTCTACTAAATTTAATGAAATTAAACAAATTCTATGTGATAGCTTTGAGTATATGAACACAAAGTGTAAATTTGATTGAAATTAAATATATTATGTTTTATGATTAAGTAACATAATGGGTTTTATCATATTATTTATGATAATGAAATTGTAAATAGATGATCGAAGTTAATTACTTAAGTGAAAAGTGATTATTTAAAAAATAAAACCTTAAGATTATTAATTGTATTGATGAGATTTAAACTTAGTATAGTTAATTTATATACACTAATTTATATCATTTATTATTTTAGACTAATGTTTTTTAATGTAATTGGTTAATTTAAGTTGGTTTCACACTCTATTAATGGGAATTATAAAAATTAAAGGATAATGGGACTAATTGTGATAAGAGATGTTTCCTGGAGATGATAAGATATTCGATGATGAAGTTATAGATATTTTGTGGTTAAATAAATAATTATTTTAGAAAAATTGAATAAGGTTTATGTAACCATGTTAAAATAAATTAATGGAATCTTTTTTATAAATATTCAGATGATCTGTGAAAAAAATGGGAAATATAGTGAAAATACATTAGGTCTCTTCATATGAAATGAATGTAACACATCATGTGGTCATTGATATTGTACTAGATATGGTGTCATTAGATAAATAATTCAATAACATATATTTAATTATTATTAAATTATTTTTATTTTTATTTTTATTTTTTTTCAATGGGTTAGTAATAGGGAATTTATTGAGGATGTAATGGAAACTTTGGATTGTTCTATATAATGTCTTGAGTAATTGATAGGATGTATTATTTATCGAGTGATGTGATTAATTTTCTTAATTATCAACTTAAAATATTCTTCAGTCTAGCGACAAGAGGATATGTATGTAGATGAATAATTACTATTTTGATCCTTTATACTTACTCGTCGAATCAGGTTATATTTGGATGAATACATTCACATATCTCACCCATTGCTCTAGGTAGGGACTAAAAATAACATATATATGTGTATTTATTCTCATCTATCCATAGTACTAGGTGATGGTTTATTCATGATAAACATGATTGTGATAGATGATTATTTTCTTGGGTGTTTACATTCATTCTCTCCCATGGCTTTAGGATCGAGGTGGATGAAAATGTCGTGATAATTTAATCCTACCACACATATAACTTGTTTTAAGATAGACCTGATATTCTATAAAAGATCAATATATTGAGTACTCCTCTAGAATTAGATAATGGTTCATCTTGGGTGAATAATTTAGTGATAAAAACAATGAAGGGATATGAGAGAATATTATTGTTTTTTATATTTTATTTCTATTTCACAACCACCACCAACAAGTGGGGTGTATAATATCAAACATCAAAAATATAGTGGGAATATATGTGTAGGGTTATATATAGGGACTCCTCTTTGATGATAGGGATGTAATATTAAGATTTGTGAACCTGGAAACACTTTATTAGGATATAGTGCCTATATGTGCACTAATAGTTTATTTACTCTTGTGTTCATACATATTAGAAGATGTAGATGATGGAAAATCCCATAGGTTTGATGTGGATAGAATATATGGTATATATGGGTATGTAGTTTCTTTATGATGATGACTCTCATGTTTACAGGGTTTGGGATTTCATCTATTACAATGTCTAGTTTTTATATAGTGATTTATTTAATTATCATAATATTAATTATAGAGATGATGTTATATATATTATTTTTTATTACTAGTTATTCATTTATATAAAGGTGAATTATGTTACATTATAGAAGGTGACAAGTCATATTTATATGTAATGTCTATGATATTTTGATAGGATACATCATATTTAGTCATTAACCCTATTGAAGTCCAAAAGATCTCATCAACACAGTAAATAAAATATAAATGAAAATATTGAATAACACAATATAATGAAAAAAATATAAATTTACTACATAAAAATAATCTGGTAATCCTTTCTAATTTTCATTTTCAATATTGAGTTGTTTTGTTTTTGGAACAAGGTCATTCAAATATAAAAATTGATGGTATGTTGTATTTGATGTTAATATTCGATGGGTTTATCAAGGTGTTTTTAGTATGGGTAATGGTTTTTTATGGTTGATTGGTTTTATATTGAAAGTGATAAAAATGGATTTTGTCATTAAGTATGTTATCCAACGATGTAACACTAAGACAATCCATGTCATAGGATTTAGTGTTGAAGGTGGAACCATTTTACAGTTTTTTTCAAATTTATGGTCTTGAAAATCTTTAGAAAATAAAGAGTTTCATTAAATTCATGTTATTAAAATAAAAAAATTCCAATATCAAAGATATAGTATCATGAAATTTCATTAAAGTTCTATAATGTTTTAAAAACTTGTGAAAGAAGGAAAAGTTAAAAGGCTCGTGAAAGATTGAGTTCAGTGAATAGGTTGACAATAGTGAATTAGAAGATATGTGTTATACATTAATGGTAGAGTTTCATGGATGGATTATTATTTCCTATAAATAGGCCACTAGGTTTTATTTATCCTATCAAATATTTTTAGAGGATGGATTAATGCTCTGATTTAATGAAAGAATTATGTGAACACATTTATTACAAGAAACAATAAATTTACATGAATACATTTTTCAAGAAAAAAATGGTTTAGAACTAAGTGGGGAAAATTATTTTAGTTAATAGGGATTCAAAAAAGTTAGCATTTACGTGAAAAGATATGAATTTCATGAAATTTTCAAGTTTCGGTAAAAATTGAGTTTCATGAAAAATACTTACACAAATGTAGTTTCACTTGGGAAAAGATTTTAGAATACATTAAATCATCATAATTAGACCTTCATGGTGAAAATAATTATAAAAATGTTCTTAGGTATGGAAGTTACATTCAAGTCGATAAATTGTGGAAGACTTCACCCAAAGTAGTGAGCCAGGTGGAGTCGATGGAAGTGATTTAAGGGAGGAAGTGTGTTGTTCCAATATTATTGTAAAGGTAGTGATCCTAAAATAGAGTGAAAATGAACGAATAATTATAATCCCCAAAATCTAGTGAAGCATAATGGATTATGGTACGATTGACACACTATCATTTTATGCTCGATGGACTATCCCTTAGAGGTGAACCATGTAAAACTGATGTGTTGTGTTTCCATTTCTGTATACATCTTTTGTTGATTTTAAAATTTCATTATAAAAGTTTCACAAGCTTATACCAATGTGGTAACAAGATCCATTTAATTCAAAGAAAAATTTGACACTAAGCTTCACTGCTCCCCTCTCAGGGTGTTCAGGTGTCTAACATGTTCCCTTGTAAGTGCATGGAAATCTTATAAATTAGTGTTGTTTTTTGAATTAAGTTGGAATTATGTTATGAATGGATGGAAAACTTTTTCCCTAGTGAAATTTATGACATCAATAGGGTGTTCCCTTCTGATCATAGATAAATCTTGTAGCTTAATGTTGTTTATAGTTTCGAGGTAGTGTTCTCTTTCGAGTTCATCAAAGCCTTATGACCTAAGTTCTTTTGCAGTATTGAGAAAGTGATCTATTAAAATTGAATTGAAATATTATTGAATAATATCATTTTAATAAGCATGGTGGATCTCCCTTGTATCCTAATACTTTTTATGTAGTAATTTTTTCACAAATCCTAGAGGATTATTTATGAAATTTTCATATAAATCCCCCCTATAACATATTTCATAGATGAGTAATTTTTTCATGTCATGAATTCAGAGAACAATCACATAATTTGTGAGATATTACTTTGTGAAATGTTTCATAAAATTAATTAAAGTATATTATTTATCTAATCATATAATAAGGGGAAGGATCTCAAGTTTATTATTTTCAATGATGCCTCTTTTGTATAAAATTTTTGCGCTAATGTCTGCATAATATTATTTAGGAAGGGCCCTAACATGATTCCTTTTGGGGGGGATTCCCACTATGTGAATCTTATATGGTGGTCAACCATAAATATTTTTGCTTTTAGTGGAACTTACTCATCCATAGAAAACACCAATATTTTTTAAAATCCTTACTTCATAAGTTAAATCTTGACCTATTTCTGATGGTTCATCGCCATAAAAGATTTGACCTATAATTAGTCACATCATAAGGGATCCCTACTGTGGATATGTATGCTTATTAATAGGACTTACCTTATACATGTCACTTTAATTGATTAATTGATCATCCAAATGAACTTATTATCTTGCTTCCACTGAGGTAAAATTCTGAAAATCCCATTCCATCAAGGTCTCCTACTAAGACAATAAACATACATGAATGGATTATTGTGCTCATTTAGGTTATCCAAATTTATTATGTACTTCATTAATAATAGGAATCGGGGAAATTGATGAATATATCCCTAGGTTTTCCTCCCTAAATTATATGATTCTTATATGATTAACAATCATGTATTTTCTTGATAATGAGGGTTCATATCCTTAGGTAACTAGTGGAATTCTGCTTGTCCTGGGACTCTCATCCTAACCAATCTGAGTTAAAATCCAATAATATCCATGTACTTGTCCATCACTAATTTTTTAGTTTTATGGGATATATTTAAACTCTTACTATACCATATTTCTTATCTCTTCTCCTATAGACACTATGGATCATCACTAGGTTCACTAGGTTCCTAGTTAATCCTCAAATCAAACTCTATTATGTCTAATCAATGAGCCATATAGATGATAAAGCATCCAATCTGGATTAAGTCCCAAATATTTATCATTAGTATATATCAAATATTGTTCTAGTATTCATTCCCAATCTAGTTACCCTATAAAAGAGGTGAGTTTCAATATATGGGTCTCCTACTATCTGTAATACCCAACCATGTTCTCATTGATGATCTTATCCTTATGATCAATAAATGACCCCTATACACAATATAAGACTCCTATGAGGTTTAGGACCTAATTACACCCTCTTCTATTTAGATACCAATTGAAGAGATAAAATAGAAATATTTTCTCATTCATAAACCCATACAAACCATTATTAGGTTCTATTTTCCAAGTAGTCTATTCCAATTGAATTTAAACTATTTGAAATTTGTCCTAGACATATGACCTAAAACATAACAATATATTCGTCCTAGACACACTCCCATAAAAGTCACATCATCAGTTGTGGATACATGACCTTAAAAGGTACACCAATTTTCCTTATCACACAACCTTAAAAGGTACGACATGTCCCATTAAGTTGGATCTAACATCATGGGTTGTAATTACTTTTTTAGGGATATGTAGGGAGACCCTATCATAGAGATTATTCTAACAATATAACACCTACGGCCACCTTGTATGGTGATAAACTCCAAATATCCTAACTTGGGGGATTTAAACTATATTTTAATCAACTGATGGGGGAAGGTAGATAACCTATCAAACATACTAATAGTAAACCTCTAATGTTTATGTCAATGAGTTGTGTCAATTGATTAATTTCATAATATAGGTAACTGGTATTGTAACTGGGAAGGATTTCATAAATATATCATAATTATATAAGATAGTATTTAACTAGTCAATATGGGCATTCATGGGATTATCTGACCTCTCATCCTTTCAACCTTAATTCAAAATTACCCTAATAACTTCTTGCCTTTGGAAAGCATTCAGAAAATCAAAAAACAAATTACATACATGAATGCATATAGTAACTAAAATGGTAAAACTAACATGAAATATTTTATCTATGAAAGATACTGAGTGAACATCATTCTTAATTTTTATATTACACTAATGGGTTTATTGTTTGTAATTTTCACACAATATATCCCTTAAATCTAAAATGTGTCCCTCTCAACATACTTCAATCATAAAATTCCCCATACATGCTAGGGGAAATCGAAAATTAACCTGAAACACATGCACAGACAACATGATTCACCTTAAATATATGACTCTACTATAATTATTTTCATAGCCTCATAGTCCCAACACATGCTTTCACCAACCCAGTACTAGGTGGTGAATTCCTTAGTTTGGGAGTACGACCTTAATGGTTCCACCCAAAAGTTGGAGGTGGATGATGAAATCCTCCAAGATAAAAATTATCACAAGACATAATATCAATGTTTATTTGATGAAGACAAGTGTACCATGTCACAATGTATAACTACTTTGGTATTTTCTCACATGAGTGAATAAAAACTCATATATCTTATCTTAAGTTAGAAGAAGAGAATGATCCTTACATCATTTTTTTCACCCTTGAGATACCTAGGATGTATTTCGTCAACCATGGACACCACAATTTCTACTCAACCTCAATTACTTAGGAGGTCATAGAGAGATTTGTTACTGTTGTTTCCACTTTATTCATCTGTAAAAGGGAACAACGTATGAGGGGATATTGAGAAATATTCACTAACTAATCTAAGGAGAAAATATGTATTTACAAGGTCCAAAATTTCCCTATAACCTATTAACATATCCTAAAGTTTGATTAGGGATATTATATATCACCTTAAAAAGTCATCCTTAGATCATGACAAGGAAATAATCAATTTATTGTTAATAAATTCCCTCTATAAAATGGAAAGATAAAATTTAGTCTAGAGGTATTACCTAGAGAACCTATCTCAAAGGTTCTTCTAATAATAATTGAAATAATTTTCATATAGGTTATCCTCTTTATGTTTATCAAAAAATGAAAACTATGAAGGTCCTCCTCATGTTTATACATAATAAAATATCTCAAGTGGTCCTCTATAGAGTTCTTGTTGTGAATATCCTCCCCATAACTATGTGAAGACTTTTATGGTGGTCCTCTCCTTACTATAATATTATATTATAGTCACAAAGGTACTCCCTATAAATATATTTATAGATTCCATCCCCATAATGAAAATCTCGAAAAAATAAATGAGGCCTTCTATTTATTAATCTAGTAACATTTCGCAACTATAGAGGTCATCCTAGTGGTGTTGAAAAAATCAATTGAAATGGAGGTCCTCTTCAAATAAGAGAGATATAAACTATAAAACATTGAATCCCACCTCATGGTGATCAAACTGATAACTCTATACATCCATAGTAGAGTGCACATCATATAAATCCTCTTTATGACAAGAAAATTTACCAAATTGGAGGTCATCCTTGTAATAGAAAACATGAAATTTATAACCATGAATGTCATGCCCATTATGTTAAAACATTAAATAATCAACATATGGGTCCTCTAAATGATGAAAACCAACGAAAGGGAAATTCTATAGGAGTTCCCCAAATTGTCAAACATAAAATTCTTCCCTATGTAAAAACCTCTCATCAATGTGGGGGTCCTCCCCCTTGTACTAATTGTAAAGGCTCTCCTCAAGATGATGTAGCTCTTTGACACAAGGGCCCTCCTCATGCCACCATATTTCAAATTTTTAACTCATATATAGAGTCACTTGGAAAATCTAAGCTATAAACATGAATTGCTTCATCATCGGCCAATGGTGATTCATCTCAGTTGGTGGAAAACATGAGTCAATTATCATTATTAGTACCTCCCATTGTCCATGGGCCACTGGATATAGTTGTAATTCGTATAATGATCTCACTCCCATAGATTTAATAATAGGGAATCAACTTTTGTGGTCATATAATGTAAAATAATCCCTTATTAAGGATGAATAAAGTCCCATTTTCATGTGGAAATAATTGGATGAAGACAAAATAAAATTCATGTTTTGGACCATCACCACTTCTTAGTATGAAATTACAAAGTCATTGAAAGTGGATTTTATACCTCATTCCCATCATGAAATAGGGGTGACATTATATTTCCCCAAATATAGGAACTTTCCTAATGATGGATACATTGATCTCCTCAATACATTCAATTAATGTTATTTCCATGTTAACCTGACCTTTCACTCAGTGGTTCATAACCCCAATGCTATAAAACAAAATGACTGAATCCACCAATTCTACCTCAAAATTTTTAATATTCTTCACAAAATTATTAGCATTGCCTAGGATAATATGTGCATTGGTGGTTGGGGTGAATAGGAAGCTCTTCACATCATTGCACTTACAGGATAAGAAAATCCTTCAAAAAAGGTGACTTTCAATGTAATTATATCAATAAAATCCTCAAGGGATGTATTTGTATGTGATATTTAGTCTATCCAATGAAATCAAACCTTCTAAAAAGCTTCGAAAATTTAACTTGATGATAATGATATACCAGTAGGCTCTCTTATCGGGTCACCAGGATATTGAATAAGGAATCCAATTTTTTAAATTCTATTTACCTAAAATTATCCTCAATTTTAATGGCTCAAACCTATTATCCAAAAAAAAAGAACACACATTATACTCATAACATTCTATAGTGAAATCCCATAATGATAAGAGATATGTGACAAAAAATACTATGTTAGAATGAGAGTAGTCCCTACTCACATGAATGGTGGAATTTTTACACCAACGGCCACCCCATCATCCATTAAACTCATAAAAAGTTATGCTCATGACCATGATTAAGAAATATATACACTTTCCTATAGGGAAGGTTCATCTTTATCTCCAATTTTTTAAATAAATTAAACTATTTTAGATTGGGATAAACTTTTATAAAAAGAACACCTTGTAGTTTGACACATTGACATTTCATAACTCTAATCTTTTATTGGGGTCACATTTATTTGAATATATAGGAGGATCCATTAGGATTTTCATTCATAAATATTTACTTGGGGGAATCGAGAGGAAAATAAAAATCATTTTAGGGGTCATAAACCAAAATAGTCTTCCAAAAAGGAAAAGGCAGAAGAGGATTACAACCTATCACTTAAAGGATATTCAAGCATATATGAGGCTTTATAATATTTTTATGTGTATAATGGTCTAATTTCTATACTTATTAATCCATTGTAAATTTTATTGACACAACCCCTTCAGATAACATGGAACATGACACCATTGTAGAAGAACATGAGGGGAATATGTCTATTAAAAACATTGTTTTCACCAAAGTGGTAGAAGAGGGTGAACTCTCCCAACATAAAAGGTAGACTCAAGAATTGAGAGACACTCCAATATTCCAATTTAAATATATTTGGTGGAATTATAGTAGGGATAAAGCAAAAAAGGTTTTTTATATACACATCCCACTCATAACTCAAAGAAGTTGAGTCTCTCTCTACCGAAGAGAATATTTCCTAGTATGAATCTATGTTGGAGAGGATGAAACAACTCAACAATAAATTGCTCAAAAGGAATATACATTCTAACTAAAACTACTAAGTTGAGGATAATTCTTCTTATCCAATGAATCCTTGTTAATAATGGGATAATTATCAAATAGTAAGGGTAGATTCATGACTGAAAATTATCATTTTTATTGATTAAAAGGATGTACAAAATGAGACAAACATCAAGGAGGTCAAAAATATTAAAGCCCCAAAGCATCGTTGATAAAAAGGTTGATGCCTTATGGAGGAAAGGATCCTAAATTAAGGAAGAAGGGAAATTTTGGTCTTGAGTTAGCTTGCGATGCTGATAATTATGCAACTTTATTCCCCTCACGCCAAGTATGGGTGATCCCCATATGGCCGCCCATGATCTGGTTGCACTTCCGTATAATATAATATATGCTCCAAGAAACACTTAAACATCCTGATAAATCTTTATATAGTATCACACAATCTATTTCAACCATCCTAAAATTAATATTCCTTTGATCAAATACCTTGAGTCCAAAGACTATCACCCTAGCCTCGGCCTGAAGGGCATATCTTATTCCATAAAAGGATGAAAAGGCCACCACAACAGACCCCCTTTGGTCCCTTATAACACCACTTCCTCTCAACTTCCACCCCTGAAGGGATCCCTCTGTGTTGAGTTTGATCCAATCACTGAAAGGGTACCAACATAGCCAATGACCATTTCCTGTCCTCCCCGCCTGAGTGGCGTCACCTAGGAAAATGGATCTAACCGATGGGGCACCATGGAAATATATACATAATCTGACTAAATCCAGCAATGTATTCTTCATTTTAAAGCATATGCTTACTCAAGTGTCGGAGAAACTCTTGTGTCGCGCATCATTCCCCACTTTCCAAATACTCCAGCAACCCTCCATGAGAATTATTGCCCTACCTTTCCTCTCTGAACCATGCTCACCTGCACCAGAAAACCACTGATCAAGAACATCTTCCTGTCTCCCACCTGCACCTTGCCATGCTGAAAAATGACTGAGAGCCTACCAGCTCCAAGGATCCCAATTGATGTTGAAGAAGAGATGTTCCACTGTTTTCAGTTGGGGATTACTACAGTACCAGAATTTGGACACGAGGCGAACACCCATGTGTTGTATGTTGTCATCAGTGGGAAAGGCATTATTCCGGACTCTCCACCGCACAAAGTTATACTTGGTTGAAATTCCCTTACACAACATCGTACCCCCCACTATTCACCATAACTGGGAGCCCTCATGATGCTGTTATAGGTTTTAATGGAACAAGCACTAGACTGGGCACCCATGAAGATGAGGCAATCGGGTTCCTCATTCTTGACAACCTCCAAGAAAGAAGAGGGTTGATCATTATTGAGAATGGTACGGATGAAATCATGGTATAAAATTTCTTCTATGAAGGATATATCCAGTACTAGGTAGCTATGAAACAACAGAGTCCTTCCCCCCCCCCCAATCATGTCACTAGAAATTCACCTCACCTTTTCCCACCAGCCATCGTGCATAAGGAAGAAGTCCCTCTGAGTACAGTTGGATCAACTTAAATATTCTTGATGGTTTATATCTCTGTATAGAAAAATATATACCATATTTATCCTGTATGAGTTGTCCCCATAGAGTATGGCCCTCCATCGCCTCCCATGCAAGCTAGGAATGCATCCCCTCCATGGTCAAAGAAGCACTCCTCATATTGATACCACCATCAGATATAGGTCTTGAAAAGCGCTTCCCCAACCCCCAGTGATGCCTTCTATCCATCTAACTATCCCATAAGAAGGATACCATTATCCTCTCAATGTTAGCGATCACAATTTTAGGAACCTTCACGGTATACATGATGTAACGCCCCGACCCCAGCTACCCAGAGTCGGTGCATTACTTCGTAACATTGGCATGATCACAAAAGATCAAGTCTCGAAAGACCGATTAGTTTAGTAGCCTTGGAAACACTAGATACATTCGTAAACGTTACATTACATCATAAAGTGAAAAACTACAATAACAAAGTCTCCATAGTCCACACTCATATCCTCTTCTGGCTATCCCTGCAGGTCATTCATAAAATACTTCTTCACATCCTGGAAAAATATTAAAACATTGAAAGGGGTGAGCTCAGATGCTCAGTAAGGATAACAATATTGCGGAAGCTTTCATAAATAAACATAAACATTTAAGGCAATGTATAACTAAAACAAAAGCCTTTTAAACTTGAACATCAACATAATATGGCAAAAGTAAAATGAGATAATGCCATTTACTTCTTCACATGGATATTCTACTGGTCGAATAATCACATGCAATATCAATAACCACATTCATAATGATGGAATGTATAATGTCGGACATTCTGAAACATTTTGTCAAGGCCTCGGCCAAGACATCTAAAATGATTAAGGCCTCGGCCAAAACCATAAATCAAATTGGGAAAGGGCCTCGGCCAATTCCACGTCTAGTTGTCTCATGAGACCTACCGATGCATCGAGGAGCTATAGCGGGCTCCACCCGTCACATATTAAGTCCAATACATTCCTCATATGAACAGGTTTAAACATCTCATAAACCATAACATAAACGTATCACATAAAACATGCATAAAGGAAACATAACATTTCCACATTTCAATCACAAGATATCAATACAACACATTGATATAAAAACGCTTTCAAAACCATTTTCAATACCAAAATAAAAGAAAAGTATATCATGGTATTTATTTTTCATTAAAAAAAATGATGGATTGTAGAGGAAGCCAAAACTCAAATAATGGTCACGGCGGCGGAGAAGTCATTGTCGCCGCATAAGTACGGAAAGAAAAACATTCCCTTTTGTCGTTTAGCAAAATGCTTCGTATAAAAAGATTCCCTTTGAATAAACGTAAAAGTCAAAGGGGTTTATACACCGTATAAAATAAAGTTGTGTATAAAACCAAATATGCCTCAATGAAAGGTGATTGAGACGAAGTCCTTAAAAGATCATTTTTAAAATAAAATAGATCTATTATGTGTATTCACAATAGGTACACATAAAGAATGTAAAAATACAAAATAGGACATAATTTTATCATGACATAATTTGAAAGTAAAAGATTAACCCAAAGAATGGAAGTTGGGTTAAGAAATTCCCTTACCTTGTGTCTGACTTGACTCAACCGTTCTTTAACCTCCTGAATAATAAACTAGAGTTAATATCTACCTTATTAAGAACCATTTTAAATTTCATTATCCTTATTATATCACTTATTACAATGATATGAACATTATGTAATTATTTAAGTTAATAACGGTCGTTTTGTCGATCTTTGGTAACTTGAGTCAACAATAAACTTCTTATAATTACAAGTTGTTCATGTGGTAGAATATCCATTATATCCAGAATTATATTCATGATTTAGATGTCATATATATCTTATATATCCAGTATATACATTCATTTATAATATTACGTAACATTTAGAGGTATGAAATGAAATGCACCGTTCATGGAGACGGTAAGCCGTACGTACGCATGAACGCTACTTTCATTTCAATTTCATATTTAATGGAACTAAATCATAATGATATAAATGTATAATATAATTACAGTATAATATAGTGTATAATACCATTTACTCCATCCTTTATACATCCCACATATGGCATTAACGATTCAAATCACTTTGAGGGGGCGGTAGTCCGCACTTCCTAAAATGAAATTATCACGTTTTACCCATAATGGAAATCATGAAGTATGCCATAAATGAGAAATACAGAAGCATAAGTAAAACATAAACATATTATATATCATATATAAAAATAGTGACATCTTAATGGCCACCTTTGAAGGTGTTATATGAGTGTTGAACAATCATCGTTTCGTGAGGCAGAAATTCGCCATCCACAGAAACCGTATGTTCTTTAACCATTAGATGTAGGTGTGTGTAAGTGTAGCTCGAATCCTTCTTATAACAACATCCTAGTATATTGAGGATACTGGTTTTGTTACAAAAGAAATGAATAAAAAGAGTTTAGGGGGTTGGAGAAGAAAAATAAAACAAAACAACATTAGAAAAGACATTACCTCAAAATCGGGTAACTCTTTTTGATTTGAGCCAAAGGCTTCCTTGGGAAGAGTTCTGCCCAAAGTGAGGCTTCTATGAGTAAGGGAGGAATGTTGGGAGAGTATTTGGGCAGAGTTTGGCCGAGTCAAATGGCTTGAAGGTGTGAATAAGGTGGGAGAGGTGGGGGCCTTTTATAAGTGGAGAGGAGGGGCTCTTTTGGAAAGATTGAAATGTTACATTATTTACACAATGCTTTTCGGATTCTAAAGGTATCACACTTATATAATTCGAGGCTAAGGTGATAAGGGTTCGAAATATCCTCATCCAATAGGCTTTGGACAAGTGTAAGCCTTGGATTTTGCTTTATCTTCTCATTTTATTTAAATCGTTAAATAATGAGGTCATCGCTGCATCATAATTATGTCATAAATAATTTAATTTATTTAATGTCTAAAAATTATAAAAAAAATACTATGATGTAGGAAATCTTTTTAGCTTTCTAATGAATATTTATAGTCAAAATTTGGACTTGTGTAACCCCACTTAAAAACTGTTTTAGTAAAATAACTCATGTTTGTGTCAATTTAATTTTAACATTAAATAAATATATATTAATGTCATTTTCCAACTAAAGTGGCTCCATGGGGTCCCCAAGTTGACCCATGGGTTGTATTGGTCGGCCATGACTCATCCAATAGGAGTAGGACAAGTTTCATGCTCATCTTATATTATTAAAACATCATTTGTACCTTAAACTACATTAATTACCTCTAATCGCGATTAAGAACTTAAAAGTTACTATTCACCAAAAAATTATTTTAATCTCATTGAACCACATTTTACTTCTTAATGACAACCATGTATGTCGGATTTTTGAAAATCAAATCACAGAAGTGGTAATATTTCATTTTAACGAAAAATCAGTTTTTAACAACCACTTAGTGGTTTCACTATTCATCAAAAATTGAAGTTTTTCAGAATAAGGCCAAAATTTCACCCTAAGCTATAATTGATATTCCGAATTCAAAAATGATGTCTATTTTACAAAATTCCAAACATATAAGTTGTATTAATTAATTTCATAATTAATTCCCGCTGTTACAACAAATAGCGTGTTTTTAAGAAACAATTTATATCAAAAGTTTGGCAATTGTTTATGTCCAATTTCAATGTTAAATTAATTCTAATGACTACCATTGGATAAAATGGTAAAAATATTTTCTAATTATACCTTAAAACCACTAAATAGTATAATTTATCTGTATAAATTATTTTGATTAAAAAAGTTGTTTTTATGTATTTTTCACTATTCATAAAAAATTAGAAGTTCTCAGAAAAATACCAAAAATTCAACATAGGCTAATTTCGATATTACGAATACAAAAATGAAGTCCATTTTGAAATATAAAATTTCTATAATTTTAAAAAGTGGTTATTACTATTCATAACGGCTACTTTGATTAGTCGCGGTGTTTTAGAACTCGAAGTTGCGTTCAATGCAAGCTATTGCATTATTGAAAGAGAGGCGTATCGTGGAAGCTCGGGGTGTTACATTCTCCCCTCATTCAATAAATTGCGTCCTCGCAATTTGAAATTTTTTCTTTGATAATAAAAGGTTGAAAAGAGAAAATACCTTTGAGGAAAACCCACATCGGAAATAAGGTTAATAAATATATAACATTAAAAGAAAGCAGGATAAGTACAAAGGTCACCCGATATAGCCCATTCTAGGATTATATGAAAATATGGATATGGAGGAGAAACAAACCATCAAGGTCTGATGGAGAGTTATAGAAAACAGGATTAGGAGAAAGTTTAACCACAAGAAAATCACAAACTTGTGATTGGTTAAACGGTCATTGAATCCCCAGTTGGAAAAGTTAACCGACAACATTTTTGTTTTAAGTTACCTTTTATAATGTTGAGGAATTTATTTAGGAGATTTACTAAGAACGTAAGGGAATATACATACTTGTTATGTATACTTTCATTCGTTAATAAATTTTTACCACAAACCCAACTTTTACTCCAAATGGTAATGGAACTCAAAAATATTCTATTTATCCTAATTGTATAAGGTTCAAAATGTTAACACATACCATTTAGATTAGTAAAACTATTTTGTAATAACCAGGGACTTCCTATAGGCTAGTGGTAGGAAATAAAGGCATGTCGCACTATGGTTGTGGGTTCGATTCCTGCAGCTTTGTCCGACGCGACGGGTTATGCCCCACCCTGCAGGTTGTCCTTTTCCTAAAACTATAGTATCATAATATTCCAAAAATAATCTTCATAAATTTTTTAACCTTAAACAATACTATCCAAAGTTCAACTTAATCCATTCCAACCTTAATAGTTATCCAAAATACCTCCGTCCAGACTTTCTCTAAAAGGTCTCTAAATTCCAAAATCAATTTATCAGATTCCCAAAACAAAGAAAAGTTTCTCTTATTGTCACATACTAAAAATATGATTACCTTAATCATATTAAAACCTTACTGAAATCAAAAAGTACTGCAGTACAATCCATATATATATATTACATTATTCTTATAACCAGAATATAATCCTTGAGTCCAAAAGCACCAATACATTAGTTATTCTGCTTCAACTGTAGTAACAGCATAAGATTGTCCTTGATCCCTTGGCCTTTTCTGAGGTAAGTTTCCCTGACGCTTAGGACATTCATTTGCATAATGACCCATTTCTCTACAATTGTAGCATTCAACTTTGACAGCCTCTTTCTTTCCCTTGCAATCACGAGCCTGGTGACCCTTTTCTCCACATTTATAACAAACTCCCATTCCTTTTAGGCAAGTACCAGGGTGATTCTTCCCACAATTATCACATAACGGAAAATCCTTCTTTCCCTTTTTCCCTTTATCTGTCTCTTGTTCCACCATTCTCTTCTTCTCTTGCTTTACTTTGTTGTCATAAGACTTAGAGAATTCCTTTTCTGTCTTGAAAGCACACGAGACAATATCTTCGTATGATGAGAAGGATTGTGATACCAAAGCTCGACGGAGAAATGGTTTTAACCCATCAAAGAAACGATCAATCTTACTCCTTGGGTTACGTATGTAATCGGCAGCATGCCTCGCTAACCTTGTAAAGTTAGCCTCATACTTTGCGACATTCTCATCCTCCTTCTGCCTCAGACTCAGAAATTGCCTTTCCATATCTTCTCGATGGTCACGAGGAAAGTATTTTTCTAAGAAAAGATCTTTGAACTCCCTCCATTCCATATTCGATACGTCATCATCTTCCTTTGTGTTTTGAATCAGCGACCACCACTGATCGGCATCTCCAGTGAGGCGGTAAACTGCCATGACAACCTTCTCCCTTTCACTACTCCCCAAGGCATGGAATATTTTCTCTAAGGAATTTATCCATTGCTCAGCTACTATAGGATTTGTACTCCCATTAAAGGTTGGTGGTTGTTGTCTCATGAAACGATCTAGCATTGATCCTCCACGTTGCGGATCAGGGTGCTCCATACGAGTAAGGTTATTATTCATAACCTGAGTGAGTTGTCCCAGTATGGTAATAAGTTGATCAGCACCAGTTGTATCTCCAGATCCACAATAATTATCTTGATCAGGAGGGCAATCCCTACACGGAGTTCGTGCATTGATACGGTTTCCATTCCTTCTACTAGGCGCCATTTATAAACAATGGCATAAACTAGATTAGTTTATGAATCAAAATACATAATTCCATACTTGTAAAACACTTTACATAAATTGAACTATTTATGGATATAATCCATAATCATAAAAAAAATGTTTTCTTTGAGAAAGTATATACTCATAAACCCTTCATAATGATTTGTAAAGAAAATGAGAGTTATCCTAAGCATATCCCCCGGGAGTGTCGTAACCAAGAGTGCAGCAAGGCCCGTTGTCGTGCACCAGTTCCCGTTCGAGTCTAGCTCAAAGCGGTGTTTTCGGGTTTTACCCCTAGGAACATCTGTGCCAGAGCCGCCTCTACCTGCTCGTATCCAAACAGGGATGTATTGCTCGGAAAACTCACAAAATCTCTACAATACCAAAATTCTAGGAAGTTCTTCTATACTAATCCTCAAAGTCTATCTTTGGGCTATGTGCTCTAATCAGAGTTTATCTAAATCTAGCTTCCAAGGTTAGTACTAAACTGCCTCTGATACCAACTGTAACGCCCCGACCCCAGCTACCCAGAGTCGGTGCATTACTTTGTAACATTGGCATGATCACAAAAGATCAAGTCTCGAAAGACCGATTAGTTTAGTAGCCTTGGAAACACTAGATACATTCGTAAACGTTACATTACATCATAAAGTGAAAAACTACAATAACAAAGTCTCCATAGTCCACACTCATATCCTCTTCTGGATATCCCTGCAGGTCATTCATAAAATACTTCTTCACATCCTGGAAAAATATTAAAACATTGAAAGGGGTGAGCTCAGATGCTCAGTAAGGATAACAATATTGCGGAAGCTTTCATAAATAAACATAAACATTTAAGGCAATGTATAACTAAAACAAAAGCCTTTTAAAATTGAACATCAACATAATATGGCAAAAGTAAAATGAGATAATGCCATTTACTTCTTCACATGGATATTCTACTGGTCGAATAATCACATGCAATATCAATAACCACATTCATAATGATGGAATGTATAATGCCGGACATTCTGAAACATTTTGTCAAGGCCTCGGCCAAGACATCTAAAATGATTAAGGCCTCGGCCAAAACCATAAATCAATTTGGGAAAGGGCCTCGGCCAATTCCACGTCTAGTTGTCTCATGAGACCTACCGATGCATCGAGGAGCTATAGCGGGCTCCACCCGTCACATATTAAGTCCAATACATTCCTCATATGAACAGGTTTAAACATCTCATAAACCATAACATAAACGTATCACATAAAACATGCATAAAGGAAACATAACATTTCCACATTTCAATCACAAGATATCAATACAACACATTGATATAAAAACGCTTTCAAAACCATTTTCAATACCAAAATAAAAGAAACGTATATCATGGTATTTATTTTTCATTAAAAAAAATGATGGATTGTAGAGGAAGCCAAAACTCAAATAATGGTCACGGCGGTGGAGAAGTCATTGTCGCCGCATAAGTACGGAAAGAAAAACATTCCCTTTTGTCGTTTAGCAAAACGCTTCGTATAAAAAGATTCCCTTTGAATAAACGTAAAAGTCAAAGGGGTTTATACACCGTATAAAATAAAGTTGTGTATAAAACCAAATATGCCTCAATGAAAGGTGATTGAGACGAAGTCCTTAAAAGATCATTTTTAAAATAAAATAGATCTATTATGTGTATTCACAATAGGTACACATAAAGAATGTAAAAATACAAAATAGGACATAATATTATCATGACATAATTTGAAAGTAAAAGATTAACCCAAAGAATGGAAGTTGGGTTAAGAAATTCCCTTACCTTGCGTCTGACTTGACTCAACCGTTCTTTAACCTCCTGAATAATAAACTAGAGTTAATATCTACCTTATTAAGAACCATTTTAAATTTCATTATCCTTATTATATCACTTATTACAATGATATGAACATTATGTAATTATTTAAGTTAATAACGGTCGTTTTGTCGATCTTTGGTAACTTGAGTCAACAATAAACTTCTTATAATTACAAGTTGTTCATGTGGTAGAATATCCATTATATCCAGAATTATATTCATGATTTAGATGTCATATATATCTTATATATCCAGTATATACATTCATTTATAATATTACGTAACATTTAGAGGTATGAAATGAAATGCACCGTTCATGGAGACGGTAAGCCGTACGTACGCATGAACGCTACTTTCATTTCAATTTCATATTTAATGGAACTAAATCATAATTATATAAATGTATAATATAATTACAGTATAGTATAGTTTATAATACCATTTACTCCATCCTTTATACATCCCACATATGGCATTAACGATTCAAATCACTTTGAGGGGGCGGTAGTCCGCACTTCCTAAAATGAAATTATCACGTTTTACCCATAATGGAAATCATAAAGTATGCCATAAATGAGAAATAAAGAAGCATAAGTAAAACATAAACATATTATATATCATATATAAAAATAGTTACATCTTAATGGCCACCTTTGAAGGTGTTATATGAGTGTTGAACAATCATCGTTTCGTGAGGCAGAAATTCGCCATCCACAGAAACCGTATGTTCTTTAACCATTAGATGTAGGTGTGTGTAAGTGTAGCTCGAATCCTTCTTATAACAACATCCTAGTATATTGAGGATACTGGTGTTGTTACAAAAGAAATGAATAAAAAGAGTTTAGGGGGTTGGAGAAGAAAAATAAAACAAAACAACATTAGAAAAGACATTACCTCAAAATCGGGTAACTCTTTTTGATTTGAGCCAAAGGCTTCCTTGGGAAGAGTTCTGCCCAAAGTGAGGCTTCTATGAGTAAGGGAGGAATGTTGGGAGAGTATTTGGGCAGAGGTTGGCCGAGCCAAATGGCTTGAAGGTGTGAATAAGGTGGGATAGGTGGGGGCCTTTTATAAGTGGAGAGGAGGGGCTCTTTTGGAAAGATTGAAATGTTACATTATTTACACAATGCTTTTCGGATTATAAAGGTCCCACACTTATATAATTCGAGGCTAAGGTGATAAGGGTTCTAAATCTCCTCATCCAATAGGCTTTGGACAAGTGTAAGCCTTGGATTTTGCTTTATCTTCTCATTTTATTTAAATCGTTAAATAATGAGGTCATCGCTGCATCATAATGATGTCATAAATAATTTAATTTATTTAATGTCTAAAAATTATAAAAAAATACTATGATGTAGGAAATCTTTTTAGCTTTCTACTGAATATTTATAGTCAAAATTTGGACTTGTGTAACCCCACTTAAAAACTGTTTTAGTAAAATAACTCATGTTTGTGTCAATTTAATTTTAACATTAAATAAATATATATTAATGTCATTTTCCAACTAAAGTGGCTCCATGGGGTCCCCAAGTTGACCCATGGGTTGTCTTGGTCGGCCATGACTCATCCAATAGGAGTAGGACAAGTGTCATGCTCATCTTATATTATTAAAACATCATTTGTACCTTAAACTACATTAATTACCTCTAATCGCGATTAAGAACTTAAAAGTTACTATTCACCAAAAAATTATTTTAATCTCATTGAACCACATTTTACTTCTTAATGACAACCATGTATTTCGGATTTTTGAAAATCAAATCACAGAAGTGGTAATATTTCATTTTAACGAAAAATCAGTTTTTAACAACCACTTAGTGGTTTCACTATTCATCAAAAATTGAAGTTTTTCAGAATAAGGCCAAAATTTCACCCTAAGCTATAATTGATATTCCAAATTCAAAAATGATGTCTATTTTACAAAATTCCAAACATATAAGTTGTATTAATTAATTTCATAATTAATTCCCGCTGTTACAACAAATAGCGTGTTTTTAAGAAACAATTTATATCAAAAGTTTGGCAATTGTTTATGTCCAATTTCAATGTTAAATTAATTCTACTGACCACCATTGGATAAAATGGTAAAAATATTTTCTAATTATACCTTAAAACCACTAAATAGTATAATTTATCTGTATAAATTATTTTGATTAAAAAAATTGTTTTTATGTATTTTTCACTATTCATAAAAAATTAGAAGTTCTCAGAAAAATACCAAAAATTCAACATAGGCTAATTTCGATATTACGAATACAAAAATGAAGTCCATTTTGAAATATAAAATTTCTATAATTTTAAAAAGTGGTTATTACTATTCATAACGGCTACTTTGATTAGTCGCGGTGTTTTAGAACTCGAAGTTGCGTTCAATGCAAGCTATTGCATTATTGAAAGAGAGGCGTATCGTGGAAGCTCGGGGTGTTACACATGAGGTGCATAGGAATAGAGAATAAGACACTATTTACTTGTCACGACCCGTCCTCGGGGCCCGTGCCGTGACTACCCCAAGCCCGCCTTCCATAGGCCAGGGGCTGGAAACTAGCACCAAGGTGTAAATCCCGGTAAAAAGGGAAGGCCTTGCCTTTTTAAAGTAAAAAAACACCACAGAGCAAGAAAGCAGTAGAAGTAAACACTAAGTAAAAACTGGGTACAACAGTAAGTGCGGAAAAGTAAGTGGGCCAGAATACAAACCCAAACTGAAAGTAAAGTACAGCTGGAAAGGGAAAACAGAAACTGAAAGTAAAGCCGCAACGTCGAGTCGTCTACTAGGAGTCCCACCTGAAGGGTGAGTACAGATAGCCTCCACAGCTCCTCGGGTCCAACCGTCCGCTCCGAGTACGTCCCGCCCAGTGGTCCACCTCCAGGTACCGTCCTGCTCTGCAAGCCTCGACCACGATCAGCGTTGTCCGTCGTCTGAAACCAACACAACGTAGTGCGGGTATATCCCATGCAGGGGTGAGTATAAGCTACTCAGTAGGGACCCCGAGACCCCCGAAGGTCTCCCATAATCCACAAAGGATAATCCAGAAAGGAAAGATACAATCACGAAGTAACATCCGACACTACTTAGGTATATGCCCATACGTATACCTAAGTCATCAATTCTCATTCGGATCCAACATCCGAGCCCAAGTACGACCCAGTCCACAAAGGAAATCAAAAAAAAATCCACACAGGACAGCACAACACAATCCACATAGGAAAGCAAAACAAGATTTAGCTCGCACAGGTATACTTCTTCGTAAGACGATAGAGATGATCATATATTTCCACTGATTCATCTAAGTCATAGGACCCACAAAGGATCGATAGGTACTAACCCCTGCAATGACCCACAAAGGATCTGACCCACACAGGATCGATAGGTAACTAACCCCCGCAATGACCCAAACAGGATCGAACCCACACAGGATCTGTAGGCGTTGGCCCACACAGGACCGCTGAGCGCTGAACCACACAAGATCGGACCCACACAGGATCTGTAGCACTAATCCACGTAGGACCGCTGAGTGTTGTAGTCGTCGTCGTCGAATCCACGTAGGATTTCTGCACAGTCATCATCGTCGCCGCAGTTGCAGCCAGCTCTAGGGTTCCCGTACACAGCAAGCTCGTTTGGGAGGGTCCGCTCCACGAGCCGAAGGGCTGATACATCAACTGACACAAATTCCGGAGTTGATGTATCCTAAAGTTCTGTATCGTCAACAGGAACTCAACGTCACAGACGGCGCGTCAATCGGACGCCCGGTCTGAGAGTTATTGGCATTTTCGTCCCAGGGGCCCGGTTGGTTTTTAAGTCAAAACCAACCCGACCATACTCCACCTGCGTCCAAACCTCGATCAAAGTAATCCAAAAGGTCTGTCTCACTTATAGTAATCCAACAAAGTCAACAGCACGTCAATCGGACGTCCGGAGCTCAAGTTATGAGCATTTCCGCTACGAGGGCCCGGTTGGTTTCGTGTACGAACCAACCCGGCTGAACCAAAGTCCTCTAAAACCTTGAGTATAATATACCGAAAATACTTTCTCTATCGAACGATCATATCGCAGCTGACGGTGCGTCGATCGGAGGTCCGCATCTCATGTTATGGGCAGCAGACCGAAAAGGGTCAGTATTAGGGGGTTCGGGCCCGGTCCGACCCGGCCCGATACCCCCAGGGTCGGCCCGAACCGGGTCCAGGTCCTGCCCACTTGGGCACGGCCCGGCCCAGCGCGCCGGCGGTCCGGTGCGCTGGCCAGGTGGCTTGGATGAACGGCTGAGCCATTCGGATGCGGGGGGTGCTGCCCCCGCGTGTAGTAACTGCGACACCTTAATGGGGCCGCTCACCTCCAGCCAACTGGGGGTTTCGAACCCCCGGTTCTTCCACGGTCTGATCGGCCCGCTCTGGTCGGTCGGCTTCTGCCGCCACGGGACCGGCAGAGCCGGTCCCCCCTGCTCTGATGCCGGCAGCCCGGAACCGGCCACCGATTCCCCTGTTCCGCCGCGGCCCGGAACCGGCCGCGACCTTCGTCTGTCCGGCACAGCGCAACGGCGCCGCACCCCTCCTCCGCGGCCCCGCTCCGGCCACGGTGCTTTCGTAGTTCTCTAGTGCGGCGCGACGGTGCCACATCTTTGGTTTGTTTTCAACGGCGTGGCGCGACGACACTACGCTTCTTCCCCTTCTTTAATATTCTCCCCGCGGTGCTTCGGCACCACGTTGTCTTGCTCGTGCCGCAATCAAAATTAAACCAACAAGAAGGAGGAGGGTCGGCCATGTTCATGCGGTCCGACCTCCTCCCATTATTGCGATATCAGGCGACTCAAAAGAAAGGAAGATGATGACGGAAGAAATCACAAAATAAACCCCTACCTCAACGTTGTCGTCGAACGAGCGTTCGTCATGGAATTAACCGTCGCAGAAGAAGAGGATCGTCGCGGAAGAAGAGGATCTCCATGGAAGAAAACGTCACGGAAGGAACGTCGTTGGCGTTAGGTGATCTCCGAGGAAGGCGTCTCTCACCGTCGTCCGCCGTCGGAGGTAGGTGTTCTTCGTCGGCGGCGGTGCGTTCTTCGCGTTCTTCGTCAAAGGACGAAGAATCCTCAAGACTTCTCTTTTTCTCCCAAAGGCTCCCACAACCAGGATTCCAACAAAATAAAATAATTTCAACACTTATTTTATTAACATATCCTAGGCATTTGAAATTCAAAAGAAATGAAACGAACAATTAATTCAATGAATTAATTGTAACGATGTAACCACCCAATTTAATGAGGCGTTTCTTAACCCAAAAAAACGCACGGTTTGACTTTATTAAAAAGGGGGGGTGCGGGTGCATTACTTAGAGGGAAAGAAATGGTGGGGCTTGTGCGGGCCCCACCTCACAAATATCCTACCAATTGGGTAGAATATTGTGGGTCTCATCTTATCCGCTTAACTTAGGTTAAGCCGCTTTAAGTAAAATAAAATAAAATGTCGCACCACTTTTATTTTATTCCTTAACTTAACCCCAAAAATTAAAAACCACACCCGAGCAAACACAACTCTGAAAAAGGTGATTCTAATCAATTACCGGCGCTGCTATTCCATTGGTTCCCTCGGAATTCAATTCCGAGCACCGGTTCAAAAGTTAGAAAAACCCACCCGTTCATTCACAGAACATACCAGAGCTAAACTTCGGAAAATGATTCCGGGCACACCGGGCCTTGGAATCAGGTGCTGTCAGAAACTGCGTTCTTATAAAATTCCCAAAAAAAATAAGAAAAAATTTTCCTTGAATTTTACGGGTCTTTACATTACTCCCAGATTAGGGCTTTACGTCCCCATAAATATACATCAGAAACTAGGGAAACAAATGTGGGTACTGAGCACACATCTGAGCCTCCCACTCCCAAGTGATCTCCTGGAGGTTCTCATGCTGCCATCTAATTCGCACTAGAGGAATCAATCGTCCACGTAGGACCCGCTCCTGTCGATTCTCAATCTCCACCAGGACCTCTAAAAAAGTCTCCCCATCATCAACGTCCAGCTCCCCATGGTCAATGATATGCATCGGGTCGTGCATGTATCTCCTCAGCTGGGATATGTGGAAGACGTCGTTCACCCGGTGCAACTGAGGTGGTAGATCCAGGTGATAAGCCACCTCGCCAATCCTGCTGAGGACCTGGAATGGTCCGATGAAGCGTGGAGACAACTTGCTTCCTCAGCCAAATCTCTGTAATCCACGTCGAGGTGAGACCCTCAAGAAGACGTGGTCGCCATATTCAAACTCTAGCGGCCTCCGTCTCCTGTCATCATAATACTTCTTCCAGCTCTGAGATGTCCTCATCTTCTTCTGGATGATCTGGACCTTCTCTGTCGTGGCCGGGACCATCTCTGGTCCCACAAGTGCTGACTCCCCAGGGTCTGTCCAGCACAAAGGAGATCTGCAAGGTCGGTCGTACAACGCCTCGTAAGGTGTCATCCCAATGGTGGAGTGGAAGTTGTTGTTGTACGTGAACTCCACTAAGGGTAAGTGGTCCTCCCAGCTGTGACCAAAGTCGAGGAAACATGCACGAAGCATGTCCTCGAGAGTCTGAATGGTCCTCTCCATCTGACCATCTGTCTGAGGGTGAAAGGCGGTGCTTAGACGTAGCTGCGTCCCGAATGCCTCCTGCAACCCCTTCCATAGCCGGGAAGTAAAGCGAGCATCTCAATCGGATACAATAGATGATGGCACACCATGAAGCCGTACAATATCCTGAACGTAGAGACATCCCAAGCTCTCCACTGAGCCCTGCTCTCTGATGGGTAAGAAGTGTGCCGACTTGGTGATTCGGTCGACAATCACCCAAATGGAGTCGTGACCTCTGGAAGTGTGTGGAAGCCCAGTCACGAAGTCCATAGATATCCTGTCCCACTTCCACTCTGGGACCTCTAAGGGTTGTACCAAGCCTGCTGGTACCTGGTGCTCCGCCTTCACCTGCTAGCAGGTGAGGCATCGAGAAACGAATTCTGCTACAGCCTTCTTCATGCCTGGCCACCAGTGTTGTCGTCTAAGATCCTGGTACATCTTCTCTATGCCAGGATGTACCTCCAAAGGGGAAGTGTGAAACTCTCTCAGCACCTCCTCTTGTAAAGCAACTGGTACCAAGGTACTTCCTCTGAAAAGTATATCGTGCTCTCCTGCTATAGAGAAACCATTAGGTGCCTGTCCTGAGGATATATGTGCATGCCGCGTCTCACAGTCAGCGTCCCCACATTGTGCCTCTCTGACCCACTGCAGTAGTGGAGGAGTGACTGTGAGTGACTGAACGAAGGCTGCTCCATCTCTATCCACGAAGGATATCTGCAAAGCGGCTAGCTGCTCTGTCGCCTCCTCAAGTAGCTGAATGCTCATCCTCCTACTGAGAGCATTGGATACTACGTTCTCCTTCCCATGAGTATAGACTATCTCAAAGTCATAGTATTGGAGGAACTCAATCCATCTCCGTTGTCTCAGGTTCAATTCCTTCTGAGAGAAGATGTACCTGAGACTCTGATGGTCAGAATAGACTGTAAAGCGCTCGCCCATCAGATAGTGTCGCCATGTCTTCAGAGCGAAGACCACTACTGCTAACTCCAGGTCATGGGTAGCTTAGTTCTTCTAATTCGGCCTCAACTGACATTATCCATAGGTGATCACTTCCCACTCCTGCATCAAGACACATCCGAGTCTGGTCCCTGATGCATCGCAATAGACTACGTACCCTACCCCCTCCTCCGACAACCTCAAGATAGGTGCGCTGGTCAATCTCTATCTCATCTTTTGGAAGCTCTGCTGACATCTTTCTGACCACACAAAGGGTTTCCCCTTTTTCATCAAAGATGAGAGTGGTGTCGCAACTCTGTATAAGTCTGGTACAAATCTCCGGTAGTATCCAACTAGTCCCAAAAAACTCCGTACCTCCGTCGCGCTCCTGGGTGGCTCCCAAGCTAGCACTGCCTCGATCTTCGCAGGATCCACCGCAACTCCCACCTCAGAGATGACATGTCCGAAGAAGTGGACCTCACGTATCCAGAACTGACACTTTGAGAGATTTCCATACAGCTGGTTCTCTCGGAGTGTGTCTAGTACAACCCGCAAGTGGTAGGCGTGCTCCTCATCAATAGTCGAGTATATCAAAATGTTGTCGATGAAGACCACGACAAATCAATTGAGGTATGGCTGAAATATCCTATTCATGAGGCCCATGAACACTTCGGGAGCATTGGTTACATCGAAGGGCATTACCAAGAACTCATAGTGGACATACCGACATCTGAAGGTCGTCTTCTGCACGTCCTCATCCCGAACTCTGAGCTGATGATAGCTTGACCTGAGGTCTATCTTTGAGAACCACCATGATCCCTTGATCTGATCGAA
Source organism: Viscum album (assembly GCA_963277665.1). NCBI lineage: Eukaryota > Viridiplantae > Streptophyta > Magnoliopsida > Santalales > Viscaceae > Viscum > Viscum album. The sequence continues at coordinate 1,496,117,435 of OY728129.1, forward strand.
GAGGTCATCAATCATTGGAAGTGGATACTTGTTCCTCACTATCACCTGGTTCAGGCGACGATAGTCGACACAAAGTCGCAAGCTCCCATCCGCCTTCTTGGTGAACAATATCAGGGAAGCCCAGGGTGAAACACTGGGTCGGATGAACCCGTTGCCCTGTAAGTCCTCCAACTGTACCCATATCTCTCGAAGCTCGGCGGGAGCCATCCGATATGCTAGGGTGGATATCGGGGCTGTCCCGGGGTACAGGTAAATATAAAATTCTACCTCTCTGTGAGGAGGTAGTCCTGGAACGTCGTCGGGGAAAACGTCCGCATACTGATCCACCACTGCAGGAAAACTAGGACTTCGCATGTCAACTGCTCCTAGGATGAGGCTAGCCAACTGATGAGTGATGGGCTCTCCTCTCCTCTACGAGAGTCCATCCTATACTGTGAAGGCTCCATTCTCACCGGTGAAGGTGAACCTGCTCCCGTCGGTGCGTACACATCACACCTTGCGCCTAAAACAGTCAATGTGAGCATGGATTGTAGATAACCAATCCATGCCCAAGATGACGTTGTAAGGCCTCGATGCCGCTACAAGAAGATCCCAGCTGAAGCTCTCGCCTCCTAGAGTAAGGTCACACTACCGGTACTACTGCGTAATCGTCGAGTCTACTCCCGTAAGAATCTCTAGTCGTAAGGATCGAGCCAACGGCTTCGTCGGAACCTCCGAGCTCCGAACAAGGGCAGAGTCTATGAAATAATGACTCGCTCTTGTGTCTATAAGAACTGCAGAAAGGGTGGAATAGACACAAATAGTACCTAGAATCATCTCGGGCATGCCGTGGTCATAGGCCTCCGCTGCCTGGAGCTGTGCCTGTCTCTGCCCGCCAACTCCCTCTGGTCAGGGTGGACCTCCTTGTGGTGGTGGTGGTAGAGCCTCAAAGCATCGCCCACCACCTGCTGCTCGGCCAGCTCCTCTTCCTCGTCCGCCTGCTCCCTGCGGACCACCATGGTCGACCCTCTGCCTCTGACTGGGTGGCCCCTCAACCGTTTGATTCTCCTCATCATGGCGGGTCGGGCAGTCACGAGCCATGTGGCCCTACCCGCCGCATGTGTAGCACTGTCTGCCTCTCGAAAGACTGGATCTGTGTTGTATGCCCCGAACTATTGAGTCAGAGTCCTGAGGTCGTCTGCCTAAGGGTCTGGTCTGTCTGGACCCATGAGTCATCCGTCGACTGCCTACTGCAGAAAACTCTGTTACGTGCTGCCCGGCGGTAGGTCTCGCTGCTGATACAGACTCAGCAAGGAAGATCTCAATCAGAAGGGTTCGCTCCAGTACCCCTTCCTGGGTCAGAATGCGGAGGGAGATCAGTGATGCCTTGATCTCTTGCCTCAATCCCTTCTCGAAGGTCCGAGCCTGGAAGAATGGGTCTTGTACCATGTCTGTTGAGTAGAGCGAGAGATCGTTAAATCTCGCCAAGTACTGGGCGACCGTCAAGCTGCTCTGCCGCAGCTGTAGAAGCTCCTGGAAGCGCACCGCACGGAGGGTGGCTGGGACGAACTCCAAGCGGAATAGTCTCTCAAAGTCCATACAGAGAAGTGATGCCTCATCATGCACCTGGAGCATCATGCTCCACCATCTGCCTGCTGCCGCGTGTAGGAGGCTCGCTGCGAGGATCACCATGAGGTCTGTTGGTTTCCTCACTAACCTGAAAACCCATACAACTACCTCCAACCAATCCTCGGCTTCCTGAGGGTCCGTCTCCCAGCGGAACCTGGGCGGTCGCTGGCGCTGAAACGCATGCAGTGCACTAAGGAGATGTGCATCGTTAGCGGCTGGGGCTGGAAGAATCAGTGACTTGGCGGGTAGCGGTACCGCCGGTGCCTCTACTGTCAAAGGGCCCTATACCGAGGCCTCGTCGCTCAGTGGGCTGTCATCACGCACAACTCTCGGAACCCTAGTTGGCTACCGTCATGGGGCCATCCTGAAAGGAAATAGGTGCGCCACAGTCAAACAGTATACATGGTGAGCTGACATAAAGTAATCACAAAGAAAACTTGAAACACACATACAATCAATGTTTTCGTGCATTAAGTCAGAAACCAGAAGTCAGGGTCCTGGTGTACGGATATGTCGGTCGCCACACCAACATTGGATTCCCTGGAATGATAACCACACTGAATACTCTTAACACTATTTCTTCACATAGAAAAAGATCAGAGTCCTGAGTTCTGCGGTAGAACTGAACTCCTCTGATACCAATTTGTCATGACGCATCCTCGGGGCCCGTTCCGTGACAACCCCAAGCCCACCTTCCATAGGCCAGGGTCTGGCGACTAGCACCAAGGTGTAAATCCCGGTAAAAAGGGAAGGTATTTCCTTTGTAAAGTAAACAAACACTACTGAGCAAGCAATCAATAGAAGTAAACACTAAGTAAAAACTGGGTACAACAATAAGTGCATAAAAGTAAGTGGGACAGAATACAAACCCAAACTGAAAGTAAAGTACAAATGGAAAGGAAAAACAACAACTGAAAGAAAAGTCGCAACGTCGAGCCATCTACTGGGAGTCCCACCTGAAGGGTGAGTACAGATAGTCTCCACAGCTCCTCGGGTCCAGTCGTTCGCTCCGAGTACGTCCCGCCCAGTGGTCCACCTCCAGGTATAGTCCAGCTCCGCAAGCCTCGACCACGATCAGCGCCATCTTTCGTCTTCAACCAACACAACGTAGTGCGGGAATAGCCCATGCAGGGGTGAGTATAAGCTACTCAATAGGGACCCCGAGACCCACGAAGGTCTCCCAAAATCCACAAAGGATAATCCAAAAAGGAAAGATACAATCATGAAGTAACATCCGACACTACTTAGGTATATTCCCATACATATAACTAAGTCATCAATTCTCGTTCGGCTCCAACATCCAAGCCCAAGTACGACCCAGTCCACATAGGAAAGCAAAATGAAATCCACACAGGACAACACAACACAATCCACATAGGAAAGCAAAACAAGATTCAGCTCACACAGGTATACTTCTTCGTAAGACGATAGAGATGATCAGATATTACCACTGATTAATGTAAGTTGTCGGACCCACAAAGGATCGATAGGTACTAACCCCCTCAATGACCCACAATGGATCTGACCCACACAAGATCGATAGGTAACTAACCCCCGCAATGACCCACACAGGATCAGACCCACATAGGATCTGTAGGTGCTGGCCCACACAGGACCGCTGAGCGCTGACCCACATAGGATCGGACCCACACAGTATCTATAGCACTGATCCACATAAGATCACTAAGTGTTGTAGTCGTCTCCGTCGAATCCACAGAGGATTTCTGCACAGTCGTCATCGTCGTCGCAGTCGCAGCCAGCTCTAGGGTTCCCGCACAGAGCAAGCTCGTTCGGGAGGGTTCGCTCCACAATCCAAAGGGCTGATACATCAACTAACACAAATTCTAGATTTGATGTATCTTAATGTTCTGTATCATCAACAGGAACTCAATGTCACAGACGGCGCGTCAATCGGACGCCCGGTCTGAGAGTTATTGGCTTTTTCATCCAAGGGGCCCGGTTGGTTTTTAAGTCAAAACCAACCCGACCGTACTCCACCTGCATCCAAACCTCTAGCGGAGTAAGACAAAAGGTTCGTCTCACTTATAGGAATCCAACAAAGTCAACGGTACGTCAATCGGACGTCCGGAGCTCATGTTATGAGTGTTTCCGCTCCGAGGGCCCGGATGGTTTCGTGTACGAACCAACACGGCCGAACCAAATTTCTCCCAAACCTTGAGTATAATATACCGAAAATACTGTCTCGATACAAGGATCGCATCACAGCTGACGGTGCATCGATCGGAGGTCTGCAGCTCATGTTATGGGCAGCAGACCGAAAAGGTTCGGTATTAGGGGGTTCGGGCCCGGTCCGACCCGGCCCGATACCCCCAGGGTCGGCCCGAACCGGGTCCGGGTCCGGCCCACTTAGGCGCGGCCCAGCCCGACTGGCACGGCCCGACCCGGCCTGGGCGTGGCCCGACTCAGCGGCCCATCGCGGTGGCGGTCCGGCGCGCTGGCCAGGTGGCTCGGCCGAACGGCCGAGCCGTTCGGATGCGGGGGGTGCTGCCCCCGCATGTAGTAACCGCGGCCCCTTAATGGGGCCACTCACGTCCGGCCAGTCGGGGGTTTCGAACCCCCGTTTCTTCAACGGTCCGGTCGGCCCACTCTGGTCGGCCGGCTTCTGCCGCCACGGGACCGGCAAAGCCGGTCCCCCCAGCTCTGATGCCGGCGGCCTAGAACCAGCCACTGGTTCCCCTACTCCGCCGCGGCCCAGAACTGGCCACCGGTTCCCCTGCTCCACCGCGGCCCGGAACCGGTCATGGCCTTCGTCCGTCCGGCGAGGTGTGACGGCGCCGCGGCCCCGCTCCGGCCGCGGTGCTTTCGTAGTTCTCTGGTGCGGCGCGACGGTGCCGCATCTTTGGTTCGTTTTCAACGGCGCTGCGCTTCTTCCCCTTATTTAATATTCTCTATGAAGTGCATCATCCCTGCGTTGTCTTACTCGTGCCACAATCAAAATTAAACCAACAAGGGGGAGGATGGTCGGCCATGTTCTTGCGGTCCGACCTCCTCCTGTTATTGTGAAATCAAGCGGCTCAAAAGAAAAGAAGATGGCGACGGAAGAAATCACAAAATAAACCCCTACCTCAACGTTGTCGTCGAATGAGCGTTCGTCATGGAATTAACCGTCGCAGAAGAAGAGGATCGTCGTGGAAGAAGAGGATCGCCACGGAAGAAAACGTCATGGAAGGAATTTCGTTGGCGTTAGGTGATCTCCAAGGAAGGCGTCTCTCTCCATCGTCTGTCGTCGGAGGTCGGTGCTCTTCGTCAGCGGTGGTGCGTTCTTCGCGTTCTTCGTCGAAGGATGAAGAATCCTCAAGACTTCTCTTTTTCTCCCGAAGGCTCCCACAACCAAGATTCCAACAAAATAAAATAAGTTCAACACTTATTTTATTAACATATCCTAGGAATTTTAAATTCAAAAGAAACAAAACGAACAATTAATTCAATGAATTAATTGTAACGATTTAACCGCCCAAATTAATGAGGCGTTTCTTAACCAAAAAAATGCACAGTTTGACTTTATTAAAAAGGGGTGGTGCGGGTGCGTTACTTAGAGGGAATGAAATGGTGGGGCTCCTGCGAGCCCCACATCACAAATATCCTACCAAGTGGGTAGGATATTGTGGGTCCCATCTTATCCGCTTAACTTAGGTTAAGCCTCTTTAAATAAAATAAAGTAAAATGTCGCACCACTTTTATTTTATTCCTTAACTTAACCCCAAAAATTAAAAACCACACCCGAGAAAACTCAACTCTGGAAAAGGTGTTTCTAAGAAATTATCGGCGCTGCGATTACATTGGTGCCCTTGGAATTCGATTCCAAGCACCTGTTCAAAAGTTATAAAATCCCGCTCGTTCATTCACTGAACGTAACCGAGATAAACATTGGAAAATGATTTCGGGCACACCGGGCCTCGGAATCAGATGTCGTCAGAAACTGTGTTCTTATAAAATTCCCAAGAAAATTAAGAAAAAAAATTTCCTTGAATTTTATGGGTCTTTACATTACTAGTGTAATGCGCCCTCCGAAGGAAAGAAACCTATTTTTCCAATTGATAATGCTCTCCCATGAAATTTCCCACCAAATTATCAAAGTGTTATAAATGAAGGAAATTTGGACTCACTGGGGCTCCAAGATACTCCATGGGAAAGGAGCCTCTCTGCATATTCAGCCTATTTTCCAAAGATCCAGCTCTCCTAGACGAGAGGTCCTTAGTAGTATAAAACAAACTTTTCTCCCTATTCACTACCTGTCCACTCCATTTGTAGTATTCCCCTAACATCCCATTCAATCACTGATCTCCTACTTCCATTTATAAATATAATTGTGTCATCTACAATGATCAAGTGAGATATGCCCTTCTATGAATATTTATCCCAGTAAGGAAGGACTCTCCCTATGCATAAGCTACTCTTTATAAAGTAGTTCAGAAAATTTTGAGACAAAATGAATAGGGTTGGAGATAGGGGGTCTCCTGTCTTAAACCGCTACATGCCTTGAAGAAACCAAATTGTTTACCCATAAATTAAGTGGAGATCCATGCCGAGCTAAAGCCGCAAAATAGGAGATCAAGGGTCCAGTTAGGGAATCTCATGTTTGTCAGCACCTTTAGAATGAAACCCCATTCCATCCTGTCGTATGCCTTACTCATATCCAGCTTGATTGCTATGTTTCTTACGAAATTCTTACTATTAATCCCACTTATCATTTCATGCACCACTCTAATTGCACACTAAATAGACCTCCCATTGATAAAACTGTGTTGCTCCGCTACCATATATTCATTTAAGTGCACCGCCAGTCCAACTTGGGATATTTATAAATAATTTGTGCAAATAATCCAGACTTATTAGGTTTCTCTAAGTAACTCCACTTAGGTTCCCACCTAAAAAATGGTGCCATGAGAACTCCTATAATATATTGATCCTCTTATTGCTCTAATGAGAACCAATGAGGGGAAATTTTCACTATTGTAGTTAGAGAGGAAACTGTATCCTAAGTGGGTGGACTTGACTCCTCATCCACCAAAATTTGGAAATGTTATGTTTCTAAAATTCAATGTCATGGGGCATCCAAAACATTATCACAAGAATTTTATCTCTTGATGTGTCCCCATAATGGTAACACCATTGTTTTAAGAGGTGAAACACTCATGTGCATCATAAAAATATTATAAGTACCTACTTTTATCTTTTATAGAACCACAATAACTGGATTCATTTCCTATATTAATATCTCTGATGACATTTTTTCTTCTAATTCAACTCAAAGTTTCAGAAAAACATTGTTCTTAACCCATACAATTGTAAACACTATTAAAATAAAATGTTACAAACATCATTTCTAGTTGTTAAGGTTTTAATTATTCCTTTAATATCTAAAAAACCACTTCTTGAGATATTCATATAGAATCTCTAGGAAGAACTCCAAATTTTACACATTCCTTTTAAGTACCCTAGTTGATTATAAAAAATTATAGTGGTATTATTGCAGTTAAAAGATTCTATTTATAGGAATAAATACAAATTTCAACAAAATACATTTACACAAAGGAAGAAATATAGAAAAATTGATATTAATATTAGGAAACTCAAGTTGACACTAATGTCAACCCCACCCCATGAGCCTGGTAATTATCATCTGGTACCTCCTCCTAAGTAGAAACAACAATGACAATTACCAAATGCAAAATCATAGGACGTGAACAAGGAAAACATTTTCTAGAAGTTCAAAAATATAAAAAATAAGTTTTTTTACTTCTAATAGGTTTAGGTTCCATAATTTTTTATTACATGTGTAGAAAATAAATTTTTCAAAAAGAAATAAGTAAATAGTTTAGATGAACTTGGATTAAATGTTCACTCTAACTACTAATAAGGATAATTACCCAAATAATAAGGATAATTTCATGAAGTCTCAAAAAAAGGGGAATAAATATTAAATTATGAGATAACTAAAATATCAATAAATCATGTGTATGTCATTATCAAGGTAGGAATAAATAATCTATCCATGAACCTAATTCCTTCTTTAGTGCCAAAGGTGGCATATTTTTCATCAAATTATTCCAAGATTTGATGCAACAAACGTCGACTGAGAAGGGTATATGAAAAGGATATTTCATAGGAACTCAATTTAGTTAAAACATTGTTATATTTATTACCCTCTTCACCAGGAAGATGTCTACACTCTTCCAAAAATAATTTTAATTTCATGAAGATTCATAATACATATCTATCAAATTCATCCACTTTACATGACCCTTTTCCAACAAATAGTAATATTATGGAATATAATTTATCCCCACCATCTGAGGAAGACGTCACAATGTCTATGTAAGGAAAATTTTAAATGGACCCTAATATCTAGGAATCATTTACACTGAGGCCATACATGCAGTTGAGATCCAAATAAAATTACACTCATTTTCTCAATGAAAACACAAGTATAATATTAAAAACTCTATGGAACTATCTCATTACATTATATTGGTAGACTGATTATCATGTAAACATATGTTTGGTTAGCGTTGAGATGTGGGGAGGCCAATTCAACTCAAACCATATATAGAAAATTTTGTCATTAATTCTAGTCAATGAAATGAGTTTCTAAAACTGTTATCTAAAGACCTTATAACTCAAGTCAAGTAGTTATATCTTGGTAGAAAGAATATAAAATTGGATTACAAGGATGAAATTTTGAAGTAACTCTTCATCATTACTTCCTAAAATTCAATTTTAGATTCCCTATGTCTCACTAAAGAACCTAGGTATTCTCTCATCAAATCCCTTTTAATCCCCAAATAGTTTGAGGCTAAAGTGTTCATGGATGAAACATATCTCATAGAAAAAAATCATTATGGAATATAACATGTTCATTAATTTCATAAAAATACTAGGAAACTTCCAAACATGAACACATTATACCTTTGTGTGAATCTAGAAATCTTGATGATATTTATGTCCATCAAAACATAGTTGAAAATGTTTTTGGAATCAATGTTATACCTATATAGACCTTCTATATCTTACGATATAGTGGATTTTAACTATCTTATTCCAATTGTATAATCTAGAGATATGAAAAAAGTATAGTTGAATTCACTCATGTTGAATAGGTTGACTACCCAGTTCAAAAACCTCATTTTTTTAATATGAATTCATGGTTGTCCACAAGACATAGTTTTTAATACATTATTAGGAAGACCTTAGATTTATATACATGTTTTATTGACCAACTTATATCACCAATTACTAAGATACACTATTGATGGGAAGGTTTGGGTTCTTTGTTGTGACATATCCCCTTTTTAATTCTTTGAATCTCAATACATTGATATAGGTTACAATAAAAGGGATTATAAACAGCCACTGGTGAACAACACCACATAAATTGATACCCCTAATGGTTTATATTCTACCTCAATCAACCATTAGATAAAACCGAATAAATATTTTATATTTCCCACCAACTAAATCAGGATAAAATATCTAGGTCTCTATGTTGATTCAATAAGGTTTCCTTATAACTTTTCCATTCCTTCTTGTTTGGGGAGATTGTTGAGTCAATAAGGTTCCCTTATGAATTTACCATTTTATCATGTTTTTAAAATCACAAACACCTTATCCTAAGGAAAATTTCATTTTACCCTGTGTTTTACTTTCATAAATAAATTTTTCCTTGCCAATGGAAATTTATCCTTACCATGTTTTTCATTGTTCATTTTGTCTAAGTGTAAAATTCGGTTTCAAATCAAAATCCTCAGAATCATATAACACCTAGATAAATAGCATTCTATTTTTAGGATCTGAATTATGACTCCGATTTCTCTGAATTCAGACTCTGAACTCTTATGAGTTCTGACTCTGAGTACTCTAAATTCATATTTCAAACTTTATAAGTTATGACTCCGAATTATAATGAATTTTGACTCCAAACTTTGTAAGTTTTGACTCCGAATTCTCATGAACTCTGACTCCAAACATTGTAAGTCCAGATTCTAAATTTCCTTGAAATATTAGACTCTGGAATTATATATCGTTCAGGTTCAGAATTAATTAGAAAACAAAATCTGAATATCCTTGTATTATAGACACTAAATATGTTTCTGGTTTGATTTTGAACTTTTATTTGCCTACATTCCAAATATTTGATTTTGGTTATGTAACCATATTTTTTCTTACACTTGTTTTTGTTATAAAATGATATCATGCATTCAGTTACTAACCAACCGTTTTTGAGTAACATGTTTTCAGGTCCCTCCGAAATTCAAGGAAAAATATGATCGTTGGAGGAGGGAGCCGACTGTTGAAGTTGTACCTATAAATAGGAGCTCATTTGAATGAGCTCAAAACTGTTTTATGAATCTAGAGATTACATGTTGTTGAAGTGATTTCTAGAGAGAGACTCGCATTCTTAGTGTGTACTGAACATCTTGTTCATATTTGCTTCATGTGACTTCTAATGTTGTTGATTACATTCGAGGACTTCCGGGGATAGGAAGACCGAGGTGTCGACTACCTTAAAGTTTGAGGAATTCCTTGCTGAGGAAGACCGAGGTGTCGACTACCTTGAAGTTGAGGGATTGTGGATATTGAAAGACAGACTCCAATCTTTGTATCAAGGGCTTACCCTGGTGTGGGTAAGATAGAATTTCATGAATGTATAAATCAAGGGACCTTTATCCAACGTTGTTGGATACCCTTCTCTTTGGGTTAAAAGACTTACTACTTGTTACTTGTTTGTTTCAATTTTTCCTCTATGTTTTGATTGTTGAGGAAAGTATAACTATATTATACTTTCTTATACTTGTATACTCTGATTTAGTATGATTATATACGTGTTAAGGTTGAATCCTTATCTTTGTAAACATTCATTAAGTTCCTTTATCTGGAGCCATCTTTTATGGAATCACTTTCTTAGAATCATATTTCCAGAATCTAGAAAGTGTGTAGAATTAGAGTTTTTGGGAATTACCTTGTTTAAACTTGTTAAACATAATAATATTTAATAGTTCCAAAGGAACTTTTTAAAGAATACAATTCACCACCTCTTGTATTTTGAGCACTATTAGATACTTCATTTAGTATCTATATTATTTTGATCCTACATTTGATATTATAGAGTATATCATACTCCACATACCATCTCAAAAATTGGTATTAGAGCGTTGGTTCAATCTGAATTAATATCATGATTAGATTTAGGAGGTAATTCATCTTCTTCTTATTTTCAGAATCATATTTTCAGATTCACAAGTTTGGATTCATTTTTGCTTAGAGATACTCTTGTTATATATTTTTCTTGCTGAGGAATATTTTCCTTGTGTAAAAACTTTTATTACTAACAAATTTGTGTGGAAATATTTTCTTTAATATGGTAGGAATCAATGTTGGTTCCATAGATAACCTAAATCCAACTAGACCACCTATTTTTTATGGGAATAATTACTAAAATTGGATAGATCGCATGAGGACATTCATTATAACTACTGGAGTACACAATTTTTTCTTACTTACTAGAGGATATAAAATTATTGACAAGGAAGTTAGTTCTTTCACCAATCAAGAAAAACATGAATATCAGCTGAATTATAAGGTATGAAATACATTTCTTTGTTCCATGACTAAACATATATAAAGCCAAATTTCATCTTGTGAATCAGAAAATTGTATTTAGAAGAAAGTTGAAGTTACACACTTTGGAACTTTCAAATTTATCCAAACAAGAAGAGCCATGCACAAAGCTGAATACCATGGTTTTTTCATTCCTTATGGAGAACCCATATGTAAGGTGCAACAGATATTAATGACTATTTTTAATAGTTTTCAATCCATGGGTGAGAAAGGATTATATGATGAAGCTCTTGTTGATAAGATCATAGAAATCATGCCCAATGAGTGGGAATCCAAGAGGACTACTATTGATGAGGATAGAAAGGTTACTTAAATTTCTATAGATGAAATTTTTCGAACTATTCTTCAATACAAGACTAGAATGAAGAGAGATGATGATAATGTAAATAAGAAGAATAAGAATGGCGGTTTTTCTTTTACTACAACTTCAAATCAATTGAAATCCAAGACTCCTGAGAGAGTTACTATACCTAAATCTAAGAAGATTGTTTTACAATATGAATCTAGTGGAAGTTAATCTTCATAAAATGAAATATCCAATCTTGATCAAAGGATGAATAAGATTTTTGGATAGAAGAACATACAATCCAGATATAAGAAGAAAGAAAGGATAGATAAGAAAGATTCAGAAGTCACATGTTGTGAATGCAAGAGAGCTGGACATATAAGACATGATTGTCCTATGCTTAAAAGAAAGGAAAGAAAGTAAAAGCATTCTGAGAGAAACAGAATGAAGTACTACAAAGCTAAAGCTAAGAAAGTCTTGAAAGTTAATTAAACCTGGAGTAAAAATGGTGGTGAATCTTCAGATTAATCATTAGATTACAATTCTTTTGGACATAATAATCTTGGTCTAATACCCAGACTACCTATTTAAAATCATTACTTAATGGATAAGGTACACAATGTTGAATCAATGACCAATGTTGCTTTAAATGCCAATTATAATAATGATAAATACTATGAATCTTCAGATGAAGATTCTTCTTCCAATGAGGATAATACTTTACCTACCTATGAAGAAGTTTCTAGGTTTTCTAAGCTTCTTGATAATGAAAATTCTAAAGTCAACAAAATGATTGATAAGGTAAACTCTAGGATTTATATACTTACTAAATAAATATCAGATCTTTATAAAGATCTTGATAAGAAAACCCTTAATTTTGAAAATATTTCAAAAAATCTTGAGGAAGTAAATTCTGATAAGTATAAACTATCTAAAGATTTAGAAAATGTAATTTTTGAGAAAAATGTTTTCGAGCCTAACTCTAGTTCTAAAGCTAATGATTTTGAAGATAAGAATTTAGTTATCAGACTAAAATCCTAAATTTTTTCCTTGAGGAAGTGTTTGTCAAACTTTACCATAGGTAAGGAAAATTTTGATAAAATGTATTCTCAAATCCGACCTCTAAGGAATAATTCTGGTTTTGGTTATACTATTTCTAAACCGATTTTTAGTAGTAATTATTTTGTTTCTCAATGTGCCACATTCTGCACTAAGTTTCAGTGTGGTGGACACTAGGAAAAATGTTATTCCTTAAACAAACCCCAGTCTTTAGGATTTCATAAAGCCTATTTTTCTAAGAAAATGTGGGTGCCTAAAATTTTTATTTATAAAATTTCCAGATCCAAGATAGTTTGGGTTCTAAAATTCTAACACTCTTATTTTCAGGAAAATAGAGAAATTACCAAAAAAAAATACACGGTACATGGATAGTGGATTTTCTCGACATATGACTGGTAACAAAAACTTCTTTGAAAATATTATCAAGACGAAAGGAGGAAAAGTAACTTTCAGAGATAATGCTAAGGGAGAAATTATTGGTATAGGTAATATCGTTCTTCTTGGAAAAATTTTAATTTCAAATGTTTTGTTTATTAAGGGTCTTAAGAACAACCTAATTAGCATAAGTCAATTATGTGATGAAGGTTACCTGGTGAATTTTAAGAATGATAGGTGTTTAGTACACAATTCCAAGGAAGAGTTTATTTTTTCTGCCAATAGGCAAGAGAATGTTTATACACTAAACTTAGAAGACCTTAGGAGACAAGACCTACCTTTCCTTAGTGCAATGGAAGATCATTATTGGTTATGGCATAGAAGGTTAGGACATTGTAACCTTAGGAACCTATGAAAACTCTCTAAGAAAATAATAGTTAAGGATATACCGTAGCTTAGATTTAATTCTTTAAAAGTCCATGATCCTTGTCAATATGGAAAGCAACATAAATCAAGTTTTAAATTAGTCAGTGACGTCTCAACCACTGATGCATTATAGTTAGTGCATATGGATATTTTTGGACCAACACAAACTGAAAGAATTGGAGGCAAATATTATGTATTTTCTCTAGTTGATGATTACACTAGATTTATGTGGGTCTGTTTTCTAGCAAAGAAATCTGAATATTTTTCTTATTTCAAAAGATTTAGAGCCCAAGTTAAAAATGAGAAAAACCTTCCTTTGATAACTATTCATAGTGATCATAGAATAGAATTTCAAAATTATGATTTTGAAACTGTTTGTAGTAGAAAAGCTATTACTCATAACTTCTCATCACCTAGAACACCTCAACAAAATAGTGTTGTTAAAAAAAGAAATAGAATTCTTCAAGAGATAACAAGAACCTTGTTGAGTGAGTATTTTATAGCCAAACATTTTTGGGCTGAAGCTATAAGTACTGCTTGTTATACTATAAATTGAGTTTTGATTAGACCTTTTCTTAATAAAACTCCTTATGAGTTATGGAATGGTAGAAAACCTATACTTTCCTACTTTAATGTTTTTGGGTGCAAGGTATTAATTTTGAATAATAAAGATAATCTTCCCAAATTCGCTCTAAAATATAATAAAGTTATTTTCTTAGGCTACTCCATAACTTCTAAGGCTTATAGAGTTTTCAATAAAAACACTTATACTTTTGAAGAGACAGTACATGTTGAATTTGATGAAATTTATCCCTTTGTTTTTATACAACCCCAACCTACATCTTTGGATGTGTTTTCAAAAACTGATTATTAGCCCATGACAGAATACCCTTCTGATAAGGAAAATGTCCAAAAAATATTTCTAAAACATTTACCCCAGAATATTTTCTACCCTATGTTGATGAACAGGTTTTACAAAACCCAAATCAGTTGTTTCTAAAGAATTAACCTAGTGATAGTATCATTGATGATGTAAATCAACCTGTAAAGACTAGAAGTTCCATAAGGAATGAAATAGAACATCTAGCATTCATTTCCCAGTTAGAACCAAAAAGAACTGATGAAGCTTTAGGTGATAATGATTAGATAAAAGATATGCAAGATAAAATAAATGAATTCGAAAGGAATAAAGTCTATACCTTTGTTGAAATACCTAAGGAAACTTCTATTATTGGAGTCAAATGGGTCTTCAGAAATAAGTGTGATGAAAATGGAATCATAGTAATAAATGAATCTTGATTGGTTGTTAAACACTGTAATCAAAATGAAGGAATAGACTACGAAGAAACCTATGCTTCAGTAGCTAGACTTGAATCTACTCATATCCAACTTGCCCGTGCAGCATTTTTCAATTTCAAACTTTTTCAAATGGATGTGAAATGTTCTTTCCTTAATGTTTTTGTATAAGAGGAAGTTTTTGTTGAACAACCTCCTAGTTTTGAAGATAAAAAACATCCTGAACGTGTTTTTAAACTTACCAAATCTTTTTATGGACTTAATCAAGCCCCTCGAGATTAGTATGATAGACTTACAAGATTTTAGCTTCAAAATAATTATGTTAATAGAAATGTAGATCCAACCCTTTTTATAAAGAAACATAAGAAAATTTTTTCAATTTTTCAAATCTATGTTGATGACATTATATTTGGTTCAACTCAGCAATCTTTAACAGATTCCTTAAAGGATTTAATGAAATCTCAGTTTGAAATGAGTATGATGGGTGATTTAACTTTTTTCCTTGGTTTTCAAATTCCTCAAAAACCAAAATGAATTTATATATCCCAAAATAATTATATTAAATATCTTCTTAAAAAGTATGGATATGACAACACTAAGAGTATAAGTACTCTCATTGGTACCTCAAACACTGTTAATCTTGATGATGCTCGGAAACTAGTAGATCAAGCATCTTTTAGAGGTATGATAGGAAGTCTACTTTACTTTACAGCTAGTCATCCAGACTTAATGTTTTTAGTATGATTATGTGAAAGATATCAATCCAATACTAAGGAATCTCATTTAAAGATAGTGAAAATAATTTTCCGCTACTTAAAGGGAACCGTGGATTTAGGACTCTTTTAAACTTCTGGAAATGATTTTAAAAAAAAGTTTTTCGGATGCTGACTTTGGTGGATGTAGAATGGATAGAAAAAGTACATCTGGAATAAGTCATTTCGTAATATATTCATTAGTTTCTTGGTCATGCAATAAGAAACACTCAGTAGAACTTTCCACTTCTAAAGTTTAATATTTAGCTGCTAGAAGTTGTTGTGCTCAAGTGTTTTGGATGCAACACACACTCACAGACTATGGTATGAGTTTTACCAAAACACAAATTTTGTGTGATAATACTACTGCCATTTCCCAAAGTAAAAACCCTACATATCACTCTCGTGCAAAACACATAGATATTAGGCATCACTTTATTAGGGATCACACACAAAAAAGAGATATCATTCTTCAATTTATAGGAACACAAGATCAGATTGCTGATATTTTCACAAAATCTTTACCCTCCGAAAGATTTGAATACATTAAACAGAAGTTAGGAATGATAACTATAAGGTAATATTCCTCATTAAGTTTCTGTTGAAACCAATCTACTTACAGTAATAAACTCTTTTCTATAGGGGGAGTACATTTTTTTGATGAAGATTTTCAAATTTTTCATAATGATGATTTTCAAATTTTTCTTAATGAAATTTTTCATAATAATGTTTTTTTCCTCTAGTCAGTTTTTCAAAATTTTGCGTAATCAAATTTTCAGAATCTAAAGTTATTCAAGAAGAATTTTTTCCTCAACATGAATAATCTTCTGAAAATCCGAAAGGTATGTTTCCTTTCCTATGTTTTCATAATTATCCTGTACTTTCTAGTAGTTTTTTATTTTTTCGGATTCTCTTTTCCTTAAATCCGAATGTTTTTCTTTAAACACCTCAAAAGATCGAAATCTATCAATTTTTTCTTATGGATATCATATCAACTGTTAGATCTGATCAGAAGGATTTTACGCCATTGGATTAAGTTTGGAAGATTAATCGTCGCTTCTAACACCTATATAAAGGACCCTCGAATAGTTGTCCCACATCGATATAAAGATTTCACGTGCTGAATTTCTAACCCTCTACTTAAGCCCGTTCTGAACTTATTAGAGTTTCTCAATTCTGAATGTTTGTAGAATAATCCTCTCAGAAAGATATGTCTAATTTCAAGTCAATTCTGGACTGGAAAGTGTATAGAGAAAGGTTGGTACATTCAAACTTCTTCACTAAGTATGATTCAATCATTTCAAAGAACATCAAATTGAATGGATGGGAGAGTGTTTATGTATCGAAGCTAGGAGCTCAAGATTTTGTTTATCCAGATTTTCTTGTTGAGTTTTATGAATCAGTAATTTTCTTCAAGTAAGAAGGTAGAGATAATTTTTCCTTCAAAATATATGGAAAGAATGATGCTCTTTCATATACTAAGGTAGCTAGTTTTATTAGAGTTCTATATGAAGGAGAAGCTGAATTTTTTTCTCATAAGTTACTGGATGTTCAAGGTAGCTTTATAAAGGTGAAATATATGGAGTGTCTCGGTCTTACAGATGTCAAGACTCCAAAGATTTATCACCTCTCTACAAATAATTTGATCCTTGAATTATGGGTTCAAGGATTTATCATTCCAAGAAAAGGTAACAAGGACACATTGAAGAAGATTGATATGTATATCCTAGATTTTCTGGTGAGCCTAAGGAAGGTTAATTTAGTTAAGCATATTTTGATTATGATCAAGAATATCAAGAATGGAAATCTGAAGGCAAAGATTATCATGTACCCGGCCATTCTTTCTATATTGATTTTTTGGTGCTTAGAATCTTTTAAAATCCCTTGCAGTTCAAAACCTAGGAATTGAAAAGTCATTCTCGTCAGTGATGATACTTTGATGAGGATAAACATTGGATTTTATAAAGGCTTCGGAGAATTTTTTGACCTACCAGTGGAAGAAGCTGAAGCTTTTCCAAAAACACAAGTAATGGCTAAAACATCCAAAAAGGCAGGAAAGAAGAGGAAGTTGAAGGAAGTAGAAGAGGAAGAGAAAACCCCAAAAGCTAAGGAAGACCAATCTGCACCTATAAAACCTAATAAACAAAAACACTATCCAGATGAGGTAGTTGTTAAGTGGAGGTAAGATAAGAGGAAAAGAAAATAAGGGGAGCCCAAGTTCGGACTAGACCCTACTGAAGCAAAATCTCTGATGGACAAGACAGCTAAGTATCTTGAAAGGGAAGAGAAGGAAAAGAATCAAAATAAGAAGATGAATGAAGAAGATATTGTTCAATCTCTTTTCAAGGTTGCTGAGAAAGAATCGGAGAGTATCCCAGTACCAAAATCTTTCTTGGTAGAATCTTTACCTGAGACTCCGGGTAAAAAGTTTTTCACTCCGAAAAAAGTGAAAGAAATAGAAGAATAAGTAGTAGTAGTATAAGAAGTGGAAGAATAAGAAATAAATGGCTATACTGAAGATCTTATAAAGAAAGTTGAAGAATTCCATGAGAACGAAATTCCATCTGAGAAAATGTCAATCTTCACTTCAGAAGCATAATCTTCAAAGCTTGATACACCTGGGAAAGATCAGAAAGAAGAGGATGAGAAAGCTAAAGATGAAGTGAACAAGTTGTCTGAGGAAGAAAGTTTTAATCATCATTTTATTCATCCTTAGTATGTTGAGGCAGAAGCTGAGAAGTAAAAGATTGATGAAGATATAATTTTTCAGCTGTCTGATAGTGAACACAAATCTCTTGATAAGGAATCCATTCTGAGAAGTGATAAAGAAAAAAGGTGGTAGTTGAGACACTTACCAAAGTTGTTGTAAATAATATGGAAATTGGTATATAGTTGAAGAGGAAAGTTCCTAAGCTAGAGAAAGATCCTTCACCTAGAAAATTCTCATATTTGAAATCATCATCTCTAAGGCATGATTTTGTTGTCTTGTTATTGAAGAAGCTTGTTGGGACTATTCTAATTTTTTCAAACATAGACTCTAGATGCCAGATGCTTCAACACACACTAAATAAAAAATCAGATTATGTGTCCATGGTGATGGAAAAGTGTGTCAAGATTGAGGCTGATTTTAAGAATTTCTTCATTAACTATGATACCCAGAAAAGGTCCTGTAGGAAAACGGTTGGCTAGTAAAAGAAAACAGTTGAATATTTGAGAGAACTTGATGAGTTTCAATATGGTTTCAAGGAGGCTTTTTACATAGAAGATGATAATATCAAGGATCTCATGAATATATTTGAGGAAAAGATGACCCTTGAGAAGAATTCTTGGATTCAAGAAGTAGAGGGTCTGAATGGAAAGTTATATTCAGTTGCTCAAAGCTGGAAGAGAGAAAGTGATCTTCAGATTGATATAAAAGAAAATATTGTCAATTAGGAAGAAGTCTTGAAGTCTCGGGTAGAGGCTTTCAAGTCTCAGGAAGAAAGAATCAAGGATGTAGAGAAGAAAGCTGAGGATTAGGATTAGCTTATTAAGTAAGCAGAGGAATATCATAAGGAGCTCAAAAATATGAAGACTATAGTCAAGAAGTTGATGCTGAAGGAAAATTAAGGATAACTATGTTGAAATATGATCTTTTTTTGTACTTTTATTCCTTGTACAAATTCTTTCTAATCACAATGAAATTTTTGGTTTCTTGTATTTTGGATGTGTTTTACTAATCTTTTAGGTAATATAATATTTTTTCCATTCCCTAAAATTATTTTTGAAAATCACAAAGGGGGGGAAAGGAAAAAATAATAGTATGTAAAGAATAAATATCCCTATATAAGGTGGAGTTTATCTAATGGGGAGTTTACATTACAGATATTTCCATACTCAAGATAATGAAAAATCTCATTCTGGAAATCTAGAATATGATCCTTAGTGTTACAAAGCCTAAGGGGGAGTTATTTGTATTCATATTTTCCCATATGATAAAGGAGATAAGTTTTATTTTCAATGTTTAGAAAAATATTTTCTAAGTCCTTGTTTTATTTTTCGTAAGGATGTTTGTGCTTTCCAAAAAGGGCGATATTGTTGAGTCAATAATGTTTCCTTATGACTTTTCCAATCCTTCATGTTTGGGGAGATTGTTGAGTAAATAAGGTTTCATTATGAATTTACCATTTCTTCATGTTTTTTAAATCAAAAACACCTTATCCTAAGGAAAATTTAATTTTACTCTGTGTTTTACTTTCATAAAGAAAATTTTCCTTCCCCATGGAAATTTATCCTTAACATGTTTTTCATTGTTCATTTTGTCTAATTGTAAAATTCAGTATCATATCTAAAAACTCGGAATCATATAATACTTAGATAAAGATCATTCTGTTTTTAGGATCTGAATTCTGACTCTGAGTTCTCTGAATTCAGACTTCATACTCTTCTGAGTTCTCTGAATTCAGACTCTGAACTTTGTAAGTTCTGACTCTGAATTCTAATGAATTCTGACTCCTAAATTTGTAAGTTCTAACTCTGAATTCTTATGAACTATGACTCCAAACTTTGTAAGTCCAGATTCTGAATCTCCTTGAAATATTAGAATCTGTAATTCTATAGAGTTCAGGTTCTAAATTCCTTAGAAAACAGAATCCGAATATCCTTGTATTATAGACACCGAATAGTTTTTTGGTTAGACTCCAAACTTTTATTTTCTTACATTCCGAATATTTGATTTTATTTATGTAACCATATTTTGGCTTACACTTGTTTTTGTTATAAAACAATGTCTTTCATTCATTTTCTAACTAATCGTTGTTTGAGTGACACGTATTCAGGTCCCTCTGAAATTCAAGGAAAAATATAATCGTTGGAGGAGGGAGCCGACTGTTGAAGCTGTACCTATAAATAGGTGCTCATTTGAACGAGCTCAATACTATTCTATGAATATAGATATTACATTATATTAAAGTGATTTCTAGAGAGAGACTCTCATGATTAGTATGTACTGAACGTCTTGTTCAGATTTGCTTCATGTGACTCCAAATGTTGTTGATTACATTGGAGGACTTCCACGGATAGGAAGACAGAGGTGTCGACTACCTTAAAGTTTGAGGAATTCCTTGCTGAGGAAGACAGAGATGCCAACTATGTAATGCCTCGACCCCAATTACCCAGAGTCAGTGCATTATTACATAACATTGTCTTGATCACAAAAGATCAAGTCTCTAAAGACCGATTAGTTTAGTAGCCTTGGAAACACTAGATACATTCATAAATTTTCCATTACATCATAAAGTGAAAACTACATCAAAATTTTGTCTCCACACTCATATCCCCTTATATTATACCTGCAGTTCATTCATAAAATACTTCTTCACATCCTGGGAAAAATAAAACATAGAAAGGGGTGATCTCAAATGCCCAGTAAGGATAACAATATAGCGGACACTTTCATAAATAATCATAAACATTTAAGGAAATGTGTAACTAAAACAAAAGTCTTTTAAACTTGAACATCAACATAATAGGGTAGAAATAAAATGAAATAATTTCATTTACTCATTCACATGGATATTCTACTAGTTTAATAATCACATGCAATATCAATAACCACTTTCATAATGATGGAATGCATAATGACATACTATCATAACCACGTAGCCAAGGCCTCATGCCAATACTACAAATAAGATTGTGTCAAGGCCTTGTGCCAAGACACTAGTTTGTCTCATGAGACCTAACGATGCATCGAGGAGCTATACCGGGCTCCACCCATCACTTACTAATTCCAATGCATTCCTCATATGAACAGATTTAAACATAACATAAACATTCATATTAAAACTAGCATATGAAATGTAAGTACTTTCTGTATAAACCATGTATGGTATAAAAATAACACATCCACAGTCAAACATATCACAAAACCTTAAATACAATATGGAAGTTTTGTATCATAATAAATCAACTTCAAATAAGCTTAAAATCCATCAAAGGATGTTGACATAGATGAAATCAAAACTATTTGATAGAAATATCTCTTTTTTTGAAATCATTTAAAAGTCAAATAATTATAAAATAAAGCATTTACTTTTAGAATATTCTTATAAGCTTGTAAAGGATTCTTTTAAGATTTTACAATGGTGGAAAATAGACGCACCTACCGTATAAGTTAAAAAAAGACATTCCTACCATAATTTGTCGAAATGGTTAAAAAGGACCTTGTTTGGAAAATGACAGAAAGATTCCTTTATAAACATATTATAAAAATTCAACCAAGGGTATAAATTACTTTAACCCATATTCTGTAAACTATTAAGAATTATTTGAAATAAATTTTTAAGAAACATGGATGTGGATGATAAAGAGGTCCCAGTAGATAATTATATATAAACAACCTTGGATAATGAAGAGATTGTGAAATAAACCCTTACCTTGTACTTTTACTTGGTAGAGGGCAGTTTAACCTCATGTATAATAGTTAAATCATTTTTATTAAATTATAAAAGAATCATATACATTAATATGATATCATATATGATCTTTTAACATGGCTTTGTTAATAATATCTTAGTATTATCGTCGTTTCGGGTGTTAACTTACTCATTTTCTTTTATATGTTTTGTTACATAAGTCATGTTTGTTATCCATAGTTTGTATCTTATTAATATACATAATGATATCAAGTCCTTAAACATTATTTTTAATCATCAAATGAAATTAGTCTTGAATGGATACGATGGGGAATGAATCTCATCGCGTTCGTGGAGATGGTAATCCGTACGTACGTACGAACGCTACTTCCATTTCATTTTTCATTTTAAAAGGAATAAAACCAAATGATATATAGGTATATTATTATTCAAGTATAATATAATATCTTATATGTGTTACTTAAGTTCATTAACACCATCCTTTATATGTTCCATGTATGGTATGAACAAGTCATATCACTTTGAGGGGGCGTTAGTCCTCACTTCCTCAAATGAAATTATCGTATATATATACAAAATTAAACGAATAATGGTATGATATAAAATGGAATTACAGAAGATTATATATAAAATAAATATCATAAATATCATATTTAATTATATTTCCATCATAATGTCCACCATGAGAGGCGGTATGAGTTAATTGAACAATCATCGTTTCGTGAGGCCTTTGGTTTCCATCCACAGAAACATTATGTTCTTCACCCATTAGATGAAGGTGTGTGTAAGTTTAGTTTGAATACTTATCATAACAATATCCTAGTATATTTAGGATAATGTTTTTGTTACAAAATAAAATAATAAGAAGAGTTTAGGGGTTGGAGATGTAAAATAAAAGGAAAGAAGCTTAGAGAAATCGTTACCTTTAATTTGGGTAACTCCCATTGGTTTGAACCAAAAAGGACCCTTGAAGTGACTTATGTCTAAGTTAAGGCTTCTAAGAGGAGGATAGGGATGTAGGTAACTTAATTTTTCAGAGTTTGGATGATCCAAAAGGCTTGAGAGGAGTGAGGAATTGGTTAGAAGTGGCGTCCTTTTATAAGGGGGAGGAGGGGTTCTTTAAGAAAAACATAAAGTATTATTTTATAATAAAATAATATTCCATTTCTAATGGCTTCAAAGTGGATTATTCAAATTATAAGGTGGGTATAGGTCGAAAAAAACTAAACAAATAATTTTTAGACATGTTTCAGTCACTATTTTACCCTTATCTTTTAGATTTAACTCTTAATTAAATAGTTTGACATTTACCATGTCTCTTTGTATTTTTATATTATATGGTTAATAAACATAGTATAAACTTATAAGAGAACCTCAAGTGGTTAATTAATGACATACCTAACATAATATAAGTCTTTTGGCTGAACCTTAGATTTTTAGGAATATTATATAAATTAATAATATAATATATTTTTTAGAAACTCCTTTATGTCAATTTTGACACTATTTAATAATTGATTTTTATTAAAGTATTAACAACTTTATTAATTCGAAACAAATTAATTTAATCAATCCTAACATGTCATATTAACCAATAAAATTCATTTAATTCATTAAAAGTCTCAAATTATATTTATTTGTGTATTTATAATATCAATTATTTTAATATTAAACTAATAAAGTAATTATTGCATCATCATTGTGTCATAAATAAATTAAATTATATAATGTCTCAAAATTATAAATAAAATACCATTATGTATGAAATTTTTTTATCTTTCTAATAAATAATTATAATCGAATTTATCTTATGTATAACCCTATATTAAAAATATTTTAGTTATTAAACCTTTATTTTAACTCTTTTAACTCTTCTTTGAATTAAATAATAATAAAGTTCCTAATCTAATCCAAGTGGACCAAATAGGTTATTATTTTATTACTAAGGTTTTTTTTGGTCGAATTATACTTATCCAATAGAATTAGGACATGTGTTAGGATAATAATAATATCATTTTTTCCCTTAATTACCCTATTTACTTTTTACGGTGGTAAATAAAAGTAAAACGTTACTATTCAAAAAAATTATTTTTATCTTATTGAACCAAATTTTACTCCTTGATATTAACTGTGTCTCTCTAATTTTCTAAATTCCACTCATAGAAGCGGTAAAATTATGTTTTATGTGAATTTCCAAATTCTCCTAGGAGGTGGGTAAAATATAGTGAAAAGTTCAATAAAATTTTTATATATCTAAAATTATTATAAACTAACTCCAATTAATTACATTGAACTTATATAGGCATTATGTATCTATTTTTGACATAAAATAAATTTAAATAAAATGAATAATTATTTAAATAAAAATTC
This sequence comes from Viscum album, assembly GCA_963277665.1. NCBI lineage: Eukaryota > Viridiplantae > Streptophyta > Magnoliopsida > Santalales > Viscaceae > Viscum > Viscum album. The sequence goes on from OY728129.1 coordinate 1,496,141,662, forward strand.
GGTTTTAAACTATAACTCAGTGTTTTTCACTACTCATTAAAAATTAAAAGTTTTCATAAAAATACCAAATATTTACCCTAAGATAATTTTGATATATCAAATTCAATAATGAAGTCTATTTTACCAAATTAAAAACATAGAAGTTGCATTTATTAATTTAAAATTAATTCTCGCTGTCAAAACCAAAAGGCGTATTTTTAAGAAATAATAACTACCAGAAGTTTGACACTTGTTTATATCTAATTTCAATGTAAAATTACATAAAATGACCATAATTGGATTAAATGGTCAAAATATAATCTATTTATACTTCCAAACCATTAAAATGTATAATTTAAGAATATAAATTATTTTGATTTAAAAAGTCTGTTTCAGTTAAAATATAGTATTTTTCACTATTCACCCAAATATAAAAGTTATCAGAAAAACACCAAAACTTTATAGAAACAAAATTATAATGTACTGATTCTAAATAAGAAGTTTATTTTTTCAAATTGAATATATAAAAGTTTCAAATATTGGATTTAAAAAGGTTTTTCCATTAAAAGGCGGTAAAATTTCATTTTTTGAAAAATACTTCTTTTATATGAAAATATGTATTTGTTCTTACATTATGTCTACGAAACTCATAATATGGATTATAAAATTATAAGGATTATATAAAGTTCAAAATTCAGTTAATATTATTCATAACCACTTTTGAACGACTTGTTTGGTAATTCATGGTGCACTAGAACTCAGTGTTGCGTGTAGTGCAAGTTATTGAATTACTTTGAAGAAATAACGTACTATGAAATCTTGGGGTGTTACAGACTAACTTGAAGTTGAGGGCTTGTGGAGATTGCAAGACAGACTCCGATATTTGTATCAAGGGATTACTCTAGTGTGGGTAAGACAAAATTTATTGAAAGTATAAATCAAGTGACCTTTATCCAAGGTTGTTGGATACCCTTCACTTTGGGTTAAAAGACTTACTACTTGTTACTTGTTTGTTTCAAGTTTTCCACTGTGTTTTGATTGTTTATGAAAGTATAACTATCTTATACTTACTTATACTTGTATAATCTGATTTAGTAAGATTCAATACACTTTAAGGTAGAATCTTTTTCTTTGTAAACTTTTATTAAGTTATTTTTTCCAGAACCGTCTTTTACAGAATCACTTTATCAGGATCATATTTTCGGAATCTAGCAAGTGTGTAGAACTATAGTTTTTGTGAATTATCTTATTTAACCCTGTAAAACATAATAATATTTAAAATTTCCAATGTAATTTTTTAAAGAATACAATTCACCCCCCCCCCCTCTTGTATTTTGAGCACTATTAGATACTTCATTTAGTATCTATATTATTTTGATCTTAGATTTGGTATTATAGAGTATATCATACTCCACATACCATCTCAACACTAGGGTGTCATCGATTTGTGTAGGCCAATGACATAGACCCTCCAATTACTTTTCAATCATATTATGGTCAAGAATATGTTTCCATTGAATAACAACCAGAAATGGAATAAGAGTCCTTCATATAAGCTATGCATATCAATCATCCCCTTCAGTGCCTTTACTCAAATATAGGTTTCACTGATATTTGATCTACATACCTAAGAATCGTAGATCAGTTGTATATAAACCCTATAATATGGGCTCAGGGATGAGGTGCCTTTTCTTCTAACCATATAGTATCAGCTGCGTTTGATAAACTATCTCATTCCTTAGGTGGATATCAAACTAATGGGATATATAAAACACCTGTATCACATATTCAATAGTAAAAAATGTCTTCAGAAACTATATAAACATGGATTAAAAATAAACCCTTTTAAATGTTATTTCTTGGTGACATAGAAAAAATTAATAATCTTTATAGTACATCATCTTAGTACCAAGGTGAACCCCAATAAGATCAAGGTAAAACATGTCATACCTCTTCCTTAAAACTGAAATTAATAGTGATGATTCCAATAACTTTTTACCTATATATATCTTTTTATAGAAAACATTTCCAACAAGTGATTTCCATTAACAAATCTAATAATGAAATGGGTGACCTACTAGTCAGATAAGAATTGAAAAAATGGACTTTTATAACTAATGTGTCCTTTTATAGATTCATTTTTTCATATATTTATGAATAATTAATTAGTTTTTAATTTAAAAATAATATTTAATTATAATATTATTAAATTTGAATCAATTCGTAGTCAAATTTCATATTCACTGAATATTTTAATGATAATCATATTTTTTAGTAATAAAATGTTTAAAAGTAATTTAATTCAATTTATATATTTTTGAGAAAAAATTATTTATTTTGATCATGATAAAACATTATTTTGAAAAAAACTATGGAAGTAAATTTTATTTTTTTAGTATTAATATTTTCAAGTTCTAATAAATTTTTCTTGAACATAATTATTGAGTTTTTTTTAATTATCATTTGAAAATTTAGAATTCATAAAATAAATTTTTTAGTCAAGTTTGGTTTTTTAATTGATTAGTTTAATTAAATTTATTCTTTATCTTTTAGGTACCTATGTTTTGTTTCGAATTACTAGAAAAAATTGGTTTCCCAGTCAGTCTATAGACCATGATTGTGATCAATTATGCATAGACCCACCCTGATAGCCAACCTATTATTCTCCTAAATGAGTGTATGTATGAGTTACCAACTTATCATGAAACCACTTTAAACTAATTTGGGTAAAATTGACCAAGTGTTCAACCTACCATGGAAATAAGGCACTAATTGCAAGTGAAAATCTCACCTAACTGCAATGATTATGATAGCATGATAATGAGAAGTGATCACACACTTGAGAAAAATGAGTTAATGTATATAATTAACCATATGATTGACTGATAATTCTACTGTGAACTAGATGTTCAATAATGGAGACCAATTTACCATGGATCCATCGAATGAAATGAGCAACCTGTGCTCATGTAAAGTTATGGAACTAATATTCTGAATTAATACTGAAAGATATTAAAACTAAAATCATTTCCCATATTTGAATAAATTCCAATCTTTTAAGTATACATCTAGGATTTATAGTTGTTGAATTTCCTAGGAGGTTAATAAAAACTCAAATAAAGAATATTAGTGAACTAAGATAAATAAAAATCATGGTTTTCTGATGAATATTTTCTCTAGTTGATGACGAAGTTAAATAATTGATTAAAATTATCTTTAATTTTTTTTATGGGTTCAATTTGTATATAGATTAAGAAGTGAGGGAAAGAGAGTCACTAAGTAGTATGAGCATCGAGTTTGAGAAATGCAACTAAACTTAGTGAGATCAGTTTTTAGGTTGGTCGATCCAGTTTCAATCCTATAGAATCCAAAACCATGGATCTACATCAATCTTAATGAAGTCAACCATGACTAAATCCATGACGAAAATGGATCTAAAAAGAGATCAAAGTGATTGTGTAAATTAATAAAGATAATTATAGTTCAATGAACAGGGTGTTTGGAAACAAATCAAGTGGAATTTCATCAATGTGAATTGAAATAAAGATATAAAATATCTATCAAAATTAACATTGCATTAATCTTGGAAGATAATATTGTATTAGTTGATCATTCAAGATGAATCACAACTGATTAACTATGATTAGGTTTACGAAGATATATTTTTTTTCTAGATAATATTTTTAATTTTTGGAATATAGAAGATGATAAGGCCTCATTGATTCCCATTTTTGTGGATTTGAGAATGGGTATCAGCATGCGATAAGTGATAAATTGATTTATTGAATGAAATGAAATATTTTTTTCGTATTTATTATACACAATGATTTTGAGAATTAGTATGGATGAGGTGTGTCCATGAAGGATTTTCCATCATGAAGTTTGATCGGTTGATGTTGAGAATTGGTTGTTTATGGAAAGTTAGACATCATGCTCTACTGAGTTCTCATGAATTAATCATGGGGACAGATCAGCTACATAATATCTATTGTGTATTTTTCTAAAAGTTTTAATGAATAAAATGTGAGATAAAGAACATTTTGTGGAATGGATGTTTTTTATTTAGAAGAGTATGTAAGGGTTTAATTAGTAAGACACTTAAAGGTAACCAGTTATGGGTTGATAGTTGAGAAAAAGGTAACATTGGGTTATGTAAAAGTACGAGAACGGTATTTAAAATCATGTAGAGAATTAAAATTTTAAAGATATAAATTGAAAATATAGGATTCCCTAAAACCCAAATTGAAGTCCAGAATAATTTTAGGGTGTTTCTAGAAGATTCCTATAGGATATTAGTGGGATGAATTGGTCCTGGGAACTTTTCTAGGATCATCACACATGAATCTATAATGGAATACACATGTGGGTTGTGACTTCTATAGAATATCTTCTCTCAAGTTCTACAAGAAATATTTTGATCTGTGATATGTGTTCCATGTGGAAATCAAGGGAGATGAATCCAATGCATTTGAATATGATCCATAAGAGGAGTTGGTGCATGTTATGAATTTAATGATAAGAACTGTTCATTTATGAGAGTTTTTGTGGAGTATTTATGTGATAGGGGATTGGGAATTTGATTTTAAACACTCTTGAAATTGTTTAGAGTTGAGACATCGACTAGTTATAACTAGAGGGAAATATCGTGGTGACAAGATCTAGAGATGGATGTGGATCACCTCTAGAGAGAAGATTCCACTTCATTTTCTTCCCAGTTTCCATTATTTATTCCTATCATAATAAATCTTCTTAATATTGATTTTTCAAGTATGATATTCAGATAAACTTTATGGGGAATAATATTGAGATGGTATTATTTTTACTCTATGAATTATTTACCTGGATGTTACTCTCATCTTTAATAATTAATTAGTTACTCATTAAAAACATTAAGGATCAATGAAAATTTACCTTGATTTAATTGAATTAAAATAGTATAATTCTTATGAAATCAATCTTGAGATTAATGCACAAAGTTTTTCCAATTCATGGTATTAGTGAAACAAACATCATCATTTTCATTAATGAGTGAGTGTTATAGTATAAATACTATAGGATTCATCCACACATAGGCTACCCATTCAAAAAAAATCGGATTACTCTCGTGTCATACAAGTTAGCTTCTCACTATTAAAAAATGAAAGAAACAATTATATAAACTAACTAATAATATTTCCCTACCTCATAATTTATTATAACTTTCTCTATTATTTTATACCTTCTCTTTTTAATTGTATCACTGTTTCCAACTTATTTATGTGTATTAAAATTGTTTAATAATCACTTCCACTTATTTATATTGTTTTTATATTTCTAAATTTTTCTTTTTCTTTATTGATAAAATAAACATGCACCGTTTGTGTGAGATTGATTCTTATTCACTACTTTATAAGTTAATAACAGGTGAATAATTAATTATTTTTCCTAGTTTTGAGGATATATAGGTCATATTTTGGCATCATTTCTATGTAAGGAACATATAAACCAGCTAGATAGATAAATTTTCAAAGTAAGTTATGTAATGCCTCAACCCTAGTTACCTAGAGTCGGTGTATTATTACATAACATTGGCATGATCACAAAAGATCAAGTCTCGAAATACCGATTTGTTTAGTAGTCTTGGAAACACTAGATATATTCATAAGTCTTATATAACATTATAAAGTAAAAAAAACTACAACAACATCTTGTCTTAATATCCTGTCATAATATTCCTGCAGGTCATTCATAAATTACTTCTTCACATCTTGGGAAAAATAAAACATGAAAGGGGTGAGCTCAGACGCTCAGTAAGGATTACAATATAGCGGAAAATTTCATAAATAAGAATAAACATTAAAGGCAATGTATAACTAAAACAAAAGCCATTTAAAATTGAACTTCAGCATAATATGGAAAATATAAAATTAAATAATTCCATTTACTTATTCACATGGATATTTTACTAGTCAAATAACCACATGAAATATCAATAACCACTTTCATAATGATGGAATGCATAATTCCAGACTATCATAACCACATAGTCAAGGCCTCGTGCCAAGACTACAAATAAGATTTTGTCAAGGCCTTGTTCCAAGACACTAGTTTGTCTCATGATACCTACCGATGCATCGAGGAGCTATAGTGGGCCCACCCGTCACTTACTAAGACCAATTCATTCCTTATATGAAAAGTTTGAAACATAACATAAACATTCGTATTGAAACTAGCATACTAAATGTTAATACTTTAACCACAAACCATGAATGGTATAAAAATAGTACATCCATAGTCAAACATAACTCATTAGATACAATATGGAAGATTGTATTGTATCATATAAACCTCAATATAGAATAATGAATGATATTGACATAGATGAAAATAATCATCAAAACTATTTGAGAGAAATATCCCCCTTTTTCTTGAAAACATTTAAAAGTCGCACTATTTGTCAAGAAGCCATTTAAAAATATATTTTTGAATCAAAGTGTCCCATACCAATTTGAAATATTCAAAAGAAATTTTAATTTTAAAACTTTAATGTCCATATAAATAAATCCATAAAACCATTTTTAAAACATAGAAATTAATTGGAATGATTTAGAATAATAAATCTTTAAAACATTTTAAAATGATATTTTAGTTAGAGTTCCTAACCAAAAGAGAGACACTTGAATACAAATAATTGAGGTAATAAAAACTTTGTAATATCATGAGATTAAAGGTATTCATGATATACTATATCAAAGTACATTATATACACCATATAAAAGTGATTTCATGTATAATAACAAAAGAGTCTCAATGGAATGTAAATTGAGATAAAATCTCTCATAAAAGCTGTATCCTTAGGTTAAGGATAAATCAACGACATAATTATGTGTGAAAAATAGAAATACACTCAATATGATTGGATATTCAGTGTAAAACAATCAAATGGAATTCACACATATTCTTGTAAAAACAACAACAATGAATTAGATGTTTAACTCGATAAATGGATATTGAGTTAAAATTACTCTTATCAAGTTCATATCGATGACTTGAGAATTTATCAATGGAGTGATTATGTGTATCAAAAGTATATTCATAGAAAGGGGAGTGTAAATTATGGCATAATCAAATGAATAGTGATTCCACACATAATCTTGGAGTAAAATAATCAATGAAGTATGCGTAAATCCGAATGAGTGGAAATTGAAATTTCAAATTCCCTTATTGATTTGGTAACTTATGAAACATACACCCATGAAAGAAGTATCATAAAATTATGATGTAAATATAAATTAATTAATGTATATTACACAATTAATACAAACATCGGCAGTACACACACCACATGCAATAAATAAGTGGTGAACAATGGAAATCTCATAGAATTAAAAATGAGATAAGAAACCCCTTACTTTGTACTTTTTTTTGGTCGATGGTAGGTTAGCCTCTTTTATAATGGAGAAATAATTTTTATTTAATTATTCAAGGATCATATACATTAATACTATATCATATATGATATTTTAACATTGCTTTGTTAATAATATCACAGCATTATCGTCGTTTCGGGTGTTAACTTTCTCATTTTCTTTTATATTTTTTGTTACATAAGTTGTGTTTGTTATGGGTAGGTTGTACCTTATTCATATAAAGAATGATATCAAGTCCTTAAAAATTATTTTTAATCATCAAATGATAATTATACATTAATGGATATGATGGGGAATGAATCTCATCACGTTCATGGAGACGGTAGTCCGTACGTAAGCACGAACGCTACTTCCATTTCATTTTAAAAGGAATAAAAAACAAATGATAAATAGGTGTATTATTATTACAGTATAATATAATATCTTATATGTGTTACTTAAGTTCATTAATACCATCTTTTATGCGTTCCGTGTATGGTATGAACGAGTCATATCACTTTGAGGGGGCGGTAGTCCACACTACCTCAAATGAAATTATCGTATATATATACAACATGAAACGAATATTGGTATTCTATAAAATATAATTACAGAAGCTTATATATAAAATAAATATCATTAATATCATATTTAATTATACAACCATCATAATGTCCACCATGAGAGGCGGTAGGAGATAATTGAACAATCATCGTTTCGTGAGGCGTTTGGTTGCCATCCACTGAAACATTATGTTCTTCACCCATTATATGGAGGTGTGGGTAAGTGTAGTTAGAATACTTATCATAACAATATACTAGTATATTTATCATACTTGTTTTGTTACAAAAGAAAATAATAAGAAGATTTTATGGGTTGGAGAAGTAAAATAAAAGAAAAGAAGCTAAGAGAAATCGTTACCTTTAATTTGGGTAACTCCCTTTGTTTTGAACCAAAATGGACTCTTGAAGTGCCTTATTCCTAAGTTAAGGCTTGTAGGAGGAGTATAGGGATGTAGGGAGCTTAATTTGGTAGATTATGTACGATACAAAAGGCTTTATAGGTGTGAGGAATTGGTTATAAGTGGTGTCCTTTTATAAGGGAGAGGAGGGGCTCTTTAGGAAAAACATAAAGTATTAATTTATAATAAATTCATATTCGGTTTCTAATGGATCCAAAGTGTATTATTTAAAGGTTAAGGTGGTTATGGGTCTAAATAATTTCAAATAATATATTTTAGATAGGTTTGGGTCACTATAGTAACCTTAGCTTTTAGATTTAACTCTTAGTTAAATAGTTTGACATTTACCATGTCTCTTTGTATTTTTATATTATATAGTTAATAAACTTACTATATACTTCCAAGAGACCCCCAAGTGGTCCATTAATGATAAAAATATCATTATATAAGACCTTTTATCTAACCATATATTTTTAGGAATATAATATCAATTAATAATATAATATTTGTTTTAAAAACTCTTTAATGTCAATTTTGACACTATTGGGTATTTTGTTTTTGATAAATTCATAAAAGAATTATTACTTCAAATAAAATTAATATAAATAATAATAATATGTTATATTAACCTAGATAATTATTTTAATTTATAAAAAGTTTCAAATTACATTTATTTGGATATTTATAATATCAATTATTTTATTAATTCATTAATTTGGTAATTACTGCATCACTATTGTCTCGTAAATAAATTAAATTATTTAATGTCTAAAAATTATAAATAAAATACCATTATGTAGGAAATATTTTTATATTTCTAATGAATATTTATAATCTAATTTATCTTATTTATAACCCTATATTAAAAATGTTTTAGTTATTAAACTTTGATTTTAACTCTTTTAACTCTTCTTTGAATTAAATAATAATAAATGTCCTGATCTAATCCAAGTGGACCAAATAGGTTCATATTTTATTAATAAGGTTGTTTTTGGTTTAATTACACTTATACAATATAATTAGTACATGTGTTAGGGTCATAATAATTTCATTTTTACCCTTAATTACCCTATTTACTTTTTACCGTGGTAAATTAAAGTAAAAAGTTACTATTCAAAAAAAATATTTTTATATTATTAAACCACATTTTACTCCTTGATATTAACCATTTCTATCAAATTTTCTAAATTCCACTCACAGAAGCGGTAAAATTACGTTTTATGTGAATTTGCAAATTCTCCTAGGAGATGGGTAAAAGACGGTGAAAAGTTCAATAATATTTTTATATATCTAAAATTATTATAAACTAACTCCAATGAATTACATTGAACTTATATAGGTATTACGTATATATTTTGACCTAAAATAAATTTAAATAAACTAAATAATTATTTAAATAAAATGTCGGTTTTAACCAACAACTCAATGTTTTTCACTATTCATCAAAAATTGAAAGTTTTCAGAAAAATACCAAAAATTCACCCTAGGCTAATTTCGATATTCCGAATCCAAAAATGAAGTCCATTATGAATGATAAAATTTATAAAATTAAAAAAAGTGGGTTTTAGTATTCATAATGGATATTTTGATTGGTTGTGGTGTGTGTTAGAACTCGAAGTTGCGTACAACACATGCTACTATATTATTCAAAGAGAAGCGTACTGTGGAAGCTTGGGGTGTTACATTCTCCCCTCCTTCAAATAATTTCATCCTCGAAATTTTTAAAATTGGTCTTGGGAATATAATGGAAAGTCCCACATCGGAAAAAGATTCAATAAAATTATCACCTTAAAAGAAAGAAAGAGAAGTACCAAGGCCACCCAAGATAAATCATACTAGGATTCCATGTAGGAAAACATGGATATGGAAGATAAACTAAGTTTAATGTTCTGATGGATAGGGATAGAAAACATGATCAGGATAATGTTAACAATAAGAAATCCACAAACTTGTGATGGGATAAACGGCCATTAGTTTCCCAGTAGGAAAAGTATACGGACAACATTTTTTTAAGTTACATTACATAAAGATGTGGAATTCATTTATGAGATTGACTAAGAAAATAAAGACATATACTTAATTTTTAATTATGGTTTCATTCTTTAATAAATTTCCACCACTAACCCATTTTTTTTAAATGATGAGTATTCAAGAAGACTTGGTCACACTAGAAGAGATAGAAAAAACTTATATAGAATCACATGATCCATGAAAGATAAACTATATATATACCTTGTCTTTAGAGATTAATTAAAACCAAAATGGTTATTACAAGATCTGATGATCCCCCAAAAGGATATTCCTTTAGAGAAAGAAACACTAATCATAATTTCTAAAATTAAACAAACAATACCCCAAAGTTAAATAAATACCATTAAATAAAAAAAATTCCTTAAAATCCTTCAATATAATCCAAACTAATATTGAAACCCAAAAATTAGTAGAATTTGGTTATGTAGCCTTCCACGTTAAATTGTATCTCCAAATGACATCAACTACTCTTAAAGTCACATACTTAAAAGTAATTAACCTAATCACACATTCTCTATTATAGGTTAATCATTTCCATAAATAACCCAAATCACTATAAATCCAAAATAAAAACGTCGATAAAAATCCACCATTACTCCTCAAATGAAATCTCATAGTATTCTAGTTTCCTTAGGCATATAGTGTTCCCAACAAAGAGAACATCTTCTAAAATAACATTTATCACTTAATCACCAAATTATTTTCCTATACTAAGGGTATTGATTTGATAAGACATAAGAACCCAAATCAATTTATTATTGATCAATAAAATCATTTAACTAAAAATAATTACTCACACTAACCAGGGACTTCACGTAGTCCAGTGGTAAGAGATAAATCACAATCGCACTTTGGTTGTGGGTTCGATTCCCACAGCTTTTTCCGATGTGACGGGTTATCACACGGTGTGTGTGTTGTCCTTTTTCAAAAACTACATTTTATAACATTACCAAAATGAGATAAATTCGTCAAAATAACCATAACATAATTTTAACCAGAAATGTTATCTCATACCTTTCATTTCCATCCCAAAATATAATAACTTGTAATTTCCTCAAACCTAATGATCATATAAAACAAAATGGTTATTTATAACTATATTCACAAGGGAAAAGATAAGTCTTTCTCAAATATCATTCTCACATGGAAAACTACGGGGTTAAAAATACAAGAGAAAATTATTCCAAAGTAATCCCATCAACAAGGAGAACTAATACATTTAAACATTTCTACAACCATTTATTTCCACATAGCTTCTTATTTGACCAAGAATGTATCCTATAGAATAGGTAATTCACTCGGGTAATGGACAGGTCCCCTACATTTACGGAAAATGATAGTAAATGGATTTTTTTCGACCATTTTTATTTTCTTCTATAGTACTCTTCATTTTTCCTCGGCAATTCTTTACTTTATGTCCTTCTTTCCCACACGTAAATCATTTCTTTGTTCCATTGAGACACTTTCCTGGGTGTCTCCTTCCACATTTCTTTCATGATGGAAATTTAGGATTCTTTTCTCCATGGTCTCCACTGTTGGAGCTCTTATCATTCATCACCTTTCTCTTCTTTGTTGTGTCCCGGAGTTAGTTAATATATATGTTGTTGATCATATTTTTAGAAAACTGATATGGAATGAACACGATATCTTTTACACCTATCAACATTCCATTTTTTTCTCATTTCCACCACCATTCCCACCTTGTACATCATTCTCAAAGTTACTATGACTTCCTTGGACTCCAGCCATTGACTAAAACCAGAAAGCATTGTGTGAATAAAATTAGTCATAAAATCATTTAGAGAATATCATGAAACCATATTCTCAATTTGAAACACCTTAGGATTAACCAATTTCATTTATTCTCATCTTATATTAAAATAATTTAAATTTGTTTGTATAGAAAATGTAAATTAACCTAATCATATCCCTCAGGAGTGTCATAACCAAGAGTGCAGCAAGGCCCGTTGTCGTGCACCAGTTCCCATTCGATTCTAGCTCAAAGCGATGTTTTCTGGTTTTACCCCTAGGTACATCTGTGCTAGTGCCACCTCTACCTACTCATATCCAGACAGTGATGTATTGCTTGGAAAACTGACAAAATCTATACAATACCAATATTCTAGGAAGTTATTCTATACTAATCCTCAAAGTCTATATTAGGGCTATGTGCTCTAATCAGAGTTTATCTAAATCAAGTTTCCAAGGTTTGTACTAAACATCCTCTGATACCAACTGTAACGCCTCTACCCTAGTTACCCAGATTCAGTGCATTATTACATAACATTGTCATGATCACAAAAGATCGAGTCTAGAAAGACCGATTATTTTAGTAGTCTTGGAAACACTAGATATATTCATAAGTCTTATATTACATCATAAAGTAAAAAAACTACAACAACATCTTGTCTTCATATCCCCTCATACTATTCATGAAGGTCATTCATAAATTACTTCTTCACATCCTGGGAAAAATAAAACATTGAAAGGGGTGAGATCCGATGCTCATTAAGGATAATAATATAGCGGAAACATTAATAAATATGCATAAACATTTAACTCAATGTATAACTAAAACAAAAGCCTTTTAGACTTGAACTTCAGCATAATATGGTAAAGATAAAATTAAATAATGTTAGTTACTTATTCACATGGATATTATACTAGTCGAATAACCACATGCAATATCAATAACCACTTTCATTATGATGGAATGCATAATGCCAATCTATCATAACCACATAGTCAAGGCCTCGTGCCAAGACTACAAATAAGATTTTGTCAAGGCCTTGTGCCAGGACACTAGTTTGTGTCATTAGACCTACCGATGCATCGAGGAGCTATAGTGGGCTCCACCTGTCACTTACTAAGTCTAATGCATTCCTCATATGAAAAGTTTGAAACATAACATAAACATTCGTATTAAAACTAGCATACAAAATGTCAATCCTTTAACCACAAACCATGAATGGTATAAAAATAGCACATCCACAGTCAAACATTACTCATTCGATACAATATGGAAGATTTTATTGTATCATATATACCTAAATCGAGAATAATTAATTATATTGACATATATGAAAATAATCATCAAAACTATTTGAGAGAAATATCCCCCTTTTTCTTGAAAACATTTAAAAGTCACACTATTTGTCAAGAAGCCATTTAAAAATAGATTTTTGAATCAAAGTGTCTCATGCCACTTTGAAACATTAAAAAGTAATTTTAATTTTAAAACTTTAATGTCCATATAAATAAATCTACAGAACCATTTTTAAAACATGGACATTAATTAGAAAGATTTAGAATACTAAATCTTTAAAACATTTTAAAATGATATTTTAGATAGAGTTCCTAACCGAAATAGAGACACTTGAATACAAATAATTGAGGTAATAAAAGCTTTTTAATATCATGAGAATAAAGGGATTCATGATATACTATGTCAAAATACATTATATACACCATATAAAATTGATTTCATGTATAATAACAAAGGAGTCTCAATGGAATGTAAATTGAGATGAAATCTCTCATGAAATCCATATCCTTAGGTTAAGGATAAATCAAAGACATAATTATGTGTGAAAAATATAAATACACTCAACATGATTGGATATTCAGTGTAAAAAATCAAAGGACATTCACAAATATTATTGTAAAAACAACAATAACGAATTAGATGTTTAACTCAATAAATGGAGATTGAGTTAAAATTACTCTTATCAAGTTCCTATCGATGACTTGAAAATTTATCAATGGGGTGATTATGTGTATCAAAATTATATCCACCAAAAGGGGAGTGGAAATTATGAAATAATCAATTGAATAGTGATTCCACACATAATCTTAGAGTAAAATAATCAATGAAGAATGCGTAAAGCTGAATGAGTGGAAATTGAAATTTCAAATTCCCTTATTGATTTGGTAACTTACAAAAAATACACCCATGAAAGAAGGATCATAAAATGATGATGTAAATATATATTAATTAAATTATATTACACAATGATTACAAACATGGGCAGTACACACACCACATGTAATAAATAAGTGGTGAACAATGGAAATCTCACGAAATTAAAAATGAGATAAGAAACCCCTTACTTTGTACTTTTTCCTTCGTCGAGGGTAGATTAGCCTCCTTTATAATGGTAAAATAATTGTTATTGAATTATACAAGGATAATATACATTAATATGATATCATATATGATCTTTTAACATTGATTTGTTAATAATATCTTAGTATTATCGTCATTTTGTGTGTTAACTTACTCGTTTTCTTTTATATTTTTTGTTACATAAGTCATGTTTGTTATGGGTAGGTTGTATCTTATTCATATACAGAATTATATCAAGTCCTTAAACATTATTTTTAATCATAAAATGAGAATTATACTTGAATGGATACGATGGGGAATGAATCTCATCTTGTTCGTGGAGACGGTAGTCCGTACGTACGCATGAACGCTACTTCCATTTCATTTTAAAAGGAATCAAAAACAAATGATAAATAGGTGTATTATTATTCCAGTATAATATAATATCTTATATGTGTTACTTAATTTCATTAATACCATCCTTTATATGTTCCATGTATGGTATGAACGAGTCATATCACTTTGAGGGGGCGGTAGTCCGCACTTCCTCAAATGAAATTATCGTATATATATACAACATGAAACGAATATTGGTATGCTATAAAATGGAATTAAAGAAGATTATATATAAAATAAATATCATTTATATCATATTTAATTATATTTCCATCATAATGGCCACCATGAGAGGCGGTAAGAGATAATTGAACAATCATCATTTCGTGAGGCGTTTGGTCGCCATCCACAGAAACATTATGTTCTTCACCCATTAGATGGAGGTGTGAGTAAGTGTAGTTAGAATAATTCTCATAACAATATCCTAGTATATTTAGGATACTCTTTTTGTTACAAAATAAAATAATAAGACGATTTTATGGGTTGGAGAAGTAAAATAAAATAAAAGAAGCTAAGAGAAATTGTTACCTTTAATTTGGGTAACTCCCTTTGGTTTGAACCAAAAAGGACTCTTAAAGTGCCTTCTGCCTAAGGTAAGTCTTCTAGGAGGAGTAGAGGGATATAGGGAGATTAATTGGGCAGAGGTTTTATGAGACAAAATGCTTGATATATGTGAGGAATTGGTTAGAAGTGGTGTTCTTTTATAAGGGGGAGGAGGGGCTCTTTAGAAAAAACATAAAGTATTAATTCATAATAAATTCATATTCGGTTTCTAATGGCTCCAATGTGGATTACTTCATGCTTAAGGTGGGTATGGGTATAAATCCTTTCAAACAATATATTTTCTATAGGTTTGGGTCAGTATATTAACCTTATCATTTAGATTTAACTCTTAGTTAAATAGTTTTACATTTACCATGTCTCTTTGTATTTTTATATTATATAGTTAATAAACTTAATATATACTTCAAAGAAACCCCCAAGTGGTCCATTAATTATACACCTATCATTATATAAGTCCTTTTTCTAACATTATATTATTAGGAATATAATATCAATTAATAATATAATATTTGTTTTAAAAACACTTTTATGTCAATTTTGACACTATTGGGTATTTTGTTTTTGATAAATTCATAACTGCATTATTACTTCGAATAAAATTCATATAACAAATAATAATATGTCATATTAACCTAGAAAATTATTTTAATTCATAAAAAGTCTCAAATTACATTTATTTGGATGTTTATAATATCAATTATTTTAATATTTCATTAACTAGGTAATTACTGCATCACCATTGTGTCATAAATAAATTAAATTATTTAATGTCTAAAAATTAAAAATAAAATACCATTATGTAAGAAATATTTTTATATTTATAATAAATATTTAAAATCAAATTTATCTTATGTATAACCCTATATTAAAAATGTTTTAGTTATTAAACTTTGATTTTAACTCTTTTAACTCTTCTTTGAATTAAATAATAATAAATGTCCTAATCTAATCCAAGTGGACCAAATAGGTTCATATTTTTTTCCAAAGGTTGTTTTTGGTCGAATTATACTTAGCCAATAGAATTAGGACATGTGTTAGGGTAATAATAATTTCATTTTTACCCTTAATTACCCTATTTACTTTTTACTGTGGTAAATAAAAGCAAAAAGTTACTATTCACCAAAAAATATTTTTATCTTATTGAACCACATTTTACTACTTTATATTAACTGTGTCTCTCAGATTTTCAAAATTCCACTCACATAAGCGGTAAAATTAAGTTTTATGTGAATTGCCAAATTCTCCTAGGAGATGGGTAAAAGACGGTGAAAAGTTCAATAAAATTTTTATATGTCTAAAATTATTATAAACTGACTCCAATGAATTACATTGAAATTATATAGGTATTACGTGTCTATTTTGACCTAAAATAAATTTGAATAAAATAAATAATTATTTAAATAAAAATTCGGTTTTAACCAATAACTCAGTGTTTTCCACTATTCATCAAAAATTGAAAGTTTTCAGAAAAATACCAAAAATTCACCCTAGGCAAATTTCGATATTCCGAATCCAAAATTGAATTCCATTTTGTAATATAAAATTTCAAAAATTGGGTATTACTATTCATAACGGCTAGTTTGATTGGTTGTGGTGTGTGTTAGAACTCGAAGTTGTGTACAACACACGCTACTATATTATTCAAAGAGAAGCGTATTGTGGAAGCTTGGGGTGTTACAAGTTATCTTAAAAAACAAAACATCAAATCTGCTAAAAAATCATAAAAATATACCCATAAAAAACAAAAAAAAATATTATAAGAAAGGAAATCAAAAAACTATTCATCTATTACCTGGCTATAAAAAATATTTTGAATTCTTGATTTATGAAAATTAAATCATCATATAATAACTTAAATCCTTCAATTTCATATATAGATAAAACTTTAATGATAAATAAAATAATTAAAAAACATTGGATTCTTAAAATATGAGGTGGATTTGGTCCATGAAGTTGGGGATATATTTAGGGTTTTACTTAAGTAGTATTTAATCCATCATTTCACTTCACACTTCATTATGAAATCATTCTATAAAATTATCACCCCATATCACCAAACACATTTTAATTAATCATCTATAGAAAATTTTAATGAAAAACTACTGAATAATTGAAATATATTTTTTAAAAACATGCTTATAACTCCCAACATAATTTTCAAAAAGAATAACCATTATTAGGATATAAAACAACTATATCCACCAATATGAGGAAGAATTTGATGGATATTATAATTACAATAAAAAAACTCACTTAGGGAGTTATTCCACCATTTTGGCATGTTTGGTCACCTTACAATCTTGTTACCCAAAATTTTATATGCCTACCCATCCACTAAAAATCCACATTATGTTGGGTACTCACCTAAAATTCATCTTGGTGATGATATATTCTACAACACCTATAACTATAGCTACAAAACCACCCAAATCTCTCATGGAAATAACAAAGAATTTTTATAAATATTGTTCCCATGGATTTCAATAATATCCTAGTAAATAATTTAACAATAAATAAAGGTTTAAAACTTCTAATCCCCAAGGGAATTTTGAGTGTAATTTTTTTTGAAAGGAGAGTCAAATTTTAATTATAATGGATTTTGAAGAAGAAATTTTTAAATTTAAATTTGATAAATAAAAATCCCAACCTGATTTAGATAAGGATCGGTCAGATGATACGATACATAATAATAAATTACAAAAGGGACAACTAGTTAAGAGAATAAATTCAAGAAAAAGGGTAAATTACCAAGCTCAAATGAAACCAATCCTAAGGAGAATTTATTGGCCATAAAACTAGTAATGGTATTCAATATCATAAGGATGTTGAAAACTATTTTAAACCTATTCAGAATGATAATTTGGATGAAAATATTAATTAAAATATAGAAACCATTGAGACTAAAACATTGGACACCAAAACAAATATCATCATTAAACCTGATGTTCTAGCTAATAAACAATAGGAAAATGAATTAAAAACAAATAAAATAAAGGGATAAAGAATATTTAAGAATGAATTAATGTAATTTCAAAGATAATCAAGAATTAACCTCTAACCATACACTTCCCAAAAAAGGATTAAAAAGAAGAATCAAGATACAAAACTTCTTAAATTACTTAATCTCTTTAAGAAAACTAACATCAACATTAAGTTTATTAAGGGTTTAATTAAATTTTCTAAAATCATTGAAGAAATATTTTTATATGAAATAACCTTGGAGGGTTTTCTATATATAATATTACAAATAAGTGTAGTATAGTCCTTCAAAATAGGATTCCTCCTCAACTTCAGGATCTAGGAAGCTTTTCCATCCCCTGCACACTTGGAGATGGTGGATCATTCAACTATATGTGTGACCATATTTTCAGTATTAATTTGATTCTATTATTATTGTTTCAATATTAAAAATTAGGATTTATACATCCCACCATTTTTAACTTACAGTGTCTGATCAATATATTGAAATATACTAATTAGGATTATAATAATATGATTATAATGGATAGCATACAGGAGGTGTTGGATTTTAGTTTTAAATAAATTATTTAAAAGAATTAAAATATACAAGCCATAATCTTATTTATGTTGGTTTTTCAGACTCAATCCTCATTTTCATCACAGTATAATAATGAAAAAAAAATATGATTAAATTAGATTGTAAAATATTAGAGTCAATATGAATCTGATTAATCAGGGTAAAAGATTCATAATCATGATGGATACAATTAATTTAAATGTATTGTAATTATCGTACTCAGATTAAAAAAACATAACAATTAGAATAAAAATATAAATATTATGTTTCACTTTATATTATATGTGTAGAAAAATATCCAACTTATAATAAATGATTAATACAATAGCATAAAAAATAAATAATGACTTTAAATATATTAAAAAGATAACTATTTCAACATTAATATTATGGTAGTATATAACCCAGACTAAAGGTATCCATTGTTTTATACTTACATAAAATTCTATCATCCCATACCAGGGAAGCCCTCAATATGATGATTGGAATGGATATGTCTTCCTATTCTTGAAATACCTTGATATAATGATCGGATTATCTATCAACATACCTCTGGTAGCCATCAATATGATGGATCATATTATTTTTCTTCCTATCCCTAGAATACCTCTATCATTATGATGATTAGATGCAAGTAAAAATTACAACAATGTTCTTAAGGAGACAACTATACAAGGTTTCCAAAGAATGATTCTCTCTCTACATAATTACAAGAGGCTAAGAAAAAAAATTCAAGGTAAGTAATCTTTAGAAACAATCAACAGTAAATATTATCAACTATCATCTCAAACATATTTAAATTTCTGGGTATTTATAGGTATCCTACCAACGGTCCTATTTTCTCCCCAACGGTCATATGTTCCCTGAGTTTTTCAAAATGACTTAGACACCTATCACTTCAATGGCTCTATTGTAACTCATTTCCTGAAATTGTATTGTTTTACACCATTATAGTGTAAAATATTTTTATTACAATAGAAATAAGTCTTATGCGATTTTCATTATGATAATAATTATAAGTTTCAATATGATGTTATCGGTACCGATATCATTCTAATTGTTAAAAATTTGACATTATGATAGTTATCAAAAAAAGTCTAACTTCAAGTACTAATAAAGATGAGTCCAATAAATCAAATACATACTCATTATGATAATCTTAATGAATATTTATATGTTTATTTTCATAATTCAATATGAGTTATTCTAAGTATGTTAAAAGAATTTGTTTTCTACAAAACAAATTCTAAAACAATTCGGACATTAAAATTCAATAATCATGTTTTTAATAAGGTGTTTGTGATTTTTGAAACAAAAGGAATAGAAAATTGTGAAAGATAATTTCTCACTCAAAAATCTCCCCCTTTTTGGAAATCACAAACCCCAAAACAGAAATGAAAAATGACTTTGAAAAACTTATAGTCCTTTTTATTTTAAGTACTTTATTTTCAGAGTTAGTCATTAAATCATAACTCCCTATGATTTTAGAAGACATCTGAATATGATGGAGGAAAGAAAATAATGAATACAATTAACTCTCCCTTAGGATAACATCTTCTCCTAAGGATAATATTCTCCCCCTTAATATAACATTATCCTCCTTTATTAAATATTCTCCCTTCTTGTTAAGAAAACATTATTTGAATAAAAATATCCCTCTCTTTGTAAAAATATCCTCCATAAAGATTTATCCCTCTTACTATAAAATTCTCCACCTTTGTGATTTTCCAAAAAGAATGGGGAAGGATTAAAATTTTCTTCAAAATGTTAGAGAAACATATTTAGGAAAAAATATAATGAACTAACTAATCATCATCAAAAGTGTGATATTGCATTCTTCCAATAAAAATTGGAAAACATTTAGACAAATCGTAATTGGATGAAAAAGTCATTCATTCCTAAACATAATTTCAAATGTTTAAAAAAAATTGCAAAAATATTTCAAAATAAAAAATGTACAATCTTTCTTCATGGGGGTATTTACAAAGGACTTAATCTTCTTTAAATCTTTTTAGACTTACTCAAACTTTTCTTGTCTTTATTCTTGAGTCTGAACCTTGTCAGTTAGTTCTTTATTCTCATTCTTCAATAAGTTGATTTTATCTTGAGAATATTTGAGTCTTGATAGCTCCAATTAAAAGTATTTGATCTTTCCATTCAGATATTTTATTTCATCAGTATTAACAATATTCATATTTCCCAAGCCTTCTATAAACTTTACCCTTTCATCCATGTCTTTTGTAACTTGTTATAGGATTCGATATATTCATTCAAAATATTCTTCACATTTTCAAATTTCTTATCATTAAATTTGATATTGACATTTACTTTATCTGAACACTTTGTCATTTTATTAAAAGCCTTTCTGTTAGTCTGGGAACATTATAGATAGACTTTCAATAGAGCCTTGAGAAGAATTGATTTTTTTGTTTACATCATGATTGAATCTGATTTCTCATTCATACTATATTGAATCGACTAATAATTCCATTTGAGATTTTTAAAATATAGGATTTCCCCTTCATTACTATTCAATTCACTAAAAATATAATATTCTCCTTTGAAAGTAATTGTTCTAGATGAGTATTATTTTTCAAGTTGAATCTTAGGAGGTTTGATTCATCTTGTTCCAGTTTTATTTTCTTTCTCTTTTATTTTGTCTTATCTAAATATTATTTCTAAAATTATTTATAAATATTATTTTCAAATTATTTATCATCTGGTAATTCAAGGATATATGCATCCTTATCATCTTCAACTTTTTCATTAGATTTTGTCTTTGAATTTTGATCACTTTCTTTATTAAATAAAGATTCAGCTTCTTATTCTGACAATTATTGTTTGAACTTGTAGATTTTTATTATTTATCATCTCTAGAGGGTAAATATGATGATAATTGTAAAGACCCAATATTGATGTAAATGGAAATTACATTACTTTTTTGGAATACTTAATACATTACACAGACAGACACCCAAAGGCCTTATTAGTTTAGTGTCTTTGGAAACTTGGAACATAATCTTCTGACTTGGTGAAAGATCTTCAACATATCCCATAAAGATCTTCCCCTTTTTTTCTACCTAAAACCATTATTTATATCCTAGGTAAAATAATACATATAAAAAGGGTGAGCTCAATTGCTATGTATGTATAATAATGGAAAACATCATACATAACATAATCATAAGAATGTAAAAACATGAAAATAACTTTTTAATATCAATATCTTCAGTTATGAAATAAATCTTGGAAGTACGTAAGGCACAAATCATAAAGTAACATTATCCACAATAAAATAGCATTTGTATAAAACAAGGAATTGTGGAAAATAAATAAGCATATAATATGATTTCCATAATATCCAATGAATTATTGCTAGAACTGTCATTGTGGATAAAGTCTATTATTGAATTGGGTTTACTTTCCCTTCTAGCCATGTATTATTAAACCAGATTTACTTGTCATTCCAGCCCTGTATTACTGAAATAGATTTACTTTCTGTTCTTGTCATGTCTATCTCCTGAGATATAAATCTTTACCCAATCTATTGGATAGATATATAGGTATCACCCATCACATAATGAAATCATTCTTAAATTTTCAACAAAAACATAAACCATTCACCATAGAATAACCCATGGAACAAAAAATGGGTTTCTTAAACATTGTTCCATCATAAAATAATCCATATATAATAAATAGATTTCAAAAAATAATAATTACATCCTAAACAAAATTAAATAAAAGTAATAATAGGTATAGAAACCTAACCCTATGTCATATTATATGGAAAATAATTTTGATAAAACACTTGAGATTAATTCCTAAGGAAAATATCTTTTCTTTAATAAAAATATTTTATATTCTCAAAATTCCATGAAATTTTAAAAGAAAATAATTTAGTTGAAAATATACTTGAAATAATGTAGAGGAAACTTCACAGAAATAAGGCATTATGAAGATATAAGAATTCGTTCATTCTGTATAATTTAAAAAATATTCTCTTTATACTTTTTCCAAAAAAGTCAAAAAGTACCTCATATGGTAAACAAAAGAAATATTCCTTCCATACCTTGTAGTAAAAGTCAAAGTGGGTAAAAATAACTTTAAAAATACATAGAATAGTAGTAAACATTTTAAGAAAATGTTTTTAGAAAACATAGACATTGATGATAAATATATCCCCAGTAAATACTTAAGAATAAACAATCTCAGATAAAAATGAGATTTGAAAAGTTATACCTTACAAATTTATAATCATTGGAATCATATCCTCATAAAATAAGGAAAATTATATGAATATTAAAATATGATGACCTTCATAATAATAATAATAATAATATTCATGGTTAACATAAACACCACACAAAAGAATTTGACGGTGTATAAGACATATGTCCCACAAAAATAAAAGTGAGACAAAATAATCCCTTACCTTAGGTATGATATGATTTGTATGTATATAAACCTCATGTATAATTATATGAATAATTTTATTGACTTATTTAAGAAGAATAGTCATTTTTATGATATCATATATGATCATATTATCATTGTTTATTAGCAACATTTCATTGTTACTCGTTATTTGGGTGTTCACTGTTTTATGTTCTCATGCATGTTTTTTCAAATAAGTTATGGTTCTCATTATTAAGTTATAATTATATCATTATAAAATAATATTAACATAATATATACCATTTTTATTCATTCTATACATTTATATAATCTTGCTTTAATTAATATCAAGTATAATGAAACACATCGCATCGTGGAGACAGTAGGCCATATGTACGTACGAGCGATGATATCATTTGAATAGTTGTTGAATGGTTTTGAATTGGGTGGTGTATAAAATTTCAGAATCAATATCATGTTATAATAATCATATATATTTTTTACTTCCATCATTATACCCATCCAACAAAGGTGGTGGTGAAAAACATAGTACACCACGGTGTGTAGATTGTAAGTCATACGTACACATGTGTGGTGATTTCATTTTTCATAAGATTTAATGAAGGTTTACTATATTTGTTTTATAACCATAATAACCTATAAGTATATATTTACTACATTATTTAATAATTTATAATTAAACAACTCATGAGTTTTATGTTAAAGAATAAAGAAGTTTGAAAGAATCGATAAATGATATTACCTCTTCTTCGAGGTGCCTCCTCTAAATCCCCTCTTAGAGCACTAGAGTTTGTCTTTGAATAATACCAGGACCTTTATAATGTTTCTAGGGAAGTTTATAAGATAAATGGTCAGGGTATAGATGAAATTGAAGGCTTAATGATTTGTGTAGAAATGAAGGAGAAGGTTCCCTTTTATAATTGGTGTGAGTTACACTTTTGGAATTTCTAAAACTATTAATTTATAATAATTTTTAATTCAATAAAAATACCTCTAAAATGAGATATATTAGAATATAAGATATTATAATATTTAAATATCATCAACCGATAGAATTTAGACAATTTTTTATGTCAATTTATATATTATCATTTTAATTATCAATAAGTTATTCTATTTAATTTTAATTATGATAAAAAATGTTTCAATATTAGAAGGGTGAAATATTTACTTATTTGATTTCAATCATACCATAAAGAAATTTTATAGAAAATTTTATACTGTATCATAATTATTCTATATTTTTTAAATTGTTTTATGATTTTTAAATAATTTTATAAAACATTATTTTAAAAAAATATCAACTGTGTCAATTTTGACACTATTCATTTCATTGATTTTTATAAATATAAATATAAGGTTTTATCCTAGAAAAAATATTTTATTATATCCCTAAGGGGTCAAAAGAATATATAAAATTAATAGGAAAAATTAATCATCCCAAATTATATTTATTTTAATAATTTTAATAACATTTATTTAATATTTCTCTTAATAAGATAATTACTACATCAATAATTGGTTAATTATTTAATATACTTATTTGATGAATAAAAATTAAAAAGAAAATAGGATTATGAATATAAATTTATTATATTCCATAATAATATATTTATTTGAATTTATCTTCTTGAAATCAAACATTAATAATTTTATACTTATTAATGTATGAATGTGACAATTTTTACATTACATTAAATAAATTAGTATAATTGTCCTAATAAATTCCATATGGATCTAAAAGGTCTATAATTATACCATTGAATGTTTTTGGTCGATATATACTCAACCAATAAAATTTGGTAAAGTTTTTGTCCCTTTAATGGTTATTATCATTTTAATAAAAATTAATTATTTGATTTTTCATAAATTAAATATTTTCTGCATCATCTGTATATAAAAATTTAAGATAATTATTTATTTCTTAAAAATTAAAAATAAATTACTATGATAAATATAATAATTTTATATTTTAAATAAGTATTTATAGTGGAATTTATCTTTTGTATATCTATATTTGAAAAATGATATATTATTTAAAACGTGAATGTGACATCTTTACATTTTCGTTAAATAATATATTATAAAGACCATAATATCTCCCAAAAGGCCCCAAAACATCAAAAGTGAATTTATATTATGGAAATTTTTTTATTAAGTTAAAATATACGATTTAGATTAATTTATATCACCCATTTTTCTATATGTGAACACATAAAAGATATTAAAAACAAAGAAAATGACATTGTGTGTCTTTCTTTGGTTTAAATATTATATAAGTCATTTTCAAGGACAAGGGTCAATTAAATGACATAATTTAAATACTTATGTGTTAAGGGTTGAATTCCATTCAACAAATAAAATTGTTTCATTTGTTTTGGTAATTTTATAGTCACTATAATGTTATCTTTAACCTAAATTACCTAATTTACCCATTACTATAGTAATAAAATTTATCATGGTTACTATTCAGATTGGTCAAAACTAAAAGGGAACTACTTACCAAATTTAGACCTTTAGAATCCTAATTTGACACCCATTTTTCAAAATTCAACACACATATGTTTCAAAATTAAATTTAAAACAAAACCGTTAAAATTTCATAAAAAATAGTTTTTTGAAAAAGGCCCCATTTTAAATGGAAAATTTTTTATAATAAATTCATGTATAAAATCATTTTCAAAAAACATAATTGGATAAAAATTAACTAATTAAAATTTATAACTAATCCAAAAAATAATTTCACTATTTAAGTATTTTAAAATTAAAAAATCAGTAATTTCACTATTTATTAAAAAAACGAAACTTATTAGAAAAATAAAAAAATCAACCAAAGTAAATTTTTACATTCTGTACTAAAATAATAAGTTTATTTTGTAAAATATATTATTTAGAAGTCTTAAAAATATATATTTAAAATGGGTGTTCTATAAAAAGGTATTAAAAATGCATTTTTTTTAAATCTTCTTTTATCCGAAAAATTGAATTTGTTCTTATAACATGTCTAGAAAATACATAAGATGAATATTAACATTATATAAAATTGAAAATATGGTTATTATTATTCATAAAGTCTAGTTTATATCCCATTAAATAATAATATTTTAATAATATATCGTTGTTTAGTGAAACTCGGTATTGCGTAAAATGAAAGCTATCAAGGAAGGTCGCTATTGTGTGTAACGCAAGACAATAATAGTGTTGCATATACTGAAAGCTAATATGGTGTTATGTATAGTACCAGCAAATATTGGTGTAGTGTAAAACATAAGACATCAAAGAAATTAAAAAGAATTAATCTCATAAAATCTTGAGGTGTTAAAGTGATTCATCCGATGATTTTTTGGATTGGGTTTTCTCATTATTATCTTCCTTTTCATTCTCATCATTTTCATTCTCCTCATCTTCATCAGCTTCCTCATTCTCATCCTCTTTTATTACTTATTTATAAAATTATTCAATATTTCATATTCACTTTTTTCACTTTCTTATTTTTTTTATTTTCTATGTTTATCAAATACTTTAACCTCTTCATCAACTAATTTTTCAAAATATTTTTTGTAACTAAATTGATGTTCTTAAATCAAATTTTCTGGGTTCTGAGTTTAATTATTTTTCATGAAGATCTGTTGTTTATTATTCATCAATTATTTTTCTTTTGCCTATATCTACCATAGATGAAATACCAGCATGAAAAATATAAGTTTCTTGAAAAAATAACAATGTATCAGGGTTTAATTGATTGGTATGGGAAGTAGGTTAAACTACATTCCCATACGATTTCTCAACTCTATTGGCTATACTTTCATAGAGTTGTGCATCTAATAACCTTTTCTCTTTCTTTTCTTTTCTTTTATTTTTTCTATAATGTATTAGTAGCATGAATCTTTAAGGCCTTAGCCTCAGCTAGATCAATTATGATTTTTGGTTCTCTTAATTTTACTTATTAATTATTCTTCATAAATTATTCATAATTTTCATTAGATAATTTATTTTTTTTCTTCTTTTCCTTTGGTGGGGAAGTTTTATATTTCCTTTTCTTTTTCTTCTTTTCACCCTGCTCAACATTCCTTTAAGGTTCTACCTTAGAAGAAATTTCACCAACTTTCTCAACAAACTTATTAGAGTTTTTATCAAAAACAGATCTCGTCTTATTGATTATTTCATCACTAAGGAAGAAAATCTTCACCCTCTTCAAATTTTATTTATTCTTAATCTTTAAATACTTCATGCACTCAACAACTAATTTTCTTATCAGGGCCTGAAACGTGATGATCTTTGACTTGATAGATCTGTTCTTCATTTTATCAATGGTAAGAAATATGAATCTGATAAGATTAGTCTTCTATAAGTTCAATAATTAATCCAAATTGAAAACATCATAAAATTTAATCATATCTTGATCTCCCTTCCTCGTTATAAGAAATCCTTGCATCCATAGTGAGATTACGTGATTATCTGGTGTCAAACGGGTAACCTTTTGAACTTTTTCATAATGCTCAAACAAAGAATATTCTAACTTATTTCTATTGAATATACCAAGATCGTCATGTAGCTTGTGAGAGGGACAAAGAGCTTCCCCTTATGAGGGTACTCCTACCAAACTCTCTTATTTTATATAAGATGACCTGTACCACTTGTTGTATAAATAAAAATAAAGTTTTTATATTCCTTATTCCTTAAAAAATTTAACCAAGGCATAAAAATATTGAACAAGATCTAGGAAGAAGAGATAATAATCATTTTAAAGTTTTTCGAAACATAAGAATTCCCAACCATAAAAATTAATGATCTTTCTTAAGGTAAAATCTTATTTCTCATAGAAATATTTTTAGACTAATATTTCTATTAAAATGAACCAATTTATGTAATATTTATCAGAATCCATCAAACTAAAACTTAATATGGTGAATCAGATGAAAACTTGATCTTTTATACTGCACAACAAAAAAATTTGTAAGAAGATGGGAGAAAAAGATCAATCCAAAAAATGTGGGGCATGGGGGTTATCCTTCATATAGTTTCTTGGTTTTTCATTTCATTTTCTAAAATGAAATAAACAGTTGATATTTATCCCAATTATATCTGAAAGTTGATAATCATCTAAATAAATTTTATAGAAATTTTAAACTCTTGAGGTTCTTAAAATTTTATCATATTAGTAATGAATATGATTTTGAAAAATGATAAGATTTTTAAAAAAAATAAAATAGAATTTTTTATAATACAAAAAAAATATTAACAAAAAAAATTAAAAGAACTAATATAATGTCATATTTCAAAAATTAAAAGTATAGAATAATACCTTTTAGAGTGAATGATTCATCAAAACGATTACATTTTTTTAGTCTTTTGTAAACTAAGTGGATTATGATGGTTTTAAATATGAAATACAATAGTTTTTAATGAAAACTAATTATGATACTTTCATTTAAGAAAACTAATTTAAATTTTTTTATTAAAAAATCTTATTATGATGTTTTTTGAATCCAAAAAAATGTAAAAAAACTTGAGTGAATAAATTTTTATAACATTTTCAGAGTCCAAAATTCCTTCTAATAATTCTGATTCTGAAAATTTTATACTATAATATGAGTCCTGAAAAATCATTATGAAAGAATTTCTAAGAGAACTAAAAATTTAGAAAAAAAAGGTTTTTGAAAAACAAAAAACATATATACTCTTCCTATAAAAATTAGAAATTTAATGATAAGATATAGGTAAAAAAGAAGTAGATGTGAATGATTACATTATATTTATTATTCTTAGATTATATTTAATATATTCAAATATATCAGAGGGTTTAGGTTTTTAAAAAATGTCATCATGTTAATCTTAAGTTCTGATAAATTGGAAAATGATATATCCTTTAAGTGTGTGATCCATAAGGAAACAATGTATTATGTTTATGTTATTATAATGTGATCGATGTGTTGGGTTTTAACTTAAGGAAATTGAACTTTTGTTATCACAAAGTATTTGAATTTTTTAAAACATAATCCATAGACAATGAGTGTTTGCTTCATCCACAACACTTGAGTACAATAATTTACAACTGCTGTATATTCATATTTTGAAGTGAAAAGTGCTACTGAGTGTTATTTCTTACAAGACCAAGAAACTAATGATTATCCTAATAAATGAAATGTTTTAGATGTTCTTTTCTTATCCATTCTACTACCAAAAAAGTCAGCATCTGAAAAAAAAATTAGTTCAAAAACATTTCTTGAATAATAGAAAAGTCTTAAATCCCTAGTTCCCTTAAGATAACAAAAAATTCCTTTTATAAATTTTAAATGGGTTTCCTTTGGATTTTCATGATATATTACACATAGACATATAGAAAATATAAATTTTAATTACTAGAATTTTATAAAATTATACATATTATCATACCTCTAAAAGTATTTTGATTAACAGGTTTCTAAACCACATTAAGATCGAGGGTATAGGAGGTATCAATGGGAGTACTAATACTTTTAATAATTTTGTATCCAAATTTCTTAAGGAGGTATTTTATATACTTATATTGGAATATTAAATTTACTACCAATTTTTGTGAAATTTGAAAGGTAATAAAATATGGTAACTCATGCATTATACTCATCTTAAACTCAAATTTCATAAGATCCACATAAGAATCCTTTAAATATTTTTGAGTTGATCTAAATATAATTTCATCAACATACATTTTTACAATCATAATATTTTTGTTAACTTATTTTATAAAAAGTGTCAGATCCATACCTCCCTTAGAAAAATTGTAACAAAAATTCCATTAACCCACCATACCAAGCTCTTGGGGCTTGTTTATGTCCATATAAATATTTGTTAAGTTTATAAACGTATTCATGATGTTTTTTATTTTCAAAACTAGGGGTTGTTTAACATAAAATTCCTCCTAAACATATATTTTAAGAAAATCACACTTCATATACATTTGAAAAAGTTTGAAATTAAATAATTTTGTAAAGTCTATAAGTATAATAATAGATTCAAGTCTAGATATTGATGCAAAGGTTTCTTCATAGTCTATGCATCTAGTTGGTTATAACCCTTAGAAAGAATTATTTATTTATTTCTAACAATTATTCCATTTTCATCACATTTGTTTCTAAAACCCCATTTTACTCCAATTATAAATGTTTCTATAGGCCCTTCAACTAAATTCCATAATTTCTTCATCTCAAAATCATTTATCTCATCTTGTATAGCCTTAATCCAATCTTCATCAATGAAATACTCATCAATATTATTAGGTTCAAATTGAGATATTAAATCAAGACGTTCAATTTAATTCTTCAAGAAACATCTAGTCCTAACTGATTGACCTACATCTCCAATGATACTATCACTAGGATGATTCCTTATAAACAACTAACTTATTGTGTTTTCAAAAGTCTGTTATTTAACAATTGGTAAAAAATATTATTGAAGAATAAATTTACAAACTATTTCTTGAGTTATATCTTTGTGATAATAAATTAATATCAAAGGTTGAAAATTAGTTTTAGAAATCAAATTTGAGGATATTGTTTTGGTTGTTTTAAAAAAAAGGTTCGGTTTCATTAATCTTAATATGTACAACTTCTTAAATAGTACAAGAATTTTTATTAAAAACTCTATAAGCCTTAGAAGTATTGGAATAACCTAAAAATATTCCATCATTGGATTTGGGAGCAAATTTATGTTAGTTAACTTTGGTATTCAGGATGAATAATCTACAACAAGAAACTCTAAATTAATAAACTTTAGGTTTTATTCTAGTCCACAACTCATAAGGCGTTTTATTAATAAAATGCCTAATTGAAAATTGATTTATAGTATAGTAGGAAGTACTAACTGCTTCATACCAAAAATGTTTAGCAATTGAGTATTCACTCAACATGGTTCTAGTTATTTTCTGAATAATTCCATTTCTTATTTCAACTACACCATTTTATTTATGGGTTATATATGCTAGAAAGTTATATTCAATACCTTTCTTACTACAAAAATTTTCAAAATGATAATTTACAAATTCTCCACCATGATCGCGATTAATATTTAACAAGGGAAGGTTTTCCTCATTTTTAACTTTGGATACAAAAGTTCTAAAATAACAAAAGGCTTTAGATTTCTTTTTAAGAAAATAAATCAAATTATATCTATTGTAATAATAAAATATGACATAAACATAGTATTTTACACCAACAATCATAGTTTTTTGTAGGACTGAGTAAGTCCATGTGCACTAACTATAAACCATCAGTATTAGAGACATTACTAATAGATTTAAAACTTGAATTATGTTTCTTACCATATTTATAAGGTTTTAAAACTTTTGAAGTATCAAATCTAAGTTTTGGAATATCCTTAGCAAGTCCTTTCTTAGTCAACATAGATAAGTTTCTAATTTAACAATGTCCTAACCTTCTATTCCATAACCAAGATTGATCAATTATTGGATCATATGGTCTTCTAGGTTAAGTGTATAAACATTCTCATGTCGATGAGTAGAAATAATAAATTCATCCTTAGAAATATGTACTAAACATTTATCATTCTTAAATTTCATCAGGTAACCTTAATCAGATAATTTAATTTTTATTATAAGGTTATGGTTAATACCTTTTATAAATAAAACATTTTAAATTAAAGTTTTATCAAGAAGAATAATGTTACCTATATTGATAATCCCTCTTTGAGCATTATCTCTAAAAGTAAATTTTCCACATTTCATATTGATGATAATTTTGAAACATTAGTTGTTACCAGTCATATTTCTAAAACATCCACTATCCATGGACCATGAATTATTTTTTTGGTACTTTTTTCCTAAAAACAAAAAACATTTTAATTTTTGAACCCAAACCCTCCTGGGTCCGATATCGTTAGAAAAAAAATAATGGGTATCCACATTTGTCTGGTTTTATTTTGGGAAGATGTCATTTATTTGGAAAAATAATATTTAAGAAAACTAAGTGATTGAACTATATTTAAGGAACAATTCATTCTCTAATGGCCACTACTATGAAAATTAGTACAAAAAGGGATATTTTTAGGAACAAAAAATCTATTACTAAAAACTGTTCTTTTATAAGTATAACCCATTCCAGAACTAGTCCTATAAGAAAACATTTTCCTATAATTTTTATCAAAACATTCCTTACGAGTGGTAAATTTTGATAAAAGTCTCATAAAACTTGATATTTGAGATTTTAGTTTTATAACTAAATCTTTATCATCATTAGTATTGGTTTTATAATTATGTTTATTTTCTAAAACATTTTTATCAGAAATTACTTTTTCAAGATCTTTAGAAATATTATCCTTATCAGAAATAGTCTCATCAATATATTTTAAAATATCTGATATTTAATTTGTTAAAACATAATTCCTTTAATCATGCTTATCAGTTTTTTCCTTATCATTACCATGTTTTTTCAAATTTTATAATTTTTATTTTTAAGAAGTTTATAAAAGTGGAAAATTTATTCGTAAGAAGGTATGGTATTATCATCATTGGCTGAGGAAGATTCTTCATCTGAGGATATAGAGTCCTTATCATCAGGATAGTTTTTACTTAAATACCTATTAGTAAGTTTCTTAGTATTTCATACCATATCCATAATACATTGATTTATAAGGGTTAATTTAGCATAAAGACCTATGTTCCTCTATCTATACCTTTCATTCTCAGATATATTATCAGAATAATCACCTACACCAACACTCCATATGTCAACATATTTCAGAAATTTATTTCCTTCTTATTTGAAATACTTTTCTCATTCCTTTCATAGTTCTCATCATTTTTTTTCTTTCCTCTTTAGTTTGGGAAAATCTAGTCTAATGTGTCCAAATTTCTTCAATTTGTAAAAATTTAATTCACATTTCTTGTCATTTCTTTCCTTATGGACTTTCTTATAACAATATTAAAAATATATCTTAATAGTAATCATTTTCATCATTTTTGATAGGTTGGATAACTCATTTTTTGAATGCTTAGATATACATGAATCAGAACAAATAACCACTTTTTTCATACTTGAATATCTAAAAAATCAAGATTTTGAGCTTTAGTACGTACAGTAGTTGTAGAAAAAGAAACACATCCATTTTTCTTTTTCTTTTTCTCAGCATCTCTTTTTAGTCTTCCCTCATATAGGTTAAGAATTCTAATAATATCATCTAGGGTAAGATTATTCAACTTTCTTGTCTCATCAACAGTAGTCCTATTTGATTCATGTTCATTGGGAATAATATCAATTATTTTCTCCATAAGAATCTCATCATCATGACCTTTCTCTCCAATAGATTGTAAATTATTAATAATATTCAGGAACTTATGGTGTATATTAGAAACTAATTCACCATGTAGTAAATTGAAATCTTAATAATCTTCTTTTTTCATATCTCTTCTTGTTTCAGCTACTTTGAAAGTTCCAAAATGTGTTACTTCTAACTTCTTCTATATACTAATAGTAGCTTCACAAGATGATATGTTACAATAGATAATCATCATCATGGAACATAAAAAAAATGTTTTTAACTCTATAATTAAACTGATATTCCTATTTATCTTGATGATTAAATTTTGTAACATCCTTATTAGGTATTTTATAATCTCTAGTAACAATAAAAAAATTATCAACTCATGTGTTAATAACAAAATTCTTCATCCAATCTCTTCAGTACTCATATTCATCACCATATAAAATATGAGGTCTTTTGGGATTCATAATGTCTATGGATTTGATATTAATTCCTTCCATTTTTAAAAAAAGATGTATTCCATTCCACAAAATACGTTAGTGTAAAAAAAATTATATAAATAAAAGTTTATAAAAAAACTTTATAAACTTGAAATAGTATAAAAAGTAAAAACCAAGAAAGTATATAATAAGTGGAATCCTTATTTGATAACAATTTTTAGATTATTATATATAAATATACTAGTTTATATAATAGTAATATACTTATAATGGATAACTTACAAGAGGGGTGAATTGTAGTTTTAAAGACATAGTTTAAAATAATTAAACTAAACAAACCCTAATCCTATTTAAGTTGGTTTATCAGACTCAATCCTCAATCCAATCATAGTATTGTAATATAAAACAACAGGATTAAATCAGAATGTAAAATATAAGATTCAACATGAATATGATTAATCAGAGTACAAGAATCATAATAATAATGGATACGATTAATTCAAATGTATTTTAATTATCAGAACCAGATTAAAGTATATATAATAATCCTAATATAAAGATGAATATAATGTTTCACTTTCTATTATAATTCCAGCATAATATACATGTTTTATAAAACAACTAATACAATAGAATAAACAATAATTAATTAATTTTAAGATATTAAAAAGATAACACTTTTAACCATAAGGGTAAGATAATCTATAACCCAAACTAAAGGTATGCCTTGTTTTATACTTA
The DNA here is from genome assembly GCA_963277665.1 of Viscum album. Classification (NCBI taxonomy): domain Eukaryota; kingdom Viridiplantae; phylum Streptophyta; class Magnoliopsida; order Santalales; family Viscaceae; genus Viscum; species Viscum album. Next base: position 1,496,176,481 of record OY728129.1, read on the forward strand.
AAGAAATTATATCTTCCCTTGCAGTGGAATCCCTTGATACAATGGTTGGAACAGATCTATCTTCCTATCCCTGGAATCCCTCGATACGATGATAGGATTCTCTATCTACGTAGCCTTGGTAGCCATTGATCTAATGTATTGGATTCTCTATGTCCCTATCTCCAGAATCCCTCAACTTTTATGATGATCGAACATGAGTAATAATTACAATAATGTTTTTAAGGAGAAAACCTGATAAGGTTTCCTTTGAAGTAATATATATAAATAATTTCAAGATATTAAGAACAAGTTGTTCCTACTAAGTAATATTCAAAAAAAATTGAGAGTGAATGTAATCAACTAGCAACTCCAAAATCTTAAAATGACCGGGTATTTATAATAAAATTTCCAGCAATCATATTTCCATCCCAATAGTCATATTTTATCTATGTTTATCACAACGACATGGACACCTGTCACTTCAATAGTTCTTTTTTAAGTGTTTTCTTGACATCATATTAGTTTACACCATTATAGTTTAAAATATTTACTTTTCATTGGAAATAATTCATCTGAATTTGATTATAAACTTAATTCAATCAAATGGAATTCCTTATGATTTTCATTATGATAATCATTATGAGTGTTAATCTGATGTTATTGATACCAATATCTGCCCAATTTTTAAGACTTTTTCATTACGATAATCATGAAAAAAAATCTAACTTCAAGAACTGATAAAGGTGAGTCCTATTAATTAGACACATACTCATTATGATAATCATACTGAATAATTATATGTTTATTTATATAATTCCATGGTACTTATTCTATGTATGGTAAAATAATATGTCTTCTACAAAAAAATATTCTAAAACATTTTGGACATGAAAATTTTCTAATCATGTTTTTAAGAATGTGTTTGTGATTTCTAAAACCAAAGGAATGGAAAAGTGAGAAATAGGATTTTGGAATCAACATATAATTAATAGGCTTCTCCATTACTCACCTAATTGAAAGGGTTTATGATTTTAAATTTAGAGTAGGGAAGCTTTTCTTTCCAGTTTACATTGTTATTTTAGACATGGAGTGCGATAGTGAGGTACCAATCATTCTTGGTAGACCCTTTATTAGCATAATAGGAGTTATCAATGATATTTCTAAGGTAAATTTATTTCTAATAATATAAAAAATAATGAATTTAATGTTTACAAAATAACTAAATAACACACTTCAGGTCAAACTTGTTTTAGAGATGATATTATAGGGTTAGAATAACCTGTTGATGATAAATCGGCGGAGTTTTTTATAATGTTAGATGAAATAAATATCCAACACATTATAATAGAATATTTCATGGGAATCTTTTAAGTAAAGAGGAATAACCTTTATATTAGTATAGGGGAGTCCTTAGAACACTTATATGAAATTTACATAAACATATTCTTGATACGTTCAAAATTTTAAATTTTGAAGAGTAGTTTTATAGGAATTTAAGTGATAGAGAAGAATTTTTCTTTAATACATTCTAAAAAAGTAATATGGAGGGTATTGACCACATGTTCCTAAGCCTCTTTCACCAAGTGAAAAAGGCACCAATTTTGGATCTCAAACCCCTCCCAACTCATCTAAAGTATTCATTTCAGGGTGAGTGCTCTACATTACCTATTTTTTTCTCTTTATATATAGGAAAAAGTTAATAATATTGTTTTTGGGATATTCTTTGAAAGTTTAAGTATATCATTGGTTTGTCTGCATCTAATATGAATGGTATAAGTCCTTCATGATACATGCATAAAATACCCATAGATCATGCCCATAAATCTAGATTTATGGGGAAGGTAAGACATAACCTCAATAAAAAAAGTGGTTAGAGAAGAATCAATAGGATTTATTAATACAATGATAATATTCTATATATTAGATAGACCATGGTAATGTCATATTCAAGTTATACCTAAAAAAATTAGATTTAATCTTATCACCAATGTAAATAATGAGTAAATATAAACTATGATAGTAGACAAGTGGAGAGTCTATATAGATAAAAAAAAACATAATTCAACCTTTAGGTAAGACCATTTAATAATTCTATTTATGGACTAAATTCTTCATTGGTTGGATGGAAATTAATTTCTATTCTAGATAGCTATTCTGGTTAAAACTAGATTCCCGTAGCCATTGAAGACTAGGAAAATACCACCTTCACATGTCTATTTGAGAAAATTTCCTACCAAATAATTCTATTTGGATTATGTAGTTCTCTAGACACATTTTAGATATATATGATGGTAATATTTTCCGATATTATTAAAATAATAATTTATTTGTATAAGGATTATTTCTCGATTATTGGAATCAATTTTAAAAACATTCTATAGAATTTAGAAATTGTTTTGGAATGTTTCCAAGAAATAAATCTTATCTTAAATTCAGTGGGGTTCTAATTCATGGTCACAAACTATATTTTGTTATGTCACAAAATTTATAATATCTTAATTAAAGTATATAATTCAAAAATATAAATTATCCAAAGGCTTCCACATTTAGAAAATTTCAATAGAATTAGGAGCTTTCTAGTTCATGCAAATTTTATTAGGAGATTCATTATGGACTTTATGAAAATCATCAATAATTTATTCTCACTAATTGTAAAGGGAACACCATTCGTGTTTGGTGAAAAATAATTAGAGTCATTTAACCTTCATAAATAGAAATTCACATCCTCAACAATTATTAATTACTGATACTGTAAATTTCCTTTTGAAGTGTTGTGTGATATGAATGATGTGGTGGTGGGAGATGTTTTAGATAAAATGAAGGATAGGGGGATTTACATGTTTTATTATTCTAGTAACAATTTATATTATGCCCAAAATAATTACACTTCTATTGAAAATGAGTTGAAAAATGTTATGTTTTTCTGGAAAAATTTCGATAGTATTTATTTGGATCTATGATTATAATTTTCACTGACCATTCATCCCTATAGTATTTTCTAACTAAGAAAGAATCCAAGACAAGTTTTATGAGATAAATGATTCAGTTACATGAATTTTATTTATAATTTTAGGATAAAAATATTTTTATATTTTTGTTTTAACCATTGGTAAAGGTCTTACAACTCACAATATAAGGAATCAAGAGATGTTAATACATATTTTATAGATGAATAATTGATTATGACTTTAGTATACTAATCTTCTTAGTTTATAAACTATTCCATCATTCAAGCTGTAGGATTCATTCCCAAATATGTTTTAAAAAAACCAAAGGAATAAATATATATATGAACCAAAATACTACTTTGGGGATAATCCCTTGATTTTTATGATATGTGTTGTTGAAGAATAAATGTTTCTCATCCTTGATAGTTATCACTCTTCACCTTACGGTGGACATAATGAGGGTAATAGTACATCCTAGAATGTATTTTAGGATGGTTTTTACTCTCTTACTTTATTCAAGGATGTTATATGTCTTGTAAAAGGATTTGATGAATTTCAGATACTTGGAAATGTGGGAATGAAGTAAGAGTTACCAAAAAATGGATTATAGTGGTAGATATTTTTATGATTATATATTAGCCTTATAGGGAATATTTCCATCAACTTATTGTAATGAGTATATTTTAGTCATTTTATATTTTATTTCAAAGTGGGTTGAGGTTGTAGATCTCCCAAACAACCTACCAACTACTATTTTCGAGTTTTCTATAAAGAACATATTCTCTACATTGGAGTTCCCAAGTTATTTATCACAGATAACTAAACACATTTTAAAAATTATAAGTTAAAATAATTAATTTAAAGGTATGTCTATGATCATAGAAATGGAATTACTTTTCACCCATAATCTAGTGGTCAAGTTGTAATTTTGAAAAGAGAGTTAAAATTTTTCCTTAAAAAAACAATTTATAAATCTGGGAAAGACTTATTTGTTAGGTTGGATGAAGCTTTATGGTCCTATAGGACCACATAAAAGACCCCAATATTTATTTCTCATTATAGAGTTCTCATTGTGAAAATATATCATTTTATTATAGAGCTCCATACCAAGCATGTTTCTACTGTGATAGCCCTGAACTACGATTTTAATTCTACCGGTGAAATAAAAAGATATTTGAGATGAGTGAACTATAAGATACTATAAGAGAGTCTTATAAAAATTTCTAGACTTAAAAGAAAATAAAAAAATCATTTCATTACTTCATTATTCAAAACCTAAATTTTAAGTTTGGTCAAAGATTCTTTATTTTCAGCTTTAGGCTTAAGATTTTTATGATAAAACACGAAGAGAAGTGGTCTTGTCACTTTAAAATTTTTATAGTGTTAGTAAATAGAGTAGTCTTGTCAGTAAGAGAGGAGAATAAACTATTCTTGTTCAATGTTCAAATATTTAAACACTATTTTGAGGGGTTGGAAAAGATCTTGCATACCATCATTATAAAAGAAAGTTGTACTTTCATTAAGTCTAATATATGGTTAAAAACTCAATGCTTTATGGTAATCAACCAATGGTCATGTTTAATCTTTAATTTTTCTTATTTAAAAATAAACTAGCTCATTTTTCTACCATGTCAGTCTAGTTCAGATTAATGGTAAATCTGGGACTCAGATAAATTATCAAAATGTGGTATATTTCTTTAGGAGCATAGTCGCTTAGTATTTTATTATGTTCGATCGATGAATATGTGTAAAATTATTGTGAACCATGATACATTCTCATATTTAGTAAAGGGTTTTAAAACTGATAGATGATTGAATCTAAGATTCCCATTTAGAGCATAACTTCATCTATTTTTTCAAGGGATTAAAGGATCTTCTAGATGATGTTTACTTATAAACTCCCATAACTCCAAAATTGGTTTCTTTTTATTTTAATCTTTAACTATTGGTTTATTATATTCATATTTAAGATTTTATAGGATATAAAACTAAGAAACCAAGGGACTTTTACTCATAACATAGAAGGGGGACTTTTGAATAAAGTGGTTGATACATCTTCCATAATCAGAGGATTTTTACTTTCAATTATGCTTTTTTTACATATTCTTAATCAATTATTTATATTTTTCATGCTATTAGAAATTTTTTGGGGATGCCATTACTTTGTTTGTTTAAAGTATGCAAATATTTACCTATTGGATTGTTTTTTTAGCATAATTTTTTCATAGTTTTTTAAAATTTTATTATAATAAATTTTAAAACATGCTTTCACCCTCCTAAAATTCCTTTGGATTATAATTACTTCTTATTATGTAATAATTTTTTATCCATGATAATTCTATGACTTTCATTGAAAATAATTTCTATTGTTATTAAAACTAAAATCATGTGAAATTTAAAATATTTTTATTTGTTTAGGAAATTATGGTAAAATGATTTGAATCTTTTTAAAACCCTTTAAACAGTTTGTTAATATCTTATTACAATTTTTTGAGTTAAAATATCATAATTATTTATCTCAAATTAGGATTCAAAATTAGTGAAATGTTTGGTTTTATGCATAGAGGAGGGTTCTAAAATTTCATTCACTATAATTCACTATTATACACATCAAAAAACCCTTAAAATGTTTCTAAATTTTTTGTTCTTGAGTTTCATTTACCTAACTCTATGACTTAAATTTTTTTTAAGTGTGTTATCTATTTTTCCACTTTGTGGAGGTTACTCTTTTATTCTTCCCCATGGATTTAATTAGGACCGCCATTTTCTTTCATCTATTGGAAATTATTTTCTTTAGTAAAATAGTAGGAGTATGATTTACAATCATCATTGGTTTTGAACTTCTCGAATGGGTTTTAAACTTTTAGTCTTTTTATTTAAATGAGATATGAAATTAAAATCCTAATCTAGTTTGAAATAACTTCATTATTCATTATTTTTATAATGGGTGGGTTAATTATTCATTCTTTCTAATTATTAATCTCACTCATTCATTCATCGGTGCTTATTTATTCTCAATTGAATTATGTATGTATGTTCACCTGTAGTAGGTAAAGAAAAGTTTTTAAGATTTAGTTTAATTCAATATGATTCTTGTGTATACCAATTTTTAAATTTCTAATTTCAATAATCTTTTATAAAACCAAAACTAAATTTTTACCAAACTTCTTATTTTTAGTAGAGTAATCATTTTTTCCTACTTGAGAGTGTCCATGGGTGAGAATCCTTTTAAAAACCAATATATTTTGGAATTTCACTTTTCCACCCTTGAGATTTATTTTCTTCCACTATGTTTTTAGAATTGTTTTCTTGAGGAAACGAAAAATACTAAGTGGGAGGAATTTGAAGTGCACTTTTATGAATATATTTTTCCATATCACTATTTATAATTCAAAAAAAATTGGATAAAATGATATTTAATAGAAGAATTATTAAATTTTGATCTATTTTGCATTGAATTTATTATTCGTTGAATATTTCAATGATAATAAAAAAATTGTGATTAAATATTTAAAATTTATTTAATTTAATTTTTATATTTTTTAACAAAACATATTTTTGATGGTCTTGATAAAAAATTCTTTGGAATAATTTTGTGGATGTAATTTTTTAATTTTTTGAATTAATTTTTTCATGTTCTAATTATTTTTCTTGAATATAATTATTAGAATGGTTTTTTAATTCTTGATTTGAAATTTGGAATCCATGTAATTATATTTTTTATGTTAAGTTTAGTTTTTGAATTGAATAATTTCATTTTTTTTATTTTTTGGCTTATACATACCTGTGTTATGTTTAAATCAACTGTGAAAAAATTATTTGTATGTTGAGTCCACTGATCATGATTATAATAAATTATGGATATTACTATCATGATAGCCATACAAATATGCATGTAGATGAGTAATCACATGAGTTACAAACTTACCATGAATTCACTTAAATATATTATAGATAAAAAAATAAAAATTATCCAACCTACCTTGGATAAAATGCACTAAATGCAAGTGACAGTCTCAACCAACCACAATGGACAAGATACCTTGAGAATGATAGGTTCCTGCACACTGAAGATGGATGAGTGACTATAGATAACCAATGGTATGATAGACTAAGAAATAACAAATGATTTGGATGATCAACCTTGGATACCTATCTACCATGGAGTCATTTAACAAAAATAAAAACCTAATCTCATCCAAATTTGTGGAACTAAGAATTTTAATGAAGATCGAAGGAGATCAAAACTGAAATACGTTCCCATGTTTGAATGAAACCCACGATTTTAAGTATAGATCTGAGATAAACCTTTGATTAGAAAAAGGAGGCTAACCAAAACCCAAAAAATGAAAATGACCAAGCAAGGATAAAGAGAATTAAATGCTATCTGATGAAAATTTACCTGATTTTATGATGAAGTTTAATAATTGATGAAAACCAATTTATTTTTTAGATAATATTAATCTAATTGTAGATTTAAAAGTGATGGAAATTGAATCATAAAGTAGTATGAGTAAAAATTGTATCATTCTAACCGAACATAGTGTGATCAATTTTTAGGCTGTTAAATCTAGATGTTAAAACATAAAATCCCAAACCTTAGATCTATATTGATCTTGAAAAAGTCAACCACAACCAAATCCATGAAGCAAATATAGTTCAAAGGAGATAAAATATATAGAATAATTGAAGGAAGTTGAGTATCATTTCATAAATAAAATGAATAGAAATAAATCAAATGGAGTTACATCAAATTGAATTTAAATGAATATCTAAAATCTCAGTCACGATTTGTATCGCATTGATCTTGGAGGATGAGGTTGCCTCAGTGGAGCAGTCAAGATGAATCACAACAAGTTAATTGATATTGGGTTTATAAAGGTATATTTTTTGGATAGATAATATTTTGTTTCATGGTTATAATGTAAAATATGAATGGTCTCATTGATTCCATTTTATTCATATCTATGAATGGGGATTAATTCACACCAAGTGGTTGATGATTTTCTTAAATTAACTGAACTGTACTGATGGGTGTTGATTACTCTTATATTCACTAAGATTTAGTATAGATGAGTTGTGTTCATGATGGAGTTTCCATAATTAATCTCAATTAGTTAATTACAATAATTAACTATTTTTTTAACCTAGATATCAAGATCAATTGGGTTCTCCTGTAGTAGCATAGGTCTAGCTTGGGATACATAATCCCTAGTGTGTGGTGTTCTTCAATTTTGAATAAAGAAATTATGAGATAGGGTAGATGATGTAGAATGGTAAAACTATATTCAAAATAGTTACATAGGGTTAGTATTAGTGAAATACATAAAGTTAACTAATCATGGGTTGTTAAGTATTGAAAGGTAACTTCAATTTATATAAAATTATGAGAAGGGGATTTAAAAATGCATCAAGATCTAAAATTATAATGTGAGAAATTTAAAACATGGGGTGGCTTAAACTGAAATCAGAGTCAAGAATGATTTTAGGGAGTTTCGAAAATACTCATAAGTAAGACAAGAGGGATTAATTGGGCCTCATAACTTTTCTAGGATCATTTAATTTGGAGTTATAATAGAATTTATGTGGGGTTCATGACTCCGATAGAAGATCTTTTCTTGAGTCACATGAGGGAGATTTCAAAAAGTGACATGTGCACCATGTGTTAGTAAAGGGAGACAAATCCAATACAACTGATTGTGAGTCATAGGAGGATCCAGTTAATGATAAAAATTTAAGGATATGAACTATTCATTTATTTGGGTTTTAATGGAGGATTGATGAGATAGATTATTTTGAATTGTAATAGTGACACTTTAGACACATTCATGAGTTGGGACCTTGACTATATGGAACTAGATGGTATGAGCTAAGTGAAAGGAGATGGGTCTAGAAGTGGATCACCTCAAGGGAGAGGATTACTCCTCCCTTTATTCCTATTTTACATTCTTTCATCCTCTCATAATGAATTTCCTTAATATTGATATTACAAGTATGATCTTTAGCTAAACTTCTTGGAGAATAAAATTGAGCTGGAATTCAATTTACTTTGTTTGTGTATTCATTGCAGAGATTTTACTCTCCTCTTCACTTCTTAAGTAGTTAATATTTTAAAAATTATGGGATAAATGAAAATTATCCTTGCCTGAATTTAATAAAAACTATTTAATTGTTATCAAATCAATCATTATAGTCATTCAATAATTTCAAAATACACTTTATCTTGGTGAATCTAAATTCAAAATTTTCATAAATGAGAGGGTATTATATTATAAATACTATAGAATTAATCCCCTCATAGTTTTACCATTTGAAAATAATTTACCAACTACTCTCTCATCAGTCTAGTAAACTTTTCACTATGTAAAAATGAATGAAAACTTATTTAAAATTACCAATTGAATTCCTCTACCTCATCATTTTTTTCTCCTTGATCTATCATGATCTTACTTTTCTCTTGAATTATCTCCATGTTTCCAACATACTTACCTTAATTTAAACCTTCTCATTATCATTACCATTCCTTTATACTATTTTCACATTTCTTGAGTGTTTTTTTCTTTCTCAGTTATAGAAACATTAACCTTCTCTCTAGGACCAAAAATTATTCATTGAATTATATGTTTTTAATAGGGAAATTTATAATTAATTTTCCTAGTTTCTATGACATCTGGTTCAATAACCTCAATAAGTGCCTATTGTACCCACTAGTATTAATGTATCTCATAGAAGGGAAACCCCTCATCTTTTATATGGAAAACCATAGAGTAGCCTTTTGGTTCCATCCTCACATGGAAAATTTATGTAGTTAAGGAGAGGATCCTTTATTATCTTTGCAGGAAAATGCTAGAATATGAGACCTAATATTTCAATATAAAAAATAAGTTTATTTTTTGTTATATTAGTGCATAATCATAGATATTATATATATAATATTGAAGTCTTCTTTTTCTATTGCATCAATCTTATAAAATATATTTTTTGGCATCCAATGTTAATCAGGTTCCATGTATGATGGAAAGTTATTCTTCATCAATTTCATATTTAATTTGTTTCTTAAATGGTAATAAAGACACAATAACTTGAAAACTTTTATTTAATCACACCCTACCCCATAGGATTCATATTTTAACATGGATCTTCCATATGAAGAATTATTATTCATTCGTGAAACCTTAAAATAATGGGAGATGTACAATGATGATGGTTTTTAGAGTTAGACGAGAAGAATGACAGATGACTCGAAGCTCAATATAGTATGTTTAGGGATAATATTTTTACCCCAAGAAAATTAATTTCTACCTTATTTGTTTTCTACTTTCATAATGGTGCACCAATAACAAGGTAGAATATCATGCCCTCACTACAGGCATAAAATTGTTCTTACAAATACAAGTTTCTCAATTGGACATTAAGGATGATTCAAAGATATTAATCAAGAAATTTAATGGATTTTATTATATAAAAAATTAAGAATTGGTCTTCTTGTTTGATTATGTATAAGGTTTCATGGATTAATTTTCATCATAGATTAACTTTTTCATATTCTACATTCACATATTAATCATATAAATGCAATGTCCAATGCAGTTATAGCCTTGGAAAGCCCATATCAAGATGTTATTTGTATCATGCATCATGGGTTAGTCACTCTATTTATCTGAAATGAAATGGAAAACATCAATAAATTTAATTCCACCTCAAATGAATTTGGTCCTTTGAAGATTCTAGGCAAGGAAGAAGTGCCTTTTAAAGAATATCCATAATGGTTTTTTCAGATTTGATGGATCATTATAGAATTTCTCTATGCATAAAAAACATTTCCAATGAAATTTTTCCATTGAATATTGACATAGAAAATAACAAAACCCATAGAGTATATTTTTAACATTAAATTTATAATTAATTTATATTTTAATGGAATAAATATTACCTCATCTTAGGATCTTTCTTTAATGATGATGTAGATCGTGTGAAACTATTTTCAGATTACCTTCATTGTGGAGGGGTGATCCAAATATAAAATCCCTCTAGTGGTGATATACTTGTACTCATTTTATTTCCAAATGAAACCAATTTATTTCTAGGTACTAGCATAGTGAATAAATTTTCATACATTATTCATCTTCATAACCTCAAGATCCTTCAGGGTTGAAGTAATTCTTCTCATTCTTGAGAAGATAAGATAATAAAGAATCATGTGATAATTATATTGTGATCAATGATTCTAATTTCTAAATTAACACTAAACAATAGGTATAATAGTATATTTATAGAGTTAGGGTTTAGGTTAAAATATTGTTAAATTATGCATTGGACCTTCAAAAATATTATAAACCATTTCTATCCCCATGCAATAATAATATGAATATTATTATTATTTTATGGCTTGTGCTAATTGGCACAATGATAAATATTATTTTACCAGCTTATTAATTAATATTTATCACCAAACATGATATTAGTTTTTTATCCTTCCCATTATTTTTCTAATACCCAAATAAATATTTAATTTAATATATATTTATAAATAAATATTATATTCACAGTATGGGGAATAAATATTTATTAAATATTAAATGCATAATAAAAATATTTACGATAAATAAAACTTGAATAAAATTATTCCTTGGTATTGAGAATAATATTTATTACAATAATTATATCCAAATATAATTTAATCTAGAACAATGGAAACACTTTGTATGTGACCCTCCAGGATTATTTCTCATTAGAACTTGTTGATATTTCCTAACGTAAAAGATTACTTTCTAGAAAGAGGTCAAGGAACCCAATATAAATAACTTAATTTAAAAATTACTATAACTACATATGAATTCTTACTATATAATACAATCCATTTATCAAAAAATATCATCAATAAGGTTTCACATATGTGTCATAAACCTATATGCTTTATATGCCTCTTTTTACTATCTAAAATAAGCTCAACATTACACCATGGCCATGGAATTTAATGTGATAATTCAATTACAATCAAAGGGATAAGATATAAACTTCCATAAATGTAAGGTACAAACCCTTCCTTGAATTACTAATTAATAAAATGTCATTATTGACGAACCCAACATATTTAACTTCTATGTGAATTTTATTATCAAGGTTTATGTAATAAATATAAGTGAGAGAGTCATAACATAAACTAATAAATATCATATAGTCTAAGGACTATTATACACACTCACATATAGAAATTTTAATGACACATAAACATTTGAAATTCCTATAGGTGGGTCTATTCTCATAATCTCACATTTTTGATATTACCAAGTGTGAACTTTATAACAATAAGTCTCATCTACTTATGAATACTCACACCTAATATTCAACATTCTTTGTGTCCCATAATAGTATTTTATCCAACCATATAACTATATTTAATAATATTACCCTATAATTTCAAGTTTCTCATCATTGTAAAGAACTTCTATGACCTTATCATTGCGACGATACTCTAATAAATTATTACACAAAATTCATGCGGAACAATGAACAATATGTAATAATATATTTTATTAATATTATAATATTAGAGTATAAATGAAATATAAAGTAAAAATAATTGGTTCTAGAACACAAACTATAATAGACTCTCACTTAAACTAAATACAACTTTTTACATCTTTTAATTTGATAAACCTCACTTTATAACCATATTTCTACTTAGTTAATTCATTGGTTAAGGATTCCTCCTTGTTGTCTTCTTTACGAATTATTCCCCATATGATTTCACCTCTTTGAGAAAAATACCTCAAGAAATTATACTTCTAAAATATGTGCTTCATCCATTGGTGTGACCTTAACTCCTTTACAAGGGTAACCGCTGTAGTGTTATCATGATAGAGTGTGATAAAATATTTACTGTTATGTTCCACATCAATATATTAAATTATTTTTTCTATCCATACTACTAATTTAGTTTTCTCATAATCTAAAATATAATCATACTCTAAAATATAATTTATGTTAATATCTTTTTTTGAGATTTTCTAACTCACTACACCTCCATTAGGAGTGAATATGTATCCCATCTGCAATTTCAGATTGCCTTGATTTTTTTGGAAACTAGAATATGTATATCCTCTTATGACTAGTTCCCCATATACTCCATATACCAAGAATATATCCTTATTACACTTCATATACTTATGGATATTTTTTACTTTTATCTGATGGTGGTCACATGGGTCATCTTGATATCTTCATACTGCACTTAAGGGCTAGGCGACATCTATCTTGGTACATAGCATAACATACATGACTGGCTCAATCACTAACTTGTTTGGAATCATTTCCATTTATTTTCTTTCATCATTTATTTGAGGAAAAATTTTATTATAATGGTGACTTCCATGTGACATCAAAAACAATCCCCTATTCTAATAATTTATACCAAATATCTTTAGTATCTTGTTAATATATATTCCTTGAATTATACTGGGCATCCACTTGGATCTATCACTATTGATCATGATCCCAATAATATATGTTACTTTACTTAATTCATTTATAGAAAACATTTATTCAACTATGATTTAATAGAGTATAATACTAGTATCCCATTTCCAATAAGTAATACATCAATGGAATAAACTATTAATAAAATGACCATACTCCCATTAAATCCTATATAGACACAAGACTAAAATTAATTTTTTTATGAAACCCAATTAATATATGGATTAATAAATCTGAATTTTTCATGATATGGATTCTTATTTTAAACCATAAATGGTTCTTTTCAATTTGCATACCTTGTTCGAATCCTTTGGAGTCACAAAGCCTTCAGGTTGTGTCATATAGACATCTTCTTGAAGGTTCCTATTAAGGAAGGTTGTTTTGACATACATTTTCCAAATCTCACAATCATGGAAATATGCAACAAATATTATAATTATGATGGATTTAATAATAGTAACTGGTTAAAGGTTTCATCATAGTCTATGCATTGATGTTGTTTAAAACCTTTTGTAACCATTCGTTCCTTGTAATTACTAACTTGTCCACCATGTCTTGTTTCTGGTTGAATACCAATTTATAACCAATAGGTTTTACATCCACTAAAGGATCTACCAAAACCCATACATGGTCTTTGTATATTGAATCCATATCATAATTCATTTCCTCATTCCATTTGGTAACATATGTGACACTTGCTACTTCCTTGTAGGTTAGATGATCATTAATATCAAATAATAATGAGTTACTATCCTTAGTGAGTATAAAACCAAACCATTTTAGTTCTCTAAAATCTCTTATACTCTAATATGGTACTTGTGTCTCTTGAAATTCTTCTTCCATAGGAATTTATGGAATCTTTTCTATTGCAAAATCTAGTGTATCTTGAGCCTAGACTTCATCGACATCTTTCTCACTCCCATTGTCTTCTTTAGAGAAGTGTTCCCATTCATGATATTTGGTACATATATTAACCATATATTTCATATATATAGGATCATATAAGTAATATCCTTTAGTTTCATTAGTATACCCAATAAAGATACACTTAGTGCCTCGGGGTGTATGCTCATTTCTAGATATGGCCTTAACAAACACTTTACAACCCCGCACTCATATATATGACAAAATGGGTTTACTTACATGCCAAATATAATATATAATACTAATTTATTATTAGGTAGGAACTCAATTTAGTATATATGTTTCTATTTGTAATAAATATCCCCAAAAGGATAAATAAAGACTTATATGACTTGTCATTGATCTCACCATTTCTAACAAGGTGTGGTTCCTCCTTTCACTTATACCATTCCATTAAGATTTATAGGTTGGAGTGAGTTGAGATAGATTTCGAACTCCAATAAATAATCAATGAAGTATATATTAATATATTACCCATGATGGTCTAAGAGTAATTTCTTAATCTTTTTACCAAGATGGTTCTCAACTTCATTCTTGTGTTTATTGAATCTATCAAAGGAATATGAATTATACCTCATTCCGTAGACATATCCATATCCAGTTAAATCCTTAGTAAAAGTTATGAAGTATGATTACTTACCCCTTGATTAAACTAGAAATTGTTCACACACATCGGTATGAACTGATTCAATAAGATCTTTGTCCCTTTCACCTTTTACACTAAATTAGGATTTATTCATTTTTTCCTTATAAACATGTTTGACATAAACCATGTGGTTTTAGTTCAAAAGAATTTAAATATACATATTAGTGTAGTTTACTCAAATATATTTCATTTACATGACCTAGTTGTTTATTTCATAGTTGGGTGTTGTATGAGTCATGTGAACTAATTTTGTTATTTATTTTCAATACTTGGTTTGTGTAATCCAACATGTAAATAACATTATTTAAATATCCCATACCATAAAAAATGTTATATTTATAAAATAAGAAACATTTCTTCCCAAGGATGAAAATAAATCCATTTATATCAATTTTTTAGATAGAAATAATGTTTTTTGTAATGAATGGAACATAATAACAACCCTTTAAATCCAAGATCATTCTCATAAACTACATGAGGTGGTAGTCCATGTTAGCCACATCAATGAGTCTGGCTAAGTTGACTACTCCTAGATCTACTTATCCTTGGCCTATATTCTTTAATATACTTAGTTCATATATTGGAATACATATATGATCACCACATTCCATATCTAATGCCTAGTTTTTAGAAATAGAAAAATTGATCTAAATAAAAATTGCACCATAAGCTTCCCCTTTCTTCTTTTTCTAGGTGTAGTTTTTCTTCTAGTGGACCTAAATTCCACATGTGAAACAAAAAACATCCTATTTCATTTTGTGTCCCTTGATCCTTCTTTTCATGGAAGTTCATTGTGAAGGATATTTATATTTAGATATCTTCATATGGACTTTTCTTTTGTTCATGATAAGGACAGAAGGATTTTTGTGCTTTGTATACTTATCAACATAGTGAAGGAGTGTGGGAATATATGGAATATACTTCCCTATGTTGTTCATATTAAAATTAACAACAAATCTAGAGAATCTAGGAGGTATTGATTTGAGAATGAGATCGGTGTGTGGTTATTTAGGGAATTTAAACCCTAGAACATCTAGTCACACAATGTAGACAATTAGTTTGACTAAATAAGGTCCATTTGGCCCACCTTCTCTAATATTACTCTGAAATAATTCATTAGAGATCTTAGACCATTCTTATCTAACTCTCTCCTAATATAGAAAATAGAGAGTTTGGAGCATGATATAAGCATCCATGTCCTCATGAGACTTCATGAGTTCACTATAAATGGATGATAGCATTATACACTGAAAATATACCACCTCGCTCATATGTTTATCATAGATATTGAACTCTTCATCACTCGCCTCCTTTTGATATGGATCAGGCAGTGAGGTTTCTAGTATGTAAGATTTTTGTTCATAGCATAACATAACCCCTAGGCATCTAAACTATTCTTAGAAGTTACTTCCAGTAAAGAGATGGTATTTATCCAATATTGAAAATAAGGATAATGTGGATGATGAACGTTCCATTATTCTATAATTATAAAAGATAAATTTATTAAAACTTTAGTTGATTAAAATCTATATGAGACATAATTAATTTAATTTTATTAAGTCTCCCGCTATTTTATCACGTATCAACGGCACTCACCATTGAACTTGAAATATACTTTTACTTAATAAATTATAGAATAAATGATCCATATTTATCTTCTTAATGGTCTATATTATGTCCACGAAAACCATAAAAAGGTATTTAGTTAGGCATTCTTTCTAACTGTAAGCTTGTGGTTCCTTATTCTATTGAACGGTTTCCTTAATCCTGAACTCCTTATTGGGATTTCCTCAACACCTTCCTCCACGTTTTTATTGAAATGAATATATCCATTAAATTAAATAAAATTTTGGTTATGTCAACCCAAAACCCTTATGATAACTCCCTGATAAAATTTATTTTATGGACTATTACTATATAAATACATAGTTTTATGGTTACATTTTCAATCAAGTAATACAAGGCTTAGTCTTACTTAATATTAAGTTAAAAGATTTTATTTATTATGTGTAAATATTTCTTATGTTAAACTTTTCATGTATTGTTAATATTAAAAGTATTTTACTTAAGTTATTAATTATGATTTGATAAAACATTTATGTATAATCTATTTCTTTAAATTCCATCTTTTCATATTTTTCCATTTTTTATGTGAGTTTGGTATTGCATCCATAAAATCAATAATTCATAAGATAAAAATAAATAAATAAATAAATGGACCAATCCTAATATTATATAATTACTGATTTATTAAACGGGAAATAAATCAGCCTATGGCCTATGGGAAAACTCATTGTGCTGGTCTTGACATGTGTTTAAACTTCCACTCATCTACTCATGTATCACCTGGGTTGGCATCATTTTGGTTCTAGAATTAACCTCTTCCGTATTCCTTGGGATACTCCTTTAATTACATGTATTTATAACTCACAAATAGGTGAGGGGTGACAAATTATTGGTTAACATAGATTATATAAATCACATTAGAAACACATCTCCTACATAATAAAGGAGAGAGGGATAGCTCTTAAGTCATCATATTTAATTTAATAATAATAATTTCAAAACCATTTATAAAATTAAACTAAAGAAACCAATGTATACATAGTTCTTAGTCAATATCATGAATGGTCATACACATACAAAAAATATGAAAAAGTATAGTGGTTAACATTCATTTTTATTCAATATTTGTTTTTAAGACGAACACTATTGCATTAATTAATTCCATATTATCTTAATGACCATATAATTTTTATTGAAGATACCCATCATAAAATAATTTATTAAAATAAATGGAATATCCAATAATTACATATAATTACATTAAATAAATTGATCATTTATTAATTCTTGAAAACCTTTATTTCATAGTAAAACACATTTAGTGCCAATAGTGTAATTAAATTTTAATACTATAATTAATTATTTTAATGTAATTTAATAATTTATTTTATTGGGATACTACGAAGCATGTAATTACGAGCTACGCATTGTGTTCCTCAATTTTTGTGGACCTGGGATAAACATCTGGGGCATCGGTGCGTACCTCAATTAGACTACATGGAATGTATTAACCGGCTACACACCATGTATCAAACTTTTTATTTGTTTTTTGTAAACCACTAAAGTATTCAGCGTGTTCTCAGAATATGGGACCACACGATGTGTATTCTAGCTATACATTATTTGTTTTGCTAACTTTGAGTATGCATTACTAGCCAAATTACTCGATATGTATTTTATATGTAGAAATTGATGAATTAGACACTGTATACGCTATATACATGTTGTGTGTTTCATTAATTACAAAGTCTATCAAACCCACATAGTCATAAGTCATGTATTTGACCACACAGGTATCATGAATTTCTCAGATAAACCATGTAGAATACATTCCATGTATGCCAACTAAAAACCATGTAATCCAACAAGTTGTGTGTTTGGTTGGCCCAGTCTACAATGGTGTTCAATAAATGAAATGTGTGTAATAACTGTGTAGTGTTTCATGTATCCCAAGACACGTCGAAGTGCAATGCACTTGGGTAAATGACGTGTACTCCAACTACACACCATGTAACCAAGTCTCACAATCCATAATCATTGGAACTTCTAGATGGAATCTATAGTCATTCATCGTCTAATCTAAATCCTTTAAAAAAAATATGAAGCATTAAAAAAGTAATTGAAAGGTTGAAAGAATGTTAATTAATAATCATATTAAAGAAAAAATAATCTAGGAATTAAGGATATAACCACTATTGTACAAAATCGATCAACAATCAAATAAATAATTATAAATTTAAAATGTGACCACTTGAAGGTTCTAGGTGTAGAGGAATATCTTGGTGGGTGAATAACCATAATGGTTTTGTCAGATTCAAGGGATCATTTCTCAATTTTTCAAGACATAAACATCATTACCAATGAAATGTTTTCATTGAATGTTGACATAAAAAATCATGGAACCCATGGATGATATTTTACATGTTAAATTTATAATTAATTTAGATTATATTGGAAAAAGATATTAATTCATATTATGATGTTTCTATGATGATGGTTTTGATCATCTGAAACTCTTTTTGGATTTCCTTCATTATGTAGGTAAGATCCAAATGTATAATACCTCTAGTAGTGATTCAAACATGTTCCTTTGGTCTCTGAATGATACTAATTCATTTTCAGGTGCAATCACAATTGATCAACCATCTTATATTATTCATCTTGATCACTTAAAGATACTTTGAGATTAAAGGATTTCTTATTGTTCTTGAGAATATAAGAGAAGTAATAATTAAGTGAGAAGTTTGGTGTTTTCAATGATTCTCAATTCCTAATTAACACTACAAAATAAAAAACATGGTATATTTATAGAGTTAGGGTTTAGGTTACAATATTATTTAATTATGTACAGGCCCTTAAATAATATAACAAACCATTTCTAACCCCATTCCTTAATATTATTATTATTATTATTATTTTATGGATTTTTATAACTGTTTAAATGATAAATATTATTTTATTGGCCTATAAATTAATATTTATCTTTGGGAACGTTCTTGTTCCATTCTTCCTTCTCAAATTTTATCAAATACCTGAATAATTATTTTATTAATTATTTATACTTAAATAAAAATTCTAGACATGTCTCAATGAATAAATATATATTAAATATTTTATAAATAAAATAAATACTTATGATCAATAAAACATAAATAAAATTATTCCTTTATCTTAAGAATAATATTTATTCTAATAATGAAATTCAAGAATTATTTAATTGAGATAAATGCAAACACTTAGTGTGTGCCCCCTTGGATTCCATTTCATTGGAATTAGGTGAGATTGCCTAAATTATAACATTTCTCTCCTAAAATGGGTCATGGTACCCAAGAGAAATAACTTAATTTCACAATTTTGACAACCACATATGGTAGCATGAAGTTTAATATAAACTCATTATCATAATAAATCATCAAGAAGGTTTCACATATTTTTCATCATCCTATATACTTGATACGCCTTTCTTTGAATATCAAAAATAAACACATTATTACACCATAGTTATGGAATTTAATGTGATAGTTTAATTTCAATAAATGGATCAAAATATCAACTGCCATAAATGAAAGGGAATAATCCTTCCTCGACTTATCAATTAATAACATGTCATTCTTCATTCACCCAATGCATCCAAATTCACCATAAACTGTATCATCAAGGGTTAGGAACTACAACTAAGTAAACGTGACATAAAATGCATAAATAATAATATTTAAGTATATGGACCATTACAAATTCTTGCAGATAGTAATACTGATGACATATAAACATGTAGAATTTATATAAGAAATAATGTTCTCACAATCTCTTATCTATGAGATTAACCAGTGAAAACTTTATGAGAATAAGTCTCATTTTCTTCTGAGTACTTATACATGACATTCAACATGTTATGTGTCCTGTCATAGTATGTTATCCTACTATAAAACTATATTTAATAATATTGTCATGGAATTTCAATGTTCTCATCATAAGTGGAACTTCAAGGACCTTATCAATGTTATAGTTACTATAGAACATTATTACACTAAATTCATGCAAAAAAAATGAACAGTATATAAAAAGATGTTTTATTAATATTCAAATATTAGAATATACATGTAATCCAAAGTACAAATAGTTAGTTCTAGAACTCCAAATCCAACATCTTTTACCTTTCCTAATTGACACCACAATTGGATGGATGTAAATAATAGAAAAGGACCTTAAAAGTGAGACTCTTCCATAGGTTCGATCCAATAAAGAATATATCTATCAATGGGAATTAAAAAATCCTTTATGATAGGTTGAATTATTATAAATTCTTCTATAAATGATGATTTAATGGGGTATTAGGTGAATTTAAGGAGTAGAGACCCTATATATTATGTGGGAAGTTCATACTAGAACAAATGGTGCCCATTAGTTAACAACCAAGATCTTCCACCAAATAAGATGACCTGGATACTTTTATCCATGGATTATACAGGACTACATAGAATTCATGAAGATATTTCATTCAAGCCATATTCATGTACATTTCATTCATTAACCCTCAAAGTTTTTTCACACTAACTAATACTCCTAGTCATTTACTATATAGGAAATATATTCATGGGTCTATAACCTTCATCCATAGTGATCCAGTTCATGTTTATTTTTACTGTTAATTTCATCATGAAAAGGGAATAAGTTTTTCCCCTCAATGAAGTCAACTCTCATTAACTTATTGAAGTCCATTAACTTCAATGCCTCCAATTTGACAAAATAATATCAATAATACAAAATTTATTCCAACCACTCATATCATTATTATGTTGTGTAAAGTGGATAGATAGATGATTTCAATAAAAATATATATAATATATTCAAAAAGATGGTGGAAAATGACAATAAGTATTGGATAGACACACTATAATAATTTTTTTTGGATTATAACATCACATCCCAAATAACTTCATAGTAAACCCCATACTCAAGAGTATACAAGACAAAATCTCTCTTTGTTATTAATGTTTAGTTTACTTAACTACAAATTTCCATCTAAAATCAACAATCTTAAGAGGAGTGGTATAAAATTAGGATCAAAGAGATGGAATGACTCAATAAAAAGAGGTTACACACATATCATACCTTATAAGTCCATCAAAATTGGTCCACTCAAGCATAAATAATATGGTATTCCTTCACTCATTCAACCAAAGAGAATTACATTATCTTTGTGAATACTAATGATACCTGGTAAGAAAACACATATTCTTGGGAAGAAATAGGAAGAACCCTATGAAATATATAAGGTCTACTCTAATAGATATAACTCTTATATTATAATGGATGGAGATAATATCACACCTTCCACAAATACAATGTTTATTAAGAAATAATTTTCATAGTACTATATGAACATCTATTTTGTATGAATTTAAAACTACTAAAAATAGTTCATCATTATAAGACCCTAAAATTCATGGAACTTGAATCCTTATTTCATAATAATAAAATATATGAAATATTCTCCATACTAAATAATTAATAAACTATTATGGATGATCTATTTATATGACCTTATTCCTTTCATTATAGCTCAATCCATGCAAGAGTTCCAAGTGTATGGTCTATCCATCGATTATCATGTACCAGTCTCAATGGCACTAAGTCCTTCTTTTTATTTTATTATGGACAATAACCCTTTCAAGGGTTGAAGGGGAACCCATACATTACCCAGAGGCCCAAGGCACAAGGCACGACTGGCCCACAATACATGACCCAAAGGCCCAGAGGCATACCATGCCCATTACATGACCTGTAGGCCCAACCCACTAGAACTACCCCTCCCCAGATTCTACATCATTGATCACCTAGATCCCCACCATGAATTTTTGATCAGCTAGAATTTCCCCATACAAATCAGCATGGTGCCTGGTCCCAATGGCGGTTTCCATACCCTCTCATTCTTCTAATTCGGTTAGCTCTACTTCTGGTGGTAGCTACTCTTTTTGATCTGATCCTCTTCTGGGGCCTATTTTATGTGAACCAGGCTACTACATGGTCCTTTTGGCCTGAAGGCCTGGTGTCCCAAAGGCCTGTGATGACCCAAAGGCCCTTGAGACCCATAGTCCCAAACCGGTGGCCCGAAGGCCCAAATCGGGTGAATAGTTTCGGCTGCTACAGTGCCGAACAGTAACTGCTACAGTACCCAAAAATTCGCCTCCACCTGGTTTTGAACCTGAGTCTATTGGATGCCAAGCAGGAGCCCTTTCCACTTGGGTATGGGCTTGTTGTCAAAAATCATGTACTAGAACTTAGGAATACATCATCAATGCTTGATAAATACATGTTTCTTGACACAAATTATTTCAATATATGTAATGATTCCCATATAACCTATCTCAAACCCAACTATTTATTTCATTTCCATAAAAATACCATATTTTATGGGTGTCTAAACTTCATCAGTTCATCTTGGGTCTTCCTCTAGTGGCTTGTCACTGGGATGAAACAAATTCATTTTCTACCATTTTCTCCTATAGGTCAACCAAATCTATACAGGGGACTTTTCTACAATGTTACCATTTTAGGACTTTAATCTATATAGTATAAATTTCTTTTCACATGATATTAAATTGCATGAAATATGGTCTACCCCACATGATTGGTAAATAGATTAGAGCGGTTTATTTATATGTCATGCTTTATTTCACGACAGACTTATTAATTCAATAGTTCCTAATGTATTCTCACTCCATCCTTAATCCTTAACCATGACTTAAAAATTTACCCCATGATTTAGAACTATGATTTCTTGAGTATAGTTCTTTTAAGATACATAATTACATGGTGATATCATATCATAGACCCAGTCACAAATTCCATTCACATTAAACTATCATTTCATCCTAATATATGATACTTTATCAGTTCACGTCATTTTTTCCTCCAATGATTCATCACTAGGATAAAACCAACCCATTTTCTCTTGTACATGAACTAGATTTGTAAAGAGGTATTTCCTTTAATGTACTCACTATATGTCATTATATTTACTATCATAAATTCCTTTTCACATAATGTTAAACATTATAACATATAGTCTACCATGCATGACATTAAAATTAATTGTAGTGGTATATTTTTTATGACTTTAACTCCTTTAATGAGAACTTAATAAATGTAAGAGTCTTACCTTGTATTCCTACCTCTATATAAGATAGTTCTTGGATACAAATACCACCACCTTTCCAAAACTATGTGTTTCATGAATCCTATTCTCACTGGATACATAGTGATGCTCGAACATCATGTTTCAAGTCCAACCATGAATACCATCGACCTTAATTATATTATGTGTCAACCCACTCATTAATATTGAGTTTTAAAATGGACCTTCAGTTCAATGGAACCATTGTACTTTATATTGGTGTTAAGATATCATTCACAGCAGGTTTCCTCCATCCTCTCACCCAGACACCCATCTATTTCATCATTATTTACCCTTAATAGAGAAAAATATGTGTTGATATTTTCCTATAACTATAGTTTTCTCGATTTCCATTCATTCTAGATACATAGTAATATCCAAACCACTTATCTTGGACCCATATGTGAATTCCAATTCCATCCCATTTTACCCCACCATCACAACACTTGGTCCTCCTAATTCTTGTTGGTTTTGTATCTATTAATACATTATTATGACTATAATTTCTATATCATCACCCATGAAATATGTTTGTATCAACCCATATTACTTCAAGATATATAGTAATGTTTATATCTCCTATATGGGACCTAGCTGAAAATTCCACTTCCATTCCATTTCTCCCCACCGTCCTAGCTCTTAGGATCCCTAATTCATGCTGAATTCAAATCTATTAATATTATGTCGAGATGGTAATTTCCATATCATTAATCAAGAGTTATTTGGGTCTTTATTACAACTTTCTTCTAATACGTAGAGACATTAAAATCACTTATCTTAGAGTCGACTGAAAATTATATTCTCACTATATCCCTTCTCTTAGAAAATAGTTTTGTTCATTCACTATGTGTTTTTATATACTTGAATCTATGCTAGGATAAAAACTATTAACATTCAATAACTATGTGTGACTTAATTATTGTTTCAATAGGATATTTCGTGATATTTGGTCTACCTACCCCAATTTCATATACAAATATTTATCTACTTCTATTCCATTATAACATCCTATAACAACACAAACTTGGTCTATTCTGAATGAGAGTGTTTTAATAAACTTCTAAATATGTTCTTCCCATATATTGTACTTTATTCCTTGGATATTTTAATAACCATGTCTATTGGTAATGAGTGTATCTAATTCTATTAGAGGACCCCATGCTTGGTAATGACATATTTTTCATATATCTGACCCACCTTTAACAAACTAGATGAATGTTTTCATCCTAAAGAGAATATTCTCTAATCCCATGCACCATTAATAGTTTTATAGTAGAATACATTACTCTAATTTCATCAGTGGTTATCCTCTACATACTTGTTTAATTTCTCTATTTCTCGATTCAAATGATACATGTTATTATTTTCATTTTTTCCATCCAATAATCAAAGGTGTTGAAACACTCTTAATTATTAAACCCCCCATTGGGGTTTTTACACTTCCTCATCAATCCAAAAAGTATTAACATAAAATTAATGCACTTTATCCTCTAGGTATTCTATGAAAATATGATCACTTACTCATTCTTTTCATTTTTTCACCTTTACCTTATCACTAAATAAATTACCTCATCTTTTGAAGCCTAATATGTGTGTCCTAAAATAAGACTTATATTGGTTTTTAGCATTAAAAACTTAATAGAAATGAATATTCCCTTTTCATTAGTCAATTTTAAAAGAATAAGGAATATCAATTCATGTTAATATGTTTTTTACTCTCTACAAAAAATATAACCTCACCCCTCTTTTGGGAAAAGATTTATGACCTTAAACCCCAAGTTCTCTTGGTAAAATATTTTTGAGCTTTAATATCATATCTCATTGGTCCAAATTTCAAAACCTTAAACTACCAAATTAAAGAGACATGATACACACAAGGCCAAAAATCCACAAAGGTAATATTGGGATAATTTTGAGTCTTTACTCACTAGGCCTGAACTTTGAAAAACCTAGGAAAATATTAGAGAATTTAAAAGAGAAAAAATTCAAAAATACCATCAGGTAAAAAAACACAAAGGGAGGCTTGAGTAGAATCTAGGTTCCTACTAGTTATGAATTTTCCACTCACATCTTAATAAATATTTAGGGTTAAAAGGAAGATATATAAAAATTTTATGGATCAATATTAATCCATATAAAAGAGTTAAGTTAGGCTTTAGAAGTCTATATACTTAATAAAAATTAAAGAACTCTTTAATTCCTCTTATACAAGTTGGTTTAGGTTATCTATGTAAAGAGAATGAATATGTAGTTTTAGGGTACTTTAACTCTCTTGAGAATTTATTCTTCCATGAAAAATACTTTTATGATTTCACTTATACAGATTTATATACTCCCTCATTTATAAATGGGCTAACCTTGACTTATTATGATGGTAAATTCACCATGTATCTATCCTACCTATATCAATCCAAGAGTGAAAGTTAAAGTGGAAACCCAACTTTTCAAAATTTTATCTAATAGATTCACCTTGTTATTCATTGATTGCATACTGATGTTTCATATCTAGCTTACCTTTATCCACCAAGGAACATATTCCATGAAGATTATTATTTGACCCCCTTTACATCATTTAGATTGAAAATTTTGATATTATGTGTTACCAAACCCATCATTATTTAATTTTAATAAAATAAATAATAAATTGAGAAAAAATATTTTAAATTCATTGAGTATAAAATGAGAGGATTATCTTGAATTTGGAGTCTCTCTATAATCATATAAAAAATGAAGAATAAATTAAAATTATATTACAAGATGAATTCAATGGAATCCTAAAACTAGAAAATTGATTTCCCCAAGTCAGTGATATTCAGGTGTATTTCATCTATCCTTATAGATCCAACCCCTTCTTCAAGCCTTAGTGCATCCACCATTTCAACAACATCCATCCCCAATTTCTTGTCTTCCTTAACTAATTTTTTATGATCCACTAATTATTTCTTGAAAATTTC
Organism: Viscum album; assembly: GCA_963277665.1. Lineage (NCBI taxonomy): Eukaryota > Viridiplantae > Streptophyta > Magnoliopsida > Santalales > Viscaceae > Viscum > Viscum album. Next base: position 1,496,203,154 of record OY728129.1, read on the forward strand.
AAAATCTTGAAAAATTAATTCTACCAAGGACATAGCCTCTATTAAATGATGTTTATAATTAGAAGAAACAACTACATGTTAATATTACTCATGAAGTTCCATGTTCTTAAGGTTTATGGAATGGTTTATAGAATCTATGATCAAAATTCATGACTGAATCATCCTGGTTTACTCATTTCTGGTAATAAACTTATTCACAGTCATGTTAATGGATTGATAATCAAACCCTCTATATCCTAATATCATGAAAATTTAGTAGGGATGATGTATTTTTTTTAAATCTCCATGGATGTTTTATAGATCACCATCCAAATATAATTCCATACACACTATCATGAAGTCTTTTAGAAGTTGGTGGACTTAGGGTCTTACTACTATTTTCTACTAGATATTGAAATGAATTCTAAAACTATATTTCTTGAGGAATATATGTGTTCACCACTCCATGAGGTCACCTACTATAGAATAGCTCCACTCCCCCAAGCACACTAAAACTATAAAGGACCCATCAAACATTCTCTCTATTAGTTGAATTGTTTGAATAGTATTTTTTCCAAATTTTTCCCTCATTATTTATGGCAGCACTATTGGAAGTGATGTTAATTAATTTGGAAGAAAAATAGAGAATTAATAATTAATTAAGAGAATCATGAATGCTCAACTTCACCCACTATGGCATTGGATTATTCAATATTAATCACCTATTCATTTACTATGGTGGGAAACTATTAATTTATAAACATAATTTAATGAATTCATATTGATTAATTCCCCCTTGTGGTGATCCTTGTGTATACTCTTTAAGAGTTACATCTACCCCAGAATCACTACACCCTCTATTGAAAAAAAAAACTTTTATGGAAACTCTGGTCTTAAAATACCCCAAATTAACCCATGAAGGACTAAATATAAATTTCAACACTTATTAATATGACGGATAAAAAAATTAAAGTGTTAAGATAATACAACTTCATGAAAAGATGCACTAAATGTAGAAACATCCAATTTAGGATAGTTGAATAGGTCTTTAATGTTCATGAGGTCATTTACTGAGCTCAAGTATTCCAAGTAATTGGTCAAAAAATTAAAATTGATACTTTATTCTAGTTTTTCTAGTATTTATTTGTTATCACTTCAGTGGGAGTTACTTACTAGTGTGTAGAGATCATGTGCTCTTGGATAGCTTATCTTATCTAACCTATAATGTTCATCTTAGAATCTAAATATTGATATGGATTAGTGTGAAATTATAAAATGGAATTAGAAAACAAACATGATGATATATAATTTACCTACTATCCCTAAGTGAATATGGAGCTCCAAAAACCACATTCTCTCCCAACCAATGACCTCTTCAAAATATAGCTCCATGGGGGGAATATCATCAGAAATTATAAGAAAGCCCCAAGAGTTTTAAAGTCTACAGCCTTTATCTAAGACATATGGGTATGGGAAGTATATTCTTCAATCCTACCACTTAAATCATCCTTCGGTCGGACCAATGCTCCCCCTGGTGTGTATTTTAGGAACTTGAAAGGTGAAGGATCCTCTTTGAATTCCTAAAAATACTAAGATACAGGATAAGTGATTAATAAAATGATAACAAATAGACTCAAATATTACCAAAAATATGTTCTCTTTTGAGTATTTCCATTTATACTCCTCATTAGTGATATCTTTTACTTATGAGACACTTTTGTCATAGTCATATCACCTTCATCATCATCATGGATATTATCACCCTCAAAATCAAGATCCATCAATCTGAGAACCCAATCTAAATAGAAGGATCATCCCTTGACTTCATAGAATAAAACCTTGAAATATATGATATAAGCTTCAACTAGATTAATTTTATGCTTATAAGATATATTATATGATGTAATGGTTTATCTTAGATTTTTCCTAATGATTTCTTCCACATTAAGGGAATCCTAGATCTTCATCATGGATGATGTTCTCTGCCAGAAGTCTCACTAATCTCATGCTTGTTGAAATTATTCATTATATAGAAATGTTGGTAAACAAACTAAATTGCATGTGAGAGAATAAGGGTCAAGGTTCCTTAATCGCTTCCCTTGCATCTAAGTCACTGCATTCCTTTTCAATACATGCCTCTTATAGGGTCTTCCCACCTATACTATCACCTCTCATTCTTATTCACCTTTAGTCATGGTCAAACCCTTGATCTGGGTCACTAAGTCTTCCAAATGGATTCTAGGATACAACATGATACAGGGCTCAGTATACTCAGTCATCATCCCAATGATGGTGTCGTTTAATGGGAATATGATATTTGTTTACGTTTTCTTTCACATAATAATCTTCCAAAACTTTTATGGGACCATATGATTCCACTCAAACTAGATTACTCACCCAAATGGCCCAAAGGACTTCTTTTTATGTATTTTTTATAATAGTCCATTCTAGGGATGAGAGGGAACCCTTACAAGTCTTGTAGGCATAGAGATTACATGACTCATAGGTCTTATAGGAAATATACATACTATAACTAGATAGAACTACTCCTCTCTATCTTCTACATTGTGATGTTTTCTCTCCACCTTCACATGGTTTTCTAGCTAGGCTTACCATGCATACATAGGCTAGTTCCAATGGCAATTTGATACCTTCTCTTTCTTCCAAATCCATTAGCTTCTGCTCTGGTGAATGCAAATGCTTTGAATCCTTATCTGTAGTCTGCTCCTTATAGAGTCTTCTTGATCCATTAAGCATAATTTGAGGTGGCCCGAAGGCCTTGAGGTGGCCTGAAAGCCTTACTAGCCCGAAGGTCCTGGGTGGCCTGAAGGCCATGAAGAACCTGAGGACCAAACTGGTGGCCCAAAATCCAAAACAAATGAATAGTTCCCAGTTACTATGGTACTGAACAGTACCTGCTACATTACTGCTACAGTACCCATAAATTATGTCTCTTTCTGGATTTAAACTTGGGTCTCTTGGATGCACTTGCAGAGTCCTCACCAACCAGGTTGAGGCTCTTGTGATCAACCTTGATGACTCGAGGTGGGGGTATAAACTTCTACTAATGTAGAAAAAACAATCAACCAAACTATAAATAGGTGTATGAATCAAATTTAATTTATATATAAATTCAATTTTCAATTATTCTCTCTCACAGTTTAATCACAAAGGCATGTTGTTCATATTTTTTAGTCTAATTATTGATTATTTATCTAATTGAGCTCTTATATAGTGTGAAAATGAATTGGTTATATAAATTTAATATATTTATCGCATCTTGATCACTGAATGGGAGATTCTTAACCCCTCCAACACTATAAAGGTACAGCTTGAAGTGGGTGACCAAATTTTATTGGTTTTTTATGAATTCATACCCTCCCAAGTGTGGTATAATCCATCCCAAAAGTACATGGAAGACCTATAACATGTTCGAATGGGGCCTTCCCCTATATATATTCATAAAATAATGATATAACCTTCATAACATTGGCACCTCTATGTTGATTTATTTGTATCTATCTGAATAATTAACCTTTATCAATGTTTTGACCCTTACCATGCTGTGTGGATCACACACAAAGATGAGATACTCACAGATGAACATCTCTAGGAAGGATTACAAGTGGACTAGGGGTAAATATTTGGTGTGATCTCCCAAAACTGTTGTTTATATCAGCCTTGTTCCATAATTGGACAATAATCACCTATAATGTCATGAGTCTTGTTGGTTGGATAGCTTAAGGGTATTCATGTTCTTGGTGTTTGACTGTTTGGAATGGTAAATTTTTCTTCCCATATGTCAAGGGGGAATTCAAATCAGAGATGAGGATCCTATTTCATGGCCTTCCTCTCTATCCAAATTAGATCCGTTGTGATGAAAGGAGTCATTTTCACATTGTCCCATGTAGAAATTGGAGGGATGAACTCATCATACATATCTAATAGAGCCCTAATAATCATATCAATGTCCTAGTAACTTATCCAAACATGTTTATATATCAAGTGGAATGATATTCTATCCAAACTCCATCTTCCAATTAGGCTTGGGATAATCTTCATGTTATGGTGGGAAATTATTGCAACACCCAAATAGATTCATACAATCCTACTACACTGAGTTCTCTTCAAAACTCTATAATGATTAAGCATACCCAATAAGTCTATCCCAAGTCCCTACCGAATATACCTCTAGGGAGGTTCTCCCATCATGAATCCCACCATGTTCTTTGGTCAGTTGTGGGTATTTATATAATAGATATGTAATTTTGAATCTTTAACTATGGAATATGAGATCCTTATTATAGGGTTATTAGAGTGTACCTGAGGAAATGCATTATCAAATTATATTCCTCCATGAAGAATCATCTATTTTTAGATACAGTGGTGTATGTGATATTTATATATCAGTCAATCCAATGTTCTAGCTTGTTCAAACCTGTTTGGGCATGAGGGATAGTTGGGTCACTTAGTAGCCCAAAACCATAAAGGGGTAATCTCTCTGATGGTGGATAATTTCATAGATTATCCCACATCAATTAAAAAGAGATTAGGTTTCTCAATTGGATACATTGATGTTAGTTTACCTCAATGTCCTTGATCATATTCACCTATTACATGTCAGCATATTGAGTAAAACGTTCCATAGTCATTTCTATGCAGGAACAAAAGATATGGTATTAAGATGGAATCAGTTGAAAATGAGTCATATACAATAAAAGTGAATAAAATTTGAAAAATTACTAAAAATTATATAGAGATTATTTAGTATGTGTACCACATAAAAACTACACGACCAGGTTGATTCCATGAAAATATTTTGTGAATGGAAAAATGTTCACATGGAATTTATACAGTTTCCTAAAGTGTTGATGGTTTGTAAATTTTCTATGTGGATCCATTTGTGTATAGGTAAAAATTTCTTATATGGAAGATAAACATTAAATAACTTTAATGTTGTCATAAATTAATGAGTATGACCCACTAAAGTGTATTTAGGGGGTAATACATCCTTTGATATTTTAATATTATGTGAAACTACAAAAATATTATGTGGTCTACCTTGTTTTCCATATAATTAGATCCTATTTATTCTATTTGGATCTAATTATAAGGGGTGTATTTTTTTATGTTTGGAATATTTCATCAAAACTATGAAAAAAAATTGAATTCAAAGTATTGAATAAATGATCCATCACAAATAAGGTAGCATTCCCACCAAAAAATCTTATGGAGATCCTTTTTGGGTGTCATTTTCAATAATAAGGATATGTTTACTTCCAAGTGTGTGGAAATCTTATGGCCCAGTATATTTTTCATCATTAAGGTGATTTTCTCTTGTGAGTTCAAGTAAATAATTCATCTTGGTTTCATTTGCGTAATTGAAGCAGTGTTCCATTATGAGAACATAGAAATCATGCAGCTCGATGTATTTTTCAGCATTAAGGTAGTGTTCCCTTGCTAGAAAATGGAAAACTTGTGGCATGGTGTCAATTATGGAAGCATGGTAGAGATCCATTGTAGCATAATACTTCTTCTGAGATAATGGCTCCACAAATATTGGAGGAGTGGTTATGTGGTTTTCCTATAAATATCACCCTTGATACACATTTAATGGATGATTAATTTTTCCCTATCAAAAAGTATAACAAAATTAACATCATTTGTTAGATTTTCCATTGAGTAAAGTTTTATAAAATTCCTTCAAATATATTACTAACAAAATTCTATTAGAGGTGGAAGTCCCCATATATATTATTTTTAGTGATGCATCCATTATATAAAATATTCTTGATGTTTCCCATGTAAAATAATTTTTGAAGGACTCCTATTTTATTCTTTTGTGGTGGGATACCCACTAAATTAATCTAATGTGGTGGTCATCCATAAATACCCATGATTTTGGTGAACCTTATTTTTATAAAAAACCAATCATATAAAAAAAATACTTCATAAGTTACATCTTGACCTCTTTCTGATGGTTAATCATAGTGAATAATTTCACCTATGGTCTTCTAATTAACAAGATATTCATGTTGTGAATATATGGGCCTCCTTAATGGAAAATCCTTGGCCTAAGTCACTTACCTAGTTTTAATTGATCATACAAATGATCTTATTCAACTCCTTACACCAAGTTTAATTCTCTAAAAATACCATTCCATAAAGGCCTCCTCCCAATTCGTCAAACATACATGGATTATTCATTATGAACATCTAAATTATACCCTTCAATTGTGTATTCCTTTAATAATTGGAGTCATGTATTTTTTTAAAATATATTCCCATCTTTTCCTCCCTGAAAAATATGATCCTCATGGTATTAATAATCATATATTACCTTGATAATGAGGGTCCATATCTTTAAAAAACTTGTGGAATTATTCTTAAACCATAAAAATCATCTAAAATACTATTATCTAGCCTCTAATAATCCTCAGTTACTTGTTCACTCCTACTATATCCAGTTAATGGGATTTAGTTTAACTCTCCATAGGTCAACATTCTCAACTAATCTCATATGGACACTTTGGAACATTGATGATTCCACTATGTTCCTAATGAATCCTTGAATCATCCTCCCTTGTATCCAATCAATGATACGGAGACATGATATGGATTTTCATCTATTATAATTTCCAAATACTCATAATTAAGTCATATAACCTATGAGACATGTCTTCCTTCCCTATTAATTTACTCACAAACATGAGTAGAGTGAGCATACATGGGCCTCCTACTAAGTGTAATTTGCATCCATATTCTCATTTATGATCTAATCTATATACCCAATCAATGATATCTAGGTATAACATGGACCTATTACTCGGTGTAATCCCCAACTATATTGTAATTCCCCATTTGTGAACACTCTACTAGTTTTTGGACTAGTGCATCACAAGACCTTAATCATTCCTCCCCATACACTAGAGGCATCCAACTAGTAATGAGGGTCTAAAGTATTACAATGGGGAGACTATACCCTCATATCAGAGTAAAATCATAATAGAAAATAACCAAAAAAACATCCATAGAAATAATAATTATAGCATGTGGAAGTGAATATAATAAAAATTATATATCTAATGAAAACATAGTATACAGACTTCGGCTCATAAAAGTATACATCAATTGATTACTCACTAGGATGATAACATATATAAATAAATAAAAGAAATAAAATTCATAGGTTTGTACATCCATCCCTAGCATATACCACAATCCCAACTCCAAATCTTGTTCAAGTTTCTCAAAACCTATAATCCATTCCTTATCCTATTCTCAATCTACTATGCATCTCATTCTCGACCAGAAAGAAGATTATAGATTTGCCCATGCATAAGGGTTACAGTACTAGGGATCAAAAATAAATTCTTAGTAAGTTACCCCCAATGATGTACCTAATAATTACTATTATAAAAAAGGGAATACATACAATATAAATCCTACCAAGAAAAGTAATACTTGATATAAAATAAATAAATAAACACCATCGATCTTCAAGTTCTAAGTTGCCAGTTGGGATCGACTAAACATACTTAGCCTAGTGTTGGATATCTCTGAGTGCTTGGAATACCATGCCATATAATACCAAGTGTAACACTATATCCTAGGTAACATACTAGGTATATTGAATAACTATAATAGCTAAATCATATGTAATAATCTTAGCATTCCATGTAGGTATACTCGCCAAATCCTAGATAACAATCTAGGAATTTCATGTCATCAAACTCATCATTAGATCCTAAGGGTAGCCTAAGAATCCATCATATTAGGTGAAAGCACCAAATCCTGGGGATTATCCTAAGAATACCATATAATCTATCACCAAATCTTGGGTTATATAATAATCATTCCATGTCATCAGGATCAATATCCTTATCCTAGGTATATTAGGCATCCTAGTCATTAGGAATAGAACTGAATCCCAAGTAATATCTTGGTCATTCCACATAGGTATAACCATTATATCCCTAGTAATTATCTTGTAATTTCACATAGGCATAACCACTAAATCCAAAGTAGAAACTTATTCATTCGTTATTATATAAAAATGTGAGGGTAGTGCATCCACCCCCCCCCCCCACACCCCTTAATATCTCATTTAATAATCACTAAAAAGGATATTAATACATTTATAACATAGCCTATATCATCAGTTTACCTCTCAAGTGCACGGCCTAGACCATTGTCGTCAATTATTGAGTTATAAGGTTCCACCCAGAATCAACATTGTAAGATCCTCTATTCTACCCCTCTCTTGAGACATTATAATAATGGGAAATGGTTCAAGGATCTCTAGGACATAACATAATTTGAATACCTTATATGGGATCCTATATCCCATATTCAATCTCTTAAAATCTTGTAACCTCAAGTCACACCTTAGTATCCGCTATCCATTTAATGTAACTCCCCAAGACCATCCTAGTCACACAATGCATCATGTCAAACCCAATGACCTTTGAATATTTCCCCCATGACTTTATCTGTATCCTTAATGACCCATATCGGACTCTATGAATTGGAACCATGTCATATACAATGATTAAGGTGTTATCTTAGCCTGTAAGATTTATCCAACCCAAGACTCAAGAGGCCAGTTGAAATTATCATAAAAAATTTTCATCATAACTCAATCCCACAACTCAAGGACCATCCTGAGGTATCTCAAACCAAGGAACATGGAAATACAATTACAAGTCCTCTAGTAAATCTCAAAACACTCACCTAGTCCCCATATCACATCTCTCAAAGTAGTTTTTCTTAACCCATCATCTTGAATAACATCCTCTAGTCATACCTCCTCCAGTCCTAAATAATCCATTTGATATCCTCTAATAGTATTAAAGATCCTACCATTGTGTTATATATAGAATAAAATATGGAATGGAATCTTCATTTTTTTAACCTAGGGAATAAAACATGAAAACTCCCTATGTAGGTAACAATACATAGAGTGTACCTTAGTGTACAGGTTGTGTTCTCCCAATAGCCCATTAAAGGCATATATATCAACCATTATGGAATAAAAATCCCAACTTTTACATTGTGTCTCATTCATACATAGTGGGATACCCACAAGGGGTATATGGTTGTGTGCCTCACATAGAAATCAGAAGATTACTCCACATGGCCACTAGCCTTGAACTACACATAGGGTATAGTAATATATCATACATTCCATGTAACCCCACATAGGGTTTCTGGAGGATTACTCGGACACACCTCAAGTGATTTTTTTAGGTACTACACAATGTTTCCATAGATACTACATGTCATGTAGTCTCCATATTTAACCCTTAAACAACACTGAAGAACACAAATTGTGTGTTCTTGAACTATTGACCGTGTGAATAGGATTTTAAAAAAACCTAGTCAATAAAATAAAACCATTATTTCTCCTAAAATCACATCACCATGAGACATAAAACAATCCTATTAGTCCATATAATTAAATAAAATTTAAAAAATAAGAATCAAATGGATATAATTATATAAACTAAAAATAAATCCTACCTTGTAGAGAAATTGTCGATGCTTAGAGCCCAAATCCATGTTCCACAGTCACTATATCCTGATTTGATCCTGATCATATGAATCCTGATGCCTCCATCTCTCTTTGTATTTCTATTCTCTCATTCCATAATTTCATTATATGGATGATCCAACATACCCTCTAGAAATAATAAGAAGTAAAAGGGGGTGGGGACAAATAAAAAAAGTAAACACCCACATAAGGACCAACTAGGGACCCAGAACCATAAGGAAACTTATACCTTGTCTTGGTAAAACCACATATTTAAATTTTAATCGTGAAGTCATAATTTAAATTTAGTGATCTATTTAGAATATATTAACATTAATTCATGTAAAATAAATAATATTTATTTAATAAATGTTATAATATTATAAAAAATATATATGATCATCATGGAACATTACAAAATTCCAACCACATGATTAAAATCCCATTCCCAGATCAATAGAATCGTCAGAAATTTTTTATGGGATTGTTTTCTAGGTAAAATTAACATTTGTTCTCTATAAGCCCCTAGAGGAAAAAATTAAAATTTACATTGAATTTGTAAGCTTGGAAAAATAACAGTCGTTACAACCTCTCCACTATAACACTTATCATCCTTGAAAATCCTTAGTGGTCCTAAAAACATCCATATTGAGTAATATCAATCATCAATACACTGTTAAATCATCATCTTCAACATTTGAACATCAAATGATCTTTTTGTACGCAACTCAAAACATGAGGAGTTCTATTCATCATAATTTGAGCTACCACTCACTACCATCACTGAATAACTAAGGCAGAACTTACTTATACCTATCTATCCTAAGAAACAATGGTTTTATCAACTGATTCATCTCTGGTATTATGGTTCTCCCCAGCATAATTCTTAGCACATAAGGGTAAATTCCAATACATGGTTCTCCCAACCATAGGAATCACATACCAAAATAAATTTCTCTATGGTCCAATGACATTTTGGATGTGGTTTTCATGCCACTATATCCAATATTGTTCAAAAACACTGATCAAACCTCCTCTGGACAACTTTTCCCAAAAACAATCATTCTCACCCATCGGTACACTTTCTCATCACCTGATCATGATGTCTTAAATCTCAAAGGCATCCCATGATCATCTAAACACCCACACTAAAGTATGTACCTAGAACTCAGTGAAATTATATATTTGGATCACAAACCACCCAAAATTTCCACCATGCTCTAACCCTAAGCACTGGCACACCATCGATCGGAAAAAATCCTTAGATCACATAAACTATAACCCATGATCAGTGCTAGAACATGGAGTACATTCAATATTGCATTGGAATCCAAAATAAGTCATTCAGTAATAAACTATAAAAAATATGATCTTCCTATACATCAACATTTTAATTCCACCTAAACCATCCAAAGATCAGTTTTATTAAACCCACAACCCTACCCACATAGTGGTCATACCTCCACATCCCATGGTCTTTCCATTACCGAATGTAATGAGTAGACGCGGTGGTCATAATCATACTCAAGTACCAACATGAAACACTATTTATACCCATTCTTAGATCTATAAAATTTCATCATCCTTAGTATCCACCAAAATTCATCATGAAATAAGGCTCATACCTTCCATGAACAATGGAGAACTTACCATAACATGGATTCTTATATATCACTCCTTAATAACAATTCCGATGGATTTAAAACATCATGCACCCCTAATCATATGTGGAAAGTCATACACTCAGGTTAACCATACCATAATACCCCAATACATATTTGATGTCACCTCTCTCTATAGAGTAACACCTCTCATTCTTAACAAGCTCTGGGAAACCATTCACATACACATCTCTTCAAATTCATCGATCCTCGGCCCACATATGGTCTCTTACCAATCCTCAAACTAAAAAAAAGTGTATGTTACTTGTATACGTAGACCTAATATCATCCAAACTTAATGGTTGTACACTTCCATAAAAACAAACTATATAACCCAAATCATTAACCAATGAGTCTCATGAAAACATACCTAGAATCATGTACCTAAATAAAAAACCTTGCTCTTCCCACATTTTTATCTCATCTAACTAGAATCACCCTTGTGATTCATTCCCAAAACCCAAGGCATCACACCCAAGATAATCTCTACCACACAACCACCCATCGTATTGGAATCATTCTAAAACCACAAATCATCTACCCATGATCTCATTATTCCATCGAAAATGCACCTAAAATCAATAGGTATAGGCATCCTACTGATCTAACCCTCAAACATAAACCTTTCTAGAAAATCACCCCAAGTGGTTTACATCACAAAGACCAGTACATTTCCATGACAATTACACATACTCAATATCACCCCTCACACACTAATCTCAAATACAAGAATATACATATGATTCTTTATTTAAGTGAACTCAAAATCCCAAACTAACCCCTCTCTCTAGTTACCCACTCATATCATAATACATTGGGATATCCATTCTAACCCATAAAAAACATATGATATGGATATATATCATGAGGTACATCCCTACTCTTGTCTGAACTATCACCTAACAACTCATGTTACATCACACACACTCTCAAGTTCTCACATATGCATATTAGGAATCACATGTCAAATCACCACCCATTTAGGGAACCAATACTCATTGAGAATCCATATAAAAAACTACCCCATTAAGGTTCACAATCTCATCCACAAGTATATAATTTCATCACCTAGATTCTTCTATATCAAGAAAACCATAGTCATATAATTTGGTAAAGTATAATTCTACCAAGAAGATATATGGGAAAAAATATAGGTTATTATTAGCAATTTAAATAAATAAACTCATTTTTTCCGAACTAGTATTAAATTTACACTCAAGGGGTCCATCAATAATGAAACATTTTCATATACCAACATAATATTGGTCAACATACAACCCTTACAAGATGGACTACAAATTCATCACCACCATGCACCCTGTCGTAAGATCTACATGATCCTTTATTAGGAAATATATTGTTCTCTAGTTGAGTAAAAATCCAAAATATATATGTGGGAAAACATAATATAAGTTTTTTTTACACTTTAGACAACTAAAAATTCATTATCAATTATATCGATCACACATAATATGTGTATGTCATGTGAATCCTATGTTCCAAAAATGATGCATGTAACCATGTCACATACCAACAAGATAAGATCCAAAAACCATAAATCATAAATCCAATACCCAAGTGTGTCATTCTAGGTTTAATAAAACATTTTTAAAAGATAAAAACAAGAATAATAGTTTGAAATATCTGGTAATATGGACTTTTTGTTTGAAAATTATTCATGATGTTGGGACCAATTAAGTATTTCATTTATTATCAATGAGACAATAAATTTATGGTGAGTAAAGATGATTTGCTGACTCATGGAGTATTTTTATGGATTTATAAAAATGTAATTTGATATCACGCTTAACCAATTATCCTTGTATATCTAATTATTGTTGTACTGATATTCAAAGAAATGCTTGAGAAGTGTTTGTGGATGAAGGAACCTTGTCTACTTCATGTGATTGAAGTTGGAAGGCCATAGAATTGATCCTAAGGTTTTTGAGAAGTGTTTGAAAAGTCCCTGTATGATTTTTACATAAATTGGATACCTTTTTAAAGGTATCTACATCGATTGTATGACTTATTTTATATTGACTATGTATGTAATGATCAAATTAACAAATTACATTAGATCGACTATTCCCAGTGAGGGAAAATGCATTAAGGGGTCGGGAGACCATAAATTGTAAATTGATTGACCTCATGAAGGTTTTCATGTCCGTATAAATGGGTTGAGTGACCACATGATGAAAATGGATCAATCATGTGAAGGTTCGGGCAACCACATGAAGGGGTTGAGTGATCGCACATTGTAAATATATCGACCACATGAAGGTTGATTAACTAAACTAAGGGATGAGTGACTACACATTGGAATATTATGACATCATGAAAGAGTGGAGGGACCATTCATTATAATATATTGACCTCGTGTTGTAACAATCTATCATATAAAAATATTGAACAACCATGAGTTTCCTAGTAGATGGATCTATCCTGAACTAATTTTGGTGATGTGAAGTAAGTTGTTCTCTAAATTTTAAATATAATGATAAATACTATCATGATTCTTCTAAAGAAGTCTCTTTAATGAAGATAGAGGGCATATGAAATAATAGATCCATAATACAATTATTCAAGTGCACTAAATATATGATAAACAGAAAGTTGTGTTATGTATGTATTTAATATGACACTAATTGAGCCACATCCTACGATCGTTCCATGCCCAAATATGTAGTCCAATTTGATTCTTTGTTATAAATTCATGAATTTGGTGATCTTTTATATATACTTCCATGTGCATTTATAGGTTCTTGAGATACAATGTCTAATGCACATCTAGATGATTTAAAACCATATAAATAAATTGGTGATCTAGAAATATCGATATATTAATGTAGTTCAACATTAATTTATATAAACCCTTTGAGAAGAAGAAATATGGAATACTTGTGTTCACAGTTCATCCCAAGCTATTCATTCATCCATGAAAGCCATGAGGATTCAATAGGTTCGATCCATGCATCTCATGAAAACTATTCATGAATATTAAAGGGAAATTTCTATGTGATTTGAGTGATATTATTAAAATAATAAGAAACTTGGATGTTTTAGGAATGAAATTTGGTTGTGGTTATTAGAAATCATGTGAATAAACTAAAGTAAGAGTAACCCAACCTTTTGAATATTAAATATTATATTTAAAGAGTAAATAATTCAAGATTCATTTTCTTGAATTAAAATATAAATAACTACTTTAATTTTCATGTAGTTGTGATGAATAAATCATGGGATACTTGATTCAAATCTCTTCGGATTTAATTTAAATATTTATAACTACTTTATTATAGTTTTTTAAGGTTTTAATAACTATATATACATGAGAAAAATATATTCCAATGGGTTATGGAGATTAACATTCACGTTCAATATTTCAGATCATTCTAATAATTCTGATAGTATGATAATTTATATTATTTAAGAGTGAGAAGAGTTTGAAGCTCGGAGGTTTTCAAAAGGAGACAGGTTTCACCTGAGAATTCAAAGGAGAAAAGATGTCATGGATCACATCTCATCTGATGTGTATCTCAAGACCAGTAATCTTGTTCAAACTATTGAAGATCCTGAATAAGAGAACACATATGAAGGTGATAAAAATTTCTTATAGAGGAAGAATATTTGAAGAATAAGAAGATATGTCCATCACTAGATCAACTTAGAATATTGAGGTTATGAATGAGGTGTCTAACCATGTTGGGACCAAGTTGGATGGATAAGGAAGTAAGAAAAGTTTGCTGTTACAGAGTGTTGTCTTTTGTTGTCAAAGAAGCTAAATCAATTCACCTTGTAAAGGACTTGTAAACTATGATGATGCTTTATTGATTTTTATTTCACAAATATCATAAGTTTCAAGAACTTGTGATACAAGCCTTATGAAGAGTAGAGAGAGTAAAGAAGTGATTTTGGCAAAGGAAAGAAAGCGGCGCGCAAGTATTGGCGTGCAAGTATATGTGGTGCGCAAGTCATATTTCAGGATCATCACATCAAAATTTTACAAAGGAAATAAAATGGTACCCATGTTAAAGATTGGAGCGCAAGTCAAAAAGTGGCATGCAAGTATAAGTGGCGTGCAAGTGTGGCGCGCAAGTATAAGTGGCATGCAAGTGTATGTTGCACGCAAGTAATATTCCAACATCATCATTTCAAAATTTGAAAAAGGAAAGAAAGTTTCACACTGGTTATGGAAGGGCGTGCAAGTGATGGAGCGGTGCGCAAGTGATGAAGCGGCACGCAAGTATTGGCGTGCAAGTGTATGTGGCGCGCAGGTCACCAAAATGCCTATAAATAGACAACTTGCCTCCTCATTTTTTAGGAGTTCAACACTTAATAGAAAATTCAAGCTCTGACCACACAAGTAGTATAGGGTGCTCTGATCATGCAAGTAGCAGACGAAGGCGCGCAAGCTGAAGTGGCTCTCAAGCTGAGGGAATTTATAAGCTGTGCAGGTTTTTCCGCGCAAGTTTTTCCATGCATGTTTTGAAGTGAAAGTTTTGGCGCACAAGTTTCCAGAGGCACGCAAGCTGGGAGGTTCTTTCAAGAATAGGTATGTGGATAAGCCAAAGGTGGCATGCAAGTTGTGATATGTGCTCAAAGGTGGTGCGCAAGTATTGAGTAGGCGCGCAAGCAGGTGGCACGCAAGCAGGAAGGCATGCAAGTAGGAAGTGGCACGCAAGTTATTTGCACCAGGAGGTTCCTACCAGCTTCTGGGTAGGAAAGTGAAGACTTGTTTTGAAATAATTGATTTTTGAAAGCTCATTAAGAAGCCAAGAATCATTACATTACCCTATTTGTTCTAAGAGGGATCACACGCACTATTGGATTGTTTTCAAAGTTCTACACGAGTGTAAGGTCATATCCTACTCATTGTATTCCACATAAAAGGGTTGTTTTCTAGTGGATTGTGTGGTACTGGATTGTTTACATACCATACCAAGGATGTAGCTACTCTTGTTGAGTATTGAACCTTATAAATCTTGTGTTCATGTGGTTGTGTGTGTTTAGCAGGGTAGAAACTCTTTAACAGGAGGAGAAGGTTGTTTCAAAACCAGGAAACATAAAAAGAAAAAGATATCACTAATTCACCCATTCCCCCTCTCAGAGATACTTAGATCCTGACTGGGAACTTCAAACCATTCACTAGAGGCTTTTTAATGTCGTTTTTAAATAATCATAGCATAAGTAAAATTGGGGTTTATAATCTATCAATTAAGAATTGTAAATAGGGTGACTATATAGTTGTAACCACATGTGTATATAGTGGAGAATCCATGATGGGGTGTCTAGCCAAAATGGAAAGGAGTAGGATTTTATGTCAAACCTTGTAAACACATTATGATACGCTTTATCTTTTATTAATACACACAAGGTGTGGATATGAGATAATATTGATTATATCTAAAATTTTATAGGTACAATATGTAGGATTAGAAGGAAATAACATCTAAAAAATTGGGATCACTAATTCATCCCCTCCCCCTCTCAGTGATCCACCCAGATCTAGGAAATTCAATTAGAATTGGAATGAGATTGATTTTAAAGATTCATGAATATTTTTAAGATATGTAGAATCTTAACTCAGTAAAGATTTAGTTGTTCTCATATTTTATGGGAAAAATTATCATAGATGGAGGAATATGATGCAACCCAATCTCTTATCACTCATCCTAGAGATAAGTGATACAACAACATTTTATTTTACTCCTATTACTAAATGTGTTTCAATGACTCAATATGATAATATAAATATATAGTTAGGTGGAAAATATCAAAATAATATCTTGAATACTTTATTATAGAAGTTATATAAAAAGGTCATGGGTATTCATACATCAAATTAAATATTGGAAAATTTAAAATCAATTGTGATGGTAATAAAAAGGTTAAGCTATCCAAGATACAAGTCTAGAGGATCAAATTTAAATATGTAAATATATATAATTATGAGATCATTGATTAATACTTTACAAGGGTCAAAGATATTATAAGTAACATCCAATGTTTTAGTGAGAATATAGAATATTACATCATTGTTAAAAATTTAATGATGAATTTTCCTGAATAATTTGATTCAAAAATTTCAAACATGGAAGAAATAGAAGATTTAATACATGATGAGATATATAACATACTCATATCCTATGAGATGATAAAAAATCCAACTTTTAAAAAAACATTAAAATGATGAAATACCCTTTGAAGCAATGAGAAATGAAAATTTTAAATGATAAGAAGTTGTTGAATCTGGTGGTTCTGAATATGAGGACGATGAATATTACTTCAAAAATATTATTTCTCTTATTTCAAAAGGGGTTTGAAAAGTAAAATATAATGTGAAGAGAAAAAAATCAATAAATTGTTGGAATTGTGATAGACGGGATACTTTTCTTATGATTATCCAAAGAATTAGGAAGAACGTGAATTTGGTGAGAATAATGAGATGCTTCAAAAATTAAAAAAAGTATAAAAAAAGAAATGGAAAAACTCCATTGGTAAGAAAAAGAGTCCTATGAGTAAGTATGGTAAATCTAATTTTTCATCAATTATATCTTCAGATGATGATGTTAATTCCTTTTTCAATATTTTAAAAGTTTTTGATTCATCGAGAAGTGACGATGATAGTGAAGAAAGAATAAAACTAGAATATAAATTTAAGAATGATTTGGAATAATTTATTAAGGAGATTAAAAATATTAGGAATGAAAAGAAAAAATAACATAATGAGTAAATTAATGTTTTTGAATATAATTAAGAGCTTAATAAGAAGAAAGTAACATGTAGTGATAATATTAAGCAACCTAATTTGAATTCTATTGATATTCAACATATGGTAAGTGATCTTGAAGAAAATATGTATGAAAAGGAATAAGATTTGTTTGAAGTAAAATCAATATGTTTCACATTTAAACATGAGTTAAAAAAGGTTATATAAAACTTCAATAAATTAGGATAAGTTAACAAAGAATCTTATCAAGTTGGTGATATGAAGGATTCCAACTATCAAGTAAACTTTAGTACTTCTAATTCTCCAGATATATCTATAATAAATGACAGTGTGGGTCTCAAAAACAAACTTGTACAAGGTTTTACCAATAATGATATTGAGAAACACTCTTTCCTATTAAAGGAAGAGTTTAAACCAAGAAAATCATTACCTCGTGAGAAAAAGAAGGAAAATATTTCAATATAGTGGAATCAATATGAATATGGAGAGATGTGGATACAGGATTGAAGATATTAGTTCAAAAGTTTTTATTATTATTTTTGTAAGGTATAGATATTGAGACTTTACTTGTTTGTATAACATTTCATTTCCTGGAAAGTGGTATGAACTAAACTGGAGAGTTTGTAAGAAATAGGGATCATATATCACGGAAAGTAAACAGCGACTATATCTATAGAAAATATTTCTACTCCAAATAGTTTTAAATGTCTAGAGTGTGTATATGGTATATGTGGATAGGATAGTCACCAAGTTGAGGTATGGATGACTAAAGGTAGATTCCCTATGTTGTAATAGGTAATAATTATCAAAAGACAAATGAAATTAAAGAAAATTCATGCAAAGATGAATATGATAAGAAGACAAATGAGAAGCATAAGAAAATTTCCAAAAATGAATGCTTGATCATTTGGTAAGATTATTTATAGATGTCCAAGAAGATGAATATTTTTAAGTATAAAATAAATTAATTTCCTTCATAAGATGAGGTGAAAGTTCATGAGGATTCACCTTCAAGAGGTTACATAAATATCTTGAATAAGTGTGAAAGGTGTGAATGGGATTGTCATGATATAAATAATTACATGACTATTATTCCTTTTAAAAAGGAATTAATGAAATTTACATTAAAAACAAAATAATATGAGTTAGTTTTAATTTATAAGGAAAAAATATTATCTATAAAATGAAGATAGATCATGGAGATAAAATGATCTCATAATCTAATAATATTTTTGATAGGAAAAGAAGTTTTGAGATTTGAAGGAGAGGATGGAATACGTTGAGAGGAAACTCTCACACTGAGAGTCACTTATGATGAAAAAAATAGGAACCTCATTAATCTATATTTTTATATGTGTTTTTAGATAACTTTTAGATAATTAAAGTATATGCTTTAGGCTATCACTATTTTACGGCATGAATATATCATTCTTCATGACATCAAATGTCTACCATGTAATGGAAGGGAAGATTATATTATACTATTTCCAGTAAATCTAGAATTTTTAAATAGCTTGGAAACCTAAGGAATGGGGTTCTATATATCACTTATAACCCTTGTTTTAGAGTATCAATCATGTTTATTAAAGGATGGTTGTAAATTCCTAAAAATGATAAGAAGAAGGGGTGTATATAAATATCACACAAGAATTTTCTGATTTATTTTATAAAGTGTATAGGATTACATGTTTCTTGATAAATCTTTCATTATTAAAACCCTATTTGAGGAATGACATATTTTTTAGAATGATATAATATATATGGTAGTTTATGGATGTCATAGAAAACCTTTTTCTATCTCTCTTGTTTTCTACATCAGGTTAGCCTGCATAGACTTAGAGTAAACCCACTAAAGGCCCTTTAATAAGAGAACCATATCATTTCATACTTCTCTCATAAAAAGGGGGATGAGAATCATGAAAACATTAATATTAAAAAGAATATATGAGAATAGACCTATCAAACTCATTTTCATTTTATTTTCAATAATATCAGAAATAACATATCACATATATTTACTTTAAAGATGTGTATTCATGTTTAAAAAACACATTGTGGGAGATTTTTTATACCAAATAAGTGTTGCATTTGTTTTCAATCTTTCAATATGTGTTTGGAGAGTGAATATGAGGTGATTATTCTTATAATATTTTTATGGATTCATAAAATGTCATGGTATATCATACTTGAGTAATTATCCTTGCATATATGACTATTTTTGTACTAATATTCAAATAAATACATGAAAAGTGTTGGTGGATGAATAAACCTTGTCTACAACATGTGATTGAAGTTGGAAAGCCCTTGGATTGAGAATTTGGTGTTTGAGAATTGTTTGAGAAGACCTTCGATGGTTTTGAGATAAATTGGATACTAGTGTGAAGATAGATACATTGACCATATGACTTATTATGGATTGATCGATCATGTAATGATCAACCACAAAACTTAGATTTTATATAATTTTCTTAGTAAGAGAGACTGTATAATGGGATTGAGTGACCATATGTTGTAAATGGATTAACTGCATTAAGGTT
Source organism: Viscum album (assembly GCA_963277665.1). NCBI lineage: Eukaryota > Viridiplantae > Streptophyta > Magnoliopsida > Santalales > Viscaceae > Viscum > Viscum album. The sequence goes on from OY728129.1 coordinate 1,496,223,593, forward strand.
TGTGTGACTACATGAAGGATTCAAGTTACCACACATTTCAAATGGTTCAACTATATGAAGGTTTGAGAAAACACATTTAAGGGGTAGAGATACCTTGCATTGTAAATGGATCAACTGTATGAAGAGTCGAGCAACAGAAAAAATATATAAGAGACCACATTTTAGAATAGTTTGATTGCATGAAAGGGTTGAGCAACCATTCCTTAGAATAGATCGACTGTATGTTATAACAATCCTCCACATAAATAAAATTGAATGTTAATGAGTTGCATGGTAGATTGAACTACCATGAACTAATTATATAAATTAAAATTATTTTGTTCTCTAAAACTTAAAAATTATGATAAATACTATCATGATTCTTGAAAAGGGTTCTCTTAGATGAAGAAAGAAGGTATAATAAAGAATATATATCCAGTGAAATTGTTCAAATGCACTAAAGGAAATATTAATAGAAAGATGTGTTTTCTAGGTATTTTTCATGCCATTGATCAATCCATGTCCTGTAATCCTAGAATTCTCAAAGACATTTTCAAATATTATGTTATGTAGTTCACACCTAACACAAGTCACAGAAAAATTAAATTTAAAAATGTTTTCCCAGTGCAGAACAGTAGCTAACCAGGGTCGTCTCACATGAGGATCTTCAAAAAATTTTACTTATTCAAATTCAAATAAATCTAACTATTTTTATTGTTTTATATTATTTATTAAATTAATCCAATATGAATTTGTGTTTATTTTTTTTCTAAATAATGAAAAATACATATAGAATAAAAATTTATACTAAACTAACATGCATATCTGAATAACATGTTTTTATAAATAAAGAACTTGGTCCCGAGTTTGATTTTTTATTCTATAATTATTCTCCTTAATTTTTTTAATTTACATTCGATAATTCAATTCTAAATTTTCATGAAAGAATTACTACCCTTTTATTTAGTGTTTTTAAATCTTGAATTCATTTAGCAATCTAAATTTGACATCCTCTTGTAATCAAGTTTGATTTAACACCTTAGTCGAGGGTGTGACATATTCCAAGACCTATCTCCATCATATTCCATTTCATCCATTGAATTTCTAAACCACACCATGTGAATATATTATATCAAATATAAGGGAGGGAAAATATTTCATAAAATCCTAAAAGTAAATTTGAGTTGTGTGTCACGGTGAAAAATCTCCACACCCGTGCATATCATTTACATCTACCAAAAAATAAAATAAATGTCAAGTAATAATTCAAGAACACCAATCCTCCCCCAGGACAAACCTTGATTCATCCCCTCATTGTCAAGGTTAATAGATCACTTGGTAAAAAGGAATAATAGAATAATAATAACAAAAATAAGAAAATAATAAGAAAATAAACACATAAAATAATATAATATAATAAGATAAATATATAGATTGCAATAATAAAAATAAAATAATATAGAATAAGAAAGAAATTAAGATGGAGAGAAGGAAGAATTAAGTAGAATAATAAGAAAGAAGAATAAGAAGATGAATAATATCAAGAAAAATAGTGGTGGAACACTTTCATAAAAATGAATGAACCAATTTTATTAAAATGAATTAATTTAAAATTATATAAAATAAAAATAAATATAATTAAAAGAAATAAACAAAAAAATGGTGTAGTTTCTATGCCCACATCCTTCAGTGTGAGGGATTCTTATCTATGGCTATCGAAATTCTCTAGGAAGTGAAGACCCCTTCCTATTATAAGCATAGGGAGTGCATCCATAGTATTCTCAAATCTTACCCATATTTTTTTAAGTTCATTTGATTCTACCTTTAAAAACATGGGATGTATTTAGTAAACACCTAAAGGAATCTGGTGTTTCAAATATTTTATGTTTGGAAGAAATTAAAAGGGAAGCACCTTCTTCATGGGGTGTATGGGATGTGTGGGTTTTTTATGGCCTCAGTAAGTTTTGTGCATGGGTTCGGTGGTGATGTGGCACCTTAGTAGTGGTTAGTGGATGTGGAAGTGGTTTCAGAAGCTCTTACTTCATTTGGCCTTAACAGTGGATGGATGAAAGCTTGAGATTGGTTTATGGTGGTTGTTCTGGGTTTAGGAGGTAATCCCAGGTGGCGAAAAGTTTCTGTATTGGTTATCATGCTTAAGATAAAGCTCTTGGTGGTCATAAATGGTGTTTTCTAGTTATCTACAGTGGCATATGGTGAGAGCAGAGTGGTGGAGGGTGGATTTGAAGGTGGCATCAGGTGGTGTGTGGGTGTCCGAGGTGCGGGGTCCTGCGATCGAGCAGGATGATGTCACTTTATTTAAAAATGAATAATAACTCAATTCAATAGTTCCACAACAGAATCAAAATAGAAGAATGTTCTTGATTATTATTCAAATCATGTAGAAACCCATTCAAACTCCTACAAAAGGGATAAGATCCTATAAACACAAAGACACATAGACATTGGGTTGAGCTATATGGCTCATCCCACAAAGGATTTGGCCCAAACTATACACCCATGGCTCCTCCATGGGTCATGAACCCTTGTCGTCTTATGTTGGCCCTCCCATGCACTATGATTGTCCATAAATTACCATTAAAGCTTGGATAAGTGGATTCTAGGCAATGTTTGAAGGTTATCCAACCTTGAAAAAAAATAAAACTCCTAAAAAATTGTTCATGCACTTATAAAAGTTCAAATTACTAACAAAAAATTTATAACTAATATTAAAATCCAAAATTCAAAATTATTATATTCAAATATACCAACTTTAATTATTTATTATAAAATACTCAATTTGGAATTAAAAATTGAATTACAGAGGTATTTTGATTTAAAAACACTAAAAATCATTTGAATATGTTTAAAAAATGTGCATGAAATATGAGTGTGTCACTATGTCATAAATTCATGGATGTGATGGTCATTAATACTTACTACCATGTGAATTTCAAAATTATTTAGATATTATGTCCAAAGAACATATGGATGATATTAAAATAAGATAAATTCATGGGTGAGCTATGAATATTGATATATACATGAAGTTCCACTTCCAAGTATATAAATCCTTTAAGATGAAGGAATTCATCATTCACGCATTCATAGTACATCCTTTTATGTTCAATCAGACATGAAAGAAATGAGGATGTTATAATTTTGATTTATGCATCTCATGAAATCCATGCATAAATACTGAGGAGAAAGTTCCCCGTGATTGGATTGATGTGGTCACAAGAATAAGAAACCTGAGTGTTTTTGGAGTTAAATGAGTTTATGGTTATTGAAAACTGTGTGAATAAAGTGAAGGGAGAATACCCAATCCTTTTGTGTATTTAAGATGATATTTAAATAGGAAATAATTTGGGATTAATTGTATTAAGTTAAAAAAATTACTTCTAGTTAAAAGTATATTTGATGAGAAATAATGGTAGAATTGATATATATCTCATGTGATTTAATTAAAATATTTATAAATATTTTATTATGGTTTTAAAAGATTTTAATAATAATATATATAGAAGAAAAATATATTCATGTAGGTTATGAAGAATAACATTTACGATCGATGCATGAGATCATTAGGATAACTCTGAGAGTTTGATAATTTCCATTATCAAAGAGAGAGGATCCTATATTTGAGAGATTTTCAAAAGGAGACTAGTTGAACATGAGTATTTGAAAAATAAGAATATAACACATATCAAATAAGATCTATTATGAGTCTCAAGACTAGTTGTCCTGTTCAAACTGTTGAATATCATGAATAAGAGTACACAAGTGAAGGTGATCATTTGTTTGTGGAAGATGAAAATCTAAAGAATAAGATCTTTCCATCAGTAGAAAAATTAGAAGAAGGATATTGTGATTGGGGTGTCTAACCAGTCACTGGAGGATTGTGATTGGGGTGTCTATCTAATAATAGAAAGAGTAAAATTGGTGTGTCTAACCAACTTCTGAAATATTGTAACTGGGGTGTCTAACCAGCTATAACTGCTTGGGTCTATAGTGGAGAATCCATGTTGTGGCATCTAAACAACATTTAAAGGTGTATGGTTTTATGCCAAACCTTTTAAACATAGTTTATTAATCTCTATTTCTTCTATTACTATATAGGAGGTGAGTCAATGAGATAGAAATGAGTAGATTGAGAACTTTAATAGGTTCAAGAGGTTGGGATAAAATGAAATAACTTATAAAATAAATGGGTTGTCATTGATTCACCCCTTCCCACTCTCTATGATCTACACGAATTTGGGAACTTCACACAAAACATCAGTATGAGGTCTATCACAAGCTATAACACATTCCTATATCAACTTACTACCACGTCCACAAATATTAAGATAAAATAAAACACTTCAATACCACTTTTTAATACCCCAATATAAGACCACTCACCCAAGGTATGGATCGGTGCATCATAGGACCTCAGGTATTCCTCTCATACACTAGAGGTTTTCAACTAGTAGTGAGGGATAAGGTGTTATTAGGCAGAGACTATACCCTTATATCATAGTAACATGACAATAAAAAATAACCAAACATAATCCCAAATAAGAATAGTCAGAGTATGTAGAAGTGAATAGAACAAAAATTCTATATCAAATGTAAATGCATCATATAGACTCATGAGCATATAGAAACATATCAACCAATCACCCACTATAATGATATCATATATAAATAAAAAAATTAAAATGTCCAAGTCTCTATAGATATACATGATCCATACTTAAATCCAAAATCTAAATACTTTTAGAGTTATTCTAGTTTTATCATACAATATTGGGCCTCTACTTTATTTAATTAATTTATCATGCTAAAATTTAAATCAGAAAAAAAAAAGTTATATACACAAACTAGGGAGCCTGTATAGAGGTAGGAAATAAATTCTCAAATGGACACCCCCAATGGTGTACCTAATAATTTCTATCATAAACAAGTGTGTGAAAGTTTTATATGACCATAATAAGTGAGTAATAACGTGTATAAAATAAATGAATAAATAATATCATTCATCAGGTTCTAAGGTGACACCTCGGATTGACCCGGTCTACTTTGGTTGGTGTTGGATTCCTCTTAGTTCTTGGAATACCATGACATATAATATTAGGAATAATTCCAAATCCAAGGGAACATCTTAGGCATCCTAAATAAGAATAAAAATTAAATTCTTGGTAACAACCTAGGCATTCCATATATTCATACTCACCAAATACCATATAATAATCTAGGAATTTCTTATTTTAGGTCCCCAATCCTTATTGACTATTGAGAGGGGGTGAGTCAGTGGTTTACATTTATGAATTACTTTATTCTAAATTAGCCTCTTGAATTTGTTATTGTTAACGATCCACTTAATTATATATCATAGTCTCACCTAATATATAGAAATATTAATAAAAACATAGTAAAAATTATTTTCAAGGTTTGGTACAAATACCTACTCCTTTCCATGTTGGTTAGATACCCCAAAATAGATTCTCCACTACAATTTGATCAATGATTATAATGGATAAGGAATAAACTGGATATACAACCCAATAGTAGATCCTATAGTTGATATGTTTTCTACCCCCCACTAACCTAAATCTTCTTACTTGTTAAGTTAACCCACTGACCATCTTATCTTGTCCTCAATTGGTTAGACACCCCAGACTTAAGCCTCTTCGGAAACTTTTCAAAAAACCCAATCACAAGCTCATATTTATTCATCTTATTTATCTTATAGTATAACATCCTCTTACTTCATTAGAGTGACCTTACTCTATAAGTATACTGGATTTTATCTTCTTATATATGACTTCAAGATATTCAATATAATCTTGTAATAAACCTATTGGTCTTGAAAATATTTCACCCCATATCTTGAATGATCTTATTCTTCTCAACTCACTAAATACTTAGACCTAAAAATATTCTCATGTATGTAACTTATGGATTCATTATCAATCACTTATAATATTTAGTGCATAATCATATCTTCCTTATTCATTCAAATTCTCAGGAAATAATTCACCCTTAATATGATGAAGTCCCATTCTCAATCTAATGTGTGAAATTTGTGCACACAATTAATATAATTTTATGAAATAATGGAATTTCACAACTCAAAGTGATTTTTTTTTAATTCTCAACTTTATTCATGCATGCATGAAATAAGTAATAGTGTATGAACATTTCACATGAAAAATTTAAATTCTTATTATTTTATGTTCCTTCTAAATCTTATTCAATTATTTAATACCAAAATATCTTAAGCACCCTTTAATATTTTTCTTGGATTTTACTTCTACATTATTGAAGTTTTTCAATGGTGACACGTTGGGTGGATGGAATGCATGGACTCCATGAAAATATTCTTCCTTCTCTTCACATAATAGAACATGTTCTATCTTTAATGTATTCACATAATAGATGTGTATATATGATTTTTATTCATTATTCTTTATTTATGTCTTTCCATAGTAGGTAAACACTAAGTTTTATAAATAATATAGATTTTTTTATTTGGATATCCCATGGGAGCCTTCTCCTTCATATGCTCAATTCACAAGGGAGGCATTCTGCTTCATGTGAACGGATAAGTAAAGACTCCTTCGAATGACCATAATAACATTTGGACTAAATTTTTTCCATCACACTATCAATTCCTTCATGTAAACATGTAATGTGGATAATGGGTTATTCTCTTTCATTGAAGGTATCATGTGATTTTATTCTTTTTGAGATTAGGGTAGTCTGCACATAATCTGTTTTGAAGGAAATTTTCGGTTTTTAACAAATCTCAAATGAGGGAAACATAAAACTCTCGACTTTGCCTCTATATTTATAAGAATATTTTCACCGCCTCTCTTTTGGATTTCATGGGGAGTCAAATATTGTTAAATTCATGAATATTTCAATAAATATTAAAGATATAAAATATAAAAACTCTTTATATTATCAAGATCATATGATGCTAAAGTGAATACATGATTACATAATCTTGTTTTCTTGATCAGGAGAAACTTCAATGGAAAAATCATCATAAAATTGAGGTAATCCATGATGGGAGATTTTTTCTCATGTTCCTATTCATGTGATTTCATGGTTGTTCTTACAATGTATCAATTCTTTATGATGTTCTTCAATAAAATAGTATTCATAAAAATATCATATTCATGCCAGATGAATATTTCATGCATGAACAAGTATAATTTTATTTGGTTGGATTAGTTAAGATGGTAGGACTGATCATCATTGAATTATAGTATACTAATATCTATTTTCACAAGATTGTACACAGGTCCTTTGAATTTTGGTAGGTTGAATACGATCTCACATATTCAATCCTCCACATGGTTGAATCATTCTTAATAATAGAACCTTTACATTCAACCATTTGAACCAACACCAGGATTGGAACTCAAACACACTATCACACACCACATGGGGTGTGCACACCTACATGACCCTTTGTACCACCCGTGCACGTCCTTATGGGTTATATATTTCCACACTATCATGTGGGATATATGTGGGTAATATAGATCACCACACTCATATCTTCCATTATGCGGTTTATTGGAGCTAGCTATCCCTTATGGTTGAGCTAGCACCCATAACATGGTTGATTATGTTGGCCCTTGTGGCTTGTATGGTTGGAAAAAAATTACTAATGCTTATAAAATAAATCTCTAAGTGAAATATCTCAAATATAAATCCAAATACATAAACTCAACATTAATTCCACTTTTTAATTCAATATCTCATTTCTCAAATTTAATTCTCATGGTCTTTATCAATTAATTCCTATAAATTTATCTTAAATAAATTTTATCTCATCATGCAATTAATTTATTTTTTAATGGTCTTAAAAAATTACATTGAAACTCACATAAATCATCAATATGTGTTTCTCTTAGTGCAAGTAAAAAATATTTTCATGGTATTCATAAAACTAATAATGAAATAATAGGGATATAGTATGGCCTTTAAAATATCGTATCATCAACTAACAACTTCTTCAATATGTTGAAAACACTACACCTCACTTATAAAAATTGACATGTGTTTTTGGAAATAAATACCAGTTTAATAATCATTACAATTAATATTTTCACTATGTCTTGAAATTTTAACTTCACTTGAATTCTTCAAGATAGTAACCTCACACAACCTATAGACTTACATGGGTGATTTATCAAGCATGAAATCCAATTCCCTAATCATCATAATTTCCTAATACAAGACTTCATTAAAATATTGACTTTTATAATATAATTACAATGAACACAATGTTAATTCTTAAAATATTAACGTTTCCCTTCACATGTCTTCTGGATCATCGTTGGATCCTAAGGGTAACCTAGGAATCCATCATATCGTGTTAAAGAAGAAGATACTAGGGAGTATTATAAAATTACCATATAAGAATTCAGTGAATCCTATGTGATATACTAAACATTCCATGACATCCAAATCAATATATAGATCCTAGGAGTACTAGGAATCCATATTCATGATATAGAAAATTGAATCCAAGGTTAAATCTAGGGAATTCCATATATGTATAACCAAAAAATACTTGGTAACAAACTAGGATTTCAAAAAAAGAATAATTTTCCAATCATAAGTAAAAAAATAGTAATTACATATCATATTAGTGATTAAATTTGAATCATAGGTCAAAAACTAGGAATTTCATGATGGTATAAGCCGAAAACCATGTGAAATCATTGGAATTATATTAATAAAAACTCTAGAGTAATACATCCATCCCATAATATATTATATAATAATCACAAAAAAGGGATGAACATTCACTAGTATGATCACCCATATCCTAGGTTGTCCTCTCAAGTGCATGACATGGACCATCAATATTAATTACAAAGTTCTAAGGTGCCACTTGGAATCAATGTTGTGAACTCCTTTACACTACACTTATCTAGGGTCAATATAATATCAGGGCACTGACTGAAGTCCCCTTGGATATACCACAATAAAAATAATCTATATGGTATCCTTTATTTCTTATTCATCTCCCAACCAAGCCTTTCACCTCAGGGGATACCTTATAATCCACAAGCTATTGGGCATGACTCACCAATATCATATCAGTTGCATGACTAATTACATAAAACCTAAAGACATTATAATATCACTATAATAAAATTATCTAGAATACTATGGACCCATATCAATCTCTATTCATCAACACCATGTCATATCAAACACCCAAGGGGGTCTCTTAGTTTTTAGGCTCTATCTAACACAAGCCTCAAGAGGCTGGTCCAAATTTTCATTGAAATCGTGCATGGTAACTTGGTCCTAAAATTCAGGGATCATCCCAATCTATCTCAAACCAAATAAATTGGTAATATCATGAAAATTAATCCATTTATTATAATGAATTTCACCTAGGATGCATATCACATCTCTCATAAGAGAACTCTTAATCCTCCATCTTAAGGAATGCCCTCAAGTCATGCCTCCTACAACCTTGAATTATCCATTTAACATACTATAAAAGCATTAAGTCTCTTAAAATTTCATTATATATGTAAAATACATAGAATGGACCCCATATTTATTCTTTTATATCTCTGGGACACAAAAACATGAAAATTTTCTCTAGGTGGAATGGTACATGGTGTGTACCTCATTGTATATGGCATATACTCCCAACATCTCAGTCTAGGTGTATAACTCATTGATCCTGACATTTAAATCCCAAGTACATAGTGTGTCTCATTAATATAAATAATTTAACCCATATGGGTTATCTATCTATTTTTATCAAATTACAACTAGGAAAGTACTCTACACTTTTGTTTATCGTGTACCGTACAGAGGGTCTAGTTGCATATATCATGTGCTATATACCCCCATATGGGGTGTCTGACTGAGTACTTGACAACACCTCAAGTTTCATACCAAAGGAACTAAATTATGTTTCCATAGGTATTACACACCATGTAGTATCTATACTCAATCCTTACTCAAAATCAATGAACACACCGTATGTGTTCTTGAACTAAATGTCATGTGATAGGGTTTTTCGAAAAAAAAACTTATAAATCACCTAAAACCCCCATTTATTCCCAAATCATGATACTATGGTATATAAAATTTTCCCATAATTCTATATAAAAAAATAAAAACATAAAAATATAAATTAAATGGTGAAAATAGAACAACCTCAAAATATGACCTACCATACGGTAAACTCACAGAAGATTCAACTTCAAATTCATTCTCTAAATCTACTGCAACTAGATCTAGTATAGTTGAATAATTACTAATTCCTCTATCTATCTATCTCCCTATCCTTATCCTATCAGTATATCATAATTCGATAGAGGATATCCTTCTCTCCCATCTATTGTGTATAATAAATAAAACAGCAGGTTATGAGAAATAAAAATAAAATAAAAACCAAAATAAAATAAACACTTTATTAAGGCCTAGCCTGGGTCATAGTATATGAAGTAAAAATTATACCAATACATGGTAAAATTTCATTATCATATTAATTTAAATGTTTTAATTTCAATTCGGGACTCCATTTAGGAGATATTAAAATTCTATCATAGGGAATAATTAATACTTATTTAAGATATATTAAAATATTATGAAAAAATACAATTTTCTTAGAGCTTCACCAAATTTTATCCCTATGGTAAGAACCCCATTACGAGATCAAAAATATCATTAAAAATATTTTTGATATAATTTTCTAGTGAAATTTACCATTTCCCCTCATAATCACCCTAGACCAAAAATGAAAATTTTCCTGGAATTTCACATCCTATAAAAGCATGGTGTCGATCGACTATATTCACAACATAAGTAGAATTATTTTATAGATAAATCTTAAATACATAATTATGTCTCCTACTAGGTAATAATTACCTTCATTGGATGAGATGACCATCCATCCTCTGGACTTTGATATGAAATTTAAATTGTAATTGTCTCAACCTAATGCCCACCAGCCATTGGAAAGTAGTTTCAAACACAAAATTAATTAATAGGGGAACAAAATCCAATCTTATTATAGGTGGGATTAGGGAGTTCACTTACCAATATATTGAAATGTGATAAAAATGATATAAATTTTGACTATTTTATCCATAAGTATTAACGTTTTTTTTTCATTCATGGTTGGTGTAACCAAGATCTTGTAAAGGGTTTTAACTCCATAAACAAATTTTTCATTATTGATTCATTTTATTTCATCATTTTTTAAGTATATATTGAATTTATATGTGTTTAATAGAGTATTTAATTAGAATCATACCACAAACTAATATTAATCATCACCTTCTGATTTTTTCAATCACTTCAACTCAAGTAAGTTGTTTGTTACTATTATCAAGTATTTCTATTTTTCATTTTTTTATTTTAATTCATGGTTAATCAAAAAAAATTGTGGTTTTTTAAATATTTTTTATGTGAGAACTATTTTCTTGTTCAAGTTTCAAAGCTTTATATGTTCATTCATTGGAAGTAACACTTGGGAGAACCTAAAAGGAGATAGTGCACCAGCACCATGGAAGTCTGAATTTAGGTAGCTAAATTCAATTCACTAAAAGTAGTAATGTTGGTTGAATATAAGTTTGATGGTGCCTTATATGTCATGTTATTAGAATTATCCTATAGTGATATCACAATAATTATCTAGATGAGTGAGTGTTTGGTATCAATATAAAGATGGTTGAATGGTCAAGAGAGGGTGAATTTACAAAATTAATAAATTTTAAATAATTATAAGAATTAATATAATTATATATTATAAATAAATAGAAATATACATATGGTATACTTGTTCAAATAAAATTTATTCTACGTATACTCTTCACTTCTCTCAAATATAGAGAGAAATAGTATCCACTATAAATAGAATATCTAGTTTTTTTAGGGATTCACAAACCCTTATAATTTCCTTTTTAATCCCTATAAAATCAACCTAATAATTTCGATTTTATCCCCTGGAGGCACAACCCAAATATATTCCTTTTAAAGTGGTAAAAGGAACCAAACCAACCTTTCCTTTATCCAATCCAAGACATAATTGAATCCCCTTTGCTTTTATTAGTTAGGCACAGCTCACATGTACCATTTACTGGGGTGGTATAACTTGAAAATATTACCTTTTAAAGGGTATTATAACCCAAAAAATTAAACCCACTTTTAATAATAGAAAAAATTAACCCTACGTGACCAGGATGAAAACTTGAAGTTTTCAATTTTGATGAATCTTTGATTACAAGACTAGTATAGTATTTCCCGATTAAGTTCAACCTCGTAGTTTGAACTAGTGGAAAGAATCAAGGTTGAGAGCATGTAAAGATTGTATCTCTCAATCATAGACCATTTTTATTTGGTTCAATCTATTTATAGATTTTTTTTATAGTGAACTGTCTCAAAGATAAAAAAACTTCTTCATATCAGTTGAGTTCACCATTTCTCAAAACAGTATCTTAGAAAATAAATTCCAAGGGAGATATTATTGAAGTTCCAAAATAATTCATCATAGAAAGGATTATTATTCCAATTTAAAAATAAAAACCCATTTTCACCATGTTTTTATTAAACAATCCATGAAATTATGATGATTAAAATAAAATAAAATAATTAAATTAAATAAGTGTGAAAGAAAATTGTAAAACTCATACCTTTGACCATGGATAAGAAATACAGCATGGAGAAATTTGGTAATCCATTTTTTACAATTGAATATCTAACACAGACATTACTATGATGTAAATATATTCATTTGGATGTTTTTTACAATGAATTAAAAACTGAAGACAAATTTTTTTTATTCATAATGGATTGAGTGATTCATTGTGTATATTTTAGTTGGTCATTTTCCTGTAGCCTTTCAACCTCAAGCCAAACAAGGTACCATAGCTTGTCCGACTTCATAATGCTTGTTTACAATTATCCATTTAATATAGGTAATTAACTGGATCAAAATACCTTCTAATATGATGTTTTATTTAAGACCAAGCTACTTTGCAGTACCATAAGAACTGGTGTATAGTGTTTCTTTCCATTTTTTTATGTGTAAAGGTATCACATGGGGGTACTATGTAGAAATAAAAATGTGTATTCTATATGCTATGTACGGGTAACATGGAAATTATATGCATTGTTTGAAGGTGATTAACATGGATATGAGCTTCATAATTGTAATAAATATTAGATGGTGTAAAGGTAAAATATAATTTTCACATGATACATAAATATAAGATGAAATAATTAAGCATTGTGTTAAGAAAAGAACCAAATCCTATAAACTATGTAAAGGTATAATGATATTATGTATGGTTAAGAGTAATTATAAAAACTTAAAATATATTTTATATATAATTTATTTATAATAATATTAATAATGATCATAATAATAATAAACAATGGATGAATAAATAATAACCAATTAAAGAATGGTTTTTAAAATGAATAAAAAATTAAATATATTTCAACATCATTCTTTTCTTCTTATAATACAGTGAGAAATTATAATTACTCAATTTTTCAGGAAATTATGAAAACATTAAGACTATTAAATACTCATGTTAGAAGGAATAAAACAAATTATGTTTTTTATTATCAAAATATGAATTGTTTCAAGGAGACCCATTAACAATCTCCCCATTTTTTATAATCACAAACCCAAACATTAATTACCAAAAAATTCTTACCCTATTTGAAATTAATAAATTTGAATATGTTTCAATAGAAGATTTTCTCTTTTAACTTTAACATTGAAAAATAGTGTTATACTCTCTCTAACATAAATAATCATTACTGGGAAAGAAACTGAATCCTCTAAATATAGCATTGAAAATAGTTTTGAACTTTCATTAAATCAAACTTTTTAAAACATGTGTTAAGGATGAAATATAAGGAATTGTATTATAAAAAAAATAATTAGTAATAAGTGAGATGTTAGATTATATTTTGAATACAGATTTAATGCTTAAACAATCTGATCTTCTATAGAAATAAATTCTAGATTTATATTTATTTTTTGAACATGATCTTTAAGAAAGTGAACTCAAATATAAATATGCTTACTTCTAGAGTGTTATAATGTATTTTTGGAAATTGAAATAGTGGGAATATTATCACAAAATATAGAAATACTTTGAAATTTTAAAATTAAAATCAAAAATTATTTTCTTAATCCATAATGATTGTGAAAAAAAAGTTGCAATAGTTATGTACTCAGATTCAATAGTAAATAGTGAAATAGAAATTTTTTTCTTTAAACCCCAATATACTAAACATTTACCAACTAAATGACATATACTTGATGTTATTTTTAAATCTATCATACATCCACCAAAATTAGAATCTGGATAACCAATTAAATCAAAATAAGTTTTATTGGTGTAAAATAAACCAAGATTTAAATATCATTTAACATATTTTATAATCCTTTTAATTTTATTAAAATGACTTTCTTTAGGATAACTTTTTAATCTAGCACACATGAAAACTAAAAACATCAAATTGGTCCTTGAAGTAGTTAAATATTATAAACTACCATACATACCTTTAAAATTTTTAACATCAAGAGGTTTTATGTATTTATCTAAATATAATTTTCAATTAGTAATCATAGAGGAACTAATACTATCAATAGAGTTTAATACAAATATTTTAACCAATTCCTAAGCATAATTAGATTGATTAATAATTATACCATCATTTTTTTAACATATTTGAAGACTAAGAGAGAATATAAATTCTCCCATTAAACTCATATTAATTTAAATTGTCACGAAATCTAAAAATTCTATACATAAATCATTATTTAAAGATCCAAAAATGATATAATCCATATAAATTTGAATAATAAAAATATCAGTGAAATTTGTTTCAATAAAAAAAGTAGGATCAACTTTTCCTTGCTCAAAATTGATTTTCAAAATAAATATTTCATACAATTATTAGGGAGATTGTTTCAATCCACATAAAACATTAAAAATTATTAAAACGTGATTTAAAAATTTTGAATTCCCAAATATGGGTCGTTGTATTACATATTCTTCTTCAAAAATATAAACATTTAGAAAATCACTTTCAACTTCTATTTGAAATAACTTGAAACCATGAAATATTATATAAGCTAATATTATTCTAATTGAATTTAACATAGCTAAAATTTAAAATATTATTCAAAATAAATACTATCTACTTGAGAGTATCTTTTAGAAAATAATTCAGATTTATTTTTAATTATTTGACCATATTCATCAAGATTATTTCTAAAGATCTATTTATTTAAAATAATATGATAATCATTGGGTGAAACGACTAAATTACATACATTATTTATAGTAAATATATTTGACTCATATTTCATATCCAAGATTAAATTAGAATCATTTTAAGAACAAAATCATAAATAAAATGATGATTAGTACAATGTTTCGTAGCAGATCTGTTAGTTTGAAAATTTGATTCAACATTTTCAATGATGTTTTATATTGAGTGAATATTATGAGTTTTCCAAATCCTAGCATCAAGTTGAGTGGTTAAGTGTTAATCCTACCCCTCAAATGGTTCATTAGTTCCACTAAGTTCATATTCCCCAAAATTAAAGTCTCTAAAATTATAAACAATTTGATCCAAATCAGTATTCTTATCTTTTAAAGAACATTCATCAAATATAACATGAATATTTCCTTCAAAAATCAAGGTTATTTTATTATAAACTTTGTAATCATTAATTACATTTGAATGTACTAAAAATATACCATTATTTTATTTTTCATCCAATTTATCCAATTATCCTTGGTATTAATAATTACAATTTTATAAGTAAAGACTATAAAATAGTTAATTTTCGGTTTTCTTCCCCTCCAAAGTTCATAAGGATTGTTTTAAATATTTTTCTTAAAATAATTCTATTTTAAATATAAAAGGAAAATTTTATATCTTCAATAAAAAATAATTTTGATAAATTATATTCAATTAACATGGTTATGATTATTTATTATAGTGTTCTATTTTTACACTCCACAAAAGCATTTTTTTTGTTGTATTATGAGCTAATAAATTATGAAAATAACAATTTTCTTTATAAAACTTTTGAAATTATAGATTTAATAATCCTCCACCTATATAAATTCTAATTTATATAATTAAATACTCTTTATAATTTTGAATTAATTTCTAATAAGCAATAAATTTATTTAGAGTTTCATATTTTTGTGTAAGAAAATAAACCCATGTTTATATACTAAAAACCTAAAATATTACTGAAACATAATTATTTCCATCTAGACTAGTAGGTTTAATGAGGCCACATAAATCTAAATGCAATTGTTGAAGAGGCCTTATAGTTATTACTTATTTTCTGGGTTTGAAATGGATTTTGTGTTGTTTTCCTTTCAAACATGAGTCACAAACAAAGGTTTTGTCCTCCTTAAGTTTGAATAACTATAGAACAGTTTGGTTCTTGGATAGCTTGTGTAACTAACTAAAATTAACATGACCTAAACTTTTATTCTAAAAAATTTCATCATATTTTATAAACTTAATTGATTAAAAAATTTTCCAGTTAATTCAAAAAAAATGTTGAATAAATATAATCTTTTATATTTTCATTAAATAGACCATATTTATCTTTTAAAAATATATACTTATCATTTTTAAATTTTTAAAAAAATCATCATAAAATTGATGGTAAATTATTATTAAATTATGTTTTAAATATTAAAAAAATAATAATTTTGAAACAATAAATATTTTAAAATTATAACTTCTCTAAAACCTTTTACATTACCTTTAAAATAATCACTAAATGTAACATTACTACCATCACATTTATTGAAAGATAAAAAACATGATATCACTAGTTAATTGTCTTGAGAATATATTATCCATATCTTATATATCCTTTTTGATTCTTCTAAGACATGTTTCCTATAAAAAAGATTAATAAAGTTTTAGTACCCATGAAAATTGAGGTCCAATTGGGTTATAAAAAGGTTACTTTGGAACCCAAAATAATTTCAATAATTTATTTTTAGGTAATATAGAGGATTATTATTTTGAGATAAAAGTATTTATGTGACCATGAGATTGTGGAAATATCAAGGAACACTTATTTTCATAATGTCCCTTTATTTGAAATTTAATACATTTAACAATTGAAACATTTCCACTTAAACCATTAATAAATAATATACTATATGATTTAAGTTTTTTTATATCCAAGACCATTGTTAATTTTATTTATTTTATTCAACCTTAATATTTTATCATAATTTTCCCTTTCTTGAAAAATAACGATATATTTGTTTTTAAACATTCAATTTCACTTTTTTTCTTTTCATTATATTCCAGAATACTATTTAACTTACTTTATTCATCCACTTTATTCTTATATATAAAATCAATATTTATTTCATTTTCCTCCTAAAGTTTTTCAATTTCATCATGTGAAGATTTTAGATCTATTTGAGAATATTTAAATTCTGTATATGTTATTTCACTGAAAATATATTTCTTTAAAATTTTATTTTCTTTAAGAAAATTTCTATGTTTAAATTTAAGATAATTAATAATAAATAAATATATATATATATATATCAAGATTTAATCTCAGAATTTATTAATAATGTTAATCTTTAGTTGATTTTTCAAGATTGGATTCAGAAGAAGTGTAACAGTCATATTCACTTACTTAGATTGATGAGGCCATTAAATATAGTCTTGCCGCGTACTTTTCAATACAAGATTATTCACTTGAATTATATTCCTCTAGAATTCTCCATCCATATTGCATTGATTTATTTTATTCATTATACTATTTTCTATTATTATTATAATTATTTAGATGAGGGAATTCGAGATTTATGTGCCCTGTCATTCGATATTCATAAAAAAAATTTTGATGCCCGCAAAATAATCATTGTCAATTTTAAGGTTGAATAAACACCTAAAGAATAGGTATTATTTTTATATAAAAGGAAAATAGTATGAAACATGGCTACATGGGGATTAGTTGGTTGGTCACATGAATTGTGTGACCCCCAATAAGAATCATGATCACATGACTTTAGGAAAATCACGTGAAGCCCATCTTATGAGTCCTTCTTATCAGGTGAAGATCCATTAGACAGCACATTTGATCATGTGAAGTCCCTCATATGAGTCTTTTTTATCATGGGACATGACATAAAAAAAATTCTAAAAAATTTCCCAATGATTTTATAAAATAAAAGGCTAAAAATATGTAAGCCTCATGCGAAGGGAGTTGCATTTATTTTCGCATGAAGTGCTTATGTGTTTCACGTGGTAAGTTAAAGATCATGATAAATAACTGGAGACATGTCATCCTCATCACGTGAAGGCCTTTTAGTGTGTTTCCTTTATCCTGAGAAGGATGTTGATCATACCCAATTGATCATGTGATTCCGTGATGGAAACTCAATGGGGGAATTCCAGAGGATTTATAAATAAAATCTAAAATCATTAGAACCCTTATATAAAGGGAGTTATGTTTTTTGTGTGAAATGGTTATAAAATTAACTTGATCCATTAATGATCATGTTAATACCTTCAGTCGAGTTCCCATCAATCATTTGAAATCATCTCTGATAGGAAACTTGATCTTTTAGAGACTCTCATACTTGTCATTATGTATATGATGAAGGCCTTCTGATATAAAATATGATATCTCAAAGGGCCTCAGACATGTCATATTGGTCTCATGAAGGTTTTTGGACATTTTGATCTTATCACATGAGATACCTTCTTCATCTTGGATCAATCATGTAGATGCCCCTTGATAATTTATGAGTATAATAAATATGGTAATGATAGAGTAATCATGCATTCACTATTTATCCTATGATGTAAGGGTGATGTCATTAGTAACATATATATGGATTACATGACATGAATGATATATTAATAAAAATACCTCCCTCCTATTACTCAATACAATATATGATAATTATTCACCCGGAAAGATGGTCTATATATGAGTTGATGATTCCTATAACCCCCCCCCCCCTACACAGAAAAACACACTTGGAAGCAAGAGAAAACTTCTTGGTGTGAAGGATCGTGCGATTTGAAGAGTATTTTTCCTAAAAAATTCTGGTGAGTAACTTAATAGATTATGTGATATGTGTATCTTCTCAACATGATAATTTCATTGATCATGCACGGGATCTTCAGCATGTTAGTTGGATCATGCAACGGACCTTCGTCAAGTTAGCTTAATCACATGACGCCTTATTAGGAAAACAGCTAAAAAATATTTAATCATTTCTGTGAAAACATATGAAAAATATGGAATCTTTATGGGAATAAAGATATGATGATCTTCATGTAAATGGTTCATGTGTTTCTTGCAGTCTATTCATCAATCACATAATGAACTTCGTAATTTTTCGGAGGATTAGGCAATGACATATGAACATGTCACCTGGTTTATGCGGTAACCCCTGGACATGTCAATAAATTCATGTGATGACCTCTAGATATATCACCATGGTCATGATACAACCCTCAAAGATGTCAACATGGTTTATGCGACAACCCTAGGACATGTATCTTGATCACACGATATCCCTTGAATATATCAATTGGATCGCATGACAGCCCTCAAACATATATGATTTAATCATGAGATTCATCCTAGACATGTCAGCTTTGATCATGAGAAACACCTTTGATATGCCAAAATTGATCACATAAAGACCCATTGAAATTTCAACCATATTAGGAAGACATCCTGGACATGTTAGGCAGAAACCCCCAAACATATTAGCCTTGTCTAGAAGGAATACTCAGGAATGTACACTCAAGCCGTGTGAACCCCCAACCATGAGTCTTTGGTTGACCATTCCCCCTTTGTATGTGAAGTGTCCATAATGAATTATATATGGGACCTTATGAAACCTTACTTGTATTGTGAGATCTTAATTCCATCCAAACATGCTCAGTTATTCACTCATTGTCCCCCCAATCTTTTTTTGTTAGAGGATAAGGGTTGTGTATCTTTCATTATAATCCACTTCAGTGTAAGTCCCAAAATATTTCATTTACTTAAGTTTATAATACCCACCCCTTGTGGGTATAACATTCTTCTTCATCCATCAACAGATCTAGGAAGTTAACTTAACTACTAGAAATCTGATTTATGCACTAACAAGATATGTAGGAAACCTTCTTGTGGCTTGAGCTCTATATCAAAAAATCTATTAGGGTTACTTCAGTTCATCAGTCCTGTGTCTATATGCATTGCAACCAATCACATTTTATATCTTGTTTCTCACACCAATAATGAATCATGTGATCATAGGGATTTAAAATTATTATATCACTAGCATCATAAAATTCCCCCCAATTATGGAAACCACCGTGTGTAATCCCCCCTTCAATAATATTGTAAAATTTCCTCCTTACCTGGGCATCCACCTTGGTGTAGGTATCTAAGTCATTCCCATAATGAAAAACTCTGAGGAAATAACCCTCATCAGTGTTAATTATCTATCCCCACCCATCAGTGGGTTGAGGATAGACCAAAATATGAAGACTATGATTTCTGTTATAAGTAGGATACATAAGATTCCTTCTTAAGGCCTGAGTTCCAAACCATGTGCCCAGGTTCCCTTATATACATCATCACCGCATAAAGTTAAATTGAAGGGTGTAGTCTTGTCATATGACCTAAAAAATATGATGAACGAACTACATTGGCTTTGATTATTATCCTCATGAGATAGGTATGAAACCTCTTAGGGGTTCAATCCCAATATTGAAATACTAATTAGCTTCCTGGATGTAAGTAAACTACATAGTTCCTAATTAAATGGATTTAAAGGGAACACAAGCAGTAACCCATTGTTAAGAAATAATGGAACCAGATTGAGAACCTTTAATACATATAAAGGGTATCATTAATTGAATACCCTCTTGTATATATAGGGATTTATCACCCTATTTTTTTATGGTAACGAGTCTCATGTAGGGATTTGGTAAATATTCGGGAACATATCATAAATCTATAAGAGAGTCTTGTAATAGGAAATAATTCGTCCCAAAAATGCATGATGACCTCAAACTCCCATCCTATTAACCAATGTGAGTTCCTCTATGTTTTTGGGTTTGAAACCCCAATGGCCACCTGCCTTTATAAAGAAGCTTTGTGCTTCTTTATGGATGTGAGAAATGTTGGGTGTTTTTTCAGATAAAACCTAATGATTTTATTGATTGTGAAACTATATTGATCCCCTTATAATCAAATATAAGACTATAAGATCCAGATTAAAAAATAGTGAATCTGGGGTGAATATTTCAAATAATAAAAACAATCTGTTGACCAAAAGTCTAGCCATTTTTTTCATCTCCAACACAAAAAAAATGGTGAAATCAATTCAAATCTCTCAAAAAATAAAAATGATCAGTTTAACACACTTCATTTGATTATTTTATATATCATATGAAAAAAATGTAGAACCTGACATGAAACTTTCACATAATAAAAATGATCGGTTGACCACATGTTGTTCCCTTTTGTTTTGAATATCCTATGAAAACAAAACTTATGAACCATAAAACAATATTTAAAATAATAAAAATGATAATTTGACCACATGACCAGCCATTTTTTCTCCTACACAAACAAAAATAGTGAACCTTGTGTGAGTCTTTCAAATAATAAAAATGATCAGTTGAGAACACAATAAGTAATTTTGTTTTTCATCACATATATAAATAGAAATAGTAAAAATGAAGTGAATCTTTTAATAATAAAACATAATCAAGGTTCCCATGAGAGATTTTATTCTTCCATGTGCATTTAATATAAGAAAAATGTATAAAGCAGCAACAACAATGGACAATTGTGTTACCTGTGCATAGATAATTAACCATGTTTAATACTTGCAATGATACACTAATTGGTGACCTTGTTCTTTATTGTATTTGTGACTATAGATAATTATATCAAACATATCATCTTGACCTGATATCATGTCATCATCAAGAAAATGTTCTGAAACCTCAACGGTTACAACCTCAATGGGTCGGAAAGAAACATCACCTGCCTGAAACCTTAAACTTCAGGAATAAAATGTGATGGTGTTGGAATACCATCGATGTGGTATGATCTTGAACCTATAGGATACACGTAGAGGCCACCATATTCTGAATCCTATAATCCCATTTCATTTAAATAAATCTTCAATGAAACCAATGATGTGTGTCACCAATACCAACCACTTAGGAAGACTATCCCTAGAGTGTAACAATTAGTAGATTCCTTGCCTTAGGAAGGTGGTCCAAGGAGTCAACCACGACTCCAATCAGTTTAGTATCTTTCTAGGAGTGATCCTATCAACCATTGTCACTATTTTCATCCCTCTAATTCTCCTCAATCCCATACTGAGGTTACTACCTGACATGTCACCACCATGGACACTCATTCCATGGAACCAAGGAGATATAACTTGGAAAAGGAAGATAAAAATCAAAGGGGTTGACCTTATATTCCCACTTATATTGAAAAATTATTTTGTAATATTCTAGTTGTAGCAAGAAAGTAGGCTTATATCCCTTCTCACCCAGATCAATTCTGCCTATATATTCTGGAAACAAGTATGGGGGAGGAACATACCTCACCCCTTACACATGAAACCCATTGGTATATCCCTATGGAATGAGGAGGATATGAGTAGGATTATATCCCCCACTTAAATCAAATAAATTTTTTATTATATCTTGGAGATTGAGAATATGTAGGCCTATATTCCTACACAGATTCTATAAAAGTGTCACTATATCTTATCAATGGCAGAAGAGTTCCACCAGCATATTCTGATGTTGGTACAAATATAGGGAAAGGTTCATATTCTTATCCCAATAGCTAGAGCATTATATCACCTTGATCAATATAAACATATGGCTACACTAGAGCAAGCATACATTCTTACTCTCATCTAGGCTGATTATTAGAATATTCTAGTAAAGGAAGAGGCATAGGATCAGGCTCATATTTTCATTCTTACAAGTCTCACCAACCTACTTTGGAAAATTCCTTAGGAAAGGTGCACATTAATATCAAACAAATATATCAATATATTCTAAAGGCACGGGACCAGGATTATACCCCTACTCTAACTGAGGTTTGTCAAAACAATTTTTCCATCACCTTAGGATGGCCTCATATTCCTGCTGATGAAGCTACTCAAAATATTTTAACAACTTATGGGAGCAAGGATCATATACCTACCCCCACTAATTAAGGAACTCACCTTCATCCTAAAAAGTCTAAATAGTAGGAGGCTCATAACCCTTCTCTAATTTCGGAGTTCTGTTGTTATATTCTGATGGAGAATGCATATTTGAACTCATCTCATACCCCCTATTTAACCAAGGTTGACCAACATATTCTAGAAACCACCCAAATTTAGGTTTATACCCCTACTTAGGATATAAAATCTCATCAATATACTCAAGAAACTTATCAATAGTAGGCTCATATACCTATAGTGACAAATGGTCATCAACATATTCCAAATACTATCATGCAGTATGCTTGTATCCTTACTCATCCCAAAAAATGAAGGTCATTATACCTCTTCCATGACATAGAATGAGGCACATATTCCTGATATTCTCAATGTTAGTGTCCTTAATCCTATAAAATACATATTTAAAACACGTCAAGGGTTCATCAACTCTTAAAATGAATTAGAAGTTGATAACTACCTAGATAATCTACCTCGTAGTAGTATAGAGATGGATTACAAGGACTCTGCTCCAAACATCCACCATGAATAACCTCCCCATGGTAATATCTCACTCGGAAAAGGAAATCCTCCACTTTTCCATAAACATTCATATAGATATGTGCTTGAAACACTAGTCTTAACTGTGTATGGTGCCACGCCAACTACCAACACCTCATCTCAGTTAGCAAGAAACCTAGAGAAGTTATCTCTATATCTGAAAAGGTTGAGGAATATTAATCTAATAAAGAAAATTTTGAAATGGATATATGGAGAGAGTTAGGTAGAAACAAACTCTCAAAATTATTTCATCCCATAGACACTTCTGATTATGTATTATAAAATTATATAAATAAGGAATGTGTGATTTAGTTATGTAATAATGCATAGAACACTTTTCAGTGGTTAAAAGATAGAAACCTCCCTTATCTATGATATGAGGGTCACCTCCAGGTCATAAACATACTCTATTTTCATATAGATATGGTCGTTATCTCTATGGATTGGGACATGAGACGAGAAAGTTATAGTGAAAACCTATAGTATGCTTTCCACTATAGTGATACAACATGTCGGTAGTTGATTACTGAATCCCCTTTATACATTTGTATCTATGGATGAGAACTTTTATGGAATTTCACTTTACTCCATCCATGGAATAGAAAAACTCCCCAAATACATCATCCAGTAATGTCATATCCACAAGAGAGATCATGGGACTGGGTAACATGCATGCATGTTAGTCAATACAATTAATTGACTCTAATTTTAGGATTTAAATATTCCACGAATGAAGATAGAGGGTTGACATTAGATTCTTAAGATTGACCTTTCAAAAAAATGGTAACACATCCCAAACACCGAATCGAAATTCATGGATTACCCAATGGATTATCATATAAATTGGCTCCAATCATAATCAACCACTACACACGGACCATATATGGATGATATTGTGCTAAATTAGAAAGATTTTATTAGTTCCTACCCTGAAATCCATCTATGAACAAACCCATCCTAAATGGATGGAGGAATTTTATCTCAATCTCCACCACCAGGTTCATCACACCCTAAGAGAGTCCTGAATAAATCAACATAAATTCCATATCAACCATAAACTATAGTTATGGGGGTATTTTTGTATACATTTTCACCTCATGTATCAACAAATCCTCAAAAGTAAGATCAAAAAGTGACAATAATGACCTTAAATCAACCCCTTCTTGTAAGGATGGGGGTATATTAATAATTATTATCACCCTAAAAGGAATCATTATTTTCTAGTATAAGAGGTAAATAATGATAGTCAGCATCCCATCCATCCCTTCCATCACTAGACACACCTCTTTCATTTGGGGTATGCTTTTTAATTATGACTAAAAACTCCCTCAATGTCACTATTCACATACACAGATAGGGGAATTTCTATAAAAGGTAATCAAATCCCAATAAGGTAGTAATCCAATATGGTCCAATAATATCATGGGTCAAAGAGATGACCCTGATGCAGCCCTTGAATAAAGAACAAGTGATACATAACCACCCTACTATGTGGAGATTGATGGGTAACTACTTTCACATGATATACCTCAATTAACGTCATCACCATAAAACCGAAAAATGATTCAGGATAATATATAAATTAAGATGGATGAAACAAGAAAACCATACCTCAATAGGTAGGTGATATGGATATAAAAACTAAGGTTTCACATATATGTTATCAAAGAAGTAGAAATAACCTAGCACCTCCAAATGATGAGTTTCCACCTCCTTGGTTAAACTCTATCGAGGATAAAGGGAAGGATTTTGATGCATCCCACTCACCACCTAAAAGAGATAAAATATATTTTATAGAGGAATGGCTGGTAAAATATTAGAATCATATGCATAACCTAAGAAAACTCAATGAGGAACTACTTAGGGGAAATATTCCTCTATTATGGAGACAGAATCTCCCCAGTCAGAGAGATCATCAAATCCTAGAATGGGTCGAGATTTTTCATGATATGAAAGTGGTTCTGTTGAATCAAGTCATGCCTACACCCTGTATAAGAGAGGAGGTCTAGATAGTGATATGTATTGAACTCCTCAACACCATCAAATCCCTATCTTCTCTAATGGAAACCATGAAGGGGTGGTGCACCCCCATATAGTCTGAAAAGAATTCATATCCTGAATGGGTGTATGAGACTTTCCCCCACCCAATTTGTACAATCCTATATTCTCAAACTTCAATATAATCAAAGATCCATAATAGTACCTCAAGCACTTAGTGCCTCAAGGCAACCCAATGGTGGTCCCTTGAGACTAACAAGAGGTGAAAATTCTCTAATGTTATGTACAGACTCTGGTATGGACAACCTTTATTTAATACAATCACATTCTAGTAGGATCCATCATAGGTTGAAAATACCTTCATCATCAATTCCTTTTTAAAATCATCTCCATGTTAAGGAAAACCTAGATTGTCGACCTCACAAATTGCAAACAACATGAAAATGATATGGTTTCTAAATTCATCTCAAGATAGAATAGTTTAACATATTCACTCATTATCCCACTCTCACATGATAAATTTCAAGAAATTTTTGTTGATAATATTCAATATGAGCTACAAATACCTTTGATCCAAATCAAATATCCAGGAAGATTCCATCAGTTCATAGAAATTGAATAATTCCTAGAAGATTCCATTCGTTGAACTCGGTCCAAATCTTGTACCACACCCAAAAAATATGGAAAAGGCCTGGTAAAGAAGATACTATTGTAGTTACCCTAAAACTAGTAACAATTCCCATCCAATAACCTAGGTAGGTCCTGAATATTTTGGCACTGATCACCCATCAGCAGCAGCAGTTAAACTACCCTCAGTTGAAGGTAATGAGAGATTAAGGTAACCCATGATTTGAGGAATGGATAAAAAAATTATATTCCTTATAAAATGAAACGTTTCCTGGTTATTTCCTCACATATATGTAAAATAACCTTCTCTAGATACTGGATCCCAAGAAACCCAATGAGTTAAACCTTAGTGACTGATCTGACTAATTCCCCTTTCATAGGATACTAGATCACACCGTCCATAACTAATTTGTCTTCAAATATATCCTCCAAAGCACGGTTTATTAAGTAGAGGTGATACTGGAAAAGTCCCTAGAAAAAGTGACCTATGTGACCATCACCCAACTAGAAGAATAGGGTGAATGATAAGAAGTTTTTTCTAGGCATGAATATAAGTTCAATAACTGGATGACTTGGAAAATAGTCGACTTAGATTATGCCACCCTGAGAGTGAAACATCAGAAACTGGAAATGATTCCTACATCCAGGGAGACTTCATTGAATATTCCTCCTAGAGTTGAACATATTCATTAAACATAGAGAAAGACTCAGGTGGAAGATTCATATCCAAATCTCAAACAGTCTCTAACTCTGGTATATTTCTCTCCTTAAACATCAAAAGAATGACCACTACCCCACCAAACAAAACCCTAATCAAATTAAGAGATCATTTTTTTTCTATTAATGTATTTCACTTAACATATACCTTCTCAAATGATGAATATTCCAATCGATATGAGTTCCTTATTCCTAACTAGGGATATGGAGGTCAAGGACATGGAATCTAAGGGTAAATGGGATGGTGTGGGCATGGCCGAACCCGATATTTGAGTCACATTCCCATAGAAAACATATACATGTTTGAGTCCCATGGTTTAGAACTTTAACAATCCCAATAGAATCATGGATATTCCTTATATCCCTTCATCGGTTGTTCAAACCCAATTATTTTAAACAACTGATTAGCAGGGTTGAAATTGTCTAATCATCCAAAACAAAGCAGTAGTCTAGTTAGAACTATTCCAGTTGTGATATATTCTCCCTCAACCTATTCCCAAGTACCAAGAACATCTAACTTAACCACCTCATCTCCTAATATGCATGATAATAATCCTCCCCACCTTGGGAAGTACATACCTCTGGCATAGAAATATAACATTCTAAAATAGATGGAAAATGTCTTATCCAAACTCTCAATCTTGGATCCTCTCTGACATTAAAAATAATTTGGATAGGTACTTGTTGAGGCCCATTAGATCCCATAAAAGTCTGAGAATAAGTCACGGTATATTATGTTTACTAGGTGGATACTATGATAGTAGAATTTCATACCACCATCTCATTTATAGAGTAGGACTATGGATAAATTATCTAGGGACATATCATACCCCTATATGTTTTATGAAAACTCAATAATGCTGATATCTGAAGAGATATTATTGGTAATAGTTCTAGGATCAACCTCATCCCAGTCTAAACCCTTGTATGTTTTAGATATTGTTATGGGGATGAATATCCAACAAGAATAACCATTCAAGGGTATGAAAAGAGAGATCAAAGGCCTCTCATAAATATCAAGCTCAGGTTTTAGTTTGGTGATCTCACATCTAATGTTGAGTTCATGGTTATCCATAAATACATATCATACAATTTCCTAATTAGAATAACTTATATTTATAGTCACATGGTGGTACCTTCAACATTTCATCAATTCTTGAAATACCCCATCAATGGAAGGGTCGGCATACTACATAGTTACAGTACCACATTCGAGTGTTCTAAATCTGTATGATGAGGAAATTTTCTATTAGATGGAAGGAAATAAAATGACAGTGGATAGTGATATATATATTATAACTTCTTATAGTTTGGTAAATACCCTTATAAATCCATGTATAATGCTCGACAACAATTATATACTAATAATAAACCAGATCCATGTAGTAGACTCAATCTCAGCAAGATTTTGTGTGCTGCAAACTTCACTAGCCCATGTTCATGTGATAGAAATTTTTTTCAGATAAAATGGATTCATCAAAGGGAGGTTAGACTGATGATTAATAGGGATATATTAATTCCCTTGTTACATCAGTATAAATTGAAAATTCTCCCAATAGATTCTTTTAAATTCATGATTTCTATACCTCTCATATCCCCTGTCACAATGTAAAGGAGGAAAAGTATAAATATAATATCTTTGTGATGAATATGGTAGTTTAGGATGTCAATGTATCTCCTCATGTCCTCTATTATCTTGATTGGGATAGAGATGCCTTCAAATTACCTACCATGTCTAAAATTTCTACCACGGACACAGAAATGGAAGCATAAGAGGATGACCATTGGAATGATCCTCCCACATTTGATGAAGGCATATCCACCACAATTAATGAGCTTAGAATGGTGAATATGGGAATATAATAATATTAGAATATTATGTTGATTAGTATCGTTATCCCTCTCAAGGAGTATGAGAATTATATTTCATTCCTAATACATCATTGAAATGTGTTCACTTGGAATTATATAGAAATTTCTAGGCTAAAAACTGATGTGGATACTCATCACCTCGGCTTAACTGATGAAAATTAAGGTTTTAAGTAGGTAGATAGGATAATGCACCACTTGCATTCTACTCATGTGGAATTAGAAGTGTAAAATTTGATCAAAGACATCTTTTTCTAAGAGGTTTAATACCCAAAATGTCCTTCCAACATCATCCATGTCAAGAAAAAGAATGCGCATATCAACATATGTATTGATTTTAGATACCTTAATTGAAACTATCATAATGATGATTTCCCATTACCAATCATAAAAAATTTTATTGATGAAACTTCTAGATAGTAAGACCTTTCCTTTATCAATGGGTATTCACGATGTAATAAAATAAATATGTCTCTTGAAGATGAGGAAGTCACTATATTCATAGCACCTCAAGGAATATTTTTCTACTAGGTAATTACCTTTAGATTAAAGAATTCTAGTGATAATTATCAACACCCCATGAATCGTATATTTAAAACTGTATTGGGGTGAATTGTGTAATGTTATGTTGATTAAATGGTAGTTAAATCTCGACAGTGTGTTGATCACCTCACTGATCTTCAAGCAATATTCATCAAATTATAACAGCATAATTTGAAAAAGAATCCTTTTAAGTGTTCATTTTGAGTAACTTTAAGGAAATTCCTTGGATTTGTGGTATTCTATCACAGTATCAAGGTTGGTCCAGAAAATACTAGTATAATCTTAGCATTGACACACCCTCAGAATCTTAAAGAAATAAGGGGGATCCAAGGGAACTGCTCTTATATTTAGCATTTAATATCCAACCTGGCTAGAAAATATCTCTCTTTGTTAATTAAATAAAGAAGGGATCCACCTACCAATGGGATTAAGGCTAACAAGATTCTTTTGATAAGATTAAATAGTACATGTTTTATCCATCTATAATGATACCACTAGTAGAAGGAAATCCAGCTATCTTAACTATGGTCACTATGGAATGATCACTTGGTTCTCTCCTTACATAGAAAAATGATTTGATAAATGAAAATTATCTCAACTATCTTAGTCGAATTAGGATAGATATGGGGACTTGATATTATGATATCAAAAATTAATTACTCACACTCATCTTTGTACTGAAAAAGTAGAGGCTTTACTTGCATCATCACGAAGTCCACATGGCCACTCATTTTGACCCACTAAATTAAATTCAGGGATTCCATATGTTAACTAGGAATTATACATGTTGTGTGGCTATCTTGAAACAATAATACAACCAATTTTTATCAAAAAATAAGTTAAAGGGTAAGACCTAGTTTATTTCTTTATAGAGAATCCACCCCCCCAATACATGTTAGTGTATACTGATCTTCTAGATGAAGAATTTTTTTATTCCCATGACACTCCCTGAATATGGGAGGTGTATTTTGATGGTGTCTCACATAGTCCTAATAAAAAGATAATGGAAACCCCAAAGTTAAACCAATGTGGTATATGGATTGTATTTATTTCCATGTACAAATAATTTTTTCCCTACTCTTTCTTATTATCTAAATATTACACTAATAATGAGAAATAATATCAAGACATTATCCTCATCTTAGAGATAACCATGAAATTTTAGATATCCTACCTAACTATCAAAGGGGGATCAGAGTTTTTGATCAATAATATCAATGTTTAGTATGTAATAAAGAAATAATAATTGACCCCCTCATCATTTATGTCATAGGATTAATGGAAGAATTCTCTTTTGAACCAACACTGCATCATAACCCTCGATCACAAAACACTTGTTCCAATGCACTGGACAATGTATCCATAGTCTCGAATGATCTTTATCAGGATGAAGTGGTTTTCCATATCATGCACCAAAGGGTGGTCTCACCGGTCATCATCTATGACATGGAGGAAATCAATCAGGGATATGCTTCCCCAGACCATGATAAGCCAATATCCTC
The DNA here is from genome assembly GCA_963277665.1 of Viscum album. Classification (NCBI taxonomy): domain Eukaryota; kingdom Viridiplantae; phylum Streptophyta; class Magnoliopsida; order Santalales; family Viscaceae; genus Viscum; species Viscum album. The sequence goes on from OY728129.1 coordinate 1,496,254,647, forward strand.
CCCGAAATGGATGGATCCCATAATATATTGCATCTGAAATGGGACTCTCTCATTAGATTGAGCCAAAAGGAAATATATTCAATGTCAAGTATTGAAATTCACCATTTGGTATCGGCCAAATGAGTATAGATCCCCCTATAAATGAGGATTTGATGGGGTACTCCTCAGATGCAGTACAAACGGAGAGATTCCCACCATTATGGAAGAAGTCTATAAAGGCTCTTGAAGTTCTCACCAGTCTAGAACCATAATCTCCAACGAAATTAGGTTTCTTGGTTACTATTTTGAAAAAAAAAATGATGTAGGACTATGTGGAATCCACTAGGAAATGTCACACATGTCATATTCATGAAAACTTCATCCATCATCCCCCAGAGTTACTATATATAGATTAGTATTCATGTACCTTTTACAAGTTAGGAATAGACATTATAGGGATATACCCCCCCCCCCAGCAACAGCTAAGCATTTTAAATAGGTTCTTACTTCTACCAACTTCTTTTCAAAATGGGATGAGGGTCTTCCCCTCAGGGAAGTTACGTTGAAAAATATTATCAACTTTTTAAAGTCTAATATTATCACAAGATTCAGCATCCATCATATGATATTGATGGAAAATGGTTCTAACTTATTTTCTTCAAATATGAATAGACTATATCAAGAATATAACATTGATTATAACCATTCATCTCACTATAATGTAGTGAAAAATGGATAGATATATGACTTCAACAAGACACTTCCAAATATACTATATAAAATGGTGGATAAAGACAAGAAGTCTTGGCTAAACAAGATCCTTAATGCTTCATGGGCCTACTATAATACCACATCCACTACCACATAAGTGAACCCATGTTCATTATTTTGTGTAATTTGGGAAGTTTTCTCCATTTAAATCTAGTTTCCCTCACTCTGAATAGATATCTGTGGACAACACTCAGATAAAAAAACAAACTTAGAAGTGGTTGTATGAGTTAGAATGCCTCGATGAGAAAAAGTCGTGTATAATACACAACCTTTAAGTTCATCAGAATCAGATTGTGCGAGTATTCAATAAGAAGTTTCACCTTCAATAATTTCTCTAAGGAAAATTGGTATTGGTTCTCAAAACCCTAATTATATTAAGGAACAAGCCTTTAAATGTGTAACCTAAGTGGTAAGGGCCTTTCATTATACATAATGTCTATTATAATGGTGCTTACTCATTGGAAATGACGGATGGGGAACAAGTTATTCCCCCCACCAAAGTGATTTTCCTTAATAAGTATTTCATGTATCTTCCATAATTATATATAAGTTATTTTGGAAAGACTTTAAACTACATATAATTTTATATCCTTACAACATGATGTTAAAATACATGTAAGCCATCCTACTGAATGATGTTAAACTATTTGAAGGAATTTAATTCATGAATGATTCAATAAAAATGATTTCTATTTTTGTATATGAAAAAAATGAAATAATCCAATCCCTATGTTTAAGTCAGTGTCATATACGGGGTTTTTATCAGAACTAAATTTGGAATGATTATAGTTGAAATAGGATACATAGTGATTCCTGAATCTCAATTATTAGCTATAGCTACAATATAAATGGAAAATTTTACCCTCCTTGCTAGGCTAGACCTATACAAAGAAGTTTCTCCTTCGAAAAGGGAATTCCCGAGAGTGTCCTTTTCGAACCCTCCACACTCAAGAACCCCCCTCCCCATGAAGTGATCTTTCGGAGAATCCCCAGCAGGGGAGGAGCCATTTTCAGCCAAGATGACATTGCGTCTCGTGGGGTAACACCTCGATCAGTGATGGTTCGACACAGCAATCCTCCAGTCAAGTGAAGTGCACCCATTCTTCCCACCCGATGAGACACTGGGTGACCTGGAAAGACGAGCGGTACATGGGAGGCGAAAATTCCCCCAAGAGCGGGCTCCCAGGAATCGAACCCCAGACCTCACCGAACACCGTTGCTATGGTCCTCGACCTCGCACCACTACTCCACCTCCGAAGCGGCCAGGGAAGTTTCTATATAAGAACATTGTGTGGCTTGAATCCCACTAACACGGGATATGTACTGATGCTCGGATCCCAAATAGTGGGACTAGCTGACATTTATATAAAAATTCACCCCAACTTATATATGGGTTGGACCTATGTAAGAAACTTTCTCAATAACTATGTGTGGATTGATTCACATTTCAATAGGATACATAGTGACACACAGCTCTCAAATCTTTGGTCTAGTTTCAATATAAATAGAAAAATACCCCCTCTTTATATATGGGTCAAACAAATGCATGGAATTTTCATTTTAAGAAATACATGTGGATTGACTCCTATTATCATAGGTTATGTAGTGATTCCTAGATCCTAAATTTTGTTCCTATATAAAATATGATAAAATTCCTTCTCCCCACATTGCAAATCTAGCAGTGTAGGGAATTATCAATTTAAAAACCACATGTGGCTTGATTTTTTTTACCATAAGATATGTAGTGACACACAGATCTCAAATCCTAGGTCCAAAAACAGTATGAAGGGAAGAGAGAGAAATAAAATGCACACCCCCAGCATATGGGATGAAAATGTGTAGGTATATTTCTCTAGAACTACGTGTGGCTTGATTCCTATTTCCACAAGATATGTAGTGACTCTTGTATCCTCCATTTCAAGACCATCTGTGGATTTTTATCATTCTCAACCATATCCCTACATGGTAGTTAGATCCCTCTAGAGACACTAGTCCACCTTAAATTGTGAACACCCATTCATATTCTCTATCACACGCCCTCACACAGCTCAATAAATGACCCATTTATCCCTTATTTATCATGTTGATCATGAATCGTGTGAGCTTAGGGAACCTAGAAAGCTACTCTAACTGGTACAACCAATATTTTTTATGGATGGGGAATTTCATTCTAGTTTCATGACATTGAACTACATAAAAAGTTCCTATTTTCATGATGTTAAATTACATGGAAACATCCAAGTCTCATGATCTCAAACTATACAATAATCTCCAAGTCACATGATGTTAAATTGCATGACAAGAGGTCTTAATTCCATATAGGTCATACCCCTAAAGATTGTGTATTCAATAATTTCATTTTTTATCTCTTTATCATGAAAATATGTTCAATTCACATTTTCATAGCCTTTAGGGTGTCAAACCCTTGTTGAATCTTACATTATCCATGAACCAACTTTATATCTTTGATATCTAAGTTGATATCAGCCAATTCCTCTAGTTTATATCCTTCTCTTGGAACCCCATAGACCTTGGTATCCCCTTATCTTGGTTCCCCCAATATAAAATAGTAATAGGTACTGGATAATCTAAAGGGACCCCTCTATGATTCGCTGGTGAATAATGAAATTTTTTAGATCTTGTTCCTAGAAGATGTTCTGGTCCTAGATGAAAGGCCCCCCTTAAATACAAGATTTATTTACATGAATGCATGGAATATGGGCTTATTTCATAGTTAATGGTATTCTTTTACTAAACAATATTTATATCATGTTGAATCATATATTATTGGGTTATGATTTCCACTCCCCATAACACATCTATTCAAATGGATTCGAATACCTTCAATGTTACTTATCTATGCATCCTACCCATTATTAAAACAATATTATGACATCACATTATTGTACCCATTAATTTTGTAGAATTTATACCCTATAGAGACCTAACCTCCATGAGATTCAAAATACCTTTTGTCACTACCTTTTCCACTGAAAAAACTTTATGCCCAATTTTCATGTCTTAATATTCAGACACCTTGAGAGCATATTATCTTGGAATTTCATGACATGTTAGTAACAGGGACTGACCAAAGGGACTAAATAATCTTAAATGGACCCCATTAGGATTCACTAGTGAATAAATTAATTCATAAAATCTTGTACCTAGGGGATATTGTAGTCCCTAAATAAAGGTCCCCATAATATCCTATGTTATTACTCTAATGGTGTGATATTAGTCCCACCAATAATCAAATGATCATCCTTGATATAGGAATTTAAAGACATGATTTCTTAAAAAAATTCACAATGAAGAGGGATAAATAATGAATTAGTGGTTTATGCCTTCATATCTTATTCTTGGCACTATGACTCTAAACTACATAGCTTTTATCTCAAAACTATGTACGGCTTGATTCCTATGTTCATATGATATGTAGTGATTCCTAAGTCTCCAATCCTAGTTCCAGACATAACATAATGATAAAATTCCCATTCCCCGTGTATGAGTTTGATCTATGTGGGGATCCTATATCAGAACTATGTGTATTTTGATTCTTATTACCATAGGATATGTAGTGATTCACAGATCTCAAATATTGGGTCAAACCACATTATAAAGGGAAATTTCCCATCCTTGTGTATGGGTAAGACCTACATAGGGATTTTTTACATCCAAGAACTACATGTGTATTGATTATCATCCCATTGAGATATATAGTGATGTCATGATATCAATTTTAGGATCATCAATGAATCATTACCTACATGAAAACTAGATCCATATAGAAGCCTTTGGCAACTGATCAGCCTATTACTAAGAGTGATGGTGCCCCCAAACCCTTAACATGAGCCTAATATGTTTAGCTAAATTTATTTTTAAGAAATATGTGTGTATTTACTGTTGCACTCATAGGATTGGTAGTGATGCCCAGGTCTCAAATCTTGGGTTTATCCATGATGCAAAAAAATCTTATTTCTTTGCATATGGGTCAGACCTACACAAGGTATATTCTAATAAGAACTATGTCTATATTGATTCACATAATATGGGATACATATTGATTAATGGATCCTAAAATATATACGTAACCTTGAATTCTCATCACTCCCAACTATGTCCCTCAATGAGATTCAAATTTGTGTGGGGATTCCCATTAGAACTGAAGTGTGAGTACCCATGGACATTTGATGTCATGCACTCTCATACAGCTCAATTGAATATTGAGTATTATCTTGTTTCTCACATTAATAATGAATCATGTGAGCTTAGGGAACCAGAAAATTTTCTATGTACAATATGATTGATGTATGTTCTATCCAAATATAGGGAACCATGTCCTTGTCACCTGATTTTATCCTACACAACAAGAGGAATTCATATTAAATGGATCATCCCCTATGATGATTTTATACTCAATAATCACATCTCTTATCTATTCCCCTAGAAATTTGTTCAATACACATTGGTATAGTGTTTTGGGTGATTGAACCCTATTGGAATTTCACATTCTCCATGAACCAAATTCATATCAATAATATTTAAGTTGATACCAACCAATTCCTCAAGTTGATATCCTTTTCTTGGAACCCCATAGACCTTGAACTCCCCTTCTCTTGGTTCTTTCCTATATAAAACTTGTAATAGTAATTGGTTAATCCAAAGGGACCCCACTTGGATCCAATGGTGAATAATGAAATGCCTTATAGATTTCTCCTAGTGGATGTTCTAGTCCTATAGGAGAGGCCCCCCTTAAATCTAGGAGTTATTGTCCCAACTAAATTGGATGTAGGCTATTTGCCATTATTAATGGTTGATCTGTACCCACCATTCTCCACTCTTCATTGACTCATAAATTCTTATCGTATGATTTACAGTTCCTATAACCCAACTATTTAAGTATATTCAGATACTCTCGAGGTTATATCAAGCCCATTTTCAAATAAATAGTATAATATCATATTATTTTACTCTTCCATCATAAGGTATGAATAATATATGAAGACCCAATTTCCATGAGTTAGTCATTCCTATTATCCATATATCCTAGTCGCATGACATTAAAATGCATGACAACATTCTAGTCACATGATGTTAAACTACACAACAACATTCTAGTCGCACAATGTTAAACTACATGACATATGGTCTACACTGAAATACCTAATATTTCTTAGAGAAAGTTTTAATATCCTTAAATACATGCTCTATATTATTGTTTTGTATCCATAACCGAATGAAATATGGATATTATCTTTCCCTTCATATGAGAATGATCTACATATAGGACCGTTTGGCCAACTATGATGTTGAGGCTCACTAAAGGAAGATAAAAAATCCCCCCTCCTTGTATATAAGCTAGATCTATATGGGGAGTCTCATTTTATAAAAACTATGTCTGTCTTGATTCCTAACCTATCAGGATACATTGTGACACTAGGTTATATTGTCATGGGCCCGTCCATAGGTTTACCACTATCACAACTTTCCCAAGTTCTTGATCTATATTGAAATATGTCAACCTCAGTTGATCATGTTACTTTATAAATTTCCCTGACCAGTGCAAAGTTTCCTTAAGGATATCTTTCACAATTACACTCCAGTCCCTACTTCCTTACCACATGATGATATACTTCAAGGAAGGCATCCTTGTCTCATGAAATTAAACTACATGACAGTTTTTTCCCACTACATGACGTTAAAATATGTATATTATCTTAAAACAACACTCTTTATAAAAGGACTATAAAATCTTGGCCTTGGTCAAACAAAGATCAGGGTAATTTCATCATCTTTTTGAACACCTCATCCCATAAATAAATCTTTATTTCTTGTGAACCTTGGGTTGCCTCAACTCTTCCATGGACCTTGGAAAATAATACCCAACTGTAGGGGACCCCTTTTTGACTATGCATGTCTACCCATGGTTTATGTATAAGATCCCCTTGCCTATTAACCAAATGTGAATTTTCCTTGAAAAAGGGTATTATGATCCTTGTGAGTCCTGAAATAATCATAGTGGAAATTTTCACCATATTTTGATTTGTGATCATCCTCATCATGACTTTCTCATACCATTACTCATGACTTAAGAAAATTGAGCCATTATTTACAACATTCTCATATCCTAATCAAAATAATTTTAAAATGCCATCAACCTTGGAAACCCTAATTAGGTTGTTTTGTAACACTTCCCTAATACCAGGTCTATTTTCATCATGACCTTAAACTACATTCACTCTGATCAAATCTATGAAACCTTAAACTTTATCCTTTGATGTTCCAAATCAAAAGACCCTAAACTACTAGTGAAAGAGACAAAAAAATTGTATATATAAAAACCCAAAAAGGTATTTTATAGGAAAATTAAAGTCTCCTCTCTCTAAGATATATATCTATAGAGTTTAATAAACAGTTAGTGTAAATAATAAAAGGAATAAAGCTCATAGGGATCATCTTTTGACTCTAGTAAAATCTGATCCTTTCTTACAGGACCCCTATTGTCTATAAAAAAGTTAGAGTAGTGAATCATCTCATCTCCTCATAGAAATAATGTGTTCACCAATCGGTGACACAACTTTTAGGGTACCCTAACCCTTCTTAAATATTAGGTTTCTCAGAAATCACATTCATTTATTTAAAGTATGAACTAACCCTTACTAATTCCTTGAGTTCAAACACTTCTTTTGGATCTCTTGGTTCCTCCCTATAGTATATTGGTAATAGGGATTGACTACTTTGAAAGGACCCCACTAGGATTCACTGGTTAATAACACAATACCACATAGATTGTGCTTAGTGGATTTCTTGGTCCTGAAGGAAATGTCCCCCTTAATCCCATGAACTATTATACTTGATACATGTGATACTAGTTTCCACCATCACTAATGGTTGACTCGTATCCACTATCCTCTATTCTTAGTTGACTCATATATTCCTAGACCATGATTTATAATCCACATAACCATAATATTCAAGTGTATTTGACATCCTTGACATTACATCACCATATATTATACCCATTCTCAAAGATCGAATGTGATATTTAATTCTTGAACCCTTTCATGGACCACAGTGTGTGACCTGAAACAACATGATGTAGGGATTTAGCTTCACAACCATAAACAGAACTACCCCATAGTTCCATAACCCTCCTTGGATAATATTTCTTCCAAAATACACTTCAATTTCCATGTTTTTGAAGCTTCATAAATCTCCCACAACCCTTGGAAAGGAGTAGGGACCCCTCTGTTTGACCATACAAGTTGGATCTAAATAAGGGCCATAGACCCATCAACTAGAGGAATCTCATCCATTTTTTAATGGACTTCCATTCCTTATGAGCATTGAAAACATCACAGTGTAACTCAACACCTCAGAGTGTTTTGAGATCAACCTTGGCATGTCATCCCCATTTAATCACCATTGGTTCAATCTTTTATAGACTTGATTTACGCATCCCACATTCAAACTATCCAAGTGGATTTGGACTCCATAACATTACACCATCATAAACTAAACCATATTTCAGTAAGGATGTGAGGTGTATGAATTATTCATGAATACCCATCCTTCATCATCACAGGAAGGATACAGGATGTTGAACCCTTCATGAATACACATCCTTCATCATTGTAGTAAGGATATAGGGTGTTTTAACCCTTCATGAATACCCATAATTCATCATCACAACAAGGATTCGGGGTTTCTAAACCCTTAATGGATACCCATCCTTCATTATCACAGTAAAAATGTGGGGTGCATGAACCCTCTATGAATAACCGGCCTTCATAATCATGTCTTCGATGAAGGGTGTCTAAACCCTTCATAAATACCCATCCTTCACCCATTATATATCTTAGGAATAAAAATAAATAGTAGGTCTGAACTACAAGACCCTAAACTACAACAACAACAGGTCCAAGCTAGAAGACCCTAAACTTCATAAACATAATGTTTTGGCATGAAATACCTTAGAAAATTAATTTAAAGAGACACAATTCTTACTAGGTTGAAAACATTAAAATGGAAACCTGGGTAAAAGTCAAGCCTCTCCTCACTGAACATGCATTTTGTGTGATTCAGAAAACATTGAGAATTTATGAAATGGAAGAGGAAAAAAACTTATTATGATGAAAACCCATAAAGCTAAGCTTGATAATAAGTCAAGTCCATTCCCACTAAGTTGTACCCATATAAAACTTAAGAAAATTTTAGGATAATATAAAAAATAAAAATCTTGTAGGGGTTGTTATTTTTCCTTGGAAAATGTTAAGTTGTGCTTACTTAGTCCACTGACTTCGGAAAAAGATAGATTACTTTCCCTCTGGGACATATTTACCCAAATTATCCTTTGAACCAAATAATCATAAAATTATTGGAATAAATACATAAATGAAAATTATTATACCCTCAATCATTTATGAGAAATTCTTGTGTAATTTATATTAATAATTTATCATTTGAGTTCAAAATTTGGGTTCTCTTGGTATTATAAGAATTATTGATGTCTTATATAACCTATATGATCTATATGATATTGATCCAACAAAATTCCATACATGTGATGAAAAAAATAAATATTTAAAATAAAATGTAAAGTTTTAAATACTTTTTAAAATATATAAATGAAGGAAGGAATATTCATATTCTAGAGAGTCTCCTATAGTTTAAAAAATGGACTTAGTGGTGAACAATGGGATCATAACCAAAATTGGTCAGCTGATTTTTCTAAATCAGTCAGAGTCTAGAGGGAGGAATAAATTTAACATTTAAGTGATGTTTGTTCCATTTTCTCCACTATCACTAGAGGATAAAGAGTCTTAGTTAAGGAGGAAAGATATTTTCCCCCTACCTAAGTGGTTTCCAATAAAGACAATGCTTCTGAAAGACTAGACCTTTCATGAGATATGATCACTTAATATTCTACTATTTTTGTGGTAAAATCACTCATTTTATCATGAAACTGAGTGAATTTATGATGTATTTGTTCTATCTCCTACTATTATCCCCTCATTGATTAGACTAGATAACTTATATCATCAAAGTTTCACAAGTCTGTCTTATTATTGGATAGTTGTTTACATGCCAAGACAATTTTTATCATGATGTTATATGATTTTCAATAGTTGAAGTCACCTACTCCCAAATCATGAAAGAGTGGGTGAAGGCATTCCTATTGTCCATGGATATCCTCTATGTGAGTCCTAGTAATTAGGGCTTGGATTTTCTACCAAACTACCATTGTGATAATTGTCTCTCAATAACCTTTAGAGGGAGAATGATATAAAAAATAATGGTTTATAGGATATACCCAACTATCAAGTCCATCTAAGCCAACAAGGAGGAAAAAAAGCCTCATGTATCCTCCCTCCAACTGTTTCATCATCTACCACTAGTATCAATGGGTGGGATTCCTTAAAAAAACCATGCCCTGTTGATGGGAGACTCGTCTCTATACTGAGAATGCTTCCTTTGGGGATCTCCTGAGTCCTGAATCAGCTCCATCACTTCCATGAACAAGAAGATAGAAAAAAGTGGGGTTTTCACTTGAATAACTAATAGATTCATTATAATATTTGGTTATGATTCCACCTAATATTAGAATAGTTCTATGATAGGAAGTTAGGGGAGTTAGAAGGTGGAAGAATGATTTCAACATTTTTATATTTGCACTCTAGTATAATCCAGAATAAGAGAATGATGCCAAAATGATGTTCTACCCACACACCATCCAAGGGAAGAGGAGAAACTCTTTGGGTACATTGAAATTAACGAGAAAATTGATAAGGTGGTATGGATCACAAATTATTAACTTGTCTACATGATCTATAATAACCCCATCCCAAAGTGAGATTTTATATGATCAGTTATTTGGGGAACTATTACCATTTTTGATAATAATCGTGGTGGGTGTGAGTTAAGGAATGAAATTAAAATGGCTATATGGTATCAATATATTAATGCCCTCACTGGAACCCAATGATATTTCCTCAACTACAGATATGTTTAGTAACCAAGGATGGAACAATTCATGAGGGATTTTTGTAGTTTTATGATACTTGTAACCTTAAAAAATTTATCTTATACATCGAAATAAAAATTAAAAGGGGTCATTAATACAGTTTAAGATACTACCATGTTGAACATGTCCAAGAATCTGATAAATGTGATTGATGGTTTCCATAACTAGTTTGATGGGTCTCCCTTCTTCCAGTCATTCTTCCATCACCAATGGGCTAAATTGAATGGCTAGAAGTTCGTCCCCAATAGGGAAAATCCATCTGTTCAAAAACTTGGCTAAAAATACTAGTAACCAAATACTTGTAGATATGTATTGTTTTACCATATAACCCCATGATTCATACTCTAAGGTATCAATAATATCCAAATATGATTCCATGTCATACTGAACTTGTTGGGAAGGACATCTGTGAGGGAATATGGTAGTTGGATGAGCCCCAAATCGATAAAGAAAGATATTGATCCAGTATTAGAATGAAATAATATATCGTATGTTCAGATAATTGTTTAACCTATCCTTCACAATGTTGATCATGTATCATTCCAAGGATGGAGTCTATTCAAATCCATACTAGACATATGTCGTAGGGATAAATTCATTATTCATTTCAAAAAGTGTAAGTATTCCCCCAAACTGAAAGATATCGCATAGGATGATTCCTAATTCGCTATGGATTGGATGGAAAGAGTTGGTTCCATGAAACTAGGAACTAATCAGATCTATAAAAAGTTTTTTATGGTATATAATGAATTCATAGATTCATGTTTACTCATAAGGATAAATAGTATACAGTTGATCAGGAAAAAAATTAGCTCTATCTAACCAAGAATGGCCATTCCCATTCATAAGAGAAGTTACTGTTAGGTCACAAATCCCACTTTGAGCTCTATCTACCTTTTGGGTTATCTATAGAGGATATTATTATACTTGAATAAATTTTAGAAATTGGTTTATGAATGATATCATGACTATATATACCCAAAGTGTATTTATTCAAGGTATAGGAAATCCCCTAGAATGGTGTCAAGATCAACTAACTATCCCCATAAATGGTCATTTGAATATAGTCAAAAGAGGATAACAACCAGTGAGATGGAATATTATAGTTGGTTGAAGGTATAGAAGTGTCTTCTAGAAGACCAAATCTATATACAAGTATTATATGAGATAGAGGATAGATTTGAAGTTCGGTTAAAAGAATACCCTTTAAAAATTTGGTGTCAGAAATGACCTAATGTAGAGGATCAGCATTGCAGTTCCTAAAAATCATAGCCATTAATTCAGTCAAATCAGGAGACATATATAAACTATAATACATATTCATAGAGTTTGAAACATACATGAGAATTTTTATAAACCTAAAGAAGAAATTATTGGGGTTAATCAAATAAAAGTAGGTCACATGACTTCAATTATATCATGTGAATTGTGTGTCCATTGGAAGGTCACATGACTCGTGTAAATATTTCACACATCGCATGACCCACTGCAAGGCATGTTGAGTTAATGATCCATTTTAAGTCATGTTATCATGTGACCATTTTAATTTCATGATAATTTCTTAGGGATTAAGTGATCATGCGAAAACTCCAGTGGATCATGCGAAGCACGCAAGACAAACCTGCTACCAAGGGTGTGCGTAATACCTCAAATAAATTAGCATTGATTAGTTCACAGATTTATTAGGTGTTATATCAAGAAAATAAGGTCATATAAATAGTTCAATTGATGATATCATGCAAATAGGTCTCATGAATGGTTCCTTCAATGAGGTTACAAGAATTTATCTTGTGAAGAAATCACGCAAGAGAGGAAATTGTGAGATATTTGAAGATTTGGATCACAAGTGAGACAATGATCATCACACCCCTCCCATATTTTTAGGGCACCTCATGGAATATTAAAGGTAATTTGGGAGACCAAACGATTTATGGAATTATAACTGGAGAAAATAAAAATGATAGAGATAGTCATTTACTCCCTCGGTACTGAGTCCTTGTTCCTTCAAACAGCACTTCTGATGGGGGGGTTTGACGCCTGGGAAATAAGAATCAAAAAATTTAGGGTTGAAGAACAACCTAAATCATAGTTATTAATTTTCTATAAATAGAAATAAGAATGAAGCATGGATATATGGGGATTAATCAGATGGTTCATGTGAATCATGTGACCCCCAATAAGATTAGATATTGCATGACATTAAGAAAATCACATAAATCCCCTATGATGAGTACTTATGATCATGAAAAGCTCCATTAGACATCTGGTTTGATAATTTTAATTCCCTAATATAACCATTTTTTATCATGTGGCATGAAACCTATAAAACTCTTGAAAATATCTTAAGAAGTTTATAAAATAAAAAGATGAAAAAAAATAAGCCTCATGTGAAGAGAGTTGAATTTATTTTCACATGAAGTGATTATGTGATTCACATGTTAAGTTAAAGATCATGAGAAATCACTAGATTCATGTCAACCTCATCACACAAAGGCCTTTTTACATCTCACCTTAATTATTTGAGGGACTTTGGACATGCTTGATTGATCCTGTGATTCCCAGATATATAATCAATGGGTGAACGCCATTGTATTTATAAATAAATTTTAAAAGGGTGAAACCCTTATGTTAATGGAGTTATGAATTTTTTTCACATGAAGTGTTTATGCGATTCATGTGATCATCTCATGATCATGTGGATCCCCTCAGCCAAATCTTCCTCAATCATTTGAAATCCTCTCTAATAAGTGAATTGATCTTATAGATACTCCCAAACATGTCATTGTATATTTCATGAAGGACTTACAAAAATAAACTTGATGTCATGAAGGGAACCATATATTTAGGCCTAGTCTCATAAATGTTGTTAGACATTTTGGATCAATCACAAGAAATTCATTAATCATCCCATATCAATCATGTGGAGTCCCCTTGACAATCCATGGGTTTAATAAATCTGGTACTAATGGGGTAATCACACAGTCACTATTTATTATGTGACACAAGGGTGATGTCATTAGTAACATGTGGTTGGATCACATGACATGCATGATATATTAAAAAATCCCCCTATGGAAACTCAATCCTAGATAATAGAATTATGTGTCTTGGAAAGTGGAATAGATATGAGGTGGTGATTCCTATAAAATCCCCACTCAACTCATAGAAACAGAAATGGAGGTGAGAGAGAACTTTTTAGAGTAAAGGATCACAAGATCTCAAGAGTATTTAACTTGAAAAAATCTGGTGAGTAACAAATAATATTACATTATATTTTTATGCACTCTACATGATCATTTCATTAGTCATGAAAAGGATCTTCGGCGTGTTAGTCAGATCATGTGAAGGACCTTTATCTTGTTAGGTTAATCATGTAAAGACTCAATAAGAAAACACCTGACAAATATTGAGGTGATTCCATGAAAAGCGCTGAAAAAGAAGGAACATTCATGTGAAAGAGGATATGTTGGTCTTCATGCAAAGTTTTTATTCATTTTTCATGATATATTTTTGATCATGTGACAAGCTTCAAACATGTTGAATGGATCAGGCGATGATCTTTTAAAAAATCACCCGGTTTATGTGGTTACCCCTGGACATGTCAATCAGTTCAAGAAACAACCTCCAGATATGTCACATGGTTCATGTGACATCCCATACACGTTCTAATGGGTTCATGTGATGTCCCTTGTACATGTAGCTTTATTACATGACAACCCTTGAACATATCAGTCGAATCGTGTGATATCACTCAAACATGTCTATTTTGATCATGCGATGCACCCTAGACATGTCAGCTTTGATCAAAAGAAACACCTTATACATGCCATCTTATATCACATGAAGACCCCTGGATATTTCAGTCATGTCATTCAGACACCCTAATCATGTCAGGAAGACACCTTCATACATGTCAGCCTTGTCCATTAAGAATACTTGGGCAGATACACTAGAGTCGTGTGGACCCACAATCATGAGACCTTGGTGAAGCATTCACCCTTAATATGGGAAGTATCTATAATTTATTAGAGATAGGAACTCATGAAACATTACTTGTATTATGAGGTCTTCATTCCATTCATGATTTCTTAGTCAACCACTCATGGTCCCCCTACTCTCTATCCATTAGAGGATAAAGGTTGTATATCTTTCATGGGAATCCACCTCAGTGTAAGTACCTCAAAATTCCAATTACTCTTGTTTATAAAACCCAACCTCTATAGGTATACCATTGTTCCTCATCTATGAGTAGATCAGAGAAGCTAATTGAACTATGAGAAATCTGATTCTTGCCCAAATAAGATACATAAGACACCTTCTTAAAGTCCATTCTCCATATCAAATACTTTATTAGTTCCACTTTAGGGAATAATTCCCACATCTATATGTAGTGAAACTAATCACATTCTATATATTATTTCTTACACTAAGCATGACTCGCATTAGCTTAGGGATTTTGAATGATTATATCACTATCATTATATAATTGCCCTTAATTAGGTAAACCTTAGTGTGTAATCCCCCCTTCAATAATATTGTAAAAATTCCTCCTTACCTAGGCATCCACCTTGGTGTATGCCCCTAAGGCATTCCTTTATTGATGAACTTTGGGTAAATAACCCTCATGAGTTTTAATTATCTATCCCACCCATCATCGAGTTAAGAGTAAACTGATCTATGAAGTCCTTGATTCATGTTATAAGCAGGATATATAGGATTCATTCCTAAGGCCTAAGCTCCATACAAAATTAATATGCTCCGTCATATACATCTTCAATGCATGATGTTAAATTTCATAGTGTAGTCTTATTATATGACCTAAAAACTATGTCAAATAAACTATGAGGAATTTTATTCCTATCCTCATAGGATATGTAGGATTAATCTTGGTTGTTAAATCTCATTCTTAAAATACCAATCACCTTCAAAGATGATAGTAAACCATAGAGTGCCTAGTTACATGACTCTAAAATGGAACACAATAATTCACCCATTGCTAAGCAATAATGGGAACCAGATGGAGAACCATTGATGCATATAATGGTCTTATAAATAGATTAACCTCTTGTATGTAAAGGGATTTAGCACCCAATTGTTTTATTAGGGTAACTAGTCCCATATTGGGATTTGGGAAAGATTTTTTAATATATATTAAATCTATAAGAGAGTCCCATAATAGAAAATAATTCCTTGCAAAAGGGAACAATGAGCCTGACCTCCCATCCTATCAACCAATGTGACTTCCTAAGTTTTATAGGTTTCAAATCCAAATGATTGATTACCTTTAGAGAGAAGGATCATTCTTCATTAAATATGTGAAAACCATTGGGCATTTCTATAGATAAAACCTACTGACATTATTGATTCTAAAACTATAATGAGGCCCTCACAATCAACTATCAAACTAGAAGATCCAAACAAAAGAATATCAAAATTATCATTAGATATGTTATTACCTTTCATACTTAATTTATGGTCATCTCATGGGTAATCCTTTGTATATCTCCTTGAGAATCCTTTTTTCCTTCTTCCTTAGGCAACATGAACAATTTATATTTTTCACTAATTTGTAATTTAGAATCAAAGGAGTATATGGTAACAAAATATTTCAGCTTAAAATATAATCCTTTAATTTTTTTTCCTTATTAGATATATTTTTCAATTACAATTCATATTGAAAAAAAGATAGAATGAATTAATCTAAAGTATATTATTTAAAATCTTTACTTTTATCAATTTTAACTTTTGTAGAATTCCATTTTTTAGATAAATCTCTTAATATTTTAACCAAAATGGGATTATCTATAGCTTCTCCTAAATTACTCATACCATTTAATGTAATAATAAATCTATGAAACATTTGATTAATAGTTTCTTATTACCCTATTTTAAAATATTTGTATTCATCCCTTAATATCACTATCTTAGTTCTTATTAGAATATTTAAACCAAGATTAGTGACTTGAAATATTTTCCAAATATCATGTGCTATTTTTCATGTAAGTATATGGATATAAACATTTCTATTGATATAATAATAATAAATATTCATTACCTTATAGTTCATAACATATCTAATTGGATCATTACCTGTCAATAAATCTAGGTAAACTCTAGGTACTTTATAAGACTATATGATAGTGCAAATATCAATTCCTAGATTCTTATGGTAAGCTTCCATGCATGAATTATAATATCCATAATCTATTCCATTAATGAATGGAGGATATTGAGGAATCTATCCTTATTTGGAACTTATTCATTCCATCTCAAAAATATATTTTCCTTTTGATGATTAAGTCAGTAATTTATTAGCACATACACACACACACACACCAAATATATGGGTGAAGCTCTGATACCAATTGTTTAGTCCCAATATGAAGATGGTTGAAAGCTCAAGAGGGGTTGAATTATCCACTTTAATAAATTTTAAATAATTATCTAATTTGATATAATTATACAGTGGAAATAAATAGAAATTTTCACAAAATATTTTATGTTAGTTCAGATCAAATTGATCCTACATTTACTATTCAATTATCTCAAATACAAAGAGAAATAAACCTACTAAAATGGAATCTCTAAATTTTTATGGGAAGTAAAAAACCCTTTAAAATTAATTTTTAATCTCTAGAGCCTCAACCTAAGACTTTTATTTTTACTCCTAAAGGCACAACCCAACTAGCTTCCTTTTAAAGTGGTGTAAGGAATCAACATTGCCTTTATCCCTTCCAAGGCACAACCCAACTAGCTTCCTTTTAAAGTGGTGTAAGGAATCAACATTGACTTTATCCCTTCCCAGGCACAACCATATCAACTAGCCTCTTATTATTTAGGCACAATATATGCATACCATTTTTTGTGGTGGTATAACCTAACAATACAACCATTTAAAGGGTACTTTAACCCAAACAATTACTCACACATAAAATAATAGAAATAAGTCACACCATAGAACTAGGATGAACACTTGATGTTCAAAATTTTGATACAGATTTGAAGTTCATCCAAGTGATTTAAATTATTATTAATCATAAATGATTATATCATGTAAATATTATATCTATCAAGCATCAACCATTTTTCATTGGTTCATTATTACTCTATCTATAGAGTTATTTAGTATAAAAATAATTCAAAGATTAAAAATTAATTCTCTATAGTCATTGAGTTCACCATATCTCAAATAATTTTCTTGAAAAATAAATTCTAATAGATAAATACATTATGTTTTAAAATCATTATTCTTGGAAATGATTATTGATCCACTATAGAACCACAAAATCTTGTGTTCCATGTGCGTATTAAACAATCCATGAAACTTTAATGATTAAAAAAATAAAAAAATTAAATATAATAAATGTGAAAGAACATAGAAAACCCCATATCTATGAAAAAAATTAGAAATTATGGCATGGATAAATTTTATAATATATTTTACTCAATTGGATGTCAAATATAGTTAGTACTATGGTGTAGATAAATTCATTTTTTTCATTTTCCTTAGAGACATTAAAACTTGAGATGAAGTTGATTTATTCGAAACTTATTGAGTATTTCATTATGGGTGTTCTAGTTGTACGTTTTCCTATAGCCTTTCATCCTCCATAAAAAAAATGTGATCGTGGCTTGTATATCTTAAAAATTCCCATTTTTACTTGTTTTTTTTTACATTGGTAATTCCCCAAATTAAAACTCCTTCTACTATATCATGTTATTAAAGACTAGGCTATTTTGGAGTGCCATAGTTATTGGTGTGCCATGTTGCATGCCATTTTATCTTGTGTAAAGGTATCTTATATAAGTATTATGTAGAGATAACACTTAATTTTCTATACACTATGTAAAGGTAACTTGGAAATTATATACACTACATGAATGTGATTAATGTAGAGATTATCTATTTAAAGGTAAGATATTTTTTACTCTATGTAGGTAAAATGAAAGATATACATTCTATATAAAGAAATATGAAAAATTTAAGCTCTTCCTAAAAGTAATAACCAAATCATATATGATATGTAAAGGTATAATATATCTACGTTAGGGTAAGTGTACATATAAAAACCTAAAATATGATTTATATATAATGTATTAAAAATAATAATAAGAATAATAAATAATGAAGAAATAAATAATAAACCAGTAAAGAATAATTTATACAATTGATAAATAATTAAAAATATTTCTATATAATTCCTTTATTCTATAATTAGTTATAGGGGATTATAAAATGAAAACCACGCATACACACAAAAAAACTTAGTGGATCAATCCTGAAACCTCTTCACAATTAATGAAAAGAAACAATTAGACCCATTTCATTGCATATTTATGGCCCAAATTCCCAAGCCCCTGATGTCCCAAATCCCCATTTGAATTTGGCTCGAAGAATATTTAGAAGAGATAAACAGAAGTCTCAAAAGAGAAACCTACATTATTCAATGACTCCATTATTCCACCATGTTTTTGCACTATGAATAATAATCACACAATATCTGTAGTTTGGAAGTTACACCACACCATTCCAAGAATTAAGGTCACCCCTTTGTTCCACATTAATAATATATGTGGGGATTGGTCTTGTTGATAGGTTTCAACACACCTATCACTTTTTTATTCTGCCCACCCGACAGTGCCTATGTGGTGCCCCACCACACCACTTGTTAAGCTACTCTACATTATCTAATCGGTTCCAATGTGTTGATCATCACCTGAAAAATCATATTTCCATCCCAAATTTAAAATATATGTGGGTATAGGGTCATTTGACAGGTTCTAATGCACCCATCACTCTTTCAATCCGCCAGCCGATGACGTCTGTCAGTTGCCACATTGGACCACATGCCCATCACACCGCGTTGTTGTATAGTTCATACCATTATTTATATTTCTTGTATCTATACATTTATATAGTGTTATCCCCTAATTTTTATATTAATAGTCTAATTATTCTCACCTCAAAGTGGGCTTCTAGGATTTGGACTATGGACTGGTGCATAATTACATAGTGAATTTTCCACTGTGGTAATACCCCAATTACCAAAGAAAAAATAATTTTATTTTCATATAATAATAATATGAGAAATTATAATTACTATATTAATTAATTAAATTATAAAAACATTAATACTTTTAAATACTCATGTTAGAAGTAATGAAAAAAATAAGTTTTTAATTATCAAAACATGAAATGGTTTAAGGAGTCACACTAATAGTGAGTTTAGTGGATAGAGCACAGTGGTGTCTGAGTGTAGGATTTATAAGGAGAATCATATAATGTGTTTAATTGAAAATTAGGTCATGGATATAGAGGATATAGTGAGGAAAACATAAGGGGTAGCTTTTAGAAGCTGAATGGTAGTTCATAGAAGGTGATATAAAGTGAAGATAGTTTATAACTTACGTGAAGTCATGGATGGTGGGAAGTGGAAGAATTCATCATAGATATAGAAAATGAAATGTTTTTTTAATTCATCTATGTGGAGTTAAATTTTAAACACATTGTTCATTGGGATTTTTAGATCAATGCATTGAATACTACTGGTAATTGAAAGTTCCATAATCCAAAAAAGTGTCACTTGTAGATATCGGATAGCGGTACTGAATAGATAATGAGTTGGGAAAAATATAAATAGTTGGATTGGTCCATTAAAGGTTTTTGTCATGGGTGCTTTAAAATGATGTGTAATTTTTAATTCTTAGGTGCAGAAGAGTGGCTAACCAAGGTTGTCTCTCAAAAGGAAGAACTAAATTTAACAACATATTAAAGGTATTTTGAAAATAAAATAAAATAAAACAACTACATAAAATTATGGGGGTTATTTCTCATTTATAAGACAATAAGAAGTATGTTGGAAGATTATTTTATGTTTTTTTACTTTTTTTTAAATGATATTAAGAAAATTCAATGAGAATTTGTTTTTTTAGAAAAATATTTTAAAGGTGTAACCAGTCAAAATCTACCTATTTGGTTACTTATTAATCATTACCATTTAAATTAACATCAACTTAATTATGAAACCCTATTTTATAACCCTCTAACCCTATGATAATTAACTAAACCACAAATATGAAATTAAATAAACCCTAGCATAGCTTCAGAACATGAAATCATATCACCCTACTTTGATTGATGTTATAAGGATAGCTTATGGTCAGTAGTGAATTAGGTAACATAAAAACTCTATAAATGAGGATTAATTGAGTTTATGGATTGTATTTTAACTCTTCAAATTTATCCCATGTGGTTTTTTTACCGATTAAGGTCATGCTCTCACAATTCACAAAATTCTCAACCTCACATGTTTTATGTTAATTATTAAATTGCTTACTTAGAATAATTTAAAATAAAAACTCAATTAATAGATCATATTAATTTAATTATAGTAACTAATTGATTAAAAATAAATGAATGAATAAGGAAATAGGTGGATCAATTACTAAAAAGAACTACTCTTCCATGGGTGGTGTAGTCATCGTAGAAACGTTTTGTATTTTCAAAGGTCATGGATAAGATATAACCTAATCATGTTTCAAATAATGATTTCTAGACCAAAGATAAATATTGATAGAACATGAAAATTTAATATAACATAATAAATAGAATAGAAAATAAAATCTTATTGAAAGAAAAACAATATTACAAAAAATAAGATGAAGATAAAAGAATTTTGGAGGAGATCCAAGCTTGATAGATTACCTCCTCCAATGGTGAATTTAATTGGAAAGGAACAAATTATTATCTGATCCCAATCCTCTATGTAACTTCTAATCCCATCAAAATTAAAAAAATACATTTACAGAGTGAAGGGGAGGCAAGGTTACAAGTGGTTTCAAGTGTGAATGGGAAAATTCTTCTAAAATATTTTATTCCAAGTTGCACCACTTGTTTTACCTTCAAAACATGTGAACTAGATATCCTTACAGAAGGATTATTAGTGATAAATTTTGTCCTTGATCTCCTCTAAAAAATTTTTACCAATCCAAGCACTTATAAATAAGTTATTTCCCAAATACATAACTGATGTTCAATCTAGTGATTCCATCTCATCTTTTAATTCATGTCTATTTTACTCCAATCAAATGCATGATTTACCTCTCATGTCCTGAATGAAACTTGTATAATATTAAGTCATGAAAACATTTACAAAAATTAAATTTCTAATAGTAAATATATAAAAAATTGTTTCTGAATTACTACAGTTCACTTTAAAGGGTAAAACTTGAATTTTCATCAAATTTTCAAATGAATGATCTAATCCAAAATATTTTATAAATAAAAAAAATTACACCATGTGAGAACATTATATCATTTATTATCAATAAAATAATCAATAAAATTTTATTTTATCAACTCCCCAACACTTACCCATTTTCACTCTAGGGAAAAGTCACATATCATATATTCCAAAAACAATTATGACAAGATATGCATGTTCATATTTCTCAATACATAGTGAAAATATAGGAAAACTAATATTCTCATCAAGAGTCAATATCAATAAAGTTTAAATCCATTGTCTCATAATTTTTATGAAAATAAAATCCCATGATATTAATGACACTAATCATAGAAAATAAAGTTATGGGTCCACTATGCCATTAATTCCCCATGTGTGTGTGTACCAACCATTTTAAGATCAAATCTCCACCCTCTATTCAGTATATTCATATTAAGTAAAATAATTCTTCTTACTTGGTTTAATTCACCTAACCTATTGTAAATTCATTTACAATCAAATTTTAAGATGCACTCACTTAAGTATTCCTGAATGTAAAACCTTAATCTCATGACTTAGATATCCCCACGTGTTGTACATTACATCACTCCCCTATTTATTAATAAATATTTTTTTGATTTTTTTTTGTTTTTTTAGGGCATACAACTTTCAGATATCAGGTACATATGCATATGTCAATTTAGTATAGTAATGAAATTGATCATAAGAGAAATGAACATATGAACTAACCATTTATATAAGATGAATTTTTTACCTAAATTTTATATACCTTCAATTGAGTAGGAAAAAATTCAAAGGTCATGGTTTTTTGAAATGTTATGTGGAGAAATCAATGACATAATTTTCCATGAAAAAAATATCACAAATAATTTTGTTATAATCAAAAAAAATTATAATGATACAACCAATCATATCATCTATGACTTACATTTTTATAAAAACCAACCCTTACTAATGAAATCTTTATCATTTTTATCATTCCACTAATGAATTTATAAAAAATTCATTTTCTATATGTTTCAAATGTAAAAGAGAATGTTACATGATGTGTTTTAATATATATTTTTTTTTTGAAATTTTTTACCAAAAACGTAACACCAAACACACACAAGACACACAAATGAAAATCCAAAATATCTACCTCAAAATTTTGTCCCCTCCCCCACATTTAAAATATTGATTTTTCTTTAATATGAACCTATGATATGATATTTACACATGAAATGTATAATTTTAAATAGAAAAGGTAATCTAAAAGTGAAAGCGTTAGGAATAGCCTTATATTTTCAATTGATGATGGGGTCATACATTGTGATGAAATCAACAGCATCAGTAGTAATTTCATCAATTTATTGCTTCAAAAATTTCACATTGACTATAAAGATCATTCTAGGTACCTCTTATGTGATCTCTATTATAACATAAAGAAAAAAAATTATATACAACATAATGACCTAACCATATGGAACCCAACTTACCGAGCATCAACTTCAGTCGTGAAATGTAGAGTAGAACTTTCTCTCTCACATGAAACTCCCTCTGTTGGATCATTTTGTCATGATCTAATTTTGATATTTCCTTTTAGATCCTTGAGCTCTCATATGATGAAAGTTGAATCTCCTCAATCTCCTGAATTTTCAGCTTCCTTTGAATTCTATCTTGGGAAAAGTCCATGCTGCATTTCTTTATATCCTAATAATCCTGATGCTCGACTTCCATGGGGAAATGAAAATATTTCCCAAAAATAATCCAAAATGGGGACATATAAATGGGGGACTTTTATGCCATCCTATAATCCCACAATGTGTCATTCAAGTTCCTTCTACAATATTTCCTATTCAGTTGCATGATTTTAACTAAAATTTATTTCAACTCTCAATTTGAAACCTCAGCCTGACCATTTGTTTTGAGGTGGTATGGTGTTAATGTTTTGTGTGTCACCCCAGACTTCTAAAAGATGGAATCCATATTTTTATTGAAAAAGTGTGTACCTTGGTCACTTATTATGGTATTTGGAAATCAAAACCTATAAAAAATCTGTGCTTTGATAAAGTACACTACAACATGAGAATCATCAGGTGGCTTTATCCTCCACCCATTTTCTCAAATAATCAATAGTGAAAAAATGTACAATAAACCAAAATAATTTGGAAAATAATCAATAAAATTAATTCACCAGACATCAAAAATCTCAAAAAATAATATGGGTTATTAGGGCATCTTGTGTCTCCTTGAAATGTTTCCAGTGTGTTTGAAATATGAGCATAACTTACAAAACACATGAGCATCATAGAATAAGCTAAGACAATATAATCTAGAGTCTAATAATTTTTTAGCTATCTATTAGAGTACAAAGTGTCCTCCACATGAAAGTGTATGCATGAAATTAATAACATACTCAAAATCATGATTAGGAACACACCTCCTAATAACTTGATCACTACACATGCGCTAGAGGTAGGGATCATTCCAAACATAAAATTTTTTATCACTCTAACTTTTAGACTAGATGCTTCTTTAAGTTTTCAGTAATTTGATAAGAAAAAAAATTAGTTAAAAAAATAAGTATACCAAGGATTCTTACCTAATATGAAATAAATATGTTCATCAGGGAAAGTGTCTTAAAGTGTTACTTGGTCCAAGGTGTCATCCTCTAATGTGTGAGTAATCCTACTCATGTGTTCTGGCACAAAGTTTTTTGAAACCTTCTTATCCTTTATCTCAATATCAAATTCTTGAATGAGGATCATCTATCTGATAATCTTGGTCTTCACATCTAACTTCTTCAAGAGGTACCTCAGAGCTGCATGGATAGAAAAAACAACTACTTTAGAGCCCAATAAATATGAACAGAATTTATCTAAAGAAAATATGATGAAAAGAAACTATTTTTCCATGGTTGTTTAGTTTGATTGGGACGAATCCAATGTTCTAAAATCATAGGCAAACACATTTGAACATCACTTCACCCTCTATGATAAGACATATCCAACTATGAAGTTTCAATCATCACATATAAGCTCAAATGGAATGTCCCACCATAGGGATTTTATGATTGTTGGAGTGTTTAGATTCTTTTTTATATCATAAAAATATGTACTAAAAGAATCGTAAAACACAAAATCATAATCCTTTTAAAGTAATCATGACATAGGAAGATAAATATTATTGTAATATTTGATGAAGCATAGATAAAATCCTACATTCATTAAGAAAGATCTAATAGCACACACACATGAAGGATAAGGTAAGGATGAAATAATATATACCTCAGATCTATCAACCTATATACCATGTTTTTGACACTACATGCCCTAATAAAATTCCATTCCCTACCTTTAAATTACAATTTTCAAAGTTCAAGATCAAATTATTCTCAATACAACAATTTAACACCTTTCCAAAACTAAAGATACATTTTTAAAATTATGATCCATACATTGTAAAATCATCCATAAATACCTCTATTTAGGTATCAATGAAATCATAAAAAAAACACTCACCATACATCTCTAGAAGGTACCTGGGGCATTACATAGTCCCAATGGAATCCTTCGGTAGGAAAATTTACCAAATGGACAAGTGAATGTTTTCTTCAATTGATCCTCTAAAGGTATAGGAACCTGAAAATATCCAAAAAATTATTCCAAGAAATAATATTGTGTTTTCCCAACTAGTATCTCAATAATTTAATCAATAAATGTGAGGGGAGATGGTCCTTGTGAGTGGATTGATTTAGTTTCCTATAATCAATACACACACGCCAACTGTGTTTCACCCTCATTGGAAATAATTCCTCTCTATCATTTCTAACAATAGTAACACCACTTTTCTTAGTCACAACCTTAATTGGACTCACCCACTGGGAGTTTGAAATGGAATAAATTATACCTTCCTTGAGAAATTATTAAACTTTTTTTAATAAATTCCATAATATTTGGATCCAGTCTCATTTTTTGATTCCTAATAGGTTTAGTCCCATCCTCTAGAAGAAACCTATGCATGAAAATGGAGGGGCTAATACCTGATATATTAACCAAGTTCCACCAGTTTTCCATGATGATCTCCCTAAAAATATTCAAAAGTTTTTCTTTATTTTCAAAAGGAATATTATTATAAATGACAACAGGTAATCTCTCACCACTTAATAAGTATGATTATTTGAGATTTGGTGGCAATGTATTGAGTTCCAATGAAGGGGGTACTGTATGGATGGATACATTTAAGGAATTGAAATATTCACATAATGAACATTAGTGCTAGAATATACATCATCAAAATCAAATAATAGTGCATCAAATCCATCAGTATACTCAATTTCCAAGTCATAACTAGAGTGAACATGATCAAAATCAGAATATGAATCCATTTCAAAATCAAATCTAAGAGAGTGTTTTTCATTAGAAATAGGTGTGTAAGTTCTCTTAGACATAAAAATAGAACCAATACTCATAAACTATATAAGAATAGTATAATAAAAATATATGGGGTTTTTATTTGGTGGTTCAAAATGGGAGATAACAAAAGTAGAATGGTCCTATGGGGGGTACTTCATGGATTCCATGACATTAAATATCATACCTTCATCTCTAAAATCTATGTATAGTGTACCCTAATGGACATTTATGATAGTTTTTTCAGTTTTAAGGAAGGTCCTACCTTAGATAATGGGATCATGAGAATTTACCTAATCATCCTCTATGTTAAGTATGTAGAAATATACTGGAAATATCATTTATCTTACCCAAACAAGTACATCCTCAAGGACTCCCACTAGATATGTTGTAACTTTATTTTCCAAATACACCACTAGTCTTGTCAGCTTCAACTCACCAACCTATAAAGAATATAATAAATAGTGAGGAATATCATTTATGTATGCACCTAAATTACATAAAGCATCAAAAAAGTGTAACTCCCCTATGGTGTATGGTATGGTGATTGTCCCTATATACATGAACTTTGTTGGAATTGCTTGAGTTGGTGTAATGAGTGTTGATGCATTCCTTCCAAGATTGATCATCTCATTTCTATTGATACCTCTTCAATTATTACAAAGTTATTTTAAGAATTTGGCACACCTTGGTATTTTCTTAATGGCTTTAATAAGGGGGATGTTTATCTTTAAATTCTTGAATGTTTCCAAAACCTCTTTCTTTGTCACCTCTTCAGCCATCTTCTTGGTTTTTACTACTATATTTGAAAATGAAAGGGGTTTAGGAGGAACATCATCAATATTTTTCTTAAATTTATTTGTCTCCTTAGGTTTCCCATCAGTTGGAATGGAATGGGGCTTCTCCATGGTTGAGGTGAATCTCAGTGGAACGATAGGTGAAGATGTATCGGTTTTTTGCTTCCCACTTCTCAATGTTATGGAACTGAAATTCCCCTTAGGATTTGAAGTAGGTTGGGAAGGCAAATTTTCATGCTTCTTACTTAATAGTTTATGGAGGGCTCTGGAAATCTGGATCATTTATGTCTTTAACTCTCTCAACTCAGACATTGACTCTTCATCTCATTATGTTTATTAAGAACAATTTGTTTCAAAATATCATCAGTGTTATAATCTACCTTTGGTTAATAATTACCTTATTTTTGGATTGTTGATTTTTGAGATTCAAATCTCCTTCAGGGTTGTTAGAAACCCTTCTAGTAAGGCTGAGGCAGGTGGAAATTTTATTAAAAAGGGGTTCTTTGTTGTTTTCGAGATCCATACCTCATGTCTGGTTGATCTTTCCACCCTTGGTTGTATGTTGGAGAAAAGGAATAATACTTATTCTATATATGTGGATATTTTTTCTTTTGATATGGTCTCCTAGGGAATACTACTGCTCAATCCTCTGTCTCTTATAGTTGGTGGAAAGAATCAGATGGGTGGTCTGTTTCAATGAAAATGCCACACAGCCTCATAGGAATGGGTTGGGATGTATTTTGAGCCAAAGAAATATACCTCACTATATTGGTCAATTATTCCAACTTAGTATAAAGAAAATTATTTTCATGAGAAGGACTTACCTGATGTACTCCTTTAACATGTGGTGTACCTCGATCACCAAATTATTTGGAGTTTTGTGCCATTTTGTTGATCAATGCATGTACAGCTGCTGGTGTTTTGTTGAACAATACCCTTATAGTTGTTTCATCCACCATGATCTTCTACATAGGTGTAAATCCTTTATAAAAGTATTGGATGAGGATTTTTCTCACCAATTTGGTGATGCAGGCAGCTTTCACACAACTTCTTGAATCGCTCCCAGAACTCATACATTGACTCCCCTTGGGCTTGGTTGATCCCAGAGATCTCCTTTAAAATAAAATTCACCCTCAATTCTGGAAAAACTATCTATAATAATAGTTATTTCAAATCATTCCAACATGTTACATATTCAGTTTTTAAATTATACATCCAATCCTTTGCAGTTACATCAAGTGAAAATGGGAATACC
Source organism: Viscum album (assembly GCA_963277665.1). Classification (NCBI taxonomy): domain Eukaryota; kingdom Viridiplantae; phylum Streptophyta; class Magnoliopsida; order Santalales; family Viscaceae; genus Viscum; species Viscum album. The sequence continues at coordinate 1,496,283,113 of OY728129.1, forward strand.
CTTAGGTTTATTTGATTTTAGAGACATTTCTTGGTTTAAGGGATAAAAAACCCACATTAAATTCTTTTAAATTTTTGTTTGTATCCTAACCAGATAAGCTGTAAAACATTGGAAGAAGGTGAATTAACCCATATTTCAATTCAAAATCCGATTTGAGGTTTTTGTATGCAATAAAATTTGGTTGATAGTTAATGTCGGGTGTATCCAATTATTGAATATTTATATTAAGTTCACTGTTATTATTTGAAGTCATTGGTTCTTGTTTTATGTCTGATTCAAAATTTTCTCCAATTACAGTGTTCCCAGAATGGAGGAATTCTCTAAATGGTTGAATGTTGAAACCTCACATAGACTGAGATTGTCTGATTCGAGCTCGAAGGATACATTAAATATTAGGGTCAAGACCTAAGATATCCTCAGGAATATTTTAGGTCATAAATAAAATAAAAATATTTATTAAATGAAGAAAAGTGGACCATACTAAAAATAAAATATTTTTTATTTGGTTCAATAAAAATAAAACAAGAGAGAAAAAAATGTGAGAAAGGGGGAATAAGAAATAAGGAGGAAAATAAAAGAATAAAATAAAAAAGAAAAGAAATAAATCTAATTTGTTGAATAAATTACTTTACTCCATAAAAATGGTGTCAATTTTAAAGGTTTCTATCGTGGGAGATTTAAAATGATGTTTACTTTTTATTTCTTAGGTGCATTAGAGTGGCTGAACAATGTCATCACTCAAAGGATAAAGTAAATTTCACAACATATTAAAGGTATTTTGAAAATAAAATAAAATAAACAAACTACTTAAAATTATGGGGGTTTTTTATCATTTATAATAATATAATAAGTATTTTGAAAGATGATTTCATATTTTATTTACTTTTTGTTTTTGAAATGAGATTAACAAAATACAACGAGAATATATTTTTTTCTAGAAAAATATTTTAAAGGTATAACAAATCTAACTCTACATATTCACTTACTTAATAATAATTACCATTTAAATTGAAATATACTTAATTGTAGTTCCCTAATTTTTTAACACTTGAACCCAATGATAATTAAATAAACCTGAAAGATGAAATTAAATAAACCCTAGGATAGCTTCGAATCATGAAATCATATAACCCTGCTTTGATTGATGTTCTAAGGCTAGATTATAGTCAGTGGTGAATTAGGGAACATACCCACTCTTTAAATGAGGATTAATTGAGTTTATTGATTTTATTTTAACTCTACAAATTTATCATGTGTGATTTTGTTTTATCGATTAAGGTCACGCTCTCACAATTCACACAATTCTCGACCTCGTGTGTTTTATGTTAATTATTAAACTTTTTGATTAGTTTCATTTAAATAAAAAAATTAATTTATCATATTAAATGAATTATAGTAACTAATATATTTAAAATTAATGACTAAATAAGGTAATAGGTAGATCGATTACTAAAAATAACTACTCCTTTATGGGTGGCGTAGTCATCGTAGAAACATTTTGAATTTGAAAAGGTCATGGAAAGGGTATAAACCAATCACACTTCTACTCTTAATTTAAAAAGCAAAGAGTAAGATTAATAAAATAATAAAATAAAAAATAAAAAATAAATGTAAGATAAATGAATATTTTATTGAAAGAACAACAATATTACAACAAAGAAGAGGAAGATAAGATCATTTTGGAGGTGATCCTAGCTTGACAGATTCCCTAATCGAATGGAAAATTTAATTTTTAAGGAATCAATTATTCCCTAATATTAATCCTTTATGGAACATACAAACCCCTACAAATGAAAAAAACAAATTTATAGAGTGGAGGGGAGGCTAGGTTACAAGTGGTTTCAAGTGTGAATGGGGAAATTCAGTCAAATATTTTATTCCAAATTCCACTGCCTATATGACCTTTAAAAAGTATGAACCATTTATCTATCCCAAAAGATGATTTTTGTGAATTTTTTTCTCAATATATTCTCCAAATTTGGTCCCAATCAAAGTAAGGATGAAGAATTTATGGCCCAAATACAAAACTGATGTCCATTTTGGTGAGTTTTTCCCATCTTTGATTTCATGGAACTTTTTCTCAAATTAAATGCATGATTTAACTCTCATGTCCTGAATGAAAGTTGTATCCAATTAATTAAAGAACACATTTAGTAAATTTCAATTTATGATAATAAATATAAAAATATTAATGTCTGAATTACTAGAGTTCACTTTAAAGGGTAAAACTAGAATTTTTATCAAATTTTCAAATGAATGAGATAAGCCAAAATATTTTATAAATAAACATACTTAACACAATGTGACGAAATTATATCATTTATTATAAATAAAATACTCAATAAAATTGTATTTTATCAACTCCCCCAGTGAAAATTGACTGATATATGATCTGAAAACATCTGATAGAGGAGTTAATGGGGATTGGCCCAAAAGTGGAGATGGATTTCGAAGGAGCATACTTGGGTACATCTAGGTGTTGAGGGTTGAAGTTTCAAAAGGGTTTACCAAGATAATAATAACCATAAGATGAAGCTAAAAAGTATTTGGTGATACCTATTTCGGTGTTTTGGGTTGGGTTTTCTTATGCGAGATATCTTTGGTAACTCTTATGTAGTCCTATTTTAGATGGAATGAAAGTGATTTCATCATTTTCCCATGTATATAGGACTCAATGTCTTAAACATTTAATATGTATATGATTTTTGTTTGTACTTTGTTTTTTCATGTGTATGTTTTTCATGTGCCTATTCATATGTGCTTCTTCTAGAAGGATGATCATCAAGTTACTGGAACAATATGCTATAGGATGACTTGATGTAGTGGTTGGGGTGCTCAGATGTCCTAATTAAAATATTCACTCTTGTGGGAGTGATTTCATTGAAATATAATATTCTTATGATGGGTTATGTTCTACTACACTAGTTTAACAAAAGGGAAAACTTATAGTGATTGGATACACACCCTTATCCCCAAAAAGAGGCATCAAATCTTAGTTGCAATTATTGGTGGAAGAATTTAGTAGTAGAGTTCTAGGGGAGAAATCATTCAATGACTCATAAGAAAATTACCAAAAGAATAAGTATAGTAACAGATGGAATGAAGGATATCAAAAGATCTTTGGTAAAAATATTTCTTGAGGAATATTCCATTTTTTGCTAATATTTAGAGCTTATTGGAATACTAATGGGTTCCACATGGATAGGTGGTCTATCAGGTTACTTAAATAATGTCACTGGAATACGGTAGTGATACTAATAGTGTTGTTATGAATATCAAAAGTATAATAAAATGGTTTTAGTCATATGGAATGTTCCATTCGTTGGGTGGAATTTTGGATCATAGATTAAGGCTACAAAAATTTTAAAGGAAGCTAATGATCCATTAAATTAACTAGAATATATGGGAGATCTTGTTTTCAGTGGAAAGAGTTGGATAGAATAGATACAGATTTATGGTCTGAAGGTAGTGACTGAATTTCTCAAAGTACATATGTGTTTCTACTGCTGAATGACTTTTTTAGTTATATTGGATAGTGGAGTCAACTAAAAGAGGAATAAATAGCTATAAGGATATGATTGAAATCATAGGGATTGTTCTGGAGGTTTTAATGAAAATTATTCATGTTCTTGGAATGAGTTATCTATAGAGAAGTTGGTATTTGGTTCAAATTTGATGACATCCGATGGTGACTGGAAATTATGTTCCTAAAAGGAGTATTTTATGTGGTTTCACAAACTTGGGTGAGGGGGACTCAAATTTATTACCAAGTGTTTCCAAGATCCCATTATGAGAAGTTAGTGTTGTATTTCAAGCTGTTAGTTCATCAAAATATGATCAGCTGGAAGAAAGGGGAATGTGGAAGGGTATGTGAAATTCACACTGGGGGGATTAATGTTTATGGAACGTGTATACTAGTTTCAAGTTCTAAAAGAATATGTTTAGGAGGAGTGTTGGTATATCGGGGATCAGATGACCAGAAGATGGAATATGAGGTATTGGTTATCAAGAGCGCATGGAAGTGGGAGAGAATGATGGATGAGAATTATAAGGCATATAAATTTTTAATAGAATTCAGTGAAAGATACTAAAATATTATGTAGTTGCAGATAAAGTTCAAGCCCTTGTGGTTTCTCTCATGAAAATTCATTTTATGAAAATTACCTTTGATGAAAGTGAAGAACCATGATGTAGATGTACTGGATGATGTTCCATAAGATGGGAGTTTTTTAAGAAAGTTGATGTTATAAAATACTACTGGATAGTTTTTCCAAATCAAATAATACTAACCTAGAAAACTAGAATTGGTTTAATAGAGCATGTTTTTGTATGGGGAAGGATCTTCTATAAGATTTTATTTGTCCACTCATCTGTGAAGTCTAAAGAAGTTATGGACTTGGGCTATGATTAAGCTGGGGAAAGGACTTACCCAAAATATGGGTGTAATTGTTTCTTTTTTTTTTTGCAAGGGATTAGAATCCATGGAAATTGTCATTAGAATACTGTTAAAGAATTGAAAGGACCTTAGGATAGAGGTGATAACCTAAAAGGTCCGGGACTAGGTGGAAGAAGTGGAAGAAAAGGACCATAGATGCTTTGTTTAAACTAATCAGAATCTTAATGGGAGTTTGTTATGCTAATGGAATTAGATATTCTTGTAGTATCAAATAGAGGTCAATTTTTATGATTTCACTGGAGTTTTTTGTTGTGATGAACTCTCAGGTTGCAGTTTCTAGGGGATTGAGTATCAGAAGATGATGTTCGGAAGATCAAGGCCATGGAATTGGTAAATGATGCAACTTATTGATGTAAATTCAACAAAACCAAAGGATGGAAACTCAATACATGTTTGCTTTGAAGTGATCCCATAGAGTCATTTTGATGAGTTTCATGGATGATGTAATGACCTGAGTTTTTGAAAAATATTCATCCTTAAATAAATTCTATATTGATGGATTTTTCTTCATGAACACAAAAACCAAAGAAGAAAAATAGACCATTTTAAGGTAACCATAGAATATTTAGGTATAAACAATAGTAATATAATTAAAACATATATATATACAATTAAAAAAATAAGAAGAATAAAAAAAATAAAGTTCACTTTAAATATCGACTCAACTAGTACAGCTAAGAAACTAAAAAATCAAAAATTTAATACTTTTTCAATTATAATATATTTTAATATGAATAAATGATTAGAACTTGGTTAATTAGTAATTTATAGCTAATATGAAGAATAATTGATAATATATGAAAGTTTTTTTCCTATAAAACATTTTTTCTCTATATTTTATATTTTTAATTAAAAATATAATTTATAAATTTTAGGATGTGAATTTTGAAAAAATAACAGTATTTGCAATGAGAATGTTTTCTTGTCGCAAATACCTTTGGCACACACTGCACGCCAAGCCGTGGGAAGACTATTTGTGACAAGAATATACCCTGGTCAAAAATAATATTTTTTTCATTTTCATTAATTGCGATGGGAATATACCCTCATTGAAAATATCCTTTCATCATTTTTTTTATTTGCAGCGAGATTATATCTCATCATAAATAATCTGTTGATATAGGGTATTTACGAAGGGCCCTATTTTAAATACTCTTTTTTACCACCACTATAATTAATATCTATGGTTTCATTTGTGATAGGACCCATCGCAATAAATCAATCCAAATCCATATTTTTGTATTATGAAAAATCCATTGTAAGGACAAATGGTAACCTCACATTTCCCAATACAAAACCATACAACACTTGACATAAAACCAAATACAGGAATAGAAAAACATGGATACCAAAGCGCCAAATTCAAAATTTGAAACAACTACATCGATCACTACACAACCTAAATGCCTTGGGCCATGAGATCCTTGATCCACGCTCTCTGGCATGCACCATCATCAAGAAAACCACATGATTCCACTAGTCAACAATGTCACCCTGAAAACGCCGGAGCCGATAACCAGGGAAACCACTAGCCATCGTCCACCTGAAAAGCATTAAACAACGAGCACCAGAAACACCAATGCCCTCTTCATCGTCATAACACCTTGGAATCTAACCGAAAAATAAGCCAACCTTCAGAGAAAACACCATTAGAAACGAACTTCTAGTGCAAAACTGAAACATACCAGATCTGTCATGATCACTGCACAAATAATCATGTCGCAAATTATCTAACCTATATATACCCCCCCTTAATTTTTTTATTCAATTATTATATGAACTCCTCTCTCCTCTCCTCTCATATTCTTCTATTTAAAGTTTTCAAATATTTAAATTTTACAAGGCATTAACTTTTAGGCTTTTTATACACTGAAAGATTCAGTTTTAATGTATATATTTAATGTTTTTATTTTTTATTTTTTTTTATTTTATTTTATTTATTTTATTTTTTATTGGAGATAATTATTATTAATTAGTAGTAATTAGATTTAATTAGAATTATTTAGTTTTATTATGAATTATTTAGTTTTAAGTAATAATTATTATTTTTAATTACATGTTTTTAGTTTTAATTATTACTAATTATTTTTAATCAGAACTATTTAGTAGTCATTACTTATAATTAGTAGTAGTTAGTAATAATTAGTCATATTTTTTAATAATTAGTAATACTTTGTAATAACTAGTAAAAAGTAAGTAATATTTAGAGGTAATTCATAACAAATTATTAAAAACTAATAATAATTAATAATAATAAATGGTAATTAGCAGTAATTAGTGGTCTTTATAAGTAATTAGTAATAATTATTGATAATTAGTAATAATTAGCGATAATTAGTATTAATTAGCATTAATTAGTAATAATTAGAATTAATTAGTAATAATTAGCATTAATTAGTAATAATTAGCATTAATTAGTAATAATTAGCATTAATTACTAATAATTTGCATAATTAGTAATAATTAGTAAAACTTAGTAATAAATTGATATAAACTAAAAAATAGTAAATTAATATAATTTAAAATAAATTGATATAATTTACAATAAATTGATATAAAATATCATAAGTTAATAACATTTTTTATAAATTTTAAAAAAATAAATGTATAAATTTGTTTAAATTAATAAAAATATTTCACATTAGTGTAATTTATTATAAATTACTATGAAATAATATAAATTATTGTAAATTACTAGAAAACTGAAAATAAAATAGGTCATCAATTTTCAGGTGATGAGCAATGGAAATTTTGGACATGGTTGGCATAAATTGGTTTCATCACCTAAAAAGTGTAAAATTTAGGACCAATTTGTGCCACCAATGTCCAAATTTTTCATTTGGTCAGCAAAACCAGGGTAGATAAGATGTGACATGCTGATGACAGCAGCAGGAGGAGAAGATGTGTTGATAGCCGAAGCAGTAGAATGAGTAGATAATAGAGTACATACGATAGTTATTATAAATTAGAAATATTTAGTTTTAATTCGCAGTATTGTTTTTAATTAAAATTAAGTGGTTTTAATTTGAAATAATTTGTTTTAATTTGCAATAATTTGTTTTAATTATCAGTAAGTGGGTGTTATTAATAATAATTACTTATAATTGCTAAATAAATAGTATTAATTAATAGAACTTAGTAATAATGTATAGATCTTAGTAATAGGTAATAATAATTTATAGTATTTTTTAATAAATTATATTAATTACTAATAATGAATGTTAAATCACTATAATTAGTAAAAATTAGCTACAATTAGTAAAAAGTAATGATAAATCACTATAATTTTTAAAAATTAACAATATTAGTAAAAATTAGAATCAATCACTAAAAATTAGCATTATTATTAAAAATCACTATAATTTTTAAAAATTAACTTTATTAGTTAAAATTAGCGATGATTAGTAAAAATTAGTGGTGATTAGTAAAATATAGTAAAAAATAACTATAATGACTAAACATTAGTAAAAAATAGTAGTGAGTAAGAAAAAATAGTAAAAATTAGCAGTAAACCAGTAAAATTAGTAATAACTATCATTATTTAGTAAAAATTAATGGTGAATCAATATAATTAGTAAAAATTATCTTAAAGTATCATTAATTGGTAAAAATTAATGGTAAATCTCTATAATTATTAAAAATTAGTGGTAATTAGAAAAAATAGTGAAAATTAGCGGTTATTAGTAAATAACAATAAAAAAAGAACATTGAATCAATATAATTAGAAAATTTTAATTGTAATTAGTATATATTAACGATAATTTGGAAAAAAAATAGCGGTAATTAGTAAAATTAGTGGTAATTAGTAACAATTTGTAATAAATCACTATAAATATTAAAAATTAGTAACAATAAGTAAAAGTTGGTAAAAAAATATCGATAAATCACTATAATTAAAAACATTTAGCATTAATTAGTAAAAAATACTAGTAAATTAGTAAAATTTAATGATTAATTACTAAAATTATAGAAAATTATCAGTAATTAGTAAAAATTAATGGTAAATCACTATAATTAGTAAAAATTACCATAAAGTGACATTTATTACAAAAAATTAATAGTAAATCACCCTTATTATTATAAATAAGTTGAAATTGGAAAAAATTAGTAAAAAATATTAGTAATTAGAAAAAAAAAATAGTAAAAATTAGCAGTAATTAGTAAAGATTACTAAAGGAGAACATCAATGCACTATCTTTAGTAAAAATGATCTTTAATTAGTAAAAATAAGAATAATTAGGAAACATTAATGGTAAATCACAAAATTTATTAAAAATTAGTGGTAATTAGTAAAAATAGTATTAATTAGCTGTAATTAGTAAATATTAGTAAACATGAATACTAAATTATTGTAATAAGTAAAAAAATTAATAGAAAATAGTTAAAATTAGCAGTTATTAGTTCAAATTTTTGATAAATCACTATAATTATTAAAAATTACCAGTAAAGTAGTATTAATTAGTAAAAATTAATGATAAATCACTATAATTATTAAAAATTAGTGGTAATTTGAGAATATTGGTAAAAATTAGCAGTAATTGTTAATGATTAGGAAAACTGGGCATTAAATCACTATAATTACTAAAAAATAATGGTAATTATTAAAAAATAGTATTAATTAGTAAAAATAAGTGATAAATAGATATAATTGACAATATTTATAAGAAAATTACAATTTTATAATTTTATACTCTTTTTTGTGTTGCCTTTTTCATATATCAAATTAATCATAAATAGTTTGTTTATTTTATATTTTTTAAAAAAATATGGAACAAGGAAATCAAAAATATTCTTTATTACATGATTGTGATTAGATAAATTATCATATGGTTCTTTTATAAATCATGTATATATTGAGGGTGTTGAATCTTTTTTTATCACTTGTATCATCAAAAACAGAAGTTGTTTCAAAATGGACAATTAAGTGTCCCTATAAGAAATGTGATCTGAGGAGGTTTGACACATTTGACAATGTTGGGGGGCTTCTATTGTGTTTGGGTTTTTGAAAAGATTGAGTTTTTTAGTATCAACATAGTGAACACAGTTCGAGAGAAGGTACTAATAATTTGGTTCTGAATCCATCATGATTTCAAAATGTAATACGTCATGTGGTTGGTCCCTCTTTACAACAAACTAAAACTCGGGATGATATTTATTTAACTACTAATTTAAAACCATCTAGATTTTATGATTTGTTGAATTCTATTTAGGAATCCTTATATCCTGGTTGCAAGATAAAAAAATTTAAAGTGGTTGCAACATTTATAGATATTAAATTAGATAATGGAATTTCAAATAGTTGTTTTGATCAAATATTATCTTTCTTTAAATCATTGTTACCTTAAGGAAATGTGTTTCTTATAAATTTATATGATAACAAGAGGTTGTTTTGTATTTTGGGTCTTTGTTATAATAAGATTCATGCATGTTCGAATGATTTCATATTATATTATGGTAAAAATTATTCATTAGTTAGTTGTCCTACATGTGGAAAATTGAGATAAAAAGTGGCTCAACCAGGGATGTTTGGATTGATTACTATAAATAATTTGAGGTATCTCACACTTACACCTAGATTTTAGTGTCTATTTATGTCTCATAACACATTGCCATTTATGTCTGGGCATAAAACCAATATTTCAACTGGTAAAAGATTAAATCATCCTTGTAATGGCGATTTATGGAAAAAATTTGGCCAAGTACACCCATGTTTTTCTTTTGAAGCTTAAAACATGTGATTGGTTCATTCTACTGGTGGTTTCTGTCCATTTGGTTTTTACGGTAGTCAATATTCATGTTGGTCTATCTTTATAACTTCATATAATTTACCTCCTTGGATATTGATGAATGGGCCATATATTATTTTGACCTTATTAATTCTAATATATCCAAAAAATAATATCGATGTTTATTTTAATTCATTAACTGATGAGTTAAATTTATTGTGGAGTAATGGTGTTAGTACATATGATGTTTCGGTGAAACAAAATTTTCTATTGAAAGTTGCATTGATGTGGAAAATTAGCAACTTCCTATCATATGGCATGTTATCTGGCTGTAGTGCACATGGTCTAAAATCATGTATATACTATATGAGAGTCTTCAAAGTGTTTCTGATCATTAATGGAAGAAAACCTTGTTTTTTTGACTTTCATTGAATATTTCTTCCTACCAATCATCCTTTTCAAAAGGAATAGGTATTATCTCAGAAAAGGTACAATTGAAAGAAATGGACCTCCAACAATAATCTAAAGTATTGAGTTAAAATATATTGTATCATAACTACCTACCATTACCTTTGGACCAAATATAAACTAATAGAAAATATATGGCTTTGGGAAAAAACATAGTTGCATAAAATGGAGCATTTTTTTGGGATCTTTCATATTGGTCTGATTTTTTGGTCTATCACATATTGGATGGCATGCATATAGAGAAGAATTATTTTGATAATAAATTTTATAAAGTTTTGGAAACAACTGGTAAGACCAGAGATAATGTAAAGGCATTATTAGATCTTGCCCAAATTTTCAAGTGAACAGGACTAACTGTTTGAAAATGATAGATCACAAAATTTATTAAATCCAAAAGTGGATTATACAGTTTCCAATGAAAATTATTTATTATTTTTTCAATGGATTGTAGATTTTAGGTCTCTAGATGGTTATATTTCCAATTTTCATAGATGTGTCAGAAATGTTCATATTACCAAATTAAAAGGTCATCACTATCATATTATAATGGAAATATTTTTATCAAACTAATTTAGAGGTTTGTTTAATTCTATTATTTGGGACGTGTTAAAAAATATCATATTTTTTCTAAGACATTTTTATGGAGAAAATAGACTATGATTCACAAAGTAGACTGTAAGAAGATGTTGTTATAATTTTATGTAAATTAGAAAAAAAAATCCCCCTGGATTCCTTGGATTCAATGGAACATTTGATATTACATTTTCAGCATGAATAAAAATGTGTAGGGTTGGTATAGTTCTTATGGATGTACCCATATGATAAATGAATTCATAAATTGAAGAAAAAGGTACGTAAAAAATCATCGGTTGAAGGATAAATTGCATAAACTTATTTACATGAGTAAATTTCTTTTTTATGGTCTCGTTATTTTCAATAGTAATAACCCTAAAAACATAACTTCAAGGTCTATAATGAAGAAAATGTTGATAATGAAATGAACTGTCAATTATTAGTTTTTAATTAGCGTAAACTTGTGTTTGGTGGAGTTCATGAATGATGTCATTCATATGATGAACATTATAGGGATCATATATATGTTCTTATCAACTATGAATAAATGACACTATTTGTACCATGAGTTACCCTATCACTTATTCTATATTTTTTAAAATTAAATTAATATCTTCTTTTATACTATATGATAATAATATCAAGAAACAGTTTCAACAAATTACCGTAGCTACTTTTAAATAATGTTGGAAAAATAATTTTTAGTACTGGTTCAAAAAATTGTTAATGTAAATTGTTTGTTGTTTAATATATAAAATCAAATTATTACTAGTTATTGTTTCTGATGATTTCATCGGGGCGCACGCATCCGTCTGTGAGGACGTGCTGCTTTTACCCCACATTCCCGCTTTCCAAAGGTGGGCGGCATTCGCTCCTTATTCAGGGACGTCTGCTCCTTGATCGAAACGGGATGATGGGATGTCGGTTATTCCTTCCGTGGATTCCTCCTCGAAACTCATCACCTAGTCTGGGTCTCCCTCATAGATTTAATACGTTGTTCGTGAAACTCTTCCCAGTGCCATGTTTCCATGGACGCCGGTTAATTACACTGCTTCTGTCGGGACATTCCAAATGGTCCGGTCAGGGCAGTAACCTTCAATCGGGGGAGTAGTCATGTCGAGGCATCAATAGCATGTCTGGATGCTGGGGAACTGGCGTGTCTGTCTTTTTTCCCTTGTCACAGGACTTCTTGAGGGTGTGGAAGCCCAAGGCATCCCACATCAAGCGTGGGGAATTATATGCCATAGACATATATCTGAGGTTTTCCTCAACTTCCTGTGTTTAACACAGGGTATGCTGTAGGTTTAACGTCCAGCAGAAACGGTTACGCCAAAGGCATTCCATCCAAGGTTTTCCTTGGGCATCTCATGTTTATCACGAGGTAGGTCGCAAGTTTAACGTCCAGTGGAGACAGTCCGGCCTGATCAAAACACCAGCTGGAGTGAATCGAATTGACGAATTTCCCTTGAAGGGATGCCAATATCGGGGCCAACCCATGGGCGGATTCCTGAATGTCGTGAAGAGGAGAGGAATGACATGATCTCACCAGGATATGATGGTCTGGGTGAGAATCAAGGTGGATGATGGATGGATGAATGAAGTGGAGGGGTAATGAAAAGGGACCATCGCAAGGGCGATGGTGAAGTTGGGCTTGAGCCTCAAAGAGACCTCCTACGTATCCTCATGGAAGGGAATCAAATTCCACGTAGTTCGGGATGCTGCTAGTGAACCGACGTGAAGGTGGACCTTGGTCTGATGGGTGTCGTCAGCGAACCGACATGAAGGTGGACCTTGGTCCGATGGGCATCGTCAGCGAACCGACGTGAAGGTGAACCCGGGGGTCCACTGGTGGTGGGCTTGAACCTCGTGAAGGCTTCCTACGTACCATGCCTTGACATGGATCAAAGTCCCCGTAGTTCAGATGGAATGTGGAATACATTTTAACGTCATGCGGGACAGGGGTGAACCGACGTGAGTGAGGTCGGAACGACCAGGTGATGGGCTTGAACCTTATGGAGGCTTCCTACGTACCATGCCTTGACATGGATCAAATACCACGTAGTTCAGGATGGTGTGTCAGCGAACTGACGCGAATTAGGACCTTGGTTCATATGGTGTGGGGCTTACACACTAGGTTGCCCGGTTTTTGGTGAACTGATGCGAAGAAGGTCGGGATGACCAACGGGTGGTGGGCTTGAACCTCTGGGAGGCTTCCTACATACCATGCCTTGACATGGATCAAAGTACTCATAGTTCAAAGGGTTTCATCGGTGAACCGACGTGAATGTAGACCTGGGGATCCACTAGTGGTGGGCTTGAACCTCATGAAGGCTTCCTATGTACCATGACTTGACATGAATCAAAGTCCTCGTAGTTCGGGTTGGTCACAACGGCTTACCGTCGGACTGGAATACAGTTTAACGTCATGCTGGATGAGAGTGAACACTGACGTGAATAAACGATGGGCAGTGGGCTTGAACCTCATGAAGGCTTCCTACGTACCATGCCTTGACATGGATCAGAGTCCTTGTAGTTCTGAGGGTGGGTGTCGACGAACCGACATGAGTGAAAGGACCTTGGTCCGATGGGAGATGGGCTTGAACCTCAGGGAGGCTTCCTACGTACCATGAATTGACATGGATCAAAGTCCTCGTAGTTCAAAGAGGGCTTCATCGGCGAACTGACGTGAAGGTGGACCTTGGTCTGATGGTGGTGGGCCTGAACCTCAGGGAGGCTTCCTACGTACCATGCCATGACATGGATCAAAGTCCTCGTAGTTCAGGGGGTGAGTCACAACGTTTTATCGTCGGACTAGGATGCGGTTTAACGTCCTGAGGGATGAGGATGAACTCGACGTGAATAAATGATGGGTGGGCTTGAACCTCAGGGAGGCTTCCTACGTACCATGCCATGACATGGATCAAAGACCACGTAGTTCAAAGGGTGTGCAGTTTAATGTCATACGGGACAAGGGCATACAGTTTAACGTCATGCTGGATGAGGGCATGTAGTTTAACATCATGCTGGATGAAGGTATGCAGTTTAACTTCATGTTGGATGAAGGTATTTCCATGGCTGATGCTCTCTCTAAGCCCACGTGAGTCATGCTCGGTGTGAGAAACAAGAGGCAGTAAGGACCTGACGATCGCGCCGTGAAGGGTGCGTCTGTGAGAAGCGAAGAGGGGCTTACGCGTTAGGTGGCCCATGGTTCTAGGACTTACTCCAGGATAGAGGCCCAAAGTGCGGCAAAGCGTGGAGAGAGGGGGATTTGCGGTCAATGATGGGAAGTGCCTCGTTCCCTATCGCGCCCTCCACTAACCTTGGCAGTGGGGAAATACGGAGGTGCATGGGTGCTACCTTCTGCAAGAGGGGCTAGGGGCTTACACCAAGGTGGTTTCCCTTCTCCCATGGACATACGCTACTCTATGAAGGAGGATATTATCCCTTGTGGAGGGGGTGACCCCATTTTTGTGGAGATGGGTGGCATGAAAAATGTCTGAGCTGGGGGGACCCTGCGTGCGAGGCACGGGGTCAGGTCACAGTTTAACATCATGTGTTGAGGATGAGGTGCTTGGCAGTTTAACGTCCTGCAGCTCGGACGAGGGGGGTTCACTCTATACCCCTAGGACATACATGACCGGCACCCTTTTCTCCTTAGGGGAGGAAAGGTACCAGTAAGTTCATGGTCAAGGGGGGTCATAGAGCGAACCATCGAGGGGTCCACATTAGCGTGGCTATGCGAAGAAGAAATAGTCGTTAGCGTACCTATGCGAAGAAGCATGAGGCAAAGCAATGCTACGGGTGATGTTGTCCGTGGGACTTTGAAATCACATCGTGCAAAACTGGAGGGTCACACGGGAAGAGTAATTGCCAAGCGGAGGAGTGTGCTTCGTGAAGTGGAGTGCCTTGGCCTTAGCATGGGGAAGAGGTGTGGATGGGGGGTTCTTCACAAAGTGGAATAGTATTCACGGAGCACTGCCTCGCAAAGCAGAGGTACCTCGCGAAGTAAGGTTCCGCGAGGTAGTGTGCTTCACGATATGTAGCGATCCTGCCTTAGCATGGGGATCACTAGTCCAGGATGGGTGTTTCGTGAAGTATAAATGCTCCGCAGCTGCCCGGGTTCCCTTGGGAATCTCCCTCCTTCGCGAATTCCCTTGAGATTCTCGAAGGGAATCCCTCTCGGAAGAGGGGCTCAAAACGAGACAAAGCAAAGTCGTCACGCGAAGTAGAAGTACCTCGCGAAGCTCATGATTCCCGGGGCGAAGGGTGCTTCACGATTTAGGAGTGGAGAAGCCAAAAGGTCGGATTTTCCGTCCTCCTGGGATCAAGGGGAACCCATTATTTATAGGCAAGGGGCGCCGTGAAGCAGAACTCACGCGGCGCGAAGGGTCGGCGGTTGCTCCGCGGAGGGCTCGCGAACGTCAGGCCGTTCGCGGAGAGGTACCGCCTTCGGTGCTTCGCGGCGGGCTCATGAACGTCAGGCCGTTCACGGAGAGGTACCACCTCTAGTGCTTCGCGACGGGCTCGCGAACGTCAGGCCGTTCGCGGAGAGGTACTGCCTCCAGTTCTTCGCGGCGGGCTCACGAACGTCAGGCCATTCACGGAGAGGTACCGCTTCCGGTGCTTCACGGGACCGCGATTCTCGGGGGGTGCTTCACATCGGTGCTTCACGACCTAGTGTGCAGGGCTTCTTTTTTTCTCCTTCCTTTCATGCAACATTTTGGCGCCAACAAATGCCCCCACTCATACTTGGAACCATGGAGGGATGAAGGGTCGAAGTCTGAGGGAAAATCTCCAAAATTGTAGGCGGTTCGCAAGGCGACTTCGCGAAGGGGGCCCATGGTGCTGACCGCGCAAAGAGAACTCATGTTTGCCGGCCTAGGTCAGACTCTGCGGCTTGGTTTCACAACCAATCTTCGCGGGAGATCTTCACGAGCCAGCTTCGTGATCCAGCTTCGCGATCCTTTCTGAAAAAATTCTTTTCTGAGTGTTGGAACTGAAATAGCCCATCGAGAAGCTGTACTGGGGGAGGTTGCAGACGCCGCCCGGAGGGATGATATGGCCAACCGTTTGGGCCTTGGGGAGATGGTCTGAAGCCACTCGGACCCTACATCTTTGACAAAACTATTATCAGAGGGTCAGAAGAACTATCTGCAGTCCAAGAAACTTCCCTTGTATGTCTTCGGGCTGAGGGATGACATCTTCATCCCTGAGGCGAGTAGGGACGAACCAGCTTGCTGATTTAGGAGCACGGCATGTTAGCACCAATGGTTCAGGGCGGCCGATGGTCATGCGTGGGAGGACTTCA
Organism: Viscum album; assembly: GCA_963277665.1. Lineage (NCBI taxonomy): Eukaryota > Viridiplantae > Streptophyta > Magnoliopsida > Santalales > Viscaceae > Viscum > Viscum album. The sequence goes on from OY728129.1 coordinate 1,496,299,644, forward strand.
CACCTGTCACTACCAACTGTCTCTACAACCATGTGAACAATATTTACGGGAATCCATTGCAACCGGAGACATCCCCTCCTCTGTACCATACCATGCTGAAGGCGGCGTTGCAGGATCCGAAGAAGGGGTGGTCCGATGAGTGGGACCTGTGCCAGGGCGGTAACTTTACTAATGATTGGGCCTGGGTCTACTGGGTAGGCGCCTCATGCGATGAGTTTGGGGACGAGCTGAGAAGAGTGGGTTTATATAAGGCGGCATGGGCCTCCCAATTCCACATTTACCAAACAAAACAACTGATGCCGGAATTGCTGAGCAGATGGTCTTCTAGGACCAATACTTTTCACCTGCACCACGGGGAGGTGGGAATCATCCTGTGGGATGTCCACCAGATTTCGGGGGTTCCGATCTTGGGGGCCATGTATGATGAGTTCCTACCCGTTATGAGTGCGTGGGAGGATACAGAGCAAATGCCGCGACTGGCATCGGCGCTGATGGCACTCGTCCCTGGAGAGGACAAGGAGGTAATGAGGGGTGTCCACTTTAAGAAGTTGTTCAAGCACTTCCTGAATTTCCCAGAAAATCGAGAGTTCCCTTCGAGGCCTCGAACTTGTCCGAGGGCGGCCCAACGGGGTAAGGAGAACTTGTATTGGTGGGTCTTGGAGGACAGCCAATGGAAGACGTGGGGTTTCAGTGTCAGCACTGAACAACAGCTGATAGTTAGGCTGGTGGTGTTCATTGTGGCTCTCATCTGCGTTTGGATCTTACCAATGAGGGATACCAACATGGGGGTGCGGCCCAGCTCGTTTATCATGGCGTCCATGCTGGCCATGGGGCAGCGGGTCAATCTGGGGATCCCCATGCTCGCCAAGCTGTACAAAATGTTGTGGCACATTAGCGAGGGCAAGAAGCTTCCAAGGATATGTGGGACCTTCCACCTCCTGTATGGATGGGTTGTGGCGCACATCAGGGGGATCTATGAATATCCAAACCCTATCTCGCCGTCGGGATCAAACGTCTGCCCCTCCATCCTAAATGCGGTCGAGAGCTTCCCGTTCAAACTAACTGTGCCGATGGTGTTGAACCGGGTGTGGAGGGCGGATGAGTTTAATTTCCAACCCTTCCCATTGCCGATGGGAAAACTCACTGATGACGGGCGGGGAACGGAAGAGCACCGGGCTTACCTCATGGATTTTTGAGGCGGAGTTTTGGTGGCACGAGTGGATCGTGAGCCGCTCTGCGAGCCGTACACCCCGCATCGGTTTTCGAGGTAGTTCTGGTGCCTCCAGCGGCTGACCCCGCAAGTCTACTGGGAGGTGTGTCACGAGGAGCACCCGTGTGTGATGAGGCAGTTGTGGCTCATGTTCACACGGGAAGATGGGAAGATGCGAATTTCATTGCCTCCATCCACCGCCGCTTTTTGATTGGTGAGGGAGTATGCCATTAGTTGGGAGGCTGCTTACCCAGGGGAGATGCTGAAGTAACCAACTATTCAAGTTGGTGACGGTGGGCCTCCTCTATCCCGAGGTCGGGGTCGGAGGGCAGCTAGGGCCTCTCGCTGTGGTGGGGCTGCCATGGCGGCGAGACCCGCACCGGCCGAGGGTGTGGCAGCAGCGAAGGATCCGGTGAGTCCGGAAGAGCAGGGCCATCCGGAGGGGCGACCACCGAGGGGATTTCGTAGGATATCCACTCAGGCTCCGGGGAAGCGGTTGTGTCATATCGACATGGCAGAGGATGCCGTCTTCCCGGAGGCCTGGGATATTTGGGATGTCAACCGAAAATTCCTCAGTCCACCTGAGATATGGGCGCACTTGAATCACATTGGGATGGAGTTACCAGGCATAGGCCCAGTCCGGGCTGGTTTAATGGCATCTCTGGCGGAGGCAGAGCAATACTTGGATGAGCTGGAGGATTATGTTCACTCCAGTGGTGTCCCTCGCCCAATGACAGACCGAGTGAGGGTACTGTTGGATCGAGCGGTCCCCCCACAGTTGTCAACTGTCGATATGAGGGAGCGCTTCCCCCTGCCGGAAGAATCAGAGGACTCCTCTCGGGAGGATGAGGCTGGAGGAGGGAGCTCGTTGGAGGAGGGAGAGGTCGGAGATCAAGGCTCAGATTCTGGAGATTTCGCAAATGCTCTTGAGTTAGCATTCCAAACTTCTTTCCTCATGGTCCGTTCTTGGGCCATTATGGACTTCTCACCGATGTTTGAGCCATGCAGGAGGAACTTGTTCACAAGCCTCGTTCTCGCCCCTCGACGGGTGATGATACAGGACCTTCAGAACCCGCGCCTATGGTTGCGTCCAGTTCCGCGTCTGGTGGGACCAGAGCACCCGAGGTGGCCCCTCCGGAATCTCCAGGCCTTCCAACAGTATACGGAGGGCCTCGCCTCGAGGTTCCGTTAGTATCGGCTCAAGAGCAGCACCAGAAGGTCGATATCTATAAGTTTCCTCTACTGGTTTCCTTGTTGTCATATGTAGACTATGGCAACTAACGTTTATGACCCTCTATGTCGTACAGTTATCCGACTGGCGTGGGATTTTGCGGCAAGGCTAGTCGGGATTTCTGGTGGCATCCCTCCTAGGGGCATGCCGGTGATGGTGGCAATAATCCCCCCATCTCTCCGAGCTACAACACACATCGTCACTGGCGGGACCACCAGAAGGGTCATGCCCGAGGTCATTGAGGTGGACTCAGATGAGGAGGATCGACCGGCCGGTCCCAGTCCTATCGCACCTACTTCGGCGCCAGATGTCGCGCCAGATTCAATGCCAGATGCAGATCCTGCCGAGGACTTCCTGCAGGCGTATCCTGCGTACGAGCCTGCTAACCGCACAGACTAGGATGAGATGGCCTCCGACGAGGAAGACAGCAGCATAGTCAACCGCCGGTCGTGGATGCTGATCACACGCTTCATCAAGGACACCCTCCAAACGCTATGGGTGAATGAAATGGACAGACTTCACTCGCGGCTGCGCAAACTGTGCGTTGGGGGAGTGGATTCCCAACGTCCTCATGCGCTCGTTCGAGATCTTATGGCTGAGAAGATCCGGGAGCATGATCGGGGGCTCAGCGTGGGCTGGCAGCGGAGGAAGCTGAAAAACATCAAGAAGATCCAGGAGGCTGAAAGCGAGGTCCAACAGCTACAGGCCCAGGCGGATGAGCACTCAGCCTCTCTTAATGCACAATCTGAGCTGATCTCATGGTTGAAGGCCCAGCTGGCAGAGGCAGAGGAGCATATGAGGTAGGCTTCTGGAAATATGGTTGTCATTCAAGCTGGCGTAGAAAGGGCCAGAGCCAAGGCTGAAGGACTTCGCCCCGCCGCTACTGAGGAGGAGCGGGAGTTGAGTCAGCGATGGCAAGTCTTGGATGCCACAAGCCGAAGGGTGGTGGATCTGCAACGTTCTTTTGATGGGGTCAACCCGTCCATGGGGGGATTCGACCCCCGGGTACTGTAACAAACAAAAAAAACTTTTATTGGTACTTTCACGCTTCAATTTCTTTCTTCTTTGTTTTGAATGTCATAGCATGCACGATTTCCACTGTTTGAATCGGTTCGTTACATCCCTACAATGTTTGCAGGACGTTCGGTGATAATTCCCCAAGCTCATGTGGGTCAAGCCCAATGTAAGAAACAGGAGATAGTTGCCTTCTAGTCCCACCTAACATAGGAGTGGAGACCAAGCTCCGGGCATCCGAGATTTGTATTACCAATCCGGATTTCTGAAAGATGGGAGAAGCTTGGCCGGAGAAGAAATTTCTCAAAACAGTCGAATTACCATCTCTTTAGCGTGACCTCATACACGAACGGTGCAACACCAGAGGCACTGAAATCGGTCCGAACAGACAGAAACGGGAAGCTTGAATTATGATGCCCAAGATTCGGAGCACTGTGGGGATGGCATGACAATAAAGGACATCCATTAACCATGGAGGAGAAGCGGTATACTTACTAAGTTAGCCTGAAATGGGAACAAAAAATGAGGCTCGACCATTGACCATGTTCGAAACACGGGACCATGTCACAAATGTTGTCGGTCAATCTTTCGGGACGTTGACCCAGGACAGTTGGCGGACCCTAGGTCGAGCATCCATACTATTAGGGGGTCCTTCCAAACATGACCAGTCTTCTGGGACGTTGGCCCAGGATGGTAGGTGAGCTGATGCGGCATGAGACCAGGCTGTTAGGGGGTCCCTTCAGACATGAAAGGGGGTGAGGGTCCGAATAAGGGGCACGCGAAGCGTGGAATATGGAGTGATGGTTTGTCCGAACAGAATCCAACACTCATGTAATTACATCGCCATGGCGAGAACACGCCAGATGGGCACGTCGGTTTGGTTATGGATCCTTCCTTATTTGGGATAGGGTCTCTCTAGAAAGGGGGTCTGTCGCTTCCCAATGGGATCTTGGGGCATCCTGAACTTGTTTAGGGAAAAATTGCAGCTACATAGTTCCCCCTGAGGGGTCAGGCCAGAGGGCCGGAAATGGGGAGGAACAGGATTTTGTGATTCCTGGGGCTGGACCATAGGTGAAATGCCTAGGTGTCACTACGTATCCCATGAGGATAGGAATAAAGTCGTACGTAGTTCTAGAATCACAGTTTAGTCATAGACCAACACTGACAGGTGAAATCCTCTCTGGCTGAGGCTCTGGTGCATCCCATGATTAACATGGGGCATCCTGAACTTGTTCAGGGTAGAACCGCAGCTTAGTGTCATGCATTGAGGACATATGGACTCTTGCAGTTTAACGTCATACGATAGGACGTAGAGTGAAAGAGAAGAGCCTAGGGAGCATATGGTGTGTTAGTTATAAAACTGACGTGAATGAGGACTTGGAGTCTGAATCACACCACATACCCCTGGAGGAAACTCTCCAGGTCAAGGGACCAAGAGTGAGGATTAGGCTGGGCCCAAAGCAGGGCGGTCGGGAGTTCCTACGTACCCCGTGAGGATGGGAATCAAGCCATATGTAGTTATGAAAGCGCATTTTAACATCATGCGGGACGATTGGGAAGCCTGGCTGTGTTGGTACACATCCTGCCAAAACTACTAAGCCCACGCGAGTCATGCTCGGTGTGGGAAACAAGAAGTAGTGGTAGGACTTTCCCGACACAGAAGAGGGGCGGGTTAGGGAGAAGGGATTCTCAGTGAATACCGGCCCAAAAACACTAACACGACCATGTAGCGCACCCAGATGCGCGAAGAGATAGAGCCGAATATATTGGAATTCCACTTGAACATGAGGAAGTGGAAATGTGTGAATCATGACGCTCGAAATTTGGATCACAATGACGGCAGCGTGACGATAGAGGATAACTTTCAACCATGGAGGAAACACAGCATCCATATCGTATTATCCTAGAATGGGGATAGACAAATGAGGTTCGACCGTTGACCATGTTCGAAATACGGGACCATGTCACAAATGTTGTCAGAGATCCGTAGGCCCGAAACGATTGGAGGGCCCTTAGGTCCAGCATCCATGAAGAACCCTTAAGCCTAGTATCCATGTTGTCCAAGGGTCCTTTTGGATGTGGAAATGTTGAGGATCCAAATAGCAAGCTCACTAAGCTTGGTCATGGGACGAGGGGAATGTCCCTATGAAAATCCCACACTTCAGGCTCTTTGTCGAAACACATCTGAATACGACAACGAGATGTATTAGATAGGGGGAGCAGAGTCCTTCCCCATAGGGAGATCTTAGTTTAGGGTCATAAAATTCATACCATGGGTAGGAGGAAGCACAGGAGACATGTGACGGGTATTTAATAAAACCCGATGTGGATGAGAACCGAGGTTCTGACTACCATGTGCTTCTCGGATTGTTTTAGGTTGAGAGACCGGAGACGAGAGTTGGGCTGGTCCCATGGGGAAATGACCGAGCGCTTCTACGTATCTCATAAGGATGAGAATCAAGCCTCACGTAATTCTGAAAGGTTTCATGGTAAGGTACCAGTGCCAGGGAAAAAGGGGAGTGCGGGCGTGGCTCTTGCACTGAAAAAAGCAGAATTTGATAAATCTTGTTTGTTCTTTAAGGTGAGTGGTTTTTTTTTTTGTGAAGCAACAATCCTAGGGTAGAAATCCTTGGTGTCTTCACAATAATAAATCCATGACAGGCATTGACAAATGGCATGGCACGTGACCAATACCCAACGTGATGTCCTCTACAACGAGGTCATCACAATGTAGTGCCGTTTTTCATCGTGCGGCCAGGACGATAATGTTACAGTTTTAGGGTCGTATGATAGGACCAAGCATGAATATTAACTTCATGCAGCGCAGACGTAGCAGAGACGATGCTAGGCGGGGAATGTGTATGGTTTCGTCCAACATAACTGATGTGGATGAGGACTTGGAGTCCAAATCACACCACACAGTAGGGTCCCGAAGGCAGGACGCTGAACTCAAGCTGGACCCAAAGATAGGAGGTCTTGGCATTCCTATGTACCCCATGAGGATGGGAGTCAAGCCAGATGTAGTTCTTGGGAGATCTTAGTTTATGGTCTTTAGAGCTCAGACCAAGGTTGGATGACACCTTTCCAGGTAAGCGCAGACCTCGACCCGGTCCCTAAGCCCATGTGAGCTAAACTCGGTGTGGGAAATAAGGGGGGAAGATCCTTATCGCAATACCCGAAACATCCAGATAGGGGGAGTCAGTTAAGATCCCTGAAAGATGCCCTTGACATGGCTTTGTTCCCCTTACGCGCAAACGTGCACGGAGGAATAGTACCATGAGTTTCAAAACTCCACCTGGACATGATGAGAATGGAGAAGGATGTGAATCGTGTAACCGACATTTTGGGATTAATGTGGTTGGCATGGAGATGGAGGATAAACGTTAACCGTGGCGGAAAAACAGTCTTCGTATCACGTTAGCCTGCGGTGGGAACAACGAATGAGCATCAACCGCTGACCAAATTCACAACGCGCGATTTTTATCGATTTGTTGTCCAAAACCCTCAGGGGCGTTGGCCTGTAACGGTAGGAGAGCCCTTGGGCGTAGTTTCCAGGTCGTTCTTGGGGGTCCCTCCGGGTGTTAAAGATGATGTAATCCCTGATGTAGGGATACACAAAGCCTGGAAAGTAGGTGTAGACGTGTCCGAGTAAAGTCTGGAATTCCAGGTAATAAACTAGAGTACCTATAGGCACATTGGCAAACCGCTAAAAAGGGACAACGAAATAGTTCGGGAGGGAGAGGTACATGGCATGGTCATTACAGGACTGACGTGAATGAGGACATAATCCCATACCACGCCATATACACCCCTCGTGGAGGAAGGGTAGGCCAAGGGGCCAAGGTGGGATGAAGATTCCCGAGAGATGGGGCTGGACCCAGAGCCTATACATTCGGGTGATCCTACGTATCCCATGAGGATGGGAATCAAGCCATACGTAGTTCTCTAGATGCAGTTTAACATCATGTGGGACGAGATGAGGGACTAATATACCCCCAAGCAAAGGAAGGGGAAGTGTACAGTACGGCGGACAAACCGACATGGATGAGGGAATAACCGCGTACCACACCATACATTACGGGTAACAGGTTGGGCGAAGGGGCCCGGAAAGGCTGAGAGGCCTGAGGCTAGGCCTCATGAGGGAAAGTGTACGGCATGGTACATGATCCCGACGTGAATGAGGACATAGTCCCACACCACACCATACACTCATTTATAAGAGAGTCGGGGTCGTGGGCCCGACCGCTGGCACCACCTGGAGGGAAGTTTGTCACTTCGGGATGGGGCAGAACGAATCACTGCACTCGATGTTTGGGACATCTCGGGGCGGACTCGAAGATCCAGGACACTGTTGACCATGTTTGAAACACAGTATCCCTACGGTGACCCGATATGGGAGCAACAAATGAGCGTCAACCATTGACCAAATTCGCAACATGGGACTTGTATCGGCTTGTTGCTTGGTAACCCTCGGGGGCGTTGGCCCGTGTCGGTAGGAGAGCCCTTGGGAGTAGTATCCAGGACGCTCTTGGGGGTCCCTCCGGGTGTGAAAGATGATGGAATCCCAGTCAAGGAGTGGGTGAAGCATAGATGTATCCATCCACAAAAGAGGTGAACATCTCCAGGGGGGACGTGCAGTCGGGTCGAGACTTGCTTGACGTGAGTTGGGGCGGAAGTGTGCACCCTGCCATATGTCTTGACCCGAGGGGAAGATTTTGACTTTTTGGATAGTCCAACGGACGAAATGTCTAGGCATTCCTATGTATCCCATTAGTATGGGAATCAAGCCATACGTAGTTCTTGAAGGCCATGCAGTTTAACGTCATGCGGTGAGTACATGTGAGGCTAGAAGAATAGAAGCAGGCACATGGTGCAACCCTTACAATACTTGTATAAGCGAGGTTGTATGAGCGGGGATAATAAATCCCACTCCTCGCTATGCAAGGATCCTCCAAGGAAACTATTCCTAGGGGGGATAGTTGGAGAGAAGAGCTTGGGGCTGGGCTCAAGACAAGGCATCCGAGCATTCCTACGTATCCCATTAATATGAGAATCAAGACACACGTAGTTCTTGATGCACAGTTCAATGTTGTTCTGGACGAGAAATGTGTCTCAACTGGGTATATGAACGGTACGGTGGGTAACCTGATGTGAATGAGGATGTAATCCCACACCACACCGTACAATCCCATAGGAGAGTCCGAGTTGACGAAGGCCAAGGGGACCAAGGCTGCGCATTAGTCAGGAAGGTCTGACTGGCTTGCAGTTTAACGTCTTGCAGTAAAGACGGGGGGTCGGGGGCCTGAGGCTAAGCCTCAGTCAGGAAGGCCTGACTGGCTTGTATTTTAACATCTTGTAGTAAGGACGGGGGGCCGAGGGCCCAAGGTGGCCAAGGGGCCTGAGGCTGAGCCTTGGTCAGGAAGGACTGACTGGATTGCAGTTTAACGTCTTGCAGTAAGGACGGGGGGCCAAGGGACCAAGGAGGCCAAGGGGCCTGAAGCTGAGCCTCGGTCAGGAAGGCCTAACTATCTTACAGTTTAATGTCTTGTAGTAAGAACGGGGGGTCGGGGCCCAAGGAGGCCAAGGGGCCTGAGGCTGAGCCTCGGTCAGGAAGGCCTGACTGGCTTGCAGTTTAACATCTTGCAGTAACGACGGGGGGATATCTTAGTTTAAGTTTATAGAGCTCAGACCATTTTTTAGTTTATCATCCTGTAAGACGGCGGTGCAGTTTAAGGTCATGTTGGACCATACATCTTAGGGTCACGTTGGACCATATAGTTTAAGGTATTGCTGGACCATACAGTTTAGGGTCATGTTGGACCATACAGTTTAAGGTCGTGTTGGACCATACAGGATCGGGCGAAGTACTGCTTGAGGAACCTGGCATTGGTGGGAGGAGTTACACGCTCACCATCCAGGGTCACCAAGGAGTACTCCCTGTTGGGGTAAACCTTATGGATGATATAAGGCCCTTCCCATTTGGGTTCTAGCTTGGTCGGTCTCCTACCGGGGATCACTGGTGCTCAAAGGGCCAGCACTAGGTCACCCTGTAGAAACGAATGGAGGCGAACCTTCTTGTTGAAGGCCCTTGCTATCTTATTCTAATGCCTTTCCAGATTGTGCAGGGCACGAAGCCGGTTCTCATCCAGTGCTTCTAATTTAGCTAGACGGATTTTGGCCACCTTATCTGGCGTCTTCTGGTCATAGACTACAGTGCGTAACGATGGTAGATGGATCTCAATGGGTAGGACGGCCTCATCCCCATACACCAGGGAATATGGGGTCACCTGGGTAGAGTTGCGAGTCGTTATCCAATAAGCCCAGAGGGCGTTGGGGAGCTTGTCCAGCCAACTTTTCTTGTTCTGACCAACCATCTTCTGCAGAATGTTAGAGAGGTTTTTGTTGAATTCCTCGATCTGTTCATTTGCCTGCGCGTGATAGCGGGAGGTATGGTTCGAACGGATATCGTACTTGGCATACAATTTCTTCAACTCATCCGCTCAGAAGTTGGCACCGTTATCGGTGAGGACGGCGTGAGGGACCCCAAACCAGTGGATAATATTGTAGCTCACAAAGTCGATGATGGAATGGGCCTTGACCTCTTTGAGTGGAACTGCCTCTGCCCACTTGGAAAAGAAATCTGTAGGAGTCAGGATGAACCTACACTGGTGAGCTGTTGCCGGTGGATATGGTCCCACTACATCAAGTCCCCATACCGCAAATGGCCAAGAGTACTTGGTGGGGTGGAGAGGCTCTGGCGGCCGATGTAGGATGTTGGTGTGAACTTGGCACGCATGGCATCTCTTGGAATACCCGATACAATCGTGGATCATAGAGGGCCAGAAGTACCCCAACCTCCGGATTTGATGGGACAGCTTCGGCCCGGCTTGATGGGCACCACAGGAACCGGCGTGGACCGCCTGCATAACTTGAGGAATCTCTACTCCTTGAATGAAACGGAGGAGAACGCCATTGAAGCTCCGCTTATAGAGGATCTGCTCAAGACTGGGACCACTCTGGAGGGTAAATTGCAGCGCGCGGCATTGGATTCACTCGCGCTCGGCCCGGTTGTTTGGGAGGAAACCATTTTGTAGATACTCAACAAAAGGTTCCCTCCAGTCAGGAGTGACTTAAACCACCGTGTCCGACGAACCTGGGACCCCTGACGTAGAGGGCCCGGTGGTGAGATGACTTACCCACGGGCCATCATTTTCCTCTTGTGTGACGGGGTCAATGACTCTTTGGTGTGCCACATGTATGATCAAATCATTTTGATCGGGTTCCGCAACCGACGCAGCTAAGCCGGCCAAAGCGTCAGCTCGACCGTTCTGCGACCAAGGGACATGGGTGACCTCTGGCCGAGAGGGGAAATGGGCCATTAGGCAGAGGGTGCACTCCAGCAATGGCACAAGATCCGGTTTTCTAACGACATAATCACCATTGACCTTCTTGATTACCAGCTCGGAATCTCCTTTCACATGTAGATGGGGCACATCGATCTCAAGGGCCAACTCGAGGCCGGTGATGAGAGCCTGGTACTCTTCCTCGTTGTTGGTATAGCCTTCCGACAACAGGAACGAGTATGGTAGGACGGCTTGCGTCGGGGTAATTAAGAAAATACCCAGGCCCACTCTGTTGATCTTAGGATCGTTGAGCCTCCTACCGATGGGGCTCCGGGAGGCACCGTCAAAGTGCATTTGCCAACATGGGATGGCATGATCGACTGAGAGGATCGCCTCATCAGGAAAATCCAGGTCCGAGGACTGATCTGCGGAGGTTGGGTGGGCGGCTAAAAAGTCTTCCAACGCCTGTCCCTTAACGGCCTTCTGAGGTACGAACCTGATATCAAACTGCGGGAGAATCACTGCCCACCGCGCTAGTCGGCCAGTCAACATGGGGCGGTTGAGGATGTACTTCAGTGGGTCTACCCGAGAGACCAATTGTACCTCATGGTGCTGCAGGTAATGCCGCAACTTCTGTATGGAAAAGATGAGTGCAAGGCATCTCTTTTCGATAGGGGAGTATCTGACCTCCGTATCGAGAAGCATGCGACTGAGATAGTAGAGACTGTTCTCAGTACCCTCGTTATTCTTATGGGCGAGAAGTGCACCAAGGGACCGTTCTAGGGCGGTCACGTAAAGGACCAGCGGCTTTCCAGAAACAGGTGGCATCAAAACCGGAGGTTGTAGCAGATACTGCTTGATTTCCTTGAAGGCGTTCCGACACTCTTCATCCCATTCGTAAGCGGCGCCTTTCTTCATGATCCGGGAAAAGGGCTTACACTTTCCATCCAGATTCATGATGAATCGGCATATATAGGCTAAGTGGCCTTGGAGACCTCGAAGTTCCCGAATATTGCTCGGGGGAGGCATTTGGCTGATGGGCTTGATCTTCTCTGGGTCGATTTCAATGCCTCGGTATCTAACAACAAATCCAAGAAACTTCCCAGAGGTGACCCCTAAGGCACACTTCAATGGGTTCATCTTCAGGTGACGGGAATGGAGGAAACCGAACACTTTCTCAAGGTCTTTGAGATGTTCATGGCACTGGCATGATTTGACCACTAGGTCATCCACGTAGCATTCCACCAGCGTCCCGAGAATTGGCTTGAATATGCGATGCACGTCCCTCTGATAAGTGGCACCTGCATTTTTCAAGCTGAAGGGCATAACCCGGTGGAAAAAGGTACCTTGGGGAGCCCTAAAGGCAGTGGAATCCTCGTCCTCAAGGTCCATCCGGATCTGGTTGTACCTGGAATACCCATCTATGAAAGAGAGAGCTTGGAACCCGGCCGTGGCGTCAATCAATAACTCAGTCACCGGGAGGGGGGAGTCATCCTTTGGGAAGTGGTGATTAAGGTCGCGAAAGTCAATGCAGACTCTGATCCGCCCATTCTTCTTCCTGACTGGCACAATGTTAGCAAGCCACTTGGGTTACTGGACTTCCTTAACGAAGTTGGTTTTGATAAGCTTGTCAACTTTGGCCTCAACCATAGCACCATGAGAAGGGTTCATCTTCCTGGGAGGCTGCTTAAACCCACGATGGTTTGCCGGGAGGCCTAGATGGTGAATGGCTACTTGAGGATCTAGTCCTGGCATCTCACCGTAACTCTAGGAAAACACGTCACAATGTTGTTTGAGAAATTCTACGTATTGATGCTGCTCCTTGGGGGACATGGCTGCACTGATCAACGTGGGTCTCAGATCTGCCTCGCTACCAAGGTTCACTTGTACCAGTTCATCAACCGTGGTAGAGACGCATTCCTCAAAGGCAGGGGGAGCATCCTCCAGGTCTTCCTCTCCACCCATGGTGGGATTTCCCGCAACGGGAGATACTTCTGGGCTATCAAAGCCTGAGGGGCAGCTGGTGCCAGCTTGGGTAGCAGTGGTCATCATATCCGGAGGCTCACTCTCCATTGAGACCATATCAATGAAGGCAGTCGACCCTATCCCATCTGGCCTTCAGCCTAAGGGGCCACGTTTGATGATATCAAAGCAGTGGTGACGCGTCGGCCTGAGTCGGTTGATTCCAGCCCAGCGGAAGAGGCATGTATGAAGTACTGCCGTTGTCATAAGCTTGACATCCCGGTACCGCACAGGGGTAGGAGGCTCCGGGATCACCTGAGCCTGGTTGGTGTAGGAGTACGAGGTGATTTTCTGTCGTCACTTGGACATGGGAACATGCCTTCCTTTCATAATTGAAATAACAAAACATTGCCCCATGTCGGGGGTCATGGCCTCCAATCGGTGGATCGGGAGAATGTAGGCATCATCCATGCTTGACCAGGGATCACTTGTGACTGGGGATGGTTCATCCTCACTTACTAGGATTTTCTTATCCTTACTCTTGTAATAATCAGCATCCAGATAGCGGGCCTCACAAGAGGCAAAAGGAGACGCATCTCCTTAGAGCACGCCTACTCAACCATTGAGGGAGTATTTGAGGCACCGGTGATACGACGAAGGGACTACTGCGTTCAGATGGATCCATGGCCTACCCATCAACACGTTGTAGGCGGTGTCCTGAGAGACGACCATGAACTCAGTGCTGGCAATCAAGCCACCAAACTGAGTCTTCAGGCGGATCTTACCGACTGGGGTTTGCTCTGTCCTGTCGTACCCCTGGATTCTAAGGTCAGAGAGAGTTAAATCATCTTCTGATAGACCCAGCTTTCGCAGTGTCCGAGTCGAAATTAGGTTTATTCCGGAACCCGTGTCAACGAGGCAGCGGCGGACTTCCACACCATTTAAGTGGACAGTGATGTACAGCGGGCGAATATGCCCCTGTATAGGAGGGTCCTCATCTTAACTGGAGAACGAGATAACCGCCTGACATTCTGTATTCTCAATTTCCTCAGCATGGAAGGCTTCTGCGGCCTCCACCTCCATCTCAAACTAGAGGGGGCTCCTTAGGGCCTCGGCAAGTGCCTCGCACATTTCAGATGATAGGAGAAGGGCATCAAGGATAGAAATCCTTGCTGTAATTCCGTCCAGGTGCTTCAGGACATCATACTTTCATGCCAAACGTGAGCCTCTGCTTACAGGAGGTCGTTCTGTAGTTGGGGACATAGCGGGTCCTGTCGGTTGAACCGGCAGTTTGCTAGTGCTGGGCATATCCCATTGCCTACTAGTTGAAGCTTGGAGAGTAGTTGCCGGACCAGGATCGGATAGCGGAGACTGGCCCTTAGCTGGGCAAGACTGACTGTGGTGCGGATGAGGCAGCCCTGCCTGATCTAGTAGTACAAACGGTGGTGGAGGTGGAGCTGAAGGCGTCAGATGGGACTACGCGCGCTGAGCTCTATACTAATCCTGCTGTCTGGTTTCAGTCGCGTGCACAGCTTGACTAAAAGTTTCTGCTGATGTGCCTCGACAACCGGCTTGGTTGTGGTTCCGCCGACATTGACGTCGGCTGGAAACGTTAGGGGGTTCTCCTGGAGTTCCCCCTCATCGAGGGTTATATAGGGCTTTACCAGCTCCACGGTGTTAACCGAAGCGTACCCCTGGTTGTCGCTCGACGAGTCATCTACTACCGGGCGGATTCTGGGAGGAATCCCCATTTCAGGGGGCATAAAGTTGCCAAGAGTGCAGGATGATAATGGCACTGGCGGAGCGCGTTGTTTCTTCTTGCGTCATCGCTACTTGCCCTTTTGGGAAGAGGTCGACTGTGAAGGCGATGTAGAGGTACTGGCTACTTCTTCTGAAGGTTTTGGCTGCTTTGGGTGTTCCTGGATGATACCATGGGTGCGGGAGATGGCTTTTCGAGCCGTCCAGTCATTGTATTTCTGGGACCCACGGCTGGGAACCTGCTGCCACTCGCCTTCGTTGTCGCTACCAATCTCTGACCCTGCAAAGACACCTGCTACTTGTGTTGGTGTCGGGCCCAGTCTGACTATGTTGTTGTTGACCTGGTCTTAAAGCCAGTCTTTAAACACATATCATTTCTTGAGGGTGTGCCCCAGAATCCGATGATAAGGACAGTAGTTGGGGTGATCGGTGATATTCGCCTCTGTCGGCCTTCTGCACTCAGGCAGGCGCACAATCCCTTACTCTAGAGCACTTCAGAAGTAGCCAGGGACCTGATTTTCGTTGAATGAATAAGTCGGGTGCCTTCTTTCCGGATAGGGGGCCCTGGGGGCCTGGCCCTGACGAGGGGCCGGAGGGGCCTGCCGAGGAGGTGGCGCCTGATCATCTCATCTAGGTGGGGGTGGCGCATTGCGTGGGGGAACTTGTCGGTTCTGAGGTGGTCGTTGCTGGGCAGGAGCCTACGCTTGAGGTGGAGGACCTCTGCGGGGTTGCAGGGCTAGTGCCACTATCAGTAATTCCAGCTGCCTGGGGGCTTCTATTTGGGCCACCGCGGCAGGTTCGGCTCTGGAAGTTCTCCTGGATGGGATCATAGGGGGCAGGGAACGTGCCTGACTAACCTATTGCAGAGCCTCCTCAAGGCGCTGAGCCTTATCTGATAAATCCCAGAACCCTCCAGGGTAGTTCTGGGTAATCAGGGAAGGTACCAGCTCTGTTTTAACATTCCCTACACACATCATCAGTAATTTATTTTGAGTCAGTGGCATATCGAGGGAGTATGTAAGTCCCTTCCACCGGGAGATGAAATCTGCGACTTGCTCATCAGGCCTTTTCTTGCACTTGAAGAGGTCTTTAATGTTGGTCTTCCGCGTGGTGGAGCTGAACTGGTATAGGAACTGCCGGTGGAGATCCTCCCAACCGGTCACCGATCCGATAGGGAGCTGGTTTTACCAGACGAATGCGGGACCTTCCAATGTCTGTACGAAACATCGGAGCTTGGCGGCTTCTTTCTGGTCTGGAGTCCCAATCATGGGGCCACACCTAGAAGAAAAGTGGGCCAAATGCTGTGGTGGGTCCCCTATCCCATTGAAGGGCAATAAAGTGGGATTCCCAAAACCCGGGGGTGCGGGTATATCATCCACCCACGCGGGATATGGCTTGTCATCCGGTAGGACCGCCACCTGTCACGTTTCCAATGCTTCGAGGCGGGTGATGAGTGCTGCTATAAGATCATCCAGGTGGGGGTCCCTGTCTTGATGGGGATCCCTAATCACAAGTGCGTTGTCGGGTTCTTCGACACGGTAGACGGATTCGGCGGCTCGTGGAGCGACTGGCGGAACGGCCTGTGGGGTGACTGGGGGAACCCGGATTGGATTCTGCAGATTGCCCTGTCGTTCAGGAGGGTTTGTCGAGATGTATCATTCCCTCTTTCCATAAGTTCCGGCTTCTGCCCGGTCTGTGGAAGTAGCCTGATCAGGGTTTCCCGGAGGCGTCTCACCGGGGTGAATTATTCCTGCCCCTGTTGCCCCGGCTTGGGATTACCATAGTCGGGTCATCGCTTTGTAGTGCACTCGGCCAAGAGTTCGTCAACCAGCCTCTTATGCTCAGCTGGCGTAACATGGCCTTCTCAGGATCTTTGTCCGTCTTCTGTACAGAAGCGGACAGGTCGGAGTGCATGAAAGTTCCGACGTTCTCCTTACCCTTACCGGCATTTCTACTAAGTAAAAGCGACTCGGTGGGTACAGGGAGGCCTAGAAGGTTCCTCTGCTGACGGGTAACCCTCCCTGATGGGTCCAGCAGTGGAAGTACCCCTTCGGAGGGTAAGTCTCCATTGAGAAATTCAAGCTCTTCTTCCTTGTCCACTACGTCAGCCATGTGTAACTTGGCCCCTCTCGATGGCATGTCCTCAATGTCGCATAACGAATTGGGCTTCCATCGGATAGGGCTGAAGAGGAGAGCGACATAGTGTCCCCAACCACAGACTTGCACATGGTGGGTAGCTTCCCTGATGACTCTGCGGAGTACTTTGAAACTCTGAACACATTTTCGTTGAAGGGTGATTTGATGGCCTGGTGACTCAGGGTGCTGGGCCACATGGAGTGTGGCCAAATCGATTAGGCGGCATTGCTCGCCTATTTCTTCAAAGTCCTCTTGACTTCTGGGTTACATCACTCACTCGTAACGAAGGCGGAAGTGTGTTTCCCATAGGGTTCGTCAAAAGCACCCCACTTCTTCTAGGGTAAGGGACTCTGGTGCCGAAAGTTAGGCGCCGCCGTCATCCAGAACTCCTCCGGGAAGTGATCCTCTATGAGAATACTCCATAAGATCCTGGGTTCGGACTCAGGGTATAGCCTTGTATTGCCCCACTTGTCAACCGAGGGCATATGAGGGACCGTTAGCGGTACCGAGGCGGACCGCTGGGACAGTAAACTTGGCGGTGGAGAATACGATGAACGAGCTGATTGGCCGCCGAATTCTGGGCCATCCTCTGAAGAGTGAGGTGAAATTACCACTATATCAGGATACGATGGGATGATAGCTATAGCTTCAGGTGCAGGAGTCGCGGTCACTGATGATGGGTTACGCCATTGTTCTTCCATCGTTGGTCCCCAAAACAGCTCCCCGTGATCTCTGGTAGAGGTAGAGGGCGCTTCTAGTGACAACGGTGGTGATTGCACGGTTGGGACCTGTGTAATTTCCACAATTTCTTTCTCCTGGATGTACCTGCGGAGAGAGGTGGGGATCCGGTGGACCTCGCATTCTGGGAGAATGAGGCTGAAGCGCCTGGTTCCTGCCCCAGTCCTTGACGTGGAGGAGCGGGGAGAAGGTTCCATTGCTGAGTCGCATTCTGCTTCAGAATCCGAGAAACAAGCCAGTTTGATCTCCACCCGCTCCTCCCCAGGATTCTTCCTGTGGCGGCGACGACCCACTCTTCTACCCCGAGGTGGATCTTTGGGACAAGGTTGATTATCAATATATAGTATTGGGGTGGCGCTGGCACCGTGGTGGAGAGGGCCCCTGCTCGAGGTGGCCGGGGTGCGAGGGGCACTAGGGAAAATGTTTAAGGGCACATGGGGAGGACCTCCATGGACTGTGCGGGAGGAGCGAGGCTGACCTTCACTCCTCAAGTTGTCGGGGCGAGGAGGACCTTCGCCAGTTGCAGAGAGGATGTAGGGAGGACCCCCACATTTAAGAAGGACCGGATGGATAGTGCCTTCGTATCGGCGGTCGAGGGCAGGAGGGGGGACTCCATACCCTGTATAGTGGGCACAGGAGAGGTTTCCGCGCCAAGCGTCACTGCTGCGGGGCGGGTCTTCCTTCGGGATGGGGGTAGCACGAGGCATACCTCCGTGACGAGCTTCGGAGCGGGGAAATACCACACTCTGTGGAATGGTGATACAGAGAGGACCTTCGTATGGAGTGACGTTGCCACGGATTGGTTTACGGCAATCATCGCTCGGGCTTGCGACCCCGAGAGTCAACCCATCCTGCTCGTGGGGCGGATGAGGCCTCAATCCCGGTCAGGTGAAGGAGTGCCTTGGCTCAGTGTATGCAGGAACTCCATGATGCACGTTGGTGATGGCTTGAGCCATAGTAGTTGTTGACGTCGACATATCTTGGAGAGCGTCCTCAACCCGGGCCCGGCGCTGACGTCAGGTTAGACGAGCTGGCGCAAGTAGTGCAGGGGCATAGCCTACCTACTCTTCCTGCAGAGTCGGATGGCGGCGTTGACGCGGCCGAATGGGAGCCGTTTCCTGGAGCCCTTGGATCAGGACTCTGAGTGGGCCGAGCCGGAAATCTCTCATCTCATCAGCATAAAGCGAGGAGTCGTAGAGGCGTTCCGGGGACAGGCTCCCGAAACGATTGAACATTGGGGTGGGGAGCAGGGGATCCCTGCGCGGCCGGTTAGGGCGGAGTTGACGGTGGGGCCTGGATGCCTCTAGGTCCAGGTGGGCCATATCCCGAGTTGGGATGACCCCTTCCTCCTCGTACCTGCATACAAGGTTGTTGATCACCCTCCTCTGGATGATCTCTGATGGGGAGAGGGGATGTGGGTGCCCCGTATTCACGGATGTAGAGGCCGTCGTGGCGGCAGTGGATCCATGCGGGGCGGTTGTGCTGGTGTTGCCCCTACCCCTGTGTAGGCGAGCAGGCGGTGATCGTGCCTCCATAGCAGCAACCTGGTTCCTGGGAAAGAGAGAGATCAACTCTTCACCACTGCAAGGAAAAGGGTTGACAACCAGTGCCTCAGTTTCATTCCATTCTCCATGTCTGTAAGAAGGATCCACACCAGCATGCTGCAGAACGGAATGCCCTACGTTCTACTGCCCCAATTTCTGGTGAGTTTCACGCCAGGCCCACCATTTGCTTGGCGGGACCCGGAACCGGACATCTGAATCTGGTGACACATCAATCTACTGGTGTCTCGAATGCTACTAATCTCCATATTGAGGAGAATAGATTCACGTCGGGTTCACCATTTCTGTTTCCGATGCTTTCATCGGGTCACGCGCATCCGTCTGTGAGGACGCGCTGCTGTTACCCCACATTCCCGCTTTCCAAAGGCGGGCGGCATTCGCTCCTTATTTAGGGATGTCTTCTCCTTGATCGAAACGGGATGATGGGATGTCAGTTCTTCCATCTGTGGATTCATCCTCGGAACTCATCACCTAGTCCGGGTCCCTCTCATAGATTTAATACATTGTTCGTGAAACTCTTCCCGGTTCCATGTTTCCATGGACGCCGGTTAATTACACTGCTTCTGTCGGGACATTCCAAAGGGTCCGGTCAGGGCAGCAACCTTCAGTCGGGGGAGTAGTCACGTCAAGGCTTCAGTAGTGTGTCTGGATGCTGGGGAACTGGTGTGTCTGTCTTTTTTCCCTTTTCACGGGACTTCTCAAGGGTGTGGAAGCCTGAGGCATCCCACATTGAGCGTGGGGAATTATATTCCATAGACATATATCTGAGTTTTTCCTCAGCTTCCTGTGTTTAACATAGGGTATGCCGTAGGTTTAACGTCCAGCGGAGATGGTTATGCCAAAGGCGTTCCATCTAAGGTTTTCCTCAGGCATCTCATGTTTATCACAAGGTGGGTCGCAAGTTTAACGTCCAGCAGAGACGGTCCGGCCTGATCAAAACACCATCTGGAGTGAATCAAATTGACGAATTTCCCTTGAAGGGATGCCGATATCGGGGCCAACCCATGGGTGGCTTCCTGAATGTCGTGAAGAGGAGCGGAACGACATGATCTCACCAGGATATGACGATCCGGGTGAGAATTAGGGTGGATGATGGATGGATGAATGAAGTGGAGGGGGAATGACAAGGGACCATTGCAAGGGCGATGGTAAAGTTGGGATTGAGCCTCAAAGAGACCTCCTACGTATCCCCGTGGTAGGGAATCAAAGTCCATGTAGTTCGGGATGCTGTCGATGAACTGACGTGAATGTCGACCTTGGTCCAATGGGTGTTGTCAGCGAACCGACGTGAAGGTGGACCATGGTCCGATGGGCATCGTCGGCGAACCGACGTGAAGGTGAACCCGGGGGTCCACTGGTGGTGGGCTTGAACCTCGTGAAGGCTTCCTACGTACCATGCCTTGACATGGATCAAAGTCCCTGTAGTTCAGATGGAATGTGGAATACAGTTTAACGTCATGCGGGACAGGGGTGAACCGACGTGAGTGAGGTCGGAACGACCAGGTGATGGGCTTGAACCTTATGGAGGCTTCCTACGTACCATGCCTTGACATGGATCAAAGACCACGTAGTTCAGGATGGTGTGTCGGTGAACCGACGCAAATGAGGACCTTGGTCCATATGGTGTGAGGCTTACACACTAGGTTGCCCGGTTATTGGTGAACTGATGCGAAGAAGGTTGGGATGACCAACGGGTGGTGGGCTTGAACCTTTGGGAGGCTTCCTACGTACCATGCCTTGACATGGATCAAATTCCTCGTAGTTCAAAGGGTTTCATCGGTGAACCGACGTGAATGTAGACCCGAGGGTCCACTAGTGGTGGGATTGAACCTCGTGAAGGCTTCCTACATACCATTCCTTGACATGAATCAAAGTCCTCATAGTTTGGGTTGGTCACAACGACTTTCCGTCGGACTGTAATACAATTTAACGTCATGCTGGACGAGAGTGAACCCTGACGTGAATAAACGATGGGCGGTGGGCTTGAACCTCATGAAGGCTTCCTACATACCATGCCTTGACATGGATCAAAGTCCTCGTAGTTTGGAGGGTGGGTGTCGGTGAACCGACATGAGTGAAAGGAACTTGGTCCGATGGGAGATGGGCTTGAACCTTAGGGAGGCTTCCTACATACCATGCCTTGACATGGATCAAAGTCCTCATAGTTCAAAGGGGGATTCATCGGCAAACTGATGTGAAGGTGGACCTTGGTTCGATGGTGGTGGGCTTGAACCTCAGGGAGGCTTCCTACATACCATGCCATGACATGGATCAAAGTCCTCATAGTTCGGGGGGGTGAGTCACAACGGTTTACCGTCGGACTAGGATGCGGTTTAACGTCTTGCGGGATGAGGATAAACTCGATGTGAATAAATGATGGGTGGGATTGAACCTTAGGGAGGCTTCCTACGTACCATGCCTTGACATGGATCAAAGACCACGTAGTTCAAAGGGTGAGCAGTTTAATGTCATTCGGGACAAGGGCATACAGTTTAATGTCATGCTGGATGAGGACATGCAGTTTAACATCATGCTGGATGAAGGTATGCAGTTTAACATCATGATGGACGAAGGTATTGTCATGGCCGATGCTCACTCTAAGCCCACGTGAGTCATGCTCGGTGTGAGAAACAAGAGGCAGCAAGGACTTGACGATCATGCCGCGAAGGGTGCGTCCGTGAGAAGCGAAGAGGGGCTTACGCGTTAGGCGGCCCATGGTGCTGGGACTTCTCCAGGATGGAGGCCCGAAGTTCGGCAAAGCACGGCGAGAGAGGGATTTGGGATCAATGATGGGAAGTGCCTCGTTCCCTATCGCACCCTCCACTAACCTTGGCAGTGTGGAAATACAGAGGTTCATGGGTGCTACCTTCTGCAAGAGGGGCTAGGGGCTTACACCAAGGTGGTTTCCCTTCTCCCATGGTAATACGCTACTCCGGGAAGGAGGATATCATCCCTTGTGGAGGGGTGACCCCGTCTTTGTAGAGACGGGTGGCGTGAAAAATGTCCGAGCTGGGGGGACGCTGCGTGTGAGGCGTGGGGTCAGGTCACAGTTTAACGTCATGTGTTTTGGATGAGGTGCTTGGCATTTTAACGTCCTGCAGCTCGGACGAGGTGGGTTCACTCTGTACCCCTAGGACTTACATGACCGGCACCCTTTGCTCCTTGGGGGAGGGAAGGTACCAGTAAGGTCGTGGTCAAGGGGGGTCGTAGAGCGAACCATCGAGGGGTCCACGTTAGCGTGGCTATGAGAAGAAGCAATATCCGTTAGCGTGCCTATGAGAAGAAGCATGAGGTGAAGCAACGCTACGGGTGATGTTGTCCGTCGGACTTTGAAATCACATCGTGAAAACCTGGAGGGTCTCACGGGAAGAGGAATTGCCAAGTGGAGTAGTGTGCTTCAAGAAGTGGAGTGCCTTGGCCTTAGCATGGGGCAGAGGTGTGGATGGGGGGTGCTTCGCGAAGTGGAATAGTATTCGCGGAGCACTGCCTCGTGAAGCAGAGGCGCCTCGTGAAGCAAGGTGACGTGAGGCAGTGTGCTTCGCGATATGTAGTGATTCTGCCTTAGCATGGGGATCACTAGTCCAGGATGGGTGTTTCGCGAAGCATAAACGCTCCGCGGCTTCCCAGGTTCCCTTGGGAATCCCCCTCCTTCACGAATTCCCTTGAGCTTCGCGAAGGGCATCCCTCTCGGAAGAGGGGCTCAAAACGAGACAAAGCAAATGCATCACGCGAAGTAGAAGTACCTCGTGGAGCTCATGATTCCCAGGGCGAAGGGTGCTTCGCGATTTAGGTGTGGAGAAGCCGAAAGGTCGGATTGTCCGTCCTCCTGGGCTCAGGGGGAACCCATTATTTATAGTCAAGGGGCGCCACGAAGCAGAACTCACGCGGCGCGAAGGGGCGGCGGTTGCTCTGCGGCGGGCTCGTGAACGTCAGGCCGTTCGCGGAGAGGTACTGCCTTCGGTGCTTCGCGGCAGGCTCGTGAATGTCAGGACGTTCTCAGAGAGGTACCGCCTTCGGTGCTTTGCGGCGGGCTCGCGAACGCCAGGCCGTTCGTGGAGAGGTGTCGCCTCCAGTGCTTCGCGGCAGGCTCGCGAACTTCAGGCCGTTCGCGGAGAGGTACTGCTTCCGGTGCTTCGCGGGACCGCGATGCTCGGGGGGTGCTTCACGTCGGTGCTTCGCGAACCAGTGTGCGGGGCTTCTTTTTCGCTCCTTCCTTTTGTGAAACATTTTGGCGCCAACAGTTATATTGATAAAAAAATTCAAATTTTCAAGTATCTCAACATGTTGATAAAATTGATAATTTATTGTGTGGTTTGAGTAAACCACCATCCAAAATGGTTAAATATTATAATTCATATATGTTTAATGCTTTTCGATTTCAAATAGGTGTATATGGGGAATAAAAATAATAATAATGAATAGTGGTGTTTGATTGAGATGATCTCATCATAGAGAAAGTGGAGTTGACTTTTATGGCATGCTGGAACAAATAATTGAACTAGGTTTTTGGAATAAAATTTCATAACGATGTTTAATTGATATTGGTTGGATACTGATAGAGTCTTGTGTGTTCATTTGTGTCATGGAATCATTGATATTAAAAATAAAATCCTTCTTGCAATAAATGAACCATTTTTATTGGATCATCAGGTGCATAGAATTTATTATGAAAATTATTTTTCTAATTCAAGAGATTTAAGTGATTGGTGGAGTATAATAAAAATTAAATCTTATGAAAATCAGTTTATTCAAAGTGAATGTGGTTCCACTGAAGTGTAGAGAATGGAAATTTTTCAAGTGACTATTCAAAATCCATCTTTTCTACAAAGAGACCCAAATATCAATGATGACAACCCAAAGTTACGGACCAATAGTGATGATAATTTTATTTATGTAAAAAATTAATTTGAAATAGAAATATTTGAAGAATCTTAAAATCTTATCGAAATTGATTATATGAAGAAGGTCTAGACAGAAGTAAAGCTCGTGGCCTTTTATTAAAGAAAATAAAAAATAACATGAGAGAGGATGGAGTTAAACAAAGAGATATGCCCTCATCTAGAAAACTAGTTTAAGATTCATAAAATTAAATGTCATTTCTATATAAAGAATCAAAATCATGAGCAGGTTCTCATTCTGACTATGAGTGAACATGATTGAGAATCCTTAACATTACTACCTCAGACCTTTCCTACTCTTGAGTGGACTTGACCTTCAATGATTTAAAGGATGGTCTGGTAGAAACTTTCCTTGGAAGAACTGAATAATATTTTCATGTCCTTATTTTTGGAGGATCCATATCACTTATCTTCCCCATTCCATTAATAGTAGTATCCTTAAAAGAAACAAGTCCACCAATAACAATAGGTATAGTGGTGTCCAATAAATTCATATGTTGTCTTTATCACTTTCATCATCTGATATATTTCCCCATTTATAAATTTTTGATGAATTTGAATTATCTCAGGCATCCTCGATAGCTTTGTATAAATATACATCCGCATGCACAAGTTACAAGTTCTCACCTTTCCTAACATGATGAGAATTCAAGGCATCACTAAAATCCATATCAATAGGACAAGTATCAAAAATCAGGCTATTATCCTAATTGATTATTATCTCCACCTATGAAAATTCAATAGATATGACTAGTAAAGAAGATGAAATCTTCTTTGTATCATCATCAACTATAAGACCAACAACACCTTCCAATATACTAACCGAAGTCCCACTAGAAGAAGTAACAATATTGAGACCACTAGTATCAATTCCATCTTCAAAAAATACAATAGAAGTAGCATAATGAGCATAATTTGATTTAACCTCTTCAATAGAGTTGTCCTAATAATTTTAGGGTCAACTATTATCTCTTACTAGAGACTCATCCAATAGTATCCCCTTTCCTTTCAAATTAGGCACCTGAGAATTGATCTAGATTCCCACACATAAGCCTCATTAAACAATGTTTTTCAAGGTATATCTCCATCATGAGAAGGGGATTTGACATAGTTCCATCCTTCATATTTGACTACCTGTGATAGATATTAGATGGATGACCCTTTATCCCACACCACTCACTTGAGACCTTCCTTCGACATAAGTCCAATGAATGGAAAACAGTCATACAATCATTATATAAAAGTGGATTTCTTTCATAATAAAAATCAGTTTTTATATCATAAGTGGGAGTGGAAAGAGTTAACATATCAGTAATGAGGGAAATTAGATCAATCACCACCAACATCCTGGAAAAATGTTCAAACCAAACATCCTTAGTTTCCTTATCGAGATGTATAGGAGTCCCAATTTCTTGCTGATATAATGAAAAATATTTGAATTTCAAAGGACCAAGTTGAGTCTATGAAAACATACCCATACCTAAGAAAAGGAATTCATTACACACGAGGATTTGAAATACATAGACCATTCATGAAGAATAATCCATCTAGGTTTCATGGATAGAGAACCAACAATCCACGTTCAAAGTTTAGAATTATCCAAAGGGAAAAGTTAGTGAAAAAAACCATGACCTAGAGAGATGCACCACCAATCTGAGAAGCCATACAAAAATAAAATTCTCCAAACCAAATCATCAAACCTCTAGGGCTTCTCACCTTTAGGTAAAACAAGACGTGAAATTAGGGAGTTTTTTCCAATTGAAAGTCTCTTAACAAATGCTTCATAGTTTTCTTCAACATGTTTTTTGACCCATTTTGAAGGATTCTTTCAGAACTAGAATCCTTGAGTGATGAAAAAACCATCATGATACTTAGTTTTGAATTTGGACCTCCCATTATACTCTAAAATTGATTCAAAACCCTCAGAGAATCATTTAGATTCAAACTTCGTACATCAAAAATATTTATCCATCTCATCAGGAACCAGTTTCATCATAGATATAAGCATGAAACATGCCTCATTTTGTGCCTCCACCTTTTGAGAAACCAACATATCTGACCTATATAAAGAATCTTGATTCATAAATGCTATAACAGGAGTCTCCAATCGATGCTCACTACCTCTATATAATCACACATTGTCATTCCAAGTAGATCCACCATCACCATCCAAGAGAATAGATCCCAAGAAGTGATGTAAATGAATATCAAAATCCTAAATTGAATAAAAATAATTTCCATTGTTTCAATGCTCTCACACCACAAATTCTACCTTCAAAAATTTATGATATTGAGGAGGAAAATAAAGATATTGACATCGACATATAAAACAATAAGGATGGAGATGAATATTTACATAGATACAATCTAGTTATAATCATTTATAATATATATCTATATAAAATAATTGTTTTCAATTATTTGATGACAACATTCATTTCATGTTTCATATAGACAATGGTTGTTTATCTGATCTGTTTTTGTGATTTGGATAAGGTTTCACTACCTTGTGATGAGCTTGATGTTGCATCATCTGACCCTTGGATTTTTGGTGGTTTAGTGATGACTCATAGGGGTCGTGGTATTGCATGATTGATGATTCATGGACCTATCCCCAAGCGATGTCAACATCTTGATTTTGATCCATGCATGTGGAGGTATGTTTAGTTGTGTATTTTAGTTAGTTTTCATTAATTTTCATTAATTTATTTATATACTAATTTTTTTACTATTTGTTCTTTTTTTATAGATTTTAGCATATACCTATAGTATAGGGTAGTTCTATATTGTGGAATTATTTTTCTGAAGCATGGGTGACATGGGATCATATTCCCATTAATATTTGGCACCAGATGTTTGATCATTGGATAGTACATAAATAAATAATAGTTATTTTGAAATTTATTTAGTTAGTAACTTGATATTATTAATTATTTGTAGGGTTTATGGTATCTTATTGATGATAGGACATGAAACTATATCTAGGAGGAATGGGAGGTCTATACGTGTTAGTTTTACTATCAGATTTTACACAATCTGTGGTAGAAAGCCATGCGAAAAGCAGGAGTCATGGATTTGGATTAGTCTTGTTGCGCCCACTAACCATATTGCATCTCATATTAGGTTTAGAATGGATTTTTTTCATATTGTATGGGATCTAGTTTTCATAGGATAGCATCATTAGGTTGATAGAACTGGGAGAGGCGAGAGGTGACGCATCGAGCTGATAGTCATACATTTAGTATGCATCAAATACATATGGTATGAGTACTTTTTTAATAATTTATATAGCTTTAAATGCAAACTTTTTTATAATCGTATAGGCATTCAAAAATTTCGATATTACAAACTTCAACGTTTATAATAGGATGTGCAGTAATCCAATCACTGGGGAGATTACATGTGGTCATCAGCTTCATATTGTAGTCATTATAATTTTTTTAGTTTTAAAATTAACTAAAAATAATATTTTAACTATTTTAATTTTAAATTTCAATCGAAGGGGTCATATGAAGCCATGAATTCTCATACATAGAAGGAGAGACAGACTGAGGCCAAGGATCAGATCACTAGTGCATTCGGATTTAATGATGCAGCATAGATGCAAGTGACTCCGTATGCATTCGAGAAAGGATGAGTTATTAATATTGGCTCTCGATTGATGCCTAGGAGTTATTATGGTACCACTCTGATGTCTTTTTCCAACTCAATGGGAGCTCATAGAGATTCATTGCCATCTACTGGAGAGTATGAGGAGCAGTTCCAAGCTTAGGGTGAACTTATAAAGACCATGCATAAGGAGCAAGAAAAGACCCATTGACTGCATCAGTAGTAATAGGAGGAGAAGTGTAGATGTCGGGAGTAGTAGAATGAGTAGATGATGGAGTACATGCGACATCTAACTCATGGTTTAGGGATGTATTTCCCTCCCCCACCTCCTCCAGATGACCCCCCTGTAATTTATGTATTTTTTATAAATATGTGAATGTACATATTTTTTATAATGTTTTTATTAATTCATATATTTATAATTATATATAGTGTATTTTTTATATTGTTGCAAATTTTTTTTATTTTTATTTTTATTATTTTATTATTTTATTATTTTATTATTATTTTTTATTATTATTATTATTTTCTTATATTATTTGAGATGGGTATATCCTACCATCACAAATAATTATTTGCGATGGGTGGATCCTCCTATTGTAAAAGTCTTTTTTATATACTGAAAAACATTATTTGCAATGGGATACCTACCCATCGCAAACAAGGCTATCTGTTATGTCATTTTCTACAACAGGTCATTTAAGATGGGGTCTAGTTGTAAAAGACTCATCGTAAATACTTCAATGTCCAATTTTGAAAGCATCAAAAGGACCTAGAGATATAGGTGATATCCTAAAAGGTTTGGTATCAGGTGGAAGAAGTGGGAGAAAATGACCATAGATTCTTTGGTTATATTAATCAAAATCTTAATGGGAGTTTGTTATGTTAATGACATTAAACTTTTTAGTAGTATCAAATAGTGGTCAATTTCATTGATGTCACTGGAGTTTTTTTGTACTAATGAGCTCTTGGGTTACAATTTATACGAGATTGAGTATCAAAAGTAGACATTCAGAAAAGAAATGTCATGGAATTAGTACATGAAACGGATTATTGATGGAAATTCAAGAAAATAAAATAATGTAATCTCAATACATGTTTTTCTTGGAGTGATTCCATAAAGGAATTTAGAAGAGTTTCATGGATGTTGTAACGATCCGAGTTTTAGTAAAATATTCTTCCTTAAATAAAAAACTATATTCGATGGATTTATCTACACAAACACAAAAACCAAAAAAAATATAGACCATTTCAAGGTAACCATATTTAGGTAAAAACAGTGGTAATAGAATTATGAAATATTTATATATATATAATTAAAAAACTAATAAAACAAAATAAAGCTCACTTTAAATATACACAAGAAACTAATAATTTTTCCCACTAAAATTTACTACTTTTTCAATTATAATATATTTTTATATTAGTAAATTATTAAAACTAGTTTAATTATTAATTTAAAGGAAATTTGAATAAGAATTTATAATATATGAAAATTCATTTTCCTATAAGAACATTTTTTCTCTATATTTTAAATTTTTAATAAAAAATAAAATTTATAAATTTTAGGATTTGAATTTGGAAAAAAATAACTTCTTTTTTAACTTATCATGGAAATGTTATATTAATATGAATTTTTAGAGTTTTTTAAAAAATATTAATTTTTAGGTGTATAATGAAAACTTTTGTTTTTACAAATAATGTAAATTTTATGAAATTATTAGTATATAAGTAAGAATTTAAAATTAATGAAACCTTTTTCTAAGAACAAATATTTATTTTGTAAGTGAATTTATAATTTAATTTATAAACCCATATTTCACATTTTAAAACATAAGTTATATTTTTCAAAAAAATGTTTTAAATATATTAAAAATTTATTATTTTAAAATTATTTTTTTCACTTTTAAAAATTTAATATTATTACATGGATTTTAAATTTTGAATTATTAGGCTCAAATTATTTAAAAATACCATTTTATTTTTAGGCATAAATGATAAATTACTTAGTTAAAAACTAATTACCACGATAAAAACTAAAATGGTAAAAGTAAAATTTTAAGAGTAAATTACATCAAACATGTTTAAAATATGTTCTCAATTATTATTATTTTAGGTCTTCAAAACCCAAGATCACCCCAAACTACAATTTTTTTCTAATATTGGAACCATTGACCCTCGAATGATGTTTTTTAGTTTTTTATTATTATAAAAGTGCCCCTCCTCTCCATTATAAAGGGAACCCTTCATCCCTTCACTTCCCCACTAATTACAAAGCCTTAGGCTTAACTAAAACTCATCTCAATACTCTACTCAACACCCTCCCTATGTCATATAAGCCTTTCTATTTCCAAAATTATAATCATAGGTGCCTTAAGGTGTTACTCAACAGATATCATCAAAAAGAGAAAGGTAATATTCTCTACCGATCTCTCATAAATAATTCATTTCTTTTCCCACATCATTAAGATTTTTCCCCATTATACTATAATTAAATTATTATTAATAATATATATAAACTTTTTTATGATTATGTAATGTTCATTAAATACCCTATCCCTTCTCTTAATAAAACAAAAAATATTATCATAGTTACATATGGACTACCGCCTCCATGGATAACATGTTTAATTTTTCTTCACTACCTTGAATGGATTTTTTTGAGGTGTTTAATTAATGTATTGATATGATATTTATGACATCATTAACACTATTAAAACATGCGATCATTTCCTACTTTATTTTCTCTATATGGGAAATGAACATGTTGTTTGTGCGTATGTGTGGATTATCGCCTCCATGAGCTAATGTACTTAAATTTCCATAAACATACAACTTAGTTAAATTTAAATATATATTTTAAGTATAATATTTATGTTTATGAAAATATAAATATTATGGAAAGTTAATATAATACATTCTAAAAGTGATACTAATGTTAGACTGTCATAATAAATTTAATCACTTAATATGAATATATTGGGGTACATTTCCTAATCAGGGTTCATTTTATAAAAACCTATATAAATTTTATAAATATAAAATAATAAATTTCATACACCTATATAATTATGTATATTATGAAGTTATCCTACAACACCATTAACCATGGTCAATATACCAAAAGTGTTATAGAAAATTTGATCAAACCACCTCAAGTAACCGATATAAACAAAAAATATATAATAAATAAATAGAATATGATAATAAGTGAAACATATAAAATTAAATAAATATGAATAATATTAATAATAATTTTCTTAATAAACTTTATTTGGTTATAAGGGAACTTGGGTGCATGTTCCGAGCAAATCAAGACCAAGGTAAGAGTTTCATCGACTCAATTTCTGATTTATTGGGTCATAGTATTTCTTTCTTAAATATAATCTTCAAGATTTATTTGATACATTCATTCTCATATTTTATATGTTATTATATCTTTTTATTTGGGTAAATTACCCTTCATCATCAATAAACACTTCTTTGATAAAAAATTATAATAAAAGTATAATGTTGGAAAGAATAACTCTCATTATTACAAATTGATCTTTTTCTTCCATGTACATGTTTTTCCTTTGAAAAATATTGAAATTAAAATATTTTTTATATTTTATATTATCCATATTTTACTATACCTTTTTATGAAATTATATTCTTTCAATATTTCTCTGATGTGGTTTTTCTTCAAAATGGACTAAAAACTTAATAATGGTGTTTCTTTTCATTATTTACCACCCCATATTTATTAGTATAATTTTATTTTTTTATTTTTCAAGGATTATTTATTTATAAATCTTTATAATAAGTTTTTTAAAATAATTTTATTTCCCTTATCAATTTTTTAAAATTTATTTTTTCTCCATCATTTATAACAATGTTTAAAAGGTTTTCTAAAAACTTTAGTATTTTCACTACTATTTTACTTATAAAGATTATCTCTCATGAAGTGATTCTTTTATCACCCTATATATTTAATAAATATTTTATTCCTTCTATAAAATTTTATTTTTGATATCCCTTGATTTCTTAAGTTCATATTATGTGATTTTTTTTGAAAGGTTTAAGAAACCCATTATTTTTTAATGGATTCTGTAAGATATGATTATGGTTTATTTTAAGTGGAATACATATGTATAGATGATGATGGGTGAGGTCCTATATCACCCTCTAATTAATTGTTTTATTTTTATATCTCATGATATTTTCAAACATGGACATAATGATTTTGTTCACACAGGCATGGGAAAATGGGTTCTCTCACATTTTCAGGTGTGAACATAATGTGTTTGTTTGCATAGGCATGGGAATAATGAGTTTATTAACAAAGGTTTTCCTATGATTGTGGTTTTTCCACATTTCCATGTTGTTTGTAAAATTATTCCACATTTCCTAGATGATTTTCATTTCCATTATATTCTTTTTTCATGATTACACCTTATTTTTTAATTATTCAACACTTTTATATCATGCTCATATGTTTTATGATTATTGAAATGTATTTTGATACACTTCATAAATTTTACACTTACTTAACTATCATGTTATAATATTATGTTTCTATATTTGGTTTTATGATTATCATCTATGGTCTTATGATATTTTATTAAGATATTTATGTCTTCCTCATGTTCTCCATAATATTTATTATCCTAACACATTATGATATGTTTCTACCTTATTAAGAATCATATATCACCCCTTTATTATGTTACCATTCCCTAGGTTATGAAGATTATTATATCCTATGAGAGATCTATAAAAGTGTCTATAGGATCATGATTATGGATAAATTTTTACAAGTGTTGTAAAGTAATATTTTTATATATCTAATATTTAAGACACTAAACCTTTTGGTACTTGGGTTATACAACTGTTTGTGAAATGTATTACGTAAATCATGAGATTAATATTTTATTTAACTCATGTTAACTTTGGGTCACTTTATTTGATATAAAATTAGGGTTTAGTTATTTTTGGATATTAGTTTAGTTTCCATTGGTATTAGGGTTGGAAAACCTTGGTAAAAACCCTAAATATGAGTCTAAGTATAGGATAACATCCTAAAATTTTGGTAAATTAGAGATTGTCTGGTTATCATAATAATTAAATCTATATCTAGATATTTCAAGTGGATACAAGATTTGGAACAAAAGTAAATATGGGTAATAACCATGAAAGTGGTGGATTGAGTATTAACTCAATTGTCACCTGATGCACAACAAAGATACCTAACAACACACTTAGTTTGAAACTCTCAGGGGATATGAAATAGATAATTCACACTCTCTTTATGAAATATTGTGAGAGATTTGAATATGTTTAGGTTAGAGAACCTAATATAAAGTTAACATGGATACCCAAGACTGAAGTCGATTGATTCATGATCTAGGGTATGCATATCATTTATGAGTTATTTCATCTAAGCCCATTATGATGACCCAAACCTGCACTCCTTGATCTGGTGCCATAAATACATAATTTATATACTTTATTTGATACCATCTATAAAACCAGGGATATAACCATCCATAATTACAAAAATAAAAAAATATTATTAAATCTTTTACATCTGAAGGATCTTTTCAAGTTTAGAGATTTAGATAATTATGACACAACATAAATATATAAATATCATCTTTATTATATCAAATGGAACATTCTACAATTATATATAAAACTACTTAATTCATAATAAGTCTTAAAAATATCCCACAAATTATTTCACACATATTATCATTATAAACATGTCACATGTGCTAATTTTCTCTATAACCTATGAAAATGGAAACATGAGAAGGGTTGATATCAAATTCTAAATAAGGTAAAACTATAACTAAACCAATTAGGTCATAAATATTCCAAATGTAACAGGTAAACAAAAAGAATCCATAATAACTTTTTTTCAACCTGAGGTGATGTGTGTACGCATTTGGGGAAAATGAAAAATTTTCTTACGGGTGATAATCATTTTTCCTTTATAATAGAGACTTTCATGTCACCATATTTGTGTCATCTTAATCTACATTGTTATCCTTTAGGGGGAATTGGATTTATCCCATGGGGACTGGATAGCTTATCCCTTCCATGTCATGAAGGATGTGCCATAGTCAAATGGTCCCAACAGGTGATTTCATGGGGTTAAGTATTTGTGCAATCAGTACTCTTAGAATATTACTTCCATAGATGGTATCCAATGGGAGTAGTAATAGAGCCAGCAACACCCAAAGTCCCTAGTATCCATGATTCATGGACCTACTTTCCAAAGTTAGGTGCTCATTGAATGACTATTTGGCCAACGACACTTAAGGACTCCATTGGTCGAGATGATGGGAGGTCGGGATCATCACACCCTTTTGGGGGAAATTATTACCTATTTGAGGACTATATTATATATTTAAGTTGTTTTTATATGTTCTTGAATCCTTGGTTCATTCCCAAATAGTGTATCCACATGATACCCCTGGGTTGCAGGATCATCACAGATATACATAGATTTGATGCTACTAAGGCAATGATAACTTAAGCCATGCAATAAATCACTCTATAGTTTATCATCATTTAGGATATATAGAAGGTGGTTTGAGTTTGGGTTCAGACCCATAATATGGTCTTCTTACGTAACCTCATGAGAGGAATCAGAGCCCACGTATTTCGGTTAGCTTGAGTCTTGGACCTGGGAGTAGGCCCATTTGTTGGGGGCATAATTGGGTGGAACCTTTTGGAAGGGAACCCCTTTGAGCTCAGTCCTTCAAGCAGGAATCCTACATATCCTAGTTTGAGTAGGAATCAGATTTCTCATAGTTCAAGATATGAGTTTGATTGTTTTGATGTTGTGATCATCACAAATATCTAATCCCATGTGAGTTACACTTAGTGTGAGAAACAAGAGGATGAGAGAGATTCAACAAACCACACACCTTCTCTTATACTGATGGTAGAGGTCAGGCCTATGAAGAATGAAGTGGAGGATACGGTGAGTGAGGCCACAGAGCAATGGACCCTTTAATGTGGGATTACATTAGAGGTCATGTATCTCATCTCTTCGAAGGTTGGGGACTTACCTCAGTAGGAGTTCCCCATAATGTGTTCTGGGAAATGGGAGAAATGTATCTTCTTATCAAAAGATAAATCGAGCATGATCCCTTTGACTGATCATTGTTCCTCATTGAATTTAAAAGAAAGTGATCGTCCTTAATCTAAGAACAGGGAGGATCAATTCAGTATCCCAATTTTGGACTCTAGGTTTCCATGGGAATGTAGAATTTGAAACATTCTGGGGGTCTGAGATATTGTGGGGAAAGCCTTCATGACTCTGATTACCTTTGGTATATATACATAGAGAGGCATGTTGATGCGCCTGGTGAACTGATCAAACGGGTTCAGTGTCTTTGGAGGAGGCTTTGGCCTGATTCTGATGGAATGGTTCATGGAGGAGCTATGGAGGAATAGACGGTGATGGAGGAGTGAGATTGGATTTGGAGGGAAGGACACCCGAAGACACCCCATTCCTCATACTTGTTTCTCATACGGTATAGGGGGACCTACATACCATAGTATTATGTGGGTAGAGGAGTTGTTCATGTATCGAATTAGCACTCAAACTTGGGTATGGACCACCATGTACCAAAGTGGTACATGGTCTTAGATGTGGTTTTACATGCCACTTTGGGTTCCATCCACATACTGATGCAGTACGAAGCATAAGGTTTGACCCACATAGTGATGTACTATGTGGAACGTTGTATCGATGAAGGGTCATGGAACCTTTGGTTTGTAGGGAGTTAATCTGCGCTGAATTTATGGTTTGTGATGGCTCCAATTAGGTTTGTGGTTCACTGATTATTATTAATTTATTTATTTTTATGGTTTGTGGATGGTTATAAATAAGGAAACATGATTTGTTGTTTTCAATTCATTGATGATTTGAAATCGAAGTTGGAATCCCCACTGAATTCTTTCTTCCAACCTCTAGGGTCTCCTCTGTGCATTCTTCATCAGTCCTCCTTTCAATTCATCTAGTGATCCTTTATAGAGAACTAGGTAAATCATATCTATAGGAATGTGGCACCATTTTTAGAAGCCCATGAAGATATATCTCAACCCGTGAAAGACTCGGTCAATAGGGGTTTGTGAAGACTGTGGTTCACAGTTCATGGTTCGTGGAACCCTTCCATCTTGCTTCGTTCGTGAACTGTTGAGTTCATGGGATGGTATGTGGATGGAATTTCCACACTCAATTCTGATAATGACACAGTTCGCGGAATCTTGGGTTGGTTGTCCATCGCCCTGCATTCCAACACCTTGTGGGTCCTTCCATGTACAAGTGGATCGTAGTTCACGCGCCCTGTGAACCTTTCCCAATGATGGTATGCGGTTCACTTAAAACTCCATAAAATTTTGATTTTGTCAAGTTTCTTCTCAAATTTTCAATTCAATTTACATCTATTTTCCTTATTGGACCTATAGGAATGTTTACTTCCTTTTTCAAAGTGATTTTGGGCATATTTACTTCTCCTTGTAATGTTTTTAGGACCCTACAAATTCCCCCCATCGGAATGGGGTCTGTTCGGAATGAAGAGGAACCTATTATGATGTACATCGGTACTAAACTAAAGTGGTTTGTGGTAGAATAGATAGGTATGGTAGGATGGGACCATGCCTATTTATAGGGGCCCAGGTCATTTTTCTTTTACTGTTTTTCACGGTGAAAGGTTATCTCAACCTTCCCTAGGCTTCATTTTCATCCGCATACTGGATTCTTTGTGAAATCCATATTCGCAAACCACTTTTTAAATTTTTCAAACTGAACTCTTTACAATAGCTTCTTCCCATGAACTAAAATTTTGGATTCTCAAACGACACCATCAAATTTAGAACTTAAGTCCAGACTTCCACGTAGGAGAATTCTCGGAAAAAAAACATGTTCCAAACACTGAATGTGAACTGGAAAACTGGAATTCAAACCTTATTAAACAGAACATAAAATATTAATTGACATACTTTGAGTATCAGAATAGAGATGACTTATTTTTTAGTTTCCTCCTTCCATAAACCCCTCAGTTTTCTGCCTAACCCTCCGTGGGCCAGCACCTTGTAGACCTTCCATTTACCATGGTCATACGCAGTAGCTTCCTCATACCGATGCAGTACGCTGTAAATAGTTTCTGTGTATCATTTTCGTGAGCAGTGTGTGGAGCCCCATGAGGACTTTATTTTTTTAAGTCCCTTAGACATTTTTGTGTCTCTTATCCAACAATTTTCTCATTGGAATGAATTTTTTGTGAACTTTTGGATATTTCTACGTAGACTACAATGGATCTTCCACAGACCACTGCTGATGTCATTTTTCCTACTGAGGCTACTGTTACTACCCCTCTTTATGTCACTGATGAAAGATTAAAGAACCTGGAATATTTAGTTGATGAAAAAATTCTAGTTGCTCCATTACATCAATCTCTAAAAACTCTACTTACGATGAGTCAAAGGGAGTATCCGGCTTTAGACAGGCTTCCATATTATGGGTTCACTCTACTGTATGATACATCGATTCTAGCACCAAATTAGGTTGATCAGCCAGCTACATGGATAACTAACACCTCCATCCCAAAGGCCTTGATTTCTTCTAGGGGATGATACCTCCAGAGAGATGTCATCGTTGGTTCCCTGCTGAGCTATGCACATCAAATCTTAGGGGAGTTGAAATAGAAGCCATACAAGACAGCCCATTGTTATCAAAGAATTTTCCAGAAGGATACAGTGAATGAACAACATGGATGGTTATCCAGGAAGGATCTTCACTCTAGAGGCTCATTCAGTTTAGACTGGGGGTGGCCTTTTTGGGTTTTCTAGAGTTATGAAAATTTAGGGCTGAGCTACAATCAATGGGACTATATGAGGCTGCTTGGGTATCTCAGACAGACACTCACCGACCCAACATCCTTATTTCATAGCTCCTGAACATGTGGATCCTAGACACCAATACTTTTAATTTAACCCATGGGGAAGTCAGCATTATCGTTTGGGACGTTCATCTAATTCTAGAAGTCCCTATTGTCGGGGACATGTATGTTGAATTCCTACCTCCTTCATATGCTTGGGACAATGAGGAGAATACCCCTCCTTTGGCCAAGAAACTCATTGCTCAGGCGAAGTCACTTTTGAAGGAAGTCGATCCTTGTCCAAAGAAATAAATTTATTTCATTGAGTTGTTTGGTGCCTTTGTTAAGAAAATTGGTATAAAGCCCCATCTATGCAGAACTAAGGCATGCCCTACCAACACAACCCAGAGACGAGTGGGTACCTATTGTCCCACCTTGGAAGAGTAGAAATTTCATGAATGGGGATGGGGGATCATCCCTAGTGTTGACTGATTATTTCAACTAGTGGTCTTCTTGTCTATTTTTTGAGTAGGTGGCTCTTAACAGTACTGTAATCTGGTGGTGTGAGAGCCTCAACTTTCATTATGGATGCTCAGCTGGAAACTAGTAGATGCATTAATCTAGTTATTCAAATGTTTTCCAAGATTTATCGCTTGTTGTGTCGAATCAGTGAAGGGGGGACACCTTACCGAATGATTGGGCCCTTCCAAATCCTTTGGGGATGGATAAGAGCTTACATAGAAGGTTATACCTTTATAAATTCCTTTTTGATTCTTCATTCCATCCTCTGACTGTATCTTCAAAGTACTAGTGGGTTTATGCCCATGTCTTGGGCCTTACAGGATAAGCAAGAGGAGAAGACTGAAAAGAATGATCAAGGCTTAATGGATCATCTCAACATCTATGTATGTTTTTCTTATCATCATTACGATTCTCGTGTAAGTACTATTATGAATAATGAATCTGAATAATTTTTCAACCAGGGATACTTTTTTCTTTGAGAGAAGGCATCTTGGTTTCCTGCATCATAGGGGAGCTTATCTATGAGGGATATCCACCTTGAAGATTCAGTGATCTATTTAATTATGTCTAGAATTTGTGTCCTCCCTCTCTCAATAGTGAACTTCAGAAGAAAACTATGATGATAACACATCAACTGTGGCTAATATTTACCTGGGAGGACATGCAGTGCCAGGTTAGACTTCTGGATTTTTGGGATTTAGTACCCTTCCTCACTAGAAGCTATGCTAAGACCTAGGTTAAATCATACCCATATGGAAAATTAGCTGATATGGTTCTAATCATAATAACTTGCAAGGTATCCCATGCCAAGGGGAAGGAGAAGAAAAAGGGGTTTGTCAGGAACTCTCGGCCAGGA
Source organism: Viscum album (assembly GCA_963277665.1). Lineage (NCBI taxonomy): Eukaryota > Viridiplantae > Streptophyta > Magnoliopsida > Santalales > Viscaceae > Viscum > Viscum album. Next base: position 1,496,338,361 of record OY728129.1, read on the forward strand.
AAAGTCCTTTGAAAGCCTCTCAGATCTCCCCCAAGGAATGTTGTGAAAGACGGGGTTGTGACTTCACTAGTGGCCGAATGATTTGTCGAAGCTGCTGCTAAGAACCCACCATCCATACCTCATGAGACTAATTTTATAATGGACTAGAGGAAACGGGACCTTTTTAAACGCCTCCAATCCACTTGCGACCGGTCCTCTCATGCTTTATGGAAGCTCCTCCTGACTAGGGAAGTTACTCTTATTGAAATTTGTTATGTGTCAGCACCCACTGACATCTCTTTTGATGAGGATCCTGAGAAGGTGGGTTGTTACCTTGAGGACATGTAGACCCTAATCCATTCTCAAAATGGTCACTGCAAATACTCGCATCAGGTACTTGACATGATGCGACCAAAAACTAATGATGAAGATGATGATGTCACTGGATTTCCTATTTCATCTATAGTGGGAGAAGATTCTTATCTTCTCCCAAAGTCCCATAAGCATTCATCTCATATGGGTCTCAAGACTGCAGAAACACCCAGGAAGAATTTGAATCTAATGATACCCACTCTGTTGCCCCGTGCCAATCCTCCAGTAATGTCCATCCTAGTCACAAATGCATTTCTAAATGCTTGGAGAGTCTAGAAAAAACTGAGGGAAAATGCTTCTAATGAAGATATTATGAGACTACTTAAATGGTGACATTTTTACCTTCTAAGTTTTGGAGGATCCATTTTCCCCACCTATAATTCTTCCAAAGAAGAGCCTGATGAGGTGGCTGATTACTTGAATGAAATGGAAAAGTGCCTTCATGCCCCAAAAGGCAGGCATTACTGGTCTGACCGAGTATCATTGATGGTAGTACTCCCATGGTAGATGAACATCGAGGGAGTGATTTTTCTATCTACAAATCCTGGATTTACATTCATTTTTTATGGAGATGATAAACCCCCCCCCCCTTTACTTTTCAGGATCTTGCAGGGTCTCGGTAAATGGTTTTTCCCCTGTTTATTCCCCTAGGGGCACCGTAGCTGGGGAGTGTACCCTTCCGATTGTGGGGGGAAACGGAAGGATCTCCTGGATCCCAAGAACATATAGAAGAAGTCATAACAGACCCTTCTAAGGAATTTCCTCCTTCGGTACCCCTGAGTTATCTTATTCAGGAACCATCTCTATGATAATCGAAGAAACGCAAGCAGGCATCCCAACTATCAAGATTCATTAGAAGGGGAACCACAAGTAATTTTCTGTTCACCTAGTGGTCGAACTAAGTACCCTTATCTTTTTAACTCACTATTATGTGCGTATTTTGATGTAGTTACTATCGGTAACCAAATAGTAATTGATCAAGAATATATGGCTCTCATTCCCTTTATGGTAGAGGAAGGGTTTCTAGAAATTGTGATTGATTTAAGTAAAGGAATATGGATAACCGATGAGGCTGGGGGTATTGTCGACCCTTTAGGCATGTCTGATCCTGCTCAAACAGTATCTACCTCAATATTAGAAGAACAACCAGAAGTTGAGGCCTCATTTTAACATGTTGATCTTTCTCACATGGAGATAAACAAGAAAACCTTGAGGGTAGGGGCTAAATATAGTGAAGAGCCCCAAGCCCTACAGGATGTTATAAGGGATTTAATTCTTGAGGAACCAATTGTTCCTAATAAAATGGGATTTTCCCCTATATAGGGAGTCCCTTAGGATATTGATACTCTGTATTCACATGTTGACTCTACCTTTGTGGAAGTCGAAACCACTGAAGATACTATTGTCCTAGCCCTTGAAAATTTGGAGTGGGTTGTTGTGCCTTTTTCTCCAATTCTGAGAGAAGTTGTGGTTTCGGCCCCCAGAATCTCAAGTCTAGTACCCTTTTCTAGACTGACCATACCTACAGGCCTAATATTAGTAAGAAACCTTATAAAGGCTACCCTATGGATTTTTATTCCAGTTGGTCATGGTCCCAATCCATCAGTACCCCCGAGCAACCGTAGGGCACAACTACTGATTAAAGATGTGGTGCCACCTTTTCTAGGTAGCAATATTACTGGGGAGGTGGAAGGTATTGAAGTAATATTTCCTCTACTTTCAGAATTTCAACCAAAATCATTAGCTATTATAGGGGATTCTCCCACTCTATCCTCTGTTGCAATCATCATAGCCAAGGATAATGAGGGGTTGAGTCGTGTTGTATACGATGAATCGAGTACCTCTCTCATGACGTTCATCCCTGGCTATATTTCGTCCTTAGTGAGTGACTCTGATACTGACTGAGAAGGCTTATTTGACCTTTGTACCATCCTTAAAAAGGTATGGAGGAATGTTTGGAGATTAATATCTCAGACTCCATTAGCTAAGATGTCGGAAAAGTTTCCAAAATTACACCACTAGTTTGTGGTCCTAAGATTCAACAGATTTGACTATCATTGTATCTATGATATAGTGAGACAAGTGGTTGCTTCTAGGGAAGCAACTGGCACACTTCAATCTCAAATTTATTTTTCAGATTGAATGTATCATCTTACTAGTACAAGGAAAATCCACATTGATGAAGCCACCAATAAAGATAAAGTGGTTGTGCGGCTGTAACAGGATCTTACAAAGAAAGATTCTTTAGTGGAACAACTTGATAGGGAAGTGGATCAGGAGATCTAGAAGCTAGAGTGACTTAATTAGGAGTGGTCTCATGCCATGGTTTTTGTTAAGGAAGGGCGATGATAGATGGAAGAAGAAGAACCTATTGGACACATAGCTATGAGGGACGCGGAAGCGCTACAGGAAGGTGCAGAAGCCGAGACTGCAAACTTATTAAAACTTTGTTAAGACATTGAAGAGTTTTAACAATTGTTGATGAAATTATTCAATTCTTTCGAATATCTCTTGTAATTATCATGTCTCACTCACAAGGAGAGTCTCTGGGATGTGGACTCCCTCCATGTCTTTATGGAATAGAATGGAACTGTTTACCCTCCAATACTTCTCATTTTCTTTCTTTTTCCCTACAATGTTAATCAATCACAATCGACCATATAAACATAATTTGTATTAGGTATTAATTTTAAACCATGATTCAAAACTGGTAACCTGAAATCATCATATCAGGATTTAATTTTTTCTTGATCCGTAGGACTTAGCAAGCATAGTTCGACTATTGTTGGGGTTTCATGGAAAATCTCATGAACTTTTGGGCCTTTTCTCATTATTTCCCTAATTTTTTTCTTAAGCATGTTTTGTATGGGATTAGAAGGTACATCATGACTTTTTCTTAGGCCTACCTTTTAATTTTTTTGATCTAACAGGATTTATGTCTCTTTTGAGTATCCGATAGCTCAATATTTTTGCCTAAACCATACATAGTGAGGGTTTAACGAGTCGGTACTTGACTTTTATCCATGGGTTCCCCTTGAAAGTTTTCACTCTGGAGAGTATTGAATATTTTTTTCACTGGTGGTTTATAGTCTTTCCAATCAAACTTATTACTAATGTTTTAAGTAGAACATCTTTCATCGGGTAGGGGGCTAATTTGGGTTTATCAGCCAGAATTTTCTTAATAACTCTCATACATGAATGAGGGATTTTTATTGACCCTAACATTGTGATTTTTGGATGTATATGGGGCTTGGGAACCATTTTAGGTGTACATAGGTAGGAAAGGACTCTCTTGAGGATGAATTTTCCTTTGGTTGACGACCATTTTGTAGGTTACATATGCAGAGCCACTAGGGCATGATGTTCATAGTCAAACAAAGGTTTCTGCAGGACACTGGGCTTCCATCTCCGATGGACATGTAGGAATATAGGGATTGGGACCTTTTTGAACATAGTGTATGTATTATGAAAGGGGGTTTGACTAAACATGAAAGAGGGTATTTATTTGTCTGAACCTTACCCAGAAAACTAGAAATAGGTTGGGGTATTTTTTTGTATGTGGGTCAACTTAACGCATATAGATGGGGAATGTTTATTTTACATAATCCTTGAGATACTAGAGGTGAATCAAGCCAAGATTCTCTAATATATCTAGAATGTGGGTAGAAAAGATAATGTGAGCCATGACTTTTAGGGTTCTTGAATTAGGAGGGATGTAACGGGGCTTCGGAGCCATTAGGCGTACCGTGGTAGGAGAGGACTCTCCTCGGTACAAATTTTCCTTTGATTAGAAGATGTTTTGTAGTAAACATATACAGAGACACCAAGGTAAGATGTGAAAATTCAAACAAAGGTGTCTGTAGGACACTGGCCTTCCATCTCTAATGGCCATGGAAGGTTATGGGAATCCAAGATTACTCAAATCATGAAGTTTGATGTATGAAAAGAATGTATTTGGAAACATTATAAATTTTCAGGTTGTGATTCACCCATGAGATTGAGTGATCCCCTACATAGATATGGTTCATGCACAGAGTGAGGCATTTTTTCCCATCTTTGGAGTACCCTGTAGTTTAACATCATACAGTGAGGACATGGGGTTACTTATGTGGAAGTGAATCATAACATGCCTTTTAGGGTCGTGCTTCTAAGAAAAAAATCTTGTACTGATTTTCTATGACGTCATGGTGGATCCCCAACTGAGGTCCCAAAGCTCGCGCGAGCTATGCTCAGTGTGAGAAACAAGGGATTATGAGGATTTTGGGTCACCACTTAAGAATGACATAATCAATGGCAGGGAGCATTTTATTCTTAGACCAATACTATGTAGTTTAACGTCATGCAGCTAGGATGAATTCAACATAATTTTTTATCATATGCGGTGGACATAGGGTAATTCTAACATGAAATAAGGGAAATATGATTATCGTTAATTAGTCCTATAGATAGTACTTGTATGTGGATTTAATGATTTGATTCAATTCATGCAATGATAAGAGAGAATCACAATACTTTTTGTGGCTAAGTATGGATCATAGGATTCAGGTCTACAACACATTTCTTAGGGGGGAACTAAGTTACATAGGATTACAATGGAATTTTGTTTTAGGAGGCCGATACAAGATAAGAATATAAGAATTTCCATTATGTGGTGTAGTTTAAAGTCATGCAGCCATGAAACTTTTGGCCTTGTAGTTTTCAGTGTCGTGTGGTAAGGACGTCGGCAACACAGTTTACCATCATGTTGTGGAGACAACTTGTCCCAAAGACCATAAATAGATTCAATTTAATCATGGTTGGAATATTTTGGCATTATTTAGACATGAGTGATGATATATGGTGTAAACTATAGTCCCAGGGGGCCCTTGGATCAGGAGGAATGAAATGGGGCTTGGAAGCCCTTGGGAATACGAAAATATAAAGGGGATATTCTGGGGACGAATTTTTCTTTGATTGATGATAGTTTTGTAGGAAACATATGCAGAACCACCAGGGAATGATGTGCATAGTCAAACAAAGTTGTCTGTAGGAAACTAGCCTTCCATCTCTGATGGCCGTGAATGTTTATGGGGACCCAAGCCTTAATGACCCGACCCCTCTAGACTAGAGCCGGTACATTATTAATTACATTGGAATGGTTGGAAGGAATAAAATTCTGATGTAATGATCAGTTTAGAGTCTTGAAGAAACTAGATACATATATTTAACTCAAATTACATTGGAAAAGGTAATGAAATACAATACAAAACAAAAACTAATAAACTGAAACCATGAGAACTCAATAAATAGTCTCCTCTTCCTACCCTATTAAAGGTAAACAAATGAAAGATGTGATCTCAAATACTAAATAAGGGTTAAAAATGGCAGAATCAAGAATCGATAATAACTGAATCATAAACAAATATGGCATGGTGAATAAATGAAAAACACGCAACATTAATAAACTGAGAAAGAGCATGCATCCATAGATTTTGTAATAGTGAAAACCTCGTGGATAGTAATAACTAAAAATGAATAAATATAATGCTTATTATTTGTGTGTCATTTATCTGGCACATGATATCATAATACTATTAAAATGGTTTAGTTCTGTGGGTTGAAACCCGTCTGATTTTTAAAAATAAACTCGAAGGGTTTGTTGCCAAACTGATTGTCTCATGAGACCTGTCAATGCATTGAGGGGAAATAGAGGTCCCCACCCACTACTTAATGTCCAAATCATTATTTATACATTGATTCAATACAAGATAAATATGACATTTTAATATCCGTATAGAGTAGAGGATATATATTCATTAATATTTAAACAGTTAAAACAACATTCCAAATAAACACTGTATGTAAAATGGTATACAGTTTAGAAAATAAACATATCCATGATATGAGAATATTAATATTTAATATAGATATAAATAAAAATGAAAATTGATCTCAAATTGGAAATAATCACACCACATAAGGATTATTAGGTGCATAATAAAAAGTTGGTCACAACGAAATGGAAGTTGAGACAAAGTCATGTACCACAATGTAATCGGTCGAATCATATGACCAAAACTTAATAAAAATCAAATGAATAATTTAATAGCATAAATATAAATGGAATCATGATATTATATGAAAAATGGAATTACATATACACCACATACAAGAAATAAGTGGCAAACAATGTAAATCTCACAGAAATGAAAATGAGATGAGAAAACCCCATACAAACATTCAGACATGGTAACGGGTGTTATTGTGAGGGATTAATGAGAGTTAAAGGGGTATTTAATTATTTATATATCATAAGGGCAGTATGGGGGAGTTTTGAAAACATCCCCCATCATTAGGAATTAGAAATAAACAGACACAACATAGGGGTAATTATTGAATAAAAGTGAGAGAGAGGATCACTTACCAAGAACGTATCATTATATTGAGGAAAAATCAATGAAATAATTGTGTGTGACAAACAAAAACCCACACAATAAAAGTAGATATACAAAATAAAACAATCATAGGTCATTCACACATATTCTGGTAAAATAAAAAACCAATGAAATTGATGTTTAACTCAAAGAATGGAAATTGAGTTAAGATGTCCCTTAATAAGAACGTTTCATTAGATTGAGGAAAAATAAATGACATAATTATGCATGAAATACATAAACCCACATAGTAAAAGTGGATATAAATAATAAAACAATCATAGTTCATTCACACAAATTCTGGGAAAATACAAAACCAATGACATTGATGTTTAACTCAACGAATGGAAATTGAGTTAAGATATCCCTTACCAAGAACGTGTCATTAGATTGAGGAAAAATCAATGAAATAATTGTGTTTAAAAAATATAAACACACAAAATAAAAGTGGATATACATAATAAAAAAATCATCGGTCATTCACACATATTCTCATAAAATACAAAACCAATGACATTGATGTTTAACTCAATGAATGGAAATTGAGTTAAGATATCCCTTACCATAAGCTCGAAGGTGTTCTTGATTGTTCTTAATGACCTGAATAATAAAATTTAGCTTCATTAATTAGTAATTCCATAACCTCATAAACATTTAATATATATGGTACAATCTATTAGGTTCATTCATGACATTTTTTATGGGTTTTAAGAGATTCAATTTTATTGTTTTGGAAGCATTTTCTTCCTCGGTTTTTCATGACCGGTTTACTCGTGTTAATGAATGGAAGTTCATTAAAACTGTGGTTAAAAATAATGAATTGTAAATATATATTATTAGTGACATTATAAATGATCTTGTAATTATTTTGGGTTATATACTTGAGGAATATTCTTTAGTTAAAATTTATTGATAAATTCATGGATTAATATTTCCCATTTTGTGCATAATGAACTTATTTTGTATTATTATTTTGTATTATGAGTGTGTAAGGATTAAAGAACATTGAATAAAGTAAAATACATATATTAAGATCAGGTTAAACCATTGAAAAGGTTTCATGACCAGTCTTGAGGATATTAATTCAAATTGGAAACTTGTCTTCCTTGAGTGTGATAAATTAACACATCTCGGACGGTGTTTGCATTTATAGTATAAAAAGAGGGGAAAATAGAGATGATAATGAAATATTCCATTATAATAATGAAAATAAATTACATGAAATGAAATTTAATTATCATGGCATTTGGATAAGGTGAGGTGAGAAGAGAGCAACAAAATAATAAAACTTGTAAAAGAATTTGAAAAAAAAGAGAAGAGAGGTTCCCCTCTTGCGTACTCCTTGAGAAACTCCTTAAGATCTTTGTTTTTTGCCTTTTGGTTAGATAAGTAGGCCTTGGACGTGGGTAGAGGGCTTGGGAAGATTATTTGGTAGAATTTAGGCAAGTCTTGAAACTTGAGTGGTGGGGAGGAAGAGGGGGTGAGGGTGGTTAATATAGTGGAGGGGAGGTGGGATTTTACATTATTTTAATTATTATTTTAATATTTTTTCTCAATAATACTAATAATATAGATTCATGTGAGCCCAAATAGTAATAATGGATTGTGAAATCAAAACAAGTGGGCTTACATTAGCCTTGAATCACCTATGATGCAGTAAATCAAGTATTTAGCATTTATCGTAATTTATTGTATTTTACTATTCATCAAAAATTCAAGTATTTTAGAAAAATCCCAAAAATTCACCCTAACCATTTTTCGACATGTAGAATCCAAAAATGAACTCCATGTATCAAAAATAATTTTATAAATATGATAAATTAAAATTTTAATTAAAAACATTATTTATTCAAAAAATATAAACACTTAAAATATTTATCTTCATTTTTACGGTGCCTAAATTTATTTATACATTTTGGGGTATGGATACCATTCATAATATTCATATTACTATTCATAAGGGTAAGTTACTATTCATAAGGGTAGGTTACTATTCATAAGGGTAGGTTACTATTCACTATAAATTAATTTAATTCTATCAGACTCTAAATACCATTCTGATTGTGACTATGAATGTCTGTTTTTTAAAATTCAAGACCCAAAAGTGGAAAATTTAAGTTTAATGGCTAGGTTATGACTATATCTTAAATAATCAAGTGCTTTTTCAAAGAAACATAGTGCTTTATGAAATATAGGCTATCTAATGAATAGAATGTATGTACGAGAAACATACCTTAAAATGTTTGGGGTGTTATATTATTCCCTCCTTCAGAAATTTTGTCCTCGAAATTTTTCATGCATAAAGCCCTCTAAAAAGGTGTGGGTGGTTCTTCTTCATAACATCCTCAGGTTCCCACATTTCTTCCTCTTTGTTATGGTTTCTCCAAAGAACCTTGACTAGAAGAGTGGTCTGATTTCTCAATACCTGCTCCCTTGTGTCAAGAATCTTGATAGGCTCCTTACAGTATGACAAATTAGGTTCCAGTTATATTTCTTCATATGTGAGTACATGAATTGGGTCTGGAATGTATTTCTTTAACAATGACACATGGAACACATCATGAACTTTATAAAGACTTGGCAGCATTACTAAATGGTAAGCTATAGCTCTGATTCTTTCCATAATTTCAAATGGTTTGATGTACTTGGGACTCGGTTTCCCTTTCTTACCGAACCTAAAGACACCCTTCCATGGACATACTTTCAGAAAGACATGATCTCCTACTTGGAATTCCAAATCCTTTCTTCGGTTGTCATCATAACTCTTCTGCCTACTTTGGGCTGCTTTAATATGGGCTTTAATTATCTTTACCTTTGTTGTGGTCTCTTCAATAAGTTCTGGGCCTATAATTTTCCTCTCACCAACTTTGTCCCAACAAGTTGGAGTTCAAAATCTCTTTCCATACAATGCTTCATATGGAAAAATTTGAATACTATAATGGAAACTATTATTGTAGGAAAATTCCACCAAAGGAAAGTATTGATCCCACATACCTTGAAATTCAAGAGAGTATGATCCCATCATGTATTCGAGAGTTTGAATAGTTCTTTTAGACTTTCTGTCGGTTTGGGGGTGATAAGAAGTACTCATATGAAGCTCATTATTCAAAGCCTTCTGAATAATTTTCTAGAATTTTGAGGTAAACCGGGGATCTCGATCGGACACAATCAATATAGGTTCACCATGAATTCTTATAACTTCATTAATATAAATTATTGTCAGGTTCTCAAGTGGTAAATCCTCTCTTATAGCAAGGAAATGTGATGATTTTATGAGACGATCAACAATTACCCATATTGCATCATTCCTTGTAGGTTTACTCAGTAGTCCAGTGAAAAAATCCATTGTAATTTCATCCCACTTCCACATAGAAATAGGTATAGGTTTCATCGCCCCTCTAGGATGTTGTCTCTCTGCCTTCACTTTTTGACAAACTAGGCACCTTGACACGTAGTCAGTAATTTCCTACATAATATTATCCCACCAAAAATGTTTCTTCAGATCTTTATACATTTTTTTTCTACCAGGGTTTATAGAGAAATTTGATCTATGAGCATCGTCTAATAGTTCCCATTTTAGCTTAGGTACTGATGGAATGCATAACCTCTTCCCAAATTTCGAAACTCCTTCCTCATACATGAAGTATTCCAATCTCTCATCCTTAATAGCATTAATTTTCTTGTGTAGATTTTCATCATCAGATTGAGAGCATTTTATCTTATCTAGTAAAGATGGTTTAGCAATCATTTTAAAGAGGAAATATGTTTCCCCTTCCTTAATAATTTTCATATCCATATTTAATAGATCCATGAATATAGGATCTCTCTCAATCCTCATTTGAGTCAAAAGTCCATGATCTTTCCTGCTTAATGCATCTGCCACCTTATTTTTGTTTCCTGGGTGGTAGTTTATTGAATAATAATAATCTTTGAGAAACTCAAGGAATCTCCTTTTCCTCATTTTGTGTTCTTTTTGTGTGAAAAAATTATTTCAAACTCTTGTGATATGTGTATATCTCACATTTTTTACCGTAAATATAATGTCTCTATATTTTCATAGTAAAGATTATACCTACTAACTCAAGAGAATGAGTTAGATAATTTTGCCCATGATTTTTCAACTGCCTTGATTCATAAGAAAAAACTTTATCATTTTTCATAAGGAAGCAACCCATACCATTCTTTGATACATCACTGAATATTAAAAATCCATCACTTCCAGATGGAAGAGTAAAAATTAGATCATTGACCAATCTTATTTTCAATTATTCAAAGAATTTTGTACATTATTTAGTTCACACAAACTGAACTCCTTTATGTGTGATCTTGGTTAGCGGGTTAGCAAGTCGGGTAAAATTTTGAACAAAATGTCGATAGTAACCTGCTAATCCAATAAAACTGCGTACCTCGATTATGTTCATTGGCTTGGACCATTCATGGATTGCCTTTTTCTTAATAGGATCAACTAGGATTCCATCCTTAGACACAATATTTCATAGAAAAGAAACTGATTGAATCCATAATTCTCACTTGCTAAACTTCCCATATAATTTATTTCTTATAAGAGTTTTCAGAATAATCCACAAGTGATTCTCATGGTATTCATAGATTTTGGAGTATACCAGGATATCATTGATTAATACCACAATTAAGTTATCAATATATTCCTTGAAAATTCTATTAATTAAATCCATGAAAATAGATTGTGCATTAGTCAGTCCAAAAGGCATCATTGTAAACTCGTAATTCCCATACCTGGTTCAAAATGTTGTCTTTGGAATACCTTCCTTTCTCACACATAGCTTATGATATCCAAATCGAAGGTCAATATTTAAAAACTATTTTTCTATATGAAGTTGATCAAATAAATCATCAATTTTTGGTAGAGGATACTTATTCTTTATTATAATAGCATTGATTTCCCTGTAATCAATGCATAGCCTCATAGATCCATCTTTCTTCTTGAAAAATAGGATAGGGGATCCCCATGGAGAAACACTTGGTCAAATAAATCCTTTGTCACTAAATTCCTCTAGTTGTTTATTTAGCTCCACCAACTCCACAGTGTCCATTCTATAGGGAGTATTTGATATAGGTCTTTCACCAGGAATTAAATAAATAGATAACTCAACTTCTTTCACTAGAGGATGTCCAGGTAAATAATTTTGGAATACATCAATGTATTCTTACACTATATGTACATCTTCAATTTGAATATTTCTTTCCTCACCCATAGACATTGGGTTCTCTTCCTCTCTAATAATTGCATTCAATAGAGCTACTGGGGGGTGGATCTATATAAGTATCAGATTGTGAGGTTTCATCTCTAAAAATAAGAAATTCTACACCATTTTCAAATATTATAACTTCCTTTTTCTTGCAATAAACCTTCGCATCATAATTTGACAGTCAATTCATATAAAAAATTATATCAAATTCATTCATTGGTATTATGATAAAGTTATAAACTAAAGTACATTTAAGTGTTATGAGGGAGACCAATCGACATGCCTTTGTTGCAATGATACATCCCCTAGAAGTTTTGACTGACAACTCCTTTATTAAATAAAATTGAACATGTCTAATTTTCTTGGAAAACTAGGAATATGTAAATGAATTTGATGATCTAGACTCAAATAAAGTGCTAGATAAATTTTAGGGAACAATTAAAGTACTTGACACCACAACATTAAGAACTTCAACCTCCACGTTTGTAATCGCATATGCTTTCCCTTGCTCTCATGGCCTTTTCTGAGGTAAGTTTCCTTGGCACTTAGGAAACTCATTTGCATAGTGTCCCATAGCTATAAAATTGTATCATTGAATATCATTGAATTATTTCTTCCCCTTTCATTCATCAGATCTATGACCCTTTTCTCCACACTTATAGCAGACTCTCATTCCTTTCAAGAATTTCCCAGGATGATTCTTTCTATAGTTCTCACATAACGAAAATTGCTTCATTCCCTAGTTCTTCTTTGGTGCTTCACCTTTTCCATGGTTATCAGAGTGTCGCTTCTTATCTTGGTTTCCCTTCAACAAGTTTGATCTAGAAAACTATCTCTCTATTTTTATGGCACTTAATACAATTTCATAATATGATGAAAATGTTTGATAATCCAGTTACCTTCAAAGACTTGGCTTAATACCTTCATAGAAATGATCAATCTTATCTACTGAGTCATGTACTTAATCTATTGCATACCTGGCTAGCCTTGTGAAGGTAGCCTCGTACTCTTCAACACTATCTTCTTCCCTTTTCTTTAAACCAGGGAATTTCCTATTCATTTCGGTTCATTTCTCACGAGGGAAATATTTTTCGAAGAATATTTCCTTAAAAGTCATTCATTCCATATCTTCTATTTCTCCTTCCTCAGTGGTATTCTAGATCAAGGACCACTATTGATCAGCATCACTCTTGAGACAATACATTGCCAACATTACCTTTTCATTATCATTGCATCTTAATGCCATGAATATCTTTTCAAAGGACATGATCCACTTCTCATCTTCCACTAGATTAGTAGTCCCACTAAAATATGGGGGCTTCTACTACATGAAATGATCCAACACAGGTGTAGCATGGTTATTCATCACAACCTGAGTAAGTTTTCCCAATATGGTCATGATCTGATCTGCTCCAACATTGACTATGTTGACTTGCTCAGTGGGGAAATACCTAAATTTTCTATGAGTGTTGATTCACCTTCTTCCATTAGGAGCCATTTCTAAATAATGGCATACACTATATTAGGTTATGAATCTCAAATAGAAAATCACTTAACATAGATTGAAATTCTATGCATAACTAATCTCATAAACATTGTTTCTCTGAGGAAAAATTTACATTAAAATCCTCCGTAATGGATTATAAAGAAAATGTGAATTGTCCTAATCATATACCTTGAGAGTGTGAATACCAAGAGTAAAGAAAGCCCCATTTTCATTTACCTGGATACCCTGGGTCAAGCATGAAACTCCTTGTCAGAGTTTTCACTCCTAGGTACATCTGTGTTAGTGCCAACTCTACTTGTTTGTATCTAGAAAGGGATGTATTTTCTAGAAATATCCACATAATCTATTCTGTACCAAAATTCTAGGAAATTATTGTATGTTTGTCATCAATTACTACCTTGTGGATTTGTTCCCTAATCTACATTTTCTAATCTAGTTTCCAAGGTTTCTGCTAAACTTCCTCAGATACCAACAGTAATGCCCCAACCCCTCTAGACTATAGCCAGTGAATTACTAATTACATTGTCATGGTTAGAAGGAATCAAATCCTAAATGAACGATCAGTTTAGTATTATTGAAAAAACTAGATAGATAAATGTAACTAAAATTACATTGTAAAAGGTAGTAGAATACATTACAAAACAAAAACTAATAAATTGCAACCATGAGAAATCAATAGTCTACTATTCATAACCTATTAAAGGTAAACAAATGAAAGGGTTGAGTTCAAATGCTTATTAAAGGTTACAAATGGCAGATGTATGAATCAATAATAACTAAATCATAAGCAAATATTTCATAGTGAATAAATAAAAAACACACGTCATCAATAAACTGAGAAAGAGCCTACATCCATAGATTTTGTCATAGTGAAAACCTCATGGATAGTAATAATTGAAAATGAATAAATAGAATGCTTATTAGTTGGAATTCATGTATCTGGAACATGATACCATAATACCATTAAAACAATTTAGTTGTGTGGGAAGAAACTTGTCATGACCCGTCCTCAGGGCCCGTGCCGTGACTACCCCAAGCCCGCCTTCCATAGGCCAGGGGCTGGCGACTAGCACCAAGGCGTAAATCCAGGAAAAAGGGAAGGCATTGCCTTTGAAAAGTAAACAAGCACCACAGAGTAAGCAAGCAGAAAAGTAAACACTAAGTAAAAACTGTAACAAGCTGTGCTGAAAGTAAAAGGGCCGGAAATACAAGCCCAACTGTAAAGTACAACTGAAAGGAAAAACAGCAACTGAAAAGAAAAGCCGCAGCGTCGAGCCGTCGTCTGGAAGTCCCACCTGAAGGGTGGGTAAAAATAGCCTCCACTGCTCCTCGGGTCCACCTGACCGCTCCAAGTACGTCTCACCCAGTGTTCCACCTCCAGGTACCATCCTGCTCCGCAAGCCTTCACTACGATCAGTGATGTCCGTCGTCTGCAACCAACACAACGAAGTGCGGGCATAGCCCGTGCAGGGGTGAGTATAAGCTACTCAGTAGGGACCCCGAGACCCCGAAGGTCTCCCAGAATTCACAAAGGATAACCACAAAGGAAAGATACAATCACGAAGTAACAACCGATACTGCTTAGGTATATTCCCATACATATACATAAGTCATCAATTCCCGTTCGGCTCCAACATCCGAGCCCAAGCACAACCCAGTCCACACAGGAGAGAAAAACGTATACCCACACAGGATAGCACAACACAATCCACAAAGGAGAGTAAACAGTAAATCCACACAGGATAGGTCAACACAATCCACAAAGGAGAGTAAACAGTAAATCCACACAGGATAGGTCAACACAATCCACAAAGGAGAGTAAACAGTAAATCCACACAGGATAGCTCAACACAATCCACAAAGGAGAGTAACACAAGATTCAGCTCACACAGGTATACTTCTTTGAATGACGATAAAGATGATCACTGATCCATCTAAGTCGTCGGACTCACAAAGGATCGATAGGTAACTAACCCCCGCAATGACCCACACAGGATTAGGCCCACACAGGACCTGTAGGCGCTGGCTCACATAGAACCGCTGAGGGCTGACCCACACAGGATCGGACCCACACAGGATCGGGCCCACATAGGACCTGTAGCACTGACCCACAAGAGATCGCTGAGTGTTGTAGTCATCGCAGTCCACTGAGGATCTCTGCACAATCGTCGTCGTAGTCCACTGAGGATCTCTGCACAGTCGTCGCTGTCGAAGTAGCAGTCGCAGCCAGCTCTAGGGTTCCCGCACACAGCAAGCTCGTTCGGGAGGGTCCGCTCCACGAGCCGAGAGGCTGATACATCAACTGTCACAAAGTCCGAAGTTGATGTATCCAAAAGTTCCGTATCCTCAACAGAACTCAACGTCGCAGACGGCGCGTCAATCGGACGCCCGGTCGGAGAGTTATTGGCTTTTTCGTCCCAGGGGCCCGGTTGGTTTTTGAGGCAAAATCAACCCGACCATACTCCACCTACGTCCAAAACTCAGACGGAGTACGCCAAAAGATCCGTCTCACTTAGAGGAGTTCAACGAAGTCGACGGCACGTCGATCGGACGTCCGAAGCTCAAGATATAAGTGTTTCCGCTCCGAGGGCCCGGTTGGTTTCGTGTACGAACCAACCCGTCCGAACTCAAAGTATTCCGAAACCTTGAGTGCGATATACCAAAACGACCGTCTCGATCCAAGGATCGTGTTTCCGCTGACGGCGCGTCGTTCGGAGGCCGGTATCTCAAGTTACAGGCAAAAGACCAAAAACAGTCCGAAGACGGGGGGTCCGGGTCCGGGCCGACCCGGCCCGACCCCCCCCCCCCCCCCCTGGGTCGGCCGAACCAGGTCGACCCGACCCGGCTCGACCCGGTCCGGTCCGACCAGGGTGCGGCCCGACCGGTCGGACCGGCCTGGGTAGGCTCGGCCGAGCGGCCGAGCGCTCGGGTGCCGCGGGGCGCTGCCCCCGAGGTTTGGAGGTGCCGCGGCCCCGCGTGGGGCCGCGCTGGATCGATCGAACGCGGCATGTCACCGCGTCCCGTGCGGGTGAGCCGGACCCGTGCGGACGCGGGTCCGTTGGCCGCCGCCGCCGTGCCGGCGGCCCGCGCCGCCGGCCGCTTCCGCGGGCCACCGGAGTTGCTCCGGTGGTCCGTTTTCCTTCCCGTCTGCACCGTTGTTCCTCCTGGGTTCCGTTCTTCACTGTCGGATCATCAAAACTCCCTCACGTCACGTTTTGTCATCGCCCGCCAAATCCTCACAACCACGAAGAACGGCGGAGGGTTGTCGGGCCGTGTTCGTTTGGCCCACACCCTCTGCGTTAGATAAAAACAACGGGAGAAATATTCAACACATCCAAAAACAATTTTAATAAAATAAAATTTTTCATAAGAATCCGGTTCTTTAATTTAAAAGAAACGTTCACGGGAAAATAAAATATTCACAACAACCCCTACCTCGTCAAGTCGTCGCCCGCGGGTTCTTCGCGGAATTGGGGATCGTCGCGTCATCGCGGTATCCGGCATCGCGTCGTCGTGGAAGGGTGTCGCGTCGACGAACTCTGAGGTTCAAGAACAAAAAGATTTAATTAATAATAATTAAATCCTTCTTGAGTTAAAAACCACAAAGGAAATTTAAAAGAAATCTGAAACTCTCACCTTAACGGATGATCGAAGGTTTTTGTTGCGGATTAAAGAACGTCGCCGAAGAACGTCGCGGGAGAGGAAACGTCGGCGTCGCGGCACACGGCGTCGCGTCGTCGATTTCCGCGGGTTCGGCGTTCTTCATCGGAGGCCGGCATTCTTCGTGTTCTTCGCGTTCTTCGCGTTCTTCGCGTTCTTCGCGAAGAAGGGTGAAGGCACAAGAACTTCTGTCAAAAACCTCTCAACGTGTAATCCTCCAAAAGTCTTGTTGGTCTTATTTTATTATTACGCCAACAAACAAATAAGAGGTAAGTAATGACCCATTAATTCGCAGAATTAATTCAACGAAAGAAATTGCCCATTTAATTCACAAATAAAACCGCCCAATTAAATGGTGCGTTAAGAATTTAAGAAAACGCGTCAGTTGACTTTCATAATGATGGGTTTTCGCGGGTGCGTTACTTAGTGGAAAAGAAACGGCGGGGCTCGTGCGGGCCCCACCTCACAAATATCCTACCAAGAGGGTAGGATATTTTTGGATAGTACCTTATCCGTTTCAACTCAGTTTAAGTGGATTTCAAGTGGCTTCAAGTGTCTTAAGTGAAATAAAATAAAGTTTGTCGAACAATTTATTTTATTTCTTAACTTTAAGCCCAAAAATGAAAAACCACAACCGAGCAAACGCAACTCCGGAAGAGGCGTTTCTAAGCAAATACCGGCGCTGCAATTCCATCGGTGCCCTCAGAATTCGATTTCGGGCACCGGTTCAAAAGTTAGAAAAACCCGCTCGTCCGTTCACTGAACGCACCCGAGCCAAACTTCGGAAAATGATTCCGGGCACACTGGGCCTCGGAATCAGGTGCCGTCAGAAACTGTGCTCTTGTAAAATTCCAAAGAAAATTAAGAAAAAAATTTCCTTGAAATTTAAGGGTCTTTACATTACTCCCACCTCAGGGCTTTACGTCCCCGTAAAGATACATCACAAACTAGGGAAACAAATGTGGGTACTGAGCACGCATCTGAGCCTCCCGCTCCCAAGTGCTCTCCTGGAGGTTCTCGTGCTGCCATCTGATGCGCACAAGAGGAATCATTCACCCACGTAGGACCCGCTCCTGTCGATCCTCTATCTCCACCGGGATCTCCGCAAAAGTCGCTCCATCATCCACGTCTAGCTCCCCATGGTCAATGATGTGTGTCGAGTCGTGCATGTATCTCCTCAGCTGAGATACGTGGAAGACGTCGTGCACCCGGTGCAACTGAGGTGGTAGATCCAGGCGATAATCCACCTCGCCAATCCTATTAAGGACCTGGAAGGGTCCGATGAAGCGTGGAGACAACTTGCTGCCTCGGCCAAATCTCCGCAAACCACGTCGAGGTGAGACACGCAAGAAGACGTCGTCGCCATCCTCGAACTCTAATGGCCTCCACCTCCTGTCAGCATAAGACTTCTACCGGATCCGAGCTGTCCTCATACGCTCCTGGATGACCTGGACCTTCTCTGTCGTGGCCCGGACCATCTCTGGTCCCACAA
The DNA here is from genome assembly GCA_963277665.1 of Viscum album. Taxonomy (NCBI): domain Eukaryota; kingdom Viridiplantae; phylum Streptophyta; class Magnoliopsida; order Santalales; family Viscaceae; genus Viscum; species Viscum album. The sequence continues at coordinate 1,496,357,012 of OY728129.1, forward strand.
GTGCTGACTCCCCAGGGTCTGTCCAGCACAAAGGAGATCTGCAAGGTCTACCGTACAACGCCTCGTATGGTTCCATCCCGAAGGTGGAGTGGTAGCTGTTGTTGTACGCGAACTCCACCAAGGGTAGGTGGTCCTCCCAGCTGCGACCAAAGTCGAGGACACATGCGCGGAGCATGTCCTCGAGAGTCTGAATGGTCCTCTCCGTCTGACCATCTGTCTGAGGGTGAAAGGCGGTGCTCAGACGTAGCCGCGTCCCGAATGCCTCCTGTAACCCCTTCCAAAGCCGGGAAGTAAAATGAGCATCCCGATCGGAGACTATAGTCGATGGCACACCGTAAAGCCATACAATCTCCTGAACGTAGATACGCCCCAAGCTCTCCACTAAGCCCTGCTCTCTGATGGGTAAGAAGTGTGCCGACTTGGTGAGTCGGTCAACAATCACCCAAATGGAGTCGTGAACTCTGGAAGTGCGTGGAAGTCCAGTCACGAAGTCCATAGATATGCCATCTCACTTCCACTCCAGGACCTCTAAGGGTTGTACCAAGCCTGCTAGTACCTAGTGCTCTTCCTTCACCTGCTGGAAGGTGAGGCACCGTGAAACGAACTCTGCCACAGCCTTCTTCATGCCCGGCCACTAGTGCTGTCATCTGAGATCCTGGTACATCTTTGCCACCCCAGGATGTACCTCCAAAGGAGAAGTGTGAAAATCTCTCAGCACCTCCTCTCATAAAGCGACTAGTACCAAGGTGTGTCCTTTGAAAAGGATGCCGTGCTCTGCTCCAAGGGAGAATCCATCAGGTGCATGTCCGAAAGATATTTGTGCACGTCGCGTCTCACAGTCAGAGTCCCCACGCTGCGCCTCTCTGACCCGCTGCAGTAGTGGAGGGGTGACTATGAGAGACTGAAGTTAGGCTGCTCCATCTCTATCCACGAAGGATATCTGCAAGGCGGCTAGCTGCTATGTCGCCTCCTCAAGTAGCTGAATGCCCGTCCTCCTGCTGAGGGCATCGGCTACTACGTTCCCCTTCCCAGGAGTATAGACTATCTCAAAGTAATAGTCTTGGAGGAACTCGAGCCATCGTCACTGTCTCAAGTTCAGGTCCTTTTGAGAGAAGATGTACCTGAGACTCTGGTGGTCAGAAAAGACTGTAAAGCGCTCGCCCATCAGATAGTGTCGCCATGTCTTCAGAGCGAAGACCACTGCTGCTAACTCCAGGTCATGGGTAGTGTAGTTCTGCTCATGCGGCCTCAACTGACGTAATCCATAGGCAATCACGGCCCACTCCTGCATCAGGACACATCCAAGTCTAGTCCCTGATGCATCGCAGTAGACTACATATCCCACTCCCTCCTCAGGCAACCTCAAGATAGGTGTGCTGGTCAATCTCTGTCTCAGCTCCTGGAAGCTCTGCTGACATCTGTCTGACCACACGAAGGGTTTCCCCTTCTTCATCAAAGCTGAGAGTGGCGCCGCAACTCTGGAGAAGTCCGGCACAAATCTTCGATAGTATCCGGCTAGACCCAAGAAACTTCGCACCTCCGTCACGCTCCTGGGTGGCTCCCAAGCTAGCACTTCCTCGATCTTCGCGGGATCCACTGCAACTCCCGCCTCAGAAATGACATGCCCCAAGAAGTGGACCTCACGTAAACAGAACTGGAACTTTGAGTGCTTTCCATAAAGCTGGTGCTCTCAAAGTGTGTCTAGTACAACCCGCAAGTGGTAGGCGTGCTCCTCCTCTGTGGTCGAGTACACCAAAATGTCGTCGATGAAGACCACGACAAATCAATAAAGGTATGGCTGGAAGATCCTGTTCATGAGGCTCATGAACACTGCTAGAGAATTGGTTATGCCGAATGGTATAACCAAGAACTCATAGTGGCCATACCGACACCTGAAGGTCATCTTCTGCACATCCTCATCTCGAACTCTGAGCTGATGATAGCCTGACCTGAGGTCTATCTTTGAGAACCACTGCGCTCCCTTGAGCTGATCGAAGAGGTCATCAATCCTCGGTAGTGGATACTTGTTCCTCACTGTCACCTGGTTCAGGCGACGATAGTCGACACACAGTCGCAAGCTCCCATCCTCCTTCTTGGCGAACAAAATCGGGGAAGCCCAGGGTGAAACACTGGGTCGGATGAACCCCTTGCCCTACAAGTCCTCCAACTGTACCCGCATCTCTCGAAGCTCAGCGGGGGCCATCCGATACGCTGGAGTGGATATCGGGGTTGTCCCCCAGGTACAGATCAATATAAAAGTCTACCTCTCTGCGAGGAGGTAGCCCTGGAACGTCATCGGGAAAGACGTCCGTGTACTGATCCACCACTACAGGAAAACTAGGACTTCGCATGTCCACTGCTCCAAGGATGAGGCTAGCCAACTGATGAGTGATGGGCTGTCCTATCCTCTGCGAGAGTCCCTCATGTGCTACAAAGGCTCCCTTCTCGCCAGTGAAGGTGAACCTTCTCCCGTCGGTGCGTACACATCGCACTTTGCGCCTAAAACAGTCAATATGAGCATGGACTGTAGATAACCAATCCATGCCCAAGATGACGTCGTAAGGCCTCGACGCCGCTACAAGAAGATCCCAGCCGAAGCTCCCGCCTCCCAGAGTAATCTCACACTGCCGGAACCAGTGCGTAATCGTCGAGTAAGCTCCCGTAGGGGTCTCTAGCCGTAAGGATCGAGCCAACGGCTCTGTCGGAATCTCCGAGCTCCGAACAAGGGCAGCGGCTATGAAAGATTGACTCGCTCCTATGTCTATAAGAACTGCAGAAAGGGTGGAATAGACACAGATCGTACCTCGAATCATCTCTGGCGCGCCGTGGTCGTAGGCCTCCGCTGCCTGGAGCTGGGTCTGTCTCTGCCTGCCAGCTCCCTGTGGTCGGGGCGGGCCTCCTGGTGGTGGTGGTGGTGGCAAAGCCTCAAAGCGTCTCCCACCACCTGCTTCTCGGCCAGCTCCTCTGCCTCGTCCGCCTCCTCCCTGTGGACCGCCATGGCCGACCCTCTGCCTCTGCCTAGGTGGCCCCTCCACCGTCTTCTGCTCCTCGGTATGGCGGGTCGGGCAGTCACGAGCCATGTGGCCCTGCCCGCCGCGGGCGTAGCACTGCCTGCCTCTCGGAAGACTGGATCCGCGCTGTGTGACCCGCACTGCTGAGCCAGTGTCGTGAGGTCATCTATGAGAGGGTTTGGTCTGTCTAGAACCCTGAGTCATCCGTCGGCTACCTGCTGCCGAAGACTCCGCTACCTGCCGCCCTGCGGTAGGTCTCGCTGTGGACTCAGCCAGAAAGCTCTCGATCAGAAGGGCTCGCTCCAGTACTCCTGCCTGGGTCGGGATGCTGAGGGAGATCAATGATGCCCTGATCTCGTGTATCAATCCCTACTCGAAGTTCCGGGCCCGGAAGAAGGGGCCCCGTACCATGTCGGTCGAGTAGCGAGAAAGATCGGTAAACCTCGCCGCGTACTGGCCGACCGTCAAGCTGTCTTACCGCAGCTGAAGAAGCTCCTGAATGCGCACCGCACGGAGGGTGGCCGGGACAACCTCTGAGTGGAAGAGGCTCTAGAAGTCCATCCAGAGAAGAGATGCCTCATCGTGCACCTGGAGCATCAAGCTCCACCATCGGCCCGCTGCTGCGTGCAGTAGGCTCGCCGCGAGGATCACCATGAGGTCTGCTGGTGTCCTCACTAGCCTGAAAACTCGAACGATCGCCTCCATCCAGTCCTTGGCTGCCTGGGGGTCCGTCTCCCCACGAAACCTGGGTGGTCGCTGGAGCTGGAACTCGTGCAGAGCTCCGAGGCGACGTGCATCGTCAGCGGTCGGTGCTGGAAGCATCGGGGGCTCGGCGGGTAAAGGTACCGCTGGTGCCTCTACTGTCAACGGGCCCTGTACCGAGGCCTCGTCGCTCAGCGGGCTGTCGTCGCGCTCTACTCTCGGAACCCTAGCTGGCTGTCATCGTGGGGCCATCCTGAAAAGGAAATAAGTGTGTCACGGTCAGAACAGTATACCAGGTGAGCTGACACAAGTAATCACAAAGAAAACTTGAAACACACATGCAATCAATGTTTTCGTGCATTAAGTCGGAAATCAGAAGTCAGGGTCCTGGTGTATGGATACGTCGGCCGCCGCACCAACACTGGACTCCCTGGACTGATAACCACACCCAATACGCTAAACACTATTGCTTCACATAGAAGAAAGATCAGAGTTTACGGTAGAACTGACCACCTCTGATACCAATTTGTCACGACCCATCCTCGGGGCCCATGCCATGACTACCCCAAGCCCGCCTTCCATAGGCCAGGGGCTGGAGACTAGCACCAAGGAGTAAATCCCAGAAAAAGGGAAGGAATTGCCTTTCAAAAGTAAACAAGCACCACAGAGTAAGAAAGCGAAAAAGTAAACACTAAGTAAAAACTGTAACAAGCTGTGCTAAAAGTAAAAGGGCCGGAAATACAAGCCCAACTGTAAAGTACAACTGAAAGGAAAAAACAACAACTGAAAATAAAATCCACAGCGTCGAGCCGTCATCTCGAAGTCCCACCTGAAGGGTGGGTACAGATAGCCTCCACTGCTCCTCGGGTCCACCTGACCGCTCCAAGTACGTCTCGCCCAGTGGTCCACCTCCAGGTACCGTCCTGCTCCGCAAGCCTTCACTACGATCAGCGTTGTCTGTCGTCTGCAACCAACACAACGAAGTGCAGGCATAGCCCTACAGGGGTGAGTATAAGCTAGTCAGTAGGGACCCCGAGACCCCGAAGTTCTCCCATAATTCACAAAGGATAACCACAAAGGAAAGATGCAATCACGAAGTAATAACTGACACTGCTTAGGTATATGCCCATACATATACCTAAGTCATCAATTCTCGTTCGGCTCCAACATCCGAGCCCAAGCACAACCCAGTCCACACAGGAGAGAAAAACGTATATCCACAAAGGATAGCACAACACAATCCAAAAAGGAGAGTAAACAGTAAATCCACACAGGATAGGTCAACACAATCCACAAAGGAGAGTAAACAGTAAATCCACATAGGATAGGTCAACACAATCCACAAAGGAGAGTAAACAGTAAATCTACACAGGATAGCTCAACACAATCCACAAAGGCGAGTAACACAAGATTCAGCTCACACAGGTATACTTCTTCAAATGACGATAAAGATGGTCACTGATCCATCTATGTCGTCGGACTCACAAAGGATCAATAGGTAACTAACCCCCGCAATGACCCACACAGCATCGGGCCCACACAGGAACTGTAGGCGCTGGCTCACACAGAACCGCTGAGCGCTGACCCACACAGGATCGGACCCACACAGGATCGAGCCCACAAAAGACCTGTAGCACTGACCCACAAGGGATCGTTGAGTGCTGTAGTCATCGCAGTCCACTGAGGATCTCTGCACAGTCGTCGTCGCAGTCCACTGAGGATCTCTGCACAGTCGTCGCTGTCGAAGTAGCAGTCGCAGCCAGCTCTAGGGTTCCCGCACACAGCAAGCTCGTTCGGGAGGGTCCGCTCCATGAGCCGAGAGGCTGATACATCAACTGTCAAAAATTCCGAAGTTGATGTATCCAAAAGTTTCATATCGTCAACAGGAACTCAACGTCGCAGACGGCGCGTCAATCGGACGCCCGGTCTGAGAGTTATTGACTTTTTCATCCCAGGGGCCCAGTTGGTTTTTGAGGCAAAACCAACCCGACCGTACTCCACCTACGTCCAAACCTCGGGCGGAGTATGCCAAAATATCCGTCTCACTTAGAGGAGTTCAACGAAGTCTACAGCACGTCAATCGGACGTCCGAAGCTCAAGATATGAGCGTTTCCGCTCCGAGGGCCCGATTGGTTTCGTGTACGAACCAACCCGGCTGAACCCAAAGTATTCCGAAACCTTGAGTGTGATATACTGAAACGACCGTCTCGATCCAAGGATCGCGTTTCCGCTGACGACGCGTCGTTCGGAGGCCCGTAGCTCACGTTACGGGCAAAAGACCGAAAACAGTCTGAAGACGGGGGGGTCCGGGTCCGGGCCGACCCGGCCCGACCCCCCCCCCCCCCCTGGGTAGGCCGAACCAGGTCGACCCGACCTGTCTAGACCCGGTCCGGTTCGTCCAGGGCATGGCCCGGCCGGTCGGACCGGCCTGGCTCGGCTCGGCCGAGCGGCCGAGCGATCGGGTGCCGCGGGGCGCTGCCCCCGCGGTTTGGAGGTACCGCGGCCCCGCGTGGGGCCACGCTGGATCGATCGGACGTGGCATGTTGCCGCGTCCCGTGCGGGCGAGCTGGACCCATGTGTCCGCGGGTCTGTTGGCCGCCGCTGGCCGCTTCCGCGGGCCATCGGAGTTGCTCCGGTGGTCCGTTTTCCTTCCCGTCTGCGTCGTTGTTCCTCCCAGGTTCCATTCTTCACTGCCGGATCATCAAAACGCCCTCGTGTCATGTTTTTTCGTCACCCTCCAAATCCGCACAACCACGAAGAATGGCGGAGGGTTGTCGGGCCGTGTTCATTTGGCCCGCACCCTCCGCGTTAGATAAAAACAACGGGAGAAATATTCATGGCCCGTTAGATAAAAACAACGGGAGAAATATTCAACACATCCAAAAACAATTTTAATAAAATAAAATAGTTCATAAGAATCCGGTTCTTTAATTTTAAAGAAACGTTCATGGGAAAATAAAATATTCACAACAACCCCTACCTCGTCAAGTCGTCGTCCGCGGGTTCTTCGCGAAATTGGGGATCGTCGCGTCGTCGCGGTATTCGGCGTCGCGTCGTCGCGGAAGGGTGTCGCGTCGACGAACTCCGAGGTTCAAGAACAAAAAGATTTAATTAATAATAATTAAATCCTTCTTCAGTTAAAAACCACAAAGGAAATTTAAAAGAAATCTGAAACTCTCACCTTAACGGATGATCGAAGGTTTTTGTTGCGGATTAAAGAACGTCGCTGAAGAACGTCGCGGGATAGGAAACGTCGGCGTCGCGGCACACGGCGTCGCGGCGTCGATTTCCGTGGTTTCGGTGTTCTTCGTCGGAGGCCAGCGTTCTTCGCGTTCTTCGCGTTCTTTGTGTTTTTCGCGTTCTTCGCGAAGAAGGGTGAAGGCACAAGAACTTCTATCAAAAACCTCTCAATGTGTAATCCTCCAAAAGTCGTGTTGGTATTATTTTATTATTACGCCAACAAACGAATAAGAGGTAAGTAACGACCCATTAATTCGCAGAATTAATTCAACGAAAGAAACTGCCCATTTAATTCATGAATAAAACTGCCCAATTAAATGGTGCGTTAAGAATTTAAGAAAATGTGTCAGTTGACTTTCATAATGATGGGTTTTCTCGGGTGCGTTACTTAGCGGAAAAGAAATGGTGGGGCTCGTGCGGTCCCCACCTCACAAATATCCTACCAAGAGGGTAGGATATTTTTGGATAGTACCATATCCGTTTTAACTCAGTTTAAGTGGCTTTCAAGTGGATTCAAGTGGCTAAAGTGAAATAAAATAAAGTTTTTCGAACAATTTATTTTATTTCTTAAATTTAAGCCCAAAAATTAAAAACCACAACCGAGCAAACGCAACTCCGAAAGAGGTGTTTCTAAGAAAATATCGGCGCTGCGATTCCATCAGTGCCCTCATAATTCGATTCTAGGCACCGGTTCAAAAGTTAGAAAAACCCGCTCGTCCGTTCACTGAACGTACCCGAGCCAAACTTTAGAAAAGGATTCCGGGAAGACCGGGCCTCGGAATCAGGTGTCGTCAGAAACTATGCTCTTTTAAAATTCCAAAGAAAATTAAGAAAAAAATTTCCTTGAAATTTACGGGTCTTTACAAAACTTGTCTGGTTTTTTGAAACAAACTTGAAGGGTTTGTCGCCAAACTGATTGTCTCATGAGACATGTCAATGCATCGAGGGTCTATAGTGGGCCACACCCACTAATTCATGCCCAAATAATTCTTTATACATTGATTTAATACAATATCAATATGCCTTTTCAATATCCATATATAATAGAGGATACATATTCATCAATATTTCCACAGTTAAAACAACATTCCAAATAAACACCATTTGTAAAATAGTATACGGTTTAGACAATAAACATATCCATTATATGAGAATATGGATATTTAATAGAAATATAATTACAAATGAAAAGTGATCTCAAATGGGTAGTAGGTACACCACATAAGGATTATTAGGTGCACAATACAAATTTAGTCACAACAAAATGGAAGTTGAGACAAAGTCCTCTACCACAATGTAATCAGTCGAATCATATGACCAAAAATTAATAAGCATAAAATGAATCATTTAATAACATGAATATAAAGTTAATAATGATATTATATGAAAAATTTAAGTACACATACACCACATACAAGAAATAAGTGGTGAATAATGGAAATCTCACGAAAATGAAAATGATATGAGAAAAACCCATACAAACATTTCAGCATGGTAACGGGTATTTTTGTGAGGGATTAATGAGTGGTAAAGTGGTATCCCATTATTTATATATCCTAATGGTATTATGGTTGAGGTGTGAAAACAGACCCCATCATTAGTAATTAAAAATAAAAGGACACAACATAGGGGGAATTCTTGAATAAAAGTGAGAGAGGGGATCCCTTACCAAGAAAATATCATTAGATTGAGGAAAAATCATTGACATAATTATGTGTGAAAAAACATAAAACCACACAATAAAAGTGTATATAAATAATAAAACAATCATAGTTCATTTACACATATTCTGGGAAAATACAAAACCAATGACATTGATGTTTAACTCAATGAATGGAAATTGAGTTAAGATATCCCTTACCAAGAACGTATCATTAGATTGAGGAAAAATCAATGACATAATTATGTGTGACAAAAATAAACCCACACATTAAAAGTGGATATAAAAAAGTAATCATAGGTCATTCACAAATATTCTAGGAAAATACAAAACCAATGACATTGATGTTTAACTCAACGAATAGAAATTGAGTTAAGATATACCTTACCAAGAACGTATCATTAGATTGAAGACAAATCAATAACATAATTATGTCTTACAAACATAAACCCACACACAAAATTGGATGTACATAATAAAACAATAATAGTTCATTAACACATATTCTAGGAAAATACAAAACCAATGACATTGATGTTTAACTCAACGAATGGAAATTGAGTTAAGATATCCCTTACCTTAAGCTCGAAGGTGTTCTTGATTGTTCTTAATGACCTTTATAATCAAATTTAGCTTTAATAATTAATAATTAAATAACCTCATAAACATATAATTGATATGTTATAACCTTATTAAGTTCATTCATGACCCTTTTGATGGGTTTTAAGAGATTTAATTTTATTGTTTCGGAAGCATGTTCTTCCTTGGTTTTTAATGACTGGTTTACTCATGTTATAGAATGGAGGTTCATTCAAAATGTGGTTAAATATCCATAATTGTAAATATATATTATTAGTGACATTATAAATGATCTTATAATGATTTTAGGTTATATATTTGATGATTATTCATTATTTAAAATTAATTGATAAATGCTTGGATTAACTTTTCCCATTTTGTGCATAATGAAATTGTTTTGTATTATTATTTTTTATTATGAGTGTGTAAGGATTACAGAACATTTAATAAGGTAAAATAAATATATTAAGATCAGGTTCACCCATTAAAAAGGTTTCATGACCAGTCTTAAGGATAGTAATGAAAATTGAAAACTCGTCTTCCTTGAGTGTGATAAATTACACATCTCATATGGTGTTTTTATTTATAGTATAAAAGGAGGGGAAAAATAAATATGATGATGAAATATTAGATTAGGATAATGAAAATTCATTACATGTAAGGTACTATAATTATCATGTCATTTGTATGAGGTGAGGTGAGAATAGAGTAATAAAATAATAAAACTTGTAAAATAATTTGAAAGAAAAAAGAAGAGAGGTTCACCTTTTGAGTACTCCTCCTTGAGAAAAATTCTTAAGACCTTTGTTTTTGGCCTTTTTGTGAGACTAGTAGGCCTTGGAAGTGGAGAGAGGGGTTGGGAAGAGTATTTGGAAGAATATATTCAAGGCTTGAAGCTTGAGTGGTGTGGGAGGAAGAGGGGTGAGGGGTAGTTTAAATAGTGGAGAGGAGGAGGGATTTTACATTATTTTAATTATTATTTTAATATTTTTGCTTAAGACTATGAATAGTCTTGATTCATGTGACCCTAAATAGTAATAATGGCATGTGATTTTTAACCAAGTTGTCTTACATCAGCCTTTCATCACCTATGATGCAGTAAATCAAGTATTTAGCATTTATTGTAATTTATTGTATTTTGATTTTCATCTAAAATTAAAGTATTTCAGAAAAATACCAAATATTCACGTTAACCATTTTTTGACATGTAGAATCGAAAAATGAACTCCATTTTTCAAAAATAATTTTCTAAATATGATATATTTAATTTTTAATTAAAACCATTATTTATTTGAAAAATATAAACACTTAAAATATTCATCTTCATTTTTAAGGTGCCTAAATTTATTTATTCATTCATGGGTATGGATACCATTCATAAGATTCATATTACTATTAATAAGGGTAAGTTACTATTAATAAGGTTAGGTTACTATTCATAAGGGTAGGTTACTATTCACCAAAAAATAAGTTAATTCTATCAAACTCTAAATATCATCATGATCACAACTGTGAATATACATTTTTCAAAATTCAAAACACAAAAGTGGAAAATTTAAGTTTAAAAGCTAGGTTATGACTATCTCTTAAATAATCAAGTGTTGTTTTAAAGAAACACAATGCTTTATGAAATATAGGCTATATAATGAATAGAATGTATTTAAGAGAAACATGCCTTAAAATGTTTGGGGTGTTATACAAGATTTCCCAGAGTATGGAGTTTGACAAACAGGAAAGATTTTTCTAGGAATGTAAGAAATATCCAGACCATGATTAGCCATGAACTACTAAAGCTTATACATAGATCTGACTCATATGTAGGGGAATCATAATATTTTGACTCCTTCTGAGTGTCGGAATTCATACTTGGAATTTCCATAATCTCTTTGAATTTGTTGAACAAGAAATTGGGGGCATGTTTGGGGTCTCGTAATGTTGAAAATTGGGCCGCACATGACTCTTGAAGAAACTTACAGTTTAATGTCATGCGGTTAGGAACTTTCATGGATCCTCATGTGGAAATATGACCTATACACAGAGTAAGGGGCATTTTTTTCTTTTTTTCTTTGGGTGGATGGACCGGAATAAAGGATATGGGTGTCACTACTTATCCTTCAAGGGTGGGAATAAAGACATACATAGTTCTAAATATTCCCTATAGAGGTCTATTCCATGTGTAGGGAAATGAGAGGGCATTTTTATTTAATTGGTGAATGGGCCCGGATGTTAAATTCGGGTGTCACTATTTATCCTGCAAGGGAAGGAATCAAGCCATACATAGTTCTAAATTTTCCTTGTGTCGATCTAACTCGGATATAGGAGTAGGGGAATTTTGGTTTCATCCTCTATGGGTGTTGGGTCTATCATATTATTCTATGATTTTTTTACACAAGGGAACTCTTACCACCGATCCTAATCCCATGTGAGTTATAATCTATGTGAGAAACAAGGAGTGATAAGGATCTCCCTCATAGTATGGGGTGATAGAGGATATAACATGGGTACTCTTTTTCATGTGATGTTTGGGACAACATCTAGGGTCAAGGCATAACTATGTTTCCCACTGACGAATGGGAATCAATACATAAGTAGTTCTTAGTAAACCGTGCAGTTTAACATCTTGCAGAAAGGAGGGACTCCATATAGTTTAATTTCATGTGGTAAGGATGAAGATGATATCTAGTTTAACGTCATATAGCGAGGAAATGGATGTCGTTGTTACGCAAAGTATTTCTTCAAAAACCTTGCATTGGTGAGAGCTATGATGAGCTATCCATCCATTGATATCAAGTCATATGCTTCATTAGAGTAAAACTTATGTATGAAATATGGACCCTCCCACTTTGGCTCAAGATTTAAGGGGTTCTTCCTGAGTATCATCGGGGTTCTGAGGACCAACACCATCTTTCCTTTGAGGAAAGACCAAAGGTGAACCTTTTTGTTGAAGGCTCATGCGATCCGATTTTGGTAGACTTCTAAATAGTGAAAAGTGTGCAACCTTTTTTTATCCAGTGGTTCCAACTCATCGAACCATTTCTAGGATTTCTCATCCATGGACAGTTGATCACAAATGGAAATGCGGAGTTATGGAAATTGAACTTCGATGGGAAAAACCACCTCTATCTCGTATACTAATGAGTACAAGATTGCCTGGGTAGTAGTGGAGGTCATGGTCCAGTAAGCCCATAAAGCATGAAGGATCTTGTATGGCCATGATTTTTTATCCTTTTTCACCATATTATATAGTATATTGGACAAAGTCTTGTTAAAAGACTCTATCTTCCCATTTTCCACTGCATGGTAGTAGGATGAACAGTTGGATTTGATTCTATACTCCTGGTATAACTCATCCAACTCAGCAGAGCATAAGTTGGTTTCATTTTCCATCAGTATTTTATGAGGAACACAAAATTTGGTATGATGTTGGTTTTCACAAAGCTAACAATTCTATTTTCCCTGACCTCTTTAAGGGGTATGGATTCAACCCATTTGGAGAATAAGTTGGTTGTTGTGAGAATTAACTTGAATTTTCTTGTTGTGGCAGGAGAATATGGTCCCACAACATCCATCCACCATATGAAAAATTGCCAGGATTACTTAGTTGTGTGAAGTAGCTTTGGGGTTGGTGAATAAAATTGGAATGAACTTAGAAGTAATGGAACTTCTTGGTGAATGTGGTGCAATCCTATATCATAGCAAGCCAATAGTATCAAAGCCTTTGAATTTTATGTGAGATATTGGCAACTGATTGGTGTTCTCTATAAGCTCTTTCATGCACTTATTTCATGACGACAGAAGTATCTTCTCCATTAATGCACCTGAGAAGGACTTCATCAAGGCCTCATTTATAGAGAACATTTTTTTGGTTTGCGCCATTGTACAAAAAAAAATTTACCCACCTTTGGATCTATTATCTTCCAACCCGATCTGGTGGGAGTTCCCCCCTCAAGAGTTAATTAGAAATGGGAGTCATCCAGTTGGTGGTGTGATCGTAAGGCTAAGAAACGGGGATAATCTCATCAATTACCTCTATATTGTTCTGAATGAATGGGAAGACCATTCGATGGTGGGAAATGTTGATGATTGTTTCATCCCTGTCTGGATGATCTAGGGTTGTGGCTGCATTTTCTAATGCATTGTCTTGAGAATTTTGTGACCTAGGTAAATAAGTCAGTTTTAGTTCTGATGGAAATTCTACCATCATCTCTTAGACATGGTTCATCAAAGGTGACAATACTTCTTTCTTAATAGCATAGTCACCATTGACCTACTTTATGAATAGCTATGAATCACCTTTTATCTTCAGGAATTCAGCTCGTGCATAAAGTGCCAGCTTCAGGCTAGTAATGAGGGCCTCGTATTCTACTTCATTATTTGTGCACCCCTCTAAAAGAAGGAATGAGTAAAGCAAGATGGCCTTTTTGGGGGATATGAGTATAACACCCAACCCAACTTTTTTGAGCTTAGTATCCTCCATCCTTTTCCCTCTCAGGATTCTAGAGGCACCATCGAAGTATATTTCTCATGCCTAGGGGCCTTCTTTGGCATAGAATACTTCTTTATCAGGAATTTCAATATCTTATGGGTCATTTATTCTGAGGGGTGTTCCTCCAGGAAGTCTACTAATGTCTAGACTTTGATAGATTTATAGGGCATGTACCATATTTCAAACTATTATAGGATGACTATCCACCGTGATAAAAATCCAGTTATCATAGGATGGATGAGGATATACTTGAGAGAGTTACAGTGGGAGGCCATATGGACCTCGTGGTGCTATAGGTAATTCCTGGATTTCTGAACCGCAAAGATTAGGTCTAGGAAGTTCTTTTCAATTCTTGAATATTGAGTCTCATCATTGATAATTGTCCAAATGAGGTAATAGAGACTGTTATCGCTACAAGCATCATTACTCTATGTGAGGAAAGCACCTAATGACCATTCCAAGGTGGTTACTTAAAAAATGAGTGGTTTCCCCTCAACTAGAAGCATCATCATTGGTGGTCTTAGGAGATATCTTTTGATATTGTCGAATGCTTCCTAAAAATCATTATCTCACTGGTATGTGACCCCTTTCTTCACCAATATGGTTAAAGGAAAACACTTACCTGCAAGGTTGGCTATGAAGCGCCGAATGTAGGCTAGGTTCCCCTAGAGACCCCTCAACTCAGTGAGGTTGTGAGGTGGAGACATGCCAAGGATGGATTTTGTCTTCTCAGGGTCGACTTTGATTTCGAGATGGTGTACAGTGAAGCCAAGGAATTTCTCAGAGTAAATTCCGAAAGAACACTATAGGGGATTCATCTTTAAACTGTGTTTCCATAGTTTATTGAAGACAGTTTCAAGATATTTCAGGTGTTTTGAGCACTATCATGATTTAACCACTAGGTCATCGACGTAGCATTCGATGAATTTTCTCATGAAGGGCTTGAAAATTTGATGCATGGCGCATTGATACATAGCATCGACATTTGTCATACCAAAGGGAATCACTTTATAGCAGAACACTCCCTAGGGGCCCTGAAATTAGTGTATTCTTCATCTCCTTGGGACATTCATATTTGGTTGTATCCAGAATATCCATCCATGAAAGAGAGGGACTTGTATCTGGAAGTCGAATCAATCATCAATTATATGATCGGGACTGGGAAATCATATTTCAGGCAGTGCCGATTGAAGTCCCTTAATTCAATGTAGACTCTAATCTATTCATTCATCTTTTTGATAGGGACTATGTTTTCTAGACAGATTGAGTATTGGACTTCCCGAATAAAATTAGCTTTGATCAGTTTGTCAACTTCAGCCTCTATTTAGATATCATGTTTCTAGTGGGTCCTTCTGGAAGCCTACTTATAACTATGATGGTCTTCCAGTAGACCTAGGTGATGAGTGGTGACCTCAGGATTGAGGCATGGCATTTTTATGTAGTTCCAGGCAAACACATATTGATTATTCTTTATGAAGGAGGTATAGGCCTCTTGATCTTCAAAATTCATAGCCACACTAATCAAAGTGGGTTATGGGTCATCTTCGGTGCCTAGGTTTATCTCTCTAATTTCATAGATCATGGTGGATACACCTTCTTCAAATGCTGGAGGGGAATATTTGAGTTCTTCTTCTTCTTCTCCTACATCCTATTTTTCATCTTATTCCTCTTCTCATGGAGATAGGATTCCTGAGATGAACTCTTTGGCATTGGGATAGAAACTGAAACTCTGATTTAGGGGAATCAAAATAGATCCTTTTTCCCTGACTGACTACAGGGAATTCTCTGAAGAGGATAGAATTTCCTTGATTTATTTTAGTGATAGGAAATCGTCTTCTACCTTAGTGATTAATACGAGAACTGTCTGGTGTTCTAAAAATGGGATGGGATCATCTTTTTTTATCCCTCCCTACCATCATAGGGTTCAGTGTGCTTTTCAGTATCTTTGGACTTGGTGGCCATAAAATAAATCATGAAGATGGTTGAGTATGTATCTGAGATTGAAATTATGCACTCAAACTGGTTGATGGGTAATACATACTCTTCCCCATTATGTTTGAGGTGATAGGTGGGATCCATTTACAATCCATTTGGGGTGGTGATCCAATCAACATCATCGACCAAGGACTGCTTCTCTTTTAGTTCATAAAACCCTTTATCGATGTAATGCAACTCATAGGATTCAAATTGGGATTTATCAGAATGAAATGTACCATTTTTTTCATTAATGAAATATTTGACACACTGATGTTATGATGAGTGAATCACACTGTGCTGATGCAGTCAGGGCCTCCCCAAAAGGACGTTGAAGGCCGTACTTTTCCACACTACTAGAAACTCAAAATCAGACACGAGGTCACCAATCCAAGTTTTAATCTTGATTCATCCCAATGGCTTCTAATAACTTTTATCATATCCCAACAAAGTCGTAGTGTAGGGTTTTAGATTTTCCTCATCATAGCCTAACCGACGAAGTGTTCACAGCGGGAGGAGGTTGACTCCAGATCCATTATAAATAAAAATTATACAAACATCAATATCATTTATCTTGTAGGACACATATAAGGGTTTTATGTGTCCTTTAATGATGGTTTCTTCATCCTGATTTGTGAAGAAGAATACTTCATGGTATTCTTCGGGATTGGTCTATGTCCGATAAACTTCAGTAGCTGCTACTTCAGCTTCAAATTCTTGGGGACTTAGTAAGGCTTCAATGAGTGACTCCCTAAGGTCTACTGATAGACTTAAGGCATCCAGTATTGATAGATTTTCTGGTAATAAGGATATATATTCAGAATATCAAATTTCTTATCTAAAGGTCAGTGATTCCTGACTTGGGGATACTCTCTCATGGGAGATTTCAGAGCTTGATCTTTGGACGTAGATGGCATGGCCTATGTGACAAGATCTAATGGTGTTGCTATGTTTTTTGAGTTAGTCCGAACTAGTTTAGCTATACACCATGGAAGATTAGAAATCTACTCTTCCTCATACAGATACTCTAAGATGATTGGACATGGATTTCTTCAGGTAGGGGAAGAGACACATTCTGGTTCCCATTGTGTCTACTATAGGGTCCTTCTATGAGTTTCCGCAATGTTAATGGTTTGAGTTAAGGTGTGTTTGGGGATCTTACTCCTACCATAATCACGCCTTCCTAGAAACCCTCGACCTCTATGGCCTCTTCCTCTGGATATCTATTTAAACGTGGAGAATTCGGGTTCATGGCCATAGTCTTCATCAGAGAAGGGATCTATCAAGTGAATGAAATTAATGTAGTTGAAGATCAGTTCTTGATCTGATAGTGATTCTACCAGACTATCTTTTTTTGATGGTTATATTTGGTGGGTCGGTGCCCATTGTTCCATTTGGTGGGGTGGTTCCCATTGTCCCATTTAGCGGGGCAGTTCCCGTTGTCCCATTTGGCAGGGCGGTTCCAATATTTTCATGCTTTCTGTCATGAAGTTTGAAAGTGTCAAGATTGGTATCATATTTGGAGAAAGATCATATTTTTTATCCTTCTTTCTTCCCTTATGGCCCTCGGAGGATTTTAGGGCTGAGGATGATGTTTTTTTGCACCAGAAGCTATTGGGGGAACATTTTGTTGTTTCAACTATGCCTAGAATATTCTATAATCACGGTTTACTATTTTACAATTCATTCAACTCTCAAATTTTTTCTCCTTTTTTCTGGTCACTATTTGACATTCCTCTTCCTCTCTTAAGTCTAAGGTGGAGACATATTCCACTTGTGCTGGTGTCATACCTAACTTGACTTTTCCAGAATCCACCATCTTTTTCAGGATATACTTGGAGATAAAGCGCTCCTAGATGGTGTTCCCCAGTATCCAACAATAGGGACAATAATTTAGATGGTCGTCGAGACCCACTTCATCGGCTTGATTTGGCTCTGGTATCCAGAGCAAGTTTGAATTCATAGAGACTATGAAGTATACATGTACTTGGTCATATCTGAATGAGTAGAACTTATTTATTCATTCCTAAAACTTATTTATTTTATCACCCCTTCTCTCATATTGCTGAGGTGGAGGTTGTTGTTGGCGTTCAGGGGGTCCTATACATTTCAATGGAGGCCTGGAAACTAGATCTGGTGTCGAGGGTGGCATAATCATGACAGAAGTCACCTCATCTTTTCCCATTATTTTCCCAAGGGACAATAGGGCCACCCAGGACTTGATATTGGTCCTCTATAAGGAGTCTTCTATCCTTTGGGAAATGGAGGAGAAATATATAAACCCACTTGTGTACTTCACTGGGATGAGTGGTTTCCACAATTCATCACAAAGATTATCGATGCACATATAAAGCATTTCATCCTAGAGGAATGGTCAGTTCAGGGAGTAATTTAGACCTTTCCATCTAGCAATGAAGTCTATAACTCTTTCATTCTCTCACTACTTGTAGTTAATTAGATCATTGATTTTTGTCTTAGGCAATGTAAAACTAAACTGGAAGAGAAACTTTCATCAGAGGTCCACCCAACATATGATTGTGTTAGCTAGAAAGCTAGTATACCACACAAAGGATAAACCCTACAAATTTTTCATGAAGAATCTGAGTTTTACTGCTTTTTTTTGCTCTGAGGTTCCCATCATGGGGTCACAGTAGGATGCATAGTGCATTATATGCTTTTTGGGTCTCCCAAGCCATTGAACACTGGGAATACAAGGTTCCCAAAGTTTGGTGGATGTGGGACATTTCTCACCCAGTTGGGGTAAGGCCTCTTTTCCAGTTATACTAGAGCACTTCACCCTTCCATGGATTCCATTCGTGTTATCAATTGCTCGACGTTATTTAACATCCCTTGATTCATATCCTACCGGACTTGAGCTTGGGTGGGTTCAACAGGGGAAAACTGGATGTTCCGGCACTAATAGAATTTTGGGAAGATATCCAGCCATGGGTATCCATTTTGGGTTCTCCTAAATGTATTCTGGCAGCTTCCCTAGTGGAGGGAAGTCTTGATGTCCTTTCGGGGCTCGATTTAAGTAGGTTGATGGTCTCGATGCTGGATTAGATGGGCGTCTGAGCTTAATTTAATTTACAGGTATGAGTAATTATGCTTGGGTAATTTCTTCTGGGAACACCTGTTAATGTTTTCCTTTAGGAATGCATCTGGAAAGATATCTTCCTCGATGTATCTCGACATTAATTCTTATGAACTCTTTCATTTCTTCCTCCTTCTTGGAGAATCTTTCCTCAAGTGTGAGGGGAAAATTCTCAGGGGGAGGGGTGAGTAATAGAAAACCTAGGATTTATTCTTCTCCTTGTTGGGAATTCACAAGGTATGTAGTAATGGGTTTGCTGAGAGTGTGTCCAAATTTAAGGAATCTCTCTGATTCCGAGTATACACACTGCCAGGCTTTGTGTAGGCCACCTCTAGGAGGGAACCATCTTCTCTTGAATCCTCTCCATTTGTATCATTTCCTATGAGTTATGTGGGATTATGTTAACCATGTTCACTGATTCATACCACATTGGGGGTAATGTACCCAGTTCTGAATGGTAGTAGAGATTTTTTCATTCTTTATTGGACTCTCTCCTTCCATTCTGTGGTATTCTTGGGGTTTCTTGGAAAATATTGACTTGAAGGGAGCCATGATCTAACCTTGCAATATGCCTTCATCTAGGAGGGTATGAACTATGAGTCGTGGTTGAACAGGTGACCTCACAACTTATCTTCCTACCCAAATGGTAGAAGACAGACAACAGTTGTATGGGAATTTGAGGTAAAAATGTCCCAAGCCCTATGGGATGGGGTTGCTCCCATTCTCTCATTGATTCTCTATGGCCCGGGTTTGTTGGTATTACAGGGGAATTTTGATTTAAAAATCCCCCCATCCCTATGGGCTGGGGCTATTTCTATATTGAGTTGGTAGCTACTATTATTTCCACCTTTTTAATTTTGTGCACTCTCGTGCGGGTGTGAGCTAGGTATGGCATTGGGTTTCCACGGGATGTATTGGATTTTTAGGATGTGAGCACTACTTGCTGGTTGGATTCCCTTAGGCATTAATCCTAATGGATGTTCTCGATTACCTAGCTCATAAGCTTTCTAATGGATTGATCTCATCAGGCCTGACACTTTTGAGGCTTACTCCAGGCCAATTCTTGTTGAGTGTGCCACTTTTTCTAAGCAGGGATTTTATTCAATTTTTTCCTTTCGGTAATGACATTTCAAGATTTCATTTCCAATTAGGTCTGTTGGATGGGACATGGGGTGAAGTGTAGAGCTCCATATTCTCCCCATCCCTGAATATAAACTCCAAACGGGGTATCACCAATGAGGAAATGTAACTTCTGTAGTGTATAGATGTAGGCCAGTTCAAGGTTTTTCTTTTGCCTTTCTGGTTGTGGACACTGTGCAGATGGGAGGGCTTACCGTTTTATTAGATGGTGAATCTCTATTAATTTGTTGACATGGTCTACATACCCTTCATAGGGAAAGAACTTTTCTTTTAGTTGGTGAAGATTCATCCAGATATTGAGACAAATTTTATGCATCCATTCCTCAGACAACTCCCTTGGTATGTCGAAGTGAGAAGTGGTCATGGGACAATAAATCACTGATATATTTTCCTTATATAGTTGTCTTCTCATGAGCAACATATCTTGTTGTTGTTCTTTCGAGGACTCTTCTACTTTATATGAAAATATTGACTTCTTCTTGATGATTTCATTCCAAGTAGCAAGGTTGGTAGGAGCCTCATTGATATGTGAACGGAACGAGGGTGGCTCGGAAGATGAGCATGGCCTCGGACCATCCTCTGGTTGATAAAGGATATCACTCATCATAGACAAAGTTTCTAACATGTCTGACTCCATCTTTTCGAGCACCTCAATGTAGGAGGGATTTCTCAGATTTGTCCCGGCAAGGGGAGGACCTTCTTGCCAGTGTCAATTTTGATTACAAGGAGGGACTTCACAATCAGTGCTACAATGGTGAGGGATGCCATTGTAACTTAATTCCCAACTGTGGGAAATTTCCCTATAGCCTATTCCCTAGGGAGGACCTTTAGGGTGGGCTACAGTTGGAGTATGTCCTTCTTGATACTTTATGTCACTGAGGGGAGGACCTTCTCAATGACTTCTATGATGGTGAGGAATACTATCATAGATTGATATCTAGCTATAGGGATAATTTTTGTATTGTAAATCCTAGGGAGGGCCTTCATGATATACTGAAATAAGGGGTGGATCTTCTCGTTGCATGATGTTGATATGGGGAGGACCTTCATAGCAACTGACATTGTGGGGAGGGCCTTGATAAAAGTTATAATCATGGAGAGAACTAACATCATGACTCGATGTCCGACTGCAAGAAGCATATATGTAGTGTATACCTTAGGGAGGACCATCAGGGTGGAAGACAGCAAGGGGGAGAACCTTCTTGATGTCTAATATTCTGGTCAAGAATATGGCTACCCTGACACGCATCAGTTGATAGGCTCTCGTGATCGATCATTCTGGGCCCATGGAGTAAGCCCTTGTGGGTGCTCTGAGGAGGACCTTCAGATATGTTGGTAGAAACATTGTGGGGAGGGCCTTTGAAATTGCTACTACCACTTCCATAATTTGGTAATAGAATGACAAGATCTTGGGCCTCTATTGATATATTATCATGGGTGTCAAGAACTCTAGCTTCCAATAGAGAATGATCATGTATATGCTCTTCATTTTCTAGTTTCCATTGTCCCATTTAATTTTTAGGCACTGTCTTGTGAGTAACTGGGTCCATATACTATTGTTAATAGCCTTCATATGCGGGTCCCTATTTTTTGGTTCCTATGATGCCGTCGGGATACACCGACGGACATCTTCATTTTTGGTAGGGATATATGCTTTCCCTGGAGCAGCCACCATGTTGGACCGGCATCCCCCAGTTGGAATGGGTATTTGTTTCTGATCTGGTTATCTGTGTATCATGGGATATTTTCATCAACCCTCCTGGAATGGAGCATGGATTCATAGCTACTCTGGATCAACTAACCCATTTTTTGGGTAAGTCGTTTAGTTCAAGGAAACTGGGTTGTGGGACTGGTTCCTCACCTTTTCCACCAATGAAATGATATCTTAACATGCCTATAAGATATGTTTTAGAATCAACGTATGATCTTACATCATTTCCATGATGTGCTGACATACATCTTTGGTTGGAACGGGTATGAAGGTCTATTCTAATGTCTGGGTAAGAGTTTTTTCCTGCTCCGGTCCTCCATAGTTTTCCAGTGGATAATGGCAGTTATCTTATATCAGGACATAGTAATGAGTCTATTGTCGGTTGTCTTCTCTGGTCACCACTATATTTGACTGGTGGACTTAATATTTACGAGTGGGGATTTTCATCTTCTCACTCACGGGCTTAATATTCATCCATAAGAATTTTACTCTACTCATATTTTATTATCGCTCTATTTGGATGGAGGGCTTGATATGCATTAATAGGTATTTGTGCTTGCCTATATCTAGTATTCTTCCTAACAAGCGATTTCATGGGGTTAGTTACTTGTGAAATCGGTCCTCTTAGGATATGACTTTCTCATATGGTCTCCAATGAGCTTAGTCATGGAACAAAAAACACCCAATATCCCTAGTATCTATGATTCATGGACCTGCTTTCCAAAGGAATTCGCTCGTTGGATGACGATTTGGAAAATGAAACTTAAAGAATCCATTGGTCGAGAGGATGGGAGGTCAGACTCATCACACACTTTTTGGGGGGAATTATTTCCTATTCAGGGACTCTTTTATAGATTTAAGTCCTGTTTATATGTTCATGAATCCTTGGTTCATTCCTGAAGAGTGTATCCATAGGCTACCCCTGGGTTTCAAGATCATCACAGATATATATAGATTTGATGATATGGAGTAAATGCTGACTTAAGCCCTCAAATAAGGTTATATAGAGTTTATCGTCATCTAGGAGAGATGGAAGATGGTTTGATGTTGGGTTTGGACCCATAATATGGGCTTCCTACGTATCCTCTTGAGAGGAATCAGATCCCACGTAGTTTAGTTAGCTTGGGTCTTGGACCTGGGAGGAGGCCCATTTGTTGGGGCATGATTTGGGGGACCCTTTTGGAAGGTCACCCCTTTGAGCTCAGGCCTTCAAGAATGCATCCTACATATCCTAGTTTGAATAGGAATCAGAGTTCTCATAGTTCAAGATATGAGTTTGATTGTGTGGAAGTTGTGATCATCACAAATCTCTAAGCCCATGTGAGTCACACTCAATGTGAGAAACAAGAGGATGTGAGAGATTTAACAAACCACACACCTTCCCTTTCGCAAATGGAATAGGTCGGGACTATGGTGAAAGAAGCGAGGAAATGGTGAGCAAGGGCGCAGAGCAATAAACCCTTTAATATGGGATGACATTGGAGGTCATGTGTCTCGACTCTCGGAAGGTTAGGAACTTACCTTAATGGGAGTGCCCCATAATATGTTCTATGAAAGGTGAGAAATGTATATTCTCATCAAAAGAAAAAGTGAGCATGATCCCTTTGACTAATACCCATTCCTCATTGAATAGAAAATCAAGTGATTGGCCTTGATCCCTAGAATGGGGAGGTTCATGTCTGTACCCCAAGGTTGGACTCCGAGTTACCATGGTAATGTAGACTTAGGGACATTATGGGGGTTTGAACCATTGTGGGGATAGCCTTCGTGACTCCTCTTACGTTGGGTATATAGACTTGGAGAAGCATACTGATGCAACTAGTGATCTGATCATATGGTTCTGGTGTCTTTGGAGGAGGTTTTGGCCTGATGTCGGTAGACTGGTTCACAGAGGAGCTATGGAGGACTGGACGATAATGGAGGGGTGATATTAGAGTCAGAGGGAAGGACACCCGAACACACCACATTCCGTGTATTTTTTTCTCATGTGGGATGGGGGGAGCCTCACATACCATAGTGTTATGCGGGTAGAGGGGTCTTCCTCGTACTGAATCAATACGTAGAATTGGGTATGTACCACCGCATACCAAAGTGGTACACGGTCCTAGATGTGGTTTTCCACGCCGCTTCGAGTTCCATTCACATACTGATGCAGTACGAGGTGCAAGATTCAATCTGCATAGCGATGCACTATGCAGAACTCCATATTGAAGAAGGGTCCAAAAACCTGCGTTTTGAAAGGATTTCATCTGCAAGGAATTTATGGTTCACGATGGTTACAATTAGGTTCATGGTTCACCAATTATTATAAAGTTTCTTCATTTTATGGTTCACAGCTGGTTATACCTGCGAAAACGTGATTCACAATTTTCACTTCATCGATGATTTGAAAATGAAGTTGGAATCCCCTCTAAATTCTTTCTTCCAACCTCTAGGGTCTCCTATGTGCTTTCTTCATCAGTCCTTCTTTCAATTCCTCTTATTATACTTTTATACAGAACTAGGGAAATCATATCTTTGGGCATGTGTCACCATTTTTAGAATCCCATGAAGATATATCACAACCCATAGAAGACTTGGTCAACTGGGGTTTGTGGAGGATGTGGTTCGCGTTTCGTGGTTTATAGAACCCTGCCAGCTTTCTTTGTTCATGAACTGCTGAGTTCATTAGATGGTGTGCTGATAGAATTCCCACACTCGATTTTGCCAATGACATAGTTCACGGCATCCTGGGTTAGTTGGTCATCACCCTGCGGTCCAGCGCCTCGCTTTTCCTTCCACATACCGGTGGTTCATGGTTCATTTTCCCCGTAAACCTTTCCCGGTGATGGTATGTGGTTCTCTTAAAACTCCTTAAAATTTGATTTCTTCAAGTTTCTTCTGAAATTTTCAATTCAATTTGCATCCATTTTCCTTGTTGGACCTGTAGGAATGTTTACTTCCTTCTGAAAAGTTCTTGTGGGCATATTTACTTCCCCTTGAAAAGTTTTTAGGACCCAACAAACTTGGAATTGGGAACATGATATATCCATGAAAATAAATAAAAACATGGATATTGATAATACTATATTTTTTTGATGGAATGAATAATGTTGAAAATAAAAAACCTATTATCAAGATCTCATTCCAAGACACTTTATATATCATCAAGACCACATCAAGACATATTTTTTAATCGGGAAATCATACACCAATTACCTAAACCTTTTTTATCTCACGAGTCATATCGATACATTGAGGGGTTATATAATGTAATTCCCCACCCTTCACTTGTTTAACTCCAATGCATCCACTATATGATTCATTAATACTATTCATATCATTCCCTGAGGAACCTCTTACTGAATAAAACATGGTTATCTATATAATGTGGAATATGATAATCAAATAAATAAAAAACCTTCATTAGAAATAAATAATCAGAAATAATTGAAAAACTTTCCTCATTTCAATAAAAGGGATAACATGTTCATAACCCATACAGAGAAAGAATTTGGATGGTTAAAAAATACATATTCAACTTTCCAATAATCATATGTATTGGAATAAAAAAATACAGAATAACAATACATTTCCACATATAAATATAAATACATAATTTCTAGGTGAACATCATATGATATAAATTATATGAAATGTGGTGTTCACACTATATAGAGAAAGAAGTATATGGCTAATCCAATACTGGAATAACATGATCATAATCCATCTGGAGAAAGAATTTGGATGGTTTTAAAATAACATATCCCAATACGTGAGAAATATTTTTTAAAGGGTTCACGTGGTAGGAATGTATATCCATAGAAAATAATTATATAATATTCATAATAAAATCAAAAGTTAGAATGTTCCCAACTTATATGAAATAAGTTCAAGGTAAGGATCATTACTCAATGAACTAAAATTGAGTTACCAAAACTCTTACTACTGAGGAAAACTAAATTAATATCCACTTAAATGAGGGGACATGATTTAGAGATTGAATCCCATAAAATACAATGAGTATGATAAAAATATATACATGGGTAGTGATTACACCATACAAAGGAATCATGGTTCATATCATGTAACATGTCTAAAAGAATTAAAATTGAGTCCAAGAAAAATATTATGGATTGAGTAACACTTTAATCAAAACCCCTTGAAATAGAGGTCTTGTAATTGAACATTAAATACTATTTTTACAATATAATTAGTTATATGATATCTTACATAGGTATTATTTACACTATATAAATGAAATGAGGTGCATAATACCAAACGTGTCTCAAAGAGTGGAATTTGAGACTAAAACCCTTACCTTGTTTTCTTAATTGATTATAATATAACCTCCTGTAAAAAAACATAACTGAATTAATATTCTATTTCATAATATTAATCATAAATATTTCCCTTTTATAATCCTTATTATAATTTTTACCATGATTATATTAATTAGTTATAGCATATGATGACCATCTAGTGTTAATAATTTCAACTGTTTTGTGTATGTTTAATAATTTTGATATCATTACACAACATTTTATAAAAAAATTATTAATGATATATAATTTTATTTTATTTAATATATAACTTATACTTATTTAAAATTTTCTTATTTCATTCAATATGTATTTTGGTTATGTTATGTGAAAGTCAAATTGATAATGACTTATTTTGGTAATTTTTGTGATCAGATATGATTTATTAATAATAAATTTTATAAATTTAAAAAATATATAAAATGGTCCTTAATTTATTACTAAACTATAATAATATCAATGTTTAGTTTCTCATAGTTATCCATGATCAAATTTTAAAGCACCATTCATGTAGGTGGTTAAACAGAACCAAACTTGAACATGCTTTAACTCGATGGGTGAGTATGATTAAGAAGATATATCATAACAATATAATAATGATGATATTGTTTTATTTATTATTTTTTTGAACCATATTTGATGTTTTTTTGATAAATAATGAAAAAATAGAATAAAAAGGAAACAAATTATTCTTCATGGAGGTGTTGGTTCATGCTCACACACGATTGATATTTCTTTGTTTTTATAAGTGGATGGAAATAAGTAAATAAGGGTTTTACCATTAATATAAAAACATATAAGTATAATAATTATACTTAATTAATCATATTATTTTTGTGATAAGATATTTTTAAGCGTAAAATTATGAAGAATAACGTAAGAAGAAGATAATACTTATGTCGGGGACTTGAATTTCCCTTAGAAGTCTCCTTGAATTTGAAGGTATTACGAAAACTATGAGTGACTAAGTGATTATGTTATTGGTATAGGGTTCTTGGTAAATTTAAATAGGATATTTTAAATTAGTAATTTAAAGTTTAAATTTAACTAAGGGTGTAAGTGGTGTCCTTTTATAAGAGAAGAAAAGGGGCACTTTTGGAAACACTCATCATTATTCAATAATTTCATGACACTATTCTAAGGTAAATGGATTCAAAGTTTTAAAATAATGGATTTTAGGGTTTATTTTAGTTGATAAATACCCCAAAAATTATTTACACATATGTTTTAAAAAATTTATATAGTTTTATCATTAAGTTTTTACATTTTACTCTTTTACATTTAAACTATGTAACTAGTTTTTAACTATGTGATTTTATGATTTAATAATATATAATATAAACCATATAAAAAAATTTGGGGGATCTATAAGTAAATTTAATGTCTATTTAATTAAATTAAACTCCTAAAAATTTTAATGTTAACATTTAAATTAAAACATATAATGTGTAGAAAAACAGTTTTAGTAGAAAATGACATTTTGACCCTTATAGATTCTAAATCTTATTTAGCATTGATTACCAATGTTAATATATTTATTTATGTTTTTACACACCATATAATATTCATTATTTAATTTTTTTATTAAATTAATTCTATAAAAATTCCTTGATATTAATAAAATAATAATTTTAAAATGATTATTTCACTATTATCGTAGTAATTAGCATTAATCCTAATAAACTAAATTTTATCCCAAAAAAAGGAATTTTTCTATATTTAATAATATAAAAATTATTATATAAGATATAAAAGTCTTTTTATAAAATTAAATTTCTATATTTAGGGAAATTAATCTTAACTTTAATGCATGTAATGCGTAAACAAACATTTTTAAGAAAAGTGTATTTTTGAGCATAAAGTTTATATATTAGAAAAAAAATATCAATGTTGTTGGTTATAATGATATTAATAATATTATTATTTTTCAAAGAATATTTATGGTATATTAAGATAAATATGAATCCAAATTTCCTCATGCGTAAATTTAATTAAAGAAACAGATAAAAAATAGTTTTCATTAAATAATACTTTATTTTCTTAAATTATATTCATGGGTTTTATAAATTTAAAATAGTACTTTAATAAAAATTATTTTAATTTATAAATATATTTTTTTATAAATAATTTTCCAAAAACTTCTAATTCATATAAAAGTGACGGTATTTGGAAAATTAGTATTTTTCATTATTTAATTAAAAATTAATTATTTTAGAAAAAAATATCAAAAAACATCCTAGGATAATTTTTATATAATGAACTAAAAAATGAGGTTTCTTTTATTTAATTAAATTTATAAAATTTTAAATTTTTGATTTTAATAGGAGATGAAAAATATAAATAAAATTTATTTTATTAAAAATAACATTTTCATCATTAACTCATATTAACTATTTATATTTTAAAGGTATTGATTTTTAATTGATTTCCATATTATATTGATTACTAATGTTATTATAATATATTTTAGACCATTTACCTTAGGTGTTGTGTGAATGACATTTTATCAAATGCATTGACTTATTTAAAGGTAATTAGAATTTTGAGGTGTTACATCTCCCCCTAAAATAAATTGTATCCTAGAAATTTAAATCATAAAATCAGAGTAATTTATATAGGTATCATATAATTAACCATGCATCACTAGATAATAATGGGTTTATTTAGGATGTGTAATGAGATTTATCTATATGAAAAATCATTATAAGTTCTTTATAAAGAGATCCAACCCATTTCTAATTTCACATATAATTATAATAAGGGATGTAGATCTATATCTATAAGGAATAACATCCCAAAATCCCTAAAAATTATTTATATGATAATCATACCACTGGTATTTTTTATTCATAACTCAATATCTAATAGTTGGTGAAAACTTTCATGACATAGTACATTAGAAAATCTAGAGTGAAAACTCACAATCTAATTTAATAATATTATTTGCATCAAATTTTACCTATTCTCGTGAGTGTTTATGACTATCTCCCTCATTAACCCTTATATTAGGAAATTGAGTCTCATAAAGCCCATTTACCTTTAAATTTAAGCAACAGATTTTTGTAGCTTCTCTCTTTCCCTTGTACTTATGAGTCTGATGACCTTTGTCACTTGATCTTTCATGAGATTCTATATTTCAATTATTTGGTGTCTTTGGGACTTCCACTATGGTCACATTGTTAATCATATTTCATGATAACTATTTTTTTCATAATCACAAGGTTTCTTATTTCATATCTCATTCAAATGGGTTATTAATTGAGGTAATCTTTCCATTTTCCCTCACACCCATGGTTCCTTTTAATTCTAACCATTACTAAAACCAAAAGACTTAACATGAGTAATTATCATTATAATTGAATTATCATAAATAAATAAAAGATAATTTAACCTCAAAATGTATAATTGTATAATAATATCATGTAAGATTATAATTATTATAATTAAACTTGTATCAAAGTCGATACAACCTATATCACTCTCAGTTTCACATATATCATTCTTGGTTCACCTAGGTTACTTGGAGTTTGGTTCTCTCATACTTATTAAACAAATCCTTCAAATAGAGATCCCAAATTATCATGAAATTTCTTGAAAATTTTAAACCAATTAATCATTGAAATATATTCTCCCAAAATACAACTTATCCTTCCTCAAAAAACATTAATAATTCCTAAAATAATATAATAAAGTATGTGTATACCCTGATTATATTCTCAATAAATTACCTTTCCCAAAACCTATTTGAATATTCAAGACGTTAAACTACAATGATATTATATATTCCTATAAAAATTGGCTCTATATTTAACCCTCAAATGGTATTAACCACTAGTTCATAATGTCACACACTAGTAACTGTATATTTGTTTCCCTTGTAATGTGTGTTCTGGATAGGAATCACTATTTATAAACAGTTTCCAGTGTTTTTTTTATGGAATCAGAAACACCAATAGTTCTATATCCAAAGGGAACTAATTTCAAAAGGTAGGAATTTTTTAGGTTTGTTAACCTATGATACTTAAGAACTCACATTGGTTAAGAGGATGGGAGGCCGGGCTCATCACACTATCTTTGTGAAATTATTTTCTACTCTGGGACTCTATTATAGATTTAAGATATGTTCATGAATCCTTCATTAATTCGCAAGAATGATGTGAGTTATCATAACATTATAAATCAATTATTAGCATATGTGTAATTCAGAATCATCTGTATGTATTTTAGGTTATTAATTAAGGTATATATCTATATGTATTTGAGGTTCTCCATCAATGGTATCTACTCATATACTACATAGAGATTTGTTGGTCGTTATTATGATGATGCTGGTTTTTAAGCCACTCAGTGGGGTACTCTAGAGTTTATGGTCATCTATATAGACGAATGTCACTCTGGAATTTATCTTCATCCAGAGAGATGTAAGTTGTTATGATGTTAGAATTGAACCCATAGATGGTCTACCTATGTATCCTTGTGAAAGTAATTATAACCAATGTAGTTCGGCGCCATTTAATGGGGAACATCATACCTTTTAAGGTCGTGTGATTAGGACCCAATTGTACAGTTTAATGTCATGTGGTAAGGATGTCTAGGCGTAAGGTACCTGGTCAAAGTTTAGTGTGGGACTTATGTCAAAACATCCCAAGGGACTTGGAAGGGACATGAGTTTCCAAGTTGAATTATAACTTGCTGGGTATGTGACCCAAAAGAATAGGATTGGTTTATAATGTTGGTTTTGAACCTCTGGTAGGCTTCCTACATATACCATTTAGATGGGAATCAAAGCCCACGTAGTTCGTTGTTGAGGACTCGTGCCTATAGTTTCCCTCAAGGGTATGTCTTATAGGGGAGTGTATCCCTTTGAAATGATAGTTTGTTGGTTACTCCTGAGAAGGAGATCCCCTGTGAAGCTACCATGAAGGATGTTTTAACTCATGGTGATATGGGAGATTAACTTGGGTTTTACACCTCAGTAGGATACCCATATGAAGGGAATTATAATTGGGGGTTATTTCTAAGGAGGATTCCCATTGAGCTCAGACACTAAGTGGGTTTACTACATATCTTGTTTAACAGGAATCAGAGTTCTCGTAGTTTTAGTGTGGTTTGGGGATTACACCTAAGAGGAGGACCATTCGAGGGGGACATAATTTCTCATTTCATAGATGAGATGGTATAGATCTCTGGACTTAGGAAGGCTTCCAACATATTCTAGTTATGGTTGGATTAGATTTCTCATAGTTCATTATTTCAGGTGGATTGTGTGGATGTTTTAATCATTAAAAACCCCTAATCCCATGTGATTCATGCTCGGTGTGACAAAAAATATTATGTGAAAGATTCAAAAAACAAAACACTTTCCTTATTTAGTTTTTTTAGGAGTTTTTAGCTATGGTAGAAGTGGTCAGGGCTATGGCACTTCCCTCTCTTCACTTTACATTGGACATGGATCCAAAGTAAGGAAGAATTGAAGGCGGTAGATGTATATCGAAGCAATACTACAGCCTTATAAATGAAAGTCTGGGGGGTTACACTAGGATTGTTTCCATTATATTATTCATGGGAGAGGAGGGATACTTTTCCTTTGTCAAAGGGAAAAGAAAGTGTGATACTTAGCCTCCCTACCAGGGACTGAAGGCTCTAGATCTTAGAGACAAGAAGGGACTGACAGAGTCATATCCCTAGAATCTATGATTGGGAAATCCTCAACATTGTCCCTAGGGTAGGGTTCCATGTGACCATATATATTCAAATATATATATTCCTTGATGATCCATACCCTACGATAGTATAATTTTGGGAAACCACTGACCGTATAAATTAAAATCCAAATGGGAGACACACAAATGTGCCTTTTCCCAAGGCTTTGCAAATCAGGAGGTCTTGGTGGAGGTTTCAACATGGGACTTTCAGGAAAGGGAGCCAAGTAAGGAGAGACCCTACCATGGGTGTATTTTAATAGGTCTTAAAGATTGGAACACGTAGGTCCTGAGCACATATTCTCAGTGAAGGTGTATTGTGTAGGTGGGTTGTGTAGGTGTGCCACACAAGTCCTAGGAGAAACTGAAAAAGGGATTCACACAGGAGAACAAGGGCTGCATGAGCTGGATAATTCTTGATTAATAGGCTACCAGGGTGACAACACTTGGATGAGGCTTTATCCAAGACACCCTAGGTCTCCACTAGTGTCCTTGGAAGTGTCTCGCATAGGTCCCTGATTAGGGAGAGGGACTCCATGTATGTAATTTATTCTTAAAGGAGGAGGGTCTTCAAACAAGTATTTTATACTTTAAACCCTAAAGGGACTTTGTTATTGTTTATCCCATTTAATTATATCTTCTATCATGTTTTAGAGAGCTACTAAATAAATTTTAGAGGACTTGGGTGAAGTTTTTGCGCAATGGGATCTTTGGGGATTATTAAAATTTTAGATTTCTCAAATGAGGAGACCAAGGGTCCTATTTATAGGCAAGGAGGGGACTTGGTTGAAGGAATTTGTTAGCATAGGTCCACCTTGCAAGTCTATTGTGCAGTTATCTCATGTAGGGGTGTAAGAATAATACAGCTACATAGGTTTTTGGTGTAGGTGTACAGCATAGGTGTACCACGCACCTCTGTTTGGATGGATATCTTGGATTCTCTTTAATATTTCTTGATACACAAATTATCCAAGGTACTCTTTATAATATTTTTTGCTTCCTTTATTGAATTGGATTTTCAAAAAAATACCCCCCTCAGGATTAGATCCTATGTGAGAGAGGAGGGTCTAGTCATGAGGTAAAAGTCATAAGGGAAAAGATTATGAAGGATCAACACAAGATCGTGCAACTGCTCTGCATAGTGTCTCTGTGAATATATTTCGCATAGGTTTTTGGGATCAGTTTTACTATGTAGGTGAGCGGTGTGGGCCGGTAGTGCCTA
Organism: Viscum album; assembly: GCA_963277665.1. Lineage (NCBI taxonomy): Eukaryota > Viridiplantae > Streptophyta > Magnoliopsida > Santalales > Viscaceae > Viscum > Viscum album. Next base: position 1,496,389,834 of record OY728129.1, read on the forward strand.
TAAATACCCCTTCCCTTTGGGGCTTTCCTCACCCGCATTTTCCGACTTTTTCTCTCTGTGTGCAGATCCTTCGCTCAGCTCCATCGCGTTGTGCACCCACAAAGGTTTCCCAAAAGTGTTCTCAAGGTTCTAAGACTTGAGCAATGGTGTTTTTCAAAGTCATACTAGTTGAAAGAGATACTTAGAAGGATCTCATCTAGGGACATATATGAGACACTTTTTTAAGGAGTTGTGCGGGGTACCTTGTTGAGGGACCTGGGCAGGGATGTTCCTTTTCCAAATTATTGAATTCCTCTAAGTTAAAATTTAAAATTTATTAAGTAAATATTTTAACTTAATAAGATAAATTGTTTCTTTCTTGTAGGTTTATTTTAAATGACTAATTTAATGACTACAAATTAGGAAGCTTTTGTGCATCATACTGAAATGATGAAGGTCGTCGGACTAGACTACTATGACATTGTTGAGACTACCCTTCCCAAATTGGAGAAGTCTTTGATTTCATATCAAGGAGAGTATATACAATGTGACTAACTGCCTTTTTATGGGGATGGGATTCTTAAGTATTCCCATATTCTTGTATATAAGAAATATTTCCCAAAGAATTGGTTTGTAAAACACGTCAACACTCCTAGTTTCAACATATATATAAAGGGTGTCCCCATTAATGAGGTAATAGTCCCTATTGGATGCATCCAACATCTAGTGGTTGTACTCTTTCTATGAATAATCATGTCATAAAGCCAAGGCCTAATTATTTTGATTTGACCTTTTGTACTTCAAAGATAGATCAATCTCATAGCTAGAAAGATGACTGGGATCTCTGCTCTGGAGGTGGAGTCAGGCATGAATAGATGTGGGTGTTTTGGGTATGCCAAACTTTCTCGAAGTTCATAAAATAGCTATAAGATGTTCACATTTATGAGGTTGTATGGGTAGGACAGACCTATGTTTACAAGAATATAAATATAATTCCTCAATTATTGAGCTGATGGAGTCCACAAAAAAATTCTTTTCACTTGACACATGTTGAGTTCGACATTAGATTGTGGGATGTCTACCAATTTTATAGAGCTCCAATTCTTGGGGAAATGTATGATGAATTTATCCCACAAAAAACAACATGGGATGATGCTAAGAGGAATCCACCATTGGCCCATGATCTATTAAAAATAGAAAATGATTCTCATAAAGAAAATAAGGATCCTTATCATAGGGTCAATGTCCATGTGGAAGCGTGGATGGGATCCTTTTTAGAACCAGTAAAAGAGAAGGGTCCTACTTGTAGACGTCCTACTATTTTCCCTACTACATATAATCAGAGTTCTTCAGGCATTTTTTGACCAATATTATAGAAACTCAATTAAAAACATTGGGGTTACAAATATAATCCAAAGATTGATGCAAATGTTCACCCAACTAGATTCCTTTCCATGTGGATAAGTATTTACCTACTCCCATTTCATGAGTCCAGTGGTGGTGTGAGGCCAGGTACTTTTATTATTTCATCTATGTTAGTATAGGGGAGGTATATCAGGTTGGATTCTCTTATTTTAGCAAGAATATATCACTATCTATTGCATTTATACAATGGTAAGGCTATTTTTAGACTTGAAGGACCATTCTAGTGGATAAGGGGATAGATTTCAGCACATTTCAGTTCATATTTAGGGATTAATTCATTTAGGATCCCCAATAGCCGATTTACCTCATTTGTTCAGAAAGTCTCCAGAATTCAGCCTTTGATCCTGAATCCTGATGGGTTGCTGAAGGCATTGAATATATCTGGAGACTTTAGCTTATTTTCATTTGTTAACCCACCAATCAGAACATTTTTTGATAATGGTGAGAAAGATAATTACAATTTGAGGGCATGCATGATGGAATTCAGGGATAGTGTATCGGTATCCCTCATTGACCGTGAGAATATTTTTGAGGCTTACATCCCTTATCAGTTTTCTCTCCAGTTTAATTGTCTTCAAAAATCAAGCATCATCCCTCCCATGTATGTTAGGCATGAGAAGCATCCAATGGTAGCCTGAAAATTATGGATCATGATGGCTATAGAGGTATCCAAAATGTCAATCACATTACATCTATTAGAGGAACCAATTGTATTGGAGGCCGAATATTCCAAGGCCTGGGTTTTCTTCATACCCTCAAGGGGCTTTGACAAAGGGCACATATAGGATAGATTACATGACAATTGTTGGTCGTTTCATGTGGGGAAAGAAGTCCAAAACCAAAGATGATGTAGAGGCTTTAGAGACTTCAAAACCTTCAAAACGTTCTCGTATAAGGTCCACCAAGAAAGATAAAATTAAGGAGATAACACCTCCAGTTCCAAGGTGATCTAGTCATCATTATTGGGAGGAGGTTTTTGTATCATACCCTCACTCTTATAAAGAAGAAATAAGACCTGAAGATGATTTCCAATCATAGGGTGTTGAGTTTTCCCCATATTAAATCACATCAAAGCTAAACTATGTGTGACCCTTAGCAATCCATTATTGGGAAAGCATGACTCGTAATCTCAAGGACACATGGGAGTTTCTCTATTACAACCTTCAAATTTCATATTTGGGTGATATTAAACCACCCTATGATGGTCACCCAAATAAAAACATAGCTGAAGTAAAGGAGTATATCAAGGAACTGGAGGATTTCATATATGCAACCAATGATCAAGTCTCGACCTTGAAGCGAGTATCCAGTATGTTGGATCTAGGAGTATTTCAAGGGCTAATTGTTCACCTTGGGAAGAAATGGTACCTTTATGTTAACACTAATGATGCATTTCCCTTTTTTTCTTTCTATTTTATAATTTTTCATCCATTATCACTAATCTTGAGGGAATTTTATTTTATAGTTTGAAACAAGAGAAAAATAAGTGGAAAAAGGGAGCTTGATTCACTAAAATATGGTTCTATGGGTACCCCTATTGAGATAGTGAATGAGGCCCTTAGATCTCTATAAATCTCTCTCAGTGGGAGGACCATGATGGAGGTGATGTCAACAGAAATTCCTCAACCATTACCTCTAGTCTTTCTACCAAGAAGAGTAGGAAAATATCTCTATTATCTTATGAAAGGAAGTGAAAGAGAGCATTAAAGTTGGTCTGGTGAGTACGTTAAATTGATTATTAGTACTTACATCTAGTATTATGAATTGTTGATACACTTTGTTAACCGTGTTCATCTTGTTGTAGAATTTACATCTCTTTCTTCCCTTAAAGGATCTGGTACTGGTCCTTCAAGGATTTAGGAGGACACCCCAGGGTAAATATAGATTGGTTTTGATGAATCTATCACCTTGACAAATGAAGTGTTGAAGGGTGCATCTATTCCTTAACTCGCTTATATAAGAAGGGAATAGGGTCATGGTAATGTTAGATGTACTTTTTTTAGGTACCCTGTGTTATTTATAACATTCATATCCTCATTATATTTCAGATCTATTTCCTACACCATAGGACTCTACGATGATCAATGTTGATATTCCTATTGCTCTGGGAGGGATAAAAGAGGATCATAGGAAATATAAGGAAGGTTTCAGTGTTGATCCTAACTCATCAAGTCCTGGAAAAATCATGTCAGTTGAAGATATGGTGTAAAGAAACGTCAGTAAATCCAATGAGGGTCTTGATCAATATTTTTTGGTTACCTTAAATGGTGAGGATGTTGTGATATACAAATCTGTATACACTAAAATGATGTAATCTCTTAATACAAACATTAATATTCCAGGTTCCATCAAGGAGTTTAAGTACTTTCATAAGGAATTAAAAGGAAGTGATTTTTCTCATTCTTTCATTTTTTTATACATAGTTGTTCTTTCATGTGATATTTCACATCAAATTTCAACTTATGCAGCTTTGTCTGTAGAGAATGTATCAAATTACCTTCAAGAACAGGGCATTCCACTCCATCTTACCTCTACTGACATTAGATAAATACTGACTAAGAATCCAGAATTGGGATTTTCTCTAGAGCATTTGATCATGCTGGTTGAACAAGCTTAGAAGAGTTCCCCTCCCCAAGAGGTGCTTGTTCAAACTTTCAAAGCTAGGAGTAATAGGGTGGAATCTACCCAAGAATCCAGATTATTACTAGGTAAATATCATTTAATGTCTTGATCATGCTCTATTACTACTACTCTTTTGAATCTAACATTGAATTTGATTCATCATTTAGGATTATCATCTTATGAGGCTAGGTCTAAAGATGAAGTTTCTGCATTGGCTCAACTAGTGATAAAAGGTGAGGCATCTGTTGCTTCAAATAAAGTAGAGAAAGAAACTTCATTGAGTGATTTAATTATAGAATATTTCCTATCTCATGGTAGTGACTCTGATTTAGACTTATAGCTACATTTTTTCCTTGTTATCATACATGGAAAGACATGGAAGATCATTTGAAAAATGATCTCTAAGATGCCTTTGTAAGATCTGCTTTCAAATTTTGGCTGACTTCTAGCACTGTTTATCGTACTGGGATTTGGTGAATTTGATTATCATCCAACTTATATTTTTGTGAAGGAAACTATCTGCCAGCGAGAATAAGAGCATAAACTTCATTAGGACCTTATAAAGACTAAACTACATACCAACATTGAGGGTTTTCAAACCACAGTATCCTAGGTAGATTCCAACCATAGTACAAAGTTGGAATATTTCAGGAGGAAAATCAATGATAAAGCATTTTAATTTTCTCACCTTTAGTAAGAAGTGTCACACCGTCAGCAAGAGTTAGATTCTTCTCAAGAGGGACTTGTACAACTCCATAAATTATTAGGAGAATCCTAGTTGTAAGGGGTAAATATCATCGGGACAACCATGAAAGAGCTTTGTAAAGCCGATTAAACTGATGTTGGTTGACTAATTGAGCTTCAACAAGTGTTTGATAGAGCTCAGGAGGCTATTTAATAAATAAATTCTTATGCTGAAAACCTCTTATAATATAAGATAGAGAGACTCCATTCTGTGGATGTTCTTCTAGTTTTTCTACATAAATGAAAAGGATTTTGTCTCTATCATATATGTAATTATCCCTACTTTATTCTTGTAATCATAATGTTAAAGATAATTTTCATAGCATTACATCTTCATGTCATATAATCATAATTACAATTATAGGGATGGAGGGTGCTCTAAAATTTCATTTTACCTAAGCTAAGGGGTCTAGTTAGCGTAGTTTGACTATTACTAGGGTCATATGGACAACCCTATAAGCTTTTTTCCTTTTATGTTATCACCCTTTTTTCATAATATTAATATGGAGGAGATCTAGTGAGTGAGACTTAGATTTTTCTTAGGCCTCCCTTTTAGGGTTTTCAACTAAACAAGTTTTCCTTTTAACTTTTAATCACTCTATATTTCCTAAACCGTATATATTGTAGGTGTAGTGAGCTGAGACTTGACTTTTATATAGATTTTCCTTTGTGGGTTTTCAATCCATCTAGTACTATGTCTCTTTTAGTTGGCAGTTTAAATTCATGCATGTCAGAATAAAAGGGTTAGTGTTTTAGGTCAAACAACCTTGACCATGAATTTTTGAAATTAGAATCCAAACAAGGATTGATGGCTAGGAATGTTCTGATATTATTTAAATACTTTCAGGGGGAATATTGAGACAATTTTTTGATTTCCAAATCCAAACATGGTATTCAGGAATAAATAAGGTCTCTATTGAGAACAAAGTTACCATTGGTTGACAAACCCACTATAAAGGATGTTTTATACAAAGGAAAATGGGGCACATACTACATAGTCAAGTGGTGGTATCCTTATGCTGATAGGCCTTTTATGTGGGTGACTTATACAAGGCCAACTAGGGGCACGTACTGTATAGTCAAGTAAAGGAGTTTTCAAGAATTTTTACATTCTTTAAATGATGAACATAGGAATTTTAAGATATGGATGTCTCAAGATCATAGTGGGTGGATTTTCCAAGGAAAGATGTCTGAGAATAAAGGAATCATATGTACCGACTTAGTAATTGAATGGGAATCCTCTCCTACATGAATTTTATATGTGAAGGAGGGTACATTTCCTCAGAAAGGGGATTTAGGATATTATGATATGCAGTTTAAATTAATACAGCAAGGACATTATGGGGGTTGTGCAGTTTATAGTCATGCATCAAGGACATTATGTTGTGAAGTTAAAAGTCATGCGGTAAGGAAATTATGGGAGTTAATTTAAGGTATTTATCTTTGATCAGAGGTTTGATGATTCTCTGATTCTTGGTAATATGTATGGAAATATGCTACATTATTTTGGTATGGAAGGATAAAATTTCATTTTACCTAAGCTAAGGGGTCTAGTTAGCGTAGTTTGACTATTACTAGGGTCATATGGACAACCCTATAAACTTTTTTCCTTTTATGTTATCACCCTTTTTTCATAATCTTAATATGGAGGAGAGCTAGTGAGTGAGACTTGGATTTTTCTTAGGCCTCCCTTTTAGGGTTTTCAACTAAACAAGTTTTCCTTTTAACTTTTAATCACTCTATATTTCCTAAACCGTATATATTGTAGGTGTAGTGAGCTGAGACTTGACTTTTATATAGATTTTCCTTTGTGGGTTTTCAATTCATCTAGTACTATGTCTCTTTTAGTTGGCAGTTTAAATTCATGCATGTCAGACTAAAAGGGTTAGTGTTTTAGGTCAAACAACCTTGACCATGAATTTTTGAAATTAGAATCCAAACAAGGATTGATGGCTAGAAATGTTCCGATATTCTTTAAATACTTTTAGGGGAATATTGAGACAATTTTTTGATTTCCAAATCCAAACATGGTATTCAGGAATAAATAAGGTCTCTATTGAAAACAAAGTTACCATTTGTTGACAAACCCGCTATAAAGGATGTTTTATACAAAGGAAAATGGGGCACATACTACATAGTCAAGTGGTGGTATCCTTATGCTGATAGGCCTTTTATGTGGGTGACTTATACAAGGCCAACTAGGGGCACGTAATGTATAGTCAAGTAAAGGATTTTTCAAGAATATTTACATTCTTTAAATGATGAACATAGGAATTTTAAGATATGGATGTCTCAAGATCATAGTGGGTGGCTTTTCCAAGGAAAGATTTCTGAGAATAAAGGAATCATATGTACCGACTTAGTAATTGAATGGGAATCCTCTCCTACATGAATTTTATATGTGAAGGAGGGTAAATTTCCTTAGAAAGGGGATTTAGGATATTGTGCTATGTAGTTTAAATTCATACAGCAAGGAAATTATGGGGGTTGTGCAGTTTATAGTCATGCATCAAGGACATTATGTTGTGAAGTTAAAATTCATGCGGTAAGGAAATTATGGGAGTTAATTTAAGGTATTTATCTTTGGTCGGAGGTTTGATGATTCTCTGATTCTTGGTAATATGTATGAAAATATGCTACAGTATTTTGGTATGGAAGGATAAAATTTTAAGGCATTATTTGTGGATTTCTGGATCCAAAGAGTTGTATGGGAAAAAGGATAAATGGTGTTAGAGGATATCTCTTCCAAGAATGAAGTTACCTCTATTTGAAAAACCTATTATGAGGGTTGTTTAATGAAAGTTCAACTGGGGAATGTATTACATAGCTAAGCAGTGGAATCCTTTGGCTAAAAACTCATTATGGGGGTAACATATACACAAAAAACTAGGGCGTGTACAGCATGGTTAAGAAAAATAGATCTCAAGAATTATGAAATTATATCTCTAAAAGGCAATGAAAGTTTATGGAGATTTGAATTTTCCCAACACATAGTTTGGTTTGTGGAGAAAGTACCTGAATATGAAAAGGGTATTTAAAGTCAGAATTTCCAAATAATCAAGGAAATGAATGCTCTACATATTTCTGACCCAAATACAGGAAGTATCGTGCTTGTAGTTTTAGTTCATATGACTAGCACCAAAATATTATGGAAAAAATGGATGATACATGTTAAAATGGTAAAAGGTTATTCCAGTATTCTTGGACGAAGTGAAGGGGTGAGGTGTAAACTAGGGTCTTTGATACTTTCAGTTTTGGAGAAAGGATATGGGAAAAATATACAAGAGATAACTGTTGATTTATAGGTTTCATTATACCATCATCAAAGCTTAATGATAGAGAAGAGTCTTCTCCCAAGAACAAAGTTAACACTGGTTGAAAAAACCCGTTATGGGGGCTATTTTATAAAATTCCATCTAAGGAATGTACTGCATAGTCAAATAGTGGAATCTTTAGGATAACAGGACTATTATATGGGTGATTTATATAAGGCCAACTGGGTCATGTACTACATAGTTAGTTAAAGGAGCTCTTAGGTATCAAACTTTCCACTACTAAAAGATAAGTAATGATTATAAATATCTGAAATTATTTAAGATTATGAGTATGAAATGTGAAAGGGGTGATGTTCAATAAAGAATAGAAGTATTTGGACCAATATTGGCTATGAATTTGGAGTCCCTTTCATAGATCTGACTCATATTTTGAATCGGTACATCTCTTGTTTCCTTAGTGGGATCTATAAGGAGAGGACCCAAAATAAAATCTCTTGCATAGATTTCTTTAGTTGTATGCAGGAGAGGGGGAATTTTTATTTTACCCGATGGCTGGGACTATGGTTTAATACCTGGTATTAACTGCATATCTCAATAAGATGAGAATCAACCATACATTTTTCTAAATGTATCATGCAGTATGAATTCATATGATGAGGACGTTCGCCATGTAGTTTAACATCTTACAGAAAGTATCTCGGTGATTCCAACATAAAAAAGGAATATTGTGGCTAGACCTAGGTGTAGGGTCTATGTGTCACTATGTATCTTATAGGAAAAAGAATCAATCCATATGTAGTTCTAGCATATATGAGTTAATGCATAAAGTGGAAACTCGTATCATATTTTCCTAGGAATATTTGACTCGTACATGGGAGAGTAAGGGTTTTTTCTATGTTATGATGCGGTTAGGGCTGGGATAAAATATATAGATGTCACTATATATCTCAATGGTATGATAATCAAGCCGCACTTAGTTCTTAAATAAAGGTCCATAAGCCTGATTCAATTCATAAGTGGACGATAATGGGGGTTTCTTTGGATATAGGTTCATACATAAGATGATAAATCATATTGAATCTTCTCACATAGATCTGACTCATACATGGGATAAAAGAGGCATTATTTTCATCATGTTGCAACTGGGCCAAATATTGAGAGTCTAGACGTCACTATGCATATTATATGAGTTATAATCAAGCCACACGTAGTTCTTTAAATTCCATGAAGTTTAAAATCATGTGGTAAGGATGAAGGTGAATTGATGTTTAGTGATGGAAACATTATGTTTGGGACTAAGAATGAAAGTTTGGGTGCCACAACATATCTCATATGGGTAAGAATCAAGCCTCCCATAGTTCTTAATAGGATCCCTATGTAGATATGATTCATGCATAGGATGTAAAGGGGAATTATAATTAATCACAGGTAGACCTAGGATTAGAGATATGGGCATCACTACATATCTCAATAGGATAATAATCAAGATACATGTAGTTCTTGAAAGTTTTTTACCACACCAATCATACTTTTATGTGGGAAAGGAGATTTTTGATAACTTATAAACTGATGGTTGGGACTAAATCATGAATTCTAGGTATCACCAAGCATCTCATTATAATGAGAATCAAGGCATGAGTCTTGGAAATGATCCCTGTGAAGATCTGGTTCATGAATGGGGAAAAGAAAAGGGGGTTTTCTTTTCCAAAATTGTGTTTGGGCTTAGGATTAGAGATCTGGGTGTCACTATATATCTCAATTGGATGATAATCAAGCCACATGTAGTTCTTGAAAATGATTCATGTGTAGGTTTAATTCATACACACATGGGGTAAAGGGAATTTTTTAAACATTGCGGCTGGACCTGAGATACAAGGTATGGGAGTCACTATATATCTTTCTAGGGAAAGAATCAATCCATACATATTTCTTGACACATCTCCCCACACTAACTAAGGTTTTATGTGATGGAGGGGGATTTAATATTTTTAGATATTTTCCAGGATAATGGTTGCGCTCAAGACACAAGGTGGTATGTGAATCAAGCCTTGTGTTCTAGAAGGATTCTCAGTATAGAATTGGATCATATACAAGGAAAGGGGAAATTGTTTCTTTATATTCATGTTTTGACCCAAGATTGGAGATTTGTGCATCACTACGTATCTCATTGAAATAATAATCAAGCAACATGTAGTTCTTGGTGGATTGTGCGGTTTATCATCATGAAGAAAGGACGAGAGGTCACCTGACCTGAAAGAAACATTACTTCTAGACCCAAGATAGAAGATACAGGTGTCACTAAATATCTTACTGGGGAAAAAATCAAGACATGTGTAGTTCTTGAAAGTTATTCCCTATGCAGTTTTGATCCAAACATAGGGAAAAATGGGGCTCGAGTTCCACTAGGGAGTGGCAATGAGGTGAGTGAGGTTTGCGCATGGAAGATACTCATCTTTTGAGGGACCACAAGGATTGTACACTCATGGTATATTTTGGATTTATTAACATAAAATAAGGGATATGATAATCATATAGTTTAATGTCATGTGGTGAGGACAATTGGTGCTATGTAGTTTAATGTCTTGTAGCTTGGACCACATGTAGTGCAGTTTATTGCCATGCGACAAGGACAATGATGCTACGCAGTTTAACGTCGTGCAACATGGATGCAAATGGTTCTGAGTAGTTTAACATCCTATAGCTAAGACAATGATTGTAACATAGTTATTTTCATGAAACTAGGACAAACATTGTGTCATTACACAAAATAATTCTTCAGGAACCTTGCATTGGTTGGAGTTGTAGTGAGTTCTTTATCCATTGAGATTAAGGAATAAGCTCCATTAGAGTGGACCTTATGTATAGAGTAATCTCCCTCCCAATTTGGCTCAAGCATTTGAGGCTTCTTTCCTGTTATCATTGGATTCCTAAGGACCAAAACCAACTCTCCTTGGAGGAATGAACAAAGGTAGACATTCTTGTTGAAATCTCATGTTATTCAGTTTTGATAGACTTCCAAATGAAGCAAGGTATTCAATCTCTTTTTTTCCAGTTATTCCAACTCATCTATCCATTTTTGAGATTTCTCATCAGTGTATAATTGAACACATATAGAAACTATGAGCAATGGAAACTGAATTTCAATAGGAAAAACTGAATCTATCCCATATACCAATGAGTACGGGGTTGATCATGTGGCAGTACAAGTTGTAGTCTTGTAGGCCCATAATGAATGAAAGAGATTATCAGGACAAGATTTATTATCTTTATCCACTATGTTTTGAATTATGTTGGATAGATTCTTTTTAAAAGACTCTATTTTTTCATTGGCTGCCACATGATAGTGGGATGAATGGTTGGATTTGATATTGTATTCTATATATATCTTCTTTACCTCAGCAAAACAGAATTTGGTGCCATTGTTTATCAATATGGTATGAGGAACACCAAATATAGTGATGATATTTGTTTTAATGAAGCTAACAATTCTTTTGGATCCAAATTATTTGAGGGGTATTACCATAGCCAATTTGGAGATGAAATCAGTAGCAGTAAGGATATACTTAAACTACTTATCCATAGCTGGAGGATATGGTCCAACAACATCCATTCCCCATGTGGAAAATGGTCAGGAGTACTTAGTTTTATATATAAACTCTAGGGGTGATTAATGAAATTGTAATGCACTTGGTAGGGATGACACTTCTTAGTGAATTATATGGAATTATGAATCATCGAAGTCTAGAATTATCCAAGCCTTCAAATTTGATCAAAAATCCTGCACCCAGACTGGTGGGCACTACAAGCTTCTGCATGTACTTATTCCATAACAGTTGTAGTCTCTTCTCCATCAACACATATGACAATGACTCCATCAAATCCTCTTTTGTAGAGGAATTTCTAGTGATTTGGGCTATCATAAAGAGGGAAATTAGTTACTCGCCACCTGATATTCTCTCTTCTAACTCTGTCTAGTGGAAGTACTCTATCTTAGAGATACTTCATGACAGGTTTCATTCATCCCATAGTATGGCTATATGGATTAGGGATGACACTGATTTCATTGATCTCCTCTGATCTGATCCAAACAAAAGGTGGAACCATTCAGTTATGGGAAATACTGATGACTATTTCATCCCAATTTGGATTTTCCAAAGTTGTAGCTGCATTTTCCAATTCATCTTCCTGGTCATTTTGTAATCACGAGACAAGATTCAATGTTGGATCTGAAGTAAATTCTTCCATTAACCCTCTAACATAATCACATAAGGTAATTATCTATTCATTTTTTATGGAATAATCCTCATTGATCTATTTGATTATCAATTTTTAATCACCCTTCACTTCTAGGAAATTCACTAGTACTTGGAGTTCCAATTATAAGCCTACAATGAGATCCTAATATTATACCTCATTGTTGGTACCACCTTTTGATAATAGGTAGGAGTATAAAAACACTACCTTTTCTAGGGATATAAGAACAATTCCTAACCTAACTTTATTGATCTTTGGGTCTTCCTTTCTCTTCCCCATTGGACTTCTGGAAGCACCATCCAAGTACATTTCCCACATTTTGGGATTGTCTTGAATAGAGAAGATTTATTCATCAAGAAGTTTAGTATTTGATGATGTATCTTCTATATATGGGTATTCAGTAAGGAATTCAATTCTTGGACTTTCACTAATTTTGGAGGCCCAAACTGTACATCAAACTACTATAGAATAGCATCCCATTGTACCAAACATCCTATCAACACAGGACGACTGAGGATAAATTTGATGGAGTTATTATGAGAGACCAAGTGGACCTCTTGATGTTGTAAGTAGTGCCTTATCTTCTGAACTACAAAGATTAATGATAGGTAGCGCTTCTCAATATCTAAATATTGAGTCTCTGCGTTGATCATGGTTCGATTAAGATAATAAAGTCAGGTTTTATTCCCAGCATCATTCTTTTGTGTAAGGAAGGAACCTAGTGATTGCTTTAAGGATGTAACATAAATAATGAGTGTCTTTCCTTCAACAGGTTGCATCAATACCAGTGGGATCAAGAGGTATTTCTTGAGGGTATAAAATTCCTCTTAGCATTCATTAGTCCATTGATATGTGACCCTTTTATTCATTAATTTGGTGAAGGGAAAACACTTGCCTTCCATATTGGCTATGAAGCGTTGGATATAGGCCAAGTGTCCTTTAAGTCCTCTTAACTCTTTCAAGTTTCAAGGAGTTGACATGTCAAGGATATCTTTAGTCTTATCGGGATTTAATTATATATCGTTATGGCATACAAAAAAATCAATAAATTTTGTAAGGTTACCCCAAAATCACATTTCAAGGGGTTTATCTTCAGATTATTATGTCTAAGCTGGTTGAATATGGTTTCTGGGTCAGTTAGGTGATCATAATGTTGTATGTATTTTACCACTAGATCATCAACATGGCATTCAACAAATTTACCCAATAAGGGTTTGAAGATACAGTGTATTGCACATTGTTATGTCGCACCAGCATTCTTCAAGCCAAAGGGCATTACCTAGTTGAAAAATAAACCTTGAGGGGATCTTAAGGTTGTAGGTTTCTCATTTTCTAGGGACATCTGAATTTATTTATAACTATAGTATCCATACATTAAGTAGAGATCTTGGTATCTATCTTTTTCATCAATCAAGAGTTCTATGATCGGAACTGGGAAGTCATCTTTGGGACAATACCGGTTGAGGTCACTGAAATCAATGAAAACTCTAATTTTCCCATTCTTATTTTTCATTGGGATAATATTGGATTACAAATTTGGATATTTCAACTCTTGGATAAAGTTTTATTTGATAATTTTGTTGACTTTAGCCTCAATTTTGGAGGTGTGAGTCGAGTGTGTTCTTTTTACTACTTACTTGTATTCCTGATGCTCTTTTGGAAAACCTAAATGATTGGTGGCCACCTTAGGGTCAAGACTTGGAATTTATATATAATTAAAAGAAAATGAATCCTAATATTTCTTAAAAAAGAAAGTATACACCTATTTCTATTCTTGAGTCATGGTCTCACTAATCAGAGTGGGGCGTGGATCTTATTTTTATCTAGATTTATTTCTCTGAGTTCATCCATGGTGGTGAAGATGCCTTCCCCAAATGATGGAGGTTAATCCCTGAGGTATTCCTCTTCTTCATTTTTTACTTATTCTACCTCTTCTTGGAGGGTAATTGATGAATCAATAATTTAAAATCTTGGGGAGGAGTCGGTATTTGGACATCTTGAAGAGGGGGAAACCATCTCTAACCCAACTGATAATGAAGGGTATTTTTGAAGCTCTAAAGGGAATATGACGGGTTTAGAATCAAAATCCTTATCTTTTTCCATGAGTGTGACAATATCTTCTAGCCTAGCTGATAAAGTAGAGACTTGTCGAAGCACGGTGGATGGAATGAAGATGTCTCCATTTAGGCTTTCATCACTGCTTGGTAAGTCAATGATCTCTCATGTGTTGTTAGGTTCAGTTTCCAAAACTGACATTATGGAAGCCACCGAATGAGTGCTTAGATTTGGTCCAACTATTTCAATTTGATTAATGGGAAGCACATAATCTGCACTATGATTCTTGAATGGGTTATATGGGATCTTCTCCAGACTATTTGGGGCATTTATTCTTGTAACATCATCTTTAATGGACCATTTTTCTCCATTATGATAGAACTCTTCATCAATTCACTGAGATTAAAAAGTTTTTAATGGGGCCATATCACCATAAAATGTCTCAATATGAACATTGACTCAATATTTGAAACATTGATGGTATTATGAAGGAATGGATGCATGCTGATATATACAAGGTCTTCTGAGCAGAACATTGAAAGTTGTGTCCTTCTGGACAAACATTTACTCTGAATCAGATATGATATCCCCAAACTGAGTTTTAAGTGTAATATCACCAAGAGATTATTTATAATTATTTTCATAACCCTATAACATAAAATTTGATGGATAAAAGTGGGATTCAGTGATCCCTAATCAGTGATGTGTATGAATGGGAATGAGGTTTACTATTGATCCATTACCAATGAAGGCTCATTGGATGTCAATATCATTAATATTTCCAGATAGGTATAGGGGCCTGATGTGTCCATGTACAATAGCATCCTCATCTTGGTTCATAAAATATATGACTACATGGCATTATAATAGGTCATTCCCTATACGGTAAACTTATGTGGTATAAATATCAACTTCAAACTCTTGAGGACTTGAAAAATCCTCAATGAGTGATCCTCAGAGGTCTTTTGACAAACATAGAGAATCTAGGATTGATAACATATCCGGTACTTGGGATAGTTGCTTCAAAATATCATACTTTTAATCTAGAGTTCTATGTTTCCCTACAAGGAGATTCTATTTTGTAGGTGCCTTGGGAGTTGATGATTCTAATGTGGATGGACCGTCTTTCAAGGCGGAAGGTGGAAGTACTTCTGCTCTTGGTGGATTAGGTCGGTTAGATCTTCCCACTCGCCTAGGAGGTGGTGAAATAGCCTCTAACTTGTCTTCCAAGATGATCATGTTAGGTTAGACCCTGTCATTTGTGGAAGAGTTCCCTTGTTCCTATTGAGCCTGATGAAGAGATCCCACATGTGTTTCTATTGCATAAACGGTTCGATTAGGGGTGTGGTTAGAGTACTGGATTCTAAAATAACCATTTCTTCCCCTGTATCCTTGACCCTGAAAACATATTCCCCTTGTTCCCCAATCAAGTGTGGGGAACTCAAGTTCATAATCAAAATCATCATTCACATAGGGATCTCTTAAGTGAATAACATTAATAGAGTCGAAGATCAACTCTTCATTTGATGACAATTATGCTTGACAAGTCGATTCTTGTTGTGTCATTTAGTGGGGTGGTTATCATGATTTTGAGATGGTTGGATTGAAATATTCTAAGGTCAAGGAAAACATTGTCCTTTATACAAACTTGTCTTCTTCCGTATTCTCCTTATTATTTCATCCATGTTTCTTATTTGAGGATTAGCCTTCAAAGGACTGGTCTTTTGATGAAGATGGATTTTCTATAATAGAAGTGTAAGGTGATTCATGCTCAAATTTACCAAAAAGAAGAAGTTAGGATAGTCCTTGTAGTCTAGCTTGGGTTATCGAATCCTCAGAGACCTAAGAAGTACCTACAGACACGTACATTCTATAGATTTTTTTTGGCTATGAATTGGACAACTTGGGTTGATTTAAGATGGTTTTAAAGTATCACTAATAGATTTAAGTTAATTTAAATTAATTTAATGGTTTGATCCTAGGTTATCACTCTGGGTGGATAGGATGAATTCCTTTTTTAATGATTTCAATTTCCTATATTTGAGATAGGTTCATTTAAGAAGATCAAACAAAATCATCACTTACTAGTTTAATGCCTACACAACCTAATACTAATAACCTATACACTTGAAGGATAAAAGTTTTTAGCACTTCTAGTTAAAGGTTCGTATTAGCACTTGAAATGTATGACCTTAAATTCAATAAGGATTAAGATGTTTTAAAATCATCAAATAAAAATATCATTTAAAAGAAGTGATTATACATTAATGGAGTGATAAATAACATCCAATCCATCCCCTTGATACTCCCTTGGATAAAACCATAAAAGAGTTATCCCTCCATTTATTACATGTCTTTAACGGAAGCGGGAAGTAGACTTACAAAGGTGGAATTGAAGAAGTAAAAACAACAACAAAAATCGATCACTCCACCATTGTGTGATAAATATCACAAAGTATGGTGTGAATAAATTCACAATTTGAACCAACGGTATCAACTTGATATGTATAAGAACATAATAATAGTAAAAGGATAACTTTTATTAAGAAACTAAGGTTAATTAAACAACTTACATGAGAAAGAAATGTGATTACAAACACAAAGCGGCAGCATAACACTACAATGAAACCAAGCACCAAAGATAAAATCTTCCATCACCACTACCTTAAATAGTAATTTTGGGAGCCTTGGGTAGATCCTACAACATTAAAAATCATCCCACTTGATTATGGTAGGCCTAGGGTGGTGGAAAGCTTGTGGAACTTGGAATTTTCTACTCATGACCTGAGGTGGCAGCCAGTTTGCAACCACCGAACAGACGCACTTGTATAACCTTCTATATGGCAGAATTAGAGTGGTCCATAGAATAATAAAATATATCCCCATATTTCTCCTAACCTACTATAAAGTTTGGGCCCATTTGGAGTTGTTGATTTCGATATATGATTAGATTGGTAGGATGTTTTCTGGGCCCCAGAATCTGGACCAGAATTTTATCTCTAAATTGGTCCACCTTAATAACCACCATGGAGGCCGAATTAGCACTGGATCCTGAAAAATTATTTATTCCTCTATATGTCTTATAGAATTACACGAAATTTGGGATTCATTGGGTTTGTATGTTGGGCCCCACATTCTCATCAGTGGGCTGGTGTCCAATCTGACTTCTCCAGAATTGTTTGCATGAAATCCCATTTTGGTGGTCTTCCAATATGGATCTTCCAACACTCCACAAATATGAAATGTTCCCAATATAATTATATACCTGAAAATTAAATATTAAAATAAAATCAAGATCATTGAGTACTTTAAATGATTTTCAAAAATGTACCACATAATAGTGCATTTTAAGAAGGAATTACAATCATAATGTGAAATGATGTTCAAAGTGTAAAATGCACTAAAATGGTGTTTGTGAATAATAAAGAACATGAATATTATATAAATTAACAATGAATATTAGCCTCATTTAGTGGATAATCACACCCTCCAACCTGAGTTTTTCTAGTCCCAAGCAAAATATATCTCAACAATATGAAATTTGAATTCCCTTTTCCAAAAACATTTTAATACACAATGATCACCAAAACCCTTATACCAAACAATCATTAAAACCATAAAAATATTTTCATACATGATATTTTCATAATCATATCCTAATCCCAATCCCATTCCTTCATTCAAATTCATCGCAATATTTCATCCAATATCAATTAAGAGTGATGATGTGTTGTGCATCGCATTAGACATGGGGGTTCATCTTTATTCAAGAGGGAAATGATGGAAGTGCTAGGTGGAATCACATTTCAATATTAAGATGAGTATTCATAAAAAAAATATTATTGAATTTTTTTTTGTTTTGTTTTTTTTTTTCAATTTTTCCATGGTGATTGAAATTTCACTCAAGAGTCAACCCTTGTAGCGAGACTTTGCTAATGACTCCCAGGCTCAACGAACTTAGGACACCAAGTGAATCCCACATACTCGGGCATCATCTCAATTTAACTCAGTCAAAAAAAATTCAAATTACCAAAAATAGAGATAAAATTACTAACTCTGGGTCAGACAACTATGGAGTCACGATCCTCAAGTGCTGAAAGCCACGCATTAGGTCATTTCATTTCTCTACGCACAAATTTATTGGTTTTTTTAATTTTTTTATTGAATACTCATATTAAAACTAAAATGATCACCAAAACTATGCTATTTATTTGGGGGACCCCATGAACTCAAACTAATACCCCACTATCCAAAGTACGTGCATCGTGATCTTTTTTTTATTTGAATGAAAATATAAATGATTAAATATCACATTGGACAACCACACTTTCCAAAATCTATGATCATGAAATTATACAAGGATTAAAATCAGAATCGGGGCATACTAAATTATTTGATATTCAGTTTCAAAGTGTGCAATGTGTATTACCATGTTCAATCCTAAAGGAATTTTTCCTTCCATTTACACACATTTTTTTCAAATCATTCATTTTTTTTACACAAAAGAATTTTTTATTTTATCTCCCCACAACTTAAAATAACATTGTCCCCAGTATTTAAAGAAAAGAAAATTTAGAAGGGGTTATAGGTAGATAATGAGAGTTCAAAAAAGAAATTGAAAATGAGGATTATGGAATGAAGTCACCTGGTGGTTGAAGTTGAAATTCTTGTTTATCCATTTTAATCCCTTGATCTGGATGTCACTCTGAGAATTCCCTAGTGGAAAAAAACAAAAAAAACTATATATATATATATAATAAAGAAAGTAAAATATAAGTATATATATAAAAATTATATAATAAGGAAGCACAAAAGGTTGTAGGTCAGTGGTAAGTGCGTGCCCCTGTCTCCCTTCGGTCCCGGGTTCGATTCCCCATGGATTTTCCGGTTGTAACGGTGTTTGACCCACGACCTATGATGTGGCCTTTTTTATTTATTAATATTTTTTTATATTATTTTTTGTATTTTTTTAACCTAAAAACACATTTAAATAAAATGAACTAATGATACATTTTCTTCTTTTTAAATTTCTAGGTAAGGTATTACTCAAGGATCACACCACATGACACAGATGAATATGGTGCTCCCCTTTCAAACCCATCCATACTCATAATAGAAGAACAGATCAAAAGTTTTTTTTTTAAATATCAAAATGATTCATTAATCCTATTTAAAATATAATGTTGATTAAAACAATAAAATTATTGGAAACTTGAAAAACATGGGTTGCCTTCCATGCAGCGATTTGTTTAATGTCGTTAGCCCGACCTAACCCCTTAACTTACCCAATACCAAATTTCAACATTTTAAGGACCACATGTTTCACTAGTTATACTAGGTTGAGATTCATTATATTTTTATAATTTCTTTCATGCACAAACCTATGTTCTAAAATGAGTGGTAAAATCCAAGTAATATAAAAAATGGTTAATCCAGTTTCCTCTGTAGTCTTTCCTAAGACATCAATGATCATTCCAACTTTTTTGGTTTCAAGAGAAGAATGAATTCCAATTGAAAGGTCATGATTATACCTTATGAAGGTATTCTTTAGTGTGGAAGGAAGGACAATAATTTTGAGATCGGGTTGGATAGGACATTGAGACACAAGTTGATATTTTGAATCCAACTTAGTTTTATTTTCAAAATTTCTCAAAAAAATTGGTTCCTTTTGAATAGAAGATTAAACCACCAAATTGGAAATATCAAGGTCAGGAATTGGTATGGACTCAAATTTTATGATTTCTCTTAATGGTTCGGTGATTTGTGTTTTTGAAAAATCATCAATGGAGTTATGTTCACGAGACTCAATCCATGATGTCAAATTTCCCTCTTGTGAATATAAAAAATCAGTTTCATCTTGATTTAAACACCCATAAACTATTACTTCATGTTATTCAGGTATCCTAGGTTCAAAGGAAATTTATTTAGCATTTTCATGAGATGTTTGTGTGTAACAATATTCCTCTATGAATGATGAGGAATGGACAACCTGACTGGGAATGGGTTCTATAACTGTTTAAATACTTTGTAGTTCTACTCTCAAGGATGAAACTTCAGAGGTAATTCTATCCATTTTTTGACACAATTTCTCAATTAATGGATGTGGATCAAGATGGGAAAGTTGTTGAGATATATGGTCTATTCCAAAAGGATAATTAAGTTATTGGAATTCCATTGGAGGGTGTTCAGATTGGCTTTATGGGTATTGAAACTCATTATATGTTGGGATGTTTTTTGGATCATAGGAGTAAAAAAAATATGGTTCATTAGGTTTTTTATGATCCCACAAGTAAAAATTAGGATGGTCATTGTACATCACACATGGGGTTGGGTGATCAAAGTAGGGATAGGTTTCCGATGTTTGGACTTGTTCAAAATTGAATTCCATAGGAGTGAGGGGGTGATAAAAGAGAAGAGGGATGAAAAAAATAATGATAATTTCTAATATAACTTACTTAGGTCCTTGTCAGCGGCTCCAAAATTTGATTCACGCTCAAATTTACCCAAAATAAGAAGGTAGGATGGTCCTTGTAGTCTAGCTTGGGTTGTCGAATCCTCGGAGACCTAAGAAGTACCTACAGACATGTACATTCTATGGATTGTTTTTGGATAGGAATTGTCCAACTTGGGTTGATTTAAGATGGTTTTAAATGATCACTAATAGATTTAATTTAATTCAAATTAAGGTAATGAGTTGATCCTAGGTTATCGCTTGGGGTGGATATGATGAATTCCTTTTTTAATGATTTCAATTTCTTATATTTGAGATGGGTTCATTTAAAAAGATCAGACAAAATCATCACTTACTAGTTTAATTCCTACACACCCTAATACTAATCACCTATACACTTGAAGGATAAAAGTTTTGAGCACTCCAAGGTAAAGTTTTGTATTAGCACTTGAAATGTGTGACCTTAAATTCAATAAGGATGAAGATGTTTAAAATAATCAAATAAAAATATAATTTAAAAGAAGTGATTAGCCATTAATGGAGTGAGAAATAACATCCAATACATCCCCTTTATACTCCCTTGGATCAACCCATAAAACAGTTATCCCTCCATTGATGACATTTCTTCAACGGAAGCGAGAAGTAGACTTAGGAAGGTGGAATTGAAGAAGTAAAAACAACAACAAAAATCGATCACTCCACCACTGTATGATAAATATCACAAATTATGGTATGAATAAATTCAAACTTTGAACCAAAGGTATCAACATGATATGTAGGAGAACATAATAAGAGTAAAGGAAAAAAATTATTAAGAAACTAAGGTGAATTAAACAAATTACATGAGAAAGAAATGCGATTACAAACACAAAGTGGAAGCACAACACTACATTGAAACCAAGCACCAAAGATGAAACATTACTCCATCATCACTGCCTTAAATAAAAATTTTTGGATCCTTGGTTAGATCCTCTAACAGTACAAATAATCCCACTTTATTATGGTAGGCCTAGGGTGGTGGAAAGCTTGTAGAACTTTGACTTTTCCACTCTTGACCCGAGGTGGCAGCCAGCTTGAAACCACCGAACAGACGCGCTTGGAATAACTTCTAGATGGAAGAATTAGAGTGGTCCATAGAAGAAGAAAATGGATCCCCAGATGTCTCCTAACGGTCTGTAAACTTTGGGCCCATTTGGAGTTATGGATTAAGAGATATTATTAGATTGGTAGGATGTTTTCTGGGCCGCAAAATCTTGCCCATAATTTTATATCCAAATTGGGTCACCTTAATAACTACGATGGAGGTAGAATTAGCACTGTATCCTGAAGAATTATTTGTTCCTATATATGTCTTATAGCATCCCATGAAATTTGGCCTTCATTGGGCCTGTATGTTGGGCCCCACATTCTCATCAGTGGGATGGTGTCCAATATGACTTCTCCAGAATTGTTTGCATGAAATCTCATTTTGGTGGTCTTCCAATATGGATCTTCCAACACTACACAAATATGAAATGTTCCCAATATAATTATAAACCTAAAAATTAAATATGAAAATAAAATCAAGATCATTGGATACTTTAAATGATGTTTAAAAATGTACCATATAATACTGCATTTTAAGAAGGAATTACAATCATAATGTGAAATGATGTTCAAAGTGTAAAATTCACTAAAATGGTGTTTATGAATAATAAAGAACATGAATATTATATAAATTAACAATGAATATTAGCCTCATTTAGTGGCTAATCAGAAGGAGACACAGTCTATTTCTTCAACTATGTTTGTATAACGACATGAGTTTAGTTAATTGTTTTCCTAACCATCCAATCATCTAATTTCTAAGAATTCTTACTTTTTACTTCTAATCATTCACCTTCCACCTATGGATCGGTAATAGTAACACATGTTACCTGGGATGCTGAATTTTTCAACTTCACTTTCCTAAATTCCACCATCTTTTGTAGGAGGTCCTTAAAAAACACTCATGGATGGGGTTCCCTGACATTTTATGGAAGGATAAATAGTTTGGTAGGAACTCATCTCATTATTAGTTAGGTTTATTTGTCCTTGGCAATTGAACTAAGTTGTTTTCTAAAAATGAGATGAAGTAGCAGGGGACTTGGTCATTTTGAAAAGAATAGACTTTCTTTTTAAATTCCTAAAACTATTTATACCTCTGATCTATTTGATCATCCTAATGAGGCATCCATTTATATTTATGTTCAATAGGTAGGGGCCTGCGGTATGAAACAGGATTTGAGATATGAGTAGGTACTGGGGCCTGATTATGTGTAACTGTATTGGCCCTTAACTTTCCTATTCTTTTTCCCTAAGATGATGGGGTTATCCAGGACTTGGATTTTCTCTTTTTGATGGAGTTTTCCAATTTTTCAACAATCATTCCAAATACCAAAATCCTTCTATGTGTTTTATGGGGATAAACTGTGTAATAAACTCATCATGGATATTTTATACACAAATAGGTAACAGTTCTACTTGAGGGAGTAGTAGGATTAAAGAGTAAGTCAATATTTTCCACCTAGTAATGAAATCTGAGACTCTTTTATTTTTCCTTTGTTTTTAGTTTTTGAGATCGAAGAATTTTGTTTTTTATAGTGTTGAGTTGAACTGGAATAGTAACTTTTAATGAAAATCTCCCTGTCTAGTAATTGATCAAGACTTCAAACTCATGTACCATACAAAGGATGGCCCCTACAATGATTGTATGAAGCATATGAGTTTGACTGATTCCTGTTGCTTAAGGTTCCCCATTATGGGATTATAGTGAGATACAAAATGCATCAAGTGCTACTCTAGATCTCTCAAGACATTGAAAATCAGAAATTTAGGATTCCCAAAGTTTGGAAAAGGACGAGTCATATCTACCCATTTGGGATAAACCTTATTTTCTGGTTAAACCAATGCACATAATCATTCCATAGATTCCAATCGAGTTGCTAATGATTCAAAGGTGTTCAGAATAATTAGAGGAATATCTTGCTAAGCTGGGACTAGAATAGGTGTGGTGGATAGAGCCTGAACTAGTGTGGAGACTGGCATGACCACTAGTGTAGGCACTTCTAGTATTTTCCTTAGATAACCCATGGGGATAGGCTTATAAGGATGTACCTAACCCTTCTATGGTTTAACTTTCAATGGACGTAATTCATTATTTTCATTAGTAGTTGTAACAAACCCTCTTTGTTGAGATGCTCCTACTAGAAGTGAATGTTGAGGGTCTACTTGTGGATTGTAACGGCCCAAAGTTTCATTAATGGAAATCCCTATTGATCTTATTAAATGTCTCTTTATATAAATTTTTTTATAAAATGTCAACTTATTTGGTTTTATGATAAGAGTTGTGACTGTTACTTTTATAGTTGTTGAACAGTGAGCACATGATTAGTATAAATATAGGACCTTAACGAACCCAGTTTTACTCAGACAAAGGAAGTGATGGCCTCATCCAGTAGAATTTCCCCATATGAAGCCTATTTATCAGAGCTCAGAAAAGAGGTGGCATCCTTGGGCTTCGCCTTTAACCAAGCCCAAGTTGAGATTCATTATTTCAAGCTCGAACGTGACCGTCTACGGGAAAAGTGGAAGTTGATTGAAATTACTACTCGAGCGATGTTATCTGAGCCACCCCAAGAGTCTGTGACCATCGCACACCTTACCCTTAGGTCTTATGCGGCTGTTTTAAGGGGTTATGTAACAAATAAGTAGTACTATGTTCATGTACATTATTTTTTGTATATAATAATGAATATAATTTCTAGTCATTTTTGATACATTGTAAATAGTTTTTAAAGTACAAATGGTGTTTTTAGTTATTATTTAATTAATAAATCTATTTTATTAAATTAAGGGATTTTTTAATTAAATAATATTTTAATAAAATAATAATATTATTATTAAATTAATTTTTATTAAATATAAATGATCTTATAATTTTATGAATGCAATTAAAATTTTTATTAAGGTTTGAAATCCATTTCTGTCAAAACCCGTGAATTTTCGATAAATGTTGGTTTTTATTTTAAAAGTGAAAATTCACATATTTAGAAAATTATTTAGATAAAATAAATGTTATTTTTGGAATCAGGATGTCTAAATTATCCAACGGTGAATTTTTCATAATTTTCTGAGACAGTCAAATTTTTGGGTAAAAATTAAATACCGTTTAAATATATAATGTGTTTTATGACATCATAATGACCCAATAGTGATGTAATAAAATAATATAATCTTTATTTTCGGCCAATATATGTTTTAACATTAAAATAATGTGATTTTGGGTTTGTTTTACTTTCTTTTCAAAGCATTAATGGACCCCTCAAGACATATTCAACACTTTGCCTTTTTAAAATAATTTCCATGGGAGTGTGACTCACCTCCACATAAGCAACCTTATTATTTTAAGAATTTAGGAATTTGGCCTTATAAAATATTTTTTTCCTCTTCCCTTTGCCAAAAACCATGGGCAAAAACCATGGTATGGTTTGTGGTTTGGATTAATTTAATATAAGGGGTCCCAAGCCTAAATAATAAAGAATTCCCTCACCTCTCCAATATAAACCCACCCAAGCTCCCACTTACTCCTCACAAAAATCCCTTTTAGTTCGTCCAACCTCTAGCCTACTCTCTCTAGAATCCTCCCAAGGTTCCCCAAGCTCCCAAAAAGCCTCTCACAAGCCTCTCTCTAGCCTTTGGAAGCACACTTCCAAGTAAGGGTTTTTTCATCATTTCTCATTTTTTGTCAATTTTCTTTAAGTTGTTTTGCCCTTTTAATTTCAATTATGAATGTTGGGGTATGGTTTCGCACCTCCCCCATACTTCCCTATTATTGTTTGAATTATGGGAGACCCCTTTATCTCTCATTAAATGCCTCCCATGTACACCCGTTACTATGCCGAAATTCCGAAAGGAACTTCTCTCTCCTCTTTTATATTCAAGCAATACTTTTGTATCATGAATCTAAATTCCATTACAATTGTTGGGACATGTATCTATATGACCTCCTTACTGTCCATTACATGTAAATATGATGAGGGACCCCTTTCTCTCTCATCAACCTTTTTTATGAATTCTTATGTCACGCCGTTACGCTGCCGAAATCGCACCGATTTTCTAAGCCAATGTCATTGTGTAATGAATACCATGCCCATTTCTCCATCAAGGGTATTCACCTTTATGCACATTTACTTATTTATTGTAAAGTTTCATTTATGAATTCCACATTCCTTTATCGTGGAATAAATGATTATGTTTTATGAATCCATGTTTTATGATCCATGTGGCACACTTATGCATGAAATGAAATGTTTAAGAAGGGTGTGCCCTTATAGCGCTCCAATGCATTGGGTAAAGTATAGTATCATGATACGTCATGTGAAATGAGTGTTGACTCATGCTAATTCAAGTGCAACTAGGGTTTACTCATGCTTCATGTGCAATGAGGGTTTACTCATGCTCTATGTGCAATGAGCTTTGGCTCATGATAATTCAATGTTAAGTGTTGTTGCCACATTTCCATGTTATGATTATCATACTTTATCATGCCTTTATGTTCATGTTTCTTTTATTCTCTATTTATATGCCTATTGTCTAACATGTATTGTACTCATGTTATTCCACGTGTACTCCCTTACTAGGCTTTATAGCTCACCATTTTCTTATGCATGTCCTCAGGTTATCCCATGCAATGGTAAGTATGAGGGAATGTAGTGATCATGTAAAGGAAGTTTTCAATAAAGATGTTGTATTTCATGTTTTAAGTTTTTATGTAATTATCCTAAGCCCCAAAGACACTAAACCTCTCGATCTTCTTTGTTGTATCAAGTGAAGTTTTATGTAATAAATCATGTTTAAGTTGTAATAAAAGCAGGGTTGTCATAGTTGGTATCAGAGGATAGGTTTAGTTATTTTTGGGATTATGAAACCCTAGTAAATCCTTAGATACAAGACTAAGTATAATAAAAACATCCCTAAGTTTTGGTAAATACTAAGTCAGTGGTTTATCAAACAAATACATCCCTGTCTGGATACGAGCAGGTAGAGGCGGCTCTGGCACAGATGTATCCTAGGGGTAAAACCCAAAAACACCGCTTTGAGCTAGACTCGAACGGGAACTGGTGCACAACAACGGGCCTTGCTGCACTCTTGGTTACGACACTCCCGGGGGATATGTTTTGATAAATTCACAATCTTAGTATGAACCCTTATTAAGGGAAAAATGCCCCTAAGAATATATGTTAGAAAGTAGATCATGAAAAGCCTAGATTGAATCCTATAGACTCATGAGTTAAAGAAATTAAAGTTTATTTATAAGTCATCAACTTTTGTATTTGCATTACCCTTTATGTGTTACCCCTAACTCTCCTTTTATTCCAGCCAATGGCCGGTAATAGGTGGAATCGGGCTAACAACCGTTGTGAAGATCAGTGTGATGATTGTACTAATGAGATGCCCAATCCAATGGGAGCAGAAATCGTGAACTTTGTCACGCTTATCTCTCAGCTAACTCAAGTTTTGAATAGAAAC
The DNA here is from genome assembly GCA_963277665.1 of Viscum album. Classification (NCBI taxonomy): domain Eukaryota; kingdom Viridiplantae; phylum Streptophyta; class Magnoliopsida; order Santalales; family Viscaceae; genus Viscum; species Viscum album. The sequence continues at coordinate 1,496,417,188 of OY728129.1, forward strand.
ACTGGTAAAGAGGAACGTTCAACCCCCCCCCCCCACAAGAAAGAACAAGTCGCTATCGAGAGCTTCATGAGACAAAGGCCTCCTACTTTTAGTGGATCATCTGATCCCATGATCGCTGAACAATGGATCAACTCCATTGAAAAGATCTTCTTCATCCTCCAATGTTCTGAACAAGAGAAGGTTCTCCTGGCTGCTTATCGTATGGAGGGTGAAGCTGATCAATGGTGGACGTTGATCAAAAATATGAAGCCTGAGTAGGAGATCGAGGCTTTGGAATGGAAGGAATTCTGGAAGATGTTTTTCGATAAATATTTTCTGCGCACCCTCCGGATTAAGATGGAAAGGGACTTCCTTTCCCTCAAGTAAAAAGATGAATAATCTATTGGAGCGTATGATGCAAACATCACAAGGCTTGCACGATACGCTTCCGGCTTTGTCGTTACCCCCGAATGCAAGGTTGACCGCTTATTTGGTGGGCTGAAGCCTAGCTTGCGGAAAGCATTAGCGATCCGTGACTTCTACAGCTATGATGAAATTGTTCGATGTGCCCTCAAGGTCGAAATGGAGATCGGAGAATCACAGGGGTATCATGGGGATAAGAAGTGTAAGGTGAACTTCAATTCTGGTGGGCTGATGGATAAATCCAACGGCGCTAAGAAGTTCCATCACCCCACTTTCCAAAAGTGTGGAAAGAAGCACCCTGGAAATTGCCTTAAGGGGACGAGAAAATGCTTCAGGTGTGGAATAGAAGGGAACCTAGCTGTTAACTATCAGCAAGAAGGACCCGCGGCTGCGATAGAGGAGAGGAACGCTCCGTTCGAACATCAATGTGTTGTTCAATGCTATAAATGAAAATAACCGGGTCATTTTGAAAATCAGTGCCCTAATCCAAGGGTTTTCAGAGGCAACCAACAACCTCCAAGACAGCAAGGAAGAGCTTTTTCCATCACTCTGCCGAAGTGAACCCCGACAACGAAGTGGTGACAGGTACGCTAGTTATTCATTCAAGAATAGCGAACATACTTTTTGATTCAGGTTCTACCCATTCTTTTATATCTCAAAATTTTAGTAGAAAAATCCAAGAACCACCACAAATCATGGAAGTAAAGATGTTGGTGAGTACGGAAAATGGGGAAATCATTGCATCCCATGAATATAATTCCTCCCCTATTATAATCTGTGGACTGAATTTCCCGGCGAACCTCTTCATACTCTCTCTGGTGGAATTTGATGCAATTCTTGGCATGGATTGTCTTTCCTTATATAGAGCCAACATAAATTGTCGGGAGAGGGAAATCACACTCCATATGGAGAATCGACCCCCGATTCTTTACAAGTGTCAGGAGGAAGATGAATCTCCTTTAGCTCCATCATCTCAAGCATGGATATTACTACCCTATGATCATGCATATCTGGCTCAAATTATTGAGTCCAAGGAAGAAACCATCCTTGATGAAATGCCTATTGTGAGGGAATTCGTGGAAGTGTTTCCCGAGGAACTGCATGGTCTTCCTCCTAGAAGAGATGTTGAGTTCTCAATTGAACTTATACCTGGGGCCTTACCAATATCCAAGAATCCATATAGAATGGCTGTTGTTAATCTTGAAGAGCTGAATAAACAACTACAGGATAATCTGGATAAAGGGTTTATATGCCCAAGTGCTTCACCATGGGGTGCACCAGTCCTCTTCATCAAGAAGAAGGATGGGTCAATGCAGATTTGCATCGATTATCGTGAACTTAACAAAATCACGATAAAGAACAAGTATCCTCCCCCACGAATTGATGACTTGTTCGATCAGTTGCGTGGAGCACAATACTTCTCCAAGGTGGACTTGCGGTCGGGATATTATCAATTAAGGGTGAAGAAGAAAGATATCCCCAAGACTGCTTTTCGTACAAGATACGGGCACCATGAATTCATAGAAATGCCTTTCGGACTCACCAATGCTCAAGAAATATTCATGGACTTGATGAATAGAGTATTTAGAGATTACCTTGACAAATATTTGGTAGTCTTTATAGATTATATTCTAATATACTCCAAAACCAAGGAGGATCATGAGGAGCATTTAAGAACTGTACTAGAGACTTTTCACAAGGAGAAGCTCTATACAAAGTATAGCAAGTGTGAGTTCTGGTTGAAGGAAGTCTCATTCTTGGGCCATATCATCACAAGCAATGGGATATCTGTGGATCCCTCCAAAACAAATGCAATTGAGGGATGGTCGAGGCCAACATCGGTAACGGATATCTGTAGCTTCTTGGGGTTAGCTGGATATTATCGACGATTTGTGAGGAATTTCTCACGATTTTCCAACCCTCTTACCAAGCTAACTCGAAAGGGAGTAAATTTTTCTTGGAGTGATGAATGCGAAGAAAGCTTCAAGGAGTTGAAAAGGAGGCTTATCACTACACCCATGCTCACTTGACCCACAAGTGGGGAGATTTTTGTGGTATTCAGTGATGCTTAGAAGAAGGGCTTAGGATGTGTGCTGATGCAGAATGATAAAGTGATATCCTATGCCTCAATGCAGTTGAAAATCCATGAGCGAAACTATCCAACGCATGATCTGGAGTTGGCGGTGGAGATCTTTCCCTTGAAAATCTGGCAGCATTATCTCTATGGAGATAAATGTGAGATATATACTGACCACAAGAGTCTTAAATATATATTCACACAGAAAGAGCTTAATATGCACCAGAGAAGATGGATAGATCTCATCAAGGATTATGACTGTTCAATACATTACCACCCTGGGAAAGCGAACAAGGTGGCAGATGACCTAAGTAGAAAGGATCCAGCAATTCTATCAATGATGAGAATTGAGAAGGATCCAATCTTATTAGACTTGATGAAGATGGACGTGGGAATCATAAAGAAGGGAACATCATCAATACTTTCACAAATTATTGCTCAACCATCTCTTTTGGAAAGGTTAAAGGATGCTCAAAAGGATGATGTGGGAATTCAAGAAAAAGTGGAAGCTATCAAAAAGGGGAAATCCTCGGAGTTTAATGTTAATGAAGAAGTAATTGTGCAGTTTGGGAAAAGAATATGTGTTCTATCAAGTCCAAAGCTGAAGAAGGAACTTTTTGATGATGCACATAGTTCAAATTTCTCTATTCACCCAGGGAACACAAAGATGTGTCAAGATCTCTAAGAAAACTTTTGGTGGGATAATATGAAGAAGGAGATCGCCGAATATAAATCAAAGTGCCTGGTGTGTCAGCAAGTGAAGGTAGAGAGGCAGAAGTCTAAGGGGATGATGCAACCATTACCCATACCATAATGGAAATGGGAGAACATCACCATGGACTTTGTCACCAGACTTCCAAGGACATCCAAAGGCAACAATGCAATCTGGGTTGTTGTGGATCATCTTACAAAGACTGCACACTTCATTGCTATTCGGAAGGATTTCTCATTGGATCAACTGGCACAGATATATATCAGGGAAGTGGTAAGTTTTCATGGAGTACCACTATCTTTTGTGTCTGACCGAGATCCAAGATTCACCTCTAAGTTTTGGAAGAGTCTTCAACATGCTCTAAATACTTAACTGAACTTCAGTACGGCCTATCATCCTCAAACTGATGGCCAATCTGAGCAGAATATCCAAACACTTGAGGATATGTTGAGAGCGTGATCAATGGACTTTAAAGGAGGATGGGATCAACATCTTCCTCTGGTTTAGTTCTCTTATAATAATAGTTTCCACTCGAGCATCCAAATGTCACCATATGAATCCCTATATGGGAAAAGGTACAGAACACCAGCATGTTGGGATGAGGTCGGTGAACGTAAGCTGCTTGGACCATAAATGGTCGAAGAAATGGTAGAGAATGTGAAAACCATTCAGCAGCATATCAAGGTATCCCAGAGTCGACAGAAGAGTTATGCAGATAATCATCGACAAGACCTTGAATTTAAAGTTGGAGACATGGTGTTTCTACGCATATCTCTGTAGAAGAAGGTCATGAGGTTTGGAAAGAAAGTGAAGTTAAGTCCAAGGTACATAGGCCCCTTCGAGATTCTTGATCGTGTTGGGGTTGTGGCCTATCCACTAGCACTTACACCTACCATGGCCAAGGTGCATGATGTCTTTCATGTATCCCTCTTAAGGAAGTACATACTGGACCCTTCACATGTACTCTCTTCTGAGGTGGTACAATTGGAAGATGATCTTTCTTATGAGGAGCAACCAGTGAAGATCTTAGATCATAGAGAAAAAGTTCTATGAAATAAGACAATTCCCATCGTTAAGGTGTTTTGGAAAAACCACAAGTTTGAAGAAGCGACTTGGGAGTCGGAGGATATGATGAAGTTGAGTTACCCACATTTGTTTTAGTGTGGGAAAAGGAAAAATTTCAAGGGAAAAATTTCTTAAGGGGGGAATATTGTAACGACCTAAAGTCTCATTAATGGAAATCCCTCTTGATCTTATTAAATGTCTCTTTATATAAAATGTTTTATAAAATGTCAACTTATTTGGTTCTATGATAAGAGTTGTGACCGTTACTTTTATAGTTGTTGAACAGTGAGCACATGATTAGTATAAATATAGGACCTTAACGAACCCAGTTTTACTCAGAAAAAGGAAGTGATGGGCTCATCCAGTAGAATTGCCCCATACGAAGCCCATTTGTCAGAGCTCGGAAAAGAGGTGGCATCCTTGGGCTTCGCCCTTGACCAAGCCCAAGCTGAGCTTCATTATGTCAAGATCGAACATGAGTATCTACGGGAAAAGTGGAAGTTGATTGAAATTACCACTCGAGCAATGTTATCTGAGCCACCCCAAGAGTCTTTCACCATCGCACACCTTACCCTTAGGTCTTATGCGGCTGTTTTAAGGGGTTATGTAACAAATAAGTAGTACTATGTTCATGTACATTATTTTTTGTATATAATAATGAATATAATTTCTAGTCATTTTTGATACATTGTAAATAGTTTTTAAAGTACAAATGGTGTTTTTAGTTATTATTTAATTAAGAAATATATTTTATTAAATTAAGGGATTTTTGAATAAAATTATATTTTAATAAAATAATATTATTATTATTAAATTAATTTTTATTAAATATAAATGATCATATAATTTTATGAATGCAATTAAAATTTTTATTAAGGTTTGAAAGCAATTTCTGTCAAAACCCATGAATTTTCGATAAATGTCGGTTTTTATTTTAAAATTGAAAAATCACATATTTAGAAAATTATTTAGATAAAATAAATGTTATTTTTGGAATCAGGACGTCGAAATTATCCAACGGTGAATTTTTCATAATTTTTTGAGACAGTCAAATTTTTGGGTAAAAATTAAATACTGTTTAAATATATAATGTGTTTTATGACATCATAATGACCCAATAGTGATGTAATAAAATACTATAATATTTATTTTTGTCCAATATATGTTTTAACATTAAAATAATGTGATTTTGGGTTTTTTTAACTTACTTTTCAAAGCATTAATGGACCCCTCAAGACATATTCAACACTTTGCCTTTTTAAAATAATTTCCATGGGAGTGTGACTCACCTCCACATAAGAAACCTTATTATTTTAAGAATTTCGGACTTTTTTCTTATAAAATATTTTTTTCCTCTTCCCTTTTCCAAAAACCATGATCAAAAACCATGGTATGGTTTGTGGTTTGGATTAATTTAATATAAGGGATCCCAAGCCTAAATAATAAAGAATTCCCTCACCTCTCCTATATAAACCCACCCAAGCTCCCACTTCCTCCTCAATAAAATCCCTTGTAGTTCCTCCAAACTCTTCCCTACTCTCTCTATAATCCTCCCGAGTTTCCCCAAGCTCCCAAGAATCTTCTCACAAGCCTCTCTCTAGCCTTTGGATGCACACTTCCAAGTAAGGGTTTTTTCTTCCTTTCTCATTTTTTGTCAATTTTCTTTAAGTTGTTTTGCCCTTTTAATTTCAATTATGAATGTTGGGGTATGGTTTCTCACCTCCCCCATACTTCCCTTTATTGTTTTAATGATGGGAGACCCCTTTCTCTCTCATTAAATGCCTCCCATGTACACCTTTTACTATGCCAAAATTCCGAAAGGAACTTTTCTCTCCTCTTTTATATTCAAGCAATACTTTTGTATAATGAATCTAAATTCCATTACAATTGTTGGGAAATGTATCTATATGACCTTCTTACTGTCCATTACATGTAAATATGATGAGGAACCCCTTTCTCTCTCATCAACCTTTTTTATGAATTCTTATGTCACGCCGTTACGCTGCCGAAATCGCACCGATTTTCTAAGCCAATGTCATTGTGTAGTGAATACCATGCTCATTTCTCCATCACAGGTATTCACCTTTATGCACATTTACTTATTTATTGTAAAGTTTCATGTATTAATTACACATTCCTTTATCATGGAATAAATTATTATGTTTTATGAATCCATGTTTTATGATCCATGTGGCACACTTATGCATGAAATGAAATGTTTAAGAAGGGTGCGCCCTTATAGCGCTCCAATGCATTGGGTAAATTATAGTATCATGATATGTCATGTGCAATGAGTGTTGAATCATGATAATTCAAGTGAAATGAGGGTTTACTCGTGCTTCATGTGCAATGAGGGTTTACTCATGCTTCATGTGCAATGAGCCTTGGCTCATGCTAATTCAATGTTAAGTGTTGTTGCCATATTTCCATGTTATGATTATCATGCTTTATCATGCCTTTATGTTCATGTTTATTTTATGCTCTATTGATATGCCTTTTGTCTAACATGTATTGTACTCCTCATTTTATTCCATGTGTACTCCCTTACTAGGATTTATAGCTCACCCTTTTCTTATGCATGTCCTCAGGTTATCTCATGCAATGCTAAGTACGAGGGAATGTAGTGGTCATGTAAAGGAAGTTTTCAATAAAGATGTTGTATTTCATGTTTTAAGTTTTTATGTAGTGATCCTAATCCCCAAATACACTAAACCTCTTGATATTCTTTTTTGTATCAAGTTAAGTTTTATGTAATAAATCATGTTTAAGTTGTAATAAAAGCAGGGTTGTCATATGGATCATATCTAGAGGGAATTTTTCCTCGAAGTAACTTTGCATTGAGTCTTCTCAACTCCCTAATCTCCTCATCTTGTTGATAAAATCTTTCCTATAGTGAAAGGGATTATCCTTCTCTATGGGGAAGGTGAGACACAGTATGACCCTTACCTTTTCCCTTATTAGTTTCCTTTCAAGGAGGTAGAGATAGATTATTTTAGGGGATACCCAAATTTTGGGTGAGCCTCTGATTTCAGGTAGACATGCCTTCTATATTCATTTCATTATAGATTGTCTCAGGAACATGAATTTCTTCTCCAAAATCCTCTAAATTGATCGTATGTTATGGAGGGTCTTCAATGATGGAATTGATGAAATTCACAGATACATAGCACATTACAAGCATTCTGTTAGAATTTCTACAAGATCGCCTTCTTCTATACCCTCCATGAAACATTTTCCTCCTATTTTTTTCTTCCCTCAGAAATTTTTGGCGAAAAGTAACTCGAAGGGAATCTTAAGATAGTTTATTTGTGCATTTATTTTTTATATTCTTCCCTAAATAGGAGAAAACTGACTTCTTATAAGGAGGATATTGTGAATGGGAAAAATCTTCCAGCCTTGTGGGTTGGGGATATTCATGTTCTTCTTTATAAACCCTGCAGGTTCTATTTGTTGGCTTCAATGGTTGGGTTAAAAAAATCCCCAAGACTTATGGGATAGGGTAGATCCTAAACTTATATGGATGATATCAATGTATCTACTCTTCTGATTTTTGGATTCTTGTCCAAATGTTGGATGGGTGCATTATCCAGAACTCAGTTAAATTTCTTGCTTCAGAAGACCATTATGATATTTCATACATTTGTGCAATCTGGTGACTAACATCCTCTAAGAAGGAGGCCTACTCAATGTTCTCAAATTCTTGATGAAAATTTATTTTAACAGATTTCTCTCTTTGGGATTGACTTTGGTGAGATTCAATCGAGGCATGTTATTGTTGATCATGTCTTCAGTCATGAACAGAATTTTTTTATCATAGCCAGCCTGGGGAAATAACATTTCATGATAATACATTTTGTGGGATTTTATATCTTTAAATCATAGTGAAATGTAATTCTCCATATACACCCCCATAATTTTATATGAACACCATATGGGGTATATTTGATCAATCGTCTCAACCTCATTAATACATTGAGGCATGCACATTTAAGTTCTCTCTATTACTTCTCAATATTTGGGTGTTGAGAAGTTGGGAGTGATTCCAAGTCAATTTGGAACTGTAACCCTTTTATTACCTTTGAAGTTCCCAGTTAGGATCCAAGTATCACTGAGAGGGGGAGGGGATGAATCAGTGATATCTTTTTCTTTTTATGTTTCCTGTTTTTGAAACAACTTTCGCCTCCTGTTGAAGAGTTTCTTCCCTAATGAACACACACAACCATAGGAACACAAGATTTACAAGGTTCACTACTCAACAAGAGTATCTACATCCTTGGTATGGTACAGAAACAATCTAGTACCACACAATCCACTAGAAAACAATCCTTTGATGTGGAATATAACGATTAGGATATACCCTTACACTCGTGTAGCACTTTGAAAAAAATCCAATAGTGTGTGTGCTCCCTCTTAGCACAAATAGGGTAATGTAATGATTATGTGATTCTTAATTAACTTTCACAAATAAAATCTTTCAAAACAATTCTTCAATTTTCTACCCAGAAGCTGGTAAGAACCTCCTGGTACGGATAGCTTGCACACCACTTCCTACTTGCGTGCCTCCCTTCTTGCGCGCCACCTGCTTGCACGCCTAATCACTACTTGCATGAAACCATTGAGCACAGATCACAACTTGTGTACCACCTTTGTCTTATACACAGTCCACTTCTTGAAAGCACCTCCCTACTTGCGCGCCTCTGGAAACTTTCGCGTCAAAACTTGCACGACAAAACTTGCGCGACACCCTAATTTCGCGCCTTATAAATAACCCTTAGCTTGCGCACCACTTCAGCTTGTGTGCCGCCCTATGCTACTTGTGCGATCAGATCACCCTCCACTACTTGCGCAATCAGAGCTCTAATTTTCTCTTAAGTGTTGAGCATTAAAAAAATGAGGAGGCTAGTCGTCTATTTATAAGCATTTTGGTGACTTACGCACCATATATACTTGCACGTCGCTCCATCACTTGCACGACACTTTATTTCCTTTGTAATATTTTAATATGATGATGTTTGAAATATGAATTTTCATATAACATACACTTGCACGCCACACTTGTGCGACCGTTAGACTTGTGAGTCGGTTTATGACTTACACGCCAATTTTTAACTTGCGCGCCACTTTATTTACTTTGTCATATTTTGATGGGATGATCTTGAAATATGAATTGTGCATCACTTACACTTGCACGCCAATACTTGTGTGCAAATACTTGCACGCCAATACTTGCATGCCACTCTTGACTTGCGTGCCACTTTCTTTCCTTTTCCAAAATCACTTCTTTACTCTCTCTACTCTTCATAAGGCTTTCATCACAAGTTCTCCAAACTTATGATATTTCTGAAATAAAAATCAGCAAATCATCTTCATAGTTTACAATTCCTTTACAAATTGAATTGATTTAGCTTCTTTGACAATAAAAGACAACAATCTGTAACAGCAAACTTTTCTTAATTTCTTATCCATCACACTTGATCCCAATAATCTCCCCCTTTGGATTTTGTTGTCAACCATGATTCATAAATCACTAAGCTTTGTAACCTTAAGAAATTGATTACTTATCAACAATTCTAAGCCTACGTGAGCTAACTCATTTTAGGAAACAAGAATTATTAACATCCAAAACCATGTTGTCCAAAAGCAGTGACTATGAAATATCATGAGTGTACCTCCTCATCCTTATTCATATCATCTTTCAAGCTTCTACCTTAGTATTCTTCACTTCTTCAACTTTCCTAGAAAAAAAAATTGTTTCCTACAACCACTTCAACAAACAGTTAGAATAGTTCACACACATACATGCTGGATTCACAGCTTACCCACAACTCCCCCTTTATTCATGCTTCCATAAGGATAGATTTATGAAATAATTCCCCCCTTCACAACACTATCCAAAGGTAAGATGAGAGAGGGTACAGAAACATGTATATTAACCTTGATGAAAAGGAGGTTGGACACCCATGTTCAACCTCAATTTTGAAAATGGTTCCTTCAGTAATGGTTTTGTGAATATATCAGCAACTTGTTCAGATGTAAGAACATACTCCAGCCTCAATTCACTCTTCTCCACCTTCTCTTTGATGAAGTGGTACTTTATATCAATATGTTTTGAATGAGAATGTTGTACTGAATTTTTTTTAAGATTGATTTCACTATGATTATCACAACCCAAGAGTAATGGTAGCTTTACTTCAACAAGTAAATTTTCCAGATGAGTCTTCATCCACATTAGTTGAGTTGCAGCTTGACTAGCAGCAGCATACTCAGCTTTATCTATACTAAGAGTTACTGAATTTTGTTTCTTGGTATGCCAACTAACACAACTTTTCCCAAGAAAGAATACTCCACCAAATGTGGATCTTCGATCATCAACATTTCCTTCCCAATCAGCATCATAATACCTGAATAGATCAATATTTCCTGAGCCATCATACCTGATTCCAAAATTTGTTGTGACTTTGATATATTTGAGAATTATTTTTCTAGAAATAAAATGTGATTCTTTAGGAGTAATCTAAAATCTTGCACAAAAAGTAACAGCATGGATGATGTCAGGTATTGAGGTAGTCAAATACAACAGACTTCCAATCAGATTTCGAAACTCTTTTTGATCAACTTCATTGTCTTGTCCATATTTAGACAACTTGGTTCCCATAGAAATTGGTGTGGAAACTGGTTTCAAATTTTCCATGCCAAACTTCTTCAAAAGTTCCTTAGCATACTTTTCTTGAGACAGGAAAACATGATTCTTCTTTTGTGAAATTTGTAGCCCAAGAAAGTACTTCATTTCTCCTAGCATGGACATCTCAAATAACTTCTTCATATCCTCATAAAATTTTTCACATGATCTTTCATCATTTCCAGCAAATATAATATCATTAACATAAACAATAATTATCAGTGAAAACTCTTGACATTCCTTTATATAGAGATTGTTGTAAACTCTCCCTTTCTTAAAGTTCATCTTCTTTAAGAAAGTATCTAATTTAGAATACCATGATCTCAGAGCCTATTTTAGCCCATACAAAGCCTTCTTCAATCTGCACACATAACTTTCATCCTTTCCAATAACAAATCCAAAAGTTTGATCAATGTAAACTTCCTCTTCAAGGTCACCATTCAAGAATGCATATTTTAAATCCATTTGAAATATTTTGTAACCTCATTGTGCTGAAATATCATGAAAGAATATAATTATTTCTAATCTTGAAACCGGAGAAAAGGTTTCATCAAAATCAATGCCTTAAATTTGTGAATACCCTTTGCAAACCAATCTTGCTTTGTTTCTTATTACTTTACCTTCTTTATTCAGCTTGTTCCAGAAAACCCACTTTGTACCAATAATGTTATTGTTGTCCGGATTGGGTACAAGTTCCCAAGTATCATTCTTCTCTATCTGATCAAGCTCTTTATTCATTTCATGAACCCATTTTGGATGCCTAAATACTTCATTTACATCATTCATTTCAACTTTAGAATAAAGAGAAGTATGTGATATAGCATTTGTTGTTCTTCTTGTTTGAACCCTCTGATGATTATCTCTAATAATATTTTAATCCTCCACTTGTTTCCTCAACCTAGGATGAGTTTTTCAAACTTCATCCTCATCACTCGAGATTTCTGAGTCATATTACTCTTCATAGGTAGGATTAACACAGTCTGTAGTATTATCAGAATCATTAACAAAAGCTTCTCTATCCTACTCAAATTCCACATCAACATATGACTGCTTTTCTTTCTCAACATTTTCAACAACTTTTACATCTGAAGAATCAATAATTATTCATGTTTTTTTATTGATACATCTATATCCTCTTCCTTCTGCAGCATATCCAAGAAAAATTCCATCATCTCCTCTTTGCTCAAACTTTCCAAGGTTTCCACCTTTCTTCTTTATAATGCATGGACTCCCAAATACTCTTAAATGTTTCAGACTTGGATTTTTTTCATAGAACATTTCATATGGAGTCATATCTGAGTTTGTCCTATAGAAGAATTAGTTCTGAATATAAACAGAAGTTCTCAAGGCTTGCCTCCAATAATAATGATAAAGACTATGTTCAAGTAACAAAGTTCTCCCCATTTCCACCAGACTTCGATTCTTTCTTTCAACAACCCCATTTTGTTGAGGTGTGTATGGTGAACTAAAATCATGCCGAATTCCATGTTTCTCAAGGTAACTTTAAAACTATTCATTCTTATACTCACCACCATTATCAGTTCTCAACTTCTTCACTCAATACTCACATTCCTTTTCTTCTTTCCTCCTGAAACTCTTAAACATTTTTAGAGCATCTGACTTATGTCTCAAGTACATAACACAAGTAATGTGAGTAAAGTCATTAATAAAAGTAATGAGTACTTATCTTCATTTTCTGATTACTTTATCATTGGTCCACATATATCAGAATGTATAAGTTCCAAGGGTTTTTTTGAACGAATTTCAACTCTTTTATGAAAAGATTTTGTAATCATACCTTTTCACAGATAGTGCAGCACCAATCTCTTCTTCTTGATAAATCAGGCATATCTCATTCATTGTCTCACGTTGATAACTTACACATGTTTCTATGACACATATGTCCCAGCATTTTATTTCATAACTGATTTTCATCCACCATGCTCATGTAACATAAATTTTGTACTTCACCAACTTGGAACAAGTTTCCTTTTGTACGTTGTCCTCTTGTAACTATATTTCCATAATTTTCACATTTCACAATGAACCCATATTTTCTTAATATAACTTTGTTTCCCTCATCATAGAGTTGTGAAACACTCAGAATATTATGTTTCAACTCATCAACATATAATGTTTTCTTAGATTTAATTTTTTCTTTTCCGATGATGGCAGATCCAACACCTTTGATTCTCAGAGATTCATCATTTCCAAATGTAACAGTTCCTTCTTTGAAGTATTTCACATTCTTAAGAAACTTTAAGTCTCCTGTCATATGAGAAGAACACCCACTATTAATAATCCATGGACGTTCTCCTTTTGTAGCTTTCAAAGTAGTTTAGACAACAAGAGATTTTTGTTCTTCCTGTTCCTTCACTTTCTGTTGTGCTTCCTCCAATTTCCTAGTCAGGTCAATGTATTCTATCCAGACAACCATTCACTCTTTCTTTTTGGACTTATCAGACCTGTCCCTTTTAGATTTTAAAAACTATGGCTTTTGAGAATTATTAAGAATATTTTGTTGCTCTGGTAACACACTAAGGCAGCCCTTGGCAAGATGTCCAGGTCGATCACATCTTTCACAAATAGTTTCCAGTCACACCAGTCTTCTCAGATATCTTCTGAAATTTATTTGAAGACTTTCTATTTTGAAATAATTGACATTCCCTCAATACTTGTCTTTCAAAACTTGTGGAATAGTTGTAATGTTTTTGGTTGAACCAACACATATTTTCCATGTGTTTGAATCCACTACAATACCAGCAATAACCATAGAAAGAATATTTTCCATTGAAACTTCTATACTGACTAGATTTGTGAACATGATTCTCAACAACCTTCTTAATAAAAATATGCTAACCATCAACCTTCATGTTTTCATTTGTAACTCCATTTCTCATTTCAGATTTAACAACACCAGAATTATTAAAATTCTTTCTTGACTCGTGATTTTTATACACTTCTGATTATTCATCATTGCTGACTTTGATCACATAAATGGTCTTTCCATCCTTGTTCTTATCAGAACCAGTTCTGTCTTTCATTTTTACATTTGAAGGTAACTTTTGTGGATCCTTGTTTGGTTCATTCTTACTGGAACATTCACCAACTTCTAAGATAGAATTTTTGAAACTGATATTCATTTCTTTAGCTTTATAAAGTTTCTGTTGGACAAGTTCCAACTCTTCTTCTTTTTCCTTCAGCTTTACTTCAAGATGATCATTACGATTCTTTGTATTCTCAAGAGAATTTTTCAGATCATCAATCTCCTTTTCCATCTTGATTTTCTTATCAGTAAAACCTTCTTGATTGTTTAATGTGGAAATTTCATTTATCAGCTTGTTGTTTTCCTTCTCAAGTCTTCTGATCTTCATCAAGCATTATTTTAACTCTTCTTTCAAATGATATTCAAGTTGAGTTACTTCTTATTCTAAATTGTTTCTCTCGTACTCTTCATTATTCACTACAGTAATAAAGGTATTCTCTCTAGTTTTTTTAGAAAATAATTTCTCAGATTCATCTTCACTATCTTCTTCATCTTCATATTTATATAAAAATCTTCATCTTTTTTATTTGAAGAAATTTTTATCCTTCCCCTTTGAAAAATATTTATCTTTGTCAGTTTGTTTCTTCCACAACCTTCTTGGCCTTCTTTTATCATCATCATTATCTTCTTCTTTATTATTTTGAGTACAGTTAGCTGCAAAGTGACCAATGTCTCCACACTCAAAAAAATTCAAGGGAATTTTACCCTTGTATTTCCCTGTACCTCTTTTCACATTCTTAGAAAACAAGGATAAAATTTCATCAAAATTTTTACATACCTCATCTTCATAATCAAATTCACCAGCATTATCTTCAATAATATTTTTCTTTGACTTATCTCTCTTTGTAGCCTTGAATGACATTTCTCTATCAGATTTTGTTTTTCCCTTCATAGTCTTCTCCCTTATCATCTCATAAGTAATGAGAGTTCTATGAAAATCATCTAAAGATAATGTTTCGGGGTCTCTATATTCTAATGAATACACTTTATCATCAAACTTGTCAGGCAGAATTCTCAAGATCTTTTCGACAACTGTAGAATCCTCCAATTTTTCACCAAGACATCTGATTGTACTGACAGTATCATTTATACTGGTAAAGAAATCCCCAAAAGATTCATATTATCCCATTTTAAAGTCTTCATACTTCAGTCTCCAGATTTGTAGTTTAGCCTTCTTCACTTTTGTATTTCCTTCATAGATGTTCTTCAATTTTTTCCAGATTCCTTTGGTTGTAGAAACACCTTTCACTATTAACAATTCACTCTCAGAAATAGATGAGAGTAATGCATTTTTATCTCTTCCATCATTCTCAAGGTTCTTCTTATCGACAAGAGTAAGAGGAACCTTTTCATCAATAGCATGAAATTCGTCTGTTGTAGTTTCAAGAACTTCATATCCAAGAGACATAAGATAAGGCATCATTCTGTCCTTCCAGATGTGATAGTTCTTTCCATCAAAAATCGGAATCCCCTTACTGTTCATGCAATTTAGATTCTCCATCACAACTTCTCTTCAACCACTTCAGCAAAGAATAAACAAAGGGAACCTTCACTCTGATACCAATTGAAGTTCCCAGTCAGGATCCAAGTATCACTGATAGGGGGAGGGGGTGAATCATTGATATCTTTTTCTTTTTATGTTTCATATTTTTGAAACAACATTTTCCTCCTGTTAAAGAGTTTCTTCCCTACTGAACACACACAACCATAGGAACACAATATTTACAAGGTTAACTACTCAACAAGAGTATCTACGTCCTTGGTATGGCATGGAAACAATCCAGTACCACACAATCCACTAGAAAACAATCCTTTGATGTGGAATAAAATGAGTAGGATATACCCTTACACTCGTATAGCACTTTAAAAATAATCCAATAGTGTGTGTGCTCCATCTTTGCACAAATAGGGTAATTTAAGGATTCTGTGCTTTTTAATGAACTTTCACAAATCAAATATTTCAAAAAAAATCTTCACTTCCCTACCCAGAAGATGGTAAGAACCTCCTGGTGTGGACAGCTTGCATGCCACTCCCTGCTTGCACACCTCCCTGCTTGCATACCACCTACTTTCGCACCTACTCACTACTTTCACGCCACCATTGAGCACAGCTCACAACTTGTGTGCCACCTTTGGCTTATACAGAGGCCACTTCTTGAAATCACCTCCCTGCTTGCGCGCCTCTGGCAACTTTCGCATCAAAACTTGCGTGAAAAAACTTGCACGACACCCTACTTGTGCGCCTTATAAATAACCCTCAGCTTGTGCGCCACTTGAGCTTGCACACTGCCCTCTGATAATTGCACGATCAGAGCACCCTCCACTACTTGCACAATCAGAGCTCTAATTTTCTCTTAAGTTTTGAGCATTACAAAAATGAGGAGGCTATTCGTCTATTTATAGGAATTTTGGTGACTTCTGTGCCACATATACTTGCGCACCGCTTCAGTACTTGCGCGACACTTTCTTTCCTTTGTCGTATTTTGATATGATGATGATTGAAATATGACTTTGCATGTAACATACACTTGTGAACCACACTTGCGCACCCATTAGACTTGAGTGTCGGTTTATGACTTGCGCTCCAATTTTTAACTTGCGCGCCACTTTATTTCCTTTGTCATATTTTTATGGGATGATATTGAAATATGAATTGCACTCCACATACACTTGTGCGCCAATACTTGCGTGCCACTCTTGACTTGTGCGCCACTTTATTTACTTTTCCAAAATAACTTCTTTACTCTCTATACTCTTTATAAGGCTTGCATCACAAGTTCTCCAAACTTATGATATTTGTGAAATACAAATCAGCAAAGCATCATCATAGTTTACAAGTCCTTTACAAAGTGAATTTATTTAGCTTATTTGACAAAAAAATACAACACTCTGTAATAGAAAACTTTTCTTACTTACTTATCCATCCAACTTGGTCCCAACAACCTTGACATGACTTAGGTTTTTGTCATAAGGTAATATCTTTTCTTTCAGATGATGAATAGTTTTGACATGTTGAGGTGGATGTCATGCATACAATTTGCCATGAACATTTATGGAATGCTTTATTGAGGAGTTTCAAATGCCAAAACATGACTGGTATTTTATTTTTAGCTAGTTGTTTTATCATATTCAATATATCCTCTTTGACTTTTTCTATAGTATCCTCTACCTTATCGAACCAAAGTTGGTGTTTTTCTATCATTTCATCATAATCAACAAAATTAGAGGAGTTCCTCTATTGCATTGTAAGATAAATGTACCAAGGGTGGTTCAGAGAATGATCATCGCCTTGGGTTATCTTCTGGTTGAGAAATAATTTTACTCAGCAGTGACAAGGAATCAGACATAACTAGCCTTGTATTTTCAAGTGCCTCAATATAAGAGTGTTTTCTCATCACCACATTGTCAATTGGAGAATTCTCTTAACAATGAGAATCACTATTGTCAAGAGAAATTTTTTATCGAATTCCATCATGGGGAGGACCATCATGGTGGATTACAAAAATAGATAAATCATCTTTCTCTTTGGTCTTTTGAACACACAGAGGGTTGTTGTGGCTCTCATCTATAGATAGGTTCTCAATATTGACTGAATTTTCACGAAGAAAGCCTTCATGATGAAGTGTCCAATGAGGAACTTCAGAATTACTACTACTACTCCCATAATTTGGTAACATTAAAGTAGGATCTTGATCTGCAATAGATAAATGTATGAGGGCTTCAAGAACTCCAGCATTAAGAGGAGTGAGATTTTAGATCAAATCTTGATTCTCAAATTGTGCTTGGTGAGACCTTTTATTATAAGTCTTATTACATGTAGTTGGAGCCACTTATTGGAAGAAGTGGTTATCATTGGTAAGTGTATGTGCCTTTAATGGAGTGGTCATTAGAATGGTCCAATTATCTCTAGTTGGAGCAGTTTTATGTTCTTAATTCGGTTGTCCATGTGATATGGGGGAGTGTTTCCCATGACCCTCCTAGACTGAAGTAGAGGTATGTATCTACTCTGGGATTAAATAATGATGATCCACCCCAGGTATGAGGATAGAGTAATGTTTCCATCCATCGAGTATTGTTGTTTCCACTGTTATGATATTTTGGAAAGTTTCTAAGATATGGGAAGGAATTTGAATCTTCCCTTTCACTATTTCTATAATGTTCTTGGTGACTTTAGAGAGTGGAATGGGAATAAACGTCCATTCCATATCTAGAGTAGGTGTATGTATTTGCTCTTGTACTCCCTTTCCTACTAGTGGATACTGACAGTACTCATGTTTGGGGGAAAAGAATTGAGTTTTCCCCTGATTTTTCATCAGATATTTCTAACTGACTTCTTTGGGTGCTTCCAGATGAGGCTACTAGTAGGCTTAGTGAGTGCAGGTAGGTGTATAAAACTACTTGAGGGTTGCCACCAAAGTAGGTTGTAGGGATTATTTTAACACTTCCAGATGATTCTAATGGAATTATTGATGATTATAAGAAATTTTGTATTCCTACTCATGATACTCCATTGGATTTGAATGGAGGGATTGGTTGGGTGCTGCTAGATGAGTCTTCTGGCCGGTGGAATAAAGGTGTATGGTTGTGTGTACTCACTCATTTTTTGACACCAAACTGGTTTGGTGGGATTCTATGAAGGTGGAATACATAGGAACCTTCTCCTTGTTGGCTGGTTGTCATCCCTGTGGTCTGTCTTGCATGCCCAGGTTTGAGGGACCTGGGCCAGACGGTCGAAGGTGACACCCTCATCATGTTTAGGGTTCACTACTATGGATTGTTGGAAGTGTAGATTGTTGGAAGTATCCCTTGGGAAGAACCTATGTGTATTCAGTACAAGGTCATAGGTGGCCTCTTGGTTGACCTCCATAGAATATGGGAGGGACTGGTGATTAAATTTCGGGGATAAACTCTCAAAATGGTTGAAGATGATGGTTGGCACCATCTTTTTCTGGACCACCGGTCATCATTGAACAAATAATTGGGGTGATTGTTGATCTGGAGGGCCTATCAATAAGCCTCTAGGGTAAATATGGTGCTGCATTGATGGTACTCTCAAACTAGTGTGTTAGAGACCCAGTGTTGAAGAGGATAATTCAGTGATGGCATCCTTCGTGCAAACAAGGATCTGTCCTGATCAGCAGCCGAGGCGTTCATGGGTGTAAACTTGAAGGAAGAAATTTGAATTAAATGGATTTCTAGAAATGAGTGTATGTATATGTGATATAAATATAAACAAGAACCTTTTTAAGTAAAATTCCTTTTGGATGAACACATGCATGACTGATTGCCTTTTCTGGACCTCTTTTATCAACTAATAAGGGCCTGACAGATGGGTAACACCATCATCTTAGTTAAAGATTCATGTTGGGTTCAATATTTTTGGTTTCCCTTATAATGTGTGTTATGGTTAGAAATCACTATTTCCAAATGATTTCCAATAGATTTGTTTATGGAACCAAAAATACCCAATGGTTCTATATCCAAAGGGACCTACTTTCCAAACGTAGGAATTTGTTAGGTTTGTTGACCCACAATACTTAATAACTAACATTGGTTAAGAGGATGGGAGGTCGGGTTCATAACACCCTCTTAGGGGGGAATTATTTCATATTCTGGGACTCTCTTATAGATTTAAGATATGCTCGTGAATCCTTCATTAATTCCCAAGTATGGTGTGAGTTATCCAAACATTAGAAATCAATTGTTAGAATATGTATAATTCAGAATCATATGTATGTATTTGAGGTTCTTCATTGATGGAGATATCTATATATATCTGAGTTTATCCATCAATGGTATCTAATCATATACTACTTAGATATTCTATGGTCATTTATTACAATGATGCTGATTTTTAAGCCACTCAGTGAGGCACTCTGGAGCTTATGGTCATCCAGGTATATGAATGTCACTATAGAATTTATTTTCACCCAGAGAGATGTAATTTTTTATGATTTTCGGATCTAACCCATAGATGGGATACCTACGCATCCTTGTGAAAGGAATCAGAACTCACGTAGTTTTGTGTCGCTTAATGAGACACATCATGCCTTTTAAGGTTGTGTGATAAGGACCCAACCGTATAGTTTAATGTCATGTTTCAAGGACATCTAGGTATAAGGTGCCTAGTCAAAGTTTATTATGGGACTTATGTTGAAATAGGACAAGGGACTTTAAAGGGATATGAGTTTCTAATTTAAATTATACCTTTCTAGGTATGGGACCCAAAAGAATAGGGTTGGTTTATAATATTGGTTTTGAACCTATGGGAGGCTTCCTACATATCATGTTTGGAGGTAAATCAAAGACTTCATAGTTCATTATTTATAACCCATGCCTATGGAGTCCCTCAAGGGTATGTATCATAGGAGAGTGTACCCCTTTGAGATAATAGGTTGGGGGTTACTCCTAAGAATGAGATCCCCTATGAAGGGACCATGAGGGATGTTTTAACTCATAGTGATATGGGAGCTTAATTCATGTTTTTCTCTTAAGGAGGATACCCAGATTAATGGAATTATAATTTGGGATTATTCCTAAGGAGGATACCCATTGAGATTAGACCCTAAGTGGGTTTCCTACATATCCTATTTAATAGGAGTTGGATTTCTCATAGTTAAGTGTGGTTTGGGGATTACACATAGGAGGATGACCATTCTAGTGGGGCATGATTTCTCATTTCATAGATGAGATGGTATAGAGCTCGAGCCTTATTAAGGCTTCCTACATCTCCCATTTATGCTGGGGATCATATTTCTCATAGTTCATTTTTTTAGGTGGATTGTGTGGATGTTGTAATCATTACAAACCTCTATGCTCATGTGAGTCATACTCTATGTGAGAAACAAGAGGATTTGAAAGATTCAACAAACCAAACACTTTAATTCCTTTTTTGGTGGAAGAGTCTGTGGCTATGGTGGAAGTGTTTGGGGCTAAATCACTTCCCTCTCTTCACTTTACATTTGAAATGGATCCAAATTAAGGAAGGATTGAAGGTGGTGGAGGTAGAGAGTAGAAAGACCTCAACCTCCTACATTAAATGATAGGGGGTTACACTAGGATGGTTTCCCTTATATTGGTCCTAAGAGAGGAGGGAGACTTTTCCTTTGTTAAAGGGAAAATAAGGTATGATCCTTACCCTCCCTACCAGGGACCGGAGGATCCGGATATCAGAGATGAGAAGGGATGCATAGAGTCCTATCCCTGGAATCCGAGATTGGGGACTCCTCAACACTTTCCCTATGTTAGGGATCCATGTGACCATATATATTCAAATATATAGATGCCCCGAGTATCCTTTCCCTCTGATAGGACAAGTGTGGGAAACCTCTGACCATATAAATTCAAATCCAAATGGGAGACACGCAGATGTTCCTTTTCCCAACACATTTTAAATTAGGAGTTATTGGTGGAGGTTTCAACAAGGACCATTGTAGGAAAGGGATACAAGGAGGAGAGGCCCTACCATGGGTGGATTTGAATAGGTCTTAAAGGTTGGATCGCATAGGTTCTGAGCACGTTTGTTTAGCACAGGTGTACCATGCAGGTGGGCTGCGCAGGTGTGCTGCACAGGTCTTAGGAGAAACTAAAAAAGGGATTTGTGAAAGGGGAAGGGTTGTGTGAGCTAGATAAACCTATATTAATAGGCAACATTGGTGAAAACACTTATATGAGGCTTTAGCCAATACACCCTGGGTCTCTACTGGTGTCCTTGGAAGAGTCTCTTTTAGGTCCCTTATTAGGGAGAGGGACTGCACGTAGGTGATTTCTCCTTAAGAAGGGAGGGTCTTCAAACAAGTATTTTGTAGGGATAATTTAGAAATTTTAGGGGACCTAGGTGAAGGTGTTGCGCAACAGGAGATCCAAGGATTCTCCCAATTTTTTATTTCTAAACTGAGGATCCCAAAGGTCCTATTTATAGTCAAGTATTAGACCTAGTCAAAGGAATTTTCTGGCATAGGTCCACCACGTAGGTCTATTAAATAGTTCTCTCACATAGGGGTGCAGGAATAATATAGCTGCGTAGGTTTCTAGTGTAGGTGTACCACACAGGTGTACTGTGCATCTCTATTTGGACAGATCTCTTGGATTCTATTTAATATTTCTTGATACTCAAAATATCCAAGGTACACTTCATAATCTTTTTTTCCTTCATTTATTAAAAGTGAGTTTCAATAATATCATAATCCAAAAAATAACATGAAATTATCCAAAAATAACATGAATTAAGTATCAATACCAAGGTTACTAATTACTTTTAAACTTACATATTCAAAATAAAACTAACCTTTATTATCTCAACATCATGTATATGTTAAAATTAAGATTTATCCATACCACAATCATGAGTTCTCAAATATTTATCCCTAAAAATATAACCTTGTCATATAATAACTTTTCATGGTTATTAATATCATTTGATATATGATTTCAATCCATTAATTCAAAACTAATGAATAATGATCCTTATATGTTTCATATAATCCTTAATAATACTTGAAATATACTAGAATATCATTAATAAATATCACTCACTAATGAGGATAGATATATATATATATATATATATATATAATTAATTTCTATTAATATATCATCATCACTACCTTAGGTAAGACTAGAAAATTCACATTTTCTATCATAAAATGAATATACTAAGATTCTTAACCATTTAAGTATACTCCCTTATTCAATTATAAGACATAGTGGTTTCTAAATATACAGGTTTCTCAGCTTTATATTAGTGATCCTATTTCAACCAAATACTAAAACCAAAATGGTTATGATAATATTAAAAATATGAATATTAAAATATTATTCAAAATATGTCTTCCCTTATGAAACCTTTTTTAACATAAAATAATTTTGTATCAATATACGAATCCCTTGTTTAATCCTTGGTTACCATGGTAAATTTTCTATTTGGTTCTCTAACATAATTAGTTAACATCATTATTAAATCCTTTATAATGGTTTGTAAAGATAATATAATTAACCAAATCATATCCATTGATTTTATCTCATCAAGTTTGTATTATTAGGCCCACTCATCATGTATCAGAGTGATTATTGAGTCAATTCTCAATAAAACATTTTTTGGGGTGATTACCCCTTAATGAATCTATGACACATTTGTATTCACTTTCCAATATCTAGATAGGTATTTTTTCTATAAAAATACACATAGTCCCTATTTTACTAAAACATCATGACTTTATTCAATACTTAGACTTATTCTTAAGGTTTTGACGAAATTTTTCTTTTCCTAATCCATAAATAAACAAGTTATGGGTGTGCCTTGTTTCAATATTATTTACTTGTCTTTGAGACTAAAGTAAAGTCATCTTGCTGAATTGGGTTGGTGTACAAAAAATATCCAAAACTATTTTATATCATAAGATTTTTCGATGCATAGAGGGGATATATAATTTCTGGTGACACCCATCACTTGTTTATGTCTGATGCATTCACCAAAAGATTCATCAATACCTTTCATACCATTCCCTGAGGCACCTCATACTGAATAAAAGTTGGTTATACATATAATGAGAAATGTGGAAATAAAATACATAAACAACCCACATTATTAGTTAGTAATCATCAATAATTTAATAATTTCACCATGTTAATAAAAGGTATAACCTGATCATAATCCATCCAGGTAAATAAGTTGGATGGTCAAACATTACATAGTCATATTTCCGTATTGAAATAAAAAAAATAATGAATGACAATACATTTCCCCATATTAATATAATTACATAATTTCTAGGTGAATATAATTTAATTTGAATTATATAAAATATAATTTTCATACCATATATATTATTGATTGTATGGCTAATTCAATATTGTAATAACATGATCACAATCCATTCAGAGAAATAAAGTGGGTGGTTTTAAAAGAACATATCCCAAGATGTGAGAAATATTTATCAAAGGGTTTATGTGGTAGGAATTTATACCCCTATGAAAAATTATATGATAACAAATAATAAAATCAAAGGTAAAAAATTACCCAACTTATATGACATAATTTCAAGGAAACGATCATAACTCAATGAACAAAAATTGAGTTATAAAAAAGTCTTACTACTTGGGAAAAATTGAATAAATAGACTCTTGAATAAGGAGAAATGGTTTAGCTAGTAAATCACATGAAATAAAAGTATTATGATAAAAATATATCCATGGGTAGTGGATACACCATACAAATGAAACATGGTTCTTAACATGTAACATCTCACAATGAATCAGAATTGATACTAAGAAAAATATTGTGGCATGAGTAACACATTAATCACCCATTGAAATAGAGGGATTGTAATTAAAATTAAAATACCATGATTAAAATATAATTCATAATATTATATCTCACATAGGTATTATATATAATATATAAATTATATTAGGTGCATAATATCAAACATGTCTCAAATAGTGGAAATTAAGATGAAAATCCTTACCTTGTTTCCTTGCTTAGTTGATCGCACTCTAACATCATGTAAAAAATAACTAACTTAATATTATATTTCAAAACCTTAATAATAAATATTACCCTTTTATAATCCTTATTATAAATTTTTTTCATGAGTACATTAATTAGTTAAAGCATATTATGACCATCAGATGTTAATAACTGTAATTGTTTTGTGCATGTTTTATAATTTTAAAATCATTACCCATCATTTGATAAAAAGATCATTATTGATATATCATTTAAAATTATATAATATATAACTTAAAACTATTTTAAAACATTTTATGTAATTCAATATGTGTTTATGTTACATTATGTGAAACCTTAACTGATAGAGGCGTATTATGATAATTTTGGTGGTTGAAGATGATTTTTTAATAAAAAAAAATTATACCTTATATAACTTTTACAAAACCATAAAATGATCATTATTTTATTATTAAATTATAATTATATCATTATTTAGTTTCTAATAGTCATCTATGATATAATTTTAATGCATCATTCATATAGGTAATTAAATTGACCCAAACTTGAACATGTTTTAACACGATGGGTGAGTATGGTTAAGAATGTGTTTATTTTGAAAAAATATCATTATAACAGAATAATAATGAAACTATTTTGATTTATTTATCATTTTTAACCATATATTTATATATATTTTTAAATAATGAAAAAAAATTATTATTCATGGAGTCGAGTCCGTGTTCACGCACGATTGATGTTCCATTGTTTTTATAAGTTGAAAAAAATGAGTAAATAAGGGATGTATCATTAATATAAGAATGTATAATTATAATAATTATAATTAATTAATAATATTATCATGGTGATATGATATTTATAAGAGTAATATTAAGAATAAAATCTTAAGGAGATAATACTTACATCAGGGAATTGAATTTTCCTTGGAAGTCTCCTTGAATTTGAAGGGATTAGGAAAGCTATGAGTTAATAGGGGATTATTTTATTTGTATAGGATTCTAGGGAGATTAAAATTTTATTGTTTCAAGGATTAATTATAAGTTTAAGTGTATCTTTGAAGGGTATAACCGGTATCCATTTATAAGAGAAGAAAAGGTCCACTTTTGGAAACACTCATCATTTTTCAATAATTCTAAGATACTATTCCAGGTCCAATGGATTAAAAGTTTATAAATAATGGATTTTTTTGTGTATTTGGGTATATAAAATCTCAAACAAGGCTTTACACACATTTTTTAAACATTTTATATGGTTTTTACCATTAATTTTTTACTTTTTACTCTTACATTTAAACAAGGTAACTAGTTTTTAATTAAGTGATTTTATGATTTATTAAAAATATAAAATAACCCATATAACCAAATTTGGGTTTTATGGAACTAAATTTAACCTATAATTAATCAAATTAAATATCTAAAAAATATAAATTTAACTTTTAAATTAAAACATATAATGTGTAGAAAAAGTGTTTTAGTGGAAAAATGACATTTTGACTATTATGGATTCTCAATCTTATTTAGTATTGATTATAAATGTTAATATATTTATTTATTTGTTTAAAAATCATATTACATTAATTATTTAAATTTTTATTATATAAATAATTTGATAGAAATTATTTTATATTAATAAAAAAATTAAAATAATTGTTACCCCATTATCTTGGTAATTAGAATTAATCCTAATAATTTAAATTTTATACCTAAAAATGAAATTGAAAATATTAAAAAAATATTAAAATTATTATCTCAAATATAATAGGTATTTTACCAAATTAACATTATATGTTTATGGAAATTAATCTTAACGTTAGTGCATGTAACACCTAAAAACTTTTTTTTACAAAAAACATATTTCTAAGCATAAAATTTATGTATATGAAAAAAAATATCAATGATATTTATTTTAATGGTATTAATAATATTATTATTATTAAAATAATATTTATGTGACATTAATATTAATCCAAAAACTAATTTTATCATGCATAAATTTAATTAAAGAAATAGATGAAAAAATAGTCTTTCATAAAATATTACTTGATTTTCTAAAATTATATTCAAGGATTTTATAAATTGAAAATAGTATTTTTTTTCAATTCATTAGTGCAAATTATAAGTATATTTTTTTATAGAAAAGTTTTCAAACACATCTATGTAAAATAAAAGTGACAATATTAGAAAAATCAGTATTCTTGATTATTCCCTAGAAACCAATTATTTTTGAAAAAATATCAAAAATTCATCCTAAGATAATTTTTATATGATAAATTATAAAATTTGGTTTATTTTATCTAATTAAAACTTTAAAAGTTATCATTTAACAGGAAATTTAAAAAATAAATAAAACTTTTTTTATTGAAAATTCCCTTTTTCATTATTAACTCATATTAACTATTTATCTTCTAAAGGAAATGTTTTTTAATTTATTACCATATTAGTTTTATTAATAATGTTATTATAATATGTTTTGGATCTTTTACATCATGTGTAGTGTGAAATAAAGTTTATCGAACACATTGACTTATTTAATAGTAATTAGAATTTCAAGGTGTTACACTCATAGTTTTCCCTCAATAAATTCACTAACTTAAGTCCTTAAGAATTATTTTATATCAAAAATGTTTTCTATGAATGTGAGATCAACACCCTAAGAAGTTTTTATTGAATTATCAGTAAAAATCCATTGTGGGATAGTGATCACTTCTAAGATTTATAAATCTACTCCGATTGAGATTTGTGGGAGGAAACTTCCTGCATATCTAATTCTTATTCCTTTAATTAAATTTCAAAAAATATTGGGTATGTATTTTATTTCCCTACATAAATCATATTTCAAATATCGGGATAAGGAAATATAATTTCATATCCCAAATCATCCTATAATCAAGTATCATAGTAAGGATGATTATGAAATCCATGTGGAAAAAATTCTATAATATGAGTCATAATACCCAACACTGAGGGAATCCTAACTGAAATGAATGGGGCATAAATCAACGTTGATGAAATTCCTATTGTATGGTAATATACTAATGTATTTCTATATGAACATCCTTTTCTTTCCCCATAATAAGTGGTTGAGTTTTTAATCAAACTCATAGAAGGATCCATGCTTATCTCAAAGATCCCATATAGAATGGATCTCATTGAATTGGATGAGTTAAAGAAATGGCTACAAGAGAATTTGGGAAAGGGTTTTATAATCCTTAGTGCTTCATTGTGGGGTGCCCCAACCTTATATCAAAATGAAGTATGAATTGATGTGTCTTTTCTTTGATTATCACGTGTTTAATAAAATCATTATCAAGAACAAGTATCATTTACCCTATATCAGTAATCTATTCAATCAACTCAGAGGAGATCAATACTTCTTTAAGATTGATCTTTGATCCATATATCATTATTTATGGGTAAGAAGAAAAATATTTCCAAGAAATATTTTCATATAATGTATAGACACTGTGAATTTTTAGTGATTCCCTTTGGACCTATGATTGATCCCACTATCTTTATGGATCTAATGAATAGAATCTTTAGAGACTACCTTAATCAATTTGTGGTTATCTTTATAGAAAATATTATTATATATTCAAAGAGTAAGGAAGATCATAAATCTCATTTTTATATTGTGTTATAGATATTGATAAAATAGAAAATGTAAATGAAATTTATCAAGTTTGATTTCTGGTAGTAGAAAGTATCATTCTTAGGTTGTGTAATCGCAAGAAAGGCCATATGAGTATATCTGTCAAAGATGAAAGTTATCGAGAAATGACCCAAAACGACCATTATAATCAAGATCTGTGGTTTTATTAGGTTATCATGATATTACCAATGATTTGTGAGAAATTTCTCATGGATATAAAATTCATTAACCAAGATAGCAAGGAAGGGAGTGAAGTTCCTTTATATAAAGGAATATGAATAAAGTTTCAAGGAACTAAAAAAGAGATTGGTCCCTACTCCTATACATACATTACCCTATAGTGGGGGGAGGTTTGTAATATACAGTGATGCTTTGAAAAAAGGTTTTGGTTGTATCCTCGTGCAGAATGATAAGGTAATTGTTTATGCCTCACTCCAATTAAAGACTCATGATTAAAATTAACTAATTCATTATTTAGTGATGGAATTAGTGATATTTTCACTAAATATTTTGAAACATTATATATATGGAGAAAATTTATATATATATATTGTTCACAATAGATTGAAATATA
Organism: Viscum album; assembly: GCA_963277665.1. Classification (NCBI taxonomy): domain Eukaryota; kingdom Viridiplantae; phylum Streptophyta; class Magnoliopsida; order Santalales; family Viscaceae; genus Viscum; species Viscum album. The sequence goes on from OY728129.1 coordinate 1,496,445,859, forward strand.
TATTCACACAAAAGTAATTGAACATATGCAAAAGGAGATGGATGGAATTGATAAAAGATTATGACTTTTCAATACATTACTACTCGGGGAAGGTAAATAAGGTGGATAATTCTTTAAACATTAAATACAGTGCTACTTTGTCCATGATTAGGATTCAAAATGACCTAATACTCCAGGATTTTTAGAGGATAAATCATGACTTCATAATGAGAGGAGATAAATAATATCTTCCCCAACTGACTGCTCAACCTTCCATTCATGTAAACATCAAAGAATCCCAAAAAGATGATGTAGAGTTAAATTGAAAGGTAGTGAATATTATGGAGTTAAACTTTGATAAAAATAGATTTATAAGGTTTGGAACATGGATATATGTATCATTAAAATTATAATTGAAGAATTAAATTTTTTATGATGCACATAGCTCATCCTTTTCTATTTATATAGGAAGTAAAAAAGATGTATATAGATCTAAAACAAAAATTGTGATGGGATAACATGAAGATAGATATTGTAAAATATGTATCTCAATGCTTGGTATACCATCAAGTTATGGATGAACTAAAAATTTCTAAGGGTATTTAGTAACCATTACCCATACCAGTATGAAAATGGGAAAACATCATCATTTACTTTTTCATAGGACTCCCCAAAACATATAAATACCATAATGTTATTTTGGTTTTATTTGATCTATTTATGAATTTAATGCACTTTATTTCCATCAAAGAATATTTCTACATTGACCAACACACCAATATGTTTATAAGGGATGTGGTGAGGATTCTTGGAGTACCATTATCTATTGTATCTAATTTGGATCTGATGTTTACCTCAAGGTTTTGGATAAGTATTCTAAAATCATTAGAGACAGAGATGAGTTTTATCACTGCTTATCATCCTCAGACAGATGGTCAGTCTGAGAGGATAATTCAAACTCTATATGATATGTTGATATATTATTCGATGGATTTATAAGGTTGTTGGGATCAACACCTACCCCTAGTGGAGTTATCATATAACAACTATTTCTATTTGAGAATTTATATGTCACCATATTAGTATATCTATGGGAAGAAATGTAGGAATCCAACATGTTGGGATGAAGTTAGAGAGAGGAAAATGATAGGTCTTGGTATTTTCTAATAAATGTTAGATAAGATTCAAACCATTCAGTATCATATGAAAGTGGAATAAAATTGATAAAATTTTCATATAGATAATAATTGATAGTATCTAGAGTTTTAAGTTAGTGACAAGGTGTTCCTTAAAGTATTTATATAAAAGTGGATTATGATATTTGGTAATAAATGGAAATTGATCCCTAGATACATCAATCCCTTTGAGATCCTTGATCGCGTCGGAGTTGTATCCTATCAGTTAGAAGTCCCACCACACCTCTCTCAAGTGCATGATGCATTCCACGTATCACTTTTGAAAAAGTATATACTAGATCCATCACATGTAATATGATCGAAATTTGTACAACTGGAACATGACCTTTCATATAAAGAACAACCTATGGAAATCTTGGATCTGAGAGTCAAGGTTCTAAGAAATAAGACCACACATAAAGTCAAATTTCTATGCTGAAATCATATATTTGAAGATGTTATATGGAAACCTGAAGATGTGATGACAGAAAAGTATCCTCTCTTATTTTCTTTCATGTAATAAAATTTTGAGGATGAAATTATTTATTAGCATGGTAGAACATAATGAACTTAGTTTTATTAAAATACTCCTTAAATAAATACTATGTTTGATGGATTTCTCCACACGTAACACCAAAAAAAAGAAAATATAAACTGTTATAATTTAGTTTTACAATTGGAAGGTATAAACAGTGTTGATAGAATTAATACGTGTTTGTTTGTGCTTTTATATATATAAAATAAATAAGAATAAGAAGAATAACAAATAAAAATAAAGTTTACTTTAAATATAAACTCAACTAGTGAAACTAAGAAAGTAATAAAATAATTTTTCTAAAATTTACTTATTTTTCAAGTATAATATATTTTTATATGAATAAAGTATTAACACAAGTTTAATCTATAATTTATAGTAAATAGGAATAAGAATTGATAATATATCAAAATTCATTTTCTTGTAAAAATAAATTTTCTCAATATTTATGTTTTTAATAAAAAATAAAATTTATAAATTTTATGATGTGTATTTTAAAAAAAATTAACTTCATTTTTAGACTTATCATTGAAATATTTTCTTAATAATAATTTTTGGAGTTTTCTAAAAATATTAATTTTTAGGTGAAATGTGAAAAATACTGTTTTAAAAATAACATGACTTTTATTACATTGTTGGTATATAAGTAAGAATTTAAAATTCAAGAAACATTTTTATAATACCAAATATATATTTTATAAGTGAATTAATAATTTTAAAAATGTTGGATTTAATTTATAAACCCATATTTTACATTTTAGAACTTAAGTTATATTTTAAAAAAATGTTTTTAATACATTGTACATTTATTATTCTAAAATTAATTTTTATCACTTTTAGAAATATAATATTATTAAATTTATTTAAAATTTATAATCATAAGGTCTAAATTATGTAAACAATGACATTTTATTTTCATCCATAAAAGATAAATTACTTAAGTAAAAACTTGTTACTAAGATAAATGCTAAAGTGGTAAAAGTAAAAAAAAATATGAGAGTAAATGGCCTCAAATATGTTTAAAACATGTGTTCAATTGTGTGGTTATGGATTTATCAGCCCAAGATCACCCCACAGTCCAATTTTTTCCAATATCAAAACCATTTACCTTTGAATAGTGTTTTTTACTTTTTTATTATCACAAAAGTGCTCCTCCTCTCTATTACAAAGGAACCATTCACCCCTTCACTTACCTACTCTTTCCATAGTCTTATTCCTGACCAAAACTCAACACAATCCTCTCTTAAACACCCTCCACACATACTAGAATCATTTTCCATTCAAAAATTCCAATCTTAGGTGCCTTAAGGTATTACTCGAGGGATATCATCCAAAAGAGAATGGTAATATTCTCCACTGATCTCTCATAAATTATTTATTTATTTTCCTGCCACTTTAAGATATTTTTTTTAATTATATTGTAATAAAATCAGTATAACTAATATACTAAAAAAAATTATATTTATTTAATACTTATTAACTACTATATTCCTTTCACTTAGAAAAATAAAAATGGTGTCATGTATACATGCAGACTATCGCCTCTATGGACGACATTTTTGATTTTTTTCTTCACTGAATTTCATGGATTTTTTAAGGGGTGTAATTGATGGTTAAATATTATATTTATAATATCATTAATACTATGATAATATAAGATCATTTTCTATATTATTTCCGTTATATGCGAATTAAACAAGTTGTTTATGCATACGTGTGCACTACCGCCTCTACGAGATGATGTACTTCAATTTCCATAACCATGAAACATAGTTAACTTAAAAAATATATTTAAAGTATAAATATGATTTTTATTAAACTATTAATATTCTGTAAAGGAGATAATATAAATTCTATAAGTGATACTGACACTAAACTTTCATAATATATTTAATCGCCCAAGATGAACATATCGGGATGCTTTTCCTAATTTGGGTTCATTTTATAAACACCTATATAACTGTATAAATTTTATAAAAATAGAATAATAAAATAAATAAACCTCTAAAATTCTATATATTATAAATCTATTATACAACACCTTTTACTATGATCAATATACCAAAACTGTTATGGATAAGTTGGTTGAACTACCTCAAGTAACCGATATAAACAAAAACTATATAATAAATAAATACCATATGATAATAAATGAACCATAGAAAATTAAATAAAGATGAATAATATTAATATTAATGTTTTTAACAAACTTAATTTGGTTATTTTGGAATTTCGGCACAAGTATAGAGAATCAAGATCAAGGTAAGGGTTTTATCGACTCAATTTATGATTCATTGGGTCATATTATTTCTTACTTGAATATAATTTTCAAGGTTTATTTAATTATTTCATTCCCATATTTTATATGGTATTCCCTCTTATTGTATGTTTAAATTACTCATCATTATCAATAACTTATTATTTGATAATATTATTTTAAAAAATAAAATTATAACGTTGGTAAGAATCACTCTCATTCTTACCGATGGATATTTTTCTGCCATATCAAAGTTTTTCCTATAAAAATTATTTTCTTTAAAGAAATAAAAATATTTTTTCATTTTATATTATTCATATTTTCCGCTACATTTATTATTAAATGAAAGTTTTTCAATGTTTCTCTAGTGTGGTTTTTCTTCAAAACAATCTAAAATTAATAATAAAGGTATTTCTTTTCATTATTTACAACTCCAGATTTATTAGGTGAATTTTATTTATTTATTTTAAAATATTCTTTATTTAGTAAACTTTCTAATGAGGTTTTAAAATATATTCCCTTTACCTTCCTAAAAATGTTTTCTTAATTAATTTTTACTTCATCTTTTACAATAATGTTTAAAAGGTTTTATGAAAACTTTTTAATTTCCACTTCTATTTTTCCTACAAGGTTTGTCTTTCATTAAGTGATGCTTTGATCACCCTCTATATGTTATTATGATGTGATTCATTTTGTAAAATAAGATTTTCAATGTCCCAGGATTTATTAAGTGAATGTTATGTGATATTTTTTTAATGGTTTAAGAAATACAATCTTTTTTCATGGGTTCTTTAAGATATGATTATGGTTAATTTTATGTGGAACACGTATGTATGTATGATAATGGGTATGATCCTATATCCTGCTAAAATGCATCAGTTTTAGTTTATATCTCATGAGATAGTTAGGAATATATATAATGAGTTTATTCAAAAAATCATGGGAATAATGGGTATTCTAAAATTTTTAAGTGTGAACATAATGAGTCTTTTCACATGGGAATAGGCATAATAAATTTTCTCACGAAGGTTTTCCTATGAATATGGTTATCCTATATTTTCTTTAACAACCCAAACTTTTTTTTAAATGATATTTGTTTCTAGAAAAAATGTTTTTTATATTATATAATATCATACGCTTATAAAGTAAATAGAAGAAAACAAAATTTTATCTCTTTAACAAATATCATTACATTAGTCATCTATGAAACCAATTAAAATTCCAAACATTACAAACAGAAACAAATATATAAAATAGAAAAGGTAAAATGGGAAAGTATGGATCACCCCAATCTGTTGGAATCATCACTCCCACAACATACACAATAGAAATAAAAAAATAGTAAACCAGTCAACATCTTGAGAAAATGAAAATGAACCTTAAGATAAATTGTAGTGAATTTTGAGTGAAATAAGGAAGTGGTATTTATAGGGTATAAAAAGAAATGTGACCATAGGGATTCAACCATTATATGACTGTTGGTCAATATGAACATTGGAAACTATACCCTTGGTTGATAATTTTTGAATTATAATTAGTGTTTAAAAGTAGTAATGAAAAATAACAATTGATACATAATGGAGAATCGATGGCCTTAACCAGTAAATTTGTTTCATTTGAAGCTCATTTGTCAGAACTTGGTAGGGAGATATCATTATTAATGTTTTCCCTTGACTAATCCCAAGATAAGCTTCAACAAGTGAAGCTTGAATGAAATCTCCTACAAGAGAAGTTTAAATTAGTAGAGATTATCACTCAGCCAATGTTAGTCAAGCCACCCCATGAAACTACCGCTATCACACACCTTACCCTTAGGGCTTATGCGGGTGTAATAAGGGGTTATTCTTCCAAACATTGGTGTAAATTCCTTTGTATAAATAAAATTTTTATTCCATAAATTCCACTTAAGAATATTTTTTCTTAATAAAATATATCTTTAATTGAGATGAATTTGATAATTTTATTTTTTGACACAAATAAATCATAATTGTATTTTTCTAGAAAATACATACAATTTTTATAATAAACCAAGGTATTTTGAATAGTATTTTTTTTAATTAAACAATATTTTAAAACACTTTTATTTAAATAATAAATGATAAAATAATTTTAGAAAGGCCTAGTAAATTTTTTATAAGTTTTATGTCTTAAAAACTATGATTTTTAAATAAAAATGTTTTTTATATTTAAAAGTTAAAATTATAATATTTAGAGATTTTTTTTTGATAAAATAAATATAATTTTTGAAATCATCATATCAAAATTATGTTAGGGTGAAATTATGAGAATTTTATAAAACAATTTATTTTTTCATGAATAGTAAAAAAAATACAGTTTTAGGGTTATGTATATTTTATGACATCATATTTATGTCATAATTATGTAATAATTAAGTAAACATAATCCATGACCTAAATAATATTATTTTATTAATATTAAGTATTTTAATGGATTTAATCAATCTTTAAAACTATAAGTGACTTCTTAAAGTCTAAAATGGAAAGTTTGAGTTTAAAAAAATTACTTTCTAAAATATTCACTTTTTCATGTCCAAATAAGTGTTTAAAAATTAATTTTGTTTCTAGTGGATTAAAATAACATAAACTTTCACCCAAATGTCCAAAACCATGAGCAAAAACCATGGGTAAGCCAATAGTTTTGCATTTTCCACAACCTAGTTTTTCAAGACCTATATTTTGAAATTATTAAACAATTATTCCACTTTTGTTATAAATACCCACTCATTTGTCTATTTCATTTAATTCCCAATCCATAATAAGAGAATTTCTAGTGATTTTTTCCCCCAAGGATTCCCTCCAAGTTTTCCTCAATCCCTCAAGGTTCCATCCACAAGTTTTAGGAACAACTCTTCAAGGTAAGAGAAATATTCACTTCTATTTTCCATTCCAGTTCCCTTTTCATGTGGTATGTCTTATAATTTCTAAAATGAGTCATTTTATACTTTTTATTATCCCATTATTGTAATAATAGTCTTTTATTAATGGGATACCCTTTACCCTCTCATTTTTCCATTTTATAAAACTATGTTTTATACTTGTCATGCTACCGAATTTTCTTCTCAAATTTTCCTCTTTTACATGAGAAATTCTATTTTTATTTTATTTAAATACCCAAACCTATATTATTTTCAATGGTTATTTAACTTTATTTAAAAATTAATTTTTTATTTGGATAATTACAAATATGAAACCCACATTTCCTTTCATGGGTTAAAAATTATGTAATGATCATGTCTTTAAGCTCTTTTATATGCCATGATTTTTTATAAGAAACATGTTCTTTATTCTCTATGGGTTATTAATGAAATGATTTATTATGTGGCTCACTTAAAATTAATACATAAAAAAATTACCCTGATAGTGCTCTAATTTATTTTGTAAATAATTTAATCTCTTTAGATGACGTGTTTTTCAATACCTTAGTGAATAACATTAGTAATTTTTCATTTACAACATATTAATGATAAACCATGGTGATATGCTTAGGAATGTCTCATTTAAATGTTATAAACACATTTACATGTTATAATTCATGTTATTATTATGTCTCTTATTCATGCTTTACTTTTATGCCTTGTGTTCTTATTGATATGTCTCATGATCATATGCTTTTGTCTTCTTTGTTTATTCCCTTATTGGGTTGCATTCTCACCCCTTTCCTTTGATGTATTTCCCCAGGATATAAGATGTAGAAAAAGTAACATATATTGGACACATGAAAATTTATTTCAAGTGGTTTTAGAAGAATTTATTATTTATTCATGTATTATATATCTTTTTTCCCAAAAAACTAAACTTGAAAAGATCCCCTATTTTTTACCATGTAATGAAAAGTTATGAAATAAAAAGGCAGGGTTCTATAGTTGGTATCAAAGGATGGTTTATTTATTTATGGAAATTAGGACTTGAAAACTTTTGGAATAACCCAAGGTATAAGTATAAATATAGTAAAACATCCTGGTATTTTGTTTAAGTATTAATTATGTGATTTCCAAGAAAATAAATATTTTTCTCAATATGAACAAGTGGATGTAGCCTTTCACAGATATATATAGGGGTAACACCAAAAAACACCACTTTAAACTAGACTTGAGTGGGAATTAGTGCACGAAAATGGGCCTTGATTCACTCATTTTTTGACACTTCTAGGGGATATGTTTTGTTAATCACAAGATTTTTATAAACCATTATAAAGGATATATAGAAAATGTAATTATTTTTAGAGGATATTAATAACATATTTAATAATGATGTTTTACGACATAAAATACATTTAGAATTATAATATTCCTAAAAGTAACATGTGTCTCACTAAGGTTTTATTCTTTTATAAAAATGGTGGGAAATGGTAGGAACCACGTAAATGATGAGTGAAAAGGATGATATACTGACAGCGTTCTGATGGAAGATAGAATGGAAAACTGTATGAGGATGATGAATCAACTAACTCGAGTTATGAACAATAACTTGAATCAAGTCAAGATACCAGAGTCACCTCGAAGGTAAAAACTTCCCATTGAGTCATTTATGAATTAATGAACACCTTATTTTATTTGATCTACTAAACCATTGATTCATGAACAATGGATAATCTCTATAAAAAATATCTTTTTTGTACTCCGTTATTCAGAGCAAGAGAAAGTAACCCTAGAAGTATACCTCTTATAAGGAGAAGATAATTATTGGTGGACATTGATTAAAAACATGAATCTAAGAATGGAGATTGATGTTATGGAGTGGGAAGAGTTCAGGGGAATATTTTTCAATAAATATTTCCCTATTCGATGTGAAAAAATGGAGAAGGAATTCTTAGAACTGAAGCAGAAGGAAATTGAATCAATGGTAGTCTATGAGATTAAATTTATAAGACTTTCTAGATACACCTCTATATTTTTTATGGATCCTAAAGGAAAGGTTGATAGCCTCTTTGGTGGACTGAGACTCCATCTATGGAGGAATATAGAAAATTGATACTATAGAATCTATAAGTAGATAGTAAGGAGTGTTATGAAGGTTGAATTGGAGTTTGTAGAGATGTAGTGGTCGCATAGGTCAAATGAGAATAAGAGAGTAATGGAACCAAACTTAGGGAAGAACTTTGATCACATAAGAGGATAAAATAAAGGAAAACTTCCCATATGAAACAAATGCGGGAAGAAGAATTTAGGGAACTAATTACATGGGTGTTGAAAGTGCTACAAGTGTAGTAGTGATGGCCATATAGCTCGGAACTATCATGGTGTGGTAAGGCCTCAAATTTTCAACACTAGCGACAAAGGGAAGATGGTGCAGGACTAGTTGGAAGTTAAATGCTTCAAGTGTGGATAGCTGGGTCAATTTTCTAATCAATGTCCAAATAATAAGATAATGGAGGGTTACCACCGTCAACCTCATTATAGGACAAGGGATCAAGGTGGGTCATTTTCTATCACGACAGCTGAAGTGGAGGCTCTGAATGATGTGGTGGCAGGTACAATCATTATGCTCTCAAATCTAGTAAGTAATTTGTTTGATTCTGGTTCTACGCATTCTTTTATTTCATCCAAATTTTCAAAGAATATATAATCAATCCTCAAACTTCTAGAAGTAGAATTATCATTCAAGAATCCTCGAGGAAGTATCCTAGCATCAACAATGTATAGAAACTATAGTATTAACTTTGGTGAGTATAATATCATCGCAAATATAGTAGTCATTACCATGGTAGAATTCGACACTATACTAGGGATGGATTGGATCTCAAATTATAATTCGAATATCAATTGTAGAAAAAAGGAAATTTTAGTATTCTTGAAAGGAAAAGATATAGTTATTTTTAAAGGAGAGATATCTCAGCCTGATCTTTTTCTAGAATCACCTCCTATAGCCTTTTTTATGTAGATGATTGGTGAATAGGGATAAGAAAATGAAAGTATAAAGATATATAATTTCCCCATAATTCAGAAATATATTGACATATTTCATAAAGAGTTACCTAGAACTCCCCTATAAAGAGAGGTAGAGTTCTCCATTGAACTCATACTTGGATCCAATACGATATCAAAGACCCCATATAGAATAGAAAATATGAAGTTAGGGTAATTAAAGAAACAAATTCAAGATATTATAGAGGAGGGATTTATCTGACCAATTGTGTCTCCTTGGGGATAAATTATTCTCTTTGTGAAGAAGAAGGATGGATCAATGTTGCTATGAATTTATTATAGAGAACTTAAAGGGATCATAGTGAAGAATAAGTACCCTCTCCCAAGTATTGATGGTTTATTTGACCAACTTTATGGGGAACAATTATTCTCCAAGATTGACCTATGATCTGGGTATAATCAATTGAGGGTGAAGAAATAATATATTCTAAATATTTTATTTCAAAAAATATATGGTCATTATGAGTTTATTTTTATGCCTTTTATCTTGACTAATACTCCTTCTATATGTATAGATTTAATTAATATAGTCTTGAAGGAATACCTTGATAAATTAATGGTAGTTTTTATTGATGATATTTTGATATATTCTAAAATTTAATAAGAGAATGAGGATCATATAAGGGTTATTTTGGGGACTATGGGGAAGAAGAATATTTTTGTAAAATTTAGAAAATGTAAATTCTATTTATTAAAAGTTTCATTATTGGTTCACATTATAACTAATGAAGGAAGCACATTTGACCCTATAAAGAAAAAGGTTGTAGAGGAGTGGTCTCATCCTAAAATAGTAACTAAGATTTATAGTTTTTATGGTTTAGTGGAATATAATAGGAGGTTTGTGAAAAAAAACATGAATTTATAATCCACTAGCCAAGTTAAATTGAAAAGGGGATACGTTCATCTGGAAAAAGGAGTGTAAAGAAAGTTTCCAGGAAATGAAGAAGAGATTGGTTATTGCGCCTGTGTTAATTATACCATATGTTGAAGAAAGATTTGTTATTTATAGAGATGCATATCTGAATGGGTTTGGGTTCATACTCATGAAAAATGAAAATTTGATTGGTTATTCATCTCAAAAGTTAAATCCACAAGAGAAGAATTATCATATGCATGACCTGGTTCTAGCTGTGGTTATTTTTTCTTTGAAAATATGAATTCACTATATTTATGGGTAGAAATATGATATATACATAGAACACCAATGTTTGAAGTATATTTTCACATAAAAGGAATTTTACATGAGACAAATGATATGGTTAGAAGTTGTTAAATACTATGAATGTTCAATTTAGTATTGTCTTGGAAGAGAAAACAAATTTGTTGATGCATTAAGTAGGAAATACACTTTTGTTCTTGAAATGATGAGAATTGAAGGATATCCTTTGATCAAGGACCAATTAAATTTGGACATGGGAATCATAAGGGAAGGTACATCGTTAACCATATCCCAAATAATTTCTAAACCATCATTACTATAGAATATCTAGAGAGATTGAAGTGAAAATCCTTTGTTACAAAATAAGATAGAGACTATGATGAATGGGAAGTTTTCTGAGTTCAATATTGATCAAGAAGGTGTACTGAAATTTCATACAAGGCAATTTATCCCATCTATCCCAGAGATAAAGAAGGAGATGATGGATGAATCTCATAGTTATATATTCTATATACATTCTAGAATCACTAAAATGTATAGGGACCTTATTCATCATTATTGATGGGACAATATGAAAATGGATATTGCTGACTACACTGTAAAGTGCTTGGTATGTTAGTAAGTGAAGGTAGAGAGACAACTTTCTAAAGGGTTATTTCAACCACTACCCATACCAACATGGAAGTGGGACAATATCACTATGGACTTCATCACTAGTATCCCAAGAACATCCTATAGAAATAATGTGATATGGGTTATATTTTACTGTATCACCAAGACTTCCCATTTCATCACTATTTGGTAATATTTCTCTCTTAACCAACTTTACAAGATATACATAAAGAAGGTGTCTATATTGAATGGGGTTACACTTTATATCATTTATGATCATGATCCAAGGTTCACATCTAAATTCTAAATAAGTCTCCAACATGCTTTGAATAATGAATTGAATTTTAGTATGACCTATCACCCCCAAAATGATGGTTAGTATAAAAGAACTATTTAGAACTCGAGGACATGTTTATAACATGCTCAATGGAATTTAAAGGTTGATGGGATCAACACCTACCATTATTTTATTTCTCATACAATAACATCTTCCACTCGATTATTAAAATGGATCTATATGAATCTCTATATATAAAGTGATTTAGAACTGCTACTTGTTGGGACAGATTTGGTGAGAGGAAATTTCTTGGGCCTAATCTTGTGCAATAGATGATAGAAAATGTTCATGTAATCCAACAAAATATAAAGGATTCTTAGAGTCAGTAGAAGATCTATGCTAAAAATCATCAAAGGGACTTTGAGTTTTATGTTTGGACAAAATTTTCCTTTGAATATCACTATGGAAGAGAGTCATGTGATTTGGAAATAAAGGGAATCTTAGACCTAGGTACATTGGCCCCTTTGAAATCATTAATCGCATAGGATAAGTGGCATATAATCTAGAACTTCTACCAAATCTATCTCAAATTCATGATGTATTCCACATATCTCTCTTGAGTAAGTACATTCCTGATCTCTCATGTGTACTGAATCTGGAGAAGGTACAACTAAAACATGACCTCTCATATGAGGATTATCTGATGGAGATCTCAGACCATATAAACAAGGTTCTACGCAACATGAATACCCAAATAATCAATGTATTATGGAGGAACCATAAATATGAATAATAAATGTGGTAACCAGAGGAGACCATAAGTACCCTCACCTTTTCTCAACTGAGAAAATGAGTTGAAAATTCAAGGATAAAATTTCTTAAGGGGAAAGAATGTAATGACTCGTACTTTTTTAAATGATATTTGTTTCCTCAATAAATGTTTGTTACATATTATATAATATCATAAACATACAAAGTAAGTAGAAACTAATAAAATTTTATCTCTTTAACAAATATCATTACATTAGATGGCTATGAAACCAATTAAAATTTCAAACATTACAACTGGACAAATAATATAATATAAAACAACTGAAATGTGAAAGTATGGATAACCCTAATCTACTATAATCATCACTCCTACACAAATTATATGGAAATAAAACAAAATATTATTAAACCAATCAACATATTATGAAAATGAAAATATAACCTTAAGAGAAATTTTAGTGAATTTTGAGTAAAAAAATGAAATAGTATTTATAGGGTATAAAAGGAAATGTGATCATGGTATTTGACTGTTATATGATTATTGGTCAATATAACCATTGGTCAATATGGGCATTGTAAACTATACACTTGGTTGATAATTTTACCTTTACAATTAATGTTTATAAGTAGTAATGAAAAAAGGATAATTGATATAGAAAGGAGAATCGATGGCCTCAACTAGTAGAGTCATGTTGTTTGAAGCCCATTTATCAGAACTTGGGTGGGAGGTATCCTTATTGGGGTTCCCCCTAAAACTCAATCTAATCTTCATCAAGGTAATTTTTAATGAAATCTCCTCTCAGATAAGTTCAAATAAGTGGATATTATCACTCAGTCGATGTTAGTCGATCCACCCCGCGAAACTACCATCACCGCACATCTTACCCTTAGGGCGTATGTGGGTGTAATAAGGGGTTATGTGTACATACCTTAGTTTAAATTACTTTGTACAAATAAAATTTTTATATCATTAATTCCTCTTAATAATAGTTTTTTTAATAAAATATATTCTTAATTGATATGAATTTGATAATTTTATTTTTGGATGTAAATAAAACTTAATTGAATTTTTATAGAAAATATATACAATTTTAATAATAAAACAAGGTATAATAAATAGTATTTATTTTAATGAAATATTATTTTAAAACACTCTTATTTAAATTATAAATGATAAAATAATTTTATAAAGTCTAAGGAAATTTTTTGTAAGTGTCAGAAATTTGATCGTGCCTTAAAACTACTATTTTTAAATAAATAAGATTTTTTATATTTAAAAGTTAAAATTATATTTTTTAGAGAATTTTTATGATAAACTAAACACCATTTTTGAAATCGTCATGTTTAAATTATGTTAGGGTGAATTTATGAGAATTTTTTAAAATACATTATTTTTTTTGTGAATAGTAAAAAATACAGCATTATGTTTTCGGTATATTTTAAGACATAATATTTATTTCATAATGATTTAATAATTAATTAAACACAATACACAACCTAAATCATTTTTTTTTGTTAATATTAAGTATTTTAATAGATTTAATAAATTTTTAAAACTATAAGTGACTTTCCAAAGTCTAAAAGGGAAAGTTTGATTTTAAAAAACATTACTTTGTGGAATATTCACTTTTTCATGCCAAAATATGTATTTAAAAATGAATTTAGGTTTTTTTGGATTAAAATAACATAAAATGTGACCCAAATGTCCAAAACAATGAACAAAAACCATGGATAAGCTAATGATTTTTCATTTTCCGTAATATAGTTTTACAAGAATTTTATTTGGAAATTATTAAATGATTCATCCACTATTACTATAAATACCCACCCATTTCATCATTTCCTTTCACTCTCAATACATCCTCCCCAAATTTCTAGTGATTTTTTCTCCCAATTTGTCCTCAAGCCCCCAAGGTTTCATCCTCAATTTTTAGGAACAGCTCTTCAAGGTAAGAGAAATCTTCACTTCTCTTTTCCATTAAAGTTCCCTTTTCATGTGGTATATCTTTTAAATTCTAATATAATCCATTTTTTACACTTTATATTATCCCATTAATGTAATAATAGTATTTTATCAATGTTATAACCTTGTCCCCTCTCATTTTCACCTTTTCTAAAACCATGTTTTATACCCATATTGCTGCCAAATTTTCTTCTCAAATTTTCCTATTTTACATGATAAATTCTATTTTAATTTTTATTTGAAAACCCAAAACTCTTTTATTTTCAATGGGTATTAAACTATATTTAAAAATTAATTTTTTATTTGGGGAATTATATATATGAACCCCATATTTTCTTTCATGTGTTAATAATGATGTAACGGTCATGTCTTTAAACTCATTTGTGTGCCATGATTTTTTATAAGAAACCTATTCTTTATTCTCCATGTATAATTAATGAAATGATTTATTATGTGGCTCACATGAAATTAAGACATATTAAGTGTGTTCCTTGATAGTTCTCTAATACATTTGGTAAATAATTTAATCTCTATAGATGACATGTTTTATGATACATTGGTGAATAACCTTAGTAATTTTTCATTTATGGCATCTTGGTGATAAACCTTGGTGATTTGATTATGAATGTCTCATTAAAATTTTGTAGCCACATTTCCATGTCATTATTCATGTTATTTTTATTTCTTTTCTTCATGCATTATTTTTATGCCTCATATTCTTATTGATATGTCTTATGATCACATGATTTTGTCTCGCTTGCTTATTCCCTTACTAGGCTACATGATCATCCCTTTACTTTAATTTATGTAACATATTGTTACTATTTTTAGGTATTCATAAACCCATATTTTTAATCATTCTTTAATTGGTTCTCATTTGGGGTTTTTTGGGAGAAATTTTGGAAATATTGAAACTTTTAGGGTTATGCATGGTTTTCCCAAACCATACGCCCTCTCAAAGAAAACCATGAAAACCCAAAAAGTGGGGTTTTGCATGGTTTATGAAATATTTGACAAATTATTCTCCCACTTAGGAGAAACCATTAAACCCAATAAAAAGGGCACACAGCTAGGGTGCACGGTGTGGTCTAACTTTATGTCCCTACCCATCTAACCATGCATACAGAATTTTTTAATTCAGATTTTAATTTTAAAAGTACTAAAACCCTCTTTTTAGACCCCTGACGGACCTTTACAACCCATATTCATTTAATAATTCCTTGAAATCTCCCAATGGTATTTTTTGGTCCCTCAACACCCCTCCAGAGGTGAATAGAAACTAGGATATTGGTGTTTGATCTTCTCCGAGTTAATTTCCTATTTATATTCTCTGTCTTCCTCTCTATATATTATCCTCCCTTAGGTTTTGTAGATATCCATGTTGGTTAGGGGATCTAATCCACGCATTTTTGAATCTCTAACCAATTTTTCATTCATAAATTCCATTCTCTTCATTCTTTGTTAGTGAATCCTGATTAGGGTTTAGAGTTTCATGATCTAGTGATCTACGGTAGGTGGTTCCATCATGATGTCCAATTTTTATTAACCTTAAATTGCTTGATTTAAATTAAATTGTTGATTTAAATTCAATTTCTATTATAAATGAAATTTTTTCAATTGATTGATTAAAAACCCAATTCCATTAAATTGGGATTTTTGGAAATTTAATTTCTGCATGAAATTGGGAAAACCCCCAATTTCATTGAATTGGGTTGTGATTGTGAAATTGATAGAAAATTATGGATATTTAAATTGTTGAATTTAAATTGTGAAATTGTTGGAAATTTTTTTTAATTAAATTTTTTATTTTAATTGTGGGAATTGAATTGTGAAATTTAATTGTTAATTTATTTCAAATTCTTATTTGGAAAAAAAATGGCTTAAAATGGTGTTGATAGAAACCTTTGGGTTTTATCTTGGAAAAATGCATGTTTTGATTAAAAAACCATTTGGGATTTAAAATAGAAAATTGGAATTTTTTAAATTGTTGAATGGGGTTTAATTTTATTTTAATGTTTCTTAAAATAAATTTCACATCATTAATTTGTACTAGATAACATGAAAGCATAGGTAGTTAGTAAGTTGTTTGGGGCAACACATTGGGATAGGAATTCCCTATCACCAGATTGATGTTTTACAACACTAAAAAACATTATTTTAGCACATACTATTCCTCAGTAGGATATATATGATTCCTATCTTACCATTTTTGAGGGACCTGTGTACACATTGTGGTTATTATCACATAAGTGTGTGAGGATCTCATGACCTGGAACTATCCTACCTATTGGAAGATGATCATGTTGCTCGCTTATTTATATATGAGATATAAATGTATATAAATGTTTGTGAACTATTTTACATGCCTTATGAATTTATATAAACTATTTTATATAAAAATTTTATTTAATCCATTTTTGTAAGTACTTACATCATTTGAAATGTAAAGCATGATTTGTTTAAATATGATTTTGAATTACCAAACCTGTTTGTTTTAAAAATTGAAATCTCTTTATTTGGTTTATTAAATTCTAGAATCAATTATGTAATCCTTGGTGATGTCCTAATAGGATTTTATCTCACACCCTACCTGTTTATTTGGGTGTTTTTAGCTCCTTCTAGGTTCGAACAGGGGTAAATCACCACTTGGAGGTGATCCTAGCTATTGGTCCATGGACTTGGTGAGTTGTGTCCATTGGGACTTAGGAAATTTTTATTATTTTATGGTACTTTATTTTAGTACTTTGTATTGTTATACCTATTTGAATTCTAGTACACTTCTCCCTATAGAGTTTTCTTTGTACGCATACTAACTTGTTTATCTTGCTTTCATCGTGTTTGTAGAAAATTCATTCCTGCTTTCATATCATATGATATCAGGTGCTAGTCACCAACCTGTGGGGATTGGGAATGATCTTCTAGATATGTCAGTACTGGCTCAGTTACTGGGTTAACAAGGTACCTAGGCTGGTTCATGATAAAGTGGTATCTAATGTAGTTTGAGCTTTTATCTTGAAGTTAGTATGCTTTATGTAATTATTTTGGGACTTAGGAGGTAGTTGTGATTGAGTTTCTGGCTAGCTCTCACCAAAATGAGCCTTAAGTCGCCAGAGTTGGTTTGGGAAAGATGTCTTAAGGATTAGTTTTGGTATTTTCCATAATTTTGATTTGGATAAATTGAAATCCAAATCTGGTTTGTCTATCTATTGGGATTAATTTCCCTTGTTGATCTATTTGAGTGTTAATATGATGTCTTCCTTATTGTATAATGATCTTGTGTAGCATCATACCTCTGAGAATATGTACGAATTGGATCCAATAGGAATCTGTTGATAAACCTCAGTGAGTGAATACTCATGTGGACTCGAGTCTGCTTAAGGTGATGATGTGTACTGTCAAAGCTCCGGGACAGGCACCGCCGATTGTTCTTATTTAGGCTCCAGCTATGGAACCTCAAAGGGATCATCTCTAGAATCATTCTTAGGAATTAATTAACTATAATATAGCAAAATTAAATGTATAAAATGATCCTCAAGAGGCTGAGTAATGGTTGAGTATGATGGAGTGTTTGTTTGGGTTTTTAGAGACACCTGATGAAATCAAGGTGAAGTGTGACACCTTTGTGATGGAAGGACCGAGCTGGAGATAGTGGGATATGATGCTGAAAGAGAATAAGAATGAGGTATTATAATGTAATTACTTCAAAGTTATTTTCACCAACCATTTATTTCCAAATTCAATGTTTTTGGACAAGTCCACTGAGTTTTCAAACTCGAGCAGGCTGACAAGATTGTGAAATAATATGAAAAACATTTTGATAAGATTGTGTAATTTGAACCTAAGATAGTATAAAATGAGAAGATGAAGGCTCAACAATTCAAGTTAGGAATTTATCCAAATATTCATTCTCAGGTTTTCTTATTGAACCTTCCTTCTTATTCTTATGTTCTGGATAGAGTGCTAATGGTCGAAATGGACCTGGATAGCAAGTCAAGGTTTTGGGAGTTTCTTTCTCTCCAAGTAGCAACATGAATTACTCTAAAATAAAGTTAAATTGTGATGATTATCATAGTGGATCTTGACAGTAGGTTAATTATAGACCTCTTAAAATGTTAGGATGAGGTTCATTGATTTGTTACCAGTGTTTAAATTCATGGAATTCAAAGAGGGTTTACATTGAGGTGCCCAAGATATGTGGCTCTTACAGATGCTCGGGTCACCTACAGAAGTTCTGTCATATCTATTCCACTCCTTGTAGTGGTGTGGGATTATCAACTCCTTATAAAATTGTTGGGAAATCAGATGCTTCAAGGATAAAGGGATTTCAACCACAGGCATCTAGAATGAAGCTTCTTCACGTGGTAGAAGATTCTCTAAAGGAAGCGTATATGGGTCTAGTGACCATAAGAGGTACCATTACTATAGCTTCATCATTAGTGACTTCTTTGTTTAATACTATTTCATATCATTAATTTATTTCAAACCGTATTTTTTATCTGGTAAATCTTATTATAGAGCTTTTGTATTATGTGATAGATATTAATACACCCCTTGGAATGAATAGAGAGCAGGGTATTTGTAGTCCCACTTGTGTTTTCTCTCTATCAAATTTCATGCTTGCTTGGAGTTTTCTGGTTCTCGACATGAAACTAATTGAAGTCATTTTTTGATGGATTGTCTCTTTACTAATAAATCCCAAATTTATTATTATCTTTAATGGAGATCCTTCACTACACCCAAGGGTGTGTGTCGTGTCTTCCAAGGAGAATGGGACCCAAGGTCGAGCAGAGTCATGCCTTCTTATCTGAAGTTGGGGGAAATGATATTTGTGTTTGTTTTTTATCTAAAGAGAGAATATTTGAGTGGAAATATCCCTCTAGTTTTCATTGATTTTCCCGACATGTTTCCTTTTTACTTATTTGTTTTTTTAGTGGTTAGGGAGGTAGATTTTTATATTAATTTAGTTCCTAGTAATCAACCAATTTTTATTCCATATTACCGCATAGAACTAGTTGAAATGAAAGATCTGAAGACCCAGTTGGATGATCTTCTAAAGAAAGGATTTATATTCCCAAGTGTGTCACCTTGTACAGCATTGGTACTATTTACTAATAAGGATGATGGTTCACTATGCCTTTATGTTGATTATCAAAAACTCAATCGAGTTACAATAAAGAAAAAGTATTTGTTGCCACAAATTGATGATCTATTTGGTTATTTGAAGGGGTGAAGTGGTTATAAAATATTTATCTTTGGTCTGATTACCATCAGCTGAGTATAAAATAATATGTCATTCATAAAACTGCCTTTTGGAGCAGTTATGACCACTATGATTACCTTATCATTCCCTTTGGTATAGAAAATGATCCTATAGTTTTCATGGATTTAATGAACAGTATTTTCCATGAATATCTTGATACCTTTTTGGTGGTATTTATGGATGACATCCTGTTTTACTCAAAGTTTGAGGAGGATCATGTGCATCATCTGAGAATAGTTTTGAGTTTGTTGAGAAATCAACAACTATATGACAATATTTCAAAATTTTATTTCTGGATTTAAGAAGTGAATATATCGGGGCATGTGGTGTTGGAACATGGTATTTTAGTTGACCCTGAGAAGGTGAAGTCTATTATGACATGGGAATAATTGAAAAATATTTTCAAGATTCAGAGGTTCTTGGGTCTAGCTGGGTATTATCACCGGTTTGTTAAGGACTTCTCAAAGTTAACTTATTTGATTACTGCTTTGAATCAGAAGGTAGTAAAGTTTTATTGGGATGAAAAATTTTATAATTATTTCATTGAGATGAAATGAATTTTGAATAATTCTCTGGTGTTGACTCTTCATAAGGCCAGGCAGGGTTGTGTGGTCTTCTATGATGCATCAAGTTCAGGTTTGGGATGCATTATTTTGTAGGGAAATCATTTCGTTGCTTATGAATCTCATCTCTTTAGTCCATATGAGAAGAATTATCCAACCCATAACCTTGAAATTGAAGATGTGATGCACATACTTAAGATTTGGCAAAATTACCTTTATGGAGAAAGGTTTACCATGTATTCAGACCACAAGATCTTGAGTTATATCTTCTCTCAAAAAGATTTAAATCTCTACCAAAGGCGTTGGGTGGAATACCTATAATATTTTGACTTTGACATCACCTATAACCTAAGGAAAGGGAAGGTATTCATAGATGATTTGAGCAGGAAACTTCTAAACCAGCTTGTGAAATAATCATCAAGATAGTGGAACTTGATGGCTCTTTTTAACAGTTTCATATCAGAGTCGAGGAATTAGGGGTTGAGGTTTCTTTGGATAGTTTCCAGTTGACATCCTCTCTTATCGAGATTATTCTTCAGGATCAGGATCTTGATGATGAGTTCTATTGAATTAGACACTCTCTTTATAGTGGGGAGGCCATGCCTAACTGGTAATACTCCACTGAGGGCATACTATGCTATCAGAATCTTTTTTTTTGTTCCATTAGTGGAAAGGAAAGATGTTATGGGTAATTTCCATAATTCCAAGTGGGTTGTGCACTCAAGAACCATGAATATGTTCTATGACATATGACAGCAGTTCTGGTGGCTAGGTATGGGATAGGGCATTGCTTAATTTATCTCTCTTTGTTACACATGCCAATAGGTCAAGGTCGAGCAAAAAAAACCTTTAGCTTTGCTTCAGCCACTTCCAATTCCAACTTGGAAGTGGAATGATATCTCTATGGTATTTTTGGTTGGGTTTCCATAAACCCAGAGAAAGAATAATGTGATATGGTTTGTGATCAATCGGTTGACTAAATTTGATCACTTTATACTCATTCGTGATTTAACCAAATTTGAGGAGTTGGGAGATATCTATGTGAAATAGATTGTTCACTTTCACAAAGTTCCATATTATATAGTATCTGATAGGGATCCTCAGTTCACTTCTCATTTTATGGAGAGGCCTTTAGGAGGCACTGGGATCTTAGGTTCGTTTGAGTTTGTCATATCATTCGCAGTTGGATGGCCAGACAGAAAGAGATATATAGATTCTTGAGGATATGCTCCTCACTTGTGTTCTCAATTTTTTTGGGGATTGGGATGACCATTTAGGTATGGTTGAATTTTCTTATAACAATAATTACCATTCTAAAATCATAATGGATCCTTTTGAGGCCTTGTATGGTTGGTCTTTCATATCTTTGTTGTGTTGGTTAGATATTATTGAAATTTCCTTCATTAGACCAAGCTTGGTTTAGGAGATAACAACAAAGATCCAGTTGATTTGTCAGAGGATGTTGATGGAACAGAGCCATTATAAGTCATATTCTAATCATCATCACAAACCTTTTGAATTCTTAGTTGGTGATCAGGTATTCTTGAAAGTATCACCTCGTTTGGGTCATTGAAGGATTGGGAGGCAGAGAAACTTACTCCTCATTTTGTGGGACCTTTTGAGGTTGTTGAGTAAGTGGGGAAAGTTTCTTACCATTTAGAACTTCCACTACAACTGACATCAATACATAATGTGTTTCATGTATATTATCTCAGAAAGTATCTATCTGATCAATCTCATGTTCTGTGATGGATTGATCTTGAGGTTGAACCTGATTTATCCATGATTGAATGTCTAGTCAAGATTGTTGATTCAGAAACCAATGTACTTAATAGGAGGATGATAACTTTGGTTTGTGTGCTATGGCATCATGGTTCTGATTCTCATGGGATGCGGGAGAGAGAGACACTAATGAGAGAGCAGTGGCCTCATATTTTTGGCATGAAAGCTTCTGAGTAAGCTTTCTAGGAAAAGAAAGTTTCTATGATGGGGAGGTTGTAACATCCTATTATTGTTTTTAGGTATTCTTAAACCCTTATTTTTATTCATTCTTTGTTTGGGTTTCATTTGGTGTCTCTTTGAGATAAATTTTGGAAATCTTGAAAATTTATGGGTTGTGCATGGTTGTGTGTGGTTTTCCCATACTATACGCCCTCTCAAGGAAAACCATGAAAACCTAGATATTTGGTTTTTTCATAGTTGGCACAAGGTTTGATAAATTGTGTTCCCACTTAGGAGAAACTATGAAATCCATTAAAAGGGAACATGGCTATGGAATACGGTTTGGTCTAACCATGTGAACCTTCCCATCTAACCATGCATATGGGATTTTTTAATCTGGATTTTAATTTTAAAATTACTGAAACCCTATTTTTATACCCCTAATAGACATGTAAGACCTATATGCATTTTCTCTTTCCTTGAGAGCTCCTATGAGAATTTTTTTCCCTCATCACCCCTTTGAAAGTGAATCGAATCTAGGAAAACGACGTTTGATATTCTCCTAGTTAGTTTCCTCTTCCCATTCTCTATCTCCCACTCTCTCTCTCTTTTACTCCCTATGATTTTTTTGATCTCCGTGTTGGTTAGAGGATCTAATCCCCACTATTTTGAATCTTAAAAATGGTTTGATTCACAAATTCCATTATCTTCATTCTTCATTGGTGAATCTGGATTGGGGTTTGAAGTTTTGTGGTCCAGTGATCTATGGAAGGTGGTTCCATCATGATGCCCAATTTTTATTAACCCTAAATTGCTTGATTTAAATCCAATTGATGTTATAAATGAAATTTATTTAAATTTATTGATTAAAAACCCAATTCTATTGAATTGGGTTTTTTGGAAATTGAATTTCAGCATGAAATTAGGAAAACACCCAATTCCATTGAATTGGTGTGTGATTGTGAAATTGATGGAAAATTGTGGAGATTTAAATTATTGAATTAAAATTGTGAAATTGTTGGAAATTGTTTCAATTAAATTGCTGAATTTAATTGTGGGAATTTAGTTGTGAATTAATTTCAAATTCTTATTTGGGAAAAAATGGCTTAAAATGGTGTTTATATAAACATTTGGGTTTTATCTTGGAGAAAGGTGTGTTTTGATTAAAAACATTTTTTGGTTTTTAAATGGAAATTGGAATTTTTGAAACAGGGTAATGGGATTTAATTATATTTTAATTTTTCTTAAAATAAATTTCCCATCATTAATTTTTACTAGAGCACATACAATCCTAGGTAGTTATTGAGTTATTTGGGAAAAATACACTATGATGGGAATGCCCTAGCATCGGATTGATGTTTTACAACACTAAAACAGCATTCTTTTAGAACATATTATTTATTATTAGGACATAGATGAGTCCTTTCTTACTAGTGTAGAGGGATGTTTATACACATTTCGGTTATTATCACATGAGTGTGTGAGGATTTTGTAACCCAGAACTATCATACCTCTTAGAAGATGGCTATGTTGATCACTTGTTTATATATGGATATAAATGTATTCCAATGTTAGTGAACTATTTTACATGACTTATGAATTTATATAAAATGTTTTATATAAAATTATTATTTAATCCATTTTTTTAAAGTACTTCCATCATTTGAAATGTAAAGAATGATTTGTTTAAATATGATTTTGAATTACCAAACCTGTTTGTTTTAAAAATTGAAACTTCTTTATTTGGTTAATTAAATGTTGGAATCTATTATGGAATTCTTGGTGAAACCCTACTAGGATTTTAGCTCACACCCTAAATTTTCCTTTAAGTTTCTGTAGATTATCTCCTTCCAGGTTTGAGCAGGGGTAAAGCACCACTTAGAGGTGGTTCTAGTTGTTGATCTATGGTCTTTGTGAGTTGCGTCCATTGGTACTTGGGAATTTTTTCCTATTTTTTAGTACTTTTATATAGTAATTTGGGTTGTTATACATGTTTTAATTATAATACACTTATCTCTATGGAGTTTTCCTTGTATTCATACTGACTTTTTATCTATCTTTTTCATGTTTGTGGAAAATTAATTCTCACTTTCATGTCGTATGATGCCAAGTGCTAGTCATTAACTCATGGGGATCAGAAACACCCTTCAGGCTATGTCAGGACTGGTTTGGTTATCGAGTTACCATGGTACCTAGGCTGGTTTATGACAATGTATGTCTCCAGGATACGAGATGCAGTAAAAGTAACCTAGAGTGAACCCATAAATATGTCTTTCAAATGGTTTTAGAAGAACATTTTATATATTCTTGTATTATGAACCTTTTTCCAAGAAACTAAACTTGAAAATATCCTTTGATTTGTACCATGTAATGAAAATTTCTGAAATAAAAATGTGGGATTCCATACTTTTAAGTTTTTTTTCAAGTTATTCCAAATTTCCAAGATGCTTTTCATTTTCATCATAAGCTATGTTTTCTTGATACACCTTATTTTTAAATTATTATACACTTATATAATGATCACATGTTTTTTTATTATTGATATGTATTTTGAGACATTCCATAACTTTTATGCTTACTTAATGATCATGTTATGATATTATGTTGTGCTATCATGCTTTATGATTATCATTTATGGTCTTATGGTCTTTTATTAAGATATTTATGTCTTCCTTGTGTTCTCTTTGATGTTTATCATGTGACACATTATGATATGTTTTTCCCTTACTGAGCATTTGAACTCACCAATTTCTTAGGTTTCCATTCATCAAGTTATGAAGATGATTATATCATGTGATATATCTAGAAAAGGTTCTAGAGGATCATGATTATGAAGAAATATTTTCAAGTGTTGTAAAATAAGATGTTTATGTAGCTAATATTCAAGACACTAAACCTTAAGGTCCTTGGGTTGTATGACTGTTTGTGAGATGTATTATTTAAATTGTCAGATTAATGTATTATTTAATTCATGTTTAGATTGAGTCACTTTAAATGTAGTGGAATAGTAGATTGTGGTTTCGAAGGTTGAAGGAGGAAATTTTTCAGAGGGATCCTGAACGATTGGATGGAATCATAGAATGTAGAACCATGTGGATGTTGTAGAAGGGGGTGAATGGAAGGTGGTCGATGTTACTTTGTTGTGAGCATTATAATTTTATTCGAGTGAGAGATTTTTGGTCTCGACCAGTGAAAAAAATCTCAAATGGAATATTGTTGGTTTTGGTATGAGAACTATTCACTAGAAGTAACACTAGGGGGAACATGAAAGGAGACAATGCACTAGCATCGTGGAAATATGAGTTCAAGTAGCCGAAGTCAGTTCCTCGAAATCACCGGGGTCAATTTAATGGAAGTTTGATAGGGGCCTTGGATGTTAAGTCAGCAGAAGTACACTGGGGTGAGATCACCAGAAGGTGAGTTCATCGGAAGCATATGGATTGGTGAGTTTAGAGGATGGAACGCAATGGGGTCTAAGTGCAAGAATGTCTATGAGCATCATCTGACGTATGTACTCGGGAAGTCGATCATGGATCTGGAGGATGCAGTGAGGTGAATGGAAAGGGATACTTTTAGTAGCTAAAAAAAAGTCTGAAGTAGGTGATGCAAAGTGTGGAGAGTTCATGACATGTGTGAAGTCACAAATAGAGATACATGGAATTTTTCTATGTGGATGCAGCAAAGGAAGTGTTAATTAAATTCATTGGTGTGAAGTGAAATGAAATGATCATTGTTCTATAAGAGTTAGTAGTTGATTCAAAAAAATTTATTGGAAATTGGAAGTTGCACAGTTCAACATAGGGTCACCCACACATGTTAGATGATGATGTTGACTGGATGGACGGTCAGGACCACTATAAATAGTGGTATTAGTCCACCTATGTAAAGTGACTGATATACAATCTGACAATGTCTTCCAGAGGAGCTAATGCGGCCTAACCTGAAAGTGGAGGTGACTCCAGAAGGATCACACCTGGGCGCATCCAATTGTCAAAGGCTCAAGTGTCGAAGGAGGAAAACCATAAGAAGGAGCACAAAAGGATGAAACTACATAGGCATTGGTGAGGCATTTTCTAGTGGTCTAGGTAGGGTTATCGAAAGATGATATACCTTTTAAATATGATGAACTCTTATTTCCGATGGAATGAAAGTGATGTCGTCATTCTCCCATGGATGTAGGACACAATGTCCAAACCATGTAATGTGTGTGTGCATTGTGTTTTTACTTTATGCTTGCATGTATGTGTTCATCATGTGTTTGTTCTATAATGTGTTTTTTTGGAAGGAAGATCATGAGGTGATTGGAACCAGATTTTGGAGGATGATTCAATGTAATGGTTGGGGTGCTCATACTTCCTAGTTCTGGTCTTAGAGCTTGTGGGAGATGATTCGATTGAAAGCTGTGTTGTTTCCGATGGTTGATGTTATGTTGCATTGGATTACTGAAAGGACAAACTTTTGGTTATCGAATATGCACCCTCATCCACAACAATTCCTATCATGCACAAAGAACAAACTGTAACCAAAACACTTCTCTAATTTTTTGTATTTTTTAATTTTAAATGATCTTGAGCTGCAAACACTTGTTTATGTTTCCATTTTACGATTTTGATTATGATGTTTCTAACAATCCATTGCTTTTTATTCATTTTGAATCATTTATGTTAATTGTTATTAAAACTATTTTATATCAAATTTGGTTTCTTATTTCATGATTTATAAAACTACAAACAACTAGCATTGTGTTTTAACTCTGAAAGGAGACAATGCACCAGCACCATGGAAGTATGAGTTCAGGCAGCTGAAGTCAGTTCATTGAAAGCAATAATGTCAGTTAAATAAAAGTTTGACGAGGGTCTTGGATGTCAGGTCAGCGAAATTATGTTGGGGTGAGATCACCAGAAGGTGATTTCACCAGAAGCAGATGGATTGGTGAGCTCAGTGGATGAATCATAATAGAGCCCAAATGTAGGAATGTCGATGAGCATCATATGATGCATGTACTAGAAAAGTTAATAATGGGTCTGGAGTATGTAGTGAGGTGAATGGAAAGGGTATATTATGGTTTCAAAACAAAATTCGGGAGCAGGTGATGCAAATTTCGGAGAGTTCATGACCTGTATGAAGTCACGAGTAGTAGGAGATGGAATCTTTCTGTGCAGATGTCGCAAAGGAAATGTTCATCAAAGTTGTCGTTGTGAAGGTAAAGGCAATGTCTACAGTTCTTTTATATTTGGTGATCGATTCAATGAATTTTATTAGCAATTAGAAGTTTCACAGTCTAACTAAGGTTCATTTGCACATGTTGGATAGGGATGGTGACTAAATGAACAATCAAACCCACTACAAATAGTGGGATTAGTCCACCAGTACAAAGTGACTGATATGAAATATGACAATGTCTGACATATAATACAATGCGGCCTAACCCATAAGCGGAAGTGACTTCAGAAGGAGTGCACTTGGGCACATCCAAGTGTCATAAGCTTTAGTGTTGAGGGAAGAAGACCATGAGAAGGAGCATCAAAAGATGAAACTTCAAAGGCATTAGTGATACTTTTTCTGGTGGTTTGGGTAGGGATATAAAAAGGTGATATCTCTTATAACTCTGATGTACTTCTATTTTATATGGAAAAAAAGTGATGTCAAGGTTCTCCCATGGATGTAGGATATAATGTCCAAACTAAAGGTTCTGGGTGCAATGAAAGCATGGTTGGGCCGACACCCAACTTTAATTTTTACCATGATCAATGATTATTCCAAGATCAATACAACGATGAACGACGGTCTCCACAAAATAGAATCAAATATTTAGATA
This sequence comes from Viscum album, assembly GCA_963277665.1. Lineage (NCBI taxonomy): Eukaryota > Viridiplantae > Streptophyta > Magnoliopsida > Santalales > Viscaceae > Viscum > Viscum album. The sequence goes on from OY728129.1 coordinate 1,496,474,113, forward strand.
AATAAGGAAGAGGCCCGAAACCTTTAGAGAGGATCTTGCACATCATGTTTATAATTAATTTAAATAATTTCATAAAGAAAAGGATACCTGGATCTTTGTTAATTTCTTCGTTGATGATGTTGATCGTTCAGAATAACCCTTCTGGATTATCTCGATGTTCTTGAGATTATCCAAACTAGAATCCCTCTAGAGGTGATCCACATGTTCTCTGATGGCCTCTGATCAACACCACTCATTCTCTGGGTTCTATCATGGCAAAGAAAATGTCTTGTGTTGGTCATTCTTGAATGCTTGTTATTCAGCCTTGAATAACGTCTCTAGTTCTTGAGAGAGGTGAGAAGAGGATTCGAGAGATAAATTGTTTAGCTCAACAATTCTCAATTCACCAAGCATATGGTGTGTTCTATTTGTCACAATAGACATACTTGTCTATTTATATGCATGGAACTTCAGTTACAATATTTAATTGCATAACAACAATTAAATGAATTCATGAACTTAGAGAAAACCCATACTCATAATAATAATATCGCGTCATTATTTATGGTGCGCCAACTTACGCAAAACAGAATTATAAATAAAATTCTACATCACAAAATATTAACAGCATCATTATTATATTAACTTATGCCAAATAATTAAATAATTATTTACTATATTGAAAATAATTATTTTACTACCGGACTGGTCTTGGTCCACTTCAACTCCACTTCCATTTATTGAACACCTGAATAAATAAATAAACAAATTATTCTCTTAAATAAATATTTTATTTACAAAAATGGTAAATAAATATTTATTAAATGTTCAATAAAATAAATATATTTTTTTATTTAATTTATGAAATCATTTTAACTTGAATAAAATTATTCCACGGTCTTGAAAATAATATTTATTTCATTAATTAAATTCAAATAGAATTTAACCAAGACCACCAAAAACACTTAGTGCATGACCCTCTAGGATTCTTTCTCGTTGGCATTAGACGGGCTTACCTAAAGTCTAAGAGTACTGTCTAGATTTTGGAATCGAGCATGAAGTGGAAGCCCCAAAAAGGTGGGTTTTTAAAAAATACCACCGATGATCGACATAAACTTGATGATATCAGTGCACAGCAGCCCAGTCTTAGATGAGGACCACATGTTAAGGATTTTAATCACAAAAATAAACCATAAAATACCTAGTTTAATTCTAACTCAGTGCATGAAGTCTTCTCATTATTGGTGACCACTACTCAAATAATCTGACATAAAACTATTATAGATCATTCACGCATGATTGAACTGCGTGGGAGCACTATTCGTTGTAATTTGGGTGCTAGTGTGGAATTGCGATGATGCCTTTGACGCTCCAATGATCACCGTATCACTTCTCAAGAAATTACTAAGAGAGTTCTTGATCCATAATCCTTGGATCTGGAGTGTTATTTAGAGTAGAGTACTCAAGAGGGGGGTGAATTGAGTATCTATAAAAATTTCTATTGAAAAGTTTTCTTAAAAAGGTTCCCCAATAAAAATAATTGAATCCCAGTTAATCAAGGTAATATGGGCATAAAAGTTTGACTCTTCAAATAACCTCTCAAAAGATTGATTAATTATTAGTAATATAAATATGAGTTATTGATACTACTTTTGAAGCTATTATAATATAGAAAAACAATTATAACTTCTATCCAAGATTAATTGTCAAAGTAAAATATAGTGATTTCTAAAATATATAGTAAAATAGAGAAAAACCAAATTAAACAACATAGGGGATAAAACAAGTGGTTCAGTCTCAAGCTAAGACCTAATCCACTCCACTTGGTGATCACCTACCACCAAAAAATTTATATTAATAAACTTTGATCCACACCCTAGATCAGGGTAAACAACAGTGCACAAGACTATCCAGGTCACATGACCTCTTCCACAATTCTTTGTGGGTATAAACTACCTGGTCACATAAGGACCTATTCCACAATTATCTGTGGGAGTAAACAAATGTAAAAAGATATGAGAAGAAGGATATCATGTATCCTTCAATTTATTGTAGGAGATAGTGTGTGTTTTAATATAGACACACACACACTACTCAAAAGCTAAAACAATACAAAACAGAGCAAAGATGATGAGAAAAGGTTATAAGTTATATGAGTGTTATTCTATGAAGCTATGGAATTTTAGGATGAAGTATATGAAAGTATCAAGTCCTCTTGTGAAAAAAAAATAGTATCGAAAGTCTGGTGCTCTGGCTTCCAATCAAATACAAGCTCGTGTTCTTCATGGAGTTGGTATTGTGAAAAACAATTGGCTCTGATCTACGGTAGTCCAGCCTTTGGATTCGAGAATTCTTTGTGTGTTCTTCAGATGTTTCTTGTTGCATGTATCGATTCACTTATAAAAATGCTCGTGTTTCTGTTGATCTACTATAATGTGTATTTTTTTATCTCGGCTTATATTCATTTTTAACTATGGTTGCACATGTTGGGGCAGAAAGGATGCATGTATTCTGCACCTTGTACCTTGTACTGTCAGGTGACATGTCTACAAAGAAAAATTAATTATTTTAGTGCATTTAAATGACTCAAATATGACCGTTAGAAATTAAATTGAAAATTATAAAACAGATTAAAGAATGGTGTCATAGTTTATCTAGAAACGGTGTCACTTGGAAATGGTGTCACTAATAAATGGTGTCTTCTTCTTTTCCTTTGAGAGGTGAGATAGTCATGATGATATAGTTTCATTGAGATCATGAACCGGTAGAATAGATGCGATATTAGGATTATGGTGTCTGGTCCTTTTCCAAACATTGAACGGTGTCTTAGTGATGGTAGCAAGGAACTGGTGTCACAGACTTCATGAGATCTAAAACTAGTTACAGTGTTTGGTCACAGTGTATGGGTTATAGTGTCTGGGTCACGGTGTTTGGTTCATGGTGTTTGGGTCACGGTGTCTGGTTCATGGTGTCTGGGTCACGGTATCTAGGTTACGGTGTCTAGGTCCTTTTCCATAAAACCAGAACCAGTGATAGACTCATGGTTTCTCAGACTTAGCCAAATATTTGTATACAAACTTAAGCAGTAATATTCACAGAATGAATTAAACTTGATCATTCATAAAATAAAGTCATTATAGAACAAATTAAATATAATTTACAATAATAAAACATGATTTATAGGAATTAAGATCTTGGGTAAGATTATTTAAATCATAAATAAACCAACTCTGCACATGATTTGAGATAGATTAAATAGGATTAACAGGATTTTTTATCATTAAAACATGATTAAAACATGAGGAGTCCAACAATCTACCCCTTTTTATTGATCACAAATCATGTGAATTAGATATATGTTCTTAGTGTGTTGTCTCTCCCTTGTGGAACTTTTCTATCCCTTTTGGGATTATCAAAAAGAGTACAAGAAAGAAATAATAAACATAAATAAGAGAATAGACAGCAACAGTTCACATTGCATTAGATGAAAAAGATGTGGTAGTATAAGAAGTATAAAAAAATACAAAATATCCCTATCAAAATACAATTTTCACTTTTCTTCAACACCAGCTATCTTTTAATTTACCTTGGTAGCAGGATCAGAAGGATCCACAGGAGAAGAAGTAGAAGTTGAAGAATGGAGTGAGCCAACTATCAGAGAAGGAAGAGGGAGTCCTTTAAAAACCGAAGGTGCCAAAGTAGGTTTGGTGGAAGATCGATACAAGTTTTGGTCAAGGGTAACAGGTCTGATCTGGATCAGAGCCTGAGATATAGAAATTGAGGTAGATGCAAAGGTAGTGGATAGGGAAGGAGGTAAATCAGGCCGCAAGGGTGCATCTACAGGAGCCACAATAGCAGCGCTCTGTACATGAAGATAAGGCTTCAATAGTTGAATGAAGTTGGTAATAATATCACCACCATACTGCATTGCTTTCTCAAAATCATCTTTTTTCTCAATGAACTTGTCTAATAAAGGAGTGAAATCTTTTAGCTTTTGAACTTAAGTCTTGAATGCTTGAGTGACAGGAGGTATTTTCAAATTCTCTACAAGATACTTGAATTTATTGGTCATATTATTCTTAGATAAAATCCTATTAAAGTATAAATACACTTTCTTAGTAATTTCTTCCTAAGCATCATTTACAATATTTGAGTGAATCCTCACCAAATCAAGTACCATGTCACTATTCTTGACAACAGTATATAGATTCTCTTTGTCAAAGCCACTTAACGCTGATTGAAGTTCCTATTTAACAACAGTTCTGAGCAGATCACTGTCAAAGGTTTGAGATGACTATCCAGAGGAACTAGAGGTTGTAACAACTAAAGTGAGGGACTTGATCTAATTCAAAACTTTTTGTATACATCCCTTATACTAATCAGTTAGTTTATTGATACCAATAACAAGATCATTCATCTCTTGGACGATCTTCTTGTTTCTCTCAGCCACTTTTTTAGCTAATGAAGTCATGTTCGGTTGAATCAGAGAGGCAACTTCCTATGGAATCTGAACACTGACATCCTTAACAGGATGAGCAATAGGAACTTGTCCTGATTGAAATAATTTTTGCATATCTTCAACCATAGATCTGAGAGACTTCACTTCAACACTCAACTATTTGTTCTCAATTATGACCTCTTGAATTTCATGAAGCATTTTTTGCTGAATATTCTATATGATCTTCTCTAACAGCAAGGAAGCATCTCTTTCACATAGGTTTGTTATAGAAGCATGTTGTGAGTTCATAAGATTTTCAACTCCATCCAATAAAGTAGCTCCCAAGGCTTTCAAATCACTCTGACTCACGAAGGAAGGAGGTTCTTGTGAGGGTTCAGGAATAGGAGCTGAGATAGGCTCAGGTTCCTTGGTAGAGATTACTTCTAAAGTAGAGACTAGTTTCAATTGAAACATAGTAGACAGGTTTATACTTTTAACTGAGGATTCCTGGGCATCATCCACGTCAAATTATCTAGGGAAATTATACCATGTATCCATAGTGATTTGATCAACTGGATTAGGAATTTCAACACTTTCTAAACTAGGGTTCAGCTCCCCCTCAATAAGTGCATCTCTCACAGGACTAAGAGATTTAGTTTCTTGATCTGGTTCTAAAATATCATCTCTAATACTCTCACCCATTTCTTTTCCAGCCAGCTGGAAGGCTTGTTCCATTCTTTATTTAGTAGAAATAATAACATCATAATTAGTTTGTGCTTCCAAAAGTTCTTCAACCGCAATATCTTTCTCAAGAGAAAATTCTTCTTCTAAAGGATCCTCAAGAATAGCCTCTTCTCTTACATTAACAATGGATTCTTTTCCAGAAGTAGTTTTTTCTTCCAAATAAACACTTATTTCAGAAATAGGTTCTTCCTTCCCAACTTTATCTTATGGAACAGGTCCACTGTCTTCCTTATCCAAGAAATTTTCTTCTGTAGGTGCAACAACTACCTCTTCTTCCTCTTCAGTAGGATAGTCAACAATTTTATCTGGTTACAAACTAGAATCAGATATGTTCTTAGGTCTTGAAGGATGATCAACCGGATTGAACTTTTCATAGATCCTTTCATTATCTTCCACCCAATCCTTTTTCCATGTATTCCAACTAATTTTCATCCTTTTTATTGTAACCTTTGAGATACAAAAATCATAGTCCTTGATGGATTCTTCATTTGGTCCAACCATTCCTTTAGAATATAGTATAGTAGAGATTAACCTTCAGTAAAACAAGGAGGTGTACTTTGAGGTTGTCTTTATCACTCACACATATGAAGTATAACATAATTGCATAGGTTAATCTTATGTACATTCTTCATAAGATGTATTAAAAATACATCCTGATATTTAAGGGTAGAAAAATATCCTTTTCTTGGACTAATCAGATTCTGAATAAACTTAAACAGCAATCTTGATTTGCCATCTAACTCAGTAGAAATATATCTTCTCTTCTTTTTATTGCCATTCAAGCTTCCTAAGCCCTCTTCTAAAAAAATCACTAGGAGAAGAAGGACCTCTTTGTTATTCCTAAAAAAATCCCTCATGAGGTATCCCTAGGAAAGAAACCCATAACCTCGGAGAAAAGGTGTATCCTTTTTCATTGATACAGCTTCTCAAAACAAAACCATATTCTGTGTCAAATGAGAACTGGAAAAACTGATAGAACTGAGAAATAAGCTTTGGATAAATTGGCCTTGTCTCCTTTGTGAACCAATCCAGCCATCCTTATTCTTTTAGTACTTTCAACACTAAATACTTACTTGACAACAACCATTTAGAGTGGATTTCCTTTTCTAGTATCACTATTCTATCAACAAGGTTTGGGTTCAGCGGTCCTTTGGGCGCTACCTTTGGTGTTCTTTTTATTTTCTTCTGAGATCCACACTTCTTAGGAGTTGAAGAAGATGGGTGCTTCATATTGGGCATTCAACAAGGGGTTCAAGAGAGAGGGATAAAGGAGGTCTTACGGTTTGAGAGATAAAGGTTTCAGGTTTGAGATAAGAAAGCTCGAGTGAAGAAAAGAGTGAAACATATTTCATTTTTATCATTTCGGGATATCAATCATAACAAATTCAAAAGCATGGGAAAAATAATTAACACAGTGATATGGGTAATAAAATACAAATAAAATTAAAAGGTGTCATTATTGTGAAACTGGAATAGGTTGTCACGGTGAGACCAGAATAGGTTCTCATGGTGTCATATTTACGGTATGTCTCTACATGGTGTGACTGTAATACTTGAGATAGTAAGTGAAATACAGTAACCAAGAGACAGTAACAGTGAGACCGTAAACATGAAACAACAACTTTAAGATAGTGAACTATAGAACTGTGAGAGTGAGACAGTGACTTGTGAAACCATAAACAATGAAATAGTAAGTTGTGAAATAGTACACTTTCTACTTAAGATTTATTATTCCCAATTAATGTATGATGTAATCTATCCTTTCATAATTTAATGGTTTGGTGAATATATCAGCAATCTGATATTCAGTTCCAATGAATTCCAAAGTGATATCACCTTTTTGATAATGGTCTCTCAAAAATTGATGTCTTACATCAATATGTTTTGTCCTAGAGTGTGAAACTGGATTTTTTTTTGAGATGTTAATAGCACTTTTATTGTCACAATTTATAGGTACATTCCTGAATTGATATCCATAATCTAGTAATGTGTGTTTTATCCAAAACAATTGTGCACAACAACTACCAGCAGCTATGTATTCAACTTCAGTAATAGATAATGCAACAGATTTTTGTTTCTTATTACACCATGATATTAGAGACTTGCCTAAAAGGTTACATGTTTCAAAGGTTATTTTTCTATCTAACTTGAAACCACCGAAATTAGCATCATAATAACTAACTAACTCAAATGATTGGCCTCTGGGATAGAACAATCCTAGATTTGGTGTAGGCTTGTGGTATTTAAAAATCCTTTTAACAACATTTAAATGATAATCCTTAGGGTTTGCTTGAAAATGAGCACACATATATACACTAAAAATAATTTCAAGTCGGCTAACAGTTAAGTAGAGTAAGTTTCCAAACATTCCTCTATAATTGGTTTGATCAACAGATTTTCCATCTTCATCAAGATCCAGCTTACAATTAGTACTCATTAGAGTATCACTACTTTTAGTGTTATCCAAGCCAAAACAATTTAGAATATCTTTAGTATATTTTCTTTGATTTAAGATAATACCATATTTATTTTGAAAGATTTTAAATCCAAGAAATAATTTTATTTCGCCCATTAAACTCATTTCAAATTCATTTTGCATCATTTTAGAAAATTCAATACATAGAGAATTTTTTGAAGATCCAAAAATAATATCATCTACATAAATTTAAACTATTAAAAAATCATTGGAAATTCATTTTATAGAAATATTAGGATCAGCTATACCTTTTTAAAAACCTTTGGAAATAAGAAAAGCACTCAATCTATCATACTAAGCTCTTGGAGCTTATTTTAAACCATACAAATCTTTTGATAATTTGAAAACATGATTTGGAAAGTGAGGATTTTTTAAACCATGGGGTTGTTCAAAAAATAAATCCTTAGATATGTACCCATTTAGGAATGCACTCTTGACATCCATTTGATATAGTTTGAAATTTAGATGTGAAGCATAAGCAAGAAGGATTCTAATAGCTTCAAGTCTAGCTACTGGTGCAAAGGTCTCCTCATATTCAATTCCTTGTTATTGACGATAGCTTTGTGTAACCAATCTAGCCTTGTTTCTAACTATATTACCATATTCATCTACCTTATTTCTAAACACCAAATTAGTCCCTATGGTAAATATGACTTTGGGTCTGTCAACAAGTTTCTAAACTTTGTTCATTTCAAACTTATTAAGTTCTTATTACATAGCCATCATCCAAAATTCATCATTGATAGCATCATTAATGTTTTTAGGATCAAGTTGTGACAAGAAAACTTGATGTTCAACCTGATTTCTAAGAGAATCTCTAGTTTTAGTTCCTTTATCTAAATCTCATACAACAGCATCTAAAGTATGGTTCTTAAGAGTTTTAACAGCTCTAGAAAAATAGGGGTTAGTTATTTCAGGTTCTTCAACAAGTTTTGGGTTCATTATGACTTGAATCTCAATAATTTACAAAACTATAAGTTTTCACATATTCTTTTACTGGATGGTTAGAGGATTTAGCATTGATATCCAGATTTGACATATCATCCTCCAGGTTCTCTAGAGTGGTCTTAGGATCATGTGGATTTGTCTCATCAAACTTGACATGGACAGATTCCTCCACACATTTAGTTCTTTTGTTAAACTCTATAGGTTTTACTAGAGATTTAATATCTTAGAAAAATTACTTCATCACTCTTGGATTAAAACTTATCAAGATTGTCTTTAGTATTAAGGATATAAAATTTTCAACCAAAAACTTTGAAGTAGCTTACTTTGGGTTTTCTATTATTCCATAACTCATATGGAGTTCTTTTAAAAATGGGTCTAATCAACACTTTATTAATGATATATCATGTTGTATTTATAGCTTCATCCCAAAAATAAATAGGTAAGTCATATTCACTAAGCATGGTTCTAACAATCTCTTTCAAGGGCCTATTTATTCTTTCTAAAACTCCATTTTGTTGAGGTATTCTAGGGGAATAGAAATTATGATTATAGCCATTTTGTGATCAAAAGGATTCAATATTTTTATTTTCAAACTCATGACCATGATCACTTCTTAAGGATTTAATTCTAAGTCCACTAATATTTTCTACAGTTTTATCATATTTGATGAAATGAGAGAAGGCTTCACTTTTTTGATTCAAAAAGAAAGTCCAAGTATATCTAGATAATTCTTCTACAAGAACATAAACATAGTGTTTCCCATTTAAACTAAAAACTCTAGATGGTCCAAACAAATCCATGTGAACCAACTTGATAGGTTTATAAGTTGACATTTCTTTCTTTGGTTTGAAGGAAATTTTGTGTTGTTTTCCCTTTTGACAAGGATTACACACTTTATCATTTGGAAACTCAAGTTTGGGTAGGTCTTTGACTAAAATTTTTCTAGTTAGCTTTCTAAGGGAGTGGATATTGCAGTTTCCTAGTCTTCTATGCCAAATCCAAGAATCTTTGTGAAATACACTTAAACATGAAGCATTTGGAGACACTAAAGAATCTAAGTTAAAAGAGTATACATTTTCATTTCTCAATATAGAAAATATTAATTCATTTTTAGAATTAAAAACATTACAAGCATCATTTTTAAATTTAACATGAAATCTATCATCACATAATTGTGAAATACTAAGCAGATTATATTTCAGTCCATCAAAAAAAGTACTTTAGAAATTAAAACTAATTTAGAGTTACTGATTTGGCCGAGGCCAATGATTTTTCCTTTGGCATTTTCACCAAAGGTGACATGTCCACCATCAATTTTTATTAAGTTCTTGAATCATGAATAGTCCCTTGGTATTTGTCTTGAACACCCACTGTCCAAGTACCATAAGATTTTACAGGAGCTTTTTAAACAATTTTCCTACAAAATAGACAAATAAAAACAGACTTTGGTACCCATATTTGTTTGGGTCCAGTAATATTAGTTACTAGTGATTTAGGAACCTACATCTGATTCATAGGTTTCCTATAAGAATTATGTAATGTATTTGAAGAATAAAATTTATTTGGTCCAGAAAATCTTGAAATAGTAGAGAGTATCATAATTTGAACTAGCATAAAGTTTTCTAGAACTAGGAGTAAAGTTGTATGTTCTAGATTTAGAAACAAAGTTGGTTCCTCTAAGAGTTCTTTTACCAGGTTGATATCCAATACTAGTAGTGTATTTAGGGGTAGTATTTTTACCTAGAATTTGAACCAAGGTATATTTACCATTATTAAACCTTTAAAGGTCATTTTTCTATTGCTCAATAGATAGCTTTAGTTCATTGTTTTCTTTGAGTAATTGAAAATTTTTCTCTCTTTCTATAGTAAGTTCATATTTAATAGTTGAGGTAAGAGAATTTTATTTCTTTAAAGAATTGTATTTGTCTTTTAGTTTATTACATGTATCTTCAAGCATATTTCAGTACTCAAACATTTCTTCTTTAAACATATTTTCATAATCACTTTCATCTCTAGAATAATAAGAATTTTGTAAAGGAGATTCCAGTGTTACCTCAGATTTGTTTTTCATAAAACACATATTGGCTTTATTAGCATGTTCACCATGTGGAGATTCTGATTCACTTGAACTATCCTCAGAAGCACTCCAAGTTACTTTCATTGCCTTTTTATACTTTCTATCTTTGTCCTCATATTTATTTTTATACTTGAGCTTAGGACAGTCAGACTTTACATGTCCCTTTTGCTTACATTCATAACATACTATATCATTATACTTGTCATTTCTTTTCCAAACTTTCTTCCAACTTCAATTTTGATCATATCTTCCTTTGAAGTTAGGATTTCTGAAAAAATTCTTCTTGTTGTAAAATTTATTAAACCTTATAGATAATTGGGACATCTCCTCATCATTTTCAGGTGATGATTGTTCACTATTGGAAATTTCTACAGAGACTTGCAGTTTCTCTTTTTCTTTGTGTTTAGATGTGGTGGTCTTGAATGCAACAGATTTTCTTTTGGGTTCATCCTCCTCTTACTTGTTGACTTTCAGCTCATCTTCATACATCATTAGTTTTCCAATGAGTTCTTTGACAAGAAATTTGTTGATGTCATGTGACTCTCTAATAGAGACAGAGGTTCCTCTCCATCTATCAGGTAGGAATCTGAGAATCCTCATGATTTGTTCTTTGGCAGTAACTTCTCTTCCAAGAGAAATAATTGTGTTGTAAATTTCATTGAATCTAAGATACATGTCAGAAATAGTCTCATCAGGCTTCATTTTAAAGTTATCATATTTAATAGTATAAGTATTGAGTCTCATTTCATACACATTAGAAGTTCCTTCATGTGAAACAAACAAGGTATCCCAAATTTCATGGGAAGTTTTATATGAAGATATTATGTTAAATTCCTCATCTCCTAAAGAACAATATAAAGAATTCATAGCTTTTCAATTGTTATTGTAAGCAGTCTTGGTTGGGTCATCCCAAGTAATTCTATCAGTAGTAGGAATCTTATACTCATTTATAATTGAAGACCAAATTTCAAATCCCGTACTTTCTAAATGCATTTTCATTTTAATTTTCCATTGGGAATAATTAGTTCCATTGAAGAATGGTGGTCTATTTGTTGCAGCCCCTTCCAGTCTATTATACATAATAAAAAAATACTTTGAAAGAGCTAGAAATTTAAAATTAACAGAAATTTATAGATCTTTAAAGTAAAACTAAAATCACAGTTGAATACTTTTAAAAACAAAGTCTTAATAGGAATAAAAACTCTTTTGATACCAAATGTTGTTCGGTGTAGAGTACTCAAGAGGGGGGTGAATTGAGTATCTATAAAAAAATTGAAAAGTTTTCTTAAAAGGGTTCCCCAATAAAAATAAATACAGCCTAGTTAATCAAGGTAATATGGTTATAAATGTTTTATTGTTTAAATAACCTCTCAGAAGATTGATTAATTCTCAGTAATGTCAATATGAGTTATTGATACTACTTTTGAATATATTCTAATAAGGAAAAACAATTATAACTTCTATCTAAGATTAACTATCAATGTAAATCTAGTGATTTCTAGAATATATAGTAAAATGGAGAAAAACTAAATTAAACAACACAGTGAATAAAACAAGTGGTTTAGTCTCAAGATGAGACCTAATCCACTCCAATTGGTGAGCACCTAACACCAAGCAGTTTATATTAATAAACTTTGATCCACACCCTAGATTGGGGTAAAAAACAGTGCACAAGACTATCCAGGTCACACGACCTCTTCCACAGTTCTTTGTGGGTATAAACTACCAGGTCACACGAGGACTTATTCCGTACTTATCTATGGGAGTAAACAAATGTAAAAAGATATGAGAGGAAGGATATCTTGTATCCTTCAGTTTAGTGCAGGAGACAGTGTGTATTTTAATACAAACACACACACACTGTTCAAAAACTAAAACAATGCACAATAGAGTAAGGATGATGAGAAAAGGTAAGAAGTGCTTTGAGTGTTATTCTATGCAACTCTGGACTTGTACGATGAAGCAGATGCAAGTATTGAGTCCTCTTGTGAAAAAAAGAGTATCGCAAGTCTGGTGCTCTGGATTCCAGTTGATACTAGCTCATGTTCTTCATGAAGTTGGTATTGAAAAGATGTTTTTGGATCTGATCTATGGTATTATATCCTTTGGATTTGAGAATACTTTGTGTGTTCTTCAGATTTTTCTTCTTGCATGTATCAGTTCACTTCTAAAAATCTACATGCTTCTGGTGCTCTACTACAGTGTGTATTTTTGCATCTCGGATTATCTTCCTTTTTAATTGCAGGTGCACACGTTGGAGCCAACAGGATGCATGTATTCTTCACCTCGTACCTAGTATTGTAAGGTGAAATTTATACAAAGAAACATTAATTATTTCAGTGAATTTAAATGACTCAAATATGACTGTTAGAAATTAAATTGAAAATGAAAAAACAGATTAAAGAATGGTGTCACGGTCTGTCTAGAAATGGTGTCACTTGGAAACGGTGTCACCATGAAATGGTGTCTTCTTATTTTCCTTTGAGCAGTGAGGCAGTCATGATGGCATAGTTTCATCGAGATCAGGAACCGGTAGCAAAAATGTGGTGTTAGGATCACGGTGTCTGGTCCTTTTCCAAACTTCGAATGGTGTCTTAGTGAAGGTATCAAGGAACTGGTGTCACAGACTTCATGAGATCTAAAACTAGTTACAGTGTTTGGTCACAGTGTCTGGGTTACGGTGTTTGGGTCACGGTGTCTGGGTCACGATGTCTGGGTCACGGTGTTTGGGTCATGGTGTCTGGGTCACAGTGTCTCATTCACGGTGTCTGGATCATGGTGTCTGGGTCCTTTTCCAGAAAACCAGAACTGGTGGTAGACTCACGGTTTCTTAGACTTTGTCAAATATTGTTATATAGACTTAAGTATTAATATTCACAGAATGAATTAGACTTGATCATTTATAAAAGAAATACATTATAGAACAAATTAAATATAATTTAAAATAATCAAACAAGATTTATAGGAATTAAGATCTTGGGTAAGTTTATTTAAATCATAAAGAAACCAACTCTACACATGATTTGAGATAGATTAAACGGGAGTAATGGGATTTGTGATCATTAAAACATGATTAAATCATGAGGAGTCCAACACAGAGACTCTCCCTCTAGATCATGGGAGATAAGATAAGAGAGAGAAGCACCATGAATAGTGATTGGAAATCTCTTCTCCTCTTATATTTATAGTGCTTAATTAAAATACCTGGTATAGCCTCGTCATCCTCGAATACTTAATGCACTATCAACGATATTTTATGACTACTAAACTGAGCCATAAATATTATTATCATTTACTTGTAATATATTAAAATATATTACATGATTATAATTGAGTAATTAACTCGACTCGTCATTCCCATAAATATTAATTGAACCTTGAATAATTTAATATTCATCAATTAATATTTTTTATGTATTTACTAAAACTCATAAATACATTTAATAAATAAATTCAATGCTCGTTATTCTAAACTTGAATAATATGAATTTATTTATTGCATTGGTGATCATTTTTCTTTGGACAAACCCCAAACCCCAGTGGTGGGGCCCACCATGTCCAAAACTCCTATTCAACTGAATATGGAAGATTCTTGAATACGCTATTGTGTGTGACCCTCTAGGCTCTTATCTCAACAGTAGTGAATAGTATTCATAGACCAATAGCGGGATCTAACAACCCGTCATGGCCCCTGAACAGATAAGGATTGTCACAGCAGCGACAAGAAACCTATGAACACGCACTATGTAATATAATCTCTTTTTCTGTAATATCTCGTAAACCATGACGCACTCACGTGTCATCGCCCTTATCTTTCTTTATTTTTGGTTGATTTAACTGGACGGATTTACCTTCGACTGCCATGTCCATGGTCTTATAAAGGTACTTCCATCCTTATCAACATGGCCTAAGATATATTACTTCCATAAACCAGAAGAGAAAAATCATTTCTTGACCATTCAACGAATGTCATGACACCAATGATGCACCCAACACAAACTACCTCACCACGACTTCATTGCCATGGTTTTTGTCTTGCATCAAAGTACGCAATCAAATGACATACATTGGTAATGATCTCAAGTCAGGAGACCATTACACATTATCATAGATAGGAACATCCAATGACAACTGAAACATGTGGTGTTCCTATTGGTGGGTCAGTCCTCATGATCTCACTACTAGATATTACCAAGTGCAAACTTCATGAGAAGAAGTCTCAATGCTTATGAGCCTCCAACACCTGATAGTAAAACATCTACTATGTCCAATTAGTAAGATGTATCTAGATCATATAACATATATTTAATATTAATTTCATAGTATCTCGATATTATCATTATAGCCTGGGAATTGCTATAACCTCTTGATATGACAATTAACCTTTGTAAAATACCATTTCAATAGTGGACGTAGAAAAGTATACACTATAATGATAAGATGATATCATGTATAGCTAATTGTATACATGATATGGTAATCAAAAGCACTGAATAGTTGGGTCTAGGGCGCCCACTATTTCAACACTCTCACTTACACTAGAGCCAACTTTCTAACCAAACTTGTTAGCTACTCACATGATTAACATCATGTTTCTACTGAGTAATGGATTTAGCTACTGGGCCTACCATGGTTTCATCATGTGGAAATTCTGCTATTGTGACCTTGTCTCCTTGAGTAAAACTTATCAAGAGATGGTATCCTGATTATATCCCTTTTGTCCACTATCAAAACATGACATCTTGGATAGTAAGAATATCATAATTTACATTATGATAATACTTTTCTTACCATGTGAGATTCTAAGAACTAGAACAGATTGTTGCATATCTTCTTCTTAGCTACCTCAGAAGCTGCAACGTACTCAGTCTTTGTAGGTATGGATACTACTGGATTATATGAGCTTGACTCGCTCATCATCATTATCCTAATTGTGATAGTAGATCACATTGATCTATGGAAGACTAGTTTGTATCTCTGAAAACTAGTATCTGTTCTTCTCCACTTACCAGTTACATATCTTTTGTACTTGCTAAAGTACAATTACATAGTTCCGACTACATCCCTTGTAGTGCTCCTGGATATAACTGATATTTTCATATTGTAAAATATACCTTGGCAATATCGGTTCTTGTGAGATATCACCATTATTTGTAATGCATTTCATGAAATATAATGGAGGTTTCTGCTAGTTGCAACATTTATATCACTTACATCAAATTTTTTATGTATAACAAATGTGTTTAGGAATTGCTCCATGTTACATGTTTGTTGATCAATGTTGACATGTAAGACTTCATCATAAATCCTTCTCATTAACATCAATGTCGTGATGTCGATAAGGTAAAGTAAGTTTAGGAATTTCTCCATTCTACATTATCATGATTGATGAATGCTTGGTCGAGATATTCTTCGGTATCCCAACCTGAAGCAACTCATGTCTTATGACCATTCACATACTTCACTTTATTATTCCTTAATTACTTAAAGGAATCTTATGAAGTATATATACCACTAGATTATACTTAGAATAGTTCACGCTTACTTGTTGAACTATTTCCAAAAGCTTTGTGACATACCTTTATTTCTAAAGGCTCCTTTGTCCAAACTAAAGACGTTGATAATACCAAAAGTATTTAGCTGTGCAGAGCCTAAATACCATACTTGTTATATTCATGATGTCCACTTTTAGTATTACTTGACAAATAATTATCTTGTCACAACTGGGTATAAGTATTACATTTATATTCATCACTAATTTCCTATGATTCATGTATTATTGAACTAGTGATTGAGTTTACCAAAAACATCATTCATTCCAGAACCTAAAAGAATATCTTCATGCGTCCAAGGACACATGAGATTAATGTTTGTGGTTATACTCAATATTAGTTCAACATGAAGCTTTCACTTGGCAATTAAGAAGTCGTGTACTTCTCACCACTGGCCTAGGTATCACCCTTTTGTAGCCACTTGGAG
The DNA here is from genome assembly GCA_963277665.1 of Viscum album. Taxonomy (NCBI): domain Eukaryota; kingdom Viridiplantae; phylum Streptophyta; class Magnoliopsida; order Santalales; family Viscaceae; genus Viscum; species Viscum album. Next base: position 1,496,490,754 of record OY728129.1, read on the forward strand.
AATACACCTAACTTCTAGTAAGGTTTCTATACTTACTTGGTATTTGTATTTAAATACACATATGTAAAAAAATATAGTAGTAAATACCCAAGTAGTAAAAAGGAAACATTACATTAATGAATATGTTTGATGTAGAAGCGGCAACTTGCTTATTTAAATCAGTTTATTTCTTTTAAACTTCCATAGTATTATTTTATAATATGCAATGAAAATAACCTTTGTTAATACCTCATTAATTGAAGGACATCACGAATGTGTCATTGGCATTAAATTCCTTTGACATTTTCACATTGTCTTTCAATTTATTCGCCATAAGAATTAAAACTTAACTGTCTTTTATTCTTATTCACTTGGTGAACCTTACCTAGATTGGTAATGAAGCGTTTACTCAATACTTGTTCATTTTATAACTTAAAACGAGACTTGAGTAAAGGGGTGAAAATGATATAAGAAATGAATCCATTTAAATATCATGATCAATCTTGTAATTTACACATGTCGGTGTAACCATCACCTTATTCATATCATTGATTCGCTTTCTCCTTGCAAAAATCCCGGAGATGAGACTTCATGTTATATCATTCATGTCCTGGTGTAGCGACCGCAACTGACACTGGACTTTGATGAAAGCATAATGATATAACCATCATATGCTTTGTACATTAGTCTCTTGTAAGCAGTTTCATCCTCGCTTCTTGAGGTAGTTAACAGTATTGGGGACACTGGCACCCTGAGTTTTCTATATCATAGTACTATGCACACGCGCCTATACTATTCATGGATACTCGTGACAGTGTGGACATTTTCTTTGTCCAATATTCATCGTAGTTTAAAATTGTGGTATAACTTTCCATTTTTCTACAAAAATGAATTTTACCAGATGAGTACCTTTTATCCGATTACCGGTTTAGACATTTTTTATTAATTACTTAAATCATGTAATGACTCCCACTATTTTATCAGATTCTAGTAACCCTTTATGCTAGAATTGGAATACTCTATCGCTTGAGTATTCTAGGGGCAAGGATCCTGAAACCACCCCTCATAGTCTACAAGCTATGGCTAAGCCACTACATGGAGGGTTCGAGGTAGGCTTTTGGCTCGCTGGCCGCTTTAACTTGTGGTTCCTTGATCTGTTGAGTGAAGTCTCAACTTCTTAAAATCAGAACTTGATTTACTCAGCGCTTGCCTCTAAAATTACAAAAAGCTAGCTATGGCTATTTCTTTGCTTCAATTTTAGTTAATTCAATCCATCATTCTTATAAGGACTCACCGATATTAAGAGGCACCCTCATCTATGGCATGACCGGCACCTCAAACAGTCGGTTTTGTCCAAACTTGAATGACGGAAGGCAGTTATGACTTAATATATCTTTGAGGGTTTTATTATTTTTAATGTGACGAAAGAAATCATTTCTTATTTTTATAAGCACGTACTATGTGATCGCACTCACAACTGACCATGTATGAAATAGAAAAATATATCGCGTCACATGTTCATTTTATCTTGCATGCTTGTTTATTATTATTCTATGTGATCACATTTTAATTACGCATTCACAAAATAATAAACCATGCAGAAATAAAATGAAAAACCAGATCATGATCTGATTCTAATGGTTGATTCGTTGAGTGAATAACGGACCAACCAAAACCCTATGGGGTAAGTACCTTTAGTCGCGTGGCTTACAATTTGAACAACAATGTCTGCCCATCCAATGCAACCAACTCATGTCTGGTGTGTCACCGTCACTTGGCGCAAAATGCATCATACCTCGTCTCGTCATTATACAACTGTACTCGCACGCAGGCGAGGGGGTCTCGGGGTATAAAATACAACTCTGACAATGGGCGTGCAAACCCTTATACATATATTGACACTTGAGACGACACACAAATCGTCTTTTTTATTTAATTAAACTAAATATTACAAAACCATTGCAATAAATAAATAATTAAATAAAAAGAACCAGACATGCATTGGTCGGTCTCCAGCTCATGATCAGCATACGCATTAAACTTGCGTATATTAAATAAATACAGAATAAAAATTAAACTTGCATTAAAAATAAACATGAGGGCATTTAATTGAATTAAAAACTCCACTCTTGTTTTTAATTCAATTTAACGTCGTTCAGTCCTGATTAATTAATTTAATTTTAAAACTAAAAATTAAATCAATTAATTAATTTAATTAAACTCCAAATTAAATTAATTGTGCCGCATTAAAATTTTAATAACCAAAATTAATGCTTAATTAATTTAATTCTCAACTGAAATTAAATTAATTATTTTGATTAATTGTGATTAAATTAAAACACCCTGGCCCATGTAACTTTGGGCAGGGCCTGTGCGAGTCGGGGAATACCTGCGTAGGCACAGTCCGAGTGGTACCAATCCCGTGAAGGGGCATTCTAGGTCGGGCCGGTCCACCCAAGCCTGTTTCGGGCTGGGCCGACCCGCTCGGACCTATTTCGAGGCATTAAGGTTACCCGGGGGCGACGGCCAGGGTTTGAGCCTGGAACGGAGATGGTCGGCGCCTGCGCCTGGAGCAAGGAGGTAATGGTCGGCCGACGCGGGGGTCGCCGGCTTAGCGGCCTCCTGGGACGGAGGAGGGGCAACCGGGAGGCGGCTTGGCCGGAACGGGGTGTCGTCGCGCCAACAGCAGGAGGAGGAGGCTATGGTTCGCCGGCTTGGAGCGCCTTACCGCTGGTCGCTAGTTCGGCTTACACAAAGGAGGGAGGAGGCCGAACCGAGGGCGGAGAGGCTGGCCTATTTTGCGCGGCTCCGCGGCAGGAGGAGAGGCTGCTGACCGTGCGCCAGCTGAGGTTAGCGGTTGTGCCTGGTTCACGGACCGCACAGGCCAGCTCTGCGGGGAGGCCGAAGCGGCACTGGCCGGGAGCGGGGAGAGCGCTTGGTGCGTCGGGCTAAAAGAACCGGCCTAGGGAGGGAACGTCGGGGTGCCGGGGGTCTGCGCAGGGCGCATGCAACAGGGAGGAGGGGTGCGGGCTAGCCGACTTAGACGCGCCGACCTGGTGCGATGCGCAGGTGGGCATGCTCCTGGACACCGGTTCCGCGGGTGCAGTGCAGGAGGCGGCCTAGTGGTGCACTCCTGTTGCAGGTGGCCTGTGCGTGGCGAGGTGGCCGGACGCGTCTGGTGCGGAAGTCCAGGGTGGCCCGTTGTGCCGCTACGGAAGGGAGGACGCCGGAGGGAGGGGTGGTCGTCGCCGCCCCTAGTCCTGTGCGCTGCTGCGTGCTGGTTCGGGAGGAAGATGCCCCCCAGTCAGATTATTTTTTCTCGACCTTTTTTCAAGCAGTGCCCCTTCCTTTCGCCCTTTTTTGTTTTCTTGACCTGCTTTGCAGGTCCTTCATTCTTTTTTATGTTGGTGGAGACCTATAAAGCAGGTCTCCCCTCCCTTTTTTTGATTGATTTTTAGGTCTATAGTTAGACTAGAAATTATAAAACTTATAATAATATATTATTATAATCGAATATTATAATAATAAAATTATTATTATAATCAAACTATTATTATTATAATTAAATTATTATAATAATCATCATCATTAAGGTTCACCGGAAAATACTATTCTAGTAACTGGAAGTCCACCCTGTGATCATTTATAAAACAACCAGTTTAAATCCAATTATAAACTTCGGATGATCGCAGATGGGTCATCCGATATCAGATTCAAACGTGGTCTGCGGCGTTGGGACCGTAACGATGTCATCTTCATATTTTAATGCAAATTTAATTATTTTGGCTTAAAATAGACACGCACCCCTTTGATACCACTTGTTGGAACTGGGCATACAGCAGAAGCCCTAACAGGTGGTTTTTTAAAAAAAATTCACCGACAATAGACGTAAACTTATCAACGTTGGTGCACAGCAGCCCGGTCTTAGACGAGGACCACGCGTGAATGATTTTAAGCACAAAAATAAACCGTAAAATACCTGGTTTAATTCTGAAGCCATGCATGATGTCTGCTCACCATTGGCGATCGATGCTCGAAGAATCCGACATCAAACTCCTCTAGATTGTCCATACGCGCTTCAACTGCGCAGGAGCACTGTTCGTCGTAATCCAGGTGGTAGCGCGGAATTGCGACGACACCTTCGACGCTCCAACGATCACCGCATCGCTTCGCAAGCGATGCTTGAGAGAGTACTTGATCCATGCTCCTTGGATCCAGAGTCTCTCCCTCTAGATTCTGGGAGAGAAGAGAAGAGAGAGAAGCGTCATGAATAGTGATTGGAAATCTCCTCGCATCTTATATTTATAATGCTTAATTAAAATACCTGATATAGCCTTGTCGGCCTTGAAAACTTAACGCACTATCAACGACATTTTATGACTACTAAACTGAGTCATAAATATTATTATCATTTACTTGTAATATATTAAAATATATTACGTGATTATAATTGAGTCATTAACTCAACTCGTTGTTCCCATAAATATTAATTGAATCTTGAATAATTTAATATTCGTCAATTAATATTTTTCATGTATTTATTAAAACTCGTAAATACATTTAATAAATAAATCCAATGCTCATTATTCTAAACTCGAATGATATGAATTTATTTATTGCATTGGTGATCATTTTTATTTGGACAAACATCGGACCCTAATAGTGGGGCCCACCATGTCCAAAACTCTTATTCAACTGAATAAGGAATATTCTTGAATAAGCTATTGTGTGTGACCCTCTAGACCCTTATCTCAACAATAGTGAATAGTATTCGCAGACCAAGAGCGGGATCTAGCAACCCATCATAGCCCCTGAAGAGATAAGGATTGTCACAACAGCGACAACCAATCTAGGAACACACACTGTGTAATATAATCTCTTTGTCTGTAATATCTCGTAAAGCATGACGCACTCACGTGTCATCGCCCTTATCTTGCTTTATTGTTTGTTGATTTAACTGGACGGATTTACCTTTGACTGTCATGACCATGGTCTTATAAAGGTATTTTCATCCTTATTAATATGGTCTGATATATATTACTTCCATAAACCGGAAGCGACAAATCTTTTCTTGACCATTCAAACAATGTCATACCACCAATGACGCACCCAACACAACTACCTCGCCACGACTTCATTGTCATGGTTTTCGTTTAGCATCAAAGTACGCAACCAAATGACATACATTGGTAATGATCTCAAGTCAGGAGACCATTACATCTGATCGTAGATAGGAACATCTAATGACACTCGAAACATGTGGTGTTCCTATTGGCGGGTCAGTCCTCATGATCTCACTACTAGAGATCACCAAGTGTGAACTTCATGAGAAGAAATCTCAATGTTTATGAGCCCCCAACACCCGATAGTCAAACATCTACTATGTCCAATCAGTAAGGTGTATCTAGACCATAGAACATATATTTAAGATTAATGTCATAATATCTTGAGGTTCTCATTATAGCTTGGGAACTGCTATAACCTCTTGATACGACAATTAACCTTTGGACATTACCATTTCAACAGTGGACGCAGAAAAGTCTACACTATAATGGTAAGACGACATCATGTACAACTAATTGTGTACATGATTTGGTAATCAAAAGCACTGAATAGTTGGGTATAGGGAACCCACTATTTCAACACTAGCAATGGGTCAAGGTACCCAAGAGAAAGAACGTAAAGTCACAACAACGACATCCACATACGAACGCTCACTGTGTAATATAATCTTTGTGTCTCAATATCTGGCTGAACATTATTTTTATTAAAGGGGAACATTCCAAACAATCAAGTCAAGGGCCCTCAAGGAGGCCGGGAATGATGAAGACCCAAGGCATCTCCTTGGGCGATCATCTTACACTCCTCTGGAAGCGAGTCCAGAGTATCATAAACAATAAAGACATCCTCCTGGTTTTCTTTCCGAACAAGAGAGTCCGCTGCAAAATTTGATTCCCTCCAAACGTGGTGAAGAATTTGCCTTCTCTTTGATTCCCTCTATGTGTCTCAATATCTCATCAAGCAAGTTTCATGATAGTGTCATCAACTTTTGTGCTTGATACGTCGTTCTTTGACTACCTGAAATAAACTCGTCGTTACACCATGACCATTGAATTTCGCGCGACGGTTCTATTTCAATCAAAGGGTCGAGATATCAACTTCCATAAATGGAAGGGACAAATCCTTCCTCGACTTATCTATTAATAACATGCCACTCGTGACACACCCAACATACCCTACTTCCCGCTAACTGTCTGCATGACGGTTTTCGTCAGTAAATCAAAATGCACGAGTCGTGACACGTATTAATGATAATCTTAAAATCTAAAGATCATTACACATATTCGTAGATAGAAATATCTGATGACACCAAAACATGCGGAATTCCTACTGGCGGGTCTGTTCTCATAATCACCTATCTTAGAGATTACCAAGTGCAAACTTCATGAGGGAAAATTTCATTTGTTTACGAGTACTCGCACCTGACGGTTTGCATGCTATGTATCACATCATAGTGTGTCATCTAACCGTAGAACTATATTTAAAAATATTGTTATAGCATTTCAAGGTTTTCATCATAGTGAGGAACTGTCATTACCTTATCAATGTAACAAATACTCTGTGACATTATTACATCATAGTTATGCAGAACAATGAACAATATGTAATAAGATGTTTAATATTTAAATACATTAAATATTCATGTAATCAAAGTACAACCAGTTGGTTCTAGGACACAAACTATTACACAAACCACGTAGTTTGTATGTGCATTGTGTGTGTACTTTATTTTGCGTGTATGTGTTTTTCGTGTGCTTGTTCGCTTGTGCGTTTTTCAGAAAGAGAATCTTGAAGTAATTGGAACCATATGTTAGAGAACGACTCGATGCAATGGCTGGGGGCTCAGACTTCCTAGTTCTGGTCTTTGAGCTTGGGGGGGGGGGATTCAATTGAAAGTTGAGCTGCTTATAATGGTTGATCTTCCGTTGCGGTGGATTACCATAAGGCCAAACTTCCGGTGATCGGATATGCACCCCCATTCATAACTGTTCCTATCATGCACATAGAACAAAATGCAACTGAAGCACTTCTTTAATGTACAATATTATTTAAATTTAAAATGATCATGAAGGGCAAACACTTGTTTCTGTTACCATTTTACAATTTGGATTATGACGTTTCTAACAATCCATTGCTTTGTATTTATTGTTAATCATTTATGTTTATTGATATTGAAACTGTTTTTGATCAAATATGGTCTCTTATTTCATGATTTCTAACACCACAAACAACTAACCATTGTGTTTCAACTCTGTTACATGTGGTTCAAAGATGATTTCCAATATCCTTTACCACAACAAATATCATCATTTCATTACATGTTATCATTTCATTCCATTCCATGAAAACTCTAAAACAGTGTAATCGGTGAGCCATGCGGATGATCCAAATCCGTCCCACTTCGAGCAATCCCACCTCGAATCAATTACGCACGGACGAAGCATTCCCAATAACATCACAGGCACGGTTCTCACACTCCACCTTCCCCCACCTTGCATCCACTCGCTGGCAGGGGAACACCAACTTACCCAGGCTGCACCAAAACACAAAATGCAAAGGAAAATCATCATTGCAAGAGAACTCAAATCAATTCACCATCTCAAACCAGAGGTTTTAGACCCGGGACAAAAAAACATCGCGGGTGACAAAATTATCGTGAGTTACCTCCGGTTAACGACGTTGTGCACATGGCAAAGCCATTGAGAGAAGTGGAATTGAGAGTCAGCCCGCACAGGATTAGCCCTGCCAAAATGGGTTAACAGCAAGCAATGTATTCAGTATGGCAGCTTCACTGATGTTTGCAGCTTCAAATCTCACAAAAATTTGGAACTTCTTAAGTAGAACTGAGCATTGCACCTTAGGACTTCTTTAAAGTGGTCAGCACGCTCTTTCCAAGGGTAAACCCTGGATAAGATTGCCATCTGCATGTGCACCAATCGAACCACCAATGGCACATTCAATAAATATCAAATGAATGAAAACAAAAGAAGAACTGGGTGAAGATGTGCCATACTAGCCCTTTAACATCACTCCTCTGCTGCCGAGTTGGTTTGTCAGGGTACTGAAAAGATGAATATTCTCATGTCATAAAGATGGAATACCATGTTACAGAACATCCATCGACATTGGTTGAGTTGATCTATGTTTTCCTTGATACGGTCTTCCTGTTTCTTATCCTCTTTTATTAAAGGACCAGCATGTGGGGCGAAGGGGGACGTCTAATGAAAAGGGCAGTTGATGATTTCCCTAATATCTCTCGGTATCCATGTTAAAGACAGTATACTACATGGTTGTCAGCCATACCAAATTCAGTTCTTGATCATCCATGTTTCTACTTTGTCAAGGTTGGGAACTGCTTGCAGTGTAACAGGTAAAACCTCAGGCCTATTTAGCACACTAGAGATGAAAACAAGAAGTCATCTTTAGCCTAGTTATGATATATTTGGTAAAAATAAAATCAGAAGCACCTTTAGTTTGAATCCCTTCTCATTAATAGTATCCCGCACACCAAACAGGCCTATGATGTATCAAACCCATTTCAATTAATTGATTAATCGAACTTAGAAGCAAGAAGAAAGTAAACCTGAGCTGCAAGGGTGTGAAGAAAAGTCCACGTGGCTCTTCCAAGTGCTTCCTTACTAAAAGGAATTGCAGATTTCTCCTGGATCAAGAAGAAAACAATCAAGCCAGCTGGTAGTAGAAAACTGACTAATTGCCTCACTGAACTCTCTTTATAGAAGCCTAATGAAGACATCATTTATTCCCCCTCATGCAGTAAGCTTTTCTGGTCACTTGTTATGCAAATGCCCAAGTGGAATACAATACCAACAAATTATAATAGAAAAAATGAAATGAACCTCTCCAAACGCATCTCTTATCTAGGAAGGCAGATTAACCAGATTAAGTTCTTGGGCAACAAGAGAATAAAAAATGCACATGACAATGCCAGTCGCGCGCAAACAGATTTCAAGGTCACCTGAGGAAAGGGGGTGGGGGCACTTAAAACAAGAACATGCTCGTTGAGGGCATATATCGAACAGCTTCTGAGCTTAATCTCCGTATAATAAAAACTACGAAATACATCCTCAGTCTCCAAAATGGTAGAGCAGGTTAAGAGAAAAAAGTCTGAGAGAGTTGCAGGAAAAAGTGAACACCTGGCTGGGTATCTCTTTGGGTTGTAGAGACGAGGAGTCGCCGGGGATGTCTGCTCTGGGATTTGGAGAGAGTGACAAGACAGGCTTTCCATTTTGGAACGATGAATTCTGCTGAGAATCGCGGAGGAAAGTGGAGAGATGGCTTTGAACGCCGTTCGAGAATTTCTCGAATGTTTGGAAGATCGGTTGGAACGGATGGTTTCCGGACATGGGAAGAGGAAAGAGTGCTTCAATTTTGAGCCCGGTTTGGAACAGTCTCACTCAAACACCGCTTCATGTCTACATCTAGCTCACCACCAAACATTGCTAAGGGTTTGGGGTGCCCTTCCGGTAACTGGCGTCATATCTCTCTTCATCTTCTATCCTGAGCCCCGTTTGCTCCGCTCATAACTCCAACTGCTTTGATTCACAGTCCAAGATTGTTCCAGAAAATCGAACATGCTATGTTTGGTGCTCGGGAGATCTGTGACCTAAAGACCTGGATATTTTTGACTAGCAGGCTCTGTGGCCCATTGACGGCCCGAATGTCCTATGACCCAAAGATCCAATTTTATGTCACCATACAACATGATATTAACATTAGATCCTATCAAATTCTCAAAACTATTAATGGTAAGATTTTTGTATTACATATATTTTATTTGAATGAAAAAGAAGCAAAATTTTCTACTTCAACACATTTTCTTATTTTTATACTATTTGAAAATGGTTATTATGATGTTAAGATTTATAACTGAATTTGTCTCCGGAATTCCCAAAGATATTATGTATCATGAGCACTCAATGCCGAAATACACTTAAATGCAATGAATCTCTGAGGAAGGAAATCGTGTGTCCATGCATGATCATACTTGATCAATGATTTTCTATAAATATGATGTTAATGAAGATTTAAAAATTGCGCATCTCACAAACAAAGACTAGTTCTTTTGGAATAATTTGAAAGAAGATATTAACACTAAAAAGTGGTTATTCTTCCAAAAATTTGTTATGATTAAATACACTTACGATTGCAAGATTTTAAATTTGTATGTTAGTATAATTTATCACTTTTTAAGGTTAGCATGCAATTGAAATTATGTGGTGTGAGTATTGGCGGTCAAAATTTACCAAGCATGAAGGCTTATATGTGTTTTGGGGATTTTCAAAAGAAAGAACGATTAGGCGCCCGAGCATCCTCGTATCCGCATTCAGGTGCTGGAACCCACACTCCTTAATGGCACTATGGCCCACACCCTATCTTCAGGTGTTGTGGCCCATGCCCTCCTTAACACCCCTGTGGCCCACAAATTGTCTTTAGGCCTTGCGACCTGCACCCTACCTTCAACCCCCACAACTCACACCCTCATCCACGGTTCTTATGTGCCCCAAAGGGTGCTTAACAGGCTAGATCGAGGTGGTGCGGGTCAAGCCTGCATTGATCGGGCCTAAAAATGCTTGGTCCATTTTGGCTCACATTTAATGCGGGCTCTAAAAAATTGAGTTTGATTCAGTATGCGGACTACCCCACATTTGTAATCGAGGTTGTTTTAAAAAAAATACTTGATATTAGAGAATATTAAATATTAAACCCTTTATAGCCATCACATAATCTCTCTCTCTCATCTTCCCTCTCTCGCTCGCACTCTCTCACTCTTTGTCCCTCTTTATGCGTGCATGCACACACACACATATTATATTCATCACATAAATAAAAAAATACATAAGTTTTTCATAAAAAAAAGTCTATATTAATTTGAAACAACAATAAAATAAAAAAGGGAAAAGATATTTTTGGTATGCAGGTTGGCTTGCATATTTTGATGTCGGTCTGCTTAAGCCCATGAGTTTTTTCCCTAGTTTGTTTAAGCTCATTTAAAATGCAGGGTTATATTTTTTCAAGTCCAACACCCCCCAATAAATGTGGGCTAGCAGGTCCGACTTATAGCTTATTAGATCCGTACTCCTAAATCTGGTGCTAGAAACACACTCTTTACATACATGCTTTGATACCAACAAAAATGGCTCAATTTCAACCATCCATAATTACATTATCAATAACCAACTTTGTGCCACTTATGTACTCAAAATCTTTTAGATTTTGAGTTTTAGAGAATTAGGAAAACCCATTACTTATAAAAACCATATCTTTATCATCCAATAACCATTTTCCAATTATATCAATATTTTCTTATTCCATAACAAGTCTTCAACATCTCCCAAAAAATTATCCACACATGATACTCTTCTAGAAAAATCATATATACTGTCATTCTTTATAACCCGAGGAAATGGAAACATAAGAAGGGTGAACTTAAAGGCTCAGTAAGGTTAAATATAAGCATTAGCAATCGAAAATCCTAAGAGATCATAAGATGTTCATATGGGTATGAGAGCATAATCAAAATGTTTGGATATAACATAAGAGATTCATACCCAACAAAAAATAACGTAGATACGTTTCAACTTCTTAGTTCAAAAATTCCATAGAACAATCCCATAAGCAATCATAAGGGAATAATCATGAAGATCACTCGGGAAAACATGAGAACTTATGAAAGAGAAAGATTTTCTTTGAAAACAAACTTTTCACCTTGAGAAGATTATAAAATTTCCTTCAATCATGAAACCATTTTTCTTATTAAAAGATTTCCATTAATCATCATAGCAAGAATAAAATAAACATGTAGTTATCTTAGGAAATTTTCTTCATATCACTCTTACAATCACCCTTACAAATGGAATAACCTTCATGGTTAATTCTAACATGTCTCCTCTGGGAAACATATCATTACCCAGTTCATTAGAGGGATATAGAAGACCCACCCATCATTGTATATAATGTCCAAGAACCATAATTTTTGAAAACGCTTAGAAACTTGTTCTTTTCATCATACAACTCTTAAAAACATTAACCATTCCTTCGTAACTTAATTAACCCGTGGAAAGAAAAAAATGTTTCGTGGAAATATCCATAAAAGGAAAATCTAAACCATCAAGAAAAATAAAAATGGATGAAATCATTAGAACATATCCTCAGTGAAGCATAATAATCGTTTAAAGGATTTTTAACATAGATGGAAAATACTTTTGTAAAATCATTATAAATATTCTTTGAAAAACATAAGGCGATATATATTTTTTGTATCTTTTAAAAACTAAAAATTCCTAGAACAATGGGAATAAAAATTTCTTTGAAAAAATAGGGAAACTTGTAAAGGGATATTGATAATGAAAAATGTTCATAATGGTGGGAAAATTCGTTCATGTTGTATGCATTAAAAAAACAGTCTTTTCACGCCTCTAGAAAGAAAATCAAAAGTGATCATTATGGAAAACATTAAAATTATTCATTTTAAACCTTTATAAAAAGTTTAACATAACTGAAAATTAATTTATGAAATCATTTAAGTATAGGGAATAAAATTCATGAAAACTATATAAAGAATATGGATATAGGGGAAAACTGTTTGGAAAAATACTTCAAAACCTTTAATGCAACATTTTTAAAGAAAACCATCTGTGACCTTTTAAAATTTTAAAAAAATTGATAAAAATAACATGAGAATGAACTTAAAATATCATGAGTATAAATATAGTCATGATATTATATGTCTAACATATACACCACATAAATTAATACATGTGCATCAATCAAAACATGTCTCAAAGAAGGAAGTTTAAGACTAGAAACCCTTTCAATTTTGGTAATGCTTGAATTAAAAATCCATTGAATGAAGGAAAATAATATAATTCTATAAAACCCATAATTTTCATGAAATAGTATGTAAAAAAAATTCATGTGGCTGTAAGTACACCATATGAAAGAAATCGTGGTCTACAACATGAAACACGTCTCAAGGAATTTGAATCAAGACCAAGAAACCCTTACAAAGATCGTAACATTCAAAATATGAATCCATCAATGAAAAAATTATGTATAAAAAATTTAATAAAACATAAACAATCATATAACATAACACACACAATCATGGCATAACATAGTCAATGAAGAAGTAATATAACCCAATGGAAGGAAATTGAGTTAAAGATTCCCTTATCTCAGAATTCCGCTCGATCAGACACATTATAAGGACTTGTATAATAAATTTAGAATTATTATCTATATCAAAACCATATTCATACTTATATTACTATATATCATTCCCTTATAATTTCAAATTATCCATTTATTAACAATTCAATGTTAAAAAAATCAATGTTTATGTATTAACTATCCTGTTTACCATGCATGTTTCAATTCAGTGGTTTCAGTCCTTGTACCTTGGTCAGGGTTTAATCATATCCAGAATATTCATGAAAATTTAGATCATGTTTTTGATGTAGTTCTATATTTCCATAGTTAGTTTATTTATCTTATGTTAATGGTTCACATGGAATGCTTAAAAATTCATTTTTTTTGTGATTTTTGAATTAACAAAAGAATTGAATTTATAGGTAAATATAATTTTTAATATTAACAATACAGAATTATTAACACATCATAAATTCATCAATATTATATAATATTACCAGTAAAAAATAGTCCTTAACCATTCATGTCATAAACATTATAACAATGTTCATGTAGGTGGTAAAACTGTCCAAAACAAGAACACATTATAAAAATTGAATGAGTAAGAACGTGTTATTTTATAATAATAATATCAATTTTAATGAATCTTAATATTGTTATAAATATAATATTTATTCATTAATTCCATCCTCATGACCATCCATGTGAGATAATAGTGAAAAATGGAATGCGTCGTTCATGGAGGCAATCGTCAGCACGTACGCATGACTGACATTTTCATTTTCCAAAATATGTCAAGGTAGGAAGGTAGATAATATATTGTCTTTAAAAAATAATAATTATTTCATAAATATCATATATTTATATTAAATATATCTTTATAAACATTTATGTGATGTAGTGATGAAAATGAAATACATCACTTCGTGGAGGCGGCACATACACATAATCGACGTTTTATATCTTAAGATTTATAGGATTGGTGTTTTGGTGTGATAAGTACCTATAGAACATGAGGAAGAAATTTGGGAATTGATTCTACTTGGTCTTTGTTTGATATATGGTGCTCAATGTGTGTGTAGGAATGAGGAGAGGAGGTTTCCTTCTTATAATTGAGGGGGGGGGGGAGGTGGCACTCTTGTAAATACTAATAACTTTTATATATAATAAATTTATTTCTCATAGAAAATGTATCCAATTTAGTTAAATTTAGAATAAAGGATAATATATGGTTAAAATAAACTCATAAAATAAAGTTTATAAAATTTTATGTGATATTTAAAGCCTTATCTATTAGTTTAACCCATCTGTTATCCCTTTTAACCCTTATTATGGTGACAAACTTTTTAGCACGGGGACTATTCATTATGAATAAAAATGAAATGGAAATTGTTAAATAATTTTAATATGATTATCCCAAATATTTAATCCATTTTACCAGATTCAATTTCCATAAGTGATAAAAATACCATTTAAAATAAGTACATGTAATCCAATGAGAAACAATATTTTGAAAAATTCCCCATTTAAGCGTAAAAATTATTTTATACCAAAATAATGTAAAATATTTATTCCCATATAATTTATTGGATTATTTTTAATCAAATAATACTTATTTAACTTAAAAAAAATAAAACCTAAATTAACCATGTGAATACTTGATTAAAAGGGAAGAACCCAAAATAATTTTTATCTGAATAGAAACTTTACTTAGATTCCCAAAATGTAAAATGTTGATTTCTATGATCATCATTACATTTTTATGTCCACTATATGAAATATTAAATATTTATTTGGTCTATAATTTTTTTTCATAAACTTTGAAGTCATTATTATATCATAATAATGTCATAAAAGTGATCTTACTTACAAAACCATGTTTTTTTCACCATTCACCTAAAAATAAACCATTTTAGAAAAAACCCAAAATTTCACCCTAAGATAAATATGATATGATAAATCTAAAAATTAATACATTTTTTAACTAACTAAATTTATAAAATTCATGAATTTATATTTTAAGTGAATTACAATATATAAAGAAAAAACACTTTCAAGGAAGAATGACTCTTTTACACTTTAAGCATTCTTAACCTTATTTCCCATCAATTATAAATGAATGTTGATTTATTTATTTGAACATTGTATAATAATAATCTATTGATGCTTATCTTGAATTTTTATAAAGTCTTATTCATTTTAGTTCGGTGTTGCACATATCACATGCTATTCAATAAGATATTTACTTAAAGTAATACATACTAAATTCTCAGGGTGTTACGTGGCCCACAAGATTGAGGCCTGTTAAGGACCCTTACATGCCTGCATGGTACACTCACCTCACTAGGGAACCTAGAGAGGTTAAAATGATGGAGTAGACACACATCCTTTCTAATGCCCATATAAGGATCTCCAACCTCCAATTTTCGATAGAAATGGAGAACCCATAGTACCTGAACACATATAACAAGATCCTACATAGATAAACCTCAAAATATCCTCCTAGATAATTTTTGAGTTAAAAAATTTGAATATAGGAATTGTGTTAAAGGGTATTTGTTCCCTCTAAAATTTTTGGCATAAAATTTCATGAGAGATCACTTTATCCAAATATCACCCAAGTTAAGGCAAAGGACCCTCCAAGGAGCACCACTAGGGTTCTACTTTACCCAAACTTCTCCAGGATCACAACCATGGTGCCACAACACCTATGATATCCTTATAATACCTATAAGAATCCAATACACTTTGTTTATATGAAGGAACACCAACCATGGCGTGAATTTACCCAGGCTAACCAATGAATCCAACTAGGGATCTCCATTCACCTAAATATTGGTGGCTGCACTCAAGATTACCATTCATGGTTTTCAAATTTCTCTAAGGAGTAATTAAAACAATCCTTTGAGGCCATAAATGAGCTCCTTATTCACCCAGTCTTCCAACATGGGTACCCCAATTTCTTTAGTCCCTACATTGGATAAACTTAATCCCCCATTCCTAAAGGCCCAAAAGACTTCATGGAAATCCTTGTGCCTAAACCGAGTCTCTCAAAAGACATTCCTACCACCCTCATGTCTAGGTTCTAACCTCAATAATTCCATTCTATCAAGACCTCCTCTAAATCTAGCTTATTTACTTGACCAAGTCATTATCTAATTTTCTATAGTCCCCTTTAATCATGTATTCCTTTAATAAATGAAATTAGGAATCCTATAAGAGACATCCTACTCATTATTCACCTTAAGTACTAGGATAATTATTATATAGTTAATGATATATCCCCTTGATAAGGAGGATTATAATTTTTGGATAAGAGGAATTTTATCTGGACTATCCTTCCAGACTCACTCAACATCACTATTTTTGGACTAGTATCATGTATACTAGGCACACGACCAAACATTTAATCAACCTCCCTAGTCCAATCAATGATCCATGATAACAAATGGGTTGTTTATTTGGTGTAATATAAAATATTTTTTTACCCATCCAATCTATTAGGTTTAACTAAAAGTGGTCGTTCATGCGTAAGTTTCACACTAACCATTGTTATGAGTTTGTGCTTAGTAGTCCATTTTGCATGATTCTAAACTACTCAGAATTGGACCTAGTCGTAGAACCATAAACTTCAATACATAATGTACCTAAACACATGAATTAAATGGAACTTCTTTGATCTTTGATTCATATGATTAAAAGGACA
Source organism: Viscum album (assembly GCA_963277665.1). Classification (NCBI taxonomy): domain Eukaryota; kingdom Viridiplantae; phylum Streptophyta; class Magnoliopsida; order Santalales; family Viscaceae; genus Viscum; species Viscum album. The sequence goes on from OY728129.1 coordinate 1,496,507,669, forward strand.
TATTTTATTATTGGTTGAATGACCTTAAAAGTCACCACAATGGTCCTTGTCACACAACCATAAAATATATGATAGACTCATTAAATTACATTGAACAACATGGGTTTTTTATTTCCTTCATCAAGATATATAGGTAGCCTTTCTCATGGTTACAATCCTAACTCCATAATACCCACTACCTCCCTATATGGAGATAAATTCTAGAGTTCCCTAATTTATGTATTTAAACTAGAGCATAATTAATCAATGGGGGGGATATATAATATCTCATATATACATATAAATAATCTCTGATACATACATATTCACACATGTGTGCATGGTATTAATTGATCAATTTCATGAAAAATGTAACTAGTATTATTACTTGGAAGGATTTCACAAACATAGATTAAATCTACAAGAGAGCCTTAAAATAGAAAAAAATAAATTTCATGGGATGATTCAATCTCCTATTAGCTTGATTTCAATGTATAATTTGATTCATCATTAGTAAATTTTGATGACTATGCTCCATTGGAAATCAGGTTTGTAACTAAACAAAAAGAAGGAATAAGTTGTTGAGAACAAAAATTGTGAACCTGATAGTTTTCAACATGCATCAGACCCATACATTGTTTTGAGTCAATATAGACCTTTTTTCTAAAGGTTTGCGATCATTATGGATTTACCAGTGATAATTTAAGTGTACACTGGTTGAGAGGTTGAGATATTGGGCTCATCTCTCCCTTTTGATGTGGAATTATTACCCACTATGGTATTATATTAAGTATTTAAGACATGTTCATGAATCCTTACCAAATACCAATGATAGACCGGTTAACACCATGAAAGTGGTTGACCAAAACCATGCATCAATATGAACATCTATATAGTTAAAAGGTTCTCCACTACTCTCTTATTAGTCAGTGATTTTATGATTTAAACTTGCATAGTTGGGCACTCTGGAGTTTATCACAATATAGGGAGGTGAAAAGTATCATAGAGCTGGGATAGAGCCCATGATATGGGCTTCCTACAAATCCCTATGAAGGAAATAAAAACCCACATTATTTAGTGTTTCTTAACAGGACACATCATACCTTTTATCATCATATGATAAGGACTAATGTGGTTCCTTTTAAGTTTGTGAAACCATGTCCGCTTCCAAGAATTTTTTCATCATGTTGAGTGGAGTTAGGTGTAAGGTTCCTTGTAATAGTTGGTGTGGGACTTATGTATGAGTGACCCTTTCTAGAATATCATTTATGTTAGTAACTATATGGGATAAGGTATGATTGGAGTCACATGGAATATAAACCAAGTGAGGAAATATTATATAGCTCATGGTAAATAGCTCAAATGAGGAGAAGTTTCATGGATCACAAAGGATATGGACCAGTGAGGACATGGTTTATGATGTTAGGTTTGAAACTAAAAGTGCTATCCAACATTTCCTAGTTAACAAAAATCAAATCCCATGTAGTTTGAGTTAAACAGTTTAAGGCCACGTGATAGGGCCATACTATGTAGTTTAACATCAAGTAGTGAGTATGCCTATGTCATGAAAGGGGTGAAAACAAAATATTGAGTAGGACTTACACACGTTCTTCCCTATTATACATAACCTGGTTAGTGAATCAGGAATATGAAGTAATAATTGGGTCATACATTTAGAAAGAATCTCATATATATATCTCTACATTATTGAGTAGAAAAAAGAGTTCAACCATGTACTTAGACTGACCAGATGCTTGATATAGAGTAACGAGATGAGAAGTAATATATAACATCCCGCCTTTTTATCACATAAACTTTCATTACATTTTACAAAAATGAGGATCTTTAAGGTTTAGTGTCTTGGAAACCAGGAACTTGAAACATGAAAACATAAAACATTCTTCATAAACACTTGAAAGTCTTATCCTTATGTTAATCCTAGGTTCATTACTGCATCTCATAACATGGGGACATACATCAAAAGAAAGGGTGATCATAAGGCCTAATAAGGGAAACAAGGGGAAACATTTAACATGTGAACTTGAGATACATCAATAACGTCATGAAAAAGAACTTTAAGGCTTGAGAAAGAAATCATGAGGCATATCATAATAAAAATAACGTATTTCATAACTTGAATATGTGGCTATAACATTTAACTTAGAAAATCATGAACATATCACCAAGGTCCATCCCCAAGGTGTCATTTGAAAATTACCAAGGTTATTCACCAAGGTATCGTTAAAATTGTAATCTCTAGTGGTTACATCATTACCCAATGCATTGGAGAGCTATCAGGGTGCACCCTTAAATTTGAATTTATTATCATGTGAGCCACATATATCATCATCAAAAATTTCATAAATAACCCATATAGTATAAAATAAATGGGTTTCCTTTCATAATCATAACGTTTTAAAAACTACTTTTAAGACATGATCTTTATGTCATTTTAAACCCACAAAAAAGGAAAGCGGGTTTCATGTATGTAAATCCCAGAATTAAAATAGAACATTTTGATATATATGTGAATACCCCTGTAGAAAAGAGCTTTGAGTATTCACTTAATAAATTAAAAGAATTTGATAAAAAGAGAGAGACATTTTGAGATGAAAATTCTGCAGCATAACGGCTATGTTATAGGGTTTTAGAAAACATTGAAAAGAGAGGGGACATGGGTCACCCGCTCATAAATGATCCATAAAACAGTAGGGGGACAAAATATAGAGGATATAAGAACATGGTAATGAAATTTGAAATAAATACCATATGAAATGAAAAAACATGGAAGGAAGACAAAAATAAGATTTCGCTTATGAAAATTCGGCAGCCTAACGACGTCACTTAAAACTTCAAAAAGGGAATTGATGAGATCAAATAGGGTCTCTCATCATATTAACATAAAAGATCAATATGATAGATATAGAGATCATACCCAAACATAATAAAAAAGAAATTGAAAGACTTTACATGAAAATAGATCTTGAAAACGAGAAGGGTGAAAGAATCCCTTAAAAATTCGGCAGCCTAACGACGCCACTTCAAACTTCAAAATACTAAATTGAAGAGATCAAATAGGGTATCTCATAATATGAACATAAAAGATCAGTATGATATATATATAGAGATCATACCACAACATAATAAAAAGTAACATGAAAGACTTGACATGAAAATAGATCTTGAAAACGAGAAGGGTGAAAGAATCCCTTAAAAATTCGGCAGCCTCACGACGCCACTTAAAACTTCAAAATACTGAATTGAAGAGATAAAATAGGGTCTCTCATAATATGAACATAAAATATCAGTATGATATATATAGATATAATACCCCAAAATAATAAAAAGGAACATGAAATACTTGACATGAAAATAGATCTTGAAAACGAGAAGGGTGAAAGAATCCCTTAAAAATTCAGCAGCCTAACGGCGCTACTTTAACATTCTTAAAATGAAATTATGAGAGAAAGAGGGGGTATCTCATCATATGAAAATGAAAAGGATGGTAGGATTAACATAAAATAACATCCTCCAACATAATAACATGGATCATAAAATACATGACATAAAAGAGAGTACTTGGAAAGAAAGAGGGAGGTAGGATCCCTTACCTTAAAACGTAACTCTTAAAACTCAAAGGTTGGGACCTTGAGGGCTTGGGGGCACCTTGGGAGGACTCTTTGGGAGGTAATGAGACCAGAGATTCGTTGGGGGAGATTTGGGAGTGAAAATTAAAGGAGGAAAGGGTGGGTATTTATAGGGAAAGTGAGGGGACAAGGCATTAATGGCCAAGGGACACCTCATTGGTGGTTTTGGCAAAACCATGGGCTTGCCCATGGTATTTGCCCATGGTTTTAGCCACATGGGACCCCTAATAAAATAATTCATCCCCTTTAGTCAGCCATCCCTTAAAATATCTCATCACATCATCATGATGCAGTTATGATGTCATTAAACACCCGTAACTTAAAAACCGTATTTTCACTATTCATTGAAAATTCAACTTTCTCAGAAACATCCCAAAATTTCAACTTAACAAAATATCGATGCTCTGATTTCAAAAATGAACTCCATTTTATAAAAATAATTTTCTAAATATTTTTAATTTAATTTTTAAATAAAAACACTATTCACTGAAAATTCATTTTTTCAGAAAAATCCCCAAAAATTACCTTAACATAATATCGATGCTCTGAGTTCAAAAATAAAGTCCATTTTATAAAAATAATTTTCTAAATAATTTTAATTTAATTTTTAATTAAAAAACACTATTCACCCAAAAAAACTAATACTTGACTAATAATTTCTGAAACAGTTATTTACCTATTTTATTGAATCGCATTACTTAATCAAGGTGCCTAGATTATATTAATACTTTATTTAAGTGCGATTACTAATCCATTTGGTAACATTACTAATCCTAAGCATAAAATCACTATTCAAAATTTACTATTCATCAAGTTGATCTTATTAGACTCTAAATTTCTTACTGAACACATTTTCAGAAGATGTTTTTTTGAAAATCATTACACATCATTAATTATTTAAGGTTTACAAAAATATTTTAAAATATCATTTTTTTAAAATTCATAAATAATATACATCCTACATTTATCTGGACATTTGAAAATTTACAAACTTCACCATAAGAAGAAAACACAATTTTATTTATCTCAAAGGATTACATAAAGCAGTTACGGTCTCCTTACATAGCCCCTTATAACCCCAGCATAGGACCTAAGTGTAAGATGTGCTAAGGTGAGAGAATCTGATGGAGGCTCGACCAACATTGCACGAGTAGTAATTTCTATCAGTTTGAACTTCTCGCGAAGGCGATTCCGTTCTAGCTTCACACGATGAAGTTCAGCTTGGGTTTGGTCCAGAGAAAATCCCATTGGTGCTACCTCCTTCCCAAGTTCTGTTACGTGGGCTTTGATTGGACCGAGACTACTGGATGAGGCCATCAAATCTTCTTTCTATATTAATTAACCAAGATCACTTGTATTTAGAGACAATAATCGAAATGTTTAGTTTCCAAAGGTCATATTGACCAATGGTCATATAACGGTCGAAACCCAATGGTCTCATTTTAATTATACTCATGTTATCAAATGAAACAGTTTTGTTGAGTGTAAAATAAAATAACACACAAAATTAGGAAACAAGATTTATTCAAAATTTCGGGTCGTTACATTCTTCCCCCCCTTAAGAAATTGTGCCCTTGCAATTTTTAAAATTGGGCTTGGAAATTTCATTTAAAGTCCCACATCGGAAAAGGAGTCAGTAAAACTATTACTTTAAAAGAAAGAAAGGGAAGTACAAAGGTCACCCGAGTTAACCCACACTAGGATTACATGTAGGAAAACATGGACATGGAAGAGAAAACAAAGGGTCAAGTTCTGAAGGAGAGTGATAGAAAACATGATTAGGTGAAAGTTAACCACAAGAAAATCATAAACTTATGATGTGTCTAAACGGTCTTTGATTACCCAGTAAGAAACTTAAACCAACAACGTTTTTGTTTTATGGTCCTTTTAGAAATTCATTTACTACATAGAATAAGAACACAAGGAAATATACTTACCTTAAAGTAGAGTTTCATCCTTTAATAAGTTTCTACCAAGACTAATCTTTTCTACAAACGATGAGCATTCAAAAATACTTGGTCTCATCAAATCACAATAATCATATTCTATAGAATCACATAATCCACAAAATATTAACTATCTATTTCTTCTATCTTTAAACATTATCCCAAAAATAGAAAGGGTAAGATAAAACAACTCTTCAAAAAGAAATAACCCCATAGAAAGGGAAACTACTTTTAAATACTCAAAATTCCACGGTACTACCCAAAGTTTATCATAGACCATTCCATAAATAACTGTCCTTAAAATTCCTCAAAATAAACCAAACTAAGACTGAAACCCAAATATAAGAAGGATTTGATAACATAGTCTTCCAAGATAAACTTTATCGTTCATCTCCAAACAACATAAATCACTCCTTAACATCTTATAACAAAAGTAACTAACCTAAACATATTTTCCCCAAGATAGGTTAATCATTTCCATAAGTAACCTAAATTATTATAATTTCACCTTAAATTTTTCTATTCTTCAAAATATAAGTCAACCTTTACTCCTCAAAGAAAATACCGTAGTAATCTATTTACCTCAATCATATAGGGTTCCCAAAATAGTGAACGTCTTCCAAAATAATCATCTTTTAATCCCCTAATCACCCTTAAAGAATAGCTTCACTACATCAATATGTGGTACATAACAATAGATGTTTTCCTTAATGGTATTAAACCATCTTAGGTAGTGACTCGATGTTCTTAAAAAATATTAAAGATATTCCCATAGGTCACGAACTAGAATACAACATGACATAGACAATTATTGCGAAGAAGTTGCATGTACCTTAGTCATCATGATCCATCTCAGCACAGGACTTGCATTGTTCCCTTTTCCTTGAAGATTGTTGATGCTCATCATGCTTATTGTCCCTTCCAAGAGAGCATTTCATTGAATAAAGTCCAACTTATCCACATTTACTACATTGAAGAGTATAAGGTACATTAGATCGAACCTTATCTCTATTCATCACATTATCCATTTTTTTGAAGCAATTGGATACTTTATGCCCTATCACCCCACACTTAAAACATCTCCTGGTTCCTTTGTGACATTCTCCTGGGTGCCACTTTCCACACTTTTTGAATAAAGTAAATTGGGCCTTCTTTCCCTTACCAACTTTATCAGATGAACATCCTTGAGACTTCGTCTTCTTCTTCCTTGATGAATTTGGGAATTCAACTAGGTACCAATTATTAATTGTGATTTTTGATAGCTTGTTTGGAATAATCACAATATGTTCAACTTGATCTCTCGTCATCTTTGTCATATTAATAGGGAAATCATCACATTTCCTATCACCCTGGTTGTTGGGACATGTTCTTATATTTCCCTCCATTAACTAAGAAAAGAAAGTATAATTAGGGGCTTAAATACTTAGCCAATAATCATGAAAAGGAAACTTTAAGTATAGAAGGATAAACTTGTAGAAGAAAAGTATATCCTAACTTTTGATCCCCTAGGTTCCAAACTAGGTTATCCATGATCATATATTCTTATGTGAATCCTTATTTTATTTTATCTTTGTTCCTTTAATAATGGTTCATACTAATCTTATGAATTTACCAAAGCATATCCCCCAGGAGTGTCATAACCAAGAGTGCAAAAATGCCCGTTGTCATGTATCAGTTCCCGTTCGAGTCTAGCTCAAAGCGGTATTTTCAGGTTTTACCCCTATGTACATCTGTGCCAGAGGCACCTCTACCTGCTCGTATCTAGACTGGGATGTATTTTCTTGACAACCCCTTACTCAATACTCACCAAAATACCAGGAAGATTTCCTATATTTAAACTTTTCTATAGGGTTCTTCCTAGAGTTTTCATATCCAAATTTACACAAATAACTAAACCATCCTTTGATACCAACTATAACATCCCGCCTTTTTATCACATAAACTTTCATTACATTTTACAAAACCGAGGATCTTTACGGTTTAGTGTCTTGGAAACCAGGAACTTAAAACATGAAAACATAAAACATTCTTCATAAACACTTGAAAGGCTTCTCCTTATGTTCATCCTAGGTTTATTACTGCATCTCATAACCTGGGGACATACATAAAAAAAGGTGAGCAGAAGGCCTAGTAAGGGAAACAAGGGGAAACATTTAACATGTGAACTTGAGATACATCAATAAATTCATGAAAAAGAACTTTAAGGCATGAGAAAGAAATCATGAGGCATATCATAATAAAAATAATGTATTTCATAACTTAAAGATGTGGATAAAACATTTAATTTAGAAAATCATGAACATATCACCAAGGTCCATCCCCAAGGTGTCATTTGAAAATTACCAAGGTTATTCACCAAGGTATCGTTAAAATTATAATCTCTAGTGGTTACATCATTACCCAATGCATTGGAGCGCTATCAGGGCGCACCTTTAAATTTGCCTTTATTATCATGTGATCCACATATATCATCATCAAAAATTTAATAAATAAACTATATAGCATAAAATAAATGGGTTTCCTTTCATAATCATAATGTTTTAAAAAGTGCTTTTAAGACATGATCTTTATGTCATTTTAAACCCACGAAAAAGGAAAGCGTTTCATGTATGTAAATCCCAGAATTAAAATAGAAAATTTTGATATATATGTGAATACCCATGTAGAAAAGAGCTTTGAGTATTCACTTAATAAATTAAAAGAATTTTAGAAAAAGAGAGATACATTTTGAGACGAAAATTCTGCATCATAATGACTATGTTACAGGGTTTTAGAAAACATTGAAAAGAGAGGGGACATGGGTCACCCACTCATAAATGATCCATAAAATAGTAGGGGACAGAATATAGAGGATATAAGAACATGGTAATGAAATTTTAAAGACATACCATATGAAATGAAAAAACATGGAAGGAAGACAAAAATAAGATTCCTCTTATGAAAATTCGGCAGCCTAACAGCGTCACTTAAAACTTCAAAAAGGGAATTTACGAGATCAAATAGGGTCTCTAATCATATGAACATAGAATATCAGTATGATAGATATAGAGATAATATCCCAACATAATAAAAAGTAACTTGAAATACTTTACATGAAAGTAGATCTTGAAAATGAGAAGGGTGAAAGAATCTCTTAAAAATTTGGCAGCCTAACGACGCCACTTAAAACTTCAAAATACTGAATTGAAGAGATCAAATAGGGTCTCTCATCATATGAAAATAAAAGATAAGTATTATATATATATATATAATAACCCAACATAATAAAAAGGAACATGAAAGACTTGACATGAAAATATATACTGAAAACGATAAGGGTGAAAGAATCCCTTAAAAATTCGGCAGCCTAACGACGCCACTTAAAACTTCAAAATACTGAATTGAAGAGATCAAATAGGGTATCTCATAATATTTAAATAAAAGATAAGTATGATAGATATAGATATCATAACCCAACATAATAAAAAGTAACACGAAAGACTTGACATGAAAATAGATCTTGAAAATGAGAAGGGTGAAAGAATCCCTTAAAAATTCGGCAGCCTAACGACGCTACTTTAACATTCTTAAAATGAAATGATGTGAGAAAGAGGGGGTATCTCATCATATGAAAATTAAAATTACAGTAGGATGAATATAATATAACATCCTCCAACATAAGAACATGGAGCATAAAAGACATGACATAAAAGAGAGTACTTGGAAAGAAAGAGGGAGGTAGGATCCCTTACCTTAAAACGTAACTCTTAAAACTAAAAGGTTGAGACCTTGAGGGCTTGGGGGAACCTTGGGAGGAATATTTGGGAGGTAATGAGACCATATATTTGTTGGGGGAGAGTTGGGAGTGAAAACTAAAGGAGGAAAGGGTGGGTATTTATTGGAAAAGTGAGGGGACAAGGCATTAATGGCCAAGGAACACATCATTTGTGGTTTTGGCAAAACCATGGGCTTGCCCATGGTATTTGCCCATGGTTTTAGCCACATGGGACCCCTCATTCAATAATTCATCCCCTTTAGTCTGCCATCCATTAAAATATCTCATCACATAATCATGATGCAGTTATGATGTCATTAAACACCTGTAACTTAAAAACCGCATTTTCACTATTCATCGAAAATTCAACTTTCTCAGAAAAATCCCAAAATTTCACCTTAACCAAATATCGATGCTCTGATTTCAAAAATGAACTCCATTTTATAAAAATAATTTTCTAAATATTTTTAATTTAATTTTTAAATAAAAACACTATTCACCGAAAATTCATTTTTTCAGAAAAATCCCCAAAAATTACTTTAACATAATATCGATGCTCTGAGTTCAAAAATAAAGTCCATTTATAAAAATAATTTTCTAAATATTTTTAATTTAATTTTTAATTAAAAAACACTATTCACTCGAAAAAACTAATACTTGACTAATAATTTCTGAAACAGTTATTTACCTATTTTATTGAATAACATTACTTAATCAAGGTGCCTAGATTATATTAATACTTTATTTAAGTGCGATTGCTAATCCATTTGGTCACATTACTAATCCTAATTGTAAAATCACTATTCATAATTTACTATTCATTAAGTTGATCTTATTAGACTCTAAATTTCTTAGTGAACACATTTGCAGAAGACCTTTTTTTGAAAATCATTACACATCATTAATTATTTAAGGTTTACAAAAATATTTTAAAATATCCTTTTTTTCAAATTCATAAATAATATACATCCTACATTTATCTGGTCGTTTGAAAATTTACAAACTTCATCATAAGAAGAAAACACAATTTTATTTATCTCAAAGGATTACATAAAGCAGTTACGGTCTCCTTACATAGCCCCTTATAACCCCAGCATAGGACCTAAGTGTAAGGTGTGGTAAGGTGATAGAATCTGAGGGTGGCTCGACCAACATTGCACGAGTAGTAATTTCTATCAGTTTGAACTTCTCGCGAAGGTGATTCCATTCTAGCTTCACACGATGAATTTCGGCTTGGGTTTGGTCCAGAGCAAAGCCCAGTGGTGCTACCTACTTCCCAAGTTCTGTTAGATGGGATTCGATTGGCCTGAGACTACTGGATGAGGCCATCGAATCTTCTTTCTATATTAATTAACCAAGATCACTTGTATTTAGAGACAATAATCGAAATGTTTAGTTTCCAATGGTCATATTGACCAATGGTCATATAACAGTAAAAACCCAACGATCTCATTTTAATTATACTCATGTTATCAAATGAAACAGTTTTGTTGAGTGTAAAATAAAATAACACACAAAATTAGGAAACAATATTTATTCAAAATTTTGGGTCGTTACATAATATCCAGAGAGAGTTTCACCAGTATCCTCATGATAAGGACCCTTATTATCAAAATACTACATGATTTTTAACCCCCCAAAGGCCTTATCAGTTAGGGAGGACAAAGAAGAATAGTTTGTTATCAAAGGGATATATGATTTATAGGAGTCACTCTAGAATTCAAGGGTCCTTGATCATGTGAATCATGTGGCTATGAAGGAGTCCTGGGAAGCAGGGTGCCAAAGTATGAGACTTGGGAAAACAAGAAATATACAATGAGATTAGGGTGAATGTGGAAACCTCACATAAAATCTAAGTGAAGGTTTACCCTAGTGGAGGGTCAGGATATGGTTATACTTAGTGGAAGACTGTATAAAATGTTATCCTTATTTAGAGGGTAGGGAGAAGTATCAATCTTCTTTAGAGGGTTGGGTGAAGACCACCTTAGTTTATAGGGTAGGGAAAAATGTCACTCTAGTTTATAGGGGAGGTTAAAGTGTTTCCCTAATTAGATCCCAAAGTGAAGTTTTACCCTAATATAATGGTAGGATAGAGTACCACCCTAATATGGAGGACTGGATGAAGGTTCACCCTAGTATTAGGGGCTTGGGAAGAGTCCCACCCTAGTATAGGGGGTGTGAAGGGAGGATCACCATAACATGGTTCTCCAAGTATGACTTGAAAATGTGAAACCCTAGTGTTCCATACAGTGTGGGATCCTTTGCCCTTGTTTTGGGAAAATAGGGGAGAAGTGGCATCTCACAAAGTTTTAGATGCATTAAACCTTCAGGAAAATATATTACCTTGAATTTTGGTTATTTACTTTGGTCTATTCACCTTGGTAAGTCACTTAAATAGGTAAGGTAAGGCCTGAGTGTGTGTAGATCATGCATTATTTTATTTTCCTCCATCAGTTTTAAATGGTGATCAAAGGGGGTGTATTTATAATTTGTGATAGACTAGGGTGAATATTGGAGCACATGACCTCTTCTTGTGCCCTGGTGGTTGAGTACCCCACATAAGAGGACCTGGGTGTGTAAGTAATTTTTCACTAGGAAACAAGGGCACATGTATAGGGACTCTAGGAAAGTGACATGGTCACTATGCAGGGAGACTAAGGTGAAGTGATATAGGAATTCCAAGAGGTATGAGCGCCATTCACCACTCCTTCCAACGAGAAATTTTATTTCTGAATAAGGTTTCTATCCTCCATAAAAGGGATAAAAAAATGAACCCCTCAAAATTAGATCTAATCGACATGAATAGGAACACATTTTTATGTAAATGTGACTCCAACATGATAACAGATTCAATATAAAATGCTCATTCTCATCTCAGACTAGGTCAGGGAATGTGCATGTTGATCCCATGTTGATCGCAATGCACATTGATATCTAGGTGATTCACATTGGTGATGCATATTGGTACTTAATTGTAAATAATGACTTTTACTATATATATAATGGGAGACCATGCCCACTTTTTCTTACCTCTGCGACCTGAGAAAAACTTGTAGTTTCATGCTTTTTTTTCTCTCATGTTTTTGTTCACCACTCAAGGTTTTTGCACTACCTTTTCCCTCACTCGTTCCTTAGCATGAAAGTTTTAGGAGCACTTCATGCAACTATTTAATCTAGGTGAGGTAACCTAAGTGAAGTGGTTGAGTGAACAACACTAGGTGAAGTTACTTAGGAGAAAACACCTAGGAAAAACTACACGGGTTAAAACTTTCATTTTGTCAAATTTTTACCTGTTTCTTTTCATATTCAACCCATATTTTATCATAAGTATTTTTCATGTATGATTTTTTTACATACAACTAAAATATATTAAATTTTATTTCATAGAAAATGAATCATAATTTGAACACAAAACTAGATTTTTAATCCACTACTCGCATTGGCATGATGGCCAGAGATGTGAAACCTTGAAAACCCTGAAAGTATAGGTCACAATTGTCAGACCTTGTAGGGATATTATGAGAATATCACTAGATATAATTTATATTTTTCCTTCTATTGTGTGTTAACAACAACCTAGTAGATGGAAATATCCATGGTCTATAAGAAAACCTACCCAACTCTTGTTTCTCCGAGTACACAATCTTATGTAGAAATAACATCTCATTAAAGGGTTATTATATTAATGAAGGGGAGACCATCCATGATTTCCTATTATATCACTCTAAAGATACCCTAGATATCCACTCACACATAACATAGCCTCAAAAACATTAATACACCACCATATTTTGTGTCCCATCCACTAATTAGTTGCAAGGATAGAATAAATATTGAGGTTTTCATTATGGACGTGATATCAAGACTGAGTGGATATGGGTATACTAGGTTCAATGAACATGTGACAAGTTTGAGGAAAAAATGAAGGAATTTTAAATCTATTAATATTTTTGGATATCTTAGATGTATATATATAATAACTCTAACTAGACCCTTGACCTTCCAAGTTATTGGTTCCCACAAACAAAAAAAAATCCACTTGATGTATAAAGAAGTGGGTATTGGTCTATGGTAAGTCTAAAAAGTATATGGGGAACCAATACCCAGAGATATGTATGATTAATTTATCCCCTTGAAGGTTGATTATGGAAATGTTGGGAAAACAACCTCATTGACCCAAGCACTAATGAGGAAATTCATAAATTCCATGAGGAATGAATTCTCTTTTTGTGGACTAATGTAAGCTTCTAGATGTAGATGAAGGACTTTCAGATGGCTCATGGATATGGGATAACCTGTAAAATATTGTTAAGTTAGGTTCCCTATACCTAACTTGATAAGTAATTTTTGACTACCATAACATATACACATAGATTTATATATGATGTATAAGTACCATAATAAGTGTTGATACTTTTTATCCACTATTTAACATGGTAATATCCTTATATTATTTCTCATATCAAAAGATTATAGAAATTACAAGTTATAATGATAATATTGAGAAAATATGATGGTAATATTAAACCCATTACATGTAGTCTAGATACATTATATTGATGGACACAAATGACGAATGCCTATCATTTTTTGAGGGCTCATAATCATTGATACTTATTCTCATAAAGTTTTTAATTGGCACTCTTAAGTAGAGGAGATCATGAGGACTCACCAACCAATAATAACACCGTGCATTTTAGGTGTTATTAGTTGTTCCTATCTATGAACACATGTATTTGTCTCTTAAATTGAGATTATTATCACTATATATTACATGAACAAGCACATTGATGAAAAATTAAAACCACAATATTTATATTGTGGCATGGTGTCCTGCATTGGGTGCGTTTTTAATGACATAACATTGATTGAATGATCAAGATATCTTTTATTGATTACATAAATGAAGAGATACCAAAGTACTAGTTGAAAAATATGCTAACAACTTCACTAAATCCATGACTATGGTAGAAAAATATACATGAATTTAGTATGGTCATAAAAAAATAAAGAAATAAAGGATGATGACACAAAGTACGTTTCCTACTTTATGAGATATCATGAGACAAAGGGATTATATTATATGATGTGCATTCATAGGAAGTAGTAATTACTATGACTAAACATTATCTCATTAGGGTATATGATGTATTGCTAGATACCACCCTTATTCTAGGATTATAACTCACTTATATTGAAATAATAGCCTAGAGATACACACATAAATTGCATTCAGATGCTTGACCAAATATAATGAATTAGAGTTTTGTACATGGTGGGAACTACCTTGTGAGACAAGATCTATATGAGTTTAAATGATCTCAATAAATAAGTATATCCACTCTTATTTGAGTTTAGAATAGTAAAATTGAGTTTTTTTCTTATATCATTTACAAAGGTGTAATATGTGAAATAATATTTTACAAATGAATATTTTTATTCAAGGATCATTAAATATTTTTTGGAGATAGTTCGAGTTAATGGATCATATTTTGTTATATAAAATAGTTTAGATGTTGTAAGTAATTGATAAAATATTTATAATGTTTATGAAACATTAACTATGTTAGGTTTAACAAATTTGGTTCAATTTAAAGGGTTTCATTTATATAAGGTCCAAAGTGAAATTTTCAGAAATGAAACATGACTATATATGGAAAACGAATATGCCATTCATGATGACTATTCATCACACATTTTAAAGAGACTCTCACTTTGGTAACCCATTATTGGGTCTCACTATACACTCATCAAAAGTTCATATCTTCCAATTGGACTTCCTCTCCCATGAGACTTCTGATCCCACTGGTAGACAAAACATAAAAACCCACTAATATGATGGAAACATATATTTCTAGTGGATTTAATGTAACTTTTAAATGAGATTAATTTACTAACAATAACTTGATTTAAAAGAGTAAGAGTCAAGTATGAAATAAAAAAATGTGTTGAAGTTGAGAATGGAATGAAGAATATTAGAGGATACTTCAAAAAATTAGTATAAGTCAAATATTAACCATCACAATCTAGTGAAATGATGATTTTAAAGAGGTAGGTTAACAATATTATTTATAATTTTTAAAATAAACTCATTGTATCAAATAGTTTAGGTTCCAAAAAAATATGGATCTATTTTTACTAGGAAAACTAATGAGAAACCCACTTATACATCAAAATAATAGAAGAATGTTTCAAGAATAACTTACTACCCAAAGAAAAAAGAAGCACAATTTTATATAGAATGAAAAAAATAATTTTTTGGAAATTACTATTATCACAATGAAAGATAAATATTTAGAGAATATTATTGGTTCTATAGAGTGTTTTTACACAACTACTATTTATTCTAGTTCAATATTTCATCACCAGGGAAGATGTATGAATCAAGGGGGGTAATTCTAAGAAGACAATAATAAATTCTCAAAGGGACCAAGTCATGAAAAAGATAAATTATCTCTTCCAATACAAAATAGTTTTTATTTCTCAGAAGAAATATATGGAATGTGTGATTTGTATGGACATTGTTATGAACAATTCATGACTGGTCTTCTTGAAAAGATTCCATATAATGAGAAAAGAAAAATATCTCTGAAAATGAATGAAGCTGAAAAATTACATATTTCTAAGGTTTAATTGAAATAATATAATAAAAGTAAGTTGTGGATTCTTAAAAGTGGTTGATCCTATCATATGATGGGTGAAAAAAATTACTAAATAATATCCAAGAACATGATAGAGGTGTAGTAATTTTTTAGAGATGACAGTTCTCTAAAAATCAGAGGATTTGGTTCTGTTGTAATTAAAACACAATAAATGAAATCCAAAGATGCATTATTTATTTATGAGATTAAACAAAATATATTAAGTGTAATATAAATATTTGATGATGGAAATGAGGTTATTTTTAATAAATACTCAATTTTCTTCATGAACTTGAAGGATGGTAAAATAATCACTCAGGAATAAAGACAAGTGGTAATCTGTTTCAATTTTTATTATCCTACTTATTTTCATTATTTTAGTTCTCAAGATGAAAACAAGTTTTGTAATAGAATAATTGTAAAAATTATATATATAATTTCAAAAAAATATCATGGAATGGTTTTGTAAAATATCTTCCTTAACTAAATATATAGAGAAATGATCTTTGTGAAACTTGTTAGAAACAGAAAATTGGTCAGGGTACTCATAAAAGAATAAAGATTCAATCCTCTAGACCACTTGAGTTTATTCATACTGGCCTATGTGGAACTATGAAACAAAATAATATAAATATATTTCTATATTTTAATAAATTCATTGATGATTTCACCCAGATAACTAAAGAATTATTTATAAATCCCAAGTCTAAATTAGTAGATATGTTCCAAAAATTTAGATGAAAGGATGAAAAAGAACTAGGAGTTTACATTAAAATTATAATATCATATAATTTTAGAGAAGCATAAGTGATTATTTTAAAAATTATATTTTAAATCACAGGATCAATAATCAATTCATTGTGACCTATAATCCTCAATAGAATGGATTAGTAGAAAGAAAAAATAGTTTTTTTTGTTTAGATGTGAAAAATAATGATTTCTGAGCATAATATTTCAAATTTTTATGGAGGTAAGAAACATGTATTTCTGTAAATATCCAGAATAGATTACTATTAATAATTGAGACAAATTTGATATAATATGAAATGTGGTATAGGAAAAATACCCTAGTAAAGTACTTTAAAGTTTTTGATAGCCAATGTTACATAAATATGACAAAAACTAGTCTGAAAAAATTTGAAGAGGAAGATGAATAAGAGATATTCATGGGATACATATCAAATGGTAGAGTCTATAGATGTTGAACAAGAATATTCACAAATTGGTTGATTATTTTTATGTGAAGGTTATTTATAATGATAAAAAATTTGATGTTACAGTTCAAATAGTGATTGGAAATGTTACTTCTGATAGATTTTAGATTTTTTCTAAAGAAAAAGAATAAGAATCCAAAAATGTATAGAATTCTAGTGTTATTTATTCTTAACAAACTAGTGATAAAGATAGAGTAGATGGAACTAAGAAATAAAATAATCAGATATTAAAGAAGCATATTTAGTTCTAAAATATCATTAACAATCAAGAAACTCTTGTGAAAAAAAAGAAAACTGAGGCTTGAAAATAAAACTTCACTCATTTAACTAATTAAACCATAATCATAGAAGAATTAGATCATGTAGACTAGATAAATTCTCAAAATGAAGAACAATATGAAATTGAGAAGAATTATAATTGGAAATTGGTTCTAAGAACTTAAAAAAAGTTATAGGTACAAAGTAGGTATTCATAGACAAACTTAATGAAAAGGGTGAGGTATAGAGAAATAAATATGGAATGGTATAAAAAGGTTATTAATTGGTGGAATGAATAGCCTCACCCCAACACCTCTTCATGTCTACATATACTCACCAAAAAACATTTTTAATGGCTTGGTTCCCTTGTGTAGAGCTGCACAATCTGATGATAAGTGTCATATCTCTCCTTCTATCTTGAGCCCATTTTCTCAACTATAACGACTTCTGCTCTGATCCACCAGTCTGGTTTTTCTCCATTAAATCAAAAATACCATGTTTTTTGGACCAGAAACCTTATGAACCAAAGAACTGGATATTTTTTTCTTGCAGGGTTTGTGTCCCATAGATGGACCGAAGGTCCTATGGTCTAAAGACCCGATTTTATGGCATTAAATCACATTTTAGGTAAAAAATGTCATTTCTACAGTACCACTACAACAACTGCTATAGTAACTCAGACATTACCCCCACCAAGACTTGAATTTACAAAATGAAATTAAGATGAAATTCTATCAAATTCTCAAAACTATTAATGGTAAGATTTTGAACTACATATATTTTATTTGAATAAAAAAGTAGAAAAATTTTCTACTTCAACAAATTTTATTATTTTTATACTATTTTAAAATGGTTCTTATCATGAAAAGATTTATAACTGATTTTTTCACCCAAATTCTTAAAGATATTATGTATCTTAAGAAATCAATATCAAAATATACTTAAATTCAATAAATATATAACATATGTCTAAGAAAGGAAATCATGAGTTCATAAAAGATCATACTAAAAAAATTATTTTCCATAAATGTGATGTTGATGAAGATTTAAAAATTGAGTATCTCATAGGAAAATACTTATAATTTTAGAATAATTAAAAAGAATATATTAACAAAAAAAAGTGTTTATTCTTCCAAAAACTGGTTATGATTAAATACACTTACGATTACAATATTTTAAATTTTTATGTTAGTTAATTTATCACATTTTAAGGTTAGCATGCAATTGAAATTATGTAGTGTGAGCATTGGAACTCAAAATTTACCAAGAAAAAAAGTTCATATATAGTTTTGGTATTTTCAAAATAAAGAACAATTAGGTGCCCAAGCCTCCCTATTCCCGCCTTCAGATGCTGGATCCCACACTCTCCTTAACAGAACTCTGGCCCACACCCTAATTTAGGTGTTGTGTCCCTTTCCCTCCTTGACACCCTCATTCCCCATGCATTATCTTCAGGCCTCGCAACTTTCACCCTACACCCCACAACCCATTCTCTCATACATGATTCTTGTGTGCCCTAAGGGTTCTTAATAGGCTGGATCGGGGCAGTGCACGTCAAGCCTGCATGGAATGGGCCTTAAAATGTTTGGTCTATTCAGGATTATATTTAACGTGGAATCTAGAAAATTATGCTTGATTCGGTTTATAGACTTCCCCTTATTTGTAATAAATGTTAATCTTTTAAAAAATACTTAATATTAGAGAATATTAAATATTAAACCTATTATAGACATCACATAATCTTTCTATATCTTCCCTCCCCCCTCTCTATCTGTCTCTCTCTACATGCGCACACACTCACATGGACATATTATATTCATCACATACTTAAAAAATACATATGTTTTTCATTAAAAAAATCTATATTAATTTTAAATAATATTAAAATAAAAAAGGGAAAAATATTTTTGGTATACGGGCTAGCTTGCATATTTTTAGGTCGGTCCTCTTAATCCTATAAGTTTTTTTCCTAGTCTGTTTAATCCCATTTACAACGAAGAGTCATATTTTTCAAGTCCATCACCCCTAATAAATGTTGGATAATAGGTTTTACTTATAGCACCCTAGACTCGTACTCTTAGATCCGGTGCTAGAAACATACTATTTACATACATGATTTGATACCAACAGAAGTGACTCAATTTAAACCATCAATAATTACATAAAAAAACCAAATTCGAGTCACTTATATTGTGAGTAACTTTTAGATTTATAGTTATAGAGGATTAGGAAAACTCATTACTTATAAGAACCATATATTTCTCATCCAATGGAAAGTTTTTCAATTAAATCCATATTTTCTTATTCCATAACATGTATTAAACATATCTCGAAAATTATCCACACATGATACCCTTCTAGACAAATCATATGTACTACTCTTATTTAAAACATGGGGAAATGGAACCATAAGAAGGGTGAATTCAAAGGATCAGTAAGTTTAAACACATGCATTAACAATCGAAAATTGTAAGAGAGCATAAGATGATCATATGAGTATGAAAACATAATCAAAGTGATCAGATATAACATAAGATATTCATACCCAAATAAAAATGTATATATGTTTAAAATTATTATCTCAAACATTCCATAGAACAATCCCATAAGCAATTATAAAGGAATAATCATGAAGATCACTTGGGGAAACATGAGAACTCATGAAAGAGAAATATTTTATTTGATTTTTTTTACATTTATAAGGTCATAAAACTTCCTTCAATCATGAAACCTAGTGCCATTCCATCCAAAGTGTTACTTTCAGTAGCCCAAATTGAATTACCCACTCTTACTACTAGTATAGTGTAAGTATGGGGTCGATCCACAGGGATAGTCAATGTGCTCTTTTTCATGAATTGTAATTAATTAAGTGGAGGATTTTAAAATTTAGAGTAAATATTTTAGGGTTGTGAAGGTTTATTCTAATGGTTGAGTGATTAATTCTTAAAATTATTGAATGATTTACTTTATAACAAGAAAAATGCAAAAAATGATTTTTAATGATTAATGGGAGAAATGCATCGGGGCTCTGGGTTTTTGTGAAGGTAATCATGAACCGATTTAACTATTGTGTTGTGTTGTTCATAATAACTCACATATTTTGGTTTCAAATGTAACAGAAATCCATTGGTCTGGTGAGTTCCAATTAAGTTAATAGAGATCAATTTCTTGGGTATGAAAACTAATTTTTATAAAATTTCCCTTCAAAGATGAAAAATGAACCTAATTATCATGGGTTTACTTTTCATAAATTCCCAAGAGATCCTTAGAAACTCCATTCTTAGTTTGATATGGAGTTTCCAGCAAGATATAGATGGATATTGTGGGGGGATTTATGAGAGTAAGATGAAACAACACAAACATATCAAGTAAAATAAATATCTGCAAACATACATTATCTATTTCCCCAACACATAAAGGGAATTAGATACACATTGAATAAATGAAGAAGAACAAGCTCTTAATACTTGAAATGTTCATTACATTAGATACAAAAAATAAAAACACTAAACAATCACAAGAGATATCCTACAAAAATTTCCTAGAATGGTTTTCAAGATCTACTGCTGCTAAGATGTGTCTCCTTTGGACAATGATGCCCCTCCAAAAGAGTCTAGGGAGAATTAATTGTCCTTCACCCACTATCCCAGGGTGGTTAAGGATTGGAATCTTAGGTCAAATGATGGGTATGAGGGGTAGATATAAGTTAGGTGGTACCTGGGAGAATTAATTGTCCTTCCCCCACTATCCCATACGAAAACCTTGCTCAAGTTTCTGTCCACTGAAATAGAGGTGCACAGGTACCTGGGATGGTTTTCATAGTTTATAAACCATGTGGTAAGGATCTACCTCCAAACTTGCACACCCCACATAGTTTGGATGAACATTTGGAGACCGTGCGAGGGGTTCTATCTTGGTTCTCTAAGATCTACATGGTCTTCGGGGTTGGGGTGCTCGGATATGGTGACTTAGCAGTAGCGTTCATCATCAAAAAAGGGTCTAAATGCCTCCAATTTCCATATGAATAGCTTGATTGGTGCTGTAAATTCTTATCCATTCCCTTTTCAATAAAATACCATCTAAAGAAATGTTTAGGTTGTAAAATTATAATAATTTATCCAAACAACCAAATTCAAAATGATTAAATGAATAGAAATGCCTTATGCACATCAGTGCATCAAACTCATCCACACTTGACCAATTGTTTGTCCTAAAAAAGTTCCTAGATAATCATCTCAAAGTAATTACCAAAGAAATAAGTAGAAATTTCATAGGTTAGATCAAATAAATGAATATGGATTTTGGATGATTTATTATTTAAATTCCTACATGCATTCTTCATGAATCACCAATCTTTGAAATTATCCAACAAAGAAATCCTAATTCAAAACCTCCAAATATTCATTCCTAAATCATTGTTGTTTAAAACTAAAATTGTTCTTATTTATTCAAAGAAAGTTCCAACCTCCATTTTCATCTGATCATACACTTAGTTTGGTTAAGCACATATTTCATCATTGCCAAATGGAGGGATATCAGTTTTATAGGTCACAAAAGCTCATTGACTTGTAGATTTTAAAAAACGATGAAAGGTCATCAAAAAAATTGGGCATGCCTTTGCATATCACATTTTTTTCATTGGGATGATATAATAGCATAAATATTGAGCCTATTTTTTCATGTCTAATCATGATGGATTTAGGGATCAAGTCAAGAGTTCATGAAATTAAGACTGCATAATAACCACTAGTGCAACATCAACAATTTCTACTTCACCTCCCTTTATGCATAAATTGATTTCCATTTTAAGGGGTTTATAAATTTAAACTACTCCACTACAGTGTTCATTTTTTTTAAAAAAAGGAATGATTATATGATGGTTTCTCCTCAAGTGTTAAAATGTTTATTCATATTAAAAATGATTTTATCAATCCAGACATATAAGGAATTCCAAATTTATTTCTCCAAAATTCATTTTTATCTAGTTGATATATATTAGTGGAACCTATAATAGTCCTTTAGAAAACCCCTAAAAACATTTCATACTAGGTAATTACAAGGAAATGACCAAATGGGGTGCCATATATGGGTTCCTTCCCCCACACTTAAAACCAAGCATGGTCTCCCAAGAATATGGTAAGGTGGAGAAGGGAAGGTAGTGAAAAGACATGCAAGGGGAGGGAGAAAAAAATGCAAGGATGAAAATGGAATTGATAATAGAATAACTCCCATGGAAAAAGGTTAAAAGGATATAATCAATTGGTGTGTTAGATCCCGTCTAGTGGAAAATATTCTTTATGCCGTAAATAGGGATCCACATACTATCTTGACAAGGAAAATAGAGAGAGTGAAGAAATAATATCATAATAATAACAAGTGGAATGAATTAGAAGCATACAATCACACCATTTATGAAAGAGAAAGAAACATACACAAAACAAGAAAAGTTCTATAATAGAGTCACAAGAGATCGGTAAGAAAAAGAAGAAGAAAATATAAGATAATTAGTGCCAACCTATGGATAGATAAAATTTAGAGAGATCACAGAACTAGGCATATGCTGCTTCAGCCCATGATGAATCTGTTGGGGCTGGATCGGAGGCCATCTCCTCAGTGGGAGGTTCTACTGATGGACCACCTAGAAGAGAGGATCCACAGGATGGTTCTAGATGAAAAGGTGCATTTCCATATATGTAATAGTATAGATTCTAACTATTCAAGGGATAGTAAAGATTTGGTTTGGGGAGATTGTGCATGCTAATGCCCGCTACCTATTCCCAAGTAGCCTCAAGATTCCAATCGAACATAGGATACAAATCTTACTTCCACTTTTAGAAGAGATCTAAGTTACCTAATGGGATTCCTTACATGGGTGGATATGTGGTAAATTATGAGTATGTTGGTGGTGTAATAGAGGTGGGAGGATTTGGGGGTGGTACTCCTTGTCCTGGGGAGAAGAGTGGTAAGAGGAAGCAGGTGGGGATGAGGTGGGTTGGGGGTCAGCTAGGCCTTACACTTTCTAGCCTCTAAACTGGTAATGTATTCCATCATATTCAATTATTCACATGTGATGGACCATCTTGAGATCATAAGTAAGGGTTTGTTTTAACTCAAGGAATGAATCCTCATCAAAAACTATGTCAAGGCACTCCATGAGTTAATTGATGAACAACCCACCAAAAATGTCCCCCTTTGGCTTGGAGAACATTTGATGAAGGTATTGGGTGAATATGAAGGCAAGGTTGACTGGAGTGCTAGTAATCATGGAGTGAAAGATGAAAAAACCCCCAAGGATAGCATTGCCTTCGCTATCAGACTGAAGTGTGAAACATGTAGTAATGATGCGATGCAATAGGCAGTGGATTGGGTTTAGGAGGTGGGATGCCTTAGTATTTTGTGGCACAAAAATATCTCCAACATGAGAAATAGTAGAATAAAAACCTCTATCAGACACAAGATCCCATTATCGGGATACTTAAACATAGTCTACACTTTGAACATAGCTTTGATCATAAATCCCAACAAATGTAGAAAATTTATCTAGTTGGAAATTAAAATAATGATTCATCAGGTGGAATGTTATGTCACCTTCACCTTCCCTCAAGAAGCCCTTATCATCATCAATATAATGGTCATGGAACTAGAAGGTGGCATCAAATTATAAAACAAGTTCCTTGAATGTTGGCTGATGAACAAGTGCTGTAGTGAGGTGCCCCTATGCAATCATCCACTTCAGCTCATATGAAATCCCCAGAGCTTCAAGATGTTTTGGCACAAAGAAGTAGTGGGTATTAACCTCATGAGAGACTAACACTCAAAATAACTTCTTCTACTATTTTTTAATGAATTTTAGGTGTGGAAAAAGGTAGTGGAAATACTGGAATCATGATATCTTTTTGATGAGGGCATGGGGGTATGGGTGGGAGATTCTATATGTAGTGGAGCACACACAAAAAAATTGCATAATTTACAAAAATCATAGATATAAAATTGAACAAACATTATGAAAAACTAAAAGAACCTATGGAAATTGACAAATATATAACTTTTTTTAGAGACTCAGGTTTTGGACCTATCAGACTTTGGAATATTCCTACGAATAATTCCAGAGTTAGTCGCGAAGACAGCGTGCGATTCTGAGGCCTGGCGTGCTCGGAATAAATTTTATAAAAATATTAAGTATTTTTATACTATGCATGTGGAAGAAGTGTGATATCTACTAAATGGTATCTCAGAACAGGGATTTGAGGGCACAGTTGTGTCTGAAACGTGCCGTTTACCCTAGGCCAGGTGTAAACTTTGCGGGCGCGAGCCTGCGGTGAGAAACGCCATCAGGGGCATTTTCATAAATAAATTGAAATGTTTATTTATGAGTTTAGGCTCGAATAAATTTTGAACAGAGTATCATATTTCAATTCTGAGACCACGGTTGAGTTCAGAACATCGTTTTTACCTTAAGGGCGACCTTATCCTTGTCCGCGTTGGGCGCGGGGTTGGGGGCATGTCGCGTCGGGGAGTTAAGCTGATATTTGTTGGAAACAAATATCCCCCATCCTCTTGGATGTGCGTAGCAAAGGAGGAATTCCTCCTTCCCCCTCCTCCTCCCCTTACGATGGTGAATCGGTGACCGAATCGTGCGATCAAGGTGTCGTCGAGCTCGGATTTTGACGGCGGACGCTCCAGGATCGTGCAACGGAAGCTTTGGAGCACAGATCTAAGTCAGAACAACGGCGTTTCACTCACGAGGAAGGTGGTTTGAGTTTTAAAATCCCAAATACCGTTTTTGTGTGTATTTTATTCAAATTTTCATAAAGTTTGTGTAGTTTGGGTCCCGAGATTTCCGAAACATTTTTCGGATTTGAATTTGGAGCACCTAGGTGGTCCTGGTGGCTCCCGGAAGTTTTCCAGCGGAAAACCCAGTTTTCTGGCGGCGTACATGGTGGATTCCAGCAGTGCGGCGGCATCGCGGAGATCTTCGGTGGCAGTGCTGCAGAATCCGGTGGCGGCGCGGCGGTTTCCGGCGGCGGCGCAGTGGTTTCCGGCGAGGCAGGCGGTGGTCCGGCCAGGTTTTTCCGAGGGTTCTTTAAACCCCTGTAACTTGCAAACCAGAAGTCTGATTTGCGAGCCATTTGCGGCGACACATTCCTTGTGTCGAGACGGACCTTTTGAACTCACTTTGGGAATTTTGTGAGTAGGGTTTTTGGCCCGGGGCTACGAAATGATGAAATAATAATAATATTTCATTATAATTCGACTTCAGGTCGTCATATCTTATACCCGGAGCGTCCGATTGACGTGCCGTCAGTGGAGTTGAGACCCTGATGGTACGGCGGAATTTTATTGTTGTTTTCTGGGTGTTGGGACCGAGTTTGGGGTGCAGGTCCCATGAGGCCGGGTTTGGTCATTTTCGGAGAAACTCAACTTTCTCACCAGGAGTCCGATTTTGGCGGATGAATAGTAGATCCTGAGTGTTTTTCCGAGAGGATCGCATTGGTGAAATCCATTTGATGAGTTTCGGGATTGAGGCATGGGCCCTACCCGAGCTGGCTTTGGTGAATAGTTCCTTTTTCACTGGTTGTCCGTTTCAGACGAACGAGTAGTGGATCTCGTGTGTTTTTTTGAGGGGATCACCATGGTATGATCCGCTTGATGGGTTTTAGGATTGTTGTGTGGGCCCCGCATGAGCTAGCTACGGTGAATAGTGCCTTTTTCACCGGTTGTCTGTTTCGGGTGATTAAATAGCCTATCCTTCATGTTTTTCTGCATGGATCATGATGGTGGCCTCGGTATCGACCTTGGAGGTGCACGATGTGGTGTTGTTGCGGGCTGCTCGGGTTTGTGACGTTTGGACCAGTAGTTGTTGAGGGTACTCCCTTTGTTCATTCCAACGAGGGTTTTCACAGCATCACAACCTTATTATAGGCTTGTGATCCTCTCAATGAGATGTGTAATCTGTTAGAGTTGTGGCATCCCTTCGGTGGTCCCAGAGTAGGATCCTCTAGCATCATTACCCTAGATCAGGTTCTTGGTATCGCTGTGACTGCTTATCCACGGGCGGCGATCCCCTATCTAGCAGGTTAACCTAGTAGGATTTGTGGTATCATCAGGAATATGATCCCCTATGCAGTGGACCGTGCTCAGTAGAGTTGTGGCATTGTCGGGTATACGATCCCCTGCTCAGCATGAGGTTTTAGTAGGGTTACGGTATCATTGGTTATACGATCCTCTACTCAGCATGTGGTTTCGGTAGGGTTGCGACATCATCAGTTCGATCCCCTACATAGTGAGTTATACCAGATAGGGTTTTTTATCGTCATTACCACCTTTACATGGGCGACGATCCTCTATCTGAGTGACGCGTTTCTATCGAGTTCCAGATCGGGTTGTGGTATCCCCTAGCGGATCCTGGGAGAGATCCCATATCTGTGAGACCTACGAATGCCAGATCAGGTTGTGGTATCCCCCAGCGGACCCTGGGAGTGATCCCCTATCTATGAGATATTCTTATACTGGTGTGGGTTCTGGTATCCCCTAGCGGACCCTAGGAGTGATCCCCTATCTGAGGAGTTTGTTGTTCTTGCTGTTTTAGCGATGTTTCCACAGTGATGCTATCCGATGAGCATGATCTCTCAGGTGAGCATCTGAGATGTTTTTGTGGGACCCAATGGAGTGTTTCCCTTGGACGGGTGTCATCTGGGATGACAGTGATCATGGAGTGAGTTCTCCTAGTTGTGAACCATTGCTGGTGATGATGTCGGTACCTCATGTGGCTTGGTGTGTGAGCTGGGTATATCTGGATGTTCACGGTGTATGTATGAGAATACACCTGATTTGAGCTGACTAGTTGTGTTTAGATGAAGATGGTCATGAGATGGTGTTTCTCTCTTGTCTGGGTTCCCTCTGGCTGGGATGAGCGGACTATTGCCTTTTGGTTTATATATTTTGTTTTGGGTTTTTGGGGTGCCTAATGAGTATTGTTATACTCACCCTTGCATGGGCTTTGCCCACACATGTTTGTGTCTTGTGCAGACCACATGCCTTTCGACGGAGTCCCAGGAGGACCCGGAGCAGGCAGAGCTGAGTGAGCGGGTTTGACCGGGTGTTTACCGAAGCTATGCCGAGGAGCTTACCAGTAGGTGTTTTGGCAGTGTTTTTCCTCCTCCTGAGCAGGTTGGACACTTTTTTAGTTTTCCTTTGGTGTGCCCTATTTTTCCCTTTTGTAATTATGCTATACTTTGGTAGTGGGATAAATGTATGCATGCATTTAATTTTTAGTTTATATATCTATGCACCGTTTCATGGAGGTGTATGTGGGTGCGTGTGTACAGGTACCTTAGGCTAATGAATCCCATGTGTATGATAGCCTACTCGGTGCTAGACGCCAGCCCCTGGCCTATTGGAGGTGGGCTTGGGGAGTCGCGGCTCGATCCCCGTTGGGTCGGGTCATGACAGAGTGGTATTAGAGGAGGTTCCACCTTTGGGATCTCAGAGCGTAGCTGGTCTAGATGTGAGTTTGGTTTGGGTTGCATAGCGACAATGTTAGGATGTTTCAAGTTTGGCTTTCAGGCCAGAGACTCCAGTGTTGGTGCGGCGACCGACGTATCCATACACCAGGATGCCTCCATGATGACAGCCAACGAGGGTTCTGCAGTAGGATTGTGCTGACGATCCGCCCCATGTAGAGGTTGTGGACCAGGATGCAGGTTCTGAGGCTGGACCTCCAGGTGGTTCGCCAGTTGAGCCACCACATGTCGAGCAGCTGGTTGTATCGGAAGTGCAGGATGAGGTTGCACGCAGGCTGAGTGCACTACACGAGTTCCAGAGGTAGCGACCTCTGAGGTTCCAGGGTGATCCAGACCCTCAGGTAGCTGATGACTGGCTCGAGGTAGTCACCAGAGTTTTCTGCCTGGTGAGGCACCCCCAGATCAGATGGTGGTCCTAGCGGCAAGCCTTTTGCAAGGTTTAGCCAGGAGATGGTGGAGTTTGGTGACGCAGTCCCATGATAAGGAGACACTCACATGGGTAGAGTTTGAGTGGATCTTCAGGGAGGAGTTCTATCCAGTGACACTGAGGTCAGTGCGGATCCAGGAGCTTCTGCAGCTTCGGCAGGAGGCCATGACCGTGTCGGAATACTCCACAAGGTTTAAAGACTTGTCGTGCTACTACCTGGATATGGTTCGAGACCCGTTCTTTAGGGATCAGACCTTCGAGTAGGGCCTACACAGATACATCCGGGCAGGTGTGGTTTCTTTGTGTCTTCCCACTAATGCTGGAGTGCTGGAGCGAGCATTGGTAGTGGAGAGATTTTTGGCTGAGCAGATCCCTCCTGTTAGTGTTGGGCGCGTGCCATCTAAGACGTCGGAAACTGGTAACTGACGACAGACTCAAGGGTCTGGATGTGGGTGATGTTTCAAGAGGAGATCCCAAGATGGAGGATCTGAGGCTCAGGGCTCACAGGGCTCACAGGCTAGTTTTGGTCAGCCGTAGGAGAGGCAGTGTTACGCTTGCGACGGTCGAGGACATCTTGCTAGAGGTCCGCAGGGAGGCGGATGTGGCGATGGAGCTGGTGCAGCCGCAAGGGGTGGTAGGTGGTATTAGTTTCCACCACCCCCACCCCCAGGTGGTCCATGCCAAGCTCAGGGAGCTGGTGGCCGAGGGTGAGGACAACTGCATGCCCTAGAGGTCATTGACCTAGAGGCTCCGCGGATGGATAGAGGTACACCTTGTGTCCTTTCTACTTTCTGTAGTAGTTTGATAGACACTGTTTAGCAGTAATATTCCTTTTCTGTTGCTTGCTTGAGTTTTTTTAGGGCGTTGTTAAGACCCTATGTGGGTGTTGTTTGGCGTGCTTCAAAAGTGTGAGGAAGAGGGATCCTTCCCCCACTGAGATGTGTTTTTATGACGGGATCAAAACCGTGTGGGAAAGATAGTACCGCCCAAAGCGGATAGTGTTGAGGTGTGGTGGATGAGTCCCTCTAACTTATGCATTCGGGCATGGGTGTTTGTTGGCGAACTTGCTGGTGTGGGAGACCCGGTTAAGAGTCCAGTCGCTTTCCTCGAGCTTATGGATTTTCGGGGATGAAAAGTTCTAAGGGGGGAGGATGTAGCGACTCGGGTTTTGGCACTATCAAACTTTGTAATATTCTTACGAATAATTCTAGAGCTAGGCGCGAAGACGGCGTGCGATTCCGAGGCCCGATGTTCCCGGAATAAATTTTATAAAAAATGTTAAGTATTTTTATACTATGCACGTGGTTAGGGTGTGATATCTCCTAAACGGTAGATCAAAACGGGGATCTGAGGGCACAATTGCGTCCGGAATGTGCCGTTTACCCTAGGCGAGATGTAAACTTTGTGGGCGCGGGCCTGTGGTGAGAAACACCAGCAGGGGAATTTTCGTAAATAAATGGAAAAGGTTATTTACAAGTGTCAGCTCGAATAACTTCTAAACAGAGTCTTGGATTGCAATTCTGAGATCACAGTTGAGTTCAGAATGTCGTTTTTACCATAAGGGCGACCTTATCCTTGTCCGCGTCGGGCGCGTGGTCGGGGGCGTGTCAGGCCGGGGTGTTAAGTAGATATATTTTGGAAACAAATATCTCCCCCTCCTCTTGGACGTGCATAGAAGAGGAGGGATTCCTCCTTCCCCCTCCTCCTCCTCCCCTTCCGACGGTGAATCGGTGACCGAATCACGTGATCAAGGTGTCGTCGAGCTCAAATTTCGATGGAGGACGCTCCAGGATTGCGCAGCAGAAGCTTTAGAGAGCGGATCTAAGTCATAACATCAGCTTTTTGCCCACAAGGTAGGCGGTTTGAGTTTTAAAATCCTGGATCCTGTTTTTGTGTTGTTTTTCTTCAAATTTTCATAAGGGTTGTGTAGTTCGAGTCCCGAGCTCTCCGAAATATTTTTCGGATCTAAATTTGAAGCACCGGGGTGCTCCCGGTGGCTCTCAGAAGTTTTCCACCGGAAAACCCAGTTTTCCAGTGGCGGAGCGGCGGAATCTGGCAGCGGCGCGGCGGTTTCCGGCGGTGACGCGGGGGTTTCCAGTGAGGCAGGCGGTGGTCCGGCCAGGTTTTTCTAAGGGTTCTTTAAACCCTTGTAACTTGCAAACCGAAAGTCCGATTTGTGCGCCGTTTGTGGAGACACATTCCTTGTGTCGAGACGAACCTTTTGAACTCACTTTGGGAATTTTGTGAGTAGGGATTTTGGCCTGGGGCTATGAAACGTTGAAATAATAATAATATTTTATTATAATTCAACTTCAGGCCGTCGTATCTTCTACCCGGAGCGTCCGATTGATGTGCCGTCAGTGGCGTTGAGACCCTGATGGTACGACAGACTTTTCTTGTTGTTTTTTGGGTGTTGGGACCGAATTTGGGGTGCGGGCCCCATGATGCCGGGTTTGGACATTTTTGGAGAAACACAACTTTCTCACCAGGAGTCCGATTTTGGCAGATAAATAGTCGATCCTGAGTGTTTTTCCAAGAGGATCGCATTGGTGCAATCCATTCGATGAGTTTAGGGATCGAGGTGTGAGCCCCACCTGAGCTGGCTTCGATGAATAGTGCCTTTTTCACCGGGTGTCCGTTTCGGACGAACGAGTAGTAGATCTCGTGTGTTTTTCTGAGGGGATCGCCGTGGTATAATCTGCTTGATGGGTTTTGGGATCGTTGTGTGGGCCCCGCACGGGATAGCTACAGTGAATAATACCCTTTTCACCAGTTGTCCGTTTCGGGCGAGTAAACAGCCTATCCTGCGTGTTTTTCCGCATGGATCGCGATGGTGGCCTCGGTATCGTCCTTGGAGGTGTGCGATGTGGCATTGTTGCGGGTCACTTGGGTTAGCGATGTTTGGACCAGCATTGGTTGAGGGTACTCCCTTGGTTCGTTCCTATGAGGGTTCGTGCGGCATCACAACCTTATTATAGGCTTGTGATCCTCTTAATGGGATGTGTATTCTATTAGAGTTGTGGCATCCCTACGGTAGGCCCGGAGCAGGATCCTCTTGCATCGTTACCCTAGATCGGGTTCTTGGTATCCCTGTGACCGTTTATCCACGGGCGACGATCCCCTATCTAGCAGGTTAACCCGGTAGGGTTTGTGGAATCATCAAGAATATGATCCCCAATGTAGTGGGCCGTTCCCAGTAGGGTTGTGGCATCATCGGGTATAAGATCCCCTGCTCAGCATGAGGTTTTAGTAGGGTTGCAGTATCATTGGTTATACGATCCCCTACTCAGCATGTGGTTTCGGTAGGGTTGCAGCATCGTCAGTTTAATCCCCTACATCGTGAGTTATACCAGATAGGGTTCTGGTATCATCGTGACCACCTTTATGCGGACAATGATCCTCTATCTGAGTGACATGTTTTTGTCGAGTGCTAGATCAGGTTGTGGTATCCCCTAGCGGATCCTGGGAGAGATCCCCTATCTGTGAGATATACGAATGCCAAATCGGGTTGTGGTATCCCTCAGCAGACCCTGGGAGTGATCCCCTATCTGTGAGAAATTCGTATACCGGCGTGGGTTCTGGTATCCCCTAGTGTACCCTATGAGCGATCCCCTATCTGAAGAGTTTGTTGTTCTTGCTGTTTCAGCGAGGTTTCCTCAGTGATGCTATCCGATGAGCGTGATCTCTTGGGTGAGCATCTGAGATGTTTGTGTGGCACCTAATAGAGCATTTCCCTTGGACGGGTGTCATCTGGGATGACAGTGATCGTGGAGTGAGTTCTCCTAGTTGTGAACCGTTGCTGGTGATGAGGTTTGTACCTCATGTGGCTTGGTGGGTGAGCTGGGTATATCTGGATGTTCATAGTGTATGTATGGTAATACACTTGGTTTGAGCTAACTAGTTGTGTTTAGCCGAGGATGGTCACGAGATAGAGTTTCCCTCTCATTTGGGTTCCCTCTGGCTGGGATGAGCGGACTGTTTCCTTTTCAGTTGCTCTCTTTTGTTTTGGATTTTTGGGGTGCCTACTGAGTATTGTTATACTCACCCCTGCATGGGCTTTTCCCACACATGTTTGTGTGTTGTGTAGACCACAGGCCTTTCGACGGAGTCCCAGGAGTACTCAGAGCAGGAAGAGCTTAGTGAGCGGGTTTGACTGGGGTGTTTACCAGAGCTGTGCCGAGGAGCTTACCAGCATGTGTTTTGGTAGTGTTTTTCCTCCTCCTGAGAAGGTTGGACACTTTTGTAGTTTTCCTTTGGTGGGACCTATTTTTCCCTTTTGTACTTCTACTATACTCTGGTAGTGGGATAGTTTTATGCATGCATTTACTTTTCAGTTTATATATCTCAGCACTGTTTCATGGAGGTGTATGTGGGTGCATGTGTAAAAGTACCTTAGGCTAATGCCTCCCATGTGTGTGATTGAATACTCGGTGCTAGACACCAGCCCCTAGCCTATTGGAGGTGGGCTTGGGGAGTCACGGCTCGAGCCCCGTTGGTTCGGGTCGTGACATTTTTTGCATGAAATTTGGGGGTTTTGAAAAAGTTGTGATTTTGAAAGTGTGCGATATGAAGGTGGTGCAAGGTTGGATTTGGGAAAGGGTAAAAAAAAATATTGAAAAATAAAACACAAATTGAGAATGGGGGTAGGGTAAAATCATGCAACCTTAACCCTAAAGAGGAAAGATATGAGAAGAAAAGAGAAAGATGGAGAAGGGGAAGTGTATGAGAGAAGAGAAAATACCTTGGCCGAAGATCCGATGGACGAAGAAAGGAGAAAGGGTTGTAGGTTGAAGTAGAGAGAGAGGGAGGCACTACACATGGTGAGGGAGAGGGGTGTCACATGATTTTTAGGGTTTTAGAATGGGGGGAAATTTTTAAGTTTTAAAAATTTCAGGTATTTAAAAGGGCCACGTGGTTTCAGTGCACGATTTAATAAACTGTGTGAGAACTGTGTGGAGTAAAATTAGAAGGGGTTGTTTTTTCCGCACGAGTTCCTAAAGTAACTTCATGGTTGGAAAATTGTGCAAGAAATATGTGAGAAGCCACTGGAATGAGTATCCATTTCACACAATTAGTGCACATGATTTTTTTGACCATGCACAAACTGTGCGTATGGATCTATCTTGAAAAATTTGAGAAGTTCCCCTCATTTGAATAAAATGCAGACCTTTAAAACAAAAACACTTGTTCCCCCATTAATTTTAAAATATGATTTTAGATTACTATGGGATATTTAAGTTTATCATAATAATAGTTCTATATTATAATTATCACTTTATATTTATCCTATGACTAAAAACACACAAAAATTAAAAACACACTAACATACACACCTAAGCACAAAAAAAAATTATTTTGATAAAGTTTTTGAAATTTTGGGTTACCTCTCAGTTAGTTCTATGTTTAATGTCTCGAGCTCTATATACATGGGCCTCTTGTTACCCAAATTACATAGTGGAGACCATACCCACCACGTCCTCTATTTTTTAAAATAAGGATTTAGAATCGGTCCATTCACCTTAAATGATTGATTGTATTCTCGAAAACTTCCACCACACCATGGTGGAATAATTTGACCACTTTGAAAGGTCCCGATCACTAGGACATAAAATTTCATGAAAACAATATTAACGGTGATTTTAAAAATAATACCTAAACATCAGGTTGGAATTATTTCTAGGAAATCATATTGTTGTGAACCACCTTTTTATTTTCTTTGTAAAGATTTTCATTTTCATATGCCTCTTTACAAATTTCATCAAGCTCAGACAGTTGGAACTAGTGTTTCTCTTCCATGACCTTCAAATCATAATTCAAAAATTTAACAGCTCAGTATGCTTTGTGATCAAGTTCTAAAGGAAGGTGACATGGTTTTCCATTGACCAAATGAAATGGGTACATGCCCAATGGCATCTTGAAAGTGATATGGTATTCCCATAAGGCATCATCGAGCTTCATGTAGTAATAATTTCTCAAGGCTCCCATAATATTTTCCATGTTTTGTTTAAGTGCTCAATTGGAGACCTCTACTTGGATGCTAAATTGATGATGGTAATGTTTCCCCATGTTATACTTCATATTGTACTTTATTAGATCATTTATCATTAAATAATTATCAAAATGTGTCTCTCTATCACTGATAATAACTCGGATAACACTGAACCTGCTAAAGACATTGTTCTTAAAAAATGAAATGACTACCTTTGCTGTGTTTTGCACTATGGCAAGAACTTCCACACATTTAGACACATAGTCCACACATAACAGAATGTATGTATTCCCATATGACGGGGGAAACAACCCCATGAAGTCAATACCCTATACGACAAAGACTTATACCTCATGGATGAGGTGTTTAGTCATTCTAGCTTTGTTCCCAATATTATGATTCCACTGAAATTTATCATAGCATGTCACAAAGTGTTGGGAATCCTTATTCATGGTGGTATAAGAAAATCTAGATTGAAAAATCTTAGTGATGGTGAGGTCTGGACTGTGATTCCCCCCAACCGATGAGGAGTGAAAAAACTAAATAATTCCATTGAATTCATCCTTAGGTATGCAACAATTAATTATTTTGTCTCCACATGAGAGGAATATTAGTAGGTCTCCAAAAAATATCTCTTTACTTTTGAAAGAAAGCACTTCTTTTGCTATAAAGTAATATCGGGGTAGATGAATCTCGTAACTATGTAATTGACTATGTCAGCAAACCATAGACCAGGTGCATCTTCTACTAAAAAAAATGATCTCATCCGAAAAGTCTTCCCTAATTTCTCTATCATCTTCTTTCTCCAAATGGGGGAATTATAGGTAGGAGAGATGATCAACAAATAGGTTTTCACTCCCTTTCTTTTCATGAATCTCTAAATCAAACAATTAGAGAATTAACACCCAATGAATGAGTCATGGATTTTCATCCTTCTTGTTCAACAAGCATTTGAGTGTTGTGTGGTTAGTATAGACAACGATTTTTGATAGCACTAGATATGAGAAAAATATATAAAATTCAAAAAATGACACCAATATATCCTTCTCAGTGGTATTGTAGTTGATTTGGGATTTGTATAAGGCTCGACACACATAGTAAATAGGCCTGAATATTCAATCCATCCACTTACCAAGTACTAATCCCGCAACATAGTCCCCCGCATCATATATAATTTCAAAATGCTCATCCCAGTTTGGAGCAATCATGATGGGATCTTCGACCAGTCTATGCTTCAAGAGTTGAAAGGCTACAATGCATTTTTCATAAAATTCAAAGATATCATCCTTTAAAAGGAGATTGGTTAGCGGTTGAGATATCTTTGATAAATCATTACCAAACTATTTATAAAATCCCACATGTCCAAGAAATCTACGTATTACTCAGACATAATTTGGAATGGGAAGGTGTGATATCACTTTAATCCTTATGAGATATACTTCAATTCAATTCTCAAAGTTCCGATGGACTAAGAAAATTCCATTCTTCACCATAACATGACATTTATCCCAATTCAATATAAGATTTGTACGCTCGTACTTCTCCAATACTAATTCAAAATTCTTCAAACATGTGTTTAATGACTTTCCATAGATCGAGAAATCATCCATGAAAACTTCTAGAATCTATTCCACCATGTCATGGAAGACAACCAACCTACACTGTTGGAAGGTGGATAGAGCATTACAAATTCCAAAAGACATACAATGATACATAAATGTTCCATACAGGCATGTTAATGTGCTTTTCTCTTGATCTTCAGGGGTAATATAAATCTGGTTACACCCTGAGTAACCATGTAAAAAGAAATAGAATTTGTTCCCCACCAAGTGCTCCAACATTTTATCCATGAATGGAAGTGGGAAGTGATCCTTCTATGTAGAATCATTGAGCTTTAGATAATCCACACAAACCCTCCAT
Organism: Viscum album; assembly: GCA_963277665.1. Lineage (NCBI taxonomy): Eukaryota > Viridiplantae > Streptophyta > Magnoliopsida > Santalales > Viscaceae > Viscum > Viscum album. The sequence continues at coordinate 1,496,543,967 of OY728129.1, forward strand.
CCCGTGACTATACCTATTGGGAACAACTCATTATTTTCATTGGAAATCACGACGATACCCCATTTTTAAGCACGACTTGCAAGGGAATCACCCATGGGATATCAGAAATTGGGTATATAATAACTATATCCAAAATAATGATTACTTATTTCTTCATATCCTCCTTCATTTGAGGGTTTAACCATCACTGTGGTTGCCGAGAGGTCTTGGATCCTTCATCAAGTAGCACTTTGTGTGTGAAAATGGTTGGACTGATTCCATTAAGGTTAGCAACCGTCCAACCAATAACTTGTTTCCTTCTTCTTAGAACATATAAAAGTGAATTATCCTGATCTTGTGTGAGAAATATGTTGAGAATTATCGGCATCATTCTCTTATCACCCAAGTAACCATATTTTAAAGAATATGGGAGAGGTTTCAATTCAAGCTGTGGGGATTTAAGAAATGAAGGCATAATTGGTTCTACCTCATCCCACTTTAAAATATCTAAAACCACTACCCATTTCCAAAAATGGCCATGTTGGCCTACAATAAACTTTAGTTCCTCTATTTCAGGTTTGGGATTGATGTTCTCTAAATCCAATTCATCAAGAGTAGAGCAACATCCCAGGTTTCTCTCTGTACAATCAAAATAATCTTCAACTATAGTTAAAGTAAAAAAATACTCAATCTCCAAGAATGGAGCTTGCTTGGAATCTTTGAGGACATTATAAGATACTCTTTCATCCCCTAATATGAAAATAAATTCACCTTAATGAACATCTATCAACAATTTTCTGATGGCCAAAAAGGGTCTTCCCAAAATCAGTGGTTCCTCTTGGTCTTCAACCATATAGAGTATGATAAAATTAGCCAGAAGAATCAACTTCCCTACTTTGACCATCACATCCTCAAGTATCCCCTTTAGATAATTAATAGAGTGATTAGCCAGTAGCAATGCCACATGAGTTGGTTTTAAATCGTTCAACCCCATATTTTTAAAAACTCTAAATGGCATCAGATTAACACTAGCTCCCAAGACACAAAGTGATTTTCCAAACTCATAGGATCGTATTTTGAATAGGATAGTAAAACTTAAAGGATCTTAAATCTTTGGAGGAGTAGAGTCTTGAACCACTGCTAAGCATTCCTTAGTGAGAAGTATGGTTTTCAAATCCTCCATCTTCCTTTTGTTTGAAAAGATATATTTCATGAATTTTCTATATGTTGGAATTTGATTAAATGATTCTAAAAAGAGGATGTTAATTTGATGTTTCCTGAATACCTCTATAAATTTTCCAAATTTTTGGTCCAACTTCTTCTTTTTAATGTATTCTAGGAATGGTAATGTGGGTTCATAGGGTTTAAACACCTCTTTTCCTTTATCACGTGTATAATCTTTCCCTTTTGAAAACTCTTGTGATGAGGAAGGATCTGAAACTTCATCTTAATTTTCTTAATATTGAGTAGATTTATCTTGGTTTCCAGCTTTAACTTCCCCTTTTTGTGAAAGTACATGTTGCGGTAACTTTTTCCAACTTCTCAAGGTTACTTCATTAGCTTCCTCTCATGGATTATTTTTTGTGTTACTCAATAGTGTGTCAGGATTTCTTGAAGAAATTTGTTTGGAAAGTTGTCCAATATAATTATCGAGGTGTTGAATGGATGCCTATTGATTATAAAATATTTCCCATATATTTTAATGAACTTAGACATCATTTATTCTATCTTTAATGGATTATTTTGTGATGGTTGTTGTTATATAGCTTGCTGAGGTTGTGGATATCACATAGGTTGCACCAGATGAGGGTTTGAATACCCTTACTGTTGATAGGATCCTTGTTTATACTGATTCCCATGTTGTTGTCTTGGATATGGATTTTGATACTACTGATGACCATAACCGGGTGGATTTTGAGGTCGTGGATGAGGATGTTACTGTTGCTATCCCCAACCCGTGTTCACATTATCTTTCCATGTTAGATTCTAGTATTAAGGATACATGTTTGGCCCTCGATTATAAGAAACATAACTTACTTCAATTGTTAAAGGGATAACACTTGACCCCAGACATTCACCCATTATGTGGTTGTTACCACATTCAATGCATGATTAATGATTCACCACTTTAACTTGAAATGTTATTTTCATATTCAATGCATCAATTTTCTTTGACACGACATCAAGTTGGGTAGTGAGCATCATAGTAGCGTCGGTACTATTAATAACCATATTTTGAGTTCCCCACTTAAAATTCCATTGAAATATATTTTCTGAAATGTCTTCTAGGAGATCAAAAAGTTCCTCTAAGTATTTTCATATTACCGTCCCTCCAGCAGCTGCATCCACCACTTATTTAGTGTTCACGGTGAGACCTCCATAAAAGGTTTAGAATTTCTCCACAATGGAAATCCATGATAATGAAACTTCCTCATCATACCCTCAAAGAACTCCCAAGATTCATACAATTACCTCAACTCATGATACTAAAAATTGTGGATTTCAGTCTGCAACATCACTGTCTTATAGAGAGGAAAATTATTTTACAAAAAATGCTTGGGATAATGCCTCCCAAGTGAGGATGGAATGCAGAGGCATCCATTTAATCCAATATTTGGATTTGTCCCTTAATTATAAGGTAAATAAATAGAGCCTAATTTCATCCTATGATACTCCATGGTAATGGAATGTTTCACATATCTCCAGACAATTTGAAAGATGGGAATTTGGGTCCACACTTGGTAAACCTCCAAATTGAATTATATTCTGAATAAGCTATATAATGGATAGTTTATTATTGAAGTATTAGGCTTGCACTGGTGGCCTAAAAATTCCCGTATCTTCCCCATGAATTGATGGTAGCCCATACTCCATAAGGTTATGGAACAAAGACATTTGTTCTTGAAGAGTTGTGGGTATAAACTGTTGCTACTGTGAAAAAATATGGACTTTAATTTAGTGGTATGTATGCCAGCTACTCTAGTGAAAGATATTATTGGGGTTGTTACTAGCCATATCCTGACATAAATTGAGCTAGTGGTACTTGATGATTCCATGGAATAAATTCCATAAAGTTGGCCGACTAATTTGGGTTTGGTTTACCATCAATGATAAGATGTTGGTTCCTATTTCCATCAAGTTATAACTACTATCCAATTCCTTGGATAGTAGCTGATTCTTCATCTTTCAAATTTTCCATGAGAGCATTTTGGTTGTGTTCTCACATAAGTGTCTAACATCCCCTTGATAATGTTTGTTCAATTTTAGGGTCAAACGGAATTATTTCTAATGAATTATAACTCTTGGAAAGAGTGATATAACTACTCATACACATATGGTCCTTCACAACACCAAACCATACACCAAGCATAAAAGGTAAAAACCAAAAATAAATGAAAACAAAAATAGGGTTAAGAACAATTTTTTTGGAATTTATTATTTTCATTTTCATTTAATTAATACAAACTAAAATAAAAAAACACCATTTAAATTTCTCCCCAGCAATGGTGCCATAATTTTGTTTCATTCTAGCCGAAGTGTTACTTTTGGCAGCCCAAATTGAATTACCCACTCTTACTACTAGTACAGTGTAAGTATGGGTTTGATCCGAAAGGAGAGTAAATTTTCTCTATTTATTGAATAATAATTAATTAAGTGAAGGTTTTAAAAATTTAGAGTTGATATTTGAGTGTTTTAAAGGCTGAATCTAATGTTTGAATGATTAATTATTCAAATTATTGAATGGTTTACTTAAAAATAAGAAAAACAAAAAACTGATTTTAACAATTAATGGGAGAAATGTGTTGAGGATATGGGTGCTTGTGAAGGTTTTCGAGAATTTATTTTATTATTTTGTTGTGTTTTTCATAATAACTCACATCTCTGGGTTTCAAACGTAATAGAACTCCCTTGGTTTGGTGAGTTCTGATTAAGTCAATAGAGATCAATTTCTTGATATAAAAACTAATTTTTATAAACTTTATGAAAAACATCCCTTTAGAGATGAAAAATTCACTCAATGATCATGGGTTTACTGTTTGTAAATTCCCTAGAGATCTATAGAAACTCCTTTCTTGGTTTGATATAGAGTTTCCAATGATATATAGAAGGATATTTCGGGGGAAATTATGAGAGGAAGATGAAACAACACAAACACAACAAGTAAAATAATTATAAATAAAACTACATTATCCATATCCCCAAAACACAAAGGGAATTAGATACAAATTGAATAAATGACAAAAAACAATATCTTAATACCTAAAATGTTCACTATAGCTAAAAGAGAAAAGAAAAACTCCAAAAAATCACAAGAGATATCCTCCAAAAATTTCCTAGAATGGATTTCAAGCTCCACTCCTTCCAATATGTGTCTCCTATAGATGATTATTCCCCTAAAAAGAGTATAGGGAGTATTAATTGGCTATCCCCACTATCCTAGGTTTATTAGGGGTTGGAATCCCAGGTAAAATGATTTGTAGGAGGGGTAAATAGAAGGTAGGTGGTCGCCTATTGACATCCACATGGTTAAGGAACACGGTTAATGAAACCATGCACTAATCATTCTCAAGGTTCTATCCAATGAAATGGAGGTACACATGTACCTGGGCTGGTCCACAATTTGTAAACCACATGGGAAGGCTCTACCTCCAAACTTGCACACCCCGCATGATTTCCTGAAAGGTCCACATGGTTTGGATAACTATGAGGAGACCGTGCGAGGGGTTCTGTCTTGATGCTTCAAGATCCGCATGGTATTCAGTGTTGGGGTTCTCATATTTGGTGACTTGTCAGTAGTGCGCATCATGGAAAAGGGTCAAAATGCCTCCAATTTCCATCTGAATCACTCAGTTGGTGTCGAAACTTCTTAGCCCTTCATTTCTCAATAAAATACAATCTAAATACATGTTTAGGCTATAAAATTATAATAATTTATCCAAACAACCAATTTCAAAATTCTTAAATGAACAGAAATTCCTAATGCACATCAGTGAATCAAACCCATTTTTGTTATCAAAATATTTCCATTAATCATCATAACAACCATAAAATAAAAATGTAGTTAACTTAGGACATTATCTTCCTATCACTCTTATAATCACCCTCAAAAATGGAATAACCTTAAAAATTAAATCCAACATGTCTCCTCAAGAGAAAATATCATTAAGAAATGAATTAGAGGGGTATATCAGACCCACCCATCATCATATATAATTTTTAGGAACTGCAATTTTTGAAAACTATTAGAATCTTGTTATTTTCATAATAAAACTCTTAAAAACATTTATAATTCCTTCATAACTTAATTAAATCATGGAAATAAAATAAGTTTTATGGAAATATCCTTAAAAGTCCAATGTAAGCCATCAAGAAATATAAAGTGGATGAAATCATTAGAACATAACCCCAGTGTAATCATTTAAATTATTTTAACATAGATATAAAATACATTTGTAAAATCATTATAATTATTATTTGAAAAACATTAAGAAATATCATTTTTTGTATCTTTTAAAAACTAAAATTTCTCAAAACAATGGGAATATTATTTTATTTGAATAACCATTGAAACTTTTAAAGAAAACTTGATAACAAAAAATGTTCATAATGGTGGGAAAATCCTCTCTTTTTTTATACATTAAAAAACATTCATTTCACACCTTTATAATGAAAATCAAAATTGACCCTTATGGAAAAATTCCTTTTAAAAATTTATAAAAAGTTAAATATAGTTGAAGAATAATTTAGGAAATAATTTAAGTCTATGGAAGAACATTCATGAAAAAATGTAAATAATATGGATATGGAGGAAAATGAGTTTGTAAAAAGACTTCAGAATCTTTAAAGCAACATTTTAAAATAAACCCCTTTATGAAATTTTAAAATAAAAAACCCTTTGATATAAATAACATGATAAATAACTTATCATGATTATAAATATAGTCATGATATTATATGTAAAACATTCAACATATACACCATATAAATCAATATAGGTGCATCAATCAAAGCATGTATCAAAGAAGTAAGTTTAAGATGAGAAACACTTACAATTTTGTTAATGATTGAATTAAAAATCCATTGAATTAAGAAACATAATATGATTCTAAAAAACCCATAATTTCAATTAAATAATATTTTAGCAAACATTCATGAGTCCATAAGTACACCATATGAAGGAAATCATGGTGCACAACATGAAACATATCTAAAGGAATTAAAATTGATACCAAGAAACCTTTACGAAGATCATAACATTTAAAATAGGAATCCATCAATGAAAAAATTATGTATAAAGAATTTAAATCCACATAAAAAAATTATAAACGAAACATAATTAATAATAAGACATAACACACACAATCTTGACATTGTGTAGTCAATAAAGAAGTGATATAACCCAATGAAAGGAAATTGAGTTGAAAGTACCCTTATCTCGAACTTAATATTGGTTAAACACATTTAAAATCCTGTATAATAAATTTAGAATTATTATAAAACTATACCATAACCATATTAATAATTATATTACTACATATAATTCCCTTATAATTTCAAATTACCCATTTATTAACAATTCTATGTTAAAAAAATCAAGGTTTATATATTAACTATCATATTTACCATGCATGTTTCAATTAAGAGGTTTCGGTCCTTGCACCTTGGTCATTGATTAATCATCTCCATAATCTCAATGAAAATTTAAATCATTTTTTTGATATATTTATGGAGTTCCATAGTTACTTTATGGATCTTATGTTAATAGTTTTTATGGACTACTTAAAAATTCCTTTTTCTAGTGATTTTTGAATTATTAAAAGAATTGAATTTATAGGTAAATATAATTTTTAATATTAAAACTATATAATTATTAAATAATCATAAATTCATCATCATTATATAATATTACCTTTATAAAAAATTCCTTAATAATTCATTTTATAAACATTATAATAATGTTTATGTAGGTGGAAAAACTAACCAAAATAAGAACACGTTATAACAATTCAATTAGTAAGAAAATTTTATTTTATAATGATAATATAAATTTTAAATAAGATTAAAAATTTTATAAATATCATATCTTTTTCATTAAATCCATCCTCATTACCATCAACATGAGACGATAATGAAAAATGAAATGCATCATTCATAGAGGTGGTTGTCTGCACGTATGCATAACTGACATTTTCATTTTATAATGGATGGGATGGTAAGAAGGTAGATAACATATTATATTTTATAAATCATAATTATTTTATACATATCATATATTTCTATTAAATCCATATTTATAACCATTCATGTGATTTGGCGATGAAAAATGAATACATTGCTTCGTGGTGACGGTATGTATGCACGAGCAATGTTTTCATTTTCCATTAAATGTAAAGGAGGTATAAAATAAATTTAAAATAAATATATAAAAATTTAAGTATATTAAGAATATAAATTTCAATATTATTATAGTTATAATATAATTAATGGAGGTATATGAAGAAATAAACTTGAAAGAATTCAGTTAAGACTTATACCTCCTCATTGGATATCTTCCTTTGGCTTACATCTTAATCCTTATAGGATTAGACTTTTGGTGAGACCCAAACCTATAGAGAAAGGGGTGTAAAGTTGGAAATTTATTTTTTTGTTCTTTTTTTATCTTGGGTGCTCATTTTTTGAGGAGTGGGGAGTGGAGGTTCCCTTTTTATAAGTGAGGGGAGTGGAAATCTTGTAAATATTAAGAACTTTTAAATATAATAAATGTATTTCTCATAGAAAATGGATCCAATTTAGTTAAATTTAGAATACAGAATAATATATAGTTTAAATAAACTCATAATTTTTTTTATAAAATTTCATGTGATATTTAAATCCTTATCTATTAGTTTAACACATCTATTACCCTTTTAACCCTTATAGTGGTGGAAAACTTTTTAGCATGGTTACTATTCATTATGACTAAAAATGAAATAAAACTTATTAAATAATTTGAGTATTCAAATACCAAATATGTAATTTATTTTACAATATTTAGTTTCCATAAGGGATATAAATTAATTTTAAAATAAGTATGTGTAATCTAATGAGAAATAGTTTAAAAAACACCCTTTTCAAACATAAAAATGATTTTATACCAAAAGAATGTAAAATGTTGATTTCCCTGGAATTTATAGGATTATTTTTAATAAAACAAGTCTTATTTGAATTTAAAACAAAATTAAAACTTAAATTAACCTTTTCAATACTTTATTAAAATGGAAGAGCCAAAAATAATTTTTATTTGAATAAAAACATGACTTAAATTTCCAAAATGTCAAACATTGATTTATATGTTCAATATTATATCTTTAAGTTCACTATATTAAATATTAAATATATATTATTTCTTTAAAAAATGTTTCATAAACTTTTAATTCATTCTTATATCATAATAATGTCATAAAAGTGATAGTACTTACAAAATCACACCTTTTCACTATTCACCTAAAAACCAACCATTTTAGAAAAAACCCAAAATTTCACCCTAAGATAAATATGATATTATAAATCTAAAAATTATGTTCTTTATTATCTAAATAAAATTATAAAATCCATTAATTTATATTTTAAATGAAAGTAAAATATATAATGAAAAATCAATTTTAAAGAAGAATGGCTCTTTTATAATTTAAGAGTTGTTAAAATTATTTCATATCAATTATCAATGAGTGTTAATTTATTTATTTGAACATTATATAATCACAATTTATTAATTTTTACCTTTTATTTTTATAAATTTTTATTCAATTTAGTTCAGTGTTGCTTATATCACATGCTATTGAAGAAGATATTTACATAAAGTGATACACACTAAACTCTCAAGGTTCTATGTGGCCCATAAGCTTGAGATCCGTTATGTAACCTTACATGTACGCATGGTCCAATCATAAAGATATTTATGAAAAATAAAAAAAATATTTGCAGCATGCCCGCATAGTCCACTCACCTCACTAGGGAATCCAGAGTGGTTACAACACTGGAGCATGCACCCATCCTTCTTGATGCCCATATAAGGACCCCCGACATCCCATTTTTGATAGAAATGGAGAACCTATAGTACCTGAACAAAGATAAAAATTTCATAAATTGATAAATATCCAAATACCCCCATGTAATTTTTGATTTAAAACCTTTGAATAAAGGAATAGTGGTAAATGGTTTTTGTTCCCTCTAAAATTTTTGATATAAACTTTCACGAGATATCACCTCATCCACATATTACCCAGGCTAAGGCACTGGATCCTCCATGGAGAACCACTAGGGTTAAAATTTACCCAAACTTCTCTAGTAGAACAACCAGGGTTCTACATCACCAAGGATACCAAAAGTGTACTAAGAAGAATCCAATCCACTTAGGTTCTACGAAGGAAAACCAACCATGGTGTGAATTCACCCATACTACCCAATAAATCCAAATAAGGAGCTTTATTTGACCAAATATTTATGGATATACTCAAGATTACCATTCATAGTTTCCAAATTTCTCTGAGGAGTAATTACACCCATCATTTTAGGCCATACCTGAGTACCTTATTCACCTAGTCTTCAACTTGGTTTCCCAATTTCCTTAGTCCATTATGTTGGATAAACTTAATACCTTATCCATAAAGGTGAAAAAGACTTTGAAGATATCCTCTATCCTAATATAATACTCTCAAAATATATTATTGACACCCTCATGTCTATGTTCTAACCCCAAGAATTCCATTCTACCAGGAAATCCTCTAAAGCTAGCTGATTTACTTAACCAAGTCATTATCCACTTTTAGATAGTCCCCTTTAATCATGCATTCATTTAATAAATGGAATTATGAATCCTATAAGAGATATCATACTCATTATCCTCCTTATATAGTGGGATCCTTAGGATAGAGTCGATGATGTATTCCCTTGATAAGGATGATTCTCTTTTTTAGATAAGAATTTTCTCTGGATTAGCCTTCCAAAATCACTTGACTTAACTATTTTAGACTAGCATAATGTATGATAGGAACCTGACCAAACATTTAATTTACCAACCTAGTCCAATAAATTATATATGAGCATAAATTGGTTGTCAATTTTGTATAATATACAATCTTATTTTACCCATCCAATCTATTATTTTAAACCAAAAAGGGTGATTTATGCACAATTTCTACACCAACCATTACTAGGAATCCATGCTTAGTAGTCCATTTTTCATGATTATAAACTACTCATAATTGGTCCTAGTCATACATCCTTAAACCGAAATAAATTATGGTCCTCTATAAATGAATTAAAAGGTAATTCTTTGATCTTGGATGTATAAACTTAAAAGGAACTATTTTATTCTTGGTTTCATTACCTAAAAAGGAACCATAATGGTCCTTGTCACACAAACATAAAAGGCATGATAACCTATTTAAATGACATAAAACTACATGAGTTTTTATTTCTATAACCAAGATATATAGGTAACCTTTCTCATGGGTGCAATCCCAACTCCATAATACCCACTACCTCCCTAGATGGAGATAAAGTCTAGAGTGCCCAACTTTATGGATTTAAACTAGAGAATAATTAATCAATTGGGGGTGGGATGATATAGATTCTATCACACACACACACACACATATATAACCTATGATACATATACATTATTATAAGGGTTCATGATAATAATTTACCACCTTCAAGAAAAGGGTAATCAGTATTGTTACTCTTAAAGATTTCACAAACACATATTAAATCTATAAGAGATAATTAAACTAGAAAATAAGAATTTTTTTTGGGATGAGTCAACCACCTAACATTATTAATTTTAATGTAAAATTTGATTCATAATTAGTACATTTTTATGACTTACCACTATTGGAAAGTAGGTTTGAAACTAAACAAAAAGTGGGTGTGAATGTCTCGAGAACAAAAACGGTGAACCCAATTTTTTTTTGACATTTAGCAGACTCATACTTTGTTTTGAGTCAACACAGACATATTTTCTAAAGTTTGGAGATCATTGGGGACTTACCAGTGATAAGTTAAGTGTTCATTGGTCGAGGGTATAGGATATTGGGATCATCACACACTTTTGAGGTGAAATTATTGCCTTCTCTAGGATTCTATTAATATTTAAGACATGTTCAATAATCATTCACAAATCCCAATGAGAGACTAGTTATTACCACACAAGTGGTTGATCAAAACCATGAATTAATATGAATATCTATATATATATATATAAAATTTTATCCACTTCTCTCTTATTAGTTAATGATTTTATGATTTAATGTTTTATAGTTGGTCACTCTGGAGTTTATCACAATCTAGGGAGGTGACAAGTATCATGGATTTGGGATTGATCCCATGATTGGGGATTCCTACACATCCCTTTGAAAGAAATCAGAACCCACATTGTTTGGTACCACTTAACAGGACACATAATACCTTTTACAATCATATAATAAGGACCAATGTGGTGCCTTTTAAGGTTTTGTAGCTATGACTACTTCCCAGAATTTTAACATAATGTTAAGTGGACTTAGGTCTAAGTTACCTTGTAATAGTTAATGTGATACTTATGAATGAGTGAACCTTTCTATAATATCATGCATATTAGTAACTAGATGGGAGAAGGTATGATTGGACTCATAGTGAATATAACCCAAGAGAGGAATGATTATATGGCTCATGGTAAATATAGACCATTGAGGAGAAGTTGTATGTCTCAAAAGGGATATGGACCAGTGAGGACATGGTTTATAATGTTATGTTTGAACCTAGAAGTGGTATCCATCATTTCCTAGTTAAAATAAATCAAATCCCATGTTGTTTGAGTTGCGAATTTTAAGGCTGTGTGATAGGTCCATACTATGTAGTTTAACATCAAGTAGCGAGGATGCTTGTATTGTGAAAGTGGTCACAATAAAATATTAAGTGGGGATTACACATGTTCTGCCCTGATATGCCTAATGTGGTCAGTGAATCATGTAACATAAGCATGAACCAGGTCTTGTATTTATTAGGAGTCCCATATACATTTCTCTCGATCATTGAGTAGAAAAAAGAGGTCCAATAGGCACTTAGGATGAAAAAATGATTGATATAGAGTAACTAAGATGATAAGAAATATATAGAGGTAGTTTCACTTGTATCCTCATGATACAGAACCTAATTATCAAGAGAATACATGATTGAAAACCCCCTCAATGCCTTATCATTCAGTGAGGACAAATGAGAATAGTCTGTTATCTAAGGAATATATGATTGACTTGAGGCACATTAGAATAAAAGAGTCCTTTACAATGTGAATCATGAGGCTGAAAAATAGTTCTGGGAATATGGGTTCCAAAGTAGGAGACTTGGGAAACATATGACAACCCTACTTTTATTACAAATTTAAACATGATTTATTACATAAAACATCACTTGATACAACAAAGAAGATCGAGAGGTTTAGTGTCTTTGGGGCTTAGGATCATTACATAAAAACTTAAAACATGAAATACAACATCTTTATTGAAAACTTCCTTTACATGACCACTACATTCCCTCGTACTTAGCATTGCATGAGATAACCCGAGGACATGCATAAGAAAAGGGTGAGCTATAAAGCCCAGTAAGGGAGTACACATGGAATAAGATGAGGAGTACAATACATGTTAGACAATAGGCATATCAATAGAGCATAAGAGAAACATGAACCTAAAGGCATGATAAAGCATGATAATAATAACATGGAAATGTGGCAACAACACTTAACATGTAATTAGCATGAGCCAAGGCTCATTGCACATAGAGCATGAGTAAATCCTCATTGCACATAAAGCACGAGTAAACCCTCGTTACACTTGAATTAGCACGAGTCAACACTCATTGCACATGACGTATCATGATACTATACTTTACCCAATGAATTGGAGCGCTATAAGGGCGCACAATTCTTAAACATTTCATTTCATGCATAAGTGTTCCACATGGATCATAAAACACGGATTCATAAAACATAATCATTTATTCCACGATAAAGGAATGTGGAATTCATACATGAAACTTTGTAATCAATAAGTAAATGTGCATAAAAGTGAATACCCTTGATGGAGAAATGAGAATGGTATCCACTACACAATGGCATTGGCTTAGAAAATCGGTGCGATTTCGGCAGCGTAACGGCGTGACATAAGAATTCATAAAAATGGTTGATGAGAGAGAAAGGGGTTACTCATCATATTTACATGTAATGGATAGTAAGGAGGCCATATAGATACATGTACCAACAATTGTAATGGAATTTAGATTCATGATACAAAATTATTGCTTGAATGTAAAAGAAGAGAGAGAAGTTCCTTTCGGAATTTCGGCATAGTAACGGGTGTACATGGGATGCATTTAATGAGAGAGAAAGGGGTCTCCCATCATTCAAACAATAAGAGGGTAGTATGGGGGAGGTGCGAAACCATACCCCAACATTCATAATTGAAATTAAAAGGGCAAAACAACTTAAAGAAAATCGAAAAAAATGAGAAAGGAAGAAAAAAACCTTACTTGGAAGTGTGCTTCAAAAGGCTAGAGAGAGGCTTCTTGGGAGCTTGGGTGGGTTTATATAGGAAAGGTGAGGGAATTATTTATTATTTAGGTTTGGGACCCCTTATATTAAATTAATCCAAATCAAAAACCATCCCATGGTTTTTGCCCATGGTTTTTGGAAAAGGGAAGAGGAAAAAAATATTTTATAAGGCCAAAGTATGAACTTCTTAAAATAATAAGGTTGCTTATGTGGAGGTGAGTCACACTCCCATAGAAATTAATTTAAAAATACAAAGTGTTGAATATGTCTTGAGGGGTCCATTAATGTTTTGAAAAGTAAGTCAAACAAACCCAAAATCACATTATTTTAATGTTAAAACATATATTGGCCGAACATAAAGATTATTGTATTTTATTACATCACTATTGGGTCATTATGATGTCATAAAACACATTATATATTTAAACAGTATTTAATTTTTACCCAAAAATTTGACTGTCTCAGAAAATTATGAAAAATTCACCGTTGGATAATTTCGACGTCCTGATTCCAAAAATAACATTTATTTTAACAAAATAATTTTCTAAATATGTGAATTTTCACTTTTAAAATAAAAACCGACATTTATCGAAAATTCACGGGTTTTGACAGAAATGGCTTTCAAACCTTAATTTTTTTTAATTGCATTCATAAAAATATAAGATCATTTATGTTTAATAAAAATTAATTCAATAATAATAATAATATTTTATTAAAATATTATTTAATTCAAAAATCCCTTAATTTAATAAAATATATTTCTTAATTAAATAATAACTAAAAACACCATTTGTACTTTAAAAATTATTTACAATGTATCAAAAATGACTAGAAATTATATTTATTATTATATACAAAAAATAATGTACATGAACATAGTACTACTTATTTGTTACATAACCTCTTAAAATAGCCGCATAAGACCTAAGGGTAAGGTGTGCGATGGTGGAAGAATCTTGGGGTGGCTCAGATAACATCGCTCGAGTGGTAATTTCAATCAACTTCCACTTTTACCATAGACGGTCACATTCGAGCTTGACATGATGAAGCTCAGCTTAGACTTGGTCAAGAGAGAATCACAAGGATGCCACCTCTTTTCTAAGCCTTGAAAAATGGGCTTCGTATGGAGCAATTCTACTGGATGAGGCCATTGCTTCTTTTGTCTAAGTAAGTTGGATTTGTTAAAGTCCTATATTTATACTAATTATGTGATCACCGTTCAACGACTATATTAGCAACGGTAAAAATTCTTAACATAAAACCAATGAAGTTGACACTTTATATAAACATAAAGAGACATTTAATTAGATCAAGAGGGATTTCCATTAATGAAACTTTGGGTCGTTACAATATTCCCCCCTTAAGAAATTTCTCCCTCGAAGTTTTCCTTTTCCCACACTAAAACAAATGTGGGTAACTCAGCTTCATCATATCCTCCGATTCCCAAGTCGCTTCTTCAAACTTGTGGTTTCTCCACAACACCTTGACGAGGGGCATTGTCTTATTTCGTAGAACTTTTTCTCTATGATCTAAGATCTTCACTGGTTTCTCCTCATAAGAGAGATCATCTTCCAATTGTACCACCTCAGAAGAGAGTACATGTGAAGGGTTCGGTATGTACTTCCTTAAGAGGGATATATGAAAGAAATCATGTACTTTGGCCATAGTAGGTGGAAGTGCTAGTCGATAGGCCACAGCCCCGACACGATCAAGAATCTAGAAGGGTCCGATGTACCTTGGACTTAACTTCCCTTTCTTTCCAAACCTCATGACCTTCTTTCACGGAGATATGCATAGAAAAACCATTTCTCCAACTTTAAACTCAAGTTCTCGTCGACTATTATCTGCATAAATCTTATGTCGACTCTGAGCTGCCTTGATATGCTGCTGAATGGTTTTTACCTTCTCCACCATTTCCTCAACCATTTCTGGTCCAAGCAGCTTACGTTCACCGACCTCATCCCAACATGCCGGTGTTATTCACCTTTTCCTATACATGGATTCATATGGTGCCATTTGGATGCTCGAGTGGAAACTATTGTTATAAGAGAACTCAACCAGAGGAAGATGTTGATCCCATCCTCCTTTAAAGTCCATTGAGCATGCTCTCAACATGTCCTCAAGTGTTTGGATAGTCCGCTCGGATTGGCCATCAGTTTGAGGATGATTGGCCGTACTGAAGTTCAGTTCAGTATTCAGAGCATGTTTAAGACTCTTCCAAAACATAGAGGTGAATCTTGGATCTCGGTCAGACACAATAGATAGTGGTACTCCATGAAACCTTACCACTTCCCTGATATATATCCGTGTCAGTTGATCCAAAGAGAAATCCTCCTGAATAGCAATGAAGTGTGCAGTCTTTGTAAGACGATCCACAACAACCCATATTGCATTGTTTCCTTTGGATGTCCTTGGAAGTCTGGTGACAAAGTCCATGGTGATGTTTTCCCATTTCCATTCTGTTATGGTCAATGGTTGCATCATCCCCTTAGACTTCTGCCTCTCGGCCTTCACTTGCTGACACACCAGGCACTTTGATGTATATTCAGCGATCTCCTTCTTCATATTATCCCACCAAAAGTTTTCTCGGAGATCTCGATACATCTTTGTGCTCCCTGGGTGAATAGAGAAATTTGAACTATGTGCATCATCAAAAAGTTCCTTCTTCAGCTCCGGACTTGATGGAACACATAGTCTTTTCCCAAACCGCACAATTCCTTCTTCATTAACATTAAACTCCAAGGATTTCCATTTTTCGATAGCTCCCATGTTTTCTTGAATTCCCACATCATCCTTTTGAGCATCCTTTAACCTTTCCAAAAGATACGGTTGAACAATAATTTGTGAAAATATTGATGATGTTCCCTTCTCTATGATTCCTATGTCCATCTTCATCAAGTCTAAGAAGATTGGATCCTTCTCAATTCTCATCATTGATAGAATCGCTGGATCCTTTCTACTTAGGGCATCTACCACCTTGTTCGCTTTCCCAGGGTGGTAATTGATTGAACAGTCATAATACTTGATGAGCTCTATCCATCTTCTCTGGTGCATATTAATCTCTTTCTGTGTGAATATATATTTAAGACTCTTGTGGTCAGTATATATCTCACATTTCTCTCCATAGAGATAATGCTGCCAGATTTTCAAGGCAAAGATCACCGCCGCCAACTCCAGATCATGCGTTGGATAGTTTCTCTCATGGATTTTCAACTTCCTTGAGGCATAGGATATCACTTTATCATTCTGCATCAGCACACATCCTAATCACTTATTTGAAGCATCACTGAATACCACAAAAAGCTCCCCACTTGTGGGTAAAGTGAGCACGGGTGCAGTGATAAGCCTCCTTTTCAACTCCTTGAAGCTTTCGTCGCATTCATCACTCCAAGAAAACTTTACTCCCTTTCAAGTTATCTTGGTAAGAGGGTTGTACAATCGTGAGAAATTTCTCACAAATCATCAATAATATCCAGCTAACCCTAAGAAGCTACGGATATCCGTTACCGATGTTGGCCTCAGACATCCCTCAATTGCATCTGTTTTGGAGGGGTCCACAGATATCCCATTTCTTGTGTTGATATGGCCCAAGAATGAGACCTCCTTCAACCAGAACTCACACTTGCTGTACTTTTCATAGAGCTTATCCTTGCGCAAAGTCTCTAGTACAGTTTTTAAATGCCCCTCATGATCCTCCTTGGTTTTGGAGTATATTAGAATATCATCTATAAAGACTACCACAAATTTGTCAAGGTAATCTCTAAAGACTCTATTCATCAAGTCCATGAATATTTCTAGAGCATTGGTGAGTTCTAAAGGCATTACTATGAATTCATAGTGCCCGTACCTTGTATGAAAAGCAGTCTTGGGGACATCTTCCTTCTTCACCCTTACTTGATAATATCCCGACCACAAATCCACCTTGGAGAAGTATTGTGCTCCATGTAGCTGATCAAACAAGTCATCGATTCTTGGGAGAGGATACTTGTTCTTTATCATGATTTTGTTAAGTTCATGATAATCGATGCAAAGCCACATTGACCCATCCTTCTTCTTGACGAAGAGGACTGGTGCACCCCATGGTGAAGCACTTGGGCGTATAAACCCTTTATCCATATTCTCCTGTAGTTGTTTCTTCAGCTCTTCAAGCTCAACAACAACCATTATATATGGAGTCTTGGATATAGGTAGTACCCCAGGTATAAGTTCAATTGAGAACTCAACATCTCTTCTAGGAGGAAGACCAGACATTTCCTCAGGAAACACTTCAGCGAATTCCCTCACAATAGGCATTTCTTCAAGGATGGTTTCTTCCTTGGACTCAATCATCTGAGCCAGATACGCGTGCTCATAAGGCAGTAATATCCATGCTTGAGATGATGGATCTAAAGGAGATTCATCTTCCTCCTGACACTTGTAAATAATCGGGGGTCGATTCTCTATATGGAGTGTGATTTCCCTCTCCCGACAATTTATTTTGGCTCTATATAAGGAAAGCCAATCCATGCCAAGAATTTCATTAAATTCCACTAGAGGGAGTATGACAAAGTTCACCGGGAAATTCAATCCACAAATTATAACAGGGGAGGACTTATATTCATGGGATGTAATGATTGCCCCATTTTCCATACTCACCGACATCTTTACTTCCATGATTTGTGGTGGTGCTGGGATTGTTCTACTAAACTTTCGAGATATAAAAGAATGCATAGAACCTGAATCAAAAAGTATGTTCACTATTCTTGAATGAATAACTAGCGTACCTGTCACCACTTCGTTGTCAGGGTTCACTTCGGTATAAGTGATGGAAAAAGCTCTTCCTTGCTATCTTGGAGGTTGTTGGTTGCCTCTGAAAACCCTTGGATTAGGGCACTAATTTTCAAAATGACCCTGTTCTTTGCATTTGTAGCATTGAACAATGCGTTGAGGTTCGAACGGAGCATTCCTCTCCTCTGTCGTAGCCATGAGTCTTTCTTGCCGACATTTAACAGCTAGGTGCCCTTCTCTTCCACACCTGAAGCATTTTCTTATCCCATTAAGGCAATTTCTAGGGTGCTTCTTTCTGCACTTTTGGCAAGTGGAATGCTGGATCTTCTTAACACCATTGGATTTATCCATCGGACCACCAGCATTAAAGTCCACCTTACACTTCTTGTCCCCATGATACCCTTGTGATTTCATGATCTCTATTTCGACCTTGAGGACACATCAAACAATTTCCTCATAGCTGTCGAAGTCACGGATCGCTAATGCTTTCCACAAGCTAGGCTTCAGCCCACCAAAGAAGTGGTCAACCTTGCATTCGGGGGTAACGACAAAGCCGAAAGCGTATCGTGCAAGCCTTGTGAAGTTTTCCTCGTACGCTCCAACAGATTCTTCATCTTTTTTCTTGAAGGAAAGGAAGTCCCTTTCCATCTTAAGCCGGAGGGTGCGTGGAAAATATTTATCAAAAAACATCTTCTGGAAATCCTTCCATTATAATGCCTCGATCTCCTCCTCAGGCTTCGTATTTTTGATCAATGTCCACCATTGATCAGCTTCACCCTCTATATGATAATCTTCTAGGAGAACCTTCTCCTGTTCAGAACATTGGAGGATGGAGAATATCTTTTCAATGGAGTTGATCCATTTTTCAGCGATCGTGGGATCAGATGATCCACTAAAAGTAGGAGGCCTTTGTCTCATGAAGCTCTCGATAGCAACTTGTTCTTTCTAAGGGGGGGGGGGGGGTTGAACATTCCTCTTGACCCGTGTTTCTATTAAAAACTTGAGTTAGCTGAGAGAGAAGCATGAAAAAGTTTGTGATTCCCACTCCCATTGGATTGGGCATCTCATTAGTGCAGTCATCACACTGATCTTCACAACGGTTGTTAGCCCAAGTCCTCCTATTACCGGCCATTGGCTGGAATAAAAGGAAATTTAGGGGTAACACACAAAGGGTAATACAAAGACAAAAGTTGATGTCTTATAAATAAAATTTCATTTCCTTAACTCATGAGTCTATAGGCTTCAATCTAGGCTTTTCATGATCTACTTTCTAACATATGTTCGTAGGGGTATTTTTAATTCCCATAATAAGGGTTCATACTAAGATTGTGAATTTATCAAAACATATCCCCCGGGAGTGTCGTAACCAAGAGTGCATCAAGGCCCGTTGTCATGCACTAGTTCCCGTTCGAGTCTATCTCAAAGTGGTGTTTTTGGGTTTTACCCCTAGGATACATCTGTGCCAGAGCCGCCTCTACCTACTCGTATCCAGACAGGGATGTATTTGTTTGATAAACCACTTACTCAGTACTTACCAAAACTTAGGGATGTTTTTATTAAACTTGGTCTTGTATATAAGGCTTTACTAGGATTTCCTAATCCCAAAAATAACTAAACCTATCCTCGGATACCAACTATGACAACCCTTCTTTTATTAAAAACTTAAACATGATTTATTACATAAAACATCACTTGATACAACAAAGAATATCGATAGGTTTAGTGTCTTTGGGGCTTAGGATCATTACATAAAAACTTAAAACATGAAATACAACATCTTTATTGAAAACTTCCTTTACATGACCACTACATTCCCTCGTACTTAGCATTGAATTGGATAACCTGAGGACATGCATAAGAAAAGGGTGAGCTATAAAGCCCAGTAAGGGAGTACACATGGAATAAGATGAGGAGTACAATACATGTTAGACAATAGGCATATCAATAGAGCATAAGAGAAACATGAACCTAAAGGCATGATAAAGCATGATAATCATAACATGGAAATGTGGCAACAACACTTAACATGGAATTAGCATGAGCCAAGGCTCATTGCACATGGAGCATGAGTAAATCCTCATTGCACATAAAGCACGAGTAAACCCTCGTTTCACTTGAATTAGCATGAGTCAACACTCATTGCACATGACGTATCATGATACTATACTTTACCCAATGCATTGGAGCGCTATAAGGGTGCACCCTTCTTAAACATTTCATTTCATGCATAAGTGTGACACATGGATCATAAAACATGGATTCATAAAACATAATCATTTATTCCATGATAAAGGAATGTGGAATTCATACATGAAACTTTTTAATCAATAAGTAAATGTGCATAAAAGTGAATACCCTTAATGGAGAAATGGGAATGGTATCCACTACACAATGGCATTGACTTAGAAAATCGGTGCGATTTCGGTAGCGTAACGGCCTGACATAAGAATTCATAAAAATGGTTGATGAGAGAGAAATGGGTTCCTCATCATATTTACATGTAATGGATAGTAAGGAGGCCATATAGATACATGTCCAAACAATTGTAATGGAATTTAGATTCATGATACAAAATTATTACTTGAATGTAAAAGAAGAGAGAGAAGTTCCTTTCATAATTTCTTCATAGTAACGGGTGTACATGGGAGGCATTTAATGAGAGAGAAAGGGGTCTCCTATTATTCAAACAATAAGAGGGTAGTATGGCGGAGGTGCGAAACCATACCCCAACATTCATAATTGAAATTAAAAGGGCAGAACAACTTAAAGAAAATCGATAAAAATGATAACGGAAGAAAAAACCCTTACTTGGAAGTGTGCTTCCAAAGGCTAGAGAGAGACTTGTGAGAGGCTTCTTGGAATCTTGGGTGGGTTTATATAGGAAAGGTGAGGGAATTATTTATTATTTAGGTTTGGGACCCCTTATATTAAATTAATCCAAACCACAAACCATCCCATGGTTTTTGCCCATGGTTTTTGGCAAAGGGAAGAGGAAAACAATATTTTATAAGGCCAAAGTCCGAACTTCTTAAAATAATAAGGTTTCTTATGTGGAGGTGAGTCACACTCCCATGGAAATTAATTTAAAAAGACAAAGTGTTGAATATGTCTTGAGGGGTCCATTAATGCTTTGAAAAGTAAGTCAAAAAAACCCAAAATTACATTATTTTAATGTTAAAACATATATTGGCCGAACATAAAGATTATAGTATTTTATTACATCACTATTGGGTCATTATGATGTCATAAAACACATTATATATTTAAACGGTATTTATTTTTTACCCAAAAATTTGACTGTCTCAGAAAATTATGAAAAATTCACCGTTGGATAATTTCGACGTCTTGATTCCAAAAATAAAATTTATTTTAACAAAATAATTTTCTAAATATTTGAATTTTCACTTTTAAAATAAAAACTGACATTTATCAAAAATTCACTGGTTTTGACAGAAATGGCTTTCAAACCTTAATAAAAATTTTAATTGCATTCATAAAATTATAAGATCATTTATTTTTAATAAAAATTAATTAAATAATAATAATAATATTTTATTAAAATATTATTTAATTCAAAAATCCCTTAATTTAATAAAATAGATTTCTTAATTAAATAATAACTAAAAACACCATTTGTACTTTAAAAACTATTTACAATGTATCAAAAATGACTAGAAATTATATTCATTATTATATACAAAAAATAATGTACATGAACATAGTAATACTTATTTGTTACATAACCCCTTAAAACAGCCGCATAAGACCTAAGGGTAAGGTGTGAGATGATGACAGACTCTTGGGGTGACTCAGATAACATCGCTCGAGTGGTAATTTCAATCAACTTGCACTTTTCCCGTAGACGGTCACGTTCGAGCTTGACATGATGAAGCTCATCTTGGGCTTGGTCAAGAGCAAATCCCAAGGATGCCACCTCTTTTCCAAGCTCTGAAAAATGGGCTTCGTATGGATCAATTCTATAGGACGAGGCCATCGCTTCTTTTGTCTGAGTAAATTGGATTTGTTAAAGTCCTATATTTATACTAATCATGTGATCACTGTTCAACGACTATATTAGCAATGGTAAAAATTCTTAAAATAAAACCAATGAAGTTGACACTTTATATAAACATAAAGAGACATTTAATTATATCAAGAGGGATTTCCATTAATGAAACTTTGGGTCGTTACAAAACATGAACTCTACAATGTGATTAGGGTTAATGTGGAACCCTCATATTGAATCTGAGCGAAGGTTTACCCTAGTGGAGGGTTAGGCGATGATTCTATCTAGTGGAAGCCTGTATAAAATTTATTCCTTATTTAGAGGGTAGGGAGAAGTGTCACCCTTTTGTATAGGGTAGGGTAAAGTACTACCATAGTTTAGAGGGAAGGGAAAAGTGTCACTCTAGTTTATAGGGAAGGCTGAATTTTTTCCCTAATTGGATCCCTAAGTGAAGTGTCACCCTAATATAAGGGTAAGATAGAGTACCATCATAATACGTAGGTCTGGATAAAGGCTCACTATAGTATCAGGGGCCTAGGTAGAGGCCCATCCTAGAATAGGGGGAGTTGGAGGAGGATCACGCTAGTATATTTCTCCAAGTATGACTTGGGTATGTGGCACTCTAGTGTGCTATAATGAGTGTGATCCTTTACCCTTGTTTTGGAAACCTAGGGGATAAGTGGTATCTCATAATGTTTTGGATGCATTAAACCTTTAGGTAACTTAATTACCCTGAATTTTGGTTATTTATGTTGGTTTATTCACCTTATAAAATCACCTAAAGGGAGAAGGTAAGGCCTATGTGTAAAGATCTTGCATTAATTCATTTTACTCCATCTATTTAAAATGGTTATCCATGGTGGTCTATTTATAGGACCTGATAGACTAGGGTGAATATTGGAGCATTTAACCTCTTCTTGTGCCCTGGTGGTTGAGCTCCCCACATAAGAGGATCAATGCATGAAATTACTTTCTACACTAGGAAACAAGGGATTGTGTATAGGTAGGCTAGGGAAAGTGACCTGGTAACCATGCAGGGAGACTAATATGAAGTGACCTAGGAATTCTAAGAGGGATGGTTTCCATTAACCACTCCTTCCACTAAGGAATTTAATCTTTGGATTAGGTTTTTTTCCTCCACAAAATGGATCAACAAAAAATGAACCCCCTCACAATTTATGCCCGCCTTTTTAACATAACTTTTCATTACATTTTACAAAAAAAGGATATTTAAAGTTTAGTGTCTTGAAAATCAGGAACATAAAACATGAAAACACAAAACATTATTCTAATCCACTTGTATAACTTCATCATAATATCATATTAAGTAAAATTATTTCATCTCATAATCTATAGATATACATCAAAGGAAAGGGTGAGTAGAAGGCCCAGTAAGGAAATCAAGGGAATCAATTTACTTGTGATATCAATAAGAACTTGATGAAAAACATAAAAACATGAGAAATGGAAGTAGAGGCATGTCATAATGAAAATAACTTAAATCATAACTTGAATATGTGGCTAAAGAATTTAATTTATACATTCATGAACATATCACCAAGGTTCATCCTTGAGGTGTCATAAAAATTATCAAGGTTATTCACCAACGTATCGCGAAACTTGTCATCTCTAGAGATTAAATTCTTTACCCAATGCATTGGAGAAATATTAGAGTGAACCCTTAATATGTATTTATTTTAATGTTATCCAAATATATCATAATCAAACATTTCATAAATAACCCATAGAGAATAAAATAAATGAGTTTCATTTCAAAATCGTGACAGTTTAAAAGTTCTTAAAAATAAGATCATTATGTCATTTATAACCCATGGAAAGGGAGTGAGGGTTATATGTATGTCAATTAAAAATAAAATATATAAGTTTTTTGTATTTATGAACACCAATATAAATGAAATAGGTCTGGGTATTCACATGAATAAAACAAGAGAATTTCTTGAGAGAAAGAGAGATAAAGTTTGAGACGAAATTTCTGCAGCATAACAGCTATATAACATGGTTTTAAAAAACAATAAAAAGAGTGGGGAACAGGGTATCCAATTAATAAATGAATTATTTAAATTATAGTTACAGAATAAAAAGAAATAATATCATGGTGTGGAATGACACACCACATGAAAAGGAAACTTGAAAGAAAAGAGAAAATGTGATTTCTTTTACGAAAATTTGGTAGCCTAACGGCATCGCTTATAATTAAGAAAAATAAGTTGATGAGAGAAGAAAGGGTATATAATCAATTGGAAATGAAATGGAAAGTAATAAATATATAGAAGAACATACTCCCACATAATGAAATGGAAACTAAAAGACATAACATAAAGGATGTCATGACTTAAAAGAAGAGGGTGAAAGGTTCCCTTACCTTGAAGAGTAACTTCAAAAGTTTGAAGGTTGGAACCTTGGGGGGGTTGAGTGCACCTTGGGAGGACTACTTGGGAGGTAAAAATACTATAAATTAATTAAGGAGGATTTTTGAATGAAATTAATGAGGTAATGTATTGATATTTATAGGAAAAGTGAGTGAATATTTAATTAATTTCCAAGGGACACCTCATCGGTGGTATTTGCAAAACCATGGGCTTGCCCATGGTATTTTCCCATGGTATTGGACACTTGGGACACCTCATAGCATATATTACTATTCAAAAAGTATACCAGAATGATTAAATCATTATTACATCATTAGTACATCATTAATGTTGTCGTTAAACACACGAAACTCAAAACTGTATTTTTACCATTCACCCAAAATTCAACTGTTTCAAAAAAATCCCAAAAATGTACCGTAATCTAATATTGATGTGCTGAATTCAAAAATGAACTCAATTTTATGAAAATAATTTTCTAAATATTTTTAATTTAATTTTTAAATAAAATCATTATTTATTCCAAATAAACAACTTTAAATCTATAACTCATTTTGTAACACCCTGAGAAGGTAATAAAGGTCCCATAAAATTATCATATAACCATAAAAAAATAAATTAAAAATTTATAAATAAATTTTATGAAAATACATTTTCATTTTAAATTATCAAATTAATTATAAAATTGTAAATAAAATATTTATGATCTACAAAAATAATAAAACTTATACTACGATCGTTTTTTCACTTTTAATATGTCTAAATTGTATTTATACATTCATGGGTGAAGTTTCTAGGCTGATTTACTATTCATTACTATTCATAAGGTATGTTACTATTCATTCTTTACTATTCACTAAAAAAAGTTGATCTTATTAGACTCTAAATTTATTACTGATCACAACTTTAGAAGACCATTTTTTGAAAATTATTTCACATTATTAATTATTTAAATTTTACATGAATATTTTAAAATAGCCTTTTTCCAAAATTCATCAATAATATTTATCCAGAAATTTCAAAATCACAAATTTTACCATAATAAGAAATAAAAATTTTATTTATACCAAGGGATTACAAAATGTATCTAAGGCCTCGTTACATAGCCCCTTATAACACCTGCATAAGACCTAATTGTAAGGTGTGCTATGGCGATAGAATCTTGGGGCGGCTTAGATAACATTGCCTGAGTGGTGATTTCTATCAGCTTGAACTTCTCCCTTAGGTGATTATGTTCAAGATTCACATGTTGAATTTCAGCTTGGTCTTGGTCTAGAGTAAAGCCCGAAGATGCTAAATCCTTCCCAAGCTCTGACAAATGGGCTTCGTATGGACCAAGTCTACTGAATTAGGCCATCGACTCTTCTTTCTGTATTAATTAACCAAGATCACTTGTATTTAAAAACAATAATTGTAATGTTAAGATTTTATTTTCCAATGAACATATTGACCAATGGTCATATAACAGTTGAAACCCAACGGTATCACTTCATTAATTAAAGGATATAGTTTGTGGAGTATAAAATGAAATAACACACAAATTTAGGAAACAAATATTATTCAAAAGTTCGGGTCGTCACATTCTTTACCCCTTAAGAAATTTCTTCCCTGAAATTTTAACTCATACCCTAAGAAGAGAAAAGGTGTGGGTACTTCTGCCTCATAGAGTCCTCTGGTTTCCACATGGCTTCTTCACATTTTTGGTTTCTCCACAACACCTTAACAAGGTGGGTCATCCTGTTGCATAGAACCTTGTCTATAGGATCCAAGATCTCCACTGGATGCTCCTCATAAGAGAGGACATGTTTCAGTTATACCACCTATGGATTTAGTACATGTGAAGGGTCAGGTATTTACTTCTTCAAGAGGGATACGTGGAATACATCATGAACTTGTGCTAGATTTGGAGGGAGTGCAATCCAATAGGCCACTAATCCTACACGATCAAGGATTTCATAGGGGCCAATGTACCTAGGGATGAGCTTCTCTTTATTCCCAAACCTCATGACTCTCTTCTAAGGTGAAATTTAAAGAAAGACTTTGCCACCAACATCAAAATCCAAGTCCCTTATACGGTTGTCAGCATAGATCTTTTGCCAACTCTGAGTATCCTTAATGTGTTCATGGATGGAGTGTACTTTTCTATCATCTCTTTCACAAGATTAGGCCCAAGAATCTTTCTCTCACCAACTTAATTCCAAAAAGTAGGAGTTATACATCGCTTACCATATAGATCTTCATAGGGTGTTATTTGAATGCTCGAGTGGAAGCTGTTGTTTTAAGAGAACTCAACTCAAGGGAGATATTGATCCCATCCACCTTTAAATTCCATTGAGCATGTTCTCAGCATATCCTTGATTATTTGAATAGTCTTTTTAGTTTGGACATTATTTTGGGGGTGACAGGCCGTACTGAAATTCAATTCAGTGCTTAGAGAATGTTGAAGACTTCTCCAGAATTTTGATTTGAACCTTGGATCACAATCAGATATGATAGAAAGTGGAACTCCATGTAGCCTTACCACTTCTTTCACGTAAATCCTGACAAGTTGATCAAGAGAGAAATCTTTTTGAATAGAGATAAAATGGGAATTCTTGGTGAGATGGTCCATAATAACCCATATCACATTGTTTCCTTTGGAAGTTCTTGGGATACTAGTGATGAAGTCCATAGTGATATTTTCCCACTTTCATGCTAGTATGGGTAGTGGTTTCAATACCCCTTTATGAATTTATCGCTCT
This sequence comes from Viscum album, assembly GCA_963277665.1. Classification (NCBI taxonomy): domain Eukaryota; kingdom Viridiplantae; phylum Streptophyta; class Magnoliopsida; order Santalales; family Viscaceae; genus Viscum; species Viscum album. Next base: position 1,496,571,414 of record OY728129.1, read on the forward strand.
GCCTTCACTTTCTAACATACTAGGCACCTTGAAGTGTAGTCAGCAATCTCCCTTTTCATATTATACCACCAATAATGATCACAAAGGTCCCTATACATTTTTGTGCTTCCATGATGTATAGAGAAAGTAGATCTATGAGATTCATCCATCAGATCCTTCTTAATTTCCGGAATATATGGAACACATAGTCTTGTATGAAATTTCAGTACACCTTCTTGATCAATATTGAACTGAGGAAACTTCCCATCCTTCACAGACTCAAACTTCTTCTGTAACAAAGGATCTTATTTCTGACCTTTCTTGATATTCTCTAGTAATGATGGTTGATAAATAATTTGGGTTAGGGTTGATGATGTCCCTTACCTTATAATTACCATGTCCATATTTACTAGGTCATTGATCAAAGGATATCTTTGAATCCTCATCATGGAAAGAACAACTGAGTCTTTCCTACTTAATGCATTAGAGACTTTGTTTACTCTTCCGGGATGATAATGAATTGAACAATTATAGTCTTTGAGAAGTTCCAACCATCTCCTCTGTCTCATGTTCAATTCATTTTGTGTGAAAATATACTTCAAACTTTGATGGTCTGTGTATATATCACATTTCTCCCCATAAATACAGTGTCTCCATATCTTCAGAGAAAAAATGACCATATCCAGCTCCAGATCATGTGTAGGATAGTTCTACTCATGAGTCTTCAACTGCTGAGATGCATAAAAAATGACCTTTTCATTTTTCATGAGGATGCACCCAAGCCCTTTCAGAGATTCATCACTAAAAATAATGAATCCTTCTCTACTTGAGGGCAAAGTTAACATGGGTACAGTAACCAATATATTCTTCAGCTCTTGGAAAGTTTTTTCTCAATCCTCTATCCAGATGAACTTGACCCCTTTTCAAGTTAACTTGGTTAATGGATTAGAAAGTCGTGAAAAGTTTTTCACAAACCTCCTATAATACCCTGCTAATCTAAGGAAACTATGAATCTTAGTTATCGTTGTAGGATGAGGCCACTCCTCTACAAATTTTATCTTTGCAGGGTCTACTGTGATTTCTTCATTGGTAACAATGTGTCCCAAGAAAGCCACTTGTTGTAACTAGAATTCACATTTGATGAACTTCCCAAAAATCCTCTCCTTATATAGAGTTTTCAAAATAACCCTTAGATGATACTCATGCTCCTCACGACTTTTGAAATATATCAGAATATCATCAATAAAAACTAGCACAAAGTTATCAAGGTAGTCCTTAAAGACGCTATTCATCAAATCCATAAAAATAACAGGTGTATTAGTCAGTCCTAAGGGCATAACAACAAACTCATAATGCCCATATCTTGATCGGAAGGCAGTTTTTGGAATATATTATTTCTCCACCCTCAATTGATGATAACTAGATAAAAGATCAATCTTAGATAAGAATTGAGCCCCACAAAGTTTGTCAAATAAGTCATTAATTATTGGAAGAGGGTATTAGTTCTTTACTGTGATCCTATTCAGTTCTCTATAATCAATGCATAACCGCATTCTTTACAAAGATAATTGGTTCTCCCCAAGGAGACACACTCAGTAGAATAAAAACCTTCTCCAAAAGATCTTGGAGTTGTTTCTTTAACCCCTCCAGATCCACATTTGACATCTTATACAGGGTCTTTGATATCATATGGGATCCAGGTATGAGTTCAATGGAGAACTCTACCTCTCTTTCTGGGGGAGGTCTGGGTAACTCCTTAGGAAATACATCAATGTATTCCTGAACGATGGGGACATTTTCTATCACCAAACTATCATTTCCTTCTTATTCTTCACTGATCAAATCCATAAAGAAAGATATAGTAGGTTCTTCTAGACAAATATCAGGTTGATATATCTCTCCTTGGAAGATAACTATAGGTTTTCCATTCAAGACTACTGATATTTCCTTGCTTCTATATTTGATCTTAGAATTATACTTTGAAAGCCAGTACATCCCTAGTATAATGTCAAATTCCACAATGGAATTACTACTATAATTTCGATAATATTGTTCTCACTAAAGTAAATACTATAGTTTCTAAACACTAACGATTCTTGGATAATCCCACAAGGAGTCTTGTCTGATAATTCTAGATTTATCAAATCGGGGGTTGATTCTAAATTATTTGAAAACTTGGAGGAAATAAAGGAATGCGTAGAAACAGACTCAAAAAAAGTACTTTATAGATTTGAAAGAACAATAAGAGTACTTGACACCACATCATTTGGTGCTTTAACTTTAGCCGTAGTGATTGAAAAAGTACGACCTTGTTCCCTTGGCCGTTTCTAAGGGTGGTGGTGATTCCCCTCCACTACCCTCAGATTTGGATAGTGATTGGAAAAGTATCCAAGTTGTCCACACTTATAGCATTGGACATTAGGTAGGGACTGCACCATCATCCCCTTGTTGTTAGTGTTGGGAATTTGAGGCTTCACCTCACTACGACAATTACACGCATTATGTCCATCTTTACCACACTTGTAGCACTTCCCGCTCCCAATCAGGTAGTTTACCGAATGCTTCTTCCCACATTTATTACACGTGGGATTTTGTACTTGCATTCCTACTCTTCCCTGATCTAAGATCCTCCCTAAGATTGGATCCATTGATCTCTTATTTTCATTGGATTTATGAGACCACTATGTCTCACCAAACTCTAGTTCAACTTTCATTACACTCCGTACGATCTCCTCACAGATGTCATTGTCTCGGTTGGCTAGATTCTTCCACAGATGAGGTCTCAGTTCACCAAAAAATCTATCAACCTTCCCATTAGGATCCATCAGAAAGCTTTAGGTATAATGGGAAAGACTTGTGAATTTTAATTCGTAGCTTCTCACATATTCATTCTCCTTCTGCTCCAGCTTGAGAAACTCCTTCTCCATTATTTTTCTCATGGAACGAGGGAAATACTTACTAAAAAAGATACCCTTGAACTCTTCCCACTCCATAGCTTCAACCTCCACTCTTGGACTCATGTTTTTAATCAGTTCACACCACTGATCAACTTATCCCTCTAAGTGATATACAGCTAGGGTGACCCTCTCTTGCTCTAAAAAACAGAGTACATAAAAGATCTTTTCTATAGAGATGATCCACTATTCTGAAATCAATGGTTCAGTCGATACACTGAAGGTTGGTGGTCTTTGACACATAAAGGAATCAATATAAAGTTGTTCCCTTCATGTTGAGACCGGTCTCTCAGCTTGATTCAAGTTATTTCCCACAACTTGAGTCAGTTGGTTCATCATTCACATGAAAGTTTCCATTCTGGATTCCATCGGAGGGCCGTCAGCGCATGGTCCATTGTGGTCACCATTTGCACAGTTCCTCCTATTTCCTGTCATTTTCTAAAAGAATAAAACCTTAGTGAGAAACTTATTTGTTTTAAGAATCTTTTAACTATAAATTATTTTATTTCTTTAAACTTCATGATTTAAACAATTACATTTCTCTATAAATCCTTCATAATGATTCATAAAAAGCTTATGATTAACCAAATATATCTCCCAGGAGTGTCGTAACCAAGAGTGAAGAAATGCCTGTTGTCATGTACCAGGATACCCTGAGTCAAGCTTGAAAATCCTTGTAAGAGTTTTCACTCCTAGGTACATCTGTGCTAGACCCGCGTCTACTTGCTCATATCCAGGAAGGGATGTATTTTATTGATAAACCACTGACTTAATACTCACCAAAATACCAGGAATTATTCCTATATTTAAACTTTTCTATAGGGTTCTTCCTTATTTTTTTCATAGAATAATTTCCATAAATAACTAAACTATCCTTTGATACCAAATATGGCATACCTTCTTTTTAACACAACTTTTCATTACATTTTACAAACAGAGGATATTTAATGTCTGGTGTCTTGGAAATCAGGAACATAAAACAAGAAAACATAAAACATTCTTCTAATACACTTGTAATAATTCATAATATTATCATCCTAAGTAAAATTATTTAATCTCATAACCTGTAGACATACATCAAAGGAAAGGGTGAGCAGAAGGCCCTGTAAGGAAAGTAAGGGAATCAGTTTACTTGTGATATCAATAAGAACTTGATAAAAAACATAAATACATGAGAAATTTAAGTAGAGGAATTTCATAATTAAAATAAATTTAATAATAACTTGAATATGTGGCTACAAAATTTAATTTATACATTCATGAACATATCACCAAGGTTTATCCCCGAGGTGTCATAAATATTACCAAGGTTATTTACCAAGGTGTCATGAAACTTGTCATCTCTAGAGATTAAATTCTTTACCCAATGAATTGGAGCACTATCAAAGCGCACCCATAATATGTCTTCATTTTAATGTGATCCACATAGATCATAATCAAAAATTTCATAAATAACCCATAGAGAATAAAATAAATGGGTTTCATTTCAAAATTATGACGTTTTAAAAGTTCTTAAAAATAAGATCATTATGTCATTTATAACCCATGGAAAGGGAGTGAGGGTTATATGTATGTCAATTAAAAAATAAAATATATCATTTTCTTGTATTTATGAACACCCATATAAACTAAATAGGTCTGGGTATTCACATGAATAAAACAAGAGAATTTCTTGAGAGAAAGAGAGAGAAATTTTGAGAGGATTTTTTTTGCAGCATAACGACTATATAACATGGTTTTAGAAAAAAATAAAAAGAGAGGGGATATGGGTATCACATAAATAAATTAATAACTTATAGTTGAGGTATAGAATAAAAATAAATAATATCACTATGTGGAATGAAACACACAAGAAAAATAAATTTGAAAGAAAAGAGAAAATGCGATTTCTTTTACAAATTTTTTGCAGCCTAACGGTGTCGCTTATAATTCAGAAAAATAATTTGATGAGATCGGAAATGGTATCTAATCAATTGGAAATTAAATGGACATTAATAAAGATATAAAAGAACATACCCCTACATAATGAAATGGAAACTAGAAGACATAACATAAGTGAAGTCATGACTTAAAAGAAGAGGATGAAATGTTCCCTTACCTTGAAGAGTAACTTCGAAAGCTTGAAGGTTGGGACCTTGGGGGGATTGAGGGAACCTTGGGAGCACTCCTTGGGAGGTAAAAAGACTATAAATTCATTGAGGAGGATTTTTGAATGAAATGAATGAAGGAATGGCTTGGTTTTATAAGAAAAGTGAGAGAATATTTAATTATTTTCGAAGGGACACCTCATCGGTGGTATTTGCAAAACCATGGGCTTGACCATGGTATTTGCCCATGGTATTGGCCACTTGGAACACCTCATAGAATATATCACTATTAAAAAGTCTACCAGAATTATTACATCATTATTACATCATTACTGATGTCATTAAACACCCGAAACTCAAAACTGTATTTTTACTATTCACAAAAAATTCAACTGTTTCAAAGAAATACAAAAAATTTACCATAACCTGATATTGATGCTCTAAATTAGAAAATAAAATCAATTTTATGAAAACTATTTGCTAAATAATTTTAATTATATTTTTAAATAAAATAATTATTTATTCTAAATAAACAACTTTAAATCTATAACTTGTTTTGTAACACCCTGAAAAGGTAATCAAGGTCCCATAAAATTATATTATAACCATAATACAATAAAGTAACAATTTATGATTAAATTTTATGAAAATAAATTTTCATTTTAAATTGTCAAATTAATTATAAAATTGTAAATAAAATATTTATGACCTATAAAAATAACAAAACTTATACTATGATCATTTTTCACTTTTAAGATGTCTAAATTGTATTTATACATTCATTGGTGAAGTTTCTATTTTTTTGGCCGATTTACTATTCATCACTATTTATAAGGGTATGTTACTATTCACTAAAAAAAGTTGATCTTATTAGAATATAAATTTCTTACTGATCACAACTATAGAATACCATTTTTTGAAAATCATTTCACATTATTAATTATTTAAAGTTTACATAAATATTTTAAAATACCCTTTTTCCAAAATTCATCAATAATATTCATCCTATATTTATTCGAACATTTTAAAATCACAAATTTTACCATAATAAGAAATAAAAATTTTATTTATACTAAGGGATTACAAAAAGTATCTAAGGCCTCGTTACATAGCCCCTTATAACACCTGCATAGAACCTAAGTGTAAGGTGTGCTATGGTGATTGAATGTTGGGGAGGCTTGGACAACATTGCCTGAGTGGTGATTTCTATCAGCTTGAACTTCTCCCTTAGTCAATTCCATTCAAGCTTCACATGTTGAAGTTCAGCTTGGGCTTGGTCTAGAGAAAATCCCAGAGATGCTACCTCCTTCTCAAGCTCTGACAGATGGGCTTCATATGGCCCGAGTCTACTGGATGAGGCCATCGACTCTTCTTTTTGTATTAATTAACCAAGATCACTTGTATTTAAAAACAATAATTGTAACGTTAAGAGTTTATTTTCCAACAGTCATATTGACCAATGATCATATAATAGTCAAAACCCAACGATATCACTTCATTAATTAAAGGATATAGTTTGTGGAGTATAAAATGAAATAACACACAAATTTAGGAAAAAAATATCATTCAAAAGTTATTATGGTTACAAAATTAGATCTAATCAACATGAAGAGGATCAAATTATGAGGTAAATGTTACTCTAGAATGATAATGGCTTAAAAATAATATGTTCATGCTCAACTCAGACTAGTGTGTGGAATGTTCATGTTGAGACCATGTTGATTGTTATGAATGTTAGTATTTGGGTGATTCATGTTAGTGATTCCTACTGGTGCTCAGATTTCATGCATGAATTTTCCTATATATATAATAGGAGACCACCCCCACTTTTTCTTACCCTTACAACATGAGAAAACCCTATAGTTTCATGATTTATTTTCACTCAAGTCTTTGTGATCCACTCAAGGTTTTTGTACTACCATGACCCACTCTCTAGAATTATCATGAAAGTGTTAGGTGCACTTCATTCTAATATTTCATTTTGAAGAGGTATCCCAAGTGAAGGGGTTGAGTTAACAACCCTAGGTGAAGTGACCTAGGGGAAACTACCTGGGTGAAAGCTTTTAATTTGTCAAAATTTTACTCTGTTTTTTTCATGTTCAACCCAAATTTTACCTCAAGAAAATTTAATGTATGCTTTATACACATATAACTAAAACATATTACATTCCATTTCATAGGAAATTAATTATACATTGAACATAGTCCTATATTTTGAATCCATTATTCAGATTGACATGAAGGTCATAGATACAAAAACCAGGACAAACTTGAAAGTATAGGTCACTCTTGTTAGACCTTTTAGGGATATTATGAGAAGATCACCAAAGATAAATTCTATTTGTTTTCCTTCTATTGTGTGGGAAGAAACTCTTAACGAATTTCAACATCCTAGGGCTAAATAGAAACCTTCCCAACTCTTGGTTCTCTGAGTACACAAACTTGGATAGATATAACATCTCATTAAAGGGTGCTTATATTAATTAAGGGGAGACCATCCATGATTTCATGTTATATCACTCCAAAGATACCCTAGATATCCATTCACACATACTAAATCCTCAAATAAATTAATACACATCCATATTTTTTGGCCCATCCTCTGATCAGTTTCATGGATGAAACAAATATTGGGGTTTTCACCCTGGATATGGTATCAATTTTGAGTGTATATGGGTATAATGGGTTCGATGGACATGTGAAAAGTTCAAGGAACAACTAAAGTCCTTGTAAATCTATGAGTCTAACTAGATATTTCAGATTAATGTATATAATAACTCCAACTATATCCTTGGCCAACTGATTTTTTAGATCCCACAAATAAAAAAATTCCACTTGATGCATGAAGAAGTGGGTATCAGTCCATGTGATGTATACAAAGTCTATTGGGAACCAATACTCATATCTATGTATTATTAATTTTCCCCTAAAGTTTGAGTAGGAAAATATCAAGAAAAACATTCATTATCCTAGCATTAATGAGGTAATTTATAAATTCCATGGGGAAGAAACCCTATTCATGGATTAATGTAATATTTGAGACATAGATGGATATATTCCAGGTTCCTCAGGGAGATGAGACAATATATAAACTATTGTGAAGTTTGGTTACCTATTTCCAACTTGAGAATTAATTTTAAATTATCATACCATGTATACATAGAGTTATACATGATGTATAAGTACCATAATAAGTATTGATACTTTTGTATCCACTATTTAACATGGTAACATCTTTATATTATTTTTCACATAAAAAAGGATATAGAAATTACTATCTATAATGATAATATCAATATAATATGATTGTAATAAGAAACATATGACTTGTAGTCTAGATACATTATATTGATAGGGTACAGATGATGTCTGGATATATTGTGTGGAGGGATCATAAGCATTGATACTTATTCTCATGAAGTTTGTAATTAATGCTCTTAAGTAGACAAGATCATGAGTACTAGACCACCAATAGAAACACCACATGTTTTGAGTGTCATTAGTTGTTCCTATCTATGAACACATGTATTAATATCTTGAATTTAGATCATTATCACTGTATATCACTTGAACACATACTTTGATATAAAAAAAAACTATGATATATTTTTTTGTGGTATGGTAGCTTGTGTTGGGTGTGTCTTTAGTGTCATGAAATTGATTAAATGATCAAGATAGATTTTATTACTTTCATAGATGAAGATATAATTTAGGCCTAGTTTACCAAGATGGTAGTACCTTTACTAAATCCATGAATATAGTAGTAGAAGATAAATGTATCTAGTAATATCATAAAATAATTAATCATGAAAGGATGATGACATAAATTACATTTCCTTCTTTATGAGATATCATGAGACTAAGATATTATATTACATGATGTGTGTTCATAGTAGGTTGTCATTACTATGACTAAACCTTATCTAATTAGGGACCATGATGTGTTTCTAGATACCACCCTTGTTCTATGAGAATGGATAACTTATATCAAGATAAGGTCCCAGAGGGCCATGAATAAATTGTATTCATATGACCAAAAAATTGTAATGAATTTAAGTTTTAAACATAGTGGGTGGTACCTTAGGGTTTGAGATACATTCAAGATTAAACAATTGATATAAATAAGTAAATCCACTATTAATTGAGTTTAGAATAATAAAATTGAATCTATTTTCTCAGATCATTTATAAGTGTTAATATGTGAAATACTATTTTAAAAATGAATATTGTTATTGAAGGTTAATTAAATATTTTTGGTAAATATGGGATGAGTTAATGGATTATATTTTATTATATAACATAGTTTATATGTTGTAAGTAGGTTATAAAATATTTATGATGTTTATGACAAGATCACCATGTCAGGTTCAAAAAATAAGGTTCAATTTAATGGTTTTCATTTATATAAGTTACAAAGTGAAATTTTCCTAGATGAAACATGACTATATATGGAAATAAAATCCTCCATTCATGATTAATATTCATCAAACGATTTGAAGTTCCTCTCACTTTGTACTCCCGATTCTTATAGAGAGAAAGGAACGGATAGAGCACCCCGATCCAAGTATTCTTCCCTAACTAGAGTGATGGAGCTCATGCAACCATTGGATCATTAAATTCATCATCGATTATTTGTTTTAGAACCTTAAGATCAATGATAGATGCATCCAAAAATATCTAATTTGTGTGTAGATGATCTATAGTGATTCATTATTAGTTTCTTTGAGTATAAATTTCTTGTGATGAGTGGAACACACACATGTATTCAAATAAAATGAGGCAATGGTTTGATTTTATTTTTGTGTTATTATTAATCACATTGGATGATCAAGTTTTATTGAGCTATAATTACATTGGAAATGATGTTATAATATCTATCATGATGTATAAATTATAATTTCACATGATTTCACGCTATTGTTGTTCGCCTGGTGAAAATAAGTGGCATCAGAGTAGTCACATGATCATTTAATCCAAGTTTAAATTAAATTTACATGAATTAATATAGTGGTCATTAAAATAATCCCAACACATTTGAAAACATTCCTATCTAATGTCATATAGTTGTGTTATGACCATCTGAATTTTGAAATCTGATCAAAACTATTATTTTGGGCTTAAAAATTAATGAAAACACACATATATATTTATTTTAGAATGGAAGAGAGAGGTGGGTTTCATAGTTCTAGATAGATACCCTTAGACAAAACAATTTTTGAAGGGTTTTCACGATTCCTTATGGATTGTGGAACAAAATAAAAAAATTCCAAGGCTAAATCATAGTATTTAAAAAAACAAATAAAAAACAAAACAAAATAAGGGGGAGTCTTGCATGAAACATGCGATAATTTTAAAAAAATTAAATTATGGGTGGCATTATCACTCGTAGTCTCTGAAATCACCACCCCGATCAAAAGGTGTGACCTCCTTTTTCTCACTCCCACACCTTTTAGTGCAACGATGGTATATAAAAAATAGAGGCTAGAAGGAGTAGGCACTGCCACCCCAACCTCCTTCCTTGTGCATGGCCACATAGGGAACCACCTATTTCTTGACCCATTAGGACCAATCTAGGACCATAATGGGACAAATGTAATTTATAATTTATGAATTAAAATTATATTAATTGATTTTAATTCATAATAATTTCCCTTGTGTAGAATAAATTAAAAATTTAATTTAATTTAACAAATATATTGCATGATAAGTGATCACAAGTGATATTGACTAATGTATTTATGATATTTTTATTTATTTAATTATTGTAATGTGAGTCATGTTTGTATTAATTAATTAATAAGTTATGGTATGCACATCATATTTCTCTCTAGTTATATGTATAAAGGCATGTGTGTCCATGATTGATTTTTTTCATGTGCATTTCATATTCTGAAGACCCAGTAAACTATGTGTGAGTATTTATATAAAATTAAAAATATGAAAAATGATGCAGACCACATTGAGACTTGGAAAAGTACCAGGAAAGTAATTTCTATATTGGATGCGGTAAGAATTGTGACTCAAGTCAGACATGATATAGGGAGTCTTCCCCAGGGTCTCAGTTGATCCATTATCTGCTAAATAAATCAACCAGTAGAAAACACTCATGATCAATAACATTTTTTATTTATTTATGCATGGTTTATTATTATTTTGTGCATGTGTATTTTATTAAAAAACATAGAATAATATAAAATCATGAACAAATAATAGAATTGATACATAGTGAATGTTTTCTATTTTTCATGGTTAAGTTGTGAGTGTGATCAAATAGAAATAAATAAATAAATAAATAATAATTTTATTTTCCAAGAATAATTAAAATACCTCAAATAAATATTGATAAAAACTCTTTAAATCACTTTATTTTTTGATAAAATATATGTTTGAGGTGATCTTTAGCCCTAGTTGAGGGAACCTATTACAACTAGGTAATTCTTATGAAAGTAATGGGACAAATTAAATAAATTTAACAATAAGTATATTATTGCAACTTTAGAGGAAATTTTTTGAGTAAATAATGTTTATGATTTCCAAAAGCTATATTTTCAGTCAATAGATCAATGATTCGCAAGTTAATGTGGGTTTTCAGCCAAAATTACACCTTAAAACTCTATGAGTGGTGGTGTATCCAGAACTTGGACTATAGAGAGAGTTTTTAAGGACCCTTTCCATTAAAATACTTAAGAAATTGAGTATTTAGAATCTAGTAGTCGAGGGAAACTAATATTTGATAAAATAATAGGATATATTTAAGATTAATAAATATATATGTTTAATAATTGGAAATATAGATAAAATTACTAATCTACTAAAGTTTTATTTTTTATAAAAATGGAACGTTATACCACAATTTCACTATTATCAATACTGAATAAAGAATGTATTGTTACTAGAACTAATTTACAAGAGTGGTATAGGTACTTGAACATAGTACTACTAATTGAAAGGAAATCACATGTGCTAGAGTGACCACTACCTTTATACCCACCTCAAGAAGAAAGTTTGGGTGATCGGGATGCTTATAGAAGATTCATGGATGAGTCATATGATGTTTACATCATAATTATATCATCAATGTCTGATTAGTAATAAAAGAAACTTGAGGATATGGATGGTCATTCCATGATCTCTCATCTCTAATACATATACTAGGAGAAATTGAAACACAAGATTAATGATATTATGTTCACTTTGATCACATATTGATTGAAATATAGAATTACAATAGGTCCCCATGCACTCAATATGTTAAGTACACCGAATTATTAGATAAGTTGAGATTCAAGTTAAATCATAAAATTTCAGTACATTTCATTATCTTATCATTACCTATATGTTACTCTATTTTTTTAGAATTATAAAATAGAGAGTATAGATAAACCTCTTCAATATATTTTGGGAAAAGTTTCTCTAAAAATATGATAACTTAAAGAAAGATAAATCTTTATTTCTTATGGTGAACAACAAGAAAGACAAGGTGAAAAAGCCAATGAAAAGTGTGATTCCAAAGACACCTTTATAATGCAATTCCAAGAAACAAAATATAAAGAGGGAGAACATTTAATAAGATTCTATTTTCTTCACATATAGAAATATAGGTCACTAGAAGATAAATTTCATTCAATTTAAGAATAATCAAGCATATGATTCTACTTCAAGTATATTAATTGTATGTGAAATTTTTATTTTAACTCTTGGAAATACATAAAATATGAGACCAATATAACTATATACAAATATATGAACCATGGAAGTATATAGAGATCACAAAAATGAAGTGTATCTTCAAGTTTCTAATGAGGATTGGATCTGAAGTTAGATAGAGGTGATTATTAATTCATAATTACCAGAGGATACATTCTTTTACTTGAAAACTATTATTATAGGATATGTGTTACAAAAAAGTATATCTCATTTTGTGTTTAGACACAATGAAATTTTATTTCATATTTGAAATAATTTTTTATGCTATAACGTACATAATTAATAGTTAAACTATACATGAATTTGAAAGATCCCATATCGATAATTAATGGTGAATATTAAATGCAAGACTTAGTGATTTCCAGTGGTGGAAAGAAAATTATTTTTCAAGAAAAAATAAAAAAATTTCCAAGGATATACCCAGTATGATGATTGTACACTTTGGAGGTAAAAAAACAAAAGTATTATTAACACACTTAGTTATCAAGTTTTATAAAAAGATAACTTTAGAGATAAAGGTAATAAATCCACAAAGATTCTAGAACTAGTTCAACAATATACATGTAAAATGTTTGAATTATAAGCTATAGGTATGTTTAAATACATCATAATATTCATTTATTATTTAAGGATTATAAATGTAAAGTAATGTACATGCATGGTTATATGATATGAGTTTATTTAGGCCCTGAGTCTAAGAATATTTTGAATAAGAATTCATCGATTATGAACAATATACAGTGGATTTATTCCTAAACTCACATTTATTTATACACATTAGATCTATGATGTTGGTAAATGAAGGATTGATGACGAGTCTTTTATATATTAATTGATAATTAAAAAGTAGATTGGATTTATTCATAAACTCATATTTCCATATACAAATCATAGACATGATGTAAGTATAATGTGGATCCGTGATCCAACATATAAGTCATGCAAATTCTTCCATTATCTTTTAAAGACATGTTTTGTAAATAGTAGTATTAACCCATAACCACATGTAAACTATACTAAAAAATGGATATCATACAAGTTATAGTATTAAATAAATACATTATTTCATATTCCAATTGTTCAAATGTAAATATTCTATTAGGAATAAGTCAATAAATAAATGTTCATCAAGTAAAACACAAAGTACACCACAATTAATTATCTTAATTTTTTAAGGATATTATATAAATCCATAAGATTGAAAAGATATATTCTATTAAAAGAATATATTTAAATAAGAAGGTTAACATCTATAATTGATATAACGATATCTAGATATAATATATTAAAGTCAAGAATTCATAATCACAAGATGGTGGAATAGGAAAAAATTCCTTAAGTGTTTGTGGAATTTAATGTTTTAGTGATACATAATGTAAGTAAAAAAACCAAGAGAAATGGTTTTATAATCATTAAGTAATGGTGATATATTATTAAATGAGAATAATAATTTTTTTATCCTATAAGGAAATTTTAAATGGAAATAAGATAAAATGACCAGTGAATACAACTTTAGGAAAATGGATTCCATGTACGAAAATTGAGTATGTATTTTGGTAGTTTCTCTAATTGATGTAAAGACATTGGTGGATGTTAAAGAGAAATTATACCTGGGTGGTATAAACCAGTTTCTAATAAGGATTGACTGGTTATACCAAATTATCATGATTAAATTGATCAAAATTGTATTTTTCATAAAATCTTCATATGGTCATTATATTGGGAATTAGATGTCAAGACCACCTTTCTTGTAATGTGTCTATAAAATGCTAACTGAAAGGGTTGATGAAACAATATAATTCAAATAAATAATCCAAGTTATAGGGATCCATTTATGGACAAATTATTGTATCATGATCATTTAATAATCATTTAGAATGAAAGTATTCCATGTATCTATAAGATTTTAGTGGGAGAAATATGGTTTTCCAATTAAAATATATTGCAAGCATATAGAAAAATTATTATTAGTCTTATATTTATTTAAGGATATATTTAAATAAACTGTCAAAAGTTTGAATTAATGTGGAAACCTAAGTTATAGGGAAAAATATCTACTAAGTTAGATCTAAGTGTTTATTAGACCAAGTCAAAGTACATATATTGAAAAAGTATAGAAAAAAATGTAGGTGTAATAATTAAAGAGAGAATATTTTCCAATGTCACATGATATAAATCTCTCCAAGAAGTCATATATAAGACATAGAAGGATATTATAATGGTGATTAAAACTCCATACACTTTGGAAATGGATCTATTACAAATTCATGATATATACTAGATATGATATTTCCAATGCATACATTATGGTGGGTAAATATTAGATAAATCTTGGAAAACTGCATGGGAAACAGTTAGTTCTATCCAATAGTACACGTGAAAGTAAAAATGATATGTAATTGGTACCTGGAGAAGAAGTAAAACTAGTTATAAGGGGATATAAAATAGTCTTCCTATATATCATTTCATCTAATATCATTGTTAGACCAAGTAAATGATAAGATAAACTCATTGAAGATAGTGGTTTCTATATCTATAAATATTGAGTATGTTACAAATTTTATTAAAAATAAATAAGTAGTATAAAATATGTAACATTTTTATAGTTCTTGGAATCATACCAAAGGTAAAAACCAATATGTTAAAATTATGATAGATTAAAAAGGTATTTACTATGAGATATTATCTTTTGAGGGAGTTTTACTGGAGGATATGAAGTCTCTGATAACATAGTGGAAATGTAGGAGTATGTGATATACCTAATAACTAAATCCATTACTCAGTAGAAGCATGATATTATAATGTGATAGATAATAGGTTCATAGTTATCATGTTGACTCTAGTTAAAGTGGGAGTGTTGTGAAGTTGGAAACCTCAGACCCAACTTGAGTAATATTTTTTGATTAACATATCATGTATACAAAGAGTTATATATGATTTATACTTACTATAATAAGTGTTTGTACTTATGTATCCACTATTTTATATGGTAATGTCCTTATATTATTTTTCGTATCAAAAGGTTATAACATTTTCCATCTATAATGAGAACCTCAGGATACTGTGATGATAATCTTAAACACATGTCCTATATTAGAGATACATAATACTGATGAAACATAGATGATGTTTAATTATAATGTTCTAGGGGTTTATATGAATTGTTACTTCTTTTCATGACGTTCACACTTGGTGATCTTGAGAAGATTATATTATAAGTAATGAACCACTAATATAAACACCACATGTTTTGGGTATCATTTTTTGTTCCTATATATAAGCACATGTATTGGTATCTCAACTTGAGATCATTATCATTAGGTATCATTTGATCACATTATTTGATGAAAGATGAATACCATAAAATTTATATTGTGTTTAGGCATCTTGAATTGGGTTCTTATTATATGGAATGTCATTGATTTAATTATCAAGATAATTTTTATCACTTTTGTAATGTAATATATATCTCGGGCCCATTTGAAAAGGATTATAGTTCTTTTTCTAAATCCATGGACACGGTAGAAGAAGGTAAGTCGATCCAGTTAGGTCATAAAATAATAAATCAATAAAGGATGATGATACAAAGTGTGCATCCCTTTTTATGATATATCCTAAGATAAAGATATTATATTACACAATGTGTGTTTGTAGGAGGCTGTCATTCCTATGATCAAACCTTATCTCTTTAGGGGCATGGTGTTCTTCTAGATACCACTATTGGTATATGAGTATGAATCACTACTATTGAGATAAGGGACTAAATGGTCACACACAAAGAATATTTGGATGCTTGACCAATTCTAATGAATTGAAGTTTTGGACATGGTGGGACCCACATAGGGGTTCAAGATATGTATGAGTTTGAACAATTGAAAGAAGTAAATAAATTCACTATTATTCATGTTTATAATAATAGACCGAATTTATTTTCTTAGAGTATTCACAAGTGTTAATTGAATAAGAAGAAAAATATTTTATGAGTGAATATTTTTATTCAAGGTTTGTTAAATATTATTGGGAGAGATGGGTTAAGTTATTGACTTGTATTTTATCACATAACACAATTTAGATGTTACAAGTGATAAAATACTTATTAACTTTATGATATGTTCACTATGTCAAATGAAAAAATATGGTTTTATTTAAATAGCTTCATTTATAGAATCTCTAGAGTGAAGTTTTCATAAATAAAACGCACCTATATAGGATTTCAAAGCCACTATTCATGATAACAATTCATTTCATGATTTTTAGAACCACTCACTATGAACTCCCAATGAGAAAGCAATGAACAGAGAATCTTGATCCAAGTATTTATCTCAGATAAAAGAGATGAATCTACCACAATCATTGGATTATCGAACGCATCATCAATTATTTATCCTAGCACCTAAAAATTGATGATTTATGTATCCAAAATAATTTGGAAAATGTGTGGATGATCTAGAGGGACGAGTTATCTGTTTCTTTGGGTAGTGATAATTAAGGATGAGAATAACATGCATATTTATTCTAAATGAATAAGGAAATAATTTAATTTTACTTTTGTGATTATTCTTAATAACATGAGATACTCATGTTGTAATTGGATTCTATTATAGTGGAGATGAATTTTAAACATAAATAATATTGTAAATTTTTTAATTTACCGTGCTTTCACACTTTCACTACATGATTGATACTAACACAAACACCTAATGGGATGTATATCAATATAGATGAGGGTAATTCTAGGTATATATTTTCTAGAGCTAGAGAAATGACACTATAGGGAGTTGGGATACAACATCAATCCAGTGATCCATCTAAAAACTAACTTGGATGGATTTCTTACTATATGGTGGAGTGGATATCTATTTTTGGTATGCAATTCTCATAATGATTTTAGACCAAGTCAATTTTTAATGGAATCCAAGTTAGAGGAGGGAGAGCCTGTGGGTCTAGCGGTGTTAGTGTTGGAAAAGAACCATAAATGGTTATAATAAATTTACAAAGAGAATTTCACATTTTATATTTAGAAGCCCCTCTAAGTACTATGGTGATATAATATGGTATAATTTAACATTTATGTGCTCTATGGTGAGGTCTAGATCACAAATTGAATATTATAGCCATTTATCCAGGATACCTTTGGTATTGGGACACTATATTTGAAGGACAAAGTGACCCCAATGATTTTGAGTCTATACTTAGGTTCAAATTTCTTTCCATATTGCGTACCTCCAACCATGATGATTTTTCGATGATGGTCACAGTGATTTTGAAGTTCGTTCCTACATGATGGTTATGAGGGTATGTTTCCTAGTTCCTAGGTTGAATATAATGTTGTTTGTATGTCCAATATTCCTTATTGGTTCACAATTCAATATAGAAACCTGTAGAAAGTAATGGTGGAACTGCTAGTAGGAAAGAGTAGTTTACTATGGTGGAATGATATTTTTGGATGGCGATTCCATAAAATACCACCTAATCCATGTTCAAGCTACCTTTACCAAGTAAATCTATAAGGATAATAACTAGATATTACTACTCCTAGATGCCTTTATATCTTTAGGGAATGCTATCTAGAATATTTCCTTGATTGACTACATCTCCAATTACAGATAAAGGGGAGAGAGCCACTAGAAATTCTCATAAAAGACATGTTTTTAATGGGTTGTTGAAATTTCCCGATCAATCCCGACAATAGGTAGTTTGAGAACTCAAAATTGAAAGATTAAAAATCAAAAAATTGGTCTATGATTTTCCATCCAGTGATAAGAATGTGAGGCCTTGGTAGAGGAAAAGAGTCCCATGATGTAGCTAAAATTTAGGGAGCCTAATTAATCTTCAAGTATTGTAAGAGGGTCAAGTGATGCCTCTTCATACTATATATATACTGAGGTTTCTCACTTCTGGGTAATATGGAACTTGGGTATAGACCTCATAGAATCATGGGCTTCTCTTCAATGTGGTGTCTATTTGTCCCAGTTTGGAAATGTGAAGGCACCCTAGGATATCTACTTTGAGAATAATCTAGGTGCATCCATCAAATGTGTTAGATAGCTAGGGATGCTAATATTATCAACTGACATTTAAGTACCTGTCACAAGACAGGTGAAAGATTATGAAAATCAAGGCACCATTGAAGGGCTCATTAACTATTCCATTAACGAGGAATGGGATAACCTGATAACCTCAAGGATGTATGCCAATGGTTTCTCATTAAGAATATTTTCTTTAACTTACACTTGATAATATATACTTTACCCCTTTTTTGCAGAGAATATAAGAGACACATTTATATATGAAGTATACTAGTTACACTGTGGGTGGTACCCCAATTAGTGCTATAGGATTGGATACCCTAGAAGAATAGGATATATATTCTGATAAAATGGAAATATATGAGGTAGATGGGTATGGTCTATTAGGTCACAAATAATGGAAGAAGGTGTAGAGGGGGGGGGGGGAGTGTATAGACCTTATAGATTTTTTAAACCAAATAAAATAATCATAAAATAAAATCAGTAAATTTAATTTGCGATTGAAAATAAATATAAGTAGAACCAATATTTTTTTTAGTTTTTTGTTCCAAAGTATACCTAATCTACTCTTACACCTCTATAATATGTGAGAGATAATTTTTTTACTACCTGATTTTTGAGGGGAAATCATAACCTAATACAACACATACCTTTTCAAGTGAAGGTATAACTTGAAAATCACAATGAATTTTGTATGAGGAGTCATAATAAAATTACAAAACTGAATTTGGATAATAGGAGTCACAACCCAAATGGTCATGACTTTATAATCTAGGATTCATAATCCGATAAAACACTAAATTTATATACAAGGAATCACAACCCTCAGATCTTGAATTTAGATTCTAGGAGTCACAACTTGATAAGAAATAATGATTTTTAAGGGGAAAGTATAATCCAAAGTTATAAAATGAATAATAAGATATAAATAATTAAAAAAAGACTAAAACTAAACAAGGAAATTGTCTATGAAGAACTGTGTAGCTCAACCTCTGGTTATGCACTTAGGATCAGAATGTTTATTCAAGGTTAATGAATTCAAAGATGATTTATCCCACATTGAGATTCCTTCAATAGATGAAACATTTTTTTTATAATATCACTTTCACAAATGTATATGTAAGCCTTTATTATCTTTCATGCATGCAACGATCCCTTTAAAATTAAACATCTTAAGAAATCCAAGTTGATCTTAGGCACTTCAAAAACAAAATAACAAACACAAGATTATCAGATAAATTGAGATAAAAGGATATCATAATTAAAAAATATAACCCAACTCTAGTAAAATATTCAAAACCATGAATAAAAATTCAAAATAAGTTGAAATATTCATGAGAATATTAAAGCAATTCTATAATAATAGGTTAAAGAAAATCACAAGATAACCGCACAACAACATTATTTAAAATTAAAAATTTAAAAAATTAAAGAATATATGAATATATATATAATGAAATTAAAAAATGAATAACAATATATTAAATACTATAAAACAAGTTTAAATAAACTTATTAACAATTATTAAATGCAAAAAAAAAACTCAAAGTAACAAAATATTTTTTTTGAGTTTCAGGCTGAAAGTTCATGCATAGTAATAAGAACAACTTTTATCTTTAAATAAATATTTTTAAAACACTATAAAAACACTTCAAATAGGTTATATATAATTAATATTAATTTATAGAGTCATTATAATAATTTAAAAATTTGAAACAAAAAAGCAACAAATCATAATACCATAAAAATCATAAAAATAGGGTAATTTGGAAAACCATATTTACATAAGGGTAAAATACCATGATGCATAAAGGTAATAAGGATATTCTATAAATTACATATTGGTAACACATAATTATTAAGAGTCACATAAAGGTAAATATAAATTTACAAAAACATGTAAAGGTAAGCTTCAATTTGAATAGGTTGTTTAAAGGTAACTAATAATGTTCAAGCACTACATAAAGGCAACTCAACCGGTTGAGTAAGGGTAATATTAAACATTGTGCAACGGTAAAATATATTATTTTATAAAGGTAAGAAACATAATCATGAGATGCATAAATTTCAAATGCACACATGCATAAGGGTAGATAGGAGAGTTCACAACTTGCGTAAGGGCACACATAAATTTGTAAATAGTACGTATGGGTAAACAGGGAGTTACATAAGTGTAAATGAATAATTATACTATTTCTGTAAGGGTATGTTAGAATATGAATAAGGGTAGAAATTATTATGTAAAATATGCTTAAATTTAAACTATAATTGTGTAAAGGTATCGAGGAACTCATGTAAATGTAAAGAGATATTTATAAGAACAATATAAGGGTAGATAAAAAGATATGTAATGGTAACTCATATATAAAACATGTTAATTAAAGGTAAAATATATACATAAAAGTAAAATAAAAGTTATGTAAGTGTAAACAAAATTAAACTACTTACATATGGGTATAATAGAATTTACATAAGGGTAATGAGAGCTTACATAAGGGTAAAAATAGTATTTCAAAACTTATGTAAAGGTAAATAATAATTAACACAACATGTGTAAGGATAAAAAATAAAACTTAGAAAATGAAATTTTCATAATATTTAACCAAAAATAAATATAAATAGTTATAGGAATAATAAAAATAAATTATAAATAAATAATTAAATAATTAAATTCAACACAATTATTATTATAAATAAAAACAATAATATTTTTAATTATCAAAATCTAAAATAATTAAATTGGTTCAAAAGAGATAGTCTAAAAAGATCTACTTTCCTTATTATTTCCTCTAAGACCCTATCCCCCAATGGATAGTCCTAATAATCCTCCATATATGATTAGATAGCAGTAGAGTATCAAGATACTAATGAATAACATCTTGATCAATGAAAGAGTTTAATATTCAAACCCAAATTTATTCCCTCATTCAGGCATTGACAACATAATTCCTTAGATTACAAAGTCTCTCTTATTTGAGAGGGCCCTGTATGATATGAACTTTTAGGGGGAATAAAGGGAGTATCATGATGTTCTCCCACTCTTCATTGAATGAGGAGTGACACCAAGGGTAGAGGGTACATCGACAGTGGTTACTTCGACCGCCTCTACTAGTAGAGAGGCATACATCCCAAGTATAGCCACTAAGTTGGAAAAAATCACATTTCACATAACACTGATGATATTCCATTTAATTATAGGGATCATCTTGCTCATTGAAGCTGAAAATATGGTATATAACCTCCAATTATTAATATATGTGTGTGCATCCTTGGATAAATTCAGATCTTTCAACAAGGATCCAGATGGGTGTAAATATTTATTTCTTTTCCAAGTATTTACCTTTATGAAATGTTGAATTAAACCACCCAACTCATATATATATATATTATGAAAACATAGATAGATTGATTTTATATTAAAAGATAAGGACCACCTGTACTCTTCATCTGGAGGTATCAATAACTCAAGTGCTAGAAAGGGTGGATCCACCTGAACAACTCTATCTAGGCCATGATATGCCACTAGAAGGTTCAACTCATTAGAATATCCCCACACCACCAATTTATTAGGTGAATATTATGGTATAGATTCAAGATATACTTCTTGATAAATCTATGGCAGGGTTGAGGATACTCCTACGGTTCCAGATAATCATACAATAAAAAAAACCAGGTCCCTATCCTTATAGGTGAGGAAGCACCCACCAAAGGAAATGATCACATAGAAATATTAGAGGATGTGAATCCTATTTAAGAAGCTAATGATATAGTGTAAATGGATGAGTATCTATAATAATTTATGTTGACTTCAGTATCCACTGGTTAATATATGCATGTATTCACTTGTTGTAATTATATCTCAAATGGAGGAGCATGCCGAGACCAACATTCCATCATTTAAACTACTAGAGTGAATGTAAATTGAGATATTTTTAGGACTCACAATATCAAAGGGTAATTTACATACTACCCTCTAAGTAAGCTAGTTCTAGAGTATATTTTACTCTCTGGAAGTGACCTCGATTCAGATCATGAATCCATTGATGTTCAACATGTTTCTAAATAACACATATAGAAGGGAAAATTGAAATTGATTTTCAAAAGATGAATAGAGGGATTTTATACAAAATTATACTTACTTTACTGTATGTTCATTGCCTTAGGATACATTGGGTTCAATTAATGGTCTATCCAAACTATTGTGAAAGATATCCTCCACACATGGGAAAATAAATGTCATAAAAATTTATCTCCAAGGAGAAGTTAATAGAGTTTTCTATCAATATTCGAGCTAAATAACTTCATGAAAAATTTCATGTTGCAAATAATAATCTAGATAAAAAAAATAAATTAGTTGACAAAAAAGGAAACTTTTATGGATGTACTTCTTTAAGAAATAAATGTAGCCTAAGGAGAGTTAACATAAAAGTATAGGATGATCAAGGATAAAAATAATATAGAGGAAAATGTTGTTGCTATGGTGGAGAGATTACACCCAATTGATGAGAATAAAGATGAAAATTTCATTGGAATTTGATGTAATACTAATGAATCTAGCATATCAATTTATCAACTTCAATCCTCTCTAGATAGAATCTTGTGATATATAACATTATTATTTTATAAATATAAACTCTAATTTATAGAATTTTATCTTTATTTAAGTTAATGAAAAAAGAAATTTCCTTATCCAAATACTTATTGAACTCTGTACTTTCTTAATGTATCAAATATTAACTCATGATAACCCATGAAAATCATGAAGACTACTATTAACTTAATTGAACCCATTTAAAAATTGAATGGGTATGGACCAATTAAATCAAAATTTTCAACTGCTTAGGTAAAAAATAAAATATGGGACAAAACATCATCTCTTCAACATGTTACCTCATATGGATATATGCAATCCATATATAGTGTAATATACACCATTACTATATTATAGGGTGATTATATGATATAAATGATAATAGAATTTGGTTTCCTCCTTAGTGTGTACACTTATACTGATATAGATAAGCCAAATATGACAACATATGTATTATCATATTAAATTATGGTTAGCTCACTCATATGTGATATATGCTTCCCCCTATAAGTATCCTTTTAAAAGGTCATAAGAAGGTCTAATATAATTATATATACACCATAACTGTACACTATGGTTGGTCATTTTAGATACGGGATATGAGTGACTCATTACGATGAAGATCATAAAGGGGGATTTCAGAATGAATATTACAATGTTTAAAAAGGAACACATACCATGAAATTCCACCTTTGTGTATTTTACAAAGATCAACTAAATTAATATATGAGATGTATATAAGGGGGTCTATTTTTTCCTAGGTTTAAGGACCCATTTACTATATATTTTATTTTTATAGGACCATATTATGGGACATACAAGCTTTATAACTTTTAACTTCATCCCTACCATTTTCCTAAGATATAAATGGGGAGGTTTAATTAGTAGGAACTAAGATTTTTCCTCAGACCACCCTTTTCCAGTTTTTATCCTATCACATTTTTTGCCTTTTCCTTTTTTAAACACTCAAATATTTTTCTAATATATGCTAGGTTAATTCTTAAAGAGTGGAGAATTTTCATTTAATTAATCTACCATTTATAGTTGTTTGACCTAATGAGCCTTTATGACTCGTTAAATTTCAATTTAAGGGTATTTAAATTATGAACCAACAAACCCGGTGCTTAAGGTCACAAATCTTTGATCAAAATATGAGACAATCTATGTAGAGACATGGGTGAAGAAAAACTAATATGAATATAGGCCTAATTTCATTGATGTCGATATCCTTTTGGAATGGTGTATACAATTTTAGGTTTACAGTGATCATACCAAGAGTTGTTAGGATTAAGGATTGCATAACCTGGAATGAAAGGGTAGCTGGATCTTGAGGTCATAAAACCATAAATAAAATGTTAGATGGTATATATAGAAAAAGTGAGACAAACATAGTGTGAGTAGAGATAACGAGTGTTAATATAGACTACCTCATGGAGAGGTGAACACAATTTAAGGTTTTAGTACCTAGACCATTGTATCAGGCAGTTTAAGGCCACGTGATGAGGACCATAAGGTTTACAGTAATAGGATGTCATACTATTGATTTTAAAATGGGTGTGATGCATAGATATGTGAAATTAAGGGTATTAAAATCCACTTGAATAGTTGAATTATTGAATGTGTAAATCATAAATTGGGACTTTTTAATTAGGAAATGACAGAATGGGATAAGTATGAAGAGGTTGGATATTGATTTTTTTAAATGAAATGTTCTACTATGATGTTTTTGGTGTGTACAGGGTTAGAAGAAATTCCCCTTAGGATGAGACATGAATTTGTTTGGCAGGGATAGATATGGATCCAATAAAATAATATCTGATAAAATCTGTCCTTTGGTTTCAAATGTTATCATTATTAATAAGCATGAAAGGTTTGTGAAGATTCAAACACATGAGGATTGAAGTGGGTTTATGGAAGAAAATGAAGAACCCACTGAAAATTTTAAAGTATTGTATTTGTTTTCAACTTTGATAGAGAATCATTGGAGGATCCCATGATTTTTTGAAGTGTATTTAATGTTTTTGAGATGATATGAGAAGTATTGAGTTGAATTAAATAGGTAATATGATTATTTAAATTAATACAGAATTCATCATAGAAGGTGAAAATTGGCTATGAAATTTTTTAGAAGATCAATTTCAGCACTAGTGATATAAAAAATGGATAAGGCATGACTTAAGAAGGATCATCTGAAATATATTGTCTAAAAAATGGAAAAGGAATTTATTCATAAGGATCATTTATAACTTTTTAAGGTTCATTTTCTACTTCACAAGGATGATTCTTGAGTTCATAAGGATGATTTATGATTTTTTGAGGATCATCTCAATGTTCATAAGGACATGACTTTCTAGGGATCATTTAAACTTCATAAGTCATTAGTATATTAGTTGAGGTGGGGAATTTGAGAAGGTAGGAAAATTTAAAAAGGAGTTTTAAGTTTTATTTTGATAGATCATAAGGATTATCTATAACTTTGTAAGATTCAATTATAATTATGAAAAAATATTTGTCTGAAAATTTGAAAAATTGCATGTACTCTCTCCCTGGTGATTATAAGGAATACTTGTATACTTCATAAGATTCATTTTGAGGTCATCAGTTAAAAAATTTATGAATATAGAGAAATTACCAAATCAATTTACTCTATTGGAAATTGAATCTAATGATGCTCAATATTTTATTCATCGATTATAACTTCACAAATAAAATTTTGATTTAGGATGAATGATTGAGAAAATAAAATGGGATGATACTATATTTTTTTGAAATTTATAAATCATATAGAAATAATGGTGTTGTCATTCAAGCTGAGTTGTTTGAATGTTATTCCATGAAGATATATTTCATACTATGTAGTATAAAAATGAATATTCTAATCAAATATATTCTACTTAAATGAAGAGGATGTCACTACATAAACTTTATATAATTAAAAAATTCATATATTTTTTAATTTTGTTAACTGGTGATCACTGTTATAGAATTACCTATGAAATTTATTTTATTATTTAAAATGAGAAAAAACGAGTATAAGGGTATAACTGTAATATTATTTGAAAAAATAGTTAAATATAAATGAAATATTCAGTGATCATAGGAATATTTACACACAAATAATTTATTAAGGAAACACATAGAGGATCTCATTATACCATTCAGTTGTGAGAATTATTAAGATGTTGAGTTGGAATTTAAATCTATAATTTAATTAATTCTAGAATATTGAGAATTCTAAATCAAGGGAAGAAACCTAGTAATAAATATTGATATAAATAATACTAGAAAATATTGAGAGAAAAAAGAGACTGAATCTATGAGTTTATGATAGAGTATAAAGTTTATATAGCCTGAGTATTATATGATTTGATAAGGAGAAGAAAACCATCTTCTAATTCTACATAAAAGAATAATATCATGAAATGGTTCTAATAGAAGTGAGAATAATCTAATTTTACCATCTTTAAGTCTCGAATAGGATTATCATCATTATTTATAAATAATCATAGAGTTAAAGTGATCTAATTATTTTTTTGGTATAATCTTTGAATAATTATATTGATCTAATATAAAAAATATTTAAACCTATTGAGTTATAATATTTTATACTAGGGAAGTGTATGTCATACCTACCCTATGGTTTCATGAGTAGTAAATTCTACCAGTGTAGGTGTTGAGTATAGAATGGTACCTTCTCAACCAAAATAGTGACCACTTCTATACAGCATTGGAAAATATATTACTTAGACTCATCTTAACACAACAACGTATAATTTTCCCATATACTTTCCAAACCATATAAATATTCTTATTCCATGAGTAATTTTATTTAAGTTATTATAAGGTAAGTTTGAGATTATCATCTTAAATGGTTAGAGTTCTAATATATTATGGTGGTTTATTTTAAGAGAATGAAATTGTAAAAGAAGGAACCATTGATTCAAACCTCCCTTCTCAGTGGTACAACCCATTCTTGGTGCACTTTAATTTCTATCAAAGAATACTTAGGTTCCCTTTATCATATCCTCATGTTGTTGGATATGGAAAATATAAATTTAGTTAATATCAAATTTTCACCTAATTTCAATAGAAAAACCATCATGGATGGAAGAATAAGATGTTACCCTATAATTTATCTCTTGTCCTAGAGGTTGTTGACATAGTTAAAATGGGATATAAACCTATTAAAATAAGTTATCAAATGTATTTTACTGATAAGAAGAATATTTATGTTTATAGAAAATACAATAATTTCCTTATTATAAAAATATTATACCAAAGTGAAGAGACTTCAAATAATAAAGGAAATATGAGAAAATATGTAAAGTAGAGAAACCTCAAAAAAATAAATGGGGTAAAAGATCAAAGGATGGTTTGAATATTCTGAAAGTAAGAATGATTTTATTCTAAGGAATAAATAAACTATTATGAGAAAAGAATAGTAATGATATTATACATCAAGTAGACATTAAGAAGAAGAAGCTACTAAAAAATTTAAAAAATTCATGGATTATTTTGAAAGACATGAAATATTATTATGAATTAAATAATAAAAAGGTGAGGTAATATATATATGAATTGTATATTGAAATCTGAACTTGAATATTTTCTTGAGAAAAAAACCAAACTCAAGAAATAAATTATGATATTGAAGAAATAGGATGCTATGATGGCTGATGGAAAGGAGGATTTTATCAAAAGGGAAGGAAATTATTTTGATGAAATAAAAAATTTCAAGATAAAAGTTATTGAGAAAGATAATATGGTGAAAGATCTTGAATAAAAACTATTGGAAGGTGGTTATTCATGAAAATATCAAATGATTGAACATGATTTTACTAGAATATCACACCAACCGATGGTCCTACACTACAAAATTCAACCCACAGAAACTTCCTGCTTCTTAGAGCACAAAAATTAGGAAGACTTTAACAACCTATTCACCACTACTAAGTTTCAGTTCTCACAAAATCTTTTGAGAAAATTACATAAAAACATTCAAATGATGAAATAATAAGATAATATAAAGAGGAATCTCAAATATTATGTCGTTTGGAATTATTTTTCTACATAACAAGGAGAACACCTCCAATTATTTATTATTTTGGAAGTATAAGGATTACACTAATTTAATAAATGATTTCTGATATGAGTAATATTTAAAGTACAAATTACTATTTACATTACTTATTATCCTAACAAATTTTTGTAAAAGTCTTCATATGGTTGAATGGGTTTAACCTCCATATGATTTTTTGGAGAACAAGCTTGGAAGACAATAAACTTCGATCAGCTATAGCTTCCACCACCTCAACCATTTCATCTGATAACCCATGATCGGGTCTCTCTATGCACTCATTAGATGTTTATATACTATGATAAAACTAACCTTCCTACCAAAGTTCTGATATTTCTGATGGCTGAAACAAAAAAAACCTCATAATCTATAGGTAATATCTTATTCTGGTAGATTTTATCAAAATTTGAAATTGAATTCATTTCCATATAATCTCCCACTTGAATATTATTTCAAGAAACTCATTGAGAAACCTCAAACACTTGATAAATCCTAAGTAAACATCCTTTATTTTCCACATGCATGAAATGTTATCCATTATATTATATTCATCCAAGTACAACTAATACACAATCTCACCTTAAAATTTGATGGATCAAAATCTCCACGAACATGTTAACTAGATTTTATCTTCCCACCCATCTTCCCTAGCTTTAACAGTTTATCTTATTATGGATTCTAGATGAAATGAAATTTCAGAACAATGTGTTTCATTATCAAATTTAATACCCGATTCTAAAAAAAGTGAGATGAAATATAACTATCATAGAATAACACTCCTTACAGTGACTTTCTGATATCCTTAAGTAATCACATTAACTAGGTTAAATACTTTTTGGATTTTTTAGAAACACTATATTATTCTTCCATTAAGATAATGTTACCATAAGATTCATTCAATACATCCATATTACCATCATTCCATAAAAAGTAAATATAATTCTTATTTTCCTCTTCTAGGTGTTTTAATCCATAGAAAAATACACATCTACACATCTCTATAAAATATTATCTTCCAAAAAGAATAACACTATATTTTGTAATCCCATTAATTAACAGATGGTCCACTCCATAGATTCCTAGTTCTCCCTTCCAGGGTTTAACATAAACCATCACAATACTCTCACTATAAAGGTAATTTATAGATATGTATAAATCATTGTGTATGTCAAAATTATAATGGATAATGCATTCATTTCTTTCTCTATGTACTGGGTTTCATCTTCTAATGATAGTGCATGTTTTTTAGATAACTTGAAGTGTCGAGAAAGGTGGTTGATATATCCTTACTTTTTCCCATTTGAAAATCTTCAATGACCTTATGGATGTATTATTTCTAGGATAACACTAGAATATGAGATTTACCATCCCTTTATATTTTCATCCCCAATATTTTCTTAGCATGACTAAGATCATTCATTTAAAATCTTCCAAAAACTTAAGATTCATCTACTAAATTTTTTGAATCTCTAGACCCACCAGTAACATGTCAACCATATATAGTAGGATTATGATGTATGTTCCATAATTCCACAAATTCAAATAATATAAATGATTTGAGTCATTCCATTTGAAACCTTCCCCAGTTTTGAATATTTCAAACTTTTAGTTCCACTATTGAGGTGTCTATTTCAAGTTATAGAGGCTTCACTTCAACTTGTGAACAAGGACCTCCCCTTGATGGTCTTCAAAACCCCTAGGTTTCTTCATATAGATATCCACTTATAAGTATACATGAATAAATGATTTCTTTAAATACATTTAATATATGTGTATATCATCATAATAAAATAATATTAATGCCATATATAGGGTTATATGTTTAACAACAGTTAAAAAAATAATTGAGAAATTAATTACTTCCTTTTGTTGAAAAATTTTCAACACAAGCCATGCCTTGTTCCTTTTACTTCCATAATACTTTCCATTAAAATTAAATAAATACTTATTCTCACGTACCCAATTTCATTCTAATAGATTAGTCCATTTCCATATTCTATTGAAATTTAAGTAATTCATTTCTTCCTTAATTATTGTCTGCCAATATTTTGAATCCCTGAGTGTTCTTCTCAGCATTTGGTTCCACAATATCCATTAAAAGTAAGAAGATCATATCAGCTCCATATCTCTATATTTGTTTCCCAAATCTAAAATATCTTCTAAATCTAGATTGATATTCTACTGTTTTTGATGATACTATTTTTAATTATCTGAATTCCTGTGAATTAACTTCTAATTGCTTAAATTATAGAGAATTTCCTTAGGATTTAACATACCTTGAGCATATTTGAATTTCTATCACAGGTATAACTTCCTATGAATTTTTTCTAACATCTGGTGTCACTAGAAATTGTAAACATCTAATGTTTTTAGTGGATGGTTTCTTCCCCTAAACCCCTAATTTATTGAAGTTCATATCCTTCCATAATTTATTCTCATTAAATCAAATGTTTTGACTTTTTATAACTTAGATATTTTCATCACCCCATAGATTGAAACCAAAATATTTGGTTCCATATCCTATGAGAAAACATGCTTTGATTTTTTCCTCTAAATTTTCTATATCCATTGAGTTAATATGATAATAGGATAAAATTCCAAAGAATTTATGGTTCCTAACATCTAGTAACTTATCAAACTACAACTCTTTAGATATCCTCTATCTTATAGTAGGTTATAAGTTTTTTCTATATTGGTATCTATTAGTATTGATGGATATTTCCCAAATGGACTTGGGTATTATATGGTGCACACATATTCATATTTCCTTCTTAAAAAATGTTTACTTCATTCAATTTTCCACACAATTTTACTGTGGTGTTTTGGGTACTATTGTTTTTACCCTGATCCCTTTCTTCCAATGGAAATTCCTGAAGTTGATATCATTATACTCTTCACCATTATCATATCCGAGGTACTTCATCTTTTAACCACTTTACCTTTATACCATGGATTTCCACTATACGAAGGAATAAAAAACATAAGACTTATTATTAAGTAAATGTACCCGTACAATACTTGTTAAATCATAGACTAAAATGATTATTTGACAAGGTCCCTCATTATTTTTGACTAGGGATTCCCCCTCACATTTTAGTGAACTAATTCTATATTTTGGGATTTGGGATTTCATCCTTTGAAGCTGAATAATTAACACTTTTGTTTCCCCAGTGCATAGCTCTAATAAATTTTGATGATTATGTATTTGAGTTTCATAATTCCTTTACCAATTATAATATTTATGTTTTTATAAATAAGGTTACCAATAATAAAGTGCTATACCTCTAGATCTTCCAAGTCTATAGTTTTGAACAATGAAATTTTATATAATTTTCTAGTAAAATAAAGTGTTCTATACTTTACTCTTTATACCACAACCATGGATCCAAAATTCACTTTACAGACTCTATTAATGAAAGTAGTACTATATACTTGTTTATATATCCACCTCATAAAAATGATATTCTTCTAAAGACCTAGAATGTTTCTCAATTCCTTCAATTGTAGGACACTTCCATTCTTCATCTAAATATTTACATATCACTTTTTGATGCATTTCAATGTTTCATAATCCACTAGAAAAACTTTTCCTAAACTTAAAAATACATAGTTGATCATGAACCCATGTTCTTTCGTTGAATATAATGATGTATTAAAGTTAACCACCCATGAATCCATCAGAAGATAAACACTGATCAGTAGATTTTTTCCTCATTGTATTATGTTAATGGAATTTTAACTTTTGTTAGTTTTCTTACCAGTGAATTCCTTATAGTTTTTATAATTACTCTAGAGATTTATATGCTTCCCACAATGCCACAAGGTAAATCATAGACTAGTTGACTTTCCTTAACTCCTCTCTCTTGATTTATCATCCAGTCATCAGTGATTTTTTATATAAGGTGAGGGTCCACTTCCATAAATATTTAATGAAATTCCATAAGGTACTTGAACCTATATTATCTAGAGTTCCTCATTAAGGATTATATTTTGGAATATTCAAATACCAAATCACACTTTCCATAGAAATTACCAAATATAGTAACTATACCATCCAATGATTCTAAAAAATATGATTGCAAAAGGATTTCCAAGACAATATATACAAAAGTAATTTTCATTACTTCAACATAACTCTTGATTTGGTTGAATCCATTCATATGAGCTTCCATTGAACTTCCTTCTAATAACCTAAAAAAATAATCATCAAATTAAGATCACTTTATTTAATGTCATTGGTTTCTCATACATATCTACTATGGCCACCATACATTTATATGTAGTCATATTCTCTTAAAAGTTGAAAGAAACATTTCATGCTAGTAACATTTTAACCAACCCAAGTGATTTTGTATCCAAATTTTCCCATTAAACCCCCTAAAATATTTCCAATTTGACTTCACCCAATATTATTTCAGGATCTATTTAGATTAGATAATATTATATTCACATCCTCTATAAACCGAAGTCACTTTTGTTGAATTTTTCAATTCAAACTTTTATTTCATCAAACACCATGTCTTCTGATGATAGTAAACCCAACTGAAATAAATATAATCTTGTGTCTAGTGTGAATATTACCTAAGCTTAAAATGTGAAAAAACTCACTCTGATACCACTTATTGGGAAGAGGATGTCCATGAAAATATTAAATGATAGAATATGAGTTCACTAGATGATCACACCCATAAATAATCCAATATTATGGAATTTAATCCACCAGAATAATCCAAGTCTTAGAGCACAATAATCTAGAAGACTTAATCACCCTAATCACCACTACTAAGTTTCACTTCTCAATAACTCTTTTAATAAAATCACACAAAAATATTAAAATGATGAAAAAATATGAAAATATAATGAGGATTCATAAATATTAGGTGGTTTAGATGTTTTATCCTGTATCCATAAAAGAATTATACTAAATCTTTAATATACTTAAGCAAAATGATTACACCAATAAAAATTAGATATTTTTGATATCATAAATATTTTAAGTACAAGTTAAAATATGCATTTTAGGTGGCCTAAATATACTTTTATAGAAGCATTCAACTAGTTGAACAAGTCAAATCACCATCCGATGTTTATAAAGAACCGACCTTGGAAGATGAAATCCCTCAATCATCTATACCATTAACTTCCTCAACTAATTTATCTAGCAAACCATCAATGAGTCTCACTATTCAATCATTATAAGTTCATATATTTCAATTAGACTTACTCTACCATATGATTTATTCTATTTTCAGTATCTAAAACATCAAAACCCACTAATATGATGGTAATCTATCTTTCCAATGGATTTAATGGAACTTTGAAACTAACTTCATTTCTTATTAATAAATTGATTCAAAATAGGAAGAGTTAAGTAATACATAATCAAAGTGCATTGAAGTTGATAATTTCCTAAATAATATTAGATACGACTTAAAAAAATTTGTATAAGTCAAATATTAATCTTTAAAATCTTGTGAAATGATGAGTTTAAAGAGTAAAGTTAACACTTCTACCAATAATTCTTAAAATAAACTCATTGTCTCAAATGGTTTAGGTTCCAAAACTAGATATGGATCTATTTGGACTAAGAAAAAAAAATGATAAACCCAATTATACATCAAAATAATAGAAGGATGTTTCAATAAGAACTTAATCCCTAAAGAAAAAAGAAACATAATTTTATATAGGCCGGAGAAAATTATTTTCTTGAAAAAACTATTATCATAATGGATGATAATTATTAAGAGGATATTATTGGTTCTATGAAGCGTTGAGATACAAATAAAATTAATTCTAGTTCAATATTTCACCACTAGGGAAGATATATTAATCAAGGGGGAGTAATTTTGAGAAGAAAATAATAGATTCTCAAAGAGAAAAAGCCCTAAAAAACAAATAACTCACCACTTACAATAAAAATTAGGTTTTATTTCTTGGAAGAAATGTATGAAAGGTCTGATTAGTATGGAAATTTTTCTGAATATTTCCAAAAAATTCTTCTTGGAAAGTTTCCATATAATGAGAAAAGAAAATTATATTTGGAAATTAACAAAGCTGACAAATTAATTATTGCTGAAGTTTCATTTAAATAATATAAGAAAAGTAAGTCAAAGATTATTAATAGTGTATTATCCTCTCATATGATGGGTGAAAAAAATTACTAAAGAATATCAAAGAACATGATATAAGGGTATTGAATTTTTTAAATGTTAGTTATCTAAAAATAAGGGGACATGTTACTACTTTAATTAAAACAAATTAAATTAAATCCAAAGATGTATTATTTTTTAATGATGTTAAACAGAATATATTAAGTGTAACCTAACTATGCGATGATGTGGATGATGTTATTTTTAATAAATACTCAATTTTCATCAAGAACTTGAAGGATGGTAGAATCATTACTCAAGAAGAAATTAAAGTGGTAATCTATTTCAAAAATTTTATCTTACCAATTTATTTTATTTGAGTGATCAAGATGAAACCAAGTTGTGGAATAAAATAATTGGACACCTTTTTTTATAGAAGTTTCAATAAAATCTTAAGATATGGCATGGTAAAATATCTTCCTCAACTAAATAGATAGAGAAATGTTGTTTTTTAAACTTGTTAGAAAAGGAAAATGGTTCAAGGTACTCACATGAGAATAGAGATTCAATCATTTAGACCACTTGAATTTATTTATAATGACCTATGTAGAACTATGAAACAAAATTATACAAGGAGTGATCTATATCTTATTACCTCCATTGATGATTTCACCCAGATGAATAATGTATTATTTCTAAATTAGTATACATGTTCCAAATATTTATAGGATAGGTCAAAAAGAACTAGGAGTTTACATCAAAAAATGATATCATATATTTTCATCAAATACACAATTTATTATTTTAAGAATTATATCTCAAAGCATTGGATTAAGAGTCAATTAATTTTGAACTATAATCCTAAATAGAATGGAGTATCAAAAAGGAAAAATATATATTTTTTGTTTATACGAGTAGAACAATTCTTTCTAAGCACATTATTTTAATTTTTTTATGGAGGGAAGAATTATATATTACTGTAAGCATCTAGAAGAAAGTACTATTAATACTTGAGAAAAATATGATATTATATGAAATGTGGTACAAGAAAAAGACCATAATAAAGTAATTTAATGTTTTTATATACCACGTTACATAAATATGAAAAACACCAATCTAGAAAAATTTGAAGAGAAGTACGGAGAAGGGATCTTCCTAGGATACATATCAAATAGTAGAGGCCACAAATGATGGAACAAGAATCTTCAAAAATTAGTTTATTTTTTTTATATTAAGGTAATTTAGAATGATAAAAAATATGATGTGACAATTCAAATATTGATTGAAAATGCTGCTTCTGATATATTAAGGAAGAAAATGAAGAAGAATATAGAAATGTATATAATTCCATTGATGTTTATTCTTAAAAAACTAGTGATAAATATAAAGTATTTAGAACAAATAAATCAAATAATTGAATATTGAAGAAGCATATTTATTCATAAAATATCATCAGCAATCAAGAAGCTCCATTGTAGACAATAAGATGACCGATGATTGAAAATAAAACTACACTCATTTCATTGATTGAACCACAATCAGTAGTATAAGTAGTGGATCACGGGGAGTGGATAAATTCTATAAATGAAGAACAAGATCAAATTGAGAAGAATTATACTTTTTAATTATTTCTAATACCTGAAAATAAAAATATTATATGTATCAAGTAGGTATTTAGAGATAAACTTAATCAAAAGGGTGAGGTATTGAGAAATAAATATATATTGGTATGAAAAGGTTATTCATATGTGAAAGGAATATACTTTTAAGATACTATTGTAGTGGTGGAAATTTTAGAAGCTATCAAAAAATATATTTCAGTGGTAGATCACATGAAGTACAAAGTATATCATATGGATGTGAAGTCTAAATTTCTAAATAGAGACCTATATGAAGATTTTTTATTGAGAAAAACTACAGGGTTTATTATGTACATATATGTAATCATGATGTGTAAATAGAATAAAGATTTATATGGTTTAAAACAAGATCCTATAGCCTGGTATTTTAAGATGTATGGATACTGAAGAAAAATGAAGTTCATTAATAGGAAGGTTAATAAAAACCTATATATGAAATAAATGTCCATAGGTACTCCCATAGTTATAGTTTATGTTAATGATATAATATTCTTCAGTGAGAAATAAATTGCTGGGTGGATTTTTCTAAATATATGAAGAACTACTTTGAAATATCCATGATGGGTGAGATGGATTTTTTTATAAGATTACAAATTAAACAAGAATACTATTACATCTTCCTATCCCAATAGAAATATTCTATATATTTATTGAATAAAGTTGGAATGGAGTATTCTAATAATTTTTCAATACCTACAATAGTGGGTATTAAATTGAGTAAAGATAAATCCAGAAATGGTGAGAATTATAGAGACTTCAGGAAAATTATTAGCAGTACACTTTACCCATTAGATTAAATACTATACACAATGTATATAGTGAATATTTACACTATATATTAGTGTGATCCTAACGATTCTAAAAAAATAGAAGGAAAATTAATCATATGTTTTTTCAAAGGAACTATATATTATGGTATACTTTATAGAGACTGTGTAGAACATAATCTATTATGTTATACAAATATATATTGTGTAGGATATTTAATAGACAAAATTAAACATTAGGAAGATATTTTTTCTTAGTTAAATCCATGTGATTTGGTATAATAAGAATAAAAATTTAGTTCCATTATGCATGTTAGAGGATAAATATATAGCAGCAATACAAGCCTGTAGACGAATGTTGGGGATGAAAATTAATTTGGAAGATCTGAAAGTAGAGATTGAGAAACCAAAAAGGATTACGTGTGATAATTAGAGTGATGTTGATATATAAAAGAATACCATTAAATACTCAAGATAAAAATATATTGATATTATATTTTATTTCATAAAAAAGTGGAAATTGGAGGTGTGAAACTGGATTATATTTATACACATGATAAGATTACTAATATATTCGTAAAGATAATTCCTAGAGATATTTTTGAAAAACTAAGGCTGAAATTTCTTATTCATATATACCCTCTCATTTTAGGACGTGTTGGAAAACCCCAACAATTATTTGTATTATCTTTTCAAAGGGGGAGAATAATTTTACAACTATTTTTCAAAAGGGAATAAGGTATGAATATCTATCTTCTATTATTTTCAATATGGTGTTGTGGTTATTTATAAATTGGGGAGAAATGAAAGTATAGATTTATGGGGAGAACATCAAAGCCACTTGGACAAAATTTCTTGCTATATAGAGATGATATTACATAAAAAATATTACCTTATCAAGTAGTGTGTTTCAGGGAATATTTTAATTTGAGAAAGGATATGATTTGATGATCATGAATTCCATTACTAAATTTTTGAAAATATTTTACTGATGTTTCAAGAGTTGAGTGATATTGAAAACAAATACAAAGGGGGATATTGAAAAACCCAATGGAATTATTTAAGGATTGAATTTTTTTCAACCTTGATCAACAATCTTTGGAGGCTTCTATGATTCTTTTTGAAGTGTTTTGAATGTTTTTGAGTTAATATGAGAAGTATTGAGTTGAATTCAAGATGTTTTTTAATATTTGTAACAATATATAATTCTTTTCAAAAGTTGAAAATTATATATGTAATACTTTATAAGAGTATTTTTAACTTTATAAGAGCTATTTCAGTATTAGAGATACTAAAAAATATCAAAGTCTTGATCTCATAAGGATCATCTAGAGCATCTGGTCTAAAAAATAAAAATGGCACAACTTCATAAGGATCATTTCAAACTTTGTTAGGATCATTTTAAACTTTTTATGGCTGATTAATAAGTAGGTTAGAATGATTCATGACTTTTTAGGGATCATCTAAAACTTTTTAAGGATTATGAAACACTTCATAAGAGTTATTTATGATTTATTAAGGATCAATTATAGTTTTTAAGATTCATTAGTATATTTTTTGAGGTGTAAAATTATAAAAGGTATAGAAGTTCAAAAAAAAACTTTATAAGAATTATCTAAAAAATCATATTGATGATCTATGACTTTATAAGAGCCATTTATACTTACAAAAAAACACTTTTGGAAAATTTAATAGAGGTGTGAAATCTCTCTCTAAAGATCATAATTATAACTTCTATACTTTATAAGCGTCATTCAGAGGCTGATAGTTAGAAAATTTTTGAAGATAGAGAAATTACCAAATCAAATTATTTTTATGTAAATTTAATCTAATTATGATAAAGATATTATTCATTGATAAAAAAACAAAAATATAATTGTGATTCAAGATGAATTATTGAAAAAATGAAATGGGATGATCATATATTATTATAAAATTCATAAATCACATGTAAATCATGGTGATATGATTTATGATGAGTTGTTTGAATATTGTTTCATAAATATATTCTTCATTCTCCATATCGTATTGATGAATATGTTAACTAAAGATGTTATAGTGAAATAAATAGAAGATCACTAGAGAAAATTTATAGAATCCCTAAATACAAACATTTGTGAATTATTTTAATTATTGATTTTTTTTTTAAAATAACCTTATGGTTTTATTTTATCAACTAAAATGAGAATAAATGAGAAGGTAATAACTATAATATCACTAGAGATAATGGTTAAATGCGAATTAAATATTCAGTAATTATGGGAGTATGTCCATGAAAACTGTCAGTTGAGGAAACGCATGGTGGATCTCATTATACCATTCAGTTGTGAAAATTATATAGAATTTGGGTTGGAATTTATTTATATAATTTAATTAATTATAGAATATTAAGAATTCTTGATTAAGGGGTACAGTATGATAAAAACATTTGATATAACCATGAATTAAAAACATTGAGAACAAAAAGACTGATTCTAGGATCCTAATATATAGTAGAAAACTTATATAACTTGTTTATTTAATGATTCAAGACTAAGAAATAGATCATAAACTAGTCCTTAATAAAATAATTATATCATAAAATGGTTCTGTATGAAGTGATTATACTCTGATATGATCTTCCTTAAGGATTAAAGAAGAAGGTTATCATTGTTTCTAAAGAAGTTTGGAGTGAATTTGATCTTACTCATTCTATTTATATGTGATATATGAAGATTTCAAATGTTCTAATATAAACACAATATAAACCTATCGAGTGAAAAAAAATTATCCTAGGAAAGTGGATCTCTTACCCACACTGTGGTTTCCTTTAGAGTAAAAACTACCAGTGTTGGTATTGAGTGGAGGATGGTACCTTCTTAACCAAAACGATAACAACTTCTATAAACTATTGTAAAATATATGGCTCTATCTCATCCCAATCATATAAAGGAGTAAGTTTCCTATATTGGGTCGAAACCTTGTAAAAATTTCTTATTCTATACGTACTTTACTTTCATTTATTATTAGTTAAGATAAAGGATATCATTTTGAGTGGATATAATATTTACTTATTATAGAAATTTATTTTAATAGAAACATATTTTAAAAGAAAACACTAATGATTCAACACCCCTTCTTAGTGGTGTAATATAATCATGAGTAACTTCAATTGGTATAGGTGAATACCCAAGTTCCATTTATTTGATACTCAATTTGCAAAAGATAGACAATATAAATTTAGTTAATAGAAGGGATATGTATACTTTTGATGGAAAAACCATCATGGAAGGAAGAATAGGATATTAACCTATCTTCTATCTCTTATCCTAAATGTGGTTGATGTAGAAACAATGGGATTCACACCAATTGAAATAATATATAAAATTTCTTTAAATGATAAGAAAAATTTTGATATTGATGGTAAATCTAGTAAAAATATACTCATTTTCTTATCAAAGAATGTTTATAAAAAGGTTATAAGAGTTTAAAAAACAAAGTAAAAATGGGAAAATATGGAAATAAATTTTAAAGGAAATATGGAAGTTAAAGAAGCTATGTTGTCAATCTAGTAAAGAATATTTTAATATAGAAAAATGGATAAATATGAAACCCTTGATTAATACTTTATATGAGATAATGAGATAGTCTACAATATCCCATGCTGTAGAGAAAAGTTGTAAAATTATATAATTTTCAAGGAATTAATGAGAAAATTTCTTGAATAGTTTGATACTAAGTTTTATATAATAGAAGATAAAGAGGATCTATGTCTTGATGAACTATATAACATTTTCATTTATTATGAGAAGAGAAATGCACCAACATTCAAAAAGAAGATCAAGGGTGAGATGGATTTTGAATCTATTATAAAACTAAAGATTAATGTTGAATAAATTAAAGATTCAATTGAGTCTTAAGATGAGGAAGATAATAAAGAATATAAGAGAGTTATGTCTCTTATTTCATGAAAATCAAAAAAGGGGAAAGGAAAGTATAAAAGAAAACTTTCCTTGAAATTATTTAATTGTGGAGGATTGTGTATTTTTCGATCACCTTTATAAATAAGAATGATGGTAAGTATAATACTGATGAATAAGTAGAGAAAAATCATAAAAATAAATTGTTTAAAAGATCAAAGGTAGTTTTGACATCTGCTAATAGTAATTTTTTTCCTCAATAGAAGAAAAAAATATGACGAGAAATGAAGAGTAGGATACTCTACTTCAAGCATCTAATTAGACTAAGAATATGCTAAAAATTTCACAAAATTCATGGGTCATGTATAAATACATGAAGAATCCCCAAGTAGTGAAGAATAATAAGGTGAAAAAACATATATAGAGAATATTTTAAAATCTGATATTGAATTTTATCTTGAGAGGAACAATAAAATCAAGAAGGAAATTAGTATATTGAATAAAAAATATTCTATAAGGAAATAAATAAAGGAAGATTATATCAAAATGGAAGCAACATATATTGATTAAATAAAAAAATCAAGCTAAAAGTTATTGAGAAAGATAATATTGTGAAAGATCTTGAATAAAAGCATACTTTTAAATAGGAATATTTATAAAATATTCAATAAAAGAATATTGAATATGATAATAGTATGAATAATATTAGGTATGAATTCAACAAAGTCATATAAATCCCAGGTGAATCATCACAAGTTGGTGAAAAGATGATTACAAAGATGAAAGTTAACATATCTACCTCTTGTTCTCAAAATAAACTTGTTGTCTCTAACAATTTATCTTCTAAAACCAAATAATGAATTGTTTGGACAAAGATATAGAAACCATCTTATACATCAAAATAAAATAAGTATGTTTCAAGAAGAACTTACACCTCAAGGAAAAATGAAGCATGGTTTTATACATATTAGTAAAGTTCCATTTGGATTAATGATTATGATTACTATCAATGTGAATATAAATAGTTTTCAATAAGAATATAAGTGATTTATTGGAGTATCCACCCATTACATGAAAGAGAATATACTTCCAATACATGGTGGGAAATGAGATTATACTACTTAAAGGTTTGTATGGATATATTTGAGTAGAATCCTAACATCATATGATTAAAAGAGATGATATCCATGGAAGAACATGGAAAGTATTGAAGGAGGTGTTCTAGTAATATCTAAAATAGTTTTAAAGAGTTAAATTGCTACCTATAGTGAACATCTTAAAGGGATGTTTGTAAATAGAGTTAAAAGAAAAGTTGAATGGATTTTGATGACCCATGAAATTGGATAAGGCCATATTAGTGTACTTTTGTAGAGTAATAATAATATCAGGAAGAGATATACTTTGATGAAGGTTGATAAGGTTCAAATTCATCTTGAAGTGGACCTGAATTCATTTCATGAATTTTGTACTTTTAGAGATAGAATTGGAAAAATGGATAAGTCTCGAGCATAATTATTTTCCTACCAGAATGTATGACTTCATAGGTAATGTAAAACTTTAGGTGATAGACCTAAAATGTTGTCACTAAAAATAATTCTTCAAGAAATATTGTATGAATTGATCATAAAACTTTAGTACATAATATAAATCAAAGGTAAGGTTGGAAAATGAAAAAGGAAAGACTGTCTGACTTTATCTTATGACTTTGAGGCTGATCGTATGACTTCATGTCGAGCATAAGTCTTCAGCATAAGCCTCTGAAGCATTGAACATAATAATTTAGGCTAGTATATAAAATTGGAAAAATTAGTAAGCGTTATAATTATTTTGAAGTGTAATATACTTTATCATAATACTTAGGGAATATAAGTTCCTAGATTACCCAATCTAGGACTTCCACGCTTAGTGAAAATATAAAGTTTTTACTGGATGAAAAATTAAGTTTATATATTTTGAATCTAATGAAGATGTAGTTTTTTGATAATGTTGAAAATATTATTAAGTGTCATAAATATCATGAAGATAAGGTTTACCAGGATTAAATCCTACATCAAGAAATAAAAAGTGGGATGAGAATGAGGTGCATTATTCTTGAAGGATAAAAATAAAATTATCGGATTTTCATGAATATTGAAGACATTATTCCATCAAATATTGATCTGTATATCAGAGTCTACTTCAGTTTAATTCAAG
Source organism: Viscum album (assembly GCA_963277665.1). Taxonomy (NCBI): domain Eukaryota; kingdom Viridiplantae; phylum Streptophyta; class Magnoliopsida; order Santalales; family Viscaceae; genus Viscum; species Viscum album. The sequence goes on from OY728129.1 coordinate 1,496,614,426, forward strand.
ATGATTGGTTGATTTTTATAATCCTATTAAATGATATAAAATAAATTAAAGGAACTGATATGGAAGGCTAGTAATGCAACAAAGACTAAAAATTTAAATTACTTCCATACTTTAAGAATATGAGAATGAAAAAACCTAGAAATACTATGCTATTATTAAGATTCTAAATCACTTACAGATCAAGTATTGATGAATACTAACTTACTGAGATGATTTTTGAAATTGAATATGAGATAAACCTACTATGTATAGATCCAAGATTTAAGGATGTAATATTTTTCATGGAAAGCCTTATACTATAAAATGATCTCTATGCTGTAGATTATGATTGACTGTAAATATTTGTACAGATGTGTAGATTGAAAAGAAGTTTTTTATGGAGATAATTTGAGAATATAAACCCTTACCTAGAGAATAAAAAAATCATATTTGATTCAAAATAGTTTCAAATATGAGAATCATTTAATAAAGGTTATATGGGAATATCCCTTGAGTTCAAAAATAATTGAATGAAGTTACATGGGAAACCAAAATAGGTATTCAATTATATAGATGTATTATTGGTGAGATACTACCCTTAATATCCCATTTATTTATGCTAATCTTGATAGAATCCATTTAATTATTTTAAATGAATCCACTCATGCATGTGAAAAAATGAGGAGATCTAGACGGAAGATATACTAAAAGAACTAGTTGCCACAACTACTAAGTGTGTGAATTTTTGAGATTACGAGGGATAATAATTCAAGATATATTAATGAAAAAGATATTACTTCATACTATATAGAAGAATAATAAGAATAGGAATTAAATAATTTTTTGGTGTTTAAAATTATCTATACATCAAAGATAAAATATTTTATAGAATAGGTAAGAGAGTTAGATGAGTAGATTCAGTTGAAGTCTATGAAGATGAGCTTGGAAGTGATCAAGTTATAGGTTATTATCTTGAAAAGATGTTAGAATTTAAAGATAATACTATGAGGGGAAGGTGATATGATCATGTATATTCAGAATAATCTTGTAATTAACATGTGATCTTCTTCAAAGGAGGATCATGAAAGAAAACACTTTCATATACTCGGTGCGATATTGTGGTACCTATTTGACTCAGAGTATGTAGGGAAATAACAATGAAACTCAGTGACCATAGTAAAAAGATTCATTGATAATTCCAGTGTGATTATGGATTGAGTAATTTCTGTGAGAAGTATATATGTGTATACACAGTGTGACTATGTGTAGGTGTGGTAAAAACCAAACCATTATATTCATATATTGATCATATAGTAGAGAATCCATGCTAGGGCACATAACCAATATGGAAAGGAGTAGGTAATTGTACCAAAAATTATAAAAAATACCACATACCTTTTATCCCCCTTACTTTCTTTCACACGTTTGATGATTTCTTGGTTGAAATAAAATAAATTCACATGATCTAACTAACATCAAGGGTTAAATTTCAATAGGGTTTGTATGAAAATTTTTAATTTTATTAAAAGTATTAAATGATTAATTCACCTCCCTATTAGGTGTCTGTACTAGTTTACTGGGTACAAAAAATGGTATTAGAGAAAAGGTTTTCTCTAATTTGGTCTATTTTAAAGACCCTCTAAATTTTATTTGGATTAATGAAATAAAGATTTCAAGAGTTGTTTGATGTTGAGTTATCCTATATGGATAAGACTGGTTCCACTTTTGATAATTTTTTATCAGAAGTCTCTTCCAAGACTCTAAAAAAACTAATAAAGAGTTAATGAAGGTATTAAATAATGTGAATAGGCAAAGGGATCAACCATTATCTAAAGAAACTTAGAATGATGAGTGAAAATATATTGATTCAATTTATTTAGATCCTTTTGATGATATTATTTCAATCTATAAAGAGTATAAAGAGATTAAATATATGAAAGAATATTATTCTTATGTAAAATTATATCAAAATAATGTTATTGATGAATTTATTTTATATATAATTATTTTAATCAAGGAACTATTTGAAGAAAAATTATTTCTAGAGAAAGAAGATGATTCCATAGAGAATTCACATTGGATGAGAAGGATGGAAGATGAAGTACCTAAATAATTCTAGTGAGAGTAATGGATACAAATATTTAACTTTACAATGATAGATATTCTCAATCAGTTAAATATTTTTAAATAACAGTTTTTGAGAAAGACATGTTTGAGGTTTCTATTACTGAATCATTCCCAAAATTATATATATTATATAGAGTCATAGTGAATGTAAAAGATTAATAGTTGGATGTGAAGGAAAAAGAATTAAAGAGATTGATAGTTCACTACAATAAATTAGAATGATTTATAATGAAAAAACTTAAAAGATAATCTATACCTAGGAATTCAAGTTGAGATCTATTGGGGATAAAATAAATTACTCAACTTGAGGTGTCTTGAGAAAAAGATTAAATTGAAAAACCTTGGACTAGTTCATCCTAAACCTTATCAAATGTAACATCCCCAATATAGTGTCCAATATCCAATCCTCATAGCCTAGTCATTACATGACCTCAAGTGTTCCTCCCCATATGCCAGAGGCTACTGACTAGAAATGTGGGTCTATGGAGAAACACTGGGGTGACTATACCCACTTATCAGAGTATTGCCACAACAGAAATGATATCAACAAATATAGTAACTAGAAGAAATAAAATAAAAGGATAGAATAATACAATGAAAAAAGTAACCAATTAGAACATGATATAAAAACATGATAAATACACTACATGCTAGGAAGTAAAAAAATCATCAACAAAAATCAAAACCACTAAAAGACCCTAAACATGGACCTTAGTCCCAACCTGGTCTTGATCTCACATTCTCTAACCCGTCATCCCATGCAGACCCAAACACAAGGTCCCTATACTAAACCTGTATCATAAAAAATGTAGCATATTATCTGGTACCCAAGTTCCATGGAGACTCGATAAGGGTGTGAGTACAACTCAATAGGCCACCATCAATGGTGTCTAAAGTAATAATTAGTCTATATAATAGTGTATATAAGGAAACAAGTTCAATAAAAAAACATGCAAGAAAGAAAATTTTTAACCTTTAACAATTACTCATTTAACCAACTATTATCAAGGAACATACTTTAATTTTAACAATTACTAAATAACTATTTTACCATATTTTTATTAGGTTAATCATTTACATCAATTACATTACAACCTTTGTTGGTCAATTACTATGCATAAGGGAATAATTCAAGTTCTGTATCTCACTAGGGATAAACATTTAATAAAAAATTTCATCACACTAACTTGGAGCCTCAGTCTATATAGTTTCATCAAATGAAACCATTAGGGGCATAGAGCCTTAGTCCCCTTCCCTAACCCATGCATTATAGGGTGGGGTTTAGAGACTCAGTCTAACACAACCCATGGGCGTAGATCCTCAAATCCAATACCCCACAACTACCAAGCCATGTGCATATGCTTATTTGAACCATTTACCATATATACCATTTCAAAAACCATTCTAAGAAAATATACATAATGTTAAGATTTCACATTTATTCAACACATAAATAATCTTTATTCTTTAAACCATTAACACATTTACCATTTACAATTCATAACAAATTAACCCACTTTACTTATACTAAACACTCCCGTATTCTATGTTTTCAATTGTTTAGAATTAACATTAATATCATTTACAAACCATTTAACATTTACCAACACATATTACAACTATTAAAAACATATATCATTATGTCTAACACCCCCTTATTCTATGTCATCAACTATGAACATTCGTCATTTAGTTTATTTCATAACCATGCTATCATACCAAAATAATCATCATGGGTCCCATATCACTATCCTATAGATCAATTAAATGACTATGGTACTAAAGGATATTTAAAAACACATCATGGTATAAAAAAATTCAAAATACTTATTTTAAATCATTATGAATCCACCCTTTAAAACATGTTTCATCCTATTTGAAAACTAAAACATTCCCCAAGGATTTTGTTTCCATTTAAACCATCCAAAAAAACCATTAAATCATTTTCACAAAATGGAAACCTTTCCCTAATTTCAAACATAATTTTAAATCTCTTAAGAAAACCCATTTTTGAATTAATTTAAGGAAAAAACTTCTTTTCCAAACATTAATCACTTTAAAACATCATTTTCCTTCAATAAATCTATAATCTGATCAAATCCACAATACACACCATTAAAACCATTTCAAAACCTGCTAGGGATTTAAAAAATCCAACTTATAATCATTTCAATTTACCCATTAACCCTACCCACATAAGAAATTACACTTTTACTACACATTCACTCTCATAATTCCTCTATCTCAATGTTTACCAATTTTATTCACCATTTACAAGGATCCGGCTTACCCCATGGGTAGCCATAGGTTTGGTCACACTCACCAATGGACCCAACAAGGTCCATGAAGGGTTTCACACCTCAATATAAGAACCAAATCACTTTCCCTAATCAAAAACATAAAAACTCATCATGGTAATATACTATAACAACTAAACACACACACAGATATATATATATATATAACAACATGACTATGGGAAAAAGATTTAAGACCACCTACCTCATGTTCGTTGATGAATGCTTGCTTAACCTCACCATTGATTCAAACTTAAACACCCATTAAATCCATATCATATAATCTTCTCAAAAAGTGAGTGTTTTAGGGATTCATAAGAAGAGGAGAGATTCTACAATCCCTGTTCCAGAAAAAAGAGAAAAGGGGAGTGGTAGACTCACTCGGATCATCGATTCACACTCAAATGTACTCCAAATGAATATGCATCGAATTGAAATAATATATTGGAAGTCTTGGAGGGTTTGGTTAGTAACCCAAGCTATTGGAGGAGGAATAGGGAAGAGAATAGGGTTTAAACCTTAAATACTAAGAGCCTAAAACTAGAATTTCCCACTTTTTAAGGGCCACACAATTAACCAAACTGTGTGCCAATTGTGCAGATCCCTCTATCCAAGAGGAGCTAATTTAAATGATTTCCAAGAATCACCTGGATGGTTTGGAAAACCATGTAGTAACCATGTGACAGCCTCTACCTAAAAGGGTCCCCAAGCCACATGGTTTCCTAGACCAAGCGTATGGGTTTTACTAACTATACAACAACCGTATGCTCCACAACGTTTGGACTATTTTCCCCTCCTTTTGTGTCATGAACCCCCCAAGACACCCCCAAAACTCCTCATACACCCTAGAAACACCTCATTATCCAACAAAATGGAAGTTTAAGAAAAATTTAAACAAGTACATACATTTATGAAAGGTCCAGATCTTACAACCTCCCCACCTTATAATGAATCATCCTCAAGCCATACTTCCCAACCTTACTAATCCTCTAAGACCAAAGGTTGGGCCATAGGGCCCACATTTCAACTTCTATTTCCCAAGATTTATCCTAGACACGACCACACCGTCACTACACTTGGATCAAGGAAACAATCCTACCCCAAAGAAACTTCCCCCAACATACTCCACAACTATGAGCTGATGCTCCTCGAGGATGCAACTACCTCAAACTAATCATTAATAACATCAAACCAAATAGTAAGGTCTGAGTAAAACTAATAAACCACCATAATAAGGACACCAACAAGGAACTACATTACCCTGTGAGATCCAACTAAAATTAACTTGGTCCGATCATCTCCACAATTCATGGAATACATTTCTTGGAGCCATATCACCCCATTCTTAAAAGATTTTATGGTGACTCAATCTCAACATCACTTGAGGGAAAATCCAGATTCCAACCACATCCCATGTCCTACTCTGATCTGAAACTCGAGTTACAATGGCCACAGTCCATTTCTAAACATCTGAAAGGCCCAATCCAAGAATAAACTTCATTTCAAAGTACTCAACCTGTCAAAACCTGAGTTTATGATTATTACCAAAACCAAAACACCAACAAAATGCTCATCTGTGCCCATCCACCCCGTACTACTACTCACTTCAGCAACCTATAAATTCTTCTCTATGGTGCTCTCAACCATACAATTTATCTCATCACCACCATTTCCCACCAATGTTGAGCACTTATAACATCGAATAGAGACCAACATGACCTCATCTCAAGTTTTGAAACTTACCTGATTCATTTCCCAACTCACCGCACCAAAAAATCCATGAGAACTCCACCCAACTCTAGAATTCATCCTTTACATCAAAACATCCCAGATTGTTTACACTTCTGTCATCCATATCTCAACTAAAGTAAAATTGGATCCTCCTCAAAAACGCATTCCCATTTAGAGATCACAATTATCAAATCAACATTAATCAAAGGTGGACTATATACCATCACATCATTTCCCTTTTACCCAACTGATTCAGGCCATCCCAAATGACTCACTCCATTGACGCCCAACTTCCACTATTGGTATGTCTTCCCCTACCTGGGAATGATTGCTTCTCACTTAATACATACCTCCCTCATTTTCACGCACCTACTAGAGTCCATCCTTGATGTAACATCCTAGATCCAGAAGACACTCAACTGGTGCCCCGTACCAGGTTGACCACATGGTCTCAAGTGCATTTCCCTAAAATCCAGAGGCTTCCGACTAGTATTGAGGGACTAGGGTGTGATAGTGGGGAAAATATTCTTTCATTGGTAGAGTGTAACACACTAGAACAAATAGCAACAACAGTGGAAGTAGTCAAAAACATGAAACTGAAGTAAACAACAGAAGACTGAAATATAAAGATAACCAAGAGTCATATAATATCAAAATGATTAATCACATCACATGTTCTAAGAAATAAGAGAAAATAGGATACACTAAAATCAAGTACAATACAATTCCAAAGTAAGATAACTCAGAAAGAAACTCAGCAGTATTGCAAGCCTTTGCTTGGTCCCATGCTCTCCTACTCCTAAGCAGCAATAAAGTACATGAAAAGGGGTTCTTTCCCTTATCAACACCTGCAACAATATAGTCTGTTTTGCCCCAAAAAAATGACCCAAATAGGGTGTGAGAAGTAAATCCTAGTAGGCAACCACCTATGGTCGGTTCCAATCTATTAGTGAGTATATGCAACAATAGTGTACAAAGGGAAGTGGAGTAACTGGGAATTACTCAAAAGTAAACAATCATACAAGTCTTGTTTCCCATCTTTATTCATTATGTTCATTCCAACCATTTAATTACATTAAATTATGTAAGTATCAAGATATAGCCTAAGCCCTTAGATATTCTGTATAGGAAATCATAACAGATACCTTAGAAGGAAATCTAACAATGAAGTGAAGACCGAATCCAAACTTGTTCTTTGGCTCGACAGACATGTCATACATCATTCTATTTCAATATCCAACTCAAAATCTTTATCGCAGGCATAGAAAAAACCCTACCATAGTCATAATAAAATCCTCACCCTCAGTCTTAACAAATCCTCACCCATATGCATAATAAATCCTCTCCCACAGGCATAACAAATCATCACTTGCAGGCATATCACAATCTCGACCGCAGGAATATCACAATCTCACCGACATGCATATTAGATAACAAGGGAATATGTAAATTAAACTATTACATGGAAAACATTGATCAATTAATGTGGGAATCAATCATATCATAAAACAATTAGCAATATAAACAATTACAAAGCTTAAACAAACATATGCTAGCATGGGCAATTTATGTAAAAAAACGCAACATGTAAATTAAACTATCACAAGGAATAACCAATCATTATCTCAAGTGGAATAACATTCAATTGACCAATTCCATTTTTTTAACAACCCATAATTGGGAATACAAGGATTTCCTCATAATAAACCAAGGAAAAATGACTAAAAATTGGTCATTTAAGGGAAATGCACCCACGAGGTGGCCTTTAATCAAATCAAGCAACCTAAAACATGTTTTATATCATCAAACCAATTACCCAATCAATATCAGGCAATAACACGGGTAAAATTTTCAACCAGGTGACACCATAAACATGGGAACATGACACAATGGAACATATAAAAAACTTAACATTAAGCAATAAGCACAAGACCACCTACCTCGATGAAGTATTACTCTCCTCATCTAGCCTCAACTTCCAATTCAAGATAGAATGATATAGATCTATGAAACAAGAATATTAACTCTACCTTAAATAACTCAGTCAAGATCAAAAATAACCAGGAACAACTCAAGAGGAATCGATCACTCAACGATTGGGTTCAAACGAGATCAACGATGATTGATTCAGAGTTCAAATGATCAACCGGGAGGGGATTGAAGTTCTGGAGAAACCTATTGATTCCTCCCAACGAGCCCACTGTCCAATATGCCGAATGGAGAGTCTACTTCCCATTTTAAGAGAAAAACACAAAATACATGGTGTGTAAGTCCATATACATGATGTGTATATCATTTAATTGTTCATTTGGAAACCACATTTCTCCGACTTAGATTCTAGGGCCTACCGACATGGCTACATGGTGTGTACTAGGAATTAAATGGCGTGTAGTTAGTTTTTCCTCTTTTCCTTTTCGACATGACCACACACCATGTATTCCCATCATACATGGCCAAAACTACATGATGTGTACTTAATAATACACACCATGTAACTACTGATTATAATACTTTGCCCAAATTTTCCTTGTTTTCTCAAAAGAAAATCAAAGGAAAAAGAAGAAAAGAAACCCAAACCTCTATGTAAGTACCGAGTTCTTAAAAACTTCCCCCCTTAAAGAAATTCTTCCCCGAATTTACCTTATAAGGGTGGTGAAGAAAAACTGAGAATAACTCCATCCACTGAGCAAGTACGTCGGCCTCCCTCTCCCAAGTCTCATTCTATACTTGACCATACTGCCATAACACCAGTATAAGAGGAACTCACTAGCCTCAGAGAACCTTCACGCTTCTATCAACTATACGAACCATATTCTCCTCAAAGGATGCATCAACCTGAAGCTCAATCTCTTTAGGATATAGAACATGAGATGAGTTTGAGTGATAGTGGTGTAGCTAAGACACATGGAAGACGTCATTCATGGATCAATTCCTTTGAGGTAATTGTAACTGATAGGCAACTGACCCGACTCTCTCCAGAATCTCAAAAAAATTGACATATCTCAGTGAAATATTTCCATGTATCCTGATCCTATTATGTCCCAACCTCGGTGCGATATGTAGGAAAACTTGATCCTTGATGTCAAAATTCAAAGATCATCTACGACGATCAGTGTATGATTTCTGACAAGACTGCATAGTATCTATTCACTTCTGAATCAACTGAACCTACTCAATGGTCTCCTGGACAAGACAAGGTCCCTGCATAGCTGACTCTCCTACCTCCAACCAACATAGGGGTGATCGACATGACCTACTGTACAAAGCCTCATATGGTGCCATCTGAATAGTATCCTAGAATCTGTTATTATAGGTGAACTCAACCAGGGGTATGTGTCTCTCCCAAAAACCCCTAAATCAAGGATGCATGACCAAATCATGTCCTCTACCACTTGAATCGTGCACTCTGATTGGCCATCTATCTAGGGGTGGTAAGCTATGCTCAGAAGCACCTATGTACCTAAATCCCTCTATAGCCCTTTCTAGAAATGAGAAGTGAAGCAAGAATCCCTATCTGAAATGATAGAATACAGGACCCCATGAATTCATACAATATCACAGATGTACAACTTCCCAAGTTCATCAAAACTGAAGTTTTACTTGATCAGAAAGAAATATTAAACCTTTGTGAGCCTATCAACAACAACCCATACGACATCCTTTCCTAAAGGTGATCTTGGTAAAACTGTCACAAAATCCATTGCGACATGATTCCATTTCCACTTAGAAATGGGTAACTGCTGTAAAATACCTACTTGTATTTGGTGTTCTGCCTTCACCTGCTGACAGGTGGAACATCTCATGACAAAACCATCTACGTCTCTCTTTATACCTGGACACCAATAATGAAAATGTAAATCCAAATACATCTTGGTAACACCAGGATTCACTGTCCATACAGAGGCATGAAAAACCTACATCATCTCCTCACATATTTCCACTGTAACCCACACACGTCCATGGATATGTAGGATCTCATCCTCACCTACCTTCTATCCAGGAGGAGGGTCCTCACATGCCACACTCTCTTGTAGAACTGGGCCTTCATAATCTAATAGTTTCCTCATCCTCACTCTGTCCAGTAGGGTAGAGGTAACAACCAAAGATGAAAGAAAAGTATGCCCTTTTCTGTCATGCACTTCCAAATGCATCTTAGAGAACAATGCCATAAGTTTACAATCACTACTAGCCTCTTGCACTTCCTATATCTGAGTCCTCCTCTCAGTGCATCAGCCACTGCATTTCCTTTTCTAGGCGTATAGGCAAGATCAAAATCAAAGGAATAAAGGTATTCCACCCACCTTCACTATCTCAAATTCATATCTCACTAATTAAATATATATTTGAGGATTTTTTGGTTTGTGTACACCACAAAATTCTTTCCCAATAAGTAATGTCTCCAACATCACAAGGCATGAATAACCACGACTAACTCCAGATCATGCGTAGGGTAATTCCACTCATGTGGCCTCAACTACTGAGACCCACATGAAACAACTCAATCCTCTTGCATAAGCCCTACTCCCATCCTAATACCTAATGCATCATAGTATATGGTGTAACTCTTTCCCAAATCTAGAAATATCAGCGTCGACGCTGAATTCAAACACCTTTTTAGCTCTTGAAATGCTATCTCACAAGAATATGACCACACAAACTTCACACCCTTCTTAGTCAATCCCATCATCTATGTTTCTAAGAATGAGAAGTCCTATATGAAATTCCTGTAGTAACCAACTATCCCTTGAAAACTCTGCACCTCAAAAACATTCTTGGTTTTCTCCTAGGTAACTACTACTCTCACATTCTCTAAGTCCACTGATACTCTTATCTCTGAGATGATGTGACCTAGGAAGTGAATATGATCCATCCATAAGTGAAATTTTGTGAGCTTAACATATAACTAATGATCTCTCAGTGTATTAAAAATTATCTCAAGGTGTTTTTCATGGTCATGTCGATTGTGAGAATACCCCAAGATATCATCCACAAACAACACCACAATATAATCTAGTTAAGGATGGAACACTTGGTTCATCAGTGCCATGGAAACTGATGGTGCATTTGTGAGACCAAATATCATAACCAAGTACTTGTATAGACCATACCTACTACGAAATGTTGTATGAGGTATGTATGTCGGTCGAACACATACCTGGTGATATAATGACCTTATTTCAATCTTCGAGAACACTCGAGATCCTCAAAGCTCATAAAAAAAGTCATATATCTATGGCAAGGGATATTAGTTTTTAACCATTAACTGGTTTAGCATACAATAATCCATGAAAATTATGAGGGTATCATCCACCTTCTTCACAAAAAGGACAGATGAACCCTGAGGAGAAATACTGGGTCAGATGAAACCCTTTACTTCTAGATCTACCAACTACATCTTGAGCTCTTGCAACTCTGTTGTAGACATCCTATAAAGAGGAATGGATACTGGTATATCTCCTAGCACTATATCAATAACTAACTCCACCTCTCTGACCAGAGGTAAGACTGAGAAGTCGTCTGGGAAAACGTCCCTGAAATGATCAACCACTGGAGGGAAATCTTCCAGACATGTTCCATGGTCATCCAGATATAAACTTACAATATGGGATGTCATCCCGCCTAACCGACATTGCTCAAGTCCAACTCTGCTTTCTTGGTCATCCCATTAGCCCTTGTTTAGAAAATACTATCCCTCTAGTAATGTGAAACTCACCCTACGGCGATAACAATCAATAAGGTCCTGAAAGGAGACCAACCAATACATTCCAAGAATGACATCGAATCCTATCATATCTAAGAAACAGAAGTCCCAAAATAAGTGACACCCAATAACCTCAAGTTGGGACTCCTTACACTAATGCACACCTTCCATTCTTATCCCTAACGAAGTGTATAGCATCATAATGTCATCAAAAGTAAAGACACGAAGCCCAAGGATCTCTATAATAGAAATTGATATGAAACTATGTGAATCACCTGTATCAAAAAGTATAGAAGATAAAATAGAGGTGACTAGAATAGTACCTCTGATAGTATAAGGTCTGTGATACTTCTCCTACTAGGTCTGTTGTACTTTATATGTTTGACCTATACTGCGACCCTATGACACAACCTGAATACCCTGAGCTGACCCACCCTACTGTCACTAAGATCTTGGGGTCTGGCTACCACCTCCATGACCGCCTCCTTGTCCTAAATGACCTAACTTAATCCAGTTGCCTTAATGGTGACCCACTCCTGAGCATGGATTTGGTGTAGACCCTCTCTCACTAGATACTGGTGGAAACACCCTATAGTAACGCTATAGATGGTCCATACTACTGAAAGCCTGAAAATCATCTGGGTCCATCATAAACTATGGTGTCAAGTGTCCAACTCTTCCACACAGGTAGAAACTCACCTATATACCAGAAGAAATATTCTGACTACTCATATCTCGTCAAAACAACTCCATACGACTCTTATTTCTTCTATTCAAGATATTAATAGATCTTAGTGTCGAACCTCCCTAGTTCACACCTGTATCTTCCCATAGATTATGTTTGGTAATCAACACCTAATTCACGATAGAAAAGATAGAAGTAAACCTGAAAACATTCACCTATGATCAGATATAAAACTTGATACCATCCTTAAATCGTCTATCTTTTAATACGTCATCACCCATTATAATAGGTGAGAATCATTGAAGCTAGATAAACTGGGTAGAGTAGTCCATAACTGATAGTTTTCCCTACTCTAAGTGCATGAACTCTCAGGCTCGGTTAGACCTCAGTATATCAGGAAAATAATAATCATAGAAGGCCTTCTGAAAGTCTTCCCATGTCATATCCTGATGACACCCTTCCTGAGTGACAACATCCCACCATATATTGGAATAATCTCACAGTATATAAGTTTGAATCTTGAACCTCATCTTAAGATGATTATCTAGATGCTCATAGATATCCAGTATTTATTCTATCCATGATTACATAGCCTGTGGTCTGCCATCCACTGAAGAAGTAGGCGGATGCGGCTGCTGGAAGATACGTGTCAGTTCTTCCATAGATATGGAAGCCTACGGTACTACCAAAAAGGTTTGCATGAACCTCATAAATCCTTCATGGAACTTTTCATCTACACCTACGTCTGATATAATAGCTGGTGCTGCAGTTGTCACAACTGGAGGATCCATTGGTAGCCCGTGTCCTACCATCTCTAGAGTATGATCATCGCTGCTCTCTTGGTGTACGGATCATGGTCATCACAGCAAGATGACTCTACAAGGTCAATAATGTTCCTTAGTTCATACCCATTATCAATGTTTTCCATTCAAGAGTTCCAAAACAAAACACGAAAAGACCCTCAATGTTTGGAAAAAGGGACTACATGATGTGTAGAAAGAATACACGATGTGTACCCTCAATCTCTTATATGGTCGTGTTCTACTGCCGGCCTGGGCATGTATCAACCCTAGGTACATGGAGTGTATACATAGGTTTATCCTCCTGGCCCTGTACTCCCACATGTCCAGGTCCACATGGGTTCTTCCTAGGTATGCTACATGACGTGTACCAAAATTAAAAAGTGCAATCAGATAAAAACTCAATAGCCCATGTTTCCTCTCACATGTCGAGTTACATATTCAGATACTACAGGGTGTGTACACATGGTACACAACATATTCATCTTAAAACTTGAAACATATCTCCCCTGAACAGAAATAACACACAACATGTTAGTCTAAACTACACACCGTGTATACTGGGTTTTTCAAAACAGAAACTCCAAATTTCCTAGAAAACCCTTGTTTTATAGGAAAACTAACTACCAGGATGCCAAATTCCGATCCTTGAGGTCCCTTACTCCCTACAAATCAATGTTGGGCACCCAAGATGGACATTTCTCAAAATAAGTTCATTTAACATCTACATTACATAAGTGTGTCATTTACCAATTCATAAGGGCCCATACTTCTTATGGATTGAAAGATGACATCACACCATTATCTACTGCACCTAACTAACACAACAACATACACAACTATCATAATAACATGCAATATCTAATGAATCCTATATAGCATGGCATGTAATTCTAACAAATTTCTATATGATGCATGAGATGGCACACCCTCATATCATTAGGTTTTAACTAGAATAGAACACATAATTTCATCAACAATAATAGTAGATATCAAGTGCATCACCCAATGGTGAAATCAAATCAACTATAATAGATCAAAATCCAAAATCCCAATTTAGTTTGATGTAATTTGGATTTTCACAGTACATGTGGTCTCTAATTCTAGGCACAACTAATTACCAAACTCCATATCCTTTACATCGTCACCAAATAGTAAAGAAAACCAAAAAATAAACCCTCTGATACCACGTTGTAACGTCCCTGATTCAAAAGCCACTCAACTGGTGCCCTATACCTTGTTGGCCACATGGCCTCAAGCACCTTTACCCAAACACCAGAGGATGCTGACTATAAGCGAGGGCCAAGGGTGTGATAGTGGGAAAACTATTCCCTCATTGGCATAATGTAACATAGAGGAAAAAATAATAACAATAGTGGAAGTAGTAAACAACACACAACTAAACTAAAAAAATGGAAGACTGAAAGATAAAGATAACCACGAGTCATATAATATCAAAATGTTTCAGTATGTCACATGTTCTAAGAAAACAAAGAAAAAAAGATACACTAAAATCAAGTACAATACAATACCAAAGTATGGTAACTCAAAAATAAACTCAGCAACATCGAAAGCCTTGGCTTGGTCCCATGCTCTCCTACTCCTAGGCAGCAATCAAGTACTTAAGAAGGGGTTCTTTCCCTTATCAAAACATGTAGAAATATAGTCTATTTGGGCCCAAAAACATGACCCAAATAGGGTGTGAGAAGTAAATCCTAGTAGACAACCACTTAAGGTCAGTGCCGATCTTTCAGTAATTATATGTAGTAACAGTGCACAAAGGGAAGTGTAGTAACTAGGAAGTACTCAAAAGTAAACAATCCTACAAGTCTTATTTCCCATTTTTTTCATTATGTTCAATCAAACCATTTAATTATGTTAAATTATATAAGTCTTGATATTAGGCCTAAGTTCGTAAATCCCCCTTATAAGAAAAAAAAATATACCTCAGAAGTCTATCTAATAATGAAGTGAAGAATGAATTTAAACTTGTGCTTTGGCTTGGAAGACCCTTCACACATAATTCTATTTTAATATCTAACTCAAAATCTTGACTGCAGGCACAAGAAAAACCCTTCTGCAGGCATAATCAAATCCTCACCCTCGGGCTTAACAAATCCTCGCCCACAGGCATAACAAATCATTGCCTACAGGCGTATCACAATCTCTCCCACAGACATATCACAATCTCACACACAGACATATCAAATAACAAGCACACATATAAATTAAACTATTACATGGAAAAAAATTGATCCATTCACATGGGAATCAATAATATCACAAGCCTATCATTAATATAAACAATTACATGTCTTAAACAAACATATGGTCACGTGGGCAATTTATGTAACAAACACAACATGTGAATTAAACTATCACAAGGTGTAACCAATCATTATCTCGCATGGAATCACATTCAATTGACCAATTCCATTTTTTTAACAACCCATAACAGGGAATAAAATGTAATTCCCCAACCCCAGTTACCCAGAGTCAGGGCATTATTACATAACATTGGAATGATAAAAGGAATCATGTCCTGAAAGACCGATCAATTTAGTGGCCTTGGAAGTACTAGATACATTCATAAGTTTTACATTACATCATGAAATAAAAACATCAAATTTTTTTCAACTTTTGAACACACTTATATCCTTATCCAATCCCTGCAGGTCAACCATAAAATACTTCTTCACATCCTGGAAAAAATAAAACACAGAAAGGGGTGAGCTCAGATACTTAGTAAGGATAACAATATTGCGGAAACTTTCATAAATATGCATAAACATTTAAGGCAATGTATAAGACTAAAACAAGAGCCTCTTAAAATTAAACTTCAGCATAATATGACAAAGATAAAATCAAATAATTCCATTTACTTATTCACATAGATATTATACTAGTCGAATAATCACATGCAATATCAATAGCCACTTTCATAATGATGGAATTCATAATTCCAGACTTCATAACCACATAGTCAAGGACTTGTGCCAAGAATACAAATAAGATTTTGTCAAGGCCTTGTGCCAAGAAACTAGTTTGTCTCATGAGACCTACCAATGCATTGAAGAGCTATATCGGGCTCCACCCGTTACTTACTAAGTCTAATGCATTCCTTATATGAAAAGGTTTAAACATAACATAAAAATTCATATTAAAACTAGCATACGAAATGTCAAAACTTTATCTATAAACCATTAGTGGTGTAAAAATAACACACCACAGTCAAACATATAACAAAAACTTCAATACAATATGGAATTTTTTTATCATAATAAATAAACTTCAAACAAGTTTAAAATCTATTAAAGGATGTTGACATAGATGAAATCAAAACATTTTTTAGAGAAATATATCTTTCTATTTTGAAATAATTTAAAAGTAATATAATTATCAAAGAAAAAATTTATTTTGAAAATATTCTTATAAGCTTTTATGGGAAGTTTTGACGATGATATAACGGTGGAAAATAGCCACACTCGCCGTATAAGTTAAAAATGACATTCTTACCTTATGCAATTAATAAGGCTACATGGCATGTAATGAAGAAGTACACACCATGCCGAATCCCTTTTTTTAAATTTTAATAAAATCCACTTTATGGGCCAGTGGGAACCTTACAAAATTCTAGATTCAAAATTCAAAACATCCCAAAAATCAACATTCAACCTACAAAACAACCCACCCACAATTCCACATTCAAATTTCAATTCGAATTCCAAAAGAACTCCTCCATCCTTGCGCCTTACCCGAATCGAGGCCATATGATTCCAAATTCATCATCACCACTACTCAACAACATTGGAACCATCATCGCCGGAACCGTCGCACCACACCAGAAAAACCGAATCATCACAGAAGCTCGAAACTTGAGCCAAAAACCGATTCACCTCAAACTGAAATCATCCAAAATCACAAAGAACCTTCACCAGAATCATGCGTGATGACAAGAGGGAGTCAAACCTACCTCCGCCGAAGCACCGCCACTGGATCAAAGCACACCAGAGAAAACCACAAAACGCTATCCCAAAATCCATCCAAAACAGAATAGCATATGCAAAAACGAAGAACAAAAGAAAACCATCACCAGAACACCAGGAGAAAATCCAATCACAAAACAGGTCAAGATACCATCGCCTCCATCCATAACACCTGAAGAGGCCACACCCAACCACTAAATTCATGTATTCAAGGATGAATCGGCTCCCTCATACCGTGGAAGTGGAGTTTCGCCTCTGATCTGACACCGCGCCACCAAGGAACCCTATCCGATGCAGGAGGAGTCGAGTAATAATGACATCCAATGATGTGCATCGATGAGAGGGATGAGATAGAAATCACTAGCACGATATAGGATTCGTTTCCATGAACAAATGAGCAGGGGAGAGCTAAGATGGTGTGGGATGAAGGAAGGAGGCGGTGGCGGGAGGAAACCCTAGAATGCGTCACCCCTTATGGGCTCATAAAGTACCTTGTTTGGAAAACGACATAAAGATTCCTTTCAAAACATATATGGTCAAATAAGGGTATAAATGACTTTAAACCATATTATAGTAAATAATAATTTTTTTTGAATTACATTTTTATGAAAGAACAGATGTTGATGATAAAGAGGTCCCCAGTAGATACTTACGTAAAAACAACCTCAGATAATAAAGAGATTGTGAAAATAACCCTTACCTTGTACTTTTCCTTAATCAAGGGTACGTTAACCTCTTATATAATAGTTAAATCATTGTTATTAAATTATACAAGAACTATATACATAAATATTACATCATATATGGTCCTTTAATATTGCTTTATTAATAATATTTCAGTAGTATCATCGTTTCAGGTGTTAACTGATTCGTTTTCCTTTATATGATTGGTTACGTAAGGCATGTTTGTTATGGATATGATGTAATTGATTCATATACAGAATGATATTATGTTCATAAACATTATTTTTAATCTTAAAATGAAAATTATTATTGAATGATTACGATGGGGAATGAATCTCATCACGTCTCTGGAGACGGTAATCCGTACGTACACATGAGAGACAATATCATTATATTGATGGTGAAATAGTATGTAATTTGATGATATATAATATATACAGAATAATTAAGATTTTATATTTATTATTTACAACAGTTATACTCATTATTATACCCATCCAAAATAATTAAGTGTTTGAATAACAAACTACACCACAACGTAGAGACGGTAAGCCGTACGTACGCACGTATGGTGACATTGTCATTTAAATGATGGATAGAATAATGAGTATGGTTGTACCATTTTTATAATAACATAAAATTATATAGAAGATACTGGATTTATTATTTTATAATGTAAACAACAAAGAAAGAGGAAGTGGAAGAAGAAAATAACTTGAAAGAGGTGATGAAATATTTACCTCTTCTTCTGGTTCTTCCTTTTGATTTGATCAAAAGGACTCCTTAGGTTGGATTTATGACCAATGGAAGACACCTAGGATGAAGGTAGGAAAGTTGGGAGGATATTCGCGTAGGGTTTGTCTGATCCAAATGGATTTGGAGGTGTGAAATTAAGAGAAGGGGAAGTACCCTTTTATAAGAGAGGTGATGACCACTTTAGGAAAAGCATGAAATATTATTTTATAATAAAATCATTTTTGGTTTATAATGGCTCAAAAATGATTTATTTAGAGGATAAGGTGGGTATGGGTCGAAAAACTCTCTACCAATAGGTTTTAGATAGGTTTAGGTCACCATATTAACCTTATCTTTTAGATTTAACTCTTAGTTAAATAGTTTGGCATTTACCATGTCTCTTTGTATTTTTATATTATATGGTTAATAAAATTACTATAACAAGCCAAGAGAACTCCAAGTGGTTCATTATTAATATATATAACCTTATCTAAGTCCTTTTTCTGAACCTTAGATTCTTAGGAATATTATATCAATTAATAATATAGTCTTTGTTTTAAAAACTCAGTTATGACAATTTTGATACTATTTAGTATTTGGTTTTTGTAAAAATCAAAAAAACATTATTACTTCAAAAAAAATTATTTAATAAACCCTAACATGTCATATTAACCTATAAAATTAGTTCAATTCATCAAAATTCTAAAATTACATTTATTTTGATATTTATAATATCAATTATTTTAATCTTTCATTAATAAGGTAGTTACTGCATCCTCATTGTGTCATAAATAAATTAAATTATTTAATGACTAAAAATTATAAATAAAATACCATCATGTAGAAAATATTTTTAGATTTATAATGTATATTTATAGTTGAATTTATATTGTGTGTAACCCTATATTAAAATGGTTTAGTTGTTAAACTTTGAATTTAATTCTTTTAACTCTTCTTTATATAAAATAATAATAAATGTCCTAATCTAATCCAAGTGAACAAAAGGGGATCATATTTTATTCCTAAGGTTCTTTTCGGTCGAATTAAACTTATCCAATAGAATTAGGACATGTGTTAGGGTAATTATAAAATTATTTTTACCCTTAATTACCCTATTTACTTCTAACCATTGTAAATGTCAAAAGTTACTATTCACCAAAAATTATTTTCATTTTATTGAAACAAATTTTACTTACTAATATAAACCATGTCTCTAGTATTTTTTAAATTCAATTCATAGAAGTGATAAAATTAAGTTTTATGCAAATTTTCAAATTCTCCTAGAAGGTGGGTAAAAGACGGTAAAAAGTTCAATAAAATTTTATATAGCTAAACTTATTATAAAATGAGTATTATGAATTAAATTGAACATATATAAGTATTATGTATCTATTTTTACCTAAAATAAATTAAAATAAAATAACTAATTACTTAAATAAAAAGTCAGTTTTCAACAATAACACAGTGTTTTTCACTATTCATCAAAAATTGAAAGTTTCTAGAAAAATACTAAAAAATCACCCCAAGCTAATTTTGGTATTCTGAATCTAAAAATGAAGTCCATTTTAAAAAATAAAATTTATAAAATTTCAAAAAGTGGGTATTACTGTTAATAACATCTACTTTGATTGGTCGTGGTGTGTTAAAACTCCAAGTTGCGTACAACACAAGCTACTGCATTATTCAAAGGGTAACGTACCTTGGAAGCTTGGGGTGTTACATTATACCCTCATTAAAATAAATTTTTCATCAAAATTTATAGAATATTACTGCATAAAAAGGTTCGGGTGGTTCTTCATCATACGTTCCTCGGGTTCCCATGTTTCCTCTTCCATCTTATGGTTTCTCCATAGAACTTTCACCAGATGAGTCGTCCAGTTTCTCAGAAGTTGTTCTTTGGTATCAAGAATATTTATAGCCTCTTTATAATAAGATATATCAAGTTCCAGTTCAATTTCCTCATAGGTGAGTACATGAGTTGGGTATTTTCTCAACAGTGATACATGGAACACATCATGAACTTTGGAGAGACTTGGAGGCATTTCCAAACGATAAGCTAAAACTGTAATTTGTTCTAGAATTTCAAAAGGTCTGATGTACCTAGGACTCAATTTACCCTTCTTACTGAAACGTATAACACCCTTCCATGGAGATACCTTCAAGAAAACATGGTCTCCTACTTGAAATTCCAAATCCTTCCTTCGGTTATTAGCGTAGCTCTTTTTCCTACTTTGGGATGCTTTGATGTGGGTTTGGATAAAATTCACATTTTCCATTGTTTCCTCAACAAGTTCTGGGCCTACGAGTTTTCTTTCACCAACATCATTCCAACAAGTTGGTGTGTGACATCTCTTTCCATATAATGCTTCATATGGTGCCATCTGAATACTTGAATAGAAGCTATTGTTATAGGAAAATTCTACCATATGTAAATATTGATCCCACATACCTTTAAAGTCAAGTGAGAAAGATATCAACATGTCTTCTAAGGTTTGAATAGTCCATTTTGATTGTCTATTGGTTTGAGGGTGGTAGGTAGTGCTCAAATGAAGTTCAGTATCCCGGGCCTTCTGAAAACTTTTCCATAATCTTGATGTAAAATGGGGATAAGGATCAGAAACAATCGATAGAGGTACTCCATGAAGTCTTACAACTTCATTAATATATAGTCTTTCCATACGTTCAAGTGGTACATCTTCTCTTATAGAAAGAAAATGTGCTGACGTGGTAAGACGATCAACAATGACCCATATTGCATCATTCCTTCTAGGAATCTTTGGTAACCCCATGACAAAGTCCATAATAATATTATCCCATTTACACTCAGGCATGGGAAGAGGTTGCATGACTCCTATAGGTTGTTTCCTTCCATATTTCACTAATTGACAAACTATACATCTTGAAACAAAATCAGTAATATCCCTCTTCATGTTGTCCCACCAAAAATGTTCTTTAAAATCTCTATACATCTTGGTGCTCCCAGGGTGTATAGAGAAATTGGAGCTATGAGAATCATCCAACAATTCCCTTTTTAGATCAGGTATGTTAGGAACACAAAGTCTCCTCCCAAATTTCAAAATTCCATCTTCAGATATGAAGTCACTTAATCTCCCGTCATTCATAGCTTTAATCTTCTTTTGAAACTCCTCATCACCAGTATGAGAACTTTTTATCCTTTATAGTAAAGATGGTTTTGCAACCATTTGAAAAAGTATTGATGTTTCACCTTCCATGGTTATTCCCATATCTATCTTTACTAGATCCATGAAAATAAGATCCCTTTAAACTATAATCTTGTTAAAAAATCACTAATCCTTTCTACTAAAAGCATATTCTACATTATTTTTTTCCCAGGGTGGTAGTGTATAGTGAAATCATAATCCTTGAATAGTTCAAGCCATCGTCTTTGCCTCATGTTGAGTTCTTTCTATGAGAAAATATACTTCAAATTCTTGTGATGATTATAAATCTCACATTTTTTACCATAGAGATAGTGTCTCTATATTTTCATAGAAAATATTACCACTGCTAACTCAAGATCATGAGTAGGATAGTTTTGATCATGAATTTTTAGCTACCATGATGCATAGGCAATAACTATATCATTCTTCATAAGGACATAACCAAGTCCTTTCTTTGAAGCATCACTATAAATAAAAAACCCATCGTTCCCTGATGGTATAGTCAAGATAGAAGCATTGGATAATCTTATCTTCAGTTATTCAAAACATTCTTCACACTCTTTTTCCAAAAAAATTTAACCCCTTTAAGTGTGAGCTTGGTTAATGGGTTAGCCAACCAGACAAAATTCTGGATGAAACATTGATAATAACCTACTAAACCAATAAAACTGCATACCCCAGTTATAGTCATCGGTGCTGAAAATTCTTGGATTACCTTTGTCTTTGAAGGATCAACAAAGATTATATCCTTAGAGACAATATGGTCAAGAAAATAAATCTCTTGAAGCCATAATTCACAATTTCTAAACATCCCATATAATTCATTTCTTCTAAGAGTCTTTAGAATAATGCGCAAGTGATTTTCATGATCTTCGTAGATTTTGGAGTATACCAAGATATCATCAATAAATACCACTACAAATTTATCAATATATTCCTTGAAAACTCTATTAATTAGATCCATGAAAATAGATGGTGCATTAGTTAGTCTAAAAGGAATTACTGTAAACTCTTAATGCCCATACCTAGTTCAAAATGATTTTTTTGGAATGTCTTCATTATTCACACACAACTGATTATATCCAGATTGAAGGTCAATATTTGAAAAATATTGAGCTCCATGAAGTTGGTCGAATAAATCATCAATGTGAGGTAGGGGATACTTGTTCTTTATTATTATAGCATTGATCTCCCTGTAGTCAATGCACAAACTCATAGATCCATCTTTCTTCTTAACAAAAAGAATAGGGGATCCCCATGGAGAAACACTAGGGCAAATAAATCCCTTGTTACTCAATTCTTCTAGTTGTTTTTTTAGTTACACTAAATCTACAGTGTCTATTCTATAAGGGGTCTTCGATATGGGCCTTGAACCAGAAATCAAATAAATGGAAAACTCAATTTCTCATTCTAGAGGATGTCCAAGTAAATCCTATGGAAACACATCAACATATTCTTTCACAATAGGTACATCCTCTATTCAAACATTATTTTCCTCACCCATAGTTATTTCATTCCCTTCTTCCCCAATAATTAAATTTAGGAGAGCTACTAAGGGTGGATCTAGATAAGAATCAGGTGGTGATGTTTCTACTCTAAAGATAAGGTACTCCTTATCATCATCGAAAATTATAACCTCCTTTTTAAAATAAATTTTCTCATTATGGTCTGAAAGCCAATCCATTATGAGGATTATATAAAATTAAATCTTGGGTATGATGATGAGATCAGAATATAAAGAACATCTATATGCCATAATAGGAACTGATTCACAAAGCTTTGTAGCGATGATACTTCCCTTATGTGTTTTGATTGAAAACCCCCTTGTTAATTCAAATTGGAAATATCTAATTTTCTTAGCAAACTGAGAAGATATGAAATAATTAAATGATTAGAATCAAGTAAAGTATTGGCTAAACTTGGGGAAACCATTAAATTACCTACCAATACGTCTTTCAGAGCTTCAACCTCAGTATTAGTGATTGCATAAGCTTTTCCTTTCTCCCTTGGCCTTTTTAGGGTAAGTTTCCTTGGTTCTTAGGACATTCATTTGCATAATGCCCCTTTTCTCTACAATTGTAACATTTAACATTGACAGCCTCTTTATTCCCCTTGCAATCATGAGCTTGGTGACCTTTTTCACCACACTTGTAACAAACTCCCATTACCTTTAAGAAAGTACCAGAGTGTTTATTCCCACATTTACTATAGCAAGAATATTCAACTTTTCCCTTATTCCCCTTATTTCCATTTCCAGAGTGTTCAGCTGATCTCTTTTTCTCTTTATTTTCTTTAAAGTCATAAGACTTAAAGAATTACTTTTATATCTTGATAATGCATGAGACAATATCTTTGTACAATGAGAAAGATTGTGAGACTAATACTCTATGGATAAATGGTTTTAACCCATCAAATAATTGATCAATATTACTCCTTGGGTTACGTATATAATCTGTTGCATGCTTTACTAACCTTTTAAAGTTAGCCTCATACTTTGTGACATTCTCATCCTCCATTTTCCTCAGACTTAGAAATTTTCTTTCCATATCCACTTGATGGTCACAAAGAAATTATCTTTCTAAGAAAATATCTTTAAACTCTATCCATTCCATGTTCGATACTTCTTCATCTTTGTTTGTGTTTTGGATTAATGACCACCATTGATATGCATCTCCCGTGAGGCGATAAAATACCATGGAAACTTTTTCCTTTTTGCTACTCCCCAAAGAATGAAATATTTTATCTAAGAAATTTATCCATTACTCAACTACTAATGGATTTGTAATCCCATTGAATGTTGGTGGTTGTTTCCTCATGAAGTGTTCTAACATTGATCCTCCGCGTTGTGGATCAGGGTGCTCTATACGGGTAAGGTTATTATTCATAACCTGAGTGAGTTGTCTGAGTATGGTGATAAGATGATCAGCTCCAGTCGCATCACCAACTTCACTATAATTATCTTGCATAGGATGGAAATCCCTACATGGATTACGTGGGTTGATATGGTTTCCATTCCTTCCACTAGGTTCCATTTCTAAAAAGTGATATACACTAGATTAGTTTATGAATCACAATACATAATTCTAAACTTTTAAAACACTTAACATAAATTGAATAGTTTATGGATATAATCCATAATCAGAAAAATGTTTTCTTTGAGGAATTATATACTCATAAACCCTTCATAATGGTTTGTAAAGAAAATGAGAATTATCCTAAGCATATACCCCAGGAGTGTCGTAACCAAGAGTGTAGCAAGCCCCGTTGTCATGCATCAGTTCCCATTTGAGTATATCTCAAAGTGGTGTTTTTGAGTTTTACCCCTAGGTACATCTATGACAGAGCCACCCCTACCTGCTCGTATCCAGATAGGCATGTATTGCTTGTAAAACTAAAAAAATCCCTACAGTACCAAAATTCTAGGAAGTTATTCTATATTAATCCTCAAAGTCAATCTTAGGGTAATGTTATCTAATCAGAGTTTTTCTAAATCTAGCTTCTAAGGTTTGTACTAAACTTCCTATAATACCAACTGTAATTCCCCGAACCCAGTTACCTAGAGTCAGTGCATTATTATATAACATTGGCATGATACAAGGAATCATATCCCAAAAGACCGATCAATTTAGTAGCCTTGGAAGTTCTAGAGACATTCATAAGTTTTACATTATATCATGAAATAAAAACATCAACAACATTTTACACCCTTTTGAACACACTTATATCCTTATCCTATCCCTACAGGTCAACCATAAAATACTTCTTCACATCCTGGGTAAAATAAAACATAGAAATGGGTGAGCTCAGATGCTCAGTAAGGATAACAATATAGGGGAAACTTTCATAAATAAGAATAATCATTTAAGGTAATGTATAAGACTAAAACACAAGCCTATTAAACTTAAACTTCAACATAATATGGCAAAGATAAAATCAAATAATTCCATTTACTTATTCATCTGGGTATTCTACTAGTCAAATAATCACATGAAATATCAATAGCCACTTTTATAATGATGGATTGCATAATACCAGACTTCATAACCACATAGTCAAGGCCTAGTGCCAAGACTACAAATAATATTTTGTCAAGGACTTGTGGCAAGACACTAGTTTTTCTCATGAGACCTATCGATGTATCTAGGAGCTTTAGTGAGCTCCACCCATCACTTACTAAGTCCAATGCATTCCTCATATGAAAAGATTTAAACATAACATAAACATTCGTATTAAAACTAGCATACAAAATGTCAATACTTTATCCATAAACCATGAATGGTGTAAAAATAACACATCCACAGTCAAACTTATCACAAAAACTTCAATAAAATATGTAAGTTTTGTATCGTAATAAATCTACTTTAAACAAGCTTAAAATCCATCAAAGGATGTTGACATAGATGAAATCAATTTTTTTTAGAGAAATATCTATTTATATTTTGAAATCATTTAAAAGTCATATAATTATAAAAGGAAACATTTGTTTTGAAAATATTCTTATAATATTTTATGGGAAGCTTTAACTATGATATAACATCATAAAATAGTCACACCCACCTTATAAGTTAAAAAAATATATTCTTACCTTAATTTTGTCGAAAAGGTCATAAAGTACCTTGTTTGGAAAACGATGGAAAGATTCCTTTAAAAAATATATAGTCAAATAAGGGTATAAATGACTTTAACCCATAGTACAATAAATAGTAAAAATGTTTTGAATTACATTTTTATGAAAACACAGATGTGGATGATAAAGAGGTCCCAGTAGATACTTATGTAAAAACAACCTCAGATAATAAAGAGATTATGAAATTAACCATTAACTTATACTCTTACTTGGTAGAGGGTATTTTAACCAATTTTATAATAGTTAAATAATTTTTATTAAATTATACAAGAAATATATACATAAATATGATATCATATATGATCCTCTATAATTTCTTTGTTAATAATATTTCAGCAGTATCATCGTTTCGGGTGTTAACTGATTCGTTTTACTTTATATTCTTTGTTATGTAAGCCATGTTTGTTATGGATAGGATGTATTTGATTTATATATAGAATTATATTATTTTCATAAACATTATTTTTAATTTTAAAATTAAAATTATTCTTGAATGATTACGATGAGGAATGAATTTCATCGCGTTCATGGAGACAGTAATCCGTACGTACTCATGAGAAACAATATCATTATATTGATGGTGAAATCATATTTAATTGTATGGTATATTATATATACAGAATCATTAACATGTTATATTTATTATTTACATCAGTTATACTCATTATTATACTTACCAAAATAATTAAGTGTTTGAATAACAAACTACACCACGACGTGGAGACGGTAAGCCGTACGTACGCACATATGGTGACTTTGTCATTCATATGATGGATAGAATAATGAATATGATTGTACTGTTTTTATAATAAAATAATAGTATATAAAAGATACTTGAGTTATTATTTTATAATGGAAACAACAAAGAAAGAGGAAGTGGAAGAAGAAAAGAACTTGAAAGAGGTGATGAAATATTTACCTCTTCTTCGGGTTCTTCCTTCTGATTTGATCAAAAGGTCACCTTAGGATGGGTTTCTGACCAAAGGAAGGAATCTAGGATGAAGGGAGGAAAGTTGGGAGAATATTTGGGCAGGGATTTTTCAAGACAAATGGCTTTGGAGGTGTGAAATTAAGAGAAGGGGAAGTACCCTTTTATAAGAGAGGTGAGGGTCACTTTAGTAAAAGCTTGAAATATTATTTTATAATGAAATAATTTTTGGTTTATAGTGGCTCCAAAATGATTTATTTATAGGATAAGGTGGGTATGGGTATAAAAACTCGCAACCAATAGGTTTTTTATAGGTTTAGGTCATCATATTAACCTTATCTTTTAGATTTAACTCTTAGTTAAATAGTTTGACATTTTCCACATCTCTTTGTATTTTTATATTATATGGTTAATAAACTTACTATAACATGCCAAGAGAACACCAAGTGGTTTATCATTAATATATATAACCTTATATAAGTAATTTTTCCGAACCATAGATTTTTAGGAATATTATATCAATTAATAATATAGTATTTGTTTTAAAAATTCAATTATGTCAATTTTGACACAATTTAGTATTTGGTTTTTGTGAAAATCACAACAGCATGATTACTTAGAAAAAAAATTATTTAATAAACCCTAACATGTGATATTAACCTATAAAATTAGTGTAATTCATCAAAAGTCTAAAATTACATTTATTTGGATATTTATAATATCAATTATTTTAATCTTTCATTAATAAGGGAATTACTGCATCATCATTGTGTCATAAATAAATTAAAATATTTAATGTCTAAAAATTATAAATAAAATACCATTATGTAGAAAATCTCTGTAGATTTATAATAAATATTTATATTTTAATTTATATTGTGTGTAACCCTATATTAAAAATGGTTTAGTTATTAAACTTTGAATTTAACTCTTTTAACTCTTCTTTAAATAAAATAATAATAAATGTCCTAATATAATCCAAGTGAAACAAAGGGGATCATATTTTATTCCTAAAGTTTTTTTAGTTGAATTTCACTTATTCAATAGAATTAGGACATGTGTTAGGGTAATTATAATATTATTTTTACCCTTAATTACCCTATTTACTTTTAACCATGGTAAATAAAAGTAAAAAATTACTATTCACCAAAAATTATTTTCATCTTATTGAACCAAATTTTACTTACTGATATTAACAGTGTCTCTTGGATTTTTGAAATTCAATTCACAGAAGTGGTAAAATTAAGTTTTATTCAAATTTTCAAATTCTCATAGAAGGTGGGTAAAAGACAGTAAAAAGTGCAATAAAATTTTATACAGCTAAACTTATTATAAAATGGCTCCAATGAATTACATTGAACATATATAGGTTTTATGTATCTATTTTGACCTATAATAAATTAAAATAAAATAACTAATTACTTAAATAAAAAGTCGGTTTTAAACAATAACACAATGTTTTTCACTATTCATCAAAAATTAAAAGTTTTCAAAAAAATATCAAAAATTCACCCTAAGATAATTTTGATATTAAAAATCCAAAAATGAAGTCAATTTTAAAAAATAAAATCTATAAAATTTCAAAAAGTGGGTATTATTATACATAACGGTTACTTTGATTAGTTGTGGTGTGTTAAAACTCCAAGTTTTGAACAACGCAAGCTACTACATTATTTAAAGGGTAACGTACTGTGGAATTTTGGGGTGCTACATACAAGGCTTGACTCATAGGCAACCTAGGCCAAACAGATAAACATTGGTCATTCAAGGGAAACACTCCCACGAGGTGGCCCTTAATCAAATCAAGCAACCTAAAACTTTATTTATATCATGAAACCAATTACCTAATCAACAATAAGAAATAAAACAGATCAAATTCTCAACCAAGTGACAATCTAATCATAGGAATGTGGAACAATGAAACATATGAAAAAATTGACATTATGCAATAAGCATGAGACCACCTACCTCAATATAGCATGACTCTTCTCATCTAGCCTCGAATTCCAATTCAAGATAGAACTATATAGATCTACAAAACAAGAATATTAACTCAACCTTAAATAACTTATCTGAGAGAAAAAATCACCAGGAACGACTCAAGAGGAATTGAACACTCACCAATTGGGTTCAAATAAGATAGTAAATGATTGATTTGGAGTTCAGATGATCAACCAGGAAGGGATTGAAGTTCAGGTGCTGCCTCTTGAGTCCTCCCAATGATCCCACTGTCCAATCTGTAGAATAGAGAGGCTACTTCCCATTTTAAGAAAAAATAAAAAAATGCATGGCATGTAAGTCCATATACATGATGTGTATATCATTTAACTATTCATTTGGATACTGCATTTCGTCGACTTACTTTCCAGGACCCACCGATATGGATACACAACGTGTACTAGTATGTACATGGTGTGTAGTTGGTTTTTCCTCTCTTCATTGTCGACATGCCCACACACCATGTATTCCCAACATATATGGACAAAACTACCCAATGTGTACTTAAGACTACATGGTGTGTAACTCCTGATTCTAGTACTTTTCCCAAATATTCCTTGTTTTATAAAAAAACTCGAAGGAGAAAGAAGAAAAGAAACTCGTACCTCCAAGTAGGAATTGGGTTCTTAAACCTGACCTCTAGTGAATTTCACCACCATATCATCTATTTCTCTACAAACCATTGTGAGGATCCATAGTACTCACCAACATGTCTCCAATGAAAAAAATCAGATCACCTCAAAAACTACACTGAGTCTGAAGCCATCGCCCAACTCAAACTACCCTTACAACAAAGGCCCACCTGGCCCTCCCTAAAAAATCTAAACATTCCCTTACAAACTTCTCTTTGGAATCATGATGACACCAAATCTAATTCATGGTCTTCTTTATTCATCTATGTATGACATAACACTACCCACCTTGGGAGTATTGTTCTCACCACTTTACTCAATAAATTTCAACCACCATGGCTCATGCTTTGATCACAAGCTGAACCTCTACTTGGACATGGATGTACAACTTTCCTTCAAACAAAAAAAACCAACATCAACCACTACCCATTATCGGTATCCGAGAATGGAACCCATGGTATTCATTGACATATAATCCATACTAAGGACCTCTCTTGCAACTAGTAGACCATGTTCTCCCCACCACATGAATACACCTATGCCAACCTAAGAGAGTAACCTCTATAGTGTACCATATCCAACTGAAACACATTCAATTCACTAGGCATAAATCCAGATCCTTCTCAACCCAACCGAGATGATGTCAAGATATTGGATATGATCGTCACTAGTGAAAATTATGCTAAGAATTCATCTAAGAAAACCACCTCAAACTATCCATCACTAATTTCACCATCCACTACGGTGCACCATGAACTACCAAAAGTCTCAAGCTTCCCTACCTACCATCATTTCATCCACACTCAAACACCACAACTCGAATGGGATTTCCAAACAAAACTCACTACCACCTCATGACCCTCTATAAAGTGTTCATGACCCAACATTCCCATTGGCATCACTTCTATTAACTCACTCAAGTCATTCTAGGACTACCCAAGTGATGTACATGAAAATATATCGATCACCACATTGATCCATAACCCAACTATCCCATGCATAACTCATGCTTCCCACTATGATTATGAAAAAATACAACAGGAATTTATCCTGAGCCACCTATTCATCCATCCCAATAACATTGTGTATTTCCAAAAAATGGGCCCATATATGGACCTCCTCAAGTACCTCATGGTCGATCACTTTCCTATGATCACACACTGAGCTTGAGTCTAGATCACAAAGTCGTACATCAGTAAATTTAGGATCAACACCCACTCACTCATCTAAGCATGCCTCCTAGTCTGTCAGCCTCATTAGACTCAAGGAATTCTTAAAATTCTCATACAATAAACCAATAATTTGTACTAGAAATTTCAAATGCATCAACACCACCACCCCAGGGTGTCACATCCATATCATAAGTGTTAATCCATTATTTGGTCACTCTTTTCCCATTCACCAAAAATCAACATTGGTTCCCGCATCAACCACCATCAAGTCCACATGGAAAGGCTCTTAACAACCTTTCCTCTTCACAAAACCAACCATACAACCAACCAAAAGCAATCAAATACCTTTTGAGGGAGAAAATAAGGCATAACCATAGACTTTTACCACACTAGATTCTACCGAACATACATTGATTCTGCCTCTAAAGAAACAACTCGTGCAATGCATCTTAAGGAACCTTCAATACCAGGACAAACTTTTTTGAGGCTACCCTTAATTTCCCAAAACTACCAACTCATAAACACCACTCAAGCTGCATTTAAAAATCATTAACTTTCCATATTATCCCTCTAGGATAAACCTGCACTAGGAAACACTCTCTGTATGCCACTACCAAATTCCAAAACATCTTCCTATATCATACACACCAAAAATCACTAACAACCCAACCGACCTATCTCAGAGGTCATCATAGAAGATCAAATGGTACCAACCCCCTAAACTGAAGTCACGTCAAACAAAGGTCCCTGGATCTCTCTCTCTAATCCATACTCATAAAACCTCAACCAAATCGCTGCTTACGATGACACTCCTGCCCCCACTCAAGAACAAACTGCATCAAATGAACCTTAAAGAACATTTACTATAAGCCTCAAACCAAGAATACCAACAAACATATGCCGGAACCACGATCCAAACACCCACCCTAGGGGCTAAAACAAAAATTTCTTGATCACAACTCGTAAGAGTTACCACATCCAAATTAATAGACAAAAAATCATAACCCATGGTAATATACTTACCAAGGGAATAACAATAACATCTCTATTACCATACAATGAAACCCAAAAAAGCCTCAAAAACCAAAACTATGGTCTCAAAATAGGGCGCTCTCACTACCAAAACCACCCATACACGGGGTCCAATCAAAATACTAGGGGTACCAATTTCTAATATCTCTACCAATTCCATCATGTTTCATCTCCCTTCCTAATTTAAACTCTACCAATTAAAACAAAAGGTTTCACATTTCAAAACATTCTATTTTCCAAACCCTAAGGCTTTAATATTTCAGAAAACTTTTTATTAACCCAAAATTTTAAAAATCCAAGATCTATTCAAATTCACATTTTAGAATATTTCCTTTATCAAAAATTACAAGGGAAAAACAAATAGAAAAAATTTAACAAAATAAAAGTACACAACCAGCATATAAATCCCAAGGTAATATAAATATTAATTAACATACATATGACCTAGTAATCCCATGTGACTAGCACGATTCATGAAATCCTACACACTCTCTTATCATATTGGTCCAAGATATAAACCTCATAAATCAATGAAATCACATTCAAGTGCACCACTTAAGGTGTAAATAACAATCAACCATAAAATCACAAACCTAAGATCACTTCCCACCCCCAGAGACTTGGATTTTCTCTCATATGTGGGACTGTAGGCAACCATGAACAAGATCATTACCAGGACATGATAAGATCCTATTCTTCTGTCTATCATGCCCCAAATAATAAGACAAAAGACATGAATTTGATATAAACTTGTAACATCCTCGACCCGATGTCCACTATCTAGTGCCCCTAGAGGGTCATTACATGATATCAGGCGTGCCTCCACATATTATAGATCCTTCTAACTAGTATCATGGGTCTATAAAGAAATGTTGGGGAGACTATACTGGCTTATCAGAGTAATTACATAACAAAAATGATTTCACCAAACATAGTACCAAGAAAAAACAAATAAAAGGACAACATGTTACAATGTCGATAAGTAACCAAGTAGAACATGACATAACAACATAATGAATACACTATATGTTTCGAATTCATATAATCATAAAATAAAAACAAAACCACTAAAAGACCCTAAACATGACCAGAGTCCCAACCTGGTCCTGATATCACATACTCCAACCCATCATCCCATGAAGACTCAAACACCATGTCCCTATCCTGAACCTATATCAAAAAACAAGTAGAATATGCTTGACTATCCAAGTGCCATGGTGGCCTGAGAAGGGTGTGAGTGCAACTTATAAGGCCACTACCAATGGTTTTTAAAGAAATAACTAGTATGTAAAACAATTCATGAAATCAAACAAGTGAAATAAACAATCATGGAAAGAAGGAACATGTTTCTCCTTTAACAATTACCCATTTAACCAACTATTATCAAGGAACAAGATTCACTTTTAACAATTAATAATTAAATATTTTATCATATGGCCATTAGGATAGGAATTTACATCAAGTATACTATGACATTTTTCGGTCAATTACTATGAATAAAGGAATAATTCAAGTTCCCTATCTCACTAGAGATACAAATTTCATAAACAATTTCATCACACTACCTTGGTGCCTCAGTACAAGTAGTCTCATTAAATAGAACCATTAAGGGAATATAGCCTCAGTCCCATTCCCTAACCCATGAATTATAGGTGTGGTGTTTAGATCTTTATGCTAACTCAACCCATGGGTGTATATACTCAAGTCCAATACCCCACAACTACCAAGCCATGCACACATTATTCTTTCAACCATTTACCACATATACCATTTCACAAACCGTTCTAAAAAAATACACATAATGTTCACATTTTATATTCATTCAACACATAAATTATCTGTATTCCTTAACCCATTAACACATTTACCATTTACATTTCATAATCCATTAACCCACTTTCATTATACCAAACACTCCCTTATTACATGTTTTAAATTGTGCACAATTAATTTTAATCTAATTTATAATACATTTAACATTTACCAAAACATACTATAACTATTAAACATATATATCATTATTCCTAACACTCCCTTATTGTATGTCATCAACTATGCACATCCATAATTTTTTTCATTTAATAACCACGTTAACATGCCAAAATAACCTCCATGGGTCATATCTCACTATACATAGATCATTTCAATGACTATGGTCCCAACATACCTTTAAAACCACATCATGGTATAAAAAAAATTCAAAATACTAATTTTAAATAAACTTGAATCCACCCTTTAAAACACATGTCTTACTCTTTGAAAACTAAAACATTCCCCAAGGATTTTGTTTTCATTTCAACTATCCATAATAACCATTAAAAAATCTTCACAAAAAGGGAAACTTACCCTCATTTCAAATATCATTTAAAATATCTTAAGAAACCCCCTTTTTGAATCACTTTGAGGTCAAAAAATCCTTTAAAAACATTACTCACTTTCAAACAAAATTTTCCTTAAATAAATTTATAATCAGGTCAAAGCCCCAAAAAAACCCATTGAAAAACCTCCTAGGCATTTACAAAATCCAAATTATGATCATTTAAATTAACCCATTAAACCTAAACCCATAACCTATTACACTTTTACTACCCATTTTCTATCAGAATTCCCCTATCTATATGTTTACCAATTTTATTCACCATTTATAAGGATCCAGATTATCCCATGGGTAGCCCTAGGTTTGGTCTCACTCACTAATAGACCCAACAGGGCTCGTGAAGGGTTTCAAACCTTAATATAAGGCCCAAATCACTTTAACTAATAAAAAATATACAAAATTTTCAAGGTAATATATTAGAACAACCACACACACACATATAATAATGTGACTATGGGAAAAATATTTAAGACCACCTACCTCATGTTTGTTGATGAAATCTTGCTCAAACACCTTCATAGAGTAAAACTAAAACACCCATTAAATCCCAAAAATATAATCTTCTAGAAAATTAAGGGTTTTAGGGATTTATAAGAAGAGGATATATTCCACAAACCCTAATCTAGAATAAAGAGAAAGGGGAGTGTTAGACTCACCCAAATATTCAATTCGCACAAAAACACACTCCAAATGCCTAATAATAAAATAAAAATAATATATTGAAAGTCTTGGAGGGTTTGGTTTTTCACCCAATAGATAAGCAATAGGGAATAAAATTAGGTTATAACCATTAAATTCTTAGAGGGAAAACCAGAATTTACCAATTTTTAAGGGACACACAGTTAGCCAAAGCGTGCACCAACCATGTGGATCCATATGTCCATGAGGGGCCAAGATACACAGTTTCCTAGAAGCACCCACAAGGCTTGGAAAACCATGTGGTAACCACGGGCTAGTGTCTTACGAAAAGGGTTGCCAAGCCACATAGTTTCCTTGACTAGACACAGTGTTTGTACTAACCGTACACCAACCATACTCTTCACATTGTTTTGACTCTTTCCTCCTACTTTCATGTCCCAAACCCCAAGGGAACCCATGAAACTCATTATACACCTGATAACCACATCATTAACTAAAATAGGGGAATTATAACCACAATTTAAACAAGTAAATACATTTATAAATGTTTGGGACCTTACATAAAAGATCTAAAATGAATAATTCTACCACTCATGACATAGAGTTGAGTTTTACCTCAAATATGACTCATGTAAGTGGTAAAGATTACTTGATAAGTGTTGGTTAATCTTCCACCTAAATCACATGTAAGAGGAACCCCCATATTCTAAAAGGACATGCATGCAATAAAACTAGTTTGTCAATCGGTACTTGAAAGAAAATAAATTTTATACAAATGAGGGTTAGTAAAAATAATGATAATCCTACCAAAACATCAATGGTATATGTGAGAAAGTGCAGGAAGTCATATACCCAAAAAAAAATCCAAAAAGATATGTGAAATAAGACAAAACAACAAGGATTTAAATTTTATAAGCATGGAAATATTTTATCAACAAGCAGAACGAAGAGATTTTTAGGTTATCGTTGGTCTTTATAAAGATTTATGAACATGGAAATAGGTTTTTTCAAAACATTTAAACATATAAAATTAAAATAAGGACATTTAATAATGTTATATAATATTAAAATAGATGAAATCCTACTATTAAGAAGTTAAATTCATATAATAATATGAATTTCCCTTGAAAAATAGATATGAGTGTCTTGATAATTTTTTATGAATTTTGAAACATATATGGGAAATCTTATGATGTATATTGATTTGTTCCAAATAGGGATAACTCTTACACTGAAAGGAAAAATGGTCTATTGCCTCATAAGAAACATAAAAATAATGAAAAATATGTCTTGAGGAGTAATCAGGTAATAATAGAACCTAAGAATGATATTACTAAAAAGACGAGGAAGGTTTCTAACCCAAATATCAAACCTATAGGAATAAGGTAATTCAATTGTGGTAAGATAGGTCAAAACATGTAATTTTCTAAAAAAGTGGTGTATATTTATGCCAGAAATAGAAATATGGAATCTAATATGAAGAAAATCAAAGTGATGCATAAAAATATTGTAATGGTAGAATAAATATTTGATGAAGATTATTCTTGGATCCCAAAGAAGGGAAAATCTAAATCTATTATAGAGGTACAACCATGAAGGAGATATAGCTATCATATGTATGAATATGTTTCATGGAAAAGTGTAAAAAAGGAAAACCACCTATGAGATCAAGTTTAAAGACTATTATTTCAAAGAATGTATCCACACATAAGAAAAAATTTATGTGTGTAACAATATATTGTCTCACAATATGGCCATATTATTTGGAGTTGGCTAGAAATCTAGATTAAGATGAAAAGAAAAAAAGTGATCCATTTTTTCAAGTCAATAAGAAAACTCCAATGATGAAGAAAAGTAATGATAAAAAGAAGACTAGACCTCCAAAAGTTGAACATACCTAGAAATCTAAGGGTGAAATCATAAAGAAAACTAGAGCAGATTGTATTGGGGGAAGAAACATGTATTGGCACTATTTATCATGTTGAGGAGCTACTGAAATATCCAAACTCACCCCATATTTATTGTATGGTGTTTAAGTGATGGATCAGAAGGGGATGATTGTTGGAGTGCACCCCTTGATGGGGAGAAACTCAATTAGTGAATCCTATTCAAGTTTTATTATATTATTAAAATATAAAATCTAGATATCCATAACATATAATGATGTTTTTTTATAACACTCACTCTCATTGTACTTTTATAATTTGATCTTATTATAATTATCAAGGGGGGATATTTTTCTAATAGAAATGGGGAATTATTTACTTTCATTGGAAAATTTTGATATGTTTGTTAAGACAAGTATATGTTTATATACCTTTGTGAAAACCTATTTTGTATATACCATAAGTATTAAAAAATCAATATGGTAACTTCATTGAGAAATATAAATGACAAATTTAATTCTAAGGTTATGAACTCTTATTTTCTATATTAGGTTTTATCACGTAAACTTAGAGTGATTAACTGATGGATCATTACTAAGAAGTATATAGTTACTACTATCTCTAAGATTATTAGAAAAATCATGTAGAGAATAAGTGGTATTTCAAGTGGAAATGATACCCCCCTTATATTAAGGTCTAGATTAATTTTTCTCCCTTTTTATTTTTTTTCATTAGGGGGGAGATGAAAATTATACTTTCTTTAGTAATTTACATCCATAAAAAGTATTTATAAGTTAAAAGTATTGAAAAAAAATCCAAATGGGGTGATTAATGTTAAATTGAGATTAATTATTATATTTTTTTCAATATGAATTTCAATATTTTTCAATAATAATATGGGTGATTGATTGAAGTATCCGCCCATTTCATGGAAAAGAAGATACTTACCAAACACGATGGGTAATGAGATGCTAATGCTAAAAGATATGGGTGGATAAATTTTAGTATAAGCCTAAAATCAGATTATTGAAATTGATTATCTTTATATATGAACATGAAAAGTTCTAGAGGAGGTGTCCTAGTACTATCTAAAATAGTTTGGAAGATTAAAATTATTTCTTATAGTGAAAAAATTGAAGGAATGTTTATAAATAGAGTTGAAAGGATATCTTAGTTTATTTTTTATAGAGGACTACTAATATATGTGTAGAGGTACAATTGTATAATGGTTGATAAGGGTAAGAGTTTCCTTGAAGTGGACCTCAATACATTTCAAGAAGTCTGGACATTTAGATATGGAGTTGAAAAAATGGCTAAGTATTGAGTGTATGATTTTCCTACTAGAACTTATGACTACAATATGAACGTAACTATTTGGGTTCCAATCTTAAATATTTTTCACTTAATGAATGTATTTAAGATATATTTTATCAATTTATTATAAGAATTCAATACATTGTATAATTTTGATCTAAGGAGGAAAAATGAAAAAGGAAATAGTGTACGACTTCATCATATGAATCTGAGGCTGATTATATGACTTCATGTTGAGTGTTAGTTTTCACCATAGGCCTCTAAATAATTGAAAAAAATAATTTTGGCAGATGTATATGATTGGAAAAGGTAGTAATAATAATAATTTTTATGAATAAACTTCATCATAAGACTTGGGGAATGTAAGTTTTTGATGTTCCCAACATACGAATTCAACACTTATCAAAATTTAATGTTTCTATTGGATGAAAAATTGATTTTATTGATTTTTAATTTGATGAAGATGTATATTTTTAATGATGATGAATCTATTCTTAAGTTAAATAAAAATTATGAATCTAATGTTATCCATGATTTCATCCTATATCAATAAAGAAAACATGAGATGAGAATGAGGATCATTATTATTGGTGGTGAAAAATGAAGTTATCAAGTTTTCAAGAATAATGTAGAGATTATTCCATAAAATCTTGATAAATATATCATATAATACATCATTTTAATATGATATGCTCAGGTGAGTTTTATGATCTTCTTGACTGAGATAAAAGAGATAAAATGAACTGAGATAGAAGGGTATAAATTTCACCAAGCCTAAAATGTGACAAGACTAACAGATTTTAAGAATTTGGGAATATAGAAACTTGATGAGTTTGGGTTGTTATTAAGTTCCTAAATAACATGTTAATCTTGTAGTGATAGATTCTGGCATGTTGAGATGAGTATTAAAGAGAACTTGAGATGTATCTACTATGTACAGATCCAAGAATCAAGGCTATACTATTTTTCATTGAAATTATCAAGCTATAAAATGATATCCATGCTATAAATTATTATTTATTGAAAATATTATTAAAACTTTTAATATTGAAATACATATTTTTTTATATACTTAGTGAAAGTGAAGCTATTCCTAGAGAATAATAAAATATTATTTTATTTTTCAAATTTTCAAATATCATAATCATTTAATAAAGGTGTTCTAGGAAATAACTTTAGTTCAGAAATCATTGTATGGAGTTACATGGGAAACCAAAATAAGTATTT
Organism: Viscum album; assembly: GCA_963277665.1. NCBI lineage: Eukaryota > Viridiplantae > Streptophyta > Magnoliopsida > Santalales > Viscaceae > Viscum > Viscum album. Next base: position 1,496,654,165 of record OY728129.1, read on the forward strand.
AATGATTTAGATATATGGATGGTAGTGAGAAAATCCCCACAATGTTTCATTTATGGATGATGATTTAAATAGAATATATTTAATACGTTTAAATGATTCCACTAATTCATGTGGGAAATTGAGGAGATTGAGATGGAAGATATACAAAAAGAAATAGAATCTATAACTAAAAAGTGTGTCATTTTTTAAGTTTCAATAGATGATAATTCATGATCTCTCTTAAAGAAGGATTTGTGGTATGGTGTATAAAATAATAAGAGGAATTTGGTACTATTATAGTGTTGAAGATTCTTTTTGTGTTGATGATAAAATATTTAAGGGAAGAAGTAAGAGAGCCATATGAATAGATTAGTTTAAGTCTATGACGATGAACTAGGTAGTGACTGATTTACATATGATTTTCTCTAAAAGCTATTGAAATTCTAAGATAATAATTTTAGAGGAAGGAGATATGATATTATGGATTTAGAAGCATCTCATACTTAACTTTTGATCTTCTTTAAAGGAGGATATTTAAAGAAAACACTTTCATATACATCATGAGCTACTGTAGAACCTGTGTGACTCATGGTATATAAGAAAATAACTACGAGACTCAGTTAAAGTATTAGGAAGATATCGATATAAGTGTAGTGTGATTCTTGAATGATAAATTCCTATGAGAAATATAAAATTTTATACATATTGAGACTATTTTTAGGTGTGGGAAATACCAAACCACTATATTTAGGTATTGATCATATAGTGGAGAATCCATTTTGGGGTGAATAACCAACATGGAATGAAGTAAGTCATTGTACGAAACCATGTAAAAAATACCAAGTTCCTTTAAACTTCTTCACTTACACACATTTTATAATTGATTGGTTGAACTAAAATAGAGTCATATTCACTAGCCGACACCAGGGGTTAAATTTAAAATGGAATTCAAGATAGTTTATAATTTTTAGAAAATAGGAAACACCAAATTCACCCCTCTATTAGGTGTAAAATAATCATAAAAAACAACTTTTTTGGATAAATACCATTATTAATGTGAAAGATCAAGGTTTAAAGTATATTAATTATACTATGGAGTGTTTTGGAACAAATATTTTTCATACTGGTTTAACATGACACTAATCAGGAAGTGGTATGAATTAAGGGGGATAAATTATGAGAATGAAAGAAGAGATTATCAAAGGAATTATTTTGTGACTAAAAAACTATCATCTATTCCAATAAAAAACATGTTTGATTTATTGGAATAAATTTTTAGTAGGAGTGATCCACTGGGTTATTATGATGAAGATTTCATAACCAATATCCCTAGATATTTTCCATCTAATGAGAAAGGAATATCTGCTCAAGAAATAGAGGAATATAACAACTCAAATGTTCATTTAATTCCGATAAGACAATTAAGTCATGTATTCTTTTTAGTGGATTCTCCTATCATATGACTAGTGACAAAAAATATTAAAGAATATTGAGGAACATAATAGAGGGGAAGTCAATTTTATAAATGAGAGATCTCTAAAAATTAGAGGAGTTATAACTATTATAATTGAAGCATAATAATTTAAATATAAATATGTACTACTTATCGATGGAATTAAACACAATCTATTGAGTGTAATATGACTATATCGTAATGACCCAAAAAATTTACTTCTTTTATTTATGGATATATTTCATCCTAACAACTTTTTATTATGTTTTACAATAAATGCACCTAAAATGATTTTTTTTAATTTGATGAGAACATCATACATCATGCATAAATTTGGATTAGTACAACTATGAACAACAATGGGCTATACACATTTAAGAATAGTTTTGCTTAATAAAATATATGTTTAATTGAGACAAATTTGATAAATTGACTTTTTAGACCCAAATTTTACTTTTCAGAAATGATATAATAATTATAATGAATTAAGGTATTGTTAATAATTATTATTTTAATGAAATAGTATGAATAAAACCCCCTTTTTAAATGTAATTTTTCCACTTCTGTTAATTGAATTTTGAAAAACAAACATACATAGTTGCGATCAGTAAGATATTTAGAGTCTGATGGGATCAAATTAATTTTTTAGTGAATAGTAACTTAACCCTTTGGAATAGAAATTTTACCCTTATGAATAATAATTTGACCAATGTAATATTAAACTAACCTAAAAAAGTATTAATAAATGTTTTGTTCTATATTTTTCATTTTAAGAATAGTTTTGTATAAAAATTAAGATGGAATTTGCTAAATTTATTTTTTAGGTAATAATTTTACTTTTTAGAGAGGTAAATTATTATATTAAACTAAGGTTTTATTAATAATTTTTATTATAATTAAATAGTATTATAAAAAAACTCATGTTTAATTACAAATGATAAAATAATTTCATTTTTTTAGAAAGCTTACTATGCAGTTTACTATGCATTTTCTGTCCACTATTATTTTTGATAATTAATTATTTGAGATTAAAAGTTTAATTTATCATATTTATAGAATTATTATGATAAAATAAATTTAATTTTTTTAATTCATAAGGTTGATAATAGGATATGTTGAATTTATGATATTTTTAAAAATGTTTTGTTTTTCATTGAATAGTAAAAATACAGTTTTTGAGTTTTCGATGTGTTTAATGTAATCATCCTGATGTAATTTTTAATTTAATATTCTGGTTGAATTTTCAGGAATAAAATATGATATTAGGTGTCACAAGTGTCCAATACCATGAAAAAATACCATGGTAACACCCATGGTTTTTCAAATACCACTAATGAGGTGTCCTAAAAAATTAACAAACAACTCCCTATTTTTACTATAAATACCACCCATTAATTCATTTCATTTCATTAAAAAATCATACCCCTCAAATACCTGATATCATTACCTCCAAATTATTCCTCCTAAGTCTTTCTCATGCCCCTAAGTTCCCGATCATAGTGTTTTATAAGTTACACTTCAAGGTAAGGGAATCTACCACCCTTCTCTTTTTCATGCACTCATTTTATGTTATACCTTTTTAATTTATATTTTATTATGTTTGGATATGTAATTACATATCATAATTAATTTAAATATTATGTAAAAATTATTATATACCCCATTTTATCTCATAAACACATTTTATGAATTTTTATGTGACACTGTTAGGCTTCCAAAATTTTGTAAGGGAATTATCAACTTTTCTTTTTTTCCTTTCAAGTTATCTTTTGTGTGTTATGTCTTTAAAATTTCCATAAAATGTTCTTATTTACATTTTATTCTATACTTATACTATGTTATGAGTCTTTTATTAATGTTTTACCCTTTTACCCTCTCTTTTTAATGTTTTATAAAACCATGTTTCATACCTATTATGCTATAGAATTTTCATCTCAACATCTCTCTCTTTTCAAAAGAAATTATTTTATTTTCTTTATGTGAATACATGAAACTATTTAATTTCTAGGTGTATTAATAGAGACATAAATAATATTTATTTTATTTTATAATTTACATAGATAAATCCCTCATTCCCTTTCCATGGGTTATAAATGACACAATGATCACATTTTTAAGCACCTTTTAAAATGCCATGATTTTGATATGAAATCTATATCCTTTATTCTACAAAAGTTATTTCTGAGATGTTTTATTATGATATATTTGGATAAAATTAATTAATACATATTAAGGGTGTGGCCTGATAGTGATCCAATGAATTGGGTAAAGAATTTAATCTTTAGAGATGATAAGTTTTATGATACCTTGGTGAATAACCTTGGTAATTTTTATGACACCTTGGGGATGAACCTTGGTGATATGCTTATGAATGTATAAATTAAAAATTTTATCCACATTTAAATGTTATTATTCATGTTATTTTATATATTATATTCCTATTTATCATGCCCTTATGATATTTCTCAAGTTATTATTGATATTACTCATGATCACAAGTAAACTGTTTCCCTTGTTATCTCTTACTGGGTCTTAAGCTCACCATTTCCTTTGATGCATGTCCCCAGGTTATGAGATGAAATAAACATACTTATAATGAACCTTTATGAATCCTTCAAATAATAATATAAGAATTTTTTTTATGTTTTCATGTAATATGTACCTAATTTCCAGGACACTAAACCCAAAAGATCATCTGATTTGTTAAAAGTGTATGATTGAAAAAAATGATATGTAATGAAAAAAGAAGGATTACATAGTCAGTATAAGAAATATGTTTAGTTATTTATATAAATTATAATTTTAAAACTTTAGTAGGAACCTTATAAAAAAGTTTAAATATAGGAAAAATTTCTGGTATTTTGGTGAAATATTAAGTAAGTGGTTTCCGAAAAAATAAGTCCCTGTCTGGATATGAACAAGTGGATGTGGATATGGAATAGATATATCTAAGGGTAAAACCCCAAAATACTTCTTTGATCTAGACTCGAATGAAAATTGGTGCAAGAAAACGGTCCTTGCTGCACTCCTAGTTTGACACTCCCGAGGGATATGTTTGGTTAATCACAAGTTTTTTATAAACTATTATAAAGGATTAATATTAAATGTAATTGTTATTAAAGAATAATATTTTTTAATCATGATGTTTTAATACCTAAAATTATTTTAGAATTATAATATTACTGATAGTAATAAATTTCTAATAATAGAAAATAGCGAGGATATGATTTCTTTAAGGGAGAAGAATGTAACAACCTGAAAAATGTACGTCTTTATTTATGAATCTCTTTCCTCCCAATAACTTTTTGTTATGTTTTAAAATAAATTCACATATAATTACTTCTTATTTCATGAGAATATCATAAATCATGCATAAATTTTTATTAGTACAACTATGAACAATAATCGAATATACACATTTAAGAATAGTTTTGCTTAATAAAATATATGTTTAATTGAGAAAAATTTGATAAATTGACATTTTAGACCCAAATTGTACTTTTTATAAATGATATAATAATTATAATGAATTAAGGTATTATGAATAATTATTATTTTAATGAAATATTATGATTAAAAAACCTTTTTTAAATGTAAATTTTCCACTTCTGTGAATTGAATTTTAAAAAACGGACATACACATCTGTGATCACTAAGATAATTAGCGTCTGATGGGACCAAATTATTTTTGGTGAATAGTAACTTGACGCTTTTGGAATATTAATTTTACACTTATTAATATTAATTTTACCAATAGAATAGTAACCTCACCTAATGAAGTATTAACAAATTTTTTCCCATCTTTTCTATTTTAAGAATATGTTTGCTTAAAATTTGAGATGAAATTTGATAAATTGATTTTTTGGGTAAAAGTTGTAATTTTCAGAGATATATAAATTATTATATTAAACTATGGTTTTATTAATAAGGTTTATTATATTGAAATAGTATTATAAAAAAACTCATGTTTAATTACAAATGAAAAAATAATTTCATTTTTTTATAAAGTATACAATACAGTTTACAATGCATTTTATACCCACTATTATTTTTAATAATTAAGTATTTTAGAGTTAAAAAATAATTTTATAATGTTTATAGAATTATTATGATAAAATAAATTTAATTTTTTAATTCAGAAGGTTGATATTAGGTTACGGAGAATTTATGATATTTTTATAAAATCTTTTGTTTTTTAGTGAATAATAAAAATACAGTTATGAGTTTTTAGTGTGTTTAATGACATCATAATGATGTAATATTTATTTTAACATGATTGTAAACTATTTAGGAATAAAATATGATATTATGTGTCTTAATTATCCAATACAATGGGAAAATACCATGGGAAATACCATGGTTTTTAAAATACCACTAATGAGGTGTCCTTAGAAATTAGCAAACAACTCCACCTCATTTACTATAAATACCAACCATTAATTCATTTTCATTCATTAGAAAATCACACCCCTAAAAGTTATGATAGTATTAACTCCAAAGGAGTCCTCCCAAGGTGTCCTCAATCCCCCAATGTTCCTATTATATAGTTTTATAAGTTACTCTTCAAGGAAAGGGAATCTACCACCCTTCTCTTTTTCAAGCACTCCTTTTACGTTATGCCTTTTTAATTTATATTTTATTATATTGGGATATGTAATTAAATATCTTACTTACTTTTAATATTATTTAAAAATTACTAAATAACTATTTTCTCTCATCAACACATCTTTTAATTTTTATGTGACGCCGTTAGGCTTCCAAAATTTCGTAAGGGAATTATAAACTTCTCTTTTTTTCCTTTTAAGTTATCTTTTTGTGATATATCTTTAAAATTTCAATACCATGTTCTTATTTACATTTTATTATTTCCCTATACTGTATTATGAGTCCTTTATGAATAGGATACCCTTGTCTCCTCTCTTTTTAATGTTTTATAAAACCGTGTTTCGTACTCGTTATGCGGAAGAATTTTCATCTCAAAATCTATCTCTTTTTCTCAAGAAATTATTTAATTTTATTTATGTGAATACAAAAAGCTCTTTAATTTCTATGGGTATTCATAAATACATAAAAATTATTTATTTTATTCTTTAATTGATATATATAAAAACCTAGGTCCCTTTCCATGGGTTATAAATGACATAATGATCATGTTTTTAAGCACCTTTTAAAACTCTATGATTTTGATATAAAAACCATAAATTTTATTCTCAAATTGTTATTTATGAGATGTTTTATTAAGATTTATGTGGATCACATTAAATAATCCATATGAAGGGTGAGACCAGATAGTGCTCCAATGCATTGGGTAAAGAATTTAATCTCTAGAGATGACAAGTTTTATGATACCTTGGTGAATAACCTTGGTAATTTTTATGACACCTTGGAGATGAACATTGGTGATATAATTATAAATTTATAAATTAAATGTTATTATCCACATTTACAAGTTATAATTTATGTTATTTTATATATTATAATCCTCTTTATCATGCCCTTATGATATTTCTCAAGTTCTTATTTATATTCCTCAAGATCACAAGTAAAATGTTTCCCTTGTTATCCCTTACCAGGCCTTAATACCACCATTTCCTTTGATGTATGTCCCCAGGTTATGATATGAAATAAAAATACTTATAATTAACCTTTAAGAATCATTTAAATAGTAATAGAAGAATGTGTTTATGTTTTCATGTAATATGTACCTAATTTCTAATACCCTAAACCCAAAAGATCTTCTGGTTTGTTAAAAGTGTATTATTAAATGTAAATTTATGTAATGAAAAAGGAGGGATGACAAATATATGATGATGTACTTGATTTTATATTCAATAAAGATTCACGTGACACAAGAACTTGAAAAATGGAAGAATCACCACTCAGGGACAAAGAACAAGTTTTATTTTTTTTTTTCAAATTAGAGATCCTAGAAATTCTTATTATTTTAATGATCAAGATGAAAGAAATATATAGAGTAGAATAATTGGTTTAATTTTATATAAATGTTTGAATATAATATCAAGGAATATATTTCTAAAAAATATTCCTCAAATAAAGAGACAAAGATATGATGTTTTTTAAACTTTTCAGATTGGGAAAATGGTTCAAGGTACTCATAAGATAATGGAGATTTAGTTCTCTAGACCACTTGAGTTTATTCACACTGAATTATTTTCACCTATAAGATAAAATTTTACCAGGGGTAATCTGCATTTTATTACCTTCTTAAATGATTTCACATAGATGAGAAATTTTTTATTTAAAATATATAATTCTAAAGGAGTAGATATATTCAAAATATTCAGAATATAAGCTGAAAAATAACAGGGAGTCTATATCATAAAGTTGAGATCTATTAATGTCATGGAATAAACTAGTAATTATTTTGAAATTTATCTTGAAAAACATAAAAAAGTATTAATATAGTGCACTATTTAATCCTCAGTATAATTGAGTGACATTAGTATAATGGAAAAATAGAAGTTTAGTTGAGATGGGAAGAAAAATTCTTTATGAGCATGATCTTTCAAAATTTTTCTAGAGGGAAGAAGTTTATATTACCATTAACATAAAGAATATATTCATATAAGACCTGAGATATGTTTTTCATCATATGAAATTTTTTACAATAAAAATACCATAGTAAAGTACTTAAAATTTTTATTATCCCTTGTTATGTGAATATAAAAAAACTAATATAATAAAATTTGAAGAGAAAGTGGAAGAAATGATCTTTATGGGATAATTATCTAATGATAGAAGCTAAACATTATGTAATAAGAAACAAAAAAATTTGGTTGAATTTTTTAAGTGAATTTTACTAATAATCATAAAAAATATGATGTGACAAGTGATACGGTGATTATAAATGTTGATTATGATAGATCATAGATTTTTGATAAAGAAGATGAATAAGAATACAAAAATATAAAAAATTATATTTATATTGATTATAAAATAACTAGTGATTAATATGAAGTATATAGAATTAATAAATTAAATAATTAGATATTAAAGAAGCATGGTGATTTAAAAAATATCATCAGAAATCAAGAAGCTGTAATTCATACAAGAAGAATACCGTGTCTTGAAAATAAAAATGCACTCATTTCATAGATTGATCCATAGTCAGTAATATAAGAAATAGATCACGAGGAGTATATTAATTCTATAAATAAATAAATTTATCATATTGATAATAAGTATACTTGGGAACTAGTTCCATGACCTAAAAGAAAAAATGATATTGGTAACAAGTGGGTATTCATATTAAAACTTAATAAAAAGGGTGAGGGGTCCCAAAATAATGAAAATTTTGGTTGAAAAGGTTATTAACAGGTTTATGACATAGAATTTGATGATATTTTTACACCAATTTTATGGTTGGAATCTATTAGAACACTTCTTTCTATAGAAGATCATAATAAGTACAATGTATATCAGATTGATTTGAAGTATAACCTTTGAAGTGGTAACCTTGAATAATAATTTTTTATTGATTAACCTGAAAGTATTATTCTAGATAGATATGAAGAAATTAAGTGTAAATTGATGAATAATTTATATACTTTAAAATATTCTCATTGATCCTAGTATTCTAAGCTAGACGGTTGCCTAGGAAAATGAATTTCTTTAATGCGAGGTTGAAAATAGCCAGTATATTAAAGAAATTTCCTCAAGTAATCTCATTATCATATTATATATTGATATAGTATTTTATGAAGTAAAAGAAAATACATATGAGGAGTTCTTTAAAAATATTAAGAATAATTTTGAAATGTATATGATTGTTGAGATGAATTTTTTTTCTATTATTATTAGTTACATAAAAATATGATTACATATTTCTATCCCAAGATAAATCTGAAAGATAATTTTTTATGAATTTTTTCATGAAGGATTTTAAAAAAGTTTCAAAACCTACTGTAGTGTGTACTAAATTGAACAAAGATGAAGTTAGAAATTGTGTTAATTAAAGATACTTCTGGATAATTATTAAGAGTTTACATCACCCAAAATCTTCATGAACAAATATATTGTATACATTTACTCTTTGGGATAGATATTAGAGGGAGCATAGTATAAAAAATAATCCTAAGGTATGGTTATGGAACTTTGAATTATGGTTTACTATATAGATTCAATTTATAATTGAATGCACTATTCTACACAGATATAGATTGGTCTGATGATTACATAGACATAAAATCTACATTAGGTGTAACCATATTTCTTGGGAAAAGATGTGTGAGTTTTCATAGTAAGAAGAAAAAACTAGTTTTTTTTGATAATATTAAAGGATGAATATATATAAACAACACAATCCTACACATATATTTTGTGGATGAAAGTTCATCCAAAATATCTAAAAGCAGAGGTTGGGAATCTACTAAGGATTACATGTGATTATCATATTTCTATTGATCTAACAATGAATCCCATGTAACACTTAGGATCCAAGAACATTGATATAATATTTCATTTCATCGAAAGAAAAAGTGGTAAATGGTGGTGTGAAACTAGAATATTTTTTATACATGATTGATGCGTTGATATATTAAAAATGTAAATACACATAGATAGATTTGAAAGATTAAGGATGAAACTTCATGTTCAACCTTCTCTCGATTGAGGATGTGTGGGATTACCCCATAATTAATTGGATTTTGTTTTCAAATGGGAAGAATAAGTTCAAAAATATTTTTCAAAAGGGAATAAGGAGTGCATATCTATTATCCAATTTTGTTAATTTGGAGTTGTATATTTTGCTAAATGGGAGATAAATGAAAGTATGTATTATTGGGGAGAATATATGTGTTACTAGGAAAAAAATGATTATCATCGAGAGATGGGATTATCTGAAAAACATTACCTTATTTGGTATAATGGTATTATTAATTTTATAATTTTATGAAGGTTATGATATGATGGTTTTAGTGTCTATAACTGAGTTTTTGAAAAGAGTTTATTAATGTTTCAAGACTTGAATGAGTGGGATATTGAAAAACCCAATAGAATTGTTGAATGATTATATTTATTTTCATATATGATAGAGAATCATTAGAGTATTATGACAACCCGTGGGGGATGGGTGAGTTGGTTCAAGGCGGTGGCGTCCCGTGATTGAGGTTCCGGGTTCGAGTCCTCACAAAGGCAACATGCACCATTTTCTAGCGATCCTCTCGTCCCCTCGACTCCGCGGGAACTGGCCCAACCCCAAGGGTTGGACACCTTGGGCCTAGCTGGGGAGGTGTGGCGTGCGGGTGGTGTAAGGTCGAACCTATACATGCATTAACCATTAAACACTTTTTCCAATGAGCATGTACCCTAGTGGTATAGGCTCCTTCTTGGCATCCAAAAGACCCAGGATCAAATCCGGACAGGGGTGAATTCCCAGGTACTGTAGCAGTACTGTAGAAGTACTGTAGCAGCGGTGGAACTATTGCAGCGATGACACTATAGCGGCGGAGGGACTGTAGAAGTGGTGGTACTATAGATGGTACTGTAGCAGTGCGGGTATTGTAGCAGTACTGTTCACCGAGGGGTCCTTTTGGCCAAAAAATGGGCTTTCAAGCCTTGTATTCAGGCCACTTGGCCTTGGGCCTTCGGGCTATGTAATGGGTCACCCTCTACCAAGTATAAAGAGCTATTTTATTTAAATAATAAATTATGGCTTTGGCCCCAAGCTTTAAAAAAATTAGAGTATTATGGCATTATTTGTGAAGTTTTTTGAATGTTTCTGAGATGATATGATAAGTCCTGAGTTGAATTCAAGAGGATCTGTGATTATTTAAAGTAATTTAGAATTCAGTACATAAGATAAAAATTGGATAAGTAATTTTTCATATGGGTATTTCTGACTTCATAAGATTGTTTTCATCCCTATAGATACTAACAAATGTAAAAGGAATAACTTATTGAGAATTATATAGAGAATTGGTTCTAAAAAATTGAAAATGAATGACTTTATAAGTATCATTTTTTGATTTTGTAAGGATTATTTCAAGATTCAAAAGGATGATTACATAGTCTATAATGATGATTTGAGACCTTTTAAGGATAATTTAAAACTCTATAAGGATTATAAGGAACTTCATTAGAATAATTTGTTACTTTATAACGATCAATTAAAATTTTTCAGAGTCATCAGGGCATCAGCTGTGGAATAAAATTGGAAAAAGGTAGGGAAGATCACATAGTACTTTGTAAGGGTCATCTAATTGATTATAAGGGTGATCCATGTCTTTGAAAGAGTCATTTATACTAATGGAAAACCAATTATATAGAAATTTAAAAAAAATGCATGGAATCTCACCCTGAAGATCATAAGGATAACTTCTATACTTTTTAAGTTTAATTTTGAGTCTAATAATTCGAAACTTTCTAAAGATGGGGAAATTATCATTTTAATTTATTATGAGGGAAATTGAATATGATTATGATCAACTATTATTTATTAATTAAAATATCACAAATCAAATTATGATTTAATATTAACAATTAAAAAAACTAAATTAGATGATGTTGTGATGTTATAAAATTCATAAATCAAATGAAAATCATAGTTCTCCAATTCAAGATGAGTTATTTGTTTATTACATCATGAAGATATGTTTTAATCCATATAGTATACTAAAAAATATTATAATCGAATCCATTATAGAAAAAAGAATGGGTAATCACTGTAGTAACTTTATAGAATTCAAAAATGTATATATTTTTGAATTATTTTAATTGGTTATCACTATTATAGAATTACCTATGAGTGTTATTTTATTAGATGAAATGAGAAGACATATGAATAAGGGTATAAATATAATATAATTGGAGATAATTATTAAAAAATAATTGAATATTTAGTGATCACGGGAGTATACCCATGAGAACATACAAATGATAAAACATGCATAAGATCTCATTATACAATTTAATTATAAGAATTATCTAGTATCTGAGTTAGAATTGATTTCTAAAATTTAATTAATTTTGGAAAATTAATTATTACTCATTAAGGGGAGTGTCCTGATAAGAACTGATGATATTACCAATAATAAAAAACATTCAGATAAAATATATACTAGAGTCAGGAGTCCAAGATAGAGTAGAAAAAATACAGATCTTGAGTATTTAGTGATTCAGGACTGTGTAGTAGATCATTAATTGGTTTTATGTAAAATAATTAGATCATAAAATGTTTTTGTATGAAGTGAGTATAATGTGATCTGTTCATACAAAAGAATCAAAGAGGAAGATCATCATTGTTTATAAATAAAACTAGAGTGAAAGGGATAAAAATTATTCTATTTATGGGTGATCATTAAAGAACTTGAGTGATCTAGTATAAACAAGTTCTAAAACTATTAAGTGACAATATATTATTCTAGGGCTGTGGATGTTATACATTACCTCTAGTTTCCTCTAGATTAAAATCAACTAGTATAGGTGTTGAGTGGCGGATGGTACCTTCTCAACCCAAACTGTAACCACTCCCAAACTCTAGTGTAAAATCTATGACTTAAACTTATCCCAATCATAGTAAGGAGTATGTTTCCCATCTTAGGGAAATCTATGTAAAAATTACATTTACACTGTGTAATTTACTTTCAATTATTACCATGTATGATCAAGATTATATCCTTGAGTGGATTAAATTCTTTCAAATTATGGAGGTTTATTTTATTAAAAACAAATTTTAAAATAAAGCACCACTAATTTAACCCTGCTTCTCAATGGTGTAACCCATTCCTAGGTCAATTCAAAAAGGATATTCAATAAGGGTTTAAGAACCCCAATGGTTACTTCACAATGTATTAAAAATATTCTTAGGGAGAAAGGATATAACATAAAATTTCTTGAGCTCCCATATAGAATAGAAAAAATTGAGGGTTTACTCTAACATTTTCCAAAACCAATGTGTCTAACATGTAACGACCCATTATTTTAGTAAATACTTTCTCCTTAAATAAATAACATGATGAGTATTTTTTCTTACATGAAATACCAAACTAAAATGAAAAATGATACACTTTAATAATATAAAATTATTAAATATGATTGATATATTATAGTTGTTAAATTGATGGGTATCATTAGAATGAACCTCATTATTAAAACTATGTAAAAAGGTATGATAAAACAAAGATCATTTTATTCTTGAAATATAACTTTTTTCTAAAAAATTATTTTTATGAATTAAGTGTTATAATATGATAATTAATGTTTCTCACCCTTAGAAATTTTATTTGGTAAAATTTATTTTATATTTTTAATAACAAGGCTCAAATTATATAAGGAATATTTTATTTTTAGGCACAAAAATAAGATTATAAGGACTAAAGTTAATTAGTGTGATAATGGTAAAAACATTATTTTCAAAGATTTAATTTATTAACATTTTGTAATTTTCTTTAAATAAAATAAATTAATATCTTCTAAAAAATTTCTATAATATAATTTTAAAATCTATTTAAAAATATATAAACACCCATTCAATTGGTAATCAATACTAATTAATATTAAGAACACTTAACGATGAAACCAAGATTATTTATACAAAATAATATATATATTAAATGTTTTAATTTAAACAAAAATTATATATTATTTAAAAATTTCCTTAGATTATATGGATATTAAAATTAGGTTCATAAAATAAAAATTTGTAAATCTGGGTTACCTTATATTTTTTATAAAATATAAATTATTTGGATAAAAATTAATTACTAAGGTAAAAACTAAAATGTTAAAATATAAAAATATAGTGATACAAGACTTGAAACTTATTTAAAACATTTTTAAAGATTAAAATTTGAGCCTTTATTTAATTTATATCAACAAAAAATTCATTATTTCCAACATTTGGAGCCATTGACCCTTGAATAGTGTCAGTCATCATTGAAAAAGCAATGTCTATTTATAAAAGCAACATTTTCTTCACTTATAAATAGAGATCACTTCCACCACATTTATTTACCCATCCAAAAGACTTATATATACCAAAAATATACCCTATTCTCTCATAAACACTCTTCCCACTTTTTATAACCCTTGTTAATTCTAAAATATAAACTAAGGAGCCTTAAGGCATTACCTAAGGGAGAAATTCCCAAGAGAGAGGTAATGTTATGAACTGAGATCTCATAATTATTTTCTTCTTCTACCACATAAAATATATTTTCCATGAAATTATGATAAAATTATCATTTATAATATTCTATAATTCTATTATTCTAATGTAACATCCATTTTTATACCATACTCTCAACTATATGAAAAAAGAAAATGTCTCTTGTGTTATGAATGAATTGCCTTCTTCATAAGTGACATGACTCATTTTTTATAACTTCCTTTCAAGGTTGGTTCAAAGGGGAAATATAAAGAATAAATATTATATTTAAAACATTATTTAGATTATAAAAATATTATTCAATTCCTACCTTCTTTACATTCAATGTGAATGAACGTGTCACTCGTGCGTACGTGCAGAACCACCTACACATAAGTGACATATTTTGTTTTTTCACATAGTATATTATGATTTATAAAACTATATTAAAATATGATTTAACACCTTAATATAATATAAATAATATAATTAATCTTATATAATAATTATATCATTCCAAAAGAATCACTTTCTTATCCATACTCACCCATCGATTATAACATGTTATTATTTTGGTCGGTTTAACCACCTTTATAAAAAATGCTACAAATTTCTATCATGGATAAATAAAGAAACAAAATTATTGGTGATATTTTAAAATAATAATTAAATATTTATTTTTTTGGGTTCTGTATTGTTAAAATAAATATCAAACATGTTATTAAGATACCACCATCTCATTTATTGAAATTACGAAAACAAGATCTTCAGTGACCTCGTCATCATGAATCGTAAGTAAAATACTTATGAAATTAAGTTTAAAATTTATAACTCATTATAAAAAATAAATTTAATTACTAATAATGATATAAAAATTATTAAATTTGTATCTATAAAAAACAATCTACACCACCATTAAAAATATAGAACAAAACAAACTGTCGAAACTAATAAAATCAGATTATAAAAATAGGTTATAACTACCTAATATTTTTTTAATAAATGATTATAAATGAACTTTATAAAAGTTTATATATATGAATAAGTTTCTTAAATATGTTATTCAGAAATTATTTTTCATATAAATGGATAAATTGCATTCGACTAAGAAATAATAAAGGTAAGGATTTTTCTTGACTAAATTATTTTCCTTGGGTCTTAATCATTCCTCATAGAAAATGATATTTCAAGATTAATATATTATAACCTAAGATGATGATATGTTTAATTACCACCTTTTTATATAAGGAAATAATTTTTGAAATTAAAATATTTCCCTTGATAAATCCCTTGTTTCATAAAATTGTAATTTCATTAACAATGATTTAATTTTATTTAATGGTTATTTTTATTATAGAACCATGTTTTCATTTTCTACCAATGATCACATTTTTTTATTTGGAAATATAAATATGTTTTTTCTATTTTGATATTCATATTTCTATTAAAATCTATTCACATGGAACTTTTATTATCTTTTTGAATGATATGAGTTTCAAGAATAATATTTTAAAAATATTAAGAAAGTATTTATTTTCATAATATTTTATTTTATATTCTACTCCATATTTATTGAAGAAGTTAATTTTTATTTAGTTTCCATTATTTGGGTATATTTTTAAAATAGTGTTTTATGAAGTCTTATTTTCATCTTTAATAAAATTACTTCTTGAAAAGATACATAAATATTACTTTTACATTGATGATTACAAAATGTTTTTCCTGAATGCTCTTTTATTGATTTGGTTTTCATTTTCTTCTATATCTATATTAATTTTATGTTTCATGTTTCACCCAGTATGCTCTATTATTAAGTGATTATTTTTGGGTGAAAAAGTTTTTGGTGTCAATTGATTTAATTTATGGTGTTATTTTATAACATTTATAAATGTTATGAAACCTTTTTTATTTCTATGAGTTCTTTATACTATGAAAAGTGAATGATTTTAATTTGGATATTTTATAAAACCCATTTTATTTCCATGGGTTATTTATTATGTGATAAGTGAATGATTTTCAAGTAGTACACATAAGTATGGATGAATAATGGGTGGGGTCCTATATCTCCCTCCATCATATTGGATAAAAGTTTATATCTCACAAGAAATTTATACACGGGAACAATTTAGTTACTCACAAGTGTGGGTCCATCTGTATGAATCATGAAGGTGATGTTTCACTATAAATATGGTTGTTACATAATTCTCTATAAATCCTTGACTCTATAATATATATATTCTCCATGATATATATTCTTATGTTTTTCTACATGTCTATGTTATGATTTTTTCTAAAGAACCATGATTATTTGTTTATGTTTTTACTCCCTTGTTATTCATACTTAATGTTATGATAATGTTTTATACCATAAATATTTTACGATCTATAATTTTATTCATATGTTTCAATTATGTATAATCATGTATTCTTATTATGTTATCATACCCTTTTTTCTCATATTGTGCTTACTTATATTCTCTGATTGTTATCTCTCATGTTTACCCTTACTGAGCATTTGATCTCATCCCTTTATTACATTTTCTCCATTCCCCAGTTATGAAGATGATCATTTCATGTGATATGTATAGAAAGAAGTTTAGAGTAGTACTACCACGGAGAAATTCTCATGATTATTATAAAATAATCTATTTATATAGCTGATCTCCCTAGACACTAAACCTTCACTTCTCAAGATTATGTGACTATTCAAAAGATTAATGAATTATTGATGTAAAATAAAAAAAATCAAGTTTGTATAATTGGATTTTGCCTCCTCAGTTAGTATCAAATCAAGGTTTATTTATTTTTGGGGATTATGATGATAGAAATTTAGTGAAAACACTTGGGATAAGTCTAAGTGATAAGTATATATATAGGATAACATCCTAAAATTATGGTGAAGTAAATATTGTGTGGTTTTCTTAGAATTTAAATTACATTATAGATATTAGAAAGTGGATATGTCTATGGAACATATGTACCTAGGGATAATCACCTTGAAAAAATCATTCCATGTTTTAACTCAATATTCACTTAGTGAACAATGAGTGGGTCTACGATGTCACAGATAGTTAGATACTCCCAGGGGATATGAATTGGTTAGTTCAAATTCTCTTTATGAACCATTATGTTAGATTTGAATATTTTTATGTTTGATAACCTTACAGAAAAATTACTATGGATAACCTATATTGAATCCCAAAGATACATAAGTTTGGGTATTGATGAACCCAAAGGGCATTGTTATTTCCTAGAGGTTTAATAAAAATAAAAAATTATAAAAATATGATCAATGATACTTAGTTAATTAAAATTAATATAGTGGGAATAAAAACATTGACCCCATAGAGATGGTGAAATTAGTTTAATTATATTTTTAAAGAAAATTGTTTTATTTTTGAAAGTGGGTTAAGAATAGATGTTGGGTTTGAAAGAATTTTGAAAAGAGAGAGAGAGAGTGTGAAGAAAATCTATTTGTGTTTTGTAAATAATGTTTGAAACCATGTTTGGGTTATTTATTTTTAGGTTTTAGGTGAAATTTGATTTTAAAAATAAATTGATTAATCCATGTGTGGCATTGGAGTTGATACGAGGTGGATCTAATGATCATGGTATCCTCTCCTCAATGTAGAAATCCCATATTTACCTTGGTTTAGTAATTAGGGTTTCCATAAATTGATTTTGTCTCGATACCATTTTTGTACCTTGGTACCCTAAATAAGACAATGGTCATGAATAATTTAGAGAAACTAGTTGTGCAATTAAAAATGTTCCTTTAAGGTTCAATTCAATGGTCATAAAATGAATAAGAAATATATTTAAATTTTATTAAGAAATTATAGAAAAAAACACATGAATAAAGAAAAACAATTAAATAAAATGACACCTTAACCCTTGAGCTACATAACCCTAGAACAAGGTTTGTTTTACCCCCTCATCCTAGATATAAGAGATTTAGGGAGAAGGAATAAATAAAATAAAGACATAAATGAAAGACAAAGATGAAACTAGTGAGGACCCTGTACAATGAACCTTCTCACTCCAAGATTTGATATTTAAATATACCCTTAGTGTGGAGGCTTAATCCCTTATTTATATACTCACTCTAGGGATTGGTCAATAATAATTGACATCATAATGAGTCAAAAAGTCGTCACGAGTAGTCCTGAGTCCATAAAATAGGCGTTTTCCACTTGACACATTGAATCTGGCCATTTCTAGGTCATTCTGGTCTTTTCATAGCATGTAATAATTCACCACATATAATTTGTAGACCTTGATATATTCAAAACATGCTTTAAGACTTGTAATTATTTTACATTTTGTATTTTTTTCTCATTGTGTAATGTTTTCACATCATGTAAATGTCTGTCTATCCTCTGATTGATTTTTCTACACTTCACTCTCTATCTACACTTCACGGTCTAGAATGTTTTTACATAGTGTAATCATCACATGATGTGAATCTTTTTTTTTCTACCTCCAAAAGTTTTTTTCACCCTGGTTCTTTAGTTTTGACTATTGGTAGTGTTCCATAGGCATCCTTTATAGTAGGAAGCCTTTTTTTTTCTGGTGTCATACTACAACTCAAAGCATCATAGTGCGAAGAGTCTTTTTATCCACAAATTCAGCCCCTTTTGTCCCTTTTTCAAATATTAGTAGTAGCTTTCCATAAATCACAAAAATAAGTTCAACAGTCCAAATATTGGTTAGATTATCAATTATATTATCAAAATTAATGTATTAAAAAACCAAAAAATATTTGCATGAAATACACGTATCTAGTAAACACATCATTTATAAATTATTTACTCTAATCTTATAGTTTTACTTCCATACATTTATTAATTTAATTACCCTCATCCCTAAAATTTATTTTATTTAGAATAATGGATGGGGTAAGGAGGAAGCATATTAATAATGGATGTGAAGGAAAATGCAGTGATTTTTCTAATGAACTACCAAATGGTATGGGAGTTGGTGCACAAAATCTCACAGTGATAATCACCCAAATTTCACATGCTATGTGAACCACACTAAGCTACCAAATTCACTAAGGAATGATAAACTTGATATCAAGTATTTCATGTGAAAATTTCCACCCTTCCATAGTGGATCATATAATTAACTTATTGCTAAGTAATGGATCAATGTGATGGAATATATATTTTATATTCTCTAGTGCTCAGAGCACAAGAAGTTCATTTTTTCTATCTACATATTAGAAGGAGAGGATGGATAATGGTGGAACCTCATTATGAATACAATATAAAATTATAAAGTAGACTTTATATAATGGGAGGAGTTCAAGAAAGTATTCTTAATCAATAACTCTCCTCAAACTCCTCGCATGAAAATTGATCAATAATTCCTAGAGTCGAAACAAAAGGAAGAGGAATCCATTAGAAGCAATGAAGAAAAATTAATGAGAGTAATGAGGTATGATTTTATATATATATATAACTCTAAAATCATGTTTAGTCATTTCTTTATTGGATTAAAACCATGTTTTTAATGGTATGAACTATAAGTGATTTTGGATGTTATAAAGAGATTATTCAATGTGATATAAAGGAGGAAATGGAAATTAGTACAATCATTAATCTAGGGAAAATAAAATAAAAGTGGAGTGTTATGGAAGTTCTGATGATAAGAAACACGGGGGAAAGAAATCCCAAATACCTACATGTAAAAAAAGTGGGATAAAGAACCTAGCTAATTACCTTAAGGGGTTTTGGAAGTGTTTTAATTGTAGTAAACCTAGCCACCTAGATCATAACTACTAGAGAAATGAAATAAGGATGAATATCACTAAGAAGAAGAAGAATGCCCTAACCAATGCACCACTTACACTTAAATGCTTCAAATTACATGGGTTTAGTAATTATTCAAATGAATTCCCTATCTCCAGATCTATTGTAGAGGATAGACCCTAGAAAACTCCTAAACTAAGGTAGAAAGAGAGAGAAGATTCTATCAATATCGTGAAAGTAGATTATGATTATAAAGTCATCAAAGGTACACTCATTATCCACTAAAAAAATGTAAATTCCATATCTGGTTCTGGTTCATCACATTATTTAATATCATACAAGTTTTATAATAAATTTGATTTACTTCCACAATTACTGGATATTAAACTATCTATGAGAATACCTAGATTCATTATTATTGCATCTATTATATATAAATATTCGCTAATCAAGATTTGTGAGAAGATATTTCCTATAAGTCTAGTCCTTCTACCCTTGATTAAATTTGATGTAATATCATATATGGATTAAATTTTCTTATGTAGAGAAAATATCAGTTATATGGAATAAAAGACCTAATTTCATATCCTAAATCATCATGTGATCAAATATTTATGAAATGGTGATCATGATATCCCTTTAAAAGAAAATTCTATTATATGGGTTTTAATACCTTGCAATGAGGGATTTATTTCTCAAATGATTAGGGAAGAAGAAAACATTGATAAAATGCCTATTGTTTGTGAGTATGTTGATGTATTTTATAATGAACTTTTTAGTCTTCTCCCAAAGTGTGATTCTGAGTATTTAATCAAACTTATAGCCAGATCGAGGACTATCTTAATAGTTCTAAATAGAATAGATCCCATTCAGTTGGAAGAATTAAATAAGTAGTCATAAGAGAATATAGACAAGGGTTTTATACATTCTAATGCTTCACTATGGGGTGAAATAGTTCTCATTGTAAAAAAAGGATGGATAAATGAGTATTTACATTCATTATTATCAACTTAAAAAAATCCTAATCAAGAAAAATCATCCTATACTCCTTATTGATGATCAGTTTGATCAACTCAGAGTAGCTCAATACATGTCAATGATTGATCTTAGATCTAGAATCCATCATTTAATAATAAAACAGGAGTATATTTCATATATAACTTCCCATATGAGGTATGAATACTATGAATTTATAGTGATTCTATACGAACTTACGAATATTTAAAATATATTCATGAATCTATTGAATAGAGTGTTTAAAGGATAACTTGATCAATTTTTAGTTTTTTATGTAGATGATATTCTCATATATTCAAAGAGAAAAAAATAACATGAATATCATTTATAGATTATGTAATGTACCCAACCCGAAATCCAATAAAACAGTGCCCCTGAATGAGTCGCGACATGACCTCAAGCACATATCCCCATATACCAGAGGCTTCCGACTAGTAGTGAGGGTCTGATGTAATATGTGGTGGGACTATGCCATCTTTAGTAGAGTAACAAAAAATAGATAATAATAATAAATAAAGGAAACAATAATAAATAAACCAGAAACATGCATTACCAACCATTTCCCAAATAGTGTACAAGACATAACTGAAAAATAAATATGCCATGTCATGACAATAGTGCCAAAAGTGAAGAAAACACAAAATAAATACAAATAGTCGAATAAAAAAATGGGTCCTGACTCTAAGTCTGAATCCTCATCCATGCACATCCCATGAACAACTCAACTCCCCAACATAGGGTCCTTGCCATTGTCCTGACATGAAACCATGAAATCTACTTGGGTACCCAATGGTGGCCTGAGTAATGTGTGAGTACAACTCACTAGGACACCAATAATGATCTCCACTAAATATCTAGTCTAAATAGATGGTTCATTCAAGTACTAAATAAAAGAAAATGTAAACAAAATACAACTCGAGTGAAATTACTTAACAATATTAACTTTAACTATTTTAATCACTTAATCCATTTTCATCACTTTTTCCATGGGTTATGCATTTACATCATTTACAAAACAGCCTAAGTAGGCCAATTAATATACATAAGGGAATAAGTCAAGTTCCCTATCTCACTAAGGATACAAATTTTACAAACAAATACAATACACTTACCTTGGAGCCTTAGTATAGGTAGTCTCATAAAATTAAACCATTAGGGGAATAACGCCTCAGTCCCCTTCCCTAACCCATGCATTATGGGGTTGGGTTTAGAGCCTTGATCTAACCCAACCTGTTGTCATATATCCTCAAGTCCAATACCCCACAACAACCAAGACATGTTCCCATGTTTATTTATCCATTTACCAAAAATAACACATCACAAATTATACACAAATCAATACACATAACTTTCACATTTCACAATTATTCAACATATAAATAAAAATAAAGACTTATCCCATTAGAAAAATTACCATTTAAATTTCATAGCCCATTTAAACCATTTCCCTTCCTCATTCCTTAAATGATTAATCATATTCAAAAATTTATATTCCTTGATCCATTTAAAAAATTCATCAATTATCATGCATAAATACATTTAGCACATTCATAAATTCACATGAATTTACCCACTTATGCATTTCAAGTACAATTCATAAGTCATATATCATGATCACATTATTTTATCCACCCATTTCATATTAATCCAAAAAACCCCTTACAATATTATCAAAGTCTAGACACAACCATCAATATTTTTTTAACTAAACTAACATATAAACATCTTCATCATGGGATATAATTTATCACAAGTAAATTCCATGCTTAACACTACTGCAACAAACATCATATTTAATTTTCACTAGAAAAAAGGTCCACAGAATGTAGGAAACAACAAAATTGGAAGAGTACATCTTAGGATTAGGGGGGTATAAATAATGAAGTCCAAGTGCATTTTGTTGAAATAGTGGGTTCCCTAGACCCAACTATTCAGTGCTTTTGATTACCATATCATGTATACAGTTAGATATACATGATTTCATATTACCATTATAGTGCAGACTTTTCTGAATCTACTATTGAAATGGTAATGTCCAAAGATTAATTGCTGTATCGAAAGGTTATAGCAGATCCCAGGATATAATGATAATCTCTAGATACTATGAAATTAATCTTAAATATAGGTTCTATGGTCTATATACATCCTACTGATTGGACACAGTAGATTTTTGAATATTAGGTGCTGGGGGATCATAAGAATTTATACTTCTTCTCATGAAGTTCGCACTTAGTGATCTAAAATATTAAGATCACAAGGACTGAACCACCAATAAGAACACCACATGTTTCAAGTGTCATTGGATATTTCAATATATGATCATGTGTAATGGTATCCTGACTTGAGATCATTACCAATGTATGTCATTTGATTGCGTACTTTTATTGAAGAAGAAAACCATGGCAATGAAGTCGTGGTGAGGTAGTTTGTGTTGGATGCGTCATTGGTGGCATGGCATTGGTTGAATGGTCAAGAAAGGATTTCTAACTTCTGAGTTATGGAATTAATATATCTCAGGTCATGTTGATATGGATGGTAGTACCTTTATAAGACCATGTCCATGGAAGTCAAGGGTAAGTCCATCTAGTTACATCAAAAAATAATAAAGCAAGAAAAGGGCGATGACACGAGAGTGCGTCCTGCTTTATGGGATATTACAGAGAAAGATATTATATCAAACAGTGTGTGTTCATAGGTTGGTTTTCACTGATATTACAATCCTTATCTCTTCAGGGGCCATGATGTGTTGCTAGATCCCACTCTTGGTCTGTAAATACTATTCAGTACTGTCAAGATAAGGTCCTAGAGGGTCACACATAATAACGTATTCAAGAATTTTCCCTATTCAGTCGTATATGAATTTTGGACATTGTGGGCCCCACCACTAGGGTCTGGGATTTGTCCAAGGTTAAACAATCACCAATGCAATAATTAAATTCATATTATTCAAGTTTAGAATAATGATTATTGAATTTATTTATTAAATGTATTTACGAGTTTTAAGTAAATATACAAAAAAATATATTAACTGATGAATATTAAATTATTCAAGGTTCAATTAATATTTATGAGTGACAATTAAAGTTAATGACTCAATTATTATCACGTAATATATTTTAATATATCAAAAGTGAGTGATAATAATATTTATGACTCATTTTAGTAGTCATAAAATATCGTTGATAGTGCGTTAAGTATTCAGGACCGGCGTGGCGATACCAGGTATCGATAGCGAGAGATGATCTGGATCTAAGAAGCTTCCCTCTCATATACTCTCTCCCATAATCTAGAGAGAGATGCTCTGGATCCAAGGATCATGGATGAAGCACTCTCTTAGGCATCGCTAGCGAAGTGGTGCAGTGGTCGTTGGAGCGTCGAAGGCGTCATCGCAATTCCGCGCTAGCACTCGAATTATGACGAATGGTGCTCCCACAGATTCCTTGATGTCTGTGTGGAAGATCTAGAGGAATTTGAATTTAGATTCTTTGAGCAGTGATTTCCAATGATGAGCAGACGTTGTGAGCAGATTTAGAATTAAACCAGGTATTTTTACGGTTTATTTTTGTGATTAAAACCCTTCACATGAGATCCTTGTATTTAATTGTGATGCTCTTCACTGATGTCAACAATTTTACGTCAATTATATGTGGAAAATATTTAAAACCCACCTGTTTGGGGCTTCCACTGCATGCCCAGTTCCAATAAGTGGTATCAGAGGAAGAACCTGTTGCTTTTAACCCAAGAAAAATTTAATTTGTATTAAAATATAAAGAGGCGTCGATACGGTCCCAACACTGCAAACCAAATCTGAATATAATGTCGGATGTCCAGTATGTGGACATCTGAAGTTATGAATTCAGATTGAAAAAATTGCCGGTCACTGGAATAGTATTTTCCAATGATTCACATAATTGTTATTATTATAATAATTATATAATAATAATAATAATGGTTTTATCTTAATATTAATTTTATTATTATAATTTTTATTATAATAATATCTTAATATTAGTATTAATTTCTAAAGCCTAAATAGGCTTTAGAAATTTTAAACGGGTAAGTATTTGTTTAAAAAAACAATAAGGGGAGAAGAAAGACTTGCAAAAGAAAGTCTAAAATAAAAAAAATAAGAAATGTGGGCGATGACCTGTATGTGCAGGTTGTGATTTTTTTTTTGAAGAAAGGGGGGCAAACCACCCTGTCAAGAAACAAAAAAAAAGGAATAAAAAATAGTTTGTGGGGGGGGGGGGCGAAAGGACCCCTGCTTCTTGGTATTCCCACGGAGGCATAGTGCGCAGCGGCCCTGTAGGGCCGCCTCCTCCACGCCGCACTGCAGCAGACCGCACTCCGGTCCCGCTGCAACACCAGGACACCTCCTGCCTTCTACCGAGCTACAGTAGGCCACCCCGGGAAACAAGGTGCAAGCACGACCTCCTGTAACCAGTGGGCGCGCGACTAAGCCTTCCTCCCCACGACGACTCCTTAATATGCAGCTACTCGCTCCACTCAGCCCGTTTACTATCAGTCCCCCAATGGTATTCCCTACAAAGACAACACCATACCTAGTGGTGCGCAGTGGTAGACATCCCCAGGGGCGGTGACGACCGCCCCTTCCTCCGGCCTGCTCCCTTCCGTAGTGTCACAAGAAACACATGATGGAGCCACCTGCCACTAGGAGCTCCTGAATTAGACGGAGTCTCTTTCCCTCCTCCTCCCTTCCACTACAGCAACAGAAAGTTTCCATCCCCAGGTGGCGTTCGTCTTCTGCGCTCAACCTCCCTGCCGGATCCACCCCAAACACCCTAAGGCCGCAACCACCCTCCTGCATGCCTACACTGCTTCGCCTAACCAACCGTCTCTGGGTGCATCCCACACAACCAGAAGTTGACCACGACAGCCCCGCACTAGGCTGAAAACGCCATTCCAGAGCACCTTCCCTCCTAGAGTCCTCCTACCTCAGCCGCCGCCACCACAGGCCGCCTCCGCTATAGCGTGCCTGCCAGCCGCTATCGGCCAACCTCCCATGTGTTGACCTCTCTCGACTAGCTGCCGAAAGAGACACCACCGAAACCCTCCGACCTCCTCCCTCTCCATGGATGAAGACCACCCTAGCCATTTTAAGGGAAACCCCAACCGCCTCCCCGCAGCGCGACACACACCACCGTGAAGTTACCAATCTGCATGGGGTTTAATCAGATCTGACCCGAAACATGTCTGGGCAGATCTTCTCAGAATAGAATGGGTTTGGGCGGACCTTTTCAGCCCAGAACACCCATGCATGGGGTCGATATAACCCGGACTAGGCCTACGTAGGTTCACCCCGACCCGCATAGGCCCTGCACAAAGTTTTAAAGGCCCGAGTGTTTTAATTTAATCAAAAATTGGTTAAAATAATAATTTAATTATAGCAGATAATTAAATAATTTAATATTAATTTTTGGTTATTAAATTTTAGATGCGGCATAATTAATTTAATTTGGATATTAATTAAATTAATTAATTAATTTAATTTTATGTTTTTTAAAATTATATTAATTAATTGAGACCAAACGGTTTTATAATTGAATTAAAAATAAGATTGAATTTTTAATTCAATTAAAATTCCCTCAAATATATTTAATGTAAGTTTAATTTTTAATTCTGCATGTATTTAATATATGAGAGTTTAATGCATATATTACTGATCATGAGCCTTAGACCGATCGATGTATGTATGGTGTTTATTTATTATATTTAATTATTTATTTTTTGCAATGGTTTTAGAATAATTAGTTTAATTAAATAAAAGACGAAATGTGTGTCGTCTCAAATGTCATTATATGTATAAGGGCCTACGTTCCCATTCTCAAAGTTGTATATTTATATCCTGATACCCCCTCACCTGCATGTGAGTACAATTGTATAATGATGAGATGACATATGATGCATTTCGTGCCAAGTGACGGCGACACACAAGACAAGAGTTGGTTGCATTGGATGAGAAGACGTTGTTGTTCAAGTTACAAGCCATGCGAATAAAGGTACTTACTCTTAGGGTTATGGTTAGTCCATTATTCACTCAACAGATCACCCATTAGAATCAGCTCATGATCAGGTCTTCATTTTATTTATGCATGGTTTATTATTTTGTGAATTTGTTGATATAATGCGATCACATAGAATAATAATAAACAAGCATGAAAGATAAAATGAACATGTGACGGGATGAAATTTATATTTCTTGCATGATTAGTTGTGAGTGCGATCACATAGTATGTGCTTATAAAAATAGAAAATGATTCCTTTAGTCACATTAAAAATAATAAAACCCTCAAAAATATATTAAGTCATAACCGCCTTCCTTCATTCATGTTTAGACAAAACCAACTGTTTGAGGTGTCGGTCATGCCATAACTGAGGGTGCCTCTTACTACTGGATATTCCTTATAAGAATGATGGGTTGACATAACTAAAATTGCAGCAAAGAAATAGCCATAGCAAGCTAGTTTTAATTTTAGAGGCATGCATTGTGTAAATCAAGTTCTGATTTTAAGAAGCTCAAACTTCACTCAACAGATCAATGAACAACAAGTTAAAGCGGTCAGCCAACCAAAAACCCACCTAGAACCCTCCAAGTAGTGGTGTAGCCATAGCTTGTAGAATATGAGGGGTAGTTCCAGGATCCTTACCACTGGAATACTCTAACGACAGAGTATTATGATTCTAGAATAAAGGGTTACTAGAATTCGATAAAATAGTGAGAGACATTAAACGATTTAAGTAATTAATCAAAATGACTAAACCGGTAATCGAGAAAAAGGCACCAATCTTCTAAAGTTTACTTTTTTAAAATTGGCAAGTTACACCACAAGTATAAAACTGCAATAAATATTGGACAATGTAAATGTCCACACTAACACAAGTATCTATGAATAGTACAAGAACATGCGCATAGTATAATGATATAGGAAACTCATGGTGCCATTGTCCCCAACTGTAACACCTCAAGATTTCATGATACGTTTGCCTTTGAATAATACAATAGCTTGTGTTGTATGCAACTTTGAGTTCAAACACACCACAACCAATCAAACTAGCCGTTATGAATAGTAATACACAATTTTTGAAATTTTATAGATTTTATCTTTCAAAATGGACTTCATTTTTGGATTTGGAATATCAAAATTAGATTAGGGTGAATTTTTGGTATTTTTCTGAAAACTTTCAATTTTTGATGAATAGTGAAAAACACTGCGTTATTGTTTAAAACCGAATTTTTAATTAAATATTTAATAATATTATTTAAATTTATTTTAGGTAAAAATAGAAACATAATACCTATATATTTTCAATTTAATTCATTGGAGTCATTTTATAATAAGTTTAGATAAATAAAATTTTATTGAACTTTTTACCGTCTTTTACCCACCTCCTAGGAGCATTTGAAAATTTGTATAAAACTTAATTTTACTGCTTCTGTGAGTTGAATTTCAAAAATCCTAGAGACACAGTTGAAATCAGTAAGTAAAATTTGGTTCAATAAGATGAAAATATTTTTTTGGTGAATAGTAACTTTTTACTTTTATTTACCACAATTAAAAGCAAATAGGGTAATTAAGGGTAAAAATGATATTATTATTACCCTAAAACATTTCATAATTATATTGGATAAGTTTAATTTGATCAAGAACAACTTTAGAAATAAAATATGATCCTTTAGGTCCACTTATATTAGATTAGGACATTTATTATTACTTTATTTAAAGAAGAGTTAAAAGAGTTAAAATCAAAGTTTAATAACTAAACCATTTTTAATACAGGGTTATAAATAAGATCAATTCGACTATAAATATTCATTAGAAAGATAAAAATATTTCCTAAATAATTTTATTTTATTTATAATTTTTAGACATTAAATAATTAAATTTATTTATGACACAATGATGATACAATAATTACCTTATTAATGAAAGATTAAAATAATTGATATTATAAATATCCAAAGAAATATAATTTGAAAATTTTAATGAATTATAAAAATTTTATAAGTTAATATGACATTTTAGGGTTGATTAAATGAATTTTTTTCAAAGTAATAATGCTGTTATAAATTAAAAAAAAACAAAATACCAAATAGAGTCAAAATTGACATAAAAGAGTTTTTAAAACAAATATTATATTATTAATTGGTATTATATTCCTAAAAATATGATGTTCGGACAAAAGGCTTAAATAATATTATATATCTCATTAATGAACCACTTGGGTTTCTCTTGAAAGTTTATAGTAAGTTTATTAACCATATAATATAAAAATACAAAGAGACATAGTAAATGTCAAACTATTAACTAAGAGTTAAATCTAAAAGATAAGGTTAATATAGTGATCCAAACCTATCTAAAACCTATTTTGTTGACTGGTTTTCAACCCATACCCACCTTATCCCTGAATTAAATCATTTTGGAGCTATTTTAAACCGAAAATGATTTTATTATAAAATAATATTTCATTCTTTTCCCAAGGTGCCTCTCACCCCTCTTATAAAAGGGCACTTCCCCTTATGTCAAATTCACACTTTAAAAGCCATTTAGATTGGCCAAAAACTGCCAAAATATCCTCTAAAGTGTCCTTACTTAATCCTAGAGGCATTCATTTAGTCATAAATTCAACCTAAAGAGCCATTTTGATCAAATCAAAAGGAAGAACCCGAAGAAGAGGTAAATATTTCATCATCTCTTTCAAGTTCTTTTCTTCTTCCTCTTCCTATTTCTTTATTATTTACATTATAAAATAATAACTCCAATATATTATATATATTGTGATTTTATTATAAAATTTTTACAAATATATTAATTATTATATCCATCCTATAAATGACAAAGTCACCATACGTGCGTACGTACGGATTACCGTCTCCACGTCGTGGTGTAGTTTGGTATTCAAATACTTCATCATTTTAATGGGTATAATAATGATTATAAATGATGTAAATAATAAATATAACATGATAATGATTACTTATTTATGATATCCTATACAATTATATATGATTTTATATCAAAATAATGATATTGTCGCTCGTGCGTACGTACAGATTACAGTCTCCATGAACGCGATGAGATTCATTCCCCATCGTATCCATTCAAGGATAATTTTCATTTTATGATTAAAAATAATTTTTAAAGACTTAATATCATTATGAACATGAATAAGATACATCCTATCTATAACAAACATTACTTACGTAACAAATCATATAAAGGAAAACGAATCAGTTGACACCCGAAACGATGATACTACTGAAATATCATAAACAAAGCAATATTAGAAGATCATATATGATATAATATTTAGGTATATAGTTTTTATATAATTTAATAACAATTATTTAACTATTATACAGGAGTTTAACATACCCTCAAGCAAGGAAAAGTACAAGGAAATAGTTAATTTCACAATCTCTTTATTATCTGAGGTTGTTTTTACGTAAGTATCTACTAGGACCTCTTTATCATCCACATCCATGTTTCTTAAAAATTCATTCCAAAACATTTTTACTATTTACTAGACTATGGGTTAACGTCATTTATACCCCTGTTTGAATTTTTATAAAATGGTTTTAAAGGAATCTTTCTATCATTTTCCAAATAAGGTACCTTATGACCTTTTCGACAAAATTAAGGTAAGAATGTTTTTTTAACTTATACGGAGGAGGCGGCTATTTTCCACAATTATAACATCATTGAAGCTTCCTTTATAATATTATAAGAATATTTTAAAAATAAATGTTTTCTTTTAAAATTACATGACTTCTAAATGATTTAAAATTAGAAAGAGATATTTCTCTCAAAAGGTTTTTATTTCATCTATCTCAACATCCTTTGATGGATTTTAAGATTGTTTAAAGTTGATTTATTATGATAAAAAACTTCCATATTGTATTGAAGGTTTTGTGATATGTTTGACTGTGGATGTGTTATTTTTACACCATTCATGGTTTATGGTAAAGTATTGACATTTCATATGCTGGTTTTAAAACGAATGTTTTTGTTATGTTTAAACCTTTTCATATGAGGAATGAATTGGACTTAGTAAGTGACGGGTGGAGCTCGCTATAGATCCTCGATGCATTGGTAGGTCTCATGAGACAAAGTAGTGTCTTGGCACAAGGCCTTGACAAAATCTTATTTGTAGTCTTGGCACAAGTCCTTGACTATGTGGTTATGAAGTTTGGCATTATGCATTACATCATTACAAAAGTGGCTATTGATATTACATGTGATTATTCAACTAGTAGAATATCCCTATGAATAAGTAAATGGAATTATTTGATTTTATCTTTTACATATTATGTTAAAGTTCAAGTTTAAAAGGATTTTGTTTTAGTCTTATATTTCCTTATATGTTTATGCTTATTTATGAAAGTTTCCTCTATATTGTTATCCTTACTGAGCATATGAGCTCACCCCTTTCTAGGTTTTATTTTTCCTAGTATGCGAAGAAGTATATTATGAATGGACTATGGGGATAGTCTAAGGTATATGAGTGTGGCCTATGAAGACTATGTTTTGTAGTTTTTCATTTTATAATTTATTGTAAAACTTATGAATGTATCTGGTATTTCCAAGGCTACTAAACTAATTGGTCTTTCGAGACTTGATCTTTTGTGATTATGCCAATGTTATGTAATAATTCAATGACTCTAGGTAACTAGGGTCAGGGCATTATAATTGGTATTAGTGGAAGTTTAGTACAAATCTTGGAAGCTAGATTTAGAAAAACTCTGATTAGAGAAAATTAACTTAATATAGACTTTGAGGATTAGTATAGAAGAACTTCCTAGAATTTTTGTATTGTATAGATTTTTTGATTTTTCCAAGAAATAAATCCCTATATGGATATGAGCAGGGAGAGGCAGCTCTGGTACAGATGTACCTAGGGGTAAAACCCAAAAACACTGCTTTGAGCTAGACTCGAACGGGAATTAGTGCACAACAATGGGCCTTGCTGAACTCTTGGTTACGACACTCCTAGGGTATATGCTTAGGATAATTCTCATTTTCTTTACCAACCATTATGAAGGGTTTATGAGTATATACTTCCTCAAAGAAAACATTTTTATGATTATGGATTATATCCATAAATTTTTCAATTTATGTTAACTGTTTTACAAGTTTGAAATTATGTATTGCGATTCATAAACTAATCTAGTGTATGAAATTGTTTAGAAATGGATCCTAGTGGAAGGAATGAAAACCATATCAATTCACATAATCCATGTAGGGATTTCCCTCCTACTCAAGATAATTATAGTAGAGCTAGTGATGTAACTGGTGCTAATCAGCTTATCACTATACTGGGATAACTCACTCATGTTATGAATAATAACCTTACCCATATGAAGCACCCTGATCTACAATGTGGATGATCAAAGTTAGACCGATTCATGAGGAAACAACCACCTATATTAAATGGGACTACAAATCCTTTTGTAGCTGAGCAATGGATAAGTTACTTAGAGAAAATATTCCACGCTTTGGGGAGTAGTGAAAGGGAAAAAGTTGTCATGGAAGTTTATCGCCTCATCGGAGATGCAGATCAATGGTGGTCATTGATTCAAAACACAAAGGAAGATGAAGAAGTATCAAATATGGAATGGAGGGAGTTTAAAGAGATTTTATTAGAAGAATATTTTCCTCGTGACCATCGAGCGGATATGGAAAGGCAATTTTTGAGTCGGAGACAAAAGGGGGATGAGAATGTCGCAAAAATACAAGGCTAACTTTACAAGGTTAGAAAGGCATGCTGCAGATTATATACATAACCCAATAAGTAATATTGATCATTTCTTTGATGGGTTAAAACCATTTCTCCATCGAGCATTCATCTCACAATACTTCTCGTCGTACGAAGATATTGTCTCATGTACTATGAAGACAGAAAAATAATTATCTAAGTATTATGACTTTAAAGAAAAGAAGGGTAAGAAGAGAGTTTCTACACACTACTGAAATGGAAATAAGGGGAATAAGGGAAAAGTTGAATACCCATACTGTGGTAAATTTGGGAAGAAATTCCCCAGTACTTTCCTGAAGGGAATGGGAGTCTGTTACAAGTGTGGTGAAAAAGGCCACCAAGCTCGTGATTACAAGGGGAATAAAGAGGCTGTCAATGTTGAATGCTACAATTGTAGAGAATGGGGGAATTATGCAAATGAATTTCCTAAGAACCAAGGAAACTTACCTTATAAAAGACCAAGGGATCAAGGCCAAGATTATTCTATCACTACTGCTGAGGTTGAAGCTCTGAAAGATGTGGTGGAAGGTAATTTAATGGTTTCCTCAAGTTTAGAAAATGATTTATTTGATTCTGGATCATTGAATTGTTTCATATCTTCCCAATTTTCTAGGAAAATTAGATATTTTCAATTTTAATTAACAAGGGAGTTGTCAGTCAAAACACCTAAGGAAAGTATCACTGCAACAATGTTTTGTGAATCAGTTCCCATTAAGGAATATAAATTTTCTTTATCTACGGATCTCATCATCATACCCATGATTTAATTTGATATAACCCTTGGTATGGATTGGATTTTGGACCATGCTGTAGAAATTTATTGTAAGAAGAAGGAGGTTACAATTCTCGATGATGATAAAGAGTACCTTATCTTTAGAGCAGAAACATCACCACCTAATTCTTATCTAGATCCACCCATAGTAGCACAACTAAATTCAATTATTGGGGAGGAAGAGAATGAAATAAATGTGGTTTAGGAAAGGAATGTTCAAATAGAGGACGTACCTATTTTTCTAGAATATGTTGATGTGTTTCCAGAAGATTTACCTGGATATCCACCAGAATGAGAAATTGAGTTTTCCATTGATTTAATTCCTAGTTCAAGGCCCATATCAAAGAACCCTTATAGAATGGCCACTATGGAATTAATGGAACTAAATAAACAACTAGAGGAATTGAGTAATAATGGATTTATTCTCCCTAGTGTTTCCCCATGGGGAGCCCTAGTTCTTTTTGTTAAGAAGAAAGACAGATCTATGAGGTTGTGCATTGACTACAGGGAAATAAATGCTATAACAATAAAGAAAAATTATCCCATACCTCACATTTATGATTTATTCGACCAAATTCATGAAGCTCAATATTTTTCAGAGATTGAAATTCAATCTAGATATCATCATTTGTGTGTAAATAAGGAAGACATTCTGAAAACAACATTTTGAACCAAGTACGAGCATTACGAGTTTACAGTAATGCCTTTTTGGTTGACTAATGCACCCTCTGTTTTCATAAATCTAATGAATAAAGTTTTCAAGGAATATCTTGGTGACTTTATAGTGGTATTTATTGATGATATACTAGTATACTCCAAAAGATATAAATATCATTAAAATCATTTGCACGTTATTCTAAAGACTCTTAGAAGACATGAATTATATGGGAAATTTAGCAAGTGTGAATTATGGCTTTAGGAGATTTCTTTTCTTGGAAATATTGTCTCTAAGGATAGAATATCTGTTGATCCTTCAAAGACAAAGGCAATCCAAGAATGGCCAGCACCGATGAGTATAATTGAGGTACATAGTTTTATTGGTTTAGCAGGTTATTATCAACGTTTCCTCCAGAATTTTTCCCAGTTGGCTAACCCATTAATAAAGCTCACACGTAAAGGGGTTAAATTTGTTTGGACAAAAGAGTGTGAATAATTTTTTGAAGAAATGAAGAGAATATTATTCAATTATCCTATCTTGAATCTACCATTAGATAATGATGGGTTTGTTATTTATAGTGATGATTCAAAGAAAGGACTTGGTTGTGTCCTTATGCAGAATGATAGAGTTATTGCCTATGCATCACGACAGCTAAAAATTCATGATAAAAACTATCCTACTCACGATCTTGAGTTAGCAGCTATAATCGTTTCTTTGAAGATATGGAGAAATTATCTCTATGGTGAAAAATGTGAGATATATACCTATCACAAGAGTTTGAATTATATTTTCTCACAGAAAGAATTCAACATGAGGCAAAGGAGATGGATTAACTACTCAAGGATTATTATTTCACTATAAACTACCACTTAGGGAAGGAAAATAAGGTGGAAAATGATTTGAGTAGAAAGGATCATGGAGTTTTGAACAAGATGATAATTGAAAGGGATCCTATTTTCATGGATCTAGTAAAGATGGATATGAGAATAACCATGGAAGTTCAAACATCAATTATTTTTCAAACGGTTTCCAAACCATCTTTACTAGAAAGGTTAAAAAGTTCTCAGACTAATGATGAGAAGTTTCAAAAGAAAATTAAAGCTATAAATGATGGGAGATTGAGTGACTTTATATATGAAGATGGTATTTTGAAATTTGGGAAGAGAATTTGTGCTCCCAATTTACCTGATCTAAAAAGGGAATTGTTGGATGATGCTCATAACTCTAATTTCAACATACACCATGTTCTTACTAAGATGTATAGAGATTTGAAGTAACATTTTTGGTGGGACAACATGAAGAGGGAGATTGTTGATTTTTTGTCAAGATTTATGGTTTTTCAAAAAGTGAAAGCTGGAAGGCAATAGCCTGGAGGAGTCATGCAACCAATTCCCATACCTGAGTGGAAATGGGATAATATTACAATGGACTTTGTCATGGGGCTACCAAAGACTCCTAGAAAGAATGATTCTATATGGGTCATTGTTGATCGTCTTACCAAGTCATCACATTTTCTTGCTATAAGATAAGATTTACCACTTGAATTTCTAGTAATACTATATATTAATGAAGTTGTAAGACTTCATGGAGTACCCTTATCGATTGTTTCTGACAGTGATCCCCATTTTACATCAAGATTCTGGAAAAGTCATAAGAAAGCTTGAGATTCTGAACTTTTTTTGAGCACTGCCTACCACCCTCAAACTGATGGACAATCAGAACGGACTATTAAAACCTTATAAGACATGTTTAGATCTTTCTCACTTGAATTTCAAGGTATGTGGGATCAATGTTTACCTCTGGTAGAATTTTACTATAACAATAGCTTCCATTCAAGTATTCAGATGGTACCATATAAAGCGTTATATAGAAATATATGTCACACACCAACTTGTTGGGATGATGTTGGTGAAAGAAAACTCGTTGACCGAGAACTTGGTGAGGAAACAATGGAAAAGGTGAAGGTTATCCAAACCCACATCAAAGAATAAAAAATTAGGCAGAAGAGTATGCTGACAACTGGAGAATGGATTTGGAATCACAGGTAGGAGATCATGTTTTCTTGAAGGTATCTCCATGGAAGGGAGTTATAAGAAGGGTAAATTGAGTCCCAGGTACATCGGACCTTTCCAAATTCTAGAACGAATTGGGGCTGTAGCTTACTGTTTGGAAATGTCGCCAAGTCTCTCCAGAGTTTGTGATGTGTTCCACATATCACTGTTGAGAAAATACATGCCTGACCCAACACATGTACTCACCTATGGGGAAATTGAACTGGAACCTGATCTATCTTATTTTGAAGATCTTGTCAAAATTATTGATACCAGAGAACAAGTGCTGAGAAACTGGATGACTCATCTGGTAAACGTTCTATGGAGAAATCATAACATGGAAGAGGCAACTTGGGAACCCAAGGAACTTAGGATGAAGAACCACCCGAATCTTTTTATGCAGTAATATTCTAGAAATTTCGAGGACAAAATTATTTTAAGGATGGAAGAATGTAACACCCCAAGCTTCCATAGTACATTTTCCTTTGAATAATACAATAGCTTGTGTTGTACACAACTTTGAGTTCAAACACACCACAACCAATCAAACTAGCCGTTATGAATAGTAATACCCACTTTTTGAAATTTTATAAATTTTATCTTTCAAAATGGACTTCATTTTTGGATTCGGAATATCAAAATTAGCTTAGGGTGAATTTTTGGTATTTTTCTAAAAAATTTCAATTTTTGATGAATACTGAAAAACACTGCGTTATTGTTTAAAACTGAATTTTTAATCAAATATTTAATTATTTTATTTAAATTTATTTAGGTCAAAATATATACACAATACCTATATATGTTAAATGTAATTCATTGGAGTCATTTTATAATAATTTTAGATATATAAAATTTTATTGAACTTTTTACCGTCTTTTACCCACCTCCTAGGTGCATTTGAAAATTTGTATAAAACTTAATTTTACCACTTCTTTGAGATGAATTTCAAAAATCTTAGAGACACAGTTGATATCAGCAAGTAAAATGTGGTTCAATAAGATGAAAATAATTTTTGGTGAATAATAACTTTTTACTTTTATTTACCACGGTTAAAAGTAAATAAGCTAATTAAGGGTAAAAATGATATTATTATTACCCTAAAACATGTCCTAATTTTATTGGATAAGTGTAATTCGACCAAAAACAACCTTAGTAATAAAATATTATCCTTTAGGTCCAATTTTATTAGATTAGGACATTTATTAATATTTTATTTAAAGAAGAGTTAAAAGAGTTAAAATCAAAGTTTAATAACTAAACTATTTTTAATATAGGGTTATACATAAGATAAATTAGACTATAAATATTAATTATTAAGATAAAATTATTTCTTACATAATGATATTTTATTTATATTTTTTATAAATTAAATAATTAAATTTATTTATGACACAATGATGATGGAGTAATTACCTTATTAATGAAAGATTAAAATAATTGATTTTATAAATATCCAAATAAATCTAATTTAAGTATTTTAATGAATTCCACTAATTTTATAGGTTAATATGACATTTTAGGGTTGATTAAATGAATTTTTTTCGAAGTAATAATGCTGTTATGAATTAAAAAAAATACCAAATAGTGTCAAAATTGACATAAAAGAGTTTTCTAAACAAATATTATATTATTAATTGGTATTCTATTCCTAAAAATGTAAGGTTCTACCAAAGGGCTTAAAGAATATTATATATGTCATTAATGAACCACATGGGATTCTTTTGGAAGTTTATAGTAAGTTTATTAACTATATAATATAAAAATACAAACAGACATGGTAAATGTCAAACTATTTAACTAAGAGTTTAATCTAAAAGATAAGGTTAATATAGAGACCCAAACCTATCTAAAACCTATTGTTTGAGTGCTTTTCAACCCATCCCCACCTTATCCTTGAAGTAAATCATTTTTGATCCATTAGAAACCGAAAATGATTTTATTATAAAATAATATTTCAATCATTTCTTAAGGTGCCCCTCACCCCTCTTATAAAAGGGAACTTCCCATTCTCTAAAATTCACACCTTCAAAGCCATTTGTCTTAGACAAACCCTACCCAAATATCCCCTAAACTGTCCTCCCTTTATCCTATAGGCCTTAATTTAGTCAGAAAGCCAACCTAAGTATCCCTTTTGATCAAATCAAAAGGAAGAACCCGAAGAAGAGGTAAATATTTCATCACCTCTTTCAAGTTATTTTCTTCTTCCACTTCCCCTTTATTTATTGTTTCGATTATAAAATAATAAATCAAGTATCTTTTATATACCGTGATGTTATTAAAAAATGTTACAACAATATTCATTATTCTATCCATCCTATAAATGGCAAAGTCACCATACGTGCGTACGTACGGATTACCGTCTCCACGTCGTGGTGTAGTTTGTTATTCAAATACTTCATCATTTAGATGAGTATAATAATGAGTAAAAATGATGTAAATAATAAATATAACATTATAATTATTCTTTATATATGATATACCATCCAATTATATATTATTTTAATATCAAAAGAATGATATTGTCCCTCGTTCGTACGTACGGATTACTGTCTCCACGAACGCGATGAGATTCATTACCCATCGTATCCATACAAGACTAATTTTCATTTGATGATTAAAAATAATGTTTAAAGACTTAATATCATTCTGAATATGAATAAGATACATCCTATCTATAACAATCATTACTTACATAACAAAGTATATAAAGGAAAATGAATCAGTTAACACCCGAAATGATGATACTACTGAAATATCATTAACAAAGCAATATTAGAAGATCATATATGATATCATATTTATGTATATAGTTATTTTATAATTTAATAAATATTATTTAACTATTATATAGGAGGTTAACATACCCTCGACCAAGGAAAATTACAAGGTAAGGTTTAATTTCACAATCTCTTTATTATCCGAGGTTGCTTTTACGTAAGTATCTATTGGGACCTCTTTATCATCCACATCCATGTTTCTTAAAAATGTATTCCAAAACATTTTTAATATTTACTAGATTATAGGTTAATGTAATTTATACCCTTGTTTTACTTTTTAAAAAATGGTTTAAAGGAATCTTTCTGTCATTTTCCAAACAAGGTACCTTATGACCTTTTCGACAAAATTAAGGTAAGAATGTTTTTTAACATATACGGTGGGTGCATATATTTTCCGCTGTTATAACATCGTCAAAGCTTCCTTTACAAGCTTATAAGAATATTTTCAAAGTATATTTTTTATTTTATAATTACATGACTTCTAAATGATTTCAAAATATAAAGAGATATTTCTCTCAAAAAGTTTTGATTTCATCTATGTCAACATCCTATGATGGATTTTAATCTTGTTTGAAATTGATTTATTATGATAAAAAACTTCCATATTGTATTGAAGGTTTTGTGATATGTTTGACTGTGGATGTGTTATTTTTACACCATTCATGGTTTATGGATAAAGTATTGACATTTCGTATGCTAGTTTTAATACGAATGTTTATGTTATGTTTAAACCTTTTCATATGAGGAATGCATTGGATTAAGTAAGTGATGAGTGGAGCCCGATATAGCTCCTCGATGCATCGGTAGGTTTGATGAGACAAAGTAGTGTATTGGAACTAGGCCTTGAAAAAATCTTATTTGTAGTCTTGGAACAAGGCCTTGAATATGTGGTTATGAAGTCTGGCATTATGCATTCCATGATTATAAAAGTGGCTATTGAAATTGAATGTGATTATTCAACTAGTAGAATATCCATGTGAATAAGTAAATGGAATTATTTGATTTTTTCTTTGAAATATTATGATGAAGTTCAAGTTTAAAAGGATTTTTTTAGTCTTACATTGCCTTAAATTTTTATGCTTATTTATGAAAGTTTCCACTATATTTTTATCCTTACTGAGCATCTGAGCTCACCACTTTCTATGTTTTATTTTTCGCAGGATGAAAAGAAGTATATTATGACTGACCTGTAGGGATAGTCTAAGGGATATTAATATGGCCTATACAGACTATGTTGTTGTAGTTTTTTATTTTATAATGTAATGTAAAACTTATGAATGTATCTAGTACTTTCAAGGCTACTAAACTAATCTGTCTTTCGAGACTTGATCTTTTGTGATCATTCTAATGTTATGTAATAATGCACCGAATCTGGGTAACTAGGGTCAGGGTGTTACACCAACACTGTTAAACTTCCTCGATAAATGAGGGTGAAAATGATTACAAGATATTAATGTACAAAGCATATGACTATTATATCATTATGCTTTCATCAACTTCCGGTGCCAGTTGTGGTCGCTACACCTAGACATGGATGATATAACATGAAGTCGCATCTCCGAGATGTTTGTAAGGAGAAAGCGAAGCAATGATATGAATAAGATGATGATTACACCAAAATGTGTAAATTTAAAGATTAATAATGATATTTAAATGGATTCCTTTCTCATATCATTTTTACCATAGTAATCAAGTTTCATTTTAATTCACAAAATGAAAAAGTATCGAGTAAATGCTTCATTACCATTCCAAGCAAGGTTTGCCAAGTGAATAAGAATTCAAAGACAGTTTTATCTTTAATTATTATGGAGAATAAATTGGAAGAAAATATGGAAAGGTAAAAGGAATTTAATTCCAATGACACATTTGCAACATCCTTCAATTAACAAGGTATTAACAAAGTTTATT
Source organism: Viscum album (assembly GCA_963277665.1). NCBI lineage: Eukaryota > Viridiplantae > Streptophyta > Magnoliopsida > Santalales > Viscaceae > Viscum > Viscum album. The sequence continues at coordinate 1,496,695,413 of OY728129.1, forward strand.
GCATTACATATTATAAAATAATACAATGGATGTTTACAAACAATAAACTGATTTAAAGGAGAAAGTTTCTACTTCTAAATCAGACATATTCATCAATGTAATGTTTCCTTTTACTACTCGGGTATTTAATATTATATGATTTTTACATATGTGTATTTAAATACAATAACCAAGTAAGTAAAGAAACATTACTAAAAGTCAGGTGTATTCTCCAAGTGGCTGTGAAAGGGTGATACTTAGGCCACTGGTGAGAAGTACATGACTTCTTAATTTCCAAGTGAAATATTTGTGTTAAACTATTATTGAGTATAACCACAAACATTAATCTCATGTGTCCTTGGATGCAAGGATACATTCTTTTAGTTTCTGGAATGAATGTTGTTTTTGGTAGACTAAATCACTAGTTCAGTAATACATGAATCATAAGCAATTAGCGATGAATATAAATGTAAGACTTATACCCAGTTGCGAGAAGACAATTATTTGTCAAGTAATAATAAAATTGGATGTCATGAATATACTAATAATTTTATTTAGGCTTAGTACAACTAAATAATTTTGGTATTATCGATGTATTTAGTTTGGACAAATGTGCCTTTAGAAATAAATGTATGTCACAAAGCTTTTGGAAATAGTTTAATAAGTAAGCATGAACTATTACAAGAATAATCTAGAGGTCTATATAATTCATAATATTCCTTTAAGTAATTAAGGTATAATAAAGTGAAGTATATGCATGATCAGGAGATATGAGTTTCTTCAGGTTAGGATAACGAAGAATATCTCGAACAAGCATTCATCAATAATGATAATGTATCATGGAGTAATTCCTAAAAGCACATTACCATATCAACATCATGACATTGATGTTAGTGAGGAGGATTGATGATGAAGTCTTAAATATCAACATTGATCGACAAATATGTAGCATGGATCAATTCCTAAACGCATATGTTATACATCAAAATTTTGATGTAAGTAATATCAATGTTGCAACTAGCAAAAACTTCCATTATATTTCATGAAATGCTTTGAAAATAATAGCATAATCCCATAATCATATGCCAACTAAAATAAAAAATGGATATTATATTAGTCATATTATGATATTAATCCATTATGTTATAGGGACATGTGTTTGGATGCACATAGTTTGTTCAGATACAAACAAACTTACATCAAGATAAATACATTGTGCATCTAAGGTACTTATCCTAACAATTGCTTATGATATTACACAAATCCCTAAGATGAAAAAATTGAAGTCATGTGATAGACTAAAATTCTATATAAGGGTTTATATCTCTATTTGAGATAGTGGGAGCTATATTGACTTGTGTTTAGTCAATGCTCAAGATGCACAAATAGTTGTCATAGTAACTAGTTCCACAAGTGCATGTGGAACATAGTATGTTCTAGAGACACATAATGCATAGGAAAGATAAAACAATGGTGATGGTTTTTATATTCACCGTATTCGGTGATCTATTATTAAAGATGAATAATATTTCCTACAAGTAAGCAGTATATAGAAAATAGCTAAAATTGATAAGACCAACTAAAATTCAATTAATGGATTCCATGTATCAAAGTGAAAAGGGGATTATTATTTTTGTATACTGCGGTGGGTATTCAAGTGAGTTGATACATGGATGGTAAAAGTTTAGTAACTATAAATCTAGAATGGTTTCACCAAGTTGTTAGGCCTAAATCCATTAGAATTTTACTTATCATAGATAATATCTATGAAAAAATTATTTAGCATTTGATGTCATGACCACCAATCGTGGATGGTGTCTATACGATGCAACCAAAAAGGGATGGTCATTAAAAATAATGCTAATAAAGCTTGAAAGTTACTGAAATCCAGTTTGGAATTAAAGTATGAAATGTTATCATATATTATACATTTGCAACAAATTATTTACATGTATCTACCATAGGTTAGTGGGAGCATCAAAGTTTTCCAAGTAAAGTATGTTCGACAACATATGAAAAACAAACATTGCTCTCACAGTTAGTTAAGACCAAAATGAAATTTTCTCTATAGTGATTGACTTAAAGTAGCAACCTAAGTTATAGGGAACAAGATCTACTGAAGTAGATCTATAGGTTTCTTGGTCATAGTCAATCGTATATATCATGAAATTGTATAGAAAATAAAATTTGGAACAATTCAAGGGATGAATTGTTACTTATTTCATAGGGAATAATCTCTTCATGTTGAGATGTTTGTAACATGGGAATAGATAAATGTAATGAGTTAAATCCATACGTCAGAGTGATGGATTAATCATGTATGCCATGATATGTACAAAAATTAATATTTCCAAGGTATATTTTACAATAGGAAAATATCAGTTATATCCAGGAGCACTATAAGGGATGTAGTCAGAACCATCTAATTGCACTTCAGCAAGTACAAAAGATATATACCTGGTAATTGGAGAAGAAATGATACTAGTATTTGAGGATACAAACTAGTCTTCCATTGATCAATGTGATCTACTATCGTAGTTAGGATAAAAATGACGAGAAAGTCAAGCTCATATAAGATAGTGGTAGAAATACCTATAAATACCAAGTATGTTTCTGCTTCTAAGGTTGCTATGAAGCATATATGCAACAATCCATTCCAGTTCTTGGAATCACACATGGTGAGAAATGTATTATTATAATCTAAATTATGATATTATTACTGGCCAAGATGTCAATCTATGAAAGTGGAAAAGTGAGATATACTCAGGATACCATCTCTTGAGTAGTTTTACTTGAAGATATTAGGTAGCTATAGTAGAATAGCCATGCGGTAGAACCATGACGGACCCAGTAGCTAAATTCGTTACTCAGCAGAAACAAGATGTTAATCATGTGAGTAACAAACAAGTTTGGTAAGCAAGTTGGCTCTAGTGAAAGTGGGAGTGTTAAAATAGTGGGTTCCCTTGACCCAACTATTCAGTGATCTTGATTACCATATCATGCATACAGATAGCTATACATGATGCCATCTTACCATTATAGTGTAGACGTTTTTCATTTACTATTGAAATGGTCATGTCCAAAGATTAATTACCGCATTGAAAGGTTATAACAGATCCTAGGCTAGGTTGAGAACCTCTAGATACTGTGAAATTAATCTTAAATATATGTTCTACAGTCTAGATACATCTTACTGGACACAGTTGATGTTTGACTATCAGGTGCTGGGGGATCATAAGCATTGAGACTTCTTCTCATGAAGTTAGCACTTGGTGATCTCAAATAGTGAGATCATGAGGACTGAACTGCCAATAAGAAGACCACATGTTTCAGGTGTCATTGGATGTTCTTATCTATGATCATGTGTAATGGTATCTTGAATTGAGATCATTACCAATGTATGTCATTTGATTATGTACTTTGATGCAAGACGAAAACCATGGTAATGAAGTCGCGGTGAGGTAGTTTGTGTTTGGTGCGTCATTTGTGGCATGACATTGGTTGAATAGTCAAGAAAGGATTTTTTGCTTCCATGTTATGGAAGTAATATATCTCAGGACATGTTGATATGGATGGAAGTACCTTTATAAGACCATGGCCATGGTAGTCAAGGGTAAGTCCATCCACTTACATCAACAAACAATAAAGAAAGAAAAGGGCGATGAAACGAGAGTGCGCCATGCTTTATGGTATATTAAAGACAAAGATATTATATTACACAGTGCGTGTTCATAGGTTGGTTGTCGCTGTTGTTATAATAATTATCTTTTCAGGGGCCAATGGGTTTCTAGATCCCGCTCTTGGTCTGTGAATACTATTCACTACCGTTGAGGTAAGGGCCTAGAGCGTCACACACAATAGCTTATTCAATAATCTACCATATTCCGTCGAATAAGAATTTTGGACTTGGTGGGACCCACCACTGGGGTTCGGGATTTGTCCAAGATGTAACGACCCAAAGTTTTTCAATGAAAATTACCTTCCTATAATTATCTCATAAAGTCACATGAAAACAAAACATAATGAACTACTAAGTGCTAAGTGACCTTTAAACATAATTTTTTCACTTTTGTGTTTGGAATTTCGAAAATCCAATATACACAGTTGTGTTCAAGATGATTTTTGGGGTCTAATAAGAAAAACTTAAATTTTGGTGAATAGTAACCCACCCGTATGAATAGAAACTTACCCATATGAATAGTATTATGAACCATATGAATATTAGATCTTCCAAAATAAGAGTGACCTTACCCATGAATAATTAAATAAAATTTAGGCATATTAGAAAGTGACAATTTGACTATAGTAAACGGTTTGGTATTTTTGTAAGTCATAAATAAATAATTATAATTAATTAATTAATTTAAAATAAAATGTATTTTCTTAAAATGTTTTAATACATTAACAAATATATGTATTCTAGTTTTTATATAATTTTATAAGACCCTACGTAATTTTTGAAAGCATTATAAAATCAGTTTTAATTTTAAAAACTGTATTTTTAAAGTAAATTATGATTTAAATTAAATATTAATTTAATCATATTTAGAAAATTATTTTTGAAAAATGGAATTTATTTTTTGATTCTACACATCAAAAAATGGTTGGGGTGAAATTTTGGGATTTTTCTGAAATACTTGAGTTTTTGATGAATAGTGAAACACCATAATTTACAAAATAAGCTCAATAAGTTAATTATAGAGTCATGTATGATGTTTTTTCTGATGTAAGCCCAATTGGTTCGAGATAACATTATAAAATTACTATTCTTGGTCATGGAATACTCACTATTCCTTGTCTTTTGGAGAAATAATAAATTAATGAATTTTATAATAAGAAAACCCCTCTCTCCTCCACTATAAAAACCACCCTTCACACCCTCATTTCCTCACACCACTCAAGCTTCAAGCCTTGTCTAAAATCTTCCCAAGAATCTTCCCTATCCCCTCCACCACTTCCAAAAGCTTTTGTTATCATAAAAATACCAATCTTAGTCCCTTTAAGGAGGATCTCAAGAGGAGGATTCAAGAGGTAATTTCTCCCCTTCTTTTCCTTTAAATTCTTTTCAATTTCAAGTTCTTTTCTTATTCTCTCCCCACCTATATCGGTACAAATGGTATGTTAACTACAATATAATACATATAATTTAATTTTATCATACTAATGGGATATTATACCATCCAACCCCATTCCCCTCTTTCTTTTATTTTATAAAAGAAAACGTTGTTTGTAAGGTGTTAATCTATCATCTTCAAGAACGACATGTTTTATTTTCTCATTTATACCTTAATATATGGTCATACAACTATTTTTATGGTTTAAAAAGAAAAATATATATGTATTATGTCCTTTTTTAAGTTCTGAAACTAACTTATTTACATATTAACAAATGAGTAAACAAAACAAGTTCGTTGTGGTCGAAAAACCGCCCAAATTAACCCAAACGATCATCATTAAATTACTATCTAATGATTTATCCACATGGTATATAACATAATTCATTATAATATAATTTTAAATTCTGTAATATCATTAATAAAATGTAATATCAGTTCTGTATGTTTTCCCATGTTCTACCTGAACTTCAATTTATGAATACAAGTGAACCGCTCAAGAAAACCGTAACAACAAACATTCCCAAACAATGTTTTTAAACTCTATAACTCATCCAAAGGAACATAAAATAACTTAATGAAAACATAATGAAATATTTTCATTTAAAAAGGTTGGTTAATTTTTAATTAATTAATCTAATGTGGTTATACAGGACATTAAAGTGAAGAAAGAGTTCAGATATAAGGTAAGGGAAAATTCTCGAACCCAACTTTCATCCTTCGGGTTCTCCATATTTTAACCCTTTTGATATGGTTACTCCTTAAAATTATTTTTTTCATCATTTTATTTCCTTTTCTGGGATATATATGTTTTTCAATGATATTTATTTCAAACCAAATATTTTCTAAAAGAACTCTTCTTTTAAGAACACCCCTTTTACTTCTCATTCAAGATTGACAATTCTTGTAAAATGTATGTTATTCCCTCTTTCTTTTGGGAAACCAATGTTTATGAATGCGTTCTTATGAGATTAAACCCATTCATTTTCATGGTATAGTTATGGTCATTTTTTTTAAATGTCATTCATGATAAATGATAATGTTATGATGTGATGGGTTCGCCAAGAATTATATAGCGCAATATGAATGTTCAAATGTGACGGGTGTGCCTAGAATTATAAAGTGCTTCAATTCATTGGTTAAAGTGATGAATCTAAATAGTAAATGTGAAATTATGTGTCAAAAAGATTCTAGCTTTGTTCATAAGTATGTGTGGTAGTTAACCACTAAGACACGATGTTTCATTTTTATGCCTTGCCACATTTCAAGTCTTATATTTATGCTTCCTCTCATGTTCATGATCCTTTTCCTATGTTATGATTATGCTCACCCCATGATATTTTGTTCTTATCTATCCTATTACTGGGATTTTAACTCAACCCTTTTTATGTATATCCTCAGGTTACTATATGTACTAAGGAGAGGTCAAGTGCCAATAAGAAGCTAGGGAAGAAGGAATTAAATAAATGTTTATGCTTAATGTGGTAATTGTTATGTATGGTCTTAGTTTTCCCAAGACACTAAAACTGTGGATCTTCTATATATAATACCATTATGTTGTTTATATTTAAAATTATGTAATATTAATTTAAGAAAAGTCTGGATTTTGTATAGTTGGTATTAGAGGAAAGGTTTAGTTAATTTGGGAATTAGGATTAGTGAACCCTAGAGAAAACCTATAGCATGCGACTAACTACAAATATACACACAAGAATATTTACATAGGGATCCCATATTTTATGATTTTAGTATAAATTGTTTAAATGAATAAGTTATTCATGAATTGTTGACTTATGGTTTGTTCTATCCTTTTCTATTTTAGAAAATGGTGGGAACTAAGTGAAACCAGGCCAACAACTCGTGCGAGGGCCAATGCAATGATTGCCCAAACGACATCCCCAATTATTTGGGAGGTGGAGTTCAAAACTTCATGGAGATGATTACCCAATTATCTCAGGTTATGAACAATTAACATAATAATTGGGAACATCCTCCTTCTCCAAAGAGAGATCAACTAGCTATGGAATGTTTTATACGACAATGACCACTGAAGTTTAGTGGATCTTCCGATCCACTAGTTGCGGAATAGTGGGTCAACTCCTTGGAGAAGATATTTTCTTTTCTTCACTATTCTAAGGTGGAGAAGGTGAAACTAGTCATTTATCATCTAGATGGAGAGGCTGATCAATGGTGGTGTTTTATTAAGAACACCCAACTAACGGAAGAAATTGAAGAGATGGAATGGGAAGACTTTAAGATAATGTTTCTTAACAAGTATTTCCCAAGAAATATTCACAAAAATATAGAGAGAGAATTCATAGAGATCAAGAAAAAAGAAGAAGAATCTATCACAACCTACGAAGCGAATTTAACAAGGCTTTCAAGGTAAGCTTCAATTTTTGTTATCAATAATGATATAAAAATTGATAGATTATTTAGTGGATTAAAACCACACCTTAAAAAGGTGCTTGAAATTTGAGACTTTGAGAGTTATGAAGAAGTTGTTCGGTGTGCTCTCAAAGTAAATATGGAGTTTGGAGAATGGTCCCATGGCTATGGTGATAAGAGATGAAAGATGGAGTTTCAAGCTAGAGGATCTAATAACAAAGGTGGGAGGAAAACTCAATGACCCACATGCCAAAAATGTGGGAAGTTTCACCATGGGAAATGCATTAAAGGGATGGGGAAATGCTTAAAGTGTGGGAAAGAAGGACACCATGCTCAAGAGTGTCGAAAAGACATGAAAATGAAGGAGTATGTAGTTAATGAAAGGAGAGAACTACCCATGGTTCAATGCTACAACTGTAGGGAGCTAGAGAATTATGAAAGACAACGCACTAAACCTCAAGTTCTTGAGGGTAATCAGCATCATCAGCCACCAAAGCCAAATGAACAAGGGAAGGATTATGCCATCACTATTGCAGAAGTGGAGCAATATAATGAAGTCGTACAAGGTACACTTCCTATTCACTCAAGAATGGAAAAAGTATTATTTTATTCTGGTTCTATGAATTCCTTTATATCTTACAAGTTTTCTAGAACTATAGAATCAAATCCTTGAAACATTGAAGTAGAGATATCTGTAGAAACACCAAGTGGTGAAATATTCCAACCCAAGTGTTTGACTCTTCTTTTATTGGCGTATGTGGGAAGATTATTCCAGAAAATCTTGTAATATTTCCCTTGGTGGAATTCGACACTATAATGGGAATGGATTGTCTCTCGTTATATAGAGCACATATCAACTGTCAGGAAAAGGAAATATCTTTTCATATTCCGAACCATCCCATGATCCTCTACAAATTCAAGGAAGATAATGAATATCCTTTGAAAAACCATTCAATGGTGTGGGTGTTGATTCCCCATTAAGAAGTGTATCTTGCCTAAATGGTTGAGTCAAAGGAAAGTTCCAACCTTGCAGAAATTCCCATTGTGAGGGAATACAGTGATATATTTCCTAAAGAGTTACCCAGAATTCCCCCATATCGCGAGGTAGAGTTCTCAATAGAACTCATACCTGGAGCTACTCCTATCTCAAAGTGTCCCTATAGGATGGATCCTATCAAATAGGAGGAGTTATAGAAGAAGTTGCAAGAGAATATGGACAAAGGGTTAATATGACCTAGTGCATCACCTTAGGGTGCGCCGGTTCTCTTTGTGAAGAAGAAGGATGGAACAATGTGGCTGTGTATCAACTATCGGGAACTCAACAAGATCACCATAAAGAAAAAGTATCCTCTTCCAAGGATTGACGACTTTTTAAACTAGGTAAGAGGAGATCAATACTTCTCAAAGGTGTATCTTCATTCTGGATATCATCATCTAAAGGTAAACAAGGAATATATTCATAGGATTGCCTTTCGTACAAGGTATGGGCACTATGAGTTTCTGGTTATGCCCTTAGGACTTACTAATTCCCCTACAATCTTCATGGATTTGATGAATAGAGTCTTTATACATTACCTCAATTTTTTTGGTAGTGTTTATTGATTATATTCTCATCTACTCCAAGAGCAAGGAAGAAAATGAAGAACATCTAAGACTTGTGTTGGTGACATTGAGAAAGGAGAAGTTTTACGCCAAGTTCAGCAAGTGTGAATTTTGTATAAATAAAGTCACTTTCTTGGGACATGTGATCACAAGTGAGGGAATTTCTATGGATCCTTAAAAAACGAAGGCAATTGAGGAATGGCCCAGACCCTCTAGTGTCACCGAAATCCATAGTTTTCTTGGATTAGCTGGGTACTGCCGATGTTTTGGGAGAAACATTTCACGATTGTCAAGCCTGATAACTAAGTTAACAAGGAAAGGGGTAAAGTATGTCTGGATGGAAGAATGTGAGGGAAGCCTCAAGGAGCTAAAGAGAAGTATGATCACTACACCTGTACTCACACTACCAAAAATTGGAGAAAGTTTTTTGATATACAATGATGCTTCAAAGAAAGGCTTGGGTTGTGTACTCATGAAAAATGATAATGTGATAGCCTAAGCCTCACGATAGTTGAATATCTGTGAGCAGAACTACCCGAAGCATGATCTAGAGCTGGTAGTCATGATTTTTGCCTTGAAATTATGGCGGCACTACCCTTATGTTGAGAAGCGTGACATATACACTGACCACAAGAGCCTAAAGAATATATTCACACAAAAGGAGCTCAACATGCATCAAAGGAGATGGTTATACCTAATCAAGGATTACAATTGCTCTATTCACTACCATCCTGGAAAGGCGAACAATGTAGATAATGCTCTAAGCCAAAAAGAACCTGCTACTAAATCCATGTTACGGATTGAGAAAGATCCTATCTTTTTGGATATGCAAAGAATGGATTTAGAAACCATAAAGGCAGGGGATACATCCTACCATTCCCAAATTATTGCGCAATCATCCATTCAAGAGAAGATTAAGGAAGCACAAAGGGATGATGTAGAGATACAAAAGTGGGTGAATACAGTAAAGGAAGGGAAGCTGCACAAGTTCCACATCAACAATGATGGTGTGATTTGGTTTGGAAGTGTCTTTGTGTGACTTCATCACCTAGGATAATGAAGGAGATATTGGACAATGCACATATCTCAACATTCTCTATCCATACTGGTAGCACTAAGATGTATCGTGATCTCTGAGAACACTTCTAGTGGGATAACATGAAGAAAAATATTGTAGAATATATATCAAGGTGCTTGGTATGTAAAAAAGTTAAAGCAGAGAGACATAAGTCCAAAGGGATGATGCAACCATTGCCTATACCCATGTGGAAATGGGAAAATGTTACTATGGACTTTGTCACAGGTCTCCCGAAGATGTCGAAGGGAAATAATACGATATGGATTTTGGTTGATCGACTCACCAAGACTGCCCATTTTATCTCTTTTTCGGAAGATATCTCACTTGAACAACTTGAAAATATTTATGTGAAGGAAGTGGTGAGACTGCATGGTGTTCCACTCTCAATTGTCTCTGACTGTGATCCAAGGTTCACATCTAAATTCTCGAGGATCCTTAAACATGCTTTGAGTAATGAATTAAATTTCAGCATGGCCTATCACCCCCAAACCGATGACCAATCTGAAAGGACTATTTAGACGCTTGAAGATATTCTAAGAGCATGCTATATAGAATTCAAAGGTGGATGTGATCCGCATCTCCCATTGGTTGAGTTCTCATACAATAATAGCTTCCACTCGAGTATTCAGATGGATCCATATGAAGCTCTGTATGGAAAATGATGTAGAACTCCAACCTCTTGGGATGAAGTTGGAGAAATAAAGCTACTTGGACCCAATCTTATGCAAGAGATGACAGAGAAGGTTCAAGTCATCTAGAAACACATCAAAGCTGCTCAGATTCAAAAAAAGATCTATGTTGACAACCGTCGAAGGGACTTGGAGTTTGACGTTGGAGATAAAGTCTTCCTTTGAATATCACCATGGAAGCGAGTCATGCAATTTGGGAAGAAAGGGAATCTAAGCCCAAGGTACATTATCCCCATTGAAATCCTTGACCGTATAGAAGCCATGGCCAATCATCTTGCACTTCCACCTAATATGGCTCAATTTCAGGACGTTTTTTACTTATCACTCCTAAGGAAGTATATACCTAATCCCTCACATGTACTAAACTCAGAGGTGGTACAACTGGAAGATGATCTCTCTTATGAAGAGTAACCAGTAGTGATTCTGGACTGAAGAGATAAGGTTATACGAAACAAGACAACCCACCTTGTCAAAGTGTTGTGGAGAAACCATAAGTTTTAAGAAGCTACTTGGGAACCAGAAATAGCGATGAAGGAGAAGTACTCTCACCTGTTTGTGTAAAGTGAAATTTTGAGGGTGAAATTTCATAAGGGGGGAAGAATGTAACAACCCAAAGTTTTTCAATAGAAATTCCCTTCTTATAATTATGTCATAAAATCACATGAAAACACAACATAATGAACTAATAAGTTCTAAGTGACCTTTAAACATAAGTTTTTCACTTATGTGTTTGGAATTTCAAAAATCCGACATACACGGTTGTGTTCAAGATGATTTTTGGGGTCCAATAAGAAAAACTTAAATTTTGGTGAATAGTAACCTACCCTTATGAATAGTAGTACAACCTTTATGAATAGTAAATTATCCAATATAAGAGTAACCTTACACATGAATAATTAAATAAAATTTAGGTATCTTAGAAAGTGACAATTTGACCATAGTAAACGTTTTGGTATTTTTATAAGTAAAAAATAATTAATTATAATTAATTAATTAATTTAAAATAAAATTTATTTTCTTAAAATGTTTTCATAAATTAAAAAATCTCTTTCTTCTAGTTTTTAGATAATTTTATAGGAACCTACGTAATTTTTGAGAGCATTATAAAATCAGTGTTAATTTAAAAAACTGTATTTTTCAAGTAAATTATGATTTTAATTAAATATTAAATTAATCATATTTAGAAAATTATTTTTGAAAAATTAACTTCATTTTTGGATTCTACACATTGAAAAATGGTTGGGGTGAAATTTTGGGATTTTTCTGAAATACTTGAATTTTTGATGAATAGTGAAAGACCATAATTTACAAAATAAGCTAAATAAGTTAATTATAGAGTCATGTATGATGTTTTTCTGATGTAAGCCCACTTGGTTCGGGATCACATTATAAAATAACTATTCTTGGTCATTTATTAATCACTATTCCTTTTCTTGTGGAGAAATAATAAATTAATGAATTTTATATTAAGAAAACCCCTCTCCCCTCCACTATAAAAACCACCCTTCACAGCCTCATTTCCTCACACCTCTCAAGATTAAAGACTTGTATATACTCTGACCAAGAATATTCCCTAGCCCCTACCCCACATCCAAATGCTTCTGGTCTCATCAAAAGACCAAGCTTAGTCCCCTTAAGGAGGATCTCATGAGATAGATTCAAGAGGCAATTTCTCTCCTTCTTTTCCTTTAAATTCATTTTAATTTCAAGTTTTTTTCTTATTATATCCCCAAATATATTTGTAAAAATGGTATGGTAACTCTAGTATCATAAATATACTGTAATTGTATGATACTAATGGGATATTATATCATCCAACCCCCTTTCCCTCTTCTTTTTATTTTATAAAAGAAAACGTTGTTCATAAGGTGTTAATCTATCACCTTGAAGAATGAAATGTTTTCTTTTTTCATCTCTACCTTCAGATCTAGTCATAAAACCATTTTTATGGTTGAAATAGAATATTTTATATGTATTATTTCCTATTTTAAGTTTTGTAACTAACTTATGTACATATTACAAAATGAGTAAACAAAACAAGTTCGTTGTGGTAAAAAAACCACCCAAATTAACCCAAACGATCATCATTAAATTTATATCTAATGATTCATACACATGGTATATATCATAATTCATTATAATATAATTTTAAATTCTGGAATATCATTAATAAAATTTAATATCAGTTCTGGATGTTTACCCATGTTCTACTCGAACTTCAATTTATGAATACAAGTGAACCGCTCAAGAAAAATGTAAAAGCAAACATCCCCGAACAATGTTTTGAAACTCTATAACTCATCATAAGGCACATAAAATAAATTAATGAAACCATAATGAAATATATTCATGTACAAAAGGTTTTGTAATTTTTAATTAATTAATCTAATTTGTTTATATAGTACATTAAAGTGAAGAAAGTGTTCAGATATAAGGTAAGGGGAAATTCTAGAACCCAACATTCATCCTTCAGGTTCTCCTGCTTTCACTACTTTTGATATGGTTAATCCTTAAAAATATTTGATTCATCATTTTATTTTCTTTTATGGTATATACTTGTTTTCCATTGGTATTTGTATCAAACCAAATGTTTTCCAAAAGAACTCTTCTTTTAAGAATACCCCTTTTACTTCTCATTTAAGATTGACATTTCTTGTAACATGTATGTTATTCCCTATTTCTTTTGGGAACCCAATGTTTATGAATGTTTTATTATGATATGAAAACCATTACTTTTCATGGTGTACTTATGTTCATTTTTGTTATATGGAATGCATGATAAATGATAATGTTATGATGTGACGTGTGGGCCCATAATTATATAGCGCTCCAATGCATTGGGTAGAGTAATGAATCTCATGAGTAAATGTGAAATTATGTGTGAACAAGATTCTATATTTGTTCACAAGTATGTGTGGTAGTTAACCAATAAGAAACTATGTTTCATTTTTATGCATTGCCGCATTTCAAGTCTTATATTTATGCTTCCTATCATGTTCATGATCCTTTGCCTATGTTATGATTATGCTCACCCCATGATATATTGTTCTTATCTATCCTCTTACTGGGATTTTAGCTCACCCCTTTTGATGTATATACTAAGGTTACTACATGTACAAAAAATTGGTCAAGTTCTAATAAGAACCTAGGGAAGAAATAATTAAAAAAATGTTTTTTCTTGATGTTGTAATTGTTTTGTATGGTCCTAGTTTTCCCAAGACACAAAATCTTTGGATCCTCTATCTGTAATACTATTATGTTGTTTATATTTAAAATTATGTAATAGTAATATAAAAAAAGGCTGGGTCACTATATAAATGATAAAAAATACAATAAAAAAATTCATATTATTCAAGTTTATAATAATGAGTATTGAATTTATTTATTAAATGTATTTACAAATTTTAAGTAAATATACAAAAAATATTAATTGACGAATATTAAATTATTCAATGTTAAATTAATATTTATAAATGAAGAGTCAAGTTAATGAATCAATTATTATCACATAATATATTTTAATATATTAAAAGTGAGTGATAATAATATTTATGACTCAGTGTAGTAGTCATAAAATGCCGTTGATAGTGCATTAAGTATTCGGGGCCGGTGAGGCTATACTGAGTAATTAATTAACCACTATAAATATAAGAGAAGAGATTTCCAATGAATATTCATGGAGATTATCTCTCCTATCCACTCTCCCATAATCTAGAGATATATGCTCTAGATCCAAGGAGCATGGATCAAACACTCTCTCAGTAATCGCTAGTGAAGCGGTGCAGTGACCATTGGAGCGTCGAAGTCATCGTCGCAATTCCACGCTAGCACCCAGATTAGGATGAATGGAACTCCCACGGATTCCTTGAAGAATGTGTGGATGATCTATAAGAATTTTACTTCGGATTCTTCAAGCAAAGATCACCGATGACGAGCAGACATCATGCACGGATTTAGAATTAAACCAGGTATTTTTACGGTTTATTTTTGTGCTTAAAACCCTTCATGTGAGATCCTATGATTTAATTAGGATGCTCTTCACCGAAGTCGACAAGTTTACCTCGATCATCGATGGAAATTTTTTAAAACCCACCTATTTGAGGCATCTAATGCATCCCCAGTTCCAAAACATCTTCCTCCACAAGATTTACTCCATCAGCTGTAAAAGTGCTCATACTAGGGAAACAAAAAACCCTCTCTTTGTGCCCCTCCTTAGAATCCAATAAGCCCACTACCTTGATTCCCTCCCTCCATGTGTGAAGTAATTTTATATGCTTACTCATGATGCCCATGAAACTTTTAATAATATATTATATTAACCAAGGAATGGTACCTGATTCATGAAGGGAATTGTGCAGGGTTGCACAACCCATTTCTACCTCTGTCAAACTAATATTTTCCTGATTTCATAAGAGGATACTAGTGAGTATCCCCATTTATTCTATTTGAAGTGAGTCCTTGATGAATTTTTTTTAAAGATATAATGACATCTCCTCATTGGTCCCACACCACATCACCCCCCTCATGATGCTTAAGTTGAATGATCCATCTGTGTTGAGTTTAAAAATCGAGATAAGAGGTTTCCAGCTGACCCAACACCCCTACTTAATTTGCAGAGCAAAAGGAACATGAGACCTACCTATAAGGATTAGTCTAAGTGATGGGGATTTTTCACAGTTCTTGATGAGGTAAGTCAATTCGACCATCAGGGTCTTGGTCATGATAGATATGGTTCTTACCATGCATGTGGTAACTTTAATTCATGTGTATTTATAAACCTTTCTGATGCTCCAACATCCTTCTAAAAGGACTAGTGTTCTGGATTTCCATTCCAATCCCTCAAATCTAGCTCCTAGAGGCCACTAGTCTCAAAAGTTAGACCCTTTCTCATGATTTCCAAAGATGCCTATGAAGTCCTGAACTTGGTCTAGACTACACAAGGCCATTCCCATTCAAAGAAAAGGTGGTCAATGCTCTCCTCACTTTGGTTCCTATAACATAGGAATTTAGACACTGGTAATGCCAAGTCACTTGATATTATCATTATTTGGTAAGGCCCAGTTCTGAATACACCAAAAAAGGAATTTATAATTAACTAGAGTCTCATTACATGACAACCTACCCCCATCTATTCTCAATCCTAGAACCCAGCAACACCCTCTGGAAGTCCTTCATCATGAATCCTCCCGATGAATATTCCATAAAAAACACTTTTTTGATTTTTTATTCAAATCAATGAAATCAAAGAGTTCATGATACTTCTTGTACGGATTTTCATTGAGGAAGTTTTGGTGCATACAATAACATATAAAATAAATGTTCGGGACTGGAAAACTAGAAAAAACTATGCTTTGAGCCAACCATTTGTGGTTCTAATAAGAGATATCTCCCCTTTCCCACTATCTAATGAGTATGTTTTTGAAGAGTTGTGAGATGAGGATAAATTATCATCCATATAGATTAGGGGATACCACTTTACATGGTTATTCCACCATTGTATTTCCTTACCATGAACCTAACCTAGAGTGTCCATTCCTCTAGGACCTCCCATGCCAACTTCACATGCATGAAAAATAAAGTGGGTCAGAATGATTCTTCACATTGATGCCTCCCTCTATCATGAATCTATCCATCCTACCCTAGGAGGACCAATGGTGATTTACTTTCAAATGTTCATCCTTAATGAATGATTCTAGGACTTTATTAATGTGGGATATGACCACTTTTTGAACCATGGTAGCCAAGAGGGCATGGATTGGAATGGAACATAGGATGTTATTCAACAGAGTAATTCTACCAGTGAATGAGAGGTACCTGTTTTCCAATTCAAAATCCTCCCTGTGATCTTCTCTAATTTTTTTTAAAAATTATGTATTCAGGTCTTAGATGAACAAATGGATGCACCTAGGTATTATATAGGGAAGTTTCTCTTCTGCATGTCTAGATCATTAATGAGTGAGGAAGTTCTTATTCCTAAGCATCTCTTGGATAGGTAGAAGCTATTTTTGGATCGGTTGATAATATGGCCACTCCATTGATAAGAATCATCGAGGGAATTTTTGATTCCCTGAATAGATTTACTTTTTTAATTAGAAAAAATAATGGTGTCGTTGGTAAACAAGAGGTGGGATATGTTACACAAGCGATGCCTGTATCAGTAATGAGCCACCTATCCCAAAAGAACTCCCCTATTGATGAGCCTGATGAGTACTTCTTAAGAAATAATAAATATGGTAGTGGAAAGTGGATCACCATGTATTATTGATCATATATACTTGAAGAAAATATATCCCCCCCAATAATAAAATTGAGAGCCAAGGGGAGCTAAAGAACCTAAAAAAAGGTTCATGGCTTAGGGGGAGAGTCCCATTTTTAATAGCACTTTGATGATAAAATTCCGCTCAACCTGATCATAGTATTTTTCCATATCCAACTTGATAGCCATTTTTGATATGAGGAAATTATGGTTTATATCACTAACCACTTCTTAATCCAAAGAAATAACTCCCTGAATATTCCTCCCCTTGAAAAATCTGTGTTGTTCCTCTGATATCCAATGAGAGAGGTGTGTTGAGACTCTTCTATTAATCACCCTTGCAAAAAAAATTTATGGAAAATTAAAAATTCTTATCAGATGGCAGTGTTGGAGGGCCAAGAGGTTCTTAATCATGGGGATTAGCACAAGTGTAGTGGCACTTGACACACATGGAAGACATACCCCTTTGAATAAAGCTTGGACAATATTCACCAAATCCCCTTTGATCAACCCCCATGAGGCTCTATAAAAGGTTCCCAAGAAGCCATCTGGTCTCAGTGCACTCTCTAAGTTGAGACCTCTTATGGTCTCATAAACCTCCTCTTCATTAGGATCATCTTCAAAGGATATATTATCTTAGGACATCACTTAAAGAGGGACCAAATTCATTATGTCCTAAAATATCTATGGGTACCTACCATGAATGATTGAAATGGGTCATTACAACATTGATTTAAAATGGTATTTTTCCAAATGACCGACCACTTATTTTCATCTGTATCATTACCATCCTCCAGCCTTATATTAGGTATGATGATCTATCTCTTCTATTTGGTACATGCATGGAAAAATTACATTTTCCTATCAAATTCTATAAGCTATTTAACTCTTGATATTTCACACACAAAATGCTCTTGTCTTAGAAGTAGATCCTCCAGGTTGTCTTTTTTTTTTTCTAGAAATCTTAATAAACACCATTTTATCCCAAAATATTTCCAAACCGATATCTAACTATTAAAATTCTTCCATGACCTCCATAATATCATAGAGGGGGAGGGGGGATTATTTTTAGTCTATGGTTAGATGTGTAACTTGAGACTTTCAAGTTTTTTATGAATTCTTAGCCATGAAACTCCCTAGGAAGGTTTACTCCAAGACACACTCACCATATCAGGATAACCGGGAATTTTGAACCTCTATTTGGAGAAGGAAAAAATGATCACTTACTTTTTTCTTGGTAGAAAAAGACACTAAAAGGGGGAATGGTCAGAAAGACTTTGTACTAGGTGAGTTACCTTAGCATCTGGGAAATCAGAGATGGCCTGGTTATTGGTGAGGAAGTAATCAAGTTGGCACTAGGAATGGAGGTTCTATCTTTGGTTGTTGCACCACCTAAATCAATCACCATTATATTCGATATCAAGTAGGCTACATTTTTCCATGGAGGAAAAAATGCATGACTAGATTTTCTGAGGAAGCCGAATATTCCTTTCTTCTCACACATATTAGTTATAATGATGAATTCCCCACCCACAAACTATATGGAATCCCCTAACTTCAAGGAATTAAGGTATTTCCATAAATATTCCCTAAAATTGACGTCACAAATCCCATAAACAAATGTGAAGAAAAATAAGCTATCACTAATAGTGATTTTTGAATTATTAAACTAATCAGAGGCACCGATGAAGTCCAATGAGATCTTGTAATTCCAAAACAACCATATATGTTTGTTTTGGGGGTTTGACTATAGGTAGTTGGACATTCTTATTCTATGAATGAAGGATATAATTTTAGAGGATCCTTTCTTGGTCTCAATCACTGCAACTATAGGTACATTACTTAATTGAACCTCATTTTAAATGATAGAGATGTAATAAAACAACAAAAAATGCACAAATCAACTTCAAGACTATTGGATATAACATGTAGACCACATACCTCTTATCCGTAAACAAATTCTAGTTTAACCTTAGTCTTAGACCTGGATTCAAGTAAACTTTGAATCCCTAACCTAGGATCCACTGGAAAACGAGGGTTTTAGGGATTTGGAAGAAGAATAATGAAACCAAAATCCCTAATCCAGAAAAGAGAAGTAATAGGAGAATTATACTTACCTAGAGCTTCAATTTTAAACCAATGATGCTCTAAACGACCTATAATAGAAGGAGATCAACCCTTGAGAATATTTGTGAGTTTAGGTTCATCACTAGGGCTGTGGAGAGAATAATGGGGAATAAAATCAGGTGAAACACATAAAATCATGAGAGGGAAATGGTAATTTATCACTTTTAATGGGCCACACGGTTTGGACACACAGTTTTCCAAACCATTCACTAACCATGCACTGGACTCTATCAAAGAGGGTTGAGGTCATAAATTTGCCTTGGGAGACTACACAGTTTGAAAAACCATGCACTAATTGTGTGGAATGCCTTTGTCCAAGACTCCATTGTTTTCCCACCCCTTTAATAGTTTACTTATCCATGCACCCTTTTCCCCCGGCTAGCACAATTTGGTCTCACAATTTCCCATAACCATGAACCAATCATGAAACATGCACCAGATGGACATTTTTCTCTTTCTTTCATATCCCAAACCCTCAAAACACCCCTGATCCTTCTCATATACTTGGTTAAAATTCAATTAACCAAATTTAAGGAATTTAAACTAAGATTTAAATAGTAATATACCTCAATGAAGTCTAGGATCTTAAAACCTCCCCACCTTATAATGGATCATCCTCGAGCCGAACTTCCAAGAATCACTGAGATTCCAAAGAAAAGAGATCATGCCACTAGAACCACACATCTGAATCCCTCTCCCAAGTTTCTTCCTAAACATTTACATAATACCATAAAACTCAAACCAATGTCACAGTCTTTCCCCAAAAGTATTTCTCACAATGATCTATAATACGTACTAGATGCTACTCAAAATACGCATCACCCTCAAGATCAACATCCTTGACATCAATCACATGATATGGGTTAGGGTGATACTTCTAAAGCTGTGACACATGAAAAACATCGTTCGTGACACTATATCACTATGGAAGAGTTAGTTGGAATACCACCAGTCCGATCCTCTCTACAATATCAAATGAACCCATGTACCTGGGCACAAACTTTCCCTATTTCTAAATCTGATGGTGACCCAACCTTGGTGACACCCAAAAAACAAGTGATCACCCATAAAAAACCCAAGAGGTCTACGAAACCAATCCACATTATAATTATTCCTACTATGAGCCATTTCTACCTGCTACAAGATCAACTGAACCTTCTCTAATGTGTCCTACACGAGACTCAGACCCAACAACTCTAACTCCACAACCTCCATCTAATATAAAGGAGACCTACATGGCCTCCCGTAGAGTGCCTCATATGGTGCCATATGAATCATAATTTAGTCATTGTTGTTATAGGATAACTCAATAAGAACCAAGTGTTTCTCCCAAGATCCACCAAAATCTAAGAAAAAACCATCAACATATCCTATAGTACCTTAATAGTAAACTCTGACTACCCATCCTCCTGTGAGTGAAAATTCAAACTAAAAAAACCCAGGTACCAAGTGCCTTCTACAATCCCTACTAGAAGAGAAAATTAAAACATGGATCACAATATGAAACTATCATTCACATCAATCCATGAAACCATACTACCTCCTGAACATAAAAATAACATAGTTTATCAGTGGTGGAGGTCTCTAAAATTGGTAGTAAATGAAATACCTTGGTTGACTGATCAAATACTACCAAAATCACATCATTCTTCCATAGAATCCTCAGAATACCCACAAAAAAAATCCATCATCACCTCACCCCATTTCCATTCTGGATTGGGAAAAGACTATAATATTCCACCTAGTCACTAATGCTCAGCCTTCACCTGCTGATAGGTAATTAATTACAGTACAAAACCTACAACCTCTTTCTTCATCCATGGACACCAAAATTTCCTTGAAATATCATGATACATTTTGGTCAAACCAGGATACACTACCCACTTTGATGCATGAAACTTGTGCATCAAATCTTTCGACATACATATAGGCATGAAAACATGACCACAAACATAAAAAATCTCATCATCATTGACCAACTAACTATAAGGTGGATACCCACCTTTAAGACTTTCCCTCAAAGCCAAACATTCCATATCCTCATACTACATATCCTGGATCTAGATTAGAAAGGTCGACTCAATTTCCAAATATATAAGGGTCATCTAGCCTTTACCATATAAAACCTATAGGTGCATCTCCGAAAACAATGCCATCATCCTCTACTCAGTACTTGATTCCTAAACTACTTGGTTTTGAGTCTTTCGAATCAATTCATCTGTAACATTGTTCCCCTTTTCCAGAATGTACACTAGATCAAAGTCAAAGGACTCCATATACCCAACCCATATTCATTGCCAAAAATTAAAATCACACTAATAGAAGATATACTTAAGGATTTTATGTCAAGTATAAACAATAAACCATTCTACAAAAAAGTAATTCCACCAATACTTTAAATCATAAACCACTGAGGCTAACTAAAGATAATGCATGGGGTAATTTCATTCATGAGACCTCAATTATCGAGACCTATATGCCACAAACTGATCCTTATACATCAAAAATTACCCAATACCAACACCAGGTTCATCACAAAATAAGGTATAAAATATACCTAGATCAAGTAGAATCAAAACCGGAATAGTCATTAGCTACTTCTTTAACTGTTGGAAGGCATTCTCACATGGCTCATACCATTCAAAACTAATGCAATTTTTCTTTAATCCCAAAAGTGGTGAATCTAAATGAGAGATGTATTTGATGAACATTTAGTAATAATATACTTTTCCTAGAAAACATTAGATATTAGAAACATTATTGGGATTCTTCCAATAAACAACAACTTTCACTTTCTTAGGGTCCATAGACACACCTTCCTCTAAGATGATGTGACCCATGAAATGCAACCTGTCAATCCAAAAACGGAACTTGAATAGCTTGGAATATAGCCTATTCTATTTTATTATACTCAAGAAAATGTAAAGATGTTTGGAATGATCATCATGAGTCTTAGTGTATTCCAAGATTATATAAACAAAGAAAACTATCAACTGATCTAGGTGGGTATGAAATATTTGATTCATTAGGGCCATAAACATGGAAAATGCATTATTCAACCTGAATGACAT
The DNA here is from genome assembly GCA_963277665.1 of Viscum album. Taxonomy (NCBI): domain Eukaryota; kingdom Viridiplantae; phylum Streptophyta; class Magnoliopsida; order Santalales; family Viscaceae; genus Viscum; species Viscum album. The sequence continues at coordinate 1,496,717,717 of OY728129.1, forward strand.
TACAAAAAACTCATACAACCCATACTTTCTCCTGAAGGCAGTCAGTAGTATATCAGAATGTCTTTCCCTTAGTTGATGGTACCCTGATATCAGATCAATTTTAGAAAACATTAAATAACCTCTCAGCTAGTCAAATAGATCATCAATTTCAGGAAGAGGGTATCGATTCTTAACCATCATCCAATTCATCTCCCTATAACCAACTCACTACTACAAGGACCTATCAACCTTATTGAAAAAAAAAACATTGTAGATCCCTAATATGATGTACTCGGGTGAATAAACTCCTTGTGCTCTAGTTCATTCAACTGGGCTTTAAGTTCCTGGAGTTATTCCAATGCCATTCTATACGGAAGAATGAAAAATGATTCTTCCCCTGATAGGAACTCTTATGAACTAAACCTATCTTTTAGGTTGAAACTCCAGGAATCCCTATGGAAAAACATCCTAAAACTGATCCACAATAGGAGGGAAAAAATACTACCATATTTCCCCATCATCAAGCATAAGAAATGCCACTTGGGCTATAAGTTCACCTAACTATTGACTGACTGGTCCTACATGACCTACCTAGACATCCCATTCATTATGAAAAACATACACATCTCCCTCAAGAGACGTGAACATCACCCTATGATGGTAATAGTCAATATGGGATTGGTACAACACTAACTAATCCATCCCTAAAATCAGATCAAATCTTGGAATCTATAGCACAAATAAGTCCCAAAGAAAATGGTACCCACCAACCTCGAGGGCACACCACTTACATTGTAATATATTTTTTTCACGCACCCCTAATGGCGTGTCAATTGACATAACCCAACATACATGTTCCACCGCTAGGCCAACACACTCATAAACTAAGAGGATATAAAATAATTCGAGGCACCTATATCAAATAAAGTTCTATAAAGTGTGGAAGCTACAATAATCATTACTCAAACTATCTACAGTCTATCCTTGCCACCTCTAGGTGCTAGATAAACTGCATAAATCTGACATGCCCCGATTTCCTAGGCTATGGTCTGAGTTCATGATATTGTAGTACCCTACTGATATGGGTGATCCCACCCTGAAGTACTATGCCCACCACCCCAACTAGTATGGCTAGTAGAAATCTAACTAACTTCCTAGTATGGGGTGAACAACCCCCTTCCTACACTCTATATCGACCTCGACCCACCATCCATGCCTGACTACTAAGGGTTACTATAGAATATCTATACATTCCCCATTCTTCTTCATGCTTGGAACTCAATTGATGGTTAGGGGCATGAACCACACATGTGACTTGGCCTGCCACACTGTAGAAAAACACATATTCACCACACTAAAAGGTGGGTCCTTTCCCCTGACTACCCTGCACACCCACACCCTTGTGAAGACTCTAAAAGAGATGCATCCCGCCCTTGGAAGTCAAACCACTAGAGAATCCAACTAGGACCACACAACCATCACCCAAGACCCCCCTCAGGTTTCCATATGAAAAAGATCCTGATCCACCACCTCAAAAAATCTATTTAAATAAAATATATTCACTTGGGATTTGATCTTGTGTCTAAGTCCATCTTGAAATCATATCACTGTAGTGGCCTTTTCTCCTTCCAACACTAGAACAAAGCATCACCATTCTGTGAATTGGCTAGAATAATCCTTCACAAACATAGTCCCATGAGTCAATATCATAAACTCCATAGCCTTCTCATATATCAAGTTATCTAGATAGAAGTTTTCTAGAAAATTATCCTAAAATTCCTTCCATATAATACCATTGACCTGCTGAGTCTAAACCAAAATATCCCACCAACACTTCCCTAGCCCTCACAACATATAAGATTCCAACTTAACTCTATTCTTAGGAGGAGTCTCTAAGTGATCCCAAATCTTCTAGATGTACTATATCCCAAAATATTGCACCTTAGGTCCACCTTCTCCAGAAAACATTGGAGGGTGCTGCAACTAAAACTCTCTGGCTAAATCAGACATACTCAACACTACCCACCCTCGACCCCATTTCATCATCTGTATAAAATGAGAAAAGTCCCCATGGATCTTCTAATCTCTTATATTAACCTACACCACTGGGATTTCTTGCCCCACATTTGGAGGAGCATTCTTAGTGATATACCCTTGTCATCCAACTGACACCCATTATCATAGTGTAATTTCTCCATAATTCCAAACATTAGTATTAGAACACATAACATAAATATTCTTGAGTTTATATAAAAAAGGGATCTCTACTAGCCATAAACAACCCATTTCACACTCACTATCCTAATAGACATCGTCACTCCTAGAGCACTACCCTCAGCCATCCCTACCATAGGTCATGGTCAACATGGGGTAAACCAACATACACAGTCACAAGTCTTTAATTAGACACCTTTTTAAAACCATTTCCACCCTCACAACATAAATATTCTCTCTTAGGTACATTTACTATTTCACAACATGTTTCAGCCAACATTTTAACTCATTTACAACCCTTTATTAATAAAAACTATTTAACTATTCTTTAAAATACTTTACATATTACCCATTTGCATCATTTTTATTAGAAACCATTTTATTAAAATTTCGCAAGAAAGTAAAATGCATTCTGTTGGACTCCTCATGTATTAATCATGTTTTAATGATTACAAATACTATTTAGTCTATAAACCATGTTAACGCTATGTAATCTATATCACATCAAATTTACAGTAGCTTAGTAAAATCTATCCAAACATTTTAAGTGTTATACACTCAGTTTGGATACTATATACTATCTTTTGATTCACTTTATAACGATTTCTATAAAAAATGATTAAGTTTAATTAATTTTATGAATATCACTGCTCAAGTATGAATATAGATATTTGCCTATGTCTAAGACACCGTGACCATAAGACACCGTGACCATGAGACACCATGAAGCAGACACCATGAAGCAGACACCGTGAAGCAGTCATCGTGAACAAGACACCGTGAAGCAATCATCGTGAACAAGACACCGTGACATCCAGACATCGTAACATACAGACACCATTACCACAAGACACCATGACCAATCCAGAAACCTTGTGAAGGATACACCATTTCCATGAAATACTGTGACAACATTTCCTAATATGTTTTGTCATTTTTTTGATTTGATCTCTAACGGTCATATTTGAAGATTTTAATGAACTGAAATAATTAATGTTTCTTTTGTAGATATTTCCTTGATAGTATGAGGTACGAGGTGTAGAATACATGAAATCTGTCAGCTCAAACACATGCACTCCAAGATAAAGAAGTAATGTGGCCCAGAAACAAAACGAGGATATACGCAAGAGTAGTTGCACGATACTGAAAAAGAAAACAAGATGGTGGGCATGACCACAACAAAATAATACAATTAGAGAATTGTTCCATGAAACTCGACTCTTCTGAAGAACACACGAAGCATACTAGAATCCTAGAACCCATAGAACATCTTCGCACTGTAAAAAACAATGAAGAACACAAGATGGATCTTTCAAACTTGCGACACTCTATTTTCCATACGAGGACTTGAGTTCTGCATCTACCTCATCTCAGAAGTCTAGAAATACAAATACTAACACTCATATCACTTCTAAACCTATCTCAATACTTTTTCTTTGTTGTATATCATTTTATTAACTTTCTAGCAGAATGTGTATCTATTTTACAACACACTCTTTCTCCTGCATTAAACTGAAAGATACTTGATATCCTTACTCAAACATTCTTTTAGTCTTTTGTATACCCATGATAAGTGTGGAAGAGGTCCCTATGTGGCCTTCTTATTTGTACACACGAAGAACTGTGGAAGAGGTCCCTGTGTGGCCTGGACAGTCCTGTGTACTATTGTTAACCATGATCCAGGGTGTGGATCAAGTTTATTTATATAAACTTCTTGGTGGAAGGTGATCACCAAGTGGATTGGATTAGGTCTCATATTGATACTGAACCACTTGTTTCATATCCATTGTGATAATTAATTTTAGTCTTCTTTGTTTTACTTCTTTACTATATAATTCATATATCACTAAATTCTCTTTGATAGTAAATCTTGGAAAGAAGTTATAATTGTCTTGTCTTAATATAATAGTTTCAAAAGCAATCTTAATAACTGACATTAAGATTAGTGAGAACTAATCAATATTCTAAGAAGTTATTTAAAGAGTCAAACCTTTATAACAATATAAACTTGATTAAATGGGCTATATTTAACCTTTTGGGGAAACCTTTTAGAAATAATTTTTAATAATTTTTTTATAGATACTCAATTCACCCCCCTCTTGAGTAATCTACTCCGACCAACACATTCTACTCTTCATGTCCCATACACCCATCTTGTTTTTTTCCTATCATGATGTATGTGACCTATTTCCTGAGGTGCCTAAGATGAAGAATAAATGCACAACCTCATTCAATTATGGCCATGTGAAATATATCATAAATGGTCACATCACACAAAAAGTGAATCACCCAATGGTTAAATATCATTCAACTATAACAACACACACTAAGAGCAACAATCCCACCCTAGGCACTTGGGTTTTACCCTATACATGGGTCAGATACTCCTAAAAATGAGCTCATTTCCAAGACCTGATACATCATAATATTATATATACCATATTTAAATAATAATACCATATAAAAAAACGATCTGATATGACTTTGTATCTTCCCTAACCCGGAATCCACTAAACTGGTGCCCCAGGCCGGGTCGATACATGACCTCAGGCGTGCCTCCCTATATGCTAGAGGCCGCCGACTAGCGGTGAGAGTCTAATGTAATATATGGGGAGACTATATCCTATTTATCAAAGTAATATACACCAGATAACAATAATAAATAAAGGAAACCATAAACAACAAACCAGAAACATGCATTACCAACCATTTCCCAAATAGGGTACAAACATAAAAAAATGATAAATATTCCATGTCATGAAAACAGTGCCAAAAGTGATGAAAAATAAATATAAATAAAAACAACCAGATCCCCAAAATGGTTCCAAACTCCAAGTCTGAATCCTCATCCATGCACATCCCAAGTAAAACTCAACTCCCTAGCATAGGGATCTTTCCCTTTTCTTGACCTACAAATGTGGAATCTTCTCAGGTAACCATATGAAGTCTTGATTAGGGTGTGAGTACAACATATTAGGTCACCACCAACAGTGTGTACAAAATATTCAGTATAAACAGATAGTGCATGCAAGTACTAAATAAATAAAAAGGTAAAAAAATACAACTTGGGTGCCATTAGTTGACAATATTCACTTTTCCATTTTAACCACTTAATACATTTTCTTCACCTATTCCATGGGTTAAGCATTTACATCGCTTACACAATGATATAAGAAGATAAATTACTATACATAAGGGAATAAGTCAAGTTCCCTATCTAACTAGGGATAACAATTTCACCAACAAATACAATACACTTACCTTGGAGCCTCAGTCTAGGTAGTCTCATAAAATGAAACTATTAGGGGAATAGATCATCATTCCCCTTCCCTAACCTATGAATTATGGGGTGGGGTTTATAGCCTCAATCTAACCTGACCCATGAGTGTATATCCTAAAGTCCAATATCCCATAATAAAAAATCCATGTGAACATTATTATTTACCCATTTACCACATATACCATATCAAAAACTACACACAATTAAATACACATTACTTTCATATTTCAAAATTATTCAACATATAAATCAACATAAAGACTTAACCCATTAGAACATTTACCATTTACATCATATTTAACCCATTTCCATTTTCATGCATTAAAATATTAATCATATTTTAAAATTTCTATACCTTGAACCATTTAACATATTCAGCAATTCCCATGCACTAACCCATTTAACGCATTCATAAATTCACATAAATTTACCCACTTATTCATTTCAAGTACAATTCATAATTCATATACCACAATCACTTTATTTCATCCACCTATTTCATATTAAGAAAAAAAATCCATTATGCCATTATAAAAGTCTAGGAATATCCCTAAATATTCCCTTTTTGACTTAATTAACATATCAACATGTTTATCATGGGATCTACTTTATCACAAGTCAATTCCATGTTTAAAAAAACAATTTTCAATGTTTAGGAATATTGGTGCACCCCATGGGTATCCCTAAGTCAATCATGTCTCAATTCGACACAAGGGGATCATGATAGGTTCAATTCATCATTTAGCCAAATATTTTTACAGTTCTATTTAAATTCATCAAATGAACAATGAGAAAGAGGCAATAACACAACCACACATGGACAAATATACTTCAAGAATATGGAATATAACTTGTAGACCACCTACCTATAATTCATATACAAATTATAACTTAAAATTATCCTTAGATCTAGATTCTATAATTATTTGAAGTCCTCACCTAAGATTTCCTATAAAAATAGGGTTTTAGTGATTTATAATAAGAATAATGAAACCACATGACCTATTATGAAAAAGATAAGAAATAAGATAATTACAATTACTCAGAGCTTTGATCCTCAACCAAATACACTACAAATGGAAAATAATAAAAGGATATCAACCCTTGAGAAGATTTGGGAGTTCAGGTTCATCACTAGGGATGTTTGGATAATAATGGGGAAGAAAATGTAGAAAAACAATTAAAATCCTAAGGGGGAAAATGGAAATTTTTCACTTTTTAATGGGGCGCATGGTTTGGCCACACAATTTTCCGAACTGTGAATCAAACATGATCCAAAATCTATACAAGAGTGGTGATTTAACATGGTTACCTAGGGAGACTTTATAGTTTGAAAAACTATGCGCCAACCATGCAGAATGCCTCTATCCAAGTCTGCATGATTTAGACTTCCCCCTTTTATAATTTACTTAACTGTGCACCCTTTTCCCCTAGAGATCATGGTTTGGGTGTATAGTTTCCCCTAACCATGTTCTAACCATGAAACATGCACTGTTTGGACATTTTTCTATTTATTTAATTCCCCAAACCCTCAAAACACCTTCGAGCATTATCATATACTCGATGAACATTCAATTAACCAACTTTATGGAATTTAAACTAAGATTTAAACAGGAACATACCTCCATGACGTTCAATATATTACAGAGTATTTTAACTATTAGAAAAGATAAATTGAACTCCAAATTTAGCAAGTTTTAATTTTGGATGTAGAAAGTATCATTCTTGGGTCATGTAATAACAAGAAAGTGGATATCAGTGGATCAATAAAAGATGAAAGTTATCGAGAAATGTTCCAAATTGACAACTATAATTGAGATTCATAGTTTTCATGGGTTAGTTGGGTATTATCTACTCTTTGTAAAAATATTCTCATAAATATAAAATCCATTTACCAACTTAACATGGAAGAGAGTGAAGTTCCATTGGACAGATGAGTTTGAAGAAAGTTTCAAGGAACTAAAAAATTGGTTGGTCACTACTACCATACTTACATTAACTTTATGTAGAGAAGGGTTTTTTATATACAATGATGCTTTGAGAAATCTCTTGTTTTGAGTCCTCATGTAGAATGATATGGTAATTTCTTATACCAAATGAAAATTAATGACTCATGAGTAAAATTACCCGACATAAGATTTAGAGTTTGTGGTAGTGGTATTTGAATTAATGATTTTTGATATTATTTATATATAGAAAAGCATGATATATAGGATAATCTCAATAACTTGAAATATATATTCACATAAGAGGGTTTGAATATGTACCAAAGGAGATAGTTGTAATTGGTTAATGATTATGAATTCTCAATACATTACCACCTATGGAATGCAAATAAGGTGTATTATTCTCTAAAAATAAATGACCATGCTACCATATCCATGACATGGATTGAAAAAGACCCAGTACTCATGGATTTGTAGAGGATGAATCTTAAAGTCATAAGGGAATGGGAGAAGTAATACATTACCTAAATTTATGATCAACGATCCATTAATGTGAATATTATAATGATGGCGTGATGATATAGAAATTGTTAGCGAGTATTACAGTGTTCAACATTTATAAAGAGGGCGTTATATGGTTTTAAACCAAGATATATGTCCCATAAACACCAAAATTGAAGAGGGAAATTTGGGATGATGATAATAGATCATCCTTATGTATTCATCCATGAATCAATAAGATGTATAAATATCTAAAGAAAAAATTCTCGTGGGATAACATGAAGAGAGAGATTACAGAGTGTATATCTCAATGTTTGGAATGATATTAAGTTAATGATGAAATATATAATTCCAAGGGTATGTTTCAAAGATTACCCAAACTAGTATTGAAATAGGAAAATATTACATTGGATTTTATTGTGTAACTTCCTAGGACACCTAAAGTTCATAATACTACTTGGTTTATAGTCCATTACTTTACAAATCCATAAAAATTTATTGAAATCAAATAAGATTTATCTCTTGAAAAACTCAATAAGATATACATAAGAGAAGTAGGAATGCTATATTGAGTGCCACTCTCTATTGTATCTGATTGAGATTCAAGATTTTCTTAAAGGTTTTGGAGAATCCTTCAATAAGGATTAGAGATAGAGCTGAGTTTTAGCACAAATTATTATCCTTAGATAGATGATTAGTTCGAGAGGACCATTCAATATATAGAGGATATACCAAGATATCGTTTGATGGAATTTTAGGGATGTTAGGACCAACACCTCCCACTAGTAGAGTTATCATATAATAACACATTCCATTAAAAGCATCAAGATAGAAACATATGAATTTTTTTTGGGAAGATATTTATAAATTCATCATGCTGGGATGAAGTTGGAGAGAGGAAGATGGTAGGTCCTGCCATTGTCCAAGAAATAATAGATAATATTCAAACTATTTAGTGGAAATTGAATGAGGCGCAAAGTCTATAAAAGTGTTATACAAATAATCATCATTGAGATCTAGAATTTGATGTTGGTGATAAGGTGTTGCTCTAGATATCTCGATGGAAGCGAGTTATGAGATTTAAGAAGGGAATGTTGATCTTTAGAAACATTGTTCCCTTAGAGATCCTAGATTGTGTTTTAGTGGTATCTTATCACTTATCACTCCCTCTAAAACTCTCCCAAGAACATTATGTATTCCACATATCACTTTTTAGGAAGTACATACTACACCCCTTACATGTAATGAAATTAGAATCCATGAAATTAGAACATGATTTCTCATATGAGGAACAAACAGTGGAGACCCTAGATAGAAGAGATCAAATACGTTGGAATGGGACCACTCATATAGGCAAGGTTTTATGGAGTAATCATAATATTGAATAAAATACATGGGAGCCTGATGATATAATGATACAAAAGTACCATCACTTGTTTTATTCCTAATAATAAAATTTTGAGGATGTTTTTTTTCATGGGGGAGAATGAAACAACCCATAATTTTATTAAATAAATTTTCCTTAAATAAATATCATGTTGAGTTGATTTTCATTACATGCAACTCCAAACAGAAACAAAAACTGAGATACTTTAATAAAATAAAATTATTAAATATAAATAATATATTACAACCATTAAAATGTTGGGTAAAAATATAAGTAACCAAATTATGAAAACTATGTAAAAAGGCATAATAAATGAAAGTTAATTTTATTAATGAAAATACACTTTTTCTAAAAAATGGTTTTTATGAAATAAGTGGGCTAATATGAATTTTATTTTTTCTCACCCTTATAATTTTTTTTTTTAAAATGGATTTTTTATTTAGAATAAGTAGGCCCAAATTATATAAAAAATCCCCATTTCATTTTTAGACATAAAAATAAGATTAATAGGACTAAAGTTAATTACTGTAAAAATAGAAAAATTGTTATTTTCAAAGAATTATTTTATTAATAATGTGTAATTTATATATAATCAAATAAATTAATAAATTATAAATAAAAACCCTAATATAATTTGTTGGATCAGATTACACCAAATATACACAAGAGGGGGGTGAATTGTGTATTTTCAAAAATCTTTGCGGGATTGTGTTCTGCCTTTTAACTTTAATCAGATAAAATGATGTAGTGGAAATTTAAATAGCAGAAACACAAGATGTATAGTGGTTCGGGAAACAGAAGGCCCCAAGTCCACTCCACCAACACTCTACTCCATGAGCTTGGTGATTTTCACTATCTGGTCCTCATTTCCAAAGACCGGTTCACAACTGAGTACAGGCAGTTGACACCTTTACAATCCAAGGAAAAACAAAGCCTTCTGGTTCACTTACAGAACCTACACAGCTTAGTACGAGAAGCCGATCACTCAATAATATAAAGAAAAGATTTTCATATTTTGAAAATACTTTCAAGATATTATTTACAATTGCAGCAACATGCAATTGACAGTAGATAAATCATCACCTTCAGAAATAATAATCTTCACATAAGAAATGTTCCGAGTCGATCCTATTGCAGTAGATATAGAAATATACTTCACAACTTTAGCAGTAGAAAATTCACAGTAGATCTTCATTGTAGAACAAGTGAATCTTCTATCGCGTCCCTTTCTCTTTTAACAAATAGAGATTTGATGCTCCTTTTGAACCAGCAGATCGGTGTGTTTCAGTAGTCTCTGTTTTTCTTATTTTTCAGAATAATCAAAAGATCAAACACGATCAATAATCATCAAATGAAGTTTAAAAAAACCCATATAAATAAAAGAACGATAAGAACATATCTTGTAAAATTAGATACACAAAAGTCACCTTTTTACTCATGATATTCAAACATTTGAATTTACAGAGCAATTGTAACTTTCCTAAAGACTTGGCATAAAAAGCACCTTTTAATTTTATTATCAAATCATTGATCAAACGTTTTTAAATTAGTCAAAATAGTTCTTTAAAATTAGCTTTAAATCTGGCTTGAAATTCGCCTAATAATTAGCGTATTGACCATTGCATAAAAATATCAACTTTAAATTCTCCGATGCCAAACGTAAGGTTAAGTTGAACTGTATGCGTCCTCTGAACGTAAGGTTCATTCCAAACATAGGGTTGTTCATCCATACTTTTCTCTTCAACTTTAAAACGTACGATAAAAGATCCATACTTTTACTTGATCCATACTTTTCCAAGAACGTATGGCTATTTACAAAAGTAAGGTTGATGAACCATACTTTTGAGAAACAAACGTAATGTTTAATATTTACCTACAATTCTTCTTCCATACTTTTCTGATATCCCAAACGTAGGGTTCCTTCCTAACGTAGGGTTCTTCTTCCATACTTTGCCGATAACGTATGTTTTTTTAACCATACTTTTTCCTTATCTCAAAAAGTATACACGGTTTCTATCCTTACGCTACATTTATCCACGTAGGGTATGAACAGTGTTTCCAGAACATGCTCAAGCATATTCCGAATAAGTAGCGCATGAAAAGTTTTTCCAGAACATGCTAAAATACGAATACTTTAATAATAAATTCTCATAATTTCAAGAGTAAAATAAAACAATAAATTCCTGAAAAATTCTTAACAAATAAAATCATTATAAAATAATTAAGGGTATTTGTGAGCATCAAAATTATCATAAAGAGATAGATTATTAATATAAACTCCCCCTTTAAATAACAATATTATGTATTGTTGAAAACAAAACTTGCTCAATAATCTCCCCATTTTTGATGATAAAAAAACCCATAAAATAATAAGACTAATTAAATGAAATTAACTTTCAAAATTAGTTACATAAAGTTTTATAATTTTGAGAGGATAAAACAATATTTAATTTTAAAAAAATCATTTAAATAAATAAAAATTTCTCCCCCTTCATGAAAATAAAATAATTTTTCTTTAAAAATAAAAGTAAATAGTAAAATAAAAGTTTCTAGTTTTTTCCAAATTTCTCCCTCTGAAAAAAGGTAAAAGAAAATTTCCCTTTATAATAAAAAACTATTAATAACTTAAAATAGTTTTATGTATAAGTATAAATCTGTATAAATCCAAAACATTTTAAATACACAGGGAATCATTTAAATAAGGTTTTTAAAATAAAATGTTGTGTTAATCTAAATTTCTCCCCCTTTTGTGATATCAAAAAGAATGATAAATCATGGATTTTAACACATTTAATGTTGTACTGAACTGTAGGTAAATGATATTATTAATTGTTTATCAATAATTAAATCTGGAGTACTGGAATATCAAAACAAAGACAGTAAAACAAATAGAAAGAAAGAAACAGATTTTCATTAAAAGTAAAAAATAGATACAAGGATGATAAACACAGGAATCAAGGTTTTTTTTACAGTGAACAGGTAGGTTTTATCTTCACTGGACTGTAGACTTGATTTCTGTTAACTGTTCTCTCAACCTTTTCATTAATCCATCACCAAGCTTAATAATAAAATCTCTGGATTCTTGAGTCATATGAATATCTTCAATGAGATTGACTCTTAAAAACTCGTGAAGCCTTTCTTCTTTCTCCATAAACAAAGACAACTTCTATGTGAATTTTTATATGAAAGAACGGATTCCTGGCTCACTGGATGTTAACTGATCAACTAAGAATTTATGATTATCTAAGATAATAGATAATGGAGCACTGTTGCACTGAAGATCTTGCAACCTGTCATTCATATTGCTCATTGCAGCTATGATAGCTTGAAATCTTCGGATTAAATCATGTGAAGTGCCTGATCCACTAGCACCACTATTCCAAATTGATGCAAATTGTGTCTCCAAAAAAACTTAAGATCTGAGAAATCTGACTTCATAACCATTTCAGATTTCAATTTGGTAACAACATTTATCATATCCTCTTTAAAAATTTCAAATTATTGTCTTGAAACAGTACTATCCTTAATCTTTTAAAATTTCAACTGTTTGGATGCTAACATGCTTCTCAGAGAATCATTCTCACATTGCAGGTGAGATAAATTTTTGTACAAATCTTCAGCTTCCCTATTCCTTAAATCAGAGGCACCCTATGCTTGATTCGCATTCTCGGGTTCTGTGTGATGTAGTAATACTAAAGGTAATGATTCAGCATCAAATTTTTCTTTCTCCTTGGACTGAGTAGGTTGGTCAACAGATTTTTCCTCAGAGTCCTTTCCAAACTCTTCCATAGAAAAATCCTCTTGAAGAACTTCTGTGTGAGCTTAATAAGAATGCTCATCACGAATATCTGCAATTTGTTCATATAATAAAATATCTAAAATGATATTCTCTTGAGTTTCCTGAGGTCTGGACACTTCCTCACTAGGCTCTGCCTCCTTTTCTTGTTTAATGTCAATAAAAACATCAGTTATAGCCTGTTGTTCTAATCTTTCAGCTACAGTCCTTTCATGATCAGGATCTGTAACAGTGAAATTCTATTCTTGAGGTTGTTCAACAACCTTTTCTCTAACAAAGCTGTAAGAGATTACATCTCCTGTAGTTAAATCAGGGGAAGTAAGTTCCTCAGTCACATGTCTTTTCCTCTGAGTTTGAAGTCCCTCCTGACTTCTTTTTTCCTCAGTTTCTACCACTTCAAATCTGATCCTCCTTGCCGCAATGCTGACTCTCGATTCAGCTTGTCCCTCCTTGGACTTTGAAGATTGAGCTTGAGCACTCTCTGATTCATCATCTGCTCCTACTGGAAATTTTTTTCCTTTGATAGTACTCTAGAAATATCCAATATTCCTTAAAGTTATAGCATTAAACACATTACTATGATGACAGTGTACTCTGGCATCCACCAATCTCACCATGTCCTTCTTAAGCAACAACTTGGAAATGAATCGACCAAAAAGATAAAAGTTCATTTGTGCATCACTCTGACAACAATATCTTAGGTATCTAACCATATACCTAGGAAAATTGAGTTTGAAATCACTGAGAAAAAGATACATTATATATATATCGGGATATAATATCTTTTCCATCTCAGACATCCTTGGTGCAATCCCTGTTTGCACAAATTTGACCAAAATTTTCTGATCAGGCTCCAAATCCTTGATTAAAATTTTCTTTACAGCCTTAATAAAAAAAAAGAAAAGACATTATGTCCTACTATTTATGCAAAAAATCTACAATATTTTTCAAATTGAAATGAAAAACTCCCTCATGAGGGAAGTTGAGAATCTGACTAATTTCTGCTGACGAGATTGAGAAATCCCTATCCTCTATCTTAGCCATCATATTGTGCTCAGTATCTCCTAGACTAAACTGTACAAATTTGAAGAAGTATCTAAGTTCTACCTCAAACAGAAATTCCATATTTTCACTATTGAATGTCTGTTCAAGGTTCTAAAACTACAGTGCTTGTTTCAATAATAGATTTTTCTGAAATAACCAGTCGAGATCGATTACCTTTCCCTGTAATATTTTTCTTCCTTCGAAGCATTGTCTCTTGGCATTGCTTGTCTCGGCTTCCCTGGCTCTTTTAGTCCTTACCATCTCTACGAGAATCTATGAAGGTTTGAAGGTTAGGGTTTCAAAGGTTCGAAGATTAGGGTTCATGAGCAGAGGTGCGGTTTGCGGGTTTGAAAAGGTTTCGATAGAAATGAAATGGTTAAGAAGTCGAAAGGGTTTCTGAAAACCTTTATTCCCATGTTTTTAATAATCATTACATATATTTAAAAATAAATAAAATATAGTACGTGGGTAAAAGAAACTTATTCTGTTTGAAAAACAAAATAGCTAAATTATTTTAAGCAGAATTAAAATAAAGAACTACCATTGGAAAATAAAATTTTATTTAAAATCAAATAAACCTAGCTCCCCCTTAATAAAATAAAACCTTGCAGTGGGAAGTGGTTTAGTAAAAATATCATCTAATTGAATTTCAGTACTTACAAATTCCAAAGATATATCCATTTTAAGAACATGATCTCTTAGAAAATGATGTCTGATATCAATATGCTTAGTTCTAGAATGATTAATAAGATTTTTTGAAATATTTATAGCACAAGTATTATCACATAAAATAGGAGTATTATTAAAATTTAGTCCAAAGTCCTAAGAGTGTTTTTCATCCCCAACACCTGTGCACAGCAACTGCCAGCAGAAACATATTCTTCCTCAACTGTTGACAGGGAAACTGAATGTTGTTTCTTACTTGACCATGACACTAAATATTTTCCTAAAAAGTGACAAGTTCCTGAAGTTATTTTCCTATCTAATCTACAACTCCCAAAATTTTCATCTGAATATGAAATCAAATTGAAATCAGAAGTTTTGGGATAAATAAGAGATTGAAAAACAGTTCCTTTTAAATATCTAAAAATTCTTTTAACAACAGTTAGATGAGATTCTTTAGGATTTGATTGAAATCTTGCACAAAGACATACTGAATACATTATATCTGGCCTGCTAGCAGTAAGATATAATAAACTACCAATCATACCTCTATATAACTTGTGGTCAACTGATTTTCCAGTTTCATCCAAATCAAGTTTTATATTAGTACATATAGGAGTTGTATATGTCTTGCTGTTTTCAAGTCCAAATTTCTTCAACAAATCAGTAATGTATTTGCTTTGATTAAAATCATTTCCAAAATCTTTTTAATAAATTTGAAGTCCTAAAAAGAAATTTAATTCTCTCATCATACTCATTTCAAATTCTTTTTGAATTAACTTTGAAAACTCATGACAAAGGGTTTTATTAGTTGATCCAAAAATTACATCATCAACATAAATTTGAACTAATAAAATATTAGAATTAACCATTTTCTTAAATAGTGTTGGATCTTCCATTCCAAAAAAAATCATTTTTCAAAAGAAAAGAGCTTAATCTTTCATACCAAGCTCTAGGTGCTTGTTTAAGGCCATAGAGAGCTTTTGTAAGTTTAAAAATAGAATCTAGTTTTTGAGAATTTTCAAAACCAGGAGGTTGCTCAACATAAACTTCCTCAATTAGATAACCATTTAAAAAGGCAGACATAACATCCATCTAAAATAATTTAAATTTCATATGAGATGCATAGGCTAAGAAGATTTTAATGGCTTCTAGTCTAGATACAGGTGCAAAGTTCTCATCATAATCTATACCTTCTTCCTGATTATATCCTTTAGCTATAAGTCTAGCTTTATTTCTAGTTATTGTTCCTTGATCATCTTGCTTATTTCTAAAGACCCATTTCGTTCCTATTATTGGATAGTTCTGTGGTCTTTCATCTAATTCCTAGACTTCATTTCTTTTGAACTGGTTTAATTCTTCTTGCATTGCTATCATCTAGCTTTCATCATCTAAAGCTTCTTCTACAGTCTTGGGTTCTAATTGGGATAGAAAGGTAGAGAATTATACAAGATTTCCTATATTTCTTCTAGTTTTTATTCCTGTATCTAAGTCACCTATTATAGTTTCTAAAGGGTAATTTTTTAGGGTTCTAGTCTGTCTAGGAAATACACTTATAGGTTCTTCAGTATCATGTTCTTCTGAACTCGACTGAATTTTATTTATATCTTTTTCAAAATCACATTTCAAGTTCTCAAGCCTCATGATTTCATTAGAGTCAGATTCATCCATTTGATCTGTCCTTTTCTCAAAGGGATCAGATTCATAAAATTTCACATGAACTGATTCTTCAATAATCCTTGACTTCTTATTATAGATTCTATAATCTTTGGAAGTAGCTGAATATCCTAAGAAAATTCCTTCATCAGATTTTGGATCGAAGTTACCAAGATTATCCTTGGTGTTTAAGATGTAAACCTTGCATCCAAAAACTTTAATGTAGTTAACGTTAGGTTTTCTATTATTCTAAAGTTCATAGGGTGTCTTTTTAAAAAGAGATCTAATTAAAACTCTATTCATTATATAGCAGGCTGTGCTTACAGCTTCTGACCAAAAGTAGGTAAGAAGGCTGTATTCATTTAGCATAGTCCTAGCCATTTCCTGAGTAGTCCTATTTCTTCTTTCAAGAATTCCATTTTGTTGAGGTGTTCTAGGTGTAGAGAAGGTGTGTTTAATACCCATATTTGAGAAGAATGAATTAAATTCCTGATTCTCAAATTCTCCACCATGATCAATTCTTAATGAAATTATTTTAAAACCTTTTTCATTTTCAACAGATTTACAAAACTTTCATATAAAGTAAAAGCTTCATTTTTAAATTTCAAAAAGAAAATCCATGTAAATCTAGAATAGTCATCAACTAAAATATATACATATAATTTACCATCCAAGTTTTCTACTCTTGAAGGTCCAAACAAATCCATATGAATAAGTTCTAGAGGTTTAGATGTTGCAATTTTGTTAACAGATTTGAAAGATGATTTGTGTTGCTTGCCAAGTTGACATGCATCAC
The DNA here is from genome assembly GCA_963277665.1 of Viscum album. Taxonomy (NCBI): domain Eukaryota; kingdom Viridiplantae; phylum Streptophyta; class Magnoliopsida; order Santalales; family Viscaceae; genus Viscum; species Viscum album. The sequence goes on from OY728129.1 coordinate 1,496,734,979, forward strand.
AGAATCTGTCACTTTCAAATTTGAGACTAGGAAAATCAGAAACTAAATGTTTATTAGATAACTTATTTAAAACATATATATTACAATGTCCACGTATCCTATGCTAGATCCAAGATTCATTCATTTTAGCAGTCAAGCAATTTACTTATTTTTTACACAAGGAATTTAAATCCAAGGTATACACATTATCAGTTCTTGGTACTCTAAATTTAAGCAATTTATTTTTGAAAATAGAACACCAATTGTTAGAAAAATAAGCAGCATAAACATCATCACATAGTTGAGAGATACTTATAATATTGTGTTTCATTCCTTGTACATAAAGTACTTTATTAATTGAGATAGCTTCTGGATCTCCAACTGTTCCAATACCAATGATTTTTCCTTTAGCATTGTCACCAAAAGTGACAAGTCCAACATCTTTTTGAGTGAGTGTAGATAAATTCAATGAGTTTCCACTCATATGACTTGAGAATCCACTGTCCATATACCAAATGTCCTTTTTTCTCTTGTGACCTGCTCGCTGGAAAGACATTTACACAGATTGCTTCGGTACCCATATTTTGTTGGGTCCAGAAGTGTTAGCTAGCAAGGATATGGGAATCCAGACTTTCTTTGTTTTACTAATTTCACATGAGTTGAATAGATCATTTGATACAAAATATTTCTTAATGCCACTTATTTGGGGCTGTCTTAAGAAACAATTTTTAGAAATATGTCCCCTTATTCCACAGTAATTAAATTTTAGTCTTTTTTCACTTGGAATAAAATAGTTTTTGTATAGCTTGGGTTTTTTCACCTTTAATGCCAATTCCAAATCTTTCATTTTTAATGAATTTTTTTCCAAGGATTTCATTTAAAGTATTTTCTCATTTAGTAAAAACAGGGGCTGCAGTTTTATAAGTTTATACTTCAGTTTGTAGTGATTTTATCTTTGATTCATAATCTGTATTGTTAGAATTAATTGAATCAAATTTTTCAGTTAACCCCTTATATTTTTTCAACATTGTATCTCTTTCATTAGAAATAGCCTTATGAACATTCTTTAAAGACTTATGCTTCTTAAATAGAGATTCATATTTTTCTTCAAGCATATTGAAGCAGGCTGCAATTTTTTTATTAGAGTAATTAGATTCAGAACTAGAATCAGAAGAGTAGTAAGATTGTACCTCATCTATTTCTGCCATAAAACACATGTTGGATTTCAGATTTTCTTCCTTCTTCTATGAGTCTGATTGAAAAGTACTACTTGAGTCTTCTGATACACTCCAAGTAGCTTTCATGGCTTTCTTGTCCTTATGATCATAGTCATTTCTTTTGAAAATTTTCTTTCTCTTGTCTTCTTTTAGCCGATGACAGTCAGGTCTGATATGACCCATTTTCTTGCATTCATAGCATCTTACTTCCTTATCATATTTCTTAAAGGATTTTTTGAAGCATCTTTTCTTTATATAGAATTTTGTGAATCTTCAAGCTAGCTGATCCAATTCCACATCAGAATTAGATAACTCAGAACTCTCTGACTTCTCTTTTTCATTTTTCTTCATCTTTCTGTTTTTTCTCTGTAATGATGCTTTCAAGGCAGTATCTTCTCTTTTTATAAGCACTTTATGTTCATTAGATTCATCTTACATCTCAGCTTCATACATCATTAATGTTCCAATCAGTTCTCTAATGGTTAAATCTTTAACAGGTGTGGATTGTCTGATATCTGCAGAGATTCCATTCCATTTTGTAGGCAGTACTCTCAACACTTTTAAAGCTTGATCAGCTTGCTTAATGGGATCTCCCAAGGTAGTTATGTTATTGACAATCTCTGTCAATATTTCATTTATTTGAGTAATACTCTCACCTTCAACCATTCTAAATGTATCAAATTTAAGCTTAGTAGTTGCATATCTCATTTCCATGATATTGTTAGTTCCTTTGTAAGCAACAACAATAGTTTTCCACATTTCATATGCTGTTGTACATTGAGATACTCTATTAAAATCATCATGTCCTAGACCACATATAATTTCATTCATTTCCTTAAAAATCATATCATATTCTGCTTCAGTAGCTGCACTCCATGTTTCAGGTTTTTCTGGTATTTCATATGGAGTTAGAATCTTAGAATAGACTCTGTATCCAATATTTTTTAGATAGATAATCATTCGAGACTTCCATAATCCATAGTTTTCTCCATTGAAGTATGGTGCTCTGACCATAGACATTACCTCTCTTGTATCAGTCATCTTGCTCTGTGTATAATCACTTTCAGCTTGTTAAAGCTTTGTCAGAAAGCTTAACCTCTAATACCAATTTTTGGATCAGATTACACCAAATATACATAAGAGGGGGGGGGGGGTGAATTGTGTATTTTCAAAAATCTTTGCGAGATTGTGTTCTGTCTTTTAAATTTAATCAGATAAAATGATGCAGCAGAAATTTAAATAGCAGAAACACAATATGTGTAGTTGTTTGGGGAACAAAAGGTCCCTAGTCCACTCCACCAACACTCTACTCCATGAGTTTAGTGATTTTCACTATCTGGTCCTCGTTTCAACAGACCGGTTCACAACTAAGTACAGAAAGTTGACACCTTTACAATCCAAGGAAAAACAAAGCCTTCTGGTTCACTTACAGAACCTACAAAGCTTAGTACGAGAATCCGATCACTCAAGAAGAGAAAAAAATATTTTCGTATTTTGAAAATACTTTCTAGATGTTCTTCACAATTGCAACTGCATGCAATTGACAGTAGATAAATCATCGCCTTAAGAAATAATAATCTTCACATAAGAAACGTTCTGAGTCGATCCTGTTATAGTAGATATAGAAATATAATTCACAACTTCAGCAGTAGAAAATTCACAGTAGATCTTCATTGTAGAACAGGTGAATCTTTTATCGCGTTCCTTCCTCTTTTAACAAACGGAGCTTTGATGCTCCTTTTGAACCAGTAGATCGGTGTGTTTCAGTAGTCTCTATTTTTATTCTTTTTTAGAATAATCAAAGGATCACACATGATCAATAATCATAAAATGCATTTTAAAAAACCCATATAAATAAAAGAACAATAAGAACTTCTCCTGTAAAATTAGATCTACAAAAGTCGCCTTTTTACTCGTGATATTCAAACATTTGAATTTACAGAGTAGTCATAACTTCCATGAAGACTCAGCATAAAAATCTCCTTTTAATTCGATTATAAAATCATTGATGAAACAGTTTTTAATCAGTCAAAATTGTACTTTAAAATCATCTTTAAATCTGGCTTGAAATCGGCTTAATAATCAGCGTATTGACCGTTGCATAAAAATATCGACTTTAAATTCTCCGATGCCAAACATAAGGTTAAGTTGAATTATATGCGTCCTCTGAACATAAGGTTCATTCTAAACGTAGGGTTGGTCATTCATACTTTTCTCTTCAACTTTAAAACATACGATCAAAGATCCATACTTTTACTTGATCCATACTTTTCCAAGAACATATGATTGTTTACAAAAGTAAGGTTGATGAACCATACTTTTGAGAAAAAAACACAACGTTTAATATTTACGTACGGTTCTTCTTCCATACTTTTCTGATATCCCAAACATAGGGTTCCTTCCTAACGTAGGGTTCTTCTTCCATAATTTTCCGATAACGTATGGTTGTTTAACCATAATTTTTCCTTATCTCAAAAATTATTCATGGTTTCTATCCTTACGCTATGTTTATCCACGCAGGGTATGAATAGTGTTTTCAGAACACGCTCAAGCAGATTCCGAATAAGTAGCATATGAACAATGTTTTCAGAACACACTAAATCACTAAATAATATTAAGTACACTTAACAACGAAAACAACATTTTTTCTATAAAACAATTTTTCTGTATATTAAATGTTATAATATAAAAGTAAACCCTCCATTATTTAGAGATTTAATTTGATTATATGGAGATTAATTATTGTTTTGGAATATTGATAAAATAATATTTTTGAAGCATATTTTAATTTAAAACATGTTTTCTTAAAAATTAAATGATTAATATACTTGTATTTAATTGCTTCTATAATTTATGGTAGGATACAATAAATTTATGCAAACAGGAGAAACATAATCAATTGAAGTTTCAAATTATTTCCATTAAAAATGGATAAATAAAGGCCTGAACCTAGAGCTCAAAAATAAATATCCAAGTTGAAACAAAGTGAGATCTACTGGAAACACAGAATTCACACCATGAATCCACTATTTACAATATGAAATCATCGGGAAAAGCAAGGAGGAGAAAGATAAAATGGGAAAAAGAATTTTTTTCTAGAACCACATGTGATATGGAATAATACATATTGTCATGTCATGACACCCCTTAGACCCTTGTAAAATATGAATTCGATGCATGAAATGTTTTACTAGGATATGCCCCCGTACATCTCATGTCATGAAAACACTATTCATGACATGAATCTCTCTTACAAGACCTAGAATGTTAATATTTTAACAAAATAAGTGATGTGTGTGCCTATTTTTTATATGGGGACCATTGAGTAGCACTGATATTGAACCAAAATTAAAATTTTGTCACATTTATAGGAAATTAAACCTTCCCAAGCTCTATATTTTCCTATAAATAGAAGAACTGAGAGGATTGAGAGAGGATTTATTGGAAAGATCTCAAGATGATGGTGTGCTGCTATATTCTCTTTCTTCTTTCAATTAATTTTTTTATTTTCTTTCATTCATGATATCTCCATCCCTCAAAGTTAACTCAGATACCCCATGCATCGAGGGTTAGTTTTTGGGAGTAACTGGGAAATGGGAGGATGGACCAATTTTACTTTTCTATATTTTTAATTAAATAAAACATTTTCTTTCGTATGCCAAATGATTTCAATTCTAAATTTATATTTTAACACCTAATGAATTTTTTTGGTTTATATTATTTTAATTTTATTTTTCTTAGTCGATGATTCATTTATCTATCCACCAAATTTATGTCTATTAACTATGGAACATATTACGTTTGAGTGGTGAGTGCTCATTGATTTATAGCATGCGAGGAATTGTGAATGGAACTGTTTTTAATTAGGGAATAAAAATACATAAATGAGGATTACACTAATTTATCAGGAGAACCGAATACAAAACCACATACATATAAAGGAGGGTAGAATAATTTGAGACTCACATTAGGAATATCCTCACCATAAACATTAGACCGAGGGGGAGAGATGAATCAATATAGGAATATTTCTCTTACCACCCATCATAAGAATAATTGGTAAAAATTGGAAATGAGAACAATATTGTATTAGGTATATCCAACCCAGACCTGATCAACTCTACCATAAATTTATTTTATCCAACCATTTATCATTCCCTCCAAATTATCAATTACATAACCCAATTTTTCAAAAAAAAAATTCAAATCAATTTTCTCAAACAACATTAAAAGTGAAAAACTTATTTTGTGTTCACTCATCTTTTAGAGAAAAACTAAGTTTAACTATGCTATACTATAATTAAGTAATAATAAATTTTTTTTTTACCATTCCCCATGATAGTATTGAGTCACAATTGGCACCATTTATATGGATATAGTGCAACAAAATATACATATTGGTTTTTAAATTAACCTTGAATGACCTAAAATTAAACTAAAAAATTGATTAATTTTGGTTATGAAATTGAATAAAGATTAAATAAATTGAGGGAATTTAATTTAAAAGAAGGTTTTGAGTAAATAAGACTCATATATTAAAGGTACACATTTAGTGTTCAATCCAAAACTGAAAATATGGTTGGAAACCCCAACTGAACCTTGCACAAACCTTTCACACCACAATTCGCAAATCAATAGAACAAATTCATTACACATACTTTAGATAATGATTTTGAGTTTAAAACTAATATGAATAAAATTATATCTAAACTTCATTGTCTTACTGGAGAATACCCAAATAGTCGTATTCAAAAATTTACACATGTATGCTCAATTTTCAGACTGAGAGGAGCCACAAAAGAGTAATTCAAGTGGTGGCCAACCCATATTTCAAAAGAGGGAGTAATGAAGGTATGGTTGTAAAACCTGCAACCAAAAGAATTTAATTATTAAGAGGATATAAAAAGGTGCTTCAAATAAATATTTTCCCAACATCTAGGAGTATTATGATTATAAAATAGATTTATTCCATCTGGCAGTCAACCAATGAGAGTATCTTTGAGTACTATGAGAGGTTTAATAAGCTCTGTGCCATCTTCCCACATTAAAAAGTGAAGGAACATAAATTCCTCATTTTTTCAACCATTGATTTCCCAATAATGACCAAAATATAGTATATGATTCATCTGTATGATTCCTTATTGAAAAATCATTAGCATAAGGAAGATATATGATTTAAAATATTGATCAAAACTTACAAAAATTCGACAATAGAGGTATGAGTATTAGAGTTATACATGAGGTATATAATTATGATTAATAACATTTATGTATAACCAAAATTGATGGACTATCCAATTTAATGTGACAAATTTCTATGAACCAGGTAAGTTGATAACAAGGCCACTCCAGATATTTGGTTTATATTATTTATCTAACCATTACACTGACTAGTGTGATGAAGTGTAGGGAATGTAAAGTTGTGTAGAAACCTTTCACCATTAAAATCATAGAAGATCAATTACTATCAACCCTAGGCCTAACCATGAGATATATTCTAATAAAACTTGTCTAGAACCCCTTTTAGAATCAATACCAAAATTTACATCCCTTCCGGAGGAAGAAATATCAGAAACCACCATCATTTCAACAAACCTATATACCACCCTACAAGAAACCAGCATTTCAACCACCACCTTTTCAATAAAACTTATAAATAAATATTCCAAATTTTCTCTACAAATCCATTAATAATAAGAGATTACAAAGTTGAAGAATATAATAAAAGTGATAACTAATTGATTTAGGACTCTTATGAACTTTCTAACCAATAATCTATTAAAATCACCAGGTAAATTAGTTACAAATCCCAAGTAAAGTGTGATAATGATTAAAAAAAAGTGGAAAAGAGTTATAGACACCTAATAAAACCAAGGATAATTATTCTAAATAGAATTATAAATATCATCCCATCCTTACAAGATAATAGGGTGAGAAAAAGGAAGAAGTGAGAACCATGTTTAGAAAGGAAAGAATAAAAATTTCCCTTGAAAAAAACAAAAGTAAAATAAGGATATTCATAAACTTTTTCTATATAGATTAATTGAGTCAAATAAGGGAGAAGAGGAGAGAATTTAATAGTAAATTTAGGAAATCTTCTATAAGGTCAAAATCAATACCCCACTGTTGGAAGTGATCATAAAAATCCCTCAATAAGAAAAATTTCTCAAGGAATTATGCATGAAGAGAAGAAAAATTTATGGAAATGTGTGAATAAGCTTAGGGGGAAGCATATTAGCACTGATTATACCATTCATACCATAAAAATGTTATAATATAAGGAAATTATCTATTGATTTCACTATCTGTTATTTAAAATTTTATGATGCTTAATGTGAACTTGGTGCATAAATTTCATGTCTCGTTATATTTTTTCATCTTTAAAAATAAATAATTTGAATCCCACAATAGTGGTTGAATAAATGGAAAATAGATCCACTGTTTTTTAGCAGCATTATTGGAATATGTTCTTGTTGGATTTAAAAAATTGAATTTTCTAGAAGACTTTTATATGATCACCATAGAGGAAGATAAAGGACTAGTCCATTATCCCATTATATTTGGAATATCATTTCTAAACATGTATAAGAAAATCATCAATGTGAATGAAGGAACCCTCATTATGGTGCTTAGAGATAGAAAGGTGTACTTAAATGTTCTTGATTCAAAGAAAAACCCTTCGAACTATCATTCCCTCTTTACAATTTCCCATGAAGAAGGTATCGATCCCATTTAAGATTCAGGTATGATCTATTAATTATTAACCTTAGGAGATTAGTTTCCCATAGAATAGGCGAGTGATATAAAATATTGATATTCAGATTTGATGTTAGGATAAGATATAACAACTGAATTATTTGATAGTTTATTAAAAAAGGTTGAAGAACCAGAAACAAAATAAGATGATGAGATCCAGAAGTATAAGCCCAAATAGGCTAAACAGGAAAGGTTTTAAAAAAATATCTATAATTAACTAATTATAAAGGTATAATAATTGTATGAGACACCATTCATATGTATTTTAGTACAAATAGAGTTGAATAAGTCCTAAGAAGAATCTAATAAAGATTCAGAGGAAAGAGGAAAATATTATCAGACCAACAAGAAGAAAGGTCCATATGAACAATGTAAATCTATACTCCATCAATTTACAAATAGAACTGCTTCATTTAGGAGTCCAGATGAGAAATATAGAACTAAGTATATGCATTCCAAGAAATATAAGGGATAATTTTCCATATAAAGAGAAGAAAAGAACATTCCATAGAGGCCAAAAAAATGTTAAAAAATTCAGTATCAATTCACAATTGGAAAACAACATGACAAATATAAACATCTTGGGTACTAGGATGGAAGAAAAACATTCCAAGGGTTTTGTTGGTGTATTGGTAAGAATGGAATAAAAGAATTTTATTTTTGTTTTAACATGCCATTAATATGAAGGAGGCAAGGACCAATGGGGGGTTTAGTGAGCATTTTAGGATAAGATATCAAGGAAAACAACATGTGATCATATCTTCAACATAGTTACATATACAAAAAAGTTTCATATTATAGAAGTGGATTTTTATATAATGTGAAAGGGAAGTTATTTCAAAAGAAAATTAGTATTAATTCTTGTAAAAGTTCGAAAAAATGAGAAATTAAATAAAGAGTATATAGTATTTTTACCAAATCAATTATAATTGGCCAAAAAATTATAGGAAGCATAAAATCTTGTTAAAATCAAAGGAAATAAAATCAGGAAAGAAGAATAAGGAAACCCATTCACTGTTAGTGGTAAAGGGATGAAAATGTTTAGCGGGGGTCTAATTCAAGAATCAATGGAGGATCTCAAACTTATCCAACCCATTTTCTAATTACTTTTGATGAGGTTTAGTTGAGCCAACAATGTTAAAAAAGTGCTTTTAGGAGGCAAAACATGTTTTTTCCTTAGTCCACTCTTCCCCTGAGTCCTATTTGAGTATTATTAAACAAGAATACACTATAATTTACTATTATTATTATTTTTAGGTCCATAAACATAGGCACAAAGTGGAATAATATGAATATGAGATGGCTATATATGCCCAATTCACATCACAAAAATGATTCATGTCATAAATAGAATTCATTATGTGTAAGTTCTATAAAAACAGAGTTCTAAAAAAAATAATTCATTTTATGAAATAGATTCATGTCATAAAAACGATGCATAAAAAAGAATATGATATGGACCTGCACCACCTAACATAATTCTTAATCAGAAGCGGAGTATTATTTTTAATTATTTAGTTTAATTTAATCCCATGATTTTAATTTATTTTAAATATTTTTAAAAAATAACTTTCCCACATTGAACGTTTTAAATCTAGTGTTGATCTAGGGTATATCGAACTTGATTAGGGTAACAATTATTCCTTATAGTAAATTTCATTATTAACACAATTAGATGTGTAAAATGGGAATTGAATTATTAATGTTAAGTATAATAGGATTATTTTTATAAATAACGATTTTTGAAAATATGTTGATAACTGTAGATGAAATACTTATTTTATTTGGCATGTTTTGAATTTTTGAAATTGATGTGGATTGGTTTATTTTTTTGTGTATTTCCATTTATAATTATCCCAAACCATATGTTCGCATTCCTGATAAAATTTAGGAAAAAAATATATATTGAAATTTTCTATAATATATTTGTTGATAGTCTTAGATATGTTTATTATTTAGAAATTTTCTATAATCTTATCAAATCTATGACTAAACTTAATAATTTGTAATATAATTGATGCATACTTTTGTTTATCCCCTTTTCTTTGGACCCACCTTAACATTGAATCCTTATTTTTTCTGTAGAATCCATGAATAAAATTGTTAGTAAAAGAACCATGTTATGAGACTATTATATCCATTCCAATACTACTCATAGTATGTTTCATAATATTAAAAAAATTGGGGGAGATGTTGTCCATGGTGGAAAAGGATGTACTTAATTGAGGATAATTTGTTGGTGTTTTTCATAAGATTTTGGGAGAGGCCATGTATCATTAATAATAATTTATTATTCACCTCTCTTGATAAATAATATAAAAAGGAAAAAAATTAGGTTGTTTCATAGGAGGATAAAAAATCACCATTTCTAGATCAATGATCTTAGGATTTTATGGGGTTAGGTAATTGGTATGAGATTTGTATTAAGCATGAATTTCAAAAAAATAAAGAGAGGGATATTAATTCATTATGAGTACTTGTATAATGTACACACTTTGAGCTTTGGGTATGGTTATATGACATCAATTAAATATTATTACATTGATCTTATATTTTTATATCATACAGTATGATAAAGGGTAAAATATCCTTTTTTAGAATTAATCTATTCATGACCCACCTAACATAAACCTCAAATAAATTTAAACCACAATGAAAAGTCTTCATGATTAAATTTTATTTCAATTTTTACATGGTAGAGATATTAGATGCCTTGAAAACCAATGGTAAGTGATATGTACTAGAGGTATGAGCATAATTGTGTTATATTAATTACCTTGTTATGTGAGTAAAAATAATTCAATGTGAGGTAAATTTCATGTGGTGTGCACAAAAATGATGAATTAACAAATAAAAACTAAAAGAAGTAAGATAATTATTATTTCAAAATTAGAAAATTAAAATTCATGATTTGATTTATTTTATTGAAAAATGATGAGTTTGACAAATTATTGCGTGACACTTGAAAGTTTCTTTTATTTTAGTAGAAAATTAATTGTATTTCTCTTGAAATTTAAATATTGGTAGAATAAAGATCCTATATGAGGTTTTTGATATTACATTCTTGAATAAATGTATGTTATAAGTGTGGGGGAATTGACAAAATAATATTTCACATGAATATTTTTATTTAAAAAATATATTTTTAACAAATTAATTGAATAATTCTACAAACATTTCATTGTTTTTATAAATTGTGTTAGAATATAACAAATGTCTAAAAATGGGATAAAATATGATTAATTGAAGATGCATATGATGTACTATAAAAGAGGAAAAGTTAGGGCATGATACTAAAGCTAAAAACTGAAGATCCAGGTTGAAATAGAGCGAAATCTATTAGAAGCACATAATGAATTTCCTGAATCCACTATTCATGATAGGAAATGGAGTAAAATATGTTGTAGTAGTACTGTAGTAAGAACTATGTGGGTGCTATAGCAGTTACTATTCGGTACTGTAGTATCCAGGAACTATTCACCTTGAGCCACCAGTTTGGGCTTGGAGTCCTTAAGGCCTTCAGGCCACCCAGTACTTCAGGTAATTAGGGATTTCGGGCCACCTTAAGGCCTTCAGGCCAAATACAGTTTCCCTAAACATACTATAAAAAAAGGATCATCCCTAGAGGAGGATTCAAAGAAGGCGCACTCACTAGAGCATAACCAAATGAATTGGGAAAGATTGAGAGGGTATGGCTATGCCATCGGGACCGGCCTAGGCTTATACGAGATTCTTCGCGAGATGACCATGTAAAGGTGGAGAGCTACCAACATGATGCGAATGCTGGGAAGGTGCGGTTCCTTATAGTTATAGTCTGGTTGAATTCCATAAGACCTTTGGGTCATTTAATTTCTCTCAAGACTACGAGAAATGTAATCACCTAAGTCTACGAGCCTTGTAAGGGTCCCCACCTTATCCCTTGAAAGGGGGGTTATCAAAACATCAATAAAAAAGAGGCCTTCAGGCCATTCAGGGCACATTGTGAAAACTCTATTCACTATGTAAATTCCTCATATGGGACCCATAAATTATATATTTTGATGAAATAAGCGACGAGTTTGCCTATATTTTACTGAGGGATCACCAAGAAGTTCCAGGATTGACCCAAAATTGATATTTTGTCAAATTTATTAAAAATTAAACCTACTAAAGATCAACCTTTTCTTATAAGTAGAAGACATTAGGGGATTAACATAGGGTCAATTGGAAATATCTCTAGATTATGATATTGTCAGATCGGGTTATACGAAATGTACATAAGAGGGGGGGGGATTGTGACTTTAAAAACTTCTTCAAGAAATCATGATGAAAATCAAAATTTTCCTTTTATCTTTATCATATTGTTTATGAAACAGAAATAAAATGATATCCAAATGCAAAGACTTATAGTGGTTCGGGGCACAAAGTTCCCCTAGTCCACTCCACCAATGCCATTCTCCACGAGCTTGGTGATTTAAGCTAGTCAGTCCTATTTTCACAAAACCATCCACAACTGAGTACAGACAGTTGAAACCTTTACAATTTATGGCTAAAACATAGAATTCTGGTTCTAAACACAAAAATGGTCAAAATAGATTAGTACGAGAATCCAATACTCAAAATAAAAGTGTATTTGTTTTAAAATAATTTCCAGTTGTTCTTTATAGTTTTAGTAGTACAAAAATGATAGTATATGGATCATCATATTCAGAAAGAATGTTCTTCAGGTAAGAGAAATTCGGAATCGATCTGGTTGCAATTTGATCTGGAAATGAAATCAGCAACTTATTAAAAGTATACTTACAATTGATCTTCAATTTTGAACAGGTAAATCATCAATGTTTCTCTTTTTGATATAAAACAGAATCTGATCATTATTATTAGCAGTAAATCTATAAAATATATTTTTAAAGAATCAGTGTATCTCTGTTTTTATAAAACTCAAATATCTCTAGATTTTAATCTTGTAATTACTGTGAATTCAAGAAATATCATGTTACTATCCTTTTTGAAAATTCATATACAAAAAAATATATAGAATAAGTATGAGAACCTTATTCATAAATTCAGATCCCCAAAAGTCTTCTGATAGATCGCGATATTCAAATGTTTGAATAATAGAGCAGTCGTAACTTTACTTAACAATTCACAGGAAATAATCATATTAAATCAATCCTTTGAATCACATATTAAAGGATTTAAATCAATCAAATATGCACTTTAAAATCAGGATTTTAATTGATCTTGAAATCATCCTAATATTGCACAAAAGACCATTGTATGATAAATTCGCAATTCAAATCTCTGGCACTTGAAGAAGTCAAACGTAGGGTTCCAAATGTAAGGTTGATAAAAAACGTAAGGTTGATGATCCATATTTTTGTCATCTACTTTCAAACGTATGGTATATGATCCATACTTTTCTTTTCTTCATAACATATGGTATATGAACCATAATTTTTGATAAAAAATAAGGTTCATTATGAAAGTAGGGTTGATGATCCATACTTTTTTGAAGAAAACGTAAGGTTTCATACTTATGTAGGGTTATTCATACATAATTTTATCATATAAAAAATTTAAGGTTCCTTCCAAACGTAAGGTTCATTTACCATGATTTTCTATCAATGTAAGGTTGATTGACCATAATTTTCTAAACTCCCATAAAATAAATATAGGATATAATCCTTACGCTACGATCTCCAATGTATGGTATGAACAGTGTTTCCAAAACATGGTGAATAGATTTCCAATCACTTTGAAAAAGACTTCATGGGAATCTTATGCTTTAATATTATTCCAAAATTGGGAATATAAAGAATATTTATTTCTTGGAATATACTTAAAGTAAAATCATTATAATAACAAATAAGGGTATCTATGAGCATCAAAATCATCATAAAAATATAGAGTATTGTTGAAACAATACATGCTAAACAATCTACCCCCTCTTAATGATCAAAAAAACCATAAAATTATTGACATTTAATTTAGAATTTTGCTATTATAAAAACAATATTTAATTTTTTACTTTCAGATACCTCTTTGAAAATAGAAAATACTGGTTTATCTGAATTTCTCTCCAACGGATCTCTATTAAAAGAAAATTTCTCCCCAAAAAGTCTATTTAAAAACAAATTTCTCTTCCTTTAATTTTTTTTTTGTGTTTATCAACATTTCTTTCCCATTTTTTTATATCAAAAGAATGATAGAATAAGGAATATAACTCATTTAATGTAGCACTGAATGTGTAATCAAAAGTTATGATAAACTATTTATCAATAAAGGAATCTAGATTTTTAGACAGTCTAACATAGAAATAAACAAATTAAAAACCCATAAAATGTGATAAATATAAAATTTCATTGATAAAAAAATATACAAGTACATTAATGAACATGAATAAAGGTTATTGGGATAAAGGTATGAAAAGGGTATCTCGGTGATTCTAAACAACATCCTTTAACCCTGCCAACTGTAACCTTAATCTCTTCACTGTACCATCTCCCAACTAAATTATTATATCCCTTTATTCTAGGGTCAAATGAATATCTTCAATGAGGGTCACTCTGAAAAACTCATGCAATCTTTATTCCTTCTCCATAAACTGATTTATCTTCTCATTGAATCTGTTCAATAAAACTTGAATATTTGGTTAATCTGAGGGGAGCTACTCAAGAAGATATTTCTGGTTGTCTAACAAAAGAGACAAAGGGGCTCTATTACACTGTAAATCCTGCAACCTGTCATTCATGTTGCTCATTACAGTTGTAATGGCTTGTACTCTCTTGATTAAATCAGGCGAAGTACCTGTTGTACTTATTTGACTTCCTCTAACAGTTGAAAAATGTTTCTCCATAAAACTTTTTACTTCTTCCAAATCTGATTCCAACACAACTCCAGATTTTAATTTTGAAACTTCTGCCAACAATTATTTCTTAGAAACATCAACTTCTTACTTTGAAACAGAAATATCTTTCAGATTTTTAATTCTCTGTTTCTCTTTCTCTAATTCTCTTCTTAAAGAAGCATTATCTGCATGATCTCTATTAAATTTTCTAACAGGATCCTCAACATGATCATACATAGAATGAAAGGCACTATGTGCTTGATTCACAACTTGATCTACCAAGATTAATAGTAAATATTGAGCATAAGATCTCTCTTATTCTTCCTAATCTATTGGTTTATGAACTGATTTTTCTCCTTAAATCTCAATTGATAATGATTCATTTAGAACTTTAGTATGAATTTCAAAGAGATTTTCTTGAACAGTTTTTCCTTTATACACAACTTCTAAAGATAGGTGCTCTTTTGGAGTAATTTTTTCTAGAATTTCTTCTTGAATATTTTCTTGAATCTCTTCTTGAATTTCTTCTTCAATATTTTCTTGAATATGAATTTATTACACTGGTTCAGTCTAAGTATTTTCAATTTTTATAAAGTTAATTTGGTTCAGAGATTGATCTATAATTTCCTTTCCTTGATAGTTTTCAATCTAAGGTACCTCCTCAGTTCTTGTATCTGCCTCAGATTTAGGAAAAACTTCCACTTCTGTTTGAGAAGCATCTTCCTCTTGTCTTTCTTCTTGAAAATGTTATCTCACAAACTTATAAATTAAAATATCTCTTGTTATAAGAATTTTATTAGGAGTAGTTTCTCCACTAGTTTGAGCTTCTTTGTGCCTTGATTTTTGAATTCCTCCTTGACATTATTTATCAGAAGAGGTATCTTCTGTTACTAATCTAAGTCTCCTTGCAGTCTTTGAAACTTCCACTATTCTAGATTCAGCCATACCTTCTTTATATTTTGTAGGTTTCACCCCCTGAGTAGAAACCTGATCCTCTTTAGCTCCTACATGCATGATTTTACCTTTTACAATGCTCCAGAAAAATCCAAGATTTCTTAGAGTTCTAGCATTCAATATGTAACTTGGTGACATATGACTCTCGCATCAATCAACCTAACCATATATTTCTTAAACAACAACTTTGATATAAACTTTCCATAAGGGTAAAAATTCATACGAGCCTTAGGTTGAAAAAAATAACACAAATATCTAATCAGATATCTTGGAAAATTTAGCTTTATGTCACTTAAAAACAAAGACATAATATACATATCAGGAAAAATAATCTTCTCTATCTCATACATCCTT
Source organism: Viscum album (assembly GCA_963277665.1). Classification (NCBI taxonomy): domain Eukaryota; kingdom Viridiplantae; phylum Streptophyta; class Magnoliopsida; order Santalales; family Viscaceae; genus Viscum; species Viscum album. The sequence continues at coordinate 1,496,751,068 of OY728129.1, forward strand.
GGGGCGATCTTGGTTTGGATAAATTAAACCAAAATCATCTGATCGATTTCTAAATCTTTTACCAACATTTTCCTGATGTTAGTAGAACCAAAAAAATTATATCCTTAGATTTATGGTTGCTATCCCCTATTGACTTTAGATCGAAATGAAAAACTCCATCATGAGGGAAGTTCAATATTCTTACTATTTCTATAGAATAGATTGATAAATCTCTATCTTCAATTTTTGCAATACTTGAGTCTTATGTATCTCCAAAACTAAATTGAACAGTTTTATAGAAACTTCTCAAATCAACTTCATACAGAAATTCAGTATAGTCCTCAATGAATTTCATTTCAATTCCTTGAAAGAATAATGCTTTCTTCAGCATTAGGTTCATCTGATACATCCATTCCATATTGATGACTTTTCCCTAAAGTATTTTCCATCCAACTGATCCCTGATGCTTCACATCAATGGGTTCTACTTCTTCGATTCTCTTTGTTTTTAACATTTATGTCAAAATGATCTGAAGTATTGAGGTTCTAGAGTTTCGATGGTGCGAGAAAAGGTAGATGAAAAGATTTAAGGGTTTTATTATTTTGAAAGGTTTTAATAAAATGAGTGGGTTTGGAATTCGAAACTGGATTTGACAAAGCCTTAATTCCCATGTCATTACGTACATAATAATAATTATAGAATATAAAATAAATTAAACCATATATGGTGTATTTAAAATTTATTATAGAAAAAAAGTGTAACTTATTTAAAAGATAAGTAACTAAATTATTTTAAATAGTGAAAATTTAAAATAAAAAATAACATGATCAAATAAAATTAAGATTAAAATTAAATAAAATTTATTTAAAATTAAATAAAATTAGAATGAAAAATAAAATTTATTTAAAATTAAATAAACCCAACACCCCCTTAATAAAATAAAAACTTGTAGTGGGAAGTGTTTTAGTAAAAATTTCAGCTAATTGAAAGTCAATAATTATAAATTCTAAAAATATATCCTTTTTAAGAACATGATCTCATAAAAAATGATGTCTAATATCAATATGCATAGTTCTAGAATGACTTATAGGATTTTTTGAAATATTTATAGCACCATTATTATCACATAAAATAGGTGTATTATTAAAAATTAGTCCAAATTCCCTAAGAGTATTTTTCATCCACAAAACTTGTGCACAAAAACTACCTGCAGATACATATTCTTCCTCAGCTATTGACAAAGCAACTAAGTTTTGTTTCTTACTAGACCATGACAATAATTTTTTTAAAAAAGTGACAAGTTCCTAAGGTGCTTTTTATATCTAATCTACAACTTCCAAAATCAGCATCCAAATATGAAATTAAATTAAAATCATAAGTTTTTTGATAAGGAAGATATTGAAAAATAGTTCCTTTTAAATATCTAAATATTCTTTTGATAGATGTAAGATGATATTACTTAGGATTTTATTGAAATTTTACACAAAGACATACATAGTACATAATATCTGGCCTACTAGTAGTAAGATATAATAAAATACCAATAATACATCTATATGACTTATTGTCTACTGGATTTACAGTTTCATCCAAATTAATTTTTATATTAGTACACATATGAGTTGTATATGTATTGATGTTTTCAAGTCAAAATATCTTTAGTAAATCAATAATGTATTTTCTTTGATTCAAATTATTTTCAAAATATTTTTGATAGATTTAAAGTCCTAAAAAAATTAGTTCTTCCACTACACTCATTTCAAATTCTTTTTTTCATTAAATTTAAAAAATCATGACACAATTTTTTATTTTTTCATCCAAAAATTACTTCATCAACATAAATTTGAACCAATATAATATTAGTATTTATAGTTTTCTTGAAAATGTTGGATCTGCCTTACCAACAGTAAAAATGTTTTTCAAAATAAAATAACTTAATCTTTCATACCAAGAACCAAGTGGTTATTTAAGGCCATAAAGAGATTTACTTAGTTTAAAAACAAAATATAGTTTTTAAGAATTTTCAAAACCAGGAGGTTTCTCAACATAAGTTTCCTCCATTATATAACCATTTTAAAAGTTTTACTTAAAATCTATCAGAAATAATTTAAAATTCACATGAGATGCATAGGATAAAAGGATCCTAATGGATTCTAATATAGCTACATGGGAAAAGGTCTCATCATAATCTATACATTCTTCCTGATTATATCCTTTGGATACTAGTCTTTCTTTATTTCTATTTATGATCCCTTGATCAACTTGTTTATTTCTAAAGACCCATTTAGTTCCAATAACATGATAGTTCTTTGGTCTTTCAACTAATTTTCAGACTTCATTTCTTTTGAATTAGTTAAGTTCTTCTTGCAATGATATCATCAAACATTCATCAACTAAGGATTATTCTATTGAATTAGATTCTAATTGGGATAGAAAGGTAGAAAACTCAAATAGATTTACTATATTTCTTCTAGTTTTTATTCTTATGTCTAGGTCTCCTATAATAGTTTCTTAAATGGTGATTCTTTAGGGTTCTTGACTGTATAGTTAAAACACTATTAGGTTCATCAGTTTCATATTCTTCTAAACTAAATTGAAATTTATTTGTATCATTTTTAAAATCATTTTTAGGCTCTCAAGTATCATATTATCATTAGAGTCAGATTCATCAATTTGACATTTCCTTATATCAAAAGGGTCAGGTTTATCAAATTTCACATGAACTAATTTTTCAACAATCCTTGAATTTTTATTAAAAACTATATAAGATTTGGAAGTAGTATAATATCCTAAGAAAATTCCATCATCAGATTTTAGATTAAATTTACAAAGATTGTCCTTGGTGTTCTAGGCGTATACCTTGCATCCAAAAACATTAAATAATTTTACTTTAGGTTTTCTATTATTCTAGAGTTTATAATGTGTATTTTTGAAAATTGGTCTAATTAAAACTCTATTCATTATATAGTAGGATGTGCTTACAGTTTCTTCCTAGAAATAGGTAGGAAGTCTGTATTCATTTAGCATAGTCCTAGCCATTTCCTTAATAGTTCTATTTCTTCTTTCAAGAATTCCATTATGTTGAGGTGTTCTTGATGAAGAGAAGGTGTGTTTAGTACCTAAATTTGAGAAAAAGGAATTGATTTCCTGATTCTCAAATTCTCCACCACAATCAATTCTTAATGAAATTATTTTAAATTTTTTCATTTTGAACAGCTTTGAAAAAACTTTCAAATATAGAAAAAGCTTCATTTTTATATTTTAGAAAATATATCCAAGTAAATATAGAATTGTCATCAACTAAAAAATATACATATAATTTACCAGCCAAACTTGTTACTATGGAAGATCTAAAGAAATGCATATGGATATGTTTTATAGGTTTAGATGTATCAATTTTTTTTAATTGATTTGAAGGAGGATTTGTGTTTTTTTCCATGTTGACATGCATCACAGAATCTATCACTATCAAATTTAAGACTAGGTAAATCAGAAATTAATTGTTTCTTAGAAAAATTATGTAAATAATAAACATTTCAATGTCCAAGTATTTTATGCCACATCAAAGATTCATTTATTTTATCAGTTAAATAGTTTACTGTTTATTTGCACAAGGAATTTAAGTCCAGGGTATAAACATTGTCAGTTCTGGGTGCTCTAAATTTAAGTAATTTATTTTTAAAAACTGAACATCAATTGTTAGAAAAATCAATAAAATATCCATCATCACAAAGTTGAGAAATACTTGTTAGGTTATGTTTCATTCATTGTACATAAAGTACTTCATCGATTGAGACAACTTATAGATCTCCAACAGTTCTAATACCAATAATTTTTACTTTGGAATTTTCACTGAAGGTGACCAATCCACCATATTTTTGAGTTAAGGTTTTAAAGTTTGATGAGTTTCCACTCATATGCATGGAGAAGCCACTATCCATATACCATATTTCTTTTCTACTTCTATGACTTGCTTCCTACAAAGGAATTTAAACAATAGTTTGTTTTGGTACCCATATTCTCTTGGGTCCAGTAGTGTTAGCTAGTAATGATATGGGAATATATATTTTCATAATTTTTCTACAATCATTTGAGTCAAATAAACTATTTGAAATTAATTCCTTTTTAATTCCACTAATTTGGGGATTTTATAAATAACAATTTTTAGTTGTATGACCTTTTTTCCATAGTAGTTACAAATTACACCTTTTGTATTTGGAACAAAATAGTTTTTGTACAATTTAGGTTTCTCACCTTTACTACCTATTCCATATCTTTATTTCTTAATCACATTCTTACCAGGAATTTAATTTAAAGTATTTTCTCCTTTTGTAAAAAATAGAGTTTCACTTTGGTAGGTTTTTACTTTATCTTGCAGTGTTTTGATATTAGATTCATGATCTGCACTGTTTGTGTTAGATAAGTTATATTTCTTAATTAATTCTTGATTCCATTTTGTCAAAGTATCTCTTTCTCCTAAAATTGCATTAAAAATATTTTTCAATGATTTATGCTTATTAAATAAGAAATCATATTTTTCTTCTATCATATTTCATTAGGATGCAAGTTCGTCATTTGAGCAGCTAGGTTCAGAATCAGAATTGGAAGATTAATAAGATTTTACCTCATTATCTTCAACCATAAAGCAAATGTTTGATTTTATATTTAATTATTATTTTTATGAGTTAGACTTTGATGAGCTTATGGATTCTTCATAAACACTCCATGTAGATTTCATTGCTCTTTTATCTTTCTGTTCATAATAAGTATTTTTGAAAAACTTATTTGTCTTTTCTCCTTTTAGAAGAGGACAGTTAGGTATTATATGAACCATTTTCTTGAATTCATAACATCTTACTTCCTTTATATGTTTTCCATATTTATTAAATGATTTTATGAATACTTTATTCTACTTATAAAATTTTCTGAATTTTCTATCCATCTATTCTAGTTCCATTTCAAAATTAGATGAGTCAGAACTTTTTTTTTCATCTCTTTTTTCATATTTCTTCTCTTCTTCTAAGATGTAACTTTCAAAGCAGTATTTTCTATTTTTATCAAGACTTTATGATCACTAGCTTCATCTTCCATATCTGCTTCATAAATCATCAGGGTTCGAATGAATTCTCTCACAGTTAAATTTTTAACAGGTGATGATTTCCTAATGGATGCTTATATCCCATTCCATCTAGTTGGTAATAATATCACTACTTTCAAGGATTTATCTGCTTAGTTGATAGGATCTCCCAAGGTAGTAACATTTTTTATTATCTTAGTGAGCCTTCCATTCATTTTAGTTTTGATTTCTCCACCAAGCGTTCTAAATGTATCAAATTTCATCTTTGCTGTAGCATACATCATTTTTTTGACATTTTCAGTTCCTTCATAAGAAACTACAATTTTATGCCACATATCATAAGCAGTCGGCCATTGAGATACACAATTAAATTCATATGGTCCTAAACCATAGATGATAACATTCATTACTTTTGAATTTATGTCATAATTTGCTTCAGTAGCTGCAATCCATGTTTGAGGTTTCTCCGGAATTTTATAAGGAGTATGATTTTTTGAGTAGACTCTGTATCTAAGGTTCTTTAGGTAGATTATCATCATTGGTTTCCAACATCCATAGTTTCTACCATTGAAGTACGAAGCTCGAACCATTGACATTACCTCTCGCGTATCAACCATTGAGATCTCTGTACAATCCTTTACATCCTAGCTTGCTATAGATTTAACAAAAGCCCATCCTTTGATACCAATTGTTATATCAGTTTATACAAAATATAAACAAGATGTGGGAGGGATGAATTGTGTCTTTAAAAATTTCTTAGAGAAATAATGATGACAATAAATTCTATCCTTTTATCTTTATCAGATTATTTATGAAACAAAAATAAAAAGATATTAGGACACACATATTTATAGTGGTTTGGGGCACAAAGATCCCCTAGTCCACTCCACCAATGCTCTTATCTACAATCTTGGTGGTTTTAACTAGTCGATCCTCTTTTCACCAGACCATCCATAACTAAGTGCTGGCAGTTGACACCTTTACAATTTAAGTTAAAAAGAGAGCCTTCTGGTTCTAAACACAGAACCAGTCAAAACAACTCAGTACGAGAATCTGGTACTCAAAATAAAAGAGTATTTTTTTTAAAATTCTTTCTAGTTGTTCTTCACAATTGCAATAGTACACAACTAACAGTAGATGTATTGTCGTCTTCAGAAAGAATGTTCTTCAAGTAAGAGCACTTATAAATCAATCTAGTTGAAATTTGATCTTGAAATGAAATCAGCAACTTATCATTAATATAGTTGAAATTGATCTTCAATGTATAATAGATAAATCTTCAACATTTCTCTTTCTGATATAATATAGAATCTGATCGTTCTTTATAGTAGTAGATCTGTAAAATATCTTTTTAAATAATCAGCACATCTCTATTTTTTTGAAACTCAAATATCTCCATATTTGAAACTTTTAATTTCCGTGAATTCAAGAGATATATTGTTACTATTTTTTTTTTCAAATTCAGATACAAAAGAATATATAGAATAAGGACTAGTGCCTTATTCATAAATTCAGATCCACAAAAGTCACCTAATAGATTACAATATTCAAATTTTTGAATAACAGAGCAGTCGTAACTTCCCTTAATAATCGGTATGAAATCATCCTTTTAAATCAATCATTTGAATCACATATAAGAGGCTTTAAATCATTTAAAGATTCATTTTAAAATTGGGCTCCTAATCGATCTTGAAATCAGCCTGATATTTCACAAAATACCGTTGTAAGATAAAGTTTCAAATTCAAATCTCTAATGCTTGAAGAAGTCAAATGTAGGGTTCCAAATGTAAGGTTGATGATCCATACTTTTGTTATAATATTTCAAACGTATGTTATATGATACATACTTTTTTTCTTTAGAATGTAAGGTATATGAGCCATACTTTTTGATAAAATTTAAGTTTCATTACAAAAGTTGGGTTGATGATCCATACTTTTGTGAAGAAAATGTAAGGATTCATACTTATGTAGGGTTCTTCATCCATACATTTCTCATATAACAAACACAAGGTTACTTCCAAACATAAGGTTATTTTACCATACTTTTCTATCAACATAAGGTTGATTAACCATACTTTTTAGAACTGTCATAAAATAAACATAGGTTATAATCCTTATGATACACTCTCCAACGTATAGTATGAACAATGTTTATAGAACACACCGAATAGCTTTCCAAACACTTTGATAAAAATTTCACATGAATCATATGCTTTAATTTTATTCCAAAATTGGGAATATAAATAATATTAATTTTCTGGAATATACTTAAAGTAAAATCATTAGAAAAACAAATAAGGGTATTTGTGATCATCAAAATAATCATAAAAATATAGAGTATTCTTGAAAAAATACATGCTCAATAAATGTCCTACTACATTTTCTTCATGATTTCTTTTTATTTATTTTATTTTATTACATTATTGTAATGTCTCCCTTCTCCATAATCAACTCGACTACCCCATCCATGGAGGTATGGTTATAGTGAGTGATCAGGAAAGGGGTAGGAAACACATATTTTATTGTTCCTGACTTCTTTTATGCTTAAATTAAATAAAAAAATTTCTTTATTCATGAAAAAATGGTTTTAATTTATAATTAAATTTTAATACAAAATAGAACATTTTTAGGGTTAGATTTTTTTAATTTAAATTTTTGTGGTTGATGATCCATATCTCCCTATACCCAATTACCTTATTCTTACTATGGAATAAATTATATTTGGGTGGTGAGTGCTTGAAAATCGCCCACACACATGAGGAATTATGATCAAAACTGTTGTTAATTAGGGAATAATAATATCCAATTAGGTATTGTCTTAATTTATCAACAGAACTCGCTACAAAACCACAAACACAAGAAGAATGGTATATAGATTTGTGACTTAGGTTAGGTATATACTCACTATCTCCATCCGACTAAGGGAGCGAGATAAATCAATAGAGGAATCTCCCTCTTACTGGACTATAGAAGAAGAAATGGTAAAAATTAGAAACTAGGGTAGTATTTAATTATGTATATCAAACCTTGACCTAATCACATATCTCAAGATTTTTTAATCAATCATTTAATATGATTTCAAAATTCTCAATTTCAAAATCCAATTTCTCAAAAAAATAATATCAAATCAATTCTATCAAATAAATTCAAAAGTGATAAACTCATTTTTTTCTCATTACTATTTTGGAGACAACCTAAGTCTAACTGACTATAATATACTTAGAAAATAATAAAAATTAGTTTTTCCACACCCCACAACAGGATCATGTCAAATATCAAATTTTATTATGGGGGTTACCTTATATTTTTAATAAAATATAAATTATTTGTTTAAAAACTAGTTTCCAAAGTAAAAATATGGTAAAATATAAAAATCAAGCGGTAAAAGATGTGAAACATGTTTAAAACATGTATAAAAATTAATGGTATAGGATTTTTAGAACTTCTATCACCCTAAATTTCATTATTTCTCACTTTTGGAGCCATTTACCTCAGAATAGTGTCATTTCATCATTGAAAAATTAATAGATATTTACAAAAGTTCCATTTTGTTCATATATAAAAGGATATAACTTCAACCAAATTTATCCACCCATTCCAAAGATTAATATCTACCAAAACTCTAAACATATTATCTTTTAAAATCTATCCCCATGTCCTCGAATCCTTAGTGTTTCTAAAAGACCAATCTAAGGAGTATTAAGGTATTATCCAAGGGAGAACATCAAAATAGAGAGGTAATGTTCTCAATTGGGATCTCCTAATTCTTTTCTTCTTCTTCCACCTCAAATCCATTGTTCACAAGAAATTATGATATCATAATTATTTCTAATATGATGAAATTTTATTATACTAATGTAACATCTATTTTTTCTACCCTCATCCCAAATATCCAAAAAATTAACAAGTTATTTGTGTTGAATATAGACTACGACCTCCATAAGCAACCTGATCCATTTTTCATAAATTCCATACAAGGATAGTTAAAATTGTTTATTTAATGAATAAATATGATATTTATAACATTACTATGATTATTAAAATATAAACCAATTTTAACCTCCTTTACATTTTTTGTAAATTAATGCACCACCTGTGCATACATGTGGATTACCGCCTCCACAGAAGTGACATATTCTACTTTTCACCTAGCCTTTTATTCTTTATAAAATTTTTATTGAAGAAAATTAAACAACTTAATAACATATAAATAACCCCAACATTATTCTAAAATAATGATGTTGTTCCAAAATATTCACTTTCTTAACTATACTCATCCAATGATTATAACATGTTCTTATTTAGGTTGGTTTAATGACCTACACCAACAATGCTATAAATTTATATCAATGATAACTAAGGTAACCTAATTACTATTTATATTGTTATTTAATAAGTAAATAATTAATTTCTTGGTTCTAAAATGGTAATGGTAATATATAAACTATTATTAATACACCACCCCCTTATTTATTAAAATTACCGAAATAAGCTCGTACCCGACCTTGTTATCACGAATCATAACTAAAATAATTATGAAATGAAATTATAACTTTAAATAATTATAAAAAATATATTATAGTTTCTATAATGATCTCCAAATTATGCAATTTTAATCTATAAATAGGAATTTACATCTCCAATCCAAATCCAATACAAAACAAACTATCAAAAATAATAACAACTGATGAAAAAAATATGGATAACTTACTAATATTATTGAAATAAATAATTATAAATGAAGTATATAAAAGTTTATAGATATTAATAGTTTTATGAAATTGGTTAATAAGATAATTATTTCTATATACAGGAGGATAGAGAACATTCAAATAAATATGAATAAAGGTAAGGGGTTTTCTTAACTCAAACATTTTTCTTGGGTTATTATCATTACTCACTAACTACGATATTTCAATATTGAAATAATATACCCTATGCTGATTATATTTTATATTACCACCTTTCAATTAGGTGAATTTATGTTTCAAATCAAATTTGTTCCCTTGATAAATCCCTTATTTCATAAAAATCAAATTTTATTAAGAATGATTTAGATTCTTTTGGTGGTTTATTATTATATATACATGTTTTTAATTTCCATAAATGATATAATTTATTTTTTGTAATGATAAATATGTTTTTTACATTGTGATATTTATATTTTTTAAATACTTTTAAAGTGGAACTTTTATTATCCTTTTCAATTTTGTGGGTTTCAAGAAAGTTATTTTAAAAATATTAAGAAATAATTTCTTTACACACTATTTTATTTTATAAAATTTTATATATTTATTGAATAAGATTGATTTTTTATTTATTTTCCATTATTGGGATCTATTTTGAATGCGGAGTTTTATGATGTCTTCTTTTTTTACTTCTTAAAAAAATTACTTCTTAAAAAGACACCCATAACTATGAATTTTACATCAATGTTAAAAATGTTTCTCAACACTTTACTATCTATCACCAATGAATTAATGTTTAATGTTTCACTCTTAATTTTTCTCTTATTAAGTGATTTATTTAGGGTGAAATTTTTTTTGGTGTCTATCTATTTAATTTATGGTGTTATTTTATACCATTTGGATATATCATGAAACCTACTTTCTTTCCATGAGTTCTGTATACTATAAAAATTTAATTATTTTCATTTCGAAGTTTTATGAAACTAATTTTATTTACATGGGTTCTTTATGATGTTATATGTGAATTATTTTCAATTGGAACACATAAGTATCGATAAATAATGGATGAGGTCCTATATATCAATCCAATGCATTAGTTAAGAGTTTATAACTCACAATACATGTATAATTGGGAACAATTTAGTTGATCACCAGATTGGGTGAAAGTGTGCGACTCAATAAGGTGACCTTTCCATGTTTTTTCTTGAGACCCATGATTATTGGTTTATATTTCGACTCCCTTTTTATTCATGATTTATGTTATTTGAATTTTTTATGCTATGAATATTTTATTATCTATGATTTTTTGGGTATGTTTATCATTTGTATGATCATGTATTATTACTATGTTATCATACCCTTTTTTCTCATCTTATACCTACTTATTTTCTCAAATTGTTATCTACCATGTTTACACTTACTGAGCATTTGATGTCACCCATTTATTATGTTTTTTAATCACCTAGGTTTTTAAGTTGAGTATTTCAGGTAATATATTTAGAAGGATGTTTAGAGTTTTATGATTATGAATAAATATTAATTAATATTATAAAATATACTATTTATATAGCCAATCTCCCAAGACACTAAACCTTTGGTTTTTTGGGATCATGTGATTATTGATGTAGAATAATAAATTAAGTGTGTATATTTGGATTAGTTTTCTGAGGTCTATATGTTGATCCTCACATGTTTTATACATTTTCATCATGTTCTCTAACTTTTTGTTAGGTCATGAAAGGGGATGACCCATTGAGCAGTGACTTGACTTTCAGTCATGTCTCCCATTATGAGTTTATAACTTGACAAGCCTTTATATATATTTTATTTAATTTTTAGAGTTTTAGTGACTCTAAAATTTCTTTTTGATGATTTATAATATTTCAAATAATATTTCAGAGTAAGGCATGGAGTCGACATGGAGTTCTATACCATATGGAGGCTTGGTATTGATAAATTAAAAATATTAAATATAATATATCACAAATGAAAAGATTTTCAGAAATAATATAATAACTCTCAAATGGTTTCTAAAATGGGAAAATGTATCCCACCATTAAATTTATAACATGATTTTCACTCTATTCATGACATAAGTTTTGAAATCGATGGGTGTTTTTAGTAAGTGAAATCATGGGTGGATGTTAGAAAAAATTAAATTGATTTAATAAGTTAATTTATTAATTTTTCCAAATTACCCCCTAAACATATCAATATTCTATTTAAAATATCTTATAGATCATCTCTAGGATCAGCCACATAACCATATAAATATGAGAGGGGGTCTTTGGTGGAGACTGTTGGCAGACGACTGTGGGATTGTTGATTGAAGATGATCAAAGTTGGAAATTCTTAGAGACAATAGTGAACATAGATAATTATTCAACATCAATGAATGCAGAGGTATTCTCCTCTAATGATTGATATAATCTAAGGAAGGGAATTTTTTTTGCATTATTTCAACATTATTGATTTTCTATAAAGAACATGAAATAATTCTTTTATAAATCGATTCATGGATTGTTCTTTATTGATTAGTACATTAATTATTTCATTTTCCTATAATTATGAATTTAATATTATTTTGGTCTTGAAAATCTTTTACCCCTTGCTTTTAGGTTCCTTTAGATGATGAAAAAACAAATGTAACCTTTATTTAATGATAACTTTTATGTTTATTTCATTTCTCCCTCTATTCTTATAAATTCATCATTAGTGTTTCAATTGGCCATTGATTCGACTTTAACTGGGTACCCAATCATTGTTAAATATCTCATTAGTTAAAATTATCATAGTTTTTTGTGTGATTTTAGTATTGGAGACATGATGGAGGTGTGTAAATGAAGAAAGAAACATGATGATGGTACAAGAAATGATGGTTCCACAAGCCAGATCAAGCGAGCATTTCTAGATGTGCAATAAAATGATTTATATGTAAAAGGTAGCCAGAATATGGACACTAGAGATGAAATAGGTTTAGTAAAAGCAATTATGGGTGTTGTAGATAATAATTTTGGTGGAATAGTAGGTGATCAAATCAGGAGTGAATTCACATGAAAGGTTTCAAATTTATATGAAATTAAAACCTATATTGTGTGTAGTTTGGAAGAACACACGCCATGTGGACCCCCTACATAAGGTGATAGGGTTTTATTTTCAGAAACATATCACATAACTGTGTACTTGGTCAAGACACCATGTGATCTCTAGGATAACATCTCGACATGTACATAGAGTACACTCCTAGGAAGACATGTGACTCTATACATAATGTGAGTTGGGGGAATACCCCTTGTACTTTAGAGAGTATAAAGATGTAAGAAGATGAAACATTTTTGAGTACCAATAAATTCCATGTGTAAAAACAATAAATTGTGTATCTAGAGAAGAACATGATGTGTGATATATTAGGGAATAGGTAGAGTCATACATAGTGAGATATTTCATAAACCCCCTAGGAAATGTTGCATAATCCTCTCAGGGTAGGACAAAGCCCTTGATCCTCTCTATACAGATTTAGTTTTTGCTTGGGTGTGTTCCCTATTTTCGATCTAGTATCAGCGAGTTGCATTATTATGGGGTGAGTTTCCTCATTCTTCCCCATGAGGGTTAAATGCAATATATAGTTATGATAATTGGACGTAATATCCCCTTGGTGGATTAGTTCAGGTATCCCATTACAAGGCCCATGTTTATATCGTAATTTCCATCATTATACCTATATAATGCCAGATATCATGTAACCCACTAACTGAGAATTTTATCCTTTTCCTAGTGGGTTAATCTAGCTAGCTTCATGTATCCCCTCTTGACCCTAAATGTGATCCCCATTTTTTATCAACATATGTTTTATCACGATGAGGTTTAATCCAACTAAGTGAGTATCTCAGATGATCCCTCTCAATTACATCATACTTCAAATGAAAATACCTTATGCGTACGAACTATCAAATGAGTATTATTAGTATAGTGAGACCCCATGAGTGAATTATCTTAGATGAGTGTTACCTTGGATCCTTGATAAAAATAATTAGGTTGGTAGTGATGATAGAACTAAACTTGAGAGTTGGAGTCTTATTTTGAGCATATATGGGTTAACTTGTTTATTGTACTTTCTTTCTTGATTTAGAGTTGACCCCCTCTTTGATGATTTTTTGTTTAGTTATTTTATAGTGTCCTACTGGGTATGTTTATACTCACCCCTATATGGGATCTTCCCACACGTGTCATGCATTATGTAGATGACAGACCTTTAGATCGAGTCATAGGTAGACCTGGAGTAGGTTGAGATTATTTGGTTTATATAAATCAAAGATAGATCCTGGTGTTTTTGTTTAGCCACAGTCCCCCTTTTCTTAAGATTCCATACTCATTTATAGTATTGGTAGGATTATATTTGGACACTTTTTTCATTTCCATATTCTTTTTCTATACTTTTATGAAGTATTAGATGTTATGTATGCATTTAAAACATTAGTTATTTACCATATGAATTATAATGGTGTGTGGAGATGTGTGCCTTTGTATAGGTACTTTGGGATAAGGCCTCCAATGTGTTTGATATTTATATTTGATCCAGTCTCCAACCCCTGGCCTATTAGAGGTGGTATTGGGGTGTCACACTTGACTTACATCCAGTAAAGATGGCCCTGATGGGTCAGGTTATGATATACTGGTATCAAAGGATAAGTTTTATTAGGACCATAGTTTGGAGATACTCTAGATATTAGTATTGGTTTGGGAATTTGGGAAAAAAAATTAAAGTGTCTTGATTATGGTTCGTTGGATAAGGAACCTAGTGATGGTGCGGTGGACAATGCAACTATTCATTATGACTCTGATAACATAATTGTCATCTCGGTACATGTAGGAATTGGTTACAAGGAAAACTATGGAACATGCATCATATAGGAATGATTTGTGATTTCCATTTTTTATTGAATTATATCCCCACATATTCTCTTTTGATTGTGGTACATATTTACTACAAAAGGATGCTTCCTTGATGGAAGCCAATGAGGATTCCACAGTGGGGTCCTGGTTTTGATTTTATGGGTGAATGGCCTCTATGAAAGTACCTAGAGGTATTTCCCCTTATATAGATAATAGGAAATACTTACACATGTTAAAAATCATATAAAACCACCTATAGTTATTCATATGGATGAATTATGTCAGACTGATTCATGGTTAGCCCTGATAGTACTAGATGGTAAAGAAAAAAGGATGAGCGTGCATCATGAGTTTTAGGGGAAGAAGTCTCCCATATTCCGGGTTTATTAGGATCATTTTAAAGTAGGTGTCCAATGGAGAATTGGTATATGGTGGCATAGGAGGTGTCGACATGCACAAAGAACCTGGTGTCAACCCAGTCCTCTAAGGGTGCAGTGTTGTTATGCTTGTGATGGAAGTGGTCACATCACGTGAGAATGTACAACCCGCTAGGAAGAACAAGAAATATAGAAGATGGAAGATCCACTAAGGTAAAGGAATAACCATGAATATGGAGGTATATATGAAGTTGGATCAGAGTGATTTATGGGTGGTGGCTAATGATACGATCCTCTACCATCACTCCACCTCATAGAGGTTCGCTCTAGGCTTTGGGAGATAACAGTCAGGTACAAGGATAGTCTTAGGAAGTGGGGGTTTATAATCATGAGGTTACATGAAAAAAATGATGTACTATAACAAATTGATATTTTAATAAAATATTTCTCTTTAAATAATTTGGTTTCTTAAATACCTTGCGTCACATGCAACACTGAGTTTAGATGATATTCGTAACATTATTAAATTATTATGTATTCTTTATCACATAGCCACTATATTGATGGGTATGAATAGTAAAAAATAAATTATGGAAAATTTATGGTCTATTTTTTTTAAAAATAATTCATTAGTTATCAAAATATTATAATTAGAAAAAATTATTAAAAAAATAAAAGTAATGTTTTTAAAATGTTTTTTTCATGTGATATATTTTTATATTAAAAAATTAAATTAATCAATATTCATGAATTTTTTAATGAAATATATATATTATTTACTTGATAAAATATTCTAAAAAATTAAAAAATATTTTTCTAGGTATAGGATAAGAATAAATGTAGTTTTATGCTTAAAATTTTTTTTCCTTCTAAAAGGCAGTTTTTTATCAAATTTTGATCACTTAATTTAAAATTAATTTCTTAAAATTATAGTTATTAAAATAGATAAAATGAATAAAATATTTATAATTAGTAGGTTCTAATTTAGTTAATAGGACCTTTTATTTTTTTAATATGAACAGTAACCATAGTAAAATTTATCACTTTATTAATTAGTAAATTAGGTTAATATTGATTAAAAATAAGTGATAAGGAAATATTTATTCATAAAAATTCTTATTGGATGAAAGTAATTATACTATTTACACATTTGGCTGAAAATTTAGTTTTTAATTATCACTTTTCCATGAATCTCACTTATATATTATTTAAATCAAAGAAAGTCATGAAATGTCACACTCTTTGTTTTCAATATCTTTTATGTTTCCACATAGGGAAAAAAGAAAGTTATGAATGAATATAAGTGTTTATTTTGAGATTAATAAAATTATGTTCATGATATAAATTTATTTTTAATTTTTAGTAATAATATAATGACCTTAATTGCTTATGAAACACCAATACATTATCTCTCCATTTAATAAAACAAATATAATAAATGATTATAAAATATTAAAATTGATATATTTTGAATATGTTACCATGAAATAAAACATTCCCTGAACTATAGGGAATATTATAGTGTCATTATTCCTTATATTCTAATTTTATCTTTTTCCAGATGTACTTAATGTTAAATTAAATAAATAGTGTCAAAATTTAAAATAATGATCTTTTGTCAAAATAATATTTTATTAAATTATTTAAAAATCATAAAATGTTTAAATAAGATATAATGGATATTATATGGTAAAACATATCATAAATGTTCCATCTATAGTCGATTTTTCACCTTATATGTAAAAATTAAAACCATTTAATACTGAAGAAGGTGTTACTATAGTTAATATTAAAATTTGTTATTTAAGGGTTAATCAATATTATAATATTTAAAATAAAACTAAAACTTGTATAAATAATATTTTTTATGGGAATAAAACCATATATTACCTTAAACTCAAATCCATGTCCATTTTTAGGCATTTTTTCTTGATAATGGATTTATTATAATTTAATCTTTTGGGAAATTCCAAAAGTACCCCTCAGCTCAATTATAAAAGTGAACCTAATACCACACTTCTTTACAAAAAATGAGGATTCTATCATAAAAAACTCTTCATATTTACCTTCCTAACTTATCTATCCACATTATCATGTTTTTTAACTTCCCAAAAGACCAACCTTAGAACCCTTTAGAGGAGTTATAAATGAGTCATTTCATAGAAGAGGTAATCACCCTATTAGATCACTTTATTTTATACTCTTCATTACCTCCTATAAATCTATGGTATTTATTATGAAATAATTATTAATTGTTATTATGGTTATTAAGATACCATTATACACCCTTTTCCCCATCAAAAGAGAAGTGAAAGTATCATGTGCATGTACACACGGCTTACCATCTCCACATAGTGATACTATTTATTTTTCATCACCATTTTTATGGATGGGTATTATCATTTTTTTAACATTTATATATTATATTAATGAAAAAAATTATACTTCTTGAATACTAATATAATATCCTTCTTCTTACTATCTAATCCTTTGATAAACCATAATGTTGCTCATGCGTATGTGTAAACAACCACCTCCAAGAATTGATGTGATCCATTTTTAATTTATATTTTACTTGGATGTAAATTAAGATAAATTTTATAAATATAAATGATATAATAAATATATTTTAAAGTTTATTTAATATTTACCTTTTTTTAATTCCATCAGTCGAAAAATGAAAACAATGTTCATGCGTATGTACGACCTACCGTCTCCACGAATGGGTTAATTTATTTTTCTATCTCTAACTTTTATGGATGACTATAAATATGTATATAATAAATATATATGATATTTACATCATGATAAATATTATTTATATTATATAACAAGGATAAATTTACAAGTACCAGAACAATTGAACTGATATACTCCTGATAAACGAAATAGTTAACACCCCAAAATAAGAATTATAATAAGGAATTATTGGAAAAAGGGGGTTTTGAAATGTTATAAAGAGATATTATGTGATATTAAAATTATTAAGAGTACTATATTATAAAATTATAATAAATCAAAATTTATTATATAGTAGGTTTTAGTGATTTTAAAGTAAGGAGAACTAAAGTTAAGGGCTTCTTTCACAATCTCATCAATATTCAAGATTATTTATGTTCAAGATTCTACAAGGGAATATCTATCATTAATATCAATTTCTCCGAAAAATGTTTTTAATTTTTTTTTATCATTATCCTATTATTTTTTAAATTCATTTTTACCAATATTTTACTTTTTACAAGATAGTTTGAAAGGAATGTTTTTTTTCATTTTCCAAATGAGGTACTTAGTAATTTTTTTTTTTAAAAAAATGGATGGAATGTTTTTTTAAATTATTTGACACTAAAGGATTTTACATACAACATGAATAAATTTTTCTTTTAATGTTACTTTTTAATTTTACAAGGTTATTTTCAAAATAAATGTTTTCATTTATAATTGCGAATCTTTTTAAAAAGAAATGATTTCAAAATGAAAAGGTTATTTTATTATGGTATTATTCCAAGTGATATTTCAAAATAATTTTCGATATAAGATGATATTATTTGATATTACATAATATTTACTAGGGATATGATCCCAATGATTTCATTTTTATTCTTTCTCTATATGGTTTATTTTTATAAAGAAAATATGTTTATGAAATATGTTTCTTTATCACGATTTATGCTATGTTGAAATGTTTATGAAACCCATTTATTTTCATGGGTTATGATATGATGAATTATTTATGGTCTTGTGAAACAAATATGTATGCTATTTATTATGTGATAGGTGGGATAAATATCTCCCTATAATTCATTGGGTAAATATTGATATCTCATGCGATAAACAATACTGGAATGGGGAGAGAACCCAATTAAGTAATATAATCTATCCACTATGATAGTCTTGGGAGTAAAAATTTACTACTATTATGGTTTGGGTAGTGAACCCATTCCACTATGATATCCTTGTAAATTATCCTTGACTACTAAGGAAATTATTTTCTATGATAATGTGTATGAAACAATTCCATGTCTTATGCCTATATTATGATCTCGTGGTTCATGTTTCTTTTATTCCTTTATGATTCATTTCTTATAAATTTACAAGATTTATGAAATGATTTATGATTATGATTTTTGATATATAGTTTAAGGTCTTGAAATGTTAATATCATGTTCTTATACACTTATGCTCATGTTATACTGATGTGATCATTGATATCTCCCTTATTTACCCTTACTGAGCATCTGATCTCACCATTTTCTTATGTTTCCTTTCCCTAGGTTTTGAAGAATGATATTAACTATGATATGTCTAATAAGGGTGATATATATGAAGAAATAATTGGGGGATGATGTTGATATTTTATGAACCGGTTTTTTATGTTTCCATGCTTACAAAGATACTATACCTAAAAGATTTTGGCATGAATCAAAATGTTATTTAATGAATATTAATCAATTAATACGTAATATCTATGTATGAAAAGTATGGGTATCTATAGGTACAATTTGTGTCCTCTATTATTTATCATCAATGTTTATAGAGAGAAGAATGGTATTTCCTTCCACGTTTCTTCCCTATTGATAGATCATGATATTACAATAGAGTCTCAAGTTCTATTATTGATAATAGAGACTCCAACTAAGCAAGTTTCAATGAGAACACTCTTCTATCAATGGTGAAACTTGAATCTTAGAGGCGATAGATTCACATGTGATCACTTTATATAAAAAATGAGACCCTATGATGATTTTATTAGTAAGAATTAGTTGTTTTATATCCATGACTTGTTTGATTATTATCAATGAGGGTTTCAATATGTCTGAGTTGATGGGATGAAATATTTATTCATTGATGATATGATAAATTAGGATTATAAGGCTAGGATCTTGTGTAGGAGGATACAATCTCTTTATCATCATTTTTCTAGTACGAACCTAGGAGATATATATTCTTTTAGATTTCAATTTTCTACAGTAATGGAGAAATATATAAACATATATCATAAGTATGTTTTGAGATTACCTCCCCATTGTTAGATAAATAATCTGCATATAAAATCACCCAATGACTACCCCAATATATGTGCCAGTATATCTAATGGACCTACAGAGCTTTGAGAGGTAAATGTTCAATTGGAGGATCTATAAAGGAAGGGATTTGTTAGACCTAGTGTATCCCCTTGGACAACCCTTGTGTTGTTCTCCATGATGGTGGAAACATGATTGAGGTTATGCATAGATTATTATTTGTTGAACAAGGTGAATATAAATAATGAGTATCAACTTCCAATAATCTATGAACACTTCAATTATTTGATAAGTGAAAAGTGGTTCTCAAAGTTTTAACTAAGGTTGGGTATTCACCAGCTCTAGGTTCGAGATGAGGATGTGCCAAAGACAACATTCTAGTACTGCTATAGGAACTATGAGTACTTGGTGATGCCCTTATTCCTAGTAACCTCCCATTCTATTCCTGTGGGACTCATGAATTAGATCCTTACTCCATTCATCCACTAGTTATAGGTTTTCTTCATCGATGATATCCTCATATACCCAACATCTGATAAGGAGAATGCAAGATATTTAAGGATGGTTCTATATATTCTAGGAGTACTAGATTTATAAGAAGCTCTTGAAGTGACTATTTTAGAATCTATTGGTCTACTTCATGGGACATGTTATATCATAGTAGGGAGTGGTAGTGGACCTAAAAAATATTGGGGGAGTGTTAGCTTGGGTCCACCTAAGAGTGTGACTTAGGTGTATAGATTTCTTAGGTCTGCAGACTATTATCAAAGATTCATTACTAATTTCTCTAAGCCCATGACAACTCTGATATTATTGACCTAAAATGGGAATAATTTCCTGTGGATGGAGATGTGTGAGTATGATTTTCATGATCAATGAATTATATTGAAAAGTGGCCCTATATTGAGACTTATAGTGGAGTATGTTGAGTATATGGCATTCTAAAATGACTCCAGATATGGTATTAGACATGTTCTGATGCAAAGTTAGGTGGTGGTTGCTTATGGGTCAAAAAAAGTTGAGAATCCATTAGTATAATTATACTACACACAATTTTTACAAGTAAGAAACATTATTAACCCTAATTAATTGGAGAGACTATATTATGTGATAGTGATTCATTATCTATTCTGACCATAAGGGTCTCAGGTATATCTTCTCAAATAAATATCTTAACCTGAGGTAGAGGTGATGGTTGGAGTTCCTATGGGACTATAATTCTATGATATTCTATACTCTTTTTAAGGGGAAAATGGTGGAATATACTCATATAAAGAAATCCCATTCATAGTTTTTGAGTGAGGAAACAAAGGAATTGAATTATTTTTAGTTGACCCTTATAGATGAGGGAGGATCATTGTATCTCTTATTGATGGTTGTGGCCCCACCACTTCTCTAGTACATTAGGGAATCACAATATTGTGATACCTAATGGGAGGTATTACATGAATATATATCCATGAGACATATTTCCAATGGATTTTATGAAGGTGGGTTTCAAATCATCCTTTTTCTGATAATGGATGGTGGTACCAGTCATGCATCAAGAGGAGGAGTTGAGGGAGTTTCCTACATTCCCCTTAATGGTATAGATAAGAGTGATGAAGATGAAATGAGACCTTCAACTTTAGATTTGGTGTACATGTATGAATAAAAATATAGTATACTTCATCTCTCAATTCCTTAACTTCCACTAGGAAAGAACAAGAATCATGTATCAGCGGGTTTATCCCAACCCCTTGAGGTTCCAGAAAGGAAGTGGGATGATAAATACCTAGAAGTTGTGATAGGAATTCCATGATAATCAAGAGTTCATGATGCTATCTGGGTGATCATATATTGAATCACCGTGTAACCCAAATTTCTATCCATCTGAGAGTAAAGTTTATTGGATATTTTGGGACACCTGTACACGCAAGAAATAGTCCAAATTCATGGATTTCCATTAATAAATATTTTAGACCGTGATTATCACTTAATGTATCAATTATGGATGAGATTAGAAGAGTATTTATAGACTTAATTTTAATTGATCCTAGTGTTTCACCCCCATACATATGGAAATATAGAGTAGACCATTCAAGTTATACAAGATATGTTGCAGGGTTGCATTTTGGAATTTGGTAGAAGATGGGAGGATCACTTTCACTTGGTAGAGTTTGTATACAATAATAGTTACTATTTTAAAATTATTATGAAACCATTTGAGTCCATGTATGCGATACCCTGTAAGTTACCACTATGTTAGGATGAATAAGGAGAGACAAAACTTATGGTCCCATAATTGGTGAGAACAATGTCAGAGAAGGTGTAGAACAAGAAGGATTGGATGAGGACTTCCTAGATCTATCAAAAGTACTATGTGGACCAATTATATAGACCTTTGTATTTAGATTATGGACTCCATTTTTTCTTGAAGGTCTCACCTCAATTTATATGGGGGAGATTGGCCAGAGTAGAAAGTTATCTTCAGAATACAATAACCCTTTATAGATACTTCATAAAGTCAGTGAGGTGGCATATCACTTGGCATTACCACCACATTTAGACCAAGTGAATAACGTCTTCCACATCTCATAGATGAAGGTATACACACATGATCCATTTCACTTTATTGAAAAATGTGTGATGGAAAGTGAGGGTGGAGTTACCTACTCAAAGTTCCCATTGGAGATCAAGGACTGAAATGATAAGATAATTTTTGGGTGAGTGGTTCCTTTGGTGTGTGTTTATAGGCATATTGAGTGTTGGAGTTGGTGGTCTAGAACCAACTACTTTGTACTTTATTCATTAATAAAATCATTATCACATCTTGATTGTTCTTATATGTGACAATGCATGTGATAATGTCCTAAGGACAGCTGTTGCATTAATGGGTCATAGCGGATCCCTACTATGATGAGAACCCAGAAGTGCCATAACACTGTTCTTGAATATATGTTCTATGGCCGGATGATATTATTTGAGGGACAAAAATAATACAGGTCATTAGGGGTGAGGACTCATAAAACTTTGAGGCACTTTCTCATGGTGTGCGCTCTTGGTAATATCCAGGAGGATATTATGAGAACGAGACCCGCCAGTAGGAAATCCACATTTCATAGTGTCATTGGATGTTCCTATCTGCGGACGTGTGTATTGGTCCTTAGGCTTTAAGATTATTATTAATGGGTGTTACAACTCGCGCACTTAGATGTATTGACGAAACCTGTGACGACACACTGTTCGTAGCGAGGTAGGATACGTTGGGTGCGTCACGAGTAATACTGCATTAATAGATAATGCGAGAAAGGATTTGTCCCTTCTGTTCTATAACGGAAGTAGATATATCAAGCCCTTTGATGAAATTGATATAGCCTAAATAAATCCATGGCCATGGTAGGGTATGGGCGAGTTTGATTTCGGGAATTCAAAGAAAGAATAATGGAGCACATGGGTTGATGACACTAGCATGCAACCCGCTTGATTGGAGATATCGAGACAAAGGGATTATATTACACGGTAAGCGTTAGTAAGAGGTGACATGTTATTGCGGCGTTAACTTCTTTCTCTATGGGTGCCTTGGCGTGTTGCTAGATGCTAACCTTGGACTTTAGGCTGGCTCCACCTAATGCCACTGAGAAAGAGGCCTAGAGGGTCACACACTAAGTGTGTCCATGTATCTCAGTTAAATATTAATTTAACAAGTTAAATAAAGATTATTCCCGCCTGTGGTTTAATAATTATTTAAGTATGTCTGATCGCATTTATTTCGACACTAGTTATTTGAGAGAATATATTGTGGGCAAAATAATATATTTATTAGCGTGTAATGCAGTTACATTTATTTAAGAAATAAATATCCATTGCTCAAGGTCTAATAAATATGGTGGAGGAAATAAATAAAATGGAAAAATAAAAGTACACGTTGTGTATATTTATATACACGCCGTGTAGTTTGTTTTTCTGGGATTCATGAGAAAAATATTATTTATTTAATTAAATGATATTAACTATGATACATTGGATGCATGTCAAGTAATAATGTTGGTCAAATGTCATTATTAAGACATGGAGTATTACTAAGAATTAAATGAAATAATTTAATGCTTTTGGGAAATTAATTCATTTTATTAACTCTAAGTATTATAAATCCCAATTACATTATTCTCAAAAGGTTATCCATTTTGGTTGTGCACAACGGATTGGAAATACTCTCAAGCCAAGAGAGAATTCCCTTTCCTCCAAGAACGATTTCAAGTTACGAAAGCAAGATCCTCCACCGGATCAAGGTGATCGAAGACGGACATCGCAAGCGAAGGATCTTCTGCGATAACACCTGGAGTTCCCTTCGGCGACATCCAGAGATACGCGGCACACGTGTGGATCACCGCTAGAGGAATACTACAGTTGGATTCTCCGATGCAATGACAGATCACAAGATCGTGACCAGAAACACCAACGAAGAAATAATTTCAAAGAGATAATTATTATGAATTAATTAAATTAATTATAACCAACATATGATGATACTATATCAAGGGTTCCGGGACACTTATTTTCTTTTTCGTTCTTCGTTCTATTATGAAGATTCAGCGTTTTAAATCGTGACGGATCTCGGATTGAACGTTGTTTAACGTTAAAATTAAAGTTGGGAAACCCACCAACGCGCTTCCACTGCGCCCGAAACCAAAAAGTGGTATCAGAGTGGTCATATCGTTGATTAGAATTATTTAGTTTTTCGTTGGTAATTTACAAATTTAATAATTTAGTTATTTCAATTCAAGTTTAATTGTTTTCGAAATCTGAATATCGATATCCGTTCCTCCTCCCTCGTTTCTCATTCAGCTCACAGAAACAGATTTTTCTTTTCATTTTGATTAAAATAAAATAGAGGAACTCATCCGGAGGAGCCAAACTTTTCTAGCCGTATAACACCAGAATACACGGCATGTATTCCGAAGTACACGCCATGTAGTCTAGGTTAAATGCATTGACTGATCCGCCAAATCAGGTCGTGTATTGAGGTCATTTATGACACCGTGTGTTGACCAGAAACAGGTGGCACACAGTTTCCAGATTACACGCCGTGTGGTCCAACTAAACATGGCATGTAGTCCCTTCGGGTTTAGGTTGGGCCGTGTACCCCGTACACGGGTTGCCCAGTTGGAAACCGTGTAATGCGGAAACTACACGGCGTGTGTCCAAAAGAACACGTCGTGTACTCCAAAAATTTCCGAAGTACATTTACACGCCATGTCCTCGGGCGTGTACTTCGGATGGATGGTGAAGAAAAGTACACGCCGTGTAGTCGGAACTATACGCCGTGTACTCACCCAAATTACACAGATTTATTAAAATTTATTATTATATTATACAAACCCTTGAGACGTGTACCATGGTGTAGGTGTAAAGCTGAGACACAACACATGATAGGTGTTTTATATGTATGTGATTAATTTTACATCTGCGTAATAAATGGGAATTCACCGGGTTTCCTTTAAGGTACATGTTACGTACAAGGATAATTTTAAATGAATTTATCTGTTTAAAATTATGATGGATGATAATCTCAAGAAATTCAGAAAAGAAATTGAAGATAAAAGGATTGATTAATTAAAGATAATTAATTGATTCGAGCGTGATTTATCTTAAACAAGAATGATTAAAGAATTGAATGATAGTTTTATTTATGCGTAAATATCCTTGCATGTATGGATGATCATGAGCTAGACCGAGACCTTTGTATGTGAATGGTTTCTTTTAATTTATTTATTTAAATTAAATTTGTTGGCCTACGAGCCATCTCCTCATTAATATGTAGGGCCTGCGCGCCCAAGGATTCTTTTACGTAAAACCCCCTTTTTACCCTTCACCTGCGTGTGAGATAAATGCATATGTAATGGATGGAGCTCCCAAGCTAGTGGAGGCGGC
Source organism: Viscum album (assembly GCA_963277665.1). NCBI lineage: Eukaryota > Viridiplantae > Streptophyta > Magnoliopsida > Santalales > Viscaceae > Viscum > Viscum album. The sequence goes on from OY728129.1 coordinate 1,496,777,016, forward strand.
TCAAGTCAGGAGCCAAGGTGAAACCAATCCAAAGAGATACAAAGGTGGACAGGTGGAAAGCTGTAAACACGAACCCGAAAGGTTCAAGGTGTTTCTCCCCTAGGTCTTGGGTTAGTTTATCAACCGCTAGATAAACTAACCAATAGAAAAGCTCATGATCATACCATTTATTTTATTTCTGTCAGTTGCAAGGTTTATTTATTGTGGGTGTGTTGTCACGATCACACAATTAATGAATATAACAATCATGCAAGATAGAACTAAAATAATACCGGTTTATACGTAAATATTATCTTAGACATGGTTAATCACTTAAGTATATCCCACTTAATATTAACAAGCATGTAATCAAAGATAATAAAATGGAAATTTACGTATAAGGATAAAATCCCTCAAAATAAATATTAAGTCGGCATAGCCTTCCATAATCTTGGTTAGAATAGAACCATAGTTCAAAGTGCTTTACCAACCCTAGTTGGGGTGCTTTCAATTATCGGGGAATTCTAATTCAAGGCTTTGGGTTGACTTGACTTGGTTCGCATCAAGGGTTGACTGCCACATATGGACTTGGTGTGACCAAGAGGCAAAGGTTGAGGAAATCCAAAAAGGATTTTAGGATTGGGGAGTCCACTTAGCGGATCAAGGAGCTGCGAGTTAATACAGTTGGCATTTGGAATGCCTACCTAAAAACCCTTCAAGTTTCTTGAATAACCCTAGTTGGGGTAATGCGAAGGGCAATATGGATCCTTTCCACTAGAATATTCACGCAATAGATATATTCCGAAGTCAATGGTGAGGGCTATTGGATTTCGATAAAATAGTGGGAGACTAATAAATATTAATTTATTTATTTGTCTCAATTTTTGTAATAAAGTACTAAACCTTTTCTCATTATAATTTGTAGAAACAACAAGAAAATGACTTCAAATATATCATTGTGCACCATACTCGAGAAGGAAAACCTTCTCACTGGTACCAATTCCCAAGAGTGGCAGAGGCGTTTACGCGTCTTCCTTCTCCATGAAAGGAAATTGTATGTGCTGGAAGAGCATATTCCAGTTGCGCCTGGGAAAGAGGCTAGTGATGAGGAATTATCTCTCTACATGAAACACATGGATGATGCCACAGATGTCAAGTGTTTCATGCTATCGGCCATGTCTAAAGAGCTCTTGAAGCAACATGAAAACATGGACGCGTATAGCATGGTGTCTCACCTTAAATATCTCTACAAAGAGAAGGCGAGATAGGAGAGGTATGAGATCTCCAATGCTTTGTTTACCACGAATCTTGGAGAGTTTGTGCCAGATGGGCCTCATGTAGTCAAGATTATTGGCTACATTGAATGCTTGGACATCTTAGGGATTAAATTCCCGGATGATTTGCGTATAGATCTCATCCTATCATCACTTCCCAAGACCTTCTCTAGCTTCATTTTCAACTATAATATGAGCGGAAATGAGAAGAGTCTATCAGAGCTTCTGACCTTGATTCTCCAGGTAGATAAGGACATGGGGCGTGACAAACCCGCGGTCCTTATGGTGAACAACAAAAGGAAGGACAAGGAAAAGGGGCCAAAGACTTATAAATGGTCTAAAGCCCCCGAGCATCGTCCCTCCAAGACGGGGAAGATCCAGAGGCAGGGAAAGGAACGGGAGGCGGTGTGTTTTGCATGTGGCAAGTAGGGCCACTGGAAGAGGAACTGCACCCAAAAGCGTGGGGATGCTAAAGGTGTGTTTGTTATCGAGTGCAATCTTTCTATTTCTACACATTGTGTATTAGATACAGCTTGTGGGGCTCACATCTGTATTCAAATGCAGGAACCAAGTAGATTTAGAAAGATCACCAGAGGAGAGGTGGATCTTCGGACTGCCAATGGTACAAGGCTAGCTACGTTGGCTATTGGAGACTATCACCTCTCATTGCCAACTGGCATGATTTTGGTTTTACAAAACTGTTATTTTGTGCCTAGTGTTACCAAGAACATAATTTCTGTATCATGTTTGGATATGGATGGATTTATTTTCATGTTTGGAAATAATTGTTGTCTCTTTTATAAGAACAACATATGTTATGGTATGACACATTTGAATAATGGTTTGTATGTATTATATTACGAAAACCAAGTGTTGGCAATTGATAACGAAACAAACTCACATGACTCATACATCACCCAGTTATGGCATCACCGCCTTGGTCATGTGAACGAGAAGCATTTGACAAAGCTCTGCCAAGATGGCTATTTAGACTCTACTGAGCTAAAACCACTTGATAGATGTCATGCTTGCTTACAAGGAAAAATGACCAAGCCTCCTTTTGGTGGACAAGGTGAAAGGGCCACAAAGCTTCTAGGATTGGTACACACGGATGTGTGTGGACCATTTCCAGTAGAAGCTAGAGGTGGATATTCTTACTTCATTACTTTTACTGATGATTTGAGTAGATATGACTATGTCTACTTAATGAGGTATAAATCAAAGTCCTTATAGAAATTTACGGAATTCAAGAATTAAGTAGAGAATCAGCTTGGTAAGAAGATAAAGAATCTTCGATCAGATCGAGGTGGAGAATATCTGAACCAAGAGTTCATGGATATTCTACGAGAGTCTGGGATTCTATCTCAGCTCACTCCTCCTTATAAACCACAGTGGAATGGTGTTAGTGAAAGGAGGAACCGCACCTTATTGGACATGGTGAGGTCGATGATGAGTCATGCAGATCTTCCATTATCATTTTGGGGATATGCATTACAAACTGCAACATACACATTAAATCGAGTACCAACTAAGGCGGAAAATGGAATTCCATCCGAGTTATGGAATGGAAGGAAACCCACTTTGTCGCACACACGTGTATGGGGATGCGAGGCGTTTGTTAAGGCCTTCTCAGGCAAACAACTAGCACCCCGGGGCACGAAGTGTATCTTTATAGGATATCCCGAGGAAAAGAAAGGATATTACCTATATAACCCTCAAGACAAGAAAGTGACTGTCGCTAGACAAGCCGTATTTCTTGAGAGGGAGAACATCCTCAAGAAGGATAGTGGGAGCAAGATTGACTTCGACGAAGTTGATGCTCAAGATACACAGGAGTTGGTATAGGAACAAGTTCCACAGGTCCCCATGGAAGAGGTTCCAGAAACACAAGTACTGCGTAGGATCTCAAGAGAGGTAAGGGAACCAGAGAGATTTGGTTTCCTAGTCACCGAGGATGGTGAATCATTATTGTTGGACAATGATGAACCTCTATCCTACAAGGAAGTAGTAGAAAGCTCAGAAGCTACAAGATGGCTAGAAGATATGAATTCTGAGATGGATTCCATGTATTAGAACAAAGTTTGGGTTCTGGTCGATGAGCCAGTTTATGTAAAGCCTATTGGATGCAAATGGGTATTCAAAAGAAAGATGGACATGGAAGGTCAAGTTAGCGCCTATAAAGCAAGGATAGTGGCTAAAGGATTCAAAAAGCGTCAAGGAATTGACTATGATAAAACCTTCTCACCAGTTTCCATGTTTAAATCCATAAGAATCATACTTGCCATAACAACTTACCATGACTACGAGATTTGGAAGATTGATGTCAAAACAACATTCCTTAATGGGAACCTTTAGGAAGATGTCTATATGACACAACCAGAAGGGTTTGTGACACCAGGTGAAGCCAAACAGGTTTGCAAGTTACAGAAATCCATTAATGGATTGAAGCAAGCATCCAGGTCATGGAACATTTGCTTTGATGAAGCCATAAAGGAATTTGGTTTCATTAATAACGAATGTGAGCCATGTGTTTATAAGTGGTTTAATGGGAATGCGGTCATCATCCTATTGGTATATGTTGATGAAATATTTCTTATTGGAAACAACGTACCAGACTTACAGTCAGTTAAGGACTGGTTGAACAAGTGTTTCTCCATGAAGGACTTAGGAGAAGCAGCCTACATTCTAGGGATCAAGATCATTCATGACAGATCCAAGAGGCTGCTTGGACTAAGTTAGGGTACATACATTGACCAGATACTAAAGAGATTTAGTATGAAAAAAATCCAAGAGAGGATTGGTTCTAGTGTCACATGGCTTACATATTTCTAATAAAATGTGTCCCCAGATACAACAGGAGAAAGATAGGATGAACAAGATCCCATACACTTCGGCTATAGGATCCATCATGTATTCCATGTTATGTACCAGGCTTGATGTTTCCTATGCACTGAACATGGTAGGCAGATATCAAGAAGATCCAGGAGAACAGCATTGGACTGCTGTTAAGACTATCCTTAAGTATCTGAGAAGAACTAAGGATATGTTCCTAGTGTATGGAGGGGACGAGGAGCTTGTCATCAGAGGGTATGCTGATGCTAGTTTTCAAACAGATCAAAATGATCTAAAGTCACAATCTGGATATGTTTTCTGTCTCAATGGAGGAGCTGTGAGCTGGAAGAGTTCAAAGCAGCCAGTTGTCGCCGATTCTACAGCGGAGTCCGAGTATATAGCGGCTTCTGATGCAGCCAAGGAAGCCATCTGGATTCGGAACTTTGTCCAGGAAATTGATGTGGTACCTAGCAGTAATGATCACATTACATTGTATTGTGATAATACTACAGCGGTGGCTCTTGAAAAAGAACCAAGGTCACATCAACAGACAAAGAACATACTCTGTAAGTATCACCTCTTGAGGGATTTTTATCAAAGGGGTGAAGTTGCAGTGAGCAGAGTGTCTATGGAAGAGAACGTGGTAGACCCCATGACTAAAGGCCTATCTTAGCAGAAGCATGAATATCATGTGAGAGCTAGCGGGTTAAAGGTTGTTAGCAGTTGGATCTTGTCCAAGTGGGAGTCGGTTGGAGTTGGTGGTATAGAACCAACTACTTTGTACTTTATTCATTAATAAAAGCCTTATCACATCTTGATTGTTCTTCTGCGTGACAATGCATGTGATAATGTCCTAAGGACAACTGTTGCATTAATGGGTCATAGCAGATCCCTGCTATGATGAGAACTCGGAAGTGCCATAACACTGTTCTTGATTATATGTTCTGTGGCCGAATGATATTATTTGAGGGACAAAAATAATATAGGTCATTAGGGGTGAGGACTCATAAAACTTTGAGGCACCTTCTCATGGTGTGCGCCTTTGGTAATATCTAGGAGGATATTATGAGAACAAGACCCGCCAGTAGGAAATCCACATTTCATAGTGTCATTGGATGTTCCTATCTGCGGACGTGTGTATTGGTCCTTAGAATTTAAGATTATTATTAATGGGCGTTACAACTCGCACACTTAGATGTATTGAAGAAAACTGTGACGACACACTGTTCGCAGTGAGGTAGGATACGTTTGGTGCATCACGAGTAATACTGTATTAATAGATAATGCGAGAAAGGATTTGTCCCTTCTATTCTATAACAGAAGTAGATATCTCAGGCCCTTTGATGGAATTGATATAGCCTAAATAAATCCATGTCCATGGTAGGGTATGGGCAAGTTCAATTCCGAGAAGTCAAAGAAAGAATAATCGAGAACCTGGGTTGATGGCTCTAGCATGCAACCCGCTTGATTGGAGATATCGAGACAAAGAGATTATATTACACGGTAAGCGTTCGTAGGAGGTGAAACGTCATTGCGACGTTAACTTCTTTCTCTATGGGTGCCTTGGCATGTTTCAAGATGCTAACCTTGGACTTTAGGCAGGCTCCGCCTAATGCCCCTGAGAAAGAGGCCTAGAAGGTCACACACTAAGTGTGTCCATGTATCTCAGTTAAATATTAATTTAACAAGTTAAATAAAGATTAGTCCCACCTGTGGTTTAATAATTCTTTAAGGATGTATGATCGCATTTATTTTGACACTAGTTATTTGAGATAATATATTGTGGGCGAAATAATATATTTATTAGTGAGTAATACAGTTGCATTTATTTAAGAAATAAATAGCCATTTCTCAAGGTCTAATAAATATGGTGGAGGAAATAAATAAAATGGGAAAATAAAAGTACACGCTGTGTATATTTATATACACTCCATGTAGTTTTTTTTCTGGGATTCATGAGAAAAATATTATTTATTTAATTAAATGATATTAAATGTGATACATTGGATGCATGTCAAGTAATAATGATGGTCAATTGTCATTATTAAGACATGGGGTATTACTAAGAATTAAATGAAATAATTAAATGCTTTTGGGAAATTAATTCATTTTATTAAATCTAAGTATTATAAATCCCAATTACATTATTCTCAAAAGGTTATCCATTTTGGTTGTGCACAATGGATTGGAAATACTCTCAAGCCAAGAGAGAATTCCCTTTCCTCCAAGAATGCTTTCAAGTTACGAAAGCAAGATCCTCCACCGGATCAAGGCGATCGAAAACGGACATCGTAAGCAAAGGATCTTCCGCGCTAGCACCCGAAGTTCCCTTCTGCGACGTCCAAAGATATGTGGCACACGTGTGGATCACCGCTAGAGGAATCCTACACTTGGATTCTCTGACACAACGACAGATCATAGGATCGTGACCGGAAACACCAACGAAGAAAGAATTTCAACGAGGTAATTCTTATGAATTAATTAAATTAATTATAACCAACATATGATGATCCTATCTCAAGGGTTTCGTGACTCTTCTTTTCTTTTTCCTTCTTCGTTCTATTCCGAAGATTTGGCGTTTTAAATTGTGACGGATCTCGGATTGAACGTTGTTTATCTTTAAAATTAAAGTTAGGAAAACCCACCAACGCGCTTCCACTGTGCCCAGAACCTACAATGAGAACCTTATAGAGATCTCATGGGAGTAGAATAACTGAATGCGATCCTAGTTTCCTCACCTTTTTGATTGGGATTTCAATTTTTAGGAAGAAAAGACTTTAAGGTGGAAAAAATATAGTGACTCCAAATTTTTTTAATACTTCATAATATTTCAAGATATATAGTTGGAGTAAGGCACTGAGTTGGTGTGGAGTTCTAAGACTTATGGAGGATAAATATTTATTTATTAGAAACATTAAATATAATATATCAGATGAATGGAGTTTTTAGAAATAATGGAATAAATCTAGAATGGTGTATTAAATATGAAAACTGAGTCTATCATTAAATCTAGAACATGAGTTTTACACCAGGTATGATAAAATTTCTTTTTACACCTGGTGTTTTGGTTACGTGTAATCGTTGGTAGATGTTAGAATAAATTAAATTGATTAAATAAATTAATATATTAAATTGTCCAATTAATCTCCTAAACCTCGATAAGGTCACTATAAACCTTATTATAGTTCATATATAGGGTTATCTACATAATCATAGATATTTGAGAGGAGGTTAATGAAGAATACCATTGGTGGATGACTATGGTATAGTTGATCGATGATGGTTAGAAGTGGAAATTCATTATGCTGATGAAAAATACAGTTAATTATTCAACTTTAACGCTTGAACACATATTCTACTCTAATAATCGATCCAATTTGAGTTAGGGTTTTTTTATTGGATCATTTTTCCATTCATGATTTTCTATTATGAATTTGAATTAATTATTTTTGAAATTAAATCATGATTCATTCTTTATTGATTAGCCCATTGATTATTTCATTTTACTAGAATTAAGAATTTTCTATTATTTTTTTTGACAATTTGTTTATCCTTTATATTTTTAAATTCATATCGATGATGGAGAAATGAACATGACCTTCATTTGATGTTTACTTATGTGTTTCATTCCATTCCCCCTATATTATTTTATTTTCTTCATCTATATTTGAATTGGACAATTATTCAACTTTACCCAGGGAATCGATCATTATGAAATCACACATTAGTTCAATATAACATTGTTAAAGAACCAGTTTTAGTATTATAGATTCAATGGAGGAGTGAAGGCAATGAAAGGAATCTGATTTTGGTATGAGTGATAGTTTTTCCACAGTATAGATTAATTGGGTATTTTTGGGGGTTCAATGATAGAAAATTTCCAAGAAAAAGGTGTTTAGAATCTAACCAATGATAATGATGTGAGATCGATCAATGCGATTCCAGGTGTTGTGGATAATAATTGAGGTGGAAAAGGAGGAGATGAAAATAGGATCAAGGAAGTTTTAAATATCTATAATTTTTGTGAAATATTTATACACACCGAATGTAGTTTAGAAGAATAAATTCCATATAGACCCTTCCATACATTGTTATTATTTTAGTTTGATAAAAATATCATATAATATTTTACTCGAACTACTGTCCATGTTATCTCTAAGTTAGTAACTCAGTGTGTACTAGGAGTACACAGTCAAAAATACATGTGTTCCTACACACCATGTGTGCTGGGGAACACCCTTTGTGATTTATAGAATACATAGATGCAAGAAAATGAAATATTTCCAAGTACCTCCACACACCATGTTTGATAACAACATGTCGTGTATCTAGAGAAGAACATGAAATGTGAGAAAATATAGAACAACCATAATCATATGTAATGATATGGGTTGTGCACCCCATAGGGAACACACTATACTCCACCCAGGGTAGGTTATTTCCATTCATCCCCTCAGTACAACTTCAGTTTTATATTGGGAGAGTTCCCTCTTTCAAATTCAGTATGGGTGAGTTCTCTTGTTCCAGGGTGAGTTTTATCAGTCTACCCCCATGAGGGTTCAATGTGGAATCTACTCCTAAGAATTGGAAATAATATACCCTCAGTGCATTAGAGTAGGTATCCCAACGAAAAGCCTAGGGATAGATCTATATTCCCATCATTTTCCCTAGGTAGGGTGAGGTATCACATAACCTACATATCAGGCGTTTGATCATATTCCTAGTGGGTTAATCTAGTTATGGTTTGGTCTACCCCATTTCCATTGGGTGTGATCCCCTATTTGTTTATTGAAATCTATTTTCACCTGATGGGGTGTATTCAAATTAAGCGAGTATCTTGGATAAGATCTCTCAATTCCCTTATAATTCAAATATTAAGGCCCAATGATTATGACATCTGGATAAGTTACATCAGTATAGCAATACATAATGAGTGATTTATCTTGGATGAGTTTTAAAATGGATAATTAAGTAGAGTCCTTAGGTTGGTAGTGAGGAAATACATCACATAAAGACTTGGAGTCTTACTTTGAACATATTTTGGTTTTGTTGTTTACTCCCCTTGATAATTTGATTTAGAGTTGACTCCCTCATTGATGTTTTGTGTTTGAAGATTTTGGGGTTTCATACTAGGTAGGTTTATAATCAACCATGCATGGGTCTACCCACAAGTGTTGTGTTTTATGATGACAAAATTATTTTCGATGAAGTCCTAGGTAGACCAAGAAGAGGGAGAGTTTAGTTAGGCTATTCAGACCATGAGTATATCCTTGTGTTTCTATTTAGTAGTAGTCCCCTTTTTTTATTAGGTTATAATACTTTATGGTACTAGTGGGATAATATTTGAACTCGTTTTTTCATTTTCATATTCTTATTACATGATTTGATGTGGGATTAGATTTATTTCATGAATTTACAATATTAGTTATTTAACTTTTACACATACTATTATATAGATATTTGTGCCTTTGCACAATTACTTTAGTATAATCGCACCCATGTGTGTGATATGCATACTTGGATCTAGTATCTAGACCTTGTACTATTGAAGGTGGGATTGGGGCGTCACTCTTAGATTACTACTAGCTAGGTGGGCTATGGTGAGTCAATTCATAAAAAATTATACTACAATTTAGATTTTTTTAGGTTAAATATTAAGGTTATACAACAACAAACAAATATTACAGGAGTTTAAGGTCATATAAATTTAATGAAAGGGTGAGACAATCTATATAGAATTATAGAGAAAAACTCAACATGAATGAAGAGTTTAATTATGATATATACACTCTTAGATAGGGTTTCACATAGTTTAAGATCACAGTTCCCAAACCATTGAATGAAGGTAGTTGCATGATAACCCAAATGGGGTTCAAGCGTGAGGAGTACTCCAACATCTTTGAAAATGGGCGAAGCTGATTTAAATCACAACCTGACGTATCTAAATTAAGAGGTGATGGGATATTAAAAGTTTTATAAGGATGTATATTGACCATATTAGAATGATTGATTCCTTTAAAATTTTAAGGAACATGGAATCAGAATACCTTATCCAATGTATAGAAATATTAATTTGATTAACATTGATGAATATAGAAGAATAACCATTATTTCCAAGTGGTGGTGTCCCTTAGTGAAAAATAAACTCATTAATAATAGTCATGGAAGATTTATGGTTCTTAAAAACACTAAAGGTATGAATTCAGGTTAATTGTGAGAGGATATACAAAAAATGGTGGTGGTATTCCAACCCTAAGCCAACCCTGGTTAAACTATTATAGACCATTGAAAAAGAGTGATGATAATCTATGGTTGGGTAAAATATATATGGCTTAAATGTCATTATATGTCCTGAAATAGTATAATTAAAGAAAAACATAGTTCCAATATGGGAAATTTTTGTCCGGATATAGAATTAGAACTAGAAGAAGCTCCATGGAGGCATCCAAGGCAATTTCCTGGTGAAAAAATAGGGTAGAAGTTATAATGAACCATACTTTATAAACATTAATATTACTTAAAAGTTGAAGAATATTCATTTAAAAATATAACAAAACCACGACAGGAACGTATAAGTATAGCGTCTTTAGATTTTGAGAAACATAAACAACTGGTTCATAATACATCTTCATTATCTACCACTTATTTCGTCATAACAAGACCCATTTTTGACAAATCTTACTTAATACCATTTTTCATGACCTGTGGGAAAGAAACATATGAAAGGGTGAGCTCAGATTCTTAGTAAGGGTAAACAAGTTAGACATCAATCATATCATAATCATAAGACATAAGAACATAACATTTCAAAATATTATCCTATATATAAAAGATTGTGATATCATGCCATGGGATAAATCAAGAAAGTTCATAAGAATAAATGAATATAATCCAAAAAGTCATAAAATAAGACATGAAGTTTTTTGGCTTACACATAATCATATGGAATCATTTTATATTATTCGAGACTCATTTCAAAGACCATCATAGTAGACGAAGTCCATCACTGAACCAAGTTCACTCTTCGTTCCATCCCTGTATAACAGAACTGAGATCATTTCCCATTCCAGCCATGTCTATCTCATGAGATATAAGTATTTAATTAATGAATTGGAGGGAGATATAGGTCCCACTGATCTTATAATGAAATCATTATTATGTGTTCCACAAAGAATAAATCATTCATCATAGCATAACTATAAGGCCCCAACCTTAAACAATACATAATCTTGTGTTAACTTAAGAATTCACATTGAGGATCATTTAAAGTATATATCTTTAGATAATTAGGTCATAACTTATACAAAACATCTTGAATATTACAAGTAGACACTTCATCTCACTATACGTTTTTACATAAAACAAAAACTATTTAAAACAAAACATGACATCATTTTATTGTTTAACAACATAAATTTTCCTTCATCCCATCCTTGGATCTATTATTTTTTATGTCCTATGAAAAACATTTAAGTACTTTATATGAGAATAAAAATCTTATTAAGGGTTACATAAAGAAATAAAATTGGTAGTCTTTAAATAACATGAAAACCAAGAATACTTTATTGTAAAGTAATAATTTCACCTTTAATAAGTAGTAAAAAAAATTCACTGAATATAAGATCATTACTTATCCTTTTCGTAACCAAAATATTACCACAATACCGTAGAATGAAATATATAACATATAAAGGTAACTTGATATATAAACATACTTAAATGGGATAACCATACGGTCGACTTCCACACATATCACTAAATGGAATAGCCATACCACCGACTTCCATACCCAATGTATTGGAGGTTATAATGTAACCACACATCCTTTATGACTGAACTACTTGTCATTTTGTTTATAATGTAACCACATGTCAAATTTCCAAGTACCATTATATAATCATCACACATAAAAGATTTCAAATATCAATATTTCAATCATAAAATTTCATTTGTAATCACAAGAATTAATTTCAAGATATAAAAATAGTAAATCCACTTTCAAAACCATTTTCAAAACCAAAATATGTATAAAGTGTATATGTTATTTATTTTATATTTAAAAACATCACAACTTGTTAAGGAATCCAAATATCAAATAATGCTCATGGTGGTAGAAAGTTCGCTGTCACTGCATATGTTAAAAACATTACATTTTTCTTTTAGTAAAATGATTCATAGAAAAAAGATTATATTTGAATGAAAATAAAATTAAAAGGGGTTTATTTTACATCCTGTATAAGAAATATTTTTATATTATCAAAAAATTCCTTAATGAAAGGATATTGAGACAAATTCCCTTACGAAAATTTGACAGCATAACAACGTCACATAAAAATTAAAAAAATGAGTTGATGAGAGAGAAAGTGTATATCATCACATGAAAATAAAATGTACATAAATAAGGATAAATAAGAACATATACCAACATTATAAAATGGAAATTAAAAGAAACAACATAAAATAATTCTTTGACTAAAAGAGGAGGGTGAAAGGTTCCCTTACCTCGTGTCCAACTTGTCTCGTATGTTCCTTGTTCTTCATGAATAATAAACTTAAGTTAATTTTTAATTTTTTATAAACCTTTTTAAAGTTTATTATTCATTTTATATCACTTATTACCTTTATATAACAATTATAAAATTATTCAATTTCATATTGGTTGTTTTGTCAATGTTTGGTACATGAGTCAAAAATTAACTTGTTATAATTATAAATTGCCCATGTGGTCAAAATTACATTTTATCCAGAATTATATTCATGATATATATATTATATATATCATATATATCCAGTATATATGTATTTATAATAGTCCATATCATTTGGAGATAAGAAACAAAACACATCGTTCATGGAGAAGGTAAGTCGTACATACGCATGACCGCTACTTTCATTTCTATTTCATATTTAAAGGAATGAAAACATAATGATACATAGGTATATTATAATTATAGTATAATATTATATTTTATATATTTTACATAAGTTCATTAGCACCCTCTTTTATACATTCCATGTATGGAATGAATGAGTCATATCACTTTGAGGGGGCGGTAGTCCGCACTTTCTCAAATGAAATTATTATATTTATACAACATGAAAAGCATAAAGGTATGTTATAAATGATAATTACAGAAGAATAGAGATAATATAAATATCATAAATATCATATATAATTATAGTTCTTTCATAATGGACACCATAAGAGGTGGTAAGAGAATATTGAACAATCATCATTTCGTGAGGCAGTAGTTCACCATCCACAGAAACAATATATTCTATACCCATTGAACACAGGTGTGTGTAAGTGTAGATTGAATAATTCTCATAAAAGAAACATATTATATTTATGGTACTGGTGTTTTTATTTAAATAAATAAAAAGTATAGAATATGGAGTGAAGAAGCAGAATAGTGGAAAGGAATTTTAGAGAAGACACTACCTCCTAAAATGTGTAACTCTCTTTGATTTGAGCCAAAAATGATTTCTTGAATTGCTTTATGACTAAGGGAAAGATTCTAGGATGAATAGGGGGATGTCAAGAGATTCTTGGAGCAGAGTTTGGATGATCCACTGGGATTTAGGTGTGTGTAATGGGTTAGAGGTGGTGTCCTTTTATAAGAGGGAGGAGGAGCTCTTTAGGAACGTTTGGAAGTATTGTTTTATTATAAAATGATTTTAAGTTTAAAAAGGTCAAAAAATAATTAAATTATAATATTAAATGACTATGTTTCTAAATAAAATCATCCAATAAGAATTGGATATGTTTTGAATATTTTTAATCCTTATCTTTTTTATTTAACCGTTTTTTTACTCTTATCATTTTATCAAGAGTTTAACAATTTGAGAATCAAAATAATTACCAAAATATGAAAAATATCCTATTAAGGAGTCAATAATAAAATTTTAGACTTATGATACCTAGTTTTCGTAATATTATATATTTTTTAATTTTATAATATTTAATAAAATATTTTATATTTTAAATTATGAATTATGTAAATTTTGACACTATTCATATCATGACTTTTTAAAAAATCTATAACAACTTGATTGATTCGACAAAACTTCATTAATACAGATATAACATGTAACTATAATCCTAAAAATTATTATATTTCATCAAAATAACCAAATTACATTTACTTTAACATTTATATTATCATTTATTTGAATATTTTATTAATGAAGAAATCACTACATCATTATTAGGTCAAAATTAAATTTATTTAATTAATCTATAAAAATTATAAATAAAATTCCATGATGTTGGAAATCATTTTATATTTCTAATGGCTATTTATAATCTAAGTTATCACTTATATAAACCCATATAAAATTGTTTTACTAAAAGATATATGTTTATGCCATATTTTCCTTAACTTAAAATTAATTTTTATAAAATGTCATTTTCACTTACAAGTGGCCCCATGTGGTACCCAAATATACCCAAAAAATTACTATGGTCAGAAATGTATTATAAAATAGGGTTATAAACTGTGTTAGGGTAATTTAATATTATTATAATATTATTTTTTACACTTATTTACCAATTTTACCTTTTAACCATGTTAAATAAAATATTTATTAAAGTTACTATTCATAATGTCTAAAAATAAAAGTTACCTATTTAAACAATTTGGAACTCCTGATTAAAAATATGAAATCCATTTTTACAAATTCAAAACATAGAAGTTGCTGATTTTAATTTAAAATTATTTCCCATTTTAAAAACCAAAAAGCCTATTTTTAAGAAAAAATAACTATCAAAAGATTGACATGTGTTTATTTCTAATTAAAAAGTACCAACGAGCCCGTACCTGAGTGGTAAGGGCTCTTTCTTGGCATCCAAGAGACGTGGGTTCAAAACTAGGTGGAGGCTAATTTCTGGGTTACTATAGAAGTACTGTAGTAGTTACTGTTCGATACTGTAGCAGCCGGAACTATTCACCCGATTTTGGCCTTCGGGCCACTGGTTTGTGCCTACGGGTCTCTAGGTCCTTCGGGTCATCAAAGGCCTTTGGGCCATAGGACCTTTGGGTCACGTAGACCATAGAGTAACCCAGTTCACACAGAACATGCACCAGAAGAGGATCATAACAACAAGAGCAGCAGCCACCAGATGAAGAGCTAACCAGATTGGATGAATGAGAGGGTATGGTACCCACCATCAGAACCAGGCACCGTGCATCTTTGTATGGGGAAATGCTAGCCGATCATCAATGCAAGATGGGGAGCTAGGTGATCAATGACGCAGAAAGCTGGGGAGGGGCTGTTCAAGTGGGCTGGGCCTACGGGTCATGTATTGGGAATGGTATGCCTCTGGGTCTTTGGTTCATGTATTACGAGTTTGTCGATCCTTGGTCCTTGGGCCTACGGGTCATGTACGGGTTCCCCTTAAACCCATTAAAAGGGGGATTATCCATAAAAAAAAGAAGGCCTTCAGGCCATTCGAGGTCTAATTAAAAAGTGAAATTACTTAAAATGACACAAAATTAAATTAAATGGTAAAATAATAATATAATTACACTTTAAAACCAATTAAAAATACAATATAACCATATAAATAAATCAGATTAAAAGATAATTTTGACTTAAAATACATTATTTTTCCTCTATTCGTTAAAAAAAGAACTTTATCAGAAAAATACCAAAAATTTACCCAATGTAAATTTTGATGTCCCTATTCTAAAGAATAGGTTTATTGTTTCAAATGGAACATTTAAAAGTGAAAAAAACTATATTTAAAAAGGTTTCTTCATCAAAAGGTAGTAAAAATGCATTTTTATAAAAATACCTCTTTTATCCAAATAATGAATTTATTCTTTTATCATATCTAGAAAACATATAATATGAATTTAAAACAATACATTGAATATATATAATATATTTTTCATTAAATAATAATCCATAAAGAGTGATATTAAAACACAATTATTCTCTTTTAAATAGGATTTCATAAAAACACATCCATTATATTCAATTGGTTTTTATTTCCATTTCAAATAAATTTGGTAATCAATGAATAATAATTTAAACATGTGTAAACCATATTTAAAAATTCATTTTATACTATTCATTCCCTCCATTATAATGTCTAGGCGTTAAATACCATTTAAAATAATAACAATATTATTGTATTATTTTTCAGTATAACTCAATGTTGTGTGCAATGTAAGATTTCAGAGAAGTGCGTTGATGCGTGTTGAGTATGCTATCAAAAAAAGTTTCCCCTTTAACTTAAAATCAATATCTTATTCGTAGGTATTAATATAAATCAAAAAGTATTATTCTATAAATACCTGGTTCATTTCATCTTTCTCCCCTTTTGGAAATTGCATCCTCGCAATTTTAAAATTGGGATTAGAAACTTCAATGAAAGTTCCACATTGGAAAAAGAGTCAATAAAACTATCACATTAAAAGAAATAAAGATAAGTACAAATGTCACCTGATTTAAAAATACTTGTATTCCATGAAAATATGGATATGGAGGTTAAAATAAGTGTCATGTTTTGATAGAGAGTGATAGAAAACATGATCAGGAGAAAGTTAACCATTATAAAATCACAAACTTGAGATAGGTTAAACGATCTTTGATTCCCCAGTAGGAAAAGTAAATGGAAAAATCTTTTTAGGCTCCCTTTCATAAATTTGGTGAATTTATTTATGATATTGACTAAGAACATAAGGAAATATAATTAATTTTCAGTACAGTTTCATCATTTAATAAGTTTCTACCAAAAACTAATCTTTTCTTCAAATGATGGGTATTCAAGATGACTTGGTCACACCTGAAGCAATAGAATAAAATTATAAAGAATATCATGATCTAAAAAATATGAACCATATATTTCCTATATCTTTAGACATTAACCAAACCCAGAAATTTTAGTACAAGATCAGATAATCCCCAAAAAAGGATAATAAAAAGAAATACTACTCTTAATCTCCAAAATTCAACAAACAATACCTAATGTTCAACAAAGACCATTCAATACACAATTGTCCTTAAAATTATTCAATACAATCCAAACTAATATTGAAACATAAAAATTATAAGAATTTAACCACATAGTCTTCCACTAAAATCTAACATTTATCTCCACATAACATTGCCTACTATTAAAGTCTCATAGTGAAAAGTAATTAACATAATGACATATTCTCTATGATAGGTTAATCATTTACTTAAATCACCCAAATATCTATATATAAAAAATAAAAACATATACTATTACAAAATAAAATTCCACCATTACTCCACAAATGAGATCCCATATTATTTTATTTTCCTTAAGCATATAGTGTTCCCAAAAGAGATAATGTATTTCAAAACAACATTTACCACTTAATCACCAAATCATTTTCCTATACTAAGGATAACAATTTGATAAAACATAAGCTCCCAAAATAAAATTATTCTTGATCCATAAAATAATTTAACTAAAAAAGAATAAGTCATACTAACCAGGGACTTCATGTAGGTCAGTGGTAGGCAATGCGCCCTTGTCGTCCTTTGGTTGTGGGTTTGATTCACATGGCCCTGCCAGAAGCGAAGGGCTGTCACCCATCCTGTGGGGTTTTATTTTTATAAAACCACATCACTATTATAACATTTAAAAAAAAATAAGATAATTTCTTCAAAAATATCCATAACCTATTTTATCCTCAAATGTTATATAATACCTTTCATTTTTCACCCCAAAATGTAATAACCATTTATCACCTAAAAAACAAAAGATCATATGAACCCCTAAGGTTATCCATTATGTACATACAAGAAAAGATAATTATTTATTGAATAACATTTTCACATATCAAAATTTAGGGTTACACATACTAGAAAAATTATTCCAAAGTAATCCCATCCTCAAAAGAGCCTTAATTCTTTTAAACAGTTCATTATCCTAAAATCTACCATAACTCTTGAATCCCTTATATGTAGACCTCTTACTCATGATCCCTTAACCATTATTTTACAACTCATTCAGTAATACTTATTTCTTAAAAACAAAATCATGAATCATATCCTAAGATTTAATAATGTCAAAACATCACCTAAAAAATAATCCATACCTTTCATTGGTCATTGTCAGTTATCTCATCCTTAATTGGAATGACATTAGGTATTAGTAAACATATATTTGTACAGTCCTACTGATCCCATTCCTGAACATTATTCTTAGGACATCAATTTGTGTAATGACCATGCACACCACATTTAAAACATTCAATTGATCCCTCAGAAAGAACTTATTTCCCTTTCCTGGAGTCAACAGGATGCTTCCTTTTTCCATAACAGGTTATTGCTTTATGAACTTTATTACCACATCTGAAAAATCTTCATGTCCCTTTGAATCATTTTCCTAGGTGTTTATTTCCACATCCTTGACACATAAGTTTTTTAATACACTTACCTTTATGGGTATTACCAGAACTTCTGTAGAGATTTTTTCTCGCATAGACAATGCCTTATAAAAATCACAAGGGTTCAAGTAGTAAATAATGAATCCATATAGTTGGTTGATAATTAACACAAGATTTCTCATTGCATATCCCATTTCATTCAGTTACTTATTTACAAAACTTACATATTTTTCTTCACATCCATTGTTACTTTGGTACCTTCTAGATCCAACCATTTACAAAAACCAAAAAGGTTAGTGTGAGTATATTAGTAAAATCATCATCTAATATCTTATGAGGGTGAACACTAAGATATAATTATTCATGTTATCTTAAACACATTCAATTTATCTAAAATAACTATGACTCTTTCTAATATGCTAACCATCATGGTTATGTCACTTATGCTTAAATAACACCCTAACCTCTAAAGTTATCTAAACCAACCTATGATACCAATTATAAGCCCCCGACCATAAAATTTTCATAATCTTGAGTTATGTTAAGAATTCACATTGAGGATATTTTCAAGTTTAGAGATTTAGATAATTAGGTCATAACTTATACATAATATCTTGAATACTACAAGTAGACACTTCAACTCACTATCCATTTTCTTTTTCAAAAAACAATAAATATTTAAAACAAAACATGACATCGTTTCATTTTTTAATAACATAACCTTTTCTTGATCCCATACTTGGATATATTATTTTTTATGTCCTATAAAAAACATTTAAATATTCTGTATGAGCATAAAAATCTCAGTAAGGGTTACATAAAGAAATAAAACTATTAGTCTTTAAATAACATGAAAACCATGAATACTTTATTATAAAGTAATACATTTCACCTTTAAGAAGTAGTAAAAAAACTTCATTGAATATAAGTGCATTTATTACTATTTTTGTAACGAAAATATTACCACAATACCATATAATGAAATATATAATATATAAAGGTAACTTGGGATATAAACATACTTAAATGGAATAACCATACAGTCAACTTCCACACATTTCACTAAATGGAATAGTTATACGGTCAACTTCCATACACAATGAATTGGAGGTTATAATGTATTCACCCGTCCTTGGTATGTCACTAAACCTCCCATAATTTGGTTTATCATGTAACCACCTGTAAAATGTCCAAGTACCATTATATAATCATTACACATAAAAGATTTCAAAAATCAACATTTCGATCATAAAATTTCATTTTCTATCACAATAAATAATTTCAAGATTTTGAAATAGTAAGTCCACTTTAAAAACCATTTTCAATGCCCAAATATGTAAAAAGGGTATATGATATTTATTTTAAATTTATAAACATCATGACTTGTTAAGGAATCCAAATATCAAATAATGATCTCGGCAGTGGATAGGTCATTATCACCACACATGTTAAAAACATTCCTTTTGTTGTTTAGTAAAATGCTTCATAGAAAAAAGATTCCATTTGAATGAAAGTAAAATTTAAAGGGGTTTATTATACATTGTGTAAAAGTAAGAGGTGTATATTATGAAAATATGCCTCAATGAAAGAAGATTGAGACAAGGTCCCTTACAAAAATTTGGCAGCCTAACAGTGTCACATAAAATTTCTGAAAATGAGTTGATGAGAGGGAAAAGTGTATCTCATCACATGGACATAAAATGAAACGAAATAGGCATATATAAGAAAATATACCAAAATAAGAAAATATAAATTAAAATATATAACATAAAATAAGTCTTTGACTAAAAGAGGAGGGTGAAAGGTTCCCTTACCTCGTGTACGACTTGTCTCGTGTGTTTCTTGTTATTCTAGAATAATAAACTTATGTTAATTTCTAGTTTCTTTTGAACCATTTTCAAGTTTATTATTCCTTATATATCACTTATTACCTGGCTATAAAAATCATATAATTACTCTAGTTCATATTTGTTGCTTTGTAAATGTTCGGTACATGAGTCAAAAATAAACCTGTTATAATTATAAATTGTCAATGTGGACAAAAATACATTATATACAGAATGATATTCATGATTTATATATAATATATATAATATATATTCAATATATATATATTTATAATATTCCATATCATTTTGAGATAATAAATGAAACACATCGTTCATGGAGACGGTAAGCCGTACGTACGCATGGACACTACTTTCATTTATATTTCATATTTAAAGGAATGAAAACATAACGATACATAGGTATATTATAATTAAAGTATAATATAATATTTTATATATGTTACATATTTTCATTAACTCCATCCTTTATTAATTTCATGTATGGCATGAACGAGTCACATCACTTTGAGGGGGCGGTAGTCCGCACTTCCTCAAATGAAATTATCGCATTTATACAATATGAAAAGAATAAATTTATGTTCTAAATGAGAATTAAAGAAGCATAGATATAAAATAAATATCATAAATATCATATATAATTACATTTAAATCATAATTACCACCATAAAATGTGATATAAAAAGATTGAACAATCATCATTTTGTGAGGCAGTAGTTCGTTGTCTACAGAAACAATATATTCTATATCAATTAGAAGGAGGTGTGTGTAAGTGTACTTAAAATACTTCTCATAAAAAAATCTAGAATTTTGAGGATATTGGTGTTGTTATTTAAACAAAGGAAAAAAATAGAATAGGGAGTTAACAAGTAGAATAATGGAAAGGAATTTTAGAGAAGACACTACCTCTTAAAATGTGCAACTCTCTTTGATTTGAGCCAAAAGGCTTTATTGAATTACCTTCTTCCTAGGGTAAATCTTTTAGGAGGAATAGGGGGATGTTGAAAGATTATTGGTATAGATTTTGGAGGATCCAAGGGGTTTTAGAGGTGTGTGTAATGGGTTAGAGATGTTAACCTTTTATAAGAGGGAGGAGGGGCTCTTTAGAAAAGTTTGAAAGTATTATTTTATTATAAAATTATTTTCATTTTCAAACGGTCCAGAAATCATTAAATTAAAATATATGATGACTATTGTTTGAAATAAAATCATATATTAAGTATTGGACAGGTTTTGGATATTTTTTAATCCTTATCTTTCTTATTTAAAACTTTTTTTTTACTCTTACCGTTTTATGAAACACTTAACACTTTGAGATTCAAAATAGTTACCAAAACATGAAAAATATCCAATTAAAGAGTCTAAAATAATATTTTGGACTTAGGATTACTATTTTCACGAATCTTAGATTTTTTTTGGAATTTTATAATATTTAATAAAATATTTTATATTTTAAAATATGAATTATGTCAAATTTTACACTATTCATATCATAAATTTTAAAAAAAATCCATAACATTATTGATTATAAAAAAATTTAATAATACAAATATAACATGTATATATAATCCATAAAATTCATGGATGATATAAAAATAACCAAATTACATTTAATTTAACATTTATAATATCATTTATTTGAATCCTTTATTAATGAAGAAATCTATGCATCATTATTATGCCATAATTAAATTTATTTATTTAATAAAAAAAATTATAAATAAAATACCATGATGTAGTAAATAGTTTTATATTTTTAATGACTATTTTTAGTCTAAATTATCACTTATATGACCCTATATAATTTTTTTTTACTAAAAAATATATGTTTATGTTACATTTTCCTTAACTTTAAATTAATTTTTATAAAATGTCATTTTCACTTACTAGTGGATCCATGAGGTCCCCAAATCGACCCAAGGATTTCCATGGTTGGACATGTATTATAAAATATGGTTATAACATGTGTTAGGGTAATTTAATACTATTATAACATTAATTTGTACCCTAATTTACCAGATTTACCCTTTAACCACAGTAAATAAAATATTTACTAAAGTTACTATTCATAATGTCTAAAAATAAAATTTAACTATTTAAATAATTTGTACCTATTGATTCCAAATATTTAATACATTTTTAAAATTTAAAAACACATAAGTTTCAGAAATGAATTTGAAATTAATTCATGTTGTTAAAACCGAAAAGCTTGTTTTTAAGAAAAAATAACTATACAAAGATTGACATGTGTTTATGTCTAATTAATAAGTGAAATCAATTATAATGAAAAAAATTAGATTAAATGGTAAAAAATATTATAATTACACTTTAAACCCAATTAAAAATATAATCTAGCCATATAAATAAATCAGAAGAAAAGACAGTTTTGACTTAAAATGCAGTATTTTTTTCAGTATTCATTAAAAAAATGAAATTTATCAGAAAAATACTAAAAATTTTCCCATAGTAAATTTTTATGTCCCACTTCTAAATAATAAGTTTATTTTTTAAAATAGAACATATAAAAGTGACAAAAACTATATTTAAAAAGGGTTCTCCATCAAAAGGTAGTAAAACCACATTTTTAGAAAAATACTTCTTTTATCCAAAAAATGAATTTATTCTTATATAATATCTAGAATACATATAAGATGAATTTAAGACATTAAATTTAATATATATCATATATTTTCCAATAAATTAAAATCCATACAGATTGATATGAAATCAAAATTATTCTCTTTTAAATAGGTTTTCATAAAAACACATCCATTATATTCAATTGGTTTTTATTTCCATTTCTAATAAATTTGGTAATCAATGAATCATAATTTAAACATGTGTAAATCATATTTAAAAATTCCATTGATACTATTAATTAATTTCATTCCAATTACTAGGCATTAACTACCATTTAAAATAATAATAATAATATTATATTATTTTTAAGTATAACTCAATGTTGTGTGCAATGTAAGATTTCAGAGAAGCACATTGTTGATTTTTGAGTAAGCTATCAGAAAAAGTGTCCAATTTAACTTAATATTAATATATTATTCATAAGTATTAATATAAATAAAAAAGTATTATTCCATAAATACCTGGGTCATTACAATAACATAATGAATAAAATGGGTTTCTTAAACATCATACCATAACAACATAATCCATATAAAAAATAGATTTTATAAATAGTAGTTCATCATTAAAAAAATAAAATAATAGTAATAAGATGGATATTATTATTGAAACAAAACCCTATCAAATAATTTCATCTTAGATGGAAAATAATTTTGACAAAACACTTGAAATTAATTCTGGAGTAAAATATCCATTCTTCTTCAAAAATGTTTTATTTTCTCAAAATACTAATAAATTTTTAAATAAAATAATTTAATTGAAAATAAACTTGAAATATTGTAAAATAAGCTTCATAGAGAAAAGTCTTTATAAAAAATTAAAAACCTGTTTATTTTGTACTAGTTAAAAGAAAACATTTTTCTCGTACTTTTGTCAGAAAGTCAAAAAGTAACTCATATAAAAAACGACAAAAGATTACTTTCATAACAATTAATAAAGATTCAATAATGGGTAAAATTAACTTTAAAAAAATTTATAAGGATAAAAAGAAAATATTGGAATACATATTTAGGAAATATAGACATGGGTGTTAAATATACCTTAGTAAATACATATGAATAAACAATCTCAGATAATAATGAGATTGGAAAATCACCACTTAACTTATGTATGATATCCTTTATATGTATCTAAAACTCTTGTATAATGACTTAAATAAGTTTATTGAATTATTCTGGAATCATATTAATTTTTATGATATCATATATGATCATATTATCATCTATTTTTTAATAAAACTTCATTATTATTTTCTATTCAGGTATTAACTGCTTCATTTTATTATGCATGTTTTGTCGAATAATTTCGGATTCATCTTCATAGGTCATAGAAATATCATTAAAAAATGATATTAACATTATATATATATATAATCTGTATTCATTCTATACATTTATATACTCATGCTTTAATGAAGACCGTGCGGAATGAATCACATCGCATTGTGGAGATGGTAGGTCATACATAAGCATGAGAGACAATATCATTATCATAATTGTTGAATGATATTGAAGTGAATGGTGTATAATATTTCAGAATCAAAATCATGTTATAATAATCATATATAGTAATTATTTCCATTGTTATACCCATCCAAGTAAGGTGGTGGTGAAAAACAGATTACACCACGGCGTGGAAACAGTAAGCCGTACATACGTACACGTGATGATTTTTTTCATAAGATGAATATAAAGTGGAATATTGTTGTTACATAATCATAATAAAATCTATGTATATAAGTGATAATATACTCAGAAATATAGAGTAGAAGAAGAAAAAAGTTTGAATGGATCGATAGAGAAGATTACCTCTTCTTCGACGTTTTTCCTCTAAATCTCCTCTTAGAGCACTAGAGTTAGTATTTGAAGAAGAAAATAACCTCTATAATGTAACTAGGGAATTTTTGAATGGAAAATGGCTTGGTATGTCCGAGATTGAAGGATTAAAGTGAAGTGACGAGGTGAGTGAAGAGGTTCCCTTTTATAATTGAGGTGATGGGCACTTTTGGGATCTCCAAAAATATTAATTTTAAATAATATCATACCCCATCCAGAAACCTCCAAAATGTTTCAATTTCTAAAAATAGTTTTTAAAAGTTTAAACATTGCAAAAGATTGAAATGTTTTTACATCTGAATTTAATGTAAAATTAATGCTAATGAAATAAAATATCTTTAATGATAAGAATATATTCTATTTATAATTTAAAATCATTCAATATTATAATTTTAAATTTTAAATTTTTTCGATGAAAAAGTATTTTTCAATTAAAATTTAATATATTTTTACTATTCATAAAAATTGTAATGTTATTAGAAAAATATTAAAAAATAATACAAAGTAAATTTTTATATTCTAATTACAAATAATTTTTTTCATATAAAAATTATTAATGTGTAAAAATTATAATTTTAAAAGTGTTCTCCATTAAAAAGTAGTAAAATATCCCTTTTAAAAATATAGGTTTTTATACATCAAATAGGGTTTATTCATACCCTATGAAAAAAAATATCGTATGAATATAAAAAAATATTTTATTAAGTATATAACTTATATATTACATTAATTTCATTTACTAATAGTAATTCACTCAATTTATTAATAAAAATATATAATTGATTTGTATTTTTCCTAAATAATTGGTTGTGAATGACTTCACCATACATTTTCACAAGTTAGTTATATTTATTCTCGATAACCTAACAGATAGGTTATAATTTTAATTTTATACTAAGGGCATCTCCCGATTTTTTTAAACCCACGATTTCATGCAATGCAAGTTATTAAAAAATTAAAATTATTTAGAGAAAATATTTCATAAAAACATCCATGTGTTGCATTCTTTTCTCACTAAACTGAATTTCTCCCTCAACATTTATCACATGGATACAAACATATGAAGATATATGTCCCTCATCTTATCCTCAAGTTCCCTTGTAGCTTCCTCAAATTGGTGATTACAACACAAAACATTTACCAAGCATGTGGTCTTGTTTCACAGAACTTTTTTGCTACGATCCAGAATCTCTATTGGTTGTTCTTCATAAGAAATATTTTGATCTTGTAGTAAGACTTCTGAGTTTAGTACTTGTGAAGCATCTGGTATGTACTTTCTTAGGAGAGATACATAGAATACTTCATTAACTTGAGATAGAATTGGTGGAATCCCCAATCGGTAAGCTACCTTCCCAACACGATCCAGAATTTCAAAATGTTTGATATACCTAAGGCTTAGATTACCCTTCTTTCCAAATATTATCACCCTCTTCCAGGGAGATATTCATAGAAACAACTTGTCACCCACTTGTCTTTTCTTCAGTTGTTAGCACAAATTTTTTGTCAACTCTGAGCTGATATTATGTGTTGTGGAATAGATTTGACCTTTTCTGTAATTTCATCAACAAGATCAGGCCCTAATAGATTTCTATCCCCAACTTCATCATAGAATGTTGGAGTTTTTCACTTATTTATATAGAGGGATTTATAAGAAACCATCTGAATACTGGAGTGAAAGATATTGTTGTATGAAAATTCCACCAAAGGTAGGTGTTGATCCCAACAACCTTTTAAATTCATAGAGAAAGATCTCAACATGTCTTCTACAGATTGAATTGTCCTCTTAGACTAATCATTTGTCTGAGGATGATAAACACTACAAAATATTAACTATGCATCCAAATCCTGCTGAATAATTCCCTATAACTTTGAGGTAAACCTCAGATCTTGATCAAATATAATGGAAAGTGGTACTCCATAAAATCTTACCACTTCCTTTACCTATATCCTAAAAATATGATCAAGAGAAAAATCCTTTATAATAGCAATGAAGTGTGTTGATTTCTTAAGGTGATCAACTATAACCCATATAGAATTATAGACTTTAGATGTTTTGGGATGTCCAACGAAAAAGTCCATAGTGATTTTTTCCCATTTCCATTATGGTATGGGTAATGGTTATAACATCCCCTTAGAATTCTATATCGCATCCTTTACTTTCTAACAAACCATGCACCAAGTGTCATATTCAGAAACATCTTTTTTCATACCATCCCACCAGAAATACTATTTCTGGTCCCTATACATCTTTGTTCTTCTTGGGTGAATAGAGAAAAAATAACTATGAGACTCATCCAATAACTCGTTTAATTATGGTATGGTAGGAATACAAACCTGATTCATAAATATTATTATTACATCATAATAAAAGTTGAATTCTAGAACATTTATACCTTTTTTTGTAATTCTATATCTTCCTTACACCCCTCCTTAATATTAAATTGTATATATGGTTGAAAATTCATTTTAGAAAGATAATATTTCTCCCCTTCCTTTAAAATTTCAAGAACGATCCTTTGAAAATCCATAAACATTGGGTCTTTTGTGATCCACATCTTGGACAGTCTAGTATGATCTTTTCTACTCAAAGCATCTTCCACATTGTTCTATTTTCCAGGGTGGTAATTTATTGAGAAGTCCTAAAATTTAATCAACTCCAACCATCTTATTTGACACATATTCAACTCATTTTTTTGTGAAAATATACTTTAAGCTTTTATGATCAGTACAAATATCACATCTTTCACCATAAATATAATGCCTTTATATCTTTAATGAAAAGATCACATTAGATAACTCCAAATCATGAGTTGGGTAATTTTTCTCATGTATTTTCAACTATTGTGAGGAATAAGATATCACTATATCATTTTACATGATAACACATCCCATCCCCTTTTTGGATGCACCACTTTTGATCACAAACCTTTCTCCACTATAAGGATGTGTGATCACAGGTGCACTTACTAACATTCTTTTGAGCTCTTTGAAATTTTCTTCAAATTCCTCTATCCACATGAACTTAACTCTTTTTCGAGTCAACTTGGTGAGTGGATTAGATAATAGTGAAAAATATTTCGAAAAATGTCAATAATATATCTCCAAACCAAGAAAAATTTGAATCTCAATTACCATTGTTGGTATCATCAAACGTTTAATAACTTTTACTTTTGCTGGATCCAAAGATACCCCCTATTTTGATATTATGTGACCCAAAATGAAACTTTAGGAAGCCAAAATCCACACTTGGAGAATTTTTCATAAATATTCTCTTTTCTCAGGGTCTTCAGTACAATTCTCAAGTGACCTTCATGTTCTTACTTTCTCTTTGAATAAACAGAAATATCTTCTATAAATATTACCACAAACTGATCAAGATAATCTATAGAGACTCTATTAATTTGATCCATAAAGATAATAGGGGAATTAGTAAGACCAAACACATCACTATAAATTCATAGTGTCCATAACTTGTACAAAATTCCATATTTGGTATATCATCCTTCTTGAACCTTAATTGATGATATATTGAATGAAGATCAATCATGGAAAAGTATTGAGCTCTATATAGTTGGTAGAATAAGTCATTAATGTGGGGAAGATGAAATTTTTTCTTTATAGTGACATTGTTAAGTTCTCTATAATCAATGAAGAGTCTCATAAATCCATATTTCTTCTTAAAAAATAGAACATGTTCACCCCATGGTGATGCACTGGGGAATATGAATCCCTTTTCAAGATTCTCTTGGAGTTTCTTCTTAAATTCCTACAACTCAATTTAGGCCATTCTATACGGTGTATTTAAAAAAGGCATAACATATGGTTTGAGTTCTATTGAAAACTCTACATCACGATTTAGTGGATACCTATAAATTCTTTAGGAAAGACATCATAAAAATCATGTACAATGGGTTTATTCTTGATTATGAGTTTCTCCCCAACCATTTGAGATATATAACCTTCATTTATAGGAATCAACACCTATAATATGGAATAAAGTTTTACTGGAGGGTCATACTCATCCTTGCATCGACAGATGATAATATATTGATCTAGAATATGAAATGTGACTTCCATTCCATGGAAATTGATATGAGATCTATATAGAGATATCAAATCAATGCCAATAATCACATAAAATTCAACTATTGTAAGGATCACAATATTTGTTGGAAGTAATTTCCCACAAACTTCAACCAGAGAAGAATTATAAACTTTTGATGCAACCTTTGTGCCATTAGGAGTTATCACAACTAACTAAAAATCTAATTTTTGAGGAAATACTGAGATGCCCTTAAAAAATTATTCATAAATAAAAGAGTGGGTGGGTCCATAATCAAATAAAACATTTTCTACTTCAGAGTGTATATTAAGTGTACCATTTAAGACTTCATTAACATACTCCACATCAAAAATAGTTATCACATGCTACTTTATTTTGTCTTTGGAATTAAGAGTTTTCTGATGTCGATCATAATCAATAACCCTTGGATTATGGAATTGATTGGCATAATTCCCCATTTCATTGAACTTGTTACATTGAAGTTTATGAGGTGCATTATATGTATCATTTTTTCTATTTTCATCATTAGAAACCATTTTCCCATCACTTTGGCATTAAAATTCTTGATGAACTTCTTTTCCACACTTAAAACATTTACTATTCCCTTTAAGAAAATTTCTTCCATGTTTCTTTCCACATTTTGAGCATAAGGGAAAACTCATCTTATTTTTAGTGTGGTCTTTATATTTTCCCTGGAATTCCATTTTTACCTTCTTATAAAACCCATAGAACGGATGCATTACTCCAATCTCCATCTCAACCCTGAGAGCACATAAAAAAATTTCTTCATAGCTATTGAAGTCCCTTATAGTTAATTCCCTTCTAAGACTTGGTTTTAAGACACTAAAGAATCAATAAATTTTACTCTCAGGTTGGATAATAATTGAAAAAGTGTACCTTGAAAGTCTTGTACAATTTTCTTCATAGGTACCAACAGATTCATCTTTATTTTTCTTAAGTTCATGTAACTCCTTCTCCATCTTTGTTTGAATAATATAAGGAAATTACTTATTGAAAAATAATTCCTTTAACTCATCCCATTCCATGGATTCAATTTCACCCCTTTGCATAGTATTCTTGATAAGGTTCCACCATTGATCAGCTTCACCTTACAAATGATATACTTCTAAAATGACTTTATCATATTATGATCATTGGAGAACTGGAAATATATATTTATTGGTAATGATTCACTGTTCAGCCACTAATGGATCACAAGACCCACTGAAAGAAGGTGGACATTGAATCATGAAGGACTCAATAGAATGTTGTTCCCTCCTTTTCTTATTTAGAAGTCCTGCATGATTCATATCTTGAGAAAGTTATGTGAGCATAGACACAAGATTTTTCATTCCATATCCTATAACATTTTATTGCTCAAGAGGAAAATCATTGCATTGGTCATCGTATTCAACATTAATTCAGTTCCTTCAGGTTCCATCCATTTACTAAAAGCAAGAAGCATAGTGTGAGAAAGACTAATAATAATGGTAAAACCAAAAAATCAAGAATAAAATTTCAATTTAGGACACTTTAGGTTTTATCCTAGGTTATTCATGATCACTTATAAAGCACTAGGATTGTAACCTATACTTCAAAATATCCTTTGGGTTCTTACTAATGTTTTATCATCATAGTTTCCAAAGGTTAACTATACCTTTTCTCTGATACAAACTACAATGACCCATACTTTACATACATTTATATTAATTCAAAGTTGATGAATATTCATTAAAAAATATAAAAAATCCATGATAGGACTGTATAGGTATAGTGTCCTTAGAGAGTGAGAAACATAAGCAACTGGTTCATAAGACATCTTCATTGTCTCCCACTTATTTCATCATAACTAGTCCCATTTTTGACACATATTACTTACTATCCTTCTTCATGACATGGGGAACAAAACATATGAAAATGAAATATTAGATACCTAAAATGGTAAAAAAGAGAGATATCAATCATATCATAATCATAAGATATAATAACATAATATTTGAAAATATTATCTTGCATATGAAAGACCGTGATATCATTCCATTGGATAAATTAAGAAAGTTCATTAAAATCAATGAACATAATACCAAAATTCATAAAATAAGACATGATGTTTTGTGGCATACACATAAGTATAAAAAAGTTTTCATATTAGTCAAGGATCATTTCCAAGACCATCATTACAGACAAAGTCCATTACTAAACCGAGTTTACTCCTCATTATAGCCCTTTATTACTAAATTGAGATCATTTTCCATTCCATCCATGTATATTTCATGAGATATAAATAATTACCAAATTCATTGGAGAGATATACAATTCCTAAAAATCTCATAATGAAATCATTCTTACATGTTCCAAAAAAACATAAATCATTCATCATAGCATAACCCAAGAAATAAAGTGGGTTTCTTAAACATCATTCCATCATAACACAATCCATATAAAACAAATGGATTACATAAATATAAGTTCATAATTAAAAAAATAAAATAATATTAATACTAGATATAGTATACTTGGAACATTTCCCTATTAAATAAAGCCATCTTATATGGAAAATAATTTTGATAAAACACTTGAAATTAATTCTTGAGGAAAATATTTGTTCTTCTTCAAAACATTTTATTTTCTAAAAATTCCGATAAATTTAAAAAGAAAATAATTTAAATTTAAAATAAAAATGAAATAATGTAAAGGAATATTCATGGAAATAATGTGTTATGAGAATGTAAAAATATGTTTAGTCTGTGTAAGTTAAAATAAAACGTTCTTTTCATACTTTTTTCTTTGAAAAGTCAAAAAGTACCTCGTACTGAAAATGATAAAAGATTTCTTTCATAATGATTAAGAAAAATTCACCAATGGGTAAAATTGATGATAAAAAATTGTATAACGATAGAAAACATATTTTGGAATAGATATGTAGGAAATAGGGATGTGGATGATAAATATACCCCAGTAAATACTTATGAATAAACAATCTCAAATAATAATGTGATTAAAAAATTAACCCTAACCTTTGGTATGATATCCATTGAATGTATCCAAACCTCTTCTATAATTATTTAAATAAGATAATTGAATTATTCCAGAATAATATTCCTTTTTATTATATCATATATGATCATATTATCATCAATTTTTTAATAAAATTTCATTATTACATGATATTCAGCATTAACTGCTTCATTTTCTTATGCACATTTTGACGAATAAGTTCTTGTTCTCCTTGATAGGTCATAGTTATATAATAAAAATATATATTAACATTATATATATATATAAATATTTATCATATTTATTCATCCTATACATTTATATAATCATAATTTAATTAAGATCATGTAGAATGAATCACATCACATCGTAGAGACGGTAGGCTGTACGTATGCACGAGCGACAATATAAATCCCATAATTGTTGAATGTTATTGAATAGAATGGTGTATAATAGTTCAGAATAAATATAATGTTATAATAATCATATATATTTATTATTTACATCATTATCCCATCCATGTAAGTTGGTGGTGAAAAATAGATTAGGCCACGGTGTGGAGATAGTAAACCGTACGTACGCATGCGTGGTGATTTCATTTTTCATAGGATGGATAGAAAGTGGTATATTTTTGTTCCATAATCATAATAAAACCTTAGTATATAAGTGATATTAGATTTATTAATTTATAATTAAAAAACCCATGAAGAATAAGTATAATAATAAAGAAGTTTTAAAGAATCGATAGAGGAGATTACCTCTTCTTCGACGTGCTTCCTCTAAATATCCTCCTAGAGCACTAGAGTTGGTATTTTAAGAAGAAGAGAACCTATAGAATGTAAATGGAGAATTTGAGAAGGGAAAATAATAGGGTATTTCTGATCTTGAAGGCTGAAAGTGAAGTGAAGAGGGTAGAGATGAGGTTCTCTTTTATAATTGAGGTGAGGGGCACTTTTCGGATCTCCAAAAATATTAATTTATAATAAAATAAAAACCCATAAAAAACCTCCAAAATATCCCAATTTAAAAGATGAGATGATATAGGGTTGGAATATTATCAAACAATACATTTTAGACATGATTTTTATTCCAATTTAAACCTTATCATTTTAATTAACAGTTAGTTATTCTATTTAATTTTTAATTGGGGTATCAAATATTTCAATATTAAAAGAGTAAAATATGTAATTATTTGATGAAAAATTAGACCATAAATAAATAACTTAGAATATTTTAGACCATATCATAATTATTATATATTTTATTTATTTTTTATGATTTTTAAATAATTTAATAAAACATTATTCTGACAAAGAATCTATAGTGTCAATTTTGACACTATTCAATTCATTATTTTTAAAAAATATTAAGATAACCAGTTAACTTCAAACAAAATATTTTATTATATTACTAAGAGGTATACATCATCTAGTAAATTAATTAGACATATTAATTAGCCCAAATTATGTTTACTTTAATATTTTTAAAAACATTTATTTGTTATCTCTATTAATAAAATAATTAATACATCAATTTTGTGTAATTACTTAATATAATTATTTTTAAAAAATATTTAAAATTATATAATATGATTAATATATATCTACTAGATTTAAGAATAATATATGTAGTCAAATATATATTCTGTAAAATAAAACATTTAAAATGCTATACTTAT
This sequence comes from Viscum album, assembly GCA_963277665.1. Classification (NCBI taxonomy): domain Eukaryota; kingdom Viridiplantae; phylum Streptophyta; class Magnoliopsida; order Santalales; family Viscaceae; genus Viscum; species Viscum album. Next base: position 1,496,810,530 of record OY728129.1, read on the forward strand.
TAAATTATGAATGTGACAACTTTAACATTACTTTAAATAAAATAATATAAGTGCCACAATATCTTCTATAAGGCTCCAAATGGTCATTAATTGGACCCTTGGATGATTATGGTCGAGATATACTTGACTATTAAGATTTGGCCAAGTGTTTGGGTCCTTTTATTATTATTATTATAATTTTAATAATTTTTTTAATGATTTCTCATCAATTAATTAATTTTTACATCATTAAAGTATAATCCTTTAAGGTAATTATTTTTTTCCTAAAAATTACAAATACATTAAATGATAAATAAAAATATTTTATATTTCAAATGAATATTTATAATAAAATTTATCTTCTGTATAACCTTATATAAAAAATGATATAGTTATTAAAACTTGAGTAAGACATATTTAATTTTTCTTTAAATAAAATAAATCCACTGTCCTAATCTCATCCAAGTGGATTTCAAAAGACACCATTTAGACTTGAGGATGATTTGAGTCAAAACACAGTCATCCAATGATATTAATACTAGTGTTAGGGTAATTTTATAATTGAATTATTTCCCTTAATTACCAGATTTACCCTTTTACCATATTAATAAAAACTACTAAAGTTACTATTCATAATGCCCAAAAATAAAATAAATCTATTTAAAAAATTTGGAAATACTAATTCCAAATATGGAATCCATTTTTCAAAAGTCAAAACACATATTTTTCAGTAATTAATTTAAAATTACTCCCGTTGTCAGAAAGTGAGAACAAGTTTTTAAAAGTTAAAACATTGCAAAAGATTGAAATGTTTTTACGTCTGAATTCAATATAAAATTAATAATAATGACATAAATTATATTTAATGATAAAAATATATTCTACTTATAATTTTAAACCATTAAGTATTGTAATTTAACCATATAATATTTTTGATTAAAAAAATTGTTTTCAATTAAAATTTAGTGTATTTTTATTTTTCATCAAAATCCGAAAGTTATCAGAAAATTATTAAAAATTCATCCAAATTAAATTTTTATATATCGCTTCTAAATAAAAAGTTTATTTTTCATATAAAAATTATTAATGTGTCAAAATAATAATTTTAAAAGGGTTCTCTATTAAAAGGTGGTAAAATTACCCTTTTAAAAATATATGTTTTTATACATCAAATATGGTTTATTCAGACCATATAACACAAATTTATATTGGATGAATATAAAAAATATTTTATTAAGTAGAAAATATATGTATATTTCATTACTTTCATTTACTAATAGTAATTCACTCAATTTATTAATACAAAAAAATAAATATATAATTGATTTATATTTTTCATAAATAATTGGTAGCGAATGACTTCACCATACATTTTCATAAGGTAGTTATATTTATTATTTCTAACCTAATGAATAGGTTAAGATGGTCATTTTATTATAAGGGAATCTGGTGGTTTGTTTAAACTCATGATTGTGTGTAATTCATGCTTTAGAAAAATTAAAATTATTTATAAAAAATATTTCATAAAAACATTCAGGTATTGCGGAAGTCCTAATAAAAACCTGGGGAACCCAAACACCAAGACATAATTTTTGGGAACAAGGTGCCTTTTATCCACGTGTAGGGTCATGGATAGAGCCACATGTGGGGTTCCTTCACAAGGAATTGGATCATGTGGGGAAGTTAGGTAATATATCACATAACACTTTATGTAGTTGAAGGTCTTATAAGATGTTTCATATGTCATGCAGTTTAACATCATGTGACTTGAACAAAAGTGTTTTAAAGTTTAAGGTCCTGTGATGAGGACTTATATTTGGTAAAAATCTATTGCATCCAAAAAATGAATAACTAATTCATCATAATACCTAATAGATGTGAACAACATAAATGAATGGGTCCAAAAAATAAGATGAAGAGAGGGTTGAAGTAGATAGGATACATGTCCAGGCCTAAAATAGGAGATCCATGCATGACTCATGGAATAAAGCTTAGCAGTTCATAATTTATAAATCATAGAGGATTCAAATAAAATGATCCACAAAAGCATAATATATTCCTAATATCATATAAAAAAGAGTTTAATAGAGTTTTTAATAATTAGAATCATATAAATATTATTTCAAGGTAACCCACTAATACATTCATCGCATTTGTGGTTTGGTCTAACCACCCGTGTACCTGCTTTGGGTTTGGGATAACTTCCCATGTACCCTTATATGGATTGGGATAATATTCAGTGTAATCTTTGAGACCATAAAACATTAAAATTTACAAAATTCATTATAGGGATATAATGTAAACACCCATTACATAATAATAATATTTTAATATATATTCCATAAGATCATAAAACATTTATAATTTCATCATATCTCAACGCATGGAAAATAAAAGGAGTTAAATAAATATTTCATCATTATAATCATAAACCATCCATAGAAATAATAATTATGGTATCATAGGATCATATCCCCATTGAATATTAAGTAACATAAAATTATGTTATCATTGATGAAAAATACCTTTAAAAGATCATTGAAATATTTCTTGAGGAAAATACCCATTTCATTTTTAAATCAATTATTTAAGATCTAAAAATTTTAAAAATCAATAAAAAAAATTTATTTGAAAATAAAAATGGAAAAATGTGAAGGAATATAAAAAAATATTATTCATGACAATAAGAAAAGTTGTTCATGCGGTAAATGTTAAAACAAAGATTCTATTCAAACCTTCATTATAAAATAACTCATTTGGAAAATGAAAAGAATATTAATTTTAATTTTTTTATAATAATTAAAACATGGGTACAAATAAATTTAATAAATCATTTTATAATATTAAAACCATTTTAAAGAAAATATGGACATATAATAAAGTGATTTCTAATCGAATAGAGAAACAGAGTAGTTTTTTCTTAAAAACATTCTTTCAGAGTATTGAGTTCTTAGAGAGGAGAAAATGAAAGGAAACAATTTTAATATCTAGAAATAACCAGAGAAAAATAAAACACATGATCATTATAAAATATATATCATATAACTTTATCATCATAAATTTAAACATAAATACTCACGGTAAAAATGAGACCGTAACATAAAACTCTTACCTAAAGTCTGACTTGATTTTTTAGAACTCTAACATCCAGTATAAAAAATTTAACTTTATTATAATTTTATCATATAACCATATCATAATTATAATACCATACATGGTTTATCTATAACATATTATCACCCATTCATTAATAATTCTTTATTAAAATCAATGTTTCAGGTGATTACTGTTTCATTTTCATGTTTCTTTTGATTCAGATGTCATGGTCCTTGCATCTTTATCATGGTTCCATCAACTCTAGAAAGTTAATAATGATATATATATATATATATCATATATATTCATTATATACATATTTTTAACTATATAAAAATAGTATATATTGAAAAATGGATTACACCGTTCATGGTGATGGTAGTCCGTACATATACATGAATGTTGTTTTTATTTTCTAAAGAAAAGAAGAAAATAGAGATAAATAATATTTTATCATTTTATAATCATAATTATATCATAAATATCATCTAAATTTGTTAAATCCAACATTATATTGTAATGACCTGAACATTTTTAAACGAAATTAATTTTGTGATTAAATTAAATTCCCTATTATGTAATGTGGTTATAGAAAACACATGAAATACTTTAGATATTTTATACCACTATAATTGATATCCCATAAGATTTAAAAATAAAAATATTAATTATAATTGTTGATAATATAGACTTTTTACAAAGATCATAGGGTTAATATGTATTATAGATTATGATAAAGTCCAATAGATACAGAAGAAAGAAGTGATGATCTCGACAAGTAGGATCCTACCCTATGGAGCCCATTTATCAAATCTTACAAAGAATATATAAACCTTGAGATTTTCCCTTGACCAATCCCAATCCATGATCCAATAACTAAAGCATTAGGATAACCATTTATAGGAGAAGTTCATGCTCATTGGGACCACAACCCAAAACATGTATGCTGAACCACCCAAAGAAAATATCACCATCACACACCTTACCCTTAGGGTGTTCACTAGTGTAACAATGTTATATGTATATAGACCATAATAGTATTATTTTTTATACATTTAAAAAATGAATATTATATTTATCTTTTTATTATTACTTTAAAATGATTGAATAATAAGTTTGATAAAAATAAGATTTTGATGAGATGAAACAAAAATTATATTTTTGTGAAATATATAGTTTAATAAAAACATCATTTTTGATGAATTTGATAATTTTTTTAATGAATTATACTTTAATAAACTATTATTATTAAAAAATATATATTAAATATAAATAATATTATGTTTTTATGAAGTCAAAAACATTTTTTAGAAGGATTAAAGAAATTTTATTGTAAAAAAACCATAATTTTTTAATAAATATGTATTTTTTATTTTAAAGTTTAAATTATCATAATTATATAATTTTATAGATAGAATGAATATTATTTTTGAAATCATCACATCGACATTAGTTAACAGTGATTTTTCATAATTTCCAGAGAGTTGAATTTGTAGGTCAAAATTAAAAACAGTATAAAAATATCTTGTGTATTATGACATCATAATGATCGCACAATGATTCAATAGAATTCATAAAAGTTATCCAAGACCAAATATATATCTCACCTTTAAAATAATGTTTTAGTAATAATATTTTTTAAAACCTTAATGAATCATCTAAAACTGATCATATATTTTAGGGTTTTAAAACCAATTCTTTGTAAACATGACTCACTTATACATCACCAAGGTTGTTATTTTAATTATATAGGTTCATAAACTTGTAATATAACAAAAACATTCTAATTTGGTAGAAAACATGGGAAAATCATAGGAATGATTGTGCTTTTGATTACATTATCATATAGATTCCAAAACCTATGTTTAGAAAAAACCATGGGAAGGCTTGTGGTTTTGATTAAATAAGTGAGGTTACTATAATAATGTTTTGGTTACAATTCCTAATGGTTAGATTAGTATTCTAATGGTCATATTACTATTCCAATATTCATATTACTATTCCAATAGTGAGATTTTTAACAATCATATAGTTTACCTAATTTCTATAAATACCTCATATTCCATTAGTTATTTGGTCACTTATATTTTCTCTCAAAGATATATATATATATATATATATATTTATTAATTTTTAAAATTCATATTTCATTACTAATATTCTACTTTATTTCTACAATGTTTTTTGTGAGTGCGATTATTTAGGGGGATCGAGTTAATCCAAATTTTCTTATTATTATTATTATTATTCTATTTTCTATTTTTTGTACCATTATAAAACTTTCAATTCTTATGAAAACATTTATTCTCATATTAAATGTCTAAATTAAAAACAATTATGTGCATTATATAATATTATATTACTAAATATGATACAATTATATATTTTTAGGAAAATTCCATTGATAATATTCTAGGTCGTAACATTCTTCCACACTTAAGAAATATCTCCCTTGAATTTTTTACCTTTTATAGTGAAAACTTAAGAGGAGACTTCTACTTTATGGCTTCCTTCAGTTCCCATATTACCTCTTAATACTTATGGAATCACCATAGTACTTTGACTAGGTGACCTGTCATGTTGCATAAAACTTTATATCTACGGTCAATGATCTTCACTGGCTACTCCTAATAGGATAGAACATTTTCTAGCTATACCACCTCTAAATTTACTACACATGTGAGATTTGGTATGTAAATACTCAAGAATGATACATGGAATATGTCATATAATTGAGAAAGGGTTGGTGGGAGTTATAGTATGTAGACCAAAAATATGATAAAATTGAGGATATCCAAGGGGATGATGTAATTTTGATTTAACATTACATGATTCTCAAATCTCATGAATCTATTCCATGGATATATTTACAGGAACACTTTATCTATGACATCAAAATTCAGGTCTCATCAATGATTTTCAAAAAACTCTTCTATCAACTTTGAGTAGCCCTGATGTGATGTTGAATGGTTTTGATCTTTTATTTTATTTCCTTAACTATTTGATGACAAAGTAACTTATGTTTGCAAAATTCATCCCATTACACATGTTCACCACATTTATTCCCATAAAGGGATTTATATGGATCCATTTTTATTGTTTAGTGGAAAATATTATTGTAATAAAACTCATCTAGAAGAAGATGATGACCCCACCATCCTTTAAAGAATATTGAGCCCAATATCAACACGACTTTATGTTTTTGGATAGTTTTCTTAGATTGGGTATCATTTTGTGGGTGATAAGGAATACTAAAGTTAAATTTATTTTTTAGATCATTTTAAAGAATTTTCCATAATATAGAGGTAAATATCAGATCAAAATCAAATATAATCGATACTGGTGTTCCATAAAGCCTCACCACTTCTCTGATTCATATCCTTATAATTTTATTAAGTGATAAGTCTTATTGAATTGAATGTAAATGATATGACATCGTAAGATGATCCACTATAACCCATATAAAATTATTTGATCTTGATGTATTCTAAAGACTAGTGAAAATTTCTATGGTTATGTTTCCTATTTCCATGTAGGTATGGCTAATGGTTCCATCATCTCAGTGTACCTTTTCCTTTTAGCCTTCAAATGATGAGATACCAGGTTTTTGGATGTATATTCCATGATATCCTTATTCATATTATTCCACCAATAACACACTCAAATATCTCAATACAATTTCATGCTCTCTAAGTGGATGGATAAGGTTGATCTATGTGAATCATTCAAAAACTTCTTCTTTATCTTAGTATTTAATGGTACACATATTTACAACCCAAATATTACAACTCCTTCTAAAATCTTGGTTATGAGGATTTCCATTTTCTTATAGATTCCACCTTATTATGTATTTCTATTTCATCTCATTGAACATCCTTAATCTTCTTCAGAAGGGATGGTTTATAAATCATACGAGGAAGGAATGATGGCATTCCTTCCTTTATGATACCCATGTACATCCTTTGAATGTTTAAGAATATTGGATCCCTCTCAATTATCATCACTAATAAAGTTTCAAGATTCATTCTACATAGATCATCTTACACTTTATTTTCTTTCCCGTGATGATTGTGGATTTATTATTTATAGTCCTTGATCAGAGCTTAGCATATTCACTGGTGAATATTAAGCTCATTCTACGTGAATATATAAGTGAGAATATTATAATCCATATATATTTCAAACTTCTACCTGAAAAGAAAGTTCCACCGATTCTTTAATACAAATATTATTCCATCCAAATCAAAATCATGAATTTGGTAGTTATTCTCATATTCTTTCATTAGTATACAACCCAATCCATTTTTTAAGCATCATTGTATACCATGAAAAGTTCCCCACTTGAGGTTAGTGTGAGTAATGGTGTTGTGATAAGACACTCTTTCATTTCATTGAAATTGTCTTTGAATTCATTAGTATATAAAAACTTTACTCTCTTCCGATTCGTCTTGGTTAGTAGGTTTAACAATTTTGATAAATTTTTTAAAAATCATTGGTAATACCCACTAGTCTAAGGAAATTGCAGATCTCTATTATTAATGTTATTTATGCCCACTCCTCAATTACATTTTTTATAGAAGTTTATATAGATATAACTTCTCTTATGATAACATGCCTCAAGAATGATACTTCCTCCATAGAGAACTTATATTTATTATACTTTTCATTTATATTCTCCTTTCATAATTTTTTTATCATAGTATTAAAATACTCCTGATACCGCTCTTTTATTGTTGAGTATATCGGATTTTCATCTATAAAAACAACCAATTTTTTTGAGGTAATCACTATAGACTCTATTAATCAATTCCATAAATATTACTAGATAACTTGTGAGTCTAAAGGGAATCACTATGAACTCATAGTGTCTATACCTTGTTTGAAAGTAAATCTTTGGAATATCTTCCATCTACACCTTTATTTGCTTATATACCAACCAAAGGTCCTTCTTAGAGAAATATTAGGCCCTATGTTGTTGATTGAACAATTCATCAATATATGAAAAGGGATACTTATTATTTATCATGATTTTTTTATTTCACAATAATCAATGCAGAGGAATATTGACCCATCATTCTTCTTGACTAAGTGGACTGACGCAACCCATAGTAACTTAATTAAGATTATAAAACCCTTGTATATATATATATTCTATTTTAATATATTATTTAGATATTCTAAATCATTGGTGGATATTATATATGGATTTTTGTATATGGAAAAATTTCTATTTATAAGTTTTATTTAGCACACAACCTCTTGGTTAGGAGGAAGTGCATAGAAATCTTCATGGAACATATCAGTATAATTTCTCATAATAAGAATGTACTTAAGAATGATTATCTGCTTAGTCTAAATAATTTGAGATATAAATTATTAATCATTAGGAAATAATATCCACACTTGATAAAAATATTCCAAATTTGATTCATCCTCCTCCTTAAACTTACACAATATCATAGGATAAGTTAGGATGTGAAGAGTGATTTACCTATCCCAACAACTGATGTTGTATTTATAAGAGGACAACCAAACCATTACCAATATAGAATCAAATACCCCCAAATGAAGTATGAAAATATTTTATGGGAGGTTCAATCCACAAATGTTGACTGGGGAGGAGTTATAAACTTTATATGCAATGATGCTCCATTTTATGTTCTCACAAATAGCTCAACCCCATGCTTTGAGGTACAATTTGAATAGTTCTAATAAAACTGTAAGATAAGAAAGAATGTGTAGAACTAGTATAAAAAAGAAATTTCACTATTATTAAATGAATAACCATTATATCTATCACTACATTATTGTTAGGATCCACTTTAGCAGTAGTGATAGCATAAAACCTTCCTTTCTCTCTAGGACTTAGAGGTAGTTGTTGTCAGTTGTCTTAAAAAACCATTGTATTAAGACTTGGATTTCATAATTAATATATTTATTGGAGTTTAAAAAATTATTACATGAGGATTTTTTATCTGAAACTTATTTTATTACATCACATAACTAGGTTTGTTTATCCCTACTTTATATTGAGTAGCCCTATACCCCTATTTTTGACATATGAAACATCTCCTGCTTCCCTTGAGATAATTTATAGGATTCTTCTTCCCAGAATTTTAAAATTTCTCAAATTGATTTTTTCCCTCTATGGGATTTATCCATTGATCCTCCCATATTAAACCACATTTTACGATTTTATCTCCCACCTTATAAGACCACTAAGAGTCACAAGTCTCTATATTTATCTTAAGGGTACAATAGACAATATATTAATAGATATAAAAGTCTTGAATTTAAAAGTATTTTAATATATTCATATTTAATCCAATAAATAAGTGGTCTAGCTTACTTGTGTGGATAAAACTATGGAGGCATACTGTGCAAGCCTTGGGATATTTTCCTCATATTCCTTGATAGATTAATCTTCATTTCACTTCAATCTGAGGAACTAAATATCCATTTTAATATGAAGAGTTTGGGGAAAATATTTATTGAAAAATATTTTCTTAAATCCTTATCAATACATGTGATAAATGTCCTCTTTGGAGTTTGAGTTATTGATTATCATCCACCACAGATCAGATTTCTCCTCCACGTAATAAATGTAAATCACATCATTCTCTTGTTCGGAATATTTAAGGATATAGAATATATTTTCAATTGAGTTAATACATTTCTCTCCTATGATGGGACCAGAAGATCCAATAAAGGTAGGACATCTTTGTCGCATAAAGGGATCAACCTCAAGATTATATTTCTTAAGAAAAGTATGAAGTTCCACATGGTTAAAGTTATTATTAATAAAATGAGTTAGTTGATCCAGTAATACCATAAATTTTCAGCACCCAATCCTATAAGGTTAAGAATATTATTAGGGAAACCATCACATTTACTATCACATTTGTTATTGTAATGATTCATCATATTTCTAACCATTAACAAAAATAAAATAGGGATACGAATACTCAATCGAAAAATTATTTAAAAAGAGAAACAATGAACATATAAGGAATAAATTATAAATAAAATGTATATAATAATTTAAAAGTATATAGGTTTCCATCTAGGCTATCCATGGTAATTTCCCTATTAAGTTTTCTAACCTAACAGTCTATTTAAGTCATTCATTGTAAATACCCAAAAATTTCAAGGAATTTGTTTTCTTAATTTCTTTGGGATTTTACAAGAACGCAGTTTCTGACGGCGCCTGATTCCGAGGCCCAGTGTGCCCGAAATCAATTTCCGAAGTTTAGCTTGGGTACGTTCAATGAACGAATGAGCAGGTTTTTCTAACTTTTAAACCGGTGCTCGAAATTGAAATCTGAGGGCACTGATGTACTCGTAGTGCCAGTATTTTCTTAAGAAGACCTTTTCCAAAGGTGCGTTTGCTCGGGAGGAGTTGTTTAAAATTTGAGGTGTAAGTGAAGAATAAATAAAAATTTTAATCCAATTTTATTTTTCTTCTAAGTAGTTTTATCCTTTGTGTGTAAGTTGGGTTGGTAACTACCCTTGGGAGAATAAATGATATGTGGGGCCCACATGAGCCCCCACCTTTTCACATTCCCCATAACCCCTTGAAACTCCCCTTTAATGTGAGACCAATCACCTCCCCCTCTATCCTCATTATTCATGCCAACTCACTTTATTAATTTAAGTGGTTTGAGTTTTGAATTTTTGAGTCTTTGCTGTGTGAATAAAAATAATATCATGGGCTATTATTTTATTTTGGGAGCTTTTGAAGTGTTGGGAAAAACTTTGGAGGAGATAGAGTTCATCTTCTTCATTGGAGAACGTGAAGAACACTCATGTCTACCCTGACTTCCTCTCTTCTGATGATTGATGAAGCTTTCCCTTTCTTTGACGCACGCCAACGCCATCATCGAAACCACCCAGCGATGCCACTTTCCGTGATTCTCTTCGATCTTCAACTAGTTATCGAGGTAGGGGGATTATTTTGAGAATGGTATTATTCCCTTGGTTGTTCCTTCTAAAACAAAGAACTCAGATCAACTCATCATTAAGTTGATCCGCGAATGTTTTATTTTTTGCGGGTTGGAAATATTGGTTAGATTCTTTTTATTTAAGAGGTTTTAGGGGAATCTCTTTGGTATTCTCTTTATCTTTGAGAAAATAACGACGAGCCCGGACCAACCATTTCCAGGTTGATCCGCGGATCGTTCGTTCATGCGGGTTGATGTTGGGGTTAATTATTTTCTTTGCCGTACGTTGAATTCTATTTGTTGGCCGCTTGCTATCATTATAACGGGAGGAGGTCAGACCCACAAACATAGCCGACCCTCCTCCCCCTTGTTGTTGATTATGTTGCGGCTCGAACGAAGGCGGTGCGGTGCAACGGTACCGCGCGGAAACATGGGGAAATAAGGGAAGGATGCGTGGCGCCGCCGCGCCACGCCGTTGAAGCCGAACGAAACCGCGGCTGGAGTCGGGTCCGCGAAGGCAATTCGATGACTCCTGTAGTTGATCGTTGTGCGCAGATTGACGGGCGATGACAAATGGGGCCGCAAAGTCATTTTGAAGTCTCCGCAGTAAAGGCCGGGTCCCGGGAGGACCGTTGGCGAAGGCGGCGAGCAAAACGAACCACAGGAGTGCGTCCGGTGGTCCGTGGAAAGCAGCGACGGCGCGTCGCCAGAGAAGGCCGCCGCGGTAGAGCCGCAACGGCAGGTCTTGAACCGGAACTGTTTCTCGTTCCAGAATAAAGGGGGGCAAGGCATTTAAGCCGCGCCGGTTCACCGTCATCTGGGAGGGGGGGGGGGGCAGTGCCTGGACGGGCCTCCCACGCTGGGCCGGGCCAGACCCGGACCCGGGTTGGGTCGACCCGGTTCGGGCCGACCCAGGGGGGTCTGGGGCCGGGTCGGACTGGGCCCGAACCCCCTATTTTCGGGCTATTTCTGTTCAAATGCCCATATCTTGGTCTACGGACCTCCGATCGACGCACCATCAGTTGCGTAGTGATACTTGGATCAAGGCGGTCGTTTCGGTATATTACACTCAAGGTTTCAGAAAACTTTGTGTATTGCCGGGTTGGTTCAGATACGAAACCAACCTGGCCCTCAGAGCAGAAACACTTATATCTTGAGCTCCGGACGTCCGATTGACGTGTCGTCTACTTTTTTGGATTCCTCTTGATGAGACGGAACTTTTGTCATACGTTTCCTGAGGTTTTTATGGAGTTGGAGTATGACCGGGTTGGATTGTACCTGAACTCCAACCGGGCCCCTGGAACGAAAAATCTGATATCTTTCAGACCAGACGTCTGTTTGACGAACCGTCAGCGGCGTTGGTGATCACGTTGAGAAACGGTCCCTATGAGTATACCCTATGAGAGTTTAGGGTATAGTTGAGATACAGCCGGGTTGGTTCGCACACGAAACCAACCGGGCCCTTGGGACGGAAAGACTAATAACTCTCAAACCGGGCGTCCGATTGATGCACCGTCTGTTGTGTTGAGACCCCTATGACGAGGCAGTCCTTTGAGATACTTCTTCATGGGACTTTGTGATACTTGGAGTATTGACCAGTAGCTCGTGGAGTGGACCCTCCTGAAGACGAGCGTGCAGAGTATGGAGACCGTGTAGCCGACTGAGACTTGATGACGGCTGATCGATCAACTCTGTGAGTTTCGGATAGCCCAATGAGGAGCGCTTGGTTGTAGCGGCAGACCCACGGTGGAGGAGCACTTGGTTGTAGCAGCAGACCCGCGGTACTCCACAGAAGGAGTACCTATGGAGGCTATGAGGGGGATCGCTTGGTTGTAGCGACAGACCCATGGTGGGAATCGATTGGTTTTAGCGGCAGAACCACGACAGAGGAGCGCATGGTTGTAGCGGTAGAACCACGGTACTCAACAGAAGAAGTACCTCTGGAGGCTATGAGGGGGAGCACTTGGTTGTTGCAGCAGACCCATGGTGGGAAGCGGTTGGTTGTAGCGGCAGACCCACGACGGAGGAGCGCTTGGTTGTAGCGGCAGACCCGCGGTACTCAACAGAAGGAGTACCTCTAGAGGCTATGAGGGGGAGTGCTTGGTTGTAGTGGCAGACCCATGGGGGAAGCGCTTGGTTGTAGCAGCAGGCCCACAGTACTTGACCGATGGAGTACCTCAACAGTATTAGGTTAGTGAGCAGTACCTCAGAGTCATGACAGGACCACTGTACACTCTAGAGACGAGGCTCTTCAGCAGTTACGCTTTCGATAATGAAAATCCTGGTTTGAGCTGAGTCTATGATCTTTGTGTTCACCTCATGATTGATATCGGTCACTTGATAACTTAGGTATATGTATGGGCATATACCTGGGTAGTGGTTATCCATTGATTTCATAATCTTTGTGTTTCCTCATGATTGAGATGGGTTACTTGATAACTTTGGTATATGTATGGGCATATACCTAAGTAGAGGTTATCTGTTGAGATCTTCTTTGTGGTTAACCTTGTTGGATTTAGTGAGAACTTGAGGGTCTCGGGGTCCCTACTGAGTATTTTTATACTCACCCTTGCACGAGCTATGCTCGCACCTCGTTATGTTGGTTGCAGATGACGGGTAGCGTAGACAGAGGCTGAGTGTTTGAGGATTGGACGGTACCCGGTGGTGGACTTCATGACGAGGCGACACTCGGAGGAGGTTGACGGGCGAGAGCGTTGTAGAGGCTATCTGTACCTACAGTTCAGGTAGGATCCGTGGTGGACGATCCAGGAGCTGCGCTATCTGTACCTACCCTTCAGGTAGGATCTAAGGAGGACGACCCATGAGTTCATTCCTTTCTTCCAGCTGTTTGTCTTTTCTGTTGTACTTTTGTTCAGTTGTATTTGTAATTTCGATTGGGTTTGTATTCTGGCCCATTTACTTTTCAGCACTTCCTTTTGTACTTAGTGTTTCACTTCCGCTTGTACTCTGTGGTGTTTTGTTTACTTTTATATAGGCAATTCCTTCCTAGTTATCGGGTTTTACGCCTTTGGTGCTAGTCGCCAGCCCCTGGCCTTTGGAAGGCGGGCTTGGGGTAGTCACGACACGGGCCCCGAGGACGGTTCGTGACAAATTGGTATCATAGGAGTTCGGTTCTACCACAGAACTTAGGACTCTGATATTTTATTTCAGTGAAGCAATAATGTTAAGGGTACTGAGTGTGGTCTTTAGTTCAGGGAGTCCAGTGTTGGTGCGGCGGCCGACGTATCCGTACAACAGGACCCTGACTACTGATTTCCGACTTTGTACACGAAAACACTGATTGCGTGTGTGTTTCAAAAGTTTTAAGTCATCTCAAACCAGGTCATCTCACTAGGTATAAATTATTGACCGTATCGCATCTGTTCAGGATGTCTCCATGCAAACAGTCATTTGGAGTTCCGGGAGATTACTTGATGACGGCCCACCGAGCGGCGAGGCTCCGGTGCGTGGCCCTTTTTACTATGTTGGCACCCTCGGGTGGTGTACCAGCATCACCACCACCTATTGGGAAATAGATGCCACCAGCCTTACTAGCGAACTGTGCACGCTGTTAGAGCGCATTGCACGAGTTCTAGCAGCAACGACCTCCGAGGTTACGAGGCGAGGCAGATTCCCAGACAGTAGAGCACTGACTGGAGGTGATTGCTAGAGTTTTCCGCCTGGATGAGACATCAGTGGAGTGGATGGTGGACTTGTCTACTAGTGTTTTCTAGTGAATGACCATGAGGATGGTCCGCATAGTGATGAGGCTTCGGTACATGGACTGATGCCTGAGATAGTGCCTTCGAGTAGTGTGTCAACAATACATCACTACATGTTGGTCAGAAGTTACAACCGGTGGTACCGGTAGGTGACACATATAGGCTTAATGCCTTATATGTGTTCCAACATCAGATACCCTCAAGTTCCGAGGTGAGCCCGATGCACAGGTAGCTGAGAACTGGCTTGAGGAGGTAGATTAGAGTTTTTCTAGAGCTTATAAAGCTTCGGAAGGATGATGTTTCAGTAGCTGAGTAATCATCGAGGCGTACCAATCATTCTTGGTACTCGATGAATACGATTCGATCAGTTCTATATATCTCGGACTTCTGAGTGAGGTGTGTTTAAAGGATATCCAAGTAAGTAATCTTTCCTCTATCCATTCCTACTTATGTTAGGGTGCTAGAGAGAACCTTTGTGGTTGAATGTTCTTTGGATGATATGTTTTAGCCAGCGAATGTTAACAGTGGGAAGATGTGAACTGGCGTCAGTCTCAGAGACTTGGACGTGTAAAATATTTCAAGAAAAAGAAGTGTCAAGTAAAGATGAATTTGCATAGCAGCAGACGTGGAAGCAGAGCTAGGAGAGAAGCATGTGGTGGTGTACTTTTCAACATGTTACAATCACCCGCCTCTGTAGTCCCCGCTAGGCTCAGGGAGCTAGAGGGAATGGTAGGAGAATAACTGCATGCGGTCAAGGAGAGTGACCCAATGGATCTAAGAATGATTTGAGGGACAGTCTGTGTCCACTACAAGCTACCATAGTAACAGACGTTGATACGAATCATTCCTTCCTTCCACGAATCTTGTCCCAGACCTAGAGTTTCCAGTAAGCCGTAGACTTGACCCTCACATCTGGATATACCTTGGAAGGAGACTCGATAATCACACTTACGCCAACAGTGTGATCTAACCCAAGAGGCGAGATTTTCGGTTGGAATCTCTTGGTGGCAGAGTCGAGGCCTTACGATGTTGGTCTGAGTATGGATTGGATCCACAGTTCATACACAGATTGAATGTATTAGGAAAAAATGGTTGTGGTTTATCTACAATGTTGGGATGGGGTTTTTCTTGGTTGGAGAAAAGGAAAACCCTGGCATCACAGGATGGAATCATGCATAAGAGGGTGCATTCGATCACTCAGGAGATGGTCAAACTTACTTTTGTGCCAAAATTCTCCAGAGTTGAAGCACCACTTCCAGCAGAGCTTTCAGGAGCTGGGTTGATCAGTGCGCCCATCTTGTGGGCGTTGGTTACATAGTTCACTGCGATGCATTAGGGACCGGACTCAGGTGTGTCCTGATGTAGGAGTGGGCAGTGATCGGCTATGGATCATGATAGATGAGACGATACAGAGCTGACAGGAAGCCTCTAGAGTTCAAGGATGACGACCACGTCCTTATACGGGTCTCACCTCGACGAGGTTTATGGAGATGTGGCCAAGGTGGCAAGTAATATCCGAGGTTCAGCGGACCTTTCTATGTCCTCAACTGGGTAGGCGAGGTGGTTCACCGCTTGACCCATCCACCTCAATTGCACCGGGTGCACGATGAATTCCACATATCTCAACTGAGGAGACGAGTGCTTGACCCGACGCATGTCATCGACCATGGGGAGCTAGACGTTGGCGATGAGATGAATTTTGCAGGGTTCCAGTAGAGGTTGAGGATCGACAGGAGCGGGTCCTACGAGGATGGTCAATTCATCTTGTGTGTTTTCATTGGCAGCGCAGGAACCTCTAGGGGAGAACTTGGGGGTAGAAGGCTCAGATGCATGCTTAGTACAACTTTTGTATCCCTAGTTTGTGTTAAATCTTTATAAGGACGTACAGCCCTGAGGTGGGAGTAATGTAAAGAACCAGAAATTTCAAGGAATTTTTTTTCTTAATTTCTTTGGGATTTTATAAGAACGCAGTTTCTTGACGGTGCCTGATTCTGAAGCCCGGTGTGCCCGGAATCAATTTCTGAAGTTTATCTGAGGTACGTTCAGTGAACAAACGAGCGAGTTTTTCTAACTTTTAAACCGGTGCTCGAAATTGAAATATGAGGGCACCGATGAACTCACAATGCCGATATTTGCTTAAGAAGACCTTTTCTGAAGGTGCTTTTGCTCGGGAGGAGTTGTTTAAAATTTGAGGTGTAAGTGAAGAATAAATAAAATTTGTATTCCAATTTTATTTTTCTTCTAAGTAGTTTTATCCTTTGTGTGTAAGTTGGGTTTGTAACTACCCTTGGGAGAATAAATGATAGGTGGGGCCCACACGAGCCCCCAACTTTTCACATTCCCCATAACCCCTTGAAACTCCCCTTTAATGTGAGACAACTCACCTCCCCCTCTCTCCTCATTATTCATGCCAACTCACTTTATTAATTTAAGTGGTTTGAGTTTAGAATTTTTGAGTCTTTGTTGTGTGAATAAAAATAATAGCATGGGATATTATTTTATTTTGGGAGCTTTTGGAGTGTTGGGAAAAACTTTGGAGGAGATAGAGTTCATCTTCTTCGTTGGAGAGTGCGAAGAACATCGACGTCTACCCCGACTTCCTCTCTTCCGAAGATTGACGAAGCTTTCCCTTTCTTTGACACACGCCAACGCCATCATCGAAACCACCATGTGATGCCGCTTTCCGCGATGCTCTTCGATCGTCAACTCATTATCGAGGTAGGGGGATTATTTTGAGAATGGTATTATTCCCTTGGTTGTTCCTTTTAAAACAAAGAACCTGGATCAACTAATCATTACGCTGATCTGCGAGTGTTTTATTTTTTGCGGGTTGGAAATATTGGTATGATTTTTTTTATTTAAGAGGTTGTAGGGGAATCTCTTTGGTATTCTATTTATCTTTGAGAAAGTAACGACGAGCATGGACCAACCATTTCCAGGTTGATCCGCGGATCGTTCGTTCATGCGGGTTGATGTTGGGGTTAATTGTTTTATTTTCCATACGTCAACTTCTATTTGTTGGTCGTTTTCTAAAATTATAACGGGAGGAGGTCAGACCGCACAAACACGGCCGACCCTCCTCCCCCTTGTTGTTGATTATGTTGCGGCTCGAACGAAGGCGGCGCGGTGCAACGACACCGCGCAGAAACATGGGGAAATACGACAAGGATATGCGGTGCTGTCGCGCCGCACCGTTGAAGTCGAATGAAACCACGGCCGGAGTCGGGGCCGCGAAGGCAATTCGAAGACTCCTCTGGTTGATCGTTGTGCGCGGATTGACGGGCGATGACAAACAGGGCCACAAAGTCATTTTGAAGCCTCCGTAGTGAAGGTCGGGTCCCGGGAGGACCGTTGGCGAAGGCGGTGAGAAAAACGAACCACTGGAGCGCGTTTGGTGGTCCGCGGAAAGCGGCGGCGGCGCGCCACACCGGTGCAGCAACGCCGGCAGCAGGGCTTGAACCAGAACGGTTTCCCGTTCCGGAATAAAGGGGGGCACCACATTTAAGCCGCGCCGGTTCACCGTCATCCGGGGGGGGGGGGGGGAAGCGCCCCTCCGCTCTTCGCTGGCCACGCGGGCGCCATGCCAGTGCCAGGCCGGGATGGGCTGGACCCAGACCCAAGTCGGGTCGACCCGGTTCGGGCCGACCCAGGGGGGTCTCGGGCCGGGTCGGACTGGGCCCGAACCCCCTATTTTCGGGATGTTTCCATTAAAACGCCCATATCTTGGGCTATATACCTCCGATCGACGCACCGTCAGTTGCGTAGCGATCCTTGGATCGAGGTGGTCGTTTCGGTATATTACACTCAAGGTTTCGGAGAATTTTGAGTACGTCCGGGTTGGTTCATATACGAAACTAACCGGGCCCTCGGAGCGGAAACAGTTATATCTTGAGCTCCGGACGTCCGATTGACGTGCCATCGACTTTGTTGGATTACTCTTGATGAGACAGAACTTTTGGCATACTTTTCCCGAGGTTTGGATGCAGTTGGAGTATGGTCGGGTTGTATTTTACCTGAAATCCAACCGTGCCCCTGGAACGAAAAAGCTGATATCTTTCAGACCGGACATCCGTTTGACGAACCGTCAGCGGCGTTGGTGATCACATTGAGAAATGGTCCCTATGAGTATACCCTATGAGAGTTCGGGGTACAATTGAGATACGACCGGGTTGGTTCGCACATGAAACCAACCGGACCCCTGGAACAGAAAGGCTAATAACTCACAGACCGGGCGTCCGATTGACGCGCCGTCTGTTGTGTTGAGACCCCTATGACGAGGCGGCCCTTTGAGATACTTCTTCGTGGGACTTTTTGATACTTGGAGTATTGACTAGTATCTCGGGAGCGGACCCTCCCGGAGACGAGCGTGCGGATTATGGAGACCGTGTAGCCGACTGAGACTTGACGATGGCTGATCGATCGACTCGGTGAGTTTCGGATAACCCAGTGGGGAGCACATGGTTGTAGCGGCAGGCCCATGATGGAGGAGCGCTTGGTTGTAGCGGCAGACCCACGGTACTCAATAGAAGGAGTACCTATAGAGGCTATGAGGGGGAGCACTTGGTTGAAGCGGCAAACCCATGGTGGGAAGCGCTTGGTTGTAGCGGCAGACCGATGACAGGGGAGCGCTTGGTTGTAGCGGCAGACCCGCGATACTCAATATAAGGAGTACCTCTGGAGGCTATGGGGGGGAGCACTTGGTTGTAGCGGAAGAACCATGGTGGGAAGTGCTTGGTTGTAGCGGCAGACCCACGACGGAGGAGCGCTTGGTTGTAGCGGCAGACCCGCGGTACTCAACAGAAGGAGTACCTCTGGAGACTATGAGGGGGAGCGCTTGGTTGTAGAGGAAGACCCATGGTGGGAAGTGCTTGGTTGTATTAGGAGGCACATAGTACTCGACATATGGAGTACCTCAGCAGTCTTAGGTTAGTGAGTAGTACCTTGGAGTCGTGACAGGACCACTGTACACTCTAGAGACAAGGCTCTTCAGCAGTTACAGTTTCGATAATGAAAATCCTGGTTTGAGCTGAGTCTATGATCTTTGTGCTTACCTCATGATTGAGATGGTTCACTTGATAACTTAGGTATATATATGGTCATATACCTGGGTAGTGGTTATCCTTCGATTTCATAATCTTTGTGTTTCCTCATGATTGAGATGGGTTACCTGATAACTTGGGTATATGTATGGGCATATACCTAAGTAGAGGTTATCTGTTGAGATCTTATTTATGGTTAAACTTGTTGGATTTAGTGAGACCTTGAGGGTCTCGGGGTCCCTACTGAGTATCGTTATACTCACCCCTGCACGGGATATGGCCGGATCTCGTTGTGTTGGTTGCAGACGACGGGTAGCGCAGACAGAGGCCGAGTGTTCGAGGACTGGACGGTACCCGGTGGTGGACTTCACGACGAGGCGACACTCGGAGGAGGTTGAAGGGCGAGAGCGTTGTAGAGGCTATCTGTACCTACCCTTCAGGTAGGATCCGTGGTGGGCGATCCAGGAGCTGCGCTATCTGTACCTACCCTTCAGGTAGGATCCGAGGAGGACGACCCATGAGCTGCTTCCTTTCTTCCAGCTATTTGTCTTTTCTGTTGTACTTTTGTTCAGTTGTAGCTGTACTTTCGATTTGGTTTGTATTCTGGCCCATTTAATTTTCAGCACTTCCTTTTGTACTTAGTGTTTTACTTCCGCTTGTACTCTGTGGTGTTTTGTTTACTTTTACATAGGCAATGCCTTCCCAGTTATTGGGATTTACGCCTTTGGTGCTAGTCTACAGCCCCTGTCCTACGGAAGGCGGGATTTGGGTAGTCACAACACGGGCCCCGAGGACGGGTGGTGACATTCATAATGGTTTGTAAATTGTTTGTGAATTTCTGAAGCATATCCCTTGAGAGTATCAAACTAGGTGTGTATCAATGAATCTTTTTCACGCACTAAGTTATTATTGATTTAATACCCAATAAACCCTTTCTAGGGTTATTAAACCTAGGTATAACTATTCCAAATACACATCCACTCCTATTATCCAAATAGTGATGCAATTTCTTGGAAACCACTCACTCTATACTTCAACAAAACTTCAGGATATTATCATATACTTAGACTTATCCCTATGGTTATCAATAAAGTATTATAATACTAATCCAAAAAATAACTATAACTTCCTTTGATACCAAATATAGTGACCCAATCCTTTTACACACATTGTTACGTGATTTTTAACATAAATTTCTAATAAACACAACTAAAGGATCATGGGGACCAATTTCTTTGGAAGGATAGGTTCATAATAAATCAAAATGAAGCTAAATTAAACATATTTATTTTAATCTCCATAATGTGTTGCTGAAAATGCTTAGGATAAAATGGGGAATAAATAGATAAAATGGGTGAGGTAAAAATCCCAGTAAGGGAATAAACATGACAAAAAGCATTACATATGAGTCAAATGGAATAAAATGATATAATAAAAGTCAAGGATCAAGGATAGAAATATGGGAGAATAATATAAGTATAAAAATATGGGAGAATAATATAAAAATCATGGAATTATATGATCATGGAAAAAAGGAATGTAGAAATAGCATATAACATGAAATAAGCATAAGTAAAGGCTAACTTCTAAGACAACATCTCATGGTGGACAATGGCCCATACTGGCCAAGGTTCACTACATAATCCCATACATATCATCTCATGAGACATAAAAATTACACAATTAAATAGATAACTATATGGATGGACCCATCATAACATGTACATGCTTATGTGTTCCAAAAATGGAAATCAAACGTAAAGAAAAAGCATAAGAATTTCCCATAGAAAGAAATGTGTTTCATAATCTTGTCTCATATCATAATAAAAAGATATTTTATAAAGATTAGAAATAGAATAAGGAATTAAATTATATTATAGCTTAATAATCTATCTCTAAATATATATTATATTACCATATATGATCTAATAATTATTCTATTTAGGAAAGGAATATATACCACCACCACTTTTAAGAAACTAGTTAAAAGTGATAGATATTACATACACACGTTGTTAAAAATAGGTAAAAAATAAGTAATATATATATATATATATATATATAATTATTATAAATTATGAGTATAAATGGTTAAAGTTATGTATAATGCGATTGGGTATGTATCTAATGAGATTAATTTAATTATTAAGGAAATTAGACGCAAGTGACGAATGAATCATGATGGAGGTAAGGGTATTCATTTCAAAATCGTATCTTTAAGAAATGTTTGGTATTATGCACATAATTTTATTTATGTGGTTCATATAATACCTATTTTGATTATATTATCCTGAATACTCTTTTAATAATGGTATTTTAAATTAAATTACAATCCCACTCTTTCAAGGGGTTTTGATTACAGTGTTACTCATGCCGCAAGAGTCTTAATAGTCTCAAAATTGATTCATTGAGATATGTTACATGTTATGCACCATGTTTACTTTGTATAGTGTTCTATTGATTTACTATCTAATGAATTTTGTATAAAAAGTTTCCTTGTAATTGATTGGATAAACTAATCCAAACCATGTTCTTTTCTTCAAAATTTATTTTGACTCAAGTTTTACACTAGTTGTAAGAGTTTTTGTTAATCTAATTTTCATTCATTGAATTATTATAATTTAATTGAAATTTTTTCACATAATATAGTTATATTTTTACATTTTATTATATAATGTGTAATTATATCATTGTTTATTTTTTTTATAATAATACATTTTCAAAAGTTTCTTTCCTCCTATAATACGTCTCCTGTAAGGAAAATTGATAACTCAAGTCTCATTTCATTGAGTTATATTGTTTCATAATGAACTGATTTCTATAAATATTGGGTTATCCCACCAAATTATTTTATTATATGGTATTTTATAATCCTGCTTGGGAAAATTAAGTTTTCACACTAACAATTATTTTACTCTTATTACAATGTTTTTTTTGGATAAAGGTATTTGGAAAATAATAAAAATGTTTTTTATATCACTTCATAACGTTTTATCTTCCTATCCTCACTTATTAAATAAAATATTTATTTCATTTAAAGGATATATTTTTAGATATTTCTTTAAGGAAAAGGTTTTAAAATGGTTTCATATAACCTTTTCAAAATTTACCTTTGAAATCAACATGTTAAATTTTATTCCGCATCAATGTTAAAAGTGTTTTCTAAAAGATATTTTATGTTTTAATTTCCACTTCCTGTTTTTTTTATTTTAAAATGGATATACCCTTAAGGGGTTCATGTTTCATTATTTATTCTCCATTATCCATATTTTATCATTTGGGGGATTGAAATCATGGTATCAAACAATTTGGTTCTTGATCCCTTCTTTTTCAATACTATTTGAAACATTCTTTTTTCAAGGATATTTTTCATCTATGTCAATACCATTCAATGTTTTTTTGTAACACTAGGGTTATATTCTTTTGAAACTATACATATTAATTCTATGGATATATTATTGTTATGTAATTCTAGTATTTAATTATTAGTATACTCATTTCTCTATAAGATATGAAAATCACATTTTTACATAATGCATATTGGATGATGTTCACATAGAAAGTATGTTATTCTATTGACATGTGAAAAATTATTTACATTATATATGTTTTTATTCCAATAAAAATGATTATTTAAAAGTTAAATTTGTATTTTTTAACCGTCTACCTTCTATCTCTGGATGGTTATGACTATGTTATCCATTTTATTTACTTGGAGATGAGTATTGATACTATTGATGATTATTGACTGCTAAAGTAGGGTGATTATGTATTGAAATTCTATATCTTTAATTATAAATATATGTATGTTTTATTAAGTAAGATATGTGGGTATTGGGGTGCAAAACAGAATCATATAGACTAGGGTTTTTTTTAAAATTTATCACTATTTCAACAAAAATACATTTTCACTTGTGAGGTGCCTCCCAGTAAGTAGCTTGAGGATCCCACATAAAATAATTTAAGCATAAAAACAAATTGAACAAATACCTCATTTTATTTGAATATTCTAATGGATAAAACTTTATGTTTGTGACATTTTCTTTAAGGAACTAACATTAAAACCCTTCATATCATCCTCACATGACTCAAAATTCTATGGTTATGCCGATCATAGATATATTGGTGCTAGAATGGAGAATTGATGATTCCTTTGACTACTAGATGATCATTTTTATTTTATTCCTTCAATATGAAATGTGAAATTTGGATCTAATCTTGTAATTTGAAGATTCTATCTCTAGGATGTGGAAAATATTAGGGATAATCACTCAAATTCGAGGGGATGAACAGTCAGTATAATTAGAGTTTCCTATTTCATATATAATGGGGTTAACTTACCTAGAAATGGCTCTATGACCCCCAGATATATATTACCCACTAAATAAGACACAAAAAACATCTTATGACTTATTAAATATTTCACAAACAACCTTTATATTTTTATCAATTGTAATATAATTAATATATTTCATGATAAAATCAAGCCATCAACTCAGCACATTATTCCTGAAAATATTAAAGGAACCATAAATATTAAAATAATATTAATTAATTAAATATTTTTCATGTATTAACTTTATAACTATTATATATATTTAATAATTGAATTCAACTACAATTAATTTATACTCAAATAATAATGAATTTATTTATTTATAGGTGATCTTTTATACTCATAAATCTTCCAGATCCCATAGTATGGACCACCATGTCCTATATTCATATTCATTAGAATAGGATAGAAATCTAAATTTTCTAAGTGTGTCAATATCTAGGAAGTTTTCTATTTGTATTGAGTACTACTTACATTCTAGGATAAGGTTATAGTAGCCCATCAAGTCCCCTAAGGAGATAAGGTATAGTCATAATATTAAAAACCTCATATGAGCACACGTTATGTAATACGATCTCTTTATCTCAAGATATCACATAATGCAGGATGCAAACTTTGTGCCATCATCCTTCTATAATTTATTATTCATTGGTATTACTAGATGGACATACCTTCTTATACCATATCCATGGATTTAGAAAAGGTACTACCATCCTGATCAACTGGGCCCGATATATCACTTCTTTTTATAAGTGAAAAATACTATCATGACCATTCAATCAATTCCATATTATCAATTATTAACCAAACTCAAGCTACCTTACCATGATATAAATACCATGTTTTTCAACTTACATAAAAGTATATAATGAAATGGTACACATTGATAATAATCTCAATTCTAGAGACTAATACTCATGTCCACATAATGGAACTACTAATGAAAGCTTAAATATGTGGTGTTCCTATTAGTAGTCTAGTCCAAATGATATCATATACATGAGATCTCCAAGTGAAAACTTCATGATAAGAAGTATAAATTCTCATGACCCCCAAAACCTGATAGTCACACATCACCTATGTCCTCTCAGTATGATGTATTTGTACCATAAGTCATAAGTTTAAAATTATTATCATGGTATCTTTAGGTTCTCATTATAGGGTGGGAGCTGCTATAACCTTTTAACATGACATGTAATATAAGAAAATTACTATATAAATTGTATATATAGATGTAATTATACTATTATGGTAATACATATTATGTATATATCATAATTTATACATGTAATGGTAATCAAAGTATATAAATGAGTTTGGTCTTGGGAACCCACTCACAACACTCCCACTTACACTAGAAGAATTTTCTAATTATACTCAACCCATTATATCTCACATGAAAATTATTCTTCAAATGATATATGGATTTATTCAGGGGGTTCCACATTATCCTTTATAGATAATGTGTTAACAGTGAGTTCACCTCTATGAGTAAAATCCCTCAAGAAATGAAACATCAAGAAGTATATATTTTTTCTATGGTGTGACTTGGGATCCTTGGGAAGTACCACTATATAAGTATTATCCCAATAATCTATAGATGAGTATGAACTTATAAGTATAACTCTAATATCTAAGAAAAATATGTGTATTCATACTGTCTCCTTAACTACATCATATGTTTATATATACTCTGATTCTGCTGTAAAACCGGTGACCATAGGTTTCTTTGATCTTCTCCATCTCACTACACCAGAATTTTTAAAAATACATAGCCTAATTGTTATTTTGGATCACCATGATCTATTTTCAAACTAGAACCTTTGTATATTCTAACTATTAGTTCCTTATTTCTTCTATACACTAGGAACATATCTCTTGTATGCCTCAGTTACTTCAACAGAGTTTCTACAACATCCCAATGTAACTCTCTGGGATTATCTTGATATATACTCACTATTCTTAAAGTAAAATAAAAACCAAACATAGAACATAATATGGAATACATGATAAATACCACTTCAGAATCATAAGGTATTATACTTATCTTTTCAATATCCTCCAATATCTGTGGACACATTTTATTAGAGATATTGATACCATATGATATAGGTAAAAATACCCTAATAGATTGTTTAATATTATAACTTTTTAGTAATATGTCAATATATTTACTTTGAATTAGTCAAAAAAATCTTATGATCTCTATCTCGATAGATATTGATCCCAATAATTTAGGATATTTCCCATAATTCCTTCATATATAAGAATTCATTTAACCAAATCTCAACTAATTTCAAGACTCACAATTAATTTCCCATAATAAATATGTCATCAACATATAATACTATAAAAATCATGACATTTACACTAACCTTCATATAGACACATGGATTGCTATAATTCTTATCAAAACTAAATTATCTTACAGACTCATCAAAACAAACATTCCATGATTGTGATGTGTGATTCAAACCATAAACATATCTATGTATTTTTACTACTTTATTGTAACTCTTTGACCTAATGAGCTCTTTGGGTTGGTTTATATAGACATATTCAACAAACATCCCATTTCGAAAATCAGTTTTGAGATATATTTTCCAAATTTCATAATCATGGAAGGATACTATTTCAAGTAATGTCATGATGAATTTCAACATCAATTTTTTTATAATGTTACATCATATTATATTCCTTAAATCTGTCTAAAACCCTTTGAAACTATTAATTATTTAGAGGTATTTTCTTTACCATCCGTTTCTATATTTTTTATTTAATATCTATTTGTACTCAAGGGGTTTTACATCATCTGGAGGGTGTAAAAAAACCCAAACTTAATTTTGATACATGGAATTCATCTCATAAATCATGGCTTCATGCCATTTCTAATCATCCTTTCCATATACTTCTTCCTTATAGGATAGAGGTTTATTATTCTCTATGAGTAACGTGTCACCTTACTCAGTGAAAAGAAAACTATATCACTCTAGTTCCATAACCTTTTGAATAGACCTATGTAGCAATTATGTCTTGGTAACATCATCATATCCTATTGTATCTTATGAAGATTATTCCCTTACCAAATATTGTGAATCTGTAGTATCAACTTCATGGAAGTCAATATTTCTACCACCATCTCTATTAGAAATGAATTCCCTTCCCATGGAATTTATTTCCATAATAAATTTTACATCTGAAGTTTTTTATAGATAATATCCTTTATATTTTATATGATAACCTATAAAAATTCACTCATGCATTGAGATGCTAATTTTCCACTAATTATAGTCTTGAAAAATGCTTCACACCACCATACACATACATGTGGTACATTG
Organism: Viscum album; assembly: GCA_963277665.1. Classification (NCBI taxonomy): domain Eukaryota; kingdom Viridiplantae; phylum Streptophyta; class Magnoliopsida; order Santalales; family Viscaceae; genus Viscum; species Viscum album. Next base: position 1,496,837,980 of record OY728129.1, read on the forward strand.
GGTTTGTTTCAAAACTAGAACTCATGTAGAATCCCATATATTTCTTTATTTGGTACTCAATTAAGGGTATATACTATTTTCTATAACATGTTTCCCAAAAAGGATAAAAGAAGAGTTTACTGACTCATCAGTGAATTGAACATGTCAAGAAATGTATGATTCATCCTTTAATTGACACAATTCCACTGATTTCTATAATAAAGAGTGAGTTACAATACTATCCTACACTTCTTTAAGAAATAAGTGAAATACTAGTTAAGATAATCACCTCTTTGTTCTGGATGATGACCCTTAATTTTCTTACTAAGATGGTTTTCTAATTTATGTTTTTATTCTATAAACATATAAAAGTAATATGACTTATACCTCATTAAGTATATATAAATATACCTAATATAGACCTTGGTAAAAGTAATGACGTAAAAAACCCACCATTTTTCTTAACATGAAACATACCATATATATCATCATGAATCAATTCTAGTAGTTTTGTGGCCCTTAATCCTTTCTTAGTGAAGGATGTTGTTTTCCATTCTCCCATGTAAACAAGTATGTAATACATCTAAGGGTTTTAAATCAATAAGTTCTAAATAAATTTCTTGATGTAATTTATATAAAATCTTCTCATTTACATGAACAATCCTAAAGTTCCATAGGTGGATATTATATGAGTCATTTTTCTGGTTTTGTCATTGATTTCCTATAAAGGGTTTTCAAGTTCTATTATATGAATTCCATTGTTAAAATGTGACATACCATAACATTTTTTATCCTTCAAATGGAGAAAAACTTTATTTAACCAATTTAAATAAAATCCCATGGTGTTTAAAATTAATGCTAAGATTACTGAAGGTACATAATAATATATACTTAATACAAGAACCAAACCAATATTAAAAACATATGATAATATCCTATTGATAAGGATGATACTCTCACACCATTTTTGTTCCAAATATTCACCCCACCCTCTGCAATCTTTTGGAATATACTTGGTTACTATATATGAATAAAAATGTGTGATCCACATGCTATATCCAATACCCAAGGTATAGATTATGATAGACTATATTCAATGAAAAATATTCCTAAGCTAGTATCATAACCTTCCTTTTTTCCATATATCCATGAAATTCTTCTTCTCGTTTCCTTTCATTCCATATGAAAATAAAATATCCTCCTACTCATTACTCTCCCTATGTATCTTTGGATTCTTATAATGGATGTATAATGGTGTCTTTGTATTTGGTTTATCCTTTGATGACTTAGCAATGATATTATTCATCTTTTTTACCGTAAGAACTATATGGTTGGTCTTCTTCATATCATTATTATCTTAGAAAACAAAATCTATTAGTTATAAGAATAACAATTTCATGTTATTCAAGTTATAATTTATAATAGAAGTAAAAAATCTAGGTGGAAAAGAGGCAAGAATGCGATCAGTTTCTAGTTCTTGGTTTAGTTTGAACCCAAAAGATTCTAGTCTCTCAATGTTTACAATCATCTTGATTACATGAGGTCTTGACCAATTCCCTTTTATTATCCTGCACATATAAAGTTCATTAGATATCTCATTTCTTTATTTTCAATATCTCTCCTGATATAACTCTTAGATATGAGATAGAATCTTATAGGAATATTCATCCTCATTCTTTTCGTGTGATTTATTAGATATCGATGACAACATGAAACCCTAAATATCTAGCGAATCATCTACAAAATTATTATATTTATCTTTATCTTCATTGATTTCCTTATGAAGAGGCTTATTATTAGGCAAGGATTCTAACTCATAAATCTTCCCCTCTAAGAATAGTATTATTCATAAGTGGTTGCACCATTCCTAGAAGTTATTTTCGGCCTGGAACTTCACTTTATCCAGTATTGATCACAGTGATATGGAAATTATGGTGGTGTTTTTATTTTATCTATAACAAATAAACTTTGAAAGTAGTAATTTATCTTTATTGTGAATTAGACCTTATCGATAAATTAAATTATTAAATGCCTACCACTACTTTATCAAACACTAGTAACCCCCACTAGTAGATTTGGAATACCCAGTAGATGAGGTATTCTAGTGGAAAGAATCCTTTAAACCTCTCCTCAGAGTCCAATATATGGATATACCACTACTCAGAGTGTTTCATAGTAGGATTTTTTTCTTGAAATCCATATTGACTCACAACTCCTTGAACTATTGAGTTATGTCCCCACTTCTATGAATTTTTACCTTGATTTACTCAACATGTTGCCTCTAAATATGGAACAATATTTATATGTATATTAATTTATATAAAAATTTAAATTATTCAATCCATCACTCTTATAAGAATGTCATAGTAGTAGGAGAGACCCACAACTAGGTCTGATGAGCATCTCGTACACCCAATTGTTTTCAATTTCAAGCGATGTAAGTTGTTACGACTTAACATTTAATTAAGGTATTTTTTTTACTACTCAATAAATTAAATAATTAAATATTTGATAAGATTATAAATGTAATCACACTTTCAACTTAATAATGAATTAAATAAAAAACATTCATAACATCTTAATTTGTTTTGATCTATGCATATTTTTTTATTTTTTTATATTATCATGTAAATATTAAAATTAAAAAACAATAATAAACCATGCATAAATCAAATAAATAACATGACTGTTCATGAGAATTTACTATTGGTTGTTCCATTGAGTGTAAATGGATCAACCGTGACCATAGGGGATAATACCTAGGTTTTGAATGCCCATGTTGTAGCTCATACCCTTTTTCCAATATACCCACACCTTGTTTAGTATATCACCATATATCTATAGGGTCTACATCTTATATTATCATCAACATTATAAATAAATACTTGGGAATGCAAAAAGTACATGCATAATAATAACCATAGATGAACAAACAATTATACATATAGATTGGGGAAAGACAATATATATATTGTCAAAAATAAATTAATTATTAAAATCCCCACATGTAATTGAAATAATAAATTAAATAAATTAAATTTTAGACATACAATGGTTGATAGATCCTCAAGATAAGTAATAACACAATAAACATGAATTATAAAAATAATTTTACAAATAAAATATACTTAAGGGAATTTTTAATGAATTAAAAAATAATTTATCTAATTATAATTTTGAAAAAACAACAATTTGTTGTCCCTTGAAATTATCTTAAACATTCCAAATTTTTGTTCTTAAATTTCAAAAAAAAAAATCAAGATTTTTTGGCTGCCCGGGTGGCCTAGAAATTCATAAACGGGTTTAGAATCAATTTCTAATCCGGATTTGGGTGGGCAGGGTCATGATAACCTGATCCACCCACTATACCAGCCTATAGTTTGTGCCTCATGCACTGTGTAGGGTTGAATGATGGAGGGTAAAGGTAGGGGGGACAACCACCCCCATGCAATTATATATATATATATATATTAAGAACATTGACTGTCACCAGCTTATGGAGGGTGGCTAAGATAAATAAACCCTCAACTAGGGGGAATCAAATCCATAGGGGTAGTTAAGCTACTCACTGTGACATTTTTTTCTTTGATTGCACCCGCACACCCCCTCCCAATTAACTTTTTTTGTTTCTTTTATTAAAAAAAAACTTAGTTTTAGAATTTTAATTTTTTTAAAACCATAAGTGTGTAGAATAGGTAACCATATATTGGGAACAAATCTAAACATCAGAATCCATAAGGAATATAATGGTTCACCAGAAACCACCACCACCTTTGGGTAAATTATAACATATATATACATGTTCTTTAATTTTAAACCAAAAAAAATTGGTTTTAATCCAAGTAAGAGAGTTGGATAGAGTGGGTATTTTAAAAATTTATCACTAATTCAATATAACAATGTCATCCAAGATGATGTGCTTCCTAGTTTGTAACCATAGAATTCCACATGAAAGAAATTAAGCAAAAAAATAAAAAAAAACAGCTTTTTCAATTTGAAGAAACTTATGAATAACACTCAATTAAAACAACCATTGCTAAAAAAATACACTTTAGAACCCTAGAGATCATCTAAAAATCACATTGAAATTTTGTGGTTAAACTGATCATTGATATCTGGGTGCTAGCATAGAGAACTGATGATGCCTTTGACGACCTAATAATTGCCGCTATGTTGTTCCTTTGATCCAAAATGAAAAACTTGTATTGGTTTTGCAATAAGAAACTTATCTCTCTAGGATAGAGGATATATGAGATAGTATTTCTCAAATTCTATTAGATGAATATTCAATCGAACTAAAGCTTCTCCTTACATATATAATGGGTTAAAACTCATGTAAGTTGCTCCACAAATCCCAAATATATATTACCCACCAAATAAGATATTCCAGACATCTTATGACCTATTAAATATGTCATAAATTTCATTTATATTTTTATCACTTACTTGTAATATAATAAATATATTACATGATAAATCCATGACATCAACTTGACTCGTTATTCCCACAAATATTAAACAAACCTTGAATATTAAAATAATATTCATTCATTAAATATTTTTCATGTATTCACCATATTAGTAGTAAATAAATTAAATAAATGAATTTGAATCCAGTTATTCATTACTTGAATAATAATTAATTTCTTTATTTCTTGGTGGTTGGTTATACTTATTCATCTCACAGACACTGTGGTGGGGTTCACAATGTCCTATACTCTTACTCATTAGTTTTGTCCAAAATTTTGAATAGACTAAGTGTGTGAAAATCTAGGCTATTTTCTTGATAGTAGTGAGTACTACTCATAGACTAGGATCGAATTATAAAAACCCATCATGGACCCTAAGGATATTTTTTATAGTCATAACAATGAAAACCTCCAAGGAACGTACACCATGTAATATAATCTCTTTGTCTCATGATATCTCATAAAGTAGGATTCAAACTTTGTGTCATCATCATTTCTTGATTTATCATTCATTAAAATTATTGGATGGAATTAAATTCTTATACCATATCCATGGATTCAGTGAAGGTATTGCCATCTCAATCAACAAGGCCCGAGATATCAATTTATTTTTAAAGTTATAAATTATCTATTGATCATTATATCAATTTCATACCATTAATGATGCACCCAATTCAAGCTACCTTTCCCTAAAATAAATGAAATGGTTTTATTGTTACATCAATGTATGTAATAAAATAGAACACACTAATAATAATCAAATGTCGGTTGAATAATACACATGTTTATAGGTAGGAACTACTTAGGACACCTGAAACATGTGGTGTTCCTATTAGTGAGTCATCCCTCATGATCTCATATACTCGAGAATAAAATGTGTGAATTTCATGGGAATAAGTCTCAACACTTATAATTACCCAACACCTGATAGTCACACATCATTTGTGTCCCATTAATGTGATGTATCTGTACCATAGGACATAAGTTTATGATTACCACTACGGCAAAATGCGGATTTAGCGGCTGTATTTTTTTTCATTTCGCGGGGATTTAAACCGCCACTAAATCGATTGGCGGCAGTTTTTCAAAACTGCCGCTAAATTGTGTGTCAGGAAACTATTCGCATCGATTTTCAAAACTGTCATAGAACGTTTCGCGGTGGTTTTTTAGCGGAGGTTTAAACCACCGCTAAATCATTTAACGGTGGTTTTTTGAATTATTTTTTTGAATTATTTATTTATTTATTTACATACTTATTTATTTATTTTATTATTTTATTATTTTATTTATTATTTTATTTATTTTAATATTTATTTATTTATTTATTTTATTTAGTTTGTATTTATTTATTTTATTTTATTTCATATTTTATTTATTTATTTCGTATTTTATTTATTTATATCATATTTTATTTATTTATTTTGTATTTTATTTATTTATATGGTATTTATTTTATTTTATTTATTTTATTTAATTCATATTACTTTATTTACTTTATCCATGAATTCAGGCATTCATGCACATGCCCATACAATATAAAGAAATACTACGTTTGGTGAGATTTGAACCCCTAACCTCTTGCATATTTTCCAAACACTTTACCACTCCAGCAAGCTCGTCATGTGGTTAATAAACAGAATTTAATATACTTATATATAATAATTGAAAAAACAATTAACACATAACTAATAGATATAAAATCAATAATAATTAAACAATAAGCAATAATCAATAATTAATAATCTATAATTAATAATTAATAATTATGGATTTATTAGTTATTTATTGAGTTATTTATTTATTTATTATTATTTACTGTTTATTATAATAAATAAAAAATAAATTATAATAATATATACATAAATTATAAAATTAAGAAAATAAAATAATAAAATAATAAAATTACAAAATTAAAATAATAAATAATAAATAATAAATAATAAATAATAAATAATAAATAATAAATAATAAATAATAAATAAAAAACAATAAATAACAAACAGTAAACAATAAACAATAAATAATATATAATAATAAATAATAATAAACAAATAATAAATAATAAATAATAAATATTAAATAAATAATAAAAATAAATAAATAAAAAAAAATAAAAAATAAAAAATAATAAATAATAAATAACACATAATAAATAATAAATGATAAATAATAAATAATAATAATAATAAATAACACCTAATAAATAATTATAAATAAATAAATAAAAAGCAATAAGCAATAAACAATAAACAATAAACAATAAACAATAAACAATAAACAATAAACAATAAATAATAATAAATAATAATAAATAATCATAAACAAATAATAAATAATAAATAATGAATAATAAATAATAAATAATAAATAATAAATAATAAATAAAAAACAAAAAACAATAAACAATAAACAATAAACAATAAACAATAAACAATAAACAATAAACAATAAACAATAAACAATAGACAATAAATAATAAATAATAATAAATAATAATTAAAGAATAATAAAGAATAAAGAATAAAGAATAAAGAATAAAGAATAAAGAATAAAGAATAAATGATAAATAATAATAAATAATAAATAATAAACAATAAAAAATAAAAAATAATAAAAAATAATAAAAAATAATAATAAATAACAAATAACAAATAATCACAAATAATAAATTATAATAAAAAAATATTAAATAATAAATAAAAAATAAAAAATAAAAAATAAAAAATAATAATAAGAAATAATAATAATAATAAATAACACATAATTAATAATTATAAATAAATAAATAAATAAAAAATAAAAAATAAAAAATAAAAAATAATAAATAATAATAAATAACAATAATAATAAATAACAAATAATTAATAATTATAAATAAATAAATAATAAATAATAAATAATAAACAACAATTAATAATAGATAATAATAAATATATAATAAATAATAATTAATAATTAATAATAATAAAAAATAAATAATAATAATAATAATAATAAATAAAAAATAATAATAAATAATAATAATAAATAATCAAAAATAAAGAATAAAAAATAAAGAATAAAGAATAAAGAATAAATAAGAAAGAATAAATAACAAATAATAAATAACAAATAAAAAATAAAAAATAATAAATAAGAAATAAGAAATAAGAAATAAGAAATAAGAAATAAGAAATAAGAAATAAGAAATAAGAAATAAGAAATAATAAATAATAAATAAGAAATAAGAAATAATAAATAAGAAATAATAAATAATAAACAATAAATAATAAACAATAAATAATAATAAATAAATCATAATATATAATATATAATATATAATATATAATATATAATATATAATATATAATATATAATATATAATATATAATATATAATATATAATATATAATAAATAAAATAATAATAATAATAATAATAAAAATAAATAATAAATAATAAATAATAAATAATATATATAATAAATAATAAATAGTAAATAATAAATAAATATAAATAATAAATAATAAATAACCAATAACAAATATTAATAATAATAATATTATTTTATTATTAATAATAAATAATAAATAATAAATAAAAAATAAAAAATAAAAAATAAAAAATAAAAAATAAAAAATAAAAAATAAAAAATAAAAAATAAAAAATAAAATAATAAAAAATAAAAAATAAAAAATAAACAATAAAAAATAAAAAATAAAAAATATAATAAAAAATATATATAATAAATAATAAATAATAAATAATAAATAAATATAAATAATAAATAATAAATAACCAGTAAAAAATATTAATAATAATAATATTATTTCATTATTATTAATAATAAATAATTAGCAATAAATAATAAATAATAAATAATAAATAATAAATAAATATAAATAATAAATAATAAATAACCAGTAAAAAATAATAGATAATAAATAAATTAACGTATATTATAAATAATAAATAATTAATGAAACACATGAAAAAGAATGAAAAGATGTAACAAGGGATGAAAAATCATGAAAACGCATGAAAATGGATGGTGAAGCATGAAGAAGGAAGCATTAGAACGCATGAGAACGCATGAAAACTCATGAAAACTCTGGAAAACCCCTTAAGAATTCAACATAATCATCATAATAACCCACAAAAAACCATTGATAAAGATAAATGGAGAAACCATTAAAACCCGTCAAAAGGGTCAGAAAGTGACAAAAACAATGGACTCACATTAACGAAGATAACTTATGATCCGAGATTCTGTTCTAGATCCGCGACCAGTCAAATCAAAGATCCTGAAATGATCTTCGACCTCATAGGTGAAAGTGATCGAATGGACAGGTGGATTAGAAGTTACGACCATTTAAAAAAAAGATGATGGGGAACGGTTGCTAGAAACAAGGCATCAAAAAACATAACAAACCCGATACCCACTAAAAAGGCCAAAACATATGATCCAGGAGTCCATGTGGGCACCGCAACCAGTCAAACTGAAGCTCATGGAATAAACTATGACCTGGCAGGTGGAGGAGTCCTAACCGACACATGGATTGAAAGTTAGGTCCATTTGAAGACAAGTTTGACCAGATACTGAAGATGAAAATAGGATTTTGGAGGTCATAGGAGGGGTTTTGGGGTCACAAAAACACAATAGAATCTTGCATGTGTTAAACTAGTGCGTAACTCTATTCACTGGCTTTGATTTGATATGTGGTAGAGCTCAAACGGACACACAGAGTGAATGTTATGGCTGTTTGAAGTTGGAGAACTTTTTTCAACTTTCTTATAACTCTCATATCTTTTTCACCTTAGATCGTCTCCTGGTTTTGATTATACATTCCTCTAGATCTTTTCATGATCTTCGATTTTACTGGTCATGGCGCTTCAATGGATGCCCTGATAAAAAGTTATCGTCATTTTACCAATTTCGAGGTTTCTAATGTTTTTTATTTTCTTCCTTTCATTTCGTGTCGGTATTACCCAAACCGCCACTATTTTGCGGTGGTTTTTTAAAAAACTACTTCTAATCATCAAAAAAATAAAAAAAAACAACTAAATTTTTTTTAACACATTTGGCGGCGGTTTTTAAACCGCCGTGAAATAGCGGCCTGAAAAATATTTAGCGGTGGTTTTTAAAACCACCGTGAAAAAACTGCCGCAAAACACACGTTTTCCTATAGTGTACTATCATGGTATCTCTGGGTTCTCATTGAAGCATGGAAATTACTATAACCTTCTAACATGACATCTAATTTAAGGAAATTACCATATAAATAGTACATGTAGAAGTAATTATATTATTATTGTTTGATATACAAATGTATATATAAAACTATATACATTTAATGGTAACCAATTTACATAAAGGATTTGGGTCTAGGTCACCCACTGACAACAAAATGTTCATAATGTTGGAACCATGGATGTTTTATGCAGGAATTGGAGTTTGGTTTGGGTTTGTTGTAAATCCTCAGTGGAAGTTCCGAATGTGTTCCAGCAAAGCAATCATACAGTTCAAGCAGACAACAGTATTGAAGGTGGCGCTGTTTCCCAGTGTTTGCCAAATTTTTGGGCCTCAAAATCGGAAAATGAAGACATGGATTGTCTGCAAAAGGAGGTTCGCACAAAAAGTAATTGGTGCGCGAAATATAAGAGGCTTGTGCGAAATACTTAAGTTGGGCGTGGAAAACAACGGGATGCGCGAAATAGTCGATCGAGGTTTTTCGCGCAAATAGTGTTTCGAAATCAGATTGGTGAAAAATGGAAAAGGCATGGGCTGCGCGGAAAATAAGGGCTGTGCGCGAAATACTTGAGATGGGCGTGAAAAATACCGTGGTTCACGAAATAGTGGAGCGAAGTTTTTCGCGCAAATAGTGTTTCAGAATCACACCGTCGAAAATTGGAAAAGGCATGGGTTGCGCGAAATATCTGGAGAGGTGCGCGGAAAATGATACCTGCGCGAAAGATTGCACGCTAGATGAGAGGTTTTCTACGCCGATGGGGATTTTGCGTGCGGGGGTCTCTGTCACCTATAAATATGAGGTTACCCCCTTCATTCATGTGTGTGGAAGACTTAGAGAAGATCCGAGGTCTGATGCACGGAAAAGGATAGCGTAAAGGGGCTTGCGCGAAATATTCGAAGTTGCGCGAAAAAGGGGATTTTTGCGCGACATATTTTTTCCGCGCGAAAAGTAATTTTTGCGCGCAAAAGGAAGGTTTTGTGCGCAAAGGGTTGGTGTTGCGCGCAATTGTCAGTAAGGTTTGTCTGCACGTTCTGGCTATCTGGTTCAGTGGTTCTGTGCGTTCTAGTGCATCTATTTCGGACCTCGATGCAAGCAGTGTCTCGTGCTGAGCAGAGGCAAAGACTTCAATGCAAATCTATTGAAGAGACCTTCACGTCTATAAATTGAGTGAGACTTCACCAACGGCAGTGAGCCAGGGGGAGTCAACGGGAGTGACCCGAGGGAAGCAGTGAGGTATCCCTGAACCTTTGTAAAGGCAGTGAGCCTGGGACAGAGTGACTGTGCCCGAACAATTGTAATCCACAACTTGAGAAGATTAGTGGATTTTGGTACGACCGACAACTTGTCGGCGTATGCTCCTTGGGCGTAGCCCTTAGTGGTGAACCAAGTAAAAAGTGCTATGTCCTCTCTGTGCATGTGATTGTTTGCTTTCTAATCATAATCATCATACAGGTTCAACAAGTTCCTACCAACATGGGAACAAGATCCACCACATTAAAAGAAAAAGTTGTCACCCTGATTCACCCCTCCCCTCTCAGGGTGTCCCGGGGTCCTTCACGTAAGGGAATGGTATGGAATGTCTTGTTAACTCTTATGATAAATTAATTGGACTTAATCAAGTGAATGGTGGGACCTAGAGTAATATATATCCCCTTGATGCATCAATATGTCTCATGAGATAAAAAATTTTGGGTTTTGGTGTATACCTATCCCCATAATAGGATAGTGTATTCAAATAAGGCCTTAACAACATGTTTTTTATGCCCGAAATTACAAATTCCATCAATAATAGATTAGTATTATTGATCTCTGTGTTTCAATTTATTTTCATGGATATATAATTTTCTCATATTCAATTTATTATGAATTTATGTAGTTTACTTATTTGTGGAATAATATTTATGACATGTTTATGCCCTGATTTCCTTAGTTGTATATATTCCCTTATCGATCATTTGAGTTCATCCCTTATTATGTTTCCATTTTTCTTGGTTATGAATAAAATTAATAAATATGAACTTTATAACAGGGTAGATTGTGTGGAAAATTTATGGGAGGAATTGAAGACTCATAATGGATTAAGTATTTTATTATATAGTAAAAAAATATCTATTAATTGAGAAAAACATGGGTTTTCCTATTTTGTATTTTTTCCATATTATATAAATATCTAAACCTAAAATATCTTCTTAATTTATACAATGTAATATTATATTCAATTAATATCATTATGGGATAGTTATGACTGAGAATATATATCTGGTATCAAAGATAGTATGTAAAGTATGTGTTTATGGCACTGGGATTAGGAGTGTAGGTTCAAGGTATAAAAGTTTATATTAGAGAAAAGTTTAGATAAATTTAGAGATCAAGATGTTTTTTGAGGATAGATTAATGGTTTAGAAGTAACATTTATCATAGTTTCAAAGGTATAGATAACCCATTGGTATAAGTATATGATTTAATGTTAAGGTAATAATGCATATTTTATTTAGGGAATAGGGTAGAGAAACTTAGTGAAAATCATAGAGATAAGTCTAAGTATAGGATGGAATCCAAAAATATTGGTAAAGTCTTGAGTAGGTGGTTTTACTATCAATAAATACCTGCATGGATACTAGAAATTATATGATTTTGTGGCATAGATTCACCTAGGGAAAATCACCCCAAAAAAGGTTTGTTGAACATTGATTCGATCATCACTATGATGCACAATGAGTGATCCTAAGACAAAAAAATTTTCTAGATACTCCTAGGGGATATTATTTGGTTGATCATATACTCTTTATAAACCACTATGAAAGATTGATTTCATAGTTAGTTGATGGGTTTAGGTAAATAAGTACCAATGAAAGTAACATAAAGGAAAAAATATTGACCTAAATGTTTCAAAGGATGAAATAAATTTAATAAAACATATTAATATTTGTTTTCATATTCACATGATCATTTAATTTGATTTGTTTGATAAAAACTTTTTGTTTTAGTATTTGGTTGAAATAGGATCATGAATATGAAGATGAGAAAGACATGTATCTTGAAACCAATATGCCTTATAACTGAATAAGGGATCATATGTAAATGGTAAATTATTTTAGTAAATGCTTATTATGATGGAAAAATTGAGTTTCATACTATTACCAATATTGGTGAGGTTTTTAGGTTTTGGGTGCTATGGAATCCTCCTTTCAAGGTATGAATAACATAGTGTTTAATCTTAAATCACATGTAATTATTTCTTTACTTGATAACAAGGTTATGTCCAATGAACATAATATATTAATAGACTATGTTAATACACTAGAATATGAGGGATACGATCTTCACATGTAATTTATAATTAATTCTTAAGTAGATATAGAATTACCACAAATTATAATTCTTCTTTCATTGATGATCCAATTGAATAGATTTCGTTGCACCATAATTGGACTATAGGATTCAAGTGTGGAATACCTATAGCATTGGTCCATAGGTGTACCACAATCTCTAATCAATGATTTAGAATTTCCTAGTGCTAGAATGAAAAATCATGATCACTTGCGTTATTCATGGTTGACTGTAGAAATTTTCTTCTTAAAGAGGGAGAACACGTGGTTCTCTCTCGACGACGTGTGAGAGGAGAAAGGGAGAGATATTGGCATGCACAATGGATAAGAGATATATGCAGAGATATATCTAAATAGATATATTTATAGATATATCTCTACATATCTCTCTTATCCACCGTGCACGCCAAAAAAGTCACTTTAGGAAGCTGATATATTTATATATGATTAGATATAATTAGATATTAATTATTGCATGTTTAGGGTTGAAATATTTCATGCAAGACCTTAACCATTTAAAATATTATTAATTTGAACCATTTTCATTTTTAATAATAACATTACTATTAATATCTTGACATGTGAAATATATTAAGAATATAAATAAATATCAATTATTTTTAATTGGACCATTAAACTCGGTTTTCTTTCCTCATCAACATTTATCAATCCTCAAATAATGACTATTTAATTAAATAAATTCCACTACATTATTTCTATAGTAAATATAATAAATAGTATATTCACTAAACTAAAAAAACTAAAATTTATTCTTTATTACTTAACTTACTTTATTATTTTGAATAAAATGTGATTAAATTACAGTGATCACCCAAAAATTGAATAAATATTATTTTTTATAACTTATTAAATTCATTACATTAATTTAACTAATATTGTGGATATAATAAGTGTGTGAACCATCTAGGACTCCTTCTCAGTGGCATTGGGAATAACTTCATAAAGTCTATGGTTAACAACTAATAACACACTAAGTCACCCATAGAAAAAGAAGTTAATATCACAATGAAATCCAACCTACTGTGAATCTTTACCTTGCAATATAACCCTTTTATCATGATATCTATAATCAAGAAGGTTTAATATTTGTTCCATGAATCTATATACTTGATTTTTCTTTCTTTGAATCTCTAAAATTGAACTTGCAAACTGAACACAATTTCCATAGATTTATATTGGAACTTCTATTTAACAAATTTGTTTGAGATATCAACTTCCATTATAAGACTGAAGAGATAAATCCTTTCTCATATTATCTAAAAAATAACATAACTCATGATGAACACAACATACCCTACCTAGATGAAAACATATTTCATCATAGATTTCATCTATACATCAAACTGCATGAGTCATGCTATCTATTAATGATAATCATAAATTCTAAGGATCAATATACACATCTGTATATAGAAATATAAAAAGACACACGAAAGTGTGGATTTCCTATTTGATAGGTCTATTCTCATAACCTCATATATTAGAGATTACCATGGAAAAACACCATGAGCCGCTATCTCAAGGTCTCATAATCCTCATACCCCTAATATCCTACACCGCCTGTGTCCCATCAAATAATATCATCCAACCATAGAACAATATTAAAGAATAATGTTGCGGAACCTCTAGGTTCTGATTATAGCAGAGAAATGCTATAAACTTTTAGCATGACATGTATTCTTATGAAATTATCACATAAAAATATCATGTAATGAAAGAATAATAATTTGATAAGGTAACTTTATTAGAAACATGTAATCAAGTACTAAATAGGCTGGTTCTAGGGAACCAAATCTAATAGACTCCCACTTTCACTATAGAAAACTTATAATATCTCTTAGGGAACTATCTCTCACATGATACTCATGCTTCTACTTAGATAATACCTTGGTCAATGTGTCTTCCATATTTTCCTCTTTGGATACCTTACTTATCGTAACATCACCTCATTGAGAAAAATCCCTCAATAGATGAATGTTTTTATGTATGTGATTTTTCCTTTGGTCTAATCTAAACTCTTTAGAGAGATACAACAATGAATTGTTATCACACAAAACCATGATAGGGTCTTCACTACTAGGAACCACAACAAGATCTTAGAAAAAGTTACGAATACATAATACTTCCAAGGATGCATCTAAAGACACAATATACCCTAAATATAATGTAGAATCAATAAAAAAGTTTGCTTTGAACTTTTCCAACTCAAAAATACTCTATTGAGACAAAAGATATATCCATATAGTGACTTCAGATCATTCTGATATGTTTGAAAGATATCATCTATATAACCCATGATGACTCAATCTTCATCTCCTCAATATACCTGGAACACATACTTAGTTTTCCTTAGATACTTAAGGATAGTCATGATAGTAGTACAATTTTTTTCAGCTATATCTTCTTTAAATCTACCTAACATGATCAGATTTTAAGAAACATCATGAATAATACATAACATAACATACATACCAGATCCTATCGTAGATGCATATGAGATCTTACTCATTCTATCACTTTTTATTATATTCTAGGAAACATTTTCTTAAACAGTTATCTACCATGTGACCATGGAACAAATATTATCTTGTATTGTTCCATAATAATTCTCTTTGGTATTTGTTTTATTCATGAACAATGAAATAATCCAGGAAACCTATTGGATATATCATGCTTGATCTTGACCCGTATAACGATGGACACTTCACCTTATTATTTCACGGAGAATCACTTTACCAACCATGCCTTAACCACTTATAAGACTGTTATGTTATTTAAATTTATTAATATATCATCAACATATACTACTATGAAAACAACTATACTATGACTAAACTATTTGTAAACACTTGTCTCACATTCATTATTAATAAAACGAAATTTGTTTATGGATTCATTGAATCGAATGTTCCATGACCTTGATTCTTTATTCAATCCATGAATGGACCTATGTAACTTTCATACATTTTTAGCATTTTATAGAGTAAAAATACCTTTTGGTTATTTTATATACACATCATCTTAAAGGTTCCCATTAATGTGGTTTTGAAATCAATTTTACAAATCTCATATTCATGGTAATCTACTATGCATAACAAAATCCTGATGGATTTAAACAAGGAAACTGGAGAAAAGTTTTCATTATAGTCAATCCATTGATTTCATTGAGACCATTTATATACTAGACAATATTTTAAGGTATTTACTTTACCATACATGTAAAAATTTCTCTTAAATACATATTTACATCCAACAGGTTTTACATAGGCCAGTGAATCGATCAGAACACAAACTTGGTTTGGATACCAGAATCAATCTCAAAATTCATATCTTATTTATAAATTTTAGCTTCTTATATCTATACTGCCTTCTTAAAGGATAGAGGATCATAATTTTTAACTAATAATGAGTCACCATAATTGGTGACTATAAAACCACAACTCTTTGGTTCTCTCACCACACTATCACTCCTACTCAACACTTGTGTCTTAGGAACACATTTTTATATCTGAAACTATGGAACTGGTTCCTATAACAACTCTTGTGTATCTTTAGAATCAACTTCATAGAAGTCAATCTTGCTCCCGATATCCACCTCGAGGATTTTCTCCATCTGAAGAAATATGGATATTCATGAAGTGATTAATTTATTTTCTAATGGGTTTTATAGATAATATCCCCTTATTTTCTTCGGATTCCATATAAAGATACACTTCATGCCTCATGGGTTCTAGTTTGTTTCTTGAGACAACCTTAAAAAATGACTCATAACCCCGGGCACAACTTTTTGACAAAACATGTTTCACTGTACTTCATAACTTAAAGGGAATAAAATTTTCCACTTTATTTGGTACTTGTTTTAGTAAGTATAATGTCGTGTGTAATGTATATCCCAAAAAAATAATGTATGTATTTCATGACTCATCATCAAGCTTAATATGTCCAACAAGGTATATTTACTCCTTTCACTAACATCATTACACTATAGTTTATAAAGTGAAGTGAGTTGAGATAAAATCCCATACTCTAATAAGAAGTTGATAATGTCATAGTTAAGATATCAACCAACCCAATCTGATCTAAGTTTCTTTATCTTATTACCAAGATGATTATCAACCTAATTCTTAAAATATTTTAATTTCTGAAAATAATCATATTTATAAATCATCAAGTAGATATAACAGTACCATCTCAAGTCGTTAGTAAAAGTAACAATGTATGATAATCCAACTCAACCCTTTACTTAAAAAGGTCTGAACACATCAGTGTATACTAAATATAGAATCTCTATGGACCTTTCACCTTGGAAACTGAATGGTGGTTTGGTTATCTTACCTTATAAACAAGCATCAAATCTTCATAGTGGATTAACCCCAAAAGGGTCTCAGTAACCATGTTTATATATCTTTGTAAAAACTCTTCTCATTTATGAGACCAAGATGATAATTTCATAACTAGGTGTTATATGAGTTGCACATATTTTTTTGTTATCAATTGAAAATATTTGGTATATTAAATAATTAAAACACTTGAATCTCCCCCTTGATTCTTTGTCTTGGAGAAATCCATCTTACAATGGCCCTACTTTACACATGAAAAACACACCGCAACACATTCCTTACCTTGAATTTCGATATTCTTCCTCTTAGAAGGATGGTGCTTGGGAGATTTAGACTTAGAAGAAGTATTTAGTTCCATTTCCTTGTTATTTCACTCTTTATTCACCATAAATATGTTAGGGTTTTCATTACCCATGTCTTTATCAATTGGGAGAATAAGTGTAAGAAGTTCTAAGATAATCTTATTGATATTACTCATATTATACATCACAATAAAATTAGAGAAGTTTTTAGGTAGTGAGGAAAAAATGAGATACTTACATAGACCATTAGGGATATTAAAACCCAAGATGTTTAGGCACCCAATAAAGCTAATCATATTGAATAAATATACCCCATATGGAACCGACTCTCCTATATTTCATGTGAATTGTGTATTAGAGATCTCACATCTCTGATCTCGCCTTCTCTTAATAGAAACCCCAAAGGTGAGATATGATGTTATACAAATCCATATACTCATATTCTCTAGATGATCATTGGTAATTGAGGATAAAATGATAAATTGGATATCAATTATATAATCCACACACCTAAAATAGATATATACTTCTTCCTCACTATCCTCCTTTACAAGTGACTCAGGATGTGGGGTTTCCAACACATATAATTTTCTTTCATGGAGTAGTATATTGTGGATGCACGTATACCATTCCAAGAAATTTGAATTGGTGATAAGGTAATTATTATCAAGTATGTATCACAATGATAATTTTAGTGTCATTTGAATTTCCATTTCTATAAATTAGGAGCAGATAATTAGTACTTATTTTGATTATATTAAAAAATTTAAATTAAATTCCATTATTGTCCCATTATTTTTTAGAAACCCAATAACCCTCACCATCAGTTTTGGAATATCTTTTTTCATAGATATTCTAGTGTCAAGGATCCATATTCACCTTATTATAACCTGAAATTTGGTCTGTCAAGATATTTAATGGGTTTTATGTAGGAGTAAATTTCGAATTATAATAACTCATGGTTCCTTAATCTATTGAGAAGACTCCCCAATACTAAAATAATATTTTAATGATTTCCCCAACACTTGTATCTTTTTTAGACAAAGTACTACCTGAGTAGTCAACCCTTGATGAAGAACAGTTTAAGTTAACGCAAAACTCAAATATTAAGGTTTCCATAATAATTTAAAGCACCTGAACTTATTTTGGTCAAGAACTTTGTATAATGAGGTCATTTTAACTTAATTAGTAGAAGGCTATACTGACTTAATATTTTAGTTGATGGATTTTTTCCATTACATATTAATATAATTTTACCTTTTAAATGATTTGATAATATTAAGTGAATTTTATTTATGTAATTATCCATATTTGATATAATATTTACAATTAATAAAAGTATATTTTATTCCATCTTGTATGCTTGTTAATAAATTTATTATGTGATCATATAAAATTCATAATCATAAATAATTAACCATGAAACTGATAGGAATATAATTTAAGTGGCATGATCATGAGATTTTTCTAGTATATTATTTTTATAGAGGATGAGAAATTAAAATTATACCGAGGGAAAACCACCTTAAACTACATCTTGGTTTATATTGCAGCATTCCACCTTTGGTTCCTTTGTATCACCTTGATTGGTTTCACCTTGAATCCCTGACCTGGAAAACCTCCACTCATTTTGGTTTTTTATCATAACATAAGATTTTACCCATGCATAGGTGAGAGGATATAATGGATTCGATAATGGGTGTTTACATAAAAGAAACCATGGGAACACATGACCTTACATAATAAAAGAAGGGGATAACTCACTGTCCATCATTTTAATTTAATAAAAATAAATTAAAATAAATAATCACATATAAAGGGCTCATTTAATCTCCTGACCATTCACACATAAACAAGAAATGAGCATAAATTTTCAATCTTGTCATAAATTACTTCTATTCTGTCTTTTAATTAAGATAATATTCCATGAATTAATACAATTAATTCAATTTATCTTAATTTCATTCAAACATATTTAACTAACCATCATCTATAATCTTAAACAAAATTAATTTCATTTAAAATTTTTATAGCACATGACTGTACTTGGAGGAAACCACATGTGTTCATTGAAAATTTTAATTTGGAAATTAATTATTTATATAATTTTTAATCCTATAGAATTTCATGTACTATTGAAAGTACGACACATGAAACACATAATAAATAGGTTTAATTATAGATTTAATTCTTCTTTTGGTGAAAATTTGAGATCACTGATGATTGAGGAATACTTGGTGTGTAGTATTTTACATGGAATGTATATGTCTTTTACCCGTTTCCATAGAACATGCATTGGATTTGGGCATGTTTCTTTTGATGGATGTCTTCAAGGAACACAATGAGTACTGGGAATACATGACATGTAACCTCAGATTTCATAGCATGTTAGTCCCCATATAATGCATCTGATACACGACATGCTTGGGAAACCCTGTGAACTATCCTGATAAATGTAACAAACCATGTTTTTTTTGAATTACTATTTATTGAATAATTTTCTTTTATTTTATAGCTTTCACTAAATGAAACACCAAGTTATGCTTTCGTTACATGAAACACTGGTTTAGCTTGTGTTGCACATGATATCGAGTTCTAGAAAAACCATAATATATTATTAATATTATTAAAACATGACCATTATAACATAGCTATTAAACATAGTGGTATGAATATTAATATTTTATCAAATATTATGTATAATTATTTTATATAAATAAAACATATTGACCAAAAATAGTTAATTTTTCATAACGTCATTATATGTTTTGAAAATATATTTTCTCAAAGAAATGATTTTTATGTTTTTTTGTGACAAATAATAAAATTAATTTATAAATCTTTTAGAAAATATATTTGACAAAATAAACATAATTTTTGAATTCATAATCTCAAAATTATCTAAGGGTGAGATCTTGGGATTTTTCTGATAAGTTTCAATTTTTGATGAATAATGAAAAATACTATATTTTAATTGAAAACTGCCCTTTTGCTTAATTTATTTATAGAGATAAATTATATTTTATTTCATGTTAATTTAGATAAATTATACATCTATTAATTAAATTTATATCATTTTAATCAATTTCATATTTAATTATGATATAAAAACTTCATAAACTCTTGATTATTTTATCTTTAAAAACACCACTTTCTTATCATGTCTGTAGGATTAAAATTAAATTAATTTATTCTAATTATGTTAATGGAAATTATAAAAATGGATTCTATATTTTTAATCATAATATTTATATTATATAATAAGTTCAACTTATTTTTTGACCAAAATGAATAGTAGATGTAATAAAAAATAATTATCGCGGTACTTGTTAAGGTAAAAATGGGTTTATTGGGGGTTAAAAAAATATAATGGTAAAAATAAACAATATAATTATATAAATACTATTTTATAGATGTATTTTGATCATTAAACCTATAAGGATTCATAATTTTTAATTTTTTACCACTGTAACATTTGAAAAATATGGGATTACTCAATTCATTTAAACAATACCAAGTGTGACCTCTCCCCCATTTATAAAATTCCACCCCCTCTCCTCTCATTTTCAAACCTTCAAACCATTTTTTTTCAAAAAATACCAATCCAAACCATTTCTCCAATTCCCTCCCCTCATCCAAGAATCCTTATTCTGGGAGGAATTCCATCTTAAGAAGTATTTTAGTGAAAACATAAGGAAGATACCTGAAGAAGAGGTAATGTTCATCAAAAAAATGTTTTTGTGTTATTTCTTCCTCCAACCCATAAGTCATTATTATATCATACATATATAATAACATAAGTATATTTAATATACTTATATGTTTTTATGTTAAGGTAATACACTACAACCATCTCCACTTTCATTAAATGGGTTACGAAATCATTGTTCATGCGTATGATGGACTACCGCCTCGCAAACCAATATCATTTTTTTCTATTAAAAACTTTATAATTTGGAAATAATGATGGAAATATTGTTTTATATGAGATATATATATATATTATATTATATTTATAATTCTAGAATTATTATATCATACATTACTTCATATTTTACATTTTGTGGGAATACGATAACATCGTCCGTATGTACGGAGGACTACCACCTCATGAAGCGTTGTGATGTATTAAGACTTTAAATAGAAGTTATTAAGGATGGTTTTAATGAAAATATGTGATGTATATGAAATTTAAATAATTTTGGAATGATATTATATGTCATTTAAGTTTCTTTATTTTAAACCAATAAGAAAATGAAAAACTGCGTTCGTACATACATATGACTTATCATCTCCATGAACATCGAAAACCTGGTACTATAGAAGGACTGTTCACAATGGGTATATTTGGTCTAAAAAATGGGCTCTCAAGCCTTTTATTCAGGACACTTTTCCTAGGGCCTTCAGGCTATATAATGGGTCTCCCTCTACCCACTCAAAAGAGGTATTTGCTTTAAATAATAATGAGGCTTCGACCCCATCCTTTGATAAATAAATAAATAAATTTATAATAAATATATGTTATATTTATATCATGGTTGTAATTATGGATATTATGGAACCATGATCAATTTAATAGGCCCAAAAAATATTACAAATTAAAATATATACTCAAAATAAAGCGGTTATTACCCGAAACATAACTTTAACAAGGAATTGTTAAAAAAAGTAATAATAGGTTATAAGAATAATATATATTATGATATATATGAATATGGTTCTTCAATATATTTATAATAAACTTATGTTTATTATAAAAGAGGTTTGAATGAGTACGATGGAAGACAATACTTAAGGTAAGAGATTTTTGTCTCAATTCCCCTTTATTGAGACGTATGTTATGTATGCACCTATATTATTTCATGAGGTGTATATAAGGACCCTTTAGTATGTAATATCATGATTTTTTTTATCATCATGATATTTTATATTCCATTTTATTTTATTCATTAATGGGAATTATGATTCAAAGTTACCAAACTGGTAAAGTCTTTATGTTATAATCTCTCAGATTATCAAGATTATTTATGACTATGTTTATGATGAAAAAAATATTATTATAAATATCTCAATAATATATTTAATTTTCTTATACTCTAGTTATTCACGAAATTTTCATGTAATAGTTCCATTTTCACTATTTTTTACTTTTGATAAAAAATGTTTTTAAAAATCCGACTTTATTTGTCTCATTAATCAGAAATCTATTTATTCAAAAACCCTGTTTTCTAAATTTTTTTAGAATTTTTTATTATTACCCAAATGATTTAATAAATAAATTTTTACCCATGTTTTACTTTTGAGAATTTTGAAATGAATATTCATTTTATTTTGCAATGAAATGTTTGTTTGACATTTACTGAAAATGTTAAATGAATCTTCATTTTAATGTGCACAACATGAATGAAATTTTCTGATATCATAACCAATAATTTATTAGAAGCTTCCTTTATAAGTTTTCAAGGTTATTTTCAAATAATTCTTTAAATTTATTTTATTTTTAATTTTTTTTAAAGTGAAGAATATTTTTTTCTCAAGAAATGTTATAAATGATCGATCAAAATCATTTTCCATATAAGATTTTATCTTTTTTATGTTACCTATTACTTATTAAGGATAAGATCGTTGGATATCATTATTATTATTTATCTGAATGGTTTATGTTTTATGATGGAAATTTGTTTATGAAATCCACATATCTTCCACTGGTTAGACCATGAGTAAATGGTTATGAAGCCCACTTCTTTTCGTGGGTTAATATATGATGAAATGATTATAAAACGTATCTATTTTCTATAGGTTATGACATGAATAAATGTTTGTGATACCCATTTCATTTATTAGGTTATGATATGATGACTGCTTATGATATTGGGGAACATATATGTATGATTACATTATGTGATGAGTGGGAACTATATCTCCCTCCAATACATTGGGTAATAATTTTTATCTTATGTGATAGAAAAGACTACAATGAGGAGTGAACACGAATATATAAGATATGACTGGAATGGGGAGTTAAATCATTTCAGTAAGGGACTTTTTCCACTATGATGGTCTTGGGAGTGAACCTTGACTTCTATGATGGTTTGGGGAGTGAACCCATTCTAATATCATATCATTGGAAATGATCCTTGACTAATATGGAAATGATTTTCTATGCTTCTATGTATTCCATGAATTCCATGTCTTATGATAATATTATGCTCTCATGGATCATGTTTTTTTATTTCCATATGATTCATGTATTATGAACCTCCAATATTTATTCCATGATTCAAGATATGATATTTGATATGTCAAGTATTATTTTCAAATATTATTCTCATGTTCTCATAACTTTGTGCACATGTTATGCTTATATGTCTCCCTTGTTTACACTTATGAAGCATCTAAGATCACCTTTTATTATGTTTTCATACTTTATGTTATAAATATATTTATTATTTATTACATGTCTAAGAATGATTCTAGTTATGAGAAATGTAGTGGGAGATGAAATATCCCACTTATGGACCAGTTTTTATCTTTCCAAGTTTCCAAATGCAAAAACTATTATGGTCCTCATGCATGAGTTTGTGTAATGTAATGAATATTCAAAAAAATTATGTAACATCTAGGTATTATTATCTTGGGTCTCTATAGTGTCTATTAGAAGATAGGTTTTGTTAACATTTGGAAACTAGGATAAGAGAACCTTAGTGAAATCCTTAAGGACATTCCTAAGGAGAAGTCTAAAGATGATTCAAAGTATTGGAAAATATCCTGGAATTTTGGTAAAGGACAGAGCAAGTGGTTTCCAAGAAATTAAACCCATTCATGTATAATAAAAGTAGATGTGGGTTTGTAAAGAAATTACCTAGTTGTAACAACCTAGAAAGCACCATATTTATCTGTAATTGATTGGGAACTAGTACATAAAAATGAGCCTTGATGCACACCTAATTTGACACTCCCAAGTGATATGCTTTGGAAATTCACAAACTCTTTACGAACCACAATGAAAGATTTAAATAGAATATGACTATAGATTAAATAGTAAAAACCTAAGGTGACATAGATTAAAGATGTAGGTGTCATTATTTAGGAATCCTATAAGTCATTTTTCAAGATTATGTGGTTCCATAATATGATTATTATTTCTTAAATTTTGATATTTGATTTTATTCAACAGATGGAACCCAAAGGAACCGTGTTAATGATGAGTGAAACATACAATGTAATGAATATCATCCTAATAATACAAATGTTAAGGGATATGATAAGAAATTTATCATTTCTACACTTACAAAACTTTTTCACGATATGAATCATGATAGAACTCCAAAAGAAAATTAGAGGGAACAAAATTCTATTGAGTCCCCCATGAGATAATGCCCACCATCCTTCAGTGGATCCACTAGTCCACCAATTGTTGATGAATAAATTAGTATCACTAAAAAAATATTCTCAATTATTTAGTGTTCAGAACATGAAAAATTCATTCTAGTTATCTACTATTTGGAAGGTGAAATAGATCAACGGTGGACCCTCATCAGGAATACAAGGAAATTGGTGAAATTGACTCTATATATTGGGATGAGTTCAAGAACTTTTTTTCAATATTTAATTTCTTCATATTCTTTATAAAAAGATAGAGAAGTAGTTACTTGTGTTAAAAAAAGGATGATGAATCTATTGGTACCTATGAGGAAAATTTTACAAGATTTTTGAGGTACACTTATCATATTATCATCATACCTAAAATTATGGTCGATCATTTCTTTAGTAGATTAAAATCAAGTACTTTAATGGATTTATTCAAAATATAATTTGGTGGATATGAATATTTTTTTTGATATTATATATAGTTGCACTACTACAAATTGGGCTTTTAAAAGTGATAAAAACTGCCTTTAACAATGATAGAAAAGCGATGTTAATTGAGGAAAAGGTAGGGGGTCCCCTTTAACAATGATAAAAAAGTGATGATAAAGGTCCCCATTTATCAGTGCTATTTTGAGCACTGATAAAGTCCCCATTTATCAGCGCTCAATTAGAGATGATAAAGGCCAAGTTGCTTGAGCAAACTGATCACCTGCACAGAACTTGCACACATGAGACAACACCTACACACACAACACAAAACAACACTTGCACACAAAACAACTGCAAAAAACAAAACCTACACACAATCAAAGCATATAAGAACAAAAAAACCCACATAAGAGTTTCAAAAACAATTCTACATACATTTACATGAAATCATGAATACAAAAAAACACACTACTATATACATTTCAAATAATGTTTTATATGGTTACAATTACAATTATATAAAAAACAGTTAAAAATATTAATGTTTCATCCTTTTTTCAACATTGATATCCTCTCAAAATTTTTTGTCCATGGTATTAGTTACTAAACAAATCATTCGAACTCAGGAAAAAAATTCCACCTACGTAAGAAAATAAATATTATGTTAGTAATACAATAATGAAATAAATTAAACATTAATATTAAAAATACATTAATAACATGTAAATTTTTAATAAAAAAGACACATTAGGGTAGGTAGGGGGCCATACGACTAGATGATACTTGATAAATGACCTTGATATGGGTAGGTAAGCATCCATGATAAGCTACTAGTGTAATGAAATGGAAAAAAGTACACAAAGTAAAACAATTAATAATTTTGAGAGGTTTCTTAGTGTATAAACTTGACCACTTTCTCTCTTTAGTGATCTTAGAGGAATGAACTTCAAAATATAACTTGAGGGGCTAAAGGTGGTGTTGATGGAGGCACCAATGGATTTTCCTTTGGATCATAAACAACCACATCCATGAGCTCCATTTGACATGGAAAACCCTGATCATCAACCTCTCAATAAATTTTTGAACCAACTTTGGCCACCGTGTCCCTAAGAAAGTAAACTAGAGAAGGTAAGAGGTGACCAAATTTTACCAGCCTCTTGAAATATCCAAGATAAAATAAAGCTTACTATAGTCCTAAAAATATAAAAGAATATATTAAAGTGATGATAAAACTTATCTTACCTCTTCACTAGATCCATCATAGTCTCCTTTATCTTCACTCATTACCATTGTGCTTGGAATTATCATTCTCTAAGATAGGGGTGTGTAATGGACTTGGCCATTGACATAATGAATCACCACACTAGTTTATGGGGGGAGTGATTTTAATTCAATTGGTTTTTGTTCATAGAATATTCTTTTGGGAGTGATCAAACTCCCAAATCACTCTATCTCTATTTCCACTTGACACAACACTCTCCAGACCTATATGGTCAATTTATTCCTCCTATAGTTGTCATATTATTGGAATGTGATTGGAAACACCACCATAATAAGAGTTGATCCCCCACCGACTGGAAATTATTTCACGGGAACCCCATACATTGTTACCCAATCTGTTAGCACCGTCCTTGTTGATGGCGTTGGATCTAAGTCCCTCATTTTCTTCTAAGACATCTAGAGAGTTTTGGATCTTTTGGATGATGTGTTTTTGTCTGGAATCTAATTTTTTGATGATTCTAAATCCCCTATGTCCTCCTCCTCATCCACTATTAGAAGATCTATGTGCCTTATCACCAATGGAGCCAACTGATCATTTGAGTATGATCAGACCAAGTTTTAGACATAAGCCTTGGAGAGGCTAAAACCCACACAATCCAAAGGGAAGGTCACCTAAACCCAAGTTTCGTATCAGGTGAACATTATCCACAATTTTTGAGCCACCATGGGATGCATTTCAAAATGGATGTGGGGAGGAGTGGGGAATTTCATCTGAATTCACTGAACTATCTCCCAAAGTGGTATGATGCATACCAATCATAGAATATCTTTCAATTAATCCAAGTGGATAAAAAACCCTCACATATGGCTAAACTATAGGCTTATGATATAGGATCACCCTTTACATTATAGGTAATTTTACATGTTGGTGCTCCATATGGTATAAAAACATTGATCATACCAGTTCACTTTTATCTTGATCTCCAAGTTCTTTAGTGTGATTAGCCAGACCCCACTGATACTTCATTGAAATTTACTAAACTGGTAACTTGGAATGTTGTGATTATTAAGTAACTCATATCCACCTATGTGGGCCCCAATCCAACCCCACCACAGTTGGAAGGGGATGAATATTCTGAATGGTCCATACCCCTATAGATGTGGTGAAGTTGGAAATATAACTTATCCAACATGGGAATAAACATGATGATAATCATACCACCTGCAATCACCTCTACCATCATTAAGGTGGAGACCATAACTTCACCTTTTTTCCGCATTGTGAATATGTACCTGCTTAGGTACATTGCTAAGAAGTATACTAGATGAAAAAGGTGATGGTCCTGGGAGGGTACTGACCATCACTAGTCATTGAATTGACACTATTAAACTATTTTTAAGTGATAAACCTCTTCCCCATAGGATTATCATGATGGACAAGCCTTGATATTCTTATTCATACACTCATACTGTGTCTTCTTGATTAACAAGTCACCCCCTTCTTGAAGGGGATGCCAACCCCTGGATACGATTCCTTCCTAAGGGATGTTCTGTCTATATTGATGAGATACATTATAATGGGAGGATTCTATTCCATGTCATCCTGAGTATATGGGGTATGAATTTAATCATCATACTTGTATCCTAAAATCATCGCACCATAGATCATCTTAATTTCCTATATGCTAATGTCAAAATCACCATACATAAAATGAAATGTGTTCATGTATTGACTCTATAAACTAAATAAGTCTACCATCTGATTTATTTTTTGCAATAATTAAAGGTTTGGTAAGCCTAAATAGATTCACAAAATCCTATATTTTTCATCTCAACCACAAACTCTGTGGCTATACACTAAACCAAGGATGGACAACCCTAGTTCATCCCAAAGCTTCCACCTGATCAAATAACCCTGCCAAATAACCACCCAAACTTCTAATTTGATATAGAATTATACATTTTTGATATGTAAATTTGGGTTTTAAGATCCAAATAATTTTAGAACCCTTTAAAATCAATCGAAATAGGAATCAAAATTAAGTGCATGACTTTTTCAAAGTCATGTGATCACAAGACCATAATAGGATCTCGTGATCAAATGAACCAGTGAGATTTATATGATTACATGACCCTTGAATATTTATGAGATCATGTAAATAAGGAAATAATACACGAATCATGGTTCAAGGGAATTAATTTTATTATGTAATTTTTTATGTTATTTGATCATGTGATGAGATCACATGATCAATTCACATGAAGCATTCATACAAAGAAGATTATGTGACACAATCACATGAAGAGGCTTACGTGAAGTAGAGAAAAAACTAAGTGTTCTCATAGAGCTATGAAATTTTGAGTCA
The DNA here is from genome assembly GCA_963277665.1 of Viscum album. NCBI lineage: Eukaryota > Viridiplantae > Streptophyta > Magnoliopsida > Santalales > Viscaceae > Viscum > Viscum album. The sequence goes on from OY728129.1 coordinate 1,496,867,038, forward strand.
TTAGTGAAATATATTTCCCATTAATCTCCTATATATTGGAAATTTTACAGAATACCTCGAGTATCTTAGAATAACAAATGAAAAATAAAATCCCAAGGGAATCAATCAGTTATTCACTTCCTTATAACAAATTCCATTCTTCTTCTTCTAGAATTTGTATGTGAGGTGTGTATGCATCTAGGCATTGATGTGATGAAAGTTCTATATGAGGTGCATAGACACCCAGATTTTGATGGGAATGCATATATATATATATATGTGATGTGGGTTTATTTGAGAAATTTTTGAGATACAAGATCTATGGAAAATGATTTTACTATGCAAACATCAAGATTACCTCTGTGATTGAGAAAACACAGTGTCATTTCTCTTCCTAAAAAGAATGTCACATGGATAGAAATCTTCCAAAATAAACTAACCCTACATGGAATAATTAAAATCAAATAAACATTTCATTATATAATGCTTTGTTAAAATAGACATTTTATCGTAACAATACCTTTACATCTTTCCAAACGGTTTCTTTGGTCCAAATATAAGATAATAAAAAAACTAATGATTCTTTGTGCACTTTACTACGGTTGGTTAACTACCTCTTAGCATAGAATCTAATCTAAACTTTAGATCTGGCGTCCCCATGATGCTCTCATCAGACACCATCTCTAATTTTTCTTGAATAACAACAACATAAACATAGACAAAGGATTTGAGAAGGTTCATATGCATGATCTTTTGCAAACTTGATAAACTCTTTCACGCCATCTTCATACTATTTAGTCAACTGATTAGAATTCATCTATTCTTTATTCATATTTATCCTATTTGATACAATATTATTAATATTTAATAAAATAATTACACAAAATATGTTCAAATAGGGTCATCATACAACTATAATCAATGTAACTAGGTATGGTAAACAATACCCTTGCCTCTCCATGAATTACTCAAGACAAAATTAGATTAAACCCATCTTCCTAACCACCTGATCAATGGAATTATCTATGAGAATCCCTCGCACTAGAATGTTTTAGTATCCCACATGTGATCTATATGCATTATTGTAAACAGGGTTTTTAGGGTTTCTCTAGAAACATAATGTCTTTAATCAAGAACTATGGTACTAAAATAATAAATGGTATGATCTTAAATAGATTTATTATGGGTGGAGGGATTCATTACATGTGTTGTTATGGTTATTTGACTAGGGTGTCTATAAAGTGTCTCACAGTGTCCTATAATGAAGTTGTTTTCTAAGATTCAATGGATTTTCACTAGTAACAAAGTGGTGGTGCCATTGAAATGAGTAAAGTTTGGATTGATATTCAATGGTGTAAGAACTACAACATGGAAAACAAATGGCACACCAATCATTCCAAAAAACAGAACACCATACAAACACACAATCGTTCTCACAATCGCAACACCATACAAACCAAAAAATCACGATTTCATATTTTATGAAGAATACATTATTCAATTTTGTTTGTTAATTCAGGGGTTATCACAGAATTTTTATCATCATGGGGTATTCATTTATTAGTCAATATACATAAATTACCAATTTTTATATTCAAATGTTCAACAATAACCAACTAACATGCAATTCATTTAGTGCGGAAACAAGGACCACCAACGCCCACAATTTTCAGCAGGGTGTTTAGCCCATACATTTCACAACATAACCATTAGTATCAAACAGTAATAACATGTGAACAAGAGGAAACCAATGCGTAAGAAGAGAAAAAACACCATGAAGGTGTCATTCAGCGCGCGACATAGGTGCGTTCACAGTAGAGGATATGCGATCGGTAGAGGAGATCCAACTGAAAAGAAAACATCAAATGAGAACTCACATGTTAAACAATTTTATTATTCAATAGTGGGATTTTATTTTCCATCTATGATATATGCTTCCAATTTTTTTTTGTATATACCATTTTCCTAGATGTTCAACTTATGAATAGGACATATCTTCTTTTTAAGAGAAAGTTAACTTTTAATTTACTCTAATTTAGGGGTAAAATATTCCAAATTAATTGTATTTTTTTACTAGGGGATCGTTTATATCCCATAGGGATCATGAAAACCTCTTAGGTTAGTGGAATGTTAGGTCAGTTGTTGGTTACGATACCAGCTTGGGCCGTATCATTACATTTCCAATTTTAATTGACCCATGTCCATTTAAATATAGGACTGGGGGGGGGGTTAGACACTAATATATATAAGGTATAAGAGAGGTAAAAATCATAATATGCTCTGAAATACAAGTGATGAAATAAGAAACATACATCGGGTGAGGAAGAACCACCCAAGAGGAGAGGAGGGGGAGGTTGGAGTAGCATAGAGGGGTTATAGACGAGAAAAGGGGAAAAATCCAGTAAAACATAAAAGGTTCAAAGGGGAAGGGGGTGTGCTATCTGGGGTGTGTGGGATAAAGGGGTGTGGGCTGTCCAGAGAGGGGGGGGGGGGCTATTTAGGTGGGGGGGGGGGGAGGTTTCCACTATGAAATGACCATTAAAAATCTTAAAGAGTGAATTATGATAGGGTACAATTATGGGGAAGCGGGGTTTGGTTAATGGGGTTGAGTGACTAATAAGGAATAGAGGAACCTCATTAAAAAGAATAAAAAATCTCTTTTCAATTCAAGAATAAGGTACATTATAGTGTAGCCTAAGGTTCTATTTCATAGTGCACCCTATGATGTCACATTATTAAATTAACACAAGGTTTTCACCGTAACACTCATCCCTTAGGAATAACCATTAAATCTTGATCATGAATTGTGATGTGACTATATGCCTCATTTAATAACATCCAACCCAAAATACTATATGGAGGGAATAACATAGCCAACCTCCCACATGATCTAAACCATTAACATAAGGCGGTCCCCATGGATAAACTCACATACATAAAGGAGGACCTAAAGAGGAATAACCAATCTAACCTCTAACAAAATCTAAATCACTAATACAAGGTATTTTTCATGGATAATACTATATACTAGAAGTGGATTGTGATAGGGTCATAAAAGAGCCAATTTACTACCTGAGAAGGACTACCAATGTAAGACATATCCCTTGGCTAAATGAATATACGTAAATAATATCCTAGGGATGGTCTAACATAGCTAACCTTCAACACAATCTGAAACACTAAAATAATTTATGTCTTGTGGAAAAGTGCATATACCCCATTATGTATAGCCACACATAAACATTGATTTTTTAAAGAATGCTCACCATGGGGGAGTATGTCTACATTGCAATCTCAATGTCTCTAGGAATAATCCTCACCATAGATATATAATAACAATTAAGATATAAATAAAAAGAATGAAAGATAAGTCTCATCATAGATCTTAGCTAGCCAATGATTGATACCTAGAATCGAGGAGGAGGAGGAGGAGGACAGTCGTGGCAGAGGAGGAAAATGTAGCTGCAGCAGAGGAGACATAGTGGGAAACAATTACCATAACTAAGGTATAATTTATCTAGTCATGGGCTCACCATAGAATGGGTATATCCACCCTCAAATGCATTACTTTAAGATATCAATATTATTGGGTAGTGCATCTCAAACCATTTGAATATTTCATAATTGGTATTTCATCTTGAATCACATTATTGTATGGTAAGTGGGAAATGAAACTCATACAACACATCACAATATCACATCAAGTATATCATCCCATTATTTAGGCATCTTCAACATAATTTTTCATATCATCCCAGTCCATAGGCCATGTCAGAGTGATTAGGCAGTCCATCCCACACCCAAACAAAGATATTAATCAAGAGGAAGCACTTACAGAACATAAAAATATAATTACCAATTGGAATAGTGTTCTGTAGTATATAAACAACATAAAATGGCACAATAAACATCTTAGAAAATACAAAATAAACCATAACTAGGTTTTCCTAACATATGACTCACTCAATGTTTAAGATTAGTTGATCCACACATGTGGAACCCATATCCAAATACAAAACTAGGCTATAACCCACTGAGATATTACATGTCAAAAGGGGGAGGAACACTAACCCCATAAGTTAGTGAAATAAGTCAAAAATCCCATGAGGAAACACTAAGTTCCATTTAGGTCAAGGCTCACACTGACCTCACATAATACACACATATCTTATTCAAGGGAGGCTAAGGGAACTTATTTTGTTCCCTGTATGTTATTTTCTACCAAGGAGGAATACCTATTGGTTATATAGAACATAATTAGCATTAATTTAATTTTCAAACATGGTAAATATTGTCTATTGAATCACTCTACAACACATGTAAGGATAAAACATAGCCTAAAAAAACTTACGTACTATTAAGTGGTGAATTAAAAACATCATAGTAAAAAAATCAAAATGGAATATCTCAATTATACACTTATCCCATATCTAGAGTGGAAAAAGACACTTTACCAAGGTCCTAGGAATCATTGTATAACACAAGGGAATCCCCCAAGGGCTCTTGAATGTAATGTTCAACATATTTTAATTTTTTCCAACAACCCATGATGGCCATGGAATTAAGGCATAATACTCAGTGGGTCCATAACATCCCTAGATGTTTTTCTGAATACATATGGTCATGGAAATTTTTTTGAGTTGATTTACTACCAACTACAGAAGGGTGGAAAGACTACATATCATGCAATGCATGAAACAATACATAAAACATTGGTAATGGTTTGAAACCACCAACCTCAAAGTGGAGTTTACCCCTTAATAATGCTCAACCACCATATCCTGAGATCATCCAAGCTCGATCAAGATCCATCATCCATTTTCGAAACACATGAGGAGGCGGCCGTAGTGGAGGAGGATGATTTAGCGGTTGGAGGAGGAGGAGGAGGAGGAGGCAGCGACAGCGGTGACGGAGGAGAAACAGGGTTACAATAGAGGAAGGATCGTAGTAGATGATGAGGATAAGGTAGCAGCAGTAGAGGAGGAAGAGGATGGTCGTGGCGGAGGAGGAAAAGGAAATGGTAGCGGCTGTGGCAAAGGAGGAGGAGGAGGAGGAGGAGGGGTCGCGACGCAGGGTTCAGCTTCTGCGAAGTCTTGAATGGGTTAGATGGAGGAGGGACATGTTAGGGTTATTTAAAAAACCTATGGAACCTTTATCAGCACTAGTTAAAAGCATTTATAAAGTTATTCTTTATCAGTGCAAAAATAAAAGCGCTAATAAAACATACCTTTATCAGCGCTTTTTGAGCACCAATAAAGATCCGCCTTTATCAGTGCTAAAAAAGTGCTGATAAAGGACCTATTTATCAATGATAACATTTTAGTACTGATAAATATCTATTTTATCAGTGCTTTTTTAGCACTAAAAAAGGCACATCTTTATCAGTGCTCAAAAAGTGCTGATAAAACCAAAATTTATCCGAGTTAAAATTATAGCACTGATAAATACTTATTTCAGGATTCATTTTTAATTATATATATATATATATATTAAAATTTATTATATATTTATAAATATATTAAATATAACAAATATAATAAATAAAATTAATTAATCTAATAAATCTAATAAATTTCTAATAAATATAATAAATATAATAAATATATTTATTATTTAATGTAATTTATTATAATCTTATAATTATATAATAACATATTAAACTTTTATCAGTGCTAATAATAGTGCTGATAAATGTACACTTTATCTGCACTAAAAAAAGCACTGATAAAGGTGTATCCTTTATCAGCACTGACAAATTGTACATTTATCAGCGCTTTTAGCTAGCACTGATAAAGGCCCACCTCTTTATCAATGCTTTCATCTTAGCACTGATAAAGGTAAGTGCTTCCATTTCTATGTTTTTTGGTAGTGGTGGAAATGTAGGTTGGAGTTATGTATTATCTCATGGATTTGACAACAAATGGAAGGTGAAGTTAGAAGGAAAATAAAAAATCCATGGAGAGAATAAGGGGAACTTTTATTTATGTTGAAAGTGTTGGAAGAATCATGGAAAAAAATTTCTTAATGGGACTATTAAATGTTTTAAGAGTTGAAATGAAGGTAATCAAGAAATTTATTTCTAAAGTAATGGGAAGAAGTTAGCTAATGATGTGAATAGAGATAAAGCTATGCATAATTCACCTCCCACACATTGGTGCTTCAAGTGTAAGGAGAGTGGGAATCATGCTAAATAGTTCCAAAACCCAAGGGTTAATGATGTTGATCAACAATAGAAAAATTTTAAGCCACGGGAAAATGGGAAATATCATGTGACCACTATTTCTAAAAAGGGGTGCATTAATTACATGGTGAAAGGTACACTTACCATCCACTTTAGAACTGATAATGTCTTACCTAACTCTGGATCAACCCATTCATTCATATATAAATAATTTTATAAGGGTATAAATATGCCACCCAAATTATTAGATATAGAATTAGTAGTGAAAACCCCTAATGATACGATGATCACATATCAAGTATATGAATCATCTTTAGTTTATATTGGTGGGAATGTTCTTCCTGTAAATATTGTCATTATTCCTCTGGTGGAATTTGATGTCATTATTGGCATGGATTGGATTTATCTGCCAAAATCCAAATTCAAATTTTGAGTAAGGTAAGTCATGTTTGATATTCCAAACCAACCTATAACCATCTATTAGTGTGATGATAAATATGAAATTTTTATGGAGATTATATACATTTTATGGGTCCTAGTTCCCTTCATATGAGGTGCTTATCTTAAATGGTTGGGGAAACTTGAAATTGATGATGTTCATTTTTTTCCAGAATTAGTTGATGTATTTAAAGAATAATTTCGCAGTATCCCACCAAAGCATGAACTTGAGTGCTCAATAGAACTCATATTTTGTGTCATACCAATTTTAAAGAATCCCTATAAAATATCCCTGATTTATTTGAAATAATTGAAGAAGTAATTCCAAGAAAACCTTGACAAGGGATTCATTCATCCAAGTGTGTCACCTTTGGGTGCCCCTATTCTCTTTGTTTAAAATATATATGGATCAATGAGACTCTATATTTATTAATATAAGTTTAACATGATCATAATAATGAAAAAATATCCTCTACACTGTATTGATGACCTATTTGATCAACTACATGGAGCTCAATACTTTTCCAAGATTGAACCTTATTCTGGATATCATAAATTAAGTGTCAAGAAAGAGGATATACCCAAGATGGAATTATATACAGGGTATGAACATTATGAATATACAGTGAATCCATTCAGACTAACTAATGCCCCTAAAATATTCATGGATTTAATAAATATAGTCATTACTATGATTGTTTTATGGAATTATTTATAGATTATATTCTTATCTACTCAAAGAGAAAGGTAGAGCATGGATACCACTTGATAATTATATTAAATACCCCAAGGAAGGATAAAATATATGAAAAAAATTACAAAGTTTGGATTTTGGATACAAAAGGTTTCATTTTTTTCATATATAATCTCAAGAGAGGGTATATTAGTATATCCATCAAAGAATAAGTCTATTAAATGTTGTCTCAGATGAAACACAATGTCTAAGATCTATAGTTATCTTAGTTTAGATAGATATTATCCATGATTTGTGGAGAATTTATCATGACTATATAATCCTATGAAAAAGTAAACTTGGAAGGGATCCAAGTTCTACTAAAAAGATGATTGTTTGGAAAATTTCATGGAGCTAAATAGAAGGTCAGTCAGCACACTTGTGTTCACATTACCTTATAGTTGAGAAGGGTTTTCAATCTATAGTGATGAATCCAAGAATGGATTGGGATATTATATTATATATAATGACATGGTTATATCTTATTCCTCTTGAAAATTTAAGATTCATGAATGGTTATATCTTATAACTCATGAGAAATTAAGATTCATCAGAAAAATTATACAACTCATGATTTGAAGTTGGATGTGGTAATTTTTTAATTAAAGATATAGAGGCCTTATCTTTATGGTGAAAAGTGTGATATATATATATATATTGATCAAAATTTTTTAAAGTATATATCACATAGAAGGAGTTTAAAATGTTCTAGATAATATGTTTAGAGGTGATAAAATATTATCATTTTTCAATACATTACCACTGTAGAAAAGAAAACAAGTTTTCATTTCTTTGAGTTAAAAGGATCAGGCTAGTTTATATATGATCAGGATCACACAAGATAAAATATATTTTTTGATTTTAAAAGGATAGAACTAGAAATATTGAAGGAAGGGTAAAAATATTATCTTGATGAATTTAATGTTTAACCATCTATCAAAGTCAAGATTAAATAGACACAAAAGAAATATTTAGAGCTGAAAAAGAATTTTAGAAATGTTCATGAGTTTTGATTTGACCATGATGGAATGATATATTTTGGGAACCCTGCATCTATTCCATACATACTAGACTTGAAGAAAGAGTTTTTATAGGAATCTCATAGTTATTCATTCTCTATTCATTTTTTAATTATGAAGATATATATATATTTGAATGTGTTTTTCTAGTGAGATGACATGAATAGATATATCACAGAGTTTGTATCTCAGTGCTTGGTATGTTAGAAAGTAAAGGATGAAATAAAAAAGTATAATGGGATGGTTTTTCCATTATCTATACTAGAATGGAAATGGGAAAAATCAACATGGACTTGGTCATTGGACTCCCCAAAAACTCAAAACGACATAATGTTATTTGGGTTGTAGTTGATCGCCTTACTAAGTCATCACACTTCATTGATATCATAGAATAATTATCTCTTGACCATATTTTGAGGATATAAATCAAGGAAGTTATAAGGTTTCATGGAGTACCACATTCCATTGTATTTTATTAGGATACAAGGATTACACCAATGTTTTGGTAAAGTCTTCATCAATATCTTGATACGAAGTTGAGTTTCAGCACCGTGTATCATCTGCAAATAGATGGCCAATTTGAATGAACATTAAAAACCCAAAAGGATATGTTGAGATCTTATTATTTGTATTTCAAAGGTGGTTGGGATCAAAATATTTTTCTAGTTGAGTTTTCTTACAACAATATCTTCCACTCAAGAATTTAGTTAGCTCCTTATGAATCCCAATATGGGAATAAATGTAGAGATCCAATGTAATGGAATAAAGTTATAGAAAGAAAATGATTGAGACTTTTGATAGTTAAAGCAATGGAAGATAAGGTTAGTTCTCTTAAGTTACACATAAAGGAAAATTAGATATGGAATAAAAGAAATATTGATAATTTTCAGTGTGATCTAGAATTTGAAGTTGGTGATAAAGTGTTTCTAAGAATTTCTTTTTTGAATAAGGTTATTGGATTTAGGAATAAAGTATAACTATACCCTATGTATATCTGTCCCTTAAAAATTATTAATCATATCAGGATGGTATCCTATCACTTGGAACATCCACTAAACCTCTCTCAAGTCAATGATGTTTTCCATGTAGCTCTCCTAAGTAAGTACATACCTGACCATTCACATGTATTGAACTCAAAATTCATACCACTGGAGCAAGATATTTCTTATGAGTAACAAACGATAAAGATTATGGATCATATATAGAAATATATATGAAATAATACCACTGAATTGGTCATTTTTGTATGAAACCACATGTTTGTGGAAGCTATGTGGGTAATTGAGGATATGATGAGCCATAAGTATTCTTATTTTTTTATATCAGAAAAATGAATTTAAATGGAGAAATTCATTTTAATGGGGGAAAAATGTAATACCTTTAGTTTTTAGGAATTATTATTATTTTGAATAAATTAATTTTATTTGACATCTTTTAATACATTCAAAACCAATTTAATTTTACACCACATGCAACACTGGGTTAACTTTTGTTACACAAGATACTGAGTTTTAATAAAACCATGATATATTATTAGTATTATTTAAATGTGACCATTATAACTTAGGAATTAAAACAAGTGGTATAGATAATAATAACCACTTTTAAAATATTATTTATAATGGTTTTATATAAAGAAAACACATTGATTATAAATATACTCAATTTTCAACAATGTTATTTGTTTTGAAAATACAATTTTCTCAAAGAAATGATATTATTCATTTCTATGAACAATAATTAAATTATATTTTAAAATTTTTAGAAAATATATTTTATAAAATAAACAAAATTGTTTAATTCATAATTTCAACATTATCTTAGGGTGATATTTTTGTATTTTTATGAGAATTTTCATTTTATGATAAATATTAAAAAATATTGAATTTTAATTAAAAACTACCTTTTTTAATTTAATTATAAATTTAAATAAAAATTTAAGTTGGTTTTAAAGTTAAATAAGTTCAATTGTATATCCATTAATCCAATTTAGGTTATTGGAATCAATTTAATTTTGAATTATGATATAAAAACTTGGTAAAAATTTGTACATTTTCTCTAAAAAAACATGTTTTCTCATCACGTATGTGGGATTGATATTAAATTAAATTTTTTTAATTATGTGAATGGAATTTAAAAAAATATAATTTCTATTTGTAATAAGAATAATTTATATTATCTAGTAAGTAAAACTTAATCTTTGACCAAAATGAATAGTGAATGTAGTAAAAATTAATTACCATGATTAAGGTAAAAATTGGTTTATCAAGGGGATAAAATAAAATGATATGGGTACAAATAACCTATAAACTTGTCTAACCATATTTCTACCATTACACATCTAATGACAAAGAATGGTCCATTTTGGAACCATGTGAAATTTGAAAAACATGGGAGAACACAATTCTTTTCAAAAATACCAAGTGTGCTCTCTCCCACACACATAAAATCCCCCCTATTATCTCTTATACACACACACACACACACACACACACACACAACCTTTTAGTTCAGAAAAAATCTACCCAAATAACTTCCCAACTTACCCCCCTCATACTAGAATCCATCAAGATCAAAAGTAAGAATATTTCATAAAGAGGCACAAAAATTACACAAAAAAAGATATGTCATGGAGGGAAGAAATGATGTAAGCCTAGGGAATCAGCCATAACTGAACCCTCAAACTTAAAATGAGGGTAACTAAAATTAGAAAACAAAAATAAGTGACCATATTTAGTTCTATGAGAGGAAATGGAGTTTTCCACCTTATTTAATTCTCTATAAGTGTGATGAATCTCCACCCGATCATTCAGAAGAAGCTTAATTATATAGATGAGGTAGATGATGGTCTATGGCATATTTATAGTCTTATGTATAGAGTTATGAATAATCAAGGAATCTATCTCCAATGACTCTAAGGGGAGGTCCTTATCTCGATATAGTAGATTACCATTGATAATTTCTTGGGCCTTTGTCTGATTGAAATTTCTATGACCATAGACAGCTGAGAATGCCACTAGAACTGATACCCTCCAATCCCGAATAACCCCTATAACCCATATTAGACCATACATGTAATACCCATCAGTGTTTTATTTTAGACCATGGCTAGGAGGATACCATTTCACTTATCTTCCATGTGAGTTCACATCTTGAAACAACGGGGATAACAAATTACTGGGACCGAGAGTTCCCAGATAGAAAGATTTATCACAGTGTTTAAATAGAGCCTATAGTTCAGCTACCAAGCTCTAGGATCTAGCCAACATAGCCTTATAGGAGCTATATGTGACTTCATGGAGAGATTTTTTTTGAACATACCAGATGGTCCAGCACCCCACCACCAGATGATCTGAACTGACATTTTGATCATTTTTTTGGTACCTTGATGCTAGGTACATAAGAACTCATTGATAGATCCAAGTTGTGGGTAGAAGCATAATATCTAACCCATCTTACCCCAAATCATGCCTGCCCATTCACTGTGAAAAACAGGTTCACCGTAGTTTCTATCTTAGGATCTCTACAACAAGCACACATTTAATATTGGGAAACTCCATTACCCATGAATTTCTTATCAGTAAGGATTTTAAGGGCCCCGATACTCTATACAAGGAATCATTACTTAATAGGGAGCTCCCAACATTAGATATTTATTCCCCATTAATATTGAGATGAGGAGTTATAATATCCATCTCTCAGGGAACAATAACCTTTACAATAAAAAAAATAGATGAAGAGCTCATGAAAAATTGTTTATTGACATCATTATTGAGAATGATATCCCAAAATATTTCCAGTTGGTGCAGACTCCAGAATTAATGGTTAAAAGTAGGGAATGTGATTTCTTGAGTGAAAGTGCTGAATGGATTTAAAAAACATATAAATCCCAACATTGTATCTTCTATTCATGATACTAGATGTTTATGTCACTATGGACAATTATCCATCTTGAGTGTTGCTGGAGTTTATCTATATGACTATGGATTCTCATATAAATCCCCAAGCTCCCACCATGCGACTCATTCATGATCGAACCATACTTGATGTAAATGAACCTAGACAATAAGGATATACCCTCCATTGTCTCCCCAACCAACCTATCCTACATTTAGTTCATATTTTCTTTGATAATATTGAGATTAATACCCCTAACTTTATATTTTTCGCATTCTCTCCCATTAAACCCAATAGTAATTTCCCTCATCGTGTGCATACCATATGAGTTTTGTCATAATATTCTCCATACATCATAAAAATTCATAAAAAATCATTTATTTAATGATATATATTATTATTCTTTAATATAGGTATAATAAAATTATTTATTATTAACGAGGTTTGAATGAGTACGACAAACATCTAAACATAAGGTAAGATATTTTTGTCTCAATTTTCTTTATTTGTATGTATGTTATGTTATGAATATATATTATTTCATGATGTGTATACAAATAACCTTTGACATTTAATATTAGGAATTTGTTTATCCTCATTATTTTTTAAGTTCCATTTTAATTTATTTCTTCGCAGGGATTGAAATTCAAAGTTACAAAAGTGAAAATGACTTTATGTTACAATATCACAATTTATTGGGATTATTTATGATCATGTTTCTGATGATAAAATTTTATGATCCATATCTCAAGAATCTCATGAATTTTCTTATCCTTTAGTTATTAATGACATTTTCAATTAATCATACAATTTCAACTCTTTGGCCCCTAAGATAATAATTTTTTTAAAGAAAATCTGATTTTATTTCTCTCTTTACTCAAAAATATATTTTATTCCAAAAGAATGTTTTATAAAAATGATTTCAAAAATATTTTATTATTTTCCAAATGATTTAATAAATACATTTTTACCCATTTTGACTTTTTTTATTTCTTTTGAAAGGAATCTTCATGTTTTTTTCCTGAATAATTCCCATTTGGATTTTACCAAAAATGTGAATGGAATCATCATTTTAACATGTATAACATGAATGGAATTTTCTAACTTCCTCAAAAATAATTTTTTCAAAGCTTCATTTATATGTTTTAAAATTTATTTTCGAAGAAAAATGTTTTTAAAATGTTTTATGTTTTAAAAAGTGTTTTTCAAAGCACAAAATATATTTTCCCCAAGAAAAGTTTTAAATGATCGATCAAAATAATTTTACATCTATGATTTCATCCATTGATGTTACTTATGCCTCACTAGGGATATGATCTAAGGATAATTTTTTTTCTCTGAATGGTTTATGTTTTTTTGATAAAAAGTAGTTTATGGAACCTATTTCTCTTCTATGGGTTATATCTTGAGTAAATTCATATGAAATCTACTCCTTTTAATGGGTTAATCTATGACTAAATGATTATGAAACCTATATTTTTACATAGGTTATTATATACTGTAATACTTATGATCCCCATCTAATTTCATCGGTTATGATTTGATGATTTTTTATGATCTTGTGGAACATATATGTTTTATTTCATTTTGTGATGGGTGGGACCTCTATCTCTTTCTAGGGCATTGGGTAAAGCTTTATGTCTCATGATATAGACATTACTATAATGGGGAGTGAACATGATTCAACAAGACAAGGATGGAATGGGGAGTGAACTCAATGAAGTCTCCACTAATATGGTCTTGGGAGTGAACCTTGACTACTATGACGGTTTGGGGAGTGAATCCATTCAAATATGATATCCTTGGGAACGATCCTTTTATAATATAGAAATTATTTTCTATTCTTATTTGTATGGACCAAATTCCATTTATTATTCCAATAATATGATCTTATAGATCATGTTATTTTATGTCTCTATGATTAATGTCTTATAAACATCCAATATTTATTCCATGATTCATGATTATGATCTTTGATATGCAAGGTATGCTTTTCAAATGATATGATCATGTTCGCATACCATTACTCTCATGTTATGATTATGTATCTCCCACATTTACCCTTTCTCTGAATCTGATATCACCCTTTATTATGTATCCTTTCCCTAGGTTATAAAGATATTAATTATCTATGATAAGTATAAAAAGGCTGATGGTTATGAATAACATAGTGAGAGATGACATATCTCACTTATGGACTAGGGTTTATGTTTATAAGTTTCCAAAGGAACTAAACCATTACAGTCCTCAGGCATGTGTTTGGGTAATGTAATGAATATTCATAAAAAATGATGTAATATCAATTTATGATAATACAGAGTCACTATAATGAATCTTAATTTTTAATCCTTAACTAGTTACTAATTATGTTATCGAGAATGATGAAAAGAGAGACAACGACGTTGGATTATTAAAACAAATAATTTTATGTAAAATAAAAAACAAATGAATTAAACCAATCAATGAATAATATATAATTATTAATTAATCATCTGACTGCTCTGATACCACATATTGGTTATAATCATAGCGAAAGAATCCTTTAAAGGTATGGACAACAAAAATTTTAGTCTTAAATCATGTCTAATAATTTCTTTAAATGATAATGAGATCATGTAAAATAAAAAATGTATATTAATGGATGATATTAATATGCTATAACCAGAGGAAGAGGATCTTCACACGTAATTTATAATTAATTTATAAGAAGTTATATAATTACCATAACTTTTAATTCTGCTTTTGAATATGATATAATCAAATAGATTTCCTCACAACATCATTGTGCTACAAGATTGAACTAAAAAATCCCTATAGTGACAATCCACACATTCACCACAATCACTTATCAGAACCACCAAATTGCTATGTTATTTCATGATGGATTCTGATTGCTTGAGTTATTTGTGTTTGACTACAACAATTTTATTCTAAATGTGGGAGAAATATTTATTCTCTCTTGAAGATGTGAGAGAAGAGAAATAGAGAGCCATTTATAAATCTCTAAATATCTCTCTATACATATCTATCTAGATATATCTCTAGATATATCTCTAGATAGATCTATTTAGATATATCTATATATATTTATCTAGATATTTATCTTATCCGTTGTGAACATAAAAAAGTCACTTTTAGAAATTGATACATTCATATATAATTAGATATTAATTATGTAAGTTTTAGGGTTTAAAAATTTCACACAAGACCTTAACCATTTATAATATTCTTAATTGAATCCATGACTAATAATTTTTTTTTTAAAGTTGGGACAAAATTATCTTTTTATTATGAAAGAAAATACCTCTCTATTATTTGGGAAGAGGAAGAACCAATACATAGCTCATAGGCCCAAGGGAAAGTGGCCCAAAAACATGGCTTGATGACCCAGTGTAGCACCATGCCTCTATCATCTTACCCGCATCACTAGGCCTCCTTCATTCCCATGTCACTGCCTCCCTACATTATGTCTGCATCACCTTATATGTTGTAAATCCTATAAGGGGATTTTCAGGATTTGATCCCTAGTATTTTGGATGAAGAATTATGAGGTTTACCACTCAGGAGCCACCCCAACTGAAACCCATGTACAATAATAATAATATTAATAATAATAATATTATTAACTTGATATGTACAAACACATGAAGAATATAGATAAATATCAATTATTTATAATTAGACCATTAATATTGGTCTTCTAACCCTCATAAGCATTTATCGATTCTTGAATAATGACTATTTAATTAAATATATGCCACTACATTTTTATAAAATAAATATAATAGATATTTATTATATATTAAATAATTAAATTTATTATTTATAATAACATGCGATCAAATTATAGTGGTCAACCAAAACCTGAATAAATTTTATTTATTATATCTTATTAAATTCATTACTTAAATTTAACTGAAATTGTAGATATAATATGTGTGTGACCCTCTAGTACACCTTCTTAGTGGTATTAGGAATAACCACCTAAAGTCCTAGGTTAGAATCTAGAAACACACCGTGGAGACCATATAGAAATATGTTAATGTTGTAATGACAACCAACCTCCTATGAATTCTTACTGTGTAATATAATCCCTTTATAATGATATCTCTAATAAAGTCGGTTGTATGCCGGTGCCATCAACCTATATACTTGTTCTCTTTCTTTGACTTTCTAGATATGAACTCGCACATCGAACACCATAGAAATGGATTTATACAGGCTGTTCTATTCCATAAAAGGACATGAGATAAAAAATTCTATTATATAACAAAAGGGATATATATTTTCTTGAATTTAAATTAATATAATATCACTCATGATGAACCTAATATACCTTACCTGACCACGAACTCATGTCATTAAAGTTTTAATCAATACATCAAAGTGCATAATACATGATATCTATTAATAAAAATATTAAAATATAAGGACAAGTATACATGTTTGTATATATAAATATCCAATGACACATGAAAATATAGATTTCCAATTTGATAGGTCTATTCGCATAACCTCCTATCTTGGAGATTTCCAATTGAAAACACCATAAGAAGTCAACTTAATTTCTTATGATCCTCATACCACTAATAGAATGTATCACCCATGTCCCATCAGATAATATCATCCAACCATAGAAAAATATTTAATAATAATTTCGTGTCACCTCTAGGTTCTCATTATAGTGAGGAATTGATATAACTTTTTAGTGTGACAAATATTATTAAGAAATTATAACCTATAAATTTCATGTTGAGAAACAATAATAATGTCAAAAGAAAAATTCATAACAAGCACATAATCATGTAATAAACAGGCTGGTTCAAGGGTACCAACTCTAATGAGGTTGATATCATAATAGAAATAAATTCTTGATACTCACAACTATTTTAATTAGTGAAGTGATATTTAGTGGTGGTATTTAAGTAAATTATAAATGTTATTAAGTGTTTTTTGAAACATATAAGGTTTGTTATTAAGTAGTTATATATTAATGGTTTAAAATAATATATAAAACCACATCAAAAACCTTTATAAATGATTTCATAAAAAGGTCATATTTTTTGAGATAACTATGGAAGAACACATGTTTTGGGGATTTATAAGTTATAGGTTTATTATATATCTTATTTAGAGATAATAAAGGTTTGGGTGATTTTTAAAATGTAAGTTATGTAGCATCACACCCTAATATTTTATGGTATGCCACTTTTTAAATTTAATCTCTTTGATAGCTTACATTGCACGCAACACCCATCTTAACAGAATAATGAAATAATATTATAACCTAGCTGTAAATTGGTGGGATGAATAGTACTAACCACATTATGAAATTTATATATTATATACTCATTAAAATGTTTTTAAATTTATCTAATAAGTCTTATAGGCATAAAAAGAACAAATCCAATTTTAAGCAAAAAAACCTTATTCTTCTAAAAGACAGTTTTCCACCTTTTAATGGAAGACTTGTTTTATTTCTAAATATAGACACTTTTATAAATTTTATTTGAAAAAAAAATTTCTTATATGTAATAAGAATATAAAAATTTACTTTTGCTGAATATTTGATAATTTTTTTGATAAGTTTCATTTTTTGATAAATATTATAAAATAATGCATTTTAATTGAAAAATGAATTTTCATCTAAATACTTTATAATGATAAATTATATTTTAAATTTGTTTTAAAGTAAAATTAGATCAATTATATATTTATTAATACAATTAATTTTATTTTATTATTTTTTATATTGAATTTGGATGAAAAAAAATTCAAACATTTGAACATTTTAACTCAAAAATCCGCTCCCACACACCATATAAGGGATTGATTTTAAATTATTTTTAGAAAATTTTATGTTTTTAATTTTTCAAAATGGATTAAATAGTTGGAACCACAACTTAATGTTTTTGAATAGGTACCTTTTATTTTTGTAAAAAATTAATATTAAACTTAGTAAATTTTATTACCACGGTTAAAGGAAAATAATGTAATTAGGGGGAAAAATAATATTATAAATATTTGGAAATGACCCTAACACTATCCAAAATTTTATTGGATGATTATGTTTCATTAATAATCATTAAAGGATCAGTTATGTGACCATTTATGGTCATTTAGATGAGAATATAACCTTTAAAATATTTTATTCAAAGAAAAGTATAACTGGTCATATTTTTTTTATCAACAAGTTAAATATTTTTATCATGGGGCTACCTATGGGATATATTCAAAAATAAATAGTAATTTTTGGGCTAAAATAATTATATTAATAATGTTAATTTATTTTTAATTATCATGGTATAAATAATTAACTTAATGGCTTTCATTATGATAATGAAGTAATTGTTTAATTAATGGAAATATCAAATAAATGACACAAAAAAATAATAAAATAAATATAATTTTAGATAATTAATCTCATACAAGATTTTTTTGTAAGAACTTGACACATTATGTGTGTATTAAAAGTTTCAGTTAAAATATATCTTGTTTAATTGATATTTTTAAAAGTCAAAGTAATGAATAGAATCAAAATAGACATTAATGATATTTTAAAATAAGTAAAATTTCATTAAATGATATAAAAATCCTAAAATATTAAATTAGGATAAATAATATTTATAAGGTCTAAAATGTCAAAAATGTTCCATTTATGGGTCGTTTTGAATATTATAGTAACTATATTAACCCTCAAGAATAAAAATCCATGTTGTCACTATAAGAGTCAAAGGGGTTAAAACCAAAAGATAAGGGTATAACCATGACATAAACTTGTCATAAAATTATTATAATAAGAGTATTAGAACCTTATAACATTAATATATAATTTTAGTTTTTTAATGGGTACTTTTACATGAAAATAACTTATAAATTATTTAAATCAATGATAGTTACAAAATGTCACTCTCTTTATATTTAATATAATTTATGTGTCAACATAGACACCAAAATAAAAATATGAACAAACATAAATTTATATTTTGGTATTAATGAATTTATTTTTAATATATAAATTTATATGAATTTTTTAAAAAATATATAACTACCTTAAAGGCTTTTACAATATTAATACGATATTCATTTAATTAATAGAAAAATAAAATAATTGAATTTAAAAGTATTAATAATGATATATTTGGAAATTTTTAATGTGTATAATGAAGTTTATAGATATATAAGATTTATTAGAGATTTCTTAAAGCCTTATATCTAAATTACAACTTTGTATTGATGTATTTGATTTCAAATTAAATGAATAATATCAAATTTGACAATATTGAAATTTTATTGAATTAATATTTTATTAAATTATCTTAAAATAAAAGAAACTAAATAATCAAAAGGGCATAATATATGGTCTAAAATTTATTACCATATTAATTTGTAGGCTATTTTGATGTATTCTTCTCTAGAATAGCCTTATTATTTTTTAATATTTTGAGGATTTCTGAATGTTCCCCTCACCTCAATTATAAAATGACACCTCCCTCCCCAATTATTTAAACCACATTGAGCCAACCATCTCACAAAACTCTAAAAATTTCTATTTTAAAAATAATTAGTCAATTTTAGAGGTTCTATTCCTTCCAAAATACCAAAACTATATCCCTTAAGAAGATATCAAAGGAAGTCTACCGAAGAATATGTAATCATCTTGATTGACTCTTTGAATATTATTTCTTCTTTTACATCCTATTGATGTGTTTTTTCCTTATAAATACATAAATACAATATCATATATATTATTAGATGTTATTATGACTAGTTTATAACCATATTACACCATTTAGACATTCTGTGATAAACAAAAGCACCATACATGCCTACGTATGACTTACTATCTCCACACCATGATGTAATTGGTTTTCATAATAACTTTACTTTGATGGGTAAAATGATGGAAATGAAGGATATATATAATAAATATGACATGATATTTATTTTTAAAAAATTTATATACCATAAATTTCTTCACTATTTCACAATTAAGAGAATGATAATGTCGCTCATGCGTACGTACGACCTACCATCTGCACAACACGATGTGATTCATTTTAAATATTCACCATTAAATAATGATTATAAGAACGTATATAATGAATAAATTCTATATATATGAAATTAATATAAATATGAAGATTATGGAACAATATCATATTCCCAAGAACCCATACTTACATGGAAAAACATGCATAGGAAAATGAAGCAATTAACACTTAAGACAAGGTTAATAAAGAAATATCATTAATAATGGGTGATAAGATGATATAATAGGATCGTATATGAGATAATAATTATGGATATGTTATAGGTATAAATAAATAAAATTATTTAATCTATTTTATAGTAGGTTAGAGCACATTCAACTTAAGGATAACACAAGGTAAAATATTTTCATGTTACTTTTATTTCTATGGGATACATTCCTTATTCACCACTTATTTATTTTATGGGGTGTATATACAACCTCTTTAATATAAAATCACGAAAATAAATATCATCATGGTATTTAATTTTTTATTTGAATTCATGGGGAATATGATTCAACTGATTAGAAATAAGTAAGGGTTTACTTCACAATATGATCATTTTTCAAAATTGTTTATGTTTAAGTATCTACTGGGATATATTTCTCTTCCATTTTTGTGTTATCTATTTTTTTTTAAAAAGGATTCCGATATTATCATAAATTGTTTTAAAGGTAGTTTACCCATTTTTTACTTTTTACAAAATGTTTTGAGAGGAATTTTCATATCATATTCAAAATAATTCCTATTTGAATTTTATAGAAAAAGTGAAAGGAATATTTGTTTTAACGTGTATCAAATTAATATAATTTACGTAATTCATGAATAATAAAATATTTTAAAGAATAAGTTATTTTTTACAAAGTTTTTTTTTAAATAAAATTATTTTCAATTTTTTTTGTAAATTATTTAGTTTTTAAAAATTGGAAAAGGATATTCTCCTCAAGAATCTGTTTTTAGAAATATTTTTATTCATTAATGACATCAAAAATTTATTGTAATTATGATCCACTTGGAATATGATTTATTAATTATATGGATGGTTTATGATTAGTTTTATTATGGATGTGCTAGTTCGATACCATTTTCCTTATTACTCTGAATAGTTTATCGGTATGTATATTGATTGGGGAAAGTATTCACACATCATATTATAGTTTTAGAATGTGAATGTTTATGTTTTGAAAATTTAATATGAGAAATTAATTGGGCTTAGTAAGTGATGGGTGAGGCCCACTATAGCCTCTTGATATACAGGTAGGTCTCATGAGACAAACTAGACCTAGTTTCGACCGAGACCTTACACATTTGTATAGAAATCTTGGTCAAGGACTTGATAGTATGTTTTATATGTTTGGACTTATGCATTCCACTATTATGATATTATTTATATACATTCCATGTGATTGTTTGACTCATAGAATATCCATGGTTATATTTCATTCTCATGTGATTATTTGTATGGAATTATAGGATTTTCTTCTATTACTTCCATATTATGATCATGTTATTGTAAAAATGGTATTTATTTTAGTTAATTAACTTTCCAAAATTATTTATTCTTATTTATGATAGATTTTTCTATATGTATACCCTTACTAAGAATCTTAGATCACCACTTTATAATGTTTTATTTATTCCCTAGGATGCCAATAAGTTTATTATGACTAATATGTAGGGTTAACCTTGGAGAATAATGGTGTTCTCAAAGAAAATAGTTTTTTAAAATGTAATTTTAGTTTAAAATATGTATATAGTCTAACAAGAATTCTAAAATATTCATTCTTTTTGGATTTGATTCCTTGTATCTTATTCCATTGTAATAAAGTAAGGCATCAACTCCCTACTACTGGGGTCGAGGTACTTCCAGTTGTTATAAAAAAAAGTTTAGTATAGAACTAGGGAAATAGATTCAGGAAAACATAAATTAGAGAGAGAAACCCTATGACTGAATTTGGAAATATATCCAAATAATCTAAGCTTTTGATTTAGAGATAAGGTATACCTAAATTTTCAATTCAGGTTATGTGATTCACTATTTATGATATTATACATCATATTTCATAATGTTATGATATAATATAGTGAATTACCTTATTTATAAATGGTTCCTAGTTGAATAAATGGAAACCACATAAATACACATAATTCAAAGAGTAAGAATGATCATTTCTTCGGTGGATTTAAAAAAATATTTCAAAGGGAATAAGTCACCCAAACATTTTTTTAATACGAGGACATAATTTCATGTTATATTAAGATATATAAGGAATTATATAAGTATTATGAATTTATAGGGAGGAACGAGAAAAATATTACTATAAGAAAAAATATGTATAAAGGAAAGATGATAAATAAATATTTTCACACATGTGATAATTGTGGAAAGAAACACCCTGGTACATTCTTAAAAGGAATGGGAGTTTTCTAAAAGTGTAGAGATAAAGACCAACATGCTTATGATTTCAAGGGTAAGAAAAGGTTTCCAATGTATAATTATTCAACTAAAAGTATATAAGACACCATGAAAATACATGTCTCAAGAATCAAAGGAATATTCCCCAAAAGAGGATAATTGATCATGGTAAAGCTTATACTACTACCACAGACAAAGGGTAATGATTAATATGCCTATGTTTGGATTTAATAATTATATTATTTGAGTATTTTATCAATAATTATCTGGTTATAAGAATCACGAGATATATAAGGATTATACTGGAGTACCTATTCTCTAATGACTTGGAAGAATGCATGTTTTAAATAAGGTTTAAAGGTGATCAAGGTATTCATATATTTGGTATGCGAAAATAACAGCTACATTATGTTGTCTGTGGAAAATATGATTATAGTTTGATTTAGAAAATTTAGTGAAATTTCTTCTAAATATTTGGTCTTTAAATTTGGGTATACATATTTTTGATGAGTACTAAGATTAACTACGTATGGAATGGATTTTGTTAAACTTTGGATATTATTGTTTTTTGATAAAATGTTATAACCATTTTGGTTTTAGTAAAAATTTAATGGATCAAGGAAAGAATTATAGTTCTTATGATTCACTAATATTTTTCAAGTATGAAAAATTCATCTTGAACATTAATTTCCTACTATAAGAGATAAAGTGAAAATAGATTTAAGCACAACCATTGGATGAGAATATGATTATGATGTGGGAATAAATTGAGTAAGTTTATTTTCTCAAGTGATTATATATATAGTGGAATAACCCCTTAAATATAGGAAATGTAATTTGGAATAAAAACGTTATCTCTTTTATTTTCTTTCTAAGAAATCACTGGCCTTTTAATCGAAAACAAATTTATGGGTCTATGATGGTTAACTCTCATATTACCATGATCTCTATCATTGTCCATCCGAACCTGATAGTTTTATTTTTTTTCCATTACCATTTTTTCACTTTATGATAATTTTTTCCAATTCAAAATCCTAATTTTTTGGTGACCTTCACATTTCCATTTCCTTATTATTAAGGGGATGTTTTATTAACCCTTTTTATGAAGTGAGTTTCCCACAAATGAATTTGGAAATATCAAAAGTTTATTTGAAAAGTTAAATTTAAAATTTCAAAGATGAATTTTTTTAAGGAGGGTAGAATGTAACACCCTAATATTTTATGGTATGACTCTTTTTAAATTTAATCTCTATGATAGAATACATTTCCCACAACACCCATCTTAAACGAACAATGAAGTATTATTATAAACTAAATGTTAAATCAGATGGAATGAATAATCTTAACAACATTATGAAATTTATATATTATATGATCAATAAAACGTTTTTAAATTAATCCAATAAGTTTTATTAGAATACAAAAAAGAAAAAAAATCTAATTTTAAGCACAAAAATCTTTAATTTTTTAAAAGGCAGTTTTCCACCTTTTAATGGTAGACTTGTTTTAATACTAAATTTTGACACTTTTATAAATTTTATTTGAAAAAATAATGTCATTATATGAAATAGGAATACAATAATTTACTTTTCTTAAATATTTTATATTTTTTTGATAAGTTTTATTTTTTGATGAATAGTGAAAAATGATGCATTTTAATTGAAAATTGACTTTTCATCTAAATATTTTTTAATGTTAAGTTATATTTTAAACTGGTTTTAAGTAAAATTAGATCAATTATAAATATGTTAATCTAATTATGTTTATTTTAATATTTTTATATTGATTTTGGATATAAAACCATTTCAATCTTTTGAATGTCTTCAATTTTGAAAACTCGCTTTCACAGCATGTCTACAGAATTAATTTTAAATTAACTTTAGAAACTTATTTTTTTTTTGAATTTTTAAAAGTGGATTAAATATTTGGAATAATAAGGTTGAAAATTAATAAATATTCTCTCTTTATTTATGGAAAATATGATCAGGTTTAGTAATTTTTATTACCATAGTTAATGGAAAATCAGGTAATTAAGGGTATAAATAATATTATAAATATTAGAAAATGACCCCAACAATTCCCCAATTTTATAGGATGATTAATTTTTGTATATAAGAATTAATGGATTAGTTATGTGACCATTTATGGCCATTTTGTTTGAGTATATAACCTTTAGAATATTTTATTCAAAGAAAGTAAAACTTGTTATACTTTTTTTATTAACAAGATAAATATTTTTAATATGGGGTTAAATATTAGATATATTAGACTATAAATATTATATTGAAATATAAAATAGTTATATTTATCATCATAAATTATTTTTAATTTTTAGGGTATAAATAATTACCTTAAAGGCTTTCACAATGATGATTCAGTAATTGTTTATTTAATGGAAATGTCAAGTAAATGATAATAGAAAATATTAAAATAAATATAATTTTAGCTAATTAATGTGATAAAAAACTTTTATAGAAAAAATTTACACATTATTGGTGTATTAAAATATATATTTTTTCAAATATATTATGATTTTATTGATGTCTTTAAAAGTCAAAGTAATGATTAGTGTCAAAATAGATATTAATGATATTTTAAAACAAACAATGTTTTATTAAATGATATAAAATTCAAAAAAAAAATATTAAATTTGGGTAAAGGGTTGGGATAAGTTTTATTTTTTTATAAATGACCCCTTTATGGGTCGTTTTTAATTTTATAGTATCTATATTTACACTCTATGATAAAACATTAATGTTGTTGTAATAAGAGTCAAAGGAGTTAAATTAGGGTTAAAACCAAAAGACAAGTGTATAACCATGGCCTAAAAATATATAAAAATTATTCCATGAAGTTTATTAGACCATTATAACCTTTATATCTAATTTTATCTGTTTAATGGACACTTATATATGAAAATAACTTATATATTATTTAAATAAAAGATAATTAAAAAATGTTAATATTTTTCTATTTAATATCATTTATGTGTCCATAAAGGGAAAAATCAATATATGGAAAAAAATAAATATCTATTGAATATTAATGAAGTGATGTTCATTATATAAATTTATATTTAATTTTTAGAAATTATATAATTAACTTAAATGTTTCTACAATGCCAATACAATATTTATTGAATTAACATAGAAATAAAATATTCTATTTTAAACATGTTACTTTTGATATATTTGGGTTGAGTTAATGTGTATAATTTTTTATAGATCATTAAGATATATTAGATATTTTTGAATGCAATATATTCTAATTCACACTTTTTCATGATGTATTTGAAGTCAACTTAAATGAATAGTATTAAATTTAACAATAATGAAATTTTATTGAATTAATATTTTATTAAATTATTTAAAAGTAAAAAATGTTAAATAATCACAAATGGAATTATATATGGTCTAAAATTTCACCCAATATTTATTTATAGGCCATTTTTACGTCTTTAGATCTATAATATCCTTTTTATATTTTAATATTTTGAGGATTTCCAAATCTGCACCTCACCTCAATTATAAAAGGGCACCCCTTCACTTCTTTACACCACATTGAGCAATATAAATCAACCAAAAGATACCAATTAATCTTCTAAAAACAATTATTTTATTTATAGAGGTTTTATTCCTTCTAAAATATCAAACCTAGATCCATTAACAATTTATTAATGGAAGTCTGCGGAAGAAGTAATCATATTTATTTACTCTTTCAAGTTTATTTCTTCTTATACTTCCTCTTCATGTTTTGATTACATTATAAAATAATAACTATTATATCATATATTCTGAGATTTTATTATTATTACGGTATAACCATATTCCACATTTTATACACTCTATGAAAAATAAAATCACCGTGCTTGCGTATGTATGACTTACAGTCGCCATACTGTGGTGTAATATGTTTTGATCACCACTTTAATTGGATGAGAATAATAACATAAATAATATATATATATATATATATATATATATTATTACATGATATTTATTTTGAAAAAATTAATACACTATACACTTCCTTACCCTTCCACTATGAAGGTAACGATACTGTCACTCGTGTGTAAGTATAGTCTACCGTCTCCACAATGCGATGCGATTCATTTTTCATGTTCACCATTCAATAATGATTATAAAAATGTATAAAATAAATTAATATGATATCTATGACCAAAATATCATTCTTAATGTTGTGGAACAATATCCTATGCATAATTACCAAAACTTACATAACAAACATGCATAGGAAAATGAAGCAGTTAACACTTGAAACAAGGATAATAATGGAATATTATGAACAAATTGGTGATACGATGATATAAGAGGGTACTATATGATATCAGAAATATGTATATGTTTATAATATAATTTAATAAAATTATTTAAACCATTATAATTAATGTTAAATCATGTTTATCTAGAGGAACATGCAAGGTAAGGGATTTGCATCTCACTTTTATTTCTGTAGGATACATGCCTTATTCCCTACTTATTTCTTTTGTGTGGTGTATATAATTCCACTTTAATATAATAGCATTAAAATTACTATCTTCATGATATTTAATGATTCAATTTATTTCATGTGTAATACAATTTATCTAATTACAAATAGGTAATATTTTATTTCACAATCTCATCATTTTCAAGATTATTTATGTTTACGTTTCCACTAAGGGATATTTCTCTTCCATTTTTATGTTATCCATTTTTTTTTTAATTTTTTTAATATTATATGATTTTTTTAAATTCATTTTAGCCATGTCTTATTTTTTACAAAATGTTTTGAAATGAATGTTCATGTGGTATTCAAAACAATTCTGGGATTTCTTTTATTAAAAAAGTTAAGGGAATATTTTCCTTAATGTGTATGACATAAACAAAATTTCCAGCCTTCAGGAAAAATAAACTATTTTAAATAATATTTTATTTATTAAAAATGTTATTTTCAAAGAAAATTATTTTCAATGAAAATTATTTTCAAAATTATTTTTAATTTTTTTAAAAAAGAGAGTTTCATAATGAAAAATGATATTTTCCTCAAGAATGTTCTTTTAAAGATATTTTTATTCATAAATTACATAAAATATTTATTTTATTTATGATCCATTTTGGATACTTTTTATTTATAAAATCATTCTTCTTTATTTAGATGATTTATGATCAGTTTGACTATGGATTTTTTATTTTGATACCATTCACCTTATCACTCTGAATGGTTTATGGATATGTATATTTATTTGGGAATGTATTCACATTTCATATGATATTTATTCAATATGAATATTTATGTTTTTTATGTTTCACCCATTTCATATGTGGAATTTATCATACTTTTTAAGTGATGAGCGTTTTCCTCTATAGCCCTCAATGCGTCGGTTGGTCTCATTTGAATAACTAGAACTGGTTTTGGCTGAGACCTTACCCATTTTTGTAGATTTCTTTGTCGATTCCTTGACATTATGTTTTTGATATCTATCATTATGTGTTCTAACACTATGATATTAGTCATATATTTTTTATATGATTATTCATCTAGTATAATATCATTGGTTAATTTTCATTCTCATGTGATTATTTATATGGAATTATTTGATCATCTTTTATTCTTACCATATTATGCTCATGTTATTGATTAAATGGAATGTGGTTTAGTTAATTACATTTCCATAATAATTTATGCTTATTTATGATAGCTTACATTGTATGCATAACCTTACTGAGCATCTAAGATAAACCATTTCTTATTTATTATTTTTCTCTAGGATACCAATAAGTTTATTATGAATGATATGCGGGGTTAATCTAGGAGAATAATTGTTTTCTCAAAGAAAATAATTTTATTATTTTATGTTTAAAATATTATTTGAATTTACAATATGTATCTAGTTTACCAGTACTAATAAACTATTTTTACCTTTTGGATGCCATTCCTCACATCTTATACCAATATAGTAAAGCAAGGAACCAACTCTGTTCTATTACGGTCGGTGTCGTTACATGTAGTATCAATATCCTTGGAAATAATGAAAACTAGTGATATTTTTTATAAATTTTAACGAATTTGTAAGATTGTGATATAAAATAAATTGTGTTTGACCTTATGAACTAGTTTTTAATACCATTTGGCGGTTAAAGATAGAGTTAATTTATAGGACGAATACATAACATAGTGGTTGTTTATTGTCTTGGAAATTCAAATGGATTTGGGAAATATATGTTATGGAGAATATATGATTATGGTGTATAAATACTTGGGTATATGATTTTATGAATGTATAAAGTTGTTTAAAGAAATAAAATTAACTTGATATTTCTTAATAGAGTATGATAGATGTTATATTAGAGGTTATACCACAAATAAAGAATATGTTAAGAATACCGTCACCCAATTTATTCAATGAGTAATAATTTAAACTATTTGGATGAAATTTATTTGCGGGTGGGGATGAAAAATTATGTGGTATTAATATATTATTTAATTTAAATGCTCTAAATGTGTTTGATACATTTCTCAAAACACAACCCCAAAATAAAACAAAAACAAAATATAATTTAATAAAAATATAAATATTAAGTATTATCATTAAAACCAATCCATTTAATTATAAGTAATGAATATGATTAACAAATTTATGAATCATTTATTGAAATAAGATAATGGATACTTTTAATATTAACTAAATTCAATTAGTAGAGAAACAATATCTAAGAAAATAATTTTATGCTCCAAAATATATTTTTATAAAATTGATGTTTTATTTAAAGAAAATTAGTACATTATGGTTATATAATACTAAAATATATTGATAATATGGATAATATATTACCAAAAAATTAATTATTAACTGGTAGAAATTATGAATGAATAATTGTTAATATATTATAAATCTATTTTCTAATATGAACAGTTCTCCACTCTATTTTGTAATTTTAATTAAATAATGAATTATAAAATTTTAGAAATATAATTTGAAAAAATGAACACCATTTTTGTATTAATCATAATAAATTAATATTAAGATGATTTTTTGGGATTTTATAATAATAATGTTCTTTTTGTTAATAGATAAAAATATCATTTTTTAAAATAATTTTTTATGATAATATTAGTATATAAGTATGAATTATAAATTAATGACACATATTTAATACCAAATATGAATTTTATATGTGAATTTATATTTTTTTAATTCATAAACCTTTATTTTATATTTTCAAACATAAGTAATATTTTCTAATTTTTTTTAATATGTTATACATTTTATTTTAAGAATAATTTTTATCACTTTCATAAATTGAATAAAATCAAATGGATTTAAAGTTTATAATCATTGGTGAAATATCCTAAATTTTTATTTATAATAAAAAGCAAATTTATAAATAATTTACATGTATATTTATGTGAAAATGTAATTTTCCAATAAAAATTAGTTGATAAATTATTTAAAGGATTTATGTAAGGTTAAAAACCACTTTAACACTTTGGAATATTATATGTAATTTTTTTAGAGTGATACACTGAGTTAGAATGATATTTCGGGGCCCGTAGAGTCTCAACATTGATTGAATAAAAATATTAAATATTATATATCATGTGCGTGATATTGTTTCCCAAATAGTGGAATGTCTCTTGATCGGTGTCTCATATGAGAATTTGTTTACCACTATTTGGTCTGGTATGTGAGGTTTATCATAGGTGCAAAATAAGTTTTGTGTACATATTATTTTTGGTAACATTTCACATGATGTTAATTTATTAAATATTTCATTAAATTTTTATAAAACATTGGGTTTCACCTAAATGTTGTATAATATGAGAAACATGTGACCATTGTTAGGTTTGGGATGTGACGTTTAACCTAAGTATGATATAACTTTTATGGTAGTTTGGTTCTTGGTACCATCACACACGAGAGTAATATTTTTATTATTTTTATTATATTTTTTTAATAAAAACATGAGTATATCCCAAATGGTATATCTTTTGTGAAATCCGAGAACACCATTACGTCTGTGATATAGGGTTGACCCTAGGCATGACATAAATTCAGTGCATGTCAGGTGTTTTCTATCATTAAACGTGAGGATACATTTTTAATTTTTTTATTATTATTAATTTAAGTATAAAATTTGTTTTAATTTATTATTCCATATTCTTACACACTATTAAGAACTACAACTTCATCTATCGTAAATATAGTTAAATCCATGGTCACCCAAAACAATATGTTTTGACCATTCCACTCAGCAAAGCATTAATGTGTTGATCCAAAACACTTCGTTTGGGATTAAATAGAATTTAAAATTGTGTTATTAAATTGGGGAAAAACATACATGACACAGGTAATTGAAATAGAAAAATAGTTAGGATTTATGTCAGTTGATCCTAGTGAGTATGAGCGACCCCTGATTTTCTTTTGTGTGATTAGAGAAGTCATCAATGATCAATTTAGATTTTTTTCATCCAATTTAGGGTATGTGATCCCCCCTTCCCACATCTAGTTCTTCCATATGTTATATACTCTTCCCTATGTGCAACAAGTCAGTTTTTTTTTTAGTTTATTTATTTATTTATTAATCTTACATTCAATTCTTCTCCCTAATTGTTAAATAAATGTCTAATTCATAGAATAATAAAACCTAAATTTTCTAGAGATAATTTAGAAAAATATCAAATGATAATTCAGAAAAATTATCAAATATAATTGTAAGAGAATATTAAAGTATAATTAAAAAATTTATCAGTGGATAGGTAAATAATTATCGAAATATAATTATAGGGGATAACTATTAAGGTTATAAAAAGATAATAACTATGAAATTAGTAGGTATAATTATAACTAATTAAAAAATTATAATGAAACTATTTTATTAAAAGTATATAAAATAAAAATAATTATCAAAATATTATTTTTAAAAGGATAGTTTAATGGAATAATCAATGGATATTTTTTTCAAATTGATAAATGAAAATTAACTTGAAATATTATTATAGATAAACCTAAATTATATAAGGATAATTTCATGGATTTATCATGGGATAATTTTTTTAAATTGAAAAATAATAATTACTTTAAATCATCAAATGATAAATATTAAAATTAGTAAAGAATAATTAATAAAAAATTATCAATGGATAATTATGAAAAATTATCATAGGATAATTATTTGGTTTATTATGTAATAATTATTAATTTACTAAAAATTATAATGTCATTTTAATCTAGAGAGGATTTAATGTTATTAAATTTAGTTTATAATTATTCATGAGATAATATTACGAGATTTTTCATTGACCTAAAATAATAATTTATAAATTATATAGGAAAGAGAAAGTATAATCACATATGATATTTTATTTATTTTTGAAATAAAATTGCTTGTTTGTTTCCTAGGAACCCTATAATAACCTTGAGTGTTGAAATTTCAATGGAAACAATAATATGGCCTTGGATCACGTGTTCTTTACTATTGAGGTTTCCACTCTATCTTTTAAACCACATAGGGTGGTTTATTAATACCATTGAAATTGACGACTTTGAGTTAGGAAGTTCCTTACCTTTTTGGGATTTACATTACACTTGTTTCCATGAAAATTATTTTTGTTGGATTTTTATGACCATGCTTGATTATGATCGCATGTGGGTGTTTATGCAACCTGTGAGACCCATAGTGATATATGATATCATGAGTGATATTAGGGTAGCTATATTCCATGTCTTATTATGACCACATGCTATTTTGTGATACTATATTCTTGTTATGTTATGTTCTCCATGTATTCTCTACCTTGTATATGTTTCCTTTCTTGGAGGTGTTATTCTTAGAGATTAGAATAGGTGGACCATCATGACATGTTATGCCTTATAGAGGTAGTATATTTGACTAGAGATGATAGTGATGATGGACTTACGCACAAGGTGAAGATATTATGAAACCATAGAACACAATGTATCTGGTTATCCAATCAGTTGCATTAATAATATTAGTACCCCAAGTTGAATTCCATATTACAGGCACTCCTATTAGTTTTATACCATGTGATCGGTACCCTATTGAGGTGCATGATGCGTATCGGGAGATCTTATGAGTTTCATACTACATATAAAGAACTCATGTATTATCCATGCCATATATCTAGTTCTCCTATGAATTTCATATTGTACATTGAGCATTATATCATGAGGTTGTTAGAGTGATAAATACACTATCACAGTGGTTATTTTGGTTAATACTGACATCTTACATTAGTCTTCCAGCATGAAGCCAAATAAGGTATATATGGGGTTTGTGTTGGATTGGATAGTGCATAATTTCTCAGTTTTGGATTATATGTTTATGATAATTACAAATTTATTATTATAGAATGAACTATAATACTTGATAATGTCAAGTTAAGGATGCATTGGTGGTGTCCTACCGAGTATTGTACTCACAAACTGTATGGAAATTTAGATGTGTATATAGATATCATGAGGGATCCAATTAAGGGAAAGGTACATATGGTGGGAAACTTATTAGAGATACATAGAGATTACAGTGAACTGGGATAGACCCCACTATTTATCTTCTTTATACTCTAGTTTGTCTGGCCACATTGGGATCCCATTTTATTTTATGACATGTGTAATATCTATTTTCAATTTTCTCATGTTTAATCTGACTACATATCATATTTTTTAAAATTTATTATTATTTATCATATGACATGATACAAAGGGTATATTCTCTCTACAGAATGACTAGACCCACACAACTAGTTGACATATTCTTGCTTATGGGGAGGCACACATGAGGTCATGTAACACCAGAGCCAGAGCTAGTGGTTTTGGTAGGGATGTTACAAAATGATATCAAAATCTAAGACTCACTAATTTTTTTTATTCTTACATTGGATTTGGATAGGTTATATAGGAGATAAGATAGATGGGAATTCGGTAGGGGAACTATGATAGTGCCAGGTCGACACTGTATAGTGGACATCTATGCTTCTATAAAGTGGGAGGAAATTATGTTTGTGGTTATCATTGATTAAAATCACCTTTGGTGTTGAGCATGATGTTGATATGTGATTTATTAATTTTTATATGGTTTATGGACCATGTAATGTGGGTTATGAAAAATAGTATTAGGGATAATACCTATCTGAAAGTGTAGAGGCACTTCCTAGGTTTATGTTGTGGGGTCCCAAATAAAGGTATTATTATTGGGGGGGGGGGGGTATAAAACCCCAGTAAAAGTGGTACTTAAACGAATAAATGATACTACCTGTGTAAACAAAGTTCAAATTTCATTTCAATATCCTACTTTATTATAACTATAATGTTAAGTGTGCTTGGACTAGAGTAGTGATTAGGATGGGTGACCTCATGGGATATTTTCTAGGGTGTGTGTGAGTGAGGAAAAAGCACAATGGAACAACATGTGTTGTCTTGTCTGGACAATCATTAGTTTGATAAGTGGCCCCCGTGGGTAATAGCCTCTGGTGTGTTTGGAAGGAAATAAAGGTATTATAGGAGACACACGAGGTTAGTCGACTAGGTTCATGGATCAAGGTATGACTAATAATGAAAAAAACATATCAAAGTCCAAGACTCACTAAATTATTTTTCTCATTTATTTATGTTGGGACATGTTAGATATGATATTGTATGGTTTGGACTTAGACAGGGGAACTATGATAGTTTTGTGTCTAACACTACATAATGGACCTATGAGTTTTCATAAAGTGGGGGGGGGAATTATATTTACTATTATCATCGATTAAAATCACCATGGGTGATGCACATGATGTTGATATGTGATTTATGAGATTTTTGGTACGTTCATTACCCATGACATGGAATATAGGTTCACATGTCATATCTAAATACATATTCTTATTGTTACATTGTATAATAGTGATATAATTAAATTCCTTGATTTGTGTTATCCATTTAGGATAGTTTCTCTTTGTGTGATATATCTATATTTTCATGCTGTTTTGATATATATATTTATTATCCTTAATTAGTAAAACTAAAAATGTTGTTATGTTAGTGTATATATGATGAATTTGAAAATTGTTCAGGGATGGGGACCTGACTTAATGATAGGAGGGGTATACCCTGGGTTATGGGTAAAAACATTAGAGAACCTCATGTGATCCCATAGACCGTGAAATATCTATTTATGTTCTTAATGTTACTCTTATTTCAAAAATGTGAGAGGGAGTGTCTGATATTCAAGTTCAATGAATTGAGTTATTTGAATAAGACTTCTAGAACTACTTCTCATGGATGAGAAGTCAATTGAGTGGTTGAATTGTAATATCCTAAATTTTTAATGACAATAAAAAACCTATTAGTTAAAAATTTTGTTTATTTTTATGTGAAAATAAAAATTTTCAACAAAAAACACTTAATAAATAATATGATGGATTTATATAAGGATAAAAACCCTGTTAACACTTTTGAATATTCAATAGAATATTACCAGAGTGAGGCATTGAGTTAATAAAGGATTTTAGGGCCTATATAGCCTTAATGATGATATAATAAAAATAAAAATATATTATATAACACACATGATTTGTTTCAAAATAATAGAATATATCATGAATGGTGTATCTTATGGGAAATATAAGACCACCGTTAGGTCTGGGATGTGGATTTTATCCTAGGAATGACATAAAGTTTGTACATGTTCGGAGTTTATTAAGATCATTTGGAAGGATAATTTAGTTAATATTTTTATTATATTTTTTTTTCAAAAGATTTTGTATGCCCTGAATGGTATATCATACAAGAAATTGGTACCACCATTAGGTCTGGGATGTGGGTTTCACCCGAGGCATGACATAACTTTTGTGTACGTTAGGTGTTTAGTAACATCACGTGTGAGAGTAATTAATTTAATATGTTTATTATATTTTTTTTTAAAAAAGGATTGTCTTGTGAAATGTATATCATATGAGAAATTGGAGATAACGATTAGGTCAGTGATCTAAAGTTTACCCTAGGTGTGACATAAACTTTTTCACATCATATGTTTTATAACATCGCACAAAAGGACATGTTTTTACTATTTTAATATATTACTATGATTAATTTAAATATTAAATTCATTTTAACTTATTATTCCATCTTCTTACCTACGGTGAAGCATTTTTACTTCATCCATGGTTCACACAGTTGAATCCATGTGCCAAAAAAAATATTTTTGAACATTTCACTCAGAAATACTTTAATGCGGTGAGTTAAAACACCCAATTTGGCGTTAAAAACAATTTAAAATGATGTTCTTAAACTGGGGACAAAACATATGTGGTGTGGGAAATTGAAATAGATGAATAGTTTACCCTCATCTTGGTTGATCCTAGTGTGTCTGAGGGACCCTTGATTTCCTAATGCCTGATTAGAGAAGTTACTAATGTTCAATCCAAGTTTTTTTCTTCCAATCCAAGGTATGCAACCCCCCACCTTTAGTTCTTCCCTATGTTTTATCCTCTTCCCTATGCACAACAAGTTTATTTTATTTTTATTTTATTTATTATTCTTCCATTCATTTCTTCCCTCCAACTTTGAAATAAATGGTTATCTTATATAATGATAAAACATAACTTATCAAGGGATAATTATGAAAATTAAAAAACTATAATCAATATAAATTAACAAAGATAACTGTAAGAAATTACAAAAGCATAATTTTAAAAATTATTGAAATATTGGTAAATAATTATCTAAAAATAATTATCATAGATAATTAATAAGTATTATCAAAAGATAATTACTGAAAAATTATTAGGGATAATTAAAACTTATTATCAAGTGATAATGAAAAAAGTTTATTCAATGGTTATAAAATAAAAATATAGTATAAAAAGGAAATTTTAAAAAGTGTAGTTTCATGGAATTACCATGGGATAATTTGTTAAAATTTATAGATGATAATTACGTCGAATTATTATTATAGATAAACTTAAATGATTAAACCATAATGGAATGGAATTATAAAGGTATAATTGATTGAAATAAAAAAATTATGATTTATTTGAATCATAAAAGGATAATTAATAAAATTATTAAATGATAATTTATGAAAAATCATCAATGGATAATTATAAAAAAAATTCACAGGATAATTATTTAGTTTATAAGAGAATAATTATTAATGGATCACCACATATCATCATAGATTAATCTAGATAGGTTTCAATGTTATTAATCATGGTTAATGATTATACTTGATTAGAATATTATGAGCACATGCTTTGACCTAAAATGATAATTTATAAATTATACAAGAGAGATAAAGTATCACCTAATGTTATTTTTTTTTGAAATTAAAAAGATGGTTTTGGTTCTTGGAACCCTTGTTGAAACTCAAGTGTTAATGTGTTAATGACTTTGATAATAAGGTGTGTGACTGCATATTCTTCACTATTGAGGTTCCATTCCATTTTTCAAACAACACAGAGTGTTTTATCCTTTCTATGGACATCAATTACATTGAATTAGGAATTTCCTTACCTTATTGGTCTCACGTTTACACTTGTTTCCATGATAATTATTTGTGTTGGATTTTGATGATCATGCTTGATTATGGCCTCATGTGGGAATTTTTATACAATGATAACATTTGTGATATGTGATTCGATGATTGATATTAGGGTATCTAGTTACAATGCTAGATTATGATCACATGTTGTTGTGTGCTACTACACTATACTAATGTTATGTTCTCCATGTATGATCTAACTTGTACATGTTTACTTTCTTGGAGGTGTTGTTCTTGGGGATCATAACATGTGGAATTTCATGAAATTTTATCCCTTATATGGGGAGTACATTTGAATAGTGATGATAGTGATGATGGACCTTTGCATATAGTGGAGATATGATGATACCATGGAACATTGTGTATCAGGAACTCCCTTGAGTTTCATGCCTTATATAAAAAATCAGAGTGAATGTCATATGACAGACAAAATTTTGATTTTAATGTCATATTATGGGTACCCTAGTGAGGTGTATTCCATATATCAGACACTATTATGAGTTTCATATTTCTTATTGGTCACTCATGTGATATGGATGCCATATATCGGGTGCTCCTACGAGTTTCATGTCGTACACTGGGCACAATACCATGAGGATTTTGGAGAGACCAACACACTATCTCAAATGCTATTTTTGTTAGTATTGGAGCCATCTATTAGTATTGCGACATGTATTTGAACCAAGTACAATAGGGTATTGTGAATTCCTCTTTAGCACACGACTGTTCGATTTTGAATTTTATGTTTATTCTCATTACAAATTTATTATTATGGAATACACTTTTATAATTAATCACACCTACTTAAAGATACATTGGAGGTGTACAACCGAGTCTTGTACTAAGACCCTACTTGGGAATTTCAATTCACTTTCAAATTTCATGAGGGATCTAGAAAATCTCAAGAGCCTTGTGGTGTACATTTGTGTGGAGGAGCATAGAGTTGGTAGTAGATCAGGATACAACCCTCAATTTATCTTCTTTATACTTCAGTTTGGATTGCTGTATTAGGAGACCATTTTATTATACAAAATATATGACATATTTTTTTAGTTTCCACATGTTTAATCTGATAAATTTTTATATTTTTTACTTATTATTATTATTGATCCTATGACATGTTACAATGGGTATAGTCTCCCAATAAATATACTAGACCATCACTGCTAGTCGCCATCCTCTCGGGTATGGAGAGAAGAACATGAGGTCACATAACACCCAAATTTGATTTGGCGGTTTGGGATGGTATGTTAAAATTGGATTCAAATTATCTACTAAGGACCATTTTATTTTTAGGTATAATTATTATATTACCTTAGGTAAAAACTAGTTACCATAGTAAAATGTAAAATGGTAAAAGTAATAATTCAAGGTGTAAAGGGATTGAGACATGATAAAAGCATGTATATAATTGAGTGTATAAGGTGTTTATTGACCTTATCTCCTACCAACTCCATTATTTCAAAATTTTGGATTTATTTTACGTTTTTTAACAAGTTATCTCTATAATAACTTGAAATAGATACAAAAATTCAATTCTTACCACTTATAAAAGGGGTCTATCCCCACCCCTTGAAAACAACTAAAAATTATGTTTCCTCCTGAAACTATTCCATTTTACATTCAACTAGAATAATATTTCATTATCTTTATATTTTTTTCTCAAGAAATTATCATATATTATATATTTACAAGGAATATTCCAAGGAAATGAAAAATTTCTCACATAGGTAATCATTTTTTACCTAACTTATTTCATTTCAATTTTTATTTTATAATTATATTTTCAAATACCTATAAAATTAAATTATTATTAGTTATATAATTAATTTTATTATTCTATGGAAATAATCACAAATTTCCTTTTCTATTTTATATCAATAAAATCAAAACTGTAATTCACGTGTTGCATGGACTACCTCATCCACGATGCAACATGTTTCACTTTCCATCACCACCATACAATACTGGTATAAAAGGAAATTTAATAAATTATCATGATGTTTATTTCATTATTATAATTCTAAAATAATAATACATATTACTCCTTTCCTCAGTTCTATGGAAAATGAAATTATCAACCATACATGCTTGTAGAGTACCGCCTCCATAAAATAAAATGTTTTCATTTTTATTTTCATCACCACATTACATCAATGATAATAAGGATGGTATCTAATGATAAAAATGATATTTATAATACTATTAAGGTTTTTAATGAAATAATTTATATCTTTTTAATGATATGATCAATAAATGATTATCGTTAATTAAATCATTATAAATGATCTTGCAAAGAGGAAAATAATCTCTTCTTTCTAAGTAATAAATTTAAATAAATTATACTCTCTTTATAAGTATGTTAATTATGATATATCATAGTAATAAACACTAA
The DNA here is from genome assembly GCA_963277665.1 of Viscum album. Lineage (NCBI taxonomy): Eukaryota > Viridiplantae > Streptophyta > Magnoliopsida > Santalales > Viscaceae > Viscum > Viscum album. The sequence continues at coordinate 1,496,906,675 of OY728129.1, forward strand.
ATAATATCACTATTATTCTTGAATAATTATATTACAACTAAGCCACCTCATAATCATATATTAATCAAGGTAGGTTCATGTTTTAGTCAGTTTAACAACTTACTTGAACAATAATAAGAATTTATAACATGAAATACTATGAGGGATTATTTACTATTATAATATGATAAAAATATATAAATATTTTTTTTGGTTATTGTAATTTTATATCAATATTTGTCAAATTAATTAAGAATCCACCCTTCATTCATTAAGAAGCATTAATACACGCTCGTCTCCATTTCAACCTCATGTATCACAACTAATGATACCATGAAATGTGATTATATATTTATGAAATATATTTGAAAATATATTATAGTACCTTAAATGATAAAATAATTATGTAATTTTGGAAAATAATATATCCAACAACAATTTTACAAAACTAGTTCAAAGTGACAAGGATTACTCACACCCGATGTTAAAAACATGTTAAAACTAATATATAGATATATATATAGAATGATTATAAAATATGATTATAAATGGATATATTTATTAATAATGTTTTTAAGTATGAATTTAATTATATTAATTTAATTATTCATGACAGTTGGTATAAGTTCAGAATGAACCTGGACCGATGTAAGGGGTTTCATCTAAAATTCCTCTCTCTGATACATATTTTCTATCATACACCTAATTTAGTTTATGTGGTGTATATAATAAATATCTGAGTTATAATATCATTAATTATATTTTTTATAATAGTATTTTATGTTCAATTACAATCCCCCTCTTTCATGGTGTTTGGAATAAAGTGTTACTCAAGCCACACGAGTTTTATTGGTCTCAATTTAGATTCTTTGAGACATGTTATATGTTATGATTCATGATTTACTATCCCATTAATTCTATATAGGTAGTTTAATTGTAAATTATGGGATAAAATAATCCAAATAAATTTATTTTCTTCAAATATCTTTTGAATCAAGTTTTTAATTAGCTGTAATAGTTATTGGTAAGCCAATTTTTGTTCATTGAGTTGTGATTGTTCACATGAACATATTTCATATAAGATGGTTAAATTATTAAATTTTATTTTATTATGTTTTATTCTTTACTTTTTACTTTTTTACTATATAAACCCATTTTCAAATGTTTCCTACCTCGTGGATTATTTTTCCCTAAAGGGATGTTGATAAATCAAGTATTATTTCCTTGAGTTGAATTTTTTCACCAGGAATTTCTTTCTTCAATTTTTTGGTTCTCCCACCCTATAATTTTATTATATAAAATTTTAAAATTCCCTTTTTGAAAATGTAATTAAAAAATTTATTTTTTTCTTACTCTTCTTAAAATTTGATATTTGAAAAAATGTATTTTGAAAGAAAAAATGGGTCTTCAATTTTACAATTAAATGTTTTGTTCACCTCTCCTCATTTCTCCAAGATAAGATTTATATCCTTCAAATGATTCATTATTGGTGTTTTTTTTCAAAATTAATTGTTTTCAAAATATTTCACATCACCTTTTCAAAATTTACCTTTGAAAGAGACATAATTTTTTTTATTTTATATAAATGTTAAAACTATTATCTAAAAGCTCTTTTATATTTTCATTTCTAGTTTCCTTTTTCATTTCAAAAGGATTTACCCTAATGGAGTTTTTGTTTCTTGATCTATTCTATAATATATATATGTTATACATTGGAACATTAAACTGATGGTATCAAAAAATTCTATTCATGATCTATTATTTTGTGAAAACATTAACACTACTGGAAAACAGGCCTATACCCACGGTTTTCCAAAAAACCGTGGGTATAGGGTACCCCTATACCCACGGTTTTCCAAAACCGTGGGTATAGGGTTAATATGGGGACCTATACCCACGGTTCTCAAAAACCGTGGGTATAGGTCCCCTATACCCACGGTTTTGTCCAAAACCGTGGGTATAGATTATATTTGAAGACCAATACCCACGGTTCTGGAGAACCGTAGGTATAGGTGATTTTTTTTGAAGACCTATACCCACGGTTTGTCCAAACCGTGGGTATAGAGTTTTTTCGGATGACCTATACCCACGGTTCTTCAAAACCGTGGGTATTGCGGTTTTTTCTTGGAAGACCTATACCCACGGTTTTAGAGAACCGTGGGTATAACTTTGCCGCCATAAGGCGGGAACCAAAATTACGCGGGACAATGAAAAAAACATTGGCGGGAACATGGCTATGATTAATATATATAGATTTATACGAATAAAATTATCCAAAGCTTCGGTAGCTCGGTTGGTTAGATGCAGCACCGCCGTCGGGAATCTGTAGTCAAGTTTGGGTTCGATTCTCGCTAGCTTATTTTTAAAATTAAATACTCAATATTAATATATATACAATGATATGTGTGTAAATTACAGATATTAAATATAGCTCAGTTGGTTCGATGCGGCGGTGCGCTGGTCTCTGTTACAGCGCGGGTTCGAATCACCGCGCCTGCATTTTTAAATAAAATAATCTATATTAATATATATACGCTGATATATGTATTAATAACGAATGGAATTCATGGCTCGGGTGGTATGAGGGTGTTGTGATATCCGGCGGCGCTGTGCGAGGCCTGGGTTCAAAACCCAACGTTCTCAATTTTTTGAAAATTAAATCCCCACGGTTTGAGAACCGTGGGGTCAATGCATTGCCAGCGTGGCCACCCACTTGCCATGCTGCCAAAACCCTATCCCCACGGTTTCTCCAAACCGTGGGTATAGGGTGACCCCCCTATCCCGACGCCATTCCAGCCCGCGGTTCCCAAAACCGTGGGTATAGCCTATACCCACGGTTTTGGGGGCTATACCCACGGTTTTGAACCGTGGGTATAGGGCAATTTTCCAGTAGTGTAAATGAATTATTTTTCAAGGATATTTTTCATCATTTCTGACATCCTTCTATGTTTACATTATTATATTGTGGTTATGTTCTTTGGTAACCATCCACAATATTTCTATAGATAGAATATTGTCTTGATATTATAATATTGATATAGTTTTATACTCATTTCTCTATATAGAGTGAACATCACATTTTTTCATAATTCATATTTTATGATTTTCACCTAAAAATAATGTTATTATATTAACATAGAGAAACATATTCAAATTCACAATGTCTTCAATCTAGTATTAATGATTATTGGAAATTTTAATATGTATTTTTTGACCATCCACATATAATATATGGATATGTTATGTCCATGTTATCTCTTTTATTGATATGGGGAAAAGTATTTATATTCTTGATGATTATTGAATGCTAATGCAGATTAATTATGTATTGTCATTATACATCTTCCATTATATTGATAACCATGTTTAATTTTTTAAGATATTTCTTAGGTAATGGAATTAATTAATTTATTATTCTTGTAGTGGATACATTTGACTTAAACAATTGAAAGGTGGGGAATAAAATATATATCCCCTAGATGCATCGATAAGTCTCATGGATCAAAAAAAATGGTTCTGTTATATACCTCTTCCCATAACATCATAGTGCCTTGGAACAAGGCTTTGATGATATGTTTTTGATGTACTACATTATTCATTCCATTATTATGAAATCTATATTATTGATATCCATGTTTTAATTTATTGTCATGGATATAAAATACTCCTAGTTTCAATTGATTATGGATTCATGTTTCTTATGTATTGTTTACATAATATTTATCCCATGTTTATTCCATGGTTTCCCCAGTTGTATATTTTACCTTACTGAGTATTTTATCTTTCCTCTTATTATGTTTCTATTTCCCTAGGTTATAAATAAAATTATTACACATGATATGCTTAATAAGATATTTTTTGTGTTGAATTTATGAGAGGTGTTTAAGAGTCATTATGAATTAAGTAGTTTCTTATATAGTGGAAAAAATATCCATTAGTTAAGAATGACATGGGTTTTTTTTATTTTAAGTTTTCACCTTATTCACTAATGTTATAAACATGAAATATTTTTGGAATATATGTAATTCCATATTTTTTTAAGTAATGTAATTATGGGATAGTTTTGTATAGGAATCTATAGCTGGTATCAAAGCTAGTTTGTGACGTATGTACTTATTGTACTAGGCATAGAAGTGTGGTTATATGGTGTCACATAACTAATAATTGAATATTTAATGGAATGATAGATCATGAGTCTGCCTCTGATGCTGAGTGTGAATTCCTTATTCATTTTTTTAATGCAAACCATTTTTTTGAAAAATAGTTTCTTCATTGTATTACTTGATATAATTTTTCATGCTTTTAATTATCTATGGGGTTGATGCCAATGAAATTTAATAATGCATAGAGTAAAAATTATAAGAACCTCATTAAATTTTTAAGGGTTTTTTTCATCTACTAAATTTCCACCAAGGGAAAAATTGTAATTTTACTAGTCATTTAGAATATTTATTGAACATTTTCACTTATAACCATGATGAGGATTAACCTTATCTATTCCTAATTCTCTAGGAAGTAGTTTATATATAGTGAATTTAGGGTTTCTCTATTAGAATGAATTGAGAAAAATCACAATGAGGCAGGTGGATCAAAATACGTAAGGAACCAAGAGGGTGTTTCATATTATGTTTCCCTCAGAATGGAGAAGAATTACTAATTTGAAGGAGGACAAGGTGGTGGTAATAATTCCATCAATATTTTGAGATGGGGTTTGGTGTTTTTTTACCACTATCATGTCATAAACCCCATATGTATTTAATGATCCTAGGGGAATTGGTGGTGGTAAACATTCCCCTACCATTGTGAGATGGTGTTGTTCCTATATAGCTACTAAGATAGATTCTATCATATCCTTATTGACATTTTGATCCTCTATTCAAGCATGATTATGTTTATTGATGATTTGAGTGAGAACTACTCAACAATGAGGATTGTTATTATTTTTTAAGTTTCATTAGTGGAGTTTTATTTTACCTTATTGGAATCTTGATGTTGGATACTTTCAATAAATCATTCTCATAGGGTATGCTTATTTTAGGCCTTAGGAATGAAGGGTTTCAGCTAGATAGACCAACCAGCATAGGTAGACTTGGGGCTTGATAATTTTTTGAATTTTATGAAATTATAAGTCTCTTTCCTCAATGTGCCTTGTTGGTTGGAAAGTCAGGTGAAATGTGGAGCACTATTTTCTCACCACCTTATGACAGACACATAAAGTAGGTCTTTATTTATTATCTAGTGGATAAACCTTATACTGATGAAGCATGAAAGTTGGTGGTACTTGTGTTTCTTCCCTGACCTTGGGTTATAGGATACTAAAATGTCAAGCCGATTAATATTGTGAAATGATCCTCCAATATCTTGAGATGTTGGAAATACTCCCTATATAGAATGGCATTTTAATATAAGGTGATAGGCAATAACCCACAAGTTATGGTTTAGGTAAGCTGTGGATTCTTCTATTACTGTAACGGAAATATCATACCGAGGATTGTCTATGGGAATGTACGTGACATATATTCTATCCACATATAATTAATCTCACATAACCATGTGGTTCTCCTTATCCCTAATGAGAGATTATTTGACTCAATTTAACCATAAAGGTCACTGATCTACTGCTATATCTAAAGGATCATGGTCATTCAAAACCTCCCTAGTTTCATTGAAGATAGAGAGAGATATATATTTTAGGCACTGATGATGAATATTTTCTTATACTATCCTTTGACAGGGATGAAATGCTTTTGATCATTGATGAGGTATTTTAGGTTATTGGCCTTAAATTATTGAGCACCTCTTAGTAATTATGGAAAACTCATAGAAACTATAACATAATGAGGATATTCATATTGAAGAAGTATCTAATTATTAAGGTGAACTTTATAATGAATACAATGGGGAGGAACTCCATGGATGACTTCTGATTTTCTTTCTTGGGGAGAACCTCCATTGTAGCTATTTTATTTTTCATAAGGAGGGCCTTTATGGAATGTTCTTTAGAGAGGACCGCTAGGGTGATTGGTCTAACATCCATGGGGGGAGGAACTTCATGGTTTCCAATATCGGATGAGTTTACAAGGGAAGGACCTCCTTTTTAGTAGACATTAAAACTATGGGGATGTCCTCCATGACTGGTGTTATGAGGAGGAATTTTATAACTAATCCTCATATTATCATAGAGAGGACCTCCATTGTTGGCACTGTGGAGAAGATATATAGAGATGATGATTATGGAATAACAGGGGGGAAATCCAATGGGATATATTATATATCCTATTGACGATGAGTTGAAATATCCTTGATAAACTATTAAAATATATTGAAGGGATTAAATCGTATCAATGTTCACCAGGTTATAGTCATGCTCATGGATTTATAATTCCATTGATAAGAACTTACAATTTTTTGGGGTGGAAAATCGAGGTTCAAACCTAGATTACAATTAGAATCATGTAGTGTTAGAAAAAACACACTTCTATAGAAACCATCCTATGTAATCCTCTTCTTACCATTATAATATACTAATGAATTTCTTGTATGACTGTAAAATTATGCTAGCATGAATCAAAATTATTAAGAAGAACTGGGATACAAGCCTACTTTTGGTCTTTAGTTATTATTAAAATATATTGGTAAGCTTCCTGAGTGAGGAAAAAATATTATCCAACTCATAAAAGGGTGACACAGATATATTTTGATGTGATTCATCCAAGTGATAAAGGATATAATCCTAACACTATGTAATCTCTAGTACATACTATCAATACTCTCTAGTGATGGAAGGGATATGATTCTCTCCTTGAGTGACTGTTGGCTATATTAGAGAAACACCACTGGAATAGGAATATAATACTAACCCTGGTATACATTATTCTATAGGATATGTTGATGATCATCCTAATTGGGAGTAAGAATATGGGCCTTCTTCCAATGTAGCCACCAATATATTTTAATGAACTCCCTTGATGTCAACGGGAATAGAAATATGGGACTTCCCCTTTGTGGTCGCTATAATATCATGATATGTAACTTCTTTCACTACTAGGATATGATAGAACACTGATAAAGAATGATTAGGGATATGAATCTTCTTTTTAGATTCCTCTAAGTCATACATATGGGATTTATTGGTGGGAAAAAAATATGGGATGGTTCTCTAGTTTTCTTCAACTGTTGAACTATGTAAGACCTCCATCCAGGTTCTTTGGTTTGTGCTACAAAGGAAAATATCTCTTAGGTTTATTATTTATTATGTCATTGAGAGGTTATGGTTATGAAGTATTAATAATGAAAATGGCTAATTGGATCCCTCCTAGAAATATCTTGAACAATTATAAAAAATTAGTTAAAATCCTCCTCAATTTCTCAAATTCATGGGAGGTAGTTATAATAACATTCCAAATATAAGATATTAAAGAAGTTTTATATATAAATAGAATTCATTTTCTTTGTTTGGTCCCTCTATTTATGGGATGGTTTACGGGGATTTTTATCATGGATGATTTCATAAGTCACCTCCAATATGGGAATTGAGTCGTTTCAGGAGGGTATTCACCCCTGGTTTTGAAAATATGGTGTTGGTGATTTCATGATCATGTATTTCAAGTACATAGTTTTGATAATGGATACAAAATATATTGGGTGCCTTAGCTTATGAGTTTTAGTATCCTGATGAGTTGTATGGTGTTTATGCAATGAATTGACCTATTAGGGCCCACCTAGTAGGTGGAAAGCAGATCCGTCACAACCCCAATCCAACCTCTAATATGCTAGGGGATAGTAACAAGTGACAAGAAATCATAATATAAAATGGTAGGCCTTTCCCTAATAAACCCATGTGCACATACCTAACCATCTCTATGAAATAGTGTATGGGAATAATAAATGATAGTAACATCTAGAGTAAACCATGCTTGCAATAACCTCTTGGAAAAAATACAATTTTGTATGACTATATAAACTGAAATGAAAGAGAAAAACTATATGCCATCTAAAAAATGAAGTCATGATATGAAAATCAAATGGAAAGGAATGAACTGAGAGAGTTTTTCTCATGATCTATAAGTTAGAAATCTGAATGTAGTATATGAAACCAATTATCCCTAAGCTCCACCAAATTCACCACTGATTTGTTTGTTATCTGCATAAGACACGACACATGTGGAAAAATCCCATGCATGGGTGAGTATATAAATACCCAGTAGAATTCCTTGAAAACCATAAAGGTAGTGATATAGAGATACAAAAATAGTTAGTTTAACCCAAATAAAGAGAGAAAAAAACTAAAATTATATTTATGTGCTCATAAAGACACTTTGTAGAGAGAGGAATGGGTTCTCCATCTCACAACCCAGTGCATAGTCGATGATTCTACCAGCAGATCCAAAATTCCATCTCAAATGTACAACATAATATGAAACCTCACCAGAATCTATGTGTAGGGGACCACCCATCATCATTGTGATCCACATCCAAGGGAGCCATAAATCATGTGAAGGATCCATTCACTACCGGATCTTGAAGACGAGGAAATACCAATCTATAGATAGAGGACCCACACCTAGTTTAGGGGTGTATGATCTCTACCTATATAAAGAGTATGGGGTACCGACCCACTAATGCCATAAGGGAGTGTTAAACTCATAATATTTTTGAGGATCCTTCCTGGATCAAAACTACCATCAGGCATCTCTTAAAGAAGAATCACGGTCATAATATATCACATCGTATATCAAATGCCAAAAAAAATTCTACCATCTCATTATATGTGTAAAAAACTCAGGATAAGCTACATTTTGGATGAAAACCGAGTCTTAAAGAAAGAGATATGAGAGGAAGAAGTTTATGGAGGTAATACAAGACATGCATGGGGGTCCACATGATGTTTGATCTCACCTCCTTGCCTAGTCGTGTAACATCCCATTACCTTGATCAGGTAATTTTCCACATTTTATAAGTCCCTATTTGGTTAAAAAAATCATTTTATGTGATTTTCCTAGGTATACTACCAACTACAAAATAGGTACATGCCGTGTACATGGTTCTGGTTTCTTTTCGTTAATGGGAAGATCATTTTGTGAGCTGGTATATGGCGTGTAGGGATTAAATAGCATGTTTTCAACCCGAGGTGATGGGTTTTTCGACATACTTATACAGTGTAGCCTACACGTCCTGACCACTAGTTACACATCATGAGTCAGCCCACGCCCAACCTTATGTAATGTATTTGTCCGTATCACTTGGGCTATTATTCTCAGACTACTTGTCTCTCAACCCTAGACTCTTCCTAGGCGGTTTTCAGAGGTGCCCACGTTCTGGTTCTATTCGATCGGCTTTGGATCATCGTTGCATCTGCAGTGTGATTCCTGAGTAAGGATTTTCCTTCATTCTTTGAGTTTATATCCTTATATCCTATTGGTTTTTCAAGGGATCATATAGGGATTGATGGATCTATGGCATGGGGTGTTGGATCTTGCTTCTAGGTTTAATTTCAAGATCTCCTTCACCTATGTTCTCATTGACGACTGCTGTTGCGAGTGACGTTCTTCAGGAAATAGATAGGTGGTTCCATCCTGATTTTCCAAATTGATTTCTATCATATTTCTTGATTTATTTCAATTTTTTATTTAAATTAAAATGATCATTATTTTTTTTAATTTCTTTGATAAAACCCAATTCCAGTGGATTGGAGGAATTGAAATTGATTTTGAACACAAATTTGTAAATCCCCCCAATTATATTGAATTGGGGTGTGTTTTTGGAAAATTATCGGATTTAAATTGTTGAATTTAAATTGTGGATTTGATTGAATTTTTTTCAATTAAAATTTTGAATTTAATCTTGAAATGCAATGGTGAAAAGGATGAAATTGTTTTTGAATTAATTTCAAACTTGCGAATGGCTTAAAATTATTTGATAGAAACCGAGCGGTTTTATCTTGTGAAAAAAGACATGTTTTTGAATAAAACCTATATTGGTTTTAAATGGAAAGAAATTAGAATTTTTGGACTGGAAGAATGATATTGATCAAATTTTATGAAGTCTAAAAATATCTCACCCATCATGTAAGATCACATGCACGCCTTAGGTAGTTAATGGGTTATTTGGACACACTCTATGCTATGACAATGTTCTAAAACATATGTGTGACGGGTCACATCCCTGATGGGTTGGTGACAAGTCTACATTGGCCAGTGTTCTAGGGATGTGTGAATACATATTTTTCTAAGTTCACATAGAGAGTGCAGAATCATATAGCTGGTTAATACTATCATACCTTTTGGAAGATGACCACGTTGCTCACTTGTTTATTTATATTTGAGATATAAATGTATATAAATGTTTGTTTGAACTTCTTTACATGACATCTAAATTTATATAAAGTATTTTATATAAATGTTTTACTAATTCCATTATTTTAGAAATATTCGATCTTTTATATAGTAAAACATGTTCTATGAATGTATTTCCATCATTTGGAAAATGTATAATATGTTTTGTATAAATATTATTTTGAATTTACAAACCTATTTATTCTAAAAAATGAAATCTTTTATTTGGAAAATCTATATTTAGAATCTGTTATGGAATATTTGGTGGTATGTTATAGGTCTTAGGCTCACACCCAACTTTTTTCCTTTGAGTGTCTATAGACTTGCTTCTTCCCGGCTCAAGGAAAGGGAAGGGATCACTTGGAGGTGGATCCAGCTATTGATATTTGGATATTGTGAGTTTTTCCATTAAAGACCTTGGAGATATTTTCATTTTTATCACTTTGGGTTTTAGTAATTTGGCTTTTATTCCTCTTTGTATTCTGGTACTTTCACTCCCATTGGAGTTTTCCTTTTGATATGCATACTGTCTTTTATCTTTGATTCCATGTTACTATGGCATAAATAATTCCCACTTGAATGTTGTATGATGCCAGGTGCCAGTCGCCATCCTGTGAGGATCAGGAACACCCTTTGGGTTATGTCAGGACAGACTCGACTATCAGGTTACCAGGGTACCCAGGCTGGTTCGTGAAAAATTGGTATTAAAGGAGGTTGTTGATCTTTTTTTCATGAAGTCAATATGCATTTTTGAAATCTTGTCAGGACTTAGGAGCTAGATTTTATTGATTTATTGGCCTTATCTCACCACAAATAACCTTAAGTCAGTAGGGGTGGTTAGAGAAAGACGTCTTGTGGATTAGTTATAGTATTTTCCCTATAGATATTTGGATAGGTTGAAATCAAAATCTTGGTTTTCCCTTTTATGGAGAATATTTTTTCTTTCTACTTGGTTTGAGTGTTAATATAATGTTTTCCTTTTATCTATTGATGTTGTGTAGAATCATGCCTTTGATAAGACATGAAAATAAGATGCAGGAAAAGCATGATGTTGAACCTTAAGCAATAAAATCATATTTTTGATCCAAATTTGGTTGAGGTGATTATGCACACTATCCCAGCTTTAGGACAAGAACCACCTCTAGTTCCTACTAAGGCTCCAGCTATGGATCCTTAGGTGGAAGTTATTTGGAATTATTATCAAGAGCTTCTTCACTAAAAGCCACCAGTATTCAAAGGCTCCACTAATCCACAACATTCTGAGGAATGGGTGGGAAAGATAGAACATCTGTTTGAGTTCTTGGAGACACCAGAAGTGATCAGGGTGAAGTCTTCCACATTCGTAGTGGAGGGACCGAGAAGGTTATGGTGGAACATAATGGTGAAAGTTGGGAAACATAAGGGATTTTAGTGGAAAGACTTTGTGGTTATTTTGACCAATCAGTTCTATCTAGAGTCAATGTTGTTGTCCAAGGCTGTGAAGTTTTTCAAGCTTGAGGCGGTCAAAAAAACCATGATCGGGTATTCAAATCACTTTGTTGAGATGGTGCAGTTTTCACCTGAGATAGTATCTAATGAGAGGATGAACACTTAGAAGCTCATGTTGGGACTTCGACCCGATATCCATTCTTAGGTTTTCTAACTGAAGCTGCTCACTTATGCTAATGTGATGGATATGATGATGATGGTTGAGATGGGCTTGGATGGTAAGTCAGGGCTGAAGGGAGTTCCTTTTTCTCACAGTGGAAACATTGGTTCCTTTAAAAGAAAATAGAATCATGATGATACTCATGGATGTTTTCGATGAAATAGTAAATCTAGATCTCCTATATCTCCTGGAGGAAGTTATTTGACTTTCTACCAGTGTAGAAATCTGGGAAATTCTAGGAGGGTTTTCACTGTAGCACCCAATAACTGTAGCTCCTACGCATGTTCAGAGGACTTATAGAGTTTCTTACATCACTTCTCTACTCTGGGTAGTGGGGCAGGATCATTATCTTCTCATAAAACCATGGGGAAATCAAATTATTCACTAAAAAAAGGGTTCCAGCTATATGCATCTAGAACGAATCTTCTTCACATAGTGGAAGAGTCTCCAAAGGAAGCAAACACATGTGCAATGACTGTGAGGGGTACCATTACCATTGCTTCATCATTATTGACTGCTCTTTTTGATACTAGTGCATATCACTCTTTTATGTCAACTAGTATTGTTAACCTACATAATATTCCTATGGAGCAACTATCTTGTTCAATGGATATTACTGTACCCCATGGTACGAAGAGAGAGAAGGGTCTCTATAGTCCTACATGGGTCTGATCACTATCTGATATCGAGAAATCTTGGATTTTTCTTGTTCTTGATATGAAACATCTTGATGTCATATTCGGGATGGATTGTATCATTACCAACAAATAATTAATTGATTATTATCTTCTACGAGTCTACTTTAATACACCCAGTGGTTCACCTCTTGTTTTTCAAGGAGAATGGGACCCAAGTTTGAGCAAAGCCATACCTTTTTATGTAGAGTTGAGGAAAGTGATATCAATGTTTTCTTTTAAACTCAAGGGAGATTCAATGGGTGGTGATATTCCCCCAGTTGTCACTGAGTTCCCCGACGTGTTCCCTTTGGAATTATTTGGTCTTCCACTGTTGAGAGAGTTTGAGTATTCTATTGACATAATGTATGGAAATCAACCAGTCTATATCCCCTCTTACCGCATGGAACCAGCTGAGCTGAAAGAACTAAAGTCTTATTTGGATGATATTTTTTGAGAAAGGATTTATTCATCCATGTCTGTCACCTTGGGTAGAGCTGGTTCTCTTTTCTAATAATGACGATGGTTATCCTTGCCTATGGTTTGATTATTTAAAGATTAACTCAGTTACAATAAAAACAAATATCCATTTCCATATATTGACATTATGTTTGATCAGATAAAATGGGAAAAGTGGTTTTCAAATATGGACCTTTGATCTGGTTACCACTAGTTTAGGATAAAAGAATATGACATTCAGAAGACAACCTTTCAGAGAATGTACGAGCACTTTGAGTACCTTGTTATGCCCTTTGGCCTGACAAATGCTCCTTTAGTTTTCATGGCCTAAATGAACAATATTTTCCAAGAGTATCTTGATAACTTTGTGGTAGTCTTTGTGGATGGAATTTTTGTTTACTCTAAGTCTAGGAAGGATCATGTGAAACATCTGAGAATAGTTCTTAATCTGCTAAAAATCACTACCTTTATGCTAAGCTTTCAAAGTGTAATTTATGGATTCAAGAAGTTAAATTATTGGGACAAGTGGTGTCTAAATATGGTGTATCATTTGATCCTAGAAAGGTGAAGGCTTTAATGACATGTGAATAACCACAAAATGTCTTCGAAATCTGAAGCTTCTTGGTCTTAGCTAGGTGTTATCATAGGTTTATGAAAGAATTATCGAAGTTGTATTATCTGATGACTGCTCTGATTCGGAATAGGGTGAAATTTGGGTTGGATGATAAATGTTAGAGTTCTTTTGTTGAGATGAAATTTCAGTTGAATACTGTTCTAGTGTTAACTATATCAGAATCTAGACAAGGCTATGTATTCTTTTATGATGAATCAGGTTCATGCTAGGGATTATTTCTTATATAGGGTGGTCATGTAGTAGAATATAGATCTCATCAGCTTAGGCTACATGAGAAAAATTATCCTACCTATTATCTAGAACATGAAAATGTGATGCACACTCTTAAAAGTTGACAGTAATACCTTTTATGCAAAATGTTTATGGTGTATTCATACCACAAAACCCTAAGTTATATATTCTCACAAAAAGGAGTGAATCTTCGGAAGAGGCGTTTGGTGGAGTACCTACAGTCTTTCAACTTTGACATCGCCTATACCCAAGAGAATGGAATGTCATTTTTAACACTTTAAGCAGGAAAATTCTGACCTAGGAAGTAAAATAATCTTCAGAAGAGTGGAATTTGATGGAACGTTTTTTTGAATAGTTTTATATTGGAGTTTAGGAGAAAGGGGATGAGGTTTTTCTAGAAAGTGTTAAGTTGAAATATTCTCTTCTCGAGATGATTCTCCAAGACCAACATCTTGATGATGAGTTTCACAACATTAGAGAATCCCTTTATAGTGGGGAGATAGTTTCCAAGTGGTCGTTATCCAAAAAGGGTGTTCTATGATATTGAAACCGCTTCATTATGCCGTTAACGAAAATAATTTCAGTGATGGTGTAATTTCTATAATTCTCAGTGGGCTGTGCACGCAAGAGCTGAAAAAAGTTTTTATGACATGAGGCAATAGTTTTGGTAGCCACGTATGAGATGAGACATTTCTATTTTTTTCTCTCATTTCTATACAAGCCAACATGTGAAATACATGTACTAGAAACCTTCGGGTTTTAACCAACCACTTCCAATCCCTACTTGCAGGTGGGGTGATATATCTATGGACTTTGTGGTTGGGTTTCCTCATACCCAGAGAAAGAATAATGCAATATGGGTTGTGATCGACATGATGACCAAGTCGTATCATTTTATACCCATTTGTGATACAACTAAAGTTGAAGAGTTGGGAAATATATACATGAAAGAGATTGTTTTCTTGTACAGAGTTCCATATTCTATAGTATCTGATAGGGATCCTCAGTTCACTTCTTGTTTTTGGAAATGCCTTTAGGAGGAACTAGTATATCAGGTTCACTTGAGAAAGGCCTACCAATCACAGTCGGATGTCCAGATAGAAAGATCTATACAAATTCTTGAGGTTATGATTCGTGCCTATGTCTTTGACTTCGGTAGGGATTGGGATGATCAATTAGGTCTAGTTGAGTTTTGTTACAAAAATAGTTACCAGTTCGGGATTATAATTGAACCTTTTGAGACCTCGTATGGCCGACCTTGTAAGTCTCCATTGTGTTGGTTGGAGGATGGTGAAAGTTCTTTGGTTAGACCATGATTGGTGCAGGAGATGACAACAAAGATTCAGTTGATTCTTCAGAGGATTTTGATAACACAAAGTAGATATAAATCTTATTCCGATTGCCACCATAGACCTTTGGAGTTTTCAGTTGGTGATCAGGTGTTCTTAAAGGTTTCTCCTCGGTTGGGTCATCGATGGCTTAGAAGGTAAGGGAAACTTTCTCCCTGCTTTGTGGGACCTTTCGAGGTAGTTGAGAAGGTAGAGAAAGTTTCATGACATTTTTCACTTCCACCATAGCTGATGTTGATACATAACATGTTCCATTTATCACAACTAAGAAAGTATCTATTTGATCCATCTCACATTTTGAGATGAAGTGATCTTGAGATTGAGACTAATTTACCTTTGACTGAATGGCCAGTAAGGATAGTTGATTCTAAGGCCAATGTACTCCATGGGAGGGTGATACCTTTGGTTCATATGCTATGGTAACATGGTGATGATAGTCACGAGACATGGGAACACGAGGCACTAAAAAGATAGAAGTGTCTCTATTTATTTAGCATGGAAGATTCTTTATAGGATTTTTGGGGGTATAATGTTTTATGGTGGGGAGGTTGTAACATCCTGTTACCTTGATCTGGAAATTTACACCATTTCTAAGTCCCTGTTTAGTAAGAAAAATCCTTTTATGTTATGTTTCTGGGTTTAGTGTAGTCTTATTAATAGGAAAACACAATGTGCCTAATGTACACATCATGTACTTAGTGCTGGTTTCATGTCGTGAATGGGAAGATCATGACATGATCTAGTACACACTGTGTACCTAAGGTACACATCGTGTAGGGATTAAATGATGTTTTTTCAACTTGACTCGATGGGTTTTTCAGTGTACTTATCCAGCGTGGCCTATACATCATGACCACTGGTTACACATTTCAACTTGGCATGCACCCAACCTTAAGTAATTCTTTTTGAAGTATCGCTCAGGATATTATTACCAAAACTCTTGGCTCTTGACCCTAGACTCTCCCTAGGGGATTTTAAGAGGCACCCCTCCCTCCTATTCGATCCGATCGGCTTTAGATCTTTGTTGCATCTATAGTGTGATTCCCGAGTAAGGGTTCTCCATCGTTCTTCAAGTTTTTCTCCTTATATCCTCTTATTTTTAATGTATCATTTATGGAATGATGTATCTATTCCATATGGGGTTGTATCTTGCTTCTAGGTTGAGTCTCAAGATCTTCTTCCCCTTCATTCTTGTTGACAGGTACCGTTGTGAGTGTTGTTCTTCAGAAAAGACATAGGTGGTTCCATCCAAATTTTCTAAATTTATTACCATCATATTACATGATTTATTTCATTTTTTTTAAATTTAGATGCTCAATATTTCTTTTAATTGCATTGATAAAACCCAATTCTAGTGAATAGGAGGATTTGAAATTATTTTGGCATGGATATTTGGAAAACCCCTAATTTCATTGAATTGGGCTGGGTTTGTGGAAAATTTTCTACTTCAAAATGATGAATATAAATTTTGAATTTTATTTAAAGGTTTTAAATTAAATTATTGAATTTGATTGTGAAATGGAATGGTGAAAAGTATGGAATTGGTTTCGAATGAATTTCAAACTTGTGAATGGCTTATAATTATTTGATAGAAACCCATTGGTTTTATCTTATGAAACGACATGTTTTTGAACAAAACCTATTTTGGTTTTAAATGTAAATAAATTAGATTTTTTAAAATAGAATAATGGGATTGATCGTATTTTAAGCAGTATTAATTTTCCCCATCTTGTAAGAGTGCATGAAAGACTTAGGTACTTAGTTAGTTATTTGGATACACTCTATGCTATAAAAATGTTCTAAAACATACAGGTGGAAGGTCACATCCCTGACAAGTTAGTGATGAGTCTACTTTGGCCAATGTCATGGGGACATGTGTATATACATTTTTCTATGTTCATAGAGAGAGTGTAGAATCCTATATCTGGTTAATACTATCATACATTTTTGTATATGACCTTGTTGCTCACTTGTTTATTTATATTTGGGATATTATTGTATACCAATGTTTTTTTGAACTACTTTACATGATTTCTTAATTTATATAAACTATTTTATATAAATATTTTACTTAAGCCATTGTTTTATAAATATTCCATATCTTGTAAAGTAAAGCCTATTATTTTAATATATTTTCCATCATTTTGAAAATATATAGCATGTTTTGAATATATATTACTATGAATTTAGAAACCTTTTTATTCTAAAAAAATGAAATCTTTTATTTGGAAAATATATATTTGGCATCTGTTATGGAATCTTTGGTGGTATACTACGGGTCTTAGGCTAACTACCTACTTTTATCCTTCAGGTGTTTGTATACTTTCTTCTTCCAGGCTTGAGAAAAGGGAAGGGATCACTTGGTGGTGGATCCATATGCTGAGATTTGAATGTGGTGAGTTGTGTTTTTAGGGACCTTGAGGCTATTTTACTGTTTATTACTTTGGGTTGTAGTAATTTTTATTTTATTCCTCTTTGTATTCTGGTACTTTTACTTCAAATAGAGTTTTTGTATTGATATGCATGCTGTATTTTATCATTTCATTTTTGTTCTTGTGGAAGAAATAGTTCCCACTTGTATTTTTTACGATGTTAGGTGATAATCACTGGCCCGTGCAGATTGGGAATGACCTTCGAGGTATGTCAGGACTGGCTCAGTTATCGGGTTACTAGGATACCCAGGCTGGTTCATGACATGCCCTGTTCTCTCCCAGACATTGCGTTGGAATCCATGTGAAACCACATGATGTGTATAGGCCATATGAGACATGTTCTTTCATTGAGGGACCTAGGCATGTACTCCAAGTACATGGATCTATTGGACGATCATAGACACATGACATGTACAACCACACAGGGTTCTAGGCATGTAAAACTATAACACGTTTAGCTTCTAAGGTACGGTCACACGATTTGTGTGTATGACCACATGGTGGTTGATCCTTCACTCAGCTGAAAACCCTAGCCTCCATGGAAAATAAAGTACATGGAATGTGTTATTCGACACTACATGACACATAGTTGTTGTTTTTTGTGGAAAATCCAGTTTCTTCACACGGATCTATATCAACCATCAATTCCATGAAATCCAACATTTTACCACCCGAAATCATAGGGAAACAGTTATAGTTGTTGATTTCCTTCTTCTAGTTCCTAGAAATCATATTACGATCATCCAATGATGAGTCAATGCTCTCAATTATTTATTTCCATCACCAATCTCTACATGGGATCCACAATCCACAAAGAATCACCCATAAGTCATCCCAATCCATCTATAAATCACCATACTATATGCTGTATACAAAAATATCTCAAATTTGGGAGTTTGTTATCACTAAAACCTACCCAAAAAAATGTTTAACTGCGACCTCATGGGCCAAAAATGATGAACACAATGAAATGTGGAGGGAAAATCACACAAAAAATGTGAGCCCATTGTTGGCCAAGAGATAAAAACCAATGATCACATAATCAGGGCATCTAAGGGTGATACAATGAGAAGAAAAATAATATAATTGAATTAATAATATGAAAAGTTCATCCAGAATCATGTGAAGGTTGTAAAATTACATAAATAAAAGAAAATAAACGAATCCATGATTTATTAAATCAAACAGGAGGAAATCCAAAAAATAAGGTGCCCTACCTCGATATAGGGTAAAATCAATGTTTCATAATCAACTGTGGTTTCAGATTTAAAATTCAAGGTCTCGAACAATGGTAAAACCAAAAACACTGAAATAATGTGCATTCATGTAAAAAAAGACATTAATTTTTTAACACATTAATTATGGGGTCCCCAAACCCCCAAGCACAACACAAAATCCAAGGATAAATATATATTTTTCATAGAAATCTTCAAAGGAAAACCCCATCAAAACTAGAGTCTCTATATTCTCTCCTCCTTCAAGGATTTTTCCACTAAAAAAACAAACTACATAAAATGTAGGGGTACAGATCCCAAATTTATCTCTTATAATCCTAGGATCTATCATGTGCTATCCCCTTCTTCTATAACACATGAATCAATGTTATAGTTAATACACATAAGACTCACTCACGTCGATCCTAAATCACCACTAGGTACTCAATGGGGGTAGAGCTATACTGAATTCCCATCTCACCCTAGTGAATAATGTTCATCAGATCATGTACAAATCTCCTAAGCTATGAAACATGGAATATTTTATACACCCAATCTAACTATGGGAGAAAGGTAGGGTGGTAAGAAACATCTCCAACCCTTCATATGATCTCAAACATCCAAATGAATGTCAAGTATATAATTCCTCCTTGATAAAATCTTTATAATACTCATCATGGGGAGACTCTTAGGAAAACATTATACCCTAGCTCAAATTACAAGGTCATAAGATGTCAATTTGTGGAATATTTATGTTTTATCTTGGATATCCTCATACACTCATGGATAACCTAAAATTTCTCCATCACCGCCTACACCATCCATGTCCCAATAATAGATGTATCTACAATTTAGTCTATTATAAGGGAGACTTGTAGGTTCTTCAAACAGGTCTTCAAATGGTGCCATTACAAAAGTTGAGTGATAGATATTATTATAAGTAAACACTACCAATGGAATGTGATCCTCCCAACTCTAGAAAAATTCTAACAGAAAAGATCTCAGTAGATCCTCCAACATCTGGATAGCCCACTCTATCTAGCCATAGGTCTGGTGGTAAAAATATATACTCATCTAGACTTGGTTCCCAAAATCCTTATGTAGGCCTCTCTACAACCATTATGTGAATAGAAAATCAATTTCATATAAATAATCAAGAGTACCCCATGAAGATAGATGAGCTATTACACATGAAACCACCCCATACTCTCAACCAAACTATACTCCCATATATAAAGGAAGTGAAATAACTTTGTAAGTTTATAAACAATAACCTTGATAGTATCACGACCTCTCACTGTCTCTAGAATCCCCAATACAATTTCTATGGTTATTCCATCAAATTTTCACTCTTGGATCTCAAGATTATATTTCAAACCTATTGGAACGTGGGGATAAACTGTCACTTGATGAAATGTGTGACACTGAGAGACAAACATTGCTATTCCCCACCTCATTCCAGCCCAAAAATAATTACACTAGTGTTACTTGTAAAAATATTACACATAATGATTTAGAAACAAGGTACAATTGTGAAACTCTCTTATAACCTCCTATCACAATGTGACTAGAAGCACCATCTATACTCAGAAAAGGATGACATGTTCCCCTCCTTCAGAGAATCCATATGGTATATATCTAGAGGATATCTATTCACATATAACCTTGAGTTTGATGCCTCCCAACTGAGTCACTCTTACACTCTAATGAAGTGGATGAGTCACCAACATCAACTGAATAAAATATTCACCCCTTTCATCCTATAGGTCCAACTGTAATGAAGGCTACTACATAGACACATCCACAACCAAATGGGAACAAGTCTTCCGGATAAGGAAATCTTCCACCACATTTCTCTTCCCAGAAGTATAAACTATCTCAAAGTCATAATACTATAATAAATCTAACCAATACCATTGTATTTGTCTCATATCCATATAAGTAATTATATATAAGAGGATTTTATGGTATGAGTAAATAAAATAGTTCTTTCCCAAAAGATAGTACCTCTATATATTCAGAGTGAAGACTATCGCTGCCAACTCCAGGTCATGAGTCACATAGTTCTTCTCATGGAGTGTTAAATAATTCAACCCATATGCGATGGATTTATTCCTCTGCATCAACATGCAACGAAGCCTAGCTCCATTGTCATAGAAAAACACTAAATAATTAGTACCATCCTTTGGTAGTAACAACACAGGAGAACTAGTCAACATCATCCTCATCTTCTCGAAGGCTCTCTAAAACTTCTCTATACAGGTAAATGGTTTTCCATTCCATGTCAAGGTTTTTAGAGGGGATGCATCCTTGGATAAGAATTCCAAAAACCTATTTTAATACCTTTTTAAGCGATGAAAACTCAATAACTCTGAGACACACTTCGTTGGATCCAAGGAGGAACTGCATATATATTTTCTAGGTCCACTGCTAATCCAAAATCAAATATGACATCCCCCATAAAGAGAACCTCACATATCCAAAACTGACACTTCAAGAGCTTACCATAATGATGGTTCTCTAAGAGTAAGTTTAGGACCATTTTCAATGAATCTACATGCTGATATCATGACATAGAGTAAATGAGTATTTCATCAACAAATATAATCACAAATGGTCAATGTATGGTGGGAAAATCAAATATATAATATCCATAAACATTGTTGGGGAATTTTTCACATTGAATTAAATCACAAGGAACTCATAGCATCTATAGAGATATCGGAATGTCATATTTAGATTATTATCTATAGGAACCCTCAAATAGTGGTATCTAAACATGAGATCAATATTTAAGAACCAGATCACACCCCTAAATTGGTCAAAGATGTCATAAATACTTGGTAAGTGGTAAATTTTATTTACCATTACCTGATTCCGACGATGATAATAAATATATAGGTTCAAGCTCCCAGCAGATATTTTCATGAATATAACTGAAGCTACCCAAGGGGAGAATATAATGACTTTGGTTTTATTAGATTTTTTACTTTTAATATTTAAATGTATATATATGGATTTATCATTAGAGTTGGTATAGTTTTTAGGTGTTTCAAAAACATTGAATTAATATATTAATAATATTAAAAAATTTAATTCATGTTCACACGTCATTTGAGTGAAAATCGATTTCCCATTGTTTGGGACCTCAGATGGAAAATCCAAAAACATGTATGATTGAAAAACATTTGGTTTACATTAGGTATGAACTAATTTTGTTTGTTGTCAGACGTTATGAAGAAATAAAATATTAGAGGGTGTGTTTAATTAAAATAAATAATTTAATTCATTTTAAATAATTTAATGTAATTTTATTTAAATAAAAAATAATAAAAAATATCTATGGTTATTTTTATAACCCTAGGAGAATTTGTGAGGAGGAAAATATGCATTCTTTATTTACATATCACGTCGAGGGATGACATAAGATCAAATTGTTTTGGATTGAGATGCAACAAATGCAAGGGTTCTTCCTCATCACCGGTGAATATGTTCGTCATCGATGATTGATCATAGATCAATGCTAGGATTGTCATTTTGTTATTATATATTCATTAAAATATTGAGCACACATCCTTATCTTTTTTCCTTTACCCATGATTTTATTTTTTATTCACATGTGACCGATAATTTTTTGTTTCTATTTGTCTGATATAATTCTTCTATTTTACTAGATATCACCCTAAATACCCTGATTATTTGATTGTTGACCAACAATTCTTGGTCAATGATGGATTTACATTTATTTTGTGCTATATTCATTAAATTTTTCATTATTGGCCCATGAGGTTATGGTTTGACATTGTTAAGGTGGGTTTGAGCATGATTGAAACCCTAGAATCATAGGGGTTTCATGAATGATTAATAGATTAAATTTTTTCGTATAGATTAGGATAAACTACAAGTTGTAGGTGAGGCCTATATGGATCCAAGGTTTGGAGTGGCCATGGAAATATTTCAGCAATAATGGGAAGGAACCATGTAGGGTTTAGGTGGCTAGAATCTTCCCAAATGAAAAGATAGTGGCATAGAGAAGTTTTTAGATATATCTTGGGTTTCTAGAAAAAACCCAACTACCCAACATGTAGTCCAAGAACACACATCATGTAGTACCCCAACAATGGTGGCTAGGGTTTTGGGGAAGATAAGGTCACACACCATGTGGCTAGGCCCACACACCATGTGAATCCACCAAGGTGGAAAATCCATTATCTAGATGCACATGCCCAGGGCCCCTTGTGGCATGAAACGACATATGATCTAGAAGTATACAGACACACCCAGAGTTAAACAGGTATGTCCTAGTACCTAGTAATGTTTATGTACATGGGAATGGCTCGAGGTATATGGTTTTGACTAGGATTACATGGGAAGGTACTAAGAAGATGGTATACACCTTGTTCCACATGCGCCATGTATTTCTCCTGGTAACTTCTTCTTCTGGTAAATCCTTCTTCAGAACTTGGATATTGCGCCATGATTATCCCATATCAAGTTTTTTATGTATAAAATATGATGGTGGACTTTTTTTGGAGTTTGAGATATGATGTGAGGTGTATTGAGTGTGATTCTTCTTTAAGCGATACTTGAAAATGGAAGTTGTAAGGGAATGATCATTGGAGTGACACTAAGGTTGTGAAATCCCTATCACACAAATGAATGGGTAACCCATACTCTTTATATGGAAAAATATCACACTCTCCTACACTGTGTGTGGGTCCTCTATCTACAGAGTGGTACTCATCCATCCGTAAGCTCCAACGACAAGTGGGTCCTCCATAGGTGTTGTGGATCCCTTTGATATGGAGCATAATATCGAGGAGAGGTTCCCTGCACATATACATTAGTGGGGTTTCATTTGATACTTAGAATCAGAGATGGAATTCCGGAGCCATAGGAAGACTCATAAAATATGGATTGGGCTGTGGAGATGGAGATCCCCTTTCTCTCTCATCTATGACTAATTATGAGAACATATATGTGTATTGAGTTTAATTTCCCTCTTATTCAGGGTTGAGATGACTATTGTTGTATATCTATCACACTACATTTTCAGTTTTTAGGGTGTCCTATTGGGTATGTATATACGGAGATCTGTATTTGCTTTTCTAGCATGTGTCATGTCTTATTTAGATGATGGATAAATCAGTGGTGACTTTGGCGGAGCTTAGGGATACATGGGTGCATAGACTATGTTCAATAATCAAAATTGGAGATTAAGAGTCATGATCAATTAGATATTTATTTTACATTTAATTTTTAGTCCAGCAATTCATTTATAGTTGGATGTATATTTTTCCCATTTCTTTTATGATTATGCCATCATACTCTGTTGTATTTTTTCCTAGATATTATTACATGAATGGTTTACTATAGATGTAAGTCACATTAATTATTCCTATACACTATTACATGGATAGGGGTAGGTGTGTGCATAAAAGTACATTATGTTAATGCCTTATATTTTATATTATTCCTTCGTAGTGCTTGTCTCCAGCCCCTACCCTATTGGAGGCAGGCTTAGGGTTGTGATGACTTGGATTGTAGCTGACTGGGTGGGAATTAGTATGTTGGGTCACTATAGAGTGGTATTAGAGGATTTCATTTCTTGGGATGATGTGTGGAGCTATCTCCAAATGAAGAATTTTTTGGGATTTAGGTAAATAATTTCTTAGTGTCTCAAGTATAAATTTTAGGCTAGGGAACCTAGTGTTGGTGTGGAGGCTGACATATCCAGTCAACAGGAATCTAAATTCACACCTTTTGACTCGACATATTGAGATATTGTTTTTAGCGAATATGGGTACATGTATCATATAGGATTGATTCCATTGACATTACTTATTGAGTCAAATACATATGAATATATGATCATCTAACTGTGATACATCTTGATCAATTTAAGGATTCCTCCATAAAGGTAGTTAGCCATGTTACTGATTTAAGATTATGAAAGTTATATAATGAGTGATGAGGACCCTATTTAGGGGAAATCTCATGAGGTGTTCCCTATAGGTTGTTAGAGAGCGTCATCCCCACCTATTTACTAGAAGAAAATACTATTTGTTCAGTCTATTGATACATGTGGTTTCAGCGCACTCTGTGAGTTTTAGTGTTAGATAATGATGAGGTTATACAGAATTCCTAATCCTTAGGTAGTGAAGTATTAGATTGAGTTAGTGACTTGAGTCTTCAGGATTGAATGGACCTAGAATGATCAGATGGTTGTAATGTTTTCTAGTTCTTTCCATAGATCAATAGGGAAATGGTGGATTCTAGTCACACACACTCATGATGAGATGACTCTATTATGATATGACTTCTAGAAGTTGTTTTTTGAGGTGTATTACCCCTAATTCATACAATTATTTCATATAAAGGATGTTATGTAGATGAATTAGGGTGATATGATAGTTATTGAGTGTAACATTAGGTTCACTAACATCATGTAATACTCCCTTGATATGGTGTGATATAGATTCTTTTGGGTGAGTAAGTTCAAGTAGGGTCTTCCCAGATATATTCATGCTAATGTGGTCTTCTTATGACTTCCCACATATTCTGGAGTGCTGGAGTAGGCTCTAGTTAATGAGGTATTCCTATAATATGTATTTAAAGTGGTTGGAGATAATGGTGGATATAATGTAGAAGAGTCATTTGTCGCATCTAGAATACATCAAATATCACAGTCTTGGATAAGGAGAATAATCATGACCAAACTCATACATGAGGATCTGTAGCTTAGGGATTACAAAGAGGATTCGGTCAGCCTGAAAAGGGGTGATCTTATACTTATGATTGGTTGAATTACTTGGATCATGATTTCTCAACACATTGTACTAATAATGATAGGAAAAAAGTGAATGAACGACCATAGAAGAGGTAATGTTGTGATTAGGGATATCCCATGTATGGTAAGGGAAGCCCTTAGGGACGGAGTGTAGGAAGAGTAGTAGGTGGAGATCTATAGAGTGTATTTATAGGTTGAGGCTAACACTATGGTCTTCTTCCACCACCACCACTAGGAAACCCACATCAGGATTAGAGAGCTAGTGGTTGAGGCTGTGGGAAGCTATAAGCTTTGGAGAGCTATGACTTGGATACACATGAGATGATTCAAGGTATAATTTATGTATTTTATAATCTTTCCCCAGTACTACTAGATAGAGTTTCATGTCATTCCTTTCTATCCAAATCCCTTGTGTGATATATGGAGCTTCAAGTTAAGACTTTATCCTAGTAGCTATAGCCAAAGGTTTCTATAGGGAGATATTCATCTATATTGCATATCTATCAATAGAGTATACTGGTGTTCAGTAGAGAGAGTTTATCATGGTACAACCCATGAGTGGGAATTATGGGTAAGAAGTTTAAACCCATAACCCATCAGTTATAGAGTATAGAACTCAGTGCAACGTGATCTTTAGGAATCTAGATTCCTTTGGTAGTTTTGAAATATATGTATTTTTTTTCTAAGGATGTTAAAGTACTACCTCTATGGTGAGAGATAAAATTTTGTATTAAATTTCACCCTGAGACTTGATTGATATATTCTTCAGCATATTGGATGGCCCCTACTAATATCTATGGGATAAGGATGTAGTAGGAGGACCTTAAAAGAATGGATTTATTAGACCCATTGTGTCACCATGGGAAGCTTTAGTGTTGTTCTAGAAAAAGGTGGAAAAGATATTGAGGATTTGTGTTGATTATCGTCACTTGAAACAAGTAATGATAAATAAAAAGTACCCCTTGATAAGGATTGAATACCTCTCTAACCGTTTGACATATATGAGTTGGTTCTTGAATATATATCTCAAGTGTATCTAAAACTAGTTGATAGTTGGTGAGGATAATATTCCAAATAAGTAATTCTGATGTCACTATAGATACTATGAGTTTATGGTGATTCCTTTCAGTGTGATGAATGACCCCATAGTTTTTATATATTTGATAAAACAAATATATACAAACATGTACTTATTTTTGGTTGTCTTTATAGATGAAATATTCATTTACTTTTCAAAAGAAGTGGAGTGTTCATATCATCTAAGGATGGTCCTACAATTACTTTTGGAAAACCATCTTTATAGCAATCTCTCAAAGTGCCTGTTTTTGATCTGTAAGGTCTATTATATAGGGAAATTAATTTTTGGGCATTTTTATATGTAGACCAAATAAATATTGATATAGTTCCACTGTGAGAGACACCCAAGAGTGAATTAGAGGTGAATAGTTTTCTTGGATTGGAAGAGTACTACAAGTAGTTTTTGGAATACTTCTCTAGGATTGCATCCACTTGGACCACCCAATATGGGAATGGTCCATTTCCCTAGACAGATTAGTGGAATAACTCATTCGAGGAGTTGAGGTTGAGGTTGTCCAGTGATCCTATGTTGAGACTACTGTAGGATGACATATAACATGTAGTGATTCTTGATGCCTATGAGGCTGGTCTTGGCTATATGTTGATACAGAGGCCAAGAAGTGATTTTATATGGGTTGAGGTAGTTGAGATCCCATGAATAAAAAGACCCCATGAAGAAAACTATGTAACTAACATCCCACATGTCATCATTAATTCCTATGGGGCTACAAAAATTTAATAATTTACAAATCTATGAAAAAATACACAAAAAAATATATTACTTTGTAAGTCCAAGTGTCAAAACCACAATTATGGATTATATGTTCAAAATTAATTAAAGAAAGTAAAATTGAAATTATTTTATTTTTTTTAAATAAATAATAAAATGGAAGAAAATATCAGGTTTTTATATCAGGAGATGAGGCATGCCATGTTTAGGGAAATTCAGGTTCGTGTGCTAGAGACTCAATTGATCATGGGTTTATTCAGGTTTGGTGTCAGAATTGGGTTAGTAGGGATCCTTTTTCTGGGTACCCTGCATTAATCCTATGATTTCACCTTTGGAATTATCATCTACTAGTTTCAATCACATAAATAAGCAACCCAAAAACTTTTTTTATAAATAATTTACCAATATTTCATAATGATCATATAAAAAATAGGGCAATAAATACATGAAATGAAATAATAATTCTCAAAACATAGTAATGGTCATGCAATAAAAAAATAAGATGAATTGGAATTGAATAAAGGTTTTGTAGTAGTCCAAAAGATGAATAATAAAAATAATAAATCCCTAAAAACACCTACCCCTATAATCACATCACCTGGAAGAAAATAATGCTTCTCGCTCATGCTAGGAATGATGATAATGACCAGCATGGATACCCGAGGAAGAATGGTGGTGAAGAACGATGGTGAACAAGGGATCTAGATCGTCACCCCATCATTTAGAAGCATTCCATCAGTGTCTCTTAGCCTCCTCTAGTTCCAGATTACTCTAAATAAGTGGTCTAGGGGTTCATTTAAAATAAAAAGTATCAAACCCTAGACTTCGTTGCATTTATTTTTCAACTCGCTGCCATTGTCATGGCGTGTAAATAGGTTTTCACGACTTGTAATCTTTTGATTTCTATTTTGTGAGGAGGCATCATGAATTTTGGTGTAAGTTTTCCTCAATGAATTTCATGACTTGTAATTGAAATACAAAACTTCTATGTTGTGGTCTTCATGAATTGTTCTCATGGAGTTTCTTATCTTGATGAAGTCATGACTTGTAATTTCATTACATGATGCATAATCATTCTGGTCCAGTTTTCCATCTTCGATTCTTTCTAAAACAATATAGTGTCACACCGCTTCGCTTCACTCATTGTGCGAAGTTTATTTTGGCTAAAAAATTCATCCATTTTAATTACTTCTCCATAAATATATTGTTTCCTTATATAAAACATAAAAAACCAATTCATTGCAAAATTGGTGAGATTATTCATGTAAATACAAAAATTAATACATTAAAACACTCTAAAATGTATGCATGAAATACACTGATTAAATACCCCTACAGTTGAATTCAGACTTGTCATAAAGGATGGAATATCAACATACTAAAAATGACATTCACCATACCATGCTTCTAATTGAATTTCAATAAAAACAATTACGAGATGGAAAATTAAATGTTCAATCATCACAAATGAAAATTATTAAATACCTCACTTTTCAATGAAACAAATCAACCAAGTATTTTACTTTTCCCTTTTGAAACAACCAAGACCTTTTCATTCATTCTTTTAATTTCTTAACTCATTTTTAATAAGCATGCCATTTTCAATTTTCCTCACATAAATTTTTCCACTCATTATCATTGTACAAATGAATATAGTGATGCACAATCCTCAAGAATATGTAACTTACCATAGTCTTTCAAGGCGTCTAAGATCACTACTGTGTAAAGATAGAGATCAAAATTAATCATTAGGGATTCTTCATTAATGATAAAATAACTCTGAGCCTTTAGGGTATGTAGTTAATTGAGGTAAAAATTAAATCTCAAAAAGAAGGTTTGAATCTAATTTTTAATGAATGATATCAAAATATAAGCTCAATAAATGACTCCCATTACAAATGTCATATCTCTCTTCCCCCAAAAATACCAAAGTGGTCCCCTGATACATGTACGAAAAATGAATGAATCCAAATCTCTTTCTTAAATATATATATATATATATATATATATATATATATATATATTGAAATCTATTTTTAGGAAAGATATCACATCCACAAACTAACCAAATATGATCAAAATAATTTTTATCTAGAGAATGGAAGTTTTTGATCCTCCCAAAACACAACCCAATTTTTTTAATGATTTTTTTCAATTGTTTTTTAGAAAGAGAGGTGAATAATAAAATAAAATAAAATATTTCATGCCCTCTCCCCATATAATAATGAAACCCCCATAAAAATATCCTCAATGAAATATATCTCGATATACCCTATAAATTTCCTCTCTCAAACATAATTTTTTTAAATATCATGCAAAAATTTAGAGGAAGGAAGTAATGGATAAAATAAACTTGTAACTCATATCATTACCTAACACGTTTTTTCGTGGATTCTATGAGTTTAAAAATGGATTAATTCAAGGTGGATCCATGTATACGAGGCTAAACAAAAAATTTCTTAAGTTATTTTAAAAGTCATTCTATTTAGTCATAAAATTAATAAGATGAAAATAATGTTCTAAAAGAAAACATGCATGAGTTTATCAAGAAATATAATATATAAATAATGGAAATTATTGGCTCAATGGATGTATCAACAATGATTTTAAGGGTTGGTTCAATTACTCATGGAAATTCATATGAATAATTAAATAAATAAACACAAACATTAGAAATTAAAAGACTATCTAAATATCAAAACAATTCATTTATAATGATAAAAAATTCTCTTAAAATATTTATTTGTCAAATCCTAATCCACATGATTATCTTTACAAATTATTTTTCCCATTTCCTCATTTAAATTTATTAACAATGAAATTTAAAATTTCATGGCATGATAATGATCCTATGCAGTTTATGTCTCCTTATTCAGTTGATTAAAGTATGAATTTACTGCGGGACATGAAATTGGAAATTAAAACTCTAAAAAATTATGATGTGGGAAATATAATAAAAAATTAAAAAATTGAAACACTTAATTCCCTTTCAAATTGACGGTTCAAACATTGGATGTATAGTTTTAGCCCGCACCTTTTCACAATGTGTAAATTTCCTTCATGCTGTGTATTTTGTTTGCATCTTCTTCTCTTGCTTCTTGCTTCTTCCTGTATCATTCCTTGATGGTCCTGAAAAAATAAAATTACACAAGTGAAACTATAGGCCATAAAAATTAAATTAAAAATATTTAGGGATGGATTATGTCTCATAAAAATATAAAATAAATAAAGTTAAATACTAAAAACTTAGGTTGCCTCTCAGAAGAATTTTGTTATCATCATTAGCTCGAACTTGCCTCCTTCAGCTCCAATTGGTTGATGGTAGGAATGATTTTACCTAATTTGGATATATAAAATGTTTAATTAGTGATTCCTTAGTGTATATGGGCCCTCACCCTGTCTATGAAACTAATTTCACTCTTCTATTGGTGAATACTTTCTAATTATCCATGGGTGCAATCCAACTTCTCATATCCCTTCATGAAAAATCAAATGTTAGTTCACTGACTGCTCAAACATATTATCATTCTCAGAATTCTTATTGAATGAATGTTCCTCCACTATATTCAGATTTTTCCTACACTTTCTTACCTATAATAAACTTTTTAATACTTTCTTCATTAGTCTCTATAACAATAACATAAGCTCTTTTTTCCAAGGACAATAGTGTCCTCTACTCTCAGTAGATAATATTCTGAGAATTCATCAATTGTTTCTTATAACTTCTTCATCACCCAATACAAACTGAACTTTAATTCTCATCATCCATCTCTCAAAATCAGTTCCCCATTGTGAACATCATCAAGTTCCCTTATCTTATCTAAGAACATTCTTCTTAAGATTATTGGGATATTTTCTTCATCTATTTCAATCACCAGAAAATCAACCAGAAAATAGAACTTATATACTTTGAAGATGAAAAATTCAAGTAGTAATTGAGGAAATATCACTGTTGTATCATCTAGTTGAAGCAAAACTCAATTTGATTTCATCTCTCTCAATCCCAAGCTCTTAAATGTTTCATTTGACATTATATTTACACTAGAACCTAAACAACATAAAGCACTACCAAACCCATTAGTACCAATAGTAATTGGAATGGAAAAAACTAACTGTATCACTCTACTTATTTGGTAGGATTATTGATACTAATGTAAAGTTATCTCCTACCACTAGAATGGTGGATAATTTTTCAAGCTTATTTTGGTTTATCACAAACACCTTTATGAACTTTTCATGGACAATGATTTTTACAATTTCCTTATCAAATGGAATATTGATATATATCTTTTTGAACATATTTGAGAACTTCTATTTTCTCTCAATAATATTCACATATTTGACACGATCCATAAATGGTAGTGGTGGTTTGTACTATGTTGGTGTTTCCTCTTTAATATTATGTTCCTCATCTCCTCTGTTATTTTATTTACTTTATTCTACTAGGTTCTGTAAATTATTTCATGAGAATTATATTCCACTTCCTTGTGTCTTATTTCCACTTCTAAGAAACATGGATTTAACATATTCATGAGGATGTTTCTCTAGGTATCCTAGAAGATCTCCTCTTTGGATCGACGATAAGACTGACTTGATGTTCTAATTTCCTCATTACATCTTATTGGTTTTGTGAGTCATTTTTTCAATTCTCTAATCACTGTTCCTTGGTCTCTTGATTATGCTTCCAACTCTTTATGTGTATCTCTTATGGTGGTTATAAAGGTTGAAAGGGTTTCCTCTAGTGAATGAACTTGATTGGTTAATGTTGGCCATTGGTATCGAGGATGAAAATCTTATTATCTTTATTTAATTTTCTTTTTTGGTTATTGTGTCCTCCATCCCTATACATAATTTTTACTATTATAGTTTAGATAATTCATATATTCATAATACATACCTTGGGGATTTGGGTTGGACATCATTGCATCTATTTCATTGATATGAAATTCATTTTGGTGGTGACCCTGTTATATACCATGTAAACTCCTTGTGATATCTCTTCTCATGAATTCCATTGAAAATTATTACTACAAATATCATCCAATAATTCATAGATCTCCTCAAGTGACTTTCTTATAAGAAAAACTCATTCATTAGCATCAGCTATCAAAAACATTCCCTGTGACAATCCTTTATATAATTTTTAAATCAATAATCTCATTTCAATCCCATGATGAGGACATCATCCTATCAAACCATTGAATCATTCCCATGAACTATTTAATGCTTCTTCATTAAAATTTCCAAAATTTACAATACTTACCCATGGATCTATAAACAATGAAGGCAGGAAAAACCATGTCAGAAGATTTATTACCAGATCATCCTATGTCGTGATTGAAATTGTAGGTAGAATGCAGAGACCCGGATTTTTCCTAATAATACTTTAAATTATTTCTAAGAATATTTCCATAGCTAGGTGTAGAGACGGAGTGAAATTCCGAGGCCTGATGTGCCGAAAATTATGTTTTTAAAAATATTAAGTGTTTTTATATTATACACATGTCGGGAATGGGATATCTCTTAAAAGGATGATCATATCAGAAATCCGAGACCATGGTTTGGTCTGGAAGGTAGTGTTTCCCCTATGTACGACATAAAATGAGTTGGTAAAGGACGTTCAGACCACTCGCTCATTGATGGTATTCTAAATGGATGAATTAAATCGTTAATTATTCATTTAATGGCTCAAAATAGAATAAATCACGGAATAAGGGTTCAAATTAGAAATACGAGACCACCATTGAGTTCAGAATGTAGGTTTTACCCTAAGCTGGGTATAACCTTTTTCGGCGTCCAGAGGTTGGATTATGTTCCAGCGTTGATGATTAATTAAATAATTAAATAATTGTTTATTTAATTATTTGATTAATTTATTTTAACTTATTATGGGGTTATAAAATCATTTTTTAAAGGGTTTGGACTCATAATTTAGTTTCACC
Organism: Viscum album; assembly: GCA_963277665.1. NCBI lineage: Eukaryota > Viridiplantae > Streptophyta > Magnoliopsida > Santalales > Viscaceae > Viscum > Viscum album. Next base: position 1,496,940,168 of record OY728129.1, read on the forward strand.
AATGGTGCCAAACTCTTCCTCTCCTCTCATCCTCTTCCAGATAATGAATGACGAATGATGAGGAAAATCTTGGATCGAGGAAGGACAAGGAGAGACGAACGCAACAGCTTCTATCAATCATTGTAAAAGTGTGATATACATCAAAAATGAATGAAACAATCCAGGTAGGACTCATCATTGGTATTCTTATTCCCTGGATTAAACTTTGAGCATATTAACTTCCTTCTTATCAATCTGCACCCTTGTGTGACTCCAAAAATTGAATTAAACTGATTTTATAAATGTATTAATTATTTATTTTTTTGTCCGTTCATTATTCTAATAGAGATGAATCAAGGATAACCCGAAAAATAGCATAGTTATTTCTTCATATCATTTAATCATGATTTTTCATTCTCCCTTCACTCATCGTTGTCTTTTATTATGGTTGACGGTTTGACAAATACCCGACAATAAATCTATGTAAAACCGATCCTTGACATGTCTCGTTTATGAGGAAATTTTTTTTGGATCAATCATGGATACATTTAAACCATACTGATGTGTTACATAAGTTTGATCATGATTTGAAGTTGGATCGGGTGTAGAAATTATTGAATCTGGGTTCTTGGTGATGGATATGACTAAAACCCCAACCAGTGTGGTTCGACCCTCCTTTAACAGGAAAGAGAACACAGTGGTTCAGACGTTGGTGTGAGGAGGTCTGAAGAAGCGGCCTCCTGTGGTCCATGCAGGTTTTGCGGAGAGAACAAGGTGGCACAAGTTGGTGATCCGGCCAGATGGTGGTCGATGTAACAGTCGACGGTGAGGCGGTGAACGTGCAGAAAGTGGGGGCTAGGCGGCTTTGGCCGACGATGAGGGTGAGAGGACAGGAGACGCAACCATAGAGGTTTCAGCTGATGTAGTGGGTGTAGAATAATGGTTAGCCTCTAGGGTTTATAGGGAGATGCTGCATGAAATTTGGGGAAGGAGTTAATTGGAGATAGGAATTATAAGGATATGAAATAATAATAATAATAATAATAAAATCATTGAAGAGTGGGGGAATGCTGGGCATGGAGTCAAATAAAAAGAGGCACCTATTATGGTGATCCAAATTATTTTTCATGTAAAGGGGATTATGGGTGTCCCTTGTGCATGGAAATCAATACCACTTTCATTAAGGTTTTGTAAAATAATAATAATAAATTGTTATTTTTCATGGGAAAACCTTATTTTGGTCATATCTTTTTCATATGGTGTCAGTTTCATGAACCGTCATAGGTAGTGAAACTACGACTTCGAGATGGACATTCCGAGTCTGATATTGGATGTATTTTTTGGGTTTTTGGATTGGTTACCCGAAAATCTTGTGAAATAATAGATTTAATATTATTATTAAATCTTCGACCCACCATACTCTTGAGTGCGACATCTGATTGACTTTCCATCAGCAGTGATGTGATCCTACCATTAATACGGTCTATTCAAGTCCAAGTTTGAATATTAAATTCCGATTCATGGCTCAGGCCCTCGAAACACCCTAAAATAATAATATTATTACTGTTGAAGAATATTGCGTCACTCGTAACCCTCCCATACGTCATCAGATTGATGAGCCATCAGTGGAGTCGTTAATCTGACCTTGAGGTAGACATTTTAGGACTAATTGAAGGTGTTTAAACCAAAGATGAGTTGCAGACCCCATGGGGAATGGTTCACATTTTTTATGGTGGAATGAAACTTTTTTGCCGAGTATCTATTCTAGGAAAACAAGTAGTCGATCCCGTGTGTTTTTATGAGAGGATCGCAATGACATGATCTGTATAATTTGTTTCGGAATAAAGGTGTGGCCCCCAAGTGACGCCATTCAAGTGCAATGTGAGGATATATGAATTTTCCATTGGATGTCCATTCAAGGAAAATTAATTGTTGATCTAGTGCGTTTTTCTCAAAATATCACAATAGTGTGTTATGTTTGGTTATTCGGTTCCGTTTGAAGATGCCTTCTTGTAAAATTATGTTTTCACCCTTCAGTTTAACAACGAGCAATGCACACTTGTCAACCTTCTGGCTAGAGATGTCATGTACTCTGGGAGTACACTAACACAGCTAGGGGTACTTTATTTTCAGATTAGTACTCGAGTATAGATAGGTACACGAATATGCGAAGAGGCAGGGCCACACGACTTGTGGGCCCCACATACACCGTGTACTAATTTTTGAATTCACTATCTCTCGTATCTCTTTATTTTAGACTCAAACTTTGGCATATGAGTAGCCTATCTTGAATGTTCTTATGAATATAATGTGATGGTGCCCTCTGTAGTGGCTTCTGAGATACGATGTGAGATTTTCTGGGTGTAACACCTATCCAGGGTGGCACTTGATGACTACAAAAACGTTTTTCTGAGAGGTACCATCCATTACAGATGATCAGAGTCCCTCAATGCATTTTCCAAGAGGTACCATCCAGCAAGGATGATCAGAGTTCTTTGATGCTTTTTTCTGAGAGGTTTCATCCAATATGGATGATCAGAGTTCCTTGATGATTTTTATGAGAGGTACCATCCATCAGAGATGATCAGAGTTCCATGATGCTTTTGTGAAGGGTACCATCTAGCATGGATGATCAGAGTTCCTCAATGATTTTCCAAGGGGTACAATCTAGTGGGGTGATCAGAATTTCTCGATTGTAACGCCCCGCCCCTAGTTATCCAGAGTCGGTGCATTATTACATAACATTGGCATGATCACAATAGATAAATTCTCGAAAGACCGATTAGTTTATTAGCCTTGTAATCTCTAGATACATTCATATGGTTTACAATACATCATAAAGTTAAAAACTACAATAATATAGTCTCCATAGTCCACACTCATATCCCCTTCAGACTATCCCTGCAGGTCAGTCATAAAATATTTCTTCACATCCTGGGAAAAATAAAACATAGAAAGGGGTGAGCTCAGATGCTTAGTAAGGATAACAATATAGCAGAAGCTTTCAGAAATAATCATAAACATTTGAGGCAATGTATAACTAAAACAAAAGCCTTTAAAACTTGAACTTCAGAATAATATGAAAAAGATAAAATGAAAAAATACCATTTACTTATTCACATGGATATTCTACTAGTCGAATAATCACATGAAATATCAATAAACACTTTTATAATGATGGAATGCATAATTCCAAAATATCATAACCACGTTTCCAAGGCCTCATGCCAAGAATACAAATAAGATTTTGTTAAGGCCTCGTGCCAAGACACTAGTTTGTCTCATGAGACATACCGATGCATCGAGGAACTACAGTTGGCTCCACCCATCACTTACTAAGTCCAATGCATTCCTCATATGGACATGTTTAAACATAGCATAAACATTCGTATTAAAACTAGCATACGAAATGTGAATACTTTCTCTATAAACCATGAATGGTATAAAAATAACACATCCATAGTCAAACATATCAAAAAAACTTCAATAAAACATTGATGTTTTGTATCATAATAAATAAACTTCAAACAAGTTTAAAATCCATCAAAATATGTTGACATAGATGAAAATGATTTGTAAAACTCTTTGAGAGAAATATCCATTTTTCATGAAAATATTTAAAATCCACACAATTTAGAAAAGAAGACATTTAAATAAATTTTTGAATTAAAGTGTCCCATACCACTTTAAAACTTTTGAAAGGAATAAACATTTTAAAAAAATTCATGTCCATATAGATAAATCCTTAAAATCATTTTGAAAACATGGACATTAATTAAAAAGGTTTATAAAGATAAATCTTTAAAACATTTAAAATTATGATCTAGATAAAGAGTAATTTTCACAAATCCTTAAAATATTCATATAGAAATCATTTTTATGAAAATTGATATGGATGATAAAAATTTCTCATTAAATACTTACACATAAACAATCTCGGATAATAATGAGATTGAGGAATTGACGCTGACCAATTTAGTAACTTACGAAACATACACCCCGTGAAATAGGTATCATACAATGAATATGTAAATACACATAAATTAAAGTGTATTACACAAAGAATACAATTATGGGAAGTACATACACAACACAAAAGGTAATAGTGGAAATCTTGCATGAATCTCATGGGAATAAGGATTGAGATGAAAACCCCTTACCTTGTATTTTTCCTTGGTCGATGGTAGGTTAACCTCCTTTAATTTGGGTAACTCCCTTTGGTTTGAACAAAAATGACTCTTGATGTGCCTTCTGCTTAAGGTAAGGATTCTAGGAGGAGGAGAGGGATGTAGGGAGCTTAATTGGGTAGAGGTTGGACAAGCCAAAAGGCTTGAGAGGTGTGAATAATTGGTTAGAAAGTCGTTCCCTTTTATAAGGGGGAGGATGGGCTCTTTAAAAAAACTTAAAGTATTAATTTATAATAAATTCATATTCAGTTTCTAATGGCTCCAATGTGGACTATTCAAAGTCTATGATGGGTTTGGGTTGAAAATGACTCAACCAATAGATTTTAGACAGGTTTCAGTCACTATAGTAACCTTATCGTTTATATTTAACTCCTAGTTAAATCATTTTACATTTTCCATGTCACTTTGTATTTTTATATTATATGGTTAATAAACTTACTATATACTTTCAAGCGACCCCCAAGTGGTCTATTAATGATACACATATCATTATATAAGTCCTTTGGCTGAACCTTAGATTTTTAGGAATAGAATATGAATTAATAATATAATATTTTTTTAAAAACTCTTTTATGTCAGTTTTGAAACTCTTTAATAATTGAGTTTTGTTAAAGTCTTAATAAATTTAATAATTCGAACCAAATTCATTTAATCAATCCTAACATTTCATATTAACCAATAAAACTCGTGTAATTCATTAAAAGTCTCATATTAGATTTGTTTGGGTATTTATAATATCAATTATTTTAATATTTCACTAATAAAGTAATTACTGCATCATCATTGTGTCATAAATAAGTTAAACTATTTAATGTCTAAAAATTTTAAAAAAATACCATGATGTAGGAAATCTCTTTATATTTATAATTAATATTTATAGTCGAAAATATAACATATATAACCTTATGTAAAAATTGTTTTTCTAAAAGATATATGCTTATGTCATTTTTGTATTTACATTAACATAATTTTTATAAAGTGTCATTATCACTTAAAAGTGGCTCCATGGGGTCCAAAAAACGACCCAAAGATGCCCATGGTCGGCCATGTATCAAAAAATAGGGTAAGGACACATTTTAGGGTAATTTAGTATTATTATAATATTATTGTTTACCCTTATTTACCAGATTTACCCTATAACCATGCTAAATAAAATATTTACCGAAGTAATTATTCAAAATGTCTAAAAATAAAAGTTACCTATATACACAATTTGGACCTCATGATTCTAAATATGGAATCCATTTTACTAAATTAAAAACAAATAAGTGGCAGAAATTAATTTAAAATTAATTCCTGCTGTCAAAACAAAAAGCATGTTTTTTAGAAATAATAACTATCAAAAGATTGACACTTGTTTATGTCCGGTTTAACTGTGAAATTATGTCCAATGTACAAAATTGTATTAAATTGTAGAACTATATTTTAAATATAGTTTAAAACCACTCAAATTCATAATTTATCACTATTAATTATTTCGATTAAAAAAAGTTGTTTTTAATTAAAATTTAGTAAATTTCACTATTCATAAAAATATGAAAGTTTTCAGAAAAATACCAAAATTTCACTCTAGGATAATTTTGATAATCCAAATCCAAAAATGAAGTCCATTTAGAAAGATAAAATATATAAAATTTTAGAAGCTGGGTATTACTATTCATAACGTCTAGTTTGATTGGCCACGATGTGTTAGAATCTCGAAGTTGTGTCCAATGCAAGCTATTGCATTGTTCAAAGGGAAACATACAGTGGAAGATTGGGGTGTTAAATTATCCCCTCCTTCAATAAATTGCATCCTCACAATTTGAAATTATTTTTCAAAAATAAAAGGTTAAAAATAGAAAATACCGTTGGGAAAACCCACATCGGAAAATAGGTTAATAAAATTGAGTCTTAATAAGAGGAAAATGGAAATGAAAGGGTCACCACCAAATTATGATCTCGATTAGGATAACATTAGTGGAAATTAGATACATATAATTGGAGGAAAAATATAAATATTTATAGGTAGCGATTGAGGTCATCAATCACGAACAAGTGTATAATTGAGGGCCTTAAATTCATCAATCTATGATGATTTAAAATACCATTGGTTCAACAAAACATATGGTATTAGGATAAATTTTTTTTTATTTTAAGATCCCTTCACTAATTATAAGAATTAATTTCTTCATAGAATAAGAGAGGAAGAAAAATACTTACTTGACAAGTAGAGTCCCATACTTTAACCAATTTCTACCACAAACTCATCTTTCACTCTAAAAGATAATAGAACATAAAATTAATATTAAATTTATCCTATTCGTACAGGGTTAAAAAATGAATTTATAATTCATATAACATATTTATTTTTAAAAAGACTACATTATTCAATCCAGGACATCACGTGGGCCCGTGGTAGGTGATACACCCTTGTCGCTCTTTGGTTGTGGGTTCAAGTCTCACGGCCTTGCCAAACATGACAGGTTGCCGCCCGACCTCCGTGTTGTCCTTTTATGGAAATCCAAAAAATAATCTCAAACTAGAATTATCCAAAATACTTCTATCCAAACACAATTCCCAAAATTTATAAGGAAGGTAAACACAATGAAGATCTTTTTTGCCGCGTAATAACATGTGAACACCTTCATCATGTATTCTTTTAAAACACTGCAACATCCTGAATTACCATAAAACCTTATTGATTACATTCATGATCCCTTATTACTTATAGAATACTGGATATACGCTTTCTATCCAAAAATGTTTTAAACTAAAACAATGATGGAATATACAAATCATTAATCAGTTTCAAGGTTGTCAAGAATATCCAATATAATTTATCCAAATCAATGATGTATTATTCAAAAATCACTACCTCAGTATCAGAACCATATTATGGTTTATCTTTTTCTCAACCATATATTTTCCAAAAATTTAACCTGATATTGAGTCTCTTTTCGTGGTTCCACACAATCTCAACTCCTTAATGAAATAGTACTGCAGTATAGTCCTTATATATATCACATTATTCTTATAACCAGAATATAATCCTTGATTCCAAAAACAAAAATAAATTAATTATTCCACATCAACTGTAGTAACAACATAAGATTGGCCTTGATATCTTGTCCTTTTCTGAGGTAAGTTTCCATGGCGTTTAGGGAATTCATTTTTATAATTCCCCATTTCTCTACAATTGTAGCATTCAACATTGACAGCCTCTTTCTTTCCCTTGGAATCACGAGCCTGGTGACCTTTTTCTCCATATTTGTAACAAACTCCCATTCCTTTTAGGCAAGTACCGGGGTGTTTCTTCCTACAATTATCACATAATGGAAAATACTTCTTTACCTTTTTCCGTTTATCTATCTCTTACTCTACCTTTCTCTTCTTCTCTTGATTTACTTTAGTTTCATAAGATTTAGAGAATTCCTTTTCTGTCTTTATAGCACATGAAACTATGTCTTCGTATGACGAAAAGGATTGTGAGAATAATTCTTGACGGAGAAAAGGTCTTAACACATCAAAGAAATGGTCAATCTTACTTCTTGGGTTACGTATATAATCTGTAGCATACCTCGCTAACCTTGTAAAGTTATCCTCATACTTTGTGGCATTCTCATACTCCTTTTTCCTCAGACTCAGAAATTGCCTTTCCATATCTGCTCGATGGTCACAAGGAAATTATTTTTCTAAGAAAATCTCTTTGAACTCCCTCGATTCCATATTTGATACATCATCATCTTCCTTTGTGTTTTGAATCAATGACCACCATTGGTCGACATATCCAGTGAGTCGGTAAAATGCCATGATAATTTTTTCCCTTTCACTACTCCCCAAATCCAGAAATATTTTTTCTAGGGAACTTTTCCACTGCTCAGCTACTAATGGATTTTTACTCCCATTGAATGTTGGTGGTTGTTGCCTCATAAAGTGATCTAACATTGATCCTCCACGCTGCGGATCAGGGTGCTCCATACGGGTAAGGTTATTATTCATAACTTAAGTGACTTGTCCTAGTATGGTGATTAGCTGATTAGCACCAGTTGCATCACCAGCTCCACTATAATTATCTCGAGCAGGAGGGAAATACCTACATGGAGTGTGTGCATTGATACAGTTTCCATTCCTTCCCCTAGGAGCTATTTCTAAACAATGGCATAAACTAGATCAGTTTATGAATCAAAATACATAATTTCATACTTGTAAAACAGTTAACATAAATTGAACTATTTATGGATATAATCCATAATCATAAAAAAATTTCTTTGAGGAAGTATATACTCATAAACCCTTCATAATGGGTTTTAAAGAAAATGAGAATTATCCTAAGCATATCCCCCTGGAGTGTCGTAACCAAGGGTGCAGTAAGGCCTGTTGTCATGCACCAGTTCCCGTTCGAGTCTAGCTCAAAGCGGTGTTTTTGGGTTTTACCCCTAGGTACATCTGTGCCAGAGCTGCCTCTACCTGCTTGTATCCAGACAGGGATGTATTCCTTGGAAAACTCACAAAATCTCTACAATACCAAAATTCTAGGAAGTTCTTCTATACTAATCCTCAAATTCCATCTTAGGTCTATGTGATCAAATCAGAGTTTATCTAAATCTAGCTTCCAAGGTTTGTACTAAACTTCCTCTGATGCCAACTGTAACACCCCGACCCCAGTTACCTAGAGTCAGTGCATTATTACATAACATTGTCATGATCACAAAAGATCATGTCTTGAAAGACCGATTAGTTTAGTAGCCTTGGAATCGATAGATACATTTATAATGTTTACATTACATCATAAAGTGAAAAACTACAATAATATAGTCTCCATAGTTCACACTCTTATCCCCTTCAGACTATCCCTGTAGATCAGTCATAAAATATTTCTTCACATCCTGGGAAAAATAAAACATAGAAAGGGGTGAGCTCAAATGCTCATTAAGGATAACAATATAGCGGAAGCTTTCATAAATAAGCATAAACATTTCAGGCAATGTATAACTAAAACAAAAGCCTTTAAAACTTGAACTTCAGAATAATATGGAAAAGATAAAATTAAATAATGCCATTTACTTATTCAAATGTATATCCTACTAGTCTAATAATCACATGCAATATCAATAACCACTTTCATAATGATGGAATGCATAATTCCAGACTATCATAACCACATAGCAAAGGCCTCGTGCCATGACTACAAATAAGTCTTTTTCAAGGCCTCGTGCCAAGACACTAGTTTGTCTCATGAGACCTACTGATGCATCGAGGAGCTATAGCGGGCTCCACTGATCACTGACTAAGTCCAATGCATTCCTCATATGAACAGGTTTAAACATAACATAAAAATTTGTATTAAAACTAGTTTACGAAATGTCAATACTTTCTCTATAAACCATGAATGGTATAAAAATAACACATCCATAGTCAAACATATCACAAAACCTTCAATAAAATATGGATGTTTTGTATCATAATAAATCAACTTCAAGCAAGTTTAAAATCCACCAAAGGATGTTGACATAGATGAAAATGATTTGTAAAACTCTTTGAAAGAAATATCCCTTTTTCATGAAAACATTAAAAAGTGTCACAATTTAGAAAGGAAGACATTTAGAGACATTTTTGAATCAAAGTGTCCCATACCACTTTGAAACTTTTAAAAGGAATTAACATTTTAAAAACAATCATATCCACATAAATAAATCCTTAAAATCATTTTGAAAACATGGACATTAATTAAAAAGGTTTAGAAAGATAAATCTTTAAAACATTTAAAATTCTGATCTTGATAAAGAATACTTTTCACAAATCCTTAAAATATTCATTTTGAAATCACTTTTATGAAAATGGACATGGATGATAAAAATTTCCCAGTAAAAACTTACACATAAACAATCTCGGATAATAATGAGATTGAGGAATTAACCCTTACCAATTTAGTAACTTACGAAACATACACCCCATGAAAGAGGTATCATACAATGAATATGTAAATACATATAAATTAACATGTATTACACAAAAAATACAATTATGGGCAGTACATACACCACACAAAAGGTAATAGTGGAAATCTGGAATGAATATCATGGGAATAAGGAGTGAGATTAAAACCCCATACCTTGTACTTTTCCTTGGTTGAGGGTATGTTAACCTCCTTTAATTTGGGTAACTCCCTTTGGTTTGAACCAAAATGACTCTTGAAGTGCCTTCTGCCTAAGGTAAGGCTTCTAGGAGGAGGATATGTATATAGAGAGCTTAATTGGGTAGATTTTGGATGAGAAACAATGCTTTAGAGGTGTGAGGAATTGGTTAGAAGTGGTGCCCTTTTATAAGGGGGAGGAGGGGCTCTTTGGGAAAAACTTAAAGTATTGATTTATAATAAATTTAAATTCTGTTTCTAATGGCTCCAAAGTAGACTATTCAAATTTTAAGGTGGGGTTGGGTCGAAAACCACTCAACCAATACATTTTAGATAGGTTTGGGTCACTATAGTAACCTTATCTTTTAGATTTAACTCTTAGTTAAATAGTTTGACATTTGCCATGTCACTTTGTATTTTTATATTATATGGTTAATAAACTTACTATATACTTCCAAGTGACCCCCAAGTGGTACATTAATGATACAAATATCATTATATAAGTCCTTTGGCCTAACATTAGATTTTTAAGAATAAAATATGAATTAATAATATAATATTTGTTTTAAAAACTCTTTTATGTCAATTTTGACACTATTTAATAATTGATTTTTGTTAATGTCTTCATAAAATTTAATAATTCAAAAAAAATTCATTTAATCAATCATAACATGTCATATCAACCAATAAAACTCTTGGAATTCATTAAAAGGCTCATATTGGATTTATTTGGGTATTTATAATATCAATTATGTTAATATTTCACTAATAAGGCAATCAATGCATCATCATTGTGTCATAAATAAATTAAATTATTTAATGGCTAAGAATTATTCTAAAAATACCATGATGTATGAAATATTTTTTATCTTTCTAATTAATATTTATAGTCGAAAGGATAACATATATAATCCTACGTAAAATTTGTTTTCCTAAAAGATATATGCTTATGTCGTTTTTGTATTTACTTTAACTTAATTATTATAAAGTGTCATTATCACTTACAAGTGGATTCATGGGGTCCCAAAATCGACCCAAAGATGCCCATGGTTAGACATGTATAAATAAATAGAGTTAGGACACGTTTTAGTGTAATTTAGTATTATTATAATATTATTTTTTATCCTTATTTACCAGCTTTACCCTTTAACCATGGTAAATAAAATATTTACTGAAGTAATTATTCAAAATGTCTAAAAATAAAAGTTAACTATTTACACAATTTGGACATTATGATTCTAAATATGGAATCTATTTTTTTAAATTCAAAACACAGAAGTGGTAGAAATTAATTTAAAAATAATTCCCGCTGTCAAAACAAAAAGCGCGTTTTTAAGAAATAATAACTATCAATAGATTGACACTTGTTTATGTCCGGTTTAAATTTGAAATTATGTACAATGAACAAAATTGTATTAAATGGTGAAAATATATTCTAAATATACTTTAAAACCACTCAAATTTATAATTTATCACTATTAATTATTTCTATTAAAGAAGTTGTTTTTAATTAAAATTTAGTAAATTTCACTATTCATCAAAATATGAAAGTTTTTAGAAAAATATCAAAATTTCACCCTAGGATAATTTCGATATTCCGAATCCAAAAATGAAGTCCATTTTGAAAGGTAAAATTTATAAAATTCAAGAAAGTGGGTATTACTATTCAATATGGCTAGTTTGATTGGTCATGGTGTGTTAGAATCTCGAAGTTGTGTAAAATGAAAGCTATTGCATTATTCAAAGGGAAACATACCATAGAAGATTTGGGTGTTACATAAATGCTTTTTTTCTAGACGTACCATCTAGTGGGGATGATCATAGTTCTTAGATCCTTTTTCTGAGTGGTGTCATCCAGTTGGGATGATCAGTGTTACTTTGTGTTGTTCTGAGAGGTACCATCTAGCAGAGTTGGCTAATGATCCTCAGTTCTTTCTGAGAGGTACCATCTAGTAGGGATGACCCGTGCAGTTTCAGGATGACCCTCCCCGCAGGCTGTGTAGTATAGTCCTCGAAGAGATATCGGGCTGACCAAGAGCATGTCCTTGACGAGATACCAGGTTGACCTAGACCGTAGTCCCTGGCGAGATACTGGGCTAACCTAGAGAAACTCCTCAAGGAGATACCGGGCTGACTGAGAGCATAGTCCCCGATGAGATACTAGGATGACCTAGAGCGTAGTCCACAATGAGATACCAGGCTGAACTAGACATTAGTCCCCATGTAGATATTGAGGTGACCTATAGTGTATTCCCTGAAGAGAAACCAGGATGACCCAGAGTGTATTCCCTGAGATGATACCCAGATGACTTAGAGCGTAGTCCCTGAGGAGATACTAGGTTGACCCAAAGTGTTGTCCCTGATGAGATATCGGACTGACCCTCCTGCCGGGATGGGTAGCCTAGTCCCCGATGGCTCAGAGAACACCCTCGACTGTGCGACACTATAGAAAGGTATGGTTCAACTTACCTAAGGACCCAAAAGGAATATGGGTGCTTTCCACACCGAGACAGGTTCTTGTGAGGTGAGCTAAAACCGTGCGGGAGAGTCAGTGCCACCCAAAGTGGATAATATCGAAGTGCGGTGATTTTTCCCCATTTGACTTGTGCCTCTTAGGCAGATGCAATGAGATGCAAGGAATTGAAGATGGTTTTACTTGGAACTATTGGCTAATCAATTTTTTAGAATGAGCTATGAGATAGAGATCCCCTTAATCACATGTTTGGGATTCTTTAACTGAGTGCATATATATATTTATCTAGTTTCGAGTGGCCACTCCTTGGGTTTTGGATACTCCCATTCTAGGAGAGGTGAAGACTTGGAGGTTATTCCATATTCTTTCTGTGTCTAGCTTATTTTGGTTGGATGAGTCCACTCTCCTACTATAGGTAGTAAAGCTTCGATGGGGAGTTTATCTCCTCACTGTTTCGAGATCCATGTGTTTGGATGAGTTTACTTTTACTCTCTTGTTGGGTTGAGCTGTACTCTTTCCATTAACTCTTGTTGTACCTTGTTCTCTCTTATGACTCACCTCTTCTGTACATGTCTTGCTACTCCCTCGAGCCTTTGGGGAATCCTATTAAGTATTCTTATACTCACCCCTACATGGGATTTTCCCTCATTTGGCATGCCCTTTCAGATGATATATAGGTTGATCGTGATATTAGAGGAGCTTAGGGACACACGGTTCTTGGACCACATATGGTGGTTTTAGCTTAGGATTTTGGAGTGGGAATCTCCCAGCTATTTTACATTTTCACCTATTGCTGGGTTGTGGCACTTTTCTAGTTGGGAGTGTATTTTTCCCCTTTCCCTTTCAGCTTTACTTTTCTTGTACTTTTACTATGTAGAGGTCAATGAATATATGTTTGCTTTCCCTTTTATAGAAGTGTTTTATCTTTCTTTCCTTTCCAATGGACTTTTTATTGAGTTAGTTGTGTGTGTGTGTATAATTTCTTAGGCAAAGGACTCCCCTAGTTTGTTGTGCCTTCGACGCTAGTCACCAAACCCTGTCCTATCGAGGCGGGCTTGGGGTAGTTTCGGATCAAGCCCCGGTATGGGTTAGGTCGTGACAAAGTGGTATCATAGGTGGTTCAACCCTTGGTATATTGTTTAGATGTTTCCATAAAAAGGTCCTGGTTGGGTTTAGGGAAATAGTGTCGAAGTGTCTCAAGAGTGGCTCTTAGGCTAGGGAGTCTAGTGATGGTACGAGCGATAGGCGTATCCATTCACCAGGACCCTGATTACTCATTTTTTGACTCGGCACCCTGAGACACTTGTTAAAGGGAAAATTGTTACATGAATCATATTGGAATGAGTCTTTGATTGTACTTATTAAGTTATCTTCCCACTCCAGTTGATGTATATATATATGCTCATCCGACCACGGTACTCCTTGATAACATTCAAGATGTCTCCGCGATGCCATCCAACCATGATACTAGCTATGGTTCATGACGACGATCCTGTGAGTGATGAGGCATCCGTTCAGGACCCACCATGTGAACCCCATTTTCCATGTGGGCAGTACCCCTACCTGTTGAGTAGCAGAGAACCCCAAAAGAGTAAGTTGTGGGAGTGTGCAGGTTGAGCACACTTCGTGAGTTCCAGCACCAGAGACCAACGAGGTTCTGCGGTGAGCCAAACCCTCAAACATTAGAGGTTTGGCTAGTGTCGGTGGTCCGCCTCATTAGGATTATACAGACCCCAGCATATTAGATGGTGGCTTTGGAAGCTGACCTTTTCCATGGAGAAGTTGGTCATTGGTGGAGCTTGGTTACTCAGATACATGATGAGTTGGCACCATCGTGGGATGATATCCAGTATTTATTTCATCAGGTCTTCTACTCCTCCTACTTGTATTCCATTCAACTTCATGAGCTCCTAAAGTGATGGTAGGGAGGGATGATGGTGAGTGAGTTTGAGAATAGGTTCATAGACCTTGCACATTACTCTATGGACATGATCTATAACGGCTACATTAGAGAGAGAATGTTTGAGAAGATACTTTTTAGAGAGATTCATGTTGTCATAGTGCCCTTATGCATCCTCACTTATGCTGGGGTATTGGATCAAGCATTGGTGACATAGATATTTTCATCAGAGGAACACCATACAACTAGTTATGGTAGTGAGTGCAATAGAGATGAGATGTCTATTATATCTAGCAGCCTCTAGAAAATGAGATCTCAACGTAGGATATCTTTTCATGATTGATCTCAGGCACGTGGTTATATAAGTCCCAAACAGTGCAATAGAATCTTGGTAGAAATGTCCCTCTGACTTTTACACTCAAGGCACAATTGTGTAGCAGATACCCTTAACGAGAAGTGTGGGAACTCCCAGGCACACCTAGTGTGGGATGTTTCAGAGAAGTTAACATCCCCATGGATGACCCTTGGGGAGAAGTAGGGTACAAATTTTCTTCTGTCGAGGGTGTTGAATCCTTTGCTTCTTGAGTATTTAAGAGAATCTCAGTTGTGATACATTGACTGTGAAATCTTGTGTGACTAGATATCATTAGGTATTTCACCATATGGATATTCTGAAGGAGGGAATCATGAGACCCTATTTCAGTGGAAAACATTGATTCTAGTTGTGATATGGGATGAAAAAGATCGGTCGTGGAGGAAAACTATCTTCTGAGTTCTAGTAGGTCATTCAAGATTGTTCAAGAAGATGGTGAGGTATCATACTGCCTTGCCTTACCCCAAATAGTTGGAGTGGGTAAAAGATGTCTTACACATGTTGAAAATGAGGAGATATGTGTGTGTTCATAGACACTTCATCAAATGAATAAATCCATATGAGGGTGGACCATCCCATGGTCCACATTATTTGGCAGCACAAAAATGTATAGGTTTCCCTGGGAGAAGGAGAGCTATGTGAGGGATCGATATCCAGAGTTTTGTTCTTAGTTTTTCTTTTCGAGGATGAAAATATTGAAGGATGGAATAATGTAGAGACTTGGTTGAGGCCTAATAAGACTTTTAAATATTTCTAAGAATATTTCTAGAGTTGGGTGCTAAGACAATGAGCAATTCTGAGGCCCGATGTGCCCATAATTATGTTTTTAAAAATATTAAGTGTTTTTATACTACACACATTTTAAGAATGGGGTATCTATTAAATGGTTGATTGGATTAGAAATCTGAGATCACGGTTGGGTCCGGAACATGGTATTTCCCCTAGGCTCGACCTAAAATGTGTCGGCGCAGGACGTTCGTACCCCTTTCTCATTTATGGTATGTCAAATGGATGAATTAAATTATTAATTTATTCATTTAATGTCTCAAACCCTAATAACTCAAGGATGGGGGATCAAATGAGAAATCTGAGACCACTGTTGAGTTCAGAACAAAGGTTTTAACCTAATTAGGGTATAACCTTTGTCAGCGTCACGTGGTTGAATTTTGTGCCAATGTTGAAGATTAATGAAATAATGAAATAATTGTTTATTTAATTATTTGATTAATTTCTTTTATCCAAATGAGTGGTTATAAATTCATTTTTTAGAGGGGGATTGGACTCATAATTCAGTTTGTCCAATTACACTAAACTCTCCCTTCCTCTCCTATCCTCGTCTTCTTTATAATGAATGACGAACGATGAGGATAATCTTGGATCAAGGAAGAATAAGGAGCGATAAATGCAATAGTTTCTCTCGATCGTTTCCCAAATGAGATCTTCATAAATGGAGACCGAACCAATACAGGTAGGACTCATCTTTGGTACTCTTATTCCCTAGATCAAACTTTGAGCATATTTATTTCCTTCTTGTAAATCTCCACCCTTGAGTGGAATTAAAATACTTTTATAAATTTATTAATTATTGATTTTGTTCTCCATTCATCATTCTAACAATGATGAATCAAGGCTAACCCAAAAAATAAATGAGGTCTTTCATTAGCTTTGTTGATCATGCTTTTTTTCTTCTTTATCCCATCGTTCATCGCTGTCATTAATTATGGTCAACGGTTTAACAAATACCTAATAATAAATCTATGTGAAACGGATCCATGACACATATCGTTTATGCCGACACAGATTCAAGATCAATCAAGGTTGAAATCAAACCATACTAATGCATTACATAAGTTTGAGAAAGATTTGAAGTTGGATCAGGTGTAAAATTTTTAAAATCTTTGTTCTTTGTGATGGATATGACTAAAAAACCAACCAGTGTGGTTTGATCCTCCTTCTACTGGCAAGATCACACAGCGGTTCCGATGTTGGTGTGCAGAAGTCTGAAGTGGAGGCCTCCGGTGGTCCAGGAAGGTCATGCGAAGGTAGAGAGGCAGTGCAAGATAGTGATCCAACCAGATGGTGGTCGACACAACACCTGATGGTGAGGTGGTGTGCGCGCAGCAAGTAGGGACCATGCGGCTTCGTCTGATGATGAGGGCGAGTGGACCAGAGACGGAGTCACGATGATTCTGAATAACATAGTGGGCATGAAAGAAAGGATAGCCGCTAGGGTTCACAGGGAGAGGCTATGTGGAATTTGGGGAAAGAGTTAATTGGATAGAGGAATTATAAGTAGATGAAATAATAATAAAAATAATAAAATCATGGAAGAGTTGGGGTGTGCTGGGCACTGAGTCAAAGCAAGGGAGACGCCTATTATGGTGATCCACATTCTCATACGCGCAATGGGGATTGGGGGAATCCCTTATGCATGGAAATTAATACCACTTTCTTTAAGTTTTATTAAAATAATAATAAAAAAATATTATTATTATTTTTATGGGAAAACCTTATTTTGGACATATCTTTTTCATATGGTGCCGGTTTCATGAACCGTTAGCAGTAGTGTAGCTCTGACTTAGATACAAACATTCTGAGTCCAATATTAGATGTTTTTTTCAGGTTTTTGAATCGGGTACCCAAAATGCTTGTGAAATAATAGATTTAATATTATTATTAAATCTTCGACCGCCATAACTCTTGCGTGCGACGTTCAACTGAATTTCCGTTAGTGGAGACTTGATCCTACCATTAAGACAGTCGATTGAAGTCCAATGTTGATTATTAAATTCTGATTCATGGCTCGAGCCCTCGAAACACCCCAAAATAATAAAAATATAATTTTTGTGGAATATTTCATCAGTCATAACTCTCCCATATGACATCGTATAGACTAGCCACCGTTGGCGTCATGACCCTGACATTGAGATGGACATTTTAGGACTAATTGTAGGTGTTTAAACTAAATTTGAGGTGCGTACCCCACGATGCCTGGTTCACATTTATTATGGTGGAATGTGACTTTTTCACTGGGTATCCATTCTGGGTGAATGAGTAGTCGATCTCGGGTGTTTTTTTTGAGAGGATCGTAATAGAATGATCTGTATAATTTGTTTTGAGACCAAGGTCTAGGCGCCACGTGACACCATTCATGCCCAATGTAGCGATATATGACTTTTCCATCGGATGTCTGTTCATGGTGAATGAATAGTCGATCTTGTGCATTTTTCTCAAAGGATCGCAATGATGTGATCTGTTTGCCTATCTGATTCCATTTGAGGAGGCTTGATAGTAAAATTATGTTTTCACCCTTTGGTTTAAAAATGAGCAATGCACGCTCTTCATCCTTTTGACTAGAGATGTCATGTACTCTCAGAGTATAGTAACACAGCTAGGGGTACTTTATTTTGAGTCTAGTACTCAATTATGGATAGGTACACGACCAGGTGAAGAGGCGGGGCCACATGACTTGTGGTACCCACATGCACTATGTACCACTTTTCAAATTCTCTATCTCTCGTATATCATTCTTTTAGACTCAAAATTTGGCAAATGAGTAGGCATTCCTAAGTTTTTTTCGCATAGAATGTGATGGTAGCCTCCATAGTGGCTTCTGAGATACGGTGCGAGATGTTTTGGGTGTGACGCCTATCCAGGGTGGTACCCGATGACTACAACGGTGTTTTTCTGAGAGGTACCATCCATCAGGGATGATCAGAGTCCTTCGATGCCTTTTCCAAGAGGTATCATCCAGTAAGGATGATCAAAGTTCTTCTATGTTTTTTCCAAGAGGTTCCATACAATAGGGATGATTAGAGTTCTTAGATGCTTTTTTATGAGAGGTACCATCCATCAGGGATGACCAGAGTTCCTCGATGCTTTTTTGAGGGGTACCATCCTGTGGGGATGATCAGAGTTCCTCAATGCTTTTCTGAAGGGTACCATCCAGTGGGGATGATCAGAGTTCCTTGATGCTTTTCGGAGATGTAACATCTAATGAGTATGATCAGAGTTACTAGATGATTTTTCAAATAGGTGTCATCCAGCAGGGATGATCAGTGTTCCTCAGTGATATTCTGATTGGTACCATCCAGAAGTGATGACCAATGATTCTTAGTGATTTCTAAGAGGCACCATATATCACAGAGGACCAGTGCAGTTCTGAGTTGACCCTTATGCCAGGTTGGGTAGCATAGTTCCTGATGAGATACTGGGATGACCTAGAAAATAGTCCCCAATGAGATACCAGGCTGACCTAGTGTGTAGTCACTGACAAGATACCAGGCTGACCCAGATTGAGTCCCTGAGGAGATACCGAGATGACCCAAAGTGTAGTCCCTGGCGAGATACCGGGCTGACACGGAGCATAGTCCCCAACGAGATACCAATCTGACCCCGAAAGTAGTCCCCAAGGAGATACCTGGGTGACCTCGAGTGTAGTCCCAAAGGAGATACAGGGTTTCCCAGAGTGTAGTCCCCAAGGAGATACTGGGCTGACCTAGATCATAGTCCCTAAGAAGATACTGGGCTGGCCCAGAGAGTATTCCCCGAGGAGATATCAAGCTGACCCTCCTACCGGGCTGGGTAGCGTAGTCCCCAATGGTTCATAGAAGGCCCTCGACCATGTGAAACTGTAGAAATATATGGTTCTACTTACTTATGGACTCACAAGGAAGAGGGGAACTTTCCCCGACTGAGATGCATTCATGTGAGGTGACATAAAACCATGCGGGCACGTCAGTACCACCCAAAGCAGAGAGTATTGAAGAGCAGTGATTTGTGCCCCATTGAATTATTCCTTCTAGGAAGATATGATGAGATATAGGGAATCATAGATGTTTTTACTTGGAATTATTGGCTGCTCAATTTATTGGACTGAGCTGTGAGATAGAGATCCCCTTACTCCCTCGTTTGGGTTTCTTTAACTAAGCTCATATATATATTTATCCTTTTTCCAATTCCCACTCCTTGGGTTTTAGCTACTGCCCTTCCAGGAGAGGTGATGATTTGGGGGGTATACCATGTGCTTTCCACGTCTAGAATCTCATGGTTGGATGATTCCACTCTCCTACTATAGGTAGTTAAGATTCGACGAGGAGTTCACCTCCTTACCGTTTCGAGCTCCGTGTGTTTCGATGAGTCTACTTTCACTCTCTTGTTGGGTTGATATGTAATCTTTCCATTAACTCTTATTGTACCTTGTTCTCTATTATTACACCCTCTTCAATACATTACTTCTTTCTCCCTTGATCATTCAAGGAATCCTATTGAGTATTCTTATACACACCCCTACTTGGGATTTTCTCTCATTTGGTCTGCCCTTGCAGACGACTGACAGGTTGATTATGATATTAGAGGACCTTAGGGATATAGGGTTCTTAGACCATGTACGGTGATTGTAGATTGGGATTCAGGAGTGGGACACTCCCAAATGTTTTACTTTTTCACCTGTTGTCGGGTTGTGGCACTTTTCTAGTAGGGTGTGTATTTTTCCCTTTCTATTTCAGCTTTACTTTTCTTGTACTTATACTGTTTAGAGGTTGATGCATATATGTTTGGTTTCCATTCAATGTAGTGTTGTATCTTTCATTATTTTATTATACACTCTATCATTGATTTATCTACGTGTGTGTGTACAGTTTCATAGGAAAAGGCCTCCCCTAATTTGTTATTCCTTCGATGCTAGTCACCATCCCCTGGCCTATAGAGGCGGGATTGGGGTAGTTTCGGATCAATCCCCAGTATGGGTCAGGTCATGACATAGATTTTAGATCCACTATCATTCTTTGTACTTAAATGAGAATTCGAAAAAGTTTTATCTACTACATCATTTTTTACATTCTGAAATTGGAATGTGTCACAAATTTCCATAAAACTCCCCAAGAGCATGTTGGGGTCTTCACGGGGTAGATCGATGAATTGTAGTGAATGTGTGATCATTTGAATGACTGTGGACTTGATCTCAAAATTTTTAGAAGTGCTGGGGTGTCTGAGAATGCTTGGATTTACCCCCATGTTTGAACCTCTACCATAATTGATCAGGGATTGCCCCTGAATTTCCTCCTTAGACCTATGGTCCTGCTCTCTAACCTATCTCATGTTTAGATCTTTCAAATTGGCATCTACCAGCCATGATGTTTATGTTTTTTCTCGAATTCCTCCTTTTCCTTTCTCTTCTAGGACAATGTATTCTCTAGCTATGGATCTAATGCAAGATCTTTAGTTTCTTATTTCCCTCAAGTGGAGTATTCATGAAAAAAATTGGTTCCTGCAACAACGAAATGAAAAGACCAAGTATAGAATAATAAATTAAAATAAAAATAATTATCAAGATTACTAATTAATTTTAACATTATAGAAACCATCCACAATAACAGATCCAAAAATTTGATATCCCATAGGGCGTCATTAATTTCTACAGGGCTACATAACTTTAATAATTTATTAAACTCTGACAACCTACTATAAAAATATTATACTTGGTATATCTATGTATCAAACCCATAGGGACGAATCGTATTTCCAATATTAATTAAAGAAACTAAAATTGAAATTGTTTTATTTGTTTTAAGAAAGGAAAAAATCCAAAAAAGATTGAGTTTTGATATTATGAGATTTGGAATTCCAGGTTCAGTGAAATTTAGGTTTGTGTGCTAAGGACTGAATTGATAATGTATTTATTCAGGTTTGGTGTTTGATTTGGGTTACCAAGGATCCTTGGTCTAGGTTCCTTACACTAATCCTATTATTTCACCTTTGGAATGGTCATCTACTAGGTTTAATCACAAAAATAGGCTATATAAAACCTTATTTAAATATAATTAATCTAGATTTCATAATGATCAAAATAAAAATAGGGAAATCAATTGATTAAATTAAATAAAAATCCTAAAAATGAAAAAATGGTTATGAAAAAAGAGAAGAAGATGAATTGGAATTGAATAAATAATTTTCAGAAATAAAAAAAATGAAAAATAAAAAGAATAAATCCATAAAAGCACTCCCTCCATAATCAAATCACTCTACAAAAAATAAAACTACTTGCCCATGTAAGGAATGATGAGAATTAGCAACATGGATACCTGAGGAATAATGATAGCGAAGAAAAGTGAAAAAAGCTTCATATCATCACTCTGTCATCTGATAGCATTCCATCAATGTTGCTTCACCTCCTCTAGTCCCATATTACTCCAAAGTATCATCCGAGGGGTTCATTTATAAGAAAAATATTCAAAATATTAGCTGAATCACATTTATTTTTCCTGATTTTTGCAATTGTCATGACATGTAATTGGGTTAAACTATGTGAAATCTTTTGATTTCCATTTCATGGGGAGGCATCATGAATTTATTTATAAGTTTTACTCTATGAATTTTATGAAGTGTAATTGAAATACATGATGTGTATGTTGTGATCTTAATTTCTTGTCCAGATGATGCTACTTCTATTGATGAATTCACAACATGTAATTGTATTACATGAAGTGTAATTGTTATGATCCAGTTTTTCTACTCCACATCTTTCTAAAAAAATATGGTGTCTTGTTTCTTCACTTTACCCATGGAGTGTAGTGTATTTTGGCTAAAACATTTGTCCTTTTTCATTATTTTTCTGAAAATATGTTGTTTCCTTCCATAAAACACAAAAAAAATCAATTCATCCCAAAATTGGAAATATAATTCATCTAAATTTACAAATCAATACTTTAGAACACTATAAAATTTATGTATGAAATATACTTATAATAAAATCACGAATAAGAGTTGTAAGTGGTAGTATTGACTATAAATATGTTGAGGGACTATCTTCTATGACAACATTTTATTGTTTACTCAGAATACTAGTGTATCAGGTACATCTTCACTTAGAGAGATCTTAACATGAGATACAGTAATTGGTTAGAATTATGTAAGAATTTGATTTCAATCTATTCTATACTATTAAGAAGGTAATTTTGGAGATATAATCCCTTATAAGGAAGTACCATTCTCATTTGGTGGAGGTAGAATATGATTTGTTGGCTTCATTGAAGCTTCCCCTAGTGGAGGCATGGGTTGAAATGTTTCACCTGTCGATGGTAATGAGTCCTATTCCTCTATATTGTGTGAGAGAAGATCAGATGGTATACATTTAATATGAGGCTTCACATGACCATATATCCTTAATAGTTACACCATATGGATTTTTGAAGGGGGGAGAACATCATCCTTTTCAAGGGATGGATGGTGGTTCCAGTCACATTGTGTGAGGATGTGTAGAGGTAGTTTCACACTTCCCCCTTGGCCATACATCCCCATGTGGAAAACATGTACAATAACCTTCAATGAAAAAATTGGTGAGAAGGCATAAGGAAAAGCATTGTTGATTTCATCTCTGAGAGTCTCAGATATCTGGAAGTGAAGGCTGAGCACTAGGTTCGAACAGGTTTGACCCAACCTCTTGAGATATCAGAGTGAAAATTGGATAGCATATACATAGAATTTTTTATAGGGATTCTATGGATAGTTATAGGCCACGATGTTATCATGGTGATTTTTTATTGACTTACTATGTCGATGCATTTTATTACTACCAGGGAGAAGAGTTTAGTTGAGGGCCTATTTACGTTGTATGTGTGGGAGATCATACAACTTTATGGGGTACCATTGAATATTTTCTCTGAATGTGATGATTAGCTCACATCATGATTGTGGAGATTATTATAGGAGGAATTCAGGACCCACTTGTGAATGAGTACCATGTTTTAGCCCCTATTTGATGGGCATACTGTGCAGACTATACATGTATTGAAGGATATACTTAGGGAATGTGATTTGGACTTCGGATGAATATTAGTGGATCACTTTCCATTAGTAGAGTTTTCTTATAATAATCACCATTACTCTTCTATCAGTATTGGACCATTCAAGGTCTTGTATGGGAGACCATACAAGTCAACCTTATACTAGAATAATATTTATAAAAAATATCTAACTGTGATATAGATGGTGAAAGAGATGATGGAGAAGGTTTAGGTGATCAATTAATGTATGAAGAAATCCTATAGTAGATATGAATCATACACAAATAAAAATCACAGGCCCTTTGAGTTCGAGTAGGGAGACAATATTATCTTTAAAGTCTTCCGATAATGAGGACTATAGAGGTTTGGTCAGGGAAGAAAACAATTTTTGAGGTTCATCAGGCCATTCAATATCCTATAGAGGGATGGAAATGTTTCTTACCACCTAGCCTTACCCCCATAGTTGGATATAATGCATGAAGTCTCCCATTTTTCATACATGAGGAGATACGTTCATGACCTTATATATGTTTTTGACTGGGGAGATATGGAAATCAAGGATGGATCCACCTTCATGGGTTACCCAGTCATGATTGAGGATATGTAGGAGTGGATCCTTCATGGAAAAACCATTCCCTTGGTCTATGTGATGTGGTGGCATGGGAGTGTGCATGAGAGCTCTTAGGAGTGAGAGAGTCATATGTATACTTAGTATCTCCACTATTTTGTTTGGAATAGGATTTTTAGGGTGAAAATCTTTAAAGGAGGGGAGAATGTAATGAATCTAGTTAAATTGGGTATATACTTTGAATATATATATATATATATTTGAAAATAAGGACAGATAACATTAATGAAAAAGATCAGCAACCGTACATATGAAAAGCCATGAAGGGAAATTGTCCAGCTAGAGGTGGTTGTCATTGAAGGGGCCTGAGGCCGCCAGCTGGTGGGATGCATTGTTTCCTTACCTTTCGGTAAAGGAGAAGGTGCAACAAGAGAAGCCTTGGTGAAGGGAGCAAATTCTCCTGATGATGAATCCAAATGACTGGAGTCCGATGCCATTGTGGTTAATAACATCGACAATGGTGAGGCAGTCAGACTCAATGATGATATCAACCCATCCACATTCCACAGTGAGCATCATACCTGCAAGGATGACAAAGGCCTCAGCTATTGAAGGTTCCCAGAAGGCATGATGTGATTCATATTTTTCTACAATGATTTTCCCCAAATGGTTTCGGGCCACGAGACCAAGAGCAACAAGCCCATCCTTGGGGAGAGATGCGTCCATGGTTAGTTTAAAAATACCTTCCATTGGGGGATTCCAATGATGGGGGATGGAGGGGGTTACACCTGGAATATAGTGTCCTTTGTGGTCCTTCCAACTCTCAATCCATGAAATGGCCTGTTCAGTCCATAATTCGGGAGGTTTATGAACTTGGTGAAAAATAGCATCGTTACGCCGAACCCAAATGATCCAGACCAGGGTGAAAAGTGAAACTACATTAATCGATGAGAGAGAGGAGCACAAACGTATTAGAAGATCAGGGAGGTTAGAGGCAATGTCCAATGAATCTTCTGAAGATGGGCCCCATTAATTCCAAATTTCTTTAGCTCCTGGGTAGTGAATGATGGCGTATAAAGGAGTTTCTGGAATATTTGGGCAGAAAGGGCAGGACATAGCACTTGCCATATGTCGGTAAACGAGAAGGCTCATGGTAGGGAGGGTTCTCATGCACACCTACCACCAAAATAGGAAAATTTTTGGGGGGACGTTGAGATTCTAAAGAGATTTCGATGGTCCCTCTTTTCGGTTGACAGGGTGGTTTCCAAGACTAAGTCTATAACCAGATCTCACCGTGTATTCGCCCGAAATGTCATTGGTCCAGAATAGATGGTCAGGGCCTACATCTGGGACCTAGGGGATTCTCAGGATAATTCTTTGGTCTCTTTCGTTAAACCATTCATGGATATTTTCCATACACCACCCCAGTCCCTGGTATGAGAGGAGGCAGCTGACAGTGGCATCTTCAAGACTGGGTTGGGCATGGGATGTAGCCCGCATACCATTCTTATCAACCAGCCAGGGATTAGTCCAGATGTTGACAAATGACCCATTTCCAATCCTCCAGTGCAACCCCTTTTCTATGATATTTCGAGCCCCCCAAATGCTTCTCTAGAGGAAGCTAGTATGGGGGCCAAGAGAGGAAACATGGAAGTTTGTGTGGGAAAAGTACTTAGCTCGGAGTACCCACACACAAAGAGATGATGGACAGTTAATAAGGCACTATCCTTACTTGGCCAATAGTTCATCATTGAAGAGAGATTCCAGAATCCCATCCCTCCCTTCGACTTGGGTTTGTAGAGTTTCTCCTAGGCCATCTAGTGGGGTCTATTCCTTCCATCATTTTCCCCCACCAGAAGTTGGCCGTACATGAATGGATCTGATTGATGATGTCCACCGGGAGCTTAAACAGGGACATAAAATAGCTGGGGATAGACTGGATGACAACTTTAATGAGGGTTTATTTTCTTGCTTTGGAGATGCTTTTTGGGGTCCAACCATGAATTTTTTTCTCAATCCTATCCACTAGAGATGCAAAGGATTATTTTTTGGACCATCCAATCACCGTGGGTAGCCTGAGACACTTCTGGTGTTTATCGACCATATGGATGCCTGCTGATGCACAAATTTCATCTCTCTTGGAAAGTGGCACCCCTGTGCTGAAGGAGATTTCTAATTTTCCATGATTCATAGACTTTCCAGACGCCCTATCATATTACTAGATCACATGGCTGATCACCCGATATTCATTTATAATTGATCTGGAGAAAAGGAGGCAGTCATCAGCAAATAAGAGACGTGAAACTGGTGGGATTTCATGGTAGACCTTTGCCCCATGAATAGAATTAGAGGATGGAGCCCTGGAAATAAGGTTAGAAAAAACATCATCCACCAAGATGAAGAGAAATGGGGAGAGAGGATCTCCCTGGCGCAGGCCTCAGGTTGGGGCGAATCCTCGGGTGAGCTCCCAATTGACCTTGATTCTAAAGGATACGGTCAAGATGCAGTGCATGACTCTATCTTTCTATTTAGTACAAAACCCCATTTTCAGCATCATGACTCTAAGGAACTGCCATTCCACTTTATCATAGGATTTTTTCATATCCAGTTTCTAGGCTATGGTTCCTCTTTTCATGGTGGAGTATGTTTTCATAGAGTGGAACACTTCATGGGACACAATTGCATTATCAGTAATAAGTCTCTTGGCCATGAAGGAGCTCTAGTTTTTGGAGATAGTATCAGGAATCCAGGGGCGCAACCGATTGACAAATATTTTTGAGAAGATCTTATAAGAAACACTGTAAAGGGTGATAGGTCTAGAACCAGGGATCTCCAGAGGTTTCTTGATTTTGGGAATGAGGACGAGGATAGTTTCATTGATGGAATAAATGCTTGTATTCCCTGTCCAGATATTTTTTTTTATCATTTTTCAAATGTTAGGACTGATGATGTGCTAGTATTCTTTAAAAAATAGGTCGTGTAATATATCTGGTCCCGGGGCCTTAGTAGGGTGGATATTATTCAATGATAGGTGTATCTCATCATTCATGACATCTTTGGTATGATACAGATTGATCTCTTCGGTGATCATAGGTCTGATGCATTCTTCCACCTTAGCAGACATGAAAGGAGTTCCTATAGAGAAAAGGTTCTAGAAGTAGCATATCAAAGATTCACGAATTACAATGGTGTCAGATTCATTGCTTCCATCAGGTTGTGATATACACGTGATATAATTTTTCCGGAACCTAGATGAAGATTTCTGGTGAAAATACCTTATATTAGCATCTCCTTCTTTAATGTGGATGTCCCGCACCTGTATAGTCCAGAAGCTTTTTTTAACGCACATGGCCACACCTAGCTCTATTTGAGTGGCACCAATCCTGGAGAGATTCCAATTAGACGGGGGTTTCCTGAGTAGGTTGTGCAATTTCTTTTCAAGGACATCACAATTCCTATCAGGGTGGCAGAATTTTTTGTTGCTCCAAGATCTCAGATCGGATGCTACCTGTTGGAGATTGAGGCCAACATCTTCATGAGAACTCTTCCAGCTTGATCGGGCCACCTCTGCACATTCCTGGTCTTTTGACCAGAAGCTCTCAAATCTGAAGAGTCTGCTGAGTTTTCTATTTCGTTCACGTTGCATACAATCAATGAGAATTGGTAGTGGTCTGAACAGTTAAGGGCCATGTGGCCGATATGAAACATTCTGAACAGATTAATACAAAAAGTAGAACCCAGAAATCTATCAAGATGCTCAGTGATGCAGGTGCATTTAGTATTGCTGCGGAACCATGTAAATCGATTACCTGTGTACCCCAGATCAACCAGGTCTTCCCTAGAGACCGTGTCCTTGAAATTTGACATTGAAGCTGAGGGTCGGATGATTCTGCCCCTCCTTTCCTTATGAAACATAATCTCATTGAAATCTCCTCTGAAGAGAATAGGGCTCGTTAAGTCATGTCACTGTTTGCTTAGAAGATCCCATGACTTCACCTTATCATTATGGGACGTCCAACCATAGAATCCCACAAAAGTCTAGGGTGTTTGAAAGTCTGTTTGAATAGTCACTGCCACATGGTGCAAGGATAAGAACAAAATATTGACATCGATATTATCCTTCCAAAAGAGATAGTGTTCCCCAGAATTTCCTTGTCTGGGCACCAGGAAGCAGCCTTGGAGGCCACACTTCAGAGAAATACCATTGGTGTCCTTGTTTTCCAATATGGTTTCGGACAGGAAAACCTTATCGGGGCAACTTTGAGCATAGTTTCATTGTATCATGTGAACCATTCATGGGTTTCCAAACCCACGACAGTTCCAGCATAACAAAATCATTTCTCTAGGAAGGGTTGGGTCTCGCCTACCGCCACCTTGGTTCCTCTGGACTTGTTTCTCCATTTGTTGTTTTCCATCTTTTGGTGGGATTCCCACCGGATTGACATGTTTCATTTTGTCTTTTCCTGACCCCACGTGTAGGGCCTTCCGTGTGACCATCACTTTCTCCTCATTGCACCCTTTTCCATGTTCGATGGGTAATTGGGCCCAGTATTGGAGATCCCCTCATTCCATGAGCCTCCATTTTAAGAATGCCTGTTGCGGTCGATTTTGGGTCTGAGTCCGGATCTGGTGGTTCAATGTGCATCTACATTGGCTTTGAGAAATGTTTTGGTGGTTCTTTTTTTGCTTCGTCATCATCCTTGGGGATATTTTAGTATTTTCCTTCAGGGTGTTAGGGTGAACTCCAGCTTCACTCTGAGTGGGATAACCAGCATTAGGGAAATCCAATGGTCAAAGCATTAGGGCGTTTTCAGGTATGGGTTCCACCTGACTGAAATGTGCCAACGTGAGACAGTCACAGTCCTTTTGTTTTTTTGTCTCAGGGAGGAAAGAATATTTATTTGTTTTGGCATGGAGCCAAGGGCCATATTGGAGGATGATGTTACCTGATACACTCTTATGTTTTGTGGTGCACGTTCTTTCCAAATGGCCAAGGCGACCACAAAAAAGAAAAAGATTAGGATTTTCTCAAACTAGAATGATATCCAAGCGTTGGCATCATTGATTTTCAAGAACATTCCCCTCATTAGGGGCTCTAACACTTCAATTTCCACCTTGATCCAAACCTCGAGGCCCGATTGTATTGGGTCCGAGAAATCCTAGTCAAGAAAGTGACCTAAACTACCCCAATTTCTATCATGATTTGTTCTGTTCTTGCAAGGAAGCAGATTCCTTTAATTCGTATCCAGAATGGGGAGCATGTTAAATTCACTTGCTGTATATCGTCCCCCTTTGTATTCTTCCATGAGGAGGAGTTGATTATCGAAGGACCACGGTCTGACCCACAAGATTTTATCTCTATCATTCTCTTCAAAGAACTCAAAGATGAGGCGGTTGATCCCCGCTTCCCGAATAGCCACTCATGCATCAAGTTTCCAGATGTTCTGTAGATTTTTTTTGAGAGCCCCCTGATTTACCGATATGTTTTCCGTGAATTTTTCTTAATCGAGCAGAGACATTCATTTTTCCAAGAGTGTGTATTCGTTTCTTCGTGCCTCAATCGCCACCTTTTCTTTTTTCCATTAGGGACATATTTTATATGTATTAGGACCTATGAATTAATATATTAAAAATATTAATATATTTTAATGAATATGCATGCATTATTTTAGGGTAAATGTATTTTTCCATTATTTGGGACCTCAAATAGAATATCTGAAACCATGTTTGATTTCGAAACATAGGGTTTGACTTATGAATAACCTAAGGATGGTCAGCGTTGGATGTTACGAGGAAAGAATCCATCGGTATGTGAATTTAATTAAAATAAATAAATAAATTATTTATTTATTTTAAATGGTATAAATCTAATATTCCTATAAAAATTTATAAGAAATCACCATGGTTATTTTCTTTACCCTGGTAGGATTTGAGAGGAGGAAAACTAGCATTATTCATTAGTGGAGACCATCAGAAGATGACAAAAGATTAGATCATGGTTGACTAAGTTTCATGGAAAGTCGTTGTTCTTCCTCATCACTGGTGAGCACATTATTCACCAAAGATCATCCTAGATCGAGGATGGGATCATAATTTGTGGTTACCATCCTTTTAATTAAAATATTGGGAATGTATCTGTATCTTCTTACCTTGATCTATGATTTATTTTTTATTTTCAAAATCCCCACAATTTATTGGTTATATTTATCCAATATAATTCTTCCATTTCACCTATTATCACCTTGGATGCCCCAATTATGTAATCATTGGTCATGATATCTTGGAAAAGGATGGATTAAATTTTATTATGTGATTTCCCCACTCCCTTTAACCATTTCCTTCATTGTTGGCATGCGGGGTTATAGTTCAACATTTCTAGGGAAAGTTCAATCATGATCAAACCCCCGATTCATGGCTATTTCATGAATGAAGATCATATTTAACATTTGATGATAGATCAATATTAACCATGGGTTGTGGGTGAGGCCTCCATAGATTTGGGATCCATAGAAGAAACACAAAGATTTTAGTAGTGATGGTAAGGGGTCGTGTGGGGTTAGGTGGCCAAAATCCTACCACCAGTGATGGATCAAGAATGTATGACCCAAGATCCATAACCCATGACATGATTTATAGTGGAAACAACAAAAAATGTAGATTGGAGAACCATGTATAACTTTACCAGGTTTCTAAAAAAACCAAACTACATGGGTGTATTCTAGGGACACACTCCATATAGTTCCCCAGCTACAAAGGCCATGGTTTTAGGGAATATAAGGATTATAGATTTTGTGGCTGGTCCCACACACTGCAAGACCCCACCAGTGGTGGCCAGGAAATGTTATAGTTGCGTACACCTGAGGCCCTATATTTCATTACATGACATGTTCTATAGGATTACACAGGATTGCTCAGAGATACACATCATGGCTAGGTACACAGGAACGACTCGAGGTATGTGGGCGTAACTAGGATCACAGTGGTAGGCCCAAGTGGTGGGAAATGTCGTGTAACACCAATACACATCATGTAGGATGGCATGGACTTATAATCCATATCTAAAGGATTTAAATACTAGGTTTTGAGGTAGGGTAACACACCATGTTGACCCTCATACATGTTGTGTACCTATGTAGGTAACTTCTTCCTCTTATATACCCTTTTTCAGAACTTTTATATTGGCCCATGAGTAGCCTATCTTGATTGTTTTTCCATAAAAAACATGATGGTGGAATTTTTTATGGCATACAAGATATGATGTGAGGTGTTTTGTCTGTGATACTTCTTCAGGTTACACTTGAAGAATGTATTTATTAGTATAGTATCATTAGAGTGATATTGGGTTTGGAAATCCCCTATCTCACCAGAGTGCAAGTACCCCTTACTCATTATATATATAGAGATAGTACTCCCCTACAATGGGTGACCTTCTTCTATATACAAATTGGTACTCCCACATCTTCGGTCCCCGACAACGATGGAGTCCACTATAGGAGTTGTTAATCCCTCTTCTATAGAGTGCAATAGCAATGATCCAGACCCTCCACCCTGATTATGGCATGGTTGTGTTTGATGCTAGTCATTAGAGATGGGATTTTAAAGCTACAGGTGGACTCATCAAAAATGGAATAGGATATGGAGATGGATATCCCCTTTCTCTTCTATATGGGATTTTTTAGAAGCACATATATGTGTATTGGATCTCATTTCCCTTTTGTGTTGGGTTGATATGACTATTGTTGTACCTATTTATCACTCCATTTGTGGATTTTAGGGTGTCCTTTTGGGTATATATACAGTCACCCCTATATGGGCCTTGTCCGCATGTTTTTTATCTTATGAAAATGATGGATAGGTCATCAATGACTTTGGTGGATCTTAGGTATAATTATGAGCATAGACTGCGTTTGATATCCAGATATAGAGATTAAGAGTTAGGCTATCTCAGTTATTTCTTTTATAGTTGATTATAAGGTTGGGATGTAATTTTTGGTTGGGCTTGTATTTTTACCCTTTTTTTGATTATACAATCATAATATATTGTATTTTTCTAAAGAGTTTATTACATACATGGTTTAATTTAAATGTTACTATCTTTTATTATTCCTCTGAATAGTTACATGGGGATGGTTGGTTGTGTATATACAAGTACATTAACATGAGTCATATAATTTTACATTATCCATTCTTAGAACTTCTTTCGAAACCCTATCCTAGCTGAGGTGGCCTTGGGTTTGTGACATATCATCTTGCCACCAGCCAGGTGGACCCCTGTGGGTCGGGTCGTTACAGACACATTAGGTCTAAGGATACCCTTTTCCTGAAGGTCCTCCAACTTCACCCTCATCTCCCGAAACTTGGTTGGGTCTATCCAATATGTTGTAGAAGTTATTGGTGTGGTTTTTGGGAGAAATTACATGAAAAATTTGATCTCCTACAAAAAAATTATTCCTCAAACATACTCATGAAAGAAATACATATAGTCCTCCACTACTAAAGGAATCTAGATACCAAAAGATACTATTTTACCAAGGGCTAGTATCAATAACTACTGGGTGATGGGATATAAATTCGTACTCACAAGACCCACTCACCTATATATGATATCTATCTTTCCCACCAAGGAGAATATAATCCCATCTGTCTGCATGAATTTAACTAATGTATGATGATAGTTAATCTAGACCCAAACCATGGATAACTAGTCCATACCCATGATGGCATCATATGCTTTAATAGTGATGACCAGGATGCCCCATGATAAATTCTCTCCACTGAGTGCAAGATTTCACCATCATAAAATATTCAATATCAAATAGTCAATCCCTATAGAAACCTCTAGATATAGATAATGAACTAAATATTCAACTAGAATCTCCAAATCTCACAAAAGGGTTAGAAGATAAAATAATGGCTTGCTCCCATGAATACTATTATTGGTGAAAGAGTAAAAAATACACAAATCATACCTTGAATCATCTAGTGTATTGCCTGGTCATAGACATCCATTGCATGTAGCTTCACCTATCCCCTAATACCATCTTGTTGAGCTTGGAAGGGACCATACACCGGTGGTTATGGAAGTAGATCATAATGTCTCACTCCACCAGAAGTTCCTCCCTTCATAAGTCCACATTCTCCTCTACCATCACTGCCTCCTTGGGACCACCCTAACTATGCATAGGATGTCCCTAATCACAACATTGACTCTTTTGTAGTGGTCCATCCACTATCTTCTTATCCTGCTCAGCGCAACGGGTTGAGAAATCATATGAGGTGCTACCCCTCTACTCACATGCATAAAAATAACCCTAACCTCAATGGATGGATCCTCTACGTGATACCTTCACCATGGATCCATGCGTCTATGTTCATGAATGGTTTTTACACCTATTTAAAGACCATAACGTATGATGCCTGCTAGATACTATAGATAACTCACCCATATGCTTACCAACACTGGTTCTAACCACCCATTGTCCCTTTGATAGGAAGCCCTCAATTTCCATATCCCACTCCATCATTCCATTATTGGTCAATAGGAAAAGGAAGACCACATTGGAATGAATGTTTCCACAAAGACCCTTCTTCAATTTCTATATCTGAAAGAAACCATATCATACCATATTGAGGGAGTAATGTGGGAGGTAATTGAACATTTTAGTGTGATATGAAACTATCAAGTCACCATATTTTAGATAGAGAAGATCTTGAATCTATATAGAGGATAATCATGAAAGGATATACTCATCATGGAATATTTATTGGATGAATTATCCTGAGAGAATTGTCTCATAGTGGATTTCGGTCATTAGACTCCCCCAACACCCCACTACTCT
The DNA here is from genome assembly GCA_963277665.1 of Viscum album. Lineage (NCBI taxonomy): Eukaryota > Viridiplantae > Streptophyta > Magnoliopsida > Santalales > Viscaceae > Viscum > Viscum album. The sequence goes on from OY728129.1 coordinate 1,496,974,385, forward strand.
GTAATGAAGGCTAACCATGATCATAACCATCAGAAAAGTTAGGGTTTTAACAATCATAAATACTTGGACCACCAAATCAAGAAAATTCTCTACCACCCTCATGTTGGGATTGTTGTGGAACCTTAGCAGTCATCAATGATTGAACTCACACAGTGCACTAATCTTGTTAACTTCATTATCTTACCTATATATAACTATCCGTACCTCGATAGGTGGAGGTGATACTCCCTACCCATTTGGAGGAAACACCTCTTGATATTCCCCCAAAAGTGAGGCCTCATTAGTGAATGGATTGTCATCACGATCCTCTATCAGTTACATAATTGTATTTATTTATAGATGAACCCTAAAAGTGATCAAGACATACCATAGTTATATGAGAATATATATGTGGAGATAACTCAATAAGGATCTTCAAGGGACTTAATCCCATATAATTCATGTACCACTATTCCCTATAACTGATGTATTGGTATACCAAGTCAAAAAATAGGTGGTCAGAGTACTTTATTATGGATACATTCTCCATCACACCAACAATGGATTCCCTAGTCTGAAATTCACACTCAAGACACTCTAATATTATTTCCCAAAGTTCTCAAACCAATCCTTATAGTGGTCCTATCTTAACACTGACTTGAGGAAAGAACACCTATGATACCACTATGTAATAACCTGACCCACTGAGGCCCTCCTCCGCCTATAATATGATAAAGGTTAGAAAGAATCTCCAAGAAGGAATAATATAAAATGGCGTGACTTAGCCTAACATACCTATATGAACACACTCAATCATCTCTAAGAATACAACCGAGGAATAATAAAATATAGTAACATCCATAGTAAACTATTATGAAATAAAGTCTAGGAAACACAATAGAGTATGATGGTATATACCAAAATTAAATGGGAAAAATACATTCCCAACCAAAAATTAAGTCCCAACCTAACAATCAATTGGAAAAGAAAGAATAGAGAGGGATTTACTCCTGATCCTTGATTTTGATTTCCGAATGAATTCTATGCACCCATATATCCCTAAGTTCCACTAAAGCCACTGATGATCTACTGGCCCTTTGTATAAAAATGATACATACAAGAAAATACAATGTATGGGTGAGTATATACATATATAGTAAAATTCCCCAAAAACCACAAAGGGAGTGATAGAGAGACACAATAACAGTCATCTCAACCCAAAGAAAGAGGAAAAAAACCAAAGTATATATATAGGTTCATAAATAATCCCATTAGAAAAAGAAAGGGTATATCTATTTGACATCCATATCCATAGTTGATGAGTCTACCAATAGCTCAAAAATTCCATCTACAATGCCCAATATCATACACAACGTCACTAGAATTGGCGTGGAGGGACCTATCCCTCATCATTGTGCTCCATAGTCGAGGGAGCCACAACTCTAGTGGACGAACAACTCACAATCAGAGCTCAAAGATGGTGAGATACACTTCGTAGTTAAAGGAACCATTCCTAGTGTAAGGGAGGAATATCTCAACATGTATAAAGAGTATGGGGGGACCCACACCTTGGGACAATTAGGGAGTACAGACTACTACATCTCTCTAGGGATCCTACCCAGATCATTTCCATCACAATTATATCTTAAATAAGAATCACACTCGGAACATGTCAACTCATTTCTAATACACTAAAATGAAGGTTATCAACACATTCTACACTAAAAAATACCAAGTATACGCTACTTGTGGGCCAAAATTCAAGTTCTAAAGAAAGATATATGAGAGGAAGAAGTTTACAGATGGAATACAAGGTGTGTGAGGGGGTCTACACTGTGTGTGACCCCACCTCATCACCTAGTCATTTTTACCCTATAAATGATTTGGAAACAAATTTAATACGACACAATGTTTATAGGAATTACAATATGTTTGTGTCTAACTAGGGACCTGGGTATATACTCTAGGATCATGGATTAGTTGGCCAATAACATACACATGACGTGCCCACATGGAAACATAGAATGTATGAACCCTCAGGGTCCTAGGCGTGTACAACTAGAAGAAAAATAGATACCCAGGTTAGGTCACACAATTTGTGAGACCGGACACATGACATGTGATCCCTAACTTAGTTGAAGACCCTATCTTGCATGGAAAATGAAGTACACAACATGTGTTCTTCCACATTACATACTGTGTAGTTTCATTTTACATAGACAATCTATTTTATTCATACTTATCCAAATCCATATTCACAATCATGAAATATTTTGTTTGACCACATGAAATCAAATGGAAATTACTTTTTCTTTCTATTCCTAGCCTTTAGTGTCAAGAAACTAAATTCTGGTCATCCACCAATGAGCCGCTTCAAGATCCATAGTGCTTCCTGTCACCTTTCACTACTCTAGATCTCTTATCTATAAATAATAACCCAAAATACTTCCTGATCCATCCACAAATCACTATTCTATACATCATTGATGAGACCATATCAAATATGAGGGTTTTATTATAGTCGAACATACCTCGACAATTTAGAACAGTGGCACCATGGGCCAATGACGAATATTGTGAATAATGGTGGGGAGAAAAACACATAAATAAGTTTATTTATAATTCAAAAATAAATCTCATCCAATGTTCACATAATCAGGGTATATATGGGTGATATCATGTGTATCAAAATAATATTATTGAATCAATAAAGTAAAAAGTGTTCCGTGGATCGTTTGAAGTTTGAAAACACTAGAAATAAAATAAGATAAATTAATATATGATTTATTAAATAAAAAGTGGATAAATTCAAAAAATAACATTCCCTACCTCGATTTAGGATTAATTTCTAGAGGCGAACACATTCTTCACTAATGAAGATGATATATTGCATTCGTTGTTTCTTGATCCACCATGATCTGATCGTCATTTTTCATCCGATCCTGATCTTCTAATAAAAAATGCATGTTTTCCTCCTCTAAAATCCTCACTTGTTTATGTGGATAACCATGCATATTTTCCACAATGGTCTATTATTAGGGATTAAATTTAGTTCATTTAAAATAAATAAATAAATAATTTATTTATTTTAATTAAACACACCCATGTACTCCTTTATTGGAATGTCTAATGATGAACAACATTAGGTCGTGCCTAGGGTAAAAATCAAGTTAAAGAATCAACCATGGTATCATATTTCCCATCCGAGGTCTTGAACAATGTGAAAACCAAAAATAATTAAACTATGTGAATGCATGTAATAAAATAAATTATTATTTTTAATATATTAATTTTAAAGTCCCCAAACACCCAAAAATGTTGCCGTCTTTGAAGACAATTATATATATATAAATAGAAACAGTCAAAGAATAAATACATTAAAACCAGGGTCACTAATGGATACCAATTTATATTGGAAGGTTGATGTGATTTGGTGTATGGCTTGTTGTTACCATTTTAATCGAAGTGATATTTTAGAGGGTTATTTAATGTCCTAAAATGGGTGACAACCATAAATAAGAAACTGGGAAATGTATCATCACAAATAAAATCATTTCAGTCAGTCACTTCCATGGTAAAGGATTCGATGTCAGGTTCCCCATTTTGTTTCTGATATTTATTATACCAATATTTTTTTTATCTAAAACATAACAATTTTTCAAATTTAGGCAGTCCCTAGGGATTCACTAGTTATTCTTAGAGTACACATTAGTGGATCTATTTTGTTGTTAGGAACATATCACCATTTATAGGTGGAATTATTTCACACTGTAGGAAACTCTTGAATATCTAATACATATTCATGAATCATTTACAAATCCCAACACAAGACTAGTTAGAACTGCACATGTTGTCAATTGAAACCATATGTTAATGTGAACATATTTATGTATGATATTTTCTCCACCACTCTCTTATTATTTATAAATTTTATGGTTTGAAGACACATAATTGGATGATCAAGAGTTTATTTCCATCTAGGAAGGTAGTAGGTATCATGGAGTTGGGATCAAACCAATGATAGGGGATTTCTACATCTATCTATTACGGGAATCATAAATCACATAGTTTTTTGCCTCTTAATAAGACATATTATACCATTAATGGTAATTTAATAAAGAATAATGTAGTTTCTTTTACGGTCATGAAACCATGTCCTATTCTAATCAGTTTAACATCATGTAGAGTGAACTTAAGAAAAAGATGGCCAAAAAAGGTTTGTATGAGACTTACATATAAGATTAAAATTTTAATTTATCTTTTTTATTAATAACTATACAAGAGAAGGTAATATTAGAATCATGGGGAATATGGACCCAAGGATGATGTATTATATGGATCATGGGAAATATGTAATAATGAGGAGAAGTTTTATACATCACAAGGGATATTGATTAATGGGGATATGGTTTTAGATGTTGGATTTTCACTCGAAATAGGTCTCTAACATGTCCAGTTTTATAAGAATAAAATCCTTTATAGTTTTAGTTGAACAATTTATGGTTTTGTGAAAGGACCGTATCATGTAGCTTATCATTATACAGTGAGTTTTTTGTGTCCTAAAATGTGAGATAATATAATAATGAGTTGATCTAAATAATATACTACCTTATTATTCTTAATATTTATGGAGACTTGGGTGAATATTGGGATAATCATGGCTTAAACCTTGTTGGAGGCCCATATATGTCTTTGGATCATTGTGTTGACAAAATTGGAACACTAGTTACTTGGGTTGACATTATTCTTGGAATTTGGAAACCAAGATGAGTAGATCAAGATAGGGGAAGAATCACCGGCATACTCATGATAAATACCCAATTTATCAAGGGAATCCATGATTTTAAACTCCTTTAAGGACCTATCCATTAATGATAGAAAATGGGAAAGGTCTATTACCAAAGGGATACATGATTGATATGAGGGAAAATGATATAAAAGGTTTCTTGATCTTATAAATCAAGAGTCCATGGAGTAGGACCGAGTACCTAGGAACCCAAGTGGGAGACTTGGTTTAACATGAACTCTATAATGGGATTAGAAAAAATAATAACCCTAGTATAGTATATAATTAAAGGTTCACCCTAGTGGTGAGTTGGGTGAAATTTTCCCAGAGTGAAATCCTGATTGATGGTATCTCCCATATTTATAGGGTAGGGAGAAGTTCCACCATTGTTTATAGGGAAGGGAAATGTATCACACACATTTTGAGGGTAGGGTGAAATGTCAGGCTAGTTATATCCCTGAAAAATGTGTCACCCTAGTATAAGGATAGGGAAAAGTGACTCCCTAATACTGATGCTCATGATAAGGTTCTCCCAAATATAGGTTTCTCAGGTGGAGGCTCACCCTATTATAAAGGTTTAAAAGGAGACTCTAACTAGTATAATTCTTTTAGTATGATTTTTTAACATGGAATCCTTGTGTTTCATATAGGATGTGATCCTTTACCCTAGTTTTGGATAACTAATGTGTAAATGGTCTCTCAAAAAAGGATTGAATTTATTAAAAATATTTGTAACCTAATTAACCATAATTTTGGATATTTCCTTTGGTTTATTTAACTTGGAAATCATATAAAGGTAGGAGGGAAGGCTTGGGAATACATAAATCCTTCTTCATTACATATTACTATGTCTGTCACAAATGGGAAGACAAGGGGGTCTATTTATTGGTTGTGGTAGCATATGGTGTAGATTAGAGTGTGAAGCTACTTTTTACACCTTGATGGTTTATTTCCTCACATAGGAGGATATGGGAACCTAAAACTAGCATGTGTAAGTAATTTCATGCAATGAAACTAGGGCACATGCCCATAGAGTCTAGAAAAAAGTAAATACAGATCCATGTAGGGAGACTAGGGTGAAGTGACCCTAGCACACTGAGAGATATGGTTTCCATTGAACACTCTCCCCACTGAAGTATTTCCTTTTTGAAAGAGGTTTCCACCCATAATTAAATAAAATATAAACATTGGGATAAAATCCTTTACTTTTGAATGATATTAGTTGATTGTGAACTCTTACTTGTTAGGTTTGACTTATGAGTTTTTTTTGTTTTCCCAATAATTCATATCAAATCTAAATGTCTTACTAAATTAACACACAATAAATCATAACATTGCATAGCCATGATAGTGGTAATGGAGGGACAACATGGGTGATAGTGTATCACCAATAGATGACTCTAATGGAATATTCGTCTAACATGATGAATGTTATAATACCTCAACCCCGATTTATTTTTTTTCACACACCCAATATCTCCGATTCCAAGTATTAAATGATTTTTTTGTGAGTATAAACACAATGAATACATTCAAATAGTAAAATAATATCATGCAAGTCACAAGGAAATTAATCCTTATAACCATACATTCAATGAAAGGCTAACAAGATGCTGACAACCCCTATCACCACCTCAAACCATTTTAGAATCTGATCCCTAGATTGATACATGAACTTTCTCCATTATATTAGGGATTATGACCATGGTGTACACCAAATTCAATCATCAATTCAGGGAAAGACTAGGTAATATCATATTAACTTTGGATAATTCTATCACCACCATACATCATTCCCTTTAAAAACAACCAAGGAACTATTATTTAGACCCTAACCCTAGATGTTCAGAATAAAGAACTCATGAGGAGTGTATAGTAGATAATTAAACCACTAATACTTGGGAGTCACCTAATAGGGTTCCTATTAAACAATGTTTTTACACCATGAAACCCTGATCATTTTCTAATCTATTACCGATATTCCATCCCAACCACTCAAACTAAGTAAACTAGGTGTGATTTATAGGGGTATCCAAATAGTGAGGTTCAAGGGTACATTTACACCTCTATTAGTACCACCAATGTCCTAAAATCATATCATCATATCCTAATTATTACAAGATGATGGTTTAATATCCATGTGGATAAGAGACTCATGTCTCATTGAGGTAATCATCAATGATTACTTTCTTTGAACCCTTATTAGTGAAGGATGAAAATAAACATGGAGGGAATTCCCATGGAAAATCGCAAGTGAAAAACTTTGGAGGTTCTTCCCAATAGAATCACTATGAAGTTCCTCATCACATCAATTGAATGATTATCCATGTAGGTACTCCCCATAATGAGACATGAACTAATAATTACACATTTACTCCTTATGATAAGGAGTACTCTCCTTATCCATAAATAAACATTTAGTAACTACTAAGGTCCTCTCGATGGCATTCAAGTAGTAAAATAATATGAGTGGAGGCCCTTCAAATATTAGTATAAAAATATTAGTAACCATGGAGGTCCAATCGATGGTAATCAATCCAAAATATCAAGCGTTCTTCTATAGGGTATTCGTTGAGGAGGACCTCCCTATGATGAAATGAATAGCCAACATGATGGTTATACCCTACCCAATGGTCAAAAAAATAGAAAATATAGTTGTAAGGTAAGGAGTTATATTTTTTAAACCATTCAAATTTTCATTTATCAAGTGTTTTAGCTGTTTAGGGATGTTTTATTGTAGCTTTGAAGGGTTTTTAATGATATTGTTGATTTTAAGATGATATTCTTGGTAAATCCACATTTTAGGGTTTTATTTAATTTTTCAAAGTCTGCGGTGACCTTTACATATTGTTAATGGATTTGAATTTACCTTCATGTATCTAACTTAATTTGGAAATGACTCTTAAATATTTCCTCTAATAAAAAAAATACTTTTATATATCCCACTGCTACAAATATAACCCTTATGCATCAAGTTGTTTTCCAAATTTTTGGAATTTAAGAGTGAGTATATAATACGTAAATGTAAAATGTTAATATTTAAATGTAATATCTGTATGCATAAGTTTTTTTATTTATAAATTAGCTAAAATATGGAATACATAATATTATTTTATAGATAATTAATAGCCAATTGTGTTATAGAAATGCTAGGATCATAAACAATAGTTCATTCCAGAAGAAGAGTAAAAGGGAGAAAAATAAAAAACTAAGAACAAGAATATGAACCCAAGAGTTAAATGGATTGTAAATAATTATTATATCCATGGAGTGTAAAAATAAATACACTATATCTATGAGTAATATTATAGGGCACACTATTAGAGTACAAAAACCCCCAACTTGAAATGAGATCATAAAGAAACATTGTGTCATAGTGACCCCCATAGATATAATATAAATTATACATAGTTAGTCACCTATGTAATAATAAATATGGAAGTAATGTCCAAATAGATACAATAAAGATATAAATATAGTCTATACTACTACAATACCATTTCAAAATCAATACTACTATATTACCACGGTCGGTGTTGTTGATCAGCTTTTCTATAGTTGGGTCACTGTCATTTGAAAAAACAATATATGATAGATTAGGATCCACCTTTATAAAATATATTCTTACATAAAAGTAAAATATTTAATACATAATACTAATATATACATGTGAAATATTCATCAACATATATAAAAATATCTTCTTTGATGCATAAAAGTAATCTACTCCATACAAAAAATTAACTCCTTTTTGCATTCTCATTTGGGTTTGTGATATATTTTTAAAATTTATAATTCTATTATCAATCATAAAAGAAATTCATGGATGAATCATATTTTATGATTAGTTATGTATTTTAAAATCATAAAATATTGAAAATAAGTTATTTTATTATGTAGTTAAAACCCCCTTCACTTGGAATATTAATTTTGCGATTTATAGTTTCACTATGTGGTGATATTTAAAGCACTATGAATTCCATCATTTATATCAAATTTAAGAGAGTATTTACAATGTTTTAAAATGGGGGAATTCCTAGGAAAATCATAGTGTGATTCTCTAAATATGAAATTAATTTATAAATTTATGGTGTCCCCTATGGCTCAATATTATATTCCTCTAAATCCTTAGTGGTCTTGGATTTGGTTTTTGATGGTTTCTTATGTTTTAGAAGTCCTATGGACATTCAGTTCATGTGGTCAAATTCATTTTAAATAAATCTCTCTACCACTTATCATTTCTTTCCTTCATCCATGGTATGTTTCAATAATAGTTATATTTTCTATTGATGTTTTATTTTATAAAATATGACAATAAATATGTTAGTTGAAACTTCTTCTAGATTCATTGGTTCTTGGATGTGGTGCTTTTGACATGGAATAGCTCAACCACTTTGAGTTAGAGTATTTATAAACCCTTTTTCCATAATATGGAATATATACTACTTTATATGATATGAAATTGTTCTAAATTATTATTATTGAAACTTAAATCCCTTTAATGATTAACCCTTTAAAACCAATGATACTGAATCTTATTGATTACCAACCCCTATGAAATGAATATTTGAGATTATCATCATTCTAATTTTTTGAAAACTCCTATTAAAACTTATAAGTTTGGAATTATTAAAACAATATAATATTTTCTAAAGTACCCTTGGAAAAAAATTAGAGAACATGGTATTTTTATACTCTTTCCTCAAGGTCATTAGAGATGGTCAGTCTAGGGGTAGGGGTACTATTGAATTTTGCATTTATAATATCATGCTCTTCTGCAAGATCCTGGCCTCTTATAGAGAAATATTAGGTCCTTTTTCATGTAAATTTGTGTTTTATTAAGTTCCTTTAGGTTGGGGAATGAACTGAGGTGTGTTTGGGAGAAGTTATTAAGAAACTAGGGGAGACAGGGGCTGTGCACAATTTGCGCATTGTTTGGACCAACTATGTGCAAGTTAACCATGAAGAAAGTAGAGTTTGGTACAATTGGTGAAAATTTTACCTAAACGTGCACAATCAAGCTATGTGGGTAGTTTAAGAATTCATGGTTGGCGCACAGTTTTTCATAACTGTGCGAAACCCCAGGAGAAACCATGTGCGCCAAGAAGTTTATTCCGAAAATTGGTTTTAAAACCACCCGAACCCCCAAAACCTCTCTGATTTGACCTAGGATTGAGCTTAAGAATTTCTCAGTGATCCCAGAACCATTCATAGGTATTCCAAGGTGATTCAAACACCTTTATTTGAGATTTGAAGCCCAGATTGAAGATCCACTCTCTTCCCAGTAAGTGGATTTCATCCCATTGCTTTCCCCATTATTTCATATATCTTTCCTTGATCTTTTCATGGATGATCTCCACCATTTTATTGGATATAAAACTATTATTTGAGTTCTAGATTTAGTATTGTTGATCTAGATATATATTTTCAAGATCTTGATGCTTTTGATCTTAATTCAGGTTTAGGGTTTTAGATCAGAAGCTTGATCGATGACGTTGTGCCACTCAGATTTTGGGGATTTCGGTTGGGCTATGTTCTGTCAATAAATAGAGGTAGGTTTTCAAAGTATAACTCTCAAAGTCATGATTTATGATATGTAAATGTTATTTTATGATTTCTATATTCCCCTGATAAATTATTTTATAAATTGGAGCAATTAGGAAAGTGGAATTGAATTGAGTTTGCCTCAGTGGTTAAGGGATAAATTAAATCATTGAACAAATGAAGGTGGTTTCCCAAATAGATATTTTGGAGATTTTTTATGGGTTGAGATAATGCAATTGATATATTGAATTATTTTTATAAGATAATTAATTGGGGGGGATTAATTATGAAATAATTATGTTGTCTATGTAAGATAATTAATTGTGAGAATTAATTATGTGCCATGATGTTGACCAAAGATAATTAATTGAGAAAATTAATTATGTTCCATGATGTGATAAAAGATAATTAATTGTGATAATTAATTATGACATGTTGATATTTGATATGGATAATTAATTATGAATAATTAATTACGGAATGAGAATTGTGTTGATTGATTAATTAATAGATGAATTAATTAATGTGTAATGTTATTAGTTAATTATTGAATTAACTAACAACCTTTAAAATGTTTAACTAATAGTTCGATTGGTAAATGAATAATGTGTAAAATTCATTTGAATTAAAGAATGACTAAATGGATGATATTTTTATGGTGATATACATCGTGTTCTAGACTGATTAGAAGTTGAGACTTGGACAGGGCATTCCTACCCAATAGTTATCCAAGCTTGAGATTATGGGGGGCTAAGAATGAAAATCTACATCAAATGATAAAAGGACTGCTAGGAATGATGACCTACACACACATTGAGATTTTGGTGCTAGGCATGAAAACCTACACCAAATTAATGATAATAATGAATGATGATTTAACTGAGATTTGGGGTGCTAGGCATGAAGAACGATAAAAAATTATTAATGATATTGAATAACGATTAAAATAGGAATCATGAGTTGAAAATGGGGCTAATGTGATGAATAAAGATTAAATGACAATGTGATAAATGTTTAAATTATGCATTGTTTTTATTTCTTTATAAAACATCATGCACTATATTTTGACTAGACTCTTTTTAGACCCTATTGGTGGTAGACTACTGAGTTGTACTTACACCCTATTCGTGATGCCTGATTTTCACCATCATGGACTTTTTTCTTATAGGACAGGATAAGGGAAAGGCCCTGTGATAGGTTACAATTTGGGATTGGATCATGGGAGAGGGAAGCATATGTGGTTTAAGACCCATTTGGGAGTCATTGTGTCTTTAATTTCAATTTCATTATAGACACTTGACAATGGAATTGTCATATCATTCTTTACATTTCAGTTGAGTATTATATTTTCATGTTTATGTTATCATATGAGATATATCTGTTCTAGTTTTTTATACTCTTCCGCACTTGGAAATTGCTGTCCGCTTCCGTTGGGGTTTTATTCTATTAAAAGAGGGTATCGTCTCCCCAATAACAACTTACTAGACCCTCGCTGCTAGTCGTCACCCTCTGGTGTACATGGATGCATTCTTGAGGGCATATGGACAACCAACTCAGGGCACCATTCAGTGGCTCCCGGGCTAGGAGGTCAAAAAGTGGTATTAGAGGAGTTTTCTTTTCTTTCTTCTCCTTTTATCTTACTATTTTGGGGAAGTTAGATAGGAGACTAGGAAGAGTCGAGGCTTGGTAATGAGCTCTTACGTGGGAGTTGCAAAACCATGTACAGGGGAAAATCCAAGTACTCAGGGTGGGATTGTTGTGATTGGTTCTTATTGTTAGAGTTGTATATTATTCCACATTGGGTGACACACTTGTGGTGTGGTGTGATACTTGTTTTTAAAAATTGTTGAATTTTTATTTGTAGCCTAAAGAGGCATGATAGTTGAGTCTGTATGTATCATTCTAGGCACTCAAGGTTGTTGTGGCATGTATCATTCTAGGAAACCCATGAAAATGGGTTATGAGTAAGTTGTTGAACTTGAACTATTTTCCTTATTGTGAGATTGAAATAATGATGCAAAATGAGAATAAATTGATATCTAATGAGAACCATGATTGATGAAATGAGTAATCAAAATTAATTAATTATTGAATTAATTAATTTGAGATAATGTGATTAATTTATGTCTAGATTAATTAATGAGAATGAATGTGCCTTTTTTAAACAACACCTAGGAGTAGGATGGTTAAGGGTAGTGATAAGGCCTCAATGTTGACCATGTGGAATGAAAAAGGGGAAATGACATATTGAAAATTATTGTGTTAGTTTCTCCTCTTACATAAATGTTTTAAGGTTTCATTATGAGACCTATGAAGTGTGTTTGGCATTGTAGAGATATGCCTCCCTGATGCTTTTTGTGGGAGAGACCGAGGGGTATGGCCCATAATGAACTTCCATACCGGGATATTGAGGCACCATTGGTGCAGGATGAGAAGAAAAGGGAACAATTCCAAGTAACTTTTCATGTTTCATGAAATTCAAAGAAAGAGACCTAGGGAAAGTTCAGAAAAGCATGTCTGAGTTGACAAGGGAGTTTTAGATACTACACCCTCCTACTTTTATTAGTGAGGGTGGACAGGAGGGAGCTGAATTATAGATAGAGTCCATAGAGATAATACATGAATATTTGGAGACTATGGATAGGAGGTGGGTCATGTTGGATGCTTATATGCTACAGGGGTTATCAAAGCACTGGTGGGACATTTAGGAGTGATCAGGATAGAGTGATGAGATGTTATGGAATGGATTTCTGGAGAAGTTCATAGTGAACTTCAATCCAGACATGTTGATACAATAGAAGGCTGTAGAGTTTATGCATATGACCCAAGGAAGCATGTCTATAATGGATTAAGCTAAAAGTTTCATAGATTTACAGAATTTTGCTCTATCTTTGAAGACATATGAGGCTTCTTCAGAAAAATAATCTCAAAATAGACATAAGTGTGAAATTAAGTCCCAGGTGAAATTTTTTAGGCTGAATAAATTCTCAGTAGTGGTTAATCATGATCTCATTTCAGATTGGAACTTGAAGGAGGCTTTAAGTATGGGATAGGTAGCTGGAAAATCAGGGGTTTTACCTTCCAAGATTAGGAAGATCCATAATGATAATCTTAGTCAGGACCATGGAAAGAAAGGTGGACTACCAGGAGGAACAATTGCACTAGATATTTCTCATGTACTTTTCCACCGGTGTGGTAGGTGGGGACACTATATTACAAATTTTCTTCGACCACCAGTGGAGTGCCAGGTTTTTGGCAATATGGGGCACCTATAGAAGTTCTATAGGAAGCAACGGCATACTGGTACAGAGGGAGTAGCTGCTCAAAGTCAAAGAGTGGGAAGGGGGTCTTCTACACCATATAGGTCTGTCATCTAGAGTTATACTGGAGGAGGTGGTAGGGGTCGTGGACATGGTGCTTCAGGGTATGAGCGCCCATATCAGTATAGTGGTGCTAATCAGGAGAGTCAGATGACACCCTAGGGAAGAGGGGTAGTATAGTTACATGTATTGAAACCTACACTTTTGGAGAGCGAGGGTGGTCCATGGATAGTGGGATGTACTATTCTAGTTGCTTCTACTTTAGCTTGTGCCTTGTTTGATACTGGTTCCTATCATTTCTTTATATCTGCAAACCCTAGTAATGGCTTGATCCTAGAGGTGGAGTATGTAATTGGGATAATGAATATCGATACACCACTGGGAACACGGACTAAGGATATCAGTTTATGAAAGGTATGATTTCTAGAGATTGAAGATTTTTGTTTACTTTGGGATATCTACGTTCTTGATATAACAAGATTTAACCTGATTATGGGTATGGACTAGCTAGTCTCATACTAAGACCACATAGATTGTTACCATAAAAGATAAACCTTTGTATCTCCTGAGGGTGACTAGTATGTTCTTTATGTATAATGGGATATCAATGTAGGAAGATTAGGGCCAATTACTCGGAAACTGGGAGAGCTCCCGACCCAAGTTTCAAGTCATTTGTTGGATGATGGGAGTGGTAGGAAATAATTCCTCCCACCAGGAGTATAACTATTTCCGGATTACTTTCCCAAAAACTTTTTAGGGTTTCCACCTGAGAGAGATGTGGAATTCACTATTGAGATCAAGATGGGGGCTGAGCTGGTATCTATTCCACCTTACATAATGGCACCGACCGATCTTCAAGAGATCAAAACACGGTTGGAAGAATTATAGGATAAGGGGTTTATTCATCCAAGTAAGTCGCCTTGGGGATCACCTATTTTTTTTAACAAAGAAGGCCGATGGGAGTCTAATATTGTGTATAGATTATCATAAGTTGAATAAAATGTCCATGAAGAATTGATATCCTCTTCCACATATCGATGTTCTATTTGACTAGATAAAGGGGGCTTGTGTGTTCTCAAAGATTGATCTGAGATCAGGGTATCATTAGGTGATAGTTCAGACTTCCTATATACCAAGAACTACTTTTAGTACTAGGTATGGACTTTATGAATTTTTTGTAATTCTATTTGGGTTGGAAAATTCTCCAGAAATATTTATAGCACATGAATGAAATTACCCTATGCATGACCTCAAGTTGGAAGTAGTGGTTTATGCTCTTAAGTGTTGGTGAAACTATCTTTTGGGTGAAAATTTTATAGTTCTTATGGATCACAAAAACTTGAAGTATATATTTTTATAGTGTGACTTGAATCTTCAGTAGCAAATATGGGTAGAGTATATGCATTCCTTGGATTTTGAACTGGAATACACACCTGGGAAGCAGAATAGTGTGTAGGATTCCTTGAGTAGGTTAAATTAGACTTAGTTGGCACCTGATTTGAGTGCAGAGTAGAAGTTAATGACTTTGCTGGTGGAAATACAGGTGGTAGTTTAGGAGAGTGAGGAGAGGATGACTCCAGTTTCAATAGCAGTGAAGTGTACACTCTTGAGATGGAGCAGGGATAGGTGGTATAAGGATCTAGAGTGTTTAGCCTTGATAGAAAGCCTTGAAGGTGGAGAGACACCTTCAGACTGGATAATATATGAGGATGAGTTCATCTACGTAAAAAATTGTGTTGTTGTGACTATGAGTATGTGAGAGGAACTCATGATAGAATTTCATGCTTCACAGTGGCTAGTACATCCTGGGGTGATAAAAATTTACCATGAACTACGATGAATGTTTTGGTGGCCAGGCATGGGAGAGGAGATAACAGGGTTCATAACAAGATATTTCACCTGTTAGTAGGTGAAGGCAGAGCATTAATGATACAGAGGCCTTTTACTGCAGTTGCCTATTGCAGAATGGAAGTGGGATGACATGACTATGAATTTTGTGGTAAGACTTCCAAAGACTCTTATGAAGAATGATCTTATTTGGGTCATTGTGGATCGACAAATGAAGGTAACACATTTCTTGATTATCAGAGAAACCTTTATAGTAGAACAATTTGGAGAACTATATATACAAGAGATAGTTCACTTTCATGGGGTGCCATAGAATATAGATTCAGATCATGATTCACACATTACTCCACGCTTCTGATAGAGCTTATATAAGGCGCTTGGTACATAGGTTCTGTTAAGTATGACCTTCCACCCACAGACTTATGGGAAATTGGAGTGTACCATACATG